>CM018685.1:18538804-23538804 GCA_009363875.1 Mikania micrantha
CTAAACATGGAACTATTGAATGCTAAGCTATTATCTATATAAGAGACATGTAATTGCTAAACTTCTGGTATTCCAGAGCTTTTGTCTGCTTATAGGAGATATGTAATTGCTAAACTATGTGTATGTGAATCTATGATGCTTGATAAACGTGATGAGAAACTAACACTTATGAATACAATAGACATGAAAACTTTGAAACAGATAACAAAAGCTTTGATGAGGAATGGGATTGATTGGTAGGTAAAATGCTTAATTATTATTAACAACAGTGTCATATCCGGATTAGTATGTGGTGGGATGGCGTCTGGGCGGGTCGTAGGCTCGACTCAGGGGTATGCCCTATACATAAGCATACCGATTTGGATATTACATGTGGAGTTAATGAGATTAAGGTTTTACCGAAAGAGGTTTGTTGAAAACTATTTTAAACTTATAAACTATATGAACTCACCAACCGTTGTGTTGACTTGATCTTTTTACATGCTTTCTCAGGTGAAGAACAGGTTTAAGCTTAATCTTTTGGACATGCATACTAGGCTGCCCGAATAGAGGACCTAGTAAACTTTTGGAGAAGCACATCTTTTGTTGATGATATACTATACTTTTGATATCTTGTATAGTTACAAGATATAAACAATTATTCTTTTGATAGGTTTACTTGGTTAAATTGCAGAACATTGCTATTGTAATTTAACTTTGTAATCCTATATATCATTTGATTGTGTTTTAGATATTCATAAACGTTGATGCTATGTAAACAATCTGATCATCATGATTATCATCCACGATATCACGCCCCGGGAACCTTCCGCCCGGCGGGGACTCCGATCCAACCCCGCCGGCTCGGGGTGTGACAGTCAAGCCCTTCTAGTCATTCAGTGTTCTTCGTGGTCAGCACCTTGTAAGACAGACTCATTGGCTTCTGTGTGTTGACATTTGGTCAAGCCCCTCTAGTCATTCAGTGTTCTTCATTGTCCAACCATGGTTTTGTGACGAGTGGCTAGGATGATTATGGTTCCATTTAGTTGACTGAGTGTCATCTTATGGTACCTCTAACTACGCACCGACGCTGAAAGTCACACCCAATTTATTTCTATGATGTGACAATTGCATTTGAAAATTTCGTCATTAATGACGAGGGCACATCTGATTGTGCCTGAAATCCAGGTCGATTTAGCCATTGTAATTATTACAAGTTGAAAGTATGCGAGAAATGGTGAACACAGGCGAAAACAGAGCGCGAAACAAAATTCCGGATTCTCCGGAATCGAAAAACAAAGAAAAATTTCAAAGTATTGAACTCTGGGGGTCTTCGCGGTACGCCGAGGCCGAGATGAGCATCCTTGGCGGTACGCGAGGAGTCCAAAATATCTTTTGGACTCCGGGTTTCTTGGAGGTACGCCAAGCCCTACTTCACCTTCCTTGGCGGTACGCGATGAGAAGGGCGGTGCAAAGGATCCGAATGAAAAGCTCATTTTCATGCAGAAAACAATTTTTTTTTGATATCTCTCGCACATACTCGACTTTCAGGCTCACCAAATCCACTTTTTACCATCTGAAACTCAATTTCAAGCTATCAGATCGTCTGGATCTTGCTAGGAAACAAGGTTACAAGCTCTGATCGTTGTTCCGCAGCTGAAAATCTGTTTGATTAGCTAACGGTTCGTTTTAACCTTCTAGTTTGATAATGTTTGATTAGATCTTGTTTTTGAATGTAATGGTATAGTTAGGGTTGTTGATTATTGCCTAGATGATGGCTAGGATTGATTATAAACGAAGAACTGGATATGTTAACGGGCAAATCCTTGTTTTGATCCGTTGTAATGCCCGGTTTTCACGAAATTATAACAATGGTTATAATGGTTTAAACCATTTGATTGTGACAATGTAGGTGATTAGTTTGATATGTTACGAGCTTGTGTAATTGACTTTGGTGATAGCTGGGAGAATCATTTACCGTTAGTGGAATTCTCTTACAATAATAGTTATCATACAAGTATTCAAGCAGCACCGTTTGAAGCTTTGTATGGTCGCAAATGTCGTTCACCAGTTTGCTGGGCTGAAATTGGTGACAGTCAGATAACAGGTCCTGAACTGGTGCACGAGACGACAGAAAAGATAGTTCAGATCCGGAACCGTATGGCAGCGGCCCGGGATCTAAGTGTTTCAAACTAATCACGATCATTAACATACTCAATGGAATGATTATCTGATGTTTATGATAACAGTTAGATTAGTATGTTAAACACGGTTATTAAACCTATTCCAATGTCACATTATGATATTTTATGATATTTGGGTAATCAATAACAAGGATTGATCGTTCCTAAGCCATAAATTCATCTATAAACTGTTTCAACACGATAATCAACAACAGTACTTAATTGGTTAATCTGAGATTATTTTGATTAATCAAACGTGTCATCAACCTTGTATTAGGAACCTGAATCAGTATAGGTTCCTACATTATCATACATTGTATGATATGACATGAAATTTAACTAATTAAAAACCTAATATCGGTTTCATGACTTTTATTGTAATGTCTTTGACATTGGACGTTCAGAAAGATCTAATCAGTAAGTTAAAATATAGATAATTTATTAAACATAAACCAATTCAGAATTTAGCTATTATCATCAGTTTGCGTGTGATTTCACTACATCGAGACTTCAGATGAGTTTTGTACAACCCCTTTTATCTTTATTGTTTTATAAACATCGGGATATTTCTGTAAATCTGTTTCTGAACATATGATATGTATCACTGTTATTGTGACAATCCGACTTTTCGGATTAACCTTGTTAACTGAAGATGGTGATATCACAGGCCCAACAGAGCCAATGTAGGCCCAACAGAGCCAATGTAGGCCCAACAATGTAGGCCCAACAGAGTCAAGGTAGGCCCAACAGAACCAATGTAGGCCCAATAGAGCCAAAGAAGGCCCAGTACGGCCAAAGAAGGCCCAGTAAGGCCCAGTAAGGCCAAAGTAGGCCCAATGGGATTTAAGAAGCCCAATTGGGTTAATTTAGCCAAAAATGTTCTAATTGGTTTAATTGGTGTAAATCCGGCAATTCGCGGTTAACTTAGTTAATCAGAAATTAACCAAAATGATGGGAAATCATATAAAATCAATTCGGGATGGAGTTTATTACAAATGTTGGGCTGGTTTAGATGGCAGATGATGTGTATGTTGGGTTGGAGGTCGCGGGTTCGAGCCCGGCCCCCAACAGTTTTTGAGTTTTAACATATTTTTAGTAATTTGACCATATCTTATTCGTTTCAAGTCCGATTCGACTCGTTCGAGTTGCGTTGGAACCAGAATTTCATCCCGAACCAATTGGAATGATGAAAATGGTAATTTAATCCGAAAACGAAATCGCGTATAATTACGTTTATTTAAATAAAATCGTATGTGATTTTATTTAAACGATTTCAAAGTCACGCGTATATACGTATGCACATTCTTAACACTCTAACATGTGTGTGTTGACACGTATGTGATTTCAAGCACAAACGACTATCCGAATAACACTACGTTATTGTTTAAACACAGATCCTTCGTAAGAGGATTATCTACACGAGCTCACGTATTTGATCATTCTGCAATCACCAAAGGTGCGTACACGGCCCCTTTCTTATTTTAAACTGTTTTGGGGGAGAATACATGTGCAATAAACTCTTTTTAGATACATATCACTTGCATGAGTTATCTGTTTACATTATGTGACAACATAGCAATTGAAAGTCCTTACACACCTCGAACCGTTTAATTTGCCGTAACGCAAAGCGTGGTAGTTGGAAATAGATCTATTAGGTTTGACAAACCTCACCTGGTAGATGGGATCTACGCAGGTGTTTAACTGACCAAACACATTTTACTATTGTTGTGCTAGACAATAGTGGCAAGGCAAAAACATGCTATAGCATGGCAATTCGTCAGCTTCGGTATCGACCACTTATGTAAATAGTTTATATGACTAGCTATCATGACTATGCATGTGTGATTATGTTATCTACAACTTGATATTCAAACTGTTGTTTTAAACATTGTGAATGCTTAAAACCTGTGTTATGCACCAACCATTGTGTTGACTTGATTTACATGTTTTCTCAGGACGCTAAGGTGCGCATTAAAGCTGGCATGGACTAGGAGATAGAGTCGCATGCATGTTAAACATTTTGAATATTTGAATTTGAACATTTGAGGATTTTGTTTTGTAATTTACATATTACAACTGTTAATGGTTTTAAACGCTTCCGCAATTTTTGAAAACTCTGATATTATGTTTTTAAGACCAAAGTATGTTTTGAAATTCATATAGAGGTCTTCGTTATGTCTAATGATCTGAGATCCTGGTTTGTCACGTTCCCAAACGGTATGATTCCGTTAGTTGAAAATTGGGGGTGTGACAGATTGGTATCAGAGACATTGGTTATAGCGAACTAGGTTTGCATTTGTAGACTTAGACTATGACTGTTAGACATTAGACACATATGTTTACACATACTACTTAGAAATTACATATGACATTATGTAATTGACTTGTTTACACATTCCATGGCACTGCACTTACATATGGTATTATGTAACAGGCATGGCATCATCATCAGTACCTTACATTTACATTGATGATTCTGAGGACGAGGAACCGATAGTTCCAGCACCACCGTCATCACCACCACCACCTATTCCATCTCCTCCACCATATGAGAAGGATGACTCAGATCCGGAGGAGGATCCGGAGGAGGATCCAGACGAGGATCCAGAGGAGGATCCAGATGAGGACCCGGATGAGGATCTGGAGGAGGAGCCAGTGGAGGGCACTCAGCAGATCCCTGCTGAGGGACCTTCTACACATCCACCACCAGTATTGGATATTCCGGAGCCTAAGAGGCAAAGGACGGACGCTGAGGAGATCGCCAAACTGCGCGAGGATTTGTACGAGGCAGAAGACAGGATCGCACAAAACTCTCAGGAACTATGGGATGCTAATGAGAGGCAAGAGGAACTTGCCCATCTGGTCAATGATATGCGGGATGAGATGATTAATTTGATTGGTCGTCTAGAAGCTTCAGAGAACCGAGCCGAGATCTTGGAGGGCAGAATAGAAGCCTTAGAGGATTTAGTAGCCTCAGACAATGAAGAGGAGGATGAGGAGAATGGAGAGGAAGAAGGGGAGGAACCAGCACCAGTTGTTGATTCTGATCCTGAATCCTCTGTTGAGGATGATTGAGTTTCCTTGTTTTGTTTAAACTTATTAGGAACGGGTTGTGTTCCTACACTAGAAGTTTGGAAAGTTATGTTTTGATTTCAAAAGTATTGTACTCAAATCAAAATTTCTATCTATTGAAAAACTATTATTTATTTCCAACAGTTGTGTTGATTTATTACATGTTGTGTTTGTTGTTTGCTTACACATGTCACATTGAATTTTGATAACGCTCTAACATTTCTTTTAACTAGGAAAATAATGGCCAACGAGAACGTTCACATGACAGTTGCTGAGCTCAACGAGCTAATCAATAACAGAGTCGCTGAGGCAATCGCACAGTATGCTCAGACACACAACACAGGACCACATGGTCCAGCTGGGGGACTGGTTAACCCACAGTTATGCACGTTCAAGATGTTCTTGGACTGTAAACCACATAACTTCAAAGGGTCGGAGGGGGCCATAGGACTCCTTCGATGGATTGAAAAGGCAGAATCTGTGTTCGAGATGTGCAACTGCCCTGACGAGAGCAAGGTGAAGTTTGCTACGGGAACATTGGAGGGTCCAGCATTAACTTGGTGGAACTCAAATGTTCAGACTTTGGGGTTGGGTGAGGCTAATGCATTGACTTGGAATGGCTTCAAAACTTTAATGCAGGAGGAGTACTGTCCTCGTAGTGAGATGCAAAAATTAGAGGAAGAATACTGGCACCTCAAGATGGAGGGGTCAAATATCGAAGAGTACACGACCAGGTCACATGAATTGGCCAGACTTCTACCACACATGGCTACTCCAGCCAGCAAGTGGATTGAAAGATACATTGGAGGACTAGTGCCTCAGATCCAGGGGTTAGTTACTTCAGCAAATCCCACCACCATCCAACAAGCTGTTCGTTTAGCGCATCAGCTTACTGATCAGGCAGTATTACAGGGGACTCTGCCTAAACGAACATCTGCTACCAAGGTGGGAGACCATAAAAGAAAGTGGGAAGGTAACAACTCCAAGGGTCACAACCAACAATCATATCAGCAAAACCGGAAACAAGACTCAAACAAGTCTTATCATAATTCAAGCAGTGGTCAGCAATCATCATCATCGGGGGGTTATGTTGGTAAACACCCCAAGTGCAACAGGTGTGGATATCATCATGCAGGTAATCAGTGTGATAGAGCTAGGTGCCAAAGGTGTGGCAAGATTGGACATGCGGCTAAGGATTGTCGCGGGGAGCTACAGAACAACCACAACAACCAGAATAATAACCAGAACAACGCACAGAAGGGTTGTTTTGAGTGTGGCAAAATGGGGCATTTTAAGAAAGATTGCCCACAACTCAAGAAAGGCGGGGACAATAATGTCAATGGCAATGGGAATGGCAACGGTAATGGTAATGGCACCAACAACAACAATAACAATAACAACAACAACAATGGTGCTAGGGGCAGGGCGTTTGTGATTGGAGGACGTCAAGCACGGGAGGATCCCAACATTGTTACGGGTACGTTCCTCTTAAATAATCACTATGCCTCTATGTTATTTGACACTGGTGCCGATCGGAGTTTTGTATCTAGTTCACTTGCTAAATGTTAGTCCTACTGCCTTAGATAGTCCATACACTGTGGAATTAGCTAATGGTAAGTTAATAGTAGTTGAACAAATCTTTAAGGGATGTATGCTTGATTTGATGGGTCAGACATTGGAAATTGATCTTATGCCTATCACTTTAGGTAGTTTTGATGTAGTTATTGGCATGGACTGGTTATCCAAACACCAGGCTGAAATCGTATGCCATGAAAAGATTGTTCGTATACCTCTTTCGCAGGGAGAGACATTGTATGTACAAGGCGAGAAGAGCAGTACGCCACTGCGTCTCATATCTTGTATGAAAGCACACAAATGTCTGCGGAAAGGTCATACGGCAGTTATAGCACTTATAACTGAAAAGCCAGTAGCTGAAAAGAAGATTGAAGATATACCAGTAGTTTGTGAATTTCCGGAGGTATTTCCAGAAGACTTGCCGGGATTACCGCCTATCAGACAGGTGGAATTTCGAATCGACCTTACACCAGATGCAGCACCGATAGCTAGGGCGCCTTATCGACTTGCACCGTCTGAGATGCAAGAATTATCTACACAATTGCAAGAGTTGTTGGATAAGGGTTTCATACGACCTAGTTTTTCACCGTGGGGAGCTCCAGTTTTGTTTGTTAAGAAGAAGGACGGGACTTTCCGTATGTGTATCGATTACCGGGAATTGAACAAGGTTACTATCAAGAACCGGTATCCGTTACCCAGAATTGACGATCTGTTCGATCAGTTGCAAGGTTCGAGTTACTACTCGAAGATTGATCTCAGATCGGGTTATCATCAACTAAGAGTTCAGGAGGAAGATATTCCGAAGACAGCATTCAGAACGCGCTATGGCCATTATGAGTTCTTGGTCATGCCATTTGGGTTGACAAACGCTCCAGCTGTATTCATGGATCTCATGAATCGTGTTTGTAAACCTTATCTTGATAAGTTTGTCTTTGTTTTCATCGATATCTATTCACAATCTGAAGAAGAACACGCTGAACATCTTCGATTACTATTGGAATTATTGAAACAGGAACAACTGTACGCTAAGTTCTCGAAATGTGACTTCTGGATGCGAGAAGTACAATTCTTGGGGCATATAGTTAATGAAAAGGGTATACATGTTGATCCAGCGAAGATTGAAGCGATTAAGAATTGGGAAGCGCCAAAGACCCCTACCGAGGTACGACAATTCCTTGGTTTGGCGGGTTATTATCGACGATTCATTGAGGGTTTCTCAAAGATCGCTCAGCCACTCACAGCTCTTACGCACAAGGGAACGAAGTATAACTGGACGGATAAACAGGAAGCTGCATTCCAGTTATTGAAACAGAAACTTTGCAGCGCACCGATTTTGTCCTTACCGGAAGGGACGGAAGACTTTGTGGTGTATTGTGATGCATCTGCACAGGGTTTAGGATGTGTGTTGATGCAACGGGATAAAGTAATTGCTTATGCTTCCAGACAACTACGAACACACGAAAAGAATTACACTACTCATGACTTGGAGTTAGGAGCAGTGGTTTTTGCTTTGAAGATTTGGAGGCATTACTTGTATGGAACTAAGTGTACTATTTACACTGATCATAAGAGTTTGCAACATATCTTTGATCAGAAGGAGCTTAATATGAGGCAACGACGATGGGTTGAGTTGTTGAACGATTATGAGTGTGCGATTAAGTATCACCCGGGAAAAGCTAATGTGGTAGCTGACGCCTTAAGCAGAAAAGATACTTCGACAAGACGGGTTCGTGCACTTATGATGACAATACATACTGACTTACCTGACAAGGTACGCAGTGCTCAGATCGAAGCTTTGAAAAAGGAAAACTTGGTACAAGAATTGTTGGACTAAAAGAACCAATGAGCCTGATCAGAAAAATCTCTAAGTCTCACAGCATTACAACAACTGAAGAAGAACACAAAGGCTGATATTCAAAGGTGCTGAAGTCACAAGATCTGAAGAGATGTACAACAGCTGAAGTGTAAGTCGTCAGATGTTGTAGTGTGTAGTTAGTCTTCAGTCGTTTTTCTTTCAGTATTTGTAAAGTCTGATGAGTAGTTTACTCATCAGATGTTTTAGTATTTTGTACTTCAGTAGTTTTGTTCTTCAGTAGTTGTAGAGTTTGTCTTCAGATGTTGAAGACATCCTCAGTAGTTTAGTTAATTTCAGATGTTTTGTTTTGTCTGTTAGATGTCAACATCATGTGACATCATCAGACGTCACTGCCTTCTATATATAGGTAGTTGACATGTTTGTAATGTAACGAAGTTAATGAATTGAATGAGATATTCCTTTTACAGAAAACTTTCTCTCTCTATAACAAACTTGCGTTACTGTTTGATTGAAATTGTTCTTACTTTACTTATGCTAATTCTGTGTTGAATTCCGCTGCTATACTCTACTGATTTATCAATTGAGAACATCTGATCCTACAATTGGTATCAGAGCAGGTTAATCATTGATCGATTTCACAATTGATCTCTGAAACTGCTCAAATTTGTTCTCAAATTGAGTGAATTAGCTGATTAAGTAAGCATTTGTTATAGATCGACGTTTTCTGTTAACTTCTGTTGATTTGCATTTCAATATCAATTTGTTTTGCATCAATTGATTGCGATTTGAATTGGTTTGTGTTAGATTGATTGAATCTGTGATCATGTCAACTCCGAACAATGATCCGCACAATACAGGCTCCGCAACCAAGCCTCCGATGCTTGTGCGGAGTGAGTACAACATATGGCAACGTAGAATGCTACATCACCTGTCGATTAACAGCGCAGGATGTTGGAAATCTGTTGTGCATGGACCATATAAACCCACGATCACTGATCCTGAAACTAAGATCATGATTCCAAAACCTGCTGATATGTATTCGGATGAGGACATTAAATTGTTTGAAATTGATGCTAAAGCTCATGGTATTCTGGCCATGGCTCTGCCTAATGAGATCTATTCTGGTTTGATGCATCATGATACTGCTCATGATCTCTGGGTTGCACTGAAAGAACAATTTGGTGGAACCGATGAGGTTTTAGCAAATACTAGAGAAATTCTGGCTCAGCAGTATGAGACATTTTCTCATCGAAAGGGTGAATCCTTGACTCAACAATTTGAGCGATTCTCATGTTTAATTTCTGAGTTAAAAATGGTTAAGCAAGAATACACTAACAGTCAGATGAATAACAGATTTCTCAGATCATTGCCTGAGAGATGGGACACTTATACAATTGTCCTACGCTCTAATGCTAATCTAGAAAGTCTATCTCTCACCCAATTACATGGGAAACTCTTAACTTTTGAGAGAGAGGTTGAACAAAAGAGAAAACTGTCTTCATCTGGAAAACTTGCTGATGATTTTGTTCCTGATAATACTGCTTTACTTGGTCAGGAGTCAGAGTTTACTGGGTCTGAATGTTCTTATGATGAACATATTGACTTTTCTACTAACAATTCGGATCATGCTTTTGTGGGAGTTGAGGGTAATGCAGGAAGTTATAGTGACAACTTGTGTTTTGTGATGGATGATTTGAAAGGTATCCCGGATGATGATCTAGAGTAGATGGACATTTTAAGTCAAATGGCATTGATCAACATCAGATCACAAAAGTTTTATAAAAGAACAGGAAGGAAGTTCCCTGGATTATCTGGCAAGACTAAGGTTGGATTTGACAAAGGGAAATTGAGGTGCCATAAGTGTCATAGGCTTGGTCACTTTGCTAGGGAGTGCAAAATATCTGGTTCTAATCCTGCTGCACCTTTTGTGACCTTTCCAAGCAACAATTCCTCAGGCAAAGGACCACAATCTTCTGGTACTAGTCAACAGCAATTCTATCCAGCTCACTATGTTCCACAAAATCCAATGCCCTATCCATATCCTTGCTTTTACATGCCTCAACCTCCTCACAATCCAGCATTAATCCCACCTCAATCCCCTGCTCTTCCTGAACCCAGCAAACCTCAATCAACTCAACAGTCTCAACAACAACAGCATCAGAGTTTCTTCACTCCTGGAGTTGTTGATTGGAGTAGCTTGCCTGATGACTTATCAGACTTCAACATGCAGCCTTTTTCTGAAACTGGTCCACATGGTGGAGACAATCCTTTTGGAAATCTGGCACTAATGGCTATTGATTCAACTGAAAATACCTGTCCATCTTCTTCAACATCTCAGGTATCTTCTGAATCAAAAGCTAAATTATGTTCAGAGTCATGCATTTCAGCATTTGCTTCCATTAGGGAAATCAATGTGGAACTGATTAATGAGAAATTTGAATTGGAAAAGGTTGTGGCTAAAAACAAAACTGAGTTTGAAAAAGCCTTAAATGAGAAAGAATCTGAAATTTATAAACTTAAATGCTTGTTGTCTGATGAAAAAGCTAGAGTGGAAGTCATGCTGGTCAAGCATAATGATCTGAAACAAACACTTGCAGCAACCCAAGTCAATTGTGAAAAATGGGTTGAGTCCTGTAAAGGGTTTGAAATGTTGTTGTGCAAACAGTCAGCTTCAAATATTAAGTTTGGGATTGGTTACAATCACACTGGCCCCCCTGCTGATTATAAACCAAAAAGTCTTAACTGTGAATCTGATGGGGAGAGTGTGTACCAATCTACCAACTCTTCAGAAATGTCTGATTCTGCAGACATATCTGAAGAAGACTCAAATGTTTGCAAAGCTGCTGCTGAAAAGGTTGAGATTGAAACCTATTCTTATTCAATTGGGTGTACAAATGTCATTGAGGATGACACTTGTCAGGATAATGTCCTAGTTGAGATTAATCCTGATGAACATGTTTCAAATGTTTTAAACCTACACCTAATTGAGTCAGATGGGGATGGTGTTGGTGAAAATGATGCAAGAATTTTGATAAGTCAAAGTTATTCTTCAGCAGTTGTTGAAAAAGCTGATAATGCAACAACTGATGTTGGTAAATGTGTTGAGACACAAGTGCTGACGAATAACTCTTCAGATGTTGTCAAAACATCAGCTGTTGTCAATTTGACTACAAATACTGATGCCTCAGATGTTCTGATGACCAAACAATCTGTTTCTAAGTCATCAGTACTTGTAGACAATCACAAGGAAAGGAAGAAGAGGGTGCCTTGTGATATTTGTAGGTTGTTTAATCATTCAACTGATGAATGCTGGTACAGAAAAGGTTCTAAATTCAACAAAATCAAGAATAAAAACAAGAATATACTCAAAATGAAAAATGAATTTAGTTCAAAATTGTACCTGAATCATCAGTTGTTTCAAAATCTGGAAAATCCTTACAAGGAAATACCTCCAGTAAATCCAAGAAAGGAAAAGGGATTGTTCCAGATTCAGGGAAACAACACTTGACAGCATCTCCTTTGATTAAAGACACTAAAATGATCAAACACAAAAATAAAAAATCAAGTTCTGATGTGTCTGATGAAATCAAAATTTTAACTCAAAATCATAATCAACTGATGCTAATGATGCAACAACTGATAGGAAAAGTCAATCTGGCAGAGGCATCCGTTGATTCATTTCATAAAAAGAAATCAAAGTCAAAAGTCAAATCAAAAATTTCTGATAAGAATGTTTCAAGTGTTGCTTCAACTGATAATGCTAGTTTTGTTTCTTCAAATGTTAACAGACCCAAAACCAAAATGGTTTGGGTCCAAAAGTCTAACTGAGTGTGTTGTTGTATGCAGGGTCCTTCAGCATACCAAAGTAGCATCTGGTATGTTGATAGTGGAGGATCCATGCATATGACTGGGAGCAGATCTCTTCTTCATAACTATTTCACTGGAAGGAGAGGATTTGTGTCCTTTGGTAATGATGCTAAGGGGTATATCATAGGTAAAGGTGTCGTCACTAATGGTGAGATTAGGTTTGATGATGTTAATCATGTTGAGAATCTTAAGTACAATCTGCTGAGTGTTAGTCAAATGTGTGATAAGGGTCATGTGTCTCTCTTCACTAAGCAAGATTGTAGGATTCTATCTTCTGATGTGATGCCTTTGATTGGCAAAGTGTTAGATGAGTACACACTTCTTAAGGCTAACAGAGTGGGAAAGGTATATGCCTTTGATCTTTCTAAGAAAATCTCTGTCAAAGGTCATCCTTGTTTATTTTCTAAGGCCTCTTTCAAGGAATCTAATTTGTGGCATAGAAGATTAGGTCATGTAAACATCAAGAACATGAATCAATTGGTGAAACATGGTCTGGTTAGAGGTCTTCCTTTAAAGGATTTTAGCTGTGATGAAAACTGTTCTGCATGCTTGAAAGGAAAACAACACAAAGCATCTTTTCCTTCAATTGGGGATTCCAAATCCACTGGTTGCTTACAACTGTTGCACATGGATTTGTTTGGTCCAGTGCAGATAATGTCTATGGCAAAGAAGAAGTATTGTCTAGTTATTGTTGATGACTATTCAAAGTTTGTCTGGACCTTCTTCTTACACTCAAAAGGTGAGGTTGCCAAGGCTATTATCAATTTTGTGTTGTATGCTGAAAAGCAGTATTCTCTTTCTATCAAGTGTGTTAGGAGTGATAATGGCACTGAATTCCGAAATCATCTTCTTGATGAATTTTATCAGTCAAAGGGAATTCAGAGACAGTATAGCATTCCCAGAACTCCTGAACAGAATGGAGTTGTAGAAAGGAAGAATAGGACCCTGATTGAAGCTGCCAGAACAATGCTTGCTGATTCTGGTTTACCTCTCACATTCTGGGCAGAAGCTGTTAACACCGCTTGCTATGTGCAAAACAGAGTTTTAGTGAATCAAAGATGGTTGAAGACTCCATATGAAATCCTTCATTCTTTAACTCCTTTGATTTCCTTCTTCAGAGCTTTTGGATGTCCTTGTTACATTCTCAACACCAAAGATCAACTTACCAAGTTTGATTCAAAAGTTGATGCAGGATACTTTGTTGGATATTCTTCAACATGCAAGGCATATAGAGTGTTCAATTGTAGAACAAAGAGTGTAGAAGAAACTCTTCATGTCAAATTCAATGAATGTCCTAAAGATTCCATTCCTCAGAATCCTGCTGAGATGTTTGATCTGAATATCTTGCACCATAATTTTCATGATGAGAATAGTGGTGTAGAAGATGAAGTTCTTCCAGCTGATCCACCACCAGCTTCTACAGCAACATCACAAGGAATTTCAGATGATGAAGATCCAAGTACTCATTTGTTCAGATTCAGTGACAATATGTCCACATCTACAAAATCTGATGCTCCTCCTGCTTCAGCAATCCCACTCAATACAAATGCTGATGAAATTCTGGAATCCTCTCAATCATTTGAAATCCCAGCTGCTTTGTTCCCTGAATCATCTTCAACTGCAACATCTGATCCTCCAGCAAACACTTGCACTGATCTTATTCCATATCAAGAACTGAAGGATCATCCATTATCTCAAGTTCTTGGTGATATTTCAGCAGGTGTTTCAACCAGAAGTCAATTATCTAACTTTTGTCTCTATGCTCTCTTTGTCAGTCAACAAGAGCCAAAGAACTACCACATAGCACTTAGAGATATTGGCTGGGTGGAGGCAATGCAGTTGGAATTGTTGCAATTCAAGAAACAACAGGTTTGGGAGCTGGTTTCTTTACCTCCAGGTAAGTGTGCAATAGGCACCAAATGGGTGTTTAGGAATAAAACAGATGAAAAAGGTCAAATCATTAAAAACAAAGCTAGACTGGTTGTACAGGGGTTCTGTCAGGAAGAAGGTATTGATTATGATGAAACTTTTGCCCCTGTAGCCAGATTAGAAGCAATTAGGCTGTTTTTAGCATATGCTGCCTTACATAAACTTAAAGTTTTTCAAATGGATGTCAAAAGTGCTTTCTTATATGGTAAAATAAAAGAGGAAGTGTATGTGTGTCAACCTCCAGGCTTTGAGGACAATAAACATCCTGATTGGGTGTACAAGCTTGATAAAGCTCTTTATGGGCTAAAACAAGCACCTAGATCCTGGTATGACACATTATCCACTTTTCTTCTAAAAAATAATTTCACTAGAGGCTCCATTGATCAAACTTTATTCATAAAGAATGTAGGCCAGCATAAGCTACTTGTTCAAATTTATGTTGATGACATTATATTTGCTTCATCTGACCCAAAGTTGTGTGATGATTTCACTAAGCTTATGACTACAAATTTTGAAATGAGTGCTATGGGGGAGTTACAGTTTTTCTTGGGTCTTCAAATCAAACAAAAACCTGATGGAATTTTCATTCATCAATCAAAATACACAAAAGAGCTTTTAAAGAAATTTGATTTGCAAAACTGTAAGCCATGTTCCAACCCCATGAGCACCACCACACAACTTGATGCAGATCTGAAAGGTAATTCAGTGGATGAAACTCTTTATAGATGTATGATTGGATCTTTAATGTATCTAACTGCATCCAGGCCAGACATTATGTTTGCCACATGTGTTTGTGCTAGATTTCAGGCTGCACCCAAAGAGTCTCATTTAATTGCTGTGAAAAGAATTTTCAGATACTTGCAAGGTACTCAATTCCTGGGAATATGGTACTCCACTGGACAATCCTGCAAGCTGGTTGCTTTTTCAGATAGTGACTATGCAGGATGCAAACTCTCAAGAAAATCTACTTCTGGTGGGTGTCAGTTTCTAGGAAATTGCTTGGTTTCTTGGCAAAGTAAGAAGCAAACTTCTGTAGCCACCTCCACTGCTGAAGCTGAGTACATTGCTGCTGCAAGTTGCACTTCCCAAATTCTCTGGCTTCAGTCTCAACTCCTGGACTATGGCATCAAAGAACTGAAGACACCATTGTTAATGGATAGTGCTTCAGCCCTTTGTATTGTCAAGAATCCAGTTCAGCACTCTAGGACTAAACACATTGAGATCAGACATCACTTTATAAGAGATTGTTTTGAAAAAGGTCTGATTGATCCCAAATTTGTTCCTAGTGCTGATGAGCTTGCTGACATTTTTACTAAGCCTTTAGACACATCAACTTTTCAAAATTTAGTTCTAAGGCTTGGTATGTTGCAACTTGAATAGGTTAGTGTTTAAATGAATAAAATGTTAAATATCTTTTAAAAAAAAAAAATTCCAAAAATATTTTTTTTTTCTTCTTTATCTTGACACATTTTGATATTTTCAGTACATACTGATACATATCAAAAGTACTGATTCAAGAACAGTTATGACCTTTTCTAATACTCTAAGTTACAAGTACTGATGAGTATTGATGTTCTAAGTACTGAAGGTCAAATATTGTTCACAAGTTCTGATGAACAAAATTTCTCCAAAGTTCTGATGACCAACTTGTGTACAAGTTCTGATGAACACATTGTTCACAAGTTCTGATGAACAAAATTTATACAAAGTTCTGATGAACAAATTGTGTACAAGTTCTGATGAACACATTGATTCACAAGTTCTGATGAACAAAATTTCCACAAAGTCTGATGAACAACTGTTGAAAACACCTGATGAACAAAATTATCGACAACACCTGATGAGTAATTTTACTCTTCAGTTGTTTAAACCTCAGTTGTTTTCTCTATTTAACTCCACCTTCTTCAGTTGTTTCATTATCACTTTTTCAGAACTTTTCATCTTTTTCAAAACCTATTTTCCCTCTTTCATCTCTGCTTCCATGGCTGCTCTTACTTTGAAACCACGTCACAATTCGATTGCCTACTTGACCAAATCTTCATTCTGGTCCAAGTTTGATGAAGCAGTGGATTTGATGAACTCCTCTCAATTCAAAACTGCTTTTCTCATCAATCCAACTCTGTATGTTGAATCCATTCATCAGTTTTGGATGAATGTTGAACTGATAAATGTTGGAACTGGAGTCTTCTCTCTTCGATCAACAGTCAATGGTCACAACGTGCATATCAGTCCCGCTGAGCTCAGGGATGTTCTTCAACTTGACGATGCCAACCTCGTCACTCAGTTCCCTAAAAGCGCCACTGACCTCTGTTTTACAAGTCATGAATACCAGGGCGACTTGAGTGACTCAACACTTTTCAAGAAGCACTTTAATGATCCAGAGCGTCTGATATTCCATATGATCAACATATGCCTGGCTCCGAAGTCTTCTTCATGGGATCAAATGTCATCTCGTTGGCAACAGGTATTGTACTCTATTCTCGAATCTCAAAAGCTAAATTTTTCTCAATTACTTTTTTCTGAATTAACTGAACATGCTGGTAAGCCTGTTTCATCTAGATGGTTACTATATCCTCGTTTTATTATGGCCATCATAGAGAAACAGCTGCCACAAACAGGCCTTGTTGGTCAGGGGATCCCTGCTCCAGCAGTTTTGCTGGAAGTATATTCCCGACACAACTCCAACCTCACTTTAAAAGAGGCTGCCCGGAAGCTCAAACCCAAGCAAAGGGAACCCACAGCCTCATCCTCAAAATCCAAATCCAAAGTCCCCACTAAACCAAAGTCCTCTAAGCCCAAAAAGGCTGCTCAGGGAAATGAGTCCCCTGAGTCTGCCCATGCCTCACCAAGGCATGAACTGACCACTGGTAGTAGTCAACCAGTGGTTCAACAGACTCCACCGGCTCAAACCGCCCGGGTTTCCTCTCAACAGGAACCTGGTGCAACCTTTGTAGGGGACACCACATCACTAGAACCTATTTCAGTTGAAATGGTTTCTATTGAAAAGCACCAATCTCCCCGGGTGTATTCTCCTTCAAACCCACTTTCTATAGAAACCACCACCAATAGCCCAACTTTTGTTATTGATCAAATCCTGAATCAGCTGAACACTCCTATCCCCTCCCAGACACCTATCACTACTGGGATAAGCTCCAACATTGAGGGGGAGGACCAAAGTGTCTCTGATAACCCTCAGGATCATGACTACAACATCAGATCTCCTAGTGTGGAAAGAGAGATTCTGATATCTGACAAGGCTGCTACTTCATCACCTCCATCATTTGGAGTGATTGCTAGTGGTACCATTGCTAAGACCTTGTCAGAGGCAACAACTGATGAAGGGGTTACCCCTGAGGTTGGAAGTCCCCAGTACCAAGACAAAGGAGCACCTGAAACGGTTGAGCCACACTCAACTCAGGTAGATCCTGAGATTCTCAGGAGGTCAGATGATTTAGCTACGGCTACTGATGACCAAATAACACTTGCTGCGGTTCTAAAGAAGAACCAAATCCTTGAGGCTGAGGTTTGTAGACTCAATGAGCTACTTACCAAAATGTCCAAGGACAAAAGTCCATCTTCCCCACTTACCCCACAGATGGCACCTTCTCATTCTGAAGGTCACCCAAACACTTCAACCACAAATATCCAATTTGACAAGCCACCAGCCACTGCTTCAGGCACTAATCCTTTGGGTTTTAGCCCCCCAGAGGCATTAGCTGCTGCCTTCCTACAAATCCTTCCTCTCATCACTCCAGTCCTAAAAACAATTATTATTCAAGCCCTTGATGAGAGGTTACCTTCCAAATCCCATATTCAGCAGATGGTTGATGAGGCTGTGACTGCCAGACTTGCCACTCTACATACTCCTTCTTCCCCTGCAGCCAAAAAGGGGGAGTTAGGAACTGAATCAGTCACATCTTCAGCTTCCAAAAGGTCAAGGTCTGAAGAGGTTGTTTCTGAAAGGTCTCCTGTTATTCAAGTAATTTATAAGAGACAGAGGAAGAATAAACCTGTTGAGGTTATCCACAGAGCTGATGTGGAAGTTGAGCAGGAAATGGTTGATAAAGAGATTGAAGCAAGTGCTGACCAAGTGGAAGCCACAACATCTGTTGTACAAGAACAAGTCAAAACCTCTGAAGTTCAAGCACAAGCTACAACTTCTGATGCACAAGACACTGAACTAGAGGGGGTTCAAATTCCAGAGGTTGAGACTCAGGTTGTTGAGGTAAGGGCTCCTCCAAAGAAGAGAAGGCAACTCAGAATTCAAGAAGAAGAAAGTTCTGATGAAGAAGACAGGTTGCCTATCTCTACAGTTATCAAACCAAAAGTTCAAAAGCCTGCAACACCAACAACTGGGTTGGATCAAGCTATTCAAAAGAAGAAAGTAACTCTACCTGCCAAATATGTGCCTGAGAAGTCATTGGTTTTTGGTCAACAACCAAAAATCACACCTGAGGAAAGGATGTTAGCAGTTAAAGTGAAACTTGAAGAAGAAGAGAATCAAAGGGTGCATGATGAGCAAATCCTAAAGTTGATTGACAAAGATTATCCTCAGACATCAACCATTACTGCAATGAAGAAAGAAGCTCAAAGGTTGTATGCTCTGAGGTTCACATACCAGTATAGGAAGGAACAGATTAGAATGTGGCCTGATCCAAGAATAATTCACAGGATCCACAAGAGAGAGGCTCCAGCAGCTTATGCCAGAAGGATCAAAAGGGTATTAAGTGCTGAAATTATGCTGGGATCAGTACTTGATCCTTGGGAGATAATAAATGACTTCAAGAGTGTGTACAACTCAGGTTCAAAGGCTCCAAATTTCTTAGAAAACAAAATGATCAAGAAAGGATTGGTATACAAGAAACTTGAACATGTTCTGCAAGCTGAGCTTTATCTGTTTCTGGAAGGAAAGCATCCAGATGAGTTTGTCTACAGAGAGATAACTAAAGTAGAGCTGAATGATGGGACAACGGCCAGGTACTTGTCTGAGTATTATGGACCTGAGTCTTTCTTCGAAGGTGAACCTGAAAGACTGACTCCAGAAGAGAAGATGTTACTACTTGAAGCTTATGTCAGGGAGTCTTTCAGGTTAGTATACAATCAATAGCTTCAATGAGAGGGGTTAATACTCATAGTCCATTTCCCCAATGGAGTTCCCTCTCATATTTTGAAAGTTAGAATTTTTTGGAAGCTGTTGGTTATCAGGCTTATACTTTAATTGGTCATTTTGATACTGATCTCAAAAGAAAAAGACATATCTTTCTGCCTGGGAATAAATAAGTGAGACCTTAAATAAGTTAGAGGTTTTTGGCTGCATTGGTTCAGGGGGAGTTTGTTGGACTAAAAGAACCAATGAGCCTGATCAGAAAAATCTCTAAGTCTCACAGCATTACAACAACTGAAGAAGAACACAAAGGCTGATATTCAAAGGTGCTGAAGTCACAAGATCTGAAGAGATGTACAACAGCTGAAGTGTAAGTCGTCAGATGTTGTAGTGTGTAGTTAGTCTTCAGTCGTTTTTCTTTCAGTATTTGTAAAGTCTGATGAGTAGTTTACTCATCAGATGTTTTAGTATTTTGTACTTCAGTAGTTTTGTTCTTCAGTAGTTGTAGAGTTTGTCTTCAGATGTTGAAGACATCCTCAGTAGTTTAGTTAATTTCAGATGTTTTGTTTTGTCTGTTAGATGTCAACATCATGTGACATCATCAGACGTCACTGCCTTCTATATATAGGTAGTTGACATGTTTGTAATGTAACGAAGTTAATGAATTGAATGAGATATTCCTTTTACAGAAAACTTTCTCTCTCTATAACAAACTTGCGTTACTGTTTGATTGAAATTGTTCTTACTTTACTTATGCTAATTCTGTGTTGAATTCCGCTGCTATACTCTACTGATTTATCAATTGAGAACATCTGATCCTACAAGAATCATTACGAGGAATGGAAGAACAACTGGATGTTAAGCCTGATGGAATTCGTTATTTTATTAATCGACTTTGGATACCTTTGTATGGAGGTTTGAGGGAACTCGTGATGGATGAAGCACACAAGTCCAGATATTCAGTCCATCCGGGATCAGACAAGATGTATCATGACTTGAAGGCACTGTATTGGTGGCCTCACATGAAAGTTGATATTGCTAAGTACGTTAGTAAATGTTTGACTTGTTCGAAAGTCAAAGTTGAATATCAGAAGCCATCTGGTTTACTGCAACAACCAGAGATACCGATGTGGAAATGGGAACAGATTTCGATGGACTTCATTACTAAGTTACCCCGTACACCGAGTGGTTGTGATACGATATGGGTAATTGTCGATCGATTAACGAAATCTGCACATTTTTTAGCAATCAAGGAAACTGATAAGATGGAGAAACTGACTCGCATTTACATCAAGGAAGTGGTAGCACGACATGGCGTGCCAATCTATATCATATCAGATCGGGATGCCCGATTTACTTCCAACTTTTGGAAATCACTTCATAAGTCATTGGGGACTCGCTTGGATATGAGTACCGCTTATCATCCACAGACCGACGGTCAAAGTGAACGAACGATTCAAACGTTCGAGGATATGTTACGAGCTTGTGTAATTGACTTTGGTGATAGCTGGGAGAATCATTTACCGTTAGTGGAATTCTCTTACAATAATAGTTATCATACAAGTATTCAAGCAGCACCGTTTGAAGCTTTGTATGGTCGCAAATGTCGTTCACCAGTTTGCTGGGCTGAAATTGGTGACAGTCAGATAACAGGTCCTGAACTGGTGCACGAGACGACAGAAAAGATAGTTCAGATCCGGAACCGTATGGCAGCGGCCCGAGATCTAAGTGTTTCAAACTAATCACGATCATTAACATACTCAATGGAATGATTATCTGATGTTTATTATAACAGTTAGATTAGTATGTTAAACACGGTTATTAAACCTATTCCAATGTCACATTATGATATTTTATGATATTTGGGTAATCAATAACAAGGATTGATCGTTCCTAAGCCATAAATTCATCTATAAACTGTTTCAACACTATAATCAACAACAGTACTTAATTGGTTAATCTGAGATTATTTTGATTAATCAAACGTGTCATCAACCTTGTATTAGGAACCTGAATCAGTATAGGTTCCTACATTATCATACATTGTATGATATGACATGAAATTTAACTAATTAAAAACCTAATATCGGTTTCATGACTTTTATTGTAATGTCTTTGACATTGGACGTTCAGAAAGATCTAATCAGTAAGTTAAAATATAGATAATTTATTAAACATAAACCAATTCAGAATTTAGCTATTATCATCAGTTTGCGTGTGATTTCACTACATCGAGACTTCAGATGAGTTTTGTACAACCCCTTTTATCTTTATTGTTTTATAAACATCGGGATATTTCTGTAAATCTGTTTCTGAACATATGATATGTATCACTGTTATTGTGACAATCCGACTTTTCGGATTAACCTTGTTAACTGAAGATGGTGATATCACAGGCCCAACAGAGCCAATGTAGGCCCAACAGAGCCAATGTAGGCCCAACAATGTAGGCCCAACAGAGTCAAGGTAGGCCCAACAGAACCAATGTAGGCCCAATAGAGCCAAAGAAGGCCCAGTACGGCCAAAGAAGGCCCAGTAAGGCCAAAGTAGGCCCAATGGGATTTAAGAAGCCCAATTGGGTTAATTTAGCCAAAAATGTTCTAATTGGTTTAATTGGTGTAAATCCGGCAATTCGCGGTTAACTTAGTTAATCAGAAATTAACCAAAATGATGGGAAATCATTTAAAATCAATTCGGGATGGAGTTTATTACAAATGTTGGGCTGGTTTAGATGGCAGATGATGTGTATGTTGGGTTGGAGGTCGCGGGTTCGAGCCCGGCCCCCAACAGTTTTTGAGTTTTAACATATTTTTAGTAATTTGACCATATCTTATTCGTTTCAAGTCCGATTCGACTCGTTCGAGTTGCGTTGAAACCAGAATTTCATCCCGAACCAATTGGAATGATGAAAATGGTAATTTAATCCGAAAACGGAATCGCGTATAATTACGTTTATTTAAATAAAATCGTATGTGATTTTATTTAAACGATTTCAAAGTCACGCGTATATACGTATGCACATTCTTAACACTCTAACATGTGTGTGTTGACACGTATGTGATTTCAAGCACAAAACGACTATCCGAATAACACTACGTTATTGTTTAAACACAGATCCTTCGTAAGAGGATTATCTACACGAGCTCACGTATTTGATCATTCTGCAATCACCAAAGGTGCGTACACGGCCCCTTTCTTATTTTAAACTGTTTTGGGGGAGAAAACATGTGCAATAAACTCTTTTTAGATACATATCACTTGCATGAGTTATCTGTTTACATTATGTGACAACATAGCAATTGAAAGTCCTTACACACCTCGAACCGTTTAGTTTGTCGTAGCGCAAAGCGTGGTAGTTGGAAATAGATCTATTAGGTTTGACAAACCTCACCTGGTAGATGGGATCTACGCAGGTGTTTAACTGACCAAACACATTTTACTATTGTTGTGCTAGACAATAGTGGCAAGGCAAAAACATGCTATAGCATGGCAATTCGTCAGCTTTAGTGTCGACCACTTATGTAAATAGTTTATGTGACTAGCTATCATGACTATGCATGTGTGATTATGTTATCTACAACTTGATATTCAAACTGTTGTTTTAAACATTGTAAATGCTTAAAAACTAGTGGTTTAATAAAATAACAAGTTGCATTAATGGTCTAATAACTTGACATGTGGCAAAAAAGATGTTTATTTATTATAATACTAGGTAAAATCCCGTGTATTACACGGGTTGAAAACTAAAATGTTATATACTTTGTAAGAAAACTTGTTTTAAGAAAATTGTTTTTTTTTTTAAAATTATTTTTACAAAACTTTTATTTTTCCTAAAACTACAAATTTAAAATAATTCTTATTTTTTAAAAAAAACTCATTTTTAGAAAATTTTCATATTTTGTAAACTTTTTTTAAGTGTTCTTTTTAATAAAAAAAGATTTTATTTTTTATTTGTTAGAACTATTTTTTAATATGAAAAAAGGTATATAAAGTTATTAGTCATTAGATTTAAAATTCTTTAATAAATTAAAGAATATAATTTTAATTATCATTTAATATGAGAGAGAATGATTGTAAAGATTAA
Organism: Mikania micrantha; assembly: GCA_009363875.1. Taxonomy (NCBI): domain Eukaryota; kingdom Viridiplantae; phylum Streptophyta; class Magnoliopsida; order Asterales; family Asteraceae; genus Mikania; species Mikania micrantha. Next base: position 18,562,414 of record CM018685.1, read on the forward strand.
AAAATGACATGTGGCAATACTTATTTTAAAAAATGGCATGTGGTAATGATAGCCTAATAAATTAACATATGACAAAATATTAACTTTTTTATTAGAGAGTATAGATAGATATATATTAAGGTTAAGATATGTGTGTATCTTTTTTATTACTACTGTTTGTTGGTGCAGCTTGCTGGCAATAACAATGCATTTGGAGTTGTTGTATCACATATCTTTAAGTTTTGAAAGCAATATACCAATAAATGATATGTGTAAGTTTTTAAATATACACCTTTATAATGAAAATTTACATGTTTGTAATCGAATAAGGACTTAATTACACATATACCACATCTACTTCAATAGAATAATTCAAACAACATACACACAAGACAAGTCTAATGGTGATTTTCTAGACACAATTAATAAACGAAGGGTTAGGCTAAATGTACCACTTATTCTAACTTGTCATACTCCTCCAAAATAGTAAATATAAATTTGACAAAATCAACCCTTTAACTTTATAACATAACCATAATGCACCAAATATTATTTCAACCTTAAGTTCTACTAAACGTACCCCATTCTTACCTGTCATACTCCTCTCTATGAAATATAATATAAAAATTCATCCAAAATCAGATTTAATCGTATGAGCCCTAGTTCCTCTTTGTTCAAATTGGATTGAACTGAGGCCCGATCTTTGTTAAAAACATAGGGCTCTCATTCATCGAACAAAAACGAGTGTAATAGTGTATGAAAAATCCTACCTTAGCTAATTAATTCGTGTTCATTGCTTGATGAACCGAAGTCGGACCACTGATCTCTTACATGTCTTTTTCTTGATTTGTCTTAAGCTTGAGAATAACTTTGGTTTACGCAGAGAATTTCACAGATGTTAAAAGAAGGTTTGGTTTCAATTAATTTTGAGTTTTATACTCGTTTTAATAGAGTTTGAGTTTTCGTTCAATTATGGTTATTTAGGCATAGATTTCGTATTGATTTGATTTTTAAACGATGAATTAATAATGATAATGATTCCGTGATTTTGTAGTTGTTTTAATTTCAAATCTTGATTGATTTTATCCGTTAACACAAGCTATAGAACGATCGGGTCGAAGGAAGGCGGGACGACAAGTAAAAAAAAGCTTAAGAAAGGGGTACGACAAGTAAAAAATATAAAGAAGGGTATATTTAGCACAACCATAAATGAAACAATGTATATCGAATAACCAGAGTTGAAACCATTTTTGGTTTTAAATGAAAATTATGAAAAGTGAAGGGACCATACTTGTTCCTCTTATAATCCGTGTCCATTGTCGGATATAGAACGTATTGTGTTTTTTACATACTATTGGGAACCGAGTTTTCAATTAGGGTTTTTTGTGAACGCAAACGAGCATACAGGATTACAGGATAAAGATCCAAAGAGAGATCTTCATCACTGTAATCGTGGGACGATCTTTTTGATTCATCCGATTTCTCATCATAACAATGGCAACCGGTTCGTTAATTGTTCTTGGCGTTTTTTCTGAAATTTTGCACGGGATAAACTCAATCAGTAGAGTTATATTGCGTTTGTGAATTTGCATATGCCACCTGCTAATCTCATCATAATTTTTTCTGATATTAATCTGTATTTTGTGTATTTTTTTAATTTTTTTTTTTTTTGTGAATTTTTGTTGTAATTGTTTACGGCAGCAGCACCATCCCGTTCATTCTTGCAAGTGGCAGCCACTGAGGAAGCAGTTGCACCGCCTCTTAGAGTTGTTCAAATCGAAGGACTGGTAATTCGTTTCCTCTTGAGTTGTTTTGTGCGTTATTGGGTTTCTATATAATTAGGGTTTAGATCATGGAGTTTGAATATGCGTAGTTGATTCGACCTTTCGTTGAATGTTGATGCGTGTTTTGGCAGCAAAATGTTTGAAGCCCCTTGAGCATTTATGGCTACGACTGAAGACTAAAGTAGGAAATATAAATTTTTTTATACTTTTTGATATGCTTTTTTTTGCTGATAATATACAAAATAAAGGGGACGATATACATTATGGTAAATTGAGTTAGCCATTAGATTGATGGTTATAAATTTAGGGAAAATTGAATTTTTAGTAATCTAACTATAACTCATTGACATATAATAATCTGCAATGCTTTGTTTTAAATTACGAGATGTGTTCCGATGTGTTTCGTCCAAAAATCTGATGTGCGATATGAGCGCATCACGTATGCGATGCGTTCTTAATTAAAAAAATACTAAAACATTCTATATATATATATATATAATATTTAAACTTGTTAACTTATAAACGCGAAAAAAATATGAAATTAAAACTAATAATGACAAAAGAAAGATCTAGGTACCACCAAAGAAGGTAATAGATTAAATAAATTATAAAAGCTCTCTCTAAAAAAACAGCAAAAGAAAAAAATAAAATTAAAAAGTAAAAACATGACTTCTCGGTAAAACAAAGGCAACCATATATAAAGAAGAATATTAGGGTTTTTTAAGATTTCGGCCATCGTCGTCGTTGAGGTTTCTCTTCTTCTTCATGGCTCCATAGACTTCTCAGACTCTTCTTCATCAATTTCTACATGGCTTATCCGAATTCCATCATCTCGATGTAAGTTCAGCTTTCTCCACTCATTTATACAAGTTGCGAGCATCACAGCGCATCTTTTGATAACCGCAATATGCAGAAATCACCGCAACATGGCCATATCATGTAAACGCAACACAACAAGAGTTGCGATGCGATCTGATCCTCGCGCAATATGCGCGCATATTGCGCTCAATTTTAAACCAAGCTGTAATGACACCACTTTCACTTTTGTTATCAAGGTTAGTCTTAGTCATGGTTGTAAAAATTGGTCTAGTTGGTCGATCAATCGACGATTAATCGGCAGTCTGCAAGGTGACGATTAAATTTTTGGGAAACCAGTCGGAAAATTGGTAGTCGTCTAGTCGGTCAAGATTGGTCAAAACCGGCGCTAGCCGGCCTAGGCGAAGCTAATCGGACTAGTCGATCATCTTGCGATTCCGACAACCTAGTGGTCCTAGTCTGCCAAATTCCGGTGATTTAGAGACCCGATGGTGTTTCACAATTGACTATGGTGATTAAGAGATCAAGAAGAGATGATAACATTGATTGTTGCTCGGTTTCCCTCTTGTTGTCGGCTACCGTCAACGAAACGCCTTCCGTTGACCGATTTTTGCTCGGTTTCCGTTTGGTCTGTGTTGCCCTAACGAGTAACGTCGACTCATACATGAAACATGTATATCTTTTTTAGTTTCCCCCTCATTTCTTCATTAATTACCATTTATACCCTTCAACTTAGAAAATTATACACACTTCCTCCATGTGTGTGTATGTATATATAAATGGGGATTATGAAAAATCTTTAAAGTATTGAAAAATTAATACTTATTTTGAAAAATATATATATAATTTTGAAAAATTACATATAAAATTCCAATCCGATTAATCCCGAGCAGCGACTAGCGATTTCTACAACGATGGTCTTAGTAGCAAAATTATATAATATTTACACTTGATTTACACCTGATTTTCATTAGATTTTACTTTATGTTTTCCCGTTTCATTTGTACTTTTTCATTGAGTGGAAATCAATTCATGTTCTTGGGATTGCCAATTATTAGTAGTGCCATGTTACTGTGAATCTGTGATTGCCCGTGACAACATAAATGAAACTTAGGAGAATCATTGGTCAAATTGTCTTTAAAAGATTATCTCGGCTTATGTTTTGGATTGTTAAAATTCGATTTGCCTAAACTTAGAGAAGACATAATCAAACAAGATTTAGGATATAGAAGCATGCATGACATTCATCTATTTATCATCCTTTTTACTTTATTGGCTAATGTATCTTTTTTGCTTCCATCCATCCATCTTAATAATGTAATCATAGTTGTCCTACTGAACACTGATGTTCTTTCTAGTTGACCTCATTACATCTATAGTTTCCCTTAAGTTTTCTATCTATTACTAGATTTGTATCTTCTATTAAGTGCAATAAGAGTAGATGTGGTCTCAACGAAACCTAGTGTTAGGTTGTCATAAGCTTTGTTTGCATCACGTTACTCTATATTTATGATACCTTATTCAATAACCAATTTATTTAGGTTACTACAGATACTTGATGTTTTGCTTCTTAGGCTAGTTTTATAAGTTGCAGGTGGCACTCTCCTAATCTATTTGTAAATTGATATTACGAACAGGTTATATTGAAGATCATCAAACACTGCACAGAATTTTCACCTGCTCTTGTGACTGGGCAGCTTCTTGGGTTAGATGTTGGCAGTGTTCTTGAAGTTACCAACTGTTTCCCTTTCCCGGTATGTCATGCTGTCATTGCTCCCTTTTCTTGTAGATAATAATTTTTTATTTTTTATTTTTCTACATTGATCCTTTGTGCACGGCCTCTTTTAACCATTAGACTTGACAGATTCGGGAGGAAGATGAGGAGATTGAGGCAGAAGGTGCTAATTATCAACTTGAGATGATGCGATGTCTCAGGGAAGTTAATGTTGACAATAACACTGTGGGATGGTTAGTTCATAGGGATTATTAGAACTCGTGCAATGGTCATTATATTTAAATGAACACATGCATTGATTGTTTTGTGACATCTGTAAATTGTATCGTTTAATTCTTTTATTGAGCTAAATGCTTTTTCATAACCTATCCAGGTACCAATCAACTTCATCAGGTTCTTATCAGACTGTGGAACTGATTGAGACCTTCATGAATTACCAGGTTACACATTTTTCTTAGTTATATATATATGTATATATATTAATTTAATGGTGTTTTATAACTATTTAAATGCATGTATCTCCTGCATAATGATAATTTCATGGTTGCAGGAGAATATTAAAAGATGCGTGTGCATTATTTATGATCCTTCGAAGTCCAGCCAAGGTGTGTTGGCTTTGAAGGCCTTGAAGCTTTCTGATTCTTTCATGGATCTTTATCGCAACAACGAATTTAATGGAGAAAAGTAAACACAGTTTTATCTTATATTTCTAGGTTTGTTCTGTTTATATTGCCTAGGCTCACTTTGTTTTTTTCTTTTGTTGTTTAGATTGCGTGAGAAAAATCTGACATGGGTGGATATCTTTGAGGAGATACCTGTATGTTTCTTATACAAAATTGCTAATTTTATGAACTTTTTTATTATCTTATTTTATTATTATCTAAAAAAATTTCACTCATGAAAATGAACAAGTTCATACACTAATTTTATCTATTTTTTCAAAATGGTAATTAATATTTAACAGATCAAGGTTTCAAATTCAGCCCTTGTTAGTGCTTTTATGACTGAACTGGAAGCTGATTCACCTGTCAACCAGGTATTTTATAAACCCCTTTAGATAAACTTTTGTAATTTATGGTTATCATCATCACATTATATAAACCAAATCTGATTATTATTTTTATATATGGTAGTCTGATTACGATAGGCTTCAATTATCAACAACTCCCTTCATGGAAAGGAACATGGAGTTTTTAACTGAATGCATGGATGATCTCTCAATGGAACAGCAAAAGGTTGGTTTCTTTTCAGCTGGTGGTTTTATTCACTTTATTAAGTCTTATTGACCAAGACACCTGTATTTTTTGTTTTACAGTTCCAGTTTTATTATCGCAATTTATCACGTCAACAAGCTCAGCAGCAAACATGGCTTCAAAAGAGAAGGTACCCGCATAAGATGTTTGTTAATTTTATTTAGTTCACTATGGATGCTCATAGTTAAAAAATGGATCTTTAAGCACACGTGGAATGTGTTTTTATAATCCTATTCAGGGACCGTTTGGTAACGTCTAGGGATGGCAAAAAAACCCACGCCCAACGGGTATTCCCTAACTCGATGGGTATTGGGCCGGGTATGAGATTAAATTTCAAAATTTTCGCAGGTATGGGACGGGCATGGGATTTGTTCATATACCCGTTTACCCGATTATATATACCCGTCTACCCGGCCCGATTACCCGATTATATATACCCGTTTACCCGGCCCGTGTACCCGGTTATACATATCCATATCCATTTATATACATTTGAAGTAAATAAAATTTGTTTCTTTTTTTATTCCTTTTGAAATCTAGAAATTGTTCATAAAATATGTTTCTTTTTTATCTTTGTTTTTTTTGTGGCAACTGCAATTTTTTTTTTTGAACCATTTTGTTGATAATTGTTATTCTTTTGTTTATCTTGAATGATGCTAATCAACTTATGACATTTTGAAATTTCATGTTATTTGATATATTTACAGTTTGTTCTTGGCCTATTTAACATATAATTTTTTTAATAAAAAACATAAATTTATTATTAATTACCCATCTCTTACGTGTTTAAGCCATTTATTCTCAACGGGTATATATTTAGCTAAATAATGGGTATACCCGAAACCTGCCGGGATACCCGTTACCTAACGGGTAAATACCCGATGGGTTTTGGGAAGGGTATGGACAAGTTTTTATAATCGGGTATGGGATTGGAATTACTCAAACCCGTCCCATTGCCATCCCTAGTAACGTTTGAATCATATAGTGTTGGATGGTTAAGATGGTCTGAATCATTAAGTGATAAACCAGTTAAGACTGTTTGAGTGAACATTTGAATGAATATACAGAATGACTATTTTACCCTTTGATCTGTGAACAATGATCAAACCTAATTTGCACCAAACTAATTACACAAATGCAAATCCCATAACTCATAATTAAGAAACCTAATTTGCAAATCTCAGAGCAACAATTTACACATAAAATTCATAGAACTCAAAAAGAAAAAGAATTACGAAAGGTACCATCTGGAACTCTAGTAACAGCATCCCAGAAGAATCCAAACTTCAGTGAAGCTGACTTCCAGTACTGAACCAGCGAAGGCTGAACCGGAGCAGATTTCACCCTTGAATATTGAATCAACATCGGAGAATCAAAAACCGACTCGAGAAAGGAATCAAAAGGGTGAGTGATGAAGACGGTGTAAGGGACCATCTTTTGGATGGTCGGCAGAGGTGTCGTAGGTTCATTCATGATGATTGTTCTTTTATTGAATTTACATTCAAGGTGGTTAGAGTGTGTATCAGATTGATCCTGGAGCAAAATTGGAGAAATTTAAGGGTGAAAAACAAGGGTTTTGCTGCAGATCGAGACAGAGAGTGAAAATGGAGGTGTCGTCGACTACGCCCCAGCCACATTTAGATGTGCAAGTCACTCCTCAGCCCCATTTTAGACCTTCAATCCCTATCAGATGTGTACTTTTTTACAAAACAAACGGTCTGAATCTAAATCATTCAGACCCAAACAAGCAACCCTTAGTCTTTTTAAATGAGTTATTTATTTATTATTGTTTGGCTTTTGGTATATGTTTTGTAGGACTGAAAATATGGCACGTAAAGCTGCAGGAGAGGAACCTTTGCCTGAGGAGGATCCTTCAAACCCTATTTTTAAGCCTCTTCCTGAGCCATCTCGATTGGATAGTTATCTGATAACAAATCAAGTTTCCAACTACTGCAATCAAATCAACAGGTATACTCTTGTAGAATTAGTTAGTGGACCAATGGCCTTTTGGAATTCCTTTCATTAGGTTGCTATAAATTGCATAGTTTCAGCAGTAGTACTTCTGTGCAATATGATCACTTGATATGTTGAGTGTTTTGATATATGTTGATGTATTGGTTAATTTTTATAATTAAAACACTAGTGTTACTTGAGGGTCAGTCTTTGACTTCTATACTATATATTAAACTCTAAAATAGAATTTTTAATGTCAAATTAAGAAAATTAGTGGCGGTGGCAATTGGCAAAATGGGTTGAGACCTTTTTTTGTTTGTCTTGATAGGGGTAGCCGGGTAGGGTTGAGGGGACCTGCTTCTATCCAAAAGTTTCAATTTATTAAAGAATTTTTAGTGTGTTAAGTATGATTTCCATGTTTATGTCAATTAATAATATTCAAGTTGATTTGGAGGTTTGGTACATTAAAAGTAAAAAACCTGTTCATAAATAGGCTGATTTTGCCACCTCTAGAAAATAGGTCATAAAAATTTATTTTCATTACCATCACTTGCTATATTGACTATATGGTAAAGTCATTGTTTGACTTCTTCACTATATGTCAAACTCCTAAAGAAGCTTTTATGACAAAGGTCAAAACAGGTTGGTCTTTTTGTATGTCAAGATGGGTCGGTTGAGTTGACCCTAATGTACAATTGGTACGAAATGAAGTAAAATTTGCCACCTCTAGATTTATGTACCAATGCCCAATTTGGTAACCTAGGCTTGTATGCACCAAAAAAGGAAATGAAGAATGTGTTGGGTCCTTAATGATATCTACATGAAAGTTAATTTATATTTGTCTGGGATTGCAGTGTTGCAGGACAGAGTTTCAGCAGATTGTATTTGATGAAGGCGTTGCATGAAAACTGATCATGAAACATCATGTCGTCTTCTATAGAGATGTGATATTGGGCATGTTGGCTCGTTTTTGTTTTTTAATATTGTATGTTACTTGTCGGCAACTGGTGTGGTATGGTAGGTGAATTTTTTGATATAAAAAAGACATGAAAACATCTTATTTTAATCGGTATGTTTTTAGAAGATCAGAATATTCAATATGGATAATTGTTTCATTATGATGATTTCTTACATCATTGTTGATAAAGAATCAATTGTCCAAGTGCATGGCTGGCTTTGTTGTGTGCTGATAACAGCGAGCCATGAAACACCATTTGGATCTTTTTTGGATTTGAGTTTTTGTTACTCTTATTGTGATGTGTTTCTCATTTTCATTGATCTATAGTATTAATAGAAGCAGTAAATTTAACAGACCTTAGACGGGGGTAAAGTTTTGTATAGTATGGGTGTAGATTAAAAGCTTATACAAAATTAGGAAGTTACCCAACTTTTTAATTTTAACATAAAATAGACGTCATGATTATGAGTTTGTGGGTGGAGACTGGCCCTCGGGTAACCCTTTAGTTTCATTTGGGTTGTCGTAAACAACGCAACTGCTTCAGTATGGGTGTTCTTAACCTTAGAGAGAAGAAATGAGATGGGTTTGGATGGTTTTTTTTTTTATTTTATAAATTGAGATAAATGACATTGCCTGAAAAATATAACCTTACCCAGTATATTCCCACTTTCAGTAGGGTATGGGGGGGAGGGATAGATACAAACTTTACCCCTATCCCATTTGAGATAGAGAGGCTGCTTCGAAAGAGTCCCCGGCTCAAAGTTATCATTTGAAGTTGATCATCCCAATGATTTTAACGTTATTTTCACAAATAATTGAAATAACGTTAAAATTAGTGCACTTTTACTTTTGCCCCTTAAGAGCCCACACATATATACATGATATGCGTGCACCACAAATGGGGCGTATGCCCGAAAAATATACAATACAATAATATCGATCATACAAGGGATAGTACCTATACAGAAAAGGGATAACCCTAACCTATTCCTTGTAGTACAATGGAACCAAAACACAATAATATCGACCATACTAAGATAGTACCTATAAACATGTAGAAACTATGGTTGTTTGTTTACCTCTTAATGGAACCATTCAGCACTTAACCATTCAGCGTGTTTGATTTAAATTAAATTACATTTTAATGATTCAGTTTAGTACTTATTCATTCAACATCAATACCATGCTGGATGGAAAATACATACCATTCAACATTTAATGATTTAGTTCAGCACTTAACCATTCAGTTCAGCACTTAATGGTTCAGACTCTCTTAACCATTCAAACATCTTAAACATTCAGCACTTAATGATTTAGATCTACCAAACAACCTCAAAATACCCTTACATAGGGTAATCCAATACATCAACATAATACAAGTACATGACATCCAACTATAACTATTATGATGATAGAAATTCTTTGAGATTCAAAAGAATTCCTATCTTCATAACCATGAGCCCCACCTCATCAACAAGCATGTCGATTCCCATTGAAAAAAGATAAAGATTACCCCATGAGGGCCAAACTAGAGAGACCCCCGTTGTCGAAAACTTTGATCAGACCCCCATAATGGACTCCAACCCCATAGGCCATAGACACTAACTGGCCTAGTGTGAGCCCAAAACCAATCATCCCTGGTCAAAGAGACCCTTTTTTTTTTTTTTTTTTATCTCCCATGATCCCATCCTGCATAACATCCATGAACCACATGGTATAGTGGGCCATACCCAATAAACCCAAGCAGCAAAAGAGAGGACCGGTAGGAGAATATAGTGATCTCGACTAGGCTGTTATGCATTTTCAACGGATTAGAAAACAAACAACGTCTGTCTGTCATACTTAAGCCATATAACCCTTTTTATGTCTTGGACTTCCAAAAATATTATTCCATTTCACGACAATATTTTGATGGAAATCTTTCTCAAGTGGAAGCTAGGATTTGCTATGATGAAAACAAAGCACTTTAAGATCTTTTTTTGTTTTGTAATTTTTTTTTTTGATTTTTATTGAAAGAGACAACAACACTGTAAGACTTCCTCTTCTCTCATTAAATTTTCATTAGGCACCCTGCGTCAGGTTAGGAGGAACAACATTGTTCTTAATTATTATTATTATTATTATTATTATTATTATTATTATTATTATTTATTATTTTTTTTTTGTGCATTAGGCATTCATAGTAGCATTGCTTGTTTGTTTTTCAATTCAAAAACAACCTGATCATTCTTAGTGACAATCAAAATAAAGTGATATGAATCTAAGGCTCTAATCTTGTTTGTTCTGTATGCGTATGCTTGTGTGTATTATTGTGGCTATTCTGAGTTTGTTTAGTTGTCTTGAATATCTGTTTATCTTTCTCCGAGTCAACAAAGGGTTTGAAGTTATTGGCCATTAGGGTCTACAAATCAGTTTGTCTGTTAGATTTTTAAGGTTTGTAGCTCGTTACAATTCATTCACATCTAAGATCGATTTCTAAGATTGCTTATTAATGGGATATTCCCCTGGTAGTGGATAAGGGCCTAAACCCAATTTTGGTATATAAATGAAACATTACTTATGACTTGATGTTTGTGATTTAATCGTTTTTCTTGGTGACCCGTGCCAATTCTTGCCTTAAATTGGCCAAACCCACAAAAATGAGACTTCAAGATGGTTGGGCGATCACTATGATTCTTTTTATTTTGACACGTGCGTACGTTCAAAATATTCGTGCACTCACTGCACATGCATATGTATATATCTTTTGGCTGTTGTTTTTGTAAATTCTTTATTTTTTATGGTTATTTAACATTTAAGTTGTTCTTATTACTTTTGCAATGATAAATAAACAGGTTATAGGTAAAAGAAACACTTTTTTTTTTTTTTTTTTGTAATTTCATTACCATTGTGCTATTTGGAGCTGTAGGTATTGCGATAGCCTTCATCGTCTATCATTTGGTACACAATCAATTTCTTCACAATAAACACCCATTTTATTTTTTAATAATATAAACTACACCTAGGTTCCAAGGATTGTTTATGACTTTATAATTTGTTGTAGCCTTTCATTTGTTTGGTGTATGGCTGCACTCTTGCACATGCTCTGCTATCATATTTGACATAAACAAAAAATGCAGCATTTTCTTATATACTTGAGTATCAGAATGAATGTTGGTATCACTTAACTCTTAACAAGGGCTATGAACTTTTTCAAAAGAATGAATATTGTTTCTTGATATCACTTAACTCTTCACAAGGGCTATAAACTTTTTCAAAAGAATGAATATTGTTTCTTAATATCACTTAACTCTTTTATTTTGTCACCTTTATGTGAATATTTTTATTTGCTTATACTTTCAAGCATTTTTCTTTTCTATGTGCTCAATCAGGATGACACCCAATATAATTATTGTACAATTTGGTGTTTGGGGAATTGAAGGTGTTGTGAATTATGCTCTACTTCAGTTGTAATTTTCAATGAAATCTAAAACTTTGATTTATCTCGAATCACAACATTTCAAATCGCTGTTATGCTTGGTGCAGGTTTTGCACCTACATCGCTGAAAGGGAAAGTATTTTGTGCGTGCATTGCATAGTCAAGCTTGATTCCATAATGATTCAAAAAGAGTTGCAAGCCCATTTTTTACATCTCAAAGCTCGTGTCTTAATCCATGTAAAAAGTTAGTTTATGTAAGTAATTAGTTATTGTTGTACATGCATTTAGTAGTGATGTTGTGCTACCTAATGTTATCATTGCTGCTTAACTTTCGTTATTTTTTATGCAAATTATTGAGTTAATCACACTCTTTGAGCAGTTGCAGTAGCATATTCCATGGTTTCAGGGAAAGGGCATCTTTACACATTTATGGTCCTTGTATCTGTGTCGACTACACCGAAGATCAACTTGAGATGTTATGTTTGGTATAGGGCTGTAATGACTTATTCATTCATAACAAAAATCAAAATCAAAATTAAAAGTTAAATTAAACTTTTATTATATCAGTCCTTTATAACATATTGACCTATTCATTCTCTTACATATAAATTAGGTATTTGTTATAGGCATGTAATTGAGATAAGTAAGGCTCATGATTAATAAATAATCGTGGTTGAATCTTGAAAAATGGATTTCATCATGCTTATATTTCGTAAGAAAATTACGTTTTTAGGACGAGTCATACCGAATGTTTTGTTAAGAATCTAGCGCCATAAATTTGCGTGTTTTAAATTAACTTTTTAAATGTATTATGTTACATACTTAAGAGTTAGAGCATGGGAATTTGGCGAGAAAACAAAAACTTGCTTGCACTTAGGAGAGTCATAAGCACATTTATTGAGCGTTCAGACATACCTTATAACTCTATTTATCATGGTTTTTGTTAGTTATATTTATAAATAGTTTATTATTTACACAAATTCCGAATATGTCTGGCAAAATAGGCAGGTTGCGTAACGGTTCAGAACATGTGCGGATCATGATGAGTTTTAAGCAAAATTAGTTTGAGTTTAAAATGGTTGTTTTTAAAAAACGTCAATTTAGTTCAAATTAAAACGGGTTGTAACGAAACAAATAGTTTATATTAATAATTTTTATTGATTTTTTAATCAAATATATTATTAATCATTCTTAGTCGTTTGATTTCATTATATTTACCAATGTTGTAGAAATCGCTAGTCGTCAGTCGATCGGTAAGGTGGGGACTAGGGATTATTCGGGATTAATCGGCCAACTAATCGGCCTAATCGGATAGTCGGGCATAGTTGGCCTTAGGTGACTAGCGATTAATAGGCCGATTAATCGGCCTAGTCAGGGATTTTTACAACCATGATATTTACACTGTTTTTAATTTACCCATCTTAACACATATCATGTTCAACCCATCTCAATCCAAAATAAAATCCTTGTTTTCCAAATTTATCTTGTTATAGGTCAAGATTGCCAGGCATATTAACCATATACATGAAATATATTCTGTTTACATCAAGAGTGATTGTAAACACATTAATTGTTTGTATTATTTTTTTGTTAAAAACTGACAAGAAAGTCTTTCGGGTCAACTTGTCTAACAACAATCCTTAATTTTTCTTTAATTTTCACACACAAAGCACTTCTTGAGCGGGCATTTTAGCTTCGAGGGGAGCTTTAGAATGCTACACCAGACATATCACGTTAACTCACAAAGATTGGTACAAGTCTTAAGTTATAAGTTCTAATATAAAAGTTGTTTAATGAAAGGTGTAACAAAAGGCACTTATTTCTTTTCAAAGCTCAGGTCATAGATAGACCAAACCGACTAACAAGAACATTATCTAGATCACTAGGGTATTGAAAATTTAACAAAAAAATAAACACCATATTGTATATTGTTGCCGCCACCGCAATGAGTGGGTTTACTACTAATGCGTGTGTGTGTGTGTTATATGTGTGTGGTTTCTTTAGAATCATTCTCTCTTTCCTTGTAAATAGAGATAATGATTGCCTACATTTCACCATTCCACGACCTTACATGTTACGCTATGAGTGAAATTTATTGAGCTTGGTGGTTGTTTTTTAAGGACCAAATTCGACCGACCCATTTTCAATTTTGAAAAGTAGACGATCTACTATTTATTACATGCATTGCAAATCCATGTCGATGTTCCCAGCACAACAGGCTAAGGGAACTCCACTGGTGTTTATGAAATATAAGATATATTGCACAAACACAACGATTTAAGACAAGATGTTATGATCTTGAAGACTGTTAATCCAATAGCCAGTCAATAGCCTATCCAAATTTTCAGGTTTCCAGTTTTCCCACCAGCTTAAGGTTTTCTACCAACCCTACGAGGGTTAAAAGTGTAAGCATAGGGGAACTCTGGGTGATGTTACAGATGTGGCTGTGCCTAAAGTGGGTCAAGTGGCTATGGCCTTGGCTGGATGCTTTGCTGGACGCCTGGACCTATGTTTGAGATGGAGGGGCAAAACAGGTCAAAAAGTAATCATGAACAAAAGACATTAACAATGTCCACAGGATTTTAATTTCAGAAGTAAAAATTTAAACATGGAATTACACATTTCTAGTTTTTAGAACTCCAGAAAAACAATTGTTTCATTTAGAGTAGCAAAGCTATAGTCAAATCATATGCTATCCATGTTAATCACCTGTATGATTCGGGCAAGCGAAAACCAGGCAGAACTAGTTTGTCAGCGGACATCTTGCCAGTTTTTGGCATGACATGCCAATGCAGAGTCAAGTTAAAATCTCTCCCTCTAAGGTTGCTTCCCTGAATAGAATTTAAATATAATAATTAATATATAAACTAATAATTAGGATTAAGTTTAAAAAGATAATGGCTTCAAAGAGTGTTACCTGATCAATGAACCTGTATTTGTTTTTAGTTTTTATAGAGAACTTTGCATCTTCTTTTGTGGGTACGATAGCATCCCATAGTGAAACCTTGTAATATTATTTTGAATTAATTCATTAAGGAAATATGACCATAGATAATATTTGGAAATGAAATGAGACATTAATCATACCTGATTTACAGAATTCTTTGGAGTGCGATATTCAGCAGCTAAAAATACAAAAACCTGCATGTAGGAAAAGGGATAAAACTGAATCCCCTGATAAACTCAAAACATGGTTTTGAGACTTCATTCATAATCACTATCAGTACGGTTATTTTTTTATTTTTATTTTTATTATTTTGAAATTGGTTGGAACTTGGAATCTAAAACTTATTTTAGGCATAACTAAATAGGGTTACTAGCAATATCAAACTTACACAAACATCACAAAAAATACTGCAGACAAGCAATAAAAATAAAATAGTTTATATAACCTGCTTGGTATTCCATGTAAAAAGTGACTGTAGGTCAGCAGATATATCTAGTGTAATTGCAACCTGCATAAATGGAACATATCTCATTGTCAAATGGCTATCAGTTAAAGGTAACAAAAACATCGATTATATTCCTACACAACTGATGTTCAAGGACACATAACTAATTTCTTCAATGCAATTATGGTCTCTAAACTATTTTCAGTTTTTGAAATTGTTTGGCTTCTTAATTTTGGCTCATGTTCACCTTCTATTCTTTTGTTGAAGGTTTTCTTTTTCTAAACATTACTAAAGAGCGTAGTAGCGTATCCATTGCTTTGCTTAGCTCCCGCTTTGTGCAAGGGCCGGATCACTTCACAAAACAAAAGCTCATCAAACTTTCAACAGATCAGGTTTTAACAATTCAATTTCTCTAAATACAATCAAACAACAGCCTTAGAGTCCAACAAGTCACTTTACTATGCGCAAATCAACTAAATTCCGCTATAATAAAAATATAAACAACGAATTACCTCGTCATCTCCGCTTGCTTTCTTCTGAAACCGATTAACATTCAAGATCTACGAAGCAGAAATCAACTAAGAGAATCAATTCAAAGCAGCTAGTTGTGATAATCGATACTAAATCGTAACATGAAGTAACTAGGGTTTTAGAGAAACCTGAACAGTGGCAGTCGGAGACGGAGAGTTGAAGTTGTCGGTGATTGAAGCCATGGCGCACATTAGAGCGAGGACGGTGAGGGAAAACGTGAGGAGAGCATTTGCTCTGTAACCGAACGAATGCATCTTTCGTGGTCGCCTCTTCTTTCGTTCTTCCCCCCAACCTTTTAACCCGATGCAACTCTTTAATTCAACCAACAAATATGATATACCTCATTACTCAAATTTATCGATATTTCAGTAAGTTTTTTAAGAGTATTATACGTTCGATGGATGTGATTTGCTAATATTTCACTAGATTTTATAAACTGACATTTTTTATAAATTACTTGTATGGTTCATGAATCATGAAACAAACCCACTCGTCGAACCAACCTCAATTGAGGCGGTGTTCTGGCCCAACCCACTGTAACCCGAGACATGAACTGACACCCGTGATATTTTGCTTCCTAGGAATTGTATGAGGCTATGCTCATCATATCCCCACCACTTCACGTAGGCGTCACATAAACAACTAACATCATCACCCACATTACTCCATATAGGCGTTACATGTGTTATTATCACCCTCTCATCACTCTATTTTAATCATTACCTTTATTTAATATTTTATTATTTTTTTTAATTCAAGACTTATATATTTATATTAAACACAAATAAAAATTACATAATAAAATTAAAAAAACATTAAAATAAAATTACATACATTTAAAAATAAATAAAATTACATATTTTCTTCTGGATTTTCCAGACATGTTCAAGCAAATCCTCTTTAAGCATATTATGTATTTCTCTACTTCATATCTCGACGTATATATCAATTCTTTCATTCGGTGTAACATCTTCAACCGAAATGTCGATCTCTTTATAATTTTGGCAAATAACTTTTTCTTTCTCCTTCAAAAGTATGTTATGCAAAATAATGCAAGCATATATAGCTTCTTGAATTTTACTATTCTCCCAAATTCTACATGGATTAGACATCGTATTTCATTTCTTTTTAAGTACACCAAATGTCCGCCCGACATCCTTTCTCGCCGCCTCTTGAGTCTTTTAAAGTATTTTCGTTTATCATCGTCTTCACGAGAATGTAATGATTTGACAAACATAACATATTCGAGGTAGATACCATCAGCAAGGTAGTACCCATTATAATCCCTTTGGCTTGTTTCAAAATCGAATGATTGTAATCATGTTCATATTCTAATAAAACAAAGTTGACGTACTTATTTTGAAATATTTGTATGTGTGACACCTCGTAAATTCCAGGTCAGCAACCGATTTAATTAAATAATTATTTAATTGATTATTATACACGTGGCACTAGAATTGGTTTAATTTAGTGTGACACATGACACAATGGTACAAACACGTAATTCGATGAATCACCGAGAAATGCACACACATGTCGTAAAACTCATGAACGTTGGTGAATGTCGAACAATTTACTCAATTGAACTATAATTGAATGAAATGTAAGCAAACAATGAACAAAATTGTTACAATAGTCAAGAAACGATAAGCAATAACGGAAAACGATTCCAACAAATAAAAATGGGCAATTGGGCCAGCCCAGTACCCTTCGCGGTACACCATGGGCCCCGGCGAGAGCCTTGGCGATAGGCGAAGGTGGGCGGCAGAATTTGAATTCTCTGGATTTCTTCGCGATACGTCGCGACCGATCATTTTGTCACCTCAGCGGTACGCGACGTGTTTCGGAAGAAAACCCGATTAAAATATTCTCGGCGGTACGCTGAGACCCCATGGGGGCCTCGTGGCGGTACGCGACATATACCAATTCGCAAAAACTTTATAAAATCCATCTAGCTCGGTTCTCTCTCATTTTCTACCACATCTCTCGAGTGAAACACACACATACGACCAAGAATACACTGTCAACACCCTCAAATACCATCAAAAGACATCTTTAGAAGATTGTTGATCCTTGTAGAGGTCTTGGAACTAGGAATAACTTGGAATGGTGAACCATCATCACTACCACACTATTTCAACTAGAACCACTAAGAGCCTTTGAAGCTAGATTAAGCTCTATCCAAGCACCATCTCAGTGTTTTTGAGTTTTGTGAGGTAGTTTTAGAAGTTCATTTGCACTAATCTTTCACTTACACACACATGCAAAACTATAGATGATTCATGCATGAAATTTTAGACTTGTGATGTTGTGTTTGAAGGTTTGAGTTACTGATTTGAGTCATTGGAATGATCTATTGAAAGTATTGATAGTATTTAATGCTATTTTGTATGTATTGGTGATTGTTACTATAAATGACAACTTTTTGATGACTTGCAATAGTAATACATAAAGTTTTAGGTTATTTTGGATATTAATAAGTGATGATTTATGATATTGGGAGTGTTTACAATGAATATCATAGTTATTGTGGTCATTTGATGATGATTGGTGCAATGTTACTAAAATAGTAACTTTTGATGCACAAAATATGTTAGATGATGATTTTGATGAAATCGGTTAGTTTGAATAATGATTTGAGATTGGTAGTGATGTTATTAGCATGATTTTTATGATAGATGTAATGAAAGGGTGATATTGTTCATACTTCCATAAATAGAAACTTTAACGGAAAAAGTCATACATGCATGTTGATTTTGGCTTTGATTAAGTGATCTTGGTCATGATAATGGTTATATAAAACTACTTGAATGGTTTGATTTTGATGAAAATGAGTTTATTTGCAAACTTTCCATTTTAGGAAACTTTATTTGGGGATTCTCATGAATGAGGGTTATTGGTCAAGTTTTGATAATGATATATGATCTAAAATGCTTTATTATGATGTTATGTAAAGTTGTTGTATGATTTTTGTTGTTAAACATATAAAGTATAGAAACTTTCTATTAATAGTAACTTTAAATTGAGTATTTTGGGGAAACATAAGTTAAGGACATGTTAGATGATGAAATGTGATTCTAGACATATTGTTTTGATGATATAAAAGTTGTTATGTGATTTTTGATGTCAAAACATGATAATCATAGCAACTTACTATTTTTAGTAACTTTATTCATTTGAAATGAATTTGTGTGCTTATTTGACAATGTGTACAACTTGATATGTGAAAACATGATCACTTAGTATTAAATGACATGCTAGAATTGTTAAAGTATAATTTGATGCAAACTTACTAAAATGGAAACTTACTATAAATAATAAGTTGTCCATCTAATGTGACTTATGTGTTTACATGCAATATGTGATGAATAAAGAGCCTTGAACGGACTATAATAAACTAACGGTTCACCAATGGGTCGTCGAGTTGACACGGTCAAACCTGGTCAAACACGGACAAACTAAATCAAACACGGACAAACATGGTCAAGCATGAACAAACATACCAACTTTGAGTTGTTGGGTACAAACAAGAGCATGAGCACGAACACAAATCCAAACACAAACTTATATGTCCTATGTGATATAGATAACCCACAACTCGGGTGAGTTTGCTACCCTTTTCTCAAATTATTTTCAAGCTTTTAAATAGGGGGAGAATACATGTTATATATTCAAACTATTTGTAGAAAATTTGTGTATGCTGGTTTATCGGGAACAAACATTAAGTGTTGCGTATCGTAACAAGTCCTCGCACAGTCTTACCGTTAATGTGTATACAACAAGGTTAGTTTATATAGTACTATTAGGTGTGACAAAGCCCACGTGGTGCCAATACTGACTGGAGGTCAGGTTGCGTGTAATATCGACCCATCGTGCCATTGTTTTTATGATAAACATGGCGGAGGCAGAGACAAACAAGTCTAGTTTGGTAGTGACGCAATTGATACTTGGAGCTTCGGGCTCGACAAACATTAATAAACAACATGACACATGACAAACATTATTTTGATTATATATTGCTTATCAAAAACCTGTGAACTCACCAACCATATGTTGACACCTTTTCTTAACATCTATTCTCAGGTAACTAGCTTGCGTATGGATAAGGACGCACTTAGGGGAACGAGAACAAGTCTTGTGTTACATCTGTGCATATAGTCATAGCAGTCATAAACAGTGTTAGTACAATGTGTATTTGATTCAGCATTTACAGTGTGATTCAAGAGTTCATGAATGTGTTCGTGTGTTATAGGAATTCTTTAAATAGGAACAAGTATGTATTATTTATTTACAGTCGATTTCGCTAGGCAAGAATAGTATCGTATTATATCGAAACAGTGGTGGGACGACGTCAGATAAGGCAGGTAGCTGAACTCTGGGGTATGCCCTATATATAAACTGTGTTCGGTGTAATGGGATAGTGTTAGTGCGTAGTGTTTAGACGAATAGTATGACAAGCAAATTAATCAAACAAAATCGTAATGCGTAAGCGAGACTGAGTATAGTTATGGGTGACGATCCATAATGATACGAATGTTGAACTTATAATTACGAGTAAACGACAATAACTAAACAATACGATCGAAAAACGTACGCGATTGCGGGTATACACGTAATTGCATTTGTTTAACGGTCTGTCAACGAACGAAGAGTAAAAATAAGTGAAATAATTTATTTTACATTTTTACAATTTTGAAACTCATCAAAATGATGTGAATAATAACTATGTTATTTTAAATCGCGTAAAAGTACCGGAAACGCGACGAAAGCTCGAACCGAGCAACCGAAACGAACCCGAATACCCCGAGGGTATATAAACACCAAATGAGAGTAACTCCTCTCATTTATTGCAGCCAACCCTCTCTCTCTAGAATTCCCGTCCACTCTCTCTCTCTAGAAATCAAAGCTTCAAACGTGCGTATCTCCTTCGTTTCTCAACGGATTTGGGTGTTTTTGGTGTCCACGCGTAGCCCTTGACGTCCTCTACAAAAAGATATCACGGATCTGGAGTTTTCACCAGCTGAAATCGAGGTATGATGCTTGACATATCACGAAAAAGAGGGTTTTGTACTTGATTTTCGACACACACATGTTTCCGCGATTTTAGATACATCTTTATGATTTTCACGCATTCGTAGATCATGTATTGTATAACATATCACGTAACCAGCCTTAGGAACACAATGGTGGGTGAAGAAGATGATGCAGGTACAGGTTCGTGGGCAACAACACGTCGGCCGAACCTTTTGTGGTTGGCGAACCTGTGGGGACTAAGCTAACTGGCCGAACCCTACAGGGCCGAACCATTGGATGCCAGCCAAACCTTTGAGGCCTCACGAACCCACGCAGTCGAACCATGCATGCCTCACGAACCCATGCAGACGAACCATGCCTGACTCACGAACCTTTAACCCCGGCCGAACCTTCATCAACAGCCGAACCTTTGTTTCGTCGCAGTAACCACCGAACCTTCTTGTTTACCCTCGTTAATGACGAACCTTTGTGACAAAAACTAGCTCGGCCGAACTCCAACCCGAATACATAGGCGAACCCTACTGTTTCCCTTATTTCCGAACCTCGTGTATTCCTGACGAACTACGGTTGGACGAACCCTTAGGTTCATGGAAGTATGACAGAGCCGAACCAGCCACCACCGAACCCCAAGGTTCGCTGGTTGGAAACCTCTTGTTCCATGCCATACATCGGAGCCGCATAGCATCAATGGAATTCGGCCCACCTCAAAGTGAACAAGCCCAACAGCCCTTTGTACTCGGCCCAACTTCAATTATTCAGCCCAAAAACATATTGCTTAGACATAATCTAACCGGCCCATGGTAGTGATTCGGCCCAATTGGCTAAGGCCCATAATTTGGCCCACACATCCTAAACCTATCCCAACTTTAAGTTGAATTGGCCCATAGGATTCATTTTGACTCATACTCATGCTCAAGGCCCAATGGTTGGCCCACAACTTAAAACAGTTGTGAATTGATCTTATTCGGGTTAAGTTTATAACTTAACATAATTACGAGATCAATTCATAATACCAAAGACTTAAAACAATTCGAACATCTCTTCAAACTATAGGTTTAACAAGGGTTATCAAAGTCATCAACACTTGTTATTTTATGCATACAAGTTGTGCATAAAAGAACATGACACATTTTGTTTCAAGAATCAATTATCAATCAAGTGACTCAATCATGATATTCAAATTCACACAACATTCTTAAACATGGGAACAAGTATTCAAGAGTTAATCAAGTTCAAGATAAAACAAGTCAATAAATGAATCAAAGTCTATACAATCATAAATCTTATATTCTATGTATGATTACAATGATATAGGAACCAGTTAGAAGTCTTGTTTGCTACTTGCTACTTGTTATAGTTCAGAGTCTACTGCAGACAGGTGAGAACATTAGCCCATCTTTTACTGTTTTTCAACTGTTTTGGGGTGGAACGTGATCAAACACTCTTTATGCCAAACATATTTCATATACAGGATTTATACTACAGTTCTACTGTTACAAGTTCACTTTAGAAATCCTAGGGATTTCTCAACTATTTTCTAAGGATTTATCAACTGTTTATAATGTTTTATCAACTGTTAAACTTATTGCTACTAAAAAGGTTTTATAAAGGTTCTTTAACTGTTTTATATCAGCTTTACACTAATGATTTTATAAATGCTAAACACTTTTAACTAATGAGATATTATAAACTCTTTTACTATAAACTTGTGTTTTTGATAAAAATGATATGTTATAAACCTTGTTATTACACAAGGACACTATCTTTGGTATTAAATCAAGGGTTTCAATACAAGGTTTTCAACCAATGGTTTTTCATAGTGGTATTTAAACAAAGGATTTCAATTCATGGTATTTAAACAAGTTATTTCAATCATTTGTATTCATGGTATTCACGGAAAGTTTTCAAATCATGGAAATCAAATAAGGCATTTAATCAAAGGGTTTCAATTCAAGTTTTCAAAAGCATGGTGTTCATCGTTGTGAACAAACTTATACACACATCAAGTTACATATTCATTTAGCGTTAGTACTGGGTGATCACAACAAGGGAAAGCGGACACAATTGGGCAGACCAAATTCTGGAGTTAGCTTTTAAATTTGTTTTAAAAGCTAACTGCAGGATTGGTTACGAGAGGTTATATCAATGTTGCTGACAAATTTTTTAACTCCAAACGTAGTTTGGGACTTGATTATATGTTGGTTTTCTAGCAAACAGTTTGATGACTGTTTGGACACGTTTTGCATACTTGATGTTAGTTTGGGTTGCAACCATCCATGTATTTTCATTCATTGTTTTATACATATGCCTTACAATGCAGATTCATATTTACAAATGTTAAACCTATTGTTCTCACCAACTACTTTTGTAGTTGACAGTTACTTTTCACGTGTTTCAGGTAATCAGGTTTAAGACATTCTAAGGGACAACTAAGGAGACCGTTTAAGATAGAAGAAGATGAAGAAACAAGCTAGGATGGATTAGAAACACACTAAATCCTAATTGTTTAATTGTCTTGTTTGAAGTCTTATTTTGTAAACTATATTTTGGGTCTGTAGTTGTTATTCTTTTGATAGATAGATAGAATGTCTGTAACTAAACAATGGTCTAAACATTTTGAAATTTAGTAACGCATTGTGGTTGTTCTTATTCAATACTTGTGCATGATTCAACCATCGATCGTCACCGCGCCGTGGATTCCGCACGCGGCGCAGGGGGTGTGACAGGTTGGTATCAGAGCCAAGGTTGTAGAGAACTAGGAAAAACCCAATATTTAATGACCTAGACTATAACCTAAGCTACCCCATAGGACTAAGTGCTATAGGCTTGAGGATACTTAGGATTTAAGTAAACTTAAGTAAGCATTAATTCTACATCAAGCTTGAAAGATCTTAGGGATACACTTCTAAGATTAAGTATCGAGTCAAGAAATTTGAATCGGGATTCTATAATTTTAGAAACCGAATTAAATTTCTCAACACATAGTCATTAAAGGATTTCAGAGGCAAGGATCTGTATTCTTAGTATCCTTGATCTGAAATTCTCAATCAGAGTTCATTAAAGGATTTCAGAGGCAAGGATCTGTATTCTTAGTATTCTTGATCTGAAATTCTCAATCAGAGTTCATTGCAGAATTTTAGAGGCAAAGATCTGTATTCTTAGTATCTTTGATCTGAAATTCTAATCATGATATCATCAGCATGAATTCATTTCATTAGGACTTCATAACTTAGAATCTGTGTAACAGTACTCTCAAATTGAAGTTCACACAAGGAGATCATTATACTCAATACTGTAAGTATTGGGAACCTAGGTTAATTAACCTAGGATACATATATTAAAACCTAAGGTATTGATTTTTAGTAAATCAAGAATCTAGGTTTTGACAATCATAATCATATTCATAGTTCAAGAAACAATCATGAATCAATCACAATCAATCAAGAGTTGGGATCCTAGCTTCAAATACAGATGGCGGCCAAGCTCTGGCATACTGGAATGGTGGTGGGCTGGCGGCTGGGTGGGCAGTAGCTTGACCCAGGGTATGCCCTATATATAAGCTATCTTCAGTATGGCAGGGGGAATTCTGTGACACCCCGTAATTTCCAGGTCAGCTTATTATTTATTTAAATGTTTATTTAAATGTTTTACGTACACGTGGCACTAGAATTAGATTAATTTAGTGTGACACGTGGCACGACAGTACGAACACCGACACACGAATAGATAATTCAAGGAATTATCAACAAACAGCACACACGTGTCAAAACACACGAACGTTGGTGAACGTCTAGCACATTGTGTAGCACAACACTCGAAACCTCACGAAACACTCACACATTGAACTTGGAAGTTCAAACGAGACCAAACGATAGTTCGTAGACGTGAAAACGGCGACGAACGGATCAAATCCATTAAGATAGGCCTATTGGACTCTTCCGGGGCCCATCGCGGTACGCGGAAGCCCAACAAGAAGTCCATCCGCGATACGCGGCCAACATCGCGGGGTTTGACTCCCGAAATACGCCGCGGTACGCGGCGATGATTTCAAAGCCTCGCCGCGGTACGCGACGCCGCCCAGTCGACAAAATCTTATAAATCCAAGAACATTATGGCTAGCCTACTCCCTTTCATCATTTTGCTCGACTGAACACGCCACCCTCCGCCTATTCTCGTCTTCTTCCTTGCAAAACCCACTATTACCACCATTTTACACCATTGTTAACCTCATTGAAGCTCCACATTTGAAGATTTAAGCTCATTTATCACTTGGAAGCTCGAAGGATCATCACCACCACCTTGTTTGTCGAAGAAGCTGCTGTCCAGAAGTACTTGGGGGCCTTCTAGCTCGATTCCAACATCATCTCAGTCTTTAGGGAGCACTCAAAGGTAGTTTCTAGCCTTGAAACTCACTTTCACACCTCTTACACACATGCAAGGCTTTATACTCACATGCAAGCACCTATAGTGCACATGCACGAGATTTACTTCTGGGTTTGATGTTTTAAATGCATTTCTTGATGATCTAAGATGATTAGATGATGTTTTATGATGATCTAAAGTGATGGGTATGAACCTCTATGCTTAAAATGATGATTTGTGATGATATTGATGCATGCATGTATGATCTAGAGCATTTTAGATGATCTTGAATGATGATATATGATTCTTGATGTTATTAGTGATGATCTACATGTTTGAATATTGTTAAAATGATTAAAATATGAGTTTTCGATGAACTTGCTATTATTAGTAACTTTTGAGTTACAAGCTGATGATTTGGTGAAAATGATGATCTTGCATGTAGCTAGAGATGTTATTTGAATGTATTTAGGGTGATATTGATGTTTAGAATATGATTTAGAAGTTGATTATGTTCATATTGACATAGTTACTATATTTAGTAACTTTTATTGATGAAATATTTATAAATGATGATTTGGATCATGTTAGTATGTTTAGAATGATGCTAAATGGCATATTAGAATGGTTGATGGCATGAAAATTGGTTTAGAAATGTTAAGATGGTCATTTTTATGCAAAAACCACAAAGTTACTATTTATAGTAACTTTATTTTTACAAAAAACCAATTTGTAAACATGTTGTGTGATTTAAGCATGCTAAATGGCTTATTATGTTATAATATGATGATTAGATGCTAAGTTAGATGGTTTCCGATGTCACGTATGCTATAAATGGAAACTTTCCATTTTAGGAAACTTTTATGTGCTAACATGTTATAAACGCCTATGTGACTTCGTATGATGATGTGTTATGTGTTAACATGATCACTTAGGACTAACGAGCATGCTAGAACTCTAAAACCGTTATGCTTTGTGAACTTCCCATAAATGGAAACTTACTATCAATAGTAAGTTGTCCATAGACGCGACTTGCGCGTTTTGCACACGACGAGCACTTACACATTTGCTACACGATTCACAACAGTCACACGGTTCACCAACGGGTCGTTGACTTGACACGGTCAACTTTGGTCAACTCTAGTCAAACACGGTCAAACACGGTCATTGTGGACCAACACAGTCAAACACGGTCAATGTGGACCAACACGAGCAAACACGGTCATTGTGGACCGACATGCACGAACATGAACAACCGAGGGTTGTTGGACACAAACACGAGCACTAACACGAACACTAGCACGGTCACCTACACAAACTCACGAAACGGTGTACGATATAGGTTGCCGGTGACCGACACGCATTTCGACGCAGGAGCTTACGCTTGACTTGCACCCACTTCACTAAGGTGAGTTTACGGCCCCTCTTTAACTCTTTTCAAACGCTTTTAAATAGGGGGAGAATACTAGTTACATCGAGTCAAACATTTATTACTATACAAACATTTTTGGTGTATGCTGGTTTATTGGACAAACATTAAGTGTTGAACTCGTAACAAGTCCTCACAAAGTCTTACCGTTAATGTACGAACAACGTGGTAGGTTTGAATGGATCCATTAGGGAATGACTAACCCCACGGGGCACCATGTTGACTGGATGTCATAACCCGTGCAAGCTTGACCTAATTTACTGTGTGTACGAGACACAGTGGAGGCAAGGACAAAGAAGTCTAGTTCGGTAGTGACGCACTGACACTTGGAGCCTAGGGCTCGGTACCAACATTTGATAAACAGCATGACACACTTTTATTACTATATGTATATCAAAACCTGTGAACTCACCAACCATTGTGTTGACACTTTTTCTAACTTGTATTCTCAGGTAACTAGCAGGCTATGGAAGCCGTGAATGCGCTTAGAGGATTGAGCATAGGATCTGCATGCATTATTTATGATTTTCTTTCAAACAATATTTATTTTGGGATATGTATTGTTATCAAACATCGTAGTGTCTGTCATTTCAATATCCGCTGTTAAACAATTATATTTCCGCTGCCTTTGTATTAAACATATTATTCCGCTGCAATGATTATATGATTTCCGCTGCAATGATTTTGTAAATTGTATGTCAAACAGTGTTTTGAAATTGCATATAGAGTTGTTCTATATGACCTTGAGCTGTGATTCTGGCCACGTCACACCCACGTGGACTGACACCACGAGTGGGAAATTGGGGGTGTGACAGACTGGTATCAGAGCCTTGGTTATAGAGAACTAGGTTTGCATGTAGTAAACTTAGACTATAGCCATTGCTCAACTTTAGACACTACACATAGAACTGGCACATTGATGATATTATTGCTTATGTTAAACTGTTGTTTACTAACTTGTGATTTACAGGAATGGCCAACAACGAAGACACCAGCAGGAACCCGGGCAGGCGCCCGGAGACCGACGACTTGACTGCGGAGAATCGACGACGAGTCGACGATATCGTAGCATAGGTCGATGCGGAGATGGATAGAGGGCTCGACAGGCGGCACGGGCTCGGCATTGGGGATGGCTTCCTACAATGATACAGGAGTGGATTATCGGAGAGAGGGTACCTCCATACCGTTATCCCGGTGATACATCGCCAGGTCACCGACTACCGCCGCTCGGGGTGCCATTGGAGCAGGCCTTCGCGGCTCATGTGGCTTGCACACGACGGGAGATCTGGAGGAATGGGGAGCTATCGGACGAGGTCCGCGTTCATCGAGAGAAGAACGACCGCCTTGAAAGGCATAATGACAGGTTAGAAGCACAGGTGGAGACCCTACGTCTCCAGGTGTCCCAGCTGATGAGTCAGCATGGGCAGATGGTGGACATCATGCAGGAGCATGACGGACGCATCACGGAGAATCGAGTCGCCAATGAGGAGACTCAAGCGATGGTTCAAGCCAGCGACGCCATGCTTAACGCATGGGCTGCACAGTTTATTGAGGAACCACCACAGGATGATGGTCCCCAATTCGAGATCAATGACCTCGGAGAAGAGGACTTTGACGAGGATCCCAACTAGGATCCTGAGGAGGATGAGGATGATGATGACGGAGCAGACAGTGACATTTCACATGTTACCATGGACTCGGATTAGATATGTTACTTTATTTTGTATTTCCTTCTGTATTGGCCTAGACGAGCGGGATGTGCTCGAAGAACTCGTATTATTATTCCCTTTTGAAATCATTGTACTTCAAGTTTATTAATGAGAATTATGTTTTGTCTTACTTATTGTATTTTGACCATGATTGTTTGATAACATAACATCTGACTGGACAACTAACATGACATCTGACCTGACTTCTGACATGACATTGACTAACCCTCTAACATGTGCTAACTAATACTCTATCCCTTATGTATAGAAAGATACATGGCGGGAAGAGGACCGTACGCGTGTCCTGCTAGGCGGACACTAGATGCCGCTGTTATCAAAATGATGGTTGACCGACGGGTCAACAAGGCGATTGCCGACTATGAAGCAAGTCGCCAACATAGCGAAACTAGTGGAAACAACAACGGTACTAACACTTGCCTGACACGACTAATATAGTGTAGCTAACACGATACTAACACCCGACACTGGTTTCTGACAAACAGGGTCAAACGGCAGCAATGGGAAGGGATGTTCCTTTAAGTCCTTCCTGAACTGCCACCCGCACAAGTTCAAGGGCACAGAAGGAGCAGTCGGAATGCTCCGATGGGTTGAGAAGGTGGAGTCTGTGTTCTCCATGTGCGACTGTGCTGAAGAGAACAGGGTTAAATATGCAACCGGTACACTTGAAGGACCGGCCCTCACATGGTGGAACACCCATGTGAAAACCCTGGGATTGGACGGTGCCAACTCCATGCCGTGGGCTGATTTCACCCGACTGCTACAAGAGGAATACTGTCCTCGTGATGAAATTAGAAAGTTAGAGGCGGAATTCTGGGTACTCAAAATGGTGGGATCTGAAATCGAGCAATACTGCACTCGATTTCACGAGCTATGTAAACTATGCCCGGCTATGGTCACGCCGGAATACAAGAAGATCGAGCAGTTCATCAGTGGGCTGCCCGAACAGATTCAGAGCTTGGTGACTGCATCTGACCTCACCACTATCCAACCACTGATAAGACTGGCTCATAAACTGACCGACCAAGCCGTGGCTCAGGGCAAGCTACCTAAACGAGGCGAGCATGTGAAGCCTCAAGAGAGTCAAAAACGGAAATGGGAGCCCAGCCATCATCAATCCCACCAACCTCACCAACAACAACAGCGATCTGCACCCGCAAGAGCTTTCACTGCCACTCAACCCGATGTCAAGGGAAAGGGCGTGTACCAAGGAAAATACCCACTGTGTAACCGATGTTCTTATCACCACTTTGGGCAATGCGAGCGATACCGTTGCCTGAAGTGCGGGCGACATGGCCACATGGCCAAAGATTGTAGATCCAAGTTCCCTACCAACAACAACTTCAACCAGAACAACAACCAGAACACTCTCAAGGGGTGTTATGAGTGTGGCAAGCCAGGTCACATGAGGAGGGATTGCCCGCAGCTAAAGAAAACAGGTGGGGGAGCGGCGAAAGGCCGAGCTTTTGTGATAGGCTCGGGAGAAGCCAAGGATGACCCCAAAATCGTGACCGGTACGTTTCTTTTAAATAATGTCTATCCTAGCATATTATTTGATACCGGTGCCGATAGGAGCTTTATATCTAGTGAGTTTAGTAAGTTACTAGATATTACCCCAACACCACTAGACTACAAGTATACCGTAGAATTAGCCGACGGCAAACTGATTGAAACACAACACGTCTTTCGAGGATGCGTCATGGTATTGGCGGATCACGAACTCGAAATCGACTTAATGCCGGTGACACTCGGAAGCTTTGATGTGGTCGTTGGAATGGACTGGCTATCCGCTAACCAAGCTGAGATCGTATGCAACGAGAAGATCGTACGAGTGACGTTGCAGAACGGAGAACATATTTCGATTCAGGGGGAAAGACGGGGAGTATCTCTAAACATCATGTCATGCATGAAGGCGAACAAGTATCTACAATAGGGATACACTGCAATACTGGCCCTCATCGCAGAGCAACCTAAAAAGGAGAGGAAGATTGAGGACATCGCTGTAGTCCGCGATTTTCCCGAAGTATTTCCCGAGGATCTACCTGGACTACCTTCGACACGGCAAGTTGAGTTTCCGATAGACCTCACACCAGGAGCAGCACCGATTGCCAAGGCTCCTTACTGATTGGCACCAACGGAGATGCAAGAACTGTCTAACCAGTTGCAGGAACTGTTAGACAAGGGATTTATCAGACCGAGCTTCTCACCTTGGGGAGCACCGGTCTTGTTTGTGAAGAAGAAAGTCATTCCGTATGTGTATCGACTATAGAGAGCTGAACAAGGTGACGATCAAGAATCGATACCCGTTGCCAAGAATAGACGATCTGTTTGACCAGTTGCAAGGGTCAAGCTACTATTCGAAGATCGATTTAAGATCGGGTTACCATCAACTAAGGATCCAAGAGAACGATATTCCTAAGACAGCCTTCAGAACTCGATACGGACACTACGAATTCTTGGTTATGCCCTTTGGACTGACCAATGCACCAGCTGTATTCATGGATCTCATGAATAGAGTGTGCAAACCTTACCTTGACAAATTCGTAATAGTATTCATTGATGACATTCTGATTTTCTCAAAGAATCGGGAAGAACATGCTGAACACCTGAGGCTAGTCTTGGAATTACTGAAGAAAGAGCAACTATACGCGAAGTTCTCAAAGTGCGACTTTTGGATTCGCGAAGTCCAATTTCTTGGACACGTGGTTAATGAGCAGGGAATACACGTAGACCCAGCCAAGATCGAAGCCATTAAAAACTGGGAAGCACCCAAGACTTCGACTGAGGTGCGACAATTCCTAGGTCTGGCCGGGTACTACCGAAGATTCATTGAAGGATTCTCAAAGATTGCTCAACCGCTGACATCCCTGACTCATAAGGACAAGAAGTTTGACTGGGGCGACAAGCATGAACTGCTTTCAACTTGTTGAAGCAAAAGCTATGCACTGCACCCATCCTATCCCTACCGGAAGGATGTGACGACTTCGTGGTGTATTGTGACATCTCGAAACAAGGACTCGGTTGCGTGTTGATGCAACGCGAGAAGGTGATAGCATACGCTTCACGACAACTGAAGGTGCATGAGAAAAACTACATGACTCATGATCTTGAGTTGGGAGCTGTGGTATTCGCCTTGAAGATCTGGCGACACTACTTGTATGGCACGAAATGCACTATTTTCACCGATCATAAGAGCCTACAACACATCTTCGACCAGAAAGAGTTGAACATGAGACAACGAAGATGGGTTGAGCTTATTGGCGATTATGATTGCGCTATCAAATACCATCCCGGTAAAGCAAACGTAGTGGCCGACGCATTGAGTCGGAAAGAGACAACAAAACACGTGCGTGCTCTACAACTCACGATCCATTCTGAATTGCCGAATCAAATCCGAATCGCACAACAGGAAGCTCTGAAAACTGAAAACCTCACTCTTGAAGCCATGCGGGGCATGGATAAGGAAATGAAAGCAAAAGACGATGGAGCTTATTACTTAATGGATCGGATTTGGATTCCACGCTACGGGGGATTAAGAGACGTAGTGATGGATGAAGCTCACAAAATCCGGTATTCGGTACACCCACGTTCTGACAAGATGTATCACGATCTGAAGACAACCTACTGGTGGCCAAACATGAAAGCTGAGATAGCAACTTACGTGAGTAAGTGTCTAAGGTGCTCAAAAGTCAAAGTTGAGTACGAAAAGCCATCAGGACTACTTTAACAACCAGAACTACGAATGTGGAAATGGGAGCAGATTTCAATGGACTTCATCACCAAACTGCCAAAGACAGCAAGTGGTTGCGATACCATCTGGGTTATCGTAGACCGACTAACAAAGTCTGCACATTTTCTACCCATCAAGGAAACCGGCAAACTGGACAAACTCACTCGCATTTATTTGAAGGAAGTGGTCACTCGACATGGAGTGCCAATCTCGATCATATCTGACCGCGATAGTCTATTCACGTCGCATTTCTGGAAGTCTTTGCATAAGGCTTTGGGTACGAGATTGGATATGAGTACCGCTTACCACCCGCAGACAGATGGGCAGAGCGAACAAACTATACAGACACTGGAGGACATGCTTCGGGCATGTGTTATTGATTTTGGCAGTAGCTGGGAGACTCATCTACCGTTAGTTGAGTTTTCGTACAACAACAGCTACCACACTAGCATCCAAGCTGCACCATTCGAGGCACTTTACGGGCGTAAGTGTCGATCACCCATCTGCTGGGCGGAAGTTGGGGACAGCCAACTGACCGACCCAGAGCTTGTGAACGAAACGACAGAGAAAATCGTGCAAATACGCAAACGGATGGTAGCAGCTCGAGACAGACAGAAAAGCTACGCCGACAAACGACGCAAACCGTTAGAATTTCAGGTGGGAGACAGAGTGTTACTCAAGGTCTCGCCCTGGAAGGGAGTCATTCGGTTTGGCAAACGAGGAAAGTTGAACCCTCGTTACGTTGGACCTTTCGAGATTACTAAACGAATAGGCCCTGTGGCCTACAAGCTAAACCTGCCAGACGAGCTGAGCAGCGTGCACAACGTGTTTCACATCTCGAATCTCAAAAAGTGCCTGTCTGATGAGACACTTGTTATTCCTCTCGAGGAAATTCAGATCGACGAACAATTGAACTTAGTTGAGGAACCGGTGGAGATTATGGACCGGGAAACCAAGAAGCTCAAACTTAGCAAAATACCGATTGTGAAAGTGCGATGGAATTCGCGACAAGGACCGGAATTCACGTGGGAACGTGAAGACCAGATGAAGCAAAAGCACCCACACCTGTTCGTGGAACAGACAAACACTGACAACACGAGTTGAATTTCGGGACGAAATTCTTTCTAACAAGGGGAGGATGTGACACCCCGTAATTTTCAGGTCAGCTTATTATTTATTTAAATGTTTATTTAAATGTTTTACATACACGTGGCACTAGAATTGGATTAATTTAGTGTGACACGTGGCACGACAGTACGAACACCGACACACGAATAGATAATTCAAGGAATTATCAACAAACAACACACTCGTGTCAAAACACACGAACGTTGGTGAACGTCTAGCACATTGTGCAGCACAACACTCGAAACCTCACGAAACATTCACACATTGAACTTGGAAGTTCAAACGAGACCAAACGATAGTTCGTAGACGTGAAAACGGCGACGAGCGGATCAAATCCATTAAGATAGGCCTATTAGACTCTTCAGGGGCCCATCGCAGTACGCGGAAGCCCAACAAGAAGCCCATCCGCGATACGCGGCCAACTTCGCGGGGTTTGACTCCCGAAATCCCCCGCGGTACGCGGCGATGATTTGAAAGCCTCGCCGCGGTACGCGACGCCGCCCAGTCTACAAAATCTTATAAATCGAAGAACATTATGGCTAGCCTACTCCCTT
The DNA here is from genome assembly GCA_009363875.1 of Mikania micrantha. Classification (NCBI taxonomy): domain Eukaryota; kingdom Viridiplantae; phylum Streptophyta; class Magnoliopsida; order Asterales; family Asteraceae; genus Mikania; species Mikania micrantha. Next base: position 18,596,197 of record CM018685.1, read on the forward strand.
TCATCATTTTGCTCGACTGAACACGCCACCCTCCGGCTATTCTCGTCTTCTTCCTTGCAAAACCCACTGTTACCACCATTTTACACCATTGTTAACCTCATTGAAGCTCCACATTTGAAGATTTAAGCTCATTTATCACTTGGAAGCTCGAAGGATCACCACCACCACCTTGTTTGTCGAAGAAGCTGCTGTGTAGAAGTACTTGGGGGCCTTCTAGCTCGATTCCAACATCATATCAGTCTTTAGGGAGCACTCAAAGGTAGTTTCTAGCCTTGAAACTCACTTTCACACCTCTTACACACACATGCAAGGCTTTATACTCACATGCAAGCACCTATAGTGCACATGCACGAGACTTACTTCTGGGTTTGATGTTTTAAATGCATTTCTTGATGATCTAAGATGATTAGATGATGTTTTATGATGATCTAAAGTGATGGGTATGAACCTCTATGCTTAAAATGATGATTTGTGATGATATTGATGCATGCATGTATGATCTAGAGAATTTTAGATGATCTTGAATGATGATATATGATTCTTGATGTTATTAGTGATGATCTACATGTTTGAATATTGTTAAAATGATTAAAATATGAGTTTATGATGAACTTGCTATTATTAGTAACTTTTGAGTTACAAGGTGATGATTTGGTGAAAATGATGAGCATGCATGTAGCTAGAGATGTTATTTGAATGTATTTAGGGTGATATTGATGTTTAGAATATGATTTAGAAGTTGATTATGCTCATATTGACATAGTTACTATATTTAGTAACTTTTATTGATGAAATATTGATAAATGATGATTTGGATTATGTTAGTATGTTTAGAATGATGCTAAATGGCATATTAGGATGGTTGATGGCATGAAAATTGGTTTAGAAATGTTAAGATGGTCATTTTTATGCAAAAACCACAAAGTTACTATTTATAGTAACTTTATTTTTACAAAAACCAATTTGTAGACATGTTGTGTGATTTGAGCATGCTAAATGGCTTATTATGTTATAATATGATGATTAGATGCTAAGTTAGATGGTTTCCGATGTCACGTATGCTATAAATGGATACTTTCCATTTTAGGAAACTTTTATGTGCTAGCATGTTATAAACGGCCTATGTGACTTTGTATGATGATGTGTTATGTGTTAACATGATCACGTAGGACTAACGAGCATGCTAGAACTCAAAAACCGTTATGCTTTGTGAACTTCCCATAAATGGAAACTTACTATCAATAGTAAGTTGTCCATAGACGCGACATGCGCGTTTTGCACACGACGAGCACTTACACATTTGCTACACGATTCACCACAGTCACACGGTTCACCAACGGGTCGTTGACTTGACACGGTCAACTTTGGTCAACTCTAGTCAAACACGGTCATTGTGGACCAACACAGTCAAACACGGTCAATGTGGACCAACACGAGCAAACACGGTCATTGTGGACCGACACGGACGAACATGAACAACCGAGGGTTGTTGGACACAAACACGAGCACTAACACGAAAACTAGCACGGTCACCTACACAAAGTCACAAAACGGTGTACGATATAGGTTGCCGGTGACCGACACGCATTTCGACGCAGGAGCTTACGCTTGACTTGCACCCACTTCACTAAGGTGAGTTTACGGCCCCTCTTTAACTCTTTTCAAACGCTTTTAAATAGGGGGAGAATACTAGTTACATCGAGTCAAACATTTATTACTATACAAACATTTTTGGTGTATGCTGGTTTATTGGACAAACATTAAGTGTTGAACTCGTAACAAGTCCTCACAAAGTCTTACCGTTAATGTACAAACAATGTGGTAGGTTTGAATGGATCCATTAGGGAATGACTAACCCCACGGGGCACCATGTTGACTGGATGTCATAACCCGTGCAAGCTTGACCTAATTTACTGTGTGTACGAGACACAGTGGAGGCAAGGACAAAGAAGTCTAGTTCGGTAGTGACGCACTGACACTTGGAGCCTAGGGCTCGGTACCAACATTTGATAAACAGCATGACACACTTTTATTACTATATGTATATCAAAACCTGTGAACTCACCAACCATTGTGTTGACACTTTTTCTAACTTGTATTCTGTCACACCCCCAATTTTCAACTAATGGAATCATATCGTTTGGGAACGTGACAAACCAGGATCTCAGATCATTAGACATAACGAAGACCTCTATATGAATTTCAAATCATACTTTCGTCTTAAAACCAATAACAGTTGTAATATGTAAATTACAAAACAAAATCTTCAAATGTTCAAATTCAAATATCCAAAATGTTTAAAATGCATGCGACTCTATCTCCTAGTCCATGCCAGTCTTTATTACGCGCCTTAGCGTCCTGAGAAAACATGTAAATCAAGTCAACACAAAGGTTGGTGCATAACACAGGTTTTAAGCATTCACAATGTTCAAAACAACAGTTGAATATCAAGCTTGTAGATAACATAATCACACATGCACAGTCATGATAGCTAGTCATATAAACTATTTACATAAGTGGTCGACACCGAAGCTGACGAATTGCCATGCTATAGCATGTTTTTGCCTTGTCACTATTGTCTAGCACAATAATAGTAAAATTGTGTTTGGTCAGTCAAACACCTGCGTAGATCCCATCTACCAGGTGAGGTTTGTCAAACCTAATAGATCTATTTCCAACTACCACGCTTTGCACTACGGCAAACTAAACGGTTCGAGGTGTGTAAGGACTTTCAAATTGCTATGTTGTCACATAATGTAAACAGCTAACTCATGCAAGTGATATGTATCTAAAAAGAGTTTGTTGCACATGTTTTCTCCCCCAAAACAGTTTAAAATAAGAAAGGGGCCGTGTACGCACCTTTGAGTATTGCAGAATGATCAAATATGTGAACTTGCGTAGAAAATCCTCTTACGAAGGATCTGTGTTTAAACAATAACGTTGTGTTATTCGAGATATCGTTTTGTTCTTGAAATCACATACGTGTCAACACACGTATGTTAAAGTGTTAAAAATGTACATAGGAAGGTACGCGGATTTTTGAAATCGTTTAAATAAAATCATATAGGATTTTATTTAAATGAACGTAGTTACACGCGATTACGTTTTTGATCAAAAATATAATTTTTATTATCCTATTACATTCGGAACTGAATTCTGGTTCTAATGCAACTGAAACGAGTCGAATCGGAGTTCGTACGCGAAAGTTATGATAAAAATACTAAAATAGTTTTAAATTCTCAAAAATGGTGGAACCCGGGATCGAACCCGCGACCCCCCACTCCCATCACACGCATCCTACCACTCCGGCCCGCTAGGGTTTCGCATTAGACTTCCCAATTAAATTGTTTTAACTTAACCCCCAACCGATTCCCTTTAACAAATATAGCCTAAGCATACAACACTCAATTGACCACGAATTCGAACCCGATCAAATCTAAAACCATAGGGTTTCTGTTCTAATCATCCAACCGACCTCTTAGATGTTTTTAATTTAACTAAATCATCAATTTAGAACCTCAATTGTGATCTTCATGGTTTCGAACATGATTAACCAAACCCATGCTTCAAACTTGTCAAATTCGTTTAAATCACACTGTAAATCTATATGGCTTTCATATAATAGATAATTTCGATCCTTTCTGAACCAATTAATTAAATTCTTATTGTCATCTAATCCAAAAACCCCACTTCGTTTTCAATCAAAGAAAACTCAATTCGAATTCTTAAAAATCGTTGAGGTTTGATAGAATCAATATAGGTGAATCATTAAAGAGATGATTTCTAAACTTTCTATATAAGTGAATTGGATTTTAAGTCTCCTTTGAATCGAAACCCCCAATTCAGTTTCTACGTATGAACCCTAGTATTGAAATCCATCAATTCGCTGTAAGACAATAAAATTAATACATGGTTTAGTTTGATCGGAGGTTTATGAAACTATTGGCGACAATCAATTTGATTCTTTCAATCGTTTGATTATAAACCCCCAAATCCGTTCATTCTTAGAACCCTAGAACTCGAATTCCTACGATTCGATATTGAAAGCCAGAATACCCATAGGGATTTGTTTAGTCGGTCGTTTTAGAAGATGTAGGATCAATCACTAACCTGTTTTGATATCGAATTGATGTAGAACGACTTTGAGCCCTAAGTTCGACCCCTCGCGATCCAATTCTTCACTCCGAAGCTTTTGATCTTGAATTCTCGTGTGGGAAAGACTCTAAGAATGCCGACTAAAGTTCAGGAAGCTTCAATTGCATGAACTTCTGTCGAATTATATGGTTTTGCATATACTAGTAACGGTCTTGAAGAACTAGATTGACATTTGGTTTAATTCGGCTGCTAAGATGTTATTAACACTCGAAAACCGTTAATAATCATTTAGATATTGATTGTAGCCAGTTTAATTCCATTGTAACAGCCCATTGATTGCGAATTTTGGAATTCCCCAAATCGTTTTAGACTAATTTTGACTTTCCTAGTCAAAATTGTGTGATTTATTAAATTCTAAGTAAATCTCTTATAATCTAAGTGTAGTATACTCTATTATGTTCAAACCTAAACCTTCTAATTTGATTTTTGAAACATCAATATCATTTCTGCCAATTCTTCTTAACGGATGTAACCTGACAATATCGAATTGTCACTAATTGAGCCGATTGAACATTATTGGGCTAAGTTATCTCAATTGGGCCTAATAATCCTAACTGGGCCTACTTCCATCTGCTTGGGCCTTACAAAATACAATTAGGCCTACCTTGGGCCTTGGATTTGTAATTGGGCCTACCTTGATCTCATTGGGCCTTACTGGGCCTTCCTAGGCCTTATTGGGCCTTCATTGGCCTTATTGGGCCTACGAGGGTTAACGAGGTTAACTCGAAAAGTCGGATTGTCACATCATCCCCTTGTTGAAGGAATTTTCATCCCGAAAATTAGCAATTGCTAGGAGTAGTTAGGAAACTACCTACGAGTTCAGATTGTGCGTGTTAGTGTGATGTCTGATCATTCTGTGCGCTTGTGTGTACTCACACACAAAGTCTAATGCTTGCAACATCACAACTAAATGTGATCGTTCAATGTGACTGTTTGCGTGTACACTAGTTAGTTCACCTAACTGTGACTGTTTGTGTTTGATCATACTGTGTTGTGTAATCTCACACATAGTGAGCGTCTGTACTGTTTGTACTATGCAACCCCGCACATAGCAAAATGTGTGTAACTAACCATGCATGTACTACTATAACATGTAACATATGAAATATAGCACATAAAATGTAATGTAGCACAAATGTTTTATAACAAAATCAATTGAATAAAGTGTTTGTGCTTACAATTTGAAATTTGCAGTGTTGATGTGTGAAGCATCACGTCATCCCCTTGTTGAAGGAAATTTCGTCCCGAAATTTAACGTGCGCTCTCAGTGTTAGCAGTAGCTGTTTTGAATAGATGAGGATATTTCTTCATCATTTGATCTTCCCGTTCCCATGTGAATTCAGGACCACGTCTTGAATTCCATCGAACTTTGACTATCGGAATCTTGCTTTGCTTAAGTTGTTTGACCTCTCGGTCCATGATTTCTGCTGGTTCTTCAATGAATCGTAACTGTTCATCTACTTGTATTTCTTCCAACGGTACAATCAATGTCTCATCAGAAAGACATTTCTTTAAATTCGATACATGAAAGACATCATGAACTCCACTGAGTTCATCCGGTAGTTTGAGTTGATACGCAACCGGACCAATTCTTTTCAGGATCTCAAAAGGTCCTACGTAACGTGGACTAAGCTTTCCGTGCTTGCCGAACCGTATCACACCTTTCCAAGGTGATACCTTTAGAAGAACTCGGTCTCCTACTTGGAATTCCAATGGTTTACGACGTTTGTCAGCATAACTCTTTTGTCTATCCCGGGCCGCTGCCATACGGTTCCGGATTTGAACTATCTTCTCTGTCGTCTCGTGCAGCAGTTCAGGACCTGTTATCTGACTATCACCAACTTCAGCCCAGCAAACTGGTGAACGACATTTGCGACCATACAAAGCTTCAAACGGTGCTGCTTGAATACTTGTATGATAACTATTATTGTAAGAGAATTCCACTAACGGTAAGTGATTTTCCCAACTATCACCAAAATCAATTACACAAGCTCGTAACATATCCTCGAGCGTTTGAATCGTTCGTTCACTTTGACCGTCGGTCTGCGGATGATAGGCGGTACTCATATCCAAGCGAGTCCCCAATGACTTATGAAGTGATTTCCAAAAGTTGGAAGTAAATCGGGCATCCCGATCTGATATGATAGAGATTGGCACGCCATGCCGTGCTACCACTTCCTTGATGTAAATGCGAGTCAGTTTCTCCATCTTATCAGTTTCCTTGATTGCTAAGAAGTGTGCAGATTTTGTTAATCGATCGACAATTACCCATATCGTATCACAACCACTCGGTGTACGGGGTAACTTAGTAATGAAGTCCATCGAAATCTGTTCCCATTTCCACATCGGTATCTCTGGTTGTTGCAGTAAACCAGATGGCTTCTGATATTCAACTTTGACTTTCGAACAAGTCAAACATTTGCTAACGTACTTAGCAATATCAGCTTTCATGTGAGGCCACCAATACAGTGCCTTCAAGTCATGATACATCTTGTCTGATCCCGGATGGACTGAATATCTGGACTTGTGTGCTTCATCCATCACGAGTTCCCTTAAACCTCCATACAAAGGTATCCACAGTCGATCAATGAAATAACGAATTCCATCAGAGTTGACATCCAACTGTGTTTCCATTCCTCGTAAAGATTCCTGTACTAAGTTTTCCGTTTTCAAAGCCTCGATCTGAGCACTGCGTACCTTGTCAGGTAAGTCAGTATGTATTGTCATCATAAGTGCACGAACCCGTCTTGTTGAAGTATCCTTTCTGCTTAAAGCATCAGCTACCACATTAGCTTTTCCCGGGTGATATTTAATCGCGCATTCGTAATCGTTCAACAACTCAACCCATCGTCGTTGTCTCATATTAAGCTCCTTCTGATCAAAGATATGTTGCAAACTCTTATGATCAGTGTAAATAGTACACTTAGTTCCATACAAGTAATGCCTCCAAATCTTCAGAGCAAAAACCACTGCTCCTAACTCCAAGTCATGAGTAGTATAATTCTTTTCGTGTGTTCGTAGTTGTCTGGAAGCATAAGCAATCACTTTATCACGTTGCATCAACACACATCCCAAACCTTGTGCAGATGCATCACAATACACCACAAAGTCTTCCGTCCCTTCAGGTAAGGACAAAATTGGTGCACTGCAGAGTTTCTGTTTCAATAATTGGAATGCAGTTTCCTGTTTATCCGTCCAGTTATACTTCGTTCCCTTGTGCGTAAGAGCTGTAAGTGGTTGAGCGATCTTTGTGAAACCCTCAATGAATCGTCGATAATAACCCGCCAAACCAAGGAATTGTCGTACCTCGATAGGAGTCTTTGGTGCTTCCCAATTCTTAATCGCTTCAATCTTTGCTGGATCAACATGTATACCCTTTTCATTGACTATATGCCCCAATAATTGTACTTCTCGCATCCAGAAATCACATTTCGAGAACTTAGCGTACAGTTGTTCCTGTTTCAATAATTCCAATAGTAATCGAAGATGTTCAGCGTGTTCCTCCTCAGATTGTGAATAGATGAGAATGTCATCGATGAAAACAATGACAAACTTATCAAGATAAGGTTTACAAACACGATTCATATGATCCATGAATACAGCTGGAGCGTTTGTCAACCCAAATGGCATGACTAAGAACTCATAATGACCATAGCGTGTCCTGAATGCTGTCTTTGGAATATCCTCCTCCTGGACTCTTAGTTGATGATAACCCGATCTGAGATCAATCTTCGAGTAGTAACTCGAACCTTGCAACTGATCGAACAGATCGTCAATTCTGGGTAACGGATACCGGTTCTTGATAGTAACCTTGTTCAATTCCCGGTAATCGATACACATACGGAAAGTTCCGTCCTTCTTCTTAACAAACAAAACTGGAGCTCCCCACGGTGAAAAACTAGGTCGTATGAAACCCTTATCCAACAACTCTTGCAATTGTGTAGATAATTCTTGCATCTCTGACGGTGCAAGTCGATAAGGCGCTCTAGCTATCGGTGCTGCATCTGGTGTAAGATCGATTGGGAATTCCACCTGTCTGATAGGCGGTAATCCCGGCAAGTCTTCTGGAAACACCTCCGGAAATTCACAGACTACTGGTATATCTTCAATCTTTTTCTCAGCCACCGGCTTTTCAGTTATAAGTGCTATAACTGCCGTATGACCTTTCCGCAGACATTTGTGTGCTTTCATACAAGATATGAGACGCAGTGGCGTACTGCTCTTCTCGCCTTGTACATACAATGTCTCTCCCTGCGAAAGAGGTATACGAACAATCTTTTCATGGCATACGATTTCAGCCTGGTGTTTGGACAACCAGTCCATGCCAATGACTACATCAAAACTTCCTAAGGCAATAGGCATAAGATCAATCTCTAATGTTTGACCCATCAAATCAAGGATACATCCCTTAAAAATATTTTCCACTACTATCAACTTACCATCAGCTAATTCTACAGTGTATGGACTATCTAAGGCAGTGTGACTAACATTTAGCAACTTAGCAAGTGAACTAGATACAAAACTCCGATCGGCACCAGTGTCAAATAACATAGAGGCATAGTGATTATTTAAGAGGAACGTACCCGTAACAATGTTGGGATCCTCCCGTGCTTGACGTCCTCCAATCACAAACGCCCTGCCCCTAGCACCATTGTTGTTGTTGTTATTGTTATTGTTATTGTTGTTGTTGGTGCCATTACCATTACCATTGCCGTTGCCATTGCCATTTGCATTATTATTTTCCCCGCCTTTCTTGAGTTGTGGGCAATCCTTCTTAAAGTGCCCCATCTTGCCACACTCAAAACAACCTTTCTGTGCGTTGTTCTGATTATTATTCTGATTGTTGTTATTGTTTTGTAGCTCCCCGCGACAATCCTTAGCCGCATGTCCAATCTTGCCACACCTCTGGCACCTAGCCCTATCACACTGATTACCGGCATGATGAAACCCACACCTGTTGCACTTGGGGTGTTTACCAATATAACCCCCCAATGATGATGATTGCTGACCACTGCTTGAATTATGATAAGACTTGTTTGAGTCTTGCTTTCGGTTCTGCTGATACGATTGTTGATTGTGACCCTTGGAATTGTTACCTTCCCACTTCCTTTTATGGTCTCCCACCTTGGTAGCAGATGTTCGTTTAGGCAGAGTCCCCTGTAATACTGCCTGATCAGTAAGCTGATGTGCTAAACGAACAGCTTGTTGAATGGTGGTGGGATTTGCTGAAGTAACCAACCCCTGAATATGAGGCACTCGTCCTCCAATGTATCTTTCAATCCACTTGCTGGCTGGAGTAGCCATGTGTGGTAGAAGTCTGGCCAACTCATGTGACCGGGTCGTGTACTCTTCGATATTTGACCCCCCCATCTTGAGGTGCCAATATTCCTCCTCTAATTTTTGCATTTCACTACGAGGACAGTACTCCTCCTGCATTAAATTTTTGAAGCCATTCCAAGTCAAGGCGTTAGCCTCACCCAATCCCAAGGTCTGAACATTTGAGTTCCACCAAGTTAATGCTGGACCCTCCAATGTTCCCGTAGCAAACTTCACCTTGCTCTCGTCAGGGCAGTTGCACATTTCAAACACAAACTCCGCCTTTTCAATCCACCGAAGGAGTCCTATGGCCCCCTCCGACCCTTTGAAATTGTGTGGCTTACAGTCCAAGAACATCTTGAACGTGCATACCTGTGGGTTAACCAGTCCCCCAGCTGGACCATGTGGCCCTGTGTTGTGTGTCTGCGCATATTGTGCGATTGCCTCTGCAAATCTGTTGTTAATTAGCTCGTTGAGCTCAGCAACTGTCATGTGAACGTTCTCGTTGGCCATTATCTTCCTAGTTAAAAGAAATGTTAGAGCGTTATCAAAATCCAATGTGACATGTGTAAGCAAACAACAAACACAACATGTAATAAATCAACACAACTGTTGGAAATAAATAATAGCTTTTCAATGGATAGAAATTTTGATTTGAGTACAATACTTTTGAAATCAAAACATAACTTTCCAAACATCTAATGTAGGAACACAACCCGTTCCTAATAAGTTTAAACAAAACAAGGAAACTCAATCATCCTCAACAGAGGATTCAGGATCAGAATCAACAACTGGTGCTGGTTCTTCCTCTTCCTCCTCTTCATTGTCTGAGGCTACTAAATCCTCTAAGGCTTCTATTCTGCCCTCCAAGATCTCAGCTCGGTTCTCTGAAGCTTCAAGACGACCAATCAAATTAATCATCTCATCCCGCATATCATGAACCAGATGGGCAAGTTCCTCTTGCCTCTCATTAGCATCCCATAGTTCCTGAGAGTTTTGTGCGATCCTGTCTTCTGCCTCGTACAAATCCTCGCGCAATTTGGCGATCTCCTCAGCGTCATTCCTTTGCCTCTTAGGCTCAGGAATATCCAATACTGGTGGTGGATGTGTAGAAGGTCCCTCAGCAGGGATCTGCTGAGTGCCCTCCACTGGCTCCTCCTCCGGATCCTCATCCGGGTCCTCATCCGGATCCTCCTCTGGATCCTCGTCTGGATCCTCCTCCGGATCTGAGTCATCCCTCTCATATGGTGGAGGAGATGGAATAGGTGGTGGTGGTGGTGATGACGGTGATGCCGGAACTATCGGTGCCTCGTCCTCAGAATCATCAATGTAGATGTAAGGTACTGATGATGATGCCATGCCTGTTACATAATACCATATGTAAGTGCAGTGCCATGGAATGTGTAAACAAGTCAATTACATAATATCATATGTAATTTCTAAGTAGTATGTGTAAACATATGTGTCTAATGTCTAACAGTCATAGTCTAAGTCTACAAATGCAAACCTAGTTCGCTATAACCAATGGCTCTGATACCAATCTGTCACACCCCCAATTTTCAACTAACGGAATCATACTGTTTGGGAACGTGACAAACCAGGATCTCAGATCATTAGACATAACGAAGACCTCTATATGAATTTCAAATCATACTTTCGTCTTAAAAACATAACATCAGAGTTTTCAAAAAAATTGCGGAAGCGTTTAAAACCAATAACAGTTGTAATATGTAAATTACAAAACAAAATCTTCAAATGTTCAAATTCAAATATCCAAAATGTTTAAAATGCATGCGACTCTATCTCCTAGTCCATGGCAGTCTTTATTACGCGCCTTAGCGTCCTGAGAAAACATGTAAATCAAGTCAACACAAAGGTTGGTGCATAACATAGGTTTTAAGCATTCACAATGTTCAAAACAACAGTTGAATATCAAGCTTGTAGATAACATAATCACACATGCACAGTCATGATAGCTAGTCATATAAACTATTTACATAAGTGGTCGACACCGAAGCTGACGAATTGCCATGCTATAGCTTGTTTTTGCCTTGCCACTATTGTCTAGCACAACAATAGTAAAATTGTGTTTGGTCAGTCAAACACCTGCGTAGATCCCATCTACCAGGTGAGGTTTGTCAAACCTAATAGATCTATTTCCAACTACAACGCTTTGCACTACGGCAAACTAAACGGTTCGAGGTGTGTAAGGACTTTCAAATTGCTATGTTGTCACATAATGTAAACAGCTAACTCATGCAAGTGATATGTATCTAAAAAGAGTTTGTTGCACATGTTTTCTCCCCCAAAACAGTTTAAAATAAGAAAGGGGCCGTGTACGCACCTTTGAGTATTGCAGAATGATCAAATATGTGAACTTGCGTCGAAAATCCTCTTACGAAGGATCTGTGTTTAAACAATAACGTTGTGTTATTCGAGATATCGTTTTGTGCTTGAAATCACATACGTGTCAACACACGTATGTTAAAGTGTTAAAAATCTACATAGGAAGGTACGCGGATTTTTGAAATCGTTTAAATAAAATCATATAGGATTTTATTTAAATGAACGTAATTACACGCGATTACGTTTTTGATCAAAAATATAATTTTTATTATCCTAATACATTCGGAACTGAATTCTGGTTCTAATGCAACTGAAACGAGTCGAATCGGAGTTCGTACGCGAAAGTTATGATAAAAATACTAAAATAGTTTTAAATTCTCAAAAATGGTGGAACCCGGGATCGAACCCGCGACCCCCTACTCCCATCACACGCATCCTACCACTCCGGCCCACTAGGGTTTCGCATTAGACTTCCCAATTAAATTGTTTTAACTTAACCCCCAACCGATTCCCTTTAACAAATATAGCCGAAGCATACAACACTCAATTGACCACGAATTCGAACCCGATCAAATCTAAAACCATAGGGTTTCTGTTCTAATCATCCAACCGACCTCTTAGATGTTTTTAATTTAACTAAATCATCAATTTAGAACCTCAATTGTGATCTTCATGGTTTCGAACGTGATTAACCAAACCCATGCTTCAAACTTGTCAAATTCGTTTAAATCACACTGTAAATCTATATGGCTTTCATATAATAGATAATTTCGATCCTTTCTGAACCAATTAATTAAATTCTTATTGTCATCTAATCTAAAAACCCCACATCGTTTTCAATCAAAGAAAACTCAATTCGAATTCTTAAAAATCGTTGCGGTTTGATAGAATCAATATAGGTGAATCATTAAAGAGATGATTTCTAAATTTTCTATATAAGTGAATTGGATTTTAAGTCTCCTTTGAATCGAAACCCCCAATTCAGTTTCTACGTATGAACCCTAGTATTGAAATCCATCAATTCGCTGTAAGACAATAAAATTAATACATGGTTTAGTTAGATCGGAGGTTTATGAAACTATTGGCGACAATCAATTTGATTCTTTCAATCGTTTGATTATAAACCCCCAAATCCGTTCATTCTTAGAACCCTAGAACTCGAATTCCTACGATTCGATATTGAAAGCCAGAATACCCATAGGGATTTGTTTAGTCGGTCGTTTTAGAAGATGTAGGATCAATCACTAACCTTTTTTGATATCGAATTGATGTAGAACGACTTTGAGCCCTAAGTTCGACCCCTCGCGATCCAATTCTTCACTCCGAAGCTTTTGATCTTGAATTCTCGTGTGGGAAAGACTCTAAGAATGCCGACTAAAGTTCAGGAAGCTTCAATTGCATGAACTTCTGTCGAATTATATGGTTTTGCATATACTAGTAACGGTCTTGAAGAACTAGATCGACATTTGGTTTAATTCGGCTGTTAAGATGTTATTAACACTCGAAAACCGTTAATAATCATTTAGATATTGATTGTAGCCGGTTTAATTCCATTGTAACAGCCCATTGATTGCGAATTTTGGAATTCCCCAAATCGTTTTAGACTAATTTTGACTTTCCTAGTCAAAATTGTGTGATTTATTAAATTCTAAGTAAATCTCTTATAATCTAAGTGTAGTATACTCTATTATGTTCAAACCTAAACCTTCTAATTTGATTTTTGAAACATCAATATCATTTCTGCCAATTCTTGTTAACGGATCTAACCCGACAATATCGAATTGTCACTAATTGAGCCGATTGAACATTATTGGGCTAAGTTATCTCAATTGGGCCTAATAATCCTAACTGGGCCTACTTCCATCTGCTTGGGCCTTACAAAATACAATTAGGCCTACCTTGGGCCTTGGATTTGTAATTGGGCCTACCTTGATCTCATTGGGCCTTACTGGGCCTTCCTGGGCCTTATTGGGCCTTCATTGGCCTTATTGGGCCTACGAGGGTTAACGAGGTTAACTCGAAAAGTCGGATTGTCACATATTCTCAGGTAACTAGCAGGCTATGGAAGCCGTGAATGCACTTAGAGGATCGAGCGTAGGATCCGCATGCATTATTTATGATTTTCTTTCAAACAATATTTATTTTGGGTTATGTATGGTTATCAAACATCGTAGTGTCTGTCATTTCAATATCCGCTGTTAAACAATTATATTTCCGCTGCCTTTGTATTAAACATATTATTCCACTGCAATGATTATATGATTTCCGCTGCAACGATTTTGTAAATTGTATGTCAAACAGTGTTTTGAAATTGCATATAGAGTTGTTCTATATGACCTTGAGCTGTGATTCTGGCCACGTCACACCCACGTGGACTGACACCACGAGTGGGAAATTGGGGGTGTGACAAATTCGGCATTCGTATTTGAAGTAAAGATCCGGGAGCAACTGGAATCATTGAACATTAGTCAAACATTTGAGATACAATCATTTGAGATACAACCATTTTGTGGGAATCAATCAAGTAGTGAACATTCTTTAAATGTAAACCTTAAGTGAAATTCTTAAGTGATTACATGTTTAGTACTTACTAACATAGGTTAACGAGAAAAATGTAGAGCACACAGAGGATGTAGTTCTACATGTTAACAATTGTTAGTAGGTGCACACATAATTCAATCGTAATTCAATCATAGATTCAATCATAGTTCAGTGATCAAAGAACTTGGGATTCTTAATCAATGAAACATACATGGAAATGAATACAATCGTATTTCCAAATGTTAGCAAGGGCATGATCGTGGTATATCGAAGAGGTGGTGGGCTGGCGACTGGGCTGGCAGTTTGCTTGACCCTTTTGTATGCCCTATATATAAGCTATCTTCGGTATACTGGGAAAGTGTCAGTGTGTAGGTTTGGTGGAGTGAAATCATGACACATCGTACATATTCGCATGAGAAGTATGCTAGTAAGTTAATTGCTTATAAGTGTATTTGCTCATATTACAATTGAATGATAATATTAGTAGTATAGAGATATTAGTAACTTTATCATGAAAATTCAATTGTATTCTATCTCATTACTGAACCACTTGTGGCTTCTATTCGTAGAATGCCTCCTCGACGTGATCCCAACAGAGGGGGTTCAACAAGTGGCAACGATGATGAGATTAACAAAATTGCCCGGGCCATCGCTGTACACATGAGGGATGTCATTCCGGGTATGGTCACTGATATCACCCAGAATCTTCGGGGAAGTACTAGTGATTCAGCACACAACTCAAATGCCACTTACACTGGAACTGCTAACTTCACTTTCAAGCAGTTCAATGATGCTAAGCCTCCTAAGTATGCTGGTACTGAGGGAGCTACCAGTCTACTGCAATGGCTGGACTTCACAGGATGTCCTGAAAATCTGAAGGTCAAGATGGCCTCAAGCGCTTTTCACAAAGGCGCACTCATCTGGTGGAATTCTGAGAAGAACACCAGAGGACGAGAGGTTGCTTTTGCCTTATCATGGGAGGATTTCAAGAAGTTACTTGTGGAACAGTTCTGTCCACGCCATGAACTGAAGAAACTCGAGGTGGAGATGTGGAATTTAGTTCAGGACACTGGTGAGAATGCGAAATATACAACTCGTTTCCATGAGTTGTGCATTCTGGTGCCACATCTGGTTACTCCTCTATCCCGCATGATAGAGAAGTACATTGAAGGATTACCCCTAGTCATCAGGGGAACTGTTATGGGGAGTAGCCCCACTACACTGGAAGCGGCAATTCATCTTGGTGCCACTCTTACTGAGGAATATGTCAAAGCGGGTGTGCTCACTCGAAAGGGGTATAAGAGAGCACAGGTTGAAGAAGGCAAGAAGCCTGACCAGCACCAACCCAAAAAGAAGAAACAGAAGCAAAAGACGATCCAGAACTATGCAGCCTTAACTGCAGCTACACCTACTCAAGCTACTCCTATTACTGCTATTCCACAACCTGCAATGGCCAGAAAACCCTATACTGATCTGTTTCCACTTTACACCAAATACCAATACCATCACCTACCCACTATTCCATGCAGAAAATGTCTCAAGTGTGGGCGGATGGGACACTTGGCTGCAACATGTCGATCTTCTCATCTAGCTGCTGCTACAACTACCACCGTTAATCCTACTAATACTGGTGGAAGGGCTTGTTACAACTATGGAGCAGAAGGACACTTCAGAAACCAGTGCCCAAAACTCAACCCAGCCGCTACAACTGCTACTGCTCGTGCCTTTGTTATCGGAACTTCCGAAGCACGCGAGGACCCGGTATTCATCACGGGTACGTTTCTCATTAATGATCATTACGTTTCTATCATATTTGACACTGGTGCAGATAAAAGTTTTGTCTCTACTAATACTGCTTCACTGTTTAATAAACAACCATCTGTACTTGATGCTCCTTACACCGTAGAAGTAGCGAATGGTAAGACCATATTAGTGAATTCAATAATTCGCGATTGTGAATTGAGACTGAACGATCATCTTTTCCTTATCGATCTCATTCCTATTACACTCGGAAGCTTTGAAGTTGTAGTAGGATTGTATTGGTTATCCAAAAACCACGCCGAGATGGTATGCTCGGAGAAACTTATTCGACTTCCCTTACCGTCCGGCGAAATGATGCAAGTTTATGGTGAGAAACCCTACCGCGGATTGAAGATTGTGTTGTGTATCAAGGCTAGGAAGTACCTGAAGAAGAAATACTTTGCGTTCCTGGCTCACGTGGTAGAGAAGAAACCGGAGAAGAAAGCAATTGGAGACGTTCCGGTCATCAGAGATTATCCGGATGTATTCCTAGAAGACTTGCCTGGACTACCACCAATCAGGCAAGTGGAGTTTAGAATCGATCTCGTCCCTGGAGCAAACCCAGTGGCGAAGTCACCATATCGATTAGCACCGTCTGAGATGCAGGAACTGTCTAGTCAACTCCAAGAACTTCTAGACAAAGGTTTCATAAGACCGAGTCTCTCACCATGGGGAGCTCCGGTTCTCTTTGTCAAGAAGAAAGATGGTTCATTTCGTATGTGCATCGATTATCGTGAGTTAAAAAAGTTGACAATCAAGAACAGATATCCTCTACCTAGGATCGATGATCTGTTTGATCAATTACAGGGAGCGACTTGCTTTTCTAAAATTGATTTACGATCCGGGTATCATCAGCTGAGAGTAAATGATGAGGATATACCAAAGACTACGTTTAGGACTCGATATGGACACTACGAGTTCGTGGTTATGCCATTTGGACTGACCAATGCACCGGCAGTGTTCATGGACTTGATGAATCGAGTTTGCAGGCCCTACTTAGATCAGTTTGTTATCGTATTCATTGATGATATACTGATTTATTCAAAGACGGAGCAAGAACATGAGGATCATTTGAAGAAAGTCTTAGAGCTATTAAGAGCTGAACAACTTTATGCTAAATTCTCAAAGTGTGAATTTTGGCTAAAAGAAGTTCACTTCTTAGGGCATGTCATTGACAGGGATGGGATACACGTAGATCCAACGAAGATTGAGGCAATTAAGAACTGGACTACCCCATCTACTCCAACAGAGATTCGTTCATTTCTGGGTCTGGCAGGTTACTACAGAAGGTTCATCGCGAACTTTTCAAAGATCGCCTTGCCACTTACCACTCTGACTCAGAAAAGTCAAGCTTTTATATGGGGGCAGAAATAAGAAGATGCATTCCAACTTCTTAAACAGAAGTTATGCAACTCCCCTATCCTTAGTCTTCCAGAAGGCAGTGATGATTTTATTGTCTACTGCGATGCTTCAAACCTTGGACTCGGTTGTGTACTTATGCAATGGGACAAGGTGATTGCATATGCTTCAAGACAGCTTAAGGTTCACGAGAAGAATTATACTACTCATGACCTTGAGTTAGGGGCTTTGTTCTTTGCATTAAAGATTTGGAGGCACTACCTTTTTGGTACTAAATGTGTCATCTATACGGACCATAAGAGCCTGCAACACATACTAAATCAGAAGGAACTCAACATGAGACAACGACGTTGGGTTGAGCTTCTAACTGATTATGACTGTGAGATTCGTTATCACCCGGGTAAAGCCAATGTGGTGGCGGATGCTCTAAGTCGCAAGGAACCAGTCAAACCAATTCGTGTAAGAGCCATGGAGATCAACACGCAACCAAATTTGAAAGAGCTGATCCGTATTGCACAACAACAAGTAGTGATCGACAATCAACTGAAGACAGATTTAGACCGCGGAGTTGAGGGTAAACTAGAACCTCGAGCTGATGGGGTTTTATACTTCAACGGTCGTATGTGGATTCCAAAGTCAGAAGAATTGCGCACACTCATCTATGATGAGGCTCATAAGTCGCGATACTCAGTTCATCCAGGAGCCGATAAGATGTATCAAGACTTGAAAACATCTTACTGGTGGCCGGGAATGAAGAAAGACATAGCACTGTATGTGGGGAAATGTCTAACATGTTCCAAAGTCAAAGCAGAACATAAAAAGCCTTCGGGACTTCTGCAGCAACCTGAAATTCCTCAATGGAAATGGGAGCAAATTTCCATGGATTTCGTAACTAAGTTGCCGAGAACTCTGCGAGGTTACGATTCGATTTGGGTGATAGTTGATCGACTCACCAAATCTGCTCATTTTCTCCCGATCCCAGAGGATTACAAAATGGAGAAGTTAGCTACCTTATACATCAACGAAATCATCGCTCATCATGGTACTCCAACATCAATCATTTCTGATCGTGATAGTTGTTTCACTTCTCGCTTTTGGCAAACACTGCAAAAGGCTTTGGGAACCCGTGTTAATCTTAGCACGGCGTATCATCCCCAAACCGATGGTCAAAGCGAAAGGACAATCCAAACACTCGAGGACATGCTTCGTTCTTGTGTGATCGATTTCGATGGGAGTTGGGATACTCATCTTCCACTCATCGAGTTTTCGTACAACAACAGCTACCATACAAGCATTTAATGTGCACCGTTCGAAGCTTTATATGGTAGGAAGTGCCAATCACCGGTCTGTTGGACCGAGGTTGGTGACTCACAGTTCGTAGGACCTGAACTTATTCAAGAAACAACAGACAATATCAAAATCATTCAATCAAGGTTTAAGGCCGCACGAGATCGGCAAAAGAGTTATGCCGATCGACGTCGGAAGCCGCTTGAGTTTCGAGTCGGTGACCGAGTCTTACTCAAAGTTTCTCCCTGGAAAGGCGATGTCCGATTTGGGAAGAAAGGGAAATTTGCACCAAGGTACGTTGGACCTTTTGAGATCCTGGAAAGGAATGGTCCCGTAGCCTACAAACTCAAACTTCCGGTGGAGCTAAGCAATGTTCACGATACGTTTCATGAATCGAATCTTAAGAAATGCTTGGCGGATCATGATGTTCAGATTCCACTAGAAGACATTCAGATTCAAAACAACATGCAATTCATAGAACGTCCGGTTGAAATCATGGATCATGGAGTCAAGAAACTCAAACTTAGCCGTATCCCGATCGTAAAGGTGCGATGGGAGGGCAAACGTGGTGCTGAGTTCACCTGGGAACGTGAAGACCAGATGAAGCTTAAGTACCCTCATCTTTTTACAGTACCTTCGGCTAGTTAATTTCGGGACGAAATTCCCTTAACTGGGGGAGACTGTAACATCTGTGCATATAGTCATAGCAGTCATAAACAGTGTTAGTACAATGTGTATTTGATTCAAAATTTACAGTGTGATTCAAGAGTTCATGAATGTGTTTGTGTGTCATAGGAATTCTTTAAATAGGAACAAGTATGTATTATTTATTTACAGTTGATTTCGCTAGGCAAGAACAGTATCGTATTATATCGAAACAGTGGTGGGACGGCGTCAGATAAGGCAGGTAGCTGAACTCTGGGGTATGCCCTATATGTAAAATGTGTTCGGTGTAATGGGATAGTGTTAGTGCGTAGTGTTTAGACGAATAGTATGACAAGCAAATTAATCAAACAAAATCGTAATGCGTAAGCGAGACTGAGTATATTTATGGGTGACGATCCATAATGATACGAATGTTGAACTTATAATTACGAGTAAACGACAATAACTAAACAATACGATCGAAAAACGTACGCGATTGCGGGTATACACGTAATTGCATTTGTTTAACGGTCTGTCAACGAACGAAGAGTAAAAATAAGTGAAATAATTTATTTTACATTTTTACAATTTTGAAACTCATCAAAATGATGTGAATAATAACTATGTTATTTTAAATCGCGTAAAAGTGCCGAAAACGCGACGAAAGCGCGAACCGAGCAACCGAAACGAACCCGAATACCCCGAGGGTATATAAACACCAAATGAGAGTAACTCCTCTCATTTATTGCAGCCAACTCTCTCTCTCTAGAATTCCCGTCCATTCTCTCTCTCTAGAAATCAATGCTTCAAACGTGCGTATCCTTCGTTTCTCAACGGATTTGGGTGTTTTTGGTGTCCACGCGTAGCCCTTGACGTCCTCTACAAAAAGATATCACGTATCTGGAGTTTTCACCAGCTGAAATCGAGGTATGATGCTTGACATATCACGAAAAAGAGGGTTTTGTACTTGATTTTCGACACACACATGTTTCAGCGATTTTAGATACATCTTTATGATTTTCACGCATTCGTAGATCATGTATTGTATAACATATCACGTAACCATAATTACAAGATCAATTCATAATCCCAAAGACTTAAAACAATTCGAACATCTCTTCAAACTATAGGTTTAAAAAGGGTTATCAAAGTCATCAACACTTGTTATTTTATGCATACAAGTTGCGCATAAAAGAACATGACACATTTTGTTTCAAGAATCAATTATCAATCAAGTGACTCAATCATGATATTCAAATTCACACAACATTCTTAAACATGGGAACAAGTATTCAAGAGTTAATCAAGTTCAAGATAAAACAAGTCAATCAATGAATCAAAGTCTATACAATCATAAATCTTATATTCTATGTATGATTACAATGATATAGGAACCAGTTAGAAGTCTTGTTTGCTACTTGCTACTTGTTATAGTTCAGAGTCTACTGCAGACAGGTGAGAACATTAGCCCCTCTTTTACTGTTTTTCAACTGTTTTGGGGTGGAACACGTGATCAAACACTCTTTATGCCAAACATATTTCATATACAGGATTTATACTACAGTTCTACTGTTACAAGTTCACTTTAGAAATCCAAGGGATTTCTCAACTATTTTATAAGGATTTATCAACTGTTTATAATGTTTTATCAACTGTTAAACTTGTTGCTACTAAAAAGGTTTTATAAAGGTTCTTTAAACTGTTTTATATCAGCTTTACACTAATGATTTTATAAATGCTAAACACTTTTAACTAATGAGATATTATAAACTCTTTTACTACAAACTTGTGTTTTTGATAAAAATGATATGTTATAAACCTTGTTATTACACAAGGACACTATCTTTGTTATTAAATCAAGGTTTCAATACAAGGTTTTTAACCAATGGTTTTTCATAGTGGTATTTAAACAAAGGATTTCAATTCATGGTATTCAAACAAGTTATTTCAATCATTTGTATTCATGGTATTCACGGAAAGTTTTCAAATCATGGAAATCAAATAAGGCATTTAATCAAAGGGTTTCAATTCAAGTTTTCAAAAGCATGGTGTTCATCGTTGTGAACAAACTTATACACACATCAAGTTACATATTCATTTAGCGTTAGTACTGGGTGATCACAACAAGGGAAAGCGGACACAATTGGGCAGACCAAATTCTGGAGTTAGCTTTTAAATTTGTTTTAAAAGCTAACTGCAGGATTGGTTACGAATGGTTATATCAATGTTGCTGACAAATTTTCTAACTCCAAACGTAGTTTGGGACTTGATTATATGTTGGTTTTCTAGCAAACAGTTTGATGACTGTTTGGACACGTTTTGCATACTTGATGTTAGTTTGGGTTGCAACCATCCATGTATTTTTCATTCATTGTTTTATACATATGCCTTACAATGCAGATTCATATTTACAAATGTTAAACCTATTGTTCTCACCAACTACTTTTGTAGTTGACAATTACTTTTCACGTGTTTCAGGTAATCAGGTTTAAGACATTCTAAGGGACAACTAAGGAGACCGTTTAAGATAGAACAAGATGAAGAAACAAGCTAGGATGGATTAGAAACACACTAAATCCTGATTGTTTAATTGTCTTAATTGAAGTCTTATTTTGTAAACTATATTTTGGGTCTGTAGTTGTTATTCTTTTGATAGATAGATAGAATGTCTGTAACTAAACAATGGTCTAAACATTTTGAAATTTAGTAACGCATTGTGGTTGTTCTTATTTAATACTTGTGCATGATTCAACCATCGATCGTCACCGCGCCGTGGATTCCGCACGTGGCGCAGGGGGTGTGACATCTTGCATTGCATTTTTTGAAAAACATTTTTAAGTTGTTATGTTATGAAAAATAGTAGTGTCTACATTTTCAATTCTGTTGCATGATACAACTTTATTTTTGTTGCTTAAAACATTAAAATTCCCGCTGCATATTTGTTAAACTATTTTGGTTTTGGATGTTATAACAAGTGTATTTTACAGACGCATATAAAGTCGTTCTATATGATTAGAGCTTTGATCATGCCACATCACACCCGACGACTTGACGCCATTAGTGAGAATTTGGGGGTGTGACAGTTTGTATTTAAAATATGCATATAAAATAAAAGGATTATAAAAACTAATCTATACATAAAGATATATTGGTATTAATCTAAACGTTTAATATTGAAAATGTTAGAAACAAAAATAATAATAATGATTTCATAACCATTTATAAATCATAAATTGGTATATATGTATATAAATATCTATACACATATTCATGCCAAACATTATTAGTATTTAGTATAAATAAATAAATAAATAAATAAATAATAATGATAATAATAACATTAAACAAATATAGCGATGCTTGATTCTAAATTTATAAAGTTGTAGGTCCAAAGTTACTGATTAGGATCTAATGATATTGAATATAGCATATTAAGATTGTGCGGAATCCAATCTAGCATGTTGGTGAGATCAAATGAAACATTGTATAAACGAAAACAATTTAAACAAGCTCAAACATTCTTCTTGCATTCATAAAGGAGTGAAACATGTACAAGAAAATGTAGAGAGAAAATATGAGCTTTGAATCTAACAAAACTGATTAGTATCGATCAAATGCCAAAACAACATATATATAGACAAAGTCTATTTCCTTCGATACTATTAGTATTCAAAAGTGTCGATACTAATTAATTAACTAAGTGTCTGTCGATACTAATAGTATCAACAGACTGTTTATCGATACTATTAGTATCCACAAAACAACACTTAGTCAATTTTAACATATACAAAATTTAAAAAATTACAATTAAAAACAAACAATTACATACATTTTCACTTCAAATCTTCTATGCTCTTGATCTTCATCTTAACATCTGAAGCTATTGCTATCAGGGTACTAACAAACGTGTTTTTATCAAATTTAATATATAAGGGTACTAACAAATGTGTTTTATATAATTTAATATATAAGCAAACCAATTGATAAATAATTTTATGGTTTTAACACATAAAATAATATAATTTAAATTATAGGGGCTGATTTGGTAAAAATTTAAAACATCTTTTGAGGCAAATTAAAGTTTTAAATTAAAACAGAAATATCCAAAGTAGAAGGACTCAATTTACCAAATCCACAAAGTGGATTTTCCCCTTTCGCCAGTTCTCTCATCCGTATAACCAAATCGACCCGATTCCAACCCACAATCAAATTCGAGTGATTCCAGCTCCATTACATCTCATATCTCATTGATTAGGAAATGATACACATGCGTTAACATCTATCAATCACCAATTAAGATAATGATTCGATTGAACGTGTTAATTGGTTTCCCAAAACTACCGCAAACAACCCGGGGTTCAAATTCAATTGAAACTAGTATAAAACTCGAATCAAAATACACCTTTAGGTTCCTTTCACTAACGTGAATCTGTATGGGCAAGAAACAAGAACTCACTAACTCCTCTGAACATGATTTAAACCCAAGAACGGTCGAATCTTCTGCACTACTCGAACTCTATTAATCCCGAATCCAAACCAAGTAATATATACATCCTTAGAACCGTTAGAACATGAGGATCAAAAACCCTATGCTTTTGATCTCTAACAAGCAACAAATCAAGCAAATTAGAGATCGATTCAGATTAGGGTTCATAAGCTTTGAAGCTCGATTGATGGACCTGTATAGCACTAAATTGATTTCATTTCAGTGAACATCCCACTCCCTCAGACCAGCGGTAGCAAGCTCGACGGCTGAGGGGAGTGGGCGCATGTTCGATCCTTTCTTGCAACCCGAAAACCGGTTGTTGTCCCTTTTGGCAATTTTAATAAAAAATTGGTTTAAATATTAGAAAAATAAATCAAACATTTAAATCAAGATTAATTCTTTTTACAAGACATAGATTTTTGAAAATCATTTTAAATAATATATTTATTTTATTTTACAAACTTCAGAAAATAAAACTTTTAAATTTACATTCATATTATTTGTAAATTCTAAAAAGGATTTTGTCACACCCCCAAATTCTCACGTGAGGTGTCAGACCGCTGGGTGTGACATGGCCAGAATCAAAGCTCTCAGTCATATAGAATGACTCTATATGAGTTGTAAACACACACTGATTTGTTAAGTAAAGCAAATTTCAGTAATTAAAGCAATGGAAATAAGTTAAGTGTTTAGAAACAGAAAATATAAATTAAGCAGCGGAAATGTAAATTGTCTAGAGCACTACATTGTTTTAAAATACGATGTCGCACCCCGAGAAATCCCTTCCATTCCGGGGCGCGAGCAACAACAGATTGTCAGGATCGCAGTCTCCGGTCACACAACTTCGAGACCTATATGTCCGGTTTCATACGTACATCCAATAACTTGGATAAAACAGTTTGTAAAATCAGGGTTGCGGAAGTTATACAATCTCAAAACAGATACAATTCATAAGTTACGGAAGCGTTAATTAAATAGTTTTCAAAACATCAAAAGTTTAAAGTTTGCGGAAGCGATTAAAGGTGTTCAACGACACATGTCATAACATAATGAAAATGTTAAATATTTTCAATGATCTATGACACTAAAACTGATGCATGGGACTCCATCCTAGCATCCTATCCTTGTGCGCGTGCATTAGCTACCTGAGAAAACATGCGAGTAAAAGGGTCAACACAAAGGTTGGTGAGAGCACAGATTTTCATAAGCAGTAAACATCAAAATGTTTAAAGTAAGAGTTTTAGTAGATTTACATATCATGACAATGCAGTATCGATTGATAGGTAGTCAATACAATTATATTATATTGTGGATGGTACCGAAGCTGACAGTTTGTGCCTCCCGCCATGTCCATCACAAGACTATGGCAAAGTGTTGGTCAATATTGCACTGTTCCGACCTCCAGTCGGGTGTAGTGGGGCTTGTCAGGCCCAATAGAACTATTCAAGATTACCATGCTAGGCGTTATGCTATTAACGGTCCGAGGAGTATCGTGAGGACTTTTAGTTGTGATAGGGGCCCACACATATACATATAATGATAAAGCATGTCCATACGTAAATAAAATGAGTTGTTGTTCAAAAACAGTTGTAATGCAATGTTTTCTCCCCCAAAGGTAGAAAAGATAAAAAGGGGCCGTGAACTCACCTGATGAAGTAGTTCCGGTCTTATGTGGTGTTCGCGACTGCAAAGGCTAGCAGTCCTGCTAGTAAGCTCCTATAATCATATAGGTGTAAGTATGTGTTCTGAGGTGCGTTGTAATCCATACAACTCCAAGTGTCGGTGTGCTCAACCGAGTGTGTGCGTGTGTGTTGACTAGTGAGACTCGACGAATCGTTGGTGATACGATTGTTGTGTTTATGTGCCTTGATGCACATAAGACACCAACATGCATCCTATGACTCTAATCACATAAGTTACCATTTTTAGAAAGTTTCCCATTTAAGAAAGTGTTGTTATGAAATTCCATTTCATCAAGTTAATACCCATCATATGTTTATAAAATCATGTTTTAACATTTAAGACACATTGTCGGCACGTAAATCATCATATACGCCGTTTTGCCAAAATAAAGTTTCCTAAAATAGTAAGTCTTGGTTTGAAAGCTCGCTTTCATAAATCAAAGTTTCCAAATATGTTAAAAACCATTTCTAAACATATTTCAATAACCCAAGTTTATCAAAACACTTTAAAACATCAAAAGCCCTCTTTTGATTTCATGAAGTTTCCATTTTTAGTAAGTTTCTATAAAACCATGATTTTTACAAAATCAAATATCCCAATGTGTTTCTAAACACTCCAATACACATTTAACAACATCTAGACATGTCTAACATGTCTAGATCATCACAAATCCAAGACTTGCAACATAAAAGTTTCCTTTTATGGCAAGTGTACCAAATCATTACCAAATCAACCAATAACTAAACCAAACTTAAATCTAACATCACTAAACACTAAAATCTAGATCAAATACACAACAAATCACCAACACATTTGAGCACAATAACTAAACGGAGTTGCATGTGGGTTTTTAGCCCTTGCATGCGCGATCTAACTATAGATAAACATAAGGAACTACCTTAGATGCTAGGTTCCAGTGGGGATAGCAACTGATGTTGGAGTTCCAGTGGATTGGTGGTTGCTCCAATCTTCTTGGTGGCTTCTAACACCTTCTTCAAGCTTCAAATCATCAAGAAATGTATATGGATATCTCCTAGATTGATTCCAGAGGCTTGGGGTGTGATCTCAGAGTGATTTGGTCGAGAATATGAGTAGAAGATCGGAAGAAATGTGAAGAAATTCGACTGAAATAAAATGGGTTGGTATTTAAAAGAATTTTGATCTGCATGGCCTTCGCGTACCGCGGAGGCCGATCAAAATTTATCATCGCGTACCGCGATAGGATTCGGGAGTCTCGACTCCCGGTTTGCTTCGCGTACCGCGAAGCCTTTCGCCGAGGGACCATCGCGTACCGCGATGAGTCCACTTCCTTGTTTTTCGATTTCGATGATTCGATTTCGCTCGTATTCGATTTCTAACGCTTATTCTAAACATCTAATACACGTTTAAGCACATAAATACAAAGTAGCACATAAGTTTGATTGATCACCAACGTTCGTGAGACTCATATGTGTGTTTCGATAATTCCTTGAATTATCTTTGATAGTTTGTGTTCGTGTTTTACGAAGTGTTTGCACGCTTGATTAATCCTAATCAACGTGTGATGCACAATTCAATTGTGTTTGTGTTTGTTGCAGTTCATCTAATTAACCATAATTAAATGAAATGCAACGAGTATGAATGTGAAATGTAAAGTTGTAAGAGTTGCAATTTACCTGAAATTGCCGGGTGTCACATCATCCCCTTGTTGAAAGAAATTTCGTCCCGAAATTTGGTTGTTGTTGGTAGTGTTTGAGTAGCAAGAATGTTTGAGAAACAAAAATTTTTCGGTTGTCACATCATCCCCTTGTTGAAAGGAATTTCGTCCCGAAATTTATTCGTTGTTGTCGGCGTTCGACGTTGACTGTTTGAAAAGATGGGGATATTTGCGCATCATCTGATCTTCATGTTCCCTCGTGAATTCAGGTCCTCGTTTCGAGTTCCATCGAAACCTGGCAGTCGGAATCCGACTCTGTTTAAGTCGTTTGACCTCTCGGTCCATGATCTATACGGGTTCTCCCACGAACCGTAGTCGTTCATCCACCTGGATTTCATCCAGTGGAATCACAAGTGTCTCATCTGATAAACACTTCTTCCGATTTGAGACATGGAATACGTTGTGAACTCCATCGAGTTTGGTTGGTAGGTTAAGTTGGTATGCTACTGGGCCGATCCGCTTCAGGATTTCGAATGGCCCAATATACAGTGGATTCAGTTTTCCTCGTTCACCAAAACAGAGGGGTGCTCGGCATAGCTCTTTTGACGATCGCGAGCTGTTGCCATACGGTTTCTAATCTGTACTATCTACTCAGTTGTTTCATGTGTATGTTTTGGGCCAGTGAGCTGACTGTCACCCACTCCCGCCCAATAGATAAGTGATCAGCATTTCCTACCATAGAGTGCCTCATAGGGCGAAGCTTCGATGTTGGTGCGATAGTTGTTGCCGTAGCAGAACTCCACCTATGGCAGGTGAGTTTCCCAACTATTGCCGAAATCTACTACGCACGCTCGTAGTATGTCTTCAAGGGTTTGTATAATGCGTTCGCTCCGGCCATCGGTTTGTAAGTGGTATGTTGTACTCATATCCAACCGCGTACCAAGCGATTTTTGCAATGCTATCCAAGAGTTGGAAGTGAACTGAGCGTCTCGATCCGAAATGATGGAGATTGGCACTCCATGTCGCGAGACTACATCCTTGACATAAATTCTGGCTAGCTCTTCCATCCTCTGGTTTTCCTTGGGTGCAAGGATATGTGCTGGCTTTGTCAGTCGGTCCACAATTGCCCAGATAGTGTCACATCCACTAGGATTACGGGGTATCTTGGTAATGAAATACATTGGTATTTGTTCCGGCTTCCACGTGGGAACAGAGGAGTGTCGCTTCTTTCACCATTGATGTCTAGGGTTTCCCCACTACGAAGAGATATGCGCACAACCTTGTCGTGGCAAATGGTTTTTAGATTAGTTTTTAGACAACCATTCCATGCCCTCTACAACATCAAATCTGCTTAGTGTAACTTGGCATGAGGGCGATCCTAAATTTATGGTTTGCTAGATCTAAAGTGCATTCTCTTAGAATGTGTTTAATTACAATCAGTTCACCATCATCTAACTCTACGGTGCATTCAACCTTTAAGATATTGGGGTTGTGTCAAGTATTTACTAAAACGCATAAATATAAAACTTTTCTCAGTTCCACCATCAAACAATACAGAAGTGTAATGATCGTTTAAGAGATACGTACCCGTTGCAAGGTTAAGATCATTTCTGTATTTTGTAGCCCCAATCACGAGGGCTCGTCCCATCGGACCGTTGTTGTTCCCGTTATTGTTGTTGTTCTCCAGGTATGGGCAGTCCTTCTTGAGGTGCCCTGGTTTTCCACATTCGAAGCAACTCTTCGGTGCTTCATCCGCCTTGTTTTCCGCATGGGGGCAGTCCCTTTTAAAGTGTCCTGGCTTTCCACATCCGAAGCAACCTTTTGGTGCTTTGGATTTCTGCTGTTGTGGCTGCGGGGTTTTGGCCACCAGATCACCCCTGCAATTCGTGGTTGCGTGGCCTAGCTTTCCGCATTGTTGGCATCGATAGTTTATACACGGGCCTCGTCTGTGATGAAAATCACAGTTGTTGCACATTGGGAGTTTGCCGACATAGGCACCCTTACGTCGTCTTGATGGTTGTAGATAGGAGGTTTCGTTTAGAGAGTTAGCCCATCTGCGTTTGTTGTCGGTGGTTTTGATTACTGAGCCACGTGCAGGTATTAATCCTTGAATCACTGCCGTATCGGTCATTTCATGAGCTAAGTAAACGGCTTGTCTTAAGGTGGTGGGGTCAGCGGATAGTACCATATCCCTAACCTGTGGTGTCAATCCCTCAATGTATCTTTCGAGATGTTTGTATGCCGGGGTCACCATTTCTGGGCACATGTGTGCCAACTCATAAGATCGAGAAGTGTACGCCTCGATCTCAGAACCGATCATCCGGTGGTTCCGAAATTCCGTTTCCAATTTCTGAACCTTTTCGTGGGAGAAATATTTGTTTTTCCTCATTCTTTTGAATTCTTCCCAAGGTAGAGCATCAAATGTTTCTCGTCCTAAGGTTTGAACATTTATGTCCCACCAAGTGAGGGCTGCTCCCTCTAAGGTTCCTGTTGCGTACTTCACGCGATCATTAACCCTACAGTTGCTCATGATGAAAGCTGATTCCAATTTCTCAATCCATCGGAGGAGACCGGCAACACCCTCCGTTCCATTGAAAGAAGGTGGTTTGCAGTCTTAAGAATGTTTTGAATGTGCAGTGGGGTGGAGTTGGGTTTGTCCCTTGAGTCAGTCGATTCTGGTTACGTGCAGCTTCGCGTGCAGCGATTTCCTCCTCAACTCGTTTGCTGATTAGTGCGTTCAGCCTCGTTGCGGTGAGGTTAATGTTTCCACGCCCTCCCACGTTCTTGCATTCTCCGCGTCTTCCAGCCATGATCTTCATAGCGAGAATAAGCGTTAATGTAGGTATAATGACTAATATAGCGCGCGATTGATATGAAAATAAAACATGTATTGATTGGCATAGACAAAATATTCAATAGCAGATATTAGTCTTGATATATAATAAGTTGTACTGGTTACAATTCATTTAATACCCAAGACACTAAGACTCCAAAATTTTCAAGTACAGAGTCACAACCCGTTTCTACCAGGTATATGCTAAGTTTATCGGAGGCGTTATCAACAGTGGAATCAGAATCAACATCCGCCGCTGGTTCCTTCTCCCCAGTGTCAGGTCTTTCTGGAACTGGATCGGCGACCTTGCTTTTCCAGCTCTTCGATTGTAGCTTTAGCGATGGTAACCCGGTCTTCGGCCGCCTGGAATGGTGAAATCAACTGGGTTATATCCTGGTCCATCTTATTGACTATGCTACAAAGCTCTGTATGTTGGGTACTCGTATATCTTAGTTCCTCTGTAAGACACTCGATTCGGTCGTTTGCCCAGGTTAGGTCACGAGTCAATCCGGCTCAAGACACTGTCCTTCAGGCTCAGGTGAGTCTAGTATGGATGATGCATTGTCGGGTGACTCCTCCATGGGGTCCTCCTTAGGATCCTTGGCGGGGTCCTCATCGAAAATTTGATACGTTGCTTCATGTGAAGTGCATAGTCGCAGCATGAGGTTTTCGTGGATACATGGTAATCCGGACTTTAGCCGGGAATTTGATGAACGTTATATTGAAATCTTGATACGTTGCTTGAATTCTGTTGTAGCCATCAGAGTGAGGGATAAGCGAATATCAATGTATTTGTTTTCAGAAATAGGCTCATAATAGAATTTGCCAGAATTCATGCGTACCTGTAAATTCACGATTATGTTGCGCACCATGATCGTCAATTTACCTTACATAAGGATTTTAGTTCCTCCTGCTTAAAGCTATTAGGTTTTACTGGATTCAGAGTTTATTCATGTCATCGAGATTCAAACATGGGTCATATGTGGTATGGCTGAATAGCCTACCGAAGCTAATACTTGGAATAGTTGTGCGAGTTAAATAATGTTGTAGGATCCTTCATAGATCCTATAACGATAGATACGTGGCTTGAGTGTGTTTTTCTCAGGTCCTTTAGTGTTGAGTCACTGATTATGTGAGTGTTCGTATTGCTGCTTCTGGACGACCACCTAGCACCCGTAATGAAATCCCTCCGCATGGTCACTCTAGTTTTTCTTAACTCGAGCGACCACGTTCGTTCGGTGATATTCTATGAGTGACAAGGAGTTGAGTTTGGAATCTCCTCATATGGTCCTTATAAGCAGTATGTGTAGCAGTACCAAAGGGTTACAAGAATGTTGTTGAGCCACATGGCCTATTTCATCCCTGGACTTGTTTTAGTTTCATCCCAGATCAGCTTTTGTCGTCGCCTCTTCGATTCGGGCACCGGTGATATAGCGTATGTGTACCGGCTGCTCTTCCTGCGATGGTTCAGACGTGCTGTCTTCGGGTGATCGTTGGTGCTTGGTTCGGTGACTCAACCGCTACCGGTAGCGTTGATACTGAAGGTGTAGGAACAATCTGATCCTTCTCATCACGTGCGAGCATAGATGGTGATAACAGTGTCGCCATATCTAAATGTGTAAATTGTGTATATGTACGATAATGTATGCAAGTGGAACTAATACTAAGCACTACGCGTTGTGTGGAGACTAGTAGTTATAGACTAAGTTCACTAAATGCAAACCTAATTCGCAATAACCGGAGTCTCTGATACCAATCTGTCGCACCCCGAGAAATCCCGTCCCTTCCGGGGCGCGAGCAACAGCAGATTGTCAGGATCGCAGTCTCCGGTGACACAACTTCGAGACCTATATGTCCGGTTTCATACGTACATCCAATAACTTGGATAAAACAGTTTGTAAAATCAGGGTTGCGGAAGTTATACAATCTCAAAACAGATACAATTCATAAGTTACGGAAGCGTTAATTAAATAGTTTTCAAAACATCAAAAGTTTAAAGTTTGCGGAAGCGATTAAAGGTGTTCAACGACACATGTCATAACATAATGAAAATGTTAAATATTTTCAATGATCTATGACACTAAAACTGATGCATGGGACTCCATCCTAGCATCCTATCCTTGTGCGCGTGCATTAGCTACCTGAGAAAACATGCGAGTAAAAGGGTCAACACAAAGGTTGGTGAGAGCACATGTTTTTCATAAGCAGAAAACATCAAAATGTTTAAAGTAAGAGTGTTAGTAGATTTACATATCATGACAATGCAGTATCGATTGATAGGTAGTCAATACAGTTATATTATATTGTGGATGGTACCGAAGCTGACAGTTTGTGCCTCCCGCCATGTCCATCACAAGACTATGGCAAAGTGTTGGTCAATATTGCACTGTTCCGACCTCCAGTCGGGTGTAGTGGGGCTTGTCAGGCCCAATAGTACTATTCAAGATTACCATGCTAGGCGTTATGCTATTAACGGTCCGAGGAGTATCGTGAGGACTTTTAGTTGTGATAGGGGCCCACACATATACATATAATGATAAAGCATGTCCATACGTAAATAAAATGAGTTGTTGTTCAAAAACAGTTGTAATGCAATGTTTCTCCCCCAAAGGTAGAAAAGATAAAAAGGGGTCGTGAACTCACCTGATGAAGTAGTTCCGGTCTTATGTGGTGTTCGCGACTGCGAAGGCTAGCAGTCCTGCTAGTAAGCTCCTATAATCATATAGGTGTAAGTATGTGTTCTGAGGTGCGTTGTAATCCATACAACTCCAAGTGTCGGTGTGCTCAACCGAGTGTGTGCGTGTGTGTTGACTAGTGAGACTCGACGAATCGTTGGTGACACGATTGTTGTGTTTATGTGCCTTGATGCACATAAGACACCAACATGCATCCTATGACTCTAATCACATAAGTTACCATTTTTAGAAAGTTTCCCATTTAAGAAAGTGTGGTTATGAAATTCCATTTCATCAAGTTAATACCCATCATATGTTTATAAAATCATGTTTTAACATTTAAGACACATTGCCGGCACGTAAATCATCATATACGCCGTTTTGCCAAAATAAAGTTTCCTAAAATAGTAAGTCTTGGTTTGAAAGCTCGCTTTCATAAATCAAAGTTTCCAAATATGTTAAAAACCATTTCTAAACATATTTCAATAACCCAAGTTTATCAAAACACTTTAAAACATCAAAAGCCCTCTTTTGATTTCATAAAGTTTCCATTTTTAGTAAGTTTCTATAAAACCATGATTTTTACAAAATCAAATATCCCAATGTGTTTCTTAACACTCCAATACACATTTAACAACATCTAGACATGTCTAACATGTCTAGATCATCACAAATCCAAGACTTGCAACATAAAAGTTTCCTTTTATGGCAAGTGTACCAAATCATTACCAAATCAACCAATAACTAAACCAAACTTAAATCTAACATCACTAAACACTAAAATCTAGATCAAATACACAACAAATCACCAACACATTTGAGCACAATAACTAAACGGAGTTGCATGTGGGTTTTTAGCCCTTGCATGCGCGATCTAACTATAGATAAACATAAGGAACTACCTTAGATGCTAGGTTCCAGTGGGGATAGCAACTGATGTTGGAGTTCCAGTGGATTGGTGGTTGCTCCAATCTTCTTGGTGGCTTCTAACACCTTCTTCAAGCTTCAAATCATCAAGAAATGTATATGGATATCTCCTAGATTGATTCCAGAGGCTTGGGGTGTGATCTCAGAGTGATTTGGTCGAGAATATGAGTAGAAGATCGGAAGAAATGTGAAGAAATTCGACTGAAATAAAATGGGTTGGTATTTAAAAGAATTTTGATCTGCATGGCCTTCGCGTACCGCGGAGGCCGATCAAAATTTATCATCGCGTACCGCGATAGGATTCGGGAGTCTCGACTCCCGGTTTGCTTCGCGTACTGCGAAGCCTTTCGCCGAGGGACCATCGCGTACCGCGATGAGTCCACTTCCTTGTTTTTCGATTTCGATGATTCGATTTCGCTCGTATTCGATTTCTAACGCTTATTCTAAACATCTAATACACGTTTAAGCACATAAATACAAAGTAGCACATAAGTTTGATTGATCACCAACGTTCGTGAGACTCATATGTGTGTTTCGATAATTCCTTGAATTATCTTTGATAGTTTGTGTTCGTGTTTTACGAAGTGTTTGCACGCTTGATTAATCCTAATCAACGTGTGATGCACAATTCAATTGTGTTTGTGTTTGTTGCAGTTCATCTAATTAACCATAATTAAATGAAATGCAACGAGTATGAATGTGAAATGTAAAGTTGTAAGAGTTGCAATTTACCTGAAATTGCCGGGTGTCACATCATCCCCTTGTTGAAAGAAATTTCGTCCCGAAATTTGGTTGTTGTTGGTAGTGTTTGAGTAGCAAGAATGTCTGAGAAACAAAAATTTTTCGGTTGTCACATCATCCCCTTGTTGAAAGGAATTTCGTCCCGAAATTTATTCGTTGTTGTCGGCGTTCGACGTTGACTGTTTGAAGAGATGGGGATATTTGCGCATCATCTGATCTTCACGTTCCCTCGTGAATTCAGGTCCTCGTTTCGAGTTCCATCGAAACCTGGCAGTCGGAATCCGACTCTGTTTAAGTCGTTTGACCTCTCGGTCCATGATCTATACGGGTTCTCCCACGAACCGTAGTCGTTCATCCACCTGGATTTCATCCAGTGGAATCACAAGTGTCTCATCTGATAAACACTTCTTCCAATTTGAGACATGGAATACGTTGTGAACTCCATCGAGTTTGGTTGGTAGGTTAAGTTGGTATGCTACTGGGCCGATCCGCTTCAGGATTTCGAATGGCCCAATATACAGTGGATTCAGTTTTCCTCGTTCACCAAAACAGAGGGGTGCTCGGCATAGCTCTTTTGACGATCGCGAGCTGTTGCCATACGGTTTCTAATCTGTACTATCTACTCGGTTGTTTCATGTGTATGTTTTGGGCCAGTGACAACAGATTGTCAGGATCGCAGTATCCGGTCACACAACATACGAGACCTAAATGTCCGGTTTCATACGTACATCCAATAACTCGGATAAAACAGTTTGTAAAATCAGAGTTGCAGAAGTAAGCGTAGGTTATCAAAACAGATTAACATTTATAGTTTAGCGGAAGCATTAACTTAAAACAGTTTTCATAATGATAAGTAACAATAGTTGCGGAAGCGATTAAAGTAGTTTGACAATACATAAGTAACGCGATCAAATGATAACAATTTTTTAATAGACTAAGACACTTAAACAGATGCATGCGACTCCAGCCTAGCATCCTAGATCCCTTGTGCGCGTGCCTTAGTTACCTGAGAAAACATGCGAGTAAAAGGTCAACACAAAGGTTGGTTAGAGCATATGTTCGTAATCAGCAGTAAACATCAAAATGTTTAAAGTAAATGTTGCAGGTCTACTTTTCAATACAATGCAATATCAATTGATAGCTAGTCAATATGTTTTATATCATATGCGGGTTCGCAACCGAAGCTAACATGCTGCCTCCCACCATATCCATCCAACATATGGCAAATGTTGTTTGGTCAATTATGCACTGTTCCGACCTTCAGTTGGGGTGGCCATACGGCTCGCAACAGTGGGGCTTGTTAGGCCCAAATAGTACTATTCAGAATTACCACGCTAAGCGCAACGCGCTATTAATGGTTCGAGGTGTGTTTAATGAGGACTTATCAGTTTTGTGGATGAATGCCACACATATGCATATACGATATTAGCATGTACAAAAGAAACCAAAAATGTGTAAGTTGTTCAAAAGTAGTTTGTTTGCAATGTTTTCTCCCCCAAAGGTAGAAAATAGTAAAAGGGGCCGTGAACTCACCTGATAGTGCAGTTTCCCGGTTGTATGTGTTCGCGTCAGCGAATGCTAGCACCTGCTAGTATGCACCTATAACCATATAGGTGTGAGTATGTGTTATGTGTTGTGTTGTATCCCATACAACTCCAAGTGTCGATGTGCTCAACCGAGTGTGTGTGTTGTCTAGTGAGACTCGACGAACCGTTGGTGACACGATTGTTGTGTTTATGTGCCTTGATGCACATAAGACACCATAATGTATCCTATGACTCCAATCGCACAAGTTACCATTTTTAGAAAGTTTCCAATTTAGG
Source organism: Mikania micrantha (assembly GCA_009363875.1). Lineage (NCBI taxonomy): Eukaryota > Viridiplantae > Streptophyta > Magnoliopsida > Asterales > Asteraceae > Mikania > Mikania micrantha. Next base: position 18,632,450 of record CM018685.1, read on the forward strand.
AAAGTGTCCGTTTTAAAACTCGTTTTCACCAATCAAGGTTTCCAAATGTGTTAGAAATCATTTCTAAGCATATTTCAAAGATCAAAGTTTATCAAAACACTTTAAAACACCAAAATCCCTCTTTTGATTTTTAAAAGTTTCCTTTTATAGTAAGTTTATACAAAACCATGTTTTTGACAAAATCAAATATCCCAATGTGTTTCTAAGCACTCCAATACACATTTAACAACATCTAGACATGTCTAACATGTCTAGATCATTACAAATCCAAGACTTGCACATAAAAGTTTCTTTTTATGGCAAGTGTAGCAAAACACCATCAAATCAACTAATAACTAAACCAAACTCAAATCTAACATCAATTAACACAAAAATCAGTAAATCTATGACAATAACACATCAAATCACCAACCAATTTGTGCACAATAACCGTATGGAGTTGAATGTGGGTTTTTAACCCTTGCATGTGCGATCTAACTATAGATAAACATAAGGAACTACCTTAGATGCTAGATTCCAGTGGGGATAGCTACTGATGTTGGAGTTCCAGTGGATTGATGGTTGCTCCAAGCTTCTCGATGGCTTCTAGCACCTTCTTCAAGCTTCAAATCATCAAGAAATGTATATGGATATCTCCTAGATTGATTCCAGAGGCTTGGGGTGTGATCTCAGAGTGTTTTGGTCGAGAATATGAGTAGAAGATCGGAAGAAATGTGAAGAAATTCGACTGAAATGAAATGGGTTGGTATTTAAAAGAATTTTGATCTGCATGGCCTTCGCGTACCGCGAAGCCCGATCAAAAATGTTTATCTCGTACCGCGATGGGATTCGGGAGTCTCGACTCCCGGTTTGCGACGCGTACCGCGAAGCCTTTCGCGGAGGGAACGTCGCGTACCGCGATGAGTCCATTTCCTTGTTTTTCGATTTCGTTGATACGATTTCGCTCGTACTCGATCCCTAACGTAAATCCAAAGCATCTAATACATGTTTAGCTCATAATCATAAAATAACACATAAGTTTGATTGATCACCAACGTTCGTGAGACTCGTGTGTGTGTTTCGATAATTCCTCGAATTATCCTCGATAGTTTGTGCTCGTGTCTAACGAAGTGTTTGCACACTTGATTAATCCTAATCAACGTGTGATGCACAATTCAATAATTCCCCGAATTATTGTTTTGTGTTAGTGTTGTGTTTGTCACGCTTGGTTTCCAAAACCAATGTGCAATGTACGATTTGATAGTTCCTCGAACTATCGTCTCGTTGTAGTTTGTGTTCAACTCATCTAATTAAACATAATTAAATGAAATGCAACGAGTATGAATGTGAAATATAAAGAATGTAAGAGTTGCAATTAACTTGAAATTGCCAATTGTCACGTCATCCCCTTGTTGAAAGAAATTTCGTCCCGAAATTTGGTTGTTGTTGGTAGTGTTTGAGAAGCAAGAGTGTTTAAGAAAAAAAAATTTTCCGGTTGTCACATCATCCTCTTGTTGAAAGGAATTTCGTCCCGAAATTTATTTGTTGTTGTCGGCGTTCGACGTTGACCGTTTGAAGAGGTGGGGATATTTGCACATCTTCTGATCTTCACGCTCCCACGTGAATTCAGGTCCGCGTTTCGAATTCCATCGGACTTTGACAATAGAAATCTTACTCTGCTTGAGTTGTTTGACCTCACGGTCCATGATCTCTACCGGTTCTTCCACGAACCATAGTTGTTCATCCACCTGGATCTCATCCAGTGGAACTACAAGTGTCTCATCTGATAAACATTTCTTCATATTCGAGACATGAAATACGTTGTGAACTCCGTCGAGTTCGGCTGGTAAGTTGAGTTGGTATGCCACCGGACCAATCCTTTTCAGGATCTCGAAAGGTTCAATATACCGTGGGTTCAGTTTGCCTCGTTTACCGAAACGAATGACGCCTTTCCATGGTGAAACCTTCAGAAGGACTTTATCTCCCACCTGAAATTCCAGAGGCTTTCGGCGTTTGTCGGCATAGCTCTTTTGACGATCGCGAGCTGCTGCCATGCGGTTTTTGATTTGCACGATCTTCTCTGTCGTTTCATGCACAAGTTCTGGGCCATTGAGTTGACTGTCACCCACTTCCGCCCAACAGATAGGGGATCGGCATTTCCTGCCATAGAGTGCCTCAAAAGGCGCTGCTTTGATGCTGGTGTGGTAGCTGTTGTTGTAGGAAAACTCCACCAACGGAAGGTGAGTTTCCCAGCTATTTCCGAAGTCTACTACGCACGCTCGTAGCATATATTCAAGGGTTTTTATTGTGCGTTCACTCTGGCTATCAGTTTGTAACCGTGTGCCAAGCGACTTTTGCAATGATTTCCAGAAGTTAGAAGTGAATCTGGCGTCTCGATCCAAAATAATGGAGATTGGCACCCCATGTCGCGAGACTACTTCCTTGACATAGATTCTGGCTAGCTTTTCCATTTGTCATTTTCCTTGATCGCAAGGAAATGTGCTGACTTAGTCAGTCGGTCCACAATTACCCAGATAGTGTCACACCCACTAGGAGTACGGGGTAATTTGGTGATGAAATCCATGGATATTTGTTCCCATTTCCACATGGGTATCTCAGGTTGTGTGAGTAATCCAGATGGTTTCTGGTACTCGATCTTGACTTTGGCACAAGTCAAGCATTTGCCTACGTAGGTGGCGATGTCGGCTTTCATGTGTGGCCACCAGTAAAGTATCTTCAGATCATGATACATCTTATCAGATCCATGGTGAATGGAATACCGTGATTTGTGAGCCTCTTCCATTACAAGGTCTCGTAAGTTTCCGTGATGTGGAACCCAGACGCGTTCCATGAAATAGTGTAAGCCATCGGCTTTGACCTCCAGTTGTTTTTCCATTCCCCTTAGTGATTCGGTCACTAAGTGTTCAGCCTGAAGTGCCTTAACTTGGGCATTACGTATCTGCTCAGGGAGATTGGGATAGATAGTAAGCTGTAAAGCTCGTACCCTCTTGGGTTTCGATGTGTTTTTCCCGACTTAGGGCATCGGCCACAACGTTGGCCTTCCCCGGGAGATACTTGATAGCACACTCATAGTCGTTTAAGAGTTCGAGCCAGCGACATTGTCGCGTGTTCAGTTCCTTCTGCTCGAATATGTGTTGGAGACTCTTGTGATCAGTGTATATTGTACACTTTTTACCATACAGGTAGTGTCTCCAGATCTTAAGTGCAAATACCACGGCTCCAAGTTCCAAGTCGTGGGTGGTGTAGTTTTTCTCGTGGACTTTCAGTTGTCGAGAAGCATATGTGATCGCCTTGTCTCGTTGCATAAGCACGCAGCCGAGTCCCTGTATCGAGGCATCACAATATACTACGAAGTCATTCGTTCCAGCAGGAAGAGATAAAATAGGTGCACTACAGAGCTTTTGCTTGAGACGTTGAAATGCATCCTCCTGTTTGTCAGTCCAGAGATACTTCTTGTCCTTATGGGTTAAAGCTGTAAGGGGTTGGGCTATCTTTGAAAATCCTTCGATAAACCGTCGATAATAGCCTGCCAAGCCTAGGAATTGCCGCACCTCAGTTGGAGTCTTTGGTGCTTCCCAGTTCTTGATTGCCTTTATCTTAGATTTATCCACATGAATCCCTTGTTCATTGACAACATGACCCAAGAATTGGACTTCTCGAATCCAGAAGTCACACTTTGAGAGTTTAGCGTACAGCTTCTCTTGCTGCAGCAGTTCAAGAGCCAATTGAAGATGCTCTTTGTGTTCTTCCTGGGTTTTGGAGTAGATGAGAATATCATCTATGAAGACAATGATGAAGTTGTCGAGGTATGGTTTGCACACTCTATTCATGAGGTCCATGAATAATGCGGGTGCATTAGTCAGCCCAAATGGCATGACCAAAAACTCGTAATGGCCATACCGAGTGCGAAAAGCAGTCTTGGGTATATCTTCCTCCTGAATCCTCAACTGATGGTACCCAGATCGTAGATCGATCTTAGAGTAGTAACTCGATCCTTGCAGTTGATCGAAGAAATCGTTAATGCGAGGTAAGGGGTAACGGTTCTTGATTGTTACTTTGTTCAGCTCACGGTAGTCGATGCACATACGGAACGTGCCATCCTTCTTGTTTACAAATAAGACCGGAGCTCCCCAGGGTGAGAAGCTTGGTCTGATGAAACCCTTGTCCAGCAACTCCTGCAGTTGATTGGACAGTTCCTGCATCTCCGAAGGTGCCAGTCGATATGGTGCTCGTGCAATAGGCGCTGCTCCCGGCACAAGGTCTATGCGGAACTCCACTTGTCGAGGTGGTGGTAGTCCTGGTAGATCCTCAGTTTTGTCGGTGATAAGCGCCAGAATGGCTGTGTATCCCTTTCGTAAGCATTTATGAGCTTTCATGCACGAGATGATGTTCAGAGGAGTGTCACTCCTTTCGCCCTTGATGTTTAGAGTTTCTCCGCCAGGGAGAGGTATGCGCACAACCTTGTCGTGGCAAATGATTTCAGCCTAGTTTTCAGATAACCAATCCATGTCCACTACGACATCAAAACTACCTAGTGTAACTGGCATGAGGTCAATCTTAAATTTATGGCCTGCTAGCTCTAAAGTGCATTCTTTTAGAATGTGCTTAGTCACAATTAATTTACCATCAGCTAGCTCTACTGTATACTCAACTTCTAAGGGTGTCGGGGTGATGGCAAGTACCTCGCTATAATCCTTAGATATAAAGCTTTTCTCAGCTCCAGTATAAAACAATACAGAAGCATAATTATCGTTCAAGAGATACGTACCGGTTGCAAGGTTGGGATCCCTCTTGGCCTCCTTGGCCCCGATCACGAAGGCTCGTCCCCTCGTGCCATTGTTCCAATTGTTGTTCAGTTGGTTGTGGTTGTTGTTGTTTTACAAGTGTGGGCAGTCCTTCTTGAAGTGCCCAGGTTTTCCACATTCAAAGCAATCCTTTGGCGCTTCAAGTTGTTGTTGTTGTTGTGGCTGTGGGGTCTTTGTCATTAGCTCACCCCTGCAGTCTTTGGCTGCATGTCCCCCTTTTCCGCAGCGCTGGCATTGAAAACGGCCACACTGACCCTGTGCATGATGGAAGTTGCACTTGTGGCATTTGGGTTGTTTTCCTGCATAGCCTCCTTGGTTCTGAGTGGTTGGGACAGGTGGTGCGTAAGCTTGGGTCGATCCAAACTTGCGCTGTTGTGGTGGTGGTTGGAGAGTGGAAGTCTTGCTCAGGGTGTCATCCCATTTGTGTTTGTTCTTGTCATTGGTGGTGGTTACAGCACCACGCGGTGGCAAGAGTCCTTGTGCAACAGCCGAATCAGTGAACTTGTGGGTTAATCGAACGACTTGTTGCATGGTGATGGGGTCTGCAGAAAGTACCATGCCCTGAATTTGAGGTGGTAGTCCCTCAATGTACTTCTCTATGTGTTTGAAGGGTGGGGTTGCCATTTCCGGGCACAGATTTTCCAGCTCATAAGACCTGGCAGTATAAGCCTCAACCTCGGAACCAATCATCTTGTAGTTCCAGAATTCTGTTTCCAGTTTCTGCACTTCGCCGCGAGGACAGTATTCACGGTTCAGCATCCTTTTAAAATCATCCCAGGGTAGAGCATTGGCTGCATCCAACCCCAGGTTTTGAACATTGGCGTTCCACCAAGTGAGGGCAGCTCCCTCGAATGTTCCAGCAGCGAACTTGACCCTGTCATCGTTCCTGCAGTTGCTCATAGCGAAAGCTGATTCCGCCTTCTCAATCCAACGCAATAGTCCAACGGCTCCCTCAGTGCCGCTGAATGAATGGGGTTTGCAATCCAGGAACATCTTGAACGTGCAGAGAGGTGGGTTAGGATTTGCTCCTGAGATATGCAAAGAATAGAGTTGGGTTAAGTATCGGGTAAACGTGTAGAATTGGAATTGAGTGATTGTGATGCAAGGTGAATATGAACAGATTCATCACCTTGGTTTAGTGGGTTTTGATTACGGGTAGCTTCCCGTGCAGCAAGTACCTCCTCAACCCGTTCGTTGATGAGGGCGTTCAACTCAGCTTGCGTCAGGTTGATGTTTCCATGTCCGCCCGCATTCCTGCGTCCTCCACGTCTTCCAGCCATGATCTTCACAGCGAGAATGAGTGTTAGTGTTTGCTTAATGACTATTGTTGCGAGTGCGGTAGGTACCGCAAAGAATGTATAGAGCTTTCGGCTATCCCTGCCATGGGTAGCCACGTGCGGTGATGAACGTAATGTATAAAAGATGAGTCATGTGTGCAAGTTTCACAATACTAATCACTAAGTGTTGTGTGGAGACTAGTGGTTATAGACTAAGTTCGCTAAATGCAAACCTAATTCGCAATAACCGGAGGCTCTGATACCAATCTGTCGCACCCCAAGAAATCCCGTCCCTTCTGGGGTGCGAGCGACAACAGATTGTCAGGATCGCAGTCTCCGGTCACACAACATGCGAGACCTAAATGTCCGGTTTCATACGTACATCCAATAACTCGGATAAAACAGTTTGTAAAATCAGAGTTGAGGAAGTAAGCGTAGGTTATCAAAACAGATTAACATTTATAGTTTAGCGGAAGCATTAACTTAAAACAGTTTTCATAATGATAAGTAACAATAGTTGCGGAAGCGATTAAACTAGTTTGACAATACATAAGTAACGCGATCAAATGATAACAATTGTTTAATAGACTAAGACACTTAAACAGATGCATGCAACTCCAGCCTAGCATCCTAGATCCCTTGTGCGCGTGCCTTAGTTACCTGAGAAAACATGCGAGTAAAAGGTCAACACAAAGGTTGGTGAGAGCACAGGTTTGTAATCAGCAGTAAACATCAAAATGTTTAAAGTAAATGTTGCAGGTCTACTTTTCAATATACAATGCAATATCAATTGATAGCTAGTCAATATGTTTTATATCATATGCGGGTTCGCAACCGAAGCTAACATGCTGCCTCCCGCCATATCCATCCAAGATATGGCAAATGTTGTTTGGTCAATTATGCACTGTTCCGACCTCCAGTCGGGGTGGCCATACGGCTCACAACAGTGGGGCTTGTTAGGCCCAAATAGTACTATTCAGAATTCCCACGCTAAGCGCAACGCGCTATTAACGGTTCTAGGTGTGTTTAATGAGGACTTATCAGTTTTGTGGATGAATGCCACACATATGCATATACGATATTAGCATGTACAAAAGAAACCAAAAATGTGTAAGTTGTTCAAAAGTAGTTTGTATGCAATGTTTTCTCCCCCAAAGGTAGAAAATAGTAAAAGGGGCCATGAACTCACCTGATAGTGCAGTTTCCCGGTTGTATGTGTTCGCGTCAGCGAATGCTAGCACCTGCTAGTATGCACCTATAACCATATAGGTGTGAGTATGTGTTCTGTGTTGTGTTTTATCCCACACAACTCCAAGTGTCGGTGTGCTCAACCGAGTGTGTGTGTTGTCTAGTGAGACTCGACGAACCGTTGGTGACACGATTGTTGTGTTTATGTGCCTTGATGCACATAAGACACCATAATGCATCCTATGACTCCAATCGCACAAGTTACCATTTTTAGAAAGTTTCCAATTTAGGAAAGTGTCCGTTTTAAAACTCGTTTTCACCAATCAAGGTTTCCAAATGTGTTAGAAATCATTTCTAAGCATATTTCAAAGATCAAAGTTTATCAAAACACTTTAAAACACCAAAAGCCCTCTTTTGATTTTTAAAAGTTTCCTTTTATAGTAAGTTTATACAAAACCATGTTTTTGACAAAATCAAATATTCCAATGTGTTTCTAAGCACTCCAATACACATTTAACAACATCTAGACATGTCTAACATGTCTAGATCATTACAAATCCAAGACTTGCACATAAAAGTTTCCTTTTATGGCAAGTGTAGCAAAACATCATCAAATCAACTAATAACTAAACCAAACTCAAATCTAACATCAATAAACACAAAAATCAGTAAATCTATGACAATAACACATCAAATCACCAACCAATTTGTGCACAATAACCGTATGGAGTTGCATGTGGGTTTTTAACCCTTGCATGTGCGATCTAACTATAGATAAACATAAGGAACTACCTTAGATGCTAGATTCCAGTGGGGATAGCTACTGATGTTGGAGTTCCAGTGGATTGATGGTTGCTCCAAGCTTCTCGATGGCTTCTAGCACCTTCTTCAAGCTTCAAATCATCAAGAAATGTATATGGATATCTCCTAGATTGATTCCAGAGGCTTGGGGTGTGATCTCAGAGTGTTTTGGTCGAGAATATGAGTAGAAGATCGGAAGAAATGTGAAGAAATTCGACTGAAATGAAATGGGTTGGTATTTAAAAGAATTTTGATTTGCATGGCCTTCGCGTACCGCGAAGCCCGATCAAAAATGTTTATCTCGTACCGCGATGGGATTCGGGAGTCTCGACTCCCGGTTTGCGCCGCGTACCGCGAAGCCTTTCGCCGAGGGAACGCCGCGTACCGCGATGAGTCCATTTCCTTGTTTTTCGATTTCGTTGATACGATTTCGCTCGTACTCGATCCCTAACGTAAATCCAAAGCATCTAATACATGTTTAGCTCATAATCATAAAATAACACATAAGTTTGATTGATCACCAACGTTCGTGAGACTCGTGTGTGTGTTTCGATAATTCCTCGAATTATCCTCGATAGTTTGTGCTCATGTCTAACGAAGTGTTTGCACGCTTGATTAATCCTAATCAACGTGTGATGCACAATTCAATAATTCCCCGAATTATTGTTTTGTGTTAGTGTTGTGTTTGTCACGCTTGGTTTCCAAAACGAATGTGCAATGTACGATTTGATAGTTCCTCGAACTATCGACTCGTAGTAGTTTGTGTTCAACTCATCTAATTAAACATAATTAAATGAAATGCAACAAGTATGAATGTGAAATATAAAGAATGTAAGAGTTGCAATTTACCTGAAATTGCCAATTGTCACAAATCCTAGCATCGTGCATTCAGTTACCTGAGAATACATGCGAAAACGTGTCAACATAAAGTTGGCGAGTTCACAGGCTTAATAGTTTTATTAGTGCACGGATTTATCAACAGCTTTCGATGATTACTGAAGACATTGTTTTTAGTCTAGATCATGTATTTGAGTTGTATTTTGTATTTTTCATTGAATTTCTAGTATTGATTGCCGATACAAATAGTATCGATGTGAGTTCCATCGATGATTATTGAAGACATTGTTTTTAGTCTAGATCATGTATTTGAGTTGTATTTTGCATTTTTCATTGATTTTCTAGTATTGATTGCCGATACTAATAGTATCGATGTGAGTTCCATCGATACTAGTAGTATCGACATGTGTGTTGTCGATACTAGTAGTATCGATATGTTAGTTGTTGATATTAGTTGTATCGATGCTAATGAACTTGTAAACCTATAAATAGTTTCTCTAGGTTTTGAGAGGGAGTTCTTCATTCACAAAATTAAGAAAATTCTTAGAATCTAGAGAGAGAGAGAGACTTTGTATTTCATTCTTCTTTATTAAAACTCTTGTAATCAGATCTTGATTCAATGAAAAGTCATATCATTCACATTATCTTCTTCAATCTTTCACACACACATTGACACGTTTACGGATTCTGCACATATACGAGTCGAGTGAACTCGTTTAGATCCAATTCAAACGGACCTTCAAGTGGTATTAGAGCCTTAGTGCTCGGTTCTGAGATCATAGTGTGTGTTTTGAATAGATTCGGATTGTTGAAGATTCAAATTTTGAAAGTTTGTTGAAGATGAAAGTTTGCAGCCATGATTTTAGGAAAATTGATCATTTTTAGATGCGATTTTGATCAAATTGATTGGCTAGGGTTTTGTATTTTTGAATTACGAAGAGATTGATATAAAATTCGACTTCTAACTCTCTAAAATGAAGATTTTAGAAGGATTTTTTTGATTTTTCGAGCTGTTCTGACTTAACAGATTTTCCTGCCATTTCTTGCATCGATACTATTAGTATCGACGGAATCTTCATTGATACTATTAGTATCGGTGTAATCTTGGGTGATACTATTAGTATAGGTGGAATCTTCATCGATACTATTAGTATCGGTGGAATATTTGTCGATACTATTAGTATCAGTGGATCTTCATTGATACTATTAGTATCAGCGTTGACTGATAGTATCAACGTTGATATTCATAGATACTGTCAGTATCTACAAAAACAAGACTTCAAAAATTTTTCGAAGTGTTGAAAATTTTTTCTCGTGAATTCAAAATGGAAAATTATTTAAGACTATCTAGTTTATTTAGTAAAATGGAGATTGAAAATATGTCAAAGCTTCCGGTTCTTTTCTCACTTAACGATTTTTCATCTTGGAGGACACAATTTGAAGCGTTTCTCGAGCTTGTTGACCCGAATCTCAAAATTCCTATATTTGATGGATATTTTCAACCTAAGCTCAATGGAGTTTATAAGAATGCATCAAGATTGAATAAAGAAGAGAAGGAAAATTATGATCATGAAAAGAAGGTGTTTGCCTTGCTTTATATGGCAATTTCCAAAGACATTTTTCAGAATTTCAAACAAATCAAGAATTCTAAAGATCTTTGGATTGCTATTGCCAACTTGTGTAATGATTCTAAAATGAAGAATGATACTAATGATTTGAAATATCAGATTGATGAGCTGAAAGCTGAAATTATAAGACTAAATAAAAGATGTGATGAATTTGATCTGTTGAAAGACAAGAATGTTATATTGAAGAAACAAATTGAAGATTTGAAAAATAAATCTAAACTCCAGGAAAAGCGGATGGATAAAGATCATGTTGATATTTCTAAGGAAATATTCAAATCAATATCCAAACCTGTTGAATGTCAGAAACAAAAGAAGAAAAGGAAAACAAAGAGGAGGTCAAGAAAGTCTAGGAGTAACAAGAAAATGACAAAGAATGTCAACTTAATTGACTTATTGACCAAGGCTTTCAATGATTATTTTGAAAACGGAAAGATGAAGCCTAAACATGTTTATCAACCATATGCTTTTAATTCAAGATATTATGTTCCAATTGAGAAACATAATAACTATAGAATTTATGGTGGTTATAGACAAACAAATACAATGTGCTTTCAATCGTATACTCATTCTTTTCAACCAGCTTGGAATAATCAGAAATATGATTCCAGTATGGACGGAAAGAGAAGGTATCATATAAATCATGAGATTAACAAAGAAGTTGAATTCCAGTTTCATGAAAATGAAACAATTATATTGAAGCCCAAACCAAAGAGGGTTTGGATAGTTGTTAATTATGATACCCAGGCTATTACTAAGGGGGAGAATGTTGATACATAAAGTTAGTAAAAGCTTTGGGTGATTAATTATTGTTATTTGATTACAATAATTCAAAAAAAGCTCAAATACCTGAGAAGGAGGAGAAACATTTTCAGAGACTTGTAGATTCTGATGTGGCATAAGATACTTGTTGGAAGCTACTGTTCGTCTCAAACAAGCTGATTAGAGAATAATCACTGAGCTGTTGCTAAGGGGGAGTCTGTTAGTGCACAGATTTATCAACAGATTTCGATGATTACTGAAGACATTTTTTTAGTCTGGATCATGTATTTGAGTTGAATTTTGTATTTTTCATTGAATTTCTAGTATTGATTGCCGATACTAATAGTATCGATGTGAGTTCCATTGATAGTAGTATCGGTATGTTAGTTGCCGATATTAGTTGTATCGATGCTAATGAACTTGTAAACCTATAAATAGGTTTCTCTAGGTTTTGAGAGGAAGTTCTTCATTCACAACATTAAGAAAATTCTTAGAATCTGGAGAGAGAGACTTTGTATTTCATTCTTCTTTATTAAAAGTCTTGTAATCAGATCTTGATTCAATGAAAAGTCAAATCATTCACATTATCTTCTTCAATCTTTCACACACACACACACACATCGGCACGTTTACGGATTCCACACGTATACGAGTCGACTGAACACGGTTTGATCCAATTCAGACGGACCTTCAAGTTTAAAACAATAACGAGATATATACTGGATATGTTAAGTTGTAGACCTACGGTCCCGAGTGTATAAGTTCATCTTGCTGAAACTAGACTGCTTGTCGCCTCGGCCGGGTTTAACGCGAAACCACGACATAGATCGATATTATGCCCGTCGTAACCTCCAGTCACATCTGTCGTCGAGCGGGGTTTGTGAGGCCCAGTAGTACCACGTAATAACGACTCGTTTGTTATACAACTAACGGTAAGGGTATGTGAGGACTTGTTTGCGATACACGCACACTCAAAAAGTTGTTTTACAACATACTAGTCATACATCTAAAACAGTTGCATAGTATTCTCACCCAAAGTGTAATAAAACAGTTAAATAGTAAAAGTGGGGCTATAAATTCACCTGAGTTTAGCAATTGTTGTTGTGTGAACGGTTATCTGTTCACCTCTAGCGGTTACCTATATCACATAGGCGTTGTGAGTTCGTGTTCATGGTTATGTTTGTGTTCGTGTTTGTGTTGGTCTCCCTAGACCTTGTTCGTGACCAAACAACTCTAAGTTGTTGTGTTGGTTGTGTTTGACCGTGTTGACCGTGGTTGAATTAACAACCCGTTGGTGATTCGTTTAGTTATAGTGTTTATTTCACGTGCGTTTAGTGTCGTGTATTATGTTCAATACATGAGTTACGTTCATAGGATAACATACTATTTATAGTAAGTTTCCATTTTAAGAAAGTTTCTATTTTAGGAAAGTTCACATAAAGTCACTTTCCATTCATTCTAGCATGCTTGTTTACCCTATATGATCATGTTATCACATAGCACGTCGTTACATTTTATCAAATAAGCATACTCCACGTTAAAAGTTTATATTTATAGAAAGTTTCTATGTTTAACATGCTTCATTATTTAGAACCACACAAACTTGTTCATAATATCACTAACAACAATCAATCATAGCATGATTCATACTCAACATGTAAGTAGGTTGTTTATCATAAAAGTTTCTGTTTTTAGAAACATGTGACAAATATACTTATTTTAATATTTCTAACCAACCAAATATGTCAATGATAATCATATTAGATCCAAATATTCATTTAAGCACACTTGTTATGCCTAGAACATTATCATGTATCGATTTGCTATAATAAAGTTACTATTTATAGTAACATGTGTCAAATCACATTATACATGAACTTTAAATAACCAATATACCAAGAATCATCATTTTAATCATAAATTATCATCTCTAAACACATGCATGTCCTTATTTCATCCTCTATCACCATTTTGTAACATTAAAGTTACTGTAACATCAGCGCCGGACACGTTGCCGGAACAGTGATCGCAACAGTAACTCGTATAGTAACTCAGGTACACATTACGTGAAACTATGGTTATGCTATTGATACATTATGCTTAACACGAGACTATTATACGATTGTCTGAAATCTGATTAAAACCTTAGGGTTTAACAGTCAGAAGCATATCAGACAACACAGAATTGACACACAGATACCTGATTTGATGCTATTATGTATAAACGCATGTATAACATTTGTACATTTAGTCATGGTAGTTGTAAACAGTGTTAGAACAAATGTGTTTTCATATCAAATCAGTCAATGTGATTCATGTGTTCATAACGTGCTTGTGTGTTAGGATCTTTATTATTTAGGAACAAGTATGTATTATTCATTTACAGTCGAGTTCGCTAGGCAAGAACAGTATCGTATTATATCGAAACAGTGGTGGGACGGCGTCAGGTACGGCAGGTAGCTGGAATCTGGGGTATGCCCTATACATATACTGCGTTCGGTGTAATGGGATAGTGTTAGTGCGTAGTGTTGAGACGAATATTATGACAATTGATTAAACAAAAATCGTAATACGTAAGCGAGACTGAGTATAGTTATGGGTGACGATCCATAATGATACGAATGTTGAACTTATAATTATGATTAAACTGCTTTGAACATTTAATACGATCGAAAAATGTACGCGATTGCGGGTATACACGTAATTGCGGTTGTTTAACGATCTGTCAACACACGAAGAGTAAAAATAATTATATATATATTATTTTACATTTTTACAATTTTGAAACTCATCAAAATGATGAGAATAATAATCCTTTATTTTAAATCGCGTAAAATACGCGTTACGTGTCGGAAACGCGAACCGAGCGACCGAAACGAACCCGAATACCACTCGGACTATAAAAGCCTTGAAGAGAGCCTTTTCCTTCATTTATTGATGCACCAACCCTTTCTCTCACTAGATTTCCGTCCATCCTCTCTCTCTCTAGAAAACCGAACTTCAAACGCTCGTAACTCGCTCATTTCTCAACGGATTTCGGTGTTCTTGGCGCCCACGCGTAGCTCTTGACATTCTCTACACAAAAGTACAAGGGATCTGAAGTTTTATCCAGCCATAAACGAGGTATGATCGAAAGAATATGCTGAAAAATAGGGTTTTGTTGCGTATTGTTGTTCACGAGCTTCAACCGGTTCTTATCTCTTCATTTCGAGCCATATGTACAACTACTGTTGATCTGGGTTGCTAGCATGATGTGTATCGATCTGGAATAACTGGTAGTCGATGATGAAGATGGTGATAGCAGGTACAGGTTCGTGAAAGGGAGGCATAGATGGGATGAACCTGTGCACTTTCAGCCGAACCATAGAGACTCACGAACCTTCTTGTAGCTGCCGAGCCATCGTCATCTGACGAACCATGTCTGACTCGCGAACCTTCATGCTCTAGTCGAACCCAGACTTGTCACCGAACCTTGCATGATGGCGAACCATGCATAGACCGACGAACCTTGCATGTTGATCCCCTCACGAACCCTAATCGCCATGCACGAACCCAAACTTGTCGCGAACTAATTGTTGAACCCTAGATACCATGCTGGCGAACCTTTTTGGCGACGAACCTTGGTTTAATTTGCAGCGAACTCTCATGCATTCGACGAACCCTAATGTGCCGCACCTAATTGAGTTTTAGCCGAACCCTTCACGAAGGTAGACGAACCAGGGGAGTGCCCGAACCTTTGGCCGAACCTTTGCTTGGTTCGCTGATCAGGTAGTCGAACTTGTGGCCTCATTTTTGGCCGAACCTTAGTGGAAAAATCAAATAGGTTTGCTGCCATGGGAACCCTACCCTTCGATATAATGATCAGACATATAACCGGCCTAAATTCATGGCCCAAAGTATGTTGTTCAGGCCCATGTACGCATACCATTGGCCCATGAGGCTTTGTTTTGGCCCAAGTGATTAGTTAATTTCGGCCCACATTATATCAAGCTCAACAGGATTCTTGGCCCAATAATTCACATAGGTGGCCCACGACATCCCATTCGGCCCAACTCAATCCCATTTGGCCCAACACAATATCATTTTCGGCCCAATAGTGAACCCACATTGAGATTTTCTTGGACCTTCGGCAATGCTATTCCATTTGACCCATGTAATAATTTTTGGCCCACTCCATGACCCATATGCTTATTTGGCCCAACACCACAACCAATTGGCCATTGTTAACCTAAGAGGCCCATGAATCTTTATTTAAGTTCACCATGGTTTCATGGGCTCAAGGCCTATTGTGTGGCCCACAATGAAGAGTAACTATGAATTGATCTTAGGTGGGCTAAGTTTAACTTAAACTAATAACGAGATCAATTCATAATTATAAGGGTCTAAAACACTTGAACATATCTATACATTTGCATATTTATCAATGGTCATCAAACATCATCAACACTTGTCATTTTATGCATACAAGTTGTGTATAAAAGAACATGACCCCTCTTTTACATGAAACAACTCTCAATCAAGTGACTAAATCATGGCTTTCAAGTTCACACAACATTCTTAATCATGAGATCAAGTAATCAAGAGTTAATCAAGTTCAAGTTAACACAAGTCAATCGATGAATCAAGGTCTATACAATCATAAATCTTATATCTTATGTATGATTACAATGATATAGGAATCAGTTAGAAGTCCTGTTTGCTACTTGCTACTTGTTATAGTTCAGAGTTTACTGCAGACAGGTGAGAACATTAGCCCCTCTTTTACTGTTTTCCAACTGTTTTGGGGTGGAACACGTGATCAAATATATTACCTACATTGGTAATTCATTATATAAAGTGTATGTTATTCTACATACATTACAGGTTCATGGTACAAATTCATCTGGTTATTCAACTATTTCAAAGGACTTTATCAATTGTTAAACATTTTCTATTAAAGAGGTTTATAAAGTTTTCTTGAATTATTTTATATCAGGTTTACTCGAATAGTTTTATAAATGACAAACACTTTTAAATAATGTGACTTATCAACCCTTTTACTATAAACTCGTGTTTTCGAAAATAATCTTTTATAAACCTTGTTATTATACAAGGACACTATATTATGTACTCAATCAAGTGTTTCAAAACAAGGTATTCAAACAACGGTTTTCATGGTGATTTCAAACAAAGGATTCAAATCATGGTATTCAACAAGGTTTCAAATCAAGTTATCAAATAAGGCATTAAATCATTGGTTTTTAAAGCAAAGTTCAAAAGCATGGTGTCCACTGTTGTGAACAAACTTATAAACACATCAAGTTTCATATTCATTAGCGTTAGTACTGGGTGATCACAACAAGGGAAAGCGGACACATTGGTTCATACCAAAATGGAGTTAGCTTTTAAATTTGTTTTATAAGCTAACTGCAGGTTTGGGTTCATTATGGTTTTATCAAAACTGCTGATACATTATCTAACTCCAAACGTAGTTTAGGACTTGATTATATGTTGGCTCATTAGCAAATAGTCTGTTGACTGTTTGGACACGTTTTACATACTTGATGTTAGTTTGGGTTGCAGCTCATCCATGTAATTGATTTATTGTTTTAAACATATGGCTTACACTGCAAATTCATGTTTACAAATGTTAAATCTATTGTTCTCACCAACTACTTCTGTAGTTGACAGTTACTTTTCACGTGTTTCAGGTAATCAGGTGTAAGACATTTTAAGGACAAATAAGGAGACCGCTTAAGATAGAACAAGATGAAGAAACATGTTAGGATGGATTTAGAAACGCACTAAAATCTTGAATGTTTAATTGTCTTGTTTTAAGTCTTATTTTGTAAACTATATTTTGGGTCTGTAGGTTGTCATTCTTTTGGTAGATAGATTGTCTGTAACTAAACAACTGTCTAAACATTATGAAACTTAGTAATCCGTTGTGGTTGTTCTTAATCAATACTTGTGCATGATTCAACTATTCATACGTCACCGCGCCGTGGATTCTGCACGCGGCGCAGGGGGTGTGACAGGTTGGTATTAGAGCCAAGGTTGTAGAGAACTAGGAAAAACCCAATGTTTAATGACCTAGACTATAACCTAAGCTACCCAATAGGACTAAGTGCTATAGGCTTGAGGATACTTAGGATCTAAGTAACTTGAGTAAGCATTAAGTCTACATTAAGCTTGAAAGATCTTAGGGATACTTTTCTAAGATTAGATATCGAGTCAAGGAATTTGAATCGAAATTCTATAATTTTAGAAACCGAATTAAATTTCTCACATATATTCATTAAAGGATTTCAGAGGCAAGGATCTGTATTCTTAGTATCCTGGATATGAAATTCTCACACAGAGTTCATTAAAGGATTCCAGAGGCAAGGATATGTATTCTTAGTATCCTTGATCTGGAATTCTCAATCAGAGTTCTTCAGAGGAATTTAGAGGCAAAGATCTGTATTCTTATTATCTTTGATCTAAAATCCTTGTCATGTTTATCATAGGAATTCAGAGGTCAAGATCTATAATTTTAGAATCTTTGATTTGAAATCCTTGTCATGTTGTCATTATCAGGTATTCATTATCGTAGGAACTTTATAACTTAGAATCTGTGTAACAGTATTCTCTAGTTGAAGTTCTCACAGGAGATCATTATACTGAATAATGTAAGTATTGGGAACCTAGGTTAATTAACCTAGGACACACATACTAAAACCTAAGGTCTTAATTTCAAGTAAATTAAGAACCATGGTTTACATATTCATAATCATAATCAGGGATCAAGAGTCAAACACGAACAAATCATAATCAATCAAAAGTTGGAATCTTAGCTCCAAATACAAACGGGGGATTAACGCTGACGTGCCGAGGTAAGTGGTGGGCAGTGAGAGCTAGCCCTATATATAAGCTTATTTCGGTAGGTCTGGGGGAATCCGACATTCGTATTTGAAGTAAAGATTCGGGAGCAACTGGAATCATTGAACATTAGTCAAACACATGAGATGCAAACATTTGAGATACAATCATTGGAAAATCAAATCAATGTGCTATTCAAACTTGGATGAGTCAAACATTGTGTGTGAATCAATCAAGTTGTGAACATTTTTGTTATGTAAACCTTAAGTGAAATTCTTAAGTGGTTACATCATTAGTACTTACTAACAATAGTTAACAAGAAAAATGTAGAGCACCCATATGATTTAGTTGTACATGTTAACGACTGTTAGTAGGTGCACGCATAACATAACCATAGTTCAATCCTGGATTCAATCATAGTTCAAATTGATCAAAGATCATGGGATTCTTAATCAATGGAACATACATGGAAATCAGTACAAACATATGGCCAAATGCTAGCAAGGACATGATCGTGGTATATCGAAGCGGTGGTGGGATGGCGTCTGGGCTGGCAGTTGCTTGACCCTTTCGTATGCCCTATATATAAGCTATCTTCGGTATATCGGGAAAGTGCCAATGTGTAGGTTTGGTGGAGTGAGATCATAGAACATCATACACATTCACATGAGAAGTATGCTAATGAGCTGATTGCTTATACGTGTACATGCTCATATTACAATTGAATGATAATACTAGTAGTATGGATATATTACTAATTTTTTCATGCAAATTCAATTGTATCCATTATCATTACTGACCCACTTGTGGCTTCTATTCGTAGAATGCCTCCCCGACGTGATCCTAACGGAGGGGGTTCGACAAGTGGCAACGACGATGAGATCAACAAGATTGCCCGAGCCATCGCTATACACATGAGAGATGTCATTCCGGGCAAGGTCACTGATATTACCCAGAATCTTCGGGGAAGTACTAGTGATTCAGCACATAACTCATGCTACCAACACTGGAACTGCTAACTTCACTTTCAAGCAGTTCAATGATGCTAAACCTCCTAAGTACGCTGGTACCGAAGGAGCTACTGGCCTACTGTAGTGGCTGGAGAGCATCGAGGATATTCTTGATTTCACGGGATGTCCTGAAAATTTGAAGGTCAAAATGGCCTCGAGCGCTTTTCACAAAGGCGCACTCACCTGGTTGAATTCTGAGAAGAACACCAGAGGACGAGAAGTCGCATTAGCTTTACCATGGGAGGAGTGCAAGAAGGTATTGGTGGAACAGTTTTGTCCATGCCACGAGCTGAAGAAACTTGAGGTGGAAATGTGGAACTTGGTCCAAGACAGCGGCGAGAACGCGAAATATACAAATCGTTTCCATGAGTTGTGCATCTTGGTGCCACACCTGGTTACTGCTCTATCCCGCAGGATAGAGAAGTACATCGAAGGCTTACCCCTAGTTGTCAGGGGAACTGTGATGGGGAATAACCCCACTACTCTAGAGGCAACGATTCATCTTGGAGCTAGCCTTACTGAAGAATACGTTAAGTCTGGTGTGCTCACCCGAAAGGGGTACAAGAGAGCACATATTGATGAAGGCAAGAAGCTTGAACCACACCATCACATGAAGAAAAAGCAAAAGACAATCAAGAACTTTGCAGCCCTAACTGCAGCTACACCCACTCATGCCACACCCATTACTGCTATGCCACAATCTGCTTCAGTCAGAAAGCCATATACTGGCCCGTTCCCACTCTACACCAAATGCCAATATCATCACCTACCCAACACTCCATGCAAAAAGTGTCTCAAGTGTGGGCGGATGGGACACTTGGCAGCTACATGCCGATCTGCTCATCTTGCTGCTGCAACAACTGCAACCACAACTCCTACTGCTACAGGTGGAAGGGCCTGTTATAATTGTGGAGCAGAGGGACACTTCAGAAACCAGTGTCCAAAAGTCAACAACAACACTGCTACTGCTCGTGCCTTTATTATCGGAGCTACCGAAGCACGTGAGGAGCCAGCAGTTGTCACGGGTACATTTCTCCTTAATGGTCATTACGTTTCTATCATATTTGATACTGGTGCTGATAAAAGCTTTATCTCTGCTCATACTGCTTCTTTGTTTAACATACAACCATCTATGCTTACTGCTCCTTATACCGTAGAAGTAGCTGATGGTAAAACCCTACTTGTAGATTCTATAATACATGGTTGTGAATTAAGATTAAACGACCATCTTTTCCTCATCGATCTTATTCCTATGACACTCGGAAGCTTCGAAGTTGTGATAGGAATGGATTGGTTATCCAAAATCAATGCCGAAATTGTATGTTCGGAGAAACTTATACGAATTCCTTTACCCTCCGGCGAAACGATGATAATCTATGGCGAGAAACCCTGCCGCGGATTGAAGATTGTATCGTGCATCAAGGCTGGAAGTACTTGAAGAAGAAATACTATGCGTTCCTGGCTCACGTGGTAGAGAAGAAACCTGAAAAGAAAGCAGTTGGAGACGTTCCAGTTATTAGAGATTATCCTGACGTATTTCCAGGACTACCACCGATCCGGCAAGTGGAGTTTAGAATCGATCTCGTCCCTGGAGCAAACCCAGTGGCAAAGTCACCATATCGATTAGCACCGTCTGAGATGCAGGAACTGTCTAGTCAACTTCAAGAACTTCTAGACAAGGGTTTCATAAGACCGAGTTTCTCTCCTTGGGGAGCTCCGGTACTCTTTGTCAAGAAGAAAGACGGTTCATTTCGTATGTGCATTGATTATCGTGAGCTAAACAAGTTGACGGTCAAGAACATATATCCTTTACCTAGGATCGATGATCTGTTTGATCAATTACAGGGAGCGACTTGCTTCTCTAAGATTGATTTACGATCCGGGTATCATCAGTTACGAGTAAATGATGAGGATATACCAAACACTGCGTTTAGGACTCGATATGGACACTATGAGTTTGTGGTTATGCCATTTGGGCTGACCAATGCACCAGCAGTGTTCATGGACTTGATGAATCAAGTCTGCAGACCTTACTTAGATCAGTTTGTTATTGTCTTTATTGATGATATACTGATCTATTCCAAGACAGAGCAAGAGCATGAAAATCATTTGAAGAAAGTCTTAGAATTACTAAGATCTGAACAGCTTTATGCTAAATTCTCAAAATGTGAATTTTGGCTAAAAGAAGTCCACTTCTTAGGACATGTCATAAACAAAGATGGGATACATGTAGATCCAGCAAAAATTGAGGCGATTAAGAACTGGACTACCACATCTACTCCAACAGAGATTCGTTCATTTCTGGGATTGGCAGGCTATTACAGAAGGTTCATTGCGAACTTTTCAAAAATCGCCTTGCCACTTACTACTTTGACCCAGAAAAGTCAAACGTTTATATGGGGACAGAAACAAGAGGATGCATTCCAACTTCTTAAACAGAAGTTATGCAACTCTCATATCCATAGTCTTCCAGAAGGCAATGATGATTTCATTGTCTACTGCGATGCTTCAATCCTTGGTCTCGGTTGTGCACTTATGCAGCGGGACAAGGTGATTACCTATGCTTCAAGACAACTTAAGGTTCACGAGAAGAATTATACTACTCATGACCTTGAGTTAGGGGCTGTGGTCTTTGCATTGAGGATTTGGAGACACTACCTGTATGGTACTAAATGTGTCATCTATACAGACCACAAGAGCCTGCAACACATACTTAATCAGAAAGAACTCAACATGAGACAACGGCGTTGGGTTGAGCTTCTAACTGATTATGACTGTGAGATTCGTTACCACCCGGGTAAAGCCAATGTGGTAGCGGATGCTCTTAGTCGTAAGGAACCAGTCAAACCAATTCGTGTCAGAGCCATGGAGATCAACACACAGCCAAACCTGAAGGATTTGATTCGTATTGCACAGCAACAAGTAGTAACAGACAATCAGCTTAAGGCAGATTTAGACTGCGGGATTGCGCACACTCATCTGTGATGAGGCTCATAAGTCGCGATACTCAGTTCATCCTGGAGCAGATAAGATGTACCAAGACTTGCGGGCGTCTTACTGGTGGCCAGGAATGAAGAAAGAGATAGCACTGTATGTGGGGAAATGTCTTACATGTTCCAAAGTCAAAGCAGAACATCAAAAGCCTTCGGGACTTCTGGAGCAACCTGAAATTCCGCAATGGAAATGGGAACAAATTTCCATGGATTTCATAACCAAGTTGCCGAGAACTCCGCAAGGTTACGATTCGATTTGGGTGATCGTTGATCGACTCACCAAATCTGCTCATTTTCTCCCGATCCGAGAGGATTACAAAATGGAGAAGTTAGCTACATTGTACATCAACGAAATCATTGCATGTCATGGTACTCCAACATCAATCATTTCTGATCGTGATAGTCGTTTCACTTCTCGCTTCTGGCAAACATTGCAAAAGGCTTTGGGAACTCGTGTTAATCTTAGCACGGCGTATCATCCCCAAACCGACGGTCAAAGCGAAAGGACTATCCAAACACTCGAGGACATGCTACGTTCTTGTGTGATTGACTTTGGTGGGAGTTGGGACACTCATCTTCCACTCATTGAGTTTTCGTATAACAACAGCTACCATACAAGCATTCAATGTGCACCATTCGAAGCGTTGTATGGTAGAAAGTGCCGATCACCTGTCTGCTGGACCGAGGTTGGTGACGCACAGGTCGTAGGACCAGAACTTATTCAGGAAACATCAGACAAAATCACAATCATTCAATCAAGGCTTAAGGCCGCACGAGATCGGCAGAAGAGTTATGCTGATAGACGTCGGAAACCGCTTGAGTTTCAAGTCGGTGACCGAGTCTTACTCAAAGTTTCTCCCTGGAAAGGCGTTGTCCGATTTAGGAAGAAAGGGAAACTTGCACCAAGGTACGTTGGACCTTTTGAGATCCTGGAAAGGATTGGTCCCGTAGCCTACAAACTCAGACTTCCAGCGGAGCTAAGCAATGTTCACGATACTTTTCATGTATCAAATCTTAAGAAAT
This sequence comes from Mikania micrantha, assembly GCA_009363875.1. NCBI lineage: Eukaryota > Viridiplantae > Streptophyta > Magnoliopsida > Asterales > Asteraceae > Mikania > Mikania micrantha. The sequence continues at coordinate 18,655,611 of CM018685.1, forward strand.
GCTTGGCAGATCATGATGTTCAGATTCCACTGGAAGACATTCAGATTCAAAACAACTTGCAATTCATAGAACGTCCGGTTGAAATCATGGATCATGGGGTCAAGAAACTTAAACGCAGCCGTATCCCGATCGTAAAGGTATGATGGGAGGGCAAACGCGGTGCTGAGTTCACCTGGGAACGTGAAGACCAGATGAAGCTTAAGTACCCTCATCTTTTTACAGTACCTTCGGCTAGTTAATTTCGGGACGAAATTCCCTTAACTAGGGAAGACTGTAACATTTGTACATTTAGTCATGGTAGTTGTAAACAGTGTTAGAACAAATGTGTTTTCATATCAAATCAGTCAATGTGATTCATGTGTTCATAATGTGCTTGTGTGTTAGGATCTTTATTATTTAGGAACAAGTATGTATTATTCATTTACAATCGAGTTCGCTAGGCAAGAACAGTATCGTATTATATGGAAACAGTGGTGGGACGGCGTCAGGTACGGCAGGTAGCTGGAATCTGGGGTATGCCCTATACATATACTGCGTTCGGTGTAATGGGATAGTGTTAGTGCGTAGTGTTGAGACGAATATTATGACAATTGATTAAACAAAAATCGTAATACGTAAGCGAGACTGAGTATAGTTATGGGTGACGATCCATAATGATACGAATGTTGAACTTATAATTATGATTAAACTGCTTTGAACATTTAATACGATCGAAAAACGTACGCGATTGCGGGTATACACGTAATTGCGGTTGTTTAACGATCTGTCAACACACGAAGAGTAAAAATAATTATATATATATATATATATATTATTTTACATTTTTACAATTTTGAAACTCATCAAAATGATGAGAATAATAATCCATTATTTTAAATCGCGTAAAATACGCGTTACGTGTCGGAAACGCGAACCGAGCGACCGAAACGAACCCGAATACCACTCGGAATATAAAAGCCTTGAAGAGAGCCTTTTCCTTCATTTATTGATGCACCAACCCTTTCTCTCACTAGATTTCCGTCCATCCTCTCTCTCTCTAGAAAACCGAACTTCAAACGCTCGTAACTCGCTCATTTCTCAACGGATTTCGGTGTTCTTGGCGCCGACGCGTAGCTCTTGACATTCTCTACACAAAAGTACAAGGGATCTGAAGTTTTATCCAGCAATAAACGAGGTACGATCGAAAGAATATGCTGAAAAATAGGGTTTTGTTGCGTATTGTTGTTCACGAGCTTCAACCGGTTCTTATCTCTTCATTTCAAGCCATATGTACAACTACTGTTGATCTGGGTTGCTAGCATGATGTGTATCGATCTGGAATAACTTGTCGCACCCCGAGAAATCCCGTCCCTTCCGGGGCGCGAGCGGCGGCAGATTGTCAGGATCACAGTCTCCGGTCACACAACATGCGAGACCTATATGTCTGATTTCGTACGTACATCCAATAATTTGGATAAAATAGTTTAGTAATATCAGAGTTGCGGAAGTGAAATATAAGTTAACAAAACAGTTTAACATTCATAGGTAGCGGAAACATTAACTTAAAACAGTTTTCAAACCAACACAAGTTTAATGTTTGCGGAAGCGATTAAAGATGGTTTGATAATACAAAAGTAACACGATCAATGTTTAAATATTATCAAATGGCCTAAGACACTACAGTAGATGCATGGACTCCATCCTAGCATCCTAGTCTTTGTGCGCGTGCCTTAGTTACCTGAGAAAACATGCGAGTAAAGAGTCAACACAAAGGTTGGTGAGAGCACAGGTTTGTAATCAGCAGTAAACATTCAAATGTTTAAAGTAAGTGTAAGTAGGTCTACTTTTCAATACAATGCAATATCAATTGATAGCTAGTCAATATGTGTTATATCATATGCGGGTTCGCAACCGAAGCTAACATGCTGCCTCCCGCCATATCCATCCAAGATATGGCAAATGTTGTTTGGTCAATTATGCACTGTTCCGACCTCCAGTCGGGGTGGCCGTACGGCTCGCAACAGTGGGGCTTGTCAGGCCCAAATAGTACTACTCAGAATTACCACGCTAAGCGCAACGCGCTATTAACGGTTCGAGGTGTGTTTAATGAGGACTTATCAGTTTTTTGGATGCATGCCACACATATGCATATACAATATTAGCAAGTACAAAGAAACCAAAAATGTGTAAGTTGTTCAAAAAGTAGTTTGTATGCAATTTTTTCTCCCCCAAAGGTAGAAAATGTAAAAAGGGGCCGTGAACTCACCTGTTACAGCAGTCCCGATGTGTATGTGTTCGCGTCTGCGAATGCTAGCACCTGCTAGTATGCACCTATAACCATATAGGTGTAAGTATGTGTTTTGTGGTGTGTTGTATCCCATACAACTCCAAGTGTCGGTGTGCTCAACCGAGTGTGTGTGTTGACTTGTGTTGTCTCGACGAATCGTTGGTGACACGATTGTTGTGTTTACGTGCCTCAATGCACATAAGACACTAAAATGCATCCTATGACTCTAATCACATAAGTTACCATTTTTAGAAAGTTTCCAATTTAGGAAAGTGTGGTTATGAAATCCCATTTCATAAAACCAATAACTTCCAATATGTTTATAAAATCATGTTTTAACACTTAAAACGCATCGTCGGCGCATAAATCAACATATACGCCGTTTTGCCCAAATAAAGTTTCCTAAAATAGTAAGTATTTGTTTAAAAGCCTGTTTTCACAAAACGAAGTTTCTAAATATGTTAAAAATCATTTCTAAACATATTTCAAAGATCAAAGTTCATCAAGACACTTTAAAACATCAAAAGCCCTCTTTTGATTTTATAAAGTTTACGTTTTTAGTAAGTTTTCACAAAATCGAGTTTTTGACAAAATCAAATATCCCAATGTGTTTCTAAACACTCCAATATGCATTTAACAACATCTAGACATGTCTAACATGTCTAGATTATCACAAATCCAAGATTTGCACATAAAAGTTTCCTTTTATGGCAAGTTCACCAAATCATCATCAAATCAACCAATAATACAACCAAAGCTCAATCTATCGTTCTAATTCTTTAATATCGGTAAATCTATAACAATATCACACCACGTCAACAACGATTTCGTGCACAACAACCATATGGAGTTGCATGTGGGTTTTAACCCATTGCATGTACGATCTAACACTATGTAAACATTTAAAACTACCTTAGAGCTACAGATTCAAGCTCAAACAGCTTCTGATGACGGTGATTCGGTGCGCGGATCGTAGCCTCTATCTTCCTAGCTTCCTCTCCAAGCTCTATGGTCTTCAAGCTTGCTAAGGATGAGGGAAATACTTCCAAGGGTGTTTCCAGAGGTTTGGAATGAGTTTTACAGGGGTTCTGGTCGGGAGTGAGTGAAGGAGTTCGTAGAATTTGCGAGCAAACCGAATAGAAGTGAATGAGTTGGTTTTTATAAAAATTTTGATCTGCATGGCCTTCGCGTACCGCGAAGGCCGATCAAAAATATTTATCGCGTACCGCGATGGGATTCGGGAGTCTCGACTCTCGGTTTGCTTCGCGTACCGCGAAGATTTTCTCCGAAGGGGTATCACGTACTGCGACGGGTCCATAAACTTGTTTTTCGATTTCGATGATACGATTTCGCTCGTACTCGACTTCTAACATTTATCCTAAGCATCTAATGCACATTTAGCACATAATCATGTAATAACATATAAGTTCGATTGATCACCAACGTTCGTGAGACTCGTGTGTGTGTTTTGATAATTCATCGAATTATCTTTGATAGTTTGTGTTCGTGTGTAACGAAGTGTTTGCACGCTTGATTAATCCTAATCAACGTGTAATGCACAATTCAATAACTCCTCGAATTATTGTCTTGTGTTAGTGTTGTGTTTGCCACACTTGGTTTCCAAAACCAATGTGCAATGCAATGTACGATTCGATAGTTCCATGAACTATCGTTTCGTAGTTGTTTGTGTTCAACTCATCTAATTAAACATAATTAAATGAAATGCAACAAGTATGAATGTGAAATGTAAAGAAGTAAGGGTTGCAATTTACCTGAAATTGCCGGGTGTCACATAACTGGTAGTCGATGATGAAGATGGTGATAGCAGGTACAGGTTCGTGAAAGGGAGGCATAGATGGGACGAACCTGTGCATTTTCAGCCGAACCATAGAGACTCACGAACCTTCTTGTAGCTGCCGAACCATCCTCTTCCAACGAACCATGTCTGACTCGTGAACCTTCATGCTCTAGTCGAACCCAGACTTGTCACCGAACCTTGCATGATGGCGAACCATGCATAGACCGACGAACCTTGCATGTTGATCCCCTCACGAACCCTAATCGCCATGCACGAACCCAAACTTGTCGCGAACCAATTGACGAACCCTAGATACCATACTGGCGAACCTTTTTGGCGACGAACCTTGGTTTAATTTGCAGCGAACTCTCATGCATTCGACGAACCCTGATGTGCCGCACCTAATTGAGTTTTAGCCGAACCCTTCACGAAGGTAGACGAACCAGGGGAGTGCCCGAACCTTTGGCCGAACCTTTGCATGGTTCTTTGATCAGGTAGTCGAACGTGTGGCCTCATTTTTGGCCGAAACTTAGTGGAAAAATCAAATAGGTTCGCTGCCATGGGAACCCTACCCTTCGATATAATGATCAGACATATAACCAGCCTAAATCCATGGCCCAAAGTATGTTGTTCAGGCCCATGTACGCATACCATTGGCCCATGAGGCTTTGTTTTGGCCCAAGTGATTAGTTAATTTCGGCCCACATTATATCAAGCTCAACAGGACTCTTGGCCCAATAATTCACATAGGTGGCCCACGACATCCCATTCGGCCCAACTCAATCCCATTTGGCCCAACACAATATCATTTTCGGCCCAATAGTGAACCCGCATTGAGATTTTCTTGGACCTTCGGCAATGCTATTCCATTTGACCCATGTAATAATTTTTGGCCCACTCCATGACCCATATGCTTATTTGGCCCAACACCACAACCAATTGGCCATTGTTAACCTAAGAGGCCCATGAATCTTTATTTAAGTTCACCATGGTTTCATGGGCTCAAGGCCTATTGTGTGGCCCACAATGAAGAGTAACTATGAATTGATCTTAGGTGGGCTAAGTTTAACTTAAACTAATAACGAGATCAATTCATAATTATAAGGGTCTAAAACACTTGAACATATCTATACATTTGCATATTAATCAATAGTCATCAAACATCATCAACACTTGTCATTTTATGCATACAAGTTGTGTATAAAAGAACATGACCCCTCTTTTACATGAAACAACTCTCAATCAAGTGACTAAATCATGGCTTTCAAGTTCACACAACATTCTTAATCATGAGATCAAGTAATCAAGAGTTAATCAAGTTCAAGTTAACACAAGTCAATCGATGAATCAAGGTCTATACAATCATAAATCTTATATCTTATGTATGATTACAATGATATAGGAATCAGTTAGAAGTCCTGTTTGCTACTTGCTACTTGTTATAGTTCAGAGTCTACTGCAGACAGGTGAGAACATTAGCCCCTCTTTTACTGTTTTCCAACTGTTTTGGGGTGGAACACGTGATCAAATATATTACCTACATTGGTAATTCATTATATAAAGTGTATGTTATTCTACATACATTACAGGTTCATGGTACAAATTCATCTGGTTATTCAACTATTTCAAAGGACTTTATCAATTGTTAAACATTTTCTATTAAAGAGGTTTATAAAGTTTTCTTGAATTATTTTATATCAGGTTTACTCGAATAGTTTTATAAATGACAAACACTTTTAAATAATGTGACTTATCAACCCTTTTACTATAAACTCGTGTTTTCGAAAATAATCTTTTATAAACCTTGTTATTATACAAGGACACTATCTTATGTACTCAATCAAGGGTTTCAAAACAAGGTATTCAAACAACGGTTTTCATGGTGATTTCAAACAAAGGATTCAAATCATGTTATTCAACAAGGTTTCAAATCATGTTATCAAATAAGGCATTAAATCATTGGTTTTTAAAGCAAAGTTCAAAAGCATGGTGTCCACTGTTGTGAACAAACTTATAAACATATCAAGTTTCATATTCATTAGCGTTAGTACTGGGTGATCACAACAAGGGAAAGCGGACACACTGGTTCATACCAAAATGGATTTAGCTTTTAAATTTGTTTTATAATCTAACTGCAAGTTTGGGTTCATTATGGTTTTATCAAAACTGCTGATACCTTATCTAACTCCAAACGTAGTTTGGGACTTGATTATATGTTGGCTCATTAGCAAATAGTCTGTTGACTGTTTGGACACGTTTTACATACTTGATGTTAGTTTGGGTTGCAGCTCATCCATGTAATTGATTTATTGTTTTAAACATATGCCTTACACTGCAAATTCATGTTTACAAATGTTAAACCTATTGTTCTCACCAACTACTTCTGTAGTTGACAGTTACTTTTCACGTGTTTCAGGTAATCAGGTGTAAGACATTTTAAGGACAACTAAGGAGACCGCTTAAGATAGAACAAGATGAAGAAACATGCTAGGATGGATTTAGAAACGCACTAAAATCCTGAATGTTTAATTGTCTTGTTCGAAGTCTTATTTTGTAAACTATATTTTGGGTCTGTAGGTTGTCATTCTTTTGGTAGATAGATTGTCTGTAACTAAACAACTGTCTAAACATTATGAAACTTAGTAATCCGTTGTGGTTGTTCTTAATCAATACTTGTGCATGATTCAACTATTCATACGTCACCGCGCCGTGGATTCCGCACGCGGCGCAGGGGGTGTGACAGCATGTGAGGTTAAACAAAACGAAACCATAACGGTTGTTGTTACGGAATGCTAAACAGACGAATTATTCGTATAGGTGACGATCTGTACGAATGATTCTGAGAGTTTAACGTTCTGAAATAATGACTGAAAAGTAGAAAACAAAAGTTAGAAAGCCAAACCATCGTCGTGTTCATTCGAATGACGATTCGAACGAATACGCGCGATGATGACGCGTTCTGACGAAACGAAAACGGACACGAAAACGATACGAACGATCATAAGATTAAGAAAATAAAATATTTCATGCTTTACAATTTTGAAACTCATCATAGATAAATTTAAACGAAACTATTTTAATAATTCGCGAACAAATTTACGAAACGCGAAAAATAATGTATTTCGATAAATAATTTAAAGAATATGATATTTAAAATAATTTTTTAATAACAATCACATTCAAAATATCCTAAGACGAACTCTTTTATTTAATTTACAAAATACGCGCGTAATGTGCCGAAAACACGACGAAAATACGAACCGAACAACCGAAACGAACCCAAACACCCTCGGGGTATTTAAACACCAAATGACTTCATTTAATTCATTTCTACCATCTCTCTCCTCACTAAATGCTCTCACCTGTCACCCCTCTCTCTCTAGATTCAACACTTTGAATCACCATAACTTCTTCAAATCTTGATGAAATCGCGTGCTCTTGGAACCTAAACGAAGATCTCGACTCCTTCTACTTAGAAGTACAGCTATTTTGAAGATCTAACCGACCATCTTTGAGGTAATAAGCCACAAAGTCGCTAAAAAATTAGGGTTTTCATGACTTCTATGTTCACTACATTCTAGCCGGCCAAGCATGTTCCCTTGGACCATATTACTTCGAACCAACATCACAGCCTAACATCATCACTCGTGAGAACGAAATAGGGCTGCTTAGTTTGATGGAGATGATGAAGATGGAACCAGGGTTCGTGAACAGCAACCAAGGGCCAAACCTGTATGGTTCTGGCCGAACCTTTGGCAACCATCACCCCCAGCCACTAGCCTATTTCCCATAGCCGAACCCTCTTTCTTCTCGCGAACCTGTGCCTTCATAGGCGAACCATAAGGTACGTTGTAAAACCTAGCAGTGGTTGAACCCTGCCGATGCTAGCTACGAACCTAGGGCAGACGAAACCTCAAGAGACGACCGAACCTCCATCTGAGCCAACCATCTTTCACGAACCGGCATGAACTCAGGGCGAACCCTAGCTGAACGAACCTTTGTTGCCTCTCACCGAACCCTTGTACAGTGGCCATTTGCAGAACTCTAGCCGAACCCATGAAAGAAGCTAAAAGATTCGTGAGGATTGGGTGAGGACCGAACCTTAGTCCCAAACGAACACAAGGTTCGCTGCCATGGAGACCGAGATTTACCTCCGGCTCAGCACAAAGGGTTTAGCTCAATTACATATTACTTGGCCCAATCCTTTCACTTGGTTAAATAAAGCAGCCGGCCCAAATTCCCTCATCTAGCCCAATAACAATTGCCTAGGCCCATATTCTTTGTAATCGACCCACAATTACCTATTCGGCCCATAGCGCACTTGTAGGCCCAAGGGAATAAGTGGGTTACTTTGTTTACACGGAATCGACCCAATTAAATGACCCATACTATTGTCCTAGCCCATTGCACCATTCGGCCCAATTATTCGGACCAAACCAATACCTTCGGCTCATACATGTTAATCGGCCCAAATAACAAACAATTGGCTCATAGTGGCTAGTTGGCCCAACATAAGGCCCATCTACACTTGGCCCAATTGATACTCGGCCCACTTAAACCAAAGGTTGTAAACTACGTTTAAGATCAAGTCGATTTCAATACTATATATGGCATACTTTAATTGTTATAACCCAAAAGATAATGAATTCTAATTTAAAGAATTTGTAAACATAAAACAGTGGGAGATTTCGAGAATGATTTAAAGCTAAATATACAACCTAGAGGCATGACCTGATAACAACCTAAGCGGTTAAGTAGGAGTACAAGCTTTAATTAGCAAACATGGCCGGATAATGAACAAGACTCGCGAGTGTTAGTCAATTTTAGGACTAACACAACGCGCACACAAACAAACTACAATGTATACTTATAAACTACAAACTCTGTTAAATAAATACAAGATCGTGAATATCACAACAAGTACAAACAACGAGCGCGTGCATTCTTGATTTTACTTAGTCAACTACAACGGACACAAGGTGACTTCATTTGTCCCTTTTCAAACTTATTTGCTTTACTTCAGGACTGAGAAGCATGTTAAACATTTTAATAAATTATTGAAATGCTATTTAATGCTTTTAAACATAACCATGATGCTTACAATAAGGCTAATGCTTAGGATCTAGTATACTTGGAGAAGCTATAAACTTGATATTTATACTACAAACTAGAAGCTTGAAACTATATGCTTGATGCTTATTCTACAAACTGGATGTTTAAACTTGATGCTTGAGGCTTATGCTAGAAACTAAATGCTTAAACTTGAGGCTTGATGCTTATGCTACAAACTAGAGGCTTAAATTATATACTTGATGCTTATGCTATGAAATTCATGAGAAACTATATGATAATGCTTGAAACTATATGCTTGAGACTATGATTGTGTGCGAAATGCTAAGCTTGTATCTAATCATGGGCTATGTAATTGCTAAACTTCTGCTAGAGCAGGGCTTGTACCCATGTATTGAGATACGTGAAAGCTAAACTATGACGAGGCTAAGCTGTTATCTATATAAGAGACATGTAATTGCTAAACTTCTGCTATAGCAGGGCTTGTGTCTGCTTATATGAGATAAGTAAATGTTGAACTATTTGTGTATGCATGGCTTGTGTCTATGTATGAGATACGTAATTGCTAAACTTCTGCTAGAGCAGGGCTTGTATCTTGTATAGGAGACACGTAATTGCTAGACTAAGCTTAACTAATTAATGTGATACGTAATGGCTAAACTTCTGCTAGAGTAGGGCTTGTATCTAGCCGTGGCTACGTAAATGCTAAACTTCTGCTAGCGCAGGGCTTGTACTCACGCATGAGATTAGTGAAAGCTAAACTATGATGTGTGAAACTATGAGGCTTGTTAAACTTATATGGAAGCTAATACGTATGAATGCTATAAACTTGTGAACTTTGAAACAGTAAACTAAAGCTATGATGAAGATTGGATTGAATGGTAGGTAAAATGCTTAATTATTATTAACAACAGTGTCATATGCGAATTAGTATGTGGTGGGACGGCGTCTGGGCGGGTTGTAGGCTCGACTCAGGGGTATACCCTACATATAAGCATACCGATTTGGATGTTACATGTGGAGTTGATAAGATTAAGGTTTTACCGAAAGATGTTTGTTAAAGCTATTTTAAACTTACAAAATACATGAACTCACCAACCATTGTGTTGAATTTGTTTTCTTACATGTTTTCTCAGGTGATGAACATGGTTAAGCTAAGGCTTTGGATTGCATGCTAGGCGGCCTAGATAGAGGACCTAGTTGATTTCGGAAGCACATATTTTGTTATTCATACGAATCACTTTTGGATGTCTTGTACAGATTACAAGATAGAAAACATTTGATTCTTTTGTTAGGTTTACTCAGTTAAATTACTGAACATTGACATTGTAATTTAACTTTGTAATTCTAGTTAACGCCTTATTGTGCTTTAGTTATTCTTAACATTGATGCTATGTAAACAATCTGATCATCACGATTATCACTCATGATATCGCGCCCCGAGAACCTTCCTCCTCCACCTCCTCCTCCTCTTCCACACTCTCCACCACCAGGTCCAAGCACTACTCAGATACTAGACCCTGCAACTATTGCTTTGGCGACACTTCTGAGTAGCCAACTGACGAATCAGCTGAAGGATGTCATCCCTGAGATGATAAACCGTATTCAAGGCCATGGCAACAACTCTGGCCATACTTCATATTGCTCCTACAAGTCCTTTGTAGGATGCAAGCCACCAAGCTTCACTGGCGTTGAGGGAGCCGTTGGACTGATCCAATGGTTGGAAAAGATGGAGAATACACTGGACATAAGCAGTTGTCCGGAACACTACAATGTTCGCTATGCGGCTGGATCTTTCAGCAAGCGAGCTTTGACATGGTGGAACACGTAGATCAGAGCTCGAGGAAGAGATGAAGCAATGACAATGCCTTGGGCTGATTTCAAACTTCTTTTGAGGAATGTATTCTTTCCAAAGCACGAATTACAACAGCCGGAGGTTGAGCTCTGAAATCATGTGATGAAGGGAGCTGATCATATGACTTTCACCACTCGCTATCTGAACTGGTAGCTTTGGTGCCAGAGATGGTACCCACACTGGAGACGTTGATTGACAGATATGTGGGAGGATTACCCTCCTGCATTCAAAGCATCGTATTGGCTGCAAACCCTGCAACTCTAGAGTCAACCATCGCCCTCTCAGCTAAACTCACCAAGGTAATGGTGAAGTCAGGAGTTCTGAAAGATGACACGGGAAAATCCAAGGAAACAACAACGAGGAAGCCTGAGTATCACCAAAATAAGAAGCAAAAGGTCGTTAAGAACTATGCGGCCGTCACTCCTCTGAGACAAGCTCCTTCAACACCTGGCAATCCTGCATTCAAGAACTATTCGGGAGTGCATCCTCAGTGCACACATTGCAAGTATCATCATCATCCTACTGCACAATGTAGGAAGTGCACGAACTGTGGTCGATTTGGCCACTGGGTTGCAAACTGCCGCTTTGCTGCAATGCAAGTTACCAACACTGCTACCAGAGCACTACCTCCACCACCACAAAACCCAGGTAACAACAATAACAACAACAGAGGATGGTATAACTGTGGAGAAATGGGTCATTTCTCCCGAGACTGTCCAAAGAGAGTGCAACAAAAAGCACAAGCACCTCGCGGACGAGCTTTTGTCATTGGAGCCAATGCTGCACGCCAAGACCCTAATGTGGTCACTGGTACATTTCTTTTACATGACTCTTATGCATCTATACTATTTGACACTGGTGCAGATCAAAGTTTTATTTCATCTGATTTTGCACGACAACTTAATCTTACTGAGGAAACTTTAGATTCCCCTTTCACTATCGAAGTAGCGAACGGAAAGCAAATTACAGTTAGCACTATACTTCGGAACTGCCCACTCACACTCACTGATCACACATTTACCATCGACTTGTTGCAGATGGAGTTGGGCAGTTTCGACATCATCGTGGGGATGGATTGGCTATCACTCAATAGAGTTGAAGTCATCTGTTTTGAAAAGCTACTTCGGATTCCAGTAGCGAATGATCGCGTATTGGAAGTACGTGGGGATCAAGCAAAGCGAAGTGTAAAGATCATATCATGCATAAAAGCGCGTAAGTGTCTACAAAAGAAATGCATAGCCTTCTTGGCTCACGTGGTGGAGAAAGTGAAAGACAAGAAAACGATACAAGACGTGCCGATAGTAAAGAATACCCTGAGGTGTTTCCTGAAGATCTACCCGGTTTGCCACCTGTGTGACCGGTAGAGTTTCGTATTGATCTGATTCCTGGAGCAACATCTGTTGCTAAGTCTCCTTACAGGTTAGCACCTTCAGAGATGCAGGAATTTTCAAACCAATTACAGGAGCTGCTTGATAAAGGTTTCATCCGACCGAGCTACTCACCTTGGGGAGCTCCGGTTTTGTTTGTGAAAAAGAAGGATGGATCCTTTCGTATGTGCATAGATTACAGAGAGCTAAATAAGCTAACCATTAAGAATCGGTATCCACTACCGAGGACTGATGATTTGTTTGATCAATTACAAGGAGCTCAATATTTTTCAAAGATCGATCTGCGGTCCGGATACAACCAACTCAGAGTACAAGAATAAGACATACCAAAAATGGTGTTTCGTACCAGATACGGGCGTTATGAGTTTATGGTGATCCTTTTGGGTTGACGAATGCACCCGCCGTTTTCATGGATCTCATGAACCGTGTGTGTAAGCCGTACTTAGATCAATTTGTTATTGTTTTCATTGATGACATATTGATCTATTCTAAAAGCAAAGCAGAACACGAGCAACATCTTAGAACGATCTTGGAACTGTTAAAGGAAGATAAGCTCTATGCCAAATTCTCTAAATGTGAATTCTGGTTAAAAGAGGTTCAATTTCTGGGACACGTAGTTAACAGTGAGGGAATACATGTCGATCCTGCCAAGATTGAAGCAATAAAGGATTGGGAAACTCCGAAGACACCGACGGAGATACGTTCTTTTCTAGGCTTAGCAGGCTATTACAGAAGGTTTATCTCAAACTTTTCTAAGATAGCCCTGCCACTCACAAAGCTAACACAGAAAAGCGAGCCGTTGGTTTGGGAACAGAAGCAGGAAGATGCCTTTCAGACTTTGAAGCAAAAGCTATGTGATGCTCCGATCTTATCTCTCCCAGACGGTTGTGATGACTTTGTAGTGTACTGTGATGCATCCCATCAGGGACTCGGCTGTGTGTTGATGCAGCGAGACAAAGTTATCGCGTATGCCTCGAGACAACTGAAGATTCATGAGAAGAATTACACTACTCATGGTCTGGAACTGGGAGCTGTGATATTCGCTTTAAAGATCTGGAGACATTACTTGTATGGCACCAAGTGTACCATATTTACTGATCACAAGAGTCTTCAGCATATATTTGATCAGAAGGAACTAAACATGCAACAGCGACGTTGGGTTGAGTTTCTGAATGATTACGACTATGTAATCAAGTACCATCCGGGCAAGGTAAACGTTTTAGCTGATGCCTTGAGTCGGAAGGAACGAGTCAAACCCTTGCGCGTCAGAGCAATGGGAATGACGGTGCAGACAAGCTTACATGAAAACATTATTCAAGCACAACAAAAGGCTGTTGAACGAGGAAACTTGAAGAAGGAATTAGATTGTGGAGCAGAAAAGCAATTTGAAACAAAGCTTGATGGAATTATCTACTACAAGGATCGTGTGTGGGTTCCTGCAGTAGACGAGTTGAGAAAGCTTATCTTTGATGAAGCATACAAGACCAAGTACTCTGTGCATCCCGGTGCTGATAAGATGTACCAAGACTTACGGGCGTTTTATTGGTGGCCGGGTATGAAGAAAGACATAGCTGAGTATGTTGGTCGATGCCTCATGTGTGCTAAGGTGAAGGCGGAACACCAGAAACCGTCAGGTTTACTGGAACAGCCTGAAATTCCACTTTGGAAGTGGGAACAGATAGCTTTGGACTTTGTTACTAATTTACCCCGTACTTCCAGTGGACATGACACTATTTGGGTTATCGTTGATCGATTAACCAAATCTGCTCATTTCTTGCCGATGCGAGAAACTTACACGATGAATAAACTAGCGAAGCTATACATCAATGAGATAGTGGTACACCATGGTGTACCATTGTCTATCATTTCTGATCGTGACAGCAGATTCACATCAAGGTTCTGGCAATCATTGCATAAATCTCTGGGGACGCAATTAAACCTGAGTACAGCTTATCATCCACAAACGGATGGTCAAAGCGAACGAACTATACAGACCCTGGAGGACATTTTAAGAACTTGTGTCCTAGACTTCGGTAGTAATTGGGATTCTCACTTGCCATTAATCGAATTCTCCTACAACAACAGCTATCATAGTAGCATCGGATGTGCACCGTTCGAGGCTCTTTATGGTCGCAAGTGTCGATCACCGATCTGTTGGTCAGAAGTGGGAGAGAATCGTATAACTGGGCCATAACTTATTCAAGAAACTACAGACAAAATTGCTCAGATACAACAAAGGCTACAAGCAACACGAAGCAGACAAAAGAGCTACGCCGATAAGCGGCGCAAGCCGTTGGAATTCCAGGTAGGAGACCGTGTCATGTTAAACGTATCCCCATGGAAAGGCGTAGTCCGTTTTGCAAAGAAAGACAAACTAGCACAACGGTACGTGGGACCGTTCGAGATTGTTGAACGTATTGGTCCTGTGGCGTACAGATTAAGCTTACCAGATGAACTTAGTGGTGTACACGACGTGTTTCACGTCTCAAACTTGAAGAAGTGCCTTGCGGATGAAACACTTATCATACCGATTGAAGAAATTCAATTGGATGAACACTTACACTTTGTTGAAGAACCTTTAGAGATTATGGATTGCAAGGTTAAACAACTGAGGCGAAGCCGTATTCCGATTGTTAAGGTTCGTTGGAACTCAAAGCGCGGACCTGAGTTTACTTGGGAACGTGAAGATCACATGAAGCACAAGTATCCCCAATTTTTTACAGAGGAAGTCGTATCAGATAACGATTCTTAAATTTCGGGATGAAATTTCTCTAACAAGGGGAGACTGTAACATCAGTGCCGGACACGTTGCCGGAACAGTGATCGCAACAGTAACTCGTACAGTAACTCAGGTACACATTACGTGAAACTATGGTTATGCTATTGATACATTATGCTTAACAGGAGACTATTATACGATTGCCTGAAATCTGATTAAAACCTTAGGGTTTAACAGTCAGAAGCATATCAGACAACACAGAATTGACACACAGATACTTGATTTGATGCTATTATGTATAAACGTATGTGAGGTTAAACAAAACGAAACCATAACGGTTGTTGTTACGGAATACTAAACAGACGAATTATTCGTATAGGTGACGATCTGTACGAATGATTCTCAGAGTTTAACGTTCTGAAATAATGACTGAAAAGTAGAAAACTAAAGTTGGAAAGCCAAACCATTGTCGTGTTCCTTCGAATGACGATTCGAACGAATACGTGCGATGGTGACGCGTTCTGACGAAACGAAAACGGACACGAAAACGATACGAACGATCATAAGATTAAGAAAATAAAATATTTCATGCTTTACAATTTTGAAACTCATCATAGATAAATTTAAACGAAACTATTTTAATAATTCGCGAACGAATTTACGAAACGCGAAAAATAATGTATTTCGATAAATAATTTAAAGAATATGATATTTTAAATAATTTTTTAATAACAATCACATTCAAAATATCCTAAGACGAACTCTTTTATTTAATTTACAAAATACGCGCGTAATGTGCCGAAAACAAGACGAAAATACGAACCGAACAACCGAAACGAACCCGAAAACCCTCGGGGTATTTAAACACCAAATGACTTCATTTAATTCATTTCTACCATCTCTCTCTCTCACTAAATGCTCTCACCCGTCACCCCTCTCACTCTAGATTCAACACTTTCAATCACCATAACTTCTTCAAATCTTGATAAAATCGCGTGTTCTTGGAGCCTAAACGAAGATCTCGACTCCTTCTACTTAGAAGTACAGCTATTTTGAAGATCTAACCGACCATCTTTGAGGTAATAAGCCACAAAGTTGCTGAAAAATTAGGGTTTTCGTGACTTCTATGTTCACTACATTCTAGCCGGCCAAGCATGCTCCCTTGGACCATATTACTTCGAACCAACATCACAGCCTAACATCATCACTCGTGAGAACGAACTAGGGCTGGTTAGTTTGATGGAGATGATGAAGATGGAACCAGGGTTCGTGAATAGCAACCAAGGGCCGAACCTGTATGGTTTTGGCCGAACCTTTGGCAACCATCATCCCCAGCCACGAGCCTATCTCCCAAAGCCGAACCCTCTTTCTTCTCGCGAACTTGTGGCTTCATAGGCGAACCATAAGGTTCGTTGTAAACCCTAGCAGTGGTTGAACCCTGCCGATGCTAGCTACGAACCTAGGGCAGACGAACCCTCAAGAGACTACCGAACCTCCATCTGAGCCAACCATCTTTCACGAACCGGCATGAACTCAGGGTGAACCCTAGCTGAACGAACCTTTGTTGCCTCTCACCGAACCCTTGTACAGTGGCCATTTGCAGAACTCTAGCCGAACCCACGAAAGAAGCTAAAAGGTTAGTGAGGATTGGGTGAGGACCGAACCTTAGTCCCAAACGGACACAAGGTTCGCTGCCATGGAGACCGAGATTTACCTCCGGCTCAGCACAAAGGGTTTAGCCCAATTACATATTACTTGGCCCAATCCTTTCACTTGGTTAAATAAAGCAGCCGGCCCAAATTCCCTCATCTAGCCCAATAACAATTGCCTAGGCCCATATTCCTTCTAATCGACCCACAATTACCTATTCGGCCCATAGCGCACTTGTAGGCCCAAGGGAATAAGTGGGTTACTTTGTTTACACAGAATCGACCCAATTAAATGACCCATACTATTGTCCTAGCCCATTGCACCATTCGGCCCAATTATTCGGTCCAAACCAATACCTTCGGCCCATACATGTTAATCGGCCCAAATAACAAACAATTGTCTCATAGTGGCTAGTTGGCCCAACATAAGGCCCATCTACACTTGGCCCAATTGATACTCGGCCCACTTAAACCAAAGGTTGTAAACTACGTTTAAGATCAAGTCGATTTCAATACTATGTATGGCATACTTTAGTTGTTATAACCCAAAAAATAATGAATTCTAATTTAAAGAATTTGTAAACTTAAAACAGTGGGAGATTTCGAGAATGATTTAAAGCTAAATATACAACCTAAAGGCATGACCTGATAACAACCTAAGCGGTTAAGTAGGAGTACAAGCTTTAATTAGCAAACAAGGCCGGATAATGAACAAGACTCGCGAGTGTTGGTCAATTTTAGGACTAACACAACGCGCACACAAACAAACTACAATGTATACTTATAAACTACAAACTCTGTTAAATAAATACAGGATCGTGAACATCACAACAAGTACAAACAACGAGCGCGTGCATTCTTGATTTTACTTAGTCAACTACAACGGACACAAGGTGACTTCATTTGTCCCTTTTCAAACTTATTTGTTTTACTTCGGGACTGAGAAGCATGTTAAACATTTTAATAAATTATTGAAATGTTATTTAATGCTTTTAAACATAACCATGATGCTTACAATAAGGCTTATGCTTGGGATCTAGTATACTTTTAGAAACTATAAACTTGATACTTGTACTACAAACTAGAAGCTTGAAACTATATGCTTGATGATTATTCTACAAACTAGATGTTTAAACTTGATGCTTGAGGCTTATGCTAGAAACTAAATGCTTAAACTTGAGGCTTGATGCTTACGCTACAAACTAGAGGCTTAAACTATATACTTGATGCTTATGCTATGAAATTCATGAGAAACTATATGCTAATGCTTGAAACTATATGCTTGAGACTATGATTGTGTGCGAAATGCTAAGCTTGTATCTAATCATGGGCTATGTAATTGCTAAACTTCTGCTAGAGCAGGGCTTGTACCCATGTATTGAGATACGTGAAAGCTAAACTATGACGAGGTTAAGCTGTTATCTATATAAGAGACATGTAATTGCTAAACTTCTTCTATAGCAGGGCTTGTGTTTGCTTATATGAGATATGTAAATGCTGAACTATTTGTGTATGCATGGCTTGTGTCTATGTATGAGATACGTAATTGCTAAAATTCTGCTAGAGCAGGGCTTGTATCTTGTATAGGAGACACGTAATTGCTAGACTAAGCTTAACTAATTAATGTGATACGTAATGGCTAAACTTCTGCTAGAGCAGGGCTTGTATCTAACCGTGAGCTACGTAAATGCTAAACTTCTGATAGAGCAGGGCTTGTACTCATGCATGAGATTAGTGAGAGCTAAACTATGATGTGTGAAACTATGACGCTTGTTAAACTTATATGGAAGCTAATACGTATGAATGCTATAAACTTGTGAACTATGAAACAGTAAACTAAAGTTATGATGAAGATTGGATTGAATGGTAGGTAAAATGCTTAATTATTATTAACAACAGTGTCATATGCGAATTAGTATGTGGTGGGACGGCGTCTTGGCGGGTTGTAGGCTCGACTCAGGGGTATGCCCTATATATAAGCATACCGATTTGGATATTACATGTGGAGTTGATAAGATTAAGGTTTTACCGAAAGAGGTTTGTTAAATCTATTTTAAACTTATAAATTACATTAACTCACCAATCATTGTGTTGACTTTTATTTCTTGCATGTTTTCTCAGGTGATGAACATGGTTAAGCTAAGGCTTTGGATTGCATGCTAGGCGGCCTAGATAGAGGACCTAGTTGATTTCGGAAGCACATATTTTGTTATTCATACGAATCACTTTTGGATGTCTTGTACATATTACAAGATAGAAAACATTTGATTCTTTTGTTAGGTTTACTCAGTAAAATTACTGAACATTGATATTGTAATTTAACTTTGTAATTCTAGTTAATGCTTGATTGTGCTTTAGTTATTCTTAACATTGATGCTATGTAAACAATCTGATCATCACGATTATCACTCACGATATCGCGCCCCGAGAACCTTCCGCCCGGCGGGGAAGTCGATTCGTCCCGCCGGGGCGGGGTGTGACAATTACTAAACATATTAATAATCCCAAATAGTCATTTTTGACAATAATAATCATAATATTCAACATACATAACTCAAATATCATCAATAATCTTTCATTGATACCTAAACAGTAGAATGCTCTGGATCGATCACTGGAATTCTGATAACAATTCAATCTATGCGGAATCTGGATAAAATCTATATGAATCAAACAAATACAATCAATATCATAAAGATTCTCTTCATTAATGCTGAAATGGATTACAAGAGTAAACAATAAGAACACACAGTTCTATAGCATTCACACCAAACTGATAAACATAGGTTCTGTCGCTCACCCCTACAAAATCAAACAAATCTGTAATATATAAAAAACACTCAGCCGAACCTAGACGAACCATTAGGTTCACCAGACGAACGAACAGGTTCGTTGGACAAACCTTTACCTAACAAGACTATAGGTTCGCCTAACCTTCACATACACATGCCTAGTTTCGTGGGCCAGACGAACCTAGCATCAAACCTAACTTAACTTAAACACTTTGAAAGAAACTGTCACACCCCGAGCCGGTGGGCTGGATCGACTTTCCCGTCGGGCGGAAAGTTCTCGGGACGCGATATCGTTTGATAATCGAAATGATCAAATTGTTTACATAGCACATGATAAATAAATGAGAAATGCTAACATGACAATGAAATAGAATTACAAAGTTAAATTACATTGTTTCCTTATAATTTAACTAAGTAAATCTAATCAAAAGAATCAGTGAGTTTATATCTTGTAACTGTACAAGATATATAAAAGATGATTCACTGTTTTGTCATCCAAAAGTATGCAACACCAAAAAGTAGTTAGGCCTTCCTAAAGTCCACTAGCTATGTCCCTGTGTGTCTGGTGACTAACCCTGTTCGTCACCTGAGAAAACATGCATTTAAACAAAGTCAACACTAGGTTGGTGAGTTTATAAGTTTGATATTTGAAAGCCTTAAAATGTTCACATACACAATCACAATGTCATACTTGTTGTTTGTAAGTTGTTTGATTTACCCGTTCACACAATGGCCTTTCCATAGTTATATTTACAAGTGATATCTCATCCTATTAGCTATGCTTATATATAGGGCATATGTAGGGGAACAAGCCCCAGCCAACATCCCACCACATATCTAGTAGAACTTAATACCACTTGCAATGCAACTATAGATCCCCATTTTCATTTCACCCGTCCATTTGTGTTCATCACCCATTGTATCATATGTAGAATAATATCATAAGAGGGGTTTACTTATCAAACCGAAGTATTGATAAACTCCCAGTGTGTTAAGGAAATTAGATTAATTTAATCTGATCCTTGTTATTATTCTATTTCTTGTGGGGTTAACTGTTAATCACTTTTGAATAATAAGTGTGTTAGTTAACCAAATTGATATTTGTTCTCAACTTGAAATGCGTAGAGCCTAAAAGGAATCCATCGCAATCCTCACGTAATCAGATTACAATGCATCCGATTTACCTCTACCACTTTGTATTACCGTAAGCCTCATCGATACGATTACTAGTAATATGACATGAGAGAAAATAAATTCCTCAGTCTACTAGTCAACGGGTAACGATGGATTAATTACAATATCACTGCAGACTAATATCACCATGTGTCGATTTCCAGACCCTGACTGTTCGTCGCCCAGTCACCGGTCATACGTTACCGGCCAATGGATCAATACGATCAACATACTAGCCCTACAAGCTAGAGGTTTGTCAGACCTATGGTACCACTATGCTATCGTCGGTTTAGTCAAATCAAACTAACTGGTCAGCGATTTGTGAAGTGACTTACAATGATCAAACTTGAATACATGGCACATGATTGAAATGATATAATGCAGACAGTTCAATAGTAATCAATTGTATTGTGTTCATCAATGTTGTTTGTTCTCAATGTTGTGTATCCTCGTTGTTGTTAACAAGGTTAAATAAGATCTTGTCTTATTACGTTATGCTAATTGTTGTGTGAATGATGTTATTATCATGAAGTTACATTATCATGATTATCATTCCTTGTTGTTCCATATAGTCACCCTGTTGTCACTAAGATGTGGTAAGAACTAGTCTTACTACACTTAGTCGACTCAGGTGGTGGATCATACTTGTTTCATGATATCTTGTAGTATGTGCCGAGTTGTAAGCTAAGTGTTATAAGAACTTTTCTTGTTACACTTACTTAACTCTTGGTGTTGAATGATATAATGAAGATATATTATCTTCATATCATTCATGTTTGTTGTTGTTGTTGTCATCATGTTCACCTGTGATAATCTCAGTGTTTACTTGTAAAAATAATTAAGTGTTGTGAGATATAATCTTACAACTATGTTATTCTATTGTGTTGATGAGTTATGAAGTTATGTTATCATATTCATCATTGTTGTCTCTGTCATAATATGATCATACAAGCATGCATACAATGATAAAAGATAATAAGTCAAGCAATATTATCTAAATCAAAGTATAAGCAATATGTTAAACATAAAACTTTTAAGTAAATAAAAGTTAAGCATGTTTCTCAGCCCCGAGAGTTTAAAATCAGTTAATGATTAGAAAAGGGCCGTATGAACTCACCTTGCTGTTGTGGAGGGTTGACTTAGCTTAAACGAGAATGCACGCGCTCTTGATTGTACTTGTTGTTGTATTCACGATCCTGTATTGATTTCACGTTGTATGTAACTTATAAGTATGATTCTCTGAGTATGTTTTTGTGCGTGTGTTTGTGTTAGCCATATGATTGGCTAACATCCAAGGGTCTCAGTCATCGTTCGGCCCATTGTTCGTTGGTCATAGATCTTACTACCACTTAATTACTTTAAGTTAAGCTTTGTATATGACGTTTTGATTTTATGTTTCACTTGCCTTAGCCCATTCTCAAACTTTCAACACTTTTATAGAATATGTTTGTAGTTCAAGATCCCCACATGTTACCCTCATTAACTTGAAACAACCGTTACGTAATTAATACTAATTAGGCAACAACTCGTTATTATAACTTGATGTTTAGGGTTTGTGAAATTTATTAACCATAATTCACCACCTTTGTAATAAAACCCATAATTCCATACTTTTCATGCATAATTATTGGTTTCATGTGTTTATTTTCTTTATTGTCAATGTGGGCCGATTAACATGTATTTGGGCCTAATGTGTGGGTCAAGTGGGGAGTGGGTTACACTGTTGGGCCAATTAATTGGGCTGAGACTATATTGTTGGGGCCGAATGAATTGTGGTCTTTTTAACCACCATGGGCCGAATGATTCAACTGGGCCGAAAGGGAATGCACGGCTGAATAAGAGTTTTGGGTCGAAGTGGTCTCATGATCAAGGGTTCGGTCCTCATGGGATCAGCGAACCTATTAGCTATATCCATAAGGTTCGGTCGGGATGGTTCCCAGTAGAAGGTTCGTGTTTGCTGGTTTAGTGGCTCCCTCGTAGGTTCGGTGACCACCCCAGGTTCGTAGGTCCTGTGGTTCGCCATGCAGAAGGTTCGGCCCTAGGAGATTTGTGAATCCCAGGTTCGTAGCTCCTACACTGGTTCGGCAACAGTGGTTCTTAGCTCCAGGGTTCAGCTGGTCGAGGTTTGCCACAACAGGTTCGGCTATAGTATGGTTCGAATGAAGATTCGCCTAGCCAGCAAGTTTGAGCTGCAAGGTGAGTTAAGGTTCGGCCGATCTCCATGTTCACGAACCAGCAAGCTCACCATCATCATCAAACCATGCCTGTTGTTGGGCTGCTTTCCGGACTGTGTTATGCGAATATGATTTCTCATGGTCGTGAAATTCATGATGATGAGATGGTTGACCGATTAGGGTTAAGTAGAACCAAAAAAGCTGTATGAAAACCCTAAATTTAGTGTGATTGAAGCCCCTTTACCTCGATTTTTGCTGGATAAACCTTCAGATCAGTTGTACTTCTGTGTAGAGGAGGTTGAGAGCTTCGTTTGGACACCAAGAACGCCCGATTTCACCAAGAAACGAGTGAGATATGATGATTTGAAGGTGGTTTTCTAGAGAGAAGGAGGAGGTTTGTGAATGGGGTTTTAGAGAGAGAGAAAGATGAGGGCAATGAGGAAAATTGCCTCATTTAGTCTTTAAATACCCCGAGGGTATTCGGGTACGTTTCGGTTGCTCGTTTTTTGTCTCCGTTGCGTTTCCGGATTATTACGCGCATTTTTCCGTCATTTAAATAAAAAGACTTTATTTTAAATATTTCAAGAGTGGTTATTCCTAGTAAATGTTTTATAATTATTTTTCTTATTTTATTTTCGTTCGTATCGTTTATCGTTTTCGTTTCGCCAGATCGCGTCACCTTCGTGCGTATTCGTTTGAATCGTCACCCGAACGAACACGACGATGGTTTCACTTTCTGACTTTTGTTTTCTACTTTTCAGTCATCATTTCAGAACATTAAATTCACAGATATGTTTGTGTGAATCGTCACCCACGCAAACACACTGTTAGTTCGTTATTCTGAAATAACACTGAAATTGTGTTCTGAATTGTGTTTCCTCACTGACGGACTCAACTAAACATCCTGTTTTCACATTGTTTTCGTACTGATTTGTAGGCCATATGATTCCTGTCATCTATGGATATCAGATCGCAACCGACGTGTTCTTGTTGTTTACTTCTACACTGTTGTTTTTCTTGATTCGTTGTATTAATTGTACTTAGGTTTTCACCTAAATATATACAACTATTGTTTATCATGAGTTGTTGTACTTACGGTATTTAAGTTTTCACATAAATACGTACAAGTCTTTCTTATATTTTGAATTATGTTATCACAAACACTGTTCATATATCGTATTCACACACAGTAAAAGATGAAAGTACTCATACCGTACGGACTTGCCGGACGATCAGGTACTGGATGTTACAGCAACCTATTACAAAATGTACTAACAAACTCCCCCTTAATATTTGCTTCAAATCTTCAAAATCTTGATCTTCATTCTTCATTCCGAGTCCCACTCTGTGACTGATCTTTACAAACATTATCTTCAGCACGTATAACCACATACCTTGGAATCTTTGATAATCTTTCAGCTTCAATCCTTTCATCCATTTCATCGATCTCCTTTTGCCAAGCCATCAACTCTACATACAAGTAATTCACATCCTCCCAATCACATCCAGAATGAATTCCCAAAGTAAAGCACATTCTTGCAATAGTTTGAAACTGCAATGCCATATCTTTATAACTTACTCCCACATCATGATAACCTTCTTTAGCATAAATTTCAGCTTCATTGAGAGTATCAATATCTTGTTTTGAACAGTTCACAATCCATACAGGATCAAGTAATCTAATCACTATCCATTTGTCATTTTCTTTCAACAAAATAATAGCTTCAGAATATCTTTCATCATAAAACCAGAATTTGAAGTACGGAGACCAATTTTGTTCTATCTTTCTCAACCTTGGTCTTGAATACACTTTCGGCTTTGGATAGATATAAGAGTTATGCTTCAACACTGAAAATTGAGGTACCAACCAATTCCATCCTTTACTTGCTTCCTTTTTCAACAAAATTTCAAATCTTTCATTATGTTCAGTCTGAAATGGGTTGATAATATTTAATCTAGAAATCTACATACATTCAAATGATGGTAAAGACATAAGATCATAAGCTTTTCCAAAGTATTGGCATCCATCAGTTCTTTTCACCACATAACATCCTCTATTCTTCAACACTCCAGGAATATTGTGATTATATCCATAACTCAGAATCCTTCCATGCATTTTAGATTTAGATCCAATCTTGAATCTTGAAAATTGTCTTGAATGTTTGTCATGAACAGATTCATCATATCTCTCAATCATCTGTCTAAAAATCATCAACTTATCAATAAAGTACTTGTGGTCTTCCTGATTTTCTCTCCATACATCCATTGGTGTCTTTATCTTCAATGTAGCACTTGACATACTTTGATATTTCTTCTGAGCTTCAATGTCAAAAAAATTTTTCAAAGTCTATAGATTGTACAAATTTTCAGCAGAAGATCTATCACACTCAAAATCAAATGATCTTTTTGATTCTCCCATAAGCATCTTTCCAGAGACATTTGCATTTTGAAGTTCATTCACTTTTACTCCAAACAAATTTGCAAGTTCTTCCTTTGTGTATCCATCCTCAATCTCACCTTTTTCAATTTCTTTAACTTGAATGAATTCACCAACTTTCCTTTGTAACTCTCCTTCTTCAGCTTGCTTGAATAACTTTGCAAATGTTGGTAATGAACCATCAATAACTGTCTTTTGATACTCAAACTCTGTAATATCTTCTATCTCAACATCTTCACAATCTTTTGCTCTATTAGGATCAACAGAAGAAACTTGATTTGCATCCAAAGAAATTCCTGATGATTTATAAACAACTATATATCCAGTAATTGAATTCAACCCATTTGAACCACCAGCTCCAGCTACACCATCATCATCCCTATCATCATCATTAAAAGCACCATGACCTAGATATTCATTAAAATCAGAATCCTCATAGTCAACTTTTTCTTCATCATCTTCATCTTCTATGTTGACATAAACAGGATCAACATCATTTCCTTTAGAAAAATGAACTCTTTCATTATCATCAACTTGTGTCTCAGTGTGAACAACAATAGAAGCTTTATCTTGAATATCATCTATCCTTTTCTGCAACATCTGATTTTCTTTCTCCAGACTCATTATCTTATCATTCTGTTCTCTGGCTATTCTTTCCAATGACACAATTCTATCATTCATTGTCTTTTTATCTTGTAGAACCTCCTCTCTGCATCTCTGTAGTTGATTAATATGAATTTTCATCATATCAGTTTCATTTTGAACTGAATAAGAATGTTGTTCAGAATCAGCTTTCTCTTTTTGTTTCTTGTACTTATCAAATTCTTGAGATAGGATAGATATCCTTCTTCTTAACTTCGAATCATCATAATCCAAAGAAAAATTCAAATGCAGATCATCTAAACCTTCAAACATTGCATCAAGTCTTGAAGTCGAAGTCTTTTGAAATGAAGTAGTAACTGTAGTAGCTTCAACAAAAGATGCCATAAACGGTGCACCACAAACAGGAACATAATCTGAAGAACTTGGAATTGTAGAATCAACAAACACAAGAACTGGTGATGTAGAAACAACAACATTTGAAGAAGATGTAGGAACAGAAA
Source organism: Mikania micrantha (assembly GCA_009363875.1). NCBI lineage: Eukaryota > Viridiplantae > Streptophyta > Magnoliopsida > Asterales > Asteraceae > Mikania > Mikania micrantha. The sequence continues at coordinate 18,682,035 of CM018685.1, forward strand.
CAGATACATAAGAAGTAGAAACAGATGCAGATGCAGAAGATGTAATCACCGGAGAAGACACAATGATTCTTGGTGTTCTTGTTTTCTTTCTTCTGGGCATATTAGCCATTCTTTTCTTCTGGCTCATCCACAGTAAAATTTGGATCATTCCTTTCTTCTTGCTCTTCCATACTTTGTTGTTGCTGCATTGGATTCCTCTTCATTCTTCGGACCATTCTATTTCCATCTTGAACATTTTCCATTTCAGATTCAGTTGACTTTTCTTCCATTTCTTCAACAACATTCTCAGTCTCAACATTTGAAGGTGATGTAGTAGTAGCTTGCTCAGAAATATTCTGTTGCACAGGATAAATAAATTGAAAAGGTTCAAAAGTAGATTGAGTAACACTTGGAGTTGCTTGTTCTTGATGATGAGATGTAGATGATTGTTCATGAGCTTGTCTAACTTGTGGATCTTGTGGAGGAGGTGATGGTGGTTGATCACCATCCATTTGTTCACTCTCAGAATTTGAATCCTCATTTCTCCATGCATCATTGATTGGAGCTACATAATTAACTCTCGCACAATGACAAATCAAATCTTTAGTAAAAACAATGTCGCAACTCTTCTGATAAATCTTCACTTGACCCAAACTAGTATCAATCATATGCTTTAACTTCAGAATATCAATCACAACTCTTGGTAAATTCTGCTCAGGAAACTTCTCATCAATAAACATCTGCGCAAATCTTGGATACATCAAGAATTTGTCTTTAGCCTTTGTGATGTTGTCATATATATCTGAAAATCATAGCAGAGTATTTGAATGGCTTGTTCAGTATCAATGCAACCATAGCTGATCTCATCAAATCTCTCAGCTCATCAAAAGTTCATTTCCTCATACTTATGCAATGTAGAAGTACATGTGCAAGAAACTTGTTTTGTAGAGGCAACTTCCCCTTCTTGATAGAATATTCTCTGTAGACTCCAAAATATTTAATCCTCATAAAACATCCTTTTGATACACCTCTCAGGAATCAATGTCATTCCTTCAGGTTCTCCTCCAAGCTGTAGAACTCTCCTCACATCAGCTTCATTTATTCTGATTACTTGTCCCAGCACACTTGCTTCAATCACAAACACATCATCTACTGTAATCAGTCTAGCAGATTCCCAGAAACTCTGAATGTGAGATCGATAAATGTGACAAGAGATGGAAATAGCATAATAGATCCTTTGATCTTCTCAGAAACTCTATCATCAGTCTGAACTCTTTACCATTCTTGGTACTAGGATCCAGATAAGCACATATATTGTGTTTATCACCGAATGCTAGACTTGCCATATCTACAATTAGGACAATCAAAAATCAGAAACAAAATTTAATTCAAAAATCAAAAATTAAAAATTATTTTAAGTCGTAAGTCAAGCGAACCTCCCTTGTGCCGAACCTTTTCTTATGAACGAACCTAAGAAATAGACAAACCTATTTTATGTTCACGAACCTTACTATCAAACGAACCTACTTTTCAGATGCGAACCATTTTGTCAACCGAACCTTTGATTATTAGAGGTTCGTTCATTGATTTAGAAAAGATTCGGCCCGAACCTTTTTAATCAAACGAACCTGTTTGAAATCCAATTCAAAATCCAGATTTACGAATTTGACCAAAATAATCACATCCATAAGTTCATCATTAGTCGATTAACAACTTTAATAAAAACATTTTTCATCAAACATTGATTAAAACATATTTGTTCAACAATTTTTAGTTCGACTATCTGGACTTTGAACATAGATTTCTACAAATCTAGCCGGTGAAAAATCAATCTATCTACCTTTTTAGAATCACAACAATACGAATCTAATGATCTATGGCAATCCCACTTTCTAAGTCCTAAGTCAAGCGAACCTCCCCTGTTCAAAACAATATGCAATTCATAGAACGTCCAGTTGAGATCATGGATCATGGAGTCAAGAAACTCAAACGTAGCCGTATCCCGATCGTAAAAGTACGATGGGAGGGCAAACGTGGTGCAGAGTTCACCTGTGAACATGAAAACCAGATGAAGCTCAAGTACCCTCATCTTTTTATAGTATCTTTGACTAGTTAATTTCGGGACGAAATTCCCTTAACTAGGGGAGACTGTAACATCCGTACAGTAATCATGGTGGTCATAGATTAGGATAGAACAATGTGTACATGTTAATCTTTATATCATTTTGATTCTTGTTCAATATGTCAATGTGCCTATGTGATTCATATGTTCATGTTTGTGTGTTATAGGGTTTTTATTTAAGTTTATATTTATTAATTACAGTCGGTTATGCTAGGCAAGAACAGTATTGTATTATATCGAAATAGTGGTGGGCTGGCGGTTGATAAGGCAGGTAGCTAGACTCAAGGTATGACTTATACATATATTGTGTTCGGTGTAATAGGATAGTGTTAGTGCGTAGTGTTATGACGGATAGTATGACAAACAAATCAATTAAACAAATCGTAATGTGTAAGCGAGACTGAGTATCATTATGGGTGACGATTCGTAATGATATGAATGTCGAACTTATAATTACGAGTAAACATCAATAAATACGCAAAACGACCAAAAACGTACGTAATTACGGGTATACACGCAATTATATTCGTTTAACGGTCTGATTACGAACGAAAAGTAAAAACAATTAAAATATTTTATTTTACATTTTACAATTTTGAAACTCAACAAGAACAATTCAAGAAAACTATTTTTACAATTCAAAATATCTAATTTCGTAATCGTAACAACGCGCGGGTAAAAATACGCGAAACCGACACCGAGCGAGACCGAATATGCGAGGAACCCCTTTGGGTATAAAAACCCTTATTTCTTCACATTTCTTTCATAAACTTCAGCCTTACAACTCTCTCTACAAATCCCGTAACCCACACTTCTCACTAGAAAACCTCCATTAAAACGACCATATCTCCTTCGTTTCTTCACCAAATCGCGCATATAATATATCAAAACGACCGTCTCGATGAGAGGAAGCTGGAAGTACAAGGGATCGGATCTGATTCAAAGTATTTTGGCCGGAATTTTAGAGAGAAGTTGATGCGCTGAAGTATTACACTATTCATCATCTTCTTCGTTTTGAAATCGGGATTCAGCCCTTTTTACTCAGTAACCAGGTCTCATGAACACTTGGAAAGTCTGGGAATATGGTTGTTAAGGGAATTTGAGGGCTGGAACATGAAACCGCCATCTCCCATGGCTGATTTACGTCCTGTGAGAATGGCCAACCGAATGGGCTATCATACGAATGAACAGGTCATTCGCATGAACCTTCAGGGCCGAAAAAGCCTCTCATTCTCCTGAAACTAAGTACTGTAACAACTGTAAGAAAATCCCAACAAACTTAAACATTAAATTGTAATTAGATGATGAAGCCCAATAAGACATTTAGGCCCCCATAAAGAATTTTATACATAAATCAAAGCTCAAATAATTAATCTTTAATTAGAATCAAGTTAATAAATCAAGTCTTATAAGTTTTAAACATAAACTGAATAATACTTTAATAAATTTCCTTCAATAAATTAATTGCTATTATTATACTTATAATCATGAGAAGCAAATGGAAGAACATGAATTAAACAAGCTTAATGTAATATATATATTTATATCAATCGGAGGATTAATCCTAAAACAAACATATGAAATGTACACCTATATAATCAGCAAACTAAGTTAAACGAATGATCGATCACATTAGCATCTGAACTGTGACAGTTAAATTAATGTAGATGGCTACCATAAAGTAAGAATAATATTATTACTAATAAGTTTAAAAGATAACTTATCTACACTTTAAAGTTATAAAACGTAACTTAATGTGTGAACACCTTTATTAACGTTATGAATGGCAAGCTGAAATAAAAACATTGATAAATACCTATTTAAAAATATTATCGATGCTAAAAATATGAGAACCTTATTCGGAGCGCGAAATAGCTAAACCGATCAAATGCGTCATAACCGCGACATTAACGTGTTTCAACATAATTAATTAAACAAATTATATATAACGGGGAAAATAAACATTCTAACATTATTATGGATTATTTTTACGTAATTTAGGAAGTTTCGGGTCGAGAAAGTTAAACGAAAACGAAACACGAGTGCGAGACGGATCAGATACGCGTTTAAAACCCTAGAAGTGTACCCTTGCTATAAAATGGGCCAAAACCCTATTCTTTTCTTATATCATCAGCCGCAACACACACAAAGTGTGTGTGTTTGCCGATATTCACCAAACCAGGAAAAAGGGAAGAGCTGCGGCAGCCCCACGGCGGCCATACGGCGGAGCCACGGCGGCGCACGGCGGCGGACAACCTGGCTACATCTGCGAACTCATCTCCTCATGTTCTACGATCTTCGCTTCTTCAGTTTTGGGTGAAACCGACTCTAAACATGAGAAATGGGACGAGAAAATACATGGCGGCTAGGGTTTTCACCCTAACCGCCAGCGAGGATGAGCTTTGGGTGGTGTTTTGGTCCGGTAACATGGGTTAGACGGTCGAAAGAGAGCCAAAAGAGTGACATGCAGAGGCGGCAATGGCTAGAGCTCCACCAAAGACAACCATGCGATGGTGCTAGCGGCGGTTTTAGGGTTCCGGCAACAACTTGGGATGGTGGTGATGGTGAGATTCGGCCGTTCTTCCTCTCTAACTAAAACCGAAGGTAAGAACAACCTGGTTAACTCCGATCGGTGCATGCATGTTGAATCTTTGATTGATTTGTGGTTCTCATGATAGATCTTGGGTGGTCCTCTCAGCAGTGATGCTTCCCAGCAAGGTGGCTGGTGGCGGTGGAGCAGCCACCATGTCAACAGTGGTGGTCGGAGATGGGGGTGCAAGAGATTAGGGTTTTGGAGTCGAATAAAGCCTTGGTCAACAAAAGTCAACACGAGTTGGACCAGTTAAAACTCGGTCAGCCATGGTCAACAACAAAAACCGATCAATCAATTTTATTCGTTGTTTAAAAACGATTTTAGAAACATGTTCGAGTTATGAAACATATGGTCGGTTAATTAAATTGGATTGTACGCGCGACATGAGCGAGTGGGAAGGTAAAAACACGCGCCATTATCTTTTAATATATGGTTTATATGTTTAAACAAATATATTAAAATGGTTGAGCATTGGGTTAACTAGATAAAATATGGTTCATCATAATTAGTTAATAATAAAAATGTTAATAAAACCATAAAACGTGTGTGATTTATATTATACATTCGGAGTGACATTTGTAAATAATAATAGCCATGAAACCCAAAATGCTAATATAGAAAGTGGAATTTAAATCATAGCAACTTGTTCAATGTGTTAATATCAATACCTACATAATATGTATAAATAGTAATAAGCATTTGAAATAGTTATTACAAGTCCCGATATGTAATATGGTTACTTAGGAAATTTGTTACATTGTGTATAATATAATCTAGAAACTTAAATTGAATAAAATTTATGAATTGGGAACACAATGAATGTGCATGATACATATATTATATCATGTAGGTATTAAATCATTAAATACACATACACATCTATAGAATAATATACAATAATAGTTTATGTAAGAATTACATGTTTATAGATATGATTTGTTCAATATGTTAACAATTGATTTTATACATCTATAGGTAAACAAAAGGGTAAACTAGAATAGAATTTAATAAGATAAATGTGCATACCTACACTATATATATGTTAGTGTTAAATAATTTGAAATCTAACAAAGGTGTTTGACTTGATAATAATATGATTTTATACAAAGTAATCATATCATACTAATGTTCTATTTGATCACGAATTTGTTTGAATTCATATTATGACGATTTAAGTATTGCTATTATTTTATCAACATTAACATTATCACTTTCTACTCTATTAAGATTATTTAAGATTTTACTATAATTAGTTAACATTATAAGAGTAATCATACTCGACACATTAAATATTTGTAAATTCAATGTTTACAAATATAAAATTTACTAAAAACATGATTATTCATTCTAACATATGATATTATACTATTTCATATTTTTTTTACTAATAATTAAAATTTGACAATAGTAGTGTTATTAATTTTGCTAGTGAAACTAGTTTTATTATTATTAAGATTATTATTATTATGTTTGATAATTGATTCATTTAAGAATGTTTACTTACATTTAAACATAGAAAATAAATTATGAATACTTTAAACACTTTCTTATTCAATAATTATAATAATTACAATAGTTAGTATACTCAATGACTACAACATGTAAATATCTTAGATACTAATGCTAATTGCAACTATTTTGTAATGTATGAAATACCTATTAATTATCTCTAATACTATTATGTTAAGTGAATACATTATAATAATTATCTTATTGCTTTGTAATACCTTATGCATTACATAAATTTATATTATTAGTAAGACCCTGTGACTAGTAATACACTTAAACGATTTTATATCGACTGTCTCTCAAACTCTCAAACAAGGTGACCCAACTTTAAAATATAAGACCATTCGTCTCAATAAAACTCAATTATCTTAAAAGGCCATAAACATGCTAGTCACATAAGTGGCATACTAATAACTATACTAAACATCAAATAATACCAACATTTGCACATACATTTAGATGTGCAAATATAAGGTAAGACTTTGTTAAGTATGGTAATATAAAGAAACTTTACACTAGTAAACTTTAAACACATTAACCCAAAGAGCTCAACCACAGTAAACAACCATAATGTATGAAATCTACAACTTATACATGTATAGTTGAATACAAATAGGAACTTGCTTTGATGATAACTCTGAGAACATAGCAAATCATGCGTAATGGCACAATGACATATTTGTACAGGAACAAATGGAACCAGTTAAAGCAACCAGGTGAGTTTATGTGATCCCTTTTCTTTTTACTATTTTGGGATACTGAAAGCATGCTCCAAAAACTATTTATTAAACTTATATTTATGTGATAATGAACGTACCGTTCAATTTAATTGCTTCCCCTAGACATGAAGCATAATATACAACCATTAACTCACAGGGTGAGCCAGTGAGTATATGGGTAGTACTACTTGGGGAATCCCCCACGCAGAGTGGCCCGAAAGGGTGGCCCTACATAAATAGGGTTGAAACCCCACTGAGGTTAATGATAACCGTTGTGGCATATATTCATCATGATACATTTATACCGAGGACAGGAACGGGTCTCGGAATGGGAAGTAAATTGGGATGGCCATGTCACGGGCTAACAGTGTATGAGGCAGACGCCTGGTCATGGCACATGGTTGGTTGTATTGTTTTTGAATTATCACATACATTTATTATGGTGTCTATATACTAAAACTCGTGAGCTCACCAACTTTATAGTTGACGTATTTTAGCATGTCTTTCAGGTAATTAGAAACAGGTTTGACTCGGATACAGGGTTGCTTGAACAAGAACACCACATGGAAAACTGAAGAACTTGGCTTAAAGATTAATAAAGTGTGCTGATGCCTGGATGGACCTAATAACTCTAGAAAGTATCCCGCTAGTTAAATCATGTCTTTAGATTTGTTGTAAACAAATTAGATATCTAGACTAAACCTTTGGTTGAATTGTAAATTATTTATTTTGTCTTCCGCTACTTTGTGTTTTGAATCAATCGTTAGTCAAGCCCCCTGGTTGGGTTGTGACAGGTACGAACGGCCATATGGACGAATGGACTTGCTGCCCGAATGAACCACTCATTCGCATGACGAGCACATACGAATGATACCACATTCGCACGACAGCTTCATTCGGACTTAGTGTTCATTAACACGTCTAGCTTGAACGACTGAGACTCATTCGCACGGTTCTACTATGCGAATGAAGACTCATTCGTACGAGCGGGAAAGTTATGAAAAACCAAGTTTTAAAGCGCAAGGATTTTTCCAAGTTACACAACTAGTGAACTAGGGGTGTTCATCGAATCGAATTTCGAATAACTCGAATATTTCGAATCGAATGATTTCGAATTTTGAATTTTTTAAGAGCATTCGAATTCGATTCGAATTCTAAATCGATTCGAAAAAACCAATTCGAATTCGAAATTCGAATTCGTTCTCCAATTCGAAATTCGGGATTCGAATTCGATCCGAATTCGAATTGTTTGATTTGAATTTAATTAAAAAAATATTTATACTTGCTATTTTTATATATTCAAAATATCAAACAATCAAAACCTTAAACATCCAAATATCAAATAACCAACATATAAGTTGTAATATTAGAGATATCATTTAAACTAATAAAATGATAAAAGTTCAATATATAATACCAATGATAATATTTAAAAAAACATAAAGTGACAAGTAATCAAAATATTATAAATTAACAACCAAAATGATTAATTTTTCAAGCTTCACGATTGATGTTTTTGTTGTGAATGTTTAGGTTTAGCGTATTTAAAAGTGTTAAAATTATGGGTATTTTATAATTAAATTGACATTTGTGTAATAAGTTTTTCATTTTTTATAAACTAAACCACTTAATTACAAAGCCTTTTTTTAATATAGTAGTATATATAAAATAAAAATATATAAATAATTTAAATTCGAATTTCAAATCGAATCGAATTAAAAATATGAAATTCGAAATTCGATATTATACTACGAATCGAATCGAATTCGAAAAGGAAAATTTGAATCGAATTTCGACTTAATGTTTTTCGAATTGAAATCGAATCGAATTTTGATTTTTTCGAGTCATATTCGAAAACTTAACACCCCTATAGTGAATTTACGAATGATCAAGTAGTTCTAGGGGGTCGTGAAGGCTAATCTGACCCTAAACCGATCCTAAGTGATTGTGGAATGGTTGCATTTTAATTAAGAAAACTTAGATTAATGTTAAAGTAATAACATAATCACAAGGGCTTATGTATATAAATCTTTTCAAAGAATACAAGGGAAACAAACACTTATCGTGAATCATCAACCCATGTTACATATATGCATAACTAACCTCAGGCATGATGTAACATGAAATATGCTTTTCATAAGTCAACCATCATTCTAAGGAATCAAATTATGTTTTTCAAGTTCATGCGACACTTTTAACATGAGAACTACTTATACAAGAATTAATCATTAGCAAGTCAACAAAAGTCAACCCAGTCACATAAGTCAATCAATCAATTAAAGTCTATACAATCATAAATCTTATATTATATGTACGATTACAATGACATAGGACGCATTTAGAGATCTTGTCTGATTTGCCACTTGTTCAGGTCAAGAGTCTACTGCTATCAGGTGAGAACATTAGCCCCTCTTTTACTGTTTTTCAACTGTTTTCGGGGTGGAACACGTGACCAAATACTCTTTATACAATCATATCTCATATACAGGATTCATGCTACTTTTCAACAATTACATGTTCACTCTACAAATTTAAGGGATTTCTCAACTATTTTTAAATGAGTTATCAACTGTTAAACATTTTCTACTAAAAAAAAGTTTTATAAAAGAGTTTTATAAATTATTTTACAACATGTTTTACATAAAATGTTTTATAAATGTTAAACACTTTGGAAGATTAAGTTTTACAAACTCTTACAAGCTTTTAAACTATAACCCGTATTTTTAAATAAATGTTTTATTAAATGTTTTCGTTCAAACCTTGTATTTATACTAGGGTCTTCTATCACTAGATAAAATCAAGGTCATCAAATAAGGTATTCATTCAAGGGTTTTTCATAGTGGTATTCAATCAAAGGATTTTAAAGCCATGGTAATCAATCATGGGTATTCAACCAAAGGCTTTCAATCACATGATTCAATCTTGAAAACTTAAAAGCGTGGTGTTCATCGTTGTGAACAAACTTATACACATATCAATACATTCAATCTATTCTTATTCTTATAACGTTAGTACTGGGTGATCACAACAAGGGAAAGCGGGACACGTTTCGGTTACGCCAAGGCTGCCGTTAGCGTTTGAAATTTGTTTTAAAAACTAACTGCAGATTGGATGCGTTACGGTAATATGGATTTGCTGCTAATTAACTTTACCAGCATAGGTCATATTGACCGGGTACGTCAACACGGAGTTTGTCTTCTGAGTAAGCTCATTAGTACAGCTCGTGTTGAATGCGTTTGTTGACTACTTTCTCTGACTCCAAACGTAGTTTGGGACTTGATTATATATTGGCTTTTCTATTAGACAGTCATTAGACTGTTTGCACACATTATTCTTACTTGATGTTAGCTTGTGTTGCAACTATCCACGTTATTTTCATTCATTGTTTTATACCTATGTTTTACGACGCAGATTCATATTTATAAATGTTAAACCTATTGTTCTCACCAACTACTTTTGTAGTTAACAGTTACTTTTCATGTGTTTCAGGTAATCAGGTTTAGAGCTTCACAAGGACAACTAAGGAGACCATAGTTAAGATAGAACAAGACGGAGAAACAAGCTAGGATGGATTAGAAACTCAAATAAAACCTGATTGTTTAATTGTCTTGTCTGAGTCTTATTTTGTAAACAATATTTTTGGGTCTGTAGTTGTCATTCTTTTGGTAGATAGATAGAATGTCTGTAATTAAACAATTGTCTAAACTTTATGAAACTTAGTAATGCATTGTGGTTGTTCTTATTCAATACTTGTGCATGATTCAACCATCGATCGTCACCGCGCCGTGGATTCCGGACGCGGTGCAGGGGGTGTGACAGGTTGGTATCAGAGCCAAGGTTGTAGAGAACTAGGAAAAACCCAATAATTAATGGCCTTGACTATAACCTAGGCTACCCCATAGAACTAAGTGCTATTGGCTTGAGGATACTTAGGATCTAAGTAAACTTAAGTAAGCATTAAGACTACAATAAGCTTGAAAGATCTTAGGGATACTTTTCTAAGATTTGATATCGAGTCAAGGAATTTGGATAGAAATTATACACTCTTAGAATCCGAACTAAATTTGATCTTAAATTCTCATCATATATTCATCAAAGGATTTCAAAGGCAAAGATCTGTATTATTAGCATCTTTGATTTGAAATTCTCATCATGTTATCATCATCATGTATCCATCATCATTAGGACTTCATAACTTAGAATCTGTGTAACAGTGTTCTTTAGTTGAAGTTCACACCAGGAGATTATTATGCTCAATACTGTATGTATTGAGAACCTAGGGTAATTAACCTAGGACACATATACTAAAACCTAAGGTCTCGATTTTAAGTAAATCAAGAACCACGGTTTACACAATCATATTCATAAGTACAAGAGACAATCATGAATCAATTATAATCAATCAAGAGTTGGGATCCTAGCTTTAAATACAAACGGTGGCCAAGCTCTGGCATACTGAAGTGGTGGTGGGATGGCGGCTGGGCTGGCAGTTAGCTAACCCTACGTGTGCCCTATATATAAACCAACTTCAGTATGACAGGGGGAATTCGGCGTTCGTATTTGAAGTGAAGATCCGGGAGAAACTGGAATCATTGAAAATTAGTCAAACATATGAGATACAACCATTTGAGATACAATCATTGTGTGAATCAATCAAAGATGAATCAATCAAGTGTGTGAATCAATCATTGTGTTAATCAACCATAGATGAGTCAACCATTGTGTGTGAATCAATTAGCTGAACAATCATTATGTGTAGTCTTAAGTGATTGCATACTTAGTACTTACTAACATAGGTTAACGGGACAAATGTAGAGCACACATATGATTTAGTTCTACATGTTAACAATTGTTAGTAGGTGCAAACATAATTAAATCATATTCAACCATAGATTCAATCATAGTTCAGTTGATCAAGAACATGGGATTCTTAATCGATGGAACATACTTGGGAATCAATACAATCGTGTTGCCAAATGCTAGCAAGGGCACGATCGTGGTATATCGAAGCGGTGGTGGGATGTCAGCTGGGCTGGCAGTTTGCTTGACCCTACGTATGCCCTATATATAAGCTATCTTCGGTATACCGGGAAAGTGTCAGTGTGTAGGTTTGGTGGGGTAATCTTATGAACATTTGTACATCATCATATGAGAAGTATACTAACAAGTTAAATGTTGTATGTTAACTGCCTGTGTGGGTACTTGCTCATCTTACAATTGAATAATAATATTAGTAGTATGAAAATATTACTAACTTTATCTTATAACTTCAATTGCATCGTTTCTCATTACTAACCCATTTGTGGCTTTCTCTTCGTGGAATGCCTCCTCAACGTAACACCAACGACGAGGGTTCAACAAGTGGCAATGATGATGAGATCAACAAATTGCCCAAATTATTTTCATACATATGAAGGAGGTTATTCCGGGCATGGTCACTGATATCACCCAGAACCTTCGGGGAAGTACCAGTGATTCAGCAAACAATTCAAACACCAACCCTAATGGAACTGCTATTTCACTTTTAAGCAGTTCAACGATGCTAAGCCTCCTAAGTACGCTGGTACTAAGGGAGCTACCAGGCTACTGCAGTGGCTGGAAAGCATCGAGGATATCCTTGACTTCACCAGATGTCCTGAAAATCTAAAGGTCAAAATGGCCTCAAGCGCTTTTCACAAAGGCGCTCTCACCTGGTGGAATTCTGAGAAGAACACCAGAGGAGGTGAGGTTGCTTTAGCCTTACCATGGGAAAATTTCAAGAAACTACTTGTGGAGCTGTTCTGTCCACGCCATGAACTGAAGAAGTTGGAGGCCGAAATGTGGAGTTTGGCTCAAGACAGTGGCGAAAATGCAAAATACACAACTCGTTTTCATGAGTTGTGCATTTTGGTGCCACATCTGGTTACTCCTCTATCCCACAAGATAGAGAAGTACATTGAAGGCTTGCCACTAGTCATAAGGGGAAGTGTGTTGGGAAGTAATCCTACTACTCTACAGACGGCTATTCTTCTGAGTGCCACTCTTACCGAAAAGTATGTCAAAGCTGGCATACTTACTCGGAAATTACAAGCGGCCACAGACTGATGAAGGCAAGAAGCCTGAGCAGAATCAACCTAAGAAGAAGCAGAAGCAGAAGACAATCAAGAATTTTGCAGCCATGATTGTAGCTGCACCTATTCAATCCACTCCCATTACTGCTGTTCCACAACCTGCTATGGCCAGAAATCCATACACTGGTCCGTACCCACTCTGCACAAAGTGCCAATACCATCACTTACCCACTATTCCATGCAGAGAGTGTCTCAAGTGTGGAAAATTTGGGCACTTGGCAGCAACGTGCCGAGCCACTCATCCTGCTGCTGCTGCCACTACTACCATTGTTCCTGCTATTACAGGTGGAAAGGCCTATTATAACTACAGAACAGAGGGACACTTCAGAAACCAGTGCCCAAAACTCAACAACCCAGCTACAACTTCTACTGCTCGTGCCTTTGTCATCGGAGCTACCGAAGCACGTGAGGAGCCGGCAGTCGTCTCGGGTACATTTCTCATCAATGGTTATTGTGTTTCTATCATATTTGATACTAGCGCAGATAAAAGTTTTGTCTCTGCCACTACTGCATCATTGTTTAATATAAAACCATCTATACTTGCTGCATCATTGTTTAATGGATTGGCTGTCCAAAAACCATGTCGAAATTTTCTGCTCGGAGAAACTTATTCGAATTCCCCTACCATCCGGCAAAACGTTAAGAGTGTTTGTGGAAAAACCATGTCGTGAGTTGAATATTTTATCAAGCATTAAGATCAAGAAGTATTTGAGGAAGAAATACCATGCCAATCTGGCACACATGGTAGAGAAGAAACCTGAAAAGCAAACAGTTGAAGACGTTCCGATCATCAGAGATTATCCGGAAGTGTTTCCAGAAGACTTGCCTGGACTACCACCAGTCTGACAAGTGGAGTTTAGAATTGATCTCGTCCCTGGAGCGAACCCAGTGGCGAAGTCACCGTATCGATTAGCATCATCTGAGATGCAAGAACTGTCTAGTCAGCTTCAAGAACTTCTAGACAAAGGGTTCATTAGACCGAGTTTTTCTCCATGGGGAGCTCCAGTTCTCTTTGTCAAGAAGAAGGACGGTTCGTTTCGTATGTGCATCGACTATCGTGAGCTAAACAAGTTGACACTCAAGAACAGATATCATCTACCTAACATCGAAGATCTGTTCGATTAATTACAGGGAGCGACTTGCTCAGCAACACCATTCATCTGTGGGACATACGGAGCACAGAACTGTTGAATAATACCACGTTCATTGCAGAAATTCTCCATGTTGTGATTCTTGAATTCAGTCCCATTGTCTTCTGAGCGTGCGAACCTTGAGCTTATACAGTGATTCAAGCTTAGTGACAAGAACTTGAAAACATTCAAACGTTTCAGATTTCTCCTTCATAAAGAACACCCAAGAGTATTTGGAGTACTCATCAGTAATAACTAAGCAGTATTGATCTCCAGCAATGCTCTTGCGATTGATAGGACTAAATAGATCCATGTGGAGAAGCTCAAGTAGAATAGTAATTGAATGATACTTTTTAGGTTTGTGAGACTGCTTGGTTTGCTTTCCTTTCTTGCATGAAACACAGCCATTAGACAACTTGAAAATTTTCAAACTCACTCCCTCAGCCAGATTATTATGAACCAGATGATTCATCTTCCTCAAACTCAAATGACCCATCTTCTTATACTAAAGAATATAATCTTTCTTTGTAGCCTTGGACATAAAACATGAAGTTATAGAAGATGTAGTTGAAGCTGTGGCCATGTTGAGAAAATACAGATCTTGCTTTCTTGGAGCAGACATCAGAATCCAGTCTTCAGGAATTGTAATGCCTTGTTTGAGAATGTAACAGCTGGAGTCATCAAATTAAACTTTGTACTTCTTGTCACAAATCAGTGACACTGAAAGTAGATTGTTCTCCAGCTATTTTACATATCTTACCTTGTCAAATGAAACTTCTCCATTTGAAAGAATTCCCTCTCCAGTAATGAACCCACCTTTGTCACCAGCAAAAGCCACATACCCTCCTTTAATAGAATGAATATCGGAAAGAAGAGATATGTCTCCAGTCATGTGCCTTGATGCTCCACTATCAACGATCCAAGTGCTGTTAAGAGCAGCATTTGGGGCAACCTGCACATACACAAATCGTTAATTGAATTTGGGAACCCAAGCCTTTACAGTCTTGGGTTGACCCATAGAGTCATGGGTTTTCATTTCAATCCATTGTCCATCTGAGTTTGATTTATCAGGAGGTTTTGAAACAGAAGTTTCAGAGGACTTAGCCATCCAAACAGTGTATTTGCTGAAAGATTTCTTTAAATACACTGATGATGGCTTGGATTGTTTCTCAAAAACAATTTTAAGTGTATCAAGATCAATTACAACCTGTTTACCCATATGTTGAGGTTTGATGGGTGAAAGATGTTTGGGTTTAACTTGAGGTGATGGACAAGTAGATTTTACCTTTTTAACAAAATTCTGATTTTGTTTTTGATGTGGTGCTCTAATCAAATGAGGACAAAATCTAGCAAAGTGTCCATGTGCACCACGCTCAAAACAAGTTGTTTTATCTTGATGATAAATCTGTTTGGGTTTAATAAAAGACTTTTTGTTTTGATGAAAACCATTTGATTTTGTCTTGTCATGCTTAAAACCCAAACCCTTGTCCCATTGAAAACAAGGTTGTCAGCCTTGTTGGACTCACTTGCTTCACCATCCTGTGAAGACTTCACAAAGCATATAGCTTTGGATAACTTTGAAGACATGTTTGTATTAGATGAGATTGGGTCAACTTTTGTGACACTAGATGTCTGATTCTTAACACAAGACACTTGAGGAGAAACATCATACTCATTCTCGGAATCAGAGACCCAATCTTCAACCACTCCCTCCATAAAAGATTCCTCAGACAATGAGAAACCCTCATCAGAAATGATTCCAATAGGATGAATAGCTAATGGAGTTTTCACTTGAAAGTCTTTAATTTCTTTGTCATTTGGAGAATTAACAAAGCAATTCAAGACTGGTGGGGGACAATGATTGTATTTTGTTTCTTTTCCCTTACCCTTCTGATCAGTCCCTTTACTGATCGTATGCTCAATAATGTATGAGGAGCTTTCATAGCTCTTGAGCTTCTGACTCAAATTTTCATAGTCACACTCGACTATGGCTAATTTCTTCTTTATCTCATTGATGGTATTGAGATAAGAAGTAATAGCATCTTGCTTATTCAGCACAGCGATCTCAGCCTCATGCCATTTCCTGTTTAATAGCTCAATTTTAGCTTGAAAATATTTTTCATTTGTTTTTAAAATTTTGTTTGCTTCAATGCACTGGTTGAGATCGCTAATTAAGTCAGCATTGTGTTGCTGATAAGAGAAACCTTACTTTCAAGGTCAACACAATTAAAACAACCAGAATGAGATAAAGAACAATCATCATATACCTGATCTGACTGAGATGAAGCAGAACTATTAACCATCAAAGCAAACTGTGTAGCAGATAATTCTTCAATTTCAGCATCTGATTCTCCTTGAGTTTCTGATTCTGATGTGCTTTCTGATTCTAATCCTGATGATTCATCCAGACTTGTCTTTGTTTATTTTGAATTACCGTCATCACTGGATCCAGCAGTTTCTGTGATCTCTGCGACACAAGCTTTATCTGCTCCACCCTTTTCAGAGTTGAATCTGAAATCCTAGTTTTCTCCCTCATCATTCTGAACCATGAGTGCCTTGTTTACATTTGATGAACTGGCTTGAGCAGGAATGTCAATTGGCACCAATCTTCTCTCTGGATTAACAGCTGATGATCTTTGGTTCTGAAAAGGATTGTGGTTACCCATTTTCTTAGGCTTGTTGCACTCTCTTTCAAAATGACCTTTATCTCCACAGTTGTAACAAGTAACAGATGACATGTCAAATCAAACTTGGAGTCTTTGTTCAAATTGATGTCTTTCCCAGTTCTCTTAACAAAATCTTTTGCTCTTCTAACTGCACTTGCAAGAGCCCACATAATGTCAATCCTTTCCATATCATCAGGATGAATCTGAGGGTATTCTTCATTTGTCAGATGTGGGTTACCAATCTGCCAAACTAACAGCCCATCATAAGAACTCACAAGTGTAGATAATAAACCCATATGCTCCTTTGCCACCTCTACAGTTACTTTATCAAAGTTGTCTGTCTTCAAACTTTTTGCAGAATTACTTTCTTCTTTCTGAGAGGTGGAAGTTGTAGATGACTGAATGAAGGATGTCTGGCCTGAAACAGGAGCTTCTTTGGTCTGTGAGACAAAAACTGTCTTCAATGGAGCATGAGAAGAAGCTCTTTCTACAGTAGGAATATAATAATATAATGAAGGATCTTGAACATGAGTAACCCTCTTTGCCTTCCACTTGTTCTCAATTTCTTGTTCCTTCAGCTTCTGAATGAAATCATTGATGTCCATATTAGCAATCATCTCACTCTGTTTTAGAACCATCAGAAAGGATTCCCACTTGGGAGGTAAAGCATCAGCCAGACACTGGATCTTCTCTTGTGTAGTTGCCTTGACTTGATGATTGTAGAGCTCACTCAAGAGATGATAAAATCTAGCAATAAAGTCATCTAAAGATTCATTCCCCACACACATGAAACTGTTGAACTCTTTCTTCAAAGCTTTAGACTTGACGCTCTTCAATGCATCATTCCTCTCACACCTTTGCTGTAAAGCATCCCATAATAGCTTTGAAGAAGTAAACTGTCTGAATTGATGAAAAATGTGAGTAGCAATAAACTAGAACAATATGGCATAAGCTTTCTTCTCAAAATCATACAACTTCCTCTAAGGCTCAGTCATCCGTGTGACAAGCATAGGTGATCCATCTTCACTAAGTGGTCTTAAGTACCCACTCTCAATCATCATCTATAGATTGGTTTCAACTCCATTGAAATGAATCTCAAATCAATATTTCCAATGCGGATAATCATCTAAAGAAAGTAACTTTGGAGCTTTGTTTGAATTTCCGGTCTCTGTCTCAGTAAGCAACAGGTTGTATTATGTTGTTCTGATTAGTCATCAAAGCAAGTTCTTCCATCTTGTCAAGAGAAAACTGATCCAACACTTAAAAAGTTTTCCAAAAACTGTTGGCCGAATGAAGTAATTTGAGCCGAATTTTGGGGTACGAATGAATCCGAATGAAGTAACTTGGCCGAAAGACTCTTCTGATGCAAATGTGGAGACAGCCGAATGACTACTCAACCGAATGAATATGACCTAGCCGAATGAAGAGTTCTTCACACTAGTACTTGGACCGAATGAGATTTATTCGGCCGAATGAATGATTCGCATGATGGTTATTCGTATTATTGACTCATTCGCATAAACTGGGGTTTTCAGCAACAAAAATTTAGTATCTTTGGATTTTCATCGAATCTGACCACCAAATTTGGTATGGAACCTCAGGACACTATCCCTAACCTTTTGGAATGCACTATGGATCAAAAATCACAAAAACCCTCTGATTTCTAACGGAACAGTAACTTAGAGCCCAAGAAACTTAGGGTTTTCAAAAATCTCGAAATAACAAATTGAAATATGATGATTTAGATAAGAAATTGTGCAGAATCAAGAGCCAAAGCTCTAATACCACTTTGTAGGACCTGATAAACCCTTGAAAACAACTCGGTTCCTTGGGAGATCTGCTCGACAGCCACTAGCATAGCGCGAAATCCTATTCCAGGGTTTTCCAATCGAAACCACCAGTCCCTGTGGCAATCCGACGATGTGAAATCAACGTTTTGATCGAATCCGACCACCAAATTTGGTATGGAACCTCAGGACACTATCCCTAACCTTTTGGAATGCACTATGGATCAAAACAATCACAAAAACACTCTGATTTCTAATGGAAAAGTAACTTAGAGCCTAAGAAACTTAGGGTTTTCAAAAATCTCGAACTAACAAACTGAAATATGATGATTTAGATCAGAAATTGAGCAGAATCAAGAGCCAAATCTCTGATACCACTTTGTAGGACCTGATAAACCCTCGGAAACAACTCGGTTCCTTGGGAGATCTGCTCGACAGCCACTAGAATAGTGCAGAATCCTATTCCAGGGTTTTCCAATCGAAACCACCAGTCCCCGTGGCAATCCGACAATGTGAAATCAACGTTTTGATCGAAATCGAACACCACGGGGTGAGAATCGAAGTTGGAGAGGTAAAAGCGGCTCAAAACCCTAAGGGTATCACAGAGGAGTGCTCAGGGGAAAGAGGAGGCTCGGAGAGATTTTAAACAATCTGTTTTCAGCCCTATATATAAGTCGTACTCATTCGGCCGAATGAGTAGTGCGAAACACTCATTCAGCGAATGGCTCAGCCGAATGAGTCATGTAGATGACTCATTCGTTCGCCTAAGTCATTCGCTAGGCGTTCATTTGCCCGAATGAACTCATTCTTAGGTATCATTCGCACGAATGGGTCTATAACATAGTCAAAATAAAAATCAAACATAGATTAACATAATAAACTCAATTAAACATATATGAACAATACCCAAAAGACTATTTCATTAATAATATAAACTTTACATAATCCAAGACATACAAAATACTGAACTAGGGACATTCTATGCACTAACAAAACATTTTAAAAACAACATCAATTTAGTTCAAATAAAATGAGTTGTAACTAAATAAATAGTTTATTTGAATAATATTTATTGATTTTATCGTCAAACGTATTAATAATTATTATTACTCATTTGAATCTATTTTTTTCACATAGTTTTAGGTTACCCATCTTGACTCGTATTGTGTTAAGATATTACTCATTTCAACCCGTTTTACATTATGATGTTATCTATTTCAACCCAAATACAATAATTTTCCGTAAAAAACAACCCATTTAAGCAAAAATCATACAAATACTCCAACTTTTACATGATGCTACAACCCTGTGTGTTCCCATCGCTGAAGATATGACTCATATTATCTGTCATTTAAAGGTACCCATATTGGCAGCCCATAGGTGACAGGTGGCAGCTAAGCATACATCATTTATGGATAGATATATGACTTGTGTTGATTCATCATCATCATGATCATCATCCCCCATGTATTGTTGTTTCTGATAATGTTGTTGGTTGTAGGGGTTATCCATCCCCTGTCCCATTGGAAAGTCGTGTCCTGATGGCATTTGACCCATTGGATTTCCATCCATCTGACTGATATTCTGACCATTGAAATCACCATTATTGACCATATTACGCCCACTGTAACATCAGTGCCGGAAAAGTCACCGGAACAGTGATCACAACAGTAATTTGAACAGAAATCAGGTACAACTATACGTGTTTCAGTGTATTTCATATTCATATCATGCATCATTATCATTTCGTATTATCAAAGAGCAAATTCAAAATCATTTCAGAGAAACAAAATTAAGAACTATGGTTCATCAGTCAGATAATTATCTGGCATTACAGAACCATCATGTGATTATTTGTTAGGATTTTATTACGTATAATTGTATGTGAGGCTTTACAGAACAAAACAACGCGGATGTCGTTACGTGAATGCTAAATCGACGGATTATTCGTATAGGTGACGATCTGTACGAATTTATCTGAAAGTTTAACGTTCTGAATGATATCCGATAATTAGAAAACCATATTGAAAAGTACAGTTATCGTCGTGTTCGTACGGGTGACGATTCGAACGAATACACGCGACGACCATACGATTCGATTTTAAACGGAAAATTAAATATTTTCGTAAATTTAAAATAAAAAGAAGATATTCAATTAATTTACTAGGAATTACCACTTAAAATAATTTTATAAATACTATTTTAAAAACGAGTCGTTTCGTTACGAAAACGACGAGAAATCGAGCGGAAGCGAACGAACCCGAACGAACCCGGGTAGTTTGAAGCCATTTATTATGGTCTTCAATGCCATAATCATCCCCACCTACCATCTTCAACCTCTCTCTCCCGTCACTTTCTCTCTCTTCTTTCTCTCTCTAGAAAGCCATAGCCAAAACTCTTTCAAACCTCCACAAAATCGAGCCATTTTGGTGTCTAAACGACCCCCATCACTTGTAAATTGTAAAAGTACAACAGATCTAAGCTTCCATCCACCGATTTGAGGTAAAATCACAAATTTATGTTTGGTTTTGGGGTTTGAAAACCCTAGGTTCAACCACTCCTTGTTGCCGGCCAAAACCCACAAAATCCTTAGGGAAATCCCACAAAACACTCTTAGAATGGGGTAGGAACTAAGGGGACACAACAACCTAGCCTAATACTTCAATTTGTAGATGCTACGGCCATGAAGTCTTCGACTAGTCGAATGAGATGCATCCAGTTCGCCGAATGAGATCTTAACCACCATTCAGCCGAAAGGCCCACTGCTGAAGGAATTCTCATTCTGTCGACCCCCATTCGGTCGACCCAGCTATTCTATCGGCCCATTTTCAGTCGAGTCCGGTTCGGTCGTCTACACTTCATTCGGCAGCAACCTTATTCGACCAGACCATCATACGGCTGAGACCATTCGACCAGGCCACTTTCGGGTACACCCATTCGGCCGAGACTCATTCTGTCCGCCCAATGGTTCGGCCCAAGGCTCTATACGGCCAGATCTTTTGGTCGAGCTGTCCCTTTTGTACCGAGACTGATCAAGGTCGAGGGAATGTGTGTGTGCATGGGATTATCATGATTGTGTGCATGGGAAAAAAAGGAACAATAGGGTTTCTATTATAAGAACTCAACACAAGATTCTTAAGAGACCATACTTGGGTTGAATCTATCTAATGAGATGTAGATCAATAAAGGATAGTTGAAGTTTCAATAACAAGAGTTCTTGCACAAATCATGTTATAAAGGCTAAACAAGGGATTTGGGATTTTCTAAAGAAAAATGGGTTTTCTTTATTAAGTAAACACTAAGTATGGATGGGTAATATCCATTAATTAAACTAGCATACTTGAAAGTCCCTCAAGAACTCATGTGGGTCAACCCATAATCTAAAGTTTGAGTGTTAATTTAAATTATTAACACCAAGACCTTAGAGAAATCCATAAGAAAATGTAACTAACTTAGATGATTTGTTTAAATTATCTAGGCTTAGTTGATCAAAGTATTGATGAGAAATCGTTTGAAAATTCAAAGACTAGTCATGGGCCCGGGATTGGCCCAATGGGCTTAACCCAAGCCCATCATATGTAAGTTCTATTTTCTTGAAATTCATTTATGTTTTAATAAAAGAAAAGGATTTATAAACTTTATTAAACTTAAAATAAATGATTTTAATCTAATGTTTAAATTAAAGTAAAGTAATTTAAAAACGATTTAATTAAGGACTTGAAATGATTAATTGGGGATAAGGGTCGCTAATGGGTAATAAGTTAGGCTAGTTAGATGAAATCGTAGAAGCACCTTAGTAACATAGGACACTTAGTTGCACACCGAGACCAAACCCTAGTGACGTCTATTATAAATACTTATCGTATTCGAATTTTCTTAAAACAACTCGGGAACCGAAGAAACATAGGCTACAACAACGAGCGCTCATTTTGTGGTAATTCAATATAGAGCAACACAGGTGAGTTCATTGCCCCTTTTCTAAACATTTTTGTTTTCAAACGCGGGTCTGAAAAGCATGCGTAAATCTTTTTCTTTAAACTGTTTTACGTAAATGCTTTTACTTATTATATGCTATATATGTGCTTGTCTATATTCCTAGACTCATGTCTGGGTAATTGCTATGCAGAATTTACTAGAAAGGTAATTAATTACTCTTATGAGTAACACCGTAATTCTAAACTCTAAACAAACCCTTAGTCCATTGAGTTAAAATTCAAGAATCTAAACTCAAAGTGAAACCAAGAGAACTAAAGCTAAAAATTAGACTCAAAGAAATCAAGTGCAGTGTGTGATCTGCAAACTCGGGATCCTACTCAGTAATCTATAATCATTGGGAAATCATGAAATTCTAAAGATCAAAATCGAGAGACTCAAGAGAATCAAGGAATCATAACCGTGTGTGAATCATTGAAATAATGAACTCATTAAGACCTAATGAAATCATTAATTGCTTAATCCAAGGTGGATGTCAGTTGTATGTAAATCAAGACCACGAGTAACACACGGAAAGTCCCGTCACAATAGTAGACTCTTGTAGTCAAGCTACATGGGCATAACTCAAACTATCAAATGAAATCATGAGAATCAAGGAAGATCAGAATCAAAGGATATCCTAAAGGCCCGACGCATACAGTAGACCTTGTGGGTCAAGCTGATATGGGCAAATCAGGAAAGTCCTGACGCATACAGGTAGACTCCTTGTGGGTCATGCCTGATATGGGCCATGTGTGAGAGAGTACAAATTGGACAACCACCAGAAACTAAGTCTAATTGATTGAGTCAAATAAGGCCCAATCATCATGTCTTAGTTGTATTTAAATGCTTAGTTATTAATTTAATTAAACATTTAATATTATATTTCTACAAGTGCTTCGGGGTAATCATGAATACATGGTGAACTCAAAAGATCAAAGGTAAATCTATTTGTGGAAATCAAAATCTAAGATGAAGGTGAAGGGAGTGAAACGCTTAATTATCATTAACAACAATATGCTAAGCAGTCCGGTATGTGGTGGGACGGTGGCTGGGGCTTGTCCCCTACATATGCCCTATATATAAGCATACTTGATTGGATAGTATAGGTGGTCGTTGATGAGGTTAAGGTTGTCATTTCGGAGAATCAAGGTAAACATTTTCAGGATAATTAAATGTTAAGAATCAGAGGTTATGGAATCAAATAAGTGGGATGAAATGCTTAATTATCACCAGGAACAATATAACATGTAGTTTGGTATGTGGTGTGACGGTGGCTGGGCGGGCGGTAAGTTCGACCCTACATATGCCCTATACATAAGCATACCGAACTGGATGGTATATGTGGTTAATGGTGATGTTAAGGTTGTCATTCAGGTTATTCAAATTCATTTTTATAAAAACTACATGAACTCACCAACCATGTGTTGACTTGATCTTTTTGCATGACTTCTCAGGTGACGAACAGGTCAACAAAGGAGTTATTACTTTTGAACTAGGATGTCAGATAGAGGACCTAGTGTTTTTGGACCTGCATATTTTTGAAGCATCATTACACAGATTTATTTTGTATATCTTGTGCAGATACAAGATAGAAGAATTATGATGTTGATAGTAGATTTACATTGTTAAATTATGAACTAAACCGATGTAATTTAACTTTGTAATTCTATTTTCATTTAGCAGTTTCATTTATATATCATGTGCAATGTAAACAATCTGATCATTCCGATTATCACTCACGATATCGCGCCCCGGGAACCTTCCGCCCGACGGGGAAGTCGATCCAACCCACCGGCTCTGGGTGTGACAGATTGGTATCAGAGCTACGCTTACAACATGCAAATAGGATCCGTTCAGTTTAACCGGTTACATATCACAAACTCTAAATTTTTTTAATATTTTGAGTTTCTGATCCGGATATAGATCTGACTAATTTATTTGGGTAAAATTAATTATTTGGGCAAATTTATAATTGACCAAAATAATTACCCAGTTTAATTAGAAAGTTATGATTGAATATGTAAATCAGGCCTGACTTTATGTTTGTTTGGTTGTTTAATTTTTAAATTTTGGTTTATTATAGTTTGGCCTATTTTGATGGCTCAAAGTTGTAATAGAATAGGGTTTGTATTTTCTCGTGTATTTCAATTTCTTGTAAATATTTTAATGACAAAAGACTTGATGACAAAACTGAAGAATCAAGATCAAGAAGCATAGATCTGGAGGTCAATGGGAGCAGCTAAAGATCACAAGATGCACTAGATTCATCATTGTGGTTGATTGTGTATTGTGACCCCGTGACCTAGTGTGTTTTGCTACTTAGCTCTAGCAAAATCAAACACAATTTGGCCTTATGATTTACATATTTATTTACATACCATCCACCCCCCCCCCCCGAGTAACATCAATGTTTTGAATGCAACAAGATGGGCGTTAGAGGCGAAACTGCCCTGAATATCTTGCTAAGCTGAGGATGAACAATGCCAATGGTGCAGGCCCTTCAGGTATCTCTATTTATGTAATTGAAATTTTTACTTTTTCCATCAACACATGGGTGTTTGACACTGGGTGTGGTTATCACATTATTAATGTCTTGCAGGAACCTGAAAAGTGGAAGAAACTGAAATAAGACGACATGGAGCTCATCGTTTGTGATGGGAAAATAGTACCAGTTCTTGCAACTGGGACATATCATCTTACATGTCCTTCTGGCCTTGTAATTATTACGAATAATTGTTTGTTTGCACCTGGTTTGACCAGAAACATTATTTCAGTTTCTTTATTGTTTGAACAAGGATTTAAGTACGTTTTTAATAGTATTGCTATATCTACCTACTTAAATGATGTCTTTTATTTTGAGGCTAAACCTCGAAATGGTATTTATGAAATATATGTTCAACCAAACAATAACGTATACAATCTTTCTAAACATATCAAATCTGGAATTAAAGATACATTTCTATGGCATTGTAGACTTGGCCACTGGACAAAACTCCTTTGATGATAGTGAATCTTGTTTAGTTGGAAAACTCACTAAAGATCCCTTCACCCATGTTGGTGAACTAGCAAAAGATCTGTTAGCACTCATCCATACTGATGTGTGTGGTCCTTTTAGAACTATGTCTAGAAATCATGAAAGATACTTTGTTTCATTCATTGATGAGTATATTCGATATGCATATGTTTATCTAATCAAGCATAAGCATGAACCCTTTGAAAAGTTCAAAGAATTTCAAAACGAAGTAGAAAACCAACTCGGTAAAACGAATTAAGGCACTTCGATCAGATCGAGGTGGCGAATATCTCAGCTTAGAGTTCATCAATCATATGAAAGAACATGGAATTGTTTCACAACCCACTCCTCCTGGCACACCTCAACTTAATGGAGTAAGAGAGAGGAGAAATCGCACCCTACTTCATATAGTCCGATCGATGATGTGTAGAACTAACTTGACTCACTCCTTTTGGAGTTTTGCTCTTATGACCGCCGCCCGCATTCTAAATTTGGCACCGACTAAGAAGGTAAAAAAACACCATATGAGATATGGTTTGGCACTAAACCCAATTTGTCTTACCTTAGGGTATGGAGATGCGATGCATATGTCACTAGAGATTCTGATGACAAACTTGATCCTTGGAGAAGCAGCTTATATTCTTGGAATAAAAATCCATAGAGATAGATCTAAGCGGCTTCTAGGGATGAGTCAAAGTACATACATAGACAAAATGATGACATGCTTCAAGATGGAGAACCCCAAGAAAGGGACTATTCCCATGACTAAAGGAACTGTGTTAAACAAATCACAATCTCCTTCAACATACATTGAAATTAGGCGAATGCAAGCAATTCCATATGCCTCAGCGATTGGTTCTATGTATGCTATGTTATGCACTAGACCTGATGTCTCATATGCTTTGAGCTTGACCAGTCGTTTTCAGCAAAATCCTGGCATTCCTCATTGGACTGCAGTCAAGAACATTTTGAAGTACTTGAGAAGAACTAAAGAAATGTTCTTAATATTTTGAGGAGTGGAAGAAGAGCTCACTGTAAGGTGTTACACTGATGCTAGCTTCCAGACTGACAGAGATGATTCTCGCTCACAATCAGGTTTCGTATTCACTCCCAATGGAGGAGCTGTCTCCTGTAAAAGTTCCAAACAGAGTGTAGTGGCGGAGTCAACCACCGAATCTGAATATATTGCTGCATCGGATGCTGCAAAGGAAGCTGCTTGGATAAAGAAGTTCATAGCTGACCTCGATGTGGATCCAATTATTCGGAAGCCTATCGAAATATTTTGTGATAACACAGGTGCTATAGGTCAAGCCAAAGAGCCCAGGTCTCATCACAAATCTAGGCACATTTTAAGAAAGTTTCACTACATACAGGAAATAGTGGAACGTGGAGACATCATTATAAGCAAAGTGGACACAGATCAAAACGTAGCAGACCCGTTCACTATGCCCATGACTCAGGACATGTATGATCAGCATAGGAATGCGATTAGACTTAGATTTGCTAGCGATAAGTTTTGATTTAGTATTTGGATGTACATATAAACAGTTATACTTTTGAATTCATTTTTGATTTACTGGTATAAATGCAATTCTGAATGTTTATAATTGTGTTTGTTTTTAATACGTTTAATTCATGAATATTGTATTCTTAATTGTCTGTAGTCAGTTAGACTCTTGAGAATAACTCTGAACTAAGACTATTCTATATTTGGTCTCAAGTAGTTGACTAACAAATTCACAGACATCATTATGAATGATGTTGGATGTAACTCGCATCAAATCATCACCATGGATCTTAGTCATGAGATGTTTTTGAAATTGGTAATCTCATCTTGTATCCTCTAACATGAGATGTATACTAGAACTTTCGTTTACTAAGGGACATTCTTTGATCATTGTCAATCGCAGTCGCGTAACTGGCAGTCATAAAGGCTTTTATTGAAATTGGTTCTGAGGTTCAGCGGAAACTGTATATAATCAAGATTGGGATTCTATACTCTTACATATTTCATGTAACAGTTAGACATTATGGCGCCCTTTTGATTTAAACTGGTAAAGTGTAAGGCCATACCCAAACTGACTGTGTGTTTGATTGGCCCACTCTGAATCTTAATCGAGAACAATAATAATTGAACGTCATATGAGAATGAATTAGATACATGTCTCATTGTTTTAATTGATGTCTTTTACATAAATGATAGATGAAAATGATTATCATAAGTCTAGTATCCTGCTATAGTAGCATGATAATTTGCATACCTTGTTAGTGGCAGTCATGTGTAGCTAGAGCACCGCTGACTGTCTACGTTGACCTTTATCGAAATCCGTCCAAGTGGTAGATTGTTGAATTTATATATACGGACCCGATAAATTAACGTAACTAATCGAGTTGGGACCCGTAAGAGTTACATTTTGGTCAACAAACATTAAATCCACTTAACTTGATTAACTGGTAATCATGAACGAATTTATAATTTACAATTGCTATAAATTATATAAGTTTAATTGTTTATTTTAATTCAACTAATGGTGTTGGACCTAAACTAACTGATTAGGCTTTAGGGCCCAAAATTGGGTATTATAAGATTAAAAGGAGATTAATCTTAATTTGACCTACCCTAATTTTTTTTGGCTGCCGTTGCACTTCAAAAGAATAAAAGGCAGAATTGTTTTGTTCCTTTCTTGGTTTCTTGCGTGTCACACCTCCAAATTCCCACGTGTGGTGTCAGTCCACATGGGTGTGACGTGGCCAGAATCACAGCTCATGGTCATATAGAACAACTCTATATGCGTTTCAAAATACAATGTTTGTCATAAACACAACCAAACGATTTATAAAATAAAGCAGCGGAAATACAAATGTTATGCAGCGGAAAATGATTGTCAGACACTACATGTTTCATACATATAACATAAATAAAGATTGTTTCTATCAAAAGACATGATATGAATGCAAGCAATCCTATGCTCATTCCTGAAGTGCATTCCTGTTCCATGTGCCTGTCAGTTACCTGAGAATACATGTTTAAGAAAAAGTGTCAGCACATAGGTTGGTGAGTTCACATGCTTTGATATACATATATAATAATCAAAAATGTTTGTCACGTGTCATGTTGTTTATCAAATGTTAGTCCCGAGCCCTAGGCTCCAAGTGTCAGTGCATCACTATCGAACTAGACTTGTTAGTCCTTGCCTCCGCCATGTCTCGTAATAACAATGGCAAGATAGGTTGAGATTTCACGTGTCCTGACCTCCAGTCAGTATTGTGCCACGTGGGGTTCGTCACACCCAAACAGATCTATTCAAACTCACCTCGTTATGAGTACATTAACGGTAAGACTTTGCGAGGGCTTGTTACGATACAACACTTATGTTTGTCTAATAAACCAGCATACACAATATGTTTGTACAAGTTTAAATGTTTGACTCGATTCAACAAGTATTCTCCCCTATTTTAAAAATTTGTAAAAGAGTTAAAGAGGGGTCGTAAACTCACCTTAGTAAAATCAAAGAGTGATAGCATAAGCTCCGGTATGCCGCAGGCAATTCGTTCACCGGTTACCTATATCATATAGCTTACTTGAGTTCGTGTAAGTGACCGTGTTCGTGTTCGTGTTCGTGCTCGTGTTTGTGCTCAACAACCCTCGGTTGTTATGTTAGCCCATATCTGTCCACATTGACCGTGTTTGTCCGTGTTTGATCATGTTTGACCGTGTCAAGTCAATGACCCGTTGGTGAACCGTGTGTTGGCAATAGCTCATGTAACATTCGTGATAGTGTTCTTTGTGTGCAAAACACACAAATCGTGTTTATGGACAACTTACTATTTATAGTAAGTTTCCATTTTTAGCAAGTTCCACAACACTTATTGTTTTAAAGATTCTAGCATGCTCATTAGTCCTACGTGATCATGTTAACACATAGCACGTCGTCATATGAGATCAAATAAACACATAGCTCGTTTTTAGTCATTAAAGTTTCCTAATATGGAAAGTTTCTAATTTTGGCATCCTCAACATTAACACTTACATAACCTTCTATCCAATAGTCATATTACATAATGTTAGACCATTTAGCATGTACAAACCATGTATCACATAGCTAGTTCAAGAATTCATATATTAAAGTTTCCTAAATTGGTAACTTTTCATTCTAAGCATCATTTTAATCAAATTAATGCCTAATGTATGCTAATAATCTCATTATTAACAACACAACATTCTAAAACATATTTTACCTAATATCATCATTCCTTAAGAGTTTGTAATAACAAAATTACTAAAAGTAGTAACTATGCTAATGTTTGCATCAAATAGCTAGATTAACATCTTAAGTTCATTCACTTATGCATGAATCACCATGTTAAGTTACAAATAATCATTTAGATTTACATGCATGTACATATATCATCATTTATTAAGGTTTGACATAGAAAAGTTTCTATTAATAGTACGATTTTCTAATAACTCATTTTTGATCATTCTAAACACAAGGAATCACAAAGCACACCTCAAATATCATTAACATTCACTTGTCAATATCCGAAATTATCTAAATAGTCTTAGATCATCCATGCATGTTAATAAAATACTCATGTTAACATCTATGAACAAGTTATGCATGATGACTCACTTTCAACATCATGGATCACCATAGATCATCAAAATACCTCACCAAATCGTTCTAGATCATCAAAATCAGTAATGAAATCATCAAACTCAGATTCAAAATACTAAAAATTCGTGCATGCAAAGTTAGAGGGCTTGCATGTGGGTTTCAAGTGTTGCATGTGTGTTTGTGAGTGTTGAAAGTGAAGTAGGAGCTTGGATTTACCTTCAAAAGCTCCAAAGTGCTGAGATAGTGATCAAATTAAGCTGGAAAGCTCCAAGAACCTGCTGATGTTAGTGCTCCAATGGTTAGATGGTGATGATGAGGGTGGTGGTTCTTCACAAAGACTTTTTCTTGCTCCAAGGACTCCAAATTAGCTTCAAGGTGTGTAAAAATGGCTTCCAATGGTGTATTCAGGTAGTTCTAGAAGAGATAAGCTGAGAGAAGACGTGCAAGGTCGAATAAAATGATGAAAATGGGTAGAGTAGGCATGATTGTCTAGGTTTTATAAAGATTTGGCGTCTAGGTGTCGTCACGTACCGCCATAGGGGTCCCCTATGGGCTTGGCGTATCGTAATAAATTTCGGGATTCTAAATCCCGCCCATCCATCGCGTATCGCTAAGTATCTCTCCGGAGTCCTTAGCGTACCGCGAAGGATTCCGATTGAGCATAAATTCGGCCATTTTCGATGGTTTGGCTCGTTTTCGTCGTTTTCTCGCTTATGAAACATTATTTGGCATCGTTTGAACTCTCATGTTCAACGTTTGAGCTTTTCGTGATGTTTCTGGTGTTCAGTTACACGATGTTTTAAATTTTCACCAACGTTCATATTTTCTTAGACACGTGAGTGCTTGTTGCGATAATTCACTGAATTATCGCGTCTGTGTCAGTGTTTGTACTGTCAGGCCACGTGTCACACTAAATTAAACTAATTCTAGAGCCACGTATGCAATTATCAATTAAATAAACATTTAATTAAAACAGAAGCTGACCTGGATTTTGCGGGGTGTCACATCGCGGCCGTAGCACACAACAAATCAAGAGCAAGCAAAAAGTGAAATAATTTTACTTTTCTTTTCTAGTTTCCTTCAAACATTACAAGGAGAAGAAACTCATAGTAGGGTTTTGGATCAATTCACCACAAACACCTCCTGCTTCACGATGAACGAGGAACCCGTTCGTGTTCTAGCATTAGTTCGTTGAACCTTGGTGTGTCAAACGGTTAATCATTAACAAAAGGGTATAATCTTTTTCTCATAGGTAGATTAGATTTAAAATTATCTGTGTTCGCAAGTTTTGTAACCATGATCCTGATTGGGAATTTTAACAGTGTTAAAGTTTGAAACCCTAATTCTGCTGCGTTATATTAAATATCTATGTAATATAATAAATCAAAGTTTATTTCAGCCATGTGTCATTCATTGACATAGCTTCTGGCTTCTATTTCCCGCCCATATGCTCCACTCTTATTTTCACGCGGGTCATAGAGCATTCGTTTTACTTTTTTACCCGGGTATAAAACATTTTCTTACACATGAATTCTAAATGTTTTCTTTGTTTGATGAAACGATGAAACCCTAGATTGGATCGCCACCTATCGAACTTCTCTGCTTCTTCAAAATCTTCTTTCAATAATGTTCATAATTTGTAAGTTTCATTGATCATTAATTATTCCTTATTATAATTGTAGGTTCGCATATGAATATGTTTAGATTTGTTGATATCCTGTGTGATATAAACCCTAATTCCATATTGTTCCATCTAATTCCCAACCCATTGGCCCCTCTGCTTCTTCACAATATTCTTTCAAGAACGTTAATCACCTGTAACTTTCTTCTCATATTAATATGCTCATATTTTATTGATGTTCTATGTGTAAACCTTAAAATTATGCCTTTTATTTTTTGGGTGTTTTTGATTTTTATTATTTATATATACATCAGGTTTATGCAAGTTCTTCGTCCCCTTATTCATATTTTGATTGATTTTATCATTAAGTTTCCTCTTAATTTCAAATAGTATAATTTCCAAAATTATGGGATTTTAAGTTCTGCATAGTGTGTATCGTCGTCTATTTAACTGGATTCATTTTAAAATTGAATTCGTATTTTAGGGTTTCTATAGAAGCGTATATGTTCCAAATCGTTGATTAAGGTTGGATTTAATTGTTTTCTTTTTCGGTATTGTTGTATCAGTATCTTCAAATTTGTGACGTCTTCCCTTTTATGATTTGGCCGTATTCAACTGATTGTAGTGATTATTATAACATGCGACCAATTAATAGCCAATATATCATTGTGTATTGCAATATTGTTGTATTAATATCTTTAATTTATGTTATTGTTGGTCTTTTTGATTAATCGTCATGTTTTCGTTATTTGGTTATGTGATGATACCACGAAAAAATCAAACATCCATAAAATATGACAAAAACAATTTAGGATTTGATTTGTTCCTTTTTGTACTTTGGTTCTCTGATGATACCATCAATCCTCAAACCACAAATGCATATGTTTATTTGCAAAATTCATGTATTTTATGCATAAAATTTGATTATATGATTTTAATTACCTATAATAACATCATGACTTTCAATTTGTAATAGTTGTTAACAGGTTGAAAGAGTTACCACTTTTCTTTAGAGAGACCACACAGACGGTGAAACAACCATATATAGGTGATATCTTTTTTAGATATTACTATTCTTTCATAACCTTGATTTACGTTATCTCATTTATATACCAGTTTAGATGGAAACAATTGGTCTTTGTTAGCTTTGAAGATAGTGTTGTGAAAAATTTATTTTACTTCCTAGGAAGCATAATTCATCTTGTTTGTTGCAACATGGAAATGAGTGACTTTATGAAAATGTATTGTCTTTTTTATAGATGAAAGAGAATGTCTATAAAAATAAACCAACTAACTTGGGTATCATGTTCTTGAGTAGGGTTTTTTTTTTGTTTGAACTTTTTGTAACCATTTACATTAATAAATTTGATTGTAATCAATTGTCTACTATGTAATGCACAAGTTTGTAGCAATTTTTAGTTTATGAAGAAGTATACTATTAATGATGAAAATAAAATTTTGTATTTTGTTTTTTAAGTTTCTACTTTTTTTATTACTTTTGGAGGTATTTTATTACAATCTTTAATCTCTCTTTTTTATTTGAAAGAAATTCAAGAGTAGTGGTATGAAATATTTTTTATCATTCAACCCGTATATCACATGGGATTTAACCTAGTGGATTTAATATAGTAATTGTTCAAACTTGTTTTTACCTAAAAGTCAAACCGAATACCACTAATATTTCCAACAGTGGTACCAGAGCCACGCTTATGACATGCAAATCGGATCCGGTCAGTTTAACCGATTACAGATCACAAACTCTAAATTGTCATGAACATATCCATCATATATATCGACATCCTCATCATCAAACTCACCCTTGTCATGAAAATCATCCTCGTCGTCCATCGACTTATTAAATTTGACTGATTTCTGGCCCTTGATAGATGACTTGATATCTTTGAACCCTTTATTGATTGTTGCTTGCATTTGTTGGTAACCTATCCAACCCTTTCGTTTGTCTTTCCCGCCACCGCCACGCGTATGGTTCTTGCTATCAAAACCCATGTTCTTGAACTGGTTATTCAAAAGGTTCACACCTTTCTGTGACCCCTATATCTCAACATGCTTACCAGACTTGTTAAGTTTCTTTATAAGACCATGGGGTATGCCCCTTGGTTGTGAACACTTCACTTAGATGCCACGTAGATATCCACCTCAACCACCCACTCAACCACGGGGCACACCGCATGCTCTAAGTGTAGCTGGATTTACAGCTCCATACACCGTGACCTTCCCTTGCTCAAGATCTATGGTTGTTTCACGCACCCCTGTTCAAATTTGTTCTCCCAATTTTGGTTTAAATTGTCTATTTATGCATCAATAATTATACATAATATTAAGAGGGTTGCAATCTCTAGTAAAAAATAAACCATAAGGTTGCAAATTGCGTTTTTTTAATTTATAAATAATAAATTTTTTATGTTAATTTTAAATGAGTGGATGCAAGTTGCAGTCTTTTTAAAAACACAGGGTTGCAAGTTGCAAAAATAAAAAAGAATGGTTGCAATCTCCAGTAAGAAGTAAATCACAGGGTTGATAATTGCATTTAACTCTTTATTATTTGGTTGAACAAAATAATATAACATAGTTAAGAACGATTTAGAAAATCGTTATACAAATATATGTAGATGTTATAATGTAAAATCTTACCTCATTTCTAAACAAACAAACATATCTAGTAAAATCCCAATGATTTCAAAAGCACAGGAAAAAAATTAGCCTAGCTCATAGAAATTTTGCCTCTCAGAAGCAAGTTTTTGGGTTTAAACCTAGACAATAAGTAAATTAGTTTGAGGATACTTTAGAAGTAATGATAAAATACATTTATCGCTAAGAAAACTGTAGTTTTGAATATGAAGAAACGAAACCAAACTAGTTGGTTGGGGATATGAAAAAAAAAATTTAAAATTATATTGATTAGTATGAGTTTTCTTGCTTTTCTTTAAAATGTGGAGTTTTCATATGAACGTTCTTCTCTTTATATGTATAGAGTAATATTAAAAAAATTATTAACACTAAAATGTTACAAGTTTTAACAATGAATGATGATGATGTTATATTTGAACTAATTAAAAATGATGTTGATAATTTATTCAAATATTTTGAACTTTTTATGTTTTTGTTAGAATTTGTAATTAATGATTTATTTTTGTTTTGGATTTGTATATTAATAAAATTATTGTTTTTTAATTATTGAGTTCGAAATTGATATAAATATTTAAAATTTTTATTAAGATTTATTTTGAAACCGAGCCAGACTGAATCAAGCCGAGCCAATCGGTTTTAAAACGAGTCAAGGAACGAGCACAACATTTGGCTCGATTTTACAAATCTGAACCTATAAGGTTAGAAACATTATGATAAAAAAGAAATTTTTAAAAAAAATATGTAGATCATGAAGTTACGTATATATAACTCAAAAAATTCCGTATGTAACTTATAAAGTTACATATATGTAATCAGTATGTGTAACATACAAGTTATATATATGTAATAACCTAAAATACATATTTTTTGAATTTTTTTTCTTTATTTACATTTCTTATCTTATAATAAAAGGAAATTGAAAAGAAAAATTAAACAAAAATTAATTTGTAATGATTATGATTAGTTTTCTTATTTTCTCCAAAATAATGGTTTTCTTATGAACCCTCCCATATATATATATATATATATGAGCCGGATCAAATACAAAGGGTTTTTAACGTGAGAAGGTAGGAAGGAATCTGGGTCTATGATAAAATAAATGAATGGTTAAGATCTAGTGGTCCCCACATTTTATTTAAAACTTGCGTGAAATAGAGCTGAAAGGACAAAAAAGGAATTGGCTACATTTGTTGACTTTTTTTTTGAGGAATCAAGTTCCACCATTTTTTTGAAAATCAAATAACTTTTAAACGCTTAATCATTTTTTTAAAAAAATTACACCATAAAATAGAGAATTTTATTATCTTTGATTTGAGTATAGTATTGTTATATAGTTTTTTCTATTTTTTTTACGTGGTCCGTGATTTTAATGTTTGGTACGTGATTATTGGTACGTAATTATGTAGTTATTCCTTTGATATGAAAGGTAAATGACGGTTTGTAATTTTCATATAACGTGGTATGTGATTATATGGTCCGTAATTATGTAGTTGGTCATTGATTATGTGTGTAAAATTACAGTCCAGAATTTTACGAATCATGGTCTGTAATTTTATATGGACAATAATACCCTTTACCCTAATGACACATGTCAAATTACTATGGCTTCTTACGTTTTTCACGTTAAAATCCTTTGTATTATAACCGTCCTCTATATATATATATATACATACATGTATGTACATACACATACATGTATGTATCTCTATACAAGTATGTATAGATATACATGCATGTATGTATATACATACATGTATGTATAGGATATGGTTCAAATAAGAACCTATCATAATTGTGTTAACCCAACAACTTAAATTCAATGGTTTAAAAAGATTTAATAAAATATTGTGTCACACCCCGAGCCGGCGGGCCGGATCGTGTGCCCCGTCGGGTGGAAAGGCCTCGGGGCGCGATATCGGAAATGATAATCGTGATGATCAGATTGTTTACAATCTATATGATATATAATGAGAAACTACTAAATGAAAATATAGTTATAAAGTTAAATTACATTAGTTTTGTTCATAATTTAACAATGTAAATCTACTATCAACATCATATATTTTTTCTATCTTGTATCTGCACAAGATATACAAAATATTCTGTAAATGATGTTCAAAAATATGCAGGTCCAACATACTAGGTCCCCTGTCTGGTATCCTAGTCCAAAAGTAATAACTTCTACTCAGACCTGTTCGTCACCTGAGAAGTCATGCAAAAAGATCAAGTCAACACATGGTTTGTGTGTCCCTAGAGATTTCTGCAATGATTGCCCGTACCCACCGGTTCGGGTACGACCGGTTCCGGTTCCGGGTCCGGGTACGTTGGCCACCTCTACTTCTGGGTGGGTTTTAGCCCTAATTTTCGAACACCCCCGTTTGGAGAAAGTTCTTGAATAAGATACGATGATACGTGAATAGTGGGTTTTAGGTTTAAAAATAACAAAAGATCAAAATACCTAAAATACCCATCACATGTTTTGCACATGACTAGATTTAACTAGTAAATCTAACCAGAGTTAATGTAAATATTGAAAGTTGAAACAACTTAAATAATTAAAGGTTGTTTAGCATAATTAATATAGTTAAAGGTTGATATTTGTTATTTGTTAGAAACATTAAGGTTCAAATTTGTAATTTTGTCAATAAGTAATCCTAAACAAGGCCTTAGTCTAATAGAACCCAGTCGTAAGTTAAAGATACTCTCAAAATAGTGAACATTTAACTTTTATTAGAGCAATATGTAATATATTTAAAAGTGGATTAAATTGATTTGTGAATTGATTTTTTAAAAAAATAAACTACAAAATATATATTATTAAAGAAATATGAATAAAAAATCAAAAGGCGGAGATCTAGACGATCATGTCAGGAGTGGTCGCACAGGCAAAGTCATTAGTCCATGGACCAAGTATTGTCTTATAAAAACTTTACCACTTTGGACCTGTATGCATCTATAGAATCTCTATGTAATCGTATTATTTTGTTACTATTTAAAAATATGGAAAAATATTAAAGATACTATACAAATTTATCAACTATTTTAATTAAATTACTAAAACTTTCTTTCGAAAGTAACTAAAATTTAATTTACCGTTCTAATATTATGTAATTAACATGTCATAAGGTTAATATTTTTTACCTTAATTTTATACTAATGTTTTCTAGTTTCGGCTAATAATTATTGCTCCACTTCTTAGAAGCTTTGGTTCTTAAACGGATCTATCTATTATAATAAATCAAGGTTTTCTTTGGACACATGGCTCATTTTTAAAGCATCTCAACTTTGATTTCTCGTCTCTCTCTCCTATTAAATACACCTAATATTAAATATTAAATATGATTTTTATGCATTTTTTAAAATTAAGAAAAATATTTTTAATACACTAAAAATATATTAATATTAAAAAAACACATTTTAAAAAACCAATTTATTATAGAATATACATTTTATAAAAACAATATTTTAAAATAAAATGTTTAAGGAAACATATATTGAAAAAAAATAGTGTTTAAAAAATAGTATAATTTTTTTATTGATGATCAACCCGTGTAATACACGGGCTAATACCCTAGTATCCTATAAATCTAGGCAAGAAGTAAATTCATTTCCGGAATTTAGAAGTACGCACAAGATAGATTTATGGTTTTAAAACGTTTCTCAGTTTTACATTATAATTATTTAAAGTTTTTCTTCTTTTTTTAGAGTTACTCAGTTTTTACTATATATTTTAATTCTATTTAACATTTTTTTAGTTAAGTAAAGCAAATGAAATTTATATGAAACTTGATTACTTATAACTGAAAATTTTGAATGTTAAATTTAAATCAAATTAACAAATTATCATTAAATAGTAACCAACTTGACTTTTAAAAATCTAAACATTTTTAGAATATTACATAAAAAGATGGATGACTTTAAAGTCAAACCAAGAAAGTTTGAGTAGCATACTTGCAAACTTTGATTACTATTATTATGCATTATTACCCTTTTTGTTTTTTGCGAATATTATCTATACTACTATATAATACATATATGAAGGACAAAAGAGTAATTTGCTTAAATCTCTTAAAATTAAGAGTTTTACAACTCTTATAACATATGGTACAACCTTTTAAATCTAATCTAAAAGTTTTTTTTTCTACTTTCATTTTGTCCCACATTGGTAGCTTTTAATAATGTATGTGTGATAGAGTGATTATAAAAGAAAACCTCTCAAAATAAATTAACCACATCTTGACATTTTTGGCACATTTGACCTTTTATGTTAGAAGTTAAAGTTATTTTTAATTAACTACTAAGTTAAAAAAAATTGTTTTATTGTGATTATGACTCAAAAACGAACCATGCAAACCTTTAAAATCACCAACTTATGTGTTATGTTTCCCGCCGCATCGCGCGGGCATCTAACTAGTGTATAATAATGTATATGTATTATAATCGTTTGACTATTATCAAATAAAAACAAGATTTTACTCAAATATATAAAAATTTATTCTTGCATTAAAATTACTTTTTTGTACTTTATTTTTTGTAGTATTTAAAATAAAATATAATGCAAAAAATATAAATCCAGTTGTTTTTAGTGGATCCAAAGTACCATAATCATGATTATTTAAAACTATAATTAGCCGTTTAATTCATAAATTTTAATCAAAACCAATATTGCAGAAATCGCTGGTCGCTAATCGGTCGGTGGGGTGGAGACTAGGGATTATTCGGGATTAATCGGCCAAATCGGATAGTCGGGCCTAATCGGCCTAGTCGGGGATTTTTACAACCATGATCAAAACTAATCAATCCAGTTAAACAATATATGATCATGCGACTGCAACGGAGAATGAGAGAAAACTAAAACTAACCGTCGATTTTGCTCAAGGGCCTTTTGATTTTGTGGTTACAACCCTCACAGGCGCATTGGATATTCACTTTGAGGACACATGTTTGCATCAAAATTGAAGGGTGAGTGATCGATGGTCGAGAATAGAGGTTGAGATTCATATTGCGTACCTAAAGATTCAATAAGTCTTGCTTGCTCATCCTAATCGACTGTTGGTTTGTAGATCATACGCTAGATGCTAACAACGCAGATTTGGAAATCCGAAAGGGGGTAAAATTGAATAACCCTTGGATCAATTTAAATCGGGACAGGGTAGGGAGGCAGCGGCGGGCCGACCGGGGGGGGGGGTTGGTTGGTTGGGGTGCCTCCATAGATGGATAGTTGGTTTTAGTTAGAGTCTTAAAATTATATGGATTCATTATAAATTTATTCTTCTTCTTTCATCCCTCTAATCTAAGGAATGTTCAAATCATCAAATATAGAACAATTTTACTTAAGAACTAAAATAACTATTTCTAGTCACAAGTTAACAGGGTATAAAAGTAAATTCTTCTATTTTAAAGAAAAATTACTTTTTTTTTACCTCTTTAAACATGTGTCTAGAAATGTTTCTTTTTTGGTTCTTATAACTTGTTGTTTCTTAATTGAATGCATCTCATCTATGATATATTTGTATTTTATTTTTAGGAGTTCAATATGCTAAAAGTAAACATAAAAACACTTATATATCTTTTCTACTCTCATTGGATGTTTTTGTATTGTAATTTTTTAAATAAAGTACAAAAAAGTAGTAAAAAAACACAATAATAATACAAAACACTTATACACCCTGACCGACGTGATATCAATTGTCTGCGTGGCAACGTCTCAAAGTCCTGTGTGGCAACATATCAAAAGTCCTGTGTGACAACATATCAAAGTTCTGTATGGCAACATATCAAAAACATGTGTGATAACATATCAAAACATGGGTGATAACGTATCTAGTTTGAACAATAACATATCTGTATCGGTGTCACAATGCAGTGTGCTATGTGATACTATAACATGTTTTTGAGATAACAAGACTGCGTATAATTACAAACATATGTGTGATTACTGTGTGTTACGAACATATTTGGAAAATATGAATGTGGTTATACAATATTCTTATAATCACATATCAACATATTTTTTCAATATGACTGAATATAGTTGAATTTATGTGACTGAAAGGGTTATATTTAAATGTTCTTAAACTGATCTGAGTTTGTCTGCATGTGAGTAGAATAATGGCTCCTAAAAGAGGTTGACCAGCTAAGAAAA
Organism: Mikania micrantha; assembly: GCA_009363875.1. NCBI lineage: Eukaryota > Viridiplantae > Streptophyta > Magnoliopsida > Asterales > Asteraceae > Mikania > Mikania micrantha. The sequence continues at coordinate 18,722,672 of CM018685.1, forward strand.
CTGCTAAGAACATTCCTAACCCTGAAACAAATTAAGTTCCACCTGTTAATCCGGAAGCAAACACGGTTTCACCTGTGAATCTGGAAATGAATACGGTTCCACCTGTGAACCTAGAAGTGAACACAGTTCCACCTATGGCTGCAAGTGGATCAGAACTGAACGAAGCAGCAGTAACACGAATAGTGAATGAACAATTATCTGCTGTAGTATCAGGTATCTTAACACAACATCAAAAACATATCACTTATGGTTCTGGTGGGGACCATGACCATGTTGAACACAATGCTACTAGTGGACACGTAGAAACACATCATACCACTGGTACAACAACAACTGTTCTTGATCCACCACAACATGGATGTACTTATAAGTACTTTGCTTCCTACAACCCTCCTACTTTCACAGGCAAGGAAGGAGCGATAGGAATTGTAAAGTGGATTGAGGAAATAGAAACAAAACTCAAAATCATCTAATGTTTGGAAGAGCATAAGGTGTCTTATGCTGCTTGTTCTTTGAGGGGCTCAGCTTTAACCTGGTGGAATACCCAGGCGAAAACGTTGGGTTCAGCCACAGTTAATACTATGGGCTGGAACGATTTTAAGACTCTGATTATGTCAGAGTATTGCCCAATCACTGAAATCCATAAATTACAGGAAGAATTCTGGAATCACTCTATGATCGGTGCTGACTGTTTAGCTTATACCGATCGTGTTCATGAACTTACTTGCTTGCTTCCCCAAATTTGGGGAATGGTGACTGCTGCAGAACCCACTACACTCAAACGTACCATTTTGTTGACCACTAAGCTTACTAATGAGGCAGTAAGAAGTGGTACATTGTCAACAAAAACTCAAGCGGCTGTGAGACGTAGTGATCTCAGTGACCGTAGTAAAACGGAGGGTGTCAAAAGAAAGTGTTTTGGGAAAAGCAAAACCAAAGCTCCGGCTGAGACTAGCCAGAGTAAACAACAGTGAAGAACTATGGTTCAGCTATTCTTGAGGGGAAAGCTTATGCCGGGAAGTCACCCAAATGTAACAAATATCCTTTTCATCACACAGGACTATGTCCTGTTTGTGTGAACTGTAACCGAATCGGACACTACGTAAGGTATTTGTAACTTTCCATCTCGTCAAAAAAATCAAGCACCGCGACAAACCACTCAAACAAATAGGTCATGCTTCAAGTGTGGAAGCCCTCACCATTTCATGAGAAACTTTTCTAACAAAAACAGAAACAACACTAATCCAGGGAACGAAGCTAGGGGTGCTTTCCAGGTTGGTGCAATAGAAGCTAGGCATGATGCAAATATTGTTACTGGTACGTTTCTTCTCCATAATCTATACTCATCAATTTAGTTTGATACAGGGGCAGATAAAAGTTTTATCTCTCCTGAATTTGCATCATTATTATCATTGCCTACTGTAAATCTAGAACATCCCTATGTCATTGAACTTGCTAATGGCAAGCTCATCAAAACTAACAATTTTATTCAAGGATGTTTCTTGAATCTGACTGATCACCTTTTCAATATCAATCTACTTCCTATTGAACTTTGAAGCTTCGATGTTGTTGTCGGTATTGATTGGCTTTCAGATAACCAAGCAGAAGTTGTGTGTCAAAACAAGGTGATCCGTATTCCATTACCTGACGGTAATACACTGATAGCTCAAGGAGAACAAGATGATAGGAAACTTGGTATCATATCATGTATGCAAACTCAGAAATGCTTAAGGAAAGGCTGTTAGGCTTTCCTAGCACATGTAATGGAGAACAGTTCACCACAAAAACGTATCAAAGAAATTCCTGTGGTCAATAATTTTCCTGAAGTTTTTCCTGAGGATATATCAGGATTACCCCCAGTGAGACAAGTTGAATTTCGTATTGACTTGATTTCAGGCACACCGCCTGTTCCTAAAGCTTCATATCATTTAGCACCCTCTGAAATGCAAGAGCATTTCAGGACAATTGCAGGAACTGTCAGATAAAGGTTTTATCAGACCTAGTTTCTCACCTTGGGGAGCACTGATTCTTTTTGTGAAAAAGAAGGATTGTTCATTCAAGATGTGTATCGACTACACGGAACTCAATAAATTAACAATCAAGAATTCTTATCCGCTACCTCGTATCGATGATCTATTCGATCAATTTCAAGGTGCTATTATTTTTCTAAAATCGAATTAAGGTTTGGATATCATCAATTAGGGATTCATGATGACGATGTTCCTAAAACAGCTTTCAGAGCCCGATACGAACATTACGAGTTTTTAGTAATGCCATTTGGGTTAACAAATGCACCAACAGTTTTTATGGATATGATGAATCGAGTGTGTAGACCATATCTGGATAAATTCGTGATTGTATTTACTGAGGACATTCTCATTTACACCCGAAACCAACAGGAACATGCACAATACTTGAAACTAATTTTGGAACGTTTAGCACGTGAGAAGTTATATGCCAAATTTTCCAAGTGTGAATTTTGGTTACGGGAAGTTCAATTTCTTGGACACGTAGTAAATGAAAATGGTATACAAGTAGATCCTAGTAAGATTAGAGCAGTGAAACAATGGGAGACACCACGAACCCCAACTGAAATTCATCAATTCTTAGGACTGACAGGTTATTACAGGCGATTCATTAAGAATTTTTCAAAAATAGCCTTGCCATTAACAACTTTGACTCAGAAAAATCAACAGTTTATATTGGGTTCCCAACAGGAGGAGGCATTCCAACTTTGAAAAAAAAAATTTGCAACGCACCTATACTTGCATTAGCAGAAGGCACATAAAACTTTATGGTATATTGTGATGCTTCCTGTTAGGGGCTCGGGTGCATGTTAATGCAGAGAGATAAGGTAATTGCTTATGTTTCTCGATAGTTAAAAATAAATGAGAAGAAATATACCACTTATGATCTAGAACTTGGTGCTGTGGTGTTTGCACTTAAGATTCGGAGACACTATTTATATGGAACAAAGTGTATTGTATACACTGACCATAAAAGTCTTCAACATTTCCTAGATCAGAAAATGTTGAACATGGGACAAAGGCGATGAGTAGAACTCCTAAATGACTATGACTATGAAATTCGTTTTCATCCAGGTAAAGCGAATGTTGTAGCTCATGCTTTGAGTCACAAGGAACAAGTCAAACCTTTACGTGTGAGAGTGTTAAGAATGACTATTCAAACCAGTCTAATTCCTCAAATTAGAGAGGCTCAGCAACAAGCTTTACAAGCAACAAATTACCCAGCTGAGGAGCTAAGAGGATTAGACAAACAACTAGAAACCAAAACTGATAGAGTAATGTATTTCAAAAGCTGAATATGGACTCCTTTGTTTGGTAACATTAGATCAATCATCATGGATGAAGCGCACAAATCCAGGTATTTTATCAATCCAAGTGCCAATAAAATTTATAAGGACCTTAGAGACTTTTACTGGTGGCCTGGAATGAAGAGACATATAGCAGAATACGTGGATAGATGTTTAACATGTCTTAAGGTTAAAGCTGAACATCAATGACCTTCTAGGTTATTACAACAACTGGAGATTCCCATGTGGATATGGGATCAGATCTCTATGGACTTCATTACTAAACTACCCAGAACGTCACACAATCATGACTCTATATGGGTTATAGTTGATCGCCTTACGAAATCTGCACATTTCTTACCATACGAAAAGATTATTCTATAGACCAACTAGCTAAACTTTATGTCAATGAGATTGTATCCAGACATGGAGTACCAGTCTCAATTATTTCTAACAGAGATAGTTGGATTATGTCACAATTTTGGAAAACTCTTCAGAATGCTCTGGGCACACAAATCAATATGAGCACAGCTTATCATCCACAAACGGATGGACAAATAGAACAAATAAATCAAACTCTTGAAGACATGCTTATAAGCTGTGTAATTGACTTTGGAGGTAGCCGGGATATTGATCTTCCACTAGTTGAATTCTCATCCAATAACATCTACCATACTAGTATTCAATGCGCTCCATTTGAAGTAGTTTGTGGACGCAAATTTCGATCTCCTATCTGCTAGTCAGAGGTAGGTGAAAGTCAGATCATTGGCCCATAATTCATACAAGAAACTATAGATAAGATCGCACTAATTCAAGAACGAATCAAACCTGCACGCGATCGTCAAAAGAGTTATGCTGATAATCTTCGGAGACCATTAGAGTTCCAAATAGGTGATCAAGTCATGCTGAAAGTCTCACCATGGCAAGGCATTTTCAGATTTGGAAAGCGAGGTAAACTCTCATCGAGATTTGTAGGACCATTCAAAATTCTAGAACGATTTGGAATGGTAGCCTTCAGACTTGAATTACTTCCCAAAATTAGTAACATTCAGAATGCCTTTCACGTATTAAATCTGAAGAAGTGCCTAACAGATGAATCATTGATCGTACCCATTGAAGAGATTCAAATCGATGATAAACTCCAGTTCACTGAAGAACCAATAGAGGTAATGGACCGAGAGGTCAAAGTTCTGAAACGAAGTTGCATTCCAATCGTTAAAGTTAGATGGAACTCTCAACGTGGACCTGAATACACATGGGAACGTGAGAACCATATGAAGGAAAAATATCCTCATTTGGTTTCATAAACGATTGTCACCAGATAAGTCTTCACCAAATTTCGTCATCGGGACGAAATTTCTTTAACAGGAGTAAACTGTGACAACTACATTAAGAATCCATGTCATTCTTGTTTGAAATCCACGTCAAAGATACGATTCGGTTTCTCAATCAAAAAATCTGTTCGAAACGAAGAACTCGATATGTTAACGGTTAAATCCTTGTTTTGATTCGTAATAATGCCCGATTTTCATGAAACCATATTATGGATCATAATGGTTTTAACCATTTGATTGTAACAATGATGGTGATTGTCTTGATTAATCTTTGAAGTGCTAGGTTGAATCCAAGTGTTTCAAACTAATGTCAAGCATTTAGATAATCTTTGGAATAACGATCTGATGTTTATGTTAATCGTCAGATTAGTATATTGAGTATGGTTGTTAAACTTATTTCAATATAATATTCTTATGTTTCATGATATCCAAATGATCAATAACAAGGATTGACTATTCCAAAGCCAGAAATCCATCCGGAAACTGTTTCAGTGATATAATCAACCACAATACCTATTTGATTAATCTGAGTACATCCTGATTAATCCAATGAGTCATCAACATTGTATGAGGAACCTGAATCATTATAGGTTCCCACATTATCATACATTGGATGATATTAAATCAAAATAATTGATTAAGAATTTAATATCAGTTTGATGACTTGAAATGCAATCTCCTTGACATTGAACGTTAAGAAAGAGCTAATAAGTAAACTAATACATAAATAGCTTATAAAACATTAAATCATGCAGAATTAAACCACAAACACAAGTCTGCACGTTATCTGTTGACTTCGACACTTAAGGTGAGTTTCGTACAACCTCTTTTCTATATAATGTTTTACAAACATCGGGGTATTACTGTGAAGCTGTTCTCAAAGATATGATATGTATCACTGTTATCTGTGTGATTTCATGTGAACTTGTGGTGAAATTGTGGGATTTCATGGGATTTTGCCGGTAAGTCTCTATCACGATATCAAAAAGTCCTTATCTTTTATGATAGACTTTAAGAATGAGGCACAAAGATATTTACTGATGGGTAGTATCTTCATAGAACTGAACATTTCGTCCGAAAGGAACTAGATATCGGTCCCATGGTTATCTTTGGAATTGTGTATCAATAACTTGCATATCATATCATATTGTGTGGATTAATCATTACGAACTCACCAGCTTTGTGCTGACTTTTCAAACTTACAATTTTGCAGGTAGAGAGTGACGGCGTGTGAGATTGCACTATCAGACACCCAGTAATCCATGTCGTCACTCTTATAAAAGTTGTCTTTAGGCTAAGTGGGCCCGGAACTCTAAAAAGTAGTGTCAAATGACTCAAAAGTAGAATCATACTGGAACAACCAATTTGGACCTGAACCTGTATCAACGTGATTCAACTCTTTCCAGTCAATGTAGTAATACTCCACAATCTGCCTTGTCTTCTTGTTGAAGGCACGGTTGGCAGCTTTCTCAGAAAAATAGCCAACAAAGTAACACTCAATGGCTTTGTCATAAAACTTGTGATTGGGCTCAGTGTGGAGTAGAGTGCAAGGAGATCCAAAAGATTTGAAGTGACCGACCTTTGGCTTCTGATTGAAGAAAATTTCATATGGAGTCTTCTGGTGGCGCTTGTTCAGTAATGCACGGTTTTGAACATAGCAAGCTTTATTGACAGCTTCTGCCTAGAAGAAGATTGGCAGCTTCGACTCAGACAACATGGTCCGTGCAGCCTCGATAAGTGTTCTGTTCCGTCTCTCAGCTACTCCGTTCTGCTGAGGTGTACGAGGTGCACTGTACTTTCGAGAAATCCCTTTCTCATAGGAAGGATCAATAAGAGTTTGATTCCTAAACTCTGTGCCATTGTCAGTTCTTATCACCTTCACCTTCAAGTTCTTATAATTTTCAATCAAGGTGTTGAACTTCTTCAGGATCACCGCTGTCTCATCCTTCTTAGCAAGAAAGAATACCCAAGTGAATCTGGAATAATCATTTGTGATCAGAAGACAGTATGACTTCTTCTCGATGCTCATGACGTTGACTGGTCCAAATAGATCCATGTGAAAAAGTTGTAGAATAGATGAAATTGAACTAAATAGTTTCGGCTTGTGGGGTCTCTTGTGTTGCTTCCCCTTGGCACATGCGATGCACTTTTCAATAGAAGAGAAGTCCTTTGAAGGAAGTCCAATTACATGATCTCCCTTGGCTAATCTTTTGAGATTTTTCAGGTTGATGTGACTCAATCGGCTATGCCACAATAGACAATCAGTCTCCGATGCCTTTGGGAACAAACATGTGTTCTCGGTAAATAAATCTGAATTCATATTGATGATGTAGGCATTGTTGATCCTCGGTGTCCTCATCAAGATCCACTTCTCTGAAATTACAAATAACAGCTTCAAGATCAAATACTCCTTGTTAGTGAAGTGTGTTGAGAAGCTCTTGTCACAAATCTAGGAGACACTCAACAAACTGTGGTTGAGTTCCTCCTTGTAGTACACATCCTCAAAGCTCAAAGTGCCATTTGTAACAGTTCCTTTCATGCCTATCTTCCCACCTTTGTCTCCGGAAAATGAGACATATCCTCCATTAAACGGTGTGACTTAATGCAACTGAGAGAAATCCCCAGTCATGTGCCGGGAGCAACCACTATCAACATACCATACGTTCTTTAGCTTTTTTGGCCGTCCTTACACAATAAGTACACGTTTAGTGAGAAATTGGTACTAGGGCTGTAAACAAACCGAACGTTCAGTGAACAGTTCGTGAACTGTTCGGCGGGAAGTTCATTTATGTTCATTCGTTTAATAAATGAATGAACACGAACAAGAAATTCCGTTCGTTTTGTAAAAGGAACGAACGTGAACAGAGGTCGTGTTCTTTCAGTTATGTTTGTGAAAATTCGGTAACATGTTCGTTTACGTTCATTTATGTTCGGTTAAGTTCAAATATTATATTTATTCATTAAATGTGTTTTATATTTTTAATTTTTAATTTTTTGTTTAATACCATATTATTTAAGTTATTTTTGGTTTAACACTTTCATCTTTTAATTTATATATTTATAAATGATAATCTACAATGTTTGAAATTAAGAATGTTGATTTTTGTTGTTTAAATAATATGTGTTCGTTAGTGTTTGTGAACAAACTAAATTCCTTAATGAACGAACACAGACAAGAATTTTTGTTCGGTTAGCATTGGTGAACCGTTCTTGAAAAATTTAAAAGCTAAACGAACGAACACGAACAAGAGCTCGTTCGGTTCGTTTACAGCCCTTATTGGTACCCAAATCTTTACAGATTTAGGCACTTATGGTAATTTGGTGCTTTCTTTGCCTTTGTCCTTAAGCCTATTCACATTGGTCGACTTGTTTACTTTGATCTGCTTGTTCACACTGCCAGGATCAATTGGTTTTGTAGGAGGTTTCACTTGTAGCTTACCCTTCCACTGAGTTTTAATTTCAGATTTGAAAACCTTTGCTTTTTTTGTTATGAAAACCATTTTGATTTGGTTTAGACCCTTTTCTATTTCTAGCAGTGTGATGATTCTAAGGTTTCACCTTAGGCTTGGAGTAGTGATTAGTCCTCAATGGTTTACAGATTGATTTTGCCTTAGGTGTGACCTTCTAATTCTTCCCATAAAGGAATTCAGTGGGTTTGTGCAGACAGTGTCGGGCTATGTGGCCTAGTCTCCCACATGTAACTTACCTTTTGATAAAACTCTTGTGGGTCAAAAGGCTTTACATCACAATCACTTTAACCAGGAGATGTACTTGTGGAGACTTGTTCCAATGACCCAATTGGAACATTAGGTTCACTGTTAGGATTTAACTTTGAACATGTCTCTCTTGTGATTGTGGAACGAGCCTTAGTTACATTTTCTGTCAAAGGAGAAGCATTTGATTTTGAGACACATTTGTTTTTAACATCATCATCAGTTTTAACAAACTTAGTCCTAAGATTCTTAATCATTTCATTTAGTTTAATTTTAATTGTTTCAAACTTTCCAATAAAAACAACTTTTGGAACTGAAAAATGTGATTTGCTAGATGAGACTGAACAATCTTTGCTCCTTCCAGCACTTCTTTCTTCTTCCTCCTCACTCTGACCTGAAACACTTAAATCTTCTGCACAAACCTCAGAAGCATCAGAACAATTTAAATTAGACAAAATAGGACCAAATGTGAGTGAACTGGTTTGTTAGAACCAGTAGTGAACTCATACCTTCGGTCTGACTTTAACAGCATATCATCAATAAACTTGTTGATTTTGGGCATGATGGAATAATTGTGGTTACAAGGAGGGTTCACCTTACTATAACCAAGCCCAGTTGGTTCTCTTCCCCTGATCTCAACACTGATAATCTTTGCCACCAAGTTACTTGAGTAGTCATATTTTACTGCTCCAATTTTAATTTTGGACAACTCAGTTTTAACTTGATCAACTCTAAGGTAATCTCTTCTATCCGACGCTTGGTGTCCCGATTGTTAGATTCCATGTTACTCAAAAGTTCCTTTAACTTTGAAATGTCATGCCTTTCGGCATCAAGTTTCTTTTTGAAACTTTCTTCATTTTTAAGAAATTCAGAGTTAAAGTATTTTAATTTGGTCACCTCTTTGATCAATGCCTCATTGGGAAATCTATACTTAAAAACTTTGTCAATGCAAGAGGTAGAGCAAACATTTTCAGTTACCTCATTTCTCTTTTCAAACACCTCAGCCATGAACGTGTGTCTTAGAGTCATCTCCAATTCTTGCAACTGATCACTCCAGTCATAATTTTCTGACTCCTGAGTCACTAAAGCTTTAGATGTTCCAACACTGGAGGCATGATCTGTCTTCTTGTCAGCTTCGACTTATCAAAGTGACCTGGCTAATCACAGTTATAACATCTGAGGAATCATTCCCGAGCAAAGTGACCTGGCTGGTCATAGTTATAACATCTGAGCTTCGACTTATTAAAGCCGAGCTTCTTCCTGGGTTGTTCCCAAAACTGTTCTTCCCTACTTCTTAATAAACTACTTTTTTCGGAAGACTGCCATGGCCATCTGCCATGCTATATCCATCTCCACATCAGCCGGATTAATCTGCTCCAGATTATCATGTGTCAATTTGGGTGGTGCCAACTCACCTGCAATAAAAGCATTGTAACTGTTCGTGAAGCCTTTGAATAGTAGCAGGTTCTCCTCACTTTCTGGACTGACTTTTGGCGCGAAGTGAGCTTGCCCAGAGGAGAGACTAGCAGTCTCATATGATATAATTTAAGATCCCAAAGCTTGGAAGTTCATGGATGAGAGTAGTGCTGCATTTTCTGAAGCTGGAGTGTTGCCCATGGAGATGGCATGATTCAAGGCTCTCTGTTTATCATCCATATCATATGAGTCGATAATGGATATCTCAGGGTAGTCTTGTACATGTCCTTCGTCCTCTTGATGGTTGTACAATTAGAGTTCCAATTGTATGAAAGAGATTTCAGCAGCTTCTTATTGACCTCACCCTTGGTCATCTATATCATGTTGCTCGTGAGCTCAGTCATAAGGTGTGTGAAATGGTTCAGTTGGGCATCTAGTGTTTCACCCTTGATGTGATTGAACATGTTGCACTGTTGTCTCAACATGTCCTTCCTGCTCTCACGCATATCCTCATTTCCTTCGAAACGCTCAACCAACGCGTCCCATAATTCTTTGGCAGTTTTGTGCTCCTTGAACCCGTGAGAAACCTTGGTGGATAGCACCATGGTGATAGAGGCATAAGCCTTGTCATCCTTCTCCCTTAGTAGAATGTCGTTCTCGGTAAACAGTTCAGGGTCTTCAGGGATAAATCTATTCAGTTCACTCTCATACATGGGCACGTAAGACCCTTTCTCAATAGAACACCATAGGTTCGGATCAGTCTATTTGATAAAGGACTGAAATCTGAACTTCCAGTCTTGAAAATTATCACCCAAAACAAGCCTAGGAGGCTTAGTACTAGTCCCGATCTCATTGTCCAAATTGAGCAGGATGGACAGATTGGTTAAGTTCTTTGAATCCATGATGAGATAAAACGAAGTCTCAGTTCACGAAACCCAATAAGTATGTGAAGTCCAGGGAGTTCTCGAAGTCCAGCAAGATCACGAACGTCAGTATGCGAAATCTAGAAAGACAATACACGACGAAAGGTATTCGAAACCAAGTTCACGAAATCCGAGTATGCGAATCCAAGTATTCGAAAACCGGTATACGAAGCCGAGAAAACGAAAATGAGTACTTGAAGCCAAGATCTCAAAACCAAGTGTCTGAAGATGAGTACACGAATACAAGAAGCTGGAGATCAGGTTAGGAAGACTAGTACTCGAAACCCTATTCTTGAAATGAAGTTGTCAAAAAACACTTGAAAAATTCCAGAGGAAATTTCCTCAAGATCCAGAAGCCCATATTGATACAGTAGCTAGATGGTGTAGAAATGAACGATAAAGTAGCAAACTTGAACCAAAAAGCAGCTACCTTTTGCTGAAAAGAGCCTCTAAGCTCTGATACCACTTGTAGGTCCCTTACTTTGTAAAAATCAAATCTTTATCAACTGAATCAGCACGAAACACTTCTTAGATGTGTGGAATCCATGATGGAAGGTAGAGATGTAATAGAAAAGTTAACTTTTATTATAAAAACGTGAACTTTACACAAATTACTTCAATACGTCTAGAAGAGTCTGCCTCGGGAATTCAACCCTAGAACAATATACAATGCGTCTATTTATACTACTCTAGGAGTACTCGAACCTATGTACACGAAATAAAAAGTACATGATATTTACAAGTATAAGAAATGAAAAGTTCACGAAAATTTCAAAACTTGGTCTTCATCCTGTCTCGAGTTGATTTTGTCAGTCTTTGTCTTCAGATTAGGCTCTACAGAAACATCAGTGAGCCAATCATCGATCTATAAACATGTTGATCAACATCTTCACCATCTGAATTCGAAGTCAAGACAGGACGAGCATCCATAGGAGTGGAGGTGGGCTTGGAGTCCAACATGTTAAACTTGGTAAGTATATCAGTCACGTACTTGCCTTGATGAATCAGCACCCTCTTTTGATCTTGCTTTACCTAGAGACCTAAGAAGAAGGTCATCTCCCCCATCGCACTCATCTAAAAATTTTTCTTCATCATGGCATCAAAATCTTTACACAGCACCGAGATCCTGGAACCAAAAATGATGTCATCCACATAGATCTGGACTCGAATAAAGTCATCCTTCTCTTTGTGAATGAACAATGTCTGATCTATGGCTCCATAGGTATATCTATTAGCTAGAATATGATCTGTAAGTGTAGGATACTACGCTCACGGTACTTGATGAAGACCATACAGAGCTTTGTCTAGCTTGTAGACTGTTGATGCGTGAAATGTCCCTAGTTCCACGTAATGGTCAATTATGATTGTAAAAAGCTTTAATTATCAGTGATTGATGAAATCATGTATTTGCCATTGCGTATTTGTGTTTAAATATGTTTACTTTGACTTTTGATATACTACAGGACCATTATTACTAATTAACCTAAACATGAGTCAATTCGTACGAATGAACGCTTAACGAACGATCAGTTGAACGAAGGAATCACAATTCTGATTAGTTCGTACGAAAGAATCAGAGACATGATTCATTCGCATAACTGCTTCATTCATAGATCGTGGTTCGCTTAATCGGGTGATTCGTGTAACCCATTCGTGTGGTTTGCTGATCACTATAAATAGCTGCAAAACAGAATATTTCACAACACCTTAACATTCCCTGTCAATCCCTAGGTCTCCAGAGCCGTCTTCTTCATTCCAATTTTGTTCTCATCCTCGTGGTGTTCGATTTCAATCAAAATGTCGACTCCTCATCATCGGATTATCACGGGGCTCATTGATTTCAATTGGAAAACCCCCGAATAGGATTCCACACTATTCGTGGGCATGTTGAGCAGAATCAGTAAGGAACCGAGCCGTTCCATAGGTCCTACAAAGTGGTATGAGAGCTTTGGCTCTTGATTCTACTTGATTTTCAATCTAGATCATCATATTACAGGTTGTTGTGTCTTGTTTTCTAAAAACCATGTTTTTCTTACACTTAAAGTTACTGTTTCATTGATGAACAGTGAGTTTTTCGAGTTTTTTTGAAAAATCGTTTATTCCAGAAGCTTAGGGATGTCTTCATGAGTGTGTGTACCAAATTTGGTGGTCAAAATCGATCTAGGTTCAAAGTTTGAAGTATTTTCCTTACTGCTCATATTCAGATCGTGCGAACGGGGTTCTCAGGCGAATAAATCCACGCACGAACCAACGTCTGGACATTAATTTTAGTTCGTTTAAACACACTAATCAACCATCTGTTTTGTGTGATCGCTATACGAATGAATCTTCATTCATTTAAGTCTTTCGTTTGATCATTCATTCGTTTATACTTTTAATTCGTATACTCATTCGTGTGATTTCTTGTCTTTCATGCCCGTCATTCGTATTATTCTACTTCGTTCGTACCTAAAGTCTGAAATTTGTCTAAGTGTTGAATCAATTTATGTCTGCTAAGATGGAGGAACTAGCGTTGATGGCAAATCAGAATCATAGGATTCAGAATTTATTGCTCACCGAAACCGAGACTAGAAATGCCAATAAAGCCCCAAAATTATTATCATTAGATGATTATCCTCATTAGAAATATAGATTTGAGATTCACATCAATGGGGTGGACACTAACTTGTGGATGATGATTGAAAGTGGATACTTGAGACCAATCAATGAGGATGGAACACCTATGCTGGTTACTCGAATGTCTGAACCTTAAAGAAAGCTATATGATTTTGAAAAGAAGGCCTATGCTATACTGTCTTAGTCAATTGCCACTGATATATTTCATCAGTTTAGATAATTTACTTCTTCTAAATCACTATGGGATGCTTTGCAACAAAGATATGAAGGAAATGATGCACTCAAGAGCATTACGACTAAAGCTTTGAGGAAAGAGTTAAATAGCTTTATGTATGTGGGAAACGGGTCCTTGGATGATTTGATTGCTAGATTTTATCATCTTCTCAGTGAGCTTTTCAACCATCAAGTAAAGACGACTACTCAAGAGAAGATCCAATGTCTGGCAGACGCATTACCTCTCAAGTGGGAATCTTTTCTCATGGTACTAAAGTAGAGTGAGATGCTTGCTTATATGGTTATTAATGATTTCATTCAAAAGCTGAAGGAACAAGAGATAGAGAACAAGTGGAAAGCCAAGAGAGTGGCACAAGTTCAAGATCCTTCCATCTATTATTCCATTCCCACTTTGGAAAGAACTTCTTCACATGCTCCTCTGAAAACAACATTTGTTTCTCAGACCAAAGAGGCTCCTGTTTCAAGTCAGGTTCATGTCAATCAATCTGCTGCCACTTCTAATTCTCACTCAGAGGATAGTCATTCTTTTATCAACTTGAAGACAGAAAATTTTGATAAAGTGACACTAGAGGTTGCTAAAGAGCATATGGGTCTCTTATCTAAACTTGTGAGTTCTTATGATGGGTTGTTAGCTGGTCAGATCAGAAATCCACGCCTGAAAAATGATGACTACTCACAGATTTATCCAGATGACATGGAAAAGATTGATATCATGTGGGCTCTTGCAAGTGCTGTCAGAAGGGCAAAAGATTTTGTCAGAAGAACTGGGAAGGAAATCAATTTGAACAAGGATTCAAAGTTTGGTTTTGACATGTCCTCAGTGACCTGCTACAACTGTGGTGATAAAGGACATTTTGCAAGACAATGCAACAAGCCAAAGAAGATGGGAAATCAGAATCCGTTTCAGAATCAAAGATCATCTGCCTCTAATCCAGAAAGAAGATTAATACCAATTGAGACTCCTTCTCATGCCAGCTCCTCAAATGCAAACAAGGCTCTAATGGTTCAGAATGATGAAGGGGAAAACTGGGATTTTAGATTCAATTCAGACAAGGGAGCAGATGAGAAAGCTTGTGTTGCAGAAATAAAGAAAGTTGCTGATCCCATTGCTGATAGTGGTTCAGAAGAAGTAAAGATTGATCTAGATGAATCATCAGGATTAGATTCTGAAAGCACTTCGGATTCAGAGACTCAAGGAGAATTGGATATTGATTCTGAGGAACAACATGCTAAACAATTTGCTTTGATGGTAGATACTACTGCTTCTTCTCAGACTGGTCAGGTAAATGATGAATATTCATCACCTAACTCTAGATGTTTTCATTGTGTTGACCTTGAAAGTAAGGTTTTGTCTTATCAGGAGCATAATGCAGACTTGATCAGTGATCTCAACCAGTCTATTGAGGTGAATCGTGTTTTAAAATCAAATGAAAAAGATTTTCAAGCTAAAATTGGCTTATTAAATAGGTAAATACATGAGGCTGAGATCGCTGTGCTTAATAAACAAGATGCTATCACTTCTTATCTCAACACCATTAATGAGACAAAGAAGAAGTTAGCCATAGTCGAATGTGACTATGAGACATTGGGTCAAAAGCTCAAGAGCTATGAAAGTGCCTCATATATCATTGAGCACATGATCAGTGATTAGACTGATTTGAAGGGTAACGGAAAAGGAACGAAGTATAATCACTGTCCTCCACCGGTTCTTAATTCTTTTGTCAATTCACCAAATGAAAAAGAAATTAAAGATTTTCAATTCAAAGCTCCATTGGTAATTGATCCAATTGGAGTTATTTCAAGTGAAGATTTTTCATCCGCTGAGGAGTCATTTGTGGAGGGAGTAGTTGAGGATTGGGTCTCTGATTCTGAGGATGATTCTGATTTTTCACCTCATGTACCTATTGCTAAGAATAATACATCTTGTGTCAAAAAGATTGATCCAATCCCCCCTAAGAAAAATTACTCTTCAAAATTCTCCAAAGCTATTGGCTTTGTGAAGGCTTCACAAGTGGGTGAAGCCAGTGAGTCCAACAAGACTGACAATCTTGTTTTTAATGGGACTAAGGGTTTGGGTTTCAAACAAGACAAGAAAAATTCAACTGATTTTCATAAAAACCATGGTTCAAAGTCTTAAAACAATCTATCTCAAAATAAAACCAAAAAGTTTTCTTCAACAAATAAACGAGCTTCTTTTGAGTGTGGTGTGTTGGGCATTTTGCTAGATCTTGTCCTCATTTGATTAGACCACAGTTTGAATCACATAGAAAGCCAAATCAGCATTTTGTTAAAGAGGTCAAACATGTTCATCATTCACCTCAAATCAAACCCAAATGTCCTGCATCCATTAAGTCTCAGGATAAGGGTAAAAGGGTAATAACTGATCAAAATACACCAAAAATTGTTTCTGACAAATAATCCAAACCATCTTCCGTGTATTGAAAGATTTTTTTCAGCAAAAACACTATCTGGAAGGTCAAGTCCTTTAAGACTTCTGTCTTAAACCCTCCAGATAAAGTAACCTCAGATGGACAATGGATTGAAATGAAAATCCTGGACTCATTGGGGTCAACCCAAGACTGTAAAGGCTTGGGTTCCCAAATTCAACTAATGATTTGTGTATGTGCAGGTTGCCCCAAATGCTGCTCTTAACAGCACTTGGATTGTTGATAGTGGGGCATCAAGGCACATGACTGGAGACATATTTCTTCTTACAGATGTCAACTCAATCAGAGGAGGATATGTAGCTTTTGCTGGTGACAAAGGCGGATTTATTACTAGAGAAGGAACTCTTACAAATGGTCAAGTTTCATTTGACAAAGTAAGGTATGTGAAGCACCTGGAAAACAATCTTCTTTCCGTATCACAGATTTGTGACAAGAAGTACAAAGTTCTCTTTGATGATTCAAGCTGCTACATTCTCAAGCAAGGTATCACCATTCCTGAAAATTGGGTTTTGATGTCAGCTCCAAGAAAATAGGATTTGTATGTTCTTAATATGGCCACAGCTTCAACTACATCTTCTACAGCTTCATGTTTTATGTCTAAGGCAACAGAGAAAGATTCTATCCTTTGGCATAAGAAGATGGGTCATTTGAGTTTACGAAAGATGAATCACTTAGTTCACAACAATCTGGTTGAGGGAGTGAGTTTGAAGAACTTTAAACTGTCTGATGTCTGCGTCTCATGCAAGAAGGGAAAGCAAGTCAAGCAGTCTCATAAACTCAAGAAGTATCATTCAATTACTATTCCACTTGAGCTTCTTCATATGGATCTGTTCGGTCCTATTAACCGCAAGAGTATTGCTGGAGATCAATACTGCTTGGTTATTACTGATGAGTCCTCCAGATACTCCTGGGTATTTTTTATGAAGGAAAAGTCAGAAACGTTTGAGTGTATTTAGATTCTGGTTACCAAGCTTGAATCACTCTACAAGCTCAAAGTTCGGATGCTCAGAACCGATAACGAGACGGAATTTAAGAATCATAACATGGAGACTTTTTGCAATGAACGTGGTATTATTCAACAATTTAGTGCTCCATATGTCCCATAGATGAATGGTGTTGCTGAGCGAAAGAACTGAACATTGATTGAGGCTGCTTGGACTATGCTTGTTGATTCATCCCTACTGTTTCAGTTCTGGAATGAAGTTGTTGCAAATGCTTGTTATACTCTGAACCGTGTATTGATTGTGAAGAGACATGGGAAGACTTTCTTTGAATTGCTCCATAAAAGAAAGCCAAATCTTAAGTATCTTGAACCTTTTGGTGCTCCATGCATAATGCTTAAGAAACATGAGCAAGGAAAGTTCAATGAAAGGTGGAAGAAGGATATTTTCTTGGGTATAGCACTTCTAACAAAAGAGTATACAATAGATCAACTCGCAATGTGGAGGAGTGCTACCATGTGGATGTTCAGATATACACTATGCCACCACCTAGAAAGGGTCCAGACTGGATGTTCAATTATTCTGATCTGTTTGACTCTTTTAATATGTCTTCATGTATTATGATGAAGATATTGTTGTTCAAATGATGTATGATGCACATAATGCACCTGATGAACTAGTGCAACCTTCATCAGTTACAACTACAACGCAGACAAATGATGACAGATTAGACTCAGATGATCATCACTCTCAGCCACATGTCCCAGAACCTGATGTTGAAAATCTTGTACCTGCTCTTGAGGATCTTAATCTTAATAATATTGATCCAGAAGTTGTTGTTCCTGTTCATCCAGTGGGAGTAATTAACAACATGCATCCTCAGTTAAATATTATTGGAAATTTGAATGATGGAGTGAAGACTAGAAACCAGTTATCTTTAGGTGGTCTTGCTGACATACTCGACTTTTTAGATGTGAACTTTTGTGCCCATTCTTGTTTTATCTCCCAAGTCGAGCCCAGAACCATTAATGAAGCCTTGAAAGAAGAATCTTGGGTAGATGCTATGTAGGAAGAGTTATTGAAATTTAAGAAGCTTGGGGTTTGGCAGCTTGTTGATAGACCTAAAGGTGCGAAAGTCATTGGCACAAGATGGGTTTTACGCTGCAAACGTGATGATCATGGTATTGTGATAAGAAACAAAGCACGTCTGGCTGTGCATGGTTTTAGACAAATTGAAGGGATTGACTACGATGAAGTATTTGCACCAGTTGCTCGTCTGGAAGCAATCCGAATTTTCCTGGCTTATGCAACTTACAAAAAGTTCAAAGTTTATCAGATGGATGTTAAAAGCGCATTTCTTCATGGTGTGATAAATGAAGTTTTGTATGTCACTCAACCTCCCGGGTTTGAAGATCCATTACACCGTGACCAAGTCTACAAGCTTGAAAAGGCCTCATATGGATTGCACCAAGCTCTGCGAGCGTGGTATGAGACACTTTCTACTCACCTTCTGAACAACAGGTTCAGAAGAGGTGTCATTGACTACACTTTGTTCATTAGAGAGATGGATGGGGATTTGCTCTTGGTACAAGTTTATATGGATGATATCATTTTTGGATCCATACATGATGTTCTGTGCAAAGACATTGAG
Source organism: Mikania micrantha (assembly GCA_009363875.1). Lineage (NCBI taxonomy): Eukaryota > Viridiplantae > Streptophyta > Magnoliopsida > Asterales > Asteraceae > Mikania > Mikania micrantha. The sequence goes on from CM018685.1 coordinate 18,741,260, forward strand.
AAGGTTATGAAAGATAAGTTTGAGATGAGTTCTATGGGAGAGATGAAATATTTCCTTGGGTTGCAGGTGGATCAATTTGAGGCAGGGATCTTTATTCATCAGACCAAATATGTTGGTGACATTCTGAGCTGGTTCAGTATGTTGTATGCAAAACCTGCTGGTACCCCACTGGCTGTTAATCACAGGATTACACCAGACGAAAAGGGGGAGTTAATCGATGCCACTCTGTATCGAGGAATGATTGGATCTCTTATGTAACTCACTGCCTCTCGATCAAACATCATGTTTGCTACTTGCTTGTGTGCCCGATATCAATCAAAGCCAAGAATCTCTCATCTTATTGCTGTAAAGAGGATTTTGCGTTATCTGAAGGGTACTCCGGATCTACGATTATGGTATCCTAATGATGATAACTTTGACCTGACTGCTTATAGTGATTTAGATTATGGTGGATGGAAAAGGGATATTAAGTCAACATGTGCGGGGTGTCAGTTCTTTGGGAAATGCCTGGTTATCGGGCAATGCAAGAAGAAGACGTTGGTGTCTACTTCCACATGTGAAGCAGAATACGTTGCAGCTGCAAGTTGTTGCTCACAAATTATCTGGATTCAGCAACAACTCAGGGACTATGGGTTAAATTTTTCTCTCATTTGCGTTTTTTTTGTGTGTTTTCCAAGGTGTTTCTCTCTTGGCCGAATCTCACTCCTTCCTCTTCTTTAGATAGGATGGGAGATGGTCTTAGGGTTACACACATTCGAATGGTGGATATAGCCATGATTATCTTTGGATGGAAAATCAAATCACCTTTAGAGATTTTTGATTTCGAATCTCTAAGAATCGTTCCAATTGTGTGTTAAATGATTATGATTAGTACATTCAAGGGATATAGTGGATTCATGTTCATATTTGAATACTTGGCCATACACATAAACGTTTTGGGAGATCTTCCGGTTCATATGGTTTGAAGATTCATATTAAGGGCCGTGATTGTTTGCTAGTGATCATGGATTATTGCTTTTTGTGTAATCCATTGTATTCATTTGTTTCATGATTTACGACCAAGTGATTGTTTTTCATTGTGGCCGAAATATCCAAGTGCTTTGGTCGCTTATCATGGTGATGGTGGCGGCAACCTACAAGGTAACAAATCATGGTGGATTCTTTTTTGGTTAGGATGAGAGTTGCGATCAATTGGGTGGATGCTATACGGTGGTGGTTGTTGCATGTGGGGTTGCATGGTTTAAAACTTGCGGCTGCCTCTTATCTTTTTGGAACTTCGATTTTGGTGGTGGCAGAATATTTCACATGATGGAATAGTTTATTGCTTAACTTATATGATGGAGATAATGGATTGGTTGTGTACACTTGGTCGAATACAATACATATGGGGCTGAATACTTATTTAGTTGCCTTATTATCCTTTTGGTATTTCGATGCTTGGTGGTGGCCGACTATACTATGTTGTGGATTTCAAGTGGGCTGAATTGCATATTGGTGATTCAAGATTATGTGCTGGAGGTCAATTGCCGAAGTATTATAAGAGGGGCTGCAATCTTGTGGCTGCCATCATTTTATTGGGTTTCGGTTGATGGTGACTAACCGGTTGATTTAAGTCACAAGGTGGTTATCTTGGTTTTTGATTTTAATTAACTTTGTGGTTAATTAACTGAAACAATTACAAGTGGGCTGCATATATGGTGTGGATGCATTTATATTTTTTGGGTTTCGGTTCTTGGTTATTAGCCGTATGGTTGTTTCATGGTGGTGGTTTGTTGGTCGTAATTTGTGTTGACATCAATGTGGCGGCTGGAATTGTATGTGTAATGGCTTAATCATGGCTCAATATCCAATGTAATTAATGATAGGTGGTCTATGTTTATCTTCAAGAATGTGGCTTAATCATGGACGCATGATGTGGCTATCTTCATTCGTTTGTGGGGCTGTTTTTTATATTGGAGGCTGACATCATTGGTAATTGGTTATTTATTATTTTGGATAAGGAAGTAAAGTTTATATGGTGGCCAATTGATTTAGATTTGGTTTGCATGATTTGGTTAGCATGAGGGCTACAAATTATATGTGGCTTATTAGTTATTTGGATGATTTATATGCATGACTTGTGCATATGATGTATATGAGGAATGGATATGGTTGCATGATAATATCTTGAATTGAATGCATGCTTGCATTGGATGATGGATTGCATGGCCTCATGTATGTGATTGTGTTGGGTTATGGCATATTTTGTTTATTCCAAGTGGTCATTCTTCATGGTTAATAATTTCAGTGAACATCATTAACACTTGAATGGAAGATAGTTCTTGTTTTCTTAAAGGCCTTAGAAATGGGGGAGAAAACACATCTAAGTATGGGCTAAGATGGACATCTAGTACAAGATTGGAATGATGTTGTTGCTATCTTTCATTTGGGTGTTAGGTCCCCTAAATGAGCCTTAGAAATGGGATGGGGATTGAACCAAAGTATGGGCTAGGTTGATGATAAGTAATGCAGATGTTGCAACATGAAGAATGGAAGACTTGGAGATGCTTTGTTTATATGTGATTTGAACACTCTTTAAATGACAAATCATAGAGTTAGTATGATTCCTTGTTTGTTGGGGCCTGTTCGCCTTTGTTTGATTTATTTGATTAGAGCATGCGTGCCTATCACTAGATTGTTTTATTTGTTTCTGTCGGTTCCCCCCTCTAAGGTTAAAATGTTCTGGAGGGTGGGGATGCGGTTTGTTTGTAACATACATTATTCTTTTTAATAAAATTTGCCAGGGCTTGCCCTTTTTTCAAAAAAATTTTTTTTTTCTAACACTCCTATATTTGTTGATAATACTGCTGCCATTGCTGTCACTAAAAATCGTGTCTAGCACTCAAAAAAAAAACACATCGACATTAAATATCACTTCATACGTGATTGTTTTGAAAAAAATTAATCGATGTTGTTAAAACTCACACCAATCACCATAAAGCCAATCTTTACACAGAAGATTTTGATAAACCCAGAATTCTATATCTGATATCGGCTAATGGTGTTTTTCAGAAAGATTAAGTCATTCCTTCATCTGAATCAAACAAATGATCATTCTCCTTATTTTCAGTCTCTTTTGTATATACAGTATTTCTATTGTTTTTCTTTTGCTTATTCAAAAACCAAAAAGATTTTCTATTTTAGGTTTTTAGGGGGAGAAAAAGTAGTTTATTGAAAAACCAAAGACAAATGAAAAATTTTAAAAATGAGGATGTTTGGTTTGGGAAAGTGATGTATTAATCAGTCATTTTCTTTGAAGCAAAAAAATGAATGCACTTATTGAAAGCACATGGGTATTATGATTTCAAGTACTAATAGGCCGTCCATACAAATTTATAGACTATTGGTGTTCGTTTAAAAAGTCTAATTTGTGGGATCCAGTCTAGAAAACTGATTTAAGGTATAAACATGTTATCATTCAAATCAAGCATACACCTGGTATCATAGGATCTTATGAGGCTTCCAATGATTCATGAGTTCGAGTCTGTACGTGAGCCACATTGCTGGGTTGCAGCCTAGCTGAAGCCGTCTATTCAGATAAGAATGAATGAATCACATGAAAATAAAAGTAAGTATGACCCTGTACACGTGCCACATTGCTGGGTCGAAGCCAAGCTGAAGTCGTCCATTCAGATAGGATATGCTAGAAAAATACAAAAATAAAATAAGTTCGATTCCATACATGTGCCAAATACTAGGTTGCAACATAGTTAAAGCCATCCATTTGGATAGAGCCAAGCTCTTGATCAACACAGTTCTGACACGTGCCATATTGCTTTGTGAAGACCTAGCTGAAGCCGTCCATGAGAATGTGTTGAGATTGAGAAACAGATTATAAGAAAAATGAAAAAATATAATAAATTGGAACCTTGTGGAACTTATGATCTCAGGTTTTAAGATGTGCAGAGATGAGTTATAACTTAGTTTTAACCCGTATTGGTTGACTAAAATGGGAAACTCAGTCAGAAGATTTGGGTGATCAATGATGTGTTTACAAACAAGTATGGTCTGGTTTAAAATGGACAAGTATATCAGTAGTTGCATTATAAACCCAACGTGTCATAAGTATAACATTCAAGGATGCTGATTTGAAATGGTCTGGTGTACCCAATCGCCCTCCCGGAGGGACATGTGCATCTAAAAGATCTTTCATGTTGTGCCCAATCCCAAAATTAGTCAGACGCTTCTTTAATTCTTTTCCCTGGCCTCACAAAAATATATGGTTTGATTGTCATAGTGTAGGTGTACAGTTATCTTCTTATCAGAAAAATACAAAAAAAAATTCAATTTTATTTTTTAGATGATCATTTGTCTGTTCAGGTGCTTAATTTTGTTTAAACTTTTTCATCAATACTACAAATACTTATTAACTGTGGTGTTTGAGTGCTTGTTTTGAAATATGTTTAAAATAAATGTTGTTGACTCGTTCGCAAGAATGAACCACTTTGATTGTTCATGCGCGTGAATGGTTCACACGAATGAATGGATAATTCGTCTAAACATCACTGACGAATGGAGTACATGAACGAATTGTTGTTTCTTATGAATCTCATTGACGAACGAATCCTTCATACGAATGGGACTCCGGCACGAATGAGTTCTGTATTTAAACTCTTTGTTTCGTCTGAATCCTCATTCGCCCCTATTTTGATTCGTTTATTATGTGTGCGTCTCCATTTGTTAGACCGAGAGTTCTTGGCAATCATCCCCTTTTTAACCGTGATTTTGAGCTTTTCTGATCATAGGTCCTTTCTATATTGTTTCAGGTGTTGTAGAGTAGATTGGTTGTTTAGGGTTTTAGGTTTTGAACGGGTGGCCGTCAAATAAACCATTTAACCATGCTCAAATCGACCCAAAACTGGTTCATATAGTTTCATCGGCATTGTCTGATGACAATGTGACCATTTTTATGCCTTGATCATGGATTTTACAAAGTTAGGGTTTTAGGGTTTATGGACAGGCGAACGAACTGTTCGTTCGTGTGACTTGTTACATGAAGTAGTCAATTTGTTTGAGAGGTCTAACGAATGAACATGTCATACGACTGAGCTTGTTCGTGAAACTCATTCGTGTATCATGCCAATTCGTATGACTGCTTGATTCGTCTGAGCCTTTGTTCATGCCTATTTAGTCTAATACCCTATTCATTCGCACAAATGAAATGTTTTTGGTTAAGTGTTTCAATGATTTTATTTCTGTCATTCTGAACTGAATTGTCTATTTTACTATTTACAGAATGACTGATTAAAGAGCTTTTCCAAAGAACAACATTTGTGCCTTTTTAGACTTGTCATAACGAAATGCTGAACACTTCTCGGGGATCATCTCTAATTGGCAATTTCCCCTTAGGCAAAGGAACCAGATTCCACACCTGGAGCTTCTGAAACTGCATCAGTTTTTCTTGCATCGCTTCAACCCAGCTTGATTTCTTAAGAGCCATTTTGATGTTCTTGGGTTTTACCTGTGAAATGAAGCAAGAATATAAACAAGAATTAATTGGACCTAATTGACTGTGTGTGTGTGTGAGCTTCTTCAGATAAGGCACTCTGAGCCGGAATAGATCTACTCTTGGTAAGAATTCCTTAAGAAAGCAGTTCAATAATATTGTCCACTGGATGATCCTTGTTGATGCTTGAAGTGGGTACTTCCTCCACAACTAAGTTGTCGAGTAAATTACTGATGTGGATTAGCTGTTCTTCGTTGGAGGAAGTAGTGTTATCATCTGGAGTTTTCTCACTTGTTTCAACATTATTATCCACACAATGTTATTTAGGGATCTGGTCTGAAAATAGTGGATTGTCAAATGTATGGTGGGAAGAGGAAGATGTCTGATCTGTCTGTGGAGTCGGTTGAGCTGATTGAGAAGTCTCCGGATCCGATGGGATAACTTCACTGATTAGCTGAGATCGCTGGTACATGCCTGGTGGGTCAACACTTAGAAGCTTGGGGTCACATGGAACATAGTCGAATCTGTAGTCCATGTCATCATTCTTGTAAAAGATGTCTTCAGGTTCAGTGGGTCCTGCACTCTCAGAAGTAGCATTAAATAGCTCAACAGTAGAATCATATTGGAATAGACAGTTTGGACATGAATCAACATCAGTATGATTCAACTCTTGCTAGTCAATGTAGTGTGACTCCATAATCTGCCTTATCTTCTTGTTGTAGACACGGTAGGAAGCTTCCTCAGCAGAATAGCCCACAAAGTAACACTCATCAGCTTTGTCATCAAACTTGTGATTGGGATCAGTGTGGAGTAGAGTTCAGGGGCATCTAAAAGATTTGAAGTGACCGAAATTTGGCTTCTGATTGAAGAAAATCTCATAGGGAGTATTCTTGTGGAACTTGTTCATTAGGGCTTGGTTCTTAACATAGCAAGTTGTGTTAACATCTTCTGCCCAGATGAAGATTGCCAGCTTTGACTCAGATATCATGGTTCTGACAACCTCGATAAGTGTTCCGTCCCATCTCTCAGCTACTTCGTTTTGCTAAGGTGTACGAGCTGCACTGTACTGCCTAGCAATCCCTTTCTCATCACAAAATTCAATAAGAATTTGATTCCTAAACTCTGTGCCATTATCAGTTCTGATCACCTTCACCTTCTAGTTCTTCTGGTTCTCAATCAAGGTGATGAGCTTCTTCAAAATCTCTGTTGCTTCATCCTTCTTAGCAAGAAAGAAGACCCAAGTAAATCTAGAATACTCGTTTGTAATCACAAGACCAGTACGACTTTTTCCCGATGCTCATAACATTTACTGGTCTAAATAGATCCATGTGAAGAAGTTGAAGAATGGATGAGATTGAGTTGAACAGTTTTGGATTGTGCGGTCACTTATGCTGCTTCCCCTTGGCACATGTGATGCATTTCTATATGGAAGAGAAGTCCTTTGAAGGAAGTCCAATCACATGATCTCCCTTGGCAAATCTATTGAGATTCTTCAGGTTAACATGACCTAACCAGCGATGCCACAACACACACTCATTCTCTGACGCCTTTGAAAAAAAACAGGTGTTTTCAATGAATGAATTTGAATTCATATTGATGATAAAGGCATTATTGATCCTTGGAGTTATCATAGGATCCACTTCTCTGGAATGAAAAGTCCAGGTGTCAAGATCAAACACTCCTTGTCACTGAAGTGTGTTGAGAAGCTCTTGTCAAAGATCTGGGAAACACTCAACAAACTGTGGTTGAGTTCCTCCACGTAGTATACATCCTCAAAGCTCAAAGTTCCATTGGTCACTGTTCCTTTCATGCTTATCTTCCGACTTGTGTCTCCAACGAATGAGACATAACCTCCTTTAAACGGTGTGACTTCATGTAACTGAGAAAAATCCCTAGTCATGTGCCGGGAGCAACCACTATCAACATACCAAACATTCTTTAGTTTATTTGGTCGTCCCTGCACGAAAAGCACACGTTTAATGAGAAACAGGCACCCAAATCTTTACAGATTTAGGCAATTTGGTGTTGTGTTTGCCTTTCTCCTTGGGCATGTTTACACTAATGGGCTTGTTCACATTGCCGGAATCAATTGGTTTTATTGGTGTTTACTTTTCCAATGTTATTGAACTTCAGATTGAAAAAATCTTGTTTTCTTTTGTTTGTGAAAACAATTTGGATTTTGTTTTGCCTTTTTGTTCTTTATGGCAGTGTGATGATTCTGAGCTCTTATATGTGGTTTCACCTTAGGCTTGGAGGATTGGTCAATCCTCAATGCTTTACAAACTAGTTTTGCCTTAGGTGTGACCTTCTGATTCTTCCCATAGAAAAATTCAGTGGGTCTGTGCAGACAGTGTCTAGCAATGTGTGTGCACCTCGTAATATACAGGTCAGATTTTAATATAATTAAATGTTTATTTAATTAATGTTTACATACATGGCACGATAGTACAAAAATAGTCGCAAACACGATAATTCGATGAATTATTGAAAAGCGCCACACGTGTCAAGAAATTCACGAATGTTGGTGAACATCAAACTAATCAAGCAATTGAATGTTAATTAAGTAGAAAATAACTAGACATTTAATAATTAAGTTCAAACGATGTTAAAACAATAAGTTATAGTTGAGAAATGAACAAAAAGGAACTTAAACAAGTAAAATGGGCCAATTGGGATCACCCGGACAGCCAGGTGGCACTCCTAGGACCAAGGCTTGGGCCTAGGCGGTACGCGAGACCTAGGCGGGAGAAATTTGAATTCTCCGAAACGCTAGGCGGTACGCCTAGACGGTTGAACTTCTCGGGGCGGTGCGCGCGAGACAATTGGAGGATATCGGATTAAAATAATCCATGCGGTACGCCTTGCCCCATGGAGGCTAACTAGACGGTACGCCTGGGAGTTGCAGATTGCAAAAAAAATTATAAAACCCACCCCAAGCTCATTTGAGCATTTTCTATCCTATTTCTCTCGACCTTACACTCAAAACCCCGTCCACTACCCTTCTGTTACACCACCATTACCTCCCAGAAGTTGTGGAAAGCCATTTTCAATCCGTTTTGAAGATCTTGGAAGGTTTGGAGCTAGAAGGAAGCTAAGAAGGACCATCCATCACCACAACCTGCTAGTAGAAGCTGAATCACCATCATCAAAGGTCCCCAGAACCTTGGAGTTTTGTTCTTGCACGAAATCAGCAATCTAGAGTCTTGGAAGGTAGCTTCACATGTCCATTTACACTAGAAACACTTGTAAACCCACATGCAAGCACTTAAACCTACAAGCAAATCTCATCTAGACACATGCACAAAATTTGGGACTTGTATAACCTGATTTTGATGGGACTGATTTGTGAGTGTTGAATCGATCTATGTTTATTTATGATGAGGATTGGTGATATTTGATAAGGTGGTGTCAAGTTTCTATGAAATACTAACATTTGGTGACATGTATTTGCAATCCAAAGTGATTTGGTTGATTTTGAATATGAGTATTTGGTCAAAATGATATTGAGGATGTTTGTATTGAGAATCATGAGTTAGAATGATCATATTATGAAGTTTGGGCATAGTTACCATATTTAGTAACTTTTATTGTGCAAATCTTGTTAGATGATGAAATAGAACCTTGCATGTGATTGTAAGTGATGATTAGTGATCTTGATTGATGATTTTAACAAGGGGATTTGCTTAAATCTATTGAAATGATGCTTATTTGAGATTGTTACTAATTATGGTAACTTTATTGGTACAAAAACGTATTGGATAATGATTTGGTTCAGTAAACATGTTCAAATGATGTATTAAAACTAGTAATGATGTTATTAACATGATTAATGTGCTAAATGTATTAACAGATAAATTTTAGCCATAAGTTTCTATTTATAGAAACTTTAGTTGTAAAAGTCATAAAATGCTTGATGATGTTGTATATGAATTGATGTTTATGACATGATAATGTCCATATGAAAGTATTCAAAGTGTTGAATCTTGATTTAAAGTGAGTTTATTGCAAGTTTCTATTTATAGAAGCATTGTTGATCCTCGGAGTTCTCATCAAAATCCACTTCTCCGGAATGACAAAACCAGGCTTCAAGATCAAACACTCCTTATTAGTGAAGTGTGTTGAGAAGCTTTTGTCATAGATCTGGGAGACACTCAACGGGCTGTGGTTGAGTCCCTCCACATAGTAAACATCCTCAAAGCTCAAAGTGATATTTGTAACAGTTCTCTTCATGTTGATCTTCCCACCTTTGTCTCCAGCAAATGAGACATAACCTCCATTAAACGGTGTGACCTCGTGTAACTGAGAGAAATCCCCAGTCATGTGCCGAGTGCAACCACTATCAACATACCACACGTTTTTCAGTTTGTTTGGCCATCCCTGCATAACAAAAACACATTTAATGAGAAACACGTACCCAAATCTTTACAGATTTAGCCACTTTAGGCAATTTGGTGCTTTCTTTTCCTTTGTCCTTAAGCCTGTTGGTAGGCTTGTTCACTTTTATTTGCTTCTTCACACTACCAGGGTCATTTGGTTTTACTGATGGTTTTCCTTTTGGTTTACCATTCCACTGTGTTTTAATCTCACATTGAAAAACATTTGGTTTCTTTTGTTTATGAAAACCATTTTGATTTCGTTTAGACCCTTTTCTGTTTCTGGCAGTGTGATGATTTCGAGGTCTTTTTTGAGGTTTCACCTTAGGCTTGGAGGATTGATCAGTCCACAATAGTTTACAGACTGGTTTGACCTTAGGTGTGACTTTCTGATTCTTCCCATAGAAGAATTCAGTGGGTCTGTGCTGACAGTGTCTGGCAATGTGGTCTGGTCTCCCACATGCATAGCAACATTCCTTTTGATAAAATTCCTGGTGGTCAAAAGACTTTACATCACAATCACTTTGACTAAGGGATGAACTTGTGGAGACTTGTTCCAATGAACCAGTTGGAACATAAGGTTCACAGTTAGGATTTAACCCTAAACTCGTCTCTCTTGTGATTGAGGAATGAGCCGTGGTTGCCTTTTCTTTCAAAGGAGAAACATTTGATTTGAAGACACGTTTGTTTTTCAAATCATCATCATTTTTATCAAACTTAGTCCTATAATTTTTAATCATTTCATTCGGTTTAATTTTAATTGTTTCAAAATTTCCAACAAAATCAACTTTTTGAAAAGAAAAATGTGATTTGCTAGATGAAACTAAACAATTTGTGCTCCTCCTAGCACTTCATTCTTCTTCCCCCTTACTTTGACCTGAAACACTTAAATCTTCTGCACCAACCTCAGAATTATCAGAACTATTTAAATTAGACAAAATAGGATCTATTGTGAGTGAAACTGGTTTGTTAGAACCAATGGTGAACTCAAACTTTCGGTCTGACTTTAACAGCATATCATCAACAGAGTTGTTGATCTTCCGCATGAAGGAATAATTGTGGTTAAAAGGAGGTTTCACGTCACTATAACCAAGCCATGTTGTCTCCCTTTCCCTGATCTCAACATCGATCATCTTAGCCACCATGTTACTTGAGTAGTCATAGTTTACAACTCTAATTCTAGTTTTAGACAACCCAATTTTAACTTGATCTAACTCTGAGGTATCTCTGCTATCTGACGCTTCGCGTCCCGATAGTTGGATTCCTTATCACTCAAAAGTTCTTTTAAATTTGAAATGTCACGCCTTTCGGCATCAAGTTTCTTTTTGAAAATTTCTTCATTTTTAAGAAATTCAGAGTTAAAATATTTTAGTTTGGTGACTTACTTGGTCAATGCCTCATTGTGAGATCTATACTTAAAAAACTTTTCAATGCAAGAGGTAGAGAAAAGATTTTCAGTTACCTTACTTCGCTTTTCATCTGCCTCAGCCATGAATGCATGGCTTAATGTCATCTGCAACTCCTGCACTTGATCGCTCCAGTCATACGTATCTGAGTTCTGAGTCAATAGAGCTTTAAATGTTCCAACACCAAAGGAATCATCAGTATTCTTCTCATCCTCCATTGCAGTCTTTGGCTGCTTACATTCCCGAGAAAAGTGACCCGGTTGGTCACATTTGTAGCACCTGAGCTTCGACTTATCAAACCCGAGCTTCTTCCCCCGATTGTTCCCAAAACTATTCTTCCCGTATTTCTTGATAAAGTTCTTCGCTCTAAAGACCGCCATGGCCATCTACCATGCAATATTCATGTCCTCTACATCAGCAGGATTAATCAGCTCCAGATTTTCAAGTGTCAGATTGGCCGGTGTCATCTAACCTACAGTGAAAGCATTGTAACTGTTCATGAACCCTTTGAACACTGGCAGGTTTTCTTCACTCTCTGGACTGACTTTGGGCACTGAATCAGCTTGTCCTGAGGAGAGAAATGCAGTCTCATATGGAACTGACTGGGATCCTGATGCCTGATAGTTGATGGATGAGAGAAGCGTTGTGTTCTCTAAAGCTGGAGTAATACCCATGGAGCTGGCATGATTGAGGGCTCTCTGTTTATCATCCACATCATATGAATTGTTGATGGATATCAGCTCACTCAAGTTAGTATTGTACATATCCTTGGTCCACTTGATGGTGGTACATTTGGAGTTCAAATTGTGCGGTAGAGAGTACAACAGCTTCTTATTGACCTCACCCTTGGTCATTTGGTGGGTGAGTCGGTTAAGTTGAGCTTCCAGAGTTTCTCCTTCGATGTGTTTGAACATGTTGAACCGTTGTCTCAACATGTCTTTTCCGCTCTCATGCATGTCTTCATTTCCTTCAAAGCGTTCCACCAAGGCATCCCATAACTCTTTGGCTGTCTTGTGCTCCTTGAACCCGTGAGAAACCTCAGTAGATAGGGCCATAGTGATAGAGGCATAAGACATCAAGATCCCATAACTATTTGGCAGTCTTGTGCTCCTTGAACCTTGTTAAGGATCAAACCATTCAATTCACTCTCATACATTGGCACGTAAGGCCCTTCCTTGATTGATCTCCATAGCTTCAGATCAGTATACTTGAAGAAGGACTGAAACTTGAATTTCCAATCGTGAAAATTATCACCTGAGATAAGCCTAGGAGGCTTGGTACCTGTCCCAATCTCATTGTCCAAGTTGAGCAGGATGGACAGATGTGTCTTGGAAGCCATGACCAGATAATTCTAAGTCACTACAAGAAATTTGGGTATTTACCTACAATTAGTATGTGTGGATAAAATGCTATCATGTGCTACTAATTGTATTTACCTACACATAAAATAAATGTCATGATGTGTTGCCTCACAACTGTTGAGATAGATCATTACCCACACATCACTTATGTGTAGGTAAAATTAATTAATATGTGTTGTTAAAAGCATAATGATTTGTTTACGTGGCAGCTTACGTCACAGCTTACGTGGCCATAAGTGATGACATGGCATTTTCCTATAATGTTTTAATGACACGTGTCATAAATGTGTGTAGGTAAAAGTAACATTATGTGTAGGTAAAACTATAATATGTGTAAGTATTGAGTTCAATATGTGTAGAAAAAAATATATAAATGTGTTGGTAAACATAAATTTATGTGTAGAGATTAAACACAATATGTGTAGATAATAACCTTCGCATGCATGCCAAAAAAATACAAAATATGCAAATGCAAATTGATACCTACTTGATCAAAACAACCAAACTTAATTGAAATATTAAAACATCACCCTTCAAACCACAAAAGAAAGTGTGGGTTATACAAAGTGAAATAGTCAAACTAACAAAAAAATTTACTCATAAATCACTACTAGTTTTGAAAATACTAAAACTAACTCACTCATCAACATTTTCGTCACTCTCTAATGTATCATCTTGAGATGGTCCTGGTAAAGGTGACATGAGATTCTTTTCAACTAGTATTTGCTGCATTATTGCACATGTTTCCTCAAATGTTTCAACCTCATTCACAAGCTCATTGTAAGTAGGATGCTTTATTTTCTGATTAGTACATGTGGTGTTACTGCATCTAGTATGGTTTTTTTTTTGTTTAGTTAAGTTAGGGATCACGAGTAAAGGTTTAGCTACATATTTTTAAAGAAAATTTCTGGTTTAAATGTCAAATAGAAGGCCATAACCACACAATACTAAATATGAGTATGATCACTATGCATCTTCTAACATTTTGCATACGCAGATTGCGAGGCTGACCAAGAAATTGGCAATGGTACGATTACAAGAAAATGTAGCAGTCAATGCGGCAAGGGAGCTCGGAAGATAATGAAAACATCGATGAAGAGATTGCCACTAGAGTTTGATGTTCAAATATGGAGAGTAATATATGAAACCGATTCCGCTTTCATGCACGAATGTGGCTACATCGTGCGAAACAATTGTAGCTTTCAATTTAAAGATTGGAGGCTTGTGCCAAATGAAGTGAGGATGCCATTACGCCACAAGCTAACTGTAGGTTTCTTTTTAAATTCCAATAGGACTTTTAAATTCTACATTTCCTAACAAGTTATATGTATTTATTATACTTGTTGCTTGAAGACACTTTTTGATATTGACGTGGAAAACTCAAACGTTTGCAAAGTTGTGGATAGCTACATGGTAAGGGCATGGAGAGCCCATCGTGCTAAGCTATGTGCTCGCTTCAAGGAGATTGGAGAATCGAAATATCCAAACAAGGCAAATGCAACATCTGTGCATATAGTCATAGCAGTCATAGACAGTGTTAGTGCAATGTGTATTACATTCAGTATGTCAATGTGATTCAAGTGTTCATATATGTGTTTGTGTGTTATAGGAATTCTTTAATTAGGAACACGTACGTATTATTTTTTACAGTCGATTACGCTAGGCAAGAAAAGTATCGTATTATATCGAAACAGTGGTGGGACGGCGTCAGATAAAGCAGGTAGCTGGACTCTGGGGTATGCCCTATACATATACTGCGTTCGGTGTAATGGGATAGTGTTAGTGCGTAGTGTTTAGACGAATAGTATGACAAATGATTTAATTAAACAAAAATCGTAATACGTAAGCGAGACTGAGTATAATTATGGGTGACGATCCATAACGATACGAATGTTGAACTTATAATTATGATTAAACGTCAATAAATAATTAATACGATCGAAAAACGTACGCGATTGCGGGTATACACGTAATTGTATTTGTTTAACGATCTGACAACGAACGAAGAGTAAAAATAAGTGAAATAATTTATTTTACATTTTTAAAATTTTGAAACTCATCAAAATGATGAGAATAATAACTATTTTAATTAAATCGCGTAAAATGCGCGGTACGTTCCGAAAACGCGAACCGAGCCACCGGAACGAACCCGAATACCGCTCGGACTATAAAAGCCTCGAAGAAGGCTATTCCTCTCATAATTTCCAGCCAAACCCTTTCTCTCTCTACAAAATTCATCCTCCACCTTCTCACTAGAAAAACCAAGATCTAGTGTGTTTGTCTAAACCCCAAGATCTAGTCGGTTCTAAGCCATTTCAGTCGAACCCACAACATTTCGAGGTTGGGTTTGTGAGTAGTCATGGCATAGAAATGGTTGGATTGAAGGAACAAGTTTGAATGAAGGTGTTGATAACAGGTTCGTCGGTGAGCTGCATCGGATGGGACACGAACCTGTGTGTCATAGCCGAACCCTACAGGGCCGAACCTTCATGCTCCAAGTCACGAACCCAACCCTGCGAACCTTACCTATTCAACAAACCTGTACAGAACCACTCCCGAGCCCCTGGATGGCGAACCTGTGTGAAGCGAGCACCCATGGCCGAATCCTACTAGGGTGACGAACCTTTAATGCATGAGACGAACCCTGGGTTCGTGGCCATCAAAGCCGAACCATGCACGAACCTCCATTGTAAACCCTAGTCCAGCGAACCTTTCACTTTGTCAATGAACATCCGACCAGTTAGCCTCATCAAACGAACTTCCACTTTGCCATGAACCTAGGCCTCAGACGAACCTTGCATGGCTGACTCTCACGAACCCATGCATGACCAGCGACGAACCATAGCCGATACCCACTTGGCCGAACCTAACCATGATAACCGAACCCTTGGAAGTGGCATGGGAACCAACCATAGCCGAACCAAGTCTATAGGTTCGCTGATCATGAGGGGATAAGATGCAAATTTCGTGAACTTGGTCCAACAAAAGAATTCGGCCAACCCATTTAGGGCCCATACGAGTTGATTACTTCAATCATTCGGCCCAATTCATTTAATGGGCCCAACATCCTATTCATACCATGAGTTTAGCCCAAGAATATATTACCATTCATAACCTAACTGGCCCAATAACAAATGTTTGGGCCCAATAGGAAGAAATTGATCCATGGGGTTATATCATGGCCCAATCTTGGTCTTTTAAATTCATTAACTATGAAGTGATCATGATTGGGTTAAGTTTAAATTCAACCTAATTATGAGATCAAGTTATAATCACAAGGGCCTAAAACACTTTAATATGTATTCAAATTACATGTTAAACAATGGTTATCAAAATCATCAACACTTGTTATTTTATGCATACAAGTTGTGCATAAAAGAACATGACACATCTTTTCATGAATCAATTATCAATCAAGTGACTCAATCATGATTTTCAAATTCACACAACATTCCTAAACATGAGAACAAGTATTCAAGAGTTAATCAAGTTCAAGAGAACGCAAGTCAATCAATAAGTCAAAGTCTATATAATCATAAATCTTATATCTTATGTATGATTACAATGATATAGGAACCAGTTAGAGGTCTTGTTTGCTACTTGTTATAGTTCAGAGTCTACTACAGACAGGTGAGAACTTTAGCCCCTCTTTTACTGTTTTTCAACTGTTTTGGGGTGGAACACGTGATCAAACTCTCTTTATGCTATTGTTCAACTGTTACAAGTTCACTTTAGAAATCCAACTATTTTCAAAGGATTTATCAACTGTTTAAAATGTTATATCAACGGTTAAAATTGATGTTATTAAAAAGGTTTTATAAAGGTTCTTTAAACTGTTTTATATCAGCTTTACACCAACGGTTTTATAAATGCTAAACACTTTTAACTAATGAGATTTATAAACTCTTTTACTATAAACTCGTGTTTTTGATTAAAATTATATGTTATAAACCTTGTTATTACACAAGGATACTATCTTTGGTATTCAATCAAGGGTTTCAATACGAGGTTTTCAACCAATGGTTTTCATGGAGGTATTCAAACAAAGGATTTCAATTCATGGTATTCAAACAAGTGATTTCAATCATTGGTATTCATGGTATTCACGGAAAGTTTTCAAATCATGGAAATCAAATAAGGCATTCAATCAAAGGGTTTCAATTCAAGTTTTCAAAAGCATAGTGTTCATCGTTGTGAACAAACTTATACTACACACATCAAGTTACATATTCATTTAGCGTTAGTACTGGGTGATCACAATAAGGGAAAGCGGACACAATTGGGCAGGCCTAATTCTGGAGTTAGCTTTTAAATTTGTTTTAAAAGCTAACTGCAGGATTTGGTTACGAATGGTTATATCAATGTTGCTGACAAATTTTCTAACTCCAAACATAGTTTGGGATTTGATTATATGTTGGTTTTTCTAGCAAACAGTCTGATGACTGTTTGGACATGTTTTACAGACTTGATGTTAGTTTGGGTTGCAACCATCCATGTATTTTCATTCATTGTTTTATTCATATGCCTTAAAATGCAAAGTTATATTTACAAATGTTAAACCTATTGTTCTCACCAACTACTTTTGTAGTTGACAGTTACTTTTCATGTGTTTCCGGTAATCATGTTTAAGACATTCTAAGGGACAACTAAGGAGACCGTTTAAGATAGAACAAGATGAAGAAACAAGCTAGGATGGATTAGAAACACACTAAATCCTGATTGTTTAATTGTCTTGTTTGAAGTCTTATTTTGTAAACTATATTTTGGGTCTGTAGTTGTTATTCTTTTGATAGATAGATAGAATGTCTGTAACTAAACAATGGTCTAAACATTTTGAAACCTAGTAATGCATTGTGGTTGTTCTTATTCAATACTTGTGCATGATTCAACCATATCGTCACCGCGCCGTGGATTTCGCACGCGGCGCAGGGGGTGTGATAGGTTGGTATTAGAGCCAAGGTTGTAGAGAACTAGGAAAAACCCAATACTTAATGACCTAGACTATAACCTAAGCTACCCCATAGGACTAAGTGCTATAGGCTTGAGGATACTTAGGATCTAAGTAAACTTAAGTGAGCATTAAGTCTACATCAAGCTTGAAAGATATTAGGGATACACTTCTAAGATTTAGTATCGAGTCAAGAAATTTGAATCGGGATTCTATAATTTTAGAAACCGAATTAAATTTCTCAACACAGAGTTCATTAAAGGATTTCAGAGGCAAGGATCTGTATTCTTAGTATCCTTGATCTGAAATTCTCAATCAGAGTTCATTAAAGGATATCAGAGGCAAGGATCTGTATTCTTAGTATCCTTGATCTGAAATTCTCAATCAGAGTTCATTACAGAATTTTAGAGGCAAAGATCTGTATTCTTAGTATCTTTGATCTGAAATTCTCAATCAGAGTTCATTAGAGGATATCAGAGGCAAGGATCTGTATTCTTAGCATCCTTGATCTAAAATTCTCAATCAGAGTTCATTACAGAATTTTAGAGGCAAAGATCTGTATTCTTAGTATCTTTGATCTGAAATTCTAATCATGATATTACTATCATGAATTCATTTCATTAGGACTTCATAACTTAGAATCTGTGTAACAGTATTCTTTAGTCGAAGTTCACACAAGGAGATCATTATACTCAGTACTGTAAGTATTGAGAACCTAGGTTAATTAACCTAGGACACATATATTAAAACCTAAGGTCCTGATTTATAGTAAATCAAGAATCTCAGTTTTGACAATCATAATCATATTCATAGTTCAAGAAACAATCATGAATCAATCATAATCAATCAAGAGTTGGAATCCTAGCTTCAAATACAAATGGCAGCCAAGCTCTGGCATACTGAAGTGGTGGTGGGATGTCGGCTGGGCAGGCAGTTTGCTTGACCCTACGTAAGCCCTATATATAAGCTATCTTCAGTATGACAGGGGGAATTTGGCATTCGTATTTGAAGTGAAGATTCGGGAACAACTGGAATCATTGAACATTAGTCAAACATGTGAGATACAATCATTTGAGAAACAATCATTGTGTGAAACAATCATTGTGTGAAACAATCATTGTGTTAATCAACCATAGATGAGACAACCATGGTGTGGGAATCAATCAAGTTGTGAACATTCATTAAATGTAAACCTTAAGTGGAATTCTTAAGTGATTACATGTTTAGTACTTACTAACATAGGTTAACGAGAAAAATGTAGAGCACACGGAAGATGTAGTTCTACATGTTAACAATTGTTAGTAGGTGCACACATAATTCAATCAAAATTCAATCATGGATTCAATCATAGTTTAGTGATCAAAGAACATGGGAATCTTAATCAATGAAACATACATGGTAATCAATACAATCGTATTGCCAAATGCTAGCAAGGGCATGATCGTGGTATATCGAAGCGGTGGTGGGCTGGCGACTGGGCTGGCAGTTTGCTTGACCCTTTTGTATGCCCTATATATAAGCTATCTTTGGTATACTGGGAAAGTGTCAGTGTGTAGGTTTGGTGGAGTGAAATCATGGGACATCATAAACAATCACATGAGAAGTATACTAATAAGTTGATTACTTATACGTGTATTTGCTCATATTACAATTGAATGATAATATTAGTAGTATGGATATATTACTAACTTTATCATGTAAATTCAATTGTATCCTTTCTCATTACTGAACCACTTGTGGCTTCTATTCGTAGACTGCCTCCTCAACGTGACCCTAACGGAGGGGGTTCAACAAGTGGCAATGATGATGAGATTAACAAAATTGCCCGGGCCATCGCTGTTCATATGAAGGATGTTATTCCGAGTATGGTCACTGATATCACCCAGAACCTTCGGGGAAGTACCAGTGATTCAGCACACAATTCAAATGCCAACAATGCTGGAACTGCTACTTTCACTTTTAAGCAGTTCAATGATGCTAAGCCTCCTAAGTACTCTAGTACTGAGGGAGCTACCAGTCTACTGCAATGGCTGGAAAGCATTGAGGATATCCTAGACTTCATCGGATGTCCTGAAAATCTGAAGGTCAAGATGGCCTCAAGCGCTTTTCAAAAAGGCGCACTCACCTGGTGGAATTCTGAGAAGAACACCAGAGGTCGATAGGTTGCTTTGGGCTTATCATGGGAGGATTTCAAGAAGTTACTTGTGGAACAGTTCTGTCCACGCCATGAACTGAAGAAACTCGAAGTGGAAATGTGGAATTTAGTTCAGGACAGTGGCGAGAATGCGAAATATACAACCCATTTCCATGAGTTGTGTATTCTGGTGCCACATCTGGTTACTCCTCTATCCCGCAGGATAGAGAAGTACATTGAAGGATTACCCCTAGTCATCAGGGGAACTGTTATGGGGAGTAGCCCTACTACTCTGGAGGCGGCAATTCATCTTGGTGCCACTCTCACTGAAGAATATGTCAAAGCGGGTGTGCTTACTCGAAAGGGGTATAAGAGAGCACAGGTTGAAGAAGGCAAGAAGCCTAAACAGCACCAACCCAAAAAGAAGAAACAGAAACAAAAGACGATCAAAAACTGTGCAGCTTTGACTGTAGTTACACCGGTGCACGCCACTCCTGTTACTGCTATGCCACAACCATCTACGGCCAGAAAGCCTTATACTGGTCCGTTTCCACTTTGCACCAAATGCCAATACCATCACCTATCCACTACCCCATGCAGAAAATGTCTCAAGTGTGGACGAATGGGACACTTGGCTGCAACATGTCGATCTGCTCATCTAGCTGCTGCTGCAACTACCACCGCTAATCCTGCTACAACTGGTGGAAGGGCTTGTTACAACTGTGGAGCAGAAGGACACTTCAGAAACCAGTGCCCAAAACTCAACCCAGCCGCTACAACTGCTACTGCTCGTGCCTTTGTTATCGGAACATCCGAAGCACGCGAGGACCCGGCAGTCATCACGGGTACATTTCTCATTAATGATCATTACGTTTCTATCATATTTGACACTGGTGCTGATAAAAGTTTTGTCTCTGCTAATACTGCTCCCCTGTTTAATAAACAACAATCTATACTTGATGCTCCTTACACCGTAGAAGTGGCGAATGGTAAAACAATATTAGTGAACTCAATAATTCGCAATTGTGAATTGAGATTGAACGATCATCTTTTCCTTATCGATCTCATTCCTATGACACTCGGAAGCTTCGAAGTTGTAGTAGGAATGGATTGGTTATCCAAAAACCATGCCGAGATGGTATGCTCAGAGAAACTTATTCGACTTCCGCTACCGTCAGGCGAAATGATGCAAGTTTACGGTGAGAAACCGTGCCGCGGATTGAAGATTGTGTCGTGTATCAAGGCTAGGAAGTACCTGAAGAAGAAATACTTAGCGTTCCTGGTTCATGTGGTAGAGAAGAAACCTGAGAAGAAAGAAGTTGGAGACGTTCCGGTCATCAGAGATTATCCGGACGTATTCCCAGAAGACTTGCCTGGACTACCACCGATCAGGCAAGTGGAATTTAGAATCGATCTCGTCCCTGGAGCAAACCCAGTGGCGAAGTCACCATATCGATTAGCACCGTCTGTGATGCAAGAACTGTCTAGTCAACTTCAAGAACTTCTGGACAAAGGTTTCATAAGACCGAGTTTCTCTCCTTGGGGAGCTCCGGTTCTCTTTGTTAAGAAGAAAGATGGTTCATTTCGGATGTGCATCGATTATCGTGAGCTAAACAAGTTGACAATTAAGAACAGATATCCTCTACCTAGGATCGATGATCTGTTTGATCAATTACAGGGAGCAACTTGCTTTTCTAAAATTGATCTACGATCCGGGTATCATCAGTTGAGAGTAAATGATGAGGATATACCAAAGAGTGCGTTTAGGACTCGATATGGACACTACGAGTTCGTAGTTATGCCATTTGGACTGACCAATGCACCGGCAGTGTTCATGGACCTGATGAATCGAGTTTACAGGCCGTACTTAGATAAATTCGTTATCGTCTTCATTGATGATATACTGATTTATTCAAAGACTGAGCAAGAACATGAAGATCATTTGAGGAAAGTCTTAGAGCTATTAAGAGCTGAACAACTTTATGCTAAATTCTCAAAGTGTGAATTTTGGCTAAAAGAAGTTCACTTCTTAGGGCATGTCATTAACAGGGATGGGATACACGTAGATCCAGCGAAGATTGAGGCAATTAAGAACCGGACTACCCCATCTCCTCCAACAGAGATTCGTTCATTTCTGGGACTGGCAGGTTATTACAGAAGGTTCATTGCGAACTTTTCAAAGATCGCCTTGCCACTTACTACTTTGACCCAGAAAAGTCAAGCGTTCATATGGGGACAGAAACAAGAAGATGCATTTCAACTTCGTAAACAGAAGTTATGCAACTCCCCTATCCTTAGTCTTCCAGAATGCAGTGATGATTTCATTGTCTACTGCGATGCTTCAAACCTTGGACTCAGTTGTGTACTTATGCAACGAGACAAGATGATTGCATATGCTTCAAGACAGCTTAAGGTTCACGAGAAGAATTATACTACTCATGACCTTGAGTTAGGGGCTGTGGTTTTTGCATTGAAGATTTGGAGACACTAACTTTATGGGACTAAATGTGTCATCTATACAGACCACAAGAGCCTGCAACATATCCTTAATCAGAAAGAACTCAACATGAGACAACGACGTTGGGTTGAGCTTCTAACTGATTATGACTGTGAGATTCGTTACCATCCGGGTAAAGCCAATGTCGTGGCGGATGCTCTTAGTCGTAAAGAACCAGTCAAACCAATTCGTGTAAGAGCCATGGAGATCAACACACAGCCAAACTTGAAGGACTTGATTCTTATTGCACAACAACAAGTGGTGACAGACAATCAACTGAAAACAGACTTAGACTGCGGAATTGAGAAGAAACTAGAACCTCGATGTGATGGTGTGTTATATCTCAACGGCCGCATTTGGATTCCAAAGTCAGAAGAATTGCGCACGCTCATCTGTGATGAAGCTTATAAGTCGCGATACTCAGTTCATCCTGGAGCAGATAAAATGTACCAAGATTTGCGGGCATCTTACTAGTGGCCGGGAATGAAGAAAGACATAGCACTGTACGTGGGGAAGTGTCTTACATGTTCCAAAGTCAAAGCAGAACATCAAAGGCCTTCGGGACTTCTGCAGCAACCTGAAATTCCTCAATGGAAATGGGAATAGATTTCCATGGATTTCATAACTAAGTGGCCGAGAACTCCATGAGGTTACGATTCGATTTGGGTGATTGTTGATCGACTCACCAAATCTGCTCATTTTCTCCCGATCCGAGAGGATTACAAGATGGAGAAGTTAGCTACCTTGTACGTCAACGAAATCATTGCGCGTCACGGTACTCCAACATCAATCATTTCTGATCGTGATAGTCGTTTCACTTCTCGCTTTTGGCAAACATTGCAGAAGGCTTTGGGATCCCGTGTTAATCTTAGCATGGCGTATCATCCCCAAACCGACGGTCAAAGCGAAAGGACTATCCAAACACTCGAGGACGTGCTTTGTTCTTGCGTGATTGACTTCGGTGGGAGTTGGGATACTCATCTTCCACTCCTCGAGTTTTCTTACAACAACAGCTACCATACAAGCATTCAATGTGCACCATTCGAAGCTTTAAATGGTAGGAAGTGCCGATCACTGGTCTGTTGGACTGAGGTTGGTGACTCACAGGTCGTAGGACCTGAACTTATTCAAGAAACAACTAACAAAATCACAATCATTCAATCAAGGCTTAAGGCCGCAAGAGATCGACAAAAGAGTTATGCCGATCGACGTCGGAAACCGCTTGAGTTTCAAGTCGGTGACCGAGTCTTACTCAAAGTTTCTCCCTGGAAAGGCGTTGTCCGATTCGGGAAGAAAGGGAAACTTGCACCAAGGTACGTTGGACCTTTTAATATCTTGGAAAGGATTGGTCCCGTAGCCTACAAACTCAAACTTCCGGTGGAGCTAAGCAATGTTCACGATACTTTTCATGTATCGAATCTTAAGAAATGCTTGGCAGATCATGATGTTCAGATTCCACTGGAAGACATTCGGATTCAAAACAACATGCAATTCATAGAACGTCCGGTAGAAATCATGGATCATGGAGTCAATAAATTTAAATTTAGTCGTATTCAGATCGTAAAGGTACGATGGGAGGGCAAACGTGGTGCTGAGTTCACCTGGGAACGAGAAGACCAGATGAAACTCAAGTACCCTCATCTTTTTACAGTACCTTCGGCTAGTTAATTTCGGGATGAAATTTGTAACATCAGTGCCGGACGCGTGCCGAAACAGTGATCGCAACAGTAAAACGTATACAGTAACTCAGGTACACTTTACGTGAAACTATGTTTATACGATTGATGCATTTTGATTTACATGAAACTATTAAACAATTGTCTGAATCTGACTGAAATCTTAGGATTTAACAGTCAGAAAACATGTCAGACAACACAGTGTTGAAACATAAATACTTGATGTGATATTATTTGGTGTAAACGTATGTGAGGTTAAACAAAACAAAACAAAACCTTAACAGTTATTATTATGGAATGCTAAACCGACGAATTATTCGTATAGCTGACGATCTGTACGAATGATTCTGAAGGTTTAACATTTTGAAATAATGACTTAACAGTAGAAAACAAGCATCAGAAAGCCAAACCATTGACGTGTTCGTTCGAATGACGATTCGAACGAATACGCACGATGGCGACGCGATCTGACGAAACAAATAATGATTCGAACGATCATAATTTTAAGGAAATAAAATATTTCCTATTTTACAATTTTGAAACTCATCATAAAACAATTTAAACTGAACTATTTTAATTAAATAGCGGATGAATTACTAAAACGCGTAAAATATTATAATTTGATAAATAATTTAACGCAACGATATTTAAAATAATTTTTAATAATATTGGTATTCTAAATATCCTAAAATGATTATTTTTATTTAATTTACAAAATACGCGCGTAACGACCCGGATACGCGACGAAAACGCAAACCGAGCAACCGAAACGAACCCAAATACCCTTGGGGTATATAAGCATTGGATGAATGCATTTAATTCATTTTCTATCACCAACTCTCTCTCTCTCTACACTCTCCCCCGTTTTCTTTCTCTCACTAGACATCACCACCATTTTTGAACTTTCAAGCTTCATATCTTCTTCATTAGTGGACGAAATCAAGCCATCTCGGTGCCTACGCGAAGCTCTTGCAGCCCTCTACAAGAGAGTACAACTCATCTGAGCTATAGTCCAGTCGATCTTGAGGTATGATCAAGAGAACACCACAAAAAAATTAGGGTTTTCTGTTTATTTTTGTTCTAATAAACCCCCAAGCCGGCAAACCCTTTCGTTTTGACACACACACACACCCTCGACTGTGGTGGGGAGTTACCATGAGGTGTAGTCGGTCTTAGAACTTTGTGATCGGATAAGGCAAGGATTGAAGAGGGTTACAGGTTCGCGAAACATGGATGACCTAAGGGTCGAACCCTGCTGAGCGTGGGGCTGGGTGACGAACCTGTGACCTACCCCGAACCAACACCTGGGCTGCGAACCATCTTCCAGAGACGAACCCATGTCATAGGGGGGGCGAACCTGCACATCTACGAACCTATCAGCTGGTCGCAGCGAACCTCAACACCAGGACCGAACCTTTTGCCATCATCGAACCCTACATGGGAATCTCTACGAACCTTCATTGGCGAACCATGCAGCGAACCGTAGGCTCACGAACCCTGCATGGTCACTTGCGAACCCTAGAACACTTTAGGGCAGCCGAACCTATTGGCTGCTCAGGATGTAGCCGAACCTAGACTAAGGTTCGCTGGATTTGATGCTGCTCATTTGTGGAACGAATTCAGCTACACTTCTTGGGCCCAACACTACATACAATGGCCCAAATCCATAATTACAAGGCCCAATTGATTAACCAATTTCACTCCATGCGGCCATGATGTTTGAGAAACCCAAATCCTTTTGCTTCGGCCCACAACACCTATAGATGGCCCAACATAAATCCTTCGGCCCATTTGGATTATTTCGGCCCAATGCGGTTGCCAAGCCATGTAAATCAATATGCCATTTCACTAGTCCATGATGTGCACTTGTTGGCCCAAAGATCAACTACATTCGGCCCAATTAAAACGTTAGGCCCATCAATGTTGGCCCGTATTAATCAATTGACACCCCACAAATGGCCCACAAGGTTCAAGTAATAACGAATATGAAATAGGTTATAACACGTTAAATTAGATTAACATCAAAAACTAAAACCTAAGTTTTTATACTTAGAAAATTTATTTATCATAATGGAAATCCAAATGGAATGAAAGATTATACTAATAAAGTAAAGTTAACTTAAACCTTGTGGGAAATTGATGACATAACAAAGACAAACAACTAAGGGTTGAGTGAAGATCAAGACACAAAGTGGTAGCCAACATTAGGGCTAACACTAACCCTTACACGCACACGAATCAATACAACCTATACTTATAAGCTACAACACTATGAAATCAATACAGGAGCACGAACATAATATCAAGTGCAAACAAAGAGTGCGTGCATTCATATTCTACATAGTCAATCACTAAGGACATAAGGTGAGTTCATTTGTCCCTTTTCAAACTTATTTGTTTTACTTCGGGACTGAGAAGCATGTTAAACATTTTCATATAATTATTGAAAGATTGTTTAATGCTTTAAACTTAAACATGATACTTATGTTGAAACTCATGATTGAAACTTAGTATTCTTTGAAAAACAGTAGACTTGAAACGTGCACATTAAACTAGTAACATGAAACCATATATTAGATGCTTATGAGACTTGATGCTTATACTTGTGAAACTTTAAACTTTAGACATGAGACTTGAGACTTATACTTGTGAAACTTTATACTTTAGACATGAGACTTGAGACTTATACTTGTGAAACTTTATACTTTAGACATGGGATTTGAGACTTATACTTGTGAAACTTTATACTTTAAACCTGAGACATGAGACTTATACTTGTGAAACTTTATACTTTCAACATGAGACTTGAGGTCTATACTTGTGAAACTTTATACTTTAAACAATGTGTGAGACTTGATACAAACTTATGGGATTCATGATGAAACATTGTGTGAACACTTGAAACTTTATGCTTGAAACTACTACTTGCGCATGAAACATGGTTCATATACCTAATCATAGGCTGCGTAATGGCTAAACTACTGGTAATCCAGAGCTTGTACCTATGGATTGAGATATATGTAAGACATAAACGTAACGAGACTAAGCTATTACCTATATAAGAGACATGTAATTGCTAAACTACTGGTAGTCCAGAGCTTTTGGTCTGCTTATATGAGGTATGTAATTGCTAAACATAAACATTACGATGCTAAGCTATTATCTATATAAGAGACATGTAATGGCTAAACTACTGGTAATCCAGAGCTTTTGTCTGCTTATATGAGATATGTAATTGCTGGAATTACTTGTGTATGCATGGCTTGTGTCTATGTATGAGATATGTAATTGCTAAACTACTGGTAAACCAGAGCTTTTATCTTGTATAGGAGACACATAATTGCTAGACTAAGCTTAACTAATCTGTGAGCTACGTAATTGCTAAACGAGTGCTAGTGCAGAGCTTGTACTCACGTATGGGATTAGGGACAGCTAAACTATGTGCGTGTGAAACTTGATGCTTGATAAACATACATTGAAACTAACACTTGTAAACAATATAGAGTTGTAAACTTTGAAACAGACAACAAAAGTTTTGATGAGGAATGGGTTGATTGGTAGGTAAAATGCTTAATTATTATTAATAACAGTGTCATATCTGGATTAGTATGTGGTGGGATGTTGGCTAGGGCTTGTCCCTTACATATGCCCTATATATAAGCATACCGATTTGGATATTACATGTGGAGTTAATGAGGTTAAGGTTTTACCGAAGGAGGTTTGTTAAGACTATTTTAAACTTATAAACTTTATGAACTCACCAACCATTGTGTTGACCTTGTTTTTCTTACATGCATTCTCAGGTGATGAACAGGTTTAAGCTAAGGCTTTTGGATTTGCATACTAGGCGGCCCAAGATAGAGGACCTAGTAGACTTTTGAGAAGCATATCTTTTGTTGATGATACATATTACTTTTGATATCTTGTACACATACAAGATATAGACATGTTATTCTTTTGATAGGTTTACTTGTTAAATTGCAGAACATTGATATTGTAATTTAACTTTGTAATCCTAGTTATCATTTGATTGTGCTTAGTTATTCTTAAACATTGATGCTATGTAAACAATCTGATCATCATGATTATCACTCGCGATATCGCACCCCGTGAACCTTCCGCCCGACGGGACCTCCGATCCAACCCCGTCGGCTCGGGGTGTGACAAAATTCCCTTAACTAGGGGAGACTGTAACATCTGTGCATATAGTCATAGCAGTCATAGACAGTGTTAGTGCAATGTGTATTACATTCAGTATGTCAATGTGATTCAAGTGTTCATATATGTGTTTGTGTGTTATAGGAATTCTTTAATTAGGAACAAGTACGTATTATTTATTTACAGTCGATTACACTACGCAAGAACAGTATCGTATTATATCGAAACAGTGGTGGGACGGCGTCAGATAAGGCAGGTAGCTGGACTCTGGGGTATGCTCTATACATATACTGCGTTCGGTGTAATGGGATAATGTTAGTGCGTAGTGTTTAGACGAATAGTATGACAAACGATTTAATTAAACAAAAATCGTAATACGTAAGCGAGACTGAGTATAATTATGGGTGACGATCCATAACGATACGAATGTTGAACTTATAATTATGATTAAACGTCAATAAATAATTAATACGATCGAAAAACGTACGCGATTGCGGGTATACACGTAATTGTATTTGTTTAACGATCTGACAACGAACGAAGAGTAAAAATAAGTGAAATAATTTATTTTACATTTTTAAAATTTTGAAACTCATCAAAATGATGAGAATAATAACTATTTTAATTAAATCGCGTAAAATGCGCGTTACGTTCCGAAAACGCGAACCGAGCCACCGGAACGAACCTGAATACCGCTCGGACTATAAAAGCCTTGAAGAAGGCTATTCCTCTCATAATTTCCAGCCAAACCCTTTCTCTCTCTACAAAATTCGTCCTCCACCTTCTCACTAGAAAAACCAAGCTTCAAACGCGCGTATCTTCTTCGTTTCTTGACGAAATTTGGTGATTCTTGAACCTACGCGAAGCTCTTGATCTCCCCTACACGAAAGTGCAACTGATCTGGAGATTTGTCCGGCCAAAAATGAGGTATGATCGAAGGAAGCATCACGAAAATAGGGTTTCTATGTGTGTTTGTCTAAACCCCAAGATCTAGTCGGTTCTAAGCCATTTCAGTCGAACCCACAACATTTCGAGGTTGGGTTTGTGAGTAGTCATGGCATAGAAATGGTTGGATTAAAGGAACAAGGTTGAATGAAGGTGTTGATAACAGGTTCGTCAGGGAGCTGCATCGGATGGGACACGAACCTGTGTGTCATAGCCGAACCCTACAGGGCCGAACCTTCATGCTCCAAGTCACGAACCCAACCCTGCGAACCTTACCTCTTCAAAGAACCTGTACAGAACCACTCCCGAGCCCCTGGATGGCGAACCTGTGTGAAGCGAGCACCGATGGCCGAATCCTACTAGGGTGATGAACCTTTAATGCATGAGACGAACCCTGGGTTCGTGGCCATCAAAGCCGAACCATGCACGAACCTCCATTGTAAACCCTAGTCCAGCGAACCTTTCACTTTGTCAATGAACATCCGACCAGTTAGCCTCATCAAACGAACTTCCACTTTTCCGTGAACCTAGGCCTCGGACGAACCTTGCATGGCTGACTCTCACGAACCCATGCATGACCAGCGACGAACCATAGCCGATACCCACTTGGCCAAGCCTAACCATGATAACCGAACCCTTGGAAGTGGCATGGGAACGAACCATAGCCGAACCAAGTCTATAGGTTCGCTGATCATGAGGGGATAAGATGCAAATTTCGTGAACTTGGTCCAACAAAAGAATTCGGCCAACCCATTTAGGGCCCATACGAGTTGATTACTTCAATCATTCGGCCCAATTCATTTAATGGGCCCAACATCCTATTCATACCATGAGTTTAGCCCAAGAATATATTACCATTCATAACCTAACCGGCCCAATAACAAATGTTTGGGCCCAATAGGAAGAAATTGATCCATGGGGTTATATCATGGCCCAATCTTGGTCTTTTAAATTCATTAACTATGAAGTGATCATGATTGGGTTAAGTTTAAATTCAACCTAATTATGAGATCAAGTTATAATCACAAGGGCCTAAAACACTTTAATATGTATTCAAATTACATGTTAAACAATGGTTATCAAAATCATCAACACTTGTTATTTTATGCATACAAGTTGTTCATAAAAGAACATGACACATCCTTTCATGAATCAATTATCAATCAAGTGACTCAATCATGATTTTCAAATTCACACAACATTCCTAAACATGAGAACAAGTATTCAAGAGTTAATCAAGTTCAAGAGAACGCAAGTCAATCAATAAGTCAAAGTCTATATAATCATAAATCTTATATCTTATGTATGATTACAATGATATAGGAACCAGTTAGAGGTCTTGTTTGCTACTTGTTATAGTTCAGAGTCTACTACAGACAGGTGAGAACTTTAGCCCCTCTTTTACTGTTTTTCAACTGTTTTGGGGTGGAACACGTGATCAAACTCTCTTTATGCTATTGTTCAACTGTTACAAGTTCACTTTAGAAATCCAACTATTTTCAAAGGATTTATCAACTGTTTAAAATGTTATATCAACGGTTAAAATTGATGTTATTAAAAAGGTTTTATAAAGGTTCTTTAAACTGTTTTATATCAGCTTTACACCAACGGTTTTATTAATGCTAAACACTTTTAACTAATGAGATTTATAAACTCTTTTACTGTAAACTCGTGTTTTTGATTAAAATTATATGTTATAAACCTTGTTATTACACAGGGATACTATCTTTGGTATTCAATCAAGGGTTTCAATACGAGGTTTTCAACCAATGGTTTTCATGGAGGTATTCAAACAAAGGATTTCAATTCATGGTATTCAAACAAGTGATTTCAATCATTGGTATTCATGGTATTCACGGAAAGTTTTCAAATCATGGAAATCAAATAAGGCATTCAATCAAAGGGTTTCAATTCAAGTTTTCAAAAGCATAGTGTTCATCGTTGTGAACAAACTTATACTACACACATCAAGTTACATATTCATTTAGCGTTAGTACTGGGTGATCACAATAAGGGAAAGCGGACACAATTGGGCAGGCCTAATTCTGGAGTTAGCTTTTAAATTTGTTTTAAAAGCTAACTGCAGGATTTGGTAACGAATGGTTATATCAATGTTGCTGACAAATTTTCTAACTCCAAACATAGTTTGGGATTTGATTATATGTTGGTTTTTCTAGCAAACAGTCTGATGACTGTTTGGACATGTTTTACAGACTTGATGTTAGTTTGGGTTGCAACCATCCATGTATTTTCATTCATTGTTTTATTCATATGCCTTAAAATGCAAAGTCATATTTACAACTGTTAAACCTATTGTTCTCACCAACTACTTTTGTAGTTGACAGTTACTTTTCACGTGTTTCAGGTAATCATGTTTAAGACATTCTAAGGGGCAACTAAGGAGACCGTTTAAGATAGAACAAGATGAAGAAACAAGCTAGGATGGATTAGAAACACACTAAATCCTGATTGTTTAATTGTCTTGTTTGAAGTCTTATTTTGTAAACTATATTTTGGGTCTGTAGTTGTTGTTCTTTTGATAGATAGATAGAATGTCTGTAACTAAACAATGGTCTAAACATTTTGAAACCTAGTAATGCATTGTGGTTGTTCTTATTCAATACTTGTGCATGATTCAACCATATCATCACCGCGCCGTGGATTCCGCACGTGGCGCAGGGGGTGTGACAGCAAAGGCGTCACTTCCTTATAATATTTGCAAAGAAGATTGGGAATATTTATGTGATATGTGGTGTGGCGCAACATTTTTGGTAAAGTTATAACAATAAATTAATTATTATCTTATTAAACATTATTGTGTATGGTCTAATATTGTAACATCAGTGCCGGACGCGTTGCCGGAACATTGATCTCTACAGTAACTTGCACAGTAACTCAGGTACAAACTACGTGAACTATGTATATGCTATTGACACTTGATGCTTGACACTAAGCTATTATGCTATCGTTTCTGAAATCTGAATTAAGCCTCACGGTTTAACAATCAGAAACACAACAGACAACATAGAACTAACACGCAGATACTTGATGTAATGCTATTATGTATATACGTAGGTGAGGCTAAACAGAACAAAACAATAACAGACGTTGTTGCAGATTGCTAAACTGACGAACTATTCGTAGAGGTGACGATCTGTACGAGTAAATCTGAAAGTTTAACGTTCTGAAACGATGAATGCAAAGTAGAAAACAAAAATTCAGAAAGTGAAACCAACGCTGTGCTCGTTTGGGTGACGATTCGAACGAATACGCACGAAGGCGACACGTTCTGACGAAACGATAACGAACAACGAAACGAACGATAATAATTTAAGAAATTCAAATATTAAATATTTATTAGGAATCACAATCTTTTAGAAATTTTAAAAATAAATTCATTTTAATTAAATTACATAGAATACGCGCAATGGACACGAGTCAACGAAACGCGTAAAATAATCGATTTCGATGAATAATTCAAGAAAAATAATTATAAAACATTTACTAGGAATAACCACCTTTAAAAATAATTCAAATAAACTCTTTTTATTTAATTTACAAAAAACGCGCGTAACGTGCCGGAAACGCGACGGAAATGAGAACCGAGCTACGAAATTGAACCCGAACATGCACGGAGTATAAAAGGCTTGAATGCAGCCATTTCATTCATTTATTAAATCTCCTCTCTCTCTCTCTACAAGCCTTCAACCGTTTTCTCCCTCTCTCTATAGAAAAATCAACCTTCCAAGCTTCATAACTTGCTCATTCGTGGACGAAATCTCGTGTTCATGGTGTCTAGACAAAGCTCTCATCATCCTCTATCATAAAGTACAATCGATCTGAAGATTTATCCAGCCAAACTCATGTTATGAAGCCAGGAACATCACGAAAAAATAGGGTTCTCTAACCCTTGGTCGATCACACTTGGATCGGTTTAAAACCGTGTTCAACCCGACCCCAAGGCTTTCATTCGACCTCCACGCAGGTTAAAGCAAACCAGGGGAAGGATAAGGAAGCCAAGGAATAGCCTTCACAGATTAGATTCGATGATGGTGATGATGGAGGCTAACTTAGGTGCAGGGTTCGTGAGAATAGCAGGTGGCCGAACCTGTTCAACTCGGCCGAACCCTTGCACCCCCGAACCTGCTGTCCACCGAACCCACTGGTGGCCGAACCTATTCTCCAGCAAACCCTAGGCCTCAGCCGAACCTACCATCATCACCGAACCTAGCTGTGTTGGACGAACCCATGAGAGACTAACCTTACTGTGGCCGAACCTGCTTGACCACGAACCACCCATGTTCCCGAACCCTAGAAGCCACGAACCTATGGACTGCAACTCTATGGAGAACCTGTGAACGAAACAAGGCCAACGGACCCTTGCCTTGACCGAACCTCTAGCTGTGAATCCACACCAGCAGTCGAACGAACCTGTACCTGGGCGAAGCTATTGCATGGGCAAACCTACATGGCTGTGATGGACCAAACCTTAGTCGATGCAAATAGGCTCGCTGGTCAGTAGGGTACTTGATTTCAATCCTTGTTGAACCAACTAGTCGGCAAAGGTTCATGTGTCCAGCCCATAAGGATAACCTAGCCCACGAATCCATTTGGCCCAAACAACACTTCGATTTGGGTTAGGCCCAATTAATTGGTCTCAAACCATTATCTCGGCCCACATGAGTAATTTGATTAGCCTACCTAGCTTAGACGGCGCAGTTACTCCTCGGCCCAATTAGGATTTGGCCCACCTTTCAAATGGAAAAAAATCATCATTCGGCCCACGTGCGACGATTTGACCCACATAGGTTAACTTGAGACGAACACATGAAATCTATTTAAATTGAAACCATCTATAGGATATACAAAAGAAAACTACAAAGGTGGTGGGATTGATTTGACTTACATACTAAGTCACATATTAAAGCAAATAACGCACAATGACAAAGTTGAGAATGCAATAATGATGTAAAGCTAAACATATACCACAAAGGCTTGATATAATAACAATTTAAGAGGTTAAGTGGGAATACAATCCTTAACTAGCAAACGAGGCCGAATGATGACCAATATCACAAATGTTAGCCAACTTTAGGGCTAACACATACGTACACACAGATCACTACAACTCATACTTATAAGTTGCAAACAACATGAAATAAATACAGGATTGTGAATACTACCACAAACACAACAACGAGCGCACTCCTTCTTGTTTATACTTAGTCAACCACTTCAAACACAAGGTGAGTTCATTTGTCTCTTTTCAAACATATTTGTTTTACCTCGGGACTGAGAAGCATGTTATACATTTTAAACAAGTATTGAAATGTTTTATAAATGCCCTTACACTTATTCATATAATTCAAATACTAATGCTTATGCTTGGTACACTTGTTGTGAAAACTAGAAGCTAAGACTTGGACATAAATGCTAATGCTACATGCTACATGCTCAAACTATGTGCTCATGCTATGAACTTTATGCTCAAACTACATACTATTGCTATTGCTAATGCTACAAGCTATATGTTAAACTATATGCTAATGTGAAGGTGATGAACTATATGCTCAAACTATATGCTAATACTGGATGCTAAATGCTAAAAGCTATGATGATATGCTAAATGCAAAGCTTGTATCTATGCATGAGATACGTAAATGCCAAACTATGCTATTGCAAGCTGGTATCTATGCATGAGATGCGTGTAAGCTAAACTATACGAATGCAAAGCTTTTATCTATATATGAGATACGTAAATGCCAAACTATGCTAGAGCAAGGCTTGTATCTGCATATATGAATTATGTTAATGCTAAACTATGTGTGTGCACAGCTTGTGTCTATATATGAGATACGTAAATGCCAAACTATGCTAGAGCAAGGCTTGTATCTACATATATGAGATACGTAAACGCTAAACTATTCTAATGCTAAGCTAAAATCAATTCATGAGATATGTAATGGCTAAACTATGCTAGAGCAAAGCTTGAATCTAGTCGTGGGCTACGTAAATGCTAAACTATGCTAGAGCAAAGCTTGTACCCATGCATGAGATAGGTGGAGGCTAAACTATGATTGTGAAACTCTTATCCTTGTACAACATACTTAAAGCTAATATACGTGAATGCTATGAACTTGTAAAACTTTAACAGTATGCAAAAGCTATGATGAAGACGTAATTGGGTTGTAGGTAAAATGCTTAATTATCATTAACAATAGTGTCATATGTGGATTAGTATGTGGTGTAAAGGCGTCTGGGCGGGTTGTAGGCTCGAACCTTTCGTATGCCCTATATATAAGCATACCGATTTGGATATTACATGTGATGTTAATGAGGTTAAGGTTGTTACCGAAAGAGGTTTGCTAAAACTATTTTTCAACAATTAAACTATATGAACTCACCAACCATTGTGTTGACTTTGTTTTCTTACATGTTTTCTCAGATGATATACAGGAGTAAGCTAAGGCTCAAGATTGAATGCTAGGATGCCCAGTTAGAGGACCTAGTAGACTTTTAGAAAGCACATATTTTGTTATTGATGCGATTCACTTTTGATATCTTGTACAGATACAATATAGAAACATTTGATTCTTTTGATAGGTTTACTTAGTTAAATTACCAAACATTGATATTGTAATTTAACTTTGTAATCCTAGTTTAATGCTTTATTGTGCTTTAGTTATTCTCAATGTTGATGCTATGTAAACAATCTGATCATCACGATTATCACCCACGATATCACGCCCAGAGAACCTTCCGCCCGGCGGGGAAGTCGATCCGTCCCGCCAGCTCGGGGTATGACAAATATATTATGTTTTATTTGATTGTATGTCCCTAAAGGAAACTGCAAAAAAGAAGGTCGAGGCTCGTCGAAACCGCAAAATGGACAGCAGAAATGGTTCAAAGAGTACAATACGCTATCACCTTGAGAACGTGCATGATTTATATTCTTCATCAGGTCAAATAGACACATGGCGTCATACACAATGGGATGAAGAAAAAGGCTGGATATCCGAAGAAGCCACTGCAACATATGTAAGTTTACATGCTCATTTCTACCACCGATTTATACCTATTAATTGCTTTATATTACTACTTTTTGGTTGGATTCAAACATGAACTATTACCCCATGACCAACACCCATCCCTTCACTTATCAATATTTGTAGTCTCCTTTTAAACTTCAACAAGCCTTCCAGATTTGCACCTCATTCGTCTTTTGTCTAAAGCCACTTGAGGTCAAGTCACTTGTAATAGAATTCAATCCTCCCAATTGCCTTCTAAGTCACGCTCATGTACCCATTCATGATGTGTGTTCTTATTTTAACATTGTTTTCTCTAACGGGAAGATATGATCAAGTTGAGAAAACAACACTCGGTGGAATCAATGAGCAACAAGTCAATTCTTGGAAAGGTACTTGGACGAAGCTCTGTTCGTTTGCATGGTTGGGGGCGTGATCCAACTATATGCATTAACACCACATATACTAATCATAAATTAAAGCATCCTACTTACAATGAGCTTGGGAATGAGGTTGGAACATTGAAGGAAACATGTGCAATAATGCAGCAAATACTAGTTGAAAAGAATCTCATGTCACCTTTACCAGGACCATCTAAAGATGATACATCAGAGAGTGACGAAAATGTTGATGAGTGAGTTAGTTTTAGTATTTTCCACAACTTGTAGTGATTAATGAGTAACTTTTTTTTTGTTAGTTTAAATATTTCAGTTTGTATAACCCGCACTTTCTTTTGTGGTTTGTAGGGTGATGTTTTAATATTTCAATTAAGTTTGTTTGTTTTGATCAAGTAGGTATCAATTTGCATTTGCATATTTTGTATTTTTTGGCATGCATGCGATGGTTATTTTCCTACACATAAATGATGTGTGGGTAATGATCTATCTCAACAGTTGTGAGGCACCACATCATGACATTTATTTTATGTGTAGGTAATTACAATTAGCAGCACATGATAGACTTTTATCCCCACATACTAATTGTAGGTAAATACCCAAATTTCTTGTAGTGATAGTGCTTAATAGGCAAGGAATCAAACGACACCCTTAGTTTGTATACATATGAAAAAAACGGATCTAGAGTTTCCTATATTACAAGCATTGCGTATTAACCTTAAAGTTTTATAAAGTTTCTAATGATAATGAGTATGAAATATAAGAATTGTAATTTTTGGTTGATAAATAGTTTGAACTAAATCTCATAAATAATTAATAGAATATATTAGAACATTCCCTATTTATTTGGTAATATACATTGGTTTGTATTTAAATGATATTTATTAAATAAAAATACATTTGAAATTAAGAAAAAAATCATGAAAGAGTATTGCATATGTGTTTTTAATGTTTGAAATATTTAATTGTAATATAAATAAACTATTTGTGTGGAACGACCGGTTTCAACGGTTAAGGGTGTTAATAAATAAATGTTATTGTGTTTATAAATTATGTTGTGATAATAATATAATAACATTTGGAATATTAAAGTTAACTATTAACTACTTTGATTAGCTTGGTTAAGTGAATTAACTAAATTAAAATATTGAGGGACTAAAATGGCCAAGTGGGAAAAGTTTAAAAAATTAGATGGGTATAAGGGTTGACTTGGTCAGACCCAAATTCATTCTTGTATGTGTGTTGAATGTGAGAGCCAGAGAAGAGAAAAGGGAGAAGAAGAGAAGCTCAAGCTCAAGTTCTAATTTTGTGATTCTATTTGATTGTGTGGCTAAAATTCAATATTGAAGCTTTTAATTCCATCTATAAGTGTTAACTAACATCTTGTAAGTGATTTAATTTTCAATTTTGATGTTAGGTTGAAGTTCATGTGATGGAATAGATGAGGGTTTAGCTTAAATCGTGAAATTGGTTGTTTAAAACAGTTATAAACCGTGACCTAATGCTTATTATGTTTTTGAAACAATCCAACTACTAGTTATTGTGAATTTGGTTTAAATTAGTTTGGATGGGAATTGGGTAACATGGGAGGTTAGGTAGAAATACCTCTGATGGAGTTTAATAACTAGTATGATTGGTTATAACATGGTTTGGAATGAGTTATGCATCCATTTTGACTAATCTTATAAAAAAATGATGAATTGGTGATTTTGAAGTTTATAACTGGAACTGGTTAATGTTTAAACATTAACAAGATTATTTATTTTAAATAGTGCATATCATGCGTTTGACAAAATGCTTGATAAAGAAATTTGGTGATAATGATAACCGTATGACGGGTAATTTGGTAACATGACCTTTAAACATCATTTAGTGATAAATGATATTCAAATGTGTCAAATTGAGTTTGAATCAAAGTGAATTTGTGTATGTGTATGGAATATAGTTTTATCTGTGTGAAAATGCAACTAGGGACTAGAGTGGAAGTCAAGGGAAAAGTCAAAAGGCTGAAAAATCGACCATAGGTGCAGACCACTAGCTTGAACAAGGTAAGTCACTTGACTTACTAAACATTACATATATACATACATATATATATATATATATATATAGTAGAAAGAGTCTACACGTTTAGTTGGTTGGAAGGATGAGGTGTTTGTAACTACTTTTGAATTAATAGAGTTAATGAACTTTATAGCTTGTGTGTTAAGTTCCAATGTTGTTTATGATAATTCAGTGGTTATATGCAATATATGTCGCATGAAAATAGCCAGATAATCCGGTGTTGAGTATATATACCACATGCGTGTGGATAGCCGAATGAGCCGGTGAAATCAATCAATTAAGCCACCAGAGGGTGGATAACCTGACGAGCAGGTAGTTTAAGTGTCATACCATTAAAGGGTGGATAATTGGATGACCCAATGAGTTGAGTATGGGATTTGGTGTGAAAAACTTGGCCAGACGAGCTAGTGATTGTATGTGTTTCCAAGTTGTGATCAAACAAGTAGTAATGATCCTTTAGATTCTAAGCAACAAGAGTTTGAAAATTACCAAGTGAGTAAATTATAGTTTAAGATGATAAAA
The DNA here is from genome assembly GCA_009363875.1 of Mikania micrantha. Taxonomy (NCBI): domain Eukaryota; kingdom Viridiplantae; phylum Streptophyta; class Magnoliopsida; order Asterales; family Asteraceae; genus Mikania; species Mikania micrantha. The sequence continues at coordinate 18,780,249 of CM018685.1, forward strand.
TGAGGGTGTAATCATTTATAACCAAATATTAATTCATAAGCGTGTGAATAAGTATAATAAAAAGTGTTAATTGGGTACTTGGGTGATTTTGACCCGTTAACAGTTTGTTATTAGAATTGTAGAATTCTAACGTTGAAAGTGATTCACAATTGTTGTAAATTTGATTAATGTCATGTAAAAACATAAAATATATATGTTGGGTTTTGATTTGGGTGGAAACAAGTTGAAAGAACGGAAGAAAACGGGAAAAACAGGTGAGAATAGAAATCTAGTGTGTGCAGCCCTAACATGGGCGTATCATACACCCAGAGTAAAACCCATACGCCCAGATGTTTCTGTCTATGCCCACACATACGCCCAACTACATAATTTTTCAAACTTTTGAAAGATTAACCATACAAGTTTGGGGCTTTATAAGGGTGACTTACTTAGTTCATATGAACTAATTATGAGCTTATATGTGATGTTTACAGGTCAAAAGTATGTATTCTTCAGACGCCATGATCAGGCACTAGTTGAGGTGGAAATCAAGTGTTCTATTGTTTTTGGTGATTTTAAACTTAAGCATACTTTATGTTGGTTACGTTAAAGTGTGTTGGCATGTAACTAAGTATGTTTACCTGAGATGATTAAAAATTTATGCCTCCGAGAAAATTTTAATGTATTTTTGTGTTTAAGCTTAACTGGGACCATCTTTTGGCACGTGTAAATGTGTAAAGAGTTTGGGTGTCACAAGTTGGTATCTGAGACAATGTTTGAGTGAATCCATTTTGTCGCGAACACTTGATATCAAACTCTTGTGCTCTTGATACGAAAACATAAGGTTTAATTCGAAGACCCGATCATGATGCCGAATGTATGAGGTTAGCATATCTATTTCCTGTATTATATGATAAATGGAGAATGGAACATTCCATATGAAATGTGATTATGTCAAACCAAAATCAATGTCTTGAGTATGATATGAAGGAAGTAAAGAATTGGGCATATAATGAATGGACTTGTAGGTCTGGTCAACTTACTAGTTCCAACATGATATGAACAAGTTCTTATGGAGATCATCTTATATTCTGGCCATTGAAATTAGGTAAAGTGTTAAGAGAATTCTAGAAAAGTGATTGTAGGATCACTAAGAATTTGAGTTATATATAGTGATAGCTATAAAAATATACTATTGTGTGTAATCAAACTAACATGTAAATTGAATGATTTCAGCCACAAATGGCTGAAAAACATAACTCCAGTGGGAGTAGTCATGTGGAGGAATGACAAACTGAGAATCAGCATATGATCAAAGAGGAAGTGGCAAGTGCTCTTGATGCTTCTTTGCCTACATATATTGAAGAAATTAAACCCTCTTTGACAAATTTCCTTCCCCAAGAGTTAGTCGATTTCAAAGTTGGGGCTGAGGTAGAACAACCCTCTAAGAAGGTTACTTACAAAGATTTTATGGCTTGTAAGCCAGCAGAATTTAAGGGAGAGGTGGATCCTTTGATGATTCAGTGGTGGATTACTGACATAGAAAGCGTGTCTGAAATGAGTCATTGTGACTTTTTTGATGATGTCATGTTTGCTGGTAATCAATTGAAAGATAAAGCAAAAGATTGGTGGGAGTTGTTACAAAATGAGAGAGGTACACAAGGTATGAAAGGGCTAAAATAGACTCAGTTTAAAGAACTCTTCTTGAAATGCTTTTGTCCTTAGGCTGCTATGGATCGTATTACTATGGAGTTTTTACAGATGAGGCAAAAGAAAAAGTGTATTGACACCATCACTATTATTTTCTATGATAAAGCAAGATTTTGTTCAGATTTGCTTCAGACGAAAAGGATATGGATCAACCGATATCACACCATGTTGAATGCTAATTATTAGGAATTTCTCACACCTTAAAAATATGATACATTAATGGATCTAATAGACTGTGCTAGAGAAAGAGAGATGGAGTTGAAAAGGCAAGATGATCGTGGTGAGAAAAGAAAGGAAATGGTTGAAGCGGGTTCTTCAAAGAAGGCGAATTTTGTTAAGTCGCCTAAGAAGACTAGTTCTATTAAACCATGCCCAAATTGTGGGAAGCTACATACCAGTGAATGTCATGCAAGACCTCTCAATATGTTATAAATGTGGTAAATCGGGACATTTTGCTACTCAGTGCATGAGTCCTATTAGCTTTCGTTATAACTATTATAAACACTCACATAGGAGGGATGAATGCCCTGAATAGATGGGAATAAGTCAGGGTGGTGGTGGAGGTCAATCGTTTCGACACAGAGATCAGGAAAGAAGCCCGAAATACCAAAATCAAAATGAAGAGCCTTTCAGATATTGGCAGAGGAAGCCTAAGTCACGTCAGTAGATCCCACCTAACAACAAAGACTAACAAAATCAAGATCTGGTCGAGTTGAAGTTCAAGTTAGGTATTTCTTATAGTTAGGTATTTCTTATACTTTTGTATTTCGTGTACTTTGATTTTTGTGTACTCATAGACTAATATAAATAGACGTACAATGTATTGGTCTAGGGTGAGAATCCCGAGGTAGAGATTCTAGACGTATTGAAGTCTCCTTGTAAAGTTCATGAATTTATTAATAGAAATTTTTTATGTCTTCTATTCTGGATTCCGCACACAATAGAAGGCATTTGATGTTGCTTGATGTCACAAAGTTGAGATCTTGATCAACTTTGGGACCTATTGGTGGTATGAGAGCTTTGGAGCTCTTTTCAGCATCCAGGTAACAACTTTTTAGCTCAAGTTCGCAACTTCATTGTTCATTACTACATTGGGAAGCTGCTCTATCAATTTGGAGTTCAAAGTGTTGAAGACAATTCATCTAGATTTCTTTGAAAATTTTCGTGAACTTGAGGTCCGGATACTTTAGTTTCAGGTACTTCAGTGTTCGTGAACTTCAGCATTTGTGATCATTCGTCTTTGGTTACTTTGACTTTAGCTACTTTGACTTAGTGATCTTTTATTTCGTGATCTTGAACTTCGTGATCTTGAACTTCGTGATTTTTGGGTTCATGTATTCAAGTTCGAGTACTTCTTGATTTCGAGTACTTCTGGGTTTCGAGTACTTTGTCTTCGACTGCTTTTGAGATTTCGTATACTTCCAGATTCCGTGATCATGGATGTCAAGAACCTCAGTAACTTGTCTAATCTGCTGAACTTAGACAATGAGATCGGAACAAGCACCAAGCCTCCTCGGCTTGTTTGTAGAGATAACTTCCAAGACAGGAGCTTCAGATTTCAATCGTTCATCAAATAAACCAATCCAAAGCTGTGGGGATCTATCGACGAAGGAGCATATGTTCCTATGTATGGGAACAAGTTCAATGGCATGATTCCTAAAGACCCAGAGCTTTTCACTAAGAATGATATCCTCCTTGAGGAAAAGGATGACAAAGCTTATGCCTCAATTACAATGGCATTATCCATTGAAGTTGCTCATGGATTCAAAGAACACAAAACATCTAAGGAGCTTTGTAGTGCTTTGGTTGAGAGATTTGAAGGGAATGAAGACATGAGTGAGAGCTGGAAGAACATGCTGAGACAGAGGTTCAACATGTTCAATCACATCAATGGTAAAACATTGGAGGCTCAACTGAACAGGTTTACCCATCTCATGACTGAATTGACGAGTACTGGCATAGAGATGACCAAGGGTGAAGTCAACAAAAAGCTTCTAAATTATCTGACATACAATTGGAACTCCAATTGTACAAACATCAAAAGGGCCAATTACATATAAAAGACTACTCTAAGTGAGCTCATATCCATCATCTATTCATATGATATGGATGACAAGCAGAAAGCACTGAATAATGCAAGCTTAATGGGAATTACTCCAACCATAGATAATGCAACCCTCATCTCCACAATGAACTATCAAGCATCTGTATCTCAATCTGTCCCATTTGAAATTGATTTCCTTTCCTCAGGAAAAGTTCATCCTGTGCCTAAAGTCAGTGCTGAAAGCGAAGAAAATCTGATGTTGTTCAAAAGTTTCATGAACAGCTACAATGCGTTCCTTGTAGGAGAACTTGCACTTGCAAATCTAACTCAGGATAACCTAGAACAAATCAATCCTGCTGATGTTAAGGATATGGATATTTCCTGACTGATGGCAATGGTAGTATTCAAAGCAAAGAAGTTCATCAAGAATATGGACGAAACAACTTCGGAAACAACCCTGGGAGGAAACTGGGATTCGACAAGTCAAAGTTCCGATGCTACAATTGTGACCAGTCCGGACATTTGGCCAAGGAGTTCAAATTGCCCAAAACAGGGAAGGAAGCTAAGAAGAAAGTTGATGAATCCACTGGAGATGGAACTTTAAAGGCATTGGTCACTCAGGAGTTAGACTCTTATGATTGGAGTGATCAAGGGTAGGAGCTGGAGATGACTCTGAGTCATGCTTTCATGGCAGAGGTAGATGAAAAGCGCTCTGAGGTAACTGAACACTTATGCTCATTTGCTTGTATTGATAAAGTTTTAAAATACAGGACACATAATGAGGCGTTGATCAAAGAAGTAACCAAACTAAAATACTTTAACTCAGAGTTTCTTAAGAATGAAGCAATTTTTAAAAGAAAACTTGATGCTAAGAGACATGATATTTCTAAACTTAAAGAACCTTTGAATGATAAGTAATCTCACTATCGTGCTGCTAAGAGTAGAATAGATGACATTACCTTAGAATTAAATCAAATTAAAACTGAGTTATCAAAAACCAAATTAACTATTAAGAAATATAATTATTCAAGTAATTCGGTTGCTGACATGATCAATGCTCAATATAGAGGTAAGAGGGTTAATAGACTTGGTTATAGTGAGGTTGAACCTCCTTTTAACCACAATTACTCGAGCATGCCAAGACTCAACAAATCTTTTGATGACTTACTTTCTAAGTCAGATCTTGGGCATTAATTCTCACTTCAGTCTAACAAACATGTGCCACTCACAATTGATCCTGAATTAAAAGGTATGAACTATTTTGATGATTCTGAGATATGTGCAGGAAAGTTAAGTTCTTTAGATCAGGCTGATGAGAAGGAGGAAGAAGTGCTAGGAAGAGCACATATTGTCCTATTGTGTTAAACAAGTCAAAATTTTCAGTTCCTAAAATTGACTATGTTGGCAAATTTGAAACAATCAGAATTAAACCTAATGAAATGGTTCAAATTTTAAGACTAAGTTTGTTAAAACTGATGCTAATGTTAAAGACAATTGTGTCTTGAAAACAAATGTTGCTCCTTCAAAGGAAAATGAAAAAAAATTTTATTCCACAATCACTAAAGAGACGGGTTTAAGGTTAAATCCAAACTATGAATCTTATATTCCACATGGGTCATTGGAACAAGTCTTTACTATTTCAGCTCCTAGTTCCAGTGATTGTGATGTAAAACCTTTTGACCCAAATGAGTTTTATCAGAAGGTATGTTGGTTATGCATGTGGAAAACCAGGACACATTGCGAGACATCCTCTGCACAGACCTACTGAGTTCTTCTATGGGAAGAATCGAAAAGTCACACCATAGGCTAAACCAATCAGTAAGCCAAAGAGGATTGAGAAATCCTCCAAGCCTAAGGTGAAACAACAAAAGAAAGCTCACAATCATCACCCTGCCAGATCCAACAAAATGAAAGAGAATCAAAATGGTTTCCAACAGCAAAAGAAAACTAAAATATACAAATCTGAAATTAAAACAACTTGGAAAGTGAAATCACCACTAAAACCAACTGATTCTGGCAAAGTGACCAAACCAATTGGTCCATTCAAAGATAACTCCAAAGTGCCTAAATCTGTAAAGATTTGGGTACCAGTATCTCATTAAATGTTTGTGTATCATGCAAGGAAGACCAAATAAGCTCAAAAATGTTTGGTATGTGGATAGCGGTTGTTCCTGGCACATGACGAGAGATTTCTCCCATCCCAATTGCATGAAGTTACACCGTTCAATGGAGGATATGTCTCATTTGTTGGAGGCAAAGGAGGAAAGATCAGTATGAAGGGCATGGTGACCAATGGAACTCTAAGTTTTGAAGATGTGTAATAACTAGGAGGAACTCAATCACATCTTGTTGAGTGTTTCTCAAATTTGCGATAAAAGTTTTTCTACACACTTCACAAACAAGGAGTGTTTGAATCTAAAGCCTGGGTTTTTCATACCTGAGAGGTGGATTTTGATGAGGACTCCAAGGATCAACAACGCATAAATCATCAACATGAATTCAGACTTATTCGCAGAAAATACCTATTTGTTTTCAAAAGCTTTAGAAACCGACTTTTTGTTGTGGCACCGACGGTTGGGACAGGTCAACTTGAAGAATCTCAACATATTGGAAAAAGGAGATCATGTAATTGGACTTCCTTCAAAAGATTTTTCTATCATTGAGAAATGCATATCTTGTGCCAAAGGAAAGAAACATAAGAGACCCCACAAGCCCAAAATGTTCAATTTAATTTTTTCCATTTTACAGCTTCATCATATGGATCGGTTTGGTCCTATCAATGTTATGAGCATAGGAAAGACGTCATACTGCCTCGTGATCACCGATGATTACCCCAGATTCACTTGGGTCTTCTTCTTGGCCAATAAAGATGAAACAGTCAAAATCCAGAAGAAGTTTATCACCTTGATCAAGAACCAGACAAATATAAAGGTGAAGATGATCAGAATAGACAAAGACACAAAGTTCAGAAATCAAACTCGTAACAGAACACTTACCGAGGTTGCTAGAACCAGGGTCTGAGTCAAAACTGACAATCTTCTTTTGGACGGAAGCTGTTCACACAGCGTGTTATGTTCAGAACAGAGCCTTATTGAACAAACGCCATCAGAAGGCCCCTTATGAGATATTCTTCAATCAAAAGCCTAAAGTCGGTCACTTCAAATTGTTTGGTTGCCCTTGCACTCTACTCCACATAGAGCCCAATCACAAGTTTGATGATAAAGCAGACGGATGTAATTTTCCGGGCTACTCTGCTAAGAAATATGCATATCGAGTATACAAGAAGAAGACTCAGCAGATTGTGGAATCTTATTACATTGACTGGAAAGAGATAAATCATACGGATGATGGAACAGGTCCAAGCTAGTTATTCCTCTATGATTCTACCTTTGAACCACTTAATGATTCTTCTGAGTGTGTAGGCGCAACTGTACTCGATGATAGTTTTTACAAAAGTGACGACATGGATTACAGAGTTGGCTATGTTCCATGTGATCCAAAGCTTATGAGTGTCGACCCACCTAGTATGTACCAAAGAGCCCAACCAATCAATGAAGTTCTTCCACAGGATCTGGATACTTATTAGACAGATCCAAAAACTACACAGACAGATCAAACATTTCTGTCATCTCATCAAACCTTCAACAATCCACTGTCCTCATACCACATTCCTACAGAACATTGTGCGGATCATGATTCTGAAACAAGCGAGACTGCTCATAATGATAACACCGGCTCCTCTACTGAAGAACAGCTGACTCGCATTAGCAATCTACTTGATAATCTAGTAGTAGAGGAGATACCCATTTCAATCATCAATGAAAATATTCCAATGGAGAACATCATTGGACCTCTTTCTAAAGCCGTTCTTACCAGATGTAGATTCCATTCCTACTCAGACTGCTTCAACTGAGGGAACTCTTCTGCGTAGCCATTTAGTAGTTATTAATTCTTGTTTCATTTTACAGGTAGAACCAAAGAATAACCAAGATGGCTATCAAGGAATCAAGCTGGATAGAGGCGATGCAAGAAGAGTTGATGCGGTATCAGAAGCTCAAAGTGTGGAATATGGTTCCTTTACCCAAAGGAAAACTACCTATTGGAACCAGATGGGTATTCATAAAGAAACAGGATGATTCGGGTGTCATCATCAGAAACAAAGCATTTCTGGTAGTTCAGGACTTCTACGAGCAAGAGGGAATTGACTATGAAGAAGTCTTTTCTCCTGTTGCAAGACTTGAGGCTATCCGTATCTTCCTAGCCTATGCTTCATACATGAATTTCACTGTCTATTAGATGGATGTGAAGACAACATTCTTGTATGGAAAGGTTAAGCACCGAGCCATGGTAAGCTCGCTCGAATAGCGGCTCTTATGGCTCACTTGTTTTGGCTCGTTTAAATATAATTAAATTGTGTGTGTGTATGTATATATATAATAATATTATTTTATATATATATATATATAAATATAAACTAATATTCATATTTTTTAATAACACTAATATGTTAAACGTTTTTTATGATGAATAATGATATTGTTGTATTCGACTAATGAAAAATTACGCTGATAAACAATTTAAACATTTTAAACTTTTTTCATGTTTTCATATCATGATAATTTATAATTTATTAACTTCATTTTTTTTTGGATTTATATGTGATTTAACTTATTGTTTTTTAATTATTGAGTTTGAAAATGATATAAATATTTTGAATTTGCATAAAATTTTATTTTGAAACCAAGCCGAGCAGCTCGGTTTTAAAACGAGCCAAGCAAAGAGCACAACATTTGGCTTGATTTTCCAAATCTGAACAAGTCGAGCCGCACGGTTTGTAAACGAGCCGAGCACAAGCATACCCTCGTTTGGTTCAGTTCGGCTTGTGAACAGCCCTAGTTGGTCTGCTCATCTGATCGATGGTAAGCTCCCTCTAACTAGTAAAAACACATACGAGCAAGTTACCCCTAAATTAGTTCTTAACCAAAGAAAAACCTAACCTGAATCTTGTCAAATTCGTTCGATTATGAACACAATCGATGAAACAACCATGGGGCTTTTGTTCTCCACTGTAAATCGTTTTAAATGATGTGTATCTTACTTGCAAAATATAACCTTTGTGTGAATTTAATCGAGAAAGACCTCAAATGATTCCTCCGAATTGATTTGTGACGAATGAGGGTTCTTGGATTTGTGTATGTTGTTCAAAAATTTATCGTTTGACTGTTAGATTGGTTTTTTATACGCGTTGTCATTTTTTTCACATTTTAAATTCAGAGTCATATTTTTGGAAATGATTTGTTGTTAATGAAATGTAATTTCAATCAATTAATGATTTGTACAGATTCATGCGGTTCTTAGCTATCAATGCTCGAGTGTAATTGAGTCGTAACTGTTTGGTTTCGAAGATAGAGGAAACGAGTCAAGTCTGAAACTGGGTCGGGTATGGGGCTGTTAACGGGTGAGGAAGGAGACTTAGAATGGGTTTTTGACACTTTTGTAACATCAGTGCCTGAACAGTAGTTCGGAATGGTAGGTGATACAGTAGAATCATGTACAGAACTATGTGTAATACTTGTTATGTGAATACAATACAAAACTATTCAAAAACATTGTGTGAAATCAGTGTTTAACAGTCAGAATTATATCTGACAACAAGAATTAATAATGTGAATGTTAGTTAGGATATGATTATGTGTGAACGTACGTGAGATTATACAAATCAGAACAATAACGGATGTCGTTACGTGAATATTAAACTGATGGTGTATTCGTGTGGGTGACGATTCGCATGAATATATCTATGAGTTTAACATTCTGAATGATGTCTAGTAATTAGAAAATCAAATCGGAAAGTACAGTTGTCATCGTGTTCGTACGGGTGACGATCTGTACTAATACGTGCGAAAACGATACGATCCGACGATACAATTAAAATAAATGTTTTCAAAATTTCAAAAATAATAAAAATATATTAGAATATTTATTAGGAATTACAACCTAAAATAATTTAAAAACTTCTATTTTTACAAAGTTACGTATTATTACGTTACATAACGAAAACAACGCGTTAAAACGAAACCGAACACACCCGAATACCCTGGGCCATAAAAGCCTTAAATTTCCCCACTTTCTCTACCATTAATGCAGACCATCCCCTCTCCTCCTTCCATTTTTGTCCACCCCTCTCTCTCTACTCTCTCTATACTTCATTCAACACTCTACCTACCCAAATCACCACCAAAATTGATGATCTAGCAGTCAAAACGATCGTTGGAATGAGGAGAACACGAAAGTACAAAGAATCTGTGGTGAAACGAGCTCGATCGGTTGCAGTTTTAGAGAGAAGGTTCGGTTTTATAGGGTTTTCACCCATTTTCATCTCTTGAGCTTTGTAACCGGTTTAAATACCTCAAATCGACTAGGATGAACATGAAATTGATTTAGGAAGTTGAGGAACATATTGGAATAAAGTTTTAGAATGATCGAAATTGCCTGGAACTTTTGGAATATTAGTATCGGTATAAGAACAAGGCTGGAATATAGTATCGATGAAGCTGGAAGCCATCAGCTCATCTCCATCGTGTTTAACATGTTCGACCACCATAAAATCGATGAGATTTGACCAAGAATATCAGGTTCTTTGATGTCCAAAGGAGGTGGATGCAAGAGTGTCGACATTACTAAAGTCGATGGGTCAACATCGATGGCACCAAATCAAGTGTATCGATACTATAGTATCGATGTACCAAATGATAGTTGCTTCATGTTCATCGAGCTTACTAAGTTCGACACACTTTGGTTGACCCAAGACCTGAAATTATTAATATCGAAAGTATCCAAGGCATGGAATTCATATCGGTATCGACATTAACAATGCCGATGACCTAGCGGCTGTGAAACACGGAATTGTCGATACTATAGTGTCGGCTAAAGTGTTTCAAGTCTTCATCGATATTAGCAAGGTTAAAACCATCGATATTAGCTTCAAACCATCGATACTAATACCTAAGTTCAATCCTAGTGTGTAGAACCTAAAATCGGATGTTAAGGATTAGAATTGAGGCCATGGAGTTTAGTTGAAAGTGGTATTGTCGGGTATGGAAACATTAGCGTTTTGGCAAGTGTTAGCTGATCAAGAATATCATCGATACTAAAAATCTTAGACAAAAACCAACATTTTACAACACATTTACTTATGAACCCATGTTTATAAACTAAATAAGGTAATAATAATGAAATTTAAATAACGAAATGATGGGGTTATGGGTGATAAGATCGGTAAAGGGCTAATGGGTTTGATCATGTTTTGCATGTTTTGCGTTAGGACTTAGTTTTATTTAAATGTTTATCTATTTTAAGAATTTTAAATAATTCTTCAACTTTCAAAATGAGATTATGGGTATGGTTGTATGAGGAACGGTAAACACAGGGTGAACTCAAAGAATCAAGAAGGGTTGTGAATTCAAAGAATCTAACTAATCTAGTGTGGTGTTGGTAAGGAGTGAAATGCTTAATTATCGTTAATGACAATATTATATATGGTTCGGTATGTGGCGGGCTGGCGGCTAGGCTTGACCCTACGCATGCCCTATATATAAGCATACTTGACTGGATATGATAGACGGTTGTTAGTGATGTTAAGGTTGTCACTTCAGCAGGTTTGTTCAAAAATCATTTTTTAAGTACAAAACTATATGAACTCACCAACCATGTGTTGACTTGATCTTTTTACATGACTTCTCAGGTGACGAACATGTATAAGCTTTAGGAGCTTATGCTATTACTAGGATGTCCAGTTAGAGGACCTAGTATTTTGGATGTGCATACCTATTGGACATCAACATACGAATCATTTTGTATATCTTGTGCAGATACAAGATAGTTAGTTTATGATTCTTTTTGGTAGATTTACATTGTTAAATTATGAAACATGACTCATGTAATTTAATTTTGTAATTCTATTTCATTTAGTATTTTCTCATTCCGCCCAACGGGAAAGTCGATCCAGCTCGACGGCTCGGGGTGTGACAACTTTTAGCCTCGTAGGTTTTGTTTTAAATTCTAGGTTTTAGTTTTGGCATATTTAGCCTCGAAATTTTTTATTAAGGTTTCTAAAAAAAATTTAAATGATATAATTTATTTAAAATCTTAATAAGTGCATATTTGAAATGTATATGTATTTCCATATTTTATTTAGCATTTATAAAAATTATTATCAAATGTTCAAATTTAATAAGTCCTTTAAATATTTTGTTTATGATATCTTATTTTAATAAATTCAATTTAACGTTTATCTAAATTTCTAGAGTAAATTGTCATTTTGTTTCCTATGGTTTGGATGAATTTGACATATTCATACAAATTCTTATTTTTTAATTTGACGTTATGGTTTATGGGGTTTTACCATTTTGCTTCACCTGGTTAACTACATCCAAAAAGTCTGTTAACTAGTTTTTTTACTTGCTTATATCAAATATTTTAGTTGAATATTTTTTACGAGTTCAAATGTGCCAAATGTGAGTTCAATATTTTTTATTTTGAATGAGGTGGTCCTTCAAATGTGTCAATTCATCGCTTTTTGACAGAGAGAGTATACAGTTCATCAAACTGATTTCACTACTTTTTTATGGAGAGGTGTAACCTTCGAAGTTTTTCCGTTTTGAACTCGAAATTTTAACTGTACTTACTTGTAAAACAGAATTCATTATTTTTTTAAGAATTTGTATTCAAAAAACACACATGTGTGTGTATATGTATATGTATATAAAAATTACAACAACAAATGTTAATAAAAGCGAATAAGCAAATTAGATGTGCATAAATCTTAAATAAGGTTTATTAGGCATACTTGTATATATTTGTGTGTAGATAATAAATTATTAATATGATTAAAGATAAGCAAATATATATATATATATATATATATATATATATATATATATTCAGACCAACCTATAAAGTTAGTTTTATAAAAATATAAAGCTTTAGTTATTTTAACTTTTATAAAAACTTTTAACAAAAAAAAAAACACTTTTATAAAACTTTTAGCATGAAATATTAGCAACTACAATTGGAGGGACTATTCTGGCATTATTTAAATCATGTATATTGCCTTAAACTGCCAATCTCCAAATCTACTTCTTTCTTACTCACCCGGTTACCCAAAGGACCCGATCCGACCCATGGGAACAATCCGATGACCTCCAGCTCCCTCCAGTAGGTTTCCAACGCAATTGGAAGTCGCTTAGGCAAGGATTCGAGCGCGTAGAACCTTTCCAATGAGCATTTAATGTGATTAACTTGCAATCACTTGAAATTGAGTTTCCAAACATATACTAAATGACCGAAAATTCAAATTCGATCTATGTGTATAAAACTTCAATCGAACCACCAATTTATGTTCTATGTCTATGGTGCCTTGCAAACCTGTCTGAGTCTCGATCACACACTCCTCAATTCCTCTGAGCACATAATCGAGCCAATTGCAGCCGACATTTGCTCGCATTCGAAATACACAAAAAAAAAATCATTCCAGGTAATTCTTATAACCAAATCGTGTGTTTTAGTTCATATATAGAAAGCCCCATGGTCCATGACTCTCACAAACAACACATTTATCGAATCAGATGGGAAAGGGCCTAGGGTTCATCTAAATTAGGGGCAATTTCAACCTCATTGTATCATTAACCTAAATGAAGGATCATTAGCGAATCTCCTAAGTGGCGCAGCTGTAAGACACCATGTCCGCTTAGTAGACCCGAGCTCGAAACCCGGCCGGCGACTCCAAAACCCATTTTTTTAACTATTTACACCAATAACATCCATTTTTCTTAATAAAAAAATTCTAAAAATAATTCTAAAAGTTTTAAAATTCATTTTTCAAAAATCTGTAAAGGTTATAAAACTGATTTGGTTACAACTTATTAAAAGATTTAAAAGTCATATAAACTTTCTAAAAGTGTTTTAATCTTATAAAAAAAACACATCTTTATATATTTAGATAATAAATACTTTAATCTTAAAAATATTATTAAACAAAAGACTTTATTAGCATGTGAATTTTTATTTATAAACAAATAATATAAGACAAAATCCTTGGAAAGAATATCAAAAACTTACGTTTCATTTAAAACTTAATATTTTGTTTTCTAAAACAAATATTTATAATTCTTTAATAAATATTTAAATTATTTCGTGTGAATTTTCAAATGATTAGTTCAAATTTCATAAGCTTTATAAACATGTAATAATTTCATAAATTTCTTAAATAAGTTTGAAATTCATCCAAATAATTAATTACAAATTCTTAAAACAAATAAATCTTATATACATAATTCATATTTGTAGTTTTAGACAAATAGATGGAATAACATATTCACATGTAATTTCTAATCCTTGCAATACAAATAATAAATATACAGAATATTCAAGAGTCTATATAATTTATTATACAAAATTATGAGAATATCTATTTGTAATAATAAATAAATATTCTCTAAATGTCTATAAGCGCACAAATTTATCAACAGCTTTTGATGATTACTAAAGACATTGTTTTTAGTCCAGACCATATATCTTAATTGTATTTTGTTGATTTGTTTCAAATTCTATTTTTTTGTTCTTAGGATTTTGCTGATACTATTAGTATATGTTTCATTGATGTCGATACTAATAGTACCGACATGTACTTAGTTTTTTTCATGTGTTTTGTATCGATACTACTAAACTTGTAAACCTGTAAACAGGTTTCTCTAGGTTCTGAGACAATTAGGACTTCACTCGCAACATTAAGACCTTCTTTGAATCTAGAGAGAGACATTGTAGAGAGACTTGCTCTTTCATTCTTCTTAATAAAGTGTTGTAATCAGATTTTGATTCAATGATAATTCATATTATATACATCGTCTTCTTCAATCTCTCATGCACACGTCGACACGTTTACGGATTCCGCATATTTATGAGTCGAGTGATATCGATTTGATCAAGATAAAACGGACTTTCAAGTGGCATCAGAGCCTTAGTCCTTGGTTCTAATATCACAGTGTGCATTTTGAACGGATTCAGATTCACACAGATCTATTTTTTTGGAGTTTGTTGAAAAAAGAAGTGTGCGGACACGTTTTTAGGAAAATTGATCAATTTCAGTTTGACTTTGATCAAGTTGGCCAACTAGGGTTGTGTATTTTTGAATTACGAAGAGATTGATATAAAATTTAACTTCTATCTCTCAAAAATAAAGATTTTAGAAAAAATTTTGTGATTTTTCGAGCTGTTCAAAGTTTCTAGATTTTCCTGCCATTTCTTGTACCGATACTGTTAGTATCGGAGGAATCTTTGTCGATACTCACAGTATCGGAAGAATCTTTGTCGATATTGTTAGTATCAGGGGAAACTTTTCAGATATTGTTAGTATCGGAGCATCTCTATAGATACTGTTAATATCAAAGAATTTTTGTAGGTTGACTTTTATAGATATTGTTAGTATTAGGGTTGTCTTTTGTAGATACTGTCAGTATCTACAAAAATCAGACTTAAAATTTTTTCGAAGTGTTGAAATACTTTTTTCGGGAATTCAAAATGTTAAATTCTTCAAAAGTATCTACTTTGTTTAGTAAAATAGAGATTGAGAATATGAAAAAGCTTTCGGTTCTTGTCTTGCATAGAGTTTTTCATCTTGGAGTACGCAATTTGAATTGTTTCTCGAGCTTGTTGACCCAAATCTCAAAATTCCTATATTTGATGGATATTTTCAGCCTAATCTTAATGGATTATACAAGAATCCGTAAAGAATGAGTAAAGAATAGAAAGATAGTTATGATCTAGAAAAGAAGGGATTTGTCTTGCTTTCAATGGCAATCTCCAAAGAAATTTTTCAAAATTTCAAACAGATCAAGAATTTAAAGATCTTTGGATAACTCTTGACAAGCTTTATGACGGATATAAGAAGAAGAAAAATAAAAACGATTTGACTGATCAGATGGAGAATCTAAAAGCCGAAATTATGAGATTGAATAAAGGATGTGATGAAATTAATACGTTGAAAGAGGAAAATGTTAGATTGAAGAAGGAAATTAAAGAGTTCAAAATTAAATCTGAATTCCAGAAAAAGCGGATGAATGATGATAATGTTGGTGTTTCTTCAGTGTTCAAATTTTCGTCAGTTGAGCAAATTCCTACAATAGGAAAGCTTGCTGATTTGGACGATTTTTGTACCAAGAAAGTATTCAAGTCAAAATTTAAACCTGTTGAATGTCAAAAGCTAAAGAAGAATAAGAAATCTAGAAGGAGGTCAAGAAAGTCAAGGAAAAAAAAGAAACCAATAGAGAATGTCAACTTAATTGACTTATTGACCAGGGCTTTGAAAGATCACTTGCAAAAGGATGTGATCAAGCCTAGAAATATTTATAGGCCACATGCATTTCATTCAAGAAATTCTTTTCCAATTGTGGAACAAAATAAAATCAAAAATTATGATGTTCATAGACAAAAAGATACTTGATGCTTTCAATCGTATGCTCGATCTTTTCAACCAACTTGGGATAATCAGAGGTATAGTCCCAATATAGGTGAAAAGAGAAGGCATCATATTAATCAGGAGGTTTACAAGGATGCAAAATTCCAATCTCATGCAAATGAGATAATTTCTTTGATTCTGAAGCTGAAAAGGGTTTGGAAGATGGTTGAAAAGGCTCATACTAAATGATATACAACCACTTGAGCTATTGCTAAAGGAGTCTGTTAATTTAAAATGTTAGAAAAGCCTCGGGTGAATACTATTGCGGTGTGATTCGATGACTCTACATGTTCAAAATACAGTTCATGTTCATGAGTAGGAGGAGAAACTATTTCAAAGACTTGTGGATCTCGATCCGACATAAGATACTTGTTGGAAGCCACTTTATGTCTCAAATGAGTTCATAAGAGAATAATCACCGAGCTGTTGCTAAGGGAGAGTCTGTTAGTGCATGGATTTCTCAACAACTTTCAATGATTACTAAATACATTGTTTTTAGTCCAAATCATGTATTTGAATTGTATTTTGTTGTTTTGTTTCAAATTCTAAGTTTTGTTTTTAGGATTTTTCCGATACAATTAGGATCGGTATCATTAATGTCGATACTAATATTATCGACATGTACTAAGTTTTTGTCATGTGTTTTGTATCGATACTATTAGTTTCAATACTACTGAACTTGTAAACCTATAAATAAGTTTCTCTAGGTTCTGAGACAAGTAGAACTTCACTCAATACATTAAGACCTTCTTGGAATCTAGAGAAAGACATTGTAGATAGACTTGCTCTTTCATTCTTTTATTAAAGTCTTGTAATCAGATTTTGACTCAATGAGAATTCATATTATATACATTGTCTTCTTCAGTTTCTCACACATACATCGATACGTTTACGGATTCCACACGTTTACGAGTCGAGTGATCTCGATTTGATCCGGATCAAACGGACTTTCAATGCCCTTCAAAAGTATTCAATATTATGAGTCAAAATAAATATTCCAAGTGATTTAAACATAGACTTTTTCATTAGAACTTCCATGGTATGTCCTAGTTATTAAGACATCAAACTTGCACTTAGGATATTAAGACTCTTTGTTACTCAAACTTTAGGATGACTATATTTTCTCCCTCAAACATCACTCAAAGACACTTTGGACTAGCAAAGTAAACAATCAGTTGAGTTCTTGTGTAACTTTCAACAATTAGGTGAGTCGCCCCTTCACTCATAGAGCCACACACAATGATTAACAGTACCTGTCACACCCTGAGTTGGCAGGTTGGATCGACTTCCCCGTCGGGCGGAAGGTTCCCGGGGCGCGATATCGGGAATGATAATCGGAATGATCAGATTGTTTACATTGCACATGATATATAAATGAGAAACTGTTAAATGAAAATAGAATTACAAAGTTAAATTACCTCAGTTCTGTCCATAATTTAACAATGTAAATCTATTATCAACATCATAATTCTTCTATCTTGTATCTGCACAAGATATACAAAATAATCTTTAAAATGATGTTTCAAAAGTATGCAGGCCCAAAAACACTAGGTCCTCTATCTGGCATCTTAGTCCAAAAGTAATAACTCCTTAGTTGACATGTTCGTCACCTGAGAAGTCATGCAAAAAGATCAAGTCAACACATGGTTGGTGAGTTCATGTAGTTTTATAAAAATGAATTTGAATAACCTTTTGAATGCCAACCTTAACCTCACCATTAATCACTTATACCATCCAGTTCAGTATGCTTATATATAGGGCATATGTAGGGTCGAACTTACCGCCCGCCCAGCCACCGTCCCACCACATACCAAACCACATGATATATTGTTCCTAGTGATAATTAAGCATTTCATCCCATACCTCTAATTCATAACATTTGATTACCCTGAAAATGTTTACCTTGATCCCACGAAATGACAACCTTAACCTGTAACATCAAGTGCCAGATCGTCCGGCAAGTCCGTACGGTACGTGTACTTTCCCCAGTAACTATGTGTACATACGTGATTGTAAACATTACTTGTATTAACAGAATCCTAAATACAAGAAATCGTTATACGTATTTTTGTGTAAACTTAAATACATTAAGTACAACATACATTTGAAACATTAGTTGTGTTTATTAAGTGAAAACTTAATTACAGTTAACACAACTAATCATGAGAAACAACGGTATTCAAACAATATTCAGAAACAAATCGGTTGCGATCTGATGTCCATAGATGACAGGAATCAGATGGCCGACAATTCGATGTGAAAACAAAGTGAAAACAGGATGTTTAGTTGAGTCCGACAGTGAGGAAACATAATTTAAGCATAAACTGCAGTGTCGTTTCAGAATAACGAGCTGACAGTGTGTTTGCGTGGGTGACGATTCACACAAACATATCTGTGAGTTTAGAGTTCTGAAATAATGACTGGAAAGTAGAAAAAAAAAGTCAGAAAGCAAAACCATCGTCGTGTTCGTTCGGGTGACGATTCGAACGAATTACGCGCGAAGGTGACGCAATCTGACGAAACGAAAACGAAACACGAAACGATACGAAAATAATTTAATAGAATAAAATAAATAACATTTTTACAATTTTGAAACTCATCAAAATAATTAAATTAACCTCTTTTATTTAAATCCATTTAAATTACGCGTAATTTCCCGGAAACGTAACGAAAACGCGAACCGAGCAACGAAAACGAACCCGAACAGCCTCGGGGTATAAATACACTTAAATGAGTTTAACTTTATCATTTCTCACTTCATCTACTCCACCACAACTCAAATCCCGGTTTTGGAAACCCTAGCCATCTACAACCTTCTCTCATCCATAACTTCCTCATTTCTCCACCAAATCCTTCCATTTTTGAACCTACACGAAGCTCTCACCACCCTCTACACGAAAGTACAACCGATCGGAGCCAAACTTCACTGAAAATCAAGGTACAAGGCTGGGAACATCACGAAAACTAGGGTTTTCGGTACCCTTGTTTGATCACAAACTCTAACCGGTTCTAAACCCACCCATCTCGACTTCTAAACACTCGAAACCAGTTCTGGTACCTTCCATCACATGAAACCACCATAGATATTGGTTAGGATCATGATTTGGACACCCTTGGTCGACCCACAGTTTCAGATCGCCGAATGACCTACGGCCGAATGGACTACCACACACATTCGCCGACTGTCACCCATTCGACCACCACCTCCTTCGCCTCTACCACATTCGTCGGAGCCATCTCAGTCGCTGGCCATCCCATTCGATTAGGCCATTCGTGACTTTCATTCGGCCATGCCTAGTCGGCAGCCACCTTCAGTCGGAGCCTACTCATTCGTCACCCAACACCTTCATTCGGCCATGCAAGCTCATACTCTCATCTTCATTCGGCAAACATCACCATCATTCGCCACTTTTCCCCCCCACATACGGCTGTCCCATGTGGAATTCATTCGACCACCCCATTTTTCAGTTGAACCAACAGCCAACATGCGGCCCACCTCATTTCTTTGGACCAACAGATTTTTCTTGGTTCAGACAATAGACTCGAAGACTGATTGGTCCACAAAACTAATTAGGCCCACTTAAACAGCCTACACCCACTTTTGTTGAGGCCCAGTTCATTCGGCTCCTTTGCTAGCCCAAACCAGAAAACCAATAACATTAATCAGGCCCAACAGCTTACTCTTGGCCCAACTGCAGAATCCTGATTCAACTTGGCCCAGTTTGGTCCACTGGATCATTCAGGCCACGATTCCTAAACAGGCCCATGTATTTGGCCCATGTGCCAATCAGCCCATTTTGATTACTTTAAGCCCAACAATTTGGCCCAAGTTAGTGTAGTGGCCACAGGTTCGGCCCACACCCCATTACTAGGCCCACACGAATTTAAAGAGAAACGAACACTTGAGATGATTTAGACTTAACCTAATACTACAAAGGCGAGGGGGGGGGTAGGTTTAATACCTTCTACAAGCTCAAAACATTAAGTGTTACAATGGTGAGTGTCTAAAAATGGCCATTTTTATGTAATAAAGGTTTCAAAATATACAAGTATAACAAATAAGGTTTGAATAATAAACCTAAGATACTTTTGGGGTTTAATTACTAAGTTACTTATCAAAATAAAGGATTAACACCTAATGGCAAGGTTATAGATTTTGAAGGGTGAATCAAGACTATACAGTCAACATAAGGACACTTAGTGATAATAATTTTTGACGCTTGAAACAAGGGCCGAACGATAACCGAGACTCACGCGTGTTAACCAACTCTAGGGTTAACACCTACACGCACTTACATACACATGACTCATATTTACAACTTACAAACAACGTGAAATCGATACAGGATCGTGAAAACAAACTCAATTACAACTCAGAGCGCGTGCATTCTTTCATTTAAGCTAAGTCAACTACAAACACTACAAGGTGAATTCATATGCCCCTTTTTACTTAAATCTTTACTGATTTTAACTCTCGAGGCTGAGAAACATGTTTACTTTTAATTATTTAAAAGTTTTGCTTAACATGTTCTTTATACTTTGATTATGATAATATCAAATTGTTTATTATCGCTTATCATTGTATGCATGCTTGTATGATTATGAGATAACAGGGAAACTCAGATGATTATGAAAATGTGAATTCTAAATCATCAACACATTAGAATAACTTAGTTATAAGATGATAGCTTATAACATTTAGTTATTTCCACATGAGCAAATACTTAGACAGTTTACACCTAATTATATAACGAGAACAATCCCACATTGAGACTTTGGGATCACACGGATTACAGTAAATGATGATCATGATAACGTAACTTCATGGGATTCTTATCATTTACAGTAAATGATGATCATGATAACGTAACTTCATGGGATTCTTATCATTTACACCTAATTAACACGATGTCATAAGACAAGTTCTTATTCGACCTTGTTAATTTCACGAGAACAATCCCACATTGAGACTTTGGGATCACACGGATTACAGTAAATGATGATCATGATAACGTAACTTCATGGGATTCTTATCATTTACAGTAAATGATGATCATGATAACGTAACTTCATGGGATTCTTATCATTTACACCTAATTAACACGATGTAATAAGACAAGTTCTTATTCGACCTTGTTAATTTCACGAGAACAATCCCACATTGAGACTTTGGGATCACACGGATTACAGTAAATGATGATCATGATAACGTAACTTCATGGGATTCTTATCATTTACAGTAAATGATGATCATGATAATGTAACTTCATGGGATTCTTATCATTTACACATAATTAACATAATGTAATAAGACGAGTTCTTATTCAACTTTGTTAATCACATGGGCACAATCCCACATGGAGACTTTGGGATCACACGGCGGAATAGAGGTGAATGGAATGCATTGTAATCTGATTACGTGAGGATTACAATGGATTTCATTTGGGCTCTATACGTTGCATTAAGATTACATTACAATTAGTTAACTAACACTCTTATTACATAAAAGTGAATAACAGTTAACCCCACAAATAATAGCATAATACAAGGATCAGATTTAATTAATCTAAATTCCTTAATTCATTGAGGGTCTATCAATACTTCGGTTTGATAACTAAACCCATCTTACTATATTATTCTACATTATTCTACATATGACTACACATCGGACGAGTTGGATAATTGGGAAATGGATATCTTTAGTTGTATCGCAAGTGGTGTGGAACTTGGCTGAGTATGTGGTGGGATAGCGTCTGGGCTTGACCCTTACGTGATTCCCTATATATAAGCATGCTTAATCAGGTGATACACTACTTGTACGTACAACTAAAGAGAGGCCATTGGGTGGAACAGATGAAACAAGAATTACAAGTAACAAGTATGACATTGTGGATGTGTGCATGATCAATTCAATGGTTTTAAATTTACTTACTTATGAACTCACCAACCTAGTGTTGATTTTGTTTAAATTACATGTTTCTCAGGTGACGAACAGGTGTAGATATATATGTGCAAGTGCTAAGCTAGTGGACTTTTAGAAGACCTAGCTTACTTTTGATTGCATACTTTTGGAATGACAAAACAGTGAATCACTTTTGTATATCTTGTACAGATCAAGATATAAACTCATTGATTCTTTTGATTAGATTTACTTAGTTAAATTATGATGTACAATGTAATTTAACTTTGTAATTCTATTTCATGTCATGATTAGCATTTCTCATTTATATCTCATGTGCTATGTAAACAATCTGATCATTTGATTATCACTCAAAGATATCGCGCCCCGGGAAACCTTCCGCCCGACGGGAAAACACGATCCGTTCCCGCCGGCCCGGGGTGTGACAGATTGGTATCAGAGCCATGGTTATAGAGAAATATAGGTCATATTACTTTAACGGTTTGGCCTAGACTATAACCTAGGGACCCTCATATAGAGATTATGTGACTTAGGATTCTATTTGCATATGTCTTCTGCTTCTGATCACTGCACTAACCGATTTTCTTTCGGTTATGATCAGAATGCCGCCACGAAGACAACCACCTCTATTACCGCTGACTCAAGGTTCAGCTCTGCACTCCTCGACACCGAGACCGCCAGACTCTCCTACACAAGCACCTCCACCTTCTCCTCCGCCACCACCAGCGTATCAGTTGGACCCTGCTACTGTGGCATTGGCTACTCTTCTTACAAGCCAACTGAGGGAAGTGATTCCAGAGATGATGAACCGGATCAACAACAACAACAGTAACAACGTTGCTAACTCATCTGGAGAAGGCAACGGTAACACCAGACAGAGTCAGGACTATGCCTACAAGAACTTTGTAGGCTGCAAGCCACCCAGTTTCAGTGGTAGCGAGGGTGCAGTCTGACTGATCCAGTGGATCGAGAAGATGGAGGCTACCCTCGACATCAGTGGCTGTCCTGAACAGAACAGAGTTAAGTATGCTGCGGGATCATTTAGCAAGCGAGCGTTAACCTGGTGGAACGCTCAGGTTTCAATCAGAGGTCGGGATGAGGCCCAGGCTATGCCGTGGAGTGAATTCAAGGCGATGTTGAGGGCAGAGTTTTGACCAAGAAATGAACTGAAAAAGGATGAGACTGAACTGCTCAATCTGGAGATGATTGGTGCTGGGCATCTGGTCTACACCACACGATTTCATGAGTTAGCCACTCTGGCACCGGACGTGGTGCCAACACTTGAGAAGAGAATTGAGCGATATGTTGGTGGATTACCGCCCAGTATCCGAGGTCATGTGATTTCTGCTCACCCTACCGCCATGGAATTAGCTGTTACACTGTCAGCATCCCTGACAGATATGATGGTTGCCTCTGGGGCATTCAAGAAGGAGGCTGAAACAGCCAAAGCTGGAACTTCCAAGAAGTCAGATAAACGTCCGGCTAAGAAACAGAAAGTGGTTAGAAACTTTGCTGCCACTACTCAAGCTCCGATGCGCAACCAGCCACCCCTATTGGAGATCAGGAAGCCATACACTAGCACTGCACCTCTATGCAACTTATGTCAGTTTCATCATCTACCAAATGTCCCGTGCAGACCCTGCACCAACTGTGGGAGATTTGGTCATACAGCAAATTACTGCAAGAGTCCGAGGACTCAAAACAAAAACAACAATGCAGCCACTACTGCTGCTACCGATCACAGGTCTTGCTACAACTGTGGCGAACCTGGCCACTTCTCTCGGGATTGTCCCAAGAGAAATCAACAAAGGGCTCAAGCACCAAGAGGACGAGCTTTTCAGATAGGAGCTGCTGCAGCAAGACAGGACCCGAATGTCATTACGGGTACATTTCTTCTATCTGATTTTTATGCATCTATGTTATTTGACACTGGTGCGGATCAGAGTTTTATCTCATCCGATTTTGCTAGCCATCTTAATCATGTTGAGGAATCATTAGACTCCCCTTATACTATTGAGATAGCTAATAGCAAACAGATTACAGTTGACACAGTACTTAGGAATTGCCCACTAACACTTGGTGATCATACATTTTCCATCGACTTGATACCGATGGAGCTGGGCAGTTTCGACATCATCATCGGAATGGATTGGCTATCTCTTAATCGAGTTGAGTTCATCTGTTCCGAAAAGCTATTACGTATTCCAGTGGAGAATGATCAAATTTTGGAGACTCATGGAGATCAAGCGAAACGCAGTGTCAAGATAATTTCGTGCATGAAAGCTCGCAAGTATCTACGAAAACAATGCTTTGCATTTCTAGATCACGTGATTCAGAAAGACAAGAAGACGATCAAGATTCAAGATGTACCAATTGTGAGAGACTTCACAGAAGTATTTCCGGATGACTTACCAGGACTGCCACCCGAGAGATCGGTGCAGTTCCGAATCGATTTGATTCCAGGAGAAACTCCTGTAGCCAAGTCTCCCTACAAACTCGCACCATCGGAGATGCAAGAGTTGTCTAACCAATTGCAAGAACTTCTCGATAAAGGATTCATCCGCCCGAGCTTTTCCCCGTGGGGAGCTCCGGTTCTTTTTGTTAAAAAGAAGGATGGAACTTTCAGGATGTGCATTGATTATCGAGAGCTTAATAAACTCACCATCAAGAATCGGTACCCGTTGCCGAGGATTGATGATTTGTTTGATCAGTTACAGGGAGCACAGTACTTTTCAAAGATAGACCTGAGATCAGGCTATCATCAGCTCCGGATTCAAGAGGGACATACCAAAGACGGCCTTTCGTACCAGGTATGGTCATTACGAGTTCATGGTAATGCCATTCGGATTGACGAACACACCGGCTGTGTTCATGGACTTAATGAACCGGGTGTGCAAACCGTATCTTGATCAATTTGTTATTGTCTTCATTGACGATATACTGATTTATTCAAAGAACGAGAAAGAACACGAGCAACACCTCAAGACAGTTTTGGAGCTTCTGAAAGAAGAACGATTCTATGCCAAATTCTCTAAGTATGAATTTTGGTTAAGAGAAGTTCAGTTCTTGGGTCATGTGATTAACAGTAATGGTATTCATGTGGATCCTGCCAAGATAAAAGCAATCAAGAACTGGGATGTGCCTACAACACCGACAGAGATCAGATCATTTTTGGGATTGGCAGGTTATTACAGGAGATTCGTTTCGAATTTCTCTAAGATTGCCTTGCCTCTCACCAAGCTCACACAGAAGACTGAACCTTTTGTGTGGACTCACAAACAAGAAGAGGCATTCCAGACATTAAAACAAAGATTGTGCAATGCTCCAATTTTAACACTCCCAGAAGGCAGTGATGACTTTGTAGTTTACTGTGATGCTTCCCATCAGGGACTCGGATGTGTTTTGATGCAACGAGACAAAGTCATTGCTTATGCCTCACGACAATTGAAGATACATGAGAAGAATTACACGACACACGATCTCGAGCTGGGAGCTGTTGTATTTGCCTTAAAGATTTGGAGACACTACCTTTATGGTACCAAATGCACTATCTTCACGGATCACAAGAGCTTACAACATATATTTTTTCAGAAGGAGCTTAACATGAGACAGAGACGTTGGGTTGAGCTCCTGAACGATTACGATTGTATGATCAAATATCATCCGGGCAAAGCAAATGTTGTTGCAGATGCTTTGAGCCGGAAGGAAAGAGTCAAACCTTTACGCGTTCGCGCAATGGGAATGACTGTGCAAACCAGTCTGAGAGATCACATTCTACAAGCACAACAAGAATCAGTGGTAAGAGACAATCTGAAACGCGAGCTCGATTGTGGAGCCGAGAAACATTTCAAGACAAAACAGGACGGAGTTATCTATTATCTGGATCGTGTTTGGATTCCAGCAGTAGATGAACTTCGAACACTCATACTTGACGAGGCGCACAAGACACGCTATTCAGTTCATCCTAGTGCCGATGCCGGGTATGAAGAAAGACATTGCCACTTATGTTGGCAAATGTCTCACGTGTGCCAAAGTCAAAGCCGAACACCAGAAACCCTCGGGTTTGCTGGAACAACCAGAGATACCACAATGGAAGTGGGAACAAATAGCTATGGATTTCATTACCAAGCTACCCCGCACTTCCAGCGGAAACGATTCTATTAGGGTCATCATTGATAGATTGACCAAGTCCGCTCATTTCTTTCCGATCAGAGAAACTTACAAGATGGAGAAACTAGCAAGGTTATACATTGATGAAATAGTAGTAAGGCACGGAGTGCCCTTATCTTTTATTTCAGACCGGGACAGTCGATTTACTTCGCGGTTCTGGCAATCATTGCAACAATCCTTAGGGACAAGTGTTAATTTGAGCACTGCTTATCATCCACAAACGGATGGACAAAGCGAGCGCACCATTCAAACCCTAGAGGATATGTTGAGAACATGCATCCTAGACTTCGGTGGAAGTTGGGACACACACTTACCACTTATTGAGTTCTCCTACAACAATAGCTACCACAGCATCATTGGGTGTGCTCCGTTTGAAGCACTCTATGGTAGAAAATGTCGGTCTCCGATTTGTTGGACCGAAGTGGGAGACAATAGAATCACTGGGCCTGAGCTTATTCAAGAAACTACTGATAAGATTGCCCAGATACAACAACGATTACAAGCAACACGTAGCCGCCAAAAGAGTTACGCAGACAAACGGTGCAAGCCTTTGGAATTCGATGTGGGTGACCGAGTCATGTTGAAAGTGTCCCCATGGAAAGGTGTAGTTCGGTTTGGGGCTAAAGGCAAGTTAGCACCTCGGTATGTCGGACCGTTTGAGATTACTCAACGCATAGGTCCTGTGGCATACAGACTCAGACTCCCTGATGAACTCAGTGGAGTACACGATGTGTTTCATGTATCAAATCTCAAAAGGTGCTTAGCAGACGAAACATTGATCATACCTTTGGAAGAGATACAAATTGATGAACAATTACATTTCATTGAAGAACCTGTAGAGATTATGGAACGTGAAGTCAAGAGACTGAAACGAAGCTGTATCCCTATTGTAAAGGTTCGATGGAACTCCAAGCGTAGACCAGAGTTTACCTGGGAGCGCGAGGACAACATGAAAGCAAAGTATCCCCACCTGTTCGAGAATTGAAGCCCGACTCAGATGCTTAAATTTCGGGACGAAATTTCTTTAACAAGGGGAGACTGTAACATCAAGTGCCAGATCGTCCGGCAAGTCCGTACGGTACGTGTACTTTCCCCAGTAACTATGTGTACATACGTGATTGTAAACAGTACTTGTATTAACAGAATCCTAAATACAAGAAATCATTGTACGTATTTTTGTGTAAACTTAAATACATTAAGTACAACGTACATTTGAAACATTAGTTGTGTTTAGTAAGTGAAAACTTAATTACAGTTAACACAACAAATCATGAGAAACAACGGTATTCAAACAATATTCAGAAACAAATCGGTTGCGATCTGATGTCCATAGATGACAGGAATCAGATGGCCGACAATTCGATGTGAAAACAAAGTGAAAACAGGATGTTTAGTTGAGTCCGACAGTGAGGAAACACAATTTAAGCATAAACTGCAGTGTCGTTTCAGAATAACGAGCTGACAGTGTGTTTGCGTGGGTGACGATTCACACAAACATATCTGTGAGTTTAGAGTTCTGAAATAATGACTGGAAAGTAGAAAACAAAAGTCATAAAGCAAAACCATCGTCGTGTTCGTTCGGGTGACGATTCGAACGAATTACGCGCGAAGGTGACGCAATCTGACGAAACGAAAACGAAACACGAAACGATACGAAAATAATTTAATAGAATAAAATAAATAACATTTTTACAATTTTGAAACTCATCAAAATAATTAAATTAACCTCTTTTATTTAAATCCATTTAAATTACGCGTAATTTCCCGGAAACGTAACGAAAACGCGAACCGAGCAACTAAAACGAACCCGAACACCCTCGGGGTATAAATACACTTAAATGAGTTTAACTTTATCATTTCTCACTTCATCTTCTCCACCACAACTCAAATCCCGGTTTTGGAAACCCTAGCCATCTACAACCTTCTCTCATCCATAACTTCCTCATTTCTCCACCAAATCCTTCCATTTTTGAACCTACACGAAGCTCTCACCACCCTCTACACGAAAGTACAACCAATCGGAGCCAAACTTCACTGAAAATCAAGGTAAGAGGCTGGGAACATCACGAAAACTAGGGTTTTCGGTACCCTTGTTTGATCACAAACTCTAACCGGTTCTAAACCCACCCATCTCGACTTCTAAACACTCGAAACCAATTCTGGTACCTTCCATCACATGAAACCACCATAGATATTGGTTAGGATCATGATTTGAACACCCTTGGTCGACCCACAGTTTCAGATCGCCGAATGACCTACGGCCGAATGGACTACCACCCACATTCGCCGACTGTCACCCATTCGACCACCACCTCCTTCGCCTCTACCACATTCGCCGGAGCCATCTCAGTCGCTGGCCATCCCATTCGACTAGGGCATTCGTGACTTTCATTCGGCCATGCCTAGTCGGCAGCCACCTTCAGTCGGAGCCTACTCATTCGTCACCCAACACCTTCATTCGGCCATGCAAGCTCATACTCTCATCTTCATTCAGCAAACATCACCATCATTCGCCACTTTCCCCCCCCCCCACATACGGCTGTCCCATGTGGAATTCATTCGACCACCCCATGTTTCAGTTGAACCAACAGCCAACATGCGGCCCACCTCATTTCTTTGGACCAACAGATTTTTCTTGGTTCAGACAATAGACTCGAAGACTGATTGGCCCACGAAACTAATTAGGCCCACTTAAACAGCCTACACCCACTTTTGTTGAGGCCCAGTTCATTCGGCTCCTTTGCTAGCCCAAACCAGAAAACCAATAACATTAATCAGGCCCAACAGCTTACTCTTGGCCCAACTGCAGAATCCTGATTCAACTTGGCCCAGTTTGGTCCACTGGATCATTCAGGCCACGATTCCTAAACAGGCCCATGTATTTGACCCATGTGCCAATCAGCCCATTTTGATTACTTTAAGCCCAACAGTTTGGCCCAAGTTAGTGTAGTGGCCACAGGTTCGGCCCACACCCCATTACTAGGCCCACACGAATTTAAAGAGAAACGAACACTTGAGATGATTTAGACTTAACCTAATACTACAAAGGCGAGGGGGGTAGGTTTAATACCTTCTACAAGCTCAAAACATTAAGTGTTACAATGGTGAGTGTCTAAAAATGGCCATTTTTATGTAATAAAGGTTTCAAAATATACAAGTATAACAAATAAGGTTTGAATAATAAACCTAAGCTACTTTTGGGGTTTAATTACTAAGTTACTTATCAAAATAAAGGATTAACACCTAATGGCAAGGTTATAGATTTTCAAGGGTGAATCAAGACTATACATTCAACATAAGGACACTTAGTGATAATAATTTTTGACGCTTGAAACAAGGGCCGAACGATAACCGAGACTCACGCGTGTTAACCAACTCTAGGGTTAACACCTACACGCACTTACATACACATGACTCATATTTACAACTTACAAACAACGTGAAATCGATACAGGATCGTGAAAACAAACTCAATTACAACTCAGAGCGCGTGCATTCTTTCATTTAAGCTAAGTCAACTACAAACACTACAAGGTGAGTTCATATGCCCCTTTTTACTTAAATCTTTACTGATTTTAACTCTCGGGGCTGAGAAACATGTTTACTTTTAATTATTTAAAAGTTTTGCTTAACATGTTCTTTATACTTTGATTATGATAATATCAAATTGTTTATTATCGCTTATCATTGTATGCATGCTTGTATGATTATGAGATAACAGGGAAACTCAGATGATTATGATAATGTGAATTCTAAATCATCAACACATTAGAATAACTTAGTTATAAGATGATAGCTTATAACATTTAGTTATTTCCACATGAGCAAATACTTAGACAGTTTACACCTAATTATATAACGAGAACAATCCCACATTGAGACTTTGGGATCACACGGATTACAGTAAATGATGATCATGATAACGTAACTTCATGGGATTCTTATCATTTACAGTAAATGATGAT
Source organism: Mikania micrantha (assembly GCA_009363875.1). Lineage (NCBI taxonomy): Eukaryota > Viridiplantae > Streptophyta > Magnoliopsida > Asterales > Asteraceae > Mikania > Mikania micrantha. The sequence goes on from CM018685.1 coordinate 18,810,551, forward strand.
CATGATAACGTAACTTCATGGGATTCTTATCATTTACACCTAATTAACACGATGTCATAAGACAAGTTCTTATTCGACCTTGTTAATTTCACGAGAACAATCCCACATTGAGACTTTGGGATCACACGGATTACAGTAAATGATGATCATGATAACGTAACTTCATGGGATTCTTATCATTTACAGTAAATGATGATCATGATAACGTAACTTCATGGGATTCTTATCATTTACACCTAATTAACACGATGTAATAAGACAAGTTCTTATTCGACCTTGTTAATTTCACGAGAACAATCCCACATTGAGACTTTGGGATCACACGGATTACAGTAAATGATGATCATGATAACGTAACTTCATGGGATTCTTATCATTTACAGTAAATGATGATCATGATAATGTAACTTCATGGGATTCTTATCATTTACACATAATTAACATAATGTAATAAGACGAGTTCTTATTCAACTTTGTTAATCACATGGGCACAATCCCACATGGAGACTTTGGGATCACACGGCGGAATAGAGGTGAATGGAATGCATTGTAATCTGATTACGTGAGGATTACAATGGATTTCATTTGGGCTCTATACGTTGCATTAAGATTACATTACAATTAGTTAACTAACACTCTTATTACATAAAAGTGAATAACAGTTAACCCCACAAATAATAGCATAATACAAGGATCAGATTTAATTAATCTAAATTCCTTAATTCATTGAGGGTCTATCAATACTTCGGTTTGATAACTAAACCCCTCTTACTATATTATTCTACATTATTCTACATATGACTACACATCGGACGAGTTGGATAATTGGGAAATGGATATCTTTAGTTGTATCGCAAGTGGTGTGGAACTTGGCTGAGTATGTGGTGGGATAGCGTCTGGGCTTGACCCTTACGTGATTCCCTATATATAAGCATGCTTAATCAGGTGATACACTACTTGTACGTACAACTAAAGAGAGGCCATTGGGTGGAACAGATGAAACAAGAATTACAAGTAACAAGTATGACATTGTGGATGTGTGCATGATCAATTCAATGGTTTTAAATTTACTTACTTATGAACTCACCAACCTAGTGTTGATTTTGTTTAAATTACATGTTTCTCAGGTGACGAACAGGTGTAGATATATATGTGCAAGTGCTAAGCTAGTGGACTTTTAGAAGACCTAGCTTACTTTTGATTGCATACTTTTGGAATGACAAAACAGTGAATCACTTTTGTATATCTTGTACAGATCAAGATATAAACTCATTGATTCTTTTGATTAGATTTACTTAGTTAAATTATGATGTACAATGTAATTTAACTTTGTAATTCTATTTCATGTCATGATTAGCATTTCTCATTTATATCTCATGTGCTATGTAAACAATCTGATCATTTGATTATCACTCAAAGATATCGCGCCCCGGGAAACCTTCCGCCCGACGGGAAAACACGATCCGTTCCCGCCGGCCCGGGGTGTGACATAACCTCATCAACAACCACCTATGCTATCCAGTCAAGTATGCTTTTACATAGGGCATATGTAGGGTCGAACTTACCGCCCGCCCAGCCACCGTCCCACCACATACCGAACTGCTTAGCATATTGTTATTAATGACAATTAAGCATTTCATTCCATTCACCTTCATTTTAGATTCTGATTTCCACAAATAGAATCACCACTGATCTCTTGAGTTCACCATGTATTCATGATTACCCCAAAGCACTTGTAGAAATACGGTATTAAATGTTTAATTAAATTAATAATTAAGCATTTAAATACAACTAAGACATGATGATCGGGCCTTCTTTGACTCAATCAATTAGACTTAGTTGTTGGTGGTTGTCCAAGTTGTACCTTCTCACACGTGGCCCATATCAGGCATGACCCAAATGAGTCTACCTGTATGCGTCGGGACTTTCATGATGCCCATATCAGCTTCACCGTCTGGCCTACTGTACATGTCGGGACTTTAAGGATATCCTTTGATTCTTGATCGTCTTTGTTCTCTTGATTTCGTTTGATAGTTTAAGTTATGCCCATATAGCTTGACTACAAGAGCCTACTATTGTGTCACGACTTTCCGTTTGTTACACGTGGTCTTGATTTACATACAACTGACATCCACCTTAAATTAAGCAGTTAATGATTTCATTAGATCTTAATGAGTTCATTAATTTCAATGATTCACACACGGTTATGATCTCCTTGATTCTCATGATTCTCTTGATTCTCTTGATTCTAATCTTTTGAATTCCATGATTTCACAATGATTATAGATTCTTGAGTAGGATCCTTAGTTTACTGATCACACACTGGATTAGATTCCATTGCATTTGATCCTTAGCTTTAGTTCTTTTGATTTCACGTGGAATTTAGATTCTTGAATTTGAAGTCGATGGACTAAGGGTTTGTTTAGAGTTTAGAATTATGGTATTACTCATAAGAGTAATTAATTAACTTGTTAGTTAATTCTGCATAGCAATTATCTTGACAGGAGTCTAGAAGTATAAACCATCATATAAATCATATAATAAGTAAAAGCAGTTACGTAAATCAATTTAAATAAAAAGGTTTACGCATGCTTCTCAGCCCCGCGTTTGAAAACAAAATGTTTAGAAAAGGGGCAATGAACTCACCTGTGTTGCTCTGTATTGAATTACCACAAAATGCGCGCTCGTTTCTTGTGGTTTATGTATCTTCAGTTCCTGAGTTGTTTTAAAGGAATTCGCATACGATAAGTATTTATAATAGACGCATCCAGGGTTTGGTCTCGGTGTACAACTAAGTGTCCTATGTGCTAATGTGTTTCTAAGATTTCATCTGACTAGTCTAACTCATTATCCATTAGTAACCCGTATCCCATGATTAATCATAACAAGTCTTTAATTAACATGTTTTTAATTTAATTTACCTTAAGTTAAGTTAAAAATCATTTATTTTAATTTGAAAAAGCTTACAATTTAATTTCTTTTATTAAAACATAATGAATTTTAAGGAAAGTGAAATTTACACATTATGGGCTTGGGTTAAGCCCATTGGGCCAACCTCGGGCCCATTACTAGACTTTGATTTCCAAGTGATTACTGACCAAGATCTTTGAATAACTCAGCCTAGATAATTCAATTAAATCATCTAAGTTAGTTATATAACCTTATGAATTTTCCTAAGGTTTAGGTGTTAACGATTAAATCAACACTCCAACCTTTAGGTTTTTGTTTTGATCCACATGATCTCGTAATAAATTCCCAAGTGCTTTAAACTAGTTTAATAGATGTTAACAACTCATGGTAAGTTGTTAGTGTGTTTTAAGAAAACCCTTGTTATTAGAACTAGCTTTCATGTTTTCTTTAACCAATCTACAAGTTATCCATCATGTAGCTCAACCCATCAAAATTTGGATGACTCCATGATTTTTTTTATTTTTTCAAAGGAACCTTAGTTTACCAAGGTTGGTTGCATCGAAATGAAAAGCCTAAGGTCCCCATGCACACACACGAAATGCATGCTCACCCATACAAGATGCATGCACACACACACTCGTTCGATCCCCATGCATGCGGCCACGTGGTCCAAACCTCACACACTCTTGTGCCACCCGTGACTTGGCCCAATAAGATCTTGACCAAAAGGGCTTGGGGCCGGCTGAAGGGTGTAGGGGTGAATGAATGAGCGCTGACCCGAAGATGTTAGGTCGAATGAGTTGTAGCCGACTCAACCTAGCCGAATGGGTTTGTGGCCGATTGATCCCAACCCCGACCGAAGGAGGTCTAGGCGAATAGGGGCCTACCGAAAGGGTGTGACACGAATGTCTATGGTCGAATGGACCCTTGGTTCAAGCGAAGAAGGGTTGGCCGCATAAGTGCCAAGCGAAAGAGAAGTGGCCGAGTGAGCTGGGGCCGATCGAATGGAGTCCTTCGGCTGAGGCTGGCCATTCGGCCTAAGCCTTTCGGTGACCTGCTTTGGCCATTCGGCCTGTCGAGCCACAACGGGCCAGCCACGGTGTTCGAGCCAATCGACCATGGTTCGTCCCAACACTTGTTCCTCCACTATTCTAAGACCCTATAGTGCAAATCCTAAGGGTTAGGAAGGTGTTTAACCGGCTCTAAATATGTTTGAACAAGAGGGTTTCCAAAACCCTAAAACCGAAGGTTTCACTTGATTTTACCTCGAATCGGATAGATAATAGCTTAGATCCGTTGTACTTTCGAGTTCTACGTGATGTGGTGGTCGTTTAGACACCAAAAACACTTGATTTCGTGAATGATTGAAGGAGATATGGTTTGAAATCCTAGAGAGAGAAAGTAGAGAGAGAGAGAGTGGACGAAAATTGGGGAAGAAGACTGGTTGGTGGGGATAATTATGGTAGATGCCATCATAAATGGTTTCAAACTACCCGGGTTCGTTCGTATTCGTTCGGTTTCGCATAGAGGCGTCGTTTTTCCTTCATTTTCGTAATGAAACGTTACGGTCTTTAAAACAAGAGTTTATAAAATTATTTTAGGTTGTGATTCCTAATATATTAATTAATTATCTTCCATTTATTTTAAATTTCTGAAAATATTTAATTTACAGTTTAAATCGAATCGTACAGTCGTCACGCGTATTCGTTCGAATCGTCACCCATACGAATACGACGATAACTACACTTTTCAATATGGTTTTCTAATTATTGGATATCATTCAGAATGTTAAACTTTCAGATATCTTCGTACAGATCGTCACCTATACGAATAATCCGTCGATTTAGCATTCACGTAACGACATCCGTGTTGTTTTGTTCTGTAAAGCCTCACATACGTTTATACATAATAGAATACTAAAAAATAATCACATGATGGTTCTGTATCACCAGATAATTATCTGACTGATGAACCATAATTTTGAGTTTTGTTTCTCTAAAATTATTTTGAATTTGTTCTTTGATATCACAAAATGATAATGATACATGATTTGAATATGACATGAAATGAAACACGTATAGTTTGTACCTGATTACTGTTCATATTACTGTTGAGATCACTGTTCCGTTAACGTTTCCGGCACTGATGTTACAGTACCAACCAATAGAAGTAACTCGGGTGTAACTTTCAGCATCGGTGCGCAGTTAGAGGATAATCATCAGATGACCCACAGTCAACTAAGGAAATCAAAATCATCCTAGCCACTCGTTACAAAAATTGAGTTAACAACGACGAATACTTAATGACTAGTAGGGGTTGACGCCATGTCAACTCACAGCGGCCAATCAGTCTGTCTTACGAAGTCCATATGAAAACTGAGTGTAACATCTGTGCAGTAATCATCACTACGGACGATGCTTGTAAGTACATGTATGTAATTATAAGACCGTTTGTAAATAACATTGTGAATATTCATTGTGGACAGGTAAACAATTTTCACACACAACATTTAAGACATGAGGTTCCTCTCAGTAACGAGGAAATCTGATGTCTGAAAACATAAATTCGCAAGTCATGTAATCCAAAATAACCAAATGATGGAAAACAAACGTTGTGAGGAAACAAATACAAAACAACCAATGATAACATTACGGAATATTAAATTAACAGTGTGTTCATGGGAATGACATTTCGCACGAATATATATATGTGGGTTTAATATTTTAAATGATATCTTATAGTAAGAAAACCAAAACATAAAGTAAAACTATCGTCGTGTTCGTACGGGTGACGATTTGTACGAATACGCGCGAAAGTTATGCGTTCTGACACAACAGTTTAAATAAAAAATTTCAAAATTCAATTAGTAATATAATTTCATGTAAAATATTTATTAGGAATTACAGCCTAAAAAGATAAAATAAAACCATTTTTAATGAGAATGTAACATTTACGTTATATTCGTAAAACACGCGTCCACGCGACACCGATCGAACACAAACGCGCGGGAAATCACTCAGGGTATAAAAACCCATATTTCTTCCCCCTACCACACATTCAATGCAGAAAATTCCATCTCTCTCTCTAACTCGTTCATCCTCTCTCTCTAGAATTACACACAAAATCCACACTCTACCTCATCAATTATTCACCAAATTCTACAAATTTGGTGTCTAAACGATCCCCTTGACGAAAGTATGCTAGAAGTACAAGGAATTTGTCCTCCAATGTCACACCCCGGGCCGGTGGGTTGGATCGGAGTGATTGAATCGGAGTGATCAGATTGTTTACATTGCACACGATAATATGAGAACACTAAACTATATTGATATAATAAAATTAAATTACAAATGTTTTCTAATCTAATTTTATTACAACTTGACTTGGACATCTGGGGTATGATCTAGATGTCTCACAAAATATCTTGCAAAAGAGTAAGTCTTGAATCTTGTAGCCTATGAGGCCTTATAAGATACCATGCAGGACTTGTATGTTCCCTTAATGGATCCTATCTTTCTCTCTCTAAAAGGCTTCTTTCTTACACCTGTTCTTCACCTGATAATATGTAAAATCTTTCAAAACTAGGTTGGTGAGTTCACGTGATTTCTAAAAGGTTGGTTAGACCTATGGTACCATCTATGTTACCGTCGGTTGACCCACGTCAACTAATGGTAAATCACTCTTGAAAAAGAGACTTACTTGAGAATTCCTCCACGAATTCTTGATGTGTATGTTGTATGGACACATGTTCTAGTAATTAATCCTAGACATATACCCTACTAAACTAGTTGTTTGTTTGATTTGGATGTGTAAGCTCTCAAGTTGTGTCTGTTCACCTCTTGGTTGGGCACAAAGCCTCGAACAGTCATGATCAATGGACACTTCCGTACAGTTGTACCCCGAATCCTCGAATCTTTGTTTGAGTTTGAAAAGTCATGATGATGAGATCAACACTCAGTAAAATGATTAAAAATACACTTATTCAAATAACATTCGAATAAGAGGTTGTGAAATGATCTCTTCTTTTAAATTAATTGAAAATGACTCTTATTCGAATATCATTCAAATAAGAGGTTTCATGTTCTCAGTCCCAAATGATTTGGAAGGAAAAAACTTAAAGAAAGAGGGGTCTATGAACTCACATGTGGTTATGGGTCGCAGGTCGTCTATGCACTCACTTGGATCCTGTGTTATCATGTATCTATTAGTTAGTTAAGTGTTGAGTGCTTGGGTGCTCTATTCTCGATGTGATTTTGGAAAATGTGTTTTCATTTTGTTTACTTTAATTAGATTTAAAATTTGGTCTAAGGTTCGGCTCTATCATACGATTAGTGTTCGATAGGATGTTCAACACTTAGCCCTTTTTGGTCTCCTCTTTGTGCGAATGACCTATTCATGCGAATGACCTATTCGTACGAATGACCCATTCGTGCGAATGACCTTCATTCACACAAATGGAATGATGTGAATTCCTACTTCCATTCTGGTGACCATTCATGCAAATAGGTCCTAATTCGTATGATTGTCTCGTGTGAATGAGTTCATTTCATTCGTATAGATGCTCATTCGTCTAGAGGTTTATTCTGATGAGTTTCTCAGGTGAATGGAGTGTACCATTTGTACGAATGAGCCCTTCGTACGGCTCATTTCCTTGCAGATTCACCAAGAATGTCATTTTTGAAATCGTGGGCTGTTTGTAGTGTTTTTACAGTCAAAAATGATGGCAAAATGTTTTAGAGTGTTTTGGTGCAACGGATCGGTGCTAATACTCATTGTGCAGCTCGTATTTGACAAAAGAAGCTTGAAAATGGTTGAAATATTGAAATGAAGGTGTTGGGATTGAAATACACACGATTTGGACGTTGGAATGGTCTGATTTTGTGTGGAAATGACCGAGAATTCGAGAGGGGCGAATGGGGTTTCGGTTGAGAGAGTTTGGTGAAAAATGGGTTGGAAAAACGTAAGTGTTGCGTTTATACATGTGTTGTCGCACGAATGAATGACTCTTATTTGTCCGAATGGCTCTATGGTTATAAAGCTTCACCGATTATGACCTATTCGTACGAATGAGTACCCATTCATACCAATGGGTATGTGTGTTAAAATTTTGTTTGTTTATTAAAATATTTTGGTGAATGTTTATTTAAATTGTAATTATTTTATATCAGTGTTGTAAGACTCATTTGCATTTGTATGAATCGTCACTCATACAAAGCAACGTTTGCCTAGGCTGTTGACTTTGTTTTATAATGTAAAGATACCATTTAATGTATCAAGTACAACAACATATCTATATGGATCGTCACCCATGCGGATATCTTGTTAGATCGATACTCAAAATGTTATCCATTCAGGTTCGATTCATTCTTTTCCCTCTCAAGGTGTTTGTATTTTCTTCTGATTCATGTTTATGTGATTCAACGGATTCCCATAAATGTATTAGGAGCTATCTGTGTATTTTGATTTGGTGTTTGTTATCGTTATCGTCACTCTCGAACCACAGTCTTCTCTAATGTTGTCGTGTACACCCTTGGATTTCAGAACTAATTGTTGCACGTATCCCGGTTGTTATATCCAACGAATGAACTTAGGAAATCTTGGAACATCTTTGATTAAACACAAAAAAGCAAAGAAGTGGGGGAAGGGTCGAAGAAGAACAGTATCGATGCAAGGAATTCATGGGTTCCATAGTATCGACGGGTAGAGGGTTCCAGCACTTGTTCTTCAAAGTTGATAGATTTGATGGAAGTATGGGACCTGAACCTCGTCGATACTGAAAAGATCAATGAAGTCCAAGTTCGATGGCACCAGCTCCACGTCAATACTACTAGTATCGAAGGCATAGTATCGATGCGAAGGCCAAGTGTTAACCGGTAGTATCGATGGGAGGGAACTTGGAACTTTTGAAGTATTATCATCCTTATAAGCATCGATATTATTACTCCCAGACCCAAACGTTCTTAAATAATCTTCTAGTCAGTCATCCAAGTAATTATGGGTCATTCTTTGGTCGAGATTCCTAATGTCGATGGGCAATAGTATCGATGAAGTGTTGAGTATCGATACTATAGTATCGAAGCTAATCACGTCGATATTAACAATATCGAAACTATCCCTCAAGCACCAAGCCATCGAAATTGAACACTTCAACTTATCCAAGTGTTCTAAGCCATAGGAGAATGAAGGATCACCTTAAACAAGTGCCAAACAAACCAAGAAAACTTAAAAAGTTGAATGGGACATGTGAACTCTCATTTGACTCTAAGTGAATTATACTTAATCGTTTGTCCAACTTGAACTTAGCTTAGGTTTTAAACATGATGAATGTTAACTATAATCAAAGCCAATTGTATACAAATGATAAAGTATTCATAGAAACAAAAGTTCTTGTTTTATTTATAACCTTAATTTATGTTATATATTAGAGTTTTAAACACTTAAATAATTACTTTTCTATCAAATTCACAAGACTTACTTCATGAACTACAAAGCTAAGTTTAAGTTGGATAATTTATGGTCATAACATCATAATGGTGTACAAGAGCGAAAGTAACATAAACATTACTACACAAAGTCACTTAGAATCATACATATTGAACATTGAATATATGTAACAAAACTAACACAAGAACTTGAATACAACCAAACTACAACAACAAGTGAGAGCATTCGGTATTCAACCATAGTTAATTACACAACCAACCAAGGTGAGAACATAGCCCTATTTTACTGTTTTATAACTTTTTTGGGGTGAAACATGTGATCAAATGTTTTCATTTATACAAACTTATCAAGTAAGTTTTATAAAACTCTTTCACAATAACAAGTTTTATAAACTACTAAACTAGTAAACTTTGAAACAACCAAGGAATAGTTGTTAGTTCAATCTTTGTATACAACCAAGGTATTCAACCATTGTATTCAACCAAAGTGTTCAACCATTGGATTCAACCATGAAATCTTTGATTCAAACATTTTATATCATTTCAATATTTTAATGGTATAAATTTCATAACATGTAGTCATGGTGTTCATTTTTGTAAACAAATTTATTCACATCAAGACACATTTATTCATTCATACATTCTTCATCATATTCATTATAACGTTAGTATTGGGTGATCACAACAAGGGAAAGTGGACACGTTGGTTAAGCCAAGGTTGCAATTAGCGTTTTAATTTTGTTTTAGAAACTAACTGCAAATTGGATGCTTTGCGACAATATTGTAACATCAGTGCCAGAAACGTTACCGGAACAATTATCTCAACAGTAACATGAACAGTAATCAGGTACAAACCATACGTATTTCAGTGTATGTCATATTCGTATCATGTATCGTTATCATTTCATGTTATCAAAGAACAAATTCAGAAACATTTCGGAGAACAAAGCTCAGAACTATGGTTCATCAGTCAGATAATTATCTAGCGATACAAAACCATCAAGTGATAGTTAGTTAGGATTCTATTATGTATAATCGTATGTGAGGCTTACAGAACAAAACAACAACGGATGTCGTTACGTGAATGCAAAATTGACGGATTATTCGTATCGGTGACGATCTGTACGAATATATCTGAAAGTTTAACGTTTTGAATGATGTCCAATAATTAGAAAACCATATTGAAAAGTGTAGTTATCGTCGTATTCGTACGGGTGACGATTCGAACGAATACCCGTTATGGCTATACGTTTCGATTTAAACAGTAACTTAAATATATTTTTAGAAAATTTAAATAAATGGAAGATGTTTAGTTAATTTACTAGGAATTACCACCTAAAATAATTTTACAAACTCTTGTTTTAAAACCGAGCCATTCGTCACGAAAACGAAGGAAAAACGACGTCTTTGCGCGAAACCGAGCGGAACCGAACGAACCCGAACATAGCCGGTTAATTTGAGACCATTTAAAGTGGCATTTAATACCACAACCACCACCACCAACCAGCTCTCAACCCCCATTTTCGTTTCCTCTCTCTACTTTCTCTCTCTAGGATTTTGCGCCACAACTCTCTCAAATCTTCACGAAATCGTGTGTTCTTGGTGTCAAAAACACCATCACAACTAGTAGATCACGAAAGTACAAAGGATCTGGGCTTGGATCCATCCAATTTGAGGTAAAATCACGTTTTAGATTTGGTTTTTTCAGGGTTTTGTAACCCGTTTGGATCGGCCCATCATCTAGCCGGTTATATACGTTTCTAACCCATAGGATCCACACCACATCACCTTAGGAGAGTGTGGGAACAAGCCTCACCTCAAAACTTAGTCGATTAGTTTGAAGATCTATGGTTGCACATAATTGAAATCGGCATAGCCGAATGAGACAAGTACAGCTCACCGAATGAGCTTTGAACTCCATTCGGCCGAATACACAACCACCGAAGCAGCACTCAGTCGGCCCAACTCCCTTTCGGTCGGCCCAATACTGCTTCTGTCGGCCCAGAACACTCCTTTGGCCCACCCTTCATTCGCTGGTCATGATTGGTTCGGTCGGGATTCATCCTTCTTCGGCAGATCCCATTCGGCCACTTCTTCATTCAGTCGGCCCAGCTCATTCGGCCAAGGTCCCTCTTCAGCCAACCCCCTTCGGCCCTTATTCTATTCGGCGCCAAGCATGGTTCAGCCGGCCAATTGATTCGTTCGATCGGTCAAGGATATGATTCGGTCAACCATCTAGAAAGTTGGTAAAAAGGGTGTGAGGGCATGGGATTCATGTGTTGCATGCATGGGTTGATTTTGTGTGTGTGCATGAGAAGACCTATTAGGGTTTTCTTTTATAAGAAATCAACACATAACTCCTAAGGGCCAAACTTGGGTTATACCTACCAAATGGGATTAAAATCAATAAAGGATAGTTGGAGTTTCAATAACAAGGGTTTTGCATAAATCATGTTACAAAAGATAAACAAGGGTTGTGGACGTCAATTCGGGGTCAAAACATATTGGGAAATCATGAGGATCAAGACAATAAACTAAGGGGTTAAGTGTTGATTCAATTACTATCAACTAAACTTTAGGAAAATCCACAAAGACATGTAACTAACCTAAATGATTTACATAAATTATCTAGGCCTAGTTAATCAAAGCGTGGATCAGGAATCATTGGACAAACAAAGGTATTTAATGGGCCCAAGGTTAATCAAATTGAATTAACACAAGCCCATCATGTTGAAGTATTATTTTTTTAAATTTAATTATGCTTTTTTAATAAAAGAAATTAAATTGTAAGCTTGGTTAAATTAAAATAAATGATTTTTAATTTAATGTTTAACCCAAAATGAATTAATTTAAAAAAAAAACTTTTTAATTAAGGACTTGTAATGATTACTTGTGGGATTAGGGTTTATTTATGGGTAATACTTTAGACTAGATAGAAGGAATTCTAGAAACACACTAGTAACATAGGACACTTAGTTACACACCGAGACCAGGACCCTAGATACGATTATTATAGATACTTATCGTATTCGAATCCTCTTAAAACAACTCAGGTACTGAAGATACATAAACCACAAGTAACGAGCGCGCATTTTGTGTTAAATCATATGCATAGCAACACAGGTGAGTTCATTGCCCCTTTTCTAAACATTTTTGTTTTCAAACGCGGGGCTGAGAAGCATGCGTAAATTTTTTTATTTAAATATGTTTTACGTAAATGCTTTTACTTATTGTATGTTTTATATATACATGTTTATCCTCTTTGACTCCGTTCTAGGTATATGATATACAGGATTAACTAAAGAATTAATTAATTACTCCTATGAATAATACCTTAATTCTAAAACTTTAAAACGAACCCTTAGTCCATCAAATTTAATTCAAAGAATCTAAACTCAAAGTGTAACCAAGAGAACTAAAGCTAAGGATCAAATTCTAAGGAATCTAATTCAGTGTATGATCAGTAAAACTAAGGATCCTATTCAAGAGTCTATAATCATTGTGGAAATCATGGAATTCTAAAGATCATAATCAAGAGAATCAAGGGAATCATAACAGAGTGTGAATCATTGAAATAATGAAATCATTAAGATCTAATGAAATCAATAATGCGTAAGTTAAGGTGGATGTCAGTTGTATGTAAATCATGACCACGTGTAACACACTAAAAATACAATAAATAAAGCAAACATCATTCTCATTAATAATAATAGCTTTGAAGTACAATGATTTCTAAAAGAGGTACTACTAAAAAAGTTCCTATGAGCACATCCCGCTCATCTGAGAATACAAAAGTAAAATAACTAAAAGTAGATAAATCAGTCTAGTGTGATGCAACCGTAGAATGGGAATCCCCGCTGTCAGCAGGTCCATCGTCATCATCCACCTCAGGATCCTCGTTTGGATCCTCATCAAAGTCTCCTTCTTCGAGGTCCTCAGCCTCGAATTGGGGTCCTTGGTCCGGTTCCTCTTCTGGTTCCATGAGTAGCTGGTCAGCCCAGGCGTTCTGGAGTGGCGCCTGGTTCTCTCCTGCAACATCCTCCACCGCAACCAGCCACTCACCGTGGTCCTGGACCACAGCAGCGACCTCCCTGTGTCGCTCCTCCAATTGTGCCGTCCAGTTTCGGAGGGCTGCAATCTCATCTACCACCTGCTCCCGCATGTGGTCCAACTGTCCACGAAGATGCTGGTTCTCCTCTCGGAGAGCTCTGATCTCCTCATCTCGCTCGCGTGCCTTGCGAGCTTTTCGAGCAGTCCTAGAAACAAGGGCTGCGAAAGCTCGCTCAGATGACACTCCCAGTGCCGGTAGTCGGTGCGCCTGATCATCATCAGTAATAAGACGCTGATGAGGCACCTTCTCCTCAACAATCCAGTCCCATACCATAAATGGGTACCAGGTCCATGACCTAGCACGCTTAGCAATGCATGCCTGCTCGGCCATTACTGCATCCGCCTGGGACATGATGTCCCTGACACGCTGTCGGCTCTCGTCCGTCAGCTCGTTCTCCGCGGGTCGCTTTCCCGGGTTACGCCTCGTATCCTCATTGTTGTCAGACATCCTGTAATCCTCAAATCAGTAAGCAATAGTTAACAAAGATAATAGTAGCATCAATGTGAAACTTCTAAGTGTGGTGTCTAATGTAGAGCAGTGGTTATAGTCTAAGTTCACTACATGCAAACCTAGTTCTCTATAACCAAGGCTCTGATACCAGTCTGTCACACCCCCAAATTTCCACTTGTGGTGTCAGTCCACGTGGGTGTGACATGGCCAGGATCACAGCTCATTGGTCATATAGAACGACTCTATATGCTTTCACAATCAAACAGTTTTGTAATATACTACAAGTTTCATAAATATGCAGCGGAAAATGTTTTAAACATCATAAGTAAACAACAGTGGCAGCGGAAAGATAAGTTAATCAAAAACAGTGGAATAGCAATGTATTACAGCGGAAGGTAAATTGTTTAAGACGCTACATATATTAAATTGTTTTAAAACAAATCCAATGCACACAAAAGCCTAGGACACGAGTCTATATGCGAGCCAGACACCTTAGTGTTTCCTTGTGTGCATCCTAGCGTGTGCTCCATGTCACACCCCCAATTTCAACTAACGGAATCACACCGTTTGGGAGCGTGACAAACCAGGATCTCAGATCATTAGACATAGTGAAGACCTCTATATGAATTTCAAAAACATACATTGGTCTTTAAAACAAACATAATAACCAGAGTTTACAAAAAGTGCGGAAGCGTTTAAAAACCATAAACAGTTGTAAATCAAACATTACAATTCGAAGTACTTAAATATTCAGATTTAAATAATCAAAGTAAAAGAAATGCATGAGACTCTATCTTCCTAGTCCATGCCAGCTGTTACGCGCGCCTTAGCGTCCTGAGAAAACATGCAAATCAAGTCAACACAAAGGTTGGTGCATAACACATGTTTTAAGTAATCATAGTGTTTGAATAACAAGTTGTAGATAACATAATCACAATTGCACAGTCATGATAGCTAGTCATATAACTATTTACATACGTGTTCGACACCGAAGCTGACTAGTTGCCATGCTATAGCATGTTTTCGCCTTGCCACTATTGTCTATCACAACAATAGTAAAAGAATGTGTTTGGTCAGTCAAACACCTGCGTAGATCCCATCTACCAGGTGAGGTTCGTCAAACCTAATAGATCTATTTCCAACTACCACGCTTTGCATTACAGCAAACTAAACGGTTCGAGGTGTGTAAGGACTTTCAAGTTGATATGTTTTCACATAATGTAAACAGATAACTCATGCAAGTGTTATGTATCTAAAAAAATCAGTTTGTTGCACATGTTTTCTCCCCCAAAACAGTTTAAAATAAGAAAGGGGCCGTGTACGCACCTTTGATAAGAGTAGAATGATCAAGTATGTGTGAACTCGCGTAGAAAGCCTCTACGAAGAATCTGTGATTTAAACAATAACCTATTGTTATTCGAATAATCGTTTTGTGCTTAAAATCACATACGTATCAACATACGTACGTTAAATTTGCTAAAGTTGTGCATACGAAAGTACGCGTGCCATTGACATCGTTTAAATAAAATCACCTTTGATTTTATTTAATTAAACGTAATTAGACGCGATTTCGTGTTCGGATTAAAATATGGATTTTATCACCCTAACACGTTCGTATTCTAGTTACGGTTCCAACGCAACTTGAACGGACTTAATCGGAGTTCGTATGAGAAAGTTATGTTAGAAATACCAAAAATTTATTTAAAACTCAAAAATGGTGTTGCCCGGATTCGAACCCGCGACCCTCAACACGAAACACACCGCATCTACCATCTTCGCCCGCTAGGGTTTCGCGAAAGATATCAGAATTAAATTGTTTTAAACACTCCTTCCATCTAGTTCCCATTACATATTATAGCCGAAGCATTCATTCCAAATTCGAACCCCAATACCTTTGATTTCGATCTTAAACCTTAGGGCTTCTGTTATAAACACTTAATCAAATCCTTAGATGATCTTAATTCTAAAAATTAACTATTGCAACCCAATTAATCGACTGTAACTCGGTTCGAACCCAAGTTCTTAAATTTCCAACTTAAATCGTTCAATCTGACAATGTGAGTCCACCAATTCATGGGGTTATTATTTACAATCAATATTCGAAACATTCTGTGCTAGTTAAGTTGATTAACAGACACATTCTAGTTGAAAATCCCATTTTCAAACATAGTGATGAACCCTAGAATCGAAACCTCCTAATTCATTGTTTCTGTATCCAATTAACTTAGGATTATTCTTTGTCGGAGTCCTCTGAAACTACCCCAACAATCAATTTCATTTTTAAACACATTATATTCAAAATCCCCAAAAACGTTTTCATTAAGAACCCTAATTATCGATCTTGTGCAATTCGTGATTAAAACTACAAATCATCATAGGTTTAAGCTTGATCGGTGCACTCTGAAACTATCTATATACATTAATTTCAGTTTTACACTTTCTAAGATCGCAACCCCCAAATTATCTTTGATATGAACCCTAGTTAATCGGATTCATACCAATTGATGTTATAAGCCGAAATTAACATACAGGTTTACTTAATCGGCATGTTTAGAAAGTTTAGGAACGAAAACTTACTTGATTTGATAGCAAATCGAAAGAGATCAACTTGTGAGTTGATGTTCGGCCGCCCTTTGTTCGAATTCTTCGAATCACTGCTTCTGGATTGAAATTGTTGTGTGTTTAGGATGCTAAGGGTGCCGAATAAGACTTCTGTAACTCTAATTATGATGATCGAAATCGAATTGTGAGGTTTTGGTTGTAAAGGGCTACGGTTACAATTTGAAATCATGATGAGAGTTTAATTCGAGCCTTCTAGCTTCCAATAACCGATCATAAGGTTTAATCATCATCATAATGAGTCACTAATCTGATTATTTCAGTTACTATCATCAATTTAATACGAATTTAAACCTTTGATTGCACCTTAATCGAATTTTGACTTAAAAAGTCAAAATTGGAACTTTTCTTGATTTGAAATCTTAATCCGTAAAGTTCTATCATTCAAATACTGTTTCTGAACAATTCTCATCCTTCTATTTTGATGTTAAATGATTTCCCATCATTTTGGTTAATTTCTGATTAATAAAATTTGCTGCGAATTGCCGGATTTTCACAATTTAAACCAATTAAAACATTTTTCGGCTAAATTAATCCAATTGAGCTCTTTAAATCCAATTGGGCCTCACTGGGCCTTCCTGGGCCTACCTTGGCTTTCCCTAGGCCTACCTTGATTTACATTGGGCCTTACTTGAATTTATTGGGCCTTATTGGGCTTCTCTTGGTTTTGTGGGCCTACACTGGCTATGTTGGGCCTAATTGATCTTGTTGGCCTCCATTAACCTTATTGGGCCTTCATTGGCCTTATTGGGCCTTCATTGGCCTTGTTGGTCCTTCATTGGCCTTGTTGGGCCTTGATTGGCCTTGTTGGGCCTGTTGGGCCTGTGATAGCACCAACTCCCGTTAACAAGGTTAGTGTGAAAAGTCGAATTGTCACATCATCCCCTTGTTGAAGGAATTTTCGTCCCGAAAATTAGCAAGTGTTAAGAGTAGTTAGGAAACTACTTACGAGTTTAAATCGTACGTGTTAGTGTGATTTGATCATTCTGTGTGCTTGTGTGTACTCACACACAAAGTCTAATGCTTGCAACATCACAACTCAATTGTGATCGTTCAATGTAACTGTTTTGCGTGTTCACTAGTTAGTTCACCTAACTGTGACTGTTTGTGTTTGATCATACTGTGTTGTGTAGCCTCACACCTAGTGAGTGTCTGAAACTGTTTGTACTATGCAACCCCGCACATAGCAAAGTGTATGTAACCAATCGTGTATGTACTACCATAACATGTAACATATGAAATGTAGCACATAAAACATATAAAATGTAATGTAGCACAAATATCTGTAACAAAATCAATTGAATAAATAAAACGTTTGTGCTTACAGTTTGAAATTTGCAGTGTTGATGTGTGAAAGCATCACGTCATCCCCTTGTTGAAGGAAATTTCGTCCCGAAATTTAACGTGCGCTCTCAGTGTTAGCAGTAGCTGTCTTGAATAGATGAGGATATTTCTTCATCATTTGATCTTCCCGTTCCCATGTGAATTCAGGACCCCGTCTTGAATTCCATCGGACTTTGACTATCGGAATCTTGCTTTGTTTCAATTGTTTGACCTCTCGGTCCATGATTTCTGCTGGTTCTTCAATGAATCGCAGTTGTTCATCTACTTGTATTTCTTCCAATGGTACAATCAATGTCTCGTCAGAAAGACATTTCTTTAAATTCGATACATGAAAGACATCATGAACTCCACTGAGTTCATCCGGTAGTTTGAGTTGGTACGCAACCGGACCAATCCTTTTCAGAATCTCAAAAGGTCCTACGTAACGTGGACTAAGCTTTCCGCGCTTGCCAAATCGTATCACACCTTTCCAAGGTGATACTTTTAGAAGAACTCGGTCTCCTACTTGAAATTCCAACGGCTTGCGACGTTTGTCTGCATAACTCTTCTGTCGATCCCGAGCCGCTGCCATACGGTTTCGGATTTGAACTATCTTCTCTGTTGTTTCATGCACCAGTTCAGGACCTGTTAATTGACTGTCACCAATTTCAGCCCAGCAAACTGGTGAACGACATTTGCGACCATACAAAGCTTCAAACGGTGCTGCTTGAATACTTGTATGATAACTATTATTGTAAGAGAATTCCACCAACGGTAAATGATTCTCCCAGCTATCACCAAAGTCAATTACACAAGCTCGTAACATATCCTCGAGCGTTTGAATTGTTCGTTCACTTTGACCGTCGGTCTGTGGGTGATAAGCGGTACTCATATCCAAGCGAGTCCCCAATGACTTATGAAGAGATTTCCAAAAATTAGAAGTAAACCGGGCATCCCGATCAGATATGATAGAGATTGGCACACCATGCCGTGCTACTACTTCCTTAATGTAAATGCGAGTCAATTTCTCCATCTTGTCTGTTTCTTTGATTGCTAAGAAATGTGCAGATTTCGTTAAGCGATCGACAATTACCCATATCGTATCACAACCACTCGGTGTACGGGGTAACTTAGTGATGAAATCCATCGAAATCTGTTCCCATTTCCACATCGGTATCTCTGGTTGTTGCAGTAAACCAGATGGCTTCTGATATTCAACTTTGACTTTCGAACAAGTCAAACATTTGCTAACGTACTTAGCAATATCAGCTTTCATGTGAGGCCACCAATACAGTGCCTTCAAGTCATGGTACATCTTGTCTGATCCCGGATGGACTGAATATCTGGACTTGTGCGCTTCGTCCATCACGAGTTCCCTTAAACCTCCATACAAAGGTATCCACATTCGATCAATGAAATAACGAATTCCATCAGGTTTAACATTCAATTGTTCTTCCATTCCTCGTAAAGATTCCGGTACTAAGTTTTCCGCTTTCAAGGCCTCAATCTGAGCATTGTGTACCTTGTCAGGTAAGTCAGTGTGTATTGTCATCATAAGTGCACGAACCCGTCTTGTTCCCGTTGTATCTTTTCTGCTCAAAGCATCGGCTACTACATTAGCCTTTCCCGGGTGATATTTAATCGCACACTCATAATCGTTCAACAACTCAACCCATCGTCGTTGCCTCATGTTAAGCTCCTTCTGATCAAAGATATGTTGCAAACTCTTATGATCAGTATAAATAGTACACTTAGTTCCATACAGATAATGCCTCCAAATCTTCAAAGCAAAAACCACTGCTCCTAACTCCAAGTCATGAGTAGTGTAATTCTTTTCATGTGTTCGTAGTTGTCTGGAAGCATAAGCGATCACTTTATCCCGTTGCATCAACACACATCCCAAACCCTGTCCAGATGCGTCACAATACACCGCAAAGTCTTCCGTTCCTTCCGGTAAGGACAGAATCGGTGCACTGCAGAGTTTCTGTTTCAATAACTGAAATGCAGCTTCCTGTTTATCCGTCCAGTTATACTTTGTTCCTTTGTGCGTCAGAGCTGTAAGTGGTTGAGCGATCTTTGAGAAACCCTCAATGAATCGTCGATAATAACCCGCCAAACCAAGGAATTGTCGTACCTCGGTAGGGGTCTTTGGCGCTTCCCAATTCTTAATCGCTTCGATCTTCGCTGGATCAACATGTATACCCTTTTCATTAACTATATGACCCAAGAACTGTACTTCTCGCATCCAGAAATCACATTTCGAGAACTTAGCATACAGTTGTTCCTGTTTCAATAGCTCTAACAGTAATCGAAGATGTTCAGCATGTTCCTCCTCAGACTTTGAATAAATGAGAATGTCATCGATGAAAACAATGACAAACTTATCCAGGTAAGGTTTACAAACACGATTCATGAGATCCATGAACACAGCTGGAGCGTTTGTCAACCCAAATGGCATGACCAAGAACTCATAATGGCCATAGCGCGTCCTGAATGCTGTCTTTGGAATATCCTCCTCCTGGACTCTTAGTTGATGATAACCCGACCTGAGATCAATCTTCGAGTAGTAACTCGAACCTTGCAATTGATCGAACAGATCGTCAATCCTGGGTAACGGATACCGGTTCTTGATAGTAACCTTGTTCAATTCCCGGTAATCGATACACATTCGGAAAGTTCCGTCCTTCTTCTTGACAAACAATACTGGAGCTCCCCACGGTGAAAAACTAGGTCGTATAAAACCTTTATCCAACAACTCTTGCAATTGTGTGGATAACTCTTGCATCTCTGACGGTGCAAGTCGATAAGGCGCCCTAGCTATCGGCGCTGCGTCTGGTGTAAGATCGATTCGGAATTCCACCTGTCTCACAGGCGGTAATCCCGGCAAGTCTTCTGGAAATACTTCCGAAAACTCACAAACTATAGGTATATCTTCAAGTTTCTTCTCAGCTACCGGCTTTTCAGTTATAAGTGCTATAACTGCCGTATGACCTTTCCGCAGACATTTGTGTGCTTTCATACAAGATATGAGACGCAGTGGCGTACTGCTCTTCTCTCCTTGTACATATAATGTCTCTCCCTGCGGAAGAGGTATACGAACAATCTTTTCATGGCATACAATTTCAGCCTGGTTTTTAGACAACCAGTCCATGCCAATGACTACATCAAAACTGCCTAAGGTAATAGGCATCAGATCAATCTCTAATGTCTGACCCATCAAATCCAAAATACATCCCTTATAAATGTTTTCTACTACAATCAACTTACCATCCGCTAACTCCACAGTATAGGGACTATCTAAGGCAGTGGGACTATCATCTAGTGACTTAGCAAGTGAACTAGATACAAAACTCCGGTCGGCACCAGTGTCAAATAACATAGAGGCATAGTGATTATTTAAGAGGAACGTACCCGTAACAATGTTGGGATCCTCCCGCGCTTGACGTCCTCCAATCACGAACGCCCTGCCTCTAGCACCGTTGTTGTTGTTATTATTGTTGTTGTTGTTGTTGTTGTTGGTGCCATTGCCATTACCGTTGCCACCTCCATTACCATTACCATTACCATTGTTGTCCCCGCCTTTCTTAAGTTGTGGGCAATCTTTCTTGAAATGGCCCATCTTGCCGCACTCAAAACAACCTTTCTGCGCGTTGTTTTGATTGTTATTCTGGTTGTTATTGTTGTTCTGCAGCTCTCCGCGACAATCCTTAGCCGCATGCCCTATCTTGCCACACCTCTGGCACTTAGCTTTGTCACATTGGTTACCCGCATGATGGTAACCACACCTGTTGCACTTGGGGTGCTTACCAATATAGCCCCCCGATGATGATGATTGCTGACTGCTGTTGGAATTATGATAGGACTTGTTTGAGTCCTGTTTCCTGTTCTGCTGTTGGTTGTTACCCTTGAAGTTGTTATCCCACTTTCTCTTGTGATCTCCTACCTTGGTAGCAGATGTTCGCTTAGGCAGGGTTCCCTGTAACACCGCCTGATCAGTAAGCTGATGCGCTAGACGAACAGCTTGTTGGATGGTGGTGGGATTTGCTGAAGTCACCAATCCTTGAATCTGAGGCACTAGTCCTCCAATGTACCTTTCGATCCATTTACTGGCTGGAGTAGCCATGTGTGGTAGCAGTCTGGCCAGTTCATGTGATCTGGTCGTGTATTCCTCAATGTTTGACCCCTCCATCTTGAGGTGCCAATACTCTTCTTCCAACTTCTGCATTTCACTACGAGGACAATACTCCTCTTGTAGTAAGGTTTTGAAGTTGTTCCAAGTCAATGCATTTGCTTCTCCCAACCCCAGAGTCTGAACATTGGAGTTCCACCAAGTCAGGGCTGGACCCTCCAAAGTTCCAGTAGCAAATTTCACTTTGCTGTCATCCGGGCAGTTGCACATCTCGAACACAGATTCAGCTTTTTCAATCCATCGGAGAAGTCCTATGGCTCCCTCCGACCCTTTGAAGTTGTGTGGTTTGCAGTCCAAGAACATCTTGAACGTGCAGACTTGTGGGTTAATCACTCCCCCAGCTGGACCCTGTGGTCCTGTGTTGTGTGTCTGAGCATACTGTGCAATAGCCTCTGCGACTCTGTTGTTGATTAGCTCGTTGAGCTCAGCAACAGTCATATGTACGTTTCCCTCAGCCATCAGTTTCCTATTTATAAGAAGTGTTAGCACGAAGTCAAAATCCAATGTAACATGTGTAAGTAAAACAACAAACACAACATGTAATATAATCAACACAGTTGTTGGAAACAAACAATAATTCTTCCATAAATAGAAACTTTCTTTGAGTACAATACTTTTGAAATGAAATACAAAATTTCAAACTACTAATGTAGGAACACAACCCGTTCCTAATAAGTTTAAACAAAACAGAAGTAAAAGAAAGAGAATCAATCGTCCTCAACGGTGGATTCAGGATCGGACTCAGCAACTGGTGCTGGTTCCTCCTCCTCATCCTCGTCCTGTTCCTCATTCTCAACTACTACTAGATCCTCTAAAGCTTCAATCCTGCCCTCCAAGATCTCGGCTCGGTTCTCTGACTCCTCTAAACGACCAATCATGTTCCACATCTCATCTCGCATGTCATGAACTAGATGGGCAAGTTCATCTTGCCTCTCAATGGCATCCCATAACTCCTGGGATCTCTGATAGAGCTTCTCCTCTGCTGTATCCACGTCCTCACGCAACTTGGCGATCTCCTCTGCGTCCGTCCTTTGCCTCTTAGGCTCAGGAGCGTCCAGTGCTGGTGGTGGATGTGTAGATGGTCCTGCAGCATAGAGTCCCTGGGTATTCACCCATGGTGCCTCCTCCGGATCCTCATCCGGGTCCTCAACTGGATCCTCGTCTGGATCCTCCTCTGGATCCTCATCAGGATCCTCGTCTGGATCCTCCTCCGGATCCTCCTCCGGGTCTTCCTCCGGATCCTCCTCTGGATCGGAGTCCTCCATCTCATATGGTGGTGGTGATGGAATGGGTGGTGGTGGTGATGATGGTGGTGCCGGAACCATCGGCTCCTCGTCCTCGGAATCATCAATGATAACATAAGGAACTGATGATGAAGCCATGCCTGTTACATAATATCATATGTAAGTGCAGTGCCATGAAATACGTAAGCAAATCAATTACATAATGTCATATGTAATTTCTAAGCAGTATGTGTATAAGCAGATGTGTCTAATGTCTAACAGTCATAGTCTAGGCCTACAAATGCAAACCTAGTTCGCTATAACCAATGTCTCTGATACCAATCTGTCACACCCCCAATTTCAACTAACGGAATCACACCGTTTGGGAGCGTGACAAACCAGGATCTCAGATCATTAGACATAGTGAAGACCTCTATATGAATTTCAAAAACATACATTGGTCTTTAAAACAAACATAATAACCAGAGTTTACAAAAAGTGCGGAAGCGTTTAAAAACCATAAACAGTTGTAAATCAAACATTACAATTCGAAGTACTTAAATATTCAGATTTAAATAATCAAAGTAAAAGAAATGCATGAGACTCTATCTTCCTAGTCCATGCCAGCTGTTACGCGCGCCTTAGCGTCCTGAGAAAACATGCAAATCAAGTCAACACAAAGGTTGGTGCATAACACATGTTTTAAGTAATCATAGTGTTTGAATAACAAGTTGTAGATAACATAATCACAATTGCACAGTCATGATAGCTAGTCATATAACTATTTACATACGTGTTCGACACCGAAGCTGACTAGTTGCCATGCTATAGCATGTTTTCGCCTTGCCACTATTGTCTATCACAACAATAGTAAAAGAATGTGTTTGGTCAGTCAAACACCTGCGTAGATCCCATCTACCAGGTGAGGTTCGTCAAACCTAATAGATCTATTTCCAACTACCACGCTTTGCATTACAGCAAACTAAACGGTTCGAGGTGTGTAAGGACTTTCAAGTTGATATGTTTTCACATAATGTAAACAGATAACTCATGCAAGTGTTATGTATCTAAAAAAATCAGTTTGTTGCACATGTTTTCTCCCCCAAAACAGTTTAAAATAAGAAAGGGGCCGTGTACGCACCTTTGATAAGAGTAGAATGATCAAGTATGTGTGAACTCGCGTAGAAAGCCTCTACGAAGAATCTGTGATTTAAACAATAACCTATTGTTATTCGAATAATCGTTTTGTGCTTAAAATCACATACGTATCAACATACGTACGTTAAATTTGCTAAAGTTGTGCATACGAAAGTACGCGTGCCATTGACATCGTTTAAATAAAATCACCTTTGATTTTATTTAATTAAACGTAATTAGACGCGATTTCGTGTTCGGATTAAAATATGGATTATCACCCTAACACGTTCGTATTCTAGTTACGGTTCCAACGCAACTTGAACGGACTTAATCGGAGTTCGTATGAGAAAGTTATGTTAGAAATACCAAAAATTTATTTAAAACTCAAAAATGGTGTTGCCCGGATTCGAACCCGCGACCCTCAACACGAAACACACCGCATCTACCATCTTCGCCCGCTAGGGTTTCGCGAAAGATATCAGAATTAAATTGTTTTAAACACTCCTTCCATCTAGTTCCCATTACATATTATAGCCGAAGCATTCATTCCAAATTCGAACCCCAATACCTTTGATTTCGATCTTAAACCTTAGGGCTTCTGTTATAAACACTTAATCAAATCCTTAGATGATCTTAATTCTAAAAATTAACTATTGCAACCCAATTAATCGACTGTAACTCGGTTCGAACCCAAGTTCTTAAATTTCCAACTTAAATCGTTCAATCTGACAATGTGAGTCCACCAATTCATGGGGTTATTATTTACAATCAATATTCGAAACATTCTGTGCTAGTTAAGTTGATTAACAGACACATTCTAGTTGAAAATCCCATTTTCAAACATAGTGATGAACCCTAGAATCGAAACCTCCTAATTCATTGTTTCTGTATCCAATTAACTTAGGATTATTCTTTGTCGGAGTCCTCTGAAACTACCCCCAACAATCAATTTCATTTTTAAACACATTATATTCAAAATCCCAAAAACGTTTTCATTAAGAACCCTAATTATCGATCTTGTGCAATTCGTGATTAAAACTACAAATCATCATAGGTTTAAGCTTGATCGGTGCACTCTGAAACTATCTATATACATTAATTTCAGTTTTACACTTTCTAAGATCGCAACCCCCAAATTATCTTTGATATGAACCCTAGTTAATCGGATTCATACCAATTGATGTTATAAGCCGAAATTAACATACAGGTTTACTTAATCGGCATGTTTAGAAAGTTTAGGAACGAAAACTTACTTGATTTGATAGCAAATCGAAAGAGATCAACTTGTGAGTTGATGTTCGGCCGCCCTTTGTTCGAATTCTTCGAATCACTGCTTCTGGATTGAAATTGTTGTGTGTTTAGGATGCTAAGGGTGCCGAATAAGACTTCTGTAACTCTAATTGTGATGATCGAAATCGAATTGTGAGGTTTTGGTTGTAAAGGGCTACGGTTACAATTTGAAATCATGATGAGAGTTTAATTCGAGCCTTCTAGCTTCCAATAACCGATCATAAGGTTTAATCATCATCATAATGAGTCACTAATCTGATTATTTCAGTTACTATCATCAATTTAATACGAATTTAAACCTTTGATTGCACCTTAATCGAATTTTGACTTAAAAAGTCAAAATTGGAACTTTTCTTGATTTGAAATCTTAATCCGTAAAGTTCTATCATTCAAATACTGTTTCTGAACAATTCTCATCCTTCTATTTTGATGTTAAATGATTTCCCATCATTTTGGTTAATTTCTGATTAATAAAATTTGCTGCGAATTGCCGGATTTTCACAATTTAAACCAATTAAAACATTTTTCGGCTAAATTAATCCAATTGAGCTCTTTAAATCCAATTGGGCCTCACTGGGCCTTCCTGGGCCTACCTTGGCTTTCCCTAGGCCTACCTTGATTTACATTGGGCCTTACTTGAATTTATTGGGCCTTATTGGGCTTCTCTTGGTTTTGTGGGCCTACACTGGCTATGTTGGGCCTAATTGATCTTGTTGGCCTCCATTAACCTTATTGGGCCTTCATTGGCCTTATTGGGCCTTCATTGGCCTTGTTGGTCCTTCATTGGCCTTGTTGGGCCTTGATTGGCCTTGTTGGGCCTGTTGGGCCTGTGATAGCACCAACTCCCGTTAACAAGGTTAGTGTGAAAAGTCGAATTGTCACACTCCATTTAGTTACCTGAGAATACATGCGAAAAGTGTCAACTAAAAAGTTGGTGAGTTCACAGGTTTAGACAGACTGAAAAGTAAACAGATATATACTGGGCATGTTAAGTTTAGTTATGGATCTACGATCCGTGGAGTGTGTCAGTTCATCTTACCGAAACTCAACTGTTCCCGTTTGCCTCCGCGGGTCATCGCTGAACCTGACATCAACATCGAACTTACACTCGTTATGACCTCCAGTCAACATTGGTGCCGAGTGGGGTTAGTCAAACCCAGTAGTACTACGTAATTACGACTCGTTTGTAACAACTAACGGTAAGGATAAGTGAGGACTTTAAGCGATAAGAGTTACACTCGAAAATGGTTTTCACAACATACCAGTCATATATCTAAAACAGTTGCATAGTATTCTCACCCCAAAGTTAAGTAAGACAGTGTAAGAGTAAAAGTGGGGTTGTAAACTCACCTGAGTTTGAGTAGAGATACCGTACGAAGGATTGAGTAGCTCACCGGCTAGTAGTTACCTATATCACATAGGTACTATGAGTTTGTGTTTGCGTACACGTGGGTCTCACAGGACCGTGTTAGTATTTAACAACTACAAGTTGTTATGTGGGTCGTGTTGACCGTGTTGACCGTGTTTGACCTAACGACCCGTTGGTGAAGGTTCTTGGATCATGTGATCGTGTGATGTGTGGTTTAGTGTCGTGTGATGTGCACGGATACCAAAGTCACTTTCGTGAGGAAACTTACTATTTATAGTAAGTTTCTATTTCAGGAAAGTTTCCACTTTAGGCAAGATGTGCAAGAAATCATAATTCGATTATTCTATCATGCATATTTATCCTAAATGAGCATGTTATCACATAGCACATAGTTACACATAGCCGGTTTAGCATACTTCGCGTTCAAAAGTTACTATTTATAGTAACTCATGGCAAAACGCGCATTTCAACCATTCTGGAACATAATATCACTTATTTTCATCATAACTAATTTAACTAAGCATGTTAATCATTTAACATTCATCAATATCCTCACTCCTAGCATCTTCATATCAAAAAGTTACTATATTTAGTAACATTCATAAAAATCATGCCTTTGATGATTCTAACCATCCTAATGCATCAAGTAATATCATAAAACATACTTCTAAGCATAAATCAAAGTTTTAATCACATGCATGTGGTTACAAAATCGACTATTTAAATACTTGCACAAATAAAGTTACTATATATCGTAACATTGATAAAAATCACCTTTTAACCATCCCAACAATCACAATGCATCTAATAGCCATCATACTACTTCTAAACATCATTTTTAAACACAAATTTTATAGCTAAATATGCAAAGATGACCATTTCATCAAGAATCACCATTACATAAGGTTAAAGTTTCCATAATTAGAAATATTGAAAATAATCATATTCTTGATCTCAACAACACTCTTAGATCTTACAAATCATCTCAAACATCATTTATCATAACATTTCACCATGTAACATCATGTAAAATTACATAGATTGCACATGCATGTGGCTAAAATCATCATCTAGGCCAAAAATGCCACAAATAGCATCAAATAACTTAAATAAATCAAATCCAATACTCAAATCAGTGATTTATATGACCAATAACAGATTCATAAACACAAAATTTCGTGTAAGAGTGGGTGGTGGTGTTGCATGTGCTTGATTCACATTGCATGTGGGTGCACAAGTGCTAAAAACCCGAAATAGTGCAAGAAAACTACCTCTAAGGCTTCTTTGAAGCTTGAATGGCCCTGGAACAGAAGTGTGTTGTGACAATCCGACTTTTCGAATTAACTTTGTTAACTGAAAACAGTGAGATCACAGGCCCAACAAGGCCAATGTAGGCCCAATAAGATCATTTTAAGTCCAATAGAAACAAGGAGGACCACTGAGGTATAAGTAGGCCATTAAGGCCCAAGAAGGCCCAGTAAGTCTTAGTGAGATCAAGGTAGGCCCAATAAGCCCAAGGGTGGCCCAGTAAGGCCAAAGGAGGCCCAGTAAGGTCAAAGGGAAGGCCCAATGAGGCCAAGGAAGGCCCAACGAGGCCCAATTGTAATTAAGAAGCCCAATTTGGTTAAATTAGCCCAACAAGGAGTTAAAGGACCCAATTAGTGACAATTCGAGACTTTTGGCTCAATTTTATTAACCGAATTATTGTACAATTGAACTAAATAGAACCTAAGGGATTAGAAATTGTAGGAATCAGTCTCAATACACTTTAATTACAAAGTTTAGACTTGTAATTGAGTTAAAAGCCCAATTTTGACTTTAGAAGTCAAAATACGATTGAGATGATCAAAATTAATTCGAATTCTTCATGTAACGGTTGAAATTTATTAAATTAAACCTCTCAATTAAGTGTACTGATGATTATTATCATCAATCAGGCGTTTTAAGTCCCTACAACTTCGAATTAATCATGGATTGAAGACTAAAGGTTGTAACCGTAGCAATTGTGGATCAAATTCGATAAATTCGATTAGGACATTCACAATTGAACATTTCTACACCACAATCGGCACACTCAGAGCATATTTCATACAACAATTTGATATCAAGTGTTCCAGATTGAAGAACCCGATCGTGGAGTGGCCGAAATCAATCTAAAAGTCGATCTCCTTCAATTTGTTATCAAAACAGGTTAGTAATTCATCCTAAACCTTCTAAAAGGGTCGATTAAGCTTATCACTAACTGTAATTCGTTTACCATCATCGAATTGATAAGGTTCTAGTATCTAGGGTTCATAGCAAAACGAAATTGGGGGTATTGATCTTAAAGAGGTTAACAATCGAATTAAATGATATAGAAAGCTTCATAAGTGATCGATCAAGGTTAGTGATAGGTTAATTTCATCAAAACAGTTCGAATTAATGGTTTTCGATTTCTAGGGCTTGTAATCAAGAACGAATTGGGGGTTTTAGGACAAAAGGATTCAGAAATCGAATTGAATGTTATTAGTAGTTTCAGACAACCCCGATTAAGCATAACCTCATTTCAATTCATGGTTTCAGTAACGAATTGGATGAATTCGATGATTAGGGTTCATAAGATGAATACGTTTTTGGGTTTTGATGCAAACTGATATGATTATCGAAATTGATTAATCAGAAAGGTTCGAAATTTCGAAATTGATGAAAACTCTATGGTGTTAATGTTAATCGGATTCGAAATGTTGATCAATTGGATGGGTAATTGCTTCGGCTATAGTATGATCAAAGAAGACTGGTTAGTTAGGATGTAAAAGAATTTGTTTCTGAGTTCTAATGCGATTCCCTAGCGGGCTTGACTGGTAAGGAGTGTGTGTTTGGTTCGGGAGGTCTCGGGTTCGAATCCGAGGGTTGCCGGTTTTTGGAATTTAAAACCATTTTGGTTTTTAATTCATAACTTGTTCATTTTAGACCCGTTTTTATCCGTTCGAATTGCGTTAGAACCAGAATTAATTTCCGGACGTATTAGAGGGATAAAATTTATATTTTAACCTGAAAAACGAAATCGCGTATAATTACGATTAATTGAATAAAATCAAATATGATTTTATTTAATCGATTTCAAAAGCACGCGTACTTCCGTATGCACAATTCTCACACTCTAACATACGTATGTTGATACGTATGTGATTTCAAGCACAAAACGACAATCCGAATAACTTTAGGTTATTGTTTAAATCACAGATTCTTCGTAGAGGATTTCTACGCAAGTTCACACGTATTTGATCATTCTGCTATTATCAAAGGTGCGTACACGGCCCCTTTCTTATTTTAAACTGTTTTGGGGGAGAAAACATGTGCAACAAACTATTTTTAGATACATATCACTTGCATGAGTTAGCTGTTTACATTATGTGAAAACATATCAACTTGAAAGTCCTTACACACCTCGAACCGTTTAGTTTGCTGTAATGCAAAGCGTGGTAGTTGGAAATAGATCTATTAGGTTTGACAAACCTCACCTGGTAGATGGGATCTACGCATGTGTTTGACTGACCAAACACAATTTTACTATTGTTGTGATAGACAATAGTGGCAAGGCGAAAACATGCTATAGCATGGCAATCCGTCAGCTTCGGTGTCGAACACTTATGTAAATAGTTTATATGACTAGCTATCATGACTGTGCATTTGTGATTATGTTATCTACCAACTTGTTATTCAAACTGCTGTTTTGAACACTATGATTATTTAAAACCTGTGTTATGCACCAACCTTTGTGTTGACTTGATTTGCATGTTTTCTCAGGACGCTAAGGCGCGCGTTAAAGCTGGCATGGACTAGGAAGATAGAGTCTCATGTATTATAAACACTTTGAATTTGAATTTGAACATTTGAATATTTAAGTACTTTGGTTTGTAATGTTTACTTTACAACTGTTTATGGTTTTTAAACGCTTCCGCAACTTTTTGTAAACTCTGAATGTTATGTTTTAAAGACCAACGTATGTTTTGAAATTCATATAGAGGTATTCGCTATGTCTAATGATCTGAGATCCTGGTTTGTCATGCTCCCAAACGGTGTGATTCCGTTAGTTGAAATTTGGGGGTGTGACAGATTGGTATCAGAGACATTGGTTATAGCGAACTAGGTTTGCATTGGTAGGCCTAGACTATGACTGTTAGACATTAGACACACATGTTTACACATACTGCTTAGAAATTACATATGACAGTATGTAATTGATTTGCTTACGCATTGCACTTACATATGATATTATGTAACAGGCATGGCATCATCATCGGTACCTTATATCTACATTGATGATTCCGAGGACGAGGAACCGATAGTTCCAGCACCACCATCATCACCACCACCACCTATTCCATCACCTCCACCATATGAGCAGGATGACTCAGATCCGGAGGAGGATCCGGAGGAGGATCCGGAGGAGGATCCGGAGGAGGATCCGGAGGTGAATTCAGACGAGGATCCAGACGAGGATCCAGACGAGGATCCATACGAGGACCCGGATGAGGATCCGGAAGAGGAGCCTGAGGAGGGCACTCAGCAGATCCCTGCTGAGGGACCTTCTACACATTCCCCACCAGCACTAGATGCTCCTGAGCCTAAGAGGCAAAGGACGGACGCCGAGGAGATCGCCAAATTGCGCGAGGATCTGGAGGTAGCAGAAGATAGGATAGCACAGAGATCTCAGGAGTTATGGGATGCTATTGAGAGGCAGGATGATCTTGCCCATCTTGTTCACGATATGCGGGATGAGATGATCAATTTGATTGGTCGTCTAGAAGAGTCAGAGAACCGAGAGGAGATCTTGGCAGGCAGAGTTGAAGCTTTGGAGGATTTAGTGGCCTCTGAGAATGAGGAACAGGATGAGGATGAGGAGGAGGAACCAGCACCAGTTGTTGAGTCCGATCCTGAATCCACTGTTGAGGACGATTGATTTTTCTTTTCTTTCTTGTTTTGTTTAAACTTATTAGGAACGGGTTGTGTTCCTACATTAGTAGTTTGAAAACTTGTATTTCATTTCAAAAGTATTGTACTCAAAGAAAGTTTCTATCTATGAAAGAATTATTATTTATTTTCAACAGTCGTGTTGATTTATATTACATGTTGTGTTTGTTGTTTTACTTACACATGTCACATTAGATTTTGACTTCGTGCTAACACTTCTTGTAAATAGGAACTAATGGCTGAGGGAAACGTACATATGACTGTTGCTGAGCTCAATGAGCTAATTAACAACAGAGTTGCAGAGGCAATCGCACAGTATGCTCAGACTCACAACACAGGGCCACAGGGTCCAGCTGGGGGATTAGTAAATCCACAAGTCTGCACGTTCAAGATGTTTTTGGACTGCAAACCACACAATTTCAAAGGGTCGGAGGGGGCCATTGGACTCCTTCGGTGGATTGAAAAGGCTGAGTCGGTATTTGAAATGTGCAACTGCCCCAACGAGAGCAAGGTGAAGTTTGCAACGGGAACATTGGAGGGTCCAGCATTAACCTGGTGGAACTCGAATGTTCAGACTCTGGGATTGGGTGAGGCAAATGCCTTAACATGGGATGACTTCAAAACTTTACTGCGAGAGGAGTACTGTCCTCGCAGTGAAATGCAGAAGTTAGAGGAGGAATATTGGCACCTCAAGATGGAGGGGTCAAACATTGAAGAATACACAACCAGGTCACATGAGTTGGCCAGACTGCTACCACACATGGCTACTCCAGCCAGTAAGTGGATTGAAAGATACATTGGAGGACTAGTGCCTCAGATTCAAGGGTTGGTGACTTCAGCAAATCCCACCACCATCCAACAAGCTGTTCGTCTAGCGCATCAGCTTACTGATCAGGCAGTGTTGCAGGGGACTCTGCCCAAACGAACATCTGCTACCAAGGTGGGAGACCATAAGAGAAAGTGGGAGAGTAACAACTTCAAGGGTAACAGTCAACAGTCAAATCAGCAAAACCGGAAGCAGGACTCAAACAAGTCCTATCATAATTCCAGCAGTGGTCAGCAATCATCATCATCGGGGGGTTATATTGGGAAACACCCCAAGTGCAACAAGTGTGGTTACCATCATGCAGGTAATCAATGTGAAAGAGCTAAGTGCCAGAGGTGTGGTAAGATTGGGCATGCGGCTAAGGATTGTCGCGGGGAACTACAGAACAACAACAACCAGAACAATAACCAGAACAACGCTCAGAAAGGTTGTTTTGAGTGTGGTAAGATGGGGCATTTTAAGAAAGATTGCCCACAGCTCAAGAAAGGCGGGGACAATAATGCCAATGGTAATGGGAATAGCAACGGTAATGGGAATGGCACCAACAACAACAACAACAATAACAACAACAACAACAACAATGGTGCTAGAGGCAGGGCGTTTGTGATTGGAGGACGTCAAGCGCGGGAGGATCCCAACATTGTCACGGGTACGTTCCTCTTAAATAATCACTATGCCTCTATGTTATTTGACACTGGTGCCGACCGGAGTTTTGTATCTAGTTCACTTGCTAAGACACTAAATGTTAGTCCCACTGCCTTAGATAGTCCCTACACTGTGGAATTAGCTGATGGTAAGTTAATTGTAGTAGAAAACATTTATAAGGGATGTATTCTTGATTTGATGGGTCAGACATTAGAGATTGATCTGATGCCTATTGCCTTAGGCAGTTTTGATGTAGTTATTGGCATGGACTGGTTGTCCAAAAACCAGGCTGAAATCGTATGCCATGAAAAGATTGTTCGCATACCTCTTCCGCAGGGGGAGACATTATATGTACAAGGCGAGAAGAGCAGTACGCCACTGCGTCTCATATCTTGTATGAAAGCACACAAATGTCTGCGTAAAGGTCACACAGCAGTTATAGCAATTATAACTGAAAAGCCAGTAGCTGAGAAGAAGCTTGAAAATATACCTGTAGTTTGTGAGTTTCCGGAGGTATTTCCAGAAGACTTGCCGGGATTACCGCCTATCAGACAGGTGGAATTCCGAATCGATCTTACACCAGATGCAGCACCGATAGCTAGGGCGCCTTATCGACTTGCACCGTCAGAAATGCAAGAGTTATCCACACAATTGCAAAAGTTGTTGGATAAGGGTTTCATACGACCTAGTTTTTCACCATGGGGAGCTCCAGTATTGTTTGTGAAGAAGAAGGACGGGACTTTTCGTATGTGTATCGATTACCGGGAATTGAACAAGGTTACTATCAAGAACTGGTATCCGTTACCCAGGATTGACGATCTGTTCGATCAGTTGCAAGGTTCGAGTTACTACTCGAAGATTGATCTCAGGTCGGGTTATCATCAACTAAGAGTCCAGGAGGAGGATATTCCGAAGACAGCATTCAGGACACGCTATGGCCATTATGAGTTCTTGGTCATGCCATTTGGGTTGACAAACGCTCCAGCTGTATTCATGGATCTCATGAATCGTGTTTGTAAACCTTATCTTGATAAGTTTGTCATAGTTTTCATCGATGACATTCTCATCTATTCAAAGTCTGAGGAGGAACACGCTGAACATCTTCGACTATTATTGGAATTATTGAAACAGGAACAACTGTACGCTAAGTTTTCGAAATGTGATTTCTGGATGCGAGAAGTACAGTTCTTGGGTCATATAGTTAATGAAAAGGGCATACATGTTGATCCAGCGAAGATTGAAGCGATTAAGAATTGGGAAGCACCAAAGACCCCTACCGAGGTACGACAATTCCTTGGTTTGGCGGGTTATTATCGACGATTCATTGAAGGTTTCTCAAAGATCGCTCAACCACTTACAGCTCTGACGCACAAGGGAACAAAGTATAACTGGACGGATAAACAGGAAGCTGCATTCCAGTTATTGAAACAGAAACTCTGCAGTGCACCGATTCTGTCCTTACCGGAAGGAACGGAAGACTTTGCGGTGTATTGTGACGCATCTGGACAGGGTTTGGGATGTGTATTGATGCAACGGGATAAAGTGATCGCTTATGCTTCCAGACAACTACGAACACACGAAAAGAATTACACTACTCATGACTTGGAGTTAGGAGCAGTGGTTTTTGCTTTAAAGATTTGGAGGCATTACTTGTATGGAACTAAATGTACTATTTATACTGATCATAAGAGTTTGCAACATATCTTTGATCAGAAGGAGCTTAATATGAGACAACGACGATGGGTTGAGTTGTTAAACGATTATGAGTGTGCGATTAAGTATCACCCGGGAAAGGCTAATGTCGTAGCCGATGCTTTGAGCAGAAAAGATACAACGGGAACAAGACGGGTTCGCGCACTTATGATGACAATACATACTGACTTACCTGATAAGGTACGCAGTGCTCAGATTGAGGCTTTGAAAACGGAAAACTTGGTACAGGAATCTCTACGTGGGATGGAAACACAGTTGGATGTCAAGTCTAATGGAATTCGTTATTTCATTGATAGACTTTGGATACCTTTGTATGGAGGTTTAAGGGAACTCGTGATGGACGAAGCACACAAGTCTAGATATTCAGTCCATCCGGGATCAGACAAGATGTACCATGACTTGAAGGCACTGTATTGGTGGCCTCACATGAAAGCTGATATTGCTAAGTACGTTAGCAAATGTTTGACTTGTTCGAAAGTCAAAGTTGAATATCAGAAACCATCTGGTTTACTGCAACAACCAGAGATACCGATGTGGAAGTGGGAACAGATTTCGATGGATTTCATTACTAAGTTACCCCGTACACCGAGTGGTTGTGATACGATATGGGTAATTGTCGATCGATTAACGAAATCTGCACACTTCTTAGCAATCAAAGAAATTGACAAGATGGAGAAATTGACTCGTATTTACATTAAGGAAGTAGTAGCACGGCATGGTGTGCCAATCTCTATCATATCAGATCGGGATGCCCGATTTACTTCCAACTTTTGGAAATCTCTTCATAAGTCATTGGGGACTCGCTTGGATATGAGTACCGCCTATCATCCACAGACCGACGGTCAAAGTGAACGTACGATTCAAACGCTTGAGGATATGTTACGAGCTTGTGTAATTGACTTTGGTGATAGCTGGGAGAATCATTTACCGTTAGTGGAATTCTCTTACAATAATAGTTATCACACAAGTATTCAAGCAGCACCATTTGAAGCTTTGTATGGTCGCAAATGTCGTTCACCAGTTTGCTGGGCTGAAATTGGTGACAGTCAGTTAACAGGTCCTGAACTGGTGCACGAGACGACAGAGAAGATAGTTCAAATCCGGAACCGTATGGCAGCGGCCCGGGATCGCCAGAAGAGTTATGCAGACAAACGTCGCAAGCCGTTGGAATTTCAAGTAGGTGACCGAGTTCTTCTAAAGGTATCACCTTGGAAAGGTGTAATACGATTCGGCAAGCGCGGAAAGCTTAGTCCACGTTACGTAGGACCTTTTGAGATTCTGAAAAGGATTGGTCCGGTTGCGTATCAACTCAAACTACCGGATGAACTCAGTGGAGTTCATGATGTGTTTCATGTGTCGAACTTAAAGAAATGTCTTTCTGATGAGACATTGATTGTACCGTTAGAAGAAATACAAGTAGATGAACAGTTGCGATTCATTGAAGAACCTGCAGAAATCATGGACCGAGAGGTCAAACAACTGAAGCAAAGCAAGATTCCAATAGTCAAAGTCCGATGGAATTCAAGACGTGGTCCTGAATTCACATGGGAACGGGAAGATCAAATGATGAAGAAATATCCTCATCTATTCAAAACAGCTACTCCTAACACTGAGAGCGCACGTTAAATTTCGGGACGAAATTTCCTTCAACAAGGGGATGACGTGATGCTTTCACACATCAACACTGCAAATTTCAAACTGTAAGCACAAACATTTTATTTATTCAATTGATTTGGTTATTAACATTTGTGCTACATTACAATTTATATATTTTATGTGCTACATTTCATATGTTACATGTTATGGTAGTACATACATGATTGGTTACACACATTTTGCTATGTGCGGGGTTACATAGTACAAACAGTTTCAGACACTCACTATGTGTGAGGTTAAACAACACAGTACGATCAAACACAAACAGTCACAGTTAGGTGAACTAACTAGTGTACACGCAAACAGTCACATTGAACGATCACAATTGAGTAGTGATGTTGCAAGCATTAGACTTTGTGTGTGAGTACACACAAGCACACAGAATGATCAAATCACACTAACACGTACGATTTAAACTCGTAAGTAGTTTCCTAACTACTCTTAACACTTACTAATTTTCGGGACGAAAATTCCTTCAACAAGGGGATGATGTGACAATCCGACTTTTCGAATTAACTTTGTTAACTGAAAACAGTGAGATCACAGGCCCAACAAGGCCAATGTAGGCCCAATAAGATCATTTTAAGTCCAATAGAAACAAGGAGGACCACTGAGGTATAAGTAGGCCATTAAGGCCCAAGAAGGCCCAGTAAGTCTTAGTGAGATCAAGGTAGGCCCAATAAGCCCAAGGGTGGCCCAGTAAGGCCAAAGGAGGCCCAGTAAGGTCAAAGGGAAGGCCCAATGAGGCCAAGGAAGGCCCAACGAGGCCCAATTGTAATTAAGAAGCCCAATTTGGTTAAATTAGCCCAACAAGGAGTTAAAGGACCCAATTAGTGACAATTCGAGACTTTTGGCTCAATTTTATTAACCGAATTATTGTACAATTGAACTAAATAGAACCTAAGGGATTAGAAATTGTAGGAATCAGTCTCAATACACTTTAATTACAAAGTTTAGACTTGTAATTGAGTTAAAAGCCCAATTTTGACTTTAGAAGTCAAAATACGATTGAGATGATCAAAATTAATTCGAATTCTTCATGTAACGGTTGAAATTTATTAAATTAAACCTCTCAATTAAGTGTACTGATGATTATTATCATCAATCAGGCGTTTTAAGTCCCTACAACTTCGAATTAATCATGGATTGAAGACTAAAGGTTGTAACCGTAGCAATTGTGGATCAAATTCGATAAATTCGATTAGGACATTCACAATTGAACATTTCTACACCACAATCGGCACACTCAGAGCATATTTCATACAACAATTTGATATCAAGTGTTCCAGATTGAAGAACCCGATCGTGGAGTGGCCGAAATCAATCTAAAAGTCGATCTCCTTCAATTTGTTATCAAAACAGGTTAGTAATTCATCCTAAACCTTCTAAAAGGGTCGATTAAGCTTATCACTAACTGTAATTCGTTTACCATCATCGAATTGATAAGGTTCTAGTATCTAGGGTTCATAGCAAAACGAAATTGGGGGTATTGATCTTAAAGAGGTTAACAATCGAATTAAATGATATAGAAAGCTTCATAAGTGATCGATCAAGGTTAGTGATAGGTTAATTTCATCAAAACAGTTCGAATTAATGGTTTTCGATTTCTAGGGCTTGTAATCAAGAACGAATTGGGGGTTTTAGGACAAAAGGATTCAGAAATCGAATTGAATGTTATTAGTAGTTTCAGACAACCCCGATTAAGCATAACCTCATTTCAATTCATGGTTTCAGTAACGAATTGGATGAATTCGATGATTAGGGTTCATAAGATGAATACGTTTTTGGGTTTTGATGCAAACTGATATGATTATCGAAATTGATTAATCAGAAAGGTTCGAAATTTCGAAATTGATGAAAACTCTATGGTGTTAATGTTAATCGGATTCGAAATGTTGATCAATTGGATGGGTAATTGCTTCGGCTATAGTATGATCAAAGAAGACTGGTTAGTTAGGATGTAAAAGAATTTGTTTCTGAGTTCTAATGCGATTCCCTAGCGGGCTTGACTGGTAAGGAGTGTGTGTTTGGTTCGGGAGGTCTCGGGTTCGAATCCGAGGGTTGCCGGTTTTTGGAATTTAAAACCATTTTGGTTTTTAATTCATAACTTGTTCATTTTAGACCCGTTTTTATCCGTTCGAATTGCGTTAGAACCAGAATTAATTTCCGGATGTATTAGAGGGATAAAATTTATATTTTAACCTGAAAAACGAAATCGCGTATAATTACGATTAATTGAATAAAATCAAATATGATTTTATTTAATCGATTTCAAAAGCACGCGTACTTCCGTATGCACAATTCTCACACTCTAACATACGTATGTTGATACGTATGTGATTTCAAGCACAAAACGACAATCCGAATAACTTTAGGTTATTGTTTAAATCACAGATTCTTCGTAGAGGATTTCTACGCAAGTTCACACGTATTTGATCATTCTGCTATTATCAAAGGTGCGTACACGGCCCCTTTCTTATTTTAAACTGTTTTGGGGGAGAAAACATGTGCAACAAACTATTTTTAGATACATATCACTTGCATGAGTTAGCTGTTTACATTATGTGAAAACATATCAACTTGAAAGTCCTTACACACCTCGAACCGTTTAGTTTGCTGTAATGCAAAGCGTGGTAGTTGGAAATAGATCTATTAGGTTTGACAAACCTCACCTGGTAGATGGGATCTACGCATGTGTTTGACTGACCAAACACAATTTTACTATTGTTGTGATAGACAATAGTGGCAAGGCGAAAACATGCTATAGCATGGCAATCCGTCAGCTTCGGTGTCGAACACTTATGTAAATAGTTTATATGACTAGCTATCATGACTGTGCATTTGTGATTATGTTATCTACCAACTTGTTATTCAAACTGCTGTTTTGAACACTATGATTATTTAAAACCTGTGTTATGCACCAACCTTTGTGTTGACTTGATTTGCATGTTTTCTCAGGACGCTAAGGCGCGCGTTAAAGCTGGCATGGACTAGGAAGATAGAGTCTCATGTATTATAAACACTTTGAATTTGAATTTGAACATTTGAATATTTAAGTACTTTGGTTTGTAATGTTTACTTTACAACTGTTTATGGTTTTTAAACGCTTCCGCAACTTTTTGTAAACTCTGAATGTTATGTTTTAAAGACCAACGTATGTTTTGAAATTCATATAGAGGTATTCGCTATGTCTAATGATCTGAGATCCTGGTTTGTCATGCTCCCAAACGGTGTGATTCCGTTAGTTGAAATTTGGGGGTGTGACATGTGTATCCTCAAGAGGGTCTGTTGTGACCTTCACAGCAGCTCCTTGTCATTCAAAGTGGTGGTCGATGGCTTCTAGTTCCCCTCAAGTCTCCTCAAGCCTCAATGATGCTTCTCTTATGATGATAATGGCTTCCAGGGGTTTGGAAAGTGATTTGTAGAGTGATAATGGTCGGGGTAGAGTGTATCAGTCGAGAGAAATCAATTGAGTTCGACAGAAATGATTAAGCCTTGGTTATATAAAGATTCTGCGAAAATAGACTCGTCGCGTACCGCGACTTCTGGCAAAAAGCACCATCGCGTAGCGCGACGATTAAAATAATCATTCGGTTCCCGAAACACGCCGCGTATCGCGATGGTGGAAGATCATCAGTCGTCACGTACTGCGATGGATTTCGAAGAATTCAAATTCTCCCGCCTAGGCTTCGCGTACCGCGAAAGCCCAATTGGGTGCTCATCGCGTACCGCGATGGATCTCGGTTGAGCCCACTAAGCCCAATTTCATAGTTTGAAGCGATTCTCGTGAATTTCACAATTACGATTATCGTTTCTCGACTCGTAAGCATTTTTCTACTTAACTTAGGTTCCCCGGAACCTATTGTGCAGTGAAAGTGTACTGTGGTTTGATCCGTTCACCAACGTTCGTCATTCAAGACACGTGCAAGTGTTGTGCGATAATTCCTCGAATTATCGGTGTGTTTGGACTGTCGTGCCACGTGTCACACTAGATACAATTACTCTAGTGCCACGTATGAAATAATAATACACATTATTATTAAAAATAAAATGGATGCTGACCTGGAATTTACGAGGTGTCACATCATCCCTCAGTTAATAGGAATTTAGTTCATGTTGCTCGTGTTAGCCTGGTCAGAGAATAAGTGAGGGTATTTCCTTTTCATCTAGTCCTCTCGTTCCCAGGTGTATTCCAGTCCGCGTTGTGCGTTCCATCGTACCTTAACTATTGGTATGCGACTAAGTTTCAACTTCTTGATTTTCCGGTCCATAATTTCCACCGGTTCCTCAACGAAGTGTACTTGTTCATCGATCTGAATTTCCTTTAAAGGAATTGCGAGCGTTTCATCTGATAAGCACTTCTTGAGGGTTGATACATGGAATACGTTATGCACGCTACTCAATTCTTGAGGTAGCTGTAGCTCGTAGGCCACAGGGCCTATTCGTTTTGTAATCTCGAATGGTCCGATGTAACGAGGGTTTAACTTCCCCATTTCCCAAATCGGATTACTCCCATCCAAGGCGAGACCTTAAGAAGTACTCGATCTCCCACTTGGAATTCCAAGGTTTTGCGCCTTTTATCGGCATAGCTCTTTTGTTGATCCCGAGATGCTACCATTCTGTTACGTATTTGCACGATCTTTTCAATTGTTTCGTGCACTAGCTCAGGTCCGGTCAGTTGGCTTTCACCAACTTCTGCCCAACAAAGTGGTGATCTGCACTTACGTCCGTAAAATGCCTCAAAAGGTGCAGCTCCAATGCTGGTGTGACAGTTGTTATTGTAGGAGAATTCCACCAAAGGTAAGTGAGTCTCCCAGCTGTTACCGAAGTCGATCACGCATGCTCTAATCATGTCCTCCAAAGTCTAGATGGTTCTTTCACTTTGACCATCCGTTTGCGGGTGATAGGCAGTGCTCATATCCAATCTTGTCCCCAGTGCCATATGCAAAGACTTCCAAAAATGTGCCGTGAAACGGCTGTCTCGGTCGGATATTATGGAGACTGGGACTCCGTGTCTGGGAACTATTTCCTTCAAGTAAATTCGGGTTAGCTTTTCCAACTTATCAGTTTCCTTAATCGGTAAAAAGTGTGCCAATTTAGTGAGTCGGTCTACGATAACCCAGATGGTATCGCAAACACTTGTCGTCTTCGGTAGCTTGGTGACAAAATCCATGGAAATCTGCTCCCATTTCCATACCGGAATTTCTGGTTGTTGGAGTAGACCTGACGGTTTCTGACATTCAACCTTTACCTTAGAGCAAGTCAGACACTTACTCACATAAGTCGCAATTTCCGACTTCATGTTACGCCACCAGTATGTTGTCTTCAGGTCGTGGTACATTTTTTCAGAACCTGGATATACTGAGTATCGGCTCTTGTGAGCCTCATCCATCACTATTTCTCTCAATCCCCCGTAGTGTGGAATCCAAATTCGATCCATCAGATAGTAAGCTCCATCGTCTTTCTATTTCATTTGTTTATCCATACCCCGCATGGCTTCGAGAGTCAGATTTTCCTTTTTCAAAGCTTCTTGCTGTGCAACTCGGATCTGATTGGGTAGCTTAGAGTGTATGGTGAGTTGTAGTGCACGTACGCGTTTGGTTGTTTCTTTCCTGCTTAACGCGTCAGCCACCACGTTGGCCTTTCCGGGATGATACTTGATTGCACAATCATAATCACCTATCAGCTCGACCCATCTGCATTATCTCATGTTTAGTTCCTTCTGGTCGAAAATGTGTTGTAGGCTCTTATGATCGGTGAATATGGTGCACTTGGTGCCGTACAGATAGTGTCACCAGATCTTCAGTGCGAACACTATGGCTCCCAACTCCAAATCATGGGTTGTGTAGTTCTTTTCGTGCACTTTGAGTTGTCGTGACGCATAAGCTATGACTTTCTCGCGTTGCATTAACACACAACCGAGTCCTTGTTTCGATGCGTCACAATAAACTACAAAATCTTCGCACCCGTCCGGCAGTGATAGGATCGGTGCGCTGCATAACTTCTGTTTCAATAGGTCGAAAGCAGCTTCCTGCTTTTCTCCCCGTTCAAAATTCTTGTCTTTGTGCGTAAGGGACGTCAATGATTGTGCAATCTTCGAGAACCCCTCGATAAATCGCCTGTAGTACCCTGCCAACCCTAGGAACTGTCGCACCTCAGTCGGAGTCTTGGGTGCTGTCCAGTTCTTAATGGCTTCAATCTTGGCTGGGTCTATGTGTATCCCTTTCTCATTCACTACGTGTCCAAGAAACTGAACTTCGCGAATCCAAAAATTGCACTTGGAAAATTTCGCGTATAGTTGTTCCGTCTTCAGCAGTTCCAAGACACGTCTTAAGTGATCGGCATGTTCTTCTTGAGTCTTGGAATATATCAGGATGTCATCAATAAATACGATTACGAACTTATCAAGATACGGCTTACACACCCGATTCATGAGATCCATGAATACTGCCGGTGCGTTGGTCAGCCCAAACGGCATAACCAGAAACTCATAGTGTCCGTGCCGTGTCCTGAAGTCTGTCTTCGGTATATCCTCATCTTGAATTCTTAGTTGGTGGTAACCGGATCTTAAATCGATCTTCGAATAATAGCTCGACCCTTGCAGTTGGTCAAACAGATCATCTATCCGAGGTAAAGGGTATCGATTCTTGATCGTTACCTTATTCAGCTCCCGGTGGTGGTAGCCCCGGTAGGTCGTCTGGAAAGACTTCTGGAAAATCGCGAACGACAGCGATGTCTTCGATCTTCCGCTCCTTCTTTGGTTATTCAGTGATAAGGGCCAGGATAGCAGTGTATCCTTTCTTCAAGTACTTGCTTGCCTTCATACAAGACATGATGTTTAGCGGTATTCCGCGTCGTTCTCCCTGGATTGAGATCTGCTCTCCACTTGGCAACGTAATTCATACTATTTTCTCGTCGCACACGATTTCAGCAAGGTTTGCAGATAACCAATCCATTCCAATCACCACATCGAAGCTCCCTAGAGTTACCGGATCCAATCGATCACCAGTTGGTGGTCTGCTAGCATCAAGACACACCCTTTGATAACGTGTTGCGTCTCGATCAGCTTACCGTCTGCTAACTCTACGGTGTACTTATGGTCTAGTGGTATTGGGGTCATATTAAGCAATTTACTAAAGTCGCTAGAGATAAAACTCCTATCGGCACCGGTATCGAATAATATACTAGCATAGACATTATTTAAAAGAAAC
The DNA here is from genome assembly GCA_009363875.1 of Mikania micrantha. NCBI lineage: Eukaryota > Viridiplantae > Streptophyta > Magnoliopsida > Asterales > Asteraceae > Mikania > Mikania micrantha. Next base: position 18,854,619 of record CM018685.1, read on the forward strand.
GTACCGGTGACGATGTTGGGATCATCTTTAGCTTCTCCCGAGCCAATCACAAAGGCTCGTCCTTTTGCTGCACCTCCTCCACCCTTTTTCAGTTGCGGGCAGTCCCTCCGCATGTGCCTCGATTTACCACATTCATAACACCCCTTGAGAGTGTTTTGGTTGTTGTTGTTGAGGTTGGGGTTTGATCGGCACTCCTTGGCTATATGCCCATTTCTGCCGCAGTTGGTACACTTAGCCCTCTTGCATGAGCCGAAATGATGGAAGTTACAGGTGTTGCATTTTGGGCTATTGCCCTGATACCCCCCTTTGCCTTGAGTGCTTGGCTGGGTGGCAGTGAAGACTTTGGCAGGTGCTGGGCGGTACTGGGTTGGTTGTTGCGGTGGGAAGGTTCGATTGTTGCTGGGTTCCCACTTTCGCTTGGGTTCTTGGGGTTTTAGATGTTCACCCCTCTTAGGCAGTTTCCCTTGGGCTACCGCCTGGTCAGTCAACTTGTGGGCCAAGCGAATCAATGGTTGGATGGTAGTGAGATCAGAAGCAGCCACCATGCTTTGGATTTGCTCGGGCAATCCACTGATGAATTGCTCGATTTTCTTGTACTCCGGCTTCATCATTGCCGGGCACAGCTTGCACAATTCATGAAATCGAGTGCAGTATTTCTCGATTTCAGATCCCACCATTTTGTGCACCCAAAACTCTTCCTCAAGCTTCCTGATCTCATCACGTGGGCAGTATTCTTCGTGAAGCATTCTGGTGAATTCCTCCCACGGAATAGTGTTTGCAGTCTCAAGTCCGAGAGTCTGGACATGTGTATTCCACCAGGTGAGGGCAGGTCCCTCAAGAGTCCCGGTAGCATACTTTACTCGGTTCTCCTCTGAGCATTCAGCCATAGCGAAGACCGACTCCAGTTTTTCAATCCATCAGAGCAGTCCCACTGCTCCCTCTGTTCCTTGGAATTTGCGAGGGTGGCAACTCAGGAAGGCTTTAAACGAGCATCCCTTTGCCGCACTCCCTTGACGTCCAGTGCATAGGAGTCCAAGGTCACGTGTTAGTGTCAGCATTGTCTGTACTAAGTTAGTCATGTTAAGCAAGGGTTAGTACCGTTGTTAGTGTCACTAGTCTCGCTGGCGAGACGGTTTGCCTCGTATTCAGCAAGTACTTTGTTGACTCTACGTTAAACCATCATTTTGATTCTAAACCGCTTTGGCCTTACGTTTGAGGTTACGAGCATTGGGTCCCCTTCCAGACATGGTTCTATATGGAAAGGTTAGAATGTTAGTTAGCATGAGTTAGAGTGTTAGCCAATTGTCATGTCAGATGTCAAGTCAGTTGTCATGTTAGCAATGAACCATAGTCAAAATACAATAAATAAAGCAAACATCATTCTCATTAATAATAATAGCTTTGAAGTACAATGATTTCTAAAAGAGGTACTACTAAAAAAGTTCCTATGAGCACATCCCGCTCATCTGAGAATACAAAAGCAAAATAACTAAAAGTAGATAAATCAGTCTAGTGTGATGCAACCGTAGAATGGGAATCCCCGCTGTCAGCAGGTCCATCGTCATCATCCACCTCAGGATCCTCGTCTGGATCCTCATCAAAGTCTCCTTCTTCGAGGTCCTCAGCCTCGAATTGGGGTCCTTGGTCCGGTTCCTCTTCTGGTTCCATGAGTAGCTGGTCAGCCCAGGCGTTCTGGAGTGCCGCCTGGTTCTCTCCTGCAACATCCTCCACCGCAACCAGCCACTCACCGTGGTCCTGGACCACAGCAGCGACCTCCCTGTGTCGCTCATCCAATTGTGCCGTCCAGTTTCGGAGGGCTGCAATCTCATCTACCACCTGCTCCCGCATGTGGTCCAACTGTCCACGAAGATGCTGGTTCTCCTCTCGGAGAGCTCTGATCTCCTCATCTCGCTCGCATGCCTTGCGAGCTTTTCGAGCAGTCCTAGAAACGAGGGCTGCGAAAGCTCGCTCAGATGACACTCCCAGTGCCGGTAGTCGGTGCGCCTGATCATCATCAGTAATAACACGCTGATGAGGCACCTTCTCCTCAACAATCCAGTCCCATACCATAAATGGGTACCAGGTCCATGACCTAGCACGCTTAGCAATGCATGCCTGCTCGGCCATTACTGCATCCGCCTGGGACATGATGTCCCTGACACGCTGTCGGCTCTCGTCCGTCAGCTCGTTCTCCGCGGGTCGCTTTCCCGGGTTACGCCTCGTATCCTCATTGTTGTCAGACATCCTGTAATCCTCAAATCAGTAAGCAATAGTTAACAAAGATAATAGTAGCATCAATGTGAAACTTCTAAGTGTGGTGTCTAATGTAGAGCAGTGGTTATAGTGTAAGTTCACTACATGCAAACCTAGTTCTCTATAACCAAGGCTCTGATACCAGTCTGTCACACCCCCAAATTTCCACTTGTGGTGTCAGTCCACGTGGGTGTGACATGGCCAGGATCACAGCTCATTGGTCATATAGAACGACTCTATATGCTTTCACAATCAAACAGTTTTGTAATATACTACAAGTTTCATAAATATGCAGCGGAAAATGTTTTAAACATCATAAGTAAACAACAGTGGCAGCGGAAAGATAAGTTAATCAAAAACAGTGGAATAGCAATGTATTACAGCGGAAGGTAAATTGTTTAAGACGCTACATATATTAAATTGTTTTAAAACAAATCCAATGCACACAAAAGCCTAGGACACGAGTCTATATGCGAGCCAGACACCTTAGTGTTTCCTTGTGTGCATCCTAGCGTGTGCTCCATTTAGTTACCTGAGAATACATGCGAAAAGTGTCAACTAAAAAGTTGGTGAGTTCACAGGTTTAGACAGACTGAAAAGTAAACAGATATATACTGGGAATGTTAAGTTTAGTTATGGATCTACGATCCGTGGAGTGTGTCAGTTCATCTTACCGAAACTCAACTGTTCCCGTTTGCCTCCGCGGGTCATCGCTGAACCTGACATCAACATCGAACTTACACTCGTTATGACCTCCAGTCAACATTGGTGCCGAGTGGGGTTAGTCAAACCCAGTAGTACTACGTAATTACGACTCGTTTGTAACAACTAACGATAAGGATAAGTGAGGACTTTAAGCGATAAGAGTTACACTCGAAAATGGTTTTCACAACATACCAGTCATATATCTAAAACAGTTGCATAGTATTCTCACCCCAAAGTTAAGTAAGACAGTGTAAGAGTAAAAGTGGGGCTGTAAACTCACCTGAGTTTGAGTAGAGATACCGTACGAAGGATTGAGTAGCTCACCGGCTAGTAGTTACCTATATCACATAGGTACTATGAGTTTGTGTTTGCGTACACGTGGGTCTCACAGGACCGTGTTAGTATTTAACAACTACAAGTTGTTATGTGGGTCGTGTTGACCGTGTTGACCGTGTTTGACCTAACGACCTGTTGGTGAAGGTTCTTGGATCATGTGATCGTGTGATGTGTGGTTTAGTGTCGTGTGATGTGCACGGATACCAAAGTCACTTTCGTGAGGAAACTTACTATTTATAGTAAGTTTCTATTTCAGGAAAGTTTCCACTTTAGGCAAGATGTGCAAGAAATCATAATTCGATTAATCTATCATGCATATTTATCCTAAATGAGCATGTTATCACATAGCACATAGTTACACATAGCCGGTTTAGCATACTTCGCGTTCAAAAGTTACTATTTATAGTAACTCATGGCAAAACGCGCATTTCAACCATTCTGGAACATAATATCACTTATTTTCATCATAACTAATTTAACTAAGCATGTTAATCATTTAACATTCATCAATATCCTCACTCCTAGCATCTTCATATCAAAAAGTTACTATATTTAGTAACATTCATAAAAATCATGCCTTTGATGATTCTAACCATCCTAATGCATCAAGTAATATCATAAAACATACTTCTAAACATAAATCAAAGTTTTAATCACATGCATGTGGTTACAAACTTGACTATTTACATACTTGCACAAATAAAGTTACTATATATAGTAACATTGATAAAAATCACCTTTTTAACCATCCCAACAATCACAATGCATCTAATAGCCATCATACTACTTCTAAACATCATTTTTAAACACAACTTATAGATCTAAATATGCAAAGATGACCATTTCATCAAGAATCACCATTACATAAGGTTAAAGTTTCCATGATTAGAAATATTGAAAATAATCATATTCTTGATCTCAACAACACTCTTAGATCTTACAAATCATCTCAAACATCATTTATCATAACATTTCACCATGTAACATCATGTAAAATTACATAGATTGCACATGCATGTGGCTAAAATCATCATCTAGGCCAAAAATGCCACAAATAGCATCAAATAACTTAAATAAATCAAATCCAATACTCAAATCAGTGATTTATATGACCAATAACAGATTCATAAACACAAAATTTCGTGTAAGAGTGGGTGGTGGTGTTGCATGTGCTTGATTCACATTGCATGTGGGTGCACAAGTGCTAAAAACCCGAAATAGTGCAAGAAAACTACCTCTAAGGCTTCTTTGAAGCTTGAATGGCCCTGGAACAGAAGTGTGTATCCTCAAGAGGGTCTGTTGTGACCTTCACAGCAGCTCCTTGTCGTTCAAAGTGATGGTCGATGGCTTCTAGTTCCCCTCAAGTCTCCTCAAGCCTCAATGATGCTTCTCTTGTGATGATAATGGCTTCCAGGGGTTTGGAAAGTGATTTGCAGAGTGATAATCGTCGGGGTATAGTGTATCAGTCGAGAGAAATCAATTGAGTTCGACAGAAATGATTAAGTCTTGGTTATATAAAGATTCTGCGAAAATAGACTCGTCGCGTACCGCGACTTCTGGCAAAAAGCACCGTCGCGTAGCGCGACGTTTAAAATAATCATTCGGTTCCCGAAACACGCCAGTATCGCGATGGTGGAAGATGATCGGTCGTCGCGTACCACGATGGATTTCGGAGAATTCAAATTCTCCCGCCTAGGCTTCGTGTACCGCGAAAGCCCAATTGGATGCCCATCGCGTACCGCGATGGATCTCGGTTGAGCCCAATAAGCCCAATTTCATAGTTTGAAGCGATTCTCGCGATTTTCACAATTACGATTATCGTTTCTCGACTCGTAAGCATTTTTCTACTTAACTTAGGTTTCCCGGAACCTATTGTGCAGTGAAAGTGTACTATGGTTTGATCCATTCACCAACGTTCGTCATTCAAGACACGTGCAAGTTTTGTGCGATAATTCCTCGAATTATCGGTGTGTTTGGATTGTCGTGTCACGTGTCACACTAAATACAATTACTCTAGTGCCACGTATGAAATAATAATATACATTATTATTAAAAATAAAATGGATGCTGACCTGGAATTTGCGAGGTGTCACAGGTTAAGGTTGTCATTCATAAAGGTTATTCAAATTCATTTTTATAAAACTACATGAACTCACCAACCATGTGTTGACTTGATCTTTTTGCATGACTTCTCAGGTGATGAATAGGTCAATTAAGAAGTTATTGCTTTTGGACTTGGATGCCAGATAGAGGACTAGTGTTTTTGGACCTGCATATTTTTGAAACATCATTTTATAGATTTATTTTGTATATCTTGTGCGGATACAAGATAGAAACTTATGATGTTGATAGTAGATTTACATTGTTAAATTATGAACTAAACTGATGTAATTTAACTTTGTAATTCTATTTTCATTTAGCATTTCTCATTATATATCATGTGCAATGTAAACAATCTGACCATCACGATTATCATTTCTGATATCGCGCCCCGGGAACCTTACGCCCGTAGGGGAAGTCGATCCAACCCGCCGGCTCGGGGTGTGACAAATATGGATTTGATGCTAATTAAGCTTACCAGCATAGACTGATCACATTCGTTATTTTACATGATGATAGTTTGTTTACAATTATCCATGATAAATGTATACTATGCTTTATTCATATTGCTCAAAACTTCATGTTTATCAATATCATTTAAAAAACCTATTCTTCTCACCAACTACTTGTAGTTGACAGTTACATTTCACATGTTTCAGGTAATCAGTGATAGGACAGTACAAGGACAACTAAGGCGACCTGTTTAAGATATAACAAGATCAAGAAACAAGCTAGGATGGATTAAAAACTCATTTAATCCTTGTTGTTTAATTATCTTGCCTATTCTTGTATTGTAAACAATATTTTTGAGGTATGTTAGTTGTTATTCATTTGATAGATAAATATGATATGTAATCAACTACTTTTGATATTATGAAATCTAGTAAACATTGTGGTTGTTCCTTCAATACTTGTGCATGATTCAACCATCGATCGTCACCGCACCATGGATTCCGCACACGGTGCAGGTTATGACACTGAGTATTAAGACTTTTTGTATCATGTGCACATGTACCTGCTTACTAACCCGGATCCGATCTGCATATGCCCCATTCTGGGCAAACGAACCACTTGTATATGTTTGAGTTTGAGTCAGTATAAGTTTGTATGAGATTGTATGTGTATGTATGAGTATGTATGAGAAATGTATAAGTTTTGTATGAGAAAGTATATGTATGAGAAAGTATTTGTATGTGCAAGTGTTTGTATGAGAAAGAATTTGTACGAGAAAGTATTTGTTTGAGAAAGCATTTGTATGATAAAGTATTTGTTTGAGAAAACATTTGTATGAGAAAGTGTTTGCATGTTAAGGTATTTGTTTGAGAAAGTATTTATATGAAACCATAGAATTTCCAATCATAAGCATATAATCATAGTAAACAATTTATGTAAACAAGTCTATAATCATGATAGTAAACAAGTTGTAAAACATGACAAACATTTAAGTAAAACATTTAACATGTTTATCAGTCCCGTAGTAAAACAAAACAGTTTGAAAAGGGACAGATCAACTCACAAGTGTTATAGAATACTGGAATGAACTAAGAATGCGGACACTCGTTTGTTGTGGGTTTAATGACTTCAGCACCTGATTAAATTGGTTATAGTTTGACATTGTAAGTGATAGTAGTAATTTGGAATTGTGTTTAAGTCTAGGTGTATCACTAAGTGTCCTAGTTATATTTCTAAATCAGTTACTATGTGTTTGGTCTACGTATCCTTATTAGATTTACTCTTCTTGACCCTTACCCTTAACTAAATAGAACTTATCTTATTTTGAACAGGATTTGGGTTAAAAGACATGTTTTATTTTATTAGTAAACCATTTATTACAAAACTATATTTTGTTATAAAGAAGTTGACTTTATTTTATGAAATCCTTTTTAAAGATAATTAATAATAACTAATGTTTTCTTTATTAAAATCTTTAACCACATGGTAATGGTTAAAGTATGTTTAAGGGAATACAATTTGGATTTAGAAATTATTAAGTCTTAGATATTGAAAAGGTGATTAGCCCAAATTGATTTTTTTCTTAACATCACTCTTACATGTTCTTATTAGCCTTGTGTTATCATTCAACCTTTTTTTTTTGCCTATCCTTTGTTTAGTTGACACTTGAAATCATATAGTTTAAATGTTTATGGTATTATAGATGATTGGAAGTTGATCAAGGGTGGTATACACACTCTTGAACAATCTCCACCATTATTCAACCTTAGCCTAATCCCCACTCATTTGATTCTATTTGTTATTTAATTTTGCTTCAATATGGTTTAAGGACACTTGGATAACCTCAAGACATTAGTTTTGATGAGGTTTGATTGATATCAATGGTTCTTAGAATCAGCCAAAGGCAAAAGAACCCAAGTGCACCCCATCGATACTACTACAATCGACCATGACTTGGAGGGCTTTCCTAGCAACCTTTAATCATCTTAACCCGACTTAAACCCACTTCGAACTCCTTGGATTGAGCTAGACCAGTAGTATCGACTAAGTGCAGGGTGGCATCGATACTTGTTGTTAAATAAGGACAATGAGCAAAACAACTAAAGCCAAACAACTAAATAAAACCGCGGATTGACCAACCGCGGATACCTTCTTCTTTCCATTGTATCTCAACAACGGATTGCAACAGTGGATCCCAAAACAACGGATTCAATAACCACTGATCTAGCAAACCGTGGATCATGTAGCTGGTGACAACCACATAACAAGACCAAGACAACAACGGGTTCAATAAACCGTGGAATGGCTTCCACAGTTCAACCACTGAAGACACAACAACTGATCACAACCGCGGAGAACCACTGAAGACTTAGGTTTCCGTCGTTGTTGACTTTTGCATTCAGTTGTTGTACAATTTTGTTTTGTTTCAATGTCTATACTTTGTCAGTTGCTTTTCTTATTATTCTTTGTCTTGTAACATTGAATGTGGGGTATTTAAACCCCAACATTCCCTGAAATACTTGAATTACATTCCTCGAAAATTCCTTGTGCTATTATTATGTTTTCTCCATTTCTAGCAAAAACTAAACAGCCAAAAATAAGTAATTGTTAAACTTTAAAGGGAGCAAATACCAAGGATTTGATCGTGAGTCTAAAGTCCTTATTCCTAGTTAAATAGCTCCTATGATTTTAAACAATACTATTAGTATCGATGCATTAAGCTCTACTTAGAATAAGACTCTCATGGCGGGTTATAACAGGTCCTGAATAAGTGGTGACGATCACTTCAGAGGGTGCGTGACCTTCGGGGCAGTGCTTTAGTAGGGAATGCATAGATGGTATTATTGTGGTTATTTTTGATACTATACAACTTATTCATAATGATTGATGAGCTTATTTATGCGTGTAAATGTTGATGGACTATGATTTGTAAAACTTGGAACTCACAAGTTTTAACTGACTTGTTTGAGCATGCATATCAGGGAATAATAATGCCTCATGTAGCAAAGGGAAGGCTGAGGCATAAATGGCATAAGGAAGGCTTGTGTAAGGAGTTTTGTACTGGCTTAGTTTGAACCTACTATATTGTAGTTTTTCTTGGATGTAAATGCGTATTAATAAAATAAGTTAAAGTTTTGTTTAATTCTGCTGCCTTTTAAATCTATATAACTTTGTGTTCCCACTAATATCAATGGTACCTGGATCCATAACCCTTGGATAGTGTCGAACTTATCAATGTCGATGAAGGTTGGAAAAATAAGGGTCCATCGAACTTAATAGGGTCGATGAAATGGCTGCCACCTTTGGATCACCATCGACATTACTGCTACCCAGAATTCCAGCCATATTCAAACCTTCTAATCCTTAATCCAACTTGTTCCAAGTGTTCCTAACCCATTTTTGTGCACTTCCAAATTGATTTAAGGTGTTAAAAACTAGTTATAAGTGCAGCTATGAAAAAGGTAATGAAAACCCTAATTTACAGATTCTCTCTAACTTCTAGATTGTTTTAGCTCGTTTTGGTGTATATCCTTTGTACTTTCGTGTTCCTATTGTTCCAAGGGTCGTTTTGACACCAAGAACGTCGAATTTTGTTAAGATTTGGCTAGGTTGAGTGTGGAATCAATGTAGAGAGAGTAGAGAGAGAAAACCAGGTATGGAGAGGAGAGAGAGAACTTGAGCTGGGAAAATGAGGGGGAGATGAGAGTGTTCAGTGTTTTTATAGTCTGGGTTGGTTAGGGTGTGACAAGAGGATCCGTCTAATTTTGAAACACTCAACCTCGCTTTTTCTTCCCAACATGGGATAGAACCAATTTTTTAGACAAAATATCTCATGTGTATCAAGACCACACACAAGAAAATTATTTTGCTTATAATCAAGATGACATTAATGTGTAAAGTTATGTAATTTGATCACCAATTCAATTTGACTTGAACAATAGGCTTTTCCATAATGCAAGACGACCCAATGTGGGACGTAAAAATATCATCTTTTTATTTATTTATTTTATTTTTCTATGCATAATTAATTGTTGCTAAATTTTATCTAATGTTTTGGCTTAACTTATTTATATTATTTAAAATTTTTAAAATTAAAAATTAAAAATTAGTTGAAAAATTCTATTAATTGGAACTTTAAGTTCTCATTTTTCAAATGATTTATCTCTTTCTCTTTTATCTATCTCTTTTTCTCTTATATCTTATTTAAAATGTCCAATAATATACTTGACGAAGAATATCATTTGCAGCCAGCACATACAAACATCAGAAAATATATTTTCTTCTATATTTACGAATTGTGAAGAAATCCGTCTTAAAAACCCTTTTTAAGACAAATCTAAATATAAATCATAAGACTTAGAAGAAATTCCACAAAAGTTACTAAAGTGGGCAATTACAAATGAAGATTTCATTAAATGGTCCAAAGATGTAGTTAGGTTTTATAAGAATGAAGATTCTTCATTCTGCTATTCCGTTTTTTTTTTTAACTTTGAAAGTTGAGTTTTATCACATGAGCATTTTTTTCCTTTTTTTGTGCTCAAATTTGTAGTCATTTCCTACATCATCATTTGTTTATGTAACATCTTAGACAAATCCCACATCAGTCGTGAACATAATAGATCTCGGGTTCATAAGTAACAATCCGCCTCTTACATCACCAACACATTTTAGGCTTAGCTGGCTATGGAGCACATGAAAAATTCACAGTTAAGCGTGCTCGGGTTGTAACAATTTAGGATGTTTGACCTCCCTAGGAAATTTTCACCCGATAAACCAAAAGAAAATGCGCGAATTTTGTAGGTCCAGATCTGATCAAGACATGAGCTTTATGGCTCCAATCGACACCGAATGGCTATAAGGTATGCAGAATCCATATTAGAATCACCAAAAAAGATGTAAAAATACAATCTTTGTATATTTTGTGAAGTTCACAAGAATGCCTCAATACATCTAGAGAGCAATTGCCTCGGGAATCCAACCTAGAACAGTACAAAATACGTCTATATATACTACTCTAGGAGTACTTGAACCCTATACACGAAAATAGATGTGCACGAAAATAAACAAAATCAGGTCTTCAGCTGGTCACAGGTTGACTTTGTCAGTCTTCGTCTCTGAGTGGGCTCTACAAACTCCCCCTAGACTGATGAAGTCAACCAATAGGAAGTGTGACCGAGTGCGGACCTGCACCAGCGTATAGCTTCATTTCCATAGCAAATGCAACAACCCTGGTGAAAGGTTTTGCCTCTTCATCCCAATCGCCATAGACCTTGATAGGTTTATCATGCAATTTCTGCATATCTTCTTTTCCATACTTCAGAAGATCCATGCGATCCAAAATCATATCAGTGTCATTGATGACGCCCTTAGTTATGAGGATAATGGTTGCGTGAGTCTTCTCATCAAAATACCAAGAATCAAAGTTCATGAGCGAGTTGTCGGGGACTCTTGTAGACACTGGGACTGCTTTCTCTGTAGCCGGTGGAGGGTACTTGTAGTAAATCCATGGCTCCTTTACTGGATCAAGTATATATGTATAGACAAATCTTCGCCCTTTAGTTGTCTTCATTATGAGGAAGTCTTTGTCACACTGATTCTTTATGAACTTAGCAAACAGATCGGCTTTAGTATCTTTGGATGTGTTGAAAAACATAACATTGTAAATGCTTCTGATGTCAAACTTCGGCATCAAACAAAAATATCGAGGCCTCTTAAAATACTCTAACTTCCCGTTCATCCTTTTGACAACAAAAAGTTGCTTATTCTTGTCACACATCCAGCATGTGACGTTTGATCTTTCATTTCGCACTGCAAACATGTCACGAGATCCGGACGTCCATGTAACATCATTGTGCTCTGCTGGTACTTCCCCCAACCAAGTTTACTGCACCTCAAGAGGAGCAGGAGTCCAATCGCTTTAGCGATGCGACTTCCTGTCCTTGAGGATTGACATACTTATGAGCATACAAGTAGTCGACATATGGATCAGTGGAGACATTGCCAAGTATGATATACTCTGGTTCTTCTTCTACGGATGCTCCCGTAGAAGACTTGGCAATCTCCTTTCTTTCTTGGTCCAATACAGCATCAAAAACTAAGTCCATAGTGAGATCAGCATAAAGATTTCCAAGACCTGCCGCATTCAGCTCCTCCCCAAATCCCTCAAACATAAATTTTCAGGAAGATCCTCTAATACATCATCAAATTTGTCTAGAGGCTGCTCTGAGGATGACGGATTCCCTATATCATCACCACCTTTAACATCCTTTTCGGGTTCATCCTCATTTTCGCCTGACGAGCTTGTGCCTTGGCCCATATCCCCACCTGCATTATCATCATCGTCGTCGTCGTCGTCTTTCTTGTCATCTTTCTTTTCTTCTTTATTATCATCATCGTATTTATTTTCTTTCTCTTCCTCATCATCACCATCTTTGTCTTTGTCGGCTTTGTTATCTTCCTGGATCTCAGACTTAGATCCAGTCAACTCTTCTATCATGTTAGTCAAACGATGGTTTTCTTTCTTCAGCAGGCCGATGTCTTTGTTCTGCTTGTGGAGCTTTTCACATATCATCACGAAGCCTTCCTAAAGATTGGTGATGATTTGGTCCTTGGTGGATGAGTCTGGTTCTAACTAGAACACTCTTTCTTGCAACCACTCTAAATTCACAGGCACCTCTCTCAGGCATGTAGGGTGATTATGATTATAGTGGCGCCTTGCCCTTGTCTTTCTTGGCCTTTGGTGGTGATGGTGGTGGTTGAGAGAAGTGGATGGGAATTCGAGAATGTGGTGGAGATGATGGTTTAGCTTGGGTGGCTTCGGTGGTGATGGAGGTATGTGGTGGAATAGGAGTTTGGGTGGATGTTGCTGGTTGTGTGGGTGGTTTGGGTTGAGGGGCTGGTTTAGGCTTTGGTGGTGATGGTGGTTTTGGTTGTGTGGGTTTAGGTGGAGGTGGTGGAGTTTGTGGCTGGGTCTGTCATGCCTGAGATGATGATGATGTGCCTACAGTCTTCTATTTGAGCCTAGGGTCTTTAACCCTCTTTGACATCATATTCAAACGCTTCTTCTTTGAAGATTACTTAGGAGTGGGAAAGTAATATGTATCCTGCATTTCCTCTCGTTCGGCCTTGGAAAGTGGTGGAATGATGGGCTCGGGCTCTCTAATGATTCTTCTTCGCCTGATGAAGAAGACTCCGATGATGATTCTTCCATAGCCTTACTGGCTTCAGCACTTGTTCCTGCAAGAGGAATATTATGCTTATCAGCAACAAAGGCAGTGGTTCCTGCATGAGGAAGATCATGCTCGTCGGCCACAAAAGCAGCAGGAGTACCCAGATCTTCAACTTCCTCATCCAAACCTGCAAATAATCTGCCAAATTTCTCTAGAGGGTGATCACCAATGTACTGATTCTTCCCTCTTTTGTTCATCTTCATGTATGAGAAAATGTCTTCCTTCATTCTCTTTATGCCCAGGGTCCCGATTGTTGGGACAAGATTCTGATGACGCTTGTTTGTGATGATCTGGATGAATATGGGAAAAGCCAAGAATCTTTCGTTATGTTTCCCCTTTATGTTGGCGTGCATATCTTTGAAGATCATTCTTGAGTAATTAAACTCAAGTCCCATAGCAATGGCTACCAGACACGGGCTAAGGGTCTGGTTCAGGACGTCATAACCTCCCTTTCGTCCAGAGAGGCGCTAAGTAACCACATGTGCAAAGTATCTCCAGTATGGGTGGAGAAGCTTCTTCTCAGTCGGAGGGTAAAGACCCTCGTGTCGCATCCTGTAAACGGTCCTCTGTACCAACTCGTGATCAAGCTCGACAAGATCTGTAGCTTTATCACCGAACTGCAGGCACTCTCTGATGATATGCGTAGTATTAATCACTAGTTGCCCTTGAACCTTCCCGATAAGGCTCACGTTCTCGTTAGAGTCTGTTCTCCCAGTGATGGAATTCCATAAGTCATATATGAACAAAGAGATGATCTCTTGATGCTCCATGATGGCATAATTGACTGGAGAGAGAATCAGTCCATCCACCATGCTTTTGAACATGGCATGTTTCTCCGCAGGATCGCCTACATATGCCGACATGTTGTCATCCGGAACGAAATGTAAATCAGCCATCTGTAAAAAAAACGAGCCAAGTTGGTTAAGTAAATTAAAAGTCAAAAGTAAAGTCAAAATCAAAAGTCCAAGTTCAGGTCAACGGGTTAGGTCAAATCACAAAGTCAACCGGAGTTCACGAAATTTAGAAGTTCAAGAAAAATCATGAGTTCACGAAATTTAAGGAGTACACGAAAATCAATCTGTTCTCGAAATTTTGTACACGAAATTTTGTATTCGAAATGGGGTACTCAAAATTCAAATTTTGAGAACACAAAAATCTTCATATCTTCCTCAATTTTGCTCCTTAGAACTCCCAATTGTACTCGAAATACTCGGAAATAGGAGGCGACCAACATAGCAAAAGATAGTTTTCTAACTTCATAAAATAAAATAACATAAAATAAACTCATAAAATTTGGACGAGTTCAAAGTCGAGTCGGGTCAATTTTGTGGGATCAAATTTGTATCAGAAATTTGACCACCTCGACATAATTTCTTTATAAAAACCCAACCTTAAAATACTTATACCCCACAAATGATTTTCACTCGTTTATCCATAATACAAAAACAAGACTTATGATCAAAAAATTTGTAGCGGTTATCTTTCAAATTCTTTTGGGAAGTTTATTAACAATCAAACAGTTAAATCAGATTAACATGCAACCTATCAATTTTGTCAAATCTTTTGTTTAAAACTTTGATTGTGTTTCAACGAACTTAAAATGTTTTGGCAGAGTTTAAGGTGAGAAGAGAAAAGAGCAGATCTATTAGATTAGAATCAAGAACAAAAAGGGGTTCTATCATTTTTGTGCTCATTGGTATCTTTTATTTTACTGATCTGCAGACACATTGGTCTTAACGTCACACATTCAGGCCTTTGTTTTCGCAAAACAGAGGTTGCTTCAATAACTATTTCCCTCTCTTTGTTAGCACAAAACATATAAAATACCCGAGTTTTCCAAAATGATTTCAAGTTTATGGAAACACAATCTTTTTAAAGATTTACACAAAAAGTCAAATAGTTGTTGCATCCTTCCGATTATCTGATTTTTCTTACTTCTTACTTATTTATATGTATATAATATTTTGAATGATCATGTCCAATCCTTTAATTTAGGAAAACGTGTTTTAACTTCTTAGTGATTTATAATTATCTAAGGTTGTTATTCTTTGGAAATTATGTTTAGGTAGTGAATTTATGAGTGTTAGAAGTCATTTCACTTCCCATTGAACCACTTCGCTTGACCGTCAAAATATTTTTGTATTTTTCTTTAAATTTTGAAAATGCAAAACCTTTTTGTTTTTTCTTTAAACTCCACTCCCCTAAACTTGTAGGTCAACTTAGACTGACTCAAAAACCAAAAATCTTTTTGTTGTTTTTGTAAATAGACTCAAAGACCGAAAATCTTTTTGTTGTTTTTGTAAATATTCTCCCCTAAATTTGTGATCTAAAATTTAAAATAAAACAAAACACAAATTTTACATTATTTTTATTAGTTTGATAAAGCAAGCAAACGATGGAATCGAGCTGTGTCGAACGGTTTTGTGAAAAGTTCTGCCACTCATCTGTGTGGACTTTTTCAAGATGAAACAACTTTCGTTCGAAACAGTTACGGATAAAGTGAATCTGGATGTCAATACGTTTAGTTTTGGAATGTTGTACCGGATTCTTGACGATCTGTAGAGCGGCTTCACTACCACAATAAATAGGAGAGTCAAGAAAGTTCAAACCATAATCGAGGAGTTGTTGTTGCATCCAGATAACCTGAGAACAGAAACTGAAGGCGGCAACATACTCAGCTTCCGTAGTGGAGGTTGACAATGTTGTCTGCTTCTTGCATTGCCATGAGACAAGGCGATCTCCTAAGTCTTGACATCCGTCTGTGGTTTACTTCCTGTCTAAATTGCAACCACCAAAATCACTGTCAGAGTAAGCAAATAAACTAAACTCAGAGTTCTTAGGATGCGAGAAACTGAGACGAGGTTTCCCGACGAGGTAGCGGAAGATCCTCTTGACAGCTAGCGGTCAAGTACACTGACATACAGAAAACATGATGTCTGGTCGGCTAGTGGTCAGGTACATCAGTGAGCCAATCATCTAGCGATAAAGGTGCTGATCAGCATCTTCACCATCAGAATCCACAATCAAGACGGGACGTGCAGCCATAAGAGTGGATACGAGCTTTGATTCCAACATGTTGAACTTGGTGAGAATGTCGGTAACGTACTTGCCCTGATGAATCAACACGCCCTTAGGATCCTGCTTTACCTGGAGACCCAAGAAGAAGGTCATCTCCTCCATTGCACTCATCTCAAACTTTTTCTTCATCACAGCTTCAAATTCTTTGCACTGCATCGAGCTCGTGGAACCGAAAATAATGTCGTCCACATAGATTTGGATAAGAATCAAGTCATCCTTATCTTTGTGAAGGAACAATGTCTAGTCGATGGCTCCACGTGTATATCCATTTGCAAACAGATGATCTATAAGTGTTGCATACCACGCTCGCGGTGCTTGATGAAGACCATAAAGGGCTTTGTCTAGCTTGTAGACATGGTCGGGATACTGCGAATACTCGAACCCCGGGGGCTGACACACGTAGATCTCTTCCTTGATTTTTCCATACAAGAAGGTTGTATTCACATCCATTTGATAAACAGTGAAGTTCATGTAGGAAACATGGGCCAAGGAAATGCGAATAACTTCAAGTCTTGCGAATCATCTCTGTTGTTTCTTCATAGTCTATCCCCTCCTATTGGTAGAAGCCCTAGACTACCAATCTAGCTTTATTTCTAATGATCACACCCGAATCATCTCTTTTGTTTCCGAAGACCCATCTCGTTCCGATTGGCAGTTTCCCCTAGAGCAACGGAACCAGATTCCACAACTTGAGCTTCTGAAACTGCATCAATTCTTCCTGCATTGCTTCAACCCAACTTGACTCCTTAATAGCCATCTTGACATTCTTGGGTTCTACTAGCAAAATAAACAGGAATACAAACAAGAATCAATTAGAACTGATTGACTTCGTGTGATAGTTCCTTCAGGCAAGGTGTTCTAAGCTGGGATGGATCTGCTCCGAGTAAGAACTCGTTCTGAAAGAGGTCCAATGATGTTTTCTACTGGATGACTCTTGTTGATGCTTAAAGTAGGCACTTCCTCCACAGCTAAATTGTCTAACAAATTGCTAATGTGAGTTAGTTGATCTTCACTGGAGGAAGAGATGTTGTCAATAGAAGCGGTTTCACTTGCTTAGGCTCCATTACCCACACAATGTTCCTCAGGGATGTGGTCTGAGAACAGTGGATTGTCAAAAGTCTGGTAAGAAGAGGATGAGGCCAGATCTATCTCCGGAGTTGGTTGAACTGACTGAGAGGTCTCAGGATCTGATGGGATGACTTTATTGATCGGAGTCGGCTGAACTGGTGGAACTCGATCATACATGCCTGGTGGGTCAACTGTCAGAATCTTGGGATCCCACGGAACATAGTCAACCCTATAGTGCACGTCATCACCCTTGTAGAAGCTGTCAATAGGGTCAGATGGTCCTGCATTCTCAGATGAAGCGTTGAAGGGCTCAAATGTAGATTCATACTGAAATAACCAGTTTGGACCAGAACCGGCATCGGTGTTGTTCATCTCTTGCCAATCAATATAGTATGACTCCACAATCATCCGGGTCTTCTTGTAGTATACCCGGTAGCAGCTTTCTCAGACGAATAGCCCACAAAGTAACACTCATCAGCCTTGTCATCAAACTTGTGATTCGGCTCAGTGTGGAGGAGAGTGCAAGGACAACCAAACGACTTGAAATGACCGGCCTTCAGCTTCTGATTGAAGAAAATATCATAGGGAGTCTTCTGATGGTGTTTGTTCAATAGAGCTTGGTTTTGAACGTAGCAAGCTGTGTTAATAGGTTCAGCCTAGAAGAATATTGGCAGTTTAGACTCTGACTGCATGGTCCGTGAAGCCTCAATAAGCGTTATGTTCCTTCTTTCAGCAACACCATTTTGCTGAGGTGTACGAGCTGCACTATACTGTCGAGCAATTCCCTTCTCATCGCAGAAATCAATAAGTTTCTGATTTCTAAACTCGGTTCCGTTGTCAGTTGTGATCACCTTAACCATTAAATTCTTCTGATTCTCGATCAGGGTGATAAATTTCTTCAGAATCTTTGGTGTCTCATCTTTCTTGGCCAGAAAGAGCACCCAAGTAAATCTGGAATAATCATATGTAACAACAAGACAATATGACTTCTTCCAGATGCTCATGACATTAACTGGTCCAAAGAGATCCATATAAAGAAGCTGTAGAATTGATGAAATTGAGTTGAACAGCTTTGGCTTGTGGAGTCTCTTGTGTTGCTTCCCCTTGGCACATGCGATGCACTTATCAATTGTGGAGAAGTCTTTAGAAGGAAGGCCAATAACATGATCTCCCTTAGCCAGTCGGTTGAGATTCTTCAAGTTGACATGACCCAGTCGATGATGCCACAACAAACAGTCATTCTCCGATTCCTTAGAAAACAAATAGATGTTTTCTGTGTATGAATCATAATTCATATTGATGATATAGGCATTGTTCAATCTTGGTGTCCTCATCAAGATCCATTTCTCCGGCACGACAAAGCCGAGCTTTAAAATAAGACACTCATTGTTTGTGAAGTGTGTTGAAAAGCTCTTTGTCACAGATCTGATAAACACTCAACAAGTTGTGGTTGAGTTCTTCAACATAGTACACATCTTCAAAACTTAGAGTTCCATTTGTAACCGTGCCCTTCATACTGATTTTCCCACCTTTGTCTCTAGCAAATGAGACATATCCTTTATTAAATGGTGTGACTTCATGAAACTGAGAAAAATCCACGATCATATGCCGGGAAAAACTGCTATCCACGTACCAAACATTCTTTAGCTTATTTGGTCGTCTCTGCATAACACACACGCATTTAATGAGAAATGGGTACCCAAATCATAACAGATTTAGGTACTTGTGGAACTTTGGGCCCTTTCTTGATAATTCCCTTAGGCTTATCTGATTTGGCCCTGACATTCATGGTCCTGATACCACTGCCATGATCAATTGGCTTTACTTGGGGTTTCAAATGTGGCTTATTTTTCGACTGTGATCTACCTTTAGATTTGCAAACCTTTGATTTTTGTTTATGAAAACCATATTGATTTTGTTTTGCTGGTTTGGCCCCTTTGGTAGAGGGATGATTCTGATTTACCTTATGAGGTTTTACCCTAGGCTTGGAGGAATGATCAGTCCTCATTGGTCCAGTAACAAGTTTAGCCTTGGGTTTGACCTTCTGATTCTTCCCATAAAAGAAGTCAGTAGGTCGATGCAGACGGTGTCTAGCCATGTGGCCTGGTCTTCCACATGCTTAGCAGCAGACTTTTTCATGAAACTCCTTTGGGTCAAATGGCTTTACATCACAGTCACTCAGAACAGAGATAGAACTTGTGGAGGCTTGTTCCAATTACCTATTTAGAACATAAGGTTCAGAGTTAGGGTTTAACTTTTAACCCGCTTCAGGAGTGACTGTGGAATGAACCTGAGATTCCTACTCAGTCAAAGGAGAAGGATCTGATTCTAAGACAATTTTGTTTTTAACATCATCATTAATTTTAGCAAACTTAGTCTTAAAATCCTTAATCATTTCATTTGGTTTAATATGGATTGATTCAAATCTTCCAACAAAATCAACTATGGGAACAAAATGTGATTTGCTATGTGAAGTTGAACAATCTGTGCTACTGGTAGCACTTCTTTCCTCCTTCTTCTCCCTTGAACCTGAAACACTCACACTTTCTGCACAAACCTCAGAACTGTTAGAATCATTAAGGTCAGTCACAACGGGATCTGCTGTAAGAGGCACTGGTTTGTTAGAACCAGTGGTGAACTCAAACCTTCGGTCTGACTTCAATAGCAGATCATCAACAGATGTGTTGATATTGGACATGATGGAGTAGTTATGGTTAAATGGAGGTTTCACCTCAGTAAAACTAAGTCCAATTTTCTCTTTTCTCCTACTCTGGACATCAATCATGTTAGCCACCACAATACTCGAATACTCATATTTATCAGCTTTGATTTTAGTTTTGGACAACTGAGTCTTAACCTGCTCTAACTCTGAGGAGAGTTCATCTATCCGACGCCTGGCGTCCTGAGAGTTGGACTCTTTATCACTTAAAAGTTCTTTTAATTGTGAAATGTCACGGTTTTCAGTGTCGAGTTTTCTTTTGAAAAGTTCTTCATTTTTAAGAAATTCAGAGTTAAAGTAAGTTTGGTGACTTCCTTGATTGAGTCCTCATTATGAGAACGGTATTTGAAAACCTTCTTGATACAAGAAGTAGAGCAGAGATTTTCTGTTACCTCATTGCTCTTATCGTCCACCTCAGCCATGAATGCATGGCTCAAAGTCATCTCAAGCTCTTGCACCTGGTCACTCCAGTCATAGGAGTCAGTTTCTTGCGTGACCAATGCCTTGGATATGCTAGCTCCACCTCCAGCTCCAGCCTTCTCATCAGGCTCCTTTTCCGCCTCCTTCACAACCTTGGGCAGCTTACATTCGCGAGGAAAGTGACCCGGCTGGTCACAATTGTAGTACCTTAGCTTTGACTTGTCAAATCCCAGCTTCCTTCCTTCTTAATGAACTTCTTTGCCCGAAAGACCGCCATGGCCATCTGCCATGAGATATCCATTTCTTCCACATTAGCTGGGTCGATCTGCTTAAGAGTGTCTTGAGTGAGATTGGCCGATGACAATTCTCCAGCAATGAAAGCATTGTTACTGTTCATGAACCATTTGAACAGTAGCAGATTCTCCTCACTCTTCGGGCTGATTTTGGGCACTGAACTGGCTTGCCCTGAAGAAATGAATGCAGTCTCAAAAGGAACAGACTGAGATGATGAAGTCTAGTAATGCTGAGAACCGGAAGCTTGATAATTAATGGCAAAAAAAAGAGTAGCAATTCAGAAGCAGGGGTAATGCCCATGGAACTGGCATGATTAAGTGCCTTTGCTTGTCGTCCATGTCATATGAGTTGATGATTGAGATCAACTCACTAAGAGAAGTCCTGTACATGTCTTTTGTCCTCTTGATTGTTGTGCAATTGGAGTTCCAGTTGTATGGAAGTGAATTCAAGAGTTTATTGTTAACTTCTCCCTTTGACATTTCAATCCTAGCACTTGTCATCTCTGTCATGAGATGAGTGAATCTGTTGAGTTGGGCTTCTAGGGACTCTCATTTGATAGGATTAAACATGTTGAACCGTTGTCTCAACATGTCTTTGTGACTTTCTCTCATATCCTCATTCCATTTGAAGCGTTCTCCTAATGCATACTAGCGTTGTTTGGCGGTCTGGTGCTCCTTGGACCCATGAGCCACATCAGTAGACATCGCCATAGTAATTGAGGCAGTCATCCTTCTCCTTCAATAAGATGTCGTTCTCAGTGTACAGCTTTGGATCCTTGGGAATTAGCCTATTCAACTCACTCTGGTACATTGGCACATAAGGCCTTTCCTCTATTGATCTCCATAATTTCAGATCTGTATACTTGATAAAAGACTAGAATCTGAACTTCCAGTCTTGGAAGCTGTCTCTTAATACAAGCCTTGGTGGCTTAGTTCATGTGCCAATCTCGTTATCCAAATTCAACAAGCTGGATAAGTTGGTAAGATTTTTGGATGTCATGATGAACAGGAAATTTTTTAAGTCCATGTTCTCAAAATTAACTCGAAATCCTTAAGTGTTCGAAATCCCAAGCAGTACACAAAGTCCAAGCTGTATTCAAAGTCTAGTACCCGAAGTAGAGATCTCAAAAAGTTGTTCACGAACTTCAAGTGTTCGAAAGTTTGTACTCGATATGATGTTCTCGAAAATGAGATCTCGAAGATCCAGTGTTCGAAAACCTGTACTCGAAATGTAGTACCCGAAACTGTGTTCTCGAAAACGTGTTCTCGAAATTTAGAACTCGAAAATACTTGAAAATTTTCCACAGAAAAATTCTTCAAGATTTAGAGCCCCAAATTTTAACATCAGCTAAATGATGAGGAGAAAATCAAGAAAGTATCAAACTTGCACGAAAAAGCTGTTACCTTGGTGTAGAAAAGAGCTCAAAGGATCTGATACCACTTGTAGGTCCAGATTTGATCAACACATGAGCTTTATGGCTCCAATCGACACCGAATGACTCTAAAATGTGCGGAATCCAGATTAGAATCACAAGAGAAGATGTAAAAATGCAACCTTTATATATTTCGTGAAGTTCACAAGAACAATGCCTCAATATGTCTAAAGAGCAATTGCCTCGGGAATCCAACCCAGAACAGTACAAAATACGTCTCTTTATACTACTCTAGGATTACTCGAACCCTATACACAAAAATGGTTCGAGTACTCGAAAATCTAAGTACACGAAAATATCTGTATATGAAAATAAACAAAATCTGGCCTTTAGCTGGTCATAGGTTGGCTTTGTCAGTCTTCGTCTCTGAGTGGGCTCTACAAGTTTAGAGTAGGTAAAGCGGACAACATTGGTGGTAGACGATGCCAGATGTTAAAAAATGGTATCAGAGCCACTCTTGTTCTGTACGAGATGGTGGGGCAAAGCTCATCGAGGACAATCTGTCCCTAGGGGGTATGTAACATCTTAAGCAAATCCCATATCGGCCGTGGATATGAGAGAATCTTGGTTCATAAGTAACATCCACCTCTTATATCACCAACATGTTTTGGGTTTAGCTGGCTGTGAAGCACTTGGAAACTCCACAGTTAAGCATGCTTGGGTTGCAACAATCCAGGTTGGGTGACTTCCTTTGAAAGTTTTCACCCTAGCAACCAAAAGCAAATCCGTGAGCTCTGAATGAGCAAATCAGACAACATTGATGGTAAACGGGTTGTATGTTACAGTTTGAGCCTTGATACAACCTTATAGAGTGCCTCTGTGTAATCAAACAATAATACTTTAAGTTCTTATGCCCTACTGTCATGATGATTAAACATTCGTCACACGTGAAAAGGGTAAGATTGTATTACATTTCCATGCAATTTCATTGTGTTTAAAAAACTGTTAAACGTTAAAGGTATAGTCAATACAAGCATACATTGTCAACAACGTTGCCTCACGCAATGCAACGTACATAACAATTCAGTTTTCATAAGAAATTTCTCCACCTTAGTAAAAGTTTAAAGTTAACAAAACTTTAACCATATTGATAGATTTTATAAACGAATATGCTGAGTTGTGGTTATATATAGATTTAGATTCATCCTCCCAAATCTAACTCGCAACTTCCAGATCAGATGCAACATGTAATCTAATCTCGTTCCCTTTAATGCAATTTCTCCCAAAGTTGTTTCCTTGTTGTGCGGCATTGTTCCTGTAGTTATTTTGACACTAAAATCCCCCTAAACGACTTCCCTAAGGTAGCATTCCTCCTTAGCTATTTCCGCACGATTCACCTTAAAGTTGTGTACTCCCTTCCGCCCCGGGGACTTCATACATTATGCCCAAAGTCACACCCATCTCTCAAGACTAACTTAGAAAAGCCATACATGCTAATTCTCACCTAAACACCCACATTGTATTACAAAAGGACCTATTTCTCCAAAAAAAAAATCATAAGTAGTGAGAACTGAAAAGCGTCATATTAACAAAAGAAACATATTTTTTACTCAAGAGATGTTATAATAAGTAATGAATAATATGTTAGATTAATTTTTCTTTTTAGGTTTTAATTTTTTTATTGTAATAAAATAACATTATTATATTTTTGAAACTTCTGATCATAAGTCTGCTCATAGTATGTTTATGCACGGGCTGCTTGATATGCACATAAGTGTGAGTCAACATGCCTCCCTACTAAAACCATACATAATAGGCTCCTTGCTCACATGGGGAACTAACATCATGATGATGAGGAGTCTGCAACATATTAAGAAGAGCGATGTGATTGTGTGGTGACATAGCTTGTAAAAGAGAACAAAAATATGCTGAAAATACAATACGATGGTGGAAGGTGGTTGACTGATGTGACAATATGAGGGTCTGGAAAGTGAGAAACACTGCCCCCACATGTCACAAGTGCTGCCATGACAAGGTGCGAGCTCTAACCAGGGCCGTCTCTAAGAGATTATGTACCTTGTGCGAATGCTAAAAATGAGCACTTATGCGTGCGTGTGTGATAATTAGATGTAAAAAGTCTTGCAGCTAAAAGCATGACTATAGGGCTGTTTGTTTGGATCTGAATAGGTCTGAATGATCTGAATCTGAACCATTCAGATTCAGACCGTTTGTTTCACATGTCTGAACGGAAAAAAAAAACATCTGAATGAACATCTGAATGGTTCAGATGTTGAAACAAGTCTGATTGAGAAAAAGAAAGAAAGGAGCACCCTCATGCTGGTTCAGATGTTCGAGCAACCTTCACCGGTCATCACCGTCGCCTGTCGTCGCCGTCGCCGGCCGTCGCCTTCGCCCTCTCCCTCGTCGTCGCACCAGATCCCGCCGCTTGATTGCTTGATCGCTGCTGCTAGAACCACCCATTCTAACGCCCTTGTTGACAGAGCAGATGCAAGATGACAGACGGGAGGGTTTTCGGAGCAGGCGCAAGATGCTTAGTTCTTGATTCATTTAGGGCTTTCATTTTCTTTTTACCATTCCTTATTCGGTGCTTAAATCATTTTTTCCGAGTGGGGGCTAAGGGGTCGTTTGGTACCATCTGAATCATTAAGTGCTGAATGATTAAGATGTCTGAATGATTAAGAGGGTCTGAATCATTAAGTGCTGAACAAGTTAGACTGTTTGTTTGAACATCTGAATGAAAATACAAAATACCTTTTTTTTATTAAACCGTCAGAGTGGTAGCCCCAAAAAAAAAAAAAAAAAAAACCTTTAAACCCTAAAAGTTAATTTCATTTGCACGGTAACATCTAAACAGCATCATCTTCAAGTCTCCCACCCTACTCGACGGGCAAATCAAATCGACGGGAATCATCATCATCATCTTAACAGCAGCATCATCATCATCTTAACAGAATCATCATCATCACGCAAATCAAATCGACGCGAGCTGGGTGATGGGAGGCGGCGACGTGCGTGGGGTGGTGACGCAAGCTGGGTGATGGGAGGCGGCGACGGCTGTGGGGCGGTGACTTGTTTTGTGGCTCCGATCGGGAAGATCGTGACGGGAGTAGTGGTGTGGCCGATCGGTTGAGCGAGCGGCGGGTGCGATGCGGCTGAGGAGGAGCGCGACAGGTGCGGTCGGCGGTGGGAAGGAGGAGGAAGCCGACGGTGGTGGGGAGTGTGGGAGGTGACGGGTACCCTGCTTTTCCTCCATTCAGACCCATTCAGACTTGGTTTGAGGTCTGAATCATTCAGATGTTGATTCAGACATTTTTTCCCATTCAGATGCGTTTTTTTTCCCCAAACAAACGGTCTGAATCTGAACCATTCAGATTCAGACCTATTCAGATCCATTCAGACCCAACCAAACAGCCCCTAAGTCCTCGGTTTTTAACCATAAAAAAGGATTTTTTTTTATTTTCATTCAGACGTGTAACCAAACGCTCTTAATTGGTTCAGCACTTAATGGTTCAGACCCTCTTAATCATTCAAACATCTTAACCATTCAGCACTTAATGATTCAGATCCAACCAAATGGCTCCTAACTTGAATATCATAAGACAAGTGAAATCTGTATAACACGAATAAGATGGGACACGTGAAATCTGTACTTGGCTAAATGCTCGGCTACACGCGGGCCTAAATTGAGGATCTCATCTCACATTGCGCAAGGTTTAAAACCTCTTGCCCTTTTTCGGACCCAAAATTGAAAATGGATCATAAAGAGCAGAGCAGCTCCGACACTTGCCCCATATGCCTTTCACCAATCCTTGAAGAATCTTACTTGGATCAATGTCTCCGTACGTAAAATCATCTTCATCTGTGATTTCTAATCTTTCATAGTTAAGAATTGCTATATAGTATAATATCCCTGGGTCATAACACGTAAACTGATATGATCATTCGCTTTTCTTCTTTCTAGATGCATAAATTGTGTAACTAGAACACTTATTCGAAATTTTACGTCAAACAGACCAGTATTCATCTTCAAATCTGATAGGCCTGCTATGAATAATCGTTACTTTATTCTATTATTGTTGAGGTATGTCTTGACCTAATGATGATCACTTGTGTTAGGCGATAACAATTTCTGATACAATATGTAGAAGAAATTGATTTTGTCAACTCATCATTAATTTTGAATTTGATATGTTAAGAGCTCATCATCAAATTTGTGAAATATGACTGAATTTTGTGTGAGAAGTGTAGAGCCTCTAATTTCATGCCTTTCCCCCCCGTGCCATCTTGATAATCAATGTTGAATAATAATTGCATATCAATGTTTTTCAGATAAGTTTTGTTACAAATGCATCCTGAAATGGGCTAAATTTGTTCCGATTTGGCAGTCTCCTCAACAATCCTTTGTAAAGTGTCCCCTTTGTAAGGTTTGACTGACTTAAGTTTCTTGCAAATTTGCAAACTTGCACCAATTTTGATGCCTGGTGAACCAACTTTATGATAATGGTTATGATGCAGGTGAAAAGTTCATCTGTTGTATACGAGTATGACGGCATTTCTTTTAAACAACATCGTATCTATCAGAATTCCGAAACAAAGTAAATTAAACTTGCATATTATATATGTGTATTGTGTTCTGTGTTTAATTTTGCGTGTTAACATTTGTAAGTTGACTTGCTGTATCTGTTGTATTTGTAGCAATTTCTTCACAACAGCCCACAAGTACAGATTACAGTGCTACTATGTTGAGTCAGGTATTCTTGTTTGGGAATGGGCAGGCCAGGTTAAAATATGATTGAATCAAAATGGTTTGTGTCAGGATATTTACCAGATTACAGTGCTACTATGCTGGACCAGTTGACTTTTATTGAACTAGTGATAAAATTTAAAAAGAATTCTGGACTTGGGAAACTGTCCAAATTTCTGGATTATTTATCATATTTCAGTTCAATCTGGTCTACAGTTCTGGTAATCAAGAAAGAAAAACTACTCTGATTTAGCTTCTAAATTCAGTTTCTGTTAATGTTCTTTGTGATTAGTGATTACTTTCTAGACTCTCTGGAACTCTTGAGCGACCTCGAGACCCTTTGGTTGGTCCTTCTGTTTATTGTTCAGAGTCCAATGGTTGTCAAGGCGCACAGGCCTTGCCCGGAGCCTCGACATAAAACACTTAAAAAGCAAGGGCTTTTTTAAGTGAGGCACATAGTATAAAAATAGCATTTTAGGGGTTTCTAGACATGTTTTAGGCTTCTTCTAGGGCTAAACAATTTAGGCTTGTTTAGGGCTAGTTTAATTGTTTTAGACATGTTTAAATATGTTCAAATGATGTTTAGCCTAAATTTTGCTGGATTTTTAACCAGAAAATACGTGAATGCCCGAGAGTGCGCCTTTCCAGGTGAGGCACATGTACTGTGCTGGGAAGTGTCTGAGCGCCTAGGTGCACCGCGCGCCTTTGACAACTATTCAATCTAGAGGATTTGGTTCTTTTCTGGTCTCAATACCAATATTCGGGCTTATGTTCTATTGTGGCTTTAATTAGCCATTTGATTTGATCTCCTATGTGAGATTGATTAGGTATGACTTTTGTTCTGTGCCGTGATGTGTCTAAGCGCCTAGGTGCACCGCGCGCCTCTGACAACTCTTCAGTCCAGAGTATCTGGTTCTTTTCTGTTCTCAATACCGGTATTCAGGTTTATGTTCTATTGTGGCTTTAATTAGCCATTTGATTTGATCTCTTATGTGAGATTGATTAGGTAAGACTTTTGTTTTGGGTCTAGCTGGACCTTGGCTATTTGGATTTGTCAAATCCAGTTTAGCAATCGTTTATTGCTTAGGGAGATTCACGGGACGATTAGTCCTTGGCTTGTTGTCCTTCAGGGCATCTGTACCTATGAGATATTTGGTTAAATGTTTTGGGACATTTGGCTTAGTCATTTAGGATGTTTGGTTTGAGCAACCACCTAGGTTTGTTGCTCAGGAGGAGTCATCTCTGGTCCTGCAAGGCATGTGGTTTCGTCCTTCGGGACGTTTAGTTAAGCCCTTTATGACGTTTTCTCTTTCAGGATGTTCGGTTAAATGCCACTGGACGTTAGGTCCTCCAAGACGTTCGGTAAAGTCCTTCAGAATGTTTGGTCCTTTGGGATGTTTGGTTTAGTCCTAGGGAACATTTGGTTCTCCTAGAGGTTTCGTTTGGTCCTCGGGCGCTTGGCCCTTCACAACATTTGGTTCTTCGAGACGTTTAGTTCTTTGTGATGTTATGTAACACTTGGGTATGCAATTTGGAATTTGGGTTTAGTTACACTTTCATATGTCATCATTTTGGTGAAATTTGGGGTTTGGGTTTGGTTGCACTCACTTTTACGAGTGATGAGTGTAGTTTATCAAAAGCGTGTCTTTTGGGCTACCGGATTCCATTCACGTTGTTGCTGATTGATTCTTTGCTAATCCTCTAACTCAATCCCCATTTCATCTTCCGCTGCTTCATCTAATTGAGTTGTTCTTCTACATCCTGTTTGACCTGCTATTCATTATGCTAGCTCCAACAGAGGCTTGCCAAGAAGTCAATTTTCCTCTATCTGTAACAAGCTAGACATGATTATCATATATGCTCCAGCTCGAGGGGAAGTGTAACATAATAAATTAAAATATTAAATATTAGATCTTAGATATCTTGGACCATACAACTTGTTTGTAATCGTTTCATGTAGCTAAGTGGGCAAGTTGTTATCTTACCTATAGTTAGCTTCTCTCTATAAATAGGTAGTTTCTAAGATGGGAATACACAAACAACTTGTCTATTTTGGATTTAGTTTTTTTGCTGCCTTTTGCTTTGTTTAGAATCTAACTACCAACTTACAGTTATAAATTTTGCGTATCAGGTAATTCAGTAGGTAATATCAGCATGTATTGGAAGTCCTATAAATATCGTCAGCCAAACCAGTGGCTATATAGATGGGTGAGCAGAGAAATTCAGGCTTTGCTTCAGGTTTATTTCATTATTTTATTTATTTATTGGTGGTACATGATCACACAATTTTTCTGGCCAACTTTTTTTTATTTATACCTATTTGATTGGTTCCTTTTGTCTTGTCTTGTTTTTGTAGGAAAAAGACGTTGATATAATTGTGCATCACATTCTTGGGGTCATTGATTCATGGAGAACGTAAGGTTCCTTTTATTCTTAACATTTTCCTTGGTTCTTCTTTCACAATGTGAGTTCCATCTTAATTTCTTTGAACACTGTGATTGGGATCCATAATATAAATTTAGTGATCCTAAATTTCGAAATTCTGCATTACTAACTGACTGATTATTGTAGTTGGTGGCACCAAGCATCTATATGAAGTCTCATTATTTGGTTACTTGCATAATGCCAATATGCCCTGCATTTAACAATTATTCAAATATCTAAAATACCCTTATATAATGACCAATGATTTAAAAAACAAATTGGGAATAGAAGGGGGGACCAGCCAAAAACAGTCATGTGAACCGCGTTCAAACGAACTGGTTGGTTGAGCCAGTTCACTGGTTGGACTGGGAACTGGAAGGGAGGGGGGTTGGATTGGATTTGGTATTTATTTTCACTAGATTCCAAAGAATGAAATACTGAAACCGAACCCTATATATTTTTGAACATGATTATGTTTGTTAGAAGATTAATTATGTTTGTTTAAATGTGTTTATAATTCTATAATTTTTTTGGTATTTTTTTAAATATTTATAATGTCATATGGTTCTTAAATCTGGTCCGACCAGTGACCAGTAAGACGTCCGATTCAACGTTCGGTCCTGTAATGAAAACATTGATAATGACAGAGTATGCAAAAATTTTAAAGATTTGTTATTTGCTTAGATTTCGTATAAATGGTTTCTATTGCAGAAACGAGCCAAAAGGGTGTAAAATTTCACCGGAACTGAAACAAGAAGAGTTCAAGACGATTGTGGCAGATGCTGCAAAACCTTTCTTAAGAGGGAGAACCCATAGATTTGTGAATGAGTTGGAAATTTTTGTAGCTTCAACATTGAATATTGAAGCATATGATAAAGTGTATGTCAAGCATTTAGGATGGAAAATTCCTGAGATAAGTGAGGATGATGAAGAATCTGAAGAGCGTTGCCTGTTGTATCCATTGTTGTCTTTTTCTGATGAGGATATTGATGAAAATGCTTGAAATTTGGTAGCAAAAGAACAAGGTTTCTCATGTTTTTGAAGAAAATTGATGATAACAAGGATGATTTTTCCATTTATAATCGATGATGTTATCATTGTATAATTTCAATTCAAGCAAATGTTGTAAATGGTTAATGTGGAAGATAAAACTGCTGATTAATTCAACTGCTACTAAATAGTAAATACTGTGGGTTTTGTTTGGGATTAGGGTTTCAATTGTGCATTTAGGGATTTAGGGTATCATATTTAGAGAATGTGAATTTCAGGTTCTGAATTTTTTTTTTTTAAATTTGGGTTTTGATGTTTGATGATTTATGGTGTTTTTTTTTGGATTTGATGGTGGTCATGGTGGTTGACAGAGGTGGCTAACGCTAGAGAATTAGTGCCATAATTCATTCTTGTTAGAAGGTAAAATAGTCATTTGACATAAACTTAACTAAAATTTGGCAAAGGTTGTTAGAATTCATTCTTGTTACAAAATGAAAACTGCATAATTCTAACATTCAACATTTTATACATACTTCAAAGGTTTGACTAAAACCAAAATCACATGTATAAAGTTGTGTAATTGACTCCAATTGTAAATTTCTTTTTAGTATTATTGTAGAGATAATTAGATTTAGGTATATAGCATAAGAAATTTGTAACTTGTAGGATAATTCCATCACTTTTGAGTCTAAACACAATCAATATTATTCAAGAGGCCCTGTTGGCCTGTTTACACAAATATTATATGTATATATGCTCCTGAAGATTATACAAAGGTTACAATAAGAATAACATGAGTATGTTGCAGATGCAGCCAACATTGGTATCTAACAAAAGATCAAGCTACAAGTCAAGTCAAATATAAACTGTCCAAAACTGCAAAACCAGCAGCAAACACCGCCTTTGTCTGATGATGAAATTTTGGTACGCAACTACGCATCAGGTAACCACATTGCTTTTACTAATTACTGTCTCTTTGCTTCTGCATCACATATGCTCACATAATATCATTAAATAAATAAAATAACATTGTTTCAAATTTCAAACAAGAAACAATTTAGCAAAAAGGTTCAATTGCAGAACTGACTGAACCAAGACCCAAATACCTGAACGCACATACTGATTTGGTTCAGTTCAATTTGCTAGTATCTGACTCGAACCTTTATATGTGGTCTGGTATTCAGTACTAGTTATAAGTTATAAGAAAAGAACAGTCCTTGGTCAGGTCCAGTTTACCAGTATAATTAGCTTTAAGGTTCCATCCCAGCTTTTGCATGCTCAGCGTAAATTTTTTACAATTACATGTAAGCACGTGTGTGTAGTATAGATTGTTGGGAAACCAGGGGCGCATCTTTGTAGAGACCGGTCGCCCCCCCTCTTTTTCCGTCCGTAGTGTTAATTTTTCGGCCGAAATGCTATTTTTAGTTAAAAATAGGGGTTTCGTCCCCTCTTGCTTCAAAAAATTAACCTGTATTCTGGGTTACAAAAAATTCCGCCCCCCCCCCCTCAAGTCGACCAACCCCCGCCACTATGTGGAACGGTTCGTTGAACTTTATATATATCTAGAGTTTAGAGTTTAGCTTATAGGTTTAGCTGTTAGCTTTTAGTTTTAGGTTTAGGGCTTAACGAGTCGCTTCCAATATAGCTGGACTGAGCTCAATTAGAAGTTGTTAGGTTATGATAGAGACCATACTTATATTAATATGTTAGTATTAATTAGTAGTAATGGTAGGTTATAGATATGGGTAATTTGGTAATTGTAATATCTAGTGTGTGTGTTAGTGGGTTATAAATAGAGGTGAGGAGGTTGAGTGAAGGTAGGAAGAAATTTAGTAAATGTATTGGCTCCTGCTTTGAACAGAGAGAAGGGTTATACCCTGGACATCATATGATGATGTAATTGTTTCTATTGAATACAAATCATTTCTCAGATCTTCTTCATTGTTTTCTTTTCAATCTTTATGTGTGTGATCAGATTCTTATCAGGTTATCACCATTTCCCTATTCTTTCGGGGTTCCCTTATGTGACCATCCATGTGTGTGTATAGGGGGAAGGTTCAAATTAGAACTCCTATCTTTGTGAGACCTAGATTTAACGAACTCCGATTTAGCTTATTTTAGCAGAGTTGTAATCAACTTGTTGAACCTGAACAAAAACCAAAACCCTGAACACTAAAGTTAAACCCTAAATCTAAAGCTAAACTCGAAACCCTAAAAAAGGTAAAAAAAAAAAAAAAAGCTACAAGCAAAACCCTATATATATATATATATATATATATATATATTGTATATTTTAAAAATCTTTCTTGGAGTGCAAATCCATGAAAACCCTTCAAGATCAATCAACATTTTTGTTTTCTATATCACTATTACACATATACAATACTTTCATCTTTTATAACTAACACATGTATAATCTGTAACTACAAAAACCCTTCAAGATCAATCAACATGTGTTAAGAACCTAACATGTAATCTTTATAACTAACACATGTATAATCTGTAAATACAAAAAATATCAATAACACATTTGCTGCTTTCTTATCGCATGTGAATTTAGTTGAGTATAGGATGAGTTTAGAAACCGTGGTCCCATTCTCGATTGATGGATTGTAAAACCAACAAACCATGTACCTATCGTTTACCTGTTGGGTTTGCAAGTTTTATGTGGGTATCGGGTATATCCACTTATAATCTTAGTTACCTAAAACAAGTTTGAAACTCAACCCAAAAGAAAAGTTGAAACATCAAATACAACTGCACTTTTAACAAATATATACTTTTTTATAGGTTAGATTAGGTGCAGGTAAAAAAAATAAAAAATTATAGGCACGCATCTGCTGTTTCAGTATGTTAAATTTATACATCTGAGAACAAAACAAGTGATCTAGGCCAATAACTTTGGCTAAAAACAAATATCATATGTTACACCAAACCCAGGCCATATGATTCCTAAATCCTAACCACTCCCTTTGAACAATTTTGTTTAAATACAACTAATTCTTTCTAGCATCAGCAACACTTGTTCAATGGACGGTCTATCTTTTGGTTCGGTTTGAGTACACTTTAAAATAAGTTTAGCACACTGATATATTGCTTCTGGTGGGTAGTTATCACCAAGACTCGGGTCTACTATAGTCATTAGCTTCTTTTTCTTCGGTAGAATTGGTCTCGCCCATTGCACAAGATCTTGCTCATTTTCATGCCGGGTTTTGTCAAAAACCCGCAGGCCCGTAAGAGATTCCAATAACACCACTCCAAGAGCATATATGTCATTCTTCCCATTTAAATAACCTATGTATTACAAAGTAAGATGCCAAATTAAAATTCCACTTATGGGGTATACATGAATCAAGCCGAGTTGAGGGCTCGCCAATGCTTGAGCTCAGCTCGTTTCAAGCTCAGTCTTGACTCTTTTAGTATTTATATATTATTTAATTTATGCATGTTAAATTATTTATATATATAGGGGAATCATCTAAAAACACCTATTTTTTATGTTGGATTTGTATTTTTTTTGTACTATACAAATAACAAACTACAATACAAAAAAATAATATAGTACAATTATAATGTTTTATCTGAAATTTTTTATTATTTACTCGTGTCTATCACTCTATCACAGTTTTAAATATAGCAAGTATTGTAACATAAATACTATTCATTTGTCTCGCTTAATTTAAAAGAAATATATAATATTTATAAAAAAATTATGTAAGATTAAAAAACCTAATAAAAGTTAAGCAACTTTAGTCTTTAAAGTAACAAGAAAACTTTGTGTGATTTTAATAAAACACTTGGGAAACTTGGTTGTTATTGGATGAAGTTTACCCTACAAATGATATAAATAATAGTCACATTTAGGCTTGTAGTCTAGTTAGGCTTGATATCTGAAAGCTGGGCTTGAGCTTGAGCTCGTTTATTTAAATGAGCTCCAATAGAGGCTCGAGCTTGGGCTCTATTTTTTTTAATCTCAGTCCAATAACAAACTAATAACGAGCTGATCAAGTAGCTCGTGAGCGTCTTGCCTCATTTTACTCATAATCCTACATCCTGGTAATTACAAGGTACTCACCGGTTGCCACATACTCTGGAGCTGCATACCCATATGTCCCCATTACCTGTGTAACAAGATGCGTCTCACCATTAATTGGACCATGTCTTGCCAGCCCAAAATCAGCAATTTTTGCATTGAAATCCTATGTAAAATAATAACAAACAGTAAGGCGATAAGCAGCAAAAAATATTATAAAAAAAAAAGAAAGAAAAGATTACCTGATCAAGCAGTATGTTAGAAGTCTTCAAATCACGGAATATGATTTGGTTCCCACGAGAATGCAGATAGGCGATGGCTTTTGCTGTTCCTAACATGATCTTGACCCGCATTGACCATGAAAGCGTTCTTCCAAGTCCTTCTGCATTTTTGAAAAATCTTTCAATTAAATGCACATTTCGTTTCCAAAATATATACTGTTGATCAAGAGCCAGAAGTGTGCTTACGTTTCAGTATGTAATTTTCTAGGCTCCCCATATGCATAAACTCGTAAACAAGGAGCAGGTCCATATCTTCTGAGCAGTATCCTAATAATTTGGTTACATTCGGGTGACTTAGTTTGCCTAAAAGTTTCACCTCCATCTACATCCATGATGCCAACTTACAAAGTTAAGTTTGATTGTTTATACACAGTTACACACATATATATACATGTATATGTGTGTGTATAAAGGTGCATTTTTTTTGGAATTACAAATTTGTTGATAACTCCATTAATTCTTGGTACTACTTATTACATAAATCGATCAAAATGCATATAATTTAATATCTTTAATATTTTATTTCTAAAAAATATGATATACGTAGTTTCTTTTATCATATGCACATATGAAAATACATTATAGGCGCATGTGCACACACACATATATGGGAATGATCAAATGAGAACTTCAGTTTTTTGCGAGAACTATGAGAACTCATATTTTACGCGTGTGTAAAAGAGTTCTCACATAAAATGAATAATAACTTTAAATTTTGTAAGAATTGTGATTTATACATGTTTACACATGTAAAAAGGAGTTCTCACAGCTCTTACAAAAATTTAAATTCTCAAATCAGCGTTCCATATACACACACATAGGGTAAGGATATTCTAAAAAGGCTTGAAACCTTAAAACGCCTAAGAAGGCACAAAAAATGACATGTGGATTAACAGCCTAAGGGTAAACATGTCAAAAATAAAAAATAAACTTACACATGCATGTCACATGCAAATTTCATTCATTTTTTAAACGCTCATAACTTTTTTGTGCGTTAATATTTTTTTTTTAAAAATTACACCATAAAATCAAGCGTTTTTTTTATCTCTAAAGAGAATATATTTTTTTTAAAATAAAAATAATGACTTAAACAGAGTTTTCACGGATTGTTCGTTTTATGGTGTTTTTAGAAATTATTTAAACAGGGCTTTTATGGTGTTTTTTTGTGACCAGGGGCGGAGGATCTTAGGGGCCCGGGGGTGCCCCGGCCCACCTGTTTTTCTGGCCAAAAGCCCCGATATAGTAGTTTTCGGTCTGGAAATTTTATATGTATTGAGTCCGGCCCCTTAGGTTTTTCTTACAAAAATTCCTAGGGCCCCCCTTGGATTTTAAAAAATAATAAACTTGAAACCTTTAAGGGTTCACAGTGTCGGTTGTTATCTCGTTTTTTTACCGATATTACATTTAAACATTAAAACTTGTGGTGGGCCTGAAATTTAATTGGGCCACTAAAATATTTCATTCTTATTAAACGTTCAAATCAAAAGGAAACCCATTTCCTAAATCCTAATTTAATCGAATTGCAGAGCGAGAGTGGGTAGCAGAAGCCAGAAGGGAAATAGGGTTCTTAATTTCCAAATTCCAAATTCCAAATTCCAAATTGAATCGTGATTCAAGCTTCAAGCAACAACTGTTTCTTCTTCTAAGTTCTAATCTTATTCAACAATCAGTGAATCAACCACGAGGCCCACGACTCCATGAGCGGCCGAGCGCTCAGCTTCTCACGACCGGAGTGGCTGAGTGTTCTTCGAGAGTTCGAGTGACCGGTGACGACCCAGGTAACCAGTTTCTTCACTTATTGATTACTTGACTAGTTAATTTTTTGTTTTTGTTACTTTGATTGTGTGAACTGTGAAGTTGAAAAAAGGTTATTGATTGTTATTTGTTTGTTGATTAGTTAATTTATTTTAGGATTTAGGATTAGATTTAAATTTTTAAATTGATTGTTTGTTTAAATTGTTTGTTTAATTTTTAATTGGAGATTGGAGATTTTTAATGTTGAAATGACAAAAAATACTAAACTAAGTAGTGCATCAACTCTTTCTGAACTATGTGAAATTCTTGTGCATACAAAAAAATGTGAGCCGTATTATTTGGTTGATAGATTAATTCGACTAATCTTGACCCTTTCGGTTTCTACTGCAACAACAGAGAGGGGATTTTCAGCCATGAAAATATTCAAGAATCGTCTTCGCAATAAGATGTCAGATGAGTATCTATCGGATTCCTTGTTGATTTACATAGAAAAGGAAATCGCCGAGAAGTTTGATTCGGAGTGCATAATCAATGAGTTTAAAGAGCTTAAAGGCCATCGCGCAGAATTGTGATTCTTCTTCCGGGTACTCATCTTTTCGTCTTAAACATTTCATATCTTATTTGATACAAACATATTTATTTTTTTGAGTGGAATAAATATTTGATATTTTAAATTGTTTGACCCGACCGAATTACCATTTGTCGACCCAAGTTTTTAACCCGAAAAATAGCAATAAGAATTTTTTTTTTAACATATATCTTTCGCCCCCTGAACATTATTTCCAAGCTCCGCCACTGTTTGCGACGCATCTCTACGTTTTATGATGTTCATGTTTTATGGTGTCTTTCAAATTATTTATGGTGTTAACATTTATGGCGTTTATGATATTCAAAAGTTAATGAACTAAAACAAAGCATTTTATGGTGTCTTTGAAAACAAAAAACACCATAAACACTTTTATGGTGTGTCTTTTTGTAACGCATCTATACATTTTATGATGTTTATGATGTTCATAAGTTAATGAACTAAAACAAAGCATTGTATGGTGTTTTTGAACACAAAAAAACACCATAAACACTTTTAAGATGCTTTTTTTTTGTAACGCATCTGTGCATTTTATGGTGTTTTTCGAATTATTTATGATGTTAACATTTTATGGTGCTTATAATATCTAGGTGTTAATGAAAATAAAACAAGACATTTAATGTTGTTTTTGAACACTAAAAAACCATAAACACTTAAAGTTTATATATGGTGTTTTTTAACTTATCTTTGTGGTGTTTACGTTTTATGGTGTTTTTTGAGATATTTTATTATGTTTATGGTGTTAACATTTTATGGTGTTTATGCCGGATATTAATGAGATTAAAACTGGACATTTTATGATGTTTTTTTTGCGTTCAGGGTTATGAACATCATAAAACACCATAAAACGCAAAATTTATATACACCAATTGAGGTCGTTTTTTTTATATAGCAATAATATACTCGTTGAAAAGATTAAAAAATGCTGGATTTTATGGTGTAATTTAAAAAAAACGTATAAAAAAGTTAAATGTTTAAAAAAAGTAGGGGGAAGTTGTTAAAAAGTCAATAATGTCTACAATACCCATTATACCCCTCCAACCACTTAAATTCTCCCTTAATTCTCTCTAATGATGTGGCGCACTTACAACCATTCATCTTAAAAATCAATAGCTCAAATTTCTTCCTACACTTTTTATAGTTTTCTCCTTTATAGCCTAACCCTATACTATATATAGGATCAAGATCATATAATAACCCTCCCTTTTCGCGTTAATTCATATGACTCCGCCAAGATTAATTCAAATCCTTGTTTTGTTTTTTTTTTATTATCATTATTACACATGTACAACACTTTCTTCTTTTATATGCATGTCTAAATTCACATGTGTTTTAGATTTAAAACAAGTGTAAGTTTGTGTTAAATTTTAGCGATACATTTAATGTAATGAAAATTTACACAGATGTAAAATCCTAAACGCATGTAAATTTATGCAAACACATAAAATAAGAAAGTGTTGTACATGTGTAATAATGATAACTAGGTTTATTCACCCCGCGCGTTACGGCGGGTTATCATAGTACACTCCCGAGAACGAGTATTATATATCATTTGCAGAAGCATAAGTTGCATAGCAAAATCAAATCTCTCATCATGAACTCTATACAAATTTATCATTAAAAAAATAAAATCATACAAAATCCTCTCAGATATGTTATAAAAATAATAAAAAATTACTCACAAAATCTGTCTTACCAATCGTTTGAATTAAAAGAAAACCCCAAATCTTCAAATTTATCAAAAACCCAAATCTTTAAGCAAATCTCTCAGATTTAATACCCTAATCAAAGTTAAAAAAACTTATGATGATCCAAGTCTAAATTTTCAAAAGGTCAGAACATGGATCAGACAACTAAATAATATAATATATAATATATATAATCAATGGAACCCACTAACTATATAATAATACATACACTATTCCTTTTCATGTATTTAATTATATATAGTAATTAAAGAAAAAAAACAAAGATATGGACGAATCTTGGCGGATTTATACGGATTACCGCAATAAAGGTGGGATAACAAAGGATTTCTGCTCTATACACACACGAACATATATATATATATAAGACTTATTCCATTAAGAACCATTAAATATGAAGGAATCAAATGAACTAATTTTGAACCACATATTTTTAGGGGTATAAAAAATAATTTTCCTTTAGATTAGGGGAAGTTACTATTATACCCTTTAAACTTGTGGCTAGAAATGGTTCCTTTAGTTTTCAAGTTGCAATAGTTCTCATTTGAACAATATATAGGGGATGATTCCTTTGTTAACCCTTACTTATTGCGATAACCGCATAACCCTAGCACTTTTTTGCGTTTTTTACCCGAATCTTTGTTTTTTTTTGCATGGTCTTTATTATACATAAATAAGGGGGGATTTCTTTTTTGTGTTTTTGCAAATTCATCACCGTTTAGAAATTATTTACAAGTGTAAGTAAGTGTAACGACTTACAGTTACTTACATCACACTTACATCAGATATGTGATGTAAGTAAGTGTAAGTCGTTATACTTACTTACACTTGTAAATAATTTTTAAACGGTGATGAATTAGCAAAAACACAAAAAAAAAAACCCCAATTTATGTATAATAAAGACCATGAAAAAAAAAGATTCGGGCAAAAAATGCAAAAAAGTGCTAGGGTTATGCGGTTATCGCAATAAGGAAGGGTTAACATTTGATCCTTCTCCTATATATATATATATATATATATAGGGAAAAGATAAAATGAAAACCACATCTCAATGAGAAAACCGCGAAAACCATTCAAAAATCACGTAAAACGAACGTATTTTTTTTTGAAATTTTTTTACATGTTTGTAACACTATTGGACACATTTTTATAAAAAAATATAAAAAAAGCGCCGACAAGATATTTTAAAAAAAAATATTTTATAAACCCACGTAAAACCTACGTAACAAAACTGAAAAAAATTTTAGTTTTGTTACGTAAGTTTTACGTGGGTTTATAAAATATTTTTTTTAAAAATATCTGGTCGGCTTTTTTTTATATTTTTTTATAAAAATGTGTCCAATAGTGTTACAAACATGTAAAAAAAATTTCAAAAAAAAATACGTTCGTTTTACGTGATTTTTGCATGGTTTTCGTGGTTTTCTCATTGAGATGTGGTTTTCATTTTAACCATACCCTATATATATATA
Source organism: Mikania micrantha (assembly GCA_009363875.1). Taxonomy (NCBI): domain Eukaryota; kingdom Viridiplantae; phylum Streptophyta; class Magnoliopsida; order Asterales; family Asteraceae; genus Mikania; species Mikania micrantha. Next base: position 18,894,655 of record CM018685.1, read on the forward strand.
TATATATATATATATATATATATATATATATATATAGGGAGCGGATCAAATGTTAACCCATGTTTATTGCGTTAACCAAATAGCTACATCTTATTACTTTGGGGCCCACTGTAAAGTAAATCTAAAGTTGTAGGTTTTTTTTAATTAATATAGGGCCCACTTACATTAATAAAAAATAAAAAAAACTACACCTTTAGATTTACTTTAATGTGGGCCCCAAAGTAATAAGATGTAGTTATTTGGTTATCGCAATAAGGAAGGGTTAACATTCGAACCATCTCCATCCTATGATAGTCCAACCTTATAGAGTTAACACCCCTAAACCCATTTTTGGTCACCAATTTTAAATCTTGAAAAAAAATGTGTAGTACATATTAAGGTTGATTTTTTATTGGTTTAGAATAAAAAAAAAATTAAACTTTAATGTGGACTGCACATTTTAGTTTTCAGGATTTAAAATGAGTACTCAGAAATAGGTTTAAGGAACTCTCTAATTTGTTTTATCATAAGATGTAGTCCCTATGTGCGTGTGTGTAGGATCAAATATGAACTCGTGTTTGTTTTGCAAGAAATCATGACAACTCAATCACACGAATTGTGATTAAACTTATTTCAGTGGTGTTGGAACATCTCATCGAACCCTATATAGATATATTTAGGGTTGAGCTTTATGGGTTAGATTTATGGTTTAAATTTAGGGTTTAGCTTTTAGAGTTTGACGTTTAAGGTTTAGCTTTCGGGTTAGGCTTTTAGGTGTCTGATTTAGGTTTGACGAGCCAGTTCCATCGCCATTGGAATAAGTTCAATCTTTGATCATTTGAACGAGTTCTATTAGACAAATACATATTTAGATATTAGAAATAGTAGAGGGTAGTATTGTGTAATTATTTCTTTTATTTATACTCATGTATTCTATTCCATAATATGAGATCACATTTACCAAATCTAATTTGGTATCAGAGCCACGTTAGGCTCTCACAACCCTACTGCCGTCGGCAGCAATTCCGTCACAACCAATCCCACCGCCGATGTAACAATACCGGCCGAAGTACCCACTGTCACAGCAATTCCGCAACCCTGCAACCCCTCCGACATCATTGGTGCTCTATTGCTGAAACCCTATTGCCGATATTGCTGATTCTACTGCCGTCGCACAAAAAAAAAAAAAATCACTGCCGCTGGAAAATTCTTCGTGATCGTCATCATCCCTACAACGGATTCAATGGCCATGCTTGCTGCTTTCACTCAGACAGACAAAACCACACACAATTCTCATAAGTTTGCTTTCAAACTTTCACCCACAAACTATGGCTACTGGAAGGCCATGATCGAACCTTTTTTACTTACCAACAATCTCTTTGGTTACGTAGATGGCACCATACTCTGCCCCCCTGCCACCCTTCCGCCGGCTACTGTCACAGACAAGGAAGGTGCTCCTAATCCCAACTACATCACATGGATCTCCAATGATGCTCATATTCGCATGTTAATAATCTCTACTATTTCTGAAGCCTCTTTTCAACATGTACAAAGCAGTAACACCTCTCGAGATTTATGGCTGGCTCTTGCTTGTGCCTATGCTCCGAACACTCCTTCTCGTGAATATACCCTTAAAGGGCAGCTGTTAGGTATTGAGATGAAGCCTGATGAGACATCCTCTGCCTATCTTGAAAGAGCTCGTGGATATGCTGATGCTTTAGCCAATATTGGTGAGCCCATGAAAGACAAAGATGTTGTCTTGCTCGTAGTAAAAGGTCTCAGAGAAGAATATAATGGCCTCAAAACTACTCTGCTTTCCCGCCAATTCCCCACAATGTTTGCTGAACTTCATGGTCTCCTGGCTGATCATGATTACATGATCAAGAAAACATCACCCACCATCCCTCCCACTCAAGCTTTCATGGCTTCCACTTCCTCGAGTCACACCACCAATACAGCCTCACAAACTGATCCCATTCAAGCTCTACAACAGCTGGTCAGCCAACTGGGGTTGCAACTCCAACCCAATCCAACATCTCACTCTCAAGCCTACTACACAAATCGGTCCACTTCTGGTCGTGGACGTGGCCAACATAACAGGAGAGGACGTGGTTTATCTAACAACCGTAACACCAATAACACCAACAGGAGTCAATTTTCGTGGGCCTCCACACAAAATACGGTATTTGGCACCTGCAATAGATGTGGCATTGGTCATATTCCATCCCAATGTCCTAATAGGGATCCTGCCACTTTACGGAACCGCCAGCCCTCAGCCAACTATGCTGCTGATCACCGGTCCCACACTTCATCTTCCTGGCTCCCGGACACAGGCTCCACAAACCATGTTGCTCCAGACCTCTCGGCTTTTGAGTATTCTGAACCATACCATGGTGAGGATAATCTTCATGTTGGCAATGGTAAAGCTCTTCCCATTCTTCATATTGGTTCCTCTCGATTCTTCTCTCCTAACAAAAATTTTTCTCTAAACAATATTCTACATGTTCCAGCAATCAAACGAAATCTTTTGTCTGTTCAAAAATTCTGTCATGATAATCATGTTTTCTTTGAATTTCACTCAACTTTTTTTGTTGTGAAGGACAAATCTACACGCACTATCCTCCTCACGGGTCCAAGCAATGATGGTCTCTACTCCTTCAGTCTTCCTCAACTTAGATCGATCCCTAAAGTTGCTTTCTCTGCTGTGCGTGCTTCTCCAAATGTTTGGCATCAACGCCTTGGTCACCCACATTCTCAACTGCTGCAGTCCATGATTTCAAAATTTTGTTTACCTGTTTCAAATAAACATTTTATTTCCACTTGTAATTCTTGTCTTATTGGAAAATCTTCCAAACTTCATTTACCTTTGTCGAATTTCAAGAGCAATAAAATTCTAGATTTGATTGTGTGTGATGTATGGGGTCCTGCCCCTTTACTTTCTTGTGATGGTCATTCTTATTTTTTATTATGTGTTGATCATTATTCTAAATTTATGTGGTTGTTTCCCCTCAAAAGAAAATCTGATGTTTGTGACACCTTCAAACAATTCTTACTCATGGTTGAACGACAATTCAATACCAAGCTAAAGTCTGTTCAAACTGATTGGGGTGGCGAATTTCGCAAACTCTCCCCCTTCTTTACTTCGCTTGGCATCCTTCACCGACTATCTTGTCCACATACCAGTGAACAAAATGGTTTGGTGGAACGTCGCCATCGACACGTTGTTGAAACAGGTCTTACTCTACTTGCTCAATCTGGTGTTCCACAAAAGTTTTGGCATTTTGCATTCGATACGGCTGTCTATCTCATTAACCGAATGCCCTCTCGCACAAATGAAAGTGTCTCTCCTTTTGAACACTTATTTACGGCCAAACCTGATTATTCCTTTCTGCGTGTGTTTGGGTGCGAGTGCTTCCCTCATTTACGTGCTTATAATCAACATAAGATGGATTTCCGGTCCACTTCTTGTGTTTTTCTTGGATACAGCATTCATCATCATGGATATCGCTGCTTTGATCTTCTCACGGATCGGATGTATGTTGCCAGACATGTTCGATTCAATGAATCTGTTTTTCCCTTTCAAACGATTCAGCAGCCAACCGGTACCTCCCATCCTCCCTCACCATATTTCTCATCCTATCCATCACATTCTTCTTGTTCATCAGCTCCCTCACCCACATCACCACCCTCACCATCACAAACCCCATCTCCACCTATATCCACCAACTCCTCAACTCAACCTACCACTTCTCCTGGACCATCTGTTTCATCAGCCCCATCTTCAGCCTCTTTTTCTATTCCACCTGCCCAAACTTCTGTCCAAACCTCATCTTCCTCTTCTAACAATACCATTCCACCACCACCTCCTCCTCCCCTTCGTTCTAGACCATCTCATCTTCGTCCTAACCCCAAACAACCTGACCGATACACTCCTTCTTCCTTTCATACCTCCCTTGAAACTGAACCTGATTCCTTTGCAATTGCCAACACTAATCCTCACTGGCGGGCAGCTATGGCTGCTGAATACTCAGCCCTGATGAGGAATGGCACGTGGACACTGGTTCCTCGTGTTCCCAACACAAACATTGTGGATTGTAAATGGGTTTATAAAATCAAATGGGATCAAACAGGGGCTGTTACTAGATACAAAGCGCGTCTTGTTGCTAAAGGTTTTCATCAGCAACCTGGCATCGACTATCATGACACATTTAGTCCAGTTGTAAAATCCACTACTATTCGGGTTGTTCTATCTCTGGCTGTTACAAAAGGTTGGTCTCTTCGTCAACTAGATGTACAAAATGCCTTTTTGCATGGTAATCTTACTGAAACTGTGTATCTACAACAACCTCCTGGATTTGTGGATTCCTCACATCCGAATCACGTCTGCCTTCTTCACAAGTCCCTTTACGGACTCAAACAGGCGCCCCGGGCCTGGTTTAATCGGCTTTCCACAGTTTTATATGCTCTTGGTTTTCGTGGCTCCAAAACAGATCCGTCCCTTTTTATCTATTCGGTTCAGGGCACATTAATTTACATGCTGGTTTATGTCGATGACATCATCATTACGGGTACTGATCCGCAAACCATTGATCGCATTATTCACAATCTTAGTAACACCTTTGCTCTACAGGACATGGGATCTTTGTCCTATTTTTTAGGTGTTGAAATTGTTTACAAGGGCAAAGATATTGTTCTCTCTCAGAAAAAGTACATTTTAGATCTCCTCCACAAGGCTGGTCTATCTCAAGCAAACTCGGTTTCTTCACCAATCACCACCTCTGCAAACCTGGCTATAGGTGACAGCCCTCTCTTTGATAATCCGGTCAAGTACAGACAAATTGTTGGAGCTCTTCAATATGTAACTCTTTCTCGACCTGATTTAGCCTATGCAGTCAACAAAGTATGTCAGTTCATGCATTCTCCAACTGACAACCATTGGTCTGCAGTCAAGCGGATCCTTCGATATCTTCAGGGTACCTCTGATTATGGTCTTTGGCTGCATCACTCCTCTGGTTCTGCTCTTCATGCCTACACTGATGCTTCTCTCCGTGCCTTCTCTGATGCAGACTGGGCTGGTTGCCCGGATGACCGTCGATCCACCGGGGGATTTGCCATTTATCTTGGCAATAATCTTATTTCTTGGGCTGCTCGAAAACAAAAGACTGTATCTCGGTCATCTACTGAATCTGAATACAAAGCCATGGCTGATACTGTGGCTGAACTTACCTGGTTGGAGGCATTATTACAAGAACTGTGTGTTTCAGTATCATCTACACCCACGTTATGGTGTGACAACTTGGGTGCTACTTATTTGTCAGCAAATCCAGTGTTTCATGCAAGGACAAAACATGTGGAGGTTGATTTTCACTTTGTCCGAGAGAAGGTTGCTCAGAAGAAGCTTGATGTTCAGTTTATATCCACAGATGACCAGATTGCTGACATATTCACTAAACCATTACCTACACAGCGGTTTCTACTTCTACGATCCAAGCTAAAGGTCACCTCCCGGCCTTAGCTTGCGGGGGAATATTAGACAAATACATATTTAGATATTAGAAATAGTAGAGGGTAGTATTGTGTAATTATTTCTTTTATTTATACTCATGTATTCTATTCCATAATATGAGATCACATTTACCAAATCTAATTAGTTCTCGTAGAAACGAGAGTTCTCATTTGAACCTTCCTATGTGTGTGTGGGGGTGCATGCATTTTTATAGTTTTCCTAAGAGAATTAAGTAAAGAGTTAATAAAATTAAACAAAAGGTTAAAACAGAAATAAACAATTGTTTCTCAGTTTTTTCTATTTTATCTAAACGGTACTGCATGTCTTGTGCAGTTCTTGTATAGTTCTCAACATATTATTGGTTTTGAAAAAATGCTTCCCATATATATATATATATATATATATATATATACACATGGTTTAAAAAGGCGAACCGAGGCGCGCCTTGAGGCGTACGCCTCAAGTGAGGCGTCCAGAAAAGGAGTTTGAGGCGTAGCCTCAGCAGGGTAATTTGGAACTTAAGCCTCAAGTAGGTTGAGGCGTGTCGAGGCAGATCGAGGCGGAAAGGCGTAGAGGCGGGGCGGTGAGGCTTAAGCCTCACCATAGGCGTTTTTTTTTTAATTTTGACCTGTTAATTTGACCTCTTTTAAGTAAATTGAGAAATGACAAACCCTACTTGTTCTCAAGCAGAAGCAATACTCCACCAATCTCACAAAAAATTCTTGATCGGCGCTCAAAGGGTGGTCGTCAGTGGTTCTCGTTGGTGGTCGGAGGTCTCTGTGGTGGTTGTCGGTGGTCGGTGGTCGTCGGTGGTCCTCAATTGGTGGTCAGCGGCGCTCAATCAGTCTTCAATCAACTCAGGTTCCTTTGATTTCTCTTCGATTTTGATTTCTGTGAAGATGTTCTTGATTTTCCCATGAAGGTGAGAACTCACGGCCGATGGAAATTCTCTGCTATTAATTTTGACTGCTTTTATACTCAGATGTTCTTATCCAAACATAAGTTACATAAATACTCCCTCAAGTTTATACTAGTTACAGAAGTTGTACCTTTATATTTGATGATTAATTGTTTAAAGCTTTTCTGTTTAATGCTTTTATGTTCAATTATACAATGAAATCTCATAAACTAGAAAAAGCTACCAACATTTGCACAAATAAGTATTTTTAAGCTTAAATTGTGATACATATGATGTTTGTTTTACATTAAATTTTGACTTTTATTAAATATATTTGTAATTTTAATTATATATCAATATAGGTTTGAGGCTTACGCCTCGGTCCGCCTCGAGGCTTACGCCTCGTGAGGCTAACAGAAAACGCCTCGAGGCTCGTTTCCACTCTTTTAAACCTTGTATATATATATATATAGTTTTGCGTTAGGGTAATAAATAGATTTTGCATAAAAGGTGTAAAAAGTGCATGTTGTTTTAATACCTGCCATTCCTCAAATCCTTGATAGCCGTTAGTATCTAGCTTTTTAACAGCGACAGGAATCCCAGAGCCAAGCTTTGATGGAACATATGTTTCTTGTTCAATCCAACCTTTGAAAACTTTTCCAAAAGCTCCCTCACCCACAACCAAATCATCACTAAAGTTTCTAGTGACCATTTTAAGTTCATTTAAACTAAATATTTTCAGACCAGAATCTGCAACTTTAACTTCTTGAAAACCATCTCCTCTTTCAGTCTGGAAAACTTCTTTGTTAGGAATGTTGCAGGGAAGAAACCATTTATTTGGTCTTTTCTTTTTTCCCGTAGGCTCTAAATCCCCCATCACTGCAAATAATACACTCATCATCATCATCATCATCATATTCAGTATATCCCTATTATTAGAAAAACTAAGGTAGGGTCTAAGGTGTGTAAAATGTAGACAGTCTTATCTCTACTTCGTATGAATAGAGAGTCTGCTTCCAATGAAATCCTTGACTCATGAGATAATACACTCATATGGTAAAATTAATCATTTGTGCTTGTTTGCTGCATATTATACAGGTGCCGTATCAACTGATTAATTGATCACTAAGTTGATGTTGGTTATTATTTTAACTTTTAACTTTAACAAATCAAATGTCAAATGATTAAAATGAAAACAATATTGGCTTCAAAAGAAACGACCCGTTTAAAATGAGTAAAATGAAAACAATATTGGCTTCAAAAGAACGAATTAAATAGGTCAAACACGCATTGTTACTTATCCTATTCAAAAAGTTATATAGTTACTGAAATAAGATGCTTCTTTTACACAAATTTGGACAAAATAAATGTTTTAAATTTTTAATTCGTTTAAATCCCTATTTTACCACCTTGTATGCAATATGCATGCAGTCAAACAAAAGTCCACAAGTGGACATCCTGATGGTAAAGCAAATTGGCGTACTCTCCGACCAAATGTTTGTGGGTTCCAATCTTGTATGGTGTGTGTAGGTTGTGGTTATTTTATCACTTGTTTGAAAATAAATAAATAAATAGACAAAAAAAAACATGAGGTTACCAGGTGTTTTGACAAGTAATGTATTTCGAATTGTTCTTGATAATGTTATTATCTTCCCAGACTTTATGTAAGAATTTGAATTGTTGCCATAATGACTAGAGACGACTAAAGAATCTCCTTTCTCTTGCAGTGCTAACGCAGCCTCAAGTGCTACAACAACCTCACCCATGGTAGGGCGGTCTTTGGGTTGAGTCTGTAAGCATTTATCAGCAATTTGCACAAATGCTTTCAAGCAATTTGGCATGATTTGAGACTTCACCCTTGAACAAGGGGTTAGCCCATCAAACTCGGATCAATTATCTGGTTCAACATTCCTTCTTTGATGAATTGTTGGGCCCAACCAACTAGACCAAGATCATTGTCTCCAAGACTCGGAGCAACAGCAGGCCTCCCACATAACACTTCTAACAATACCACCCCAAACGAGTAAACATCTGATTTTCTTGTTAATCTCCGCGTCAAGAAATAGCTAGGATCAAAATACCCAAATGAACCTTTAACATTTGTGCTTACATGGGTGCATTCCAAGTCTGTTGGACTCATTTTTGACACTCCAAAATCAGACATCTTAGCTGTTGTATTCTTATCTAAAAGAATATTCGAGCTTTTTACATCTCGGTGTATAATACCAAGGCGGGCACCTGTGCCAGTGTGAAGGTAATCCAACGCACGTGCGGCCCCGATGCAAATCTTAAGGCGATCTACCCAAGAAAGAGGAGACTTTTGACTTGACCTGTTGCCTTTATACAGGCGTTCTGCAAGGTTTCCACCAGATATATGCTCGTACACAAGCATCATCTCATCAAACTCATCACAGTATCCGATTAGAGACACCAGATGGCTGTGTCGAAAACTGGAAAGCAACTTGATTTCTGTCCAAAATTCAGTGGCACCTTGTTTAGATCTAGAATCCAATCGCTTAATTGCAACCACTGTTGCACCATCATCAATGATACCTCTATATACCTTACCAAATCCACCTTTGCCTATGATCATTGACTGATCAAAACTGTTTGTTGCCAATTGCATCTCAGAAAGAAGAAACCGGCGGCATAGATATTCATGTGACATATATGGCGTTTTCTTATTCTCCCCGAGTTTTGTTTCTTGAAGTTTCCTCAACTTATAAACAATTATGTTGAGCAGAATCAAAACGAGTATCATACCAGTGAATGATTCTTGCCTGCGTTCAAAAAATGTCTGTATTGATCGCTTTGGAGTCCAAGAAACTGCAAGATTGTTACCAAAACAACAACAATCATGACTTTTGATTGGTGGGTAGTTGTGAGTATCTGCAAAACTAACAGATGATACACATAACAAACTATGCAGGAGCATCAAGAAACATCTTCTGGTGAAAACCATCTTCGACTGTTGCAGTTGACTGCAAATGATGAACAATATCTAGAAATAAATGCTAAAATATTAAATGTAAATGTTTGTATGAGTCAACGGTCATGAAGATGCGTGTATATAAAATCTTAATATTATATTAGAATGATTTACTTGACAAAGTGTATGGGTTACATATGTTGGGGGTTTATTTAGTGGGTGATGATTTCTTCGAACAGTTTGTAGGCATTGTATATGATGAACTAGTTTAGTTTCCGTGTATTACACGGATTAAATAAAAAAATATAACGAATAATTATCAATGAAAATTTAAAAAAAATAATATGATTTTTAATATAAAATAGGATTACAATTTCGTAATATTTGATATTTTAAGTATTATAATAATATTATTATTTCTTTAAACAACTTTTTTATAGTTTGTTTTCCTTAAACATTTTGATCAAATAATTGTTTTTAAAAATTTTATAATTTATGATAACTTTTTTTTTTAAAAAAAAGTGTGTTTTTAATATTAATATATTTTCATGTATTAAAAAAGCTTTTTTATTTTAAAAATGCATAAAAATGATATTTAATATTATTATTTAATGTTAGATGTATTTAATAGAAGAGAGAAGCGGGAAATGAATTTTTAGATGCTTTATAATCATGCCATGTGGCACAAAAAAACTTTATTTATTAGTATAGGTAGATGGTTCCAACCAAAATGAAATTTATAGGACATTGACATTTCTGGTTGCGTGATTGACGGTAGAAAAATAAGGGAAATGATAGGTTAGAATTTTAATTCACAACTTATTTTAGGTAAAAGATGATGTCCGTTTTATAATTTTCATAATAATCAGGGCCGTCCTAAGAATAAAAAAAATTTTTCGGGGCCTAGGACGAGAAAAAAAATGAGTTCCTTTTAAAAAAATTAACTTAGTAATTTATATATAAAAATTGATATAAATTTACTTGTTAAAAAAATTAACAAAACCAAAGTATTGTAGCATAATAAAATTCACTGGAGTACGTCTGGGAATTAGAAGAGTGGAAAGTAAAACCAATTTGGAAGAAAGTCTAATAGAAAACTTAATATATTTTTTAAATATGCGAGGTTTTTTTAAGGGTAATCCATTACCAATTAAACTATTTTCATTCTATCAAAACTTGTTGTACCCTAGGTTTTATAATTTTTTTATAATATATATATATATATATATATATATATTTAAAATTTCGGGTCCCTAAAAATGCGAGCCCAGGACGGTCTCCCACCTCGCCCTCCTCAAGGCCGGCCTTGATAATAAATAAAGAACAAAGTGTATCAAAACTTATTATGCAACTAGTTTAACATTTAAAGTTATTATACTTGGTATGTTAGTTTTGTATAATGGACTAGAACTTTAATAAATTATAATGATGATATGAACTATTTGAAAAAATAGACCACTAGCCGGCCCATAGATCTGGATCCATCCATAAACCTGACATGACATCATTTGTCCAAAAAGAAGAAAAAAAGGTAGGTTTTTAGTAGTGGTTCATGAGACCTTGAATTCTCACGTTTCAGTTTGCATTATGCCGACAACTCCCACCCCCAACTCTAGCTGAGAAGTTGAGTCACCCTTAGTCGCCTCTTTCCTGACCCAAGAAGTGGAATGATCGAAAAAGTTTTCCTAGTATGCCGCTCTGTTCGCACAACGAGTGCAATTCTAACATTTGAATATTTCTCTTGCGTGACTTGGAGTGAATAGTCGTTAGTTTTATATATTAATCATTGTAAAATAAGCATTATACCCATGTTGTTAATGCCCAAAATGCCACCACCCATCTCCTACAATTACCCATCACGAGCATCGCCTCTATCGTCGGCCGTTAGACCCAGTGTTAACATGTCATTCAAGCCACCAACACCACCACACCACTAATCAATCACCATCTGTAACGACCTGTTTTTAATAATATGAATATATGGTTGAAATAATCATCTATAGAACGATTGTGATTATTAAAAAAATTGAAAGTAGGTAAGAAATGGTGAACGTGGGCGAAAACCGTGAGTGAAACGGAGTTCCGGATTGTCCAGAATCGCGAAGCGAAGATTTGATCGAGAAATGGACGAAATTACCCTGGGGCGGTACGCCCCGGGCCACACCATGAGACGGGGCGATACGCCCGGCGTCCTCGAAAATATCTGACCTTGCCCCATCCGCGCGGTACGCCTGGTACCAGCCCTCCACGCGGGGCGATGCGCCTGGCGGCTATGGCGGCTGTAGATTGCTTATTTTCGAAGATTTGCACCAGAAAACTTATTTTTCTTCATTTCTCGATCCTTTTCACCATAAACACACACATATACGAATTTTTAGCTACCAACATCGATTTTGAAGCTATCCAGAAGTTCGGGTTTAGCCGTGGATCGTTTCTACACGTCCAGATCATTGTATTTCAATCAGGAATCCGTTTGAAGGGTAATGATTCGTCTTATCTCATTTATTTTGATAATATACGGATTAAATATAGTTTTGTGTATTATATACTGATCTAGGATGATTAGAAACGAAGGACTAGGTGTTTTAACGGTGAAATCTTGATTTTGATCCGTTATAATGCCCGTTTGTCATGAAACTCATTTTACTGAGTAGGACTATTAGTGGGGTGATTAAAGAGTGGTTGTGATGGTCTTGGATCATTCTTTAGAATGATAAATTAACATGTAAAGTTGAAAGTTAATGATTTCAGTGTAAAACGATGTTGTGATAATTTGAATATGATTAAGAACATGTGTAGATTAATTTCTACACATGGGGTGTCGGTAAAAGCCTCAAAGAGGTTTAAACTGAAAATAAAGAATGAAACAGGTCGAATGAATTAGATTACATAAATAACACACGTGTTGTGTTCATGTTGTTAAATTCTGTTATATGTGAATATATAATAGGAAGAGGAGGTGAAACTAATTCTAGAAGGCCTGGGAAAGAGTTGGAAATTGTTGATAACTCTTCAAATTAAGGCAAGTTACCTATTTGATAGAACTTGTACTTAAGGACTGGGTGAGTCCATACTACAAGTGATGGTGTTATATTTGATTGTAGTTATTGTTGCTGCATGATTCACAAGGTGTGTGAATATGTCGTTATCATGATTGTGGTTATTGTTGCTGCATGATTCACAAGGTGTGTGAACATGTCGTTATCATGATTGTGGTTATTGTTGCTGCATGATTCACAAGGTGTGTGAACATGCCGTTATCATGATTGTGGTTATTGTTGCTGCATGATTCACAAGGTGTGTGAACATGCCGTTATCATGATTGTGGTTATTGTTGCTGCATGATTCACAAGGTGTGTGAACATGCCGTTATCATGATTGTGGTTATTGTTGCTGCATGATTCACAAGGTGTGTGAACATGCCGTTATCATGATTGTGGTTATTGTTGCTGCATGATTCACAAGGTGTGTGAACATGCCGTTATCTACGAATGTGTAGATGTTGGATTGGTAAGGTGTATGTTTGGTGTAGACATTTGAAATTCAAGTGTCAAATTTGTGAATTACGATCTTTGTGAAACATGATGCACAATTGGTGTGTTGGGTGTTAATATATATGTTATATTAAATTATAATAATTATGCATGAATGGGGGATATATTGAGCTTTTGGTTGAAAACGAACCGTTAGCAAATCGTTTTGTATGTGGTTAAATGTTGTTGTCAACATTGTATGTGAAACCTTATTAGTGTATCCATATGGTGTTATGGAATATACTTGGTGAATGATGAGGTAATCTTACTTAGTTCTAACGAACTAATGGTGAATTTAAATGTGGTGTACAGGTACAAAAGAGTAGGGTGAGCGGTGAAGGTGATCGGGAATCGAACATGGAGGCTCGCATGGTGGTTTAATAATAAAATAATCGAATATGGGGTGAAGCTTTTGTGTAATAAATGTTTTGTGAAGTTTGTAAACATACTTAAACTTGTTTTAACAGGTGTTGGTAATAGTATGTTTAAAGGTTTGTAAAACACAAAAGTTTTCTTTTTACTGGGACATAATGTAGTTTATTAAATAATATTGTAAAATGTCCGGAGGGGACATGGAAGTGACTGGGGTGTCACACCATCACACCCATCATAGCCCAAAATTTTCAACTCTAGTGTAACATTCGTCAAAATTCAGATACTATTTATTTTGACCAATCAATCTAGAACCCAAAAGAAACATAAATAGCAACAACAATTTATTTAACTCGAAACATAAAAATTAACGAAAATTTCTAGATAACATAACATCAATAAAACTATTTGTAAAACACAAACTTTTTACTGTAATAAACATATGAAAACGAATCCTAACATATTGATAACATGAATGTTCGGTTTTAGAAGAATAACCGAATGAAAACATCTATATAATTTAAAACTCAAATGTACTCCTACACAAGACCATATTAGTTTTGATCACTCTCTGTCAAGATCAAAGCCAATATATATATATCTGTAAAAATGTGTAGATATTAACATGTGTGTGTATATATATATGTTTCTAGCCATCTTACATTGGAAATAAAACCATGCATACATCCTTAAGCCTAACAAATATATATGTGCAAATGTATGAGGAAGAACATGCATCTTCCACACATATCCCAAATAAAATCTCACCAATATTTCTTTCTTGTGATCATTTCAAAAAAAAGCAACATACGTGTAACTTCATCATACCTACACGAATTCTCAAGGATAAAAATATAAAACATGCATGTTTCACGTAAATATTTCTTGTCTCGTTTTATATAAATCTTAAGTGTAGGCCAGGGAATGATTTCACATTCTAAAGTCCCAGTACACAGACGTCTAGTTAATTAAGCTTGAAGGGATTTTTTTTTAGTAACCTCCCAATACCAAAGGCTTTGTGACTCTTTATGTAAATAAAATAAAATTTATGATACAAGAATTTACTATATACGTGTGTGTGAATTTTTTTTATACATGTACATTTACACCTAAACATATGAAGTCAACTCTCAAAACTATGTTGATAGGATGGTTTCGCTAAAAATATAAGGATTTACAAAATACGATGTTATAATATGTCACCTTTCCAAACACAAGAATCAATACTATTAAGACAAAAATAAAATGATCCAAATTTGACGACGACGACGACTTATTTGAACTCCATCGTCTATACATTGAGAAAGCATTAATTACATGACACACTTATATATATATATATATATATATATATATATATATATATATATATATATATATAGATAGGGTATGGTTATTTTGAAAACCACATCTCAATGAGAAAACCGCGAAAACCACGCAAAAATCACGTAAAAAGAACGTATTTTTTTTACAGGTTTGTAACACTATTGGACACATTTTTATAAAAAAACCAAAAAAGGGCCGACCAAATATTTTTTAAAAAAATATTTTATAAACCCACGTAAAACCTACGTAACAAAACGTAAATTTTTTTTTACGTTTTGTTACATAGGTTTTACGTGGGTTTATAAAATATTTTTTTTTAAAATATTAGGTCGGCGCTTTTTTGGTTTCTTGTTTTCTATAAAAATGTGTCCAATAGTGTTACAAACCTGTAAAAAAATAAAAAAAAATACGTTGTTTTTACGTGATTTTTGCATAGTTTTCGCGGTTTCTCATTGAGATGTGGTTTTCATTTTATCTTTTCCCTATATATATATATATATATATATAGGGGGAGGTTCAAATGTTAACCCTCCCTTATAGCGTTAACCGCTTAACCCTAGCGTTTTTTGCAAAAAAACTTACACTTGCTGTAACTTCTAAACGGTGATGAGTTAGCAAAAACACAAAAAAGAAACCCCCCCTATTTATGCAAAATAAAAACCATGAAAAAAAAACTAAGATTCGGGCAAAAAACGCTAGGGTTAAGCGGTTAACGCTATAAGGGAGGGTTAACAATGGAACCTTCCCCTATATATATATATATATATGAGATTTGGTTCAATTAAAAACCCTGCTTAATTGTGGTAACCCAAATAACTCTGCAAAAAATGGCCGAATCTTTGATTTTTTTTTCACGGTCTTTATTATACATATTTATGGAGGTTTCTTTTTTTGTGTTTTGGCTAATTCGCAAGGAAAATCGAATTTGCATCGGTGTAAAAGTTTTGCACTTTTCTAAATGTTGCGAAATGCAAATCGAATTTACACCGATGCAAATTCGATTTGCCTTACGAATTAGCCAAAACACAAAAAAGAAACTCCCTCTAAATATGTATAATAAAGACCATGAAAAAAATCAAAGATTCGGTCATTTTTTGCAGGGTTATTTGGGTTACCGCAATTACAGTGGGTTAACAACGGAACCTTCCCCTATATATATATATTACTTGAAAACCCGCGCGATGCAGCAGCGACAACTCATTTTCAAATCGCTAGCTGTAACACCCTGTTTTGAAAAAGTTATTATAATGCATGCGAAGTTATGGTCCCATATTTTTGAAAAAAACGACATGACTCATCTTAAAAAAGTAATTTGTTTACAAAATATAAACCGGCTTAATTCCATTTTTATATAATAAGTGAATTACAAATACAAAACACTAATTAATAATTGTAACATATGTAACATCCAAAAATAACGACAAAGTAAGCTGGAAAAAAAAAGCAAACGACCCAAAGAAAGTAAGAATGCAAGAAAGTAAATGTAACTTCACTTGCATCTGTTACAAATACCAAACAAAAATTACTAATCGTAACATCTTAATTTTAAAACTTCACTTTAATGCGCTAGGAATAATTGTAGTAGAGTTTTGTAAAAATGCAACATATATAAGTCGTCCTAAAACGTAATTTACTTACGAAACGTAAACCAACTAAAATCCATGTTTATATAATAAATCAACTAAGATTAGCAACTTAGTTTGCATCCGATCTTAGTAGTAAGGATGTTGCACATACCTTAACGACATTCATAATTTTCCAAAAAGAATCTGGTACATAATGCACCTGTTGAATGATAAATATAAAGTGTTGCTAAAATATAGAAAATACTAAACTTACCTCATTAGATTTCATATGTTTTAAGTGCCACTAAAAGTCAAGCCCACATTCCATATTTACCTATAATTGCATAAATAAAAACGAACACAATAGCAGATTTTTTTTCACTAAGTAGAAGTAAATGAACATCCTAGGTAATTGGACATGGTTCCTTGATGGAATCATAAATAGTAGAAAGAAGAAGCATACGAACATAAACATCATTTGGAACCTAAGTTGTATAGTTAGGATTAGGTTATGGTGGTTGGGGTGCTTCTTTGTCAAAGGCCGGTGGTGGAGAATCGATCAAAGGTGGTGGGCATGGTATAGTACTATCTATGTAACCAATGAGTTTGTTTGTAACAAGAAACAAATGTAGCATAGTTTTCCAGAACTGAATCACCGATATTCTCGGTTTGGTTACATGTAGAAAACCAAATCGCTTCATGTTAATATTATGTAATTTTCAGTAAGTTATTTTCTCATTATGGGCTATTGGGCTAACATGCTATATTTGGCTGAAAAAGTTATAGGGATATTAATTATATGTATAAACTGTATCATATTTTTATGGGTTTTGCTTTGATAATTTCACCACACTATTAGGCTGAAAACAGCTACAGCTAACTGTTCGGTCCAGGTTCAAATAAATTGCTCAAAACCAATTAATCAAAATGAACTATTTGGTCCATTTTGTGACCTATTTCTGGTTTAACTAACGTTCACCGAAACCAATGGTATTAATTTATCAATAACTAGAGTTTGGTTTAGATTTGGGTCGTTCACCTTACACAATAGTCTTTTCAATTATTATAAAGAATGATGTTTGTATAGGCATTAAAATTTTCAACCTTTTCATTTTGGTTGCCAATTTATTGAAACTACTTTATAGCTTATAGGCCACCCAAGTATGCATAGTTTTCATGTATACCAATTCTGCCCTAAACCATGTTGAATGAGGACAATGCCTTCAAATTTTTTTGAAAAGACAAAATATGCCTCTTAAGAGGTATGAAACATATCAGATTAAATTAATCTAAAGAAATTACTCATACTTGTCATTTGGCTTTTTTTTGCCTAGAATTGATGTAAATAATACCACAAACATGGGGCCTTCAAAGTAATAATTTTGTAACTTTAACATATGAATGGCCTTAGTGAAAAGAGTATAATATTTGATTGATCTCCACATACATTACCTATATATTTAATGAACCAAACATTTGTAATTTTTTTGAGAAAGGGAAAATATTGTTTGCCCACAAGACCTGTTTCAGCTGTAGTAAACTTCCATTTGATCATCATTTTTTCTTGCAGGGATGCGTGCTCAGATAATTTTCCCCAAAGGAAGTGACTTCAAACGTGTATACAATGGTGGAAATAATTGTATAAATGCATAATATATTTTAAAGAATCATTCAAAGCTGATAACAAAATCATATGATTAATCATGCCATTGTTGTCCTCAAGCCACCATCAAGCTTTAGCACCATAAGCTTATCCACGAAGAAAGATTCCTGCAATACCTACTCAAGAAGAAAGATTCCTGCAATACCTACTCAAGAAGAACTATAGAGGTGAGTTGTTTTGATCAAAACCATTAGATCACTCTCTTTTCTAGATCTGGATGTTGACATGGGCAGGTTTTAGTAGCCAGTTTTACGACCACCTTCTCAAAAGATATCACACTTCAACATTTGAAGTCAAAAAAGATAATTCTCAAAGATTTAACCTTTTTAATAAATTTCCAAATTATTATCATCTAAAAACTAATCATTAATGGATTTGACCTCAAAGGTCAAAGTTTCACACATTGACTTTCATATTCTGTTTTTAAAACTCATTTTGTTAACAATGAGCTCTTTAATTTTTGAACAAATCTCCTCCTTTCCCAGTCTATCAGCACATAATGTTGTCACATAAGTAATTTATTTCTTAGAGGTTTAATTTTTAATTTAGACTTTAGCTACCTCATTGCCATGAAAATCCACAAAAGTTTTTTGACTCTGCCCTTGCGTAGTAGGGCAGCATGCCCCATGCCCAACATCCAATCTAGAACCTGAACAAAGTAACAAAATTGATATTAAATTATTCATATATAGATAGTATAATTACGCACAACAACTCATTAATACATTGAAGAATTATAAAATTAACCTCCTTATAGGATAAGCAATAGGGAAGAAGAAGCATAGTAAGAAATGGACAAAAGGTGCTACTGTTGCTCCAACTGTCAAGCCATAGTGTGTAATAAATGCTTGTGGCAATATCTGTAGAAAAAAACACATAAGAAAATAGACGACCAAATAGAAAACAAGATTAGGTGGAATAAGTATCCAACTAGTTTATCAAAAACAATATTATTATTTTATACTTCAATTTTGATGATTATCAACCTCTCCAAACATCAGAATTAGTGTTACAGATATCGTAACCGATGGAACAAGTTTATCCAGGAACATTGGAAGAGAAAGAGAAGGGCATTGAAGTTGGAAGAGACTACAGAAGATAGAAACAAATTAAAAAGATTGTAACTTGATGCAGATGACAAATGTTATCAACAAACTGCAACCAATTTCACAAACCTCCATTGCTAAAGAGTTTCCAATTAAAAGTTTGTAAAGCTGTAGATGTTGGTTCTTTACAACGGGGAATATTTTAGCTTCCGCCAAGAAAACAAAGATATTCGTATATGAACTTTGGTTAACGTGATTTCAGTTATATAATATTGTGCATGTACTCCAATAATACACCTAGTATAGGAAAATGATTGACTTAAAAAGTCATGTGCAAAAATATTCTATAAATCTTTTTTCAATCCATAACTCCAATTCAATCATCTTTTTCCCAGAACTTCATTTCAGGATTGTTAAACTGCCCTAGGAAGTGTTCAGACAATGATTACAGAAATCAAGTTTTGCACACACATAATTAGAAAATTAGATTAAACGATTAAGAAATATTAGGTTAAATTAGAACTCCAGTGAATGAAAGGATGCACATACCAATTTATGAGTTAGCTTCAGAGAACAGATCGATTAGAATAGTGGTCGTCGTCTGAAGCATGCATACAAATAAGTAGAAAATTAAGGTTAAAGGATGAACAAAAATTAGGTTAAAAATAATTGCCAACCATACCAAGATTGAAGAGCAGCAAATGCAAGAAGGGGTGGGGGTCCGATTGAAGAGCGGTAACATGTTTAAAGGAGAAGTCCAATATTTCAAACATTTGAATTTGGAGCCAAACGTCTTGATAAATTGCTATATTCGGTTGTCTTGATTCAGAAGTGAAGAAAAGAAGAAAAGATGCCTCCGTCTTTCATGCTGATGCTTCAGCACTGAAGATATCAAGAAAGCATTGGTCAAGATCTGGTTGTGATATCCCATTTACTTGGTTGAGAGATTGACCGATTAAGGAAACAAAAATCAAAGGAGAAGAGTGAGAGATGAAAGATGTCACACCCCCAAATTTCAACTAACGGAATCATACCGTTTGGGACGTGACAAACCAGGATCTCAGATCATTAGACATAGCGAAGACCTCTATATGCTTTTCAAACATAACTTTGGTCTTAATTGAAAAATTCAGAGTTTAAAACATTGCGGAAGCGTTTGTAAAAAGTAAAACAGTTCAATGTTTGCAAAATGTAAATTACAATGATAATGTCTCAAATGTTCAAATCCAAAACAACAGTAATGTAAAATATGCATGCGACTCGATCTCCTAGTCCATGCTTGCTTGATCTTGTACCTTAACGTCCTGAGAAAACATGTAAATCAAGTCAACACAAAGGTTGGTGCATAAACATGTTTGTTTAATCACAAATGTTGGAAACAACTGTTTGAAATGAAATGTTTGCAGATAACATAATCACACATGCATAGTCATGATAGCTAGTCATTTGTACTATTTACATAAGCGGTCGACACCGAAGCTGACTGTTAGAATGTTGCTTGCCTTTCCACTATTGTCTAGCACAAACAATAGTAATGTTTGAATTGGCTAGTCAAACACTTGCGTAGACCTACAATCTACCAAGTGAGGTTTGTCAAACCTAATAGATCTATCTTCAACTACCACGCTTTGCACTACGGCAAACTAAACGGTTCGATATGTAAGGACTTGTAATGCTATGTTCGCACTTATCGTAAATAGCTAACTCATGCAAGTGATATGTATCTAAAATGTTTGTTTGCACATGTTTTCTCCCCCAAAACAGTAAAATAAGAAAAGGGGCCGTGTACGCACCTTTGATTGCAGTAGAATGATCAAACACATGTGAAGTCGCGTAGATAACCCTCTACGAAGAATCTGTGTTTTAACAGTAATGTTGCGTTATTCGGGATATCATTTTGTGTTTGAAATCACATATGTGTCAACACACGTATGTTAGAGTATTAGAAATGCACATACAAAAGTATGCATGACTTTGTATTCGGTTGTTTAAATCGTATAAACATATACGATTCCTTTTAAACACGCGAAATTATACGCGATCTTGATTTTGGTTAAAAATATGAATTTTATCGTTTTATTTTGTTCGGGATTCAAATCCTGTTCCAACGCAACTGGAATGAGTTGAAACGGAGTTCGAAGGAAGAAGTTACGGATTAAAAACCAAAATTGGTTTTTAATTATAAAAACCGGTTGGGCCGGATTCAAACCCGCGACCTCCTGGATCACATACGCGCGCCCAAACCATCTGATCTACTTCTGATTTTGCAAACACAATGGTTTTCAATTAAATTTAACCACAACTTAGCCGGCTTCCCTTTGTTTAACTATAACCGATCCATGTGAGTCCCAATTGACCCAAAATTCGAACCCAATCAGTTGCAAAACCATAGGGGTTCTGTTTCAATAATGAAAACCGAGTCCCACCCTAGTTTTAATTCAAGAAAATCATCAATATAGAACACTCAATTGTGTCATAATCGGTTTCGAATGTGAACCATCAAACCCATCATCTAATCTTGTTAAATTCGTTGGTTATGAACTAGGATTTCATAGGGTTTTCATTAATACAAGGATTTCGAACTGTTCTGTATCAACTAATTCGGGAAACAAGTTCAACAGATCCAAAAACCCCAAACGGTTTTTCAATAAAAACCCTATAAATAGAAATCATTTAATTCGTTGATGTAACATCGAATTGACATAGGCTTATCATTGTTCGGAGTTTTCTGAAACTCACAGAACCATTCAATTTGATTCTTGAACCCATCCCGACCAATGTAACATCTGTGCATTTAGTCATGGTAGTTATAAACAGTGATAGTACAATATGTATTTGATTCAGTATTTCCAATGTGATTCAAGTGTTCATGATTGTGTTTGTGTGTTATAGGATCTTATTCAATTAGGAACAAGTATGTATTTTTTATTTACAGTCGATTTCGCTAGACAAGAACAGTATCGTATTATATCGAAACAGTGGTGGGCTGGCGTAGATAAGGCAGTTAGCTGGACTCTGGGTATGCCCTATATATACTGCGTTCGGTATAATGGGATTGTGTTAGTGTGTAGTGTTGTGACGAATAGTATGACAAATGAATTAATTAAACAAAAATCGTAATGCGTAAGCGAGACTGAGTATAGTTATGGGTGACGATCCATAAAGATACGAATGTTGAACTTATAATTACGAGTAAACGATTATAAATAAATAATATGACAGAAATACGTACGCAATTATGGGTATACACGTAATTGTAGGCATTTAACGGTCGGATTTCGAACGAACAAATAAACATAAGTAAAATATTTTATTTCGTTTTACAATTTTGAAACTCATCACAAACAATCCAAGAAATCTTTTTTTTTTTCAATCTAAAAATATTCAATTGTGTAATAGTAACTACGCGTACGTAAAAATACGCGAAACCGACACCGAGCGAGACCGAATACGCGGGGAACCACTCGGGGCATAAAAGCCCTTAATTTCCTTCACTCCCTTCATTTATTGTAGCTCATATCTCTCTCTCTCAAATTTTCGTCATCACACTCTCTCTCTACAAAAACCACCATTAAAACCTCAATATCTCCTTCAATACTTCATCAAATCGAGCAAACGAGCTATCAAAACGATCCCCTCGACGAAAGGAAACTTTCAGTACCAAGGACCGGAGTTACATCGAGCTATTCAAGCCAGATTCTTAAAGAGAAGGTTCGGAATTAAGGGTATAATACTATTCATCATCTTCTTTCTTTTAAAACCGAGTTTTAACACACCATTATGATTCTTACATGTTCTAGATGAGTTTACGCATGAATTGACACTAAAAACCATCATTTATTGTGGCTAAATCGTGATTTTTACAAGATTCATAGCTGTATCCCGATCAGGCGAACCTGTTACTCAGCCGAACCTTTCAGACGAACCTTCAGTTAGACGAACCTGCAGGGTAACGAACCTCTGGTTCTGGCGAACCTGAGGAACGAACCTTCACTTAGACGAACCTGCAGGGTAACGAACCTCTGGTTCTGGCGAACCTGAGGAACGAACCTTCACTTAGACGAACCTGCAGGGCAACGAACCTAAAGGTTCTGGCGAACCTGAGAGGTGAACGAACCTCTAGGTTCGGCGAACCTGAAAACTGAGCGAACCATTAGGTTTGGGCGAACCTTCGGCTGACCATCTACAACCAACGAACCATATGGCGAACCTAGGAAACGAACCATATGGCGAACCTAGGAAACGAACTATCTGGCGAACCATCTGACAAACCTCCTGGCGAACCTATTGGACTAAAGGGTTCGTGGGACAGTTTTGCATGCCACGAACCTAGGGCTGCCGAACCCCAGGTCTGCGAACCTTGGGTGATTATTGCCGAACCTGGTGTAGACGAACCATAAGGTTCGCTGCTCCTAGGGGTAACAAACCTAGAAATTTAAACATAAGTATTCAATCGGGATTCGCACAACACTTTTAAACATAAAACAAGTTATGCAAAGGATAATCAGGGTCATGATAACACAAGTCAATCAATCAATCAAAGAGTACAACATCACAAATCTTATATGCTATGTATGATTACAATGATATAGGAACCAGTTAGAAGTCTTGTTGTTTGCTACTTGCTACTTGTTCTGGTTCAGAGTCTACTGCTGTCAGGTGAGAACTTTAGCCCCTTTTTTACTGTTTTGTAAGTGTTTTGGGGTGGAACACGTGACCAAACATACTCTATGTAATCATATTTCATAAACAGGATATACACTGTATTTCAACTATTACAGGATTCAATTACAACTTTAAGGAGGTATCAATTATGTCACAAAGGATTTACAAATTGTTTTAAAGGTTTTATCAACTGTTAAACACTTTCTACTAAAAGGTTTTATAAAAAGGTCCTTTAAACTGTTTTATACCTGTTTGACACAAATGGTTTTGTAAATGTTAAATTCTTTTAAATAATAAGTTTTATAAACTCTTTTATTATAATCTTGTGCTTTCGATAAATTAATGTTTTATAAACCTTGTTATTATACAAGGACACTATTCTCAGTATTCAATCAGAGGTTTCAAAACAAGGTATTCAATCAATAGTTTCATGATGGTATTCAATCAAAGGATTTCAATTCATGGTATTCAAACAAGGCATTCAACCAAAGGTTTCAAATCAAAGTATTCAAAAACATGGTGTTCATCGTTGTGAACAAACTTATACACACATCAAGACACATATTCTTATTCTTTTAGCGTTAGTACTGGGTGATCACAACAAGGGAAAGCGGACACATTTTGACATACCGAAGCTGGAGTTAGCTTTTAAATTTGTTTTAAAAGTTAACTGCAGAATTGGTTACATTACGGTAATATGAAATTTGCTGCTAATTTAGTTTACCAGCATACGTCATATTGACCGGGTTACGTCAACACGGAGTTGCCTTCTGAGTAAACTCGTTAGTACAGCTCGTGTTGAATGCATTTGCTGACTAATATTCTGACTCCAAACGCAGTTTGGGACTTGATTATATGTTGGTTTTCTAGTAAACAGTCTTTAGACTGTTTGCACACGTTGTTCTTACTTGATGTTAGTTTGGGTTGCAACCATCCATGTATTTTCATTCATTGTTTTATACTTATGCCTTACAATGCAGATTCATATTTACAAATGTTAAACCTGTTGTTCTCACCAACTACTTTTGTAGTTGACAGTTACTTTTCACGTGTTTCAGGTAATCAGGTTTAGGACATTCTCAAGGACAACTAAGGAGACCGTTTTAAGATAGAATAAGATGAAGAAACAAGCTAGGATGGATTTAGAAACACACTTAATCCTGATTGTTTAATTGTCTTGTTTGAGTCTTATTTTGTAAACTATATTTTGGGTCTGTAGTTGTCATTCTTTTGGTAGATAGTTGGAAAGTCTGTAACTAAACAATGGTCTAAACTTTATGAAACTTAGTAATGCATTGTGGTTGTTCTTATTCAATACTTGTGCATGATTCAACCATCTATCGTCACCGCGCCGTGGATTCCGCACGCGGCGCAGGGGGTGTGACAGGTTGGTATCAGAGCCAAGGTTGTAGAGAACTAGGAAAAACCCAATAATTAATGACCTAGTCTATAACCTAAGCTACCTCATAGGATTAGGTGCTATAGGCTTGAGGATACTTAGGATGTAAGTAAACTTAAGTAAGCATTTAGTCTACACTAAGCTTGAAAGATCTTAGGGATACTTTTCTAAGATTAGATACCGAGTCAAGGAATTTGGATCGGAATTCTATAACTTTAGAAACCGAACTAAATTCTCATCACATATTCATCAATGGATTTCAGAGGCAAAGATCTGCATTCTTAGTATCTTTGATCTGAAATTCTCATCACATATTCATCAAAGGGTTTCAGAGGCAAAGATCTGTATTCTTAGCATCTTTGATCTGGAATTCTCATCATGTTATCATTATCATGTATTCATCATCATTAGGACTTCATAACCTAGAATCTGTGTAACAGTATTCTTTAGTTGAAGTTCACACAAGGAGATCATTATACTCAATGTTGTAAGTATTGGGAACCTAGGCTAATTAATCTAGGACACATATGCTAAAACCTAAGGTCTTGATTTCAGGTAAATCAAGAACCACGGTTTACACAATCATAATCATATTCATAGTACAAGAGACAATCATGAATCAATCATAATCAATCGAGAGTTGGGATCCTAGCTTCAAATACAAACGGCGGCCAAGCTCTGGCATACTAAAGTGGTGGTGGGCTGGCGGCTGGGCGGGTAATAGCTTGACCCAGGGTATGCCCTATATATAAACTAACTTCAGTATGACAGGGGGAATTCGACGTTCGTATTTGAAGTAAAAATCCGGGAACAACTGGAATCATTGAACATTAGTCAAACAAATGAGATACAACCATTATGTAATCGATCATAGATGAGTCAATCATGGTGTGTGAATCAATCAGGTGAACAATCATATTATGTAGTCTTAAGTGATTACAAGCTTAGTACTTACTAACATAGGTTAACGAGAAAGATGTTGAGCACACATATGATTTAGTTCTACATGTTAACAATTGTTAGTAGGTGCACACATAATTCAATCATAAATCAACCATAGATTCAATCAAAGTTCAATGATCAAAGATCGTGGAATTCTTAATCAATGGAACATACTTGGAAATCAGTACAACTGTATTACCAAATGCTAGCAAGGGCATGATCGTAGTATATCGAAGCGGTGGTGGGCTGGCGACTGGGCTGGCAGGTTGCTTGACCCTTTTGTATGCCCTATATATAAGCTATCTTCGATATACTGGGAAAGTGTCAGTGTGTAGGTTTGGTGGAGTGAAATCATGAGACCTCATACACAATCACATGAGAAGCATGCTAAAAGGTTAACTAATTTTATGTTAACCGACCTTGTATGCTTGTACATATTACAATTGAATGATAATATTAGTAGTATGAACGTATTACTAACTTTATCATGTAAATTCAATTGTATCCTATCTCATTACTGAACCACTTGTGGCTCTCTATTCGTAGAATGCCTCCTCAACGTGATCCCAACGGCGAGGGTTCAACCAGTGTCAATGATGATGAGATCAACAAAATTGCCCGGGCTATCTCATTACATATGAGGGATGTCATTCCGGGTATGGTCACTGATATCACCCAGAACCTTCAGGGAAGAACCAGTGATTCAGCACACAACTCAAATGCCAACAACGCCGAAACTGCTACCTTCACCTATAAGCAGTTCAATGATGCTAAGCCTCCTAAGTACGCTGGTACTGAGGGAGCTACCAGTCTACTGCAATGACTGGAAAGCATTGAGGACATCCTAGACTTCACCGGATGTCAAGAAAACTTAAAGGTCAAGATGGCTTCAAGCGCTTTTCACAAGGGCGCACTTACCTGGTGGAATTCGGAGAAAAACACCAGAGGACGGGAAGTTGCTTTGGCCTTACCGTGGGAAGATTTCAAGAAGGTACTTGTGGAACAGTTTTGTCCACGCCATGAACTGAAGAAACTTGAAGTTGAAATGTGGAACTTAGTCCAAGATAGTGACGAGAGCGCTAAATATACGACTCGGTTCCATGAGTTGTGTATTTTGGTGCCACATCTGGTTACTCCTCTATCCCGCAGGATAGAGAAGTACATTGAGGGCTTACCCCTAGTCATCAGGGGAACTGTTATGGGGAGTAACCCTACTACTCTGGAGGCGGCAATTCATCTTGGCGCTACTCTTACTGAAGAATATGTCAAGGCTGGTGTGCTCATTCAAATAGGGTACAACAGAGCACAAGCGGATGAAGGCAAGAAGCCTGAACATAACCAACCCAAGAAGAAGAAACAGATTCAAAGGATGATCAAGAACTATGCAGCTTTGACTGCAGCTACACCTGTTCAAGCCACTCCTATTACTGCTATTCCACAATCTGCTACGGCCAGAAAGCCTTATACTAGCCTGTACCCACTTTGCACCAAATGCCAATACCATCACCTACCCACTATTCCATGCAGAAAATGTCTCAAGTGTGGACGGTTCGGACATTTGGCAGCAATGTGTCGAGCCGCTCATCTTGATGCTACTACAACTACCACCGCTAATCCTGCTACTACTGGTGGAAGGGCCTGTTATAACTGTGGAGCAGAGGGACACTTTAGAAACCAGTGCCCGAAACTTAACAATGCTGCTACAAATGCTACTGCTCGTGCCTTTGTTATCGGAACTGTCGAAGCACGCGAGGAACCGACAATAGTCACGGGTACATTTCTCATTAATGATCACTATGTTTCTATCATATTTGACACTGGTGCCGATAAGAGTTTTGTCTCTACTAATATTGCTTCCCTGTTTAATATAAAATCATCTATACTTACTGATCCTTACACCGTAGAAGTAGCGGATGGTAAGACCATATTAGTGAATTCAATAATTCGTGATTGTGAATTAAGATTAAACGATCATCTTTTCCTCATCGATCTCATTCCTATGACACTCGGAAGCTTCGAAGTCGTAGTAGGAATGGATTGGTTATCCAAAACCCACGCCGAAATTGTATGCTCGGAGAAACTTATTCGAATTCCCCTACCGTCCGGTGAAATGATGCAAGTTTATGGCGAGAAACCCTGCCGCGGATTGAAGATTGTGTCGTGCATCAAGGCTAGGAAGTACCTGAAGAAGAAATACTGTGCATTCCTGGCTCACGTGGTAGAGAAGGAACCTGAAAAGAAAGCAGTTGGAGACGTTCCGATCATCAGAGATTATCCGGACGTATTCCCAGAAGACTTGCCTGGACTACCACCGATCAGACAAGTGGAGTTTAGAATCGATCTCGTCCCTGGAGCAAACCCAGTGGCAAAGTCACCCTATCGATTAGCACCGTCTGAGATGCAAGAACTGTCTAGTCAACTTCAAGAGCTTCTAGACAAAGGTTTCATTAGACCGAGTTTCTCTCCCTGGGGAGCTCCGGTTCTCTTTGTCAAGAAGAAAGATGGTTCATTTCACATGTGCATCGACTATCGTGAGTTAAACAAGTTGACAGTCAAGAATCGATATCCTCTACCTAGGATCGATGATCTGTTTGATCAATTACAGGGAGCGACTTGCTTTTCTAACGATCTGGGTATCACCAGCTCAGGGTAAATGATGAGGATATACAAAAGACTGCTTTTAGGACTCGATATGGACACTACGAGTTTGATGTTATGCCATTCGGACTGACCAATGCACCGGCAGTGTTCATGGACCTGATGAATCGAGTCTGCAGGCCATATTTAGATCAGTTTGTTATCGTCTTCATTGATGATATACTGATTTATTCCAAGACGGAGCAAGAACATGAGGTCATTTGAGGAAAGTCTTAGAACTGCTAAGAACTGAGCAGCTGTACGCCAAATTCTCTAAATGTGAATTTTGGCTAAAGGAAGTTCATTTCTTAGGTCACGTTATAAATAGATATGGGATACATGTGGATCCAGCAAAGATTGAAGCGATTAAGAACTGGACTACCCCATCTACTCCAACAGAGATTCGTTCATTTCTGGGTCTGGCAGGTTACTACAGAAGGTTCATCGCGAACTTTTCAAAGATTGCTTTGCCACTTACCACACTGACTCAGAAAAGTCAAGCATTCATATGGGGACAGAAACAAGAAGATGCATTCCAACTTCTTAAACAGAAGTTATGCAACTCCCCTATCCTTAGTCTTCCAGAAGGCAGTGATGATTTCATTGTCTACTACGATGCTTCAAACCTTGGCCTCGGTTGTGTACTTATGCAACAGGACAAGGTAATTGCATATGCCTCAAGACAACTTAAGGTTCATGAGAAGAATTATACTACTCATGACCTTGAGTTAGGGGCTGTGGTCTTTGCATTGAAGATTTGGAGGCACTACCTTTATGGTACTAAATGTGTCATCTATACGGACCACAAGAGCCTGCAACACATTCTCAATCAGAAAGAACTCAACATGAGACAACGGCGTTGGGTTGAGCTTCTAACTGATTATGACTGTGAGATTCGTTACCACCCGGGTAAAGCCAATGTGGTGGCGGATGCTCTTAGTCGTAAGGAACCAGTCAAGCCAATTCGTGTAAGAGCCATGGAGATCAACACACAACCAAACTTGAAAGATTTGATTCGTATTGCACAACAACAAGTAGTGATCGACAACCAACTGAAGGCAGACTTAGACTGCGGAGTTGAGGGTAAACTAGAACCTCGAGCTGATGGGGTTTTATACTTCAACGGTCGCATGTGGATTCCAAAGTCTGAAGAATTGCGCACACTCATCTGTGATGAGGTTCATAAGTCGCGATAATCAGTTCATCCAGGGGCCGATAAGATGTACCAAGATTTGAGGATATCTTATTGGTGGCCCGGAATGAAGAAAGACATAGCACTGTACATGGGGAAATGTCTAACATGTTCTAAAGTCAAGGCAGAACATCAAAAGCCTTCGGGACTTCTGCAGCAACCTGAAATTCCTCAATGGAAATGGGAACAAATTTCCATGGATTTCATAACCAAGTTGCCGAGAACTCCGCGAGGTTACGATTCGATTTGGGTGATCGTCGATCGACTCACCAAATCTGCTCATTTTCTCCCAATCCGAGAGGATTGCAAAATGGAAAAGTTAGCCACTTTGTACATCAACGAAATCATTGCTCGTCACGGTACTCCAACATCCATCATTTCCGACCGTGATAGTCGTTTCACTTCTCGCTTTTGGCAAACATTGCAAAAGGCTTTGGGAACCCGTGTTAATCTTAGCACGGCGTATCATCCCCAAACTGACTGACAAAGCGAAAGGACTATCCAAACACTCTAGGACATGCTTCGTTCTTGTGTGATTGACTTCGGTGGGAGTTGGGATAGTCATCTTCCACTTATCGAGTTTTCGTACAACAACAGCTACCATACAAGCATTCAATGTGCACCATTCGAAGCTTTATATGGTAGGAAGTGTCGATCACCGGTCTGCTGGACCGAGGTTGGTGACTCACAGGTTGTAGGACCTGAACTCATTCAAGAAACAACAGACAAGATCACAATCATTCAATCAAGACTTAAGGCCGCACGGGATCGGCAAAAGAGTTATGCTGATCGACGTCGGAAACCGCTTGAGTTTCAAGTCGGTGACCGAGTTTTACTCAAGGTTTCTCCCTGGAAAGGCGTTGTCCGATTTGGGAAGAAAGGGAATCTTGCACCAAGGTACATTGGACCTTTTGAGATCCTGGAAAGGATTGGTCCCGTAGCCTACAAACTCAAACTTCCAGTGGAGCTGAGCAATGTTCATGATACGTTTCATGTATCGAATCTTAAGAACTGCTTGGCAGATCATGATGCTCAGATTCCACTTGAAGACATTCAGATTCAAAACAACATGCAATTCATAGAACGACCGGTTGAAATCATGGATCATGGAGTCAAGAAACTCAAACGTAGCCGTATCCCGATCGTAAAGGTACGATGGGAGGGCAAACGTGGTGCTGAGTTCACCTGGGAACGTGAAGACCAGATGAAGCTTAAGTACCCTCATCTTTTTATAGTACCTTCGGCTAGTTAATTTTGGGACGAAATTCCCTTAACTAGGGAAGACTATAACATCTGTGCATTTAGTCATGGTAGTTATAAATCGTGATTTTTACAAGATTCATAGTTGTATCCCGATCAGGCGAACCTGTTACTCAGCCGAACCTTTCAGACGAACCTTCAGTTAGACGAACCTGCAGGGTAACGAACCTCTGGTTCTGGCGAACTTGAGGAACGAACCTTCACTTAGACGAACCTGCAGGGTAACGAACCTCTGGTTCTGGCGAACCTGAGGAACGAACCTTCACTTAGACGAACCTGCAGGGTGACGAACCTCTGGTTCTGGCGAACCTGAGGAACGAACCTTCACTTAGACGAACCTGCAGGGCAACGAACCTAAAGGTTCTGGCGAACCTGAGAGGTGAACGAACCTCTAGGTTCGGCGAACCTGAAAACTGAGCGAACCATTAGGTTTGGGCGAACCTTCGGCTGACCATCTACAACCAACGAACCATATGGCGAACCTAGGAAACGAACCATATGGCGAACCTAGGAAACGAACTATCTGGCGAACCATCTGACAAACCTCCTGGCGAACCTATTGGACTAAAGGGTTCGTGGGATAGTTTTGCATGCCACGAACCTAGGGCTGCCGAACCCCAGGTCTGCGAACCTTGGGTGATTATTGCCGAACCTGGTGTAGACGAACCATAAGGTTCGCTGCTCCTAGGGGTAACAAACCTAGAAATTTAAACATAAGTATTCAATCGGGATTCACACAACACTTTTAAACATAAAAACAAGTTATGCAAAGGATAATCAGGGTCATGATAACACAAGTCAATCAATCAATCAAAGAGTACAACATCACAAATCTTATATGCTATGTATGATTACAATGATATAGGAACCAGTTAGAAGTCTTGTTGTTTGCTACTTGCTACTTGTTCTGGTTCAGAGTCTACTGCTGTCAGGTGAGAACTTTAGCCCCTCTTTTACTGTTTTGTAAGTGTTTTGGGGTGGAACACGTGACCAAACATACTCTATGTAATCATATTTCATAAACAGGATATACACTGTATTTCAACTATTACAGGATTCAATTACAACTTTAAGGAGGAGGTATCAATTATGTCACAAAGGATTTACAAATTGTTTAAAGGTTTTATCAACTGTTAAACACTTCTACTAAAAGGTTTTATAAAAAGGTCCTTTAAACTGTTTTATACCTGTTTGACACAAATGGTTTTGTAAATGTTAAATTCTTTTAAATAATAAGTTTTATAAACTCTTTTATTATAATCTTGTGCTTTCGATAAATTAATGTTTTATAAACCTTGTTATTATACAAGGACACTATTCTCAGTATTCAATCAGAGGTTTCAAAACAAGGTATTCAATCAATAGTTTCATGATGGTATTCAATCAAAGGATTTCAATTCATGGTATTCAAACAAGGCATTCAACCAAAGGTTTCAAATCAAAGTATTCAAAAACATGGTGTTCATCGTTGTGAACAAACTTATACACACATCAAGACACATATTCTTATTCTTTTAGCGTTAGTACTGGGTGATCACAACAAGGGAAAGCGGACACATTTTGACATACCGAAGCTGGAGTTAGCTTTTAAATTTGTTTTAAAAGTTAACTGCAGAATTGGTTACATTACGGTAATATGAAATTTGCTGCTAATTTAGTTTACCAGCATACGTCATATTGACCGGGTTACGTCAACACGGAGTTGCCTTCTGAGTAAACTCGTTAGTACAGCTCGTGTTGAATGCATTTGCTGACTAATATTCTGACTCCAAACGCAGTTTGGGACTTGATTATATGTTGGTTTTCTAGTAAACAGTCTTTAGACTGTTTGCACACGTTGTTCTTACTTGATGTTAGTTTGGGTTGCAACCATCCATGTATTTTCATTCATTGTTTTTTATACTTATGCCTTACAATGCAGATTCATATTTACAAATGTAAACCTGTTGTTCTCACCAACTACTTTTGTAGTTGACAGTTACTTTTCACGTGTTTCAGGTAATCAGGTTTAGGACATTCTCAAAGACAACTAAGGAGACCGTTTTAAGATAGAACAAGATGAAGAAACAAGCTAGGATGGATTTAGAAACACACTTAATCCTGATTGTTTAATTGTCTTGTTTGAGTCTTATTTTGTAAACTATATTTTGGGTCTGTAGTGGTCATTCTTTTGGTAGATAGTTGGAAAGTCTGTAACTAAACAATGGTCTAAACTTTATGAAACTTAGTAATGCATTGTGGTTGTTCTTATTCAATACTTGTGCCTGATTCAACCATCGATCGTGACCGCGCCGTGGATTCCGCACGCGGCGCAGGTGATGTGACAACCATTTCCCCCAATTCATTTTCTTGTTAGAACCCTAGAACTTGATCATATACAATTCATTATAATTTAATGAAATTGATATATGCGTTTTATTAGTCGGAACTTTCTGAGACCTGTGAAGCCATTTAATTTGGTTTTTGCATCCATTTGAATGAAATCCCTCAATTCGTTACATATGATGAGCCCTAGAAACTCAAATTACAAAATTCGTTTTTGTTATAGGAACTTAGCATAGGGATTTCATTCAGTAGCTTATCACGAAACTACTTGTGTGTTTTAATTTGATTTATAATCACGTTTAAGCAGAAACCCCCAAAACCGTATTCGTGATGAACCCTAGGATTCGATCTTGTATCATTTGATATTACAACTTCGAATTAACATGGGGATTTGCTTAATAGGTAGTTTTAGAAAGTGTAGGAAGGATTTCTTACTCGTTTTGATGTCGAATTGTACGAGTTCGTCTTGAGAGTTGATGTTCGGCCCCTTTCCAATCGATTTCACTATCCACGACTTGTTGCTTCCAATTGATGGATTCCACAGCCTCTAATAGTGCCGACCAAGGTATACTAGAGTTCTATTTTGTGAATTATGTCGAAGTATATGGTTTTGGATATGTAGAGTTACGGTTTCAAACTTTTGGTTTACATTTGAATTCAATTCGGCATTATTGGCTATTATAAATGTTAATTATTGATGATAATCATCAATATGATGATTAAGAATGGTTAATGATCAGTTACAAGTCGAATTGTGAGGAATTTCGGATTTTTACTTGATAAACCACTCAAATTTTGACTTTACAAGTCAAAATTGACCTTTTTGTAAAGTTTCAACATTAATCCCTATAATTTAAATGTTTATGAACTAATTTTGTTCAACTCAAGTCCTTCTAGTTGATTATTTTATAATTTCGTACAATTTCAGTTAAATTTTGGTTAATGGGGTTAATCCGGAAATGCTGGATTGTCACATCATCCCCTTGTTGAAGGAATTTTCGTCCCGAAAATTGTAAAATGTTAGAAGTAGTTAGGACACTACTTTTGAGTTCAAATTGTAAGTGTTAGTGTGATGTCTGATCATTCTGTGTGCTTGTGTGTGCTCACACACAAAGTTCAATGTTTGTAACATCACACCTAAGTGTGATCGTTCTATGCAAATGTTTGCATGCACATCAGTTAGTACACCGAACTGTGAATGTTCGTTTTTGATCATACTATGCTATGTAACCTTGCATATAGTGAATGTTCACAATTGTTTGTACTATGCAATCTCGCACATAGCAAATGTTTGAAACTAGTCATGTATGTACTACCATAACATGTAACATATGAAATGTAGCACATAAAATGTAATGTAGCACAATGTTTGTAACAAAACCAATTGCATAAAGTGTTCGTGCTTACAATTTGAAATCTGAAGTGTTGATGTGTGAAGCATCTCGTCATCCCCTTGTTGAAGGAAATTTCGTCCCGAAATTTAACGTGTCTTCACAGTGTTTGCAGTTGTTGTTTTGAACAGATGAGGATACTTCTTCATCATTTGATCTTCCCTTTCCCATGTGAATTCAGGACCACGTCTTGAATTCCACCGGACTTTGACTATCAGAATCTTGCTTTATTTGAGTTGTTTGACCTCTCGGTCCATGATTTCAGTGGTTCTTCAATGAACCGTAATTGTTCGTCTACTTGTATTTCCTCCAATGGTACAATCAATGTCTCAGCAGAAAGACATTTCTTTAGATTTGAAACGTGAAAGACATCATGAACTCCGCTGAGTTCATCCGGTAATTTGAGTTGATATGCAACTGGACCAATCCTTTTTAGGATCTCAAAAGGTCCTACGTAGCGTGGGCAAAGCTTCCCGCGCTTATCGAATCGTATCACACCTTTCCAAGGTGATACCTTTAGAAGAACTCGATCTCCTACTTGAAATTCCAACGGCTTACGACGTTTGTCGGCGTAACTCTTTTGTCGATCCCGGGCCGCTGCCATACGGTTCCTGTGACACCCGACAATTTTAGGTAAATTGCAACACTCATCTCACATCCATACTTGTTGCATTTCATTTAATTGAGTTTAATTAGATGAGCTAAACACAAACACAAAACAATAATTCGGATTATTATTGAATTGTGCCTTACATGTTGATTAGGATTAATCAAGCGTGCAAACACTTCGTAAACACACAAACACGAACCATCAAAGGTAATTCAAGGAATTATTGAAACACACACACACGAGTCTCACGAGCGTTGGTGATCAAACAATAACCGAACTTATGTGCTTATGTGCTAAATATGTGTTAGACTTTAGGATAAACGTTAGGAATCGAGTACGAGCGTAATCGAATCGAAGAAATCGAAAAACAAGGAAATGGACTTGTCGCGGTACGCGAAGAAAACCGGGAGCCGATACTCCCGAATCCCATCGCGGTACGCGAAGAAAAATTTTGATCGGCCTCCGCGGTACGCGAAGGCCATGCAGATCAAATTTTCTATTTAATCAACCCCAAACTCATTTTACTCGGTTCTTCTTTCATTCTTCCGACTTTCTTCACTTATCCTTGACCAAATCCCTCTGAAACCAGCACCCAAGACCCCTGGTAACATTCTTGAAGCTCTTCCTTTCAACCTTGAAGTTATTTGGAGCCATGGGAACAAAGAGGAAGCTTGGGAGGCCATCGAAACGAGGAAAGATCCAATATCAACCACTCGAAGAACCTCCAGAAGCTGTTCTACCTCGGATCTTGTCATCTAAGGTAGTTTTAAACGTTTATCTAGTGTTAGATCGTACATGCAATGGGTAAAAACCCACATGCAACTCCATACGGTTGTTGTGCACAAATTTGTTGGTGATTTGTTGTGTAGATGTTATAGATTTACTGATTTTAAAGTATTAGAATGTTAGATTGAGTTTTGTTGAGTTATTGGTTGATTTGATGATGTATTGGTACACTTGCCATAAAAGGAAACTTTTATGTTGCAAGTCTTGGATTTGAAATGATCTAGACATGTTAGACATGTCTAGATTTTGTTAAATGTATATTGGAGTGTTTAGAAACACATTGGGATATTTGATTTTGTCAAAAACTCGGTTTTGTAGAAACTTACTATTTATGGAAACTTTTGTAAATCAAAAGAGGGCTTTTGATGTTTTAAAACGTTTTGATGAACTTGGATTATTGAAATATGTTTAGAAATGGTTTTTAACATATTTGGAAACTTGGATTTGTGAAAACGAACTTTTAAACGGATACTTTCCAAATAAGGAAACTTTATTTGGGCAAAACGGCATAAATGGTGATTTGTGCGCAAACGACATGTTTTAAGGGTTTAAATGTATTTTATAAACATATTAAAGGTATTAACATCATGAAACGGAATTTCATAACCACACTTTCTTAAATGGGAAACTTTCTAAAAATGCTAACTTGTGCGAGTAGAGTCATAGGATGCATTTTGGTGTCTTATGTGCATTGAGGCACATAAACACAACAATCGTGTCACCAACGATTCGTCGAGTCTCCCTAGTCAACACACACACACTCGGTTGAGCACACCGACACTAGGAGTTGTATGGACTATTACGCACCACATAACACATACTTACACCTATATGATTATAAGTGCTTACTAGCAGGACTGCTGGCTTTCACAGTCGCGAAGACCACATAAGACCGGAACTACTTCATCAGGTGAGTTCACGGCCCCTTTTTATCTTTTCTACCTTTGGGGGAGAAAACATTGTATTACAACTGTTTTTGGACAACAACTCATTTTATTTACGTATGGACATGCTTTATCATTATATGTATATGTGTGGGCCCCTATCACAACTAAAAGTCCTCGCGATACTCCTCGGACCGTTAATAGCATAACGCCTAGCATGGTAATCTTGAATAGTACTATTGTGCCTGACAAGCCCCACTACACCCGACTGGAGGTCGGAACAGTGCAATATTGACCAACACTTTGCCATAGTCTTGTGATGGACATGGCAGGAGGCACCAACTGTCAGCTTCGGTACCATCCACAATATAATATAACTGAATTGACTAGCTATCAATCGATACTGCATTATAATGATATGTAAATCTGTAAAACTCTTACTTTAAACATTTTGATGTTTACTGCTTGTGAAAAACCTGTGCTCTCACCAACCATTGTGTTGACTCTTTTACTCGCATGTTTTCTCAGGTAACTAAGGCACGCACTTGAGGATAGGATGCTAGGATGGAGTCCCATGCATCGATATTATTGTCTTAGGATTTGAGAACAACTATCATTTTGTTTTATTGTATTGTAAACAATTTAAATCGCTTCCGCACTATTTCTTAAATGTTGTTTTGAAAACTAATTTAGTTAACGCTTCCGCTATCTATGAATGTAATATGTTTTGATAACCTATACTTACTTCCGCAACTCTGATTTTACAAACTGTTTTATCCAAGTTATTGGATGTACGTATGAAACCGGACATATAGCTCTCGCATGTTGTGTGACCGGAGACTGCGATCCTGACAATCTGTTGTTGCTCGCGCCCCAGAAGGGACGGGATTTCTCGGGGTGCGACAGATTGGTATCAGAGCCTCCGGTTATTGCGAATTAGGTTTGCTTTTAGTGAACTTAGTCTATAACCACTAGTCTCCACACAACGCGTAGTGCTTAGTATTAGTTCCACTTGCATACATTACCGTACATATACACAATTCACACATTTAGATGTGGCGACACTGTCATCACCATCCATGCTCGCATTCGATGAGAAGGAACAGATTGTTCCTACACCTTCAGTATCAACACTACCAGTAGCAGTTGAGTCACTAGACCAAGCACCAACTATCACCCGAAGACAGCACGTCTGAGCCATCACAGGAGGAGCAGCCGGTACACATACGCTATATCACCGGTGCCCGAATCGAAGAGGCGACGACAAAAGCTGATCGGGGATGAAACTGCAACAAGTCCAGGGATGAAATAGGCCCTGTGGCTCCACAACATCCTTGTAACCCTTTGGTACTGCTACATATACTGCTTACAAGGACCATATGAAGAGATTCCGAACTCAACTCCTTGTCACTCATAGAATATCACCGAACAAACATGGTCGCTCGAGTTAAGAAAAACTAGAGTGACCATGCGGAGGGATTTCATTACGGGTGCTAGGTGGTCATCCAGAAGCAGCAATACTAATACTCACATAATCAGTGACTCAACACCAAATAACCTGAGAAAAACATACTCAAGCCACGTAGCTATCCTTTTGGGATCTACACAAGATCCTATAATACCATACGACTCGCGTGACTAGCCCAAGTATTAGTTCGATAGGCTATTTAACCATACCTCATATGACTCATGTTTGAATCTCGATGACATGAATAAACTCTGAATCCAGTAAAACCTAATAGCTCTACGCAGGAGGAACTAGAATTCTTATGTAAGGTAAATTGACGATCATGGTGCGCAACATAATCGTGAATTTACAGGTACGCATGAATTTTGGCAAATTCTATTATGAGCCTATTTCTGAAAACAAATACATTGATATTCGCTTATCCATAACTCTGATGGTTGCAACGGAATTCAAGCAACGTATCAAGATTTCAATATAACGTTCATCAAATTCCCGGCTATAGTCCGGATTACCTTGTATCCACGAAAACCTCATGTTGCGACTATACACTTCACATGAAGCAACGTATCAAATTTTCGATGAGGACCCCGCCAAGGATCCTAAAGAGGACCCCATGGAGGAGTCACCCGACAATGCATCATCCATACTAGACTCAACTGAGCCTGAAGGACAGTGTCTTGAGTTGGATTGACTCGGGACCTAACTTGGGCAAACGACCGAATCGAGTGTCTTACAAAGGAACTAAGATATACAAGTACCCGACATATGGAGCTTTGTAGCATAATCAATAAGATGGACCAGAATATAACCAAGTAGATTTCACCATTCCAGGCGGCCGAAGACCGGGTTGCCATCGCTAAAGCTACAATCGAAGAGCTGGAAAAGCAAGGTCGCCGATCCAGTTCCAGAAGGACCTGACACTAGGGAGAAGGAACCAGCGGCGGATGCTGATTCTGATTCCACTATCGATAACGCCTCCGATAAACTTAGCATAGACCTGGTAGAAACGGGTTGTGACTCTGTACTTGAAAATGTTGGAGTCTTAGTGTCTTGGGTATTAAATGAATTGTAACTAGTACAACTTACTATATTTCAAGACTAATATCGGTTATTGAAAATTTTGTCTATGCCACTCAATGACATGCTTTCTTCTCATAACAATCACGTGCTATGATTAGCCATTATATCTACACTAACACTTATTTCCGCTTTGAAGATCATGGCTGGAGGACGCGGAGAATGCAATAACGCGGGAGGGCGTGGAAACATTAACCTCACTGCAACGAAACTGAACGCCCTAATCAGCAAACGAATTGAGGAGGAAATCGCTGCACGTGAAGCAGCACGCAACCATAATCAACTGACCCAAGGAACAAACCCTAATCCACCCCACTGCACATTCAAAACATTCCTAGAATGCAAACCACCTTCTTTCAATGGTACGGAGGGTGCTGTCGACCTCCCCCGATGGATTGAGAAAATGGAATCAATTTTCATCATGAGCAACTGTAGGGTTAAGGACCGCGTGAAGTACGCAACAGGAACCTTAGAGGGAGCAGCCCTCACTTGGTGGGACACAAATGTTCAAACCATAGGACGAGAAACATCTGAAGCTATACCTTGGGAGGAATTCAAAAGAATGATGAACCACAAATATCTCCCTCACGACAAAGTTCAGAGATTGGAAACGGAATTTCGGAACCACAAGATGATTGGTTTCGAGATCGAGGCATACACTTCTCGATCTTATGAGTTGGCACATATGTGCCTAGAAATGGTGACCCCAGCCTACAAACATCTCGAAAGATACATTGAGGGATTGACACCACAGGTTCGGGATATGGTACTATCCGCTGACCCCACCACCTTAAGACAAGCCGTTTACTTAGCTCATGAAATGACCGATACGGCAGTGATTCAAGGATTAATACCTGCACGTGGCTCAGTAATCAAAACCACCGACAACAAACGCAGATGGGCTAACTCTCTAAACGAAACCTCCAATCTACAACCATCAAGACGACGTAAGGGTGCCTATGTCGGCAAACTCCCAATGTGCAACAACTGTGATTATCATCATAAACGAGGCCCGTGTAAAAACTATCGATGCCAACAATGCGGAAAGCTAGGCCACGCAACCACGAATTGCAAGCGTGATCTGGTGGCCAAAACCCCGCAGCCACAACAGCAGAAATCCAAAACACCAAAAGGTTGCTTCGGATGTGGCAAGCCAGGGCACTTCAAAAGGGACTGCCCCCATGCAGAAAACAATGGGGACGAAGCACCGAAGAGTTGCTTCGAATGTGGAAAACCAGGGCACTTCAAGAAGGACTGCCCACATCTGAAGGACAATAACAATAACGAAAACAACAACGATCCGAAGGAACGACCCCTCGTGATTGGGGCTAAGGAAGCCATAAATGATCATAATCTTGCAACAGGTACGTATCTCTTAAACGATCATTACGCTTCTGTATTGTTTGGTACTGGAAATTGAGAAAAGTCTTATATTTAAGCACCTTAGCAAATACTTGTCATAACCCTAATACCCTGAGAGGCTGAATGCACCGTAGAGTTAGATGATGGTGAACTGATTGTAATTAAGCACATTCTAAGAGAATGCACTTTAGAGCTAGCAAACCATAAATTTAGGATCGCCCTCATGCCAAGTTACACTAAGCAGTTTTGATGTTGTAGAGGGCATGGAATGGTTGTCTAAAAACTAAGCTAAAAACCATTTGCCACGACAAGGATGTGCGCATATCTCTTCATAATGGGGAAACCCTAGACAACAATGGTGAAAGAAGCGACACTCTCGTGTTCCTACGTGGAAGCCGGAACAAATACTAATGCATTTCATTACCAAGATACCCCGTACTCCTAGTGGATGTGACACTATCTGGGCAATTGTGGACCGACTGACCAAGCCAGCACATATCCTTGCACCCAAGGAAAACCAGAGGATGGAAGAGCTAGCCAGAATTTATGTCAAGGATGTAGTCTCGCGACATGGAGTGCCAATCTCCATCATTTCGGACCGAGACGCTCAGTTCACTTCCAACTCTTGGATACCAATGCAAAAATTGCTTGGTACGCGGTTGGATATGAGTACAACATACCACTTACAAACCGATGGCCAGAGCGAACGCACTATACAAACCCTTGAAGACATACTACGGGCGTGTGTAGTAGATTTCGGCAATATTTGGGAAACTCACCTACCATAGGTGGAGTTCTGCTACGGCAACAACTATCACACCAACATCGAAGCTTCGCCCTTTGAGGCACTCTATGGTAGGAAATGCTGATCACTTATCTGTTGGGCGGGAGTGGTTGACAGTCAGCTCACTGGCCCAAAACATACACATGAAACAACCGAGAAGATAGTACAGATTAGAAACCGCATGGCAGCAGCTCGCGATAGTCAAAAGAGCTATGCCGAACACCCCTCTGTTTTGGTGAACGAGGAAAACTGAATCCACGGTATATTGGGTCATTCGAAATCCTGAAACGGATCGGCCCAGTAGCAAACCAACTTAACCTACCAACCAAACTCGATGGAGTTCACAACGTATTCCATGTCTCAAATCGGAAGAAGTGTTTATCAGATGAGACACTTGTGATTCGACTGGATGAAATCCAGGTGGATGAATGACTACGGTTCGTGGGAGAACCCGTAGAGATCATGGACCGAGAGGTCAAACGACTTAAACAGAGTCGGATTCCGATTGCCAGGTTCTGATGGAACTCGAAACGCGGACTTGAATTCACGAGGGAACGTGAAGATCAGATGATGCGCAAATATCTCCA
The DNA here is from genome assembly GCA_009363875.1 of Mikania micrantha. Taxonomy (NCBI): domain Eukaryota; kingdom Viridiplantae; phylum Streptophyta; class Magnoliopsida; order Asterales; family Asteraceae; genus Mikania; species Mikania micrantha. The sequence goes on from CM018685.1 coordinate 18,936,841, forward strand.
TCTTTTCAAACAGACAACGTCGAACGCCGACAACAACAGATAAATTTCGGGACGAAATTTCCTTTCAACAAGGGGATGATGTGACAACCAGAAATTTTCAAAATTTTCATTCTCAAACACTACTAACAACAATCAAATTTCGGGACGAAATTTGTTTCAACAAGGGGATGATGTGACACCCGACAATTTTAGGTAAATTGCAACACTCATCTCACATCCATACTTGTTGCATTTCATTTAATTGAGTTTAATTAGATGAGCTAAACACAAACACAAAACAATAATTCGGATTATTATTGAATTGTGCCTTACACGTTGATTAGGATAATCAAGCGTGCAAACACTTCGTAAACACACAAACACGAACCATCAAAGGTAATTCAAGGAATTATTGAAACACACACACACGAGTCTCACAAGCGTTGGTGATCAAACAATAACCGAACTTATGTGCTTATGTGCTAAATATGTGTTAGACGTGTAGGATAAACGTTAGGAATCGAGTACGAGCGTAATCGAATCGAAGAAATCGAAAAACAAGGAAATGGGCTTGTCGCGGTACGCGACAACCCTTGGCGAAAGTATTCGCGGTACGCGAAGAAAACCGGGAGCCGATACTCCCGAATCCCATCGCGGTACGCGAAGAAAAATTTTGATCGGCCTCCGCGGTACGCGAAGGCCATGCAGATCAAATTTTCTATTTAATCAACCCCAAACTCATTTTACTCGGTTCTTCTTTCATTCTTCCGACTTTCTTCACTTATCCTTGACCAAATCCCTCTGAAACCAGCACCCAAGACCCCTGGTAACATTCTTGAAGCTCTTCCTTTCAACCTTGAAGTTATTTGGAGCCATGGGAACAAAGAGGAAGCTTGGGAGGCCATCGAAACGACGAAAGATCCAATATCAACCACTCGAAGAACCTCCAGAAGCTGTTCTACCTCGGATCTTGTCATCTAAGGTAGTTTTAAACGTTTATCTAGTGTTAGATCGTACATGCAATGGGTAAAAACCCACATGCAACTCCATACGGTTGTTGTGCACAAATTTGTTGGTGATTTGTTGTGTAGATGTTATAGATTTACTGATTTTAAAGTATTAGAATGTTAGATTGAGTTTTTTTGAGTTATTGGTTGATTTGATGATGTATTGGTACACTTGCCATAAAAGGAAACTTTTATGTTGCAAGTCTTGGATTTGAAATGATCTAGACATGTTAGACATGTCTAGATTTTGTTAAATGTATATTGGAGTGTTTAGAAACACATTGGGATATTTGATTTTGTCAAAAACTCGGTTTTGTAGAAACTTACTATTTATGGAAACTTTTGTAAATCAAAAGAGGGCTTTTGATGTTTTAAAACGTTTTGATGAACTTGGATTATTGAAATATGTTTAGAAATGGTTTTTAACATATTTGGAAACTTGGATTTGTGAAAACGAACTTTTAAACGGATACTTTCCAAATAAGGAAACTTTATTTGGGCAAAACGGCATAAATGGTGATTTGTGCGCAAACGACATGTTTTAAGGGTTTAAATGTATTTTATAAACATATTAAAGGTATTAACATCATGAAACGGAATTTCATAACCACACTTTCTTAAATGGGAAACTTTCTAAAAATGGTAACTTGTGCGAGTAGAGTCACAGGATGCATTTTGGTGTCTTATGTGCATTGAGGCACATAAACACAACAATCGTGTCACCAACGATTCGTCGAGTCTCCCTAGTCAACACACACACACTCGGTTGAGCACACCGACACTAGGAGTTGTATGGACTACAACGTACCACATAACACATACTTACACCTATATGATTATAGGTACTTACTAGCAGGACTGCTAGCTTTCGCAGTCGTGAACACCACATAAGACCGGAACTACTTCATCAGGTGAGTTCACGGCCCCTTTTTATCTTTTCTACCTTTGGGGGAGAAAACATTGCATTACAACTGTTTTTGAACAACAACTCATTTTATTTACGTATGGACATGCTTTATCATTATATGTATATGTGTGGGCCCCTATCACAACTAAAAGTCCTCGCGATACTCCTCGGACCGTTAATAGCATAACGCCTAGCATGGTAATCTTGAATAGTACTATTGGGCCTGACAAGCCCCACTACACCCGACTGGAGGTCGGAACAGTGCAATATTGACCAACACTTTGCCATAGTCTTGTGATGGACATGGCAGGAGGCACCAACTGTCAGCTTCGGTACCATCCACAATATAATATAACTGAATTGACTAGCTATCAATCGATACTGCATTGTAATGATATGTAAATCTGTAAAACTCTTACTTTCAACATTTTGATGTTTACTGCTTGTGAAAAACCTGTGCTCTCACCAACCATTGTGTTGACTCTTTTACTCGCATGTTTTCTCAGGTAACTAAGGCACGCACTTGAGGATAGGATGCTAGGATGGAGTCCCATGCATCGATATTTTTGTCTTAGGATTTGAGAACAACTATCATTTTGTTTTATTGTATTGTAAACAATTTAAATCGCTTCCGCACTATTTCTTAAATGTTGTTTTGAAAACTAATTTAGTTAACGCTTCCGCTATCTATGAATGTAATATGTTTTGATAACCTATACTTACTTCCGCAACTCTGATTTTACAAACAGTTTTATCCAAGTTATTGGATGTACGTATGAAACCGGACATATAGGTCTCGCATGTTGTGTGACCGGAGACTGCGATCCTGACAATCTGTTGTTGCTCGCGCCCAGAAGGGACGAGATTTCTCGGGGTGCGACAGTTCCGGATTTGAACTATCTTCTCTGTCGTTTCATGTACCAGTTCAGGACCTGTAATCTGACTGTCACCAATTTCAGCCCAACAAACCGGTGAACGACATTTACGACCGTATAGAGCTTCAAATGGTGCCGCTTGAATGCTTGTATGATAACTATTGTTGTAAGAGAATTACACTAACGGTAAGTGGTTTTCCCAACTATCACCAAAATCAATTACACAAGCTCGGAACATATCCTCGAGCGTCTGAATCATACGTTCACTCTGGCCGTCGGTTTGCGGATGATAGGCGGTACTCATGTCTAAACGAGTTCCTAATGACTTATGGAGTGATTTCCAGAAGTTTGAAGTGAATCGGGCATCCCGATCTGATATGATAGAAATTGGTACGCCATGTCGTGCTACCACTTCCTTGATGTAAATGCGAGTCAACTTCTCCATTTTGTCAGTTTCCTTAATTGCTAAGAAATGTGCAGATTTCGTTAATCGATCGACAATTACCCATATCGTATCACAACCACTTGGTGTACGGGGTAACTTAGTAATGAAATCTATCGAAATCTGTTCCCATTTCCACATAGGTATTTCTGGTTGTTGCAGTAAACCAGATGGTTTCTGATATTAAACTTTGACTTTCGAACAAGTCAAACATTTGCTAACGTACTTAGCTATGTAGGCTTTCATATGAGGCCACCAATACAGTGCCTTTAAGTCATGATACATCTTGTCTGACCCCGGATGGACTGAATATCTAGACTTGTGTGCTTCATCCATCACGAGTTCCCTTAAACCACCATGCAAAGGTATCCAAAGTCGATTAATGAAACAACGAGTTCCATCAGGCATGACATCCAATTGTTTTTCCATTCCTCGTAAGGATTGCTGTTCCAAGTTATCCTTTTCTAAAGCTTCAAGCTGAGCACTGCGTACCTTGTCAGGTAAGTCAGTATGTATCGTCATCATAAGTGCGCGAACCCGTCTTGTTGATGTTGTGTCTTTTCTACTTAGAGCGTCAGCTACCACATTAGCTTTTCCCGGATGATACTTGATTGCGCATTCGTAGTCATTCAACAACTCGACCCATCGTCGCTGTCTCATATTAAGCTTCTTCTGATCAAAGATATGTTGCAAACTCTTATGATCAGTGTAAATGGTACACTTGGTTCCATATAAGTAATGCCTCCAAATCTTCAAGGCAAATACTACTGCTCCTAACTCCAAGTCATGAGTAGTGTAATTCTTTTCGTGTGGTCTCAGTTGCCTTGAAGCGTAAGCAATCACTTTATCACGTTGCATCAACACAGACCCCAAACCCTGTGCTGATGCGTCACAATACACCACGAAGTCTTCCATCCCTTCCGGTAAGGACAGAATCGGTGCACTGCAGAGTTTCTGTTTCAATAGCTGGAATGCAGCTTCCTGTTTATCTGTCCAGTTATACTTCATCCCTTTGTGCGTAAGAGTTGTAAGTGGTTGAGCGATCTTTGAGAAACCCTCAATGAATCGTCGGTAATAACCCGCCAAACCAAGGAATTACCGTACCTCGGTAGGGGTCTTTGGTGCTTCCCAATTCTTAATCGCTTCGATTTTCGTTGGATCAACGTGTATGCCTTTCTCATTGACTATATGACCCAAGAATTGAACTTCTCGCATCCAGAAGTCACATTTCGAGAACTTAGCATACAATTGTTCTTGTTTCAGTAATTCCAACAGCAATCGAAGATGTTCAGCATGCTCCTCCTCAGTCTGAGAATAGATGAGAATTTCATCAATGAAAACAATGACAAACTTATCAAGATAAGGTTTGCAAACCCGATTCATGAGATCCATGAATACTGCTGGAGCGTTTGTCAATCCAAACGGCATGACCAAAAATTCGTAATGGCCATAACGTGTTCTGAATGCTGTCTTTGGAATATCTTCCTCTTGGACTCTGAGTTGATGGTAACCCGATCTGAGATCAATCTTCGAGTAGTAACTCAAACCTTGCAACCGATCGAACAGATCGTCAATTCTGGGTAACGGATACCGGTTTTTGATGGTAACCTTGTTCAGTTCCCGGTAATCGATACACATACGGAAAGTCCCGTCCTTTTTCTTAACAAATTAGACTGGAGCTCCCCATGGTGAAAAACTAGGTTGTATAAAACCCTTATCCAGTAACTCTTGCAGTTGTGTAGATAACTCTTGCATCTCAGACGGTGCAAGTCGATAAGGCGCTCTAGCTATCGGTGTTGCGTCTGGTGTAAGGTCGATTCGAAATTCCACTTGTCTGATAGGTGGTAATCCCAGTAGGTCTTCTGGAAATACTTTAGGAAATTCACAAACTACTGGGATGTCTTCAATCTTCTTCTCAGCTACCGGCTTCTCAGTTATAAGTGCTATAACTGCTGTATGACCTTTACGCAGACATTTGTGTGCTTTCATACAAGATATGAGACGCAGTGGCGTACTGCTCTTCTCACCTTGTACATACAGTGTCTCTCCATGTGAAAGAGGTATACGAACGATCTTTTCATGGCATACTATTTCAGCCTGGTGTTTGGACAACCAGTCCATGCCAATAACTACATCAAAACTGCCTAAAGTGATAGGCATAAGGTCAATTTCCAGTGTTTGACCCATCAAGTCAAGCCTACATCCCTTAAGCATAAGTTCCACTACAATTAGCTTGCCATCAACTAATTCTACAGTGTATGTGTTTTCTAAGGCAGTGGGACTAACATTTAGCAACTTAGAAAATTTACTAGATACAAAACTCCGGTCTGCACCTGTATCAAATAGCATAGAGGCATAGTGATTATTCAAGAGGAACGTACCCGTGACAATGTTGGGATCCTCCCGTGCTTGTCGTCCTCCAATCACAAATGCCCTGCCCCTAGCACCATTGTTGTTGTTATTGGTGCCGTTGCCGTTACCGTTTCCATTTGTGTCATTAGTCCCGCCCTTCTTGAGTTGTGGGCAATCCTTTTTGAAATGCCCCGGCTTGCCACACTCATAACACCCCTTTTGAGTGTTGTTCTGGTTATTGTTCTGATTGTTGGAGTTGTTTTGCAGTTCCCCGCGGCAGTCTTTGGCTGCATGACCCGCTTTACCGCACCGTTGGCACCGGTACTTATCACACTGATTCCCGACATGATGGAATCCACATTTTTTGCACTTTGGGTATTTACCATTATACCCCCCAGATGACTGCTGACCACTGTTCGAATTGTGATAAGTTTTGGTTGAATCCTGCTTGCGGTTCTGCTGAAACGATTGTTGGTTGAAATTCTTGGAGTTGATGCCTTCCCACTTCCGCTTGTGGGCTCCCACCTTAGTAGTTGTTGTTCGTTTAGGCAGAGTTCCTTGTAGCACTGCCTGATCAACCGAACAGCTTGTTGAATCGTTGTGGGATTTGCAGAAGTGACTAATCCCTGGATCTGAGGCACTAATCCCCCAATGTACCTCTCAATCCACTTGCTCGGTGGAGTAACCATGTGAGGTAGAAGTCTGGCTAGTTTGTGTGACCGAGTAGTGTACTCCTCGATGTTAGATCCCTCCATCTTCAGATGCCAATATTCCTCTTCCAACTTCTGCATTTCACTGCGAGGACAATATTCTTCTTGCAGTAATGTCTTGAACTCATTCCAAGTTAGGGCATTGGCCTCACCCAATCCCAATGTTTGAACGTTGGAGTTCCACCAGGTCAATGCTGGACCCTCCAAAGTTCCCGTAGCATACTTAACTTTACTCCATTCAGGACAGTTGCACATCTCAAATACTGATTTTGCTTTCTCAATCCATCGAAGGAGTCCAATGGCCCCTTCCGATCCTTTGAAATTATGAGGTTTGCAGTCCAAAAACGTCTTGAACGTGCATACCTGTGGTTCACCAATCCCCCTGCTGGACCATGTGGTCCTGTCGTGTGTGTCTGGGTGTAGTTCGTGATAGCCTCCGCGACCCTGTTTTTGATCAGCTCATTGAGCTCAGCAACTGTCATATGTATGTTCTCGCCAGCCATGATCTTCATAGTTAGAATGAGTGTTAGAGAGTTATCAAAGTCTAATGTGAAATGTATAAACAATACAACAAGCAAACATGTAACTGTATGAATTACACAACTGTTGGCAATAAGTAATAGTTTTTCAATAGATAATGATCTGATTTGATTACAATACTTTCAAAATCAAAACATAGGTTTTCAAACATCTAATATAGGGACACAACCCGCCCCTTCTAGGTTTAAACTAAAAAAATCAGGCATCCTCAATAGTAGAATCAGCATCAGAATCAACATCCTGTGCTGGTATCTCCTCCTCTTCCTCTTCCTCCTCTGCGTAGGATACAAACTGCTCCTCCAACGCAATCAACCTCCCCTCAGTGATGTCAGCTTGGTGTTCCTCCTCTTGCACTCGTGTAGTCAGATGTACGATGTGAGACTCCATCCCCTGGACTACACTACGAAGCTCCGCGTATCTAGCGTTCACATCTCTGAGCTCCTGCGCGATGTTCTCGATCCTATCATTAGCCCACTTTGACTCCCAGGTCAGTCGGGCGACATCATCAGACTCAAATCGTGGCCTCTTAGAGGCACGAAATGTAGGTGGCATACGGTAGGATGACTCCTCAGCAGGATCCTCCTCAGGAGCCTCCTCTGGGTCCTCCTGTGGTGCCTACTCAGGATCCTCTTCAGGATCCTCCTCTGGATCCTCCTCTGGGTCATCCTCGTCGGGATCCTCCTCTGAATCCTCCACCGGGTCCTACACAGGATCCTCCTCCTGATCCTCCTCATAATCTTGAAATGCTGGAGCTATCGGCTCCTCATCCTCAAGTACGATCACGTGCGGTGGTGATGGTGCTGCCATATCTGTTACATAAGACCATATGTAAATACAAGGCAAAACTCAGATGTATAAACAAATGTCTAATGTCTAACAGTTATAGTCTAAGTCTACTAATGCAAACCTAGTTCGCTATAACCAATGGCTATGATACCAATCTGTCACACCCACAAATTTCAACTAACGGAATCATACTGTTTGGGACGTGACAAACCAGGATCTCAGATCATTAGACATAGCGAACACCTCTGTATGCTTTTCAAACATAACTTTGGTCTTAATTGAAAAATTCAGAGTTTAAAACATTGCGGAAGCGTTAGTAAAAAGTAAAACAGTTCAATGTTTGAAAATGTAAATTACAATGATAATGTCTCAAATGTTCAAATCTAAAACAACAGTAATGTAAAATATGCATGCGACTCGATCTCCTAGTCCATGCTTGCTTGATCTTGTACCTTAACGTCCTGAGAAAACATGTAAATCAAGTCAACACAAAGATTGGTGCATACACAGGTTTGTTTAATCACAAATGTTGGAAACAACTGTTTGAAATGAAATGTTTGCAGATAACATAATCACACATGCATAGTCATGATAGCTAGTCATTTGTACTATTTACATAAGCGGTCGACACCGAAGCTGACTGTAGAATGTTGCTTGCCTTTCCACTATTGTCTAGCACAAACAATAGTAATGTTTGAATTAGCTAGTCAAACACTTGCGTAGACCTTCAATCTACCAAGTGAGGTTTGTCAAACCTAATAGATCTATCTTCAACTACCACGCTTTGCACTACGACAAACTAAACGGTTCGATATGTAAGGACTTGTAATGCTATGTTCGCGCTTATCGTAAATAGCTAACTCATGCAAGTGATATGTATCTAAAATGTTTGCTTGCACATGTTTTCTCCCCCAAAACAGTAAAATAAGAAAAGGGGCCGTGTACGCACCTTTGATTGCAGTAGAACGAACAAACACACGTGAAGTCGCGTAGATAACCCTCTACGAAGAATCTGTGTTTTAACAGTAACGTTGTGTTATTTGGGATATCATTTTGTGTTTGAAATCACATAAGTGTCAACACACGTATGTTAGAGTATTAGAAATGCACATACAAAAGTATGCATGACTTTGTATTCGGTTGTTTAAACCGTATAAACATATACGATTCCTTTTAAACACGCGAAATTATACGTGATCTTGATGTTGGTTAAAAATATGAATTTTATCGTTTTATTTTGTTCGGGATTCAAATCTTGTTCCAACGCAACTGGAATGAGTTGAAACGGAGTTCGAACGAAGAAGTTACGGATTAAAAACCAAAATTGGTTTTTAATTACAAAAACCGGTTGGGCCGGATTCAAAGCCGCGACCTCCTGGATCACATACGCGCGCCCAAATCATCTAATCTACTTCTGATTTTTCAAACAGAATGGTTTTCAATTAAATTTAACCACAACTTAGCCGGCTTCCCTTTGTTTAACTATAACCGATCCATGTGAGTCCCAATTGACCCAAAATTCGAACCCAATCAGTTCCAAAACCATAGGGGTTTTGTTTCAATAATCAAACCGAGTCCACCCTAGTTTTAATTCGAGAAAATCATCAATTTAGAACACTCAATTGTGTCATAATCGGTTTCGAATGTGAACCATCAAACCCATCATCTAATCTTGTTAAATTCGTTGGTTATGAACTAGCATTTCATAGGGTTTTCATTAATACAAGGATTTTGAACTGTTCTGTATCAACTAATTCGGGAAACAAGTTCAACAGATCCAAAAACCCCAAACGGTTTTTCAATAAAAACCTTATAAATAGAAATCATTTAATTCGTTGATGTAACATCGAATTGACATAGGCTTATCATTGTTCGAAGTTTTCTGAAACTCACAGAACCATTCAATTTGATTCTTGAACCCATCCCGACCAAATCCCCCAATTCGTTTTCTCGTTAGAACCTTAGAACTTGATCATATACAATTCATTATAATTTAACGAAATTGATATATGGGTTTTTATTAGTCGGAACTTTCTGAGACTTGTGAAGCCATTTAATTTGGTTTTTGCTTCCATTTGAATGAAATCCCCCAATTCGTTACATATGATGAGCCATAGAAACTCAAATCACAAAATTCGTTTTTGTTATAGGAACTTAGCATAGGGATTTCATTCAGTAGCTTATCACGAAACTACTTGTGTGTTTTAATTTGATTTATAATCACGTTTAAGCAGAAACCCCCAAAACCGTATTCGTGATGAACCCTAGGATTCGATCTTGTATCATTTGATATTACAACTTCGAATTAACATGGGGATTTGCTTAATAGGTAGTTTTAGAAAGTGTAGGAAGGATTTCTTACTCGTTTTGATGTCGAATTGTACGAGTTCGTCTTGAGAGTTGATGTTCGGCCCCCCTTCCAATCGATTTCACTATCCGTGACTTGTTGCTTCCAATTGATGGATTCCACAGCCTCTAATAGTGCCGACCAAGGTATACTAGAGTTCAATTTTGTGAATTATGTCGAAGTATATGGTTTTGGATACGTAGAGTTACGGTTTCAAACTTTTGGTTTACATTTGAATTCAATTCGGAATTATTGGCTATTATAACTGTTAGTTATTGATGATAATCATCAATATGATGATTAAGAATGGTTAATGATCAGTTACAAGTCGAATTGTGAGGAATTTCGGATTTTTACTTGATAAACCACTCAAATTTTGACTTTACAAGTCAAAATTGACCTTTTTGTAAAGTTTCAACATTAATCCCTATAATTTAAATGTTTATGAACTAATTTTGTTCAACTCAAGTCCTTCTAGTTGATTATTTTATAATTTCGTACAATTTCTGTTAAATTTTGGTTAATGGGGTTAATCCGGAAATGCCGGATTGTCACAAAAGACTTCTTATTTAGGAGAAAAGAATCAAAGAAGGGGAAAGAATGGTTAAGGAAGAAGGAAAGTAGATATTAGGGTTAATAAAGAAATGAAGAAAAAAAAGAATACGAGACTAATTTTATGCATAGATTGTTTGTACCACAAGCTTCTCGAATTGTATTTTTCTTAATTTTAAGACTTTGGATCTTTTTCTTAGCAATATATATTATATATAGTCGTAAGATATGCGTGTGTGTGTGTGTATTATTGGGGTCCATAAATCTCAAATGCACATCCACATAATTGTAGGACTTGAGTAGGGCGTCAACGAGTCAAGACAAGAAATCAATCTCACACATCTATAACAGTGAGTTTCATAGCCCTTTTTTCTACTATTTTTAATTGCAAATTTGGGGGGTTATGCATGCTTCAATATTCATTTGATATAAAAATTTGTTCACTTTATACTTGCTCATATTTCACGATGTATATTGCTTTAGACAAGAATTATCACATTAAGTCCCCGGTTTCCTACACAACCATTTAACTCAAGGTTTTGAGCCGATGGATTAATATAAGTTAGTACTAGCGGGGTCTGACAAACCTCCATTCATGGTTTGGTCGAGCCAACCATAACTACATTGTTAAGTGAATAGTATATCTCCACCAAGAACTAATGTTTGTGATAGGACATTACCTTTAGGAGCGATTCAAGAAATCAATAGGTATGGTTGTGGACTCATGTAGATTCTTTGATTAAATTGTACTTTTATAGTGAACTTTATCATTTATGCTATATTTATCAAGTCATAAAACCTACGATCTCATCAACGTATTGTTTACTTTCTTTTAACATTCATTTCATGAAATTAGTAAGTGAAGTCGTCGAGACATGACATGATTTTCGTTTTGAAATACATTTGGAGCTTTTTATATATCGTCTATTTGAGAATAAATGAAAGTGACTATTTCATTTCACATGTGATAAAACCAATTTCATTTAGTTCTTTATGCATTTTGCAATCAATCAAACAACCAAATCAACTTTTTTATTTTAAATTTCATGGTATCATTTATGCAATCGTGTTTCATGCTTAAGTGATATATATGTGATATGAAATATGTCTATGTAATTCATCATTAACAAATATAATAATAAGTTTTGCAGCTAAAGAATTGAACGTGAAGCCGAAAGTGTTTATTTTTTTTACATACAATAAAACTAATTTCATTTACTTGTTTATGTATCTTGCAATCAATCAAATAACCCAATCAACTTTTTAATTTTAAATTTCATGTTTACATATCAACTTAAGTTGAATATCACCCAATAACTTCTCATGATTCGACACCCTTTTTTCCTAGCTAGTCTTAGGTTGCAAGAAACTCATTTTCTCTCTAAATTTGACCGATATCATAATGTCGATCAATTAGTCATCATAAAGCACTAAATTTATAGCATGCCAACCACATCAAATATAAAAGTGCTCTAAAATTAATGTCCATCAATCATTTTTTCACATTATCATGATTTCCTTTAGCATTGTAGTAATACAATATTTAAGTATTTTTCACTCTCTTCTTTCTCTCTTTTTCTCGTTATAAATGACTCCCTCTCTCTTTCTCTGTTAGTGCATAGAATGTCCCTAGTTCAGTATTTTGTATGATTTGATGTATAAAGTTGATATTATTAATGAAATCAGTCATTCTATATTGATCGTACATGTTTAATTGAGTTTGTTATGTTTATATATGTTTGACTTTGACTTTGAATATGTTACAGACCCATTCGTGCGAATGATACCTAAGAATGAGTTCATTCGGGCGAATGAACGCCAAGCGAATGACTAGGGCGAACGAATGAGTCATCCGCATGACTCATTCGATCGACTTAGCTCATTCGGCTGAGTCATTCGCCGAATGAGTGCTTCGCACCACTCATTCGGCCGAATGAGTACAACTTATATATATATATATAGCTGCAAACAACATTTTTCACAACTCTCCGAGCTCCCTCTCTCCCCTGTGCACTCCTCTGTCATACCCTTAGGGTTTTGAGCCGCTCCTTGCTGTCCAACTTTGATTCTCACCCCGTGGTTTTCGATTTCGATCAAAACGTTCACTCCTTATCGTCGGATTGCCACGGGGCTTGGTGTTTTCGATTGGAAAACCCTGGAATAGGATTCCGCACTATTCCGGTGGCTGTTGAGCAGATCTCCAAAGGAACCGAGTTGATTCCTTGGGTTCCATAGGTCCTACAAAGTGGTATCAGAGCTTTGGCTCTTGATTCTGCTCGATTTTCAATCTAAATCATCAAATCTCAGATTGCTTGTTCGAGATTTTTGAAAACCCTAAGTTCCTTGGGCTCTAAGTTACTGTTTTATTATAAATCAGTGGGTTTCTGTGCTTGTTTTGGTCTATAGTTCATTCCAATTGGTTAAGGATAGTGTCCTAAGGTTCCATACCAAATTTGGTGATCAGATTCGATCAAAAGAGTGAGATATTGAATTTTTGTTGCTGAAAACCCCAGTTTATGCGAATGAGCCGATCATGCGAATGACCATCAGGCGAATCAGTCATTCGACCGAATAAGCCTCATTCGCACCAAGTGTTCATGCGAAGAACTCCTCATTCGGTCGTATCAGATTCATTCGGTTGAATTGTCATTCGGCTGTTTCCATATTCGCATCAGAAGAAGACATTCGGTCAACAGGTCATTCGTTTGACTTCTCATTCTCATCAGAATTGTCATTCGGCCTAACCACTTCATTCGGAGTCATTCGTACCCCGACATTCGGCCATAAGAACTTCATTCGGTCAATAGTTTTGAAAATTTTCTAAGTATTGAATCAGTTCTCTCTTGACAAGATGGAAGAATTAGCTTTGATGGCCAATCAGAATAACATGATTCAGAACCTGCTTCTTACGGAGACTGAGACGGGGAATTCAAACAAAGTTCCAAAGTTACTTTCGTTAGATGATTATCCGCATTGGAAGTACCTATTTGAGATTCATATCAATGGAGTTGACACCAATCTTTGGATGATGATAGAGAGTAGATACTTGAGACCACTGAGTGAAAATGGTTCACCTATGCTTGTCACACGGATGACAGAGCCTCAAAGGAAGTTATATGATTTTGAGAAAAAAGCCTATGCTATATTGTCACAGTCTATTGCTACTGATAGTTTTCATCAATTCAGACAGTTACTTCCTCAAAAACATTGTGGGATGCTGTACAGCAAAGATATGAAGGGAATGTTGCATTGAAGAACATCAAGTCTAAAGCCTTGAAGAAAGAGTTCAATAGCTTCATGTGTGTAGGGAATGAATCTTTGGATGACTTGATAGCTAGATTTTATCATCTTTTGAGTGAGCTTTACAATCATCAAGTCAAGACCACTACTCAAGAGAAGATCCAGTGTTTGGCTGATGCTTTACCTCCCAAGTGGGAATCCTTTCTGATGGTTTTGAAACAGAGTGAGATGATAGCTAATATGGACATCAATGATTTCATTCAGAAGCTGAAAGAACAAGAGATTGAGAACAAGTGGAAGGCAAAGAGAGTTGCTCAAGTTCAAGATCCTTCATTGTACTATTCTACACCCACAGTAGAAAGAGCTTCTTCTCATGCTCCACTCAAGACAGCTTTTGTCTCATAGACGAAGGAAGCTCCTATTTCAGGTCAGACATCCTTCAATCAGTCATCTACAACCTCCTCTTCTCAGAATGAAGAAAGCCACTGTGCAAAAAGTTTGAAGACAGACAACTTTGATAGAGTAACTGTGGAGGTCGCAAAGGAGCATATGGCTTTGTTGTCTACACTTGTGAGTTCTTATGATGGGCTATTAGCTGGGCAGATTGGTAACCCACATCTGACAAATGAAGATTATTCTCAGATTGACCCCGATGATATGGAAAGGATTGGCATTATGTGGGCTCTTGCAAGTGTAGTTAGAAGAGCAAAAAGTTTTGTTAAAAGGACTGGGAAAAACATCAATCTGAACAAAGACTCCAAGTTTGGATTTGATATGTCTTCAGTTACTTGCTACAACTGTGGGGACAAGGGTCATTTTGCAAAACAGTGCAACAAGCCCAAGAAGATGGGTAATCAAAATCCTTTTCAGAACCAGGGATCATCAGCTGCCAATCGAGAGAGGAGATTAGTACCGATTGACACTCTAGCTCAAGCCAGTTCATCCAATGCAAACAAGGCACTCATGGTACAGAATGATGAGGGAGAAAACTGGGATTTCAGATTTAATTCTGAAAAGAGTGGAGCTGATAAAGCTTGTGTTGTAGAGATTAAAGAAGCTGATGGATCTAGGGATGAAGATCATTCAGAAGAATGAAAGACAAGTCTGGATGAATCTTCAGGATCAGAATCAGAAAGCACTTCAGATTCAGAAATTCAAGGAGAATCAGATGCTAAATTTGAAGAACAATCTGCTACATAGTTTGCTTTGATGGTGAATACTTCTGCTTCATCTCAGTCAGATCAGGTATATGATGACTGTTCCTCATCTCATTCTGATTGTTTTAAATGTGTTGACCTTGAAAGTAAGGTTTTGGCTTATCAGCAACACAATGCTGACTTGATTAGCGATCTCAACCAGTGCATTGAAGCAAACAAAGTTTTAAAATCAAATGAAAAAGATTTTCAAGCTAAAATTGAGCTTTTAAACAGGCAATTGCATGAGGCTGAGATTGCTGTGCTGAATAAGCAGGATGCTATTACTTCTTATCTCAATACCATAAATGAGATAAAGAAGAAATTAGCCATAGTCGAGTGTGACTATGAAACCTTAAGTCAGAAGCTCAAGAGCTATGAAAGCTCATCTTATATCATTGAGCATATGATCAGTAAAGGGACTGATCAGAAGGGTAAGGCAAAAGATACAAAATACAATCATTGCCCCCCACCATTCTTGAACTGCTTTGTCAATTCTCCAAATGACAAAGATTAAAGACTTTCAAGTGAAAACTCCGTTAGTTATTGATCCTATTGGGATTATATCTGATGAGGGTTCCTCATTATCTGAGGAGTCTTTTGTGGAGGGTGTGGTTGAAGATTGGGTCTCTGATTCTGAGGATGAGTCTGATGTTTCTCCTCAAGTCTCTTGTGTTAAGAATCAGACATCTGTAGCCAAAAACGTTGACCCAATCTTACCTAAGACAAACATGGCTTTAAAGTTATCCAAAGCCATCTGCTTTGTGAAGTCTTCACAGGAGGGTGAAGCAAGTGAGTCCAACAAGACTGACAACCTTGTTTTTAATGGGACTAAGGGGTTGGGTTTTAAACAAAACATGACAAAACCAAATGTTTTTCATCAAAATAAACAGTCTTGTTCTAAACCCAGACAGTTTCATCATAAAGACAAAAGAGTTTGCTTTGAGTGTGGTGCACCTGGACATGTTGTCAGATTTTGTCCTCGTCTGATTAGACCAAAATGTCACTCCCCGAGCCGGCGAGAACGGATCGGCTTTCCCGTCGGGCGGAAAGTTCTCGAGGCACGATATCGTGTGATAATCGAAATGATCAGATTGTTTACATAGCACATGATAAATAAATGAGAAATGCTAACATGCCATGAAATAGAATTACAAAGTTCAATTACATTGTTTCTCATAATTTAACTAAGTAAATCTAATCAAAAAGAATCAATGAGCTTATATCTTGTATCTGTACAAGATATACAAAAGATGATTCATTGTTTTGCCATCCAAAAGTATGATCACATAAAATGTAGTTAGGTCCTCTAAAAGTCCACTAGCTATGTTCTTGAATATGGGCGACTAAACCTGTTCGTCACCTGAGAAAACATGCATTTAAACAAAGTCAACACTAGGTTGGTGAGTTCATAATATAGTAATTGAAAAACATTGATTTGTTCACATGCACAATCACAATGTAATTCCTGTTACTTGTATGTTGTTTGTTTCACACATTCACCCAATGGCTTCTCAATAGTTATATTCACAAGTAATATATCATCCTAGTAGTTATGCTTATATATAGGGCATATGTAAGGGAACCAAACCCTAGCCAACATCCCACCACATAACTACTAGAACTCCACACTACTTGCAATACAACTATTGATATCCATCTCCATTTCCACTCATTCATCTCATTTGTTGATCACATGTTATATCATGTGTAGAATAATATATAATAGGGTTTTAGTTATCAAACCGAAGTATTGACAACCCTTATATGTCTTAAGGATATTAGATTTACTTAATCTGTTCCTTGTATTATTCTATTGCTGGTGGGGTTAACAGTTGATCACTTTTAAATATTAAAAGTGTTAATTAACCACTTGTGATATGTTCTCAAATTGCAACGCATAGAGCCTAAAAGGAATCCATTGTGATCCTCACGTAATCAGATTACAATGCATCCGATTTACCTCTATCCCGTCGTGTGTTCTCATTGTTGTTAACAAAGCTAAATAAGAACTTGTCTTATTACTTTATGTTAACAGATGTGTGAATGATGTTGTTATCATGAAGCTACATTATCATGATTATCATTCCAATTGTTCCATATGATCACCATGTTGTCATTAAGCCGTAGTAAGAACTAGTCTTACTACCCTTAATCGACTCAGGTGGTGGATGCCAGTTGTCCATGTAGTCACCATGTTGCCATTAAGCCGTGGTAAGAACTAGTCTTACCACCCTTAATCCGCTCAGGTGGTGGATGAGAGTTGTTCCATATAGTCACCATGTTGCCATTAAGCCGTGGTAAGAACTAGTCTTACCACCCTTAATCCGCTCAGGTGGTGGATGATAATTGTTCCATGTTATCTTGTAATATGTATTGGGTTGTAAACTAAGCGCTATAAGTACTTGTCTTATTACACTTAGTTAACTCTAGTGTTGAATGGTATTAAGAAGATGTATTATCTTCAAATCATTCATGTGTTTTGTTGTTGTCATCATGTTTCCCTGTGATTATCCCAATGTTTGTTCTTGTAAGAATAACTAGGTGTTGTAAGATCTACTCTTGCATCTATGATATTCTATTGTGTTGATGAGTTATGAAATTATATTATCATATTCATCTTAGAATCCATGTCATAACATGATTATACAAGCATGCATACAATGATAAACGATAATAAGTTAAACAATATCATCTAAATCGTAGTATAAGCAATATGTGAAACATTAAAACTTTTAAATAAATAAAAGTAAGCATGTTTCTCAGCCCCAAGAGTTTAAAATCAGTTAAGATTAGAGAAAAGGGGCATATGAACTCACCTTGTCGTTGAAGTGGTTGACTTAGCTTAAACTAGAAATGCACGCGCTCTTGTTGAACTTGAGTTTGTTTTCACGATCCTGTATTGATTTCACGTTGTATGTAATCTATAAGTATATGTTGTAGTGTCATATGTGCGTGTGTATGTTAGCCATAAGGTGGCTAACGTATGTGAGTCGCGGTCATCATTCGGCCTCGGTTCATTTATCATAGATTTTCCTAACACTTAACTGTTTTGAGTTAGGCTTAGCACGTCGTGTTACTGATTTTTATGTTTCCTTTTGAGATCCTTGTTATGATGTTTAATTTGTCATAAAATGTATCTTGTTATGAAAGTTTGTACTCAAATTGGTTTCTAATAGTTCATTTTACCACCTTTGTAATAAACATACATAGTATATGATTTAATTTCATGTTATTCACAGTTATTGATTTGTTTATGTGTTAGGCCAAGTCACCCCTCATGTGGGCGGAATGAATTTAGGTATGGGCCATAGATATATGCTATTGGGCCGAGTTGGTGGATCTTGGGCCTGTCCATGAAATTGTTTGGCCGAATGAGATGTAGGTTGGAACTTGGACGATTGGGCCTAATAAAAGAATGGCTGATTTGTTAACTTGTGGGCCGAAACATGCAACATGGGCCGGTTATACTGTCATGTGGGCCGAGTAAAGGTAAATTGGGCTTGATGGCTTAACCGAACAAGATTTCAACACGATCGACTAGTTCCACTTAACCAATCAGGAAATGGCTTCACCCTCCAACGAACCTTGGGTTCGTTCAAGTTAAAGATTTTGTCACCACCCTCCAGCAAACCTATCACCAACCTGCATATTGTTCGCCTAACCCCCAGCCTCATCAAGGTTCGCCTGCTACATTAGACCGGTTCGTTTTCCAGGGTTCGTTAAATGTTCGAGGGTTCGGCTGAGGATGCAGTAAAGGTTCGGCTATGGTTCGTGGCTCCATGCATGGTGGGTTCGGTGATGGTTCGGTGATGTTGATAGGTTCGTGACCTTCACAGGGTTCGGCCATTGATGGCTGCCGTGCCTAGGTTCGCTTGGATGCATGGGTTCGTTGCCCTTGATGCAGGTTCATCGAAGTGCATGGTTCGGCTGATCCCCAGCTAGTCCAGTTTCGGTGGAGAGTGCAGGTTCGGCGGCTAAGCTTGACGAACCCAAACTACGGTTCGCCTCCCATAACCCCACGAACCTGTACCTGCAACCATCATCATCTTCCATTGAACATTAGGGTTCTAGGGCTGTTTATACATCGTGGGCGTGCCAGAGGAGGTTTCCGAGGGTGTATGATGTGAGTAGTAGGGTTTTTAAGCGAGTTTATTGGGTTGGGTCGCACATGGGTATGAAACCCTATTTTTCAGATTATTCACGTTCAAATACCTCGGATTTGGCCAGATGAAACCCCAGATCGGTTATACATCTAGGTAGAGGATCTCCCAAGCTTCGTTTTGAAACCAATAACACACGATTTGGCCAAGAAACGAGCAAGATATGTGCGTTTGAAGCTTGGATGTGGTGATTTTCTTCTAGAGAGAGAGATGGATGGGAATGGAGGTTTAGTGAGAGAGTGGCTGATGAAAAATGAGGGAAAAACACCTCATTTGGTGCTTTTATACCCCGGGGGTATTCGGGTTCGTTTCGGTTGTTCGGTTCGCGTTTTCGTTGAGTCTCCGGAACGTAACGCGTAATTTACGTGTTTTAAAATAAAGAGAATCTTTTTTTTATTATTTTGATGAGTTTCAAAATCGTAAAATATTACATATTTTATTTTTGTTAATTTAATGTCGTTCGTGTCGTGTTTCGTTTTCGTTTCGTCGAAACACGTTGCCTTCGCTTGTATTCGTTTGAATCGTCATTCGAACAAACACGTCGATGGTTTGGCTTTCTGACTTTTGTTTTCTACTTCCCAGTCATCATTTCAGAACGTTAAACTCACAGATGTGTTTGTGTGAATCGTCACCCACGCAAACACACTGTCAGTTTGCTATTCTGAAACGACACTGTAATTAAGCTATGAATTGTATTTCCTCACTGTCGGACTCAACAAAACATCCTGTTATCACATTGTTTTCACACTGATTTGTCGGCCATCTGATTCCTGTCATCTATGGATATCAGATCGCAACCGATTTGTTCTTGTTATTCACTTGAACACAATTGTTTCTCTTGATTAGTTGTGTTAAATGTACTTAGGTTTTCACCTAAATACTAACAACTATTGTTTATAATGAGTGTTGTACTTATGGTATTTAAGTTTACACATAAATACGTACAACTGTTTCTTGTATTTTGAATTCTGTTAATACAAGTACTGTTCAGAAACATGTATTTACACATAGTAACTATTGAAAGTACACATACCGTACGGACTTGCCGGCCGGTCAGGTACTAGTTGTCACTGTCTCCCCTTGTTAAAGAAATTTCGTCCCGAAATTTAAGCATAAAGGTCGGGCTTCACTTCTCTAACAGATGGGGATACTTTGTTCTCATGTTGTCCTCGCGCTCCCAGGTAAATTCTGGTCCACGCTTGGAGTTCCATCGAACCTTTACAATAGGGATACGGCTTCATTTCAGTCTCTTGACTTCACGTTCCATAATCTCTACAGGTTCTTCAATGAAATTTAGTTGCTCATCAACTTGTATCTCTTCCAATGGTATGATCAACGATTCGTCTTCTAAGCACCTCTTTAGATTTGATACATGAAACACATCGTGTACTCCGCTGAGCTCAACAGGGAGTCTGAGTCTGTATGCCACAGGACCAATGCGTTGAGTAATCTCAAACGGTCCGACATACCTTGGTGCTAGTTTGCCTTTAGCCCCAAAACGAACTACGCCTTTCCATGGGGACACTTTCAACATAACCCGGTCACCCACATCGAATTCCAAAGGTTTACGCCGTTTGTCTGCGTAACTCTTTTGGCGGCTACGTGTTGCTTGTAGTCTCTGTTGTATCTGGGCTATCTTATCAGTAGTTTCCTGAATAAGTTCAGGCCCAGTTATTCTGTTATCTCCCACTTCGGTCCAACAAATTGGAGACCGGCATTTTCTACCATATAGTGCTTCAAACGGAGCACATCCATTGCTGCTGTGGTAGCTATTTTTGTAGGAGAACTCAATGAGTGATAAGTGTGTGTCCCATCTTCCATCGAAGTCTAGGATGCATGTTCTCAACATATCTTCTAGGGTTTGAATGGTTCGCTCGCTTTGTCCATCCGTTTGTGGATGATAAGCGGTGCTCAAGTTGACACTTGTCCCTAAGGATTGTTGCAATGATTTCCAGAACCGCGAAGTAAATCGACTGTCCCGGTCTGAAATAATAGACAATGGCACACCGTGCCTCACTACTATTTCATCAACGTATAGTCTCTCTAGTTTCTCCATCTTGTAAGTTTCTCTGATCGGAAAGAAGTGTGCGGACTTGGTCAACCTATCTATGATGACCCAAATCGAATCGTGTCCGTTGGAAGTGCGGGGTAGCTTGGTAATGAAATCCATAGCTATTTGTTCCCACTTCCATTGTGGTATCTCAGGTTGTTCCAGCAAACCCGAAGGTTTCTGGTGTTCAGCTTTGACTTTGGCACATGTGATGCATTTGCCAACATAAGTGACAACATCTTTCTTCATACCTGGCCACCAATAGAACGACCTAAGATCTTGGTGCATCTTATCGGCACCAGGATGAACAGAATAACGTGTCTTGTGTGCCTCGTCAAGTATGAGTGTTCGGAGTTCATCTACTGCTGGAATCCAAACACGATCCAGATAATAGATAACCCCATCTTGTTTTGTCTTGAAATGTTTCTCGGCTCCACAATCGAGCTCGCGTTTCAAATTGTCTCTTGCCACTGCTTTTTGTTGTGCTTGTAGAATTTGATCTTTCAGACTTGTTTGCACGGTCATTCCCATTGCTCGAACGCGCAAGGGTTTGACTCTTTCCTTCCGACTCAAAGCATCTGCAACAACATTTGCTTTGCCCGGATGGTATTTGATCACACAATCGTAATCGTTCAGGAGCTCAACCCAACGCCTCTGTCTCATGTTAAGCTCCTTCTGATCAAATATGTGCTGTAAACTCTTGTGATCTGTGAAGATAGTGCATTTGGTACCATACAGGTAATGCCTCCAAATCTTTAAAGCAAAGACAACAGCTCCCAGTTCTAGATCGTGTGTTGTGTAATTCTTCTCATGTATCTTCAGCTATCTTGAGGCATAAGCAATGACTTTGTCTCGTTGCATCAAAACACATCCGAGTCCCTGATGGGAAGCATCACGGTATACTACAAAGTCATCATTGCCTTCTGGGAGTGTTAAGATTGGAGCATTGCACAATCTTTGTTTCAGTGTCTGGAATGCCTCCTCTTGTTTCTGAGTCCACACAAAAGGTTCACTCTTCTGTGTGAGTTTGGTGAGAGGCAAGGCTATCTTAGAGAAATTCGAAATGAATCTCCTGTTATAACCTGCCAATCCCAAGAATGATCTAATCTCTGTCAGTGTTGTGGGCACATCCCAGTTCTTGATTGCTTCAATCTTGGCAGGATCCACGTGAGTACCATCACTGTTAATCACGTGACCCAAGAACTGAACTGCTCTTAGCCAGAATTCACACTTGGAAAATTTGGCATAAAGTCGTTCTTCTTTCAGAAGTTCCAAGAATGTTTTGAGGTGTTGTTCGTGTTCTTTCTCGTTCTTTGAATAAATCAGTATATCATCAATAAAGACGATAACGAACTGATCTAAGTACGGCTTGCACACCTGGTTCATCAAATCCATGAACACTGCCGGTGCGTTCGTCAGTCCGAATGGCATCACCATGAACTCGTAGTGACCATATCTGGTATGAAAGGCCGTCTTTGGTATGTCTTCCTCTTGAATCCGGAGCTGATGATAACCTGATCTCAGGTCTATCTTTGAAAATTACTGTGCCCCCTGTAACTGATCAAACAGATCATCAATCCTCGGTAACGGGTGCCGATTCTTGATGGTGAGTTTGTTGAGCTCTATGTAATCAATGCACATCCTGAAAGTTCCATCCTTCTTTTTCATAAAAAGAACCGGAGCTCCCCGCGGGGAAAAGCTCGGCCGGATGAATCCTTTGTCGAGTAACTCTTGTAATTGATTGGACAACTGCTGCATCTCAGATGGTGCAAGTCTATAAGGAGACTTAGCTACAGGAGTCGCTCCCGGAATCAAATCGATTCGGAACTGCACCGATCTCCCAAGTGGCAGTCCCGGCAAGTCATCCGGAAACATGTCCTCATAGTCTTTCACAATTGGCACGTCTTGAATCTTGATTGCTTTCTTGTCTTTCTCGATCACGTGAGCTAGGAATGCAACACATTGTTTTCGGAGGTACTTACGAGCTGTGACAATCCGACTTTTCGAGTTAACCTCGTTAACCCTCGTAGGCCCAATAAGGCCAATGAAGGCCCAACAAGGCCAATGAAGGCCCAATAAGGTCAAAGAAGGCCCAGTAAAGCCAAAGAAGACCCAGTAAGGTCAAGGAAGGCCCAACAAAACAAATCAGGCCCAATGAAGTCTATGAAGGCCCAACAAAGTCTAGTAGGCCCAATAAGGTCAATTTAGGCTCAAGGAAAACAAGGAAGGCCCACTAAGGCCCAAGTAGGCCAAACAAGGCCAAAGTAGGCCCAAGGTAGGCCCAATAAGCCCAAAGTAGGCCCAATGGTATTTAGGAAGTTCAATTGGATTAATCAAGGCCAAAGAAAGTTCAATTAGTTCAATTGGTGACAATTTGATATTATCGAATTAACTTTTTAACAAGAATTTCAAGAATTTGATATTAGAAGGTTTAAGTTTGAACAAAATAGAGTATAATACATTTAGATTTTAAGAAATTGATTTATGATTAGGTTAATTACCCAAATTTTGACTAGAAAAGTCAAAATTCGTCCATATTCACAAGAGGGAAGTATGAATTTCAAATCAATAGGTAGTAATTAATCGAATTAATGCTTCATAAAACATCTAATGATGATAATAAGCGGTTATCATCAGTTATTACAATCTTAAAGGTCGAATTAAACCCAAATGACGTTTTAGTTTATTAGAACCGTTACTAGCATATTCAACTCATATAATTCGACAGAAACCCAAGCAATTGAGTTTTCAGAAACATTATTCGGTGCCTTTAGACTCTTTAACATCAATCAATTTGATCTAAGAAGCTATGGATCGAAGAAACCAATTGGGGGTCGACCGAAACTCCACCACAATTCGAAGTACATCAATTCGATATCTAAACAAGTAAGTAATCACTTCAAAACCTTCTAATATGGCCGATTAAGATTAAACATAAGCCAATTTTGTGTAATAACATCGAATGCTTTGAATTCGACAACTAGGGTTCATATTAGAAACAGTTTTTGGGGTTTCTGGTCGAATGAGTTCTAGAATCAAATTAAACGATACCAATAGTTTCAGAAGGGTTTGAGTAAACTAAACCATGTATCAATTTTGTTGAGTAATATCGAATTGATTGAATTCAAAGTCTAGGGCTTGTAATAAGAACGAACTTGGGGGATTTTTAGAAAATGTGAATTAGAATCAAATTAAATGGTATACATAGCTTCAAACAGATTCGACTAAGCAGAATGCTATATCAATTTTGTTTAGAAACATCGAAGTAATTGAATTCGAATTATAGGGTTCTTAGATTAAAACAAATTGGGGTTTTTGATCAAAGTTGGATTATAAATCAAATTAAACATATCAGAGGCTTTCGGATTAACATAGGGAAGAAAAACCCTATGAATTTAGAATTTGACAGATGCGAATTGGATCGAATTCGATTAGGGATTGGGTCGGTTGAAAACCGATGTTGTTTGGGATCGAATGAGTCAAATAACCGAACCATTCGATGAATTAAATACATGAGGGGACTCGTTTGGATCCAAGTAACAAAAACCCCATGGTTCTGAGTTTAATCGGGTTCGAATTTGTGATCAATTGGGAAGTTTGCTTCGGCTATAGTATGAAATAGGGAATCTGGCTAAGTAATGCTTAAAACAATTAATTTATGAGGTTTGTTGCGATACCCTAGCGGGCTGAGTTGGTAGAGCGTGTGTGTTGTGATCAGGAGGTCGCGGGTTCGAGCCTTAGGGCTGCCGGTTTTGATATTTTTAAATCCTTTTTGAATTTAGGCCATAACTTCTCCGTTTTAACTCCGATTCGATCCGTTCAAGTTGCGTTGGAACCGTAACGAGAATACGAACGTATTAGAATAATAAAATTCATATTTTAACCCGAAAACGAAATCGCGTATAATTACGATTATTTAAATAAAATAAAATCAAATATGATTTTATTTAAACGATTTCAAAAGCACGCGTACTTTCGTATGCACGTTTCTAACATTCTAATTTTCGTGTATTGACACGTATGTGATTTCAAGCACAAAACGACATCTCAAATAACACTAAGTTATTGTTAAACCACAGATTCTTCGTAGGAGGATTTCCTATACGAGCTTTTAGTGTGTGATCATTCTGCAATACTCAAAGGTGCGTACACAGCCCCTTTCTTATTTAAAACTGTTTCGGGGGAGAAAACATGTGCAACAAACTATTTTTTTAGATACATATCACTTGCATGAGTTAGCTGTTTACATTATGTGACAACATAGCAACTTGAAAGTCCTTACACACTTCGAACCGTTTAGTTTGCTGTAACGCAAAGCGTGGTAGTTGGAAATAGATCTATTAGGTTTGACAAACCTCACCTGGTAGATGGGATATACGCAGGTGTTTGACTGACCAAACACAATTTACTATTGTTGTGCTAGACAATAGTGGGAAGGCAAAAACATGCTATAGCATGGCAATTCGTCAGCTTCGGTGTCGACCACTTATGTAAATAGTTATATGACTAGCTATCATGACTGTGTATGTGTGATTATGTTATCTACAACTTGATACTCAAACTGTTGTTTTAAACATTGTGAATGCTTAAAACCTGTTTTATGCACCAACCATTGTGTTGACTTGATTTACATGTTTTCTCAGGGCGCTAAGGCGCGCAATAAAGACTGGCATGGACTAGGAGATAGAGTCGCATGCATTTTAAACATTCTAGATATTTGGATTTGAACATTTGATACTTTGTATTGTAATTTACATTTTACAACTGTTACTGGTTTTATAACGCTTCCGCAAATTTTGAAAACTCTGATGTTAGGTTTTAAAGACCAAAGTATGTTTTGAAATTCATATAGAGGTCTTCGCTATGTCTAATGATCTGAGATCCTGGTTTGTCACGTTCCCAAACGGTATGATTCCGTTAGTTGAAAATTGGGGGTGTGAAAGATTGGTATCAGAGACATTGGTTATAGCGAACTAGGTTTGCATTTGTAGACTTAGACTATGACTGTTAGACATTAGACACATATGTTTACACATATTACTTAGAAATTACATATGACATTATGTAATTGACTTGTTTACACATTCCATGGCACTGCACTTACATATGGTATTATGTAACAGGCATGGCATCATCATCAGTACCTTACATCTACATTGATGATTCTGAGGACGAGGAACCGATAGTTCCAGCACCACCGTCATCACCACCACCACCTATTCCATCACCTCCACCATATGAGATGGATGACTCAGATCCGGAGGAGGATCCGGAGGAGGACCCCGACGAGGATCCAGAGGAGGATCCAGATAAGGACCCGGATGAGGATCCGGAGGAGGAGCCAGTGGAGGGCACTCAGCAGATCCCTGCTGAGGGACCTTCTACACATCCACCACCAGTACTAGATGCTCCTGAGCCTAAGAGGCAAAGGACGGACGCTGAGGAGATCGCCAAATTGCGCGAGGATTTGTACGAGGTAGAAGATAGGATCGCACAACACTCTCAGGAACAATGGGATGCTAATGAGAGGCAAGAGGAACTTGCCCATATGGTTCATGATATGCGGAATGAGATGATTAACTTGATTGATCGTCTCGAAGCTTCAGAGAACCGAGCTGAGTTCTTGGAGGGCAGGATAGAAGCCTTAGAGGATTTAGTGGCCTCTGAGAATGAGGAAGAGGATGAAGAGGAAGAAGGGGAGGAACCAGCACCAGTTGTTGATTCCGATCCTGAATCCACAGTTGAGGACGATTGATTTTTCTTTTCTTGTTTGTTTAAACTTATTAGGAACGGGTTGTGTTCCTACATTAGTAGTTTGGAAAGTTATGTTTTATTTCAAAAGTATTGTACTCAAATCAAAGTTTCTATCTATTGAATAATTATTATTTATTTCCAGCAGTTGTATTGATTTATATATTATATGTTGTGTTTGTTGTTTTACTTACACATGTTACATTAGACTTTGCAAGCATGCTAACACTTCTTGTAAATAGGAAACTAATGGCTGAGGGAAACGTTCATATGACAGTCGCTGAGCTCAACGAGCTAATTAACAACAGAGTCGCTGAGGCAATCGCACAGTATGCTCAGACACACAACACAGGGCCACAGGGTCCAGCTGGGGGATTGGTTAATCCACAAGTCTGCACGTTCAAGATGTTCTTGGACTGTAAACCACATAATTTCAAAGGGTTGGAGGGGGCCATAGGACTCCTTCGGTGGATTGAAAAGGCGGAGTCTGTGTTTGAAATGTGCAACTGCCCTGACAAGAGCAAAGTGAAGTTTGCAACGGGAACATTGGAGGGTCCAGCATTAACCTGGTGGAACTCGAATGTTCAGACTCTGGGGTTGGGTGAGGCAAATGCCTTGACATGGAACAACTTCAAAACTTTACTGCAAGAGGAGTACTGTCCTCGCAGTGAAATGCAGAAGTTAGAGGAGGAATATTGGCACCTCAAGATGGAGGGGTCAAATATTGAAGAGTACACGACCAGGTCACATGAGTTGGCCAGACTGCTACCACACATGGCTACTCCAGCCAGCAAGTGGATTGAAAGATACATTGGAGGACTAGTGCCTCAGATCCAGGGGTTGGTTACTTCAGCAAATCCCACCACCATTCAACAAGCTGTTCGTTTAGCGCATCAGCTTACTGATCAGGCAGTATTACAAGGGACTCTGCCTAAACGAACATCTGCTACCAAGGTGGGAGATCATAAAAGGAAATGGGAAGGTAACAACTCTAAGGGTCACAACCAACAATCATATCAGCAAAACCGGAAGCAAGACTCAAACAAGTCTTATCATAATTCCAGCAGTGGTCAGCAATCATCATCATCGGGGGGTTATGTTGGTAAACACCCCAAGTGCAACAGGTGTGGGTATCATCATGCAGGTAATCAGTGTGATAGAGCTAAGTGCCAGAGGTGTGGCAAGATTGGACATGCGGCTAAAGATTGTCGCGGGGAGCTACAGAACAACCACAACAACCAGAATAATAACCAGAACAACGCACAGAAGGGTTGTTATGAGTGTGGCAAGATGGGGCATTTTAAGAAGGATTGCCCACAGCTCAAGAAAGGCGGGGACAATAGTGTCAATGACAATGGGAATGGCAACGGTAATGGTAATGGCACCAACAACAACAATAACAATAACAACAACAACAATGGTGCTAGGGGCAGGGCGTTTGTGATTGGAGGACGTCAAGCGCGGGAGGATCCCAACATCGTTACGGGTACGTTCCTCTTAAATAATCACTATGCCTCTATGTTATTTGACACTGGTGCCGATCGGAGTTTTGTATCTAGTTCACTTGCTAAGTTGCTAAATGTTAGTCCCACTGCCTTAGATAGTCCATACACTGTGGAATTAGCTGATGGTAAGTTAATAGTAGTTGAACAAATCTTTAAGGGATGTATCCTTGATTTGATGGGTCAAACATTAGAAATTGATCTTATGCCTATTGCCTTAGGCAGTTTTGATGTAGTTATTGGCATGGACTGGTTGTCCAAGAACCAGGCTGAAATAGTATGCCATGAAAAGATCGTTCGCATACCTCTTTCGCAGGGAGAGACATTATATGTACAAGGCGAGAAGAGCAGTACGCCACTGCGTCTCATATCTTGTATGAAAGCACACAAATGTCTGCGGAAAGGTCATACGGCAGTTATAGCACTTATAACTGAAAAGCCGGTAGCTGAGAAGAAGATTGAAGATATACCAGTGGTTTATGAATTTCCGGAGGTGTTTCCAGAAGACTTGCCGGGATTACCGCCTATCAGACAGGTGGAATTTCGAATCGACCTTACACCAGATGCAGCACCGATAGCTAGGGCGCCTTATCGACTTGCACCATCAGAGATGCAAGAGTTATCTACACAATTGCAAGAGTTGTTGGATAAGGGTTTCATACGACCTAGTTTTTCACCGTGGGGAGCTCCAGTTTTGTTTGTAAAGAAGAAGGACGGAACTTTCCGTATGTGCATCGATTACCGGGAACTGAACAAAGTTACTATCAAGAACCGGTATCCGTTACCCAGGATTGACGATCTGTTTGATCAATTGCAAGGTTCGAGTTACTACTCGAAGATTGATCTCAGGTCTGGTTATCATCAACTAAGAGTCCAGGAGGAGGATATCCCGAAGACAGCATTCAGGACACGCTATGGCCATTATGAGTTCTTGGTCATGCCATTTGGGTTGACAAACGCTCCAGCTGTATTCATGGATCTTATGAATCGTGTTTGTAAACCTTATCTTGATAAGTTTGTCATTGTTTTCATTGATGACATTCTCATCTATTCACAGTCTGAGGAGGAACACGCTGAACATCTTTGATTACTACTAGAGCTATTGAAACAAGAACAATTGTACGCTAAATTCTCGAAATGTGACTTCTGGATGCGAGAAGTACAATTTATGGGTCATATAGTTAATGAAAAGGGTATACATGTTGATCCAGCGAAGATTGAAGCGATTAAGAATTGGGAAGCACCAAAGACCCCTACCGAGGTACGACAATTCCTTGGTTTGGCGGGTTACTACCGACGATTCATTGAGGGATTCTCGAAGATCGCTCAACCACTTACAGCTCTTACGCACAAGGGAACGAAGTATAACTGGACGGATAAACAGGAAGCTGCATTCCAGTTATTGAAACAGAAACTTTGCAGCGCACCGATTTTGTCTTTACCGGAAGGGACGGAAGACTTTGTGGTGTATTGTGATGCATCTGCACAGGGTTTAGGATGTGTGTTGATGCAACGGGATAAAGTAATTGCTTATGCTTCCAGACAACTAAGAACGCACGAAAAGAATTACACTACTCATGACTTGGAGTTAGGGGCAGTGATTTTTGCTTTGAAAATTTGGAGGCATTACTTGTATGGAACTAAATGTACTATTTATACTGATCATAAGAGTTTGCAACATATCTTTGATCAGAAGGAGCTTAATATGAGGCAACGACGATGGGTTGAGTTGTTGAACGATTATGAGTGTGCGATTAAGTATCACCCGGGAAAAGCAAATGTGGTAGCTGATGCTTTAAGCAGAAAAGAAACAACAGGAACAAGATGGGTTCGTGCACTTATGATGACAATACATACTGACTTACCTGACAAGGTACACAGTGCTCAGATCGAGGCCTTGAAAGAGGAAAACTTGGTACAGGAATCTTTACGGGGAATGGAAGAACAACTGGATGTTAAGTCTGATGGAATTCGTTATTTCATTAATCGACTTTGGATACCTTTGTATGGAGGTTTAAGGGAACTCGTGATGGATGAAGCACACAAGTCCAGGTATTCAGTCCATCCGGGATCAGACAAGATGTATCATGACTTGAAGGCACTGTATTGGTGGCCTCACATGAAAGCTGATATTGCTAGGTACGTTAGCAAATGTTTGACTTGTTCGAAGGTCAAAGTTGAATATCAGAAGCCATCTGGTTTACTGCAACAACCAGAGATACCGATGTGGAAGTGGGAACAGATTTCGATGGATTTTATTACTAAGTTACCCCGTACACCGAGCGGTTGTGATACGATATGGGTAATTGTCGATCGATTGACGAAATCTGCACACTTCTTAGCAATCAAGGAAACTGATAAGATGGAGAAACTGACTCGCATTTACATCAAGGAGGTGGTAGCACGGCATGGCATGCCAATCTCTATCATATCAGATCGGGATGCCCGATTTACTTCTAACTTTTGGAAATCTCTTCATAAGTCATTGGGGACTCGCTTGGATATGAGTACCGCCTATCATCCACAGACCGACGGTCAAAGTGAACGTACGATTCAAACGCTCGAGGATATGTTACGAGCTTGTGTAATTGACTTTGGTGATAGCTGGGAGAATCATTTACCGTTGGTGGAATTCTCCTACAACAATAGTTATCATACAAGTATTCAAGCAGCACCGTTTGAAGCTTTGTATGGTCGCAAATGTCGTTCACCAGTTTGCTGGGCTGAGATTGGAGACAGTCAGATAACAGGTCCTGAATTGGTGCACGAGACAACAGAGAAGATAGTTCAAATTCGGAACCGTATGGCAGCGGCTCGGGATCGACAGAAGAGTTATGCAGACAAACGTCGCAAGCCGTTGGAATTCCAAGTAGGAGATCGAGTTCTTCTAAAGGTATCACCTTGGAAA
Organism: Mikania micrantha; assembly: GCA_009363875.1. Taxonomy (NCBI): domain Eukaryota; kingdom Viridiplantae; phylum Streptophyta; class Magnoliopsida; order Asterales; family Asteraceae; genus Mikania; species Mikania micrantha. The sequence continues at coordinate 18,968,145 of CM018685.1, forward strand.
GGTGTGATACGATTTGGCAAGCGCGGGAAGCTTAGTCCACGTTACGTAGGACCTTTTGAAATCCTGAAAAGGATTGGTCCGGTTGCGTATCAACTCAAACTACCGGATGAACTCAGTGGGGTTCATGATATCTTTCATGTATCGAACTTAAAGAAATGTCTTTCTGATGAGACATTGATTGTACCACTGGAGGAAATACAAGTGGATGAACAGTTACGATTCATTGAAGAACCAGCTGAAATCATGGACCGAGAGGTCAAACAACTTAAGCAAAGCAAGATTCCGATAGTCAAAGTTCGATGGAATTCAAGACGTGGTCCTGAATTCACATGGGAACGGGAAGACCAGATGATGAAGAAGTATCCTCATCTATTCAAAACAGCTACTGCTAACACTGAGAGCGCACGTTAAATTTCGGGACGAAATTTCCTTCAACAAGGGGATGACGTGATGCTTTCACACATCAACACTGCAAATTTCAAACTGTAAGCACAAACATTTTATTTATTCAATTGATTTTGTTAGATTTGTGCTACATTACATTCTATATATTTTATGTGCTACATTTCATATGTTACGTGTTATGGTAGTACATACATGATTGGTTACACACATTTTGCTATGTGCAGAGTTGCATAGTACAAACAGTTACAGACACTCACTATGTGTGAGGTTACACAACACAGTATGATAAAACACAAACAGTCACAGTTAGGTGAACTAACTAGTGTACACGCAAACAGTCACATTGAACGATCACATTTAGTTGTGATGTTGCAAGCATTAGGCTTTGTGTGTGAGTACACACAAGCACACAGAATGATCAAATCACACTAATACGTACGATTTAAACTCGTAAGTAGTTTCCTAACTACTCCTAACACTTACTAATTTTCGGGACGAAAATTCCTTCAACAAGGGGATGATGTGACAATCCGACTTTTCGAGTTAACCTCGTTAACCCTCGTAGGCCCAATAAGGCCAATGAAGGCCCAACAAGGCCAATGAAGGCCCAACAAGGCCAATGAAGGCCCAATAAGGTCAAAGAAGGCCCAGTAAAGGCAAAGAAGACCCAGTAAGGTCAAGGAAGGCCCAACAAAACAAATCAGGCCCAATGAAGTCTATGAAGGCCCAACAAAGTCTAGTAGGCCCAATAAGGTCAATTTAGGCTCAAGGAAAACAAGGAAGGCCCACTAAGGCCCAAGTAGGCCAAACAAGGCCAAAGTAGGCCCAAGGTAGGCCCAATAAGCCCAAAGTAGGCCCAATGGTATTTAGGAAGTTCAATTGGATTAATCAAGGCCAAAGAAAGTTCAATTAGTTCAATTGGTGACAATTTGATATTATCGAATTAACTTTTTAACAAGAATTTGAAGAATTTGATATTAGAAGGTTTAAGTTTGAACAAAATAGAGTATAATACATTTAGATTTTAAGAAATTGATTTATGATTAGGTTAATTACCCAAATTTTGACTAGAAAAGTCAAAATTCGTCCATATTCACAAGAGGGAAGTATGAATTTCAAATCAATAGGTAGTAATTAATCGAATTAATGCTTCATAAAACATCTAATGATGATAATAAGCGGTTATCATCAGTTATTACAATCTTAAAGGTCGAATTAAACCCAAATGACGTTTTAGTTTATTAGAACCGTTACTAGCATATTCAACTCATATAATTCGACAGAAACCCAAGCAATTGAGTTTTCAGAAACATTATTCGGTGCCTTTAGACTCTTTAACATCAATCAATTTGATCTAAGAAGCTACGGATCGAAGAAACCAATTGGGGGTCGACCGAAACTCCACCACAATTCGAAGTACATCAATTCGATATCTAAACAAGTAAGTAATCACTTCAAAACCTTCTAATATGGCCGATTAAGATTAAACATAAGCCAATTTTGTGTAATAACATCGAATGCTTTGAATTCGACAACTAGGGTTCATATTAGAAATAGTTTTGGGGGTTTCTGGTCGAATGAGTTCTAGAATCAAATTAAATGATACCAATAGTTTCAGAAGGGTTTGAGTAAACTAAACCATGTATCAATTTTGTTGAGTAATATCGAATTGATTGAATTCAAAGTCTAGGGCTTGTAATAAGAACGAACTTGGGGGATTTTTAGAAAATGTGAATTAGAATCAAATTAAATGGTATACATAGCTTCAGACAGATTCGACTAAGCAGAATGCTATATCAATTTTGTTTAGAAACATCGAAGTAATTGAATTCGAATTATAGGGTTCTTAGATTAAAACAAATTGGGGTTTTTGATCAAAGTCGGATTATAAATCAAATTAAACATATCAGAGGCTTTCGGATTAACATAGGGAAGAAAAACCCTATGAATTTAGAATTTGACAGAAACGAATTGGATCGAATTCGATTAGGGATTGGGTCGGTTGAAAACCGATGTTGTTTGGGATCGAATGAGTCAAATAACCGAACCATTCGATGAATTAAATACATGAGGGGACTCGTTTGGATCCAAGTAACAAAAACCCCATGGTTCTGAGTTTAATCGGGTTCGAATTTGTGATCAATTGGGAAGTTTGCTTCTGCTATAGTATGAAATAGGGAATCTGGCTAAGTAATGCTTAAAACAATTAATTTATGAGGTTTGTTGCGATACCCTAGCGGGCTGAGTTGGTAGAGCGTGTGTGTTGTGATCAGGAGGTCGCGGGTTCGAGCCTTAGGGCTGCCGGTTTTGATATTTTTAAATCCTTTTTGAATTTAGGCCATAACTTCTCCGTTTTAACTCCGATTCGATCCGTTCAAGTTGCGTTGGAACCGTAACGAGAATACGAACGTATTAGAATAATAAAATTCATATTTTAACCCGAAAACAAAATCGCGTATAATTACGATTATTTAAATAAAATCAAATATGATTTTATTTAAACGATTTCAAAAGCACGCGTACTTTCGTATGCACGTTTCTAACATTCTAATTTACGTGTATTGACACGTATGTGATTTCAAGCACAAAACGACATCTCGAATAACACTAAGTTATTGTTAAACCACAGATTCTTCGTAGGAGGATTTCCTATACGAGCTTTTAGTGTGTGATCATTCTGCAATACTCAAAGGTGCGTACACAGCCCCTTTCTTATTTAAAACTGTTTCGGGGGAGAAAACATGTGCAACAAACTATTTTTTTAGATACATATCACTTGCATGAGTTAGCTGTTTACATTATGTGACAACATAGCAACTTGAAAGTCCTTACACACTTCGAACCGTTTAGTTTGCTGTAACGCAAAGCGTGGTAGTTGGAAATAGATCTATTAGGTTTGACAAACCTCACCTGGTAGATGGGATCTACGCTGGTGTTTGACTGACCAAACACAATTTACTATTGTTGTGCTAGACAAAAGTGGCAAGGCAAAAACATGCTATAGCATGGCAATTCGTCAGCTTCGGTGTCGACCACTTATGTAAATAGTTATATGACTAGCTATCATGACTGTGTATGTGTGATTATGTTATATACAACTTGATACTCAAACTGTTGTTTTAAATATTGTGAATGCTTAAAACCTGTGTTATGCACCAACCATTGTGTTGACTTGATTTACATGTTTTCTCAGGACGCTAAGGCGCGCAATAAAGACTGGCATGGACAAGGAGATAGAGTCGCATGCATTTTAAACATTCTAGATATTTGGATTTGAACATTTGATACTTTGTATTGTAATTTACATTTTACAACTGTTACTGGTTTTATAACGCTTCCGCAAATTTTGAAAACTCTGATGTTAGGTTTTAAAGACCAAAGTATGTTTTGAAATTCATATAGAGGTCTTCGCTATGTCTAATGATCTGAGATCCTGGTTTGTCACGTTCCCAAACGGTATGATTCCGTTAGTTGAAAATTGGGGGTGTGACACGAGCCTTCATGCACAATATTATCTTGACACTGCGTTTCGCTTGGTCTCCACGAATCTCCAAAATCTCATTGTTCTCCACTGGAATGCGTAGTAGTTTATCGGAACAGATGAACTCAACTCGGTTAAGAGATAGCCAATCCATTCCGATGATGATGTCGAAACTGCCCAGCTCCATCGGTATCAAGTCGATGGAAAATGTGTGATCGCCAAGTGTTAGTGGGCAATTCCTAAGTATTGTGTCTACTGTGATCTGTTTGCCGTTAGCTATCTCAATAGTGTAAGGGGAGTCTAAAAATTCCTCAACATAATTAAGATGGCATGCAAAATCGGATGAGATAAAACTCTGATCCACACCAGTGTCAAATAATATGGATGCATAGAAGTCAGATAAGAGAAATGTACCCGTGATCACGTTAGGGTCCTGTCGAGCAGTAGCTGCTCCAATCTGAAATGCTCGCCCTCTTGTTGCTGGAGCCCTTGGTTGAACTCTCTTGGGACAATCCCTTGAGAAGTGTCCAGCTTCACCACAAGTGAAGCAGGACCTGTTATCAGTAGCAGCAGTAGTGGTTGCGTTGTTGTTTCTATTCTGAGCCCTCGGGCTCCTGCATTGAGCTGTCAGATGACCAAACTTCCCACAGTTAGTGCAGTGTCTGCACAGGATGCTTGGTAAATGATGATACTGGCATGATTTGCACAAAGGTGCAGTGCCAGTGTAGGGCCTTCTGATCTGCAATGGTGGTGGTTGGTTGAGCATTGGTGTCTGAGTGGTTGCAGCAAAGTTCTTGACCACCTTTTGTTTCTTATCCGGCCTCTTATCCGGCTTCCTTCAACTCCCAGCCTTGTCTGAGTCAGCTTCTTTCTTGAATACCCCAGAAGCAACCATCATATGTGTCAGAGATGCTGACAGAGTAACAGCCAGTTCCATGGTAGTGGGATGGGCAGACATCACGTGCCCTTGAATGCAGGACGGCAGTCCCCCGACATACCATTCGATTCTCTTCTCCAGTGTTGGCACCACATCCGGTGCCAAGGTAGCCAACTCATGAAAACGAGTGGTGTAGGCCATATGCCCAGCACCAATCATGACTAGGTTGAGCAGCTCCGTCTCAACCTCCTTTAGTCCGTTCCTTGGGCAAAACTCTGCCCGCAGCATAGCCTTGAAGTCATCCCAAGGCATGGACAGAGCCTCATCTCTGCCCCTTGTCTGAACTTGAGCGTTCCACCAAGTTAACGCTCTTTTGTGAAATGAGCCCGCAGCATATCTTACCTTGTGCTGATCAGGACAGCCACTAATGTCGAGGGTAGTTTCCATTTTCTCAATCCATTGGATTAATCCAACGGCACCCTTACTACCACTAAAACTGGATGGCTTGCATCCTACAAAGTTCTTGTAGGAATAGTCCTGATGTTGTCAGGTGTTGCCACTGCCCTCTCCAGATGAGTTGGCAATGTTGTTGCTGTTGTTGGTGTAGATCCTGTTCATCATCTCGGGAATCACATCTCTCAGTTGACTGGTCAGCAGAGTGGCTAGTGCTATAGTAGCAGGATCTAGTACATGAGCAGGTGGTGGCGGAGTAGGAGGTGGTTGTGTAGGAGAGTCAGCAGGTGAAGGTGTAGATGAGTGTGGTGCCAAGTCTTGTGGTGGTGGTGGCAGTATAGCAGGTGGTGGTCTTCTCGGCGGCATTCTGATCGTAACCGAAAAGAAATCGGTTAGTGCAGTGATCAGATGCAGAAGACACATGCAAATCCAATCCTATGTGACATGATTTCTACATGAGGGTCCCTAGGTTATAGTCTTGGCCAAACAGTTTAAGTAATATGACCTATATTTCTCTATAACCATGGCTCTGATACCAATCTGTCACACCCCGAGCCGGCGGGAACGGATCGGCTTTCCCGTCGGGCGGAAAGTTCTCGAGGCACGATATCGTGTGATAATCGAAATGATGAGATTGTTTACATAGCACATGATAAATAAATGAGAAATGCTAACATGCCATGAAATAGAATTACAAAGTTCAATTACATTGTTTCTCATAATTTAACTAAGTAAATCTAATAAAAAAGAATCAATGAGCTTATATCTTGTATCTGTACAAGATATACAAAAGATGATTCATTGTTTTGCCATCCAAAAGTATGATGACACAAAATGTAGTTAGGTCCTCTAAAAGTCCACTAGCTATGTTCTTGAATATGGGCGACTAAACCTGTTCGTCACCTGAGAAAACATGCATTTAAACAAAGTCAACACTAGGTTGGTGAGTTCATAATATAGTAATTGAAAAACATTGATTTGTTCACATGCACAATCACAATGTAATTCCTGTTACTTGTATGTTGTTTGTTTCACACGTTCACCCAATGGCTTCTCAATAGTTATATTCACAAGTAATATATCATCCTAGTAGTTATGCTTATATATAGGGCATATGTAAGGGAACCAAACCCTAGCCAACATCCCACCACATAACTACTAGAACTCCACACTACTTGCAATACAACTATTGATATCCATCTCCATTTCCACTCATTCATCTCATTTGTTGATCACATGTTATATCATGTGTAGAATAATATATAATAGGGTTTTAGTTATCAAACCGAAGTATTGACAACCTTATATGTCTTAAGGATATTAGATTTACTTAATTTGTTCCTTGTATTATTCTATTGCTGGTGGGGTTAACAGTTGATCACTTTTAAATATTAAAAGTGTTAATTAACCACTTGTGATATGTTCTCAAATTGCAACGCATAGAGCCTAAAAGGAATCCATTGTGATCCTCACGTAATCAGATTACAATGCATCCGATTTACCTCTATCCCGTCGTGTGTTCTTATTGTTGTTAACAAAGCTAAATAAGAACTTGTCTTATTACTTTATGTTAACCGATGTGTGAATGATGTTGTTATCATGAAGCTACATTATCATGATTATCACTCCAATTGTTCCATATGATCACCATGTTGTCATTAAGCCGTAGTAAGAACTAGTCTTACTACCCTTAATCGACTCAGGTGGTGGATGCCAGTTGTCCATGTAGTCACCATGTTGCCATTAAGCCATGGTAAGAACTAGTCTTACCACCCTTAATCCGCTCAGGTGGTGGATGAGAGTTGTTCCATATAGTCACCATGTTGCCATTAAGCCGTGGTAAGAACTAGTCTTACCACCCTTAATCCGCTCAGGTGGTGGATGATAATTGTTCCATGTTATCTTGTAATATGTATTGGGTTGTAAACTAAGCGCTATAAGTACTTGTCTTATTACACTTAGTTAACTCTAGTGTTGAATGGTATTAAGAAGATGTATTATCTTCAAATCATTCATGTGTTTTGTTGTTGTCATCATGTTTCCCTGTGATTATCCCAATGTATGTTCTTGTAAGAATAACTAGGTGTTGTAAGATCTACTCTTGCAACTATGTTATTCTATTGTGTTTATGAGTTATGAAATTATATTATCATATTCATCTTAGAATCCCTGTCATAACATGATCATACAAGCATGCATACAATGATAAACGATAATAAGTTAAACAATATCATCTAAATCGTAGTATAAGCAATATGTGAAACATTAAAACTTTTAAATAAATAAAAGTAAGCATGTTTCTCAGCCCCAAGAGTTTAAAATCAGTTAAGATTAGAGAAAAGGGGCATATGAACTCACCTTGTCGTCGAAGTGGTTGACTAAGCTTAAACTAGAAATGCACGTGCTCTTGTTGAACTTGAGTTTGTTTTCACGATCCTATATTGATTTCACGTTGTATGTAATCTATAAGTATATGTTGTAGCGTCTTATGTGCGTGTTTATCTTAGCCATAAGTTGGCTAACGTATGTGAGTCGCGGTCATCATTCGGCCTCGGTTCATTTGTCATAGATTTTCCTAACACTTAACTGTTTTGAGTTAGGCTTAGCACGTCGTGTTACTGATTTTTATGTTTCCTTTTGAGATCCTTGTTATGATGTTTAATTTGTCATAAAATGTATCTTGTTATGAAAGTTTGTACTCAAATTGGTTTCTAATAGTTCATTTCACCACCTTTGTAATAAACACACATAGTATATGATTTAATTTCATGTTATTCACAGTTATTGATTTGTTTATGTGTTAGGCCAAGTCACCCCTCATGTGGGCGGAATGAATTTAGGTATGGGCCATAGATATATGCTATTGGGCCGAGTTGGTGGATCTTGGGCCTGTCTATGAAATTGTTTGGCCGAATGAGATGTAGGTTGGAACTTGGACGATTGGGCCTAATAAAAGGATGGCTGATTTGTTAACTTGTGGGCCGAAACATGCAACATGGGCCGATTATACTGTCATGTGGGCCGAGTAAAGGTAAATTGGGCTTGATGGCTTAACCGAACAAGATTTCAACACGATTGACTAGTTCCACTTAACCAATCAGGAAATGGCTTCACCCTCCAACGAACCTTGGGTTCGTTCAAGTTGAAGATTTTGTCACCACCCTCCAGCAAACCTATCACCAACCTGCATATGGTTCGCCTAACCCCCAGCCTCATCAAGGTTCGCCTGCTACAGTAGACCGGCTCGTTTCCCAGGGTTCGTTAAATGTTCGAGGGTTCGGCTGAGGATGCAGTAAAGGTTCGGCTATGGTTCATGGCTCCATGCATGGTGGGTTCGGTGATGGTTCGGTGATGTTGATAGGTTCGTGACCTTCACAGGGTTCGGCCATTGATGGCTGCCATGCCTAGGTTCGCTTGGATGCATGGGTTTGTTGCCCTTGATGCAGGTTCGTCGAAGTGCATGGTTCGGGTGATCCCCAGCTGGTCCAGGTTCGGTGGGGAATGTAGGTTCGGCGGCTAAGCTTGACGAACCCAAACTAAGGTTCGCCTCCCATAACCCCACGAACCTGTATCTGCAACCATCATCATCTTCCATTGAACATTAGGGTTCTAGGGCTGTTTATACATCGTGGGCGTGCCAGAGGAGGTTTCCGAGGGAGTATGATGTGAGTAGTAGGATTTTTAAGCGAGTTTATTGGGTTGGGTCGCACATGGGTATGAAACCCTATTTTTCAGATTATTCACGTTCAAATACCTCGGATTTGGCCAGATGAAACCCCAGATCGGTTGTACATCTAGGTAGAGGATCTCCCAAGCTTCGTTTTGAAACCAAGAACACACGATTTGGCCAAGAAACGAGCAAGATATGTGCGTTTGAAGCTTGGATGTGGTGATATTCTTCTAGAGAGAGAGATGGACGGGAATGGAGGTTTAGTGAGAGAGTGGCTGATGAAAAATGAGGGAAAAACACCTCATTTGATGCTTTTATACCCCGGGGGTATTCGGGTTCGTTTCGGTTGTTCGGTTCGCGTTTTCGTTGAGTTTCCGGAACGTAACGCGTAATTTACGTGTTTTAAAATAAAGAGAATGTTTTTTTTATTATTTTGATGAGTTTCAAAATTGTAAAATATTACATATTTTATTTTTATTAATTTAATGTCGTTCGTGTCGTGTTTCGTTTTCGTTTCGTCGAAACGCGTCCCCTTCGCTCGTATTCGTTTGAATCGTCATTCGAACAAACACGTCGATGGTTTGGCTTTCTGACTTTTGTTTTCTACTTCCCAATCATCATTTCAGAACGTTAAACTCACAGATATGTTTGTGTGAATCGTCACCCACGCAAACACACTGTCAGTTTGCTATTCTGAAACGACACTGTAATTAAGCTGTGAATTGTATTTCCTCACTGTCGGACTCAACAAAACATCCTGTTATCACATTGTTTTCACACTGATTTGTCGGCCATCTGATTTCTGTCATCTATGGATATCAGATCGCAACCGATTTGTTCTTGTTATTCACTTGAACACTATTGTTTCTCTTGATTAGTTGTGTTAAATGTACTTAGGTTTTCACCTAAATACTAACAACTATTGTTTATAATGAGTGTTGTACTTACGGCATTTAAGTTTACACATAAATACGTACAACTGTTTCTTGTATTTTGAATTCTGTTAATACAAGTACTGTTCACAAACATGTATTTACACATAGTAACTATTGAAAGTACACATACCGTACGAACTTGCCGGCCGGTCAGGTACTAGTTGTCACACAAAAGTTGCACCATCCAGAAAACAAAATCAGCATTTTGTTGAAGAGGTCAAGTCTGGAAAGCCCAAACAACCCATTCCCATTAAATCTTTGGACAAGGGTAAAGGGAAAGTTGTCAATGTGGATGTCCCAAAAGTTGTTAATGTCAAACAATCCAATCCATCATCCATTTATTTGAAAAACTCTTTTTGCAAAAACACTATCTAGAAATTTAAGTCTTCTAAGACTTCAGTTTCAAATCCTCCAGATAAAGTAACCCCAGATGGAACATGGATTGATGTTTTAATCCGAGACTCATTGAGTCAACCCAAGACTGTAAAGGCTTGCGTTCCCAAATTGAACTAATAGTTTGTGTGTGTGCAGGTTGCCCCAAATGCTGTTCTTAACAGCACTTGGATCGTTGATAGTGGGGCATCAAGGCACATGACTGGAGACATATCACTTCTTTCTTATGTTCATGCTATTAAAGGAGGATATGTGGCCTTTGCTGGTGACAAAGGCGGATTTATTACAGGAGAGGGTATTCTTTCAAATGGGAAAGTTTCATTTGACAAGGTTAGGTATGTGAAGCAGCTGGAGAACAATCTACTGTCAGTTTCACATATGTGTGACAAGAAGTACAAAGTTCTTTTTGATGACTCCAGCTGTTACATTCTCAAGAAAGGCATTAAAATTCCTAAAGACTGGATTCTGATGTCTGCTCCAAGAAAGCAAGATCTGTATGTACTCAACATGGCCACAGCTTCAACTACATCTTCTACAGCTTCATGTTTTATGTCCAAGGCTATAGAGAAAGATTCTATTCTTTGGCATAAGAAGATGTGTCATTTGAGTTTGAGGAAGATGAATCATCTGGTTCACAACAATCTGGTTGAGAGAGTGAGTTTGAAAAATTTGAAGATGTCTGATGTCTGTGTTTCATGCAAGAAGGGAAAGCAAACCAAGCAGTCTCACAAACCTAATAAGTATCATTCAATTATTTTTCCCCTTGAGCTTCTCCACATGGATCTGTTTGGTCCTGTCAACCGAAAGAGCATTGCTGGAGATCAATACTGCTTAGTCATTACTGATGAGTACTCCAGATACTCTTGGGTGTTCTTTATGAAGGAGAAATATGAAACGTTTGAATGTGTTCAAGTTCTTGTCACTAAGATTGAATCATTGTATAAGCTCAAGGTTCGCATGCTTAGAACAGATAATGGGATTGAATTTAAGAATCATACTATGGAGACTTTCAGCAATGAACGTGGTATTATTCAGCAGTTCAGTGCTCCATATGTCCCACAGATGATTGGTGTTGCTGAGCGAAAGAACAGAACATTAATTGAGGCTGCTCGGACGATGCTTGCTGATTCCTACCTACCGGTTCAATTCTGGAATGAAGCTGTTGCTAATGCTTGCTATACTTTGAACCGGGTATCGATTGTGAAGAGGCATGGGAAGACTTGCTTTGAATTGCTCCATAACAGAAAGCCAAATCTTAAGTATCTCGAACCGTTTGGTGCTCCATGCACGATGCTTAAGAAACATGAGCAAGGCAAGTTCAATGAAAAGGTGGAAGAAGGCTACTTTCTCGGGTACAGTACTCCAAACAAGCGGGTCTACAACAGATCAACTCAAAATGTGGAGGGGTGGTACCATGTAGATGTTCAGAAATATTCAATGCCACCACCTGGAAAGGGTCCTGATTGGACGTTCAGCTATTCTGATTTGTTTGACTCCTTCAACATGCCTCCCATGTATACTGATGAATATGTTGTTGTTCAGATGATGTATGATGCACAAAATGCACCTGATGAACCTGTGCAACCTTCTTCGGTTCAAGCTCCAGTTTAGGCAAATGATGACAGTACAGACTCAGATGACAATCACTCTCATCCAGATGTTTCAGAACCAGATGTTGAAAATATTGTACCTGCTCTTGAGGATCTCAATATAAATAATCTTGATCCACAAGTTGAGGTCCCTGCTCATCCTGTTGGCAGAATTAACCGAATTCATCCTCATGAAAATATTATTGGAAGTCCGTCTGATGGAGTGAAGACCAGCAATCAGTTGTCTTCAGGTGGTCTTGCTGATATTCTTGATCTTGCAGAAGTAAGCTTCTGTGCCCATTCATGTTTTATCTCTCAAGTTGAACCAAGAACCATCACTAAAGCTTTGAAAGAAGAATCTTGGGTAGATTCCATGCAAGAAGAGTTGCTACAGTTTAAGAAACTGGGTGTTTCGCAGCTGGTTGATAGACCCAAGGGTGCAAAAGTTATTGGCACTAGATGGGTTTTGCGCTGCAAAAGAGATGATCATGGCATTGTGGTTCGCAACAAAGCACGTCTGGTGGTGCAAGGTTTTAGGCAGATTGAAGGACTTGACTACAATGAAGTGTGTTTGCACCGGTTGCTCGTCAAGAAGCAATTCGTATATTCTTGGCATATGCATCCTTCAAAAAGTACAAAGTTTATCAAATGGATGTCAAGAGTGCATTCCTTCACGGTGTGATCAATGAAGTGGTGTATGTCAATCAACCTCCCGGGTTTGAAGATCCATTGCATCGAGACCAAGTCTACAAGCTAGACAAGGCCTTGTATGGATTGCACCAAGCTCCGCGAGCGTAGTACGAGACACTGTCTACTCACCTTCTGAACAACGGGTTCAGAAGAGGTGTCATTGACTGCACTTTGTTCATTCGAGAAAAGGATGGTGATTTACTCTTGGTGCAAGTTTATGTGGACGACATCATTTTTGGTTCTACAAATGATGTTTTGTGCAAGGAATTCGAGAAGGTTATGAAAGAAAAGTTTGAGATGAGCTATATGGGGGAGATGAAATTCTTTCTGGGATTACGGGTGGATCAGTCTGAGGCAGGAATCTTCATTCATAAGACCAAATACGTTGATGACATTCTGAGCCGGTTCAGTATGTTGGATGCAAAACCTGCTGGTACCCCACTGGCTGTCAATCACGGGATTACTCCAGATGAAAAGGGGGAGTTAATGATGCCACTCTGTACAGAGGAATGATTGGATCCCTCATGTATCTTACTGCTTCTTGTCCAGACATCATGTTTGCCACATGCTTGTGTGCTCGCTATCAATCCAAGCCAAGAGTTTCCCATCTGATTGCTGTGAAGAGGATTTTGCGTTATCTGAAGGGTATTCCAGATCTAGGCTTATGGTACCCTAGTGATGATAATTTTGAGCTTACTGCATACAGTGATTCAGATTATGGTGGATGCAAAAGAGATTTCAAATCAACATCTGCAGGATGTCAGTTCTTTGGAAACCGTTTAGTTACCTGGCAGTGCAAGAAGCAGACGTCAGTGTCTACTTCAACATGTGAAGCAGAATACGTTGCAGATGCTAGTTGTTGCTCTCAAATCATCTGGATTCAGCAACAACTCAGGGACTATGGGTTACATTTTTCTAACACTCCTATATATGTTGATAATACTGTTGCCATTGCTGTCACTAAAAATCTTGTTCAGCACTCGAAAACCAAACACATCGACATAAAATATCACTTCATACACGATTGTTTTGAAAAGAAGCTAATCGATGTTGTTAAAATTCACACCGATCACCAGAAAGCCGATCTTTACACAAAAGCTTTTGATAAACCCAGATTTTTATATCTGTTATCGGCTAATGGTGTTTTTCAAAAGTATGAAGTCATTCCTTCATCCGAATCAAACAAATGATCATTGTTTTTATTAGTTAGTTTCTTTTATTTTATTTTACTTTTGCTTGTTAGTATTTCTGTTATTTTTCTTTCACTTAATCAAAAACTCAAAAAGATTTTCAGTTTTAGGTTTTTAGGGGGAGAAAAAGTAGTTTAATTTGAAAAACCAAAAACATTTGAAAAACCAAAAACATTTGAAAAGTTTGAAAAACCAAAAACATTTGAAAAATTGTAAAAATGAGAAAGTCTGATTAGAGAAAGTGATGTGTTAACCTATCATGTCTTAAAATGCAAGATTGAATGCATAAACTGATAGCACATAGGAATTATAATCTGATGTACTGATAGGCCGACTTTACAAAGTTAATAGACTGTTGGTGGTTGCTTAGAAAGTCTGATTTGTGGGATCCAGTTTAGAAAACTAGTTAAGGGATAAACAGTTTTTGACTCAAATCAGGCATACATTTGTTATCATAGCATCTTATGAGGTTTTCAATGATTCATGAATTCAAGTCTGTACACTTGCCATATTGCTTTGTAAAGACCTAGCTGAAGCCATCCATTCAGATGAAAATGATTGAATCTCAAGAAAATGAAAGTAAATCCGATTCTGTACACATGCCATTTTGCTGGGTTACAGCCTAGCTGAAGCCGTCCATTCAGATAGGATAAGCTAAGAAAAACACAAAAATAAAATAAGTTCAATTCCATACATATGTCATATTACTGGGTTGTAGCCTAGTTGAAGCCATCCATTTGGATAGAACAAGTTGATCATGCCAACACAGTTCTGTATACGTGCCATATTGCTTTGTAAAGACCTAGCTGAAGCCGTCCATGAGAATGTGTTGAACATGAGAGACAAATCAAAAAGAAAAATACAAAAAGAAAATAAAGTGGAACCTTATAGAACTTATGATGCTAGGTATTAAGGTATGCAGAGATGAGTTATAAACTGGCTTTGACCTAGATTGGTTGACTATAATGGGTAACTCAGTCAGAAAACATGAGTGATCATTGATTAGTTTAGAAGCAAAGAATGTCAGGTTTAAAGTGGATAAACATATCAGTAATCATTTCATAAATCAAATGTATCAGAAGTATAAACTTTCTTGAATGTTGATTTGACATGATCTGGTGTATGTGTCATTTTCTTGAAAAGGCTACTCACAAAATTATGTGCATTTTGTTTATTTCAGTTTCAGTTTGTACAGTTGTTTGTTTATCAGAAAATACAAAAAGATTTTCATTTAAAATTGTTTTAAATGATCATTTGTTGGTTCAGATATTCAATAATCTTTGCCAATCACCAAAACCAGACTAAACTTCATAACAATGCTCTTTTAATGATCAAAATGTAAATTTTGAAAATGAGATGTGTTTTTGGGGTGCTGATTTCCTTCGCACGAATGAGTGCGAGTATGGCTCATACGAACGAATGAACACATACATGCGAATGAGTCATTCGCTTGATTCGACCGAATGAGGTCATTCGGTTCTTTGACCGAACGAGTCTTCCTATTTAATGAGTTCACTTCGGCCGAATGAGCTCATTCACATCAAAAGCTCATTCGCTCTTACTGTGTGTTTTCCTTTCGCCCGAAACACGTTCTTCATCATTCTCTTTGATTTTCGCCAGGAAACCTCCATTTTCTTATAATCATTGTTCTCGTGATCATCTCAGGTACAGCTGGAACAAGTGTCATCAACTTTTGTCCATGGATTGGACCAGAACTGTTCAAGTTTTAGGGTTTTAGTGTTCGAACACCAGACATGTCAAATAATCAATCTAAATGAACCTTAAAATGCTTAAAATTAGTTGTATAAACATAATCGGACCCCTCTGCGTTGATTTCAACTAGTTTTAGGATCTGATTTGTGTTTTTGGAAGATCAGACAAGGGTATCGTCATTACAGCCACAGTTATAGTTTACAAACTAAACTTATTGTACAACCCGAGTTATTTAATGACAAGTGCATAAACGTGCAATCTTGCCGGACATCACTGTCTACCTGGAAAAAGCTTTGAGTTTGAAAAGTCAGCACAAAGCTGGTGAGTTCATATGATTAGTTTAGACAATATGATATGATATGATATGCAAGCTTTCGATATACAGTTTCAAACATAACCATGGGACCCATATCTAGTTCCTTTCGGACAAATCTACGATTTTACGAAGATACTACCCGTCGGTAAATATCTTAATGCCTCATTATCTTAATGTATATCACTAACATTAAGAGGATAACGGAAACAGGTAACAAACATTCACACCAAGGGGAGTTGCAAGCTCCCGGCAAATAGGTTGTTAGCCAATAGTACTATCAATGTTTCCTATTCGGCCCCATATGGGTTCACTAAATACAGTTTAGGAGATGAGGACTTTTTCGATACTGTGATAAACAGTTACATGCAAAATCCCATGAAATCTTACGAGTTCATCACACATTCACATGAAATCACTCAGATAATAATGAAACATATCATATGTTCAAAAACAGTTTTACAGAAATACCCCAAGGTTTGTAAATCATTAAAAAGAAAAGGGGTTGTACGAAACTCACCAGAAAGCTCGAAGCTAGCATATTAACGTACACACAGGTAGTAATGTTTAATTCTGCACTAGTTATTGTTTAATATGTTATTCATGTTTTAGCTTACTGATTAGATCTTTCTGAACGTCCAATGCCAAAGACATTGCATAGAAAGTCATCAAACTGATTTTAAGTCTTTAATTAATTAATTTAGTTGAATATCATACAATGTATGATAATGTAGGAACCCATAATGATTCAGGTTCCTAATACAAGGTTGATGACTCATTAGATTAATTAGAATATTATCAGATTAACCAAATATGTATTATTGTTGATTATCTTACTGAAACAGTTTCTAGATGGATTTCTGGCTTAGGAATAGTCAATCCTTGTTATTGATCATCCAGATACCATGAAACATAAGAATGTGACATTAGAATATGTTTAATAATCATATTCAATGTACTAATCTTGCTGTTATCATAAACATAAGATCGTTATTCCAATGATTGTCTCAATGCTTGTTATTAGTTTGAAACACTTGGATTTAACCTAGCATTTCAAGGAATGATCAAGACAATCACAAGTATTGTTACAATCAAATGATTTAAACCATTATAATCTAAGATATAGTTTCATGATAACCGAGCATTACAACGGATCAAAACAAGAATTTAACAGTTAACATATTGTGTTCTTCGTTTCTAACCATTCCTAGCCATCATCTAGGCAATAATCAACAATCCTAACTATTGCATTACGTTCAAAAACAAGATCTAATCAAACAATTATTAAACTAGTAGGATGAAACGAATCGTTACCCGATCAGACGGATTTCTCGGATAGAAATGACGATCAGGACTTGTAGAATCGTTCCCTAGCACGATCCGGACGTTTGGAGAGCTTCAGAACAGAGTTAAGGTGCTGAAAAGATGATCTGATGCGTGTATGGTGGAGTTAAAGTTCGAGAAGGAAGAAAAATTATATGTTGCATGCAATCTGATACGGAATTCTAATCCTTTAAACCGCCTTACTCATCGCGTACCGCCAAGGAAGGCGAAATGGGGCTTGGCGTACCGCAATGGAATCCGGAGTCACATTAGATATTTTGACTCATCGCGTACCGCCAAGGGACCTCAAAATGGCCTTGGAGTACCGCGACGAGTCCCGGAGTGCAATACTTTGAAATTTTTCTTCATTTTACAATTCTGGAGAATCGGGAACTCCGTTTCTCGCACGGTTTTCGCCCACGTTCACGATTTTTTTTGTGTACTATCAAATTGTAATAATCACAATTATTAAATTAATGTGGATTTCAAGCACGATGACATGTGCTTTCAGTCACTGATGAGGTAATTCTCGAACGTAATTGTCACAATCTCCTCCTCTTAGAGAAATTTCGTCACGAAATTTAAGAAAGACTTATCTGGTGATAATCACTTATGAAAACAGATGAGGATATTTTTCTTTCATACGTTCCTCACATTCCCATGTATATTCAGGTCCACATTGTAAGTTCCATCTAACTTTAACTATTGGAATGCGACTTTGTTTCAACACTTTGACTTCTAGATCCATCACTTCTACTGGTTCTTCCCTGAGTTGGAGTTTATCATCAATTTGAATTTATTCAAGAGGCACGATCAATTATTCATCAGTTAAGCACTTCTTTATATTTGATACGTGAAAGACATCGTAAATGTTACTAAGTTCAGGAGGTTATTCAAGTCTATAGGCTACCGTTCCAATTCGTTCTAGAATTTTGAACAGTCCTACTAATCTTGGTGAGAGTTTACCTCGCTTTATAAATCTGAAAATGCCCTTCCAATGTGACACTTTTAACATTACTCGATCACCTATTCGTTCTTGAATAAATGCGATCTTGTCGGTGGTTTCTTTTATGAATTCCGGGCTTGTGATTTGACTTTCACCTACCTCTGACTAGTAGATAGGAGATCTACACTTGCGTCTATAGAGGATTTCAAATGGAGCGCATTGAATAATGGTGTGTAGCTGTTATTGTATGAGAATTCAACAAGTGGAAGATGAATATCCCAGCTACCTCCAAAATTAATCACATAGATTCTGAGCATGTCTTCAAGAGTTTGATTCGTTCGTTCGGTTTGTCCATCCGCTTGCGGATGATAAGATGTGCTCATATTGATTTGTGTGCCCAAAGCATTCTGAAGAGCCTACCAAAATCGTGACATAAATCGACTATCTCTATTAGAAATGATGGAGATCGATACTCCATGTTGAGTGTCACACCCCGAGCCGGCTGGATCGACTCTCCCGTCGGGCGGAAAGTTCTCGGGGCGCGATATCGTTTGATAATCAAAATGATCAGATTGTTTGCATAGCACATGATATATAAATGAGAAATGCTAACATGACAATGATATAGAATTACAAAGTTAAATTACATTGTTTCGTTCATAATTTAACTAAGTAAATCTATTCAAAAGAATCAGTGAGTTTCTATCTTGTAACTGTACAAGATCTACAAAAGATGATTCATTGCTTTGTCATTCCAAAAGTATGCTTGTCACAAAATGTAGCAAGGTCTTCTAAAAGTCCACTAGCTATGTTCTTGATATCTGGTGACTAAACATGTTCGTCACTTGAGAAAACATGCATTTAAACAAAGTCAACATTAGGTTGGTGAGTTCATAAATTTGATACTTGAAAACATTGATTTATTTACATACACAGTCACAATGTCATACATGATACTTGTGAGTGTTTGATTCATCTGTTCGCACAATGGCCTCTCCATAGTTATATTTACAAGTAGTATCTCATCCTATTAGCTATGCTTATATATAGGGCATATGTAGGGGAACAAGCCCCAGCCAACATCCCACCACATATCTAATAGAACTTAACACCACTTGCGATACAACTATAGATCCCTACTTTCATTTCACCTGTTCATCCCATTTGATATTCACCCGTTGTATCATACGTAGAATAATATGTCGAGAGGGGTTTAGTTATCAAACCAAAGTATTGATACCCCCTCAATGTATTAAGGAAGTTAGATTAATTTAATCTGATCCTTGTTATTATTCTATTTCTTGTGGAGTTAACTGTTAATCACTTTTAAATAATAAGAGTGTTAGTTAACCAATTGATATTTGTTCTCAACTTGAAGTGCATAGAGCCTAAAAGGAATTCATTGCAATCCTCATGTAATCAGATTACAATGCATCCGATTTACCTCTACCACTTTGTATTCCCGGAGGCCTCATCGAAACTATTACTAGTAATATGACATGAGAGAAAGTCAATTCCTCAGTCTACTAGTCAATAGAGATCGATGGATTAATTACAATTTTA
The DNA here is from genome assembly GCA_009363875.1 of Mikania micrantha. Lineage (NCBI taxonomy): Eukaryota > Viridiplantae > Streptophyta > Magnoliopsida > Asterales > Asteraceae > Mikania > Mikania micrantha. The sequence goes on from CM018685.1 coordinate 18,987,686, forward strand.
ACTGCAGATTAATATCACCATGTGTCGCTTTCCAGACCCTGACTGTTCGTCGCCCTGTCACCGGTCATACGTTACCGGCCAATGAATCAATACGATCAACATACCAGCCCTACAAGCTGGAGGTTTGTCAAACCCATGGTACCACTAAGCTATCGTCGATTTAGTCACGTCAAACTAACTGGTCAGCGATTTGTGAAGGGACTTACAATGATCAAACTTGAATACATGGCACATGATTGAAATGATATAATACAGACAGTTCAATAGTAATCAATTGTATCATGTTCACCAATGTTGTTTGTTCTCAATGTTGTGTGTTCTCGTTGTTGTTAACAAGGTTAAATAAGAACTTGTCTTATTATATATTGTTATTTGTTGTGTGAATGATGTTGTTATCATGAAGTTACGTTATCATGATTACCATTCCTGTTGTTCCGTATGGTTACCCTGTTGTCACTATCGTGTTGTAAGAACTAGTCTTACTACACTTAGTCGACTCAGGTGGTAGATGATACTTGTTTCGTGTTATCTTGTAATATGCATCGAGTTGTAAGCTGAGTGTTATAGGAACTTGTCCTATTACACTTAGCTAACTCCGGTGATGAATGGTATTATGAAGATATATTATCTTCATATAATTCATGTTTGTTGTTGTTGTTGTTGTCATCGTGTTCACATGTGATAATCTCATTGTTTGTTCTTGTAAGAATAATTAAGTGTTATAAGATAAAATCTTACAACTACATTATTCTATTGTGTTGATGATTCATGAAGTTATATTATCATGTTCATCTTAGTTGTTTCTGTCATGTTATGATCATACAAGCATGCATACAATGATAAGCGATAATAAGTCAAGCAATATTATCTAAATCAAAGTATAAGCAATATGTTAAACTAAAACTTTTAGATAAATAAAAGATTTAGCATGTTTCTCAGCCCCGAGAGTTTAAAATCAGTTAAGATTAGAAAACGGGGCGTATGAACTCACCTTGTAGTAGTTGTGGTTGACTTAGCCTAAACAAGAATGCACGCGCTCTTTGTTGTACTTGATGTTGCATTCACGATCCTGTATTGATTTCACGTTGTTTGTAACTTGTAAACATAAGTTGTAGAGATTTGTGTATGTATGTGCTAGTCTAAGTCGGCTACCACTTATCGGTCTTGGTCATCATTAGGCCCGGGTTCAATTGTCATAGATTTTACTAACACTTAACTATTTTAAGTTAAGCTTAGTACTTATTGTTATTGATTTTATGTTTCACTTTGTTTCATTGTCGTGACAAAAGGGTTCTAAGTGTAAAACTTAGGTTTTAGATTAAATGTTATTAATCCTTAGTATCTTGTAACATAGTTTTGTATCATAATTGTTCCATTTGTCTCCACACTTAAAACCACTTGTTAATATATTCAAAATACATTGTTTTAGGCTTTAGGAAACTAAACCCAAACCATACCACCTTTGTAATATTTTAGAAAATCCATGCATGACATCCATGCAATTTATTTATGTTCTCGTTTACAATCCTTGAATCAATTGAACCAAATGATTTCGTGGGTCGTATAATGATGTTGGGCCGAACCAATAAGTCCTTGGGCCGATTGAGCCATGGTGGACCGAACCAGTGACCATGGGCCGAACTGGGCCCAAGTAAGGAATGTGGGCCAGTTGACACCGGGCTTGTGAAGCCGGATGAGTACATGCGCCGAAATTAGATTGTGGCCGAACCACATTGGGCCGATCGAATGAAGTCATGCGAATGGGAGTCCGGCCGAATGGTCAAGCTTGCGAATGATGGTGGTCGAATAGGTCAGAGTTTCGGCCGAATGGAGTGTTACTGATTGAATGGGGGTGGTCCTACTTCGGCCGAATATGGTTCACCGAATGAGGATAGCATCGAATGGGCCTTGTCCAAATGTGGCTGCCATACGGCTGGACTCAATCGCCCAGTTCTCCTTCGGCCGGAGCTGGGTCAGTCGGCCCTTGGCCTTTCGGTCGGCCTTCATTTGACAACCTGTGGTCGTCGAGTCCCACAAGGTGTTCATCCCAAGTTTCAGCCGAACTCATTCAAACTCCTGCTAGTCGTGCATGTACAAACCATGGTCAAGTGTTTAGGGTTGCAAGAGAGAGGTTTTGAACCGGTTAGATCAAAGGTTAGAACAAAAGGGTGAAAACCCTAATTTCCGTGACTTTGCAGCTCGCTTTACCTCGGATTCGATGGGTTTCTCCTCAGATCTCTTTTACTTTTGTGTAGAGGGGATCAAGAGCTTCGATTTGGTCCAAAGATGGAGTGATTTGGCTGAGAAATGATCCAGTTATGGAGGTTTGAAGTTCCAAAATCTAGAGAGAGAATGGAAACCGGGATCAGGGTTTTAGAGAGAGAGTGGGAAAAGAGAAATGAGGAAGAAAGCCCTCATTTAGGGTATTTATACCCCGGGGGTGTGCGGGTTCGTTTCGGTTGCTCGGTTCTCGTCTTTGTTGCATTTCCGGATCGTTATGCGCGTATATTCGTATTTAAAATTAAAAGAATTTTTTTTAATATTTAAAAGGTTTTAAAAGTTGTGATTCCTAATAAATGTTCTGTATTTATTTTCCTTATTTTATTATCGTTCGAATCGTTTATTCGATTTCGTTTCGTCAGATCGTGTCACCTTCGCGCATATTCGTTCGAATCGTCACCCAAACGAACACGACGATGGTTTTGCTTTCTGACTTTTGTTTTCTACTTTTCAGTCATCATTTCAGAACTTTAAACTCACAGATATGTTTGTGAGAATCGTCACCCACACAAACACACTGTCAGTTCGTTATTCTGAAACGATACTGAAATTATGCTTTGAATTGTGTTTCCTCACTGACAGACTCAACTAAACTTTATGTTTTCACATTGTTTTCATACTGAATTATCAGCCATCTGATTCCTGTCATCTATGGATATCAGATCGCAACTGACATGTTCTTGTTGTTTACTTGCACATTGTTATTTCTCTTGATTCGTTGTACTAACTGTAATTAGGTTTTCACCTAAATACAAACAACTGTTATTTATCGTGAGTTGTTGTACTTACAGTATTTAAGTTTTCACTTAAACACGTACAACTGATGCTTGTTTTCTTGAATTATGTTATCACACACACTATTCTTGCATTGTATTTACACACAGTAAATATTGAAAGTACACATACCGTACGGACTTGCCGGACGATCAGGTACTGGATGTCACATTGAGATACAATCTCATTAACATAGAGTTTAGCTAGTCGATCCATGGAGTAATCTTCTCGGATTGGTAAGAAATGCACAGATTTAGTAAGGCGATCAACGATAACCCATATAGAATCATGATTACGTGACGTTCTGGGTAGTTTAGTAATGCTTGTTTGAGATTGTTACTATTTTTAGTAACGTTATTGTTACAAAATGTTGATAGATGATGAAATAGAAATATGCATGTGTTTAGAATCATAATTTATGATTTAAATGATGAATTTTGGGGCATTGGTTAGTTAATATTGATATAAAATTTCATTTACACACATATTACTAAACATAGTAACTTTTAAGCTGCAAATGGTTTCGGAATGATGAGTTTGACATGATTTTCATGCTTAAATGGTTATTTTAACCTAACTTATGTGCTTACACATATCACACGACACTACAAACACGTGGAACGATCACTTAAACTAAACACGTCACCGACGGGTCGTTAAGTCAAACACGGTCAACACGGTCGAACACGGTCAACACGACAACTTAGAGTTGTTGGGCACGAACAAGGTCTAGTGAGACCAACACAAATACAAACACAAACAAAACCGTAAACACGAACTCACAACACCTATGTGATATAGGTAACCGCTAAGGGCGAACAGATAACCGTTCACTCAACAAACAACAACTGCTAAACTCAGATGAGTTACAGCCCCACTTTTACTCTTAACTGTTTTGTTAACTTTTGGGGTGAAAATACATTGCAACTGTTTTAGATGTATGACTGGTATGTTGTTAAACAAACTTTTTGAGTGTAACTATATCGCAACAAAGTCCTCACATATCCTTACCGTTAGTTGTGTAACAAACGAGTCGTTATTACGTAGTACTACTGGGTCTGACAAACCCCACTCAACGAAAGCTGTGACTGGCGGTCAAGACGAGTGTAATATCGATCTATTGTCGTGGTTCCGTGATAACCCGGGTAGGCAACAAACAGTTTAGTTTCGGCAAGATGAACTGACACACTCGGGATCGTAGATCCACAACTTAACATACCAAGTGTATATATGTTTACTACTTTTAACTATATTAACATGTGAACTCACCAACTTTATGTTGACACGTTTTTACATGTATTCTTAGGTAACTGAACTCACAATGCTAGGATGCACTTGGAGTAGGACCAATGAGGAGTCTTGCATGCATTCTGAACTATATTTTGAATATTTGCATAATATTGTATTTTAAACAATGTAGTGTTTAGAAAAATTTCATTTTCCACTTCATACATTGACATTTCCGCTGCTTGTTATAATGTAACTTGATTTGAATATCAAAACTATGTGTTTTCAAACTCATATAGAGTCGTTCTATATGACTGAGAGCTTTGATTCCTGGCCATGTCACACCCAGCGGTCTGACACCGCATGTGGGAATTTGGGGGTGTGACAGACTGGTATCAGAGCCTTTGTTATAGAGAACTAGGTTTGCATGCAGTAAACTTAGACTATAGCCACTGCTCTACACTAGACACTACACTTAGTCACTTCACAATAATATTTGTTTTTATCTTGACGATATGATTACTTATTAACCAAGATTACAGGATGGACAGCAACCAAGAGCGAAACCTAGGAAAGCGACCGGCCGAGGATGATATGACTAAGGAGGACCAACGCAAGATGCGTCGTATGCTTCCGGATGCAGCCCAGAGGAGTTCATGCGTGCTCGTTTGACGAGCAACACTCGCTAGTGGGATTGGTATCCCAGCATGATCCGTTACTTGATCGAGGAGGACAGAGTACCACCTCCGATGTCACTCGGGGATACACCCAGTGACCGACGACTACCAGCACTGGACTTTCCTTTGGAGCAGGCCTTCACGGCCCATGCCTCCAAGTCGGATCGGCCGATCCGACACATGTATGACTTATCAGGAGAGTTCACGATTGTTCTGGCAGACCGACAGCATCTTCGACAGCAGGTCGAGTACCACCGAGAGGAGCTAGCCTATACCGACCGGATGCACGATAACCTGGTCGGAATGACCCAACGCGCCATCCAACGGCAGGAGGAGATGGCCGCTGAGATGGACCAGATGCGCAGCAGGATAGAGCATCTGGAGGAACACCGAGCTGCCACGAATGTAGCAGTCTAGGAGCAAGGAGCATGGATCGGGGCAGTCGAGATCTTAGCTGAGGAGAACGCCGCCCAGATCGGGGCAAATAATGCGATGATGAACGCCTGGGCAGCACAGTTCATCGAGGAGCCTGAGCCAGAGGAGGAGCAACTCTTCGATGATGATGACGAGGAGCCCATGAAGGATGAGGATGAGGATCCGATTGAGGATCCGGAGGAGGAGCCCTTTGAGGAGGATAACGGACCTGCGGCTAGTGGGGATTCACACTACACTATTGCTTCAGAGTAGTTTAGCTTTACTTTGTTTTTTCTGTTTCATTAGCAGTTGTAAAACCTAGATGAGTGGGTTGTGCTCATATGAACTTTTGCTAGTAGAAGTAATTTCAAACTTATGCTTGTACTCTCAAAAAATGATTTTCAATGAAAAATGATCTTTTGGAATTATTTTCTGTGTAATGTACCTGTGTTGCATGCTAACATAACATCTAACGCAACCCGTAGCTAACACCCTATCTATGATATATAGATACTAGCAATGACGGGAAACCATGTACGAGCGCCTAAGCGCACCATTGGCTCGGCAACCATCAAGGCTATGGTTGAACGAAGGGTCAACCAGGCAATTGCTGAATACGAGGCAAATCGGGTAAATAGCGAGACCAGCGGCACGAGCAGCGGCAAAAATTAACCCGAACTCAACTAACCTAACAGACGCAACATAAACACTAGCACACAGACTTTATAATAAAACGCAGGATCCTGGAACAACTTAAGGGGATGCAACTTTAAGACTTTCCTAAGCTGTCACCCACATACCTTCAAGGGTACATCAGGAGCAGTGGGAATGCTCCGGTGGATAGAGAAAGCCGAATTGGTTTTCTCAATGTGTGACCGCGCAGACGAAAACAAAGTCAAATTCGCCACCAGAACTCTGGAGGGCCAGGCCCTCACCTGGTGGAACACGCATGTCCAGACACTGGGACTGCAAGTGGCCAACTCCATCACGTGGGAGGATTTCACTGGAATGCTCGAAGAGGAATTCTGGGTACACAAGATAGTGGGCTCAGAGATCGAGCAGTATGTCACTCGATTCCATGACCTATATAGGCTGTGTCCGGCGTTGGTGACTCCGAAGTATAAGTGTGACACCCACTGTCACTATCATGTCCCCTCCGGACATTAACACCAACATTTAATAATTTACGTTAGGTCCCAGTAAACACTTTCGTGTTTTACACACCTGTAAACATACTATTTACTAACACCTGTAAAAAACAAAGTTTACATATGTTTACATACTCCTCAAAACATTTGTTACACAAAAGTTACACAACTGTTTGGTTATTAAAATTTAAAACCATCATATGAGCCTTCACGTTCGATTCCCGATCACCGTCACCGTTCACCCGACTCCTTAGTACCTGTAAACACCACATTTAAAATCACCATTAGTTCGTTAGAACTAAGTAAGATTACCTCACTAGTTCACCCAGTGTATTCCATAATTTCATATGGATACACTAATAAGGTTCCAAATAAAATTTGGCAACAACATACAACCACATCCAAAACGATTTACCAACGATTCGTTTTCAACCAAAACCTCGATACACCTCCCATTCATGCACAACATCATAATTTAACAACACACACACACACATATATATATATATATCCCCATAAAACTCCAGTTGTGCATCATATTTCCAAAAAGTCAAAATTAAACAATTTGACTCTTGAATTTTGAATATCTACACACTTGTAGGTCATCTTTTGTTCACACACCTTGTGAATCTGTTTCGTTGGAATTGCAAGTCTTATGTTCACACACCTTGCGAATTAAAGCATGCACATTACCAATTTAATGCCTACGAGCACAATCAATCAATTCCGACAAAGTTTCAAACTTTGAGGGTATAAGGAACTCCCGGTACTTAGCATTCAACATGCAATGGTACCTGTTAATCCACATTCGTTCAGTCCTAAGAAGATCAGGACAGAATTTAGCTTTATCAAAGAACACTGCAGTAATAGTGTCTATATCCTCCTCCTTGTGCCTCATATGTAAAAATTCCTCAGTAATTCTATCAATAGCAGCCTGAGGACAGAATCGTTTAAGGAACAACTCCTTAAATGCACCCCAAGTCAATTCCTTTATACCATCCCGACCCTTCTTCTTTCGGAGAAGTTCCCACCAATCTTTTGCTCGCTCTTTCAATTGATTTCCAGCAAATATTACCTCGTCAGACGGATCATAATGACACGTTTCAAACGTGCTTTCCATATCAGCTATCCACCTTTGGCTCAACAGTGGATCCACCTCACCCTTAAATACAGTTGGCTTACAAGCCACAAATTCCTTGTAAGTAACCTTTTTAAGAGGTTTTTCCCCACCTATTTCATCTTTAAGAGTTTCAAACTCTTCATGTATAAAATTTTTCAACGAAGCTTGTAATCCATCTAAACGAATTGGTAAGGTAGCTTCAAATGCTTTAGCTACCTCCTCCCTCACCATCACTTGCAGTTCGGTGAGATGTTCTTCCTCCTCATGCCCTAACCCCTTTGGGTTATGTTCATCAGCCATTTTATGACTGAGATAATTTAAACATATCACTAGTTTACATATCTATAATCAACATATATGCAACCCACATACTCGTCCATAACGGACTTATACATTACATGTATATGTGTCTTTATTGAATATTCACACTCTTGTGAATTACTCAATTATTCAACTAATGACACCATTGTGATTTTCAACTTATCACATACATCCACTTTTAACACCCTACCAAAACTTCCATATACTGGTGTGAAATAATGTTCCTAAGGATACGTTCATATCATGTATATGTTACTAAGCTGGCCAAGCATAGCAAGATATGCACCATATACCCATGTCCTTACGTTCACTGTTTCACACAAGTTAGGAATATTGGTTTATAACATAACAAATTCCCATATCATATACATCATACAACAATTTACAGATACATCATACCTGGTGAGTTCGGCTTTGTGATCGGACTTCGAATCGAACGGCTCTCCCCCTCTATCCAGAGCTCAATGGTTTGAGTTTAAGTGTTCATGACGCACTCAAATCCCTCAAACCTTTGGCTCTGACACCAACCTGTGACACCCACTGTCACTTTCATGTCCCCTCCGGACATTAACACTAATATTTAATAATTTACGTTAGGTCCCAGTAAAAACTTTCATGTTTTACACACCTGTAAACATACTATTTACTAACACCTGTTAAAAACAAAGTTTACATATGTTTACATACTCCTCAAAACATTTGTTACACAAAAGTTACACAACTGTTTGGTTATTAAAATTTAAAACCATCATACGAGCCTTCACGTTCGATTCCCGATCACCGTCACCGCTCACCCGACTCCTTAGTACCTGTAAACACTACATTTAAAATCACCATTAGTTCGTTAGAACTAAGTAAGATTACCTCACTATTTCACCCAGTGTATTCCATAATTTCATATGGATACACTAATAAGGTTCCAAATAAAATTTGGCAACAACATACAACCACATCCAAAACGATTTACCAACGGTTCGTTTTCAACCAAAACCTCGATATACCTCCCATTCATGCACAACATCATAATTTAACAACATATATATATATATATATATGCCCATAAAATTCCAGTTGTGCATCATATTTCCCAAAAGTCAAAATTAAACAATTTGACTCTTGAATTTTGAATATCTACACACTTGTAGGTCATCTTTTGTTCACACACCTTGTGAATCTGTTTCGTTGGAATTTCAAGTCTTATGTTCACACACCTTGTGAATTAAAGCATGCACATTACCAAATTAATGCCTACATAGTTGCAGATCACCTTTTTGTTCACACACCTTGTGAATCTATTACATTGGAATTACATGTCTTATGTTCACACACCTTGTGAATCAGCATGCACATTTCCAATCCACCATTTGTTCACACACCTTGTGAATCAGCATGCACATTTCCAATCCACCTTGTGAATCTATTACATTGCAACTCACACGTATACAACCAGTTTCAATACACCCAATACCCATACATGTTGATTCAAACTCATTTGAATCTCATTTACTAGTATGTGGTATTCAGATGTCAAGTCATTATTTATAATTAGCATATCATGCTAAAATCATTAACTTTCAATTTCAAACATTTTATCAACACTTGAACTGGATCTATCATTCCAGAGAATGATCTAAAATCATCATAACCATGATTTAATCATCCCACAGGTTATCATATTCAATAATATGAGTTTCACAACAACCGGACATCATAACGGATTAAAATCAAGATTTCACCGTTAAAACATCTAGTTCTTCGTTTCTAATCCTCCCTAATCATCCTATAATGCTCAAAACTCAATTTAATCCATATACTATTAAAATCAGTGAGATAAAACGAATTGTTACCCTTTGAACGGATTTCTGATTGAAATCTGACGATCCAGACTTGCAGAAACAATCCCTGGTTCGATCCGGATGTTCTGGTGGTCTTAAAACTGATTTTGAATGTCAAAAATTCGATTTGGTAGTGAGTGGTGGAGCTGAGATGCGAGGATGTTCAAAAATTAAGATTTCCATTGAAATCCTGATAAGATAAAGTATCTGCTAAACCGCCTCACCCGTCGCGTACCACGAAGGAGGGCTTATAGAGCCTTCGCATACCGCGAAGAAATTCGGGGTCCTCAGATATTTTAGGTTCTTCGCGTACCGCGAAAAGGCCTCACGAAGCCTTCGCGTACCGCGAAGCAATTCAAAACATAATTTCTTCATTTCGTGATTCCGGACAATCTGTAGCTCCGTTTCACGCACGGTTTTCTCCCATGTTCATAATTTCTCACATACTTTCAATTTTTAATAATCACAATCATTCTATTGGTGATTATTTCAAACGTGTTCGATAATTGAAAATCGGTCGTTACAAATCTCCCCTCCTTATGAAGGTTTCGTCCTCGAAACCGCTTATACATCAAAACGAAAGGGATAAAATTTTCTCATCTCGTCTTCTGACTCCCACGTTGCGTCAGATCCCCTCCTGTTTTTCCATTGAACTTTTACTTGGTTCAAGGATTTATTTCTGAGTTGTTTGACTTTTCGATCTAAAATCGCAATTGGCTTTTCAATATAATTTAATTTATCATCAATTTCCAGATCTTCAAATGGAACATAAGCCGATTCATCTGCCAAACATTTTCTCAGATATGACACGTGAAAAGTATCATGTATACCATTCAATTCTTCTGGTAGCTCAAGGCGATAAGCAACATTACCTATCCGAGCTGTAATTCTGAATGGTCCAATAAGACGCGGGCTTAATTTTCCTCGTTTACGAAAACGAATTACACCCTTCCAAGGGGAAACCTTTAACAACACAAAGTCTCCCACTTGAAATTCAATCGGTCGTCTTCGTTTATCTGCATACGACTTTTGACGGTCTTGTGTCGCTTTCAAGTGAGCTCGAATTTGATCAATTCGCTGATTTGTAACTTTCAATATCTCTTTATTTTCAAACTCTCGCGGTCCAACTTCTCCCCAGCAAATGGGAGTACAACATAACCTTCCATACAACATTTCATATGGAGGCATTCCCAACACAGAATGATAACTGTTGTTATACGAAAATTCCGCCAGAGGTAGATAGTCATCCCAACTACCTCCGAAATCAATTATACACACTCGTAGCATATCCTCTAGTGTCTGAATGGTCAGTTCACTCTAACCATCAGTTTGAGGATGATACGCCGTGCTCAACAACAGTTTCGTGCCCAATTCCTCTTGAAAATTCTTCCAGAAATGAGAAGTGAATCGTGTGTCTCGATCGGACACAATCGTCACTGGTATCCCGTGACGTGACACTATTTCTTTCACATACACTTCAGCCATCTTCTCGGAAGAATACGATTCACGAATAGGAATAAAATGAGCACTTTTAGTCAGTCGATCCACAATGACCCAAATCGTATCATACCCTTTTCGGGTTTTCGGAAGTTTAGTAATTAGGTCCATTGTGATGTGCTCCCATTTCCACATAGGAATCTCCATAGGCTGTAATTTGCCATAAGGCTTTTGATGCTCAGCCTTTACTTGCAAACAAGTTAAACATTTTTCAACATATTTAACAATATCTCGTTTCATACCTGGCCACCAGTAATTTACCCGAAGGTCTCGATACATTTTAGTGGCTCCCGGATGAATTGAGTATTTTGATTTATGAGCTTCCTCCATCAGATCAGTTTTCAAAGAACAAGTGGGAGGTATCCACACCCTACCCAATCTTGTCTTTAACCCACGACTATCTTCATCCAGATTATGAGCTTGCCCCTTTATTCGATCTCGTTTCCAGTTTTCTTCTTTTAAAGCTTCAACTTGAGCTTCTTTAATTTGATTCACCAAATCAGAAGAAATCACAATCTTCATTGCTGTAACCCGAATGGGTTCATGTTCTTCCTTTCTACTCAAGGCATCCGCTACCACATTGGCTTTTCCTGGATGATAAAGGATTTAACAATCATAATCCTTGAGTAGTTCTATCCAACGTCTTTGCCTCATGTTTAATTCCTTCTGTGTGAAGAAATATTTCAGGCTCTTGTGATCAGTGTAAATTGTACATTTCACACCATACAAGTAATGCCTCCAAATTTTTAAGGCAAACACTACCGCTGCCAATTCTAGATCATGAGTAGGATAGTTTACTTCATGAACTTTCAGTTGCGTCGACGCATAGGCAATCACCTTACCTCTTTGCATAAGGACACAACCAAGCCCAAGATAAGATGCATCAGAGTACACCACAAAATCATCAGGCCCATCCGGTAGAGTTAATACCGGTGCCTGAGTTAACCTGAACTTAAGTGTGACAATTCGACATTTTCGGGTTAACCCGGTTAGCAAAAATTATCGGAAATGATACGAAATCATATGAAATCAAACTAGAAGGGTTATAATTGAACAAAACGAGTTTACAAACATCCAAACTACAAGGATTAAACTTGTAAAGACATTAAAGGTTCAATTTTGACTTTGGGAAGTCAAAATTCGACCTAGAACTCAATTGAAACCGAAATTAGCATTTATACAAGTTTTAATCAGTGTAAATTGTCATTAATCATCATATTGATGATCATTATCATTAATTCAATGGTTAATTTCAACCATAAAATCGAATTAAAGGTGTTGGTAAACCAAAAGCTTAAAACCGTTACGTATAATCATGGCAATCATTCAATTCGACTTTAATTACCCGAATTGTGTATAAAAGATTCTTAGTCGGCCCCTTTAGGGTCTTTTGCATTTCACAATTTGATTTTAGAAGCTGTGAATCGAAGAATTTGAACGTGGTGCGGACGAACCTCAAGTCTTTAGTCGAAATACACCAATCGGACATTCAATCAGGTAAGAATCGATCCCTACACTACCTAAACATGCCGACTAAGATTGATCCTAAATAAATTTCGACTAATAACATCGAATTATATGATTTCGGATTCTAGGGTTCATCCTAGAATGCGAATTGGGGGTCTTTGTTCTATCAAGTTTAAAAATCGAATTAAATGTTACAGAGAGCTTCGAAATCCTCTGTGTACTGAAATTCATATGTCAATTTGATGTAATAACTATGAATTGAATGAAGTCCATTTCTAGGGTTCTTGATGAAAAACCATTTGGGGGTTTCGATCCAAACGTGTTTAAAAATTAGAGTAGATCACACAGAAAGTTTCGGAAACATGTGTGTAATGAAAATCATAAGTCAATTGCATCAAACAATATCGAATTAATGGATTTCAATTTCTAGGGTTCATGGGTTAAAACGAATTGGGGGTTTTGAGGTTATTGAACTTGTTTCTCGAATTATTTAACACAGAATGGTTCGAAATTCTGTATCAAATGAAAACCATATGGATTTAAACTATAACAAAATCAAATTTGTTGAAATCGAATCAAGGAGAATAGAGTTAAGGTTCGAACCTATGATGGTCACAAAAACCCTACGATTTTGACAAATTAATTGAATTAAAACTACCCTTTGACTCATTTTGATCTATGGAACAATAGCCCCATGGTTCTAGGTGCGATCTGGGTCGAATCGTGGGTCAATCGAACGCATGTGGGTTCGGTTGAAGTTAACAAAGGGAAACCAAGCACCTAAAGGTTAAAACAATTAGTTTCTAACTCCTAATTCGAATCCCTAGCGGGCTGAGATGGTAAGGATGGTTTGTTAGGAGGTAGAGGTCGCGGGTTCGAACCCGGCCTTTACCGGTTTTTGGGTTTTAAACCATTTTCATTATTTCCGTCATAACTAGTTCGTTTTAATTCCGATTTAATCCGTTTCAATTGCGTTGGAACCAGAATTGAATTCCGAATCTAATGAAACGATAAAATATATATTTTTGGCATGAAATCATGATCGGGTATAATTACGCGTGTTTAAAAGAATCGTATATACTTATACGGTTTAAACCACCGAACACAAAGTCACGCGTACTTACGTACGCACGATTCTAACAATCTAACATACGTGTGTTGACACGTATGTGAGTTCAAACACAAAACGATAATTCGAATAACACTAAGTTAATGTTAAAACACAGATTCTTCGTAGAGGATTATCTACGCGACTGCACCTACGGTGATCATTCTGTTTGCTATCAAAGGTGCGTACACGGCCCCTTTCTTATTTTAACTGTTTTGGGGGAGAAAACATGTGCAACAAACACTTTTAGATACATATCACTTGCATGAGTTAGCTGTTTACATTAAGTGCAAACATAGCATTACAAAGCCTACATTATCGAACCGTTTAGTTTGCCGGAGTGCAAAGCGTGGTAGTTGAAGATAGATCTATTGGGTTTGACAAACCTCACTTGGTAGATGGGATCTACGCAGGTGTTTAACTGACCAAACACACATTACTATTGTTTATGCTAGACAATAGGGAAAAGGCTATCAAACATTGCAACAACAGTCAGATTCGGTGTCGATCACTTATGTAAATAGTACAATGACTAGCTATCATGACTATGCATGTGTGATTATGTGATCTACAAACATTTCTTACAAACAGCTTGTTCAAATATTTGTTTTAAATATTGTGATTATTCATACAAACCTGTGTATGCACCAACCTTTGTGTTGACTTGATTTACATGTTTTCTCAGGACACTAGGACACAAGCAAGGACAAGCAGGGACTAGGACTTTGAGTCTCATGCATACAGTTTACTTTAGTTGTTGATTTAAAACATGGAATATTGTATTTATGGTTTTGCAATAGTTATTTTCTATTGTTAGTTTTCAAACGCTTCCGCAAATGTTAAACTTTGATTTTACAAATTAAGACCAAAGTATGTTTGACAATCATATAGAGGTCTTCGTTATGTCTAATGATCTGAGATCCTGGTTTGTCGCGTCCCAAACGGTATGATTCCGTTAGTTGAAATTTGGGGGTGTGACATTAAGTTCATTAAAATCTTTTTCTTGGTCATCACCCCAAACAAATTTCACATCCTTTCTTGTCAGTTTAGTCAAAGGAGATGCAATTCTTGCAAAATCCTGTATAAATCGCCGATAGTAACCGGCTAGACCAAAAAAACTTCTAATTTCAGTAGGAGTTTTAGGAGAACTCCACTTCATTACCGCTTGAACTTTCGAAGGATCAACAAGTATGCCATCAGCACCCACCACATGTCCCAAAAACATGTTCAACAAAAGGGGAACAACCAATATTGGCAATGGTTTCCTGCTCTCATACGCAGCTGGGTGCGGGAAGAACGAGTGCCACCACCACCAACTGCCAACACTGTTAAAAGCCTTTGGACGTTACCTGCTCTTGGATATCCACTAGAACAGGCATTTGTTGGTTTTCTTGCACGCATGGAGCGTGAAATCCGCAACATGCGGGAAGTAGCAGGGATGATCACAGAATTGCTTGAGAATAACAACTGGCTGACACAAATGTGGGATAACCTCACTGAGGAGTTGGTTAGGACTAATGAAGAACAGGAAAATTTGGTGGAAACGATCTAGATGATGCGAGGGACGATCCTCGAACTCACTGCACGACTAGAAACTACTGAGTTACGTGTAGCTGTAGCCGAGGCAAGGGCTGAGGAAGCCAATGCACGGGCTGGTGCGGCGGCGATTGAAGCCAATATAGTGAGAGACTTGGCTGGGGAGGCCATGACCCTCATCACTGGGCATATGTGTTACCAGCATGGTGCAGTGACTGGTACAGTGGAACGGGAAGATTCATCATCAACTATTGGTCCACCAAACGATGGAATCTAGTCATTTCATTCACTTTCTAATTAACAAACTTATATGAGTGGGTTGTACTCATAAAAGTAGATTTCGTGTTTAGTTGTTTTGAATCTCTTTGAAAAACAATTGTAAGCACTAGTTTATCATAAATGATTAAGAATTGTTACCTTATTGGTTATGGTAGTGTGTTACATTTACTTTATGCATGAATGATGATTATGCGATGGGTGTAGTCTCATTTTGTTTATTTGTAAATATGAAGATCATGGTTGGAGAGAACATTAACATGAACGCAACGGAACTTGAGGCACTTATTAACACTCGAATCACCGAGACAATTGCAAACTATACGCAAACACACCAAACAGAATCACACGGTCCACCGGGGAAACTGGTAAAACCACAAATATGCACGTTCAAGACATTCTTGGACTGCAAACCACGTAATTTCAAAGGATCGGAAGGAGCCGTTGGACTTCTTCGATGGATTGAACAGTTAGAATCGGTTTTTGAGATGTGCAATTGTCCGGAAGAAAACAAGGTCAGATACGCTAATGGTACTTTGGAGGTTCAGCCTTGGCATGGTGGAACTCTATCATACAGACACTCGGCTTGAATACAGCCAATGCCCTTACTAGGAACGGATTCAAAATCCTGTTGCAGGAGGAGTATTGTTCACGTAATGAAATGCAAAAAACTTGAGGATGAATACGGGCAACTCAAGATGAAAGGCTCTAATATTGAGGAATACACTACTCGATTTCAGCAATTAGCAAGACTTTTACCCCACAGGGCAACCCCATCTAGCAAGTGGATCAAGAGATACATTGGAGGGCTGGTATCTCAGGTTCGAAAATTGATCATATCTGCAAATCCTACTACCATACAGCAAGCTGTTCGACTGGCACACCAACTGACTGATCAAACGATGCAACGGAGAACATTACCCAAACGAACAGTAACAACTAAGGTGGGAGACCACAAAAGAAAATGGGAGAGCATTGATTCCAAGAATTTCACTCAGCAGTCATTTCAGCAGAATCGCAAGCAGGAATCCAACAAGACTCATCACAATCCAAACAATAACCAACAGTCATCGGGAGGGTATAATGGTAGATGCCCGAAGTGTAACAAATGTGGATTCCATCACTTTGGGAATCAATGTGACAAGTACCGATGTCAGCGATGCAGAAAGATAGGTCACATAGCAAAAGACTGTCGAGGGGAACTGCAGGCAAGCTCACTCAACCGGAGCAACACACAGAAAGGATGTTTTGAGTGTGGCTTATCAGGACATTTCAAGAAGAAGTGCCCACAACTCAAGAAAAGAAGGGCTAATGACATAACTACAAAAGGAAACAGCAACAACAACACAAATGTTGCTAGAACAGGGCTTTTGTGATTGGAGGACGTCAGGCACGGGAAGATCCCAACGTCGTTACGGGTACGTTTCTCTTGAATTATCACTCTGCCTCTATGCTATTTGACACCGGTGCAGATCGGGGTTTTGTATCTAGCAAATTTTGTGAATTGTTAAGTATTAGTCCTACTGCTTTAGAAAACCCATACACTATAGAACTAGCTAATGATAAGTTAGTTGTTGTAAACCATATTCCTAAAGGATGTGTTCTCGACTTGATGGGTCAAACACATGACATTGACTTTATGCTTACCGCTTTAGGCAGTTTTGATGTAGTCATTGACATGGACTGGTTGTTCAAACACCAGGCTGAAATAGTATGCTATCAAGAGATCGTTCGTATACCGCTTTCACATGGGGAGGCACTGTATGTACAAGGTGAGAAGAGCAGTACGGCACTGCGTCTCATATCTTGTATGAAAGCACACAAATGTCTGCGTAAAGGTCATACGGCAGTTATAGCACTTATAACTGAGAAGCCGGTAGTTGAGAAGAATATAGAAGACATCCCAGTAGTTTGAGAATTCCCTGAAGTATTTCCAGAAGACCTACCGGGATTACCGCCTATCAGACAGGTGGAATTTCGAATCGACCTTACACCAGACGTAGCACTGATAGCTAGGACGCCTTATCGACTTGCACCATCTGAGATGCAAGAGTTATCTACACAACTGCAAGAGTTGTTAGATAAGGGTTTTATACGACCTAGTTTTTCACCATGGGGAGCTCCAGTCTTATTTGTCAAGAAAAAGGACGGGACTTTCCGTGTGTGCATCGATTACCGGGAACTGAACAAGGTTACCATCGAAAACCGGTATCCGTTACCTCAGATTGACGATCTGTTTGATCAGTTGCAAGGTTCGAGTTATTACTCGAAGATCGATCTCAGATCTGGTTATCATCAACTCAGAGTTCAAGAAGAAGATATTCCGAAGACAGCATTCAGAACGCGCTATGGCCATTATGAATTCTTGGTCATGCCATTTGGGTTGACAAACGCTCCAGCAGTATTCATGGATCTCATGAATTGAGTCTGCAAACCTTATCCTGATAAGTTTGTCATTGTTTTTGTTGATGACATTCTCATCTATTCTCAGACTAAGGAGGAGCACGCTGAACATCTTCGATTGCTGTTAGAATTACTGAAACAAGAGCAACTGTACACTAAGTTCTCGAAATGTGACTTCTAGATGCTAGAAGTTCAATTCTTGGGTCATATAGTCAATGAAAAGGGCATACATGTTGATTCAGCGAAGATTGAAGCGATTAAGAATTGGGAAGCTCCAAAGACCCCTACCGAGGTACGACCATTCCTTGGTTTGGCGAGGTATTACCGACGATTCATTGAGGGTTTCTCAAAGATCGCTCAACCACTTACAGCTCTTACGCACAAGGGAACGAAGTATAAATGGACGGATAAACAGGAAGCTGCATTCCAGCTATTGAAACAGAAACTCTACAGTACACCAATTATGTCCTTACCGGAAGGAACAGAAGACATTGTGGTGTATTGTGACGCATCTGCACAGGGTTTGAGATGTGTGTTGATGCAGCGTGATAAAGCGATTGCTTATGCTTCAAGGCAACTACGACCACATGAAAAGAATTACACTACTCATGATTTGGAGTTAGGAGCAGTGGTCTTTGCTTTGAAAATTTGGAGGCATTATTTATATGGAACCAAGTATACCATTTACACTGATCATAAGAGTTTGCAACATATCTTTGATCAGAAGGAGCTTAATATGAGATAGCGACAGTGGGTTGAATTGTTGAACGACTACGAATGCGCGATTAAGTATCACTCGGGAAAAGCTAATGTGGTAGCTGATGCTTTAAGCAGACAAGACACTTCAACAAGACGGGTTCGCGCACTTATGATGACAATACATGCTGAATTACCTGAGAAGGTACGCAGTGCTCAGTTGAGAGCCTTAGGAAAGGATAATCTGGTACAGGAATCCTTACGGGGGATGGAGGAACAATTGGATATTAAACCTGATGGAATCCGTTATTTCATTAACCGAATGTGGATACCTTTGTATGGTGGTTTAATGGAACTTGTGATGGATGAAGCACACAAGTCTAGATATTCTGTCCATCCGGGATCAGACAAGATGTATCATGATTTGAAGGCACTGTATTGGTGGCCTCACATGAAGGCTGACATTGCAAGGTACATTAGCAAATGTTTGACTTGTTCGAAAGTCAAAGTAGAATATCAAAAACCATCTGGTTTACTGCAACAACCAAAAATACTGATGTGGAAATGGGAACAGATTTCGATGGAATTCATTACTAAACTTTTGGAAATCTCTCCATAAGTCCTTGGGAACTCGTTTAGACATGAGTACGGCCTATCATCCGCAAACTGACGGTCAGAGTGAACGCACAATCCAAACGCTCGAGGATATGTTATGAGCATGTGTAATTGACTTTAATGATAGCTGGGAAAACCACTTACCGTTGGTGGAATCCTTTTACAAATCCGGAACCGTATGGCAGCGGCTCGGGATCGACAAAAGAGTTACGCTGACAAACACCACAAACCGTTGGAATTTCAAGTAGGAGACATGATTCTTTTAAAGGTGTCACCTTGGAAAGGTGTGACACAATTCGGCAAACGCGGGAAGCTTAGCCCACGATACGTAGGACCTTTTGAGATCCTAAAAAGGATTGGTCCGGTAGCGTATCAACTTAAATTACCGGATGAACTCAGCGGAGTTCATGATGGATTTCATGTTTCGAACTTGAAAAAAATGACTTTCTGATGAGACATTGGTAGTACCACTTGAAGAAATACAAGGGGACGAACAGTTAAGATTCATCGAGGAACCAGTTAAATGTCTTTCTGACCGAGAGGTCAAACAACTCAAACAAAGCAAGATTTCGATAGTCAAAGTTAGGTGGAATTCAAGACGTGGTCCTGAATTCACATGGGAAAGGGAAGACCAAATGATGAAAAAGTATCCCCACTTATTCAAAACAACAACAAACATTATGAAGGCACGTTAAATTTCGGGACGAAATTTCCTTCAACAAGGGGATGACGTGATATTTCACACTCTAACTGTAAGCACAAACACCTTATACTATTGATTTTAGTATAGACAACTGGGTGGAACACCAGCCTTGCAGAATGCAAACATAAACATTTCATAATAGTACATACATTTCATAATAGTACATACATGATTGATTTCAAACAATGTACTACATTTCAAACATTACATTTTATGTACTACATTTCATGATGGTACAATCATGAACGGTTAAACAATGGTGGAGTTACATATAGAAGGAACCAGAATAATTGTGTAAGGTAAATTGACGAATACAGGGGCCCATGTACTCGTGAATTTACAGGTACGCATGAATTTTGGAAGTTTCTATTTTGTCAACTACATTCAAACACTTGCTATGTGCGAGGTTACATAGTACAAACAGTTACAAACACTCACTATGTGCCAGGTTACACAACACAGTATGATCAAACACAACCAGTCACAGTTAGGTGTACTAACTAGTGTGCACGCAAACAATTACATGGAACGATCACACTTAGTTCTGATGTTGCAAACATCGAATTTTGTGTGTGAGTACACACAAGCACACAGAATGATCAGACATCACACCAACACGCACAATCTGAACTCACAAGTAGTTTCCTAACTACTTCCAACATTTAACAATTTTCGGGACGAAAATTCCTTTAACAAGGGGATGATGTGACAATTCGACATTTTCGGGTTAACCCGGTTAGCAAAAATTATCGGAAATGATACGAAATCATATGAAATCAAACTAGAAGGGTTATAATTGAACAAAACGAGTTTACAAACATCCAAACTACAAGGATTAAACTTGTAAAGACATTAAAGGTTTAATTTTGACTTTGGGAAGTCAAAATTCGACCTAGAACTCAATTGAAACCGAAATTAGCATTTATACAAGTTTTAATCAGTGTAAATTGTCATTAATCATCATATTGATGATCATTATCATTAATTCAATGGTTAATTTCAACCATAAAATCGAATTAAAGGTGTTGGTAAACCAAAAAGCTTAAAACCGTTACGTATAATCATGGCAATCATTCAATTCGACTTTAATTACCCGAATTGTGTATAAAAGATTCTTAGTCGGCCCCTTTAGGGTCTTTTGCATTTCACAATTTGATTTTAGAAGCTGTGAATCGAAGAATTTGAACGTGGTGCGGCCGAACCTCAAGTCTTTAGTCGAAATACACCAATCGGACATTCAATCAGGTAAGAATCGATCCCTACACTACCTAAACATGCCGACTAAGATTGATCCTAAATAAATTTCGACTAATAACATCGAATTATATGATTTCGGATTCTAGGGTTCATCCTAGAATGCGAATTGGGGGTCTTTGTTCTATCAAGTTTAAAAATCGAATTAAATGTTACAGAGAGCTTCGAAATCCTCTGTGTACTGAAATTCATATGTCAATTTGATGTAATAACTATGAATTGAATGAAGTCCATTTCTAGGGTTCTTGATGAAAAACCATTTGGGGGTTTCGATCCAAACGTGTTTAAAAATTAGAGTAGATCACACAGAAAGTTTCGGAAACATGTGTGTAATGAAAATCATAAGTCAATTGCATCAAACAATATCGAATTAATGGATTTCAATTTCTAGGGTTCATGGGTTAAAACGAATTGGGGGTTTTGAGGTTATTGAACTTGTTTCTCGAATTATTTAACACAGAATGGTTCGAAATTCTGTATCAAATGAAAACCATATGGATTTAAACTATAACAAAATCAAATTTGTTGAAATCGAATCAAGGAGAATAGAGTTAAGGTTCGAACCTATGATGGTCACAAAAACCCTACGATTTTGACAAATTAATTGAATTAAAACTACCCTTTGACTCATTTTGATCTATGGAACAATAGCCCCATGGTTCTAGGTGCGATCTGGGTCGAATCGTGGGTCAATCGAACGCATGTGGGTTCGGTTGAAGTTAACAAAGGGAAACCAAGCACCTAAAGGTTAAAACAATTAGTTTCTAACTCCTAATTCGAATCCCTAGCGGGCTGAGATGGTAAGGATGGTTTGTTAGGAGGTAGAGGTCGCGGGTTCGAACCCGGCCTTTACCGGTTTTTGGGTTTTAAACCATTTTCATTATTTCCGTCATAACTAGTTCGTTTTAATTCCGATTTAATCCGTTTCAATTGCGTTGGAACCAGAATTGAATTCCGAATCTAATGAAACGATAAAATATATATTTTTGGCATGAAATCATGATCGGGTATAATTACGCGTGTTTAAAAGAATCGTATATACTTATACGGTTTAAACCACCGAACACAAAGTCACGCGTACTTACGTACCCACGATTCTAACAATCTAACATACGTGTGTTGACACGTATGTGAGTTCAAACACAAAACGATAATTCGAATAACACTAAGTTAATGTTAAAACACAGATTCTTCGTAGAGGATTATCTACGCGACTGCACGTACGGTGATCATTCTGTTTGCTATCAAAGGTGCGTACACGGCCCCTTTCTTATTTTAACTGTTTCGGGGGAGAAAACATGTGCAACAAACACTTTTAGATACATATCACTTGCATGAGTTAGCTGTTTACATTAAGTGCAAACATAGCATTACAAAGCCTACATTATCGAACCGTTTAGTTTGCCGGAGTGCAAAGCGTGGTAGTTGAAGATAGATCTATTGGGTTTGACAAACCTCACTTGGTAGATGGGATCTACGCAGGTGTTTAACTGACCAAACACACATTACTATTGTTTATGCTAGACAATAGGGAAAAGGCTATCAAACATTGCAACAACAGTCAGCTTCGGTGTCGACCACTTATGTAAATAGTACAATGACTAGCTATCATGACTATGCATGTGTGATTATGTGATCTACAAACATTTCTTACAAACAGCTTGTTCAAATATTTGTTTTAAATATTGTGATTATTCATACAAACCTGTGTATGCACCAACCTTTGTGTTGACTTGATTTACATGTTTTCTCAGGACACTAGGACACAAGCAAGGACAAGCAGGGACTAGGACTTTGAGTCTCATGCATACAGTTTACTTTAGTTGTTGATTTAAAACATGGAATATTGTATTTATGGTTTTGCAATAGTTATTTTCTATTGTTAGTTTTCAAACGCTTCCGCAAATGTTAAACTTTGATTTTACAAATTAAGACCAAAGTATGTTTGACAATCATATAGAGGTCTTCGTTATGTCTAATGATCTGAGATCCTGGTTTGTCGCGTCCCAAACGGTATGATTCCGTTAGTTGAAATTTGGGGGTGTGACATTAAGTTCATTAAAATCTTTTTCTTGGTCATCACCCCAAACAAATTTCACATCCTTTCTTGTCAGTTTAGTCAAAGGAGATGCAATTCTTGCAAAATCCTGTATAAATCGCCGATAGTAACCGGCTAGACCAAAAAAACTTCTAATTTCAGTAGGAGTTTTAGGAGAACTCCACTTCATTACCGCTTGAACTTTCGAAGGATCAACAAGTATGCCATCAGCACCCACCACATGTCCCAAAAACTGGACTTCACACAACCAAAATGTGCATTTAGAAAATTTGGCATATAGTTTCTCCTTCCGTAAAGTTTCAAGGACTTCACGCAAATGACAGGCTTGATCACCCTCATTTTTAGAATAGATAAGAATGTCATCGATGAACATAATGACAGATCGATTCAACATTGGGCGACACACCCAGTTCATCAAATCCATGAACGCGACCGGTGCATTTGTCAACCCAAACGACACCAGAAGAAATTCATAATGACCGTAACGAGTACGGAAAGCAGTCTTGGGAATATCTTCCTCTTTAACCTTGAGTTGATGATAACCCGAGCGAAGATCGATTTTAGAAAACCACGACGCTCCTTGCAACTGATCAAAAAGATCATCAATTCGAGGTAGAGGATATCGATTTTTCACAGTCACTTTGTTCAACTCTCTATAATCAATACACATTCTAAGGCTTCCGTCTTTCTTTTTAACAAAAAGAATTGGTGCACCCCACAGCGAGATACTCGGACGGATAAAGCCTTTATCTAAAAGATCTTGCAACTGTGCCATTAATTCTTTCATTTCAGATGGTGCCAACCGATATGGAGCTTTAGCTATGGGCTTAGCCCCAGGAATAAGATCAATCTTAAACTCAACATCTTTATCATAAGGAATTCCCGGTAAATCATCCGGAAATACATCAGGAAAATTCCTGACTACTGGAACATCATTAAGTTCCTTTATCTCCTTTTCTACATCAAGAACATAAGCTAAGAATGACTGCCCCCATGGTTCAGGTAATTCATAGCTTTAGCTAAAGAACACAATATGGTTCCACCTCGTTTCTCTCCCTGAATACTCATAACCACCTGGAGATGTTAATTGAATAACCTTACGGTTACATACAATGTTAGCTCCATATTTAGACAACCAATCCATCCCAATCACAACATCAAATTCTCCCAAGATCATTGGAATCAAATCAACCTCATAATCCTCACCATCAATGGTGAGTTTACATCTATGATAGATGTCGTACACTAAGAAACTCTTAGAATCAGCTATTTCTACCTGTAATGGATAAGGTAGCTTAGCTATCACAAACGAATCATGATTTACAAACTTTACAGATATAAAAGAGCGACTAGCTCCAGAATCAAATAATATATAAGCAGGCAAGGAATTAATATGAAAAGTACCTGTCACCACGTTTGAAGTGACTTTGGCCTCTTCCGCTGTAATTTTGAAGGCTCTACCCTTTGGTGGGGGTATTTCAACCTTCTTACCACAACCTTGGGCCTTAAAAGACCCACCACTAGTACCTCCGTGACCTGCTCCCCTCAACTCCGGACACTCACTTCGTCGATGTCCCGGTTTATAACAGTTGTAACACAAATTAAGTGCACTGGCACATTGAGAGGCAAGATTAAGTACACACACACACATATATATATATATATATATATATATCCCCATAAAACTCCAGTTGTGCATCATATTTCCAAAAAGTCAAAATTAAACAATTTGACTCTTGAATTTTGAATATCTACACACTTGTAGGTCATCTTTTGTTCACACACCTTGTGAATCTGTTTCGTTGGAATTGCAAGTCTTATGTTCACACACCTTGCGAATTAAAGCATGCACATTACCAATTTAATGCCTACGAGCACAATCAATCAATTCCGACAAAGTTTCAAACTTTGAGGGTATAAGGAACTCCCGGTACTTAGCATTCAACATGCAATGGTACCTGTTAATCCACATTCGTTCAGTCCTAAGAAGATCAGGACAGAATTTAGCTTTATCAAAGAACACTGCAGTAATAGTGTCTATATCCTCCTCCTTGTGCCTCATATGTAAAAATTCCTCAGTAATTCTATCAATAGCAGCCTGAGGACAGAATCGTTTAAGGAACAACTCCTTAAATGCACCCCAAGTCAATTCCTTTATACCATCCCGACCCTTCTCCTTTCGAAGAATTTCCCACCAATCTTTTGCTCGCTCTTTCAATTGATTTCCAGCAAATATTACCTCGTCAGACGGATCACAATGACACGTTTCAAACGTGCTTTCCATATCAGCTATCCACCTTTGGCTCAACAGTGGATCCACCTCACC
This sequence comes from Mikania micrantha, assembly GCA_009363875.1. Taxonomy (NCBI): domain Eukaryota; kingdom Viridiplantae; phylum Streptophyta; class Magnoliopsida; order Asterales; family Asteraceae; genus Mikania; species Mikania micrantha. Next base: position 19,013,422 of record CM018685.1, read on the forward strand.
CTTAAATTCAGTTGGCTTACAAGCCACAAATTCCTTGTAAGTAACCTTTTTAAGAGGTTTTTCCCCACCTATTTCATCTTTAAGAGTTTCAAACTCTTCATGTATAAAATTTTTCAACGAAGCTTGTAATCCATCTAAACGAGTTGGTAAGGTAGCTTCAAATGCTTTAGCTACCTCCTCCCTCACCATCACTTGCAGTTCGGTGAGATGTTCTTCCTCATGCCCTAACCCCTCTGGGTTATGTTCATCAGCCATTTTATGACTGAAATAATTTAAACATATCATTAGTTTACATATCTATAATCAACATATATGCAACCCACATACTCGTCCATAACGGACTTATACATTACATGTATATGTGTCTTTATTGAATATTCACACTCTTGTGAATTACTCAATTATTCAACTAATGACACCATTGTGATTTTCAACCAATCACATACATCCACTTTTAACACCCTATCAAAACTTCCATATACTGGTGTGAAATAATGTTCCTAAGGATACGTTCATATCATGTATATGTTACTAAGCTGGCCAGGCATAGCAAGATATGCACCATAGACCCATGTCCTTACGTTAACTGTTTCACACAAGTTAGGAATATTGGTTTATAACATAACAAATTCCCATATCATATACATCATACAACAATTTACAGATACATCATACCTGGTGAGTTCGACTTTGTGATCGAACTTCGAATCGAACGGCTCTCCCCCTCTATCCAGAGCTCAATGGTTTGAGTTTAAGTGTTCATGACGCACTCAAATCCCTCAAACCTTTGGCTCTGATACCAACCTGTGACGCCCACTGTCACTTTCATGTCCCCTCCGGACATTAACACTAATATTTAATAATTTACGTTAGGTCCCAGTAAAAACTTTCGTGTTTTACACACCTGTAAACATACTATTTACTAACACCTGTTAAAAACAAAGTTTACATATGCTTACATACTCCTCAAAACATTTGTTACACAAAAGTTACACAACTGTTTGGTTATTAAAATTTAAAACCATCATACGAGCCTTCACGTTCGATTCCCGATCACCGTCACCGCTCACCCGACTCCTTAGTACCTGTAAACACCACATTTAAAATCACCATTAGTTCGTTATAACTAAGTAAGATTACCTCACTAATTCACCCAGTGTATTCCATAATTTCATATGGATACACTAATAAGGTTCCAAATAAAATTTGGCAACAACATACAACCACATCCAAAACGATTTACCAACGGTTCGTTTTCAACCAAAACCTCGATATACCTCCCATTCATGCACAACATCATAATTTAACAACATATATATATATATATATATGCCTATAAAACTCCAGTTGAGCATCATATTTCCCAAAAGTCAAAATTAAACAATTTGACTCTTGAATTTTGAATATCTACACACTTGTAGGTCATCTTTTGTTCACACACCTTGTGAATCTGTTTCGTTGGAATTTCAAGTCTTATGTTCACACACCTTGTGAATTAAAGCATGCACATTACCAATTTAATGCCTACATAGTTGCAGATCACCTTTTTGTTCACACACCTTGTGAATCTATTACATTGGAATTACATGTCTTATGTTCACACACCTTGTGAATCAGCATGCACATTTCCAATCCACCATTTGTTCACACACCTTGTGAATCTATTACATTGGAATTATATGTCTTATGTTCACACACCTTATGAATCAGCATGCACATTTCCAATCCACCATTTGTTCACACACCTTGTGAATCAGCATGCACATTTCCAATCCACCATTTCCACAATCATTTATATCATTCCAATCAACTCAACAATCATGTATATATGCTAAATGCACGAATACTTATAGTGTGGACTCACCCAGTCCTTCAACTACAAGTTCAATCAAATAGGTAACTTACCTCGCTTTGGAGAGTTTTCAACAATCTCCAACTCTTTCCCAGGCCTTCTAGAACTAGATTCACCTCCTCTTCCTATTATATATTCACATATAACAGGATTTAACAACATGAACACACAACTTGTGTTATTTATATAATCTAATTCATTTGACCTGTTTTACTTTTCATATTCAATCAAACCTCGTTGACGCTTTTATCAACAACTCATGTGTAGATATTAATCTACACATGTTCTTAACTATATTTAAATTATCACAACTTCGTATTTTGAAATCCATTGCTTGACTTCCTTTATCCACACCTAGTTGCAACTCACACATATACAACTAGTTTCAATACACCCAATACCCATACATGTTGATTCAAACTCATTTGAATCTCATTTACTAGTATGTGGTATTCAGATGTCAAGTCATTATTTATAATTAGCATATCATGCTAAAATCATTAACTTTCAATTTCAAACATTTTATCAACACTTGAACTAGATCTATCATTCCAGAGAATGATCTAAAATATCATAACCATGATTTAATCATCCCACTGGTTATCATATTCAATAATATGAGTTTCACAACAACCGGACATCATAACGGATCAAAATCAAGATTTCACCGTTAAGACATCTAATTCTTCGTTTCTAATCCTCCCTAATCATCCTATAATGCTCAAAACTCAATTTAATCCATATACTATTAAAATCAGTGAGATAAAACGAATTGTTACCCTTCGAACGGATTTCTGATTGAAATCTGACGATCCAGACTTGCAGAAACAATCCCTGGTTCGATCCGGATGTTCTGGTGGTCTTAAAACTGATTTTGAATGTCAAAAATTCCATTTGGTAGTGAGTGGTGGAGCTTAGATGCGAGGATGTTCAAAAATTAAGATTTCCATTGAAATCCGGATAAGATAAAGTATCTGCTAAACCGCCTCACCCGTCGCGTACCGCGAAGGAGGGCTTATAGAGCCTTCGCGTACCGCGAAGCAATTCGGGGTCCTCAGATATTTTAGGTTCTTCACGTACCGCGAAAAGGGCTCACGAAACCTTTGCGTACCGCGAAGCAATTCAAACCATAATTTCTTTATTTCGTGATTCCGGACAATCTGTAGCTCCGTTTCACGCACGGTTTTCTCCCACGTTCATAATTTCTCACATACTTTCAATTTTTAATAATCACAATCGTTCTATTGATGATTATTTCAAACGTGTTAGATAATTGAAAACCGGTCGTTACAATAAGAAGATCGAATAATTCATCAGTGGTCTGCCGGAACAGATACAGAGCATGGTCACTGCTTCCGACCCCACACTCGTCCAACCGACTATCCGCTTGGCCCACAAACTGACTCATCAGGAAGTAGCCCAAGGAAAGCTACCAAAGAGGGATAAACACTTAAAACCTCAAGAAGTCAAGCGAAAGTGGGAGCCGAGTAACAACCGAACCTTCTCACCTCAGCAACCAACCCAACATCGCCCAGCACCAGCAAAAGTCTTTACAGCCACACAATCTGATGCCCAAGGCAAGGGGGATACCAGAGCAACTACCCGAAATGCAACAACTGCTCATATCATCATTTTGGCCAGTGCAAGAGTGCCAAGTGTACCAGCTGTGGAAGAAATGGAAATCTTGCCAAAGAATGTCCTGCAAACTAGAACCCGAACGCAAACAAAAATGATACACAGAGGGGATGCTTCACCTGCGTGAAGCCAGGGCACATACGCCGAGACTGCCCACAAAACAAGAAAGCAGAAGGTAACCCTGCAAGGGGCAGGGCTTTCGTTATCGGGTCCGGAGAAGCTAAAGATGATCCTAACATCGTGACCGGTACGTTCCTTTTAAATAATGTCTATGCTAGTATATTATTTGATACCGCTGCCGATAGGAGCTTTATGTCTTGCAAATTTATCAAATTACTTAACATTAATCCAACACCATTAGACTATAAGTACACCGTAGAGTTAGCCGACGAAAAACTGATCGAGACGCATCACATATTTCGACGATGCGTCCTGGTATTGGCAGATCACGAACTCGAGATCGACCTAATGCCGGTAACTCTCGGGAGCTTAGATGTGGTGGTTGGAATGGATTGGTTATCTACTAACCAAGCCGAGATCATGTGCAACAAGAAGATAGTTCGAGTTACGTTGTCGAATGGGAACCAGATCTCTATACAGGGAGAACGACGGGGAATCCCACTGAACATCATATCATGCATGAAGGCTAGCAAGTATCTGCAAAAGGATATACGGCGATGCTAGCTCTCATCACAGAACAACCGAAGAAGGAAAGGAAGATAGAAGACATCGACGTTGTCCGTGATTTCCCCCAAGTCTTTCCCGAGGATCTACCTGGACTACCACCAAAGCGACAAGTCGAGTTCCACATAGACCTCATACTAGGAGCTGCACCAATTGCTGAAACACCATACCGATTGGCTCCAACCGAGATGCAGGAACTGTCTAACCAACTACAAGAGTTGTTAGACAAGGGATTCATTAGACCGAGCTTCTCACCATGAGGAGCACCAGTTCTGTTCATAAAGAAGAAAGACGGATCTTTCCGAATGTGTATCGACTACCGGGAGCTGAACAAGGTGAAGATCAAAAATCGATACCCACAACCCCGAATAGACGACTTGTTTGACCAACTGCAAGGGTCAAGCTACTATTCGAAGACCGATTTGAGATCTGGTTACCTTCAACTGAGGATACAAGAGGATAACATTCCTAAGACAGCCTTTAGGACACGATATGGACATTACGAATTCTTGGTCATGCCTTTTGGACTGACCAATGCACCAGCTGTATTCATGGATCTATCGTCTGTGCAAACCTTACCTCGACAAATTCGTAATCTTGTTCATTGACGATATCCTGATTTACTCCAAGAATCAGGAAGAACATGCTAAACACCTAAGGCTTGTCTTGGAGTTATTGAAGACCGAGCAGCTATATGCGAAGTTCTCCAAATGCAACTTTTGGATTCGCGAAGTCCAGTTTCTTGGACACATAGTCAATGAGAAGGGAATACATGTAGACCTAGCCAAGATTGAAGCCATCAAAAACTGAAAATCACCCGAGACTCCAACCGAGGTGCGACAATTCCTAGGACTGGCAGGGTATTATCAGCGCTTTATCGAAGGATTATCTAAGATCGCACAATCACTAACCACCCTGACGTACAAAGACAAGAAATTCAAATGGGGAGAGAAACAGGAATCCGCATTCAGTTTATTGAAGCAAAAGGTGTGCAGTGCACTGATCCTATCCCTACCGGAGGGATGCGACGATTTCGTAGTTTATTTTGACGCTTCCAAACAAGGAATCGGTTGCGTGTTAATGCAACGCAAGAAAGTTATAGCCTACGCATCACGGCAGCTGAAGGTGCACGAGAAGAACTATACAACCCATGACTTAGAATTGGGAGCCGTGGTGTTCGCACTAAAGATCTGGCGACACTACCTATATGGCACAAAATGAAAAATATTCACTGACCATAAGAGCCTACAACACATATTCGACCAGAAGGAATTGAACATGAGACAACGAAGATGAATCAAACTTATAGGCGATTATGATTGTGCTATTAAATATCTCCCTGGAAAAGCTAACGCAGTAGCCGACGCGCTGAGCCGAAAGAAACAACAAAGCGCGTACGTGCATTACAACTTACGATCCACTCAGAGCTACCCAATCAGATCCGAAACGCACAACAGAAAGCTCTGAAGACAGAGAACCTCACTCATGAATCCTTGCGTTGCATGGATACACAACTGGAGGTGAAGGCCGACGGAGCATACTATCTTATGTATCGGATCTGGATTCCACACTACGGAGGGTTCAGAAGCGTAGTGATGGATGAAGCCCATAAGATCCGGTGTTCTGTACATCCAGGCTCTTACAAGATGTACCGCGACCTGAAGACAACATATTGGTGGCCTAACATGAAGTCGGAGATTGCGACTTACGTGAGCAAGTGTTTAACTTGTTCCAAGATAAAGGTCAAGTATCAGAAACCATCAGGACTACTTCAGCAACCCCAATTCCTGGTATGGAAATGGGAGAAGATTTCCATGGATTTCATCACAAAGCTACCCAAGACGGCGAGTGGTTGCGATACCATTTGGGTAATCGTAGACCGACTCACAAAGTCTGCGCATTTCCGTCCGATCAAAGAAACCGACAAGTTAGATAAACTGAGCCGAATTTACCTAAAGGAAGTGGTTACCAGACATGGAGTTCCAGTTTCAATAATATCTTATCGTGGCAGTTGATTTACTGCACATTTCTGGAAGTCCTTGCACAAGGCACTAGGCATAAGACTGGATATGAGTACTGCCTATCACCCCCAGACTGATGGGCAGAGTGAACGAACAATCCAGACACTAGAAGACATGCTTCGGGCATGTGTGATCGATTTCGGCAGCAGCTGGGAAACTCACTTACCATTGGTTGAGTTCTCATACAGCAACAGCTAGCACTATATGGACGTAAGTGCCGATCGCCTGTTTGTTGGGCAGAAGTTGGTGAAAGCCAGCTGACTGGTCCTGAACTAGTGCAAGAAATGACTAGAAAAGATCGTGCAAATATGAAACATAATGGTAGCAGCTCGGGATCGACAGAAGAGATATGCCGACAAGAGGCGCAAGCCTTTGGAGTTCCAGGTAGGAGACTGAGTACTTCTTAAAGTCTCACCCTGGAAAGGAGTGATCCGATTTGGAAAACAAGGGAAACTGAATCCTCGCTATATCGGACCATTCGAGATTGTGAAACGCATAGGCCCCGTGGCCTATGAACTGAACCTATCACAAGAACTAAGTAGCGTACACAACGTTTTCCATGTATCTAACCTCAATAAGTGCTTATCCGACGAGACACTTTCTATTCCTCTAGAGGAAATCCAAATTGATGAACAACTACACTTCGTTGAGGAACCGGTTGAGATCATGGACCGAGAAATCAAGAAAATTAAACTTAGTCGCATACCGATAGTCAAGGTGTGATGGAACTCAAGACGTGGACCAGAATTTACTTGCGAATGAGAGGACCAAATGAAAAAAAATACCCTCACATGTTCACTAACTAGACAAACACTGACAACACGAATTGAATTTCAGGATGAAATTCCTGTTAACACGGGATGATGTGACACCTCGTATTTCCAGGTCAACATTTACTTTATTTTAATATTAATTTATATTATTATTACTTACGTGGCACTAGAATTAGTTAATTTAGTGTGACACGTGGCACAACAGTCCAAACATGAACAACAAAGCGATAATTCGAGGAATTTTCAGAAACTGCACACACATGTCTTGTCTAACGAACGTTGATGAAATAAACGAACAACAATTAAATTGAACTATAATTAAGCGCTATGAGAACTTAGAATAAGTGAAACAATGACAATAAGTCAAGAAACGATAAGTGTAAACATAAAATGGTCGAAATACGAACTTAAAACGACAAAGATGGGCCAATTGCGCTAGTCCGGAGGGCGTCGCGGCATGCCAAGGACCCTGGTTTGGGCCTTGGCGGTACGCGACTGATGAGCGGGAGAATTCAAATCCCTGAAATCCTTCGCGGTACGCGATGGAAGATCAGTACCTCCTTGGCGATACACGGCGTGTTTCGGGAAGGAATCCGATTAAAATATTCATTACGGTTCTCAAAGAGCCTTAAAGTGAACTCTTGGCGGTACACGAAGCCGCCTAACACGTAAAATCTTTATAAAACCAAGACTAAATCATTACAAGCCACCCTATACTCATTAACCCCGAACCAAGATGCTAATTGGTCGATCAATCTCTCTGTTAGACTCCATGGAAGCTCCTGGAACGTCTTTTACAAGCCACCATTGAAGACTTGAAGACCTAAGAAGCTTAGGAGGGGCTTCTTAGCACCATTCAATCTCTTGCACTTGCTGTGGAACCAATCTCAGCCACTTTTGGAGCTATTGGAGATCTGCTACAGCATCATCTCATCCTTAGGAAGCTTGTGAGGTAGTTTTACATGTCAAAACACACTTTTAACACATAAAAGTTCACATGCAAGGCTAAACACCCACATGCAGTGTCACTACAGCCACATGCACGAAATTTTGCTTGTATAAATCTATGATTGTTGATTTATATTACTGATTTGATGATAAGGAAACAATCTATGATGAATATGATAAGGTTTGGTGATGTATTGGAGATATGAGTGCCATAAATCCACTAGATGGTGATTTGGTAACATTCATGCATAATCTATGTGGATATAGGTAATTTTTGATGATGAAATGTGATTATTAATGATATTTAGGATTTTTCATAAGATCCATCATAGTTATTGTAGTCAAGAAATGCTTGTTTGGGATTGTTACTATTTTTAGTAACGTTATTCTTACAAAATGTTGATAGATGATGATATAGAAATATGCATGTGTTTAGAATCATGATTTATGATTTAAATGATGAATTTTGGGGTATTGGTTAGTTAAAATTGATATAAAATTTGATTTACACACATATTACTAAACTTAGTAACTTCTAAGCTACAAATGGTTTCGAAATGATGAGTTTGACATGATTTTCATGCTTAAATGGCTATTTGAACCTAATATGATGATATTAGGTGTATTTGCTCTCTTAAAAGCATTGAAAAAGAAAGTGTTAACATGAGTTACTATATATAGTAACTTTTTTATGACAAATCAATGAATGATGATGTTCTAGTCATAATAAGTATACTTAAATGTTTATTTGGAAATAAGATATTGATGTTAGGTATACTTGATTTATTAGATTTGATGAAATATGTGTAATTGTTACAACTTTCTATAAATAGAAACTTTTTAACGGAAAGTACGTTTATTTTACAACATGTATCTAAATGCTAAGTGATAACATGATCATTTAGGATAATCAAGCATGTTAGAATAAATAGTGATTTTTATGTGAAATTGCTTGAAATAGAAACTTTCCTAAAATGGAAACTTACTATAAATAGTAAGTTAACCCACGAACGTAACTTATGTGCTTACACATATTACACGACACCAAAAACACGTTGAAAGATTACTTAAACTAAACATGTCACCGACGGGTCGTTAAGTCAAACACGGTCGAACACGGTCAACACGACCAACACAACAACTTAGAGTTGTTGGACACGAACAAGGTCTAGTGAGACCAACACAAACACAAACATAATCGTGAACACGAACTCACAACACCTATGTGATATAGGTAACCGCTAAGGGCGAACAGATAACCGTTCACGCAACAAACAACAATTGCTAAACTCAGGTGAGTTTATAGGCCCATTTTTACTCTTAACTGTTTTGTTAAACTTTTGGGGTGAGAATACATTGCAACTGTTTTAGATGTATTACTGGTACGTTGTTAAACAACCTTTTTTAGTGTAACTATATCACAACAAAGTCCTCACATATCCTTACCGTTAGTTGTGTAACAAACGAGTCGTTATTACGTAGTACTATTGGGTCTGACAAACCCCACTCGACGACAGTTGTGACTGGAGGTCATGACGAGTGTAATATCGATCTATTGTCGTGGTTCCGTGATAACCCGGGGAGGCAACAAACAGTTTAGTTTTGGTAAGATGAACTGACACACTCGGGATCGTAGATCCACAACTTAACATACCCAGTATATATATGTTTACTGCTTTAACTATATAAACCTGTGAACTCACCAACTTTATGTTGACACGTTTTCGCATGTATTCTCATGTAACTGAACACACAATGCTAGGATGCACTTGGAGTAGGACCAATGAGGAGTCTTGCATGCATTCTGAATTATATTTTGAATATTTGCATAATATTGTATTTTAAACAATGTAGCGTTTAGACAAATTGAATTTTCCGCTGCATACATTTACATTTCCGCTGCTAAGACAATTACTATTTCCGCTGCTTATTATAATGTAACTTGATTTGAATATTAAAACTATGTGTTTTCAAACTCATATAGAGTCGTTCTATATGACTGAGAGCTTTGATTCCTGGCCACGTCACACCTAGCGGTCTGACACCGCACGTGGGAATTTGGGTGTGTGACAACTAGGGTATTGTCATTACAGCCACAGTTATAGTTTACAAACTAAACTTATTGTACAACCCGACTTATTTAATTACAAGTGCATAAACGTGCAATCTCGTCGGCCGTCACTGTCTACTTACAAAAAGGTGAGTTTGAAAAGTCAGTACAAAGCTGGTGAGTTTGTATGATTAGTTTACACAATATGATTTGATATGTAAGCTTTTGATATACAGTTTCAAAGATAACCATGGGACCCATATCTAGTTCCTTTCGGACAAATCTACGATTATACGAAGATACTACCCGTCGGTAAATATCTTAATGCCTCATTATCTTAATGTCTATCACTAACATTAAGAGGATAACGGAAACATGTAAAAAACATTCACACCAAGGGGAGTTGCAAGCTCCCGGCAAATGAGTTGTCAGCCAATAGTACTATCAATGTTTCCTGTTCGGCCCCACATGGGTTCACTAGATACGATTTAGGAGATGAGGACTTTTTCGATACTGTGATAAAGAGTTACAGGTAAAATCCCAGGAAATCTTACGAGTTCATCACACATTCACATGAAATCACTCAGATAACAGTGAAACATATCATATGTTCAAAAACAGTTTTACAGAAATACCCTAAGGTTTGTAAATCGTTAAAAAGAAAAGGGGTTGTACGAAACTCACCTGAAATCTCGAAGCTAGCAGAATAACGTACAGACTGGTAGTATTGTTTAATTCTGCACTAGTCATTGTTTAATATGTTATTCATGTTTTAACTTACTGATTAGATCTTTCTGAACGTGCAATTCAAAAGACATTGCATTGAAAGTCATCAAACTGATTTTAAGTCTTTAATTAATTAATTTAGTTGAATATCATACAATGTATGATAATGTAGGAACCTATAATGATGCGTGTATGGTAGGAACCTAGAATCGTTCCCTAGCACGATCCGGACATTTGGAGAGCTTCAGAACAGATTTTAGGTGCTGAAAAGATGATTTGATGCGTGTATGGTAGAGCTAAAGTTTGAGAAGGAAGAAAAATTATATGTTGCATGCAATCTGATATGGAATTATGATCCTTTAAACCGTCTTACTCATCGCGTACCGCCAAGGAAGGCGAAATGGGGCTTGGCGTACCACGAAGGAATCCGGAGTCACATTAGATATTTTGACTCATCGCATACCACCAAGGGACCTCATAATGGCCTTGGCGTACCGCGACGAGTCCCGGAGTGCAATACTTCAAAATTTTTCTTCATTTTACAATTCCGGAGAATCGGGAACTCCGTTTCTCGCACGGTTTTCGCCCAGGTTCATGATTTTTTTTGTGTACTATCAAATCGTAATAATCACAATTGTTAAATTAACGTGGATTTCAAGCACGATGACATGTGCTTTCAGTCACTAATCATGTAATCCTCGAACGTAATTGTCACAAAACCCTTCATTTTCTGATATTGCATTTGCAAAAACTTGGAGCAGAAACCCTCTGCATCTTATTTTCATGTTTCCTACATTACGGCCATAGAGTGTTGGCATTGATATCGAATTAATGACTGAAGTTGTTGTGAGATGAGATTTTTTTGGGTTTAATTTAATTAGGTTTTTATTTTTGATCTTTTTTATTTGAACAAATTACATGGTTGTGGTTTATAAAATGATAAAGTAATCATTTCACACAAATTAACATCTATACTATATAATAAATGAAGATTTTGATATGCCATTTATCAACTTTATAAACCACTTAAATATTGTTTTCACGCCCATCTCTCATAATGAATATTTGTATGTCATCTTTCTATTAAATTTTTATTTTTTTCATCTTCTCTCTTTTATTAAATATTAATGATTTTATTTAACTTAGTAAATAATATGATTAAATTATAAATCAATTCTTTACTTTTTTATAAAACGTCTTTGAAAAATATATACTATGTTATTTTAAACAAATAATTTAAAATTTAAATATTCAACATGTGTAAATGTGTAATACATCTATGTTTAATGTTATACATACATACATACACATATTAAGAAAAACTTTTTATAAATTTTTATTTTTAAAGTTTTTCTATATAAAAAATGTATAACTAATATTATTAGTTTTAATATAATCATGTAAATTTAAAAAGATGTAATAAAATTATTTAAATTATAAAAATTTTTGAAGACATAATTATAAAATCACATATTTTTTATTCACAAACTCGTGTAATACACAGATTTAGAACCTAGTTAATATATATATATATATATATATATAGGGGACGATTAACGTACATATTAGTGTTAACGTGCTAAACATAGGAAGCCACAGGAACGCGCCATGTGTCATTAGGGTAAGGGATATTATCGTCCATATAAAATTACAGACCGTGATTTTCAAAATTACAGACTGTCATTTAACACCCACTATCACGGACCATTGGGATAATCACAGACCAATAATTACGGACCACATTATATAACAACAACAAACCGTATTTTAACACACATAATCAAGGGCAAAATGTATAATCACGGACCACGTTATATGAAAATCACGGACCGTCATTTAACATGCATGATCAAAGGATCAACTGCATAATCACGTACCAATAATCACGTACCAAGCGTAAAAATCACGGACTACGTAAAAAAAACTTAAAAAAACTATAACAATAGTATACTCAAATTAAAGATAATAAAATTCTCAATTTTATGGTGTAATTTTTTTTAAAAAATAATAAAGCATGTAAAAGTTATTTAATTTTTAAAAAACGAGTGGAACTTGTTGTAACATTATAAAATATGGTTGTTTCCTCTTTTGCCCTTCCAGTTATATTTTACACTTATTTTGTGAAAAAAGTTGTATAAAGTGGGGACCACTAAATTTTAACCATTGATTACTTTGATCAAAGGGTGCAGAATCCATCCTATGTTTAGTACATTAAGAAGCATATGTATTTGATCCGGCTCCTATATATATATATATATATATATATATATATTAAAAAACGTTTTCTCTCACAAAATTACTGTTCAATTTGGTACGAATTTATATGCATGTGGTACAAGTATATGATAAATCAGAAAATTGATAGATCAGAAAAGGTCTGGCCCTCTCCGTCTTTCCAGCACTTCGTTTCTAGGATTACATTGGTCACCTTGATGCTCAAGGTTGGAGGTTGAGATCAGGTATGGTTGTCTTCTCTTTTCGTTATGAGTATTTTGCAACGTATGGTTGTTACCTTCATCCTTACTTTCACTCCATTTCCATATTCTTTCTCCGGCGATTTTAATACGGTGATGATGAAATTAGGGTTTTTTGTTATTGTTTCTTGATGTACCCAAATTCAAAATCTTTCGTTTCTTCATAGATTGCTATTGTTGTTTATACTTAGGCTCAACCCGTGTGAAAGCCCTGCGACCGACCGACTTATACCAGCCCTCCACACATACAAATAAACCATTAGTATTTTATCAAGTTTGAGATCTCCACTTGATGACTGTTATTTTCGTGCTAATGTTGTTTGTCTATGGTGACACTTTGATTTGTTGTTTTTATACACTTGATATACCATAAAATTACATTCTGCCTCACTCAACTTAAGAAAGTGGTGATTCAGTTAGAAATAAATCCTATTGATTTCCAAACTCAAACCAAGATATATGCCCAAATTCTTGATTATACAATTACCCTTAATGAAGTGAAATTGTTTGCCTATGATGACACTTACATTTTTTGCAACTGCGTGTATTTGACTAATGCATCAGCTTCGAATCTTCGGCGCTAAGTTTTGTTGAGCTTATTGCCTTCTTCGTTGTTGTGTTGTAGATTTTTAACCCCCTCAACTTTGTTATATGGCATGCCTCTTTGTTTTGTTGAAGTAAGTAGTTAGACTCTGGTGAATCCATTGCCTTTTAAACCCTCACACCCCAATTTGTTTTGGTGAAACCATTTTGGGATATAGTTGTTGTCTGCTATGTTTATTAAATAATGTGTATTTCTAAAGATTTTTTCACCTGGTCACATGGTTTTGGTGCATAGTTGCTTGATGTTTGTTGTGTTTCTTGATCACCAATCAAAAGTAGTTTAAATGATGATTTAAATTAGGTTTGAAGATTTAAATGAAATTTGTAAAAATTTATGATTGTCATTTGAAAGTTGTTTGAACAAGCAAATGTTAAAAGATACATGCTTACTATATTTGAATAAAGCAAATGCTAAAGGGTACAGGCTTACTCCATTACATCACTATGAGATTTTTTGTTCATGTTGATGTTTTCTTATAGTTTAAAACATGTTTATATATTATTTCACAATGTATATAAATGTTTCATAAATACATTATAAGAACTAAAAGTGAACACTAAATATAAAAATAACATGATTCTTACATGTTTATGTTTTATTGCTTTATATTGAGCTATAATATATTAAATGTATAATAAGATGAATACTCTGATAAGGTTGAATGTTTGATGTGTCAGTCTATTAATCCCTTACGTGTATAAATCATGATTGTTTGGAAGTAACTTGATAAGTTCAAGTGTGACTACCTTTTACATACATGCCTTTTTTTGCCCTTTAAGAGTTAGGGTCTGTTTGTTTGGATCTAAATGGGTCTGAATCTGAATGGTTCGGATTCAGACCATTTGTTTCAACATCTGAATAGAGGTCTAAATGGAAGGAAACATCTGAATGTAAGTCTGAATGATTCAGACGTAGGAATGAGTCTGAATGGGAATAAAAGAGGGCTGAATGAGAAGAGAGGAGAAGAGACGATGGCTAACCAAATGAGAAGGCTTGATTCAATTGATGATCGTCCAGCCCCGATCATCGACCTCCGCCCCTGCCGTCCCTCCACCAGTCTCTTCACTTCCATCCAGCCCCACCGAATGATAAGAGAGGAGAAGAGTTGATGGCTGACGATGGGCTCCACAACCATAACAGGCGGCGACGAGGGCTACAACCGAGGGATGACGAAGGCCTGATTCAGTCGATGATGGTTTGTTTCGATGGCGAGGTCGAGGGTGACGATGTTCGATGGCGACGACGAGGGCTACGACTGAGGGCTGATGAAGGCCTGATTCAGTCGATGTCGGTTTGTTTCGATGGTAATGGCGAGGTCGATGATGATGGCGGTCGAAGGCAACGATTGTAACATCCAGCCCCGTCTACCATTAATATTGTCTGCTTTGCCCACTCGGAGCTCACGATTTTTCCCTCGATTGCCCGGGTGAAAATTTCCTAGGGAGGTCACCCATCCCTGGATTGCTGCAACCCGAGCATGCTTAACTGTGGAGTTTTCATGTGTTCCACAGTCAGCTAAGTTGAAAACGCGTTGGTGATATAAGAGGCGGATCGTTACTTATGAGACATGAATCTCTCCTGTTCACGGCTGATGTGTGATTTGCCTAGGATGTTGCATACACCCCCCTTAGGGACTCATCGTCCTCGATGAGGTTTGCCTCACCATCCCGTGTAAAACATGAGTGTCTCTGATACCATTCTGTAACATCCGGCCTCATCTACCACCAATATTGTCCTCTTTGCCCACTCGGAGTTCACGGTTTTGCCTTCGGTTGCCTGGGTGAAAACTTCCCAGGGAGGTCATCCTGAATTGCTGCAACCCGAGCACGCTTAACTGTTTAGTTTCATGTGCTCCACAGCCAGCTAAGCCGAAAACGCGTTGGTGATATAAGAGGCGGATCGTTACTTATGAGATAGGAATCTCTCCTGTTCACGGCCGATGTGGGATTTTCCTAGGATGTTGCAACAACGAGGGCTACGATCGCGACAGTCGGCGACGAGGGCTACGACCGATGGGGGCTGGCGGAGGCTGGGGATGCGACCGTGAGGTCGACTGAGGGGATGTATTGAATTTTTAGGGTTTTTTTTAATAAAAAGTGTGTGTTTTTTAAAACAGACAGTTTTAACCGATTCAACACATAATGGTTTAGACCCTTTTAACCATTTAGACATCTTAACCATTCAGCACTCAATGGTTTAGACGTTACCTAACGGCCTCTTAGGTTTTCTGCCATCAAAGTTAATAGTTAATACTGGAAGTTGGTTCACTTATCACTGTTTATATATTTAGCTTTGCCTTGATTATGATAGCATTTTTTAGTTGCATTTGAAGATGTTTGTTCGTCTTCTTATATTTACATCATTTGTTTGATCATCATCTGTCAGTTGCCATTTGTTCGATCATCATCTTATATTTGCATCATTTGTTTGATCATCATCTGTAAATTGCCTTAATGCTTTGTTTAGCCATAAAAGTCAATGGCCATTACTTAACATTTTTTAAAAGTTAAGAAATGCTATAAAAGTTGTCGACTTTATAACACTTTACAAAGTTAGCGAATCTTTTGCTAGCTTTGTTAGATTCTTGATGTGTGTATATTTATTGAATTGCTAAATAACATATGCAACCTCTATATCTATATAACCGTCGCAACGCGCGGGTCATTATTCCTAGTTAAATTGAATTTGTAACGAAAGTTATCGTAAAACTCAAACATGTTATAATCCCTCAACAGTATGTCTCAAACTTGTTACTCTTCAAATTTAAACTTAAAGATGTAAATAGGTAATCCATTTGAAAATCATATGAACTACATATTCAACTTTTACATATGACATTTAAGAAATTGCGTTGAATTTCTTTAAGATACGGGAGTTTGAAATGTTACATATTAAAAATTATATTTAAGAATATAAGCAAAATATAAAAATTTAATATATCGAAGGATACTTATTAAATATGTTTGATAAACATATTGGTTTTCTAAGGGCATAGAGAAAACTAAATGGGTTAATTTTTTGCTTAGTCCAAACTCAAAACTAAAAATTTATATTTTTGGGTTTTTAAACTCGTTTGGGTTTTGCTCTTTTTTTGGTTTTGATTTTTTTAAAACCCATTTGAGTTTCTTTTTTTGGTTTTCCAACTTAGGCCTAAAATTATGATTATATAAATACAAGTCAAAATATTGTATTGGTACTAAAATTTTTTAAAGTACAACACTACTTAACATTTAAAATTATATACAAAAATCTTTAAATTTAAGAAAAATCATTTGTGTTTTTGGTATCATAAACCTAAAAATAATAAAATATACGTTTTTTATGACTTTTGAAATTAAGAATCAAGAAAAATAAAGATAGACGGTTTATAAATTATTACGTTTTGCAATGTAATATATATACACGTACATTCACGTGTATAAGGTTTTTTTGGATTTTATTTTAGGTAAAACCAAACCAACCAAAACTTTCAGTTTTTCGGAAAACTTGTACCAAATTCATCTATTTATCTTTGAGTTTTGGTTATTTCGATTTAAGTTTTTTGATTTTTGGATTTTGAATAGATTTTCTGTAAGACTATCTCCATAATCAAAGTTTAGGGGCCATTATTATTAGGCCACACGAAGTGGAGCTCGGGAAAGCCACGGGGACCATTGCACCGAACCGGGGCCGGCAGGGAACACCGCGCCCCCGGAATCTGCTTGGGGAAAATCGGGGAGGGGAAGCCGTTTGAGGTCGAGCGTGGGAAATGTAGCCGTTGGTCACAGTGGCGGATCTAGGATTAAAGTTTAGGGGTAGCGGGAAAAAAAAATTAACCGTAAATTATTTTTTAACCGTACATTTAAATAATTAAAAAAAACACGAAAATAAAAGAAGTTAAACAAATACCTAATGGATCTCAGAACTCTCCTTTTCGGTCTTTCATAGCTTGAAAACGAACCATTACATCCTCATTCGTTACTTCGTCAAATGTCTCTCATTCAACAGCACATACCATAGCATTGTTCAAATATTCGTCCCCCATTCGATTCCGCAAATCCGTTTTGATAAGCTTCATTTTAGAAAAGCATCTTTCAACAGTTGCGGTTGAAACCGGTAAAACCAATGCAAGCTTCAAAATCCGATAAAATAAAGGAAATGAGAGATTTTTTCCGGTTTCCACCATTACCTGAGCTAGGTGACAAATCCCATCCAAATTCACAAACCTATCATCTTCCTTTACCGAGTGATAAAAGACTTTAAGCTCACCAAAAATACACCCGCTATCGTTCATATTAAAATCAACCGGATACATCTCAGAAAAGGCTACTATCTTAGATATGTCAAACTTAGAAAACCCATTACAAGGATTTAAACCCGACATATTTTCTACCAATGTAGTTGATACCTCATTGAACCGGTTCCCAAGTTCTTGAATTTGCATATCCAAAACCGTATTAAAAACCTCAACCTCAAAATGATGTCGATTAGTAATGACGTTCTTCCGGCTCCTTGGGTTACCATAACTTCCCATCATATCCAACACCGTAATACCGTTTTTTTCACAAAAAAAAGTCACTTTTTCCAACATGCCATCAAACCCATTTTGTCTTAAATCAATCAATGCTTGTTTTGTTCCTTGAATCAACTTATTCGATTCCAACAAGTCTTGTCTCTTTTTTTGAAGATGTTTTGAGAGACCATTTGTGTGGCCTAAAATTTCTTTCATCAAGTGTGCATAAAAAACGAACTCAAGTTTTTGAAAATAGGATAAAATACCTTTTGCACTAGTTCGTTGTTGAATGCTATCTCCTTCTTCTTTAACATAACAAAGGACATTGACAACTTCCTGATATAATTTAAGCACACTTATGATTGTTGCATGATGAGATCCCCATCTTGTATCACCGGCTCGTCTTAGGGAACTCTCTTGGTTTAATCCTTTTCCGGTCTTAATTTCACCTGAAATAATTCCTTCTTCCACTCTCTTTCTTTTTGCCTCACGTATCATATCTTTTCGTTTGCAAGAAACGGAAACCGTATTAACAACCATGTTGAGGTATTCATAAAAATCTTTAACACCCTCATGTTTTTTTGCAACCGCCACAATCACTAACTGTAGTTGATGAGCAAAGCAATGTACATAATGGGCCAATGGATTATCTCTCAAAATCATAGCTTTTAAGCCATTAAACTCTCCTCGCATGTTGCTTGCACCGTCATAACCTTGACCCCTAACCTGTTTAAAATAATAATAAACAATTACATAAGTAAGAGACTTTAACATAGTTGAAACTTGAAAGATTTAAGATACAAACTTAATACTTACTTGTGATATGCTCAGCTGGTTATTTGCTAACATAGAAATAATGGCTTGTTTTAGACTAGAAGAAGATGTATCTTTCACATGAGCAATTCCAATAAAACTCTCTTTAACAACTCCGAGTTTGTCAACATATCTCAAAACAACAGCCATTTGTTCCTTTAAAGATACGTCACTAGACTCATCCACTAACAAACCAAACACGTTATCTTTAACTTCATCACAAATCCTTTTAATTACCTCTTTCGCAAAGCAATCAATAATCTCCTTTTGTATTGATGGAGACGTCAACTTATTATTCTTCTTTGCATTCCCCAATGTATACTTACCAATCTCCGGGTTCATCTCACTAACTAACTTTAAATTTGAAAGAAAACAACCCTTATAACGAGAACTCTCCGATTCATCATGACCTCGAAATGGTAATCTATTCTCTAGGCAGTGTCTAGCACTAATAACAGATCCTAATAATCTGTACCGATTTGCAACCTTTTCTTGTTCACTTATCAAATTTAGCTTCACATAAATGGCTTGCTTTTGTTTCAAGAGATCCTCACATTTTTGCATCGCCTTATTATGATGACTATTAACTGACCCAACGTGATCTTTTAAGGTATTTGATTTACTCCAATTACAAAAGCCTTCACTTGAAAAAACATCCCTTCCACCTTGATTGCCAACTTTTTCTTTAAACAAATAACAATATAAACAATAGGCTTTGTCTGCTTTAACACTATACTCTAACCACGGGTATGTATCAAACCATTGTACAATAAAACGTCTATTATCTTTACCATACATTTTGGTTGGAAATTTATGATTTCGTGGTTGAAAAGCCTTTTTAACAAGATAGTGTCTTCTTATATCTTCCACTTGATTAGGATGATAACTAGCAATCGGTGGTCTATCAAAAGGGTCCGAAGGTAGATCATTCAAATCAAATCCATTTGGAATCGAACTCGAAGGAATTGAACCCGAAGGAGTTGAACCAATATCATCAACATTATTAGAGCCAACATGATCCTCTTGAAATTTTCTTTTAAAGAAATTGCCAATAAGCACTTTTTTTTTCATGTTTCAACGTACAAAAATCAAGCCCCTAATACAAAAAGATTACAAATTGCACTTAGAATTCTACAACAAAAGAGAATAGATCCTAAATCAACACAAAGATAATGGATCATATTTATATAGAAAAGAAAAAAGAAATAAATACCTGATATACCTCACAAAGATACAATCAATGAAATGAAATACGTAATCCTTGAGCAATGACGAGGTGGTGACGGAGGAAGGCAGGAACTAGGAAAGTAGGAAGCATTTAAAAATGGATAGGAACCGTCGAGGACGTCGAGCCGAACTGCCGAAGGAAACTTTTGTGAGACTGTGAATTGTGACGGAGCCACGGACTCACGGAGGAATCCAGGAAGGCAGGAAGGCAAATGTAAAATGCAAAAATAAAAGGTTTCTTTGTCATTTACAATGTGCGTTTGTGTGACCTTTCGGATTCTTGAGATATTTTATTTTGGATACTATATATTACTATATTAGTATATTACGGACATTTACAGAATACATTTAATCTTTTATATATACATATTATATGGCATAAATATATTATTCAAATACATTATACATAGTAAAAATAGAAATACAAATAATTGGATTTTTTGGTTTCATGCACACCCCTAGTATGTGTGTGAAAATTTGTTTAGGGGTAGCGAAAAATTCTTTCAGGGGTAGCGAAATACGAAAGATAATACGAAATATATAAAAAAATTTTTTTTTCCGCTACCGGGTAAAAGTTCAAGGGTAGCGACCGCTACCCCTGATGTATTAATAGGTCCGCCCCTGGTTGGTCATATGACCGTTGGATTTTTTTTTTTTAAAAAAAAAAAACTTTTTTCTAACTCCAATCCTATTTAAACAACAAAAAATCTCATACTTTTCTCTCATCTTCTACATTCTATACACAAAATTTATAAAATTTTGAAGCAAAATGGATGGGGGTTCATCATGTGGTGGGTCGTTAAGCAAAAAATTTAGAAAACCAAGTCTAAAAAATATACAAACGCCTCAAATGAACCCAAAATTTACTTTGGACGAATGTTTGCATTTTTTCCAGTTTTATTTTTTTAATTTAATTTTTTAGGTTGTATTCTTTTTTTTGTTGTACTCTCTTTTTATTTTTAATTTAATGTCACTTTTTTATTTTATTATTATTATTATTATTTATTGTTAAAATAATTAATTAAAATAAGATTTGAAAATGAGAAAAATAGGAAATGGAAAGAAGCGGGGAAAAGTAGGAAAAGTAATGTGACGCTGACGTGACAACGGGAAATCCGGGAAAAATGGGAAGACTCGTAGTGGCCTTGTTTTATTTAAGCAACAACCAAACTCAAAAGTAAAATCATTGTGTCATATCAGGCTTTCAGCCGAATCAATCGAAAGTGCAGATCGACCGGTGACGAGAAGATGATCGTTTGCATCGCCGTTGTTGGCCATCAGGTTCTGTGTAATTCTGTTCATTTCGTGTTTAGTTTTACGAATTTGTTGCATATTGTTTAAACAATGCCAGATTATGTGGATATTTGGGTGAACAGAATAATCCGTTGTACATTCAGAGCTTCACTGAAGCAGATGATGCGCTTAAGCTTCATCATATAGTTCATTGCTCTCTTGATGTTGTTGATGAAAGAGGTATGTTATATCATGATTCTGATAATATGACCTGCTTTATGTTGGATCATTTGATTTCGTGCATGTATTTGTTTTTAGGGCTTCGAATTTGATTATTGATTGTTTTCATGCATTAGAAAATTGTTAGAAAATTGTTTAGGCTTTGGATTGGAAGTTTTTTAATTGCACTGAAAATGCATCAGGATGACATTTGTTGATTTTTTAAGATCTTAATTCACCTCTATCCTAGTGTTCTTTTTCATGTGGATATGTTATTGTTAAAGATGTCATGCCAGTGTTCTTTTTCACCTTTAACGAACTGTGTTCCCTTCTCAGAGAAGGATCAATGGATAATCGTTAATTTGATCATCTACCCCTTTGAGATTTTGTTATCTTTTCATCTTCAGGCAAATTTGCATAGCAATAATGAGGAAAGATGTACTGAAATTTAAAAATCATGGTAAAAAATGTAAGGCATTTGTGTGGAATTTATGTTAGGAATTGTTCCTACCAAGTTGACATAGTTTTGTAGGTATCTGTGCAAGTGTTAATTGGCCTTAATGAATGAATTCCCCTGATAATGTTTAACGCCCTGATCCCACATCTGTTTGCAATTAAGACAAATTCTATTAGTTTTATATGAAGTATGAGATGATATATATATAAATCCATATATATTTATGTGTGATTTGATACCAAGAACAATTTGCTTAGGATAAAATGATAAATAGGCCTTCAATTCCCACCTTTTTCTTTTTCCACTTTGCACTCTTCTAGAGGGAGTTTTCACGATCAATTAAAACATAGAGTAAATTATCGTTTTGCTCCCGGTGGTTTGGATGAATTTGGTATTTTCATCCAAATTCTTAAATTTCGTCAATTTGACATTATAGGGTTTTTTTCTTTTGTTTTTTTTTGTGTCATTTTACTCCTAGTTAACTTCATCAAATTACCATGTTAACTTAAGGGTATTTGTGTTAATTACACTAAACTCATAACTTAAACAACAAAAAAATTTTGGTGAAAAAATAACGAAAATAATTTCAATATCCAACATCAAAAATATTAAAATTATTTTTTGTTATTTTTTCGTCAAAATTATTTTGTCATTTTTGTTATGAGTTTAGTGTAATTGACACAAATACCCTTAAAGTTAACTTGGTTATTGACAGCAATTAATCAGGTGGATTAAAATCGCAAAAAAAAAAACTATAATCTCAGATTGGCAAAATTTAAGAATTTGGATGAAAATGTCAAACTCATCTAAACCACATGGAGCAAAACGACAATTTACTCTAAAATATAAGTAGGAGAAGGTTTTGTATGTATATGCTAATCTCTACTTCGACATCAATAATACACCGGAAGAAATACGTCTTCGATTAGCTCAGTTGAGTATGGTGGGGGTGGCGCAACACTGGTTTATGATTTTCTCTCAGGTTCGTTCTTCCCTGTCATGGATGGAGTTCCAACGTGAATTATTGCAACGTTTTAGTGGTCTGGAAATCCAAAATCCTTATGAACTTTTAGCTTCAATCCAACAATCTGATTCAATTTTGGATTACGTCGATGAATTTGACTACCTCCTTTTGTTAGTTCCTCTGTTATCCGATTCTCAGGCGATGGGTTACTTTATTGCCGGATTAAAAGACGATGTGAAGAAGTGGGTACATCTCCATCGACCTCAATCGCGTCTAGACGCCATGTATTTGGCTAAGGACGTCGAACATATGCTCAGACCTAATTCTGGGAAAGGACCTCTTTCCCGTTTCCGATATCTCACACCCTCTGATCCATTTCAATTGGGCATAATTGATAGTTTTTCTCAGTTGGGCCGGACTTAGCGCAATTCTGTCAAAACCTTTAAACACTCAGATCGCCAAAGCCCTCACAATACTCGTTCTCCGATACTGTTCAAAACTTCTTCTCCTTCTTCACCAGATTCCAGTTTTCCTCGTGATAGGGGAACTCGTTCTTTATCCCGCACAGAGTGGGAAGAACGCCGGGAAAAGGGATTATGCTACAGACGTGGTCAACAATATGGTCTGGCTCATAAGTGACCTGAGGGTAAATTGCGCATTTGATTACTTGGGGATGATGAAACCGAGTTACCAAGTGGTGAAACCAGTATGTTAGATTCCAATTTTTCGGGAGGGGGCACTTATTCACTAGGCGATGACACCCCTGGCACATGTTTGGCCTTAGATTTTGACTGCAACTTATCTATCCATGGGGGAGCTGCAACCATGAAATTGGAAGGTGTTTTACGAGGTATTCCAGTGATTATGTTGGTTGACAGTGGTGCTTCCCATAATTTCATTTCTCACAACTTGGTGACAGCTTTGGGGTTGCTCTCTACCCCTTTTGGAGGCATCAAAATTAAATTAGGGGATGGCTATTTTGTTTTCGTTAATCAACGTTGCCTTGCAATTGCCGTTAAGATCAGATCATGTACCTTTTCGTTGGATGCACTGGTGTTTGATATAGGCACCTTAGATTTTATATTGGGAATGGAATGGCTATGATCTTTGGGTGAAGTTGTTCATGATTGGAATCATTCTTGGATGCGTTTCACTTTCAAAGGGAGTCCAGTTCAACTACAGGGCTTTCGGGAAAGTCAAAATACTCCAGCTGCATTGCATCAATGGTTATCATCTGCTGAAGTCGTCCCATTAGATTCTTCACGTGTACCCTCTCCTTTGGAAACTTCCCTTATTCCTATTTCCTCACTTGAGCAACATGAGTTAACTGCTCTCTTGAATCAGTTTGAGGATATTTTTTCTCAACTTATCTCACTTCTTCCTATTCACACTTATGATCACCAGATTGTTTTATCCACATCTGCTCCTATATGTGTTAGGCCTTATCGCTATCCCCACGTTCAAAAAGATGAAATTGAAAGACAATTTAAAGAATTATTACAAATTGGTATGATCCGACCCAACACTAGTTCCTATTCCAGCCCAGTAATTTTGGTGCGTAAAAAAGATACTACTTGGCGTTTATGTGTGGATTACCGGGCTCTAAACAATGCAACAGTTCCTAATAAGTTTCCCATACCTATGGTGGATGAGTTAATTGACAAATTACATGGGGCTCATTTTTTCTCTAAAATTGACCTTAAATCAGGCTATAATCAGATACGCATGCATCCTGATAGCATTGCTAAAACTGCCTTTCGAACTCATGAGGGTCATTACGAGTATTTAGTGATGTTGAACGCCCCTACGACTTTTCAAGCTACTATGAACGATGTTTTCAGACCCCTTCTACGTCATTCAGTAGTCATCTTCTTTGATGACATTTTAGTTTATAGCCCTACATGTCCACTCATCTTTCCGATTTACTGCATGTTTTACAATTATTAGTGGTCCATCATTTTCGGGTTAACCGCCAAAAATGTAGTTTTGGGCAGCAATCTGTGGAGTATTTGGGACACATCATTACCGCCCAAGGGGTGTCCATGGACCCTTCAAAAGTGGAGGTTGTGCTGCAGTGGCCAATTCCCGTTATGTCAAAGGTCTCCGAGGTTTTTTAGGCCTCACAGGCTATTATCGCAAGTTTGTCAAAGATTATGGGAGCATTGCTCGTCCCCTCACTGATTTAACAAAGAAAGATGCCTTTCAATGGACACCCACTGCGCAGCGCGCTTTTGACTTGTTGAAAAACGGTCTCATCACAGCCCTGGTCTTAGCTTTACTCAATTTCACGGTTCCTGTTGTTGTGGAGTGCGATGCTTCGGGTCGAGGCATTGGGGCTGTCTTAATGCAACACAATAGACCTATCGCTTATTTTAGTAAGGCTCTTAGTGATCGCAACCTAAGTAAATCAGCCTATGAACGGGAATTAATGGCACTTGTATTGGCAGTTCAACGTTGGCGGCCTTACTTATTAGGTAACCATTTCACAATTTGCACAAACCAGAAAAGTTTGAAATTTTTATTACAACAGAGGATTTCCACAACCGATCAGCAGAATTGGCTTGCCAAACTATTGGGTTATGACTTTGACATTCTTTATAAGCCGGGTAGGGAAAATCGCGCAGCTGATGCTTTATCTCGCCGGGCAGAATTGGGTGAACTTTCTCAAGCAATTTCGGCTCCTATTTGGGTTCAAGGAAGTCAATTATTAGAGGAGGCTAAGGCTGATCCGTGAATACAACAACTGATGCAGAAATGTATCCTCCAACCCTTCAAATTTCAGCATTATTCGGTCAAAAATGGGCTGCTGTACTACAAAGATCGAATTGTCATTCCACGTCTTTCCAAGTTCATACCAGAACTTTTTCATGAGTTTCACACTACAGCTTCAGGTGGTCATTCGGGGTTTTATTGCACGTATCGACGCTTGGCAGCCAATCTTTATTGGCCTGGTATGACTTCGGATGTCAAGAAGTTCATTCGGGAATGTGATATATGTCAAAGGTGCAAGACCTTTACGACTACTCCTAGTGGATTATTACAGCCCTTAGCTATTCCAGAAATGGTTTGGGATGATCTATCAATGGATTTCATCACGGGGTTACCATCTTCAAAGGGATTCACGGTTATTTTCGTGGTTGTTGACCGATTATCCAAGTATGCTCACTTTGTTCCTTTGAGGCATCCTTATACGGCTAAATCAGTGGCTGATGTGTTTATTAAAGAGATTATTCGCCATCATGGAATTCCTAAGACTATCGTGAGTGATCGCGATCCACTTTTTCTTAGTAAGTTTTGGCAAGAGATATTCCGGTCTATGGGTACCAAATTAAACATGAGTTCTGTGTATCATCCCGAGTCCGATTGTCAATCGGAGGTTATTAATGTTGGACTAATCTTGTAAATACTTAATACTTAAAGGGGCAAAAACTAGAAAGTTTAGTTTTAATTGTTTTGGATTTATTTATTTGAGTTTTAAAGAGTTTAAAGTTAGATTAGATTTAGTTTTTGGATAGGCTTGTTTTTTTCAGCAGATTTATTAGGGATATATGTTTGACTTTTGTGTTTTGTTTTAGGTTTAAATAGGGGTTTAGGTTATTCGTTTTTTTTGTACCACTTTTTTGATTCAATAAAAGATCTTTCTTTTCTGGTTCATAATTGCATTTGTTCAGGGTGAAACCATTGATCAACAGGGCTGGGAATTTCAATTCAGGGGCTGGTATCCTTCAATTGGTATCAGAGCGCACCTGTTGAAGGCTCGTTCTAGAGGGACGATTACACAAGGAAGGTCAATTGCGGTACCAATCAGCATAGAAGAAGCCGTCGGAAAAAAAATTGCGTGAGGTAATCAAAATTCGATCAAAGCCTGTGTGATTCAGGCAGGAACGATTGAAATCGGGTAGATTTGGAGCTGTGAGGGCTTCAATCGGGTAGACTAGGAGCTGTGAAGGCTTCAATCGACCTGTGATAGGTTCGATTTTGGGTTGAAGGCTGTGAGAGCTTCGATCAGGCACCTGTTGAAGGCTGTGAGAGTCTGAAATCAGCAGCTATGAAGGTTGCGACGGGTAAAGGGGGGCTGTGAAAGCTTCAGTTGGCTTCAATCTTGAGTGAGTCAGGAGTTGAGGGTAAAAATCAATCTGTGACAGATTGATCGGGTGGGTGTTGCTGTTTTATTGTGATTTTTGATTGATTAAATTGGTGAACAGATGGCCATACCTGCTGGTGGAGTTGTTGTACGGTTGTACCAGTTTGTGAGCCCGGCAATGTGAGTTTGCTTTGCCCAAAGCTGACCACAACGAACTACACAACCTGGTCCATCATGATGGAGACAGTTTTGGCAGCACATGGGTTGCAGGAAGCCATAGATCCTGTGACAGGAGGAGGAGTAGATGCAAGAAGGAAACATATGGCAAAAGCTTTGATCTTTCAATCAATACCCGAAGATGTTCTCCTTCAAGTGTCTAAGTACCAAGAGCCAAAGGATGTGTGGGATGCTATACGGGTCAGATTCTTAGGAGCCGAGAGGGTTCAAAAGGCTCGCTTACAAACACTTAGGAGTGAGTTGGAAGCAATGAGGATGTAGGAGACCGAGACTGTGGATGAGTTCGCGGGAAGATTGAGTGGGATGCAATCTAAATATAGAAGTCTTGGGTCTTCACTTGATGAAGAGGCGTTGGTAAGAAAGTTTCTAAACTCTATGCCTCAAAAATACCTACCAATTGTGGCTTCAATTGAGCAATATTCCGAGATTGAGAATATGGCATTCGAAGAAGTGGTGGGTCGTTTGAAGGCTTATGAAGAGCGTGTGAAACCTCAAGAAGACTTGACAAGAGATATTCGTGAAAAAATTTTGCTTGCACATGATGATCAACTTGTAAAAGAGAAGAGGGGAAGGTGTGGTGGCTGTGATTGTTGCCAACAAAACCGTGGGAAAGGCAAAAGTGTTAGGGCTGAAGTGGGCCGTGAGGGTCAACAAGGAAGAGATCAAAGGGGGCAACGTGACAAGTCGCGGGTCAAGTGCTATAGATGTGAAGAACTTGGTCACTATGCCTATGAGTGTCCAAAGTCAAAACCGAAGGAGGAAGAGGCCAACTTGATTCAAGATGATGGATTTGGGCCTGCACTATTGTGATAATGAAATGAGTATTACAAGATTAGAGGGGTGATTGTTGGACTAATCTTGTAAATACTTAATACTTAAAGGGGCAAAAACTAGAAAGTTTAGTTTTAATTGTTTTGGATTTATTTATTTGAGTTTTAAAGAGTTTAAAGTTAGATTAGATTTAGTTTTTGGATAGGCTTGTTTTTTTCAGCAGATTTATTAGGGATATATGTTTGACTTTTGTGTTTTGTTTTAGGTTTTAAATAGGGGTTTAGGTTATTGGTTTTTCTTATACCACTTTTTTGATTCAATAAAAGATCTTTCTTTTCTGGTTCATAATCGCATTTGTTCTGGGTGAAACCATCGATCAACAGGGCTGGGAATTTCAATTCAGGGGCTGGTATCCTTCAATTAATAGGTGTTTGGAAACCTATTTACGCTGTTTTGCAACTGATCAACCGAAATTGTGGTCTTTGTGGATACCATGGGCAGAATTTTGGTATAATTCCACTTTCCATGCATCCATCGGTGTTACTCCCTTTGAAATAGTGTATGGTCGACGGCCTCCTTCTGTCTTTCAGTTTATTCCAGGAGAAATAAGGGTTGATTCAGTGGCTCAAGAATTAAGAGATCATGACAAGGCTCTTAAGCAATTGAAAATGCAATTAGCTAACGCTCAAAGTGTTATGAAGATGTATGCTGATAAGAAAAGGAGGGACGCGACATTCTCTGTTGGCGATTGGGTTTATGTTAAACTTAAACCTTATCGCCAATTGTCTGTGGTTAATCGTATTCACCAAAAGTTGGCAGCAAAATTTTTTGGTCCTTTTCAGATTGTTGATACTGTGGGACCAGTCGCTTATAAATTACAACTTCCTCCAACTTCAAAAATTCACCCAGTCTTTCATATATCTCTGTTAAAGCGTGCGGCAGCAGGCATGGGAAATTCTGCTTTACCTCCTGAATTAGACATCAGTAACACTATTCATATGACTCCTCTAGCTGTTCTTGACAGACGTACAATACAGCAAGATAAGGAAAATGTGCAGCAGGTACTAATCCATCAGAAAGATCAATCTCAAGAAGACGCCACTTGGGAAGATGCTCTTTGGGTAAAAAATCAATTTCCTGACTTCAGTCTTGAGGACAAGGCTGTTTTTGCAGGAGGGAGTAATGATAGAAATGCAACCTATAAGCCTGAAGTACTATGGTTTATTCTAGAAGGACTAAGAAAGGAAATATGTAATAGTTTTTACGGTTTAGTATAAAGAGTTTGGGGAGGGGAATTGAGAATCACTTTTGGAGTGGCTCCAGCACTTAGTGGGAGAGAGGGAGATATCCCTGGAAAATCTTTTGTAATCTTTTCTTTAATGATATGAAATTCCTTCCCTGTTTTGATTAATTCTAGGGTTTGATTGTGTGTGTTTTTTCCTTCTTTTCAACCATTTCCGTTCATTCTCTATCAGAATCCAAGTAACACAAGACGACAAGGGGGTCTCGTTGAAGCAAAGAGGCTACGCAATCATGATTTTGAAGGAAGCCAACATGTGGGAAGCCAATTCAACTAAGTTTCCTATGGACCGGGTTTACGTCTTACAAAAGAAGATGAAACTGAACCTGTTGATCCAACTGAATACAGGAAACTAATTGGATGACTAAGGTACATTACTCACACTAGACCAGACATAAGCTATGCAATAGGCTTAGCTAGCAGATTCATGGAGGCACCCAAAACATCCCATTGGCAGGCTGTTAAACAGGTACTAAGGTATCTAAGGGGAACTATAAATTATGGCATACGATATGCAAAAGTTGGAGATGGAAAGCTGATTGGCGACAATGACAGCTCCCATGCGATTGATTGGGCGGATGGCAAGAGCACAACATGAATGGTATTTTATTATGGCGGTGGTCCGATAACCTGGTGCAGCCAAAAGCAAAGCACTGTTGCTTTGTCATCTTGTGAGGCAGAATTCATGGCTGCAAATGCTGTAGCTTGTCAAGCAGTTTGGCTAAAGGGTTTGCTTGAAGAAATAATAGGAGAAAGTGTGGAGGCCACAAAGCTATGTGTGGACAACCAGTCTGCAATCTTATTAATTAAGAATCCTGTTTTCCACGGACGTAGTAAACACATTAATACATGATATCACTTTATTCGTGAGTGTGTTGAAAATGGCTTGGTGACTATTGAATATGTAGCTGGTAAAGTGCAGAAAGCTGATATATTGACTAAGGCTCTACCTAGAGTTAAATTTCTTGAAATGAGAGAGGTTTTAGGAGTTGAAGACCTTTTAGAAGTGAAGACCGAAATTAAAGGGGTGAATGCTGGATAATTTCGGGTATACAGCAGCTCTTTGACAGCCAAATCATACCTGTCTTGACAACAAAATTACAGCAGGCTATTTAAATTAAGTTTTAATTATTTTCCTCACGTATTGTTCCTATTTTTGGTCAGTATTTGATTTCCTAATAATGTCTTTATTATAACTAGTGATAGGTACTCTTGAATGTTTGTACTGAGCCCTGAATACTATTGATTTCTAATACAATCTGAGTTGTTTTGCTTCTTTTCTTCACTTTATCATGCCAATTGTTTCTATCAGTAGTATGCATGTTTGGAACTTGAATCTCAAGAATGATTAAAATGTAAAATGTTAAAATTTGACACACAGTCAAGAAAAAGTCAACTTTATATCAAATCATGAACTTCAAAAATCTTTGAAGCTTTTCAAACTGGATGCTTATAACACGTGTGGCTTATGTGTTTTATAAGGTGAGTGACTAGAAGTGTAAAACAGCGAAGGAATCAAGTAATTAACCAAGTGTGTTTTGAAGTGATGGTTTCACTTAGTGTTGTAAAAATCAGGATTAATCGGCCGATTAATCAGGATTAATCGCTAGTCGGCCCTAAGCGGATTAAATTTTGCCTAGTCGGTCCAAAAATCTCGGTAGTCGGCTCTAGTCGGGATTAATCGGTCAACTTCAAAAAAATCGGTCAACCCAGTTTAAAGCCCAAAATTTCGATCCAGTCCAAAGAAATTGTGGTTTTTCTTTAACCTAATAACTAAAAGCCTTTGTCCAGCCCATTTTAAAGATGTTTTGGCCTATTAATTGGTTTTTTAGTTGTGTTTTTACAAGAAAATATACTTATAGGCTTTTTAATTTGTGAAAATCTTTGATGTATTGAAAAACTTATATTTATTTCGAAAATTATATATAAATTTCCAATCCGATTAATCCCTAGTCCACACCTCGTCGCCCGACTAGTGATTTTTACAACCATGATTTCACTTATGCTTTTTGTAACTTTACACTTGGTGTTTTGTGAACCTCAAGATATTATAACTGAAATGGCTCCTGGAATCTTGGAATTACTATGTGAATCAAATGATGGGGAAATTTAATAAAATTACAAATATTACAAGGAAACCACGGCAATAAATTTTCAATGACTTTCACTAGTTTTACATCGAGCTCTAAATGGTGTTATATTGAAATCTTAATATTAATACATCTCTAAATGAAGTAAGAGTGATGTCAAAAGATATGTCTGGTTACAACCTGGAGAAAAAAATGGCAGAAATGCCTGACGGGTTAAAATCTTGCTGTTTTTAGAATTCAAGCTTATGTTAATATTTGATTGTCATAAACTTGCTAACATGTTTTTAGGGATCAATGAGTCATGCTTTAGTGTACTTACAAAATAATAACAGGATTAAGCATTGAAACCAAATGGGATTTGTATGTTGGATTGAATTGAAATGAGACTTTAGGTGAAAGAGGAATGATTGAATAGTTGTTCTAAATATGTGCATCAAGATTCAATATAGATGTTTTCAAGATCAAATATTTTAGCCCATATAAAGTAGGGAAACAACTTATATATTGCAAAAATATCAAGAAAGAAAAATGCCATCTGATGATGTTTTTTCTATATGCTATGAGAATAATATAGTTGAATGGAAGTCAGTTGTCATATGACTCATTATTAGACTAGATAAATATTAGCATGTGTATATGACAACCATTGTATAGTTGAGGGATGTGTAGTGTAAATATTATTTGTAATTGATTATATATACACATGAATGAGAAGGAAGGGGACACGTTTGAGAATACCTATTCTATCATGGTATCAAAAAGCCAGCCCTACCTACTCTGAAAGTCGATTCTTCTTCTGCTTCGTCCCTACGTCATCCCACTGCCTCAAGACACCTTCGATCAGATCCTTGCTGCTTCCGACCAGCACCTTCCTGTTTCCGATCAGCACCCTGTTGCTTTCGATTGATGGCAGAAAAACCTCCCCTCTCTTCTCCAATGGCTACTCCTCTACATCCCGTCATTACCGTTTCTAACATACGCAACTTCATCCCCATTGTCTTAGAGATGGAGAATGCGCAATACACATCTTGGTCGGAGCTATTCAAGATTCATTGTACTGCCTATCAGGTACTCGATCATATCCTTCCGGTTACACCTACAGCCGCCGATAAAGCAGCAACCGAGAAGGTAGGTACCGATCCTTTGTGGACACGATTAGATGCCATTGTTAAACAATGGATCTATGGTACAATCTCAAACGATCTTCTGCACACCATTCTGAAACCGAATTCCACTGCTGCTCAAACGTGGAAATCGTTAGAAAATATTTTTCAGGATAACAAAACTTCTCGGGCTCTCTATCTCGAAAATAGGTTCCCCAACACCAAGTTGAATGCTTTTCCCACTGCTTCCGCTTACTGTCAGGAACTGAAAACTATTGCTGATAAACTTGCGAATGTTGATTCTCCTATCTCCGACAACCGACTTGTTCTACAACTGATTGCTGGTCTACAGGGTAGTAAACTCGATGCTGTTGGCATGATGATCCAACAAACTCACCCTCTTCCGGAATTTTACGAGGCTCGTTCTCGTCTCGTTCTTGAAAAGACTCGGCAGGCTCAACAATCACCATCTGACACTGCTTTACTTGCTGCAACCAATAGCTCCACAAACGCTACATCATCCTCCAATAGGTCTACATCTCAGCCCCATGTCTTCCCTGGCAACCGAGACTTCAATGACTCACGACAGTACATTCCAGGTTGCGGATAGTCCGATTTACTTCAAAGGGTTCGTGGTGGCCGTGTGGCCGTGGGAGAGGCCGCGGTCGCTCAAAAGGTCGTGCTTCATGCCTTCATCAGCTGGTCAGAATTACTACCGACAACAGCCATGGGTTCAATTCCCTCAGCCATGGCAATGGTCTCCGCAACAACCTTGGACTGCACCACCTGTGCCCTACCCAACCATGCCATCCACCCATCGAAGTCAACCATCAAGTCGAGGGTCTTCAGCAGGTATACTTGGGTCTGCACCAACTCAATTTTATGCAGCCAATGATGGGTCCTACACCCCAACCAACATTGAACTAGCTTTGCATACAATGACTCTAAATCCAGATCAGAATTGGCACCTTGATACAGGCGTGACCAATCACATGTCACACTCGTCGGGTAACCTTTCAGATTATGTCAATAATAGTATACAAAACCATATAGTCGTGGGTAACGGTTTTCACATACCAAATCATAGTACGGGCAACATCACTTTACAACCACCATACCCACCGTTACACCTCAATAACATTTTATTCGCCCCTAAACTTATCAAAAATCTTTTATAAGTTCGTTGATTAACCACCGACAATCAAATCTCTATTGAATTTGACCCTTTTGGTTTTATTGTGAAGGACTACCAGACGCGGATACCTATCCTCCGATGTGATAGCACCGGGGATCTCTACCCACTCACTTCACCGTCTGTCAAGCTCACGCCTCCTTCTACATTTGCTGCTTTGTCTCAGGATCGCACCATCGTTTGGGACATCCAGGATCTTCTTTACTTCGCATTTTGAATAGACATCGTTTTATTTCTGTTTACAAGTTTTCTAACAAACATTTGTGTTAGTCTTGTGTGTTTGGCAAACATATTAAATTACATTTTTCTAATTCTACTTCTGTTACATCTTTACCTTTTGATATTGTGCATAGTGACTTATGGACCTCACCGACACGTAGTTCGGGAGGTCATCAATATTATATTTTATTTCTAGATGATTACATGAATTACCTATGGACTTTTCCCCTTGCATCTAAATCTTCTGTTTTCTCTGTTTTTCTCAATTTTCACAAATTCCTTCTAACCCAATTTGAGCGCGGTATTAAATGTTTTCAATGTGATAATGGCACTGAATATAACAACAAATCATTTCACAATTTTTGCAAAGAAAATGGCATGTCCTTCCGTTTTTCATGCCCTCACACATCTTCCCAAAATGGGAAGGTGGAACGCAAAATACGGTCCATTAATAACATTATTCGCACACTCCTAACTCATGCCTCTCTCCCACCTACATTTTGGCATCACGCGTTACAAATGGCTACCTATCTTCTTAATATTCTTCCTTCCAAAACTAAGCACAATCAAACTCCTACTTATCTTTTGTATCAAAAACATCCCTCGTACACACACCTTCGTACCTTCGGATGTCTTTGCTATCCACTTCTACCATCCTCCTCAATCAACAAACTACAAAACCGATCATCTCCTTGTGTGTTTCTTGGTTACCCTTTGTCACACCCCGAGCCGGCGGGGTTGGATCGGAATCCCCGTCGGGCGGAAGGTTCCCGGGGCGCGATATCGGGAATGATAATCGGAATGATCAGATTGTTTACATTGCAACATGATATATGAATGAGAAACTGCTAAAATAAAATAGAATTACAAAGTTAAATTACAGCAGTTAAGGTTATAATTTAACAATGTAAATCTACTATCACATCATAATTCCTCTATCTTGTATCCGCACAAGATATACAAAATAAATCTGTAAAATGATGCTTCAAAATATACAGGTCCAAAAAGCTAGTCCTCTATCCGGTAACCTAGTCCAAAAAGAAATAACTCTTCAGTTGACCTGTTCGTCACCTGAGAAGTCATGCAAAAATAAAGTCAACACATGGTTGGTGAGTTCATATAGTTTAATAAAAATGAGTTTGAATAACCTGAATGACAACCTTAACCTCACCATTAACCACATATACCATCCAATTCAGTATGCTTATATATAGGGCATATGTAGGGTCGAACTTACCGCCTCCCCAGCCACCGTCCCACCACATACTAAACCACATGATATATTGTTCCTGGTGATAATTAAGCATTTCACCCCACTACTTTGATTTCCATAACATATGATTCATAGCATTTGATTACCCTGAAAATGTTTACCTTGATCCCCCGAAGTGACAACCTTAACCTCATCAACAACCACCTATGCTATCCAATCAAGTATGCTTATATATTGGGCATATGTAGGGTCGAACTTACCGTCTGCCCAGCCACCGTCCCACCACATACCGGACTGCTTAGCATATTGTTGTTAATGATAATTAAGCATTTCACTCCATTCACTTTCAATTTAGATTCTGATTTCCACAAATAGATTTACCTTTGATCTCTTGAGTTCACCATGTATTCATGATTTCCCAAAAGCACTTGTAGAAATATAACATTAAATGTTTAATTAAACTAATAACTAAGCATTTAAATACAACTAAGACATGATGATTGGGCCTTATTTGACTCAATCAATTAGACTTAGTTGTTGGTGGTTGTCCAAGTTGTACCCTCTCACACGTGGCCCATATCAGGCATGACTCACAAGGAGCCTACCTGTGTGTGCCGGGACTTTAATGATGCCCATATCAGCTTGACCCATTGGTCTACTGTACATATCGGGACTTTAAGGATATCCTTTGATTCTTAATCTTCTTTGATTCTCCTGATTTTGATTTGTTTAAGAGTTTCCGTTATTGCCTATATAGCTTGACTACAAGAGTCTATTATTTATGCCGGGACTTTCCGTGTGTTACACGTGGTTTTGATTTCTATACAACTGACATCTACCTTAACTTAAGCATTAATGATTTCATTAGATTTTAATGATTTCATTATTTCCATGATTCACACACGGTTATGATTTCTATGATTCACTTGATTCTGATCTTTTGATTTCCATGATTCTACAATGATTATAGATTCTTGATTAGGATCCTTAGTTTACTGATCACACACTGGATTAGATTCCATTGCATTTGATCTTTAGCTTTAGTTCTTCTGATTCCACTTTGAATTTAGATTCTTGAATTTGAGCTTGATGGACTAAGGGTTTGTTTAGAGTTTTAGAATTTAGGTATTACTCATAACAGTAATTAATTAACTTGTAAGTTAGTTCAGCATAGCAATTTCCTAGACAGGAGTCTAGTAGTATAAACAATCATATATAATAAGCAATAATAAGTAAAAGCATTTACGTAAAACAATTTAAATAAAACAGTTTACGCATGCTTCTCAGCCCCGCGTTTTAAAACAAAAATGTTTAGAAAAGAGGCAATGAACTCACCTGTGTTGCTCTGTACTGTACTATCACAAAATGCGCGCTCTTTGTTGTAGCTTAGGTTTCTTCAGTTCCTGATTAGTTTTTAAAAAAATTCGAATATAATAAGTATACGTATTAGTCGTCGTATCTAAGGTTTGGTCTCGGTGTGCAACTAAGTGTCCTATGTTTCTAAGATGTATTCTAACTAGTCTAACTTAGATATCCAATCCTAACCCTTATTCCCCATTAAATCATTACAAGCTTTAAATGAGCATGTTTTAAATTTAATTTACTTTAACTAAAATATAAATTTATAAAAATCGTTTATTTTAATTTACTTAAGCTTATAAATCATTTCCTTTTATTGAAATATCATCAACTTTATTTAAAATGACATTTAACCTATGATGGGCTTAATTAAGCCCATTGGGCCCAATTTAGCCCCTTGTTAGTCTTTGATAGTCAAATGACTATTAATCACATTCTTTGCATAAACCAACATAGATAATTCCATTAAATTCTCTATGTTAGTTACATGTCTTATGAAATTTCCCAAAGGTCCAAGTGTTAACCTTTAAACTTTTGTTTTGGTCCCTAGTTTACCCATCATGGATCGTTTACTATAAGCCCTAATGTCCCATGCACTCACAATAGTGTTTTCGTTTTATACATGCACACACACCTATATCTTAGGTCATTTCTCATGCACTCACACCCACCCATTCACATACAATTTGTGTTCATTATGTATAATGGTGACAAATCTCCAAAATTCATAAGTATGCATGAGTACACTTAATTTCGAGTTCTAATTAACCAAGTTCAAGCTCCAAAGACCCAATCAGTTCGGTCATAGCCCTAGGGTGCTGATAGAAATATAGGTTCGCTGCTCATGAGAGTCTTCACATAAGGTTCGGCTAATTCTCCATCTATGACCCAAGGTTCACTGCCCCTAAACCCCTAGGTTCGCAGACATCAACAGGGTTAGGTAGTCTAAGGTTCGGCTGAAGAGAAAACCCTAGGTTCGGTCCCTCATTCCAGGTTGTAGGAGGTTCGGCTGTTATGCATGGAATTGGTTCGTGGAGGGTTTGCTGGCACAAGGTTCGCCCATGGGTTCGTTTTCATATAGGTTCGGCTGGAGATTAGGTTGGCAGCATGTAGGTTCGTGAAGACATGGGTTCGGCCAGGGAACCCTAGGTTCGCATCACTCTGGTTCGTTGGCTGAGGGTTCGCCTAGACCATAGAAGGTTCGTAGCTCCCATGATTCAGCCGTTTAAGGTTCGGCCGTGCAGCAGGTTCGCCCAGGGCCTGGTTCGTCGACCTGCTCTCTTAGAATCTCACTATTCATCATCTTCTTAGTCGCCTTTAACCTGTTCCGATCGTTTCCTAGAGTTCCCTAGTTGTTCATAATAGTTTACTTCGATATTTCTAAGGGTTACGACCGGTTATAACCATAATAACTACAAGGGGTCGTGATACCCCAAAAACCGAAATAAACACTAAGATTTACCTCAAAAATGGTGGATAAAAGCTCGAATCCTTTGTACTTCCGTGATCTACAGATGATGGTGGTCGTTTTGACACCAAGAATGCTTGAATCCGATGAGAGACGGCCAAGAAATCTTAGTGAGATGGTGGAGTAAGTTTCTAGAGAGAGATAGAGGGAGATGGACGAAATTTTTGGGGAGGGAAATGGTAGATGGTGGTTGGTGGTGACATTAAATGGATCATTAAATGGTTCAAAATCAACCGGGTAAGTTCGGTCTAGTTCGGTTTCGCGTAACACGTCGTTTCTTCATAATTTTCGTAACGAAACGGCCCGGTTTTAAAATAAGATTTATAAAATTATTTTAAGTTGTGATTCCTAATAAATTAACTAAATATCTTTTGTTTATTTTAAATTTTCAAAAATATTAAATTTTCTGTTTAAAATCGAATTGTACAGTTGTCGCGCGTATTCGTTCGAATCGTCACCCGTACGAACACGGCGATAACTATACTTTTCAATATTGTTTTCTAATCATCGGATATCATTCGGAACGTTAAACTTTCAGATTTATTCGTATAGATCGTCACCTATACGAATAATCCGGCGATTTAGCATTCACGTAACGACATCCGTGTTGTTTTGTTCTATAAAGCCTCACATACATTTATACATAATAAAATTCTAACACATAATCACATGATGGTTCTGTAATGTTAGATAATTATCTGACTGATGAACCATGTTTTCTGAGTTTTGTTTCTCAGAAATGATTCTGAATTCACTGTTTGATAACACAAATGATAACGATATATGATATGAACATGACATGAATTGAAATATGTATAGTTTGTACGTGATTACTGTTCATGTTACTGTTGAGATCACTGTTCCGGTGACGCTTCCGGCACTGATGTTACACCCTTCAACTCATCGGGGGTACAAATGCTATGATCTTTCCACCCATAAAATCATTCTCTCTCGTCATGTTTTGTTTGACGAACACGTCTTCCCCTTTGCTAAAATCCACCTCACTACCCTTCCTATGATTTTTTACATTCCTTTCCCAACAATAGCTTTCACCCTTCTTTTTGGGATTCTATCTCCTCTTCTCCAACAGCCCCCTTTGGCCCACACCGAACCTGTCCCTATGGCCCAAAACACACCAGCCCATACAACCCCTATGGTCCATACCGAAACACCCTCTATGGACCAAACCGATACAGCCCATACAGTCCCTATGGCCCATACCGAAAAACCCTCTCTTATTTCATACACGGACGCATATTGGGCAGGTTGTCCCGACACCCGTCGCTCCACCTTGGGTTCCTGTGTCTTTTTGGGTGACAACCTCATTTCTTGGTCATCAAAAAGGCAAACAACTATTTCACGATCCAGTGCTGAGGCAGAGTATCGAGGCGTCGCTAATGTGGTTGCTGTTATGCTGGATTCGCAATCTGCTACTGGAACTTGGTTGCCCCACACAACGAGCATATTTGGTATATTGTGACAACGTCAGCGCCATATATATGTCTGGCAATCCCATTCAACATCAACGAACAAAGCATATA
Source organism: Mikania micrantha (assembly GCA_009363875.1). Classification (NCBI taxonomy): domain Eukaryota; kingdom Viridiplantae; phylum Streptophyta; class Magnoliopsida; order Asterales; family Asteraceae; genus Mikania; species Mikania micrantha. Next base: position 19,053,171 of record CM018685.1, read on the forward strand.
GAGATTGATATTCATTTTGTGAGAGACAAGGTCAGAACCGGGCACATCCATGTTTTACATGTGCCATCGCGTTTTCAATTCGCAGATATCTTCACGAAGGGCCTCCCACGTGCTTTATTTATTGACTTCAGATCCAGTCTAAGCATTCGTGATCCTTTTCCTTAGACTGAGGGGGTATATTAGACTAGATAAATATTAGCATGTGTATATGACAACCATTGTATAGTTGAGGGTTGTGTAGTGTAAATATTATTTGTAATTGATTATATATACACGTGAATGAGAAGGAAGGGGACACATTTGAGAATACCTAATCTATCACTCATATCTAACTTTAAACCATGCAGTTGGTATTCAAATTTATATTCTCTAATTGTTTGATCCTAGTATCTAAACTTGAACTCACAAGTGTGAAGTGTGATGATAATTGAAAGGTCCGAACGATCCACAGTTTTTAGAATCAATAGGTCTTCAAATCGTTCATTTGAAAAAATTGAAACCCTTCTTATTGGATGATCATGAGACTTGCCAAAAATCGAAATTCTTGATCAATGGAGGAACAATATCACTATTTTTGTTCAATAAGATACCAAAGTGGATGATTGACTCATTCCATACGTTCTTGTTAACATGTGAAAAATGTTCTCAAAAAAATAATAAATACATAATGCTTGTAAATGAAGGCACAAAGCACTCACTATGCAAATTTTGATCAACAGTTTAACACCTGTACATGTTTAAGATATATGCTAATATTACTATTTGGCAATTCTTCAAGTGTGTGTTACACACACACACATAAGCAAGGTTTAAAAAAGCGGAAACAAGCCTCGAGGCGTAAACCTCGAGGCGGACCGAGGCGTAAGCCTCAAAACTATATTGAAATATAATTAAAATTACAAATATATTTAATAAAAGTTGCAATTTAACATAAAACAAACAATAAAAATGTCACAATTTAAACATCAAAAATACTCCAACAAGCAAAGTTAATAATGTTTTGAACTTCAAATGTTAAAAAATTCATCTTCCTCCCCATGAATCTCAACATCTTCATCTACCAAAGTTGGCTCCTCATCATCATCTTCATCAATCAAATTTACTTCAATACTCTTCCTTTTCCTAGATGATGAAGTTTGAGCTTCTTCATTTGACCCACCAGCTCCACTAACATTGTTTTCATCAAAACTTGGGTCAGCTATCCATTCATCATCAGATAAAACCTCAATCGCCAACCATTTGATCCTCACCATCTTTTAAATTGGTCTTTTTTATGAATTTTTGCTTCAATTTCTTGTTGTACGTAATGTACACTAACTTTTTCATCCTATCGGTGCTTAACCGATTTCTTCTTTTTGTATGGACTTGATTAAACGTACTCCAATTACGTTCACAAGCTGAAGTCGAACAAGTAAGACTCAATATCTTCATCGCAAAAGACTTTAGTTCCGGAACTTCATCTCCATAATTATCCCACCATGTAACTATATAAGTTAAGAGAAAATAAAATAGTCAATAATTAAATAAATAATTAGATTTAAGAATCATAACTTATAGTTCAAATGTTCAATTACTTGGCACACGATCCATATATGAACGGATAGAAGCTCTTATATTTGTAATCATCAAGTTGGGCTTCGATCTTCATATAAACATCATCATTCTTAACAAATCTGTCCATGCAATTATACAATCCTCTTTTAATTTCCTGGTGTTCAGAAACATTGGGACTCCATCTAAATCGAGGATTCAAGTAGTAGGCGGCCGCATGCAAGTCTCGATGCATTTGATTTTCCCATTTTTGATCAATGATATCCCAAATCTCTTTATAAGAAGAAAGTTGATTATCAAAGTTCTTTGCAATTTTTTCCTTGCATTCATCCATCGCACCATAAATAAATGCCATGGCTGGTGATCGCTCCCCATTAACAATCCTCAAAACCTCCACAAGTGGCTTTGTGGTTTTAAGAGAATAAACCACACTAGGCCAAAAACTTCTCTCATCCATGATTTCTTTTTTTAATCTCTTTTCCATCTGGTTTCTTTGCCCAAGCACAACTACCCCATTCAGTTGAAACAAACATTTGTTGTAATTGTTCTTTCAATTCATACACGCTTTCTAAAGTCAAAAAAGCAGTGGCGAATCTAGTGGCTGCCGGTCGAAGAAGATCTTTCTTTAAAAACTTTCTTGCCAAACTCAATACCCACTAATGATTGTAAATGAAGTTACTAACTTTTTTTGCTTTAGTTAAAGCGGTTTTTTGTTGTGTCAACTCACCAATTTTTTTAAGCATCAAGTCTATGCAATGAGCAACACATGGTGTCCAATACAAAGTTTTCCTTTTCTCCATCAACAAAGCTCCTGCTGCTTTGTATGCACTCGCATTATCAGTCATGACTTGAACAACAATATCTTCACCAATTTCTTCAACCACCCCATCAAGCAACTCAAATAATTTTTCAGCATTCTTAACACAATCCGATGCATCAACTGTCTTCAAGAATACTGTACCATGTGGATTATTCGCCAAAAAATTGATAAGACTTCTATTTCTCATATCTGACCAACCATCCGATAACAATGACACTCCGGTACTCTTCCATGTAGCTTTTATATCATTCACAAGTGTCTCTATTGTTTTAACTTCTTGTAGTATCCGTGTTCTCAACTCGTACATAGTCGGAGGGTTTAATCCTCGACCATAGTTACCAACGGATCGAAGCATGCTGTTGAATGATAGGCTTGTTGCAACATTGAAAGGAATTCCATTCTCATAGAAGAATCTTCCTATGTCCAAGCATACTTTGTTCCGTTGTTCTTTAGCCATTGTTGGTGTCATCTTTTCACTAGCAATTGGTCCTTCTCTTTCATCGTCATCCATGGAATTTACAAATCGATTCATTGGGCCTCTAACACCCCTTTGCACACTTGGACATGAGTCACCACTTCCACTCCCACCGGCAACACTAACAAAGTAAGCTCCAGCATCAATAGTCTCCTCAAAATTTCTTTGGAAGTTGAATTTTGAAGTTTCAAATTGTTTCAAAAACTCTCGAATCTCATCTTTTACTTCCTGTGGTACTTGAGGACATAGTATAACATTCTTGTGTGTGCAAGCAAGATGTGCTTTCATTCTTTGCACCCCTCCAGTAATAACTTTGTAACAAAAATTGCATTTGACATATTTGTATCCTTTCTTGGCACCTTCTGCTGGAACCTCAATTTCCTCACTGTATTTCCAAGCAGGATCTCTTCGTCCTCCCTTGGTACTCTTACTAGCCATAACTAAATCAAATAGAAATAAAAATCAAACAGGAGTAGGACTGATTAAACTCAAACAGTTAAATCAATGTAAAGAACTAAATCAAACATAAATTAAACTCAAACAGTTAAATCAAATTGGAAATTGGAAATTTGTACAATGAGTTTTCAATGTACACTAAATCAAACATAAATTAAACTCAAACATGACTCATTAAGGACCTGATTAAGCACACCAGACAATTGAAAATTGAAAATAAATCAAAGCACAAATAAGAAAATTGATGAACCACAAACAGAAATCAAACCAAAATCAAAATCAAACAGAATTATATTCAAACAGAATCAAACTTAAAAAGAAATCAAAGCACCTGATTGAGATTGTTGGAGTATTAGGTGTGATGAGCTCTGCGCCGATTGAACAGCCGCCGCCAACCGCCACTGACACAGCCGACCACCGAAGACCTCTGAAGAGCGCCGATTGAAGTATTGAACCACCGAAGACCACAGCCGACCACCGAAGTATTGAAGTGTTACGGTTCCATTGAGAGTGTTTTAGGGTTTCCTGATTTCAAATTGAGTTAAATGGTCAAAAAAGGTTCAAAAAGGGTAATAAAAAAACCAAATAGTTAAAAGTAGGTAAAAAAAAAAAAAAACGCCTGTGGTGAGGCTTAAGCCTCATCGCCTCGCCTCGCCTCGACACGCCTCGACTAACCTGAGGCTTAAGTTCCAAATGACCCAGCTGAGGCTACGCCTCAAAGGCTTTTTCTGCCCGCCTCAAGGCGCGCGTCGGTTCGCCTTTTTAAACCATGTATATAAGATCAACAGTCAATGGTAATGAGATTATTATGATTGTTTTGCAGTGAACAACCCAAAAAAATCTGGCCCAATGCTAAATGAGACATTTCTTGGCCTGCTATATCCAACCGAAAATTACAAAGTGTGAGCATATTTCACATTTGTGTTAATACTTAATATTACTCATGTTTACTTTGTGGTCACTGGTTTCATTTACAAAATACAAATGATGACACAATTTGTGAGCTAGATGTGAATGTACTTAACTCAGGTTGAATGTTGTGGGCAGGTATGGTTATCTAACTAACACAAAGGTAAAGTTTATACTCGTCACAACAGACCTTGATGTCCGTGATGCTGACGTAAGAAACATAAGTGTTTAATGAATTTGTGAGCTTTGTAATTCTGTTGCTTTATGTGCATGCTGACTAGAGGTAGCATAGTGAGCTGGGTAAAAAACAGAACAAACAAGCATACCCAGTAAATGAGAAATGGGTTGGTGATGGGTCAAAATGAGAAACTTTGTGGTACTAGTTAAACTCAAAACAAACAAATTTGTTTCCATAATTTTATTAATATTTTTTGTGCCAAATACAGTTACAAAAATATATCTATATGTTTTAAAAGGGCATAATGTATGAAGAGGATTCTAAAGTGTATGTCTTACCAAATTCATACAAAAACATGTTGGAGTATCATAAATCTACCTATTCTAATAAAAAAAGGTATCTAGGGATGCATATCATGGTCCTAGAGCATCTCAAAATTGGTTTCCCGTCTCTCTTATTAAATATTTATACGACATTTTTTAAAATTTTAATTTTTCTCTTCTTTTATTAGATAGTAATGATTTTATTCAATTTTGTAAATAATTTGATTACATTATAAGTCATATATTATATTTTTATAAAACATCTTTAAGAAATATATGATATGCTAATTAAAATAAATAATTTTAAATTTATTTATTTGACGTGTACAAAACACGGGCTTTTAACCAAGTGACAAATATATACTAGTTTATTTTATTATCTATTTTAGCTTTGTAATACATCAGTACTAGGGCACTTTTGTCTTTGTAGAAATTTTAAAGAGGTTTTCTTCAATAAGCATGTTTTTGGTGGAGACATACTGAAGTGGCCTACTAAGTAGTTTCAATATAGAGCTGTCTCAATGAAAGAAGTTGAATGCTTGGTGGCCACGTACATTATCCATTTAGATTATATGATTTTTTTTTTTAATAAAGATGAATCAAAGGATTATATACATTAAAAATTCACTTCAAGTTTAGACGCATTTTTAATTTTTTTTTTTTTTAACATTTCATCTCACTAGTTAGGATAACAAGTGAGTCGAATTGACCCATTACTGCCCCTATCAGTACTTAATTTCTTTCTCACATTATTGATAATTTACAAAAATTATATTAATTTAGTGAGGGTTTTGCCAAGGGTAGCCCTAATGCTATGGTTAACTACCATTATTTTATTAAGTTAACAATAGAATGTATTATATTTAATCAAAAACCACCAACCATTTTAAGGTGCTTATTCAACACCACTCAATCAACTTTAGATCTTTAACTACCAATCATCAACCACCTAAAACTGCTTACAATTTCGGTTCTCAACTATCGCTCTTAAGGGCTATAATTATCATTCCCCTTTAATTTTATTCTTACCTGAATAAAATGATTTCAGATGTTTGTTGCATTGAAGATATACTTTGCATGACTTTTGACACATTTTCTGATACAAACTCAATACTCACAATCAACAAATCAAAATATGGGAATTGTATTAATAGATCAAACTAACGATTACAAAGAAGAAATCACAATAACAATGAAACCTCTCACTGAAATCTATTCAGGAGCCTTTCTATAACAACCAAAATCATAACTGGATCTTATTCTCCCTCCTCTATTTATAACTAAACATACGTCATAACAAACTCTATAGTGGACAAGTCAAATTCCCCTTTTACCCTTTCTAGAATATACTTGTAAAATAGGAGGTTTATGATTAACTTGGGCTGATGTAGTATTCCTATCAATGCCTTCACCTTCTTTTAAAGTATTGACCTCAAGACTTGTATTAGGAAATTGTTTTGTTATCTCATATGCTGATGTAGTATTCCTATCAATGCCTTCACCTTCTGTTAAAGTCTTGACCTCAAGACTTATATTAGGAAATTGTTTTGTTATCTCATATGCTGTTTCCCTTTGTTAACAAAGATATCCGCGACTCCCTTAGCGGTATACAGATGTTTGAGAGGAAGAAAGTGAGCATACTTCGACAATCGATCAACTACCACCAATGTTACTGTAAACCTCTTTGACCGAGGTAACCCGCTAATGAAATCCATTGATAATTCTTCCCAAATGACATTTGGAATGCTCAGAGGTTGTAACAATCCCGCAGGGGCAGTTTTGGCTGTCTTGCAACGCTGACACACTTCGCATTCCCGAACATACTTTTTGACTGTTGTTGTCATTCCTGCCCAATACAGATTAGCAGCCATGCGTCGATACGTGCGATAATATCCCGAGTGACCCCCTGTGGTGGTAGTGTGAAATTCATGTAATAAAGCAGGAATAAACTTTGACTTGGCAGAAATTACCAAACGATTGTGAGAATAAAACACCCTGCTTCACTGTGAATGCGGGATGTTTATCTGGGAACATTTGACAATTCTTACTCAATTGTTGTAAAATGGGATCTGTTTTGGACTCCTCAATTAGTTGAGACCCTTGCAGCCATACAGGCCCTGAACATAAAGTGAGACATGTACTCATTTCATCCCTTCGAGAGAGAGCATCAGCTGCTCTATTAGAGTGACCCGTTTTATATTGAATATCAAAATTGTAGCCTAACAACTTTGCTACCCAATTTTGCTGGTCTGGCGTAGTAATTCGCTGTTGCAATAAAAATTTCAAATTCTTTTGATCTGTACACACAGTAAAGCATGTACCTATGTACCTAAGAGATAGGGTCTCCAATGTTGCACAACCAATACTAGAGCCATCATTTCTCTTTCTAAGCAGACTTAGCAAGATTTTTATCACTCAATCCCTTGCTAAAATACACTATAGGTTTATTTTGTTGCATTAACATGCCCCAATTCCCCTCCCTGATGCGTCACATTCAACCGTAAAAGGAAGAGAGAAATTAGGTAATGTTAGGACTGGGGCAGAAATTAGAGCTTGTTTGAGACAATTAAATGCTTCTTGAGCCTGGTCAGACCACATAAATGCATTCTTCTTAGTTAAATCAGTTAAGGGTCGAGCAATGCTCCCATAATGTTGAATAAACTTGCGGTAGTAGCCAGTTAGTCCTAAAAACCCATGGAGACCCTTAAGAGTTGTAGAGTAGGCCACTTGACAACCGCTTCTATCTTCTTAGGATCCATGGAAACGCCTTGTCCTGTGATGATATGACCCAAATACTCGACTGAGGTTTGACCAAAAGAGCATTTTTTTCGATTTAGGAAGAAACAGTTAGAGATTAAGAGTTGGACAACCGCTTGAAGATCCCGAAGGTGTGTCAACCAATCGGGGCTATAGATTAGATTATCATCAAAGAATATGAACACAAATTTACGAAGGAAAGATTTAAAAATGTCATTCATGAGGGCTTGGAATGTAGCAGGTGCATTCATTAGACCAAAAGGCATCACCAAATATTCATAGTGACCCTCATGTGTCCTGAATGCAGTTTTCTCGATGCTATTTTCCTGCATTCTGATTTAATTATACCCGGATTTCAAATCTAACTTTGTAAAATATTGGGCACCATGTAACTCATAAAGTAACTCCTCTACCATAGGAATAGGAAATTTTCCCGACACAGTAACCTTGTTGAGGGCCTTATAATCGACACACATACGCCATGAGTCATCCTTCTTTTTAACAAGGATTACTGGGCTAGAGTAAGCATTGTGACTCGGACGAATCATGTCCACTTTTAACAAGTCTTTGACTTGTATTTCGATTTCATTTTTTTGAATATGGGGATAACGATAAGGACGAACAACTACCGGATCAAGAGTGGATAGAAGAATTTGGTGATCATGGGAACGAGAAGGAGGTAGTTTAGGAGTTTGAAAGACTGTGATAAATTCATTCAACAAGGTATTGAGGGAATCTTGTTGAGAATTCGAGAGTAGAACGGGATGCGGAGTGCGAGATGAAGTAGGAGATGTATCCAGGGTTAGTGAAATCAGTTGAGGTTTGGTTTCCACCCGTAACCAATTCTGCAAGGCTGTCGCATTAGGTTGACTCTTTCCACTACCTTGCAATACAATAGAGGCATCTTGAAAAACAAATTTCATCCATGAATTTTTCCAATCATGGGTGACTTGACCTAGGGACTGCAACCATTCCATGCCTAGGATGAGATCTAAGGTACCCGTATCAAATACAAGAGCATTGATGAGAAAAGAACAAGGACCCAACTGTATTGACAACCCTTGACATTGAGTTGTAACCACAACATGGCCATCTCCCAAACGAATGTTGATGCCATCTACTGGACTTGAAGCAATAGCTAAAGCAGTGACTAACCTTTTGGAAATGAAGTTATGAGTGGCTCCACTATCCACCAATAGACAAATTGGAATTCCCAGTAGTGTGCCCTCAAGCTGCAAAGTCTGGGTTCCACTTAATTGATTGCAACAACCCATGACTTCTAAAACTTGACACACTCCCGAAGGAGGATCTGAATTGTCAGTGGGTGGCGGAGGAGGTAAAGCTGTCATCATCCAGTTTTCACCCACCTTCACTTCCTCCTCATCCATCATCTGCTAACAGTAGCACCCATAATTTCCCTTAAGGGCAACAATGAGTAGGGCCATACAACTGACCACATCGATAACAAAGGCCTTTTTTGCGCCTCTCCTCCCATTCAGTACGGGACAGAGCGCGGACTCCTTTGTCCCTTGAAGACATTGGTCCCGTAGCGGAGGATCCCACCATCCCAGATTTTGACCGAGGCTTAGGTTTAGAAGTGAAATTGGAACGAATGAAAGAGTTGACCGATTTAGTATCCCCACGTCCCCCGGGTGTAATGAATTAGAGTGAATTCCATTGGAGAACCCCCCCATAATCCGCATATCGATAACGAGCTAAAGGAGTATCATTGGATTGTGGCCGAAGCATGGCCTCCACATCCGTAGCTAAGTAAATAGCATCTAAACGCGTCTGTGAGCGATGAAGGCGAACCCACTGTTTCACATCGTTGCGTAAACCAGCCACGAAATACCCAATAGTTTGAGATTCCGGTAGACGCGGAACAAGGGACAATAGGTATTCAAAGCCATCAATGTAATCGAGAATCGAAGAAGCTTGTTTAATGGTAGCTAATTGTTCATAGGGATTGTGAATTTCAAGTCTGCTAAAACGTTGTAACAATTCAGTTTGAAATTCGGTCCAAGACATGGAGTCATGAACCTGAGTGACCATTGTAAACCAGTGTTGAGCCACTCCCTGCATACTCAGTTGAGCTAATTTCAAACGTAAATCATCAGGAATTTGATTAATGTCAAAATAGAGATTCACTTTTTTTATCCAACCCTGAGGATCAAAACCAGAGAATTCCGGAAGTTTTACCTTCTTAACGGCCCAAGGAAGCGGAGAAGAATGATGAGAAGAATCGAACGGAGGAGTATGAAATGGATCAACAAGAGTAGGACCAGCATCGGAACCTGAAGAAGATGACTCAGGTTTTTTCTCATATTGTTTTATCCACGCCAGCATTACTTTACGAAATTCCGACGACTCAGTACGATCATCCGTCATCAATTGTTTGATTTCTGCGACGTCCGATTGCAATTGCTTGATCTGTTGTTCGTGAACCTCCAATCGAGAATTCTGATTGCGGGTCTCCATATTCCGGCAAGTCGTTGGCAGGTCGGACCAATGATAATACAAACTCAATACTCACAATCAACATTTCAAAATATGGGAATTGTATTAATAGATCAAACTAACGATTACAAAGAAGAAATCACAATAACAATGAAACCTCTCACTGAAATCTATTCAGGAGCCTTTCTATGACAACCAAAATCATAACTGGATCTTATTCTCCCTCCTCTATTTATAACTAAACATACGTCATAACAAACTCTATAGTGGACAAGTCAAATTCCCCTTTTACCCTTTTTAGAATATACTTGTAAAATAGGAGGTTTATTATTAACTAGGGCTGATGTAGTATTCCTATCATTTTCTTAGTTAGTCACTAATTTGACTCATAAGGGATAAATCACATCTGATAAAATGATTTCAGATGTTTGGATCATTCACTACTAGTTTCATTAGGGATAAAAAGCCCATTTATAAGTAATTGAGTAAAATTGACTATTCAATAGTTTGACCCATTAGCAATAAAAAGACGACCTGTTTTTAAGTGATAGGGTTAAATGGCTATTCGCTAATTGACCCATTCGGGGATAAAACACATCCTAGGACCTGGCTTGACCGTTTATTTGTAACCAGGTTTATTTTCCCCGCACATTGCGGCGGGTTATCACAGTACACTCTCGAGAATGGGTATTTTATATCATTTGCAGAAGCATAAGTTACATTGCAAAATCATCTCTCATCACGAACTCTATACAAATTTTTCATAAAAACATAAAATTATACAAAATCCTCACAAATATGTTATAAAAATAATAGAAAAATTGCTCATAAATCCATCTCACCGGCAACCAATCGTTTGAATTAAAAGATACACCCAAATCTCTCAAATTTAATAAGAACCCAAATCTATATGAAAATCTCTCAAGTTTAATACACTTATCTTTGTTTACTACTTTTCAAAATTAAATAAACTTTTGATGATCCTAGTCTATTTTTTTAAAAACGTAACTATATGGATTAGACACATGAATAATATAATGTATGATATATAATGATAGAGATTAGAGTTATATTAATATGTTAATCATATTTAGTAGTATGGTGTATTCTAGTATGGGTAGTTTGGTAATATTTGATATAGGGTGTTTGTTTGGGTATTATAAATAGAGGTGAGGAGGTTGAGTGAGGGCAGGAAGAAATTTAGTTAAATGTATTGGCTCCTGCTTATGGCAGAGAGAAGGGTGTAACCCTGGACTGTTGATTCCAATTGTGATGTAATTTGGATCTTCAGTAATATCATCGTTTTCATTCTTCCATTGTCTGTTGATTTCATTACTTAATTTCTGTTGTTTGTGTCAATTGGGTTGTTCAATTCTCATCATATAATATATAATATATTATATATAGTAAGCAATAGGACCCATTCACTATATGATAATAAAGATAATTCTTGCACTTTTAATATATATAATAATAATTGGGTCCAAAGGGGGACCTAAATTCACAATTTAAGTCTCAATTGATCAAACAAATTTTACCTTTACTAGATTCGATTGCCTGAATCGACCTGTTTTTTCGTGTAGTTTTTCAGGAGGTTTCACTCTGCATATTTATATGCTGTATCGAACCCGTTTCATGTTCCTGGTAAAAAGATAACTTCCAAAACGTTTGCTGAGCGGGTGAGTAATATTGTCAAGTCAGTTAGCTTCCATACAACTTGATGAACTCACTTTTCAGTTCTATGTTTTTGATCTTTTTTAATGACTCAACCTTCAAGTATTTTGATTCAATTTGTGTTATACTTTTTTTATTTTATTTTATTTTATTCTTATCAAGATCTTGTTTTGAGTTGCAATATGTTTAAACTGCTGTGATTTGTTCCTGTTTGGTTATTATTGCAAGTTTGTTTGTGTTTTATTTTAAAATTTAAATGTCTTCTCCCTCACCCTTGCCCATAAAAACTACTTTTTGTAAACCCAAGAACATATTTTTAATGAATTTTAAAAATAAACATGCTCCTAAATGATTATTTTGATACAATATTACACAAATGCAAGTATTATGTCTCGTCTGTCTTGGCATAGCAGGTTTGTTGGAGGTTTTTTTTTTTTAATTATTTTTTTATTTGGAGGTTTTAATCCCTACTATTTTTGTATGTTTACTTGATCTTATCTTTAATTTTGTAATTCATTTTATGTTTGAGTTGACAAATTCATTAATTTATACGTCACACTGAGATGATCGTTAATCGAATGTAAAACCTAAAATATGTAGTGCTGCAAAAACGATAACTTCCTAAACGGAAATGCATTATAAATGATTTCGATTAACAAAATGCGAAGACGATCTCAGAACTCTTATATTAAAACGAAGTTATAACGATCACATGTCCAAATGTACAACACTAATAAAAAAGAAAACATTAAAATTAAAAAAAAAAAAAAACCCCAATCAAAAATTAAAAAGAAAAAGAAAAGAAAAGAAAAGACAAATTAGGAAAATATAATCCCTTGGTGGAGTCAAGCATGGGTCTAAACTTAAAAGGGTGAGGGAGAGATATTTATAAAAAAATGAATTCAAAATCAACTATTAATAAAATACAAAATTGCAAAAATAATCTATTTTAGTATGTAAATTATTTTCTTATATTAATTACAATGATACATAATATCAAAATTTTGTTTTATATTTAAATATTTTAACTAATTATTTAATATATAATTTATTTAACCTTATATGGAGCAGCAAACCCAAGTAAAAAAAAAAAACCACCGCCATTAATCACCTTTAGAAGCGGTCTTTTGGAACAATTATGAGGTAGAAAATATGGCAAATGGACACGAGACCAAGGAGATATAATATTACAATTATGTAATTTACATGATCATATCTAAAGCATAACTGATAAAAAAAAATGTAAAAGTGCACAACAATATATTTCACATAAAGTGATCAATCTTACTTTCTACGTAACAACGACAGTATTTTCTTAAATGAAGGACATTAGAAAAATACTACCATTGATAAAAGAATAGAACATTATATATATTTACCTCAAAATCTCTATCATTCTGAATTTTAAATTTCCTCTATTCTTTGACCATAGAAAAAAATACTTGATATTATATTGATTGGTAGTCAACTAGGTTAAAATCCCGTGTGTTACACTGGTTGAAAAAGTAATATGTTATATATGCATATATTATAGATTTATATTATGTATTTTGGATTATAAATATGATAATAATTAATATAATATTAACCAAATGAGTTTAATATGAAATTATATTTTACATAATCAATGCAATATGTGATTTTATTAAACCAATGCATTACACATGTTTTTTAAAAGAAATATTATTTTTCTAGGTATATGATATTTATTTATACAATAAGTTAAATGTATAATCTATTGATAAACTTCTATCTTACATTAACAAAAGAATGAGACCATTGATATTTAATAACTAAACTTGGTGATATGTCTAAACAATTTATTGCAAAAAATATATCATCACTTAAAATTAACATATAGACTACTAAAGTAGCAAAAGACATTGCTCCATCATGTTACTCAAAACATCATTAAAATACTATTACCTATCATTAAAATACTTTGGGATTAGAAAAACTTCTAAATCACTTCAAAATACTATAGTTCTTTTTTCAATAGTTGAGTTGGTAACAACGTACCATGTTTTTTCAACCATTTTGAATACGAATTTGTCACCATTGGATAATTCATTATCACTCATAAGCCTTGATCATCCTTTCAAAGCATACCATCCATAGTTGTTTAATCTCAGTTTCAACTTGCATATCTTATTCAAATATATTGGCATTCTTCAACTTGACATCCATTTGTTTATTCAAAACAACAATTCTTGGGAAAACAGTATGGACCAAAATGATGTATACATTTGAAAATTTGTAACAGCGTGTTTAAATAGGTTAAATTTATTAACCAATCTAAACTACATCCATTGAAAATTTGTAACAGAGCAAAATGACGTATACATCAGATCCATGGTGATGTTGAAGTTAGATTCATGGTCAAGTTCAATACAAGAAAGTTACCAAACATCAAATACATATCTTGGATCATATTTGTCCAACCTTTAGTGAAATGATACGGCTCCAGCCAACTTGATCATGATTTTACACTCATGAGACCAAGTTGCATGTATGGTAACAGGGCCAATTGGGATTTGGTTGTGGAGATGATGGTTCACAAAATAAAGTGAGATGAACTAAAATTTTATTTTATTTTTTTATTTGGTAGTACTGGACCTAAAAATCAGTTAAACAATAAAAAATAAATATGGATTGAAAGAAATTAAATTACCAGAGTAAATGTTGGTTCCATTAACACGATAAGAGACATGACCTACAAATATAGGTTGATCTTTTATAAAATAGGTCATGTTGATAATGGAATTGTCAGTCAAATGAAACAACATAACAAAACGAATATCCAACCGAGATCCGCAACGATTAGTCTTGTCGTCACCAAAAACAAAAGATTCACTAAGTATTTTAGTGACTACTCTCCATGAATCACCTTCATTTTCACGCATGACTATCGGACTAATCAGCTAATTGTTGTCCATATAAAGATGCTCATATGCTTTCGGCAATGGCTATAGGATACGAAATAATTAAACACAAGTATTTGAATTAGCGAGAAGCATAATCTTTTAAAATTATTCCAAATAAACTAAAATTGAAAAAATAACATCAAACATGTATTAGTCTTGAAACCATAATAACGTATCAAAAAAATCTGAAAAGAATATCAAACCTTTCATTTAATTCAAGATTTTTCAAAAGATAACAACTCCAATCAAATCATAGGAGGCATACATTTGACACCCAAATTACGACAACTGATATGGCAAATAACTTGTTACTTCTAATTCATACGGATTTTGAAGTATGAAATTTATTTATATCAGCATCCATTAGTTTTTAAAATTCCTTATAAAATATAGATGCAATCGTACATTTCACACCCAAATTACAACTAAAGATAAAAAAAACTTATTATCATATTCTAATACCCTTAGATAATTTGCATCTATCAGCAAACATTATTTTTTAAAATTCTTTAGATAACACAAAAAGAATCATACACTTGAAACCCAAATTACAATTATATCACAAAAAATGAATTACTATATTGTAATTCACATAGAATTTGAAACAGGAAATATAGTTTTAAAATTCTTTTAAACAAAGGCCAGTACAAAAAAAAAGTCAAACATGAATAGCACATGAAATTTAAACGATGTACATAATAAATTGAAAAGATCGTCAAACCATTCAAATAACTAAACTTGCAGCACAATTGTTGTATTTGAGACCTTGGTAGTCTATTTGACAACCAGATTACAAATGCCGACCTGGTATTATAACTATCTTAAAGAAGTCTCATAAAAAACAGACAGTTAGCAATTCTTTCAATTAACTCAACTTGTTACACAATACATCAACTACAATAAAATCATAAAAGCAACATATTTGATTTAAACAACCATTCTGATGTAATGAACATATTTGTACTGAAGAACCATTATAACCAAATAAGAAAACAAATGTTGATTAATCACCTAAAACAAAACACGAACTTGCTAGCCTTTTAGGATCTTAAGAAATAACAATAAACCAGTTAATGGTGAACTATTATCATTCTTTTGCTTAATCGGAAAAATATAATAATCGGAGGCAAACACAAAGGTAAAGTTAGCGGTCTTTATAATTTACATACCCTTGAAAGGAGTACAAAGTCTTTTTAAAATCATTGTCTTTTCGAAATCATAGTCTTTTGCGGCTAAAATTGGTGCACGTGCATAAAGATAAATGGCTGTAAATTTGAAATCATGAGTAGAACTGAAAGATAAAAAAACATGTATATATGAGTCACATGTTATTTATTATAATGATAAAAGTCTTTTTATTATTAAAATGAGTACATTTTTACGAAAATTTTATTTTTCAAAAGATTGTTATATTTAAGAAATATGTGAACCAGTTGTTTTCAACATGACGCTTTAGTTCTTGACATCCTCTAGAACATGACTTTATAAATTTTTGAACATGACATTTTCAATATTTAATATGACGTTTTACATTGTGGTTGGTGTTTTCACACCTAAGACATGATGTTTTTATCTTCTTTTTTTTTTATTATTATTATTACACCTTACACCATAACACTAATTTTCAACATGACATTTTACATTTTGGTGTCAGTAGTGCAACAATCTTGAAAGTGGCAATAATTTTTCATAAACAATATGTTGATAGCAAAATCCCATGCTTAAAAAAATTTTAATAGGGAAACTTGATGTAACCCATCCCGTTTTATGCATGTATGTATAAAACGTATGTATGATAAGACCTTTGTTGACGTGACACTCGACTCAAAAGTCAAGATTAGCTTGAATTGGTTTGAATCATCTAAAGGTCTTCTATATCGTCTAAATGATGGATGGTGTCATCCAATATATCTCTATTATTGTTACCATTGACTCATAGAGTTAGTGATCATAGTAGAATTAAACTTCGAGTAGCATACACATAGAATCATAGTTTAGCACATATAGCATTGTATCATACACATAGACATAGAGTTTGAATTTGCAAGTTTTGTGAAATAGAATTGCTCCCAAGACTTTGAAATAAAACGGGCTACGTGTAACACCCCAAAACTTTAATACAAGTTATTTTACTCATGAGTGGGTAACTGTTGAATAACTTGTAAAGGGGCGAACGAGGAAGGAAAGGAATGCATATAAACGGGTAACGAAAGAAAAACGAAAAGAACACAGAGTTCACGAACCTGAAGTACTCAAAGTTGAGTACTCGGCGTGAATTGAAAGTTCACGAAAACGAAGTTAAACTTCATGAACATGGCCATTTCGTGAACTATATTTCGTGAACTTCTTTTGTGAACTTGGCCTATATATAGTAGTGTCTCGGGAAGAGTGACCGCTTTTGGTTGGCGTCATTTTCTCCCGAAGTACTCGAAATTGGTCAAGCTTGGAAATTCTTAAACAACTCCAACTTGATCAAGAGGAGGCAGAAACACGCGAGAAGCTACATGAATGATCATAGAGCAACGGGTAAGTGTTTGGTTAGGAAAAGATACGATTTTTAGGTAAAAGGAAAACTTATGCATAAAAATTGTTCCTTTATGCATAAAAATCATTCCTATTCAGTTTCTAGGAGATGGTAAGACCATTAAGCACCTAGAACTAGTCCCACGAGTTTCAGTTAAGTTTTCTAAGATGTTTTATGAATGAAAAAGGAGTGTTCGAATAGTACATGACGGGAACTAGCAGTTCACGAACTGAAAATATTCGAACTGTACTTCGTGAACTTTAGTTTTGTGAACTGTACATTGTGAACTTTAGTTCGTGAACCTAACTTTATGAACTTTAAGTTCGTGAACATGGCTTCGTGAACTTCAGTTTCATGAACTGGACTTCGCGAACTTTAGTTCGTGAGCCCAATTTCTTGAACTATGTTTCGGGAACTTATGCATGTTCGAATACTGAGGCTAGCTAAGTAAGAAATGAGGACTTGGAATAAATTCTAAGTCTATGAATGAAACGTAATAAGATGGTGTGATGATTTATGTTCTTGAGTCCTAGCCAAGACGATCCTGTTTAGGAAACTAAGAGCCACACTATTATCAGGTGAGTTCTAGATGCCCTATTTTATATAATTATGTGCTAACGTGTTTCACATTATTTTGGGCTGGCATACATACCATGATGTTATGATTTTGATGCTATGATGGTATGATGCTATGATTTTATGATGACGTGATGCTAAGATAACATGATTATGATGCTATGAGGTTATGATGCTATGATACGATGATGCTATGAGGTTATGATGCTATGATACAATGATGCTATTATGATATGATGATAGGAAAAAGTGATGATGTTATGTTAATAAGTTGTTACGATGATACGATGACGATGTTATGTTGATGCTATATGATTTCTATGATGATAATTGTTACGATGATGCTAAATAATGTATGATGATGTTATATGATGCTATGATGACGTTATATGAGGCTATGATGATGCCACGGTGATGTTATGATGTTATGAAGCTAAGATGATGATATGATGTTATGATATTCTATGATGGCGTGTTATGACGATATGCTACGATGATGGTACATGATGATGATGTATGATGTTATGATAATTGAAATGCTATATGATGTTATGATGACATGGTAAAAGTCAATCGGACTATAAACATGGTAAAAGTCGATCGAATTATAAACATGGTAAAAGTCGATCGAACTATAAACATGGTAAAGGTCGATCGGACTATAAACACGGTAAAACTCGATCGGACTATAAACATGGTAAAACTCGATCGGACTATAAACATGGTAAGAGTCGATCGAAATATAAACACGGAGCCTTGTGTCGGCATAAGACCATTGCTTACCCTTAGGAACAGTGGTTGCATGATGATTATGTGTTATGTTCTATGTATGTTATGAACGAAATGATGTTGTAAGAAAATGACCTTTAACACACTAATAAACTTATGATGTTTTAAATAAACTAGAACTCACCAACGTAAGTTGACTTTTTAGTATGTATGTCAGGATGAAGAACATGTAGGAAGATGAAAGGAGCTCGTGTCATTTAATTAGAAAATAGAGTGGTTTTGGCAATCCTAGAAAATGTTGATACAGACAGTTAAATGTATTTATGTTTTTGACAAACTATGTTTAATTTCCGCTTCATGTTATGAAAGTTTTTAGTTTAAGAACTATGAGACGATGATTTTTACCAACTTTGAAGGGTACCCGGCTTAGGGCCTCTCACTACGAATACTCACATGGTATGCTTGATGTGACACCCGGTAATTTCAGGTAAATTGCAACCATTACAATTCTGTATTTCACATTCATACTTGTTGCATTTCATTTAATTAGGCTTAATTAAGTGAGTTAAACGCAAACAACTGCGAAACGATAATTCGAGGAACTATCGAATCGTACACTGCACATTGATTTTGGAAACCAAGTGTGACAAACACAAACGTAAAACAATAATTCGAGCAATTATTGAGTTGTGCATTACATGTTGATTATGTTTAATCAAGCATGCAAAACATTTCGTAAAGACGAACACAAATGACCACCGATAATTCGGGGAATTATCGAAACACACACGAGTCTCACGAACGTTGGTGAACAAACAATAAACAAACAAAGATACGTGTCATTACGTGCTTATGTGCTAAACATGAACTAGACGTTAAGGATAGACGTTACAAATCGAACACAAATGAATCGAATCAACGAAATCGAAGAATTGGTGAAAAAGACCCTTCGCGGTACGCAAAGCAGAAGCGGGATCTTGAATCCCAAAATCCTTGGCGGTATGCCAAGGCCACGCATGATCGGCCTTGGCGGTACACTACGAGTCCCAGAAGACAAAAATCTTATTTAAACAACTACATTCTCTCACATCCGGTTTCTTTACCAAAAACTTGAACCTCCTGCTCATTTGCTCGAATAAACCTCTGGCCAAACCTCCCCAAACCACTGTTAAATCATTCTAAGACACCTTTTTTACATCCTTGGTGATATTGGAGCCTTTGGAGCTTGGAGAGGTGTCACACCCCGAGCCGGCGGGCCGGATCGTGTGTCCCGTCGGGCGGAAGGTTCCCGGGGCGCGATATCGAGAATGATAATCGTGGTGATCAGATTGTTTACGTAGCATCAACATTGAGAATAACTAAAGCACAATAACATTAAACTAGGATTACAAAGTTAAATTACAAATGTCAATGTTTGATAATTTAACTGTGTAAACCTATCAAAAAAATCATATGTTTTCTATCTTGTATCTGTGCAAGATATCAAAAGTGATTCACAGAAATCAACAAAAGTATGTGCTTTTCCAAAAAATACTAGGTCCTCTAACTGGCATCCTAGTATGCAATCCCGAGCCTTAGCTTACTCCTAAACATCACCTGAGAAAGCATGTAAGAAAACAAAGTCAACACAATGGTTGGTGAGTTCATATAGTTTAGTATTTGAAAAATAGCTTAGCAAACCTTCTCAATAACAACCTTAACCTCATTAACATCACCTGTATTATCCAGATCGGTATGCTTATATATAGGGCATACGAAAGGGTCAAGCCTACAACCCGCCCAGACGCCATCCCACCACATACTAAACCACATATGACATTGTTGTTAATGATAATTAAGCGTTTTACCTACCATCCATTTTCATTTCCATCCTAGTTTCAAGCATTCTGTTTAGGAGTTTACAACACGCATACATTAGCATTTACAAACCTCTTCGGTAACAACCTTAACCTTATTAATATCACCTGTAATATCCAGCTCGGTATGCTTATATATAGGGCATACGAAAGGGTTGAGCCTACAACCCGCCCATACGCCATCCCACCACATACTAAACCACATATGCCATTGTTGTTAATGATAATTAAGCGTTTTACCCACCATCATCAAAATAGCTTTTGAGTTCTACAATTTTGAATTTTTCGATTTCTTGAGTTCATCGCATACTTATGATCAACCCTAGTATTTGTAGAAAATAATATTAAATGTTTAATTAAATGAATAATTAATCATTTAGATACAACTAAGACATGATGATTGGGCTTTATTTGTTGCACCCCGAGAAATCCTGTCCCTTCTGGGGCGCGAGCAACAACAGATTGTCAGGATCGCAGTCTCCGGTCACACAACTTGCGAGACCTACATGTCTGGTTGTATAGGTACATCCAATTCCTTGGATAAAATAGTTTGTAAAATCAGAGTTGCGGAAGTAAGTGTAGGTTATTAAAACAGATTTAACATTCATAAATAGCGGAAGCGTTAACTTAAAACAGCTTTCAGAATGATGAGTAACAATAGTTGCGGAAGCGATTAAAGGTGTTTAACATCACATAAGTAACACAGTCAAATGATAACAATGTTTAATAGACTAAGACACTTAAACAGATGCATGCGACTCCAGTCTAGCATCCTATTCCTTGTGTGCGTGCTTTAGTTACCTGAGAAAACATGCGAGTAAAAGGTCAACACAAAGGTTGGTGAGAGCATAGGTTTGTAATCAGCAGTAAACATCAAAATGTTTAAAGTAAATGTTGCAGGTCTACTTTTCAATACAATGCAATATCAATTGATAGCTAGTCAATATGTGTTATACCATATGCGGGTTCGCAACCGAAGCTAACATGCCGCCTCCCACCATACCCATCCAAGATATGGCAAATGTTGTTTGGTCAATTATGCACTGTTCCGACCTCCAGTCGGGGTGGCCATACGGCTCGCAACAGTGGGGCTTGTCAGGCCCAAATAGTACTATTCAGAATTACCACGCTAAGCGCAACGCGCTATTAACGGTTCGAGGTGTGTTTAATGAGGACTTATCTGTTTTGTGGATGATTGCCACACATATGCATATACAATATTAGCATGTACAAAAGAAACCAAAAGTGTGTATGTTGTTCAAAAACAGTTGTATGCAATGTTTTCTCCCCCAAAGGTAGAAAATGTAAAAAGGGGCCGTGAACTCACCTGTTACAGCAGTCCCGGTGAATGTGTTCGCGTCTGCGAATGCTAGCAATCCTGCTAGTAGGCACCTATAACCATATAGGTGTGAGTATGTGTTCTGTGTTGTGTTGTATCCCATACAACTCCAAGTGTCGGTGTACTCAACCGAGTGTGTGTGTGTTAACTAGTGAGACTCGATGAATCGTTGGTGACACGATTTTTGTGTTTATGTGCCTTAATGCACATAAGACACCAAAATGCATCCTTTGACTCTAATCACATAAGTTACCATCTTTGGAAAGTTTCCAATTTAGGAAGTGTGGTTATGAAATCCCATTTCATCAAGTTAATAACTCCTAATATGATTGTAAAACACGTTTAAACTCTTAAAACATGTCGCTTGCGCATAAATCACCATTTGTGTCGTTTTACCCAAATAAAGTTTCCTTTTATAGTAAGTTTATACAAAACCATGTTTTTGACAAAATCAAATACCCCAATGTGTTTTTAATCACTCCAATACACATTTAACAACATCTAGACATGTCTAACATGTCTAGATCATCACAAATCCAAGACTTGCAACATAAAAGTTTCCTTTTATGGCAAGTGTACCAATACATCATCAAATCAACCAATAACTCAACAAAACTCAATCTAACATTCTAATACTTTGAAATCAGTAAATCTATAACATCTACACAACAAATCACCAACAATTTTGTGCACAATAACCGTATGGAGTTGCATGTGGGTTTTTAGCCCTTGCATGTACGATCTAACACTAGGAAAACGTTTAAAACTACCTTAGAGCTACAAATCCCAGCAAAAACAGCTTCTGATGATGGCTAGTTACTGGCTTGATGGTCGTTTCGAGTTTCTTGACAGATCTCGACACTCTCCTCGATCTCCAAAGGCTTCCAACACCAAGGACTAGCTTCCAAAGTGATTCCAGGGAGTTTAGATGTTGATTACAGAGGTTTTTGGTCGAGCATATGAGTGGAAAGTCGGAAGAAGTGTGAAGAAAACGATTGAAATGCGTTTGGGGTTGATTTTATAGAATTTTTCGATCTGCATGGCCTTCGCGTACCGCGATGGAATTCGGGAGTTTCGAATCCCGGTTTTCTTCGCGTACCACGAAGCCTTTCGCGATGGGGTTGTCGCGTACCGCGACGGATCAAATTTCATGTTTTTCGATTACGATGATACGATTTCCCTCGTACTCGATTCCTAACGTTTATCCAAAGCATCTAATGCATGTTTAGCACATAATCTTATAATAACATATAAGTTTGATTGATCACCAACGTTCGTGAGACTCGTGTGTGTTTCGATAATTCCTCGAATTATCTTCGATAGTTTGTGTTCGTGTCTTACGAAGTGTTTGCACGCTTGATTAATCCTAATCAACGTGTCATGCACAATTCAATAATTCCCCGAATTATTGTTTTGTGTTAGTGTTGTGTTTGCCACACTTGATTTCCAAAACCAATGTGCAATGCAATGTACGATTCGATAGTTCCTTGAACTATCGTTTCATAGTTGTTTGTGTTCAGCTCATCTAATTAAACATAATTAAATGAAATGCAATAAGTATGAATGTGAAATGTAAAGAATGTAAGAGTCGCAATTTACCTGAAATTGCCGGGTGTCACATTATTTGACTCAGTCAATTAGTCTTAGTTGTTGGTGGTGTCCAACTCGCAACATCTCACACATGGCCCATATCAGGCTTGACTCAAATGAGTCTACCTGTATATGTCGGGACTTTCAAGTTTTGCCCATATCAGCTTGACCATCAGGTCTACTGTACATGTCGGGACTTTAGGATATCCTTTGATTTATGTCTCTCTTTGTATTCTTGCATTTTGCTTTGCTTGTTTACTTGTTTGATTGTTTGATCGTTTGTTTGTTTGATTGTTTGCTTGGTGCCCATATCAGCATGACCCACAGGGTCTACTGTATGTGTCGAGACTTTACACGTGATCTCGATCGATTACGATTGACAGCCACCTATAGCTTTAGCATACAAGTTTATAGCATTCACATAGTCTAGCTTTTACATATCTTGTAATTGTATAAGTACTACCTGCTATCTTAGCATTTCAAGCATATCAAGCATACAAGAGTTTAAAGCATTTCAAGCATTTCGAACATTTCGAGCATATCAAGCGTCTCAAGCATATCAAGCATATCAAGCATCTCAAGCATATAAGTCTTTCTGAGTTTAAGTATACAAGCTTTCAAAAGTATAGTTTATAAAAGCATTTCAGAGTTTTAGTATTTGTTTTCTTGGGCATTTAGAAGCTTTAAGAGTTTTAAGCAAACAAGTATAAGTGTATGAAGCGTTAGCATTAAGAATAAGAGTATTAAGTATTAGCATTAAGTATAAGTGTATAAAGCATTAGCATTTAGAATAAGTATATAAAGCCTTAGCATTAAATATAAGTGTATAAAGCATCAGCATTTAGAATAAGTCTATAAAGCCTTAGCATTAAGTATAAGTGTATAAAGCATTAGCATTTAGAATAAGTATATAAGCGTTTAAGAAGCATTTAAACATTTATTTAAATTGTATAAACATGCTTCTCCATCCCGAAGTAAAATCAAAATAGTTTGAAAAGGGACAAATGAACTCACCTGTGTTGCTAAGAATCGATTCACAATAGTTAATGCGCGCTCGTTAGTTGTAGCTTAAGTATCTTCAACACCTGAGTTGTTTTAAGAGATTCGAATACTATAAGTCTTTATAATAGGCGTATCTAAGGTTCTTGGTCTCGGTGTGCAACTAAGTGTCCTATGTTACTAATGTGTTTTCTAGGATTCTCTCTAACTAGTCTAATGTATTACCCATTCATAGCCCTTATCCCGTAAGTAATCATTACAAGTCTTTAATTGACACATTTAAATGATTCAATTTAAGTTAATCATTAATTTAGAAATCACTTAATTTAATTTAATAAAGTTTACAATTCAATTTCTTTTATTTTGAAACACTTTAAATAAAGAATTTATAAATCATTTTATTTAATTAAAACATAATTTAATTTAGCTTGTTAGACTTAGGTTAATTTCATTCAATTAACCCTAAGTCCTTTGTTAGATCCTTGTCTTTCCATGGTTTCTGCATCAATTTAGTGTGTAGCCCATCTTAGAGAATCCAACGGGGCTCTCTAACTTAGTTACGTAATTGCATAGCAATCTCTAAGTATTAGGTGTTAGTCATGAAATGACTTCCCGGACTTAGTTGATTTTGTGATTTCTACTCAACTTCTAGAACTTAGATCCTTTGAATGAAAGTAGTTTTAGTCTTTGTAGCACGTGCCTCGACTTAATAAGTTTAGACCATTTGTTTTGTTAAAGCTTACCTTTTTGTATGCCAAGATGATTTTTGAAAGGCCTTGTTGTTGGAAACCCTAATCATGGTTTCTTATCATAAACTCATGCATCTTAAACCAACCCACATGCAATAACCCAAAATTTAACCCCATTAACCAACCCCATGCATGCAACCTACAAAACTATCCCATTCATGCATGGGATTGCCCAAGTGGTTAACCCCTTTCTTGCATAAGTAACCCACTCCGGTTCCGATTGTGCAAGCCGAATGAGCTTGACCGGAAGAGGTGGTGGCCGAAAGGGGGTTCACCCGAATGATCCCTGGCCGAATAGAGGAGATGGCGAAGGAGGGTAATATGGCCGAATGAGAGTGGATGAGTATGGAGCTTGGACCGACTGAATGAGGAAGAGCCGAGCGAAGGAAGCCCTTCAGCTAGGGGCTGACCATTCGGCCTATGAGCTATTCGGCCTAGTCAAAGGCTCATGCGGCCTGTGGTCCTTTACTTCGGCCGACTGGCCCCTTTTGGCCTCCTACAGTGGCCATTCGGCCAGCCGAGATTCCCAATGTGCAGCCAACTCAAATCAAGATCCAAGGCCTGCTCATGTTATATCTCTTGTTCCTATTCCATTCTAAGGTGTAAATGTGTAACCCTAGGGGTTCGAAGGGGGTAGAACCGGTTAGAATGGAGGGTTCGAGTATGGGGTTTGAAAACCCTAAAATCGCAACAAAAATCTCGTTTTTACCTCAAATCGAGTGATTCCCAGCTTCGATCATTCGTACTTTCGTGTTCTACAGATGATAGGGGTCGTTTAGACACCAAAATGGCTTGATTTGGTTGAGAAATGAAAAAGATAGAGTGATGGTTTCTAGAGAGAGTGACGAAAATGGGGTGTTGGTTGGTTGGTGAGGGAAGATAATGGCATTAAATGCCATAATAAATGGCTTCAATTTACCCGGTTATGTTCGGGTCCGTTCGGTTTCGCTCGGTTTCGCGTAAAACGTCGATTTCATTCCGTTTTCGTAACGAAACGTTACGGTTTTAAAAGTAAGATTTATTAAATTAATTTAGGTGGTAATTCGTATTAAATTAACTAGATATCTTCAGCTTATTTAAATTTTCAGAAATATTTGATCCGCTGTTTAAATCGAATCGTATAATCGTCGCGCGTATTCGTTCGAATCGTCACCCGTATGAATACGGCGATACTACACTTTTCAATATGATTTTCTAATTATTGGACATCATTCAGAACGTTAAACTTTCAGATATATTCGTACAGATCGTCACCAATACGAATAATCCGTCCATTTAGCATTCCCGTAACAACGTCCGTTGTTGTTTTGTTCTGTAATTCCTCACATACGTTTATACATAATAGGATCCTAACAAGCATTCATGTGAAAATCTTTCATTGTCTGATATGTTTCTGACTGTTAAACCGTGAGTTTGAATCATGTTACTGAAACAATTGCATAATAGTTTTGTGTCAAGCATTACACGATAATAGCATACAAATAATACACATAGTTTGTACTTGAGTTACTGTGCAAGTTACTGTGCAGATCACTGTTCCGGTTACGTTTCCGGCACTGATGTTACAAGAGGAAGCTTGGAACAACCATCAATCTTCTAGATCATCATCATGAGGAGCTATTGCAGCTCATTCTCACTGAATCTTGTCATCTAAGGTAGTTTTCTATGATTATCCATGCTTAGATCATACATGCAAGGGGTGAAAACCCACATGCATGCACACTCCACTCACATGCACCTCCATAGCTCGCATGCACGGATTTTGTTGGTGTTCTTGTGTGATTTTGAGAAGATTTTACTGATTTTAGAATGTATAAGTGTTTTGATTGAGTTAGATATGTTATTACGATGATTTGGTAGAACTTGCCATAAAAAGAAACTTTTATGTTGCATGTCATTAATTTGTAATGATCTAGACATGTTAGACATGTCTAGATGGTGTCAAATGTGGATTGAAGTGTTTAGAAACACATTTGGATATTTGGATTAGTGAAAAAAATATGGTTTTGTAACAAACTTACTATTTTTAGAAACTTTTAAAAATCAAAAGAGGGATATCATTGTTTTATCATGTTTTGATGATTTGGGATTATTGAAATATGTTTAGAAATGATTTGTAAACATACTAGAAGCATTAGTTTGATTAAACAAGATTTCATAACTAAACTTTCCAAAAATAGAAACTTTTTAAATATAGAAAGTTTTCTAAAATAAAAACTTTCCAAAGATGGTAACTTTCCAGAATTGGAAAGTTTATGATTTCATATGTGACTTATGTGAACGTCAATATGACTAGAGTCGTAAGATGCATGATGATGTCCTACTAACGTTTAAGATTTATATCACACATAAACAAACTAAACACAACAAACATGTCACCAACAGTTCGTCGAGTCAACACCGATCAACACACAAACACTAGGTTGAGCACACCGAAACTTGGAGTTTTATGAGATACAACACACCACAGAACACATACACACGACCTATATGATTATAGGTGAATACTAACATGTGCTAGCACTCGCAGTAGAAAACACATAAATCGGAACTGCTTTATCAGGTGAGTTCATGGCCCCTTCTTATATATTTTCTACCTTTGGGGGAGAAAACATTGCATGACATACTCTTTTTGAAAAACAACTTATTTTGGATACATATAGACATGCTTTGTCACTATATGTATATGTGTGGCACACATCACAACTCAAAGTACTCACAAACACACCTCGGACCGTTAGTAGCGCGGAGTGGCTAGCGTGGTAATCTTGGAAAGTAGTATTTGTGTGATGGACATGGCGGGAGGCATGCAATCAGATTTTGTTTCAAGCTCACATATAATATAATTTTACTGACTAGCTATCAATGGGTATTACATTGTAATGATATGTAGTCCAGCAACACTTACTTTAAACATTTATTGTTTATTTCTGATGCAAAACCTGTGCTCTCACCAACCTTTGTGTTGACATTTTACCCGCATGTTTTCTCAGGTAACTAAGGCACGCGCACAAGGTTTAGGATGCTAGGATGGAGTCTCATGCATCCGCTTTAGTGTCTTAGGTCATTTGAAAACATTTACTATTTATTCTGTTATGTAACGATAAATACTTAAATCGCTTTCGCAACTATTACTCTATATTGTGTTGAAAACTGTTTTAACAACGCTTCCGCAACTTATGAATTCAAAACTGTTTTGATAACTTACACTTAAAACTTTCGCAAATCTGATTTTACAAAACTGTTTTATCCAAGTTATTGGATGTATGCAACCAGACATGTAGGTATTGCAACTGTAACTGGAGACTGCGATCCTGCGCCAACGCCCTCGGTGGTCGAAACTTGGGGGTGTGACACTTGTTGATTCATTTCTTGGTTGTCGTTTGTATGAAGACTTAGTTTCTATAACATAACGAGTCTTTTTTTGAGGCTTGATGATTGATTTCTTGGTTGTCTTTTTTTTTTTAAGTTAATATAATTATGTTTTAACTTATATTTTAGATGTTATTTTATAATGCCTTAAAATTTGTATGCGTCGGATTTTAATAAAATTCCGTCATATAATTACGTGTTTTGAAAAAATACCATTTAGTTTAGCAACTTCAATACTCATTAGTTATATATAAATATATATATACACACACACTAACCTATTGACCTGTGTATTACACAGAGTTGCATAAAATAAATACTACAAAACAACCATAAAAAATAGATACACAAGTAGCATAATTTTTAACGTTTTTTTAAATAGGAGTACGTTTTATAAATATTTTAATATTTTTTAAACAATATAAATGAGATTTAAAATTTAAAATTTTCAAATTTATTTATTGAACTTGTAAAGTTTCAAAAGATTGAAATGTAATTAATATGAACATTGATTTTTTTAATTAGAGAAGTTTGACTTAATTGTATTAAATGAAATTAGTTTTTTAAAATTTTCAAATATTTCATGTGGATAGTCTAAAAAGACACCACATGGAAAATGCGACGTGGATAAGCTAGAATGATGCCACGTGTCATACTGTTATTGTTTTATTATATAGTATATATGCTAGATTAGTATCTCGTGTATTACACGGGTTGAATTAAAGAATATAACCAATAATTGTCAATGAAAAATTTGAAAATATAAAATTATTTTTTAATATAAAATATGAGTACAATTTTGAACATAATAAAAATGTACATGAACAATCGAAAGAACACATATTAAACCTAATAAAACTACAGACTACCAACACACACAAAAAAGGAAGCGCTGCAGTTCTTGCATTGAAGAACAAATTGATAACCCTATAATAAAAAAAGGAAGGGTGAATCTCATTGTAGGTACTAAACGAAATAGAAATTGAACTTTCAAAATTAAAACAAAACACATAATCATTAATTTGAATTGACGATAAATATGGAAAAATATTGATAGAATTGAAAGAGAGAATCAATTACAGATAATTGATAATATTACCTTACTTAAGGTGAGAAAAAATTTGGGCGGGAAAATATTGCATCACAAGAGGACATGTGTACCAAATTATTTTGATTTATTATATTAGATAGATATCATACACACACACACACACATATATATATATACATATATATAGGGAAAGGAAGAAAATATAACCCATTAAAAATGAACTAACCTATTAACTATCATCGAATGAGTATTTTGGACATTTTGCAACCATTCAAAAAGATAGAATTAATATGGTGGTGACAAGTGTTATAATCTAATATGTTTAATAAATCTAATTTTTTATATAAAGTTTACACCCTATTTTTTTAAACATTCATAACTTTTTTATACTATGTTATTTTTTTAAAAAAAATTGTATCATTATACTCGTCTAATTTTTCTTTTTAATTCCGTTATAGTATCGACTAGTATTTTTATGCTTTTTTATATGTCCCGCATGTCATAGTAACGAGCTTAAAGATACCAAATTAAATTGACTTTTTTTTAACAATGGTAAATTACAATGATCTAACATATTATTTACAGAGATGTAACTTAATATTTATAGTGATGTTATTTTTCCCTTTAATTCCACTTTAATCTAGACCAGTTTTCAATTTTTTTTCCAAATATCCCGCTTTACATCGATGTAACGAATAAACATAACTAGGGCTGTAAACAAACTGAACGAACACGAACGAGCTCTTGTTTGTGCTCGTTCATTTAACTTTTAAATTGTTTACGAACGGTTCATAAACGCTAACTGAACGAAACTTCATGTCCGTGTTCGTTCCTTAATGAATTTACCTTGTTTACAAATGGTTCACGAACGCAAACGAAAACATATTATTTAAACAATAAAAATCAACATTGTTAATCTTAAGCATTAGAAATAATCATTTATATAGCTAAAAAGTTAACTAGTGTAGTATTAAACTAAAAATAGCTTAAATATTATGATATTAAACTAAAAATAAATAAATTAGAATATACAACATATTTAATGAAAAATATAATTAATTAACCTAAACGAACATAAATGAACGTAAACGAACACATTACCGAACGTTCACGAACAGAAATGAGCAAACACGAAATTTGTTTATGTTCGTTCATTTAACTAAACAAACAAGTTAATTTCTTGTTCGTGTTCGTTCATTTATTAAACGGACGAACATAAACGAAGTTTCCGTCAAATAGGTCACGAACTGTTCGCTGAACATTCGGTTTGTTCACAACCCTAAACATAACACATTATTATAATTTTTTTTACTAACAACGGTAAATTAAAGTAATGTAATACAAAATGAAGTAATTTACAGTGATGTGATACAGTATTTGCAGTGTTTTCATTTTTCTCTTTAATTTCGTTATAACTAGATTAGTTTTTTCACCATATATCTCGTTTTACCTCGATGTAATTAATAAACATAAACATAACACTTTATTTTTAATTAATTATTCAAACGACGAAAAATTACACAATGTAATATACAATGATGTAATTTACGGTGATGTAACACACTATTTACAGTGATGTAATTTTCTCTATAATTGTGACATCCAGTACCAGATCGTACGTCAAGTCCGTACGGTATGTGTACTTTCATTATTTACTATGTGTAAATACATGTTTGGAACAGTACTTGTATTAAAAGAATTCGAAATACAAGAAACAGTTGTACGTGTTTATGTGTAAACTTAAATGCCGTAAGTGCAACACTCATTATAAACAATAGTTGTTTGTATTTAGGTGAAAACCTAAGTACAGTTAATACAATGAATCAAGAGAAACAACAGTGTTCAAGTGAATAATAAGAACAAATCAGTTGCGATCTAATATCCATAGATGACAGGAATCAGATGGCCGACAAATCAATATGAAAACAATGTGAAAACAGGATGTTTAGTTGAGTCCGACAGTGAGGAAATACAATTTAAAACAGTATTGCAGTGTTGTTTCAGAATAGCAAACTGACAGTGTGTTTGCGTGGGTGACGATTCACACAAACATATCTGTGAGTTTAACGTTCTGAAATAACGACTGAAAAGTAGAAAACAAAAGTCGGAAAGCAAAACCATCGTCGTGTTCGCTCGGGTGACGATTCAAACGAATACGCGCGAAGGCGACGCGTTTCGACGAAACGAATACGATACGAACAACATTAAATTAAGTAAATAAAATATTTTATATTTTTACAATTTTGAAACTCATCAAAATTAATTAAACAACTCTTTTTAATTTATAACACGTAAAATTACGCGTGACGTTCCGGGAACGCAACGAAAACGTGAACCGAACAACCGAAACGAACCCGAATACCCCCGGGGTATATAAGCACCAAATGAGAGTGTTTTTCCCCATTTCTCGTCAGCCACTCTCTCTCTAAAACACCACTGACGAACCTATTTTCTCTCTCTAGAATAATCACTCTTCAAATCGCGATATCTTGCTCGTTTCTTGACAAAATCGGACGTTCTTGATGTCCAAACGAAGCTCTCGACTCCCTCTACCTAGAAGTACAACTGATCTGAGCTTTTGTCTGGCCAAAAAACAAGGTATGAAAGCTTGAAAGATCTGAAAAGTAGGGTTTTCGTCCCCTTGGTCGACCACGTTTGTGACCGGTCTTAATCAGGACCTACCCGACCTAAATCCTTCATGCGAACACCATGTGAGTTGGAACAAACCAGTAGATGGATAGGAACGATCTGGAACAGCTAGGTCCGACGAGGAAGATGATGAACAGTGCAGGGTTCGTGGGGTTCCAAAAGCGTGCGAACCTATGGGAGCCGAACCTAGCTGTTGTCGATCATCACAACCGCCGAACCTTTCCTGCGTGGCCTCAATTCAACCCAACGAACCTCCTCTCATGCATGCGAACCTGTTCATTCCTGAAACTCCATTGCCGAACCTGGACCAGCATGAGACCAGCCGAACCTTCTATGATTCATGAAAATAGCACGAACGAACCTTAGTTATCTGCCGACCCTTTGTGCTGCACCCAAAACCCTACAACCGAACCTCACAGGAGCGGCGAACCTGGGTCACCTCACGAACCAAGGAAGAGCCGGGGCTATGCATGGACGAACCTTAACCTATAGGTTCGCTGGATTAGTGGCCGGATCCATCATCTTTTTTCTCTCGGTCGAGACCTTTTAGCAGCCCAATACCCTACCAGCCCATGTCAATGATTCTACCCCACCTCATGAGATTGGCCCAATACCTTGTATAACCCACTACACTTCTTCGGCCTTTATGGTTGTGCTGGCCCAAATCATTCGGCTTATAGTGGTTGTTTTGGCCCACGTTACCCGGCTCACACGTTAATCGATCTAATAGAATTGTTTCGGCCCAAGGACCACGCATGATTCGGCCCATAAGGTGGGTTGGTTTTATAAAACTAGAGTATTGTATTGAGAAATAATGTGGTCAAAGGATTTAAATGGTAAAACAAATGATGAAATAATAAAACAAGTTAGGGTACGAAATGTTAAGGATATCAATCTTTAATATAAAAACCTAAGTCTTAGGACATCAAATCAAGTTGAGCATAATCAAAATAATCAAGTCTAATAACCTTAACTTTATTTGGTTAAGTGTTATAAAAAACAATTGCAAGTACACCGGGCCGAATGATGACCGCGACCCACAGGTGTTAGCCAATTTGGAGCTAACACACATACACACACACACATCAATTACAATCAATACTTATAGGTTACATACAACATGAAATCAATACAGGATCGTGAAAACACAACAAGTGCAATCAAGAGCGCGAGCATTCTTTGTTTAAGCTAAGTCAACCATTTCAATAACAAGGTGAGTTCATATACCCCTTTTCTTTAATTTTAACTTATTTTAAACTCTCAGGGCTGAGAAACATGCTTACTTTTATTTATTTAAAAGTTTGCTTAACATATTGCTTATACTTTGATTTAGATAATATTGAATTGCTTATTATCGCTTATCATTGTATGCATGCTTGTGTGATCATGATATGACAGGGAAAATTAAGATGAATATGATAGTATAACTTCATAACTCATCAACACAATAGAATAACATAGTTGTAAGATTACATCTCACAACACTTAGTTATTCTTACATGAACAAATATTGGGATAATCACAGGATAACATAAAGGCAATAACAACAAAACATAAGAATGTTAGGAAGATAATATGTCTTCATAATAACATTCAACACAAGAGTTAAATAAGTATCATAAGAGAAGTTCTTATAATGCTTAGTTTATAACTCGATACACATTACAAGATAACATGGAACAATTATCATCCACCACCTGAGTCGATTAAGGGTAGTAAGACTAGTACTTACTACGGCTTAATGGCAACATGGTGACTACATGGAACAATTATCATCCACCACCTGAGTCGATTAAGGGTAGTAAGACTAGTACTTACTACGGCTTAATGGCAACATGGTGATAACATGGAACAATTATCATCCACCACCTGAGTCGATTAAGGGTAGTAAGACTAGTACTTACTACGGCTTAATGGCAACATGGTGACTACATGGAACAATTATCATCCACCACCTGAGTCGATTAAGGGTAGTAAGACTAGTACTTACTACGGCTTAATGGCAACATGGTGATTTCATGGAACAAAGGGCATCCACCACCTGAGTCGATTAAGGGTAGTAAGACTAGTTCTTACTACGGCTTAATGACAACATGGTGATCATATGGAACAATTAGAATGATAATCATGATAATGTAACTTCATGATAACAACATCATTCACACATCATTTAACATAAAGTAATAAGACAATTTCTTCTTTAACTTTGTTAACAACAATGAGAACACATGACGTGGTAGAGGTAAATCGAATGCATTGTAATCTGATTACGTGAGGACTACAATGGATTCCTTTTAGGCTCTATGCGTTACAAGATGAGAACAAATAACAAGTGGTTAATTAACATTTTTAATATTTAAAAGTGATCAACAGTTAACCCCACAAGTAACAGAATAATACAAGGATCAGATTTGATAAATCTAATATCCTTAATACATAAAAGGGTTATCAATACTTCTGTTTGATAACTAAACCCTTATTATTATATTATTCTACACATGATTTGACAGGTGATTAACAAACGAGATGAACATGTGAAATGGAAATGGATATCGATAGTTGTATTGCAAGTAGTGTGGAGTTCTAGTAGTTATGTGGTGGGATGTTGGCTGGGGCTTGGTTCCCCTACATATGCCCTATATATAAGCATAACTACTAGGACGAGATATTACTTGTAAATATAACTATTGAGAGGCCAGTGGGTGAACGGGTGAATCAAATATCATACAAGTAATAGGAATAACATTGTGATTGTGCATGTGAACAAATCAAGGTTTTCAATTATCAAACTTATGAACTCACCAACCTAGTGTTGACTTTGTTTAAATGCATGTTTTCTCAGGTGACGAACATGTGTAGTTATTCATATGCAAGGATTAAGCTAGCGGAATTTTAGAAGACCTAGCTTTATTTTGTGTTGCATACTTTTGGGGATGACAAAACTATGAATCATCTTTTGTATATCTTGTACAGTGACAAGATATAAAATCATTGATTCTTTTGGGTAGATTTACTTGGTTAAATTATGAGGAACAATGTAATTTAACTTTGTAATTCTATTTCATTGTCATGTTAGCATTTCTCATTTATATCTCATGTGCTATGTAAACAATCTGATCATTTCGATTATCAAACGATATCGCGCCCCGAGAACCTTCTGCTCGACGGGAAAGTCGATCCGTTCCCGCCGGCTCGGGGTGTGACAATAATTCCGGTATAATATCGACTAGTTTTTAAGTTTTTTCCCCTTATGTCATTTATTTAAATCGATGTAACGAGCATCAATATAACACAATTTTTTGAATTTTTTTTAACAATGGTAAATTATAGTGACATAATTTATAGTGATGTAATTTACCATTGTTTGAAAAAATTTCAAATTAATTTGGTATCTTTAAGCTTGTTACAATAATGTAAATACGAGATATATACAAAAATTAAAAAAAAAAAACTAGTCAAGACTATAACGAGATAAAAGAGAAAAATGGGACGAGTATAATGGTGCAATTTTTACAAAAAAAATAATATAGTATAAAAAAGTTACGAATGTTTTAAAAAAACAGGGAGTAAACTTTATATAAAAAATTAGATTTATTAAAGTATATTAGATGGTGACACTTGTCACCATCATATTAAGTCTGACTTTTTGAATGGCTACAAAATGTCTAAAATGTTCTCCCACATTAAAAAAATAATGACATGTGGCACAATCTTATACAATTACTTTTTAGATTAACCATTGGATGATAGTTAATGAGCTGTAGCAAATTTTATGGGTTATATTTCCTTCGATTTCCTATATATATATATATATCACATCATTCAAGTATGTGTATGACATATATACACATTTATGCACATGCATTAAATAATTAATACTTTTGTAAAAATGTTTGAGTTTATAAAGCCCACTTTTGGACAGATTCAGTCCGACTTGTTCGAGCTGATCTTTAAAATAGCAATCGTTGGAATAAAATTTGTTAAAGTTTGTAGTCTACTATTTTAAGATCTTTGAACAACTTTCATTTAGAAAACTTTTTGTGATTTTGCTTGTAAATAGGTCACACAGTCACACAAGTACAAGTCCTTGAAGTTTATGTTTTAACATATTTATTCCAGTATGTCTTGATACGTTTTTGACATAGTAAACCTTTGAGTTAGATTATGAAACTTTCTAGTTTACTGTTTTAAGATCTTATGGCCAATTTTCATTTAAATTTTTTTTATGATTCGGATCTTAAGCATGCCAAAATAGCAGCACAAGTCAGGGGGTATAAATCCGCACACTAATCTTGTGAATGATGTTTGGGGCATCATTTGGTCGAGTTAGAAAATGTATAAATTAGTCCTTGGAAAGCTAAAACAATGAACTTAGTCCTGAAACTTTAGTTTGTTCAGTTTGAAGTTGTTATGATCGTTTAATGACTTGTTGAGGTCGTCACAAGTTTTTGCCTGATTTCAGAAATGTATGTTTATGTTCTTATTAAAGTAAAACTTATGTAAAACAAGATTTTAAGGCTTTATACCCTTAGTGGAGCTGAAGATGATGAATGATAATAAGAATCTTCTGAAAGAACAAGCTTGAATCTCTTCTTGAACTTCTTTTAACTTGGTTCTTGCATCAAAACTTCCAAAACTTGAACTTTATCACTAAAAACCTCCAATTTCTTGACAAATGATGAAGATAAACAAAAAAATCAAGGTGGGAAGATGGTGGTGAAGTGGTGGAAGAATTTGGATGAGAAAAAGGAGAGATTTGGAGTGCTTTATGTTGCAAGAATGTGAGGAAGAGTGAAATGATTGTTCTTGGAAGAAGGAGGATTGTGGAAGATTTTTTGGTAGATCTTGCATGGTTGCAAGTGATTTTCCATTGGACAAGTGAGCAAATTTTTTTTGATATTAATATATGTAGGTTAAAACTGGTATACACTAAGTATTACGGTGGTTAAATCTTATATCGGGTAATTTTATTTTTTCGTTGTTTTAAACTAATATTATTAAAACACTAAAACTCCCTAAAACAATTAAATTTTAGTTAACAATAGTAATCTTTGATATTTGGTTTATTGTGTCAGCTTTAACCAGGTAAAACACATGTATAGTCTGTTGTTTGTAAATTTACCGATTAAAGTTTCATTTTACGGTTTTTCCTTGTTAATTCAAGTTCTTCATTTATGAATTATAATTTCATGTTAATTTACCGCAATGTAAAATTTATAAAATGCAAAACTATGCTTTTTAATAAGAACAACTCTTATAGACTTTAAATAAAAATTTAATTATTAAGTTTTATGACAGGACAATTATAGTCAACTTTAACTAACGATGTTACGTTAGTCAAATCTCAAAGTTGACGGATGTCACATTGGACAAATTTGCTCTTTTTTCGACTATATGTCGCATCTTCTTGAATTTTTGTAGAACACACGTCCCTTGTACATATGTAAATATGCATGTATGTGTATAAACATACATACTAACGGACCTAGAAATTATTTTTTATGGGGATCTGGCTTTTTTTGGTTAATTATTTATTGTTAAGATTTTATTTTTTTGAACCATTTCAAACGAGGTCGGGTCGGATCACCCAAAAAAATGATAAAACTAAATTAAATCACAAATTCATAAATAAAGTACGCCAAATTATCATCTAATTGATTAGGATGATATGATAAAGTTGGTTTTCTTTAGACATGATTCAAAAGATTAATATTTAAATCAACAAATTCAAGATTTAAAAGAGCTGAATGTACAAGTTTTTTTTTTTTTTAAAAATTTGTTTCGTATTACCTAAATACACAAATTGTGAAAAACAAATAAGTTCCAATATGCTAATAGAAGTTTCAACTTTTGAAAATATACAATAATCACTTGATCTGTAAATTACGGTTGTTATGATATGGAGGAAAACTGTCACACCCTGACCGACAGCAAAAGTCATTGCTCCCTAAAGAAACCAGTCTCTGAGAATAGCCACTTCCTTATCTACGCTCCTGCCTCCTTCGGTGGCAAAGTTTGGTTTTTTTGGGGGTGATAGTGGAAAACCTGAAATTTCTAGCTCCAAAACTAATTGATCCTAGAGAATAAGATTTTGGGAATACGTCAGGGTGCGAGTTTGATAGTTCATAACTCATGGTGCAACTTTGTAAGTTTCAATATTTAAAAATTTATTTATTCAAAACATAATATTATTCAAACATAGCATACAATCACACAACAAAGCCAAACATTACGTCATGAATTAAATACATAAACTCATTTAATGTTTAACTAGGTCCAAAGTTCCTAAATGAATCTTCATCCAAGCTCATAGCCTGTTAAACATGTAAAATAAGATTTGATCAAGTATTTGCATAGTTGGTGAGATCTCATACAATTTGATATATAGATATATGTAAAGAAATAAGATACAACAATAGTCTAATAAGAATTGATCTAAATATATATGTATTCCACAATGTTTGATGATATGATTTTGGCAATTTCACCTTTTCTAACATAATGAACTAAAGTAACTAAAGAAAGGCTACTAGTAATGCTAAATGTTTTTGGCAATTTCATCTTCAATATAAATAATGATATAAGTCATGTTAATAAAATGCTACTAGTACTATGTATTGTATAGATTATTCCAATAATAATAACAGATAGATATACAAACAAATAGGCAACTCATACCATTCAAATCTAATTATATGTTAAACTAAAGTATTTCATCTTATATTTGTTTATGACTCAAGAATAACATGTTTATTAAGACATGTGTAACATCCAAAAAATGCAAATATGTAAAGAGTGAGTATAAGAAACTCACATGGTTTTGATTTAGACTATCCAAGTTGTGCTTGATTATGTTTTGGAATAAATGAATCCCAAATCAACCTAAGTGTATATCAGATAATATAACTTAGATCTTTCTAAGTACGTGTTTACGTTTGTCCATATGAATATTTTAATTTCTATTTAGAAATAATAGTTTGAAAACATTTTGTAACTTTTGTTATGGAATAGAATAAAAGTGTTTATATGATAATAGAATAAAAGTATTGTCACACCCCCATCTCGCACTTTACCTGATATAGTCACTAATGACGCATGAAGTCCGTAACTGTCATAACGTGTCGCGGAAGCTTGATGGTGAGGTCTCAAAGATGGGTGTGACTAATCGTTACATTGGTATCAAACATCCATGGCAAACCATACACTATATATATTACATTGTAACTAAAATACTATACATCAAGTTTCAATATTCATAAAAAACATTAACTAGTTAAGAGTTATTAAACATGTCTTTTGATCGTGCATTGATGGGTTGTTAAACACATCCTGTTTTTATGTAATTTTTAGTCGTTTTAAGTATGTAAATATGTCGTTTAAGGTTATTTTTAGTTTAGTTTTACATTTTATGGTTTTTACAGGTTTGTCGAGTGAAA
The DNA here is from genome assembly GCA_009363875.1 of Mikania micrantha. Lineage (NCBI taxonomy): Eukaryota > Viridiplantae > Streptophyta > Magnoliopsida > Asterales > Asteraceae > Mikania > Mikania micrantha. The sequence continues at coordinate 19,092,565 of CM018685.1, forward strand.
TGAACGGAAATCGAGGCTAAAACACGATAAAATAAAGCCCGGGTGAATATAGAAGAAAAGGACAAAAATGTTTGACTTTTGCATCTGTTGCGGTACGCCAAGAGGAAGAAACCAACCCTTTGTGGTACACCAAGGATTTCGGGAGGAGCCCACTTGTTTTTTCCTTTGCAGTACGCCGAGAAAGCTATTTTGGAGCTTGGCGGTACGCGACGGTTTTTAAATTTTGAAAAAAGCCAACCCTAATTCGAGAATTATAAGGGTAGCTTTCCAGCCACAATTAGAAGCATTATTCACCCATTTTTGAATCCTAGGAGCGTCTTTGGAGCTTTTAGAAGCATTTGGAGAGCTTTAGAAGGCTAGGAATTGCTAGGAGAGTTGATTCTATATGAAGACACTTTGGTTAATTATTGTTTCTTATTTGTTCTTCATTTCCAGTAGTTTAATACATTTCATTTCATTGTTTTTCATTGTTCTTGACTGAGAATGATGTTAGTTGGCTAGATCTTTGTTTCTACTTAGGTTAGGATGTATGTTTGAATGATTATTGATTACTATTGATTATTGGTTTGATCTTTGATGGAAAATACTTTTGTAACAGATCTTATGATGTAATTTTGATGAGTTTTGCATATCTAATCTTGATTATATCAGTCATTTAGTGTTAGACACGTATTAGGTCATTGACTTGGTGTTATGACTATTTTGTGGCTTGTTTGATATCACTAGACATAGGAAAAGATTTGATTGATGTTCTTAGGGTTTTGTGTGTGTCCAAGTCTAGAAATCCGAAAGGTGATAGAACTGTCGGGTGATCTTTAGCATTAGCGTTTTCCTAGTAACTACCCGGAAGGGATGTTTCTTTGAAAGTCTTTGTGTTATTTTCATTTCGTGTCAATTTAGACATTTTAAGATTGCTCCTTGCATCTTTAGTGTATTGAGACAAGAAAATCAGGAATGTGACTTGGCTATCTGAGTACAAAAGTGTTGTTGGAAAAATCCGGGAGGTGAACCAACTAACTTGTGTGTGTATTGCAAGATTAAGGTTTCCTAGTTGGCTACATTTGGTAAATGATCCAGAATCCATTGGGTTCCGTATGTTTTGCTGTTTAAGATCCTAGTTCCATCATGCCAACCAAAGTCATTAGTTTCCAAGAATCACAAACAGTAATCCAACCTAAGTAAAGTTGTGTGTCATATCTTCCAAATTAATTTGTTAATTTGTTTTTAGGGTTTAATATTAGTTAAACTTTCTTTTCCAATTTAGCTAGGATAATTTATTTAATTGATTTAATTAATTTTCATTTTTATTCAAACCCCCCCTCTTTGTATTAAATCATTTTCTAGTCTTGTTTTGTTAGGTCAGTGTCTCTTGGGTTCGATATCCGGACTTCCATTAAATATTCTGCAATTGATAGGTACACTTTCCTGTCATAGTGGTTTAGTTCAGGAATTTCGATTATAACTCATTATTTTTAAGTTAAGTCTAGGTTAGTGTTTAGAGTCATTTTCTTAGTCCACTTTCAGGGACATCAAGTTTTTGGCGCCGTTGCCGGGGACACTTGTTTTCTTTTCTTTTCTTATGTGTTTTAAGTGCTACTTGTTTTCTAGTTTCTAGATTTTCATTATGTTTCAGGTTTTTATTTGTTTTGTCTGTTAAACCCCCTTTCTTGTAATCGTTTACAGTGCATGCCACATACTCGATTACAAGGACCACCGCCTGTTTTAGCTTTTGAAGAACCGGAGCAAGAGATTCACACCCACCTTAGGAGTCGTATTTCCCAGGTACGTGTTCTTGCCCCGATTTTGTTTTCTCCATCTTCATCTACACCTAGTTCACCTTCACGCACATCCACTTCACCTTTCTCCAACCCACCTGATTTCTTCGACATGGCCGAGGAGATACCACCACCGCGTAGACGCACCGTTCATGATCAAGCTTGCGATGTGTAACAGCAAGTGCCAGATCGTCCGGCAAGTCCGTACGGTATGTGTACTTTCACCTTATTCTATGTGTATATACGTAAGTCTAAACAGTACTTGTATTAACAGAATCCTAAATACAAGAAACCGTTGTACGTATTTTCGTATAAACTTAAATACATTAAGTACAACGTACATTTGAAACATTAGTTGTGTTTATTAAGTGAAAACTTAATTACAGTTAACACAACAAATCATGAGAAACAACGGTATTCAAACAATATTCGGAAACATATCGGTTGCGATCTGATGTCCACAGATGACAGGAATCAGGTGACCGACAAGTCAAAGCAAGAACAATGTGAAAACAGAAAGTATAGTTGAGTCCGACAGTGAGGAAACACAATTTAAACACAAATGCAGTGTTATTTCAGAATAACGAACTGACAGCGTGTTTGTGTGGGTGACGATTCACACAAACATATCTGTGAGTTTAGAGTTCTAAAATAATGACTGAAAAGTAGAAAACAAAAGTCAGAAAGCAAAACCATCGTCGTATTCGTTCGGGTGACGATTCGAACGAATTACGAGCGAAGGTGACGCGATCTGACGAAACGAAAACGAAAACACGTCACGAACGAAAATAATTTAATAAAATCAACTAAATAACATTTTACAATTTTGAAACTCATCAAAATAATTAAATTAAATTCTTTTATTTAAAACTATTTAAATTACGCGTAATTTTCCGGTTACGCGACGAAAACGCGAACCGAGCAACCGAAACGGACCCGGACACCACTCGTGGTATAAAAACCCTAAAATGAGGGTTTTTCTCATTTTTCCACCTACACTCTTCTCCCTCTCTCTTTTTCCGGTTAGCACCACAAACCACCACAACCCACCTTAATTTGCTCATATCTTCTTCATTTCTTCACCGATTTGAGTGATTCTTTCGCCCACGCGTAGCCCTCGACATCCTCCACATGAAAGTACAACGGATCTAAGGCTTTGGCCACTGAATTGTGAGGTATGATGGGTGAAAGACCACGAAAATTAGGGTTTTTAACCCTCTTAGTCGGGCATCTGTTTTAACCGGCCAAACATCATCACTCCCGAACCCTATGACCTTGAAAATCACCTATAGCATACACCAACATCGAGAGCAACCAGTAGTGGAGAGCCACAGGGCGGCGAACGGCGGAGCACTTAGTCCGAATGACCATAGTCGACTGAGCAAACTTCCGACCGAATGACTAACTCCGACCACCTCATTCGCCGAATGTAGACCCCATGCGGCCAACCACTCTCTTTCGGTAGTTCTCGTCATTCGACCGGAAGTGACCATTCGCCACTAGTTCTTCGCCCTGGCCCACAACTCCATTCGACAGTAACCTCTCATTCGTGGGCTCACATCATCATTCGGCCAACACACTTTTTCATTCGGAAAAACCCACATTCGCCACTCATTCCCTCATCCCCATTTTTCAGTCTTGACATTCAACCATCTCATCATCATTCGAGCTACCCACACCCACACATAAGCTGGAACCACCCTTAGTCGCCATGCAGTCTTTGTGCGGCCAATAAGACTCATCACTTGGCCGAGAACCCTAAACCAGGGAATTACTTAGGCCAACAGCAAAGAATCAGGCCACATGCAGCCCACTTCGTTCTTAATGTCTTTAATTGGTTTAAGGTTGATTGGCTCAAGAAACAGATGTGGCCCAATAACCTATTTCGGCCCACATAAACATTTTTAGGCCCAACAGGCCCAACAGTTGGCCCATCAGCTCCCTTGAGGCCCAACAGAATATTGACTAGACCTGACAACAATTCTGGCCCAGTAACGATGTTAATCAGCCCATATCAACATAGGCCCACTGTGTTAGCCCAAGGCCACGATTCTGGCCAACAGCCCAAGTTCTAGGCCCACATTTATTTCAGCCCATGTAAGCAAGGCCCAGCTTGGCCCACGAACTATTTTGGTGAAGGCCCGAGACAAAACTTATTGGGCCCAGCAAATTCAGCCCGAGGCCCACAGAAACTGATCCAAGGCCTATTTTTTGAGGCCCTTGTCCTCATTTTGGAGCCACTTTGTCATTGACTTGGTCAACAGCTTATTTCTGGCCCAATTTCGATTCCTACAGCCCATTATAACATTAGGCCCAACAAATCTTGCCTGGGCCCACCTATGGCCCAACAAATTCCCTCGAGGCCCAATAAAGGCCCACAAGGCCACTTAAATTCTAATTCTTGTAACCTTTGGCCGGGCCCTTGTAATTCAACACCACATATCGTTGGCCCAACTTAATTTGTTGGCCCACATGACTAAAGAACTATTATAACTCTTTAATTCAACACTAATATGGGGTAATATTCATGATAACTAAGGAATTTCTACCAAGACGGCAACTTTTGCAACAAAGTCTTGCAACATTTATAACATGACTTTCATGAAACTACAATTGGTCTTTAATATGAAATAAATGAAACAATAATAATTCAAAGGATGCTTATGGGTTATAAGGACCAATAACAAATAAAGATGGGCCAGACAAAGACCGAAGACTTTGAGTGTTGGCCAAAGCTTATGGCTAACACATACATACACACATAATCCCTATAATTCATACTAATAAGTTATAAACATCGTGAAATCAATACAGGATCGTGAAAATACACTCAAGTACAATCAAGAGCGCGTACATTCTTGTGTAAGCTAAGTCAAACCCAATTACTACAAGGTGAGTTCATATGCCCCTTTTCTTTAATCTTTACTGATTTTAAACTCTCGGGGCTGAGAAACATGCTTTACTTTTATTTATTTAAAAGTTTTGCTTACATATTGTTAATACTTTGATTATTTGATATTAAATTGCTTATTATCATAAATCATTGTATGCATGCTTGTTTGAATTCAAGAATACAGGAAAGATAAGATGATGATGATATTTTTAATATCATAACTCATCGATACAATAGAATAACTTAGCAGTAAGTTAACTCTTACAACACTTAGTTATTCTTACAAGAAAAGACATTGTAACAACTATAAGGGAACATGATGACATGATTACAAGAGCAAAACACAAGAATGATATAAAGATAATATATCTTTACTACATCATTCAATACAAGAGTTAATTAAGTGTAATAAGACTAGATCTTATAATACTTAACCTTACAACTCAACACATATTACAAGAAGAACAGGGAACATGGAATGATAATCATGATAATGTACTTTCATGATAACAACATCATTCACTCAATTAATTAACATAATCTAATAAGACTAGTTCTTATTTAACTTTGTTAATATCATGGAGAACATATGACAATGAGAACAAGAGTACAAGTGAATACAATTACAATTAATTACATTTGACCTGTTTGCATTATATCACTCCAATCATGTGCCAAATTGTTCAAGTTGATCATGTAAGCCCCTTTAATTCGCTGACCAGTTAGTTTGACGTGACTAAACCGACGATAGCATAGTGGTACCATAGGTTTGACAAACCTCTAGCTTGTAGGGCTAGTATGTTGATCGTATTGATTCATTGGCCGGTAACGTATGACCGGTGACAGGGCGACCTCAAGTCAGGTTCTGGTAAGCGACACATGGTGATATTAATCTACAGTGATAAGTAATTAATCCAGCGAAAACCCTATTGACTAGTAGGTTGAGAAGGTGATCTGCTCTCATGTTACACTACTAGAAATAGATTTCGTTGAGGCCGCGGTACATGCAAGGTGGTAGAGGTAAATCGGATGCATTGTACTCTGATTACGTGAGGAGTACAATGGATTCCTTTTAAGCTCTATGCACTATGGTTCAAGGATAAGTTGCAAGGGGTTAACTCACACTCTTAATATTTAATAGAGTATCATCAGTTAACCCACCTCAAGTATAGTAGAATAATACAAGGACAAGATTATATTAATCTAAAATTCCTTAATACGTTGAGGGTTATCAACACTTCGGTTTGATAATTAAACCCCAAACAATATATTATTCTATTATCAATACAACAACTGAATACATATCAAATACGATGATCAAACGGGAAATGGATATCTTTAGTTGTATCGCAAGTGGGGTGGAACTTGACTGAGTATGTGGTGGGATAGCATCTGGGCTTGACCCTTTCTTGATTCCCTATATATAAGCATACTTAATCAGGTGAAACACTACTTGTACATATAACTAAGGAGAGGCCATCGGGTGGAACAGGTGAAACAAGTATTACAAGTAACAAGTATGACATTGTGGATGTGTGCATGATCAATTCAATGGTTTTCAATTTACTTACTTATGAACTCACCAACCTAGTGTTGACTTTGTTTAAATGCATGTTTTCTCAGGTGGCGAACAGGCGTAGATACTTATGTGCAAGTGCTAAGCTAGTGGACTTTTAGAAGACTTAGCTTACTTTTGATTGCATACTTTTGGAATGACAAAACAGTGAATCACTTTTGTATATCTTGTATAGATCAAGATATAAACTCATTGATTCTTTAGATTAGATTTACTTAGTTAAATTATGATGTACAATGTAATTTAACTTTGTAATTCTATTTCATGTCATGATTAGCATTTCCCATTTATATCTCATGTGCTATGTAAACAATCTGATCATTTGATTATCACTCAAAGATATCGCGCCCCGGGAATCTTCCGCCCGACGGGAAAACCCGATCCGTTCCCGCCGGCCCGGGGTGTGACACGATGGATTCACCGGAGTTCGCAACCCGGTCACTCATCCTGTTTTTTCCAATGATGCTACTTGGCAATTCCCTTCATACATCATGACTGCTATCACCGATTCCATTCAGTTCAATGGTCTTGATGATGAAGATGCTCCTGGGCATTTGTCTCGTTTTTCTAGGATCTGCAAAACTTCAATCTACATGGTGTTTCTAAGGATACCATCTGCTTGCAGCTTTTCTCATTCTCTCTTGCGAGTCGTGCATCCACCTGGTTCGACAACCTTCTTGAGATTTCTATCACCACATGGGATGATCTTCGAAAGAAATTTCTGAAGAAATATTTTCCACCTTCCAAAGCTGCCCTGTCACACCCAGAGCCGGCGTGCTGGATCAACTTTCCTGTCGGGCGGAAGGTTCTCGGGGTGCGATATCGTTGTGATAATCACTGTGATCAGATTGTTACATAGCACACGAGATGTAATGAGAAATGCTAACATGACATTGATATAGAATTACAAAGTTAAATTACACCATACATGTTCATAATTTAACTAAGTATATCTACCCAAAAGAATCATTGAGTTTTCTATCTTGTAACTGCACAAGATTTACAAAAGTGATTCACCAAAATATGTCATCAAAAGTTATGCACACAAACTGTAGCTAGGTACACTATAAAAGTTCACTAGCTAATGCATCCTGAGTCTGGTGACTAGACCCGTTCGTCACCTGAGAAAACATGCATTTAAACAAAGTCAACACTAGGTTGGTGAGTTCATAAGTTTAGTATTTGAAAACAATTGATTCATTGTCATTCACAATCACAATGTCATACACTAGTCTTATTGATAACTATCTCATCCGTCTTACACAATGTCCTCTCCATAGTTACACTTACAAATAGTATTTCATCCAAATCAAGCATGCTTATATATAGGGCATACGTAGGGGACAAGCCCCAGCCGACATCCCACCACATACTTAACAGAATTCAACACCACTTACAATACAACTATGATACCATTTCTATCTCACATGTGTTCACCCCAATTGATATTCACCCATAAATTGTGTTCATCACCCCTAGTGTTATATGTATAGAATAAAAGATTATGAGAGAAGTAAGTTATCAAAACCTAAGTGATGATAAACCCTCAGCGTTTTAAGGAAAATAGATTTATCAAATCTTATCCTTATTATTATTCTCTCAATTGTAGGATTAACTGTAATTCACTTTTAATAATAGGAGTGACAGTTAACTTATTGATATTGTTCTAAATCTTGAATATATAGAGCCTAAATGGGATCCATTGTGGTCCTCACGTAATTAGACCCTAATGCATCCAATTTATCTCTATCCCATTTGTAATTTCAGTGTCTTCAACGGAACTATTACCAGTAATTTAACATGAGAGAAAGTCAATTCCTCAGTCTACCAGTTAATAGAATCGAAGGATTTAATTACAATTAGTTTATGTAGATTATTATCACCATGTGCCGTTTACCAAACCTGACTGATGCCGCCCTGTTACCAGTCATACGATACCGGCCAATGAAATAAATACGATCAACGTACCGACCTCACTTGTCGGCGGTTTGTCAAACCTATGGTACCACTACGCTATCGTCAGTTTAGTCGCGCTAAATCAATGGTAAACGATTTGCTTGTAAGGGACTTACGACTGGACATGATCTCATGAACACATGATTGTTGTGATATAATACAATAGTCTTAATAGTAATTATTGATTGCGTTCCCAAATGTTGTTGTCTCAATGTTACCTGTTCTCAGTGTTATGTGTTCTCATAGTTTTAACAATGTGTTATAAGAACTAGTCTTATTACACGATGTTAACAAATGTGGTGGATGATATTATCATCATGAAATTATGTTATCATGATTATCATTCATGATGTCACTCGTATTTTTTTTAGTGTTATCTCCTGTTCATTCTTGTAATAATAACAAAGTGTTATAAGATTTAATCTTATAACTTATGTTATTCTCTTGAGTTGATATGTCAAACATGTCATAAACACACAAGCATACATGACTTGATATGTGATAATAAAGATAAATCAATATTATCTAAATCATAGAATAATTGAAATATTTTACTAAAACTTTTAAGTAAATAAAAGAATTAGCATGTTTCTCAGTCCCGCAATTTAAAATCAAAAAGATTGGAAAAGAGGCGTATGAACTCACCTTGCAGTTGAAGTGGTTGACTAAGACTCAAGAAATGCACGCGCTCATTGTTGTTATGTTGTTGAGTTCACGACCCTGTGTTTAATTCCATATTGTTTGTAACTTTGTGAGTATAAGATGCGGACTTTTTAAGTTAACCCTAAATTGGGTTAACCTTTGTAGACTTTTGTTATCCGGCCCTACTTGAACTCATATGATGATACACATACTAAGACTTACCCTTTTGAGGCTAGACTTAGCATGTCATATCTTTTCGATTTATGATTACTTGATTTAACTCCATGGTATGTTTTAAAGGTTTGAAATTTAAGGTAGTCCCTAAGTATTTTGTTAGGTTTATTGTTTATAACTCCTTTATTGTACTTATGTAAATCTTGAAATGATCCTCTTTATTTAAAGGTGCTTGTATAAGAAACAAGTTATAAAGCTTAGTTACTTAACACTTTATAAAAAGGATTTTAGATGTTATCAAGTTGGTTTAATAAAAGCATTTCACCAACTTTGTAGGAATACTAGTTACCACCTTAACTTGGTGTGTGTCATTGTATGAAATTTATTCGATGCTATCATCTTCATGTTCTAGGGCGATTAACCATGATACACGAATGAGTAGCATGATGCGAAGGTGGAACCTAAGCTTCGGCCGAGTATGCGTCTGTTGCAAATGAGCATCCTTGGCCGAATGGGAACCCTACATACGAATGGAATTCTTGTGATAGGGGAGCATCCATGCGAATGAAGGCTATACATCCGAATGAACCCATGCTCGACCTATTCGGCTGACTATCCATTCGGGTCATGTTCATGCAAAAGAATGTGCACATTCGCCCCTGGACCCATTCGGCTGGGGATCTCATTCGCACGGGCTACAGACAGACGTGCCCTTGGTGTTCTTTTCAAGTTTCAATCGGAATTCATGATGGTTTTTAGTGGGTGTGTCATGCGAAAACTAGTTCAGAAGGTGCAGTGTCGAGAAAAAAGTGTTTGAAATCGGTTCAAGCTTGGTTTTGGTTGGGTTGGTAGAAAACCCTAAAATCCCGAAATTTGCAGCTCAATTTATCTTCGATTCAGTGGGTTTCACTTATGATCTGTTGTACTTTCATGTAGAGGATGTTGAGAGCTTCGAGTGGATACCAAGTTTGAGCGATTTGGCTAAGTTTTGAAAGAGTTATGGTAGTTTTTGTGAAGTTTTCTAGTGAGAGAAAGGGGAATCCGAAAATTTTTAGAGAGAGTGAGTAGGTGGAAGAAGTATATGAAGAATTTATGTCTTTTAGGGTTTTTATACCCCCTTTAGTGTTCGGGTTCGTTTCGGTTGCTCGGTTCTTGATTTCGTTACGGTTACGAAACGTAAAACGCGTATTTCACGTATTTTAAATAAATGGTTTTCTAAAATCTTTCTAAGGTGGTAATTCCTGGTAAATCTTTTTAAATTTCTTATTTGATTATTATTTCGAAATCGTTTATTCGTTTCGTTTCGTCAGATCGTTCCGCCATCGTGCGTATTCGTTCGAATCGTCACTCGAACGAACACGACAACGGCTTTACTTTCTGACTTTTGTTTTCTACTTTTCAGTTATCATTCAGAACATTAAACTCACAGGTATGTTTGAGTAAATCCTCACCCACGCAAACACACTGTCAGTTTATTATTCATAATCGATACCGAACTTTCGTTTTGAATTGCATTCCTCACTAACGAACTCAACTAAACACACCTATTTATACATATTCACACTTGTTTCACCTTGTTTACGCATAGAATTATCAGCCATCTGATTTCTGTTATTTGTGAACATCAGATCGCAACCGATATGTTTTGTCATTTGTTTTCCCCTGTTGTTATTTCTCATGTGTTGTTGTATATTTATATTTCAATTTTCATTGGAATACATACAACTGTTAATTGTTTTCGTAGTCCTGTTGTCACACAACTGTTTGCACATTGTATTTACACATAGTAAATAATGAAAGTACACGTACCGTACGGACTTGCGGGACGATCTGGTACTGGTTGTCACATGCCCGTCTTAGGGATCAAATCCATTCATTTCATATGGAGCCTGATGAGTGTTACTCTGTAGCTTGGGAGCGTTTTCACACTTTGCTTAGCAAATGTCCACAGCATGGACTTTCTGAATGGGCATTTGTAGAGAAATTCTACAATGGGCTGACACTTGAGAAGCAAATCATGTTCAATACAGCTGCAGAAGGGCATATCATGGAGATGAAGGATACATATGAGTGCATTGACATGTTTGAGAGTTTTGCTAGAGCCGAGCAGCAGAAGCCACCTGCTAAATCATCCATCACTAAGGCTAACAACACCTTATCCGTTGCTCGAGGTGTTTATCAGGTCTCCCCTGACACTAGTCTTGCTGCTACCATAGAGTCTTTAGCAAGAGACAAGAAGGAACTGAAGACGCAGTTGAAGAAGTGTGAGATATGTCGAGGAGGACATGAGACTGCTGAGTGCCCCATTACTGATCAGGAGCAGTTAGATTCCATTAACTCTGGTTGAAACAAGCCTTTCACTTCCAACTTCAATTCCAATCCCAATCCTAACTGGAATTCTAACTCCAATTGGCGAAACTCAAACAACAACGTGCGTGGTAACAACTCTTATCAGCCATGTCAGAATCAGGCAGTGAATGGGAATTCAGGAGCGGGTCCAAGTAGCAGTGGTGACCCAGAAGTGAAGGACATGCTCAAGCAGCAGATGCAGATGCTACAGCAGTTGATAGCAAAAGATCAACACAGGTGAAGCTTCAGGAGCATGATACATTGCTGAGGAATCAACAGTCAGCAATTCTGGACCTACAGCGATCGATAGGTGATATTGAAAAGAGGTTGGATGAGAGGCAGGGTGGATCCTTCTCAGGGAATACTGAAGCAAACCCGAAGGGTTATGTGAAAGTTGTGACGACCAGGAGTGGTCGAGGAGGTGAGAAAAAGGAGAAAAGTCACCGGATGTTGATGTTGAGCAACCGGTTGACGAGGAGATTGAAATGGAGACTCATGTTAGGGTGCACCAGAGGTAGGCCCAACAAGTACCGCACCAGTAGGAGAGTCTTCAGTTGAGAAGAAGGGAGTTGAGGCAGAGAAGAAGAAGAGGGAGAGAAGAGAACTCTCGAGGTTGATATAAGCAAACTTCCATATCCAGCACGTGCATTGCAACAGAAGTATGCACAGGAATATGGACATTTCTTAGAGATGTTTAAGCAGCTTAAGATCAATCTCCCTTTTGTATAAGCACTCCAGCATATGCCCAAATATGCTAAATTCTTGAAAGATCTTCTATCTAACAAGAAGAAGCTGGAGTCACTTTCTACAGTTACTTTAAGAGCTCGATGTTCTACGTTGGTCCAGAATAAACTGCCTGAGAAGCTTGATGATCCAAGGATCTTCACTATCCCTTGTTTATTTGGCAGTTCTTCTGTGAACCATGCGTTGGCTGACTTGGGTGCTAGCATTAATTTGATGCCATACTCGACTTATCAGAAGCTAGATCTTGGGGACCCATCGCCAACGCGCATGAGCATCACTTTGGCCGATCGATCGGTGAAATATCCATGGGGAATTGTGGAGAATGTGTTGGTGAAAGTGGATAAGTTTCAATTCCCCGCGGATTTTGTCGTTCTAGACATGGAGGCTGATGATAGAGTCCCGCTCATTATGGGACGTCCTTTCCTGTGCACTGCTAAGGCAATGATAGACGCGTTTGAAGGTAAGATTACATTGCGCATGGGTGAGGAGAATGTTACATTCGATGTGAGGAAGTTGATGAAGCATTCGAATGGCTAGGATGATTCTGTTTATTTTCTTGATTCTTTCATTCCTTTCATAGATCGTTGTCTAGATTACATTTTCTGGAGCTGATTTAATGAAAGATCAAGACCTGGGTGAGGAGAACCAGGCTGTTGAGATTGATGCTTCTTCCGAGCACATTCCGAGCAGTCTAACTAGTAAGCCTCCTGAGTACCCGACTGCTTTTGAGGTTTTTAACAGTACAGATCCGGTTGAGAAACCATCGGTTGAGGCATCACCATCCTTAGAGCTTAAGGAATTGCCATCTCACTTGGAGTATGTATTCTTGGATGGTGATTCTGATTTACCAGTCATTATTTCATCTTCATTGACGGAGGAGGAGAAGACTAGATTGATTGATGTTCTTAAGGCAAATAAGCAGGAGATTGCATGGAAGTTGATGGACATAAAGGGCATACACCCTTCGTTTTCTATGCATCGCATTCTGATGGAGGAGGATTACTAGCCGATGGTCCAACCACAGAGACGGCTTAATCCTAACATGTCTGAAGTTGTGAAGAAAGAGGTTCTTAAGCTCTTAGATACCGGATTGATCTATCCCATTTCAGATTCTGCTTGGGTCAGTCCGGTACAGGTTGTTCCCAAGAAGGGAGGCATGACTGTCATTGTGAATGAGAAGAAGGAGTTGATTCCATCTAGGACAGTCACTGGTTGGAGAGTATGCATCGATTATAGAAGACTGAATGATGCTACCAGGAAAGATCATTTCCCATTGCCTTTTATTGATATTGGAGCGATTGTCAGGACAACAGTTTTACTGTTTTCTTGATGGTTTCTCAGATAATTTCCAGATTCCTATAGCACGAATGGATCAGGAGAAAACCACATTTACATGCCCATACGGTACCTTAGCGTATCGCCGTATTCCGTTTGGGTTATGTAATGCTCCAGCCACATTTCAGAGATGCATGGTGGCTATATTTTAGGATATGATCGAGACTTCCATGGAAGTTTTCATAGATGATTTTTCAGTGTTTGGAAGTTCTTTTGATCATTGTTTGCAGAATTTGGATAAGATGCTTGCTAGATGTGTGGAGACTAATCTGATGCTGAACTGGGAGAAGTGTCATTTCATGGTGACCGAGGGTAGTGTGCTAGGGCACAAGATTTCACGAGATGGAATTGAGGTAGATAGAGCTAAGATTGAAAAGATTAGTAAACTCCCACCACCGACGAATGTGAGAGCGGTTCGTAGTTTTCTTGGTCATGCGAGGTTCTGTAGGCGTTTCATTAAAGACTTTTCTAAGATTACCCGACCGATGACCTGACTCCTGGAGAAACATGTGGTGTTTGAGTTTAATGAAGAGTGCATGAAAGCTTTTGAGTTTTTGAAGGAGAGGTTGGTGAGTTCTCCTATTCTGATAGCCCTCGATTGGAGCCTTCCTTTCGAGTTGATGTGCGATGCTAGTGATTTTGCAGTTGGGGCTGTGCTTGGTTAGCGGAAAGATAAGCCCTTTCATCCAATACTACGCAAGATAAGCCCTTTCATCCATTACCTTCACCACTTTTGGAATTTCTGTAAATTACTATTGTTTATCCGTTACTGGGCATTCTTTGGCTCAACCGTATTTGTTTTTGTGGTGTTTATATGTATTGTATAGGTAATCAAGGAAATCAGGCTGGGAATTGAGGAACGAGATACAAGAGATTATCAAGGAATTATTTTACAAATAATGTAATAAACTTTATCATAAGACTTTGATTTATGTTTTTGGGTGACTTATGTAAGACTTTTCTTAAATTTTAATCTATTTTGGATTGTTGCATTAATATTGATCTCTGTATAAGTGACATGTCAGCCCTAGTCAGGTTGGGGTGTTACACACGCACTCATAACAGTAAGGTCTCTATCTGTTATGATAACACGTGGCTCCATACATTTATTCAACATATCCTTAACCATTTCTAGAACCCATATGTAGTTTTCTTCACGCTCTCTGCTTACGAACGCGTGAGCAATACAAAACTCTGGTGTGTGGAAGCCACACCAACAATTTGAATAAATAGAAGCGTTATAGGTTCGTTTTATACGCCGCGTCCATCATCAGTACGTGTGGAAATGCATGCTACCAGCAATATGATTTTGGATGACAAAAGAAAATATCTTCCATGATGTTTGTTTGAGAATCTTCTCGTGTATAGTAAACGTAACACTGAGTATGAAGTAGGTTTTCTAAAACCTGCATTGAAAGTATCACCAAGTTTCTTATTATTTTTCAAATATTGTTGCAAATTTCATACATCCCTAAAGATGGACACGTTTGTAGGGTTATGTTTCTTTATGCTTGACAGAATGTTACGAGGATCCATGTGTTGCTCGGTCATATTCTCTACCACATCTTGTTCCTCCTGAGTGAATCTTCTAACATATGGATGACCCTCTAGATTCTGAGTAGATTTGTGATTGTTGTTAATCACCTATAATTTCCAAGATTCACAACCTTCGTTGTATAACCCTATCAGTTGAAATGGGCACCCAATTTTTTTTGCTTCCTGACCGTCTAAAGATTGCAATGCTATTATGCTCACCACCACGGTCACATATGAGTCAAACCTTGATAACACTGTCTGTTGTCTTTGATTTCTTCGTTCTTCTTTTGATTACAATGTAACCATTGTCTAGTGCTCTACTTTTCACCCAACCTATCAACACTTCTTAGGACATAAATTCCTTAAATATAGAAATAATAAATATCGTAACTAATAATCATTATATACAATCATAAACATATATGCTTCAGTTAGGTGTACCTCATTTGTTTTCTAGTCCATGTGTGAATCGGTTTATTTTCTTCATAGGTCGCTTTCGGGTTACTTTGTTTATTGTCGGAATACACGAACCTATAATCGCTTTGTTGCGCATATGGTGCTTGACTTTCAAAACCGATATTATCATGAGGTTCAACATTCAAATCTATCGGGCCATAAGAATACTCAACAGGAGGCTCTTCATTCAAATCTGGCACGTAATTGTTGAAAAAACTCCCATCCCAAAACAACATTGTTAAAAATTTGAATTTAATATTAGACATGTTTGAAATACGATTCGTTCGTTTGAAACAATGGAAGATTATATAGAGATTTCAAAGTCTCTCAATACGGCCCATACATGTCAGTATGAGCCGTCTTGTTCCAATCATTGTCCTAGAATGTCAGCATTGTCAGGGGGAAAAAGCAAGACGAGTCGTACAGGTATGGACCGTCTTGCTCCCAATCATTATCCTAGAATGTCAAAGAAATATCTGTCCGAGTAATGAGACGGGCCGTACTGACCATTACATCCCGTATAAAGGGTGTATTTTAAAATTTTGGAGTGTAAGAATAATACAATCATTTAGAAAACACAACTTCTTAACATGCAGCGTCTGACAAAGGAATATCTGTCCGAGTAATGAGACGGGCCGTACTGACCATTACATTCCGTATAAAGGGTGTATTTTAAAATTTTGAAGGGTAAGAGTAATACAACCATTTAGAAAACACAACTTTTAATCTGACAAGTGAATACGAGAAATATGGATAATTGTGCTTAAAATAAGAGGGAGGCAGAGAAGGGTAGGTGGCGGTGGGTTTTATTAAAACCATAGATTATTTTTTTAGTTTGTAATGAATATATGAATCATGTGTTTAAATATTTAGTTTTCTTTTCCAAATAAAAACATTTAATTATTTTACACACCCTTATGGCCATATCATAAAACTTTATCAGTAGTTAGCGTTAAAAATCATATATGTAATCTTTTTTCAAAAGCAGAAGCCATCAAAACAACTTTAGAAGTAAAGGAATAAACGTAATTAATTCAAAATAATTAATCAAATTTAGGGTATTCATAAATTCGGTTATCAATTTTGAAAACTTTTTATCTGTATTTGAAAACCAAATCTAGAATTCGGAAGATCTTAAACCAATTGAATTCAGTTTGATTTCAGTTAAAAACCGAACAAACCAATTAAAAACCAAATAAACATGTTAAAAACAGAAAAAACCAATCAAACTATTATTATTATTAATTAAAATATTAAATTTATGCCTAAGTTATGTTAAATCACTAATTTATTTTAATTTTTTGGCTAAATAGAGAGGGGTTGGTACTTGGTAGCTAATTGAAGAATATCCTGGAGAGATGAGAATATTTATTATCTTCTCTCAAATCTTCCAGCTACTCCAGTCCTTACTTCTCGTTGTTGATCAGCAACTATAAATATATAATACTGAAAACGTGATACATGGTCCAAAGCAATGGTAGGTGGAAAATGGTGGTGCTTTGACAATCGGAGCTCCGGAGACGATGCGGGTGATCTTGACCCGATACTTCTGGTGAGCGGCGTAGGTGGGACTATTTTGAATTCAAAGCCAAAGAGCTGCTGGTTTGGGTTCACGACCCGTGTTTGGGTTCGTATTCTACTTGCTGATTTGGAGTTCCGAAAGCGAGTCTGGTCCCTTTACAATCCACAAACTGGTTCCTACTCTTTCTTCCTTCCTTCTGAAACGTATTGTTTATGATTTGTGTAACATCATAATCAAAATATGGAGAATTATGTGTTTTAGGATACACAGAAGCGTTGGATGATAGTTCTGATATCGTGATTCCACAGGATGATTATGGGCTTTATGCGATTGATATTTTGGATCCCTCATTTGTAAGTTTCTAGTGGCATAATCTTTGTTTTATTTAAATCGCCTAATATATGTGGATTGATTCACCTGCACCTTCATGTCTTTTATTTATTTATTTATTATTATTAGGTGAACTCTATTTTATTAATCTAAATCATACTAGTAGATTTCAACTTTTGGCTAAAATAATCAAATATTTTGACTCAATTCACGCTTATTTCTATCATGGCTAGTATGTTTCCTCATTTTGTGGACAATATCAAATGCAAAATTTTGATTATTATGATAATGGGATTGCCCCAGCAACAAAAGTAGAAGTTGGGGCTAGTTAGGGGCTCACAATTTTTACACGTGCTTGTTAACTCGACACAACATAAAATTAACAAGTTTCATTTATGAGCTTAACAAGTTTAATGTCATAAACAGGTCAACATGTTTAAGACTTGATAATAACTGTGTCCATGTGTTATTGACCAGTTTAAGCCCATTTATATATTCTTAAACTTTTAAAATAATCTTGCTCAAATAAATAAGTACATAGATGGGATACATGTCATCTTTTTAGGCTCCAATTTTTGTGTTTTTCGCCCATTTTATTTTATTCCTATCTTCATCATTGGGATACTTAAATAATCTCAACTTTCTAATATGTTATACCATTTCTATCATTTTTGGTTGGGTAATTTATGGATTGAAATAAAGTATATTGTGATTTATAAATTATATATTTTTATCATTCAACTTATGTTATACACGAGATTCTAAGCTAGTTATATATACATATACATACATATATACATATACGGCTGGGCACAAAAAATAACCCACTATTCCCGCGCTAACCCAAATAACTTTGGCAAGATGAAGCCAAATCTTGGATTTTTTTTTTTGAGCATCATTGTAACACATTTTGAACACTATGTTCTTTTATGAGTTTGTGTAAATTCATCACCGTTTAAAAAATATCATCGTTGTAAGTTTTGTGCTACAGTACTGTAAGTTTAAATATTTAAAAACTTACAACGATGATATTTTTTAAACGGTGATGAATTTACACAAACTCATAAAAGAACATAGTGTTCAAAATGTGTTACAATGATGTTCAAAAAAAAAAAATCCAAGATTTGGCTTCATTTTGCCAAAGTTATTTGTGTTAGCGCGGGAATAGTGTGTTATGTAAAATTCCATGTCCTATATATATATCCTGCTAATTAGCTACCTTGTTAGTGACCTGTTTAAAACCTAGTGAAACACCTGCTAATCTGTTAACAACCTGTTAACCTGTTTATATATTTTTAAATAACTAAATATGTGATATTTATCACGTCGCTAAATAGGTTTTATCGTGCAACATGTTTTCAAACAGGTTTGTGTTTGGAAAAAATTACACCATTAGTTATCATGTCTTATCATGTTGTATCTAACTTGTTATGCCATCCATACCGCCAGTATGGATTACTATTTGTTAATGAGTGATAGTTTGACTTCTTAAAATTTAAATTACCATGCTATTATTATTATCTCAAAAGAACGTGTTGTGTAACTACATTCATATGCTGTGACATTTCAGTGGATAAAATTATTCCATGTGACGGATGTATACCATTTTCATGACATGATTGATATGCTTGTTAATTGTGGATACAAGAAAGGAACCACACTGTTTGGATATGGATATGACTTCCGCCAAAGCAACAGGTAACTGTTTCACTGTTTGGATTTGAAGTGATCTTTGTGACTTGAAGAATATGAAGCAAAATCAGATGATGATTATAATCATTTGATCAAACCTATCAAATCTGTTTATTTATTAGTAGAATCATAAACACTTGAGTCAGTTAATTGACTTTATATAAAAGAATATTCAAAAGAAATTAGCAACTGTCCTAAAGACTAAGCTCCTACTATATTCTTGGCAGAACTGACCTTTTAATGAATGGGCTCAAGGAGAAGCTGGAGACTGCATATAAAGCATCAGGGGGTAGAAAAGTCAACCTTATATCTCACTCGATGGGTGGACTGCTCGTTTCATGTTTCATATCACTCAATTCTGATGTATGACCTGTTTTGAAAAAAAATTAGTTATGCATGTCTTGGTTTATAAAAGCATGCTTGAGGTGTGCCAGGCATGCTTGTTTGTTTGTTTTAAAAACCAAACTACTTTAGTGAGATTTCACTGGTATGTTTGTTTGCTTGCCTATAGAATGCTAGGCGCTAAGGAAAACACATCAAGGGCTTGTACTTTTGGGTCAAAGTCGATCAAATTTAGGGTTTGTATTCTCATATGCTAAAACAAACAAAGGTATGAAGAAATTAAGAAAGGTTTACTTGATAAAAAGATTGATGTGTGAAGCAATGTGAGAGCCATAGCTTATAGATGTGTATAGATACCATTTTGTTGTATATAGAGCAACACCCTGCTTATGTGATGTGCGCGCCTCACCCTTGGCTTTTGTGACTTAGACGCCTCAAAGCACCTCACTCTTTTCTAAACCAATATGCATATGTGATGTGCTGGAATGAAATTTACACTACCATCCATGGTTTAAAAAAAACGGTCTGAGGCGGCGCCTCAAGGCGAAACGGAGGAAAAACGTTTTTGAGGCAGCGCCTCACAAGATATGAAGAAACGCACGCCTCACTGGGCCGAGGCGGTCTATATGGGCTGATGTTTTTTCTAAACATTGCAAGTCTTTTTGTGTTTTATAGACTTTGTCCTTTTTATGTTTATTGAATGATGTTGATCTTAGTTATAAAAACTCTTTAATTGATGTTTAATATTTTTTTTGATATATATTATAAAATATTTATTTATTTGCTACCGCCTCGGACTTACGCCTCGTTTCGCCTTGAGGCGTACGCCTCGTGAGGCAGAGTGAAAACACCTCGAGACGCGATTCCGTTCTTTAAACCTTGCTACCATCTACTTGCTACAGGTTTTTGCCAAGTATGTGAATAAGTGGATAACCATCGCAACGCCTTTTCAAGGTAAACTATATTGCTCTTCCCTTTTATAATTATCATTTGATTAAGCACTACTAGGAAATTCTGTCTTTCTTTAAGAGAAAAATAAGAGCATATTGTATCATTAGTTTATCATGAGAAATAGTTTTCTTGAACTTATGAGTGATTTTCTATTTGTTTAGATCACATACAAGTGTGGCTGAAAATCCAAGTAGAAACCATCCTTGAAAGTTTATATAAAAGAAAAGACATCAACATTTTCTTATTCCAATTCAGCCATGAATTACTTGTTTTAATGTATTTTGGAATAAATAATCAAAATAGAATTGTGAATTGCACCCTAAATCATCTAGTGTATTATACTTGGTGAAAAGGTTCCTCTTTTATATTCATAGTATTAGAAACTACCTGGATAGCCATCAATAATCATGCATGGGGTGTATATTGGTAAAAGATTAGTGATCCTTAAGACCTTAGATGAATTTATTCATCAGCATCAACGGTGTTGTAGAAATTGTTATGTGCTCGTTGGGCGGTGGAATCCTGACTAGGGATTAATCGGATTGGAATCTATGTAAATTTTCAAAATTATTCACACGCAAAATTTTATATATAATTTTTCAAACGCTTCAAAAATTTGACCAATTTTAATTGATGAGATAAAAAAAATCGTTAAACCCAAAAAAAAATCAGCCTTTGACAGAGTAAATCCCTAGGACCATTAGAATAATTTGACCTGATTTGATTGTTTTTTGCCTAACTAACTCAATTTTTGCCCGACAGCTGATTAATATCACTAATTTTGTGAAATCATATCAGTTGCCAACCAACTATTGATTAATCGACACATACAACCGCTTTTTAAAACACTTAGCATCACTAATGATGTGAATTATACACTCACATACATACTTATATGCATGTGTGTGATTGTATATTTGTATGTGTACTGAAATATAACCAAATTTGCATTTGTTACATATTGGATTTGATATCAAAAGGGCATCTCTTATGTACTAGAGGAGTAGTAATTTCTTTTGAAGAAACTAATAGTTATATGTATGGATACCAGGTGCACCTGGATGCATCAATGATTCTCTTTTAACTGGATTACAATTCGTGGAGGGATTTGAAAGCTACTTCTTTGTATCAAGGTGGTCAATGCATCAACTGGTAAGGTCTTTTGTTGTTGCTAACTTAGAGGTTGAATAATGGTAAAAAATTGGCCATTTTAGTATGATCCAGAACGGGTCGATTGATATGAAGAAAAAATTGTGCTCTTTTTGACAAATTTATAGATAAATAGCAGAGTAATAACCTCGATCTATGTATAAAAAATATTTTGAAGATTGTATGCCAGACATTATTGTTTTGACCCATTTGATAACCACCAATTAAGTTGGGAGTCTCTCTATGAGCAACCTCTTTTTTCAATTGAGATAGGGATAAGGTTTGTCTTCATCTCATCTCTCATGCCCTACTAATTTAGTGGGATTTTTTTGGTTACGTTTTTTAGATAACCAACAAGTTCTTTTGTGTTTCAGTTAGTGGAATGCCCATCAATATATGAGATGCTGCCTAATCCCGAGTTTGGATGGAAAAAGCAACCTGAAATTGTGGTTTGGAAAAACGATTCAGAAAATGAACAAGATTCTGTCAAAATGGAAACTTATGGAACATCTGGAAGTGTGGGGCTGTTTGTAGAAGCATTAAAGGACAATGAGGTACTTGTTTTAATTCCTTTTAAAATGCACACCACCAAATCTAGTACTTTGCGCTTGTTATTGTGTCTAAAGTTGATCAAGATTGCAAATATTATGTTTGTTGAACAAAATTTCATTTTTACCAGAAGTTTAATCATTCAGTGTTATATATTTATCATTTGATATCAATTTTAAAGTGGCTATGGTCTTGGTTCTGATTGATTGGTTTCCATCCCTGTCAAAGAAATTGTTTAATCCCAAAAGCATGCAACATTTTAACTTTTGAGTGCCAATCAATTGATTTGTTTGCTTGAACACTTAATAGAATTATTTACTTTGTCATTACAATATTACACTGGATAGGATTTAGACAATGAAGTATAGAGAAACCTTTATTAAATTGAAATTGAGAAATAGCAGGTTTGACTTTCTCTATTGAAAGTCAACTTTATTGCTTTTCATTTTGGCCTTTAACAGATAGAGTATGACAAGAAGACTATACCTTTGCCATTCAATTCTGACATCTACAAATGGGCTGCTACTACACGCAAGATGCTAAACAATGTGAAGCTACCCAAAGGGATTGATTTCTACAACATTTATGGAACATCATTGGATACGCCTTTTGATGTTTTGTATGTTATGAATCCTTCCGCAACTTGTTACTATTGAATATTCAATCAAAGTTTATAACAAGTTGTAGGGCTTTTATGGTTGTTGGTTACCTGAAATAAATTTGGACTAAAGTTAGTTGCTTGTGTATGAAATTATTCCTGAAAAGTAAACTACTTATTTTATTTTTTTTATCATTTTATGGTTATGATGTTTGGGTTGGATATGCGAAAAACAAGTTTTTGCCTAAAATCCTAGAAACACCTATTTTTTGTACTAATTTTGTCTTTTTTTGTCCTGTATTTTTAAACACACTATGAAAAAACAAAATGCAGTAAAAAAAACAAATCCAGTACAAAAAGTGCTTTTAGGTAAAAGTTTTTTTTATTTTTTTATTTGATGTTGTCTGTATGATGTTTATGCTTTGTGTTTTATGAGTAAATTGTGTGTGCTGAAACAATTGCTATGCTGCAGTTATGGTTCAGAAACAGATCCAATCAACGACCCATCTGAAATATGCCATACGTTGGTAAGTCACTCGATTAACGTTTGAATCCTTTGTGCATGCTTTCAAACTTAATCTTTTTCAATGCGGGACGTGTGGTTACAAATATCAGACTTAATTTTTATTTAACTTTGTTTACGTTAATGAGAGTTATGGTTTTATAAAGCATTCATTGTTTTCTTTTGTGCAGCCTGCATACTCATTTGTGGATGGAGATGGAACAGTCCCTGCTGAGTCTGCAATGGTGATATCTCTAACTTATCTCATATGTATTTTGTGTAAAAATTTACTCCTCCTTTGAAATAAATAATATTGGCAACATATCAGTTTTTGAGTTCAATATTTGATTACATACTTTTCAAAATCATGGAAAGCAGGTGGTCACCAAAATTTTCTAAACATGAAATATAATATTATAAAAAATGTTAGATTTTTAAAAAAGTTGGTTTTGAATTGAACACTGAATTAACAGTTTTAACCAAATATGTATGAATAAATGTTTGAGGGTCAACCCAACCTGAATTAAAAAATAAAAAAATACTAAAACTGATCTGTTACAACCCAAACTCATCCTGACTTGTTAAACCAATAACTGAAACATGATTTACAGGCAGATGGATTTGAAGCAATAGAGAGAGTAGGAATCCCGGGTGCTCACCGAGCACTATTAAGAGATGAACTTGTATTTGAATACTTACGTAAGTGGTTGGGAATTCAAGAGCCGAGCATTTCACGTATTAAGACCTCTAGAATTGTTGATGTTAAGAATTGAGCAAACCAAGTTCTAATGTTCGAGAATGAGGAAGAAAAACCAACAATAAACTCCCCGCTTTCGAATGTGGTTGAGCTTGAAGCTTGTGAGAAATATGTAAAAGTTGTTGATGGACTTGTGGTTATTCATGTGAAATAAGCATATTAGGGATATTCAAGATAAAACAGAAACTGTTTTGTAATTTGTATTTTAGGTAGACTTCAAGTAATTAGGTGTTTCCAGTCATACCTCATTTGTATTCTCCTAAATCTAAGATCAATCTTCCTCAGCAGCTCTTGTACATATGTTGACTCAAGTTTTCATCAACAACCTATCTCTTATGGAAGAGTTAGGTTCTCCCTCTATTCTTGCGGTTAAGACTTCCACAGTCTGCATTGTTCTACCATTGTTGCACGAAAATGGCATTCACGTCAATTTGATGTTAAAAATGTTTTCAAACCTCGCCGAGGATGAGGAACAACTACTGGGATTCATTGACTCCTGCTTGCCCAACCATGTGGTTTAAAACAAGCTGCACTGAGCGTGGTTTCAATGCTTGAACCCTTTTCTACTTCATCAAGGATTCTTATGTTTGATACACTATTATTTGTCACCTCAAATGTTCTTGTTTAAGTTGCCTATTGGTGTATATCGTGTAGGAGAACCGTTCACAAATTTGTAATTAAATTATAATTTGTTATGCAGAACCAGAAAATTAAAGTTACACAAACAAAAAGAAATTGCAACTATTACATGAAATAAAATTACATAAACATGAACTGAAATACAAAAATACAAAGAAGAAGAAAACAAGAAAAGATGTGGTTGAAGATTTTTGTCAAACAGAGGTTCTTTAAAACAGATTTCGGGCTACCCAGATATACCTGTCTGTCTCCTAGGGTACAACAGTCAAAGCAGATGCACTGCCGGAGTTAACGTCGGCCTGAAAATCACTGAAAGCAAGAGCGCGGTCGATAGATAATCAAGAGAGTTGTTTCAGTAGTAATTCACAAGACAACACAAGTCTTGTGTTTATAGAAATACTATCCTATAACATCTCTTACTTATAAACTGACAAAACTGTTTATCATTAATTCTGTGTGGGAATCTGTTCCTACATTTATTATAAAATTAAGTTTAAAACAATTAAATCACACAATTTTGAGCATCGATATCTCATTCATCTTAGCTCCGTTTTAAATCTCGTTTAGTTTGTTGTGATCCTTACATAGTAGAATCTAAACTAATTTACAATAAATATATTCGTAACATATACGAATAATTATTGTGGTCCAAAACCAATAATAAATTATGTTTATTATAAAAACTCTAACATATCGATGACATCATTTTGACTTGCGACTGACCAGTGACTCAAAGCATACTTCAATACATAATGTGTAGATTCAACATATGAGTAACCTGATTAACGTGAGATGTATCATAGGCTATGTGTGAGCTAACCACCTCGGGACAGTCTATGCATGGGCTAACCACCTTTATACCATGGTAAAGGGCTATCTAATTTAGACCTGATCCGACTAAACACACATATGCTCAATGGCTCATACGTAGGGCTGTAATCGAGTCGAGCCGAGCCGAGCCGAGCCGAGCCGAGCCTGGCTCCAGCTCTGCTCGAGGATTTCGAGCCGAGCCAAAATTTCTTTCGAGCCAAAACTTCTGGCTCCAGCTCGGCTCGTAAAAAACCTCGAGCCTCGAGTCAGCTCGTTTTTTTTTTGTTTTTTTCCTCCACTTTACATATATATAATCTAATATAAATAAAATCCAATATATATGTATATGTACATGTATATATATAATTATATAAAAAATAAAATAATATCTATATATATATATATATTATACATGTATATATACATACATACATATTATACATAATATGTATATTTATATAAATATGTGTATAAGATATTGTGTGTGTGTCTATATATATAGTTAAAAGATACAAAATGAGATTTTTGTAAAAAGTGTAAAAAGTAAAGTGATATTATAAATAACAATGTGTTATTATTAACAAGAAACTGTTAAATATTATAATAGAACTGTGTTAATATTATAATAGCATTTTTTTAATATTATAATATCACTTTGTTATATATATATATATCTAAAAAATCGAGCCAAGCCAATGAGTCGAGCCATGAGCTGAGCTCGAGCCGAGTCAACTCTGGCTCCGGCTCGACTCGTTTTTAACGAGCTTTTTTCGAGCCGAGATTTTTCGAGCTTTTTTCGAGCGAGCCTCGAGTCGTGAGCTTTTTGAACAGCCCTACTCATATGTCCCTCATAATTTGTCAAGTCCCAATATAAAAAAATATATATTAAAATTACGTGTAGGTTAATATTATTGTTTAAAAAATGAATTTTAAAAAATTTCGTATCTTTTAGAAAAGCATTTTTTTAAAATAATTCGTATATTTAATAATAAGGTCTTTTACATATTTCTACTCCTAACTTATAAAATTACATATTTTCCCAAATCATGTTTTAAAGACGTTGTATATTATGTATTGAAAATTTGTACCTTGGAGAAATATATAATTTTTTTAGTTAAGAAGGGAAAATATGTAATTCTCCCTAATGAATTGGATATTTTAAAACATGTTTTTTTCAATATTAAGATTTTTTCTAATATATTGAGAAATATTTTTTTTAATTAAAGAACACATAAATAATATAATTAGTATTTAATATGAAAATACATTTAATAGAGTGACATAAAAATTAGTGTGAACTTATGAAGACGTGTGTCTAATATTATTTTTATTTTTGATAATTTGTTTCACTCATGTTTTCTCGGTCACTATTTATTTGTTTATTTATTTAGTTTTTCTTCTCAAAATCGTATTTACGAGTTTATTTACTGCTTAAAACAATATATTAAATTTTTTATTTTTATTTTTAAATCATAAATCCATACCAAAACATAAGTAAAACCACTAATTTACAAAATAATTCTATACATTTTATTTAATTATTTATAAGACATCACCATTAAAGTCCTTTGTCAACGTTCCATGATTTAAACATATTGTATGGTTATTTAAGCCTAATTAAAGTTTGTCTCAATACCCACCCTCAGGTTTGAAATTTTTTTTGAACTGACAACTAATCAACTGCCGGGTAATTCATACGCAGCCTCCAATGGCTGAAGCATGTCCAAGCTAGCCACTAGTCCAGACAGAAGGGAGCCCCTAGCTCACCAACCACCAATTCCTGGGGAAAACACGACCCAAGCACCCGCCCAAAGGCACGAAAATGGAAGGCCGGTAAAACCGGGTGGGATCAAGAATCGAACCCATGACCTGGGTCTCCTATCACTTCCCCCATGCATCCATCTTACCACTAGGACAAAACATCATTGGTCTCAAGTTTGAAACTTTGAATACGAAAATTATCATTTGATGATTATTTTCTTGTTTTTGAATTTCATATATGTATTTACGAAGCTTATAAGTTTAATTCAATTAAAAAATTTTGAAAAAATTATCAAATTATTACAATCTAAAAATGTTTCAAGAATCTCATATTATCAAACTAGGTTATAGACATGTGTATCACACGAGGCTGTATAATAGAATATATATGCATACATACGTACGTACATACGTACGTGTGTGTGTATGTATGTATGTATGTGTGTGTGTGTGTGTCTATATAGGAGGTGGATCCGATACAAAGGGTTATTAACGTGAGAAGGTAGGAAGGAATCAGAGCCCTTGATCAAATAAATGAATGGTTAAGATCTAGTAGTCCCCACATCTTATTTAAAACTTGCGTGAATTAGTGCTGAAAGGGCAAAAAATGAATAACCTACATTTGTTGACTTTTTTTATGGTTAAATCAAGTTCCACCATTGTTTTAAAAATCGAATAACTTTTAAACGGTTAATCATTTTTTAAAAAAAATTACACCATAAAATAGAGAATTTTATTATCTTTAATTTGAGTATAATATTGTTGTAGTTTTTTTCGATTTTTTTACGTGGTACGTGATTTTAGTGTTTGATACGTGATTATTAGTACGTGATTATGCAGTTGTTCCTTTGATTTTGCATGTTAAACGACGGTCTGTGATTTTCATATAACGTGGTACGTGATTTACTGGTACGTGATTATGCTGTTAGTCATTGATTAAATGATTTAAATTACGGTCTGTAATTATTGTAATCACGGTCTGTAATTATACATGGACGATTTTGCCCTTTACCCTGATGACACATGTCAAAAGCATGTGGCTTCCTACGCTTAGTACGTTCCATACCCTTTGTATTATAACCGTCCTATATATATATATATATATATATATATATATATATATATATAGGGGAGGGCTCAAAAGAAAACTCTTGTATTTAAAAAAACTAAGAAAACTCATATATAACCATTGATCTAATTGATCAATGATTATAATTAAACAATGGTATTAATGTAATTATTATTTTATATATTAGTAATAAATACTAATATAGGAACATAACACATTTTCTCTCTCCTATTTATTTTTATAATTATTTTTCTCTCTCTTCTTTCATAATTACATTTAAAAAAGTCAAAATTCTTTTATTTTTCAAAATACTAGTAATATTTTTTTACAACTACTATACAAGTAATCGTGTTCGTACATATAATCCGATTACACATATGTAATCACTTAAAACAGAACAAAATGTAAGCACATGTTTTGCATGATTACATATATGTAATCATAATTGTTGTATAAAGACAATGAACATCTGAGACGCCCCGTTTTCCGGGAGTCTCTCGGTTGGTTAGGCATCAAAACATAGTTCTTAAACCGTACAATCGTCGTACATTATAGCAGCGGAAATCATTACATAACATAACATTTATTCTTAATAGGAATGCCAGCTCTTGAATAGGTAGTCCTTATGTCATGCCACGAGCCATCATATCCTTATCACAACTTGCTCAACCTGACATGCATGCTAAAACAAGTCAGCTTTCGTTGGTGAGTTCTAAGTTAAATTCTTATAAAAATCTTTACTCATTCATATCATAACATAATTTAAATACATAACATACATGTCATCATAACATTAATCACACGGTACAAAAAAAAACTTTAGCCTTCACTGCTGATCGAAGTCGGCAGGCTTGTGCAGCACAAGACTCCTGAACTATCAACCCGAAGTCGATAACTCATGCATGCATAAGATTTCCTCAACTGGCGACACAAAGTCGACAGGCTTGTGTTTCCACAAGACTCTTAAACTATCAACCGAAGTTGACAGCTCATACCGGTACAATACTTCTTTACATACATCATTCATATCCATAACATGGTTTAATCATTTAAACCATCATAATCATAAACGGTTCCTCGCACCGCAGTGCTCAAGTTTTGCCCAACCGCAGCCGGCAAAACCACATTTCCTACTCGACCTCAGCCGAGACTTTGAAAATCATTTATTTCTCAACCACAGTTGAGACTTAAAACATTCTTAACACCTCAGCTGAAACTCTTAAAATCATTTATTTCTCAACAGCAGTTGAGACTTAAAACATTATTTACTTTAAAACATTTTTTACTTGAAAACGTTCTTTACTTTAACATATTCTTTTATCTGACCGTAATCAGGTAAAACAATCACTTTCATACAATAATTTTATAACATGCATACCAGCCCAAAATGATAAAACATTTAAAATAGGGCTACAAAGAACTCACCTGATGTCCTACGGTAACAAGATCACTCGCAAACTGGTGCTAATGGTGTACTTCTGCATTGGTTTACGTTTAATAGGTTATTTATGTTTAACTTACTGATTAAATCTTTCTGAACGTCCAATGTCAAAGACATTGCCTTGTTAGTCATCAAACCGATATTAGATTTTTAATTATTTATTTAATGTCAGATCATACAATGTATGATAATGTAGGAACCTATACTGATTCAGGTTCCTAATAACAGGTTGATGGCACACTTGATTAGCCAGAATAATCTCGGATTAATCAATTAGTTAATGTTGTTGATTATAATGCTAAAACAGGTTCCTAGACAAATTAATGGCTTAGAATTGATCAATCCTTATTATTGATTACCCAGATATCATGAAATATCACAACGTAGTATTAGAATAGGTTTAATAACCATGCTTAACATATTAATCTGACGGTTATCACAAACATCAGATAATCGTTCCAATGAGTATGTTAACGATTGTGATTAGTCTGAAACACTTGGATTTCACGTCGCATCTCAAGGATTAATCAAACTAATCACCTACTTTGTCATAGTCAAATGATTTAAACAATTATAACCATTGTTATGATTTCCTGCAAACTGGGCATTAAAACAAATCAAAACAAGGATTTACCAGTTAGCAGTTCGAGTTCTTCGTTTATAATCAATCCTAGCCATCATCTAGGCAATAATCAACAACCCTAACAATATCATTACGTTCAAAAACAAGATTTAATCAATCATTATCAATTTAGAAGGTTAAAATGAACCGTTACCTATTCAGACGAAGTTCTGCGTGTATAAAGACGATCAGTACTTGTAGAAACGTTCCCTGGTGCGATCCACACGATCAAAAGGATTCAAAATGAAGGTTTTAAGGGATTGAAGGACTGATTTTCATGTGTGGTGAAGGAATCGTCGAAGAGAAGATAGAGATTGTGACTTCTAGATGAAATCTGACTTTTTAATCCCATTTTCCGATCTGCTGACGTCAGGCGTACCGCCCCACACCGGACAGTGGTATGGGGCGTACCGCGCGAGTAAAAGAAATCCAGATATTTTCTGGTTGTTCCGCACGTATCGCCTAGGGCCGGCGTGTGGCTCGGGGCGTACCGCCCCAGGCCATTTTCGTCCACCTTTCGATTTTATCTTCGTTTCGCGATTCCGGACAATCCGTAACTCCGTTTCGTGCACGGTTTTCGCCCACGTTCACCATTTTTCGCATACTATCACCCTGTAATAATTTCATTTGACAACTCAACGTGGATTTCAAGCACGATCAAATGTGCTAAATCTTCGGTTGTTACAAATCTACCCTCCTTACAATAGGTTTCGTCCTCGAAACCTATTATGTTTCAAACAAATGTGAGTAGAGTCGTTTATCTCGTCTTCAGTCTCCCATGTCGCTTCAGATCCTTTTCGGTGTTTCCATTGAACCTTAACTTGTCTAATCATCTTGTTACGTAATTGTTTTTCTTTCCTGTCAATAATGGCAACCGGTTCTTCTATGTAGTTTAGCCTTTCATCAACTTCAATATTATTTAATGGCACATATGGTACATCATCTGCTAGACATTTTCTCAAGTGTGCAACGTGAAACGTCGGATGAATTCTACTCAATTCATCTGGCAATTTCAATCGGTAGGCTACCTTATCGACCCGTGCCATTATTCGAAAAGGTTCAATAAATCTCAAACTCAGCTTCCCTCTTTTCCTAAATCGAATAATTCCTTTCCATGGCGAAACTTTTAACAGTACCTGATCCCCTACCTCGAACTCTATTGGTCTTTGCCTTTTGTCAGCATATGACTCCTGTCGATCCTGTGCAACTTTCATTCGTTTTTTTAACTAGCTGGAGCTTTCCAGTCAAATCTAATACTGCAGCTTTGCTTCCTACTTCGTTTTGTCCTACAACTCCGTCCATACAATGCCTCGTATGGTGGCATGCCAATACTAGCATGGTAGCTATTGTTGTACGAGAATTCCACTAATGGTAAATGATCATTCCAGCTACCACCAAAATCAATAATGCAAGTTCCAAGCATATCTTCTAAAATTTGAATAGTCCTTTCACACTGTTCATTTATTTGAGGATGATATACAATAATGATATTCAATCTTGTGCCCATCGATTCTTGAAACTGTTTCCAAAACAATGAAATAATTCGCGTGTCACGATCTGACACTATAGAAACTGGAATTCCATGTCTTGTGACTATTTCTTTTATAAGAAATTTAGACTGTTTCTCTGACATATAAGTCTCACATATAGGCAAGAAATGAGCAATTTTCGTTAATCGACCTACAATGACCCAGATAGTATCATGACGTTTCGCCGTGAGAGGCAACTTAGTAATAAAATTCATGGTAATGTGTTTCCACTTTCATTCTGGGACTTCTAAAGGTCGCACATAACCACAGGGTTTCTGATGTTCAGCCTTTACTTGCGCACATGTTAAACCTTTATTTACTTGCTGCTTTACACTAAACTTCCTGCCTAGCCACCAGTACTCTTTTCGAAGGTCTTGTTACATTTTTGTTACACCAGGATGAATAGAGTAATGTGACTTATGTGCTTCATTTAAAATCCTTGACCTGATGTCCCCGTTTCGCTGAACCCACATTCGCCCAAATTGGGTCTTAACCTCAAATTCATTTTCTTCTAGACTTTTAACTTGACCAAAGATGCTTTCGTATCCAACATTTTATTTCTTTAGTCCTCCTTCTGTGCATCCTTGAGCTCATTCAAAAATCTGGAGTTACTACCAAACTGTAAGACTTAACTCGTATAACAAAGTGTGCTGTCTTGCTACCTATAGCATCAGTCACCACATTGACCTCATGGGTTTTTTTTTTATTGTAGAGTATTCCCATGTTGTGTCGGAATCTTTTTCCTAAGTATCCCTCTTTTGGCGTTTCTATCCTATCTCTTCATGTCTTAATCGGACGCTGCAGATCATATGGTAACAAGTCGTCTTCCCCTTAATGTCATACTTTTTAGCTATAATAGATAGCTTATTATGACAATTAATCCTTGTGTCCTTATCCTTTGCTAACTTGTTTGCAGTCACGTATCATATTCTTTAGCTACAACATGCGTTATTCTTTAGTTTGTTGATTGTGATACCATTTTCCCATTTAGTCTTTACAACCAGTTATCTCTCTTGGCATTAAACCATTTATAGTACACTCGTTGGAAGTTAGTCATAAATAAACTTTCTTAACCTAACTTACATACACATCTTAACACATAATGTTGTCAATGCATAAGGCCAAACAAAATTTTTTATTGCATAAAACAGACCAACACCAACTCTTGGTGTTGTTACAAGATTTCATTAGTCGCCTTATAATGAGGATTTCTTGTTTCCCTCAATAAGAAGGCTTCATCATTTGCCTCCACAAGAGGACTACCTCATTTGATCCACTTTATGCATGACAGTCTTATCATAAAACTTTCCTTTGATAACATATGTATGCACACTATCACATAACAAGATCATGAATTTTCTTATACATGAGACAATGGCAATTATCCTTTATCATTAAGCTTGTACTAATACAAAGTTCCTTAAGTAGTTTCTTGCAACAGATGCAAGACTCTCTTAACACCTGTAACCGTATTAAACCCACATTTTACAATCTATACTTTAAGCTCTATACATATTCTATACATGTTCAACATCTCTTATCTTGTGAAGACAAGATAGTTCATTAAATGATAACAATGTTGCAACACTTATGTATCCTCTTCTAGCCTAAATAGATTCCAGTTAGAGTTATTAAAATCATCTCTAACATCCTTAGCATAACAGTTCTAGGTTCAATTGATCTTCGCCTCACTTCTTGTCAAAAGCAAGTCGTATCGTTTCAACCTTTCGTAACCTTTAAATTATCTTGATAGTTTAACTTTTCTTTTCATTCAAAGTTGACACAAAACTAACTCTAGACATTGCATTCGCTTATACCTGATCACACATTTATCAGATATATTCGTATAGTCGACTTTACTATCTCACTTTCACGTTTAGTAACACAGGTACACTTCTCAATTTCTAATGTCAACATGTATTCCTCAACCTAATGAGACCTTGTCAAGATTTAAGATACTAGCAAAGCATTATTATTCATAACACAGAGAATAATCTCATCAAATCTAGGTCAAATTTTAACTTACATTACCTCAACCGGATGTACTCATCCTTATTTTATAATATTATTCATTCGCAAGTGATGAATAATTCATCCATAAATAAAGTTCCTTGGTTACTTTGTAAGCCATTTCCTTCATTCATACATTAGTTCTATCATTCGTAAACCAATTGGATCACCTACACATAAACTCAGTCACCCGTACTAATTCTCTTCATCCATGATTGATTTCTTTCATCCATATGGATATACATACATTCCTATCTTCATCATGTTACCGTTGCCCGAATGGTTACACCAAGCGCTGCATCCACCATTGTTGTCCTCATCACTTTCCATTTATGCTTTATTTCTTGGACCTTCATCGTCTTCAAACTACATTTCTATCATTAATCGAACTCTATTTCCATGTTCTAATGGTTTCATATACGTAATCAACAAAATTGGTTAAAGTAGGGAAGAAATCAATCATCCACTCAATTAACAAGGTTTTAGAGGATCATAAATAAGAAATAAAAGACCAATAAATAAATCATAGATTCCATAAACCAAACCGTTCACAACTTTTATGTGACAATTGGCAGATAACTAGGCATTTTTGAAGTAAAAACAAGAACCACAACATTACCGTTAAATCCCAATCTAAATTTGAGCTGACTTTTCTTAACTGCTTAAACCGAACTCAAACTGTTTTGATCTTGCCAATGATAAAAAGGGTAAACTTTTGCAAGTATAAAAAATATAAAACGACCATCAACGTCTGAAAAAGGGAAATGTTCATGTTCAAACAACGCTCACTACCTTAGACAAGTATTTTTCCTAAACAGAATGAAAAGTAGCCACTAAACCGATTCTTTAAGGTAAATTACGTAACATGAAGTTAAAACCCGAATAAACCGAGTTCACTGGCTTTCTTCTTCTCGAATGTCTCAAAGTACTGATATATAATTGTAACTGCGAGTAATATACCAGTACCAAATCCAATTGCTCCCATGAAATCTGCCAAAACCGTTAGTGCACCAATGCACATCCCTCCAAATGAAGCTGCAGTCGGGATGTCCCTGTTCAGTTGCTTCTGAAAGTTTGAGTCTCGATGACCTGGCATCACCATTTGTTGTTCCTGCATGTTTTCCAAAAAAACTATTATATGTTTATTTTTTTTTGTTTTTCCATGAGACTCTATTAACTGACCCACCAATATCCTGCTAATCAATGCGATCAGATCAACAAATAGGAGGGTTAAATGCAAAAACCAGTGGATGTTGGACTCAGATGCTTACCTCTACATCACCCGCTTAAAGGTTGACGGTTCTATTAAAAGGTTGTTACAAAATGAAAAACCAATAATGTTACAAAATGAAAAACCAATAATAGTTGTTCAACGAATTGGACAATCTGTGTAATCACCTAAGCTGCTTCGTTGATTCAATCGTAGTGTTGGAGCATTCATTCATTCAATTGCACTTGAAAATATGAATAGCTTTGGATTTTTGATTGCTATTAACAATTATTGAAGGAATAATAAATTTGATTTTATTATTTTAGGTAAATAGAAACTGATATAATTAACATGAAATACATTCCAAAAATAATTAGTTGTAAAATTACTAAGGTAACCTTTTTAATTAAATTAAATGAAATATGAGAGAGTTTTTGATTGGTCACTTAAAGTTTTCTAGGTTTTCTTGATATTTATGAGTTTTCTAATGATCCTTCCCCTATATATATATGTATATATATAATGCATAAGAAATTTTGCATATATATATATATATATATAGCAACCTAACAATCTTTATGAGGTGCAAAAATGAACAAATACAAAAATGATAAGTTAATAACCAGATAGTATCTGTAAAGTATACAACTTGCATGAACATTTAGGCAACTATTAATTCTCCAATAGTTCCATTTGCATGAATCAAAGCATCCCAGATACTCATTCTCCAGATGCATTCGTGTATTAAATTTGCAATGAAAACACTTAAAAACTTGCAAAAATTACAAAATGCAAACAATCTTTGTGAATTAAAGAATGCGCACCTCTTCCTTGCAAATATCAGGCATGCAATTTCTATCCAGTTACTTAAATGGGTTTATCTAATTTATATTTATACTCCAACAGATTAAAGGGGCTGAAAGGAGCCAATATGCATATTTAATGCATACAGTCTCCTAATTGATTTATTCAATAAACCTGACAATTACTAAACTAATATAATTATCGTAATCATATTTATGCACTTATTAGTTATAAACCCATGGACAAAAGTGTTCTCAGTAAATTCAATGTAGCCCGACCAATATCAAAGATTACCCATCAAGACCAATTAAACCTAAACCTCTCCCATTTAGCCTCATCTATTAGAAACAATTAATAAATATTTTTATTATGCTAACCTTATGAATCTTTACAGACCAATCCTCAATATTTAAACGGCTGTGTTAATCTCACACCCAATTCTATATTTTTACACCCTTTATACATGTTGTATTGTATCCTAGCCACGTATAGAAACACGTATAGGTTTTTATACGTGCGTAGAGTAGTCTACGCCACGTACAACATGCAGACCTGGCATTCCGGTCAATGATTGCATGTCATACGCCATGTACAACCCTCTACGCCACGTATATCATCTCGTACAAAAAGTACTGACATTTCTGAACAATAATTGGATGTTGTATGCCACGTAGATGTTTGTATGTACCGTATAAAGGACAATTATATTCATATGCAGTCTGCAACCAGACACATTGAAAAAGTGATACGACACGTACAACCATGTACTGTCACACCCCGACCGACAGCAGAATACGTCGGGGCACGATGTAGGCTGCTCATTAGCTTATGGTGCTATTAATAAGTTTGAATAATTACGGCAATTATTATTAACATTAAACCAAGCATTTATTGAATACAATGAACAATTACAAACATTCAATGGTTTACAATGAATAATCTATCATTTATAATTTGAAAGCCTAAACATTGTTAAGAATTATACTAGGTCTACTAAAATTATCCTATGTCTTCTCCATAGGCTTCACCTTATCCTGTTACATATGTAAAATACATTTGGGTCAACTATATGAATAGTTTGTGAGTTTCCCATACAATTATATATATATATATATAAGAATATATTTGAAAATTTAAATGCAAACAAAGTCCAAATCGCTAAGACCTAATGGAAGTATAACTACATGTTCAACATAGATTCTTTGGCTCTTTCACCTTTACAAACTTAATGACATAAGTCATAAAAGAAAGAGTACTAGTTACAACAATCGAATATCGGCTCTTTTACTTTTGCATTTTACAATAACCAAAGTCATTGTGCAAAAGCTACTAGTTACATTGATTATCGGCTATTTCACCTTTGCAATATATATATATATATATATATATATATATATAATAACCTAAGTTATATTGCAAGGCTACTAGTTAACAGATATACATGACTTAACAAGAATAGGCATTTCACATAAATAAGTAGGCATAGTATAACACATAAGTCACACCACTTAGACTAATATTTTGCATCTATTTGATTTTGACTCTAGAATAACTTGTTTGAATATAGACATATGTAACATCCCAAAAGTAAGAAATGTAAAAGAGGAAGTATGAGTGAAACTCACTTTAATAGTGCTCGAAAAAACTAGTATAATGAAGAAGAATCAAGATCAACAGTTGTATCAAACTGGATGCTCTGAGGATTGAACATGTGTGGCCAGATAGCAGCTCAAAGGAACAAGTATACGATACAAATGCAAATGTGGTTCAACCTAGTCAAACGAATGCAACGAGGATAGGTAGACATTATGCTAGGCATAGCTAAATGAACGGACATCATAGGCCGGACACGTTGGCCTAACGAGCCTCTACAAGACTACACCAACTTTAAAGGCGGCCTAAACAAGACAACCTAAACGAGCCTAATGCCGACAACTAATAATTTAAGCTCAAATACTTAGACTAGGAAAAATAAATAAATAAATGAATAATGAAAAGAAGAAAAAGAAAAAAGAAAATTATCTCAAAGAAACTTTACAGACGAGATGATCTCGAAGGAGTCGAAGCACAACACCTCCTCGCCAAGAGCATAAAATAAAACTATCTTGTTCATATCCCAATGGGTGTTGCCCTTGTAGAACCAACAAAATTTGGTTATTCTACTTGTTTATACTCAACTAGGAGTTGCAAGCTGTAAGGGACCAAGCAAGGATATTTATAGGTGTTTAAAAGGAAAATATATTGGTTTCTTGGGCGAGGTGGGATGATTTTTAAAGAGAATTCGTGTGACATCCCGTAAATTCCAGGCCAGCTTATTACTTATTTAAATGATTTTTATACATGTGGCACTAGAATTAGTTTAATTTAGTGTGACATGTGTCACACGCCGGGCCGGCGGGAACGGATCGTGTTTTCCCGTCGGGCGGAAGGTTCCCGGGGCGCGATATCTTGAATGATAATCAATTGATCAGATTGTTACATAGCACATGATAATATAAATGAGAAATGCTAACACATCCATGATATAGAATTACAAAATTAAATTACAATGTATCGTTCATAATTTAATCGAGTAAATCTATCAAAAAGAATCAATATAACTATATCTTGTATACATACAAGATATACAAAAGATGATTCATTGTTCTTGTCACCAAAAGCATGCAACACAAAATAAAGCTAGGTCTTCTAAAATTCCACTAGCTTAATCCTTGCATGTATGTATCTACACCTGTTCATCACCTAAGAAAACATGTATTTAAACAAAGTCAACACGAGGTTGGTGAGTTCATAAGTATGTTAATTGAAAACCTTGATTCATTCACATGCACAATCACAATATGTATTTTGTTACTTGTATGTCGTTTGTTCACTTATTCACCCAAATGGCTTCTCAATAGTTATATTTACAAGTAACATTTCATCCTAGTAGTGATGCTTATATATAGGGCATATGTAGGGGAACTAAGCCCCAGCCAACATCCCACCACATCACTACTAGAACTCCACACAACTTGTAATACAACTATTGATTTCCATTCCCAATACACATGACCATATCGTTCTTGAATCACCTGTGATAACTTGTATAGAATAATATATTGATGTAATTGTAGTTATCGAACCGAAGTTAGGTAACCATTATATATGTTAAGGATATTAGATTTATCAAATCTGTTCCTTGTATTATTCTATAATCGTGGGGTAACTGTTGTTACACCTTTAAATATTAAGAGTGTTAGTTAACCACTTGTAACTTGTTCTTGAACTATAGTGCGTAGAGCCTAAAAGGAATCCATTGAAATCCTCACGTAATCAGATTTCAATGCATCCGATTTACCTCTACCACCTTGTATGTCTAGTGTCCTCAACGAAATCTATTACTAGTAGTGTAACATGAGAGAATATCACTTTCTCAACCTACTAGTCAATAGGATTTCCGCTGGATTAATTACTTATCACTGCAGATTAATATCACCATGTGACGCTTTCTAGAACCTGACTTGAGGTCGCCCTGTCACCGGTCATACGTTACCGGCCAATGAATCAATTACGATCAACATACTAGCCCTACAAGCTAGAGGTTTGTCAAACCTATGGTACCACTATGCTATCGTCGGTTTAGTCACGTCAAACTAACTGTTCAGCGAATTAAAGGGACTTACATGATCAACTTGTACAATTGGCACATGATTGAAGTGATATAATACAACAGGTCAATAGTAACTAATTGTAATTGTATCCATCTTTGATATTGTTCTCATTGTCATATGTTCTCCTTGTTATTAACAAAGTTAAATAAGAGCTTGTCTTATTTCATTATGTTAATCATTTGAATGAATGATGTTGCTATCATGAAGTTACATTATCATGATTATCATTCTTTGTTCCGTGTTCTCTTGTAATATGCGTTGAGTTGTAAAGCTAAGTGTTAAAAGGACTTGTCCTATTACACTTAACTCTTGTATCGAATGTTAATACAAAGATATGTAATATCTTTATAACATTCATATGTTTGCTTGTAATTGTTCCAATGTCTGTTTATGTAAGAATAACTGAGTGTTATAAGATAAAATCTTATAACTATATTATTCTAATGTATTGATGAATTAATAAAATATATTATGTTATTCATCTGATTATCCCTGTCATGTCATCATCATACAAGCATGCATACAATGATAAGCGATAATAAACAATTAAGTTTTATCTAAATCAAAGTATAAATAACATGTTAAGCAAGACTTTTAAATAAAAGTAAGCATGTTTTTCAGCCCCGAAGGTTGAAAATCAGTTAAAATTAGAGAAAAAGGGGAATATGAACTCACCTTGTTGTTGTAGGGTTGACTTAGCTTAAAAGAATGAAGACACGCGCTCTTGATTGTTCTTGATGTTTGTTTTCATGATCCTGTATTATTTACACGTTGTATGTAACTTATGAGTGTCAATTATTGTGCTTTGTGCGCGTGTATGTGTTAGCCCTAAGTTGGCTAACACTCGTGAGTCTCGGTAATGATTCGGCCCTTGTTTATTGTTCGTTGATTCTCTAACATTTGATTTCAATA
This sequence comes from Mikania micrantha, assembly GCA_009363875.1. NCBI lineage: Eukaryota > Viridiplantae > Streptophyta > Magnoliopsida > Asterales > Asteraceae > Mikania > Mikania micrantha. The sequence continues at coordinate 19,132,853 of CM018685.1, forward strand.
AATTAAGTTCGTTATGTAATCGAAATTGTAAGTTATCACTTGAATTTCCTTAATAAGATTTTGTAACTAAATCCAAGTCATTCATATGACTTGATTTACAATTTAAAGTCTGTCTTGTTATCTCGATCACACTTGATTCATATAGTTATCTCATAATTATTGTCTTAATTTGATAGATTGCCTCGTTACAATATAAGCCGGAAATCAATTGGGTCAAATGTAGTACAATAGCTTTTCATGGGCCGAATCTCATAATGTGGGCCTAATTTGTGTGTTGTGTGTCGAACCATTAGGCTACAACGTATGTGAATGGATTGGTTATGCCTCATGGGCCGATTGATGAGAAGATTGGGCCCATTATAATTGTTTGGATCGCATATAAATTATTGGGCTGCACAAAGAATCTGTGCCGGTTTATTGGTGTTGGGCCGAATCTCATAGGGCCTTGGGCCAAACATTTTCTGTTGGGCCTAAGGCAATAGGTTGTTGAGCCGGTTGTTTGGTTATGAATCTCACAAGTTATTGGGCCGAGTAATAAGTATTTGGGATCAGGGGAAATTAACTGAATTCGGCCACCTGGGCCGTAACAACAAAGATGGCCGGCTACACTGTTTTGGTTTCGTCTATGGGCTGCTAAAGCAGCGAACCCTTGATCCCATAGACCGCATGTTCGGTCGCATAATTTGTTGAACACAGGTTCGGCCAAAGGTATGCGTAGAAGGTTCGTCGATGTTCATCTCCAATTGATGCAGGGTTCGGTGTAGAAATGTTTCGACAAAAGAAAATGGTTCGGCGGTGCATGTTTAGCATGGGAAGGGTTCGTGGCTATGCTGGCCGTCGGGCATAGGTTCGTTTGTCCCTGCATAAAAGGTTCATGCATGATGGGTTCGGGAGTAGAAGGTTCGTTCGATACTAGGGTTCGGGAATAGTCACAGGGTTCGGCTACGATCAAGGTTCGCCTAGGGTTTGGCAACTGGTTCGGGATGAAGACAGCACCAAGGTTCGTTCAAGATGTCAAGGGTTTGGCCATGTGGTTTCGTGGAGTGAGGATTCGCTGTTCACAGACTCGTAGACCATGGGTTCGGCTCCCTTCTTGGTTCGGCTACCCATCAGAGGGTTCGTTGGCTTTAGGGTTCGGCCACCCACACCCCTCGACAAGCCTGTTGCACCCATCATCCTCCTAAACGCCTAAACAGTTTTCGATCCTCCCCCTGGTTATGTGGTGTCGTGCTGGTGTCTCGAGGGTTTTAGAGCGTGTATGATATGTCTTTGAACCGGTTATAAGTGATGGGTAAAATACATGAACGAAAACCCTAATTTCCGTGACTTTCCCTTGTTCATACCTCGAATTTTGCTGGACAAATTCTCCGATCTGTTGTACTTTCACGTAGAGGAGATCAAGATCTTCGCGTGGGTTCAAGAATCACCGAATTTCGTTGAGAAATGAAGGAGTTATGACGATTTGAAGTTGGTTCCTAGAGAGAGAGTGAAAGGTTCGGGAATGGGGTTGTAGAGAGAGAATGGCTGATTGAAAATGAGGGAAATACCCCTCATTTGGTGCTTTTATACCCCGGGGGTATTCGGGTTCGTTTCGGTTGCTCGGTTCGCGTTTTCGTCGTGTATCCGGAACTTTACGCGCATTTATTTGTTATAATTTAAAGGAGGTTATTTTAATTATTTTGATGAGTTTCAAAATTGTAAAATTTTATTTATTTTATTTTATTAAATTATTTTCGTTCGTGTCGTGTTTCGCTTTCGTTTCGTCAGATCGCGTCACCATGGCGCGTATTCGTTCGAATCGTCATTCGAACGAACACAACGATGGTTTTGCTTTCTGACTTTTGTTTTCTACTTTCCAGTCATCATTTCAGAACGTTAAACTCACAAATATGTTTGTGTGAATCGTCACCCACGCAAACACACTGTCAGTTCGTTATTTTGAAATAACACTGTAAATTATGTTTGAATTGTGTTTCCTCACTGTCGGACTCAACTAAACATCTTGATATCACATTGTTTTCACATTGAATTGTCGGCCATCTGATTCCTGTCATCTATGGATATCAGATCGCAACCGATTTGTTTTTGTCATTCGCTTGAACATCGTTGTTTCTCATGTTTAGTTGTGTTAACTGTACTTAGGTTTTCACTTAAATACACACAACTAATGTTTTAATTGAGTGTTGTACTTACAGTATTTAAGTTTACACAAAAATACATACAACTGTTTCTTGTAAATCTGAATTCTGTTTGTACAAATACTGTGTATACACATGAAATCACACGTAGTTACTGTTGAAAGTACACGCACCGTACGGACTTGCCGGCCGGTCTGGTAATAGTTGTCACAGTCTCCCGTTGTTAGAGAAATTTCGTCCCGAAATTTAAGCATAAAGGTCGGGCTTTACTTCTCGAACAGGAGGGGATACTTTGATTTCATGTTGTCCTCGCGCTCCCAGGTAAATTCTGGTCCACGCTTGGAGTTCCATCGAACCTTTACAATAGGGATACGGCTTCGTTTCAGTTTCTTAACTTCACGTTCCATAATCTCTACAGGTTGTTCAATGAAATGTAGTTGCTCATCAACTTGTATCTCTTCCAATGGTTTGATCAATGATTCGTCGGCTAAGCACCTCTTGAGATTTGATACATGAAACACATCGTGTACTCCGCTGAGTTCATCAGGGCGTCTAAGTCTGTATGCCACAGGACCTATGCGTTGAGTAATCTCAAACGGTCCGACATACCTAGGTGCTATCTTGCCCTTAGCCCCAAAACGAACTACGCCTTTCCATGGGGACACTTTCACCATAACTCGGTTGCCCACATCGAATTCCAAAGGCTTGCGTCGTTTGTCTGCGTAACTCTTTTGGCGGCTACGTGTTGCTTGTAATCGTTGTTGTATCTGGGCTATCTTATCAGTAGTTTCCTGAATAAGCTCAGGCCAGTGATTCTGTTGTCTCCCACTTCGGTCCAACAAATTGGAGACCGGCATTTTCTACCATAAAGTGCTTTGAACGGAGCACATCCAATGCTGCTGTGGTAGCTATTGTTGTAGGAGAACTCAATGAGTGGTAAGTGTGTGTCCCAACTTCCACCGAAGTCTAGGATGCATGTTCTCAGCATATCCTCTAGGGTTTGAATGGTGCGTTCGCTTTGTCCATCTGTTTGTGGATGATAAGCGGTGCTCAAGTTAACATTTTTCCCTAAGGATTGTTGCAATGATTGCCAGAACCACGAAGTAAATCGACTGTCCCGGTCCGAAATAATAGACAATGGCACCCCGTGCCTCACTACTATTTCATCGATGTATAGTCTCGTTAGTTTCTCCATCTTGTATGTCTCTCTGATTGGCAAAAAGTGTGCGGACTTGGTCAATCTATCAATGATGACCCAAATCGAATCGTATCCGCTGGAAGTGCGGGGTAGCTTGGTAATGAAATCCATAGCTATTTGTTCCCACTTCCATTGTGGTATCTCCGGTTGTTCCAGCAAACCTGAAGGTTTCTGGTGTTCTGCTTTGACTTTGGCACATGTAATACATTTTCCAACATAAGTGGCGATGTCTTTCTTCATACCTGGCCACCAATAAAACGACCTGAGATCTTGGTACATCTTATCGGCACCAGGATGAACTGAATAACGTGTCTTGTGTGCCTTGTCAAGAATGAGTGTTCGAAGTTCATCTGCCGCTGGAATCCAAACACTATCCAGATAATAGATAACTCCATCCTGTTTTGTCTTGAAATGTTTCTCGGCTCCACAATCGAGCTCGCGTTTTAGATTGTCTCTTGCCACTGCTTCTTGTTGTGCTTGTAAAATGTGATCTCTCAAACTTGCTTGCACAGTCATTCCCATTGCTCGAACGCGCAAGGGTTTGACTCTTTCCTTCCGGCTCAAAGCATCTGCAACCACATTTGCTTTGCCCGGATGGTATTTGATCACACAATCGTAATCGTTCAGGAGCTCAACCCAACGTCTCTGTCTCATGTTAAGCTCCTTCTGATCAAATAAGTGTTGTAAGCTCTTGTGATCTGTGAAGATAGTGCACTTGGTACCATAAAGGTAGTGTCTCCAAATCTTTAAAGCAAATACAACAGCTCCCAGTTCTAAGTCATGTGTCGTGTAATTCTTCTCGTGTATCTTCAACTGTCGTGAGGCATAAGCAATGACTTTGTGTCGTTGCATCAAAACACATCTGAGTCCTTGATGAGAAGCATCACAATAAACTACAAAGTCATCATTGCCTTCTGGGAGTGTTATGATTGGAGCATTGCACAATCTTTGTTTTAGTGTCTGGAATGCCTCTTCTTGTTTATGTGTCCACACAAAAGGTTCAGCCTTCTGTGTTAGCTTGGTGAGAGGCAAGGCTATCTTAGAGAAATTCGAAATGAATCTCCGGTAATAACCTGCCAATTCCAAGAATGATCGGATCTCTGTTGGTGTTGTAGGCACATCCCAGTTCTTGATTGCTTCAATCTTGGCAGGATCCACATGAATACCATTACTGTTAATCACGTGACCCAAAAACTGAACTTCTCTCAACCAGAATTCACATTTGGAGAATTTGGCATAGATTCGTTCCTCCTTCAGGAGTTCCAAGACTGTTTTGAGGTGTTGCTTGTGTTCCTTCTCGTTCTTTGAACAAATCAGTATATCATCAATAAAGACGATAACAAACTGATCTAAGTACGGCTTGCACACCCGGTTCATCAAATCCATGAATACTGCCGGTGCGTTCGTCAGTCCGAATGGCATCACCATGAACTCGTAGTGACCATATCGGGTACGAAAGGCCATCTTTGGTATGTCTTCCTCTTGAATCCGGAGCTGATGATAGCCTGATCTCAGGTCTATCTTTGAAAAGTACTGTGCTCCCTGTAACTGATCAAACAAATCATCAATCCTCGGTAACTGGTACCGATTCTTATGGTGAGTTTGTTAAGCTCTCTGTAATCAATGCACATCCTGAAAGTTCCATCCTTCTTTTTCACAAAAAGAACCGGAGCTCCCTACGAGGAAAAGCTCGGTCGGATGAATCCTTTGTCGAGTAGCTCTTGTAATTTATTGGACAACTCCTGCATCTCAGACGGTGCAAGTCTATAAGGAGACTTAGCCATAGGAGTCGCTCCCGGAATCAAATCGATTCGAAACTGCACCGATCTCTCTGGTGGCAGTCCCGGTAAGTCATCCGGAAACACGTCCGCATAGTCTTTCACAATTGGCACGTCTTGAATCTTGATTGATTTCTTGTCTTTCTCGATCACAAGAGCTAAGAAAGCAACACATTGTTTTCGGAGGTACTTGCGAGCCTTCATGCACGATATTATCTTGACACTGCGTTTCGCTTGGTCTCCACGAATCTCCAAGACCTCGTTGTTCTCCACTGGAATGCGTAAGAGTTTATCGAAACAAATGAACTCAACTCGGTTAAGAGATAACCAATCCATTCCGATAATGATGTCAAAACTGCCTAGCTCCATCAAGTCGATGGAAAATGTATGATCGCCAAGTGTTAGTGGGCAATTCCTAAATATAGTGTCTATTGTGATCTGTTTGCCGTTTGCTATCTCAATAGTGTAAGGGGAGTCTAACATTTCCTTAACATAATTAAGATGGCATGCAAAGTCGGATGAGATAAAACTCTGATCCGCACTAGTGTCAAATAATATGGATGCATAGAAGTCAGATAAGAGAAATGTACCTGTGATCACGTTCGGGTCTTGTCGAGCTGCAGCCGCTCTGATTTGAAAAGCTCGTCCTCTTGGTGCTTGAGCCCTTTGTTGATTTATCTTGGGACAATCCCGAGAGAAGTGTCCAGGTTCGCCACAGTTGTAGCAAGACCTGTGATCAGCAGCAGCAGTAGTAGCTGCATTGTTGTTTCTGTTTGGAGCTCCCGTGCTCCTGCAGCGATTTGCCCAGTGGCCAAACTTTCCACAGTTCGTGCATTGCATGCACTGAGTGTTTGGCGCGTGATGATACTGGCAAGTTTTGCACAAAGGTGCAGGCCAGTGTAGGGCTTTCTGACTTGTAGTGGTGGTGGTTGATTGAGCATTGGAGTTTGAGTAGTAGCAGCGAAGTTTCTAGTCACCTTTTGTTTCTTTGCCGGCCTCTTATCCGGCTTCCTTGAAGTTCCATCTTTGGCTGAGTCAGCCTCTTTCTTGAAATGACCAGAAGCAACCATCATATCTGTCAGAGATGCTGACAGTGTAACAGCTAACTCCATGGTAGTAGGGTGGGCAGAAATCACATGCCCCCGGATACTGGGCGGTAATCCACCAATGTACCGCTCTATCCTCTTCTCTAGTGTTGGCACCACGTCAGGTGCCAAAGTGGCCAACTCATGAAATCTTGTGGTGTAGGCCAGATGCCCAGCACCAATCATCTCTAGGTTGAGCAGTTCAGTCTCAACCTTCTTCAGTTCATTTCTTGGGCAAAACTCTGCCCGCAACATGGCCTTTAAATCATCCCAAGGCATAGCCTGGGCCTCATCCCGGCCTCTGAACGAAACCTGAGCGTTCCACCAAGTTAACGCTCGCTTGTGAAATGATCCCGCAACATACTTGACTCTGTTCTGTTCAGGACAGCCACTGATGTCAAGGGTGGTTTCCATCTTCTCAGTCCATTGGATTAATGCAACGGCACCCTCACTGCCACTAAAGCTGGGTGGCTTGCAACCTACAAAGTTCTTGTAGGCGTGTCCTGTTGTTGACGAGTGTTACCGCTGCCTTCTCCAGATGAGTTAGCAACGTTGTTGCTGTTGTTGTTGTTGATACGGTTCATCATCTCGGGAATCACATCCCTCAGTTGGCTAGTCAGAAGAATGGCTAATGCCACAGTAGCAGGATCCAACTGATAAACCGGTGGTGGTTGTGGAGGTGGAACATGTGGAGGAGGAGGTGGAGGTAGTTGTGTAGGAGAGTCAGAGGGTTATGGTGTAGATGAATGCGGTGCTAAATTTTGAGGTGGTGATGGCAGTATAGCGGGTGGTTGTCTTCTTGGCGGCATTCTGATCATAACCGAAAGAAAATCGGTTAGTGTAGTGATCAGACGCAGAAGACATATGCAAATAGAATCCTATATCACATGATTTCTATATGAGGGTCCCTAAGTTATAGTCTAAGCCAAACCGTTTAAGTAATATGACCTATATTTCTCTATAACCATGGCTATGATACCAATCTGTCACACCCCGGGCCGACGGGAACGGATCGTGTTTTCCCGTCGGGCGGAAGGTTCCCGGGGCGCGATATCTTGAATGATAATCGAGTAAATCTATAAAAAAGAATCAATATAACTATATCTTGTATATGTACAAGATATACAAAAGATGATTCATTGTTCTTGTCACCAAAAGCATGCAACACAAAATAAAGCTAGGTCTTCTAAAAGTCCACTAGCTTAATCCTTGCATGTATGTATCTACACCTGTTCATCACCTGAGAAAACATGTATTTAAACAAAGTCAACACGAGGTTGGTGAGTTCATAAGTATGTTAATTGAAAACCTTGATTCATTCACATGCACAATCACAATATGTATTTTGTTACTTGTAAGTCGTTTGTTCACTTATTCACCCAAATGGCTTCTCAGTAGTTATATTTTCAAGTAACATTTCATCCTAGTAGTGATGCTTATATATAGGGCATATGTAGGGGAACTAGGCCCCAGCCAACATCCCACCACATCACTACTAGAACTCCACACAACTTGTAATACAACTATTGATTTCCATTCCCAATACACATGACCATATCGTTCTTGAATCACCTGTGATAACTTGTATAGAATAATATAATGATGTAATTGTAGTTATCGAACCGAAGTTAGGTAACCATTATATATGTTAAGGATATTAGATTTATCAAATCTGTTCCTTGTATTATTCTATAATCGTGGGGTAACTGTTGTTACACCTCTAAATATTAAGAGTGTTAGTTAACCACTTGTAATTTGTTCTTGAACTGTAGTGCGTAGAGCCTAAAAGGAATCCATTGAAATCCTCACGTAATCAGATTTCAATGCATCCGATTTACCTCTACCACCTTGTATGTCTAGTTTCCTCAACGAAATCTATTACTAGTAGTGTAACATGAGAGAAGATCACTTTCTCAACCTACTAGTCAATAGGATTTCCGCTGGATTAATTACTTATCACTGCAGATTAATATCACCATGTGACGCTTTCTAGAACCTGACTTAAGGTCGCCCTGTCACCGGTCATACGTTACCGGCCAATGAATTAATGACGATCAACATACTAGCCCTACAAGCTAGAGGTTTGTCAAACCTATGGTACCACTATGCTATCGTCGGTTTAGTCACGTCAAACTAACTGGTCAGCGAATTAAAGGGACTTACATGATCAACTTGTACAATTGGCACATGATTGAAGTGATATAATACAACAGGTCAATAGTAACTAATTGTAATTGTATCCATCTTTGATATTGTTCTCATTGTCATATGTTCTCCTTGTTATTAACAAAGTTAAATAAGAGCTTGTCTTATTTCATTATGTTAATCATTTGAATGAATGATGTTGCTATCATGAAGTTACATTATCATGATTATCATTCTTCGTTCCGTGTTCTCTTGTAATATGCGTTGAGTTGTAAAGCTAAGTGTTAAAAGGACTTGTCCTATTACACTTAACTCTTGTATCGAATGTTAATACAAAGATATGTAATATCTTTATAACATTCATATGTTTGCTTGTAATTGTTCCAATGTCTGTTTATGTAAGAATAACTGAGTGTTATAAGATAAAATCTTATAACTATATTATTCTAATGTATTGATGAATTAATAAAATATATTATGTTATTCATCTGATTATCCCTGTCATGTCATCATCATACAAGCATGCATACAATGATAAGCGATAATAAACAATTAAGTTTTATCTAAATCAAAGTATAAATAACATGTTAAGCAAGACTTTTAAATAAAAGTAAGCATGTTTTTTCAGCCCCGAAGGTTGAAAATCAGTTAAAATTAGAGAAAAAGGGGCATATGAACTCACCTTGTTGTTGTAGGTTTGACTTAGCTAAAAAGAATGAAGACACACGCTCTTGATTGTTCTTGATGTTTGTTTTCATGATCCTGTATTGTTTACACGTTGTATGTAACTTATGAGTGTCAATTATTGTGCTTTGTGCGCGTGTATGTGTTAGCCCTAACTTGGTTAACACTCGTGAGTCTCGGTAATGATTCGGCCCTTGTTTATTGTTCCTTGATTCTCTAACATTTGATTTCAATAAATTAAGTTCGTTATGTAATCGAAATTGTAAGTTATCACTTGAATTTCCTTAATAAGATTTTGTAACTAAATCCAAGTCATTCATATGACTTGATTTACAATTTAAAGTTTGTCTTGTTATCTCGATCACACTTGATTCATATAGTTATCTCATAATTATTGTCTTAATGTGTTAGATTGCCTCGTTACAATATAAGCCGGAAATCAATTGGGTCAAATGTAGTCCAATAGCTTTTCATGGGCCGAATCTCATAATGTGGGCCTAATTTGTGTGTTGTGTGTCGAACCATTGGGCTACAACGTATGTGAATGGATTGGTTATGCCTCATGGGCCGATTGATGAGAAGATTGGGCCCATTATAATTGTTTGGATCGCATATAAATTATTGGGCTGCACAAAGAATCTGTGCCGGTTTATTGGTGTTGGGCCGAATCTCACAGGGCCTTGGGCCAAACATTTTCTGTTGGGCCTAAGGCAATAGGTTGTTGGTTATGAATCTCACAAGTTATTGGGCCGAGTAATAAGTATTTGGGATCAGGGGAAATTAACTGAATTCGGCCACCTGGGCCGTAACAACAAAGATGGCCGGCTACACTGTTTTGGTTTCGTCTATGGGCTGCTAAAGCAGCGAACCCTTGATCCCATAGACCGCTTGTTCGGTCACATAATTTGTTGAACACAGGTTCGGCCAAAGGTATGCGTAGAAGGTTCGTCGATGTTCATCTCCAATTGATGCAGGGTTCGGTGTAGAAATGTTTCGACAAAAGAAAATGGTTCGGCGGTGCATGTTTAGCATGGGAAGGGTTCGTGGCTATGCTGGCCGTCGGGCATAGGTTCGTTTGTCCCTGCATAAAAGGTTCATGCATGATGGGTTCGGGAGTAGAAGGTTTGTTCGATACTAGGGTTCGGGAATAGTCACAGGGTTCGGCTACGATCAAGGTTCGCCTAGGGTTTGGCAACTGGTTCGGGATGAAGACAGCACCAAGGTTCGTTCAAGATGTCAAGGGTTTGGCCATGTGGTTTCGTGGAGTGAGGATTCGCTGTTCACAGACTCGTAGACCATGGGTTCGGCTCCCTTCTTGGTTCGGCTACCCATCAGAGGGTTCGTTGGCTTTAGGGTTCGGCCACCCACACCCCTCGACAAGCCTGTTGCACCCATCATCCTCCTAAACGCCTAAACAGTTTTCGATCCTCCCCCTGGTTATGTGGTGTCGTGCTGGTGTCTCGAGGGTTTTAGAGCGTGTATGATATGTCTTTGAACCGGTTATAAGTGATGGGTAAAATACATGAACGAAAACCCTAATTTCCGTGACTTTCCCTTGTTCATACCTCGAATTTTGCTGGACAAATTCTCCGATCTGTTGTACTTTCACGTAGAGGAGATCAAGATCTTCGCGTGGGTTCAAGAATCACCGAATTTCGTTGAGAAATGAAGGAGTTATGACGATTTGAAGTTGGTTCCTAGAGAGAGAGTGAAAGGTTCGGGAATGGGGTTGTAGAGAGAGAATGGCTGATTGAAAATGAGGGAAATACCCCTCATTTGGTGCTTTTATACCCCGGGGGTATTCGGGTTCGTTTCGGTTGCTCGGTTCGCGTTTTCGTCGTGTATCCGGAACTTTACGCGCATTTATTTGTTATAATTTAAAGGAGGTTATTTTAATTATTTTGATGAGTTTCAAAATTGTAAAATTTTATTTATTTTATTTTATTAAATTATTTTCGTTCGTGTCGTGTTTCGCTTTCGTTTCGTCAGATCGCGTCACCATGGCGCGTATTCGTTCGAATCGTCATTCGAACGAACACAACGATGGTTTTGCTTTCTGACTTTTGTTTTCTACTTTCCAGTCATCATTTCAGAACGTTAAACTCACAAATATGTTTGTGTGAATCGTCACCCACGCAAACACACTGTCAGTTCGTTATTTTGAAATAACACTGTAAATTATGTTTGAATTGTGTTTCCTCACTGTCGGACTCAACTAAACATCTTGATATCACATTGTTTTCACATTGAATTGTCGGCCATCTGATTCCTGTCATCTATGGATATCAGATCGCAACCGATTTGTTTTTGTCATTCGCTTGAACATCGTTGTTTCTCATGTTTAGTTGTGTTAACTGTACTTAGGTTTTCACTTAAATACACACAACTAATGTTTTAATTGAGTGTTGTACTTACAGTATTTAAGTTTACACAAAAATACATACAACTGTTTCTTGTAAATCTGAATTCTGTTTGTACAAATACTGTGTATACACATGAAATCACACGTAGTTACTGTTGAAAGTACACGCACCGTACGGACTTGCCGGCCGGTCTGGTACTAGTTGTCACAACATGTGGCACGACAGTACGAACACTGGCACACAACAAGATAATTCGAGGAATTATCGAGAAACCGCACACACGAGTCAAAACACCCGAACGTTGGTGAACGTTTAGCACATCGTGTAACAAAACACTCGAAACCTCACAAAACGCTCAAACATTGAACTTGGAAGTTCAAACGAGGCCAAACGATCGTTCGTAAGCGTGAAAACGATGACGAACGGATCAAACCATTGAAATTGGGCCTATTGGGCTCTTCAGGGACCCATCGCGGTACGCGATGGCCCTCAAGAGGCCCCATAGCGGTACGCGAAGGAAGGCGGGATGATTTGAATCCCGAATTTCTTTGCGGTACGCAGATAATCTTCTCTGCCTTTTCCGCGGTACGCGATGGGTGTCAGACAGCAAATCTTTATAAAACCAAGATGTAATCATGTCTAGCCACCCTATACCACCATTTCCGAGTGCTGGTCACTTCTACTTGACATCATCACCCTCTAGAGCCATCTTCAACCTCCGGATCACCTCTTGGAAGCCATTGACGGCCAAGTTGAAGCTCAACACTTGAAGATTGAAGCTTACCATCCACATTGGAGCTTGAAGACCACCATGACCACTTTTTTGCAGTTCAAATCCGACTTTCCAGAGGATCTAAAGGTTGTAGAAGCACCATCTCAGGATTTAAAGGCATTAGAAGTTAGTTTTCATGAGTTTTACACACTTTCAACACATCCATGCTCACATGCAAGCTCTAAAACTCACATTCAAGCACATGTAGTACACATGCACGAACTTTGCAACTAGGTTTGTTGATTTTAACATGTTTCTTGATAATCTAAGATGATTTAATGAAGTTTTATGACGATCTATGAGGTTGTGTATATAGAAATGTCATGATTTGTTCATGAACTAGTGAAAAAACCACACGCATGTATGATCCATGGCATGTGGGATGATTTTGGAGGTTCAAATATGTTTCTTGATGATATTGGAAGTATGCTACATGATTTCCTATTGTTGATATGGTTAAAAATGTGATTTTGATGAACTTTCTATTAATAGAAACTTTTTACTCACAAAATGGTATTATGGATGATATTGGTAACATGCGTGTATATGGATTTACTATTAAGATGTATTTAGGATGATATTGATGCATAAGATGTGATTTTGATGTTGATTATGGTCATATTTAGCATAGTTACTATTTTTAGTCACTTTTGTAGTCGAAATATTGATTGTTGGTGATTTTGGCTAAATGAGCATGTCTAAATAATGTTAAATGACTTATTATGATGATTTATAGTATAAAAATGGATTTGAAGTGTTTAGAATAATCATTTGCATGTAAATTGACAAAGTTACTATTTATAGTAACTTTATTTCTAGAAATATCAATCCTATGAACGTTTTGTATGTTTTAAACATGCTAAGTGGTTTATTATGTTTTAATATGATGATTGTATGCTAAGTTAGATGGTTTCCGATATCGTAAATGCTAAATTTAGGAACTTTCCTTTTTAGGAAACTTTTGTATGCAAACGTGACTAATATGCTTAATTGGCTTCGTATGATAACGTGCTATGTGTTAACATGATCACGTAGGACTTAACGAGCATACTAGAACTTTAAAAACGATATGTTTTATGAAACTTTCCATAAATGGAAACTTACTATAAATAGTAAGTTGTCCATAGACGCGACTTACGCGTTTTGCACACTACGAGCACTTACACGAATGTTACAAGATTCACAACCGACACACGGTTCACCAAGGGGTCGTTGACTTGACACGGTCAAAGCTGGTCAAACACGATCAATGTGGATCAACATGAGCAAACACGGTCATTGTGGACCAACACGGACAAACATGAACAACCGAGGGTTGTTGAGCACAAACACGAGCACTAACACGAACATGAGCACGATCACTTACACAAACTCACGTATATGATACGATATAGGTAGCCGGTGACCGACACGCCTTTCGACGCAGGAGCTTATGCTTGCTTATCACATTTTCACTAAGGTGAGTTTACGGCCTCTCTTTACTCTTTTCAAACGTTTTAAATAGGGGGAGAATACTAGTTGAATCAAGTCAAACAATTATGCTATTACAAACATTTTACTGTGTATGCTGGTTTATTAGACAAACATTAAGTGTTGAACTCGTAACAAGCCCTCACAAAGTCTTACCGTTAATGTACGAACAACGGGTAGGTTTGAATGGATCCGTTTGGGTGTGACTAACCCCACGTGGCACAATATTGACTGTAGGTCATAACACGTGAAACTTTGACCTGATTTGCTATGTAGTACGAGACATAGCGGAGGCAAGGACAAACAAGTCTAGTTCGGTAGTGACACAATGACACTTAGAGCCTAGGGCTCGGTACTAACATTATGATAAATAGCATGACACATGTTTTCTTACTATTATGTATATATCAAAACCTGTGAACTCACCAACCATTGTGTTGACACTTTTTCTAAACTTGTATTCTCAGGTAACTAGCTGCGCATGGATCAGGATGCACACTTAAGGGCATGAGCATAGGATTGCATTTGTTTATGTCATGTTTCTTTGAACAAACAATTTTATTCATGTTATGTACTAAACATCGTTGTGTCTGACAATTATCTTTTCCGCTGCATATGTACACTTATTATTATTTTCCGCTGCAATACTATATATATTTTCCGCTGCAAACAATTTCGTTAATTCTATGTCAAACAGTGTATTTGAAACGCATATAGAGTTGTTTCTGTATGACCATGAGCTGTGATTCTGGCCACATCACACCCACGTGGACTGACACCACGAGTGGGATTTTGGGGGTGTGACAGACTGGTATCAGAGCCTTGGTTATAGAGAACTAGGTTTGCATGTAGTAAACTTAGACTATAGCCTTTGCTCAACATTAGACACTACACTTAGAATTGCACACTCATATGTTATTGTTATCACAATTATTTGTTACTTACTTATTTGGGACTTAAAGGATGACCGACAATAATGAGGATGCTAGGAGGAACCCGTAAAAATGCCCGGAAAACGAAGAGCTGAAGGAGGAGAGCCGTGAGAGACTCCTGGACATCGTAGCCCAGGTCGTTGAGGAGATGGATAGCCAAGCCCGACGGGCTAAGCATGACAGGTTCTGGGGTTGGTACCCCATCACTATTCGAGAGTGTATTGAGGGGGAGAGAGTACCTCCACCCCGATATCCAGGTGATACATCTACTGGCCTTTGACTACCACATCTTGGAGTACCGATGGAGCGGGCGTTCGCAGCCCACGTAGCCTACACTAGATGGGAGGCTAGGAGGAACCATGAGCTATCGGACGAGGTCCGAGTTCTTTGTGAGAAGAACCAGCGCCTTAAGGGGCGGGTTGACAGCCTGCAGGAGCAGGTAGAGACCCTGCGGACTCAGATGGCCCAGTTGATGGGCCAGCATGGACAGATCGTTGAGATCATGCAAAAGCATGACGGACGCATAGCTACGAAGGAAGTCGCAAATGAGGAGAATCAGGCCATGATTCAGGCCAGCGACGCCATGCTTAATGCATGGGCGGAGCAGTTCATTGTGGAACCACCTCCCGAGGTAGGACCACAGTTCGAGGTTGAGGACCTCGAGGAAGGTGACTTCGACGAGGATCCCGAGGAGGATGGAGACAACGAGCAAGCTGAGTGATGTCTCACACTCCACTATAGACTCGGACTAGTTTGATCATTTTAATTATGTATTTCATTTTGTATTACCTAGACGAGTGGGATGTGCTCGTATGAACTCGTAGTATTGTTATCTTTTGAAGAATTATTGTACTTCAAAGTTCTATTAATGAAAATGATATTTTGTTTCATTACTATACATTTTGATTGTGATTGGTTGCTAACATAACATCTAACATGACATCTGGCTAACACTCTAACTCATGATGACTAACACTCTATCCCTTCCATATAGAAATCATCTATGGCTGGAAGAGGAACATATGCACGCCACCCCAAGCGAACAATGGATGCGGAAGTCATTAAAATGATGGTTGATCGTCGGGTCAACAAGGCGCTCACCGAGTACGAAGCGAGTCGCCAACACAGCGAAACTAGTGGGACGAACAACTGTACTAGAACTCTCCTAACATGACTAACATAGTGTAGCTAACCCGAATACTAACATGCGACATTGGTTTCTGACAAACAGGATCTCATGGCAGCACCAAAAAGGGGTGCTCATTCAAATCATTTCTGAAATGTCACCCGCACACTTTCAAGGGAACCGAGGGAGCTGTTGGGATGCTCCGGTGGATTAAAAAGGCTGAATCTGTATTCGTAATGTGCGAATGTGCTGAGGAAAACTGGGTCAAGTATGAGACCGGTACTCTGGAGGGACCAGCCCTCACTTGGTGGAATACTTACGTTCAAACACTGGGTTTGGACGGAGCCAACTCAATGACATGGGCTGATTTCACCATACTGCTACAGGAGGAATATTGTCCTCGCGATGAGATTAGGAAGCTGGAGGTTGAATTCTGGGTTCTCAAGATGGTCGGATCGGAAATCGAGCAGTACTGCACTCGATTTCATGAGCTCTGTAAACTATGCCCGGCTATGGTAATGCCGGAGTACAAAAAGATCGAGCAGTTCATCAGTGGACTGCCCGAACAAATTCAGAGCATGGTGACAGCATCTGGCCTCACCACCATCCAACCGTTGATCCGACTGGCACACAAACTCACTGATCAAGCTGTAGCTCAGGGAAAGCTACCGAAATGAGGTGAACATCTAAAACCTCAAGAAAGCCACAAACGAAAGTGGGAACCCAGCCACCATCAATCTCAACTATCTCATCCACAACAACAAAGATCTGCACTGCTACCCAACCTGATGACAAGGGGAAGGGTGTATATCAGGGAAAATACCCACTGTGTAACCGATGCTCTTATCACCACTTCAGACAATATGAGAGGTACCGTTGTCTGAAATGCGGAAGACATGGCCACATGGCCAAAGATTGCAGATCCAAGTTCCCTAACAACAACATCAACCCCAACCCCAACCAGAACAACAACCAGAATACCCTCAAGGGGTGTTACGAATGTGGTAAACCGGGGCATATGCGGAGGGAGTTCCCGTAATTGAAAAAGGCTGGAGGTGGAGCGGCAAAGGGTCGAGCTTTCGTGATTGGCTCGGGGGAAGCCAAGGATGACCCTAACATTGTAACCGGTACATTCCTTTTAAATAATGTATATGCGAGTATATTATTTGATACCGGTGCCGATAGGAGCTTTATATCTAGTGAGTCTAGTAAATTACTAGATATTACCCCAACACCACTAGGCTATAAGTATACCGTAGAGTTAGCCGACGGCAAACTAATCGAAACACAACACGTCTTTCGAGGATGCGTCATGGTTTGGCGGATCATGAACTCAAAATCGACTTAATGCCGGCGACTCTCGGGAGCTTCGATGTGGTCGTTGGAATGGACTGGCTATCCGCTAACCAAGCAGAAATCGTATGCAACGAGAAGATTGTGCGAGTTATGTTGCAGAACGGGGAACAGATCTCAATTCAAGGAGAACGACGGGGGATACCACTAAACATTATGTCTTACATGAAGGCAAACAAGTACATACAGAAGGGATACACTGCAATACTAGCTCTTATCACGGAGCAATCAAAGAAATAAAGGAAGGTTGAGGACATCGCCGTAGTTCGCGACTTTCCTAAAGTGTTTCCCGAGGATCTACCTAGACTACCTCCGAAACGACATGTTGAGTTCTAGGTAGACCTCACTCCAGGAGCATCACCGATTGCTAAGGCTCCATACAGACTGGCACCGACTAAGATGCAAGAACTGTCTAACTAGTTGTAAGAACTGTTAGACAAGGGATTCATCAGACCGAGCTTCTCACCTTGGGGAGCACCGGTCTTGTTCGTAAAGAAGAAGGACGGATCATTCAGTATGTGTATCGACTACAGGGAGCTGAACAAGCTGACGATCAAGAATCGATACCCGTTACCGAGAATAGACGACCTGTTTGACCAACTGCAAGGGTCAAGCTACTATTCGAAGATCGATTTAAGATCGGGTTACCATCAACTGAGGATACAGGAAGATGATATTCCTAAGACTGCCTTTAGAACCTGATACGGACAATACGAATTTCTGGTTATGCCCTTTGGACTGACCAACGCACCAGCTGTATTCATGGACCTCATGAATAGAGTGTGCAAACCTTTTCTTGACAAGTTCATAATAGTGTTCATTGACGATATCCTGAGCTACTCTAAGAATCAGGAGGAACATGCTGAACATCTAAGGCTAGTCTTGGAATTGCTGAAGAACGGACAACTGTACGCGAAGTTTTCAAAATGTGATTTTTGGATTTGCGAAGTCCGATTTCTTGGACATGTGGTTAACGAGAAGGGAATACATGTAGACCCAGCCAAGATTGAAGTCATCAAGAACTGGGAAGCACCCAAGACTCCAACCGAGGTGCGACAATTCCTAGGACTGGCCGGGTACTACAGGAGATTCATCGAAGGATTTTTAAAGATAGCCCAATCACTGACATCCCTGACTCACAAGGACAAGAAATTTAATTAGAGAGACAAACAGGAAGATGCTTTCAACTTGTTGAAGCAGAAACTATGTACTTCACCAATCCTATCTTTGCCGGAAGGATGCAATGATTCCGTGGTGTACTGTGATGCCTCGAAACAAGGACTCGGTTGCATGCTGATGCAACGCAAGAAAGTGATAGCACACGCATCACGAAAACTAAAGGTGCATGAGAAGAATTACACAACTCATGATCTTGAGTTAGGAGCCGTGGTGTTTGCCTTGAAGATCTGGTGACACTACCTATACGACACGAAGTGTACAATCTTTACCGATCATAAGTGCCTGCAACACATCTTTGACCAAAAAGAGCTAAACATGAGACAACGAAGATGGGTTGAACTCATTGGCGATTATGATTGCGCCATCAAGTACCATCCCGGTAAAGCAAACGTAGTGGCCGACGCGTTAAGCCGGAAGGAGACAAAAAAACGCGTGCGTGCTCTACAACTTACCATTTGTTCGGAATTGCCACAACAGATCCAGAATGCCCAACGGGAAGCTCTGAAAGTCGAAAACCTCCCTCAGGAATCCTTACGATGCATGGAAAAGCACATGGAGGTAAAGACCGACGGAGCATACTACTTTGTGGATCGGATCTGGATTCCACGCCACGGAGGATTAAGGAATATGGTGATGGACGAAGCACATAAGAGCCGATATTCTGTACATCTGGGCTCTGATAAGATGTACCACGATTTGAAGACAACTTATTGGTGGCCAAACATGAAAGCTGAAATAGCCACTTACGTAAGTAAGTGTTTAACATACTCAAAAGTCAAGGTTGAGTACCAAAAGCCATCAGGATTATTTCAACATCCTGAGATACCGATGTGGAAATGGGAGAAAATTTCCATGGACTTCATAACCAAACTGCCAAAGACGGCAAGTGGTTGCGATACCATCTGGGTTATCGTAGACCAACTAACAAAGTCTGCACACTTTCTACCCATCAAGGAGACCGACAAACTAGACAAACTAACTTGAATCTATCTGAAGGATGTAGTCAATCGACATGGAGTACCAATCTCGATAATCCGTGACCACAACAGTCGATTTACGTCGCACTTCTGGAAGTCCTTGCATAAGGCACTGGGCACGAGATTGGATATGAGTACCGCTTACCACTCGCAGACTGATGGGCAAAGCGAGCGAACCATACAAAATTTGGAGGACATGCTTCATGCATGTGTTATTGATTTTGGCAGTAGCTGGGAAACTCATCTGCCACTGGTTGAGTTCTCGTATAACAACAGTTACCATACTAGCATACAAGCTGCACCATTCGAGGCACTCTACGAACGTAAGTGTCGATCACCCATCTACTAGGCGGAAATTGGGGAAAGCCAATTGACTGGCCCTGAGCTTGTGCACTAGACGAATGAGAAAATAATGCAGATACGCAAACGAATGGCAGCTCGGGACAGACAGAAAAGTTACGCTGACAAGCGCCGCAAACCGTTAGAATTTCAGGTGGGAGACAGAGTGTTGCTCAAGGTCTCTCCCTGGAAGGGAGTCATTCGGTTTGGCAAACGAGGAAAGCTGAACCCTCGTTACATTGGACCTTTTGAGATCACCAAACGAATAGGCCCCGTGGCCTACGAGCTAAACCTGCCAAACGAGCTGAGCAGCATGCACAATGTGTTTCACGTCTCAAACGTCAAGAAGTGTTTATCTGATGAGACACATGTTATTCCTCTCGAGGAGATATAGATCGATGAACAACAAAATTTCGTTGAGGAACCGATTGAAATTATGGACCGGGAAATCAAGAAGCTCAAGCTCAGCAAGATACCGATTGTAAAAGTGCGATGGAATTCATGACGCGGACCAAAATTCACGTGGGAGCGTGAAGATCAAATGAAACAGAAATACCCACACCTGTTCGCGGAACAGACAAACACCGGCAACACGAGCTGAATTTCGGGACGAGATTCTTTTTAACAAGGGGATGATGTGACACCGTGTAAATTCCAGGTCAGCTTGTTACTTATTTAAATGTTTATTTTAATGATTTTTGTACACGTGGCACGACAGTACAAAGACTGTAACACAACAACATAATTCGAGGAATTATCGAGAAACCGCACACACGTGTCAAAACACATGAACATTGGTGAACGTTTAGCACATCGTGTAACAAAACACAGGAAACCTCACGAAATGCTCAAACATTGAACTTAGAAGTTCAAACGAGGCCAAACGATAGTTCGTAAGCGTGAAAACGACGACGAATGGATCAAACCATTAAATTGGGCCTATTAGGCTCTTCAGGGACCCATCGCGGTACGCGATGCCCCCCAGGGGCCCCCATAGCGGTACGCGAAGGAAGGCGGGAGGATTTGAATCCCTAATTTCTTCGCGGTACGCAGAGAATCTTCTCTGCCTTCTCCGCGGTACGCGATGGGTGTCAGACGGTAAATCTTTAGAAAACCAAGATTTAATCATGTCTAGCCACCCTATACCACCATTTCCGAGTCATGGTCACTTCTACTCGACATCATCACCCTCTAGAGCCATCTTCAACCTCCGGATCACCTCTTGGAAGCCATTGAAGGCCAAGTTGAAGGTCAACACTTGAAGATTGAAGCTTACCATCCTCATTGGAGCTTGAAGACCACCATCACCACTTTGGTGCTGTTCAAATCCGACTGTACAGAGGATCTAAAGGCTGTAGAAGCACCATCTCAGGATTTAAAAGCTTTAGAAGGTAGTTTTCATGAGTTTTACACACTTTCAACACATCTATGCTCACATGCAAGCTCTAAAACTCACATGCAAGGACATGTATTACACATGCACGAACTTTGCAACTGGGTTTGTTGATTTTAACATGTTTCTTGATAATCTAAGATGATTTAATGAAGTTTTATGACAATCTATGAGGTTGTGTATATAGAAATGTCATGATTTGGTATTGAAGTAGTGAAAAACCCACATGCATGTATGATCCATGGCATGTGGGATGATTTTGAAGGTTCAAATATGTTTCTTGATGATATTGGAAGTATGCTACATGATTTGCTATTATTGAAATGGTTAAAAATGTGATTTTGATGAACTTTCTATTAATAGTAACTTTTTACTCACAAAATGGTATTATGGATGATATTGGTAACATGCATGTGTATGGATTTACTATTAAGATGTATTTAGGATGATATTGATGCATAAGATGTGATTTTGATGTTGATTATGGTCATATTTAGCATAGTTACTATTTTTAGTAACTTTTGTAGTCGAAATATTGATTGTTGGTGATTTTGGCTAAATGAGCATGTCTAAATAATGTTAAATGACTTATTATGATGATTTATGGTATAAAAATGGATTAGAAGTGTTTAGAATAATCATTTGTATGTAAATTGACAAAGTTACTATTTATAGTAACTTTATTTCTAGAAATATCAATCTATGAACGTTTTGAAAGTTTTAAACATGCTAAGTGGTTTATTATGTTTTAATATGATGATTGTATGATAAGTTAGATGGTTTCCGATATCTCAAATGCTAAATTTAGGAACTTTCCTTTTTAGGAAACTTTTGTATGCAAACGTGACTAATATGCTTAATTGGCTTCATATGATAACGTGCTATGTGTTAACATGATCACGTAGGACTTAACGAGCATGCTAGAACTTTAAAAACGATATGTTTGGTGAAACATTCCATAAATGGAAACTTACTATAAATAGTAAGTTGTCCATAGACGCGACTTACGCGTTTTACACACGACGAGCACTTACACGAATGTTACACGATTCACAACTGACACACAGTTCACCAATGGGTCGTTGACTTGACACGGTCAAACCTGGTCAAAAACGGTCAAACACGGAGAAACACGGTCAAACACGGTCAATGTGGACCAACATGAGCAAAAACGGTCATTGTGGACCGACAAGGACAAACATGAACAACCGAGGGTTGTTGAGCACAAACACGAGCACTAACACGAACATGAGCACGGTCACTTACACAAACTCACGTATAGTATACGATATAGGTAGCCGGTGACCGACACGCCTCTCGACGCAGGAGCTTACGCTTGCTTATCACATTTTCACTAAGGTGAGTTTACGGCCCCTCTTTACTCTTTTCAAACGTTTTAAATAGGGGGAGAATACTAGTTGAATCGAGTCAAACAATTATGCTATTACAAACATTTTACTGTGTATGCTGGTTTATTAGACAAACATTAAGTGTTGAACTCGTAACAAGCCCTCACAAAGTCTTACCGTTAATGTACGAACAACGGGTAGGTTTGAATGGATCCGTTTGGGTGTGACTAACCCCACGTGGCACAATATTGACTGTAGGTCATAACACGTGAAACTTTGACCTGATTTGCTATGTAGTACGAGACATAGCGGAGGCAAGGACAAACAAGTCTAGTTCGTAGTGACACAATGAAACTTAGAGCCTAGGGCTCGGTACTAACATTATGATAAATAACATGACACATGTTTTCTTACTATTATGTATATATCAAAACATGTTAACTCACCAACCATTGTGTTGACACGTTTTCTAAACTTGTATTCTCAGGTAACTAGCTGCGCATGGATCAGGATGCACACTTAAGGGCATGAGCATAGGATTGCATTTGTTTATGTCATGTCTCTTTGAACAAACAATTTTATTGATGTTATGTACTAAACATCGTTGTGTCTGACTTATCTTTTCCGCTGCATATGTAAACTTATTATTATTTTCCGCTGCAATACTATATATATTTTCAGCTGCAAACTATTTCTTTAATTCTATGTCAAACAGTGTATTTGAAACGCATATAGAGTTGTTTCTATATGACCATGAGCTGTGATTCTGGCCACGTCACACCCACGTGGACTGACACCATGAGTGGGATTTTGGGGGTGTGACAATTCACGTCTTGCAATCGTCAACGAACATCAAACTTGTTTTCGTGATTCCCGCTTCGTTATAAATCCGTTTTGCGCACGGTTTTCGCCCACGTTAATCATTTTCAGAGTACTATCATATGGAAGAGAGCAATCCAATATTCATGGTGTCGAGAATTGAGTTTAAACTTTGGATCTTGGCGTGAGTCAAGGGTTACGTTCTCAAACCTTTGATTGTGATTCTTGCTTTGTTTGGGCTCAGTTTTATGCAAGGATATGAGTTTTAGGTCTGTTCATGAAGTCTCCAACATTTTTGATCAACCTAAGTCTTATTCCTTGAGAGATGGATAGTTGGTATAAGATAGATGAACTAGAGACCAAATGAGAAGAAAAAAAGGAAGATGAAATTTGGTAGGATTAATCCCTATAGTTATGGCTTTCTCTCATTTCTAATATAAAGATTCTTAGGTTATGTTTACGTTTAGGTCTCAAAAATTGTATGATTGGCCCGTTAAATTTTATAGAACCATTTATAAAAACTTATACACTTTATGTTTAACATTTATAACCTTACATTTTATAAAACATAATTAATTTTAATTAATTAAATCTTATATTCATTTTTTTGTTAACAAAAGTTACATATAAATATATTTATGAGTTGTATTTCATTTAAGTACATATATCTCCGTGTATATGTGTTTGGGTTTATGAATACAACTATCCAAAGCATGTTATAAACTTTGTTTTATTATGTATAAGCATAATTATAATTCAAATAGAAAATTGAAAACCATAGGGATTACATGTATGTGGCGTATACAGGACAATAATTGGCTTCAAAGTGTGGTTGATGTACAGAAAATGAAACAATACGCTACGTATAGATCAAGACGACACTTATACAAATTTTGAAATTGAATTATCATACAACCAACAAAACAACGTAAGATTCCTTAATTATATATATAACAAACAAACGATTTGAATTCATTCGTGTTTTCTTCATCTGCATTTTCGATTTAAGTTCATTCAGTTTTTTATTGTATTCACATAATTTCGAGACGTTAACTTCTTTTTTGGAAACGAAAAGATAGAACCGGTATTTCTAATTTATTTTCTTTTTGTTTTTTTGTTAATTAAACACTAATCATATACGTGTTTAAGGAGGATTCTGGCGTTCAATCTAGTTATGACTAGAGTAGACTACAAGGGCTGCCTGATTAAATGAGGATCCCAACTTTCAGTCTTACAACGCGAATAAGCTTCCTAATTTAAATGACTATCTTTGCGTTAAATCTTTCTACTATTACGAAAACAAACATGAAAATGGATTGGAGAGTCAGCCTTCATACATGCATGGAAGTTTGCATGAACAAAATGATGAAGTTTCAGAACCACAACACTGCGGTCAGGATCATTTCGACGGAGGTCATCATGCAAAAGTGTTGTGGGACGCCAATCAGGTATAATTTAGATTCAGTTTAATGTTTTTAACATTATATAACTTTAAGCCGTGCTATTGTATCAGCAGTTTATGTCTTATGATGAATTGGTTGCGTGGGTGAAAAGTAGAGCGCTTGACAATGGTTATATTGTAGTCACCGTTTCATCTAAAAAGAAAGAGGACATTGTAAAAAAGGTATGGCTTGTCTGTGATCGTAATGGCGAACACAAGAGCATAGCTATCCGTAGACGCTCTGGCAGCAAGAAAACTCGTTGTCCATTTAAACTACTTAGCATGTACAATGAAAAGCATCTTGTTTAGCAGTTGGAGGTCCGGAATGACGAGCATAATCATGAGGCTGCTCAACATCTACAGAGACATTCATTTGTAAGAAGGTTGTCTCCGGACGAATTTAAGATGGTGGGATAGCTGACTGAACAACATATGGATCCGCGCAACATATTGTCAAGCATCAAGAAGCAAAACCCTGATAATGTTTCTATCATCAAGGATATATACAACGCCCAACAGAAAATAAAAAAACGAAAAGAAGGTAGGTACTACTCCGATGCAGGTTCTGAAAAACCTACTGCATTATAAAGGCGATGTATATTATACAAGAGAAAATCCTGCAACAAATGTCGTTGAGGAAGTTTTCTTCTGTCATCCGAAGTCGTACACATATTGGCGAGTGTTCCGCATGTGATGATGATCGACACCACATACAAAATGAACATGTACATAATTCTTTTTGTACAAATTGTTGGTGTGACGGTTAGTTATGCATCATCTAATTCATCAGTAGAAACACTTAGATTTCAAATATATTTCTTCAAGACCCAACAAGCAAATCATATTCAATATTTTTATATAAAAAAGACACACCTAATTTAAAAACTACATACTTATAGTTTAATAGTTATCTTTGGACTTTCTACAACATTTGGTGATACAATTTTGTGATGTTTATATATGTGTAGGATTTTGTTAAGGTAGGCTCGGGCGTATGCCAATAGCCTCAAATATGAAAGGACGATAAAAAACATGAGTGTTTTCATTTCATGATGTTAAAAAAATACCGAATTTAAGAATGTATATTTAATAGGGCTGGTATAACAGGTCTGAAAACACACGATAAGACACAAAACACAAATTGGTAGACTTGAACACACCATGAAAAATTATCGTGTCTGGTTTTTCAAACACAAACACGATATATTTAAAACAGGTAAACAGTAAATCACCCATTAATGAACCTGTTAACAGTTAACATTATAAATAACTCATTAAACAAACTGTTAAGAAAACGTTAAGGAACTAGAGTTAGAAAATTAAAAACTTTAGAATATAATCAAGTACCCACATATTTTATTATATTTCTTATTTTAAATTATAAAAATGTCTTAATAGTTTAACATGTTTTATCTGTTTAGACACGAAAATAAATAAATCTTAACATGTCGTGTTAACGTGTCTCTCTCGGAAAATGTTAAGCCTGATATTTAGGCTATGCGTAGTGGCAAGTGAGTAGATGTGAGAGACATGTGTCACGCCCCTATGGCGCCCTCTCCCTACTACACAAGGGCGTGACTGGGCAATACAAGAGGGTGGTCACGCATGAAGGAAGAACATTGGGGGGAAACTGGGGGGTGATGGGGGTTGTGACATTCCAGCATTCCGGATTAACACCGTTAACCGAAAACTAACTGAAACGATACGAAATTACACAAAATCAAAATAGAAGGATTGGAATTAAACAAAATAAGTCTAAAAACATTTAAATCACAAGGATTACATTTGCAATTTATTAAATATACACAATTTTGACTTTTAAGTCAAAATTCATTGAAAATTAAATGGGGAATTCGAATTTAACATTAATCTGTACCAATTAACCGAATTAAACATCCATAAAACTCATATTGATGATTTTTAACGGTTATCATGCGTTATTAAGACATTAATCATCGAATTTAACAAGAAATGAATACAAACTTCGAAAATCGTAGCTATTCATTATCAAAATCATATAATTCAACCATAATTCTCACAATTGAACCTTCCTTAACCGTAATCGGCACATTTAGAGAGTTCTGCATACATCAATTGGATTCCAGAAGCTCGGGAAGAGACAATCGATCCAAAGGTCGGCCTAACTCAAAGCATATAGTCGAACTACTACAATTGGACATCAAATAAGGTAAAAATCGACTCCAACACTACCTAAAGTTTCCGATTAAGCAAACCGTATAACAATTTCTTGTAACAGCATCGATTTGATGAAGTTTGATTTCTAGGGTTCATATTAGAAACCGTTTTGGGGTTTTCGATCCAAACGAGTTCTGAAATCAAATTAAATCTACCCACAGTTTTACATGAACCTACTAATTGAAAGCCATATGTTAAATTCAGGTTTTGATATCGAATTTTATCATTTCGAATTCTAGGGTTCATGACATAAAACGATTTGGGGTTTTCGAATCAACTGAATTTGTTAATCAAATTAAACACTACAGAGAGATTCAGAACTCTCTGTTTATTGAAAAACCATTTTCAATAAAATATTATTATAACGAATTGTAAGAGAACTAGTTTTAGGGTTCTTAACATAATACGTTTTGGGGGTTTCGACACAAACGAACCTGAAAATGAAATGAAACATCACAGACTGCTTCGAAAATCATTTTTCAGTGAAAAACCCATGGATTTGAAATCTAATGTAATCGAATTGAACAAGTTTAAATCATGGGATGGGTTAACCATGTTCCAACCCATTTATGAGATGAATTCAGACTTTGTGTTAATTCAAAATCGAATTAAAACTGTCAAAGAACTCATCTAGACTTGTTGAATCAAACACCCATAGTTACAAGTTTGATTGGGTTCGAATTGGGGCCCAATTGGGTGTAATTTGGTTCGGTTATGGGGACAAAGGGGAACCGGCCCATGAAAGGTTAAAAGAATTTGTTTTGGAAACATGATGCGATAGCTTAGCTGGCCGGAGTGGTAACATGTATTGGATTGGAGTGGAAGGTCACGGGTTCGAACCCGGGGGGCATTGCTTTTGTATAAAAACACCATTTTTAGTACAATGACTAGCTATAATTAAATGCATGTGTGATTATGTTATCTACAAACATTACATTTCAAACAGTTGTTTCAAACATTTGTGAATAAGTATTATGTAACAGATATGGCATCATCGTCTAAGCCTATTCATGATGAGGAGCCACAAGTTGTGAAAATTCAGGCATCCAAGAAGAGGAAATTGGAGCCAGTGGATGATATTATCCACTATGGAGAGGATATTCATATTTGAACCAGGGAGAGTAGTCATTATTGGCAGTGGTTCCCTGATCTTATCCGTAGTTGGGTGCGCGAGGAGAGAGTGCCTCCACCACCTGCTACTACCTCTACTACTGGCATTTGGACACTACCTGCTCTAGGATATTCGCTAAAGCAAGCTTTTGCTGCATTCGTGGCACGTATGGATCGAGAGATCTGTAACATGCGCGAGGCAGCTGGGGCAATTACATGATTGTTAGAAAGCAACAACTGGATTATGGAAAAATGGGGGAGCCTTACGGAGGAGTTGGCTCGTACAGACGAGGCACATGAGAATCTGGTGGAAGATGTGGAGTTGATGCGAACAACTATCTTTGAGCTCACTGAACGACTACAGGAGGCTGAAATACGTGCAGCCATGGCCGAGGCACGACAACAGGTGACGGAACTACGTGCAGCTATGGCCGAGGCAAGGGCCGAAGAGGCCATTGCACGATCTAATGCGCCTGTAGATGGAACCAATATAGTTGGGGATTTAGCTAAGCAGGTGTTGACACTCATCACCGGACATATACAGTATGATCACGTTGTAGGGGGTGGTCCACCAGAGCAGGCTGATTCATCTTCTAGTGTTGCGCCACCAAATGGTGGAGTTTAGATACTTTTATGTTATTTATTTTTCAGTTAATAAACTTATATGAGTGGGATGTACTCATAACAAATAAAATGTCATGTTTAGTTGATTTACATACAATTGATGGAAAGAAATTATGAGAATTAGTATTTTGATAGCAATAATTGTGTGTTATGTTTACTTATGCATGAATGGTGATTATGTAATGGATGAAATCTCATTATGTATATTTGTAAATATGAAGATTATGGCTGGCGAGAACATAAACATGATTGTTGCTGAACTCAACGAACTTATCAACAGTAAAGTTGCAGAGGCTATTGTAAACGATGCTCAAACACATCCGACAGGACTACATGGTCCAACGGGAGGATTGGTAAATCCGTAGATGTGCACACTCAAGACGTTCTTGGACTGCAAGCCGCACAACTTCAAAGGATCGAAAGGAGCCATTGGACTTCTTCGATGGATTGAAAAATCAGATTCGGTGTTTGAGATGTGTAATTGACCGAAGGAGAACAAAGTCAAGTTTGCTACTGGTACTTTGGAGGGTCCAGCATTGACCTGGTGGAACTCCAACGTGCAGACATTGGGATTGGGTGAGGCCAATGCCCTTACTTGGAATGGGTTCAAGACGCTACTGCAGGAGGAGTATTGCCCTCGCAATGAGGTGCAAAAGTTGGAGGATGAATACTGGCATCTTAAAATGGAAGGGTCTGGCATCGAGGAGTTCACCACTCGATCCCACGAATTAGCTAGAATTCTACCTCACATGGCAACTCCACCTAGCAAGTGGATTGAGAGGTACATTGGGGGATTAGTACCTCAGATCCAAGGGTTAGTCACGTCTGCAAATCCCACAACGATTCAAGAAGTTGTTCGGTTGGCGCACCAACTGACTGATCAGGCAGTACAACAGGGAACGTTGCCCAAAAGAACAACAACTACTAAAGTAGGAGACCACAAAAGGAAGTGGGAGAGCAGCAATTCCAAAAATTCCACTCAACAATCGTTTCAGCAAAACCAGAAGCATGAGTCAAACAAGACTCATCACAATTTGAACAGCAGTCAGCAGTCATCCGGGGGTATATTGGTAAATACCCAAAATGCAATAAATGTTGACTCCATCACATTGGGAATCAATGTGACAAATACCGATGCCAATGGTGCGGGAAGATGGGTCATGCTGCAAAGGATTGTCGGGGAGAATTATAGCCAAACCCAACTAACCAGAATAACACCCAGAAAGGTTGTTTTGAGTGTGGCAAACCTAGACATTCTAAGAAGGATTGCCCACAACTCAAGAAAGGAGGGGCTACTGATACAAACGGAAATGGCAACGGCACCAACAATAACAATAACAATAACACAAATGGTGCTAGAGGCAGGGCTTTCGTGATTGGAGGGCGTCAGGCACGGGAGGATCCCAACATTGTTACTGGTACGTTCCTCTTGAATAATCACTCTGCCTTTATGCTATTTGACACTGGTGCAGACCGGAGTTTTGTATCTAGTACATTTTGTAAATTGCTAAATGTTAGTCCTACTACTCTAGAAGACCCTTACACTATAGAACTAGCTGATGGCAAGTTAATTGTAGTAGAACATATCCTTAAAGGATGTATCCTTGACTTGATGGGTCAAACACTTGACATTGACCTTATGCCTATTGCCTTAGGCGGTTTTGATGTAGTCATTGGCATGGACTAGTTGTCGAAACACCAGGCTGAAATAGTATGCCATGAAAAGATTTTTCGTATACCTCTTCCACATGGAGAGACACTGTATGTACAAGGCGAGAAGAGCAGTACGCCAATGCGTCTCATATCTTGTATAAAGGCACACAAATGTTTGTGTAAAGGTCATACAGCAGTTATAGCACTTATAACTGAAAAGCCGGTAGCTAAGAAGAAGATCGAAGACATCCCAGTGGTTCGAGAATTTCCTGAAGTATTTCCAGAAGACCTACCAGGTTACCTCCTATCAGACAAGTGGAATTCTGAATCGACCTTACACCAGATGCAGCACCGATAGCTAGAGCGCCTTATCGACTTGCACCATCTGAAATGCAAGAGTTATCTACACAACTGCAAGAGTTGTTGGATAAAGGCTTTATACGACCAAGTTTTTCACCTTGCGGAGCACCAGTTTTATTTGTTAAGAAAAAGGACGGGACTTTCCATATGTGTATCGATTATCCTGAACTTAACAAAGTCACTATCAAGAATCGGTATCCACTACCCCGAATTGACGATCTGTTCGATCTGTTACAAGGTTCGAGTTACTATTCGAAGATTGATCTCAAATCTGGTTACCATCAACTCAAAGTCCAAGAGGAAGATATTCCAAAGTCGGCATTCAGAACGCGCTATGGCCATTACGAATTCTTGGTCATGCCATTTGGGTTGGCAAACGCTCCAGCAATATTCATGGATCTCATGAATCGAGTTTGCAAACCTTATCTTGATAAGTTGTCATTGTTGTTATTGATGACATTCTCATCTATTCTCAGACTGAGGAGGAGCATGTTGAACATCTTCGATTGATGTTATAATTACTGAAACAAGAACAATTGTTCGCTAAGTTCTCGAAATGTGACTTCTGGATATGAGAAGTTCAATTCTTAGGTCATATAGTCAATGAAAAGGGCATACATGTTGATCCAGCGAAAATTAAGGCGATTAAGAATTGGAAAGCACCAAAGACCCTTACCGAGGTACGACAATTCCTAGGTTTTGCGGGTTACTACCGATGATTCATTGAGGGTATCTCAAAAATCGCTCAATGGCTTACAGCTCTTACTCACAAAGGAACGAAATATGATTGGACAAGAAAACAAGAAGCTACATTCCAGTTACTGAAACAAAAACTCTGCAGTGCACCGATTCTTTCCTTACCGGAAGGAACAGAAGAATTTGTGGTGTATTGTGACGCATCTGCCCAGGGTTTGGGATGTGTCTTGATGCAACGTGATAAAGTGATTGCTTACGCTTCACGACAACTGCGACCACATGAAAAGAATTACACTACTCATGACATGGAGTTAATAGCGGTGGTATTTGCTTTGAAGATTTAGAGGCACTACTTATATGGAACCAGGTGTACCATTTACAGTGATCATAAGAGTTTGCAACATATCTTTGATCAGAAGGAGCTCAATATGAGAGCTATGGTGTGTCGAGTTGTTGAATGACTATGAATGCGCGATCAAATATCATCCGGGAAAAGCTAATGTGGTAGCTGATGCTTTAAGCAGAAAAGATACAACACCAACAAGACAGGTTCGCGCACTTATGTTAACAATACATACTGACTTACCTGACAAGGTACGCAGTGCTCAGCTTGAAGCCTTAGAAAAGGATAACTTGGAACAGGAATCCTTACGAGGAATAGAAAAACAATTGAAAGTCATGACTGATGGAACTCGTTGTTTCATTAACCGACTTTGGATACCTTTGCATAGTGGTCTAAGGGAACTTGTGATTGATGAAGCGCACAAATCTAGATATTCAGTCCATCCTGGGTCAGAAAAGATGTATCGTGACTTAAAGACACTTTATTGGTGGCCTCACATGAAAGCCGACATTGCTAAGTACGTTAGCAAATGTTTGACTTGTTCTAAGGTCAAAGTTGAATATCAGAAACCATCTGGTTTATTGCAACAACCGGAGATACCTATGTGGAAATGAGAGCAGATCTCAATGGATTTCATTACTAAGTTACCCCGTACACCAAATGGTTGTGATACGATATGGGTAATTGTTGATCGTTTAACGAAATCCGCACATTTCTTAGCAATTAAGGAAACTGACAAAATGGAGAAGTTGACTCGTATTTATATTAAGGAAGTGGTATCGCGACATGGCATAACAATTTCCATCATATAAGATATGGATTCCCGGTTTACTTCAAACTTTTGGAAATCTCTCCATAAGTCATTAGGAACTCGTTTAGACATGAGTACCGCCTATCATCCACAAACCGACGGTCAGAGTGAACGCACGATTCTGACACTTGAGGATATGTTACGAGCTTGTGTCATTGACTTTGGTGATAGTTGGGAAAACCACTTACCGTTAATGGAATTCTCTTACAACAACAGCTATCATACAGGCATTCAAGCGGCACCATTTGAAGCTTTATACGGTCGTAAATGTCATTCACCGGTTTGTTGGGCTGAAATTGGTGACAGTCAGATTACAGGACCTGAACTAGTACATGAAACGACAGAGAAGATAGTTCAAATCCGGAACCATATGGCAGTTGCTCGAGATCAACAAAAGAGTTACGCTGACAAACGTCGCAAGCAGTTGGAATTTCAAGTAGGAGACCGAGTTCTTCTAAAAGTATTACCTTGGAAAGGTGTAATATGATTTGGTAAGCGCGGGAAGCTTAGCCCACGCTACGTAGGACCTTTTGAGATTCTGAAAAGGATTGGTCCGATAGCGTATCAACTCAAATTACCGGATGAACTCAGCGGAGTTCAAGATGTGTTTCACATTTCAAATTTGAAGAAATATCTTTCTGATGAGACATTGGTTGTTCCACTTGAAGAAATACAAGTGGACGAACAGTTACGGTTCATTGAAGAACCAGTTGAAATCATGGATCGAGAGGTCAAACAACTCAAACAAAGCAAGATTCCGATAGTCAAAGTCCGGTGGAATTCAAGACGTGGATCTGAATTCACATGGGAAAGGGAAGATCAAATGATGAAGAAGTATCCTCATCTGTTCAAAACAACAACAACAAACACTGAGAAGGCACGTTAAATTTCGGGACGAAATTTCCATCAACAAGGGGATGATGTGATA
Source organism: Mikania micrantha (assembly GCA_009363875.1). Lineage (NCBI taxonomy): Eukaryota > Viridiplantae > Streptophyta > Magnoliopsida > Asterales > Asteraceae > Mikania > Mikania micrantha. The sequence goes on from CM018685.1 coordinate 19,166,115, forward strand.
TTTCACACTTCAACACTTCAGATTTCAAACTGTAAGCACAAACATTTTATACAATTGGTTTTGTTACAAATATTTGTGCTACATTACATTTTATGGGCTACATTTCATATGTTACATGGTATGGTAGTACAGACATGATTAGTTTCAAACATTTGCTATGTGCGAGGTTACATAGTACAAACAATTTCGAACATTCACTATGTGCAAGGTTACATGGCACAGTATGATCAAACAGAAACATTCACAGTTAGGTGTAGTAACTAGTGTGCACGCAAACAGTTACATAGAACGATCACACTTAGGTGTGATGTTGCAAACGTTCAACTTTGGGTGTGAGTACACACAAGTACACATAATGATCAAGTATCGCACTAACACGTACACTTTGAACTCACAAGTAGTGTCCTAACTACTTGTAACATTTAACAATTTTCAGGACGAAAATTCCTTCACAAGGGAATAATGTGACAATCTGGCATTACGGATTAACACCGTTAACCGGAAACTAACTGAAACGATAAAAAATTAAACAAATTGGAATTAAAAAAAATAAGTCTAAAAACATTTAAATCACAAGAATTACATTTGTAATTGATTAAATATACACAATTTTGACTTTTAAGTCAAAATTCATTGAAAATTAAATGGGGAATTCGAATTTAACATTAATCTGTGCTAATTAACCGAATTAAACATCCATAAAACTCATATTGATGATTTTTAACGGTTATCATGCGTTATTAAGACATTAATCATCGAATTTAACAAGAAATGAATACAAACTTCGAAAATCGTAGCTATTCATTTTCAAAATCATATAATTCAACCATAATTCTCACAATTGAACCTTCCTAAACCTTAATTGGCACATTTAGAGAGTTCTGCATACATCAATTGGATTCCAGAAGCTCGGGAAGAGAGAATCGATCCAAAGGTCGGCCGAACTCAAAGCATATAGTCGAACTACTACAATTGGACATCAAATAAGGTAAAAATCGACTCCAACACTACCTAAAGTTGCCGATTAAGCAAACCGTATAACAATTTCTTGTAACAACATCGATTTGATGAAGTTTGATTTCTAGGGTTCATATTAGAAACCGTTTTGGGGTTTTCGATCCAAACGAGTTCTGAAATCAAATTAAATCTACCCACAGTTTTACATGAACCTACTAATTGAAAGCCATATGTTAAATTCAGGTTTTGATATCGAATTTTATCATTTCGAATTCTAGGGTTCATGACATAAAACGATTTGGGGTTTTCGAATCAACTAAATTTGTTAATCAAATTAAACACTACAGAGAGATTCGAAACTCTCTGTTTATTGGAAAACCTTTGTCAATTTCATTTTATTATAACGAATTGTATGATAACTAGTTTAAGGGTTCTTAACATAATACGTTTTGGGGGTTTCGACTCAAACGAACCTGAAAATGAAATTAAACATCACAGACTGTTTCGAAAATCATTTTTCAGTGAAAAACCAATGGATTTGAAATCTAATGTAATCGAATTGAACAAGTTTAAATCATGGGATGGGATAACCATGTTCCAACCCATGTATGAGATGAATTCAGACTTTGTGTTAATTCAAAATCTAATTAAAACTATCAAAGAACTCGTCTAGACTTGTTGAAATTAAACCCCCATAGTTACATGTTGATTGGGTTCGAATTGGGGCCCAATTGGGTGTAATTTGGTTCGGTTATGGGGACAAAGGGGAACCGACCCATGAAAGGTTAAAAGAATTTGTTTTGGAAACATGATGCGATAGCCTAGGTGGCCGGAGTAGTAACATGTATTGGATTGGAGTGGAAGGTCACGTGTTCGAACCCGAGCGGCATTGCTTTTGTATAAAAACACCATTTTTAGTATTTTGTTCGTAACTCGCTCATTTTAACTCCAAATCGATCCGTTCAAATTTTGTTGGGATAGAAATTGAATTCCGAACAAAATGAAACAATAAATTTTAAATTTTTGACCGAGAACATAATCGCGTATAATTACGCGTGTTTGAATATAATCGTACATACGGATACGATTTAAACAAACGAATTCGAAACTATACGTACTGTTGTATGAACGTTTCAAACAACTTAACATATGTGTGTTGACACTTATGTAACCACAAACAAGATTTGGACATTACGAATAACACAACGTTATTGTAATAATACAGATTCTTCGTAGAAGTTAATCTACGTGATTTCGCGAACATTTGATCATTCGATTCACATTCACAGGTGCGTACATGGCCCCTTTTTACTTTTACTGTTTTGGGGGAGAAAACATGTGCAAACAAACACTTTTAGATACATATCACTTGCATGAGTTATCTATTTACGATAAGTGCGAACATATCATTACAAATCCTTACATATCGAACCGTTTTGTTTTCCGTAGTGCAAAGCGTGGTAGTTGAAGATAGATCTATTGGGTTTGACAAACCTCACTTGGTAGATTGTAGGTCTACGCAAGTGTTTAACTTGCCAATTCAAACATTACTATTGTTTGTGATAGACAATAGTGGAAAGGCAAATTACATTCTAACAGTCAGCTTCGGTGTCGACCGCTTATGTAAATAGTACAATGACTAGCTATCATGACTATGCATGTGTGATTATGTTATCTGTAAACATTACATTTCAAACAGTTGTTTCAAACATTTGTGAATATTCAAACTTGTGTGTGCACCAACCTTTTGTTGACTTTATTTGCATGTTTTCTCAGGACACTAAAAGCACAAGTAAAGATGAGCAGGGACTAGGATGTTGAGTCTCATGCATTGATTTCAAAGTCAAGTGTTTTGGATTTGGTTGTTTAAGACATGGAACTTTGTAATTTATATTTTGCAAACTGTTATGTTTTGTTATTGGTTTTCAAACGCTTCCGCAAACGTTAAAACTTTGATTTTACAATTTGGACCAAATTTATGTTTGAAAAGCATATTGAGGTCTTTCACTGTGTCTAATGACTGAGATCCTAGTTTGTCACGCCCTAAACGGTATGATTCCGTTAGTTGAAATTTGGGGGTGTGACAGGGGTGATGACGTGGAGTGATGAAGTGGTGATGAGAACACATGTCAAGCAGGAAGAATATTGGGGCATGACCAGGGCGTGACCGGGGCAATCCATAAGGGTGGTCACGCGTGAAGAAGAAGATTGGGGGAAAAAATGAGGGTGATGGGGGTGAGGGCATGGAGTGATGAAGGGTGATGATAACACATGTGATGATGACGTGAAGTGCTGATGGGGTGATGGTGTTAGTTGTTTAGGTGACGCCTACGTGAAGTGATGAAAGCTTCATTTGTACACATGACCTTAAGCTGTTTGCATTGCGGATTTGTGAGAGGCTTCACTTGCTTAAGTGGAGGTTGCACTAGGGAAGGGCTGGTTGGGGTGGGGGAGGAGAAAAGGATGCATTTTATCAAGTGCATCAACGGATGTATACATGTGGGCCATTTCACAATAAAACTCAATTAAAAAAAATAAAGCCAATGAATGTGTTGGAAAAAATAGAAAATTGAAATGGTTATGTGGAAGACAGATGATGCTTGTGAAAAAAGAGGAGAGATGTTACATGTAGGAAAGATGGGTATAAAACTAATGTGATAGTGGCGACTATGATGCATGTAGTAAAAGCATCCTTATGCATGCGGGTAGTCTTAGGGGCTGTTTGGTAGCATCTGAATGGGTTTGAATCTGAATGGTTCAGATTTAGACTGTTTGTTTGGTACAAAAAAACACATCTAAATGGGGTAGAATGTCTGAATGGAGGTCTGAATGGTTCAGACATGGGATGGAGTCTGAATCAATCAGACGCGAAGGAAGAGGGCTGGGACTTTTGCACCACCACCTCACGAGCACCTCTGCACCACCACTGTAACATTTAAGGTTTTTCACAAATGTATTATTTTCAAAATTTGAATAAGCGAAAGTTCATTGGGCATTATTTGAATAAATATCCATGTAAATATATATTGACGTAAAACAATTGAAGAAACGATAAAACGAAAATACACACACACCACTTGGTGTTATAAATTGTATATATTTGTAATTAAGCATAACAAAAGATTACGTGGTATTTAAAATAATTATAAATATTTGTTGTATAACCAATGGATATATATATATAGTGAATGAATAAGTATATTAAATCATAAAGTTCGTTAAATAAATATTTAAAATATAAGTTGACTTATTTAGTTATTAAATGATCGCAAATTTTTACATAAACAAAAAAGAAAATAAAAACTTTTTTTTGAAATATTAGACAAATAAATAACAAGGGGTAAAATGGAAAATATTGAAAAGTTCAGACAATTCCTTCCATGTTCTAGCCCGTGATTCCGGCTAGAAGACCACCGGATTCCGGCCAACATTCCGGCAACCTCCCCAACTCACGTAACCGCTTCATTTTAACCCCAAACAATCGGGTTTCTGATGCTTTATGATGCAAATCGAATGCCAAACGTGTTTATCTCATAAAAACAAGTTAATAACAACTTTAATGTGTCTTTTAAAATCCACCCGAGCGCATGCTTTAACTCAATCATCAAAGTCAATTAAATCGAACTTAATAACTATCAAAATTGTACGGTTTCTTCTCATTTCAACATTACGAACAAAACCTCACTCAAAGTTTTCTCACAAACCTATCATGGCTATCGGATTTGACTCAAGAAAATACGCGACTGAAGGACACTCAAACTCAATCAAAAGTTCATCGATACAAGTAAGTAATAGAAGCTTCCTGATCGGTTTTAGTTGTAGATCAAAAACCCTAACGATTCGAATTAGGGTTCATATGAATCGATATTCAATTTGAGAGTATGGTTAAAACGATTTAAAACGGAAATTATCTCAGTAAAAATCCCTCCTAGCCCAGCGGTTAAGTCTCATGCTGTGACAACCAGAAAATTTTCGTTCTCAAACACTACCAACAACAACCAAATTTCGGGACGAAATTTCCTTCAACAAGGGGATGATGAGACACCCGACAATTTCAGGTAAATTGCAACCTACACTCTCTGTATTTCACATTCATACTTGTTGTATTTCATTTAATTTTTTTTAATTAGATTAGTGCACTACTTTTAATGTTATTTTAGTATTTGTGAAAATAACGTTAAAATCATTAGGATGATCAACTTCAAACGATAACTTTGAGCCGAGGACTCTTTCGGAGCAGCCTCTCTATCCCAATTGGGATAGGGGTAAGGTTTGTATCTATCCTTCCTCCCCAGACCCTACTGAAAAGTGGGAATATACTGGGTAAGGTTGTTGTTTGTTAATTAGATGAGTTAAACACGAACAACTGCGAAACGATAGTTCGAGGAACTATCGAATTGTAGATTGGTTTTGGAAACCAAGTGCGATAAAAACAACCACGAACACAAACCAATTATTTGTGTAATTATTAAATTGTGCATTACATGTCGATTATGTCTAATCAAACATGCAATCATTTCGTAAACACACAAACACAAACTATCATCGATAATTCGAGGAATTATTGAAACACACACGAGTCTCACGAACGTTGGTGAACAATCGAACAATTGAAAAAATCGAACAATATTACATGATATGTGAACATAGGACAAATAAACCCAAAAACAAGCCCGAACAAGTCTCGAATCGATAAACGAAGCCTGAACGTCGAACCGGTGTCACACCCCAAGCCGGCAGGCCGGATCGGAGACCTGTCGGGCGGAATAGTCCCGAGGCGTGATTGTAATCGGAGTGATCAGATTGTTACATTGCACATGATAATATGAGAAGTACTAAAATACATTAAATGAATAAAATTAAATTACAACTGTTTCATAATTTAATTCTATTACAACTTGACTTGGACATCTGGAAAGATGACCAGATGTCCCACAAAAGTTGCTTGCACCGGCGCAAGTCTTGAATCTTGTATCCGGGCTAACCGGAGAGATTCCATGCAAGGGTTGTAGAGGGATCCTATCTTTCTCTCTCTAAAGTCATATTGCTTTCATCTGTTCTTCACCTAAGAACATGTAAAATCTGTCAACGCTAGGTTGGTGAGTCACATTTGTTTTGAAAATATTAGATTTTGTAAAAGGTTTAGTGAAAATCATTCCATTCACATCGATTTGAAATATGATGTATGAATGGTGTTGAAAACCACAAATGAACTACACAAGTGCGTCGGTCTGACCATCATTACTTCGATGATCCACGAGGGTGTCCTTAACGGAAATCGGACCTTATCACTTGTGTATCTCCACTCTACCCGACACGACAGATGATAAAAAACGACTCATGGTTGCTCGGGTGCCGGTTGTCACAACCAGAACGCGAAAACGATCAGAATAAAGACAACTGAAACTGAATAATATGGGCGGGGCGCCTGTGGCCAGATGTTTGCACTAGGTGGTGCGCCCCGACACGTCGGCACCAGGTGATGCGCCCCAGACCATCAGATTGCAAAAATTGTTCAAAACTCACCCAACTCGTTTGGAACCATTTCTACCTCATTTCTCTCGAATCCACAGACCATTCTTGACCCTTACCGCCTACTAAACCCATCCTCAACCATCATAAGCAAGCTTGAGCCATTCTTGAAGTTTCCTTTGGTGATTTGAAGACTTTGAAACCTCAAGGAAGCTTTGGGAGTCCATTGAAGCCATCCAGAAGCAAGAACCGACTTCATCAGCCAATTTTGGAGCTACTGATAACTATTCCAGCTCGAATCCTAGCTTCTAAGGTAGTTTTACATGCTTATCTATAGTTAGATTGCACATGCAAAGTGTAAAAACACACACGCAAGTGTGTTTGATCACATACAACTGCGAGCCGCTCACATGCACGAGTTTTCAGTTGGTCTAGAATGTTTATTGATGTATTTTGACTAGGATTGATGATAGAAATCATTTAGGATTGGGTCTTGTTGATTGGATGATGATTTTATGCAACTTACTATATTAGGAAATATTTTAGTTGCATGTTGGTGATTTGTGATGATCTAGACATGTTAGACATGTCTAGATGATGTCAAATGTATATTGGAGTGTTTAGAAACACATTTGGGTATTTGATTTTGTGAAAATATGATTTTGTGATAAACTTACTATTTATGGATACTTTTGTAAATCAAAAGAGGGGTTTTGATGTTTTAAGATGTTTGGATGATTTGTGATTAATAAAATATGTTTAAAAATGATTTCTAAACATATTGGTAACTTTGATTTATGAAAAAGAGTTTTTTAAACGAGCACTTTCCAAATAAAGAAACTTTATTTGGGCAAAATGCCATAAACGGTGATTTAAGTATAAATAATTTGTTATACGTGTTTAAACGCATTTTTACAAAAAAACTAAAGGTATTAATTTTATGAAATGGGATTTCATAACTAAACTTTCCAAAAATAGTAACTTTCCAGAAATGGAAACTTTATGATTTTCGTACATGACTTACGTGAACCTTGTGTGGTTAGAGTCGTAGGATGTATGATGATATCCAATGTGCGTGTTAAGAATAATATGACACATAAACTGTTTTTGAAATAACTAATTATTTTGGTCACATATAGACATGCTTATCACTATATGTATATGTGTGGCACACATCACAACTCAAAGTCCTCACAAACACACCTAGGACCGTTATTAGCGCGGAGCACCTAGTGTGGTAATCTTGGATAGTACTATTTGGGCCGGAAAAGCCCCACCCATCGCGCCTGGGAGGCCAACCTGGCTGGAGGTCGGAATGGGTGCAATATTGAGCAATACATTTTGCCATTGTCTTGTGATGGACATGGCGGGAGGCACAACAGTCAACTTCGGTATGAACCCACATATAATATAACTGTATTGACTAGTTATCAATCGATACTTCTTTTTAATGATATGTAATCCAACAACATTTACTTTAAACATTATAAAAAACCTGTGCTGTCACACCCCGAGCCAGCGGGCCGGATCGTGTGTCCCGTCAGGCGGAAAGGCCTCGGGGCGCGATATCGGGAGTGATAATCGTGATGATCAGATTGTTTACATAGCACATGATATATAATGAGAAAATGCTAAATGAAAATAGAATTACAAAGTTAAATTACATCAGTTTTGTTTATAATTTAACAATGTAAATCTGCTATCATCATTATAAATCTTCTATCTTGTAACTGCACAAGATATACAAAATAATCTTGTATAATGATGTTCCCAAAATATGCAAGTCCAAAATACTAGGTCTTATATTTGGTATCCTAGTCCAAAAGCATAACTTCTAACTCAGACATGTTCGTCACCTAAGAAGTCATGCAAAAAGATCAAGTCAACACATGGTTGGTGAGTTCATATAGTTTTTGTTTTAAATTGAATTTGTACCAACCTGACCGAATGACAACCTTAACCTCATCAACAACCACCTAAGCTATCCAGTCAAGTGTGCTTATATATAGGGCATACGTAGGGGGACAAGCCCCTAGCCGACATCCCACCACGTACCGGATCACATAGAATATTGTTGTTAATGATAATTAAGCGTTTCATTCTACCCACTGACTAACAATCTTGAACAACCTGAAATTGTTAACCTTTGATCCATCTGAAAATGTTATCCTTTGTATAATCTGAAAATGACCACTTTAAACACCCGAAACGACAACCTTAACCTCACCAACAACCACCTAAACTATCTAGCCAAGTATGCTTATATATAGGGCATACGTAGGGGGACAAGCCCCCAGCTGACATCCCACCACATACCGGACCACATAAAATATTGTTGTTAATGATAATTAAGCGTTTCATTTCATACCATCGTCATAGATTTTGAGTTCCACAAATTGAAATACATCCTGATTTCTTGAGTTCATCATGTATTCATGATCAACCATAGCATTTGTAGAAACATGATATTAAATGCTTAATTAAGTGAAAAATTAACCATTTAAATACAACTAAGACATGATGTTTGGGCCTTATTTGACTCAATCAATTAGTATTAGTTGTTGGTGGTGTTCAGTTGTATCGTCTCACACGTGGCCCATATCAGGCTTGACCCAAAAGAGTCTACCTGTATGTGTCGGAACTTTCATGATGTGCCCATATCAGCTTGACCTTCAGGTCTTTAGTACATGTCGGGACTTTAGGATACCCTTTGATTTTGATCGCCTTTGTTCTTTAGAATTCGTTTGATCGTTTGATTTATGCCCATATAGCGTGACTATAAAAGTCTAATATTTATGACAGGACTTTCCGTGTGTTAACACGTGGTCTCGATCTGTATACAACTGACATCCACCTTAAATTGATCGTTAATGATTTCATTAGTTCTTTGATTTACACACGGATATGATTTCCTTGATTCTGATTCTTAGAATTCCATGGTTACAACACTGAGTTTAGATTCTTGAATTTAATCCTTAGTTTTCTTGAACACACACTGAATTTAGATTCCTTGAATTTGATCTCTAGTTTTAGTTATCTTGATCATACACTGAGTTTAGATTCTTTGAATTAGATATTTGATAGAATAATTGTTTGATTTAGAATTATTGTCTTACTCATAAAGAGTAATTAATTAATTCATTAAGTACATTTGTAGATAATTTACCTAGACAGGAGTCTAGAATACATTTAAGTATATAGGACATACAAGAAGTAAAAGCATTTACGCAAAACATATTTTAAAGAAAAAGGTTTACGCATGCTTCTCATCCCCGCGTTTGACAACAAAAATGTTTAGAAAAGGGGCAATGAACTCACCTGTGTTGCTAAGAATTGAACCACAACAAAATGCGCGCTCGTTACTTGTAGACTATGTTTCTTCAGTACCTGAGTTGTTTTAAGAAGATTCGAATACTATAAGTATTTATAATAGACGTATCTTGGGTTTTGGTCTCGGTGTGCAACTAAGTGTCCTATGTTACTAATGTGTTTCTATGATTCTCTCTAACTAATCTAAATGTATTACCCGTCTATAAGCCCTGATCCCGTAGATAATCACAACTAAACCCTACTTACATAAGGTCTAGTTAAATACATTTATAGTCTTTTTAGGCAAAACATCTTTAATAAAACTTATTTTAGGTTAAGTCTTTAAGTTAGAAATCATTTAATTTAAATTAAAAAAGTTTATAAATCAATTCCTTTTATTAAAACATTAATTAATTTAAGAAAATTATAAGTTACATGATTAGACTTAGGTTAATCTCATTCGATTAACCTTAAGCCCGTTACTAGATCTTGATCTTCCCATGGTTCTCTGATCACTCTTGTGTATAACCCATTCTAGATAGTTCAAGTGAACCATCTAATATAGTTATATGTTTTCATGAAGTTTTTAAGTGTTATATGTTAAAAAAAATGGAGTCAACATATACATACTTAGCCATTGTTTTGATCCATAGTGCATTTCTCACCATGTTATTAATAGTTTAGTTTAATGAAATCCAAATGTGTTAAACTAAAATGATGTCCAAACATTCATGTTGTAGTTCAACATTTGTTTAGAAAAAATGTTGGTGTTATCAATCCCTGGCATGTAGGACTTACAAATTTGTTTCCTTTACTTAAAAACCCTAATTATGTTCACCAATTCATTTTTACAAATCATTTTAGTTTAGGATAGCTTTAGTGTTGGACATTTGCATGGATGTTTAACAACCAAGTAATCTCCTAGTGAAACCCTAATAGTTCTTCCCATACATGTGTCCACGTACACAATCCATGCATACCATGCACTCACAATCCCATACTTAGTCAATTTGATTCGGCCATGCGAATGGGAGGTTGGCCAAGAGAAGGGGATTCTATCCGAATGAAGAATTGGCCCAAGTAGGGTAGCCGAGCAACTGAACCACTTAGCCGAATGAATGTGAGAGTACTAATGAGGCTTGGACCGAATGTGGTTCATGCAGTTGAGGGCACCCGACCGAATGTAACTACAACCGAATGTAGAGTTGGCCGACTGAAGATGGTGCCCTACGAATGAGCCTTCCTTCGGCCTTGTGGCCATTCGGCCGAATGTGGGTAGATGAGGCTCATACGGTGAGCTGGGGTGAATCCCATTCGGGTGTTCGAAGCTCAACAAAATGAAATCCCCATTTTCGATCTAAGCAACTAGCTCCTTCTGTATAACATGTTTCTAACTCGTCCTAAGATGGTTTCGTGGTGTTTCCCTAAGGTTTTGGGTGGCTAGCACCGGCTAGAAGGTGGTTCGAGCATGAGGGTTTGAAAACCCTAAGAATCGAGATTTCTAACTCGTTTTTACCTCGATTTCGATGGTTACAATCTTAGATTGTTTGTACTTTCGTGATCTACAAGTTGTAGTGGTCGTTTTGACCCAAGAGGGCTCCATTTGGTTGAGAAATGAAGGATTTGAAGCTTTGAATATAGAGAGAGTAGAGAGAGTGATGGATTTGGGGGGTGGAGCTGGTAGGTGGGGGAAGAAAATGGTAATTTAATGCCATTTAATGGCTTTTAATTGTTCGGGTATGTTCGGGTTCGTTCGGTCTCGTTTGGTTTCGCGTAAAAACGTCGGTTCCCTTTGTTTTTCGAAACAGTTCGTCACGGTTTTAAAAGTAAAGTTTATAAATTTCATTTAGGTGGTAATTCCTAGTAAATTAAATAAATATCTTCCGTTTATTTTAATTTTCTGAAAATATTTAATTTAACTGATTAAATCGAATCGTACAGTCATCGCACGTATTCATTTGAATCGTCACCCATACGAATACGACGATAACTATACTTTTCAATATGATTTTCTAATTATTAGACATCATTCAGTACGTTAAACTTTCAGATATATTCGTATAGATCGTCACCTATACGAATAATCGGTCCATTTAGCGTTCACGTAACGACGTTTGTTGTTGTTTTGTCTTGTACAACTTCACATACGTTTATACATAATAATATCCTAACTAACAATCACATGATGGTTCTGTATGGTCAGATAAATATCTGACTGTTGAACCATAGTTCTGAGTTACGTTTCTGTAATGAATTTGAAATTGTTCTATGATAAGCATAAATGATAATGATATATAAATAACACCTGAAGTTTATACCTGGTTGACTGTGCATATTACTGTGTAGATCATTGTTTCGGTTACGTTTCCGGCACTGACGTTACATGTGCTCTCACCAACCATTGTGTTAACCCTTTTACTCGCATGTTTTCTCACGTAACTAAGGCACACACGCAAGGATAGGATGCTAGGCTGTAGTCTCATGCATCTACATAGTGCTTTAGGCTTTGAGAACATTTATCATTTTGTTTTTGTCGAGTAATGCTAAACAACTTAAATCGCTTCCGCAAACTATTACTTTGTAATGTTTTGAAACTGCTTTGGCAACGCTTCCACAACTTATGAATTCAAACCGTTTTGATAACTTATATATATAAATTCCGCAACTCTGATTTTATAAAACTGTTTTATCCAAATTTATTGGATATATGTATGCAACTAGACATGTAGGTCTCACAACAGTATGACCGGAGACTGCGATCCTGACAGCCACACGACGCGCCCCCGGGAAGGCCAGGAGGAGTCACCTGACGATGCATCACCCATACTAGAACCACCCGAGCCCAAGAGGCAGTGTCTTGAGGCGGATGTTATTGCCAGAATGACTAGGGACCTGGCCTGGGCAGACGATCGAATCGAGCGTCTTGCAGATTAACTTAGATACACCAACACTCGACATGCAGAACTCTGTAGTGTAGTGAACAAGATGTATCGGGATATGACCCAGTTGATTGCACTATTCCAGGCGGCTGAAGACCGAGCTGCCATTGCTGAAGCTAGAATCGAAGAGGTAGAGAACACGGCTGTCATTCCAGACCCGGAAGAGCCTGGCACTAAGGAAGACGAACCAGCAGAGGGTGCTCATTCTGATTCCACAATCGATAATGCCTTAGATTAACTTCGCATAAACCTGGGAGAGACGGGTTGTGTCTCTGTACTGCATATTTTGGGAATCTTAATGTTTTGGTATTAAATGAATTGTAACCAATACAACTTATTATATATCAAGATTGTTATCTGTTATTGAAAATCTTGACTATGCAAATTTATACATGTTTCCTTTACGTACCAACCACACACATAATCTTAACACTTTGTAAACACTCTAACGCTTATTCTCGCTATGAAGGCCATGGCTGGAAGACGCAGAGGATGCCGAAATGCGGGAGGACGTGGGAACATTAGTTTGACCCCAGCTTAACTCAACACACTCATCAACGAACAAGTTGAGGAGGCGCTTGCTGCACGTGAAGCTACTCATAATCAGAATCAACTAAACCAAGGTGACGAATCTCATTTCCGAATTCACCTGGCACCATAATCACTCGTTTCCATTTCAACGCGTTTATTCGATACTGAACCAAATTCTATTCTTTGCATATCTCAGGAGCTAACATCAACTCACCTCTCTGCACATTCAAAATATTTCTGGATTGCAAACCCCACTCACTCAACGGCACTGAGGATGCCGTCGGATTATTACGCTGGATGGAAAAGGCGGAGTCGGCCTTTTCCATGAGCAAATGCAGAAACGAAGACAAGGTCAAGTTCGTTGCTAGAACTCTTGAGGGATCTGCCCTCACTTGGTGGAATGCTAATGTACAGAATCTAGGGCTCGATCCAGCCAATGCCCTACCTTGGGAGGATTTCAAGCGAATGATGAACCGCGAATACTGTCCTCGTGAAGAAGTGTAGAAACTTGAGTCAGAGGTTTGGAACCATAAGACGGCTGGCTCCGAGATCGAGGCATACACTGCCCAATAGTATGAACTAGCACACCTGTTCCCGGAGATGGTAACACCGACCTACAAGCACATCGAGAAATACATTAAGGGACTGCCCCTCAAATTCAGGGAATGGTACTTTCTGCTGACCCCATTACCCTACAACAGGCTGTGCGACTGGCCTACAAGCTTACGGATTCAGCTGTCGCACAAGGACTCTTACCACCCCGTGGTGCTGTAGCGAAATCGGCCGATAACAAACACAAATGGTACAACACCCTGAGCAAACCTTCTACTTTTCAACCACCACCACGACAACGCAAGTTTGGGTCACCTCAAGCTTACACCCCACCTATCCCAATCACTCAAAACTCAGGAGCCAATGCAGGCAAACACCCCAAGTGCAACAAATGCAACTTACATCATGCCTTGGGACAATGTGGCTCCATATGATGCCAACATTGTGGCTAAGGAGGGCATATCACCAAAGATTGCAGGGGTGGGCTGCTAACAAAAACTCCACAGCCACAACAACAACAACATAAAGCACCAAAGGGTTGCTTTGAGTATGGATAACCAGGGCACTTCAAGAAGGACTGCTCACATCTAAAGAACAACAATCAACCAAACAACAATGGTAACAACAATGGTCCGAAGGGACGAGCCTTTGTGATCGGGGCTAAGGAAGCCAGAAGAGATCCCAACCTTGAAACAGGTACGTATCTCCTAAACGATCATTACGCTTTTGTATTATTTGACATTGATGCTGAGAGAAGCTTTTTATCTAAGGACTTTAGTGAGATACTTGCCATAACCCCAACACTCTTAGAGGTTGAGTATACCGTAGAGCTAGATGATAGTGAACTGATTGTAACTAAGCACATTATAAAAGAATGCACCTTAGAGCTAGCAAATAATAAGTTTAAGATTGACCTCATGCCAGTCACACGAGGCAGTTTTGATGTCGTAGTAGGCATGGATTGGTTGTCTGAAAATCAAACTGAAATAGTTTGTCATGATAAGGTAGTGCGCATACCCCTCCCTAGTGGAGAAACCTTAAACATCAATGGCGAAAGGAGCGACACTCCTCTGAACATCATCTCGTGCATGAAAGCTCACAAATGCCTACGAAATGGGTACACAGCCATACTGGCACTTATCACCGACAATACTGAAGAGGAGATGAAACTTGAAGACATCCCATGTGACAATTCGACTTTTTTAATTAACCTTGTTAACTGAAAATAGTGAGATCACGGGCCCAATAAGCCAAGTTAGGCCCAATGAAACCAAGGAAGGCCCAATAAGGCCAGGTTAGGCCCAATGAAACCAAGGTAGGCCCAATGAGCCCAAAGTAGGCCCAATGGTATTTATGAGGCCCAATTGGATTAATCAAGCCCAATAATAGTTCAATTGGCCGATTAGTGGCAATTCGGGATTTTTGGTGAAACTTTGTAAACCGAATTGTTATGTAATTGATCAAAATCAAACCCAAAGGTTTGGAATCAAACAAAAATCAATTCCAAAGTGCTAATTTGCAAGGATTAAACTTGTAAATGGTTTTAATTATCAATTTTGACTTTGAGAGTCAAAATTCGGCCAATGGGTCAATTAAATCCGAAATTCACCACAATTTGGGGTTGTAACCGAATACTAATTATCTTTAATCATCACATTGATGATTATCATCAATAGTCATTAGTTATAATGTGTAATAGCATCGAATTAAACGCGAATAGAAACCAAAAAGTCGAAACCGTCACTCCCATAAGCGTAAATCATACAATTCGGCTATAATATTCGCAATTAGGATTACAGAAACACTAGTCGGCGTAATTAGAACCATTTTCATATCACAATTGCATTCTTTGAAGCTTGGATTGAAGGAGTCGATTTGGAGGAGGCCGAAACTAGGGCTTACAAGTGAACTACATCAATTCGATATCTAAACAACTAAGTAATCGTTCCAACACCTTCTAGTATGGCCGATTAAGTGAAAACATATAACAATTTTTGGTAACAACAACGAATTGTATAGATTCGATTACTAGGGTTCTTAGACAAAACGGTTTTGGCGGTTTCTTGTCTAAATGGATTGATAGTCGAATTAAATCACATGGTTAGTTTCATAAGTCTCCGACTAAACTAATCCATGTGTCAATTTCGTGAAATCAGCAAGAATTGTATGAGTTTGAATTCTAGGGTTCTTGAGCAAAACGGTTTTGGGAATTTCCATACAAACGAGTTCAAGAATCAAATTGATTATTATAGTTAGATTCAGAGTGTTCCGATTGAGGGTAAGCACATGATAATTTTATCAAACTATAACGAATTGATGGGTTACCTAATCTAGGGTTCTTGAGTTAAAACATTTTGGGGGTTTTTGGTTAGAACGAGTTTAAAAATGGAGTTAAACAACTCAGATTGTTTCTGAATTGGTTGTTTATTGACAACCCTTTATCAATTTTATAATGTAAGATCGAATTGAATGATTTTTGAGTTGGGGTTGAGAACTTGAGTTCGAAACTGTTAATGTCCGATTTATCAGGTTATGATGGATTAGGGTTCGAATTAAGACCACATACGGAGTCGGTTAAACCTTTACAAACAAAGCCCCATTGTCTAAGGGTTTATCAGGTTCGAAATCCGGACTAATTGAAGGATAGTTGGTTCGGCTAAGGGTGAAACAAGGGGGAAACAATCAAGTTGTGTTTAAATCCAACTGAAACAGATTTATTATCAAATGTTGAAGCAGTTGAGTTGGTAGGGTGTGTGTGTTATGAGTTAGGGGTCGCGGGTTCGAGCCCGGCTCCTACTGATTTTTGGGTTTTAAAATCATTTTTAGTACTTTCATCTTAAAATGTTCGTTATAACTCCGATTCGATCCGTTTCAGTTGCGTTGGAACCGTAATGGAATCCCGAACGTATTAGAATAATAAAAGGCACATTTTAGATCGAAAACGAAATTGCGTATAATTACGTTTATTTAAATAAAATCATATAGGATTTTATTTAAACGATTTTAAAAGCATGTGTACATACGTATACACATTTCTAACACTCTAGCATATGTGTGTTGACACGTATGTGATTTCAAGCACAAAACGACATCTCGAATAACACAACGTTATTGTTTAAACACAGATCCTTCGTAAGAGGATTATCTACACGAGTTCACGAATTTGATCATTCTGCAAAAATCAAAGGTGCGTACACGGCCCCTTTCTTATTTTAACTGTTTTGGGGAAGAAAACATGTGCAACAAAAATTTTTAGATACATATCACTTGCATGAGTTAGCTGTTTACATTATGTGACAACATAGCGTTTACAAGTCCTTACACACTTCGAACCGTTTAGTTTGCCGTAGCGCAAAGCGTGGTAGTTGGAAATAGATCTATTAGGTTTGACAAACCTCACTTGGTAGATGGGATCTACGCAGGTGTTTGACTGACCAAACACACATCACTATTGTTTGTGCTAGACAATAGTGGCAAGGCAAAAACATGCTATAGCATGGCAATCATCAGCTTCGGTGTCGACCACTTATGTAAATAGTACAAATGACTAGCTATCATGACTATGCATGTGTGATTATGTTATCTGCAAACTTGATATTCAAACTGTTGTTTTAAACATTATGAATGCTTAAACCTGTGTTATGCACCAACCTTTGTGTTGACTTGATTTACATGTTTTCTCAGGACGTTAAGGTGCACAAGAAAGCAGGCATGGACTAGGAGATTGAGTCGCATGCATGACTTTACATTTTAGTTATTTGAATTTGAACAATTGAAAACTTTACATTGTAATTTGCATTTTACACTGTTAATGTTTTAAACGCTTCCGCAAACTTTGTAAACTTTGATGTGGATGTTTTAAGACCAAAGTATGTTTTGAAAATCATATAGAGGTCTTCGTTATGTCTAATGATCTGAGATCCTGGTTTGTCACGTTCCCAAATGGTATGATTCCGTTAGTTGAAAATTGGGGGTGTGACAGATTGGTATCAGAGCTATTGGTTATAGCGAACTAGGTTTGCATTTGTAGACTTAGACTATGACTGTTAGACATTAGACACATATGCTTACACATATTACCTAGAAATTACATATGGCATTATGTAATTGACTTGCTTACACATTCCATGGCACTGCACTTACATATGGTATTATGTAACAGGCATGGCATCATCATCATCAGCACCGTATATCTATATTGATGATTCTGAGGATGAGGAGCCGATAGTTCCAGCACCACCGTCATCACCAGCATCACCTATCCCATCTCCTCCACCATATGAGAGGGATGATTCAGATCCGGAGGAGGATCCGGAGGAGGATCCAGACGAGGACCCGGAGGAGGATCCGGAGGAGGATCCAGATGAGGACCCAGAGGAGGATCCGGATGAGGATCCGGAGGAGGAGCCAGTGGAGGGCACTCAGGAGATCCCTGCTGAGGGACCTTCTACCCAACCACCACCGGTATTGGATGTTCCTGAGCCTAAGAGGCAACGGACTGATGCTGAGGAGATTTCCAAGCTGCGTGAAGACTTGTACTGGGCGAATGACAGGATCGAGTATAACGTTCGGGAATTATGGGATGCTAATGAAAGACAAGATAATCTTGCCCATCTGGTCAATGATATGCGGGATGAGATAATTAATTTGATTGGTCGTCTTGAAGCTTCAGAGAACCGAGCGGAGATTCTGGAAGGCAGACTGGAAGCCTTGGAAGATTTGGTGGCCTCGGAGAATGAGGAAGAGGATGAAGAGGAGGAAGGGGAAGAACCAGCACCAGCTGTTGATTCTGATCCTGAATCCACTGTCGAGGATGATTGATTTGTTTTGTTTAAACTTATTAGGAACGGGTTGTGTTCCTACACTAGAAGTCTGAAAACTTATGTTTGATTTCAAAAGTATTGTACTCAAACCAGATTATTATCTATTGAAAATTTCTACTTATTGCCAACAGTTGTATTGATTTATACATTACATGTTGTGTTTGTTGTTTTGTTTACACATGTCACATTGGATCTTGATAACGCTCTAACATTTCTTTTAACTAGGAAGATAATGGCAAACGAGAACGTTCACATGACAGTTGCTGAGCTCAATGAGCTAATCAATAACGGAGTCGCGGAGGCAATCGCGAACTACGCTCAGACTCACAACACAGGGCCACACGGTCTAGCTGGGGGATTAGTGAACCCACAGGCATGCACGTTCAAGATGTTCTTGGACTGTAAGCCACACAATTTCAAAGGATCGGAAGGAGCCATTGGACTCCTACGATGGATTGAGAAGGCTGAATCTGTGTTTGAGATGTGCAATTGTCCGGATGAGAACAAGGTGAAGTATGCTACGGGAACATTGGAGGGTCCAGCTTTGACTTGGTGGAACTCAAATGTCCAGACCTTGGGATTGGGTGAGGCTAATGCCTTGACCTGGAATGGATTCAAAACTTTAAAGCAGGAGGAGTACTGTCCTCATAGTGAGATGCAAAAACTAGAGGAAGAATACTGGCACCTCAAGATGGAGGGATCAAACATCGAGGAGTACACGACTCGATCACACGAACTGGCTAGACTTCTACCCCATATGGCCACTCCAGCAAGCAAGTGGATAGAGAGGTACATCGGGGGATTGGTGCCTCAGATTCAGGGATTGGTCACTTCTGCAAATCCCACAACAATTCAACAAGCTGTTCGTTTAGCGCACCAACTAACTGATCAGGCGGTGTTACAAGGGACTCTGCCTAAACGAACCTCAGCTACAAAGGTAGGTGACCACAAGAGGAAGTGGGAAACCAACTCCAGGAACTTCAACCAACAACCGTCTCAGCAGAACCGGAAACAAGACTCAAACAAGTCTTATCACAACTCAAATAGTGGTCAACAATCATCATCGTTAGGGGGTTATATTGGTAAACACCCAAAGTGCAACAGGTGTGGATTTCATCATGCGGGAAATCAATGTGATAGAGCTAAGTGTCAACGGTGTGGTAAGGTTGGGCATGCGGCTAAGGATTGTCGTGGGGAGCTGCAAAACAATCACAACAATCAGAATAATAATCAGAACAACGCACAGAAGGGTTGTTTTGAGTGTGGCAAGATGGGGCACTTTAAAAAGGATTGCCCACAACTCAAGAAGGGCGGGGATAACAATGCAAACGGCAACGGCAACGGTAATGGCAATGGCACCAATAACAACAACAATAACAACAACAATGGTGCTAGGGGCAGGGCGTTTGTGATTGGAGGACGTCAAGCACGGGAGGATCCCAACATTGTTACGGGTACGTTCCTCTTAAATAATCACTATGCCTCTATGTTATTTGACACTGGTGCCGATCGGAGTTTTGTATCTAGTTCACTTGCTAAGTTGCTAAATGTTAGTCCCACTGCTTTAAATAGTCCATACACTGTAGAATTAGCTGATGGTAAGTTAATTGTAAGTGAGCAAATCCTTAAGGAATGTATACTTGATTTGATGGGTCAGACATTGGAAATTGATCTTATGCCTATCACTTTAGGTAGTTTTGATGTAGTCATTGGCATGGACTGGTTGTCCAAACACCAGGCTGAAATAGTATGCCATGAAAAGATCGTTCGTATACCTCTTTCGCATGGAGAGACATTGTATGTACAAGGTGAGAAGAGCAGTACGCCGCTGCGTCTCATATCTTGTATGAAAGCACACAAATGTCTGCAGAAAGGTCATACGGCAGTTATAGCACTTATAACTGAAAAGCCGGTAGCTGAGAAGAAGATTGAAGATATACCAGTAGTATGTGAATTTCCGGAAGTATTTCCAGAAGACTTACCGGGATTACCGCCTATCAGACAGGTGGAATTCCGAATCGACCTTACACCAGATGCAGCACCAATAGCAAGGGCACCTTATCGATTTGCACCATCAGAGATGCAAGAGTTATCTACACAATTGCAAGAGTTGTTGGATAAGGGTTTTATTCGACCTAGTTTTTCACCGTGGGGAGCTCCAGTCTTATTTGTCAAGAAGAAGGACGGGACTTTCCGTATGTGTATCGATTACTGGGAACTTAACAAGGTTACTATCAAAAACCGGTATCCGTTACCTAGAATTGACGATCTGTTCGATCAGTTGCAAGGTTCGAGCTACTACTCGAAGATTGATCTCAGATCGGGTTATCATCAACTAAGAGTCCAGGAGGAGGATATTCCAAGACAGCATTCAGGACACGCTATGGCCATTATGAGTTATTGGTCATGCCATTTGGGTTGACAAACTCTCCAGCTGTATTCATGGATCTCATGAATCGTGTTTGTAAACCTTACCTTGATAAGTTTGTCATAGTTTTCATTGATGACATTCTCTTCTATTCACAGTCTGAGGAGGAGCACGCTGAACATCTTCGATTGTTGTTGGAATTACTGAAACAAGAACAATTATACGCTAAATTCTCGAAATGTGATTTCTGGATGCGAGAAGTACAATTCTTGGGTCATATAGTCAATGAAAAGGGCATACACGTGGATCCAGCAAAGATTGAAGCGATTAAGAATTGGGAAGCGCCAAAGACACCTACCGAGGTACGACAATTCCTTGGTTTGGCAGGTTATTACCGACGGTTTATTGAGGGATTCTCAAAGATCGCTCAACCACTTACAGCTCTTACGCATAAGGGAACGAAATATAACTGGACGGATAAACAGGAAGCTGCATTCCAGTTATTGAAACAGAAACTCTGTAGTGCACCGATTCTGTCCTTACCGGAAGGGACAGAAGACTTTGTGGTGTATTGTGATGCATCTGCACAGGGTTTGGGATGTGTATTGATGCAACGTGATAAAGTGATTGCTTATGCTTCAAGGCAACTACGACCACACGAAAAGAATTACACTACTCATGACTTGGAGTTAGGAGCAGTGGTTTTTGCTTTGAAGATTTGGAGGCATTACCTGTATGGAACTAAGTGTACCATTTACACTGATCATAAGAGTTTGCAGCATATCTTTGATCAGAAGGAGCTGAATATGAGACAACGAAGATGGGTTGAGTTGTTGAACGACTACGAATGCGCGATTAAGTATCACCCAGGAAAAGCTAATGTAGTAGCTGACGCTCTGAGCAGAAAAGACACAACAGGAACAAGACGGATTCGCGCATTTATGATGACAATACATACTGATTTACCTGACAAGGTACGCAGTGCTCAGCTCGAGGCCTTGAAAAAGGAAAACTTAGTACAGGAATCCTTACGAGGGATGGAAACACAGTTGGATGTCAAGTCTGATGGAATTCGTTATTTCATATATCGATTGTGGATACCGTTGTATGGAGGTTTAAGGGAACTCGTGATGGATGAAGCACACAAGTCCAGGTATTCAGTTCATCCGGGATCAGACAAGATGTATCATGATTTGAAGGCACTGTACTGGTGGCCTCACATGAAAGCTGATATTGCTAAGTACGTTAGCAAATGTTTGACTTGTTCGAAAGTCAAAGTTGAATACCAGAAGCCATCTGGTTTACTGCAACAACCAGAGATACCGATGTGGAAATGGGAACAGATTTCGATGGACTTCATTACTAAGTTACCTCGTACACCGAGTGGTTGTGATACGATATGGGTAATTGTTGATCGATTAACGAAATCTGCACACTTCTTAGCAATCAAGGAAACCGATAAGATGGAGAAATTGACTCGCATTTACATCAAGGAAGTGGTAGCACGACATGGCGTGCCAATCTCTATCATATCAGATCGGGATGCCTGATTTACTTCCAACTTTTGGAAATCACTCCATAAGTCCTTGGGAACTCGTTTAGACATGAGTACTGCCTATCATCCACAGACCGACGGTCAAACTGAACGTACGATTCAAACGCTCGAGGATATGTTACGAGCTTGTGTAATTGACTTTGGTGATAGTTGGGAAAATCATTTACCGTTAGTGGAATTCTCTTACAACAATAGTTATCATACAAGTATTCAAGCAGCACCGTTTGAAGCTTTGTATGGTCGCAAATGTCGTTCACCAGTTTGTTGGGCTGAAATTGGTGACAGTCAGATTACAGGTCCTGAACTAGTACACGAGACGACAGAGAAGATAGTTCAAATCCAGAACCGTATGGCAGCGGCCCGGGATCGACAAAAGAGTTATGCTGACAGACGTCGCAAACCATTGGAATTTCAAGTAGGAGACCGAGTTCTTCTAAAGGTATCACCTTGGAAAGGTGTGATACGATTTGGCAAGCGCGGGAAGCTTAGTCCACGTTACGTAGGACCTTTTGAGATTCTGAAAAGGATTGGTCCGGTTGCGTATCAACTCAAATTACCGGATGAACTCAGTGGGGTTCATGATGTCTTTCACGTATCGAACTTAAAGAAATGTCTTTCTGATGAGACATTG
The DNA here is from genome assembly GCA_009363875.1 of Mikania micrantha. Classification (NCBI taxonomy): domain Eukaryota; kingdom Viridiplantae; phylum Streptophyta; class Magnoliopsida; order Asterales; family Asteraceae; genus Mikania; species Mikania micrantha. Next base: position 19,189,252 of record CM018685.1, read on the forward strand.
ATTGTACCATTGGAAGAAATACAAGTGGATGAACAGTTACGATTCATTGAAGAACCAGCTGAAATCATGGACCGAGAGGTCAAACAACTCAAACAAAGCAAGATTCCAATAGTCAAAGTTCGGTGGAATTCAAGACGTGGTCCTGAATTCACATGGGAACGGGAAGACCAAATGATGAAGAAGTATCCTCATCTGTTCAAAACAGCAACTATAAACACTGAGAGCACACGTTAAATTTCGGGACGAAATTTCCTTCAACAAGGGGATGACGTGATGCTTCACACATCAACACTGCAAATTTCAAACTGTAAGCACAAACACTTTATTCAATTGGTTTTGTTACAAATATTTGTGCTATATTATATTTTATAAATTTTATGTGCTACATTTCATATGTTACATGTTATGGTAGTACATGCATGATTAGTTATACACATTTTGCTATGTGCGGGGTTGCATAGTACAAACAATTACAGACACTCACTATGTGTGAGGTTACACAGCACAGTATGATCAAACACAAATAGTCACAGTTAGGTGAACTAACTAGTGTACATGCAAACAGTCATATTGAACGATCACATTTACTCGTGATGTTGCAGGCATTAGATTTTGTGTGTGAGTACACACAAGCACACGGAATGATCAAATCACACTAACACGTACGATTTAAACTCGTAAGTAGTTTCCTAATTACTCCCAACATTTGCTAATTTTCGGGACGAAAATTCCTTCAACAAAGGGATGATGTGACAATCCGACTTTTCGAATTAACCTTGTTAACTGAAAATAGCGAGATCACGGGCCCAATAAGCCAAGTTAGGCCCAATGAAACCAAGGAAGGCCCAATAAGGCCAGGTTAGGCCCAATGAAACCAAGGTAGGCCCAATGAGCCCAAAGTAGGCCCAATGGTATTTATGAGGCCCAATTGGATTAATCAAGCCCAATAATAGTTCAATTGGCCGATTAGTGGCAATTCGGGATTTTTGGTGAAACTTTGTAAACCGAATTGTTATGTAATTGATCAAAATCAAACCCAAAGGTTTGGAATCAAACAAAAATCAATTCCAAAGTGCTAATTTGCAAGGATTAAACTTGTAAATGGTTTTAATTATCAATTTTGACTTTGAGAGTCAAAATTCGGCCAATGGGTCAATTAAATCCGAAATTCACCACAATTTGGGGTTGTAACCGAATACTAATTATCTTTAATCATCACATTGATGATTATCATCAATAGTCATCAGTTATAATGTGTAATAGCATCGAATTAAACACGAATAGAAACCAAAAAGTCGAAACCGTCACTCCCATAAGTGTAAATCATACAATTCGGCTATAATATTCGCAATTAGGATTACAGAAACACTAGTCGGCGTAATTAGAACCATTTTCATATCAGAATTGCATTCTTTGAAGCTTGGATTGAAGGAGTCGATTTGGAGGAGGCCGAAACTAGGGCTTACAAGTGAACTACATCAATTCGATATCTAAACAAGTAAGTAATCGCTCCAACACCTTCTAATATGGCCGATTAAGTGAAAACATATAACAATTTTTGGTAACAACAACGAATTGTATAGATTCGATTACTAGGGTTCTTAGACAAAACGGTTTTGGCGGTTTCTTGTCTAAATGGATTGATAGTCGAATTAAATCACATGGTTAGTTTCATAAGTCTCCGACTAAACTAATCCATGTGTCAATTTCGTGAAATCAGCAAGAATTGTATGAGTTTGAATTCTAGGGTTCTTGAGCAAAACGGTTTTGGGGATTTCCATACAAACGAGTTCAAGAATCAAATTGATTATTATAGTTAGATTCAGAGTGTTCCGATTGAGGGTAAGCACATGATAATTTTATCAAACTATAACGAATTGATGGGTTACCTAATCTAGGGTTCTTGAGTTAAAACATTTTGGGGGTTTTGGTTAGAACGAGTTTAAAAATGGAGTTAAACAACCCAGATTGTTTCGGAATTGGTTGTTTATTGACAACCCTTTATCAATTTTATAATGTAAGATCGAATTGAATGATTTTTGAGTTGGGGTTGAGAACTTGAGTTCGAAACTGTTAATGTCCGATTTATCAGGTTATGATGGAATAGGGTTCGAATTAAGACCACATACGGAGTCGGTTAAACCTTTACAAACAAAGCCCCATTGTCTAAGGGTTTATCAGGTTCGAAATCCGGACTAATTGAAGGATAGTTGGTTCGGCTAAGGGTGAAACTAGGGGGAAACAATCAAGTTGTGTTTAAAACCAACTGAAACGGATTTATTATCAAATGTTGAAGCAGTTGAGTTGGTAGGGTGTGTGTGTTATGAGTTAGGGGTCGCGGGTTCGAGCCCGGCTCCTACTGATTTTTGGGTTTTTAAACCATTTTTAGTACTTTCATCTTAAAACGTTCGTTATAACTCCGATTCGATCCGTTTCAGTTGCGTTGGAACCGTAATGGAATCCCGAACGTATTAGAATAATAAAAGGCACATTTTAGATCGAAAACGAAATTGCGTATAATTACGTTTATTTAAATAAAATCATATAGGATTTTATTTAAACGATTTTAAAAGCATGTGTACATACGTATACACATTTCTAACACTCTAGCATATGTGTGTTGACACGTATGTGATTTCAAGCACAAAACGACATCTCAAATAACACAACGTTATTGTTTAAACATAGATCCTTCGTAAGAGGATTATCTACGCGAGTTCACGAATTTGATCATTCTGCAACAATCAAAGGTGCGTACACGACCCCTTTCTTATTTTAGCTGTTTTAGGGGAGAAAACATGTGCAACAAACATTTTTAGATACATATCACTTGCATGAGTTAGCTGTTTACATTATGTGACAACATAGCATTTACAAGTCCTTACACACTTCGAACCGTTTAGTTTGCCGTAGCGCAAAGCGTGGTAGTTGGAAATAGATCTATTAGGTTTGACAAACCTCACTTGGTAGATGGGATCTACGTAGGTGTTTGACTGACCAAACACACATCACTATTGTTTGTGCTAGACAATAGTGGCAAGGCAAAAACATGCTATAGCATGGCAATCGTCAGCTCCGGTGTCGACCACTTATGTAAATAGTACAAATGACTAGCTATCATGACTATGCATGTGTGATTATGTTATCTGCAAACTTGATATTCAAACTGTTGTTTTAAACATTATGAATGCTTAAACCTGTGTTATGCACCAACCTTTGTGTTGACTTGATTTACATGTTTTCTCAGGACGTTAAGGTGCATAAGAAAGCAGGCATGGACTAGGAGATTGAGTCGCATGCATGACTTTACATTTTAGTTATTTGAATTTGAACAATTGAAAACTTTACATTGTAATTTGCATTTTACACTGTTAATGTTTTAAACGCTTCCGCAAACTTTGTAAACTTTGATGTGGATGTTTTAAGACCAAATTATGTTTTGAAAATCATATAGAGGTCTTCGTTATGTCTAATGATCTGAGATCCTGGTTTGTCACGTTCCCAAACGGTATGATTCCGTTAGTTGAAAATTGGGGGTGTGACATCCCAGTCGTATGCGACTATCCCGATGTATTCCCTGAGGATCTACCAAGACTACCACCACCTCGACAAGTGGAGTTCCGCATAGACCTCGCACCGGGAGCAGCACCGGGAGCACGAGCATCTTATCGACTTACACCTTCGGAGATGCAGGAACTGTCCAACCAATTGCAAGAACTGGTGGACAAGGGTTTCATTAGACCAAGCTTTTCACCATAGGGAGCTCCGATCTTGTTCGTGAAGAAGAAGGATGTAACATCACTGCCGGAAATGTCACCGGAATAGTGATCTCAACAGTAACTTGAACAGTAATCAGGTACAAACTATACGTGTTTCATTGTATGTCAAGTTCATATCATATATCATTATCATTTCGTGTTATCAAACAACAAATTTAGAATCATTTCAGGGAAACAGAACTCAGAAATATGGTTCATCAGTCAGATAATTATCTGGCGTTACAGAACCATCATGTGATTATGTGTTAGGATTTTATTATGTATAATCGTATGTGAGGCTTTACACAACAAAACAGCAACGGATGTCGTTACGTGAATGCTAAATCGACGGATTATTCGTATAGGTGACGATCTGTACGAATATATCTGAAAGTTTAACGTTCTGAATGATATCTGATAATTAGAAAACCATATTGAAAAGTATAGTTATCGTCGTGATCGTACGGGTGACGATTCGAACGAATACGCGCGACGACCCTACGATTCGATTTTAAACAGTTAATTAAATATTTATGAAAATTTAAAATAAATGGAAGATATTTAGTTAATTTACTAGGAATAACCGCCTAAAATAATTTTATAAATCTTATTTTTAAAACCGAGTCGTTTCGTTACGAAAACGACTAAAATCTGACGTTTTACGCGAAACCGAACGAACCCGGGTATTTTTGAATCATTTATGAGGGCATTTATTTCACTCATCTTCCCCACCTACCAGATTTTACCCCAAATCTCGAGCTCTATCTCTCTTCTTTCTCTCTCTAGAAACCCTAACCACATCGCACTCAAATCTTCAGGAAATCGTGTGATTTTGGTGTCAAAACGACCACCATCACTTGTAGATCATGAAAGTACAAGGGATCTAAGATTTTATCCATCTGATTTGAGGTAAAAATCGCAATATACCTTCGGTTTTTAGGGTTTTGGGAACCCCTTGGTCGGCCACCCTTAGAGCCGATATCATACCTTCTTGAACCCTAGGATTTACACACAAACTTGCTTAGGATGAGTAGGAACAAACTAGGAAGCAAGGGCTGGATGTTTAGTTGAGATGGGGAGTCGAGGATGCTGCAAGACCGGCTCGGCCGAATGGCCAGCTTCATCTAGCCGAAAGGCTTTGGCCGAAGTAACCCTAGGTCGAATGGCCAGCTTCAGCCGAAAGAAGCCATTCGTTCGGCAACTTCTTCGGTCGGGTGCTTTTCATTCGTGGATCATGATCATTCGACCCCATCTCATTCGGTGGGGATCTTCATTCGGTCTAAGACCAATCGCCCCACTCCCCTTCTGTCCAGTCTTCTTCATTCGGCCATGCCCTATTCGGGTGGGTACCTTCTTTCGGCCTGAACTCATTCTCCCGACCTGGTTCGGCCCTAGCACCCATTCGGGCCATATCTCAGTCGGTCGGAGCTGGTATACCTAATCGTGACCAAGAGGTGGTGAAATGCATGGGGACTACGTGGAACTTGCATGCATGGCGATAATATGTGTGTGTGCATGGAAATAACATAAGGGTTTAGTGATGAACAATCAAATCTTGGGTGATTTATGAATCAAGCATGGGGTTAACAAACTAGAAGTCAATATGGTTTACTATGGCACAAAGAACTAAGACTCTTTTTCAAGAAAACAATGAATTAAGGTTTTGATGAAAATGGTTTCTTAAATCATACTAGCAACTATGTATGGGAGGGTTTTTCTTAAAACACACTAACAACTCAACATAAGTTGTTAACATCTATTAAACAAGTTTAAAACACTTGGGGAATTTATTACGAGATCACGTGGATCAAAACAAAAACCTAAAGGTTGGAGTGTTGATTTAATTGTTAACACCTAAACCTTAGGAAAATTCATAAGGTCATGTAACTAATTTAGATGATTTAATTGAATTGTCTATGCTGAGTTATTCAAGGATCTTGATCAGTAATCGTTTGGAAATCAAAGTCTAGCAATGGGGCCGAAGTTGGCCCAATGGGCTTAACCCCAGCCCATCACGATAATTATACTTTTCTTTTAAATAAATTATGTTTTTAATGAAAGGAATTAAATTATAAACTTTATTAAATTAAAATAAATGATTTTGACTTAATGGTTAACCTAAAGGGAATTAAATGAGAAACGTTTTAAACTAAGAACTTGTAGTAATGAATTATGGGATTAGGGTTACTAACGGATAATAAGTTAGACTAGTTAGATGAAATCTTAGAAACACATTAGTACATAGGACACTTAGTTGCACACCGAGACCAAACCCTAGATACGCCGACTATTATAAATACTTATCGTATTCACGTCCTCTTAAAATAACTCAGGTGCTGAAGAAACATAGTCTACAACAACGAGCGCACATTTTGTGGTAATTCAATACAGAGCAACACCGGTGAGTTCATTTCCCCTTTTCTAAACATTTTTGTTTTCAAACGCGGGGCTGAGAAGCATGCATAAACCTTTTTATTTAAATGGTTTTACTTAAATGGTTTTACTTATTATATGCTTTATATATACTTGCTTATACTCCTAGACTCCTGTCTAGGTAATTGCTATGCATAATTAACTAACAAGTTAATTAATTACTCTTGTGAGTAATACTTTAATTCTAAACTCTAAACCAACCCTTAGTCCATCAAGTTCAAATTCAAGAATCTAAATTCATCAAAAGAACTAAAGCTAGAGATCAAAATCAATGGAATCTAATCTAGTGTGTGACCAGTAAACTAAGGATCCTACTCAAGAATCTATAATCATTGGGAAATCATGGAATTCAAAATATCATAATCAAGAGAATCAAGGGAATCAGAACCGTGTGTGAATCATTGAAATAATGAAATCATTAAGATCTAATGTAAGTTAAAGTGGATGTCATTTGTATGTAAATCAAGACCACGTGTAACAAACGGAAAGTCCCGTCACAGTAGTAGACTCTTGTAGTCAAGCTACATGCGCATAACTTAAACTATCAAACGAAATCATGATAACGAAGACGATCAAGAATCAAAGGATATACTTAAAGTCCCGGCATGTACAGTAGGCCAATGGGTCAAACTGATATGGGCATCATGAAAGTCCCGACGCATACAGGTAGACTCCTTGTGGGTCATGCCTGATATGGGCCACGTGTGAGAGGGTACAACTTGGACAACCACCAACAACTAAGTCTAATTGATTGAGTCAAATAATGCCCAATCATCATGTCTTAGTTGTATTTAAATGCTTAGTTATTAATTTAATTCAACCATTAATATCATATTTCTACAAGTGTTTGGGGTTAATCATGAATACATGGTGAACTCAAGAGATCATAGTTGACACAATTTGTGGAAATCAAAAATCTAAGATGAAGGTGAATGGAGTGAAACGCTTAATTATCATTAACAACAATATGCTAAGCAGTCCGGTATGTGGTGGGAAGGTGGCTGGGCTTGTCCCCTACATATGCCCTATATATAAGCATACTTGATTGGATAGCATAGGTGGTCGTTGATGAGGTTAATGTTGTCATTTCGGGGGATCATGGTAAACATTTTCAGGGTAATCAAATGCTATGAATCAGAGGTATGGGATGAAATGCTTAGTTATCACCAGGAACAATATATCATGTGGTTTGGTATGTGGTGGGACGGTGGCTGGGCGGGCGGTAAGTTCGACCCTACATATGCCCTATATATAAGCATACTGAACTGGATGGTATAGATGGTTAATGGTGAGATTAAGGTTTTCATTCAAAGGTTATTCAAATACACTTTATAAAACTACATGAACTCACCAACCATGTGTTGACTTGATCTTTTTGCATGACTTCTCAGGTGACGAACACGTCAACTAAGGAGTTATTACTTTTGGACTAGGATACCAGTTAGAGGACCTAACTTTTGGACCTGCATACTTTTGAAACATCATTTTATAGATATTTTGTATATCTTGTGCAGATACAAGATAGAAGATTTATGATGTTGATAGTAGATTTACATTGTTAAATTATGAACTAAACTGATGTAATTTAACTCTGTAACTCTATTTTCATTTAGCAGTTTCTCATTTATATATCATGTGCAATGTAAACAATCTGATCATTCCGATTATCATTCCCGATATCGCGCCCCGGGAACCTTCCGCCCGCCGGGGAACGTGAAGATCAGATGATGCGCAAATATCCCCACCTCTTCATACAGACAACATCAAATGCCGACAACAACGAATAAATTTCGGGACGAAATTCCTTTCAACAAGGGGATGATGTGACAACCAGAAACTTTTCGTCCTCAAACACTACCAACAACCAAATTTCGGGACGAAATTTCTTTCAACAGGGGGATGATGTGACACTCGGCAATTTCAGGCAAATTGAAACTCTTACAACTTTACATTTCACATTCATACTTGTTTCATTTCATTTAATTATGATTAATTAGATGAGTCAAACACAAACAACTGCGAAACGATAGTTCGAGGAACTATAGAATCGTACATTGCACATTGGTTTTGGAAACCAAGTGTAGCAAACACAAACGCAAAAAAATAATTCGAGGAATTGTTGGGTTGTGCATTACATGTTGATTATGTTTAATCAAGCTTGCAAACAGTTCGTAACGACGAACACAAAATATTAAAGATGGTTCGAGAAATTATCGAAACACACACACGAGTCTTACAAACGTTGGTGAACAAACAATAATCAAACAATCATATGTGTTAGTACGTGATTATGTGCTAAACATGTATTAAATTTTAGGATAAATGTTAGGAATCGAACACGAACAAAACCGAATCAACAGAAGCGAAAAAATAGAAAATAGAGCATTCGCGGTACGCCAAGCATCCTCGGCGAACTTTTGGGGATACGCGACGCATGAGCGGGAGTTTTGAACTTCGGATTTCTTGGCGGTACGCAGTGTGTTACGGGATGAAAACTGAATATTATATTCATCGCGGTACGCCGAGGCATGCATGATCGGCCTTGGCGGTACGCATTGGGTCCCAAAAGACAAAACTTAATAAAAATCAACCCCATTCACTTTCTATCCGGTTCTTTTACATTTTCTCCGAACTCCTACCTTTCCTCTCGACCAAAAGCCACTGGAACAAAGCCCCCAACCCTCTGGAACCTCTCTTGGAGCCATTCCTTTCCTTCTTGGTGATCTTGGACTATTGGAGCTTCAAGGAGAAGTCTTGGAAGCCATCCACAAGCAAGAAGACCCTCATCAACCACTTTTAGCCTCTGTCAAGACAAGATCCATCCATTTAAGAGCTCTTAAGGTAGTCTCTTATGCTTATCTATGTTAGATTGTACATGCATCATGTAAAAACACACATGCAAGTGTGTTTGATAATGTACAACTCCATGTGGCTCTTGTGCACGAAATGTCAGTTTGTTTTTGTGTGATTTTAATGTATTTTGATGTAAATTGAAGTTAGAAATCATCTAGGATTGGGTATTGCTTGATATTGTGTTGATTTGGTAGAACTTGCCATAAAAGGAAACTTTTATGTTGCATATCGTAGATTGGTGATGATCTACACATGTTAGACATGTCTAGATGTTGTCAAATGCATATTGAAGTGTTTAGAAACACATTTGGGTATTTGATTTGTTGAAAAACATGATTTTGTATAAACTTACTATTTATAGAAACTTTTGTAAATCAAAAGAGGGGTTTTGATGTTTTAAGATGTTTTGGTGATTTGTGACCATTGAAATGTGTTGAAAAATGATTTCTAAGCATATTGGAAACTTTGATTTTTGAAAACGAACTTTTAAACGGATACTTACTATTTTAGGAAACTTTATTTGGGGCAAAAGCCATAAACGGTGATTTATGCGCAAACGATATGTTTTAAGGGTTTAAACGTATTTTTATAAACGTACCAGAAGTATTAATTTTATGAAATGGGATTTCATAACTATACTTTACAAAAGTAGAAACTTTCTCGAAACGGAAGCGTTACGATTTTTGAAACATAACTTATGTGAAAGCATCACGATTAGAGTCATAGGATGCATGTTGATGTCTTACTCGCATTTATGACACATAAACAAACCAACGCAACAAATGTATCACCAACGATTCGTCGAGTCAACACAAGTCAACACACATACACGCTCGGTTGAGCACACTGACAGTTGGAGTTGTATCGGATACAACACACCACAAAACACATACTCACACCTATATGGTTATAGGTGCATACTAGTAGGTGCTAGCATTTGCAAGTCGCGAACACATACATATTGGAACTACTTTACCAGGAGATTTCACTGCCCCTTTTTATCTTTTCTACCATTGGGGGAGAAAACATTGCATGATAAATTGTTTTTTGATACAACAATTTACTTTGATTACGTATGGAAAGGCTTTATCACTATATGTATATGTGTGGCACACATCACAAACTCAAAGTCCTCGCAAACACACCTCGGACCGTTAGTAGCGCAGATCGCCTAGCGTGGTAAACTTGGATAGTACTATTTGGGCCTGACAAGCCCCACCCATCGCGCCTAGGAGGCCAACCCGACTGGAGGTTGGAATGGGTGCAATATTGACCAATACACTTTGTCATTGTCTTGTGATGGACATGGTGGAAGGCACAACAGTCAGCTTCCAGTATGAACCCACATATAATATAACTGTATTGACTAGCTATCAATCGATACTGCGTTGTAATGATATGTAATCCAACAACATTTACTTTAAACATTTTGATGTTTACTGGTTATGAAAAACCTGTGCTCTCACCAACCATTGTACTGACCCTTTTACCCGCATGTTTTCTCAGGTAACTAAGACACACACGCAAGGATAGGATGCTAGGCTGGAGTCTCATGCATCTACATAGTGCTTTAGGCTTTGAGAACATTTATCATTTTGTTTTTTCGTGTAATGCTAAACAACTTAAATCGCTTCCACAAACTATTACTTTGTAATGTTTTGAAACTGTTTTGACAACGCTTCCGCAACTTATGAATTCAAACCATTTTGATAACTTATATATATATATATATATATATATATATAACTTCCGCAACTTTGATTTTATAAAACTGTTTTATCCAAGTTTACTAGGTATATGTATGCTACCAGACATGCAGGTCTCGCAACTGTATGACCGGAGACTGCGATCCTGGCAGCCACACGTCGCGCCCCCTGGAAGGCTGGGGTGCGACACATTGTGCTTGGGAGGCCAACCCGACTAGAGGTCGGAATGGGTGCAAAATTGACCAACACATTTGCCATTGTCTAGTGATGGACATGGCGAGAGGCACACAGTCAGCTTCGGTTTCTGTCACACCCCCAAATTCCCACTTGTGGTGTTAGTCCATGTGGGTGTGCCGTGGCCAGAATCACAGCTCGTAGTTATATAGAACACCTCTATATGCATTTTCAAAGTACGTTGTCTGACATAAATACAACCATATAGTTTAAAATAGATAAGCAGCGGAAAATACAGTGTTTGTGCAGCGGAAAATAACAAGTTAAAATATGCAACGGAAAATAAAGAGGGGCCGTAAACTCACCTTAGTAGTGATCGGAAAGTAAATGCGTAAGCTCCTGCATCGCAGAGTAGTCGGTCACCGGCTACCTATATCGTACACCGTATGTGAGTTTGTGTAAGTGACCGTGCTCGTGTTCGTGCTAGTGCTCGTGTTTGTGCTCAACAACCCTTGGTTGTTCATGTTTGTCCGTGTTGGTCCATAATGACCATGTTTGACTGCGTTGGTCCATATTGATCGTGTTTGACCAATGTTGACCGTGTCAAGTCAACGACCCGTTGGTGAAACGTGTGACAGTTGTGAATCGTGTAGCAATCGTGTAAGTGCTCGTCGTGTGCAAAACGCGTAACTTGCGTCCATGGACAACTTACTACTTATAGTAAGTTTCCATTTATGGAAAGTTCACAAAGCATAACGGTTTTATAGTTCTAGCATTCTTATTAGTTCTCGTAGGCCACAGGGCCTATTCGTTTCGTGATCTCGAAAGGTCCAATGTAACGAGGGTTCAACTTTCCTCGTTTGCCAAACCGTACAACTCCCTTCCAGGGCGAGACCTTGAGTAACACTCTGTCTCCCACCTGGAATTCCAATGGTTTGCGTCGTTTGTCAGCATAGTTTTTTTGTCTGTCTCGAGCTGCTGTCATCCATTTGCGTGTTTGCACGATCTTTTCAGTTGTTTCATGCACATGCTCTGGGCCAGTCAGTTGGCTTTCCCCAACTTCCGCCCAGCAGATAGGTGACGTCCGTAAAGTGCGTTGAATGGTGCGGCTCGTATGCTGGTGTGATAGCGGTTGTTGTACGAGAACTCAACTAGCGGTAGGTGAGTCTCCCAGCTACTGCCAAAATCAATAACACATGTTCGGAGCATGTCTTCCAGTGTCTTTATGGTTCGTTCACTCTGCCCATGAGTCTGCGGGTGGTAAGCGGTACTCATATCCAATCTCGTGCCCAATGCCTTATGCAAGGACTTCCAGAAATGCGACGTGAATCGACTGTCGCAGTTAGAGATGATTGAGATTGGTACTCCATGTCGAGTATCCACTTCCTTCAGATAGATCCGAGTGAGTTTGTCCAGCTTTTCAGTCTCCTTGATGGGTAGAAAGTGAGCAGACTTCGTTAGTCGGTCTATGATAACCCAGATGGTATCGCAGCCACCTGTCGTCTTAGGCAGTTTAGTTATGAAGTCCATAGAGATTTGCTCCCATTTCCACATTGGTATTTCAGGCTGTTGGAGTAGACCTGATGGTTTCTGGTACTCAACCTTGAATTTTGAGCACGTCAGACACTTACCTACGTAAGTTGCTATTTCAGCTTTCATGTTTGGCCACCAATAAGTTGTCTTCAGGTCATGGTACATTTTATCTGAACCTGGATGCACGGAGTCCCGGCTCTTGTGTGCTTCATCCATCACCACACCACTCAGTCCTCCGTGGTGTGGAATCCAGATTCGACCCTTAACATAGTATGCCCATCGGCCTTTACCTCCATGTGCTTGTCCATGCCACGCAAGGACTCCTGAGTGAGTTCTCGACCTTCAGAGCTTCCTGTTGTGCGTTCTGGATTTGTTGCGGCAATTCAGAGTGAATTGTGAGTTGTAGAGCACGCACGCGCTTTGTTGTTTCCTTTCGGCTCAACACGTCGGCCACTACGTTTGCTTTGCCGGGATGATACTTGACAGCGCAATCATAATCGCCAATGAGTTCATCCCATCTTCGTTGTCTCATGTTCTGCTCTTTCTGATCGAAGATGTGTTGTAGGCTCTTATGAACGGTAAAGATAGTGCATTTCGTGCCGTATAGGTAGTGTCGCCTTATCTTCAAAGAAAACACCACGGCTCCCATGTCACACCCCGAGCCGACGGGGTTGGATCGAAGTCCCCGTCAGGCGGAAGGTTCTCGGGGCGCGATATCGTGAGTGATAATCATGATGATCAGATTGTTTACATAGCATCAATGTTAAGAATAACTAAAGCACAATCAAACATTAAAATAGGATTACAAAGTTAAATTACAATATCAATGTTCAGTAATTTAACTCGGTAAACCTAACAAAAGAATCATATATTTCCTATCTTGTATCTGTACAAGATATCAAAAGTGATTCATATCCTTAGCAAAATATGTGCTTCTCCAAAAGTCTACTAGGTCTGCTAACTGGCATCCTAGTATGCAATCCAAAAGCTTAAGCCTATTCCTGTGCGTCACCTGAGAAAGCATGTAAGAAAACAAAGTCAACACAATGGTTGGTGAGTTCATGTAGTTTTAGTATTTGTAAAATAGCTTTTGCAACCTCTTCGGTAAAAACCTTAACTTCATTAACAACACTGTATTATCCAACTTGGTATGCTTATATATAGGGCATACCCCTGAGTCGAGCCTACGACCTGCCCAGACGCCGTCCCACCACATACAAAGTTGCATAGGACATTGCTGTTAATGATAATTAAGCATTTTACCTACCATTCGATTCATTCTTCATCATAGCTTTAGTTTACTGTTTCAAAGTTTACAAGTCTATAGCATTCGTATGTATTAGCTTCAATATTATTTTAACAAGTATCGTGTTTAAAAGTTTATGATATTGACCCAAAAGCATTCATGCATCCCCTCGGTAACAACCTTAATCTCATTAACACCACCTGTACCATCCAACTCGGTATGCTTATATATAGGGCATACCCCTGAGTCGAGCCTACGACCCGCCCAGAAGCCGTCCCACCACATACTAAGTCGCATAGTACCTTGTTGTTAATGGTAATTAAGCGTCTTACCTACCATCCATTTCGTTTATAGCTTTATCATTTTGTTAAGTTTGCAACATGAGTGGAAAATGAGGAATCACTGTATGGAAAGAACTGAGAGGCCATAAGTCTACTCCTCAGAATCCCGACTAAGTAGAACATCCGTTTGGCAAGCACTGAGAGGCCAACCGACCTGATTTACAATAGTCATAGCTACAAGAACACCCCCTGGCAAGCACTGAGAGGACAGGTGGTCCGTTCTAAATAGCCAATAGCTTTAGCATTATGTTTAAGGTTATAGCATGAGTGAACATTGAGGAATCACTGTATGGCAAGCACTGAGAGGCCATCAGTCTACTCCTCAAGTCATGACTATGAAGGTCACCCTATGGCAAGCACTGAGAGGCCGATGGTCTGTTCCTTCAAGTCCCAACTATGAAGAACACCCCATGGCAAGCACTGAGAGGCCAATTTGGTATGTTCTACCATAGTTGATAGTTTTAGCATTCAAGTTTATAGCATTCAAATAGCTTCACAATTGGTAAGGCAAGCACTGAGAGTTCAAACCATTGTTTTAGCATGGCAAGCATATAAGCCTACAAGTGTTTAAAGCATCCGTAGTCTCAAGCAATTAGCATGTATGTAGCATTATCATGGAATCATAAGCTGTTAGCACCAATTTGTAGCTTTAGCATATATTGTTAGCTTTAGCATTTAGTATTAGCATATAGCATTAGCATTTAGCAATTAAAATTAGCATTAGCATTGTCGTATTAGCATTGTAGCATCAGCACTTGACATTCAACACTTAGCATCAATCCATAGCATTAGCATTTAGTATATAGTTTCAAGCTTCAAGTTTATAGCATATGCATTAAGCACTTAGTTTAAGCATCGAGTTTGTAGCATAAGCATCGAGTGTAAAGTTTAAGCCTAAAGTTTCATAGCATAAGTATCAAGCATAAAGTATAAGCATCAAGAATAAGTTTAAAAGCATTTTTATAGATCATTTGTTTAAAAGGTATAACATGCTTCTCAATCCCGAAGTAAAATCAAAATAGTTAGAAAAGGGACAATGAACTCACCTTGTGTTTGAAGTGGTTGACTAAGCAAAACAAGAATACGCACGCGAGTCTTATTCATTATCCGGCCCATAATTCAGCTCGACATGTAAAGTATTATTGACTTCTTTCATCTTTTGCATTTTCTCCACTTCAAGCTTAGTTTACAAGTTATAAATTCTAACTATAAGTTTATTTCCTTGCAAGCTTTGCTTAATCAACTTCTTATCCTCTTTGTAATTACTAAAACGAAAATTCATGCATGAGATTACTATTGATTTTAAACGTTTGTGTATATGTTCTTTAATGTCTTGAATTTTATTGGGCCGGATAACCCCTTAGTCCAAGTCATTGGGCCGAAACTTCAAAGTCAAGACTAACCACTTGGGCCCCTTAAATCCTAATAGACCAAAATTTAATGGTGTTGGGCCGAGTGTGATATAGGTTAATGGGCTAACCTATTGGGCCGGATAGATACTAGTGGACCAATTAAAATAAATGTGGGCCGATTATCATGCTTGGGCCGAACAAATGGGTTTAGACCAAGGGTCACAAGGGATTTGGGCGGCAGAAAAGAGGATGGCCCAATTATCATAAAACGTTGGCTAATTGGATCCACATGGTCGAGAAAGTTGGGCTTAGACCAACCGACGGAAGAGGCTTCCAGTTGCAGCGAACCCTTGCTAAGGTTCGGTCCCTCCCATCCAAACGAACCTGTCAGCCATATGCAGATTCGTTTGAGCATTAAGTTCGACTAGCAGCTGCATGGTTCGATGTAGGGTTCGTGAATGGCATATAGGTTCGGGGATAAATCAAGGGTTCGGCCCAAAGAGATGGTTCGCTGTCTAGGGTTTTTGAAGTTTAGTCACCAGCAGGGAGGTTCATGAGGTCATGCAAAGGGTTCGGCAGGGTTGGGGGTTCGGTGATACATTAAAGGTTCGGTTAGGTTGTTGAGCCGCTCCTAGGTTCCCCTGATGTGATGACCGCAAGGTTTGGCTCCCATGTATTAGGGTGTAAGGTTCGGGGCAAGAAGGTTCGTCTCCTCTGGGTTCGTCCATCCCGCAAGGGTTCGGCTATGTTTGTACTGCCCTAAGGTTCCGCTGGTGGTGACAACCAACCAGGTTCGTCTCGGGAAGTAGTAGATTCGGCGCATGAGTCTGGGTTCGCAGGGTTACCACAAGGTTCGGCCAAACAGGTTCGGCCACCTGTTAGACCCATGAACCTGTTCTTCCCTTGGATTCTATCGTCACCACCATCGGATCTACTGATAATGCCAGCTGCTCCCATGTCAACGATGGGCTCTAAGGAGTTTGCAAGCGAATAAGGTGTGTATGATAGGGTCATTATACCGGTTAGGGTGTGTGTGTCGCCCAACGAGTTGAAAACCCTAATTTTCGTGTGATTCAAACCTTCGTACCTCAAAATCGGCTGGTTAATACTTCCAATAAGCTGTGCTTCCTTGTAGATCTCGTTGTTAGCTACACGTGGACACCAAAATCATGCGATTTCATCAAGAAATGCTCAAGTTATGGAGGATTGAAGGTGTAAACCTAGAGAGAGAAAAGATGGACGGTGGAGGTGGTTTAGAGAGAGAGAGAGTTTGTGATAAATGAGAGAATTCCCCTCATTTAAGCCTTTTATACATCGTGGGTGTTCGGGTTCGTTTCGGTTGCTCGGTTCGTATTTTCGTCGCGTTTCCGGATCGTTACGCACGTCTTTCGTAATTTAAATAAAAAGGATTATTTTTGGATATTTAAAATACAATTATTGTTAGAAATCATTTAAAATATCGTTGTATTAATTTATTTATCGGATTTTAATATTTTACGCGTTTCGTTAATTTGTTCGCGAATTGTTAAAATAGTTTCGTTTAAATTCATTTATGATGAGTTTCAAAATTGTAAAACAGGAAATATTATATTTCCTTAAATTTATGACCGTTCGTATCGTTCTTGTGTTCGTTTCGTTTCGTCAGAATGCATCGCCATCGCGCGTATTCGTTCGAATCGTCACCCGATCGAACACGACGATGGTTTTGCTTTCCGACTTTTGTTTTCTACTTTTCAGTCGTTATTTCAGAACGTTAAACTCTCAGAATCATTCGTAAAAGCGTCACCTATACGAATAATTCGTCTGTTTAGCATTACATAGCAACAACCGTTATAGTTTCGTTCGGTTTAACCTCTAATACGTTTATACATAATATTATCAAATCAAGTATTTGTGTGTCATTCCTGTGTTGTCTGATAAGTTTCTGACTGTTAAACTCTAAGGTTTTAATCAAATTTCAGACAATCGCATAATAGTTTCGTGTTAACATTATGTATCAATAGCATAAACATAGTTTCACGTAATGTGTACCTGAGTTACTGTGCAATCTACAGTGCAACTTACTGTTCCGGTAACGATTCCGGCACAGATGTTACAGTCTCCCCTTGTTAAAGAAATTTCACCCGAAATTTAAAAGTTAATTTCAAGTACGCATTTCTTTGTAAACAAGTGGAGAGACTTTTGTTTGGTGTGGTATCACCACGCTCCCAAATAAACTCGGGGTCATGTTTGGGGATTTCCCATGTATGACCTCAGAGTTTGTTCGCCTTATTGCTCTTAGTTGTCTTACTGATATTCCTTGCTAAATCTTTGCATAACTCTAACACTGTATCGTTCAAACTAATTGATGCTATGAACATCAATTGTTATACAATCTTAGTGTTAGCTATGGTTATACAATCTTAGTGTTAGCTATGGTTTCCTACGCAAGTTATGTGCACTAATCAAGGATTCTTTCATTGTTTCTATCGCAATAGAGGAATTCCCAAGTTCTATGGAATACTCATGTGATTATACTAGTAGGAATAAGATAAATTTCTTATTCATACTAGTATAAAGTCTTATGAGTGAGGAGATACTACATACCAGTACCCGTCGCCGGGTCCTGGCATGCTGCAGCGGCTCCGATCATAAATGCTCTCCCACGAGGGGCTTGAACTCCTGGTTGTACTCTTTTCAGGCAGTCCCTGGAGAAATGACCTAGCTCTCCACAGTTATAGCATCCCCGATTGTTGTTGTTATGATTACCAGGATTTTGTGGTGTAGGAATTGCTACCGCGGCATTGTTTGTAGTTTGTGTGGCTGGAGCGCGGCATTGTTGAGTCCGGTGACCTAGTCGGCCACAGTTGTTGCATTTCCTGCATTGCACCATAGCAGGATGATGAAATTTGCATTGTGCACACTGAGGATGCATTCCCACATAATTCTTAGGTGCGGCCTGAGCAGGTGCTGCAATAAATTGTTGTTGAGGGGTGGCCATCGCATAGTTTCCGACTACCTTTTGCTTCTTCTTTTGGTGGTGCTCGGGCTTCTTTGTTGCTTCCTCCTTAGTTTCTCCTGAATCGTTCTTCAATACTCCTGACTTCACCATCACATCAGTGAGTTTGGGAGAGAGAGAAATAGCTGACTCTAGGGTAGCAAGGTTTGCAGCCAGTACAATGCTTTGAATGCAGGAGGGTAAACATACTACATATCGGTCTATCAGCTTTTCCAAAGTTGGCACCATCTCTGGCACCAAGGCTACTAGTTCATGGTAGCGGGTAGTGAAAGTCATGTGATCTCCCTTCATTACGTGGTTCGAGAGTTCAACTTCCAGCTTTTGTATTTTATGCTTCGGACAGAACTCGTTCCTCAGAAGAAGTTTGAATTCTGCCCAGGGCATTGCCATTGCTTCGTCTCTGCTTCTTGCTCTGATTTGGGAGTTCCACCATGTTAAAGCTCGTTTGCTAAAGGATCCAGCTGCATAGCGAACTTTGTGATGTTCTGGACAACTGCTTATGTCCAAGGTGTTCTCCATCTTCTCCAGCCATTGGAGCAGTCCAATGGCTCCTTCAACGCCTGTGAAGCTTGGTGGTTTGCATCCTACAAATGACTTGTAGGAGCAGTCTGAAGTGTGCTTAGTGTTTCCACTAGCTTCTCCTGTAGTATGGCCAGAGTTGTTGCCATGGCCTTGAATCCTGTTGATCATCTCCGGGATGATATCCTTCATCTGATTAGTCAGCTGAATGCTCAGTAACGTTGCCAACGCAATAGTAGCAGGATCCAAAACTATAGTTGCAGTCGGGTTTGGAGGAGGGTCTAGTGGAGGAGGTGGTGGTGGTGGTGAATCTGCCGGTGATGGCGTTGAAGAATGTGGTGCTGAGGTTTGTAGAGTAGGTACCAATGTAGGTTGTCTTCGTGGCGGCATTCTGATCATAACCAAAATGATATTGGTTAGTGCAGTGATCGAACGCAGAAGACACAATGCAATCCTAAATCTTATGTTCTCTACATGAGGGTCCCTAAGTTATAGTCTAGGTCAAACCGTTTTAAGTAAATGACCTATTATTCTTTATAACCTTGAGCTCTGATACCAATCTGTCACACCCCGAGTCGGCGGGGTTGGATCGAAGTCCCCGTCGGGCGGAAGGTTCTCGGGGCGCGATATCGTGAGTGATAATCATGATGATCAGATTGTTTACATAGCATCAATGTTAAGAATAACTAAAGCCCAATCAAACATTAAAATAGGATTACAAAGTTAAATTACAATATCAATGTTCAGTAATTTAACTCGGTAAACCTAACAAAAGAATCATATATTTCCTATCTTGTATCTGTACAAGATATCAAAAGTGATTCGTATCCTTAGCAAAATATGTGCTTCTCCAAAAGTCTACTAGGTCTGCTAACTGGCATCCTAGTATGCAATCCAAAAGCTTAAGCCTATTCCTATGCATCACCTGAGAAAGCATGTAAGAAAACAAAGTCAACACAATGGTTGGTGAGTTCATGTAGTTTTAGTATTTGTAAAATAGCTTTTGCAACCTCTTCGGTATAAACCTTAACTTCGTTAACAACACTGTATTATCCAACTCGGTATGCTTATATATAAGGCATACCCCTGAGTCGAGCCTACGACCCGCCCAGACGCCGTCCCACTATATACTAAGTTGCATAGGACATTGTTGTTAATGATAATTAAGCATTTTACCTACCATTCGATTCATTCTTCATCATAGCTTTAGTTTACTGTTTCAAAGTTTACAAGTCTATAACATCCGTATGTATTAGCTTCAATATTAGTTTAACAAGCATCATGTTTAAAAGTTTATGATATTTACCCAAAAGCATTCATGCATCCCATCGGTAACAACCTTAATCTCATTAACACCACTTGTACCATCCAACTCGGTATGCTTATATATAGGGCATACCCCTGAGTCGAGCCTACGACCCGCCCAGACGCCGTCCCACCACATACTGTCACACCCCAAGCCGGCGGGGTAGGATCGGAGTCCCCGTCGGGCGGAAGGTTCCCGGGGCGCGATATCGTGAGTGATAATCGGAAGTGATCAGATTGTTTACATTCCACATGATATAAATGAGAAATGCTAAGATAATAGAATTACAAAGTTAAATTACATCAGTATCGTTTATAATTTAACAATGTAAATCTATTGTAAACATCATAAAATAACTATCTTGTATTTACACAAGATATACAAAATAAATTGTATAATGATGTCTTCAAAAATATGCAGGTCCAAAATATCAAGTCTTCTATCTGAATTCCAAGTCCAAAAGAAAGGACTTCTTAATTAACCTGTTCGTCACCTGAGAAGTCATGAAAAAAGATCAAGTCAACACATGGTTGGTGAGTTCATATAGTTTTAGTAATTTAAAATGATTTAAAAACCTCTTTTGGTAAAGACCCTAACCTCATTAACACCACATGTAATATCCATATCGGTATGCTTATATATAGGGCATATGTAAGGGACAAGCCCTAGCCAACATCCCACACATACTAATATGCATATGACACTGCTGTTAATGATAATTAAGCATTTTTACCCTTAACACAATCCCATAAGTTCTTATGTTGGTTGTCCCTGTATTTACAATCATTTGAAATCCATGTTGATTTCATATGTTCATCATGCAATATGATCAAACACAGTAATTGTATAACAGTTATAAATGCTTAATTAAATAAATAAATAAACATTTGATAAAATCTAAGTCCTATTGATTGGGGCCTTTGGTCATACTCGAGTAGACTAGTCTGTCAATCTAGGTACTTAGTAGTTAGGGAATCTGCAAATATCCTCAAACATATGACCTACAAATTAAACGGTCTAGCTAGGACTTCTTGAAATGTAGGGTTTTTGTTTCGTCTGTTTTGGCATATGTTATCTCTGATATTTCCCAGGATTTCCCTTGAAAATGATTTATTGATTCGTCTGATTCTGTTACAAGATGTACTTGATTCGTTGATCGTAGAATACTAGATTCATTGATCAAAATGTACACTTGATTCATAGTTCAACAAACACTTGATTTGTAGAACATTGAATACTGTCTTTGCAAAGATTGTTTCGTTTGATTCGTTGAAATCCCACACTTGCTTCGTCAAAATGTTTGATTTGATTCATTGAACTCCCACACTTGTTTTGTCAAAATGTTTGATTTGATTCTTTTGAAATGTTTTGATCTGTTTGAAACGTTTTAGTTTAACCCGATTATTCACTTAATTTATAAGTAAATCAGTTAGTAAACATGCATAAAACCTTCCTAGACATGGTCTAGGATAACATTTATATATGTAAACATATAAAATTAAAGCATTTAAGTAAACAATTTAATATACAGTTTACGCATGCTTCTCAGCCCCGCGTTTTAAAACAAAAATGTTAGAAAAGGGGCAATGAATTCACCTGTGCTGCTATGTAAATTGATCTAACACAAAATGCGCTCTTGTTTGTAAGCTAAATATCTTCGGTTCCTGAGTTATTTTATAAGAATTGAATACGATAAGTACTCGTAATAGTCGTTGTGCCTAAGGTTTGGTCTTGTCGTGTGTGCAACTAAATGTCTTAGTACTAAGTGTATCTAAGATCTAACCTATCTTAGTTATCCTTTTAATGATCCCAATTCCCATAGTTAGTTATAATAACTTACCTTTACATTTTTAGAATTTCGGCAGAGTTTCCTTTGTTTTCCGTTTAAATCCAGACAATTATATTGTCTATTTTACAACAAAATCCCAATCAATGATATTACAATTAACTTTTATAACTAAATAAATTTAAAAGAAACCAATGACAATTATAAATTATATTTAAAATTAAACGAGATTTTAATTGGAAACATTCACACATTTCCAATTCTATATTAAAAACATCATTATTAAAATTTAATTAAACATGTAACATATGATGGACTCAATCAAGTCCCATTGGGCCCATTTGAGCCCAAATGAAGGTCTTTGATTTCCAAATTGATCATCCAACTTTGATTGTAATCCATATGAGTTCTTGGAAAATCCTTCACATGTGTTAGACTAATTCAAAAGATGTTAATACTAATATTGATGTGTTATTGTGTTTCATGAAAACCCATATCTCTTATTAATCCTACATCCTTATTACAAGTTAAACAAAATCATAACACCCCCAATTCATGCATGCATCTACGAGATCTCCCCATGCATGTCTAGCCCCATGCACACACACAATACATATTACATGCATGTATGTATTCTTGCATTCCCATTTTAACCAACTTAACAACATTTAGGTCCAACACTTTGATTAGGGCAGCGAACCTATTGGATTTATCCAAGGGTTCGGCTGATTTTATATGAGAAGGTTCGGCCATCTTTAACTCTAACGAACCCTAAAGGTTCGGCCACCCCTTGCATATTCCTAGGTTCGCCGGTCACTATGGGTTCGTGGGAAGAATATAGGTTTGTTTCCTCGAGGGTTCGGCTCTAGATGAAAGGTTCGTCCCCTTAATGGTTCGTGAGTTAGGTATACAGGTTCGGGAACCCAGAGTTTTAGCTGACTCACGCAGGGTTCGTGACTCAGAATAGCCCAGGTTCGTTGCAGAGGTTTAGCCAGGCTCTACAGGTTCGTTGCACATGTTCACAGGGTTCGTGGCAGAGGAAAGAGGGTTCGGTGCAGGGTTCGCCTAACAAACCCTTAGGTTCGTCGGTTGTAACAGCCTTAGAAAGGTTCGCCCGGTGAATAGGGGTTCGGCCGATCAAAACAAACCACGAACCTGTATCATCTTTTCCTTCCCAGTGAACTCTACCTGTTACTATTCAGTTTCTAAGACATCCTAAGTGGTAAACATAGTTTATTTCAGGATTATCTATCATTCAAACTCGATTAGAACCACGATAATCATAGGGGTTCGTGAAGCATGCAAGAACCGAAAATAAAATCGACTCTTACCTCAAATTCGATGGGAAAGTTGCTAGATCCTTTGTACTTTCAGAATCTACGTGAAGAAGGGATCGTCTTGGCACCAGTATTGCTTGAATCCGTTTAGAAATGATGGAGATCCTCAAGAGAGAAGGTGGAGAAGATGGTTCTTAGAGAGAGAGTGAAGAAAACGTGAATGAGAGAAAAATGCAGGTGGTGAGGGTTGGTGGTGACATAAATGTTTCATTTAATGATTTAGAATATACCCGGTGGTTCGGCCTCGTTCTGTTTCGCGTAAAATGTCGGTTCGCGTAGTCTTCGAGACAAAACGACACGATTTATAAAATTAGAAATCATTTAATTATTCTAGGTTGTGATTCCTAATAAATTAACTAATATCTTCTATTTATTAAAATTTAAAACATAAATTAACTGTTTAAATCGAAATGTACAGTCGTCGCGCGTATTCGTTCGGATCGTCACCCGTACGAACACGGCGATAACTATACCTTACAATCTTGTTTTCTAATTATAGAATATCATTCAAAACGTTAAACTTTCAGATATATTCGTACAGATCGTCAGCTATACGAATAACCCGTAAATTTAGCACTCACATAACAATATTCGTGTGTTTTGTTCTATAAGACCTCACATACGTTTATACATAATAAGTCCTAATAACTAATCCCATGATGGTTTTGTGTTGCCAGATAATTATCTGACTCAAAAACCATTGTTCTGAACTGTGTCTCTGTTAAATGTTTCTGAAACTGTTCTATGACAACTCACTATGATAATGATAAATGATATGAATATGAAAAGTACTGAAATGTATATGATTCGTACTTGTTTACTGTTCATGATACTGTTTAAGATCACTGTTCCGGTGACGGTTCCGGCACAGATGTTACACATACTAAGTCGCATAGTACCTTGTTGTTAATGGTAATTAAGCGTCTTACCTAACATCCATTTCGTTTATAGCTTTAGCATTTTGTTAAGTTTGCAACATGAGTGGAAAATGAGGAATCACTGTATGGCAAGCACTGAGAGGCCATAAGTCTACTCCTCAGAATCACGACTAAGTAGAACACTCGTTTGGCAAGCACTAAGAGGCCAAACGACCTGATTTACAATAGTCATAGCAACAAGAACACCCCTAGCAAGCACTGAGAGGCCAGGTGGTCCGTTCTAAATAGCCAATAGCTTTAGCATTATGTTTAAGTTTATAGCATGAGTGAACATTGAGGAATCATTGTATGGCAAGCACTAAGAGGCCATCAGTCTACTCCTTAAGTCATGACTATGAAGGTCACCCTATGGCAAGCACTGAGAGGCCGACGGTATGTTCCTTCAAGTCCCAACTATGAAGAACACCCCATGGCAAGCACTGAGAGGCCAATTTGGTATGTTCTACCATAGTTGATAGTTTTAGCATTCAAGTTTATAGCATTCAAATAGCTTCACAATCGGTAAGGCAAGCACTGAGAGGCCAAACCGTTGTTTTAGCATGGTAAGCATATAAGCCTACAAGTGTTTAAAGCATCCGTAGTCTCAAGCAATTAGCATGTATGTAGCATTATCATGGAATCATAAGCTTTAGCATCAATTTGTAGCTTTAGCATATATTGTTAGCTTTAGCATTTAGTATTAGCATATAGCATTAGCATTTAGCATTTAGCATTAGCATTAGCATTAGCATTGTCATATTAGTCCTTAGTCCAAGTCATGTGTTATTGGGCCGGATAACCCCTTAGTCCAAGTCATGTGTTATTGGGCCGAAACATCAAAGTCAAGACTAACCACTTGGGCCACTTAAATCCTAATAGACCAAAATTTAATGGTGTTGGCCCGAGTGTGATATAGGTTAATGGGCTAACCTATTGGGCCGGATGGATACTAGTGGACCAATTAAAATAAATGTGGGTCGATTATCATGCTTGGGCCGAACAATTGGGTTTAGACCAAGGGTCTCAAGGGATTTAGGCTGCAGAAAAGAGGATGGCCCAATTATCATAAAACGTTGGCTAATTGGATCCACATGGTCGAGAAAGTTGGGCTTAGACCAACCGACGAAAGAGGCTTCCAGTTGCAGCGAACCCTTGCTAAGGTTCGGTCCCTCCCATCCAAACGAACCTGTCAGCCGTATCCAGATTCGTTTAAGCATTAAGTTCGACTAGTAGCTGCATGGTTCGATGAAGGGTTCGTGAATGGCATATAGGTTAGGGGATAAATCAAGGGTTCGGCCCAAAGAGATGGTTCGCTGTCTAGAGTTCGCGAAGTTTAGTCACCAGCAGGGAGGTTTGTGAGGTCATGCAAAGGGTTCGGCAGGGTTGGGGGTTCGGTGATACATCAAAGGTTCGGTTAGGTTGTTGAGCCGCTCCTAGGTTCGCCTGATGTGATGACGCAAGGTTCGGCTCCCATGCATTAGGGTGTAAGGTTCGGGGCAAGAAGGTTCGTCTCCTCTAGGTTCGTCCATCACGCAAGGGTTCGGCTATGTTTGTACTGCCCTAAGGTTCCGCTGGTGGTGACAACCAACCAGGTTCGTCTCGGGAAGTAGTATATTCGGCGCATGAGTCTGGGTTCGCAGGGTTACCACAAGGTTCGGCCTAACAGGTTCGGCCACCTGTTAGACCCACAAACCTGTTCTTCCCTTCGCTTCTATCGTCACCACCATCGGATCTACTGATAATGCCAGCTGCACCCATGTCAACGATGGGCTCTAAGGAGTTTGCAAGCGAATAAGGTGTGTGTGATAGGGTCATTATACCGGTTAGGGTGTGTGTGTCGCCCAACTAGTTGAAAAACCTAATTTTCGTGTGATTCAAACCTTCGTACCTCAAAATCGGCTGGTTAATACTTCCGATAAGCTGTCCTTCCTTGTAGATCTCGTTGTTAGCTACGCGTGGACACCAAAATCATGCGATTTCATCAAGAAATGCTCAAGTTATGGAGGATTGAAGGTGTAAACCTAGAGAGAGAAAAGATGGACGGTGGAGGTGGTTTAGAGAGAGAGAGAGAGTTTGTGATAAATGAGAGAATTCCCCTCATTTAAGCCATTTATACATCGTGGGTGTTCGGGTTCGTTTCGGTTGCTCAGTTCATATTTTTGTCGCGTTTCTTGATCGTTACGCACGTCTTTCGTAATTTAAATAAAAAGGATTATTTTTGGATATTTAAAATACAATTATTGTTAGAAATCATTTAAAATATCGTTGTATTAATTTATTCATCGGAGTTTAATATTTTACGCGTTTCGTTAATTTGTTCGCGAATTGTTAAAATAGTTTCGTTTAAATTCATTTATGATGAGTTTCAAAATTGTAAAACTGGAAAAATTATATTTCCTTAAATTTATGATCGTTCATATCATTCTTGTGTTTGTTTCGTTTCGTTTCGTCAGAATGCATCGCCATCGCGCGTATTCGTTCGAATCGTCACCCAATCGAACACGACGATGGTTTTGCTTTCCGACTTTTGTTTTCTACTTTTCAGTCGTTATTTCAGAACGTTAAACTCTCAGAATCATACGTACAAATCGTCACCTATACGAATAATTCGTCTGTTTAGCATTTCATAGCAACAACCGTTATAGTTTCGTTCGTTTTAACCTCTCATACGTTTATACATAATAGTATCAAATCAAGTATCTGTGTGTCATTCCTGTGTTCTCTGATAAGTTTCTGACTGTTAAACCCTAAGGTTTTAATCAGATTTCAGACAATCGCAAAATAGTGTCGTGTTAACATTATGTATCAATAGCATAAACATAGTTTCACGTAATGTGTACCTGAGTTACTGTGCAATCTACAGTGCAACTTACTGTTCCGGTAACGATTCCGGCACAGATGTTACATCCCAACTCAAGGTCATGAGTTGTGTAGTTCTTCTCATGCACCTTCAGTTGTCGTGAAGCGTATGCTATAACTTTCTCGCGTTGCATCAGCACGCAACCGAGTCCCTGTTTCGAGGCGTCGCAATACACCACGAAATCATCACATCCTTCCGGCAAGGATAGTATGGGTGCAGTGCATAGCTTCTGTTTCGGCAGGTTGAAAGAAGTTTCTTATTTTCTCTCCCCAATCGAAGTTCTTGTCTTTGTGTGTTAGGGAGGTTAGTGATTGGGCAATCTTCGAGAATCCTTCGATGAATCTTCTGTAGTACCCGGCCAGTCCTAGGAACTATCGCACCTTGGTTGGAGTCTTGGGTGCTTCCCAGTTCTTAATGGCCTCAATATTGGCAGGGTCTACATGTATCCCTTGCTTGTTAACCACATGTCCAAGAAATTGGACTTCGTGTAACATCAGTGCCGGACGCGTGCCGGAACAGTGATCGTAACAGTAAACATGTACAGTGATTCAGGTACACATTTCGTTAAACTATGTTTAGACTAATTATACATTTGATTATCATGAAACTATTAAACGACTGTCTGAATCTGACTAAAACCTTAGGGTTTAACAGTCAGAAAAACATGTCAGACAACACAGTATTGAAACACGAATACATGATGTGATATTTGTTGTATAAACGTATGTGAGGTCTAACAAAACGAAACTAAAGCGGTTATTGTTGCGGAATGCTAAACCGACGAGTTATTCGTATAGGTGACGATCTGTACGAATGATTCTGGTAGTTTAACGTTCTGAAATAATGACTTAACAATAGATAACAAGAATCAGAAAGCCAAACCGTCGACGTGTTCGTTCGAATGACGATTCGAACGAATACGCGCGATGGTGACGCGATCTGATGAAACGATAACGAATAACGATTCGAACGATCATAAATTTAAAGAAATATTATATTTCTTATTTTACAATTTTGAAACTCATCATAAAATAATTTAACTTTAACTATTTTAAATTAAATCGCGAACAATTTAGCTAAATGCGAAAAATTAAACAAAACGCGTAAACTGTTATAATTCGAAAAATAAAATTTAACGTAAAGATATTTAAAATGTTTTCTGATAATATTTGTACTCTATAAATCCTAAAAATATTCTCTTTATTTAAATTACGAAAAAGTCGCGTAACAATCCGGAAACGCGACGAACTTCCGAACCGAGCAACCGAAACGAACCCGAATACCCACGGGGTATAAAAACATCAAATGAGAGTGTTTTCTTTCATTTTTAATCAACTCTCTCTCTCTCTACCCACCAAAACCGTTCGTTTCTCTCTCTACAAAAAAAACCACCATTTTTGCTACTTTGAAGCTCCATATCTCACTCAATCGGTGGCCAAATCACGTGTTCTTGGAGCCTAAACGACCACCTTGACGTCCTCTACAAGAAAGTACAACGGATCTGAAGGTTTCACCACTGAAATCGGAGGTATGATGCCATGTAGTTTCCAGAAATTTAGGGTTTTCATGGTTTCTTCTTGTTTGTTCGAACCACACACACACACACCGGTTCTTAGCTTAAACAGTCGAACCAGAACACCATGCAGGCCATCTGTAGTATAACATGAGCCTTAGAAACAAATTGGGAATACTTAGATCAGTGAAAATGACGAAGGAGATATGCAGGGTTCGTGAGGTACCCATGACCGGCGAACCTGTGGGCCGAGACAAAGGCTGGCCGAACCCTGTTGATGTTGGCTACGAACCCTCCCAATGCAACGAACCTCGACGAACCTGCCATGCACAGACAGCAGCCGAACCCTCGGCACTTGCCCAGTCGCCGAACCTTGGCCTGCATCAGGAGTAGCCGAACCTTAGCTTGGTAGGTTCGCTGCTATGAGGGCCTTCTTCTTCGATTTGTTGAAGCAGCCAGATGTTTCTATGCAGGCCCAACACAATTACATCGGGCCCAACAGAGATCATGTTCATTTGATTTCAGTAACATTTACGGACCAAGATCATTGGGCTATGCCACATTCCAACCGGCCCAACAGCCTCTAAGTCGGCCCAATATGGTTATCAAGCCCAATTCATTTTGTTTTGACCCACTTAGGCAACCCATGGAATTGTTAGCCTAATAAGTTTCGGCCCATTATGACTAAGCTAACCCAATATGAAATTGGCCCAAAGAATTTCGGATAGGCCCAACATCAACTTTTGGCCTGATTACATCTATTTCGGCCCAATCACATCTAGAGCAACCTTTCGGCCCATTTAGCTTGTTTCTAAAGCCATAATAGGCCCATTAACATGTGAGGCCACGTATTGCCTAATTCCAATATTAAAACTAATGACTTACAAGATTATCCGGCTCTAGGAATGCTAAGTAATTTATAGACACTTGAATGAACGTTAAAAGTTATGAAAACAAAGAACAAATGCATAAGTGAAACAAACAGTTTCTTAGTATTTGTTACAAAACGATAACAAGTTTTAGACAAATTACATGAGGTGTTAAAAGCTTTAAATACCAACTTGTGATTGATGTACAAGTAAAACATCATTAGCAAAGAAGAATTGGAGCCGGATAACAAACAATATTCCTAAGTGTTAGTAAACTTTAGGACTAACACTTACACGCACAACGAATCCCTACAAACAAATGCTTATAAACTACAACCATTATGTAACACCCCGACCGACGGCGGAATCATCGGGATGCCACGAGGGATGTGTAGATTGTTCAAAAGCTCATGGGCATCTAAATCATATCATCATATATCATTTAATCAACCACAATAATTACACAAAATCATGTTCATCATGAATCAATTACATCAAATACACAAAAGATTTAGTTAAACTAACTAAACTCTAATCGCCAGAAATTTAGTTAATTAACTAAGTCCAAGAATCCTATATGATGATGATGTCCAAAATAGAAGAGATCATCCTCTTCATCCTACTTGTCTCCATCACCTGAAACATGTAAGAAAATCGAGTGTCAACTACAAAAGTAGTTGGTGAGTAATCATAAGTTTTTATATTTAAAAATGTTTTAGTAAAATGCGTTTGAAAGTTTATGCTTAAAATGGTTTTATAAAATGCTTTGTTTAAAACGGTTATAAAACTTATGATCTTCTTGAGAAATCCATATGAATACCTGTATGAGATAATCCAACACACATCCATCAATTCAACAGCCAAACACATACACAATCACATAACTACATAACCAAATCAATCATAGCCAATCACAGATAATCATAATCAAATATAGGCAATCAATCCACAACAAATTAACCAAACTCAATCAATCATATTCTCAATCAATGTTCGTGACTATACATGATTCCTTATGTATTTAACATAAGTTAGATACATGAATCATGGAGTGGTCGCTAACCACGTGACAATACATGAAGTCAAAGCAATTAACCGAAGTCAAGAGCAATACTTCACGGATGTGGAAACCCTCCACGTGACAATACATGAAGTCAAAACAAATAACCGAAGTTAAAAGTAATGATTTCACGGAGTATGAGACAATACATGTAATCTTTGTTATTAACCGAAGCCAATAACAATGTTTACACGGATTTATAATAATCAGTGATAATCCATAATAATGATAATTCATAATAGTGAATATCATAATGATAAACAGGTATTATCCTTGTGTTATCAAAATAATATTTAAACCGGTATACATGTTTCACCTCCGAGTTTTAAAACTAAAACAGTTTAAAGAAAGGGAGGTTATGAGAACTCACCTGAAGTCCTTAGAATTCGTGTTCTCGTATTATGCGCGCTCGCGTATGTAACTCTAAATCCTCTCAACAATCTGTGATTATTGTGTATTTGTATTTATGAGCATATGTGTTTCATAATCCTTCATAAGTAATGTCATTAACTTTGTTTTGTCACGTATGACTTTAAATCATTAAGTGCTTGAGTTACTTAGACTTATTATTTAAATTGCGAGAAATCATTCACTTTAAAGTTTAATAAATCATACTTTAGTCTCTCCTTATAAGTTGCTCAATACATTTCATTCTAAATTCCCGGCCTTATAGTTTTTAATGAGTGGGGGACTTATAACCCTTTCCATGCAAAGTTCTTATCACATATTACCGCCCGTATTTAAATTAGCAGAACTTAGGTTGGAATTTAAAGAGGCTATATGTTTTAACTCGTTCCCATCATGTATCTCAAATTTAATTAAACTTCATAATTTGTTATAACAAATGAAAATGGTGACTAGGGGCTTGCATGCATGCATGAATATGTAAACCTACATGTATATGGTCAAGTCCCTTATATATATATATATACCCTTACCCTCTTAATTAATAAAAACTGGATCGTAGAACACATGGGCAGCGAACCTTCCCTCCCTATTAGCATAGGTTCGGCAAATGGGAGAGTAGGGTTCGGCCCCTAAGGCTTAGCCTCAAGGTTCGCGGGTTCCTGGTCAGCCCCAATGGTTCGCTGACCACTATGGGTTCGCCATCCCAAAGGTTCGACCAGCATGATTTGAGGGTTCGGTCTCTCTGGGTTCGTGGCTTCAACAGGTGGCTTCGGCTCTTATGGTTCGTTCACCTGCAAGCAACAGGGTTCGTGGTCGAGGAGGGAGGCTCGGCTGAAGAAGAGGGTTCGTGGGATTGCCTAGGGTTCGGCACTTAGTTTTCCCGCCCAGCTAGGGTTCGTGAGCCATGAAGAGGGTTCGGCCGATATGTGGGACACGAACCACCTGTTCATCATCATCAACCTCCAGCCCTAACTGTTTCAAATTCGGTTATGGCCTCCCCATAGTGTATACTACTCGATTAGCACATATATAACCCATATGAAATGAAAGAAACCGATCAACATGTTCAAAATAGGGTTTTTACCCCAAACCGAAACTAATGTCTAAGTTTTACCTCAACTCGTCGATCCAAAGCTCGTTTTCTTCGTATCCTCTTGTAGCTCTCACTCACCCGAACGCGTGGCCACCAAGATCTCTCGATATCGTGGAGTGATGATCAAGAAAAGTTAGAGAGAAGGTTATGTGTGTGTTTTTAGGTGAAAATAGAGAGAGAGTGTGTAGGGATAATGAGAGAAAAAGGAAGAGAAATCTTCCTTTTATCGCGTGTAGTACCCCACTGTCCGATCTCGTTTTTATCGCGATAATATAATTAAATGCTCGGTTTTTATCATAAAACACGTTTAAAATGTAAAATGTTTAAATAAATAGATTTCGTTTAATAAGGTGATTTTAAATAAATCGTTTCGTAGAAACGGTTTCCGTTTATTTTCGCTAAAACAATACTTAATAAATTAATGTATTCCAATTTATTTTAGGTTGTGCTTCCTAATAAACGTTTTTAGTTTTTAATTTATTAACTTAATATCGTTAAATATTATTTAACTATCTCGTCGAAACACGTTACTCGCGTATGTATTCGTAAAGATCGTCACCTTTGCGAATCCAACGCTCGCATCGTATTTCGATTCGAATTACTATTTATGAAATATCATTTCAGTATATTATTCTTAATAATTATATTCGTGTGAATCGTCACCCACGCGAATACATTATTAAGTTAATATTTCTGAATTAATATTCTCGTTTAATGATATCCGTAACCTCACTTCGCGTAATTAAATTCCCATTATTTATCATCTTTAATATTATCATTTCCCAAACCAAAACCCCACTAAACCCTAGTCACTGACACATCCATGATAGACCGAAATATGCATATATATAGGGCATATGTAAGGGTCAGTCGCAACTGCCCTAGCCACCGTCCCACCGCTATTTCGATAAACCATGTCCATGGGTCCTTGACTATGTTTAGCAACCAGACTCTAACAAACTCCATCTCCAACCCAAATCTATTCTCAGACCAATAACCATCATCATTAATAACAAGTCACTACGATAAACACTACAGGCCTGTTTAGTTGCATTACAACTAAACTTCCCGTGGTTTACGCGTATATTAATCATAAACATGCATACCCGTACAGTGATAATATCAGCAATGAAAGTCAATAATTCATCATCATTAATAATTTATAAATCTCAGGTCGTAACAGTACAATCGTACGGATGTACGAATGTACGGACAACCTAAAGTACAGTGATGTTACAGTCTCCCCTAGTTAAAGGAATTTCGTCCCGAAATTCAACTTGGAGCGACCGTAGTAAATAAATGTGGGTACTTAAGCTTCATCTGATCTTCCCGCTCCCATGTGAATTCTGGACCCCGCTTCGATTCCCAACGTACTTTGACAATTGGAATTCTACTGCGTTTGAGCTGTTTAATCTCACGATCCATAATCTCCACTGGTTTTTCAACGAAGTGCATGGTATCATCGATGCGGATGTCATCGAGTGGCACCTGAAGATCCTGATCAGCTAAGCACTTTCTTAGATTGGACACGTGAAACGTCGGATGCACATTACTAAGTTCAGGAGGAAGTTCCAATTTATAAGCAACCTTCCCGATCCGTTCAAGGATCTTAAAAGGGCCAACATAACGTGGAGCAAGCTTCCCCTTCTTTCCAAATCGGACAACGCCCTTCCAAGGCGATACTTTGAGTAATACCATATCTCCCACTTCAAACTCTAGAGGTTTTCTTCGTTTATCCGCGTAACTCTTCTGTCTGCTGCGAGCAGCTAACAGATTGTCGCGGATCTGGCGGATCTTGTCAGTCGTTTCCTGAATAATCTCTGGACCAGTAATCTGCGAATCGCCGACTTCGGTCCAACAAACAGGTGACCGACATTTCCTGCCATAAAGAGCTTCAAACGGTGCCATACCAATGCTCGCGTGATAACTGTTGTTATACGAGAATTCAACCAATGGTAGATGGCCATCCCAATTGCCACCAAAATCGATGACACAAGCTCTTAACATATCTTCCAATGTCTGAATCGTTCGCTCCGTTTGACCATCCGTTTGAGGATGATAAGCAGTGCTAAGATCCAGTCTTGTTCCAAATGCTTCATGAAGTGATTCCCAAAATCGTGCCGTGAAACGAGCATCACGGTCCGATATTATACTTAAGGGAATACCATGTCGGCTAATGATCTCATCAATGTAGATACGAGCTAACTTCCGCACAGGGTAAGTTTCGCGTATCGGTAAGAAATGAGCCGACTTGGTCAATCTGTCAACAATTACCCAGATACTATCTTTGCCGTTCGCGGTCCGTGGGAGTTTAGTAATGAAATCCATGGAGATATTCTCCCACTTCCACATCGGTATTTCTGGTTGTAGTAACAATCCCGAAGGTCGCTGATGTTCTGCCTTGACTTTAGCACAGTTAAGGCACTTAGACACATATTCAGCAATATCCTTCTTCATCCCAGGCCACCAGTACAAGCCCCTAAGGTCTTGATACATCTTATCAGCACCTGGATGGATTGAATAACGAGACTTATGAGCTTCATCCATAATCAGCATCCTAAGATCACCCCTGTTCGGTATCCACAACCGATTCAAGTAATACATCAAACCGTCATCCTTAGTTTCCAATAAGATTTCAGCCCCGCAAGACATCTCATTTTTCAAGTTATCTTGAGCTAATGAGTGTTGTTGGGCTGTGAGAACATCATTACAGAGATTAGTGTGCACTCGGACACTATGAATCTGAACTTGACTTTTGCGACTAAGCGCATCTGCTACTACATTCGCTTTACCAGGATGGTAGCGAATTTCGCAGTCATAATCATTCAACAGTTCAACCCATCTCCGTTGTCTCATATTGAGTTCTTTCTGATTGAGAATATGTTGCAAGCTTTTATGATCAGTGAACACTACACACTTAGTGCCATAAAGATAGTGTCTCCATATCTTCAAAGCAAACACGACTGCACCAAGTTCCAAGTCGTGTGTGGTGTAGTTCTTTTCGTGAATCTTCAATTGTCTTGATGCATAAGCCACAACCTTCCCCCGTTGCATGAGAACACAACCGAGACCTAGGTTGGATGCATCACAATAAACCACAAAATCATCATTTCCGTCAGGCAATGTCAAGACCGGAGCATCACAAAGTTTCTGCTTCAAGGTCTGAAATGCCTCTTCTTGCTTTGGTCCCCACTCGTATGGCCTATTCTTTTGAGTCAAAGCAGTGAGAGGGACAGCAATCCTGGAGAAGTTCGATATGAACCGCCGATAGTAACCGGCGAGTCCAAGAAACGATCGAATCTCCGTCGGTGTCTTCGGCGTACTCCAATTCTTCACAGCACCAATCTTTGCAGGATCCACGTGAACACCGTATTCGTTGACTATGTGTCCCAAGAATTGGACTTCTTTAAGCCAAAATTCACATTTAGAGAATTTGGCATACAGTCGCTCCTCTCTTAGGATCTCCAAAACCAACTTAAGGTGTTTCTCGTGTTCTTCCTTGATCTTTGAGTAAATCAAAATATCATCAATGAATACTATTACAAATTTGTCCAAGTATGGCCGGCAAACACGGTTCATGAGGTCCATGAAAACCGCAGGTGCATTGGTAAGGCCGAAGGGCATTACCAGAAATTCATAATGGCCATATCTTGTTCTGAATGCAGTCTTGGGAATATCATCATCATGTACGCGAAGCTGATGATACCCAGACCTCAGATCGATCTTTGAAAACCATGCCGAGCCTTGAAGCTGATCGAAGAGATCATCGATGCGCGGCAGTGGATATCGATTCTTGATAGTCAACTTGTTCAATTCGCGATAGTCGATGCACATCCGGAATGACCCGTCCTTTTTCTTGACAAATAGGACCGGTGCACCCCATGGCGAATGGCTCGGGCGAATGAATCCTTTGTCAGTCAGCTCTTGTAGCTGGCTCGCCAATTCTTGCAACTCCGAAGGCGCAAGTCTGTAGGGAGCTTTGGCGACTGGGTTCGCACCAGGTACTAAGTCGATTCGAAACTCAACTTGTCGTTCTGGTGGAAGACCCGGTAAATCGTCTGGAAAAACTTCTGGAAAATCTCGTATCACTGGAACATCTTCAATTCTCTTTTCTTTCTCTTTCTTCTCCACAATGTGTGCTAAGAAGGCTATACATTTCTTCCTAAGGTACTTATGTGCTTTAGTGCATGACATCAGCTTAAGACCTTTACTAGCAGTTTCTCCAATTATTCTCAAAGTTTCACCCGAAGCTAAAGGAATACGAATATATTTTTCATGACAAACAATCTCCGCTCTGTGGGTGGCTAACCAATCCATGCCTATAATAACATCAAAGCTACCAAGATGCATAGGTATGAGATCAATTGGGAAAACGTGATCATTTAAGTTCACCGTACATCCAACGATAATAGTGTCAATATCAATAGTGTTTCCGTCAGCCACCTCCACATTGAACGGTTTATCTAAGTATGTACGTGTTCTACCAAGCAAGCATTCAAAATCATATGAAACGAAACTCCTATCGGCACCAGAATCAAATAAGACAGATGCATAAGAGTTGTTGATCAGAAATGTACCGTTGACCACATCCTGGTTGGCTTGAGCAGCTGGAGCATTCAGTTGAAAAGCCCGGCCTCTTGCCACCCTTTGATTATTCCCGGTCAACTTTGGGCAGTGATTCCTGAAGTGACCCACTTCACCGCACTCATAACAGGCTCTTGCCTGTGCCTGAGGTACCTGGCGAATGGGTACAGCCAGAATAGGTTGAGCATGAGGAGCTGGCAGTGCAAGCGGTGCTTGTTGCATCCTTTGTGCTTGCAATGCACTCCTACAAACATTAGCATAGTGCCCAAACTTGCCACAGTTGTTGCAGACGCGACATGGCAAGTTAGGTGCGTGATGATACCTGCAAGTATTACATTGGGGAGTGTTCCCAGTGTAACTTCTTGCAGCAGAATTGTTTGATGATTGCTGCGCAGACTTCGCAGCAGGTACAGTGACCATGAAGTTCCGATTCTTTCTCTTCTTGTTGCTGCTTTTGGACGAGCTAGCAGCTTCAGACTTGACTTCAGTTTTGACTTCTTTTGCAGTAGTCTTGGTGTCAGTCTTCTTGTGTCCCTTCCGAGTAAGTGTCCCATTCTTCACATGGTTATCAGTAAGAGTTGCAGATAGACGGATAGCAGCCTCCAGTGTTTTGGGATTACTCCCATAGACCGTATCCTGAATCTGTACCGGCAGCCCGCCGATATATTTCTCAATTGCCCTCTCCAAGGGTGTCACCATATGAGGCACCAGTAAGCTATACTCATGAAACTGAGTATTATAGATGACATTCTCGCCACTATCTTGTTTGAGTTCCCAGAACTCAGTCTCAAGCTTCCTCATTTCGCTTCTAGGACAGAATTCAGTGGTCATCAGATTCTTGACCTCTGTCCATGTCAGTGCTAAGGCAGCATCTACTCCCCTAGTTCGCTTTTCCCCATTCCACCAAGTCAGTGCTCTCTTTTGGAAAACACTGGTGGCATAGCGAACTTTCAGGTTCTCAGGGCATTCGCTGTTGATGAAGGTGTTCTCCATACTCTCGAACCACTGCAGCAGACCAGTGGCTGATTCAGCACCCGTAAATTTCAGGGGATTGCAGGAATTGAAGTGTTTGAATGTGCAAGTTGTCTGGTTTGCACCACCTCGATTCTGGTTAATGTTCTGGTTAGCCTGAGTCAGTTGGCTCACCAATCCAGAAATAAGTGTAGCTAACTCTTGTATGCCGGAGTTGGCATTACTGTTGTTAGCTTCCCCATTGTTCGAGTCATCTTCGTTGTGACGGCGAGGCGGCATGTTTCTGAAGGAAATAGAAACATGTTACTACCGTTTACAACGTAAGCTATACAAACAATGGTTAAATGAGTTCATTTAAGCAGTTAGGATCTAATATAGGAACTATATTTATCTCCTATCTGTCATTAAACTCAAAATATGTATAATTTTCTATTATTATTCTAAGTGTCCTAGTTGGTCATAACTAGTGTTAACTAACTATTTCCTAGGTCCTATACATTCCTCACTCTATACTAACACTGACAACCTCCCAATGCAATGCAACAAGCTTATATATAGGGCATATGCAGAGGTAGATCGCAATCTCCCCTACACCGTCCCACCACCGTTCCATTGCACCACGATTATGCCCTTGTTAGTGTGTAGAGTGTGTCATGCAGTTCACCATAAGTCTCACCTCACAAACCTTATCCTTAGTAGGATAATTTTGAGTGAAGTGATCTCTAGTTCCCTTGGACTTTTAGGTTTGCCTAATGTCTAAGTTCACCTGACATGTAGGCTTGCCTATTTCTAAGCTCACCTAATGTCTAAGTTCACCTGACATTAAGTTCCCCTAATTGTCTAAGTTCACTAAAATCTATATCAATTCCAATGTCAATAATCATCATTAAGGGTTCATATCATCACGAAGTGCTCTTATTGTCACTAAGTGTTCATATCCTCCCTATAATTTATTCTCATCAAGTGTCCATACCATCACTAAGTGTTAGTATCATCACTATGCGTTTACATTATCATCAAATGTCTATATCATCACCCAAGTCCATATCACATCACTAATCGCTCATTATCATTTCGTTAATCCTATGCACCCTACGTGTCCAATCCGTATGTTTTTATAAGGGAATTTATAAGTGTTTATCAAGTGTGATCATCCAAAGTGTCAATCCAAACCAACCTTAACCAACAAACCATCAACATCCATCTCACAATAATTCCTAGTAATATCTTAAGTTCCTGACACTGACAGACCCCCGATATACTACAAATGGTATATGTATAGGGCATATGTAGGGGTCAGTCGCAACTGCCCCAGCCACCGTCCCACCACCTTTGTAGTATACCACGAGTGTGTCCTTGTCTGGTGTTTACAATATAAACAGATAATTCCTAAAGCAAATAATTCATAAACAATTTATTTCCTAAGCAAGTAATTTCCCAAACGGGTAGTTCCCACATTCTTCAATACTGACATCCACCTAATGTACCGTAAATGGTATATATATAGGGCATATGTAAGGGTCAGTCGCAACTGCCCTAGCCAACGTCCCACCACCTTTACGATACACCACGTGCATGTCCTTATCGAATCATTAGGGCACACGTAAGCAAGAAATTAATAAGCAGCATATATATATCAGATGTATAACAGGAGTTCATATAACATGTAATAAACATATAAGCATGAAATCCTGAATATACTAACTAGTGTATGAATTTATTCATACTAGGGTATCCTACGGTTATAGACTAGGTCAACCATTTCTAGTAACCTAATTCCCTATAACCCAGGCTCTGATACCAATCTGTAACACCCCGACCGACGGCGGAATCATCGGGATGCCACGAGGGATGTGTAGATTGTTCAAAAGCTCATGGGCATCTAAATCATATCATCATATATCATTTAATCAACCACAATAATTACACAAAATCATGTTCATCATGAATCAATTACATCAAATACACAAAAGATTTAGTTAAACTAACCAAACTCTAATCGCCAGAAATTTAGTTAATTAACTAAGTCCAAGAATCCTATATGATGATGATGTCCAAAATAGAAGAGATCATCCTCTTCATCCTACTTGTCTCCATCACCTGAAACATGTAAGAAAATCGAGTGTCAACTACAAAAGTAGTTGGTGAGTAATCATAAGTTTTTATATTTAAAAATGTTTTAGTAAAATGCGTTTGAAAGTTTATGCTTAAAATGGTTTTATAAAATGCTTTGTTTAAAACGGTTATAAAACTTATGATCTTCTTGAGAAATCCATATGAATACCTGTATGAGATAATCCAACACACATCCATCAATTCAACAGCCAAACACATACACAATCACATAACTACATAACCAAATCAATCATAGCCAATCACAGATAATCATAATCAAATATAGGCAATCAATCCACAACAAATTAACCAAACTCAATCAATCATATTCTCAATCAATGTTCGTGACTATACATGATTCCTTATGTATTTAACATAAGTTAGATACATGAATCATGGAGTGGTCGCTAACCACGTGACAATACATGAAGTCAAAGCAATTAACCGAAGTCAAGAGCAATACTTCACGGATGTGGAAACCCTCCACGTGACAATACATGAAGTCAAAACAAATAACCGAAGTTAAAAGTAATGATTTCACGGAGTATGAGACAATACATGTAATCTTTGTTATTAACCGAAGCCAATAACAATGTTTACACGGATTTATAATAATCAGTGATAATCCATAATAATGATAATTCATAATAGTGAATATCATAATGATAAACAGGTATTATCCTTGTGTTATCAAAATAATATTTAAACCGGTATACATGTTTCACCTCCGAGTTTTAAAACTAAAACAGTTTAAAGAAAGGGAGGTTATGAGAACTCACCTGAAGTCCTTAGAATTCGTGTTCTCGTATTATGCGCGCTCGCGTATGTAACTCTAAATCCTCTCAACAATCTGTGATTATTGTGTATTTGTATTTATGAGCATATGTGTTTCATAATCCTTCATAAGTAATGTCATTAACTTTGTTTTGTCACGTATGACTTTAAATCATTAAGTGCTTGAGTTACTTAGACTTATTATTTAAATTGCGAGAAATCATTCACTTTAAAGTTTAATAAATCATACTTTAGTCTCTCCTTATAAGTTGCTCAATACATTTCATTCTAAATTCCCGGCCTTATAGTTTTTAATGAGTGGGGGACTTATAACCCTTTCCATGCAAAGTTCTTATCACATATTACCGCCCGTATTTAAATTAGCAGAACTTAGGTTGGAATTTAAAGAGGCTATATGTTTTAACTCGTTCCCATCATGTATCTCAAATTTAATTAAACTTCATAATTTGTTATAACAAATGAAAATGGTGACTAGGGGCTTGCATGCATGCATGAATATGTAAACCTACATGTATATGGTCAAGTCCCTTATATATATATATATACCCTTACCCTCTTAATTAATAAAAACTGGATCGTAGAACACATGGGCAGCGAACCTTCCCTCCCTATTAGCATAGGTTCGGCAAATGGGAGAGTAGGGTTCGGCCCCTAAGGCTTAGCCTCAAGGTTCGCGGGTTCCTGGTCAGCCCCAATGGTTCGCTGACCACTATGGGTTCGCCATCCCAAAGGTTCGACCAGCATGATTTGAGGGTTCGGTCTCTCTGGGTTCGTGGCTTCAACAGGTGGCTTCGGCTCTTATGGTTCGTTCACCTGCAAGCAACAGGGTTCGTGGTCGAGGAGGGAGGCTCGGCTGAAGAAGAGGGTTCGTGGGATTGCCTAGGGTTCGGCACTTAGTTTTCCCGCCCAGCTAGGGTTCGTGAGCCATGAAGAGGGTTCGGCCGATATGTGGGACACGAACCACCTGTTCATCATCATCAACCTCCAGCCCTAACTGTTTCAAATTCGGTTATGGCCTCCCCATAGTGTATACTACTCGATTAGCACATATATAACCCATATGAAATGAAAGAAACCGATCAACATGTTCAAAATAGGGTTTTTACCCCAAACCGAAACTAATGTCTAAGTTTTACCTCAACTCGTCGATCCAAAGCTCGTTTTCTTCGTATCCTCTTGTAGCTCTCACTCACCCGAACGCGTGGCCACCAAGATCTCTCGATATCGTGGAGTGATGATCAAGAAAAGTTAGAGAGAAGGTTATGTGTGTGTTTTTAGGTGAAAATAGAGAGAGAGTGTGTAGGGATAATGAGAGAAAAGGAAGAGAAATCTTCCTTTTATCGCGTGTAGTACCCCACTGTCCGATCTCGTTTTTATCGCGATAATATAATTAAATGCTCGGTTTTTATCATAAAACACGTTTAAAATGTAAAATGTTTAAATAAATAGATTTCGTTTAATAAGGTGATTTTAAATAAATCGTTTTGTAGAAACGGTTTCCGTTTATTTTCGCTAAAACAATACTTAATAAATTAATGTATTCCAATTTATTTTAGGTTGTGCTTCCTAATAAACGTTTTTAGTTTTTAATTTATTAACTTAATATCGTTAAATATTATTTAACTATCTCGTCGAAACACGTTACTCGCGTATGTATTCGTAAAGATCGTCACCTTTGCGAATCCAACGCTCGCATCGTATTTCGATTCGAATTACTATTTATGAAATATCATTTCAGTATATTATTCTTAATAATTATATTCGTGTGAATCGTCACCCACGCGAATACATTATTAAGTTAATATTTCTGAATTAATATTCTCGTTTAATGATATCCGTAACCTCACTTCGCGTAATTAAATTCCCATTATTTATCATCTTTAATATTATCATTTCTCAAACCAAAACCCCACTAAACCCTAGTCACTGACACATCCATGATAGACCGAAATATGCATATATATAGGGCATATGTAAGGGTCAGTCGCAACTGCCCTAGCCACCGTCCCACCGCTATTTCGATAAACCATGTCCATGGGTCCTTGACTATGTTTAGCAACCAGACTCTAACAAACTCCATCTCCAACCCAAATCTATTCTCAGACCAATAACCATCATCATTAATAACAAGTCACTACGATAAACACTACAGGCCTGTTTAGTT
Organism: Mikania micrantha; assembly: GCA_009363875.1. NCBI lineage: Eukaryota > Viridiplantae > Streptophyta > Magnoliopsida > Asterales > Asteraceae > Mikania > Mikania micrantha. Next base: position 19,231,944 of record CM018685.1, read on the forward strand.
GCATTACAACTAAACTTCCCGTGGTTTACGCGTATATTAATCATAAACATGCATACCCGTACAGTGATAATATCAGCAATGAAAGTCAATAATTCATCATCATTAATAATTTATAAATCTCAGGTCGTAACAGTACAATCGTACGGATGTACGAATGTACGGACAACCTAAAGTACAGTGATGTTACACATTATGAAATCAATACAGGATCTTGAACACTATACTGAATACTACAACGAGCGCGTGCATATTAGAGTAAGACAAGTCAACCCCTTCAAACACCAGGTGAGTTCATTTGTCCCCTTTCAAACTTATTTGTTTTACTTCGGGACTGAGAAGCATGTTAAACATTTTCATAAAACTCTTGAAATGTTATTTAATGCTTTAAACATAAACATGATGCCTATAGTGAAACTTATGCGGGAACTTAGAATACTTTGAAAAGCAATAGACTTGAAACTTATACTTAAACTTGAGGCTTGAAAACATATGTTGGATGCCTATGAGACTTGATCTTTATGCTATAACAATATGCTTAAACATGGTGATTGATGCTTATGTTGCAAACTAGAAGCTTAGATTATACACTCGATGCTTAAACTAAGTGCTTAATGCTTATGTAATAAACTATATTCATAAACTATATTCTTAAACTATATTCTAAAACTATATTCTTAAGCTATACTCGTGATGCTTATGCTATAAACTATATTCATAAACTAGATGCTTATGTTATAAACTATATTCTTAAACTATACTCGTAATGCTTATGCTATAATCTATATTCATAACCTAGATGCTTAATGCCATATACTAATGCCCAGTGCCGATGCTATAATGCAAATACCATATGCTTACTATGCTTAAATGCTCGAAATGCGTGGAGTGCTCTTAGTGCTATAAACTTTGAAAGCTATAAACTTATTATGCAAAAGCAACGGTTTGGCCTCTCAGTGCTTGCCTCTCAGGTTGCTAAACTTAAAAGCTATAAACTTGTTATGCAAAAGCAACGGTTTGGCCTCTCAGTGCTTGCCTCTCCGGTTGCTAAACTTAAAAGCTATAAACTTGTTATGCAAAAGCAACGGTTTGGCCTCTCAGTGCTTGCCTCTCCGGTTGCTAAACTTAAAAGCTATGAACTTGATAAGCTAAAACAACGGTTTGGCCTCTCAGTGCTTGCCTCTCCGGTTGTTAAACATTGGATGCTATAAACTATTGACTATGGAAGAACAATAGTTGGTCTCTCAGTGCTTGCCTTCATGTGTTCTTCCTAGTCGGGACTTGAAGAACAATAGTTGATCTCTCAGTGCTTGCCTTCATGTGTTCTTCACAGTCAGGACTAGAAGGCACCTATTATGGTCTCTCAGTGCTTGCCATAGGGTGACCTTTATAGTCGAGACTTGAGGGGTAGACTTATGGCCTCTCAGTGCTTGCCATACAGTGATTCCTCAATGTTCACTCATGCTATAAACTTAAACATAATGCTAAAGCTATAAACGAAATGGAGGGTAGGTAAGACGCTTAATTATCATTAACAGCAATGTCCTATGCGACTTAGTATGTGGTGGGATGTTGGCTAGGGCTTGTTCCCTTACATATGCCCTATATATAAGCATACCGAGTGGGATGATACAGGTGGTGTTAATGAGATTAAGGTTGTTACCTAGGGGATGTATGAATGCTTTTGGGTCAACATCATAAACTTTTAAACATGATGCTTGTTAAACTTATGGAAGCTATTACATAAGAATGCTATAGACTTGTAAACTTTGAAAACAGTAAACTAAAGCTATGATGAAGGATGAATTGATTGGTAGGTAAAATGCTTAATTATTATTAACAACAGTGTCATATCCGGGTTAGTATGTGGTGGGATGTTGGCTAGGGCTTGTTCCCTTACATATGCCCTATATATAAGCATACCGGCTTGGATATTACATGTGGAGTTAATGAGGTTAAGGTTTTACCGAAGGAGGTTTGTGAAACTATTTTGAACTTATAAACTTTATGAACTCACCAACCGTTGTGTTGACTTGATCTTTTACATGTTTTCTCAGGTAACGCACAGGAATAGGCTTAAGCTTTTGGATTGCATACTAGGATGCCAGTTAGCAGACCTAGTATACTTTGGAGAAGCACATGTTTTGCTATGGAAGCTATACACTTTTGATATCTTATACAGTTACAAGATATAAACATGATATTCTTTTGATAGGTTTACCTAGTTAAATTGCAGGACATTGATAATGTAATTTAACTTTGTAACCCTAATTATCATTTGATTGTGCTTTAGTTATTCTTAAACATTGATGCTATGTAAACAATCTAATCATCACGATTATCACCCGCGATATCACGCCCCGGGAACCTTCCGCCCGACGGGGACTTCGATCCAACCCCGCCGGCTCGGGGTGTGACAGATTGGTATCAGAGCTCAAGGTTATAGAGAATAATAGGTCATTACATAAATGGTTTGGCCTAGACTATAACTTAGGGACCCACATGTAGAGAACTTAAGACTTAAGCTTGCATTATGTTTTCTGCATTCGATCACTGCACTAACCAAATTCCTTTGGTTATGATCAGAATGCCGCCTAGAAAACAACCGACTCCGGTGCCTACTACACAGACTTCTGCACCACACTCTTCGACACCTTCACCTGCAGATTCACCACCGCCACCTCCTCCTCCTCCACACTCTCCATCACCAGGCTCAAGCAATGTTCAGCAAATTGATCCTGCTACTATCGCCTTGGCGACACTACTGAGCACTCAACTGACTAGTCAATTGAAGGATGTCATCCCAGAGATGATTAATAGGATTCAAAGTCATGGCAACAACTCGGGCCATACCACAGGGGAAGCTAGTGGAAACACTAGCCACACCTCAGACTGCTCCTACAAGTCCTTTGTAGGATGCAAACCACCTAGCTTTACTGGAGTCGAGGGAGCTGTCGGACTAATTCAATGGCTCGAGAAAATGGAGAACACTTTGGACATAAGTAGTTGTCCGGAACATCACAAAGTGCGCTATGCAGCTGGATCTTTCAGCAAACGAGCTTTGACATGGTGGAACGCGCAGATCAGAGCTAAGGGAAGAGACGAAGCAATGGCAATGCCCTGGGCAGAGTTCAAACTTCTTTTGAGGAACGAGTTCTGTCCGAAACATGAACTGCAACAACTAGAGATTGAGCTCTCGAACCACGTGATGAGGGGATCCGATCACATGACTTTCACCACACGCTACCATGAGTTAGTAGCTTTGGTGCCAGAGATGGTGCCAAATTTGGAAAAGTTGATTGACAGATATGTAGCTGGATTACCCTCCTGCATACAGAGTATTGTGCTGGCTGCAAATCCTGCTACTTTAGAGTCAGCCATTGCTCTTTCAGCTAAACTTACTAGAGTAATGGTGAAGTCTGGAGTTCTGAAAGATGACACAGGGAAATCCAAGGAAGCAGCAACAAAGAAGCCCGAACAACATCAAATAAAGAAGCAAAAGGTCATCGGAAACTATGCAGTTGCTACACCTCTGAGACAAGTCCCTGCAGTACCTGTCAACCCTACACCCAAAAACTATGTGGGAATGCATCCTCAGTGCATACACTGCAGATTTCATCATCCTACTACGGTGCCATGCAGACAATGCAACAACTGTGGCCGACTAGGTCACCGGACTCAACAATGTCGTGCTCCGGCCACACAAGCTACAAACAATGCCGCAGTAGCAATTCCTCCACCACAAAATCCTGGCAATCATAACAACAACAATCGGGGATGCTATAACTGTGGAGAACCAGGTCATTTCTCCAGGGACTGCCCGAAGAGGGTACAACAAGGAGCACCCGCACCTCGTGGGAGGGCATTTATGATTGGAGCCGCTACAGCACGCCAAGACCCGGCGACGGGTACTGGTATGTAGTATCTCCTCACTCATAAGACTTCATTTTATTTTGATACTAATATGAATAAGAAACTATCCTATTCCTATTAGTACAATCACATGAGTATTCCATGAAACTTAGGAATACTTTTAACCCAATAGAAGCAAAGAAACAATCCTTGGTTAATACACATAACATGCGTAGGAAGCCATAGCTAACACTAAAGTTGTGTAACAGCTGATGCTCATAGCATTGGTTAGTTTAAACAATGAAGTGTTAGAGTCACACAAGGATTAAGCAGGCAATAACAATAAGACAATTATGAACCATAAGACAACTAGGAGCAATAAGACCAGTAAAACTTTGAGGCTATATGTAGGAAAATCCCAAACGCAACCTAGAGTTAATCTGGGAACGTAAGGATATCACATTGACCAAAGTTTACCCATTGTTATAGAAATAGTAGTATCCGATAATAACTTTTAAATTTCGGGACGAAATTTCTCTAACAAGGGGAGACTGTAACATCAGTGCCGGACGCGTGCCGGAACAGTGATCGTAACAGTAAACATGTACAGTGATTCAGGTACACATTTCGTTAAACTATGTTTAGACTAATTATACATTTGATTATCATGAAACTATTAAACGACTGTCTGAATCTGACTAAAACCTTAGGGTTTAACAGTCAGAAAAACATGTCAGACAACACAGTATTGAAACACGAATACATGATGTGATATTTGTTGTATAAACGTATGTGAGGTCTAACAAAACGAAACTAAAGCGGTTATTGTTGCGGAATGCTAAACCGACGAGTTATTCGTATAGGTGACGATCTGTACGAATGATTCTGGTAGTTTAACGTTCTGAAATAATGACTTAACAATAGATAACAAGAATCAGAAAGCCAAACCGTCGACGTGTTCGTTCGAATGACGATTCGAACGAATACGCGCGATGGTGACGCGATCTGATGAAACGATAACGAATAACGATTCGAACGATCATAAATTTAAAGAAATATTATATTTCTTATTTTACAATTTTGAAACTCATCATAAAATAATTTAACTTTAACTATTTTAAATTAAATCGCGAACAATTTAGCTAAATGCGAAAAATTAAACAAAACGCGTAAACTGTTATAATTCGAAAAATAAAATTTAACGTAAAGATATTTAAAATGTTTTCTGATAATATTTGTACTCTATAAATCCTAAAAATATTCTTTTTATTTAAATTACGAAAAAGTCGCGTAACAATCCGGAAACGCGACGAACTTCCGAACCGAGCAACCGAAACGAACCCGAATACCCACGGGGTATAAAAACATCAAATGAGAGTGTTTTCTTTCATTTTTAATCAACTCTCTCTCTCTCTACCCACCAAAACCGTTCGTTTCTCTCTCTACAAAAAAAACCACCATTTTTGCTACTTTGAAGCTCCATATCTCACTCAATCGGTGGCCAAATCACGTGTTCTTGGAGCCTAAACGACCACCTTGACGTCCTCTACAAGAAAGTACAACGGATCTGAAGGTTTCACCACTGAAATCGGAGGTATGATGCCATGTAGTTTCCAGAAATTTAGGGTTTTCATGGTTTCTTCTTGTTTGTTCGAACCACACACACACACACCGGTTCTTAGCTTAAACAGTCGAACCAGAACACCATGCAGGCCATCTGTAGTATAACATGAGCCTTAGAAACAAATTGGGAATACTTAGATCAGTGAAAATGACGAAGGAGATATGCAGGGTTCGTGAGGTACCCATGACCGGCGAACCTGTGGGCCGAGACAAAGGCTGGCCGAACCCTGTTGATGTTGGCTACGAACCCTCCCAATGCAACGAACCTCGACGAACCTGCCATGCACAGACAGCAGCCGAACCCTCGGCACTTGCCCAGTCGCCGAACCTTGGCCTGCATCAGGAGTAGCCGAACCTTAGCTTGGTAGGTTCGCTGCTATGAGGGCCTTCTTCTTCGATTTGTTGAAGCAGCCAGATGTTTCTATGCAGGCCCAACACAATTACATCGGGCCCAACAGAGATCATGTTCATTTGATTTCAGTAACATTTACGGACCAAGATCATTGGGCTATGCCACATTCCAACCGGCCCAACAGCCTCTAAGCCGGCCCAATATGGTTATCAAGCCCAATTCATTTTGTTTTGACCCACTTAGGCAACCCATGGAATTGTTAGCCTAATAAGTTTCGGCCCATTATGACTAAGCTAACCCAATATGAAATTGGCCCAAAGAATTTCGGATAGGCCCAACATCAACTTTTGGCCTGATTACATCTATTTCGGCCCAATCACATCTAGAGCAACCTTTCGGCCCATTTAGCTTGTTTCTAAAGCCATAATAGGCCCATTAACATGTGAGGCCACGTATTGCCTAATTCCAATATTAAAACTAATGACTTACAAGATTATCCGGCTCTAGGAATGCTAAGTAATTTATAGACACTTGAATGAACGTTAAAAGTTATGAAAACAAAGAACAAATGCATAAGTGAAACAAACATTTTCTTAGTATTTGTTACAAAACGATAACAAGTTTTAGACAAATTACATGAGGTGTTAAAAGCTTTAAATACCAACTTGTGATTGATGTACAAGTAAAACATCATTAGCAAAGAAGAATTGGAGCCGGATAACAAACAATATTCCTAAGTGTTAGTAAACTTTAGGACTAACACTTACACGCACAACGAATCCCTACAAACAAATGCTTATAAACTACAACCATTATGAAATCAATACAGGATCTTGAACACTATACTGAATACTACAACGAGCGCGTGCATATTAGAGTAAGACAAGTCAACCCCTTCAAACACCAGGTGAGTTCATTTGTCCCCTTTCAAACTTATTTGTTTTACTTCGGGACTGAGAAGCATGTTAAACATTTTCATAAAACTCTTGAAATGTTATTTAATGCTTTAAACATAAACATGATGCCTATAGTGAAACTTATGCGGGAACTTAGAATACTTTGAAAAGCAATAGACTTGAAACTTATACTTAAACTTGAGGCTTGAAAACATATGTTGGATGCCTATGAGACTTGATCTTTATGCTATAACAATATGCTTAAACATGGTGATTGATGCTTATGTTGCAAACTAGAAGCTTAGATTATACACTCGATGCTTAAACTAAGTGCTTAATGCTTATGTAATAAACTATATTCATAAACTATATTCTTAAACTATATTCTAAAACTATATTCTTAAGCTATACTCGTGATGCTTATGCTATAAACTATATTCATAAACTAGATGCTTATGTTATAAACTATATTCTTAAACTATACTCGTAATGCTTATGCTATAATCTATATTCATAACCTAGATGCTTAATGCCATATACTAATGCCCAGTGCCGATGCTATAATGCAAATACCATATGCTTACTATGCTTAAATGCTCGAAATGCGTGGAGTGCTCTTAGTGCTATAAACTTTGAAAGCTATAAACTTATTATGCAAAAGCAACGGTTTGGCCTCTCAGTGCTTGCCTCTCAGGTTGCTAAACTTAAAAGCTATAAACTTGTTATGCAAAAGCAACGGTTTGGCCTCTCAGTGCTTGCCTCTCCGGTTGCTAAACTTAAAAGCTATAAACTTGTTATGCAAAAGCAACGGTTTGGCCTCTCAGTGCTTGCCTCTCCGGTTGCTAAACTTAAAAGCTATGAACTTGATAAGCTAAAACAACGGTTTGGCCTCTCAGTGCTTGCCTCTCCGGTTGTTAAACATTGGATGCTATAAACTATTGACTATGGAAGAACAATAGTTGGTCTCTCAGTGCTTGCCTTCATGTGTTCTTCCTAGTCGGGACTTGAAGAACAATAGTTGATCTCTCAGTGCTTGCCTTCATGTGTTCTTCACAGTCAGGACTAGAAGGCACCTATTATGGTCTCTCAGTGCTTGCCATAGGGTGACCTTTATAGTCGAGACTTGAGGGGTAGACTTATGGCCTCTCAGTGCTTGCCATACAGTGATTCCTCAATGTTCACTCATGCTATAAACTTAAACATAATGCTAAAGCTATAAACGAAATGGAGGGTAGGTAAGACGCTTAATTATCATTAACAGCAATGTCCTATGCGACTTAGTATGTGGTGGGATGTTGGCTAGGGCTTGTTCCCTTACATATGCCCTATATATAAGCATACCGAGTGGGATGATACAGGTGGTGTTAATGAGATTAAGGTTGTTACCTAGGGGATGTATGAATGCTTTTGGGTCAACATCATAAACTTTTAAACATGATGCTTGTTAAACTTATGGAAGCTATTACATAAGAATGCTATAGACTTGTAAACTTTGAAAACAGTAAACTAAAGCTATGATGAAGGATGAATTGATTGGTAGGTAAAATGCTTAATTATTATTAACAACAGTGTCATATCCGGGTTAGTATGTGGTGGGATGTTGGCTAGGGCTTGTTCCCTTACATATGCCCTATATATAAGCATACCGGCTTGGATATTACATGTGGAGTTAATGAGGTTAAGGTTTTACCGAAGGAGGTTTGTGAAACTATTTTGAACTTATAAACTTTATGAACTCACCAACCGTTGTGTTGACTTGATCTTTTACATGTTTTCTCAGGTAACGCACAGGAATAGGCTTAAGCTTTTGGATTGCATACTAGGATGCCAGTTAGCAGACCTAGTATACTTTGGAGAAGCACATGTTTTGCTATGGAAGCTATACACTTTTGATATCTTATACAGTTACAAGATATAAACATGATATTCTTTTGATAGGTTTACCTAGTTAAATTGCAGGACATTGATAATGTAATTTAACTTTGTAACCCTAATTATCATTTGATTGTGCTTTAGTTATTCTTAAACATTGATGCTATGTAAACAATCTGATCATCACGATTATCACCCGCGATATCACGCCCCGGGAACCTTCCGCCCGACGGGGACTTCGATCCAACCCCGCCGGCTCGGGGTGTGACACTTCGCAAATCCAAAAATCACACTTTGAAAACTTCGCGTACAGTTGTTCCTTCTTCAATAATTCCAAGAGTAGCCTTAGGTGTTCAGCATGTTCTTTCTGATTCTTCGAATAAATCAGAATACCGTCAATGAACACTATTACGAATTTATTAAGATATGGCTTGCACACTCTATTCATGGGATCCATGAATACGGCGGGTGTGTTGGTCAGTCCGAACAGCATAACCAGAAACTCGTAGTGTCCGTATCGGGTTCTAAAGGCAGTCTTAGGAATATCGTTTTCCTGTATCCTCAGTTGATGGTAACCCGATCTCAAATCGATTTTTGAATAGTAGCTTGAGCCTTGCAGTCGGTCAAGCAAATCGTCTATTCGCGGTAACGGGTATCGATTCCAGACCGTCACCTTGTTCAGCTCTCCGTAATCGATACACATATGGAATGATCCGTCTTTCTTCTTCACGAATAAGACCAGTGCTCCCCAAGGTGAGAAGCTCGGTCTGATAAATCCCTTGTCTAACAGCTCCTGCAACTGGTTAGATAGCTCTTGCATCTTAGTTGGTGCTAGTCGGTACGGAGCTTTAGCAATCGGTGCTGCTCTAGGAGTGAGGTCTATCTGGAACTCGACTTGTCGTTTCGGTGGTAGTCCAGGTAAATCCTCGGGAAATACTTCAGGAAAACCTCAGACTACAGCAATGTCCTCGATCTTCTTCTCGGTCTTCAGTTGCTCAGTGATGAGGGCTAGTGTTGCATTATATCCTTTCTGTAAGTACTTGCTTGCCTTCATGCAGGATATGATGTTCAGTGGTATTCCCCGTCGTTCTTCTTCAATCGAGATCTGCTCTCTGTTCTGCAACGTCACTCGTACGACCTTTTCGTTGCACACGATCTCAGCTTGGTTTGTAGATAGCCAGTCCATTCCAATGACCTCATCGAAGCTCCCGAGAGTCACCGGCATTAGATCGATTTCGGGCTCGTGATCCGCCAAGACCATGATGCATCCTCGAAAAATGTGTTGCATTTCGATCAGCTTGCCATCGGCTAACTTTACGGTATACTTATAATCTACTGGTGTTGAAGTAACATCAAGCAATTTACTAAATTTACTAGATACAAAACTCCTATCGGCACCGGTATCAAATAATACACTTGCATAGATATTATTTAAAAGGAAAGTACGGGTTATGATGTTGGAATCATCTTTAGCTTTTCCGGATCCGAATACGAATGCCCTGCCTCTTGCAGCGTTGCCTCCTGCTTTCTTGTTTTGTGGGCAGTCTCGGCGTAGGTGGCCAGGCTTTTCGCAGGTGAAGCATCCCCTTTGTGGTGTCACTCTGTTTGTGTTCAGCTTCGGGTTGGCATGACACTCCGTCGTAGTATGTCCTTTTCTCCCACATCTTGTACACTTGATCCTATTGCATGGGCCAAAGTGATGGTATGAGCAATTGTTGCATTTGGGGTAGTTACCTTGGTATACTTTCTTGCCTTGAGCATCAGATTGAGTGGCAGTAAAGACTTTTGCTGGTGCGGGGAGATGCTGGGTTGATTGTTGTGGTGAGAATGTACTGTTGTTTCTTGACTCCCACTTCCGCTTGGTCCCTTGGGGCTTCAGGTGTTCACCCCTCTTGGGTAGCTTACCCTGTGCTACCGCTTGGTCAGTCAAACAATGACCCAAACAAATAGTGGGTTGAATGAGTGTGGGGTCTTCCGTGGTAACTATGCTTTGGATCTGTTCAGGTAATCCACTGATGTATTTTTCAATCTTTTTGTATTCTGGGGTCACCATTTCTGGATACAGTTTACACATCTCGTGGAATAGAGCGGTGTATTTGTTCGATCTTGGATCCCTCCATTTTGTGAATCCGGAACTCCTCCAGTTGCTTGATTTTGTTCCGAGGATAGTATTCTTCCTTCAGCATCTTGACGAAGTTTTCCCATGGGATTGAGTTAGCAGTCTCCAGACTTAGTATCTGAACGTGCGAATTCCACCAAGTGAGTGCATGTCCTTCCAAAGTGTCGGTAGCAAATTTTACTTTATTCTCTTCAGAACACCCGCTTATGTAGAAGATTAACTCAACCTCCTTAATCCATTGGAGCAGTCCTACCACTCCTTCCGATCCCTTGAATATATGAGGATGGTAGCTAATGAAGGTTCTGAATGAACATCCCTTTGAGTTGTTGTTGTGAGTCTCGTTGCTTGTTTCACTGTTTAAGCGTGCAGTCTTGTAATCCGCAATGGCTTTTCTAACCCATTGTTCTACCATAGCTTCGATAGCCGCAGAACTGATTGATAGGTTGTCTGTACGCACATACGTTCCTCGACCAGCCATTCGCAGTATCTATATACAATAGATATTGTATTACCAACCGTTAGAGATAGTTGTGTGTTAGCATGTGCAGAGGGAAAATTTATCATTTTCTCCAAAAGTACAATAATAAGTTTCATAAGATTACTATTACCAAAGTGATTCTATGAGCATAGCTCGCTCATGTAATGTTCTAGCAATACTAAATACAATGGGGAAATAAACTACTCGGTGTAGGTAGCGGAGTTCGGATCTCCACTAGCAGCAGTGTGTTACTCAATTTCCCTAATGGATGTAGCTTACTATCTGAGTTTGCCAGAATTCGTATGTACCTATAAATTCACGATTACGTTGGGCACCATGATCGTCAATTTATCTTACACAGTCATTCTAGTTCCTTCATCCTGAAGCTAGTGATCATAGTAGTGCTCGAGGTTCATCTTTGAAGTGCTGTCACTAAGGTTCCAGTCCTCAGGTGTACGTCAGGTGACTGGGTTTACGCTCAAGGATGGAGATTTGGAAAAGCGTTCGATTCGAGTTAGATCGTGCTAGTGTAGTCTTCTTCAGAACATTAAAGAGTTCCCTTCAGCCTCGTGCTCGCCCTTTCACTAATCCCATCACACAGTTCTCATGCGTAGTCGGATGTGGATACCCGCTAAGGGTTCCAAAGGTATGCTCGTAGGTATCCGATAAATTCACAAAGCATATTGCTAAACTATGCACATAATGTGCTATGCGAAACTAGTGTAGTGTCTAATGTTGAGCAATGGCTATAGTCTAAGTTTACTACATGCAAACCTAGTTCTCTATAACCAAGGCTCTGATACTAGTCTGTCACACCCCCAAATTCCCACTTGTGGTGTTAGTCCACGTGGGTGTGACGTGGCCAGAATCACAGCCCATAGTTTATATAGAACACCTCTATATGCGTTTTCAAAGTACGTTGTCTGACATAAATACAACCATATAGTTTTAAATAGACTAGCAGCGAAAAATACAATGTTTGTGCAGCGGAAAATAACAAGTTAAAATATGCAGCGGAAATACAATTGTCAGACACTACATTGTAATAATACAAATCTTAAGTCGAAATTGTTTGATCAAAGCGACATGACAAAAATAAATGCAATCCTATGCTCATGCCCTTAAGTGTGCATCCTGTTCCATACGTAGCTAATTACCTGAGAATACAAGTTTAAGAAAAAGTGTCAATACAATGGTTGGTGAGTTCACAAGTTTTGATAAACACAGGTAGTAATTCAGAAATTATGTGTCATACTGTTTATTAAATGTTAGTCCCGAGCCCTAGGCTCCAAGTGTCAGTGCGTCACTACCGAAACTAGACTTGTTAGTCCTTGCCTCCGCTATGTCTCGTAATAACATAGCAAGATAGGTCGAGATTTCACGTGTTATGACCTCCAGTCAACATTTTCGCCACGCAGGGCTCGTCACACCCAAATAGATCTATTCAAACTCACCTCGTTGTTTATACATTAACGATAAGACTTTGCGAGGGCTTAATTACGATATAACACTTATGTTTTTCTAATAAACCAGCATACACAATTTGTTTGTACAAGTATAAATGTTTGACTCAGTTCAACAAGTATTCTCCCCCTATTTGAAAAGTTTATAAAAGAGTTAAAGAGGGGCCGTAAACTCACCTTAGTAGTGATCGGAAAGTAAATGCGTAAGCTCCTGCGTCGCAGAGTAGTCGGTCACCGGCTACCTATATCGTACACCGTACGTGAGTTTGTGTAAGTGACCGTGCTCGTGTTCGTGCTAGTGCTCGTGTTTGTGCTCAACAACCCTTGGTTGTTCATGTTTGTCCGTGTTGGTCCATAATGACCATGTTTGACTGCGTTGGTCCATATTGACCGTGTTTGACCAATGTTGACCGTGTCAAGTCAACGACCCGTTGGTGAAACGTGTGACAGTTGTGAATCGTGTAGCAATCGTGTAAGTGCTCGTCGTGTGCAAAACGCGTAACTTGCGTCCATGGACAACTTACTACTTATAGTAAGTTTCCATTTATGAAAAGTTCACAAAGCATGACGGTTTTTTAGTTCTAGCATGCTCATTAGTCCTACGTGATCATGTTAATACATAACACTTTATCATACGAAATCACATAAGTCATTTTCATCAAGTTTGCACATAAAAGTTTCCTAAAATGGAAAATTTCTAAATCTAGCATGTGCGATATCGGAAACCATCTAACTTAGTATTCAATCATCATATTAAAGCATGTTAGGCCACTTAGCATGTTCAAATCATACAAAATGTTCATAGTTCAATATTTCTAGGAATAAAGTTACTAAAAAAATAGTAACTTGTCAATTTACACACAAATGATCATTCTACACATACCTAAGCCCTTTTCATGTCACAAATCATCAAAATAAGCCATTTAACATCATCCAAACTAATCAATCTAAGCCAAATCATCTTCTATCAAGATTTAGTCCACCAAAGTTACTAAAAATAGTAACTATGACATAAATCAATCAAGTGACCATTCTAAGCATTTCCAATTCGTTCTTGCATCACATAACATCATTTTATACCATTTATCATCCCCTTATCATGTGAATCTAATCGAATCATCAACAATCAATATTTTGACTATAAAAGTTACTAAAAATAGTATGTATTCCCAAAATGACCCAAATAATCTCCAAGTCAACATCTTGCACATAATATCATCATATTATAATCCAAATAACAAATCCATACACATGCATGTTAACCATTTCATCTAATTCACCATTTTGTAACTAAAAAGTTACTAAAAATAGAAAGAACTTCAAATACACCATTTTAACCATTAAAAATCATGATCTAATCTTGCAAAAACACTTAATCATTATTAAGATTCATCTCTATATGGCCAAAACCATTTACAATGCTTTAGATCATACATGCATGGCATTATTTCAACATTTATATACAAATCATGCATCATAACAATACACCTCATCATGGATCGTCAAGATATGTTGCTAAAACACTTTAGATCATCAAGAATCATGTTAAAATCAACAAACCCAGATCTGAAATTCGTGCATGTGCATCAAAGGTGCTTGCATGCGAGATTTACACATGCATGTGTGTGTAATGATGTGTAAAAGGGTGTTTTAGCCACAAGAACTACCTCGAAGGCTCAAGAATTGCAAGATAGTGATGTTAGCAGCTTCTACAAGCTCCTGGACCACTGGATCGAGTAGAGAAGAAGTGTGGTTGTTGTCTTCCAGCTTCAACGAAGGATGAGAGGCTTCAAACTCCAAGTCCCCAAGCTTCCCAAAGGGTCTCCAATGGATTCCAAGGGCTGTTCTTGGTGAGTTGCAGAGGGAAATGCCGAAGGGTGGCGTGCAGGAGCAAAAGAAATTATGAAAAATGGTAGTGTAGGCATCATTGTCTTGGTTTTATAAAGATATTATCGACTGACACCCGTCGCGTACCGCGACGAGAGGCCAAAAAGATGCTTCGTGATACGCGAAGGAATTCAGGATTTAAACCCCCGCGCCGCATGTCGCGTACCGCTACAGGGCCTCCTGTTGGTCCATCGTGTACCGCGATGGACCCCTGAAGAGCCCAATAAGCCTGGTTTAATGGGTTTAATCCGTTCGTCGCCGTTTTCACGTTCCCGAACTATCGTTAAGCCTCGTTTGAACTTCCAAGTTCAACGTGTGAGTGTTTCGTGAGGTTTCGAGTGTTGTGTTACATGATGTGCTTAAACGTTCACCAATGTTCGTGTGTTTTGACACGTGTGTGCTGTTTCTCGATAATTCCTCGAATCATCTGGTCATGTGTCAGTGTTTGTACTGTCGTGCCACGTGTCACACTAAATTAAACTAATTCTAGTGCCACGTGTACAAATACTATTTAAACAAACATTTAAATAAATAAAAGTCTGACCTGGAAATTACGGGGTGTCACAGTTTCGAACCCACATATAATATAATTGTATTGACTAGTTATCAATCGGTATTGCATTGTAATGATATGTATACCTGTAAATACTTACTTTAAACATTTGATGTTTACTGCTTACGTAAAACCTGTGCTCTCACCAACCTTTGTGTTGACCCTTTTACTCGCATGTTTTCTCAGGTAACTAAGGCACGTGCACGAGGAACTAGGATGCTAGGAGTGGAGTCTCATGCATCTATTTTTGTGTCTTAGACTAATGAACAACTAATATTTGTTTGTTATGTATTGATGGATAACTTTAATGGCTTCCACAACTATTATTTTGTACAGATTTGAAACTGTTTTATCAATGCTTCTACAACTTATGATTTCAATGCTATTTTGATAACTCATACATTTACTTCCGCAACTTTGATTTTACAAAACTGTTTTATCCAAGTTATTGGATGTGCGTATGCAACCAGACATGTAGGTCTCGCAACTGTGACCGGAGACTGCGATCCTACAGAGCGCCGATGACCGGTGCCCTCATGTCGCGCCCTTCGGAGAGGCCGGGAAGGCTGGGGTGTGACACATGCCAGGCCTGTAGGAGGTCCCTGGTTTGAATCCCCTTTGAGTCGGTTTTTTGAATAAACCTCCTTTTCTTTTTACTATTTCACTATTCAAATGAACTCCAAAAACTCTAAAAATATCCCCAAAATTATAAAATAATATTTCTAACATTCTGTAAAAATTTTGGAATTTTTCAGATTCAATTTATATTACTTTTCTATTTAAATGTTATTTAAATAGTTTTAAATATATAAAAAAATATTAAAGCATTTTTAAAAATTCTGAAAAAATTCCAGAAATTATAAATCAACTATATAAATATTCTGAAAGTTTTTAAATAATTTTTTATTATTATTTAACAAATTTGCTATTTTAGTATTTAAATAAATTTTAAAAAGATAAATTTTTTTATAAATATATTTAAAATCAAAAAAATAATTTTAATGTTATGAGATTTATTTTATGATAATATAACTACAATTTTTCAAGAATATTAACAAACATACCTATTTTTTTTTAAATCATTTTAAACTTATAAATATTTATAAGTCATTTTCTAATTATTCTAATTTTATAAATTCAAGATATTAATATTTGTAAATTATTATTTTATGTTTGGAAAACAATTATAAAAATATTATTCTAGTTATTATTTTATTTAAATGCTTTTATTTATTTCATCACAAAAATTACAAAATATTTTCAAACTATTATTTCAAACACAAATTAAAGGATGATCATATGGACAAACATAACACATACTTAGAAAGATCTAAGTTATATTCTTTAATATAAAAATAGGTTGATTTGGTGATTCATTTCTACCTAAACATAAGCAAGCACTGGTTGGATAATTTTTAAAGCAAAAGCATGTGAGTTTTCTTATACTTCACTCTTTACATTTTTGTAATTTTTGGGATGTTACACATGTCTTATCAAACATGTTATTCTTGAGTCATAAACAAATACATTGATGCAATACTTTAGTTTAAGATATAATTAGATTTGAATGTTATGTGTTGCTTACTTGTTTGTATATCTATGTGTTATTACTATTGGAATAATCATATACAATCATTAGTACTAGTAGACTTTGATTAACATGACTTATGTCATTGTTTATATTGAAGGTGAAATTGCCAAAAACATTTAGTATTACTAGTAGCCTTTCTTTAGTGACTTTGTGTCATTATGTTAGAAAGGTGAAATTGCCAAAATCATATCATCAAACATTGTGAAGTACATATATATTTAGACCAATTTTTATTAGACTATTGTTGCATCTTATTTTATATATCTATATATCAACGGTATGAGATTCTCAGCAACTATGCAAATAATTGATCAAATCTTATTTTACATGTATAACAAGTTAGAAAGCTTTGGACGAAGACACACATAAGCTATTTAGACCTAGTTTTAATAAAACAAACAATGTTATATACTTTGGTTTTGAGTTGTAATGATGGATTATTGTTTGTCTTGTTTTGAACAATATGAATGTTTGAATGGATGTTATGTTGGATTTAAATTGGATTATTAACTATTGAAATTTACAAAGTAGTACAATGAGTTATGAACAATCACAATCATGCCCCAATGTATTCCACTATAGGTTGGGGTGTGACAACCACCGGCCATCGCACATCTGAACCACCACCGGCCATCGCACCTCTGCACCAACACCGGCCATCGCACCTCTGCCCACCACCGGCCATCGCACTTCTGCACAACCACTGCGCGAGCAGACCGCACCACCGACTGCCACGCCGTCTTCCTAATGCCCACTCGACGACGATCAGAGCCACCAACAGTTAGGGTTCGAGGTTTTCTTACCTTGAGTGACGGTGAGGTGCTATGGAGGCGACGAAGACGACGAAAAATGGTGAGGGTTCGACGATGGTGCGATGGAGGCGACAAGAGGCGATGATGACGACGGGCGGAGGAGCGATGGCGGAGGAGCTACGGTGGAGGGGATGCGGCGGAGCTACGAAGATGGTGAGGGTTCGACGGCTAGGGTTTTTTTGGGAAAAAAAAAGAGTTTTTTTTTTCATTTAGTTGTGCAACCAAAAAGCTAACCATTCAAACCCTTTTAACCATTCAGACATATTAAGCATTTAAAAAAAATATTTCTCCACATCAAATATTGACACTCGATTGAGCAGGTGTCACTTGTCAGGCAGCCACAATCCGGTTCGAGCCAAGCAGATTCCCATTATCTGTTTACATTCATGTAATCACCACCACAATCAGCAAAATCCCCAATTTCAAATCACACCCCTGCAAAATCTTGCAACACCAACATCCTCCCATGGCGAATAAACCATTTCTGTTACAATCCAATTTCAATTCCAGTCCTCTGCTTCAACAAACCTTCAATTTCCCCAGAATCCACTCTTTCCCAATCAAATTCTCCTACACTCGTTACAAGTATCCTAGAATAAATCAGCCTTCTTACAAGCTCATCAAATCTTCCCCCAAAGTGACAATCATCATGAACCACAATCCCAACAGAGGTCAACAAGATAACGATTTGAAACCAGTTGTTACCAGAAATGATGTAAATCAAGTGTTTTGGAGATCAATTAGGAACATTCTGAAGGCCTTACAAAAACCTGTGATAACTGGGATGCTATTAGGATTGTTATTGTTGTTTGATCATCACAATGGTTGCGCTGCTTTGGCTGCTTCAGGTGGGCGAATGGGTGGGCGATCGTTTTCTTCTTCGTCAACACTGTCATCTTCTAGAAGCTATTCGACCCGAACCAGAGGCCCGGAGTTGTCGTTTTCTGCCCCGTATTATGCTCCAGCTCCGTTTGGGGGTGGTGGGTTTTTTGTTGGGCCAGCAGTTGGAGTCGGGTCAAGTTTTTTCTTTGTTATGATGGGTTTTGCTGCATTTATATTGGTGTCTGGATTCTTGTCAGATCGATCTGATGCTGATGATGGCAGTGTGCTTACTGCTACTGAGAAAACAAGTGTTCTCAAGCTTCAGGTATTGTAATCTTTCAAGATTTGAATTTGAGGATCAAATATGTTCTTTAGTTGATACTACTTGCTGCAAATTGTTTGTTTTAATAGGTAATAAAAGCCTGTATATCCTTTGTTACAGTTGATTATCTGATTGTGACTATGCGCAATGGGCATGATTTGAATTGTAAATCTTCTAATGCATACAACCTAAAACCAAATGTAACTGTTAATCTTGTATTCTTCAAGGTTGGGTTGTTAGGTATGGGTAGAACACTGCAAAGGGATCTCAATCGGATTGCTGAGGCAGCTGATACATCTACCCCCGAGGGCTTGAGCTTTGTATTACAAGGTAATGAAGCTTATTGGTTGATATTTATATACGGTTCTCTTTTAGCAATCAATGACCAAGGTTTCTACTTGCATGTGAGTGCATGCATATAACCAAGCATGTTTTTGTATGTGTGTGTGTGTGTTCTTTTGATTGATGTTTTGGTTGCAGAGACGACACTAGCTCTACTTCGGCATCCTGATTATTGCATCTCTGGTTACTCCTCTGTAAGTGATTTGACTTACACTTCAACATCTTGCTTCTGCTAGACTATTAGTCAAAAAGTTAACAAATTATAACATCAGACTCTATAAATATTCGAGCAAAATGTTGGATATTTGACACATAGATGACCAAATGGAAGTTCATTAGTTCTTTTCCTTACAAAGAGTTAATCAATATGCAGAAGAAACATCTTTTGTAGACCAATCAAGTGGCAGAAGTACATTGTTACATTTGAGTCCAAGCAATTCCTTAAAAATTTATTACCCTTTTTTTAAAAAAAAAATCAAATGTTTGCGTTTTGGTTTTAGTGTTTTATTAATTTGGTGCAGACGGATGTTAAAAGGAGTATAGTGGAAGGCGAGAAACGATTTAATCAACTTTCTATTGAAGAACGAGGTAAATTTGATGAGGAGACTTTAGTCAATGTCAACAACATCAGAAAGCAAAGTGCAACAAGTCAAAGATCAAATGGGTTCCGTAACGAGTATATTGTGGTCAGTACTTTTGATACGATTATTATGCGCATTTTCTTTTTGGTTCATATTTCACATTAATTTGGTTCTATCAACTGAATCTAGTTAAGCACTTTCAGTTGATGTTTTTCTCTTCTCTTTGCTGCTTTCAGTTGTGTTCTTTATATATTTCCTTTACCACTGAAAATGCAAAGAAAGATGCAAGTTGATCACTTGATCATATATCTGAAACTACTGACATTTTAGGAATTTATGTTAATTCATAAATACAAAATCAAATTTTGAATATCAATAACAGTATTGAATAATAAAAGCATAAGTGACTTATTCAGCATGGAGTGAGTTTTAATTAGAGAAAAAAAATCATTTCTTGGGTGTGTTATATCTATATGGCCATGCGATAAACAAACACCTCATTTAGACTCGACATCATATCGCGTATGTATTATCATTTGTGCATAGATTCACGCATGTATTATTATTCATGTATAAAATGCGAATATTCAAGGTTAGGTGAGTATAGGTAGATACGTGACTAAAAGCATATTGTGTATCTCATGGGCTACATGTCTGAAATTCTTATGACAAGACCATAGAGGTATACAGTTCTTTGACTACAAAAAATGTTTGCTGGTTGTTAGATTACAATCATCGTGGCGGCTGGAGGGGTACATAAACTACCGCCCATCAATAGCAGTGCACAACTGAAGGAAGCCTTGCAGAAACTGGCCTCTATCCCTTCAAGCAGAATAATGGTGAGATCCATATGCACTTGTTTTCTAGCCCAGAAATAATGACTCTTTTTTTATTGTTGACTATTATATGATAATCTTACAGGCAGTTGAAGTGTTATGGACCCCACAAAATGAAAATGATACTCTTTCAGAGAGAGAGTTGCTTGAAGATTATTCGCTGTTGCGCCCTTTATAGGTGAGCTGTTATATTACTATGTACATAATCTATAGGCGATGAATGATGCAGAAACTGTATCCCCTTACAATTTTCGACATGGGTTTTATACGTGCAAGTGTGATTTCAAATGTGTTTCTTAAAAGTTTAACAAATTTTGTGGTTGTATGGTGTGTTTTATAGCAACAAGAGAAATTTTAAGCTTATGTGGCATGAATAGCATGGTTTTAGAGCATTATTGTTTTGGATCTAAACTTGATCATTTTATCAGAAATTGGAAGTTGTTTACAGGTATTAAATATTTTATGTAGTTCATTTACTCATGAAATAAATTGAGTAAAGTAACAAAATTTTATGTGATGAATAGAAGAAGATAGAAGAATGTGTATCTAACTTGATTAACCCTCCAACTAATTCACTAATATCTTATTTACTTAGTAATTGACCACAACTTGGATTTTATACTTTTGTGTACGGATCACAAATGCTAAACACGCAATGAACGAGGGATGGTGTGAACATCCAACTTGAGCTTTGGAACAAAGTGGAACCTTAATCTTGTGAAGAACAAAGTTGCAATCAATTTGATGTGATACCATGTGCTACTTTTATTAATCTTATCTGCTTGTCAAGTAGTTTGCGCACGGTTTTTATACTAAAAAACATCTTTTTTTGAGCTGGGGTTTTCTTTAAGAGTAGCATCTTTATCCTTTGGGACAGTGGTAAGGTGTGGTTTCATCTTACCCTCTTTAGATCTGCTTTAATATTGGGGCTTTTGATGAGTATGCATGTTTGTTTGCATTCTTTCGAGCATGATGGGTTAGATAGAGGGTAAGGTCATAGTGATTCATGACTTTTTATAGGATTAGGGATGAATACTTGTTGATCTTTATGTACACTTTATAGCCATGCGAGTTCAACATGTGTTTATACTCGGTTTCAATGGACGGAGAGAGATAACAACTTAGTTTCTGGTTTTGCCACGAGACTTGGCAAGATCCACGATGGATACTAATCCATGATAGAGTTGTGAAGAAAGCCATTTAAATAAAAAGAAAGAAACGAGTGTTAACATGCCTATGACACCTGTCACCCACCCAAAGAACGTTGCATGAGGCGATCGACTACGAAACCAAGAGGTGTGGTTCAAACTACTATCTATGTCCCTCAATTGTGTTACGCTTGGATCTTGACTAGAATTCTCTAATCATCGTCTTGAGTTGGTCATCCAAAGGTAGGATTCAAACCCTACGGTCTCTTTTGATGAACCCTAAGTCCTAAAAAAAATCAGGGCACTTTTGTGATGGTTGAAAGCCATTTAAATGAATGAATCCTCTCTTATGTTTATTGAAATGGATTATGGAAGGGATAACTCCCTCAAACTCTTCTAAATTATAAAATTTGGTAACACTTTTGCAGTTACAAAAATAAATTATCAAATGAGATAACTTTTCTCAACCTTATATGGATTGAGGAAAGGTTCAAAAGCAGTAGTCTTGATCAATACCACTTAACTATAATAATATTTTGCATTATAATAGTAAAAAATAGTTAAAAAGAGAGAGAATCTAGGAAAGTTTGGCTATTAGGGGTCATATTGATGCCAAGTGAACAAAAATATCCGGTGAATTTCTATTTTTGAATGAGATACGAGTGGGGAAAGAAAATAAATAAATATTGCTCATACCTAAAAATGTGATAAAAAGGTTGCTTCAGAGGAGACTCTCAGCTCATAGATTTTTTTTTATTCAGTTTCAGAAATTAATTTTGAAATCCAAACATGAAAAAATTTGTCCAAAACAATCAACACTTCTGATGCCAAGTTTTGTTGGCCACTTTCTATGCATATACTATAGATAAGTCAAAGACAAACGAGAGCAGGTCTTGAAGTAATTGTTAATGTTGTTTTTTGTGACCTTAAGGTAACGGGTTCAAGTCGTGAGAAACAACCTCATGTACAAATTTGTAGGTTAAGATGATGTATATCACCTTGAGAAACGATCCAGACCCTTCCCAAACCGTGCGCAAAATGCGAGGTACGTCAATCATCATGTACGACCAATTCCAAGACATAGATGAGGGAAAGTACGAATCGACATAACAAAGTCTTAAGTCTATGGATCTTATTAGTTGTATTATAGAAGCTCTTACTTTCATCTTAAGATTTAACGATGGAACCATTTTTTTGTTGGGTCATAATTTTCTATATTTGTATATTTTTTAGAGCTGACATAACGAGTACCTGTTAAGATACGATTAGACATGTTTAACAAATTTACTATTTGATTTTATACTCTTTTAAAAATAATAAAAATTAAGAGGCTTGACCTCATCATTTTTCTTTTTTTCTATATAAAATAGAAATTTGTCATGCTTAAATCACCAAACCAAGTGTTAAACAAGTCGTTTTTATGTTTTATATTTGCATTAATCGCGTCGTCTGAAACCTGTTATACCCGTTAATACCCGCTTTGCCAGCCTTATTTTTTTTTATAACAACAATACTCTTTTACTCCTAAATTATTCCCAAATATTATTTCCTTGGCTAGATTTAAACTAAGACCTTCTTCCTAAGTCCAAATGTGTAACATCTTGTACGAAACCGTCAGGAAACTGTACGGTAGTACAATAGTTACATACCTTAGTGTATTTATTAAATAAACTAAGGACAAAAGTATAAAACAATGAAACTATGGTGATATCACATAACAGGATCAACAGAAACAGTACAAATAACAATGTGCGCAGAAAACAAAACACAACAGTCGTCACACAAGCCCTTCGATAACAAGGATCAGACGACTGAAAACCCAATGGGAAAAGACAAGTGAATGTGAATAATTATGATGAATGTTACAAACGACTGTGAGAATATCAATGAATAACAATAAATCCGATATCGTTACGAAAGTGTTAAGCAAATAGCGTATTATTTTGGGTGACGATTCAAACGAATATATTTGTGGTTTAATAGATTAAAATGATATCTGGTAATAGAGAACAAAATCAGAAAGTGAAATGAACGATCGTGTTCATACAGTTAGCGCTCTGTACGAATACGTGCGTAAGTTGCGTTTTCTGACGAAACGAAGAAAATAATGATTTCGAACTTTAAAATAATGTAAACAAAATAAAATAATATTTACTAGGAATTACCACCTAAAAAGAATTTAATCAAATCATTTTTATAAATTTATATGTAATTAAAGTAACGTAAATAAACGAAACCAATCGAGACCGAATACGCGGGTAAACACCCGGTTTATAAAAACCCCTTTCTTTTCTGTCCCTTCTCATTTCCAGCATATTTACTCTCTCTTTAGAAGCTGAAAATCAGCTCTTCTCTCTCTACTCTCTCTCTAAGTCCACAACACTCAATCTAAGCAAATCACCACCAAATTTAGTGATTTTGATGTCCAAACGATCCTCTCAACGAGTAGAACAAAGAAGTACAATCGATCGGAGATTAGAACCGCAAGAATTGAGGTAAAATCGAGCTCCAAGTCCGGATTTTTCAGGATTTTCATGAAAAACGAGTTAACACAGCTTATAACTCGGTTTTGAGCCATGATGTTCCATGAATCAGCCACGAAATTGGGTTCCAACCACTTGGATGAGGCTGGAATAAAGGTCAGGGGTGGAGTATAGCAGTATCGATGGATGATAGCTGGGTAAACCTTAGTATCGACGAAAGATGAAGAAGAAGAAGCATAGTATCGATGGTTCTTTTCGGATCCAACTCAAATCTGTCGAACCTGCTAAGTTCGATGGCCATTACCTACCAAACTCATGTCGATATTGATAGTGTCGATCAGTCCAAGGATCCGGGTGAGAAGGTCCCTCTGTATTAATGAGTCAAACCGTCGATACTAAGGCTGCTGCCGATACTAGCAGTATCGACAGCCAGCTTTTGAAGTTTTCTAAGCGTGGGCCGAGAATAACACCATCGATATTGTTCCAGTTCCTTCGATACTGATACAATGATCTGATCCAAGTAAATTAAACTCAATAACAAGTATTATAGATCAAATTAAAGAACATGGGATGGAGTGGAACAAGCTAGTATCGATGGAGGTTCAATCGGGTTGTTAACTGATTCTAATCATTATCGATTATCGATGCTAGTCTTTTGAGTATGGATCCATCGATATTGGCCTTAACTCATAAAATAATGTAACATCCCAAAATTTTCCAAATACAAGATTATTTGAATTTACGAATGCGTAACAAATACTAAACTTGTTGGAAAATATACAGGAAAATAAACTAAGTTAAATCCCCGAAGTTTCGTATACTCGAAGAACAGTACTCGAAATACAGTACTCAAACTGATTTCGAGTACACCCAATTTCGAGTACTCATATTTCGAGTACCAATCACTGCCTATATATATGAGTGCCTTGGGAAATGTGCTAACGTTTGGCTGAAAGCATACTCTCTCTCAAGAGCACGAAGCAGATTTCGAGAACTTCAAGAATCGAGCATTTGATCGACCAAACGAAAGAGGAAACGCACGAGAATCCATAGGAGTGATCATTTATCATCAAGTAAGTGATCTAAACTAAAAGGTTAGGATTTTTAGACAAAAGTGAACTTATGCATAAAGCTCACACCTTTATGCATAAAGTCCGGGACTTTGAGGTTCTAATGTGTTGGTAACAACCTAAGGAACCTGAGACTAGCTCACCAAGGTCTTAGATGAATTTCTGAGACATTTTATGACAGAAAGATGTGTACACAAAATTATACACAAAGGAGTACTCGAAACCACACTTAGAAGTAAAAACCTGTTTTGAGAACAAGGTTCGAGTACAATGTTCGAGTATACTAGTTTCGAGTGCACATGGAGATTCGAGTACACCTGGAGGTTCGTGTACCTTGGGAATTTTGTGTATTCTAGTACTTCGAGTACATGGGTTTCGTGTACATGAGTATTTCGTGAACTGCAAATGTTTCGAATATTATCCAGTTTCGAGGACTTGTAGTTATGAGGGGGAACTAGTAGGCTATGTGGACTTAGAATAAATTCTAAGTCTAAGAATGTAATGTAATGTAATGAGACGATGTAATTGATGTAGGTTCTTAAGTCTTAGCTAAGGAGTTCGGCTAAGAAGAAAAGAAGCTACTATCAGGTGAGTTCTAGATGCCCTGTTTCACATTTTGTAACATTTGTGCATATAGTCATGTAGTTGTAAACAGTGTTAGAACAGTGTCTATTCATGGTTCAGTTCATCAATGTGTTTCAGTATGTTCATAATGTGTGCTTGTCTGTTACAGGATCTTAGTAATCAGAAAACAAGTATGTATTATCTATTTACAGTCGATTTCACTAAGCAAGAACAGTAACTTGTTATATCGAAACAGTGGTGGGCAGCGAGAGTGAGCCCTATACATATACTGCGTTCGGTGTAACAGGTTAGTGTTAGTGCGTAGTGTTGAGACGAATAGTATAACAATTAATTAATTCAACCAAGATCGTAATCTGTAAGCGAGACTGAGTATAGTTATGGGTGACGATCCATAATAATACGAATGTTGAACTTATAATTACGATTAAACGACTTTAAATATTTTAATACGATCGGAAAACGTACGCGATTGCGGGTATACACGTAAATTGTGAATGTTTAACGATCCGACAACACACGAAGAGTAAAAATAATTAAATTAATTATTTTATATTTTTACAATTTTGAAACTCATCATTTAAATGAGTTTAACATCTATTTTATTTAAACCGCGTAAAATACGCGTTACGTTCCGGAAACGCGAACCGAGCGACCGAAACGGACCCGAATACCACACAGGCTATAAAAGCCTTGAATGAGATCATTTATCTCATTTATTCCACCTACACCACTTTCTCTCACTAAATTTCGGCCAACCCTCTCTCTCTCTAAAAACCGATCTTTAAACGCTCGTATCTCGCTCGTTTCTTGACGGATTTCGGTGATTCTCGAACCCACGCGAAGCTCTCGACATTCTCTACAAATAGTACAAGAAAACACGGATTTGTCCAGCCAAAAACGAGGTATGACCGGTTGAAAATCTGAAAAAAAGGGTTTCATGGTGTATTTGTGTTTGTGATCAAACCCGACGAACCACGGTTTTAAAACATCACCATTCTGTTTTCGCACCTCAACCACAACCCTTGATGCTAGGATAACTTGAATCGGGGTCTGAAAAGAAGATTCAATGGGTAGGATGATGCTGGAAACAGGTTCGTTGGCTCAAGTTTCAGCCGCCATGGACGAACCCTAGGGGTGTTCCACGAACCTCATGGTTCGTAGCTTCAGCCGAATCCTTAGGGATACTCACGAACCTGCATTCAGCCATCATTGACCCCACGAACCCTAATGGGTCTCACGAACCTACACGAATCTTCTGTGCTAGCCAGCCGAACTATGGGGTGCCGAGTCTACTAGGGTTTTCCAGCCGACCTTGCATGGTCTTGAGCAACCTCGGCGAACCTTAAGGAGTCCACGAACCCTGCATGGTTCGTGGAAGTACCAGCCCACCCCTAAACCTCAGTCAACGAACCATGAGACCACCGAATCATTTCACTTCGCCGAACCCTTAGACATCTCACCCTTAACCGAACCACCTGATGAATCATAGACGAACCCTGGAGGCCACGAACCCACTTGAGCTGGGCCTTCCATGCAATCAAACGAACCAGGTTTAATGAGCGAACCCTTGCATGCAAACATTAGGGCCGAACCCTTATTGATTAGTCACGGCCGAACCTGGAAGTGAATCAAGATAGCCGAACCTTAGGCTAGAACCAAGGAGGGTTCGCTGCCTAAGGTGGCAGCCCAAATTCAATTCGGCCCCAATCAAATCCTATGTGGCCCAATTCTACCAAAATCAATTCTGTAGGTTAAAAACAAGCCCGAGAGAATTAGGTCGACTCAATTTGGTCTAATTGGCCCAATATCGCTTAGAACTTTACATGGCCCATATACATGTGGTTGGACCAACATCACATCCCTTGGCCAACACCATATTCAATCGGCCCATCGTGAAACTAAGTATCCCATAGACTCGGTTGAAGGACCATTGTGGTTACATAGGTTCAAAGACCAATATTGAACATAAATTTAATGATTGTGAATTGATCAATTGGAGTTAAGTTGTGACTTAACCTAATCATGGGATCAAATCACAATCTCAAGGACATAAACAATTGGAACATATTTCATAAGTCATGTTAACAATGGTTTATCAAACACTTAAACATATGTGGCACACAAACAAGTTATCATGAGAACATTTCACAAGTTTCTTGAACCCATGATCAATCAAGTAATCAAGTTAACAAGTTCAAGTGAACACAAGTCAATCAACAAATCAAAGTCTATACAATTATAAATCCTATATCTTATGTATGATTACAATGATATAGGAACAAGTTAGAAGTCCTGTTTGCTACTTGCTAACTGTTTAGTTCAGAGTCTACTGCAGACAGGTGAGAACTTTAGCCCCTCTTTTACTGTTTTATAACTGTTTTGGGGTGGAACACGTGATCAAAACCGCTATTTCAATCTGGTTTCATTGCACAGTGTATGTGCATTCATAAACATTACAGGTTTATCTTATGAATCCAAGTGATTCTTCAACTGTTTAAGGATATTGTCAACTGTTTTAAGGAATTATTTACTATTAAACCTTTATTACTAAAAAGGATTTTATAATGTTTTCTTGAAATGTTTTATAACAGTTTTACTCAAATGTTCTTTTAAAGGATTTACAAACTTTTGTTATAAACCTTGTTATTACACAAGGACATCACATCATGGTATTCAAAACAAGTGGTTCACAACATGTATCCAATTCATTGGTTCAAAACATGGTATTCAAACTCATTGGTTCAAAACATGGTATTCAAACTCATTGGTTCAAAACATGGTATTCAAATCATTGGTTCAAAATGGTATTCAAACTCATTGGTTCAAAACATGGTATTCAACTCATGGTTCAAAACATGGTATTAACTCATTGGTTCAAAACATGGTATTCAAGTCAAGTTGTTCACATCATGGTATTCAAATCAAGAGATTCATTTCAAGTTACATAAACAAAGGATTCAACTCGTGGAGTTAAATCCAGGTTTTCAATAAGACATTAACACATCCGGTTAAAGTAAGATTCAGAAAACATGGTGTCATTTGTTGTAAACAAACTTATAAACCCATCAAGTATCATATTCATTAGCGTTAGTACTGGGTGATCACAACAAGGGAAAGCGGACACATACATTGGGGCAGGCCGATTGCTGCAGTTAGTTTTTAAATCTGTTTTATAAACTAACTGCAGATTTCGGTTACATATGGTTTATTCAAAACTGTTGACACATTATCTAACTCCAAACGTGGTTTGGGACTTGATATTATATGTTGACTCATGTGCAAACAGTGATTGGACTGTTTACACTCATTTTCTTACTTGATGTTAGTTTGGGTTGCAGCTCATCCGTGTGAATCTTATGATGCTTTAACTTACCTATGTCTTATATCATATACTCATGTTTACAAATGCTTAAACCTATTGTTCTCACCAACTACGTCTGTAGTTGACAGTTACTTTTCACGTGTTTCAGGTAATCAGGTTTAAGACATTCTCAGGGACAACTAAGGAGACCATTCTAAGATAGAACAAGATGAAGAAACATGCTAGGATGGAATAGAAACTCACTAAATCCTAAATGTTTAATTGTCTTGTTTGGAGTCTTATTTTGTAAACTATATTTTGGGTCTGTAGTTGTCTACTTTTGGTAGATAGATTGTCTGTAACTAATCAACTGTCTAAACATTATGAAATGTAGTAATCCATTGTGGTTGTTCTTATTCAATACTTGTGCATGATTCAACTGATCATACGTCACCGCGCCGTGGATTCCGCACGCGGCGCAGGGGTGTGACAGGTTGGTATCAGAGCCAAGGTTGTAGAGAACTAGGAAAAACCCAATGTTAATGACCTAGACTATAACCTAAGCTACCCAATAGGACTAAGTGCTATAGGCTTGAGGATACTTAGGATCTAAGTAACTTAAGTGAGCATTAAGTCTACAATAAGCTTGAAAGATCTTAGGGACATTTTTCTAAGATTAGACATCGAGTCAAAGAATTTGAATCGGACTTCTATAATTTTAGAAACCGAATTAAATTCTCACACATATGCATTTAAGGATTTCAGAGGCAAGGATCTGTATTCTTAGTATCCTTGATCTGAAATTCTCACACAGAGATCATTATAGAAATTCAGAGGCAAAGATCTGTATTTCAGTATCTTTGATATGAATTTCTTGTCATATTCATTATAGGATTCAAGGTCAAGATCTATTAATTTAGAACTTGATTTGAGATCCTTGTCATATTCATTATAGGATTCAAAGGTCAAGATCTATTAATTTAGAACTTGGATTTGAGATCCTTGTCATATTCATTATAGGATTCAAAGGTCAAGATCTATTAATTTAGAACTTGATTTGAGATCCTTGTCATATTCATTATAGGATTCAAAGGTCAAGATCTATTAACTTAGAACTTGGATTTGAGATCCTTGTCATATCACTATAGGAATTCAAAGGTTGAGGTCTATTAATTTAGAACTTAGATTTGAAATCCTTGTCATTGTCATTGTTATCATTATCAGGTGTTCATTATCATAGGAACTTTATAACTTAGAATCTGTGTAACAGTATTCTTTAGTTGAAGTTCTCACAGGAAATCATTATGCTCAGTACTGTAAGTATTGGGAAACTAGGTTGATTAACCTAGGACACATATACATAAACCTAAGGTCTTAGTTTCTAGTAAATTAAGGACCATGGTTTACACAATCATAAACAGAATCAAGGAACAAGAGAAATCATGGATAATCATAATCAATCAACAGTTGGAATCTTAGCCCAAATATAGACGACGGATTAACGCTGACGTGTTGAGGTAAGTGGTGGGTCGGTGAGAGCTTACCCTATATATAAGCTTATTTCAGTATGTTAGGGGAAATCCGGCGTTTGTATTTGGAGTGAGGATTCAGGATCAACTGGACACATGGAACATTAGTCAAAACACATGGGATACAATCATTTGGGAAACAATCATTGGTGAATCAAATCATAATGAAATTCAAACTTGGATGAACCAGACATTATGGTGAATCAACCAAGTTGTGAACATATCATAAATGTAAACCTTAAGTGAAATTCTTAAGTGATTACATCATTAGTACTTACTGGCATAAGTTAACAGGAAAGTGTAGAGCACACGTATGATTTAGTTCTACATGTTAACAACTGTTAGTAGGTGCACGCATAACATAATCATAGTTCAATCATGGAATCAATCATAGTTCAAGTTGCTCAAAGATCATGGGATTCTTAATCAATGGAAAACACATGGAAAATCGTACAAACGTGTTGCCAAATGCTAGCAAGGGCATGATCGTGGTATACCGAAACGGTGGTGGGCAGCGAGAGTGAGCCCTATATATAAGCTATTTTCGGTATATCGGGAAAGTGTCAGTGTGTAGGTTTGGTGGAGAGATCATGAGACATCGTACATATTCACATGATAAGTATACAAATAAGTTGATAACTTATACGTGTACTGGATCATATTACAATTGAATGATAATACTAGTAGTATGGATATATTACTGACCTTATCATGAAAATTCAATTGTATCCATTCTCATTACTGACCCGCTTGTGGCTTCTATTCGTAGAATGCCTCCTCGACGAGACCAAATGCTGGGGGTTCGACAAGCGGTAATGATGATGAAATTAACAAGATTGCTCGAGCTATCGCTGTTCACATGAGGGATGTGATCCCGGGTATGGTCACTGATATTACCCAGAATCTTCGGGGAAGTACCGGTGATTCTGCACACAACTCAAATGCCACAAACGCTGGATGGAACTGCTAACTTTACTTTCAAGCAGTTCAACGATGCTAAGCCTCCTAAGTACTCTGGTACCGAAGGAGCTACCGGCCTACTGCAGTGGCTGGAAAGCATCGAAGACATTCTCGACTTCACTGGATGTCCTGAAAATCTGAAGGTCAAGATGGCCTCAAGTGCTTTTCATAAGGGAGCGCTCACCTGGTGGAACTCTGAGAAGAACACCAGGAGTGACGTGAAGTCGCTCTAGCCTTACCATGGAATGGATTCAAGAACTTACTGGTGGAAAAGTTTTGTCCACGTCACGAGCTAAAGAAACTGGAGGTGGAGATGTGGAATCTGGTGCAGGATAGTGGCGAAAATGCCAAGTATACAACTCGTTTTCATGAGTTGTGCATTTTGGTACCACATCTGGTTACTCCTCTATCCCGCAGGATAGAGAAATACATCGAAGGCTTGCCTCTAGTGGTTAGAGGAACTGTTATGGGGAACAACCCCACTACCTTGGAAGCCGCGATTCAACTCGGTGCTACTCTGACCGAGGAGTATGTTAAATCGGGAGTGCTCACCCGAAAGGGATTTAAAAGAGCACAGATTGAGGAAGGCAAGAAGCCTGAACAGCACCATCATAAGAAGAAGAAACAGAAAACAATCAAGAACTTTGCAGCGTTGACTGCGGCTGCACCTACTCATGCTACTCCCCTCACTGCTATGCCACAACCCGCTAATGTCAGAAAGCAGTACACTGGCTCGTTTCCACTCTGCACCAAATGCCAGTACCATCATCTGCCCAATACTCCATGCAAGAAGTGTCACAAGTGTGGGCGTATGGGACACTTTGCAGCGACTTGTCGATCTGCTCATCTTATTGCTGCAACAACTGCTGCCACAACTTCTACTGCTGCAGGTGGAAGAGCCTGCTATAATTGTGGGGCAGAAGGGACACTTCAGAAACCAGTGTCCAAAACTCAACAACAATACTGCTGTTGCTCGTGCCTTCGTTATTGGAACTGCTGAAGCACGTGAAGAGCCGGCAGTCATCACGGGTACATTTCTTATCAATGATCACTATGTTCCTATCATATTTGATACTGGTGCTGATAAAAGTTTTATCTCTGCTCATACTGCTTCTTTGCTTAATATGCAACTATCCACACTTACTGCCCCTTATACTGTAGAAGTAGCGAATGGTAAGACTATAGTTGTAGATTCCATCATTAATGCTTGTGAGCTAAGATTAAATGACCATCTTTTCTAGATCGATCTCATTCCTATGACTCTCGGAAGCTTCGAAGTTGTAGTAGGAATGGATTGGCTATCTAAGAATAATGCTGAAATCGTATGCTCGGAGAAACTTATTCGAATTCCCCTACCGTCTGGCGAAACGATGATAGTCTACGGTGAGAAACCCTGCCGCGGATTGAAGATTGTATCGTGCATCAAGGCGAGGAAGTATCTAAAGAAGAAATATTATGCGTTCTTAGCTCACGTGGTGGAAAAGAAACCTGACAAGAAAGCAGTTGGAGATGTACCGGTTATCAAAGACTATCCAGACGTATTTCCAGAAGACTTGCCTGGACTACCACCAGTCCGACAAGTGGAGTTTAGAATTGATCTCGTCCCTGGAGCAAACCCAGTGGCGAAGTCACCGTATCGATTAGCACCGTCTGAGATGCAGGAACTGTCTAGTCAGCTTCAAGAACTTTTAGACAAAGGTTTCATAAGACCGAGTTTCTCTCCATGGGGAGCTCCGGTTCTCTTTGTCAAAAGAAAGACGGTTCATTTCGCATGTGTATAGATTATCGTGAGCTGAACAAGTTAACAATCAAGAATAGATATCCTCTACCTAGGATCGATGATTTGTTTGATCAATTACAGGGAGCAACTTGCTTCTCTAAGATTGACTTACGATCTGGGTATCATCAGTTAAGAGTAAATGATGAGGATATACCAAAGACGGCATTTAGGACTCGATATGGACACTATGAGTTTGTGGTTATGCCATTTGGGCTGACCAATGCACCCGCAGTGTTCATGGACTTGATGAATCGAGTCTGCAGGCCTTACTTGGATCAGTTTGTTATTGTCTTCATTGATGATATACTGATTTATTCCAAGTCAGAACAAGAACACGAGGATCATTTGAGGAAAGTCTTAGAGTTACTAAGAACTGAACGACTGTATGCTAAATTCTCGAAATGTGAATTTTGGCTAAAGGAGGTTCACTTCTTAGGACATGTCATAAACAGGGATGGAATACATGTAGATCCAGCGAAGATTGAGGCGATTAAGAACTGGACTACTCCATCTACTCCAACAGAGATTCGTTCATTTCTGGGTCTGGCAGGTTATTATAGAAGATTCATTGCAAACTTCTCTAAGATAGCTTTGCCACTCACTACATTGACTCAGAAAAGTCAAGCTTTTATATGGGGACAGAAACAAGAAGATGCATTTCAACTTCTTAAACAGAAGTTATGCAATTCCCCTATTCTTAGTCTTCCAGAAGGCAGTGATGATTTCATTGTCTACTGTGATGCTTCAAACCTTGGTCTTGGTTGTGTACTTATGCAACGGGACAAGGTCATTGCTTATGCTTCAAGACAACTTAAGGTTCACGAGAAGAATTACACTACTCATGACCTTGAGTTAGGGGCTGTGGTCTTTGCATTGAAGATTTGGAGACACTACCTGTATGGTACTAAATGTGTTATCTATACAGACCACAAGAGCCTTCAACACATTCTCAATCAGAAAGAACTCAACATGAGACAACGACGTTGGGTTGAGCTTCTAACTGATTACGACTGTGAGATTCGTTACCATCCGGGTAAAGCCAATGTGGTGGCGGATGCTCTTAGTCGCAAGGAACCAGTCAAACCAATTCGTGTTAGAGCCATGGAGATCAACACACAACCAAACTTGAAAGACTTGATTCGTATAGCACAACAACAAGTAGTAACAGATAATCAACTCAAGACAGACTTGGATTGTGGTATTGAGAAGAAACTAGAACCTCGAGCTGATGGGTTGTTATATCTCAACGGCCGCATTTGGATTCCAAGATCTGAAGAATTGCGCACACTCATCTGTGATGAGGCTCATAAGTCGCGATATTCAGTTCATCCTGGAGCCGACAAGATGTATCAGGACTTGAGGACATCTTACTGGTGGCCGGGAATGAAGAAAGACATAGCACTGTACGTGGGAAAATGTCTTACGTGTTCAAAGGTCAAAGCAGAACATCAAAAGCCTTCGGGACTTCTGCAGCAACCTGAAATTCCTCAATGGAAATGGGAGCAAATTTCCATGGATTTCATAACAAAGTTGCCGAGAACTCCGAGAGGTTTCGATTCGATTTGGGTGATCGTTGATCGACTCACCAAATCTGCTCATTTTCTCCCAATCCGAGAGGATTACAAGATGGAGAAGTTATCCACATTGTACATCAACGAAATCATTGCACGTCATGGTACTCCAACATCAATCATATCTGATCGTGATAGTCGCTTCACTTCTCGCTTTTGGCAATCATTGCAAAAGGCTTTGGGAACGCGTGTTAATCTTAGCACGGCGTATCATCCCCAAACCGACGGCCAAAGTGAGAGGACTATCCAAACACTTGAGGACATGCTCCGTTCTTGTGTCATTGACTTCGGTGGAAGTTGGGACACTCATCTCCCACTCATTGAGTTTTCATATAACAATAGCTATCATACGAGCATTCAATGTGCACCATTCGAAGCTCTATATGGTAGAAAGTGCCGATCACCGGTCTGTTGGACCGAGATTGGTGACTCACAGGTCGTAGGACCAGAACTCATTCAGGAAACATCAGACAAGATCACAATCATTCAGTCACGGCTTAAGGCCGCACGAGATCGGCAGAAGAGTTATGCTGATCGACGTCGGAAACCGCTTGAGTTTCAAGTCGGTGACCGAGTCTTACTCAAAGTTTCTCCCTGGAAAGGCGTTGTCTGATTCGGGAAGAAAGGGAAACTTGCACCAAGGTACGTTGGACCTTTTGAGATCCTGGAACGGATCGGTCCCGTAGCCTACAAACTCAAACTTCCAGTGGAGCTAAGCAATGTTCATGATACTTTTCATGTATCAAATCTTAAGAAATGCTTGGCGGATCATGATGTTCAGATTCCACTGGAAGACATACAGATTCAGAACAACATGCAATTCATTGAACGTCCAGTTGAGATCATGGATCATGGGGTCAAGAAACTTAAACGCAGCCGTATCCCGATCGTGAAAGTGCGATGGGAGGGCAAACGCGGTGCTGAGTTCACCTGGGAACGTGAAGACCAGATGAAGCTTAAGTACCCTCATCTTTTTACAGTATCTTCGGCTAGTTAATTTCGGGACGAAATTCCCTTAACTAGGGGAGACTGTAACATTTGTGCATATAGTCATGTAGTTGTAAACAGTGTTAGAACATTGTCTATTCATGGTTCAGTTCATCAATGTGTTTCAGTATGTTCATAATGTGTGCTTGTGTGTTACAGGATCTTAGTAATCAGAAAACAAGTATGTATTATCTATTTACAGTCGATTTCACTAAGCAAGAACAGTAACTTGTTATATCGAAACAGTGGTGGGCAGCGAGAGTGAGCCCTATACATATACTGCGTTCGGTGTAACAGGTTAGTGTTAGTGCGTAGTGTTGAGACGAATAGTATAACAATTAATTAATTCAACCAAGATCGTAATCTGTAAGCGAGACTGAGTATAGTTATGGGTGACGATCCATAATAATACGAATGTTGAACTTATAATTACGATTAAACGACTTTAAATATTTTAATACGATCGGAAAACGTACGCGATTGCGGGTATACACGTAAATTGTGAATGTTTAACGATCCGACAACACACGAAGAGTAAAAATAATTAAATTAATTATTTTATATTTTTACAATTTTGAAACTCATCATTTAAATGAGTTTAACATCTATTTTATTTAAAACCGCGTAAAATACGCGTTACGTTCCGGAAACGCGAACCGAGCGACCGAAACGGACCCGAATACCACACAGGCTATAAAAGGCTTGAATGAGATCATTTATCTCATTTATTCCACCTACACCACTTTCTCTCACTAAATTTCCGGCCAACCCTCTCTCTCTCTAAAAACCGATCTTTAAACGCTCGTATCTCGCTCGTTTCTTGACGGATTTCGGTGATTCTCGAACCCACGCGAAGCTCTCGACATTCTCTACAAGATAGTACAAGAAAACCACGGATTTGTCCAGCCAAAAACGAGGTATGACCGGTTGAAAATCTGGAAAAAAAGGGTTTTCATGGTTGTATTTGTGTTTGTGATCAAACCCGACGAACCACCGGTTAAAACATCACCATTCTGTTTTCGCACCTCCAACCACACCCCTTGATGCTAGGATAACTTGAATCGGGGTCTGAAACAGAAGATTCAATGGGTAGGATGATGCTGGAAACAGGTTCGTTGGCTCAAGTTTCAGCCGCCATGGACGAACCCTAGGGGTGTTCCACGAACCATCATGGTTCGTAGCTTTTCAGCCGAATCCTTAGGGATACTCACGAACCTGCATTCAGCCATCATTGACCCCACGAACCCTAATGGGTCTCACGAACCTACACGAATCTTCTGTGCTAGCCAGCCGAACTATGGGGTGCCGAGTCTACTAGGGTTTTCCAGCCGAACTTGCATGGTCTTGAGCAACCTCGGCGAACCTTAAGGAGTCCACGAACCCTGCATGGTTCGTGGAAGTACCAGCCCACCCCTAAACCTCAGTCAACCGAACCATGAGACCACCGAATCATTTCACTTCGCCGAACCCTTAGACATCTCACCCTTAACCGAAACCACCTGATGAAATCATAGACGAACCCTGGAGGCCACGAACCCACTTGAGCTGGGCCTTCCATGCAATCAAACGAACCAGGTTTTAATGAGCGAACCCTTGCATGCAAACATTAGGGCCGAACCCTTATTGATTAGTCACGGCCGAACCTTGGAAGTGAATCAAGATAGCCGAACCTTAGGCTAGAACCAAGGAGGGTTCGCTGCCTAAGGTGGCAGCCCAAATTCAATTCGGCCCAAATCAAATCCTATGTGGCCCAATTCTACCAACAATCAATTCTGTAGGTTAAAAACAAGCCCGAGAGAATTAGGTCGACTCAATTTGGTCTAATTGGCCCAATATCGCTTAGAACTTTACATGGCCCATATACATGTGGTTGGACCAACATCACATCCCCTTGGCCCAACACCATATTCAATCGGCCCATCGTGAAACTAAGTATCCCATAGACTCGGTTGAAGGACCATTGTGGTTACATAGGTTCAAAGACCAATATTGAACATAAATTTAATGATTGTGAATTGATCAATTGGAGTTTAAGTTGTGACTTAA
Organism: Mikania micrantha; assembly: GCA_009363875.1. Lineage (NCBI taxonomy): Eukaryota > Viridiplantae > Streptophyta > Magnoliopsida > Asterales > Asteraceae > Mikania > Mikania micrantha. The sequence goes on from CM018685.1 coordinate 19,269,802, forward strand.
CCTAATCATGGGATCAAATCACAATCTCAAGGACATAAACAATTGGAACATATTTTCATAAGTCATGTTAACAAATGGTTTATCAAACACTTAAACATATGTGGCACACAAACAAGTTATCATGAGAACATTTCACAAGTTTCTTGAACCCATGATCAATCAAGTAATCAAGTTAAACAAGTTCAAGTGAACACAAGTCAATCAACAAATCAAAGTCTATACAATTATAAATCTTATATCTTATGTATGATTACAATGATATAGGAACAAGTTAGAAGTCCTGTTTGCTACTTGCTAACTGTTTAGTTCAGAGTCTACTGCAGACAGGTGAGAACTTTAGCCCCTCTTTTACTGTTTTATAACTATTTTGGGGTGGAACACGTGATCAAAACCGCTATTTCAATCTGGTTTCATTGCACAGTGTATGTGCATTCATAAACATTACAGGTTTATCCTATGAATCCAAGTGATTCTTCAACTGTTTAAGGATATTGTCAACTGTTTTAAAGGAATTATTTACTATTAAACCTTTATTACTAAAAAGGATTTTATAATGTTTTCTTGAAATGTTTTATAACAGTTTTACTCAAATGTTCTTTTAAAGGATTTACAAACCTTTTGTTATAAACCTTGTTATTACACAAGGACATCACATCATGGTATTCCAAAACAAGTGGTTCACAACATGGTATCCAAATTCATTGGTTCAAAACATGGTATTCAAACTCATTGGTTCAAAACATGGTATTCAAACTCATTGGTTCAAAACATGGTATTCAAACTCATTGGTTCAAAACGTGGTATTCAAACTCATTGGTTCAAAACATGGTATTCAAACTCATTGGTTCAAAACATGGTATTCAAACTCATTGGTTCAAAACATGGTATTCAAGTCAAGTTGTTCACATCATGGTATTCAAATCAAGAGATTCATTTCAAGTTACATAAACAAAGGATTCAACTCGTGGAGTTAAATCCAGGTTTTCAATAAGACATTAACACATCCGGTTAAAGTAAGATTCAGAAAACATGGTGTCATTTGTTGTAAACAAACTTATAAACCCATCAAGTATCATATTCATTAGCGTTAGTACTGGGTGATCACAACAAGGGAAAGCGGACACATACATTGGGGCAGGCCGATTGCTGCAGTTAGTTTTTAAATCTGTTTTATAAACTAACTGCAGATTTCGGTTACATATGGTTATTCAAAACTGTTGACACATTATCTAACTCCAAACGTGGTTTGGGACTTGATATTATATGTTGACTCATGTGCAAACAGTGATTGGACTGTTTACACTCATTTTCTTACTTGATGTTAGTTTGGGTTGCAGCTCATCCGTGTGAATCTTATGATGCTTTAACTTACCTATGTCTTATATCATATGCTCATGTTTACAAATGCTTAAACCTATTGTTCTCACCAACTACGTCTGTAGTTGACAGTTACTTTTCACGTGTTTCAGGTAATCAGGTTTAAGACATTCTCAGGGACAACTAAGGAGACCATTCTAAGATAGAACAAGATGAAGAAACATGCTAGGATGGAATAGAAACTCACTAAATCCTAAATGTTTAATTGTCTTGTTTGGAGTCTTATTTTGTAAACTATATTTTGGGTCTGTAGTTGTCCTACTTTTGGTAGATAGATTGTCTGTAACTAATCAACTGTCTAAACATTATGAAATGTAGTAATCCATTGTGGTTGTTCTTATTCAATACTTGTGCATGATTCAACTGATCATACGTCACCGCGCCGTGGATTCCGCACGCGGCGCAGGGGTGTGACACATTTAATGTTTTGGGCTGGCATACATGCTTGTGTTATGTTATGATGTTATGTGCTTCCGTATGACGATGAACGAATGATGATATTCCATGATTATGTATGCGTGTATATGTGTTATGTATGATGAATATGCATGGGAAAGTGCTAAGTATGATGAATGAATGTTACTGAACTATGATGACCATAACTATGATGATAGTTGCAAGGTAACATGCTATGATGAATTCCTAAGTTGTTAGGATAATATGACATGATGATTATGATGCTAGCATGAGATGTTACGATATGATATGTGCCTTTGCTGTTAGGGCAGAATGCTATGATGTTAAGGTGCTAGTCTGAAATGTTCATGAATGCCAGAATGTATGATCTGATGATATGATGATAGCATGATATGTATTCAATGCTAGGAGGTTATGATGATATGTTGAAATGATACTGGCATGACATGATATAACGATTCCTATGATATTAGGGCAAAGTAATGATGTTTTGATTATAAAATGCTAGCATGAAATGTTATGATGTTATGACGAATACGATGGATGATGATATGATGCTAGTATGTCATATGCGATGAATGATGTTCCTATACGTGTTATAGGAAAATATAAGAATGAGGTACCAGTAATTATAACTGGTATGATAGTCAACCACGACTATAATTGGGTATGAGAGTCAACCACGACTATAACTGGGTATGATAGTCAACCACGACTATAAATGGGTACGAGAGTCAACCACGACTATAACTGGGTATGATAGTCAACCACGACTATAACTGGGTATGATAGTCAACCACGACTGTAACTGGGTATGATAGTCAACCACGACTGTAACTGGGTATGATAGTCAACCACGACTGTAACTGGGTATGATAGTCAACCATGACTATAACTAGGTATGGAGCCTTGTGCTGGCATAAGCCCACTGTTCATAGGGTGACAGTGGAATGTATGATGATGATGTTCACAATGTTATGTGTTAAGGTTATGGACTATGTGTAAGGAATGACGTTTATGTTAAGTATGTTTAATGTGGTTTTACGAAAACTAGAACTCACCAGCGTAAGCTGACATTTTAGCATATATGTCAGGTTAAAGCTAAGGTAAGAGGAAGCATGGAGCTTGGGCATCAAGATAGAGGATCCGATGGTGTTGGCAATCCTAAATGTTTTGAAACAATCTATTTCAGTATATTTTGTATTTGACAATGTTTTAAATTTCGCTGCATACTTATGAAAGTTTTTGGTTTAAGAGCTATGTGTTATGATGAAAACCAACCTCTGTGGGGTCACCCGGGATCGGGGCCTCACAAATAATGATACTATTAACTGAATCTCAATAAAGTAAGCACAAGTTCGAACAATACGGATCACTTTTGAGTTCATAGAATTGGTGTAGACCAAGGTGGCGTTGATAGTATCTCATTAGGGTTTTCTAGATGTTAACCTATTGATGGGATCATCGATACTACCCATAAATTTGTTTAACTATAGATAATTTATCAACAACATGATTTGTTAACAAAAATCAAGTTAAAACACAACGATTTCTTAATGGGATCATAGTTATAGTAAATATTCTCAAAGTGGAATAAAAATTTAATAAGGAATGGGATTATATCAGTAAGGTTTAACTCAATTTTCAAAGCTTATAAGTGTAAGTCCCAAACCAGATCAAGATCCAAACTTTATGCTCCCAATCAGCATCAAATCACTCTATAATGTGCGGAATCCAGAATAGAGTTAAAGAAATAGAAAGAACAACAAGAAAAATCAAAACTTTGAATGTATTCAATGGTGTATTCGAAAGTGTGTCTCAATACGTCTAGAGAACACACCTCGGGAATCCAACCCTAAACTAGTAAAAAATACGTCTATTTATACTAAGTCTAGGTGTACTCGAACTCCTATACGAAGTGAGTTCGAGTACACGAAATACAAGTGTACACGAAATCAGAGTAATCGAAACTCAACAAAAATGGATCAAAATCTGGACTTCAACTCTTTCATGGTTGGCTTTGTCAGTCTTCATCGTGAAATGGGCTCTATAAACTCCACCTAGACTGGCGAAGTCAACCGATGGTAAGAGTGACTGAATGTGGTCCAGCTCCTGCATACAGCTTCAACTCAATAGCATACGCAATAATGCGTGTAAACGGCTTGGCTTCTTCATCAGATCCATGATAGACTCTGATTGGAGAGTTGTGAAGCTTCATCATATCCTCTTTCCCATACTTCAACAGATCCATCAGATTAAGAATCATATCAATATCATTGATGTCGTCCTTGTTCCTGAGAATAATTGCTGCAAGGTTACGCTCATCAAAATACCAAGATAAAAAAGTTAGTCAATGAATTGTCGGGGACTCTTGGGGAGACTAGGACAGCTAGCTCAACGAGTGGTGGAGGATACTTGTAGTAAATCCAAGGCTCATTCTTCGTAGGATCTATAATGCACTTTGAGACGAAGCGTCTTCCCCTGGCCGTCTTCATCACAGGAAAATCCTTTTCGCATTGATCCTTGATAAACTTGGCAAACAAATTGGCCTGAGAGTCCTTGGATGGATTGAAGAACATCGCATTGTTGATACTTCGAATGTCAAACTTTGGCATCGTGCAGAAGTCGCGCGGTCTCTTGTAGAACTCAACCTTTCCGTTTAGTCTTTTGACCAAATAGATATTCCTTTCTTTATCATACGTCCAGCAGCAAACATTCGATCTGTCGTTGCGAACAGCGAACAGGTTTCTGTCATCTGAAATGAATGTATGCTCCGGATGTTCTTCATTCATCTCATCCATCCATGTAGCTCTGACTTCAGGAGGAGCTGGAGTCCAATCCTTCTGTTTTTCAAACCAGCTATTTATGATTGTCCCTAATGGGGGAATCTCCTGACCTTCCTGACTGATGTACTTGTGAGAATACAAATAATCGACGTACTGATCCTTTGTCACGTCGGCTATCACCACATTCTGTGGTTCTTCATTGTCTGGTTTCTTCAAAGCCGATTCAGCTCTCTCTTGATCACAGACAGCATCAAAAACTGACTCCATGGAAATGTCAGAAAATAAGTCTCCAAGACCATCTCCATCCTTCAAAATGAAAATCATCGGGTAAATCTGTGAATAAGTCATCAAAGCCAGCTTTCTCCTTTTCAGCTCCTTGAACACTATCTCCGAAAAGAATATCATCAGGAATATCTCCAAAGAAATCATCATAGTTGCTCACGGGCTTGATTGATGAAGATGGATTTCCTATGTCTCCCCCTTGATTGTCATTATCTGGAGGCCCATCATCCTTCTTTTCTGAGGAATCTTTTTCTTTCCTGTCGCCACCACCATCATCATCATCATCATCATCATCATCATCATCATCATCATCATCACTTCTATCCTCTTCGTTGTCTTCATCCTTGTTATCGTCATCAGATTCTGAGGGCTCGATTCCCTTCAGTTTATTGATCTCCTTGCGCATCTCATAATTTTCCATAGAAAGAAATCTGACACTTCCGGTGCGTCTTGATTTGCCCTTGAAACTCATCCAATTTGTCACAAACTTTGAGCATTCCCTCTTGCATTCTCTGAATGGTCTCATCCTTAGCTGCTGATTCCTTCTCAAGTAGGAACACTCTGTCCTGCAGACTTTCAAGGTTGACAGGCACCTTTTCTGCCTCTTATGGTGACTCTGCATGCAGGGGAGATTTTTCCTTGTCACTTTGTGAGTGAGGAGGTGATAATGGAGTCTTAGTGTGGGGTATGAAGGTATGATAGGAAGACAATTTGGTTTGAGTGGTTTTGGGAGTGGTAAAATGTGACAGTGGGCGACGAGCAGGAATTTTGATGACTAGTTTAGGTTTAACGGGATTGGTAGGTGGTTTTTGAGGTTTTGGTGGTTTTGAAGGTTGTTCGGTTTTTGAAGGTGGTTTGGCTTATGAAGGTGGCTTGGCTTGTGAAGTGGGCTGTGAAGTGGGCTTGGGTTGTGTATCGGTTTGTAATGGTGGAGTAGGATCTGGAGTAGGTTGTGGAGTGGGCAACACGGGAGGTGGAGGTGGTGGAAACAATGCAGCCGTAGAGAATGACAACTCAGAGAACATCTTCTGCAGTCTCGGATCCCTAGTCCGTTTGGACATCATCTTCAGTCTTTTTCTTTTTGGTGATGACTCGGGAGTAGGAGTGTAATCAACATCTTGTGCTTCCTCTCTTTCTTCCCTGGTTGGAGGAGGCTTTTCAGCAACAAAGTCCTCACTAGATGAGGAGGATGACTCAGAGATATGTTCCTTGGCAGTTGTTATAACATCAGTGCCGAAACCGTACCGGAACAGTGATCTCAAACAGTAGCATGAACAGTAATCAGGTACGAACTATATGCTTTTCATTGTATGTCATGTTCAATATCATATGTCATTTTCATTTCATGTTATCAAACAGTGAATTCATAATCATTTCAGAGAAAAAAAACTCAGAAAACATGGTTCATCAGTCAGATAATTATTTGGCAACACAGAACCATCATTTGATTAGGAGTTAGGATTTTATTATGTATAAACGTATGTGATGCTTTATAGAACAAAACAACGCGGTTGTTGTTACGTGAATGCTAAATTGACGGATTACTCGTATAGGTGACGATCTGTACAAATAAATCTGAAAGTTTAACGTCCTGAATGATATCCGATAATTAGAAAACAATATTGAAGCGTATAATTATCGCAGTGTTCGTACGGGTGACGATTCGAACGAATACGCGCGACGACTGTACGATTCGATTTTAAACAGTAATTAAATATTTCTGAAAAATTTAAAATAAACAAAAGATATGTAGTTAATTTACTAGGAATAACCACCTAAAATAAATTATTAAATCTTATTTTAATTTTCGAGTCGTTGTATTTCTAAAACAATGAAGAACCGACATTTTACGCGAAACCGAACGAGACCGAACCTACCGGGTATTTGTTGACCATTTAATGTGGTCATAAATGACCACACCATCCTCCACCACCCTCCTTCTCCCTCCCATTTTCGTCCTACCCCTCTCTCTCTAGAAAATTTATTCTCCACCTTCTCTCTACGATTTCTCCTCCATATCTCCACGAAATCACAAGTTGTTGGTGTCAAAACGACCACAATCATCTGTAGATCACGGAAGTACAAAGGATTCAAGCTTTTATTCGTAAATTTTGAGGTAAATCTCCATTTTCTTTCGGTTTTAGGGTGTATCACGAACCCTTTTAGTTTTGCTGTTGTTTAACCGACCTAAACACTTATAAACACTTAGATAAACACTTGTAAACCACTAGGGATCTTTAGAAACTAACCTGAAAAAGATTTGGATTGAAAAATGAAGAAGATGAAGTAGGTTCGTGACAAAGAACGATCGGCCGAACCTATGCAACGGTAGCCGAACCTATGCACAGGTGGCCGAACCTGTTGTCGCTGATCATCAGACAGAGCCAAACCTATCAACTTTGAACATAGTCAGGGCCAAACCTGTCTTCTCTGTTGCCAAACCTGTCTTTCATTGGCCGAATCTTCGTAGCAGACGAACCTTTGAACCACGAAGCTGATTAGAGCGAACCTACTACCACCGAACCTTCTACCTGTTAGACGAACCATTTGGGACGAACCTGGAACCTTAGCCGAACCCTAAAGGTTCTCTGAACCTATCATCACAGCCAAACCTATGGGCGAACCAATGAAATCATGAACCTTCCTAGCCGAACCATAAAGTTTCGCCGAACCTATGGATTTTGCCAATAGGTTCGATGCCTTCATGGTTGATTTAACCTAAGTGTTTTCAAATTAGCGTATTGATGGGTCTAGGGCTGTTAAACATAGTTTCAAGAACCAAGGGAATGGATGTTATAGCCTAATGTTATGGTGTTAATTTCAACATTAACATCTAACACTTGGAAAATTTCATACGAATATATAACTAAATTAGATTGTTCAATTGAACACTCTAAGCTGAGTTATACACATAGACGAACAAAGAACTATCGGAAACAAAGATCTAGTAACATGTTTAAGGTTAATTAAATGTGATTAACCTAAGCCTAACTTGTTAATCATAATTCCTAAACTAAATCATAAGTTTTTATTTAAAATATTCTTTCAATTAAATAAAATGATTTTTAAGTTAACAACATAAAATAAAGTGTTTAAAATATTCTAATTAAGAAACATTGAAAATGAGCAACGTAAGCCATACATCACTAAGGTGTAATAGTAATTAATTAAGGGATTAGGGTTACAAAAGGGAATTTAAGTTATACAAGTTAGATTAAATCTTAGAAACACATCAGTACATAGGACACTTACTTGCACACCGAGACCAAAACCGTAGATACGACGTCTAATACGTATACTTATTGTATTCGAATTCTTTCAAAACAACTCAGGAACTGAAGATACTTAGTCTACAAACAACGAGCGCGTATTTAGTGGTAAATCATTTGCACAACAACACAGGTGAGTTCATTGCCCCTTTTCTAAACATTTGTTTTCAAACGCGGGGCTGAGAAGCATGCGTAAATTATTTTCTTTGGATTATATTTACTTAAATGCTTTTACTTCATATATGTGTACATGTATAATTATTAGCCTAGATTTTGTCTAGGTAAATTATTTGCAGGTTTTCAGAATGGGTTGTTTATTCATTTCGAATAGATAACTATTTTAGGCCAAAGAACTATTTTTCAAATGTCTTTTTTCAAAGAACTAAAGATCTAAAGCAAAGAACTATTTTCAAAGGTCTATTTCAAAGAACTAACTGACTAATCAAAGAACTATTTTTGGGATTGTGTTGTCAAAGAACTAACGGTCTATTTCAAAGAACTATGTACAAAGAACTATTTTCAAGGGTCTGACTGGGAAATATCAAAGATAGCATGTGCCAATCTCAGGTTTGAAAGATGTTCTAGCTAGACTGATCGAATATGAGACGCATGCTTGATGATATATACAGTATTCCCTAACTGTTTTGCGGAACATCTGGGAAATACTCAAAGATAACATGTGCCAAAGAACTAAAGAACTATACGAACTATGGACGGTCTAAAGAACTATAAAAGCCTGTATATCAAAAGATGTCCTAGCTAGACTAATTGATTATAGGTCGCATGTTTGATGAGGTTTACAGATCTCCTTTACTACTAAGAACCCTGATTGCTAGACTAGTCTACTCAAGTTGACCAAGGCCCAATCATTAGGTCTTAGATTTTATTAAATGTTTATTTATTTATTTAATTAAGCATTTATTGAATTGTTTTTACAAATTTTATGATTGATTATGATTTCGTGATGAACTTAAGGAATCAAATGAGATTTCAAATTGTGTAGTTACAGGAACAAAGAACTGAAGAACTAATGCGTTAATGGTGAGGGTAAAATGCTTAATTATCATTAACAACAATGTCATATGTGGAGGGATGGCGTCTGGGCAGGTTGTAGGCTCGATCCTTTCGTATGCCCTATATATAAGCATACTGATCTGGATATTACATGTGATGTTAATGAGATTAAGGTTGTTACCCAAGGGTTGAACAAATGTTTTGTGTGCATGTGTAAGAATATGAAGATATGGAAGTGAAGGGTAGGTAAAAATGCTTAACTATCATTAACAACAATGTCATATGTGGTTTAGTATGTGGTGGGATGGCGTCTGGGCGGTTTGTAGGCTCGACCCTTTCGTATGCCCTGTATATAAGCATACCGAACTGGATATTACAGGTGATGTTAATGAGGTTAGGGTCTTTACCGAAAAAGGGTTTGCAAAGCTATTTTTCAAATACTAAATTATATGAACTCACCAACCATGTGTTGACTTGATCTTTTTGCATGACTTCTCAGGTGACGAACAGGTCAATTAAGAAGTTAATGCTTTTGGACTAGGATGCCAGATAGAGGACCTAGTACTTTTGGACCTGCATACTTTTGGAACATCTTTATACAATATATTTTGTATATCTTGTGCAGATACAAGATAGAAAATTTATGATGTTGATGGTAGATTTACATTGTTAAATTATGAACAAAACTGATGTAATTTAACTTTGTAATTCTATTCTATTTAGCATTTCTCATTTATAACATGTTCAATATGAACAATCTGATCATCATGATTATCACTCACGATATCGCGCCCCGAGAACCTTCCGCTCGACGGGGAATTCGATCCAACCTGCCGGCTCGGGGTGTGATAGTTGTATCGGTCTGTGTGCCCATGTCAGTAATAGGAATGTTGTGCTCTTCAGCAACAAAGGCAACGGGAGTACCTTAATCCTTTACAACATTTTCTTCTCCCACAAAACGTCCAAATTTGATTAGTGGCCTCTCCCCAATATACTGCTTCTTGCCTCGCTTATTCATCTTCATGTAGCCAAAGATGTCGTCTCGCATTCTCTTGATTCCCAGAGTGCCCATAGTGGGAACCAGAGTTGGATGCCGTTTGTTTATGACGATCTGCAGGAAACGAGGAAATGCCAGAAACCTTTCCTTCCTCATTCCCTTGATGTTGGCATGCATGTCTAAGAAAATCATCTTTGAGTTGTTGAAGTCCATTCCCAGAGCAAGGGCTACTAAGCATGAACTCAAAGTCTGATTCAGCACATCGTATCCCCCTTTTCTTCCGGATAAGCATTGAGTGACGATATGAGCCAGATATCTCTAGTAAGGATGTAGGAGCTTCTTCTCTATATGAGGATAAGCGCCCTCGTGTCCCATTTGATAAACTGTACGGTTGACCAGATCTTGATCCAACTTGACTGGATCTTCAGCTTTATCTCCGAATTGCAGGCACTCTCGAAGAATCTGTTATGTGACAATGATCGGTTGGCCGTGAATCTTTCCAATGATGCTCGCAGTACCATTGGCATCGGTGTGTTCTGTAACCAAGCTCCAAAATCCTTCAATGAAATCAGAAACAATAGTGGGATGCTCCATGATAGCGTAGTTAACCGGTGATAGAATCAATCCTTCAACCATGCTCCTGAACTCCGAGTGCTTCTCAGGCGGATCGCCAAGATATGCTGACATGTTGTGATCCGAGACAAAACGCAGGTCAGCCATCTGAAAAACAAAAACAGACCGAGTCAGTTAAAAAATTCAAAGTTTGATTAAAATTTTTCAAAAATTTTCAAGTCCAGTGAAGTTCACGAAGTTTTGGGTGTTCCTGAAATTCTAAGTGTTCTCGAAACAACTAGTGTAATCGAAACTGTAGGTGTACTCGAAATATGTCATATTTGAAATATATGTTGTACACGAAACAGACCGTATTCGAAATAATGGTTGTACTCGAATTGGTTCTATTCGAAGTTCCAGCCTGTATATGAAATGCATGTATTCGAATTTTGAATTTCGAGAACACAAAATTCATCATAACTTCACAAAATTTTCTCCTTAGACCTCCTAATTGAATTCGAAATGCTCGGAATTCTCAGGCGACCAACATAGTTGAAAATCGCCTTTCAATTTTGAGGCTTTCGACGTGAATTGATCCAAAAACCGTCTGTTTACGAACTCTTGTACTCGAAATAGGTTTTTAGTCCATAACTTTTGAATCCACGGTCAAAATTCAATGAAAATTCATACCTAGGGTCGCCTAGTATAGATCTACAATATAGTCAGAGTGAAATTTTGAAAGGAAGTCTAGAACTTGAGATCGCCTCAGAGAGAGAAAAAGTGTATTCGAACTGAATGGTACATGAAATCTGTTATTTCTCGGTATTTATAGCCCTACTTTGAATACATGTGTACTCGAAATATGTTTTTCGAGTATGACTATTATTTTTCGAAAAATTTCTAACTTTAAAATAAAAATAAAATAAAATAAAATAAAACAACATAAAATAAAATAAAATAAAATAATCTTGAAACTTTTGGACATTTGCAAAGTTTAGTCGGGTTAATTTTGTGGGATCAAATCTGTATCAGAAATTTGACCACCTTAAAACAATTTCTTACAAGAATCCCAACCTTAGAGTAATTATACCCCACCAATGATTTCGAGTATGACTATTATTTTTCGAAAAATTTCTAACTTTAAAATAAAAATAAAATAAAATAAAATAAAACAACATAAAATAAAATAAAATAATCTTGAAACTTTTGGACATTTGCAAAGTTTAGTCGGGTTAATTTTGTGGGATCAAATCTGTATCAGAAATTTGACCACCTTAAAACAATTTCTTACAAGAATCCCAACCTTAGAGTAATTATACCCCACCAATGATTTCCACTCGTTTATCCGCAACTTCAAGAATGAGACTTATGACCAAATGTTTTTCTAGTAGTTTTTCTGAAACTATCTTTTGTGAGGTTTATGAATAATCAAACTTTAAACCAGATTGACATGCAACCTATAAATTTTGTGAAATCTTTTGTTTCAAATTTTGATTGTGTTTCGACGAAATTAAAATGTTTTGACAGAGTTTAAGGTGAGAATAAGAAAAGAACTGATCTATTAGATTAGAATCAAGAACAAGAAGGGGTTGTATCATCTTTGTGCTCATTGGCATCTTTTGTTTTACTGATTTGAAGGCACATTGTCCTTAACGTCACACATCCAGTTCTTTGCTTACGCAAAACAAAGGATGCTTTAGTAAGTATTTCTTAGTAATTTGTTTGCACAAAACATGGAAAATACCCGAGTTTTTCAAAACAATTTCAAGTTTATTGAAACACAATCTCGTTTTGACTTAAAGATTTATGCAAAAAGTCAAATAGTTGTTACAATTTTCTGATTATCTGATTTTCCTTATTTCTCACTTATTTGTATATGTAATATTTTTGAATGATCATGTCCATTTCTTTAAAATTGGAAAAACTTGTTTTAACTTCTTAGTGAGTTATAGTTATTTAAAGTTGCTATTCTTTTAGAAATTACCTTTAGGTAGTGAATTTCTGAGTGTCAGAAGACATTTCACTTCCCAATTGAATAACCTAACTTATCGATCCAACAGGAAAATCTTTTTGTATCTTTCTAATTTTCTTAAATTTTAAAGAATGAAAATCTTTTTGTATTTTCTTTTCAAAATTTACCCCCCTAAACTTGTAGATCATCTTAGACTGACTCAAAAACTAAAATCTTTTTGTTGTTTTTGTAATTTGGTTCTCATCCTTCAGAGACTACGAGTGTAATAGGGGGTTTATTGGAATATGAAATTCAACCCTGGAAATACAGGATCCCAATTTTTTTTACTACCCGGAGCAGAATAGTTAACGAGTTTTTCGGTTTGATTCATCTCATTGAGTCCGAAAATATTTTTGTTGTTTTTGTAAATATTCTCCCCATAAATTTGTGATCTAAAAATAAAATAAAAAAAACACAAATTTTTACAGTATTTACAAATATGGTTTAGTCAAAACTGATTAGTTTGAGAGATGCAAGGAGATGGTGAAATCTAGCTGTATCGAACGGTTTGGTATAAAGATCCGCCAGATTATCATCTGTGTGGACCTTTTCGAGATGAATCAGTCTCCGCTCGAAACAGTCACGGATAAAGTGAATCCGGATGTCAATATGTTTAGTTTTGGAGTGTTGTACTCGATTCTTGACGATCTGAAGGGTGGCTTCATTGTCACAATAAATAGGAGAGTCATGAAAATTCAAACCGTAATCGAGGAGCTGCTGTCGCATCCATATAACCTGAGAGTAACAACTGGAAGCAGTAACATTTTCACCTTCCGCAGTAGATGTGGATACGGTTGTCTGTTTCTTGCACTGCCATGAGACGAGGCGATATCCTAAGTACTGGCATCCTCCCGTGGTGGATTTCCTGTCTAGGTTACAACCACCAAAACCACTGTCAGAGTAAGCATATAAAAGAAACTCAGAGTTCTTAGGATACCATAAACCGAGACGAGGTTTCTCGACAAGGTAACGAAAGATCCTCTTGACAGCAATTAAGTGAGAAGCCTTCGGATTGGCTTGATATCTGGCACATTGACATATAGAGAACATGATATCAGGACGACTGGCGGTTAGGTACATCAATGATCCAATCATCGAGCGATACAGGTGTTGATCAACGTCTTCACCATCAGAATCCGAAGTCAAGACTGGACGTGTAGCCGTGGGGGTAGATGCAAGCTTGGATTCCAACATCTTGAATTTTGTTAGAATATCAGTGACATACTTTCCTTGATGAATCAGCACAGCTTTCTGATCTTGCTTTACCTGAAGACCAAGAAAGAATGTCATTTCTCCCATTGCACTCATCTCAAACTTTTTCTTCATCACAACCTCAAATTCCTTGCAAAGCACCGAGCTCGTGGAGCCAAAAATAATATCGTCCACATAGATTTGGACTAGAATCAAATCATCCTTATCCTTGCGAACGAACAATGTCTGGTCAATTGCTCCATGGGTATAACCATGAGCCAGTAGATGATCTGTGAGTGTGGCATACCATGCTCGAGGTGCTTGATGAAGACTATAAAGGGCTTTGTCTAACTTGTAGACATGGTCAGGATATTGCGAATCTTCAAAACCTGGGGGTTGGCACACATAAATTTCTTCCTTGACCTTTCCATACAAGAAGGTTGTCTTCACATCCATCTGATACACAGTGAAGTTCATGTAGGAAGCATAGGCCAAGAAGATCCGTATAGCTTCAAGTCTTGCGACTTGTGCAAAGACTTCCTCATAGTCTATCCCCTCCTGTTTGTAGAAGCCCTGAACTACCAACCGTGCCTTATTTCTGATAATGATTCATGTGTCATCTCTTTTGTTTCTGAAAACCCATCTGGTTCCAATAGGCAGCTTTCCTTTGGGCAGAGGAACTAGATTCCACACCTTGAGTTTCTGACACTACATCAGCTCTTCTTGCATTGCCTCAACCCAGCTAGACTCCTTGAGAGCCATCTTGATATTCTTGGGCTCGACCTGCGAAATAAAACAGGAATAAAAACAAGAATTAATCGGACCTTATTGACTTCGGGTGATGGTTTCTTTAGGCAAGGGTTTCTGAACTGGAATAGATCGGCTCCGAGTGAGAACGCTTTCTGAAAGAGGTCCAATAATATTTTCAACCTGATGATTCTTTTTGATGTTGAGTGTCGGCACTTCTTCCACATCTAGATTGTCTAGCAGATTGCTGATGTTGTTCACTTGATCTTCACTAGAGGAAGAAATATTGTCGACAGGAGCAGTCTCACTTGCTTCGGCTCCATGATCCACGCAATGTTCCTCAGGAATGTTATCTGAGAACAATGGATTATCAAAAGTTTGGTGGGAGGAAGATGAAGCTTGATTTGTTTCTTGGAGTGGCTGCACAGACTGAGAAGTGTCTAGATCTGATGGGAGGACTTCATTTATCGGAGTTGGCTGAACTAGATGAGCCCGATTGTACATGCCTGGAGGGTCAACCGACAGAAGCTTGGGATCACATGGAACATAGTCAACTTGATAGTCCACTTCATCACTCTTGTAGAAATCATCGGTATGCTCAGATGGCCCTGTACTCTCTGATGCAGTGTCGAAAGGCCTAAAAGTAGAATCATACTAAAATAGCCAGTTTGGACCAGAACCGGCATCTGTAGAGTTCATCTCTTGCCAATCGATATAATATGATTCCACTATCATCCGATTCTTCTTGTTGTACACTCGATAGGCAGCCTTTTCGGATGAATAACCCACGAAGTAACACTCATCAGCCTTGTCATCAAATTTTTTATTAGGCTCAGTATGGAGGAGAGTACACGGACAACCAAATGATTTGAAATGACCAACTTTTGGCTTCTGATTGAAAAAGATCTCATATGGAGTCTTCTGATGGCGTTTGTTTAGCAGTGCTCGATTCTGAACATAACAAGCTGTGTTAATAGCCTTGGCCTAGAAGAAAATTGGAAGTTTAGATTCAGACAACATAGTTCGTGTAGCTTCAATGAGTGTTCTGTTTCTTCTCTCTGTAACTCCATTTTGCTGAGGTGTACGAGCTGCACTGTACTGACGGGCAATCCCCTTCCCATCGCAGAAATCAATGAGAGTCTGATTTCTAAATTCTGTGCCATTATCGTTTTTGATCACCTTAACCTTCAAGTTCTTCTGATTTTCAATCAAGGTGATAAACTTCTTCAGAATCTCTGGTGTCTCATCTTTCTTGGCCAGAAAGAACACCCAAGTAAATCTGGAATAATCATCTGTCACCACCAGAAAATATGACTTCTTCCCGATACTCATAACATTACTGGTCCAAAGAGGTCCATATGAAGAAGTTGCAGAATCGAAGATATAGAGTTGAATGTCTTAGGCTTGTGGGGTCTCTTATGCTGCTTCCCCTTGGCACATGCAATGCATTTCTCAATGGTAGAGAATCCCTTAGAAGGCAGGCCAATGACGTGATCTCCCTTAGCAAGTCTGTTGAGATTCTTCAGATTGACGTGACCCAGTCGGCGATGCCATAACAGACAATCATGCTCCGATGCCTTTGAGAACAAACAAGTGTTCTTTGTGAATGAATTTGAATTCATGTTGATAATGTAGGCACTATTGATTATTGGAGTCCTCAACAGTATCCACTTCTTAGGTATAATAAAACCAGGCTTCAAAATAAGACACTCCTTGTTTGTGAAGTGTGTAGAAAAACTCTTATCACAAATATGAGAAACACTCAATAAACTGTGATTGAGCTCTTCAACATAGTACACGTCTTCAAAACTCAGAGTTTCGTTGGTAACTGTGCGTTTCATGCTAATCCTTCCTCCCTTGTCTCCTACGAACGATACATATCCTCCATTGAATGGTGTAACTTCATGTAACTGAGAGAAATCCCGAGTCATTTGCCGGGAGCAACCACTGTCTACATACCAAACATTTTTAAGCTTATTTGGCCGTCCCTGCATTTTACACACAATCAATGAGAGATAGGTACCCAAACCATAAAGGTTTAGGTACATGAGAGATAACAGGTTCTTTCTTGTGAACCCCTTTAGATTTAACTGATTTGTCCTTATCAATCTTTGATGTTGCACCACTACCATGGTTAACTAGTTTTAATGGGGTTCTCACTGGTGGATCACGTTTCCACTGTGACCTGTTTTTACCTTTTGAAAAGTTTGAAGTTTGTTTTTGAAAACCAGATTGATGATGTTTGAATGACTTTGTCCTTTTGGCAGTGGAATGCGTTTGAGATTCTTTCTGAGGATTCACCCTAGGCTTTGAGGATTGGTCAGTCCTCGTTGATTTGATAGAGGGTTTAGCCTTGGGTGTGACCTTCTGATTCTTTCCATAAAAGAATTCAGTAGGTCTGTGCAGACAATTTCTGGCAATGTGGCCTGGTCTACCACAAACAAAACAACATACCTTCTCATGAAATTACTTGGGATCAAAGGGTTTTACATCACAGTCACTGTGGCTAGAAGATGAGCTTGTAGAGGCTTGTTCCAATGACCTAGTTGGAACAAAAGGTTCACAGTTAGGGTTTAACTATGAACCTGCCTCTTTGGTGACTATGGAATGACCCTTGTACTCATGATGCAAACATGAAGATATTGACTCCAAAATAACATCATTCTTAACAAAATTTGACTTAAAGTTTTTAGACATCTCATTTGTTTTAATTTTAAATTCATCAACTTTTCCAACAAAATCAGGGTTTGAAATAAAAGATAATGTTCCAAAAGATGTTGAACAATCTGTGCTCTTCCCAGCACTTCTTTCTTCAATCTTCCCCCTCACACCTGTTTTGTTTAGACTATATGCACACATCTCAGAATCATCAGAAATATTTGGGCTGGTCTCAATGGGATCTGTTGTCAAAGAAACTGGTTTGTTAGAACCAGTGGTGAAGTCAAACCTTCGGTCAGATGGAGTAATTGTGGTTAAACGGAGCTTTGACCTCTGTAAAACCAATCCCAATTTTTGATTTTCTCCTGCATTGGACATCAATCATGCTGGCCACTGCAGTACTAGCATAATCATACTTGTCAGCTTGAGTTTTAGATTTTGACAATTTAGACTTAAGTTGCTCCAACTCTGAAGTGAGTTCATCTATCCGACGCCTAGCATCACGATTGTTGAACTTTTTATCACTTAATAACTCCTTTAATTGTGAAATATCACGCCTTTCAGCGTCAAGTTTCTTTTTGAAAAGTCCCTTATTTTTTAAAAACTCAGAGTTAAAGTACTTAATTTTGGTGACCTCTTTGATCAAGTCCTCATTGTGAGATCGATATCTAAGGACTTTATCAATGCAAGAAGTAGAACAAAGATTTTGGATTACCTTATTCTGCTTTTCATCTTCCTCAGCCATGAAAGCGTGACTCAGAGTTAGCTCCAATTCCTGCACTTGGTCACTCCAATCATAGGAGTCAGTTTCTTGAGTCACCAGTGCCTTAGATGAGCTGGCACCTTCTCGTGCAGCAGCATTCACAGTCTTCTCCTCAGGCTTCTTCTATCCTTCCTTAGCCACTTTTAGCTACTTACATTCTCTTGCAAAATGACGCGGTTGATCACAGTTGTAGCACCGCAACTTTGACTTATCGAATCCAAGTTTCTTTACTGGGTTGTTTCAAAAGTTGTTCCTTCCATACCTTTTGATGAACTTCTTTGCCCGAAACACAGCCATTGCCATTTGCCATGAAATATCCATCTCCTCCACATCTGCTGGATTTATCTGCTCTAGATTATCCTGAGAAAGGTTGGCAGGTGCTAACTCTCCGGCTATGAATGCATTATAACTGTTCATGAAACCCTTAAAGAGAAACATATTTTCTTCACTCTCAGGACTGATCTTAGGCATTGAACCTGCTTGCCCAGATAAGAGAAATGCAGTTTCAAAAGGAATTGACTGAGATGAAGGTGCTTGGTAGGACTGCAACCCTGAAGCTTGGAAGTTGATGGCTGACATGAGAGCAGCATTCTATTATGCTTGTGCAATGCCCATGGAGCTCGCATGATTGAGAGCTCTATGTTTATCATCCATGTCATATAAGTTGAAAATTGATATCAGCTCACTTAGAGAAGTCTTGTACATATCTTTTGTTCTCTTGATTGTTGTGCAGTTGGAATTCCAATTGTAAGGTAACGAATTCAAGAGCTTCTTGTTGACCTCTCCTTTGCTCATCTCAATACCGGCACTAGTCATTTCATTCATAAGGTGAGTAAAATGGTTCAGTTGAGTCTCCAAGGATTCACCTTTGATATGATTGAACATATTGAATCTCTGCCTTAGCATGTCTTTGAGACTTTCTCTCATATCCTCATTGCCTTCAAATCTTTAGAGCATCCCATAATTTCTTGGCTGTCTTATGTTCCTTGAAACCATGTGCAACATCAGTGGATAAAGCCATGGTGATGGAGGCATATGCTTTATCATCCTTCTCTATCATAAGAATGTCAGCTTTCGTGTATAGTTCAGGATCCTTTGGAATTAAACCATTCAGTTCACTTTGGTACATGGGCACATGAGGCCGTTCTTCAATCGATCTTCAAAGTTTCGGGTCAGTATACTTAATGAATGATTGGAATCTGAACTTGCAATCTTGAAAGTTGTCTCCCGATACAAGCTTGGGTGGCCTGGTTCCAGTGCCGATCTCATTGTCCAGATTAAGCAGATTGGTCAGATTCTTAGAAGCCATGTTGATTTGAAAAATTTACGAAACCCCAAGTGCACTGATCACCAACTCCTACTCGAAGTAACACCTGCACTCGATAGCCAGACCCTACTCGAACAACTTGTGTATTCGAAAATAGATTATACTCAAAGTCCCTAGAGTACCTGAAGAACCTTTTGTATTCGAAAGCTTTGTGTACCCGAACAAATCAGTATTCGAAGAACCTTTGTAGTCGAACACACCAGGTCTTGTACTCGAACTGTTTACAACACATTGAACACTCTAACTGTACTCGAAATAGCTGAACTCGAAAATTTTTGAACTAAAAAATACTTAAGAAAATTTTGAAGAAGAGTAGAATGATAAAGTAATGAGCTTGCTTAAAAAAGTTGATACCTTGATGCAGATAAGAGCACTATGGCTTTGATACCAGTTGTAAGTCCCAAACCAGATCAAGATCCAAACTTTATGCTCCCAATCAGCATCAAATCACTCTATAATGTGCGGACCCCAGAATAGAGTTAAAGAAATAGAAAGAACAACAAGAAAAATCAAAACTTTGAATGTATTCAATGGTGTATTCGAAAGTGTGTCTCAATACGTCTAGAGAACACACCTCGGGAATCCAACCCTAAACTAGTAAAAAATACGTCTATTTATACTAAGTATAGGTGTACTCGAACTCCTATACGAAGTGAGTTCGAGTACACGAAATACAAGTGTACACGAAATCAGAGTAATCGAAACTCAACAAAAATGGATCAAAATCTGGACTTCAACTCTTTCATGGTTGGCTTTGTC
This sequence comes from Mikania micrantha, assembly GCA_009363875.1. Taxonomy (NCBI): domain Eukaryota; kingdom Viridiplantae; phylum Streptophyta; class Magnoliopsida; order Asterales; family Asteraceae; genus Mikania; species Mikania micrantha. Next base: position 19,289,952 of record CM018685.1, read on the forward strand.
AGTCTTCATCGTGAAATAGGCTAAGATTAAAGATTTTTTATAACTTAAACTTAGATATTTTTATAATTTAAGCTTAATATGTTAAAAGGATTCAAACAATATTATATAGATGAGTATCTTTTATAAGATAACTACAAGTCTTGTTATTAAAACATCTCTTTCACAAAATAAGTTTAATTCTCTTTTTGTTCAATATAAAACTTTGAAATAAAATGTTTTATAATAACTTAAAACATGTTCTAAGCTACAAAATTTATCTAAATAAAGTACGTTAATGTTATGGGTAAGGTTTTATAGAGATAGCAGAACAAAATCACATAGTTACAAACCTAGTAATTCGTTAGAAACGTCTTTAGAATACTTAGTCTAAATACACAATCCTAAATACAACATTCAAACACATGCCGATTCTAACAATGTTGAACACAAACAAGTCAAACACAGGTTGAATACAATCCAATTACAAACAACGAGCGTGAGCATTCTCAAAGTAAATCAACAGTCAACACAACACAGGTGAGTTCATTGCCTCTTTTCTAAACATTTTGTTTTATAACCGCAGGGCTGAGAAACATGCTTATATATTTTATTTTAAATATAAATATATATAATGCTTTCATATTCATTATGCTATGATTACAAGGGTGTGTGTGATTTTCAGAAACTAATATGCTAAGTAATAGGGACATTTAGGTTATCCTAGATGTTCATATAATGGATTATCATTATCAACCTTAAAATAATTTCTGACATCTATGATGTTAGATTATAATTATTTTCATGAGATTTCAGTTGAGCAAATGACAGATACATAACATGGTGAAATATTTGAGAAATATCAAAGATAACATGTGCACATAAGACAAGAACTATTTAGACAAAACATGACAATTGAGACAAAAACAAGAGAAATCAAGAAGTCCTATAACCCCAAAAGTCCTAGCTAGACTGTTGGTATAGGCCACATGTGCGATGATATTTCCAGATTTCACTAAACAGTTTTGACTTCATTTGATTTCAAAACAACAAAACTAATTAATTATTACCTAAGTATGACTTGTTTTAAATTGCTAAAACATGTTTATGGGTAAATGGCAATTGTGTGAGCTTATGACATTGTGTGAATGATATATGTGATATTGATGACATTTCCATGGTTTCTAGTGAAACTGTTCTATTTTATCACTGTTAACATGTGACAATTTCTTTGGATCCATTATGCGTTAAGTCCATGTAGTTCGTTTACCATTAACTGGCAGTGGCCAGGACCGTCGGCAACGTAGTGGTACCATAGGTTTGACAAACCTCCGGCAAGTTAGGTCGGTACGTTATTTGCAATTGTATTATATCATTTGGTAGGGCTCGTACGACCGGTAACAGGGCGACATCAGTCAAGGCTTGGTAAACGACCACATGGGTGATATTAAATTGACAGAACCTTACTGTTAACTACCCATATTGGTTCTGGAGCACTAGAAATAATCTGGTTGAATGATACTCAGCCTAAATGTGACATTTGTCGTAAAATTTTAGTTTATTTTGACTATTGACTTTGACTATGACCGTTGACTTTGATCGTTGACTTGGACTTTGTCCAAAGACATGTCAAATTGACTTAAACTAAGACAAAACACTATAAAAATAAAAATAAACATTCTAGAACCTTTAAGGAGTCAGCCAAGTGAGGGGGAGTTTCATGACCTTTCACATTTTCCACTAAATCACCATAACTCACCATAATACACCTTTAAATCTCATTTAATCACCCATTATGCTATTCTTTCAATGCCTCTCCTATACATACACAAAAAAAAAACCTTTTCTCTCTGGTTCCAGCCAGAAATCAGCCTCCCATCTCCTCTCCTCCATCATGATCAAGGCCAAGGAAGAAGAAGTTAAGGCATTGTTATCATCGTTACGCATTTCGATAGGCAATTGTGGTGTTTCTCGTGTAATTCTTTCATTATTTCATTTCAATTTCAAACTCAATGTTTATGAAAATTCATACTAATATACATAAATAAATATGAGTGTCTAAAATCATCATTGTCACGCCCCGAGCCGGCGGGCTGAGACACCCGGATTCTCAAAACACAAAATTTAACATAATTGTGGAATTTACAAAATTTAGGTCTCAGATTCATTGGTTTTAAAACCATTACAATTCAACCAAAATCATTTAACGCTCTAACATGACAAACAAGACTTGTTTATAGTACTTACAAAACACTACTATGCGTTAAAATAGTAGTTATCAAAATTACAACCCATTTGCTTTATTTTTACAAAAAAACATGGTTCGATCCCTTTAACCGTCTGATCACACCAAAGCGTAGCCGAACTTACTTTTGACCTAAAACAACCACAAACAATCAAGTGTTAGTCCAAAAGGACTAAGTGAGTTAACCCCAACGATTCCCGGAATCAATTCTATAAAAGAAATCAAAATCCGGAAAATTACACTGCCCGGCGTATGGTACTACAGCCCCGGCGTACAGTACGCCAATGCACCAGCGTACAACAGAATGGTTTGGGCGTACCATACTGTGGCTGGCGTACAGTACGCCCCCTGCAGCGTACTGTACGCCCCCTAAAGCATACTTCCACTTTTTTCTCGTTTTAAGCACCCAAAACCATTTCTCCACATTCCGAGGGGTAAAAATACATTCTAAACCCCATATATCACATTTACAATCATTTCTAATATCATAAGCTCATCATTATCATCATACTTAATCATAATTGCCTTCCAATTATTTCAAAACGGGTCAAAATTAACCATTTCATGTCCACCAAACCATTACCTTCCACACGAATGTGGATCCTCCCCAATACCACTCAATAGTGGTTCTACATTAGCTTCCACACGCATGTGGATCATCCCCCTTTTTGCCATATGAGTATGGACTTATATATTCTTCCACACGAATGTGGATCATCCCCATGAATGCCACTAAATTTGTGGTCGTACATCCAATTCCACACAAGTGTGGATCATCCCCCAAGTTGTGTGTCAATTATCCTCTATCATATATTTACACCAACATATATTATGCGTACACCACATAATAAACAACTACTACTACAAGACACCACATTATGCAATCCAATAATTCAAACATTAACAAACATGAATAAGTCTTATGGTTGCTTATTCATGGATAGGTTTACTCACCTTGATCCTTAGCTCCACTTTGTTTAACCTCCTCCTAACCGGGTCGTTGGTTTGTATTTCCACTTCCTAGATCATATAATCATACATACACATTCAATCTAGGAATAATACACAAGAAGCAAGCATACAACCCCTTGACCCATTATCACCATATTTGACTTTATGATAGTCAAACTCTCATAATTCACCAATTCACATTCTGATTGCATTCAACATTTGAAATTAAGTTATTCACCACTATTCAATCATTTAGTTGAGTTTATGAGGCATTTCCCTCAAGTTCACCAAAACCTCAAATCATTTGAGTAATAAAGGTTGTTTGATGCATTTCCTCAAACACCTTTTGTGCAAAGTTTTTATAACCCCCATAACATCAACCTTCAACAATGTCAACATTCCCATTCAAATCTATTTAACCATGAAACTCTCACCCTTTCATTTAAACCCATTATTAGATAATAATTTAAGTTGTTGACATTTCATCAAACAACATATGTGCAGAAATTTCACCTACACAGTTCTATTACTTCTAAACTCCATCAATTTCCCCCATTTATGTTTCTAATCATCCAATTTCAAAAATCTCCAAAGTCAAACAATTTCAAATGATAGAAACCATAAAGTTATCATCTAAGCTATCATCAAACACCCATTTTAAAAACTCCTAGTTCATCTTCCTCATAAACATGCAAAACTCCATTTTAATCATTTACACCAAACTCAATGAAATGATCAAAATGTTGTTCCTAGATGATATTCACGATGATTTGAAACATATGGCACCATCTAAACTTTCAAATTTTGATTTCACCCATCAAACCCACACCCCTATATGAAACCCACAAAAATCCCATCAAAACCCACCAAAATTTCTTACCTATGTGTAGTAGAATGCAAGGAGAGCTCAAATATTCAGTTGCATTCAAGATCAAACCATGAATCATTCACCAATTTGATGGATTTCCAGAATTTTGAGGTTTCTCCTTGTCTCCCTCCCCTCTCTTTCACGTTTCCAGCCACACACACATAAAGAATGTTTAATTTTGACGAAGTCAACATCTTTAACCCTCCATTTTACAACTTTCAGCTATTGGAAACTTTGGTCCCTCTTTTACTAGTTAACTCTAACTAGTTATGACTAACTAAATTAAGTTAGTAAACACCCACCATAATTTCAAGAAATCAAATATTTATAAAACACCCACCAAATAAAATATAAAATATAATTTTACACCAATTATATTCGTTTTATAATATTTTATCAAAATGGGTCGTTACAAATTCTCCCCTCCTTATAAAGGTTTCGTCCCCGAAACCTCATTACACCTCTAAAGAAAGGGACAAAATTTCTGCATTTCATCCTCCGACTCTCACGTAGCATCAAAACCCCACCGGTTCTTCCAAAACACCATCACCTGGTTTAACGTCTTATTTCGCAACTGTTTTACTTTTCTATCCAAGATAGGTACCAATTTCTCAGTATAGTTGAGTTTATCATCAATCACCAAATCCTCTAATGGCACGTAAGTCGATTCTTCTGCCAAGCAGTTTCGTAGATAAGACACGTGGAATGTATTGTGAATCCCACTCAACTCCTCCGGTAGCTCTAAGCGATAAGCAACCTTGCCAATCCGAGTTATATCCATAAGAGCTTAACAAAGCGTGGGCTTAGTTTCCCTTGTTTACAAGAACAAATTGCAGCCTTCCATGGAGAAACTTTCAACAACAAAGCCTCACACTCGGAAGTTGATAGTTCTTCTACGCACATACACATACCATTTCTGAAGGTCTTGCACCGCCTTTAGCTGAATTCGAATTACATCCATTCGTTCAGTATCATATTAACCACTACTTACCTACATGTTCTTGTTGTCCACCCTCTCCCCAACTCCTGGAATATACCATCCTTTCCGTATATTATTTCTTACATAATCATTCCACACCTGGAATGATAAGCGTTGTTAAACAAGAACTCCTCAAAGGGTATAGTCATCGCAACTACCCCCAATCACCAACTATGCACACCCGTAACATATCCTCACAGGCCTGAATGGTTCTTTATCTTTGACCATCAGTGTGAAGATGATACGTCATGCACAACAACAGTTTCGTGTCCCTTCTTAGCAGAATGGAATTCATGGGTAAACAAGAAATGAACGTTATTAGTCAGCCTGTCCATGATGACCAAATAGTATCATTAAGCATTGATAAGGTTCACACCACATGTGAATCCTCATCAAATCATCCTTCCTATTTAATCATCTAAACATGTTAATAACACCTTTCTTTCACCAAAATTCTCAACTTAAGAAATCACACTACTTGTGATTACCAACATAAATCCACCCACCATAAGTTAACATCTTAACAATCAAGTCTAGATATGGTTATTGGTTCATTTGCTCCCAAACTCCTCTTACTTATAATTACCACAAACACCTCTGCTATTTAGATATTACACGCCCTTGTACTTTATCTATTAGCACAAAAATTCTATAGAGGTTCACACCCCTTGTGAATTATCTACATCAATTTACACTTGACAATAACAATAATTTATGTTTGAATCATGTTTACAAACTAACAAATTCATTTCTCCCAACCATGAACTCCTAATTAATGTCCATAATCTTATGGATCATCCCCAAGCATTTTCCTATCTTTTAAAAGATAAATTCAACTACCTGTAACATCAACACATGTATACAGGTCATTCATACCTCTTTCCATTCAAATATTACAACACATACACATCTATATATAATCCTAGATGTTCACACCAATCTATAAACATATATTATTTCCCACATATTTCAAATAGGCACACCAGTTAACATAATCAAATGTTTATAGTCACCACTCCCTAGTTAAGACACTCTTGTCAAAACCTTTAACATTTCATAACGACACTATGTGTCAAAACCCTAGACATCATGTCTAAAACATTTAACTTTCATAAATGACAACTTGTCATTACCAAGTTTTGTTCTCCCCAAAGCTTTCATGCCATATTATTTAAAATTCTTTCCTCACCATCCCCTGTCCTTTGCCCAAGTCTATACACCGTCACTTTCTTTTTGCATCGAAGAAGCTTATATATATAGGATATACGTAAGGCATACACCTAGCCACCAACCCACCACTTCTTCAATATAGCATGATCATGGCGTTGTTAGTTTCTTGGTTTTAGACAAATATATTCCTCCTAACCATACAATTTGTCCAACGTTTTCACTCACATTAAACGTATTCATTAACTTAGGACTAAACTCCACCCCATGTCCTTCACACCCATAGTACACTCATATAAGAAATTCTGACACATCATACAATACATAGTTGTAGAGTGTACACTTTCTTAACAGTTCAATTAAGGATAATCAACATATCCTATTATGCCTATCTTTCATTATTTACACCAAACAACATATGACTCGTATTTTCAACAAGTCATCACACATATGTGATTCAATTTACGACCACCAAATTCGCACTACATATGGTTTTTAACACCACACCAAACACGCCTTTATGGCTCAGTATAACATACACATGCGTGGTACATACATTTTCTTATTGTCAATCAATATACTAATTTCACCTAGTATTAATTTGATTAACTACACATTTTAACACCACATTCGTTTATAAATGTCTACACCACTTGTAGATCATCTAAATCAGAATTTACTTTTACAAGGTTTATACAACAAACCATTTCCAACATATCAAACCACCCAAATTTTATAGTTTCACTAAAATTAGCTCCCACCCGCATGTGTATTACCCCTTATGCCACATGAATGTGGAATTATACACCAAACCCAATGCCATTCCAAAGTGAACTTGCTTGCCCCACCAGAATTCACATAAAAGAATGCATATTCCACATGCGCAATAACAACTATAATGTTTTAACACCATTTACTCCATATCATTACTACCAAGACTCACATCTATGGTCTTACACGATATTCCACGTGAATGTGGACTTTCCTGCAACGCCACACGAATGTGGATTCACCCAACGCCACACACCTGTGGTCTTACATGTATTTCCACACGAATGTGGATCTCCCCCAATGCCACACACTTGTGGACTTACATGAAATTTCACTCGAAAGTGAATTCTCCCAGTGCCACACACCTGTGGACTTACAAGAATTTTCACCCGAAAGTGAATTCTCCCAATGCCACACACCTGTGGATTTACAACAAATTTTCACCCGAAGGTGAATTCTCCCAACGCCACACACTTGTGGACTTACAAGAATTTTCACCCGAAAATGAATTCTCCCAATGCTACACACCTGTGGACTTACAACAAATTTTCACCCGAAGGTGAATTTCATAAAACCTACCATACATCGCAACATATATAATTTCATACCATGGTTTTAATTGATTCCATCAAGATTATGCTAATGTCAAATGAGTATTATTATACTGGCCAGGTATAATGATACTCCTATCACATGCTCATTTCCTTAACTTCATCGTTTCAACGTTAGATAACGAATTCAATTCAAACACCACATTTTATTCGTCAATTACTTATCACAATTTCACACTTATTACATTTACATATCAAATGTAATTTCACATAATCAATTCAATTACATTTACTTATCAAATGTAATTACACTTAATTAATTCAATTACACTTACTTATCAAATGTAAACGCACTCAATCACTTCAATTACATTTACTTGTCAAATGTAATTATAGTCAATCACTTCAATTACATTTACTTGTCAAATGTAATTATATTCAATCACTTCAATTACATTTACTTATCAAATGTAATTACACATAATCATTTCAATTACATTTACTTATCAAATGTAATTACTCCTAATCATTTCAATTACATTTACTTATCAAATGTAAATACACTCAATCACTTCAATTACACTTACTTATCAAATGTAATTACACGTAGTCAATTCAATTACATTTACTTATCAAATGTAAATACACTCAATTACTTTAATTACATTAACTTATCAAATGTAATTCACACTCAATCACTTTAATTACATTTACTTGTCAAATGTAATTACACCTAATAAATTCAATTACATTTACTTATCAAATGTAATTACACCTAATGAATTCAATTACATTTACTTATCAAATGTAAATACACTCAATTACTTTAATTACATTTACTTATCAAATGTAATTATAAATACTAACCTCAGGTCTTCGGCTACGTGATCGGATATTGGATCGAACCTTTCTCCCCATATCAAGAGCACAAAACTTTGAGATCAAATGAGTCATCACACACTTGATTCACTCAAACCATTGGCTCTGATACCAACTTGAGACACCCGGATTCTCAAAACATAAAATTTAACATAATTGCGGAATTTACAAAATTTAGGTCCCAGATTCATTGGTTTTAAAACCATTACAATTCAACCAAAATCATTTAACGCTCTAACATGACACACTAGACTTGTTTATAGTACTTACAAAACACTACTATGCGTTAAAATAGTAGTTATCAAAATTACAACCCATTCGCTTTATTTTTACAAAAAACATGGTTCGATCCCTTTAACCGTCTGATCACACCAAAGCGTAGCCGAACTTACTTTTGACCTAAAACAACCACAAACAATCAAGTGTTAGTCCAAAAGGACTAAGTGAGTTAACCCCAACGATTCCCGAAATCAATTCTATAAAAGAAATCGAAATCCGGAAAATTACACTGCCCGACGTATGGTACTACAGCCCCGGCGTACAGTACGCCAATGCATCAGCGTACAACAGAATGGTTTGGGCGTACCGTACTGTGGCTGGCGTACAGTATGCCCCCTGCAGCGTACTGTACGCCCCCTACAGCATACTTCCACTTTTTTCGCGTTTTAAGCACCCAAAACCATTTCTCCACATTCCGAGGGGTAAAAATACATTCTAAACCCCATATATCACATTTATAATCATTTCTAATATCATAATCTCATCATTATCATCATACTTAATCACAATTGCCTTCCAATTATTTCTAAACGGGTCAAAATTACCCATTTCATGTCCACCAAACCATTACCTTCCACACGAATGTGGATCCTCCCCAATACCACTCAATAGTGGTTCTACATTAGCTTCCACACGCATGTGGATCATCCCCCTTTTTGCCATATGAGTATGGACTTTTATATTCTTCCACACGAATGTGGATCATCCCCATGAATGCCACTAAATTTGTGGTCTTACATCCAATTCCACACAAGTGTGGATCATCCCCTAAGTTGTGTGTCAATTATCCTCTATCATATATTTACTCCAACATATATTATGCATACACCACATAATAAACAACTACTACTACAAGACACCACATTATGCAATCCAATAATTCAAACATTAACAAACATGAATAAGTCTTATGGTTGCTTATTCATGGATAGGTTTACTCACCTTGATCCTTAGCTCCACTTTGTTTAACCTCCTCCTAACCGGGTTGTTGGTTTGTATTTCCACTTCCTAGATCATATAATCATACATACACATTCAATCTAGGAATAATACACAAGAAGCAAGCATACAACCCCTTGACCCATTATCACCATATTTGACTTTATGATAGTCAAACTCTCATAATTCACCAATTCACATTCTAATTGCATTCAACATTTGAAATTAAGTTATTCACCACTATTCAATCATTTAGTTGAGTTTATGAGGCATTTCCCTCAAGTTCACCAAAACCTCAAATCATTTGAGTAATGAAGGTTGTTTGATGCATTTCCTCAAACACCTTATGTGCAAAGTTTTTATAACCCCCATAACATCAACCTTCAACAATGTCAACATTCCCATTCAAATCTATTTAACCATGAAACTCTCACCCTTTCATTAAAACCCATTCTTAGATAATAATTTAAGTTGTTGACATTTCATCAAACAACATATGTGCAGAAATTTCACCTACACATTTCAATTACTTCTAAACTCCATCAATTTCCCCCATTTATGTTTCTAATCATCCAATTTCAAAAATCACCAAAGTCAAACAATTTCAAATGATAGAAACCATAAAGTTATCATCTAAGCTATCATCAAACACCCATTTTAAAAACTCTTAGTTCATCTTCCTCATAAACATGCAAAACTCCAATTTAATCATTTACACCAAACTCAATGAAATGATCAAAATGTTGTTCCTAGATGATATTCATGATGATTAGAAACATATGGCACCATCTAAACTTTCAAATTTTGATTTCACCCATCAAACCCACACCCCTATATGAAACCCACGAAAATCCCATCAAAACCCACCAAAATTTCTTACCTATGTTTAGTAGAATGCAAGGAGAGCTCAAATCTTCAGTTGCATTCAAGATCAAACCATGAATCATGCACCAATTTGATGGATTTGCAGAATTTTGAGGTTTCTCCTTGTCTACCTCCCCTCTCTTTCACGTTTCCAGCCACACACACATAAAGAATGTGTAATTTTGACCAAGTCAACATCTTTAACCCTCCATTTTACAACTTTCAGCTATTGGAAACTTTGGTCCCTCTTTTACTAGTTAACTCTAACTAGTTATGACTAACTAAATTAAGTTAGTAAACACTCACCATAATTTCAAGAAATCAAATATTTATAAAACACCCACCAAATAAAGTATAAAATATAATTTTACACCAATTATATTCGTTTTATAATATTTTATCAAAATGGGTCGTTACAAATTCTCCCCTCCTTATAAAGGTTTCGTCCCCGAAACCTCATTACACCTCTAAAAGAAAGGGACAAAATTTATGCATTTCATCCTCCGACTCTCACGTAGCATCAAAACCCCGCCAGTTCTTCCAAAACACCATCACCTGGTTTAACGTCTTATTTCGCAATTGTTTTACTCTTCTATCCAAGATAGGTACCAATTTCTCAGTATAGTTGAGTTTATCATCAATCACCAAATCCTCTAATGGCACATAAGTCGATTCATCTGCCAAGCACTTTCGCAGATAAGACACGTGGAATGTATTGTCAATCCCACTCAACTCCTCCGGTAGCTCTAAGCGATAAGCAACCTTGCCAATCCGAGTTATATCCACAAGAGCTTAACAAAGCGTGGGCTTAGTTTCCCTTGTTTACAAGAACAAATTGCAGCCTTCCATGGAGAAACTTTCAACAACAAAGCCTCACACTCGGAAGTTGATAGTTTTTCTACGCACATACACATACCATTTCTGAAGGTCTTGCACCGCCTTTAGCTGAATTCGAATTACATCCATTCGTTCAGTATCATATTAACCACTACTTACCTACATGTTCTTGTTATCCACCCTCTCCCCAACTCCTGGAATATACCATCCTTTCCGTATATTATTTCTTACAGAATCATTCCACACCTGGAATGATAAGCGTTGTTAAACAAGAACTCCTCAAAGGGTATAGTCATCGCAACTACCCCCAATCACCAACTATGCACACCCGTAACATATCCTCACAGGCCTGAATGGTTCTTTATCTTTGACCATCAGTGTGAAGATGATACGTCATGCACAACAACAGTTTCGTGTCCCTTCTTGGCAGAATGGAATTCATGGGTAAACAAGAAATGAACGTTATTAGTCAGCCTGCCCATGATGACCAAATAGTATCTTTAAGCATTGATAAGGTTCACACCACATGTGAATCCTCATCAAATCATCCTTCCTATTTAATCATCTAAACATGTTAATAACACCTTTCTTTCACCAAAATTCTCAACTTAAGAAATCACACTACTTGTGATTACCAACATAAATCCACCCACCATAAGTTAACATCTTAACAATCAAGTCTAGATATGGTTATTGGTTCATTTCCTCCCAAACTCCTCTTACTTATAATTACCACAAACACCTCTGCTATTTAGATATTACACGCCCTTGTACTTTATCTATTAGCACACAAATTCTATAGAGGTTCACACCCCTTGTGAATTATCTACATCAATTTACACTTGACAATAACAATAATTTATGTTTGAATCATGTTTACAAACTAACAGATTCATTTCTCCCAACCATGAACTCCTAATTAATGTCCATAATCTTATGGATCATCCCCAAGCATTTTCCTATCTTTTAAAAGATAAATTCAACCACTTGTAACATTAACACATGTATACAGGTCATTCATACCTCTTTCCATTCAAATATTACAACACATACACATCTATATATAATTCTAGATGTTCACACCAATCTATAAACATATATTATTTCCCACATATTTCAAACAGGCACACCAGTTAAGATAATCAAATGTTTATAGTCACTACTCCCTAGTTAAGACACTCTTGTCAAAACCTTTAACATTTCATAACGACACTATGTGTCAAAACCCTAGACATCATGTCTAAAACATTTAACTTTCATAAATGACAACTTGTCATTACCAAGTTTTGTTCTCCCCAAAGCATTCATGCCATATTATTTAAAATTCTTTCATCACCATCCCCTGTCCTTTGCCCAAGTCTATACACTGTCACTTTCTCTTTGCATCGAAGAAGCTTATATATATAGGGTATACGTAAGGCATACGCCTAGCCACCAACCCACCACTTCTCCAATATAGCATGATCATGGCGTTCTTAGTTTCTTGGTTTTAGACAAATATATTACTCCTAACCATACAATTTGTCCAACGTTTTCACTCACATTAAACGTATTCATTAACTTAGGACTAAACTCCACCCCATGTCCTTCACACCCATAGTACACTCATATAAGAAATTCTGACACATCATACAATACATAGTTGTAGAGTGTACACTTTCTTAACAGTTCAATTAAGGATAATCAACATATCCTATTATGCCTATCTTTCATTATTTACACCAAACAACATATGACTCGTATTTTCAACAAGTCATCACACATATGTGATTCAATTTACGACCACCAAATTTGCACTACATATGGTTTTTAACACCACACCAAACACGCCTTTATGGCTCAGTATAACATACACATGCGTGGTACATACATTTTCTTATTGTCAATCAATATACTAATTTCACCTAGTATTAATTTGATTAACTACACATTTTAACACCACATTCGTTTATAAATGTCTACACCACTTGTAGATCATCTAAATCAGAATTTACTTTTACAATGTTTATACAACAAACCATTGCCAACATATCAAACCACCCAAATTTTATAGTTTCACTAAAATTAGCTCCCACCTGCATGTGAATTACCCCTTATGCCACATGAATGTGGAATTATACACCAAACCCAATGCCATTCCAAAGTGAACTTGCTTGCACCACCAGAATTCACATAAAAGAATGCATATTCCACATGCGCAATAACAACTACAATGTTTTAACACCATTTACTCCATATCATTACTACCAAGACTCACATCTATGGTCTTACACGATATTCCATGTGAATGTGGACTTTCCTGCAATGCCACACAACTGTGGACTTATATGAATTTCCACACGAATGTGGATTCACCCAACGCCACACACCTGTGGTCTTACATGTATTTCCACACGAATGTGGATCTCCCCCAATGCCACACACTTGTGGACTTACATGAATTTTCACTTGAAAGTGAATTCTCCCAATGCCACACACCTGTGGACTTACAAGAATTTTCACCCGAAAGTGAATTCTCCCAATGCCACACACCTGTGGACTTGCAACAAATTTTCACCCGAAGGTGAATTCTCCCAACGCCACACACTTGTGGACTTACAAGAATCTTCACCCGAAAATGAATTCTCCCAATGCTACACACCTGTGGACTTACAACAAATTTTCACCCGAAGGTGAATTTCATAAAACCTACCATACATCGCAACATATATAATTTCATACCATGGTTTTAATTGATTCCATCAAGATTATGCTCATGTCAAATGAGTATTATTATACTGGCCAGGTATAATGATACTCCTATCACATGCTCATTTCCTTAACTTCATCGTTTCAACGTTAGATAACGAATTCAATTCAAACACCACATTTTATTCGTCAATTACTTATCACAATTTCACACTTATTACATTTACATATCAAATGCAATTTCACATAATCAATTCAATTACATTTACTTATCAAATGTAATTACACCTAATGAATTCAATTACATTTACTTATCAAATGTAAAGACACTCAATTACTTTAATTACATTTACTTATCAAATGTAATTATAAATACTAACCTCAGGTCTTCGGCTACGTGATCGGATATTGGATCGAACCTTTCTCCCCAAATCAAGAGCACAAAAGTTTGAGATCAAATGAGTCATCACACACTTGATTCACTCAAACCATTGGCTCTGATACCAACTTGAGACACCCGGATTCTCAAAACATAAAATTTAACATAATTGCGGAAGTTACAAAATTTAGGTCCCAGATTCATTGGTTTTAAAACCATTACAATTCAACCAAAATCATTTAACGCTCTAACATGACAAACTAGACTTGTTTATAGTACTTACAAAACACTACTATGCGTTAAAATAGTAGTTATCAAAATTACAACCCATTTGCTTTATTTTTACTAAAAAACATGGTTCGATCCCTTTAACCGTCTGATCACACCAAAGCGTAGCCGAATTTACTTTTGAACTGAAACAACCACAAACAATCAAGTGTTAGTCCAAAAGGACTATGTGAGTTAACCCCAACAATTCCCGGAATCAATTCTATAAAAGAAATCGAAATCCGGAAAATTACACTGCCCGGCGTATGGTACTACAGCCCCGGCGTACAGTACGCCAATGCACCAGCGTACAACAGAATGGTTTGGGCGCACCATATTGTGGCTGGCGTACAGTACGCCCCCTGCAGCGTACAGTACGCCCCCTGCAGCGTACAGTACGCCCCCTGCAGCGTACTGTACGCCCCCTACAGCATACTTCCACTTTTTTCGCGTTTTAAGCACCCAAAACCATTTCTCCACATTCCGAGGGGTAAAAATACATTCTAAAACCCATATATCACATTTCTAATCATTTCTAATATCATAATCTCATCATTATCATCATACTTAATCATAATTGCCTTCAATTTATTTCTAAACGGGTCAAAATTACCCATTTCATGTCCACCAAACCATTACCTTCCACACGAATGTGGATCCTCCCCAATACCAGTCAATAGTGGTTCTACATTAGCTTCCACATGGATGTGGATCATCCCCCATTTTGCCATATGAGTATGGACTTATATATTCTTCCACACGAATGTGGATCATCCCCATGAATGCCACTAAATTTGTGGTCTTACATCCAATTCCACACAAGTGTGGATCATCCCCCAAGTTGTGTGTCAATTATCCTCTATCATATATTTACACCAACATATATTATGCATACACCACATAATAAACAACTACTACTACAAGACACCACATTATGCAATCCAATAATTCAAACATTAACAAACATGAATAAGTCTTATGGTTGCTTATTCATGGATAGGTTTACTCACCTTGATCCTTAGCTCCACTTTGTTTAACCTCCTCCTAATCGGGTCGTTGGTTTGTATTTCCACTTCCTAGATCATATAATCATACATACACATTCAATCTAGGAATAATACACAAGAAGCAAGCATACAACCCCTTGACCCATTATCACCATATTTGACTTTATGATAGTCAAACTCTCATAATTCACCAATTCACATTCTGATTGCATTCAACATTTGAAATTAAGTTATTCACCACTATTCAATCATTTAGTTGAGTTTAAGAGGCATTTCCCTCAAGTTCACCAAAACCTCAAATCATTTGAGTAATTAAGGTTGTTTGATGCATTTCCTCAAACACCTTATGTGCAAAGTTTTTATAACCCCCATAACATCAACCTTCAACAATGTCAACATTCCCATTCAAATCTATTTAACCATGAAACTCTCACCCTTTCATTTAAACCCATTGTTAGATAATAATTTAAGTTGTTGACATTTCATCAAACAACATATGTGCAGAAATTTCACCTACACATTTCAATTACTTCTAAACTCCATCAATTTCCCCCATTTATGTTTCTAATCATCCAATTTCAAAAATCACCAAAGTCAAACAATTTCAAATGATAGAAACCATAAAGTTATCATCTAAGCTATCATCAAACACCCATTTTAAAAACTCCTAGTTCATCTTCCTCATAAACATGCAAAACTCCATTTTAATCATTTACACCAAACTCAATGAAATGATCAAAATGTTGTTCCTAGATGATATTCATGATGATTAGAAACATATGGCACCATCTAAACTTTCAAATTTTGATTTCACCTATCAAACCCACACCCCTATATGAAACCTACGAAAATCCCATCAAAACCTACCAAAATTTCTTACCTATGTGTAGTAGAATGCAAGGAGAGCTCAAATCTTCAGTTGCATTCAAGATCAAACCATGAATCATGCACCAATTTGATGGATTTCCAGAATTTTGAGGTTTCTCCTTGTCTCCCTCCCCTCTCTTTCACGTTTCCTGCCACACACACATAAAGAATGTGTAATTTTGACCAAGTCAACATCTTTAACCCTCCATTTTACAACTTTCAGCTATTGGCAACTTTGGTCCCTCTTTTACTAGTTAACTCTAACTACTTATGACTAACTAAATTAAGTTAGTAAACACCCATCATAATTTCAAGAAATCAAATATTTATAAAACACCCACCAAATAAAATATAAAATATAATTTTACACCAATTATATTCGTTTTATAATATTTTATCAAAATGGGTCGTTACAAATTCTCCCCTCCTTATAAAGGTTTCGTCCCCGAAACCTCATTACACCTCTAAAAGAAAGGGACAAAATTTCTGCATTTCATCCTCCGACTCTCACGTAGCATCAAAACCCCGCCGGTTCTTCCAAAACACCATCACCTGGTTTAACGTCTTATTTCGCAATTGTTTTACTTTTCTATCTGTGACAATCCGACTTTTCGGATTAACTTCGTTAACCGAAAACTAACCGAAATGATACGAAAATCAAACAAAACCAAACTAGAGGAACCAAAAATTTAACACAACAAACTCTTAATCATAAAAATTACAAGGATTAAGATTGTAATTATTTCGAAGTGCTAAGTTTGACTTTTACAAGTCAAAATTCGACCTAACACCCTAATTGAAACCATAAGGCTCATTTAAACCAAGCAATTAACCAAACTAAATGTTATTAATCATCACATTGATGATTTATGTCATTAAACTAGTGTTAATGACAATTATAATGTCAAATTAACTCGAATTGCAACTAGAAAGTTGAAACCGTCCCTAGCCATCAATAAAATCGTTTAATTCGACCTTAAATAACCAAATTGAATTTTAAAACCCTCTAATCGGCACCCTTAGGGACATTTACATTCATCAATTCGATTTCAAAAGCTAAGGGGAGAGAAATTGAACCAAAGGTCGGCCGAACTCGAGCCATTAGTCGAACTACACATATTGGACATCAAAACAGGTAAAGATTCACTCCTACACTACCTAAAGTTGCCGATTAAGCAAACCCCTGTGACAATTTCTTGTAAAAACATCGATTAGATGAACTTTGATTTCTAGGGTTCATCACTTTAAACGATTTGGGGGTTTTTAATAAAAAAAGTTATAAAATCAAATTAAATTGTATGAGTAGCTTCGGAATAACTCATTAAACGAAACCCTATGATGATTACATTCAATTGTAACGAATTGCATGAAAACGAGTTTTAGGGTTCTTGATTAAAATCGTTTTGGGGGTTTCGATTCAAATGAGCTTGGAATTCGAATTAAACATCACTGATAGGTTCGAAATCTCGTTTTAAATGAAAACCATATGTTATGTCGGATTAGCATACACGAATTGAAACATTTTTAATGGTAATTAACATACTCACGTTCGAAACTATGTTAGTCACGATTCTGGACCTTTTGTTGATTGAATATCAAATTAAATCCACCCCTAGATTCGTTTGAATCCATGGAGCAAAAGCCCCATGGTTTGGGGTCCGATTGGGTTTGAATTTCGGGTCAATTGGAACCCATTGGGTTCGGTTAAGGACAACCAAGGGGAACCAGACTGATCAGGGGTTAAAAACATTAATGTATGAATTCTGTCATGAATTCAGATATAGATGAACGGGTGGGGCGTGTTTGGTTGGTTCGAGAGGTCAAGGGTTCGATCCTTGCCTTTGACAGTTTTTGAATTTAAAACCAATTTTAGTTTTTAAACCATAACTTCTTCATTTTAACTCCGTTTTAAACCGTTCAAGTTGCGTTGGGACCGAAATGGAATTCCGAACAAATTAGAATTATAAAATTTACATTTTGACTCGAAACCGTAATCGCGTATAATTACGCGTGTTTAAATGAAATCATATATACTATACGATTTAAACTAACGAATTCGAAACCATGCGTACTTTCGTATGAATGTTTTAAACAACTTAAAATACGTGTGTTGACACGTATGTGACCATAAACAAGATTTGGACATTCGGAATAACACAACGTTATTGTTACAACGCAGATTCTTCGTAGAAGTTAATGTACGTGATTTTGCGAACGTTTGATCATTCTATTCACATTCACATGTGCGTACACGGCCCCTTTCTTATTTTAACTGTTTTGGGGGAAAAAACATGTGCAACAAACACTTTTAGATACATATCACTTGCATGAGTTAGCTGTTTACATTAAGTGCAAACATAGCATTACAAAGCCTACATTATCGAACCGTTTAGTTTGCCGGAGTGCAAAGCGTGGTAGTTGAAGATAGATCTATTGGGTTTGACAAACCTCACTTGGTAGATGGGATCTACGCAGGTGTTTAACTGAACAAACACACATTACTATTGTTTAGGCTAGACAATAGGGAAAAGGCTATCAAACATTGCAACAACAGTCAGCTTCGGTGTCGACCACTTATGTAAATAGTACAATGACTAGCTATCATGACTATGCATGTGTGATTATGTGATCTATAAACATTTCTTACAAACAGCTTGTTCAAATATTTGTTTTAAATATTGTGATTATTCATACAAACCTGTGTATGCACCAACCTTTGTGTTGACTTGATTTACATGTTTTCTCAGGACACTAGGACACAAGCAAGGACAAGCAGGGACTAGGACGTTGAGTCTCATGCATACAGTTTACTTTAGTTGTTGATTTAAAACATTGAATATTGTATTTATGGTTTTGAAATAGTTATTTTCTATTGTTAGTTTTCAAACGCTTCCGCAAATGTTAAACTTTGATTTTACAAATTAAGACCAAAGTATGTTTGACAATCATATAGAGGTCTTCGTTATGTCTAATGATCTGAGATCCTGGTTTGTCACGTCCCAAACGGTATGATTCCGTTAGTTGAAATTTGGGGGTGTGACACTATCCAAGATAGGTACCAATTTCTCAGTATAGTTGAGTTTATCATCAATCACCAAATCCTCTAATGGCACGTAAGTTGATTCATTTGCCAAGCACTTTCGCAGATAAGACACGTGGAATGTATTGTGAATCCCACTCAAATCCTCCGGTAGCTCTAAGCGATAAGCAACCTTGCCAATCCGAGTTATATCCATAAAAGCTTAACAAAGCGTGGGCTTAGTTTCCCTTGTTTACAAGAACAAATTGTACCCTTCCATGGAGAAACTTTCAACAACAAAGCCTCACACTCGGAAGTTGATACTTCTTCTACGCACATACACATACCATTTCTGAAGGTCTTGCACCACCTTTAGCTGAATTCGAATTACATCCATTCATTCAGTATCATATTAACCACTACTTAACTACATGTTCTTGTTATCCACCCTCTCCCCAACTCCTGGAATATACCATCCTTTCCGTATATTATTTCTTACAGAATCATTCCACACCTGGAATGATACGCGTTGTTCAAATATTTGTTTTAAATATTGTGATTATTCATACAAACCTGTGTATGCACCAACCTTTGTGTTGACTTGATTTACATGTTTTCTCAGGACACTAGGACACAAGCAAGGACAAGCAGGGACTAGGACGTTGAGTCTCATGCATACAGTTTACTTTAGTTGTTGATTTAAAACATTGAATATTGTATTTATGGTTTTGCAATAGTTATTTTCTATTGTTAGTTTTCAAACGCTTCCGCAAATGTTAAACTTTGATTTTACAAATTAAGACCAAAGTATGTTTGACAATCATATAGAGGTCTTCGTTATGTCTAATGATCTGAGATCCTGGTTTGTCACGTCCCAAACAGTATGATTCCGTTAGTTGAAATTTGGGGGTGTGACAGATTGGTATCAGAGACCTTGGTTATAGCGAATTAGGTTTGCATTCGTAGATCTAGACTATAACTGTTAGACATTAGACACACTTGCTTACACGATAGTTTGAATAGCTTGTACATATGATATTATGTAGCAAACATGGCATCACCATCCACACCTACTAGTAATATAGAACATTAAGTTGTATCATCACCAGCATCCAAGAAGAGGTGACTTGAGCCAGTGGATGGTACGATTCACTACGATGAGGGGATACACGTACAACCGAGGGAGAACGGCCAGTATTGGCAGCGGATCCCTGATCTCATTTGCAGTTGGGTGCGTGAGGAGCGAGTACTTCCGCCATCTACTCATGACATTACTACTAGTAATTGAACTCTGAGATACCCACCAGAGCAAGCAGTTGCAGCTTTTGATGCACATGTGAATCGGGAGACTCACGACATGCGAGAGGCAGCTGGATAGATCACTAGATTACTAGAGGGATGAAATAGACTTCATGATTCACAAAAACAAGTCAAGAGATGAAATAGGCTCTGTGACTCACAAAAACAAGTCAAGAGATGAAATAGGCTCTGTGACTCACTAAAACAAGTCAAGGGATGGAATAGGCCCTCTGACTCACTAAAACGAGTCAAAGAATGAGATAGAATCTGTGACTCACTAAAACAAGTCAAGGGATGAAATAGATCACTAAGGCTTACTCGAACAAGTCAGGGGATGAAATAGGCCCTATGGCTCACTCAATGAGTCAGCCGATGAAATAAACCCAATAACTCAAACAATACCATTCCTTAGTTCGGGACTATATCTACTAGTTCCACTAAACTTCTAATTTTGACAAATGATCCATCACTCGTTACAACACTGACGACAACTAATAAGGTTGTACTTCAGCCTTGAGAGGAAAACATCAATTTTCATTCTAACTCATCGACAACATTTTTGTAGCTCTTTGTACTTCCACATGTACGGTTTACAAGAACCACATTCGGAACTCATCAACTGTAAGATGAGAATTCAAACCTAACGTCTTGTTACACTTGAAGTGCCACCAAACGGACACTGTCACTCGAGTTAAGAAGAACTAAAGTGATTGTGCGGGAAAGATTCCCGTTACAAGTGCCTACGTAAAGGCAAGTTGCATAATATGAAAACCTTGGTGACCTCTATTAGGAGTTAACCATCAACTTGGGAACTTATGGGAGATACATTGACTGCAAGGTGATCAACTCCAAACAACTACATTAACACTCACACAATGAGTGTCTCGACATCAGACTACGTAAGAAAAACACATTCAAGCCGAATAACTATTCTTGAAGGATCTACACTAGACCATATATTAGCATTTAACTCAAGTAACTATCCCTAAGTAATTCTTTGGATAGACTATCCAATCATACATCATGTGACTATTGTCTGAGTCTTGATGTCCTGAATAAACTCTGAATCCCACAAAACCAAATAGCTCAAGGTAGGAGGAACTAGAATCCTTATGTAAGGTAAATTGACGATCATGGTGCGCAACGTAATCATGAATTTACAGGTACGCATGAATTCTGGCAAATTCTATTGTGAGCCTATTTTCGAAACACATACATATAATATTCACCTATCTTTCATTCTAGTAGTTGAAATGAATTCCGTTAACATATCGAGATTCCAACATAACATTCATTAAATTTCCAGCCGTAGTTCTGGTTACTTTGTGTTTGAGAAACACTCATAGTGAGATTTTGCACTTCACTTGGATAACTTCAAATGTATGTCAAAACATCTACTTGCGAACATCTGTAAAGATTCCCTATCAAACGAAGAACGAAATCTGATTTCATGTGTCTACTGAGCAGAGTTCTCAATGACCACAACAACAACAAGAAGCACTCAAAGGATGCTTTGGATGCGAGAAGCCAGGGCATTTCAATTGAACCACACTGGTAGTAACAACAAGAGGAACAAAAACAATGGTCTGAGGGAACAAGCCTTCATGATCATAAGAAGCATAGAGAAAAGCTCGACCTCATTACAAGTACATATGTGATAAACAAATGTTATGATCTGTGTTGTTGGATACTGGAACATAAATGAGCTTTAGATCTAATGAATTTAGTGGAATATTTGCCATAACCTTAACATCATTAGGGGTTGAATACAATGTAGAACTAGCTGATGGCAAGTTAATCACAGTAGAACATATTCTCAAAGGTTGTGTTCTAGACTTGATGGGTCAAACATTGGAAATTGATCTTATGCATATCACTTTAGGCAGTTTTGATGTAGTCATAGGCATGGACTGGTTGTTCAAACACCAGGCTGAAATAGTAGGCTATCAAAAGATCGTTCGTATACCGCTTCCATATGGAGAGACACTGTATGTACAAGGTGAGAAGAGCAGTACGCCACTGCGTCTCATATCTTGTGTGAAAGCACACAAATGTCTGCGTAAAGGTCATACGGTAGTTATAACACTTATAACTGAGAAGCCGGTAGTTGAGAAGAAGATAGAAGACATTCCAATAGTTTGGGAATTTCCAGAAGTATTTCCAGAAGATCTACCAGGATTACCGCCTATCAGACAAGTGGAATTTCGAATCGACCTTACACCAGACGCAGCACCGATAGTTAGGGTGCCTTATCGACTTACACCATCTGAGATGCAAGAGTTATCTACACAACTGCAAGAGTTGTTGGATAAGGGCTTTATACGACCTAGTTTTTCACCATGGGGAGCTCCAGTCTTATATGTTAAGAAAAAGGACGGGACTTTCCGTATGTGTATTGATTACCGGGAACTGAACAAGGTTACTATCAAAAACCGGTATCCGTTACATAGAATTGATGATCTGTTCGTAGTTGCAAGGTTCGAGTTACTACTCGAAGATTGATCTCAGATTGGGTTATCATCAACTCAGAGTTCAAGAAGAAGATATTCCAAAGACAGTATTCAGAACGCGCTATGGCCATTATGAGTTTTTGGTCATGCCATTTGGGTTGACATACGCTCCAGCTGTATTCATGGATCTCATGAATCATGTTTGTAAACCTTACCTTGATAAGTTTGTTATTGTTTTCATTGATGACATTCTCATCTATTCTCAGACCGAAGAGGAGCATGCTGAACATCTCCGATTGCTACTAGAATTACTGAAACAAGAACAATTGTACGCTAAGTTCTCGAAATGTGACTTCTGGATGCGAGAAGTACAATTCTTGGGTCATATAGTCAATGAAAAGGGTATACATGTTGATCCATCAAAGATTGAAGCGATTAAGAATTGGGAAGCACCAAAGACCCCTACCGAGGTACGACAATTCCTTGGTTTGGCGGGTTACTATCGACGATTCATTGAGGGATTCTCAAAGATCGCTCAACCACTTACAGCTATTACGCACAAGGGAACGAAGTATACCTGGACAGATAAGCAGGAAGCTGCATTCCAATTATTGAAACATAAACCCTGCAGTGCACCGATTCTGTCCTTACCGGAAGGGACGGAAGACTTCGTGGTGTATTGTGATGCATCTGCACAGGGTTTGGGATGTGTGTTGATGCAACGGGATAGAGTGATTGCTTATGCTTCAAGGCAACTACGACCACATGAAAAGAATTACACTACTCATGATTTGGAGTTAGGAGCAGTGGTCTTTGCTTTGAAAATTTGGAGGCATTATTTATATGGAACCAAGTATACCATTTACACTGATCATATGAGTTTGCAACATATCTTTGACCAGAAGACACTCAATATGAGACAGCGACGATGGGTCGAGTTGTTGAATGATTACGAATGCGCAATTAAGTATCATCTGGGAAAAGCTAATGTGGTAGCTGACGCTCTAATCAGAAAAGACACAACAGGAACAAGACGGGTTTGCGCACTTATGATGACGATACATACTGACTTACCTGATAAAGTGCGCAGTACTCAGCTTAAAGCCTTAAAAAAAAGGATAACTTAGTACAGGAATCCTTATGAGGAATGGAAGAACAACTGGATGTTAAGCCTGATGGAATTCGTTATTTCATTAATTGACTATGGATACCATTGCATAGTGGTTTAAGGGAACTCGTGATGGATGAAGCACAAGTCCAGATATTCAGTCCATCTAGGATTAGACAAGATGTATCATGACTCGAAGGCACTGTATTGGTGGCCTTACATGAAAGCCGACATTGCTAAGTATGTTAGCAAATGTTTGACTTGTTCGAAAGTCAAAGTAGAATATCAAAAACCATCTGATTTACTACAACAACCAAAAATACCGATGTGGAAATGGGAACAGATTTCGATGGATTTCATTACTAAACTTTTGGAAATCTCTCCATAAGCCTTTGGGAACTCGTTTAGACAAGAGTACCGCCTATCATTCGCAAACTGACGGTCAGAGTGAACGCACAATTCAAACGCTCGAGGATATGTTACGAGCTTGTGTCACTGATTTTGGTAACAGCTGGGAAAACCATTTACCGTTAATGAAATTATCTTACAACCACAGTTATCATACAGGTATTCAGGCAGCACCGTTTGAAGCTTTATACAGTCGCAAATGTCGTTCACCAGTTTGTTGGGCTGAAATTGGTGACAGTCAGATTACAGGTCCTGAACTAGTAATTGAAACGACAGAGAAAATAGTTCAAATCCGGAACCGTATGGCAGCGGCTCGAGATTGACAGAAGAGTTACGCTGACAAACGTCGCAAGCCACTGGAATTTCAAGTAGGAGACCGAGTTCTTCTTAAAGTATCACCTTGGAAAGGTGTGATATGATTCGGCAAGCGCGGGAAGCTTAGCCCACGTTACGTAGGACCTTTTGAGATTCTGAAAAGGATTGGTCCGGTTGCGTATCAACTACAATTACAGGATGAACTCGGCGGAGTTCATGATGTCTTTCACGTATCGAACTTAGAGAAATGTCTTTCTGAGGAGACATTGGTTGTACCACTTGAAGAAATACAAGTGGACGAACAGTTACGATTCATCGAGGAACCAGTTGAAATCATGGACCGAGAGGTCAAACAACTCAAACAAAGTAAGATTTCAATAGTCAAAGTTCGGTGGAATTCAAGACGTGGTCTTGAATTCACATGGGAAAGGAAAGACCAAATGATGAAAAAGTATCCCCACTTATTCAAAACAACAACAAACATTATGAAGGCACGTTAAATTTCGGGACGAAATTTTCTTCAACAAGGGGATGATGTGATATTTCACACTCTAACTGTAAGCACAAACACCTTATACTATTGATTTCCTTGCAGAATGCAAACACAAACATTTCATAGTAGTACATACATGATTGATTTCAAACAATGTACTAAATTTCGAACATTACATTTGATGTACTACATTTCATGGTGGTACAATCATGAACGGTTAAACAATGGTGGAGTTATATATAGAAGGAACCAGAATAATTGTGTAAGGTAAATTGACGAATACAGGGGCCCATGTACTCGTGAATTTACAGGTACGCATGAATTTTGGAAGTTTCTATTTTGTCGACTACATCCAAACATTTTCTATGTACGAGACTACATAGTTCAAACAATTGCAAACATGTTGCTATGTGCGAGGGTTACATAGTACAGTATGAATAAACACGCACGTTCACAGTTAGGTGTACTAATTAGTGTGCACGCAAACAGTTACATAGAACGATCACACTTAGGTGTGATGTTACAAACAATAGACTTTGTGTGTGAGTACACACAAGCACACAGAATGATCAGACATCACACTAACACGTACATCGGAACTCGCAAGTAGTTTCCTAACTACTTCCAATATTTTACAATTTTCGGGACGAAAATTCCTTCAACAAGGGGATGATGTGACAATCTGACTTTTCGGATTAACTTCGTTAACCGAAAACTAACCGAAATGATATGAAAATCAAACAAAACCAAACTAGAGGAACCAAAAATTTAACACAACAAACTCTTAATCATAAAAATTACAAGGATTAAGATTGTAATTATATCGAAGTGCTAAGTTTGACTTTTACAAGTCAAAATTCGACCTAACACCCTAATTGAAACCATAAGGCACATTTAAACCAAGCAATTAACCAAACTAAATGTTATTAATCATCACATTGATGATTTATGTCATTAAACTAGTGTTAATGACAATTATAATGTCAAATTAACTCGAATTGCAACTAGAAAGTTGAAACCGTCCCTAGCCATCAATAAAATCGTTTAATTCGACCTTAAATAACCAAATTGAATTTTAAAACCCTCTAATCGGCACCCTTAGGGACATTTACATTCATCAATTCGATTTCAAAAGCTACGGGGAGAGAAATTGAACCAAAGGTCGGCCGAACTCGAGCCATTAGTCGAACTACACATATTGGACATCAAAACAGGTAAAGATTCACTCCTACACTACCTAAAGTTGCCGATTAAGCAAACCCCTATGACAATTTCTTGTAAAAACATCGATTAGATGAACTTTGATTTCTAGGGTTCATCACTTTAAACGATTTGGGGGTTTTTAATAAAAAAAGTTATAAAATCAAATTAAATTGTATGAGTAGCTTCGGAATAACTCATTAAACGAAACCCTATGATGATTACATTCAATTGTAACGAATTGCATGAAAACGAGTTTTAGGGTTCTTGATTAAAATCGTTTTGGGGGTTTCGATTCAAACGAGCTTGGAATTCGAATTAAACATCACTGATAGGTTCGAAATCTCGTTTTAAATGAAAACCATATGTTATGTCGGATTAGCATACACGAATTGAAACATTTTTAATGGTAATTAACATACTCACGTTCGAAACTATGTTAGTCACGATTCTGGACCTTTTGTTGATTGAATATCAAATTAAATCCACCCCTAGATTCGTTTGAATCCATGGAGCAAAAGCCCCATGGTTTGGGGTCCGATTGGGTTTGAATTTCGGGTCAATTGGAACCCATTGGGTTCGGTTAAGGACAACCAAGGGGAACCAGACTGATTAGGGGTTAAAAACATTAATGTATGAATTCTGTCATGAATTCAGATATAGATGAACTGGTGGGGCGTGTTTGGTTGGTTCGAGAGGTCAAGGGTTCGATCCTTGCCTTTGACAGTTTTTGAATTTAAAACCAATTTTAGTTTTTAAACCATAACTTCTTCGTTTTAACTCCGTTTTAAACCGTTCAAGTTGCGTTGGGACCGAAATGGAATTCCGAACAAATTAGAATTATAAAATTTACATTTTGACTCGAAACCGTAATCGCGTATAATTACGCGTGTTTAAATGAAATCGTATATACTATACGATTTAAACTAACGAATTCGAAACCATGCGTACTTTCATATGAACGTTTTAAACAACTTAAAATACGTGTGTTGACACGTATGTGACCATAAACAAGATTTGGACATTCGGAATAACACAACGTTATTGTTACAACACAGATTCTTCGTAGAAGTTAATGTACGTGATTTTGCGAACGTTTGATCATTCTATTCACATTCACAGGTGCGTACACGGCCCCTTTCTTATTTTAACTGTTTTGGGGGAAAAAACATGTGCAACAAACACTTTTAGATACATATCACTTGCATGAGTTAGCTGTTTACATTAAGTGCAAACATAGCATTACAAAGCCTACATTATCGAACCGTTTAGTTTGCCGGAGTGCAAAGCGTGGTAGTTGAAGATAGATCTATTGGGTTTGACAAACCTCACTTGGTAGATGGGATCTACGCAGGTGTTTAACTGACCAAACACACATTACTATTGTTTAGGCTAGACAATAGGGAAAAGGCTATCAAACATTGCAACAACAGTCAGCTTCGGTGTCAACCACTTATGTAAATAGTACAATGACTAGCTATCATGACTATGCATGTGTGATTATGTGATCTATAAACATTTCTTACAAACAGCTTGTTCAAATATTTGTTTTAAATATTGTGATTATTCATACAAACCTGTGTATGCACCAACCTTTGTGTTGACTTGATTTACATGTTTTCTCAGGACACTAGGACACAAGCAAGGACAAGCAGGGACTAGGACGTTGAGTCTCATGCATACAGTTTACTTTAGTTGTTGATTTAAAACATTGAATATTGTATTTATGGTTTTGAAATAGTTATTTTCTATTGTTAGTTTTCAAACGCTTCCGCAAATGTTAAACTTTGATTTTACAAATTAAGACCAAAGTATGTTTGACAATCATATAGAGGTCTTCGTTATGTCTAATGATCTGAGATCCTGGTTTGTCACGTCCCAAACGGTATGATTCCGTTAGTTGAAATTTGGGGGTGTGACACTATCCAAGATAGGTACCAATTTCTCAGTATAGTTGAGTTTATCATCAATCACCAAATCCTCTAATGGCACGTAAGTTGATTCATTTGCCAAGCACTTTCGCAGATAAGACACGTGGAATGTATTGTGAATCCCACTCAAATCCTCCGGTAGCTCTAAGCGATAAGCAACCTTGCCAATCCGAGTTATATCCATAAAAGCTTAACAAAGCGTGGGCTTAGTTTCCCTTGTTTACAAGAACAAATTGTACCCTTCCATGGAGAAACTTTCAACAACAAAGCCTCACACTCGGAAGTTGATACTTCTTCTACGCACATACACATACCATTTCTGAAGGTCTTGCACCACCTTTAGCTGAATTCGAATTACATCCATTCATTCAGTATCATATTAACCACTACTTAACTACATGTTCTTGTTATCCACCCTCTCCCCAACTCCTGGAATATACCATCCTTTCCGTATATTATTTCTTACAGAATCATTCCACACCTGGAATGATACGCGTTGTTAAACAAGAACTCCTCAAAAGGTATAGTCATCGCAACTACCCCCAATCACCAACTATGCACACCCGTAACATATTCTCACAGGCCTGAATGGTTCTTTATCTTTGACCATCAGTGTGAAGATGATACGTCATGCACAACAACAGTTTCGTGTCCCTTCTTAGCAGAATGGAATTCATGGGTAAACAAGAAATGAACGTTAGTAGTCAGCCTGCCCATGATGACCAAATAGTATCATTAAGCATTGATAAGGTTCACACCACATGTGAATCCTCATCAAATCATCCTTCCTATTTAATCATCTAAGCATGTTAATAACACCTTTCTTTCACCAAAATTCTCAACTTAAGAAATCACACTACTTGTGATTACCAACATAAATCCACCCACCATAAGTTAACATTTTAACAATCAAGTCTAGATATGGTTATTGGTTCATTTGCTCCCAAACTCCTCTTACTTATAATTACCACAAACACCTCTGCTATTTAGATATTACACGCCCTTGTACTTTATCTATTAGCACACAAATTCTATAGAGGTTCACACCCCTTGTGAATTATCTACATCAATTTACACTTGACAATAACAATAATTTATGTTTGAATCATGTTTACAAACTAACAGATTCATTTCTCCCAACCATGAACTCCTAATTAATGTCCATAATCTTATGGATCATCCCCAAGCATTTTCCTATCTTTTAAAAGATAAATTCAACCACCTGTAACATCAACACATGTATACAGGTCATTCATACATCTTTCCATTTAAATATTACAACACATACACATCTATATATATAGGACATAGGTAGGGGAACCAAGCCCCAGCCAACATCCCACCACATAACTAATAGAACTCCACACTACTTGCAATACAACTATCGATATCCATTTGCATTTCACCTGTACATCCCGTTTGTTCATCACCTATGGTATCATGTGTAGAATAACTTAATAATAGGGTTTAGTTATCAAACCGAAGTATTGATAAACCCTTTTATTTATTAAGGATATTAGATTAATTTAATCTAATCCTTGTTATTATTCCATTACTTGTGGGGTTAACTGTTAATCACTTTTAATAATATAAGAGTGTTAGTTAACCAATTGTTATTTATTATCAACTTGAAGTGCAGAGAGCCTAAAAGGAATCCATTGCAATCCTCACATAATCAGATTATAATGCATCCGATTTACCTCTACCACTTTGTATTACCATTGACCTCATCGAAACAGTTACTAGTGTTATGACTTGAGAGAATAAAATCCTCAGTCTACTAGTCAAAAGATAACGATGTATTAACTACAATTATTACTGTAGATTTATATCATCATGTGTCCCTTACCAGACCCTGACTTGAGTAGCCCTGTCACCGGTCATACGTTACCGGCCAATGAATCAATACGATCAACATACTAGCCCTACAAGCCAGAGGTTTGTCAAACCTATGGTACCACTATGCTATCTTCGGTTTAGTCAAATCAAACTAACTGGTCAGCGAATCGTAAAGGGACTTACAATGATCAACTTAAGTACATGGCACATGATTCAAATGATATAATACAGACAGTTCAATAGTAATCAATTGTATTGTGTTCATCAATGTTGTTTGTTCTCAATGTTGTATGTTCTCGTTACTATTAACAAGGTTAAAAAGAACTTGTCTTCTTACATTATGTTAATTGTTGTGGGAATGATGTTGTTATCAAGAAGTTACATTATCATGATTATCATTCCTTATTGTTCCATAAAGTCACCATGTTGTCACTAAGGTGTGGTAAGAACTAGTCTTACTACACTTAGTGGACTCAGGTGGTGGATGATAGTTGCTCCATGTTATCTTGTAATATGTATCGAGTTGTAAGCTAAGTGTTATAAGACTTGTCTTATTACACTTACTTAACTCTTGTGTTGAATGTTATTATGAAGATGTGTTATCTTCATATCATTCTTGTTTTTGTTCTTGTCATCATGTTCACCTGTGATTATCTCAATGTTCGTTCTTGTAAGAATAACTAAGTGTTGTAAGATATAATCTTGCAACTATGCTATTCTTTTGTGTTGATGAGTTATGAAATTATATTATCATATTCATCTTAGTTATCCCTGTCATATCATGATCATACAAGCATGCATACAATGATAAACGATAATAAGTCAAGCAATATTATCTAATCAAAGTATAAGCAATATGTTAAACTAAAACTTTTAAGTAAGTAAAAGTTAAGCATGTTTCTCAGCCCTGAGAGTTTAAAAATCAGTTAAGATTAGAAAATGGGGCATATGAACTCACCTTGTGCTCGAAGTGGTTGACTTATCTTAAACAAGAAAGAACGCTCTCTTTGTTGTACTTGTGTTAGTTTTCACGATCCTGTGTTGATTTCACAATGTTTTGTGATGTCACACCCCGAGCCGGCGGGGTTGGATCGGATTTCCCGTCGGGCAGAAGGTTCCCGGGGCGCGATATCGGGAATGATAATCATGATGATCAGATTGTTTACATTGCACATGATATAAATGAGAAATGCTAAATAAAATAGAATTACAAAGTTAAATTACATCAGTATTGTTTATAATTTAACAATGTAAATCTACTATCAACATCATATATTTCTATCTTGTATCTACACAAGATATACAAAATATATTGTATAATGATGTCCCAAAAGTATGCAGGTCCAAAATACTAAGTCTTCTATCTGAAGTCCTAGTCCAGAAGTAATGACTTCTTAATTGACCTGTTTGTCACCTGAGAAGTCATGCAAAAAGATCAAGTCAACACATGGTTGGTGAGTTCATGTAGTTTTATAAAATGAGTTTGAACAACATGAATGACAACCTTAACCTCACCATTAACCACCTATACCATCCAGTTCAGTATGCTTATATATAGGGCATATGTAGGGTCGAACTTACCGCCCGCCCAGCCACCGTCCCACCACATACTAACCCGCATGATATATTGTTCCTGGTGATAATTAAGCATTTCATCCCATACCTTTGATTCCATAACAATTGATTCATAGCATTTGATTACCCTGGATATGATTACCTTAATCCCCCGAAATGACAACCTTAACCTCACCAACAACCACCTGTGCTATCCAATCAAGTATGCTTATATATAGGGCATATGTAGGGTCGAACTTACCGCTTGCCCAGCCACCGTCCCACCACATACTGGACTGCTTAACATATTGTTGTTAATGATAATTAAGCGTTTCACTCCATTCACCTTCATCTTAGATTTTGATTTCCACATATTGAAATACCTTTGATTTCTTGAGTTAACCATGTTTTCATGATTACTCTAAAACACTTGTAGAAATAAGAATGTTAAATGTTCAATTAAACACAACTAAGACATGATGATTGGGCCTTATTTGACTCAATCAATTAGACTTAGTTTTTGGTGGTTGTCCAAGTTGTACCCTCTCACACGTGGCCCATATCAGGCATGACCCACGAGGAGTCTACCTGTATGCGTCGGGACTTTCATGATTTGCCCATATCAGCTTGACCCACAAGGTCTACTGTATGCGTCGGGACTTTAGGATATCCTTTGATTCTGATCTTCTTGATTTCTCATGATTTCATTTGATTGTTTAAGTTATGCCCATGTAACTTGACTACAAGAGTCTACTACTGTGAAGGGACTTTCCGTGTGTTACACGTTGTCTCGATTTACATACAACTGACAACTCACCTTACTTAGGTATTAATGATTTCATTAGATCATAATGATTTCATTATTTCAATGATTCACACACGGTTATGATTCCCTTGATTCCTTTGATTTTGATCTATAGAATTGCATGATTTCACAATGATTTTAGATTCATGAGTTGGATCCTTAGTTTACTGATCACACACTGGATTAGATTCCATTGCATTTGATCTTTAGCTTTTGTTCTTTTGATTTCACTTTGAATTTAGATTCCTGAATTAGAACTTTATGGACTAAGGGTTTGTTTAGAGTTTAGAATTAACGTATTACTCGTAAGAGTAATTATTTAACTTGTTAGTTATGCTGCATAGCAATAACCTAGATAGGAGTCTAGGAGTATCAACAAGCATATAAAGCATAAAACAAATAAAAGCATTTACGTAAAACAATTTAAATAAAAAGATTTACGCATGCTTCTCAGCCCCGCGTTTGAAAACAAAAATGTTTAGAAAAGGGGCAATGAACTCACCTGTGTTGCTCCGTATAGAATTACCACAAACTGCGCGCTCGTTGTTGTAACCTAAGTATCTTCGGTACCTGAGTTGTTTTAAGAGTATTCGAATACGATAAGTATATGCAGTAGTCGTCGAATCTAGGGTTTGGTCTTGGTGTGCAACTAGGTGTCCAACATGCTAATGTGTTTCTAGGATTCTTTCTATCAAAATTAACTTATTACCCGTTAGTAACCCTTATCCCACGATTATTCATTTAAAGTCTTTAATTAAAACATCTTTAAGTTAATCCATTTTATATTAAGGGTTTAGAAAACATAATTTATTGTGGTTTAACAAGGTTTATAAATTATTTCCTTTACTAAAACATAATTATTTAAGAGATGAATATAAATAACATGATGAGCTTAAATTAAGCCCATTGGGCCAATCTCAGGCCCCTTCATTAGACTTCGTGTGTTCAACGATCCTTGATCAATCATATTGATCAACTAGACCTAGATAATCCATGTAGATCATTTAGGTTAGTTATAAGATTTTTATAGATTTTCTTAGGGTTTAAGTGTAAATGATTAGATTAATACTCACTTGTGTGCATGCCATGTAACCCTCCCAAAATCCCATGCACACACACGTATAACCCTCTCCTATGCATGCAAACTTATCACTATGTGAATGACACCATGATTATTCAAGAAACCTAAGTTCATCAAGATGGTTGCATGGGAATGAAACCCTTAGGCTATCCCCATGCACACACACACCTTCAATCAATTCCCATGTATGAACTCATATGGTCCAACCCTACCCGAACTATGGTATCACCTTATGACTAATCGATGAACCCTTAGTCGACTAAGTTGTCACACCCCGAGCCAGCGGGGTTGGATCGAAGTCCCCGTCAGGCGGAAGGTTCTCGGAGCGCGATATCGTGAATGATAATCATGATGATCAGATTGTTTACATAGCATCAATGTTAAGAATAATTAAGCACAATAAAACATTAACTAGGATTACAAAGTTAAATTACAAATATCAAGGTTTGGTAATTTAACTAAGTAAACCTATCCAAAAGAATCAAATACATCTATCTTGTATTTGTACAAGATATCAAAAAGAGATTCGTATTAATCTCAAAAGATGTGCTTCTTCAAAAGTCAATTAGGATCTATGTCTGGTCATTCTAGTATGCAATCCTGAATCTTAGCTTAATCCTGTGCGTCGCCTGAGAAAGCATGTAATTGTGACAATCCGACTTTTCACATTAACCTTGTTAACGAGAGTTGGTGCTATTACAGGCCCAACAAGGCCAATCAAGGCCCAATAGGACCAATGAAGGTCCATCAGGCCCAACAAGGCCAAGGAAGGCCCAATAAGGCCTAGAGAGGCCCAATGAGATCTAGTAAGGCACAATAAGATTAATTTAGGCCCAGTAAAGTCAAAGAAGATCCAGTGAAGTCAAGGAAGACCCAACAAGATCAATTAGGGTCAACAAAGTTTATGTAGGCCCAACAGAGCCAATGTAGGCCCAATAAGCCAAGAGAAGCCCAATAAGGCCCTATAAATTCAAGTAAGGCCCAATGTAAATCAAGGTAGGCCTAGGGAAAGCCAAGGTAGGCCCAGGAAGGCCCAGTGAGGCCCAATTGGATTTAAAGAGCCCAAATGGATTAATTTAGCCCAGTGGTATTCCAATTTAACCGTTTAGTGACAATTCGGGATTTTTAGTGTAACTGTGTTAATTGAAATGTTAAGTTATTGGTCCGGAATGATCTATAAGGGTTAAGAAGTATCAAAAATCAGGTTTTAAAGTGTTAATTTCAAGGATTAGGCTATAAGTTGTAATAGTACTTG
This sequence comes from Mikania micrantha, assembly GCA_009363875.1. Lineage (NCBI taxonomy): Eukaryota > Viridiplantae > Streptophyta > Magnoliopsida > Asterales > Asteraceae > Mikania > Mikania micrantha. The sequence goes on from CM018685.1 coordinate 19,325,223, forward strand.
ATTTTGACTCCTAAAAGTCAAAATTCATTTATGGAATTGGGGCAAATTCAAAATTTGTAATGGGAAGGGTTGTAACCGTGAATTAATGGCTCCTAATCATCCTATTGATGATTACTAATGAGTATCAACTGTTACCAAGCCATTGATTAATCGAATTTACACTTGATGGCAATCAAAAGTTGAAACCGTCATTAGGGGGTTATAGAACTCACACAACCCGACTATAATTCGCGAAATTGAAACTTCCAGAGCTCTATTCGGCACTTTTAGAACACACTTCATATTTCAATTTCATCGTAGCAACTGTGGATCGAAGAAACCATTGGAGGTCGACCGAAACTTCATCTAAAAGTCGAGATACATAAATTAGACATTCAACCAGGTACGTTTTCAATCCTACACCACCTAAGATGGTCGACTAAGCTAATCCATATGCTTAATTAGAGAATAAACATCGAATTCCACGATTTTGATCTCTAGGGTTCATCTTTGAAACCAAATTGGGGGTTTTTGTTCAAACGATTTAGGTAATCAAATTAATTGGTTCCATTAGTTTCAGAAGGGTCCGACTTAGGTTAATCCTATGTTAATTGTATCAAAGTTCAACGAATTTGATGGTTTTGAATTCTAGGGTTCTTGGGTTAAACGGGTTAGTGGTTTTTGATTCAAACAAGTGTAATATTTGAATTAATCGTGTAGGTAGGATCGAAATGGGTATATTAATGAAAACCAACTGGTTTTAGACTGGATCGAAATCGAATTCATAGCAAATTGGATCAGAGAGGCTTCGGCTATAGTAGGGATGAAGAGAACCAGTGGGTTAGGAGTTAAAAGAATTATTTTCTGGTATATGAACGCGATACCCTAGCGGGCGTAGTGGTAGATGCTGTGTGTGTGATGTTGAGGGTCGCGGGTTCGAGTCCCGGGCCAACCAGTTTTTGGAATTTTTGATATTTTTAGTGTTTGAATCATAACTTCCACATACGAACTCCGTTTTAGTTCGTTCAAGTTGCGTTGGAACCGTAACTAGAATACGAGCGTGTTAGGATGATATAATATATATTTTAATCCGAACACGAAATCGCGTATAATTACGTTTAAATTAAATAAAATCAAAAGTGATTTTATTTAAACGATTTCAAAAGCACGCGTACTTCCGTATGTCAAATTTTAACACTTTAACATACGTGTGTTGACACGTATGTGATTTCAAGCACAAAACGATTATTCGAATAACAATAGGTTATTGTTTAAATCACAGATTCTTCGTAGAGGATTTCTACGCGAGTTTACACATACTTGATCATTTTGCTAAAAACAAAGGTGCGTACACGGCCCCTTTCTTATTTTAAACTGTTTTGGGGGAGAAAACATGTGCAACAAACTACTTTTAGATACATATCACTTGCATGAGTTATCTGTTTACATTATGTGCAACATATCAACTTGAAAGTCCTTACACACCTCGAACCGTTTAGTTTGCTGTAATGCAAAGCGTGGTAGTTGGAAATAGATCTATTAGGTTTGACAAACCTCACCTGGTAGATGGGATCTACGCAGGTGTTTGACTGACCAAACACATTTTTACTATTGTTGTGATAGACAATAGTGGCAAGGCGAAAACATGCTATAGCATGGCAACTAGTCAGCTTCGGTGTCGAACACGTATGTAAATAGTTATATGACTAGCTATCATGACTGTGCAATTGTGATTATGTTATCTACCAACTTGTTATTCAAACTGATGTTTTGAACTCTATGATTACTTAAAACCTGTGTTATGCACCAACCTTTGTGTTGACTTGATTTGCATGTTTTCTCAGGACGCTAAGGCGCGCGTAACAGCTGGCATGGACTAGGAAGATAGAGTCTCATGCATCTCTTTCATTTTGATTATTTAAATCTGAATACTTAGTACTTTGAATTGTAATGTTTGATTTACAACTGTTTATGGTTTTTAAACGCTTCCGCACTTTTTGTAAACTCTGGTTATTATGTTTGTTTTAAAGACCAACGTATGTTTTTGAAATTCATATAGAGGTCTTCGCTATGTCTAATGATCTGAGATCCTGGTTTGTCACGCTCCCAAACGGTATGATTCCGTTAGTTGAAATTGGGGGTGTGACAGATTGGTATCAGAGCCATTGGTTATAGCGAATTAGGTTTGCATTTGTAGGCCTAGACTATGACTGTTAGACATTAGACACATCTGTTAATACGTATTGCTTAGAAATTACATATGACGTTATGTAATTGACTTGCTTACGTATTCCATGGCACTGCACTTACATATGATGTTATGTAACAGGCATGGCTTCATCATCAGTTCCTTATGTTATCATTGATGATTCCGAGGACGAGGAGCCGATGGTTCCGGCACCACCATCATCACCACCACCACCCATTCCATCACCACCACCATATGAGATGGAGGACTCCGATCCAGAGGAGGATCCGGAGGAAGACCCGGAGGAGGATCCGGAGGAGGATCCAGACGAGGATCCTGATGAGGATCCAGAGGAGGATCCAGACGAGGATCCAGTTGAGGACCCGGATGAGGATCCGGTGGAGGCACCATGGGTGAATACCCAGGGACTCTATGCTGCAGGACCATCTACACATCCACCACCCGTACTGGACGCTCCTGAGCCTAAGAGGCAAAGGACGGACGCAGAGGAGATCGCCAAGTTGCGCGAGGACGTGGATACAGCAGAGGAGAAGCTCTATCAGAGATCTCAGGAGTTATGGGATGCCATTGAGAGGCAAGAGGAACTTGCCCAACTGGTTCATGACATGCGAGATGAGATGTGGAACATGATTGGTCGTTTAGAGGAGTCAGAGAACCGAGCCGAGATCTTGGAGGGCAGGATTGAAGCTTTGGAGGACTTAGTGGTAGTTGAGAATGAGGAACAGGATGAGGATGAGGATGAGGAGGAGGAACCAGCACCAGTTGCTGAGTCCGATCCTGAATCCACCGTTGAGGACGATTGATTCTCTTTCTTTTATTTCTGTTTTGTTTAAACTTATTAGGAACGGGTTGTGTTCCTACATTAGTAGTTTGAAATTTTGTATTTCATTTCAAAAGTATTGTACTCAAAGAAAGTTTCTATTTATGAAAGAACTATAGTTTGTTTCCAACAACTGTGTTGTTTATATTACATGTTGTATTTATTGTTTTTACTTACACATGTTACATTGGATTTTGACTTCGTGCTAACACTTCTTGTAAATAGGAACTAATGGCTGAGGGAAATGTTCATATGACTGTTGCTGAGCTCAACGAGCTAATCAACAACAGAGTAGCAGAGGCTATTGCACAGTATGCTCAGACACACAACACGGGACCACAGGGTCCAGCTGGGGGATTGGTTAATCCACAAGTCTGCACGTTCAAGATGTTCTTGGACTGCAAACCTCACAATTTCAAGGGATCGGAGGGGGCTATAGGACTTCTCCGATGGATTGAAAAAGCTGAATCTGTGTTCGAGATGTGCAACTGCCCGGATGACAGCAAAGTGAAATTTGCTACTGGAACTTTGGAGGGTCCAGCACTGACTTGGTGGAACTCCAATGTTCAGACCCTGGGGTTGGGTGAAGCAAATGCATTGACCTGGAACAACTTCAAAACTTTGCTACAAGAGGAGTATTGTCCTCGTAGTGAAATGCAGAAGTTGGAAGAGGAGTATTGGCACCTCAAGATGGAGGGGTCAAACATTGAGGAATACACGACCAGATCGCATGAACTGGCCAGACTGCTACCACATATGGCTACTCCAGTCAGTAAGTGGATTGAACGGTATATTGGAGGACTAGTGCCTCAGATTCAGGGGATGGTTACCTCAGCAAATCCCACCACTATCCAACAAGCTGTTCGTCTAGCACATCAGCTTACTGACCAGGCAGTGTTACAGGGGACTCTGCCTAAGAGAACATCTGCTACCAAGGTAGGAGATCACAAGCGAAAGTGGGAGAGTAACAACTTCAAGGGTAACAACCAACAGCAGAACAGGAAACAGGACTCAAACAAGTCCTATCATGGTTCAAGCAGTGGTCAGCAGTCATCATCGTCAGGGGGTTATGTTGGGAAACACCCCAAGTGCAACAGGTGTGGTTACCATCATGCGGGTAACCAATGTGACAGAGCTAAGTGCCAGAGGTGTGGCAAGGTTGGTCATGTGGCTAAGGATTGCCGAGGAGAGCTGCAGAACAACAATAACAACCAGAATAACAATCAAAACAACGCGCAGAAAGGTTGTTTTGAGTGCGGCAAGATGGGCCATTTCAAGAAAGATTGCCCACAACTTAAGAAAGGCGGGGACAACAATGGAAATGGTAATGGAAATGGAAATGGTAATGGCAATGGCACCAACAACAACAATAATAACAACAATAACGGTGCTAGAGGCAGGGCGTTTGTGATCGGAGGACGTCAAGCGCGGGAGGATCCCAACATCGTTACGGGTACGTTCCTCTTAAATAATCACTATGCCTCTATGTTATTTGACACTGGTGCCGACCGGAGTTTTGTATCTAGTTCACTTGCTAAGTCACTAGATGTTAGTCCCACTGCCTTAGATAGTCCCTATACTGTGGAGTTAGCGGATGGTAAGTTGATTGTAGTAGAAAACATTTATAAGGGATGTATTCTTGATTTGATGGGTCAGACATTAGAGATTGATTTGATGCCTATTGCCTTAGGCAGTTTTGATGTAGTTATTGGCATGGACTGGTTGTCCAAAAACCAGGCTGAAATTATATGCCATGAAAAGATTGTTCGCATACCTCTTCCGCAGGGAGAGACATTATATGTACAAGGCGAGAAGAGCAGTACGCCACTGCGTCTCATATCTTGTATGAAAGCACACAAATGTCTGCGGAAAGGTCATACGGCAGTTATAGCACTGATAACTGAAAAGCCAGTAGCTGAGAAGAAAATTGAAGATATACCTATAGTTTGTGAATTTCCGGAGGTGTTTCCAGAAGACTTGCCGGGATTACCGCCTGTCAGACAGGTGGAGTTCCGAATCGACCTTACACCAGACGCAGCACCGATAGCTAGGGCGCCTTATCGACTTGCACCGTCAGAGATGCAAGAGTTATCCACACAATTGCAAGAATTGTTGGATAAGGGTTTCATACGACCTAGTTTTTCACCATGGGGGGCTCCAGTATTGTTTGTCAAGAAGAAGGACGGAACTTTCCGAATGTGTATCGATTACCGGGAATTGAATAAGGTTACAATCAAGAACCGGTATCCGTTACCCAGGATTGACGATCTGTTCGATCAGTTGCAGGGTTCGAGTTACTACTCGAAGATTGATCTCAGGTCGGGTTATCATCAATTAAGAGTTCAGGAGGAAGATATTCCGAAGACGGCATTCAGGACGCGTTATGGCCATTATGAGTTCTTGGTCATGCCATTTGGGTTGACAAACGCTCCAGCTGTATTCATGGATCTCATGAATCGCGTTTGTAAACCTTACCTAGATAAGTTTGTTATTGTTTTCATCGATGACATTCTCATTTATTCAAAGTCTGAGGAGGAACACGCTGAACATCTTCGATTACTGTTAGAGCTATTGAAACAGGAACAACTGTACGCTAAGTTCTCGAAATGTGATTTCTGGATGCGAGAAGTACAGTTCTTGGGTCATATAGTTAATGAAAAGGGTATACATGTTGATCCAGCGAAGATTGAAGCGATTAAGAATTGGGAAGCGCCAAAGACCCCTACCGAGGTACGACAATTCCTTGGTTTGGCGGGATATTATCGACGATTCATTGAGGGTTTCTCAAAGATCGCTCAACCACTTACAGCTCTGACGCACAAAGGAACAAAGTATAACTGGACGGATAAACAGGAAGCTGCATTCCAGTTATTGAAACAGAAACTCTGCAGTGCACCGATTCTGTCCTTACCGGAAGGAACGGAAGACTTTGCGGTGTATTGTGACGCATCTGGACAGGGTTTGGGATGTGTGTTGATGCAACGGGATAAAGTGATCGCTTATGCTTCCAGACAACTAAGAACGCATGAAAAGAATTACACCACTCATGACTTGGAGTTAGGAGCAGTGGTTTTTGCTTTGAAGATTTGGAGGCATTACTTGTATGGAACTAAGTGTACTATTTATACTGATCATAAGAGTTTGCAACATATCTTTGATCAGAAGGAGCTTAACATGAGGCAACGACGATGGGTTGAGTTGTTGAACGATTATGAGTGTGCGATTAAATATCACCCGGGAAAGGCTAATGTAGTAGCCGATGCTTTGAGCAGAAAAGATACAACGGGAACAAGACGGGTTCGTGCACTTATGATGACAATACACACTGACTTACCTGACAAGGTACACAGTGCTCAAATTGAGGCATTGAAAGCGGAAAACTTAGTACCGGAATCGTTACGAGGAATGGAAGAACAATTGAAGGTTAAACCTGATGGAATTCGTTATTTCATTGATCGAATGTGGATACCTTTGTATGGAGGTTTAAGGGAACTCGTGATGGACGAAGCGCACAAGTCCAGATATTCAGTCCATCCGGGATCAGACAAGATGTACCATGATTTGAAGGCACTGTATTGGTGGCCTCACATGAAAGCTGATATTGCTAAGTACGTTAGCAAATGTTTGACTTGTTCGAAAGTCAAAGTTGAATATCAGAAACCATCTGGTTTACTGCAACAACCAGAGATACCGATGTGGAAGTGGGAACAGATTTCGATGGATTTTATTACTAAGTTACCCCGTACACCGAGTGGTTGTGATACGATATGGGTAATTGTCGATCGATTAACGAAATCTGCACACTTCTTAGCAATCAAAGAAACTGATAGGATGGAGAAACTGACTCGCATTTACATCAAGGAAGTAGTAGCACGGCATGGTGTGCCAATATCTATCATATCAGATAGGGATGCCCGGTTTACTTCCAATTTTTGGAAATCTCTTCATAAGTCATTGGGGACTCGCTTGGATATGAGTACCGCTTATCACCCACAGACCGACGGTCAAAGTGAACGAACGATTCAAACGCTCGAGGATATGTTACGAGCTTGTGTAATTGACTTTGGTGATAGCTGGGAGAATCATTTACCGTTGGTGGAATTCTCTTACAATAATAGTTATCATACAAGTATTCAAGCAGCACCGTTTGAAGCGTTGTATGGTCGCAAATGTCGTTCACCAGTTTGCTGGGCTGAAATTGGTGACAGTCAGTTAACAGGTCCTGAACTGGTGCACGAGACAACAGAGAAGATAGTTCAAATCCGAAATCGTATGGCAGCGGCTCGGGATCGACAGAAGAGTTATGCAGACAAACGTCGTAAGCCGTTGGAATTTCAAGTAGGAGACCGAGTTCTTCTAAAGGTGTCACCTTGGAAAGGTGTGATACGATTCGGCAAGCGCGGCAAGCTTAGTCCACGTTACGTAGGACCTTTTGAGATTCTGAAAAGGATTGGTCCGGTAGCGTATCAACTCAAACTACCGGATGAACTCAGTGGAGTTCATGATGTATTTCATGTGTCGAATTTAAAGAAATGTCTTTCTGACGAGACGTTGATTGTACCATTGGAAGAAATACAAGTAGATGAACAACTGCGATTCATTGAAGAACCAGCGGAAATCATGGACCGAGAGGTCAAACAACTGAAGCAAAGTAAGATTCCGATAGTCAAAGTTCGATGGAATTCAAGACGGGGTCCTGAATTCACATGGGAACGGGAAGACCAGATGATGAAGAAATATCCTCATCTATTCAAGACAGCTACTGCTAACACTGAGAGCGCACGTTAAATTTCGGGACGAAATTTCCTTCAACAAGGGGATGACGTGATGCTTTCACACATCAACACTGCAAATTTCAAACTGTAAGCACAAACTTATTTATTCAATTGATTTTGATTTTGTTACAAATATTTGTGCTACATTACATTCTATATGTTTTATGTGCTACATTTCATAGGTTACATGTTATGGTAGTACATACATGATTGGTTACACTCATTCTACTATGTGCGGGGTTGCATAGTACATACATTTTACTATGTGCGGGGTTGCATAGTACAAACAGTTTCAGACACTCACTATGTGTGAGGTTACACAACACAGTATGATCAAACACAAACAGTCACAGTTAGGTGAACTAACTGGTATACACGCAAAACAGTTACATTGAACGATCACAATTGGGTTGTGATGTTGCAAACATTAGACTTTGTGTGTGAGTACACACAAGCACACAGAATGATCAAATCACACTAACACGTACGATTTAAACTCGTAAGTAGTTTCCTAACTACTCTTAACACTTGCTAATTTTCGGGACGAAAATTCCTTCAACAAGGGGATGATGTGACAATCCGACTTTTCACATTAACCTTGTTAACGAGAGTTGGTGCTATTACAGGCCCAACAAGGCCAATCAAGGCCCAATAGGACCAATGAAGGTCCATCAGGCCCAACAAGGCCAAGGAAGGCCCAATAAGGCCTAGAGAGGCCCAATGAGATCTAGTAAGGCACAATAAGATTAATTTAGGCCCAGTAAAGTCAAAGAAGATCCAGTGAAGTCAAGGAAGACCCAACAAGATCAATTAGGGTCAACAAAGTTTATGTAGGCCCAACAGAGCCAATGTAGGCCCAATAAGCCAAGAGAAGCCCAATAAGGCCCTATAAATTCAAGTAAGGCCCAATGTAAATCAAGGTAGGCCTAGGGAAAGCCAAGGTAGGCCCAGGAAGGCCCAGTGAGGCCCAATTGGATTTAAAGAGCCCAAATGGATTAATTTAGCCCAGTGGTATTCCAATTTAACCGTTTAGTGACAATTCGGGATTTTTAGTGTAACTGTGTTAATTGAAATGTTAAGTTATTGGTCCGGAATGATCTATAAGGGTTAAGAAGTATCAAAAATCAGGTTTTAAAGTGTTAATTTCAAGGATTAGGCTATAAGTTGTAATAGTACTTGATTTTGACTCCTAAAAGTCAAAATTCATTTATGGAATTGGGGCAAATTCAAAATTTGTAATGGGAAGGGTTGTAACCGTGAATTAATGGCTCCTAATCATCCTATTGATGATTACTAATGAGTATCAACTGTTACCAAGCCATTGATTAATCGAATTTACACTTGATGGCAATCAAAAGTTGAAACCGTCATTAGGGGGTTATAGAACTCACACAACCCGACTATAATTCGCGAAATTGAAACTTCCAGAGCTCTATTCGGCACTTTTAGAACACACTTCATATTTCAATTTCATCGTAGCAACTGTGGATCGAAGAAACCATTGGAGGTCGACCGAAACTTCATCTAAAAGTCGAGATACATAAATTAGACATTCAACCAGGTACGTTTTCAATCCTACACCACCTAAGATGGTCGACTAAGCTAATCCATATGCTTAATTAGAGAATAAACATCGAATTCCACGATTTTGATCTCTAGGGTTCATCTTTGAAACCAAATTGGGGGTTTTTGTTCAAACGATTTAGGTAATCAAATTAATTGGTTCCATTAGTTTCAGAAGGGTCCGACTTAGGTTAATCCTATGTTAATTGTATCAAAGTTCAACGAATTTGATGGTTTTGAATTCTAGGGTTCTTGGGTTAAACGGGTTAGTGGTTTTTGATTCAAACAAGTGTAATATTTGAATTAATCGTGTAGGTAGGATCGAAATGGGTATATTAATGAAAACCAACTGGTTTTAGACTGGATCGAAATCGAATTCATAGCAAATTGGATCAGAGAGGCTTCGGCTATAGTAGGGATGAAGAGAACCAGTGGGTTAGGAGTTAAAAGAATTATTTTCTGGTATATGAACGCGATACCCTAGCGGGCGTAGTGGTAGATGCTGTGTGTGTGATGTTGAGGGTCGCGGGTTCGAGTCCCGGGCCAACCAGTTTTTGGAATTTTTGATATTTTTAGTGTTTGAATCATAACTTCCACATACGAACTCCGTTTTAGTTCGTTCAAGTTGCGTTGGAACCGTAACTAGAATACGAGCGTGTTAGGATGATAAAATATATATTTTAATCCGAACACGAAATCGCGTATAATTACGTTTAAATTAAATAAAATCAAAAGTGATTTTATTTAAACGATTTCAAAAGCACGCGTACTTCCGTATGTCAAATTTTAACACTTTAACATACGTGTGTTGACACGTATGTGATTTCAAGCACAAAACGATTATTCGAATAACAATAGGTTATTGTTTAAATCACAGATTCTTCGTAGAGGATTTCTACGCGAGTTTACACATACTTGATCATTTTGCTAAAAACAAAGGTGCGTACACGGCCCCTTTCTTATTTTAAACTGTTTTGGGGGAGAAAACATGTGCAACAAACTACTTTTAGATACATATCACTTGCATGAGTTATCTGTTTACATTATGTGCAACATATCAACTTGAAAGTCCTTACACACCTCGAACCGTTTAGTTTGCTGTAATGCAAAGCGTGGTAGTTGGAAATAGATCTATTAGGTTTGACAAACCTCACCTGGTAGATGGGATCTACGCAGGTGTTTGACTGACCAAACACATTTTTACTATTGTTGTGATAGACAATAGTGGCAAGGCGAAAACATGCTATAGCATGGCAACTAGTCAGCTTCGGTGTCGAACACGTATGTAAATAGTTATATGACTAGCTATCATGACTGTGCAATTGTGATTATGTTATCTACCAACTTGTTATTCAAACTGATGTTTTGAACTCTATGATTACTTAAAACCTGTGTTATGCACCAACCTTTGTGTTGACTTGATTTGCATGTTTTCTCAGGACGCTAAGGCGCGCGTAACAGCTGGCATGGACTAGGAAGATAGAGTCTCATGCATCTCTTTCATTTTGATTATTTAAATCTGAATACTTAGTACTTTGAATTGTAATGTTTGATTTACAACTGTTTATGGTTTTTAAACGCTTCCGCACTTTTTGTAAACTCTGGTTATTATGTTTGTTTTAAAGACCAACGTATGTTTTTGAAATTCATATAGAGGTCTTCGCTATGTCTAATGATCTGAGATCCTGGTTTGTCACGCTCCCAAACGGTATGATTCCGTTAGTTGAAATTGGGGGTGTGACAGTAATAAAACAAAGTCAACACAATGGTTGGTGAGTTCATGTAGTTTTTATGTAAAAATAGTCTGTAAAATCCTTTGAATGACAACCTTAACCTCACCATTAACCACCTATACCATCTGATTCAGTATGCTTATATATAGGGCATATGTAGGGGACAAGCCCCAGCCACCGTCCCACCACATACTGAATCACATGATATATTGTTCCTGATGATAATTAAGCGTCTCATCCTACCTGTTTGATTCCCAAAATGTTTGATTCCAAATGTTTGATTCTTTGAATTAGATTACCCTGTAATTGTTTACCTTGATCCCCTGAATGATAACCTTAACCTCACTGACAACCACCTATGCTATTCAACCAAGTATGCTTATATATAGGGCATATGTAAGGGACAAGCCCCAGCCACCGTCCCACCACATACCGGACTGCTTAACATATTGTTGTTAATGATAATTAAGTATTTCATCCCACTACTCTGATCTCATGACATATGATTCTTAACGTTTGTTTCCCTGCCAATGTTTACTCTGTTTCCCTGCCAATGTTTACTTTGTTTCCCCGAAATGACAACCTTAACCTCACTAACAACCACCTATGCTATCCAACCAAGTGTGCTTATATATAGGGAAAATGTAGGGGACAAGCCCCAGCCACCGTCCCACCACATACCGGGCTGCTTAACATATTGTTATTAATGCTAATTAAGCGTTTCACTCCACACTATTGATTCCACAACGAATAAGTCTCAAGTTTAATAGGCACCCTTATGGACAGCTGAAAACCCTAAGGAGTTCAGCATCCATCCATAATGATCCTATTTATGACTCGTGACATGTTTTGATAGAGAAACCTTCAAGTTAACACAAAGTCAACTAGAAGAACTCAATCATTCTAGTCACTTGTCATAACCATGGATGAATCAAGAAGAACACTGAATGACTAGTAGGGGTTGACACACAGGTCAACACGCGGCGGCCAATCAGTCTGTCTTACTTGACTCTGACAAAGAAGAACACTGATGACTAGTGGGGGTTGACACACAGGTCAACACGCGGCGGCCAACAGTCTGTCTTACAATGTCCAAAAGTTTATGCATACAAGTCTAAAGCATTCACATTGTTTCACTGATGACTAGTAGGGGTTGACACACAGGTCAACACGCGGCGGTCAATCAGTCTTTTGTTTAAGCATCTCATGTTTCAAGCATTCAAGCATTCAAGCATCCAAATGTATCAAGCATTCCAAGTGTTCATGTATCCCAAGTATATCATGCATTCAAGTATTCAAGTATCCCAAATGTATCATGCATTCACGTGTTTCAAGTATTCTAAGTATAACAAGTATTCATGTGTTTTCAAGTATCTCAAGTATAACAAGTATTCACATGTTCTCAAGTATTTCAAGTGTATTAAGCATCCGAGTATTTCAAGCATCTCACGTTTATAAGTATTTCTAAGCATATATGTTTCAAGTTAAGTTTAAGCAATCGTTATAAGTGTAATGTAATTTAATACTTTACTAAAGGTGTAGAACATTAACTTTCCGAAATAATTGTATAAAGCCTTAGTGTTTAATTTAAGTATTTTCAAAGCCTTAAGATTTTGTATATAGTTAAACATAGAATTTATAAGTTAAACCTCAATCGTATAGTTTAAGCACATAATTTATAACATAAGTATTTAGCTCCAAGTTTAAGTATCAAGTTTATATCATAAGGGTTTAGCATAATGTCTAGGCTTCAAATCTATGTTGTGAGCCTCAAGTATTTAGTTTAAACTTCTCTTTTAAAGTATAAGTATCAAGTCTATAGCTTCTCAAGTATACTAGTTTCCAGTTTGATCACAAAGTGTTTGTATAATGTAAATAAGTATAAAGTAAATAACATTTGCTATTTACACTATAGCCTTAGTCTTTGTTTTCCCACCCAAGCATCTCAATATCATGCATTCAAGTCTCATAGGCATCCATCATATGATTTCAAGCCACAAGTTTAAAGTATAAGTTTCAAGTCCATTGTTTCTCAAAGTATAAAAGGTTCCAAGCATAAGCTTCAACATAAGTATCATGTTTGCGTTTAAAGCATTAAATAACATTTCAATGGTTTATGAAAATGTTTAACATGCTTCTCAGTCCCGAAGTAAAACAAAAGGTTTGAAAAGGGACAAATGAACTCACCTAGTGTTTGAAGTGGTTGACTATGTAAATGCAAAAATGTACGCGCTCTTTGTAGTATTCGTTGTTGTGTTCAAGTTCCTGTATTGATTTCATGTTGTTTACAACTTATAAGTATACATTATAATCGATGTGTCCGCATGTAAGTGTTAGCCCTAAAGTAGGCTAACACCTATAAGTCTCGTTCTTTATCCGGCCTCGTTTGCTAGGTATAATTTAAATTACAACATTATTCATTATAATTTAGTGTGACCCTTTACATCTTATGTTATTATTAACATGCTATGACTTGATGATAATGTATAGTATTGAACTTTCCTGGTTCATAACTATAGACTTAAGTTTTCGTTTAACGATTATAAATTCTTACACTTATATCACCTTGAATATATGATTTCATAGTTAATAACTAACCATAACATTTTTCTTGTAACTCTTAATATTTTAAGTGTCATGATATATTAGGCTATACCCTAAATCAAGTGGGCCGAATAAATCATATGCGTTTGTTACAATTTAAGTGTTGGGCCGTGTAGATGTGGGGCCGGTTAATAAATCGGGCCCAACGAATTTAAATGGGCCACAAGGTATAGGCTAGTGTTTTCTGTTGGGCCTAATAGTGGGTTGGGCCTCATGAGTCATGTGGATCGAACGAGACTATTTGACTTGGACCGAATTTCACTATGATGGACCGAGAGCATAAGGTTGGGCTGAGCTATTTAAGCTGGGCCGAAACAAGGAAGTGGCCCAACACAAGCTGATCGTGGAACGATGTTGGGCTGAACAATCACATGGCCGAAGACGTGACCTGGGCCGGCTGCATGCATGGCTAAAGGATACTGCCTCAAGTTTCCAGCGAACCCTCATGGGATTGTTATTCAGGTTCGACGCAGTGAGGACCCCCACGAACCTCAGGGTTCGTTCATTCCCAGAAGTTCGAAATAGGTTCGGTTCAGGGTTCGGCACATCATTCTGACGAACCTTATGGTTCACCCAGGAAAGGTTCGGCTAATGTCACCCGTTCCCAGGTTCGTGTACAGGTTCCAGTCATTAAGGTTCGTCCAGATGGGTGTGTAGGTTCGGCACCTGATGGTTCGTGTATGGCACCAAAGGGTTCGGAAGTTGAGTTGAGGCAAAGGTTCGGCCATGGTTCGCTTGCAGGGTCGAAGGTTTGCCGGAGATGAGAGGGTTCGGCTCCAACAGCTGCTTGGTCGGGCACCCTCTTTTCACGAACCTGCAAGCTATCATCCTCGAACCAGGAGGTTGGGTGGTCGTTCCATGGCCGACATACATGCGAGGATGTTGCCTGTTTGTGAGTTTAAGGTTTCATGGTCCTAAACCGGTCATGTGTATGTGTGGGTCAAAGGTTTTAACAAGAAAACCTTATTTTTCGTGCATTTCAAGCGTCATTACCTTCGAAAATAGCTGAGTAAAGTTCCGATCTGCTGTACTTCTACGTAGAGGATGACTAGAGCTTCGTGTGAGTACCAAGATTGCGCGATTTTACCAAGAATTACTCAAGATCTTGAAGTTTGAAGGGTGATGATCCAAGGTGAAAGGAGGGTGATGGGTTTGAGAGAATTGTAGGGAGAGAGAGTATGTAAAAAATGAAATAAATGCTTTACTTAGGGTTTAAATACCCCGTAGATGTTCGGGTTTATTTTGGTTGTTCGGATCGTAACGCGTGTAACTACGTAATTTAAATAAAAGGGTTTTAATTTAAATTTCTTTAAAGGTTGCAATTCCTAATAAATTCTAAATATAAAATTTTTCTTGAATTATCTGTCGTAATTCATTGTTTTATCCTTTTCGTTAATCCTTTCGCGTATTTCATGTTTTATACATTTTAAATTAAAATAGTTTCGTTTTAAGTTATTTCTGATGAGTTTCAAAATTGTAAGACAGGAAATATTTTATTTCCTTATATTTTTTTATCGTCGAATCGTCTTTGTTTCGTTTCGTCAGAAACGTTACTTACGCGCGTCTTCGTACAGAGCGCTAACTGTACGAGCACGATCGTACGTTTCACTTTCTGATTTTGTTTCCTACTTTTCAGTCATCATTTTAGATCGTTAAACCATCAGATTTATTCGTACAGATCGTCACCTATACGAATAGCTCGTCAGTTTAACATTCTGTAACAACAATTGTTTAAGTTTTGTTCTGATTATCCTCACATACGTTTGAACCTAATAACACAAAATCAAACATGTTTGCCTCTGTTCATGATTGTCTGATGTGTTTCTGACTGTTTAAACCATGAGGTTTAAATCAGGATTTCAGAAACATCATGTAATAGTTTATGTTTTGCATCAAATGTTAATAGTTTCTAAGTATTTCTCCTCAATTGTATCTGAGTTACTGTACAAGTTACTGTACAGTTTACTGTTCCGGTAACGATTCCGGCACAGATGTTACATAAGTCTTGGCCGTGACCGTCTTTGCCGAATAAGGTATGGGCCGAAAGGGAGCATGATGAGCCGAATCAGTGATGGCCGAAGGTGTTCGGGCGAATGGGTAAAGCCGGCCGAATGAAGGTGCAGGCCAAGGAGTATAGGGCGAATGAGCTTGTGCCGAAGGAGGGTTATGGTCGAATGAGTTCTGGTCGGCGAAGGGGCTTGGGCGAAAGATTCTGGTTCGGCCGAAGGGAATTGGCAGAAGGAGGCTAGTCGCCTAGGACCCGACCGAATGAAGAAGACCGAAGAGAGGCTGGCCGAATGGGCTCTGGTTCAGGCGAATCGGGATGGGCCGCATGAATGCTGAGCGAAAGAGATCTCGGCCGAAAGTGACTGAGTTTGGTGGTTGTTCATTCGACTGAATGGGGTTCAAAACCTCATTCGCTGGGCTGATGGTTTTGTCATTCGGCAACCATGAGGTGGGCACAAGGGTAGCCACGATTTCGACTCAACCACTAGGGATTTAAGTGGGTATTTTTCCCACATCAACCTAAGACACTATAGTGCAATTCCTACGGGTTTAGAAGGAGTTTAGGCCGGTTACAAAGGATGACCGAAACTAGGGTTTTCAAACCCTAAAAATCGAATAAAAATATGGGTTTTACCTCTAATCAGCTGGATAAAGGTCTAGATAGGTTGTACTTTCACGATCTACAAGTGATGGTGGTCGTTTAGACACCAAAATGGTTCAATTTCGTGAAGAAATGGTGGTGAAATCTTAGAGAGATGTTGAGTTTCTAGTGAGAGGGTAGTGAGAGAGTGAGATGAACGAGATTGAAGATGGGGGGGCTGGTTGGTGGTTGTTGTGGCCATAAATGCCACATTAAATGGCTTGAATATACCCGGTTTCATTCGGGTTCGTTCGGTTTCGCATTGGTTTTGCGTAAAAACACCGATTTCTCGTCGTTTTCGTAACGAAACGATCTGGTTTTAAAATAGAATTTATAAAATTATTTTAAGTTGTGATTCCTAATAAATTAACTAAATATCTTTTATTTATTTTAAATTTTCAAAAATATTTAATTTACGGTTTAAAATCGAATCGTACAGTCGTCGCGCGTATTCGTTCGAATCGTCACTCGTACAAACACGGCGATAACTATACTTTTCAATATTTTTTTCTAATTATTGGATATCATTCAGAACGTTAAACTTCCAGATTTATTCATACAGATCGTCACCCATACGAATAATCTGTCAGTTTAGCATTCACGTAACGACATCCGTGTTGTTCTGTTCTGTAAAGCCTCACATACGTTTATACGTAATAAAATCCTAACAATTAATCACATGATGGTTCTGTATCGTCAGATAATCATCTGACTGATGAACCATAATTCTGAGCTTCGTTTCTGAATTGAATCTGAACTGTGCTATGATAACATGTAATGACAATGATATATGAATGATAACTGAAGTGTGTACCTAATTGACTGTTCACGTTACTGTTCAGATCACTGTTCCAGTGACGTTTCCGGCACTGATGTTACATGTGACTTATAAGTATTAGTTATGATGTTTTATGTGCGTGTACGTGTTAGCCCTAGAATTTGGCTAACACTGGTGAGTCTCGGTTTGTCCCTATTCGGTCCCGTTTACTTGTTGTTGACTTTAATAACAACTAACCCACTTTAAATTAGGGTTTTAATATTTGTTATGAGTTTTCATGTCAAACTTGTTTAGCACTTGTCACCTTGTGAAAACTTGAAACTTTATGTATTTGTACACTTAGTTTAATCATCATTACCATCTTTGTAGTAAAATAGGATATATATATATATATATATATATATATATATACCATTCTATGCATGTATTTCATGTTTGTAGTGTTAATGTGTTAGGTTATCTTTAAACCAATTGGGCAGGGTATGTTAAATGGCTAGTTGTTTGTTCTTGGGCCGAAACAATTTCACATGGGCCGCACTAGATATTGTTGGGCCTATTCTCAACATCTTGGGCCAAATGTTTTATATGGACCGAATGTGGGTGGGTCAAAACCAAAGGTTGTGGGCCGATTATGGGTTTAGCCAAAAATACATGGGCCGACTGTGTCATGTAGGGTTTGGGCTGATTAAGAGCATGTATGGCCGATCAAATGGAATGGCGGGGATGCTACTTCCAACGAACCTTATGGTTCGTTAGGGTATAGGTTCGGCTAAGTCCCTAGCATCAAAAGGGTTCGGCAGTGGAGCAGGTTCGCCGACCATTACAGGTTCGTGTATGCTAGGTTCGTGATTACGGTTTCAGCCATGGAAGGTTCGGCTCATGGTGGTGAGAGGTTCGTGACACTACACGCATGTTCGGTGGATGATTAGGTTCGCAACAACCTTCTGGGTTCGGCAAAAGGACAGGTTCGTCCATGGTTTCATCCTTGATGGGTTCGCCACCCTGGTTGCTCATTGGTTCGCGAGAGTGAGGGTTCGGCTAGGTCAGAAGAATGATGTTCAGTGCACAAAGGTTAGTCTATGGCAGCCCAGCCGCATGCAGGTTCGCGGCTGCGCAGTCCCTTCCACGAACTCTGATTCTCCATGATTGTCTTCATCAGACCCATCAGTCCCGGATCGTTATCTAGGTCAGAAGAAATGACATATGGCTTCCAACATTTTGCAGATCAAGACAAACTTATGTCATATGTCTTTTGATAGAATTGCAGGGTTAAATTATTGAACTCATACCAATGTAATTAACTTTTTAATTCTTAATGCATGTTGTTTAGTTTTCTCATTTATATATCATGCGTTATATATCAAATCTCATCACACCGATGCGATCGCGCCCCGAGACCATTCTGCCCGACGGGAAAATCGATCCAGCTTGCCGGCTCGGGGTGTGACATAATGTAATACCCACACCGCGCCCCAGCGGGATCTCTCCGGTCGTCGGCCTTCGGCGGGCACACTGCCCCCATCCCCGGTGGCCTTCATTCTGAGCCCCTAGCCCTGCTCCCCATTGCTCCCCGTCTTTCTCCTCTCGATCGTGATTGGCCACTGTTGGTGTTTTAAGGTTTAGTGGGGTGATGATGTGACATAGTGAGAAATGTTTTTCAGTGGTTTAACCACTATGGGGTTTTTAGGTTTTCAGTTGGGTGATGACATGGCAGAAAATTTCAGTGAGGAGGGATTTCAGTGAGGTGAACGCTACACATAGTCTAAGAGTCAACAGGTGGATCTAGGGTTATGGATTTTTACCGAATATATTTTTGAGTGTAGATTTAAGATTTTTAATTCCAGTCGTAACTTCGTATTGGGTTTTGGATGTGATTTTTAATTATGTTTAAATGTTTTGTTTTATTTTGTTTTATGATGTGACCTCATTTTGTTCATATGAAGTAGTTTGAATGATTTTTATTTTCAATTTCAATTAAATTTGTGACAACTAACAAGTTAACATGTAAGAATACATAAAAAACTAACAATTATGTAACTGCTAAACGCAATCTTATATATTTTAGATACACTTGTGTGTATATATATATAATTCCCTCTTGTAAAATCAACATGTTAATTAAAAGCAATAATAATATAAAAAATAAACGTAATAAATATAATAAATTATAATAAAATGAATAAAGCATACAATCTCAAAGCACAACTCATTAAAATAAGAAATATTGGTATTCATCGTGGTTAATTTTGAATTTAGATGGTAGACTTTTCATCTGGTTTCATAAATGCCTCGTTAAAATGTTTAAGTATTCAATTCAAAAACGACGAGTGTTTTTTTTATCCCCCCTATTTTAGGGGCTTTAAAGATATGAATCCAATCATGATTCATGACAACTTCCCGCTTAGTATTCCAAGTAGAGGTGGACAAACTGTTTTTTTTTTAACCGGTTCCGGTTTCAAATCGGTCCAGTTTTGGTTAACAAAGTCAAGATGTAGAGCCCACTACACGATGAAGACTGACAAAGTCAAACATTGGAAGAGTTGAAGTCCAGATTATTTTGTGATTTTCGTGTACACATATTTCGAAGACACCATGTATTCGAGTACTCGAAATCTGTTTTGTGTTAGATTTCGTGTACACCTAGATTAGTATAAATAGACGTATTTTGTACTAGTTTAGGTTGGAATCCCGAGGCACTAGCTATCTAGACGCATTGAGGCTCTTGTACTCGAACTTTCAGTATATATATACAAAGATTACATTTTTCTACTTGCTTTCTTGATTCTAGCTTGGATTCCGCACTAGTTAGAGTCTATTGATGATGATTCAGAAGATAAAGTTTCGTTCTTGATCCAGTTTGGAACCTACAAGTGGTATCAGAGCATGAATGCTCTTTTCATCATCAAGGTAGCAACTTTTTTAAGCAAGTTTACAAATTTATCTTTCTACTCTGCTTCATCTAGCTACTGTGTAAATTTGGGACTCCAGATCTTAAGAAACATTTTTATAAAATTTTCTTAAGTATTTCGAGTTCAAAATTTTCGAGTTCAGCTATTTCGAGTACATGTTTAGTATTCGAAGGTTTGCCACAGAAGAGTTTCGACTTCAGGTTTTTCGATTACAACTTTGTTCGACTACAGCTTGTTTCGAGTACACAGCAGAGTTTCGAATACAGAGGAGTTTCGAGTACAGTATCAGTTTCGAATACGAGAGGACTTCGATTACTTAGGTGATTTCGATTATAGAGGGGTTTCGAATACACTGAGAACTTCGAGTAAAGTGTTATTTGTTCCACTTCGGGAATTGTTTGGTGATCTGATCTACAGGGACTTCATGTACTACACTTAGAAATTTTTTTTCTCAATCAATCATGGCCTCTAAGAATCTGACCAATCTGTCCAATCTCCTTAATTTGGACAATAAGATCGGCACCGGAACAAAGCCACCTAGGCTCGTGTCGGGAGATAACTTCCAAGATTGGAAATTCAGATTTCAATCCTTTATCAAATACACTGATCCAAAGCTTTGGAGATCAATTGAAGAAGGTCCTTTCGTGCCATCATACCAGAGTGAGATTAATGGTCCTCTTGTTCCCAAAGACCCAGAATTGTATACTGACAATGATATCCTGATGATGGAAAAGGATGAAAAGGCCTATGCATCAATCACAATGGCCCTCTCGACTGAAGTAGCTCATGGTTTTAAGGAGAACAAGACCGCAAAGGAACTGTGGAATGCCTTGGTTGAACGGTTTGAAGGAAATGAAGACATGCGAGAGAGTCGCAAGGATATGCTGAGACAGAGGTTCAACATGTTCAATAACATCAAGGGAGAGTCCCTTGAAGCACAGCTGAATAGATTCACCCATTTGATGACCGAGATGACAAGTTCTGGGATTGAGATGACTAAGGGAGAAGTGAACAAGAAGCTTCTGAACTCACTACCTTGCACTTGGAACTCAAACTGCACAACAATCATAAGAACAAAGGATATGTACAAGACCTCTCTGAGTGAGCTGATCTCAATCATCAATTCCTATGACATGAATGATAAACAGAGAGCGCTAAACCATGCCAGCTCAATGGGCATTGCACCCGTGTCTGAAAATTTTGCTCTTATGTCAGCAATCAATCTTCAAGCCTCAGGGATGCAACATTATCAGCCTTCTTCATCGCAGTCAATCCCTTTTGAGACTGCATTCCTATCATCAGGTCAAGCTGGATCAGTGTCCAAGATCAATCCAGAGAGTGAAGAAAGTCTGCTGTTGTTTAAGGGTTTTATGAACAGCTACAATGCATTCATAGCTGGAGAGTTAGCACCTGCCAACCTTAATCAGGATAATCTGGAGCAAATAAATCCAGCAGATGTTGAGGAGATGGATATCTCATGGCAGATGGTTATGGTTGTGTTTCATGCAAAGAAGTTCATCAAACGGTATGGAAGGAACAGCTTTGAAAACAACCCGGGAAAGAAGCTTGGATTTGATAAGTCAAAGCTGCGATGTTACAATTGTGATCAACAGGGTCACTTTGCCAGAGAATGCAAACAGCCTAAAGTGACTAAGGAAGGGGAGAAGAAGTATGAAGAGAAAGTTGTTTCTGCTTCTACTGCTGGAGGAAGTGCAAGTACGTCTAAAGCACTAGTGACTCAAGAAACTGACTCCTATGATTGAAGTGATCAGGTGCAGGAATTGGAGCTTACTCTGAGTCACGCGTTCATGGCTGAGGTGGATGACAAACAAAAGGAGGTAACTAAAAACCTTTGCTCAGCATCTTGCATAGATAAAGTATTTAAGTATAGGTCACATAATGAATCACTAATCAAAGAAGTAACCAAACTTAAATACTTTAACTCAGAATTTCTTAAAAATGAAGGAATTTCAAAAGAAAACTTGAGGCCGAGGGTAGGGATGTGGCAAGGCTTAAAGAACTTTTAAGTGATAAAGAATCCAACTATCGTGATGCGAGACGCAAGATCGATGAACTCACGATAGAATTGGACCAAGTCAAAAATCAACTTTCCAAAACATCTGTAAAATGTGAACGGTTTGATTATTCAAGTAAGGTTTTGGAAAACATGGTAAGCATTCAATTCAGGGAAAACAGGGGTAAGGGTCTTGGTTTTAAGGAGTGTGAACTACCTTTTAACCATAATTACTCAAGCATGCCAAGGATCAACACATCTGTTGATGACTTGGAATTGGATTCTGATCGTGCTTGTGATTTTCCCACCAAACCTGTTATGCTCACGGTTGACCCCGTTATGACTAATGATTCTGAGATTTGTGCAGAAAAACTAAGTGTTACAGGTTCAGAGGAGAAGGAGGTAGAAAGAAGTGTTAGGAGAAGCACAGATTGTTCAACATCTACAAGCCAATTATCTTTTGTTCCAAAAACTGATTTTGTTGGAAAATTTGATGAGATTAACATTAAGCCTAATGATATGTTGAAAAGTTTTAAGACGACATTTTCTATAAATCATGTCTCAAAATCAACTTCCTCTCCTTTGACAAAGCTGGCAGCACCGGCTCATTCCACAGTTACCAAGGAGGAGGGCTCATAGTTGAATCCTAACTGTGAACCTTATGTTCCAACTGGGTCCTTGGAACAAGTTTCTTCAAGCTTATCCTCTGGTCAAAGTAACTGTGATGTAAAGCCCTTTGACCCAATTGAATTTCACCAGAAAGTCTGCTGCTATGCATGTGGGAAACCAGGCCACATTGCTCGACACTGTCTGCACCGACCTACTGAGTTCTTCTATGGGAAGAATCAGAAGGTCACACCTAAGGCTAAACTGGTTAGCAAACATGTGAGAACCGTTCCATCCTCCAAGCCTAAGGTAACCTCTAAAAAGGGGACTCAGACTCAGACTCCTTCCATTACTAAAAGGGAGAAGAAATCAAACCAAACTCAATATGGTTTTCATAAGAAAAATCCAAGGATATTTAAAACTAAAACTAACTCTTTATAAAAACCTAAGGTAAAACCAGTTGACAATGGCAGTGAAAGCAAGTCAAAATTTGTCAAAAACAGACCCAAGAACATACCCAAACCTAAAAACAAAGTCTATGCGGTTTCCAAAGTGCCTAAGTCTATTATGATTTGGGTACCGGTTTCTCATTAGTTGATTGTATGTGATGCAGGGACAAGCAAGCAAGCTTAAAAATGTTTGGTATGTTGATAGTGGTTGCTCCCGACACATGACTGTGGATTTCTCTCAGCTACACGAGGTCATACCTTTTAATGGCGGATATGTCTCATTTGCTGGAGACAAGGGAGGAAAAATAAGCATTAAGGGCAAGGTGACAAATGGAACTATTAGTTTTGAAGATGTCTATTATGTTGAAGAACTCAATCACAGTCTGTTAAGTGTTTCTCAGATATGTGATGAGTTTTTCAACTCACTTCACAAACAAGGAATGCCTTATTCTTAAGCCCGGATTCGTTGTACCTGAGAAGTGGATTTTGATGAGAACTCCAAGGATCAACAATGCCTACATTATCAACATGAACTCAGATTCATTCACAGAGAACACGTGTTTATTCTTAAAGGCATCGGAGCATGATTGTCTGTTATAGCATCGCCAACTGGGTCACGTAAATTTGAAGAATCTCAACAGACTCGCCAAGGGATATCACATTATCGGCCTGCCTTCTAAAGACTTCTCTACTATTGAGAAGTACATCGCATGTGCCAAAGGAAGCAACACAAGAGACCCCACAAGCCTAAACTCTTCAATTCTATCTCTTCAGTTCTTCAACTTTTTCATATGGCTCTCTTCGGACCAGTCAACGTAATGAGCATCGAGAAGAAGTCATACTGTCTTGTTGTGACTGATGATTATTCCAGATTCCTTGGGTGTTCTTTCTGGCCAAGAAGGATGAAACACCAGAGATCCTAAAGAAGTTTATTACCTTGATCGAAAATCAGAAGAATCTAAAGGTTAAGGTGATTAGGACTGATAATGGTACTGAATTTAGAAATCAGACTCTTATAGATTTCTGCGATGAGAAGGGGATTGCTAGACAGTACAGTGCTGCCAGAACGCCTCAGCAAAACGAAGTTGCTGAAAGAAGGAACAGAACGCTTATAGAAGCTGCACGAACGATGCTGTCAGAATCCAAGTTGCCAATCTTCTTCTGGGCCGAAGCTGTTAACACCGCTTGCTATGTTCAAAGTCGAGCACTCCTGAACAGGGACCATCAGAAGACTCCCTATGAGATTCTTTTCAATCAGAAGCCCAAAGTTGGTCACTTCAAGTCGTTTGGATGTCCTTGCACTCTTCTTCATATAGAGCCTAACCACAAGTTTGATGATAAGCAGATAAGTGTTACTTTGTGGGTTATTGATCCGAGAAAGCAGCCTACAGAGTTTACAACAAGAAGACTCGGATGATCGTGGAATATTATTACATCGATTGGCAAGAGATGAACTCTACCGATGCTGGTTTCGGTCCAAATTGGTTATTTGAGTATGATTTTACTTTTAGACCCTTCAACACTGCATCCGAGACAGCAGGATCATCTGAGCAAACAAATGATTTCTTCAAGGGTGATGATATCGACTATAGAGTTGACTATGTTCCCTGTGACCCAAAACTTTTGTCAGTTGACCCCCAGGCATGTACAATAATGCTCCTCCAAATCAGCCAACCCCCGATACATGAAGTTCTCCCTTCAGATTCAGACACTTCTCATTCTGTTCAGCCACTTCCATAAACAGATCAAGTTTCATCTTCCTCCCACCACACCTTTGATAATCCACTACTCTCTGATAACATCCCTGAGGAACATTGTGTGGGTCATGAAGTTGAAGTAAGTGAAACTAATTCTGTTGACAATATTTCTTCCTCCAATAAAGATCAAGTGAACAACATCAGCAATTTGCTAGACAATTTAGCTGTGGAGGAAGTGCCGACCCTCAGCATAAACAAGAATCATCCAGTTGAAAATATTATTGGACCTCTCTCGGAAGGTGTTCTCACTCGAAGCCGATCCATTACAGCTCAGAACCTCTTGCCTGAAGAGACAACTACTAGAAGTCAATCAGGTCCGATTAACTCTTGTTTATATTCATGTTTTATTTCGCAGGTCGAGCCCAAGAATGTCAAAATGGCTCTCAAAGAGTCCAGCTGGGTTGAGGCTATGCAGGAAGAGCTGATGTAGTTTCAAAAACTCAAGGTATGGAATCTGGTTCCCCTACCCTAAGGAAAGCTGCCCATTGGAACCAGATGGGTTTTCAGGAACAAGAGAGATGACTCAGGAGTCATTATCAGGAACAAGACACGATTGGTAGTGCAGGGCTTCTATCAATAGGAGGGGATAGATTATGAGGAAGTCTTTGCACCAGTCACAAGACTTGAAGCCATACGGTTCTTCTTGGCTTATGCCTCTTACATGAACTTCACGGTATATCAAATGGATGTGAAGACCGCTTTCTTATACGGAAAGGTCAAGGAAGAAATCTATGTGTGCCAACCCCCAGGTTTTGAAGATTCTCAGTTTCCGGACCATGTCTACAAGTTAGACAAAGCTCTTTATGGTCTTCATCAAGCACCGCGAGCGTGGTATGCTAAACTTACTGATCACTTGCTTGCAAATGGATATACCCGTGAAGCCATCGATCAGACTTTGTTCGCTCGCAAGGATAAGGATGATTTAATTCTCATCCAAATCTACGTGGATGACATTATTTTTGGTTCCATAAGTTCGGCGTTGTGCAAGGAATTTGAGGGGGTAATAAAGAAGAAGTTTGAAATGAGTGCAATGGGAGAAATGACCTTCTTTCTGGGTCTTCAGGTGAAGCAAGATCCAAAGGGCGTGCTGATTCATCAAGGAAAGTATGTTACTGATATTCTGACAAAATTTAAGTTGTTGGAGTCAAAGCCTACATCTACCCCCATGGCTGCACGTCCAGTCTTAATTTCGGATTCTGATAGTGAAGATGTTGTCAACACCTATATCGCTCGATGATTGGCTCTCTGATGTACTTAACCGCTAGCAGACCAGACATCATGTTCTATGTGTGTCAATGCGCAGATATCAAGCAAATCCAAAGGCTTCTGACCTGATTGCTGTCAAGAGAATCTTTCGGTACCTTGTCGGGAAACTGCGTCTCGGTTTATGGTATCCTAAGAACTCTGAATTTCGTTTGCATGCTTACTCTGACAGTGATTTTGGTGGTTGTAACTTAGACAGGAAGTCCACCACGGGAGGATGCCAGTACTTAGGAGATCGCCTTGTCTCATGGCAGTGCAAGAAACAAACAACCATATCCACATCTACCGCAGAAGCAGAATATGTTGCTGCTTCCAGTTGCTGCTCTCAAGTTATATGGATGCAACGGCAACTCCTCGATTACGGTTTGAATTTTCTTGACACTCCTATTTATTGTGACAATGAAGCCGCCTTACAGATCGTCAAGAATCCGGTACAACACTCCAAAACTAAACATATTGACATCCAGATTCACTTCATCCGTGACTGTTTTGAACGGAAGCTAATTCATCTTGAAAAGGTCCATACATATGACAATCTGGCGGATCTTTTCACAAACCGTTCGATACAGCACGCTTCCACCATTTAATTGCCTCTCTCAAACTAATAAGCTTTCAATAAAAACAATGTTTTGTAA
The DNA here is from genome assembly GCA_009363875.1 of Mikania micrantha. Classification (NCBI taxonomy): domain Eukaryota; kingdom Viridiplantae; phylum Streptophyta; class Magnoliopsida; order Asterales; family Asteraceae; genus Mikania; species Mikania micrantha. The sequence continues at coordinate 19,351,964 of CM018685.1, forward strand.
ATACGTTAAAATTTGTGTTTTGTTTTAATTTTAATTTTTATATCACAAATTTAGGGGGAGAAAATTTACAAAACAACAAAAAGATTTTTGGTTTTTCAGTCAATAAATGATCTACAAGTTTAGGAGGAGTTGAGTTTTTGAAAATCTAAGAAAAGGGAGTATCGCCTGTTATTATTCAAGAAAATTACAAAAAAGATTTTATCTTTTCAAAACTTAAGAAAAATACAAAAAGATTTTATTTGGACAAGCAAAGTGAATCGGATAAATTGGGAAGTGAAATAATTTCTGAAGATCAAAATTTCACTATCTTAATAAAATTTCTAAATAAAAACGACTTTGAATATATATTATTCACTAAGAAGTTAAAACAAGTTTTCCGAATGAAAGAATCAGGCTTGATCAATTAAAAACTTATATAAATATATTTAAACAAATAAGTGCGAAGCTGTGATCATTAGATAACTAGAAACGTGTGACAACTATTTGACTTTTTGTTTAAATCCTTAAATCAAAACAAGGTTGTGTTTCAATAAACTTTAAATCGTTTTGAAAAACTCGGGTATTTCTTATGTTTTATGTAAACAAAGAGAGGGAAATATCTACTGAAGCATCCTTTGTTTTGCGTAAGCAAAGACCTGGATGTGTGAAGTTAAGGCCAATGTGTCTGCAGATCAGTAAATAAAAGATGCCAATGAGCACAAGATAATATAACCCCTTCTTGTTCTTGATTCTAATCTAATAGATCTGTTATTTTCTTTTCTCATCTTAAAAGCTCTGTCAAAACATTTTAAGTTCGTTAAAACACAATCAAAGTTTGAAACAAAAGATTTCAAAAAATTGATAGGTTGCATGTTAATCTAGTTTTACAGTCTGCTTGCTCACAAACTTCCCATAAGATATTTTCAGAAAACCTTGATCATATGTCTTATTTCTAAGTTATGGATTAACGAGTGAAAATCATTGGTGGGGTATAGTTGTTTAAAAGTTGTGCTTTGTTAAGAAATTGCTTAAGCCAGTAAAATTTTGACAACAGATTTGATCCCACAAATTTAACCCAACTAAACCTTGAACTTGTCCAAAGCTTCCAAGTTTATTTTATTTCATTTTATTTTATTTTATTTTATTTTATTTATTTTATTTATTTTATTTATTTTATTTTATTTTATTTTATTTTATTTTATTTTATTTTATTTTATTTTATTTTATTTTATTTTATTTTTATTTTATTTTAATTTAATTTAATTTTAATTTTAAATTCAGAAAGTTAAAATTTTTCAAAATTAAGTGGGTGTATTCGAAATTACCCTATAAATAGCCAACCCTATTCAATTTCAAGTACCATTCATTTCAAGTACAGATTTGTTGCTTTCGTGTACAGAATCCCTTCTTCTCAGGCGATCTCTTTTTCTAGAGCTTATTTCGACAAACTACTCCGGCTATCTTTTAGATCATCTATAGGCGACCCTAGGTATAGAATTTTATCAAATTTTGACCATGGATTCAAAAGTTATGAAACAAAATTCATTTCGAGTACAAAATGTTCGACTACAAAGGGTTTTTGGACAAATTGACCACGAAAGATTTGAAATTGAAAGGCGATTCTTAAATATGTTGGTCGCCTCTCAATTCTGAGTACATTGAACATGATTAGAAGTTCTAAGGAAAAAGATTAATGAAATTTTGAAGGTTTCATGTGTTCTGGAAATTTGACATTTCGAATACAAGAAAATTTCGAATACAGATTTATTTTTCGAGTACAGCCTGCATTTCGAATACAGATATGTTTTTCGTGTATAACCTGTATTTCGAGTACAGCCTGTATTTCGAATACAGTCATGTTTTTCGTGAACAGCCTCCATTTCGAATACAATATTACTTCGTATACAGATAGCTCCTTGTATATACCTTCTGTTTCGAATAGGCTTGTTACTTCGATTACACTTGTCAATTTCGAGAACACTCATATTTTCCTTGGACTTATAATTTTTATGAACATTTTGGACTTTTAACCTTGAACTAACTTGATCTGTTTTATTTTCAGATGGCTGACCTCCGCTTCGTGCCGGATCACAATATGACAACTTATCTTGAAATTCCACCAGAAAGGCATTCTGAGTTCAAGACTCTTGTTGAAGGATTGATCATGTCACCAGTCAATTATGCCATCATGGAACATCCCACGATTGTGATTGACTTTATTCTAGGTTTTTGGAGCACTGTGGAAGAGCGTAATGATGACAAGGGAACTGTCAGCATTGTTGGAAAGATTCAAGGTCAACCCATCACTATCACCAAGCAAATAATCCAGGAGTGTTTTCAATTTGGAGACAAGGATTCTGACCCAGTTGAGCTTGATCAAGCGTTGGTGAACCGAACCGTGTATCAGATGGGACACGAAGGTGCCTATCCTCCAACAGAGAAGAAACTGCTACATCCGTACTGGAGATACTTAGCGCACGTGGTCACCCAGTGCCTCTCCGGACGAAAAGGAGGTTACGATGTTCTGAACCAGACTCTTAGTTCCTGTATGGTTTCTCTAGCGCTTGGAGTCTAGTTTAACTTCTCGAAGATGATTTTTCTTGATATGCACGCTAACATCAAAGAAAAAAGGAAGGAGCGGTTCCTAGCTTTCCCTAGATTTTTGCAGATCGTCATCAGCAAGAAATATTCCTCTCTGACTCCCACACTTGGTACTCTGGAGATCAAGAGGATGAGACACGACATTTTTGGGTATATGAAGATGAACAAGCGCGGGAAGAAACAGTATACTGGGGAGAGGCCTCTGATAAAGTTTGGATGATTCGTTGGAGATGAAGATGTGGTAGAGGGTCAAGGCACTCCTGTTGCCTTTGTTGATGAAGAACACTGCATTCCTGACTTGGGTACCCAGACAGACCCAACTGCCGAAGGCCACATCTCCGAGGGACACGTCTCCGAGGCCTCCTCTTCGTCTAGTGAAGACTTCATTGCTGAAAAAGAGGTAAAAGATGATGTCCAAGAATACAAGAGATCCCAGGCTTCAGAAGATATTCTCTGACTTATCTTTCTCATCAGCTGCTTCAATCTTACCACCTCCACCTTCTCAGCCACAACCACCCTCAAAACCGCCCTCAAAACCTAAGCCTCAACAACCACCCACCAAACCAAGTAAACCCAAGCTAGTCATCAAAATCCCTACCCGTCCCTGACAGTCACCATCCACCACTTCCATTCCCCACACCGAGACTCAATCCTCACCACCTCCCTCACATAGTTACAAGGGAAAATCTCCTTTGCACGCAGAGTCTCCCTATGAGCTAAAAAGGAGTACCTGTTGATCTCGCGAGCCTACAAGACAGAGTTTTCATGCTTGAGAAAGAAGCTGAAGAAAATGATGCCAACATTCGGTTTATGCAGGAAGGGATGCTCAAAATTGCTGACAAACTTAACAAGTTTCAGGGGCAACTCAAGACTCACCGAAAGTTCATCAGATTTCTCTCCTTAGATAACTATGATATGCGCAAGGAGATTAAGAGGCTAAAAGGAGAAGAAGTCATGGAGTCCGATAATGATGACAAAGAAAATGATGATGGTGATGATGACACAGACATTGATGATAGTGATGATGATGATGGTGGTGATGACACCGAGAAAAAGGAGAATGACAAGGATGATGATGATGGTGAAGAAAAGAAAGATAAAGACTCCTCTGACGAAAAGGATCAAGGGCCTCCAGATGATAAAGATCAAGGAGGAGACACAGGAAATCCTTCTTCATCAGGAAAGCCTACTGGCCACAATGATGATCTGTTTGGGGACATTCCCGATGATATCCTCTTTGGAGATTGTGTTCAACCAGATGAAGCCACAGGAGCTGGTCTTGATAGTTGGTTCGATGATTTGCCAGAGGATTTTGATTTTGAAGGGCCTGATGAAAGGGTTGATGAAAAGGAAGGACCAGAAAATGTGGTCGTTGCCGACGTTTCCAAATCCATATGTAGATTACTTGTATGCTCACAAGTATATCGATTCAGATGGCAAAGAGTTTCCACCTTTGGGGACAGTGATAAATAGCTGGTTCGAAAAACAAAAGGACTGGACTCCTGCGCCTCTAGAAGTTAAGGCCACATGGATGGGAGAGATGAATGTTGAGCATCTAGAGCACACTTTCATATTCGATGATCGAAATCTATTTGCTTTTCGCAATGACAGATCTGAGGTATGCTACTGGATGTATGATAAAGAAAGAGACATATATCTGGTCAAGAGAAGAAATGGCAAGGTTGAATTCTACAAGAAACCGCGAGACTTCTGCACAATGCCAAAGTTTGACATCAGAAGTATCAAGAACGTGATGTTCTTTAATCCTTCTAAGGATTCACATGCTGCTTTGTTTGCCAAGTTTATCAAAGACCAGTGCGAGAAAGATTTTACTGCGATGCGGACAGCCAAGGGAAGACGTTTCGTGTCAACATGCATCATTGACCCAAAGACAAAGAAGCATTGGGTCTACTACAAATACCCTCCACCTCTCGTAGAACAGGCTGTGCCGGTATCTTCTCGAGTTCCAGAAAATTCACTTGCAAACTTCTTATCATGGTACTTTGATGAGAGAAACCTGGCCGCCATCATCCTCAGAAACAAAGATGACATAAATGACATTGATATGATTCTTGATCCCATGGATCTGTTGAAGTATGGGAAAGAAGACATGATGAAGCTTCATAACTCTCCTATTAGAGTTTATCATGGATTTGATGAAGAAGCTAAACCGTTTACACGCACGGTTTCATTTGCTATTGAGCTGAAGCTGTATGCAGGGGCTGGACCACACTCTGTCACTCTTCCTATTGGATGACTTCGCCAGTCAAAGGGGAGTTTGTAGAGCCCACTACACGATGAAGACTGACAAAGTCAAACATTGGAAGAGTTGAAGTCCAGATTATTTTGTGATTTTCGTGTACACATATTTTGAATACACCATGTATTCGAGTACTCGAAATCTGTTTTGTGTTAGATTTCGTGTACACCTAGATTAGTATAAATAGACGTATTTTGTACTAGTTTAAGTTGAAATCCCGAGGCACTGGCTCTTTAGACGCATTGAGGCTCTTGTACTCGAACTTTCAGTATATATACAAAGATTACATTTTTCTACTTGCTTTCTTGATTCTAGCTTGGATTCCGCACTAGTTAAAGTCTATTGATGATGATTCAGAAGATAAAGTTTCGTTCTTGATCCGGTTTGGAACCTACACGAGAATCGAGTTATGTTCGGGTTTTTGACCGGATTTTGGCCGATTTTTATCAATTTTTGGCCGGTTCAGGTTCTAGATTTGGCCGTTGGCCAGGTAAAGGGGGAACTGGTTCCGTAGTTTTGGTTATGATTTTTCTAAGAAACCGGAACCGCATGTACATTGTTAGGTAAAACTCAATTATGTGTATAATACAACCTAAAACGTATCAATATGATCTGGTACACTATTACTAAATAGCTCTTTTGGACCGATGATTTTGATTAATGGATCGATTTTGTGTGTACATCACATTTTATCATGTCATTCTGAAGTTGTCCTAGAATGACGGAGGCTTGGTTTAGTGTGTACAACGGTTCATCGAGACAAAGGAATGCAAGAGCAGCGAACTTCAATGCTTGTTTAACATTGTCTGTAGTGCCTTTTAGACCGTGCAGGCGAGGGTCCAATGCTCGCTTAAAGGGCTCCTCGTCTTCCTGGTTCAATGTTTGTCTAAGGTTTGCAAAATCGATTTTGCTAATGAGTTGACCGGTCAATATCTGCAAGAGTATTACTCCAAAAGCATGCACGTTGCCCTTCACTTGCAAAGAATCTGAAAATTTTGTATCGTTTTAACAAAACAAGTACTACGTAATGTAATACTATACAACACATCACACATGGGTCAGGAAAGCTGGGTAACGGGTGAAGATTAACCATTTGGTATGCTTGACCCAAAACTTATGTTTGAAAAAAAAAAGATAACAAACGTGTTAAATACGAATACAAAATCATATTGATTTGTTACTAATATAACCTTTTAAATAAAGGTTATAACTAATGAATGTCATTTAACACCACACTGTTGTTACCGACATTTAACTCTTGTGTCGCTATTTACATTTTGTTAAAATTAGGATTTATTTATAACATATAATTAAGATTAGTAAATGTAAAAGGTTAGTTTCTTGTTTAGTATGACTCATTATGTTGCATAAGGTTTATGCAGGTTTGAGGGGCTAAAGTGTAAAGATGGAAAGATGAAGGGCTCCCTTGTACATTTGGGATATAAAGGTGGTGAGTTAGATTTGGATGAGTATACTACACACACATTTTACTCATTCTTCAAATCTGAAAGAGAGAGAAAGTTCTCCCCGTTCGTCTTCTAACCCTTGAGATTTAGGGTTTTCGTATTAGTGTGTTAAGATCTATATTCTACATAGATCTTCTGGAAGTAGTCTGTTTGGTTGATTCTTAGATCTGAGATGATAAGTTTCTTTGTAATCCCTACGGTTTTTCCATTCTAAAAAAAATAATAATAACTAAATAAATAAAAATAATAATAAATAAATTATAATTATGCTCGTATATAATAAAACAAAGTTTACGAACTAATTCGATGAAAGTTACTAAGATTTATTATGAATAAATCTTCTTTTAATTTAACAACACATTTTATAATAATGTTTATGAAATTTTAAAATGCGTAAACAATACTTTTACTCATAAATGTTATAAGAAAATAATAATACACACACACACTATATATAAACCTAATCTAATAAAAGTTTAAAGTATTTTTAGTAACAAATTATATAAATTTTATAAACATTTGACATAAACTAATGAAAAAATATAACCTAAATAAAATAGGGGACTAAGTTGGCAATTTGCTCAAAGATGAATGAGATGAGCAAAAGTTTAAACTAAAACAAAAGGAAACAGAAAGCTGAGGGGCTGATATTACCAAACCTCAAATCTTTCTTTCCCTTCCCCTTTGAGCTCACGTTCGAAACCCACAGGTTACGGTTCTATTTCAAAATAATCAAGGCACGTTTCTAGGATAAAATTTCAAACCTCTACGTGTTTTGCCATAAATTTCGAATCAAGCTATAGCTGTAATTCCAAAAATAACAAAGATTTTATGGGTAATCACAGCTTGACATTTGCTCGATAATACCAAGCTGTAATCGATTAAATTGATGAAGATACAATCAAACTAACACTAAAACACATGGACGCACTTCCTCTGGTCCTAATCGCATCAAAATCTCTGTCGAAAACAACCTCAGACTTTAGATCAGAATTGCGTTTTCGATCGGTCTGCTATTCATGCGAACACACACAATGAGATAGAAAACCAGGTAGTATTCTATATCATTCTACTCGTTATCATCTGAGGATTGAAAACCCTATGCTTTTAAGGTCTCACAATGAAGGGATTAAACGAATTTGATACAAGCCAGATTCCTAGTTCAGAGAGCGTTTCTTATTTCATTATAAGTTTAAGACAAACGAATGGCTTTTAACGAATCACCCCTAGTACAGCGGTAAAGCACTGCCGAGGTAGGATGATGACACGGGCTCGAAACCCGGCCACAACACATAAAAACTGGTTTTGCACCCTTTCTAACCTATTTTTTTATACAAAAATTCATCAAAAAAAAAAAAACTATAAACAGGTAAATCATTTTTTTTACATTCTGATAATCACTTTCAATTCCAGAAAATTTTAATCATATTTTTTTTGTGTGAAACTATTTACAACATTAAATAATTGAAAAAAATAAATATATAATAATAATTTTATGAAATAATTTTTGAATAATAATAATAATCTCAAAGGCTATAATACTTTGATTACCAAAACAATTTCAACAAAAATAAAGTATAAAAATGTTTTAGAAATTATTGTTATTATTACATATATTTTCTTTTATTTAAAAAAATAGTTTATTAAACTGTATAAATTCAGGAAACTATTTTGTATACACATATATGTTTATTTACATGAAATTACTTATTTTGTTGTTATATTTAAATAACCTAAGTCTAAATAAACTAGATATAGAAGAATTGTGTATAATTATTTTAAATAATTTTTTGTCAATAATTCAAATAACAGTTTACAAACTTTTAATAACTATTTTATTTAAGTTACTTAAATAAAATATTAATAAACATAATTGTTATACAAAAATTGATTTTAGTCTTAGTTTAAAACAATAAAACACATTATAAAAATAAATAAAATAATAGGATTTAATTTATTGATATTCTATCGCTATAGTTTGACAAAGCTTGAAGAATAATCATTCATATTAATAAATAAACATTCCACATGTTACACACACTTAGACAAAACATGTTATTATTAGGGAATTCATGAAAGCCATAGTTTTAAAACACTATACTTGAACTATAGAATCCTAAGTCAATGTATTATTCAAACTTTAGGTTGAGCAGATAGCCATTGCTTTCTCTTTCATTGTCCAACGATTTTGGACTATATAAGCATTTAATCAAGTGAGTACATTCATACTTCCTTCTTTACATTTTGTAATGTTTTAGGGATGTTACACATGTCTTATATAAATCAAGTTATTCTTAGATTCAAAACACAAATGATGCAATGACTTGGTCTTTAGATATTGCCTATTTGTTGTATGTGATTACATGTTAAATTATGTATGCATTATTATATACAATTGCAAGCATGTGTTTACATACTTACATCAAAGGGTTTCATTTTCCAGTTCTTCAGGCATTGGGGTTGACAGAACGTAGACCACTTTCAAAGTTGTAACAAGAAAGTGCATCTTATTCTTCCATCGATGAAAATCTTGCCCTTAAATTTGTCAAGTTTTGCAAACTTACTTGACATCTCTTTCACGGATTCTTTGGTTGCCATGGATACAGATTGGTTTTATATTTGTTAGAACGAGGATGTGCGAACAGGCAATAAACCAGTGTGGAAATCAACGATTAGAATCAAAACTTGGATTATCTTGAAATCGTGATGTTAATCACTCTCAGATAAAACCAATTTCTGGTACAAGAACTTGTTTTATCAGATGAAATCAAGATAAACTCTTAAGAATTGATCTTTTTATTGAGTGAAAAGAAAACTGTACCATTCTGAAAATAATTGAGTGTCTCTCTATATATAAAAAGACGGTTTCCTTTTTGTCCTTTTATTTTGTCTTATTGCTTTTTGAGAAAAGACTCGTTGGTTTGGATTTGAGTAATATGGTTGAATACAATCTTATTGAAACTCAATTCCAAGTTTCGTTCAGTATTTAAACAAATGAAACTCATTTGGTGACAACTTTTAAGTAGACCCATGTGATCAAGTTAACTTGTGGGGCCAAGTCTTTTGTTTAAATATTTAACCAAAATACATTTTAAAAAAATAAAACCCAACGAATAACATTTAGACACACAAATATTAGTTTAAACGAACTCATATCCATCTCTAAATTCGTTAGTATCCAATAATTTTCACCCGATCAAAGTTAATCCAATATTACAAAATCTATATTGATAATTAATAATATTACCAACATAGCAATGGTAATCATGGGATACAAACAATAAAACTAATTCAATAATTAATATATATAAATAAATAGTAATAGTTTGTAATACATACATTCTATGTATTTGTATCTTGATGGTTTGGGCTTACCTCAAGTGAATTGAGGTTTAACGTTTCTACTCCCATTCTTATTCAGTTATTATTTTTACTTTTTTGTTTTCCTTTCTTACTTTATTTAAATAATCGTAATAATAATAATTTACTAATGATAAATACATAAATAATAAGAGTTGCTAAATAATATAAATAATATAAAACAATGTTTCCTTTTTTTTTTATTTGTCAGCATTATATTCGTATTTTTTTACGGCTAGATTTTGCCAATGGAAAAAGTTTTATTTTTAATTATTTTCACTTTACGATTTTTAGCATTATGTGCTTATGTTTGCGTTCGTATTCTATAGGAGTGCCGCATACTTTTGTGATGGTTCGGTTATTATTTAGTACGGATTGACAACCATTCATGCCGTTTGATTCTACGTTTTGATAATCGTGATTTGTTACCGTTTTTGTTGCGGAGTACTCATATCCGCAAAGTGGTATGGCACAAACCCTTTTTTTTAATTGAGTATCGTATGAGATGAATTTTAGGTCATTGTTATAATTTTTTACTGTTGTTATATGTCTATAAATGAAAAATAATAATGTTTAAATAAATAATAATTATTAATTTTTCTCATTTTATTTGTTAGTCTTATGTTTGTGTTTTTACTTAAGTTGGATTTTATGACAATTTACAACCCTTTTTTGTGTAACAGACACCTTCCTGACACGTACACTCAAGAGTTAAATGATGGCGTGACAATCATTGTGTTTTATATCTGTATTTTGATATACATGATTTTGTATGCGTTTTGATATTCTTTATCGTAGCGGAATCCTGCTACAATGCGCGGGGAACTCGCTAGTTAGTACTAAGTTTAGAAACTATATATATAACTTCGCATTTTGAATAAAACAAAAAAAAAGTTCTACTAATCAATCAATTTAAAAACCAAAAATTTTGCATAATTATTTGTTATATGGTTAAAATTATTTGAACTAAATTTTTTTTAATAAAGATATGTAAATCACAAAGTTAAGTATATTATTAACCTATAAAGTTACATATGTGTAACTTATATATGTAGCATATAAGTTATGTAATAACATGAATCAAATATATTTTTTAATTTTGATAACATTTCTAGCATTATGATAAAAAGAAATGAAAAACCAAAAATAAAAAGGCTTCTCATTTTAAAGAAAAGAAAACTCCTAATAACCAATCAATTTTTAAAAAAAGATTTCATGATTATTTATTATAAGGTTAAAAATGTTATAAGTATAAGAAAATTTTAATAAATATATATAAATCACAAAGTTACGCATATGTACTCACGAAGTTACATATGTAACCTATAAAGTTACATATACGTTACTCATATATGTAGTGTACAAGTTACATTTATGTAATAAAATGAACCATATATTTATTTATTTTTTATTTTTTCGTTTTGTTAAGATTTCTAAAATTATAATAAAAAGAAATGAAAAATTAAATTGATTGGGAATAATTCTGATTAGTTTTCTTAAAAATGAAGGTTTTACATGGAACCATCCCACATATATATATATAGGGAGAGGTTCAAATGTTAACCCTCCCTTATATCGTTAACCCGTGTTAACCCGGCATTTTTTGTCCGAATCTTTGTTTTTTTCATGGTTTTTGTTATACATAAATACGGGGGTTTCTTTTTTGTGTTTTTGCTAATTCATAACCGTTTATAAATTATTTACAAGTGTAAGTAAGTGTAAGTTACTTACATTAAGTGTAGTGTAAGTAACTTACACTTACTTACACTTGTAAATAATTTCTAAACGGTGATAAATTAGCAAAAACACAAAAAAGAAACCCCCCCTATTTATGTATAACAAAAAGCATGAAAAAAAAACAAAGATTCTGGCAAAAAATGTCGGGTTAACGATATAAGGGAGGGTTAACAATGGAACCATCCCCTATATATATATATATATATATATATATATATATATATATATATATATATATATATATATATATATATATATATATATATATATATATAGTTGTACTTCGTCTCGTTTAAAAAATGGAAGTATCGTGCTATAAGGCTCGCTTCATGGCCTTCACTGTACTTTATTAATCATAATGAGCTACTGTTAAATCATCTCTATATGCTTAAAACAATTTGCTTTGTTTGTTGTCTGATTTGAAATTAAAGGTCTATTTAAAAGCAACCTCAATTTGGTAAAAAAAAAAAAAAGGGATTTATTAGGTTTGATGGTTGATAATTATGGTTAAATCCTTCAACAAAAACAGACATACCCAACAAAACAACATTAGAATGAAATAAAAACTTGTGTGTATAATTTGTATCTAGCAACCACAGCAGAAGGAATTTGTCACAACTAACTTGGTTCAAGTTAGATAAAAAGATGAGAAAACATGCACCAAACTCGAATCTAACAAAGAGCATCTGTCGCTGATATTGCAAATTTACAGAAACTAGTCGCCCATGGCGGTTAATGCGGCCAAAAGAAGCACCTTTCACAATTGATGAGATGGCGGTTAATGCAGCCAAAACATAAAACATGTGTGCGTCGTAAGAATTTGGTATCTGCTTCAGATGTGTAGCATACACAACACATGTTATCATCACTTTTAAATTCATCTTCATGGGCCACCCTCTTGACCAATGTTGTTGAGATAACCTGGCTAGAGAAATCCTCTAGCTGCCTGAGCTTTGTAAGAGGAGCATCTCCCTTAAAAAGTGTCAACCTGGCAAAGTGATGAGAAATAGTGTGAGAATGCAACAACAAATGGGACAAATTGATGGGTTAGTTAACCGTTTAAATTGGAGTTGCTTCTCAAAATGGCACGACACGAATCCAACACCAAAACTTTGCATGTTTTGGTTTAGATGTTTAGTACAAAGGTTCAGGCTAGATTTAAGTCGGCCCCACTAATATGTTTTACAAACGTTGGGTCGATCTGAGAAGTTGGTGGGTTGAACCAATTTTTTATTTTTATAATTTAGAAAACAAAATTTTGGTTTGTCATTGCTTAATCTAATTTGGTATTTTTATGCTACTTTGAGAAAAAAGAGAAACAAGTATTATCATGTTTTATAGTTTCAACGTAATTGTTTTATTTACGCTTGTATTTTTGTTGTACATTTGTAATTTCAGAGCAATAATATGCAAAAAGTAACATAAAAAAATCTCAGGCTAAACAAGTTGTGATCATTCCAACCAGGCGCCAATACACGTCATGTTTAGGTTCATGTGTTTCATGTGTTTGACATGTTTTCGAGTTTGTGGCGTGTTCTTATTCACCAACCCACAAACATGAACACTCCTAATGTAAGTCGAACGCGTTTTCAAATACTTTCAACTTCTATAAACACAAATATTGTGTTATAATTCAATAATAAACTAAATTTTAGATAAGATAATTTACAAGGTTTTATGTATAACTACTGGACTAATTTATACCTAACCATAGTCACATAAATCGCGGTTCACTTCGGTATGAAAACACGGTTCGGGTACGGGATTCGTTAGCTTCAACGAATTCGGTACAAAGAGGGTATGTTCATTTCGGTACCCTCCGGTACGGTGTACCATATAGTACAATTCGTTGTATCCCATTAAACAACAGTTAAATGCCAGATTAACACACAGTTAAATGATTAACAACCAAAATTTAAGTGATAAGCTGATTAACATAATAATAGTAGCTACAAAAGCTCAAAATCTCATAAACACCAAATAGAGTCAAAGTAACAGATTAACAAAAGCATATGTAACACCCAAAATCTTTACACATTTACACGTGTCAAAATAAAGTCCCAGTTTTCAAATTCTTAACATTTTCAAAATAAACAACTTCTGAATCGTGAAAAACATTTACATATATGATATGTATTTATTTGATTACTAATTATATTCCACAATAATCATATTTTAGTTTGTATGAGAACCTAACAACCAAAATTTTCCAAAACGATTGAACTTTCAGCTTACGTGCCCGATCATGAGCCTTTATGCAAATCTACTTCCAACCTGGAAACACCATATATATTTTCACCAATAATAAGAACTAAGTAAGATTATCCAAATATATTTATGGTTCGAATCGAAAAGGTTCTAGGCCTCAAAACGTGATTTCGGCATCAAAAACAATTTTTTTCAAACAGCCCAGGCCGTACGCCGTAGCCCTTTGGGACAGAAACTCTCAGCCTAGCCTACTCCCAAGCCATAGTCTACGCCCCTGGGTGCAGGTTTTTCTCCATTTTGTGTGTTTTGGACCTTTTTAACCACTTCCAACCATTCCAAACCACCCGGAACTAAACTACTAGTTCCCAATACATATTATATGCAGTAAAAACTCCTCAAATTCATATCATAACATATCCAAATATAACTGGTTACCAATTCAATCAATTTCTAAATCAATTCACTTAAAATGGGCAAAATTTTAAAATCAAGCAATTAACGTTATGACCCTTCCAAAACTGAATTAAATCATCCACATAGATGTCATATGGATTATTATCATGTTTGGATCATAATATAATGAATTCAAACATACAAATACACACCAAACATAATTCGTGCATTATTTCCCTCAAACAGGTCAAAATCACCAAAAGTGATTTAACTTACCAAATTTCCTTTCATGTTAACACATTTGGTTATTCAATTGATAACCTATCATATATCAACAATAATTACCATAATGTTCACCCTCCGGTACTTCCATTATAGATTTCAAATCAATTATCCAATTTCCAACCAAATCAAAATAATTAATCCCATTTCAAATGGTAAATTGATATTCAACATAGTTATGATGTTCTTTGTCACACCCTGGGCAGACAGATGGAATCGAATACCTGTCGGGCCAAATAGTCCCTAGTGATTAAATCAAAATGATCAGATTGTTTACATTGCACATGATGTATACAAGAAAGCTAAATTTACAATCATATAGCAAAATTAAATTACAACTCGCACGGGTTCAATGATTTAACTTTCCTACAATGGGAATGTTAGACCTCTTGGACACGCCCAAGAAATTTACAAAATTTCTTGCTAAAGAGCAAGTCTTGAATCTTGTAGCTACCAAGACTGCTCATGCTTTTAAGCAATTGAGTTAGGTCCTCTAGTTTGGTTCCTAACTGTATCTCTAACAGACATAAATCTTACACCTGCTCGTCACCTTAGAAACATGTAAGGAAAACAATCAACACTAGGTTGGTGTGTTCATATCGTTTGTCTAAAGAAAACTCTTTTCGTTCGCAAATGGTTTTTAAAAGGATGTGTAAATGGTGTTGAAAATGCTAATATCTTACACAAGTGTTCAATCCGATCCTCATTACTGACACCATCCCAAATCATCGAAGGTAGTTTATATATAGGGCATACATAGAGCCAATGCCCAGCCGCCAACCCACCACCCCTTTGGTTATCCACGATTATGTCCTTAATGGAAATCATATTCCCTCCACTACTGCACTTCTTTTCATCTCGACAAATGTTTTGAGAAAGAAAATATTTTGAGGAAAGAGTGTATGCTTTGCCTCCTGATATATGAAAACTTGATTTGAATTGTTTAGTTGAAAATCACAAAGTTTACACTCCTTTCCTGTCTGTTCTTGCAATGTTTATCTTGAATCAGTTTTAAACTCGTTCAAGCTCTATTTTGAAAAGTGTTTGTGTTCAAAACCTCGAAATAGATTATTGAGTTTGTTTATTAGTGTGGTATGTCCACAATATCACACATGTGATCATTTACTAAACCTAACTTGTGTTGCCCTGTTAGCTGGATTTCGCAAACCCAAACCTATGACTTGATTTGTTTGATATGTTCACGTAACGTACCAGCCTCAGCGCTGGAAGTTTGCTAGACTTATGGTACTATCTAAGTTACTGTCGGTTGACCCCTGTCAACTAATGGTAAATGACTCTTGCATAGGGACTTACTGTGTGAGAATTCATGAATTCTCGTTGTATATCTCATTGGGCACATGCTCTAGTGAATTATGCCTGACAGACACCTTACTAAACTTGTGTGTTTTGACTAATGATTCACGCAAACACATAAGTTTAGTAGGGTGTCTATCATCCCGTTACGATTTGAAACTATTTCGTTCGAACACACTTTGGAACTATATGTTTTGAAAACTGATGATTTATATAAAGTAGATTAAAAGACTTATTTGAATATGTTTTGAATAAGAAGTGAGGAAATAACCATTTGAAAGAAATATTTGAAAATAAACCTTATTCGATTAACATTCAAATAAGAGGTTTTATATTCTCAGCCATGCGGTTTTGAAAGCAACAAGTTGAAGAAAAGGGGTCTATGAACTCACCTGTTACTATGGATCGAGAGGTCGTTTAAACTTGCGTCCATCGTATTCAATCGATTTGATCCTATGTTTTCTTATGTTATCTGATTAGCTAAAGTTTGAATTTAAGTTTGTTACTCCTAGTGTATTATCGTGAGAGTTTAGTTTGATATTTTATTTGTTATGTTTAGTTTTGAAATTTAAGCTAAGGATCAGTTCTGCCAATACTGGTAGCATTGGTGAAACGTCCAACACTTAACCATTTTTATCTCTTCTATGTGCGAATGGGCTATTCACACGAATGACTCGTATGCACGCGAATGAGGTCCTACGAATGTCCACATCCATCCTAGCGATCCATTCGTACGAATGGATTCTCATTCATATGGTTCCTCATGCGAATGAGTCCACCTTATTCGTGCGAGTGTTCATTTTTCCATAGATTCATTCAGGTGTGATCCTTAGGCGAATAGGGTGCCTCATTCGTATGAATGAACTTTACATTCGCACGAATGAGCCATTCTGGTGATTCATTCGCGTGCAGATTCACGAAGAATGCTATTTTTGAAATAGCGTGTTTTTCGCGGTGTTTTCATGGACAAGAATGAAGCCAAAACGTTTAGGAGTGTTTTGGCGCAACGGATCGTGGTTAAGACTCACTGCGCATGGAGATGATGGGGATTAAATACAAACGATTTGGTAGCTCAAATGGTCCGATTTCATGTGGAAATGACCGCAATTTAAGGAGATACGAATGGGGTTTCGTCTGGGGTGAGTTGGGTGAAAAATGGGTTGGAAATAAAGTAAGTGTTGCTTTTAATACCTGTGTTGTCGCACAAATGAGTCATTCGTACGAATGGCTCCCATTCGCACAAATGGCTCGGTAGTTGAAAAGCTTCACTACTGATGACTCATTCGCACGAATGTAATCCCATTCGTACAAATGGCGGGTTTTGTGGGGTTTATGTTTTTGAAAATTTATTTTAAAACATTAATATAAAATTTTCATCAGAGATATCACATTCATGTACGTGATTGCATGAATCGTCACTCATACATATACATCGTTCGTCTGATCTTCCGACTATGTTTTCTAGGGTTGAGATATCATCTAGAATATCAAGTCCAACAACATATTCATATAAATCGTCACCCGCATGAATACCCCGTTAGTGTGAAATCCCGAGAATGCTATCTACTTAGGTTTGATTTATTGTTTTCCGTCAAAAAACGTTTGTATTTTCGGTTGCTTCATGTTTTTGTGATTCTTAAGATAGACATTCTACTTATAGGTTATCTACCTTATCAGATCTTGTATTTGTTATGGTTTTGGAATACTCGCACGTGATAACTTTCTTTGTTGTTGTCTTGTACACCCTTGGATTTCAGAACTAATTCCAGCACGTATACCGGTTGTCACAGTCTCTCCCTGTTGAAGGAATTTCGTCCCAAAAATTGAACTGTGTTATCGAGACCTCCTTTTCTTTTTGGATTTGGTGGGGATACTTGACTTGTATTTGATATTCACATTCCCATGCAGTTCTGGGGACACGTTTTGGAAAAATTTTGTCGTTTTGTAAAAGTTGGCATACAGCTTCCTTTTAGTCCTTTGATATGTCCAACTGTGGCTGTCGACATGTGATTCAACAAGACTGAACTTTGGTGTTTATATGAGCTTCTTTGGTTTATAAAATCAAAGTTTCATCGACTCAGCATTTCACCAATAGTTAAGGCGCAATTGATGTCTCGAACACTATTGGTATCCAATTCATCATTCATTCGTTGGAATGATAGTTGAAATCTGGATAGAAGTAGATGTATGAATTCGGTCAGTTATTCGTGATAACCCATGTAGTGTTATATTCACTAAACCGAAAAGCTTCTATTGTTTAAGTTCAACTTTTGGGTACGCAAGGTAGTTCCTGACATAGATTATTTCGTCTACCTTAGTACTGGACCACAACTAAACCTCTTAAAGTCCTTGTACGTTTGATTGCTAAACGAATGATCGTAAAGATTTTGGGATTTGCTTTTGAATTCAGTCTAAATCGTTAGTCGTTGTATTGAAGTTGTGTTTCCGCACTACGGTCTAGAAATGCCCTTATAGCCATTTATGTCAATCATTTGTGATTGGATGTGCAGAGTTGGTTGAGCTTGACTCTATAGTTGTCACACATGGTTGAATTTCTCCTTCTAATTTCAAGGTTTTCTGGTTTGAGACTGGTCTTGCCCAATTGATCAATTTTTACACAGTTGTAACCATTCAGGAGTTTGACCTCACACTCTGCATTGGTGTAGCACTCCTTCTTATCGAACGTATGTTACAACCTTTCTTGATTGTTATGATTGACGTATGAAAGCCACATGAATGGTGCTTCAAAAGTTTTTGTTGACAGAGCTTAACAATCACAGTTTCCAGGTCATGGATAGGGTAGCTATTCTCATGCACTTGGGTTGTTATGGCACGTGGAGGGTGGTTCCATCTCACTATGTGAGAACACTAATGGTTCCTTATTGTGAAATTGCACCGAACGACCTTCGTACTTTCTAGAGTTGGGTTTTTGAAGATCACCTAACTTGGGTGGTGAAAGTTCTTTGTGAATACATTCTTGTTTGTTCTTTTCCTGCGTATGATTGAATTCACTAGTTTAGTGTTATCGAGGACCAACTCATCTTAAGTTGGTATAAGATGAATCTTCTGTGGTTCTTGGCAACTAATGGGAAAGCCATTAATCTGTTGAGGTTGTATATGTATCTTTTCTTCAACTCTTTATCATGGAAAACTAGGACTTGTGGATATCTATCCCCACTGCTTCGGGAGTATCTCGGGTTATCCCCACATGCTACAGATCCTTGGTGGTTAACTTTGACTCCCAACATGCATGATGATTTTCCAAATGAAGGTTGTTATATTTATTTCCCATCCCGGACCACCAGTGAAATGTTTGAGGTCCTAATGTCTCTTATCAGTACTCATATGAAATGATTCTCTGAGTTTATGTGACCCTTTCTGATCCCACAATCAAGTTCATTATCCAGACTGTCACACTCGATCGCCCGTGGTTGTGCCAGCTTGATCTGCTCACACAGACTTGTTTACGCAACCATTCTTATTGTTCTGGAACATAAGGAAATTACCATTAATGCCTTCAACTTTCTAAGGTAATTACTTTTGTTTCCAACTTCAAGTCGTGTGCCATATACCCTTACTTGTGTTCCTCGAGTTACATTGATGTGTAGGTGCTAGCTTCGCCTCTTGGTTCCATCACGCAACCAAGTTTCCAATGAAAGTTCATCCCACTACATAGTAGGGTCATTGTTATCCCCTTGGAAGGGAAAAAGTTTGTGCGTTTGTAGAGGTTTTCCTTTCTCAATAGTCTTGGAGCCACTCTGAGTTGTTGCTCTGTTTCACTTTCCACTCTATAACTAAGTCAGTAAGTTACATGGTATTGTGGCAGAGTGTAGGACCAACTAGGAGCACGGAAACAATCTGGTTCCAATGGTTTTCCAATCGAAACCAACAGCAACCGTGGTGATCCGAAGGTGAAGGATGGACGTTTGATCGAGAATCGAACACCACGGGATGTGAATTGAACTTGGATGTGCAATGGCAGCTCTAATCTCCTAGGGTTTTGACTCTGGGTTCTCAGGGAAGAAGGAGGGCTCTCAAAAGTTAGGTTTGAAACAGATTGGGTTTGTATTTATAGGTTGTCGTCATTTGGCCGAATGAGTAGCCGAAGCAACTCATTCGGCGAATGACTTGGCCGAATGGACTGGTCAAACGGATGAGTCATTCGGCGAATGATTCATCCGTTCGCCCTAGTCATTCGTTAGGCGTTCATTCGGCCGAATGGCTTCATTCTTAGAGCCATTCGTCCGAATGGGTCTGTTAAACATATAAACTCAAAGTTAAACATAATCAAACACAAATAATCAATAATAGACATTAAGAAAAATATAGAAAGACCTCTTCCATTAATATTAAAACTTCATACACAAAGAGTAGTACAAAATAGAACTAGGGACATTTAATGCATCTGCAAACTCCCCCTTGGACCTAGTTCACTCCTTGGAAGTGTCTTTCTTGAAATGTTTGTCATAAATGGCTTTCCAATCAGCTCCCGCATGTATCTAGAACACCATACAAATACGAATGACTCTCATGAACTAAATGGCTTGTTCTATGTCAGCAACATCAAAGAACATCTTATGGAAGTACATAATCTTGACATCACTATGAGACAGATTGGTCAACCACATCGGATCAAATATGCGTTCAGTCTCCCACTTCTTCTCTTTCACATCACAATCACAGCCTCTCTTGTACGCCCGTCATAATACCACCATCGGAAGCCTTCCAAAAAGTCTTGACGCATCTTCCTCAATGGAATCTTCTTCATGACTTTTGGAGGAAGCCACTTCAGGATCACTTTATGCTTTCGGGTATCTCCATCTATCTCTGGCATGTAATATCTTTCAGGTTGCTGAGGCCTGAAGTTCACCCATTTCTTTCTATACTCATATTGTAGTTGTCTGGAGAACCAAACTGACATCCCTGAGCCATCGCTGTATAACATCTTCAAGCATGCAAGTTGATTGACTTCGAATCCTGGCAGCGTCTTGAAATCATGTGGATGCTTGAAGTAATCAATTCCCTTTTCCCTCTTTACAGCATAGCATCCCAAGTCATGAAAGTATGCCCAGCTAAGAATCTGACCTCCAGCCTTGTAGCCTTTGGTCCTATAGACTTTAGTATGAGTTGCTGGCATCTTCAAGGTACTCTCCTTCTTCAAAGTTTCCCAATATGCTTTCCACTCGTCTTTCCTTTGTTGAATGTCATCAGCTGAAGACTTACTACCACTGACTTGTTCTTCTACATATCTGCTCAGCATCTCTTCAGTGGCTTGATCAAAAAGGTCAGTGAAAGTTGGTAGTTCGTCCTCAGCCGATGTATACTTTTCATTTTCCTCTTCAGTGATGTCTTTCAGAATAACATCATCAAAAATTTCTGGTGAAGGTTCATCTAAAAACTGAGCTGAGGTGTCATCGATCACAACCTTGTCAGGATTCAACCTGAACAGCTCGGCAATCTGCTCCTTGGATAAACAATGGATAATATCTCCCTCCTCTTTATCGTAGCTCACTGAGTGTTGTATAATACCCTGAGCATCCAAAATCATAGTAAGTGTCTCATACAGTTGATGTCTCAAGGGCACAGCTTCAACTTCCTCAGTAGCAGTAGGTTCTTCAGTCTGAGTAGGAGGAGGAGAAGGAGCTTTAGCACTCTTATCGTGCTTTGTCTTTGTGCGTATCTCAGGAGGAGGGGCTTGGTCATCATCATCATCAGAACTGAAAGAACCAGTAGACCCACTTCCAGACCCATCCTGATCATCACCATCGGAGTCATCATCTTTGTCTGAATCATCGGAGATAGCTGCAGAGCCCTCTATCCTTGGAGTGCCCTCTTTAGAACTTTCAACCAGCTCAGCAAGTCTGGCATTCTCAGCTTCCAGGGCCAGGATACGATCACTGAAATCAGTGGCAGTCAGGGCCAACTGATTGTGCTCATCAATGTACTTGTGCAGTTGTTCTTCATGTTGAGCTGACCTAGCTCTTAGATCAGCCCTTTGATCTGCAACTTGAAGCAACAAGGCATCCTGATCAGTTATCCTCTGAGTGAGCTGAGCAATCACCAACTCCTGCTCTCTATTCTTCTTCTCCTGCTCCAGATTCCTTTCCATCAATATAAGGACAATACTGTTCAGTGTACTCAACTGCTCGACAACTGAAACAGTAGGTATAATAAGATCAGATCGTGTGGTGGAAGAACCAGTAGATGCAGCAGTGTAGATAGGTGTATGAATAACAGAGGTGGTCAGAGGGGTGATAGTAGAACGAGTCGGAACAGCCCTTGACCTGACCAGTGAAGAAACTGCAGCTGCTGCCACTGATGTAACAATAGTTGTAGCAGCAGCTGACAGTTATGATCTCCTCTGAAGGACAAAACGAGTCCTTTTCCTCCTGTCAGAAGGAGAAGAAGTGGCCTGCGTGGCAGCAACAGTAACGGCTGCGGTGGCTGTAGTAGAAGAACGTGGAGGAGATGAGATATCAAACTCAGGAATGAATGAAGGATCAGTGACCTCTTCAAGCTCTGCTTCACTTCTCTTTCTCTTTCTCTTCACCAACCTCCCTCCTACCCATACATCCTCATACTCATCTAGAGTGTCTTCTGAGTCTAAACTCTCAGCATCTTCATCTCCAGCCTCACCGCCTTCATCCCCTGATTCATCTGAATCATCCTTGTCTTCAGCAGATGTAGTGCCTGTCATCTCAAGTGGACTGGAGACTGTGGCTGTAGTAGTAGCCATAAAGTCCAACTCCAACAGTGAATCAATATCAACATCATCATCAACTGCAGCAGACGTACTAACTCCAGCAACTGTGATAACACCAACTGCACTAACCCTCGTCACTCCAACCTCAATAGTACTAACACTAGCAGTGGTAACAATGACATCAACAGTCGAACTAATACCAACACTAACACCAATAACACCAGCCCCTGCATCACCTTCACCAGCATCTCCATCATCACCCTCATCACCAGGAACAACTATATCCTCCAAATCTGAATCTGAGTCATCGTGTCTCCATCTCCTACCAACTTGAGCTACGTAATCAGGTCTCAGAAGATGACCAAACAGTGTGCGTACTGTAGGCTTCCTCTCCTTTCCTCTGTATGACATCACTCTGTTGAGAGTGATGTCATTCATATGCTCTAAGCGAATAATATCAGCATTGATCTTCGGCAAATATGGTAACTAAGCATCAATAAACTGCTGGAGGAATCGAGGATACATGAGAAACTTCTTATCTCCCTTGAGCATCGCATTTTCCTTTTTGTGAGTCAATATCATCTCTGAAAAGTTGAATGGCCTATTCAGCACAAGGGCAACAAATGCACACTGTATGGTCTCTCTCATGTCATCAGAACTGCCTCTCCTAGACCCCAGGCAGTGAATGAGCACGTGTGCTAGACACTTGAACTGAGGAGACATGTACGCCTTGTTGAGAATCCCAGCTCCAAGATCACCTTCATACTTGCACTGCATGAAACATCCACGAACTAAGTAGCAGTCAAGCAGAATCGGCTGATCTGGTGTATCCTGAAAGCCACATATCCTCCTGATATGCTCAGCAGACACAATCACATCATGACCTAGTACCTTCCCCCTAATAACTGGTGGATCAACCTCGCAGTCAATATCAGCAGATGTCCAAAAATCCTGCTGATGAGACTGATAGGGAACATTAATAGTAAAGATGGCAGCAAAAATCCTGGAACGCCCCAGAAATGTAATGATCTCCATGAAGAGTCGAGCATTCGGCGTGGTGAGATCCAGGTGAGCACAGATGTTGTTCTTGGTCACTGATTTGTATCCAACCATACTGAAAATCAAATAAATATACATGTCAGTTCAATTCACTTACACAGCAGAGACAAATCAGAACAAATTCCAAGTAAATAATTTGGCCGAATGTAATTGATTTGACCGAATGACCCTTGGTCGAATGAGTATATTGACCAAATGAGTGATTCAGTCGAATGAACCATTCGTCGAATGAGTCATTCTGTCGAATGAACCATTTGCCGAATGAGTTTCATTTGACGAATGAGTTTCATTTGACGAATGAACTTCATTCTCCGAATGGCCTTCATTTGCAGAATGAGCCATTCGCCGAATGGCGTCATTCGGCTGACAGTTGAGATTCAAATTCCATTTGAAAAACTTTCAAATCAGTTTACAAAAATCATATCAACACATTCAGAGACCACTGATTAAGCTTTTTAATAAATGTAATAGGTGATTTAGAGTTAGATTTAGACATTTATTGAGTAGCAACAGTTCAAAACCATAAAACCCTAAAATCTGGTCGGTTTCAAATGAATCCATGGATAAAAGATCTCAATCTTGGATTTTCAAGTACCTGTGTCAACAACAACAAGAAATATCAGAAGCTGGATCAAGAAATGCGATGAAAAATCGATCAAACGAAGTGAGATGGTGTTTTGGGCGAATAAGGGGCACACAGTAGCGAAAAAATGAGTAGGGGAGAATGAGGGTAGTTCGGCCGAAACTAATGTTTATATAGCAACAATCATTCGCCGAATGAGTCTGGCGAATGAGCTGTTTCGCCCCAAAGTCATTCGGCCGAATGACTCCCATCATGAATACTCATTCACCGAATGAAGTTGAGAAATGACTTCCTTCGGCCCAGATTGATTCAGCCGAATGACTCATTCGCTGAAATGATGTCATTCGGTCGAATGAGCATTTCCCAATGTTCATTCGTACGAATGAGACAATGCACTCAGAAAACACATTAATTTCAAGATTTTAACATTATGATCAATTAAACAAATGCCATTTATGAAGAATAGTCTGGTTGGTTAAGGATTCAGATATGACAGACATCTGAACTTACAAAATGATCATCTAAAACAAATTTTAAAAATAGAAACTCTTTTTGTGTTTTTCTTAAATAAAATACAACTGTACAATTAGCAACTAATAACACAGAAACACATATTTTTGTGAGAAGTCTATTTAGAAAATAACACATACAGCTAATCACATCAAATTAGCATCACTGAATGTTTCACTTCAGACACATTTGTATTATGATATGATTACTGATATATTTGTCCATTTTAAGCTTTACAATACAAAGCTTCTAAACTCATTTGATAATCACTCATGTTTTTTGACTGAGTTACCCATTTTATTTAACCAACAAAGATCAAAATCAGTTTGTAACTCATCTCTGCACAGCTTAGTACCTAACATCATAAATTCTATAAGGTTCCAATTTATTTTCTTTTTGTATTTTTCTTTTGTCTCTCATGTTCAAAACATTCTCATGGACGGCTTTAGCTAGGTCTTTACAAAGCAGTATGGCACGTATACAGACCTGTGTTGACATTATTGACTTGTTCTATCCAAATGGACGGCTTTAGCTAGGTCTTTACAAAGCAATATGGCACGTGTATGGAATCGAACTTATTTTATTTTTGTATTTTCACAAGCTTAATACCAGCTTGATTTTATTTTATTTTCTTATGATTCAATCATTCTCATCTGAATGGACGGGTTTAGCTAGGTCTTTACAAAGCAATATGGCATGTGTACAGACTTGAATTCATGAATCATTGGAAACCTTATTAGATCCTATGATGACTGTTGTATGCCTGATTTGAGTCAAAACCTATTTCTCACTTGGCTGGTTTTCTAAAACGGATCCCACTAATCAAACTTTCTAAGTTATCACAAATTGTCTATACATTCTATAAAGTCGGCCTATCAGTACATCAATTCACCAATCTCATGTGTTTTCAGCTTATGCATTCATTTTTGCTTTTAAGACATGAAAGGTTAACATATTACTTTTTCAATTAAGACTTTCTCATTTTTAAGATTTTTAATTGTTTTTTTGTATTTTTCAAATTTTTCAGATGTTTTTGGTTTTTCAATTAACTAACTATTTCTCCCCCTAAAAACCTAAAACATAAAATCTTTTTTTAATTATTTTTTAATAGATGAAAGGACAAAATACTGAATAATGAAAAATAAAACAAAATAAAACTAACTAACAAAAACAATGATCATTTGTTAGTTTGAGATGAAGGAAGGACTTCATCCTTTTGAAAAACACCATTAGCCGATAGCAGATATAAAAATCTGGGTTTATTAAAAGCTTTTGTAAAAAGATCGGCTTTCTGGTTATCAGTGTGAATTTTAACAACATCGATGAGTTTCTTTTCAAAACAATCACGTATGAAGTGATATTTGATATCGATTTGTTTGGTTTTCGAGTGCTGGACTGGATTCTTAGTGACAGCTATGGCGGCAGTATTATCAACATAGATTGGAGTGTTAGAAAAATGTAACCCACAGTCCCGGAGTTGCTGTTGTATCCAAATGATTTGCGAACAGCAACTAGCAGCAGCAATGTATTCAGCTTCACATATTGAAGTAGACACCGACGTCAGCTTCTTGCACTGCCAGGTAACTAATCGGGTTCCAAATAACTGACATCCTGCAGACGTTGACTTGAAGTCTCTCTTGCATCCTCCATAATCTGAATCACTTTATGCAGTGAGCTCAAAGTTATCATCATTAGGGTACCATAAGCCAATATCCGGTGTACCCTTCAGATAACGCATAATCCTCTTCACAACAATCAAATGGGATACTCTTGGTTTTGACTGATAACGAGCACACAAGCATGTGGCGAACATGATATCTGGTCGAGAAGCAGTAAGATACATAAGTGTCACACCCTAAGCCAGCGGGGTTGGATCGGATTCCCCGTCGGGCGGAAGGTTCTCAGGGCGCGATATCGTGAGTGATAATCGTGATGATCAGATTGTTTACATAGCATCAATGTTAAGAATAACTAAAGCACAATATAGCGTTAAACTAGGATTACAAAGTTAAATTAAAATGTCAATGTTTAGTAATTTAACTAAGCAAACCTATCAAAAGAATCAAATGTGTCTATCTTGTATCTGTTCAAGATATCAAAAGTGACTCGTAGCAACAATCAAATATGTGCTTCCAAAAGTCTACTAGGTCCTCTAACTGGTATCCTAGCATGCAGTCATGAGCCTTAGCTTAATCCTATGCATCACCTGAGAAAGCATGTAAGAAAACAAAGTCAACACAATGGTTGGTGAGTTCATATAGTTTTAGTATTTGAAAAATAGTTTTGCAAACCTCTTCGGTAAAACCTTAACCTCATTAACACCACCTATATCATCCAACTCGGTATGTTTATATATAGGGCATACCCCTGAGTCGAGCCTACAACCCGCCCAGACGCCGTCCCACCACATACTAAGTCACATAGGACATTGCTGTTAATGATAATTAAGCATTTTAGCTACCATTCAATCCCATCATAGTTTCAAGCATCCTGTTTAGAAGTTTAAGTTATCTACCAAATAGCATTCCCAAATCCCTTCGGTAACAACCTTAATCTCATTAACACCACCTGTATCATCCAACTCAGTATTCTTATATATAGGGCATACCCCTGAGTCGAGCCTACAACCCGCCCAGACGCCGTCCCACCACATACTAAGCCACATAGGACATTGCTGTTAATGATAATTAAGTGTCTTACCTACCATCAAATCCCATCATAGCTTTAAGTGTTCTGATCATAAGTTTCAACACGCACAAAGTAGTATTAGAGCATCAAGTTTTGAGAGTTACCATTATGAGCAGCTGAACACCCTAAGGAGTTCAGCATCCATCCATAACAAAACTAAATATGACTCGCGACATCGGTTTTTTGATAAAGGAATCCTCGAGGTGACACAAAGTCAGCTAGAAGAAACAAAAATCATCCTAGTCACTCGTCATAACCGTAGATGAATCAAGAAGAACACTGAATGACTAGTAGGGCTTGACCACTGTCAAGACGCGGCGGCTAATCAGTCTATCTTACATGATTCTGACAAAGAAGAGCACTGTTGACTAGTAGGGCTTGACCAATGTCAAGACGCAATGGCCAACAGTCTGTCTTACGATGTCCGATAAATTAAGCATACAAGTTTAGAGCATTCACATAGTTTTACTGATGACTAGTAGGGGTTGACTCTTAGGTCAACACACGGCGGTCAATCAACCTGTTGTCTGAGCGTTCCAAGTTTATCAAGCATTCAAGTGTTCAAGTATTCTAAGCACATCGAGCATTCAAGTGTTTCAATCATTCCAAGCACATCGAGCATTCAAGTGTTCAAGTATTCTAAGCACATCGAGCATCAAGTGTTCAAGTATTCTAAACACTTCAAGCGTACAAGTGTTTATAGAATTTCAAGCATACAAGCTTTTTATAGCCTTTTGAGTAAGTAAGTCTTTCTGTGTTTAAGTTTTCAAGCTTACATAAGTACAGGTTTCAAAAGTATTTCTAGTTTTAGTATTTGTCTTTCTTATGCAATTAAAAGTTTCAAAAGTTTTAAGCGATTAAGTATAAGTGTAAGTAGCATTAGCCTTCAGGTTGAGAGTAAAATTTGTCAACTTTTAACATGTATAAAGTATTAGTATTTAGAATATGTGTATATAGTATTAGCTTTTAAAACGAGTGTATTAAGTATTAGCATTTAGTGTAAGTGTTCAAGCTTTATCATCGATCATGTAGTTCAAGCATATAGCTTATAGCATTAGCATCGAGCATATAGTTTAAGCATTTAGTTTACAGCATAAGCGTTGAGCATATAGTTTAAGCATTGAGTTGTTATCATAAGCATCGAGCATATAGTTTAAGCATCATGAATAAGTATAAAAGCATTTATTTAAACATCTCAATAATTTTATAAAATGTATAACATGCTTCTCAGTCCCGAGGTAAAAACAAATATGTTTGAAAAAGGACAAATGAACTCACCTTTTGTTCGAAGTGGTTGACTAAGTAAAACAAGAATGCACGCGCTTGTTGTTGTGTTCGTTGTATTCACGATCCTGTATTGATTTCACGTTGTTTGCAACTTATAAGTATATGTTGTAGTGGATAGTGTGCGTGTACGTGTTAAGCCTAACTTGGTTATTATCCGGGAGTCTCGGTCTTGGTCTTCATTCGGCCTTGATTACTTGATCGGAATCATACTTATCATTTACTCAAGTTTAATTAAGCCTATTTTTCTCGTGTTATATCCTAGTGCATAGCCTTGTAACTACTATAGTTTATGAATATGTAGGTAGATTTTAGATTAAAGGTTAAAATCCTTTCCACCTTGTCATTACTTGTGAACACTTTTGAGAAATAACACCTTAGTTCGCTAGTTTCCAAAACAATATCACCTTTGTAATGATTCATGCTGTTAATTCCAAGAAAGTGACCATTAGTACGAATTTAAAGGGTTTTCCCTTATTTGTCATTTAGGCCGGATGAGCCAACGTGGGCCGAACTATGTGTGTTATGGGCCCAATACGTGGACTAGGGATTTGATGTTTGGGCTGAAACAAGTGGGCCTTGGGCCTAATGAACTCTCGTAGCTCATTAATCATGTTGGGCCAAGGGACTTCAATTGGGCTAAACTAAGTGTCGTGGGCTGAATTAGTTAATATGGGCCGAATTACACCCCTCTTGGGCCCAATATTCTGCTATCTTATTCGGTTAACTCAGGCCCACTAGCAAGAAGGTGGCCAAAGTAGCTGGTTGGGTCGAATAATGTGGGATGCTTAGTCGATCATCATGTCAAAGGTTTCCAGCGAACCTTTGGTCACAATGGTGACTAGGTTCGGCCAAATACAGCCCCACGAACCTTAGGGTTCGCCACCTTTGCTGTCCATTGGTTCGTGAACACTATGGTTCGACTGGAAACATAGGTTCGTCTGCATGGAAGGTTCGCAGGTAAGGTTCGCATGTGGCTAGGTTCGTGGCTGCTAAGTTGGTCACCTAGGTTCGCCACTGAAAAGGGTTCGCCCATGGGTCTAAGGTTCGTTGGAGACAGGTTTGCTGCTACCATAGGTTCGTCCAAAAGCGGTTTGCCAAGGGTTCGTGGCACAGACTTGTGAACACGCAGGTTCACCAAGGGAATGGAGGTTCGCCACTCATGCATGATGGTTCGGCCAACATTCTTCCCAAGCCAAAAGGTTCGCCCGTCTCTTGAACCCCCACGAACCTGTATGTGTGTGTCCCCAACATCCACTTCGAACCCTTGGTTTGGTCAATCCTATGCTGCTGCTACATGTAGACAAGTTCTCGAGAAGGTAGGGGTTCGAAAATGGGGCCTAACAACCGGTTGTGTGTGTGTGTGTCGAAACAAGATAGAAAACCCTATTTTTCATGAACTTCATGGCTTCATACCTCGGATTTGGCCGCTTAAATTCTCATATCAGTTGTATTTTATGGTAGAAGATGTCGAGAGCTTCGTGTGAACACCAAAAACTCGTGATTTCGTCAAGAACCGAGCAAGATACGAAGATTTAAAGTCTTGAATCCTAGAAAGAGAGAGTGACGGTTGGAAGAGATTAGAGAGAGAGAGAGAAATGTGAAAAATGTGGTGAAAGCCTCATTTTGGGGTTTATATATCCCTAGGGTGTTCGGGTTCGTTTCGGTTGCTCGTTTCTTGTCTCTGTTGCGTTTCCAGATCGTAACGCCCGCGTTTTTGTAAATTTAATAAATTGAATTTATTTTAAATAAGAAGAATTTATTTAATTTATATTTTGATGAGTTTCAAAATTGTAAAACGTTAAAATATTATATTTTATTAAATTATTATCGTTCGTATCGTTTTCGTTTTTCGTTTCGTCAGAAAAAGTCACTTACACCCGTTTTCGTATAGAGCGCTAACTGTACGAACACGATCGTATGTTTCACTTTCTGATTTTGTTTTCTACTTTTGAGTCATCATTTTAGATCGTTAAACTTTCAGATTTATTCGTACAGATCGTCACCTATATGAATAATTCGTCGGTTTAGCATTCTGTAACAACAACTGTTACGGTTTTATTTTGTTTAACCTCGCATAAGTTTTCACATAATAGCATTAAAATCAAGCATCTTCGTGTCCTTCTGTGTTTTCTGATGTGTTTCTGACTGTTAAACCATGAGGTTTAAATCAGATTTCAGAACAATAGCATAATAGTTTAGTGTTTAGCACCCAGTGTCAATAGTATATACATAGTTCACGTAGTTTGTACTTGAGTTACTGTGCAAATTTACTGTGCAACTTACTGTTCCGTTAACGATTCCGGCACAGATATGACAGTCTCCCCTTGTTAAAGAAATTTTGTCCCGAAATTTAAGAGTTATTATCAGGTACGACTTTCTTTGTAAACAAGTGAAGAGACTTTCGTTTAGTGTGATGTCCCCACGCTCCCAAATAAACTCTGGGTCGTGTTTGGGATTCCCCATGTATGGTCTCAAAGTTTTGCTCGCCTTATTGCTCATAGTCGTCTTACTGCTATGCCTTACTTAATCTTTGTATAACTCTAACACCTTATTGTTCAAAACCAATTGACGCTATGAGCATCAACGGTTACACAACCTTAGTGTTAGCTGTGGTTTCCTACGTATGTCACATGCATAAACCCAGGATTCTTTCATTGTTTCTATCGCAATAAAAGATTTCCTAAGTATTCATGGAATACCTGTGTGGTTCTACTAATAGGAATAAGATAAGTTTCTTATTCATACTGGTATCAAGAAAAAAAAAGACTTATGAGTAAAGAGGTACTACATACCAGTACTCGTTTCCGGGTCTTTGCGTGCTACAGTGGCTCCAATCATAAATGCCCTCCCACGAGGTGCTTGAATTCCTTGTTGCGCTCTCTTCGGACAGTCCCTGGAGAAATGACCTAGTTCTCCACAGTTATAGCATCCCCGATTGTTGTTGTTGTGATTGCCAGGGTTTGGTGGTGGTGGTATTGCCATAGTAGCATTGTTTGCAGTCAATGTCAGTGGAGTTCGGTAGTGTTGAACCAAATGGTCTTTTCGGCCACAGTTGGTGCACTGCCTACATGGAATTGTAGCAGCATGATGAAACTAGAAATGTGCACACTGAGGGTGTACGCCAGAGTAAGGTTTGCGTACAACTTTAGCAAGTACAGTAGCAACTTGATGGAGAGATATGGGCATCGTGTAGTCTTGAGTGACCTTCTGCTTCTTCCTCAGTTGTTCCTCTTTAGTCTTGCCTGAGTCGTTCTTTAGAACTCCTGACTTCACCATTCCTTCAGTGAGTTTGGCTGAAAGGGAGATGGCTGACTCCAGAGTTGCAGGGTTTGCAGCAAGTACAATGCCCTGAATGCAGGATGGCAATCCTCCTACGTATCGGTCAATTCGCTTTTCCAGAGTTGGCACCATCTCAGGCACCAAGGCTACCAATTCATGATAGTGCGTAGTGAATGTCATGTGATCTGCTCCTTTCATCACAAGATTTGACAGTTC
Source organism: Mikania micrantha (assembly GCA_009363875.1). NCBI lineage: Eukaryota > Viridiplantae > Streptophyta > Magnoliopsida > Asterales > Asteraceae > Mikania > Mikania micrantha. The sequence continues at coordinate 19,383,889 of CM018685.1, forward strand.
CACCTCTAGCTTTTGAAGTTCGTGTTCGGGACAGAATTCATTCCTTAAGAAGATTTTGAAATCTGCCCGTGGCATCGCTAGTGCTTCTTCTCTGCCTTGAGCTTGTATCTGAGAGTTCCACCATGTTAACGCACGCTTACTGAAAGATCCAGCAGCGTAGCGAATCTTATGATGTTCTGGACAACCGCTGATGTCCAGTGTAGTTTCCATCTTCTCTAGCCATTGGATCAGTCCAACAGCTCCTTCAACACCGCTAAAGCTTGGCGGTTTGCATCCTACGAACGACTTGTAGGAACAGCCTGAAGTTGTGCCGGTGTTTCCACGAGCTTCCCCCGTAGTATTCCCGGAGTTGTTACCGTGGCCTTGAATTCTTTTGATCATCTCCGGTAAGATATCCTTCAGCTGGTTCGTCAGTTGGCTGCTCAGAAGTGTTGCCAAAGCAACGGTAGCAGGATCGAGAACTGGAGGTGGATTCGGATTCGAAGGAGGGTCAAGTGGAGGAGGAGGTGGCGGTGGTGAATCTGGTGGTGACGGTGTTGAAGAATGTGGTGCTGAGGTTTATGGGGTAGGTACCGGAGTCGGTTTTCTTCTGGACGGCATTCTGATCATAACCAAAAGGATATTGGTTAGTGCAGTGATCGAATGCAGAAGACACAATGCAATCCTAAATCCTATGTTCTCTACATGAAGGTCCCTAAGTTATAGTCTAGGCCAAACCGTTTGAGTAAATGACCTATTATTCTCTATAACCTTGAGCTCTGATACCAATCTGTCACACCCCGAGCCGGCGGGGTTGGATCGGATTCCCCGGCGGGCGGAAGGTTCTCAGGGCGCGATATCGTGTGTGATAATCGTGATGATCAGATTGTTTACATAGCATCAATGTTAAGAATAACTAAAGCACAATATAGCATTAAACTAGGATTACAAAGTTAAATTGCAATGTCAATGTTTAGTAATTTAACTAAATAAACCTATCAAAAGAATCAAATGTGTCCATCTCGTATCTGTACAAGATATCAAAAGTGACTCGTAGCAACAATCAAATATGTGCTTCCAAAAGTCTACAAGGTCCTCTAACTGGCATCCTAGCATGCAGTCCTGAGCCTTAGCTTAATCCTCTGCATCACCTGAGAGAGCATGTAAGAAAACAAAGTCAACATAATGGTTGGTGAGTTCATATAGTTTTAGTATTTGAAAAATAGTTTTGCAAGCCTCTTCGGTAAAACCTTAACCTCATTAACACCACCTGTATCATCCAACTCGGTATGCTTATATATAGGGCATACCCCTAAGTCGAGCCTACAACCCGCCCAGACGCCGTCCCACCACATACTAAGCCACATAGGACATTGCTGTTAATGATAACTAAGCGTCTTACCTACCATCAAATCCCATCATAGCTTTAAGTGTTCTGATCATAAGTTTCAACACCCACAAAGTAGTATTAGAGTATCAAGTTTTGAGAGTTACCATTATGAGCAGCTGAACACCCTAAGGAGTTCAGCATCCATCCATAACAGAACTAAATATGACTCGCGACATCGGTTTTTTGATAAAGGAATCCTCGAGCTGACACAAAGTCAGCTAGAAGAAACCAAAATCATCCTAGTCACTCGTCATAACTGTGGATGAATCAAGAAGAACACTGAATGACTAGTAGGGCTTGACCACTGTCAAGACGCGGTGGCCAATCAGTCTGTCTTACATGATTCTGACAAAGAAGAGCATTGTTGACCAGTAGGGCTTGACCAATGTCAAGACGCAATTGCCAACAGTCTGTCTTATGATGTCCGATAACTTAAGGATAAAAGTTTAGAGCATTCACATAGTTTCACTGATGACTAGTAGGGGTTGACTCTTAGGTCAACACGCGGCGGTCAATCAGCCTCTTATCTGAGCGTTCCAAGTTTTTCAAGTATTCAAGTGTTCAAGTATTCTAAGCACATCGAGCATTCAAGTGTTTCAAGCATTCCAAGCACATCGAGCATTCAAGTGTTCAAGTATTCTAAGCACATTGAGCATCAAGTGTTCAAGTATTCTAAGCACTTCAAGCGTACAAGTGTTTATAGCATTTCAAGCTTACATAAGTACAGGTTTCAAAAGTATTTCTAGTTTTAGTATTTGTCTTTCTTATGCAATTAAAAGTTTCGAGAGTTTTAAGCGATTAAGTATAAGTGTAAGTAGCATTAGCCTTCAGGTTGAGAGTAAAATTTGTCAACTTTTAACATGTATAAAGTATTAGTATTTAGAATATGTGTATATAGTATTAGCTTTTAAAACTAGTGTATGAAGTATTAGCATTTAGTGTAAGTGTTCAAGCTTTAGCATCGATCATGTAGTTTAAGCATATAGTTTATAGCATAAGCATCGAGCATATAGTTTAAGCATTTAGTTTACAGCATAAGCGTTGAGCATATAGTTTAAGCATTGAGTTGTTATCATAAGCATCGAGCATATAGTTTAAGCATCATGAATAAGTATAAAAGCATTTATTTAAACATCTCAATAATTTTATAAAATGTATAACATGCTTCTCAATCCCGAGATAAAAACTAATATGTTTGAACAGGGACAAATGAACTCACCTTGTGTTCGAAGTGGTTGACTAAGTAAAACAAGAATGCACGCGCTCGTTGTTGTGTTCGTTGTTGTATTCATGATCCTGTATTGATTTCACGTTGTTTGCAACTTATAAGTATATGTTGTAGGGGATAGTGTGCATGTACGTGTTAAGCCTAACTTGGTTATTATCTGGGAGTCTCGGTCTTGGTCTTCATTCGGCCTTGATCACTTGCTCGGAATCATACTTATCATTTACTCAAGTTTAATTAAGCCTATTTTTCTCGTGTTATATTCTCTTATGTTCATTCAATTTGGTTCTTGACCTAGTGCATAGCCTTGTAACTACTATAGTTTATGAATATGTAGGTAGATTTTAGACTAAAGGTTAAAATCCTTTCCACCTTGTCATTACTTGTGAACAGTTTTGAGAAATAACACCTTAGTTCGCTAGTTTCCAAAACAATATCACCTTTGTAATGATTCATGCTGTTAATTCCAAGCAAGTGACGACTAGTACGAATTTAAAGGGTTTTCCCTTATTTGTCATTTAGGCTGGATGAGCCAACGTGGGCCGAACTATGTGTGTTATGGGCCCAATACGTGGACTAGGGATTTGATGTTTGAAACAAGTGGGCCTTGGGCCTAATGAACTCTCGTAGCTCATTAATCATGTTGGGCCAAGGGACTTCAATTGGGCTAAACCAAGTGTCGTGGGCTGAATTAGTTAATATGGGCCGAATTACACCCCTTTTGGGCCCCATATTCTGCTATCTTATTCGGTTAACTTAGTCCCACTCTCAAGAAGGTCGCCGACGTAGCTGTTTGGGTCGAATAATGTGGGATGCTTAGTCGGTCATCATGTCAAAGGTTTCCAGCGAACCTTTGGTCACAACGGTTACTAGGTTCGGCCAAATACAGCCCCACGAACCTTATGGTTTGTCGCCTTTGCTGTCCATTGGTTCGTGAACACCATGGTTCGACTGGAAACATAGGTTCGTCTGCATGGAAGGTTCGCAGGTAGGGTTCGCATGTGGCTAGGTTCGTGGCTGCTAAGTTGGTCACATAGGTTCGCCACTGAAAAGGGTTCGCCCGTGGGTCTAAGGTTCGTCAGAGACAGGTTTGCTGCTACCATAGGTTCGTCCAAAAGCGGTTTGCCATGAGGGTTCGTGGCACAGACTTTTGACCACGCAGGTTCGCCACTCATGCATGATGGTTCGGCCAACCTTCTTCCCAAGCCAAAAGGTTCGCCCGTCTCTTGAACCCCCACGAACATGTATGTGTGTGTCCCAAACATCCACTTCGAACCCTTGGTTTGGTCATTCCTATGCTGCTGCTACATGTAGACAAGTTCTCGAGAGGGTGGGGGTTCGAAAATGGGGCCTAACAACCGGTTGTGTGTGTGTGTCGAAACGAGATAGAAAACCCTATTTTTCATGAACTTCATGGCTTCATACCTCGGATTTGGCCGGTTAAATTCTCAGATCAGCTGTACTTTATGGTAGAGGATGTCGAGAGCTTCGTGTGAACACCAAAAACTCATGATTTCGTCAAGAACCGAGCAAGATTCGAAGATTTAAAGTCTTGAATCCTAGAGAAAGAGAGAGTGACGGTTGGAAGAGTTTAGAGAGAGAGAGAGAAATGTGAAAAATGAGGTGAAAGCCTCATTTTGGGGTTTATTTTCGTTTCGGTTGCTCGTTTCTCGTCTCCGTTGCGTTTCCAGATCGTAATGCCCGCGTTTTTGTAAATTTAATAAAATGAATTTATTTTAAATAAGAAGACTTTATTTAATTTATATTTTGATGAGTTTAAAAATCGTAAAACGTTAAAATATTATATTTTCTTAAATTATTATCGTTCGTATCGTTTTCGTTTCGTCAGAAAACGTCACTTACGTGCGTTTTCGTACACAGCACTAACTGTACGAACACGATCGTACGTTTCACTTTCTGATTTTGTTTTCTACTTTTGAGTCATCATTTCAGATCGTTAAACTTTCAGATTTATTCGTACAGATCGTCACCTATACGATTAATTCGTCGATTTAGCATTCTGTAACAACAACTGTTATGGTTTTGTTTAGTTTAACCTCGCATACGTTTTCACATAATAGCATTAAAATCAAGCATCTGAGTGTCAGTTCTGTGTTGTCTGATGTGTTTCTGACTGTTAAACCATGAGGTTTAAATCATATTTCAGAACAATAGCATAATAGTTTAGTGTTTAGCATCTAGCGTCAATAGTATATACATAGTTCACGTAGTTTCTACTTGAGTTACTGTGCAAATTTACTGTGCAACTTACTGTTCCGGTAACGATTCCGGCACAAATGTGACAGTCTCCCGTTGTTAAAGAAATTTCGTCCCGAAATTTAAGAGTTATTATCAGGTACGACTTTCTTTGTAAACAAGTGAAGAGACTTTTGTTTAGTGTGATGTCCCCACGCTCCCAAATAAACTCTGGGTCATGTTTGGGATTCCCCATGTATGGTCTCTAAGTTTTGCTCGCTTTATTGCTCATAGTCGTCTTACTGCTATGCCCTACTTAATCTTTGTATAACTCTAACACCTTATTGTTCAAAACCAATTGACGCTATGAGCATCAACGGTTACACAACCTTAGTGTTAGCTGTGGTTTCCTACGTATGTCACATGCAGAAACCAAGGATTCTTTCATTGTTTCTATCGCAATAAAAGATTTCCTAAGTTTTCATGGAATACCTGTGTGGTTCTACTAATAGGAATAAGATAAGTTTCTTATTCATACTGGTATCAAGATAAAACAAAGACTTATTAGTAAAGAGGTACTACATACCAGTACCCGTTTCCGGGTCTTGGCGTGCTGCAGTGGCTCCAATCATAAATGCCCTCCCACGAGGTGCTTGAATTCCTTGTTGCGCTCTCTTCGGACAGTCCCTGGAGAAATGACCTAGTTCTCCATAGTTATAGCATCCCTGATTGTTGTTGTTGTGATTGCTAGGGTTTGGTGGTGGTGGTATTGCCATAGTAGCATTGTTTGCAGTCAATGTTGGTGGAGTTCGGCAGTGTTGAACTAAATGGCCTTTTCGGCCACAGTTGGTGCACTACCTACACGGAATTCTAGCAGCATGATGAAACTGGAAATGTGCACACTGAGGGTGTACGCCAGAGTAAGGTTTGCGTACAACTTTAGCAAGTACTGTAGCAACTTGATGGAGAGACATGGGCATCGTGTAGTCTTGAGTGACCTTCTGCTTCTTCCTCAGTTGTTCCTCTTTAGTCTTGCCTGAGTCGTTATTTAGAACTCCTGACTTCACCATTACGTCAGTGAGTTTGGCTGAAAGGGAGATGGCTGACTCCAGAGTTGCAGGGTTTGCAGCAAGTATAATGCCCTGAATGCAGGATGGCAATCCTCCAACGTATCGGTCAATTCGCTTTTCCAGAGTTGGCACCATCTCAGGCACCAAGGCTACCAATTCATGATAGTGAGTAGTGAATGTCATGTGATCTGCTCCTTTCATCACATGATTTGACAGTTCCACCTCCAAGTTTTGAAGTTCGTGTTCGGGACATAATTCATTCCTTAACAAGATTTTGAAATCTGCCCATGGCATCGCTAGTGCTTCTTCTCTGCCTCGAGCTTGTATCTGTGAGTTCCACCATGTTAACGCACGCTTACTGAAAGATCCAACAGCGTAGAAAATCTTATGATGTTCTGGACAACCGCTGATGTCCAGTGTAGTCTCCATCTTCTCTAGCCATTGGATCAGTCCAACAGCTCCTTCAACACCGCTAAAGCTTGGCGGTTTGTGTCACACCCCCAAATTCCCACTCGTGGCGTATGTCCACGTGGATGTGACGTGTCCAGAATCACAGCTCAAGGTCATATAGAACACCTCTATATGCGTTTACAAATCCAAAGTTTGACACATACACTCATAAAATAGTTTGCAGCGGAATAAAAGTTATCATATCATATTGCAGCGGAAAATAAGATGTTTGACAAAATGCAGCGGAAATGTAAATAGTTTATCACAACATTGTTTAACAGAATAAAAGTAAATTGTTTTAAAAATGACGACATAATGCATGTAAGTTCCTAATGCTCGTTCCTTAAATCGTGCATTCCTGTCCTCCTGCTAGCCGCGCTAGTTACCTGAGAATACAAGTTAGAAAAAGTGTCAACACAATGGTTGGTGAGTTCACAGGTTTTGATATACATATAGTAATAAAGTGTGTCAAGCTGTTTATCAAATGTTAGTACCGAGCCCTAGGCCCAAAGTGTCAGTGCGTCACTACCGAACTAGACTTGTTTGTCCTTGCCTCCGCTATGCCTCGTATGCATAGCAAGTTAGGTCAGAGTTTGCACGGGTTATGACATCCAGTCAACATAGTGCCCCGTGGGGTTAGTCATTCCCTAATGGATCCATCCAAATCTACCACGTTGTTTGTACATTAACGATAAGACTTTGTGAGGGCTTGTTACGAGTTCAACACTTAATGTTTGTCCAATAAACCAGCATACACAAAATGTTTGTACAGTAATAAATGTTTGACTCGATGCAACTAATATTCTCCCCCTATTTGAAAGCGTTTGAAAAAGAGTAAAGAGGGGCCGTAAACTCACCTTAGTGATGAAAGTAGTAAGTCAAGCGTAAGCTCCTGCGTAGATGGCACGTCGGTCACCGGCAACCTATATCGTATACCGTACGTGAGTTGGTGTAAGTGACCGTGCTAGTGTTTGTGTTAGTGCTCGTGTTTGTGTCTGACAACCCTTGGTTGTTCATGTTTGTCCGTGTCGGTCCACAATGACCGTGTTTGCTCGTGTTGGTCCACATTGACCGTATTTGACTGTGTTGGTCCACATTGACCGTGTTTGACTGTGTTGGTCTACATTGACCGTGTTTGACCAGAGTTGACCGTGTCAAGTCAACGATCCGTTGGTGAACCGTGTGACGGTTTGTGAATCGTGTAGCAAAGTGTAAGTGTTTGTCGTGTGCAACACTCGCAAGTCACGTCTATGGACAACTTACTATTTATAGTAAGTTTCCATTTATGGGAGGTTCACAAAGCATAACGGTTTTAGAGTTCTAGCATGTCCATTAGTCCTACGTGATCATGTTAACACATAGCACATCATCATACGGGTTCACATAAGTTGTTTATAACATGTTAGCACGTAAAAGTTTTCCTAAAATGGAAGGTTTCCATTTATAGCATACGTGATATCGGAAACCATCTAACTTAGCATCTAATCCGCATATTATAACATAATAAATCATTTAGCATGCTCGAATCATTCAAAATATTTACAAATCGGTTTTTCTAAAAATAAAGTTACTATAATTAGTAACTTTGTTGTTTTTGCAATAAAATGACCACCTAAACATTCCTAATCCATTTTTATGTTACAAATCATCATAATAACCAATCTAACATCATTTAATCATGCCCACGTAGCTCAAATCATTATCTATCAATACTTTGGCTCAAAAAGTTAGTAAATATAGTAACTATGCCCAAAAATGACCATAACATTATTAAAATCACATTCCAAGCACTCTAATAATCATATTAACACTCTAGCAACATACCTAGTTACATGCATGTTCATAAACTCATCCAAAGCAATCATCTTGTAACTAAAAGTTACTAAATATGGAAGGAATTTCATTAAATCACATTTTAACCATTTTATCACAATCTAACCATGAAATCATCCTTCTAAATCATCAACAATTATCTATAATCATCCAATATCATCCCCATACTCATGGATCATACATGCATGGCACTTTTTCAACATTTTATAACCAAATAATGATATTCCCATAAACACATCATCATAGATCATCATGAAATGCTTGCTAATCATCCTAGGTCATCATTAACAGTAGATTTAACATCAAACCCAGATTAAAATCTCAAGAAATTCGTGCATGTGTGATGATAGAGCTTGCATGTGAGAGTTACACATGTATGTGTATGTAATAGTGTGAAAAACGTGTCTTAGCCACGAGAACTACCTCAAGGAACTCAAGAACAACAGGGGGTTGATGCTAGCAGCCTCTTAAAGCTTCTGAATGGTGGTGTTCGACCGAAATGAGGTGATGGTGTAGAGAGTCAAGCTTCAATACTCCTATTCTCAAGCCTCCAAGCTTCAAGGTTGGTCTTCAATGGTCTCCAAGGGTTTCCAGAGGTTGAAGAAGGGTGTAGGAAGTGATGATGTCGAGTAGAAGTGGCCAGGACTCGAGAAATGGTGATATAGGGTGGCTAGCAATGATGGTGTCTTGGTTTTATAAGATTTTGACGTTTGACACCCGTCGCGTACCGCGACACTAGGCCAGAAAGATGCTTCGCGCTACGCAAAGAAATCCGGGAGTCAACTCTTTGCGATGTCTGTCGCGTACCGCGACAATTCCTCCTGTTGGGCCATCGCGTACCGCGATGGGCCCCTGGAGAGCCCAATAAGCCCTTTTTAATGGGTTTGATCCGTTCGTCGTCGTTTTCATGCTTCCGAACTATCGTTTGGCGTCGTTTGAACTTCCAAGTTCAATGTGTGAGTGTTTCGTGAAACTTCGAGTGTTGTGCTACACAATGTGCTAGACGTTCACCAACGTTCGTGTGTTTTGACACGTGTGTGTTGTTTGTTGATAATTCCACGAATTATCCAGTCATGTGTCAGTGTTCGTACTGTCGTGCCATGTGTCACACTAAATTAATCTAATTCTAGTGCCACGTGTACACAAAGTATTTAAATAAATTTTTAAATAAATGATAATCTGACCTGGAAATTACGGGGTGTCACAGTTTGCATCCTACGAACGACTTGTAGGAACATCCTGAAGTGGTGCTGGTGTTTCCACTAGCTTCCCTCGTAGTATTCCTGGAGTTGTTACCGTGGCCTTGAATTCTTTTGATCATCTCCGGGATGATATCCTTCAGCTGGTTACTCAGTTGGCTGCTCAGAAGTGTTGCCAAAGCAATGGTAGCAGGATCGAGAACTGGAGTGCATTTGGATTCGAAGGAGGGTCTAGTGGAGGAGGAGGTGGCGGTGGTGAATCTGGTGGTGACGGTGTTGAAGAATGTGGTGCCGAGGTTTGTCGGGTAGGTACCGGAGTCGGTTTTCTTTTGGACGGCATTCTGATCATAACCAAAAGGATATTGATTAGTGCAGTGATCGAATGCAGAAGACACAATGCAATCCTAAATCTTATGTTCTCTACATGTGGGTCCCTAAGTTATAGTCTAGGCCAAACCGTTTAAGTAAATGACCTATTATTCTCTATAACCTTGAGCTCTGATACCAATCTGTCACACCCCGAGCCGGCGGGGTTGGATCGGATTCCCCGTCGGGCGGAAGGTTCTCAGGGCGCGATATCGTGAGTGATAATCATGATGATCAGATTGTTTACATAGAATCAATGTTAAGAATAACTAAAGCACAATATAGCATTAAACTAGGATTACAAAGTTAAATTACAATGTCAATGTTTAGTAATTTAACTAAGCAAAACCTATCAAAAGAATCAAATGTGTCTATCTTGTATCTGTACAAGATATCAAAAGTGACTCGTACCAACAATCAAATATGTGCTTCCAAAAGTCTACTAGGTCCTCTAACTGGCATCCTAGCATGCAGTCCTGAGCCTTAGCTTAATCATGTGCATCACCTGAGAAAGCATGTAAGAAAACAAAGTCAACACAATGGTTGGTGAGTTCATATAGTTTTAGTATTTGAAAAATAGTTTTGCAAACCTCTTCGGTAAAACCTTAACCTCATTAACACCACCTGTATCATCCAACTCGGTATGCTTATATATAGGGCATACCCCTGAGTCGAGCCTACAACCCGCCCAGACGCCGTCCCACCACATACTAAGTCACATAGGACATTGCTTTTAATGATAATTAAGCATTTTACCTACCATCAAATCCCATCATAGCTTTAAGTGTTCTGATAATAAGGTTCAACACGCACAAAGTAGTATTAGAGCATCAAGTTTTGAGAGTTACCATTATGAGCAGCTGAACACCCTAAGGAGTTCAGCATCCATCCATAACAGAACTAAATATGACTCGCGACATCGGTGTTTTGATAAAGGAATCCTCGAGGTGACACAAAGTCAGCTAGAAGAAACCAAAATCATCCTAGTCACTCGTCATAACCGTGGATGAATCAAGTAGAACACTGAATGACTAGTAGGGCTTGACCACTGTCAAGACGCGGCGGCCAATCAGTCTGTCTTACATGATTCTGACAAAGAAGAGCACTGTTGACTAGTAGGGCTTGACCAATGTCAAGACACGATGGCCAAAAGTCTGTCTTACGATGTCCGATAGCTTAAGCATACAAGTTTAGAGCATTCACATAGTTTTACTGATGACTAGTAGGGGTTGACTCTTACGTCAACACGCGGCGGTCAATCAGCCTGTTGTCTGAGCGTTCCAAGTTTATCAAGCATTCAAGTGTTCAAGTATTCTAAGCACATCGAGCATTCAAGTGTTTCAAGCATTCCAAGCACATTGAGCATTCAAGTGTTCAAGTATTCTAAGCACATCGAGCATCAAGTGTTCAAGTATTCTAAGCACTTCAAGCGTACAAGTGTTTATAGCATTTCAAGCATACAAGCTTTTTATAGCCTTTTGAGCAAGTAAGTCTTTCTGAGTTTAAGTTTTCAAGCTTACATAAGTATAGTTTTCAAAAGTATTTCTAGTTTTAGTATTTGTCTTTCTTATGCAATTAAAAGTTTCGAGAGTTTTAAGCGATTAAGTATAAGTGTAAGTAGCATTAGCCTTCAGGTTGAGAGTAAAATTTGTCAACTTTTAACATGTATAAAGTATTAGTATTTAGAATATGTGTATATAGTATTAGCTTTTAAAACGAGTGTATGAATTATTAGCATTTAGTGTAAGTGTTCAAGCTTTAGCATCGATCATGTAGTTTAAGCATATAGTTTATAGCATAAGCATCGAGCATATAGTTTAAGCATTTAGTTTACAGCATAAGCGTTGAGCATATAGTTTAAGCATTGAGTTGTTATCATAAGTATCGAGCATATAGTTTAAGCATCATGAATAAGTATAAAAGCATTTATTTAAACATCTCAATAATTTAATAAAATGTATAACATGCTTCTCAGTCCCGAGGTAAAAACAAATATGTTTGAAAAGTGACAAATGAACTCACCTTGTGTTCGAAGTGGTTGACTAAGTAAAACAAGAACGCACGCGCTCGTTGTTGTGTTCGTTGTTGTATTCACGATCCTGTATTGATTTCACGTTGTTTGCAACTTATAAGTATATGTTGTAGTGGATAGTGTGCGTGTACGTGTTAAGCCTAACTTGGTTATTATCCGGGAGTCTCGGTCTTGGTCTTCATTTGCCTTGATCACTTGCTCGGAATCATACTTATCATTTACTCAAGTTTATTTAAGCTTATTTTTCTCGTGTTATATTCTCTTATGTTCATTCAATTTGGTTCTTGTCCTAGTGCATAGCCTTGTAACTACTATAGTTTATGAATATGTTGGTAGATTTTAGATTAAAGGTTAAAATCCTTTCCATCTTGTCATTACTTGTGAACACTTTTGAGAAATAACACCTTAGTTTGCTAGTTTCCAAAACACTATCACCTGTATAATGATTCATGCTGTTAATTCCAAGCAAGTGACCATTAGTATGAATTTAAAGGGTTTTCCCTTATTTGTCATTTAGGCTGGTTGAGCCAACGTGGGCCGAACTATGTGTGTTATGGGCCCAATACGTGGACTAGGGATTTGATGTTTGGGCTGAAACAAGTGGGCCTTGGGCCTAATGAACTCTCGTACCTCATTAATCATGTTGGTCCAAGGGACTTCAATTGGGCTAAACCAAGTGTCATGGGCTGAATTAGTTAATATGGGCCGAATTACACCCCTCTTGGGCCCAATATTCTGCTATCTTATTCGGTTAACTCAGTCCCACTGGCAAGAAGGTGGCCGAAGTAGCTGGTTGGGTCGAATAATGTGGGATGCTTGGTCGGTCATCATGTCAAAGGTTTCCAGCGAACCTTTGGTCACAATGGTGACTAGGTTCGGCCAAATACAGCCCCACGAACCTTAGGGTTCGTCACCTTTGCTGTCCATTGGTTCTTGAACACTATGGTTCGACTGGAAACATAGGTACGTCTGAATGGACGGTTCTCAGGTGGGTTCGCATGTGGCTAGGTTCGTGGCTGCTAAGTTGGTCACCTAGGTTCGCCACTGAAAAGGGATCGCCCATGGGTCTAAGGTTCGTCGGAGACAGGTTTGCTGCTACCATAGGTTCGTCCAAAAGCGGTTTGCCATGAGGGTTCGTGGCACAGACCTGTGACCACGCAGGTTCGCCAAGGGAATGGAGGTTCGCCACTCATGCATGATGGTTCGGCCAACCTTCTTCCAAAGCCAAAAGGTTCGTCCGTCTCTTGAACCCCCACGAACCTGTATGCGTGTGTCCCCAACAGCAACTTCGAACCCTTGGTTTGGTCATTCCTATGCTGCTACTACATGTAGACAAGTTCTCGAGAGGGTGGGGGTTCGAAAATGGGGACTAACAACCGGTTGTTTGTGTGTGTGTCGAAACAAGATAGAAAACCCTATTTTTCATGAACTTCATGCCTTCATACCTCGTGATTTCGTCAAGAACCGAGCAAGATACGAATATTTAAAGTCTTGAATCCTAAAGAGAGAGAGTGACGGTTGGAAGAGTTTAGAGAGAGAGAGAAATGTGAAAAATGAGGTGAAAGCCTTGTTTTGGGGTTTATATATCCCGAGGGTGTTCGGGTTCGTTTCGGTTGCTCGTTTCTCGTCTCCGTTGCGTTTCCAGATCGTAAAGCTCGCGTTTTTGTAAATTAAATAAATTGAATTTATTTTAAATAAGAAGACTTTATTTAATTTATATTTTGATGAGTTTCAAAATTGTAAAACGTTAAAATATTAAATTTTCTTAAATTATTATCGTTCGTATCGTTTTCGTTTTTCGTTTCGTCAGAAAACGTCACTTACGCGCGTTTTCGTACAGAGCGCTAACTGTACGAACACGATCGTACGTTTCACTTTCTGATTTTGTTTTCTACTTTTGAGTCATCATTTCAGATCGTTAAACTTTCAGATTTATTCGTACAGATCGTCACCTATACGAATAATTCGTCGGTTTAGCATTCTGTAACAACAACTGTTATGGTTTTTTTTGTTTAACCTCGCATACGTTTTCACATAATAGCATTAAAATCAAGCATCTGCGTGTCAGTTCTGTGTTGTCTGATGTGTTTCTGACTGTTAAGCCATGAGGTTTAAATCAGATTTCAGAATAATAGCATAATAGTTTAGTGTTTAGCATCTAGTGTCAATAGTATATACATAGTTCACGTAGTTTGTACTTGAGTTACTGTGCAAATTTACTATGCAACTTACTGTTCCGGTAACGATTCCGGCACTGATGTTACAATAAGAGATCCAATCATTCCTCGGTACAGAGTGGTATCGATTAACTCCCCCTTTTCATCTGGTGTAATCCCGTGATTAATGGCCAGTGGGGTACCAGCAGGCTTTGCATCCGATATACTGAACCGGCTCAGAATGTCACCAACATATTTGGTCTGATGAATGAAAATACCTGCCTCAGACTGATCCACCTGCAACCCGAGAAAAAATTTCATCTCTCCCATTGAGCTCATTTCAAACTTCTCTTTCATGACCTTCTAAAATTCTTTGTACTGACTATCATTGGTAGAACTGAAAATGATATCGTATACATAGACTTGCACCAAGAGTAGATCACCAAGAGTAGAAGGTTAGTTGATAATGTCTCATACCATGCTCGCGGTGCTTGATGCAATCCATATAAGGCCTTGTCTAAGTTGTAGACTTGGTCACGATGCAATGGATCCTCAAACCCGGGAGGTTGACTGAGATATACTGTTTCACTGATCGCACCGTGAAGGAATGCACTCTTGACATCCATTTGATAGACTTTAAACTTCTTGAAGGATGCATATGCCAAGAAAATACGTATTGCTTCAAGACGAGCAACCAGTGCAAACATTTCATTATTGTCCAAGCCTTCAATCTGTCAGAATCCTTGAACCACCAGACGTGCCTTGTTTCGCACAATGATCACATGATCATCCTTCTTGCAACGAAGAACCCATCTGGTGCCTATAACTTTTGCACCTTTTGGTTTGTCAACAAGTTGCCAAACGCCTAATTTCTTGAATTGCAGAAGTTCTTCTTGCATGGCGTCAACCCATGATTCCTCTTTTAAAGCTTCGGTGACAGTGCGTTGTTCAACTTGAGAGATAAAGCAAGAATGAGAACAGAAGTTTACATCAGCAAAGTCAAGAATATCAGCAAGGCCTCCAGAAGATAGCTGATTTCTTGTCTTCACCCCGTCAAGTGGACTTCCAATAATGTTTTCTTCAGGATGAATGCGATTAATTCTTCCAATAGGATGAGATGGAACATCAACCTGTGGATCAAGATTGTTCAGATTCAAATCCTCAAGACCTGGCACAAGATTGTCAACATTTGGTTCGGGGGCAGCTGGTGGAACTTGGTTTTCATCTGTGTCTGAGATGTCATCATTTATCTGTATTGTGGGAATTGAAGTAGATGAAGGTTGCACTGGTTCATCAGGTGCATTTTGTGCATCATACATCATTTGAACAGCAACATCTTCATCTAAGTACATGGTAGCCATATTGAATGAGTCGAAAAGGCCTGAATAGCCAAACATCCAGTTTGAACCTTTCCTAGGTGGGGGCACAGTATGTCTTTGAACATCAACATGGTACCACTCCTCTACATTCTGAGTTGATCTTTTGTAGACTCTTTTATTAGGAGTGTTGTACCCAAGAAAGTACCCTTCTTCCACCTTCTCATTAAACTTGCCCTGCTCGTGTTTCTTAAGCATTGTACACGGTGCACCAAAAGGTTCAAGATACTTAAGATTTGGTTTTCTATTGTGGAGCAGTTGAAAGCAAGTCTTCCCATGTCTCTTCACTATCAATACTCGATTCAGTGTGTAGAACGCATTTGCTACAGCTTCATTCCAGAACTGAACTGGAAGTGATGAATCGGCAAGCATTGTCCTAGTGGCCTCAATCAAAGTTCTGTTCTTTCGCTCAGCAACACCGTTCATTTGAGGGACATATGGAGCACTAAATTGTTGAACAATGCCCCGTGCATTACAAAAATTCTCCATGTTGTGATTCTTGAATTCCGTCCCATTGTCTGTTCTAAGCATACGAACCTTGACCTTGTAAAGAGATTCAAGTTTGGTCACCAATACTTGAATACATTCAAAAGTTTCTGATTTCTCATTCAGAAAGAAAACCCAAGAATATCTGGAATATTCATCAGTGATGACTAAACAGTACTAATCTCCAGCTATACTCTTTCTGTTCACTGGACCAAATAAATCCATGTGGAGAAGCTCAAGAGAAACATTAATTGAATGAAACTTTTTGGCTTATGAGACTGCTTGGTTTTCTTTCCCTTCTTGCATGAAACACATATATCAGACAGCTTAAAATTCTTCAGACTGACCCCCTCAACCAAATCATTGTGTACCAAATGATTCATCTTTCGTAGACTCAAATGGCCCATCCTCTTATGCCAAAGAATTGAATCTTTCTCAGTTGCCTTTGACATAAAACATGAAGCTATTGAGGGTGTTGTTGAAACTATGGCCATGTTGAGCACGTACTAGTCTTGCTTACAGGGAGCTGACATCAAAATCCAATCTTCAAGAATAGTCACACCTTGCTTAAGAATGTAGCATTTGGAGTCATCAAAAAGGACTTTATACTGCTTGTCACAGATCTGTGACACTGAGACCAGATTATTCTCCAACTGCTTGACATATCTGACTTTTTCGAAAGTAACTTGGCCATTTGACAGAATACCCTCTCCTGTTATGAACCCACCTTTTCACTGGCAAACGCTACGTATCTACCTCGAACTGAATTAAAATTTGTGAGCAATGAGATATCACCAGTCATGTGTCTGGATGCCCCACTATCAACAATCCAAGAGCTGTTAAGAGCAGCTGTTGGGGCAACTTGCACAAACACAAACAATTAGTTCATTTTGGGAACCCAAGCCTTTACAGTCTTGGGTTGACCCAGTGAGTCTCGGATCCAAACATCGATCCATTTACCATCTGGGGTAGCCTTGTCTCGAGTGGATAAAGCTGAAGTCTTAGAAGACTTGACTTTCCAGACAGTGTTTTTGCGGAAAGAGTTTTTTAGTTAAATGGATGATGGCTTTGCTTGATTGACATTAATAACTTTGGGAACATCCAAGTTCACCGCTTTTTCTTTACCCTAGTCCAAAGGTTTACTCTGTTTGAGTTGTTTGGGTTTTTCATATTTAACTTGTTTGACAACATGCTTATTTGGCTGTCTTGGTGATGCAACTTTCTATCTCATCAACTGAGGACAAAATCTGACAATGTGTCCAGGTGCACCACATTCAAAGCAAACTTGGTTACCCTTTTTATGAAAATGTTTTAGTTCAGAAAAAGATTGCTTTTGTGGTTTAAAGACATTTTTTTAGACTTGTTCTGATTAAAACCCAAACCCTTTTTCCCATTAGACACAAGATTGTCAATCTTGTGTGACATACAAGCTTCATTCTCTTTTGAAGCCTTCACAAAGCTTAAAGCTTGATAGATTTTAGAAGATGAGATTAGGTCCCCTTTCATGACTACAAGTGTATGATTCTGAGCAACAACACACTCAGATGAATTGTCAGATTCATCCTCAGAATCGGAGACCCAATCTTCAACAATTCCCTCCACAAAAGATTCCTCTGACAATGAGGAACCCTCATCAGTAATCAACCCAATTGGATCAATTACTAATGGAGTTTTAACTTGGAAATATTTAACTTGGAAATATTTAACATCTTTGTCATCTGGTGAATTGACAAAACTGTTTAAGATTGGTGGAGGACATTGTTGATAGCTCACTTTTCCCTTACCCTTCTGATCAGTACCCGTACTGATCATGTGCTCAATGATTTAAGAGGAGCTTTCATAGCTCTTGAGCTTTTGACCTAACGTCTCATAGTCACACTTGACTATAGCTAATTTCTTCTTTATCTCATTGATAGTATTGAGATAAGAAGTGATAGCATCTTGCTTGTTCAGAACAACAATCTCAGCCTCATGAAGTTGTCTGTTTAAAAGTTCAATTTTAGCTTGAAAATCTTTTTCATTAGATTTTAAAACTTTATTTGCCTCAATACATTGGTTGAGATCACTGATCAAGTCAGCATTATGCTTCTGATAAGCAAGGACCTTGCTGTCAAGGTCAACACAGTTAAAACATCTAGAATAAGAAGATGAACATTCATCAGATACCTGATCTGACTGTGAAGTTGTAGCATGAGTAGCAGATGAGGTTACCATCAAAGAAAACTGAGTAACAGGTTCTTCAAGATCAGCATCATAATCTGCTTGAGTGTCTGATTCTGACAAGCTTTTTGACTCTGAACCAGATGTTTCTTCTATCCTGATCTGTGCTTCCCTAGAAGTGTTCTCTTCACTTGAATCATTTGTCTTCTGAATCTCAGCAACACATGCTTTATCATGTTCCCCCTTATCAGAATTGAATCTGAAGTCCCAATTTTCACCTTCATCCTGCTGTACCATCAAAGCTTGCTTGTATTTGAGGAGCTAGCCTGAGCGGAAGAGTCAATAGGAACAAGTCTTCTTTCTGGATTTGCTGTAGAAGACTTTTGATGCTGAAAAGGATTTTTGTTCCCTGCTTTCCTTGGTTGTTTGCACTGTCTTGCAAAATGACCTTTCTCCCCACAATTGTAGCAAGTGACAGATACCATGTCAAATCCAAACTTAGACTCTTTTTTTAAGTTGATGTCCTTTCCAGTTCTTTTCACAAACTCTTTTGCTCTCCTCACGGCACTAGCCAGGGCCCACATGATATCAATCCTTTCCATATCATCTGGGTCTATCTGAGAATAATCATCATTGGTCAGATAAGGATTGCCAATCGGTCCAGCTACTAATCCATCATAAGAGCTGACAAGAGTAGACAAAAGACCCATATGCTCCTTGGCAATCTCTACAGTCACTTTATTAAAATTCTCTACCTTCAGACTGGTGACAGGTTGATGATGTTCTTTCTGAGAGATGGATGAGGAGGATGACTGACTAAAATGAATCTGATTGGAAGATGGGGCTTCAGTAGTCTGAGAAACAAAAGCAGTCTTCAGTGGAGCATGAGACGAGGCTCTTTCTACAGTAGGAGTAGAATAGTACAATGAAGGATCCTGGACTTGAGCAACTCTCTTAGCTTTCCACTTTTTCTCAATTTCTTGCTCTTTCAATTTCTAGATGAAGTCATTGATGTCCATGTTGGCCATCATATCATTTTGTTTAAAAACCATCAAAAATGACTCCCACTTAGGAGGTAGAGCATCTGCCAAACACTGGATCTTCTCCTGAGTTGTAGTCTTGACTTGATGATTAAACAACTCACTCAAGAGATGGTAGAATCTTGCAATCAGATCATCCAGTGATTCATTCCCAACATACATAAAAATGTTGAATTCCTTCCTTAAGGCTTTAGACTTGATGTTCTTCAATGCATCATTGCCCTAATATCTTTGCTGCAAAGCATCCCACAAATACTTAGAGGATGTAAACTGTCTGAACTGATGGAAGATATCAGTCGCAATGGACTGGGACAAGATAGCATAAGCTTTCTTCACATAGTCATAAAGCTTCCTCTGCGGTTAAGTCATCCATGTGACTAACATTGGAGTCCTATCTTCATTCAAAGGCCTCAGATAACCACCCTCAATCATCATCCATAAGTTAGTGTCTACTCCATTGAT
This sequence comes from Mikania micrantha, assembly GCA_009363875.1. Lineage (NCBI taxonomy): Eukaryota > Viridiplantae > Streptophyta > Magnoliopsida > Asterales > Asteraceae > Mikania > Mikania micrantha. Next base: position 19,403,309 of record CM018685.1, read on the forward strand.
ATGAATCTCAAATCTGTATTTCCAGTGCTGGTAAACATCTAAGGACAGCAACTTGGGAGCTTTAGTGGAGTTCCCTGTCTCAGTTTCAGTCAGCAGCAATGTCTGAATACGATGGTTATGGTTTTCCATCAATGCTAAGTCATCCATAGAATCCACAACAAAAATATCCAACACTTAGAAAAATATCCAACACTTAGAAAAATTTCAAACTGATGGTCCGAATGAAGCTGCTAGACCCGAATGTCGGGGACCGAATGGGATGCAACAGGCGAATGAACAGATTTGGCGAATTAGAAAGTCAGTATGACAGTTCGACCGAATAACTTTGGCGATTGAACCTATTCGGCGAATGAGTTAACCGAATGAGGCTAATCGCCGAATGAGTAGGCGAAGGGAGCTATTCACCGAATGAGTTGGCGAATGGGGCTATTCGGCGAACGAGGCTGATTCGGGCAAACCTATTCAGCCGATAGACTCATTCGGCTATCTGGAGTTTTCAGCTACAAAAATCGCAATAACTTTCGATCCAGACCAAATCTATGCACCAAATTTGGTACAGAACTTCAGGACATGATTACCACCCAATTGGGATGACTTTTTTGACAAAAATACCACTAAAACTCACTGATTTTAAATGAAACAGTGACTCGGGGAAAAATAAAATCAGGGTTTTTGCAAGTTACGAAAATCCAATCTCAGATCTGCTGATTTTGAATGAAAATCGAGTAGAATCAAGAGCCAAAGCTCTGATACCACTTTGTAGGACCAATTAGGAGCACGGAAAGAATCTGGTTCCAATGGATATCTACTCGACAGCCTCTGGAATAGTGTGGAATCCTATTCCACGGTTTTACAATCGAAACCAACAGCAACCGTGGTGATCCAAAGGTGAAGGATGGACGTTTGATCGAGAATCAAACACCACGGGATGTGAATCGAACTTGGATGTGCAATGGCCGCTCTAATCTCCTAGGGTTTTGACTCTGGGTTCTCAGGGAAGAAGGAGGGCTCTCAAAAGTTAGGTTTGAAACAGATTGGGTTTGTATTTATAGGCTGTCGTCATTCGGCCAAATGAGTGGCCGAAGCAACTCAGTCGGCGAATGAGTCATTCGGCGAATGATTCATTCGTTCTCCCTAGTCATTTGCTAGGCGTTCATTCGGTCGAATGGCTTAATTCTTAGAGCCATTCGTCCGAATGGGTCTGTTAAACATATAAACTCAAAGTTAAACATAATCAAACACAAATAATCAATAATAGACATTAAGAACAATATAGAAAGACCACTTCCATTAATATCATAACTTTATACACAAAGAATAGTACAAAATAGAATTAGGGACATTTAATGCATCTACATAGAGAATTTTATCAAAGTCGTATGAAAATGGTGTTCTTTTAAGCTTTCACATCTATGTACTATGGAAGAGATTTGGCTATATGAACGGAAATGTGGCATTGAATGATTTTTGGGGATGTATGACATGGGAATCAAGATTAGACTGTTGTGGTTAAAAGTGGAAGATTTAACCAGTTTGATAATCTCCAGTAGTTGATATTGTTTCTTGATGGTCGATTTGTCGTGTTCTCCGTAGTCCATACACACCTGTATGGACTCCTTCTTTTACAGAAAAGAGATCGTAGTCCCCAACGATGAGAAACTCGATAGAATGGATTTTGTGTTCTAGTGACTTCTGCAATTTCTTGGATAACTCACGTTCTTTCAAAAGCACTCGCCTAGACAGGGTGAGGATCTTAGAGTCACTCACAAAATCAACAGTGTCGCCATCTGAAGTGGGAGAACGATGATTATATGTGCAGAGGGCATATTCTCAACAGTATGTCAGATGCCCTCTTTGATGTATATCAGAACTTGGAATCGGCCAAAGAGTTGTGGGATGCACTAGAAGCAAAATACATGGCAGAGGATTCATCAAGCAAGAAATTCCTGGTAACAAATTTCAATTTATATAAAATGGTAGATAGTCGACCGATAATGGAACAATTCTAATGAATTGCTTCATATTCCTGGACAATTTACTCAGCATGAAATGCATATGGATGAGTAAATTTTGGTGTCTAATATCATTGATAAATTCCTACCACTATGGAAAGATTTTAAAATTCTCTTAAACACCGAAAAGATGATTTAAATTTGGTTTAATTGAGAAGTCATTTGAGGATTGAGGAATCCCTGCGTTTACAAGAATCTGATAAAGGAAAAGGTAAATTAGATGATGTTCAAACTATTGCACATGGTAGAATATAATAAAAAGCCTAAAAATTTTGATAAAAATCAAAAGGGAAAAAGAAAGTTGAAGGGGAATTATTAAGACTCTCATAAGAAGCAAAAGATGGTTTGTTGGAACTCTGGGAAACCAGGACATCTCAAAAGAAACTATTGATTAAGATCTATGGTTGGCAAAAAGCCTGTTGATGCAGTGGGTACAAGTGGGTCTAAGGATCAATCTATATCTGTAGGGAGCTTTTCTGGTTCTATTTTGGAACGGTTATCTTATAATAAAACATATTGTATTTCCAATATATATTATGTAACTTATGTTGGTGAGTCATTATATGTGCAGGATGAATCTATAGCATGGTGGGTCGATTCAGGAGCCACTAGTTATGTTTGCAAGGATCTAAGATGGTTCAATAATCTTAGATCATTAAAGATGATAGTGTATTGCAAATGGGGAATCTGGCTATCGATCCCATCAAGGGCAATGGAAGTGTTAATATTATGTTTACTTCTAGAAATAAACTTGTACTAGATGATGTAATGTATGTACCAGGAATTCGAAAGAATTTGATATCCGGAATTGTATTGAACAATTATGGGTTCAAACATGTGTGAGAATCCGATAAGTATGTATTGTCTAAACATGGTACTTTTATTGGATTTGGTTACTTATGTAATGGAATGTTTAACTTAAATATCCATGTTCCCTTTAATTCTAAATAGGCTTATATGACATATTTACCCATTGATCCAATTGACAAAATTTCCAATATGTGGCATGCTCATTTAGGTCATATTAATTATTTTAAGATGATTGACATGTCAAAGATGAATTTAATACCTGCTTTTGATGTACTTAAAAATAAAAGTCACACATGTAATTTAACTAAAATTACTAGAAAACCTTTTAAATAAATTAAAATAATTTCCAACGTATTCGAACTTATTCACTCTGATTTGTGTGATTTTCATAGCACACCATCTTTAAGTAATAAAAAATATATTGTGACATTTACTGATGATGCTACTAGATACTGTTATGTTTATTTGGTTCACTCCAAGGATGAAGATCTAAATATATTCAAAATATTTAAGAATGAAATAGAGTTATTTCATAGTGTTCTTATAAAAACACTTAGAACGGATCGTGGTGGTGAATATTATGATCCAATATTCTTTCAATCCACCGGTATAATTCATCAAACCACAACTCCAAATACCCCTGAGTAAAACGGTATTCTGGAAAGCAAAAAACATAACTTTGAAAGAGATGGTTAACCCTTTGCTATCATACTCAGGTTTGAGTGAGGGTTTTTCAGGGGAAACAATGCTAACAGCTTGCTATATTTTAAATAGATCCATAATAAAAGGAGTAAAGTAACCCCTTATTAGTTATGGAAAGGTAAACCACCTAACTTATATAATTTGAAAATTTGGGGTTGTAGAGCTGTTGTTCGACTCACAGAACCAAAGAGAAAAACCAAGGTTGGGGTCCCTCCTGGCCTCCTTTGCTCCAATCACGAAGGCTCGTCCCTTCGGACCAGTGATCTTCCTGTTGTTGTTGTTGTTGTTCTTCAAATGTGGGCAGTCTTTCTTGAAGTGCCCTGGTTTCCCACATTCATAGCACCCCTTCTGTGCTCCCTGTGGCTGTGGCTGTTGTGGGGTTTTGGTCTGTAGTTCGACCCTGCAGTCTTTAGCTGCATGTCCCATTTTTCCGCAACGCTGGCATTGAAAGATGCCACATTGACCCTGTGCATGATGGAAATTGCACTTGCGGCATTTGGGATGTTTTCCTGCATATCCTCCTTGGTTCTGGTTGGTTGGGATGGGTGGTGTATAGGCTTGGTTTAATCCAAACTTACGCTGTTGTGGTGGTGGTTGAAGAGTGGACGGTTTGCTAAGGGTGTTATCCCATTTGCGTTTGTTATCAGTAGGTTTGGCTACTACACCACGGGGTGGTAAGAGTCCTTGTGCAACGGCTGAATCCGTGAGTTTGTGAGCCAGTCGCACAGCTTGTTGTAGGGTGATGGGCTCAGCGGAAAGTACCATACCCTGAATTTGAGATGGTAGTCCCTCAATGTATTTCTAGATGTGTTTATAGGCGGGTGTTACCATTTCCGGGCACAGGTGTACCGGTTCATACGATCGAGCGGTGTATGCCTCGATCTTGGAACCGACCATCTTGTAGTTCCAGAATTTAGTTTCTAGTTTCTGTACTTCACCGCGAGGACAGTATTCGTGGTTCAACATCCTCTTGAACTCATCCCAAGGTAGGGCGTTGGCTGTATCGAGTCCCAAGTTTTGAACATTGGCATTCCACCAAGTGAGGGTAGCTCCCTCGAGAGTTCCAGCATCGAACTTGACCCGGTCTTCGTTCCTGCAGTTGCTCATGGCGAAGGCCGACTCCGCCTTCTCCATCCAGCGAACTTGACGCATACACTTATTACGCGCGTACTAGATATGGCGTCACCATCATCGCCGCATGTGTTTGCACATGATGAGGAGGAGGCGAAACCTCCAGCACTACCCGCATCACCTCTACCAGTGACCGTAGAGACACCTGACCAGCATCCCCTATCATCAAATGATTCTGAGGAAGATTCTGATGAGGATCCTTGGGAGGACCTCGTGGAGGAATCACCCGACAATGCATCACCCATACGAGAACCACCCGAGCCCAAGAGGTAGTGTCTTGAGTCGGATTTCATTTCCAGAATGACTCGGGACCTGGCCTGGGCGGACGACCGAATCGAGTGTCTTGCAGAGGAACTGAGATACACCAACACCGACATGCAGAACTCGGTAGTGTAGTCAACAAGATGGATTGAGATATGACCCAATTGATTGCACTATTCCAGGCGGCAGAAAACCGAGCTGCCATCGCTGAAGCTAGAATCGAAGAGCTAGAGAACAGGATCGCCGATCCAGTTCCGGAAGAGCCTGACACTGAGGAAGACTAACCAGCAGAGAATGTTGATTCTGACTCCACCATCGATAATGCCTTAGATTAGCCAGCATAGACTTAGTAGAGACGTGTTGTGTCACTGTACTGCACATTTTGGAATCTAAATGTCTTGGTATTAAATGAATTGTAACCAGTACAACTTATTATATATCAAGACTATTATCTAGTTATTGAAATTTTTGTCTATGCACGTCTACACATGTTTCCTTTACGTACCAACCGCACATGTAACCTAAATTTTTGGAAACACTCTAATGCTTATTCTTGTTGTGAAGATCATGGCTGGAAGACGCGGAGGGAGACAAAATGCGGGAGGACGTGGGAACATCAGCCTCACACCTGCTGAACTAAACGAAGTCATCAACGAGCGAGTTGAAGAGGCACTTTCTGCATGGGAGACTGCCCGTAATCAACACCAACTGAATCAAGAGGCAAACCTCAACCCACATCCCTACACGTTCAAATATTTTCTGGACTGCAAACCCCACTCTTTCAACGGTATTGCGGGTGCCGTTGGACTATTACGCTGGATGGAGAAGACGGAGTCGGCCTTCGCCGTGAGCAATTGCAGGAACGAAGACTGGGTCAAGTTCGCTACTGGAACTCTCGAGGGAGCTGCCCTCACTTGGTGGAATGCGAATGTTCAAAACTTGGGGCTCGATACAGCCAATGCCCTACCTTGGTATGAGTTCAAGAGGATGTTGAACCATGAATACTGTCCTCGCGGTGAAGTGTAGAAACTAGAAACTGAATTCTGGAACCACAAGATGGTCGGTTTCGAGATCGAGGCATACACCGCTCGATCGTATGAACTGGCACACCTGTGCCCAGAAATGGTAACACCGGCCTATAAACACATCGAGAAATACATCGAGGGACTACCGCCTCAAATTCATGGTATGGTAATTTCTGTTGACCCCATCACCCTACAACAAGTTGTGCGACTAGACCTCAAACTCGTCGCACAAGGACTCTTACCACCCCGTGGTGCATTAGCCAAACCTATTGATAACAAACGCAAATGGGATAACACCCTGAGCAAACTGTCCACTCTTCAACCACCACCACAACAGCGTAAGTTTGGATCAACCCAAGCCTATACACCACCCATCCTAACCACCTAGAACCAATGAGGATATGCAGGAAAACATCCCAAATGCCACAAGTGCAATTTCCATCATGCACAGGGTCAATGTGGTATCTTTCAATGCCAGCGCTGCGGAAAAATGGGACATGCAGCTAAAGACTGCATGGGCGAACTACAGACCAAAACCCCACAACAGCCACAGTCACAGGGAGCACCGAAGGGATGCTATGAATGTGGGAAACCAGGGCACTTCAAGAAAGACTGCCCATATTTGAAGAACAACAACAAAAACTGGAACAACAATGGTCCGAAGGGACGAGCCTTCATGATTGGAGCAAAGGAGGCCAGAAGGGACCCCAACCTTGCAACAGCTACGTATCTCCTAAATGATCATTACACTTCTGTATTGTTTGATACTGGAGCTGAGAAAAGTTTTATATCTAAGGATTTTAGTGAGTTACTTGCCATAACCCCAACACCCTTAGAGGTTGAATACACTATAAAGCCAGTCGATGGTAAACTGATTATAACCAAGCACATTCTGAAAGAATGCACCCTAGAGCTAGCAAATCACAAATTTAAGATTGACCTCATGCCAGTTACACTAGGCAGTTTTGATGTTGTTGTAGGCATGGATTGGTTGTCTGACAACCAAGCTAAAATCATTTGCCACGACAAGGTTGTTCGCATACCTCTCCCTAGTGGAGAAACCCTAGACATTAACTGCGAAAAGAGCGACACTCCTTTGAACATCATCTCGTGCATGAAAGCTCACAAATGCTTATGAAAGGGATACACAGCCATACTGGCACTTATCACTAACAAGACCGAAGAAGAGAAGAAAATAGAAGACATCCCAGTCGTATACGACTATCCTTACGTGTTCCTTGAGGATCTACCAAAACTACCGCCACCTCGACAAGTGGAGTTCCGCATAGATCTCGCGCCGGGAGCAGCACCTATCGCATGAGCACCCTATCGACTTGCATCTTTCGAAATGAAGGAATTGTCCAATAAACTCCAGGAATTGCTGGACAAGGGTTTTATTAGACCAAGCTTTTCACCGTGGGGAGCCCCAATGCTGTTCGTGAAGAAGAAGGATGGCACCTTCCGTATGTGCGTCGACTACCGTGAGTTAAACAAAGTGACAATCAAGAACCGTTACCCCTTACCTCGCATTGACGATCTGTTCGATCAATTGCAAGGATCAAGTTATTACTCTAAGCTCGATCTACGATCTGGGTATCATCAGCTGAGGATTCAAGAGAAAGATATCCCCAAGACAGCTTTTAGTACACGGTATGGCCATTACGAGTTTTTGATCATGCCATTTGAGCTAACAAATGCACCTGCAGCATTCATGGACCTCATGAATAGAGTGTGCAAGCCCTACCTCGACATGTTTATCATTTTTTTCATTGATGATATTCTTATCTACTTGAAGACTCGGGAAGAACACAAAGAGCATCTTCAATTGGCTCTTGAACTCTTACGGCAGGAGAAGTTGTACGCTAAACTCTCAAAGTGCGACTTCTGGATTCGAGAAGTCCAATTCTTATGTCATGTTGTTAATGAACAAGGAATACATGTGGATGAGTCCAAGATAGAGGCCATCAAGAACTGGGAAGCACCGAAGACCCCAACTGAGGTGCGACAATTCCTAGGCTTGGCGGGATATTATCAACGATTTATTGAAAGATTTTCCAAGATAGCCCAACTACTTATAGCTCTCACCCAGTATCTCTGAACTGACAAACAAGAAGCTCTGTAGTGCACCTATCTTATCCCTCCCTGATGGAACAGACGACTTCGTAGTATACTGCGATGTCTCGATACAAGGACTCGGTTGCGTGCTGATGCAGCGAGAGAAGGTGATCGCATATACTTCTCGACAACTGAAAGTCCACGAGAAGAATTACACCACCACGACTTGGAACTTGGAGCCGTGGTATTTGCACTCAAGATCTGGAGACACTACATGTATGGTACGAAGTGTACTATATACACTGACCACAAGAGTCTCCAACACATATTCGAGCAGAAGGAACTGAACATGCGACAACGTCGTTGGCTCGAACTCCTTAATGACTACGAGTGCGCTATTAAGTATCATCCAGGGAAGGCCAATGTAGTGGCCGATGCCCTAAGCTGAAAGAATACCTCAAAACCCAAGAGGGTACGAGCTTTACAGTTCACCGTTCATCCCAATCTCCCTGAACAGATACGCAGTGCCCAGGTTGAGGCATTGGAAGAAGAAAACCTAGTGGCTGAATCACTGAGGGGAATGGAGAAACAAGAGGTCAAAGCCGATGGCTTACATTATTTCATGGAACGCGTCTGGGTTCCACATCACGGAAACTTACAAGACCTTGTGATGGACGACAATCACAAGTCCCAGTATTCTATTCACTCTAGATCTGTAAGATCTATCATCATCTGAAGGTACTTTATTGGTGGCCAAACATGAAAGCCGATATCGCCACCTACGTGAGCAAATGCTTGACTTGTGAAAAAGTCAAGGTTGAGTACCAGAACCCATCTGGATTACTCACACAACCTGAGATCCCCATGTGAAAGTGGGAACAAATCTCCATGGACTTCATTACCAAATTACCACGTACTCCTAGTGGATGTGACACTATCTGGGTAATTGTGGATCGACTGACTAAGTCAGCACATTTTCTTGCTATCAAAGAAAATGACAAAATGGAAAAGCTAGCCAGAATCTACGTTAAGGAAGTAGTCTCGCGTCATGGAGTGCCAATCTCCATCATTTCAGAACGAGATGCCAGATTTACTTCGAATTTCTGGAAATCATTGCAAAAGTCGCTTGGTATGCGGTTGGATATGAGTACAGCATACCACCCACAAACTGATGGCCAGAGTGAACGCACGATACAAACTCTCGAAGACATGCTACGAGCGTGCGTAGTAGACTTCGGCAATAGCTGGGAAACTCACCTACCACTGGTGGAGTTCTCCTACAACAATAGCTATCATACGAGCATCAAAGTAGCGCCTTTTGAGGCACTTTATGGAAGGAAATGCCGATCACCTATCTATTGGGCGGAAATGGCCGACAGTCAGCTCACATGCCCGGAACTCGTACACGAAACAACGGAGAAAATCGTGCAAATCAGAAACCGTATGGCAGCAGCTCGCGATCGTCAAAAGAGCTATGCCGACAAACGCCGAAAGCATATGGAATTTCAGGTAGGAGATAAAGTCCTTCTAAAAGTTTCGCCGTGGAAAGGCGTTATTCGCTTTGGGAAACGAGGCAAACTGAATCCAAGGTATATCTAACCGTTTGAGATCTTGAAGAGGATTGGTCCAATGGCATACCAACTCAACTTACCAACTGAACTCGATGGAGTTCACAACGTGTTTCATGTCTCGAATTTGAAGAAGTGTTTATCCGGTGAGACACTTGTGATTCCACTGGATAAAATGCAGGTGCATGAACAACTACGGTTCGTGGAAGAACCGGTAGAGATCATGGACCATGAGGTGAAACAGCTTAAGCAAAGTCAGATTCCGTTTTTCAGAGTCCGATGGAACTCAAAACACGGACCCGAATTCACATGGGAACGTGAAGATCAGATGATGCACAAATATCCCCACCTCTTCAAACAGACAACGTCGAACGCCGACAACAACGAATAAATTTCGGGACGAAATTTCTTTTCAACAAGGGGATGATGTGACAACCAGAAAATTTTTGTTCTCAAACACTACCAACAACAACCAAATTTCGGGACGAAATTTCCTTCAACAAGGGAATGATGTGACACCCGGAAATTTCAGGTAAATTGCAACTCTTACACTCTATGTATTTCACATTCATACTTGTTACATTTTATTTAATTATGTTTAATTAGATGAGCTAAACACAAACAACTGCGAAACGATAGTTCGAGGAACTATCGAATCGTACATTGCACATTGGTTTTGAAAACCATGTGTGGCAAACACAAACACTAACGCAAAACAATAATTCGGGGAATTATTGAATTGTGCATTACACGTTGATTAGGATTAATCAAGCGTGCAAACAATTCGTTAAACACGAACACAAACGATCACCGATAATTCGAGGAATTATCGAAACACTAACGAGTCTTACGAACGTTGGTGAACAAACCATTGAACAATAATAAAAGTCCAAACGATGATAAACGATGAGCTATAAGCGTGAAATAATCGAAAAACGAGCAAAAACGAATTCAAACTAGGAAATCGGGCCTACTGGGCTTGTCCGGAGGCCCAGGCGCTACGCCCAGACCCAACACCCCATTCCTTGTGATACGCGCAAGACGAAGAAACCATCCGGACCAATATGGTTCCGCGCTACACCTGGTGCCGACACCTCCCGCCAGGTGATGTGCCTGACATCAAAATCGCTGAAAAATCTTCTTGGATACCACATACATGATTCCTAGCCTAATATAATCATCATAACCGGTTCTAGACGCCATCTACTCGAAAACTTCACCTCTGGTTCATCTCCCATAGCTGGTTAAGCTCAAGAAACTCCATTGGAAGCCATTGTTGGAGCTCTTGGAAGGTTTGAAGATTGGAAGTGAAGCTTGGAAGCTTGTCCTTGTCAATATCATCACATGAACCTCCTAGGAGACCATTCCCAAAATGTTTTAGAGCTTCTAATCACCTGTTCCAGCTTCATCTCAGCGTTTTAGAGCATCTAAGGTAGTTTTATATGCTTATCTAGTGATAGATCTAACATGCAATGGGTAAAAACCCACATGCATGAACATCCACCCACATGCAACTCCATGTGGCTATTGCGCAAGAAATTGCTGGTCATTTTGTGTAATTTTGATATAGATCTACTGATTTTAGAATGTAGGATTGATGGGATTGAGTTTTGATAAGTTATTGTGATGATTTTCGTAAACTTTCCATAAAAGGAAACTTTTATGTTGTATGTCATATATTTGTGATGATCTAGACATGTTAGGCATGTCTAGATGTGGCCAAATGCATATTGAAGTGTTTAGAAACAAATTTGGGTATTTGATTTTGTAAAAATGCGATTTTAAGACAAACTTACTATATATGGAAACTTTTATAAACCAAAAGAGGGCTTTTGATGTTCTAAGATGTTTGGTGAACTTTGATTATTGAAACATGTTTAAAAATGATTTCTAACATATTTGGAAACTTTGATTTGTGAAAACGAGCTTTAAACGAGTACCTACTATTTTAGGAAACTTTATTTGGGCAAAATGACATAAATGGCAATTTATGCCCAAACAATGTATTTTAATTATTTACATATGTTTTTACAAACATACTAGATGTATTAGAATTATGAAACGGGATTTCATAACCAAACTTTCCTAAAAGGGAAACTTTCCAAAAATGATAACCTTTATGATTTCATAACACGACATGTGTGAAAGTGTTACGATTAGAGTCGTAGGATGTATGATAATTTGTCCTACGTGCGTGTTAAGATTCAATTAGCACATAAAGAAACTAAACACAACAAACGCGTCACCAACGATTCGTAGAGTCAACACACAAACACTCGGTTGAGCACGCCGACACTTGGAGTTGTATGGAATACAACACACCACAAAACTCATACTCACACCTATATGGTTATAGGTGCTTACTAGCAGGATTTCTAGTACTAGCAGGTAGCGAACACACATAAACCGGAACTGCTTTATCAGGTGAGTTCACGGCCCCTTTTTCTAATTTCTACCTTCGGGGGAGAAAACGTTGCATACAAACTGTTTTTGAACTACAAACATACTTTTTGGTTACATTTGTACATGCTAATATTGTGTATATGCATATGTGTGGCACTCATCCACAAAACTGATAAGTCCTCGTTAAACAAATTTCGAACCGTTAATAGCGCGTGGCGATTAGCGTGGTTATTTTGAATAGTACTATTTGGGCCTGACAAGCCCCACTGTTGCGTGCCGTATGGCCACCCCGACTAGAGGTCGGAACAGTGCAAAATTGACCAAACAACATTACCATTGTCTAGTTGGATGGACATGGTGGGAGGCAGCATCTTAGCTTCGGTTGCGAACCCGCATATGATATAACACATATTGACTAGCTATCAATGGATATTGCATTGTAATGAAATGTAGACATGCAAACTCTTACTTTAAACATTGATTTTTATTGTTGATATAAAACATGTGCTCTCACCAACCATTGTGTTGACCCTTTTACTCGCATGTTTTCTCAGGTAACTAAGGCACGCGCACGAGGAATCTAGGATGCTAGGATGGAGTCCATGCATCTACTTTAGTGTCTTATTCTATTTGACATTTAGTATCATTTTATTATGTTATGTAATTGCTAAACAACTTTAACCGCTTCCGCAAACTACTACTATGTGTTATCTTGAAAACTATTTTACTAACGCTTCCGCAACTTATGAATTCAAACTTATTTAAAACATTTACATTTACTTCCGCAACTATGATTTTATAAAACCGTTTTGTCCAAGTATTTGGATGTACGTATGAAACCAGATATGTAGGTCTCGCAACTGTATGACAGGAGACTGCGATCCTGACTGGTCATGTTCGCGCCCCCGATAAGACCGGGAGGGCCGGGGTGCGACAACTTGGGTGTTTGACACAATTTGAATAGGGAATTAATCATGAACGGTGAGATATATATACAATTTGTTAAATCAGAAGTTAATATGGCCGATCATTTAACAAAAGGGTTAAGTCGAAGTCTTGTGAGAAAATCGGCCATAGGGATGGGTTTAAAGTCCATATAAATTTGTCTAATGACAAGACACCCAATTCCCATCTAATACAATGTTAGATGTTAAATTCAACATGGAATGCTTGTTGTTATGGCTTTGGAACACATTAGTCAATTATCCCAAGGTATGTGTTCGGACTGCATGTTTATTAAGGTTGAAGTTTTACTTCTTAATAGTTCTTTGAAAGATTGTATGTGCAGGTACAAGATTCTAGAGAACTACCTATATGAGTATGAAGTTTAGCTTCTTCAAGAATATGTGGACATGGGTTTGATATACTCATTGAAGGATTATGATACTAGCTAGTAAAATGTAGTGTCAAGAAAGAACAGTGAAGTTGTAAACTTATCCGTATCTTACTTTCAGGTATTCAATAGAATATCAATGGTTCAATCTTAGCGATACCATTGAAATTCGAATATTTGAATTGTGTAAATACTAATGTGAAAATTCAATCCATAGGACATTTTCATTTATGCACAAGCTTGATTGTATGAGATATATTTACTTAATCATTGATATTAAAATAGGGGAGGAATGTTTGTAATTTTATTAATTATCAATATAGATATTGTAATATTGGATTAACTTAGATCGAGTGAAAAAATATTGGTTACTAACGAATATGGGGATGGAGATAACTTCGTTTAAACTAATATTTGTGTGTCTAAATATTATTCATTGGGTTTTATTTGTTTAAAGTGTATTTTGATGAAATATTTAAACAAAAGACTTGGCCCCGCAAGTTGACTTGACTTGATTCCGGGAGTGACTCCTGTAGCTAAGTCTCCTTATAGACTTGCACCATTGAGATGCAGGAGTTGTCCAATCAATTACAAGAGCCACTTGACAAAGGATTCATCCGACCGAGCTTTTCCCCGTGGGGAGCTCCGGTTCTTTTTGTTAAAAAGAAAGATGGATCTTTCAGGATGTGTATTGATTACAGAGAACTCAACAAACTCACCATCAAGAATCGGTACCCGTTACCGAGGATTGATGACTTGTTTGATCAGTTACAGGGAGCACAGTACTTTTCAAAGATAGACCTGAGATCAGGTTATCATCAGCTCCGGATTCAAGAGGAAGACATACCAAAGACGGTCTTTCGTACCCGATATGGTCACTATGAGTTCATGGTGATGCCATTCGAATTGATGAACGCACCGGCAGTGTTCATGGATTTGATGAACCGGGTGTGCAAGCCGTACTTAGATCAGTTCGTTATCGTCTTTATTGATGATATACTGATTTATTCGAAGAACAAGAAGGAACATGAGCAACATCCCAAAACAGTCTTGGAACTCCTGAAGGAGGAACGACTCTACGCCAAGTTCTCCAAGTGCAAAAGAGAAGTTCAATTTCTGGGTCACATGATTAACAGCAATGGTATTCACGTGAATCCTGCCAAGATTGAAGCAATCAAGAACTGGGATGTGCCTACAACACCAATAGAGATCAGATCATTTTTGGGGTTGGCAAGTTATTACAAGAGATTCATTTCGAATTTCTCTAAGATAGCCTTGCCCCTCACCAAGCTCACACAGAATAGTGAATCTTTTGTGTGGACACAGAAACAAGAGGAGGCATTCCAGAAACTGAAACAAAGATTGTGCAATGCTCCAATCTTAACACTCCCAGAAGGCAATGATGACTTTGTAGTATACTATGATGCTTCCCATCAGGGACTTGTGTAACATCAGTGCCGGAACCGTCACCGGAACAGTGATCTTTACAGTACATGAACAGTGAAATAGGTACGAATCTTATACATTTCAGTAAGTTTCACATTCATATCATTTATCATTATCATTTTGTGTTGTCATAAATCAAATCCAGAAACATTTAACAGGAACACAGTTTAGAATAATGGTTCTTGAGTCAGATAATTGTCTGGTAATACAGAACTATTATATGATTATTTGTTTAGGAGTTATTACGTATAAACATATGTGAGGCTTTACAGAACAAAACACACGAATATTGTTACGTGAATGCTAAATTGACGGGGTATTCGTATAGGTGACGATCTGTACGAATATATCTGAAAGTTTAACGTTCTGAATGATATTCTATAATTAGAAAACAAGATTGAAAAGTATAGTTATCGTCGTGTTCGTACGGGTGACGATTCGGACGAATACGCGCGACGACCGTACATTTCGATTTAAACAGTTAATTAATATTTTAAATTTGTTAAATAAATAAGAAGATATTAGTTAAATTTATTAGGAATCACAACCTAAAATAATTAAATGATTTCTATTTTATAATTGTGTCGTGTAGTCGCGAAAACTACGCGAACCGAGGTTTACGCGAAACCGATTGAGACCGAACGACTTGGTATTTTCCCCACATTTAATGTGGGCATTAAATGCCACAACCACCACCATTCACCCTCCTCTCTCTCTCAACCTCGTTTTTCCCTCTCTCTCTCTCTAGTTTTCACTCAAGAAACCATCTTCTCTCTAGAAGATCTCACCCATTTCAAGCCGGATTTGAGCATAGTTGGTGTCATTACGATCCTCTCACCTTGTAGATCATAGAAGTACAAGAAAAACAAGAGTTCAACCGTGGGATTGAGGTAAACATCCACTCTAAATTCGGTTTTCATAGGATTTTCACGAGTTCATGTGGTTTTGCTATAAAAGTCGAGATTAAACGCTTAAAACACTTAGATGAAGATGTCATATGGGTTTAGGAACTGTTAGGGGTGAAATTGAAACAGGTTAAGATCGAGAAAAGAGGGATGATACAGGTTCGGGAGGGAGTTAGCAGTCGGCCGAACCTTGCATCTTCTTAGCCGAACCCTGTAGCCGAGAGTACCCTGAACCGCGAACCTGCAACGAATCTGTCGAGCCTGAGCAACGAACCCTGTGTCTTTGACTCACGAACCCTGTGGTCTGGACCGAACCTATCGAGGAGCGAACCATTAAGGGTTCGTTTGGCTTCATCATGGCCGAACCTTGTGAGCAGCAGCCTACTAGCCGAACCCTTACTATGTCCGAACCTCATCCTTTAGCCGAAGCATTAGGTCAACGAACCCTATGATGCAACCCACGAACCTTTACACTGGAACAGTAGCCGAACCCTACATTTCTCAGATGCAGCCGAACCTAAGGGTTAGGGCAATAGGTTCACTGCCCTAACCATGATCCGACCTCTATGGCTACCTAATTCGGTTAACGTGAGGCTTAGCATTCCCGTAACTAGTGTGAAGAACATAAGAACTGATTAGTTGGTCATTAATCTAAGTTTCTAACGAGGAATGGATCCCATAAGTTGCATACATGGAAAGATATTTTGTGTGTGTGCTTGGAAATGAGCTAAGACCTCATTATCAAATAACAAGGTTGTTAAGGAATTGTGTTGGGTTAGTGATTGTCATTAACTTAGGAACAATACTTAAATGGGTGGTAAACTTAGACAAATTGGGTTACTATAATATATTACTCAATGATGTTAAGATAAGATCAAGTTATAATCAAGGACCACTAATGGCCCTAGGTTGGGCTCAAATGGATAACACGCATTCATCATGTGTAAACTAAATTTTTACATAAAAACATTGATGTAGCAAAGGGAAAACAATTAGAAAGACAAAATCATCATATAGGGCTCAATTGGACCCAATGGGCTTAGTTGAGCCCATCATGCATTAACGGGTTGTAAATTTTACTAGTTAAACTTAATGTTTTCTAAAGATTAGATTATCTTAAAATGACTGTAATTAAAAACCTAGAAATCATGATATGGGGAAATTATCTATGGACTTTATTTATAAATGTTAGTTAAATTGCTATGATTAAATTGTTGGGAATTTGTTATAAAATGGACAATGTCATTGTCTGGATTTTAAACATAAAACAAAGGAAACTCTGCCGAAATTTCTAAAAATATAAAAGAATGTATTATAATTAACTATGGGAATTGGGATCATTAAAGAGGGTAACTAAGTTATCTTAGATTCTAAGATGCACTTAGTACTAGGACACTTAGTTGCACACACGACAAGACCAGACCTTAGGCACGACGAATACTACGCGTACTTATAGTATTCGAATTCTATTAAAATAACTCAGGAACTGAAGAAACCTAGCTACCAACAAGAGCGCGCATTTTGTGTAGATCATTTACATAGCAGCACAGGTGAGTTCATTGCCCCTTTTCTAACATTTTTGTTTTAAAACGCGGGGCTGAGAAGCATGCGTAAACTGTTTATTTAAATTGTTTACTTAAATGCTTTTAAATTTATATGATCTACATATATATAAATGTTATCCTAGACCATGTCTAGGAAGATTTTATGCAGGTTTACTAACTGATTTACTTATAAATTAAGTGAATAATCAAGTTAAACTAAATATTTCAACAAATCATAACATTTCAAACAAATCAAACTAGACATTTTGACAAAACAAGTGTGTGAGTTCAAGGGATCAAACGAAACATTTTGACGGATCAAATGGGTGTTTTCAACGAATCAAATGGGACATTTTTGACAAATCAAGTGGGTGAGTTCAAAGAATCATACGAAACATTTTGACAAAACAAGTGTGGGAGTTCAAACGAATCAAACGAAACAATCTTTGCAAAGACAATATTCAATGTTCTACAAATCAAGTGTTTGTTGAACAATGAATCAAGTGTACAATTGATCAATGAATCTAGCATTCTATGATCAACGAATCAAGTACATCTTGTAACAAAATCAGACGAATCAATGAATTATTTTCAAGGGAAAGCCTGGGAAATATCAGAGATAACATACGCCAAAAACAGATGAAACATAAAATCCTGCATTTCAAGAAGTCCTAGCTAGACCGTTTGACTTGTAGGTCGTATGTTTGAGGATATTTACAGATTCCCTAACTACTAAGTACCTAGATTGACAGACTAGTCTACTCGAGTATGACCAAAGGCCCCAATCAGTAGGACTTAGATTTTATTAAATGTTTACTTATTATTTAATTAAGCATTTATAACTGTTTGTACAATTGCTGTGGTTGATCATATTTTTATGAGGAACTTATGGAATCAATAGAGATTTCAAATGATTGTATTTACAGAAACAGAGAACAGAAGAATCATGGGTAAATGGTAGGGTAAAAATGCCTAATTATCATTAACAACAATGTCCTATGCGGATTAGTATGTGGTGGGATGGCGTCTGGGCGGGGTTGTAGCCTCGACTCAGGGGTATGCCCTATACATAAGCATACCGATCTGGATGATACATGTGGTGTTAATGAGGTTAGGGTCTTTACCAAAGGAGGTTTTCAAATCATTTTCAAATACTAAACTACATGAACTCACCAACCATGTGTTGACTTTTAATTTGCATGACTTCTCAGGTGACGAACAGGTTACTTAAGAAGTCATTTCTTTTGGACTAGGACTTCAGATAGAAGACAGTATTTTGGACCTGCATACTTTTGAAGACATCATTATACAATTTATTTTGTATATCTTGTGTAAATACAAGATAGTCATTTTATGATGTTTACAATAGATTTACATTGTCAAATTATAAACGATACTGATGTAATTTAACTTTGTAATTCTATTATATTTAGCATTTCTCATTTATATCATGTGCAATGTACACAATCTGATCACTTTCGATTATCACTCTCGATATCGCGCCCCGGGAACCTTCCGCCCGTCGGGGAAACCCGATCCTACACCGCCGGCTCGGGGTGTGACAACTTGGATGTGTGTTGATGCAACGAGACAAAGTCATTGCTTATGCCTCACGACAGCTGAAGATACATGAGAAGAATTACACAACACATGACTTAGAACTGGGAGCTATTGTCTTTGCTCTAAAGATTTGGAGACACTACCTGTATGGTACCAAATGCACCATCTTCACTGATCACAAGAGTTTACAGCACATATTTGATCAGAAGGAGCTTAACATGAGACAGAGACGTTGGATTGAGCTCCTGAACGATTACGATTATGTGATCAAATACCATCCGGGCAAAGCAAATGTTGTTGCAGATGCTTTGAGTCGGAAGGAAAGAGTCAAACCCTTGCGCGTTCGAGCAATGGGAATGACTGTACAAACAAGTTTGAAAGATCAAATCATGAGAGCACAACAAGAAGCAGTGGCAAGAGACAACTTGAAACGCGAGCTCGATTGTGGAGCCGAGAAACACTTCAAGACAAAACAAGACGGAGTTATATATTATCTGGATCATTTTTGGATTCCAGCGGTAGATGAACTTCAAACCCTCATTCTTGACGAGGCACACAAGACACGTTATTCAATTCATCCTGGTGCCGATAAGATGTATCAAGATCTTCGATCGTTTTATTGGTGGCCGGGAATGAAGAAGGATGTTGCCACTTATGTTGGCAAATGCATCACATGTGCCAAAGTCAAATCCGAACACCAGGAACCTTCGGGTTTGCTGGAACAACCAGAGATACCACAATGGAAGTGGGAACAAATAGCTATGGACTTCATTACCAAGCTACCCTGCACCTCCAGCGGATACGATTCTATTTGGGTCATCATTGATCGATTGACCAAGTCCGCACATTTCTTATCGATCAGATAAACCTACAAGATGGAGAAACTAGCGAGACTCTACGTTGATGAAATAGTAGTAAGGAACGGCGTGCCATTGTCTATTATTTCAAACCAGGACAGTCGATTTACTTCGCTGTTCTGGCAATCATTGCAACAATCCTTAGGGACAAGTGTTAACTTGAGCACCGCTTATCATCCACAAACGGATGGACAAAGCGAGCGGACCATTCAAACCCTAGAGGATATGTTGAGGACATGCATCCTAGACTTTGGTGGAAGTTGGGATACACATTTACCACTCATCGAGTTCTCCTACAACAACAGCTACCACAGAAGCATTGGATGTGCTCCTTTTGAAGCACTTTATGGTAGAAAATGTCGTCTCTAATTTGTTGAACCGAAGTGGGAGATAACATAATCACTGGGCCTGAACTTATTTAGGAAACTACTGATAAGATTGCCCAGATACAACAGAGATTACAAGCAACACGTAGCCGCCAAAAGAGTTATGCAGACAAAAGGTGCAAGCCTTTGGAATTCGATGTGGGTGACCGAGTCATGTTGAAAGTGTCCCCATGGAAAGGCGTAGTTCGTTTTGGGGCTAAGGGCAAGCTAGCACCTAGGTATGTCGGACCATTTGAGATTACTCAATGCATAGGTCCTGTGGCATACAGACTCAGACTCCCTGATGAGCTCAGCGGAGTACACGATGTGTTCCATGTATCAAATCTCAAGAGGTGCTTAGCAGATGAAACATTGATCATACCATTGGAAGAGATACAAGTTGATGAGCAACTACATTTCATTGAAGAACCTGTAGAGATTATGGAACGTGAAGTTAAGAAACTGAAACGAAGCCGTATCCCTATTGTAAAGGTTCGATGGAACTCCAAGCGTGGACCAGAATTTACCTGGGAGCACGAAGACAACATGAAGACAAAGTACCCCCACCTTTTTGAGAAGTAAAGCCCGACCTTTATGCTTAAATTTCGGGACGAAATTTCTTTAACAAGGGGAGACTGTGACAACTAGTACCTGACCGGCCGGCAAGTCCGTACGGTATGTGTATTTTCAATAGTGACTGTGTGTACATACATGTTTGTGAACAGTACTTGTATTAACAGAATTCAAAATACAAGAAATAGTTGTACGTATTTTTGTGTAAACTTAAATACTGTAAGTGCAACACTCATTAATAAACAATAGTTGTTAGTATTTAGGCAAAAACCTAAGTACAGTTAACACAACTAGTCAAGAGAAACAACAGTGTTCATGGGAATAACAGAAACAAATCGGTTGCGATCTGATATCCATAGATGGCAGGAATCAGATGACCGACAAATCAGTGTGAAACAATGTGATAACAGGATGTTTAGTTAAGTCCGACAGTGAGGAAATACAATTCATGGCCTAATTACAGTGTCGTTTCAGAATAATGAACTGACAGTGTGTTTGCATGTGTGACGATTCACACAAACATATCTGTGAGTTTAACGTTCTGAAACGATAACTGGAAAGTAGAAAACAAAAGTCAGAAAGCGAAACCATTGACGTGTTCGTTCGAATGACGATTCGAACGAATACGCGCGATGGTGACGCGATCTGATGAAACGGAAACGAAACACGACACGAACGACAATAAATTAATAAAATAAAATAAATAATGTTTTACAATTTTGAAACTCATCAAAATAATTAAAATAACTAATCTTTTATTTTAAACAATTAAAATACGTGTTAAATTCTGGAAACGTAATGAAAACGCGAACCGAGCAACCGAAACGAACCCCCGTGGGGTATATAAACCACAAATGAGACCATCTCTTTCATTTTTCACATTTTCACTCTCTCTCTACATTCAAATCCCGTCCATATCTCTCTCACTACAAGAACCAACCTTCAAAGCTCCATATCTTGATCATTTCTCGACAAAATTGGGTGTTCTTGGAGTCCACGCGTAGCTCTTGATCTCCTCTACATAGAAGTACAACAGATCTGAAGAGTTACCCACTAAAAATCGAGGTATGATGCCACGAAAAATCTGAAAATAGGGTTTTAGTTATGCTTGTTCGACCACACACATTTGTCCGGTTTTAAAGTCATACCACACATGTCCTACACCTTCGAGGCACCATCTTAGCATGACACAATCATCGGGGGCGTTTAGCAACTGTTTTGAGTCGATGAGGATGATGATGGAATACCGGTTCGTAGAGTCACAAGGACCAACCCAAGGGGGTTGATAGGGACGAACCTGTACAAGGTCGGGAACCCACACAGCCGAACCTTCATCATCTGGAAGCCGAACCTTTATCATCCTGAACCAACCTGTCGATCATCGGCCGAACCAATGAGCAATAGGGGGACGAACCAGCCATGCAAGACACGAACCTTCGTTAGGCGAACCCTTGAGTTAAAGGAGGATGGCTGCCGAACCCTTGCTTGGTACCGAACCCTCCTTGCTCACGAACCTTTACACCATAGCCAAACCCTGGTTGAGACAACCACGAACCTTTCATGCCGAACCTTCTTGAGCCTTCACCGAACCCATGCACTGCAGCTCTGCCCGAACCTTGCGGGGGCTGCGAACCTTGCAGGAACGAAACACTATAGCGAACCATCCCTCTTGGTTGCGAACCTACCATCAACCGAAGCTTTCACCTGCCGAACGTGTGCATGGGGGCCGAACCCACCTGTTTTCTAGCCGCATCAGTTGTAGTCCAAGACCCTCTATATTCGGCCAAAAATTTCATGTAATCCAGCCGTGGTGACCAACTGGCCCAATATGCTGGCCCAATGACATGTCGCATGAGTCCAATACAAACCCAACCGGCCTAGCCACAAGCAATAGCTTCGGCCCATGTTGGCCCAATAGGCCCGTGTTCTTGTAAGTCGGCCCAGAACATTTGGCTTGGCCCACATAATTACTTCGATACATAATAGCCTACGCGGCCCATGGCATGGGTGGGATCCAACAATTCGGTCCACTAAAGCCCAACCGGCCCAATGCTCACCTAGAACTGACCCACATGATACTAACTCGGCCCAATCACGTGCTATACGAACCATGTGATAACAGAAAGTTAACATTTCACTAAACAAAGATTAGAGGATAAGATTACATGAAATCTTAGAAGTTAATACAAAGGCGATGGATTTTGAGTTTAATACGCTTTATAGACTCAAAACATTACGGGGTACAAATTGATTACAAAATTATGTAATTTACCTGAAATAACGGATTTAAAATAATAAAAAAAATTGATTAATTTATGGTGAAGTGCCGAGAGCCTATAATGGGGTAAGTGAACGTAATAACAAGTAATACAAGGAGTATAGCACTGGAACCGGGGTCGAGTGAAGACTGAGACATGAAAGTGTTAGCCATATTTAGGGCTAACACAAACACACACACAAACACAAATTCCAAGGATTATACTTATGAAAAACAACAACATGAAATCAATACAGGATCGTAAAAACAACCTCAAACACAATCAAGAGCGCAATTCTTCGTTTAAGCTAAGTCAACCACTTCAACACAATGTGAGGTCATATGCCCCTTTTCTCTAATCTTAACTGATTTTAAACTCTCGGGGCTGAGAAACACGATTACTTTTATTTATTTAAAAGTTTTGCTTAACCTATTGCTTATACTTTGATTCTAGATAATATTAAATTGCTTATTATCGCTTATCATTGTATGCATACTTGTATGATTATGATATGACAGGGATAATCACATGAACATGATAAATATCTTCATAATTCATCAACACATTAGAATAACATAGTTATAAGATTTTATCTTACAATACTCAGTTATTCTTACATGAGCAAACATTGGGATAATTCATACTTAAACAAACATTGGAGACAATTACAGAGAAACATGACGACACAACAAAACATATGAATGATCAGAAGATAATACATCTTCTAAATACCATTCAACATTATAATTAACTAAGTTTGATAAGTCAAGTACTTATAACGCTTAGTTTACAACTTAAAACATACTATGCGATAGTATGGAGCATTTATCATCCACCACCTGAGCGGATTAAGGGTGGCAAGACTAGTTCTTACCACAGCTTAATGGCAACATGGTGAACATATGGATCATTTAGAATGATAATCATGATAACGTATCTTCATGATAACAATATCATTCTTACATCTGTTGACATAAAGTGATAAGACAAGTTCTTATTCAACTTTGTTAACTACATTGAGAACACACGGCGGGATAGAGGTGAATCGGATGCATTGTAATCTGATTACGTGAGGATCACAATGGATTCGTTTTAGGCTCTATATGTTGCATTGAGAATACATTACAAATGGTTAATTAACACTTTTATTGATTAAAAGTGTGTCAACAGTTAACCTCACAAGCAACAGAATAATACAAGGAGCAGATTAAATAAATTTGATATCCTTAATACATCTAAGAGTTATCAATACTTCGGTTTGATGACAATAACTCTATTATTATATTATTCTATACATGATATCACATGTGATCAACAATGAGATGAACAAGTGGAAATAGAGATGGAAATCAATAGTTGTATTGCAAGTAGTGTGGAGTTCTAGTAGTGATGTGGTGGGATGTTGGCTAGGGCTTGGTTCCCTTACATATGCCCTATATATAAGCATCACTACTAGGATGATATATTACTTGTGAATATAACTATTGAGAAGTCATTGGGTGAACGGGTGAAATAAACAATATACAAGTAACAGAACATACATTGTGATTGTGCATGTGAATGAATCAAGGTTTTCAATTAACATACTTATGAACTCACCAACCTAGTGTTGACTTTGTTTAAATGTATGTTTTCTCAGGTGACGAACATGTGTAGTCACTCATATGCCAAGGCTTAGCTAGTGGAGTTTTAGAAGACCTAGCTTCATTTTGTGTTGCACATTTTGATATGACAAAACATTGAATCCTATTTTGTATATCTTGTATAGTTACAAGATAGAAGCCACGGTGATTCTTTTGGATAGATTTACTTGGTTAAATTATGAACGATACATTGTAATTTAATCTTGTAATTCTATATCATTGTTGTGTTAGCATTTCTCATTTATTTATCATGTGATATGTAAATAATCTGATCATTTCGATTATCACAACGATATCACGCCCCGGGAACCTTCCGCCCGAAGGGAAAGTCGATCCAGCCCGCCGGCTTGGGGTGTGACAACATTGGTCTACTTAAAAGTTGTCAGCCAAATGAGTTTCATTTGTTTGAATATTGTACAAAACTTGGACTTGAGTTTCAATAAAATTGTATTCAACCATATTACTCAAATCCGAACCAATGAGTCTTTTCTTAAAAAGCAATAAGACAAAATAAAAGAACAAAAAGGAAACCGTCTTTTTATATATAGAGAGATACTTGATTATTTTCAGAATGGTACAATTTTCTACTTTCTCAAACAAAAACAACATCGGTAAGAGTTCATCTTGATTTCATCTGAAAAACAAGTTCTTGTACCAGAAAGTGGTTGTAACTCAGAGTGACAAACATCAAGACTTCAAGATAATCCAAGTTTTGATTCGAATCGTTGATTGCCACACCGGTTATTGCCTGTTAGCACATCCTCTTTCTAACATGCTATTTTTATATAATGACTATATGTATATATGAGAGAGAGTTTGGAATTTTGTTTACCCACTTTAAATACCATTATTTAAATAAAGTAGGAAAGGAAAGAAAAAAAAAATAAAAAAAAACCATCTAAGAATGAGAGTCGAACCGTTAACACATTCACTTGAGGTAAGCAGACAGGGGCTGGCAAAATTGGTACCTGTTAAGACACGATTAGACTTGTTTAGCAAAAAAATTACTATTTGATTTTTTACTTTTTTAAAAATAATAAAAATTAAGATGCTAAACTTTATCATTTTTGTTTTTTGTTACATAAAATATAAAACTCATGCTTAAATCACCAAACCAAGTGTTAAACAAGTCGTTTTCATGTTTATACTTGCATTAATCGCGTCATCTGAAACCTGTTAAAACCCGTTAAGACCCGTTTTTCCATCCGTAGCTCAAACCACCAAGATACAATTACATAGATTGTATGTATTACAAAGTTATTTATAATAATTATTTAATTAGTTTTAGTGTTTGTATGCCATTACTACCATTTCCATTTGTATATATAATAATATGTCATGTTTGATATTTGATTTATATATAAAAAAGAGTTTAAAGAAGTGTGTATACATCTATGCCTAAGCTTTGAGACCCTATTGGCCTATTGCATTGGCATGTAGGAAAATTCTTAAAGTACGATTTGGATGGTCAAATGCCATTTGATAGGTTTTTGTCTCGATGTTTATTTTACATGTGTATAAGTGTAACATTCATACTTACATGGGTGTCCGATCGTATCTATACGGGCATTTGGTCGTATTTAATAATTACACCGGCACTTAACCATTGTTTTAGGCGTTTACTGTCGGAACCTGTAAATGATCGACAGTCAGCGGAAACTTTGCTTTTTATAAAATAAATAAATATTGTTTATAGTCAACAGTGGCTAACATGGTTGTCAGACAAACGCCTACACCCATAACACATTGGTTAAAGTGTAGACATCATGCATGAGTGTACGGGCATCAGCGCCCGAGTAAAGCACGAGACATTTTCTTATTGGTCATGCTTATATCGAACGCATGTATATGTACAAACAACTACGTCTGTATACGAATGAGCATTTTGAGGGATTGGATCATCAAATAACTATTTTTCACTTCAACATTCAATTGGTTATTTAGGGAATTTTCCCATATAGTGTTACTTTAACTGTACTTCGATGTCATATTTGTAATTATGTTAAGGAAAAATAATAATAAAAAAATAAAAAATCGTGATCTGGAGCTCACAATTCACAAACTAACATCTTAAAATCTAAATTATGTAAAAACCGAGGCTCGGTTTACAATCCAAGCCGAGCTATGCTTGGTATATATTCAAGCCGAGTCCGAGCTTGCCCTCGGCTCGGCTCGGCTCGGCTCGGCTCATGAACAACCCTAAAATAATGGCTATATAGTTTTGGTCATCAGTGCCGTCAGGTTTTCGGCCGATTTTGAATCTCCATGGATTGGGTTTAGTTATATGCGAATCATTGTGGGCTAATATTTGTTTTAGCAGGTTAAGTTTAACCGCTACCCAATCTCAACTCAATTCAATACTTTTCTTGAACTCTGATTTAGGTTTGTTCATCAAACTAGAAAATTGTTTATTCAGTTTTTTTGGATCTGTATATTCTAGATTTGAAAATTTTGAAACACTATCCAAATTCCCAAATTACATAAACAAAAAACACGCTTGACCAATATGAATTTATCCAAATAAACAGAATAAGCATGATTTGTAAAACCAAATAAACATGCTTTATTTGGGTTGATAACAACAAATTCTGTTTATTCAATATTCAATCTCTGAGTATCATTTTGGATCAGTTTTCTTTTTCCCGGATACAAACACAATTCAGATTTTGGATTTTTTGGATTTTCTGTTTTTTGAACCCACCTAAACATAAACATAATAAACAGGCTAACCAATAAGCGTGGTTTTACCAATCCAATCAAGGCATGGTTTTCACCTTCTCCCTCAAACGATACAAACTTTGGATCAAATGTTTGCATTTCTACCATGTTACATCGACAATCAAAATCAACCGATTCAAAGCAAGAGAACATATAAGAAGCATACTATACATTTCATGAGGTTACACAAAGAGCAGGGGCATAATCGTCAATCATCTTTTTCGGGGTTGGAATATATTCCCAAGCACTTGAAAAAAATTTGTTTCGCAAACCCGAAGAAATTACATGGATGATGCGAATGTTCAAATATCATACCACTACTCTCATTTGTTGTGGACGATTCTGCCCTTGGTCTCCCATCTGGTTTCTTTGCTCTTTGCAATACTTCACTTGTGCTTGTTCCTATCTCCTTTATTTCATTTTCTCGAATCTACAAAAATCATCAATTAATTAGCATATGCTTTTATAAAAGGGGAAAAAAGTCTAACACATTTAGTAGTAAACGGGTCGGATTGGTGTTGGTTTTATTGCAGACAGGTCAAATCAAAGCCTTTTGGCAAAAGAGGAACACGCAAATTGGGTCCAACGTCACACAAAGTATAAATTTTAAAGTAATATATTTACTGTTTTGCTGGTAACAAACTTGGAGGAAATTTTAAACCAAGACAAAAAGAGTTTGCATGCCAACCTGGCCTGGCCTGGCCCGTCCCAACCCAGCCCGTTGTGACCTGACCCACCTATCCTGTTACCGTTAACAACCAGCATGATATTGTTTTTAAGGCGGTTGCGTACTTGTGTAGTTGTGTGTGCATTCAGGACACTCTTAACCAGCAACAACTAATATGTTCACGGTGAAAATGCAAGTTTAGGAGACACTTTATTTTAGGAACATTTACATATTCCCCCCTCCAAATATCATTTATTACGTATATACCCAACCAAAAAAGTCAATTATATATTTCCCCTTTTTAAAAGATAGTTCCCCTTCAAAATATACTAGTCAATTACATCTTTCCCCCTTGCAAGGGGAAATATGTAATTGATTTTAAGGGTTGGGTAAATATGTAATTAAGGCTCTCGTTAGGGGGATATATGTAAATAATCCTTTATTTTAATAAGCAATAAAGAAAATTTATGCTGAAATAGAATCAATCTGGAATCATATGTTCAAAATTATCAAGTACAAATCAAGTTGTATAAATTTATGTAAAACTGATGTGTCATTAATCAAGATCCCTTAAAAAATATTCTTATTACTATAATATCAACAGAAGACCAACGGAAAGAATTGAGATGCCAATGTCTAATTGTCGTTGCAAACCATCTATTTTATAAATCCAACAGATAGTTGTCCTTTGCTTACAAAAAAAAAAGAGACAATTACATAATATTTCCAGCTTAGATAATTGAACATGACCATAATATAATAATGCAGACCAAAACAAAAAGTAGCATACAAAAAAATAATATTTAACTTGATAGTAACCTTTATATTTTGGGAAGCTTTTTGTCATAATATATTATGGATAACTCAGAAGACAGATTAGACCACCAAAAAAAAAACTCTACAGATTTCTAATATGTTTTAACTAAATGTGGCATTTTTTACACAAAACAAATAAAGTTTTGGGTTGTCATATATCCAACTCATTTGATAAACAGCGTGTGTTCGGTTCAACTTGCTTAACTAAGCAGGTCGTGTTTTGGTTGTGTTTAACTCCTTTTAATTGAAAAAGTAGATCACCAACCCAATTAACACATTTACATTGTAGGTTTCTTAATGTAAGGCCATTAATATAATTAGATCTGGATGCTTTTATAGTTGAATCGTCAAAATTGTTTTCAGTAAATTATATTCTCTTTGTGTTTTTCATGTGAGTTGTCTTGAAACTTTTAGTTTGAAATTAAACTCTGGATGAAGAAAACACAAGCTTGGGATGAAAATTATGTCATCTAACGAAATTCATTGGTTCAGAGGGGTTTGATAGAGTTTTTTTGGTTGCATTCGGTTTTTTTCAGTTTTTAATTGAACTGAACCAAAATCGTTTGAATTCGGTTTGGTTAGCCACTAGCATTGTGCATGAATGTTTCACTAGCACTGTGCATAGCAGTAGCCACTAGCCAGATGCAGTCTGGCTAGTTATGTTTACCCATGTTTGGTACTATGGTGATATAAAAAAGTGTCACACCTGCAGATCACTTGACATTTTCTTAATGAAAAAGGCTTGTAGCTTAACAAGAACTTTTTGGTTCCTTCATATTTCTTACTGTTTTAATGAGCAATAATGTTTGTTTGATTTTTGTTTCTTGAGGGAATATAGACCTGACAATCTTGACTCATAGAAAGATAAATAGGTAGATTTGGGTAAACAATTATTGTATTTTGGTATGAAATGGGTAACATTATGACATAGAATGAGTTAAGATGGTTAACATTTTAACACAATGCTGGTTAAGATGGGTAACTTAAAAACTATGTGAACATAATTAATTTAAACAGATAAGAATGATCAAAAATATATTTGAATAAATTATTTGTTTAGTTACATATCATTTTAACTTGAACAAAATTGATGTTTTTTAAAATGACCCATTTAAACTCAAACGGATTTTGCTTAAAACCCATCTTGACACGCACCCGTTCTGACTTGTTAGCCAACCCAACCCGCCCATTTTGCCAGGGGAATATCTTTGTTTGTAAGAAAGATAAATATTAGACCATAAACTTTTTTTAAAAAGATAAAAAACAATCTTCATCTATATACTAGCCAAGACAAAATCAGGAATCTACATTCTTGGGGCCGAGTATTTATGTAATTTCAACATAAAAGTTTACAACAATCTTTATGATCAAAGAAGGGATATGAAAGAATTGTGCTGCCCCTCTTTGGTTTGTTATAATGACCTGTTTATAATGTTTACAACAGATCGTCAGATCCTATACAAGGTAAACGTTGACTATGTAGCTAATTCTAAGGCTAAATACAAGGAACTAAATCCTATCAATTACATAAATATCTCTTTAAGGTTTCCAGAAAATGTAATAAGTACTTGAAAGCACAATTTATTAATACCAAATTCATTAAAAATCCTTGGCAATTTGAACTTCAAAAAACAATCAAATACAAAATTCCATGTATCCTTAAACCTAACTAACAGATTCTATTAGTTTGAATTCAAAACTGACATTCATTCAGTTTGACCACCAAGAAATCAACTAAAACAACAATTTATCACCCTCAACAACATGAATTAATATGTATTCAAACAGAGGCTAATCAAGTGATATCATACCTTTGAGTTGTGACGAGTGTCGGAAGTGAGGAAGGATCGACTAGAAAATGAGACGACAGTGGCTGACGGAGAATCGGAAGGGGTGGAGAGATCGGAAGACGTGGTGGTGAAATAACAAAGGAGGATAATGAGAAGAAACATAGCAAGCAGTTGGATCCAAATCAGCCATGGAATCCTGTAGCTGTCGATTATGAGTTCATCCCCAAATTCAAACATTATGCAGAAAGATGGAGAAAGAAGAAATGCGACCGAATACGACTTTAAAGTGTTCAAGAAGACTTCATGTCGCCTTTTGATAGATTGCTAAAAAAATCCAAACCAAAACAAGGCTAAGCTTGATGCACAATTATATAGACATGCGAAAACCGATTCGACGGGCGAAAACCGATTCGACGGTCGAAAACCAGTTTCTAAATAACCAAACCAGCTAATTGGTACATGAGGGTTTGTTGTTTTACGCAAAAATAGGTTCGCTTAAAATCCCTTTTTTAACCTATATACCATAACCCAACCGAATGAACCAAACCGGTGAAACTAGTTTTTTTTACAAACATATATAGTTATATACATTTAGAAAATAATGAAAAAATCAAATAATATTTATTTATCTATACAACTTTTAAAAATACAAAATTAAAATAAGTGAAGAAAAATTAAACAAATTATAACTTGTCGCCATTGTTGATGACCGATTTCAACATGTAAACACAATTCTACAACAGATATTCAAAGTAACGGCACGAAAAATGAAGATTAAACAAGAGATTCGTAAAGATTTCTCAACAAAATCACTTTAACAAAGAGATACACATTACAAACAACAAATTGAAGTTGAAATCTAAATTGATTAGGTCGGTTAAGTGAGTTAACTAGTTTCAAAGGTTGAGGGGTAACTTGTCAATTAGGCAAAGTTGTTTAAAAGAGGGATAAGACCATTGACTTGGTC
Source organism: Mikania micrantha (assembly GCA_009363875.1). Taxonomy (NCBI): domain Eukaryota; kingdom Viridiplantae; phylum Streptophyta; class Magnoliopsida; order Asterales; family Asteraceae; genus Mikania; species Mikania micrantha. Next base: position 19,434,718 of record CM018685.1, read on the forward strand.
AAAATCCAGGCATTTCATGTGTGTGTGTATGCTCATACGATCCAGAGAAGAGAAAAGATAATAACTCTCAAAAACCTTGTTTCCCACACTTGACTCTTGGTTTAAATTCGAGTTTGAGGAGCCAAATCACTATCCTTAGTGATTACTAACATCTTTTAAGTGATTTGTGATTCGTATTTGATCTTAGTAGTGAGTTCTTGTGATTCAAAAGATTAGGAGTTAACACAAATATTGAATTGGTTGATTAAATGAATTAGAAACCATAAATTGATGTTTATTATGTTTTTGTAACAATCAAATTACTAGTTGTTATGATATTTAGTTGAAATTGGTTTAGATAGATTTGGGTAACTCGAGAAATTGTGTTTAATTCTTTTCGATTGTGTTTAACAACTAGTATGATTGTTTATATCATAGTTTTGATATAGTTATGCATCAATTTTGACTAGGGCTGGCAAAATAGGTTTTATCATGTTTACAGGTTAAAGACGACGCGATGAATGCATATATAAAACATGATAATGACTTTAACACTGGTTTGGTATTTTAAACTTGACAGTTCAATTATTTATGTAACAAAAAAGATAAATAATAAAGTCTAGCCTCATAATTTTTATTATATAAAAAAATGTAAAAAAATTGCATAGTGTACTTTTAGTTAAACATATTTTATTGTCTTATCAGGTGCCCATTTTGTCAACCCTAATTTTGAGAGTCAATTACATATTTCCCCTTGCTAAAACCTTTTATTACATATTTACTCAATCACAAAACTAAATTACATATTTCCCCCTTCTATACCAAATATATTACATATTTATCCATTTCATTAAAATTTTTTTATGTTTCCTATGTTACCCGTAATGAACTAACTAAAAAAAATTTGCATATTTCTCCTTACTAAGGGGTAATTTCAGAACATCGGGATATTTGTGATTTTAGTTTAACATTGGGGATAAGGTAATTTGGATGTTTAATAAGGGGATATATGATAATATCCCTAGTTTTGAATTATCTTTTATAAAAATGATGAATTGGTGATTTTGGAGTTTAGAAATGGGATTGGTTAATGTTTAAATATTACCAAGATTAGTCGAATAAATGAATGCACACCAAGTGTTTGATTAAATGCTTGAGATTTCAAAGTCAATGATTATGACAAAAACATGTTGATTAAAAGTGATAAACTTGACTTCTAAACAATAAATGATGATAAACAAGATTCAAACACATTAATTGAGTTCGAATCAAGGTGAATTTGTATTATGTGTATTGAATATTGTTGAATGTGTGTGAAATACAACTAGGAATTAGTGGAGGAAGTCAAAGAAATAGTCAAAGAACTGGAAAGGATGTTATAGATGCAAAACAATCATTTAAACAAGGCAAGTCATTCAACTTACTAAACATTACATACACTTAGTAAAAAGAATCCACATGGATGAGTTGAATGAATGTGCATAACTAGTTTGGAACTAATTAAGTTAAAAGACTCTATGACATGTATGTTAAGTTCTAATGTGTTTTTGTTGTGTTGAGTTATATGTGCAATATATATGCATAATAATAATAATAATAATAATAATAATAATAATAATAATAATAATAATAATAATAATAATAATAATAATAATCGGATGAGCCGATAATTGAGTAAACAAACCACAAGCATGTGGATAGCCGGTGGAATTGATCAATTAAACCACTAGAGTATGGATAACCGGATGAGCCAAGGATTTAAATTGTTAAAACCACTAGGGTGTGGGTAGTTGGATGAGCCAATAGATTGAGTGAAATTATTGTTAAGATTCTAACTTAAATAATAATTAAGACATATGTATAGGAATTTACAGATGTTAAAACATTATATAGGTTTCATAAGATTACACATTATTGGAAGATATAATCAAAAGGTATAACTAGTTCATTATTCAGATTTTGGGATTTAAGGTAAATTAAATGACTTTTATAAACTTATTTTAACAAGGTCAAATTTTATATATACCACGTGCATATGTTTTTTATAAGTAAGTGATATAAATAATGCAGTTTTAATAATTTTAAAATAATTTTATATAAGTTATAAAACATTTTGAAATACTGATAAAACATTTTATAAATGTATAAGTATGTTATTTATGATTCTTTTTATAAACTTTATATAAATTTTACAACCTTATAAAAATTTAACAAAAAAAATTGGTTAGTGTAAAGTTGAGGGACCCATTTTACCAAAAACCAAAACTGAATTTGTAAACAAAGCTTTGAGGGGCTGTTTATATTCGGCTAACCATACCCACGACCCAAATCCTTCCCGTTTGACCCGTATCCATCTCCACGCGGTTCTAACCTGTAATCTTGTACGATTTTGATCAATTAGGAAAGGATTTGAATGAGTTAACTAATCCTAATCAATAATTAATCGAATTTGCAACCGTATCAATCAAAAATTGTGTCAATAACCATTAACAACGACCGAGAATTCAAATTCAGTTCCTTGCGATATTACGAAACTCTCTGTATATACAACAACCATTCACGAACTGGTTTTGATCGCGATTTGAACTTGAAGCTCGATCGGAAGTTGTTCTTGGCCTCATTAGCGTAATTGTAGATTTAACCACATACAGTAAGTGATTCTTACTTCATTATAGTTGGTTTGCGATTGGGAACAATAATCCCATGATCTTGTACACAATCAGGTTCAAAATCAAAGCAATTTGATTCAGAAAGAAATTAGGTAGCGTTTGGTATGCATGAATGAGTGGTGGAATGGAATAAGTCATTACGTTGGAATGAAAAGAAACATGTTTGGTTACCACATAGGAATGGAATGCACCATTCCACAAGGAATGTAATTCCTTCACTTTTGATGATTTTCATTCCTTATAGTAGGAGTGTGTTTTTTTCATTCCTTCTCTTGAAGGAATGATCTTACCAATCACCCGACCCATGTTCAAAACCATTACCTGACCAATGTCCAAAACCATTACCCGAATCATGTCCAAAACCATTATCCGACCCATAACCTAACTCATGACCCGAACCATGACCCGAACCATGACTCGAACCATAGCTTGATTCATGAGCCGATCCATGACTCAAACAATTACTCGACCCTTGACTCAAACAATGGTCAACCCATGAACCAAATCATTACCTGTCACAGACCTGACCCATGACCCAAACCACGACCCGATCCACATACCAAACTATGGCCCAATCCATGAAATGCCTCATATGAGCTAAACAATTATTGACCAATGAACCGACTGATGATACGAACCATGACTCGACCCATGACCCATAACCCGACCCATGATTCAAATGACTAAAACCATGACTTGACTCATAATTTGTATTCTATTCTTTTATCTTCTTATGTCTACCAAACAACAAAAGTAATAAATCATTTCATTACCATATGTAACCAAACATGACAATGGAATGGTAATGATCCATTTCTTTCCCACATCCATTCCATTCCCTCGTCCATTCCATTCATTCATACCAAACAGACCCTTAGGGTTTTCGTTTCCTTTGAATTTGATTTGGGAGAAATCTAGGTGGTACATGTCTTAATGAAACGCATTGGAGTTGTCAACAATTACGAAGCCAACGAAGCTTGTCTTCCACCTGCTCGTTAAGACTTGCCCTATGAACAGACCTGGGTTAGAAGCCTCTAAGGTACGTTTTGCATTTTTTTTATATTTATATCTTTTAAGTTATTAATTCTTTTAAATTTTGTCTCACATAAAATTCTATAAATAAAAGTTTACGATGACGGTGACGGTAACGGTGACGAGGATGAGGACGATGTTAAGGTAATCCAGATTTAGAAAAGATAAGCCGGGAGGGAAGGTTGATCTCATGGGGAGGCTTTGGTGGAGATCATATTTATCTTATTTTGTTTAAGTTTTGAATTTTGTTTAGCATAAGTCAGCTAGACAATTTGTATTTAAATTGTTGCTTTCATGAATTTCTTTGTATCAGTTTTTCAATTAATCAATATACTTCGTAGTTGGTATTCAGTGGTTTTGTTTTGCCAATTGTGATTGTCTCCAACAATTGGTATCAGAGCTACGGTCAGCTCTTTTGATGGGATCCTTCGAGAACAAGTCACGAGCAACATATAGATATGGAGTGAATAACCAGATCAGGAGGTGAAGCATTATCAAGTGTGTTGTGGGGAGAATAATTATACTCGGTTGAAAAGATGGCTTAAGGAGTCGTGACTGAAGGCGTTAACAACCAGATTATCGTGAACCAACGAGAATCTGGAGGATCCACGTTAACATGTCCAAAGTTGACAAGCATAAACTACAATATGTGGATCGTAATGATGGAAGCCATCCTTGATGCGCAAGGATTGTGGGAAGCAATAGACCCCGTCACTGGAGATGCGGTAGATCACAAAACGAATAAGATGGCTCGCGCCATTCTTTATTCATCGCTACCAGAGAATGTACTGATGCAGGTGGCAAGAACCCGGAGTGCCAAAGATATTTGGGAAGCACGTCGGGTAAGATTCCTTGGTGCTGACCGGGTTCAGCAAGCCCGGTTACAAAAATTGAGGCGAGAGTTCGATAATCAGAAGATGAAGGAAAATGAGTCGGTTCAGGACTTTACGGGAAAATTATCCGGGCTGGTTACAAAAAATCAACAGCATTGGAGAAAGTATTGATGACCCAACCCTTGTAAGAAAAATCCTAAACTCCATGCCACCTCGGTTCATTGCATTTGTCGCTACCATTGAACAGATAATTGACCTAAACGCGTTAACGTTTGAAGATTGCATTGGATGACTTAAGGTGTTTGAAGAAATAATAAGAGGTCAAGAAAGCTTGGTAGAAAAAGAGAGTAAGCTACTGTTTGCAAGAGCAGAAGGTAATTCGAGGGGAAACAATGATGAAGAAAGGAATTATGGCCGGGGACAAGGCATGGATAACCGCGTGCCGAGGTCAAGGAAGAGGCTGAGGCTATGGAAGGGGTCGAGGTAGATCACAATAGGAAACAAACAATCAGACATCTCATCAAGGTCATGACAAGCATGATCAGAACCGCATCACTCAAAGACGAGATAAAAGAGATGTACAATGCTACAACTGCAACAATCACGGTCATTATGCATGGGAATGTACAAAGCAGCCTGAAGCTGAGGAAAATCTGAATAATGTAGATGAAAGAAAACAAACTTTGATAATGGCACTTATTGAAGAGGAAGATGAGAATATTCTACTCAATGAGGAGAAGGTTCACCCCGTCATGTATGAAAACAACTCACAAGATGAATCAGTCTGGTACCTGGACAATGGTGCCTCGAATCACATGACGAGGAGGTTAAGCTTCTTCACCAATTTAGATGAAAAGGTGGCAGGGCTGGTGAAATTTGGTGATGGCTCAAAGGTGCAGATCAACGGTAAAGGAACAATAATATTTGAATGTAAAACAGGTGAACACCGGATTATTGAAGATGTTTACTTCATACCCGACTTGAAGAGAAACATCCTAAGCCTGGGTCAATTCACTGAGAATGGATGCAAGGTTTGGATGGAAGGAGGTCAACTATGGTTCTATGAAAAGAACGATCAACTGCTCATGAGAGTACATAGGAGTATCAATCGGCTATATAAGATTGCGTTGAAGGAAGGAAATCCGGTTTGTTTACTCTCCCCCATGGACGACCAAGCGTGGTTATGGCATGCTAGGCTTTGTCACCTAAACTTAAAGGGCATAAACTTCATGAAGACAAAGGGCATGGTGCATGGAAACCTACAAACAACCACGAGTGATCGAGTATGTGATGCTAGCATGTTGGGAAAACATGCTCAGACACCCTTCCCAAAGGCTGCCATGCATCGCTCCCGCGTTCCGTTTGAACTTGTTTATACCGATTTATGTGGACCGATCTCCCCGCCCACCTTGGGTGGGAATAGATACTTCATGCTACTAGTGGATGATTACTCAAGATTCTCCTGGATATACACACTAAAAAAATAGGATGAAGCTCTCGGTATCTTTAAACAATTCAAACAGGAGGTCGAACTCGAAACGAAATTGAAGATCAAGACAATAGGAAGTGACAGGGGAGGAGAATTCCTTAATCAATTATTCGCAAGGTATTGTAATGAAACCGGCATCAAACAATACTTCACTGCTTCATACTCGCCACAACAGAATGGGATCGTAGAAAGGCGAAATCGAATAGTGCTTAACAACGCTAAAAGCATGATGAAAGCTATGGATATTCCTCAAAACTTCTAGGGAGAAGCTGTTAGACATGTAGTATACTTGATGAGTCGGTCCCCCACAAAATCTCATAAAAATGCAACCCCATACGAAGTACTGAAGGGCCGGAAACCGAACATAGCACATCTAAAGGCATTTGGATGCTCCTGCTATATGAAGATACCCCCGATAAATCAAATAAAACTTGATGATTGAGGTAGAGAGGTTGTCTATCTTGGGTCAGAATCTGGCACCAAGGCATACTGAGTGTTTGACCCGACTCAAAAGAGGTTGTATACAAGCCGAGACGTAAAATTTTAAGATGACACCAAGTTTGATTTGAACCGAGCCACGCAAGAGCTAAACATACAGAGCGGGATTGAGTGGGTTGAATTCATCATTGAACCAGATAATGTGTCTAAAGAAAGTATAAACACGGGAGGAAGTTCAACAAATCAGACTGAAGCTCAAGCTAAATTCAATGGGGAACCAGAAGCACATGATCCAGGAGAAGTCTAGTTTTAGAACACCAATGCATCCCTTGATCAACAAAACGAACACCGTATTCAAATAAAATCAACGATAGAAACAAAACTACCCAGGCACCTTGAAGACTATGTACTACAAGGTGAAGAGTGTCTTCTCACAGATGGTAAACCAATGCACTATGAAGAAGCCAAAGACAACAATGAATGGATGAAAGCCATGTTTTATGAAATGGTTTCCAATGAATAAAACGAAACATGGGAACTACAAGAGTTACCAGACACACACAAAGCAATCTACCTGAAATGCTTCTTCAAAATTAAAAGAGATGCAGATGGGACGGGAATAAAGCATAAAGCAAGGCTGTTAGCAAAGGGCTACATTCAACAGCCAGGGGTAGTCTTCGATGAAGTTTTTGCCCTGGTAGCGAGACTTGAAACTATCTGGTTAATTCTGGCATTAGCTGCAACAAAAGGTGGCGTGTATACCATCTAGACGTGAAGTCAACATTCCTAAATGGAGAATTGAAGGAGATTGTATTCATGCAACAACCTGATGGATTTAAAGTACCAGGAAAGGAGAAATTAGTCTATAGATTACGCAAGGTCTTGTATGGACTTCGCCAGGCCCCTCGAGCATGGAATGAAAAGCTTGACATAATGTTAAAAGGTTTGAATTTTGTCCAATGTCCAAGAGAGCAGGCGGTATACACAAGAAAGAAAGAGAATGAAATGATAATCGTGTGCATATATGTCGACGATCTCTTGATCACAGGATCAAATCAAGACAACATTGATGAATTCAAGGCTCAAATGAAGAAAGAGCTTGAAATGCAAGATCTGGGACTACTCATATACTACTTGGGAATCGAGGAAGAACATAACAAGAGATGTAAAGAAATAAAATAAGAGTCTTATGCAAAGAAGATTCTAAAATTAGCTAGTATGCCAGATTGCAACTCATGCAAGAATCCCATGGAACCAAGGACACAAGTAACAAAATATGAAAATGGGACCCCTGCAAATGCAACAGATTTTAAAAAACTTATTGGAAGCTTGAGGTATCTAACACACACGAGACCTGACATAAGATATGTAGTAGGTGTTGCAAGTAGATTCATTCAGGATCCAAAACAGTCTCATCTAAAAATCCTCAAGCAAATCTTATGGTATATAAAAGCCACCGTCGGTTACGGTTTGAGGTATGGACAAGATGAAGATGGAAATATAAGTGGGTTCTGTGATAGTAGCCACACTACATACCCAAGTGACAGTAAGAGTACTACCGGTATGGCATTCTATTATGGAACATCACTCATATCATGGACCTGACAGAAACAACAAACTGTTGCTCTCTCATCATGCGAATCCGGATTTATGGCTGCTACAACTGCAGTGTGTCAAGCGATATGCCTTAGAGGATTGTTTAGTGAGCTAACAAGCAATGAAGAAAAAGTTGTGATGTTATATGTAGACAACAAGTCAGCCATTGCATTGATGAAGAATTCGGTATTCCATGGAAGAAGCAAGCATATTAACACAAGAATTCATTTCATACGGGAAAGCATGAAGTTCAAGTTGAACATGTTAGTGGTGAACAACAAAATGCGGATATTTTAGCTAAAGCATTACCAAGAATCAAATTTGAAGAAACGCGAAGATTACTGGGAATGACTGATTTGTGAGGAACATATCAGGATTAAAGGAGAGAATGTTAAATTAATCTTGATTTAAAGAAGATAAACTGGGGAGGCAAGGTTGATCTCATGGGGAGGCTTTGGTGGAGATCATACTTATCTTATTTTGTTTAAGTTTTGAGTTTTGAATTTTGTTTAGAATAAGCCTGCTAGACAATTAGTATTTAAAATGTTGCTTTCATGAATGTAACATCTGTGCCGGAATCGTTACCGGAATAGTAAACTACACTGTAGATTGCACAGTAACTCAGGTACACATGACGTGAAGCTATGTCTATGCTATTGAAACATTCGGAGTAACATGAAACTATTAAACGATTGTCTGAATCTGACTGAAACCTTAGGGTTTAACAGTCAGAAAACAGGTCAGACAACACAGTGTTGAAACTTAAATACTTGATGTGATGTTATTTGGTGTAAACGTATGTGAGGTTAAACAAAACAAAACCTTAACAGTTATTATTACGGAATGCTAAACCGATGAATTATTCGTATAGGTGACGATCTGTACGAATGATTCTGAAAGTTTAACATTTGAAATAATGACTTAACAGTAGAAAACAAGAATCAGAAAGCCAAACCATCGACGTGTTCGTTCGAATGACGATTCGAACGAATGCGCGCGATGGTGATGCGATCTGATGAAACGATAACGAAAACGAATAACGATACGAACGATCATAAATTTAAAGAAATATTATATTTCTTATTTTACAATTTTGAAACTCATCATAAAATAATTTAAATTTAATTACTTTATTATATCACGAATAAATTTAACGAAACGTGAAAATTTTTTTAAACACGTAAAAATAATTAAGTGCGACAAGTAAAATATTGCAACGATAATTAAATAAAAATTTAGAAATAAATACTAATCATGTAGTTTAAGATAAACTCTTTTTATTGTATTTAAGAAAAACACGCGTAAAGTGCCGGATACGCGACGGGATTGCAAACCGAGCAACCGAAACGAACCCGAACACCCGTGGGAGTATATAAACATCAAATGCTTCATTTCTTTCATTTTTAAACAATCCCTCTCTCACAAATCCTCCCAACCCGTCACCACCCAAAACCCACCATTACAGGTTCGTCCCATTCGCTTGCAACCTGCTTCGAACATCATCATTTCCATCAACCATGGTTATCTCAGCTCGTTTCCAATGGTGGATCTATACTACAGAAGGTCGATGTGCGTGCGTATATGGTTCCTACGCACGTTGAGTAGGTGGGTCGAACAAGAGCATTAAAAACCCTATTTTTGTGAACTTTTACAGCATCATACCTCTCGATTCAGTGAGTAACTCTCTAGATCTGTTGTACTTCTATGTAGAGGGCTTCAAGAGCTTCACGTGGGCGAAAGAATCACCCAAATCGGGCTAGAAACGAGGGAGATATGGTCTTGCAAAGGTTGAAGATGGTGGGTTTTGGGTGGTGACGGGTTGGGAGGATTTGTGAGAGAGGGATTGTTTAAAAATGAAAGAAATGAAGCATTTGATGTTTATATACTCCCACGGGTGTTCGGGTTCGTTTCGGTTGCTCGGTTTGCAATCCCGTCGCGTATCCGGCACTTTACGCGTGTTTTTCTTAAATACAATAAAAAGAGTTTATCTTAAACTACATGATTAGTATTTATTTCTAAATTTTTATTTAATTATCGTTGCAATATTTTACTTGTCGCACTTAATTATTTTTACGTGTTTAAAAAAATTTTCACGTTTCGTTAAATTTATTCGCGATATAATAAAGTAATTAAATTTAAATTATTTTATGATGAGTTTCAAAATTGTAAAATAAGAAATATAATATTTCTTTAAATTTATGATCGTTCGTATCGTTATTCGTTTTCGTTATCGTTTCATCAGATCGCATCACCATCGCGCGCATTCGTTCGAATCGTCATTCGAACGAACACGTCGATGGTTTGGCTTTCTGATTCTTGTTTTCTACTGTTAAGTCATTATTTCAAATGTTAAACTTTCAGAATCATTCGTACAGATCGTCACCTATACGAATAATTCATCGGTTTAGCATTCCGTAATAATAACTGTTAAGGTTTTGTTTTGTTTAACCTCACATACGTTTACACCAAATAACATCACATCAAGTATTTAAGTTTCAACACTGTGTTGTCTGACCTGTTTTCTGACTGTTAAACCCTAAGGTTTCAGTCAGATTCAGACAATCGTTTAATAGTTTCATGTTACTCCGAATGTTTCAATAGCATAGACATAGCTTCACGTCATGTGTACCTGAGTTACTGTGCAATCTACAGTGTAGTTTACTATTCCGGTAACGATTCCGGCACAGATGTTACAGTCTCCCCTTGTTAAAGAAATTTCGTCCCGAAATTTAGAAATTATTATCAGGTACTACTCTTTCTATAACAAAAGGAAAACTTTGGTCAATGTGATATCCTTACGCTCCCAGATTAAACTCTAGGTTGCGTTTGGAATTTCCTATATATAGCCTCAAAGTTTTGCTAGTCTTATTGCTCATAATTGTCTTATTGTTATCGCTTGCTTAATCCTTGTGTGGCTCTAACACCTCATTGTTCAAACTAACCGATGCTATGAGCATCAGCTGTTACACAACTTTAGTGTTAGCTATGTCTTCCTACGCATGTTATGTGTATTAACCAAGGATTCTTTCATTGCTTCTATCAAGTTAAAAGTATTCCTAAGTTTCATGGAATACTCATGTGATTGTACCAATAGGAATAAGATAATTTCTTATTCATACTAGTATCAGAATAAAATGAAATATTACGAGTGAGGAGATACTACATACCAGTACCCGTTGTCGGGTCTTGGCGTGCTGCAGCGGCTCCAATCATGTATGCCCTCACACGAGGTGCTGGTGCTCCTTGTTGCACTCTTTTCAGGCAGTCCCTAGAGAAATGACCTGGTTCTCCACAGTTATAGCATCCCCGTTGGTTATTGTTATGATTGCCAGTGTTTTGTAGTGGAGGGATTGCTACTGCGGCATTGTTTGTAGCTTGTGTGGCTGGAGCACGGCATTGTTGAGTCCGGTGACCTAGTCGGCCACAGTTGTTGCATTGCCTGCATTGCACAGTAGCAGGGTGATGAAATTTGCATTGCGTACACTGAGGATGCATTCCCACATAGTTTTTGGGTGCAGTGTTGGTAGGTACTGCAGGGACTTGTCTTAGAGGTGTGGCCATCGCATAGTTTTCAACGACCTTTTGCTTTTTCGTTTGGTGATACCCTGGTTTCTTAGTTGTTGCTTCCTTAGATTTTTCTGCTTCGTCTTTCAGCACTCCTGACTTCACCATTACTCCCGTAAGCTTAGCTGAAAGAGCAATGGCTGACTCCAATGTAGCAGGATTTGCAGCCAACACAATACTCTGTATGCAGGAGGGTAATCCAGCTACATATCTGTCAATCAACTTTTCCAAAGTTGGCACCATCTCTGGCACCAAAGCTACTAACTCATGGTAGCGTGTGGTGAAAGTCATGTGATTGGCTCCCTTCATCACGTGGTTCGAGAGCTCAATCTCTAGTTGTTGCAGTTCATGTTTCGGACAGAACTCGTTCCTCAAAAGAAGTTTGAACTCTGCCCAGGGCATTGCCATTGCTTCGTCTCTTCCCTTAGCTCTGATCTGCGCGTTCCACCATGTCAAAGCTCGTTTGCTGAAAGATCCAGCTGCATAGCGCACTTTGTGATGTTCCGGACAACTACTTATGTCCAAAGTGTTCTCCATTTTCTCGAGCCATTGGATTAGTCCGACAGCTCCCTCGACTCCAGTAAAACTAGGTGGTTTACATCCTACAAAGGACTTGTAGGAGCAGTCTGAGGTGTGGCTAGTGTTTCCACTAGCTTCCCCTGTGGTATGGCCCGAGCTGTTGCCATGACTTTGAATCCTATTAATCATCTCTGGGATGACATCCTTCAATTGACTAGTCAGTTGAGTGCTCAGTAATGTCGCCAAGGCGATAGTAGCAGGATCAATTAGCTGAACATTGCTTGAGCCTGGTGGTGGAGAGTGTGGAGGAGGCGGAGGAGGAGGAGGTGGCGGTGGTGAATCTGCAGGTGAAGGTGTCGAAGAGTGTGGTGCAGAAGTCTGTGTAGTAGGCACCGGAGTCGGTTGTTTTCTAGGCGGCATTCTGATCATAACCAAAAGGATTTGGTTAGTGCAGTGATCGAATGTAGAAAACATAATGCAAACTTAAGTCTTAAATTCTCTACATGTGGGTCCCTAAGTTATAGTCTAGGCCAAACCATTTATGTAATGACCTATTATTCTCTATAACCTTGAGCTCTGATACCAATCTGTCACACCCCGAGCCGGCGGGGTTGGATCGGAGTCCCCGCCGGGCGGAAGGTTCCCGGGGCGTGATATCGAGGGTGATAATCATGATGATCAGATTGTTTACATGGCATCAATGTTTAAGAATAACTAAAGCACAATCAAATGATAATTAGGATTACAAAGTTAAATTACATTACCAATGTTCTGCAATTTAACTAGGTAAACCTATCAAAAGTGTATAGCTTCCATAGCAAAACATGTGCTTCTCCAAGTCTACTAGGTCTGCTAACTGGCATCCTAGTATGCAATCCAAAAGCTTAAGCCTATTCCTGTGCGTTACCTGAGAAAGCATGTAAAAGATCAAGTCAACACAACGGTTGGTGAGTTCATGGAGTTTATAAGTTTAAAAGAAAATAGCTTTAGCAAACCTCCTTCGGTAAAACCTTAACCTCATTAACAACACCTGTATCATCCAACTCGGTATGCTTATGTATAGGGCATACCCCTGAGTCGAGCCTACAACCCGCCCAGACGCCGTCCCACCACATACTAAGTCACATAGGACATTGTTATTAATGATAATTAAGCATTTTACCTATCATTCGATTCATTCCTCATCACAGCTTTAGTTTATTGTCTCAAAGTTTACAAGTCTATAGCATTCGTATGTAATAGCTTCAATATTCGTTTAAAAGCATCATGTTTAAAGTTTATGATATTGACCCAAAAGCATTCATGTTTCTCCTAGGTAACAACCTTAATTTCATTAACACCACCTGTATCATCCAACTCGGTATGCTTATGTATAGGGCATACCCCTGAGTCGAGCCTACAACCCGCCTAGACGCCGTCCCACCACATACTAAGTCGCATAGGACATTGCTGTTAATGATAATTAAGCGTCTTACCTACCCTCCATATCGTTTATAGCTTTAGCATTATGTTTAAGTTTATAGCATGAGTGAACATTGAGGAATCACTGTATGGCAAGCACTGAGAGGCCATAAGTTTACCCCTCAAGTCCCGACCATAAAGGTCACCCTATGGCAAGCACTGAGAGACCATAATAGGTGCCTTCTAGTCCTGACTGTGAAGAACACATGAAGGCAAGCACTGAGAGACCAACTATTGTTCTTCAAGTCCCGACTAGGAAGAACACATGAAGGCAAGCACTGAGAGACCAACTATTGTTCTTCCATAGTCAATAGTTTATAGCATCCAATGTTTAACAACCGGAGAGGCAAGCACTGAGAGGCCAAACCGTTGTTTTAGCTTATCAAGTTTATAGCTTTTAAGTTTAGTAACCGGAGAGGCAAGCACTGAGAGGCCAAACCGTTGCTTTTGCATAACAAGTTTATAGCTTTTAAGTTTAGCAACCGGAGAGGCAAGCACTGAGAGGCCAAACCGTTGCTTTTGCATAATAAGTTTATAGCTTTCAAAGTTTATAGCACTAAGAGCACTCCACGCATTTCTAGCATTTAAGCATAGTAAGCATATGGTATTTGCATTATAGCATCGGCACTGGGCATTAGTATATGGCATTAAGCATCTAGGTTATGAATATAGATTATAGCATAAGCATTACGAGTATAGTTTAAGAATATAATTTATAACATAAGCATCTAGTTTATGAATATAGTTTATAGCATAAGCATCACGAGTATAGCTTAAGAATATAGTTTTTGAATATAGTTTAAGAATATAGTTTATGAATATAGTTTATTACATAAGCATTAAGCACTTAGTTTAAGCATCGAGTGTATAATCTAAGCTTCTAGTTTGCAACATAAGCATCAATCACCATGTTTAAGCTTATTGTTATAGCATAAAGATCAAGTCTCATAGGCATCCAGCATATGATTTCAAGCCTCAAGTTTAAGTATAAGTTTCAAGTCTATTGCTTTTCAAAGTATTCTAAGTTCCCGCATAAGTTTCACTATAGGCATCAAGTTTATGTTTAAAGCATTAAATAACATTTCAAGAGTTTTATGAAAATGTTTAACATGCTTCTCAGTCCCGAAGTAAAACAAATAAGTTTGAAAGGGGACAATGAACTCACCTTAGATCCGAAGTGCTTGACTTAAGTAGAATAAGAATACACGCGCTCTTCGTTTGCTTTCGTTATGATGTTCAAGCTCCTGTATTGATTTCATAATGTTTGTAATTTATAAATATAAGATTTTAAAGATTTGTTGTGCGCGTAAGTGTTAGTCCTAGGGTTGACTAACACTTAGAAATCTTGTTTATTATCCGGCTCTAATGCTTCTTCGTTAAAGATGTCTTATTTGATCATAGGTCACAAATTGTCATTTATTTAAGACTTTTAAAATTTCAAATAATTTATCTAGAACTTGTTATCGTTTTATTATAAACGAAATGTTTATTTCCCCAATATGTTGGCTCTTTGTTTTCATTATTTTAAATGCTCATTCAAACGCCTATCAATTACTTAACATTCCTAGAGCCGGATAGTATTGTAAGTTATTCATGTTAACATTGAACTTAGGCAATACGTGGGCCTCGAATGTTAATGGGCCGATTGTTATTGGGCCTATTAAAGTGGTGCAATCCAACGAAATTTAGTGGGCCAAGGAAATGTGTAATGGGCCCAACTGTTGGGCTGAACGAAATGGTGATGTTGGGCCAAGGATAGTTGCTGGGCCTATAGGATAAATGGTTATTGGGCTTGTTGAAATGTTACTGGGCCAAGGAAGTTTGTGTTGGGCCAAGACATAAACCGTTGGTCTTGTCTGGTCATCACTTCGAACAACAAATTCCCAAGGCAGCGAACCCTTGGGGGGGGGGGCCGACTAGCATGGGTTCGGCAACCATCTTCCACAGGTTCGTGACCATGGGAGTCCAACACCAATTCGGTTAGGTTCGGTGGTTTCTAGGCTCGCCGGAGGTTCGTGTACTCATGGTTCAAGGATGGTTCGCGTGATGTAGAGTTCGCCACCATTGATGGGTTCGGTCAACTGCCTATGGTTCGTCCAGCCTCCAGGGTTCGTCAACCTGTCTAGGGTTCGGCTAAGTGTGGTAGACGAACCAAAGGTTCGCTGTTGAGTCCAATGGTTCGTGAGGAAACAGGGTTCGCCACCCAGCACTCTAAGTTCAAGAGTCAACAAGGGTTCGGCAATGGCTCCAAGACAGTGACGAGGGTTCGGCCCTGGAACAGCCATTACAGGTTCGTCCCATTCGCTTGCAACCTGCTTCGAACATCATCATTTCCATCAACCATGGTTATCTCAGCTCGTTTCCAATGGTGGATCTATACTACAGAAGGTCGATGTGCGTGCGTATATGGTTCCTACGCACGTTGAGTAGGTGGGTCGAACAAGAGCATTAAAAACCCTATTTTTGTGAACTTTTACAGCATCATACCTCTCGATTCAGTGAGTAACTCTCTAGATCTGTTGTACTTCTATGTAGAGGGCTTCAATCGCTTCACGTGGGCGAAAGAATCACCCAAATCGGGCTAGAAACGAGGGAGATATGGTCTTGCAAAGGTTGAAGATGGTGGGTTTTGGGTGGTGACGGGTTGGGAGGATTTGTGAGAGAGGGATTGTTAATGAGGTTAAGGTTTTACCGAAGGAGGTTTGCTAAAGCTATTTTCTTTTAAACTTATAAACTCCATGAACTCACCAACCGTTGTGTTGACTTGATCTTTTACATGCTTTCTCAGGTAACGCACAGGAATAGGCTTAAGCTTTTGGATTGCATACTAGGATGCCAGTTAGCAGACCTAGTAGACTTGGAGAAGCACATGTTTTGCTATGGAAGCTATACACTTTTGATAGGTTTACCTAGTTAAATTGCAGAACATTGGTAATGTAATTTAACTTTGTAATCCTAATTATCATTTGATTGTGCTTTAGTTATTCTTAAACATTGATGCCATGTAAACAATCTGATCATCATGATTATCACCCGCGATATCACGCCCCGGGAACCTTCCGCCCGGCGGGGACTCCGATCCAACCCCGCCGGCTCGGGGTGTGACAATGAATTTCTTTGTATCAGTTTTTCAATTAATCAATATACTTCGTAGTTGGTATTTTGTGGTTTTGTTTTGCCAATTATGATTGTCTCCAACAAATAATAATAAAAATAACAATAATTATAATAATAATAATAATAATAATAATAATAATAATAATAATTTATCTATACATATACTTTATATCATTTGTAAATCTCTCTCTCTCTCTCTCTCTCTCTCTATATATATATATATATATATATATATATATATATATATATATATATATATATATATATATATATATATATATATATATGGTAGTGTTAAATAATAACTCACTCTTAATGCATTAACCCCAAATAACCCATCAAGATAAAGCCAAATCTTGGATTTTTTTGAACATTATTGTAAGACATCTACAATATTTTCTTCTTTTATAAGTTTGCGAAAATTCATCACCGTTCGAGATGTAACATCGTTATAAGTTTTTCACTTACAGCACTGTAACTGTTTTAGGCCTAAAACATACAACAATGTTACGTCTCAAACGGTGATGAATTTTCGCAAACTCGTAAAAGAAGAAAGTGGTTGTAAATGTATGACAATGATGTTAAAAAAAATCTAAGATTTGGCTTCATCTTGGCAAAAGTTATCTGGGTTAATGTTTTAATAGTGAGTTATTATTTGTTCACTAAAAATGAACTAACCAATTAACTATTATCCAATGGTTAAATTAAAATGTAACTGCATAGTATCGTGGGATGTGTCATTTTTTATTTTTTTTAATATAGGAGGGCGTTTAAGACATTTTGTAATTACTTAAAAAGCTAGATTTAATATGATGGTGACAAGTGTCACCATGATATATTTTAATAAATCTAATTTTTTATATAAAGTTTACTCTTTTTTTAAACATTCATAACTTTTTATACTATATTATTATTTTTTTAAAAAATGCACTATTATACTCTTCTCATTTTTATTTTTAATTTCGTTATAGTCTCGACTAGTTTTTTTTAGATGTCATGTATTTACATCATTGTAACGAGCTTAAATATAACAAATTAATTTGAAAATCTTCTAACAATGCTAAATTACAGTGGTATAATTTACATTGATGTAAATGTAACACATTATTTACATAAATATAACTTATTATTTACAGTGATGTATTCTCTCTTTAATTTCGTTTTAATCTAAGGCTTCTTTTTTTTTTTTCAAATATCCCGCTTTACATCGATGCAACGAACATAAACATAACACATTATTTTATGTTTTTTAACATCGTAATTTAAAGTAATGTAATACAAAATAAGTAATATACAATATATGATATAATTTACGGAGATGTATCATATTATTTACATTGATGTAATTTTCTCTTTAATCATGTTATAATCTCGACTAATTTTTTTAATTTTTTTTCATATGTCCTTTATTAACATGTATAACACATTATTTTGATTGTTTTTCTAACAATGATAATTATAGTGATGTAATTTACAGTAATGTAAATTATCATTGTTAAAAAAATTTCAAATTAATTTGTTATATTTAGGCTCGTTACAATTAGGGGTGAGCAAAAAGCCGAAAAAACCGAACCGGAACCGAATTAACCGAAAAAAGAACAAAAAAAATCGAAACCAATTTTTCGGTTCGGTTTCAGTTTTTCATATTCTAAAAACCGAACCGAACTGATTTTTAATCTTGTTTAAAAATTAGTATATATAGTTGGTGTTCAACCAATTAATTTATGAATTATCCATTGTTAAACATTTTTGTATTTTCAATATTGGGTGTGAGAGAGAACAAAACAATGAAAACCGAATGGTTAATAATAACTAAAAACCGACTATGTTAGTTTCTGTTGTCAAAAATTGAACTGAACCGAGAACACCCATAGTTACAATGATGTAAATACGGAGCATCTAAAAAAATAGTCAAGACTATGACTGAATTAAAGAGAAAAACGAGAAGAGTATAACGGGGCAATTTTTTTAAAAAAAATAAAATAGCATAAAAAGTTATAAATGTTTAAAAAAAGAGGGGGTAAATTTTATATAAAAAATAGATTTATTAAAGTATATTAGATGGTGACACTTGTCACCACCATATTAAATCTCGCTTTTTGAGTGGTTACAAAATGTCCAAAATGCCCTTCCGTATTAAAAAATGAAAAATGTCACGTGTCACGATCTTATACACTTACTTTTTAAACTAATCATTGAATAATAGTTAATGGGTTGTATTTTTATCATTTCCCTATATATGTGTGTGTATAGACACACACACACACATATTTATAAGGCAAGCTGTCACACCCCCAATTTCCAACTAACGGAATCATGCCGTTTGGGATCGTGACAAACCAGGATCTCAGATCATTAGACATAACGAAGACCTCTATATGAATTTCCAAACATACTTTGGTCTAAATCTGTAACATCAAAGTTTTCAAAGTTTGCGGAAGCGTTTTAAAACAATTGCAAATGTAACAGTTGCAAAAGCTAAATTACAAGACCAAAATATCAAATGTTCAATTCAAACAATAGAAATGTAAACACATGCATGCGACTCAATCTCTTAGTCCATGCCTGCTTTCTTGTGCACCTTAACGTCCTGAGAAAACATGTAAATCAAGTCAACACAAAGGTTGGTACATAACACAGGTTTAATCATTCATAATGTTTAAAACAACAGTTTGAATATCAAGTTTGCAGATAACATCATCACACATGCATAGTCATGATAGCTAGTCATTTGTACTATTTACATAAGTGGTCGACACCGAAGCTGACGATTGCCATGCTATAGCATGTTTTTGCCTTGCCACTATTGTCTAGCACAAACAATAGTAATGTGTGTTTGGTCAGTCAAACACCTGCGTAGATCCCATCTACCAGGTGAGGTTTGTCAAACCTAATAGATCTATTTCCAACTACCACGCTTTGCACTACGGCAAACTAAACGGTTCAAAGTGTGTAAGGACTTTTAAATGCTATGTTGTCACATAATGTAAACCGCTAACTCATGCAAGTGATATGTATCTAAAATGTTTGTTTGAACATGTTTTCTCCCCCAAAACAGTTATAATAAGAAAGGGGCCGTGTACGCACCTTTGATTATTTGCAGAATGATCAAACGTACTTAAACTCGTGTAAACAGTCCTCCTACAAAGAACCTGTGTTGTAACAATAACCTAGTGTTATTCGAATTGTTGTTTTGTGCTTGAAATCACATACGTGTCAATACACGTATGTTAGAGTGTTAGAAATGTACATACAAATGTACGCGTGACTTTAAAATAGTTTAATAAAATCACATCGTCGATTATGATTTTATTTAAACGAGCGTAATTATACGCGATTACGTTTTCGGTCTAAAATGCAAATTTTATTATTCAGATATGTTCAGGACTGAATTCTGGTTCCAACGAAATTTGAACGAGTCGAATCGGAGTTAAAACGAAGGAGTTATGAGCTTTAAACCAAAAAAAATGGTTTAAAATTACAAAATCGGTGGCCATTGGGTTCGAACCCGAGACCACAAGAGACAACCACAACAACCGGAACCAATCCATCTATATTTGATTTCGCAAACATATTCGTTTTTAGTTATACTTAAATACAAAAGGATCGGATCCCCTTTGTTTAACCATGACCGAACCAACCGATCTTCAAATTCAATCCAATTCGAATCTGCTCGATCCTAAAACCATGGGATTTCGATTCTGTGGTCCTAACCTAGTTTGAAGATGAGTTTAATTCGAACATTAATCAACTTAACATGGTTTAATTTGATGTACCTGGGTTCGAAATCGGTTTCAAAAATCCTAATTCGAATTGACTGAATTCGTATAGGTTAGTCCAAATAATCATGGGGTTTTTGTTAATCAGTATATTTCGAACGTGTCTGTGCATTTTAATTTGAAATTCCAGATCATTCATATCAAAAGCCCAAATCGTTTTTAAATAAGAACCCTAGAATTCGAAATGATTCAATTCGATGAATTTAGTTGTTAAATTCACAGGGCTTTCAATAAGAAGATCATTCCGAAGCTGACCATATATTTTAATTCGATTTTAAAACTCGTTTCAATAGAA
This sequence comes from Mikania micrantha, assembly GCA_009363875.1. NCBI lineage: Eukaryota > Viridiplantae > Streptophyta > Magnoliopsida > Asterales > Asteraceae > Mikania > Mikania micrantha. The sequence continues at coordinate 19,455,489 of CM018685.1, forward strand.
AACCCCAAATCGCTTAAACCTAAGAACCCTAGCATTCGAATTTAATCAATTCGGTTCTAGAATTGAGAATAAACTTAGGGCTTTGCTTATTCGGCCCTTTTAGGATGTTTAAGTGTCGAGCATTACCTTATTAGCAACCCAATTGATGTACTTCGAGTTGTAACTTGACTTCGGCCGTCTCCCGATTCGAATCTCCAATCCTCGGCTTCTGGATGCGAATTATTGTGTGTGTATGATGCTAAGGATACCGATTAGTGTTTAGGAAGGTTTAATTTGGAGAATTATGTTCGGTTTATACGAATTGCTAGAGATTTTGAAACGGTTTCGACTTGTCAATCATTTATGTGAGTTTAATTCGATGTTAATGGACTAATAACGAATGAAAATCATTAGTAATCATCAATATCACGATTAAGAGCCATTAAATCTCAGTTACAACTTCAATCTTTGTGAATTTCGAATTAAATTTGAATTACAAACCGAATTTTGACTTTTTAAGTCAAAATTGAATTCTTTTTACTTAATTCTTGCTGATTTCGATTATTGGCTGTCTAATAATGGTTCATTGATGATTGAAATCATCAATGTGATGTTCACGGATGTTTAATTCCGTTTAAAACCATGAATTAATGTGTAATTTCAAATTTTACACAATGAACCATTCGAATTTTGACTTCAATAGTCAAAATTAGGCATTTATTGTATTTACAATGTTAATCCTTATAGTTTTGGTGTTTATAACTTTAGGTAATCATCAATGGTATGCTTTAGGATAGTTAAGTTTCGATTGTAGTTGATTATGGAATAAATTCGAATTCCAATTTAACTCTAAACTTGAATTTTGACCATAAAGTCAAAATTTGTACTTTAATAAATTCTTAAAATTAATTTCTATAAATTAGTAAATTATAAACTTGTTTTGTTAATTTAAAACCCTTTAAATTTGAATTTGTGACAATTCATACATTTCTGTTAGTTTAGTTAACGGGGTTAATCCGGAAATGCCGGATTGTCACACAAGCAACTCAAGCACTGCAACTCAATAGTGAGTCCAATTCATAAGCAGTACGCTGGCACCTCTCCTAAGTGTGCCTGCTGCAAACACCATCATGTCGCAAGTCAACCGTGTAAACAATGCACAACATGCGGTATGATGGGTCACGAAAGCCAGAGCTGCCGGGCTCCAACTACTCAACATCCAGACAGCGTTGCATCAACCTACCTCCCACCAAGCAACATCAAGCGCTGCTACACATATGGTGAACTGGGTCACGTAGCTAAGAATTACCCCAGGAGAGTGTGAATCACCACAGATGACTACAGCACGGTGTTGACCGCGCCCTCACGCCCGAGACACCGCCAACGAGGCACCATGGAGGAGATATCGTAGAGAGAAGTTAGAGAGAGAGAGTGACGAATTTGATTTCTAGAGAGAGAGTGTGAAGTAAGAAATGAGGGAGAAAGAGATGACTCCATCTTTTAATACCCCGGGTCGATCCCGAGTGCTCGGTCTTGTTTATTCCGCGTTAAAAGTATTAAATGCTCGGTTTTCTCGTAAAACATATTTAACCATATAAAAACGTTTAAATAGTTATGTTTTGTTTTGATAAAAGGATTTTAATTAAAGTCGATTTATAAAATGATTCCGTTTTACTTTCGTTAATTCCTTTATTCAAATAAACGATTTGTTCGGATCCGTCTTAGGTTGTAATTCCTAATAAACGTTTTTAAATTCATTTTCTTATTTTAATATCGTTAGATATTATTTCGTTATCTCGTCGAGACGCGTTACTCACGTTCGTATTCGTAAAGATGGTCACCTTTTCGAATCCAACGCTCTTATCGTATTTCGATTCGATTTACGATTTATGGAATATCGTTTCGGAATATTACTCTTAAAAATTATATTCGTGTGAATCGTCACTCACGCGAATACGTTATTAAGTTAATATTCCTGAAATCATATTCGCGTTTAAGTTATATTCGTAACCTCACCATCGCGTAGTTATTTTCAATAACTTTTTCCTTATTTTATTACTTTGAATATTATAATTTCCCAATCCAATTCCCACTAAACCATATCACTGACACATCTATGATAGACCGAAATAAGCTTATGTATAGGGCATATGTAGGAGTAGGTCGCAACCTATCCAGCCACCGTCCCACCACCATTTCGATAAACCATGACCATGTGTCCTTGACTACGTATAGTAACCAAACAATAACCAACTCATAACTCTTTATCATTCAAAACCAAAACCTCGGATTCTCCTCACCAAAGCCTTAACACTGATATAATCATGATAAACCGAAGATGGTTTATGTATAGGGCATACGTAGAGGTCAATCGCAACTACCTCAGCCGCCATCCCACCACCTCTTCGATAGACCATGATTATATCCTTGCCTATATTTGGTTATAGAATCCTATACCACTACCATTCCAACTCAACAACCCATATCATGTTAACTTAACTGCAATAAATGCTCTGGTTCTGTTTAGTTGTGTTTCAAACTAGACTTGCTAGGGTTTATGTTTATTGCGATAATATACGTTCTCAATAATGTATACCAGTGATAATATCATCAAATAATTCGTAGTAATTATCAATTATCATATCAAGCTTTAACAATACAAATGTTTATGTAGGGAAATGCCTGAAATACAGTGATGTTACAGTCTCCCCTAGTTAAGGGAATTTTGTCACACCCCGAGCCGGCGGGGTAGGATCGGGTTTCCCCGACGGGCGGAAGGTTCCCAGGGCGCGATATCGGGAATGATAATCGAAATCATCAGATTGTTACAATGCGCATGATACATAAACGAGAAACTTGCTAAAATAAAAGAGAATTACAGAGTTAAATTATATCAGTTCAGTTTACAATTTAACATTGTATCTCCCCTATCACATCATAAGTCTTCAATCTTGCAGCTGCACAAGATATACAAAACGACTGTATAATGATGCTTCAAAATAATGCAGATCCAAAAAGCTAGGTCCTCTATCAGATAACCTAATCCAAAGAAATAACTCTTCAGCTGACCTGTTCGTCACCTGAGAAGTCATGCGAAAATAAAGTCAACACATGGTTGGTGAGTTCAGATAGTTTAGTATTTGAAAATGATTTGAAAATGATTTGAAACCTCCTTTGGTAAAGACCCTAACCTCATTAACACCACATGTATCATCCAGATCGGTATGCTTATGTATAGGGCATACCCCTGAGTCGAGGCTACAACCCCGCCCAGACGCCTTCCCACCACAAACTAATCCGCATAGGACATTGTTGTTAATGATAATTAAGCATTTTTACCTAACACACACTTTTGTTCACAATGACTCAAATGTTCACACAAAACCTTTGTTTAACTCTCGGGTAACAACCTTAATCTCATTAACATCACATGTATCATCCAGATCGGTATGCTTATATATAGGGCATACCCCTGAGTCGAGGTTACAACCCCGCCCAGACGCCGTCCCACCACATACTAATCCACATGGGACATTGATGTTAATGAAAATTAAGCATTTTACCCCTACCTTTAACCCAATAATTCGTCCGTCCTTTGTTCCTGTAAATACAACAATTTGGAATCTATATTGATTCCTTATGTTCATCACAATAGTGATCAACCACAATAATTGTAGAAACAGTTTAATAAATGCTTAATTAAATAAATAAATAAACATTTAATAAAATCTAAGTCCTAATGATTGGGGCCTTTGGTCATACTCGAGTAGACTAGTCTGTCAATCTAGGTACTTAGTAGTTAGGGAATCTGTAAATATCCTCAAACATACGACCTAGAAGTCAAACGGTCTAGCTAGGACTTCTTGAAATGTAGGATTTCATGTTTCGTCTGTTTTGGCGTATGTTATCTCTGATATTTCTCAGGCTTTCCCTTGAAAATGATTTATTGATTCGTCTGATTCTGTTACAAGATGTACCAGATTCGTTGATCATAGAATACTAGATTCATTGATCAATTGTAGACTTGATTCATTGTTCAACAAACACTTTATTTGTAGAACATTGAATATTGTCTTTGCAAAGATTGTTTCGTTTGATTCGTTGAAATCCCACACTTGTTTCGTCAAAATGTTTCGTATGATTCGTTGAACTCACCCATTTGATTTGTCAAAATGTATCGTCTGATTCACTGAAAACACCCATTTGATTCGTTAAAATGTTTCTTTGATACGTTTGAACTCACACACTTGTTTTGTCAAAATGTCTAGTTTGATTCGTTTGAAATGTTTTGATTTGTTGAAGTGTTTAGTTTAACTCAATTATTCACTTAATTTATAAGTAAATCAGTTAGTAAACCTGCATAAAATCTTCCTAGACATAGTCTAGGATAACATTTATATATATGTAAAACATATAAATTTAAAAGCATTTAAGTAAACAATTTAAATAAATAGTTTACGCATGCTTCTCAGCCCCGCGTTTTAAAACAAAAATGTTAGAAAAGGGGCAATGAACTCACCTGTGTTGCCGTGAAATGAACTACAAAAGATATGCGCACTCTTTGATTGTTGCCTAAGTATCTTTAGCACCTGAGTTATTTTAAAGAATTCGAATACGATAAGTACATACGGAAGTTGTCGTATCTATGGTTTGTTCTCGGTGTGCAACTACGTGTCCTAGATTACTAATGTGTTTCTAAAATTTCTTCTATCTAAGTTAAACTATTACCCATTAGTAATCCAAATCCCACATGAATCATTTATCGTATTTAAGTAAAACATTTTCAATTTATTACATTTTAAGTTAATCATTTATTTAAGAAAATCATTTAATTATATTGATAAGGTTTATAATTTAATTTCTTTTATGAAAAGCATAATTGATTAAAGAAAAGTGTAATTAACATGATGGGCTTATATTAAACCCATTGGGCCATTCTTGGGCCCAACAATAGACTTTTAGTTTCGAGCGATTTCTTGTTAGCTTATGGAGTCCCTAACCTTGATGGTTTAAATAAACCATTGAGGTTAGTCACATGTCTTTGAAATTCCCAATGGTTTAGGTGTTAACATTTAAGTCAGCCCATAACCTTTAGTTTCTTGTTTTCACCCCTAGTGTACTTCTCCTATGATATTGATATCTTAGTTTAAAAAGGTTCAATTGTGTTTGACTAAAAGAATGATCATTCCCCATAATGATCCCCTATGGTAATTGTGCTAGAATATCCTAAGTTAGATCGGTAAGTAAATCCTAACATTGTTTTTGTTGAAGTTTAGATCTCGTGGGCCTTATGTTAGGCCTAACTTGCCATTGTGACCCAATTGATTTCCATTGAACCTAATGACTAGCCTGGCACTTTGTGAGTGATGTTAGGCTAAATAACTTGGTTTGAATGGTTAATGTGAAAATATTGTGACTAGCCTTAATTCAAGATAACCGTAATGGATCTAGTAACACCATTGGGCCGAGATTAGTGGGTTAGGCCAATTGGGTTTATTGACTTGGGCCGAAGGAATTGTGTGAGCCCTTTATTCGAAAATGTTGGGCCTAAGCCTAGAGTATGGCCGGTTAAGGTCACGTGGGTTACATGGTTTGTGGCCTAATTGAACATTATGGTCCTTAATTCTTTTGAGTTACATCCGTCGAAGATGCTGGCCCAATATCCAGCGAACCTAATAGCAAAGGTTCGTGGAGTGCAACTCACATCAGGAGGTCCACCGGCCTTGTTGTTAGGGTTCGGCTGATAGGGATATCTCGTGACCTGTAGGTTCGCTGGGGGTTCGCCTCCTTCATGCATGGTTCGTGCATGGGAGGTTCGTTCATGTCATAAGGGTTCGGCTGCTACCTGGGCGAAAGGGTTCGGCTGTGGCACGAACACAACAGGGTTCGCCAAAAAGGGAAGAAGGTTCGTCCCTAGGCTACATGGTTCGCCAGCCGTAGGGTTCGGCCATAGCACCAACAGGTTCGGCTAGCTGATCACTTACGAACCCTGTTCATCATCACCATCTTCATCGAGTTTAGGACTGTTTAGATCGGTTCTTTTGATAGGGTTGTGCGACACTTTGTTCTCATGAACGTAAAGCATGCATGTATAAGAGTCTGGACCGGAAGTGTGTGTGTATGACTCCAAGTTAAAGAAAACCCTAAAATTCGTGTTATTCTTTTGATCATACCTCGAAATTGGCTGGATAAATCCCAGATCGGTTGTACTTCCTTGTAGAGCTCGTTCCTAGCTACGCGTGGACACCAAGAACGCCTAATTCCGTCTCCAAACGAGTGAGATCTTGAAGGTTGAAGATGAAAAACTCTAGAGAGAGAGAGGTGACGGGAGAGAGCTAGAGAGAGAGAGGGTTTGGGTAGGAAATGAGATGAAAGTCTCATTTGAGACTTTAAATACCCCGAGGGTATTCGGGTTTGTTTCGGTTGCTCTGTTCGCGTTTTCATCGCGTTTCCGGATCGTAACGCGTGTAATTACGTAATCTAAATAAAAGGTTATATTTTATGTGTTTGGAAAGTGATTGTTTCTAGTAATGACATTAAATGTTATTTTCTTAATTTATTTATCGAAACTTATAAATTTTACGCGTTTTATTATTTATTCGCGTATTATTGTTTACGCGCCTAAATTAAAATAGTTTCATTTTAATTTAATTATGATGAGTTTCAAAATTGTAAAACAGGAACTATTTTATTTCCTTAACTTTAAAACCGATCGAATCGTCTTTCGTTTCGTTTCGTCAGAAAACGTCACTTACGCGCGTCTTCGTACAGAGCGCTAACTGTACAAACACGATCGTACGTTTCACTTTCTGATTTTGTTGTCTAATTTACAATCATCGTTTCAGATCATTAAATTGTCAGATCTATTCGTACAGATCGTCACCTATACGAATAGTTCGTCGGTTTAACATTCTGTAACAACAACTGTTATTGTATTGTTTTGATTAGCCTCACATACATGCTATCGTAATAGATCCTAACAAATAAACCCATGATGGTTCAGGATCGCCAGATAACTACCTGACTCAAGAACCATTGTTCTGTACTTAGTTTCTGCTAAATGTTTATGAATCTGTTATTTGATAATGTGAAATGACTTTGACTATCGATATGAACATGAAATAGAATGGAATGTGTATAGTTTGTGTCTGTTTACTGTTCGTGCTACTGTTGCGATCACTGTTCCGGCACCGGTTTCGGCACTGTTGTTACAGTTTCCCCTTGTTAGAGAAATTTCGTCCCGAAATTTTAAGAATAGTTATCGGTTATAGCTTTCTCTGTAAGCAGTTGGGGATGTCCTGAACATCGTGTGATCTTCGCATTTCCCAAGTAAACTTGAGTTTTCGCTTTGAATTTCAAATGAACTTAGCAATGGAAATACGACTTTTCCTTAGTTGTTTAATCTAACGAGCCGTAAACTCTGAAGACTATTACCTAGGGTATACTGTCCGTCTAATTGAATTTCTTCAACTGATATGACGAACGATTCGTTAGCACGACGTTTATTCAAGTTCGGGACGTGAAACACGTAACGCATCCAACTAAGGTCATCTGGTGACCTCAATCTATGTGCCATGAAACGAATACGTTGGATGATCTCGGATTGTCCTACGTTTCGTGGTGCTTGTTCGTCCCTTTATTCTGGGATGGACTACACCTTTAATCCGTCAGTCGGCGACTGATGTTGCCGCCCTTATGGAGCCTCGAATGGTGTGCATTCAATGCTACTAAATAGACGGTTGTTGTAGGAAGATTTAATCGGTGGCATTTGGGTGTCCAACATTCCACTGAAGTTTGACATACAGATTCTCAACATATCCTCCAAGTTCAGTGTCGTACTTTAGCTTCGACCGTTCGTTGGCGAAGGGTGAGCTATACTCAGTTTTAAGTACATTCCTGAAGGTTTCTGTGATGTTTGTTAGAACCTTATTATGAATTGCCGTCCCTATCCAAAATGTTAAACATTGGTACCACATAGCGTACCATTATCTCGTTGCTGTATAATCTATCAGTTTACCTATCACCAGAGTCCACCCACTATTTTGGTAGTAAGTATTACATCCGGTTTATCTTAAACTGTCTTTCGGCTCTAAAATCTGACACACTCCTTAAAGTTTTCGTAGGTGTCTCTCTCACAACTCTAGGTCCTGATCGTCGGATCGAGGTCCTTAAGTCACCCATGGTGAATACTTAGGTTATTTGACATTACCGTATACATACTTCACCATTTGTTTAATCTATTCTCAACTTGAAAGTGTACCTTATACAGCGGGGAGGTCTACCTAAAATATGGTAGAACTATTAGGATAAAGGTAATGATTTACCTTCTCAGTAATCCTATACCCATCTGCGCGATGGTGTATATCTATTTTACTTTCCACCCTAAAGTCATGAGGCTTATGGAACTTATTGTAACTTTTGTTCCCACTGTTACCTATTCTCATCCTAATTTCAAACAGGAAGAATTTAAGATAAAGTTGTTCTTCCTTCAACAGTTCCAAAATATTCCTGAGATTTCGTTCGCGTTCTGTCTTGCTATTAGAATAAGTCAATATGTCATCCCTAATAGTAATGACAAACTAACCAGCTACGGTTTGCACACTCGATTCATGAGGTCCACGAAACCATAGGTGCATTCTTCTATCCGAAGAGCATCACCATAACTTGGAATGCTCATACTTCATTCGGAATATTTTCTCGGGCGTACCTTCATCTTGCATTCGCAAATGATTTCCCTTTCCCTTGATCTACTTATTTAGTCTAGATAAATACCTACACAGTTCTCATGTTTACTTTTCCTAACATCCTAGAACCAGAGTTCTCAAATTTAAGTAACTTAAATTCTAGGAGATCTAGATAGGAAATGAAAGTCTACGCTCTAGCTTTGACATTTTTTTATTTCTAAGGCTTTTAGTGTTCTAATTAGATAAAGTCCTATTCTAAATTACAGTAATTAAGCCGGCATTAATGACTACTCTATCTTCATTTAATTATTTAATCCTTATTTAACCTAAAGGTTCATTCAATTATTATTCTGATTATCTTTTCGGCACTGACTTTGCTTTTGACTAACTTAAATTTATTGTTCCTAAAATTACAACAGACTATGCAGTTCTAATTAATACCCCAACAGATAATTTAAGGTATTAAGCTGAAATTTGCATACCTATGGAGTCATCGGACTCCGAGTGTTCCCCAGGAGCTGGTAAAGCGAGTAGTTCCTCAATGTCTGCTGGGTCTGCTGGAGACATTTTCCTAGGGCAGTCCCTTGCGAAATGTCCATGCATTCCGCACGTGAAGCAATTGTTATTATGTTGAGGGGAAGTAGGGGTGCTCGCTTTTTGTTCCCGTTTCCTAGTGGAAATAAACCGACACTGTTGAATCCCGTGTCCGTATTTACCACAATTCAGACAGTGTTTACAAGGTTTCTCCTCACCATGATGAAAATCACATCTGACACATTTAGGAAATGCACCAAAATATTGACGAGGAGTAGAGGCTATTGGTGACCGACACTGTTGCATCCAGTGTCCCGTCTTCCCACATCGCGTGCATTGTACACACGAAAGTTCAGCTAGATGATGGTAGTGACAAACCGAACAGAGGGGAGCTTTTCCCTTAAAAGGTTCAGGACTTGTGGAAGATATCCTCACGGGGCAGTCTCGTGCAATGTGTTCGGACAGTCCGCACACATAACAATCTTTGCTGTGTCGAGGAAAAGGATATGTTGTGTTTCCAGGATTCTGGTTATGAGTCGGGGGATTATTACAATCACGACTCCAGTGTCCCTTTCCTCCGCAGTTCAGACAATGTTTGCACAGTTTATTCTTAGCATGGTGGAGACCGCATGTGGCACATAAAGGAAATTTGCTAGCCTCCGGTTTGCATACTAATTCCATTGATGATCTTCATTGGTGATCCCAATGGTTCACCTTACCACAATGGGTGCATTGCTTGCATGAGATTTCAGCGCGGTGGTGATAGTGACAGTTAGTGCAAAGGGGTGATTTTCCAGCGTAACGCTACGATTCTCTGACTCCGGAGCAACGGCCATCCGACGAAGGGGAAATGCCTTATTGTAGATTTCAGGATTTCTTGATTTCTTAGAACGACTCCGTTTTCGCTTCCTGCTTGTTTCTCCTTCTTCTGGTTCCTTCTTCTCTGCAGCAAGTAATGGGAAGTTCCTGGTAAATTCCTCACTGTTCCTGATCCGGGTGATAATTCCAGGGAGGATCGCCACCAACTGTTCAGTGATCAGTGTTGCAAGTACCTCAACGGCTGGGTCCGTCTCTTGTGGAGGTAGAGGCGGTGATGGCTGTCTTCTTGGTGACATTCTAATCATAACCAATAGAACATTGGTTAGTGCAATGATCGAATGCAGAAGACACAATGCAAGTAAATTCCTAATTCCTATGTTCTCTACATGCAGGGTCCCTAGGTTATAGTCCAGGCCAAACCGTTTAAATAAGTGACCTATATTTCTCTATAACCATGGCTCTAATACCAATCTGTCACACCCCGAGCCGGCGGGGTAGGATCTGGTTTCCCCGACGGGCGGAAGGTTCCCAGGGCGCGATATCGGGAATGATAATCGAAATGATCAGATTGTTACATTGCACATGATACATAAACGAGAAACTTGCTAAAATAAAAGAGAATTACAGAGTTAAATTATATCAGTTCAGTTTACAATTTAACAATGTATCTCCCCTATCACATCATAAGTCTTCAATCTTGCAGCTGCACAAGATATACAAAACAACTGTATAATGATGCTTCAAAATAATGCAGGTCCAAAAAGCTAGGTCCTCTATCAGATAACCTAATCCAAAGAAATAACTCTTCAGTTGACCTGTTCGTCACCTGAGAAGTCATGCAAAAATAAAGTCAACACGTGGTTGGTGAGTTCAGATAGTTTAGTATTTGAAAATGATTTGAAAATGATTTGAAACCTCCTTTGGTAAAGACCCTAACCTCATTAACACCACATGTATCATCCAGATCGGTATGCTTATGTATAGGGCATACCAATGAGTCGAGGCTACAACCCCGCCCAGACGCCATCCCACCACATACTAATCCGCATAGGACATTGTTGTTAATGATAATTAAGCATTTTTACCTAACACACACTTTTGTTCACAATGACTCAAATGTTCACACAAAACCTTTGTTTAACTCTCGGGTAACAACCTTAATCTCATTAACATCACATGTATCATCCAGATCGGTATGCTTATATATAGGGCATACCCCTGAGTCGAGGCTACAACCCCGCCAAGACGCCGTCTCACCACATACTAATCCACATGGGACATTGATGTTAATGAAAATTTAGCATTTTACCCCTACCTTTAACCCAATAATTCATCCGTCCTTTGTTCCTGTAAATACAACAATTTGGAATCTATATTGATTCCTTATGTTCATCACAATAGTGATCAACCACAGTAATTGTAGAAACAGTTTAATAAATGCTTAATTAAATAAATAAATAAACATTTAATAAAATCTAAGTCCTAATGATTGGGGCCTTTGGTCATACTCGAGTAGACTAGTCTGTCAATCTAGGTACTTAGTAGTTAGGGAATCTGTAAATATCCTCAAACATACGACCTACAAGTCAAACGGTCTAGCTAGGACTTCTTGAAATGTAGGATTTCATGTTTCGTCTGTTTTGGCGTATGTTATCTCTGATATTTCCCAGGCTTTCCATTGAAAATGATTTATTGATTCGTCTGATTCTGTTACAAGATGTACTTGATTCGTTGATCATAGAATACTAGATTCATTGATCAATTGTACACTTGATTCATTGTTCAACAAACACTTGATTTGTAGAACATTGAATATTGTCTTTGCAAAGATTGTTTCGTTTGATTCGTTGAAATCCCACACTTGTTTCGTCAAAATGTTTCGTATGATTCGTTGAACTCACCCATTTGATTTGTCAAAATGTATCGTATGATTCACTGAAAACACCCATTTGATTCGTTAAAATGTTTCGTTTGATACGTTTGAACTCACACACTTGTTTTGTCAAAATCTCTAGTTTGATTCGTTTGAAATGTTTTGATTTGTTGAAGTGTTTAGTTTAACTCGATTATTCACTTAATTTATAAGTAAATCAGTTAGTAAACCTGCATAAAATCTTCCTAGACATAGTCTAGGATAACATTTATATATATGTAAAACATATAAATTTAAAAGCATTGAAGTAAAGAATTTAAATAAATAGTTTACGCATGCTTCTCAGCCCCGCGTTTTAAAACAAAAATGTTAGAAAAGGGGCAATGAACTCACCTGTGTTGCCGTGAAATGAACTACAAAAGATATGCGCACTCTTTGATTGTTGCCTAAGTATCTTTAGCACCTGAGTTATTTTAAAGAATTCGAATACGATAAGTACATACGGAAGTTGTCGTATCTATGGTTTGTTCTCGGTGTGCAACTACGTGTCCTAGATTACTAATGTGTTTCTAGAATTTCTTCTATCTAAGTTAAACTATTACCCATTAGTAATCCAAATCCCATATGAATCATTTAAAGTATTTAAGTAAAACATTTTCAATTTATTACATTTTAAGTTAATCATTTATTTAAGAAAATCATTTAATTATATTGATAAGGTTTATAATTTAATTTCTTTTATGAAAAGCATAATTGATTTAAGAAAAGTGTAAATAACATGATGGGCTTATATTAAACCCATTGGGCCATTCTTGGGCCCAACAATAGACTTTTAGTTTCGAGCGATTTCTTGTTAGCTTATGGAGTCCCTAACCTTGATGGTTTAAATAAACCATTGAGGTTAGTCACATGTCTTTGAAATTCCCAATGGTTTAGGTGTTAACATTTAAGTCAACCCATAACCTTTAGTTTCTTGTTTTCACCCCTAGTGTACTTCTCCCATGATATTGATAACTTAGTTTAAAAAGGTTCAATTGTGTTTGACTAAAAGAATGATCATTCCCCATAATGATCCCCTATGGTAATTGTGCTAGAATATCCTAAGTTAGATCGGTAAGTAAATCCTAACATTGTTTTTGTTGAAGTTTAGATCTCGTGGGCCTTATGTTAGGCCTAACTTGCCATTATGACCCAATTGATTTCCATTGAACCTAATAACTAGCCTGGCACTTTGTGAGTGATGTTAGGCTAAATAACTTGGTTCGAATGGTTAATGTGAAAATATTGTGACCTAGCCTTAATTCAAGATAACCGTAATGGATCTAGTAACACCATTGGGCCGAGATTAGTGGGTTAGGCCAATTGGGTTTATTGACTTGGGCCGAAGGAATTGTGTGAGCCCTTTATTCGAAAATGTTGGGCCTAAGCCTAGAGTATGGCCGATTAAGGTCACGTGGGTTACATTGTTTGTGGCCTAATTGAACATTATGGTCCTTAATTCTTTTGAGTTACATCCGTCGAAGATGCTGGCCCAATATCCAGCGAACCTAATAGCAAAGGTTCGTGGAGTGCAACTCACATCAGGAGGTTCGCCGGCCTTGTCCTTAGGGTTCGGCTGATAGGGATATCTCGTGACCTGTAGGTTCGCTGGGGGTTCGCCTCCTTCATGCATGGTTCGTGCATGGGAGGTTCGTTCATGTCATAAGGGTTCGGCTGCTACCTGGGCGAAAGGGTTCGGCTGTGGCACGAACACAACAGGGTTCGCCAAAAAGGGAAGAAGGTTCGTCCCTAGGCTACATGGTTCGCCAGCAGTAGGGTTCGGCCATAGCACCAACAGGTTCGGCTAGCTGATCACTTACGAATCCTGTTCATCATCACCATCTTCATCGAGTTTAGGACTGTTTAGATCGGTTCTTTGGATAGGGTTGTGCGACACTTTGTTCTCATGAACGTAAAGCATGCATGTATAAGAGTTTGGACCGGAAGTGTGTGTGTATGACTCCAAGTTAAAGAAAACCCTAAAATTCGTGTTATTCTTTTGATCATACCTCGAAATTGGCTGGATGAAATCCCAGATCGGTTGTACTTCCTTGTAGAGCTCGTTCCTAGCTACGCGTGGACACCAAGAACGCCCAATTCCGTCTCCAAACGAGTGAGATCTTGAAGGTTGAAGATGAAAAACTCTAGAGAGAGAGAGGTGACGGGAGAGAGCTAGAGAGAGAGAGGGTTTGGGTAGGAAATGAGATGAAAGTCTCATTTGAGACTTTAAATACCCCGAGGGTATTCGGGTTTGTTTCGGTTGCTCGGTTCGCGTTTTCATCGCGTTTCCGGATCGTAACGCGTGTAATTACGTAATCTAAATAAAAGGTTATATTTTATGTGTTTGGAAAGTGATTGTTTCTAGTAATGACATTAAATGTTATTTTCTTAATTTATTTATCGAAACTTATAAATTTTACGCGTTTTATTATTTATTCGCGTATTATTGTTTACGCGCCTAAATTAAAATAGTTTCATTTTAATTTAATTATGATGAGTTTCAAAATTGTAAAACAGGAACTATCTTATTTCCTTAACTTTAAAACCGATCGAATCGTCTTTCGTTTCGTTTCGTCAGAAAACGTCACTTACGCACGTCTTCGTACAGAGCGCTAACTGTACAAACACGATCGTACGTTTCACTTTCTGATTTTGTTGTCTAATTTACAATCATCGTTTCAGATCACTAAACTGTTAGATCTACTCGTACAGATCGTCACCTATACGAATAGTTCGTCGGTTTAACATTCCGTAACAACAACTGTTATTGTATTGTTTTGATTAGCCTCACATACGTGCTATCCTAATAGATCCTAACAAATAAACCCATGATGGTTCAGGATCGCCAGATAACTACCTGACTCAAGAACCATTGTTCTGTACTTAGTTTCTGCTAAATGTTTATGAATCTGTTATTTGATAATGTGAAATGACTTTGACTATCGATATGAACATGAAATAGAATGGAATGTGTATAGTTTGTGTCTGTTTACTGTTCGTGCTACTGTTGCGATCACTGTTCCGGCACCGGTTTCGGCACTGTTGTTACAAATTTCTTCCCGAAATTCAACTTGTAGTGACCGTAGTGAATAAGTGTGGGTGCTTGAGCTTCCTCTGATCTTCTCGTTCCCAGGTGAATTCTGGACCACGCTTCGACTCCCATCGTACTTGTTAGGACATTATGTAATAGCTTGCTTGTCAAAATGTTAAAGTTATTAGAGGTTTGGCTGAGGTTCGTCTGGCCCATGAACCTTAGCAGGTTCGGCGAACCTAGCAGTGTATCTTGTACAGGTTCGTCCAGCGAACCTCAAGGTTCGGCTGGCGAACCTATAGGTTTGGCTAGGCTAGGTTCGTCTGATCTTTATGTATATATTGCATGTTTGTCTAGAGGTTTGTCACTTCTGCATTTTTGAGTGTTAGACAAATCTGATTTTCTCTGTGTAAGAGTGAAAGAACTGTGTGTTCTTGTACATTTCATTGTAATCAGTTTATCATATTCAATGAAATGATGTTTATAAATGATTGTTTGTCTTTGATACATATAAATCGATTATAGATTCCGCATATAATTGATTGTTAATAGAATTCTGTTGAATGATCAAGATCAAATCAGTAGATCTGCAGTGGTATCAGAGCATAAGAGGAGTTCTATACAAGCTTTTCAAAGATTTACAAGCATTTTGAAGTTAACAAGATCAAGAGATGGATTAAAATTCGATTTTTGTTGTGTTTTATTGTTGTATTGAGTGTGCTATCATCGTCTATTGCTTTGGAACATCAAATTTGCTTTGGAACATCAAATTTCAGAGATTTGTGGCTGAAATTGGTGATTTTTTTTCAAATTTTGAAGGTTTTCCCTCCAAACTTTTTGAATTATGAAGACAGGTTTGTGAGCCGAACCTGTGATTGTCTGAAGCATAGGTTCGCTGTTAAAAGTAATCTTGTTGAGGTTCGTGTAGAGATTCTGAAGAGGTTCGTTTCAAGGTTTGTCTACTGCAGAGGTTCGTCTGATCAGGGTTCGTTTGGCTGAGGTTCGTTGGTCAAATTTATATTGAAAAGGTTCGCTGGTCAAGGTTTGTCTCAAGGTTCGTGAGATTCAGGTTTGTCTCAGGTTCGTTTAACAAGATTCGTGAGATTCAGGTTTGTCTCAGGTTCGTGATATCAGGTTCGTGGAAATCAAGATTTGAAGAAGGTTCGCTTGGTTCTTAGGTTCGTGAAGTGAATTTTTCAAAAGAGGTTCGCTGATTAAGATTAACAATCATGGCTGACATGTTTGCTGCTGTAGCTAGTCAAAATTCTAAGATACATAACATTTTGATTAGTGAAACTGAGGCAGGGAGTATAAATAAAGTTCCAAAACTACTTGATTTGACAGATTATGAGAATTGGAAACGAAGGTTTGAGACACATCTCAATGGAACTGACACTAATCTGTGGGAAATAATTTTGTCACCTTATGAAAGACCTAATGTTGTGCGGACAGATTTGGATCAAACCCTTGAAAGATTGGATGTTGATTAGAGAAAGAAATATGATTCTGAGAAGAAAGCTTACTGGATGCTGAGTCAAGCACTTCCTAATCAGATACTTCATCAATTTGATGAACATAAAACCTCATATGGTTTGAGGAATGCTTTGAAGGCAAGAACTGAGGGAAAAACTAAACTTAAGAAGATGAAAGCCACTGATATACGCAAAGAGTTTGAGAATTTCAACTTTATTGGCAACGAGAGTCTTGAAGCCTTAATAACCAGATATAGGCATCTGTTGACTGAAGTTAGAAAGTGTTGAATTGAGTATACTGAAGAGGAGAAGATAGATTGCTTTGCAGATGCTTTGCCTGAAAGTGGAATTCATTGGTGCTGATTTTGAGAGAAAATTTACCAGGAATGACATTGGTTGAATTTATCCAAAAGCTAGAAGAACAGGAAATGAAGGATAAGAGAAAAGCAAGGAGAGTTAATGCTACTCAAGATCCTTCTCTCTATGGTGCATCTGTGGTTACACCCCCTGTTTCTTCTGCAAAGATTCAAACAGCTTTTATGTCAAGTACTGCTGATAGTACTTCTGCATCATCTGCATCTGCTGGATCAAGTTCATCCTATTCTGTTAATGAGAAGAAGTCTGACTCTACAACAACTCCAGTTCAGTTAAATACAACAAATTTAGGAAAAGTAACTGTGGAGGCTATTCGGGATCATATGTCAATTTTGTCATGTGTAGTCAGTGCTTATGATGAACTGATAGCAGGAAAGATTGGAAACTCAGATCTTACTTTTGAAGACTATGAGCAGATTGATGATGATGAAATGGAGTTGATTGACACTCAATGGGCTTTAGCAAGTGCAGTCAGAAGAATCAACAGATATGAAAAGAAAACTGGAAAGAAATTCACTTTTGATCGAAACACAAAGTTTGGATTTAATTCAAAGGCCACACAATGTTACAATTGTGGTGAGTTGGGTCAATTTGCTAGAAAGTGTAAAAATCCGAAGAAGCAAGGAAATTTAAATCCTTTCACATCTAAAGAAGCTTATTAGAAGAAGAAAGAAAAGCCTGAAGAGTCATCAAAAGCTTTAGTCAGTCAAGCTGATGAAGGATATGATTGGGGAAAGCAATATGATGAGTTAATGGGTGCATTCATGGCTTCTTTGGATGAAGACACAGGCAAAGGCAAAGAAAAAGTTGATGAGGTAAATGATGATCTTTTAGAGATCATTGATAAGTTGAATGAAATGAATGTCAGTTGACTGCTGAATTGGTTGAGTGCACTGAAGCTAACAAAAAGTTAATTTCAAGAGAAAAAGCTTTTAATAAAAAGATCACTGATTTAGGAAAAGAAAAATAAGAGCTAAAAATTAAAGTTCTGCAAAATAATCATGCAGTTTCTGTGCATCTCGAGTCAGTGTAAATGTTAAAAGTTGAAGTGTCAACAGCAAGAGCAGAAGCAGAAATGAACAAGAGCAAGCTTGAGAATTATCAGAATTCTCAGTATGTCATCGATTACTCTGCTGCCATGCAAAGATCATCGAATGATACTACTGGCTTGGGTTTTCATGCAGTACCTCCTCCTTCCAGCTATGTTCCTTGACCACAAATTGATCCGAATTTAGAAGTTCATCCTGTTT
This sequence comes from Mikania micrantha, assembly GCA_009363875.1. NCBI lineage: Eukaryota > Viridiplantae > Streptophyta > Magnoliopsida > Asterales > Asteraceae > Mikania > Mikania micrantha. The sequence continues at coordinate 19,473,545 of CM018685.1, forward strand.
CTTTGAATGAACGTGGGTCTGAACAAGTGGTTGAAAATGCTGGAGGTTCATCATCTGATGAAAAAGTGTCTCTTGATAGTGATGCTCCTATCATTGAAAATATCACTGAATCAGAATACTCATCTGATATTTTAGGACAAAATAGTTATCAAGTTAAAAATGGTGATAAAAAGAATTTGAAGTCTCAGAAGTCAAAAGCTGAGATGAAATCAGTTGAGAAGTTGGTGATGAAACCCACTCAAGTTTCCAAACCAGTGATTAAAGCTAAAACAAACACTACTCTTAAACCGATTGTGTATGTAAAGTCATCTACTACACATCAAGGAGAGTCTAGTGGCATTTTTCGAAAGCAAAATGTGGTTTCTAAAAAGGTTGAAAAAGTGGATTTTTTCTTTGATAGATTTGGGGTTGGACATAAAAACAAATCAAAGAATTTTCAAAATCAAGTGAGTAATTCAAAGATAAAATCAACTGGTTTGAGAAACAGATTATCATCTGCAAAGGTTGTTTCAAAACCTTTCGGTTCATTAAAGTATTTTGATGAACCAACACCAAAGAATCATTTGAAAGATAGGAAATGTTACCGTTGTGGTAATTTTGGTCATTTGATTGCTGATTGTGATTTGGATTTCAATTCAACTGATTGTAGCAGTTTTAAGTCCTTTTCACCAAGAAAACACGAAAGTGTTTTACTTGTTGTGGTAAAGGACATATTTCTGCTAATTGTTCAAACAACAAAATCAGGAAGAGTTCGGACGATGAGAGTTGGGTGAATAGGTCTGGTGGAAGTCCTAAGAGAGTTAGACCTAGTGAAGATGATATGAGAGTTCTTCGAAAATTTGATCTTGATTGTATTTGGGTGAAAGAAGAAAATAATCAGAAGAAACGAGTTTTTGATAACAAAAGAAATGTGAAAAAGCTTGTGAAAATTGTGACATCATCTGATGATGATTCTTTTGAAAATGTACCTTCAAAATCATTTTCAAAACAACATTATAAACCAAAATCATTTTGCAAACTGAAAAACAGGTAAGGTGATCAAATTTCTGGAAAAGAGGATGGTAACAGTGATGATGGGTCTTCGAGTAGGTCATCACAAAAGAATGGCAGGGGTCCATTCAGGGAGACTTGACGCCAAAATGGCGGGGGTCATCCCTATTGAATACTGAGAGGTTTTTAATTTGTTGTCTAGGTTGCATCCATGGGTCATATCAATAGTCGTTGGATTGTTGATAGTGGATGTTCCAGGCACATGAATGGAGAGTTGAATTTGTTGAGAGATGTCAAATGGGTTAAAGGGAGTTATGTGAATTTTGCAGGAGACAAAGGTGGTCAAATTACAGGGTTTGGTAGTTTGACGAATGGAAAGGTTTCATTTGATAATGTTAATTTCTACAAAGAATTAACTAATAATTTGTTGAGTGTTTCACATATTTGTGATAAAGGATACAAAGTGATGTTTGACAAAGACAGGTGCTATGTACTTAAGCAAGGATTTCAGATTTCTGAGGAGTGGATTATGGTGACAGCTGATCAGAGCAAGGATTTGTATGTGCTTGACATGGCAAAGGCAGAAACGGTGAATAAAGTGGAGACATGTCTGGTGTCCAAAGCTACTGAGCAAGATACACGTTCTTGGCACATACGGATGGGACATATTCATATTCGGAAGATGAATCAACTTGTGCACAATCATTTAGTTGAGGGTGTACCGGTTAAACATTTTAAACTTCCGGATGTGTATGTGTCATATAAAAAGGGTAAACAAAAAAGGAAGTCACACAAAAAAAAGAAATTTTTTTCTATTGATATGCCACTTGAACTTCTTCATATGGATTTGTTTGGACTAATCAATGTGAAAAGTATAGGTGGTGAATCTTATTGTTTTGTGGTGACTGATGACTTTTCTAGATTTTCATGGGTCATGTTTTTAAAGCATAAATCTGATACTTATGTAAATTTTGTGTTGTTAATCAATAGGTTGGAGATATTGTACAAGTTGAGAGTGAGACGTGTAAGATCAGATAATGGGACTGAGTTTAAGAATCATCAAATGGAGGAATTTTGTAATTCCAAAGGCATTCAGCAGCAGTTCAGTGCACCATATGAGCCTCAGATGAATGGTGTAGCTGAAAGAAAGAATAGAACGTTGATTGAGTCTGCGAGAACAATGCTAGCTGATTCAAAACTTCCCATTACATTTTGGAATGAAGCTGTGGCTACAACTTGTTTTACTATTAACAGAGTTTTGATTGTTAATAGACACAATAATAAACTGTTAAGAAAGATTCAAAAATTCAATTCTAAAGTTGAAGAAGGTTTCTTTCTTGGCTATAGTCTTCCTAACAAACATGTGTTTAATAAACGCACGGGGGTTGTGGAATTATGGTATCATGTGGATGTTCAAAGACATACACCTATACCAGACGGAAAGGGTCCAGATTGGCTTTTTGATTATAATAAACTGTTTAAGTCTTTTAATATGTCTCCAAATGTTTCTGATGATGAAATAACCTTACAAATGTTATATGATTTGCAGAATTCTGAAGAACAGGGTATTTCTCATCATTCTGAAGTTGGTAACAATCCTCAACATAAGGAAGTCATGTTTGAAGAAATTAATGATGATTGGTCATCTGATGATGATCATGATGTTTTTGAAGATGCTATTTCTCATGATCAAGACACTGATCAGAATATTACAAATCTGGATCATAATGTGGGTGTCCCGCAAATGCCTGTCATAAGAGTTCATGTAAATCATCCGGTTGCTCAGATCATAGGAGATCCAAATGCAGGAGTACAGACACGAAATCAAGTTACAAATGAGGAGAGTTTGTATGTGGAGTTAGAAAGAACTTATGGCAGTCAAGAGCTCTGGATGCATTCTGCATTTATTTCACAAATAGAGCCAAAGACTGTTACTGAAGCGTTACGTGAGACTGCTTGGGTGGAGGCGATGCAAGAAGAGTTGAATCAGTTTCAGAAGCTGGGAGTTTGGCATTTAGTTGATTTGCCAAAAGGAGAGAAGAAGATTGGTACTAGATGGGTGCTAAGAAGCAAATGTGATGACCGAGGCATAATTGCTAGAAACAAAGCACGTTTAGTGGTTCAGGGTTTCAAACAAGTTGAAGGAATTGATTACGATGAAGTTTTTTCACCTGTGGCGCGTTTGGAAGAAATTAGACTTTTTCTTGCTTTTGCTGCTCACAAGAAATTCAAAGTTTATCAGTTGGATGTAAAATCTGCATTTATGTATGGTTCTTTGAAGGAAACAGTGTATGTTTGGCAGCCACCGGGCTTTGAGGATCCTATCCATCGTGGTTAGGTTTACCTCTTGGACAAAGCATTGTATGGTCTTCATCAGGCTCCGCGTGCCTGGTTTGAGACATTATCAACTCACCTTATTGAACACGGGTTCAATAGGGGTCAGATTGACAAAACTTTGTTCTTTCTGGAAAAGGGCAAGGATATTCTTCTTGTTCAGATCTATGTTGATGATATCATTTTTGGATCTACCGATGAACAAATGTGTTTGGAATTCAAAGAGGTGATGATTGAGAAATTTGAGATGAGTGCAATGTTAGATATCTAATTTTTTCTGGGTTTACAGATTGATCAAACTGATAATGGAATTTTCATTCATGAGACAAATTATATTCAAGATGTGCTGAAACGGTTTAGCATGCTTGATTCAAAACCCATTTCCACACCTATTCAGCCTAATCACGGGATTGAGCCTGATATTAAGGGGGAGATCATTGATCATACTCTTTATCGTGGAATTATTGGAAGTTTGATGTATTTGACTGCCTCAAGACCAGATATTGTGTTTGCTACATGTATCTGTACAAGATATCAATCAAAACCTAAAGTGTCACATCTGATTGCAGTCAAGAGAATACTTCGTTATCTGAAGGGTACACCAGACACCGGTTTGTGGTATTCTAAGGATGATAATTTTTCCTTCAATGCTTAAAGTGACTCCAATTATGGAGGATGTAAGACATATGCGAAATCCACAACTGAAGGTGCACAATTCTAGGGGGAACGATTAGTTTCTTAGCAGTGTAAAAAGCAAACATCTGTGGTTACTTCAACTTGTGAAGCTGAGTATGTAGCTGCTGCCAGTTGTTGTTCACAAGTTTTGTGGATACAACAACAGATGAGAGACTATGGTTTGAATTTTCTTACAACCCCAATTCATGTTGATAACGAGGCTCCTATTGTTATAACAAAGAATCATGTGTATCATTCACGTTCTAAACACATTGATATTATATTTCATTTTATACGCGATTGCTATGAAAAGAAACTTATTGATGTTGTGAAGATACATACCAATGAGCAACGAGTAGACCTTCTCACCAAGGCTTTTGATAAAAATTGTTTTGAGTATTTACTCTAATTAAATGGCATAAGGGTCATGGGTGAGATAATTCCAAATCAACTTCCTTCATAATCAATTTTTATTGAATTAACATCCGATATTTTAATTGTTTTGTTGTTTTGTGCTTCAGTTTTTAGGGGGAGAAAATTTTGAAAAACTCAAAAACATTTGAAAAATCAAAAACACAAAATCATTTAAAAAATTAAAATTCTGAGAAATTGATTCGACCAAATGGGAAATGATAGTACATTGTAGTAATTGGAAGCACATCTGTATCATACTAGAACTTAAACATAAAGAGCATTTACAATTACTTAGTATGATATGTTGGTAGGCTTATAACTTAGTTAAGATAAAATTTGACAAAATTTTGATTATGCTTTATGAGAACAGATATTTAGAATACAGTGCTTAGCTTTGTCCTGAATGAGTGGTGATTAATCTTACAAAATGTGTCTTGAACAACATTCAAGTTAGTAGTTTTGATCATGTGTTTATTTTCAAAAGTAATTCTAAATTTGTTTTTTCTTTTGTTTTAGTTTAAAGTTGAAACATTCTTTGCGTATACTTACATATCGACCTGATTGTTATAGCTTTAAATGATTCAAGTTTGTTTTCTTGGTTTTGATTAAGATTTGGACAATCTCTGCGTATATGAGAATATCGATCTGATTGTTAAAAGTTTAATCTTAAATTATTGTTTCGTTCATTTTCTGGATCATCTGAGCATAGGAAAGTATCAACCTTGATTCCAAGATTTTGAACAAATTCAATTTGTTTTATATTTTGTTATTTTCAAAAGATATTCAGCTTTGTTTTTTCATGATCAAGCTAGTTAAAATTGAAGTAAATTGTTTCAAGAACATTATTGTTTGTTTAGTTATTCACAAAACGGGGATGTGTTCAAGTAAATGGAGAACATAAAGTATTTGATGATTTTGTTTTCAATTGATATCTTAACTAAGTAATTAAACTTAAAGAGGATTTATATACTGACAATCATCTTTGAATTGTAATTTGCTGATAATTATATTCATTAATTCAATCAGGTGTGTTGATGATTGTAATACAATATGATCTCATGTTTGGATCTTTCTCAAGCAAAAATATGTGATTGCTTTGTTAGTTTAAATTTCATAGTTAAATTTGTTAAAATTTGTAGTGTGTTTGTTCTAAAAATTTGAAAAATACAAAAAGATTTTTGATCTTTATCTGATGTTAAATTAAATAATTTTTGGTTATTTGTTTTTGACTTTGAAACATTTAAACATTGTTTTGTTTGAAATTTTAAATAAAATTGAATTTCAAAAGGTTTGCTTGGAGGTTCGTTTGATATGTTTTGAATAGGTTCGTTCAACAATTTTTGTTGAAGGTTCGTTCAAAGGTTTGTTCACAGGTTCGTCCAATAGATTTTGGACAGGTTCGTCTGAGAGGTTTTGGACAGGGTTGTTCAAATGGTTTGTTGACAGGTTCGGTCAACATGTTAGATCAAAGGTTCGTTCAAAGGTTTGTTCATAGGTTCGTATAAATAGAGGTTTGTGTGTGAGACATTTGTTACTTTCATCAGAACTCTTTCATCAGAGAATTTTACTGCAATGATCTTCCGATACATGTCAGACAACATAACCAAGGCCAAAGATAGATTTTATATGTATCTGAGGTTTATACAGATGCTGATTGATGAAAGGTTTCCAGAACATAATTTGCCTAGGGTTGTTGCTGATATTCTTAAGTTGAAGCATATGACAGATTCCAGTCTTGGTCAAGTGAAGATATATCAGAAGAGTAATGATGATGTTCTGATTAAGGATGTGGTAGGACACTGTGCAAGAGCCAATTATGTTGCTCCTGTGAATGATGCTTGGAGGCATGGAGATTCAAATTCAGACAATGAATTTTCAAGTGACAATGATGATGATCAACAACAACCACCACCTCCTCCTCCTAGATCACAAGCCAGACAATCTCAAGCTTAGTCTTCCCAATCTCAGCAACAAACTCAAGAATTATTTCAAGGAGCAGATGTAACTCCTTCTACATTAGTTCCTCTTCAAGTGATTTATCCATGTCAACAAGAAGCTCAAAGACAAGAAGAGGCTACTGCTTCTCAACATGTTGATGCTGAAGATGTTGAAGTTGATGCTGAAGATGAAGAATCTACAGAATCCGAGATGGAGACAGTACAGGTGGGAAACATAATGGTCAGAAGGTTAAAGAAGAGACCAGCACAACAACAAAGTGAAGAAGCAAGGGAAGAGGCAAATGATCCTAACTTCATTGTTGATGAACCTGAAGCTTCTAGGCCTAAAAAGAAAAAAAAGAATGGCCAAAGTGCCTAAGAAGAAGAAGACAAGGACTCCCAGGATTATTGTTTCTTCTCATGTGGCTGTTTCTACTTCACCTGCATCTATTGATGTTTCTATACCTATTTCAGTAGCTATAACAGTTCAAGAAGCTGCTTCTACTTCTCCTGTTCATATGCATTCTGATCCTTTCATGCCTACTCCTGAGTTTGTTAATGTTGCTACATTTGTTCCTTCCTTCATGGATGCTACTACAGTGACTACATCATTTCAAGCAACATCTACTTCAATAGGAGATTCTTTATTTGAAGGATTAGAAGACTTGGATTTAAATTTTTCACTAGACTATGATGATAGTGAACTGAGGAGAAGGATATCTATTTTGTCACAAGAGTTTGACAAGTATAAGAAACAAAAGGAGAAAGTTGAAGCTGAACAACTATCTTCTTCTAGTTCAAATGACTTAGATGTGATGAAAGGTCAAATTTCTAAATTGTTGAAGTGGAGAGAAGAAGATTTGCTTGAAAAGAAGTTGTTGAATGAGAGAATTACTTCATTGGAAACATTGATTGTGAAGCAAAATGCTGAGATTGCTGATTTGAAGAAAGATAATCAAGACTTGAAACAAAAGATTGATGATATTCAAGTTAAGAATAATCAAGCAGAGGCTACTAATGCTAGTGCTGATCAAGTGTTTGTTAACATTGATGATGATGAAGAAGAAGAGAAGGTAGATTATGAGGATTCAGATGCTGATGAACATCCAAGATTTAATGCTTATCATGGTGATGATGAAGATGATGATAGTGATGTGACAGGTGTTGGAAGTTCAAGTGTTTTGAATTCTATTACTGGAGCAATAGTCATTTACAAACCTTCTGGGATTTCATTTGATGTTACTCCTATTTCTTCTATTTCTTCTAATAAGGCTAAAGATATTGAATATGTTGATTTTGAAGATTTGACTGATTTGGAGTATTCAAAGGAAGAGATTGATATGTCATTGCCTACATTCTTAGATTTGTTTAAACAAAATGCTGATGTTCTGTTGCAGAGAATGTTTGGTGAACTATTTGAAGATAAAGAGTTGGAGGAAGGAGAAATTGGAGGTGGATATTCAGATTTTGAACAAGATGATGAAAATTTGTATAATCTACAAACTTTGAAGAAGATATTTGATATTGAAGTTCAGAGAGGAGCTTCAAGGATAACTGTAGATACTATGAAAGAAAAAAACTTATGTGGAGATTTGGAAAGAAAATCAAGATGAACACAAGTATATAATTGATCATTAATTCATTTTCAAGCAAATGGTTGAATTTATTGAAGAAAAAGTTCAAGAAGATCAAGCTAGACAAGTCTTGAGATTCAAGATTGGTTCTAAATCAAAGATGATAGGAAGAATTATAAGCTATGGTTACTTTCATCATATTTTTGGAAGTCTGAAGAGCAAGGGATGTTATGTAGTAAAGAGAACTGATGGTTGTCAATACTTTGGAAAGGCAGTTGATCTTATGACATTCCCTTCTTTTGAGTGTATGCAGTTATCAAGGCTGAAAATGATAAAGCCTATTCAGACAGAACATAATGACATATTTGAAAAGATGCTGAAGAAAGAGGCTAAGTCTGGATGGAGTTTGTTGATTCCACAGGATAAACATAAGTTACTTGGATATCCAAAGCCTAAAGTTTATAAAAGACCAAGATTGAGAAGAATAGAACATAATTGGAATCCTTATTTCAAGTTCTGGTTCTATGATGAAAAGACATCTGAAGCAGTTATTCTTTTGAGACAAAAAGAGAAGTGGAGGGTGATCAGGCTGTTGGATCCTGTGTGGTTGGTTAACTGTTCAAAGGAAGATATTGACTTATTGAATGTATCTGAGATATTTGCAATTGATGGGTTTCATGATGTTGGTGTAAGCTACAAAGATACGGCAGTTCAATTTCAAACGATAGCTTGGATGTGTTATACTCTGGGAATACATTCTGGATGCAAATGGGAGGATGTAAACTATTTGTATGTTGAGCTGATGAAGTTGCAGAAAGAGATAGATGATAGAGATGCAAAGCTGGAAGCTGAAAGATTGTCAAAGATTCCTAAGTCTGTTATTATTCGTGCTGCAGAAAATGTTTGTGAAGATCTGACTACAAGTAAAGCTCAAAGTGATGATTGAAGATAGAGATATTGAAGATTTTGGAAGTAGCTATTAAGGGGGAGTTTGTTAGGACATTATGTAATAGCTTGCTTGTCAAAATGTTAAAGTTATTAGAGGTTTGGCTGAGGTTCGTCTGGCCCACGAACCTTAGCAGGTTCGGCGAACCTAGCGGTGTATCTTGTACAGGTTCGTCCAGCGAACCTCAAGGTTCGGCTGGCGAACCTATAGGTTTTGCTAGGTTAGGTTCATCTGATCTTTATGTATATATTGTAGGTTTGTCTAGAGGTTTGTCACTTCTGCAGTTTTGAGTGTTAAACAAATCTGATTTTCTCTGTTTGAGAGTGAAAAAACTATGTGTTCTTGTACATTTCATTGTAATCAATTTATCATATTCAATGAAATGATTTTTATAAATGATTGTTTGTCTTTGATACATATAGATCGATTATAGATTCCGCATATAATTGATTGTTAATAGAATTCTGTTGAATGATCAAGATCAAATCAGTAGATCTACAGTACTTTGACAATTGGAATTCTACTGCGTCTGAGTTTCTTAACTTCCCGGTCCATTATCTCGACTGGTTTTTCAACAAAGTGCATGGAATCATCGACGCGAATGTCATCGATTGGTACCTGAAGATCTTGATCAACTAAGCATTTCCTTAAATTGGACACGTGAAAAGTCGGGTGTATATTACTAAGTTCAGGAGGAAGTTCCAACTTGTAGGCAACCTTGCCGATCCGTTCAAGAATCTTAAAAGGGCCAACATAATGTGGAGCAAGCTTACCCTTCTTCCCGAATCGTATGACTCCTTTCCAAGGTGATACTTTGAGTAATACAAAATCATCAACTTCAAACTCTAAAGGTTTCAGTCGCTTATCCGCGTTACTCTTCTGTCGACTGCGAGCAGCTAACAGATTGTCGCGAATCTGGTGAATCTTGTCAGTCGTTTCTTGAATAATCTCAGGACCAGTGATCTGCGATTCGCCGATCTTAGTCCAACAAATAGGTGACCGACATTTTCTACCATAAAGAGCTTCAAACGGCGCCATACCAATGCTCGCATGATAACTGTTGTTATACGAGAACTCGACTAATGGTAGATGGCTATCCCAGTTGCCACCGAAATCGATGACACAAGCTCTCAACATATCTTCAAGTTTCTGGATCGTCCGCTCCGTCTGTCCATCCGTTTGAGGGTGATAAGCGGTGCTAAGATCCAATCTTGTTCCGAATACTTCATGAAGCGATTCCCAAAATCTTGCCATGAAACGAGCATCACGGTCCGATATTATGCTTAAGGGAATTCCATGTCGGCTAACGATCTCATCAACGTAGATACGAGCTAATTTCCGCACAGGGTACGTCTCGCGTATCGGTAAGAAATGAGCCGACTTGGTTAATCGATCTATTATCACCCAAATACTATCATTACCACTTGCGGTACATGGGAGTTTGGTAATAAAATCCATGGATATATTCTCCCACTTCCACATGGGTATTTCCGGATGCACTAACAATCCCGAAGGTCGCTGGTGTTCTGCCTTGACTTTAGCACAGTTAAGGCACTTGGCTACATACTCAGCAATGTCCTTCTTCATTCCAGGCCACCAGTATAAGACTCTAAGGTCTTGATACATCTTGTCCGCACTCGGATGGATTTATTAACGAGACTTATGAGCTTCATCCATAATCATCATCCTAAGATCATCCCTGTTCGGTATCCACAACCGATTCAAATAATACATCAAACCATCATCCTTAGTTTCCAATTGTAATTAGGCACCGCAAGACATATCATCTTTTAGGCTATCTTGAGCTAATGAGTGTTGTTGGGCTGTGAGAACATCGTTACGAAGATTAGTGTGCACTCGGACACCATGGATTTGAACATGACTTTTGCGACTAAGCGCATCTGCTACTACATTCGCTTTACAGGATGGTAGCGAATTTCACAGTCATAATCATTCAACAGTTCAACCCATCTTCGTTGTCTCATGTTAAGTTCCTTCTGATTGAGAATATGCTGCTAACTTTTATGATCAGTAAAGACTACACACTTAGTGCCATAAAGATAACGTCTCCATATCTTCAAAGCAAACACGATTGCACCAAGTTCCAAGTAATGTGTAGTGTAGTTCTTCTCATGAATTTTCAACTGTCTTGATGCATACGCCACAACCTTTCCCCGTTGTATGAGGACACAACCGAGACCTAGGTTGGATGCATCACAGTAAACCACAAAATCATCATTTCCATCAGGTAGTGTTAAGACAGAAGCATCTCAAAGTTTCTGCTTCAAGGTCTGAAATGCCTCTTCTGGCTTTGGTCCCCACTCATAAGGTCTATTCTTTTGAGTTGAAGAAGTGAGAGGGACAACAATCCTGGAGAAGTTCGAAATAAACCGCCAATAATAACCGGCAAGTCCAAGAAATGATCGAATTTCCGTTGGTGTCTTCGGTGTATTCCAATTCTTAGCCGCTTCAATTTTCGCTGGATCCACATGAACACCCTTTTCATTGACTATGTGTCCTAAGAATCGAACTTCCTTAAGCCAGAATTCACACTTCGAGAATTTGGCATACAGTCGTTCTTCTCTTAAGATCTCCAAAACCAACTTAAGGTGTTGCTCGTGTTCTTCTTTGCTCTTGGAGTATATCAGAATATCATCAATGAATAGAATCACAAATTTATCCAAGTATGGCCTCATAAACGGTTCATGAGATCCATAAAAACCGCTGGTGCATTGGTAAGGCCGAAGGGCATTACCAGAAACTCATAATGGCCATATCTTGTTCTGAAAGCCGTCTTGGGAATATCATCTTCATGTACACGAAGCTGATAATACCCAGACCTATGATCGATCTTCGAAAACCATGCCGAGCCTTGAAGTTGATCAGAAATATCATCAATGCACGACAGCGGATATCGATTCTTAATAGTCAGCTTGTTCAACTAGCGGTAATCTATGCACATTCGGAATGACCCTTCCTTCTTCTTGACAAATAGGACAGGTGCACCCTATGGCGAATGGCTCCGGCGAATGAATCCCTTGTCAGTTAGTTCTTGTAGTTGGCTCGCCAATTCTTGTAACTACGAAGGCGCAAGTCTGTAAGGAGCTTTGGCGACTGGGTTCGCACCAGGTACTAAGTCAATTCGAAATTCAACTTTGACGTTCTAGTGGGAGACCCGGCAAGTCGTCTGGAAATACTTTAGGAAAATCTCTTATCACAGGAACGTCTTCAATGCTCTTTCCTTTCTCCTTTTTCTCCACAACGTGTGCTAAAAATGCTATACATTTCTTCCTAAGGTACTTGTGTGCTTTAGTGCATGACATTAGCTTAAGACTTTACTAGACTTTACTAAAAATGATATCTGCAGACATTACATTGAGGAACAGTCCCAACATAATTTCTGGCATTTGAGTTGTTTGATGATTGTTGAGCAGACTTAGGAGTAGGAGTAGTAACAACGAAATTTCTGGTTTTTCGTTTCCTGTTGCTGCTTTTTGAGGAGTAGGAGTAGTAACAACGAAATTTCAGTTGAAGCCTCCTTTGCAGCTGACTTTGTATCCACCTTCTTAGATCCCTTTCTTGTGAGTGTTCCAGCCTTCACGTGATTATCAGCCAATGTAGCAGATAGATGGATTGCAGCTTCCAAAGTGGTAGGGTTGCTACCAAAGACGGTGTCTTGAATCTGCATAGGTAGACCGCTTATGTATTTTTCAATCGCTCTCTCCAATGGTGTCACCAGATGAGGTACCACCAAACTGTACTCATGAAAACGAGAATTGTAGATTACATTATCACCGCTGTCCTATTTGAGTTCCCAGAACTCAGGTTCCAGTTTCCTCATCTCACTGCGAGGACAGAATTCAGCGGTCATCAAGTTCTTGACTTCAGTCCACGTCAGTGCTAGGGCTGCATCAACTCCCCTAGTTCGCTTTTCGCCATTCCACCAAGTTAGTGCTCGCTTTTGAAAAACACTAGTGGCATAGCACACCTTCAAATTTTCAGGACAGTCACTGTTAATGAAGGTGTTCTCAATACTCTCAAACCACTATAGCAGACCAGTGGCTCCCTCAGAACCCGTAAACTTTAGCGGATTATAGGAGTTAAAATTCTTGAACGTGCAAACTGGTAGGTTTGCACCACCTCTATTCTGATTGAGAGTTTAGTTGGCTTGATTCAACTGAGTCACGAACCTAGTGATAAGGTTTGCTAACTCTTGAAATCCATTGTTGGCATTACTTTTTGTTAGCATCGTCATTGTGTGGGTTTGTACTATCTTCGTTGTGACGGCGCGGCGGCATGTTTCTGAGGATGTTAGAAACATGTTACTACCGTTTACAACGTAAGTCATACACACTATGGTCAAATGAGTTCATTTCAACAGTTAGGATTACATATAGGAACTATATTTTTCTCCTATCTGTCATTAAACTCATAATAAAGTAGTAATATGCTAGTATTATACTAAAGTGTCCTAATTGGTCATATCTAATATTAAGTAATTATTACTAAGTTCCAAACATTTCCCACCCTATACTAACACTGACAACCTCCCGATGCAGTGCAACAAACTTATATATAGGGCATACGTAGACTTGACCGTAGTCGCATCAGCCGCCGTCCCACCACCGTTGCATTGCACCACGATTATGCCTTTCTTAGAATTTAGGGTATACATATGTTTCTCAAGTGTTCCACTTCACAACCTTATCCGAGGGAGGATAATTATAGCGAAGTGTGTTCCATTACTTCTGACATCTAGGTTCGCCTAATGTCTAAATTCACCTTAATACTAGATTCACCTATTTTCTAAGTTCACCTAATGTAACAGCCCAAGCCAACCGTACCAAGATATTGTCCGCTTTGCTCCCGATGGGTTGCTCATCCAGGAGCTCACGGTTTTGTTTTCCTCTGACGAGAAACATATGTATAACCCTAAATGCTATATACCCTAAACAAGTAAATGCTAACACTAAATGCTAATGCTAAATGCTAACACTAAATGCTAATGCTAAATGCTAATAGTAAACGCTAATGCTATATGCTAATATTAAATACTAATGTAAATGCTACAAGCTAATACTATATGCTAATGCTAATGCTAAATGCTTACAGTAAATGCTAATGCTAAATGCTAATACTAAACGCTAACGCTACAAGATAATACTATATGCTAATGCTAATGCTAAATGCTAACACTAAATGCTAATGCTAAATGCTAATACTAAACGCTAATGCTATATGCTAATATTAAATGCTAATGCTACAAGCTAATACTATAAGCTAATGCTATATGCGAATGCCAAGTGCTTATGCTACAATGCTAATACTACAATGCTAATGCTAATGCAAATTGCTAAATGTTAATGCTATATGCTAATACTAAATGCTAAAGCTAACACTATATGCTAAAGCTACGGATGCTATAAACACTTGTATGCTTATATGCTTGCCATGCTAAAACAACGGTTTGGTCTCTCAGTGCTTGCCTTACCGGTTGTGAAGCTAGTTCAATGCTATAAACTTGAATGCTAAAACTATCAACTATGGTAGAACATAACAAATTGGCCTCTCAGTGCTTGCCATGGGGTGCTCTTCATAGTTGGGACTTGAAGGAACAGACCGTTGGCCTCTTAGTGCTTGCCATAGGGTGACCTTCATAGTCATGACTTGAGGAGTAGACTGATGGCCTCTCAGTGCTTGCCATACAGTGATTCCTCCATGTTCACTCAGGCTATAAACTTAAACATAATGCTAAAGCTATTGGCTATTTTAGAATGGACCAACTGGCCTCTCAATGCTTGCCAGGGGGTGTTCTTGTAACTATGACGATTGTAGATCAGACCGTTTGGCCTCTCAGTGCTTGCCAAACGGGTGTTCTACATAGTCGGGATTTTGAGGAGTAGACTGATCGCCTCTCAGTGCTTGCCATACAGTGATTCCTCATTTTGCACTCATGTTGTAAACTTAAGAAAATGCTAAAGCTATAAACGAAATGGATGGTAGGTAAGACGCTTAATTATCATTAACAACAATAGCGGGACGGCGTCTGGGCGGGTCGTAGGCTCGACTCAGGGGTGTGCCCTATATAGAAGCATACCGAGTTGGATAATACATGTGGTGTTAATGAGATTAAGGTTGTTACCTAGGGGAAACATGAACACTTTTGGGTTGATATCATAAACTTATAAACAAGATGCTTGAATGTATGTTGGAAAACGAATGGTAGGTAAAATGCTTAATTATCATTAACAACAATGTCCTATGTGACTTAGTATGTGGTGGGACGGCGTCTGGGCGGGTAGTAGGCTCAACTCAGGGGTATGCCCTATATATAAGCATACCGAGTTGGATGATACAGGTGTTGTTATTAAGGTTAAGGTTTTACCGAGAAGGTTTGTAAAGCCATTTTTCAAATACTAAAACTATATGAACTCACCAACCATCGTGTTGACTTTGTTTTCTTACATGCTTTCTCAGGTGATGCACAGGAATAGGCTCAGACTTTAGGACTGCATACTAGGATGCTCGAATAGAGGACCTAGTAGACTTTTGGAAAGCACATATTTTGTTATAGAAGCAAATCACTTTTGATATCTTGTACAGATACAAGATAGATATATTTGATTCTTTTGATAGGGTTACTTAGTTAAATTACTAAACATTGATATTGTAATTTAAGTTTGTAATCCTAGTTTAATGCTTATTGTGCTTTAGCTATTCTTAACATTGATGCTACATAAACAATCTGATCATCACGATTATCACTCCCGATATCGTGCCCCGAGAACCTTCCGCCCGACGGGGACTTCGATCCAACCCCGCCGGCTCGGGGTGTGACACCTAATGCTTAAGTTCACCTGACATTTAAGCTCCCCTAATGTCTAAGTTTACTTTATGTTCACATCTCATTATCAAGTGTTCATACCATCACTAAGTGTTAGTATCATCACTATGCGTTCATATTTTTACCAAGTGTCCATATCAATACTCAAGTATTCAGTCCGTCCCTAGGTGTTCATACCATTCATTGGGTCCATCTCAGTACTAAATATCCAGTTCGTCATTAAGTGTCCGTATCATTCGTTGATCCTATTCACCCCACGTGTCCAATAAGTGTGTTCATAAGTGAGTATATATACATGTCCATCAAATGAGATCATCCAATATGTCAATCCAAAACAAATTTAACCAACATTCCATCAACAACAACTTTACAAGATATCCTAATAATATCCTAAATTTCCTGACACTGACAGACCACCAATATACTACAAATGGTATATGTATAGGGCATATGTAGGGGTAGGTCGCAAGCGCCCCAGCCACCGTACCACCACCTTTGTAGTATACCACGAGTGTGTCCTTGTCTGGTGATCAAAGATCAAACAAGCAATTCTTAAACAAAAAATTCCTATGCAATTAATTTCTTAAGCAAATAATTTCCAAAACGGGTAGTTCCCTTATTCCTCAATACTGACATCCACCTAATGTACCGTAAATGGTATATGTATAGGGCATATGTAGAAGTCAGTCGCAACTGCTTCAGCCACCAGCCCACCACCTTTATGATACACCATGTGCATGTCCTTATCGAACCATTAGGGCATAATAAATCATATAATCAGCAAATAACATATGCAATTTAGTTATATAGCAGGAGTTTAGTTAACATGTAATAAACACATAAGCATGAAATCCTGAATATAGTAACTAGTGTATGAAGTAATTCATACTAGGGTATCCTATGGTTATAGACTAGGTCAACCATTTCTAGTAACCTTATTCACTATAACCCAGGCTCTTATACCAATCTGTAACACCCCGACCGATAGAGGAAACGTCGGGATGCCACAAGGGATGTGTAGATTGTTCATAAGCTCGTGGGCATCAAAATAGATCATCACAAATCAATTAAATCAACCAAATTAATTACATCAAAAATCACGTTCATCGTGATTTAGTTACGGTAATTACACAAAAGATTTAGCTAAATTGACTAAACTCTAGTGTTCAGAAATCCAGTTAATTTAGCTAAGTCCAAGACCCTAAGTGATGATGTCGAAAAGATGTAGAGCTATCCTGCTCTACCTAGTTCTCCTCGTTCCCTGAAACATGTAGAAAATAAAGTGTTAACTACGAAGTAGTTGGTGAGTAATCATAAGTTTTTATGTTTCAAAAATGTTTATAAAATGTTTATGAAAGTTTATAATTTTCCTAGAAAATCCACATGTGCACCTGCTAGATAATCCAACACTGCCAATACACAAACACAAGCACAACAATCACATAATCCAAATAATCACAAATAATCAACCACATGTATTCAACCAATCACAAATCAATCAATAATCAATATTCACCATAATCATCTCAATATAAGTTACCGCGGAGGACCTCAGTCAACTCAATCAACAGCGATATCATCGCGGAGGACCTCAGTCAACTCAACCAACGAATTCCTTAATAGTATAAGTGTCAATACATGCACTGCGGAGGACCGTAGTCAACTCAACCAACAGTGGAATCACTGAGGAGGACCTTAGTCAACTCACCAACAGTAACTCAATCATTGCGGAGGACCGAAGTCAACTCAATCAACAATGACTCACGGAATATGCAATCATCCATATCAATCCATAATCAATAATAATTCAATAATATGAATATCATATTGATAAACCAGATGTCACCCATGTGTTATCAAAATAATATTTTAAATCTGGTATACATGTTCCACCTCCAAGTTTAAAAACAAAATGATTTAAAAAGGAGGTTATGAGAACTTACCTGAATTCCTTAGAATGAGTGTCCTTGTAAAATGCGCGCTCACGTATATGGAATCAAAGATACTTCAACAACCTGTATTTATCGTGTATTTGTGTTCATAAGTATACGCGTCTTATTTCTATTGAATGTCCAAATGTTTTACTTTTAAGCCATTAAGTGTTTCACTTAACTTAGGATATTTAATCTAAGTTAAAATGAAATACCCAACATTTTATAAGTGTTCATCATTAAGATATAGTTTAAACTTGCTAATTTTAACTATCTTGTAATGATAAACTTATTATGATATCTTATGTGTATTCTCATAGACATGTGTACTCCAAGGTGATAACCCTAATCATACACATACCTATACATACATGCATGATTTAATTAAATCGACCACCATAATCTAAGTCATTAGAATCTACTTTATGTTTAAGAAAGTTATATTTAAGTTGTTCACAAGAGATGTTCAATGTATATAAATCTAAAATTTTAAAAATTTATTATTTTTTTTAAGAGAGAAAAGGTGGTAGTCCTTGTAATCCTCATGCATGTATGGGTATACATAATATTCTTGTTCTTTTGTTCACCCTTAACCCTTAGATCGAAAACTTAGGTTTAATAACCATTAATCCAACGAACCTTAGGGTCCAGTTACACCCTAGGTTCGGCTTCCCATGGTTCGCAGCCATAACAAGAGTTTATGTAGTCTATGGTTCGGCTACAACATAGCCCACAGCCCCTAGGTTCGTTAGTCTAGGGTTCGTAGGTCATAGGTTTGCTGGAAAAAGGGGAGGTTCGGCAAAGTAGGGTTCGACAGCCTCCTTAGGTTCGCAGGCCAAAAGGGTTCGGCTAGGTCAAGGTTCGTCCCATCTTAGGTTCGCCCATCTAGGGTTCGTTGATACCCTGGTTCGTGACACATGCAGGTTCGGCCAAGCCAGGGTTCAGCTGAATTAGGTTCATCCAACAGAAGGGAGGTTCGACCATCCCTTTTCCCAGCTCCTATAGGTTTGGCCGATCGGTTTTACTCTCGAACCAGGTGTTCATCATCATCATCCTTGAGTTTCTAAGCCTTGTAGGTCCGTCCATGGCTTCCATAAGTTAATACTAACTCGATTTAACAAGAATGAAACCCTAAACTCGGTTACAAGTTGGCAGCCATGTACACATTAAGTTTTTAGCAAAAACCAAAAAGTAATGCTCCAGATTTACCTCGAAATGTTGTCCAAATGTGGGATTTCTTCTTGGGTTCTTGTTCTCCTCGATTATACGGTCGTTTAGACACCAAGATCTTGCAAAACCGTTGAGAAATGAAGGAGATATCGTAGAGAGAAGTTAGAGAGAGAGAGTGACGAATTTGATTTCTAGAGAGAGTGTGAAGTCGAAATCAGGGAGAAAGAGGTGACTCCATCTTTTAATACCCCAGGTCGATCCCGCGTGCTCGGTCTCCTTTATTCCGCGTTAAAAATATTAAATGCGCGGTTTTCTCGTAAAACATATTTAACCATATAAAAACGTTTAAATAGTTATGTCTCGTTTTGATAAAATGATTTTAATTAAAGTCGATTTATAAAATGATTCCGTTTTACTTTCGTTAATTCATTTATTTAAATAAACGATTGTTCGGATCCGTCTTAGGTTGTAATTCCTAATAAATGTTTTTAAATTCATTTTCTTAATTTAATATCGTTAGATATTATTTCGTTATCTCGTCGAGACGCGTTACTCACGTTCGTATTCGTAAAGATCGTCACCTTTTCGAATCCAACGCTCGTATCGTATTTCGATTCGATTTACGATTTATGGAATATCGTTTCGGAATATTATTCTTAAAAATTATATTCATCTGAATCGTCACCCACGCGAATACATTATTAAGTTAGTATTTCTGAAATCATATTCGCGTTTAAGTTATATTCGTAACCTCACCATCACGTAGTTATTTTCAATAACTTTTTCCTTATTTTATTACTTTGAATATTATAATTTCCCAATCCAATTCCCACTAAACCATATCACTGACACATCCATGATAAACCGAAATAAGCTTATGTATAGGGCATATGTAGGAGTAGGTCGCAACCTATCCAGCCACCGTCCTACCACCATTTTGATAAGCCATGACCATGTGTCCTTGACTACGTATAGTAACCAAACAATAACCAACTCATAACTCTTTATCATTCAAAACCAAAAACCTCGGATTCTCCTCACCAAAGCCTCAACACTGATATAATCATGATAAACCGAAGATGGTTTATGTATAGGGCATACGTAGAGGTCAGTCGCAACTGCCTCAGCCGCCATCCCACCACCTCTTCGATAGACCATGATTATATCCTTGCCTATATTTGGTTATAGAATCCTATACCACTACCATTCCAACTCAACAACCCATATCATGTTAACTTAACTGCAATAAATGCTCTGGTTCTGTTTAGTTGTGTTTCAAACTAGACTTCCCAGGGTTTATGCTCATTGTGATAATATACGTTCTCAATAATGTATACCAGTGATAATATCATCAAATAATTCATAGTAATTATCAATTATCATATCAAGCTTTAACAATACTAATGTTTATGTAATGAAATGCCTGAAACACAGTGATGTTACATTTCAACTCATATCTCCTTCTCTCTCTCAAAACCCGGTTTCCATTTTCTCACACTAGAAAACTCCATTAAAACGACCATAACTTCTTCATTCCTTAACCAAATCGCGCATATAATATATCAAAACGACCGTCTCGACGAGAGGAAGCTGGAAGTACAAGGGATCGGCGCTGGTTCGAAGTATTTTGTCCGAAATCTTAGAAAGAAGGTACTGTACTGTAGGGTATTACACTCTTCATCATCTTCTTCATTTTGAAATCGCGATTCAGCCCTTTTAACTCAGTAACCAGGTCTCAAGAACACTTGGAAAGCTTGGGAATATGGTTGTTAAGGGGATTTGAGGGCTGGAACAAGAAATCGCCATCTCCTATGGCTGATTTACGTCCCGTGCGAATGACCAACCGAATGGGCTATCATATGAATGAGCAGCTCATTCGCACGAATCTACTGGGCCGAAAGAACTTCTTATTTGCCTAGAGCTTGGTACGAATGGACATATGGATGAATGGTTTAGCTACGCGAATGGACTACTTATTCGCATGACGAGCACATACGAATGAAAACAAACTCGCACCACAACCTCATTCGGACTCAGTGTTCATTCGCACGTCTAGCTTGAACGACTGAGACTCATTCGCATAGTTCTACCATGTGAATGAAGACTCATTCGTACGAGAAAGAAAGTTATGAAAAACCAAGTTTTGAAACCTAAGGATTTTTCTAAGTTACACAATTAGTGAACTTACGAAGGATCAAGTAGTCCTAAAGGGTCGTTTGCGGTAATCCAACCCTAAACCGACCCTAAGTGATTGTGGAATGATTGCATTTTAGTTAAGCAAACTTAGCTTATTTTTAAAGTAATAACATAATCACAAAGGCTTAAACACACAAACCTTTTCAAAGAATACATGGGACCAAGAGATTATTGTATTCATAAACACATGTTATTTATTATGCATAACAAGTATATGTATAAAATAACATGACACATTCTTTTCATAAATCAAGTGTTATTCAAACAATTCAGTCATGCCTTCTAAGTTCATATAACATTTTCTAAAACATGAGAACAAGTGATTCAAGAAGTAATCATTAACAAGTCAACATAAGTCAACCAAGTCACATAAGTCAATCAATCAATCAAAGTCTATACGATCGTAAATATTATATTATATGTATGATTACAATGATATAGGAATCAGTTAGAAGTCTTGTTGTTTGCTACTTGTTACCTGTTAAAGTTCAGAGTCTACCGCTGTCAAGTGAGAACATTAGCCCCTGTTTTACTGTTTTTACAACTGTTTTGGGGTGGAACACGTGACCAAACATCTTTTGTACTACAACTTTTTTATTACAACTTTTCAAATACAATATTCATTATTCTTTGCAGCAGTCAAAGTTTATTCTTATATTCTACTGTCTTTACAACTATTAAACACATTTTGTTAAAAGGTTTTATATAAGAGTTTAATAAATTATTTTACAACCTGTTTTACATAAATATTTTATACATGTTATACACTTTGAAAGATTAAGGTTTTCAATTCTTACAAGATTTTAAACTTTAACCCGTGTTTTAAAATAAATGTTTTATTAAATGTTTTTGTTCAAACCTTGTATTTATACAAGGGTCTTCTATCACCGGATTCAATCGAGGGTTTTTGAACAAGGTATTCAATAAAAGTTTTCAATGTGGTAATCAATCTAGGATTTCAAAACAAGATATTCATTCAAGGGTTTTCACGGTGGTATTCAATCAAAGGATTTCAAAATCGTGGTAATCAATCATGGGTATTCAACCAAAGGTTTTCAATCAAAGGATTCAATCTTAAAGACTTAAAAGCATGGTGTTCATCGTTGTGAACAAACTTATACATACATCAAGAAACTTATTCAATCTTATTCTTATTCTTATAACGTTAGTACTGGGTGATCACAATAAGGGAAAGCGGGACACATTTTGGTTACGCCAAGGCTGCGGTTGGCTTTTTAAATTTGTTTTAAAAACTAACTGCAGATTGGATGCTTTACGGTAATATGGATTTGCTGCTAATTAACTTTACCAGCATAGGTCATATTGACCGGGTACGGCAACACGGAGTTTATCTTCTGAGTAAACTCATTAGTACAGCTCGTGTTGAATGCGCTTGCTGAGTACTTTTTTTTTGACTCCAAACGTAGTTTGGGACTTGATTATATGTTGTCTTTTCTAGTAGACAGTCATTAGACTGTTTGCACACGTTTATCTTACTTGATGTTAGTTTGGGTTGCAACTATCCATGTTATTTTCATTCACTGTTTTATACACATGTTTTACAATGCAGATTCATATTTACAAATGTTAAACCTGTTGTTCTCACCAACTACTTTTGTAGTTGACAGTTACTTCTCACGTGTTTCAGGTAATCATGTTTAGAGCTTCACAAGGACAACTAAGGAGACCATAGTTAAGATAGAACAAGATGAAGAAACAAGCTAGGATGGATTAGAAACTCACATAATCCTGATTGTTTAATTGTCTTGTCTGAATCTTATTTTGTAAACAATATTTTTGGGTCCGTAGTTGTCATTCTTTTGGTGGATAGTTAGAATGCTTGTAACTAAACAAATGTCTAACATTATGAAACTTAGTAACGCATTGTGGTTGTTCTTTTTTCAATACTTGTGCATGATTCAATCATTGTTCGTCACCGCGCCTTGGATTCTGCACGCAGCGCAGGGGGTGTGACATAGCCTCAGCAAAATATGCCAAAAATGGTGCAGCATTAACATGAACATAATCAGCAAAACCTGGCATTGAATCTTCAGTATACACAGGAGCTTGTGATGTAGAGACAACATCTGGAACAGATACAACAATAGAAATAGGTACAGTAGAAACAGAAACTGATGCTGGTGCAGAAGATGTAATCACAGGTGAAGAAACAATAATTCTTGGAGTCCTTGATTTCTTTCTTTTAGGCACCTTCGCCATACTCTTCTTCTTTATTGGACCGGATATTTCTGGTTCATCCACAGTGAAATTAGGATCAAATCTTTCTTCTCTCTCTTCCATAGTTTGTTGTTGTTGCATAGGATTCCTCTTTAACCTCTTACCATTCTATTTCCAACTTGAACATTTTCCATCTCAGATTCAGTTGATTCTTCTTCCATTTCAGCATCAACATTCTCAGCCTCAACATTTGGAGATGATGTAGTAGCAGCAGCTTGTTCAGAAACATCCTGTTGCTCAGGATAAATAACTTGAAGAGGAACAAATGTAGTCTGATTTACATTTGGAATTTCTTTTTCTTGTTGATGAGATTGAGATGATTGTGCTTGAGCTTGACTAACTTGTGAATCTTCTGGAGGAGGTGGTGGTGGTTGATCATCATCCATCTGTTCATTTTCAAAATTTGAATCATCATGTCTCCATGCATCATCAAGTGGAGCTACATAATTGACTCTTGCACAATGGCAAACCAATTCCTTTGTCAGAACCACATCACTACACTTCTGGTAAATCTTTACTTGACCCAGACTTGAATCAGTCATATGCTTCAACTTCAGAATATAAGACACAGCTCTTGGTAGATTCTGCTCTGGAAACTTTTCATCAATGAACATCTGTATAAACCTTGGATACATCAAGAATTTGTTTTTAGCCTTAGTAATATTGTCAGATAGATATCTGAAAATCATAGCAGAACAGTTGAACGACTTGTTCAGGATCAAAGCAACCATAGCTGATCTCATCAAATCCCTCAGCTCATCAAAAGTACCTTTCTTCATACTAATGCAATGTAGAATTTCATGTGCAAGAAACTTGTATTGTAGATGCAACTTCCCCTTCTCGATAGAATACTCACTATAGACACCAAAATACTTGATCCTCATAAAGCGTCCTTTAATACACCTTTCAGAAATCAATGTCATTCCTTCCGATTCTCCACCAAATTGCAACACTCTTCTAACATTAGCTTCACTTATTCTGATCATTTGCCCCAAAACACTTGCTTCAATCACAAATGCATCATCAACAGTAATTAGCCTTGCAGACTCCCAGATACTCTGAATATGAGATCTATAAATGTGACAGGAATTGGTGATAGCATAGTAGATCCTCGATCGTCTCAAAAACTCAATCATCGGTCTGAAATCCTTGCCATTCTTTGTTGTAGGATCCAGATAATCACATAGATTGTGTTTATCACCAAATGCTAGATTTGTCATATCTACAATAAAAACAAACAACAATTAGAAACAAAATTAATTCAAAAATTAAAAAAATTCTAAGTCCAAGTCCAATGAACCCCCCTATACCGAACCTTTATTCTTAGACGAACCTAAAACCTAGACAAACCTGTTACATGTTCACGAACCTCTCAAATGAACGAAACCTATTGATCTAATGCGAACCTTATGGTCAACAAACATTTGACCATCAAAGGTTCGGTCAAAGACTTTGAAAAGGTTCGGCCCGAACCTTTTGAATTCAAACGAACCTGATCAATTCAACGAACTTGTTTGAATTCAAAAGAACCTGTTTGAATTCAAACGAACCTGTTCAAATTTCAGATCAAATTTCTAATCTACGAATTAGACTAAAATAATCATACCCATAGGTTCGCCATTTACCGATTAATAACTTTACTAAAAACATTTTGCATCAAACTTTGCGTTAAACACATTTATTTAACACTTATTGGGTTTGATTATCTGGACTTAAAAACGCAGATTTCTACAAAACTAACCAGTGAAAATTCAATCTATTTACCCTTTTAGAATCACAACACAAACACGAGTCTAATGATATGAGGCAATCACACTGATTATCACAAAATTAAAAAATCAAAATCAACACAATAAGGTTCGTTTCTGAGAGACAATGATGAAAGTGACGAAGCTATCCCACGAACCTTTAACTTTATACTTTCTCAAGTTTCAAACGAACCTATGAAACAAACCTTTCCACGAACCTACAAGCAAACCTTGTTTGACAAACCTTTCAACAAACCAATTGAGCGAACCTATCAGGAAACCTACCAAACGAACCTTCCAGAAAAACCTGATGAACTAACCTATCATCAACCTTCTAAACGAACCTCTCTACAAACCTATCATACGAACCTCTCACCAAACTTGATAAACGAACCTCCAAGAAAACCTATCGAAGGTTCGTTTCAACAAATCCACATTTTCACAAATCTTTTGATATTTTAATTTTTCAAATTAATTCCAAATTTTTCAAACAAAACAAAATTTGGTGTTTCAGAGTTAAAACAAATAATCAATAATTATTGATTTAACATCAGATAAATCAAAAATCTTTTTGGATTTTTTAAAATTTTATATAAAAACACACCAAAATTTTAAATCTGTAAAAAACCTAAAATAAAATATGAAAATAAAAGAAACAAACACATATTTTTGGTGAGAAAGAGCGAGACATGAGATCATATTGTATTACAATCATCTGCACAAACTGATTAAGTTAATGAGTCTGTTAATTAGCAAATTACAATTCAAAGATATTGTCAGTATATGAATCTAAATTAAATTTAATTACTTAGTTAAGATATCAAATGAAATCAAAACCATCAAATACTTTATGTTCCTCATTTAATTGAACACATCCCCGTTTTGTGAATAATTAATCAAACAATAATGTTCTTGAAACAATTTAATTCAAATGTAACTAGTTTGATAATGCAAAAACAAAATAGAATTTCTTTTTGAAAACAATAAAATATAAAACAATTTGAATTTGTTCAAGATCTTGGAATCATGGTTGATACTTTCGTATGATCGGATGATCCAGATAGTGAACGAAACAATAATTTAAGATTAAGCTTTTAACAATCAGATCGATATTCTCATATAAGCAGAGATTGTCCAAAACTTTATCAAACCAAGAAAACAAATTTGAATTGTTTAAAGCTCTAACAATCAGGTCGATATGTAAGTATACGCAGAGAATGTTTCAGCTTTAAACAAAAATAAAAAAAATAGAATTTCTTTTTTAAATTGAAAACATGATCAAAACCTAGCTATTAAGTAATTTTAATTCAAGAAACACATTGTAAGATTAACAATCATTCATTCAGGACAAAGCTAAGCACTGTATTCTAAGCAACTGTCTCCCACAAAGTATAATCATAATTTTGTCAAATTTTATCTAAACTAAGTGATAAACCTATCAACATATCATACTAAGTAATTGAAAATGCTCTTTATGTTTAAGTTCTAGTATGATACAGACGTGCTTCTCATAGCTACAATGTACTATCATCTCTCACTAGGTCGAATCAATTTCTCAAATTTTTATTTTTTTTAATGTTTTTGTGTTTTTGATTTTTCAAATGTTTTTGATTTTTCAAATTTTCTCCCCCTAAAAACTAAAAGACAAAGAAAACAAAAACAAATAAAAATATCTGATGTTAAGTCAATAAAAGTTGATTATGAAGAAAGTTGATTTGAAATGACCTCACCCATGACCCGAATTCCATTCAATCTGAGTAAATACTCAAAACGAGTTTTATCAAAAGCCTTGGTGAGAAGGTCTGCACGTTGCTCATTTGTGTGTATCTTCACCACATCAATAAGTTTCTTTTCATAGCAATCGAGTATGAAATGAAAACGAATATCAATGTGTTTGGAACGCGAATGATACACTGGATTGTTAGAAATAGCAATAGCAGCCTCATTATCAACATGTATCGGGGTATTAAGAAAATTCAAACCATAGTCTCTCATTTGTTGTTGTATCCACAAAACTTGTGAACAACAACTGGCAGCAGCGACATACTCAGCTTCACAAGTTGACGTAGCCACAGATGTTTGCTTTTTACATTGCCAAGAGACCAACCGTTCCCCCAAAAATTGTGCACCATCAGTTGTGGACTTTGCATCTGTCTTACATCCTCCATAATCAGAGTCACTGTAGGCATTGAAGGAAAAGTTATCATCCTTAGTATACTACAGACTGGTGTCTGGTGTACCCTTCAGATAACGAAGAGTTCTCCTGACTGCGATCAGATGTGACACCTTAGGTTTAGATTGATATCTTGCATAGATACTTGTAGCAAAAACAATATCTGGTCTTGAGGCAGTCAGATACATCAAACTTCCAATAATTCCACGATAAAGTGTAAGATGAATCAACACCCCTTTAATATCAGGCTCAATCCTGTGATTAGGCTGAATGGGAGTGGAAATTGGTTTTGAATCAAGCATGCTAAACCGTTTCAACACATCTTGAATATACTTAGTTTGATGAATGAAAATCACATTATCAGTTTGATCCACCTGTAGACCCAGAAAAAACTTAATATCCGACATCGCACTCATCTCAAATTTATCAATCATCACCTCTTTAAATTCCAAGCACATTTGTTTATCGGTAGATCCAAAAATGATATCATCCACATAGATCAGAACAAGGAGAATGTCCTTGCCTTTTTCCCAAAAGAACAATGTTTTTTCAATCTGACCCCTACTGAACACGTGTTCAATAAGATGACTCGATAAAGTCTCATACCAGGCACGTGGAGCCTGATGAAGATTATACAGTGCTTTGTCCAAAAGATAAACCTGATCCTGATGAATAGGATCCTCAAAGCCCGGTGGCTGACAAACATACACTGTTTCCTTCAACGAGCCATACATAAAGGCAAATTTTACATCCAACTGAAAGACTTTGAACTTCTTGTGGGCAGCAAAAGCAAGAAAAAGTCGAATTGCTTCTAATCGCGCCACAGGTGCAAACACCTTATCATAATCAATTCCTTCAACTTGTCTAAAACCCTGAACCACTAAACGAGCTTTGTTTCGGACAATTACGCCTCTGTCATCTCGTTTACATATCAACACCCATCTAGTGCCAATCTTTTTCTCTCTTTTTGGCAAATCTACCAAATGCCAAACTCCCAACTTGTGAAATTGATTCAATTCTTCTTGCATAGCCTCCACCCAGGCCGGCTCACGTAAAGCTTCAGTCCCAGTCTTTGGCTCTATTTGTGAAATAAATGCTGAATGCATCCAGTGCTCTTGACTGCCATGAGTTTTCTCTAATTCCACATACATACTTTCTTCATTTGTGACTTGATTTTGTGCCTGCACTCCTGCATGTGGATCTCCTATGATCTGATCAATTGGATGATTAACATGAACACATTTGACAGGCAATTGCGGTACAACCACATCATGATCCATATTGTTGATGTTCTGATCAGTATCTTGATCATGAGAAATAGTGTGACAACTAGTACCTGACCGGCCAGAAAGTCCGTACGGTATGTGTACTTTCATTAATTACTGTGTGTAAATACATGCATATGAACAGTGTTTGTATTAACAGAATTCAAAATACAAGACACATTTGTACGTATTTATGTGAAAACTTAAATACTTTAAGCACAACGATTACAATAAACAATAGTTGTATGCATTTAGGTGAAAACCTAAGTACAATTAATACAACGAATCAAGAATGACAACGGTGTTCAAGTAAATAACAAGAACATGTCGGTTGCGATATGATATCCACAGATGACTGAAATCAGATGGCTGACAAATCGGTATGAAAACAATGTGAAAACAGCATGTTAGTTGAGTCCGTCAGTGAGGAAACACAATTTAAACATAAAGTGCAGTGTTATTTCAGAATAACGAACTGACAGTGTGTTTGCGTGGGTGACGATTCACACAAACGTATCTGTGAGTTTAACGTTCTGAATTAATGACTGGAAAGTAGAAAACAAATATCAGAAAGCAAAACCATCGTCGTGTTCGTTCGGGTGACGATTCGAACGAATACGCGCGATGGTGACGCGTTCTGACGAAACGAAAACGAAATAAGTTACGAACGATAATAAAATAAGGAAATATAATAATTTATATTTTACAATTTTGAAACTCATCAAAAAATTAATTACAACAACTCTTTTATTTAATTATGTAAGTAACACGCATTACGTGCCGGAAACGCAACAGAGACGAAACCGAGCAACCGAAACGAACCCGAACACCCTCGGGGTATTTAAAGCCTAAATGAGGCTTTCACTCTCATTTTTCACCTACACTCTCTCTCTTAAATCCACCAACTCGTCCATCTCTCTCTCTAGAAGAATCAACCTTCAAACCTTGATTTCTAGCTCATTTCTTGGTGAAATCAAGTGTTTTTGGTGTCTACACGATGCTACAAGCGTCCTCTACATGAAAGTACAACCGATCTAGAGGTTTATCCAGCCAAAACCAAGGTATTGGGTCATGAATACCACGAAAATATAGGGTTTTCTTACTTGTGTCGACCCAACACTTCAACCGGCCCTAGAATCACTTACACGACTTCAACACATTCGAGAATCATGTATTTCATAACACAAGGGTGTTGACAGCTCTGGAATAAGTGGGGCATGTTGGGGATGATGATGTCGTAGGTACAGTTTCGGGTGGAAGGTGTGGGAGCCTAACCTTGGCTGAAGGGTTAATGGGAAAGGAACCTTCTTAGGTTGAGTTCCAAGGTAGCCGAACCCACCCACATGCCGAACTTGTTACCCTGCTTGAATATAGGGTTCGCCAAAAACACCCCCGAACCTTCATGACCTTTTTGCCGAACCTTTCGATGGCTACGAACCTATGTTACCCGAGCCTGCAAGATGAACCAACACCATAGCCGAACCTCGGTTTCGCTGAAGGATGACCGAACCTTTGAGCTTGCTGCGAACCTTCTGCCTAAATGTGGCCGAACCATGCACGCAACTCACGAACCCCTCAACTCAGCCGAATCTTTCTTCCTCAACCGACCTGCGTGTGTCATCACAAACCTGCAGAGTCAAATCACTCCTAGTCGAACCTGCTACAGTGAACGAACCTCCTCATCAGCGAACCTCCCTGATGACCAAACCCTTTAGCCGAACCCAAGGTGGTTGAAGAGAAGGTTCACTGACACTCACTCGCCAGCCATAATACTCTTTCGACCCAACAGTGGAACCAAATTAGCCGGCCCACACACGCACCCACTAAGGCCTAAACAACATACACATGGCCCGTAACCACTGTTTTGGCCCAGAAAACTTTCGGCCCAAGAGATTCCATCTGCCCACTTGATTCAATTGACCATATGGTTTAACGTAGGATGAAAACATGAAATCACATTACAAGGGTTAATACGTATGGGTTTTGATAATAAATAACTACAAAGATGTGGGTTTAGCAAAACGGATGTCTTAGAGATTAAAACTACATGTTTTGAACATATCAACAAATGGTTTTAAATGTTTATATAAAAGGGATCATTTACACTAAAAAGCTATATTACAAGATGTTTAGGATTAATAATAATGAATCAAGTGGAACATGAAATCAATAAGCAAGGTGTGCTAGTTTAAATCAAGTAGGTCAAGAATTAGTAAAACGATAACAAGTGAATCGGGCCGAATAATGACCAAAACCGAGACTCACAAGTATTAGCCAACTCTAGGGCTAACACGTACACGCACACAAATCTCTACGACATATACTTATGAAATATATACAACATGAAATAAATACAGGATCGTGAAATCAACAACAAGTACAATCAAAGAGCACGAGCATTTCTTGTTTAAGCTAAGTCAACCACTTCGAACACAAGGTGAGTTCATATGCCCCTTTTCTAATCATTAACTGATTTTAAGCTCTCGGGGCTGAGAAACATGCTTAACTTTTATTATTTAAAAGATTATGTTTAACATATTTCTTATACTATGATTAGATAATATTGCTTGCCTTATTATCATTTATCATTGTATGCATGCTTGCATGATTATGATATGACAGGAACAACTAGATGAATATGATAATATAATTTCATAACTCATCAACACAATAGAATAACACAGTTGTACGATTACATGTTACAACACCTAGTTATTCTTACAAGTACGAACATTGAGATAATCATAGATGAACATGATGACAAGAACAAAACACATGAATGACATGAAGATAACACCTCTTCATAACATTATTCAACACTAGAGTTAACTAAGTATAATAAGACAAGTGCTTATAACACTTTGCTTACAACTCAACACATATTACAATAGAACATGGAACAAGAATCATCCACCACAGCTTAGTGACAACATGGTGATTATATGGAATACCAAGGAATGATAATCATGATAATGTAACTTCATGATAACAACATCATTCACACAACAATTAACATAAAATAATAAGACCAGATCTTATTTAACTTTGTTAATAACAATGAGAACATCCAATATTGAGAACAAACAACACTGATGATCACAATACAATTGATTACTATTGAACTGTCTGCATTATATCATTTCAATCATGTGCCATGTACTTAAGTTGATCATTGTAAGCCCCTTTCATAATTCGCTGACCAGTTAATTTGACGTGACTAAACCGATGATAGCATAGTGGTACCATAGGTTTAAAAACCTCTAGCTTTTAGGGCTAGTATGTTGATCGTATTGATTCATTGGCAGGTAACGTGTGACCGGTGATAGGGCGACTTCAAGTCAGGGTCTGGAAAGCGACACATGGTGATATTAATCTGCAATGAAATTGTAATTAATCCATCGTTACCCGTTGACTAGTAGACTGAGGAATTTATTTTCTCTCATGTCATATTACTAGTAACCATTTCGATGAGGCCTACGGTAATACAAGGTGGTAGAGGTAAATCGGATGCATTGTAATCTGATTACGTGAGGATTGCAATGGATTCCTTTTATGTTCTATGCACTCCAAGTTGAGAACAAATAATCAATTGGTTAACTAACACTCTTAATACTTAAAAGTGATTAACAGTTAACCCCACAAGTAATAGAATAATACAAGGATCAGATTAAATTAATCTAATATCCTTAATACATAAAAAGGGTTATCAATACTTCGGTTTTATAGCTAAAACCCTATTGTTATATTATTCTACACATGATACTACAGGTGAAATGGAAATGGATATCGATAGTTGTATTGCAAGTAGTGTGGAGTTCTAGTAGTTATGTGGTGGGATGTTGGCTGGGGCTTGGTTTCCCAACATATGCCCTATATATAAGCATAACTACTAGGATGATATATTATTTGTGAATATAACTATCAAGAAGCCATTGGGCGAACGGGTGAATCGAACAACCTACAAGTAACAGAACTGACATTGTGATTGTGCATGTGAATAAATCAAGGTTTTCAATTATCATATTTATGAACTCACCAACCTAGTGTTGACTTTGTTTAAATGCATGTTTTCTCAGGTGACGAACATGTGTAGTTACTCATATGCAAGAACTAAGCTAGTGTACTTTTAGAAGATCTAGCTTCATTTTGTGTTGCATACTTTTGGGATGACAAAAACTATGAATCATCTTTTGTATATCTTGTACAGTTACAAGATAGAAACCACAATGATTCTTTTGGTATAATTACTTGGTTAAATTATGGACATGACTATGTAATTTAACTTTGTAATTCTGTATTGATGTCATGTTAGCTATTTCTCATTTATTTATCATGTGCTATGTAAACAATCTGATCATTTCAATTTCTCAGAGTCCAGCTACATGCCTTATCTGCCGCCAGCCCACCACTGTTTCAATATAATACAATATTGTTCTTGCCTAGTGTAATCGACTGTAAATAAATAATACATACTTGTTCCTAATTAAATAAGATCCTATAACACACAAACACAAACATGAACACATGAATCACATTGACAAATTGAATATAAATACACATTGTTCTATCACTGTTTATGACTACCATGACTAAATGCACAGATGTTACAGTCTCCCCTAGTTAAGGGAATTTCGTCCCGAAATTAACTAGCCGAAGGTACTATAAAAAGATGAGGGTACTTAAACTTCATCTGGTCTTCACGTTCCCAGGTGAACTCAGCACCACGTTTGCCCTCCCATCGTACCTTTACGATCGGGATACGGCTACGTTTGAGTTTCTTGACTCCATGATCCATGATTTCGACCGGACGTTCTATGAATTGCATGTTGTTCTGAATCTGAATGTCTTCAAGTGTAATCTGAACATCATGATCCGCCAAGCATTTCTTAAGATTCTATACATGAAACGTATCGTGAACATTGCTTAGTTCCACTAGAAGTTTGAGTTTGTAGGCTACACCAATCCTTTCCAGAATCTCAAAAGGCCCAACGTACCTTGGTCCAAGTTTCCCTTTCTTCCTGAATCGGACAACCCCTTTCCAGGGAGAAACCTTGAGTAGAACTCGGTCATCGACTTGAAACTCAAGCGGTTTCCGACGTCGATCAACATATCTTTTCTATCGATCTCTTGAGGCCTTAAGCCTTGATTGAATGATTGTGATCTTGTCTGTTGTTTCTTGAATGATTTCAGGTCCTACGACCTGTGAGTCACCAACCTTGGTCCAACAGACCAGTGATCGGCACTTCCTCCCATATAAAGCTTCAAATGGTGCACATTGAATGCTTGTATGGTAGCTGTTGTTGTACGAAAACTCGATGAGTGGAAGATGAGTATCCCAACTCCCACCGAAGTCGATCACACAAGAACGAAGCATGTCCTCGAGTGTTTGGATGGTCCTTTCACTTTGACCATCGATTTGGGGATGATACGCTGTGCTAAGGTTAACACGGGTTCCCAAAGCCTTTTACAATGATTGCCAAAAGCGAGAGGTGAAGCGACTGTCACGATCAGAAATGATTGATGTTGGAGTACCATGACTCGCGATGATCTAGTTGATGTACAAAGTGGATAACTTCTCCATTTTTTAATCCTCTCGGATTGGGAGAAAATGAGCAGATTTGGTGAGTCGATCGACGATCACCCAGATCGAATCGTAACCTCACGGAGTTCTCGGCAACTTGGTTATAAA
This sequence comes from Mikania micrantha, assembly GCA_009363875.1. Classification (NCBI taxonomy): domain Eukaryota; kingdom Viridiplantae; phylum Streptophyta; class Magnoliopsida; order Asterales; family Asteraceae; genus Mikania; species Mikania micrantha. Next base: position 19,507,669 of record CM018685.1, read on the forward strand.
ATCCATGGAAATTTTCTCCCATTTCCATTGAGGAATTTCAGGTTGCTGCAGAAGTCCCGAGGGCTTCTGATGTTCTGCCTTGACCTTTGAACACGTTAGACACTTCCCTACGTATAAGGCTATGTCTTTCTTCATTCCAGGGCACCAATAAGATGTTCTCAAGTCCTGATACATCTTGTTGGCACTTGAGTGAATTGAGTATCGCGACTTATGAGCCTCATCACAGATGAGCGAGCGCAATTCGTCTGACTTTGGAATCCACATACGGCCGTTGAAGTATAGAACCACATCAGATCGAGGTTCCAGCTTACCTTCAACTTCGCAGTCTAACTCCTTCTTCAGCTGATTGTTGGTCACCACCTGTTGCTGTGCAATACGAATAATGTCCTTCAAGTTCGGTTGAGTGTTGATCTCCATTGCTCTAACACGTATCGGCTTGATTGGTTCCTTGCGACTAAGAGAATCCGCCATCACATTGGCTTTACCCAGATGGTAACGAATCTCACAGTCGTAATCAGTTAAGAGCTCAACCCAACGTCGTTGTCTCATGTTGAGCTCTTTCTGATTGAGAATGTGCTGCAGGCTCTTGTGGGCTACGTATATGACACATTTCGCACCGTATAGGTAGTGTCTCCAAATCTTAAGTGCAAAGACTACAACCTCTAACTCAAGATCATAAGTAGTATAATTCTTTTCAGGAACCTAAGTTGTCTCAAAGCATACGCAATCACCTTGTCTCGTTGCATAAGTACATAACCGAGTCCAAGGTTTGAAGCATCATAGTAGACAATAAAATCATCATTGCCTTCTGGAAGACTAAGGATAGGGGAGTTGCATAACTTCTGTTTAAGAAGTTGGAATGCATCCTCTTGTTTCTGTCCCCATATAAACGCTTGACTTTTCTGGGTCAAAGTGGTAAGTTGCAAGGCTATCTTTGAAAAGTTCGCGATAAACCTTCAATAATAACCTGCCAGACCCAGAAATGAACGAATCTCTGTGGGTGTAGATGGGGCAGTCGAGTTCTTAATCGCCTCTATCTTCGCTGGATCTACGTGTATCCCATCTTTGTTGATAACATGCCCTAAGAAATGAACTTCCTTTAGCCAAAATTCGCATTTTGAGAATTTGGCATAAAGTTGTTCAGCTCTTAGCAGTTCTAATACTTCCCTCAAATGATCCTCATGTTCCTATTTAGTCTTCGAATAGATAAGTATATCATCAACAAAGACGATAACAAAATGATCTAAGTATGGCCTACAGACTCTATTCATCAAGTCCATAAACACCGCTAGTGCATTGGTTAACCCAAATGGCATAACCACAAACTCGTAGTGTCCATAACGAGTCCTAAATGCCATCTTCGGTATATCCTCATCGTTTACTCTGAGTTGGTGATACCCGGATCGTAGATCAATTTTAGAAAAGAAAGTCGCTCCCTGTAATTTATCGAACAGATCATCGATCCTAGGTAGAGGATATATGTTCTTGATTATCAACTTGTTTAGCTCACGATAGTCGATGCACATACGAAACGAACCGTCTTTCTTCTTGACAAAGACAACCGGAGCTCCCCATGGATAGAAACTAGGTCTAATGAACCCTTTGTCTAGAAGTTCCTGAAGCTGACTAGACAGTTCTTGCATCTCAGACGCTGGTAATCGATATGGTGACTTCGTCACTGGGTTCGCTCTAGGGACGAGATCAATTCTAAACTCCACTTGTCGAACTGGTGGTAGCCCTGGCAAGTTTTCTGGAAACACTTCCGGATAATCTCTGATAATCGGAACAGCTTCACCGTCTTCTTCTCAGACTTCTTCTCAACTACATGTGCTAGGAAGCCCAGTATTTCTTCTTCAGGTACTTCTTAGCCTTGATGCACGACAAAATATTCAATCCGCGGCAGGGTTTCTTGCCGTAAACTCGCATCATTTCGTCGGACGGTAGGGGAATTTGAAGTAATTTCTCCGAACAGACGACTTTGATGTTATGTTTTGATAAACAATCTATTCCGATGACTACCTTGAAGCTACCGAGTGTCAATGAAATGATATCGGCGCTAAAGGAATGGTCGTTCAACATAAGTTTACAACCACGTGATATAGAGTTTACAAGAATATTCTTACCATCAGCTGCTACTACTACCATATAGGGAATAGTAAGTGCTGACGGTTGAACCTCAAATAAGGATAAAATAGTGACAAAGACAAACTCTTGTTTGCACCGTATCAGATAGAATAGAAACATAATGATTGTTGACAAGGAATGTACATGTGGTGACTGTCGGATCCTCGCATGCCTTGGTAGTCCCGATGACAAAAGCACTAGCAGTCGCAGTGTTGTTGTTGACCGTGGACACTGTCTTCTGAAGTGTCCTTCTGCTCCGCAGTTATACCAGGCTCATCGATCGGTAAAGAACTACTCCACAAGTATTCTCTTGAAATTTTTACACGGTAAGGCCAAAGAACATCCTGTCCTCTGGCGTTCTTCTTAGAATTCCACCAGGTGAGAGCGCCTTTGTGAAAAGCATTTGAGGCCATCTTGACCTTCAGATTTTCAGGGCATCCAATGAAGTCATGAATGTCCTTGAATGTCCTCGATGCTGTACAGCCTGTGAAGTAGGCTAGTAGTTCCCTCAATACACGCGTACTTAGGGGGTTTTAGGATCATTGAACTGCTTGAAAATGTAAGTAGCAGTTTTTCAGTATCACTGGTGTTAGAGTTGTTTGTGGCTGATTCACCCACACTTCCCCGAAGGTTGTTGGTGATGTCAGTGACCATACCTGGAATAACCTCCTTCATGGGTCAGGAGATTGCTCGGGTAACTTTGTTGTTCTCATCATCGTTGCCACTTGTTGAACCCTCGCCGTTGGTGTTACGTCGAGGAGGCATTCCACGAAGAGAAAGCCACAAGTGGATCAGTAACGAGAAATGATACAATTGAATTTGCAAGATAGATTTAGTAATATTTCATACTACTATTATTATCATTCAATTGTAATATGAGCAAGTACACATACAGACAGTCAACATACCACAGTTAACATTGTTAGTATACTCCTCACATGATGTACAATGTTTCAGAAGATTCCCCCCACCAAACCTACACATTGACACTTTCCCGATATACCAAAGATAGCTTATATACAGGGCATACGTAGGGTCAGCTAACTGCCAGCCCAGCCGACATCCCACCACCGCTTCAATATACCACGATCGTGCCCTTGCTAGCATTTGGCAACACGATTGTTTTGATGTATATGTATGTTCCCTTGATAAAGAATCCCATGATCTTTGATCAATTTAACTATGATTGAATTATGTGTGCACCTACCAACAATTGTTAACATGTAGAACTAAATCATATGTGTGCTCTACATTTGTCTCGTTAACCTATGTTAGTAAGTACTAAGTATGTAATCACTTAAGACTACACATAATGATTGTTCACCTGATTGATTCACACACAATGGTTGACTCATCTTTGGTTGATTAACACCATGATTTATTCACACACTTGATAGATTCATCTTTGATTGATTCACACAATGATTGTATCTCAAATGGTTGTATCTCATATGCTTGACTAAGGTTCAATGATTCCAGTTGCTCCCGGATCTTCACTTCAAATACTAACGCCGAATTCCCCCTGTCATATTGAAGTTAGTTTATATATAGGGCATACGTAAGGTCAGCAAACTGCTAGCCCAGCCAACAGCCCACCACCACTTCAGTATGCCAGAGCTTGGCCGCCGCTTGTATTTGAAGCTAGGATCCCAACTCTTGATTGATTATGATTGATTCATGATTGTCTCTTGTACTATGAATATGATTATGATTGTGTAAACCAGGGTTCTTAATTCATTTGGAATCAAGACCTTTGGTTTTAGTATATGTGTCCTAGGTTAATCATCCTAGGTTCCCAATACTTACAGTATTGAGCATAATGATTTCCTTGTGTGAACTTCAACTAAAGAATACTATTACACAGATTCTAAGTTATGAAGTCCTAATGATGACGAATACATGATGAGAATTTCAGATCAAAGATACTAAGAATACAGATCTTTGCCTCTGAAATCCTTTGATGAATATGTGTTGAGAAATTTAGTTCGGTTTCTAAGATTATAGAATTCCTATCCAAATTCCTTAACTCGATATCTAATCTTAGAAAAGTATCCCTAAGATCTTTTAAGCTTATTGTAGTCTTAGTGCTAACTTAAGTTTACTTTGATCCCAAGTATCCTCAAGCCTATAGTACTTAGTCCTATTGGGTAGCTTAGGTTATAGTGTAGGTCATTAATTATTGGGTATTTCCTAGTTCTCTACAACCTTGGCTCTGATACCAACCTGTCACACCCCCTGCGCCGCGTGCGGAATCAACGGCGCGGTGACGATCGATGGTTGAATCATGCACAAGTATTGAATAAGAACAACCACAATGCATTACTAAGTTTCATAAAGTTTAGACGATTATTTAGTTACAGACATTCTATCTATCTAACAAAAGAATGACAACTACAGACCTAAAAATTTTGTTTACAAAATAAGACTCAGACAAGACAATTAAACAATCAGTATTATGTGAGTTTCTAATCCATCCTAGCTTGTTTCTTCATCTTGTTCTATCTTAACTATGGTCTCCTTAGTTGTCCTTGTGAAGCTTTAAACCTGATTACCTGAAACACGTGAAAAGTAACTGTCAACTACAAAAGTAGTTGGTGAGAACAATAGGTTTAACATTTGTAAATATGAATCTGCATTGTAAAACATATGTATAAAACTGTTAATGAAAATAACATGGATAGTTGCAACCCAAACTAACATCAAGTAAGATTAACGTGTGCAAACAGTCTAATTACTGTCTACTACAAAAGCCAACATATAATCAAGTCCCAAACTACGTTTGGAGTCAGAAAAAGTAGTCAGCAAACGCATTCAACACGAGTTGTACTAATGAGTTTACTCAGAAGACAACTCCGTGTTGACGTAATCGGTCAATATGACCTATGCTGGTAAAGTTAATTAGCAGCAAATCCATATTACCGTAAAGCATCCAATCTACAGTTAGTTTTTAAAAAAAATTTAAAACGATAATCGCAGCCTTGGTGTAACCATAACGTGTCCCGCTTTCCCTTGTTGTGATCACCCAGTACTAACGTTATAAGAATAAGAATAAGATTTAGTAAGTGTCTTGATGTGTGTATAAGTTTGCTCACAACGATGAACACCATGCTATTAAGTGTTTAAGCTTAAATCCTGTGATTGAAAACCCTTGGTTGAATACTCATGATTGACTACCATGATTTTGAAACCCTTTGATTTAATACCACCATGAAAACCATTGATTGAATCCGGTGATAGAAGACCCTTGTATAAATACAAGGTTTGAACGAAAACAATTAATAAAGCATTTGTTTAAAAATACTGTGTATAGTTTAAAAGCTTGTAAGAGTTTGTAAAACTTAATCTTTCAAAGTGTCTAACTTTTATAAAACATTTTATATAAAACCGATTGTAAAATAATTTATAAAACTCCTTTATAAAACTTTTTAGTAGAAAATGTTTAACAGTTGATAACTCATTTAAAAATAGTTGAGAAATCTCTTAAATTTGTAAAGTGAACCTGTAATTGTTGAAAAATATCATGAATCCTGTATATGAGATATGATTGTATAAAGAGTGTTTGGTCACATGTTCTACCCCAAAACAGTTGAAAAACAGTAAAAGAGGGGTTAATGTTCTCACCTGACAGCAGTAGACTCTGAACCTGAACAAGTAGCAAGCAACAAGACCTCTAACTGATTCCTATATCATTGTAATCATACATATAATATAAGATTTATTATATTGTTATGAACTTTGATTAATTGATCGACTTATGTTAACGGGTTGACTTGTGTTACTTGTTAATGATCACTTCTCGAATAACTTCTTCTCATGTTTAAGAATGTTGTATGATCTTGAAAGACATGGTTGAATCATTTGAATTAACACCTGATTTATGAAAAATACGTGTCATGTTCTTTTATGCACAACTCGTTATGCATAAGGATAACATGTGTTTATGGGTATGATAAACTCTTGTTTAACATGTAGTTTATTGAAAAGTTAAAGTGTTTTAAGCCTTTGTGTTTAGGATATGATCTTATCATTAGATTAAGTTACACTTAAATCAAATGAGATCAATCCATAATTACTTTAGGTCGGATTAGAGTTAGATCACCCTTATCGACCCATTATGCTTAAATGACTACTTGTATTTTTTATTAGCGTTTGATGTTTAACAACCCTTAGGTTTAGAACCCATACATGGATTTAGGAATCTAATATCGATAGCCTTTGTGTCTGGGTGACAATCAAACTTAGCACTATCGACCATCTAAGGCTCAAGAGGAACCCATCAGAATTAATAATATCTATAGCTTATTATTCTTTCAATACTAGCCGAGTTGTGCGCCCAATACCCATGGTTCGATGTTTTAAAATCATTGAGTTAACCTACTCCAGATTATGTTTGTGAATTATGGTGGTTTTTAAGAGATTGCATGGTTGTTTTTATCAAACAGAAGGTGGCATCCATTGAAATCACAATATTGATAACTATCAACTTAATGGCATCTATCTTTATCCCTTCGATTCAATGGTCTAGCCAATCACAAATTCTGATTTTCTTGGGCTGATATTAGTTATTAAGATCATGCATTGGTGGGATATCAGAAGCAATGAAGGTTAATATTAATTGGTGGGGTTTATATGTTCGATGCCTCCCTTAATTTTATCCAACTCCACCGAATTTATCTCATGTGTTGGCCTGGGATTTCCTTTGGGTGAATAACAAAATTAGAACATGGGTCGGTGGTAGGTGAAACACAACAGAGGATAATATTGGTCGGCGGTTTTATGTCTTGCATGGAAAATTCACCGATTATATCATTATCGGTAACCTTCACTTCCCCCGATTCTACTGCCTGAATTCCAACGATGTCGACCAGCCAACCACCGAACCTACTTGGACCATAATCAGGAGTTAATACTAACCTTTGGCTGGAGTGCTGGACCAGAGAAGCTTCGATGTTGCTGAGTTTGATGAGCAGTTCGGTTCCCAGGAGGTTGGCACATCGACACTAAGAGCATCGATGGCCAGCCTTCTACATCGATCCTAAGCTTCCCGATTTTTGTTAAGGTCGATACATCTGGTCATCCTACCTTAGCCCATCTTCCTCCAGTCAATACCGAAGGTCTCAGCCCCTGAATCACCCCATCGAGACCAGCAACCTCGGTGAAATGAAGCTGTGTTCACGCAGCTCACCGATACTACTTCTCGACTTAGTTTGAGGTGTCGAAACTAGCTTAAATGGCTGATGATTCTTGTTTCAGCCTTCATACACGCAAAATATGTATACCTAGAAGTTTCCCAAGTGATTACAGGTTCCCTGTTCTAGTTTAAGAGCTGTAAAACAGGTTTTACAAGGAAGAAGGTGATGAACAGTAACATACCTTCAGTTCAGTAACTTCTCTCTAAGATTCCGGCCAAAATACTTCGAATCAGCTCTGATCCCTTGTACTTCCAGATTTCTCTCGTCGAGACGGTCGTTTTGATATATTATATGCGCGATTTGGATAAGAAACGAAGAAGTTATGAGCGATTTGGTGAAGTTTTCTAGTGAGAGAGAGAGTTGGACGGGAAAGAAGAGAGAGAGAGAGCTCTTGAGCTGAAATAAATGAAGAAGAACAAGAGAAAAGATGGGTTTTAATGTCCCGGTTGGTTCCCCGCGTATTCGGTCTCGCTCGGTGTCGGTTTTGCGTATTTTTACGCGCACGTTGTAACGATTACGAAATCAAACATTTTAAGTTGTAAACTAGTTTTCTTGAATTGTTTTGATGAGTTTCAAAATTGTAAAATGTAAAATAAAATATTTTACTTATTTTTACTTTTCGTTCGTATTCAGACCGTTAAACGAATATAATTACGTGTATACCCGCAATTACGTACGTTTTTGGTCGTATTATTTATTTATTGTCGTTTATTCGTAATTATAAGTTTGACATTAATATCATCATGAATCGTCACCCATAATGATACTCAGTCTCGCTTACGTATTACGATTTGTTTGATTAATTTGTTTGTCATAATATCCGTTTGAACACTACGCACTAACACTATCCCATTACACCGAACGCAGTATATGTATAGGGCATACTCAGAGTCCAGCTACCTGCCTTATCTGCCGCCAGCCCACCACTGTTTCGATATAATTCAATATTGTTCTTGCCTAGTGTAATCGACTGTAAATAAATAATACATACTTGTTCCTAATTAAATAAGATCCTATAACACACAAACACAAACATGAACACATGAATCACATTGACAAATTGAATATAAATACACATTGTTCTATCACTGTTTATGACTACCATGACTAAATGCACAGATGTTACACCACACATCAGCTAGGCCAAAAGGCCCTCAGGCCGCAAGAACTACCCATTCGGCCAAATGACCACCAGACCGAAGGAGTTTCATTCTGTCGGCCATAGTCCTAGCCACATTCGGCCAAAATCTATTCGGGCCAAGTCATCCGGTCCGTCTTTCTTTAGCAGGAACCCCAATCGGCCAACTTCTTTCATTCTCATGCAGGTGACACTCGGCGGACTCTCAGTCGGTCAGATATGGCCATTAACATAAACCTCATTCGGCCGAATGTCGGGTTAGGACTAAGTGATCGTGATTGTGGGATAGTGAGAGCATGGTGTGCATGGATGGGTTACATGGACATGCATGGGAAGGGAAGCTTAATAGGGTTATATACTAAAACCTTCTAAATGATAACAAAAGGTAACCATGAAGTGTTGGATCCAAATTGGGCATAGTGTGTGGTTTAATCATGGGTCATTTCATATGGGATTGGTTTAACATGCAAGAGTTGCATGAATTGGGGTTCCTAAAGACAAGGGTTTTCTTAAATACTACTAAAAATTAAATATTAGGGTTTCCATTAACAAGAGTTTTCAGAAACCACATTAGAATCTAAACATGGTTTTGATATCATTGAGTTCAAAACACTTGGGAATTCATGTAGGATCAATGACCATGGTCTAAGGTTAAAGTTTTGATCTCACAACTAACGCTTAACACTTCGAAATTTCATGGAAACATACAGCTACATTAGGTCGTTCCTTTGAACCACCTAAGACGGGTTGCACACATAAACGATCAAGGAATCATGAACAATCAAGAACTAGTAATGGGCCAAGGTTAATCAAATGAGATTAACCTAAGCCCATCATGATTAATTATATTCCTATTAAATTAATTACGTTTTTAATAAAAGAAATTGATTTATAAACCTTATTAAATTAAGATAAACGATTTCTAACTATAATGCTAAACTTCAATTGAATTATTTAAACGTGTTAATTAAAGACTTGAAATGATTAGTTATGGAATAAGGGTTATAATTGGGTGATACATTAGATTAGTTAGAGAAAATACTAGAAACACAATAGTAGCATCTAGGACACATAGTTGCACACCGAAACCAAAACCCTAGATACGGTGGTATTAAATACTTATGATATTCAAATCCTCTTAAAACAACATAGGTATTGAAGATACTTAAGCACAACTAACGAGCGCGCATTAACTATTGTGAATCAATTCTTAGCAACACAGGTGAGTTCATTTGTCCCTTTTAAACTATTTTGTTTTTACCTCGGGACTGAGAAGCATGTTTACATATTTTAAATATATGTTCAAATGTTTCTTAAACACTTTTATACTTATTCATAACACTAATGCATTATACACTTATTCTTAATGCTAATGCATTATACACTTATTCTTAATGCTAGTACTTCATACACTTATACTATTTTGCTTAAAACTCTTAATGCTTTTGAAATGCCTAAGAACACAAATGCTAAAACTCTTAAATGCTTTTATAAACCATACTTTTGAAAGCTTGAATACTCAAACTAAGTAAGGCTCAGATGCTTGAAGTGCTTGATATGCTCGAAATGCTTGAAATACTTGAAATGCTTGAAATGCTTGGAATGCTCTAAACTCTTGTATGCTTGATATGCTTGAAATGCTATGACAAACGGAATGGGATTCCGGTTGTGAAGCTGGTACTTGTGAACATGATACGTAAATGCTAAGCTAGTACTTGTGAAGTTCGACTATTGTAGAACAGACTGATTGGCCTCTCAATGCTTTCCATATAGTGTTCTTCATAGTCAGAACCTAGAAGAGTAGACTGTTTGGCCTCTCAGTGCTTCCCACACAGTGTTTCCTCATTGTCCACCCACGTTCTGTGATGAGAAACTAGGATGATTCCGGGTTACTTTAGTTGACTTTGTGTCATCTGGGGAGATCCTTTATCAAAACACCGATGTTGCGAATCATAACTAGTTCCGTTATGGATTGATACTGAATTCCTCAGGGTGTTCGGTTGTCCATAAAGAGAACTCTTTAAACTTGATTTTCAAAATGCTATTGGGTGCAAGTTTGAAACTCTTAAACAGAATGCTTGAAGCTATGATGGAAAGGGGATTGGATGGTAGGTAAAATGCGTAACTATCATTAACAAAAATATCCTATGTGGTCCGGTATGTGGTGGGATGTCGGCTCGGGCTTGTTCCCCTACGTATGCCCTATATATAAGTATACTTGACTGGATAGTATAGGTGGTTGTTAATAAGGTTAAGGTTGTTACCGAAAAGGTTTGCAAAGCTATTCTTCAAATGGTAAACTGTATGAACTCACCAACCATTGTGTTGCTTTGTTTTCTTACATGTTTTCTCAGGTGACATACAGGAGTAAGCTAAGGCTCAGGATTGCATACTAGGATTCCCAGTTAGAGGACCTAGTAGTTTTTGGGAAAACACATATTTTGTTGGTTATTGGGAATCACTTTTGATATCTTGTACAGTTACAAGATAGTAAACATTCGATTCTTTTGATAGGTTTCCTCAGTTAAATTATCAAACATTGACAATTGTAATTTAACTTTGTAATCCTAGTATAATGTCATTTGGGCTTTACTTATTCTCAATGTTGATGCTATGTATAACAGTCTGATCACTTTGATTATCATCCCGATATCACGCCCCGGGAACTTTTCGCCAGACGGGACACACGATCCGGCCTGCCGGCTTGGGGTGTGACAGATTGGTATCAGAGCTCAAGGTTATAAAGAATAATAGGTCATTACTTAAAATGGTTTTGCCTAGACTATAACTTAGGGACCCTCATATAGAGAACCTAGGATCTAAGATTTATTATGTCTTCAGCATTCGATCATTTCACTAATCGATTCCGTTTTGTTTGTGATTAGAATGCCGCCGAGAAGACAACCTACACCACGACCGCCACCTCCTCCTCCTCCTCCACACACTCCACCTCCGGACCCAAAATCGACCCATACTTTGGATCCCGCTACTGTTGCCTTGGCAACACTACTGAGTAGTCAGCTGACTAACCAGCTGAAGAAGGTCATCCCGGATATGATCAACAGAATTCAAGGCCATGGTAACAAATCTGGGCATACTATAGGAGAAGCTAGTGGAAACACCGGCTCTACTCCAGACTGTTCCTACAAATTATTCGTAGGATGCAAACCACCAAGCTTTAGCGGTGTTGAAGGAGCTGTTGGACTGATTCAATGGCTAGAGAAGATGGAAACTACACTGGACATTAGCAGGTGTCCAGAACATCATAAGGTTTGCTACGCTGCTGGATCTTTTAGCAAGCGGTCTTTAACGTGGTGGAACTTTCAGATAAGAGCTAGAGGCAGAGAAGAAGCACTGGCGATGCCTTGGGCAGACTTCAAAATCCTCTTAAGGAACGAATTATGTCCAAAGCATGAACTTCAGAAGCTAGAGATGGAACTGTCAAATCATGTGATGAAGAGGGCAGACCACATGACTTTCACTACTCGCTATCATGAACTGGTAGCTTTGGTGCCAGAGATGGTGCCGACTCTGGAAAAGCTGAATGATCTATATGTGGGAGGATTACCATCCTGCATTCAGGGCCTTGTACTTGCTGCAAACCCTGAGACCCTAGAGTCAGCCATCTCTCTATCAGCTAATCTCATAGATGTAATGATGGCATCAGGAGTTTTGAAGAAAGTCTCGGGCAAAGCTAAGGAAGAACCGTTAAAGAAGCCCGAACATCATCAGAAGAAGAAGCAGAAGGTCGTCAAGAACTATGTGATGGCCACCCCTTTTCAACAAGTTACTACAGTACCTGCTAATGCTGCACGCAAACCCTATGTTAGAATGCATCCTCAAGGTGCACAATGAAAATTCCATCATCCTGTTACTGTGAAGTGTAGAAAATGCAACGGCTGTGGTCGATTAGGCCACTGGATCCAACTATGTCGTACTCCAGCAACACCGGCTGTAAACAATGCTACTATGGTATTACCTCCACCACTAAACCTTGGCAATCACAACAACAACAATAGGGGATGCTATAACTGTGGGGAATTAAGTCAGTTCTCCAAATACTGTCCGAAGAGAATGCAACAGGGAGTTCAAGCACCTCGTGGGAGAGCATTTGTGATTGGAGCCACTGCAGCACGGCAAGACCCTAATGTGGTCACTGGTACGTTTCTTTTACATGACTCTTATGCATCTATTCTGTTTGACACTGGGGCAGATCAGAGTTTTATTTCGGCTGTCTTTGCGCGCCAACTTAATCTTACTGAGGAATCTTTAGACTCCCCTTATAGTATCGAAGTAGCGAATGGGAAACAAATCACAGCTATTACAATACTTAGGAACTGCCCACTTACACTTACTGGTCATACATTTACCATCGACTTGATACCGATGGAGTTGGGTAGTTTTGACATCATTGATGGGATGAATTGGCTATCTCTCAATAGAGTGGAAGTCATCTGTTCTGAAAAGTTACTTCGAATTCCATTGGCGAATGATTGTATATTGGAAGTTAGAGGGGATCAAGCAAAACATAGTATCAAAATCATATCCTACATAAAAGCGCGTAGGTGTCTACAGAAATGGTGTATAGCTTTCCTGGCTCATGTGGTGGAGAAAGAGAAAGATAAGAAAAAGATTCAAGACGTGCCGATAGTGAAAGAATGCCCAGAAGTGTTTCCTAAAGACCTACCAGGTTTGCCACCCACGCGAGCGGTAGAATTCCGCATTGACACAGTTCCTGGAGTGACTCCTGTTGCTAAATCTCCTTACAGGTTAGCACCTTCGGAGAGGCAGGAATTATCGAATCAACTACAGGAGCTGCTTAATAAAGGTTTCATCAAACCGGGCTACTCACCATGGGGAGCTCCAGGTTTGTTCGTGAAGAAGAAAGACGGGTCTTTTCGGATGTGTATAGACTACCGGGAGCTGAAGAAGCTAACCATCAAGAATCGGTATCCATTGCCGAGGATTGATGTTTTGTTTGATCAAATACAAGGAGCTTAGTATTTTTCGAAGATTGATTTGCGGTCTGGATATCATCAACTCAGAGTTCAGGACGGAGACATACCGAAGACGGCATTCCGATCCAGATATGGGCATTACGAGTTTATGGTGATGCCTTTCGGATTGACGAATGCACCAGCGGTTTTCACGGATCTCATGAACCGAGTGTGCAAGCCGTATCTGGATCAATTTGTCATTGTCTTTATTGATGACATACTTATTTATTCCAAGAGTAAAGCAGAGCATGAACAACACCTAGGGAAAATATTGGAGCTGTTGAAGGAAGAGAAACTCTATGCCAAATTCTCTAAGTGTGAATTTTGGCTAAGATAAGTTCAATTCTTGGGTCATGTAGTCAACAGTGAAGGAATACATGTAGATCCTGCCAAGATTGAAGCTATTAAGAACTGGGATGCTCCAAAGACACCGACGGAGATACGGTCTTTTCTGGGTTTAGCAGGTTATTACAGAAGGTTTATTTCAAACTTTTCTAAGATAGCTCTGCCTCTTTCCAAGTTAACTCAAAAAGCGAGCCGTTTGTTTGGGAGCAGAAACAAGAAGATGATTTCCAAACATTGAAGCATAAGTTATGTGATGCTCCAATTTTATCTCTCCCAGAAGGCTGTGATGACTTTGTTGTATATTGTGATACTTCCCACCAGGGACTTGGTTGCGTGTTAAAGCAACGAGACAAAGTTATCGCGTATGCATCAAGACAGTTAAAGATTCATGAGAGAACTACACTACTCATGATCTAGAACTGGGAGCTGTAATCTTCGCTTTGATGATTTGGAGACATTACTTATATGGCACTAAATGTACCATATTTATTGATCACAAGAGCCTGCAGCATATATTTGATCAGAAGGAACTCAACATGCGACAAAGACGTTGGGTTGAGCTTCTAAATGATTATGACTATGTAATCAAGTACCATCCGGGCAAGGCAAACGTTGTAGCTGATGCCTTGAGCCGGAAAGAACGAATCAAACCCTTGCGAGTCAGAGCAATGGGCATGACAGTGCAGACAAGCTTACGTAACAAGATTATTCATGCACAACAAGAGTCAGTTGAACGAGGAAACTGAAGAAGGAACTTGACTATGGAGCAGAAAGATAATTTGAAACAAAGCATGATGGAGTCATCTACTACTAGGATCGAGTATGGATTCCTGCAGTGGATGAATTGAAAAGACTTATCTGCGATGAAGCACATAAGACCAAGAACTCCATGCATTCAGGCGCCGATAAAATGTACCAAGATTTATGGGGATTTTATTGGTGGCCGGGCATGAAGAAAGACATAGCCGAGTACGTAGGTCGATGCCTTACGTGTGCAAAAGTAAAGGCGAAACACCAGAAGCCGTCAGGTTTACTAGAACAGCCTGAAATTCAGCTCTTGAAGTGGGAACAAATAGCTATGAATTTCATTACCAAGCTACCCCACACTTCCAGTGGGCATGATACAATTTGGGTTATCATTGATCGTTTGACAAAATCTGCTCATTTCTTGCCGATGCGTGAAACCTTCACAATGGATAAACTGGCAAGACTGTACATCAACTAGATCGTGGTACGTCACGAGGTGCCATTGTCTATCATTTCAGATCGAGACAACAAATTAACATCAAGGTTCTGGAAATCATTGCAGAAATCTTTAGGGACGCACTTAAAACTGAGTACCGCTTACCATCCACAAATGGACGGTCGAAGTGAACGTACAATAGAAACCCTAGAGGACATGTTGAGAACCTGTGTTTTGGATTTCGGTGGAAATTGGGACTCTCATTTGCCACTGATTGAATTCTCCTACAACAACAATTACCATAGTAGCATCGGATGTGCACCGTTCGAGGCTCTTTATGGTCGAAAATGTCGATCACTGATCTGTTGGACTGAAGTAGGAGATAATCAAATAACTAGGCCAGAGCTTATTCAGGAGACTACTGACAAGATTGCTTAGATTCAACAAAGGCTACAAGCAACCAGAAGCAGATAAAAGAGCTATGCCGACAAACGACGCAAGCCGTTGGAATTCCAAGTGGGAGACCGCGTCATGTTAAAGGTATCCCCATGGAAAGGTGTAGTCCGTTTTGGAAAGAAAGGAAAATTAGCACCACGATACGTAGGAACGTTCGAGATCATTGAACGTATTGGTCCTGTGGCGTATAGAATGAGGTTACCAGATGAACGTAGTGGTGTGCATGACGTGTTTTATGTCTCGAGCTTGAAGAAATGCATAGCTAACAAAGCACTCATCATACCAGTTGAAGAAATTCAAGTGGACGAACATTTACACTTTATCGAATAACCTTTGGAGATTATGGATCCCAAAGTTAAACAACTAAGGCGAAGCCGTATTCCGATTTTCAAGGTTCGATGGAATTCAAAGCGTGGACCCGAGTTTACTTGGGAACGCGAAGATCACATGAAGTCCAAGTATCCCCAACTGTTTACACAGGAAGCCGTACCGGATAACGATTCTTAAATTTCGGGACGAAATTTCTCTAACAAGGGGAGACTGTAACATCAGGTAACTCAGGTACAAACTATGTGTATTATTCGTATGCTATTATCATGTAATGCTTGACACAAAACTATTACGCAATTAGTTCATAAACATGATTCAAACTCACGATTTAACAGTCAGAAACATATCTGACCATACAAGATTATCACATGAATACTTATTAGAATTCTATTATGTATAAACGTATGTGAGGATTTACAGAACAAAACAACAACTGTTTACAGATTTTACTTGGGAACGCGAAGATCACATGAAGTCCAAGTATCCCCAACTGTTTACAGAGGAAGTCGTATCGGATAACGATTGTTAAATTTCGGGACGAAATTTCTCTAACAAGGGGAGACTGTAACATCAGTTCCGAAAACGTAACCAGAACAGCGATCTGCACAGTAACTCAGGTACAAACTATGTGTATTATTCGTATGCTATTATCATGTAATGCTTGACACAAAACTATTACGCAATTAGTTCATAAACATGATTCAAACTCACGATTTAACAGTCAGAAACATATCTGACAATACAAGATTATCACATGAATGCTTATTAGAATTTTATTATGTATAAACGTATGTGAGGATTTACAGAACAAAACAACAACGGACGTTGTTACGAGAATGCTAAATCGACGGATTATTCGTATAGGTGACGATCTGTACGAATACATCTGAAAGTTTAACATTCTGAATGATGTCCGATAATTAGAAAACCATATCGAAAAGTGTAGTTATCATCGTATTCGTACGGGTGACGATTCGAACGAATGCGCGCGACGACTATACGATTCGATTTAAACAATATTTAAATATTCTCTGAAAATTTATAATAAAGAGAAGATAACTATTTAATTTACTAAGAATTACCACCTAAAATAAATTTACAAACTTTATTTTTTATAACCGTAACGAATCGTCACGAAAACAAAACAAAACCGACGCCTCTACACGAAACCGAGCGAGATCGAACGAACCCGAACATACCCGGGTTATCTAAAAGCCATTAATATGGCATTTATGGCCATTAACACCCCCACCAACCAGCCAACACCACCAAATTCGTCCACTCTCTTTCTAAAACCTCAAGCCTCATCTTCTTCATTTCTCAACCAAATCGAGCCATTTTGGTGTCAAAATGACCACCACAACACATAGATCTTGGAAGTACAGACAATCAGAGCTTGGAACCACTCGATTTGAGGTAAAAACGAGTTAGATCTCACGATTTTAGGTTTTTCTAACCCTATATTCGAGCACCTCTTTTTGCCGGCTAAAACTTCCAAAAACCTTAGGGAAATCACACCTTAAAACCCAAGAATGAGTTAGGAACTAGTGAGATACCATGGGATGGTCTTAGGCCTCAGTTTAGAGAGGCTGCACCTGGGTAAACTCGACCGGCTGAGTGGCCACACATCAGCTAGGCCAAAAGGCCCTCAGGCCGCAAGAACTACTCATTCGGCCAAATGACCACCAAACCGAAGGAGTTTCATTATGTTGGCCATAGTCCTAGCCACATTCGGCCAAAGTCTATTCGGGCCAGGTCATTCAGTCCGTCTTTCTTTCGCAGGAACCCCAATCTGTCAACTTCTTTCATTCTCATGCAGGTGACACTCGGCTGACTCTCAGTCGGTCAAATATGGCCATAACATAAACCTCATTCGGCCGAATGTTGGGTTAGGACTAAGTGATCGTGATTGTGGGATAGTGAGAGCATGGTGTGCATGGATGGGTTACGTGGACATGCATGGGAAGGGAAGCTTAATAGGGTTATATACTAAAACCTTCTAAATGATAACAAAACGTAACCACGAAGTGTTGGATCCAAATTGGGCATAGTGTGTGGTTTAATCATGGGTCATTTCATAGGGGATTTGTTTAACATGCAAGAGTTGCATAAATTGGGGTTTCTAAATACAAGCTTTTCTTAAATCCTACTAACAATTAAATATTAGGGTTTCCATTAACAAGAGTTTTCAGAAACCACATTAGAATCTAAACATGGTTTTGATATCATTGAGTTCAAAACACTTTGGAATTCATGTAGGATCAATGACCATGGCCTAAGGTTAAAGTTTTGATCTCACAACTAACGCTTAACACTTCGAAATTTCATGGAAACATACAACTACATTAGGTCGTTCCTTTGAACCACCTAAGACGGGTTGCACACATAAACGATCAAGGAATCATGAACAATCAAGAACTAGTAATGGGCCAAGGTTAATCAAATGAGATTAACCTAAGCCCATCATGATTAATTATATTCCTCTTAAATTAATTACGTTTTTAATAAAAGAAATTGATTTATAAACCTTATTAAATTAAGATAAACGATTTCTAACTATAATGCTAAACTTCAATTGAATTATTTAAACGTGTTAATTAAAGACTTGAAATGATTAGTTATGGAATAAGGGTTATAATTGGGTGATACATTAGATTAGTTAGAGAAAATACTAGAAACACAATAGTAGCATCTAGGACACATAGTTGCACACCGAAACCAAAACCATAGATACGGCGGTATTAAATACTTATGATATTCAAATCCTCTTAAACCAACACAGGTATTGAAGATACTTAAGCACAACTAACGAGCGCTCATTAACTATTGTGAATCAATTCTTAGCAACACAGGTGAGTTCATTTGTCCCTTTTAAACTATTTTGTTTTTACCTCGGGACTGAGAAGCATGTTTAAATATTTTAAATATATGTTCAAATGTTTCTTAAACGCTTTTATACTTATTCATAACACTAATGCATTATACACTTATTCTTAATGCTAATGCATTATACACTTATTCTTAATGCTAATACTTCATACACTTATACTATTTTGCTTAAAACTCTTAATGCTTTTGAAATGCCTAAGAACACAAATGCTAAAACTCTTAAATGCTTTTATAAACCATACTTTTGAAAGCTTGAATACTCAAACTAAGTAAGGCTCAGATGCTTGAAGTGCTTGATATGCTCGAAATGCTTGAAATGCTTGAAATGCTTGGAATGCTCTAAACTCTTGTATGCTTGATATGCTTGAAATGCTATGACAAACGGAATGGGATTTTGGTTGTGAAGCTAGTACTTGTGGACAGGATACGTAAATGCTAAGCTATGTGAATGCTATAAACTTGTATGCTAAAGCTATCGACTATTGTAGAACAGACTGATTGGCCACTCAGTGCTTGCCATACAGTGTTCTTCATAGTCAAGACCTTGAGGAGTTGACTGTTTGGCCTCTTAGTGCTTGCCACACAGTGTTTCCTCATTGTTCACCCACGTTCTGTGATGAGCAACTAGGATGATTTCGGGTTACTTTAGTTGACTTTGTGTCATCTGGGGAGATCCTTTATCAAAACACCGATGTTGCGAATCATAACTAGTTCCGTTATGGATTGATACTGAATACCTCAGGGTGTTCAGTTGTCCATAAAGATAACTCTTTAAACTTGATTTTCAAAATGCTATTGGGTGCAAGTTTGAAACTCTTAAACAGAATGCTTGAAGCTATGATGGAAAGGGGATTGGATGGTAGGTAAAATGCTTAACTATCATTAATAAAAATATCCTATGTGGTCCTGTATGTGGTGGGATGTCGGCTGGGGCTTGTTCCCCTATGTATGCCCTATATATAAGCATACTTGACTGGATAGTATAGGTGGTTGTTAATGAGGTTAAGGTTGTTACCGAAAAAGGTTTGCAAAGCTATTTTTCAAATACTAAACTATATGAACTCACCAACCATTGTGTTGACTTTGTTTTCTTACATGTTTTCTCAGGTGACGTACAGGATTAAGCTAAGGCTCAGGATTGCATACTAGGATGCCCAGTTAGAGGACCTAGTAATTTTTGGGAAAACACATATTTTGTTGGTTATTGGGAATCACTTTTGATATCTTGTACCGTTACAAGATAGTAAAAATTATATTCTTTTGATAGGTTTGCTCAGTTAAATTATCAAACATTGACAATTGTAATTTAACTTTGTAATCCTACTATAATGTCATTTGTGCTTTAGTTATTCTCAATGTTGATTCTATGTATAAGAGTCTGATCACTTTTATTATCATCCCGATATCACGCCCCGGGAACTTTCCGCCCGACGGGACACACGAACCGCCCGCCGGCTCGGGGTGTGACAGGACTGATCTGAAAGGGAAGGGAAAGGAAAGGAAGTGAATTACAACAAGTGTCCTCCACTTGTTCTAAATTTTTTGTCAATTCACCAAATTATAATGACATCAAAGACTTTCAAGTCAAAAAACCGGTGGTAATTGATCCAATTGAAATTACCTCAAGCTCTGAAACTTTATCCTCTAATCCACCATTTGTGGAGGGTATTGTTGAGGATTGGGTCTCTGATTCTGAGGATGATTTGATTTCACCATCTTGTGCTACTACTATTGACAATCAGACTGATTGTGTCAATAGAATTGATTCAATCCTCTCAAATTCAAAGTCTACTTCCTTGATTTCAAGATTTTCTAAGCCTGTAAATTTTTTGAAGGCTTCACACTATTGTGAAGAAAATATGTCTACCAAGGTTGATAATTTTGTCTTTAATGGCACCAGGGGTTTGGGTTTGGGAGCTGATCAAAGAAAATCAAGTGATTTGAAGAAAAACACTCTTTATAACTATCAAAACAAACGTTTTAAACATCTGGTTTCAAAAACTACTTTTGCTAAATCCAAACAATTTTTGTCTAAAGCAGACAGGTAAGCATGTTTTGAATGTGGTGCATTGGGGCATATTGCAAGATATTGCCCTCACTTGACTAGATCACATCATGCACCTCATCAAAAAACAAAGCTATCTTTTGAAAAAGAGGTCAAATAAGTTAAACATTCACCTCAATTCAAATCCAAGCACCCAAATCCCACCAAGCTTCAAGATAAGGGAAAAATGATAATTGCTGATCGGGACAAACCTAAGATTGTTTTTGTCAAACAATCAAAGCCATCCTCAGTCTATCTGAAAAATTCTAAAAACAAAAACACTATCTGGAAGGCAAAGCCATCTAAGACTTTAATACCTATGAATGCAAAATCTTCTAACCTTCCAGATAAGGCGACTTTGGATGGGCAATGGATTGAAATGAAGATCCTCGACTCTTTGGGTCAACCCAACAATGTATAGGCTTGGGTTCCCAATTTCAACTATCGATTTGCATATACGCAGGTTGCCCCAAATGCTGCTCTTAACAACACTTGGATTGTTGATACTGGGGCATCAAGGCAAATGACCGAGGACATATCTCTTCTTTCAAATGTTAATCCAAATAATGGAGGATATGTAGCTTTTGCATGTGACAAAGGTGGTTTTATTACTGGTGAGGGAATTCATTCAAACGGTCAAATTTCATTTGAGAAAGTCAAATATGTGAAGCATCTTGACTATAATCTTCTATTAGTATCACAAATCTGTGACAAGAAACACAGAGTTTTGTTTGATGACTCTAAATTTCGCATTCTCAAGAAGGATATTGTCATTCCTGAAGACTGGATCCTGAAATCAGCTCGAAGAAAGCAGGATCTGTATGTTCTCAACATGGCCACAACTTCAACTACATCTTCTAAAGCTTCATGTTTTATGTCTAAGGCAACAAAAAAGGATTCTATCCTTTGGCATAAGAAGATGGGTCATTTGAGCTTACGAAAGATGAATCAGCTGGTTCATAACAATTTGGTTGAAGGCATGAGTTTAAAGAATTTCAAAGTGTCTGATGTATGCATCTCATGCAATTACTCTTCCCCTTGAGCTTCTTCACATGGATTTCTTTGGTCCTGTTAGCCGCAAGAGCATTGCTGGAGATAAATATTGTTTAGTCATCACTGATGAGTTCTCTAGATACTCTTGGGTGTTTTTCATGAATGAGAAATATGAAACGTTTGAATGTGTTCAAATTCTGGTGACTAAACTTGAATCTCTTTATAAGTATCTTGAACCATTTGGTTCTCCATGCAGAATGCTTAAAAGATTTGAGCAAGTCAAGTTCAATTAGAAGGTGGAGGTAGGCTAATTTCTACGGTACAACACTCCAAATAAAAAGGGTGTACAATAGATCATCTAACACTGTGGAAGAGTGGTACCATGTTGATATTCAAAGTTATTCGTGCCGCCTCCTGGAAAGGGTCCTGATTGGATGTTCAATTATTCTGATGTTTTTGACTTCTTTAATATTCCTCCCAAGTTTTCTGATGATGATATTAAAGTTCAAATGATGTATCATGCACAAAATGCATCTGATGAAAAAATGCAACCATCATCTGTGCCAAATAACTTGCAGACAAATGATGAGAATTCTGACTCAGGAGATCAGGAATCTCAACCAGATGTTGTTCGTCAAGGTGTTGATAATATAGTTCCTTCTCTAGAAGATCTTAATCTTAATAATCTTGTTCCATAAGTTGTTGTTCCTGCTCATCCTGTTGCTAGAATAAACAACATACATCCTCAAGAGAACATCATTTGAGATTTGACTGATGGAGTAAAAACTCGCAGACAATTAGCTTCAGGAGGTCCTGCTAATATTCTTGATTTTGGAGATGTAAACTTCTGTGCACATTCATGTTTTATCTCCCAAGTTGAACCCAGAACAGTTATACAAGCTTTGAAGGAAGAATCATGGTTGATGCGATGCAGGAAGAACTGCCTAAGTTCAAGAAGCTTAGAGTTTGCCAATTTGTTGACAAACCAAAAGGTGCAAAAGTGATTGGCACTAGATGGGTTCTTCGCTGCAAACGCAATGATCAAGGGATTGTGGTTAAAAACAAGGCACTTTTGATGGTGCAAGTTTCTAGACAAATTGAAGGAATTGGCTACAATAAAGTGTTTTTGCACCAGTTGCTCGTCTTGAAGCAATTAGAATTTTCTTAGCTTATGCATCCTACAAAAGATTCAAAGTTTATCAAATGGATGTCATGAGTGCTTTCCTTCATGGTGTGATTAATCAAACTGTGTATGTCAATCAACCTCCCAGGTTTGAAGATCCATTACATTGCGAGCAAGTTTATAAGTTGGACAAGGCTTTATATGGATTGCACCATACTCCGTGAGCGTGGTATGAGACACTTTCTATTCACTTTCTGAACAACAGGTTTAGAAGAGATGTCATTGACTGCACTTTGTTCATTCAAGAAAAGAATGGAGATTTGCTCTTGGTACAAGTATATGTTGATGACATCATCTTCGGATCCACAAATGATGTTTTGTGCAAACAAATTTGAAAAAGTTATGAAAGACAGGTTTGAGATGAGCTCCATGGGAGAAATGAAGTTCTTTCTTGGATTGTAGGTGGATGAGACCGAGATAGGAAGCTTATTCATCAAACCAAATATGTTGGTGACATACAGAGCCGGTTCAGTATGTTAGATGCAAAACTTTCTCGTACCCCATAGGATCTTAATCATGGGATTACTCCATATGAAAAGGAGGGAGTTCATTGATGCTACTCTGTATAGAGGGATGATCGGATCTCTCATGTATCTCAGAGTTTCTCAGCCAGACATCACGTTTGCAGCATGCTTGTGTGTGCGTTACCAATCTAAACCAAGAGTCTTTCATCTTATTGCTGTGAAGAGGATTTTTCGTTATCTGAAGGGTACTCCAGATCTAGGATTATGGTATCCTAATGATGATAACTTTTAACTTACTGCTTTATAGTGATTCAGATTATGGTGGAAGCAAAACAGATTACAAGTCAACATCAGCGGGGGCCAGGTCTTTGGCAAACGCTTAGTTACTAGGCAGTGCAAGAAGCAGACGTCCGTGTCTTCTTCTACCTGTGAAGCTGAATACATTGCTGCTGCAAGCTGTTGTTCTCAAATCATTTGGATTCAGCAACAGCTAAGGGACAATGGGTTAAATTTTTTTAACACTCTTATTTTTGTCGATAACACTGCTGACATAGCCGTCTCTAAGAATCCAATCCAGCACTCAAACACAAAACACATCGATTTTAAATATCACTTCATACGTGATTGTTTTGAAAAGAAATTAATTGATGTTAAAATTCACACTGACTACCAAAATCCGATCATTACACTAAAGCTTTTGATAAACCCATATTTCTATATCTGTTATCGGCTAATGGGGTAGTTCATAAAGATGAAGTCATCCCTAACACTGAGTCTAACAAATGATCATCATCTTTTATTTTGTTTTTATCTTTTGCTGTATATAGTTTCTTTTACAATTTCTTATACATATTCAAAAACCCAAAAAGATTTTATGTTTTAGGTTTTTAGAGGGAGAAAAAGCATCACACTGAAATACCAAAAACATTAAAAAAATTAATTATTAAAATGAGAAATTTTAAGTAGGGAAGTGATGTTTTTCTAGTCATATTCTTTAAAGCAAATTTGATTGTGTAAACTGAAAACGCATGGGTGTTATGATATGATGTATTGTTAGGCTTGCTTTACAAGTTTTTAGACACTTAGTGGTTGGTCAGAATGTCTGATTTGTGGGAACTAGTCTAGAAAACTGGTTTAAGGGATAAACAGTTAATAATTCAAATCACGCGTACGCCTGGTATCATAAAATCTTATGACGTTTCCAAAGATCCATGAGTTCAAGTTCGTATACAAGCCACATTGCTGAGTTACAGCCTAGCTGAAGCCATCCATTCGGATAAGAATGATTGGATCACATGAAAATAAAAGTAAGTCCGACTTTGTACACGTGCCATACACTGGGTTACAGCCTAGTTGAAGCCGTCCATTCAGATAGGATAAGATAGAAAAATACAAAAATAAAATAAGTTTGATTCCATACATGTGCCATACACTGGGTTGCAGCCTAGTTGAAAAGCCATCCATTTGGATAGAACAAAATCTCAGTGAATACAGTTCTTACACGTGCCATATTGCTTTGTAATGACCTAGCTGAAGCCGTCCATGAGAATGTGTTGATCTTGAGCAAGTTATTAATAGAAAAATACAAAATATAATAAATTGGAACCTTATAAAGTTTTCGATCTTAGGTCTTCAGTTATGCTGAGATGTGTTATCAACTAGCTCTGATCTTTACAAGTTAACTAGAGCGGGTAACTTAATCAGAAGATATGATTGATAACTAATTTGTTAAAAAAAATTGAAGTATGGTCAATTTTAAAGTGGATAATTATATCAATAGTTACATTATAAAACCATCATGTCATAAGTTTAATAGTCAAGGTTGCAAGATTTATATGTCTTGGTATTTATCACTCTCCTGAAAGATCTCTGACAAAAAACATGTGTTCTTAATCTTCGGTTTGTACACTTCTTTTCCAAATAAAAATACAAACAGATTTTTCATTTCTTTTTAATTGATCATTTGTTAATTCAGTTGTCAAGTTCGTCTCAAACTTTCACCAAACCAGACAAAACTTCATAATTTCAATCACAACATGGATGACATGTTAATTTTAAATGGTTGTTGTGTATGAGTTCTTATTTTAGCAAAATTTCCAAAATTTCAAAGGTCTTAACATGTTCATGCAAATGATTCACCCTGGATGTTCATTCGCATGAATAAACATAATAGACGAATAGGTCATTCGTCTGTTCTCTCATGCGAATGGATGTCTGACACGAATGGACATCCGACACGAATGGGATATGTATTTAATGCTACTCATTCGCTTGAAGTTGTCATTCGGCCTTTTTTCTCTTTCATGTGCTGTGTGTGAAGCTTTATTCACCTGATACCTTTCTCGATCTTCATCTCCATATTCAGTTGTTAATTTGATCCATTCTGATTGTATTTTTGTTCTTGATTGTTTCAGGTACCAAGGGATCATTTTTGTCTGATTTGATTTGGATCTAGTTTGGAAACCAATCAAGACTTTAGGGTTTTAGGGCTCGGACTTATTTCGGTCGAATACTCCACTCAAATGGACTTAAATCAATCTAAACCTTGTTCTAATCATTTAAATGGATCTTTCTGAATGCAATGTTGATGATTTTGTGTCTTGATTTTCGACTTTTAAAGTTTAGGATTTAAGGAAACTTCGGTCGAACGAATGAGTCTCATTCGTGTGATGTCACACGAATGATGTCATTGGTGCTTCTTATCAAACGAATGAAGTCAATCCAACGAATGACTCTATTTTTGTAATTCATTCGTGTAACATGTTCATTCGTATCTCATACTCATTCGTCTGAGGTTCTATTTGTGCGTAAGGGACCACTTCTATGAGCCATTCGCACGAATGGAACACTTGTGCTATAAATTTTCAATATATTCACATTTCTGTTAATCTGATCTGATACGTTTATTTTCTTTTGTCTACAGAATGGAGAATCTCAGAGCATTTTCAAACAACAACATTTGTGCTCATCTTGACTCATCTACTCCAAATGCTGCCAAATTCGCGAACATCATAGCTTTTCTTAGACGATCAAGGATCTACACTGCTATATCTACCATACATGTTCCGTACCTGTCACATCAGAGATCATTCTAGGCTTCTGCTGATATAGACTGTACAGTAGAACCTATGGTTATCAGGGGCACTATTGGAGGAAGGGAAGTTGTTGTTTCTGTCGGGCACATCAGGAGGTTGTGCAGATTTCAAGATATGCCAGACCATCCCGTTATCTTGGACAAGGTTGCTTCTTTTGACGCAAGTATTATGGTGATTTCTCTGTCGGAGTTCTGAACAAAGCACATCTTTGCCCACCGTTCAAGTATCTTTGCCATGTTCTATTGCACTGTTTAGGATCCAGGCGTGGTGGTTTTGATGAGCTAAGAGAAACTTTGCAGTCTGCTTTTTTTGCCGTGGTGCTGAAGATTCCCTTCAAATTCTAGGAGATGGTACTTACCCATATGAAGGAGAGCATGTCTACTACGACATCAAAACTACCAAGTGTGACTGGCATGAGGTCAATGTTAAACTTATGGTTTGCTAGCTCTAAGTTACATTCTTTCAGAATGGGCTTAGTTACAATCAGTTTACCATCAGCTAGCTCTTCTGTGTACTCAATCCCTAAGGGTGTTCGGGTTTCTGGAAAGTATCTCACTAAAATCCTTAGATATAAAGCTTTTCTCAAATCCAGTATCAAACAATACAGAAGCGTAATGATCGTTTAGAAGATACATACATGTTGCAATGTTAGGATCCCTTCTGGCCTCCTTTGCCTCGATCACGAAGGCTCGTCCCTTTGGACCATTGTTCCCATTGTTGTTTGGTTGGTTGTGGTTGTTGTTCTTCAAGTGTGGGCAGTCTTTCTTGGATTGGACGGGTTTCCCAAATTCATAGCATCCCTTTGGTTCTTCGTGTTGTTGTTGTGGCTGTGGGGTTTTGGTCAGCAGTTTGCCTCTGTAGTCTTTGGTTACATGTCCCCCTTTGCCATATTGTTCGCATTGAATAATGCCACATTGACCCAGTGCGTGATGAAATTTGAATTTGTTGTACTTGGGGTGTTTTCCTGCATAGGCTCCTTGGTTATGTGTGCTTGGGATGGGTGGTGTGTAAGCTTTGGGTGGTCCAAACTTACGTTGCTGCGGTGGTGGTTGAAGAGTGGAAGGTTTTCTCAGGGTGTTATCCCATTTGCGTTTGTTTTCTGTGGTCTTGGCCACTGCACAACGGGGTGGTAGAAGTCCTTATGCAACTGCCGAGTCAGTGAGCTTGTAGGCTATTCGCACCGCTTGTGGCAGGGTGATGGGGTCAGTAAGGGGGTAGTCCATCAATGTACTTCTCAATATATTTATAAGCTGGTGTTACCATCTCTGAGCACAGGTGTGTAAGTTCATACGATCGAGTAGTATAGGCCTCGATCTCGAAACCAACCATTTTGTGGTTCCAAAACTCAGTTTCCAGTTTCTAACTTCACCGCGAGGAAAGTATTTTAGGTTCATCATTCGCTTGAACTCTTCTCAAGGTAGGGCGTTGGCTGCATCCAGCCCTAGATTTTGGACGTTCGTGTTCCACTAAGTGAAGGCATCTCCCTCGAGAGTTCCAGCAGCGAATTAGACTTGGTCCTCATTCCTGCAGAGAGGTGGGTTAAGGTTTGCTCCTGAGATATGCAAGAAAAGAATTTGATTCAAAATCCGGTAAACGTGTTGTAATTGGAATGAGTGATCGTTTTGCAAGGAGAATGTGAAAATGAAGTTCGTCACCTTTATTCAGTTGATTTTGGTTGCGGGTAGTTTCCTGTGCAGCAAGTGCCTCCTCAACTCGCTTGTTGATGAGTGCGTTCAGTTCAGCTGCGGTGAGGTTGATGTTTCCACATCCTCCCGCATTCCTGCGTCCTCCGCGTCTTCCAGCCATGCTCTTCATAGCGAGAATAAGCGTTAGAGTATGTCTAAGGACTAATGTAGTGTGTGTGGTTGGTATGAAAAGAAAGCATGTATTCATTGGCAAAGCCAAGATTTTCAATAACAGATAATAGTTTTCGATACATAACAAGTTATACCGGTTACAATTCATTTAATAACTAAACATTAGGATCCCAAAATATCCAGTACAGGGACACAACCTGTCCTTACTAGGTCTATGCTAAGTCAATATAATGCATCGTCGATAGTGGAATCAAAATCAGCATCCTCTGTTGGTTCCTCTTCATTAGTGTCATGCTCCTCTTGGCTTGGAATGACGGTCATATCCTCTAGCTCTGTGAATCTAGCCTCAGCAATGGCATCTCGGTCCTCTGCCGCCTGAAATATTGTAATAAGTTAGGTCATATCCCGATCCATCTTGTTGACTATGCTATAGAGCTCTGCATGTCAAGTATTTGAATATCTCAGCTCCTCTGCGAGACACTTATTCCGGTCATCTTCCCAGGCCATATCCCAAGTCATTCTGGTGATAACATCCGACTTGAGGCACTACCTCTTATGCTTAGGTGGGTCTAGTATCGGTGATGCATTGTCTAGTGACTCTTCCACAGGATCCACGTAAGGGTCCTCGTCCGGATTCTCCTCGAAATCTTCCTCTGGATCCTCCTCAGGATCATCCATCTCGCTACCCTCATATGGTAGGGGATGCTAGCCATGTGACTCTATGGTCGCTAGTGTGGTGATGTGGGTAGTACTGGAGCTATCGGCTCCTCCTCGTTGTGCGCAAACATATGCGATGATGATTGTGATTCCATATCTATAATGCGTATAATGAGTATATGTACGATCATGTATGAAAGTAGTAACAATACTAAGCACTATGTGTTCTGTGGAGACTAATGGTTATAGACTAAGTTATCTAAATGCAAACCTAATTCGCAGTAACCGAGGGATCTGATACCAATATGTCGCTCCCCAGCCTTCCCGGCCTCCCAAGGGCGCGACGTCGCACCGACATCGACCGGTATCGGCGCTGCAGGATCGTAGTCTCTGGTCGCAATTGGGAGACCTACATGTCTTATTGCATACGTACATCCAATAACTTGGATTAAAAAGTTTTATAAAATCAGAGTTTCGGAAGTTAAGTTAAAACAGTTTTCAAAACGTTACAAAATAACAGTTGCGGAAGCGATTTAAGTTGTTTAACATTACATAACAAAATAAACAGTTAACGTTTTCACAAGCCTAAGCCACTACAACAAATGCATGAGACTCCATCTTAGCATCCTAGTCCTTGTGTGCGTGCCTTAGTTACTTGAGAAAACATGCGAGTAAAATGTCAACACAATGGTTGGTGAGAGCACATGTTTTTGTATCAGCAATAAACAGTAAATGTTTAAAGTAAATGTTGCATGACTACATATCATTACAATGCAATACCGATTGACAGCTAGTCAATATAATTATATTATATGTGGGTTCGAAACTGAAGCTGACTGCATGCCTCCCGCCATGTCCATCACACAAGACAATGGCAAATGTGTTTGGTAAATTTTGCTATGTTCCGACTCTCAGTCGGGGTGGCCTCCCAGGTGAGCAACAGAGGGGTTTGTCAGACCCAAATAGTACTATCCTAGATTATCACACTAGGTGCCCCGCGCTACTAACGGTCCAAGGTGTGTTTGTTAGGACTTTGGTTGTGATGTGTGCCACACATATACATATAGTGACAGAGCATGTCCATTTGTATCCAAAATAGGTTTGTTGTTCAAAAATAGTTTGTAATGCAATGTTTTCTCCCTCAAATGTATAAAATACAAAAAGGGGCTATCAACTCACCTGGTAGTGAAGTTCCTGTTTGGTGTGTTCGCAATCTGTGAATGCTAGAACATGCGAATGCTAGCACCTGTGAATGCTAGACCAGCTAGTGATTACCTATAATCACATAGGTTGTCAGTATGTGTTTTGTGGAGTGTTGTATCCCGTACAACTCCAAGTGTCGGTGTGCTCAACCGAGTGTTTGCATGTTGACTTGTGTTTGTTAGTGCATGAAATGTCCCTAGTTCAGCTTTTGTATGATCTTTAATGTATAAACTTTATGTTATCAATGTAATCAGTATTTCTATATTGTTTTTAATGTTTATTATGGTTTATATGTGTTTGGTTATGTTTACCTTTGATTAGATATGTCTTATAACCCATTCGGACGAATGACCCAAAGACTGAGGTCATTTGGCCGAATGAACGCTTACAGATTGTCTAGGGTGATCGAATGAGTCATCTGCATGACTCATTCGGTTGACCAAGCTCATTCGGCTGAGCCATTCGCCGAATGAGTTGTTTCGGCCACTCATTCGGTCGAATGGGTACAGTCTATATATACTTGTTCAAACAGATTCAAACCTAACTTTTCCCGAGCCCCTCTCTTCCCAGAGCACTCTAGTGTTAAACCCTAAGGGTTTTGAGCGGTCTTGTCTGTCCAACTTCGATTCTCATCCCGTGGTGTTCGATCTTGATTCAAACGTTCATCCCTCACCTTCGGATCGCCACAAGGGCGGTTGGTTTCGACTGGAAAACCCTGGAATAGGATTCTGCACTATTCCATAGGCTGTTGAGCAGATATCCATAGGAACCGGATTGTTTCTGGGCTCCAAGTTGTCCTACAAAGTGGTATCAGAGGCTTGGCTCTTAATTCTGCTCGATTTCCAATCTAAAACATCAAATTTGTGATTGTTTGTTCGAGTTCTTTGAAAACCCTAAGTTTCTTGCCCTTAAAGTTATTGTTTCATATAAAATCAGTGGGTTTTTGTGGATGTTTTGTCAAATTGATCATACCAATTGCTTCGTAATGATGTCTTGATGTTCTGTACCAAATTTGGTGATTAGATTCACTATAAAATCGAAAGTTATAGCGATTTTTGCAGCTAAAAACCCCAAATGGTCCGAATGAGCCTTTCATCCGAATAGGTCGTCCAAATATCCCTCATTCGGCCGAATAAGCTTCATTCGCCGAATAGCTCTCTTTCGGCCTATTCTTTCGGTCTTCTGCTCAGTCGGTCGCCTACTCATTCGCCAGCTTCATTCTTTCGGTCTTATAGTCATTCTGAGTTTCTTATTCGGCTGATTCATTTCATTCGCCAAGTTCAAGCTCTTTCGGTCCCCGTTATTCGGCTGAAGTATAGTCATTCGACCATCAGATTTCAAATTTTTCTAAGTGTTGGATACTTTTGTTCTTAACATTATGGAGGACTTAGCTTTGATGGCGAACCAGAATCATCGGATTCAGACACCGTTACTCACTGAGACTGAGACAGGGAACTCTAATAAAGCTCCTAAACTGCTTTCATTAGATGATTACCCTCACAGGAAGTACAGATTCGAAATTCATATCAATGGAGTTGATACAAACTTATGGATGATGATAGAGGGTGGTTATCTGAGACCTCTTAATGAAGATGGAACTCCAATCTTAGTCACACGGATGACTGAACCACAGAGGAAATTATATGACTATGAGAAGAAAGCTTATGCTATTCTGTCTTAGTCCATTGCAACTGATATCTTTCATCAGTTCAGACAGTTTACATCTTCTAAGTTTCTGTGGGATGCTTTGCAGCAGAGATACGAGGGAAATGATGCGCTGAAGAATATTAAGTCTAAAGCTTTAAGGAAGGAATTTAACAGTTTCATGTATGTGGGAAACGAGTCACTGGATGATCTGATTGCAAGATTCTACCATTTTCTGAGTGAGTTGTTTAATCACCAAGTCAAGGCTACAACTCAAGAGAAGATTCAATGCTTGGCAGATGCTTTACCTCCAAAATGTGAGTCATTTCTTATGGTCTTAAAGCAGAATGAGATGATGGCAAGTATGGACATCAATGATTTTATCCAGAAACTGAAATAGCAGGAAACTGAGAACAAGTGGAAGGCAAACTTTGATAAAGTGACTGTATAGGTTGCAAAACAGAAAGAAAGTACTCATCCAGTCACCAGTCTGAAGACAGAAAACTTTGATAAAGTGACTGTATAGGTTGCAAAACAGCATATGGGGCTTCTGTCTACTCTTGTTAGCTCTTATGATGGATTGTTAGCCGGACAGATTGGCAATCATTACTTGAGAAATGATGATTATTCTCCAAATAAATCTAAATGACATGGAGAGAATAGACATCATGTGGGCTCTAGCTAATGTTGTCAGAAGAGCTAACGATTTTGTGAAAAGGACTGGAAAAGACATCAACTTGAATAAGGACTCTAAATTTGGTTTTGATATGGCATCTGTCACTTGCTACAATTGTGGAGAGAAGGGACCCTTTGCAAGATAGTGCAAACAACCAAAGAAAACAGGCAACAAGAATCGTTTTCAAAATCAGAGATCTTCTGCATCAAATCCAGAGAGAAGGCTTGTACCCATTGATACTCCTGCTCATGCAAGTTCTTCAAATGCAAGCAAAGCTTTGATGGTACAAAATGATGAAGGTGAGAATTGGGATTTCAGATTCAATCCTGATCAGGGAGGACGGGTTAAAGCATGCGTTGCTGAAATTCAGAAGACTGATGAATCAAGTGAAGAGAGCACTTCTGAAGTAGCAAAAATCAGCCTAGAGGAATTATCTGGTTCAGAGTCAGAAAGTACTTCAGACTCAGACACTCAAGCAGATTATGATGCTGATCTTGAAGAACCTGCTAGTCAGTTTGCTTTGATGGTGAACACATCTGCTACTTCACAGTCAGATCAGGTATTTGATGAATGCTCTTCTTCTCATTCTAGATGTTTTAACTGTATTGATCTTGACAGTAAGGTTCTGGCTTATCAGAAGCACAATGCTGACTTGATCAGCGATCTCAACCAAATGATTGAAGCAAACAGAATTTTGGTATCTAATGAAAAAGATTTTCAGGATAAAATCAATTTGTTAAAGAGACAGTTACATGAGGCTGAGATCGCTGTGCTCAACAAGTAGGATGCAGTTACTTCTTATCTTAACACCATAAATGAGACTAAGAAAAAACTTGCCATAGTCGAGTGAGACTATGAGACATTAAGCCAGAAGCTCAAGAGCTATGAGAGCTCATCTTACATATTGAGCACATGATCAGTACTGGGACTGATCAATCTGGGAAGGGAAAGGAAATCAAATACAATCACTGTACACCACCAGTCTTGAACAGCTTTGTCAATTCTCTGAATGACAAAGAGGTTAAGGATGTTCAGGTTACAACTCCATTAGTTATTGATCCCATTGGGATAATATCTGATGAGGGTTCCTCAATGTCTAAGGAATCTTTTGTGGAGGGAGTGGTTTAAGACTGGGTTTCTGATTCTAAGGATGAGTCAGATGTTACTCCTCAAGTGCCTTATGTCAAGAATCAGATATCTGTTGCCAAGAAGGCTAACCCAATCTTACCCAAGGCAAACATGGCTTCAAAGTTATCCAAAGCCATTTTCTTTGTGAAGTCTTCACAGAATGGTGAAGCAAGTGAGACCAAAGAAACTGAAAAATATGCTTTTAATGGCACAAGGGGTTTGGGTTTTGTGCATGACAAGATTAAGAAAAATGTTTTTCAAAACAAAAATTCTCAGTCAAAAGTCAAACAGTTTTCTTCCAAAGACAGAGTTTGCTTTGAGTGTGGTGCACCTGGACATGTTGTCAGATTTTGTCCTCAGTTGATCAGACCTAAGGTTGCACCACCTAGAAAACTAAATCAGAGTTTTAGAAAACAAATCAAATCTGATTTTAAATCATCTCAAACAAATCCCAAACAACATATTCTGGTTAAACCTTTGGATAAGGGCAAAGGGAAAGTGGTGAACGTAGATGTTCCCAAGGTTGTTAATGTTAATCAATCAAAACCATCATCCATTTACTTGAAAAATTCTTTCAGTAAAAACACTGTTGGAAAGTTAAGTCTTCTGAGACTTCAGTTTTAAAAACTCCAGACAAGGCAGCCCCAAATGGTAAATGGATTGATGTTTGGATCCTAGACTCATTGGGTCAACCCAAGACTGTAAAGGCTTGGGTTCCCAAATTGAACTAATTGTTTGTGTTTGTGTAGGTTGCCCCAACAGCTGCTCTTAACATCTCTTGGATTGTTGATAGTGGGGCTTCAAGTCACATAACTGGAGATATTTTTTTGCTCACCAATGTTAATTCTATTCGAGGTGGATATGTAGCGTTTGCTGGTGACAAAGGCGGGTTCTTTGCCGGAGAGGGTATTATTTCAAATGGCCAAGTTTCTTTTGACAAAGTCAGATATGTTAAACAGTTGGAGAACAATCTTCTTTCAGGACATGTATGTACTCAACATGGCTACAGATTTGTGACAAGCAGTATAAAGTTCTTTTTGATGACTCCAATTGCTACATACTAAAGCAAGGCATCACTATTCCTGAAGATTGGATTTTGATGTATGCACCCGTAAGCAGGACTTGTATGTACTCAACATGGCTACAGCTTCAACAACATCCTCCACAGTTTCATGTTTTATGTCAAAAGCCACAGAGAAAGATTCTATTCTTTGGCATAAGAGGATGGGCCATTTGAGTCTACGCAAGATGAATCATTTGGTACACAACAACCTGTTTGAAGGTGTCAGTTTGAAGAATTTTAAGCTGTCTGATATCTGTGTCTCATGCAAGAAGGGAAAGCAGACCAAGCAGTCTCACAAGCTAAAAAAGTATCATTCAATCACTGTTGCTCTTGAGCTTCTCCATATGGATTTGTTTGGTCCATTCAATCGCAAGAGTATAGCTGGAGATCAATACTGTCTAGTCATCACTGATGATTATTCTAGATATTCTTGGGTTTTCTTTCTAAAGGAGAAATCGGAAACATTTGAGTGTATTCAGGTCTTGGTGACAAACTTGAGTCACTTTATAAGCTCAAGATTCGTATTCTCAGAACAGACAACGGGACAGAGTTCAAGAATCACAATATGGAGAACTTCTGCAATGAACGTGGCATTGTCCAACAATTCAGTGTTCCATATGTCCCTCAAATGAATGGCGTTGCTGAGCATAAGAACATAACTTTGATTAAGGCTGCTCGGACTATGCTAGTTGATTCATTCCTTCCAGTTCGGTTTTGGAATGAAGTTGTTGCAAATGCTTGCTACACACTGAACCAGGTGTTGATAGTCAAGAGACATGGGAAGACTTGCTTTGAACTGCTCCACAACAGAAAACCTAATCTTAAGTATCTTGAACCTTTTGGTGCTCCGTGCACGATGCTTAAGAAACACGAGCAAGGCAAGTTTAATGAGAAGATGGAAGAAGGGTATTTTCTTGGGTACAACACTCCAAATAAAAGGGACTACAATAGATTAACTCAGAATGTGGAGAAGTGGTACCACGTGGATGTTCAGAGACATTCTATGCCACCACCTGGGAAAGGTGCAGACTGGATGTTTGATTATTCCCTTGTACTCAGAGGAAGATGTTGCAGTTCAAATGATGTACGATGCACATAATGGATGTACGATGCACATAATGCACCTGATGAACTTGTGCCACCTTCATCAGCTTCAATTCCCACAGTACAGATAAATGATGACAGGTCAGACACCGATGATAACCCAGTTCAACCAGCTGCCTCCGACCAAAATGTTGACAACATTGTACCTGCTCTCAAGGATATGAATCTGAACAATCTTAATCCACATGTTGAAGTTCCTGCTCATCCTGTTGGAAGAATTAATCGCATTCATCCTCAGGAAAACATTATTGGAAGTCCGGTTGATGGGGTCAAGACAAGAAATCAGCTATCTTCAGGTGGTCTTGCTGATATTCTTGACTTTGCCGATGTGAACTATTGTGCCCATTCTTGCTTTATCTCTCAAGTTGAACCGCGCACCGTCACTGAAGCATTGAGAGAAGAATCGTGGGTCGATGCCATGCTAGAAGAACTCCTACAATTCAAGAAATTAGGTGTTTGGCAACTTGTTGACAAGCCAAAATGTGTAAAGGCTATAGGCACCAGATGGGTTCTTCGTTGCAAAAGGGACGATCACGGGATCGTTGTGCAAAACAAAGCACGTCTGGTGGTTCAAGGATTCAGACAGATTGAAGGACTTGACTATAATGAAGTGTTTGCACCGGTTGCTCGTCTTGAAGCAATCCGTATCTTCTTGGCATATGCATCCTTCAAGAAATTCAAAGTTTATCAAATGGATGTCAAGAGTGCATTCCTTCACGGTGTGATAAAGGAAGTGGTGTATGTCAATCAACCTCCCGGGTTTGAGGATCCATTGCATCGTGACCAAGTCTATAACCTAGACAAGGCTTTATATGGATTACATCAAGCTCCGCGAGCGTGGTACGAGACACTATCTACTCAGCTTCTGAACAACGGGTTCAGAAGAGGTGTCATTGACTGCACTCTATTCATTCGAGAGAAGGATGGTGACTTACTCTTGGTGCAAGTTTATGTGGACGATATCATTTTCGGCTCTACAAATGATAGTCTGTGCAAGGAATTTGAGAAAGTTATGAAGGACAAGTTTGAAATGAGCTCACTGGGGGAGATGAAATTTTTTCTTGGGTTGCAGGTGGATCAATCTGAGGCAGGGATTTTCATTCATCAGACATAATATGTTGGTGACATTCTGAGCCGGTTCAGTATGTCAGATGGAAAACCTGCTGGTACCCCACTGGCTGTTAATCACGGGATTACTCCAGACGAAAAGGGGGAGTTAATCGATGTCAATCTGTACCGAGGAATGATTGGGTCTCTCATGTATCTTACTGCTTCTCAGCCAGACATCATGTTCGCCACATGCTTGTGTGCTCGCTATCAGTCCAAACCAAGAGTATCACATCTAATTGATGTAATGAGGATTATGCGTTATCTGAAGGGTACTCCTGATCTTGGTTTATGGTACCTTAATGATGATAACTTTGAGCTTACTGCCTACAGTGATTCAGCCTATGGCGGATGCAAAATAGATTTCAAGTCAACATCTGCAGGATTTCAGTTCCTTGGAACCCGTTTAGTTACCTAGCAGTGCAAGAAGCTGACATCGGTGTCTACTTCAACATATGAAGCTGAATATATTGCTGCTGCTAGTTTCTGCTCACAAATCATCTAGATACAGCAGCAACTCAGGGACTATGGGTTACATTTTTCTCACACTCCTATTTATGTTGATAATAATGCCGCCATTGATGTCACTAAAAACCAGTCCAGCACTCAAAAACCAAACACATCGATATCAAATATCACTTCATACGTGATTGTTTTGAAAAGAAACTCATCGATGTTGTTAAAATTCACACCGATCACCAGAAATCCGATCTTTATACAAAAGCTTTTGATAAACCCATATTTTTATATCTGTTATCGGCTAATGGTGTTTTTCAAACGGATGAAGTCATTCCTTTATCTGAAACAAACAAATGATCATCACTTTTATTAGTTAGTTTTCTCTTGCTTTATTTTTCAATGATAGTATCTCTGTTATTTTTCTTTCATTTAATCAAAACTCAAAAAGATTTTCTGTTTTAGGTTTTTAGGGGGAGAAAAAGCAGATTAAATTTGAAAAGCCAAAAACATTTGAAAATTTTGAAAAATACAAAAACATTTAAATATTGTAAAAATGAGAAAGTCTTATTTGAGAAAGTGATGTGTTAACCTATCATGTCTTGAAAGCTAAAGTGAATGCATAAACCGAAAACACATGAGAATTGTGATTTGATGTAATGATAGGCCAACTTTACAAAAGGTATAGACTATTTGTGATTACTTAGAAAGTCTGAGTTATGGAATCCATTTTAGGAAACCATTTAAGTGATAAATAGTTTTTGACTCAAATCAGGCATACACATGTTATCATAGGATCTAATAAGGTTTCCAATGATTCATGAATTCAAGTCTGTACACGTGCCATATTGCTTTATAAAGACTTAGCTGAAGCCGTCCATTCAGATGAGAATGATTGAATCACAAGAAAATAAAAGTAAATCAAGCTGGTATTAAGCTTGGAAAATACAAAAATAAAATAAGTTCGATTCCATACACGTGCCATATTGCTTTGTAAAGACCAAGCTGAAGCCGTCCATTTGGATAGAACAAGTTAATCATGTCAACACAGTTCTGTATATGTGCCATATTGCTTTATAAAGACCTAGCTGAAGCCGTCCATGAGAATGTGTTGAACATGAGAGACAAATCAAAAAGAAAAATAAAAAAAGAGAATAAATTGGAACCTTATGGAACTTATGATGTTAGGTACTAAGTTATGCAGAGATGAGTTACAAACTGATTTTGATCTTTGTTGGTTAAATTAAATGGGTAACTCAGTCAGAAAGCATGAGTGATCATTAATTGGTTTAAAAATGATGTATTGTTCGGTTTAAAGTGGACAAGTATATCAATAATCAAATCAAAAGATAAATGTGTTTGAAGTGTAACATTCAGTAATGTTGATTTTATGTGATTAGTTGTACATGTATTTTCTTGATAGACTTCTCACAAAAATAGGTGTTTCTTTGCTTTTAGTTGTTAGTTGTACAGTTGTATTTCATTTCAGAAAAATACAAAAAGATTTTATATTTTTTAAATTTGTTTTAGATGATCATTTGTGTGTTCAGATGTTCAGTCATATCTGTTCATAATGTTAAAATTTGAAATTAAGTTGTGTTTATGAGTGCCAAGTTTCATTCGTGCGAATGATTCAGGCGAAAGGTTCTGTCGACCGAATGACTTCATTCCAGCGAATGAGTCATTCGGCCTAATCAATTTGGGGCGAAGAAACTCATTCGGTGGAATCATTCGCCGAATGAGACTTCTTATATATAGGGTTCCTTTGGCCGAACTAACTCATTCCCCCTCTTTCATTCTCTCGGTTTACTGTGTGAAGCACATTCGGCCGAATCAGCTTGTATCCATTTTCCTTCGATTTCTCATATGCTCTTCAACCCTAGTGAATATATTCTTGCTTATGGTTGTTACAGGTATCATTGGGATCAATATTAGCAACTTTTGTCCATGGATTCACTGTGAACAGCTTCTAGATTAGGGATTTAGGGTTTAGAACTGTCACCACTTATTAAATGGCCAAATCTAACTCAAAATCACCTAATACCTTTACTAAAAACTTTAATCGATAGTTTCTGAGTATATTGGTGTAATTTTTATGACCTTATTTGTGATTTTGTGAACTTGGGATTTTGAACTTCTTCGGCCGACCGAATGACGTCTTTCGGACTTCAGGTGCCAACCGAATGAGTGCTCCGGCAGAATGACGTCATAC
Organism: Mikania micrantha; assembly: GCA_009363875.1. Classification (NCBI taxonomy): domain Eukaryota; kingdom Viridiplantae; phylum Streptophyta; class Magnoliopsida; order Asterales; family Asteraceae; genus Mikania; species Mikania micrantha. The sequence continues at coordinate 19,547,169 of CM018685.1, forward strand.
GGCTGAATGAGACTCTTTCGGTCTCTAGTCTCATTCGCTAGTCATTCGGTTGACCAGACTCCTTCGGTCAATGTTTCAACCGAATGAACTCTTTCGGTGTCATTCTGTTGACCTTACTAATTCGGTCAGTGTTGATTCATTCACCAAGCCCATTTGGTCAATGCAGACCCATTCGTACAAGTTGTATACTTGTAAAAATTTTCTGATCTTACCCAACTGATTAACTGAATTCAACTGACACGTTTATTCTTTTGTTTTTTAGTATGGCTGATTATAAAGCGGTGACAAAGAACAACATCTGCGCTCACTTGGATCTTGCTACCAAGAATGCCGTACATTTCAAAGAGATCATTACATTTCTCAGGCGTTCTAGGATCTTCCTTGCTATTTCTACTATCTATGATCCATATCAGTCACATGAGCGGGATTTCTGGAGATCCGTGGACATAGATTGTGAGGTGGAGCCGCCGGTGAGTTGGGGAAGGTGCACGGTCATGATGTTGTAGTTTCTGCAGAGCACCTCAGGAGAGTATGTAGATTTCAGGATCCACCTGATCAGCCCATTCTACTTGATCGCTATCTTGTTCATGGATGTTTCATGCGATGCAAGTACGGCGGTGATTTGGGAGTTGGAGTCCTCAACAAGGCCTTTCTATCACCTCAGTTCAAGTACTTAGCACATGTACTTAATCATTGCTTGGGTTCGAGGTGAGGTGAATATGATGAGCTGAGGGAGACAATACAATGTGCATTTGTGGCGTTGGTGTTGAGTCTTCCCTTCAACTTTTCTGAGATGGTGTTCACTCATCTGAAGGAGAACGTCATGCCAAAGGGTGACAAGAAGTTTCTTATGTACCCTAGATTTCTCTGGCAAATTTTTGATGCTCAAGTGCCTAACCTGCCTAAGACCAGCAAGGACATTATTCGGTTAGAGCACATGAACAACATCACTCTCAACAGAGTGCTATCTTACAGGGAAAAGGAGAGAAAGCCACCTATTCGTGCCTTATTTGGTCATCTCCAAAACCCTGAGTACATTACTCCAGGAGGTAGGAATTGGAGACATGATGACTAAGATTCAGATATAGAGGACATTATTGTTCCTGGTGGTGATGATGATGGAGATGATGGTGCAGATGCTGGTGTTGGTTTCAGTGTTGGAGATGCAGGTGCTGGTGTTGGTGTTGGTGTTAGTAGTGTTGGTGTTAGTAGTACTGGTGTTAGTGGAGGTGGTGTTAGTGGTGGTGCTGATGCAGGTGTAGGAGGTTCAGGTGCTGGTGAGGAGGATGTAGATTTTGATGCCTTACTTGATTTGGACTTCATAGCTACTACTCAGGTCACCATTTCTACTCCGCTAGAGATGGCTGGGACTACATCTGATGAGGGTGAGTAAATAGAAGAAGTTGATGAAGAGGATGAGGGTGAGAATGCCTCAGATGAATCTGATTCAGAGGATGCAGGACCACAGGTGGTGACCACATGTTTCAGGTCTCAAGTTGTTTTTCTTGAGACAGGAGATATTAAGCCTGATGAGGAGGAGATCAGGGATCCATCATTCATTCCTAAGTTTGACTTCTCTCCTCCTCCACGTACTTCCACTTCCATATCTACTGTTGCTGCGATTCAGTCTACATCCTCTCCCCCGGCAAAGTGAAGAAGGACAAGGTTTGTCCTACAGAGGAGGTCAGAACTGTCAACTGTTGCAGCATCCACTGTTACATCAGCTGCAACAATTACAGTTTCTTCACCGACCAAGTCACGGGCTATTCCTTCACGTGTTTCGATTGCCCCTCTGATATTCTCTGGTGTTCATGCTCCTGTTTACACTGCTGCTTCTTCTGGTCCCTCCATCACACGAGCTAATCCGTACCTTCCTACTGTTTCTGTAACTGAACAGCTCAGTACACTGAACAGTTTGGTGCTTAGACTGATGGAGAGGAACCATCAGCAGGAGGAAGCTATTGCCAAGCTCATGCAGAAGGTCAGTGAGCAAGATGCTCTACTACTTCAGGCTGCTGACCAGCGTGCAGACTTGAGGGCAAGATCTGCTCAACAGGAGGAGTAGTTGCTCAAGTACATAGATGAGCATAACAAGTTGGCTTTGACTGCCTCTGGTTTCAGTGACCGGATCATGACCCTTGATGCCGAAAACTTGCGTCTCACCGAGCAAGTTGAAAGCCTCAAGGAGTCCACTCCTAGGATCCAAGGGACTGAAGCTGACTCTGATGATTCAAACGAGAAAGAAGATGAAGAAGAAGATGAGGAGTCTGATGAGGAGAAAGTTGACTATGAAGATTCAGACAAAGATGATGATTCGGATGATGATGATGGTTCGGGGAGTGGGTCTGCCAGTTCGTCAAGTGCAGCAGATGAGCAGTCTCCTCCCACAGAAATCCGAACCAAGACCAAGCATGACAAGAGTGCTAAGGCTCCTCCTCCTCAGACTGAATATCCGAAAGCTACTGAGGAAGTTGAAGCTGTGTCTTTGAGACGTAGATTGGATGAGACATTGACTATGATCTTAGACGCTCAACGTATTATACAGCACTCAGTCAGCTATGATAAGGAGGAAGGAGAGATCATTCATTGCTTAACCAAGGAGCAGATTGCTGAGCTGTTCAGGTTGAATCTTGACGAGGTGGTCATTAATGAGACCTCTGCTCCTGTTTCTGATATGCCTCCTCCTGAGACTTTTGATGATGTCGATGAAGTGATTTTGGAGGACATCACTGAAGAAGAGACCATAATGTATACTTCAGCTGAGGATGAACTACCGACTTTTACTGACCTTTTTGGACAACACACTGAAGAGGAGCTAAGCATAAAGGTTGAAGAAAAGGTCAGTGGTAGTGAGTCTTCAGCAGAAGACATTCAACAAAGAATGGAAGAGTGGAAGGCATACTGGGAGATCTTGAAGAAAAAGAGCGTTGCAAAGATGCAAGCTACACATACTAAAGTATATAGGACCAAAGGCTACAAGGCTGGAGGTTAGATACTTAGCTGGGCATACTCTCATGATCTACAGTGCTATGCTGTCAAGAGAGAACACGGAATTCAGTATTTCAAGCACCCCCACGACTTCATGACGTTGCCATGCTTTGAAGTCAATCATCTAGCACGTTTGAAAATGCTTTATAGTTCAGATTCGGGGATGTCTGCTTGGTTCTCTCGACAGATTCAGTATGAGTACAGGAAGAGGTAGGTTAACTTCAAACCTTAGGAACCTGAGAGACACTACTAGCCAGAAATCAGTGGAGATTCCCACAGACATAAGGTCATCCTGAAGTGGCTGCCTCCAAAAGTCATTAAGAAGATTCCATTACAGAAGATGTGACAGGACTTCTTGGACAGCTTCAGATGGTGGTATTATGATGGGCGAACTAGAGAGGCTATGATAGTTTATGCAAGGACAAGAAGTGGGAGACTGAACGTATCTTTGACCCAATGTGGTTGACGAATCTGTCACACGGCGATGTCAAAGCCCTTTACATGCACCATATTTTCTTTGATGTAGATGACATGGAACAGGCATTATAGTTTATGAGGGTACTCCGGATCTGTATGGTCTTTGGGATTCATGCTGAATCAGACTGGAAGGCCATATCAGACAAATACTTCAAGAAAGATGCTGCAAAATGAGGAACTAGGTCCAAGGGGGAGTATGTTAGTTCATGAAATGTCCCTAGTTCAGCTTTTGTATGATCTTTAATGCATAAAGTTTATGTCATCAATGTAATCAGTATTTTATATTGTTCTTAATGTTTATTATGGTTTATATGTGTTTGATTATGTTTAACTTTGATTAGATATGTCTTATAGACCCATTCAAACGAACGACCCTAAGAATGAGGTCATTCGGCCGAATGAACGCTTACAGAATGTCTAGGGCGATCGAATGAGTCATTCGCATGACTCATTCGGTTGACCAAGCTCATTCGGCTGAGCCATTCGCTGAATGAGTTGTTTCGGACATTCATTCGGCCGAATGAGTACAATCTATATATACTTGTTCAAACAGATTCAAACCTAACTTCTCCCGAGCCCCTCTCTTCCCAGAGCACTCTAGTGTCAAACCCTAAGGATTCTGCACTATTCTAGAGGCTGTCGAGCAAATCTCTATAGGAACCGGATTGTTTTCGAGCTCCAAGTTGGTCCTACAGTGTTGACTAGACGAATCGTTGGTGACAAATTTGTTGTATTTAGTTCGTTTATGTTTCATATAAATCTGAAACAAAAAGTAGGACATTATCAAGCATCGTATGACTCTAATTATAAGTCACATATGAAATCTTAAAAGTTTTCATTTCTAGAAAGTTACCATTTTTGGAATGTTTCTATTTTAGGAAACTTTCTATATTTAGAAAGTTTCTATTTTTGGAAAGTTTAGTTATGAAATCTCATTTCATCAAACTAATACATCTAGTATGTTTGTAAAAACATATTAAATACCTAAAATATACCTTTTGAGCATAAATTACCATTTATGCCATTTTCCCCAAAATAAAGATTCCTTAAATAGTAAGTATTCGTTTAAAAGTCCGTTTTCACAAATCAAAGTTCCAAATATGTTCACGAATCATTTTTAAACATATTCCAATAATCTAGAACCGTCAAATCATGGCCAATCATCAAAATCCTCCTTTAGGTCTTCAAAAGTTTCAAAAACTAGTAAGTTTCTATAAAATCATGGTTTTCACAAATTCAACTATCCAAATGTGTTTCTAAATACTTTAGTAAACATTTGACACCATCTAAACATAGCCAACATGTGTAGATGATCCTTAAGCCACATCATGCATCATAAAAGTTTCCTTTTACGGCAAGTCTTACAAAATCAACACAATAACATATCAAAACACATTCTAGAATACTTGTACATTCTAAATCAGTAACATTACATTAAAAATCACATAAGAACACCAAGAAAGTCATGCATGTGAGCTACATGGAGATGCATGTGTTTAAACACACTTCATGTGTGTTTTTACACTTTGCATGCATGATCTAAGCATAGATAAACATCTAAAACTACCTTAGGTGTGTATATTCAAGATAGAACAGTAGTTGGTAGCTCCCCAAGTGGCTAATGATGTTGATACTTGCTTCTTGATAGCTTCCAATACCTTCCTTGACCTCCAATGGCTTCAATCTTCAAGAAAAGCAAGTGGAGAGGCTTAGGATGGATCAACAGAGGTTTGGGGAGGGTTTGGTCTGAGATTTGGTCTAGTATTATCGATTGTAAGTCATGGGGTGAGTGAAAGAACCGAGTGAAAGAGATGGGGTTGCTTTTATAACATTTTTGATTTGTAGAACTCTTCGCGTACCGCCAAGGTGGCAGTGATCGATCTTCGCTTGCCACGAGAAATTCGGGGATTCAAAAATCCCACTCACTCTTCGCGTATTGTGAAGAGTTTCACCGTGAGGCTTCGCGTACCGCGAAGGCTTCAAATTTCATATTTTTATTTTTTCTTATTCAATTTTGTTTGCGTTCAACTCGTAACGTCTATCCTAAACTTTTAATTTATGTTTAGCAAAAAAGCACATAATGACACATATGACTGTTTGATTATGTTTTGTTCACCAATGTTCGTGAGACTCATGTGTGTTTCGACAATTCCTTGAATTATCGATGATCATTTGTGTAGGTCATTTACGAAGAGTTTGCACACTTGGTTAAACATAATCAAGGTGTAATGCATAATTCAATAATTCCTTGAATTGTTGTTTTGCAATTGTGTTTGTGTTTGCCACACTTGTTTTCCAAAATCACTGTGCAATGTACGATTCCATAGTTCCTTGAACTACCGTTTCACAGTTGTTTGTGTTTAACTCATTTAAATAAACCTAATTAAATGAAATGCAAGAAGTATGAATGTGAAATACATAATTGTAAAGGTTGCAATTTACCTGAAATTTCTGGGTGTCACATCAATTCCTTGTTGAAAGATATTTCGTCCCGAAATTTGGTGGTTTTCAGTAGTGTTTGAGAATGAAAATTTTCTGGCTGTCACATCATCCCCTTGTTAAAAGGAAATTTCGTCCCGAAATTTATTTGTTGTTGTCGACGTTTGATGTTGTTTGTTTGAACATGTGCGTATATTTGCGCATCATCTGATCTTCACGTTTTTACGTGAATTCAGGTCCGCATTACGAGTTCCATCGGAATCTAACAATCGGAATCTGACTTTTCTTGAGTTGTTTTCTCATCCAGTGGAATCACAAGTGTCTCAACGGATAAACACTTCTTCAAGTTCGAGACATGAAATACGTTGTGAACTCCATCGAGTTCAACGGGTAAGTTAAGCTTATATGCCACTTGGCCAACCCTTTTCAATATCTCAAATGTTCCAATGTATCGTGGGTTTAGTTTGCCTCGTTTCCCAAAACAAATAACACCTTTCCACGGTGAAACTTTCAGAAGGACTCTGTCTGCTACCTGAAATTCCAGAGGCTTACGGCGCTTGTCGACATAGCTCTTCTGACGATCACGAGCTGCTGCAATGCGATTTCTTATTTGTACAATCTTCTTGATTGTTTCATGCATAAGTTCCGGGCCAGTGAGTTGACTGTCTCTCACTTCCGCCCAACAAATGGGTGATCGGCACTTCCTGCCATAAAGTGCCTCAAAAGGCACTGCCTTGATGCTCATGTGTTATCTGTTGTTATAAGAGAACTCTACCAACGGTAGGCGAGTTTCCCAGCTGTTGCCGAAGTCTACTACTCACGCTCATAGCATGTCTTCGAGAATTTGTATCGTGCGTTCTCTTTGGCCATCGGTTTGTGGGCGGTATACTGTGCTCATATCCAACCGCGTACCAAGCAACTTTTGTAATGATTTCCAGAAGTTCGAAGTAACCTAGCGTCTTCATCCGAAATGATGGAGATTGGCACTCCATGTCGCAAGACTACTTCATTGACGTAGATCCTGGCTAACTTTTCCATTTTGTCATTTTCCTTGATCGCAAGGAAATGTGCTGACTTCGTTAGTCGATCCACAATTACCCAAATAGTGTCACATCCACTAGGAGTACGGGGTAATTTGGTAAAGAACTCCATGGAGATTTGTTCCCACTTCCACATGGGGATCTCTGATTGTGTTAGTAGTACAGACGCTTTCTTGTACTCAACCATGACTTTGGCGCAAGTCACCCACTTGCTCACATAACTAGCAATATCGGCTTTCATATTTGGTGTAACATCAGTGCCGAAATCGTACCGGAACAGTGATCTCAACAGTGCCATGAACAGTAATCAGGTACGAACTATACGTATTTCATTTTATGTCAGGTTCATATCATATATCATTATCATTTCATGTTATCAAATAGCAGATTCGGAATCATTTCAGGGAAACAGAATTCAGAAAACATGGTTCAACAGTCAGATAATTATCTGGCAATACAGAACCATCATGTGACTATTCGTTACGATTTTATTATGTATAAACGTATGTGAGGCTTTATTGAACAAAACACATAGATGTCGTTATGTGAAGGTTAAATCGACGGGTTATTCGTATAGATGACGATCTGTACGAATATATCTGAAGGTTTAACGTTCCGAATGATACCTGATAATTAGAAAACAATATTGAAACGGACAGTTATCGTCATGTTCGTATGGGTGACGATTCCAAACGAATACGCGCAACGACTGTACGATTCGATTTTAAATAGTAAATTTGATATTTCTGAAAATTTAAAATAAAAAGAGAAAATTTAGTTAATTTACTAGGAATAACCACCTAAAATAATTTTATAAATCTTATTTTAAAAATAGAGTCGTTTCGTTACGAAAACTACGAAGAAACAACATTTTACGCGAAACCGAACCTACCGGGTATTATCTAAATTATTTAATGTTGTCTTGAATGCCCCAACCATCACCACTTACCCATTTCATTCACCAAATTCGTCTCTCTCTCTCTCTAGATTTTCTCTCTACCTTCTCTCTACAAGAACTCCTTCAATTCTCAACCATTTCAAGTGTTTTTGGTGCCAAAACGACCACTACATCACGTAGATTACAGAAGTACAAAGGATCTAAGATTTTATCCATCATTTTCGAGGTAAATCTTAGTTTTTGTTTCGGTTTTTGGTGTGAACCACGATTACTTGAACTCATTGTTGTTCTAACCGATCCAACACTTCGAAAACACTTAGGTAAACCCTTATGAAAGATTAGGAAGCTTTAGGAACTAATCTGTAACAGGTTAGGATCGATGAGGAAGATGATGCGGTTGGTTCGTGGCATAAAAACTGATCGGCCAAACCTCTATACAGGTGGCTGAACCTGTGACACCAACCAGGAGCCAGGCGAACCGTGCTCAACCGAACCCTTGAACCACGAACCTGATAGCCACGAAACTGATTAGAGCGAATCTACTACCAACGAACCTTCTACATGCTGACCGAACCAAGGAGCTTCTGCCGAACTTGGATACGACCTGGCCAAACCTTGCATGTGAAGAACCTAGTACCACGAACCTCTCTACACTCTGGCCGAACCCTCGAGGAACCAATTGCTTAGCCGAAACTATTATAACAGCCGAACCTAATGTTCTAGCCGAACCCATGACTGCTGCAGAGAGGTTCGCTGGCCCAATTAATTACCGAAACTAAGTGTTATCAAATTATCGTATTGCTGAACATAGGGCTGTTAAACTTAGTTTTAAGGACCAAGGAAATAGAAATATGAATACACAAGCCCTAGAGACAAACGAAGGAGTATTAGGTATGGTATTGGGTGTGCAGGGGATGAGTCACGTGATTTCATGCTTAAATTAAATTAAATGATTTTCTAAATTAATGTTTAAACTTAAATTGAGTAAATTAAAAACATATTAATTAAGAACTTGTAATGATTAATCTTGGGATATGGGTTACAAATGGGTACTTGAGTTAGAGTAGTTAGATGAAATCTTAGAAGCACATTAGTAACATAGGACACTTAGTCGCACACCGAGACCAAACCCTATATAAGACGATTATTATACTTATCGTATTCGAATTCTTTTAAAACAACTCAGGAACCGAAGAAACATAGGCTACAGCAACGAGCGTGCATTTTGTGAAAATTCGTTTCAAAGAAACACAGGTGAGTTCATTGTCCCTTTTCTAAACATTTTTGGTTTCAAACGCGGGGCTGAGAAGCATGCATAAATCTTTTTTTATTTAAATTGTTTTACGTAAATGCTTTTACTTATTATATGCTTTTTATATGTTTGTTATACTCCTAGACTCATGTCTAGGTAATTGTTATACATATTGAACTAGTTAATTAATTACTCCTATGAGTAATACCGTAATTCTAAACTCAAAACAACCCTTAGTCCATCGAGTTCAAATTCCAGAATCTAAACTCAAAGTGAAATCAAAAGAACTAAAGTTAAAGATCAAATGCAAGGGAATCTAATCCAGTGTGTGATCAATAAACTAAGGATCCTAATTAAGAATCTATAATCATTGTGGAATAATGGAAATCAAAAGATCAGAATCAAGAGAATCATGGGAATCATAACCGTGTGTGAATCATGGAAATAATGAAATCATTACGATCTAATGAAATCATTAATTGTTTAATCTAAGATGGATGTCAGTTGTATGTAAATCAAGACCACGTGTAACACACGAAAAGTCCCGCCATAAATAGTAGGCTCTTGTAGTCAAGCTATATGGGCATAACTTAAACGATCAAACGAAATCAAGAGAATCAAAGAAGATCAAGAATCAAAGGATATCCTTAAAGTCCCGGCATGTACAGTAGACCAATGGGTCAAGCTGATATGGGCATCATTAAAGTCCCGACTCATACATGTAGACCCCTTGTGGGTCATGCCTGATATGGGCCACGTGTGAAAGGGTACAACTTGGACAACCACCAACAACTAAGTCTAATTGATTGAGTCAAATAAGGCCCAATCATCATGTCTTAGTTGTATTTAAATGTTTAGTTATTAATTTAATTACACATTTAATATTATATTTCTACAAATGCTTTCTGGTAATCATGAATATATGGTGAACTCAAGAGATCAAAGGTGAATCTATTTATGGAAATCAAAGTCTAAATTGAAGGTGAATGGAGTGAAACGCTTAATTATCATTAACAACAATATGCTAAGCATTCTGGTATGTGGTGGGACGGTGGCTGGGCGGGCGGTAAGTTTGACCCTACATATGCCCTATATATAAGCATACTTGATTGGATAGTATAGGTGGTTGTTAATGAGGTTAAGGTTGTCATTTCGGGGGATCAAGGTAAACATTTTCAGGGTAATCAAATGCTAAGAATCAAAGGTTATGGAATCAAAGAAGTGGGATGAAACGCTTAATTATCACCAGGAACAATATATCATGTGGTTTGGTATGTGGTGGGACGGTGGCTGGGCGGGCGGTAAGTTCGACCCTACATATGCCCTATATATAAGCATACTGAACTGGATGGTATAGGTGGTTAATGGTGAGGTTAAGGTTGTCATTCAGGATATTCAAATTCATTTTTATAAAACTTAATGAACTCACCAACCATGTGTTGACTTTATTTTTGCATGACTTCTCAGGTGACGAACATGTCAACTAAGGAATTATTTCTTTTGGACTAGGATACCGGTTAGAGGACCTAGCTTTTTGGACCTGCATATTTTTGAAACATCATTTCACAGATTATTTTGTATATCTTGTGCAGATACAAGATTGAAGACTTATGATGTTGATAGCAGATTTACATTGTTAAATTATGAACTAAACTGATGTAATTTAACCTTGTAATTCTGTTTTCATTTAGCAGTTTCTCATTTACATATATCATGTTCAATGTAAACAATCTGATCATTCTGATTATCATTCACGATATCGCGCCTCGGGAACCTTCCGCCCGACGGGGAAGTCGATCCAACCCGCCAGCTCGGGGTGTGACAGATTGGCCACCAATGAAGAGATAAAATAGGTGCACTATAAAGCTTCTGCTTGAGAAGCTGAAATGCAGCTTCTAGTTTGTCAGTGCAGATATATTTCTTGTCTTTGTGGGTGAGGGCTGTGAGTGGTTAGGTGATACACGTTAAAATATGCTTATTATTTGACATAATTTCCCCCGGTTTTAACGTTAACAACAAGCAAATTCATTCACAAATAGTCCTAATTATAATGTTTTGTGAATTTGCAGGATAACGACCTTGCTCAGAAAAAAATTTAGCGTTATATGGAATTTCAGCAATTTCTGAGAAAATCCCCAGATGTGCAAAACCGTGCCAAATCTTGCACTTGCAGTGCAGCCAGACTCCAGACCCAACACAGGCAGTGCCAAGGCCATGCATGGCAGTGCAGCCACGCGCACGACAGTGCGTGAACTTTGCACGACAGTGCAACCAGGTAGTACCGGTACATGCATGAGCATTGCAAGACTGTGCAGCTAGCCAACGCCGGGCCAAACGAAGGTAATGTTGGCCATTTTGACACGCGTACGACCGTGCGAATTTTGGCACGACCGTACCTGACACCTCGAGTCGATTTTGAAGACTTAGATAAAAATGGCAACTTCGACAATGGCTCCAGACAAAAGTGAAGCACTGTAGCACCTTGCACAACCGTGCCAAGTCCCAGACTTTCTATAAATTGAGCTTTTCTCTTCATTTGAAAGGGTTGGGCTTCCTGGAGCAAAACACTTACTGATCAGAATTTTCCAACCAATCCAAGGGAGATTTTGAAGATCTTGAAGATCCAAGCAGCATCCAACAACATTTTCTTTTCAATCCTTGCTTGCTAGTGGTTTGAATTTGTCATTTCTATCATGTTTCTTGTTAATTTTGCAACTTTATTTTTGTTCTTGTAAGCCTTATGGACTAATTACTTTGTTGTCTAGATATAATGAAGCTTATGTTCTTGTGATGATGATTTTATGAATTGGTTGAAATGTTTTATGTCAAGATTCAAGATGAAGTTATGATTTTATTCCAATGATGTTGTATACTTGTGTAGGTTGATTAGTGTTCAAGAATGATGAATGTTTAGTCATATTATGTTAGAAAACCATGATCAAACATTTGTTTATAATCTTACAACTTGTTTTTAAGATTTTGCCATGAGATTAGGAATGATAATTGGTTTCTTGAATATTATGAAACTTGCATAAGTATACTTTCTTTCACTAGAGAATGGAAAAACCATGGTGATATTATGATTTTTTGAATATGATTAACATGTAAGTTAGGAAATTATGGCCAAATGACCTCATTTGCATGAATATGTTCATAAATTGTAAATTGGAAGAAATTGTGATTTTGTTGAATTTATGCAACATAGGGTGATTAGTGTGTATAACTCATATCAGTTTTCCTTAATTAGTAGAATTAAGATTCTTGACGGATGACTAATTATTTGATAAATCTTGACATAGACCTTGACTTTAGGCTTCATAGAATAATCTTAGGTGATTAGAATGTGTTTGTCATTTTAATTTTCCAAAAGATTATAGGATTAGATATCTTTGACGGGAATCTAGTCTACATTTGACTTATCAATTCATATTTATCTCATCACTAGACTAAGTGGATTCACAATCTAGGCAATTTCCTTAGACTTATAGATTTTTTTCAAATCTAGTTATTTAGTTATTAGTTCAAAATTCACAAACACAACTTCTTCATGTTTTTGCTAAACATTGACCGAGGTTTAGTATCAAGAGCTATTGTGTCCATGGATTGATATCCTGCTCTTACCATAATCTATATTGTTATACGATAGGTACACTTTCCTATTGTGTGTGATTTAGTTCTTAGTAAAAACCATTTTAATACTAAAATCTATGTCAAAAAAATCCATCGTATTAAATATATAATTTCACGCACATCATTGGGCTATCTTGGAAAATTCTTCAATGAATCGTTGATAATAGCCTGCCAAGCCTAGGAATTGTCGCACCTTAGTTGGGGTCTTTAGTGCTTCCCAGTTCTTGATAGCCTCTATCTTGGATTTATCCACATGTATTTCTTATTCATTTACAACATGTCCAAAGAATTGGACCTCTCGAATCCAGAAGTCGCATTTGCAGAGCTTAGCGTACAACTTCTTCTGTCGTAGGAGTTCAAGGGCCAATTGAAGATGCTCTTTGTGTTCTTCCTGAGTTTTGGAGTAGATGAGAATATCATCTATGAAAAAATGATAAACTTATTGACATAGGGTTTGCACACTCTATTCATGAGGTCCACGAATGCTGCGGGTACATTTGTAAGCCCAAACGGCATAACCAAAAACTAGTAATGGCCATACCGAGTGCGAAAGGCCGTTTTAGGAATTTCTTCCTCCTGACTCCTCAACTAATGGTACCTAGAATGAAAATCGATCTTAGAGTAATAACTCGACCCCTGCATTTGATCGAACAGATCATCGATCTGTGGTAGGGGTAAAGGTTCTTGATCGTCACCTTGTTCAATTCACGGTAGTCGATGCACATACGAAACGTGCCGTCCTTCTTCTTCACAAACAAGATATGAGCTCCCCACGCTCACGTTCCACCAAGTGAGGGCAGCTCCCTCGAGAGTTCCAGCAGTGAATTTGACCCGGTACCCATTCCTGCAGTTGCTCATGGCAAAGGACGACTCTGCCTTTCCCATCCAGCGCAGGAGACCGACGGTACCCTCAATTCCGTTAAATGAGTGGGGTTTACATTCCAAGAATAACTTGAATGTGCAGAGAGGTGGGTTAAGGTTTGCTCCTAAGATATGCAAGAAAAGAATTTGATTCAAAATCCGGTAAAAGCGTTGTAATTGGAATGAGTGATCGTTGTGCAAGGCGAATGTGAAAATGAAGTTCGTCACCTTGATTCAGTAGATTTTGGTTGCGGGCAGTTTCCCGTGCAACAAGTGCCTCCTCAACTTGCTCGTTGATGAGTGCGTTCAATTCAGCTGCGGTGAGATCGATGTTTCCACGTCCTCCCGTGTTCCTGCGTCCTCCGCTTCTTCCAGCCATGATCTTCATAGCGAGAATAAGCATTAGAGTATTTCTAAGTACAAATGTAGTGTGTGTGGTTGATACGGAAAGAAAGCATGTATTGATTGGTATGTTGTAAAACTATTTTGAGTGTAACTATTATCGCATTAAGCCCTCACGTATCCTTACCATTAGTTGTGTAACAAACGAGTCGTTATTACGTAGTACTACTGGGTTAGACTAGCCCCACTCGGCAACAATGTTGACTGGAGGTCATAACGAGTGCAATATCGATGTTGATGCCGGGTTCAGCGATGACCCGGGGAGGCAACGGAAACAATCGAGTTTCGGTAAGATGAACTGACACACTCACGGATCATAGATACACACACAACTTAACATACCCAATATATCTCTGACTACTATTTTATGTCTGTCTAAACCTGTGAACTCACCAACTTTATAGTTGACACGTTTTCGCATGTATTCTCAGATAACTGATGATACAAGCTAGGATGCACTGGAGAATTCACAAGGAGAGTCTCATACATTTAGACTCTGATCCTAGGCTTCCGTTTGTATTGTTTGGTTTTGAAACTATTTTAAACATGTAGTGTCTGAGACAATTTCTATTTCCGCTGCAACATTCACTTTGTTATGCTATTTTAAACATTTTCCGCTGCATATTTATTAAACCTGTGTTATTTACAAAATTGTATGGTCGTGTATCTCATATAGAGTCGTTCTATATGACCATGAGCTATGATCCTGGCCACGTCACACCCGCGCGGTCTGACACTACACGTGGGAATTTGGGGGTGTGACAGACTGGTATCAGAGCCTTGGTTATAGAGAACTAGGTTTGCAAGTAGTAAACTTAGATTATAGCCACTGCTCTACACTAGGCACTACACTAGACTCGGTACAATGATATGATCTATTGTTGTATATTGTTACTCATTTAACTGAGAATGCAAGAATGGACAACGACAAGAGTGGGAAGAACCCGGGAAAGCGCCCGGCGGATTACGAGCTGACGGAGGAGGACCATTAGAGGGTTCGGGACATTGTGGCTTGAGTGGACACAGAGCAGACCAGCCGAGCCCGACAGGCTAGGCATGCCCGATCATGGTGATACGCTGACTGCCTGGATCGAGGGGGAGCGGGTACCTCCACCTCGACTGCTTGGTGATACGCCGAGCGACCAACGACTTCCATTTCTGGGTATGCCAATGGAGCGGGCATTTGCAGCCCATGTCGCCCGAACGGAACGCGAGGCGAGGAGGAATCACGAGCTGACGGAGGAGGATAGAGTTCTTCGCGAGAAGAACCAACGCCTCGAAGGACAAGTTGACCGTCTGCATGAGCAGATAGCAAACATGCAGAACAGGATGGCACAGCTGGAAAGACAGCAGGGACAGACAGATTATCGAGGTCGTCCAAGAGCATGGTTGGCGCTTAGCTGCGGTAGAGGTCGCGAATGAGGAGAACCAGTTCATAGTAGAACCACCACCCGGGGAAGAGCCTCAGTTCGAGGCCGAGGACCTCGAGGAGGGGGATTTTGACGAGGATCCAGAGGAGGATCCCTGTGACACCACGTAATTTCCAGGTCAGCTTATTATTTATTTAAATGTTTATTTAAATGCTTTATGTACACGTGGCACTAGAATTAGATTAATTTAGTGTGACACGTGGCACGACAGTACGAACACTGACACAAGACTAGATAATTCGAGGAATTATCAACAAACAGCACACACGTGTCAAAACACACGAACGTTGGTGAACGTCAAGCACATTGTGTAGCACAACACTCGAAACTTCGCGAAACACTCACACATTGAACCTGGAAGTTCAAACGAAGCCAAACGATAGTTCGTAAACGTGAAAACGGTGACGAATGGATCAAATCCATTATAAGAGCTTATTGGGCTCTTCAGGGGCCCATCGCGGTACGCGATGGCCCAACAGGAGACCTATCGCGGTACGCGACAGACGTCGCGGAGAGTTGACTGCCGAATTACTTCGCGTAGCGCGAAGAATCTTTTGGCCTAGCATCGCGGTACGCAACAGGTGTCAGACGACAAAATCTTATAAAACCAAGACACCATCATCACAAGCCACCCTACAACTTCATTTCTCGAGTTCTGATCGGCATTATCACCCCCTACCACCATCATCAGCCTCTGAAACCTCCTTAAACCACCATTGAAACTCAAGTTTGAAGCTTGGAAGCTCAAGACTTGAAGATTTGGAGTCCCTCACCCCCAAGAAAGCTTGGAACCACCACCACCTCTCTTCTTCCTGTCGAAACCAGCAATCTCAGGAGATCCAGGAGCTGATTATTCATCATTTTGGTATTCAAAGAACTCTAGAAGGTAGCCTCACTCTCCTTGTAGCTTAAAAGCACTCACAAGCTCACATGCATGGGGTAAAACCCACATGCAAGCACCATGGCACCACATACACGAGTTTTGCTTCTGGGTTTGTTAGTTTAGATGCATTTCTTGATGATCTATGATGATTATATGATGTTTTATGATGATCTAAGAAGATGGGTATAAGCTTTTGAACTTGAAATGATGATTTATGATGATATTGATGCATGCATGTATGCTCTAATGCATGCTAGACGATTATATTGATATTGAGATGATTCTTGATAATGGATAGGTGATATTGCAAGATTAGATTGTGATTTGATGATTAAAAATGTGATTTTTGCAAACCTTTCTATTAATAGAAACTTTGTACTCATGAAATGATAATGTGAATGATATTTGATATCATGCATGTTTATGGATTGCTATTTAGATGTTATTAGGATGATGATAAGGTTTAGAGTGTGATTTTGATAATGTTTATGGGCATTTTGACATAGTTACTATATTTAGTAACTTTATTTAATGAAATGTTGATAAATGATGAATTTGGTTATGTTGATATGTTTACATGATGCTAAGTAGCCTATTATGATGTTTGGAGATATGAAAATTGGTTTAGAAATGTTAAAATGGTTATTTCTATACAAAACTACAAAGTTACTATATTTAGTAACTTTATTTTTACAAAAACCGATTTGTAAACATGTTGTGTGATTCGAGCATGCTAGATGACTTGATATGTTATAACATGATGGATAGATGCTAAGTTAGATGGTTTCCGATGTCACATATGCTAAAAATGGAAACTTTCCATTTTAGGAAACTTTTGTGTGCAAACATGTTATAAATGATTTATATGAATCCGTATGATGATGTGATATGTGTTAACATGATCACATAGGACAAATGAGCATGCTAGTACTTTAAAACTGTTATGCTTTGTGAACTTTCCAAAAATGGAAACTTACTGTAAATAGTAAGTTGTCCATAGACGCGACTTGCACGTTTTGCACACGACGAGCACTTACACATTTGCTACACGATTCACAACCGTCACACGGTTCACCAACGAGTCATTGACTTGACACGGTTAACTTTGGTCAACTCTAATCAAACACGGTCAAACACGGTCAATGTGGACCAACACAGTCAAACACAGTCAATGTGGACCAACACGAGCAAACACGGTCATTGTGGACCGACACAGACAAACATGAACAACCAAGGGTTGTTGGCACTAACACAAACACTAGCACGGTCACTTACACAAGCTCACGATCAGTATACGATATAGGTTACCGGTGACCGACACGTCGTACGAGCAGGAGCTTACGCAAATTTCACTTCTTGATCACTAAGGTGAGTTTACGGCCCCTCTTTACTCTTTTTCAAACGCTTTTAAATAGGGGGAGAATACTAGTTGCATTGAGTCAAACATTATTGCTATTACAAACATTTTATTGTGTATGCTGGTTTATTGGACAAACATTAAGTGTTGAACTCGTATTAAGCCCTCACAAAGTCTTACCGTTAATGTACGAACAACGTGGTAGATTTGGATGGATCCATTAGGGAATGACTAACCCCACGGGGCACTATGTTGACTGGATGTCATAACCCGTGCAAACTCTGACCTAACTTGCTATGCATACGAGGCATAGCGGAGGCAAGGACAAACAAGTCTAGTTCGGTAGTGACGCACTGACACTTTGGGCCTAGGGCTCGGTACTAACATTTGATAAACAGCATGACACACTTTCTTACTATATGTATATCAAAACCTGTGAACTCACCAACCATTGTGTTGACACTTTTTCTAACTTGTATTCTCAGGTAACTAGCGCGGCTAACTGGAGGACAGGAATGAACAAATTAAGGGACGAGCATTAGGGACTTACATGCATTCTGTCGTTTTGAAAACATTTTACTTTCATTTTGTTAAACAATGTTGTGTTAAACTATATACTTTTCCGCTGCAAATTGTCAAACATTTGATTTCCGCTGCAATATATTATGAATCACTTTTCCGCTGCAAACTGTTTTATTAAGTGTATGTGTCAAACGTTGGATTTGTAAACGCATATAGAGTTGTTCTATATGACCTTGAGCTGTGATTCTGGACACGTCACGCCCACGTGGACTGACACCACGAGTGGGAATTTGGGGGTGTGACAATCCCGAGAAGGACTAGGATGATGGTCCCGCAGATAGTGGAGACTCGCACTCCACTATTGCCTCAGACTAGATAGGTTGTTTTATTTCAATACTTTACTTTTCTGTACTCCTAGATGAGCGGGATGTGATCATATGAACTACGATAGTAGTATTTCCTTTTTGAAAATCATTTGTACTCAAAAGCTATTATTATTAATGAAATGATATGTTAGCTTTATCATGTATGTTCTATTATTTATGTTGTACACTGACTCAACCATCTAACACTGCTGACAAGCTAACACGATATTCGCTTAGTATAGAAACAAAACATGGCAGGGAGAGGAACACATACCCGGCCACACAAGAAACCGATCAGTTCAGTGACTATCAAAATGATGGTTGACCGAAGAGTCAACAAAGAAATTGCGGAGTACGAAGGGAACCGTCTGCAAAGCGAAACAAGTGGAACTAACCACGGTACTAATATAACTCGAATACGACTAACTTAGTGTAGACAACGCTATCATTAACACGTAACATTGAATCCTGATGAACAGGATCCCAAGGGAGCGCGGCCAAGGGATGCTCGTTCAAAGCCTTTCTAAGCTGTTACCCTCATAACTTCAAGGGTACTGAAGGAGCAGTGGGACTGCTCCGCTGTATAGAAAAGCTCAAGTCGGTATTTTCAATGTCTGAATGCTCGGAGGAGAACCGAGTCAAATTTGCCACTGGGACGCTAGAGGGACCAGCCCTCACCTGTGGAACACTCACGTCCATACTCTGGGGCTAGAGGCAGCGAACTCCATATCATGGGAGGAGTTCACCAGAATGCTCCACGAGGAGTACTGCCCACATAAGGAGATAAAGAAGCTGGAGGAGTTTTGAGTACACAAAATGGTGGGATCCGAAATCGAGCAATACTACACTCGATTTCATGAGCTATGCAAACTATGTCCGGCAATGGTGACGCCGGAATACAAGAAGATCGAGCAGTTCATTAGAGGACTGCCCGAACATATACAAAGCATGGTCACAACTTCTGACCCAACACAGATCCAGCCCACCATCCGACTGGCCCACAAGTTAACTGATCAGGCGGTAGCCCAAGGGAAGCTGCCAAAGATGGGTGAACACCAGAAGCCCCAGGAACCCAAGCGGAAGTGGGTGCCGAGCAGCAATCGTACCTTCTCTCCTCAGTAGCAAACACAACACCGCCCAGCACCTGCAAAAGCTTTCACTGCCACACAATCAAACAACCAAGGCAAGGGGGGATACCAGGGCAACAACCCCAAGTGCAAAAACTGCAATTATCACCATTTGTGCAAAAGGGTCAAATGCAAAAACTGTGGAAGGAATGGGCATATAGCCAAGGAATGCCAATCAAATCAGAAACCCAACGCAAACAAAAATGATACCTAGAGGGGGTGCTTCGCCTGCGGAAAGTGGGGGCATATGCGCCGATATTTTCCGCAGAACAAGAACGCTGGCGGCAATCCAGCAAGGCGCAGGGTATTTGTTATTTGATCTGGAGAAGCAAAAGATGACCCCAACGTCGTTACCGGTACGTTTCTCTTAAATAATGTCTATGCTAGCATATTATTTGCTATCCACGCCGAGATTGTGCGCAACGAGAAGATTGTCCGAGTTACGTTGCCAAGTGGAGAGCAGATCTCAATTCAAGGAGAACGGTGTGGAATACCACTAAACATCATATCTTGCATGAAAGCCAGTAAGTACCTACAGAAAGGGTACACGGCCATCTTAGCCCTTGTCACTGAGCAACCTAAGAAGGAAAGAAGGATCGAGGACATCGCCGTAGTCCGCGATTTTCCGGAAGTCTTTCCTGACGATCTGCCTAGATTACAACCAAAGCGACAAGTGGAATTTCAGATAGATCTGACACCTGGAGCTACACCAATAGCTAAGGTGCCATATAGATTGGCCCCTACCAAGATGCAAGAACTATCTAATCAACTGCAAGAGTTGTTAGATAGAGGATTTATCTGACCAAGCTTCTCACCTTGGGGAGCGTCAGTCTTATTTGTGAAGAAGGACGGATCGTTCCGTATGTGCATAGACTACCGGGAGCTGAACAAGGTGACGATCAAAAATCGACACCCTTTACCACGAATAGACGATATGTTTGAGCAACTGCAAGGGTCAAGCTACTATTCAAAGATCGATTTAAGATCCGGTTACCATCAACTCAGAATACAAGAGGGAGACATACCAAAGACCACCTTCAGGACACAGTACGGACATTACGAATTCTTGGTCATGCCTTTCGGACTGACCAATGCACCGGCTGTATTCATGGATCTCATGAATCGCGTATGCAAGCCATATCTCGACAAATTCATAATCGTATTGATAGATGACATCCTGATCTACTCCAAGACTCAGGAAGAGCATGCTGAACATTTAAGACTCGTTTTGGAACTGCTGAAGACGGAGCAATTGTACGCAAAGTTTTTCAAATGATATTTTTGGATTCGCAAAGTCCAGTTCCATGGACACGTAGTAAACGATAAAGGGATACATGTAGACCCAGCCAAGATCGAGGCCATTAAGAACTGGGAAGCACCTAAGACTCCAACTGAGGTGCGACAATTCCTAGGATTTGCAGGGTATTACAGGCGGTTTATCGAGGGATTCTAGAAGATCGCACAATCATCGACATCTCTTACGCATAAAGATAAGAAATTCGAATGGGGAGAATAACAAGAAGCTGCTTTCAACTTATTGAAGCAGAAATTGTGCAGTGCACCGATCCTATCCCTACCCGAGGGATGTGAAGATTTTGTAGTTTATTGTGACGCATGAAAACAAGGACTAGATTGTGTGTTGATGCAGCGCAAGAAAGTTATTGCCTATGCATCATGGCAACTGAAAGTGCACGAGAAGAACTACACGACTCATGATTTGGAACTAGGAGCCACGGTGTTTGCACTGAAAATTTGGCAGCACTACCTGTACGGCACCAAGTCACCATATTCAGGGATCATAAGAGCCTACAACACATCTTCGACCAGAAGGAGCTGAACATGAGGCAACGCATATGGGTCGAGCTGATATGCGACTATGACTGTGCTATCAAGTATCATCCCAGAAAGGCCAATGTAGTAGCTTTAAGTCGAAAGGAAACAACCAAGCGCGTCTGTGCACTACAACTCACCGTCCACTCAGAACTACCAAATCAGATTCGAGCCACACAACGGGAAGCTCTGAAAACCTAAAACCTCACTCACGAATCCTTGCGAGGTATGGATAAACAGCTAGAGGTGAAAATTGATGGAGCTTACTATCTGATGGATCGAATCTTACTATCTGATGGATCGAATCTGGATCCCGCATTACGGAGGATTGAGGAATGTGGTGATGGACAAAGCACACAAAAGCCGATATTCCGTACATCCAATTTCTGATAAGATGTACCACGATCTGAAGACAACTTACTGGTGGCCTAACATGAAGTCGGAGATTGCGACTTATGTAAACAAGTGTCTGACTTGCTCTGCGGTAAAGGTCAAATACCAGAAACCATCAGGACTACTACAACAACCCGAGATCCCAGTATGGAAATGGGAGCATATTTCCATGGATTTCATCACAAAACTGCCAAAGACGGCAAATGGTTGCGATACCATATGGGTTATCGTGAACCAACTTACGAAATATGCGCACTTCCTACCGATTAAAGAAATAGATAAATTGGATAGATTGACTCGAATCTATCTAAAAGAAGTAGTCTCCAGGCACAGAGTTCCAATCTCCACAATATCAGACCAAGACAGCCGATTTACGGCGCACTTCTGGAAGTCCTTACATAAGGCACTAGGGAAAAGATTGGATATGAGTACTGCCTATCACCCGCAAACAGATGGGCAAAGTGAACGAACCATCCAAACTCTGGAAGACGTGCTTCAGGCATGCGTAATAGATTTTGGCAGCAGCTGGGAGACTCATTTACCTTTGGTAGAGTTTTCCTACAACAACAGTTACCACACAAGCATTAACGCTGCACCATTTGAAGCACTTTACGGACATAAGTGCATATCACCCCTTTGTTGGGCAGAAGTAGGGGAAAGCCAACTGACTGGTCCCGAACTTGTGCACGAGACCACTGAGAAGATCGTGCAGATTCGAAACAGATCGGCAGGCACAAGCCCCTGGAATTCCAAGTGCGAGATCGAGTGCTTCTTAAAGTCTCGCCTTGGAAGGGAGTGATCCGATTCGGAAAGCGGGGAAAGTTGAATCCTCGTTACATCGGACCGTTCGAAATTACGAAACGTATTGGCCACGTGGCCTATGAGCTAAACCTACCGCAAGAGCTGAGTAGAGTACATAACGTATTCCATGTATCAAACCTCAAGAAGTGCTTATCGGACGAAACACTTGCGATTCCTTTAGAGGAAATTCAAATCAATGAGCAACTTCACTTCGTTGAAGAACCGGTTGAAATAATGGACCGAGAAATCAAAAAGCTCAAACTTAGTCGCATACCGATAGTCAAGGTGCGATGGAACTCACGACGTGGACCAGAATACACCTGGGAATGAGACGATCAGATGAAAAAGTAATACCCTCACCTGTTCACAAACCAGACTAACACCAGCAACACGAACTGAATTTCGGGACGAAATTCCAATTAACTGGGGGATGATGTGACACCTCGTAAATTCCCGGTCAGCAATTATTTTATTTTAATAATAATGTGTATTATTATTTCATACGTGACACTAGAATTATTAATATTTAGTGTGACACGTGGCACAATGGTCCAAACACCCTGATAATTCAAGGAATTATCGTAAAACGCTCGCACGTGTCTTGGATAACGAACGTTGGTGAATTAAACAAACCATAGTCCACTTTCACTAAACTTAGGTTCAGGAGAACCTAAAATAGTTAGAACAATGCTAATAGTTCGATAAACGACGATCGTAATCGCGAAATACACGAAAATCGATTCGAAACAACAAAATTGGGCCTATTGGGCTCGTCAGAGACCCATAGCGGTACGCTAAGGGCCTCAGATTGGGCCTTAGCGGTACGCAACGCTTAGGCGGGGAAATTTGAATTCTCTGAAAGTCGTCACGGTACGCGACGACCGATCAGCATCCATCTTCGCGATACGCGGCGTGTTTCGGGAAACAAATGAATATTATATTCGTTACGGTACGCCAAGAGGCATTTTTTCCAGTCTCGGCGGTACGCGAAGACACCCAACACGCAAAATCTTTATTTAACCAAGACACAATCATTTCTGTCGACCCTCTATCCAATTCCTCGAGCTCCAAGCGACTAGACTTCATCCTTACCACCTGCAAATCAGCCCCTAACCATTTGGAAGCCATTAGCAACACTTAGGAAGCACCATTGAAGCTTTTGGAGGTTTGAAGCAAGCTAAGGAACACCACCCACCATCCAACACGACTTGAAGCTACTATGGAGGTCGTTACAGGTCTTCTTGAAGCTACCAACCTCTGTTCCAGGGACATTCCATCATCCAAGAAGCTCAAGAAGGTAGTTCTAGCATCCATCTTGCACAAATCTTGCACATACCCAAATGCTGTAACACCCCGACCGATGGCGGAAACGTCGGGATGCCACGAGTGATGTGTAGATTGTTCAAAATCTCGTGGGCATCTAAATCAAATCATCATATATCATTCAATCAACCAAAATAATTACACAAAAATCATGTTCATCATGAATTAAATACATCAAATACACAAAAGAATTAGCTAAACTAACTAAACTCTATTCGCCAGAATTTTAGTTAATTAGCTAAGTCCAAGATCCTATATGATGATGTCCAAATGTGTAGGTTCCATCTTCATCAACCTACTTAGCCTCATTACCTGAAACATGTAAGAAAATAAAGTGTCAACTACGAAGTAGTTGGTGAGTAATCATAAGTTTTTATACTTAAAAAGGTTTTATAAACATGAATTTAAAAGTTTAAGTTAAAAAATGGTTTTTATAAAAGATTTAGATAAAACGAGTATAAATGCTTATGATTTCCTGAGAAAATCCACAATAATACCTGTATGAGATAATCCAACCAATCTCCCAAACTCAACAATCAAACACATACACAAACACATAATCACATATCCAATCAGTCATAGTCAATCATAAATAATCATAGTCATTCATAGATAATCAAAGTTAATCATAGATAATCAACCACAAAACCAATCAACCAATCTCAACATCCATATTCTCAATTAATGTTGTGACTATACATGGTCATTATGTAATTAACATAAGTTAAAAACATGATCCATGGAGTGGAAGCTATCCACGTGGCAATACACGAAAACAATGCAGTAAACCAAGGTCAAAAGCAATGTTTCTCGGGGTTGTGATAATCCAAGTGACAATACATGTAATCTTTGTTATTGACCGAAGTCAATGACAATGTTACACGAATATATAAATGTAAGAGATAATCCATAAATAATGATAATTCGATATTGAGAATATCATATTGATAAACAGGTATTAGCCTTGTGTTATCAAAATAATATTTGAATTTGGTATACATGCTTCACCTCCCAGTTTTAAAACAAAACAGTTTAAAGAAAAGGAGGTTATGAGAACTCACCTGAATCCTTAGAGTCAGTGTTCCTGTAATATGCGCGCTCGCATAGATAACTCAAACGAACTCAACAATCTGTAATTTATTTTGTAAATGTGTTCATAAGTATATGCATTCTGTTTCCATTAGGTGTCCTTATGTATCAGTTCTTTTGTCAATTTGGTTCAGTTAATCCTGTTACACGTTGACACCTAAGGTTTGTCATTGGTCACTATACAATTTAAATCCCATTTGCAAATTCCCGTTATTTATTGGTGATAATTTCCTCTTGAGATATTATGTGTTTTTCATATGAACTAGTATGATAACGAGTGGTATCCCGAATCATACGCGCATCCATTCTTGCATGCATATTAAATTAATCAACCACCATACTTATCCTTTATAAGGTTAAATCCTTAGATTCAAGAATTCACAACTTAGTTAATTGCATAAAAATATGTTTTTAAATATATATTTACTTAAACACCAAAATCCTTAGGCATTTAGAGAGCGAAAAGGTGGTAGGTTAATTTGTTCATGCATGCAGGTATATATATATATATATATATATCTGTGTGTGTGTGTGTGTGTTTTTCTTTCCAAGTTCTTTAGTTCATCTCCCCCTAGCTCACACTTAGGTTCGGTCGGTTAAGGGAGCAGCGAACCTATGGCTCAAAACCCTTAGGTTCGGCCCACACTAGGGTTCGTTACAACCACTAGGGTTCGCTGGTCTATAGGGGTTCGGCCCATCAGGTTTTTCGATCAGCATGTTCGTTCCTTAGCACCAAGGTTCGCCGCTCGTAGGGTTGATCTAAGCCCAAGGTTCGCTAGGTGCTAGGTTCGGCCAGACCCAGATGGTTCGCTGCCATGCAGCAGGTTCGCCAGCATGGGACTCACGAACCATTAGGTTCGTTCACTTATCAGAAGGAGGGTTCACCGAGCTGGGGTTATGCCAGGGATGAACATGGTTCGTCTAAGGGTTCGTGAGCCTTGAAGGGTTCGGCTACCCCTTTCCAGCACCAAGAAGGTTCGTCCCTAGAGGCTGTAACAGGTTCGCAGACCTGTAGATCACCGACCAGCCACGAACCAACTCCATCCTTATCATTCTACTGAGTTCTAAGCTTCTATGGTTCTGCCCTGGTTTCATTATACTCACACACACATATTTTCGAGCTTCAAGTACACAAGATATTCAAAATGTATATATTTAACTTGATGGTAGTTTAGAGAGAGCAAAACCGAAACTCAAACGTTAGATCTACCTCGATTTGCCGGTTGAAAGCAGGGTTTCTTTGTATCACCTTGTAGCTCTCGATCACACGAACGCGTAGGCACCAAGATCTCTGAATTCCGTCAAGAAACGATCACAAAAAGCTAATGAGAAGGTAGAGAAGAAGTGTGTGTGTGTTTTTAGAGAGAGAGGGTGTTGGTGAATGAGGAAGAAAGAAAGAAATTCCCTTTCTTATAACGCGTATTATTCCCCGTGTGCCCCGTCTCGTTTTTATCGCGATAACTTAAAATAAATACTCGGTTTTTAACGTGAAACACATTTAAAACATAAAACATTCAAATACATTGTTTTCGTTTCAAATAAATGATTTTAAATAATTTATTTTGTAAAACGATGATGTTCCATTTATTAAATTGATTATTTAAATAAACGATTTTATTCGGTTTTGTTTTAGGTTGTGATTCCTAGTAAACGTTTTAAGTTTTCATTTAGTAATTTAATATCGTTTGATATTATTTAATTATCTCGTCGAAACACGTTACTCGCGTACGTATTCGTAAAGATCGTCACCTTTGCGAATCCAACGCTCGTATCGTATTTCGATTTGATTTACGATTTATGGAATATCGTTTCAGAATATTATTCCTAATAATTATATTCGTGTGAATCGTCACCCACGCGAATACATTTATTAAGTTAATATTTCTGAATTAATACTCGCGTTTAAGTCATATTCGTAACCTCACTTCGCGTAATTAATTCCCATTATTTATTAACTTTAATATTATCATTCCCAAACCAAAACCCACTAAACCCTAGTCACTGACACATCCATGATAGACCGAAATATGCATATGTATAGGGCATATGCAGAGGTAGATCGCAACCTCCCCTACACCGTCCCACCGTTATTTCGATAAACCATGACCATGTGTCCTTGACTACGTTTAGCAACCAGACCATAACAAACTCCCAGTTCCATCCTCAAATCCATTCCAACCAATAATCCATAATCAGTATAATGTAACAGCGATAAACTCTCTGGTTCTGTTTAGTTGGGTTACAACTAAACTTCCCATGGTTTACGCGTATAATATGTTATAAACATGCATACCAATAACAGTGAAAATCATCCAATAATGTATTCATCATTAATAATAATAAATCTCAGATCCTAACAGTACAATCGTACGGATGTACGGATGTACGGACGACCGGAAGTACAGTGATGTTACAGTATCCCCTAGTTAAAGGAATTTCGTCCCGAAATTCAACTTGGAGTAACCGTAGTAAATAAATGTGGGTACTTAAGCTTCATCTGATCTTCTCGCTCCCATGTGAACTCTGGACCCCGCTTTGATTCCCAATGTACTTTGACAATTGGAATTCTACTACGTTTGAGCTTTTTAATCTCACGATCCATTATCTCCACTGGTTTTTCAACAAAATGCTTGGTATCATCGATGCGAATGTCATCGAGTGGTACCTGAAGATCCTGATCAGCTAAGCACTTTCTTAAGTTGGACACGTGGAACGTTGGGTGCACGTTACTAAGTTCATTAGGAAGTTCTAACTTGTAAGCAACCTTCCCGATCCGTTCAAGGATCATAAAAGGGCCAACATAACGTGGAGCAAGTTTGCCCTTCTTCCCAAATCGCACAACACCTTTCCAAGGCGACACTTTGAGTAATACCATATCTCCCACTTCAAATTCCAAAGTTTTTCTGCGTTTATCCGCGTAGCTCTTCTGTCGACTGCGATCAGCTAACAGATTGTCGCGGATCTGGCGGATCTTGTCAGTCGTCTCCTGTAATATCTCGGGACCAGTAATATGCGATTCGCCGACTTCAGTCCAACAAATAGGTGACCGACATTTCCTGCCATATAGATCTTCAAACGGCGCCATACCAATGCTCGCATGATAACCGTTGTTATACGAGAACTCAACCAATGGTAAATGACTATCCCAATTGCCACCAAAGTCGATGACACAAGCTCTTAACATATCTTCCAATGTCTGAATCGTTCGCTCCTTCTGTCCATCCGTTTGAGGATGATAGGCGGTGCTAAGATCCAATCTTGTTCCAAAAGCTTCATGAAGTGATTCCCAAAATCGTGCCGTGAAACGAGCATCACGATCCGATATTATGCTTAAGGGAATATCGTGTCGGCTAATGATCTCATCAATGTTGATACGAGCTAACTTCTGCATAGGGTAAGTTTGCGTATCGGTAAGAAATGAACCGACTTGGTCAATCTATCAATAATCACCCAAATGTTATCTTTACCGTTAGTGGTTCGTGGGAGTTTAGTAATGAAATCCATGGAGATATTCTCCCACTTCCACATCGGTATCTCTGGTTGTATTAACAATCCCAAAGGTCGCTGGTGTTCTGCCTTGACTTTGGCACAGTTAAGGCATTTAGATACATATTCAGCAATATCCTTCTTCATTCCAGGCCACCAATACAAGCCCCTAAGGTCTTGATACATCGTATCCGAACCTGGATGGATTGAGTAACGAGACTTATGTGCTTCATCCATAATCACCATCCTAAGATCACCCTTGTTCGGTATCCACAACCGATTCAAGTAATACATCAAACCGTCATCCTTAGTTTCCAATAGTATCTCAGCCCCGCAGGACATCTCATTCTTCAAGTCATCTTGAGCCAATGAGTGTTGTTGGGCTGTGAGAACATCATTACGGAGACTATTGTGCACTCGGACACTATGAATCTGAACTTGACTTTTGCGACTAAGCGCATCTGCTACTACATTCGCTTTACCAGGATGGTAGCGAATTTCACAGTCATAATCGTTCAACAGTTCAACCCATCTCCGTTGTCTCATATTAAGTTCTTTCTGATTGAGAAGGTGCTGCAAACTTTTATGATCAGTGAACACTACACACTTCGTGCCATAAAGATAGTGTCTCCATATCTTCAAGGCAAACACGACTGCACCAAGTTCCAAGTCGTGTGTGGTGTAGTTCTTCTCATGAATTTTTAATTGTCTTGATGCATAAGCCACAACCCTCCCCCGTTGCATGAGAACACAACCGAGGCCTAGGTTGGATGCATCACAATAAACCACAAAATCATCATTTCCATCAGGTAGTGTCAAGACAGGAGCATCACAAAGTTTCTGCTTCAAAGTCTGAAACGCCTCTTCCTGTTTCGGTCCCCACTCATATGGCTTATTCTTCTGTGTCAAAGAAGTAAGCGGGACAGCAATCCTGGAGAAATTCGAAATGAACCGCCGATAGTAACCGGCAAGTCCGAGAAATGATCGAATCTCCGTGGGTGTCTTCGGTGTACCCCAATTCTTCACCGCATCAATCTTTGCTGGATCCACGTGAACACCATATTCGTTGACTATGTGCCCCAAGAATTGAACTTCTTTAAGCCAAAATTCACATTTGGAGAATTTGGCATACAGTCGCTCTTCTCTTAGGATCTCCAAAACCAACTTAAGGTGCTTCTCGTGTTCTTCTTTAGTCTTTGAATATATCAAGATATCGTCAATGAACACAATGACAAACTTATCCTAGTATGGCCTGCATACACGGTTCATGAGGTCCATGAAGACCGCAGGTGCATTGGTAAGGCCGAAAGGCATTACCAAGAATTCATAATGGCCATATCTTGTTCTGAAGGCTGTCTTGGGAATATCATCTTCATGTACGCGAAGCTGATGATACCCAGACCTAAGATCGATCTTTGAAAACCATGCCGAGCCTTGAAGCTGATCGAAGAGATCATCGATGCGCGGCAATGGATATCGATTCTTAATTGTGAGCTTGTTCAATTCGCGGTAATCGATGCACATACGGAATGACCCATCCTTCTTCTTGACAAACAGGACCGGTGCACCCCATGGCGAATAGCTCGGGCGAATGAATCCTTTATCAGTAAGTTCTTGCAGTTGGCTCGCCAATTCTTGCAACTCTGAAGGCGCGAGTCTGTAGGGAGCCTTGGCAACTGGGTTAGCACCATCTACTAAGTCAATTCGAAACTCTACTTGACGTTCTGGTGGAAGACCCGGCAAGTCATCTGGAAATACTTCGGGAAAATCTCTGATCACAGGAACATCTTCAACTCTCTTTCCTTTATCCTTTTTCTCCACAATATGAGCTAAAAATGCTATACATTTCTTCCTAAGGTACTTGGGTGCTTTAGTGCATGACATAAGCTTAAGACCTTTACTAGAAGTTTCTCCAAAGACCGATAAAGTTTCACCCGAAGGCAATGGAATACGTATGTATTTCTCATGGCAAACTATCTCCGCTTTGTGGGTGGCTAACCAATCCATGCCTATGATAACATCAAAGCTACCAAGATGCATAGGTATAAGATCTATCGGGAACGTGTGATTATTTAAGTTTACGGTACATCCGATAATAACAGTGTCAATATCAATAGTGTTTCCGTCAGCCACTTCCACGTTAAACGGTTTATCTAAGTATGTACGTGTTCTACCAAGCAAACATTCAAAATCATATGAAACAAAACTCCTACCGGCACCAGAATCAAATAAGACAGATACATAAGAGTTGTTGATCAGAAATGTACCGTTGACTACATCCTGGTTGGCTTGAGCAGCTGGAGCTTTCAGTTGGAACGCCCGGCCTCTTGCCACCCTCTGATTATTTCCAGTCAACTTTGGGCATTGATTTCTGAAGTGACCCACTTCACCACACTCGTAACAGGCTCTTGCCTGTGCTTGAGGTACCTGGAGAATAGGTACAGCTGGAATTGGTTGTGTATGTGGAGCAGGCAGTGCAAGCGGTGCATGTTGCATCCTTTGAGCTTGCGGTGCGCTCCTAAAAACATTTGCATAATGACCATACTTGCCGCAGTTGTTGCATACGTGACATGGCAAGTTAGGTGCGTGACGATATCGGTAGGTATTACATTGGGGAGTATTCCCAGTGTAATTCCTGGCAGTAGTGTTGTTTGAAGATTGCTGCGCGGACTTAGCAGCAGGAGCAGTGACCATGAAATTCCTGGTCTTTCTCTTTTTTTTGCTACTCTTTGATGAACTAGCAGCCTAAGTCTTGATCTCAGTCTTTGCTTCCTTTATGGTATTCTTCTCCTCAGTCTTCTTCGTTCCTTTTCTTGTGAGAGTTCCAGCCTTTACATGGTTATACGTAAGTGTAGCAGACAAACGGATCGCAGCCTCAAGTGTTTTGGGGTTGCTCTCGTAGACAGTGTCTTGAATCTACATAGGCAACCCGCCTATATACTTCTCAATAGCTCTCTCCAGTGGTGTAACAAGATGAGGCACCAGCAGACTATACTCATGGAACTGAGTATTGTAGATTACATTCTCCCCGCTGTCCTGCTTGAGCTCCCAAAACTCAGTCTCAAGCTTCCTCATCTCACTGCGAGGGCAAAATTCAGTGGTCATCAGATCCTTAACCTCTTTCCATGTTAACGCTAGGGCGGCATCAACTCCCCTAGTTCGCTTCTCGCCATTCCACCAAGTCAGTGCTCTCTTTTGGAAAACACTGGTGGCATAGCGCACCTTCAAGTTCTCAGGACAATCGCTGTTGATGAAGGTATTCTCCATGCTCTCAAACCACTGCAGTAGACCAGTGGCTGATTCAGCACCCGTGAACTTCAGAGGATTACAGGAGTTGAAATGCTTGAATGTGCAAGTTGGCGGATTTGCACCTCCTCTGTTTTGATTGATGTTCTGATTGGCCTGAGTCAATTGGTTCACCAATCCAGAGATAAGTGTTGCTAACTCTTGTATGCCGGAGTTGGCATTACTGTTGTTAGCATCCCCATTGTTCGAGTCATCTTCGTTGTGACGGCGCGGCGACATGTTTCTGAGGAATTATAAAAATGTTACTACCGTTTACAACGTAATTCATACAAACAATGGTCAAATGAGTTCATTTAGACAGTTAAGATTACATAT
Organism: Mikania micrantha; assembly: GCA_009363875.1. Lineage (NCBI taxonomy): Eukaryota > Viridiplantae > Streptophyta > Magnoliopsida > Asterales > Asteraceae > Mikania > Mikania micrantha. The sequence continues at coordinate 19,579,383 of CM018685.1, forward strand.
AGGAACTATATTTTTCTCCTATATGTCATTAAACTCATAACATTTATCAATTTCCAAAAATTATACTAAGTGTCCTAGTTGGTCATAACTAATATTAACTAACTATTTCTAAGTGCTATACATTCCCCATCCCATACCAACACTGACAACCTCCCGATGTAATGCAACAAGCTTATATAGGGCATATGCAGAGGTAGACCGCAATCTCCCCTACACCGTCCCACCACCGTTCCAATGCACCACGATTATGCCCTTGTTAGCATTTAGGGTGTATCATGTATTTTACCATAGTCTCACTTCACAAACCTTATCCTAGATAGGATAATTTTGAGTGAAGTGGTCTCTAGTTCTCTTGGACAATTAGGTTCACCTAATGACTAAGTTCACCTGACATGTAGGTTCACCTATTTCTAAGTTTACCTAATGTCTAAGTTCACCTGACATTAAAGTTTCCCTAATGTCTAAGTTCACCAAATTCCATACTAAATCTCAATGTCCATAATTATCAATAAGGGTTCATATCATCACTGAGTGCTCTTATTGTCACTAAGTGTTCATATCCTCCCTATAATTTATTCTCATCGAGTGTTCATACCATCACTAATTGTTAGTATCATCACTATGCGTTCATATTATCACCAAGTGTCTTTATCATCACTCAAGTCTTACAATCCATTACTAATCGTTCGTATAGTTCATTGATCCTATGCACCCTACGTGTCCAATCCGTGTGTTTCATAAGTGAATTTATAAGTGTTTAGCAAGTATGATCGTCCATGAGTCAATCCAAACCAACCTTAACCAACATACCATCAACATCCATCAACCATAACCTTAAAGCAATCCCTAATAATATCCTAAGTTCCTGACACTGACAGACCCCCAATATACTACAAATGGTATATGTATAGGGCATATGTAAGGGTCAGTCGCAACTGCCCTAGCCACCGTCCCACCACTTTTGTAGTATACCACGAGTGTGTCCTTGCCTGGTGATCAATAATCAACAAATAGTTCTAAAGCAGATAATTCCTAAGCAGTTAATTTCCTAAACAGATAATTTCCCAAACGGGTAGTTCCCACATTCTTCAATACTGACATCCACCTAATGTACCGTAAATGGTATATATATAGGGCATATGTAAGAGTGAGTCGCAACTGCCCTAGCCAACGTCCCACCACCTTTACGATACACCACGTGGATGTCCTTATCGAATCATTAGGGCACACGTAAGAAAGAAATTAATAAGCAGTATATGCATATCAGATGTATAACAGGAGTTCAGGTAACATGTAATAAACACATAAGCATGAAATGCTGAATATACTAACTAATGTATGAAATAGTTCATACTAGGGTATCCTACGGTTATAGACTAGGTCAACCATTTCTAGTAACCTAATTCCCTATAACCCAGGCTCTGATACCAATCTGTAACACCCCGACCGATGGCGGAAACGTCGGGATGCCACGAGGGATGTGTAGATTGTTCAAAAGCTCGTGGGCATCTAAATCAAATCATCATATATCATTCAATCAACCAAAATAATTACACAAAAATCATGTTCATCATGAATTAAATACATCAAATACACAAAAGAATTAGCTAAACTAACTAAACTCTATTCGCCAGAATTTTAGTTAATTAGCTAAGTCCAAGATCCTATATGATGATGTCCAAAAGTGTAGGTTCCATCTTCATCAACCTACTTAGCCTCATTACCTGAAACATGTAAGAAAATCAAGTGTCAACTATGAAGTAGTTGGTGAGTAATCATAAGTTTTTATACTTAAAAAGGTTTTATAAACATGAATTTAAAAGTTTAAGTTAAAAAATGGTTTTTATAAAATATTTAGATAAAACGACTATAAATGCTTATGATTTCCTGAGAAAATCCACAATAATACATGTATGAGATAATCCAACCAATCTCCCAAACTCAACAATCAAACACATACACAAACACATAATCACATATCCAATCAGTCATAGTCAATCATAAATAATCATAGTCATTCATAGATAATCAAAGTTAATCATAGATAATCAACCTCAAAACCAATCAACCAATCTCAACATCCATATTCTCAATTAATGTCTGTGACTATACATGGTCATTATGTAATTAACATAAGTTAAAAACATGATCCATGGAGTGGAAGCTATCCATGTGGCAATACACGAAAACAATGCAATCAACCAAGGTCAAAAGCAATGTTTCTCGGGGTTGTGATAATCCAAGTGACAATACATGTAATCTTTGTTATTGACCGAAGTCAATGACAATGTTACACGAATATATAAATGTTAGAGATAATCCATAAATAATGATAATTCGATATCGAGAATATCATATTGATAAACAGGTATTAGCCTTGTGTTATCAAAATAATATTTGAATTTGGTATACATGCTTCACCTCCGAGTTTTAAAACAAAACAGTTTAAAGAAAAGGAGGTTATGAGAACTCACCTGAATCCTTAGAGTCAGTGTTCTTGTAATACGCGCGCTCGCGTAGATAACTCAAAGCAACTCAACAATCTGTAATTTATTTGTAAATGTGTTCATAAGTATATGCATTCTGTTACCATTAGGTGGTATCAGTTCTTTTGTCAATTTGGTTCAGTTAATCCTGTTACACGTTGACACCTAAGGTTTGTCATTGGTCACTATACAATTTAAATCCCATTTGCAAATTCCCGTTATTTATTGGTGATAATTTCCTCTTGAGATATTATGTGTTTTTCTTATGAACTAGTATGATAACGAGTGGTATCCCGAATCATACGCGTATACACTCTTGCATGCATATTAAATTAATCAACCACCATACTTATCCTTTATAAGGTTAAATCCTTAGATTCAAGAATTCACAACTTAGTTAATTGAATAAAAATATGTTTTTAAATATATATTTACTTAAACACCAAAATCCTTAGGCATTTTGAGAGAGAAAAGGTGGTAGGTTAATTTGTTCATGCATGCAGGTATAGATATATATATATATATATATATATATATATATATATATATATGTGTGTGTGTGTGTGTGTGTGTGTTTTTCTTTCCAAGTTCTTTAGTTCATCTCCCCCCCTAGCTCACACTTAGGTTCAGTCGGTTAAGGGAGCAGCGAACCTGTGGCTTAGAACCCTTAGGTTTGGCCCACACTAGGGTTCGTTACAACCACTAGGGTTCGCTGGTCTATAGGGGTTCGGCCCATCAGGTTTTTCGATCAGCAGGTTCGTTCCTTAGCACCAAGGTTCGCCGCTCATTGGGTTGCCAGACCCAGATGGTTCGCTGCCATGCAGCAGGTTCGCCACCATGGGACTCACGAACCATTAGGTTCGTTCACATATCAGAAGGAGGGTTCGCCGAGCTGGGGTTTTGCCAGGGATGAACATGGTTCGTCTAAGGGTTCGTGAGCCTTGAAGGGTTCGGCTACCCCTTTCCAGCACCAAGAAGGTTCGTCCCTAGAGGCTGTAACAGGTTTGCAGACCTGTAGATCACCGACCAGCCACGAACCAACTCCATCCTCATCATTCTACCGAGTTCTAAGCTTCTATGGTTCTGCCCTGGTTTCATTATACTCACACACACATATTTTCGAGCTTCAAGTACACAAGATATTCAAAATGTATATATTTAACTTGATGGTAGTTTAGAGTGAGCAAAACCGAAACTCAAACGTTAGATCTACCTCGATTTGCCGGTTGAAAGCAGGGTTTCTTTGTATCACCTTGTAGCTCTCGATCACACGAACGCGTAGGCGCCAAGATCTCTCGATTCCGTCAAGAAACGATCACAAAAAGCTAGAGAGAAGGTAGAGAAGAAGTGTGTGTGTTTTTAGAGAGAGAGGGTGTTGGTGAATGAGGAAGAAAGAAAGAAATTCCCTTTCTTATAACGCGTATTATTCCCCGTGTGCCCGGTCTCGTTTTTATCGCGATAACTTAAAATAAATACTCGGTTTTTAACGTGAAACACATTTAAAACATAAAACATTCAAATACATTGTTTTCGTTTCAAATAAATGATTTTAAATAATTTGTTTTGTAAAACGATGCTGTTCCATTTATTAAATTGATTATTTAAATAAACTATTTTATTCGGTTTTGTTTTAGGTTGTGATTCCTAATAAACTTTTTAAGTTTTCATTTAGTAATTTAATATCGTTTGATATTATTTAATTATCTCGTCGAAACTCGTTACTCGCGTACGTATTCGTAAAGATCGTCACCTTTGCGAATCCAACGCTCGTATCGTATTTCGATTTGATTTACGATTTATGGAATATCGTTTCAGAATATTATTCCTAATAATTATATTCGTGTGAATCGTCACCCACGTGAATACATTTATTAAGTTAATATTTCTGAATTAATACTCGCGTTTAAGTCATATTCGTAACCTCACTTCGCGTAATTAATTCCCATTATTTATTAACTTTAATATTATCATTCCCAAACGAAAACCCACTAAACCCTAGTCACTGACACATCCATGATAGACCGAAATATGCATATGTATAGGGCATATGTAGAGGTAGATAGCAACCTCCCCTACACCGTTCCACCGCTATTTCAATAAACCATGACCATGTGTCCCTGACTACGTTTAGCAACCAGACCATAACAAACTTCCAGTTCCATCCTCAAATCCATTCCAACCAATAATCCATAATCAGTATAATGTAACAGCGATAAACTCTCTGGTTCTGTTTAGTTGGGTTACAACTAAACTTCCCATGGTTTACGCGTATAATATGTTATAAACATGCAAACCAATAACAGTGAAAATCATCCAATAATGTATTCATCATTAATAATAATAAATCTCAGATCCTAACAGTACAATCGTACGGATGTACGGATGTACGGACGACCAGAAGTACAGTGATGTTACACATGCAATGGGAAATACCCACATGCAAGTCATCAAATGGCACTTGCACGAAATTTGGCATGATTAGATCTGTGATTTGTGACTTGTGTCACTGATTTAAGCATTGGGATTGATTTAATAGCTATACATGATGTTATTTTGTGTTATTTGGGGCTTTTGGCCTAGATGGGTGTTTTTAGTAACATGCATGAACGATCCAAGTAGATTCACATGATTATTGATATTAAAATGTTGTTATATATGATGTTTAATATGAATTGTAAGATCTAGAAGTAATATTGTTTTCAATAAGTGGTATTTTGATATAGTTACTAATTTTGGTAACTTTATTGTTACAAAATGTGTTAGGATGATGAAATGGCAACATGCATGTGTTTAGATCTAGGATTTATGTTAAAAATGATGATTGAAAACTATTATGATGATTATTGATGCATTTGAGCTATGAGAATTGTTAAAAGGGGTGATTAGCACCATTATTTCTAAAAATAGTAACTTTTAGTTGCAAATGATTATTGGGTAATGAACTTGATATTGTGGCATGTGTAACTTGGTCATTTAGCATTAACATGATGATATTAGGTGTTTTGATTCATTAGAATGATGGTAATATGTGCATTTGTTACAAGTTTCCATAAATGGAAACTTTGCTTATAAGACTAGTTCATAAAATCTTGCTTTGGTCAAATTTGAGTTAAAATGATAATGTCAAGAGTCCTGGGATCATGTTAGAAAGGATTATTGATGACTAGGATAATGGGCTATGTAAACTTTCTATATATGGTTACTTTTAAACGGGCAACATGTTTAATCGTCTAAGTGTGACTATATGCTATGTGATAACATGCTCATTTAGGTTAACTATGCATATTAGAATAATCGGAAAGTGATTTCTTGTATGATTTGCCTTAAATGGGAACCTTCCCGAAATAGAAACTTACTATAAATAGTAAGTTATTCCACGAATGCGATTTTGATGCTCACACACATCGCACGACACAAATTGCACGTTACACGATCACTTGAACTAAAAACGTCGCCAACGGGTCGTTAGGTCAAACACGGTCAACGTGACCCACGTAACAACTTAGAGTTTTTTGGACACGAACACGGTCCTGTGAGACCCACACGAATGTGAGTACAAACTCATGACACCTATGTGATATAGGTAACCACTAGCAGGCGCACAATTCCGTTCTCATACGAACGCACTCTACTAAACTCAGGTGAGTTTACGGCCCCACTTTTACTCTTTAACTGCTTTTACTAAACTTTTGGGGTGAGAATACAATGCAACTATTTTATATATATGACTGGTATGTTGTAAAACTATTTTGAGTGTAACGATTATCGCATTAAGCCCTCACGTATCCTTACCGTTAGTTGTGTAACAAACGAGTCGTTATTACGTAGTACTACTAGGTTTGACTAGCCCCACTCGGCAACAATGTTGACTGGAGGTCATAACGAGTGTAATATCGATTTTGATGCCGGGTTCAGCGATGACCCGGGGAGGCAACGGAAACAGTCGAGTTTCGGTAAGATGAACTGACACACTCACGGATCGTAGATCCACAAACAACTTAACATGCCCAGTATATGTCTGTCTACTGTTTTATGTTTGTCTAAACCTGTGAACTCACCAACTTTATAGTTGACACGTTTTCGCATGTATTCTCAGGTAACTGATGACACAAGTTAGGATGCACTGGAGGATTCACAAGGACAGTCTCATGCATTTAGACTCTGATCCTAGGCTTGCATTTGTATTGTTTGGTTTTGAAACTATTTTAAACATGTAGTGTCTGAGACAATTTCTATTTCCACTGCAACATTCACTTTGTTATGCTATTTTAAACATTTTCTGCTGCATATTTATTAAACTTGTGTTGTTTACAAAATTGTATGGTCGTGTATCTCATATAGAGTCGTTCTATATGACCTTGTGTGCGTGCCTTAGTTACTTGAGAAAGCATGCGAGTAAAAGATCAACACAATGGTTGGTGAGAGAACATGTTTTTGTGTCAGTAGTAAACACTAAATGTTTAAAGTAAATGTTGCAGGACTACATATCATTACAATGCAATACCGATTGATAGCTAGTCAATACAGTTATATTATATGTGGGTTCGAAACCGAAGCTGACTGCACGCCTCCCGCCATGTCCATCACATAAGACAATGGCAAATGTGTTTGGTCAATTTTGCTATGTTCCGACTCTCAGTCAGGGTGGCCTCCCAGGTGCGCAACAGAGGGATTTGTCAGACCCAAATAGTACTATCCAAGATTACCACGCTAGGCGCCCCGCGCTACTAACGATCCGAGGTGTGTTTGTGAGGACTTTGGTTGTGATGTGTGCCACACATATACATATAGTTATAAAGCATGTCCATATGTATCCAAAATAGGTTTGTTGTTCAAAAATAGTTTGTAATGCAATGTTTTCTCCCTCAAAGATAGAAAATATAAAAAGGGCTGTGAACTCACTTGGTAGTGCGGTTCCTGTTTGGTATGTTCGCAACCTATGAATGCTAGCGCCTGCGAATGCTAGCACCTGCTAGTGATTACCTATAATCATATAGGTCTTGAGTATGTGTTTTGTGGTGTCTTGTATCCCATACAACTCCAAGTGTCGGTGTGCTCAACCGAGTGTTTGTGTGTTGACTTGTGTTGACTAGACGAATCGTTGGTGACACATTTGTTGTGTTTAGTTCGTTTATGTGTCATATAAATCTTAAACACAAGGTAGGACATTATCAAGCGTCCTACGACTCTAATTATAAGTCACGTATGAAATCGTAAAAGTTTCCATTTCTGGAAAGTTGCCATTTTTGGAAAATTTCTATTTTTGGAAAGTTTAGTTATGAAATCTCATTTCATCAAACTAATACTTCTAGTATGTTTGTAAAAGCATATAAAACACCTAAAATATACCTTTTGTGCATAAATTATCATTTATGTCATTCTGCCCAAAATATAGTTTCCTTAAATAGTATCTGTTTAAAGATCCATTTTCACAAACCAAAGTTCCAAATATGTTCACGAATCATTTTTAAACATATTCCAATAATCTAGAACCATCAAATCAGGGCCAATCCGTCAAAATCCCTCTTTTGGTTTTCAAAAGTTTTTAAAAATAGTAAGTTTCTATAAAATCATGGTTTTCACAAATCCAACAACCCAAATGTGTTTCTAAACCCTTTAGTAAACATTTGACACCATCTAAACACATCCAACATGTCTAGATGATCCTTAATCCACAACATACATCATAAAAGTTTCCATTTATGGAAAATCTTACAAAATCATCACAATACCCTGTCTAAACTCATTCTAGAATACTTGTACATTCTAAAACAGTAACATTACATTAAAAATCACATAAGAACACCAACAAAGTCGTGCATGTGACCTACATGGACTTGCATGTGTTCAAACACACTTGCATGTGTGTTTTTACACTTTGCATGTATGCTCTAAGCATAGATAAACATCTAAAACTACCTTAGGTGTGTAGATTCAAGCTGGAACAGCTGTTGGTAGCTCCGCAAGTGGTTGATGATGTTGATTCTTGCTTCTTGATAGCTTCCAATACCTTCCTTAAGCTCCAACGGCTTCAATCTTCAAGAAAAGCAAGTGGAGAGCCTTGGGATAGATCAACAGAGCTTTGGGGAGGGTTTGGTCAGAGATTTGGTCGAGTATAATCGATTGTAAGTCGTCGGGTGAGTGAAAGAACCGGGTAAAAGAGATGGGGTTGCTTTTATATCATTTTGAGTTCTGGAACTCTTCATGTACCGCCAAGGCCAACGGTGCATGGCCTTGGCGTACCGCCAAGATTAAAATAATCGGATTCTCCCCTGAGACACGCCGCGTACCGCCAAGGTGGTAGTGATCGATCTTGGCGTGCCGCCGCGAAATTCGGGGATTCAAAAATCCAGCTCACTCTTCGCGTATCGCGAAGAGTTTCACCGTGAGGCTTCGCGTACCGCAAAGGCTTCAAATTTCAGATTTTTATTTTTGTTTATTCAATTTCGTTTACATTCGACTCGTAACATCTATCCTAAACATTTAGTTTATGTTTAGCACAAAAGCACATAATAACACATATGATTGTTTTATTATTGTTTGTTCACCAACGTTCGTGAGACTCGTGTGTCTTTCGATAATTCCTTGAATTAGCGATGATCGTTTGTATACGTCATTTACGAAGAGTTTGCACACTTGATTAAACATAATCAAGGTGTAATGCATAATTCAATAATTCCTCGAATTATTGTTTTAAAATTGTGTTTGTGTTTGCCACACTTGATTTCGAAAATCAATGTGCAATGTACGATTCGATAGTTACTCGAACTACCGTTTTGTAGTTGTTTGTGTTTAACTTATTTAATTAAACCTAATTAAATGAAATGCAAGAAGTATGAATGTGAAATACAGAATTGTAAAAGTTGCAATTTACCTTAAATTGTCAGGTGTTAGACTGAGTTTGCTATTGCTCCTCATCCCACTTCCATTGATGCACCAACTCAGACATCCTCCCCTGCAGCCAAGAAGAAAAGGACCAGATTTGTACTACAGAGGAGGACAAAATCGGTGTTTTTCGCAGTAACCATAGTTATATCATCTGCAACAGTCCCAATTTCCTCACTGTCCAGATCTGGGACTGTTTCTACACGTCCTACTGCTCCTATGTCCCAGACCCCCTCCATTCTTGCTGCTGTGTTTACTGTTGCTGCCACTGGTCCCTCCATTTCTCGCACCGAAACATTCATGCCTACTGTTTCAATTGCTGAACAACTCAGCACATTGAACAGTTTAGTTCTCAGGTTAATGGAGAGGGACAACCAAAAGGAGCAAGCCATTGCACAACTCACACAGAGAGTTAATGATCAAGATGTGTTGTTGTTGCAATCGGCCGACCAAAGAGCAGATCTCTGGGCTAGGAATGCTGATTTGGAGGAGAGGCTGCTCAAATCTGTGAATGAACACAACCAGCTAGCCCTGACTGTTCAAGGGCATGTTGATAGGATTCTCACCCTAGAGTCTGAGAATCAACGTCTATCGGAGGCAATTGAAGGTATGACAGACTCGACTCCAAGGATTGAAGGTTCCAAACCTGCCTCTGATGATTCAGATGGCGATGACGAAGAGGATGAAGATGAGTCTGATGAAAAGAAGGTCAATTATGATAGTTCAGACAGTTCCGATGATGATATCGATGACGGAGCAGGTGATGCTGCTACAGGTGCTACCGGTACCTCAGGCCAATCTAGCACTAGAGAAATCAGAATGAAGAAGAAACATGATAAAGCTCTAGAGTCATCATCTAAACCATCTGAAGAAAGGACGACCACTAAGGAAGTAGAAGTTGTGCATGTGAGACGTCGTCTAGATGAGTCACTGACTATGATATTGGATGCTCAAGGCATCACACAACACTCAATGAGCTATGACAAGGAGGAAGGGGAGATCATTCATTGTTTAACAAAGGATCAGATCGCCGAGCTATTCAGGTTAAATCCTGACGATGTTGTTATAGATGACTCTGTTGTTCCTGCATCCAATCTCCCCACTCCAGAAGTTTTTGATGATGTAGGTGAGGTTATTTTTGAAGACCTTGATGATGAGGAATCCATGAAATATACCTTTGCAGAAGAGGAATTCCCTACTTTTACCTAAGCTTTTCGGTCAACATTATGAGGAGGAGCTTAACCGTAAGATTGACGAGAAGGACAAGAAAAAGGAATCATATGTAGAGGATATTAAGCAACATAAGGATGGGTGGGTTGCGTACTGGTAGACCCTCAAGAAGGACAACAATCCCTCCCCTCCAGCTCAATACACCAAAGTCTACAATACCAAAGGATACAAGTCTGAAGGTTGCATTCTGAGCTGGGCTTATTTTGATGATCTTAGATGCTATAGGGTGAAGAGGGAAAGGGGAATCCAGTACTTTAGATTCCCACATGAATTCAAGACGTTGCCTGGGTTTGAGATGAATCAGTTGGTACTCAAGAAGGACAATAATCCCTCCCCTCTACGGAAGATGCCTCAAGGTTTTTTGGATAGCTTCCGATGGTGGTACTCTGATGGCAGAACTACATAGGATGTGATTGTTTTGTGCAATGAAGATAAATGGGATACAATTCGAGTTTTTGATCCCATGTGGCTGACCAATCTATTGGAGGAAGATGTTAAAGCTCTCTACAGATGTCAGATTTTCTTCAATGTAGAGGATATGGAGCAGGCTCTACAATTCATGAGGGTTATACGGCTATGCTTTGCATTTGATGTTTATGCTTGTTGTGATTGGATGGCCTTCTAAAAAAAGTTTCCGAAGTCTGAAGATGTTCAAGTTCAGAACTAGGTCCAAGGAAAAGTATGTTGATACATAGTTTGTCCCTAATTCATTATAGTTTTCGTTTGTGATTGTTTAAAGCATATGTTATCAATGATATCAAGTATTATCTATTGTCTGATTTTGTTTGATTATGTTTGACTTGTATAAAGATGGTATTTGTATTGTAAATTCAGGTAAGAGGATATATTTAATTTAAAAGGATTAGGTAAGAGATATATATAATTTATTTTTTTGCATTAAATATAGTACATTTATAAAGTTTATAAGAAGACATATGAAATTACTTAAATTACACATAAATATTAAGTTAATTATTTTAGTTAGATGATCTTTTATAAATAACTAGACTATTACCCCGTGTATTACACGAGTTTAATATAAAATATAAACCAGTTAATAATAACAATTTAGTAATTTTAAAGCAATGCTTTTATATAAAATGATTAATTTATGTATTAATAAGTAATTTAAGTAATAAACAATAATTAAATTTTTAACAACTAAACAATTTATACCCGAATTTCTTGATTTGTAACAACTCAAATTTTAAAATTAATTGACATTAAAATATTTAATTTATTTTCTTGAAAAACTATTTGTTGTAAAATTAAGATGGTAATGTATCTTTTTTTAAATTATCAAAGTTAAGTGACTAAATTTGATCCATAAATATAAAGGATAAAAAAATATAATTTTTCTCGCAAAATAAGAATGTAAGGTGCAATTTTTTACTTATGTCATAATTTAATAAAAACAACGATTTAAAATCTTTTTTGTCATTCAAAATTTTGATTTTCAAAAAACTTTCATATTTAAGAAAAAAATTAAACCATGTTTGTTAATAAAAAATTTTGATTTTGATTTTATTTAAAAACTATTTTTAGTATTAAAAAATAAATAATATCATTAATATAATAATTAGTTAATAGGAGAGATAATTTTGAATATATATTTAATATGAAAGATAATTGAGTGATATAATAAAAGGATGTCATGTGACATTATTAACCTAAAAATTTCAAATTTGACAAATGGGAAAAAAAAATTTTTGTTTATTATAATAGTAAGATAAGATAAGATAAAGAGCTAAAATTTGTTGCCATATGGCATTCAAAGGTATCATATTGTACACGTGACAGAAATAATAAATCCCCAAAAATTACTAGGGGGTTATACCCGTTTTTGACATTCCAATCCATATAACGTGCACCCTTTACAAACCCTAATGTATATTCCATTATTTCTCCTTTCCTCTCGGTTCCTTCTAACCAATGTTTTTAAACTCGGACCGGTCGGACCGGGGTTCGTTTGCTATGACGGTCCGGTTATGTGCTAAGAACCGTTTTTGAATAGACCGGATGGTTCGACCGGCGGCCGACGGTCCGACCGTGAAACCGCTAGAATTATCCGGTTGAACCCGTTTTCTAGGAATAGGTTTTTGAGCCTGTGAACAGCAAAACCTCCATCACCATCGCAGAATTCATATCTGATTTGAGGGTCAAAACCCTAAACGCTGGAGCTCGACTGCGGTCGTCCTCTTCATCTTGCTTCTGCGATCGTCCTCATCATCTTGGTCCCGTCCCCATCGTAGAAAACAAAGGACTCAGGATGGAGACCGTCGTCGTTCGCTCGAAAAATCTCGACCGGATTCAACTTTGGAGCCGAAAAACGGAAAAAGACGATGCTCGGTCTCGATTTTTCACGTCTGTGTTCTCTCTCCCTTTTTCAAAGCACCCACAAATAGGATGTTGTGGTTTACAGCTGGCTCTGTATTATTAATTAACATTGAATGCCGTTCCAAAAAAAAGAAATTAATTAACATTTAACAAACATTGCTGCATGCGTTCAACAAAAAATATATATATATATATATATATATATATATATATATATATATATATATATATATATATTGTATATTTAATATAAATATTATATACATATATTATAAATTTATACTATATATATTTATAAAATATTTAAAACGTCATCCGGTTTTTAAATCTGGTTCGACCGGTCCGACCGCTGACCAGTTAAGAAACCGGTTCGATGTCCGGTCCGGTTTTAAAAACATTGCTTCTAACTCCTCGATTTCTCCTGTACTCGACCCAACAGTTGGTTTCTTCTTTGATTTCTCCTGTATTCAATGGTGTCCATCTATTTTACTATCAGTTTTGGTTAACAATTCCTTGCACTGCTTGATTTAATTGCTTCCTTGATTTAGAACGCCTCCTCTCTCGATTTCACTAGCATGAACTGTACTCTTCTCCACTTTATGAGGTAGCATATCGCGCCTTGCTTTACATATTTTTGTTTTGTTAGGTTTATCTTTTGATAATATTCGTATCATTTGTATGATCAAACGATTTTCTTTGATTTGGTACAGGATCATGAACCCTAACTGCTGATTTTCATTATATTAGCTCCTCGACGGTTATAGTCATTTCGATTCGACAGGTAATAGATCCATGCTTTCTTGTACGCTGAACTTGATAGTGTTTTCTAATGTTTTTCGATGTTTGGTCCAAATCGTTGTTTGTGATTTCTTATTTCATATTATCATCATGTTTGAAACCAATATATAATTTGATGTTTTTGATTTATGCTACGTTTTCATATTATTTTTGATTATGGTATTTTTATGATGAACTCTTTTTATAATCCTATATTTAATTGTTTGATTGTTTAGTGTATAAAAAACATAAGAACATTCATCTCGAGGTTTAATTTTGATTTTTATACAATATGTTTTCATTTGATTTGGTCTCTTTGAATTCTTAATTATTTGCCTTCATTTTGGGTACCATTATGAAAGATTACACTTAATTCAATTGTCCATAGTAATCTCTTTCAGTAAACCTAGCTAATTAGTGTTTCTTGATTCCAATTAGTCTTACCTTTTAGCGTATAGTTGATTGGTTTATGATTGCAATGTTTTGTGAGAATGATATATACTACTTTTAGTGAAGGTTGAAAAACATTGGTTGACCAATTATGTTTAAATGTTTTTTCTATTATGGTTTTTTAATAAGTTGGCAATTTCATGCTTCTAAACATCGGTTCGGTTAACGGTTTAGTTTAATCAATTTTCGGAAAAAAAAAAACATATGCGTTAACCGAACCGAATTTGTTACATGGTTATTCGAATCGGTTCGGTTTGGTTTCGGTTAAAACCGAACAAACCCAATTCAACCGTTTTAATCGAGTTCAGTCAAATTCAACAAATTCTTTTTTTTTTCAAAATTTTGTCTCCTCCTCGCTTTCCAAATGAGAACCAACAACAACAAAACACCACAATTCAACCAACATTTCAGTCAAATTCAATCTCATATGAACTACAAATGAGCTGCAACTTAAACCAAGAACAAAGGGTACTCAAAACTAGATTATTATTAACAATTATCACCCAAATCAACAACTATTATCAACAAAAATCAACTATAGATATAAAACTGTAGATCTAAAATTATTAGGGCGAAATGAATGTGATACAAATTACTAGCTGGAGAAGCCAAAGTAGAGGTCGTTCGTCGGAGAGGGAGGCCAGAGAGGAGGACCGGAGCCGACGACTGGAAGAGCGAGTCACCGGAGAAGAAGAGAAACCGTAGTCAACGACTGCAGGCTGAGATGGAGGCCAGACGGCGGACTGACTAGAGTGTTGGCTGAGAGAGCGGCTGAGAGGGGTCGCCGCCTCGCCGGTCGCCACTGGGACTTTGAGGCAAAGAAGCAAGAAGCAGCGTAGGAATTAGGAATATGAACCAGGGTTTCAATTTTAGGATATATAATATATATTAAAGTTAATATATTTAATTACATATTCAGTTTAAACGATTAACCGAACAAACTGATATAAAAAAATGTGTAAACAAAACCGAATTCGGAATTCGAATACGGTTAGGAACCAAACCCAAAACCGAATTCAGAATTCGGTTAGGTTCGGTTTTTTTCAGTAAAAGATACGGTTCGGATAACGGTTTTTCAGTTATTCTGAAAACCCCTACTTCTAAAGAGACTTTTATTATCTGTATATGGCCATAACTATAAATGTGAACTAGATAACAAAAAACATGACTTGTTGATATTATACTCGTGGTCCTAAATTTATTGAGGATGACCATATATCATTCACTAGAAAGGAATAGTTCATATATATATATATATACACACACACACACACACACACTAGTCAGAAACCCGCGCGATGCGGCGTTTGTGACAACGATTTACAATGGGTAACTCGTTTTCTTTAAATTTATCAATCCTTTTGTATAACATGTCTGGTAGTTGTCTTTTTATGACCAATTGCATGTGGCAAAAGAGAGAAAAAAGTCATCATAAATAAGATTACTAACAAAGCACTAAATAAATTAGAATCGAACATTAAAATCATTGTGACAATTCAACAAATAAAAAACAAAATTAAATCATAGCAATTCAACATATAAACAACAAAATAAGATTACTACCAAAACAATTAATAGAAGAACATAGGATTTACTTATGATTAAGCAAGAAAAGGGCAACCACAACCATGGTGTTGCTCCAAACACAACACTGCTATCTACAGTTCTGCAAATATGAAAATAAATATAACATGTTTTAAAACATTATACCAATAAAATATGAATTTGTATGAATCAAAACATGAAAGATGTAGACCTATGGTTTTGCAGCATGTTATCTTAAATGAACATCCAAAACACTTGCAACATCATTTAAATTGTTCATAATCTTGGCATTAAGTGAATCAAAAATTGCCTAAATCAGGATTTTGGTGGCATAGCTAATCCTCACAGAATCATTTTGATTAAAACAATAAGAAAATATGCAAATTATGAAATTATGCGCCTTTGATTCCTGAATAATCATACAAGTCAATATAAATCTCAAATTTAACATTCATCTATATTAGTTAATTAGTTACACAACTTACACATAGGATAGCAAATGAAGAAGCTCTTGCAACTAATCCACAGACAAACCCATCTAATCGAGAAGTACATGATATATAGGCTATCAATCATCTCGACATGAACAAACATATGCCTGGCAGCGAGAGATAAAGATTCATTTCCTTGACCAAGAAACCTAGCTTCATATGTTGCACCTCCTACAGTTAAACTCAATCACCAAAACCCTTTCAGTTAACATTTATATTTACAGGTGTAAGAGTTGCAAAATTTGGAGAATAATAGTGCAAAACCTTTGTATATTCTGATAAAGTCACTTGCATTTTGAAGTTGAGAAATTCAACCTTTTTATTTTTACATATAAGAAGATAGCATTGGCCCATTATGTGTTGTAACAGAATACCATTCTCAACCCTAGAGACAATTTCATGCAGATTCAAATGAGTTTAACTTAGACCTTGGCATTAGTTGATTCTGCATATTTGTATTCTGGGATTCTTAAGCAGATCATTTCCATGTTAAAGTGAAAAAGAAAAGCTTTCTTCCTGTGATGTACACCCAACAAACATCTCAATCTGATGATATTAAATCTGTAGCGACAACCATGGCAATAAAATCGACGGCATCAACATTCTTAGCAGAAATGTTCATTTATACACAGTGTCCATAATTGTAACCAAATAAGCATACTTCAAATTAAAAATAGAAGGATTATCTACCTGCACATTACTTGCATCAGGATCTATTTCTCCATATCAGATAATGACTTAACCTGCATAAATAGAGGTAAACATAAAGAAACATTCTCAAAAGTCAAAATCGGCACATGAAACACCGACCATCGGAGGACTAATTGTCTATTAAAACTTTAAAACTTGTGTTGATGATGGTATGAAACTAATTATCTTTAGTTTTTAAATAAACAAATAAATTAAACCACTAATTGTCTATTAAAACCTTAAAACTAATTGTTGCATGTTTATCATTTAGCCACTTTCAATTCACAGATACAGACACAGCCTTATTCAATGCAAAATTTCAAGATATACAAAGCTGAAGATGAAAAATGCTGCCATCTGCAACAATCAATAATTAGTTTTAAAATTCTTGCTTTCTTCCAATAAAAATGTGCAAGATAACAGGATTTTAAGAAAATAAATATATATCATAGAGAATGACGCTCCGTAGTAAACAAAAGCCATTGCTATGAATCTCTCATATTCGTTGTGTCTAAAAGGGCAAACTGGAATCTGCAAAAAGATATAGATATCAAGTTACAATGTTAGACATGGTTTATAATCAAGCTTCTTTAAATTAGATGTGGCGAAACTGGTTAGGTAACACTTTTTTATCCACAATTTTTACTACTTTATAAATAATTACTTCACAAGCATGATTACAATTATCTATTTCAATAGTAATAAAATCTCAAAATAAGGACTTTTTATTCTTTAATATAACATTTTGGGCTACTTTTGACCCATTTTTCCTCTTTAATTGTAAAATATAATCCAAAATTGGTCTAAACGTTCTCCAATTATATGTTCTGTAATTATTTAATATTTTTACCTGTTTTGCAAGTGACAAGCTAGTGTATCCAAGTGTCTGATATTCAACTTTAAACCGAAAAACGCCATAAACGTCGGACATGTTAAAAGAGGCATGATACAAACCCTGCATGTGATTCAAAAGCAAAAGTGGAAGATTTAACAACCTTAAATAGCAAATAACACAAAAATCAATTTGCTAATATCCCAAATTCGCAATACTTTCAACTTGAAGATCTGCCGAATTTCTTTTATAGTTCTGCAAAGAAAAAAATAAATTTACAATATTACAAGTCAAAGAAATTAAAAATAAAACAAACTGTAAAATATAATTAAAATTGAAGTTAACTAACCTTGATAAAGTCAAGACAGGCATTAGAAGTGTTCTTTGTTAAATTTTCTTTATGCTTTCTTTTACTCTAAGATCTGAAGAGAAAACATAGACTACAGATACAACCCTTGTAGATATAGACAACACCAAATAATAAGTTCCAATATGAAAATCCAAACACCCGGTTATTAACATAATCACCCAGTTCACACACCAATTCCATGAAGATTCTAGCAGGCAGAGGGGGCAAAACAGCAACCAATTTTATGAAAATTTAAACAGTTCACTAAACACTAACCTAACAAGGACAAACATCACCGCATACAAGGATCCTATTCATATGAAGCAATAGAACCCTAAATTATCCAGAAAACAAAACAATAACTCTAACAAATTAAAATTGAAAATGAAACATTAACATAGAAAGGATTACATATGAAGCAACAAACGATTCCGAATAGAAAAATCAGAAAAAGAAATTCGAGACCCTTACCGAATTTTATAGTCCAGCAATGGTGTGGCTTAGCCGCCTGAATCCAATCGGAGGTGGTGTGGTTGTGGTCACCGGAGAGAATGAAATAGTGATTGGGGCTAGTGTTTTGTTAAGGCACCTGCTTTACATATTTTGAATTTTGAATCATGTTTTTGAATCCTTCATTTCTCTTCTCATCTTCATTTCTCTTCTCATCAACCATTAAGGGGAACGACGATAGATCTAAATATTACCTAATTGGGAGAATGGAAGCCAAGAATGGTATGGCATGTTTGGGGGAGAAGAAAGCAGAAATCAGACTTTCGATCAAAAGTAAGAAAGAAGAAAACACGGGTGGGGATTGAAGCAAAAATTGTTTGTATCACAGGCTTGTTAAGTTGTATTTTTCTTAATTTTAAGATCTTGAATGTTTATCTCACCAATACTTATTATATAATAAGTAAAGACTAGAATATGATACATTACGTGCACCATTGTTACTTTCACATTGTTTTCCTGGCTTGGTGCCATACTAGACTAAGTAGGCCAAAGCATTTCATCTACATATGATAGAGATGTCTCTATTGCATCTGAAAAAGAGATGCATATAGCTTGTCTGTTAGATATAAGGCTTTTTTGTCCTTTTTTTTCATGTATATTCAATTGCATGTTATTCATATTTATGTAGATGGAACACACTTACAAGTATGTTGGCGAGAGTATTGATTTGCTAGAAGTAAATATCTTTATGTTGTGAACCATCCAACATGATATTATTTACTACTTGGCATTCACTTTTGTGATTTTATATAGTTTTTCCCATGGGGCTTCTTTACCTTAATTTGAGATCTCATATAGGGATGTTTATTTACGCCTAGTAATATAAAATTGCATACCTATCTAGAATTAAGAAAGGACTCATGGTTTTTGTCATATGTGTATTTTTGGCACTTCGAATTTTTTCAAACAGTACGATTCAAACAGTACGAATTTTTTTCAAACAGTACGGGTGACGATTCGAACGAATACGCGCGACGACCGTACGATTCAATTTAAACAGTTAGTAATATTTTAAATTTAAATGAATAAAAGATATTAGTTAATTTATTAGGAATCACAACCTAGAATCATTAAATAAATTCTATTTTTATAAATCGAGTCGTTTCGCTGTGAGACTACGCGATCCGGCATTTTACGCGAAACTGAACGAGACCGACCAACCGGGTGTGATGAAACCACTTATTATGGCACTAATTTGCCATAACTATCATCACCAACCCCTCTCTCTCTCTTCAATTCGTTTTCTCTCTCTCTCTCTCTCTTTCTCTCTAAACCCCTCTCAAGAACACAACTTCTCTCTAAGAATTCGAGCGCATTTCTTTGTGGATTCAAGCAATCTAAGTGTCAAAACGTTCCTCTTGCTGTGTAGATCAAGAAAGTACAAGGATTTTACGCTTTCATCCATCGATTGTGAGGTAAACTCTTGTTTTAAATTCGGTTATAATGGGTGTCTCACGATCCTTATAGTTATGGTAGATTGAATGTTGTAAACACCTCAGATCCACTTAGATAAACCAATGTAGATGGTTAGGAAATCCTAGAACATGATTGTAACCGCAAACAAGGAAAAGATGATACAGGTTCGTGGACCACCAAGTCGGCCGAACCTTTTTGGGTCGAAGGAGAGGGTGGCGAACCCTATCAGCCACGAACCCCCTCTGCAACGAACCTGTCGATCTGTGCAACCCTGCACCTAACCTGTATTGATCTGCAACGAACCAACTGGAACATAGCGAACCTTGCATGTCACACAATCCTAGCCGAACCTAATTATGGCCGAACCCTTTAAGAACCCACGAACCTGCATGGCCGAACCATGGCCATGCAAAACTCTTAGCTGCCGAACCCTTGGATTGAAACCAGCTGCGAACCCTCACATGGCAGCCGAACTACTTGATCTAGGAACCATGAGCCATGAACCTAGGAACAATTGTGACGTGGCCGAACCCTACATTAGGCAAACCCAGCCGAACCTATGGATTAGTCAATAGGTTCGCTGCCCTAAACTCAAGGTCGAACCATGGTTTGTCTAATTAGGTTGGTGTGGGATTTAGGATCAACAAAATTAGTATTAATGATCTAGGGAATGGTTAGTTGGCCATAAAACCTAAGTCGTATGAGAAGTTGATCTCATAATGAACATGCATGGGTTTATTTAATGGATGGGGTGCATGGGATTAATACAAGTGTTAGTTATAAATAATGAAGAATAATGAAGCCAATTGTGGGGTAGAATTTCTATAACTAAGGTCATTAACACACATTAACAACTTGAAATGAATTGTTAGCATGAATAAATTGGATATCTATGTCATATGGTTCAAACATTTTTCGTTATGATCAAGGAAGAATCAAAAGTTATCATTTGGGCCTAAGTGGGCCCCATGGGGCTTAATCGAGCCCATCATGCCTTAAATGCTTACTTAAACTCAAGTAATGATATTTTGATAAAAACTACAGCATTGTGAATTTATTAACTTAAAATTTGATAATTTTCTAAAATCTTGTTTAAATTGAAATAATATGGAATTCAATTATAAATGTTTAGTTAAATGATTATTTGATTATCTTGTTGAGAATTTGTTGTAAATAGACAATATAAATGTCTGGAATTGAACTAGGTACAAAGGAAACTCTGCCGAAATTTATAAAAATGTAAAAGTAAGTTATTATGACTAATCATGGGAAATGGGATCATAAAAAGGGTAACTAAGTTAGATTAGATCATAGATACACTTAGTACTAGGACACTTAGTTACACACACCGAGATAAAGATTTAGATACGACGACTACTACGCGTACTTATTGTATTCGAATTCTTATAAAATAACTCAGGAACTGAAGAAACCTAAGCTACAACAAGAGCGCGCATTTGGTGTTAGATCAATTACATAGCAACACAAGTGAGTTCATTGCCCCTTTTCTAAACAATTTTTGTTTTAAAACGCGGGGCTGAGAAGCATGAGTAAACTGTTTTATTTAAATTGTTTACTTAAATGCTTTTATGTATTATATGTTTTACATATATATGTTTGTTGATACTCCTAGACTCATGTCTAGGTAATTATTAAACAGATCAAATTATCAAGTTAACTAAATTACTCTTAGGAGTAATACTTTAATTCTAAACTCTAATTAAACCCTTAGTCCATCAAGCTCAAATTCAAGAATCTAAATTCAAAGTGGAATCAAAGGAACTAAAACAAAAGATCATATTCAAAGGAAACCTAATTCAGAGTGGAATTTTGAGAACAAAGAATCATAATCAAGAATCAATTATCATTGTGAATCATGGAAATTCTAAAGATCAAGATCAAGAGACTCAAGGAATCAGAAATCATAAATGTGTGTGAATCATTGAAATAATGAAATCATTACAATCTAATGAAATCATTAATATTTGAGTTAAGGTGGATGTCAGTTGTATAGGGAATCAAGACCACGTGTAACACACGTAAAGTCCCTTTAGGTATAGTAGACTCTTGTAGTCAAGCTATATGGGCAATAACGTGAACTATCTAATGAATTCAATATCAAAAATCAAGAGAATCAAAGAGATCAAGAATCAAAGGATATCCGTAAAGTCCCTTCAGGTACAGAAGACCATTGGGTCAGGCTGTACGGGCCTCATTAAAATCTTGTCACGCCCAGGTATACTCCTTGTGAGTTATGCCTGGTATGGGTCACGTGTGAGAGGTTACAACTTGGACAACCACCAACAACTAAGTCTAATTGATTGAGTCAAATAAGGCCCAATCATCATGTCTTAGTTGTATTTAAATGTTTTATTTATTTATTTAAGTAAATATTTAACATTATATTTCTGTCACTGACTTTTGGGAAATCATGTATCTATGATGAACTCAAGAGAATCAAAGGTAAATCAACTTGTGGAAAATCAGAATCTAAATCAATTGTGGGGAATGAAATGCTTAATTATCAGTAACAAGCAATATGTTAAGCAGCCCGGTATGTGGTGGGACGGTGGCTGGGGCTTGTCCCCTACATATACCCTATGTATAAGCATACTTGGTTGGTTAAGATAGTTGGTTGTTAGTGAAATTAAGGTTGTCATTCGGGTAATCAAGGAAACGTATTCAGAATAATCAAATGTTAAGGATCAATAGTGGGAATGAAATGCTTAATTATCATTAACAAGCAGTATGTTAAGCAGCCCGGTATGTGGTGGGACGGTGGCTGGGGCTTGTCCCTTACATATGCCCTATATATAAGCATACTTGGTTGGTTAACATAGTTGATTGTTAATGAAGTTAAGGTTGTCATTCAAGTTATTCAAATTCATTTTATAAAACTTAATGAACTCACCAACCATGTGTTGACTTTATTTTTGCATGACTTCTCAGGTGACGAACAGGTCAACTGAAGAGTTGTTTCTTTTGGACTAGGTAACAGATAGAGGACCTTGCTTTTGGACCTGCATACTTTTGGACATCATACACAGTTATTTTGTATATCTTGTGCAGATACAAGATTGAAGATTATGATGTTATAGTAGATTTACATTGTTAAATTATAAACTTAACTGATGTAATTTAACTTTGTAATTCTATTTTATTCTAGCAAGTTTCTCATTTATATATCATGTGCAATGTAAACAATCTGATCATTTCGATTATCACTCATGATATCGCGCCCCGGGAGCCTTCCGCCCGACGGGGAAACCCGATCCTACCCCGCCGGCTCGGGGTGTGACAATGGGTTAGTTGTATTTAGTCTATATCAAAAAATAAATAATCTAACTCAAAATGGGTCAACTGTTTCTGAATACTATCAAAACTAAATACAATGTGGAAGCAATTTGATGCAATGGTTCAACTTCCCTCCTATACTTGTCAAGCTTCAGAAGACTTTAATGATTTTAGTCACCTAATAAAACTTATGCAATTATTAATGGGATTAGATGAGGTTTATCAACTTGTAAGAACAAATCTCTTGACAAGAGACCCCCTCCCCTCTATAAAAACAACTTTTTCAATAGTTTCAAGGGGGGAGTCTCATAGGGGAACTAATAATTTAACAAAGGGACAGAACATGAGTTTTTTTATCTAAAACAAATCAAGGATTTGATACTAAAAAGAAATTTACGAAAGGACCAGATCCAAATTTGAAGTGTAGCCATTGCAACAAAATTGGCCATGTTGTAGAAAAGTGTTTTGAAATTGTGGGATATCCACAAGGATTCCAACCCAGAAATAGGTCACAGTCATTTGGGTAGGTTAATAAATCTGCTATGTCATATAATAATAAAGGAGTTAAAAGTGAACACACAACTTCCCCAAGTCTTACATCTGAACAGATTACTAAACTGTTGAGTCTCTTGAATGAAAAACAAATTGAAGAAGAAAAAAACATCTCCAATTTTGGAGGTAATTCCACTAATCTATTTTCTGGAAATGTGTTTGTTAAACCTGTCTTTAGTTTTACAAACTGCATGTCACATAAGAATTCTGGTTGGATTGTTGATTCAGGTGCGAATCAACATATGGTCATGTCAGATAAAGATATGTTTAATAAAACTGATGTGTCAAATCTTAATATAACTGTTAAACATCCTAATGGCACAAATACTTTAGTTACTAAAATTGGATGTTTGAAATTAACAGAAAATGTTATTCTATCTGATGTGTTCGTAGTACCTGGATACTATGTGAATATAATGTCAGTTTTTAAATTAGCTAAAGACAACAAATTGTGTGTGCTATTTGATGAACATAAGTGTTATATTCAGGATTTGCACACAAGGAAAACCTTGGTGACTGGTAATCAAATAGATGGATTATATATAACTGGAGAAAACCCTGAAAAGGTGTGTTTCAATAGGGTTATAAATAAGAACATTTGGCACTCTAGATTTGGACATCCTTCAAATCAAGTTCTTATGATTTTAAATAAAAACTTTAGAATACTTAATGATGAGCTGCCATGTGATATATGTTTAAAGTCAAAACAACATAGAGAACCTTTTCAATTAAGTGAGCATAAATCAACTGATATAGGATAACTAATACACCTGGATGTATGGGGTCCATATAGAACAGTTAGTCATGAGGGATATAAGTATTTTTTAACAATTGTGGATGATTATTCTAGAACAATATGGATATATCTTCTAAAGAGAAAAGATGAAGTGTTTTCTAACATTGAAATATTTTTTAATTTGATCAAGAATCAATTTAATAAAAATATTAAAGTGTTTAGAAGTGACAATGGTTTAGAATTTGTTAATAATCAATTTAAGAGTTTTTGTGAAAAAATGGAATATTTCATCAAACAACATGTGCTTATACACCCCAACAAAATGGCATAGTGGAACGAAAAAATAGGCATTTACTTAATATGGCTAGATCATTATTATTTCAAAGTAATGTCCCTGTTAGATTTTGGACTGATTGCATACTAACTGCTGCCTATTTAATCAACAGGCTTCCCTCTTCAATTCTAAACGGCAAATCCCCTTATGAAATTATGTTTGGCTTTTCTCCCTCTTTAAAACACCTTAGAGTCTTTGGTTGTTTGTGTTTCTCAAATATTCTAGATAATAATAATAAATTTGAGAGTAGATCAGAAAAATGTGTATTTCTTGGATACTCTGTTTTTAAAAAGGGTTATAAAGTTTGGAGTTTAGACTCAAAAAGAATTTTTTACTCTAGAGATATTAAATTTTTTGAAGAAATTTTTCCTTTTCAAACTGATTTTGAAAAAAGTAATAATAATAATGATAACTGTAATATCACTAGTCTTAATTTCTTTGATCAGATTGAACACAACAATTCATGTCTATAGTGGTGAAACTAGGGACGAGATCGGTACCATACCGGTACCGTACCAGTACCGATACCAAAAATACCGGTATCGAAATTCTTGAAAAATGGGTACCGATACCAGTACCGAAACATTAGGTACGGTACCGGTTCGGTATCGGTACCGGTATTTTCGGTACTTGCTGGTTTTGTACCGTTTTCTCAATTTTTTGTTGTGATGAAGAGGAAAAATATTATTCTTCGAATTATAGATGTTATTATGTTATAATTATAAGAAAAATTTATGCATATGAATGCATCATATGAATACATTATAAAAAAATCAAGTTCACAAAACGAAGAATTGCAAACAAAAAAAATATGAACACATCGTCCTTTGGATTTATATAGTATTTTTATATTTATTATTTAATAATTAAAATGTTAATTTGGTTTTAACGCATCATGGTAAATATTTTTTAAACTATACTAGGTTAGTAAATAATCAAAATCAAAACAAAAAAATATCTATATTTCGGTACCGGTACCGTTTCGGGAATTTTCGGTATTTTACCGGTACCGGTTAGTACCGATACCGAAACTTGAGAAAATGAAGTACCGTTACCGGTACCGAATCTACCGGTACGGTACCGATATTCGGTACAAAAATCCCATTCCTAGGTGAAACTCCTAATGATGATCACAGGGATATAGAACAACAACTGATTTATTTGCTCCTAGAATTGATAGAGTAATTAGCAAAGGCTTGGTTGATAATTCTATGCAACACTGTGAAGAACCTGGTTCCAGTGATGGCAGGAATATTTTTCAGCAGCCTCATGGTGAAAATATTAGTTCTGGTGAGGTAAGAGAGGTTGGTGATATTAATGAAGAAATTATTAATTTTGAAGGAGCTAATGATCCAAATAAGGACACTAGCACTCTTTTGCGTTTTTTGCCCAAATCTTTGTTTTCTTTTTTCATGGTCTTTATTATACATAAATAGGGGGGCTTATTTTTTGTGATTTTGCTAATTCATCACCGTTTAGAAATTATTTACAAATGTAAGTACTTACACTTACTTACACTTGTAAATAACTTCTAAACGGTGATGAATTAGCAAAAACACAAAAAAGAAACCCTCCCTATTTATGTATAATAAAGACCATGAAAAAAAACAAAGATTCGAGCAAAAAACGCAAAAAATGCCAGGGTTATGCGGTTATCGCAATAAGGAATGGTTAACAAAGGAACCACCCCTATATATATAGATAGGAAAATGTTCAAATAAAAACCCATGGATAAAGCTATAATCCAATAACTATCATCTAATGGTTATTTAAAAAGTCAAGTGAATAAGATAATACCATGTGTCATATTTCTTTTTTTATTATTCAAAAGCATATTAAACATTTTGTTATTATTACAATGCTAGATTTAATATGGTGATGACATTTGTCACCTTGTATTTTATTTTAATTAATGCACTCTTTTAATAAAAGTTGCACTCTCTTTTTTTATACATTCACAACTTTTTTATGCTATATTATTTTTTTTATAAAAATTGCACCATTTTACTCGTCTCAATTTTCTCTTTAATTTTGTTATAATCTTGACTATGTTTTTAAAATTTTTTAAAATGCTCCGTATAGATTATTTTATTCACTTGACTTTTTAATTAACCATTAGATGATATTTATTGGGTTATAGCTCTATCCATGGGTTCTTATTAGTTCACAATCATATTCATATATATAGGGAAGTGTTCTAATGCTAACCTTAGGATCAATCAATAACCCAATAACCCTACCATATTTAATAATCAAATTTTAAGATTCTGATCTAAGGGTTGATATTTAATTATAATAAGATAATGTATTTGATTTGAAAGAAAATGGAATAAGGATATTAATGTAATTTGCTATATTAAATACTTTACCCCCTCTTTTTTTATACATTCGTAACTTTTTTATACTATAATATTTTTTTATGAAAATTGGACCATTTTACTCTTCTTATTTTTCTCTATAATTCCGTTATAGTCTTGACTAGGTTTTCTCATTTTTTTTCGGATGTTCGTATTTACACAAATGTAACAAGTATAAAAATAACAAATTATTTGTAACGAGTTGTAACGAATTTGGGTTTACATTGTTGTAGAATAAATAGGGGTTACGTTTAAGAGTGTAAACGAGCCAAGCCGATCCCGAGATCGTTAATTACGTTATATTCTTGACTAGGTTTTTTATTTTTTCCGGATGCTCGTTAATTACGTTATATTCTTGATTTTGTAACGAATTATGGTTTTTAAAGTATTAAAATGTGTTTACAATCTTGTAGATATAATTTTTAAAGTATTAAAATGTATTTACAATCTTGTAGATGTAACAAATTTTGGTTTTTATCAACAAAATGTTATAGTATTTTTTTAAAAACTATTAAAATATATTTACAATCTGGTAGATATATTTTTTTTAAAGTATTAACATGTATTTACACAGACGAATTTTGGTTTTTATCAACAAAATGTTATAGTATTTTTTTAAGGTATTAAAATGTATTTACAATCTTGTAGATATATTTTTTTAAAAGTATTAAAATGTATTTACAATCTTGTAGATATAACGAATTTTGGAGCATCCGGAAAAAATAAAAAACCTAGTCAAGAATATAACGTAATTAACGACCGCGGGATAGTCTTGGCTCGTTTACACTCTTAAACATAACCCCCTTTTATTCTACAACAATGTAAACCCAAATTCGTTACAACTCGTTACAAATAATTTGTTATTTTTATACTTGTTACATTGGTGTAAATACGGACATTCGAAAAAAATAAAAAAAACCTAGTCAAGAATATAACGGAATTTAAGAGAAAAATAAGACGAGTAAAATGGTGCAATTTTCATAAAAAAATATTATAGTATAAAAAAGTTATGGATGTATAAAAAAAGAGGGGGTAAATTAGTACAATGAGCAAATTACTAATGTGCCATCGTCAGATTTAATAATAGAAATCCATGTGTTTAATTTTGATTGGGTAATTAGAGTTAATGGGTTATTGCCATAAGTGTGGGTTATAATTAAATCACATCCTATATATATATATATATATATATATATATAGGGAAGTGTTTTAATGCTAACCCTCTCTTACGGCGATAACCCATTAACTTTGGCAAAACGAAGCCGAATCTTGAATTTTTTTTTTGAACATCATTGTAACACAATTTGAACACCATGTTCTTTTATGAGTTTGGGCTAATTCATCACCGTTTGGGCTCTTACAGTACTGTAGGTGTTTAAATATTTAAAACTTACAGTACTGTAGCACAAAACTTACAGCGATGATATTTTTTAAACGGTGATGAATTAGCCCAAACTTATAAAAGAACATGGTGTTCTAATTGTGTTACAATGATGTTCAAAAAAAAAAATTCAAGATTCGGCTTCGTTTTGCCAAAGTTAATGGGTTATTGTCGTAAGAGAGGGTTAGCATTTGATCTCAATCCTATATATATATATATATAGGATTTGGTTCAAATAAGAACCCTGCTTAATAGCGGTAACCCAAATAACCCTGCAAAAAATGCCCGAATCTTTGGGTTTTTTTTCATGGTCTTTATTATACATATTTAGGGGGTTTATTTTTTGTGTTTTGGCTAATTCGCAAGGCAAATCGAATTTGCATCGGTGTAAAAGTTTTGCAATTTTCGCAACATTTAGAAAAGTGCAAAACTTTTACACCGATGCAAATTCGATTTGCCTTGCGAATTAACCAAAACACAAAAAAGAAACCCCCCCTAAATATGCATAATAAAGACCATGAAAAAAACCCAAAGATTGGAGTATTTTTTGCAGGGTTATTTGGGTTACCGTAATTACAGTGGGTTAACAATGGAACCATCCCCTATATATATATATATATATATATATATATATATATATATATATATATATATATGGGAATGATCCCTTTTTAACTCACTTTAATTGTGGTAACCCAAATAACTCTCTGAAGATCAAGCCAAATCTTTGGTTTTTTTCATGAGCTTTATTACACTAGTGCAAGACTATGTTATATTATGTGTATAAGCTAATTTACGAGCGTGTACGAAATTGCACTAGTGTAAAGTTTTGACATTTTTGTAACATTTAAAAGTTGTCAAAACTTTACACTAATGCAATTTCGCTTACGCTTGTGAATTAACTCATACACGTAAAAGAACATAGTCTTGTACATGTATAATAAATGTCATGAAAAAAAACAAAGATTTGGGTTGATCTTGTGAAAATTATTTGGGTTACCACAATTAAGGATGGTTATAATAAGATCTCAATCCTATATCTATATATATAGGGGATACATGTATACATAATCCACTAAAAATGAATTGATCCATAAACCATCATTCAATGATTAATTTAAAATGTAAGTGGATAGGATCATGTCACGTGTCATTTTCCATTTTTTGATATGGGAGTGCTTTTTGGATATTTTGTAACAACTCAAAAAGCTAGATTTAATATGGTGGTGACAAGTGTCACCATCTAATATATTTTAATAAATATAATGTTTTATATAAAGGTTACCCCCTCTTTTTTTAAATATTCATAACTTTTTATATTATATTATTTTTTAAAAAAATTGCATTATTATACTTGTCTCATTTTTTCTTTAATTCCATTATAGTCTCGTCTAGTTTTTTTAGATGTCATGTATTTACATCATTGTAACAAGTTAAAAAATAAAAAAATTAATTTGAAATTTTTTCAAACGATAGTAAATTACAGTGATGTAATTTACATTGATGTAATTTACAGTGATGTAACACATTATTTACAAAAATATAACTTATTATTTACAGTGTTGTATTTTCTCTTTAATTCCGTTATAATCTCCACTCGTTTTTTTAATTTTTTCTCATCTATCATTTATTTACATCGATATAACGAGAATAAAAATAACACATTATAATAACACATTATTTTGAATTTTTTTTCTAACAATGATAATTACATTGACGTAATATATAGTGATATAATTTACAATGACGTAATTTTACCATTGTTAGAAAAAAATTTAAATTAACTTTTTATAATTAGGCTCGTTACAATTAGGGGTGAGCAAAAAGTCAAAAAAACCAAACCCGAAGCGAATTAACCGAAAAACCGAACCGGAACCAAATTAACCAAAAAAACGAATTGGAACCGAATTAACCGAAAAAACCGAAACCGATAAGTACATTGACATAATATACAGTGATATAATTTACAGTGATGTAATTTTACCATTGTTAGAAAAAAATTTAAATTAACTTATAATTAGGCTCGTTACAATTAGGGGTGAGCAAAAAAAGTCGAAAAAACCGAACCCGAACTGAATTAACAAAAAAAACCAAACCGGAACCAAATTAACCAAATTAACCAAAAAAACCAAACTGGAACCGAATTAACCGGAAAAACCGAAACCAATTTTTCGGTTCGGTTTCGGTTTTTCATATTTTAAAAACGGAACCGAGCCGATTTTTAATCTTGTTTAAAAATTAATATATATAATTTATATATATTAATTGTTAAACATGTTGTATTTTCAATATTGGGTGTGAGAAAAAAAACCGAAAACCGATTAGTTCATAATAACTAAAAACCGACTATTTTTGTTTTCGATTTCGATTTTTGCCAAAAATTGAACAAAATCGAACACACCCGTAGTTACAATGATGTAAATACGGAGCATCTAAAAAAAACTAGTCGAGACTATAACAGAATTAAAGAGAAAAATGAGATGAGTATAATAGTGCAATTTTTTTTAAGAAAAATAATATATTATAAAAAAGTTATTAATGTTTAAAAAAGAAGGGTAATCTTTATATAAAAAATTAGATTTATTAAAATATATTAGATGGTGGCACTTGTCACCACCATATTAAATCTAGCTTTTTGAGTGGTTACAAAATGTGCAAAATGTCCTCCCATATTAAAAAAAAATGGAGAATGACACATGACACGATCATATGCACTTACATTTTAAATTAACCATGGATGATGGTTAATGGGTTAGTTCATTTTTGGTGGGTTATATTTTTATCCTTTCCCTATATATACAAGGATAAAAAATAACCCTTGTCTTTTGCTACAAACAAATAACTCATTTCAACCAATAACCAATTTACACATAAGCATTTTATTAAATTATTAAAAAGGGTATGATAGTTATTTTCACTACAATGTAAGATAAGGATACATTTATATTTTTTTATTAGTTGTACTACTTTAACTTGTCAAATTCATTATTAATTATTTCAAGACAAATTAAGCATTCATATTTTTCTCTCTAAAATCACCACATCTATGTAGAAGATATATTTTACAATTGAGATTTCTTCTTTCTTCCCTCTGATTAACAACTGTAAATGCTAAAAATGGGAGATGGTGAAATCGTAGTTGTAGAAGACGTGTATGAAGGTTTTGTTGAAAACCCTAATCAAGAGATGGATGACGCATTTAATTCACAAATCATGGATGATGAGTTCGTTAAAAACGTTGATGAAAAGAAAGAAGACTCATAGAAGCTTCAATACATTGATGTTGATAACAAAGGTTAGTTTTTAAATGCTTTTATGAATCATGTTTCACAAAGGAATGTTGAATTTCATTAGTTTCATGTATATGGTTCCATGTTTGTTTTTCTTCAATTTATAATGCTAATGGCATTTTTTAGTGACTTTCTAACTTCAATTTCAAAGTTTTTTTTCTTTAATTTAAAATGCTGATGCTATTTTCACCAATGTTAGTTTATATTCTTAGATAACCATTCAAGCTTAATATTTTTTGTAACTTTGTAACTTGAATTTCAAAGTTAGTTTTCTTCAATTACAATGCTGATACCATTTTCACCAATATTCGATTACAACGTTGTATTAGTTTGATGTAATTTCCTTTTCAATATGTTTTTGATCAATTGAAATGTTAGTTTATATTCTTAGGTAACCATTCAAGCTTAATTTTCCAAACCCCAAACGGGACATGCTACTGGTCTCCTAAAGTTAAAAAGGACCAGTGACCGGCTGTAGGAAAAATATATAGTAATTATGAGGAAGTTGTAAAAATGTATGAAATGTATGCAGAGAAGGCTGGGTTTGTTATTCGATGTAGTTCTTATAAGAAATGGAAGGGTGTGATAATCCATTAAGTGTTGTGTTGTAACAGAGCTGGAAAACCTAAGTGTAGGATGTTTGATTCTTTGAATGCTTATTCATTAGGTGGAAGTCGTTCTACTTCTATTAGAGCTATTAACTGCCCAACACATATCAGAGTTAAAATTCTAAAGGGTTCTGATGGTTACTTATAATATAAATTTAATGAAAATCACAACCATGATATGGTTTCTTCTGATAATATGGACTTGACTCGTAAGGGCAAGCCTTTGAAATTTGATGATATAAAGTTTATTCATACTATGAGTTTACAAGGAGTAGGTTCTGTTGTTGCACATCGTTTCCAAACAGCGTTGAAAGGTGGCCAACACAGCATGCGAGATACCAGGAATGTTTTCGAGAATGTTAGCCAGCGTATTAGAATGTTTATCGGTGACCGCGATGTTCAAATGTTTCTGAATAGGTTGAAGGAACTTGCTGCCACTTTATCAAATTTTACTTATGACTTGGCACATGATGAGCATGAATTGAAAGGCGTGTTCTGGGCTGATGATATTTCCCAAACTAGTTATAAAATGTTTTGTGATGTTATAACGTTTGATGCCACATATTCTACGAATAAGTAAGTTGGTTTATATAATATGGACTTGACTCGTAAGGGCAAGCCTTTGAAATTTGATGATATAAAGTTTATTCATACTATGAGTTTACAAGGAGTAGGTCCTGTTGTTGCACATCGTTTCCAAACAGCGTTGAAAGGCGGCCATCACAGCATGCGAGATACCAGGAATGTTTTCGAGAATGTTAGCCAGCATATTAGAATGTTTATCGGTGACCGCGATGTTCAAATGTTTCTGAATAGGTTGAAGGAACTTGCTGCCACTTTATCAAATTTTACTTATGACTTGGCACATGATGAGCATGAATTGAAAGGTGTGTTCTGGGCTGATGATATTTCCCAAACTAGTTATAAAATGTTTTGTGATGTTATAACGTTTGATGCCACATATTCTTTTAATATGTTAGTTGGTTTATATAATATGGACTTGACTCGTAAGGGCAAGCCTTTGAAATTTGATGATATAAAGTTTATTCATACTATGAGTTTACAAGGAGTAGGTCTTGTTGTTGCACATCGTTTCCAAACAGCGTTGAAAGGCGGCCATCACAATATGCGAGATACCAGGAATGTTTCGAGAATGTTAGCCAGCATATTAGAATGTTTATCTATGACCGCGATGTTCAAATGTTTCTGAATAGGTTGAAGGAACTTGCTGCCACTTTATCAAATTTTACTTATGACTTGGCACATGATGAGAATGAATTGAAAGGCGTGTTCTGGGCTGATGATATTTCCCAAACTAGTTATAAAATGTTTTGTGATGTTATAGCCTTTGATGCCACATATTCTACGAATACGTAAGTTGGTTTATATAATATGGACTTGACTAGTAAGGGCAAGCCTTTGAAATTTGATGATATAAAGTTTATTCATACTATGAGTTTACAAGGAGTAGGTCCTGTTGTTGCACATCGTTTCCAAACAGCGTTGAAAGACGGCCATCATAGCATGCGAGATACCAGAAATGTTTTCGAGAATGTTAGCCAGCATATTAGAATGTTTATCTATGACCGCGATGTTCAAATGTTTCTGAATAGGTTGAAGGAACTTGCTGCCACTTTATCAAATTTTACTTATGACTTGGCACATGATGAGCATGAATTGAAAAGCGTGTTCTGGGCTGATGATATTTCCCAAACTAGTTATAAAATGTTTTGTGATGTTATAGCGTTTGATGCCACATATTCTACGAATAAGTAAGTTGGTTTATTGTCATTTTTATTTTGTTTTATGTAATGTATATCAGTTATATCTTTACTTATCATGTTAAATTTTCATATACAACATAATATTTGTTCCATTTACAGGGGTAGATCATCACAAGAAATGCATTACTTTCGAAGCTGGTTTAATTAATAGCGAGATAGTAGAAGCATATGAATGGTTGCTGCAGACATTTATTAGATTTCACCACCACCAACCTAGACTTGTTTTAACATACCAAGATCCGAAAATGCGGCAAGCGGTATCTACGTTTTCAAACAGGTTACCCATCGTCTTTGCATGTGGCATATTATGAAGAAGTTACCGTCCAAGGTTTTTTCTTTTTTTATACAACTTTCTCATTAGGATATTAATAATTATGTTCTAATATTAATAGGTAACTTACAGCAATGCAAGTTGAAATGAAGAAATTTAATAGTATTTTGTTATAACATGTCCATGTGCAATGTACAAAATGAAGAAATTTAATTATGTTACAGTACTATAAATTGAGTCAAATTTCCAAATTTTGAGAAACAAACATGGCTTATATTAAAAGGTTTACATATTTACCAATTGTTGGTCCCCTGTGTAAAAATTGCAGCATGTTGAACTTTTCCTTAACATTAATGTAGCAAGTGAAGAAATTTTGCTTACATGGTTGTATGAGTGTAATGGGGGTATTTTGCAGATGTGTATAAATGATTTTGTGTATTTTATTTGGATGTTTGTAGATCTCTTCGGATTTACTCCAGAATTCTAATCTTAGGAGTTCAATTCACAAGTTGGTTTGGAATTTGTACATTACTCCTTCCATATTTGAGGAAAGATGGATGAAAATGATAATGCAATTTAACTTGAGCCATAATCTTTGGCTAAGTGATATGCTTGCAATTAGAAATCGTTGGGTGTCAGCGTACTTCAGAGATATTCAAATGTGTTGTTTGATGAAAACCACCTCCAGATGCGAGAGTTCGAATGCAATGTTTAAAGAGAATTCTACTTTTTCTAATACCCTAGTTCAATTTTTTTGTCTTTTGACACAGCCATTAACCATCAACATTACGACCAAAGAATAATGGAGTTCAAGACTAACACTACTATACCTCTAATGCATACTGATCTACGGGTAGAGAAGCATGCTGCTCGCGTTTACACTCAATTTGTTTTTGGAGATGTTGGAAAAGAGATCTTAAAAAGTATGATGATGTGTTTCATAACACATGTGGAGGTTATTGATCAAACCAAGGTCTGCACTATTACTCACATGAAGCATAATGCTATTAATGTTAATGACTTCAAGTTAAATTTTGTAAGTTATGCTATGTTTTATTTAATTATTGACTTTTAAAAACACCATTTTTTTTAGTTGCATTTTTTTGTAGGTTAGCTTCCACATGTTTGAACACTTTTTCTAATGTTCTTGCATGGGGTTTACTAGGATTGGATATATGTGTCGACCTATTTTTTGTCTTTCGTGTACAAAACATTGAACATATTCCGGATAGGTATTTTGTCAACCGTTGGAGGAAAGAAGCTCTCCTGAGTTATGTTTACAGCATTGGAAACTGGTTGGCTGCTGATAATAATGAGTTTGTGGTCTTAGGAATGAATTTCTAGATTATGTCAATGCTTGCATCGATCATTTGTGTGATGATATTGATAGAATGTCACGTTTTGCTGAAAATATTAAGGCGTTAAAGACTAAATTGAACGCGAAATTCCGGGTATGAGGGCGAGTAAAAGGCGTGCTATTGTTATAGAGAAATTGGTTTGGAGTTCAGTTGACACAAGACATAGCTTTAGTTCCTCCCAAAGGCATTAGGAACAAGGGTTGTGGGACTAGTCGTAGGTTAGTTGGTCCTGGGGAAAAGCAATTGTGAAGTCAAAGAAAAATCCACAGTTGTGTCGGTCTTGTAACCAGGTTACCTTCTATGACTCACGCAACTGTAAGACGAAGGAAAAAGCTAGTTCATCTGCTACTTAGTATAATAGTTATGATATAATTTGGCTTCTCACATGATGATCGTTTTTTTGGGCATCGTCTCTTATTTTGGTTTCCTATGGTCAGCCTACGGTAAATTATAAGACTAATGTGGCAAGTACTTTATTTTTGTGTTTTTGATTTTATTTTCTATGTATGTATGGAACAAAGTTTAACAATTTGGTATTAAATGAAGCTATGCTCTTATTGAATGATTGCTAAAAATGAAACTTACAACTAATGCAAGTTACTATTTAATGACATGTTTGTTTTGTTTAGCAGGTTTTAGTTTTTGGGTCACATAATCAGATACACTTCCTTGTCATTTGTTGTAATTTACATGGTTTTTGAGTGGTAGGTTTAGAGCTATTAATAGTTGGTCTTCTCTTTTTTGTAATCAAGTAACTGACCTATTTTCAACTTTGTTATTTTTTTTTGGGTTACAACATTGTAAATAATGTGTTTTATTATCAAATTGAACTGCAAGTTATGGGTATTTTTTACTTACATCGCTGTAAGTGAAAATTTTACAACACTGTAAGCTCTTTAAACGATTATAAATTTACGCAACCACAT
Source organism: Mikania micrantha (assembly GCA_009363875.1). Taxonomy (NCBI): domain Eukaryota; kingdom Viridiplantae; phylum Streptophyta; class Magnoliopsida; order Asterales; family Asteraceae; genus Mikania; species Mikania micrantha. Next base: position 19,616,272 of record CM018685.1, read on the forward strand.
AGAATAACAATGTGTTTCTAAAATGTGTACGATGATTTAAAAAAAACAAGCATTGATTTTTTTACAATCAATGAACTTAATGTATTTTTAATAATGTGTTTTTTTTTTTGTTTTTTTATGAGGGTTACAATAGTGTAAATAATGTATTTTTAATATCAAATTTTGTTGTTTTTTCTTTTTAGGAGGGTTACAATGATGTAAATAATGTACTTTTTTAATTTTTTTTTGTTTTTTATGTAAATAATTTTTTTATTTGTTCTTTTACATTCATGTAAAATGTTTTTTTGGAACGATATTTTTCTCTCAAAATTTTTTTCCTTTTTTGGTCATGATTTTAAATGTATTAATTATTTTTGTAGTTAAATTTTTAATATGCTAATGTTTTATTATAATTACAATAATGTAAGTAATTCGTTAGTTTTTTACATGGATTTAAAAATTTTCACATACGACCCATAAAAAAACAAGCAAATCGCATGACAAACCATTACTAAATACAAAGGCAAAAGTTTCATGGTTAAACATTACCAAGTACAAAATGAAGCGAACCCTAGTGTTGCATGTCTAAGTTACGTTGCATAAGATATATTTATAAAACATTGTAGAATTGCTAACTTCATTTTCAAAAATTCAACTTTCTGTTAAAATATGGCATAACCATTATTTCACAATTTTCATATCTTAAAATTATTTACAAAACACCCGTGTTGAACAAAAACATAAGGGAGAATGGCCATTCAAAATGGAACCCAAAATCAAATATAACATGTAAAAACGCAATTAGGAACCTTGAATCATTTGTGTATGCGGACAAAATGTTGTTGCTATCGGCGATTGGAAACCTAAATCAGTGGCAGTGCTGAATGACGATTAGGAACCCTAAAAAATTAGCCCTTTTCTGCTCATGAGCTTTCGAATCGTGCTCCCGTGCTGCTGTCTCTCATCTTTGCGAGCCCTAAAAAATCAGCCCTTTTCTGTCACTCATCTTTGCCTCTATAAAATTGGTCAACTAGGGGTACATTTATTCCTAAATCATCTTCCGTAAATGAAAGGTTAACATAGAAATGCAATTTAACCTGTATATGCGGACGAATTGATGTTGCGCTCGTGATTAGGAACCCTACTGTCGATGAAGTATCGGCTTGCTCCTGCAATGGTGTTAAGAACTCTAAAATAAACGCTGTTGCGTTGGACTGTATGCTTGAAATATGTTGCTCCTATGCTTCAAAGGATAAAAATATAACCCACCAAAAATGAACTAACCCATTAACCATCATCCAATGGTTGCTTTAAAATGCAAATGCATAATATCGTGCCATGTGTCATTTTCCATTTTTTAATATGTGAGGGCATTATAGACTTTTTGTAATTATTATTGTTAGAAAAAAAATCAAAATAATTTGTTATATTACAACACTGTAATTTAGCATTGTAAGAAAAAAAATTTCAAAATGATGTGTTATTTTTATGCTCGTTACATCGATGTAAATAAAGGACATATGTGAAAAAAATTAAAAAAAAACTAGTCGAAATTATAATGGAAATAAAGAGAAAATTACATCATTGTAAATAGTGTGTTACATCACAGTAAATTATATAATTGTATATAACTTCATTTTGCATTTGATTACTTTAATTTTGTATGTTAGGAAAAAAATTTAAATAATGTGGTATGTTTATGTTTGTTACATCGATGTAAAGCGACATATTTGGGAAAAAAATTAAATGTAGTCTAGATTAAAACGGAATTAAAGAGAACATACATCATTGTAAATAATAAGTTATATGTCTGTAAATAATGTGTTACATCACTGTAAATTACATCATTGTAATTGTGACAACTAGTAGCAGATCGTTCGACAATCCGTACGACATGTGTACCTTCACTATTACTATGTGTAAATACTATGTGTTAAACAGTTGTGTGACAACAATTCTAGGAATACATATTGTAACATCACTGTATTTCAGGTTGTCCGTACATGTTTAATTGTACTGTTACGACCTGATATGATAATTATTAATGATGATGAATTATTGGATGTTATTACTTATATTGGTATACATATTGAGAACATATTATTATAAGCATAAACCATGGGGAGTTTAGTTGAAATACAACTAAACAGAACCAGAGAGTTATTACAGCTGAACATATGCTATGGGTTGTTGATTTGGGATAGTGTGGTTTAGGATTCTATAGTCAAAGATAGGCAAGGATATAATGATGGTCTATCGAAGAGGTGGTGGGACGATGGCTGAGGCAGTTGCGACTGACCTCTACATATGCCCTATACATAAGCCATCTTCGGTTTATCATGATTATATCAGTGTTGAGGCTTTGGTGAGGAGAATCCGAGGTTTTTGGTTTGGGATAGAAAAGAGTTATGAGTTGGTTATCGTCTGGTTGCTAAACATACTCAAGGACACATGGTCATGGTTTATCGAAATAGCGGTGGAACGGTGGCTGGGGAGGTTGCGACATACCCCTACATATGCCCTATACATAAGCATATTTCGGTCTATTATGGATGTGTCAGTGATATGTTTAGTGGGATTGGATTGGGATATTATAATATACAAGATAATAAAATAATGGAAGCATTATTAAAGATAAACACGCATTGGTGAGGTTACGATTATAAATTAAACGTGAATGTTATTTTAAAAATATTAACTTAATAATGTATTCGCGTGGGTTACAATTCACACGAAGATAATTATTAAGAATAATATTCTGAAACGATATTCCATAAATCGTAAATCGGATCGAAATACGATACGAGCGTTGGATTCGGAAGGGTGACGATCTTTACGAATTCGTACGTAAGTAACGCGTTTCGATGAGATAACGGAATAATATTAAATTATATTAAATTAATAAATGAAATTAATAACGTTTATCAGGAATCAGAACCTAAAACAAAACCGAACAAATCGTTTTACTTAAATAATTAATTTAACGAAGGAAAACGGAGGCATTGTATTTAAACGATTTTATTTAAAAATCGTTTCATTGAAACGAAACTTATTTATTTAAACGCTTTATGTTTTAAATGTTTTTTACAAACAAAACCGAGCACATTATAATTTTTATCGCGAAATAAGCGAGACCGAGCATGCGGGAAAGACACGATGTATAAAAGATGGAAAACCTTCCATCTCTTTCATTTTCTCAAGCTTCTTTCTCTCTCTAAACTTGCTAACCCGCCACCACCCTCTCTCTCTACCTTCTCTCTAGCTTATCTCCCTCGTTACTCGACGGATTCGCGAGATCTTGGCGCCTAAACGACCGCGTGATTAAGGAGAACACAAACCCACGAAGAAATCAAACTTTTGGCCGACATATAGAGGTATATCTCGAGTTTTGTTTCTGTTTCTTACACTAACAACAAACCGGTTTGCATCTTGGTGGTCAAACGATTTCTATACTTGGAAAAACACTAAACGAAACTTGTATAAGCATGAGAGACCATGGATGAACCTGTAAGAGGTTAGATCTAGGTGAGGATGATGATAAGGAAGCTGGGTTCGCGACCAACAGGTCGGCCGAACCTGTTAGGGGTTGGCCTAACCTCTCGTTATTCGAGCTAGCATGAGAACCACCACCTGCATGGGCCACAAACCTGGAAATCTCTGGGACGAACCCTAGCTAGCTGCGAACCTTTCCTTAGGCGAACCATGGAGGGGACCGAACCTGTGATCATCAACAAGCCAAGGCGGCGAATCTTTGATTGCCGAACCCCTAGGACCAACAAACCTAGGGGAAACGAACTTGTTGCATCAAACTTCATCTAGACAAACCTCCCTTGTGGATGAAGCTACATCCAGCAAACATAAAGCCAAACCTTAGCACTATGCTTGGCCGAACCCTAGCACTATGCTTGGTCGAACCTTAGCACTCCGCTTGGACGAACCTTGTATCCACGAAACCCTTGGGCCGAATCTGATGGCCGAACCCTATGAACACCGAACCTTAAAGTTTTCTGGTCCTATGAGGGTCGAACCTAAATTCTTTTAATTAAGGGATTAAGGGTGAAAAAGGAACAAGAATATTAAGTGTATTTGTGCATGCATGAGGATTTCATGAACCACCACCTTTTCTCTCTCTAACATAAGTTTTCTTTAAACTATGGAGTTATATATATATTGAACTTATTGTGTAAACTTAGCATTTCATGTGGAGAATCTAAACACACTTTTCTTAAACATAAAGTGATTATAATAAATTTGGTTATGGTGGTCGATGAAATGGAATCATGGATGTAGGTAGAGGTATGTGTACGATTAGGATTATCACCTCTACATATACATACCTATGAGTGTATACATAGGATCTCAAGACTTGGTTATCATTAGGTGATGATAAAAGAAATAACAAGTTTAAGTTATAAACTAATGATGATTAATTAAAAAATATTAGTTGAATCATTTTAACTTAGATGAAACAAACTAAGTTAATGACACAATTAATAAGTAGAAGAAAACACGTATGGATAACCAATCGAAATGAAACGTATATGCTTATAAACCCGAACACATATTAAATACATGTTGTTGAGTCATTGTTGATTTCTCTTACGCGAGCGCGCATTCTACGAAAACAATGATTCTAAGGACTTAGGTGAGTTCTCATAACCTCCTTTTAAACCAATTTAAATATTATTTTGATAACACATGGGTGACACCTGGATTATCAATATGATATTCATATTAATGGATTATTATTGATTATGGATTGAGATGGACTATTACTTATCCGTGAGTCATTGTTGGTTGAGTTGACTAAGGTCCTCCGCGATGATTGAGTTACTGTTGGTGAGTTGACTAACGTCCTCCTCAGAGACTCCACTGTTGGTTGAGTTGACTGCGGTCCTCCGCAGTGCACGTATTGACACTTATAGGAATATCGTTGGTTGAGTTGACTGAGGTCCTCCGTGATGATTTCGCTGTTGATTGATTTGACTGAGGTCCTCTGCGGTAACTTATATTGATATGATTATGATGATTGATGATTATTGAATTGATGTGATTGGTTGAATATACGTGGATAATTATTTGTGATTATTGTGTATGTGATTACTTGGATTGTTTGGATGTCGTGTTTGTTGGATTTTGGCAGTGTTGAATTATTTCGCAGGGCACATGTGGATTCTCTCGGGGAAATTTTAAACTTTTATAAACCCATTTATAAACTTTCATAAACATTTTATAAAACATTTTTGATATATAAAAACTTATGATTACTCACCAACTACTTCGTAGTTGACACTTGATTTTCTACATGTTTCAGGGAACGAGGAGAAGTAGGTAGGGCAGGATAGCTCTACATCTTTTTGACACCATCACTTAGGTTCTTGGACTTAGCTAGAATAACTGAAATTCTGAAGACTATAGTTTAGTTAGTTTAGCTAAATCTTTTGTGTAATTGATGTAATTATCTCTTGATGAACATGATATTTGATGTAATTAATTTGGTTGATTAAATTGATATGTGATGATTTAATTAGATGCCGACGAGCTTATGAACAATCTACACATCCCTCGTGGCATCCCGACGTTTCCGCCATCGGTCGGGGTGTTACAGATTGGTATCAGAGCCTGGGTTATAGGGAATTAGGTTACTAGAAATCGTTGACCTAGTCTATAACCGTAGGATACCTTAGTATGAATTATTTCATACACTAGTTAGTATATTCAGGATTTCATGCTTATGTGTTTATTCCATGTTAACTGAACTCCTGTTATACATCTGATTTACATATGTTACTTGCTGATTATATTTGATTGATTGTGCCCTAATGATTCGATAAGGACATGCACGTGGTGTATCGTAAAGGTGGTGGGACGGTGGCTGGGGCAGTTGCGCCCCTACATATGCCCTATACATATACCATTTACGGTACATTAGGTGGATGTCAGTATTGAAGAATAAGGGAACTACCCGTTTGGGAAATTAATTGCTTAGGAAATTAACTGCTTAGGAATTTATTGGCTTTAGGAATTATTTGTTTGATCTTTGATCACCAGACAAGGACACACTCGTGGTATACTACAATGGTGGTGGGACGGTGGCTGGGGCGGTTGCGACTGACCCCTACATATGCCCTATACATATACCATTTGTAGTATATTGGGGGTCTGTCAGTGTCAGGAACTTAGGATATTATTAGGATATGCTGTAAGGTTATGGGTGATGGAATGTTGGTTAAGTTGGTTTGGACTGACACTTTGGATAATCATATTATGGACACATATACTAACATATGACACATCGGATAGTCATATTTGATTTACACACTTATTGGACACGTGGGGTGAATAGGATCAATGAATGATAATAACTGAATAGTTAGTATTGATATGGACATTTGGTGATAATATGAATGCATAGTGATGATACTAACACTTAGTGATGGTATGAACACTTGATGAGAATGAATTATAGGGAGGATATGAACACTTAGTGACAATAAGAGCACTCAGTGATGATATGAACCCTCATTGATAATTCTAGATGTTTGGAATTAGTATGGACTTTTAAGTGAACTTGGACACTTGGGGAACTTTAATGTCAGGTGAACTTAGACATTAGGTGAACTTAGAAATAGGCAAACCTACATGTCAGGTGAACTTAGACATTAACCGAACCTAATTGTCCAAGGGAACTTGAGACCACTTCACTCAAAATTATCCTACCTAGGATAAGGTTTATGAAGTGAGATAATTGTAAGATACATAGTATACCCTAAACTCTAACAAGGGCATAATCGTGGTGCAATGCAACGGTGGTGGGACGTCGGCTGAGGCAGTTGCGACTGACCTCTACGTATGCCCTATATATAAGCTTGTTGCACTGCATCAGGAGGTTGTCAGTGTTAGTGTAGGGTGGGAAATGTTTGGAACTTAGGAATAATTAGTATATATTAGATATGACCAACTAGGATGTGTTAGTATAGTATCAGGAGATTATTACCTTGTTATGAGTTTAATGACAGATAGGAGAAAAATACAGTTTCTATATGTAATCCTAACTGTTAAAATGAACTCATTTGAAATCGTTTGTATGATTTATGTTGTAAACGGTAGTAACATGTTTCTAATATCCTCAGAAACATGCCGCCGCGCCGTCACAACGAGGATGATACAAACACGAACAATGGGGATGCTAACAACAGTAATGCTAACTCGGGCATGCAAGAGTTGGCAACACTCATTACTGGATTGGTGAATCAACTGACTCAAGCCAATCAGACTCTCAATCAGAACAGAGGTGGTGCAAACCCGCCAGTCTACACATTCAAACACTTCAACTCCTGTAATCCACTAAAGTTTACGGGTTCTGAGACAACCACTGGTCTGCTACAGTGGTTTGAGAGTATGGAAAACACCTTCATCAACAGTGACTGCCCAGAGAATCTGAAGGTGCGCTATGCCACCAGTGTTTTCCAAAAGAGAGCACTAACTTGGTAGAATGGCGAAAACCGAACTAGGGGAGTTGATGATGCTCTAGCACTGACTTGGACTGAGGTCAAGAACTTGATGACCACTGAATTCTGTCCTCGCAGTGAGATGAGGAAACTTGAGACTGAGTTCTGGGAACTCAAACAGGACAGCGGGGAGAATGTAATTTACAATACTCGCTTCCATGAGTATAGTCTACTGGTACCTCATCTGGTGACACCACCAGAGAGAGCGATTGAGAAGTACATAGGCGGTCTGCCTATGCAAATTCAAGACACAGTTTATGGTAGCAACCCAAAAACACTGGAGGCTGCAATCCGTCTATCTACAACTTTAACTGATAATCATGTAAGGGCTGGAACACTCACGAGAAAGGGGACAAAGAAAACTGAAGTGAAGACTGCTGCAAAGGAAACAAAAACCGAAGTCAAGACTGAGGTAGCTAGTTCATCCAAAAGCAGCAACAGGAAGCGGAAGGCCATGAGTTATGCTGTTATTACTCCTGTCACTCAACAGTCCTCCAACAATTCCAACACACCAGAAATTTTGGAGTCAATCCGCAATGTAATACTTGTAGATATCATCACGCACCTAACTTGCATGTCGCGTCTGAAACAACTGTGGCAAGTATGGCCATTTTGCTAACGTTTGTCGGAGTGCACCGCAAGCACAAAGGATGCAACCTGCTCCGCTTGCACTGCCAGCTCCGCAAGCTCAACCTATTTAAGATGTACCCGTTCGCTAGGTACCTGTACACGCAAGAGCCTGTTACGAGTGCGGTGAAGTGGGTCACTTCAGAAACCAGTGCCCAAGATTGACTGGAAATAATCAAAAGGCATGAGGCAGGGCTTTTCAACTGAATTCTCCCGCAGCTCAAGACAACCAGGATGTAGTCAATGGTACATTTCTGATCAACAACTCTTAGGCATCTCTCTTATTTGATTCTGGTGTTGATAGGAGTTTTGTTTCATATGATTTCGAATGCATGCTTGGCAGAACACGTACAAACTTAGATAAACCGTTTAACGTGGAAGTGGCTGACGGAAACGCTATTGATATTGACACTGTTATTATTGGATGTACTGTGAACTTAAATGATCACATTTTCCCAATTGATCTTATACCTATGCACCTTGGTAGCTTTGATGTTATCATAGGCATGGATTGGTTAGCCTCCCATAAAGCGAAAATCATTTGTCATGAGAAATATATTCGTATTCCCTTGCCTTCGGGTGAAACTTTAAGAGTTTTCAGGGAAACTTCTAGTAAAGGTCTTAAGCTAATGTCATGCAATAAAGCACACAAGTACCTTAGGAAGAAATGTATAGCATTTTTAGCACACGTTGTGGAGAAGAAAGAGAAAGGAAAGAGCATTAAAGACGTTCCTGTGATAAGAGATTTTCCTGAAGTATTTCCAGATGATTTGCCGGGTCTTCCACCAGAGCGTCAAGTAGAGTTCCGAATTGACTTAGTACCTGGTGCGAACCCAGTCGCCAAAGCTCCTTACAGACTTGCGCCTTCGGAGTTAGAAGAACTGGCTAGCCAACTACAAGAACTGACTGATAAGGGATTCATTCGCCCGAGCCATTCGCCATGGGGTGCCCCGATCCTGTTTGTCAAGAAGAATGACGGGTCATTCCGAATGTGCATCGACTATCGCGAGTTGAACAAGCTGACCATTAAGAATCGATATCCTCTGCCGCGCATCGACGATCTTTTCGATCAACTTCAGGGCTCGGCATGGTTTTCAAAGATCGATCTTAGGTCTGGGTATCATCAGCTTCGTGTACATGATGATGATATTCCCAAGACGACTTTCAGAACAAGATATGGGCATTATGAATTTCTGGTAATGCCTTTCGGCCTTACCAATGCACCAGCGGTTTTCATGGATCTCATGAACCGTGTTTGCAGGCCATACTTGGATAAATTTGTGATTGTATTTATTGATGATATTTTGATATACTCCAAGAGCAAAGAAGAACACGGGCAACACCTTAAGTTGGTTTTGGAGATCTTAAGAGAAGAACGACTGTATGCCAAATTCTCCAAGTGTGAATTCTGGCTTAAGGAAGTTCAATTCTTGGGACACATAGTCAATGAAAAGGGTGTTCACGTGGATCCTGCGAAGATTGATGCGGTGAAAAATTGGAGTACACCGTAGACACCAACGGAGATTCGATCATTTCTTGGACCTGCCGATTACTATCGGCGGTTTATCTCGAATTTCTCCAGGATTGCTGTCCCTCTCACTTCTTTGACTCAAAAGAATAAGCCCTATGAGTGGGGACCAAAGTAAGAAGAGGCATTTCAGACCATGAAGCAGAAACTATATGATGCTCCTGTCTTGACGTTGCCTGATTACAATGATGATTTTGTAGTCTACTGTGATGCATCCAACCTAGGTCTCGGTTGTGTTCTCATGAAACGGGGAAAGGTTGTGGCATATGCATCGAGACAGTTGAAAATTCATGAGAAGAACTACACTACACACGACTTGGAACATGGTGCAGTCGTGTTTGCTTTGAAGATATGGAGACATTATCTTTATGGCACAAAGTGTGTAGCCTTTATAGATCATAAAAGTCTGCAGCACATACTTAATTAGAAAGAACTTAACATGAGACAACGGAGATGGGTTGAACTATTGAACGATTATGACTGTGAAATTCGCTACCATCCTGGTAAAGCGAATGTAGTAGCAGATGCGCTTAGTCGCAAGAGCCATGTTCAAATCCATAGTGTTCGAGTGCACACTAATCTTCGTAATGATGTTCTCACAGCCCAACAACACTCATTGGCTCAAGATAGCCTAAAAGATAAGATGTCTTCCGGGGTCGAGTTACTATTGGAAACTAAAGATGATGGTTTGATGCATTATTTGAATCGGTTGTGGATACCGAATAGGGATGATCTTAGGATGATGATTTTGGATGAAGCTCATAAGTCTAGTTACTCAATCCATCCGAGAGTTGACAAAATGTATCAAGACCTTAGAGTCTTGTATCGGTGGTCTGGAATGAAGAAGGATATTGCTGAGTATGTAGCCAAGTGCCTTAACTGTGCTAAAGTCAAGGCAGAACATCAGTGACCTTCAGGATTGTTAATACAACCAGAAATACCCATGTGGAAGTGGGAGAATATATCCATGGATTTTATTACCAAACTCCCACAGACCGCAAGTGGTAAGGATAGTATTTGGGTGATAATTGATAGATTAACCAAGTCGGCTCATTTCTTACCAATACGCGATACGTACCTTGTGCGGAAATTAGCTCGTATCTACGTTGACGAGATCGTTAGTCGACATGGAATCCCATGAGCATAATATCGGATCGTGATGCTCGTTTCACGGCACAATTTTGGGAATCACTTCATGAAGCTTTTGGAACAAGATTGGATCTTAGCACTACTTATCATCCTCAAACGGATGGACAGACGGAGCGAACGATTCAGACTCTTGAAGATATTTTGAGAGCTTGTGTCATCAATTTCGGTGACAATTGGGATAGCCATTAACCATTAGTCGAGTTCTCGTATAACAACAGTTATCACGCGAGCATTGGTATGGCGCCGTTCGAAGCTATTTATGGTAGAAAATGTCGGTCACCTATTTGTTGGACCGAGGTCGGCGAATCACAGATCACTGGTCCTGAGATTATTCAAGAAACGACTGACAAGATCTGCCAAATCCGTGACAATATGTTAGTTGCACACAGTGGACAGAAAAGCTACGCGGATAAACGATGAAAACCTTTTGAGTTTGAAGTTAATGATATGGTATTACTCAAAGTATCACCATGGAAAGGAGTGGTACGATTAGGGAACAAGGGTAAGCTTGCTCCACGTTATGCTGGCCCTTTAAGATTCTCAAACGGATTGGGAAGGTTGCCTACAAGTTGGAACTTCCTCCTAAACTTAGCAATGTACACCCGATGTTTCACGTGTCGAATTTAAGAAAGTGCTTAGCTTATCAAGATCTTCAGGTACCACTCGATGACATTCGCGTTGATGATACCATGCACTTCGTTGAAAACCAGTCGAGATAGTGGACCGTGAGGTTAAAAAGCTCAAACGTAGTAGAATTCCAATTGTCAAAGTACGATGGGAGTCGAAGCGTGGTCCAGAATTCACCTGGGAACGGGAAGATCAGTTGAAGCTTAAGTACCCACATTTATTTACTACGGTCACTCCAAGTTGAATTTCGGAATGAAATTCCCTTAACTAGGGGAGACTGTAACATCACTGTATTTCAGGTTGTTCGTACATGTTTAATTGTACTGTTACGACCTGATATGATAATTATTAATGATGATGAATTATTGGATGTTATTACTTATATTGGTATACATATTGAGAACATATTATTATAAGCATAAACCATGGGGAGTTTAGTTGAAATACAACTAAACAGAACCAGAGAGTTATTGCAGCTGAACATATGTTATGGGTTGTTGATTTGGGATAGTGTGGTTTAGGATTCTATAGTCAAAGATAGGCAAGGATATAATGATGGTCTATCGAAGAGGTGGTAGGACGGTGGCTGAGGCAGTTGCGACTGACATCAACATATGCCCTATACATAAGCCATCTTCGGTTTATCATGATTATATCAGTGTTGAGGCTTTGGTGAGGAGAATCCGAGGTTTTTGGTTTGGGATAGAAAAGGGTTATGATTTGGTTATTGTCTGGTTGCTAAACATAGTCAAGGACACATGGTCATGGTTTATCGAAATAGCGGTGGGACGGTGGCTGGGGAGGTTGCGACCTACCCCTACATATGCCCTATACATAAGCATATTTCGGTCTATTATGGATGTGTCAGTGATATGGTTTAGTGGGATTGGATTGGGATATTATAATATACAAGATAATAAAATAATGGAAGCATTATTAAAGATAAACAGGCGTTGGTGAGGTTACGATTATAAATTAAACGTGAATGTTATTTTAGAAATATTAACTTAATAATGTATTCGCGTGGGTGACGATTCACACATATATAATTATTAAGAATAATATTCTGAAACGATATTCCATAAATCGTAAATCGAATTGAAATACGATACGAGCGTTGGATTCGGAAGGGTGACGATCTTTACGAACACGTACGTAAGTAACGCGTTTCGACGAGATAACAGAATAATATTAAATGATATTAAATTAATAAATGAAATTAATAACGTTTATTAGGAATCAAAACCAAAAACAAAACCGAATAAATCGTTTTACTTAAATAATTAATTTAACGAAGGAAAACGGAGGCATTGTATTAAAACGATTTTATTTAAAAATCGTTTCATTGAAACGAAACTTATTTATTTAAATGCTTTATGTTTTAAATGTGTTTTACAAACAAAACCGAGCACATTATAATTTTTATCACGAAATAAGCGAGACCGAGCAAGCGGGAACGACACGATGTATAAAAGATGGAAAACCTTCCATCTCTTTCATTTTCTCAAGCTTCTTTCTCTCTTTAAACTTGCTAACCCGCCACCACCCTCTCTCTACCTTCTCTCTAGCTTATCTCCCTCGTTACTCGGCGGATTCGCGAGATCTTGGCGCCTAAAAGACCGCGTGATTAAGGAGAACACAAACCCACGAAGAAATCAAACGTTTGGCCGACATATAGAGGTATATCTCGAGTTTTGTTTCTGTTTCTTACACTAACAACAAACCGGTTTGCATCTTGGTGGTCAAACGATTTCTATACTTGGAAAAACACTAAACGAAACTTGTATGAGCATGAGAGACCATGGATGAACCTGTAAGGGGTTAGATCTAGGTGAGGATGATGATAAGGAAGCTGGATTCGCGACCAACAGGTCGGCCGAACCTGTTAGGGGTTGGCCGAACCTCCCTTATTCGAGCTAGCATGAGAACCACCACCTGCATGGGCCACGAACCTGGAAATCTCTGGGACGAACCCTAGCTAGCTGCGAACCTTTCCTTAGGCGAACGATGGAGGGGACCGAACCTGTGATCATCAACAACCCAAGGCGGCGAACATTTGATTGCCGAACCCCTAGGACCAACGAACCTAGGGGAAACGAACCTGTTGCATCAAACTTCATCTAGACAAACCTTCCTTGTGGACGAATCTACATCCAGCAAACATAAAGCCGAACCTTAGCACTATGCTTGGCCGAACCCTAGCACTATGCTTGGCCGAACCTTAGCACTATGCTTGGACAATCCTTGTATCCCCGAAACCCTTGGGCCGAACCTGATGGCCGAACCCTATGAACACCGAACCTTAAGGGTCACTGGTCCTAGGAGGGTCGAACCTATATTCTTTTAATTAAGGGATTAAGGGTGAAAAAGGAACAAGAATATTAAATGTATTTATGCATGCATGAAGATTTCATGAACCACCACCTTTTCTCTCTCTAACATAAGATTTCTTTAAACTATGGAGTTATATATATATTGAACTTATTGTGTAAACTTAGCATTTCATGTGGAGAATCTAAACACACTTTTCTTAAACATAAAGTGATTATAATAAATTTGGTTATGGTGGTCGATTAAATGGAATCATGGATATAGGTATAGGTATGTGTACGATTAGGATTATCACCTCTACATATACATACCTATGAGTGTATACATAGGATCTCAAGACTTGGTTATCATTAGGTGATGATAAAAGAAATAACAAGTTTAAGTTATAAACTAATGATGATTGATTATAAAATATTAGTTGAATCATTTTAACTTAAGATGAAACAAATTAAGTGTAACATTTGTACATTCAGTCATAGTAGTCGTAAACAGTGTTAGAACAGTGTGTATCTATGTTCAGTCAGTCAATGAGAATCATGTGTTCATTATGTGCTTGTGTGTTAGAATCTTTACTATTTGACAACAAGTATGTATTATTTATTTACAGTCGATTACACTAGGCAAGAACAGTATCGTGTTATATCGAAACAGTGGTGGGCAGCGAGAGTGAGCCCTATATATATACTGCGCTCGGTGTAACAGGATAGTGTTAGTGCGTAGTGTTAAGACGAATATTATGACAATTAATTAATTCAACAAGAATCGTAATACGTAAGCGAGACTGAGTATAATTATGGGTGACGATCCATAATGATACGAATGTTGAACTTATAATTATGATTAAACGACTTTAAATAATTAATACGATCGAAAAACGTACGCGATTGCGGGTATACTCGTAATTGTATGTGTTTATCGATCTGATAACGCACGAAGAGTAAAAATAGTTAAAATAATTATTTTATATTTTTACAATTTTGAAACTCATCATTTTATTGAGTTTAACAACTCTTTTATTTAAATTCGCGTAAAATACGCGTTACGTTCCGGAAACGCGAACCGAGCGACCGAAACGGACCCGAATACCGCTCGGGCTATAAAAGCCTTGAAAGAGGCCATTTCCTCATTGATTTCACCAACAACCCACTCTCTCTCTAGAATTTTCGTCCAACCCTCTCTCTCTCTAGAAAACCGACTTTAAACGCTCGTATCTCGCTCGTTTCTCAACGGAATTCGGTGTTTTTGGTGTCCACGCGTAGCTCTCGACATCCTCTACACAGAAGTACAAGGAATCTGGTGTTTTATCCGGCCAAAAACGAGGTATGCTCGAATGAAAAATCTGGAAAATAGGGTTTTTACTTGTGTGTTGTTCAAACCTAGTTACAACTGATTCCCAGCCTATTCCAGTCGAACTGACAACCTTCGAGAGCTGGGCTAGGTGTGTTCGAAGCTTGTAAATGGTTGGATCGAAGAATCAGAGTCGAATGATGGTGAGGATGACAGGTTCGGGAGGTGCTCGATGCAAACAGCATGAAGCCGAACCATTCGGGTTTCCTGGCCGAACCTTATGGAACCCACGAACCCTGCATGGTTCGTGGCATGACCAGCCGAACCCTAGGAGTCCCACGAGCCTTCACCGAACCATAAGCAGTACCACGAACCCGACATGCCGAACCTATCAAGGTTTCTCAGTCGAACCTTCATGTAGTAGCGACCCCAGACGAATCCAAGATGGTTTAGGCGAACCTTCTTGCATGCTCACGAGCCTTCAGCCGAATCTTAGGGAACCTACACGAGCCTTTGCATGGCTTAACGAACCTTTATGAACATGCAGCGAACCTTTATACATCTTGGCGAACCCTAGCTCATGTGGCCGAATCTATGCCAGCCGAACCTTGTAAGGTTCTTTGGCCGAACCTTGGTGTTTTCTCATGAGAGACGAACCCATGAACTATTTCAGCCGAACCCTAGGAGGAAAATGGACAAGGTTCGCTGCCTAAGGTGGCAGCCCATAGCTCCTCGGCCCAACCCAAATCCCATTCGGCCCAATTGAATCCCATTTGGGCTTATGCTTAATATAGATGGCTTAAGGACCCAACAACAAATGCTTGGACCAAGATTAGCCTCTTGATTCATTAATTATGAAATGATCATGGTTGTGTTAAGTGTAACCTATAATCCAATTATATGATCAAGTCATAAGCATAAAAGAGCTTATAAGCATTTTAACATGTCTTTAAATCACATGTTTAAGCATTTGATATCAAAACTCGTCAACACTTATTATTTTATGTACACAAGTTGTGCATAAAAGAATATTACACATTCATTTCATGGATCATTATCAATCAAGTAACTCAATCATGACTTTCAAGTTTGCACAACAATCATAATCATGAGTTAATCAAGTTCAAGAAAACAAAAATCAATCAATGAATCAAAGTCTATACAATTATAAATCTTATATCTTATGTATGATTACAATGATATAGGAACCAGTTAGAAGTCCTGGTTGCTATTTGCTACTTGTTATTGTTCAGAGTCTACTGCAGACAGGTGAGAACATTAGCCCCTCTTTTTACTGTTTTTACAACTGTTTTGGGGTGGAACACGTGATCAAATGCTCTTACTTCAATCATATTCATGATACATATTATTGTTACTTGGCAAACATTACAGGTTTACTTTAGAAATCCAAGGGAATTCTCAATTGTTTTTAAAGGAATTTATAAACTCTTTTACTATAAACTCGTGTTTTCAAAAATAATCTTTTATAAACTTTGTTACTATACAAGGACGCTATCTTATGTACTCAATCAAAGGATTCACAACATGGTATTCAAACAATGGTTTTCATGATTTTCAAACAAAGGATTCATTTCATGGTATTCAAACAGAGGATTCATTTCATGGTACTCAAACAAGGTTTTCAAATCATGTTATCAAATAAGGCATTAACACGCTAGTTTAAAGCAATGTTTAAAAGCATGGTGTCCATTGTTGTGAACAAAGTTATAAACACATCAGGTTTCATATTCATTAGCGTTAGTACTGGGTGATCACAACAAGGGAAAGCGGACACATTTGGGCAGACCGATTGCTGCAGTTAGTTTTTAAATTTGTTTTATAAACTAACTGCAGATTTCGGTTACGTATGGTTATCATTGTTGCTGACAAATTTTCTGACTCCAAACGTAGTTTGGGACTTGATTATATGTTGGTTTTTGTGCAAACAATCTTTGGACTGTTTACACTCGTTTGACATACCTGATGTTAGTTTGGGTTACAACCCATCCATGTAATTCATTTATTGCTTTAATATACTTATGCCTTATATTACAAATTCATGATTTCATATGTTAAACCTATTGTTCTCACCAACTACTTCTGTAGTTGACAGTTACTTTTCACGTGTTTCAGGTAATCAGGTTTAAAGCATTTTAAGGACAACTAAGGAGACCGATTAAGATAGAACAAGATGAAGAAACATGCTAGGATGGAATAGAAACACATAAAATCCTAATTGTTTAATTGTCTTGTTTGAAGTCTTATTTTGTAAACTATATTTTGGGTCTGTAGTTGTCATTATTTTGGTAGATAGTTTGTCGGTAACTAAAAAAAAAACTGTCTAAACATTATGAAACTTAGTAATCCGTTGTGGTTGTTCTTATTCAATACTTGTGCATGATTCAACTGTTCGTACGCCACCGCGCCGTGGATTCCGCACGCGGCGCAGGGGTGTGACAGGTTGGTATCAGAGCCAAGGTTGTAGAGAACTAGGAAAAACCCAATGTTAAATGACCTAGACTATAACCTAAGCTACCCAATAGGACTAAGTGCTATTGGCTTGAGGATACTTAGGATCTAAGTAACTTGAGTAAGCATTAAGTCTACATTAAGCTTGAAAGATCTTAGGGATATTTTCTAAGATTAGACATCGAGTCAAGGAAATTGAATCGGAATTCTATAATTTTAGAAACCGAATTAAATTTCTCACACGTATTCATTAAAGGATTTCAGAGGCAAAGATCTGTATTCTTAGTATCCTTGATCTGAAATTCTCACACAGAGTTCATTATAGGATTCCAGAGGCAAGGATCTGTATTCTTAGTATCCTTGATCTGGAATTCTCAATCAGAGTTCATCATAGGAATTTAGAGGCAAAGATCTGTATTCTTAGTATGTTTGATCTAAAATCCTTGTCATGTTCATCATAGGAATTCAGAGGTCAAGATCTATAATTTTAGAATCTTGGATCTGAAATCTTTGTCATGTTATCATTATCAGGTATTCATTATCATAGGAACTTTATAACTTAGAATCTATGTAACAGTATTCTTTAGTTGAAGTTCTCACAGGAGATCATTATACTCAATACTGTAAGTATTGAGAACCTAGGTTAACTAACCTAGGACACACATACTAAAACCTAAGGTGTTAATTTCAAGTAAATTAAGGACCACGGTTTACACATTCATAACCATAGTCAATCAAGAGTTGGAATCTTAACTCCAAATACAAACGGCGAATTTACGCTGACGTGCTGAGGTAAGTGGTGGGCGGTGAGAGCTTGCAATATATATAAGCTTATTTCGGTATGTCAGGGGGAATTCGGCGTTCGTATTTGAAGTAAAGATTCGGGAGCAACTGGAATCATTGAAAATTAGTCAAACACATGAGATACAATCATTTGAGATACAATCATTGGTGAATCAAATCATTGTGCTATTCAAACTTGGATGAGTCAAACATTTGTATGTGAATCAATCAAGTTGTGAACATTCTTTCAATGTAAACCTTAAGTGAAATTCTTAAGTGATTACATGACTAGTACTTACTAACATAAGTTAACGGAAAAGTGTAGAGCACACATATGATTTAGTTCTACATGTTAACAACTGTTAGTAGGTGCACACATAACACAATCATAATTCAATCATGGATTCAACCATAGTTCAAGTTGATCTAAGATCATGGGATTCTTAATCAATGGAACACACTTGGAAATCAGTACAAACATGTTGCCAAATGCTATCAAGGACATGATCGTGGTATATCGAAGCGGTGGTGGGATGGCGTATGGGCTGGCAGTTTGCTTGATCCTTTCGTATGCCCTATATATAAGCTATCATCGGTGCATCGGGAAAGTGTCAGTGTGTAGATTTGGTGGAGTGAGATCATGGAACATCATACACTTTCACATGAGAAGTATGCTAATAAGTTGATTGCTTATACGTCTGCATGCTCATATTACAATTGAATGATAATACTAGTAGTATGGATATATTACTAATTTTATCATGCACATTCAATTGTATCCTTTCTCATTACTGACCCACTTGTGGCTTCTATTCGTAGAATGCCTCCCCGACGTGATCCTAACGGAGGGGGTTCGACAAGTGGCAACGATGATGAAATCAACAAGATTGCCCGAGCCATCGCTATACACATGAGGGATGTCATTCCGGGCATGGTCACTGATATTACCCAGAATCTTCGGGGAAGTACTAGTGATTCAGCACATAACTCAAATGCTACTAACGCAGGAACTACTAACTTCACCTTCAAGCAGTTCAATGATGCTAAACCGCCTAAGTACGCTGGTACTGAAGGAGCTACTGGCCTACTGCAGTGGCTGGAAAGCATTGAGGATATTCTCGATTTTACGGGATGTCCTGAAAATCTAAAGGTCAAGATGGCCTCAAGCGCTTTTCACAAAGGCGCACTCACCTGGTGGAATTCTGAGAAGAACACCAGAGGACGGGAAGTTGCGTTAGCTTATCATGGGAGGACTTCAAGAAGTTACTTGTGGATAAGTTTTGTCCACGACATGAGCTGAAGAAACTTGAGGTAGAGATGTGGAATTTGGTGCAAGATAGTGGTGAGAACGCGAAGTATACAACTCGTTTCCATGAGTTATGCATTCTGGTGCCACACCTGGTTACTCCACTATCCCGCAGGATAGAGAAGTACATCGAAGGCTTACCTCTGGTTGTCAGAGGAACTGTGATGGGGAATAACCCCACTACTATGGAGGCAGCGATTCATCTTGGAGCTAGCCTTACCGAGGAATATATTAAGTCTGGGGTGCTCACCCGAAAGGGGTATAAGAGAGCACAAATTGATGAAAGTAAGAAGCCTGAACAACAACATCACAAGAAGAAGAAGCAAAAGACAATCAAGAACTTTGCAGCCCTGACCGCAGCTGCACCTACTCATGCCACACCAATTACAGCTATGCCGCAATCTGCTGCCGCCAGAAAGTCTTATACTGGCACGTTTCCACTTTGCACCAAGTGCCAATATCATCACCTACCCAACATTCCATGCAAAAAGTGTCTCAAGTGTGGACGGATGGGACACTTGGCAGCTACATGTAGATCTGCTCATCTTACTGCTGCCACTACTGTTACCACTACCACTGCTGCTACAGGTGGAAGGGCCTGTTATAATTGTGGAGCAGAAGGACACTTCAGAAACCAGTGTCCAAAACTCAACAACAATACTGCTGTTGCTCGTGCCTTTGTTATCGGAGCTGCCGAAGCACGCGAGGAGCCAGCAGTCGTCACGGGTACATTTCTTCTTAATGGTCATTACGTTTCTATCTTATTTGATACTGGTGCTGATAAAAGCTTTATCTCTGCCCATACTGCTTCTTTGCTTAACATAGAACCATCTATTCCTACTGCTCCCTATACCGTAGAAGTAGCTGATGGTAACACCATACTTGTAAATTCTATAATTCATGGTTGTGAATTAGGATTAAACGACCATCTTTTCCTCATCGATCTTATTCCTATGACACTCGGAAGCTTCGAAGTTGTGATAGGAATGGATTGGTTATCCAAAAACAATGCCGAAATTGTATGTTCGGAGAAACTTATTCGGATTCCTTTACCGTCCGGCGAAACGATGAGAATCTATGGCGAGAAACCCTGCCGCGGATTGAAGATTGTATCGTGCATCAAGGCTAGGAAGTACCTGAAGAAGAAATACTATGCGTTCCTGGCTCACGTGGTAGAGAAGAAACCCGAAAAGAAAGCGGTTGGAGACGTTCCAGTCATCAGAGATTATCCGGAAGTATTTCCAGAAGACTTGCCTGGACTACCACCAGTCCGACAAGTGGAGTTTAGAATCGATCTCGTCCCTGGAGCAAATCCAGTGGCAAAGTCACCGTATCGATTAGCACCATCTGAGATGCAAGAACTGTCCAGTCAACTTCAGGAACTTCTAGACAAAGGTTTCATAAGAGTGAGTTTCTCTCCTTGGGGAGCTCTGGTTCTCTTTGTCAAGAAGAAAGACGGTTCATTTCGTATGTGCATCGATTATCGTGAGCTAAACAAGTTGACAATCAAGAATAGATATCCTCTGCCCAGGGTCGATGATCTGTTTGATCAATTACAGGGAGCAACTTACTTCTCTAAGATTGATTTACGATCTGGGTATCATCAATTGAGAGTAAATGATGAGGATATACCCAAGACTGCATTTAGGACTCGATATGGGCACTATGAGTTCGTGGTTATGCCATTTGGGCTGACCAATGCACCCGCAGTGTTCATGGACTTGATGAATCGAGTCTGCAGACCGTACTTAGATCAGTTTGTTATTGTCTTTATTGACGATATACTGATCTATTCAAAGACGGAACAAGAGCATGAAGATCATTTGAGGAAAGTCCTAGAATTACTAAGGAAGGAACAACTTTATGCTAAATTCTCAAAATGTGAATTTTGGCTAAAAGAAGTTCACTTCTTAGGACATGTCATAAACAAAGATGGGATACATGTGGATCCAGCGAAGATTGAGGCGATTAAGAACTGGACTACCCCATCTACCCCAACAGAGATTCGTTCATTTCTGGGTCTGGCAGGCTATTATAGGAGATTCATTGCGAATTTCTCCAAGATTGCCTTGCCACTTACCACATTGACTTAGAAAAGTCAAGCCTTTATATGGGGACAGAAACAAGAAGATGCATTTCAACTTCTTAAACAGAAGTTATGCAATTCCCCTATTCTTAGTCTTCCAGAGGGCAGTGATGATTTCATTGTCTACTGCGATGCTTCAAACCTTGGTCTCGGTTGTGTACTTATGTAGCGGGACAAGGTGACTGCCTATGCTTCAAGACAACTTAAGGTTCACGAGAAGAATTATACTACTCATGACCTTGAGTTAGGGGCTGTGGTCTTTGCATTGAAGATTTGGAGACACTACCTGTATAGTACTAAATGTGTCATCTATACAGACCACAAGAGCCTGCAACACATCCTTAATCAGAAAGAACTCAACATGAGACAACGGCGTTGGGTTGAACTTCTAACTGATTACGACTGTGAGATTCGTTACCATCCGGGTAAAGCCAATGTGGTGGCGGATGCTCTTAGTCGCAAGGAACCAGTCAAGCCAATTCGTGTAAGAGCCATGGAGATCAACACACAGCCAAACTTGAAGGATATGATTCGTATTGCACAACAACAAGTAGTAACATACAATCAACTTAAGGCTGACTTAGATTGCGGAATTGAGAAGAAACTGGAACCTCGATCTGACGGGGTGTTATATCTCAACGGCCGCATCTGGATTCCAAAGTCAGAAGAATTGTGCACACTCATCTGTGATGAGGCTCATAAGTCGCGATACTTAGTTCATCTTGGAGCCGATAAGATGTATCAGGACTTGAGGACATCTTACTGGTGGCTGGGAATGAAGAAAGACATAGCACAGTATGTGGGAAAATGTCTTACATGTTCAAAAGTCAAAGCAGAACATCAAAAGCCTTCGGGACTTCTGCAGCAACCTGAAATTCCTCAATGGAAACGGGAGAAAATTTCCATGGATTTCATAACTAAGTTGCCGAGAACTCCGTGAGGTTTCGATTCGATTTGGGTGATTGTTGATCGACTCACCAAATCTGCTCATTTTCTCCCAATCCGAGAGGATTATAAAATGGAGAAGCTATCCACTCTATACATCAACGAAATCATTGCACGTCATGGTACACCAACATCAATCATTTCTGATCGTGATAGTCGTTTCACTTCTCGCTTTTGGCAATCATTGCAAAAGGCTTTGAGAACTCGTGTTAATCTTAGCACGGCGTATCATCCCCAAACCGACGGTCAAAGCGAGAGGACTATCCAAACACTCGAGGACATGCTTCGTTCTTGTGTCATGGACTTCGGTGGAAGTTGGGACACTCATCTTCCACTTATCGAGTTTTCGTACAATAACAGCTACCATACAAGCATTCAATGTGCACCATTCGAAGCTTTATATGGTTGAAAGTGCCGATCACCGGTCTGTTGGACCGAGATTGGTGACTCACAGGTCGTAGGACCAGAACTCATTCAGGAAACATCAGACAAGATCACAATCATTCAGTCACGGCTTAAGGCCGCACGAGATCGGCAGAAGAGTTATGCTGATCGACGTTGGAAACTGCTTGAGTTTCAAGTCGGTGACCGAGTCTTACTCAAAGTTTCTCCCTGGAAAGGCGTTGTCCGATTCGGGAAGAAAGGGAAACTTGCACCAAGGTACGTTGGACCTTTTGAGATCCTGGAACGGATTGGTTCTGTAGCCTACAAACTCAAACTTCCAGTGGAGCTAAGCAATGTTCATGATACTTTTCATGTATCAAATCTTAAGAAAAGCTTGGCAGATCATGATGTTCAGATTCCACTGGAAGACATACAGATTCAAAACAACATGCAATTCATAGAACGTCCGGTTGAAATCATGGATCATGGGGTCAAGAAACTTAAACACAGCCGTATCCCGATCGTAAAGGTACGATGGGAGGGCAAACGCGGTGCTGAGTTCACCTGGGAATGTGAAGACCAGATGAAGCTTAAGTACCCTCATCTTTTTACAGTACCTTTAGCTAGTTAATTTTGGGACTAAATTCCCTTAACTAGGGGAGACTGTAACATTTGTACATTCAGTCATAGTAGTCGTAAACAGTGTTAGAACAGTGTGTATCTATGTTCAGTCAGTCAATGAGAATCATGTGTTCATTATGTGCTTGTGTGTTAGAATCTTTACTATTTGACAACAAGTATGTATTATTTATTTACAGTCGATTACACTAGTCAAGAACAGTATCGTGTTATATCGAAACAGTGGTGGGCAGCGAGAGTGAGCCCTATATATATACCGCGCTCGGTGTAACATGATAGTGTTAGTGCGTAGTGTTAAGACGAATAATATGACAATTAATTAATTCAACAAGAATCGTAATACGTAAGCGAGACTGAGTATAGTTATGGGTGATGATCCATAATGATACGAATGTTGAACTTATAATTATGATTAAACGACTTTAAATAATTAATACGATCGAAAAACGTACGCGATTGCGGGTATACACGTAATTGTATGTGTTTAACGATCTGATAACGCACGAAGAGTAAAAATAGTTAAAATAATTATTTTATATTTTTACAATTTTGAAACTCATCATTTTATTGAGTTTAACAACTCTTTTATATAAATTCGCGTAAAATACGCGTTATGTTCCGGAAACGCGAACCGAGTGACCGAAACGGACCCGAATACCGCTCGGGCTATAAAAGCCTTGAAAGAGGCCATTTCCTCATTCATTTCACCAACAACCCACTCTCTCTCTAGAATTTTCGTCCAACCCTCTCTCTCTCTAGAAAACCGACTTTAAACGCTCGTATCTCGCTCGTTTCTCAACGGAATTCGGTGTTTTTGGTGTCCACGCGTAGCTCTCGACATCCTCTACACATAAGTACAAGGAATCTGGTGTTTTATCCGGCCAAAAACGAGGTATGCTCGAATGAAAAATCTGGAAAATAGGGTTTTTACTTGTGTGTTGTTCGAACCTAGTTACAACCGATTCCCAGCCTATTCCAGTCGAACTGACAACCTTCGAGAGCTGGGCTAGGTGTGTTCGAAGCTTGTAAATGGTTGGATCGAAGAATCAGAGTCGAATGATGGTGAGGATGACAGGTTCGGGAGGTGCTCGATGCAAACAGCATGAAGCCAAACCATTGGGGTTTCCTGGCCGAACCTTATGGAACCCACGAACCCTGCATGGTTCGTGGCTTGACCAGCCGAACCCTAGGAGTCCCACGAGCCTTCACCGAACCATAAGCAGTACCATGAACCCGACATGCCGAACCTATCAAGGTTTCTCAGTCGAACCTTCATGTAGTAGCGACCCCAGACGAACCCAAGATGGTTTAGGCGAACCTTCTTGCATACTCACGAGCCTTCAGCCGAATCTTAGGGAACCTACACGAGCCTTTGCATGGCTTCACGAACCTTTATCAACATGCAGCGAACCTTTATACATCTTGGCGAACCCTAGCTCATGTGGCCGAATCTATGCCAGCCGAACCTTGTAAGGTTCTTTGGCCGAACCTTGGTGTTTTCTCATGAGAGACGAACCCATGAACTATTTCAGCCGAACCCTAGGAGGAAAATGGACAAGGTTCGCTGCCTAAGGTGGCAGCCCATAGCTCCTCGGCCCAACCCAAATCCCATTCGGCCCAATTGAATCCCATTTGGGCTTATGCTTAATATAGATGGCTTAAGGACCCAACAACAAATGCTTGGGCCAAGATTAGCCTCTTGATTCATTAATTATGAAATGATCATGGTTGGGTTAAGTGTAACCTATAATCCAATTATATGATCAAGTCATAAGAATAAAAGAGCTTAGAAGCATTTTAACATGTCTTTAAATCACATGTTTAAACATTTGATATCAAAACTCGTCAACACTTATTATTTTATGTACACAAGTTGTGCATAAAAGAATATTACACATTCATTTCATGGATCATTATCAATCAAGTAACTCAATCATGACTTTCAAGTTTGCACAACAATCATAATCATGAGTTAATCAAGTTCAAGAAAACACAAATCAATCAATGAATCAAAGTCTATACAATTATAAATCTTATATCTTATGTATGATTACAATGATATAGGAACCAGTTAGAAGTCCTGTTTGCTATTTGCTACTTGTTATTGTTCAGAGTCTACTGCAGACAGGTGAGAACATTAGCCCCTCTTTTTACTGTTTTTACAACTGTTTTGGGGTGGAACACGTGATCAAATGCTCTTACTTCAATCATATTCATGATACATATTATTGTTACTTGGCAAACATTACAGGTTTACTTTAGAAATCCAAGGGAATTCTCAATTGTTTTTAAAGGAATTTATAAACTCTTTTACTCTAAACTCGTGTTTTCGAAAATAATCTTTTATAAACTTTGTTACTATACAAGGACGCTATCTTATGTACTCAATCAAAGGATTCATAACATGGTATTCAAACAATGGTTTTCATGATGTTCAAACAATGGTTTTCAAAGCGGACACATTTGGGCAGACCGATTGTTGCAGTTAGTTTTTAAATTTGTTTTATAAACTAACTGCAGATTTCGGTTACGTATGGTTATCATTGTGGCTGACAAATTTTCTGACTCCAAACGTAGTTTGGGACTTGATTATATGTTGGTTTTTGTGCAAACAATCTTTGGACTGTTTACACTCGTTTGACATACCTGATGTTAGTTTGGGTTATAACCCATCCATGTAATTCATTTATTGCTTTAATATACCTATGCCTTATATTACAAATTCATGATTTCATATGTTAAACCTATTGTTCTCACCAACTACTTCTGTAGTTGACAGTTACTTTTCACGTGTTTCAGGTAATCAGGTTTAAAGCATTTTAAGGACAACTAAAGAGACCGATTAAGATAGAACAAGATGAAGAAACATGCTAGGATGGAATAGAAACACATAAAATCCTAATTGTTTAATTGTCTTGTTTGAAGTCTTATTTTGTAAACTATATTTTGGGTCTGTAGTTGTCATTATTTTGGTAGATAGTTTGTCGGTAACTAAAAAAAAACTGTCTAGACATTATGAACTTAGTAATCCGTTGTGGTTGTTCTTATTCAATACTTGTGCATGATTCAACTGTTCATACGTCACCACGCCGTGGATTTCGCACGCGGCGCAGGGGTGTGACATTAAGTTAATGACACAATTATTAACTAGAAGAAAACACGTATGGATAACCAATCGAAATGAAACGTATATGCTTATAAACCCGAACACGTATTAAATACATGTTGTTGAGTCATTGTTGATTTCTCTTACGCGAGCGCGCATTCTATGAAAACAGTGATTCTAAGGACTCAGGGAGTTCTCATAACCTCCTTTTAAAACCATTTTGTTTTTAGACTCGGAGGTGGAACATGTATACCAATTTAAATATTATTTTGATAACACATGGGTGACACCTGGATTATCAATATGATATTCATATTAATGGATTATTATTGATTATGGATTGAGATGGACTATTACTTATCCGTGAGTCATTGTTGGTTGAGTTGACTAAGGTCCTCCGCGATGATTGAGTTACTGTTGGTGAGTTGACTAACGTCCTCCTCAGAGACTCCACTGTTGGTTGAGTTGACTGCCGTCCTCCGCAGTGCACGTATTCAAACTTATAGGAATATCGTTGGTTTAGTTGACTGAGGTCCTCCGCGATGATTCCGTCGTTGATTGAGTTGACTGAGGTCCTCCGCGGTAACTTATATTGATATGATTATGATGATTGATGATTATTAAATTGATGTGATTGGTTGAATATACGTGGATAATTATTTGTGATTATTGTGTATATGATTACTTGGATTGTTTGGATGTTGTGTTTCTTGGATTTTGGCAGTGTTGAATTATTTTGCAGGGCACATGTGGATTCTCTCGGGGAAACTATAAATTTTATAAACCCATTTATAAAATTTCATAAACATTTTATAAAACATTTTTGATATATAAAAACTTATGATTACTCACTAACTACTTCGTAGTTTACACTTGATTTTCTACATGTTTCAGGGAACGAGGAGAAGTAGGTAGGGCAGGATAGCTCTACATCTTTTTGACACCATCACTTATGTTCTTGGACTTAGCTAATACTACTGAAATTCTGAAGACTAGAGTTTAGTTAGTTTAGCTAAATCTTTTGTGTAATTGATGTAATTATCTCATGATGAATATGATTTTTGATGTAATTAATTTGGTTTATTAAATTGATATGTGATGATTTAATTAGATGCCCACGCGCTTCTGAACAATCTAAACATCCCTCGTGGCATCCCGACGTTTCTGCCATCGGTCGGGGTGTTACACATATAACAGTTTTACGTATTTCAATGAAAATTGAAATATAAATATACAACAACACATGAGAAATAACAGTTGTGAAAACAAATGACAAAGATATGCCGGTTGCGATCTGATTTCCACAAATAACATGAATCAGATGGCCGACAATTCAGTTAGAAAACAATGTGAAATCATTCATAACAATGTGAAAACAGTTAAGTAAAGTTGAGTCCGTATGTGAGAATGTCCAATTCAAAACAACAATTCTGTATTGTTTACGAATAATAAACTGATAGTGTGTTTGCGTGGGTGACGATTCACACGAACATGTCTGTGGGTTTAACAATCTGAATAATATTTGAAAGGTAGAAAACAAACTTAGAAAGTAAAACCATCATCGTGTTCGTTTGGGTGACGATTCGAACGACTACGCCAAAGGTGATACGATCTGACAAAACGATATTAAATAAACGTTTTTGAAACAATAAAATAAGGAAAATAAATTTAAAATATTTACTAGGAATAATCATCTTTAAAAGATTAAAATAAAACCATTTTTATCTAAAGTTTGTAAATTACGCATTACGTTACGGAAACGTGATGTAAACGCAAAACCGAGCAACCGAACGAACCTGAAACCTCACGTGGTATAAAAACTCTAAGTAGCATTAAATTCTCTCATTTAATTCCCATCTACTCTCTCTCTGTGTAAAATTTCCAGAATTTCTCTCTCTCTCTTGAAATCTCACACAAAAACCAACCTAAATCCTTCATTTCTTGTCCAAATCGTGCAAGCTTGGTACCAAACCGAAGCTCTTGACATTTCCCACACGAAAGTACAAAGGATCGGGCTTGAAATCATCTAAAACAAAGGTGAGATGAGATCAAATTTTCGGTTTTTCAGGGTTTTTATCAAACCTGACTGAATGAACTTAGAAACCGGTTTTTAGCTCTCAAATCATGTTAGAATTGCATAAAAATCAAGTTACCATGCTTGGATATGATTGGAATCATGATCTGCATTGCTTGGAGATAATGTCGACATTAGAACATGTAATATCTATGGTTGAATGCTTCTGAAGGATAGTATCGACGGCCAGTTTAGTTTGGACACTTCCGTCGACACTAGTATGTTTGACAGCCGCAGAATCGATCAACCTTTGGTCTTACTAGTAGTATCGACCAGTCCAAATGTCCAGTAGCCATTACCCATCGATATTACCTTCAATATTAGGCTAGGCATCGACCTTAAGCTCCTGTCGATACTGCTAGTATCGATAGGGAGCTGGACCCACTGATTCATCAATATTACAAGTTCGAAGCTGCATTTGCAGCCCAAGGTTCATCGATATTAGCTTCAAAATGAGATCCAAGTAATATAAAACAAGAATTAACAAAAATGGTCTAGAAATGAAGTCATAGTATCAATGGGAACTTCATAGTGTCAATAGAGAACCCATCAGAGTTTAAGGGCAACCGATTTGTGCTACTATCATCGATATTATGATGGTGTCCTCCGATACTACTTAAACTTGTTTTAAAAACATAGGTAAATCTTAACAAATTACTTATATTGGCATGTAAAATGATTAAGTTTTATAACAAGTTACTTATATTGACATACTTAAATAATAATGATAAGTTTAGTGCAATATAAGGGTAATACTCAAGTCTTAAGTCAAAAATCCTAAGTTATACTTAGAAAAATATTATAAACAAGTTTGAAACATATAAACACTATCGTGTGCTAAAATTTACCCAGAATATTTCAGGATCCGGGATATTTAGGGATATATTCTTGACTAACCAATATCTCTGTTTATTCCTAATCTTGTTTCTGAGATTTCAGGAAATGGCAGGTTGACAGATTGCTCAGCAATAATCACGGAAGGACTCAAAATGAATTCCAACTAACTGGTCATGGAACGCGGCAGCATGGAGGACTTCACGCCTTTATTTTGAACAAGTCTCCCACGTTTGGAAAGTGCCCGAGATATTCGCAACGACTTTATGAACGCTCTTAATCGTTTACTTATATTTTGATTGTATAAATACCGAGGCAATTGATCGATATAGGACACACAACACTCTTGGCGACTACACAAGTTCATTAGCACTCCTAGCGTCGATCATATTGTGCTATTTCGTTGTATTTTGGTTAATTTCATATTAATACACTAGGCAGAGTGACAATTGTCACCTCCCGATGTTTTTATGTCGGCAATCCTAAGGGATTAAGGGCTTTTCCTCGTATAAATCTTGTGTGTTTGGCTATTTTCTGTTTCATATACTGAAATATCCCTAGGGATCCTTAGGGATATTTTGATCACAAATTTGATATACTTAAGATATCTGATTCTAAAACACAATACCTCACTTTTCTAATTCGGTTTTGCTAAGAGTTAGGCTTGTTAATTTTTACCCGAAACAATTTGGCGCCCACCGTGGGGCAAACTTGTGTTTTTTATAACAAAAACCTTTTTAAAGGTATTCTCTAAAGAAATATAAGAAAAATGGATTCTCACCCGAGATCAACATCTCCAATACCTACTGTTTCTGCTACTACTACTAATGTATCCTCGCAGATTCCTGTTTTTTCTACAAGAAGCCTGAGAATCCTGGAAAGAAGACTACTTTTGTGGCCGAAAGTATTCCTTCGACGAGAATGACCACTAACGCCCCTATACTTATTTCTAAAAATGACATTATGATTATGTTTCAACAGGTACAATAGCAAATGATAGATCAACAACAGATGAATCAAATACTTCTTAGAGAAATGGAAAACTGAAAGGCTGAGAAGAACAAGCAAGTTGAAGCTACTACACCAATTCTTCCAAGGATCCTTGATTTTGGAACATCAAGGATGTCTGGAAATCATTCTGGAGACTTTTTTCCTATGCGGACCAGCATCGGAACTTCGTCAGGATCCCAAGATCTAGGGATATCTTGGGATAATCTCCTTATTTCAAGAACATCACTTCTGACACCTATTACTGGTAACACTTATAACTATTCTCCTATTGATACTACTAACTTTGGTTCTTTGTAGGAAACAGGAATAACTCCCCAAGTGGCTAAGGAAATACAGAAACTTCGGGATATGATATATAGCATTCCAAGAGTGGTTAAACCTATCTCGGAAGTGCCATCAATCACTCAAAGGATATCCAGATTTGCTTTACCTATATGTGATGCTGAGATCCGGAAAAGATTTCAAACTCCCACCATGGAGCTATACGATGGAACCACGGATCCTGAAGAACATGTAGCACAGTATAGCGAACGAATGGAGACCAACCTTATACCTCCACATCTGAAAGAAGTTTGCTTGTGCAAGGGATTCGGTTCAACATTGACAGGAGCAGCCTTGAAATGGCTACTCAATGTTCCTCTCTATTCGATCACATCATTTGCTCATTTGATTAAATTGTTTAATAACCAGTTTTCTTGAAGCAGGACATTCGAGATATTGACTAGTGTTCTCTACAGGATAGCACAGGGCCCGATGAGTCTCTAAGGAGTTATGTCAACAAATTTGGTGGAGAATCCTTGGATATCCCTAACCTTGATATCACCATGGCTGTCCAAGCATTCAAGATGGGATTACCAAGAAACTCACCATTTTATGATGGCTTAGTTATGAATCCTTGTAGGAATATGGATGAAGTCTGGAACCGTGCGTTAAGATTCATCAGATTGGAGGATAATAAAGAGATCCAAAAGAGAATCACTACAGCACCTCCTAATGATTAGGGCAAAAGGAAGTTGGACCTGCCCACCAACAAATCATTCAAACCCAAGCCATACTACAAATCCGAAAACCATAAGATCAATTCTATGGATGAGGATGAAGATGATGAAAAATATCCCAGGATATCTGATTATCGTTTTTCTGTTGATATTCCTGAACTAATGTGTGCCATGTATGATTTAGAAGAGAAAGCCAGGTGGCCTCCTAAGGATAAGAAGTTTGCTGCGAAAGACAAGTCCAAATGGTGTGCATTTCATGAAGACCTTGAACGTATAACAGAAGACTGTATTGCCTTTAGGAAAGAGATAAGTTACCTGCTTAGCAAGGGCCACCTCAAGGAACTGCTTGGCAAAAGGAAAGAAAGGAGGCAGGACCCGGATGGATTCCCAAAACGAGCTGCATCCCCACCAAAGGATGCCAAGGTAATAAATTTTATCTCTGGAGGATCTGATATATGTGGTAGCTCTTATTCTGCAGCCAGAAGACATGTCAAGGAGGCTAAAATGGAGAATGGAGAGAGACCAACAAAGACATCGACCCTAACCACAGAAACTGTGATATCCTTCGAAGAATAAGACAGGGAAAACATTATGAATCCTCATCACGATGGGTTAGTAATTACCTTATATGTCGCTAACCATTATGTCCGCAGGATACTCATAGATGGAGGAAGTTCAGTGAACATCATCCAATTGGAAACACTCAAAAGGATGAATATCCCTGAATCCGAAATAACAACTAAGTCATTGGTTCTGGTTGGATTTAGCATGGAAGCTAAAGCTACTATTGGAGAAATTAAACTACCGGTATATATCGAGGGGGTAAATTCTATGCAACGCTTTTGTATTATAGATTCTTTGTCTTTTTATAACATCATACTAGGTAGACCATGGATACACAATATGAAGGCAGTCCCATTAACCTACCACCAATGTGTCAAACTACATACACCATGGGGAGTAGTGAAGATAAATAATGATCAACAAGAAGCCAAGGAGTGTTATTCTTCTTCAATGAAGGCAACAATGAAACCATCATCAACATAGCAATCAAAGAGCGACCTTGGGATATTCGGGAATCTCAAGAAAAGGAAGTGAAGGAAGTACTACTGAATCCTGAGGATCCTGAAACTAAAGTTCTCATCGGAACTAATATCCCTGAGGATATTGAAGAAAAATTGATTTCTTTCCTAAAATCAAGAATTTCTACATTAGCGTGGAGACATAAGGATATGAAAGGAATATCCTCAGGCGTAAACACACATAAGTTAGGAATATAGAAGTTTTAAACTTATCCATCAAAAAGAAGGAAATTTGCCCTTGAAAGGAATATAATCATCCAAGAAGAAGTAGAAAAACTTCTCAACGCAAAGATGATTAGGGAAGTAAAATTTCCAAGGTGTCTAGCTAACGTAGTTGTGGTTCAAAAGAGGAATGGAAAGTGGAGAGTTTGTGTAGATTACATAGATCTTAACAAAGCTTGTCCAAAGGATCCCTTTCCATTACCACACATAGACTCAATGGTAGATGCAACAGCGGGAGATGAAATGCTGACTTTCATGGATGCATCAGCTAGATTCCAACAAATTCAGATGGAGCCTTCAGATCAAGAAGACACTGCTTTCATGGAACCGACAGGGATATATTGCTATACAAAAATCCCATTTGGCTTGAAGAACGCTAAAGCTACTTATCAAAGGCTTGTCAACATGATGTTTAAGGATAAACAGGGGGACACTATGGAGGTATATATCGATGATATGGTAGTCAAATCAAAGGTTACCAAGAATCATCTTGTCACACCCCCAAATTCCCACTCGTGGTGTCAGTCCACGTGGGTGTGACGTGGCCAGAATCACAGCTCAAGGTCATATAGAACAACTCTATATGCGTTTTCTATATACGATGTTTGACTTAGAAATAACAAAATAGTTTGCAGCAGAAAATAATATAATATTACAGCAGAAAATAATAAGTTTACATATGCAGCGGAAAGAAATAATTGTCAGACATTACACCATTGTTTAATACAATACATAGTTAAAAATTGTTTAATCAAAAGACATGATATGAATGCAAGCGGATCCTATGCTCGGTTCCCTATTGTGCATTCCTGATTTCCATACTCCTATCAGTTACCTGAGAATACAAGTTTAAGAAAAAGTGTCAACACAATGGTTGGTGAGTTCACAGGTTTTGATATATACATAGTAATAGAAAACATGTGTCATGCTGTTTATCATAATGTTAGTACCGAGCCCTAGGCTCCAAGTGTCAGTGCGTCACTATCGAACTAGACTTGTTTGTCCTTGCCTCCGCTATGTCTTGTAATAACATAGCAAGTTAGGTCAGAGTTTCACGGGTTATGACCTCCAGTCAAAATTATGCCCCGTGGGGTTAGTCACACCAAAACAGATCCATTCAAACCTACCACGTTGTTCGTACATTAACGGCAAGACTTTGTGAGGACTTGTTATGAGTTCAACACTTAATATTTGTCTAATAAACCAGTATACAAAGTAAAATATTTGTAATAGCATAATTGTTTGACTCGATTCAACTAGTATTCTCCACCTATTTAAAACGTTTGAAAAGAGTAAAGAGGGGCAGTAAACTCACCTTAGTGAAAATCGGATAGATAGCGTAAGCTCCTGCGTAGAAAGCGCGTCGGTCACCGGCTACCTATATCGTATACCATACGTGAGCTTGCGTAAGCGACCGTGCTCGTGTTTGTGTTAGTTCTCGTGTTTGTGCTCAACAACCCTCGGTCATTCATGTTTGTCCGTTTCGGTCCACATTGACCGTGTTTGCTCATGTGGGTCCACATTGACCGTGTCAAGTCAACGACCCGTTGGTGAACCATGTGTCGGTTGTGAATCGTGTAACATTCGTGTTAGTGCTCGTTGTGTTCAAAACGCTCAAGTCGCGTCCATGGACAACTTACTATCTATAGTAAGTTTCCATTTATGGTAAGTTTCACAAAGCATTCGTTTTTAAAGTTCTAGCATGCTCGTTAAGTCCTACGTTATCATATTAACACATAGCACGTTGTCATACGAAATCATATAAGCCATGTTTTCATACAAAAGTTTCCTAAAAAGGAAAGTTTCTAAGTCTAGCAAGTTTATCATCGGAAACTATCTAACTTAGCATACGGTCATCATATTTAAGCATATTAAGTCACTTAGCAAGCTCGAATCATACAAAACATTCCTAAATCAACTGTTCATAAATTAAACTTGCTAAAAATAATAACTATTACATACATCATACAAATGGTTATCCTAGGCATTTCTAATCCATTTTTACATCACATAACATCATAATATGCCATTTAACATCAGTCTATCATGTCAAGCTAGATCAAATCATCAACTATCAAGATTTAGGCCACAAAAGTTACTATAATTAGTAACTATGCTAAATATGACCATAATCAAGTCACAACTCATTTCTTGCACATAATATCATCATATTATCATGTTAATAACAAATCTATACACATGCATGTTCATATTTCATACCATATCATCATATTTAAGCATATTAAGTCACTTAGCAAGCTCGAATCATACAAAACATTCCTAAATCGACTGTTCATAAATTAAACTTACTAAAAATAGTAACTATTACATACATCATACAAATGGTTATCCTAGGCATTTCTAATCCATTTTTACATCACATAACATCATAATATGCCATTTAACATCAGTCTATCATGTCAAGCTAGATCAAATCATCAACTATCAAGATTTAGGCCACAAAAGTTACTATAATTAGTAACTATGCTAAATATGACCATAATCAAGTCACAACTCATTTCTTGCACATAATATCATCATAATATCATGTTAATAACAAATCTATACACATGCATGTTCATATTTCATACCATATCATCATTTTGTAACTTAAAAGTTACTAAAATTAGTAAGTTTATCAAATAACCATGTTTTATCCATTTTGACCATTCCAAATCATGCAATACATTACCAATAACATCAACAATCACCAAAAACTCATTTAACAATCTTAGGTCATACATGCATGTGGGTTTTTCGCCTATTCATGACCAAATCAAGTGTTTTACACATACACACATTCATAGATCATCATGAATCATTGAAATACATTACTAGATCGCCATAGATCATTATTAATCACTGAAGTAGTAACAAACCCAGATCTAAATCACTGAAATTTCGTGCATGTGTAGTTTAAGAGTTTGCATGTGTGATTTTGTGCTTGCTTGCGTGTTTAATGGTGATTCTAAGCTACTATAGTGATAGAACTACCTTCTATTGCTTCAAAATCTCTGAGATGATGCACCCAACAGCTTCTAAGGCTCCTGGATCGTGAGATTTTGCAGCAACAAGGTGGTGTGGGTGGTGGTTTGAGCTCCAACTCCTCTTCTCAAGCTCCCAAAGTTCCAAGGTGGCTCCAATGGTGTTAAGTGGATGAAGAAGATGAAAACCAGAAGTTTTGGGAAGATAATCTCGTGCTGATTACATCTAAAACTGGTTTAAATGAGTGAGTAGGTGTAACATCAATGCCAGAAACGTCACCGGAACAGTGTTCAACACAGTAATATGAACAGTGATGCAAGTACATAATCCAGTTGATGTTCACATGTCATTATCATTTTATGTTGTCAGAGCACAGTTTCAGAATCATTTCAGAAACGAAACTCAGAACTATGGTTCATCAGTCAGATAAGTATCTGGCGATACAGAACCAACATGTGATTATTTGTTAGGATTTTATTATGTATAAACGTACGTGAGGCTTTACAGAACAAAACAACACGCATGTCGTTACGTGAATGCTAAATCGACGGATTATTCGTATAGGTGATGATCTGTACTAATATATCTGAAAGTTTAACGTTCTGAATGATATTCGATAATTATAAAACCATATTGAAAAGTATAGTTTTCGTCGTGTTCGTACGTGTGACGATTCGAACGAATACGCGCGACGACTGTACGATTCAATTTTTAAACAGTAAATTTAATATTTCTAAAAATTTAGAATAAACGAAAGATATTTAGTTAATTTACTAGGAATTACCACCTAAAATAAAATTATAGACTTTTTTTTAAACCGTAACGTTTTGTTACGAGAAACGAAACTGACGTTTTACGCGAAACCGAGCAACCGAAACGAACCCGAACACACCCGTGGTATAAATACCCCAAATGAATCATCTTCCTCATTTAACCTGTTTACTCTCTCTCTCTAAAAACAAAAACCTGGAACTCTCTCTCTCTAGAAATTTCAAGCTTCAAATCTCCATAACTTCCCCATTTCTTGACCAAATCACTCCATCTTGGTGCCAAATCGAAGCTCTCATCTTCCTCTACACGAAAGTACAAGGGATCTGCCCTGAAAACCCCCAGAATCAAGGTAATCTGAGCTCAAAGTTTCGAAAAACTAGGGTTTTCTAACCCTTGTTCGAACCCCATCAAGAAATCCGGTTTTAGGCCCCAAAATCTTAGGCAATCACTACACAAATGATGTAGGATGATGTAGGATCAAGAGCCTTCACCCTAGCTAGTCGTTCAAATTGGAAATTGTGGCTGCTTTGCTTGTGGTACTCGAGCGGTCGAATGAGGCCTCAGCTGGCCAAATGAAGTACTGGCCGAAAGGCCAACTCCCCGTTCGCTCGGCCATGATCCATTCGGGCAGAGCTCATCTACATTCGGCCAAAGTGGCCATGCGCCCCTGGTTCGGCCCAAGGCCATTCGCACCATTCCATTCGGCTATGATTGAATCGAGTCCAGCTTCACTCAACAGCCCCTAGTTGGCCATGGTTCCATTCAATCGGCTAAGCTTAGTCGGCCAAGATTTACTCCAGAACCAAGCTGATTCGACCCACACTTATTCGGACGGCCCAGCTGCTATTCGGTCAGCCCAAATAGGTCCATTCGATGACTTGAACAGGTTCGGACCATCGGTGCATGCATGAAGCGTGTGAGTGCATGGAGTCCTTTACATGGCTTCATGAATGCATGGGTGGATGTGTGTGCATGGGAGCATATTAGGGTTTTAGTACATATTATCAATTTTGGGTAACCTATGAATCAAGGATGAAGTTAACAAGGTAGAGGTTGATACAGTTTCATCATAAGGCAACAAATTAAGGGTTTTCTTAGGGACAATGGGGTAAACACAAATGTTTTTTTTTTTGTTAAGGGATAAGGAGGCTTAATCATTTGAAAATTCATGTGGGAATGGTCTAACATGCAAGAATTCATGGACTAGAGTTTCCACTAACAAGAGTTTGTATAGACTACATTATAAACTGAAAACGTAAGCTTAATAGTATTGGGTTCAAAACACTTGAGTATTCATGGAGGATCAAAACTATAACCTAAGGTTTGGGTGTTAATTTGGCTATTAACACCTAACCCTTTGGAACTTCATAACGAACACGTAATCATACTAGATAATCCATTGAAATATCTAGTACGAGCTATTCAAAGAATTTATCAAGAATCATTTGGACAAACAAAAGCTAGTAATTGGGCCCAAGGTGAATCTAACGAGATTAACCTAAGCCCATCAAGTTTAATTACGTTTCTTTTAAATTAATTATGTCTTTGATAAAAAGAAAATGAATTATAAACACTATTAAATTAAATTAAATGATTTCTAAACTAAGTTTAACTTAAAATGAATTATCTTGAAAACGTTTTAATTATAGACTTGTAATGATTAATTTGGGACAAGGGTTTTTATTGGGTAATGAATTTAGACTAGTTAGACGGGATTCTAGAAACACATTAGTAACATAGGTCACTTACTTGTACACCGAGCCCAAGACCATAGATACGACGAATATAAATACTTATCGCATTCGAATACTCTTAAAACAACTCAGGTACTAAAGATACATAGGCAACAATCAAAGAACGCACATATCTTTTGTGGTTCATTGACACAACAACACAGGTGAGTTCATTGCCCCTTTTCTAAATATTTTTCTTTTCAAACGCGGGGCTAAGAAGCATGCGTAAACTTTTTTAATTAAATATGTTTTACGTAAATGCTTTTCTTGTTGTATGTTTATACATACATGTTTATACTCCTACACTCCTGTCTAGGTATATGTTATGCAGGATAATCTAACGAATAAATCAATTACTCTACTGAGTAATACCTAAATTCTAAACCCCTAAAACAAACACTTAGTCCATCAATATTCAAACTCTCAGAATCTAAACTCTAAGTGAAACCAAGAGAACTAAAGCTAAAGATCAAATTCTAAGGAATCTAATTCAGTGTATGATCAATAAAGCTAAGGATCCATTTCAAAGATCTATAACCATTTTGGAAATCATAGAATGCTAAACATCAGAATTAGGAGACTCAAGGGAATCATAATCGTGTATGAATCAATGAAATAATGAAATTATTAATATATAATGAAATCATTAATGTTTAAGCTAAGGTGGTGTCAGTTGTATGTAAATCAAGACCACGTGTTAATACACGGAAAGTCCCGTCATAAATAGTAGACTCCTGTAGTCAAGCTATATGGGCATAACTTAAACGATCAAATGAACTCAAGAGAATCAAGACGGTCAAGACGGTCAAAATCAAAGGATATCCTTAAAGTCCCGACGCATACAGTAGGCCAAAGGGTCAAGCTGATATGGGCAAATCATGAAAGTCCCGACGCATACAGGTAGGCTCCTTGTGGGTCATGTCTGATATGGGCCACGTGTGAGAGAGTACAACTTGAACAACCACCAACAACTAAGTCTAATTGATTGAGTCAAACAAGGCCCAATCATCATGTCTTAGTTGTATTTAAATGATTAGTTATTAATTTAATTAACCATTTAATATTATATTTCTACAAACGTGTTGGGAAATCATGAGGACATGGTGAACCCAGGAAATCAGAGGTATTTCAATTTATGGAAATCAAATCTTCACATGGAAGTGGATGGTAGGTAAGACGCTTAATTATCAATAACAATAATGTCCTATGTGACTTAGTATGTGGTGGGATGGCGTCTGGGTGGGTTGTAGGCTCGACCCTTTCGTATGCCCAATATATAAGCATACTGAGTTGGATGATACATGTGATGTTAATGAGGTTAAGGTTGTTACCGAAGGGATTGGTAAATGCTAATGTATTCATGTTTTAGACTCCTAAACGAAATGTTTGAAACTAGCATGGAAATGAAACAGGAAAATAGGTAAGACGCTTAACTATCATTAACAGAAATGTCCTATGTAACTTAGTATGTGGTGGGATGGCGTCTGGGCGGGTTGTAGGCTC
The DNA here is from genome assembly GCA_009363875.1 of Mikania micrantha. Taxonomy (NCBI): domain Eukaryota; kingdom Viridiplantae; phylum Streptophyta; class Magnoliopsida; order Asterales; family Asteraceae; genus Mikania; species Mikania micrantha. The sequence continues at coordinate 19,656,242 of CM018685.1, forward strand.
GACCCTTTCGTATGCCTTATATATAAGCATACCAAGTTGGATGATACAAATGATGTTAATGAGGTTAGGGTTGTTACCTAAAAGATTTGTAATAGGCTATTCTTTTGAAGTGGAATTGAATGGTAGGTAAAATGCTTAATTATCATTAACAACAATGTCATATGTGGTTTAGTATGTGGTGGGATGGCGTCTGGGCGGGTTGTTTCGTATGCCCTATATATAAGCATACCGAGCTGGATATTACAGGTGATGTTAATGAGGTTAAGGTTGTTACCTAAAGGAGTTTGCAAAAGCTATTTTTCAAAAATTAAACTACATGAACTCACCAATCTTTGTGTTGACTTTGTTTTCTTTCATGCTTTCTCAGGTGATGTACATGATTAAGCTAAGGTTTCAGGAATGCATGCTAGGATGCCAGTTAGAGGACCTAGTAGTTTTATGAAGCACATATCTTGTTGACCACTGTGAATCACTTTTGATATCTTGTACGATTACAAGATAGTAAACTTATGATTCATTTGTTAGATGAACTTAGTTAAATTATCATATGTTGACAAATGTAATTTAACTCTGTAAATTCTAGTTTAATGTGGTTGTGCTTTAGTTATTCTTAACATAGATGCTATGTAAACGATCTGATCATCACGATTATCACTCACGATATCGTGCCCCGAGAACCTTCCGCCCGATGGGAAAGTCGATCCAGCCCGCCTGCTCCGGGTGTGACAGTAGGCGTAATGATGGGTTTTGGAAGTTTAAAAAACTGATTTTTGCTACCCTGGGCTATCAGGAGTAACGCCTGGCGGGCGTGCTTGGCGCCAGTCGTTGCGCATGGAGCCACCGGATGAGGCGCCCTTGTTCCTTCCGCGCGGATCACCAAGGGTTGAGGGTTGGGCTTAGGCGTAGCGCCTGACCCACATAACAAGCCCAGTAAGCCATTTTTGCGGCTTCGGCCCGTTTTCACTAATTTCTCGACTGTAATACATCGTTTGAGCATCGTTTGGACTCTAATTGCCAATTATTAACCATAATTGACTTGTGAAGTGTTTCTGTGCCAAAATGTTGTGACGTTCACCAACGTTCGTGATTTCTGACAAGTGTGTGCGGTTTCTGATTATCCCTTGGATTATCCTATTGTGTGTTAGTGTTTGTACCGTCATGCCACGTGTCACACTAAATTATGCCAATTCAAGTGTCACGTGCACAAATAATAAATTAAATAAACATTTAATAAAATATAAGCTGACCTGGAATTTACGGGGTGTCACACATCTTAAGGATCTTCAGGAATCATTCGATATCCTGGATCGCTACAATATGAAACTTAACCTTTTTAAGTGTCATTTTGGAGTAAGATCAGGAATGTTTTTGGGATATATGGTCACTAAGAGAGGAATAGAGGCCAGCCCAGAACAAATTCAAGCTATCCTGAACTTAAAGTCCCGAACAAACATAAAAGAAGTGCAAAGGTTAACTGGAAGGATAGCTGCACTTAACAGATTCATCTCAAGATCTTCTGAAAAATTCAAAGGATTCTACGATATCCTCAAAAAGAATAAGAAGTTTCAATGGGATAAAGAGCATGAGAATGCGCTTCAGGATTTAAAACAATACCTATCCTCACCTCCACTACTCATGAAACAAGAAGATAGTGAACCACTATCACTATACTTAGCAGTATCCCGAACTACTGTAAGTGCTGTGATAGTAAATGATTTCCAGGGATCACAAAATCCGGTATACAATGTAAGTAAAAGCCTATTAGATGCTGAGACTAGATATTCTTATCTCGAAAAGCTAATTTTAGCCTTAGTCATGGCCTCAACAAAACTTAGGCATTACTTTGAGACACATACGATACATATTAAGACAAATTACCCGATTAAATATGTGCTAGGAAACCTGAGCTATCGGGAAGGATGGCTAAATGGTCAGTAAAGCTTAGCACTTATGATTTAATTTAAGAACCAAGAACAACAATTAAGTCTCAAGCATTAGTAGACTTTGTGGTTGATTTTAGTAGCGATATTCAACCAGAAGTGGATTCAGAAGTCAAACTTCTAGATGAGGATACTGGTGAATGGAGCTTATATACTGATGGAGCCTCAAATGTAAGGAGGACAGGATTAGGGATCATACTAAGATCGTCACAGGGGGACATAATACCCCAATCGATCAGTTGTGAATTTCAAGCAACTAACAATGAAGCTGAATATGAAGCCTTAATAGTAGGACTTCAATTAGCCAGGGATATGAACATAAGAAATCTCCATGTATTTGTTGACTCTTTACTAATAGCAAACCAGTTTAATGGTTCCTATACAGTTAAAGGGGATAAACTGGCAAAATACTTAGAGATAGTCAAGGATATAGTGCGATATTTCTACACTTTTGATATCACACAGGTTCCTACAGAAGAGAATGCTGAAACAGACGCATTAGCAAACCTCGCATCATCTCTTAAGTTTTCAGATGATATCAGTATCCCTATCCTACGTATCATGAATCCAACAATAGACATAGAAGACACAAATCAAATTCTTGAACCTGAGAATGTCGATACGAATACAAACGAAATATCATGGATTATCCCTATCAAGGATTATGTTGAATGCTCAGGGTCTATTATGTGAATTCTATTAACAGTTTTATCTATGCGGAATCTAGATAACACCTATATGAATCAAAGACAATACAATCATGCTTGTAAATATCCTTCTCATTGATAATGAAATCAATTACAAATAGCACACAACAAAGAACACACAGTTCTGTCACACACACACTAATCTGAGAATTACAGGTTCTGTTAAGACTTCCTACAAAATCAGCAAACCTGCAAATATATACAAACACCAAACAAACCTACACAAACCTATACCAAACCTTTTCTAACTTAACCAAAACAAACTTGAAAGCAACCAATTACACTATGTACCAGCAGATTATCTTCACACAGGAAAAATACCTGATGAAGAAAAAAAATCCTAGACCTTCTAAAGCTAGAGTATCCAGATACACAATCATTCGGAATATCTTATATAGGAAATCAGTAGCAGGTCCATACCTAAAGTGTTTAGAAAAACAATAAATTTTAGAAGCAATGAAGGATATTCACGAAGGAGATTGTGGAAATCACACTGGGGGCAGAGCATTACTTTCGAAAATCCTAAGAACAGGATATTTCTGGCCTACTATGAGAAAGGAGGCGATGTCGTATTCTCAAAAATGTGATGCTTGACAAAGACATAGCAATATTCTTCGTCAACCGGCTAAACCTTTATATCCGACAGTCTCATAATGGCCATTCATGAAATGGGGAATGGATATAGTAGGTAAACTACCAAAAGCACTAGGAGGAAAGGTGTTCACGCTCGTCATGACCGATTATTTTTCAAAATGGATTGAAGCTGAAGCCTTCGTACAAATTAGAGAAAAAGAGGTAATTTCATTTATAAAGAGAAATATCCTTATCAGATTCGGGATACCTGCTGAAATAACCTGTGATAATGGGTCTCAGTTCATCGGTAAAAGAACTACAAACTTTTGTGAAGCCGGTGGCATAAAAATGATAACTTCTACACATGTACATCCTCAAGCTAGCGGTCAAGCAGAATCAAGCAATAAAATTATCGTAAACAATCTCAAAAAGAAGTTGGGATCCATGAAAGGAAAATGGGCTAAAGAACTCCCATTTGTCCTATGGGTACATAGAACAATCGCAAAGAATGCAACGGGTCTGACACCATTCTCATTAGTATTTGGTTCTGAAGTTGTACTCCTAACTGAGATGATTATCCCCATTGCAAGAACAAGTTTACAAACTATAGAATCCAACAATGAAATATTATCTCAGGATATAGATACCATTAATGAAATTAGGGATATTGCAAAATTTAGGATGGTGACCTACCAGCAAAAGATGGCCAAACCCTATAACAAGAATATAAGGATCAGAATACCACCAATTCGACAGATGGGAAACTTGCCCCAAAATGGGAAGGACCCTATAGGATTAAATCCAAAGCCAGAAAAGGAGCATACAAGTTAACTACTATAAAGGTGAACCTCTTCCAAGGGCATGGAATGCCATTCATCTTAAAACCTACATTATATGATTTTCATTGCCATAAAGGATTTTTACTTTAAACCTACACATTTGTCTCTCAATATTCTTATATTCTGACATATTCTTAAATATTCCTAACTATCATGATACTAACTTAAGCATCGGAAGGGCATTGCGATCCCTGATGCATACCTTTGCAAGAATATTTATGTTTTGCAGGTATAGCTGGAGAAGATACGAGACTTTATGTCTCAACCCAAGTTTTGACCTGAAATCGAAACTATGTAGAAGACCCATGCAGAGACTATATGTCTGGTTGCAAAGTTTGACCTGAAATCAAAAGTCAAGGGACTTTTGTCTCTCAAACGAACTAGGGTTGATACACCCTCTCCAGTAGCGCACGTATATCCTATTATAGTCCAAGATAATGGGACCAGTACACGCATGAATAGCTGGCAATTTCATTATCAAGGGCTATAATCATGGATCCTCCGAATTATCCTGGTATAGTTGGATATTTTGGGACCAGTACATGCTTTAGTGGCTGACAATTTCATTTTCAAAGACTATAACCAGGGATCCTTTGAATTATAGCATTCACATGCTATACAACCGGGCCTTGTCGCCAGTATTTTTGGCCTTAGTCGCCAGTATTTTCGGCCTTAGTCGCCAGCATCTTCAGCCTTAGTCGCCAGTATTTTTGGCCTTAGTCACCAGTATTTTTGGCCTTAGTCGCCAGTCTAACCGGCCTTGTCGCCAGTATATTGGGCTTGTCCCTGTTTTTCTTGTTTCTTGAATATGTGCAGGAGCAAACTCTTAAGGATATTTCGGAATATAGCATCTGCCTACAACATATCTAAGGATATTGAGGTATGTAACTGTTGTATTATTTTAGCAGGGATAAAGAAAGCCTCGGAAATAAGTCTATTGTTTCAAGGAGTTGGTATCTATTTCTTAACCTTTTTTATCTCCGATTAGGAATGTTATTAAAAATATATTCACTTAGAAATATCTAATTCTTTAACAAAATCAGTACACATATATATATGTATATCAAGTATTTCTTATGCTAAGAAAACACACCAAAACATATAATGAAAACTTTAGTAATATTCTTAGTTTTCCTACAATCACTATCCTGACCAGGATAAGTCAAGATTTTTCCAATTATATCCTTGTTATAAAGTATCTATTAACAAAAATATTCTGAAAAACACTTTGAAAGAAATAATAAGAATAATCATAATACATAAGGCAATATGTATATGTTCCAATATTAATCCAACAAAATTAAAGATATTTTAAGGTACCCTAAAAAACATTTTCTGAATTCAAAAACATGTCAACACAAGACATTCAGAACTAAATACCAAAAGATTAACTATCATATATAAAGTCAGTATATTGGGCTTCGCCATGAAAACACATGGTCCCTCCACCCAATATACTTAAATTGTTTGTCAAGATACTGAGGATATTTAGGCTTCACCATGAAAACACATGGTCACTCCACCTAAAATATCCTGAAAATATCTAAAAATTGTCTGCCCACACATACTGGGACATAAAAAGAACCACAAACAAGATGGGCTCCGACCTTCTCAACTCTATCTTCATTGCCCATCACCACCTCATCACCACTTACACCAGCACCCATATCCTCACCTTCAACTGCTTTGCTCGTCTCCACCATGCTAGTTGTCTTCGCCTCCGCAACATCCCCGGTTAAGTTGGTCAGGATCTTGGCCCAATCAGAAAGTTCCTTTCCCCACAAATCTGCTCCCTCCTGCTTGGATTTTTCTGCCATTTGATTTTTAGCTTTGAGGATGGCAATAGCAGCAGACTTCTTAGTGCCCTCTATGATATCCATGATTTTTAGCTTATGGCCAGCATCTATGATATCTCATAATGATATCCATGATGGAAAGCCATTTGACCTAAAAGAGTTTCATCAAAAAGTTTGCTGCAATGCATGTGGAAGACCAGGCCATATTGCTAGACACTGTCTGCTTCGACCACTGAATTCTTCTATTGGAAGAATCAGAAGATCAAACCCAAGGCTAAACCTGTTACAAAATCAATGAGGACTGATCAATCCTCCAAGCCTAGGGTAAAACCTCAGAAGGTAACTCAGAATCATCCCATTGCCAAGGCGGCCAAACCAGCAAAACAAAATCAATCTGGTTTTCAAATCTAAAACTAAACAACAGTGGAAGAACAAGCCACATTTGAGACATCAAGTATAACCAATTGATCATGGCAGTGGTGTCAGGGCCATAAATGTCACGGCTAAGTTAGACAAGCCCAACAGAATTATCAAGAAAGGGCACAATGTTCCACAAGTACCTAAATCGGTTATGATTTGGGTAACCATTTCTCATTAAATGTGTGTATGTAGGGACGGCTAAATAATCTGAAAAATTTTTGGTACATGTATAGCGGTTGTTCCCAGCATATGACTAGGGATTTTTCTCAGTTTCATGAAGTCACACCATGTAATGGAGGATATGTCTCATTTGCTGGAGACAAAGGTGGGCAAATCAGCATGAAGGGCACGGTTACTAATGGAACTCTAAGCTTTGAAGATGTGTACTATGTTGAAGAACTCAACCACAGCTTGTTGAGTGTTTCTCAGATCTGTGACAAGAGCTTTTCAACACATTTCACAAACAAAAAGTGTCTTATCTTAAAGCCCGGATCTGTCGTGCCAGAGAAATGGATCTTGACAAGGAAACCGAGAATAAACAATGCCTATATCATCAATATGAATTCTGATTCATACATAGAAAGCACCTGTTTGTTTTCTAAGGCATCAGAGAATGACTGTATGCTGTGGCATCGCCGATTGGGTCATGTCAACTTGGAGAATCTCAACCGACTGGCTAAGGGAGATCATGTTATTGGCTTACCTTCTAAGGAATTCTCCACAATTGAGAAGTGCATCGCATGTGCCAAGGGAAAGCAACACAAAAGACCTCACAAACCCAAACTGTTCAGCTTAATTTCATCAATTCTGCAGCTTCTTCGTATAGATCTCTTTGGACTGATTAACGTCATGCGCATCGGGAAAAAGTTATACTGTCTTGTTGTAACAGATGATTATTCCATATTTTCTTGGGTGTTCTTTCTAGCCAATAAAGATGAGACACCGGAGATTCTAAAGAAGCTTATCACCCTGTTCGAGAATCAGAAAAATTTAAAGGTTAAGGTGATCAGAACTGAAAACGGCACCAAGTTTAGAAATCAGACACTTATTGATTTATGCGATGAGAAGGAATTGCTCGACAGTATAGTGCAGCTCGTGCACCTCAGCAAAATGGTGTTGCTGAATGAAGGAACATATTACTTATCAAGTCTGCACGGACTATGTTGTCAGAGTCTAAACTACCAATATTCTTCAGGTCTGAAGCTTAACACAGCTTGCTACATTCAAAACGGAGCTCTATTGAACAAACGCCACCAGAAGACTCCCTATGAGATCTTCTTCAATCAAAAGCCGAAGGCAGGTCATTTCAAGTCGTTTGGTTGTCCTTGCATTCTCCTCCACACTAAGCCAAATCACAAGTTTGATGACAAGGCAGATGAGTGTTACTTTGTGGGCTATTCGTCTGAGAAAGCTGCTTACAACTTGAAGACCCGGATGATTTTGGAGTCATACTATATTGATTGGCAAGAGATGAACACCACCAATGCCGGTTCTGGTCCAAACTAGTTATTTTAGTATGATTCTACATTTGATCCCTTCAACAATCCATCTAAGAGTGCATGGCCATCTGAACCTAACGACAGCTTTTAAAGGGTGATGACGTGGACTACAGTGTTGACTATGTTCCGCGTGATCCCAAGATTCTAACAGTTGACCCACCAGGCATGTATGATCGAGTTCCACCAGTTCGGCCAACTCTGATCTGTGAAGTCATCCCATCAGATCCAGAGACCTCTCAGTCAGTTCAACCAGCTCCAGAGACAAATCAAGCCTCATCCTCTTCCCACCAGACCTTTGACAATCCACTGGTCTCAGACCACATCCCTGAGGGACATTGTGTAGATAATGGAGTTGAAGCAAGTGAAACCGCTCTCATTGGTGACATCTCTTCCTCTAGTGAAGAACAACTGAATCACATCAGCAACATGTTAACAATTTAGGTGTGGAGGAAGTGCCTACTATAAGCAGCAACAAGAATCATCCAGTAGAAAACATCATTGGACCTCTTTCAGAAGGAGTTCTCACTCGAAGCAGATCCATTCCAGCTCAAAACACCTTGCCTGAAGGAACTATCACACGAAGTCAATCAGGTCCAATTATTTCTTGTTTGTATTCCTATTTTATTTCACAGGTCAAACCCAAGAATGTCAAGATGGATCTTAAGGAGTGAATCTAGGTTGAAGCGACGCAGGAAGAATTGATGCAGTTTCAGAAGCTGAAGCTGAGGAATCTAGTTCCGTTGTCCAAGGGGAAATTGCTAATCAGAACCAGATGGGCGTTCAGAAACAAAAGAGATGATTCGGGTGTGATCATCATAAATAAAGCTAATTTGGTAGTCCAGTGCTTCTACCAACAGGACAGGATTGACTATGAAGAAGTCTTTGCACTAGTCACAACACTTGAAGCTATTCTCATCTTTTTGGCCTATGCTTCCTACATGAACTTCACTATTTATCAGATGGATGTGAAGACATCCTTCTTTTATGGAAAGGTCAAGGAAGAGATCTATGTGTGTCAGCCCCCGGGGTTCGAGAATTCGTAGTATCCCTACCATGTCTACAAACTAGACAAAGCTCTTTATGGTCTTCATCAAGCACCTCGAGCGTGGTATGCAACACTTACAGATCATTTGCTTGCAAAAGGATATACCAGTGGAGCCATCGATCAGACATTGTTCATTCGTAGAGATAAGGATGATTTGATCCTCGTCCAAATATACGAGGATGACATTATTTTAGGTTCCACGAGCTCGGTGCTGTGCAAAGAATTCGAGGCTGCGATGAAGAAAAAGTTTGAGATGAGTGCAATGAGGGAGACGACCTTCTTCTTGGGTCTTCAGGTAAAGCAGGATCCAAAGGGTGCACTGATTCATCAGGTCAAGTACGTTACCGATATTCTCACCAAGTTCAACATGATGGAATCAAAGCCCGCATCCATTCCTACGGCTGCATGTCCCGTCTTGACTTCGGATTCTGATGGTGAAGATGTTGATCAACACCGTTACTGTTCGATGATTGGCTCACTGATGTACCTGACTGCTAGCCGACCAGCCATCCTGTTTTCTGTATGTAAGTGTGCCAGATATTCAGCAAATCCGAAGACTTCTCATCTGATTGTTGTCAAGAGAATCTTTCACTAACTTGTCAGAAAACCTCGCCTCGGTTTGTGGTATCCTAAGAACTCTGAGTTTAATTTATTTGCTTACTCTGACAGTGATTTTTGTGGTTGCAACTTAGACATGAAATCAACCATAGGAGGATGCCAATACTTAGGAGATCGCCTCGGCTCGTGGCAATGCAAGTAACAGACAATCGTGTCACCCTCCACTGTGGAAGCTGAGTATGTCACTACTTCCAGTTGCTGTTCTCGGGTTATCTGGATGCAACAACAACTCCTCGATTACGGTTTGAACTCTAATGACTCTCCTAATTATTGGGATAATGAAGCCGCTCTACAGATCGTCTAGAATTCGGTACAACACTCCAAAACTAAACATATTGACATCTGGATGCACTTTATTCGCGACTGCTTTAGAACGGAAATTGATTCGTCTTGAAAAGATCCACATGGATGATAATTTCGCGGATCTTTTCACAAAACTGTTTGACATAGCTCGATTCCACCATTTTCTTGCCTCTCTCGAACTAATAAGTTTTGATTAAAGCATTTTTGTAAATACTGTAAAACTTGTGTTTGTTTTATTTTAATTTTTTAGATCAAAAATTTAGGGGGAGAATATTTACAAAAACAATAAAAAGATTTTCAGTCTTTGAGTCTATTTACAAAAACAACAAAAAGCTTTTCGGTCATTGAGTCTATTTACAAACACAACAAAAGGATTTTCGGTCTTTGAGTCTATTTACAAAAAAACAATAAGATTTTTGGTTTTTGAGTCAGTCTAAGATGACCTACAAATTTTGGGGGAGGGCAATTTAAGAAAAAATTAAAAAGATTTTGCATTTTCAAAATTTAAGAAAAAAACAAAAATATTTTATTTGGATGGTCTAGTGAAGTGGTTCAATAGGGGAAGTGAAATGATTTCTGACACTCAAAAATTCACCACCTAAACATAATATCTAAAGATTAACAACCTTAGATAACTATAAATCATTAAGAAATTAAAAATGTCTTCCTAATGAAAGGATTGGACATGATCATTCAAAATATTAAATATATCAATAAGTGAGAAGTGCGAAAATCAGATAACTGAAAAGATGCAACTACTATTTGACTTTTTCATAGATATAAAGTCAAAACAAGATTCTGTTTCGATAAACTTGAAATCTTTTTGAGGAAACTCGGGTATTTTCTATGTTTTGTGCAAACAAAGAGAGGGAAATACTTACTGAAGCATCCTATGTTTTGCGTAAGCAAATAACGGGATGTGTGACGTTAAGGCCAATGTGTATGCAGATCAGTAAAGTAAAAGATGCCAATGAGCACAAAGATGATAGAACCCCTTCTTGTTCTTGATTCTAATCTAATAGATCTGTTCTTTTCTCTTCTCACCTTAAACTTTGTCGAAGCATCTTAAGTTCATTGAAACACAATTAAAGTTTGACACAAAAGATTTCACAAAATTGATTGGCTGCATGTTAATATGGTTTAACTGTCTGATTGTTCATAAACTTTCCAAAAGGATTTTCAGAACAATCCGTTAGAAAATTTTTGATCATCGTCTTGTTTTTGTTTTATGGATAAACAGGTGGAAATTATTGGTGGGGTATAAGGATTTTAAGGTTACGTTTTATAAAGAAATTATGTCAAGGTGGTCAAATTTCTGATACAGATTTGATCCCACAAAATTGACCCAACTCGACTTTGAACTCGTAGAAAGTTTCTGAGTTATTTTATTTTATTTTATTTTATATTATTATTTTCTTAAGTTAGAAAAATCAGAAAATAAAATGTACTCGAAATAGGTTACTCGAAACATGTACATGATTTCGAGTACACGAAATCGTGTACTCGAAGTCGGCCTATATATACTTTGAGAAGCCCAATTCGAGTACCATAATCGTTTTCTAGTTCATGATTTTTCTCTCACTTGGCGATTTTGACATCCGGACCTTATTTCAAAAATCCACTCCGACCGCCTTGTATATCTTTCTTAGGCGAACCTAGGTGTAGAATTTGATAGAATTTTGTCCGCAAAATAAAAAGTTATTGGACAAAAACAAGTTTCGAGTACTTTCTCACGTTAACCGAATGAATCTTTGACAAATCACCCCGAAATACTCAAAATTGGAAAGCAATCTTCTTATGTGTTGGTCGCCTCCAATTTTCGAGCATTTTGAGTACAATTTGGAGTTCTAAGGAGGAAAATTGAAGGAGTTAAGAAGATTTTCTTGTTCTCGAAAATTTGAAATTTTAGTACTCTAATTCAATTAGAAAATTTCATGTACCCTATTTCGAAAACCAAAATTTCGAGAACAGGCTAAAATTCTTGTGCTTCTTAAATTTCGTGAACTCCTGGCTTTTTGTGAACTACTAAAATACGTGAACTTTGATTGACTTGGTTATTTGACCTAACCCGTTGACTTGGACTTCTAATTTTGACTTAAATCTTGACTTTTGACTTTAATTTTGTTTTATCCTTAACTGACTTGGCTCGTTTGTGTTTCAGATGGGTAATCTACGTTTTGTGCCCGATCATAACATATCAGCATACGTTAGAGAGCCTTCGGAGAAACATGCCATGTTCAAAAGCATGGTGAAAGGACTGATCCTTTCTCCAGTCAACTATGCCATAATGGAGCATCCATAGATTATTTCTTTCTTCATCTATGACTTCTAGAACTCCACCACTGAACGAACTGACTCTAACGGGAACATGAGCCTTATAGGGAAGGTTCAAGGCAGCCAGTGATTATTATAGAGCAGATCCTTCGAGAGTGCCTACAGTTTGGAGATAAAGCTACTGATCCTATCGAGCTTGATCACTAGCTAGTATAGGGAACTGTTTACAGGATGGGACACGGGGGTCTTTACCCTTCGATTGAGAAGAAGCTTCTCCACCCTTACTGGAGATATTTGGCACACATGGTTACCCAGTGCTTCTTTGGAAGAAAGGGAGGATACGACGTGCTTAACCAAGCCCTTGGACCCTGTCTAGTAGCCAACGCTTTGGGACTTGAGTTTAATTACTCAAGAATGATCTTCAGAGATATGATCGCCAACATAAATGGGAAACGGAAAGAAAGATTCTTGGCCTTTCCCAGATTCATCCAAATTGTCATTAACAAGCGTCATCCGAATCTCGCCCCAACAATTGGGACTCTAGGCATCAAGAGAATGAGAGAAGATATCTTCTCATACACGATGATGAACAAATGGGAGAAGAAGTAGTACATTGGCGATCGCCCTCTAGACAAATTTGGCAGGTTATTTGCAGGATTAGATGAGGAATTTGAAGATATGGGAACTCCTGCAGCCTTCGTTGCCGATGAGCTCGATCTTCCCCTTGCAGGAGCTACTGCATTTGTTGCTTATGAGCATCATATTCCTCATACAAGAACCAGTGCGGAAGCCAGCAAGGCCATAGAAGATTCATCATCTGAGTCTTCATCATAAGGAGAAGAAGAGTTGATTCCAGAGCCCGAACCTATCATTCCACCACTTTCCATGGCAGTGCGGGAAGAAATACAGGACACTGACTATGTTCCTACTCCTGAGTCATATCAAAAGAAAACACGGTTAAAGATGACGTCGAAGAGGGCAAGAGACCCAAGACTCAAGAAGAAGACCACATGCACTTCCTCATATTCTTAGGCACCATAAACTCAGCCACGACCTACACCACCTCCACCTAAACCCACACAACCAAAACCACCTCCCCTAAACCCTCACAACCAAAACCACCACCACCACCAAAGCCTAAATCACCCACACAACCAACATCATCCATTGAAACACATATTCCACAACATACCTCCACCACCACCGAAGCCACCCAAGCCAAACCATCATCTCAAGCACATTTTCCAATTCCTATACACTTCTATGAACCACCACCATCACCACCCAAGGCCAGGAAAGACAAAGGAAAGGCACCACAACCATCAGATACTCCCTACACACCTGAGAAGGTGCTTGTGGATTTAGAGTGGTTACAAGAAAGAGTTTTTCAATTAGAACAAGACTGTGCTACCAAGGACTGACTCATCAACAAACTACAAGAAGGCTTTTTTCTGATATGTGAGAAGCTTCAAAAGCAAATCAAAGATTTTGGCCTGCAGAAAAAGGAAAACATTCGTTTGTCTAAAGCGATTGAAGAGCTGACTGGATCTAAGTCTGAGATTCAGGAAGATGACAAAGCCGACAACGACAAATATGATGATGATGAGGAAGAGACAGAAAAGAAAGACGATGATGATGCTAAAGTAGAAAAGAAATATGACAAGAAAGACGAGGATGATGATGATACAGGGGGTGACATGGGTCAGGGAACAAGTTCTTCAGAACAAAAGGAGGATGAGCCTGCTAAGGATGTGAAGTGATACAGAGAATCCACCTTCCTTGGAGAAGCCTCTAAATGAATTTGATGACTTATTCGAGCATCTTTCTGAGAATTTTATGTTCGAGGGATTTGGAGAGGAGTTAAAAGCAGCAGGTCTTGGAAAATCTTTATGATGATGTCACTATGGACTCAGTATTCGATGTTGTATGTGACCAAGAAAGGAAGGAGTTTGCTGAATCTTCTATAGGAGCAGACGCAGAAGAAGAACCAGAAAACATCATACTCGGCAACGTCTCCAAGGATCCCTATGCTGACTACTTGTATGCTCACAAGTGTGTCAATCCTCAAGGACAGGAAGTCGCGTCACTAGGCAAGATGATTGATAGCTGGTTTGATGTACAAAGTGACTGGACTCCTGCTCCTCCTGAGGTGCAGCAAACATAGATGGGGGAAGCACAAATAGAGCAGAATGATATTGCATGGACGTCCGGATCTCGCGACATGTTTGCGTTGCGCAATGAATGATCGAACGTCACATGCTGGATGTACGACAAGGATAAGCAACTTTATCTTGTCAAAAGGATGAACGGGAAGTTGGAGTATTTAAAGAGGCCCAAAGATTTCTGTTCGATGTCGAAATTTGATATTACAAGCATCAAGAATGCTATGTTCTTCAACCCGTCCAAAAATACTCAAGCCGATCTGTTTGCCAGGTTCATAAAAGATCAGTGTGACCGAGACTTCCCCGTCATGAAGACAGCTAAAGGAAAAAGATTTGTTTCTTCTTGTTTACTAGATCCGGTCAAGGAGCCGTGGATCTATTACAAGTATCATCCGCCGTCTACGAAGAAAGTTGTCCCGGTGTCCACAAGAGTCCCCAACAATTCGCTGGTGAACTTCAATTCTTGGTATTTCGATGAGAAGACTCACGCAGCCGTTATCCTCATAACTAAGGGCGACATCAACGACACTGACATGATTTTGGATCTCATGGTCCTTCTGAAATACGGAAAAGAAGATATGCAGAAATTGCATGATTCACGTATCAGAGTCTATGGAGATTGGGATGAAGAGGCAAAACCTTTCACCAGTTTTGTTGCATTTGTTATGGAGATGAAGCTCTATGCTGGTGCAGGTCCTCACTCGATCGCACTTCCTATTGGTTGACTTCATTAGTCTAGGGGGAGTTTGTTGAGCCCACTCAGAGACAAAGACTGACAAAGTCAACCTGTGACCAGCTGAAGATTTGATTTTGGTTAATTTTGTGTACAGTGACTTTTGTGTACTTCGATTTTCGAGTACTTGAACCATTAACGTGTATAGGGTTTGAGTACTCCTATAGTAGTATAAATAGACACATTTTGCACTGTTCTAGGTTGGATTCCCAACGCAATTGCTCTCTAGACGTACTGAGGCATTGTTCTTGCGAACTTCACGAAATATACAAAGATTGCATTTTTCCATATTTTCTTGTGATTCTAATCTGGATTCCGCACACTTTAGAATCATTTGATGTCAATTGGAGCCATAAACCTCATGTCTTGATCATATCTGGATCTACATGTATGATCTAAGCATAGATAAACCATAAGAACTACCTTGGAAACTCCTAGATGGATGGATTCGAGTTTGAGAAGATGCTACAACTCCACAGATGGTTGTTCTTAGCTTGTTGATCGCTTCAAAGGGTTTCCAACTCTTCCTCCTAGCTCCAATGTTCACCAAATGCAAGGAATAGCTCCAAAGATGTTACCAGGGGGTTTGAGGGCTGGTAACAGAGGGTTTTGGACGAGAGTGAGTGTAGAAACTTGGTGGAGGTGTAGAAAAACCGAGTGAAAAGAATTGGGGTTGTTTTTATAATACTTTTGTTCTGTGGAACTCGTCGTGTACCGCCAAGATTAAAATAGCCAGGTGCTCTCCCGAGACACGCCATGTACCACCAAGGTAGCAGTGGTTGAACTCGTCATATCGCCAAGAAATTCAGGGAATTCAAATATCCCGCTCATTCTTCGCGTACCGCTAAGAGTTTCACCGTGAGGCTTCGCGTACCACGAAGACTTCAAATTTCAGATTTTCGATTTCATTGATTTGATTTTGTTTGCGTTCGATTCGTTACGTCTATCCAAAACGTTAAATTTTTATTTAACCCATAAACACATAATGAAACATTCTTTTGATTATTGTTTGTTTACCAACGTTCTTGTAACAAGACTCGTGTGTGTTTCGATAATTCCTCGAATTATCGGTGATCGTTTGTGTTCATCATTTACGAAATGTATGAACACTTGATTAAACATAATCAATGTGTAATAATTGCTCGAATTATTATTTTGCAGTTGTGTTTGTGTTTGTCACACTTGATTTCCAAAATCAATTTGCAATGTACGATTCGATAGTTACTCGAACTATCGTTTCGTAGTTGTTTGTGTTTAACTCATTTAATTAAACATAATTAAATGAAATTCAAGAAGTATGAATGTGAAATACAGAATTGTAAAGGTTGCAATTTACCTGAAATTGACGGGTGTCACAAAATTTCATTATTGAGAACATATAATTGAAACGCATGAACTACTGAGAAATTTTAGTATGATATAACTAGAAAATGCCCGGAGTGGTTATAGCAGTTTCCACATGTATGACATATTTTAGTTGAATAATTTTGGTAATTATGTAAGATTCTATCACTAAATATAGGCAAAGACATAGGTCATTGTTTATGGAAGTGGTTGCGCTCGACTTCTACGTATGCCCTATACATAAACTTACTTCGCTCAATCATGGATATATCGATGGTATGATTTAGTGAGGAGAACTCTCTAATGTTGGATTGAAATGAATGATTTAATATAATAGTGATATTGAAACATTAAACATTGGTGAGGACACAAACATTAATTTAAAATGCGAATATTATTTCAGAAAGGTTAGCCTAATAATGTGTTTGTGTGGGTGACGATTCACACGAATACATCTATTAGGATTAATAATTCTGAAACGGTATTCCATGAATTTAAAAATCAAGTTGGAATACGATACGAGCGTTGTATTTGTAAAGGTGACAATCTTTACGAAAATAAACGTAAGTTACGCGTTCCATCTAGATAACTAAAATGAAGTTTTAAAACTTTTAAAATAATAAAAAGGATCTAAAAGGAAATGATTTTATAAAAAATTTCATGTTTTAAAGGTTATTTCATTAAAAAAAAAGCGACAAAATAATACGATAACGCGTAATTAGAAGAGAACTGAACACACGAGTTTGGCCCGGGCTATAAAAGCCCGGTTTCTTCTATTCTCCCTCATTTTTCATCACACACACACTCTCTCTCTCTCATTTTGTAACAATTTCTTAACCAACCCAACACTAGCTCATGCAAAATGGTTCTACACGTTACAAACAAGCTTTACCACCATTCCCAACTAAAAACCATCACCAATTTGGTGATAAATAGCGAAATTGTCATCTCCGCCATGGCTAACCTCCGTTTCAGGTGAATGGCCCACCAGAATGAGTCATTCGTATGAATGGACATAAGAATTACTCCTTCGTATGAATGGGCATGAGAATGAGCCATTCGTGCAAATGGCCCACAAGAATGAGTCATTCGTAGGAATGGCATAAGAATGAGACATTCGTATGAATGGCCATAAGAATTCGCCATTCATGCAGATGGCCCACAAGAATGAGTCATTTGTATGAATGGCTATAAGAATGAGTCATTCTTATCAATAGCCCCAAGAATGAGTCATTCCCATTATAGGAATTCAGTTATCAACTCAGATTTTTAACAAGAATCATTAGAAAATGAATCATAGCTCAAACATATCGTAGGATTCGAGTAAAGTTTCGTTCCTACATCCGCTTACCAAACAACTAAGCGAACTGCTTAGTCAAGTGAGTTCTCATAACCCCCTTTTTACTCTTTATATTTTAAACATGGGGGTGGAACATGTACAACTTAAACTCTCATATTTTTTTCAATAAAACTTGTGAAACTTTGTTGTCATTGATGTATTGCCACTAGGCTTGCATTTATCAGACCCACTATTGACTGTGTTGGCTTCGGTCCTCTGCAGTGATTAGAGTAAACTCTGAATGACATAGAACCATTGTTGGTTGAGTTGACTTCATTCCTCCATAGTGATTATTGTAAACTCTAAATGACATAGAACCACTGTTGGTTAAGTTGACTTCGGTCCTCCGTAGTGATTCTTTACACTGTTGATTGGGTTGACTTCGGTCCTTTGCAGTAATTAGGATAAACTCTGAATGACATAGAACCACTGTAGATGGAGTTGACTTCGGTCCTCCGCAATGATTTTTTATACTGTGATTGAGTTGACTTCGGTCCTCCGCAGTCATAATTGTTGTGATTACATTAATTGATTGAACTTACCTGGAAGATTTGTTGATCTGCTTGTTAGTGTATTTACATGATATTTTCATCTTTACAGGTTCACATGTGTTTATTTCAATTTTGATAACTATTTTGGGTGTGTTAAAACTTATGATTACTCACCAACTACTTTTGTAGTTGATACTTTATTTTTACATTTTTCATGGAATAATGAGAAGTAGGGAGGATAGCTCTACATTTTTGGAAATAATCACATAGGATCTTGAACTTAGCTAATTTAACTGGATCTACTAAAGATTAGGATCTAGTTAACTTAGAAACATCTTTTGTGTATCTTGATGTAACTGTTTCATGATAAACATGATTTTTGTGTAATTCATTTAAATTCATGAATTTACATGTGATGATTAAACTTTAGATGCCCACGAGCTTATGAACAATCTGCAAATTGCTTATGGCATCCCGATGATTCCGCCGTCGATCGGGGTATTACATTTTTCTCTTACCAGTTCCAGCACATGATGACTCTCCCTGAGTTACATCCAACTTTATTACAAAATCAGTAGTTTGCATTTGTAAACTTCCTGTAACTGGATCCTTATCATGACTACCACCATCATCATCATATTGATCATCATCATCATTATTATCACCGTCAAATGCCTTAGTTGTTGTAGCTCTATAAGAAGTCTCCCCTCTTGAGGTGCAGAACTACGCAATTGATCTTTCAGAATTTTAATATGAGCATAATCATCATTAAATACTTTAACATAATGATCTGGAACGCTATGCACTAGCCTGGTTGTCTTGTCTTTTTGATTGATCAAATGTTGTGTTGTTTTGGAAGCTTCAACCTCTGCTTGTAAAGTATTCAACATATTTTGTAACGGTATGATCAAAGAAGTTTTTTGTGTCAAAAACGCAACTTGAGCTTTCAAAGCATTCACATGAATTTTTAATGCTATATTTTCTGACTGCAACTCAACAACTTGAGTTTGCAAACTAATAAAATGTGCAGATTGAGTATCATAACTGTCATAAAACATCTGTGCAAATGTAGCATCAGATACAGGTGGTGTTTGTGAAGGTTGAAATGGAGTAGAATGAGGTTGAGGAGAAGATGGTATAGAGTGATGAATAGGAATTAACGTATGAGGTGGAACATAATATTCATCTAAATCTTCTATAGTTCTCCTTTTTTATTAAGAATATCAACCTCATCTACAAGAATACCACCAGCCCTCTTCTTTGCTATAATTTTCTAACGACCTGATGAAGATTCAGGTGGTGGAGAATTAGAAGATGAATCATCAGAATCATAATCAGTATCTTAATCTTCATCAAAGGTATAATTTTTGTAACATGAACTTCATCGATATGTGTGTCTTCACCAACTGCTGCAACAGGAGAAATACAAGTATCTATAAACTGTTCAACAGTTTTAATAGTTGCATCAACAAGATTTTGATTTGCCTCTGCCTTTGTCTCCATCTGATCTTGAACTTGTGTTGCTTGAACATGTGGCTGTGCTTCAGAAGATGACTCAGAAATACCTTCAACAAAAGAATCATGATGAAACCATGCATCATTCTCAGGCTCAATATAATTCTTATCAACTAGGTGACCAAACAAAGCAGTTTCAGTTATATTAAAACCTTTCTTTCACAATGACCTTTATCACTAGACCTTCTTTCACTATTCCAGAATATGAATAATCAATCATCATGGATAAGAATCTAGGACACTGAAGAAATCTTTCTTTCTCAGTTGCAGGATTTGTTTCACCATGTTATCAAAAATATACTGACTAATATTGAACGGTTTGTTCAACACTAGTGCAGCTAATACACACTCTAGAGGCTTAGACATTGTATCAACTCCAGATTTCATTGAAGACAAACACATGATGCATACATGGAAGATATATCTTCATTGTACACACAAATATTTCTTTTCCAATTGAGAAGATGTCACATCACCATTATATCACACACGATTGAACACATCACAAGTTAACTCATTTGATAACGTGACAGGATCATCATCAGCATCATGAAATTTTAAGGCAGCTCAAACATCAACAAAAGAAAATTGAAACACTTTAGCAGAAGTCTTGGATTTGATGACAGGAGGTTATGCTAAGCATTCATAATCTGTATTCTCCTAGAAAGAAGTGATATGACTCATAAGAATAATTGGATTAGCAGAAATAGAATGATAAATTCTTGACCATCTCAAAAATCTGATAATATCAACGATTAAAGATGCCTCCTTCATATCTGGATCGACTAAAGCAATAACATGGTGCTTATCATTGTATATACGTTGACCTGAAACAGACGTTTTCAAATCATTAGTAACAATTAAACAATAAAAATTTGAACATTTGAATATTTTAAAAAGTTCAAAAATTTTGATAATTTCTAAGTATAAATTCGTCGATACTAGTGGTATCAACATGAGTAGAGTGAAACAGTTAGGATATTTTTAGAAATTCCGTCGATACTAGTAGTATCAAGGAAACTTAGAAAAATATTCAAATAATCTGTCAATACAACTACAATCGACGAGACTTAGAATTTTCATTAAAGGTTTCATCGACGCTAACAATATCGACAATACTTAGAAATATTATCAAATATTCCATCCATACTAACAATATCGACATAATACTTAAAAAAATTATAATCAATACTAATAGTATCGATGTAAGAAACTCAGAAATTTCTTAAAAAATTTAAAATGACTAATTTTTTGCTAAAATTGATTAATATCTGCTCAGACATATGCGATTAAGCATTGTAACATGAAAGCCCTATCAAATTCATATCAAAAATACCAAATTGATTCTGAACGAGTTAAGGTTTGAAAAATTGATCAAATTTGAAAATTTGTCAGATAAAAAGAGGATAGGACCATCCATTTTGTTCAATTTATGATGACGATCACAATGTGAGGATTAATCAGGTCAGAAACACAGAATCATGCTAATTCAAATTTTTGAAAACAAATATCAACAAAGGATGTATCGATATTGATAGTATCGACTGAGTGAAACTTTTGTGTTTTATAAAAATACAAGTATTGAAACGTTGATACTAAGAGTATCGATGGTTTTGTAAGAAAAAGTATAAGTGTTATATTGATACCAGTAATATCAATAAAATTAGTAAAATTTAGTCGATTATAACATTGATACTAGTAGTATCAATGATACAGTTGGAAAAATTTGTGATTTTTTATCAATACTAACAATATCGAAGAACATTTGTCACTTTGTTAACTTAAATCATCAAGACTATTACCGTTAATAACAATATCGATGAGTCCATACTTGGTATTATTATTTTAAACTTTCAACTCTCAACATTGCAAGAAAATTTAAAATCCAATTTAAACATCAAAAATAACTTTTGTGAAAATTCTTAAAAACACACTTGGAAGGTGAAATGTAAAATATTTTTGGATTTTCAATTGTTATATCAAAATCACATTAAATGTAACAAAAACAAAAATTTTAACAAATATTTTTCTATTTGTTACTCAAATTTTTAAAAGATCCATATGAAATCATACCTGACTTAATCTTATCAAGATTACAAGTTATTGTAACTAAGATACCAAAATCAGTTTATAAGTAAATTGTGCATAATAATGGAATCATATCAATCCATGTTTATAGCATAAATAAGATATAATCAATTTATGAAAAAATTAAAAACTAATAATTGATATGTTAATCCATTTTAAACTTTATATACTATGGGTAAGTAAAAACCAAGCATTGTTCAATTATTAGGTACAATTAAACATGAAGCTAGTGGACCCCACACTTAAGCAGATTTAAACCTATTCAACCTCATAATTTATTGAGGATTTAATATACATTGCCATTGATCACTTCACATATGCAATAATTTAATGAAATTGATGTTTTTCATTTTGTTTAATCTTTTGAAAATCAATAATTTAATGAAATGTGCTAGTGAGATCAGGTCTGTGCAAAGCACAACAAAAAGTCACTATGCATGTACTTTAATGAATGCTACGAGTTTCTAAATCTATATTTACATATAACATAGGAAACTCAATATATGTATTGTAAAGATCATAGATGACATTATTATGTGTAATAATGAACTCTCAATTCGATTTTGTTGACTTTATTTAGTGCAAGTCTAACTTAAGAAGGGAATCCCACTCATTCATGAAGTTGATTTAATTTGCTGCTTTGTATTACTCAATAAACAATATCTTAGCCTATTGATACATCACTATTAAGTTCAACATATCTATCATATATCATTTATATATGTTTCAAAACATAGATCAAATCCTATCATATTCCTATGCATATTTGATAATCTTTTCAAAATTTTTAGCTTCTATATTAAAAAATATGAACTTAAAAAAATAGAAACTAATCTTCCAAGTGAGTTTTCAAAACTTTATTACTGAAAATTGTCATTCCAGGTCCTACTAAAAAAATGAATAGGGATGAATCAAAAAATTTTGTAAACATGTCAGCTATGTTATCCAAATTATTTATTTTCAAAAGTTTGATTAACTATCTCTCTGAACAATCCCGAATAAAATGATGTCGAATATATATGTGTTTAATGTGTTTGTGTGAAACTGAGTTTTCAGAGATGGCTATGGTTGCTGTATTATCGACAAAAATTGGAGTTGTTGTACATTTCAAACCGTAATCACGCATTTGCTATTGTATCCAAAGAACTTGGGACAACAACTTGAAGCAGAAACATACTGAGCCTCGCATGAGAGATGGCTACAGTAAGTTGCTTCTTGCATTGCTAGATTACAAGTTTGTTACCAAAAAATTCACAACCCCAGTCGTAGACTTTCTATCAAGATTACAGCCACTGTACTCAGAAACAAAAAAACCAATAAGTTCATGCTATCATCATAACGGTACCAAAGACCAAAACTTGGTTTTCCCTTCAAATAGCGAAAGATTCGTTTCACAGCCTTGATGTGGGAATCTTTGGGCTTAGCTTAAAATCTTGAGCATAAACATACAACAAACATGGTATTAGGCCTTGAAGTAGTAAGATACATTAAGGAACCAATCATAGAACGATATAGATGCTGGTCAACATCTAAACTAGTCTCTCCATTCCCTAAGTTATGGTTAGTACAAATAGGGGTAGAAATTGATATACAATCATTCATCTTGAACTTCTTTAAGATATCATCTCCATATTTACTTTAATGTTTAAACAATATATCTTCCTTTTGATCAACTTGAATCCCAAGCAAGAAAGCCATTTTTCCCATTGCAATTGTTTCAAATTTCTGCTTCATGACTACTTCTAAATCTTTGGAAAGCTGTTCATCTATAGCCCCAAAAATTATGTCGTCCACATATATTTGCACAATCAAAATATCATCATTTTTCTTTAGAATAAGAAGAGTACTGTCAATTCTCCCTCTTGAGAAACCATTTTCCAACAGATGTATAGACAATGTTTCATACCAAGCTTGAAGTTCCTGATGTAATCTATACAAGGCTTTATCTACACAATAGCACTTGTTTGGTTTGTTTGGATCTTCAAACCCTGGTGGTTGAATAACATAAACTTCCTCCTTTATTTTGCCATATAGAAAGGCACTTTTGACATCCAATTGATAAACTTTAAAATTCTTGTCATACTTATAAGCAAGAAACAATCTTATGGCTTCAATTCTGGCCACAAGAGCATAAACTTCATGATAATCAATTCCCTCTAGTTGATTGAATCCTTGTATAACCAGCCTAGCTTTGTTTCTGACAATCACACCCTTGTCATACTTTTGGCATTTGAAAACCCACCTTGTACCAATTAGAATAATGTTTTCTGGACAATCCACCAATTCCCAAACTCCCAACTTCTCAAATTCACTAAGTTCTTCTATAGCATTTATCCATGAAGACTCTTTCAATGCCTCTTTCACATTTTTAGGTTCAGTTTGACTTATAAAAAATGAAAAGAAACATGAATTCATTGTCTCCTGGAAAGCAATAAACACTTCATCATCTTCATTCAGAGCCTGTTGATTCATTTTCTACTCCAACACTTAAATCATCAATGATGTTCTCAATTGGATGATTTTTATGAATTATATGAGTTGCAACATGCTGTGTTAACTACTTCTACCCAAAAAGTGATAGGAAGATGTGAATCTGCAAGCATAGTTCTGGTAGTTTCAATAAGAGAGCGTTTCTTTCTTTCGGCAACATCATTTTGTTGTGGAGTATAAGGTGCGCTAAATTGATTCGTGATTCCTTTATGAATACAATACAACTCCAAATTGTCATTTTTAAAGTTTTTCCCATTGTCACGTCTTAAAAATCTGATCTTCTTTGCATACTCATTCTCCAATTTTGTAAAGAAATTCTTCAAAATCTCCAAAGTTTCCCCTCTAGAAGCTAAAAAGAAAAACAATGAAAATTTAGAAAAAT
Organism: Mikania micrantha; assembly: GCA_009363875.1. NCBI lineage: Eukaryota > Viridiplantae > Streptophyta > Magnoliopsida > Asterales > Asteraceae > Mikania > Mikania micrantha. The sequence goes on from CM018685.1 coordinate 19,680,800, forward strand.
CATCGGTTATTACCAAATAAAAAGATTTTCCACCAAAATTCTTAAATGATACAGGACCAAAGAGATCCATCTGTGAAAGTTCGAGAGGAGTATTAATGGAATTTTCTATTTTAGGCATATGGGATTATCTTATTTGTTTTCCATTTTGACAGGAATTACAATAATCATACATAACAAAGGATTGAGAAGGGACACCTTCAACAAGTTTATTTTTACCCAAAAAATGCATTTTTCATTGTTGATGCATGTTTATTGTCCCTAGTTCAGTTTTGTAACTCTTATCATGTAAATGTTCAAAGTATTAATGGAAGTTGTCTTTATATCTATTTCATAATGTTTATTTCTATTGATTATTGTCTATTAATGTTTATCTAGTTGTTTGATTTGATTATAAACTGTTTGAGTATGAAGTGTACTCATTCGGCCGAATGACTCTAGAATGAAGTCATTCGGCGAATGAAGGTTATAGCGAATGTCTGAGTTCAGAATGAGTCATTCTCCGAATGACTCATTCGAATGTCTGCTCATTCGAGCTTAGTCATTCGCCGAATGAGCTGCTTCGGCCACTCATTCGGCCGAATGACTACAGCCTATATATAGATGTTCAAATCATTTCAAACCTAACTTTCCAGAGCCCTCCTTCTTCCCTAGCACTCCAGTGTCAAAACCCTTGAAGATTTGAGCGGTTCTTGATCATCCAAGTTCGATTCTCAACCCGTGGTGTTCGATCGTTGCTTCCAAGTCGTTTCTACAGCCTCGGATCACCACGGTTTCTGTTGGTTTCGATTGGAAAACCCTGGAATAGGATTCCGCACTATCCCAGAGGTTGTCGAGTAGTTTTTCATTGGATTCGGATTGTTTCCGAGCTCCAAATCGGTCCAACAAAGTGGTATCAGAGCTTTGGCTCTTGATTCTACTCGATTTTCACTCAAAATCAACAGATCTGAGATTCCCAAAACCCTGATTTTCGTAACTTCCAAAAACCCTAAGTTTCTTGCTTCCAAAGTCACTATTTCATTGAGATTTTAAGTGTTTTTGTGGTTCATTTGATCAAGTTTCTTCCCAATTGGTTAATAATCATGTCTTGAAGTTCTGTGCAAAATTTGGTGGTTAGATCTGGTCAAAATCGAAAGATATCGTGATTTTCGTTGTAAAAAAACCCCAGATCGCCGAATGACTCTGGCGGCCGAATAAGATCAGCCGAATAGCCTCCCATTCGCCGAATAGCTCTCATTCGGCGAATAGCTCCTTCGACACTCTTCATTCGCCGAATAAGCCTCATTCTCAATCCTCATTCGGCGAAAGACTTCATTCGATCTGTCATTCGCCGAATAGATCATTCGACCTTCTCATTCGCCAGTTCTCATACTCAGTTTTTCATTCGTCAGTTTCACCTCATTCGGCCCCCGACATTCGCCAGTTTAGCACTCATTCGCCAGTTGCTTCTGAAATTTTTCTAAGTGTTGAATCTTATTACTTCTGATCAAATGGAGGATTTAGCTCTCATGGCTAACCAAAACCATCGCATTCAGACTCTCTTGTTGACAGAGAATGAGACAGGGAACTCAAACAAAGCTCCTAAGTTGTTGAATTTAGATGATTACCCTCACTGGAAATATAGATTTGAGATCCACATCAATGGGGTGGATACAAATCTGTGGATGATGATTGAAGGAGGTTATCTGCGGCCTCTGAATGAAGATGGAACTCCTATGCTAGTCACACGGATGACTGAGCCTCAGAGGAAGCTGTATGATTATGAGAAGAAAGCCTATGCTATTTTGTCACAGTCCATTGCCACTGATATCTTCCATCAGTTTAGACAGTTTCCTTCGGCTAAGCTTCTGTGGGATGCATTGCAGCAAAGATATGAGGGTAATGATGCTTTGAAGAGCATTAAGTCTAAAGCTTTGAAAAAGGAATTCAACAGCTTTATGTATGTGGGAAATGAGTCCCTTGATGAGTTGATTGCAAGGTTTTATCATCTGTTGAGTGAGCTGTTCAACCACGAGGTCAAAACCACAACTCAAGAGAAGATTCAATGTTTGGCAGATGCACTACCTCCAAAGTGGGAGTCCTTCTTGATGGTACTCAAGCAAAATCAGATGATGGCTCATATGGACATCAATGATTTCATTCAGAAGCTAAAAGAGCAGGAGATAGAGAACAAATGGAAGGCCAAGAGGGTTGCACAGGTTCAAGATCCTTCTCTATACTACTCCACTCCCACAGTTGATAAGTCTACAACTCATGCTCCTCTGAAAACTGCCTTTGTGTCTAAAGCTTCTGAAGCCCCATCTGCAGCTCAGATGCACTTTAGCCCATCTTCTTCATCGAGCTCACAACAAGAGCATCATCAGCCTACTGCAAGTCTGAAGACAGAGAACTTTGATAAAGTCACAGTTGAGATTGCTAAAGAGCACATGGGTCTTCTGTCAACATTGGTTAGTTCATATGATGGATTGGTTGCTGGTCAGATCGGCAATCCATATTTGACCAATGATGACTACTCTCAAATTGATCCTGATGATATGGAAAGAATTGACATCATGTGGGCATTGGCTAGTGCAGTCAGAAGAGCTAAGGAGTTTGTGAAGAGGACAGGAAAAGACATCAATCTAAACAAGGAGTCCAAGTTTGGATTTGATATGGCTTCTCTTACATGCTACAACTGTGGTGAAAAGGGTCACTTTGCTAGACAATGCAAGCAGCCAAAGAAAGCTGGAAACAAGAACCCATTTCAGCATCAGAAGTCTGCCCATGCTAATTCTGAAAGGCGATTAGTTCCTATTGATTCTCCTACAACAGCTGGATCTTCATCTTCTGGTAGTAAAGCCTTGATGGTTCAACAAGATGAAGGTGTAAACTGGGACTTCAGATTTAATGCTGATAAAGAAGATCAAGAGAAAGCATGTGTGGCAGAGATTCAGAATTCTGATGATATTGATGAAGAAAGCAGTCAGGAAGATCTGTTGGTGATTGATGACAAGACATCAAGTTCAGAATCAGAAAATTTGACGGATTCTGACACTCAAGAATCTGATGGTGAAGTTGCTGATTCTTCAATTCAATTTGCCTTGATGGCAAACTCTTCTGCTTCTACAGATTCTTCTGAGCAGGTATACACTGATTGTTCATCTTCTCAATCTGATTGTTTCAATTGTGTTGACCTTAGGAGTAAAGTCCTTGCTTATCAGAAGCATAACAGTGATCTGATGACCGATCTCGACCTGTGCATTGAAGCAAACAAAGTTTTGAAATCTAATGAAAAGGATTTTCAAAATAAAATTGATCTTTTAAATAGACAACTGCATGAGGCCGAGATCGCTGTTCTGAACAAGCAAGATGCTATAACTTCTTATCTCAATACCATAAATGAGATTAAGAAGAAATTAGCATTAGTTGAATGTGATTATGAGACTTTGGGACAGAAGCTCAAGAGCTATGAGAGCTCCTCTTATATCATTGAGCATATGATCAGTACGGGTACTGATCAGGGGAAGGAAAAGGTTAATTATCAAAAATGTCCTCCACCAATCCTAAATGCCTTTGTCAACACTCCAAATGACAAAGACGTAAAGGACTTTCAAGTTACTACTCCATTAGTAGTTGATCCAGTTAGTCTGAGTGAAAATCAGAGTTCATCTCAGACTAAGGATTCAAGGGTGGATGGAATCGTGGAAGATTGGGTTTCTGATTCCGAGGATGAATCAGAGTATTCATCAAAGCAGAGTACTCCTCGGAATCAAATTACTAGTGTCATGAAAGGTGACCCAATCTCCAAATCAAAGATTTACAAGGAACTATGCTTTGTTAAAGCTTCACAGGAGTCTGAAGCTAATTGTGCTACCAAATCAGCTCAGTTTGGTAACAAAGGAAGGAAGGGTTTGGGTTTCGAGCAAGATTGTCAAAAATCAAATGTTTTTAAATCAACTAAAAAGTCATTTTCTGATTTAAAACATTTTCATAAAAAAAGTGTTAAAGTCTGTTTTGAGTGTGGTGAACCAGGGCACATTGTGAGGTTTTGTCCTCAGTTGATCAGACCTAAGGTTGTCCCTTTCATAACCTTAAAGTCTGCTTTACCAAAACCTAGCAAATCTGTGTCTAAATCTTTTCAGTCAAAATCTTCATTTCACACTCAGCCTAAGGGTTCAGACAAGGGTAAGGGAAAGTTGGAAACATTGGTGGTTCCAAATGAGATTAAGGTTAACCAATCAAAACAATCATCCATTTATCTGAAAACCTCTTTTGACAAAAAGGCAATTTGGAAAGTTAAATCATCTGATGTTTCAGTTCCTAAAATTTCAGATAAACCTATTCCTAAGGGAAAATGGATCGATGTTTGGATCCGAGACTCAATGGGTCAACCCAAGACCGTAAAGGCTTGGGTTCCCAATGTAAACTGATAGTCTCTTTATTGTGCAGGTTGCCCCAAAAGCTGGAGTAAACAGCAATTGGATCGTTGATAGTGGGGCTTCCAGACACATGACTGGTGATATTTCTTTGCTCACCAATGTGAACGCAGTTCGAGGTGGCTATGTAGCTTTTGCTGGAGACAAGGGTGGTTTTATTACAGGAGAGGGAATCTTGACAAATGGACAGGTTTCGTTCGATAATGTCAGATATGTCAAACAGTTGGAAAACAACCTCCTGTCAGTCTCTCAGATTTGTGACAAAGAGTACAAGGTTCTGTTTGATGACTCAAAGTGTTATATTCTCAAGCAAGGTGTGCAGATACCTGAAGATTGGATTTTAATGTCTGCTCCAAGAAAACAAGACTTGTATGTTCTCAATATGGCTACAGCTTCAACTACATCCTCCACAGCTTCATGTTTTATGACAAAGGCAACTGAAAAAGATTCAATCCTTTGGCATAAGAGGATGGGCCATTTGAGTTTACGCAAGATGAATCATCTGGTACACAACAGTTTGGTTGAGGGAGTTAGCTTGAAAAATTTTAAGCTGTCTGATATCTGTGTTTCATGCAAGAAAGGAAAGCAGTCTAAGCAGTCTCATAAGCTGAAAAAGTATCATTCAATCAATGTTCCTCTTGAGCTTCTCCACATGGATTTGTTTGGTCCAGTAAATCGGAAGAGTATAGCTGGAGATCAATACTGCCTGGTTATCACTGATGAATATTCCAGATACTCTTGGGTCTTCTTTTTGAAGGAGAAATCAGAAACGTTTGATTGCGTTCAAGTTTTGGTTACCAAACTTGAATCGCTCTATAAGCTCAAGATTCGTCAGTTTCGAACTGATAATGGAACTGAGTTCAAAAATCACAACATGGAGAATTTTTGTAATGCAAGAGGCATTGTGCAACAGTTTAGTGCTCCATATGTTCCACAGATGAATGGCGTTGCTGAACGCAAGAATAGGACATTGATTGAGGCTGCTAGAACTATGCTTGCTGATTCTTCTCTACCGGTTCAATTCTGGAATGAAGCTGTTGCCAATGCTTGTTACACATTGAACCGGGTCCTAATTGTGAAGAGACATGGGAAGACTTGCTTTGAACTGCTCCATAACCGAAAGCCAAATCTTAAGTATCTAGAACCATTTGGTGCTCCATGCACTATGCTTAAGAAACATGAGCAGGGCAAGTTTAATGAAAAGGTGGAAGAAGGGTACTTTCTTGGGTATAGCACTCCAAATAAACGAGTTTACAACATTGCAACTCATAATGTGGAGGAGTGGTACCACGTGGATGTTCAAAAGTATACAATGCCCCCACCTGGAAAAGGGCCAGATTGGATGTTTGACTATTCCAGTCTTTTTGACTCATTCAATATGCCCCCCATGTACTCAGATGAAGATGTAGCTGTTCAGATGCTGTATGATGTACAGAATGCCCCCGATGCTACTTTTCAACCTACATCTACATCTGGTCCCTCTACACGGATAAATGATGACAGCTCAGACACAGACGACAATCCCCCAGCTGCTCCTGAACCAGTTGTTGATAATCTTGTACCTGATCTTGAGGACTTGAATTTGAATAACTTAGATCCTGAGGTTGAGGTTCCTGCTCATCCTGTTGGAAGAATTAATCGAATTCATCCTCAAGACAACATTATAGGGAGTCCTTTAGATGGAGTAAAGACTCGAAGTCAGATTTCTTCAGGTGGTCTTGCAGACATTCTTGATTTTGCAGATGTAAGCTTTTGTGCTCATTCCTGCTTTATATCTCAAGTGGAACCGCGTACCGTCACTGAAGCCCTCAAAGAAGAATCATGGGTAGACGCCATGCAAGAGGAACTGTTGCAGTTCAAGAAGTTAGGGGTCTGGCAACTAGTTGATAAACCCAAAGGTGCAAAAGTCATTGGCACTAGATGGGTTCTTCGTTGCAAAAAGGATGATCACGGGATAATCGTGAGAAACAAGGCTCGTCTGGTGGTTCAAGGATTCAGACAGATAGAGGGATTGGATTATAATGAGGTGTTTGCTCCGGTCGCTCGACTAGAAGCCATTCGTATCTTTCTGGCTTATGCATCCTTCAAAAAGTTCAAGGTTTATCAAATGGATGTAAAGAGCGCGTTCCTTCACGGGGTTATCAGTGAAACAGTGTATGTCAATCAACCTCCCGGATTTGAGGATCCATTGCATCGTGATAAAGTCTACAAGCTAGACAAAGCGTTGTATGGATTGCATCAGGCTCCGAGAGCGTGGTACGAGACACTTTCCACTCACCTTCTGAACAACGGGTTCAGAAGAGGTGTCATTGACTGCACTTTATTCATCCGTGAGAAAGACAGTGATTTACTCTTGGTACAAGTGTATGTGGATGATATAATTTTTGGATCCACAAATGATAATCTGTGCAAGGAATTTGAGACAGTTATGAAAGAAAAATTTGAAATGAGTTCATCGGGAGAGATGAAGTTTTTCTTGGGTTTACAGGTGGATCAGTCTGAGGCAGGGATTTTTATTCATCAAACCAAATACGTTGGTGACATTCTGAGCCGGTTCAGTATGTCTGATGCGAAGCCTGCTGGTACCCCACTGGCGATTAATCACGGGATTACTCCAGATGAAAAGGGGGAGTTAATTGATGCCACTCTGTATCGGGGAATGATCGGATCTCTCATGTATCTCACTGCCTCTCGGCCAGATATCATGTTTGCCACTTGCTTGTGTGCACGTTATCAATCCAAACCAAGAGTATCTCACCTGATTGCTGTCAAAAGGATTATGCGTTATCTGAAGGGTACACCGGAACTTGGCTTATGGTACCCTAATGATGATAACTTTGAGCTTACTGCATATAGTGATTCAGATTATGGTGGATGTAAAAGAGATTTCAAGTCAACATCTGCGGGATGTCAGTTCTTTGGAAACCGATTGGTCACCTGGCAGTGCAAGAAGCAGACGTCGGTGTCTACTTCAACCTGTGAAGCTGAATATATTGCTGCTGCAAGTTGCTGTTCTCAAATCATCTGGATTCAACAGCAACTCAGGGACTATGGGTTACATTTTTCTAACACTCCGATTTATGTTGATAACACTGCTGCCATTGCTGTCACTAAAAATCCAGTGCAGCACTCCAAAACCAAACACATCGACATAAAATATCACTTCATACGTGATTGTTTTGAGAAGAAATTAATCGATGTTGTTAAAATTCACACCGATCACCAGAAAGCCGATCTTTTCACAAAAGCTTTTGATAAACCCAGATTTTTATATCTGTTATCGGCTAATGGTGTTTTTCAAAAGGATGAAGTTCAATCCTCATCTGAGTCTAACAAATGATCATCACTTTCATTAGATAGTTTTTTTTATTTTTTAGTATTTTCATTTTTTCTTGTACAGTTCTCTTTTCTCAAGAAAAACACAAAAAGATTTTCTATTTTTAGGTTTTTAGGGGGATATATTCTAATTTGAAAAACCAAAAACAATAGAAAATTTGAAAAATCAAAAACAATAGAAAAATTAAAAATGAAACAGTCCTGTTTAATGATATAGCACATTGATTTCATTATGTCATAGAAGCAGAAATGAATGCATGAGCCAAAATCATAAGGAAATGATGATGGGATGTACTGATAGGCTGACTATACAAAATAAATAAATGACTTATGAGAACTTAGAAAGTTTGACTTGTGGGATCCATTTTATTAAGGCTTTTGAGTGAAAAATGGTTCTTGACTCAAATCAAGCATACACCTGTCATCATGAAATCAAATGAGGTTTCATTCAAAGAAAAATCAAACACAAGCTGGTATTAAGCTTGGTAAAGAAAAATCAAAGACAAGCTGGTATTAAGCTTGGTAAAGAAAAATCAAAGACAAGCTGGTATTAAGCTTGGTAAAGAAAATCTAATGCAAGCTGGTATTAAGCTTGAGAAAAACTTAAACAAATAAAGTTCGATTCCATACATGTGCCATATTGCTGGGACGGACCTAGCTGAAGCCATCCATGTGGATAGAACAAGAAAAATCCAAAAAGATAATAAATGATTGAATCTTATTGAATTCATGATGACTGGTATTAAGATATGCTGAAATGAGTTATGAACTGATTTTGATCTTAATTGATGAAATGAATTGGAGAACATAGTCAGAAAATATGAGTGATCATTTAGTTTGTTTAAAGAGTTATGTATTGATCAGTTTAAATTTGGACAAATATATCAGTAATCGTGTCAAAATGAAATTGTGATTGAAGTGAAGCATTCATTAAAGGTTATATGATGTAATCAGAGATTTGTGTTATTTTATTAACGGGCTTTTCAAAAAAATATGTGTTTACTTGCTTTTAATTTATGTTTGTACAGTTGTTTGGTTGTTTCAGAAAAATACAAAAAGATTTTCTATTTTCAATTTTATTTTAGATGATCATTTGTAGATTCGGATGCCTGTCATATCTGAATCCTGAACCAACTAGACATATCTTCATAATTGGTTAAAATTTTGGTGCACAAAATGTCAAATCTTTGAAATTTTGGAGTTTTGGAGAAGTCCATATCTCATTCGTGCGAATGAGAGGAAGAATGGACTCATTCGGCCGAATAAGAATAAGTCATTCGACCGAATAAGCTTCTCAGAATGAACTTCATTCGACGAATGAAGAGTGTCGAATGTCTCATTCGACATTCTCATTCGGCGAATGAACATCACCGATTGACTCATTCGCCACATTCATTCGGCGAATGAAACAGAAACTTTGTGACCTTTCGCATAGCTCATTCGGCGAATGAGTACACAGTATATAACTGTGTTTCGGCCGAATGAAGGTCATTCGACCATTTGTTCTTTCGTGATATCAGACACTTCCCATTCGGCGAAACACACACCTAGTCTCCTCTTTTGATTTCTTGTGACTTTGATAGATCTTGTCACTGATAATCATCTTGTACTTATTCTCAGGTATATGGAGATCAAATTTCAACCGATTCCATCCACGAAATCATGATAAACAGATAGAGATTTAGGGTTTTAGGGTTTTGAAATTCGCCCAACAAATAAACTATTAAGATGGACCTTAAACCCAAAATGTCATGTATTAAAATTGCTAATCGGTCGTTTCTGAGGGTTGTTTACCAGGTTTTTGGGATTGATTTGAGATTTTGAACAAAGGGATTTTGAACTCAGTGATACTGCCGAATGTCGTCATTCGGCGAATGACTCATTCGGCGAATGAACCTCATTCGACGAATGCATCATTTGGCGAATGACCAGTCATACTCAAGTTTCATTCGACGAATGAGAGTCATTCAACGAATGAGAGTCATTCGACGAATGAGCCTCATTCGACAGATAACTCATTCGACGAATGGACTCATTCGGCATATCAGAAAAACAGTTAATCTGATTTTTTGTTAAATCTCATTGTTTGAGTGATTGTCTTGTACTGACATGTGTATTTCTTGTATTGTGCAGTATGGCAGGATACAAATCAGTTCCGAAGCATAACATCTGTGCCCATCTTGATCTGACGACTCCGAACGCGAAGCACTACACAGATATTATTACATTCTTGAGGCGTTCCAGGATATTCACTGCCATATCGACAGTCCATGTGCCCTATTTATCACATCAGCAGGATTTCTGGACATCAGCTGATATTGATTGTGAGGCCGAGCCTACAGTCATTAGTGGCAAGGTCAGGGGTCATGATGTTGTGGTGTCTGCTGAGCACATACGGAGGGTTTGTGGTTTTCAGGACTCTCCAGATCATCCTGTTCTACTTGACAGATTCTTAGTCCGTGGATGCTTCCTCCGATGCAAGTACGAGGGAGACATTGGAGCCGGGATTCTGAACAAAGCGTTCATGTCCCCGCAGTTCAAGTACTTGGCTCATGTACTTGTTCACTGCCTTGGCTCAAGGAGAGGAGGTTTTGATGACATGCGCGAAACCATTCAGTGCGCATTTGTTGCCTTGGTGCTCAACAAACCATTCAACTTCTCCGAGATGGTTTTTATACACATGAAGGAGAATGTGGGGATTAAGGGTGACAAGAAGTTCCTGATGTACCCTAGGTTTCTACAGCAGATTATTGATGCCCAGATTCCAGATCTTCCAAAGCTTAATGCTGACATCATTAGATTGGAGCACATGAATGACATAACTCTCAACAGAGTTTTGTCATACAGAGGGAAGGAGAGGAAGCCCACCACTAGATCCCTATTTGGTCACCTCTCTCGACCCGATTACAGGGCTCCGGCAGGAAGAAGATGGAGACACGATGACTCCGATTCAGATGTGGAGGACATTGTGGTTCCGGTTGGTGATGATGACAGTGATGGTGAGGATGGAGATGGTGGTGCGGGCCCGAGTGGTGCTGGAGCAGATGAGAGCACAGTGTTAGTGAGCACTGCTGCTATGGTGAGTTCTGGTGTAGGTGAGATGATTTCCGGACACATGACCACTGCTGCTTCAGTGAGCATGGTTGATGTTGTTGGTTCTGTTGCTGGTGGTGTTGCTGATGTTTCTACCGCACAGGAGGAGGATTTGGACATCGACTCACTGATGGATTTGGACTTCTTGACTACTACTACATCCTCAGTGACTGTTCCTCTCGATGTTTCAGTTCCACATTCCTCAGATGGTGGTGATGAGTCAGAGGACTCGAGTGAGGATGAAGGTGTAGCAGGTGAAGGTGATGAAGACAGTTCTGATTCTGAAGAAACTCATGATGATGAGTTTGAGAAAGTGGATGAGGGTGGAAGAGTGGAGATGAGGAAGAGAAAGAGGACAGATGATGATTTGGAGGATATTACTGATACGTTATTTATTCCGGAGTTTGACTTTTCTCCCCTTCCTAGGTCATCTGCTCCTGCTTCCACAGCAGTGATTGTTTCTGCTGGACAGCCCACCTCATCCAGAGCTGGAAGGGGAAAGAGATCTCGATTCTCTTTCCAAAGGAGGTCAGAACTGACATCAGCTGCTACAACTACTGTCACATCAGTAGCAGCTGTGTCAGTTTCTTCACTGACGAGGACAAGGGCCATTCACACTCAGGTTACTACTGCCCCTCTGTCCACTCCTTTTGTTCGCGAGCCGGTGTATGTTACTGCTTCCTCTGGCCCTTCCACAGTCTGTGCTGATGTTCATATACCTACTGTTTCAGTTGTGGATCAGCTTAGCACACTGAACAGCATGGTCTTGAGACTGATGGAGAGGAGCATGGAGCAAGAGAGGAAGAACAAGGAGCAAGAGCTGGTTATTGCTCAGCTTACTAGAAGGGTTGAAGAGCAGGATACTCTGCTTCTTCAAGCATCAGACCAGAGGGCTGATTTGAGAGCCAGGTCAGCTCAACAGGAGGAGCAGCTCCTTAAGTACATCGATGAGCACAACCAGCTGGCTTTGACAGCCTCTGGTTTCAATGATAGGATCCTTCAGCTCGAGGCTGAGAATGCTCGCCTTGCTGAACTTGTCAAGAGTTCCAAGGAAGGCACTCCCAGGCTTGAAGGCTCTGCTGCTCCTTCCGATGATTCAGACAAACAAGAAGATGAAGAAGAGTCTGATGAGGAACAAGTTGACTATGAGGATTCCGAGAAGGATGAGGAATCAGATGAAGATGATGAAGCTGATGATGATGACAAAGATGGATCAGGGAGTGGGTCTTCTGAATCATCCGGTACTGATGATGATGATGATGACAATGATGATCAAGCTCCAGCCTCATCAGAGATTCGATCCAAGACAGCCAATGATAAGAAGAAAGCCTCTGCTCCACCTCCTCCTGCACAGACAGATGAACCCAAAGCGGCCGAGGAAGTAGAAGCTGTGCCGTTGAGACGTCAGCTAGATAAGACGTTGACTATGATCTTGGACGCTCAGGGCATTATACAGCACTCGGTCAGCTATGACAAAGAGGAAGGGGAGATTATTCACTGCTTATCCCGAGAGCAGATTGCTGAACTGTTCAGGCTTAATCCGGACGAGGTGATCACTGATGATACCTCCGTTCCTATCATTGATGAACCGGAGCCTGAAGTTTTTGATGACATTGACGAAGTTATCATAGAAGACATCACAGAAGAAGAATACCCAAAGTATACATCTGCTGAGGCTGAGCTGCCGACATTTACTGATCAGTTTGATCAAGAGACTGAAGATTTACTGATCCGATACTTAGAAGAACAAGTCGAAGCCAGCAAAGCCGAAGTAGATGACCAAAAGAGACGAAAAGAGGAATGGCAGACCTATTGGGAGGTCTTGAAGAAGCAAAGCACCGAGAAGATGCCAGCAACGCACAAGAAAGTTTACAGAACCAAAGGCTACAAAGCTAGAGGTCAAATCCAGAGCTGGGCATACTTTCATGATCTCGGATGCTATGCTGTGAAGAGAGAAAGAGGGATCGATTACTTTAAGCACCCTCATGACTTCAAGATGCTGCCGGGCTTTGAAGTAAATCAACTAGCACGTCTGAAGTTACTGTACAGTGAGGATTCTGGCATGTCTGCCTGGTTCTCTAGGCAGATACAGTACGAGTACAGGAAAAGGTGGGTAAACTTCCAGCCTCAACAGCCGGAACGTTATTATTTGCCAGAAATTGACGGAGATACCCGTAAGCATAAAGTCATCCTGAAGTGGCTTCCTCCTAAAGTCATGAAGAAGATTCCATTACGGAAGATGCGACAGGACTTTATGGAGGGCTTCCGATGGTGGTACTATGACGGGAGAACTGGCGAGGCTGTGATAGTATTGTGCAAGGACAAGAAGTGGGAGACCATAAGGATATTCGAGCCCATGTGGTTGACAAATCTGTCCCACACTGATGTCCAAGCTCTTTTCAGGCACCAAATCTTCTTTGATGTTCAAGACATGGTGCAGGCACTACAATTCATGAGAGTGATCCGTCTCTGCAGCATTTTCAAGATCCACGCTGGAGCAGACTGGAAAGCTATTTCAGAAAAGTATTTCAAGAAAGACACTTCCAAGAGTTGAACTAGGTCCAAGGGGGAGTTTGTTGATGCATGTTTATTGTCCCTAGTTCAGTTTTGTAACTCTTATCATGTAAATGTTCAAAGTATTAATGGAAGTTGTCTTTATATCTATTTCATAATGTTTATTTCTATTGATTATTGTCTATTAATGTTTATCTAGTTGTTTGATTTGATTATAAACTGTTTGAGTATGAAGTGTACTCATTCGGCCGAATGACTCTAGAATGAAGTCATTCGGCGAATGAAGGTTATAGCGAATGTCTGAGTTCAGAATGAGTCATTCTCCGAATGACTCATTCGAATGTCTGCTCATTCGAGCTTAGTCATTCGCCGAATGAGCTGCTTCGGCCACTCATTCGGCCGAATGACTACAGCCTATATATAGATGTTCAAATCATTTCAAACCTAACTTTCCAGAGCCCTCCTTCTTCCCTAGCACTCCAGTGTCAAAACCCTTGAAGATTTGAGCGGTTCTTGATCATCCAAGTTCGATTCTCAACCCGTGGTGTTCGATCGTTGCTTCCAAGTCGTTTCTACAGCCTCGGATCACCACGGTTTCTGTTGGTTTCGATTGGAAAACCCTGGAATAGGATTCCGCACTATCCCAGAGGTTGTCGAGTAGTTTTTCATTGGATTCGGATTGTTTCCGAGCTCCAAATCGGTCCAACATTCATAAATGAACATCTCCCATTCTCCTATGCCATGAAATATAATCATTTTCCGTGGCTTTGGAGAAAAAGCATGTATTCGAAGACGAAACTGAAACAGAAGACATATCTAATTGATAAGTGTTATTATGTCTTGGAGCTGTAACCACAATCCAGTCTTCAGGTATCATAACACCTGGCTTCAAAATATAGCATGCTATTTTGTCAAAAATCACATAATATTCTTTGTCACAAACTTGCGAGACACTTAGTAAATTTGTGCTTAAGTTGTTCCACAAAACTAACGTGCTCAAAACTTATGTGATCATTTGACAATATTCTCTCCTTTTTAATATATCCTCCAGTATTCCAAGCAAACTTTACATGTCCTCCATTTATCCTCTTAACATTAGATAAGAATTCCAAATTACCAGTCATGTGCCTAGAACAACCACTGTCTATGTAACAAATATTCTTAGAAGAATTAAAAGTCAGATGTTCCTACACATATATATAATAAGTTATTAGGGAGAAAATGGAATCCATGTATTAGTTAGATGATGTTTGACATGAACTAGAGTTATGGTGATAAAGATGAACAAGTAGTAAGATCAACTGAAACTTTAACTATCCAAACACGATTAGGAACCGATTTGTATGGAATGGTCTCATTTTTATGTTTTACTATCGGTTGATTATGTTTTAAATATTTATTTTGTAAAATCTTTGAGTTAAATGAATTAAGCATTGGAGATTTTACAAAAACAGATTTCGGTTTAACAACCAATGGTGTTACAATTTTATTTTCTAGAATTGGAAAAGACAACTCAGACTTCACTGGTTTATCTATATTTTCGTAGTTAATTTACGCACAATGAAAGTTGTTGTGAGAAAATCAATTAGATTAATCGGCTGTACAGGTTTCTTTTTCCAACTCTTCTTTATGCGCTTAACCTATGACTGACTAAATCCTTTCGGTAGACTTACTCTTTTAAATCTTGGTATTAGAACTAGACTTTAGTGTTTGTATAGCTAAGTGTTCCTTGTTACCTGAGTGACCTATCTCACTTTGAGTTCCTATATTTGGTACATGATTAGCCAAAATATGTTCAAATGTATGCTGTGCACTACGTAAACATTCTGTAGCTTGACAATTTCTTTTCTTCTCACTGTTTTCTTCAATCATTTGTTTGACTATGTCTTCTTCATCAGCTAGTTTTAATTTTCTGGTTTCAATAAATGTACTATATTCTTCTATTTTTATTTTATAAAGATTCTCGTTAGCCATATATTGTTTAACATTATCTTCAAGACATATAGCAACATTCACCAATGATTGATTGTTGTAGGTCCCAAAACAGATCAAGAACCGAGCTTTAAGCCTCTAATCTGCATCAAATGAATCTACAACATGCAGAATCCTAAATAGAAACACTAGAAAAAGAAGAAAGTTCAAAACTTTGATATATTTCAGTGAAGTACACGAAGTAATGCCTCAATACGTCTAGAGAGCGTTCCTCGTGAATCCAACCCTAGAATAGTACAAAATATGTCTATTTAATCTACTTCTAGGTGTACTCGAACCACTATACACAAAAATGTTCGAATACAAAAATTACATGTGTACACGAAAAGCTAAGTACATGAAAAGTAACAAAAACAGAACAAAATTTGGTCTTCCACTCTTCTCCGATTGGCTTTGTCAGTCTTTATCTTCAGTTAGGCTCTACAAACTCCCCCTAGACTCATGGAGTCAACCAATGGGAAGCTTGACAGAGTGAGGACCAGCTCCGGCATACAACTTTAGCTCTATGGCAAACGCGACTGCATGTGTGATGGGCTTCGCTTCTTCGTCCCATCCACCGTAGACTTTGATGGGCGACTCTTGCAGCTTCATCATATCTTCTTTGACGTACTTCAAAAGATCCATCGGGTCCAGTATCATATCAATTTCATTGAGATTATCTTTGTTCCTGGGATGATTGCAGTGAGATTCTTCTCATCAAAATACCATGACAGAAAGTTGGCCAAAGAGTTTTCTGGAACTCTTGGAGATACAAGAATGGCTTCTTCTGTGTGAGGAGGAGGATACTTGTAATACACCCAGGGTTCCTTCTTCACTGGGTCCACAATGTAAGTCGAGACAAATCGTCTTCCTTCGGAAATTTGCAAACAAGTCGGCCTGAGTATCTTTCGAAGGATTGAAAAACATGGCGTTGTTGATGCTCCGTATATCAAACTTAGGCATGGTGCAGAAATCCCTCAGCCTCTTGTGTCCATTGTTTTGTTTGTCCATCCATTTGTGGATGATAAGCTGTACTCATATTAATTTTTGTGCCCAGAGCATTCTAAAGAGTTTGCCAAAATCGTGACTTAAATCGAGTATATCTATCCGAAATGATGGAGATCGGTACCCCATGTCAAGATACAATCTCATTAACATAGAGCTTAGCTAGTCGATTCATGGGGTAATCTTCTTGGATGGGTAAGAAATGCACAGATTTTGTATGACGATCTACGATAATCCATATAGAGTCAGATTACGTTATGTTCGGAGTTTAATAATGAAATCCTTAGAGATCTTATCCCATTTCCACATGGGAATCTCAGTTTGTTGTAATATCCTAGAAGGTCGTTGATGTTTTGCCTTAAGTTTAAGACACGTTAAACATTTGTCCACGTCTTCGGCTATGTGTTTCGTCATTCCAGGCCACGAGTAAAAATCTCTAAGCTCTTTATACATTTTCTCAGCACCTGGATGAATAAAATACCTGGATTTGTGCGCCTCATCCAAGATGATCGTTCTGGAATTACCGAATAGAGGAACCCAAATTCAGTTTTTGAAATACAACACTCTATCAGTTTTGGTTTCTAATTGCTTGTCTAATCCTCTTAGTTCCTCAGCTAGGTAATTTGTTGTTTGTAAAGCTTGTTGCTGAGTTTCTCTAATCTGAGGAATTAGACTGGTTCGAATAGTCATCCCTAAAACTCTCACGCGTAAAGGTTTGACTGGTTCTTTGCGATTCAAAGCATTAGCTACGACATTCGTTTTCCCTGGGAGATAGCGAATTTCACAGTCGTAGTCATTCAGAAGTTCTACACATCGCCTATGTTGCATGTTAAACATTTTTTGATCTAGAATGTGTTGACGACTTTTGTGATCAGTGTATACAATACACTTGGTTCCATACAGACAAGGTCTACAAATTTTTAGTGCAAACACCACTGCACCAAGTTGTAGATCATGAGTGATATAGTTCTTCTAGTGTATTTTCAACTCTCGAGAAGCATAAGCAATTACCTTGTCTTTCTGCATTAACACACACCCAAGACCCTGACGAGAAGCATCACAATATACCATGAAGTTATCAGTACTTTCCGGTAATGCCACTATAGGTGCGTTGTAGAGTTTGTGTTTCAACAACTGGAATGCCTCCTCCTGTTGAGAACCCCATATAAACAGTTGATTTTTCTCCATCAAACTGGTTAGTGGCAAGGCTATTTTTGAAAAAATTTTAATGAATCGCCGGAAATAACCTGCCAGCCCTAAGAATTGATGTATTTCAGTTGATGTGTCTCCCGTTGTTTCACAGCTCTAATCTTATTAGGATCTACTTGCATACCATTCTCACTCACAACGTGTCCAAGAAATTGAACTTCCCGCAACCAAAATTTTCACTTGGAGAATTTGGCATAAAGTTTCTCACGTGCTAAAATTTTTAAGATTAGTATCAAGTGTTGAGCATGTTCCTGTTGGTTTCGGGAGTAAATGAGAATATCATCAATAAACAGAATCACAAACTTATCCAAATAAGGTCTATACACTCGATTCATCAAATCCATGAAAACTGCAGGTGCATTTGTTAACCCAAATGGCATTACAAAAAAGTCATAATGTCCGTATCGGGTTATAAAAGCAGTTTTAGGAACATCATCATAATGAATTCGTAATTGATGATATCCAGATCTTAGATCGATCTTAGAAAATAAAGTAGCACCTTGCAATTCATCAAATAGGTCATCAATACGAGGTAATGGATAACGGTTCTTGATTGTTAATTTACTGAGTTCCCTGTAGTCAATACACATCCTGAACGATCTGTCTTTCTTCTTCACAAAAAGAATCGGTGCTCCCTAGGGTGAGAAACTAGGTCTGATAAAACCTTTGTCTAATAATTCCTGCAGTTGACCTGAAAGCTCTTGCATTTCTGAGGGTGCTAAACGATAAAGAGCTTTAGCTACAGGTGCTGCACCTGGAATTAAGTCAATACGAAATTCAACTTGTCTCACTAGGGGTAATCCTGATACATCCTTAGGAAAAACTTCAGGAAAATCTTTAACTACCAGAATATCTTCGATACATTTTTGTGAAAAACAATTCTCCGTCACATGTGCTAGAAAGGCCCGACAACATTTTCTTAATCATTTATGAGTTTGCATACAAGATATGATACCAAGTTTTCTACCAGCTCGTTCTCCTTGAACTATCAGTGTATTACCATCGGGTAATGGAATACGGATCACCTTGTGTTGACATACAACTTCCGCTTGATTTTAGAAAGCCAATCCATACCAATTACAACATCAAAGCTTCCGAGTTCAATAGGAAGTAAATTGATATTGAAAAGGTGATCATTCAGATTCAAGGAACATCCTTTAATTACACTGTTAGTTTTGATCAACATGCAATTAGCAAGTTCAATGACATATGGATTTTTCAAGATCTACAGTAGGCAACGAAAGTAATGATGCAAATTCAGGAGAGATAAACTCGTATATGCTCCTGTATCAAACAGTACTGATGCGTACAGATTATTGAGAAGGAACGTACCAGTGACAATGTTTGCATCATGCCTTGCCTCTGTTGCACCAATCTGGAAAGCTCTCCCCTTAGCTTCATTCCGTTGATTGGTGTTGTTGTTGTTGTTTAGACGGTTTCCCATGAAATTGTCGGGATTTCCACACTTGAAGTACGACCAGTTTATTGAGTGGTTTGTCATGGTTCTTGGTTTGGTTGACGAGAAGGAAAGTTACAGTATCTGGTGTAGTGTCCGACTCGGTTATTGTCAAACCCCGAGCCGGCGGGGTTGGATCGAAGTCCCCGTCGGGCGGAAGGTTCTCGAGGCGCGATATCGTGAATGATAATCGTGATGATCAGATTGTTTTACATAGCATCAATGTTAAGAATAATCAAGCACAATAATACATTTACTAGGATTACAAAGTTAAATTACAAATGTAAATGTTTAGTAATTTAACTAAGTAAACCTAACAAAAAAGAATCAATATGTCCATCTTGTATTTATACAAGATATCAAAAGAGATTCGTAATGATCTCAACAGATGTGCTTCTTCAAAAGTCAACTAGGATCTATGTCTGGGCGTCCTAGTATGAAATCTTGAATCTTAGCTTAATCCTATGCGTCACCTGAGAAAGCAAGTAAGAAAAACTAAGTCAACACAATGGTTGGTGAGTTCATGTAGTTTTTATGTAAAGATAGTTTGAAAAATCCTTTGAATGACAACCTTAACCTCACCAGTACCACCTATACCATCTGTTTCAGTATGCTTATGTATAGGGCATATGTAGGGGACAAGCCCCAGCCACCGTCCCACCACATACTAAACCACATGGTACATTGTTACTGATGATAATTAAGCGTTTCATCCTACATGTGTGATTCCATAACATTTTATTCTTTGAATTCGATTACCCTGTAATTGTTTACCTTGATTCCCTGAATGACAACCTTAACCTCACTAACAACCACCTATGCTATCCAACCAAGTATGCTTATATATAGGGCATATGTAGGGGACAAGCCCCAGCCACCGTCCCACCACATACCGGGCTGCTTAAAATATTGTTGTTAATGATAATTAAGCATTTCATTCCACTACTTTGATTCCATGACGTATGATTCTTAGCATTTGTTTTCCCTGCCAATGTTTACTTTGTTTTCCCCGAAATGACAACCTTAACCTCACTAACAACCACCTATGCTATCCAACCAAGTATGCTTATATATAGGGCATATGTAGGGGACAAGCCCCAGCCACCGTCCCACCACATACCGGGCTGCTTAAAATATTGTTGTTAATGATAATTAAGCATTTCATTCCACTACTTTGATTCCATGACGTATGATTCTTAGCATTTGTTTTCCCTGCCAATGTTTACTTTGTTTTCCCCGAAATGACAACCTTAACCTCACTAACAACCACCTATGCTATCCAACCAAGTATGCTTATATATACGGCATATGTAGGGGACAAGCCCCAGCCACCGTCCCACCACATACCGGGCTGCTTAACATAATGTTGTTAATGATAATTAAGCGTTTCACTCCACACTATTGATTCCACAACGTATAAGTATTAAGTTTTAGAGGCACCATTATGGACAGCTGAAAACCCTAAGGAGTTCAGCATCCATCCATAATGATCCTAAATATGACTCGTGACATGTTTTGATAGAGGAACCTTCAAGTTAACACAAAGTGAACTAGAAGAACCCAATCATCCTAGTCACTTGTCATAACCATGGATGAATCAAGAAGAAAACTGAATGACTAGTAGGGGTTGACACACAGGTCAACACGCGGCGGCCAATCAGTCTATCTTACATGACTCTGACAAAGAAGAACACTGATGACTAGTAGGGGTTGACACACAGGTCAACACGCGGCGGCCAACAGTCTGTCTTACAATGTCCAAAAGTTTAAGCATACAAGTCTAAAGCATTCACATAGTTTCACTGATGACTAGTAGGGGTTGACATGCAGGTCAACACGCGGCGGTCAATCAGTCTTTTGTTTAAGCATTCCAATGTTTCTAAGCATCCAAATGTTCACATGTTCCAAGCATAGCAAGTATTCCAAGTGTTCATGTATCCCAAGTATATCATGCATTGAAGTATTTCAAGTATCACAAATGTATCAAGCATTCACGTGTTTTCAAGTATCTCAAAGTATAACAAGTATTCACGTGCTTTCAAGTATTTCAAGTATAATAAGCATCCAAGTGTTTCAAGCATCTCACGTATATAAGTATTTCTAAGCATATATGTTTCTAGTTAAGTTTAAGCAAATCATTATAAGTGTAAAGTAATTTAATACTTTACTAAAGGTGTAGAACATTAACTTTCTGAAATAATTGTATAAAGCATTAGTGTTTAGTTTAAGTATTTTCCAAAGCCTTAAGATTTTGTATATAGTTAAACATAGAGTTTATAAGTTAAACCTCAATTGTATAGTTTAAGCACATAGCTTAGAACATAAGTATTTAGCTCAAAGTTTAAATATTAAGTTTATATCATAAGCGTTTAGCATAAGGTTTAGGCTTCAAATCTATATTGTAAGCTTCAAGTATATAGTTTAAACTTCTCGTTTGTAGTATAAGTTACAAGTTTATAGCTTCTCAAAGTATACTAGTTTCCAGTTTGATCATAAAGTGTTTGTATAATGTAAATAAGTATAAAGTAAATAGCATTTGCTATTTACACTATAGCCTTAGTCTTTGGTTTCCCACCCAAGCATTTCAAATTCAAGCATTGGTATAAGCATTGTAAATATGTGTAAAATCATTTAATAAACATTTCAATAATTGTTTAACATGCTTCTTAGTCCCGAGTAAAACAAAAATGTTTGAAAAGGGACAAATGAACTCACCTGGTGTTTGAAGTGGTTGACTTAGCTTAACTTAGAATGCACGCGCTCTTTGTTGTGTTTGTTGTTAGTTTCACGATCCTGTGTTAATTCCACATTGTACATAGTTTATAAGTGTATGTTTTTCATTGATGAGAGTATGTGGAGGTGATGGTCTTTGACTAATCTCGTATATCTTGGTCATCATTCGGCCCAATTGGCTAGCTAAGGACTTTAATGGTCCTTAGTCTCATTGTTTAAGCTCGAGGTACTTATTTACTTGTTTAAAAATCTTTTTCTTGTGACTTTGTAACAAAAGAGATACTATGTATAAGACTTAGGTTTTTAGTTAAAATTTAACATCCTTTATTGTCTAGTACCTCGTTCAAGTATTGTTTAGGCCAAGTATTAGATTGGGCCGACAAGATTCGAGTCAAAATAACACATGGGTCCATTTTGTCTTGGGCCGGTTGGGCCAAAGTGGTCCCTTGGCCCATTGATCTAACATTGGACCGAAGCATATTATAAATTGGGCCGTATATAGTTCATTCTTGGGCCGATTGAAATGAGTTGGATCAAGAAATGACTATGGGCCGAAATAGGGTGTATTGGGCCAAAATCAAAGGTTTGAGCCCATGGTTTGGGTCTAGCACAAAGATGGGCCGATGAGAGGTGTTAGTTGCTTAATCCCCTTGGGCCGAGGATCACGAAGTGGGCTGCAATTCGTCTCAACTAGGAAAGAGGTCAAGTCCGGCTCCCTTGGCAGCGAACCTTGGTAGGGTTCGTCCATGCATGCTAGGGTTCGGCTGGTGGTTTAGGGTGCTAGGGTTCGTGAGTTTGTGACTAAGGCATACAGGTTCATTTGCAATACAGAAGGTTCGTGTCCCACAGAATGGTTCGGCAAAGGAGGGCTCGCCATGCACGAGGGTTTGGTGACTGATAGGTTCGGCTAGTCTCTGTAACACCCCGACCGACGGCGGAATCATCGGGATGCCACGAGGGATGTGTAGATTGTTCAAAAGCTCATGGGCATCTAAATCAAATCATCATATATCATTTAATCAACCACAACAATTACATAAAAATCATGTTCATCATGAATCAAATACATCAAATACACAAAAGATTTAGTTAAACTAACTAAACTCTAATCGCCAGAAATTTAGTTAATTAACTAAGTCCAAGAATCCTATATGATGATGATGTCCAAAATAGAAGAGATCATCCTCTTCATCCTACTTGTCTCCATCACCTGAAACATGTAAGAAAATCAAGTGTCAACTACAAAAGTAGTTGGTGAGTAATCATAAGTTTTTATATTTAAAAATGTTTTAGTAAAATGCGTTTGAAAGTTTATGATTAAAATGGTTTTATAAAATGCTTTGTTTAAAACGGGTATAAAACTTATGATCTTCTTGAGAAAATCCATATGAATACCTGTATGAGATAATCCAACACACATCCATCAATTCAACAGCCAAACACATACACAATCACATAACCACATAACCAAATCAATCATAACCAATCACAAATAATCATAATCAAATATAAGCAATCAATCCACAACAAGTCAACCAAACTCAATCAATCATATTCTCAATCAATGTTCGTGACTATACATGATTCCTTATGTATTTAACATAAGTTAGATACATGAATCATGGAGTGGTCGCTAACCACGTGACAATACATGAAGTCAAAGCAATTAACCGAAGTCAAGAGCAATGCTTCACGGATGTGGAAACCCTCCACGTGACAATACATGAAGTCAAAACAAATAACCGAAGTTAAAAGTAATGATTTCACGGAGTATGAGACAATACATGTAATCTTTGTTATTAACCGAAGTCAATAACAATGTTTACACGGATTTATAATAATCAGTAATAATCCATAATAATGATAATTCATAATAGTGAATATCATAATGATAAACAGGTATTATCCTTGTGTTATCAAAATAATATTTAAACCGGTATACATGTTTCACCTCCGAGTTTTAAAACCAAAAACAGTTTAAAGAAAGGGAGGTTATGAGAACTCACCTGAAGTCCTTAGAATCGTGTCTTTATATTGTGCGCTCTCGCGTATATCACTCAAGTCAACTCAACAACCTGTATTTATAGTGGTTTTGTGTTCATGAGTTTAAGCGTTTCATTGTTCTTAAGTGTCCATACATGTTTTACTTTTTAAACTCTCAAATGATCATTAACTTATCTATCTCAACTTAAGTTAAGATCAACTCCAAGGATTTTCATGAATGATCCTCATTAACATGTAATTTAACTTGACCACTTATGTCATATCTTGATAATAGTTGCTTCCGTTATTTTATGTGTGTTCCCATATCGATTTCCCATCCTAAGGTAACACCTCAAATTGTACATAATTCAACACATGCATGTATGTTCAATTACTTGATCATCGACATTTTAAGCCATCTAAATTAAACCTTAGGTTTTAAAGTTCATACTTAGATTCTATGTATAAAATATTTCAAGATACATAATTCATGACATGAAACATTATTATTTTCATTTTATTATAAAAAAAATGATCAATCGATTGCATGCATGCATGGTATTTATAGACATATACATATATATATATGTATATGTATACGTATATACATATTATTGCCTTCCATTGTTCCTTAACCTCCTAATTAAATGAATTGAAATTTTTCGTCACCATGGGCAGCGAACCCTTTAGATTTGTGGCTAAGGTTCGGCTCAAATGACAAGGAAAGGGTTCGTTCAACTGTTAGGGTTCGGCCAGCACTTCTAATAGACAAAGGTTCGGTGATTCAGACGGGGTTCGTGACCCATGCAGGGTTCGTGACCCATGCAGGGTTCGTGGGTGAGAGTTCGCTGGTCCCAACCCAAATGGTTCGGTGTAACTAGGGTTCGTTGAGGAGTATGGTTCGGCCAACAAACACAGGGTTCGCAGGGCTAAGGGTTCGTTCCCCGGGTTCGGCAGTGGCCAAAGAAAGATGGGGTTCGGCGTAGGAGCAGGGTTCGGCTCATGCAAGGCTCGATTACCCTCCTGCTATGGTTCGGCTCCCCATAGGGTTCGCCCATCTGCACTTTCCCGCTCAAGAAGGTTCGACAGAACCCTTGCAGGTTCGCCGACCTGTGGTTCGCGGTTCAGCCCTCCTGCACCATCTTTTCCGACATCCAACAGGTTATAGAGTCGTCTAAGCTTCCCATGACGCAACAATAACATGGTTTAAACCAAACAAAACCCCAAAATCGTTCATAAAGTTGATATCTATACACGAAATAGGGTTTTCACCCAAACCGAAAAGCATAAGGGATTTCTTACCTTCGAATCGTGATCAACAATTTAGTTCCTTCGTACCCTCTTGTAGCCCTCGTTCACACGATCGTCTGGACACCGAGATCTCTGAAATCGGTTGAGTAACGAATCCAAGAAGCTAGAGAGAAGGTAGAGAATGTGTGTGTGTGTGTTTTTAGAGAGAGAGAGAGAGTTGGAAGAAATGAGGGGAAATGGTGGAGTCTTCCACCATTTAATCCCATCCCGTTCCCGCGCGTTCGGTCTCGTCTTTATCGCAACAATAAAATATAGTTCGGTTTTACTCGTTAAACATATTTGATACAAGGTGTTTAAGTAATCATATGGTTTCATCAATTAAAATTTATTTTAATTATCTGTGGTCTCGTAGAAGATCTCGTTTAACACTTGTGAAATGCAATAACTTACTCGGTTTTCTATCGTAACATATTTAAAACACTAACTTGTTTTAAATAAATTAGTTTTATTTAATTAAAACAAGTTTAAATAATTTGTTTCGTAAAATAAATTCCATTTCGTTTTCGTTAAATAATTATTTAAATAATTTAATTTATTCGAAAACATTTTAGGTTGTGATTCCTAATAAACGTTTTTAGTTTCCATTTATTAGATTAATATCGTTTGATAATGTTTAACTATCTCGTCGAAAAGCGTTACTCGCGTACGTATTCGTAAAGATCGTCACCTTTGCGAATCCGATGCTCGTACCGTATTTCGATTTGATTTCTGATTTATGGAATATCGTTTTAGAACATTATTCTTAATAATCATATTCGTGTGAATCGTCACCCACGCGAATACATTATTAAGTTAATGTTTCTAAATCAATACTCGCGTTTAACTAATGTTCGTAACCTCACATCGCGTAATTAACTCCCAACATTTATTAACTTTAATATTATCATTTCCCAAACCAAAACCCACTAAACCCTAGTCACTGACACATCCATGATAGACCGAAATATGCATATATATAGGGCATATGTAAGGGTCAGTCGCAACTGCCCTAGCCACCGTCCCACCGCTATTTCGATAAACCATGACCATGGGTCCTTGACTACGTTTAGTAACCAGACTCAAACAAACTCCCAGTTCCATCCCAAATCCATTCTCATTCCATAATCCTTCATCATCAGTAATACGTAACTGCAATAAACACTACGGGTCTGTGTAGTTGAATTTTTAACTAAACTTCCCGTGGTTTACGCGTATAATAATTTATAACCATGTATACCAACAACAGTGATAATATCAGTAAAGTCAATCAATAATCTCATAATCATTAAAAATCATAAATATCCAGTCGTAACAGTACATTCGTACGGATGTACGGACGTACGGACAACCGAAAGTACAGTGATGTTACAGTCTCCCCTAGTTAAAGGAATTTCGTCCCGAAATTCAACTTGGAGTGACCGTAGTAAATAAATGTGGGTACTTAAGCTTCATCTGATCTTCCCGCTCCCATGTGAATTCTGGACCACGCTTCGATTCCCAACGTACTTTGACAATTGGAATTCTACTGCGTTTGAGCTGTTTAATCTCCCGATCCATTATCTCCACTGGTTTTTCAACAAAGTGCATGGTATCATCGATGCGGATGTCATCGAGTGGCACCTGAAGATCCTGATCAGCTAAGCACTTTCTTAGATTGGACACGTGAAACGTTGGGTGCACATTACTAAGTTCAGGAGGAAGTTCTAACTTGTAGGCAACCTTCCCGATCCGTTCAAGGATCTTAAAAGGGCCAACATAACGTGGAGCAAGCTTCCCCTTCTTTCCGAATCGAACTACGCCCTTCCAAGGCGATACTTTAAGTAATACCATATCTCCCAATTCAAACTCCAAAGGTTTTCTTCTTTTATTCGCATAACTCTTCTGTCGACTGCGAGCAGCTAACAGATTGTCACGGATCTGGCGGATCTTGTCAGTCGTTTCCTGAATAATCTCAGGACCAGTAATCTGCGAATCGCCGACTTCGGTCCAACAAATAGGTGACCGACATTTCCTGCCATAAAGAGCTTCAAACGGTGCCATACCAATGCTCGCGTGATAACTGTTGTTATACGAGAACTCAACCAATGGTAGATGGCTATCCCAATTGCCACCGAAATCGATGACACAAGCTCTCAACATGTCTTCCAATGTTTGAATCGTTCGCTCCGTTTGACCATCCGTTTGAGGATGATAAGCAGTGCTAAGATCCAGTCTTGTTCCAAAGGCTTCATGAAGTGATTCCCAAAATCGTGCCGTGAAACGAGCATCACGGTCCGATATTATGCTTAAGGGAATACCATGTCGGCTAATGATCTCATCAATGTAGATACGAGCTAACTTCCTCACAGGGTAAGTTTCGCGTATTGGTAAGAAATGAGCCGACTTGGTCAATCTGTCAACAATTACCCAGATACTATCTTTACCGTTCGCGGTCCGTGGGAGTTTAGTAATGAAATCCATGGAGATATTCTCCCACTTCCACATCGGTATTTCTGGTTGTAGTAACAATCCCGAAGGTCGCTGATGTTCTGCCTTGACTTTAGCACAGTTAAGGCACTTAGACACATACTCAGCAATATCCTTCTTCATTCCAGGCCACCAGTACAAGCCCCTAAGGTCTTGATACATCTTATCAGCACCTGGATGGATTGAATAACGAGACTTATGAGCTTCATCCATAATCAGCATCCTAAGATCACCCCTGTTCGGTATCCACAACCGATTCAAGTAATACATCAAACCGTCATCCTTAGTTTCCAATAAGATTTCAGCCCCGCAAGACATCTCATTTTTCAAGTTATCTTGAGCTAATGAGTGTTGTTGGGCTGTGAGAACATCATTACGGAGGTTAGTGTGCACTCGGACACTATGGATCTGAACTTGACTTTTGCGACTAAGCGCATCTGCTACTACATTCGCTTTACCAGGATGGTAGCGAATTTCACAGTCATAATCATTTAACAGTTCAACCCACCTCCGTTGTCTCATGTTAAGCTCTTTCTGATTCAGAATATGTTGTAAACTCTTATGATCAGTAAAGACTACACACTTAGTGCCATAAAGATAGTGTCTCCATATCTTCAAGGCAAACACGACTGCACCAAGTTCCAAGTCGTGTGTGGTGTAGTTCTTTTCGTGAATCTTCAATTGTCTTGATGCATAAGCCACAACCTTTCCCCGTTGCATGAGAACACAACCGAGACCTAGGTTGGATGCATCACAATAAACCACAAAATCATCATTTCCGTCAGGCAATGTCAAGACCGGAGCATCACAAAGTTTCTGCTTCAAGGTCTGAAATGCCTCTTCTTGCTTTGGTCCCCACTCGTATGGCCTATTCCTTTGAGTCAAAGCAGTGAGAGGGACAGCAATCCTGGAGAAGTTCGATATGAACCGCCGATGGTAACCGGCGAGTCCAAGAAACGATCGAATCTCCGTCGGTGTCTTCGGCGTACTCCAATTCTTCACAGCATCAATCTTTGCAGGATCCACGTGAACACCGTATTCGTTGACTATGTGTCCCAAGAATTGAACTTCTTTAAGCCAAAATTCACATTTAGAGAATTTGGCATACAGCCGCTCCTCTCTTAGGATCTCCAAAACCAACTTAAGGTGTTTCTCGTGTTCTTCCTTAGTCTTTGAGTAGATCAGAATATCATCAATGAATACTATCACAAATTTATCCAAGTATGGCCTGCAAACTCGGTTCATGAGGTCCATGAAAACCGCAGGTGCATTGGTAAGGCCGAAAGGCATTACCAAAATTCATAATGGCCATATCTGGTTCTAAAAGCTGTCTTGGGAATATCATCATTATGTACGCGAAGCTGATGATACCCAGACCTAAGATCGATCTTTGAAAACCATGCCGAGCCTTGAAGCTGATCGAAGAGATCGTCGATGCGCGGCAGTGGATATCGATTCTTAATTGTGAGTTTGTTTAATTCGCGATAATCGATGCATATTCGGAATGACCCGTCCTTTTTCTTGACAAACAAGACCGGTGCACCCCATGGTGAATGGCTCGGGCGAATGAATCCTTTGTCAGTCAGCTCTTGTAGCTGGCTCGCCAATTCTTGCAACTCCGAAGGCGCAAGTCTGTAGGGAGCTTTGGCGACTGGGTTCGCACCAGGTACTAAGTCGATTCGGAACTCAACTTGACGTTCTGGTGGAAGACCCGGCAAATCATCTGGAAATACTTCTGGGAAATCTCGTATCACTGGAACATCTTCAATCTTCTTTCCTTTCTCTTTCTTCTCCACAATATGAGCTAAGAATGCTATACATTTCTTCCTAAGGTACTTATGTGCTTTAGTGCAAGACATCAGCTTAAGACCTTTACTAGCAGTTTCTCCAATTATTCTCAAAGTTTCACCCGAAGCTAAAGGAATACGAATATATTTCTCATGACAAACAATCTCCGCTCTGTGGGTGGCTAACCAATCCATGCCTATGATAACATCAAAGCTACCAAGATGCATAGGTATAAGATCAATTGGGAAAACGTGATCATTTAAGTTCACCGTACATCCAACGATAACAGTGTCAATATCAACAGTGTTTCCGTCAGCCACTTCCACGTTAAACAGTTTATCTAAGTATGTACGTGTTCTACCAAGCAAGCATTCAAAATCATATGAAACGAAACTCCTATCGGCACCAGAATCAAACAAGACAGATGCATAAGAGTTGTTGATCAGAAATGTACCGTTGACCACATCCTGGTTGGCTTGAGCAGCTGGAGCATTCAACTGGAAAGCCCGGCCTCTTGCCATCCTTTGATTATTTCCAGTCAACTTTGGGCATTGATTTCTGAAGTGACCCACTTCACCACATTCATAACAGGCTCTTGCCTGTGCTTGAGGTACCTGGCGAACGGGTACAGCTGGTATAGGTTGTGCAGGAGGAGCTGGCAGTGCAAGCGGTGCATGTTGCAACCTTGGTGCTTGCGGTGCACTCCGACAAACATTAGCAAAGTGACCAAACTTGCCGCAGTTGTTGCAGACGCGACATGGCAAATTTGGTACGTGATGATATCTGCAGGTATGACACTGAGGAGTGTTCCCAGTGAAATTCCTGGCAGTTGAATTGCTTGAGGATTGCTGCGCAGATTTGGCAGCAGGAGCAGTGACCATGAAGTTTCTGGTCTTCCTCTTCTTGTTGTTACTTTTCGATGAACTAGCGGCTTCAGACTTGACTTCAGTTTTGACTTCCTTTGCAGTAGTCTTGGTGTCAGTCTTCTTGTGTCCCTTCCGAGTAAGTGTTCCATTCTTCACGTGATTATCAGTAAGAGTTGCAGATAGACGGATCGCAGCCTCCAGTGTTTTGGGATTGCTCCCATAGACTGTATCCTGAATCTGCACCGGCAGCCCGCCGATATACTTCTCAATCGCCCTCTCCAAGGGTGTCACCATATGAGGCACTAGCAGACTATACTCATGGAATTGAGTATTGTAGATGACGTTCTCGCCACTATCTTGTTTGAGTTCCCAGAACTCAGTCTCCAGTTTCCTCATCTCGCTTCTAGGACAGAATTCAGTGGTCATCAGATTTTTGACCTCTGTCCATGTCAGTGCTAAGGCAGCATCTACTCCCCTAGTTCGCTTTTCCCCATTCCACCAAGTCAGTGCTCTCTTTTGGAAAACACTGGTGGCATAACGAACTTTCAGATTTTCAGGGCATTCGCTGTTGATGAAGGTGTTCTCCATACTCTCGAACCACTGCAGCAGACCAGTGGCTGATTCAGCACCCGTAAATTTCAGGGGATTGCAGGAATTGAAGTGTTTGAATGTGCAAGTTGTCTGGTTTGCACCACCTCGATTCTGGTTAATGTTCTGGTTAGCCTGAGTCAGTTGGCTCACCAATCCAGAAATAAGTGTAGCTAACTCTTGTATGCCGGAGTTGGCATTACTGTTGTTAGCCTCCCCATTGTTCGAGTCATCTTCGTTGTGACGGCGAGGCGGCATGTTTCTGAAGGAAATAGAAACATGTTACTACCGTTTACAACGTAAGTCATACAAACAATGGTCAATTGAGTTTATTTTAAACAGTTAGGATTACATATAGGAACTATATTTATTTCTATCTGTTATTTAAACTCATAATGTCTATAAATTTGCCTATTATCATTCTAAGTGTCCTAGTTGGTCATAACTAGTGTTAACTAACTATTTCCTAGATCCTATACGTTCTTCACTCTATACTAACACTGACAACCTCCCAATGCAATGCAACAAGCTTATATATAGGGCATATGCAGAGGTAGATCGCAATCTCCCCTACACCGTCCCACCACCGTTCCATTGCACCACGATTATGCCCTTGCTAGTGTGTAGAGTGTGTCATGTACTTCACCATAAATCTCACTTCACACACCTTATCCTTAGTAGGATAATTTTGAGTGAAGTGATCTCTAGTTCCCTTGG
Organism: Mikania micrantha; assembly: GCA_009363875.1. NCBI lineage: Eukaryota > Viridiplantae > Streptophyta > Magnoliopsida > Asterales > Asteraceae > Mikania > Mikania micrantha. The sequence continues at coordinate 19,712,227 of CM018685.1, forward strand.
ACAATTAGGTTTACCTAATGTCTAAGTTCACCTGACATGTAGACTTGCCTATTTCTAAGTTCACCTAATGTCTAAGTTCACCTGACATTAAGTTTCCCCCAATTGTCTAAGTTCACTAAAATCCACATCAATTCCAATGTCAATAATCATCATTAAGGGTTCATATCATCACGAAGTGCTCTTATTGTCACTAAGCGTTCATATCCTCCCTATAGTTTATTCTCATCAAGTGTCCATACCATCACTAAGTGTTAGTATCATCACTATGCGTTTATATTATCATCAAGTGTCTATACCATCACTCAAGTCCATATCACATCACCAATCGCTCATTATCGTTCATTAATCCTATGCACCCTACGTGTCCAATCCGTATGTTTTTATAAGGGAATTTATAAGTGTTTATCAAGTGTGATCATCCAAAGTGTCAATCCAAACCAACCTTAACCATCAACATCCATCTCACAATAATTCCTAGTAATATCCTAAGTTCCTGACACTGACAGACTCCCAATATACTACAAATGGTATATGTATAGGGCATATGTAGGGGTCAGTCGCAACTGCCCCAGCCACCGTCCCACCACCTTTGTAGTATACTACGAGTGTGTCCTTGTCTGGGGTTTATAGCTCAAACAAATATTTCCTAAGGCAAGCAATTCATAAACAATTAAGTTCCTAAGCAAATAATTTCCCAAACGGGTAGTTCCCACATTCTTCAATACTGACATCCACCTAATGTACCGTAAATGGTATATATATAGGGCATATGTAAGGGTCAGTCGCAACTGCCCTAGCCAACGTCCCACCACCTTTACGATACACCACGTGCATGTCCTTATCGAATCATTAGGGCACACGTAAGCAAGAAATCAGTAGCAGCATATATATTCAAATGTATAGCAGGAGTTCAGTTAACATGTAATAAACACATAAGCATGAAATCCTGAATATACTAACTAGTGTATGAAATTAATTCATACTAGGGTATCCTATGGTTATAGACTAGGTCAACCATTTCTAGTAACCTAATTCCCTATAACCCAGGCTCTGATACCAATCTGTAACACCCCGACCGACGGCGGAATCATCGGGATGCCACGAGGGATGTGTAGATTGTTCAAAAGCTCATGGGCATCTAAATCAAATCATCATATATCATTTAATCAACCACAACAATTACATAAAAATCATGTTCATCATGAATCAAATACATCAAATACACAAAAGATTTAGTTAAACTAACTAAACTCTAATCGCCAGAAATTTAGTTAATTAACTAAGTCCAAGAATCCTATATGATGATGATGTCCAAAATAGAAGAGATCATCCTCTTCATCCTACTTGTCTCCATCACCTGAAACATGTAAGAAAATCAAGTGTCAACTACAAAAGTAGTTGGTGAGTAATCATAAGTTTTTATATTTAAAAATGTTTTAGTAAAATGCGTTTGAAAGTTTATGATTAAAATGGTTTTATAAAATGCTTTGTTTAAAACGGGTATAAAACTTATGATCTTCTTGAGAAAATCCATATGAATACCTGTATGAGATAATCCAACACACATCCATCAATTCAACAGCCAAACACATACACAATCACATAACCACATAACCAAATCAATCATAACCAATCACAAATAATCATAATCAAATATAAGCAATCAATCCACAACAAGTCAACCAAACTCAATCAATCATATTCTCAATCAATGTTCGTGACTATACATGATTCCTTATGTATTTAACATAAGTTAGATACATGAATCATGGAGTGGTCGCTAACCACGTGACAATACATGAAGTCAAAGCAATTAACCGAAGTCAAGAGCAATGCTTCACGGATGTGGAAACCCTCCACGTGACAATACATGAAGTCAAAACAAATAACCGAAGTTAAAAGTAATGATTTCACGGAGTATGAGACAATACATGTAATCTTTGTTATTAACCGAAGTCAATAACAATGTTTACACGGATTTATAATAATCAGTAATAATCCATAATAATGATAATTCATAATAGTGAATATCATAATGATAAACAGGTATTATCCTTGTGTTATCAAAATAATATTTAAACCGGTATACATGTTTCACCTCCGAGTTTTAAAACCAAAAACAGTTTAAAGAAAGGGAGGTTATGAGAACTCACCTGAAGTCCTTAGAATCGTGTCTTTATATTGTGCGCTCTCGCGTATATCACTCAAGTCAACTCAACAACCTGTATTTATAGTGGTTTTGTGTTCATGAGTTTAAGCGTTTCATTGTTCTTAAGTGTCCATACATGTTTTACTTTTTAAACTCTCAAATGATCATTAACTTATCTATCTCAACTTAAGTTAAGATCAACTCCAAGGATTTTCATGAATGATCCTCATTAACATGTAATTTAACTTGACCACTTATGTCATATCTTGATAATAGTTGCTTCCGTTATTTTATGTGTGTTCCCATATCGATTTCCCATCCTAAGGTAACACCTCAAATTGTACATAATTCAACACATGCATGTATGTTCAATTACTTGATCATCGACATTTTAAGCCATCTAAATTAAACCTTAGGTTTTAAAGTTCATACTTAGATTCTATGTATAAAATATTTCAAGATACATAATTCATGACATGAAACATTATTATTTTCATTTTATTATAAAAAAAATGATCAATCGATTGCATGCATGCATGGTATTTATAGACATATACATATATATATATGTATATGTATACGTATATACATATTATTGCCTTCCATTGTTCCTTAACCTCCTAATTAAATGAATTGAAATTTTTCGTCACCATGGGCAGCGAACCCTTTAGATTTGTGGCTAAGGTTCGGCTCAAATGACAAGGAAAGGGTTCGTTCAACTGTTAGGGTTCGGCCAGCACTTCTAATAGACAAAGGTTCGGTGATTCAGACGGGGTTCGTGACCCATGCAGGGTTCGTGACCCATGCAGGGTTCGTGGGTGAGAGTTCGCTGGTCCCAACCCAAATGGTTCGGTGTAACTAGGGTTCGTTGAGGAGTATGGTTCGGCCAACAAACACAGGGTTCGCAGGGCTAAGGGTTCGTTCCCCGGGTTCGGCAGTGGCCAAAGAAAGATGGGGTTCGGCGTAGGAGCAGGGTTCGGCTCATGCAAGGCTCGATTACCCTCCTGCTATGGTTCGGCTCCCCATAGGGTTCGCCCATCTGCACTTTCCCGCTCAAGAAGGTTCGACAGAACCCTTGCAGGTTCGCCGACCTGTGGTTCGCGGTTCAGCCCTCCTGCACCATCTTTTCCGACATCCAACAGGTTATAGAGTCGTCTAAGCTTCCCATGACGCAACAATAACATGGTTTAAACCAAACAAAACCCCAAAATCGTTCATAAAGTTGATATCTATACACGAAATAGGGTTTTCACCCAAACCGAAAAGCATAAGGGATTTCTTACCTTCGAATCGTGATCAACAATTTAGTTCCTTCGTACCCTCTTGTAGCCCTCGTTCACACGATCGTCTGGACACCGAGATCTCTGAAATCGGTTGAGTAACGAATCCAAGAAGCTAGAGAGAAGGTAGAGAATGTGTGTGTGTGTGTTTTTAGAGAGAGAGAGAGAGTTGGAAGAAATGAGGGGAAATGGTGGAGTCTTCCACCATTTAATCCCATCCCGTTCCCGCGCGTTCGGTCTCGTCTTTATCGCAACAATAAAATATAGTTCGGTTTTACTCGTTAAACATATTTGATACAAGGTGTTTAAGTAATCATATGGTTTCATCAATTAAAATTTATTTTAATTATCTGTGGTCTCGTAGAAGATCTCGTTTAACACTTGTGAAATGCAATAACTTACTCGGTTTTCTATCGTAACATATTTAAAACACTAACTTGTTTTAAATAAATTAGTTTTATTTAATTAAAACAAGTTTAAATAATTTGTTTCGTAAAATAAATTCCATTTCGTTTTCGTTAAATAATTATTTAAATAATTTAATTTATTCGAAAACATTTTAGGTTGTGATTCCTAATAAACGTTTTTAGTTTCCATTTATTAGATTAATATCGTTTGATAATGTTTAACTATCTCGTCGAAAAGCGTTACTCGCGTACGTATTCGTAAAGATCGTCACCTTTGCGAATCCGATGCTCGTACCGTATTTCGATTTGATTTCTGATTTATGGAATATCGTTTTAGAACATTATTCTTAATAATCATATTCGTGTGAATCGTCACCCACGCGAATACATTATTAAGTTAATGTTTCTAAATCAATACTCGCGTTTAACTAATGTTCGTAACCTCACATCGCGTAATTAACTCCCAACATTTATTAACTTTAATATTATCATTTCCCAAACCAAAACCCACTAAACCCTAGTCACTGACACATCCATGATAGACCGAAATATGCATATATATAGGGCATATGTAAGGGTCAGTCGCAACTGCCCTAGCCACCGTCCCACCGCTATTTCGATAAACCATGACCATGGGTCCTTGACTACGTTTAGTAACCAGACTCAAACAAACTCCCAGTTCCATCCCAAATCCATTCTCATTCCATAATCCTTCATCATCAGTAATACGTAACTGCAATAAACACTACGGGTCTGTGTAGTTGAATTTTTAACTAAACTTCCCGTGGTTTACGCGTATAATAATTTATAACCATGTATACCAACAACAGTGATAATATCAGTAAAGTCAATCAATAATCTCATAATCATTAAAAATCATAAATATCCAGTCGTAACAGTACATTCGTACGGATGTACGGACGTACGGACAACCGAAAGTACAGTGATGTTACAGTCTCGAAGGGTTCGGCTGGTAACACGTAGCAGGGTTCGCCATGGGTTCGGTGGTAGGTGGAACCCAACCAGGTTCGGCGACAGCTTGAAGGTTCGTGGCTGGAGTTGATGGCTTCCAAGGGTTCGGTCATTTGATGTCCACGAACCCTGGGTCCATCTTCATCATCTCCTTCGAACCAACCAGCTCCTAGCCTTCATCTAGGTTAAACCCATACGGTGGAGAGTTACTAAGGGTGTGGGTCTCGAAGTGGTGGTGCAAGGAACCGGCTAGGGTGGGTTTCACATTGTAGCATCTAAAAACCCTAAAATCCCGAAACTTTATGGTCTCATACCTCGAAAATGGCTGGATTAAACCTTCGATCCGCTGTACTTCTTGATAGGGGACGTTGAGAGCTTCTCGTGGACACCAAGAACACCCGATTTCGTCTCCAAACGAGTGAGTTATGGTGATTTGAAGGTGATGATCTTAGAGAGAGAGATTTCGTGAGAGAGTGTTTAGAGAGAGAGAGATGTGTAAAATGAAAGAAACTAGTTCTTTCATCGTTTATATACCCCGAGGGTATTCGGGTTCGTTTCGGTTACTCGGTTCGTATTTTCGTTGCATATGCGGCTCGTTACGCGCGTGTTTTTCGTATTTTAAATAAAAGAACATTTTTAAAATGTTCGGAAGGTGTTTATTTCTAGTAATTAGTTTAAATATTATTTTCTTGAATTAACTGTCGTAATTTGTTATTTTTAAACGTTTCATAATTTCGTTCGCGTAATTTACGTACTTTAAATTAAAGTAGTTTCTTTTTATATTTGTTTCTGATGAGTTTCAAAATTGTAAAATAGGAAATATTATATTTCCTTAAATTTATTTTCGTTCGATTCGTCTTCGTTTTCGTTTCGTCAGAAAACGTCACTTACGCGCGTTTTTGTACAGAGCGCTAACTGAACGAACACGATCGTACGTTTCACTTTCTTATTTTGTTTTCTACTTTTCAGTCATCGTTTCATATCATTAAACTATCAGATCTATTCGTACAGATCGTCACCTATACGAATAGTTCGTCAGTTTAGCATTCCGTAACAACAACTGTTATGGTTCTGTTCTGTTTATCCTCACATACGTTTAAACCTAATAATACAAAATCAAGCATGTATGCATCTGTTCATGATTGTCTGATGTGTTTCTGACTGTTTAAACCATGAGGTTTAAATCAGAATTTCAGAAACATCGTGTAATAGTTTATGTTTGTCATCGAATGTTAATAGCTTCTAAGTATTTCTCCTAGTTTGTACCTGAGTTACTGTACAAGTTACTGTACAGATTACTGTTCCGGTAATGATTCCGGCACAGATGTTACAGTTACAGTTTGCACAAACAGGACATGGTCATGTGTGATGATATGGACACTTGTTACCTTTGGGCGCCTGCCCAGTATAAGCTTTCCTCTCAGGAATAGCCGCACCATAATTTATCACAGTTGGTTTGCTCTGGCTGGTCTCAGCCGGAGCTTTCGTTTTTGCTTCGCCAAACCACTTTCGTTTGGTACCCCTCGGAGCAGTAGAGGTACTTACATCACTACGGCCCACAACCGTCTGAGTTTTCGTGGACAAAGTACCAGTTCTTACTGCCTCATCGGTAAGGTTAGTGGTCAAAAAGATTGTTCATTTGACAGTGGTTGGTTCAGCTGCAGTCACCATTCCCCGAATCTGGGGATGCAGACCTTTAATGTACTTCTCAATCAGTACTGCTTCTGTAGGAAACATATTGGTAAGTAAACAAGTGAGTTCATGAAAACGATCGGTATAAGCCTATGTGATTGTTTACGTTGTTTCCCCTTTTGACAAGAGTTACAATGATCAGACGTCAAAAATAATTGAGATTGGATACCTTCAAAAAGGTTATTTCTAACCAAAAAATTCATTTTTCGTAAATGAATGTGTCCCATTCTTCTATGCCATGAAATGGAATCCTTTTCAGTAGCTTTAAAAAAAAGTATATTGAGATGACGAGGAAGCATAAGACATATCTAGTTGATATGTGATATTTTGTCTTGAAGCTAACACCACAATCCAATCTTCACGGATAACAACACCAAGCTTTAGAATATAACATGCGTTGTTGTCAAAAATAACATAATATTCTTTGCCACAAACTTGTGAAACAGTAAACAAATTATGTTTAAGTTTTTCCATATAGTGAATATGCTCAAAGCTTATCCGACCCTCTTTAGTAATGTATCCTCCTGTGTTGCCAGAAAATTTAATATATCCTCCATTAGTTCTTTTTATTTTGTCAATAAATCCAAATTTCCAGTCATGTGTCTTGAGCAACCACTGTCGATGTACGAGATATTCTGTTGAGCATATGACAATGGTACCTTCTTTTCACTGGCTTGTGCCATGAAGGCAACATGTGATTTTTCATTTACTTGAACTTCTTCAGTGTAAGTAGACCAATCTGCTCCAAATTGATCTTCAACCAGCAAAGCTTTGTCTTTATTTGGAGGAGATGTCTTTGAAGTTTTGGCAACTGAAGATGTAGTAGCACCCCTTCTTGGGTCAAACTTGTCTTTTTTGCCTGTAGATTTGAATCTTGAATTGTTCCTTGTAGGTAATCCACACCCTTGGGCAAAGTGACCCAGATTTCCGCAATTATAACACTTGACCTTCTGCTTAGAAAAGCCAATCTTCCTTTTTGAATTGTCAGTAATCTCTGGTCTGCTAGTCCTTTGTAAAAATCTTCTAACTCTTCTTGTCATAGCTAACTGCCATTGAATGTCCATTTTTTCAAGGTCATCTGGATCCAGCTGATCCAAATCTTCATCATTTCACCTCTATACATCATCCAGCACAACTGAGTCATTAGGCATTCACAAACTGCATGAAGAATGCCAGATGCTCTTGAGGTATTTTTGACATTCACTATTTTCGATCTGTTGCTTGATGTTTTCTCCTTGAAGTTTGCAGAGGTAAAACAAATCTCTGTTGACTCATCAACTACAACAGATACCTCACCATCTTTTGTTTTTTATAAGAAGGAAATTGAGCCTGAAGTGGTGGTAGAAGCAACAACAGGCTTCATGAACACTCCTGGATTTTGAGTGGAAAATTTGTTTCTAGTTTTCTTCTTTTGCATGTTTAAATCAAAAGACTAGAGTTTGGAAATAAGCACATCAAACTCTATGATTCCAACTCTATTATTTTCAAGTTAGTATTCTCTCGGATAATCATCATATATGTCTCTTAGGCAGAATGAATAGCATCCAAGAGTTTATCATTTCCTCTAAAGGAACGTCATGATCCATATTGCTCAGCTCACTTAGCAGCAATGTATATTTCGTAATAAGTTCATCAAATTTCTCATTTTCAAGATACTTGAATACTTCAAGCTGCTTCTTTATCAGAGTTCTCTTGCTTCTATTCAGTTGGTCACTACCCTCACATATCTTAGCACGAGAATCCCATCAGTTTTTTAGATCTCCTATGAGATTTGAAAGATTGAAATATTTCCTTGGGTAGTTCCATAGTGAGCAAAGCATAAGCTCTCTTCTCAAGATCAAAAAATTTCTTTTCTTCCTCTGTCATTCTGGAAACATTTCGTACACCCCATTGAGTTGAGGTTGCTCATATCCTTCTATCAAAGGAATCACCCAACTCAGGTTGACGATTGATAGAAAGGATTTAAACCAAGCACTCCAAGATGAATACTCACTTAAGGACACAAGCTTAGGAGGCTTATGGCTGGATCGATAACTCGACCAGCGAATACCAGCCTCGTTATCACTCAACAATGCTGATAAAGAGGATAAATTTGCCATTTGATGATTTTTGACAAAATCAGTCAACACTTGAAAACTTACTAAGTCTTTTCAGTATACTAGGAGTATCGCTAGTACTGAATTGGTCGATACTGTTAGTATCGATGATAAGTGATCGATACTCATAGTATCAATGAGGAGACTGTCGATATTAGTAATATCGACACTTAACAAACATGTTAATATCAAAGGTGACTACTTCTGTCGATACTGACTTCAGTCCAACCAATTTTGAGATTTGACAAGTTTTTGAACTTTTGCTACTATCCTCTGTGTTTCAAACTTCATCTTCAATTTAATCATTTATCTTGGTAAATTGGAATGAAATATCCTTGAATAAACGTTGAAACACAATAATCTCTATTCAACCGATATCATAACCGAGCTCTATGGCTCTGATACCATTGTAGGTCCATGTTAACTCTTGTATATATCTAATGACACATTATCAAAAGGTAGAACGTGCGGGACCCATATCCATCTTGTGTGAGTATAAGATGAAAAATTAACAAGTTGACATGAAGTTAAACTCAAAGTATTTTCTTGTATTAATTCTTTGAATTAAGCTTGTACAAGTAAAACATGCAAATACAAAGAGTTTCAGATCTGTTGATCACAATTTTTCTAACTTCTGTCTAAGTTCGACAGACTGTTATTAATAGGATAAGTATGAATACCATCGATACTAATACTAACAGTATCGATGGTATCCATACTAATTTTGACCATCGATACTGTTAGTATCATTGATACACTCCTATATATTTCTGCCGATTCTAATAGTATCGATAAAACACTTATACTTATTACAAAATAATCAAAATCAAAACTCAAAAAATAGAAACAAACTACTATTATCAAAGAAATTACATTTGAATAAAATACAAAAACAAAAGTCTTCACTTCAAATCAGCAACCATCTTCAATCTTTAGTTCAACATCTGAGGCTGATGCTATCAGGGTACTAACATACCCCCCCTTAGCAACAACTCAGTCTTGGTCTTCATTCAACCCATTGTAAAGGTAGATGACTGCGAACAAACATTTTGTGGTTAACACATACATCTATTACCTTTTTGAATAACATTTCTTCTTCTCTAGGATCCTTATGAAATTGTATAGTCTTCATCTGCAACTTCTTTTGGTACTCTTCATAGAGGTTAACCAAGTGAATTGCATCTAAATTTTTTCATAGTTTCACTTTATTTTCGTTTTGAAATACAACCTCTGAAGTTTACCCGTCCAAAAGCCACATGTGAAGGTTATTCATAATACTCAAGTTAAACTTTAATAAAGGAATCCTTTTTAAAGATTTAACTGGTTTAAATTCATAATTCACTCTCCATTTTCTTGTAATCAAGTCAAGATCTCCAACTATAGGGATCTTCTTTAATTTATGGGGTTTCAAAAATTCGAAGGTCGTCGTATTTACTTCCTTTATGATGACTGCTTCTATTTTCCAAGCCAAATAATCTTTGGCTGGATTTATTAGGCGAAGCTCAGCCAATACCCTCAATTCATATAAAAGAAATTGGTTGAAGCTCTTTATTGTTTTCTTTAAGTATTTGACTCCATCAAATCTTTTTACCGCAAATGACCAATTTCAATCTCAAATTTCCAGAACAAAATTTTGCATGTACACTCAGTCTTGTTTTTGTATTTCTTCTTCAAAATTGGCCTCTTTGGTATATTCTCCAAAAATTCTTTTGCCATCTTGATAACTTCAGCAGTTGTCAGAGATTTATGTTGATCATGAGTAATTGTCTCTACAACCTGTTGTTCCTTGAACTCTTCTTGAAATGATTGTTTAACACAGTCAATAACATTCTTGTGAAGGGTTAGCACTCTCTTATATTCAATGAGTTCTTGTCACACCCTGGGCCAGCGGGCTGGATCGAAAACCCGTCAGGCGGAATAGTCCTGGGGCATGATTAAATCGGAGTGATTAGACTGTTTACATTCCACATGATAATATGAGAACACTAATTTACATTGATAAAATAAAATTAAATTCAACTGTTTTATAATTTAATTCTGTTACAACTTGACTTGGACATCTGGAGCGTGACCCATATGTCTCACTAAAATTGTTTGCAAAGGAGCAAGTCTTGAATCTTGTAGTCGATGAGGCCTTGTAAGATTGCATGCAGGAGTTGTAGGGTCCTCTAATGGATCCTATCTTTCTCTGTCTAAAAAGCGTCCTGCTTACACCAGTTCGTCACTTGAGAACATGTAAAATTTGTTAACACTAGGTTGGTGAGTTCATATTGTTTATTTTGGGAAAACTCTTTTCGTTCTCAAACGGCTTTGAAAATGGTGTGTAAATGGTGTTCAAATGTGAATGACTAACACAAGTGTTCAATTTGACCCTCATTACTGATACCAACCCAAATCATTGAGGGAAAACACGGTTTAAATCATGAAATGAAGGTGTTGGGCTTGAAATAGGCACGATTTGGACGTTAAACTATTTCAATCTCGTCTAAAAATGACCGAAAATTCAAGAGGGGCGAATGGGGTTTCGATGGAGAGAGTTGGGTGAAAAATGGGTTGGAAAAATGCAAGTGTTGCTTTTATACCTCTACTGTCGCACAAATGAGCCATTCATACAAATGACTGTGTGTGTTAAAATTTTGATTGTTTATTAAAATATTTTGATAAAATCTTTATTAAAATAGTTGTTATTTTATGTCAGAGTTGCAAGACTTACGTTTGCATTTGTATGAATCGTCACCCACACAAAGACAACATTTGTCTAATCTTCCGTGCCATTGACCTATGTGATTACATTACCATTTGTTGTAAGATTCCCGCCACCATTATTACCGGTTCCAACGCTTCTAGATTCGGCAGTCGGGCCGACACCTGACCCACATAGCTTTGCAATCAGCATTGGCAGAGCTTCACGTATAGCTTTTACCACTTCAGTGGTCATTTATGATTATCGTAGTTCATTTTGAGCAGCCTTAGTATTTTCCACTTGATGAGGAATTTCATTTTCGTGGATGGGAGGGGCATTGGTATTACTCCTTGTATTTGGCCTTCGTCTGCCATCCATATTACGACCATGACCATGACCACGATCACAAGCTCTTACTACCATTCTGTAATCAAGATGACAGACATATCAGTGTTAGTTTGATAGATAATTAGATGGTAGCAGGACGATAAATAAATAAGTGCTGGACCTATTGCAATTATTACTTTATAGTGCTACTGGTCTAATTCCATTCCATCATAGTCACACGTTGTCTACATCTTAATTTCAGACCGTTATCAATGGGTCTAAACCTTACTGATCATATGATGTCCTCTCGGGACATTTAATTGCTGGCATGCAACTAATGGTGCTCCTATCATATTATGAACCATTCTTATCAGTTCTACATCAAAACCACACCATGGTTAAATCCCGAGCCTCATTTGTTATCACACCCCGAGCAGGCGGGCTGGATCGACTTTCCCGTCGGGCGGAAGGTTCTTGGGGCGCGATATCGAAATGATCAGATTGTTTACATGGCATAAGATATATATAAATGAGAAATGCTAAAATGGCATTGTCGGGTTTGTAGAAAACCCTAATATCCGAACCTTCTCACTAAGATTGCACGATTTGATAGGGCTGATCCTTTGCACCTTCGTGTGGGGAATGTCTAGAGCTTCGATTTGATACCAAGATTGCACGATTTGGTGAAGGTTTGAGAGGGTAACTTATTGATTTTGTGTAAGATTTCTAGAGAGAGAGCTTGAGGATTTTAGAGAGAGGGAGGTGAGTGAGTGTTTTAATAGGGAAGATGGAAAAATTAATGGTTTTTATACCGTGGGTAAGTTCGGGTTCGTTCGGTTGCTCGTTTTTAATTTTAAATTGCATTTACAAAACGTAATGCGTATTCTTTGTACTTTAAATTAAATAGTTTTATTTTATTTTTGTTACCTAATAAATTTCTCAAATTTCTTATTCTTATTTTATTGTCTCGAAAACGTTTATTTTTAATGTTTCGTCAGACCGTATCACCTTTGCGCGTATTCGTTCGAATCGTCACCCGAACAAACACGACGACGGCTCTACTTTCTGATTTTTGTTTTCTACTTTTCAGTTATCGTTCAAAACGTTAAACCCACAGATATGTTTGTGTGAATCGTCACCCACGCAAACACGCTGTCAGTTTATTATTCTCAAACGATACAGAATTACGATTTCAATTGTATTTTCTCACTGACAGACTCAACTAGACTTACCAACTTTCACATTGTTATAACTGTTTTCACACTATTTTCTCAAGAAATTGTCGGCTATCTGATTCTTGTTATTTGTGGACATCAGATCACAACGGATATGTCTTTATCATTCGTTTTCACCGTTGTTATTTCTCGCGTGTTGTTGAATATTTATATAAATTCCAATTTTCATTGAAATACATACAACTGTTACTTGTTTTCATATCACTGTTGTCACACAACTGTTAAGCACATTATATTTACACATAGTAAATGGTGAAAGTACACGTACCGTACAGACTTGCCGAACGATCTGGTACTAGTTGTCACATTTGTATAGTTAAGCTATTATTTGCAGTAGCTAATTGCAATTACTAACATGTCTATACTTATGAATCCAAGGGTTTACCACAGTATGCTTAAACCATCACCAAATAGGGCACTAAGCAAACGTAATAGGCATTTATCTACATTGGCATATTTACTGACATCTTGAACTTGTGTTTTGAGTCTTAGTTTAAGTTTAGTTACTATTACAAGTACTCTAAATCACTTAAACCAAGTCTCTAATACCAACTTGTGATGCCCGTCTCCTAGAATCATCACTAAATCGGAATTAAAACATAACACATGGTATAATACAGATAAACAACGGAACTTTTATTAATATAACAAAGTTCCAATACAAGATGCCAGTATGATCTAATTTACATCGTTACACATATGCCAAAATTTCCAACATCTTGCTATTCTTTTAATCACACACTGCCCATATCATGGCTACACGAAGCCTTACCTTTACCTGATATGCATATTCAAAGGGATTAGTTTTCACTGGTGAGTTCTAAGTTTTCATCATACAAAAATTAAGAAAACACAACTAGGAAAAGATTTACATGGCACATTTTAACTAATAATAAAGGAAATTCATAATCATAAAACAGGCAAACTTTGTGCAGAAAAGTTTCAAAACAATAACCGGGTTACCGGAACCCCAAACCACCGGGTTACCGAAACCCAAATACCAATCCGCCAAGTCCACGGTATGGTTACCACATGCCAAGTCGACAGTGTGGTAGTCCTTACAATCAATTGATCAATTAATATCAAGCCACTTTCTAGGGTCACGTTCACCCTCTGCAGGCCCGGTCGTCACCAGCCAAATACAGTCAATTGATCAATTAACCCCCATGAACCGACACATATGCCAGGCTGTTTCGCACCAGAAACAGGCAACAAAGACAGGCATGACGCTTGTTTTTACATATATAGCAAGGACACCGTCTACCATCGTCCACACTTTTGTAAAAAACAAAATTTTGACTCAAACTGCACATTCACTATTTTATAAAATACTTTTCCCTTCTTAAACAACCACCGCAGTGCCCAATGCGTTTTCAAAACGTGTTTTAGGACCTCTGTCCAAATCACAGTTTTAAAATGTTTAAATCATCCGACTAGTCTCATTAGTCGCACACAACCAGAATACATGTCAAAACATTTTCCCCATTCCCATAAAACTCATCACTTTTATGTATCTTTGAAAATCATCTGACTCGTACTATCTCGAGTACGGCATCCCAAAACCATGTTTAGACCAAAAATCATTTGACATGTTCAACCCCATGGACAACAATCACTGTTTTACAAAGACTCAATTATACACACATAGGGTCTCAAACATAGTTTAAATATAACATCATCAAATACTAATAAATAATAGTATGCATATCAGCGCAAAAAATTTTAAAACATAAAATGGGAATCATAGAACTCACCTCATTGGTCTTGCACGATAAACTTGATCTCGCACACTGGGCCAACGTTTCCTCAAGGAATTCTAACAAACTGGATATTCTAGCAAGATCATAACAATATTCACATATCCCATAAACCGTAATTCAGGTTTCTAAACGGACAACACAACGACTATGTTAAGATATCTCTAATAAGAGTTTTTTTTAACTCGTTACTTTAATGTGGGGTGTTAGCCGTATCACACGGGCATAACCACATCATATAAAATGGGAATCATAGAACTCACCTCATTGGTCTTGCACGATAAACTTGATCTCGCACACTGGGCCAACGTTTCCTCAAGGAATTCTAACAAACTGGATATTCTAGCAAGATCATAACAATATTCACATATCCCATAAACCGTAATTCAGGTTTCTAAACGGACAACACAACGACTATGTTAAGATATCTCTAATAAGAGTTTTTTTTAACTCGTTACTTTAATGTGGGGTGTTAGCCGTATCACACGGGCATAACCACATCATATCAAATTCTTTATTTAGTCAATACATCCCCATACATACGCATGTAGACAACCTTAGCATTTAAACTTTAAGCATAAGCTTACCTCGTTATACCGGACAAAAGTTTGTTTAACCGGCTGGCTAGTCCCGATCACCCGTCACGTGCTTCCACACACTCAAGTGATCTCAAAGGAGGTTTATGAGGGTATTTATGTCATGATAATAGGGTTGGAACTTGAAACTTTGTACGAAAACTGACGAGATACGTACTATTTATAGGAACTCGCACGCAAATCGAGATAGCCACGCTGCGACACCTCCCCGGGTTTGGCAATCATGTGGGACACGTGGCAGCCACATATGACACGTTGCAAAGTCTCAAAACACGTGTCATGCCACCTAGGACATGTGTCGGTGAACGCGTGTAGTGTCTGGAACTTGTTTTCGCGATTCTGGCTTCATACGAACTCCATTTTGCGCACCATTTTCGCCCACGTTCACGATTTTTAAATACCTTTCTAAACATATCAATCACCCCTCTTTGGTATGTAATGATTATATAGGTCATTTTATGATTATACTTGATTTATCATAACTTTCATTTGGAGCATCATTTGAAAATTTCGCTTTCCCTCATTATGATCATTATTTTGTTGTCTTGATAATGTGATATTATTAATCCATAAACCACTTGCTAGTGTCATGTGATCACCCTTTATAGAAAAGTAGCCACATAGCGACTTTATCATGTCATTATCAAAACACTCTTCATAGGAAAATTAAAATAGTTTATTGTATAAAAATTTATTAAAATATTATTGAAAACCGGTTGTTACAAATCTACCTCCCTTACATTAGGTTTCGTCTTCGAAACCTATTATATCAAAAACAAATGGGGATAGAATTTACGCATTTCTTCCTCAGTTTCCCAGGTAGCATCAGACCCCTTTCGATGCTTCCACTGAACTTTTACAAGCTTGACATTTTTATTTTGTAACTTCTTCACATCATAATCGAGATTTGCTAATTGATGATTCAGGTAATTTAGCTTATCATCGATCTCAATTTCAACATATGGTATTTATGAGGTTTCATCCGTCAAGCACTTGCGCAAGTATGAGACATGTAATGTTGAGTGAATCTTCCTTAATTCATCTGGTAACTCTAGTCTATACGCAACCTCACCTACACGGGCTAGAATTTCGAATGATCCAATGTACCTTGGACTTAACTTTCCATTTTCCGAAAATGAATAAGGCCTTTCCATGGAGATACGTTCAGTAACACGATATCTCCAAATTTAAATTCAATCGACCTCCTTCTGTTATCAGCATGTTAGTACATTTTATAATAAATTGCTTTCAAATTGTTAAGTTAAGTTAGATTTTATGCTAGGTTCCTCTGGCCCACGAACCTAGGCATGTGTATGTAAAGGTTCGGCGAACCTAGAGTCTTTCTTTGTAAAGGTTCGTTCAGCGAACTTGTTGGTTCGTCTGACGAACCTAATGGTTCGGCTAGGTTCGGCTGAGTGTTTTGTATATATTGTAGGTTTGTCTAATTTTGAAGGAGTGAGTGACAGAACCTGCGTTTATCAGTGTGGTGTGATTGTTATAGAACTGTGTGTTCTTATTGTTTACTCCTGTAATCCATTTTAGTATTAATGAAGTGAATGTTTATGATAATGATTGTATTGTATTTGGTTCATATAGATTTTATCTAGATTTTGCATAGATTGAATTGTTAATAGAATTCCAGTGATCGATCCAGAGCATTCTACAGTGGTATCAGAGCTTTTGGAGGAGTTCTATACATGTTTTTGAAGACTATCAATCACTTTGAAGATTCCGGCATGGCTGGAGTTTGATTTTCAGTTGCTGAACGTATTTCTGATATTTCATCATCATTTGTTGACATTTTGCTGGTTTAAATCAAAGATTTTTCTTCAAAAACAGTAAATTAGAAAGTTTGAAGCTTTTAAGGTTTTCCCTCTAGATTTTGAAGACTTTCCCGCCAAAATTTTCAAGTCTAAAAAAAGGGTTCGTGAGACAAACCTGGTTGATTCTCAGCTGAAATCTAAGGTTCGTGAAGGTTCGTGAGACGAACCTATTCAGCTTTAGGTTCGTGTGCTAAAGGTTTGGAGAGGTTCGTTGGAAAGGTTTTCAATAGGTTCGTTGCTCTAAAAGGTTTCGACAAAGGTTTGTGTTGATGCATTTATGTTCCTAGTTCCGTATTTTTTTATGTCTTTGATTATGTAAAGTTAATATTATTAATGAAATAGACTTTTGTGTATTGTTCATATATGTTTAATTGAGTTTAATATGGTTATCTATGTTTGACTTTGACTATTCTTATCATACAGACCCATTCGTGCGAATGATACCTGAGAATGAGTTCATTCGGACGAATGAACACCTAGCGAATGACTGAGGCAAACGAATGAGTCATCCGCATGACTCATTCGGTTGATTAAGCTCATTCGGCTGAGCCATTCGCCAAATGAGTGTTTCGCACTACGTATTCGGCCTAATGAGTACAGCTTATATATAGGGTTGCAAACAGAATGTTTCAGAACTTCTCCGAGCCTCCTCTCTCTCCCCTGAGCATTCATGTATCATATTTCTAGGGTTTTGAGCCGCTCCTTATTCTCCAACTTCGATTCTCACCCTGTGGTGTTCGATTTCGATCAAAACGTTGATTCTACATCGTCGGATTGCCACGGGGACTGGTGGTTTCGATTGGAAAACCCATGAATATGATTCCGCACTATTCAAGGGCTTGTCAAGCAGATCTCTCAAGGAACCGAGTTGTTTCCGAGGGTTTTTCAAGTCCCACAAAGTGGTATCAGAGCTTTGGCTCTTTATTCTGCTCGATTTTCGATCTAAATCATCATATTTCAGATTGTTGGTTCGAGGTATTTGAAAACCCTGATTTTCTTGCACTCCAAGTTACTGTTTCATCAACAATCAGTGTGTTTTTCTGGTTGTCTTGGTAAATCGAGCATTCCTATAGCTTAGTAATGTTGTCCTGAGGTTGTATACCAAATCTGGTGGTCAGATTCGATCAAAATCGTGAGATATCGAAATTTTGTTGCTGAAAACCCTCGTTTATGTGAATGAGTTGATGGAGTGAATAGTTATTATGCGAATCAATCATTCGGCCGAATAGAGTTCATTCGGTTCAAGAGTTAGTGCGAATAGATCCTCATTCAGCTGATTAAATTTCATTCGATCTCCTAGTCATTCGGTTCTATACTCATTTGCATCAGAAGAAGTCATTCGGTCGACAAGTCTTTCGGTTGACTCGTCATTCACATAAGAATAGTCCTTCGGCCTAATCATTTCATTCGGATTCATTCGGGCCCCGACATTCGGCTATCGGGACTTCATTCGGCCATTAGTTTCTGAAAAATTATCTAAGTGTTGGATCAGATTATTCTTGACAAGATGGAAGAATTTTCTTTGATAGCTAATAAGAACAACAAAATTCAGAACCTGCTGCTTACTGAGACAGAGACGGGGAATTCGAACAAAGCTCCAAAGTTACTTTCTTTATATGATTGTCCTCATTGGAAGTGTCGATTTGAGATTCATATTAATGGAGTGGATACTAATATTTGGTTGATGATTGAGAGTGGGTACTTAAGACCACTAAGTGAAGATGGTTCACCTATGCTTGTCACACGGATGACTTAGCCTTAGAGAAAGTTGTATGATTTTGAGAAGAAAGCTTGTGTAATATTTTCCCAGTCTATTGCTACAGATATTTTTCATCACTTCAGACAGTTTACTTCTTCCAAATAATTGTGGGATGCTTTACAGCGAAGGTATGAGGGGAATGATGCATTGAAGAGCATCAAGTCTAAAGCATTAAAGAAGGAATTCAACAGCTTCATGTGCGTGGGGAATGAATTTTTAGATGACTTGATTGCTATATTTTATCATCTCTTGAGTGAGATCTACAATCATCTCTTTCTCGACTTGACCACTTGAATCGTATATTTTGAATACCAACTAATCAAATTCTATTCCTTGTTATTTTTCTCTCTTTTTTGAGATTCAGAAATAGTAACCGATTCGATAAATCTATGAAGGTTCCAAAATGAAATAAGTTATTTATCTTATTATTAATCACGGATTTCTTATATAGCCAGAACGGCCCTCACAAATTGCAAATACTAATTTGTTAAGAATTAATCGGATTGAAGATATAGCATCATCATTCGCTGGAATCGAAATATCTGCGAGATCGGGGTCACAATTTGTATCGATTAAACAAATTGTTGGAATTCCCAATGTGATACATTCTTGAAGGGCCGTATATTCTTCGTGCTGATCAACGATGATTACAATATCGGGTAACCCTGTCATATATTTAATCCCGCCCAGATATGTTTGCAAATGAGATAATTGTCTTTTCAACATAGCCGCATCTCTTTTCGGAAGACGGTTGAGTCCCCCTGTTTTTTGTTCAGTTCTCAAGTCTCTAAACTTATGAAGTCTGGTTTCTGTAGTCGACCAATTTGTTAACATACCACCGAGCCATTTTTTATTAACATAATGACACCGAGCCCTTATTGCAGCCCATGCTACTGAATCAGCTTCTTTATTTTTAGTGCCAACAATTAAGAATTGTTTTCCCCTACTTGCTGCATCAAAAACCAAATCACAAGCTTCTGATAAAAAACGAGCAGTTCTAGTAAGATTTGTAATATGAATACCTTTACGTTTTGCAGAGATATAAGGTGCCATTTTAGGATTCCATTTCCTAGTAACATGGCCAAAATGAACTCCTGCTTCCATCATCTCTTCTAAATTAATGTTCCAATATCTTCTTGTCATTTCTCCCCATACTGCCTCCCCCTTTTGAAAAAAAGCGAAGAGGTACACTGAAATAAATAATTGTTCCGATGGAACCTTCTCTTCTACCGTAGATTGGCGTAGATACACAGCCCAAGCCATTATTCTTTTCTATTTGTTATTTTTTTGATTACTATTACCAAATCAAATGACTGCACCTAAAAACCAACAGATCCTTTTAAAAGATAAAAGAAAGGGGTGAATCTCCTCTTAGGTATCATTAAATCCTAAAAGTCCTAAAAAAATGATTGTTCTTGTGTATCATGGAAATTCTTTGAAAGGCAAGAATCAAATAATTTTCTATGGTAGAACAAAATATCTTTCATTTCCCCCTCTAATAGATTCTTTTTTTTGAGTTCAACGGCAATGTTGTTAGGAATGTTGTTAGGTTCGTTTGAAGGTGTTTTGAAGCCGCTACCAACAGGTATCATCCCCCCCAGAACAACGTTTTCTTTCAGGCCTTTCAACCAATCAATACGCCCCAGGAGAGCTGCTTTTGCTAAAACTCGAGCGGTTTCTTGAAAACTCGCTTCGGATATGAAACTTTGTGTATTCATGGATGCTCTTGTTATTCCCAATAAGACGGCTTGGTAACAAATCGCTTCTTCCAAAGCGCGCCCCATTCGTTCCGCTCGCAACAATCCAATTAGTTCTCCGGGCGAAAAAACATTAGACATTTCATCTTCTGAAACCAACACTTTTGATGTTATTTGACGTACAATAATTTCTATATGCCTATTATGTATCTGCACCCCTGGGCTCGATAAACCTTTTGGACCTTATTAACCAAAGAGATACGACTTTGCACTATAGTTAGCTCAGCACCAATAAAGAATGCCCAAGGAATTCCAAGAATTCTTGTTATACATTTGTTCCAACCCTCAATCCTCTTTTCGAGATTCATCGATATTGAATCAATCGAACGCACTTCTAAAACCTGTTCCACTTTTGGAAGACCTTGCGTTATATCACCAGATCTTGATTTTTCATATATAAATGTAACTAATGTATCTCCGTCGTAAAGGATTTCCCCATAATGTCCATGAACAGTTGCTCCTGGAGTAGCCAAATAAGGCTTAGCTGATCGTATTACCACAGAGTCAACTTGAAGAATTAGAACTTGACCTGATTTGAAATGCGGTCCTTTTTTGGCTATACATACATTTTCACAAAGAAACTGCCCAAGACTAACGATTGTAGATGTCTCTTCACAATAATTGTAATGGAGAAAATACCAATTCAATTTGAATGGATTCAAAATGATGTTACTGCATGAATAGGGATTATAAATTTTACCGTTTTCATCCAGTAAATAATATTTAAGTATTTGAAAAATCTGTTTTAAATTGTCAAGTTGCAAATAGTTAGTTACCAAGATCTGATTATGGGTTATTAAATGGGAAAATAAATTGAAATGAAAAATTGGAAAGCTTGTTCCTAAGGGGCCCAACAAATTCCTAATTGGAATTAGGGGGTCCTTTTTGATTGATTCTTTTATCACATTGGGAGATTTTACATCGTTGAATGGGCCTATTCGAGAACAATTGGATGATGATAAAATTATCAAAGATTGAGATTCCTTATTTCGATTCAACAATTTATGAATAGTTCCTTGATTTGGATTAAGGGATTCTTGAATCCTTGCCTTGGAATAGGAATAAATGGAAGAAAACGGATTGACATTAGCGCGATCTGAGCCATTCTCAGAGATCAATCCTGAACCCGGCAGATCGTTCCTTTTTCCGGTATATGAAATAGGTGACTTTGCTAAGTCGATTCTTAGAAAATCTCGAATCAAACCATTTGTCCTTATTTCAACAAAGGAAGCACAGGCCTTTTCGATCTTTTTGTCTTGGTCCCAATTCAACACTAAACAAGTCCGAACTAATTGAATACTTATGTCCCAAATTTCAAGAATTGGGTCGTAATAAAGGATATAATTGACAACTCGAAGTTGTAGATTATCACTTTCCTGCAAGAGATCCGCCGGGAAAAGTCTTCCCAAATTGATACCATCCGTTTTTTTATATGGGACTACAGGTTGAACCAAAACAAAATACTTTTTTTCATACCTGGAAAGTTTCATTCGTTGGATGTAGAGCCAATTTTTCAATTTTTTGTATTCTTTGGAATTTTGTTTTCCCCCTCCTGGTGGTATCAATCGGAATGCCTTATTTGTCTTTCCAGGAAAATGGATATCTCCAGAAAAGATTATCAGTTTAATTTTTTCTGCTTTTTTCTTCACTCGAACCAATCCGCCTACCCGACTTCTTCTATTTAAAGTTATTTGTGTATCTACCCCAATAATACTATTGTGCCGTACCATTATGGAAGAAGATTCGGCCAAAATGTGGACTTCCACGGGAATAAAAAAAATGGATTGACTTCCTTTTGGTATTTTGGCCAAAATACCTTGACTCCTCGATACTCAATCAAATCCTCTTCGTTGACGATTGAATTCAGTTCTCTAGTCTCATATTTAGTAAGTCCCGAGCTCTTTCTTATATATCGAGGATCATCGAAATAAGCAAGAATACTATTTCTACGGAGAATACCATTTCGGGGGATTTCAATTGAGATACCTGAAGAAGGTATTAGTTGGTTCTCGCCTTCTTGAATCGAGTCGAGTGGGATGATGACTCTATTTCTTCGCCTCTTTGCCAATAAATCAGAATTCCCGTGCCAATAAGTCAAGACAACTACATAAGAGAAGATCCAGTGTCTGGCCGATGCCTTACCTCCCAAATGGGAATCCTTTCTGATGGTTTTGAAATAGAGTGAGATGATTGCTAATATGGACATTAATGATTTCATTCGGAAGCTGAAGGAACAAGAGATTGAGAACAAGTGGAAAGCAAAGAGAGTTGCTCAAGTTCAAGATCCATCCTTATACTATTCTACTCCCACTGTAGAAAGAGTTTGTTCTCATGGTCCATTAAAGACAACTTTTGTCTCACAGACCAATGATGCACTTGTTTCAGGCCAGACACATTTTAGTCATTCAGCTAGAACTTCCACATCTCAGAAAGAAGAAAGTCACCTAGTTACAAATTTGAAAACAGACAACTTTGACAAAGTAACTGTAGAGGTTGCCAAAGGGCATATGGGTCTGTTGTCTACACTTGTGAGTTCTTATGAAAGGCTGTTAGCTGGGCAGATTGGTAAGACACATCTGACAAATGAAGATTACTCTCAGATTGATCCTGATGACAAGGAAAGAATTGACATTATGTGGGCCCTTGCAAGTGCAGTTAGAAGAGCAAAAGATTTTGTTAAAAGAACTGGGAAAGACATCAATCTGAACAAAGACTCAAAGTTTGGATTTGACATGTCATCTGTTACTTGCTACAACTGTGGGAATAAAGGTCATTTTTCAAGACAATGCAATAAGCCTAAGAAGATGGGTAACCACAATCCTTTTTAGAATCAAAGATCATCATCTTTTAATCCAGAGAGAAGATTGGTGCCAATTGACACTCCTGCTCAAGCTAGTTCATCAAATGCAAACAAAGCACTAATGGTTCAGAATGATGAGGGAGAAAACTGGGATTTCAGATTCAACTCTGAAAAGGGTGGAGCAGATAAAGCTTGTGTTGTAGAGATCAAAGAAGCTGCTGGAACCAGTGATGAAGGTAATTCAGAAGAAACAAAGGCAAGTCTGGATGAATCATCAGGATTAGAATCAGAAAGCACATAAGATTCAGAAACTCAAGAAGAGTCAGATGCCGAGTATAAAGAACAATCTGCTACACAGTTTGCTTTGATGGTGAATATTTCTGCTTCATCTCAGCCTGATCAGGTATATGATAACCGGTCATCATCTCATTCTGGTTGCTTTAATTTTGTTGACTTGAAAGTAAGGTGTTGGCTTATCAGCAACATAATGCTGACTTGATCAGCGATCTCAACTTGTGTATTGAGGCAAACAAAATTTTAAAATCAAATGAAAACGATTTTCAAGCTAAAATTGAACTATTAAACAGACATTTGCATGAGGTTGAGATCGATGTACTGAATAAGCAAGATGCTATTACTTCTTATCTCAATACCATCAATGAGATAACGAAGAAATTAGCCATAGTCGAGTGTGACTATGAAACTTTGAGTCAGAAGCTCAAGAGCTATGAAAACTCCTCATACATCATTGAGCATATGATCAGTAAAGGGACTGATTTGAAGGGTAAGGGAAAGGAAACAAAATACAATCATTTCCCCACATGTCTTAAATTGCCTTGTCAATTCACCAAATGACAAAGAAATTAAAGATTTTCAAGTGAAAACTCCATTAGTAATAGATCCTATTGGGATCATTTCTGATGAGAGTTCCTCATTGTCTGAGGAATCTTTTGTGGACGGAGTGGTTGAAGATTGGGTCTCTGATTCTGAGGATGAGTCTGATGTTTCTCCTCAAGTGTCTTGTGTTAAGAATTAAACATCTAGTGTCAGAAAGGTTGACCCAATCTCATCAAAGACAAACATGTCTTCAAAGTTATCCAAAGCCATATGCTTTGTGTCACACCCCGAGCCAGCGAGCTGGACTGACTTTCCCGTCGGGCGGAAAGGTCTCGCGGCGTGATATCGTTTGATAATCGAAATGATCAGATTGTTTACATAGCACATGAGATATAAATGAGAAATGCTAAAATGACATCAATACAGAATTACAAAGTTAAATTACCTAGTCATGTCTATAATTTAACTAAGTAATTCTACCAAAAGAATCATTGTGGTTTCTATCTTGTGACTATACAAGATATACAAAAGATGATTCGCTGTTTTGTCATTCAAAATATGTCAACACAAAATGTAGCTAGGTCTTCTAAAAGTCCACTAGCTATGTCCTTGATTACTGAAGACTACACATGTTCGTCACCAGAGAAAACATGCATTTAAACAAAGTCAACGCTAGGTTGGTGAGTTCATAAATTCGATAATTGAAAACCTTGATTCATGCACATACACAATCGCAATGTTATACATGCTACTTGTAAGTTGTTTGTTTCACCAGTTCCCACAATGGCCACTCCATAGTTATATTTGTAAGTAATATCTCATCCTATTAGTTATGCTTATATATAGGGCATATGTAAGGGAACAAGCCCTAGCCAACATCCCACCGCATAACTAATAGAACTCCACACTACTTACAAATACAACTATAGATATCCATTTCCATTTCATCTGTTCATCCTGTTTCTAATGCACCTGTTGTATCATGTATAGAATAATATAATAATAGGGTTTAGTTATCAAACCGAAGTATTGATAAACCCTTTGTGTATTCAGGAGATTAGATTAGTTCAATCTGATCCTTGTTATTATTCTAATTCTTATGGGGTTAAATGTTAATCACTTTAAATTAATAAGAGTGTTAGTTAACCAATTGTCATTTGTTCTCAACTTGAAGTGCGTAGAGCCTAATAGGAATCCATTGCAATCCTCACGTAATCAGATTACAATGCATCCGATTTACCTCTACCACTTTGTATTCCCAGAGGTCTCATCAAAACTATTACTAGTATTATGACATGAGAGAAAATCAATTCCTCAGTCTACCAGTTAATAGGTAACGATGGATTAATAACAATTTCACTACAGATTAATATCACCATGTGTCGCTTTCCAGACCCTGACTTGAATTCGCCCTGTCAACGGTCATGCGTTACCGGCCAATGAATCAATATGATCAGCATACTAGCCCTACAAGCTAGAGGTTTGTCAGACCTATGGTAGCACTATGCTATCGTCTATTTAGTCACGTCAAACTAAGTTGTTAGCGATTTATGAAAGGGGCTTACAATGATCAAACTTGAGTACATGGCACATGATTGAAATGATATAATGCAGACAATTCAATAGTAATCAATTGTATTGTGTTCATAAATGTTGTTGTACATTCTCAATGTTGTTAACAAAGTTAAATAAGAACTTGTCTTATTACATTATGTTAATTGTCGTGTGAATGATGTTGTTATCATGAGGTTACATTATCATGATTATCATTCGTTGTGTTCCATATAGTCACCATGTTTTCACTAAGCTGCTGTAAGAACTAGTCTTACTACACTTAATCGACTCAGGTGGTGGATGATTCTTGTTCCATGTTATCTTGTAATATGTGTTGAGTTGTAAGCTAAGTGTTATAAGAACTTGTCTTATTACACTTACTTAACTCGGTTGTTGAATGTTATTATGAGGTAATATTATCTCCATATCATTCATGTGTTTCTTGTTGTTGTCAACATGTTCACCTATGATTTTCTCAATGTTTGTTCTTGTAAGAATAATTAAGTGTTGTAAAGTATAATCTTACAACTATGTTATTATATTGTGTTGATGAGTTATGAAATTATATTATCATATTCATCTTGATTGTTCCTGTCATATCATGATTATACAAGCATGCATACAATGATAAATGATAATAAGTCAAGCAGTATTATCTAATCAAAGCATAAGCAATATGTTAAACATAAAACTTTTAAGTAAATAAAAGTTAAGCATGTTTCTTAGGCCCGAGAGTTTAAAATCAGTTAAGATTAGAAAAGGGGCATATGAACTCACCTTGTTGTGGAAGTGGTTGACTTAGCTTAAACAAAACGCACACGCTCTTGTTTGTACTCTGTTGTTGTATTCACGATCCTTTATTGATTTCACGTTGTGTTTAACTTATAAGTATAATTCCTTAAATACTTGTTTGTGTGTGTGTGTGTGTTTGTGTTAGCCTTAATTTAGCTAACACCCACAAGTCTCGTTCATTATCCGGCCCAGAATTCGCTATACTATGTAAGGTAATATTGAATTCCTTTCATTGTTTGCAAATTCTCAATTTAAGGTTTAGTTTGAAAGTTATAACCCCTAAGAAAAACTTTAAGTCCTTGCATGATTTGCCTATTAAGCTTATCATTACCTTGGTAATAACGAAAGCGATGATTCATGCATGAGTTTATCATTGATTTTAGACGTTCGTTCGTGTTTTCGTTAACCTCTTGATTTCATTAGACCGGATAATCTCTTGGGCCAACTCATGTGTAAATGGGCCTAGTGGTTAGGTGTGTGGGCTTAAGCTAATTGTCATGTGTCATTAGGATATGTGTGGGCCGAATTAATTTGGGCCAATCAATAGGTGAGCCTAAGTTGTGATATGTGGGCTGGATAGGTGTATGCAGTCCAAATGTCATGGATATGGGTCTCATAGAAATGGGTTTGGGCTGTGTCTTGGCCAAGAAACTTTGACTTGAACTAATCGAAGGAAAGGGCTCCCATTTACAGCGAACCTTTGGTTCGTTTGGAATAAGGTTCGGGCCTCCACATCCTGGCGAAACTGTTAGCCACATTCGAACGTTCGTTTAGAGTAGTGAAAGGTTCTTTCATGCTAGGTTCGCAGATATATTTTCGGCCATGTCTCTAGGTTCTTGGTTTCCCTTTTAGGGTTCGGTGGTGGTCAAAGGCTCGTCTGATCACAGCTGGTCCTGCAGGGGTTCGTGAGACTTGGAAGGTTCGGATAACGACTGTTGTACATAGGTTCGTAGGGTCCGAGGTTCGTCCATGCACAAGGTTCATGGCTTATGTGAGGTTCGGCCAGCCTTGTGAGTTCGGGCATGATGCAGGTTCGGCGGAGGATGGTTCGGCTAGTCTATGCCTGACCAGCAGAGGTTTGCTCGATCCAATGCCACGAACCCTTTACATTCGCCATCCTCATCCTCATCGAGCATCATCTACCTCAAAGCTGTTACCAGATCTTGTTATGTGAAAACGGTTTACCGTGGTAGTGTGGTTCGAGATAGGGGTGGGTATAGAACCGATTAAGGTTTGTGTAACAAAACCAAAAGTGAAAACCCAAATTTTCGAACTCTTCAAGCTTCGTTAACTCAAACTTGGCCGGACAAAACTTTAGATCTGCTGTACTTCTACGTAGAGGAGTTTGAGAGTTTGACAACTAGTACCTGACCGGACGGCAAGTCCGTACGGTATGTGTACTTTCAACAGTAACTGTGTGTAATTACATATTTGTGAACAGTACTTGTATTAACAGAATTCAGAATACAAGAAACAGTTATACGTATTTTCGTGTAAACTTAAATACTGTAAGTACCACACGCATTTGAAACATTAGTTGTGTGTATTTAAGTGAAAACCTAAGAACAGTTAACACAACTAATCAAGAGAAACAACCGTGTTCATGTGAATAACAGAAACAAATCGGTTGCGATCTGATATCCACAGATGACAGGAATCAGATGGCCGAAAAATCAGTGTGATAACAGGAGGTTTAGTTGAGTCCGACATTGAGGAAACACAAATTAAAACAATAATTCAGTGTTGTTTCAGAATAAGGAACTGACAGTGTGTTTGCGTGGGTGACGATTCACACAAACATATCTGTGAGTTTAACGTTCTGAAATAGTGACTGAAAAGTAGAGAACAAAAGTCAGAAAGCAAAACCATCGTCATGTTCGTTCGAGCGACGATTCGAACGAATACGCGCGATGGTAACGTGATCTGACAAATCAAAAACGAAAACACGACACGAACGATCAGAAATTAATAAAATAAAATAAATAACATTTTACAATTTGAAACTCATCAAAATAATTAAATTAACATCTTTTAAATTTAAAACACTTAAATTGCGCGTAAAATTCCGGAAACGCGACGAAACCGTGAACCAAGAAACCGAAACGAACCCGAATACCCCCGGGGTATAAAAACCCATCTACAAGCATTTATTTCTCATAACTTCAACCACCTACTCACTCTCTCTCTACAATTTCGGTTTATCCCTCTCTCTAACATTTTGGATCTTCAAATCATCATATCTTGATCAATTCTTGGTGGATTTTGGTGTTCTTGGTGTCCACGCGTAGCTAACAACGAGCTCTACAAGGAAGTACAACAAATCTACACGTTTGCCCAACCAAAAACGAGGTATGAAGCATTAAAGACCTGAAAAATATAGGGTTTTTGTACCCTTGAGCGACCCACCAGGGGTTAGCCGGTTCTAAGTGTTCTCGTTCGAACCCAACAATCACGAGGACACACTCACACGTAGAAACACCATGGGAGGACTCAAACCCATGGCTTCAGCTGTAAGGGTGACGAACACATAGGTTCGTGGGAGACAGCACCACGCCGGCGAACCTGTTGGGGCAGTGATGGTCGGCCGAACCAACATGTTTGCAAATCTGGGTTGAACCTTCCAACCCTGAACGAACCTACTGTATTGCCGAACCAATTGAGTACCACGAACCTTTGTCTTTCCCGAACCAATTGAGTTCCACGAACCTTCCCCACGAACCTACTGCATGCACAGCCGAACCCCCATGCAGGCAAGCCCATACAAGACTCCCGAACCCTTCCTGCTGAAGCTAAGTAGGCGAACCCCTTGCCGAACCTTTAGTGATAACCGAACCTACTGGATGTCACCGAACCTTCTGATCCTTCTACTCGCCGAACCATTAAGCTCCCCGCGAACCCACGCACAGACCTTAACCTTGTGCCGAACCTTAAGGGAGAACATAGTCACCTGGACCGAACCGGTGTGGCTAAAATCTCCTAGCCGAACCTTATCATGAAGCAAGAGGCGAACCTAAGGACTGTTAAGGTAAAGGATCGCTGGATTGGGCCCAACAGTAACATTGGTCGGCAAAAATCCTTCGGCCCATTCTTCTGTAGTAGGACCAGCACAATTAATTGGCCCATTGTTGCCACAGGTTCAACATCATGTTAGTTTGGCCCATAAATTCATGCGAACCAAGCAAAACATCCGGACATGTGATCCCTTTCGGCCCAAAACCCTCCACGAGACCAAGCAACCCAACCGGTCTATTTACATATGTTTGGCCCAGTAGTATACAACCAGCCCAATATTACTCCCTTGGCCCACTTTGATTATTTCGGCCCACACAACACAATAGGCCCATGGCGCATATATGTCTCGGCCCAAGACCACATCTCTAGGCCCAATACTACAACACGAGCCATAGTGATCATTTCGGCCAAAAAAACTAATTCCACTTTCGGCCCACATGGTTAATGAGAAAAATCTAACACTTTGAATTTATTCAATTGAGATAGTGTGTATGGAATTATCAAACTAAACTACTACCAAATGGCAGGACTATGGACTTAGTTTCATAAACCTAAACCAATGTCGTTGAATGTATTATCTAATGAATTCAAGCACTAAGTCAAACGAATCAATGAACATGAAAAACCCATAACGAATACATGGGGCCAAAAGAGTACCGGGACCGCTAAGTGTTAGCCAATTTAAGGCTTACACACATACACAACCAAGTCACTAATACTTATACTCATAAGTTATATACAACATGAAATCAATACAGGATTGTGAATATAACCACAAGCACAACAAAGAGCGCGTGTATTGCTTGATTAATCTAAGTCAACCATTTCAATTGCAAGGTGAGTTCATATGCCCCTTTTCTAATCTTTACTGATTTTAAAGCTCGGGGCTGAGAAACATGCTAAACTTTTAGGTACTTAAAAGTTTCTATTAACATATTGTTTATATCATGATTTAGATAATAATTGTTTATCGTTATTATCGTTTATCATTACATGCTTGCTTGTTTGATTTTATCATACCTGAGATAGCTAGGAAGATACATGCCATTATAGCTTCCTGACACATTTATGCACTAGAATAATACAAGTTGTTAAGAATATATCTTACAACTGTTTATTGTTCTTACACGATAGAATAACGGGGAAAACCAAGGGATAACATGCTGATAACAACTACAAACACCAAGAATGATAATCATGATAATGAAACGTCATGATAACGAGATCATTCACTCATCTCTAACATCGTGTCATAAGATTAGTTCTTATAACACTTTGTTAAAGTCACTAACAACATTCCACATAGAGATAACAGTTGAGACAATTACTTGTGATATCAAGGAGGATATTATGAGCACACACATTCGGGATGGCATTCCCCACATATACTATCATTATCTATTAAGACTCTATCTTGAGTACATCCTATAACCGTCAGAGTGTGCCGGTTACGCTAACCATAGATCAGTGGGGTAGATCATGCACTTTAACATAAGAATTGGGGGTAATCTAATGAAAACATACCAGGCACGAGAGGTGCTAAGATTATAATTAGGGAAAATTCATAAAGTTCAGGGAACGTATTCATTCCAACAGATATCGTGGAAGGATATCTTACAGGCAGGGCTGGTCAGAAATGACAGCTACTGAGACTATTATGTCTCAATCTAGGAATCATGAGTAGGACATATTACACACCGGACTGGTCAGTACTGACAGTTACAGAGACTACTAGGTCTCGCTCTAGAAATCGAGTATGATATCTTACATGCTGAGCTAATCCGTAAGGAATAGCTACCAGAGACAATTACGTCTCTTTGTCAATTATTGGGTTATCTTACATGCCGGGCTAATCCGTAAGGAATAGCTAACAGAGATAATTACGTCTCTTTATAAATTATTTGGTTATCTTACACGCCGGGCTAATCAGAAATGATTAGCTACATAAAGTATAAAGTTTTACTCTAGATATCGAGGAGGATATCTTACATGCCGGGCTACTCCGTAAGGAATAGCTAAAAGAGACAATTAAGTCTCTTATTCAATATTGGGGTATCATACATGCCGGGCTAATCCGTAAGGAATAGCTAACAGGGATAATTAAGTCTCTTATACAAATTATGGGATAATCAAAGCTGGGGATTTATGGGTGAAATGAAATGGGTATCTATAGTTGACATACAAGTGGTGTGGAGTTCTATCAGTTATGTGGTGGGATGTTGGCTGGGGCTTGTTCCCCTACATATGCCCTATATAAAAGCATAACTGTTAGGATGAAATACTATTAGTAAGTATAACTATGGAGAGGACATAATGAGTGACAATTCAAACATTCCTAAACAAGACTTGTGTGTAACATTGTGAACATGAATGATCATAATACAATGGTTTCAATTCTCAAACTTATGAACTCACCAACCTAGTGTTGACTTTGTTTAAATGCATGTTTTCCCAGGTGACGAACATGTTTAG
This sequence comes from Mikania micrantha, assembly GCA_009363875.1. Taxonomy (NCBI): domain Eukaryota; kingdom Viridiplantae; phylum Streptophyta; class Magnoliopsida; order Asterales; family Asteraceae; genus Mikania; species Mikania micrantha. The sequence continues at coordinate 19,744,227 of CM018685.1, forward strand.
TCACCAGGATTACAAGGACTAAGCTAGTGGACTTTTGGAAGACCTAGCTTCATTTTGTGTTGCATACTTTTGATGACAAAACAGTGAATCATATTTTGTATATCTTGTACAGATACAAGATATAAATACATTGATTCTTTTTGGATAGATTTACTTGATTAATTTATGAACGATACATTGTAATTTAATCTTGTAATTCTACAACATTGTCATGTTAGCATTTCTCGGTTATTTATCATGTACTATGTAACAATTTGATCATTTCGATTATCACTTAACGATATCGCGCCCCGGGGACTTTCCGCCTGGCAGGAAAGTCGATCCAGCCCGCCGGCTCGGAGTGTGACAGAGAGCTTCGTGTAGACACCATGAATGCCCAATTTCGTCCACAAACGAGCAAGATATGGAGCTTGGAAGATGGTTTTCTAGTGAGAGAGATATAGGTTCGTGGGTTGCTTTTTAGAGAGAGAGAAAGATGATGGAAATGAGGAAAATCCCCTCATTTAATCTATATGTACCCCGAGTGTATTCGGGTTCGTTTCGGTTGCTCGGTTCTCGTCTCCATTGCGTTTCCGGATTGTTACACGTAATTTACGTGTTTTAATTAAAATAGATTCTTTAATTACGTTTTGATGAGTTTCATAATTGTAAAATGTGAAATATTATATTTTCTTAAATTTATTAGCGTTCGTGTCGTATTTCGTTTTCGTTTCGTTAGAGCGCGTCGCCTTCGCGCGTATTCGTTCGAATCGTCACTCGAACGAACACGACGATGGTTTTGCTTTCTGATGCTTGTTTTCTACCTTTCAGTCATTATTTCAGAACGTTAAACTCACATATATGTTTGTGTGAATCGTCACCCACTCAAACACACTGTCAGTTCATTATTTTGAAATAACACTGCCATTATGTTTGAGTTGTGTTTCCTCACTGACGGACTTAACTAACTTCCTGTTTTCACATTGTTTTCGTACTGATTTGCCAGCCATCTGATTCCTATCATTTATGTATATCAGATCGCAACCGACATGTTTTTGTTATTTACTTGCACACTGTTGTATATCTTGACTCGTTGTATTAATTGTACTTAGGTTTTCACCGAAAAACATACAACTATTGATTAGCATGAGTTGTTGTACTTAGGGTATTTAAGTTTTCACATAAATATGTACAACTGTTTCTTGTATTCAGAATTCTGTTATCACAAACAATGTTCATAACATTTGTATTTACACACAGTAAATAGTATAAGTACACATACCGTATAGACTTGCCGGACGATCAGGTACTGGATGTCACACTTTGTGAAGTCTTCACAAGATGGTGAAGCAAGTGAGTCCAACAAGACTGACAATCTTGTTTTCAATGGGACAAAGGGTTTTGGTTTTAAGCAGGACAAGACAAAAAAAAATGCTTATCATCAAAAAAATATTATTCTAAACACAAACAGTTTTATCACCAAGATAAAAGAGCTTGTTTTGAGTGTGGTGCACCTGGACATTTTGCTAGATTTTGTCCTCGTTTGATTAGACCACAAGTTACACCACATCGAAAACAAAATCAGAATTTTGTTAAAGAGGTAAAATCCGCTTGTCCTTCACCTCAAGTTAAACCCAAACCTAAAGATAAGGGTAAACGGGTTGTGATTGATCATGATACACCCAAAATTGTTTTTGAGAAACAATCCAAGCCATCACGAGTGTATTTAAAGAAATCTTTCAGCAAAAACACTGTCTGGATGGCGAAGTCCTCTGAAACTCCTGTTTCTAAACCTCCTGAAAAATTCAACTCAGATGGACAATGGATTGAGATGAAAATCCTGGACTCATTGGGTCAACCCAAGATTGTAAAGGCTTGGGTTCCGAAATTCAACTAATTATTTGTGTATGTGCATGTTGCCCCAAATGCTGCTCTTAACAGCACTTGGATCGTTGATAGTGGGGCATCAAGGCACATGACTGGAGACATATCTCTTCTTTCTGATGTTCATTCTATTAAAGGAGGGTATGTGGCTTTTGCTGGTCACAACAACAGTTTTATTACTGGAGATGGAATTCTTTCAAATGGAAAAGTTTCATTTGACAAGGTCAGGTATGTGAAGCAGCTAGAGAACAATCTACTTTCAGTCTTACAGATTTGTGACAAGTACAAATTTCTGTTTGATGACTCCAGTTGTTACATTCTCAAGCAAAGCATTGCAATTCCTGAAGACTGGATTCTGATGTCCGCTCCAAGAAAGCAAGATCTGTATGTTCTCAATATGGCCACAGCTTCAACTACATCTTCTACAGCTTCATGTTTTATGTCCAAGGCTACAGAGAAAGATTCTATCCTTTGGCATAAGAAGATAGGTCATTTGAGTTTGAGGAAGATGAGTCATTTGGTTCACAACAATCTGGTTGAGAGAGTGAGTTTGAAGAACTTCAAGCTGTCTGATGTCTGTGTTTCATGCAAGAAGGGAAAGCAAACCAATCAGTCTCACAAACCTAAGAAGTTTCATTCAATTACTGTTCCACTTGAGCTTCTCGACATTGATCTTTTTGGTCTTGTCAATCGCAAGAGCATTGCTGGAGATCAATACTGCTTAGTTATTACTGATGAGTACTCCAGATACTCTTGGGTATTCTTTATGAAGGAGAAATCTGAAACGTTTGAATGTGTTCAAGTTTTGGTAACTAAGCTTGAATCATTGTATAAGCTGAAGGTTCGCATGCTAAGAATAGATAACGGGACTGAATTCAAGAATCACAATATGGAGACTTTCTGCAATGAACGTGGTATTATTCAGCAGTTCAGTGCACCGTATGTCCCACAGATGAATGGTGTTGCTGAGCGAAAGAACATAACCTTAGTTGAGGCTGCTCGGACTATGCTTGCTGATTCTTCCCTACCGGTTCAGTTCTGGAACTAAGCTGTTGCTAATGATCGCTATACTTTGAACCGGGTTTTGATTGTGAAGAGACATAGAAAGCCAAATCTTAAGTATCTTTAACCATTTTGTGCTCCATGCACGATGCTTAAGAAACATGAGCTAGGCAATTCAATGAAAAGGTGGAAGATGGGCACTTTCTAGGGTACAACACTCCAAATAAGAAAGTCTACAACAGATCAACTCACAATGTGGAGGAGTGGTACCATGTAGATGTTCAGAAATATTCTATGCCACCACCTGGAAAGGGTCCTGATTGGATGTTCAACTATTCTGATCTTTTCGACTCTTTCAATATACCTCCCATGTATACTAATTAAGATGTTGATGTTTAGATGGCGTATGATGCACAAAATGTACCTGATGAACCTGTGCAACCTTCTTCAGTTCAAGCTCCAGTACAGGCAAATGATGACAGTTCAGACTCAGATGATAATCACTCTCATCCAGATGTTCCAGAACCAGATGTTGATAATATTGTACCTGCTCTTGAGGATCTCAATATAAACAAATCTTGATCCACAGGTTGAGGTTCCTGCTCATCTGGTTGGCAGAATTAACATAATTCATCCTCAAGACAATATTATTGGAAATCCAACTCATGGAGTGAAGACCAGAAATCAGTTATCTTCAGGTGGTCTTGCTGACATTCTTGACCTTGCAGATGTAAGCTCTTGTGCCCATTCTTGCTTTATCTCCCAAGTTGTACCCAGAACCATCACTGAAGCTTTAAAAGAAGACTCTTGGGTAGATGCCATGCAAGAGGAGTTGCTGCAGTTTAAGAAACTTGGTGTTTGGCAGCTAGTTGATAGACCCATGGGTGCAAAAGTTATTTGCACAAGATGGGTTTTGCGCTGAAAACAAGATGATCATGGCATTGTGGTTCGCAACAAAGCACGTTTGGTGATGCAAGGTTTTAGGAAGATTGAAGGGATTGACTACAATGAAGTATTTGTACCGGTTGCTCATCTTGAAGCAATCCACATTTTTCTGGCTTATGCATCCATCAAAAAGTTCAAAGTTTATCAGATGTATGTTAAGAGTGCATTTCTTCATGGTGTTATTAATGAAGTGGTGTATGTCAATCAACCTCCCGGGTTTGAAGATCCATTGCATTGTGACCAAGTCTACAAGCTAGATAAGGCCTTGTATGGATTGCACCAAGCTCCGCGAGCGTGGTACGAAACACTTTCTACTCACCTTCTGAACAACGGGTTCAGAAGAGGTGTCATTGACTGCATCTTGTTCATTAGAGAGATGGATGGGGAATTACTCTTGGTACAAGTTTATTTGGATGATATCATCTTTGGATCCACAAATGATGTTCTGTGCAAGGACTTTGAGAAGGTTATGAAAGACAAGTTTGATATGAGTTCAATGGGAGAGATGAAATTTTTCTTGGGATTGCAGGTGGATCAGTCTAAGGCAGGGATCTTTATTCATCAGACCAAATATGTTCGTGACATTCTTAGCCGGTTCAGTATGTTGGATGCAAAACCTGCTGGTACCCCACTGGCTGTTAATCACGAGATTACTCGAGATGAAAAGGGGGAGTTAATCGATGCCACTCTGTACCGAGGAATGATCGGATCTCTTATGTATCTCACAGCTTCTCGTCCAGACATCATGTTTGCTACTTGTCAGTGTGCTCGTTATCAGTCAAGGCCAAGAGTTTCTCATTTTGTTGTTGTGAAGAGGTTTTTGCATTATCTGAAGGGTACTCTAGATCTGGGCTTATGGTACCCTAATGATGATAACTTTGACCTAATTGTTTACAGTGACTCAGATTATGGTGGATGCAAAAGAGACTTCAAGTCAACATCTGCGAGGTGTCAGTTCTTTGGAAAACCCCTAGTTACCTGGCAGTGTAGGTAGCAGACGTTGGTGTCCCCTTCAACATGTGAGGCAGAATACATTGCAGCTGCTTGTTGTTGCTCTCAAATCATCTGGATTCAGCAGCAACTAAGGGACTGTGGGTAACATTTTTCTAACACTCCTATATTTGTTGATAACACTGCTGCCATAGCTCTCATTAAAAATCCTATCCAGCACTCTAAAACAAAACACATCGACATTAAATATCACTTCATACGTGATTATTTTGAAAAAAAAACTAATCGATGCTGTTAAGATTCACACCGATAACCAGAAAGCTGATGTTTACACAAAAGCATTCGACAAACCCAGATTTTTATATCTGTTATCAGCTAATGGTGTTTTTCAAAAAGATGAAGTCATTCCTTCATCTGAATCAAACAAATGATCATTGTTTTTGTTAGTTCGTTTCTTTTGTTTTATTTTTTACTTTTTAGTACTTCTGTTATTTTTACTTCACTTATTCAAAAACTCAAAAGGATTTTCAGTTTTAGGTTTTTAGAGGGAGAAAAAGTTGTTCATTGAAAAACCAAAAACATTTGAAAAATTGAAAAACCAAAAACATTTGAAAATTTGTAGAAATGAGAAAGTCTCATTAGAGAAAGTGATGTGTTAACCAATCATGTCTTAAATGCAAGATTGAATGCATAAACTGAATGCTCATGGGAATTATGATTGTATGTACTGATAGGCCGACTTTACCAAGTTAATAGACTGTTGGTGATTGCCTAGAAAGTATGATTTGTGGGATCCTGTTTAGAAAACTCGTTAAGGGATAAACAATTATTAACTCAAATCAGGCATACACCTGTTATCATAGGATCTTATGAGGTTTCCAATGATTCATGAATTCAAGTCTGTACACGTGCCATATTGCTTTGTAAAGACCTAGCTGAAGTCGTCGATTCAGATGAGAATGATTAAATCACAAGAAAATAGAAGTAAATCCGTCTCTGTACATGTGCCATATTGCTGGGTTGCAGCCTAGCTGAAGCCGTCCATTCAGATCGGATAAGCCAAGAAAAATACAAAAATAAAATTAGTTTGATTCCATACATGTTCCATATTACTGGGTAGCAGCCTAGTTGAAGCCATCCATTTGGTTAGAACAAGTTGATCTTGTCAACACAGTTCTGTATACATGCCATATTGCTTTGTAAAGACCTAGATGAAGCTTTCCATGAGAATGTGTTGTACATGAGAAACAAATCAAAAAGAAAAATACAAAAAGAAAATAAATTGGAACTTTATAGAACTAATGATGCTAGGTTTCAATTTATGAGGAGATGAGTTATAAACTAGGTTTGACCTAGATTGGTTGACTAAAATGGGCAACTCAGTTAGAAAACATGGGTGATCATTTATTAGTATAGAAACAAAGTACTGTCAGGTTTAAAGTGGACAAGTATATCAGTAATCACTTCATAATTCAAATGTGTCAGAAGTATAAACATTCTAGAATGCTGATTTTACATGATTTGGTGTATGTATCATTTTCTTGAAAGGCTACTCACAAAATTATGTGTATTTTGTTTGTTTTAGTTTCAGTTTGTACAATGCTTGATTATCAGAAAAACACAAAAAGATTTTCATTTGAAATTATTTTAAATGATCATTTGTTGGTTTAGATATTCAATCTCATCTTTGCCTATCACCAAACCATACTGAACTTCATAACAATTCCCTTTTAATGATCAAAATGTCAACATTTGAAAATGACTTATGTTTTGGGGTGCTGATTTTTTTTCGCACGAATGAATGATGAGTATACTCAACCGAGCGAATAAACTCATACATGCGAATGAGTCATTCGCTTGACTTTTTCATGCGAATAGGACCATTAGGTTCTTATGGCCGAATGAGTTCTCCTATTTAATGAAAGCCTTTCGGCCGAATGAGTCATTCACTTCATTATTTCCATTCGGGCACACTTTATGTTTCTCTTTCGCCCGAAACACGCACTTCATCGTCTTCTTCGATTTTCACCAAAAATCTGCTACTTTTCTGATCATCCTTGTTCTTGTGATTGTCACAGGTACTGCTGGAATCAATATTATCAAAGTTTGACCACAGATAGAACCCAAACTGTTTGATTTCTAGGGTTTTTAGGGTCGTAACTGTTCCACTCAAATAACCAGTCAAAATGAACCATAAAACACTTAAAATCAGTTCTAAAACACTAATCGGACCCCTCTATGTTGAATGTTACTATTTTTAGGGTCTGATTCGAGATTTTGGGAGATTGGGTGTTCGAAGTCCATCGGTCGCCTGAATGAGTCTCGTTCGCACTACATGTTCAACCGAATAAGGAGATCCGACTGAATGAAAGGATTCAAGCGAATGACAGCCTTTCGGTTAAATGGTGGACATAATGAAGTCATTCGGATTATCTATTCATGCGAATGATTAGGTTTAACCGAATGTCTCCATTCATGTGTCATTCGGATGACACCATTCATTCGGCCATCATTCTCATTCGCCTGAATCCCATTCGGGTGATACTGATTCATTCGCACCACTTAAATACTTGGGCTAAAGTTTTGACTTTGTTCAGTTGCTTACTGAACTGAACTGACATGTTGTTTTTCTTGTTTTCAGTATGGAAGGATACAATGTTGTTCCCAAGAACAACATCTGCACTTATTTTAATCTTACCACGACGAATGCTTGACATTTTACAGAGATTATCACATTCTTGAGACGTTCTAGGATATTTATGGCTATCTCTACTGTTCATGTGCCATATTTATCTCATCAGAGGGATTTTTGGAGCTCAGTTGATATCGATTGTTAGGAAGAACCTCCTGTTATTAGAGGGAAGGTTAGAGGATATGATGTGGTAGTATCTGCTGAGCATCTCAGACGGGTTTGTGGATTTCAGGACTCTCCATATCAGTTGCAGCTTCTTCACTGACCAGAGTTGACTTCTGTTGCAGCAACCACTGCTGCATCCGCTGCAACAGTTGCAGCTTCTTCACTGACCAGGTCATGGGCAACTCTTGCACGTGTTACTATTACCCCTCTGACCTCATATATTGCTACTACAGTTGTCTTCACTGCCGCTTCCTCTGGTCCCTCCACTACTCGTGCAGATCACTATATTCCAACTGTTTCAGTTGCTGAACAGCTCAGCACACTGAACAGTTCAGTCCTTCTATTGATGGAGAGGAACCATGAGCAGGATCAGGCCCTTTCCCAGCTTACACAGAGAGTACATGAGCATGATTCTTAGTTGATTCACGCTGTTGATCAGAGAGCCGATTTGAGGGCCAGATATCCTGATCTAGAGGAGAGATTTCTCAAGTCTATGGACGAGCACAATCAGTTGGCCCTGACTGCTATGGGCTTCAATGACAGGATTTCGGCTCTTGAGGCTGAAAACTTGCGTCTAGCTGAGCAAGTTGAAAGTATCAAGGAGCCTACTCCTAGGATTGAGGGGTCTGAGCCTGTCTCCAATGACTCAGACAAGGATGAAGAAGAAGAAGATGAAGAAGAAGAGTCTGATGAGGAGAAGGTGGATTATGATGGTACATATGATGATGACTCTGGTGATGATGATGATGGTTCTCGTAGTGGTTCTGCAAACTCCTCCAGTACAGAAGAGCCAACCCCATCCACAGAAGTCAGACCCAAGACCAAACATGACAAGGCTCCCCAACAGACTCGGAGTCAAGCTCCACTGAAGAGGTTGAAGCGATGCCTGTGAGACGGCTCCTGGACGAAAAGTTGACGATGATACTAGACGCTCAGGGCATCATTCAACACTCTATCAGCTATGAAAAAGAAGAAGGAGAAATCATTCATTGCCTCACAAAGGAGCAAATTGGGTGACATTGATGAGGTGATTCTGCAAGACATTACAGAGGAAGAGGGTATGAAGTACACTTCAGCTGAAGAGGAGCTGCCTACTTTTACTGACTTATTCTGTCTACATTCTGAGGAGGAGCTAAAACGAAAGATAGACGAAAAGATCAGTGCCAGTGAGTCTTCAGCAGAAGACATTCAGAAGAGGAAAGAGGAATGGGTAGCTTATTAGCAAGTGTTGAAGAAAGATAGTGTTCCTCCTATGCCAACTCCATACACAAAAGTTTACAAGACCAAAGGATATAAATATGGAGGTAAAATTCTGAGTTGGGCATACTTTCATGACTTGCACTGCTATGCAGGGAAGAGAGCGTGGGATCCAGTACTTCAGATATCCCCATGACTTCAAGACGTTGCCAGGATTTCAAGTTAATCAACTTGCATGTCTGAAGATGCTATATTGTGAGGATTCAGGGATGTCGTCCTGGTTTGTAAGGCAAATCCAGTTCGAGTACAAGAAAATATGGATCAGTTTCAAGCCACAACAACCGGAGAGATACTATCTACCGGAGATTGATGCAGATACCCGAAGACATAAAGTGATCCTGAAGTGGCTGCCTCCAAACGTAATGAAGAAGATTCCATTACGGAAGATGCCTCAAGAATTTTTGGACAGTTTTAGATGGTGGTACTATGACGGGAGAACTGCTGAGGCGGTGACCAATCTGTCACATAAAGATGCGAAGGCCCTGTGCAGATGTTAGATTTTCTTTGAAGTTGAAGATATGGAGCAGGCTTTACAGTTCATGAGAGTTATACGGATTTGCATAGTGTTTGGAATTCATGCAGGATCTGACTGAACGCTATTTCAGAAAAGTATTTAAAGAAAGGTGCTGATAAATAGGAACTAGGTCGAAGGGGGAGTTTGCTGATGCATGTAATGTTCCTAGTTTCGTATTTTGTATGTCTTTGATTATGTAAAGTTCATATTATTAATGAAATAGACTTTTGTGTATTGTTCATATATGTTTAATTGAGTTTAATATGGTTATCTATGTTTGACTTTGACTATTCTTATCATACAGACCCATTCGTGCGAATGATAACTAAGAATATGTTCATTCGGACGAATGAACGCCTAGCGAATGACTGAGGTGAACGAATGAGTCATCCGAATGACTCATGCAGTTGATTAAGCTCATTCGACTGAGCCATTCGCCGAATGAGTGTTTCGCACTACTCATTCGGCCGAATGAGTACAACTTATATATAGGGCTGCAAACAGAATGTTTCAGAACTTCTTCGAGCCTCCTCTTTCCCCTGAGCATTCCTTTGTCGTATTTCTAGGGTTTTAAGCCGCTCCTTATTCCCCAACTTCGATTCTCACCCCGTGGTGTTCGATTTCGATCAAAACGTTGGTTCTACATCGTCGGATTGCCACGAGGACTGGTGGTTTCGATTGGAAAACCCTTGAATAGGATTCCGCACTATTCAAGGGCATGTTGAGCAGATCTTTCAAGGAACCGAGTTGTTTCCAATGGTTTCTGTAGTCCTACAGGTTTGAAGGTTCTTCTGGCTAATGTTCGTTGGTTCAAAATTTTTGAAGAAGGTTCGTCTGAGTCATAGGTTCGTGAGCTTATAAAAAGAGGAATAGATTCCCTGACTAAAAATTGAAATTTGGCGGATATGTTTGCAGCACTTGCTAATCAAAATTTTAAGATTCAGAGTAGTTTGATTAGTGAAACCGAGTAGGGAAGCACAAACAAAGTACCAAAATTACTTAATAAGACTGATTATGAGAACCGGAAAGGTCAGTCTGAAACACATCTCAATGGTATTAACACAAATATTTGGGAAAGAATTTTATCACCATACGAACAACCAAAGGTGGTTGGAATAGATCTTGATCAAACTCTTGATCGATTGGATGTTGAACAATTAAAGAAATATGATTCTGAAAAGAAAGCATATTGGATGTTAAGGCAAGCAATTCCTAATCAAATTCTTCATCAATTTGATGAACACAAGAAATCATACGGATTATGGAATGCTTTGAAGGCAAGAATATAGGGAAACACCAAACTCAAGAAAATGAAAGCCACTGATTTTAGAAAAGAATTTGAGAATTTCAACTACATAGGCAATGAGGGTCTTGATGCTTTGATTTCAAGATATGGACATTTGTTGACAGAAGTTCATAAGTGTGGTATATTGAGTATTCAGAAGAAGAGAAGATAGATTGTTTTGCAGATGCTTTGCCAGAAAGCTGGAATTCATTGGTGTTGATTTTGAGAGAAAATCTTCCAAGAATGACGCTTGTGGAATTTATTCAAAAGTTAGAAGAACGGGAAATGAAGGATAAAAGAAAGCTAGAAGAGTTAATGTAACAAACGATCCTTCACTTTATGGTGCATCTGTTGTTACACCTCCTGTTCAGTCAGCAAAAATACAGACACCTTTGTTTCAATTACTACTAAGAATACTTATGTACCATCTGCATTTACTAGTTCAAGTTCATCTTATTCTGGGAATGAGAAAAATTCTGATTCTTCATCTACTACTCCAATTCAATTGAATACAACAAATCTGGGAAAGGTGTCTATGGAGGCTATCAGAGATCATATGTCAATACTTACATGTGTTGTCAGTGCTTATGATGAACAGATAGCGGAAAGGATAGAAAATTCTAATCTCACATTTGAAAATTTTGAGCAGATAGATGATGATGAAATGGAATTGATTGATACTCAGTGGGCTTTGGCTAGAGCAATCAGAAGAATTAAAAAGTTTGAGAAGAAATCAGGAAAGAAGTTTACTTTTGATCGTAATACAAAGTTTGGATTCGATCCAAAACCCACACAATGTTACAACTGTGGTGAATTGGGTCATATTGCTAGAGAATGTAAAAATCCAAAGAAGCAAGGAAACTTGAATCCATTCAAGCCAAAAGCAGCTTATCAAAAGAATAAGGAGAAGTCTGAAGAATCAACCAAAGCATTAGTCAGTCAAGCAGACGAAAGATATGACTAGGGAAAACAATATGATGATTTAATTGGTACTTCCATGGCTTCTATGGCTGAAGAAGAAAACAAGAGAAAAGAAAAGCCTGAGGAGGTAAATAATGATCTTTTGGAGGTAATTGAAATGTTGAAGGAAATGAATGCTCAATTGACTGCTTCACTGATCGATTGCACTGAAGCTAACAAAAAGTTAGTTTCATGAGAAAAAGATTTTGACAAAAAGATCATAGAATTGGGTAAAGAAAATGAAGAATTAAAAATTAAAGTATTGAAAAATAATCATCTAGTTTCTGTGCATCTCGAGTTAGTATAAAAGTTGAAAGTTGAATTGTTAGCAGCAAGAGCAGAGGCAAAATTGCATAAAAGCAAGCTAGAGAATTATCATAATTCTCAGTATGTTATCGATTACTTTGCTGATATGCAATGGTCATCGAATGATACTACTGGATTGGGATTTCATGCAGTACCACCTCCTTCAAGCAATGTTCCAAGGCCACAAATTGATCTGAATCTTGAAGTGCATCCAGCTTCTTTAACTTAATCTGAGTCTGAAAATGTTATTGCACATGCTAGAGCCTCATCTTCTGACGAAAAGTTGTCACTTGACAGTGATGCTCTAATCATTCAAGATGTCACTGAGTCGGAATGTTCTTCCGATTTTTTGAGACAAAATGGATATAAAGGAAAAAGTGTTGAGAAAAAGACTGCTGAAACTAAGCAGTCAAAATCTGAAACTAAACAAGTTCAGAAGGTGGTTCTTAAAACCACACAGGTTTCCAAACCAGTGACAAAAACCAAACCAACCACTGCTCTTAAACCGGTTGTGTATGTTAGATCATCTAATACACATCAAGGAGAGTCTAGTGGAAATTTTCAAAAGAAAAATGTGATTTCTAAGAAAGTGGAAAAGGTGGATTTTTTCTTTGATAATTTTGGGGTTGAGCACAAGGCTAAATCAAGGAATTTTCAAAAAAAAACTGATAATTCAAATAAAAGTTAAACTGGTTTTAGAAACAAAAGTTCATCTTCAAATGTTTTCTCAAGACCTTTGAGTTCATCAAGTTTTTATGACGAACCCACACCGAAAACTCAAACTAAAGAGAGAAAGTGTTACCGATGTGGTAATATGGGTCATTTAGTTGCTAACTGTAATATACAGATTTGCATATTGTTCGGAATTCATGCAGGATCAGACTGGAAGGCTATTTCAGAAAAATATTTCAAGAAAGGTGCTGATAAATAGGAACTAGGTCCAAGGGAGAGTTTGTTGATGCATGTAATGTTCCTAGTTCCGTATTTTGTATGTCTTTGATTATGTAAAGTTCATATTATTAACGAAATAGACTTTTGTGTATTGTTCATATACGTTTAATTGAGTTTAATATGGTTATCTTTGTTTGACTTTGACTATTCTTATCATATAGACCCATTCGTGCGAATGATACCTAAGAATGAGTTCATTCGGACGAATGAACACCTAGCGAATGACTGAGGCAAAGTAATGAGTCATCCGCATGACTCATTCGGTTGATTAAGCTCATTCGGCTGAGCCATTCGCCGAATGAGTGTTTTGCACTACTCATTCGGCCGAATGAGTACAACTTATATATAGGGCTGCAAACAGAATGTTTCAGAACTTCTCTGAGCCTCCTCTCTCCCCTGAGCATTCCTTTGTCATATTTCTAGGGTTTTGAGCAGCTCCTTATTCTCCAACTTCGATTCTTACCCCTTGGTGTTCGATTTCGATCAAAACGTTGATTCTTCATAGTCGGATTGCCACGGGGACTGGTGGTTTCAATTGGAAAACCCTTGAATAGGATTCCGCACTATTCAAGGGCCTGTCGAGCAGCTCTCTCAAGGAACCGAGTTGTTTCCGAGGGTTTCTCAAGTCCTACAGTTCGTTTGTCAAGCAGGTTCGTTGGGAAAGATTTGAAGAAGGTTCTTCTGGATAAGGTTCGTTGGTTCAAAAGGTTTGAAGATGATTCGTCTGAGTCATAGGTTCGTGAGCTTATAAAAAGAGGAATAGGTTCCCTGACTAAAAATTGAAACATGGCGGATATGTTTGCAGCAGTTGCTAATCAAAATTCTAAGATTCAGAGTATTTTGATTAGTGAAACTGAGTCAGGAAGCACAAACAAAGTACCAAAATTACTTAATAAGACTGATTATGAGAACCGGAAAGGTCAGTTTGAAACACATCTCAATGGTATTAACACAAATATTTGGGAATGAATTTTATCACCATATGAACAACCAAAGGTGGTTGGAACAGATCTTGATGAAACTCTTAATCGATTGGATGTTGAACAACGAAAGAAATATGATTCTAAGAATAAAGCATATTGGATGTTAAGTCAAGCAATTCCTAATCAAATTCTTCATCAATTTCATGAACACAAGACATCATATGGATTATGGAATGCTTTTAAGGCAAGAATAGAGGGAAACACCAAACTCAAGAAAATGAAAGCCACTTATTTGAGAAAATAATTTGATAATTTCAACTACGTAGGCAATGAGGGTCTTGATACTTTGATTACAACATATGGACATTTGTTGACAGAAGTTCGTAAGTGTGGTATTGAGTATTCTGAAGAAGAGAAGATACATTGTTTTGCAGATGCTTTGCCAGAAAGGTGGAATTCATTGGTGTTGATTTTGAGAGAAAATCTTCCTAGAATGACACTTGTGGAATTTATTCAAAAGTTAGAAGAACGGAAAATGAAGGATAAAAGAAAGCTAGAAGAGTTACTGTAACACACGATCCTTCACTTTATGGTGCATCTGTTGTTACACCTCCTGTTCAGTCAGCAAAAATACAGACACCTTTGTTTCAATTACTACTAAGAATACTTATGTACCATCTGCATTTACTAGTTCAAGTTCATCTTATTCTGGGAATGAGAAAAATTCTGATTCTTCATCTACTACTCCAATTCAATTGAATACAACAAATCTGGGAAAGGTGTCTATGGAGGCTATCAGAGATCATATGTCAATACTTACATGTGTTGTCAGTGCTTATGATGAACAGATAGCGGAAAGGATAGAAAATTCTAATCTCACATTTGAAAATTTTGAGCAGATAGATGATGATGAAATGGAATTGATTGATACTCAGTGGGCTTTGGCTAGAGCAATCAGAAGAATTAAAAAGTTTGAGAAGAAATCAGGAAAGAAGTTTACTTTTGATCGTAATACAAAGTTTGGATTCGATCCAAAACCCACACAATGTTACAACTGTGGTGAATTGGGTCATATTGCTAGAGAATGTAAAAATCCAAAGAAGCAAGGAAACTTGAATCCATTCAAGCCAAAAGCAGCTTATCAAAAGAATAAGGAGAAGTCTGAAGAATCAACCAAAGCATTAGTCAGTCAAGCAGACGAAAGATATGACTAGGGAAAACAATATGATGATTTAATTGGTACTTCCATGGCTTCTATGGCTGAAGAAGAAAACAAGAGAAAAGAAAAGCCTGAGGAGGTAAATAATGATCTTTTGGAGGTAATTGAAATGTTGAAGGAAATGAATGCTCAATTGACTGCTTCACTGATCGATTGCACTGAAGCTAACAAAAAGTTAGTTTCATGAGAAAAAGATTTTGACAAAAAGATCATAGAATTGGGTAAAGAAAATGAAGAATTAAAAATTAAAGTATTGAAAAATAATCATCTAGTTTCTGTGCATCTCGAGTTAGTATAAAAGTTGAAAGTTGAATTGTTAGCAGCGAGAGCAGAGGCAAAATTGCATAAAAGCAAGCTAGAGAATTATCATAATTCTCAGTATGTTATCGATTACTTTGCTGATATGCAATGGTCATCGAATGATACTACTGGATTGGGATTTCATGCAGTACCACCTCCTTCAAGCAATGTTCCAAGGCCACAAATTGATCTGAATCTTGAAGTGCATCCAGCTTCTTTAACTTAATCTGAGTCTGAAAATGTTATTGCACATGCTAGAGCCTCATCTTCTGACGAAAAGTTGTCACTTGACAGTGATGCTCTAATCATTCAAGATGTCACTGAGTCGGAATGTTCTTCCGATTTTTTGAGACAAAATGGATATAAAGGAAAAAGTGTTGAGAAAAAGACTGCTGAAACTAAGCAGTCAAAATCTGAAACTAAACAAGTTCAGAAGGTGGTTCTTAAAACCACACAGGTTTCCAAACCAGTGACAAAAACCAAACCAACCACTGCTCTTAAACCGGTTGTGTATGTTAGATCATCTAATACACATCAAGGAGAGTCTAGTGGAAATTTTCAAAAGAAAAATGTGATTTCTAAGAAAGTGGAAAAGGTGGATTTTTTCTTTGATAATTTTGGGGTTGAGCACAAGGCTAAATCAAGGAATTTTCAAAAAAAAACTGATAATTCAAATAA
Organism: Mikania micrantha; assembly: GCA_009363875.1. Lineage (NCBI taxonomy): Eukaryota > Viridiplantae > Streptophyta > Magnoliopsida > Asterales > Asteraceae > Mikania > Mikania micrantha. Next base: position 19,760,238 of record CM018685.1, read on the forward strand.
AAGTTAAACTGGTTTTAGAAACAAAAGTTCATCTTCAAATGTTTTCTCAAGACCTTTGAGTTCATCAAGTTTTTATGACGAACCCACACCGAAAACTCAAACTAAAGAGAGAAAGTGTTACCGATGTGGTAATATGGGTCATTTAGTTGCTAACTGTAATATACAGATTTGCATATTGTTCGGAATTCATGCAGGATCAGACTGGAAGGCTATTTCAGAAAAATATTTCAAGAAAGGTGCTGATAAATAGGAACTAGGTCCAAGGGAGAGTTTGTTGATGCATGTAATGTTCCTAGTTCCGTATTTTGTATGTCTTTGATTATGTAAAGTTCATATTATTAACGAAATAGACTTTTGTGTATTGTTCATATACGTTTAATTGAGTTTAATATGGTTATCTTTGTTTGACTTTGACTATTCTTATCATATAGACCCATTCGTGCGAATGATACCTAAGAATGAGTTCATTCGGACGAATGAACGCCTAGCGAATGACTGAGGCAAAGTAATGAGTCATCCGCATGACTCATTCGGTTGATTAAGCTCATTCGGCTGAGCCATTCGCCGAATGAGTGTTTTGCACTACTCATTCGGCCGAATGAGTACAACTTATATATAGGGCTGCAAACAGAATGTTTCAGAACTTCTCTGAGCCTCCTCTCTCCCCTGAGCATTCCTTTGTCATATTTCTAGGGTTTTGAGCAGCTCCTTATTCTCCAACTTCGATTCTTACCCCTTGGTGTTCGATTTCGATCAAAACGTTGATTCTTCATAGTCGGATTGCCACGGGGACTGGTGGTTTCAATTGGAAAACCCTTGAATAGGATTCCGCACTATTCAAGGGCCTGTCGAGCAGCTCTCTCAAGGAACCGAGTTGTTTCCGAGGGTTTCTCAAGTCCTACAGTTCGTTTGTCAAGCAGGTTCGTTGGGAAAGATTTGAAGAAGGTTCTTCTGGATAAGGTTCGTTGGTTCAAAAGGTTTGAAGATGATTCGTCTGAGTCATAGGTTCGTGAGCTTATAAAAAGAGGAATAGGTTCCCTGACTAAAAATTGAAACATGGCGGATATGTTTGCAGCAGTTGCTAATCAAAATTCTAAGATTCAGAGTATTTTGATTAGTGAAACTGAGTCAGGAAGCACAAACAAAGTACCAAAATTACTTAATAAGACTGATTATGAGAACCGGAAAGGTCAGTTTGAAACACATCTCAATGGTATTAACACAAATATTTGGGAATGAATTTTATCACCATATGAACAACCAAAGGTGGTTGGAACAGATCTTGATGAAACTCTTAATCGATTGGATGTTGAACAACGAAAGAAATATGATTCTAAGAATAAAGCATATTGGATGTTAAGTCAAGCAATTCCTAATCAAATTCTTCATCAATTTCATGAACACAAGACATCATATGGATTATGGAATGCTTTTAAGGCAAGAATAGAGGGAAACACCAAACTCAAGAAAATGAAAGCCACTTATTTGAGAAAATAATTTGATAATTTCAACTACGTAGGCAATGAGGGTCTTGATACTTTGATTACAACATATGGACATTTGTTGACAGAAGTTCGTAAGTGTGGTATTGAGTATTCTGAAGAAGAGAAGATACATTGTTTTGCAGATGCTTTGCCAGAAAGGTGGAATTCATTGGTGTTGATTTTGAGAGAAAATCTTCCTAGAATGACACTTGTGGAATTTATTCAAAAGTTAGAAGAACGGAAAATGAAGGATAAAAGAAAGCTAGAAGAGTTACTGTAACACACGATCCTTCACTTTATGGTGCATCTGTTGTTACACCTCCTGTTCAGTCAGCAAAAATACAGACACCTTTGTTTCAAGTACTACTAAGAATACTTCTGTAACATCTGCATTTACTAGTTCAAGTTCATCTTATTATAGGAATGAGAAAAATTCTGATTCTTCATCTGCTACTCCAATTCAATTGAATACAACAAATATGGGAAAGGTGTCTGTGGAGGCTATCAGAGATCATATGTCAATACTTTCATGTGTTGTCAGTGCTTATGATGAACATATAGCTGGAAGGATAGAAAATTCTAATCTCACTTTTGAAAATTATGAGCAGATAGATGATGATGAAATGGAATTGATTGATAATCAGTGGGCTTTGGCTAGTGTAATCAGAAGAATTAAAAAGTATGAGAAGAAATCAGGAAAGAAGTTTACTTTTGATCAGAATACAAAGTTTGGATTCAATCCAAAACCCACACAATGTTACAACTCTGGTGAATTGGGTCATTTTCCTAGGGAATGTAAAAATCCAAAGAAGCAAGGCAACTAGAATCCATTCAAGCCAAAAGCAGCTTATCAAAAGAAGAAGGAGAAGTCTGAAGAATCAACCAAAGCGTTTGTCAGTCAAGCAGACGAAGGATATGACTAGGGAAAACAATATGAAGATTTAATGGGTGCTTCAATGGCTGAAGGTAATGAATGCTCAATTGACTGCTTCACTGATCGAGTGCACTGAAGCTAGCAAAAAGTTAGTTTCAAGAGAAAAAGATTTTGACAAAAAGATCATAGAATTGGGTAAAGAAAATGAAGAATTAAAAATTAAAGTTTTGAAAAATGATCATCTAGTTTCTGTGCATTTCGAGTCAGTATAAAAGTTGAAAGTTGAATTGTCAGCAGCTAGAGCAGAGGCAGAATTGCATAAAAGCAAGCTAGAGAATTATCAGAATTCTCAGTATGTTATCGATTACTTTGCTGATATGCAATGGTCATCGAATAATACTACTGGCTTGGGATTCCATGCAGTACCACCTCCTTCTAGCTATGTTCCAAGGCCACAAATTGATCCGAATCTAGAAGTGCATCCAGCTTCTTTAACTTAATCAGAGTCTGAAAATGTTATTGCACATGCTAGAGTCTCATCTTCTGATGAAAAGGTGTCACTTGACAGTGATGCTACAATCATTCAAGATGTCACTGAGTCAGAATATTCTATCGATATTTTGATACAAAATGGATATAAAGGAAAAAGTGTTGAGAAAAAGACTGCTGAAACTAAGCAGTCAAAATCTGAAACTAAACAAGTTCAGAAGGTGGTTCTTAAAACCACACAGGTTTCCAAACCAGTGACTAAAACCAAACCAATCACTACTCTTAAACTGATTGTGTATGTTAGATAATCTAATACACATCAAGGAGAGTAGAATGAAATTTTCAAAAGAAAAATGTGATTTCTAAGAAAGTGGAAAAGGTGGATTTTTTCTTTGATAATTTTGGGGTTCAGCACAAGGCTAAATCAAGGAATTTCTAAAACAAACAGATAATTAAAATAAAAGTTCAACTGGTTTTAGAAACAAAAGTTCATCTTCAAAGTGTGACAACTAGTACCAGTCCGGCCGGCAAGTCCGCACGGTGCGCGTACTTTCAACAGTAACTACGTGTGATTTCATGTGTATACACAGTATTTGTACTAACAGAATTCAGATTTACAAGAAACAGTTGTATGTATTTTTGTGTAAACTTAAATACTATAAGTACAACACTCACTTTAAACATTAGTTGTGTGTATTTAAGTGAAAACCTAAGTACAGTTAACACAACTAAACATGAGAAACAACGATGTTCAAGCGAATGACAAAAACAAATCGGCTGCGATCTGATATCAATAGATGACAGGAATCAGATGGCCGATAATTCAATGTGAAAACAATGTGATATCAGGGTGTTTAGTTGAATCCGACAGTGAGGAAACACAATTCAAACATAAATTGCAGTGTCGTTTCAGAATAACGAACTGGCAGTGTGTTTGCGTGGGTGAAGATTCACACAAACATATCTGTGAGATTAACGTTCTGAAATGATGACTGGGAAGTAGAAAACAAAAGTCGGAAAGCAAAACCATCGTCGTGTTCGTTCGAATGACGATTCGAACGAATACGCGCGATGGTGACGCGATCCGACGAAACGAAAACGAAACACGACACGAACGAAAATAATTTAATAAAATAAAATAAATAACACTTTTACAATTTTGAAACTCATCAATTAATTAAAATAGTCTTCTTTTATTTATTACAATTAATTACGCGTAAAGTTCCGGATACGCGACAAAAACGCGAACCGAGCAACCGAAACAAGCCCGAACACCACATGGGGTATAAAAACCCTAAATGAGAGTTTCCTCTCATTTTTATCACTCACACTCTCTCTCTAACTCAAAATTCCGGCCACCACCCTTCCACCACCATTTCCACCTTCAAAACCCCATAACTTCTTCATTTCTCAACGAAATTGGGTGATTCTTGAACCCACGCGAAGTTCTTGGTGTTCTCTACGTGAAAGTACAACAGATTGGAGAAGATAACCACTGAAAAACGAGGTATGATGCCATAAGGAAACCTGGAAATAGGGTTTTGTTACCATTGATCGATCTAAGTCCATCCAACCGGTGAAGAACTTAACCCGCATGCTCCTTACATCCCTGGTGTTCGAATCTGTGCATGGACGCACCATGGGAGCAGCTAGGTCAGGGGTTGGAGCTTGGTGTTAAGAAGAAACACACAGGGTTCGGTGCTGTACATCGGCCGAACCCTTTGAAAGGTGGCCGAACCTTGGCTGATGGGAAGCCGAACCCTGTGCTGCGTCTCAGCCGAACCATCCTCAGTCGAAACATGCCAGGCGAACCCTGTCTAGCGAACCCAGCTCATGCAGCCGAACCCTAATGCCACGAACCTCATAGTAGCCACGAACTCTAGTGATAATGACCGAACCTTGGATGCATTGGCCGAACCTTTCTAGCCCATGCACGAACCTTTCTCAGTTAGAACCTGGCCGAACCTCTACGTGGGTGTATCCGAACCTTTCCTTGGTGACGAACCCATGCACAGAAACCATGTAGCCGAATCATGCACATCGATTATGGGCCGAACCTCTTTTGCTTTATTCCGGAAACTCAAGGCAGGGACGAACCGAACTTGGAACGAACCCTTAGGTTCCTTGGGACCAAAGATGAGCCGAACCTTGAGCACCAAGGCAAATAGGTTCGCTAGGAGGGTTATCGAATCGGTTGATCATCTTGAAGCCGTTCGGTCGAGACACCCTAAGCTCAACTCCTAATGTTCAATCGACTTGTTTTGAGCCCACGGTTTATCTAATTAGTCCATAAACAAAATCATTCGGCCCACAAACATTTAATTCGGCCCAATTGATATGGACTAAACTAGCCCAAGTGTTGCTCTCGGCCTAATCACAAACGAAAACCCACAATTCTATTCGGCCCACAAGATAGAACCGGCCCCAACGCCCATCCTTTGGCCCACGTTTTCCTAAGGCCCATCTCTTCACCCTTGGCCCAATTGAATTGGCCCAAGGATGATTACATTCGGCCCACTTGATTTAGGGTATAATCTAATACATTCATAAAGTACAAACATTATGATTACTTAATTACGATGAAACGATCTATTTAAGAAATTATAAGTATTAAAGGTTGATAACCTTTTCTGTTTATTTAAAACTCAAGAGAAACATGAAGCCATCATCAATGACAAATCAAGTAATCAAATTGTTAAGTTAATAACATGGCTCTTAGCAAGAGAATCGGGGGCCGAATGATAATCAAGACAAAGAGATGGTGACTAAGTTAGGGATAACACATATACGCGCACAAAATCTTACGAGTTATACTTATAAGTTACATACAACATGAAATCAATACAGGATCGTGAAAGAAAATTCAAGGACAAACAAAAGCGTGTGCATTCTTTCTTTTAAGCTAAGTCAACCCTACAACAACAAGGTGAGTTCATATGCCCCTTTTACTCTAATCTTAACTGATTTTCAACCTTCGGGGCTTAGAAACATGTTTACTTTTAATTATTTAAAAGTTTTGTATAACATGTTATTTATACATTGATTTAAATAATATTTAACTGTTTATTATTGCTTATCATGGTATGCATGCTTGTATGATCACGACATGACATGGATAATCAGATGAACAAGATAATATATCTTATTAATTCATCAACACATAGAATAATATAGTTATAAGATTTTATCTTATAATACACAGTTATTCTTACATAAACAGACATTGGAACAATCACAGGCAAACATATGAATGTTATAAAGATATTACATATCTTTGTAATAACATTCGACACAAGAGTTAAGTAAGTGTAATAGGACAAGTCCTTTTAACACTTAGCTTTACAACTCAACACATATTACAAGAGAACATGGAACAAAGAATGATAATCATGATAATGTAACTTCATGATAACAACATCATTCATTCAAATGATTAACATAACGTAATAAGACAAGCTCTTATTTAACTTTGTTAATAACATGGAGAACATATGACAATGAGAACAACAATACAGATGAACACCATTACAATTAGTTACTATTGAACTGTTGTATTTTATATCACTTCAATCATGTGCCAATTGTAAAAGTTGATCATGTAAGCCCCTTTAATTCGCTCACCAGTTAGTTTGACGTGACTAAACCGACGATAGCATAGTGGTACCATAGGTTTGACAAACCTCTAGCTGGTAGGGCTAGTATGTTGATCGTATTGATTCATTGGCCGGTAACGTATGACCGGTGACAGGGCGACCTTAAGTCCGGTTCTGGGAAGCGACACATGGTGATATTAATCTACAGTGATAAGTAATTAATCCAGCGGTAATCCTATTGACTAGTAGGTTGAGAAAGTGATCTTCTCTCATGTTACACTACTAGTAATAGATTTTGTTGAGGACACTAGACATACAAGGTGGTAGAGGTAAATCGGATGCATTGAAATCTGATTACGTGATGATTTCAATGGATTCCTTTTAGGTTCTATGCACTATAGTTCTAGAACAAATTGCAAGTGGTTAACTAACACTCTTAATATTTAAAAGTGTAACAACAGTTAACCCCACGATTATAGAATAATACAAGGAACAGATTTGATAAATCTAATATCCTTAACATATATAATGGTTACCTAACTTCGGGTTGATAACTACAATTACATGATTATATTATTCTATACAAGTTATCACAGGTGATTCAAGAATGGTATGAACATGTGGAAATTTGGGAATGGAAATCCATAATTGAATTGCAAGTAGTGTGGGACTTGTTTGAGCATGTGGTGGGATGGCGTCTGGGCTTGACCCTTTCGTATGCCCTATATATAAGCATGCTTGATCCGGTGTCACATCACTTGTACATACAACTATGGAGAAGCCATTGGGTGAACAAGTGGAACAAATGACATACAAGTAACATTATATACATTGTGATTGTGCATGTGGATGAATCAAGGTTTTCAATTAACTTATTTATGAACTCACCAACCCAGTGTTGACTTTGTTTAAATACAAGTTTTCTCAGGTGATGAACAGGTGTAGATACATACATGCAAGGATTAAGCTAGTGGACTTTTAGAAGACCTAGCTTTATTTTGTGTTGCATGCTTTTGGTGACAAGAACAATGAATCATCTTTTGTATATCTTGTACATATACAAGATATAGTTATATTGATTTTTTTGATAGACTTACTCGATTAAATTATGAACGATACATTGTAATTTAATCTTGTAAATCTATATCATGGATGTGTTAGCATTTCTCATTTATATTATCATGTGTTATGTAAACAATCTGATCATTTGATTATCACTCAAGATATCACGCCCCGGGAACCTTCCGCCCGACGGGAAAGCCCGATCCGTTCCCGCCGGCCCGGGGTGTGACAGATTGGTATCAAAGCCATGGCTATAGAGAAATATAGGTCATATTACTTATACGGTTTGGCCAAGACTGTAACCTAGGGACCCTCATATAGAAATCATGTGATATAGGATTCTATTTGCATATGTCTTCTGCGTCTGATCAACGCACTAACCGATTTTCTTTCGGTTATGATCAGAATGCCGCCAAGAAGACAACCACCCGCTATACTACCACCACCACCACAAGACTTAGCTCCGCATTCATCTACACCATCACCCTCTGACTCTCCTACACAACTACCTCCACCTCCTCCTCCACATGTTCCACCTCCACAGCCACCACCGGTTCATCAGTTGGACCCTGCTACTGTGGCATTGGCCACTCTTCTGACTAGCCAACTAAGGGATGTGATTCTCAAGATAATGAACCGCATCAACAACAAAAACAGTAACAACATTGCCAACTCATCTGGAGAAGGCAGCGGCAACACCCGACAGAATCAGGACTATGCCTACAAGAACTTTGTAGGTTGCAAGCCTCCCAGTTTCAGTGGCAGTGAGGGTGCCGTTGGATTGATCCAGTGGATCGAAAAGATAGAGACTACCCTCGACATCAGTGGCTGTCCTGAACAGAATAAAGTCAAATATGCTGCAGGTTCATTTCACAAGAGAGCGTTGACTTGGTGGAACGCTCAGGTTTCTATCAGAGGCCGGGATGAGGCCCAGGCTATGCCTTGGGAGGACTTCAAAGCCATGCTGTGGGCAGAGTTTTGCCCAAGGAATGAACTAAAAAAGGTTGAAACTGAACTGCTCAACCTAGAGATGATTGGTGCTGGGCATCTGGCCTACACCACAAGATTTCATGACTTAGCCACTTTGGCACCTGACGTGGTGCCAACATTGGAGAAGCGGATTGAGCGGTATATTGGTGGATTACCGCCCAGTATCCGGGGTCATTTTATATTTGCCCACCCTACTACCATGGAGTTAGCTATTACACTGTCAGCATCTCTGACAGATATGATGGTTGCTTCTGGTCACTTCAAGAAGGAGGCTGAAACAGCCAAAGCTGGAACTTCAAGGAAGTCGGACAAACGTCCGGCTAAGAAACAAAAGGTGGCTAGAAACTTTGCTGCCACTACTCAAGCCCCAATGCTTAACCAGCCACCACCACTGCAAGTCAGAAAGCCGTACACTGGCACTGCACCTTTGTGCAACACTTGCCAGTATCATCACTCGCCAAACACTCAGTGCATGCAATGCACAAACTGTGGAAAGTTTGGCCATTGGGCACACCGCTGCAGGAGCACGGGAGCTCCAAACAGAAACAACAATGCAGCTACTACTGCTGCTGCTGATCACAGGTCTTGCTACAACTGTGGCGAACCTGGACACTTTTCTCGGGATCGTCCCAAAAGAAATCAACAAAGGGCACAAGACCCGAACGTGATCGGAGCAGCCGCAGCTCGACAAGACCCGAACGTGATCACGGGTACATTTCTCTTATCTGACTTCTATGCATCCATATTATTTGACACTGGTGCGGATCAGAGTTTTATCTCATCCGACTCTGCATGCCATCTTAATTATGTTAAGGAATTTTTAGACTCCCCTTATGCTATTGAGATAACTAACGGCAAACAGATCACAGTAGACACAATATTTAAGAATTGCCCACTAACACTTGGCGATCATACATTTTCCATCGATTTGATACTGATGGAGCTGGGCAGTTTCGACATCATTATCGGAATGTATTGGCTATCTCTTAACCGAGTTGAGTTCATTTGTTCCGATAAACTATTACGCGTTCCAGTGGAGAACAATGGGGTATTGGAGATTCGTGGAGACCAAGCGAAACGCAGTGTCAATATAATATCGTGCATGAAGGCTCGCAAGTACTTACGAAAGCAATGTGTCACATTTTTAGCTCACGTGGTCGAGAAAGACAAGAATGCAATCAAGATTCAAGATGTACCAGTCGTAAGAGACTATGCGGATGTGTTTCCGGATGATTTACCGAGACTGCCACCCGAGAGATCAGTACAGTTCCGAATCGATTTGATTCCGGGAGCGACTCCTGTAGCTAAGTCTCCTTATAGACTTGCACCATATGAGATGCAGGAGTTGTCCAATCAATTACAAGAGCTACTCGACAAAGGATTCATCCGACCGAGCTTTTCCCCGTGGGGAGCTCCGGTTCTTTTTGTGAAAAAGAAGGATGGAACTTTCAGGATGTGCATTGATTACAGAGAGCTCAACAAACTCACCATCAAGAATCGGTACCCGTTACCGAGGATTGATGATTTGTTCGATCAATTACAGGGAGCACAGTGCTTTTCAAAGATAGACCTGAGATCAGGCTATCATCAGCTCCGGATTCAAGAGGAAGATATACCAAAGACAGCCTTTTGTACCCGATATGGTCACTACGAGTTCATGGTGATGCCATTCGGATTGACGAACGCACCGGCTGTGTTCATGGATTTGATGAACCGGGTGTGCAAGCCGTACTTAGATCAGTTCGTTATCGTCTTCATTGATGATATACTGATTTATTCAAAGAACGAGAAGGAACATGAGCAACACCTCAAGACAGTCTTGGAACTCCTAAAGGAGGAACGACTCTATGCTAAATTCTCCAAGTGTGAATTTTGGCTGAGAGAAGTTCAGTTCTTGGGTCACGTGATTAATAGTATTGGTATTCATGTGGATCCTGCCAAGATTGAGACAATCAAGAACTGGGATGTGCCTACAACACCAACAGAGATTCGATCATTTTTGGGATTGGCGGGTTATTACAGGAGATTCATTTCGAATTTCTCTAAGATAGCTTTGCCTCTCACCAAGCTCCCACAGAAGTTTGAATCTTTTGTGTGGACACCTAAACAAGAGGAGGCATTCCAGACACTAAAACAATGATTGTGCAATGCTCCAATCTTAACACTCCCAGAAGGCAATGATGACTTTGTAGTTTATTATGATGCTTCCCATCAGGGACTCGGATGTGTTTTGATGCAACGAGACAAAGTCATTGCTTATGCCTCATGACAGCTGAAAATACATGAAAAGAATTACACGACACATGATCTCGAACTGGGAGCTGTTGTATTTGCTTTAAAGATTTGGAGTCACTACCTTTATGGTACCAAATGCACTATCTTCATAGACCACAAGAGTTTACAGCATATATTTGATCAGAATGAGCTTAACATGAGACAGAGATGTTGGGTTGAGCTCCTGAAAGATTACGATTGTGTGATCAAATACCATCCGGGCAAAGTAAATGTTGTTGCAGATGATTTGAGTCGGAAGGAAAGAGTCAAACCCTTACGCGTTCGTGTAATGGGAATGACTGTGCAAACAAGTTTGAGAGATCACATTTTACAAGCACAACAAGAAGCAGTGGCAAGAGACAACCTGAAACGTGAGCTCGATTGTGGAGCCGAGAAACATTTCAAGACAAAACAGGATGGAGTTATCTGTTATCTGGATCGTGTTTGGATTCCAGCAGTAGATGAACTTCGAACACTCATACTTGACGAGACACGCAAGTCATGATACTCGGTTCATCCTGGTGCTGATAAGATGTACCAAGATCTTAGGTCATTTTATTGGTGGCCGGGTATGAAGAAAGATGTTGCCACTTATGTTGGAAAATGCATCACATGTGCCAAGGTCAAAGCAGAACACCAGAAACCTTCGGGTTTGCTGGAACAACCAGAGATTCCACAATGGAAGTGGGAACAAATAGCTATGTGTAGAAAACCGGTGAGCTGAGGAGAGACTAACTTAACCAGGATCAAGAGCTTAGACAAAGCTTTTGATGTTTTGCTCCCTCTTGAGTTTTGCTCTTTAGTTATTTTAGTGTTTAGTTTTCATAAATTAGAAGAAAAGAAGAAAAGAAGAGAAAACAGTAGGGCAACACAAAGAAGATTTAGAAAAGTGTTGTTCAAATTATTCAGTAGATGTTGGGGTATAAATAGCCCCGACATTTAATGTTTCAGGACAAATACAAGAAGAAGACAAACAGATAAGACTGATGACACTATTACAGACACTGTAGCATCAGAATAGTACAAGCGTAAAGTCAACATAGGATCGTTAAAGATCTTAGTTCAGACTTTTGTACTGATGCTAATACATTATTCTTTCGGAAGCTCTTTATAGAAAACTATCTAATGTAGACAGTTATCCAAAAGCATGTTACATTTATTCTTTCAATAGAAGAAACATATGTCTTCTGAAATATTGTTTTTCTTCCGAGGCAGATGTCTTTGGAAGTCTTTCGATGTAAATGACTTTTATTCTTCGGAAGCAAGTGTTCTCTTCCGATAGTGTCTTATGAGGTTTGTCTTCAGATAGAGTCTTCCGAAGCAACTTCTGAAGTATTGTCTTCGGAAGCATTTTCTTTTATTTGTCTTCGGAAGCCGTTGTCTTTTATTTATGTCTTCCGAAGGTTCTTCTGAAGACTTGTCTTCGGAAGCTAGTGTCTTTTATTTGTCTTCGGAAGCAATTGGCTTTTATTTGTCTCTTCCGAAGGTTCTTCTGAAGACTTGTCTTCGAAAGCTAGTGTCCTGCAACATTTATTACAAAGATTATTTGAAAGGTGGTTTTGCTTCGTCAGTCCTTATTTTCCAACAATCTCCCTCTGGACTGATGAAGCCAAAACCACTTAATGTTAGATCCCAATCAATTTCTAGAACATCAGACTCAGTGGGGAAAGAATCATGAGAATGGTTCAAATGGGTCTCAGTAAAACAAAGGCTTCTTTGTTTATCAGAGCTAGGCTTCTTTTGTTTATTTAAGCGTTAACCACCTTTTGAGAATAGTTTATGGATTATCTCCCTCTTTTTGGCTTAATCAGCCGGAGACAAGGCAGGGAAGAAAGAAAGGCAGAGAGAAGTGGGAGAAATGCTCCTTGAAAGGCAGTGGAGGAAGGGTAGTAGTAGTGAAGGTGGTTGAGAAGATTAGAAAACCTTCAAATGAAGGTGCCTGCATGGGGTTGGATTTGGATTACAGGACTAAAGATATCCGTTAATTCCATAATGTGAAGAACTGATCCGTCCATCATTTTGTAGATGTCATCCGAATCCCTGACTAGAGAGTCAGTTTTATTATGACCTGAGTCCATCTCAGAGATGTCATAAACCCCTTTTTCTTGGTTCTGGGGATTTCCTAGCCTTAGTTTAAAGAAAAACTTCATTGGCTGTTGCCATACCAGGAGTCTTATTGCCTAATCCATTCAAATGAAAAGCCATTGGATTTGCATATGAAATGGATGCTCCTGATATATGATCAGGAAGTCAAGATGGACTTGACGACCGGATCTCATCCTCTTTTATAGGGTAGAGAAGTGTTGATGGATAGTGGGGGGGCTTTTAGAAACAGAGTTGTCCCTGGGAGAGAGGACGACCAACTGAAAGTCAACTGACATTTCAATGGTTAGTTAGGGTTCCCTTAGGAATACAACATCATCCTGTGAAGAGGATGAATGAGGAGCAGGATGGGAAGAGATGCTTGATATATCTGTGAGGATGAAACAGATGTATCCATGTGTTCAGTGGGAACACAATCATGTTCAGGGATCTCATCTTCCCGAACAAATTCTTTTGGGTTTATTAGGCTTGGAGGGTTTTGGAGAAGTATTTTATGGCCAGTACCTAATTTAGGTGTGGAAGAAGGGTGGATGTGGGTTTACTAAAGATGGGTGTTTCTTTAGTATCATCCATCATTTTGAACATCAGTTAGTCAAGTCCGTCATAATATTATGAAGATCAAAGAGACAAACTGAAGGCATAGCCGGAACTTATGAACATTTTGGATGATATACCAGGTTATCAAACAGATGTTATTTGAAATAATTTCCTGTAAAGATCAAAAGGACTGACTTCTACATAATCAAGTTTTTCAGGTTAACCTAAAAAGTTCATGATTAAGTATGAAATTACAAAACGGAGTTAGAATAAGAGAGAGAGAGAGAGAGAGAGGTTGAGACTTACACATTTGGTCAAGAAGACATGTTCATGCACATTCGAAAAGTACAGACGAAATTTTGTGAGGAATGAAGCCTGGTCCGAAGCTGTTACGCCATTATCATAAGCATGAAGCTTGCGACAAGGTAAGCATAAGTGCTTCGTGCCAGACGACATGCCTGACAATTTATCATCCATAACCATGAGCATTACTAAGAGTCTTCAAGAGGAAGAAGAGTTTCTTGAAAAACCAGAGGAGGAATAGGGTTTAAGTAGAATTATGGAGAAGAAGATGATAAATAAGGGAAGTAATCCGAGAAGATTATTGGTTAAAAGAAAATGGCGGTAATAATCTTCTTGAGCCGTGAGAGTCAGTATTGAGACTCGGGTCTATCAGAAAGATTGACAACTGTCACATCAAATGCAAAGCTCAAGATTTTTATTGCAGAATCGGAAGAATCTTATTTTAGACACAAGTTAAATAAACTTATGAAAGTTATCGGAAGAAGAAAATAGAAGAAGAGGATATCTTCGGAAGAAAAGACATCGGAAGGAGAGGAATGTAACAATGGAAAGTTTAAACATCAGATAGATATGAAGCAGTGATTATATAGCCACTGATCCTATCTGTGTATATAGATAATTACTGAAAGAAATCAAGAGTTCTTTATCAGTTGTTTATCCAATATCCATTGTTTGGATGATAAAAAAAATTATCCTTTAATGTTTATTAACTCATATTTATCATGCCCAGTTTTGCTACAAACTTAGAGAAAGTTGAGGAGTCTGAGGGCTTGGTAAATATGTCAGCTATTTGATCACTTGTAGAGACATGTTATGGAACTATTAGTCCTTTTTCAAAACAGTCTCTAATGAAGTGATGCCTTATTTCAATGTGTTTGGTTTTAGAATGATGGACAGGATTTTTTATTATGTTTTTGGCAGCTTCGCTGTCTATCAGAAGAGGTGTTTTTAGTTCAGTTATTCCAAAATCTAGCAGTTGATATTGTAACCAAAGAATTTGGGCAGTGCAATGGGCTGCTGTAATGTATTCAGCTTCAGCAGTTGAATTTGACACTGATGTTTGCTTCTTGCTTTGCCATGACACTAAGCAACCTGCAAAGAACTGACAACCTCCTGAAGTAGACTTTCTGGTGAGCGAGCAGCCAGCATAATCACTATCTGTAAAACCAACAAGCTTGCAAATTTGATTAGCAGGATACCAAATACCTAGTACAGGAGTACCTTTAAGATATCTGAGTATCCTCTTCACAAATGAAAGATGAGATTGTTTGGGAGCAGATTGATATCTTGCACAGACACATGTTGCATACATGATGTCTGGCCTTGATGCAGTAAGATACATCAGAGAACCAATCATGCACCGGTAGAGAGTTTGATCTACAGGTTCACTATTGTCATCTGAACATATGCCAGGACTTGTTGCCATGGGAGTAGAAATTATTTTGCAATCATTCATATCAAATTTATTAAGAAGATCTTTTACATATTTAGATTGATGAATGAAAGTCCCGTGTGGGGTTTGTTTGACTTGAAGTCCTAAAAATGTTTTTAGTTCACTTAAAGCACTCATTTCAAACTTAGAAGACATTAATTTAGAGAATTGTTCACACATGGACTGTTTTGTTGACCCAAAAATGATGTCATCAACATAAATTTGGACTAACAAGAGTTCCTTATCTACCCTTTTTATGAACAAAGTCTTATCAATGGTTCCCCGTGAGAAATTATTAGAAAGAAGGAATTGAGAGAGAGTGTCATACCATGCTCTTGGAGCTTGTTTTAGGCCATAAAGTGCTTTGTCTAGTTTGTACACCCAATCAGGATGATGAACATCATCAAATCCTGGTGGTTGACAAACATAGACTTCCTCTTTTATTGTCCCATACAGGAAAGCACTCTTTATGTCCATCTGGTATACCTTTATGTTATGTGAGATGGCAAATGCTAGGAAGAGTCTAATGGCTTCCAATCTTGCCACAGGAGCAAAAGTCTCATCATAGTCAATACCTTCCTCTTGACAGTAACCTTGCACAACTAACCTGGCCTTATTTTTTATTATAATGCCTTTGTCATCTGTTTTATTTCTGAATACCCATCTGGTTCCGATGGGATATTTTCCATCGGGCAAGGGACATAGAGTCCAAACATTTTGCCTTTTGAACTGCAACAGTTCATCTTGCATTGCCTCTACCCAATTATTGTCTTTAAGAGCCTCCTGATATTTAGACGGCTCAATTTGGGATAGAAAGGCTGCATGAAGACAAAAGTTTGAAATCTGGCTTCTTGTTTGAACTCCTTTACTTAGATCAACTAAGATTTGTTCTAGAGGATGATTTTTGTTGAAAGGAATGATGTCCAAACAGTTATTTGAGGAGGCCGCATTGGAATAAGATAAGTATTCGATGGGGGTCAGAGAGTTTGGAATGTGATCAGGAACATCTATGGATGCATTATCCAAGACAGGAGATGGAGGAGTAGATGGTATATCGTCTTGGTTTTGAGAATTTGCTTCTTGAGAATTTATTTGATAAGATGGAAAAGAAGTGAAGAACTTTGAAACAGAATCGTCCTCAATAGAAGATAGATCTTCAGAAGTTTGACATGACTCTGATGAAGGAGAAGAAGAGGGGATGGAAGGGATGAATGAGAAGCTTTCAAGATCAAAAAGATCATCAGGTGCAGAAGGAAAGGATGAGGTTGATGCTAATTCATTGAATTTTACATCAATAGATTCCTCAATTATTTTTGTTCTGAGATTGAAAGCTCGATATGCTTTAGAAGTCTGAGAATATCCAACAAAGTATCCAGAATCAACTTTAGCAGCAAATTTGGACAAAGAGTCTTTTGTATTTAGGATAAAACACGGACATCCAAAAACTTTGAAGAAGGAAATGAGAGGCTTTATTTTATACAGAATTTCATAGGCAGTCTTGTTATGTCTTTTTACAATGTGAACTCTGTTCAATACATAACAAGCAGTGTTTACTGCCTCAGCCCAGAATGATAAAGGTAATCCTGAGTCTGCAAGCATGGTTCTTGCAGCTTCAATCAGTGTCCTGTTCTTTCTTTCTACAACTCCATTTTGAGCAGGAGTTCTAGGAGCACTATATTGTCTAAGGATTCCTTTAGAAATACAAAATTTATCAAGAACTTGATTTTTGAATTCTGTGCCATTGTCACTCCTTATCATTTTAACAGGAAGACTGAATTGTCTTTCAAGATGAGTGACAAGAGCAATTATTTTATCAGAAGTCTCATCTTTGCTGAAAAGGAAGAAGGTCCAGCAAAATCTTGAGTAATCATCTACAACAACTAGACAATATCTTTTTCTGGCCAAACTAGCTACCTTCACTGGACCAAACAGATCCATATGAAGCAGATTAAGACAGTTAGTTGTTTTGGATTCCTGAATAGACTTATGTGAAGTTTTATGTTGCTTTCCCTTTAAGCAAGATTCACATTGACCTTCAAAATGAAATTCTTTAGAAGGCAATCCTCTTACTAAGGAAAGGGTGGAAAGCTTATGAAGAGTTTGGTGATTAAGGTGACTAAGTCTTCTGTGCCAGAGAGTGGTTTCAGAAGATGATGCTTTGGCTATCAAACATGTAGGAGAAGATGTTTGAGAATCAGTAGTCATGTCTACAATATAGACGTTTCCACTTCTTTTAGCCGTTAGCAAAGTGTGTTGATCAATCAAGACCTTTATTTTAGAGTTTATTTCTGGAGAAAGAATTTTGCAACCGTCTTTAGTGAAAAATGAATTAAAATTTTTGTCAGCCAGTTGAGAAACACTCAAGAGATTAAACTTGAGGTTTTCAACTAAGCTAACATCTTTAAATTTCAAATTTCCTCCTGAGACAGAACCGGATCCCACTATCCAACCTTTTGCATTATTTCGAAAGAAACAGATCCACCATTATTTGGAATGAAGTCATTTAGAATGGATCTGCATCCAGTCATGTGCCTAGATCCTCCACTATCCACATACCAGAGATGATTTTGGTTTGAAGAGGATTTCTGCACATGAGAATTATGTACAAAAGATTAGACATGGGGTATTTTATTTTATTTATTTGTTTGGTTTATTTTGTTGTGTATCTTTCATCAATTTCTGCATCATTAACAGCAGTTGTTGCTGATTTTGTTGGAGAAGATTGATTTGAGAATCCACGGGAGAAGAGTTAGCACCATTATTAGAGCAAGAAACTGGGTTCACCGTAGAGTAAGGAGGTGGTGTTCCCAAAATGGAAGGTCTGGAGTTAGTTCTCAAGGAAGAGGGTAAGATAGAGGAAGAATGAGGAAGTGTCCCAACAGATTTGTTACTTGCTGTTCTTACTTTCTTCATCTTATTAGGGAGGTTCCCTTTAGATGAAGAAGTATGATCAGCTTTCAACTTATTAGCCCTTATCCTAGCTTTCTCAAAGGGTGTTTTTGTTCTGCAGTTTTCAGTAGCATGATTGTACTTAAAACATTTTAAGCAGGCTGGGGAAAGAGAGGAATAATTTGGGATGAAAGGTCTGTTTGCCTTCATTGTGGGATAAGGAGGATGAGGATGAGAAGGAGGAAACTGGATATTTATCATAGGTTCTTTTCCTTTATCAAGATTTGACTTGATATTAGAAGTGAATCCAGACTTTATTGTTTCTTCTGAACAAGGAGTAGGGCTCATATCAGGAGCAATCTCACTTTGTTCTGAAGAGTTATTGTGTTGAACTGAGTTCAACTGAGATTTTTCTATTCTTGTCTGATTTGTATTAGTGGGATATACAAACTTAGAGAAATAGTTTGGCTGATACACCAATGAAGGTGTATCTTTTATTGAAGGAATTTCATCAGGAAGAAAGGTTGGTGAAACAGGTTCAGGAGTAGTTTCTTCCTTATTATTATCAATGGGTGTATAATCATCTGGTTGAGCAGTATGATTATACCCAATTCCAAATCTTGCCTTGCTGTGAACTTGCTTTTGTAAAAGCATCTTGAATCCTTTGCAAGATTCAACCCACTTTTCACAGCTTACTTGAGTTTGAGATAGTTCATCTTTACAAGCATAATATTTTTCTCTTTGTAGATCAAAAGATGCTTGTAAATTGATTTTCTCAGTTTTCAAGGCACATAGTTCATTATCTTTTATTTTTATTAATTTTTCCATTTCAGAATTTTTATTGTCCAGAAGTTGTTCCAAATCCTGATTTTGCTTTTGAAGCAACATATTGGCTTTCTTTATTTTTGCAAAAGCCTCTATGCAAGCATTGGAACATAATTTTTCTAAGGTGGAAGAGGATACCTGAGCATCAGAAATATCTGCTTCAGGTTGATCAGAAGAGCAAGAATCTTCACCAACAGCCATAAGAGCAAAATTTGTTGGTTCAAAAGTGATGAGGGCATGGCCAACATCTTCAGGCAAGCTGCTCCAGTCTATGTACTCTTGAGAGAAAAGAGCCTGTTGACCTGATGATGAAGATTTGACAGCATGTCCGGGAGCATTTATTTGTGAAGAAGGAGCTGTAACAACTTGAAGTGAGGTAGGAGTAAGTTGGTACATGTTTCCATTTGCAGTTTGTACATATTGCACATTGTTAGAAGAAGAGTTTTGTGCAATGTGTGCTGATTCTTGAGGATTATTGGACCTTTTGAAAGAAGAAAAGGTGAATGAATGTGGTGTTGAAGAGGTGTGTGAAGGTATGTTTGGATAGGTCACATAAGAAGAAGGGTTAGAGTTTGAAGCATTAGTGCATTCCTTGGCAAAATGTCCAGTGCCATGACATCTATAACATTGGACAGTAGCCTTATTTAGACCAATCCTGGTTTTTCCATGGATACCGGGAAATTTTCTTCCTGTCCTCTTGTAGAACTTGTTAGTTCTTATGCTCAAGAGAGCCAGTTGATGGAGAATATCCATCTCTTCCAAGTCATCACTTGGAACTTGATGAAGATCGTCCATGATAAAACAAGGATGGTCAGAGGGGAGAGAGTGGTCATCACATGAAGAGAATGAAGAGGTGATACCAGTAGTTATGTCAATATGTTCATCATAACCCTGATCATTTATCACAGAGTTATGACTAAGGAGAGCAGTGTTCCCTTGAACATACTCTTCAGTTGATTTTCCAGATTTTATTAGTTTTCTTTTCTGGTCAATCTCTCGCTCAAAAGTGAGTAACTTACCATGAAGTTGGGTAAGTGAGAGTTTACCAAAATCTGGTGAAGATCTCATGACTATAGAGTAAGTTTCCCATTTTTCAGGGAGAGATCTTAAAAATCGATTTAGAACTGAGACAGGAGGATACACTTGACCAGCTAATTTTAGTTCACTTAAGAGAGAAGTGAACCTTTCAAATTGCTGAGTCAGTGACTCATTATTTAGTTGGCAGAATGTCTCATATTGTTGAGCCAATATCTCTCTAGTATTGGCTACAACATCATCAGTACCACCGAATTGCTCTTTTAGAGCATCCCATAAGTCCTTAGCAGACTCATGGTGAAGAAGACCCGAATAGATTTCATTCGGAAGGGCCATGGCCAGCTGAGCATGTGCCTTGGCATCAAGCTCCAATTTATGAAAGTCTTCTTCAGTATAGTTTCGGGGATCCTTAGGGACATCATCTCCAGTCTCTGTGTCCAAGACCATTGGTTTATGAGGTCCGAACATGACAGACTTCCAACATCCTGTATGATTATTTGACAGGAAATGTAACATCCGTCTCTGCCAAATATTATATTGATGCCTAACCAGAATTGGTGGCTTCGTGGCAGAACCAGTGTTATGCGGGTCTAAGGTGAATTTTCTTGCCATTTGTTTAAACCGTTTTGAGTAAATCAATAGTGAGTACTCAAGATAGTTTGGTTGAAGGATTTTTGAACACTTTAAAGTTTCAAAAATCAATCTTTAGCAGATTTTGAAAAGAAGATGATAACAGAAAACTAAACACAGATATTAAAGCGAGCTTTGAATTTTAGCCTTGATGGTTAAACCAAGACTAATGAACAAGGCTCTGATACCAATTGTAGAAAACCGGTGAGCTGAGGAGAGACTAACTTAACCAGGATCAAGAGCTTAGACAAAGCTTTTGATGTTTTGCTCCCTCTTGAGTTTTGCTCTTTAGTTATTTTAGTGTTTAGTTTTCATAAATTAGAAGAAAAGAAAAAAAGAAGAGAAAACAGTAGGGCAACACAAAGAAGATTCAGAAAAGTGTTGTTCAAATTATTCAGTAGATGTTGGGGTATAAATAGCCCCGACATTTAATGTTTCAGGACAAATACAAGAAGAAGACAAACAGATAAGACTGATGACACTATTACAGACACTGTAGCATCAGAATAGTACAAGCGTAAAGTCAACATAGGATCTTTAAAGATCTTAGTTCAGACTTTTGTACTGATGCTAATACATTATTCTTTCGGAAGCTCTTTATAGAAAACTATCTAATGTAGACAGTTATCCAAAAGCAGGTTACATTTATTCTTTCAATAGAAGAAACATATGTCTTCTGAAATATTTTTTTTCTTCCGAGGCAGATGTCTTTGGAAGTCTTTCGAAGTAAATGACTTTTATTCTTCGGAAGCAAGTGTTCTCTTCCGATAGTGTCTTCTGAGGTTTGTCTTCAGATAGAGTCTTCCGAAGCAACTTCTGAAGTATTGTCTTCGGAAGCATTTTCTTTTATTTTTCTTTGGAAGCAGTTGTCTTTTATTTATGTCTTCCGAAGGTTCTTCTGAAGACTTGTCTTCGGAAGCTAGTGTCTTTTATTTGTCTTCGGAAGCAATTGGCTTTTATTTGTCTCTTCCGAAGGTTCTTCTGAAGACTTGTCTTCGGAAGCTAGTGTCCTGCAACATTTATTACAAAGATTATTTGAAAGGTGGTTTTGCTTCGTCAGTCCTTATTTTCCAACACTATGGATTTCATTACCAAGCTACCCCACACTTCCAGCGGACACGATTCAATTTGGGTCATCATTGATAGATTGACCAAGTCCGCACACTTCTTGCCGATCAGAGAGACGTACAAGATGGAGAAACTAGCAAGACTATACATCGACAAAATAGTAGTAAGGCACGGTGTGCCATTGTCTATTATTTCAGACCTGGACAGTCGATTTACTTCACGGTTCTGGAAATCATTGCAACAATCCTTAGGGACAAGTGTTAACTTGAGCACCGCTTGTCATCCACAAACGGATGGACAAAGCGAGCGCACCATTCAAACCCTAGAGGATATGTTGAGGACATGCATCCTAGACTTCGCTGGAAGTTGGGACACACATCTACCACTTATTGAGTTCTCCTACAACAATAGCTACCACATCAGCGTTGGATGTGCTCCTTTTGAAGCACTTTATGGTAGAAAATGTCGGTCTCCAATCTGTTGGACCGAAGTGGGAGACAACAGAATCACTGGGCCTGAACTTATTCAGGAAACTACTGATAAGGTAGCCCAGATACAACAGCGATTACAATAAACACGTAGCCGCCAAAAGAGTTACGCAGAGAAACGGCGCAAGCTTTTGGAATTCGATGTGGGTGACTGAGTCACGTTGAAAGTGTCCCCATGGAAAGACGTAGTTCGTTTTGGGGCTATGGGCAAGCTAGCAACTAGGTATGTCAGACCGTTTGAGATTACTCAACGCATAGGTCCTGTGGCATACAGACTCAAACTCCCTGATGAACTCAACGGAGTACACGATGTGTTTCATGTATCAAATCTCAAAAGGTTCTTAGCAGACGAATCATTACTCATACCATTGGAGGAAATACAAGTTGATGAGCAATTACATTTCATCGAAGAGCTTGTAGAGATTATGGAACGTGAAGTCAAGAGACTGAAACGAAGCCGTATCCCTATTGTAAAGGTTCGATGGAACTCCAAGCGTGGACCAGAATTTACCTGGGAGCGCGAGGACAACATGAAAGCAAAGTATCCCCACCTGTTCGAGAAGTAAGCCCGACCTTTATGCTTAAATTTCGGGACGAAATTTCTTTAACAAGGGGAGACTATGACAACTAGTACCAGACCGGCCGGCAAGTCCGTACGGTGCGTGTACTTTCAACAGTAACTACGTGTGATTTCATGTGTATACACAGTATTTGTACTAACAGAATTCAGATTTACAAGAAACAGTTGTATGTATTTTGGTCTAAACCTAAATACTGTAAGTACAACACTCACTTTAAACATTAGTTGTGTGTATTTAAGTGAAAACCTAAGTACAGTTAACACAACTAAACATGAGAAACAACGATGTTCAAGCGAATGACAAAAACAAATCGGTTGTGATCTGATATCCATAGATGACAGGAATCAGATGGCCGATAATTCAATGTGAAAACAATGTGATATCAGGGTGTTTAATTGAGTCCGACAGTGAGGAAACACAATTAAAACATAAATTGCAGTGTCGTTTCAGAATAACGAACTCACAATGTGTTTGTGTGGGTGACGATTCACACAAACATATCTGTGAGATTAACGTTCTGAAATGATGACTGGGAAGTAGAATACAAAAGTCGGAAAGCAAAACCATTGTCGTGTTCGTTCGAATGACGATTCGAACGAATACGCGCGATGGTGACACGATCCGACGAAACGAAAACGAAACACGACACGAACGAAAAAAATTTAATAAAATAAAATAAATTACGCGCAAAGTTCTGGATACGCGACAAAAACGCGAACCGAGCAACCGAAACAAACCCGAACACCACATGGGGTATAAAAACCCTAAATGAGAGTTTCCTTTCATTTTTATCACTCACACTCTCTCTTACTCAAAATTCCGGCCACCACCCTTCCACGACCATTTCCACCTTTAAAACCCCATAACTTCTTCATTTCTCAACGAAATTGGGTGATTCTTGAACCCACGCAAAGCTCTTGATGTTCTCTACGTGAAAGTACAACAGATAGGAGATGATAACCACTGAAAAAGAAGGTATGATGCCATAAGGAAACCTGGAAATAGGGTTTTGTTACCATTGATAGATCTAAGTCCATCCAACAGGTGAAGAACTTAACCCGCACTCTCCTTACATCCCTGGGTTCGAATCTGTGCATGGACGCACCATGGGAGCAGCTAGGTCGGGGGTTCGAGCTTGGTGTCAAGAAGAAACACACAGGGTTCGGGGCTGTACATCGGCCGAACCCTTTGAAAGGTGGCCGAACCTTGGCTGATGGGAAGCCGAACCCTGTGCTGCGTCTCAGCCGAACCATCCTCAGTCGAAACATGCCAGGCGAACCCTGTCTAGCGAACCCAGCTCACGCAGCCGAACCCTAACGCCACGAACCCTAGTGATAATGACCGAACCTTGGATGCATCGGCCGAACCTTTCTAGCCCATGCACGAACCTTTCTCAGTTAGAACCTGGCCGAACCTCTACGTGGGTGTATCCGAACCTTTCCTTGGTGACGAACCCTTGCACAGGAACCATGTAGCCGAACCATTCACATCGATTATGGGCCGAACCTTTTTTGCTTTATTCGGGAAACTCAAGGTATGGACGAACCGAACTTGGAACGAACCCTTAGGTTCGGTGGGACCAAAGATGAGCCGAACCTTGAGCACCAAGGCAAATAGGTTCGCTGGGACGGTTATCGAATTGGTTGATCATCTTGAAGCCGTTCGGTCGAGACACCCTAAGCTCAACTCCTAATGTTCAATCGACTTGTTTTGAGCCCACGGTTTATCTAATTAGTCCATAAACAAAATCATTCGGCCCACACACATTTAATTCGGCCCAATTGATATGGACTAAACTAGCCCAAGTCTTGCTCTCGGCCCAATCACAAACGAAAACCCACAATTCTATTCGGCCCACAAGATAGAACCGGCCCCAAAGACCATCCATTGGCCCACGTTTTCCTAAGGCCCAATTGAAGTGGCCCAAGGATGATTACATTCGGCCCACTTGATTTAGGGTATAACCTAATACATTCATAAAGTACAAACATTTTGATTACTTAATTATGATGAAACAATCTGTTTAAGAAATTATAAGTATTAAAGGTTGATAACCTTTTCTGTTTAATTAAAACTCAAGAGAAACATGAAGCCATCATCAATGACAAATCAAGTAATCAAATTGTTAAGTTAATTACATGGCTCTTAGCAAGAGAATCGGGGGCCGAATGATAATCAAGACCAAGAGATGGTGACTAAGTTAGGGATAACACATATACGCGCACAAAATCTGACGATTTATACTTATAAGTTACATACAACGTGAAATCAATACAGGATCGTGAAAGAAAATTCAACGACAAACAAGAGCGCGTGCATTCTTTCTTTTAAGCTAAGTCAACCCTACAACAACAAGGTGAGTTCATATGCCCCTTTTACTCTAATCTTAACTGATTTTCAACCTTCGGGGCTGAGAAACATGTTTACTTTTAATTATTTAAAAGTTCTGTTGAACATGTTATTTATACTTTGATTTAGATAATATTTAACTGTTTATTATCGCTTATCATGGTATGCATGCTTGTATGATCACGACATGACAGGGATAATCAGATGAACAAGATAATATATCTTATTATTTCATCAACACATAGAATAATATAGTTATAAGATTTTATCTTATAATACACAGTTATTCTTACATAAACAGACATTGGAACAATCACAGGCAAACATATGAATGTTATAAAGATATTACATATCTTTGTAATAACATTCGACACAAGAGTTAAGTAAGTGTAATAGGACAAGTCCTTTTAACACTTAGCTTTACAACTCAACACATATTACAGGAGAACATGGAACAAAGAATGATAATCATGATAATGTAACTTCATGATAACAACATCATTCATTCAAATGATTAACATAACGTAATAAGACAAGCTCTTATTTAACTTTGTTAATAACATGGAGAACATATGACAATGAGAACAACAATACAGATGAAGACAATTACAATGAGTTACTATTGAACTGTTGTATTTTATATCACTTCAATCATGTGCCAATTGTACAAGTTGATCATGTAAGCCCCTTTAATTCGCTGAGCAGTTAGTTTGACGTGACTAAACCGACGATAGCATAGTGGTACCATAGGTTTGACAAACCTCTAGCTTGTAGGGCTAGTATGTTGATCGTATTGATTCATTGGCCGGTAACGTATGACCGGTGACAGGGAGACCTCAAGTCCGGTTCTGGGAAGCGACACATGGTGATATTAATCTACAGTGATAAGTAATTAATCTAGCGGTAATCCTATTGACTAGTAGGTTGAGAAAGTGATCTTCTCTCATGTTACACTACTAGTAATAGATTTTGTTGAGGACACTAGACATACAAGGTGGTAGAGGTAAATCGGATGCATTGAAATCTGATTACGTGAGGATTTCAATGGATTCCTTTTAGGCTCTATGCACTATAGTTCAAGAACAAATTGCAAGTGGTTAACTAACACTCTTAATATTTAAAAGTGTAACAACAGTTAACCCCATGATTATAGAATAATACAAGGAACATATTTGATAAATCTAATATCCTTAACATATATAATGGTTACCTAACTTCGGTTCGATAACTACAATTACATCATTATATTATTCTATACAATTTATCACAGGTGATTCAAGAATGGTATGAACATGTGGAAATTTGAGAATGGAAATCCATAGTTGAATTGCAAGTAGTGTGGAACTTGTTTGAGCATGTGGTGGGATGGCGTCTTGGCTTGACCCTTTCGTATGCCCTATATATAAGCATGCTTGATCCAGTCTCACATCACTTGTACATACAACTATGGAGAAGCCATTGGGTGAACAAGTGGAACAAATGACATGCAAGTAACATTATATACGTTGTGATTGTGCATGTGGATGAATCAAGGTTTTCAATTAACTTACTTATGAACTCACCAACCTAGTGTTGACTTTGTTTAAATACATGTTTTCTCAGGTGATGAACAGGTGTAGATACATACATGCAAGGATTAAGCTAGTGGACTTTTAGAAAACCTAGCTTTATTTTGTGTTGCATGCTTTTGGTGACAAGAACAATGAATCATCTTTTGTAGATGTTGTACATATACAAGATATAGTTATATTGATTCTTTTGATAGACTTACTCGATTAAATTATGAACGATACATTGTAATTTAATCTTGTAAATCTATATCATGGATGTGTTAGCATTTCTCATTTATATTATCATGTGCTATGTAAACAATCTGATCATTTGATTATCACTCAAGATATCGTGCCCCGAGAACCTTCCACCCGACGGGAAAGCCCGATCCGTTCCCGCCGGCCCGGGGTGTGACACAAAGGTTTTCTCAAGACCTTTGAGTTCATCAAGTTTTTATGATGACTAAAGAGAGAAAGTGTTACCGATGTGGTAATATGGGTCATTTAGTTGCTAACTGCAATATAGAGTTCAGTTCAAGTGATTGTGACAGTTTGAGGTCTTTCTCACCAAGGGAAACACGAAAGTGTTTACTTCTTGTGGTAAAGGACATATTTCTGCTAACTGTCCAAATAACAAAGTCATAAAGTGTTCTGATGAGGAGTTTCGGGCGCATGTTTCAAGTCGAAGCTCTAAGAGAGATAGACCTAGTGAAGATGAGATGAGAGTTCTTAGGAAATTCAACCCTGATTGTTTTTGGGTGCAAGAAGAAATCAAACAAAAGAGAAGAATTTTTGAAAGCAAAAGAAATGTTAAAAAGATTGTGAAAATTGTGACTTCATTTGATGATGATTCATTTGAAAATTTTTCATCAAGATCTTCGTCTTCAATACAACCTATCAAATCTAAATCATTTTGGAAACTCAAACATAGATCAGGTGACGAATTTTCTAAGAAAGATGAGGACACAAGTGATGATGGTTATTCAATGAGGTCATCACAAAAGAATGGAAAAGGCCCATTCCGGGAGACTGGACGCCGAAATGGTGGGGGTCATCCCTTTTGAATACTGACAAGTTTCTTTTAATTTATTATGCAGGTTGCATTCACGGGCCATATTAACAATCGTTGGATTATTGATAGTGGATGTTCCCGTGATATGACTGGACAATTGAATTTGTTAAGATATTTCAAGCTTGTGAAAGAAAGTTATGTGAATTTTGCTGGAGATAAAGTAGGTCAAATTACAGGGATTGGTAGTTTGACAAATGGAAAGGTTTCTTTTGACAATGTCAATTTTTGCAAAGAATTAACTAACAGTTTGTTGAGTGTATCGCAGATTTGTGATAAAGATTACAAAGTGATGTTCTGACGAGTGGATTCTGATGACAGCTGAGAGGAGTAAGGATCTTTATGTGCTTGACATGGTAAAGGCAGAGACAGTAAATAATGTGGAAACATGCCTGGTGTCTAAAGTATACAGGCACATGTGGAAACCGAGTATACAGGCACAGGTTTAAGCACTACATACAAAATCAAACACATGCCTATATACAGGCAACTAGTATCGGCAACTTCGATACTATTAATATCGAC
The DNA here is from genome assembly GCA_009363875.1 of Mikania micrantha. Classification (NCBI taxonomy): domain Eukaryota; kingdom Viridiplantae; phylum Streptophyta; class Magnoliopsida; order Asterales; family Asteraceae; genus Mikania; species Mikania micrantha. The sequence goes on from CM018685.1 coordinate 19,788,388, forward strand.
AACTTCCATACCGATACAACTAGTATCGACAATATACATGTCGATACTACTAGTATCGATGGAACTCATATCGATGCAATTAACATCGACAATCAATACTTGAAAAATACTAGAAATTCAATGAAAATACAAAATACAACTCAAATACATGATCTAGACAAAAAACAATGTCTTTAGTAATCATCGAAAGCTGTTCATAAATCAGTGCACTAACAAGCTCCCGTTAACAACAGCTCGTTTGAGACAAACAGTAGCTTCCAACAAGTTTCTTAGGCCAGATCAAGATCTACAAGTATCTGAAATTGTTTCTCCTTCTTCTCAAATATATGAGTTGTATTCTGAATTATTGTAATCAAATAACAATAATTAATCACCCAAAGCATTTACTATTTTTATGTGCAAACAGTCTTCCACTTAGTACTAGCCTCGGTATTAGACTTAACAACCTTCCAAACCCTCTTTGGTTGGGCTTCAATATTATCGTTTCAATTTCATGAAACTGGCATTCAGCTTCTTTCTGAATCTCATGATTAATATGATACCTTCTTTTGCCATCCATACTGGAACCAGATCTCTGAGTATTCCAGGTTTGCTGAAAAGATTGAGTATACTATTGAAAACTGTAGATACATGTTTTGTCCCTAGTTCGGTTATGTAAATGGCTATCATGTAATCATTCAAAGTATTAATGGAAATTGTCTTTATATCAAATTCATCATGTTTATGTTTATTGATTATTGATTATTAATGTTTATCTAAGTGTTTGATTTGATTATTAAATGTTTGAGTATGAAAACTGCTCATTCGGCCGAATGACTCTAGAATGAAGTCATTCGGCGAATGAGAGTTGTATCGAATGTCTAAGTTCAGAATGAGTCATTCGCCGAATGACTCATTCGAATGACTGCTCATTCGAGCTTAGTCATTCGCCGAATGAGCTGCTTCGGCCACTCATTCGGCCGAATGACTACAGCTTATAAATAGAAGTTCAAATCATTTCAAACCTAACTTTCCCGAGCCCTCCTTCTTCCCTAGCACTCCAGTGTCAAAACCCTTGAATATTTGAGCGGTTCTTGTGCCTCCAAGTTCGATTCTCAACCCGTGGTGTTCGATCGTTGCTTCAAAGTCGTTTCTATAGCCTCGGATCACCACGGTTTCTGTTGGTTTCGTTTGGAAAACCCTGGAATAGGATTCCGCACTATCCCAGAGGTTGTCGAGTAGTTTTTCATTGGATTCGGATTGTTTCCGAGCTCCCGATCGGTCCAACAAAGTGGTATCAGAGCTTTGGCTCTTGATTCTACTCGATTTCCATCCAAAACCATCAGATTTGAGTTACCCAAAACCCTGATTTTCGTAACTTCCAAAAACCCTAAGTTTCTTGCTTCCAAAGTCACTATTTCATTGAGATTTCAAGTGTTTTTGTGGTTCATTTGATCTAATTTCTTCCCAATTGGTTAATCATCATGTCTTGAAGTTCTGTGCAAAATTTGGTGGCTAGATCTGGTCAAAATCGAAAGATATTGCGATTTTTGTTGTCAAAAACCCCAGATCGCCGAATGACTCTGGCGGCCGAATAAGTTCAGCCGAATAGCCTTCCATTCGCCGAATAGCTCTCATTCGGCGAATAGCTCCTTCGCTACTCCCATTCGCCGAATAAGTCTCATTCTGAATCTTCATTCGGCGAAAGACCCCATTCGCATTGCCATTCGGCGAATAGATCATTCGACTTCTTCATTCGCCGATTGTCATACTCAGCTTGTCATTCGGCATTTCCACTCATTCGGCCCCCGACATTCGCCAGTTTGTCAGTCATTCGGCCTTTGCTTCTGAAAAATTTTCTAAGTGTTAAATTTCATTTCTTCTGATCAAATGGAGGATTTAGCTCTTATGGCTAACCAAAACCATCGCATTCAGACTCTCTTGTTGACAGAGAATGAGACAGGGAACTCAAACAAAGCTCCTAAGTTGTTGAATTTAGATGATTACCCTCACTGGAAATATAGATTTGAGATTCACATCAATGGGGTGGATACAAATCTGTGGATGATGATTGAAGGAGGTTATCTGCGGCCTCTGAATGAAGATGGAACTCCTATGCTAGTCACACGGATGACTGAGCCTCAGAGGAAGTTGTATGATTATGAGAAGAAAGCCTATGCTATTTTGTCACAGTCTATTGCCACTGATATCTTCCATCAGTTTAGACAGTTTCCTTCGGCTAAGCTTCTGTGGGATGCATTGCAGCAAAGATATGAGGGTAATGATGCTTTGAAGAGCATTAAGTCTAAAGCTTTGAAAAAGGAATTCAACAGCTTTATGTATGTGGGAAATGAGTCCCTTGATGAGTTGATTGCAAGGTTTTATCATCTGTTGAGTGAGTTGTTCAACCACGAGGTCAAAACCACAACTCAAGAGAAGATTCAATGTTTGGCAGATGCACTACCTCCAAAATGGGAGTCCTTCTTGATGGTACTCAAGCAAAATCAGATGATGGCTCATATGGACATCAATGATTTCATTCAGAAGCTAAAAGAGCAGGAGATAGAGAACAAATGGAAGGCCAAGAGGGTTGCACAAGTTCAAGATCCTTCTCTATACTACTCCACTCCAACAGTTGATAAGTCTACAACTCATGCTCCTCTGAAAACTGCCTTTGTGTCTAAAGCTTCTGAAGCCCCATCTGCAGCTCAGATGCACTTTAGCCCATCTTCTTCATCGAGCTCACAACAAGAGCATCATCAGCCTACTGCAAGTCTGAAGACAGAGAACTTTGATAAAGTCACAGTTGAGATTGCTAAAGAGCACATGGGTCTTCTGTCAACATTGGTTAGTTCATATGATGGATTGGTTGCTGGTCAAATCGGCAATCCATATTTGACCAATGATGACTACTCTCAAATTGATCCTGATGATATGGAAAGAATTGACATCATGTGGGCATTAGCTAGTGCAGTCAGAAGAGCTAAGGAGTTTGTGAAGAGGACAGGAAAAGACATCAATCTAAACAAGGAGTCCAAGTTTGGATTTGATATGGCTTCTGTTACATGCTACAACTGTGGTGAGAAAGGACACTTTGCTAGACAATGCAAACAGCCAAAGAAAGCTGGAAACAAGAACCCATTTCAGCATCAGAAGTCTGCTCCCGCTAATTCTGAAAGGCGATTAGTTCCTATTGATTCTCCTACAACAGCTGGATCTTCATCTTCTGGTAGTAAAGCCTTGATGGTTCAACAAGATGAAGGGGTAAATTGGGACTTCAGATTCAATGCTGACAAGGATGATCAAGAAAAAGCATGTGTGGCAGAGATTCAGATTTCTGATGACATTGTTGAAGAAAGCTGTCAGGGAGATGTGTTGGTGACTGATGACAAAGCATCAAGTTCAGACTCAGAAAGTTTGACAGATTCTGACACTCAAGAATCTGATGGAGAAGCTGATGACTCTTCAACTCAATTTGCTTTGATGGCAAACTCTTCTGCTTCTACTGATTCTTCTGAGCAGGTATACACTGATTGTTCATCTTCTAAATCTGATTGTTTCAATTGTGTTGATCTTAGAAGCAAGGTCCTTGCTTACCAGAAGCACAACAGTGATCTTATGACCGATCTCGACCTGTGCATTGAAGCAAACAAAGTTTTAAAATCTAATGAAAAAGATTTTCAAAATAAAATTGATCTTTTAAATAGACAACTGCATGAGGCCGAGATCGCTGTTCTGAACAAGCAAGATGCTATTACTTCTTATCTCAATACCATAAATGAGATTAAGAAGAAATTAGCATTAGTTGAGTGTGATTATGAGACTTTGGGACAGAAGCTCAAGAGCTATGAGAGCTCCTCTTATATCATTGAGCATATGATCAGTAGAGGTACTGATCAGGGGAAGGAGCAGGTTAATTATCAAAAATGTCCTCCACCAATCCTAAATGCCTTTGTCAACACTCCAAATGACAAAGACGTAAAGGATTTTCAAGTTACTACTCCGTTAGTAGTTGATCCAGTTAGTCTGAGTGAAAATCAGAGTTCATCTCAGACTAAGGATTCAAGGGTGGATGGAATCGTGGAAGATTGGGTTTCTGATTCCGAGGATGAATCAGAGTATTCATCAAAGCAGAGTACTCCTCGGAATCAAATTACTAGTGTCATGAAAGGTGACCCAATCTCCAAATCAAAGATTTACAAGGAACTCTGCTTTGTTAAAGCTTCTCAGGAGTCTGAAGCTAATTGTACTACCAAATCAGCTCAGTTTGGTAACAAAGGAAGGAAGGGTTTGGGTTTTGAGCAAGATTGTCAAAAATCAAATGTTTTTAAATCAACTAAAAAGTCATTTTCTGATTTAAAACACTTTCATAAAAAAGATGTTAAAGTCTGTTTTGAGTGTGGTGAACCAGGGCACATTGTGAGGTTTTGCCCTCAGTTGATCAGACCTAAGGTTGTCCCTTTCATAACCTTAAGGTCTGCTTTACCAAAACCTAGCAAATCTGTGTCTAAATCTTTTCAGTCAAAATCTTCATTTCACACTCAGTCTAAGGGTTCAGACAAGGGTAAGGGACAGTTGGAAACATTGGTTGTTCCAAATGAGGTTAAAGTCAATCAATCAAAACAATCATCCATTTATCTGAAAACCTCTTTTGATAAAAATGCAATTTGGAAAGTTAAATCATCTGAGGTGTCTGTTCCACAAATTTCAGATAAACCTATTCCTAAGGGAAAATGGATCGATGTTTGGATCCGAGACTCAATGGGTCAACCCAAGACCGTAAAGGCTTGGGTTCCCAATGTAAACTGATAGTCTCTTTATTGTGCAGGTTGCCCCAAAAGCTGGAGTAAACAGCAATTGGATCGTTGATAGTGGGGCTTCCAGACACATGACTGGTGATATTTCTTTGCTCACCAATGTGAACTCAGTTCGAGGTGGCTATGTAGCTTTTGCTGGAGACAAGGGTGGTTTTATTACAGGAGAGGGAATCTTGACAAATGGACAGGTTTCATTCGATAATGTCAGATATGTCAAACAGTTGGAAAACAACCTCCTGTCAGTCTCTCAGATTTGTGATAAAGAGTACAAGGTTCTGTTTGATGATTCAAAGTGTTATATTCTCAAGCAAGGTGTGCAGATACCTGAAGATTGGATTTTGATGTCTGCTCCAAGAAAACAAGACTTGTATGTTCTCAATATGGCCACAGCTTCAACTACATCCTCCACAGCTTCATGTTTTAAGACAAAGGCAACTGAAAAAGATTCAATCCTTTGGCATAAGAGGATGGGCCATTTGAGTTTACGCAAGATGAATCATCTGGTACACAACAGTTTGGTTGAGGGAGTTAGCTTGAAAAATTTTAAGCTGTCTGATATCTGTGTTTCATGCAAGAAAGGAAAGCAGTCTAAGCAGTCTCATAAGCTGAAAAAGTATCATTCAATCAATGTTCCTCTTGAGCTTCTCCACATGGATTTGTTTGGTCCAGTAAATCGGAAGAGTATAGCTGGAGATCAATACTGCCTGGTTATTACAGATGAATACTCCAGATACTCTTGGGTCTTCTTTTTGAAGGAGAAATCAGAAACGTTTGATTGCATTCAAGTTTTGGTTACCAAACTTGAATCGCTCTATAAGCTCAAGATTCGTCAGTTTCGAACTGATAATGGAACCGAGTTCAAAAATCACAATATGGAGAATTTTTGTAATGCAAGAGGCATTGTACAACAGTTTAGTGCTCCATATGTTCCACAGATGAATGGCGTTGCTGAACGCAAGAATAGGACATTGATTGAGGCTGCTAGAACTATGCTTGCTGATTCTTCTCTACCGGTTCAATTCTGGAATGAAGCTGTTGCCAATGCTTGTTACACATTGAACCGGGTTCTTATTGTGAAGAGACATGGGAAAACTTGCTTTGAACTGCTCCATAACCGAAAGCCAAATCTTAAGTATCTAGAACCATTTGGTGCTCCATGCACCATGCTTAAGAAACATGAGCAGGGCAAGTTCAATGAAAAGGTGGAAGAAGGGTACTTTCTTGGGTACAGCACTCCAAATAAGCGAGTTTACAACATTGCAACTCATAATGTGGAGGAGTGGTACCATGTGGATGTTCAGAAGTATACAATGCCCCCACCTGGAAAAGGGCCAGATTGGATGTTTGACTATTCCAGTCTTTTTGACTCATTCAATATGCCCCCCATGTACTCAGATGAAGATGTGGCTGTTCAGATGTTGTATGATGTGCAGAATGCACCCGATGCTACTTTTCAACCTACATCTACATCTGGTCCCTCTACACAGGTAAATGATGACAGCTCAGACACAGATGACAATCCCCCAGCTGCTCCTGAACCAGTTGTTGATAATCTTGTACCTGATCTTGAGGACCTGAATTTGAATAACTTAGATCCTGAGGTTGAGGTTCCTGCTCATCCTGTTGGAAGAATTAATCGAATTCATCCTCAAGACAACATTATAGGGAGTCCTTTAGATGGAGTAAAGACTCGAAGTCAGATTTCTTCAGGTGGTCTTGCAGACGTTCTTGATTTTGCAGATGTAAGCTTTTGTGCTCATTCCTGCTTTATATCTCAAGTGGAACCGCGTACCGTCACTGAAGCTCTCAAAGAAGAATCATGGGTAGACGCCATGCAAGAGGAACTGCTGCAGTTCAAGAAGTTAGGGGTCTGGCAACTAGTTGATAAACCCAAAGGTGCAAAAGTCATTGGAACTAGATGGGTACTTCGTTGCAAAAAGGATGATCATGGGATAATTGTGAGAAACAAGGCTCGTCTAGTGGTTCAAGGATTCAGACAGATAGAGGGATTGGATTATAATGAGGTGTTTGCTCCGGTCGCTCGATTAGAAGCCATTCGTATCTTTCTGGCTTATGCATCCTTCAAAAAGTTCAAGGTTTATCAGATGGATGTAAAGAGCGCGTTCCTTCATGGAGTTATCAGTGAAACTGTGTATGTCAATCAACCTCCCGGATTTGAAGATCCACTGCATCGTGATAAAGTCTACAAACTAGACAAAGCTTTGTATGGATTACATCAAGCCCCGAGAGCGTGGTACGAGACACTTTCCACTCACCTTCTGAACAACGGGTTCAGAAGAGGTGTCATTGACTGCACTTTATTCATCCGTGAGAAGGACAGTGATTTACTCTTGGTACAAGTGTATGTGGATGATATAATTTTTGGATCTACAAATGATGATCTGTGCAAGGAATTTGAGACAGTTATGAAAGAAAAATTTGAAATGAGTTCGATGGGAGAGATGAAGTTTTTCTTGGGTTTACAGGTGGATCAGTCTGAGGCAGGGATTTTTATTCATCAAACCAAATATGTTGGTGACATTCTGAGCCGGTTCAGTATGTCTGATGCGAAGCCTGCTGGTACCCCACTGGCGATTAATCACGGGATTACTCCAGATGAAAAGGGGGAGTTAATTGATGCCACTCTGTATCGGGGAATGATCGGATCTCTCATGTATCTCACTGCCTCTCGGCCAGATATCATGTTTGCCACTTGCTTGTGTGCTCGTTATCAATCAAAACCAAGAGTATCTCACCTGATTGCTGTCAAAAGGATTATGCGTTATCTGAAGGGTACTCCGGAACTTGGCTTATGGTACCCTAATGATGATAACTTTGAACTTACTGCATACAGTGATTCAGATTATGGCGGATGCAAAAGAGATTTCAAGTCAACATCTGCGGGTTGTCAGTTCTTTGGAAACCGTTTAGTCACCTGGCAGTGCAAGAAGCAGACGTCGGTGTCTACTTCAACCTGTGAAGCTGAATATATTGCTGCTGCAAGTTGCTGTTCACAAATCATCTGGATTCAACAGCAACTCAGGGACTATGGGTTACATTTTTCTAACACTCCTATCTATGTTGATAACACTGCCGCCATAGCTGTCACTAAAAATCCAGTTCAGCACTCCAAAACTAAACACATCGACATAAAATATCACTTCATACGTGATTGTTTTGAGAAGAAATTAATCGATGTTGTTAAAATTCACACCGATCACCAAAAAGCCGATCTTTTTACAAAAGCTTTTGATAAACCCAGATTTCTATATCTGTTATCGGCTAATGGTGTTTTTCACAAGGATGAAGTTCAATCCGCATCTGAGTCTAACAAATGATCATCATTTTAATTAGATAGTTTTATTTATTTTTAGTATTTTCATTTTCTATAGTATAGTTGTCTTTTATTAACAAAAATACAAAAAGATTTTCTATTTTTAGGTTTTTAGGGGGAGATATAGAAATTTGAAAAACCAAAAACAATAGAAAATTTGAAAAACTCAAAAACAATAGAAAAATGAAAATCCAAAAACAATAGAAAAATGAAAAATGAAATAGTCCTGTTTAATGACATAACACATTGATTTCATTATGTCATAGAAGCAGAAATGAATGCATGAGCTAAAATCACAAGGAAATAATGATGGGATGTACTGATAGGCTGACTATACAAAATAAATAAACAATATATGAGAACTTAGAAAGTTTGATTTGTGGGATCCAATTTATTAAGGCTTTTGAGTGAGAAATGGTTTTTGACTCAAATCAAGCATACACCTGTCATCATGGAATCAAATGAGTTTTCATTCAAAGAAAAATAAAGGCAAGCTGGTATTAAGCTTGAGGAAAATCAAAAACAAGCTGGTATTAAGCTTGATAAAGAAAAATTAAAAACAAGCTGGTATTAAGCTTGAAGAAAACCTAATGCAAGCTGGTATTAAGCTTGAGAAAAACTTAAACAAATAAAAATAAAGTTCGATTCCATACATGTGCCATATTGCTGGGACGGACCTAGCTGAAGCCATCCATGTGGATAGAACAAGAAAAACACAAAAAGATAATGAATGATTGAATCTTATTGAATTCATGATGACTGGTATTAAGATATGCTGAAATGAATTTTGAACTAATTTTGATCTTAATTGATGAAATGAATTGGGGAACTCAATCAGAAAATATGAGGGATCATTTAGTTTGTTTAAGAGTTGAGTATTGTTCAGTTTAAATTTGGACAAATATATCAGTAATCGTGTCAATATGAAATTGTGATTGAAGTGAAGCATTCATTGAAGGTTATATGATGTGATCAGAGATTTGTGTTATCTTATTAATGGGCTTTTCACAAAAATATGTGTTTACTTGTGTTTATTTGCTTTTAATTTGTGTTTGTACAGTTGTTTAGTTGTCTCAGAAAAATACAAAAAGATTTTCTATTTTCAATTTTGTTTTAGATGATCATTTGTAGATTCGGATACCTGTCATATCTGAATCCTGAACCAACTAGACATATCTTCATAATTGGTTAAAAGTTTGGTGCTTAAAATGTCAAATCTTTGAAATTTTGGAGTTTTGAAAAATCCATTTCTCATTCGTACGAATGAGAGACAGAATGAATTCATTCGGCCGAATGAGAATGAGTCATTCGACTGAATAAGCTTCTCAGAATGAACTTCATTCGGCGAATGAAGAGTGTCGAATGTCTCTTTCGACATTCTCATTCGGCGAATGAACTTAATCGATTGACTCATTCGCCATATTCATTCGGCGAATGGAACATAATCTTTGTGACCTTTCGCCTAGCTCATTCGGCGAATGAGTACACAGTATATAACTGTGGTTCGGCCGAATGAGGGTCATTCGACTATTTACTCTTTCGCGATTTCAGACGAACCCCATTCGGCGTAACACACACTTAGTCATCCTTTTCAATTTCTTGTGACTGTGACAGATCTTGCCACTGATAATCTTATTGTTCTCATCCTCAGCATGGCAGGATACAAATCAGTACCGAAGCATAACATCTGTGCCCATCTTGATCTGACGACTCCGAACGCGAAGCATTATGCTGATATCATTACTTTCCTGAGGCGTTCCAGGATTTTCACTGCCATTTCGACCGTTCATGTGCCTTATTTATCACATCAGCAGGATTTCTGGACATCAGCTGATATTGACTGTGAGGCCGAGCCTACAGTCATTAGGGGCAAGGTCAGAGGTCATGACGTTGTAGTGTCAGCTGAGCACATACGGAGGGTGTGTGGTTTTCAGGACTCTCCGGATCATCCAGTTCTTCTTGACAGATTTCTAGTACGTGGATGCTTCCTCAGATGCAAGTACGAGGGAGATATTGGAGCCGGGATTTTGAACAAAGCGTTCATGTCCCCGCAGCTCAAGTACTTGGCGCATGTACTTGTACACTGCCTTGGCTCCAGGAGAGGAGGTTTCGATGATATGCGCGAAACCATACAGTGCGCATTTGCTGCCCTTGTGCTCAACAAACCATTCAACTTCTCCGAGATGGTTTTTCTGCACATGAAGGAGAACGTGGGGCTGAAGGGTGACAAGAAGTTTTTGATGTACCCTCGATTCATACAGCAGATCATTGATGCACAGATTCCAGATCTCCCAAAGCTGAATGCTGACATTATCAGATTGGAGCACATGAATGACATAACTCTCAACAGAGTTTTGTCATACAGAGGGAAGGAGAGGAAGCCTACAACTCGATCATTATTTGGTCACCTCTCCCGACCTGACTACAGGGCTCCAGCTGGAAGGAGATGGAGACACGATGACTCCGATTCAGATGTGGAGGACATTGTGGTCCCAGTTGGTGATGATGACAGTGATGGTGATGAGGGAGATGGTGGTGCAGGCCCGAGTGGTGCTGGTGTGGAGATGAGCACTGTTGCTGTTGAGAGCACAGGTGCGGGTGAGATGCCATCAGTACACATAACCACTACTGCTTCAGTGAGCATGGTTGATGTTACTGCTTCTGGTGTTGGAGCTGATGTTGCTATGTCTACAGCTCAAGAGGAGGATGTGGATATCGAGTCACTGATGAACTTGGATTTCTTGTCTACTACTACTTCATCAGTGACTGCTCCTCTCGATGTCTCTATTCCACATTCCTCAGGTGGTGATGATGAGTCAGAGGACTCGAGTGAGGAAGAAGGTGTAGCAGGTGAAGGTGATGAAGATAGTTCTGATTCTGAGAAGACTCATGATGATGAGTTTGAGAAGGTGGATGAGGGTGGAAGAGTGGTAATGAGGAAGAGAAGGAGGACAAATGATGATTTGAAGGATATTACTGATACGATATTTATTCCGGAGTTTGACATTTCTCCCACTCCAAGGTCATCTGCTCCTGCTTCCACAGCTGTGATATCTTCTGCTGGTGCTACCACCTCATCCAGAGCTGGAAGGGGAAAGAGAACCCGATTCTCTTTCCAAAGGAGGTCAGAACTGACTACAGCTGCTGCAACTACTGTCACGTCAGTAGCAGCTGTGTCAGTTTCTTCACTGACAAGGACAAGGGCCATTCACACTCAGGCCATTACTGCCCCTCTGTCCACTCCTTTCATTCAAGAGCCTGTTTATGTTGCTGCTTCCTCTGGCCCCTCCACAGTTCGTGCTGATGTTCATATACCTGCTGTTTCAGTTGTAGATCAGCTTAGTACACTGAACAGTATGGTCTTGAGACTGATGGAGAGGAGCATGGAGCAAGAGAGGAAGAATAAAGAGCAGGAGTTGGTTATTGCTCAGCTCACTCTGAGGATTGAAGAGCAGGATACTCTGCTGCTTCAGGCTGCAGACCAGAGGGCCGATTTGAGGGCCAGGTCTGCACAACAGGAGGAGCAGCTCCTGAAATATATTGATGAGCACAACCAGTTGGCTCTGACAGCCTCTGGTTTCAGTGATCGGATCCTGCAGCTAGAGTCTGAGAATGCTCGTCTAGCTGGACTTGTCGAGGGTTCGAAGGAGAGTACTCCCAGACTGGAAGGAGCTGAGGATCGTTCCGATGATTCAGACAAAGAAGAAGATGAAGAAGAGTCTGATGAGGAACAGGTGGATTACGAAGATTCCGATAAAGACGATGAGTCTGATGATGATGATGATCATGATGATGAGGCCAAGGACGGATCTGGCAATGGGTCTTCTGGTTCATCGAGTACTGATGATGATGACGATGATGATCAGGCCCCTCCCTCATCAGAGATTCGATCCAAGAAGGCCAATGATAAGAAGAAAGCCTCTGCTCCACCTCCTCCTGCACAGACAGATGAACCCAAAGCTACTGAGGAAGTCCAAGCTGTGCCTCTGAGACGTCAACTCGATGAGACTCTTACTATGATCTTAGACGCTCAAGGCATTATACAGCACTCAGTGAGCTACGACAAGGAGGAGGGTGAAATCATACACTGCTTGTCAAAAGAGCAAATAGCCGAGCTGTTCAGGTTGAATCCTGATGAGGTGGTCACTGAGGACACCTCTGTACCCAGTACTGCAGAGCCCGAACCAGAAATTTTTGATGATGTAGATGAAGTCATTTTGGAAGACATCACAGAAGAAGAGTATCCAAAGTATACATCGGCTGAAGCTGAGTTGCCTACATTCACTGAACCATTTGATCAGGAAACGGAGGATCTCTTGGTCAGATATCTTGAAGAGCAAGTAGAGGCTAGCAAGGCTGAAGCTGATGACTTAAAGAAAAGAAAGGAAGAATGGGCTGCGTACTGGGAGGTACTAAAGAAACAAAGCACTGAGAAGATGCCAGCAACGCACAAGAAAGTCTACAGAACCAAAGGATATAAGGCTGGAGGTCAGATACTCAGCTGGGCATACTTCCATGATCTTGGGTGCTACGCAGTAAAGAGGGAAAAGGGTATAGATTACTTCAAACACCCGCATGATTTCAAGACGCTGCCTGGATTCGAGGTCAATCAACTAGCACGTCTGAACTTGCTATACTGTGAAGACTCCGGGATGTCTGCTTGGTTCTCTCGACAAATCAAGTATGAATACCGGAAGAGATGGGTGAATTTTCAGCCGCAGCAGCCAGAGAGGTACTATCTACCAGAGATTGACGGAGATACCCAGAAGCATAAAGTAATCCTGAAGTGGCTTCCCCCTAAAGTCATGAAGAAGATTCCTTTACGGAAGATGCGTCAAGACTTTATGGAGGGCTTCCGATGGTGGTACTATGATGGGAGAACCGGTGAGGCTGTGATCGTGCTGTGCAAAGACAAGAAATGGGAAACTGTCAGAGTTTTTGATCCCATGTGGCTGACCAATCTTTCATTGAATGATGTTAAAGCTTTCTATCGACATCAGATTTTCTTCGACGTACAGGATATGGAGCAGGCTCTTCAGTATATGAGAGTTATTCGTCTCTGTATCTGCTTAAAGATTCATGCTGGTGCTGATTGGAAAGCTATCTCAGAAAAGATTGCAAAGAAAGACATTCCAAAGAGTTGAACTAGGTCCAAGGGGGAGTATGTAGATACATGTTTTGTCCCTAGTTCGGTTATGTAAATGGCTATCATGTAATCATTCAAAGTATTAATGGAAATTGTCTTTATATCAAATTCATCATGTTTATGTTTATTGATTATTGATTATTAATGTTTATCTAAGTGTTTGATTTGATTATTAAATGTTTGAGTATGAAAACTGCTCATTCGGCCGAATGACTCTAGAATGAAGTCATTCGGCGAATGAGAGTTGTATCGAATGTCTAAGTTCAGAATGAGTCATTCGCCGAATGACTCATTCGAATGACTGCTCATTCGAGCTTAGTCATTCGCCGAATGAGCTGCTTCGGCCACTCATTCGGCCGAATGACTACAGCTTATAAATAGAAGTTCAAATCATTTCAAACCTAACTTTCCCGAGCCCTCCTTCTTCCCTAGCACTCCAGTGTCAAAACCCTTGAATATTTGAGCGGTTCTTGTGCCTCCAAGTTCGATTCTCAACCCGTGGTGTTCGATCGTTGCTTCAAAGTCGTTTCTATAGCCTCGGATCACCACGGTTTCTGTTGGTTTCGTTTGGAAAACCCTGGAATAGGATTCCGCACTATCCCAGAGGTTGTCGAGTAGTTTTTCATTGGATTCGGATTGTTTCCGAGCTCCCGATCGGTCCAACAAAAACACATTGTTTTTCTTTGTCTATAACCACCATAAATTTTGTAATTATTCTGTTTCAGAATTGGAACAGAATATCTTGAATAATACGCATGTGGTTTATACACAGGTTTTGTATTCATATTTTTTATTTGAAAATAATCATTGAAAGCTTTAGTCAATAAGTCAATTAAGTTGACATTCTTTGTCTTTTTCTTGTTGTTCGTTGACTTTCTTGACCTCCTCCTTGTTTTCCTCTACCTCTTTTGCTTCTGACACTCAACAGGTTTAGATATTGACTTGAATATTTCCTTAGAAATATCAACATGATCTTCATCCATAGGCTTTTCCTGGATTTCAGATTTAACCTTCAAATCTTCAATTTATTTCTTCAATCTTGTATTTTCTTGTTTAAACAATTTAAATTTATCACATCTTTTATTTCATCTCATAACTTTAGCTTTCAGTTCATTAATCTGATCTTTTAAATCATTAGTACCATTCTTCAATTTAGAATCATCATAGAAGTTGGCAATAGCAATCCAAAGACCTTTAGAATTCTTGATCTACTTGAAAGTCTGAAAAATATCTTCGAAGATTGCCATAGAATACAAGGTAAAAACATTCTTCTCACGATCACAGCATTCCTTCTCTAATCAATTTAATCTTGATGAATTTTTATAAACTCCATTGAGCTTGGACTGAAAATATCCATCAAATATATGAATTTTGAGATTCGGGTCCACAAGCACGAGAAACGCTTCAAATTCTGTACACCAAGATGAAAAATCGCTAAGCGTGAAAAGAACCGAAACCTTTAACATGTTTTGAATCTTCGTTTTACTAAACAAAGTAGATAATCTTGAATAATTTTCCATTTTGAATTCCCGAGGAAAAATTTTCAAGACTTCGAAAAGTTTTCTAAGTCTTGTTTTTGTAGATACTGACAGTATCTACAAAAGTCAACGCTGATACTAATAATCTGAAAAAGTCAATGCTGATACTAATAGTATCTACAAATATTCCACCGAGACTAATAGTATCTACAAAGATTCCACCGATACTAATAGTATCGATTAAGATTCCACCGATACTAATAGTATCGCTAAAGTTTCCGTCAATACTAATAGTATCACCCAAGATTCCACCGATACTAATAGTATCGATGAAGATTCCGTCGATACTAATAGTATCGATGCAAGAAATTGGCAATAAAATCTGCTAAGTCCGGACAGCTCGAAAAATCACAACAATACTTCTAAAATCTTCATTTTCGAGAGTTAAAAGTCGAATTTTATATCATTCTCTTGGTAATTCAAATACACACAACCCTAGCCAATCAATTTGATCAAAATCACATCTGAAAATGATCAGTTTGTCTAAAAACATGGTTGCAAACTTTCATCTTCACCAAACTTTCAAATTTTGAATCCTTAACAATTCGAATCTATTCAAAACACACAATGGGATCTCAGAACCGAGCACTAAGTCTCTCATACCACTTGAAAGTCTATTTGCATTGGATCAAACTGAGATCACTCGACTCACAAACATACGGAATCCATAAACGTGTCGGTGTGTGTGTGAGAGTATGAAGAAGACAATGTATCACGGGCTTTTATACAAGCTTGAAATATCTTAACAAATTCAATTGTCCAGTCATATCACGGGAACATCCACTATCAATAATCCAACGATTGTTAATATCGACAATATACTTGTTATGAATTGCTTCAGAATCGGAAGCCCAATCTGGAACATTTGGAACCTTTTGGGGCTCCTTGTACAATGCTAAAGAAGGATTCAAAATTCAATTCTAATGTTGAAGAGGGTTTATTTCTTGGCTATAGTATTCCAAACAAACGTGTGTTTAACAAACGTACGGGTGTTGTGGAATTGTGTTATCATGTGGATGTCCAACGACATACACCTATACCAAACGGGAAGGGTCCAGATTGGCTTTTCGATTACAATAAGTTGTTTGAGTCTTTTAATATGTCTTCAACTGTTTCTGATGATGAGATAACCTTACAAATGTTGTATGATTTTGCAGAATTCAGATGAACAAGGTATTTCTCATCAACCTGAAGATGAAGTCATTATACCACATGGAGAAGGTACTTTAGAAGTTATTAATGAAGATTGGTCATCAGAGGATGAAAATGAGGTTTTTGAAGATGCTATCTCCCATGATCAAGATACTGATTTGAATATCAGCAATCTGGATCATGATGTGGTTGTGCCACAATTACCTGTCACACGTGTTCATGTTAGTCATCCGATTGATAAAATTATAAAAGATCCTAATGCAGGAGTGCAGACACGCAATCAAGTAACAAATGAAGAAAGTATGTATGTTGACTTAGAGAAAACTCATGGGAGTCAAGAGCTCTGGATGCATTTAGCATTTATTTCTCAAATAGAGCCAAAGACTATGATTGAAGCTTTGCGAGAGGCTGCCTGGGTACAATCTATGCAAGAAGAATTTAATCAATATCGCAATTTGGGGGTTTGGCATTTGGTAGATTTTCCAAAAGGAGAGAAAAAGATTGGCACAAGATGGGTGTTGCGATGTAAACAAGATGGCAGAGGTGTAATAGTTCGAAACAAAGCTCGTTTAGTGGTTCAGGGTTTTCGACAAGTTGAAGGAATTGATTATGATGAGGTTTTTGCACCTGTGGCGCGATTATAAGCAATTCGGCTTTTTCTTGCTTTTGCCACTCATAAGAAATTCAAATTATTTCAGTTGGATGTTAAATCTGCTTTTCTGTATGGTTCTTTGAAGTAAACAGTGTATGTTTGTCAGCCGCCTGGCTTTGAGGATCCTATCCATCGGGATCAGGTTTACCTTTTGGACAAAGCACTGTATGGTCTTCATCAGGCTTTGCGTGCCTGGTATGAGACTTTATCGACTCACCTTATTGAACACGGGTTCAATATGGGTCAGATTAACAAAACTTTGTTTTTTTTTGGGAAAAGGGCAAGGACATTCTCCTTGTTTAGATCTATGTGGATGACATCTTCTTTGGATCTACTGATGAACAAATGTGTTTGGAATTCAAAGAGGTGATGATTGATAAATTTGAGATGAGTGCGATGTCAGATATCGATTTTTTTCTGGGTTTACAAGTTGATCAAACTGATAACGGAATTTTAATTCATCAAACTAAATATATTCAACATGTTCAATCATATCAAATGTGAATCCTTGGAAACTCAACTGAATCGTTTCACTCACCTTATGACTGAGATGACTAGCGCTGGAATTGAGATGACCAAAGGGGAGGTCAACAAAAAGCTTTTGAACTCATTGCCTCATAATTGGAATTACAACTGCACCACAATCAAGAGAACCAAAGATAAGTACAAGACCTCCATAAGCGAGCTGATCTCAATTATCAATTCTTATGACATAGATGACAAGAAAAGAGATCTCAATCATGCAAGCTCTATGGGTGTGACAACTAGCACCTGACCGTCCGGCAAATCCGTACGGTGTGTGTGTACTTACACCTAAACTATGTGTGAACATTATGTGATGAACACTATGTGATAACAATTCAGTGGAAACAATTAATAGCTGTATATATTTCGATGAGAATTGAAATATAAATATACAACAATATAATGTGAATAACGGTTGTATGTGTTTAAGTGAAAATTTAAATACAGTAAATACAACAATTCATGTGAAACAACAGTGTGAGAATAAGTAACCAAAACATATTGGTTGCGATCTGATCTTCACAAATAATAGAAATCAGATGGCCGATAATTCTATGAGTAAACAAGGTGAAACAAGTGTGATTATGTACAATCTGGTGTGTTTAGTTGAGTCCGTCAGTGAGGAAATCCAAATGCAAAACAGAAATTCAGTATTGCTTCAGAATAATAAACTGACAGTGTGTTTGCGTGGGTGACGATTCACACAAACATATCTGTGGGTTTAATGTTCTGAACGACAACTGAAAAAATAGAAAACCGAATCAGAAAGTGAAATGTACGATCGTATTAGTACAATTAGCGCTCTGTACGAAAACGCGCGTAAGAATTTTATAAGGAATTTTATAAAACTAATGTTTATTAGAAATTACCACCTAAAAAGAATTTTATAAAACTATTTTAGTAAAATTACAAGTAATTAACGTTACGTAACGAAATAACGAGGTTTAATGGTCTGATCGCGAACGAAACAGTAAAAATAAGTAAAATATAATATTTTACGTTTTACAATTTTGAAACTTATCAAAAATAATCCAAGAACTCTAAATTACGGTTTAAAACGCTTAATTGCGTAACCGGAATAACGTGCGCGTAAAAATACGCGAAAACGACACCGAGCGAGACCGAACACGCGGGTAAACACCCGGGGTATAAAACCCCATTTTTCTTCCCCTCCTTCCCATTTTCCAGCCACCATCTCTCTCTCTCTCCTCTCAAGATCTCATATCTCTCTCTAAGCTTCACCAACACTCCACCATAGCAAACAACCACCAAATTTTGTGTTCTTGGTGCCTAAACGACCCTCTCAATGTGTAGAAAAAGTAAGTACAGAAGATCTAACCCGAAACAAGCTCGGTGGGACGAAATTCTAGAGAGAAGGTTTGGATTTTAGGGTTTTCTATAAACCCGACACAACCACGGTTTTAACCGGTTTTAAACATCTCTTTTTCGACCCATACACCTTCTAAATGAGTTTACTCACATAAACCCACTCAAAACGACTATATATATGACTAGAACTCGAAGTCGTCTTCTCCCATGGCTGAAAACCCGTTCAGACGAATGAGCCATTTGGGAGAATGAGCCATTCGGGTGACTCATTCGGGTGAATGAATCATTCGAGTGAACACTCATTAGCATGACTCATTCGGGTGAACACTCATTAGCATCACTCATTCGGGTGAACACTCATTAGCATGACTCATTCTTACGAAAATCATAAGAATAGGTCATTTTCACTACACTAACTCAATTAATAACTCAGATTTCAAAAAGTACAATCAAATAAGGGATCATAATTCAAATAACATTTAATCAAACACATGACTGTGAATACAACATCAGTACAACAACAGTGAGCGTGTGCATTTCTTGAGTCTTAGTCAACCACTAGAACAACAAGGTGAGTTCATATGCCCCTTTTCTAATCTTTTGATTTTAACTTCGGGGCTGAGAAACATTGTAACTCTTTTATTTAATTAAAAGTTTTAGAACTTTATTTCAATCATCATGTGATATAGATAATATTGATTTTATCTTAATTATCATATTATTACCTGATCATATCATTACGTGTGCTTGTGTGTGAAATAACATGTAAAACATAACATGAATAATATCATGATAACATAACTTCATGATACTATCCCATCAAAATGAATGACACAATGCATCAAGGCTAGACTCATAACAACGGGCTTATAACACAGAGACAACAAGAATGATAATCATGATAACATAATTTCATAATGATAATATCATTCACCACATTAATTAACACTGTGTAATAAGACGAGCTCTTATTTCACCCTGTTAAAATCATTGAGAATACATAACTTTGAGACGACATGGAGACAATCACTTGGGATATCAAGGTTGACATCATGATAACATTGTTTCAAGATGTCATCCCTCACTCATGCTAACATTGTATGATAAGATGAGATCTTATGCAACAATGTTAAATTCTAGAGATCATCTCACGATAACATAATTTCTTGATATCATCCAAACTCTGAGATAACATAAGTGTATTAAGATGTAATCTTATAACACTTTGTTATTAACACTGAGGTGACACTGAGATAACACTAAGACAATTACAAGTGATAACAAGAATGATAATCATGATAACATAATTTCATGATAATGATGTCATTCACACATTTACTAACATTGTGTAATAAAACAAGTTCTTATAACACTTTGCTAAAGACTATGAGAACACATAACACTGAGAAGATATAACACAGAGATGATGACAATGGGTGAACAGATGACAACAATTAATTACTATTAAGACTGCTAGCATTATATCACAACAATCATGTGTTCATGAGGTCATGTCCAATTGTAAGTCCCTTAGAAATGAATCATTTACCATTTAATTTAGTGCGACTAAACCGAAGATGACGTAGTGGTACCATAGGTTTGACAAACCGCCGGTGAGTGAGGTCGGTACGTTGATCGTATTATTATCATTGGCCGGTAACATATGACCGGTAACAGGGCGACACCAGTCAGGTTTGGTAAACGACACATGGTGATATTAATCTACAGAAACTAATTGTAATTAAATCCTTCGATTCTGTTAACTGGTGGACTAAGGAATTGATTTTCTCTCAAGTCATATTACTAGTAATAGTCTCGTTGAAGGCAACGAATATATGAGAACACAAATGGGAAAGAGGTAAATGGGAGGCATTGTGGTCTGATTACGTGAGGTCCACAATGGGTCCCATCTGTGCTTTATACATTTAGGCCAAGTACATTACCGGTGAGTTAACTATTACTCCTTTAATTAGAAGTAAAACTATAGTTAACCTTCACTGAGAGAATAATAATAAAGATAAGATTTACTAAATATGTTTTCCTAAAAACACTAAGGGATTATCAATACTTAGGTTTTGATAATTTACTTCCCTCATACACTTTTTCACTATACTTATAACAAGGTGGGTGATGAATACATATTGGTTGAATAACAAATGGGGTGAACACATGTGAGATCGAAATGGGTATCCATAGTTGTATTGCAAGTGGTATTGAATTCTATCAAGTATGTGGTGGGATGTCAGCTGGGGCTTGTTCCCCTACGTATGCCCTATATATAAGCATGCTTGATTGGGTGAAATACTATTTGTAAGTATAACTTTGAAGAGGAAATTGGGTGAGACGGATGAGACATGAATACATATGGGTTGAATAACAAATAGGGTGAACACATGTGAGATAGAAATAGGTATCCATAGTTGTATTACAAGTGGTGTTGAATTAGGTTAAGCATGTGGTGGGATGTCGGCTGGGGCTTGTTCCCCTACATAAGCCCTATATATAAGTATGTTTGATTTGGGTAAAACACTATTTGTAAGTATAACTATGGAGAGGACATTGGGTGAGACAACTGAGACTATTATCAATAAGAATTGTGTGTAACATTGTGATTGTGAATGACAATAAATCAATTGTTTTCAACTGCTAAACTTATGAACTCACCAACCTAGTGTTGACTTTGTTTAAACGCATGTTTTCTTAGGTGACGATCAGGTTTAGTCACCAGACTCAGGATGCATTAGCTAGTGGAATTTTATAGTGGACCTAGCAACATTTTGTGTGCATAACTTTTGATGGCATACTTTAATGAATCACTTTTGTAAATCTTGTGCAGAGACAAGATAGCTACCTTATGATTCGTCTTGGTAGATTTACTTAGTTAAGTTATGAACATGATAATGTAATTTAACTTTGTAATTCTATATTAATGTCATGTTAGCATTTCTCATTATATATCATGTGCCATGTAAACAATCTGATCACTATGATTATCACAATGATATCGCGCCCCGAGAACCTTCCGCCTGACGTGAAAGTCGATCCAGCCCGCCGGCTCGGAGTGTGACAATGGGCATTGCACAAGCATCAGAGAATACTGCTCTTCTGTCAGCCATTAACTTCCAAGCATCAAGGTTGCAGCACTATCAAGCCCCTTCATCTCAATCGATTCCATTTGAGACTACATTCCTCTCATCTGGGCAAGCAAGTTCTGTGCCCAAGATCAGCCCTGAGAGAGAAGAGAATCTGCTTCTGTTTAAGGGATTTATGAACAGTTATAACGCATTCATTGCTGGAGAGTTGGTCCCTTCCAATCTTACACAAGATAATCTAGAGCAGATAAATTCAGCAGATGTTGAGGAGATGGACATTTCATGGCAAATGGCAATGGTTGTGTTTCGTGCAAAAAAGTTCATCAAAAAGTGTGGAAGGAACAGCTTCGGAAACAACCCGGGAAAGAAACTGGACTTTGTTAAGTCAAAGCTGCGATGCTACAACTGTGATCAACCGGCTCATTTTGCCAGAGAATGCAAACAACCAAAGGTGGCTAAGGAAGGAGAGAAGAAGCCGGAAGAGATGGCTGTGACTGCGGCTGCTGGAGGAGGTGCTAGCTCGTCTAATGCACTGGTGACTCAAGAAACTGACTCATATGATTGGAGTGATCAAGTGCCGGAACTGGAGTTAACTCTGAGTCACGCTTTCATGGCGGAGGTGGATGAAAAGTAGAATGAGGTAACCCAAAATCTTTGTTCCACTTCTTGCATTAATAAAGTCTTTAGATATCGATCTCATATTGAGGACTTGATCAAAGAGGTCACCAAACTTAAGTACTTTAACTCTGAGTTTTTAAAAAATGAGGCACTTTTCAAAAAGAAGCATGACGCTAAAAGGCGTGATATTTTGCAACTAAAATAGTTATTAAGTGATAAAGAGTCCAACTATCGTGACGCGAGGCGTCAAATAGATGAACTCACTTCAAAGTTGGAGCATCTTAAGTCTCAATTATCTAAATCTAAAATTCAAGCTGATAAGTATGAGTATGCTGGTACTGCGGTGGCCAATATGATTGATGTCCAATGTAGGAGAAAGTCAAAAATTGGGATTGGTTTTACCGAGGTGAAACCTCCGTTTAACCACAATTACTCCATCATGCCCAATATCAACACATCTGTTGATGATCTGTTGTTGAAAGATGACCGAAGGTTTGATTTCGCCACTGGTTCTAGCAAACCAGTTCATTTGAAAACAGATCTTATTGAGACCAGCCCCACTATTTCTGATGATTCTGAGGTGTGTGCAGATAGATTAAATGAAACAGGTGTGAGGGGGAAGATTGAAGAAAGAAGTTCTGGGAGGAGCACAGATTGTTCAACATCTTTTGGAACATCACCTTTTATTTCAAACACTGATTTTGTTGGAAAATTTGATGTACTTAAAATTAAAACAAATGAGATGTCTAAAAACTTTAAGTCAACTTTTGTTAAGAATGATGTTATTTTGGAATTAATATCTTCGTGTTTGCATCATGAGTACAAGGGTGATTTCACAGTCATCAAAGAGGCAGGTTCAAAGTTGAACCCTAACTATGAGCCTTTTGTTCCAACTAGGTCATTGGAACAAGCCTCTACAAGCTCATCTTCTGGTCACAGTGACTGTGATGTAAAACCCTTTGACCCTAAGGAATTTCATGAGAAGGTATGTTGTTTTGTATGTGGTAGACCATGCCACATTTCTAGAAATTGTCTATACAGAACTATTGAATTCTTTTATGGAAAGAATCAGAAGGTCACACCCAAGGCCAAACACTCTTTCAGATCAATGAGGACTGACCAATCCTCAAAGCCTAGGGTGACACCTCAGAAGGTACTTAGAAACCTTCCACTGCCAAAAGGACCAAGTCATTTAAACAAAATCAATATGGTTTTCAAAAACTAAAGTCAAATTTTTCTAAAGTTAAAAGCAGGTCACAGTGGAAAAATAATCCACCAATGAGAACCCCATTAAAACCAGTTGACCATGGTAGTGGTGCAAGGCCAAAAATAGTCAAGGGCAAACGAATTAAACCTAAAGGGGTTCACAAGAAAGAACCTGTTTTCCCTCCTGTGCCTAAACTTGTTATGGTTTGGGTACCCATCTCTCATTGATTGTGTGTGAAATGCAGGGACGACCAAATAAGCTCAAAAATGTTTGGTATGTTGATAGTGGCTGCTCCCGGCACATGACTGGGGATTTTTTCTCAGTTACATGAAGTTACACCGTTCAATGGAGGATACATATCATTTGCAGGAGACAAGGGAGGAAAGATAAGCATGAAAGGCACTGTTACAAATGGAACTCTCAGTTTCAAAGATGTGTATTATGTTGAAGAGCTCAATCACAGTTTATTGCGTGTTTCTCAGATTTGTGACAAGAGTTTTTCTACACACTTCACAAACAAGGAGTGTCTTATTTTGAAGCCTGGTTTTTTTGTACCTGAGAAGTGGATATTGATGAGGACCCCAAGAATCAATAATGCCTACATTATCAATATGAATTCAGATTCATTCACAGAGAACACCTGCTTGTTCTCAAAGGCATCGGAGCGTGATTGTCTACTATGGCATCGCCGACTGGGTCACGTCAATCTGCGATGAGAAGGGGATTTCTCGGCAGTACATTGCAGCACGTACGCCTCAGCAAAATGGAGTTGCTGAAAGAAGAAACAGAACACTCATTGAAGCTGCGCGAACCATGCTATCTGAATCCAAACTGCCGATATTCTTCTGGGCCGAGGTTGTTAACACAGCTTGCTATGTTCAGAATCGAGCACTGCGGAACAAACGCCATCAGAAGACACCCTATGAGATCTTCTTCAACTAGAAGCCTAAAGTTGGTCATTTCAAATCATTCAGTTGTCGATGCACTCTCCTCCATACTGAGCCATATCACAAGTTTGATGACAAGGCAGATGAGTGTTACTTCGTAGGCTATTCATCCGAAAAGGCTGCCTATCGGGTGTACAACAAGAAGACTCGAATGATTGTGGAATCATATTATATCGATTGGCAAGAGATGAACACTACAGACGCCGATTTTGGTCCAAACTGGCTCTTTGAGTATGATTCTACTTTTAAGCCCTTCAACACTACATCAGAGCGTGCAGGACCATCTGAACAAACCGACAACTTCTACAAGGGTGATGACGTGGACTATCGGGTTTACTACGTTCCATGTGATCCCAAGCTTCTGACGGTTGACCCTCCGGGTATGTATAATCGGGCCCCCTCTAGTTCAACCAACCCCGATTAATGAAGTCCTCCAATCAGATCCGGACTCTTCTCAATCTGTTCAACCACTTCCAGAGACCGATCAAGCTTCATCTTCCTCCCACCAAAATTTTGATAATCCACTGTTCTCTAACACATTCCTGAAGAACATTGCATGGATCATGGAGTAGAAGCCAGTGAAACAACTCCAACTGACAACATGTCTTCCTCCAGTGAAGATCTGATAAATCACATAAGCAATCTGCTTGACAATATCGTAGTGGAGGAAGTACCGAATCTAAGCATCAACAAGAATCATCCCGTAGAACACATTATTGGACCACTTTTGAAAGGAGTTCTCACACGAAGCCGATCCATTCCAGCTCAGAACACCTTGCCTGAAAGTAATCTCTCACGAAGTCATTCAGATCCAATTAATTCTTGTATATATTCCTGTTTTATTTCGTAGGTCGAGCCCAAGAATGTCAAGATGGATCTTAAGGATCTTTTTGGCCTAAGCTTCCTACATGAACTTCACAGTGTATCAGATGGATGTGAAGACCGCTTTTTGTATGGAAAGGTCAACGAAGAAATTTACGTGCGCCAGCCCCCAGGTTTTGAGGATTCGCAGCATCCTGACCATGTCTACAAGTTAGACAAAGCCATCGTCTTCATCAAGCACCTCTAGCATGGTATGCTACCCTCACAGATCATTTACTTGCTCATGGATATACCCGTGGAGCCATTGATCAGACATTGTTCGTTCACAAGGATAAGGACGATCGGATTCTAGTCCAAATCTACATGGATGATATTATTTTTGGTTCCACGAGCACGGTGCTTTGCAAGGAGTTTGAAGCAGTGATGAAGAAAAAGTTTGAGATGAGTGCAATGGGAGAAATGACCTTCTTCTTGGTTCTTCAGGTAAAGCAACATCAGAAAGGTGTGCTGATTCATCAAGGCAAATATGTTACTGATATTCTGACAAAGATCAAGATGTTGGAATCCAAGCCTGCATCGAACCCTATGGCAGCCTGTCCAATCTTAACTTCGGATTCTGATGGTAAAGATGTTGATCAACACCTCTATTGCTCGATGATTGGCTCCTTGATGTACATGACTGCCAATTGACCTGACATCATGTTCTCTGTATATCAATGTTCCAAATATCAAGCCAATCCAAAGGCTTCTCACCTGATCACTGTCAAGAGGACCTTTCGGTACCTTGTCGGGAAACCTCGTCTCGGTTTGAGGTACCCTAATAACTTTGAGTTTCATTTACATGCTTACTCTGACAGTGATTTTGGTGGTTGTAACTTAGACCGGAAATCCACAACGGGAGGATGCCAATACTTAGGAGATCGACTTGTCTCCTGGCAATGCAAGAAACAGACAACCGTGTCCACATCCACTGTGGAAGCAGAGTATGTTGTTGCTTCCAGTTGCTGTTCTCAGGTTATATGGATGCAACAGCAACTCCTCGAATATGGTTTAAATTTTCTTAACTCTCCTATCTATTGTGACAATGAAGCCGCCATTCAGATCGTCAAGAATCCGGTACAACACTCCAAAACTAAACACATTGACATCCGGATTCACTTTATCCGCGATTGTTTCGAACGGAAACTAATTCATCTTGAAAAGGTCCACACTGATGATAATCTGGCGGATCTTTTCACAAAATTGTTCAATACAACTCGATTTCACCATCTCCTTGCATCTCTCAAACTAATTATAGTTTTGACTAAACCAATTTTTGTAAATACTGTAAAATTTGTGTTTTGTTTTTACTTTAATTTTTATTTATCACAAATTTAGGGGGAGAAAATTTACAAAAACTACAAAAAGATTTTTGGTTTTTGAGTCAAAATTTACAAAAATACAAAAATATTTTCGGTTTTTAAGTCAGTTTAGGTTGATCTATGGTTTAGGGGGAGTAAATTTTAAGAAAACAATAAAAAGATTTTATTTTTTGAAAATTTAAGAAGATACAAAAAGAGTTTGATTTGGATGGCTAAAGTAAAGTGGTTCAAAAGGGAAGTGAAAGAATTTCTTAAACTCAGAAGTTTAACTATCTAAAAGTAATTTTTAAAGAATAACAACTTTGGATATATATAATTCACTAAGAAGTTAAAACAAGTTTTTCCAAAATGAAAGAAATGGACATGCTCACTCAAAACATAAATAAGAGAGAAGTAAGAAAAGTTAGATAACCGAATAGATGTAACAACTATTTGACTTTTTGCATAAACTTGCGAGTCAAAACAAGATTGTATTTCGATAAACTTGAAATCGTTTTGAAAAATTCGGGTATTTTCCATGATTTGTGCAAACAAAGAGCGGAAAATACTTACTGAAGGATCCTTTTCTATGCGTAAGCAAAGACCTGGATGTATGACGTTAAGGCCAATGTGTCTGCAGATCAGTAAAATAAAATATGCCAATGAGCACAAAGATGATAGAACCCCTTCTTGTTCATGATTCTAATCTAATCGATCTGTTCTTTTCTTTTCTCACCTCGCATTCTGTCAAAACCTTTTAAGTTCGTTGAAACGCAATCAATGTTTGAAACAAAAGTTTTGACAAAATTGATAGGTTACATGATCATCTGGATTTACAGTCTGACTATTCATAAACTTCCCAAATGCAAATTTTAGAAAAACCATTAGAAAACCTATTTGATCATAACTCTTATTTTTGAATTTTGGATCAACAAGTGGAAATTATTGGCGGGATATAATTACCTTAAGGTTGGAAAATACTTAAATTTTTGACACAGATTTGATCCCACGATATTGATCCGACTTGACCTTGAACTCATTCAAAGTTTTATTTTATTTTAATATATTTTATTTATATTTTATTTTATCTAAGGTAGAAAATTTTTGAAAAATAAACAGTCATAATCGAAATCGTATTCGAAATCGTATACGAAATCCTATTCGAAATCACACTCGAACTCATACTCGATTTCATACTCGAAAATTCGAGTACACGAATTGAGTCCATAAATACCCAAAACGTGTTCGATTTTGAGTACCAGTCTTGTTCGCATACGACTCGTGTTCATTGAGGGCGATCTCGATTTCTAGACTTCGATTTCAGAAACCACTCCAACTAGATTATAGATCATCCTTAGGCGTACATAGGTATAGATTTTCATCAAATATTGACCGTGGATTTGAAAGTTAAGGCACAAAAACTGATTTCGAATACTCAGTCCTGTAAACAGTTAGTGTTTTGGTCAATTCACCTCGAAAAACTCAAAATTGGAAAACGTTTTTCTGGTAATATAGTCGCCTCTTAATTCCGAGCATTTCGAGCATGAATGGGAGTTCTAAGGAACATTATGAAGATTTTAGTGTACTCGAAATTTAGAATTTCGTATACTGCCAAAATTTCGACTACATCAAATTCTCGAATACAGAAACTATTTCGATTACAGGCTGTTTTTGAATACAACTCAAATTTCGTATACATTATGATTTTCGAATAGGATTTATTTTTTGATTACAATAAAATTTCGATAACACATATATGCTCGTGTACCCCTTGTCATGCCTTGAACTTTTGTGAAATCCGTGAATTTGTCTAACTCTTTTGACTGTGATTTGAACCTTGAGTTTTAATCTTTAATTTTTGATTTAAATTTTACCTAACTTAACCTGTTTTGTTTTCAGATGGCTGACTTGAGATTTGTATCGGATCACAACATGTCAGCGTACGTAGGGGACCCACCAGAGAAGCACTCAATGTTCAAGAGTCTGGTTGACGGATTGACTTTGTCGCCAGTCAACTATGCTATCATGGAGCATCCTACCATCTTTACTGATTTCATTCAAGGATTCTGGAGTACGGTTTCTGAACACACTGACGCAAATGGGACTTTTAGCATCATTGGGAAGATTCAAGGCCAACCCATCATCATTACAGAGCAGCTTCTTATGGAGTGCCTGCAATTTGGAGATAAAACCTCCGATCCTGTGGAGTTGGATCAGGATCTGGTCAACAGGATTGTGTATCAGATAGGACATGAAGGTGCATATCCTCCTACAAAGGAGAAGTTATTGCATCCATACTGGAGATATTTGGCACATGTTGTCACTTAGTGCCTCTCTGGGAGGAAAGGAGGTTATGATGTTCTTAATGAGACTCTCAGCTCATGTCTGGTAGCATTGGCCTTAGGAGTTGAATTCAACTTCTTGAAGATGATCTGCCTAGATATGCACACCAACATCAAAGGGAAAAGGAAGGAAAGATTTTTGGCATTTCCCCGCTTCTTGCAGATTGTCATCAACAAGAGGCATCCTAATCTTGTTCCCACTCTTGGCACTCTGGGAATCAAGAGGATGAGAGATGACATCTTTGGATACATGAAGATGAATAAAAGAGGAAAGAATCAGTAAATTGGGGAACGCCCTTTGATTAAGTTTGGGAGATTTGCAGGTGATGATGTAGCTGAGGATGAACCAGGAACTCCAGTTGCAATTATAGCTGAGGAACATGAGATTCATCCTACTAGTACAAGCACTCAGGCCAACGAAGCTGCAAAGGAACTCATTCCTGATTCATCTTCTTTGTCACACCCCGAGCCGGCGGGACGGATAGACTTCCCCGCCGGGCGGAAGGTTCTCGGGGCGCGATATCGTCAGTGATAATCATGATGATCAGATTGTTACATAGCATCAATGTCAAGAATAACTAAAGCACAATATAACATGAACTATGCAAAGTTAAATTACAAAGGTCAATGTTTAGTAATTTAACCAAGTAAACCTATCAAAAGAATCACATGTTACTATCTTGTATCTGTACAAGATATCAAAAGTAACTCGTATTTGTAACAAAAGTTGTGCATTCCAAAAGTCTACTAGGTCCTCTATCTCGGCATCCTAGCATGCAATCCTGAGCCTTAGCTTAAACCTGTGCATCACCTGAGATAGCATGTAAGAAAAACAAAGTCAACACAATGGTTGGTGAGTTCATATAGTCTAAGAGTTGAAAATAGCCTTAGCAAACCTCTTTCGGTAAAACCTTAACCACATTAACATCACATGTAATATCCAGATCGGTATGCTTATATATAGGGCATACGAAAGGGTCGGGCCTACAACCTGCCCAGACGCCATCCCACCACATACTAATCTGCATATGACATTGTTGTTAAGGATAATTAAGCATTTTACCTACCATTCAATCCAGTCTTCATCATAGCTTTAGTGTTCTGCTTAAAAGTTTACAAGTTTATAGCATTCATGTAGGTTAGCTTTAGAGTAAGTTGTACAAGCACCATTGTTTCACACGTCATAGTTTAGCTTTCACCAATCTCATGCGTGGGTACAAGCTTTGCTCTAGCAATGTTTAGCATTTACGTAACTCACGGCTATATACAAGCTTTGCTCTAGCAATGTTTAGCCATTACGTATCTCATGAATTGGTTTAAGCTTAGCATCCGAATAGTCTGGAAATTACGTGTCTCATACATGCAGATACAAGCCTTGCTCTAGCAATGTTTGGCAATTACATATCTCATATATAGACACAAGCTGTGCACACACAAATAGTTTAGCATTTACATATCTCATATATAGACACAAGCCTTGCTCTAGCAATGTTTGGCATTTACGTATCTCATATATAGATAAAAGCTTAGCATCCTCATAGTTTAGCTTTCACGTATCTCATTTCATGGGTACAATCTTTGCTCTAGCAATGTTTAGCATTTATGTAGCTCATGAATAGATACAGGCTTAGCATTTCGCATACAATCATAGCTTTGAGCATTTAGTTACAAGGATTAGCATATAGTTTGAGCATAGAGTTTATAGCATAAGCATCAAGCATCTAGTTTAAGCTTCGAGTTTATAGCATAAGCATCAAGCATCTAGTTTAAGCTTCACGTTTATAGCATAAGCATCAAGCATCTAGTTTAAGCTTCAAGTTTGTAGCATAAGCATCAAGCATCTAGTTTTAACTTCAAGTTTATAGCATAAGCATCAAGCATCTAGTTTAAGCTCCAAGTTTGTAGCATAAGCATCAAGCACCTACTTTAAGCTTCAAGTTTATAGCATAAGCATCAAGCATATAGTTTAAGAATCGAGTTGTAGCATAAGCCTCAAGCATATAGTTTAAGCATCGAGTTTATAGCTTCCAAAATAAGAGTTTCAAGTTTAAGTATTAGTATGAGCTTCATGTGTATATAAAAGCATTTAATAAACATTTCAATAATTTCTTAAAATGTATAACACGCTTCTCAGTCCCGATGTAAAAACAAATATGTTTAAAAAGGGACAAATGAACTAACCTTGTGTTCGAAGTGGTTGACTAAGTTTAAACAAGAATATGCGCGCTCGTTGTTGTGATTGTTGTTGTATTCACGATCATGTATTGATTTTCAAGTTGTTTGCACTTCAAAAGTATAAGTCGTGGTGAATAGTGTGCTTATAGGTGTTAGCCTTAAAGTTGGCCAACACGTGTGAGTCGTGGTCACCATTCGGCCCCGTTTATGTGTTATTGGCTTTAGTAATAATTACTTAAATTAGGTTAAGATTTAGAACACTTCATCATTGATTTAAGGTTAAATCTTGATTTAGTGTCATAATTTGCCCCCTTTGTAATAAGACATGAAATTCCCAATCCCATTTCCCATGTATGTCATTCTTAACACTTTAATTTGAATATTAGATTGCATTTTAAACAAATTGGGCCGATCAATAAGTCTTGGGCCGAATGTCATGTGTGTGAGTCCAATTAAGTAGGGTGGCCAATAGTCCTTTGGGCTGAGAAAGGGTGTGGTTGGGCCGAATCAAGGAGTGGGCTAAGACAGTCACATGGGCCGGTTAGTTTGCTTGATTCCATTGGAATTGTAGGCCAAAGGATATTGGGTTGGAATAAACACTATGGGCCGTAGCAAAAAAGGGGAATGGGCCGAATGTGTCGTGTGGACTTGTTTTGGGCTGTATGTTGGCCTAGTCTGAAGAAAGGAAATGATTCAATTACTTAAGCCCAATCTCAAATACTATGGCTGCATCGAGGGGTTGTCTGGGTGTGATGATCTCAACCCAGCGAACCTTTAGGTTGCATGGTGGCTAGGTTCGGCCCTGCTATGCTCAGTACGAACCTAAGGGTTCGCTCAATTAGGTTTCGTCCTTGTTTTAGGTTCGGCAAAGTTTCTAGGTTCGCAGCCCATTTACCGGTTCAGCATCATGAGGGTGGGTTCGGCTGAGTAGAGGGTTGGCATGGAGGGTTCGGCTGCAACATGAGGTTCGGTGGTGGTATTAGGTTCGCTGAAGATGGCTAGGTTCGGCTAGTCTTAGCTTCGCATGGGTGACCAGCAGGTTCGCCAAAGGAAAGGGGGTTCGCCGGAGGACAGGTTCGGCCAATGGGGTTCGTCCATCTCATGGTTCGGCTGAAACAACAAGGGTTCGGTGGTAGGTGGTGCACAGCAGGGTTTGGCCATTTGAAAGCAAGGGTTCGGCTGGTTTGGTTCGTGACTCATGCATACAGGTTTGTTGGGCAGTAAGGTTCGACTGTTTCTCAAGGGTTTGGCCACCATGCATTCCCACGAACCTGTACGTGTTCTACACCATCATGAAGCTTCGAGCCCTTGATTTGGCCATTCCCATGCTGTTGCTTCATGCAGACAAGTCCTCGAGATGGTGTGGGTTCGAAGGTTATCACCTATGGCCGGTTTTAAGGTGGTGGTCGAACAAAAGGATAATGAAACCCTAGCTTTTCAGACTTATGAAGCTTCATACCTCGAAATCGACTGGATAAAACTCTAGATCCGTTGTACTTCTAGATAGATGGCATCAAGAGCTTCGAGAGGACACCAAGAACACGCAATTTCATCCACAAACGAGTGAGTTATGGTGGATTGAAGCTTGGATCTTGTAGAGAGAGGAAATTCCGAATTTTCAGAGAGAGGATGAGTAGGTGATAGAAATAAATGAAAATAAATGCTTGTAAGTGGGTTTTTATACCCCGCAGTGTTCGGGTTCGTTTCGGTTGCTCGGTTTTCGTCTTCGTGGCATTTCCGGAACGTAACGCGTGCGTTTTTGTAACTTAATAAAATGACTATATATAAAATATTTGAAAGGTGATTGTTTCTAGTAAATGTTTTAAATATCATTTTTATTGAATTATTTATCGTAGTTTATTATTTTACGCGTTTCATTATAATCTATTATTTTACGCATTCTGATTAAAATAGTTTCCTTTTTAATTTAGTTATGATGAGTTTCAAAATTGTAAAACAGAAAATATTATATTTTCTTAATTTATTATCGTTCGTATCGTTTTCGTTTCGTCAGA
This sequence comes from Mikania micrantha, assembly GCA_009363875.1. Taxonomy (NCBI): domain Eukaryota; kingdom Viridiplantae; phylum Streptophyta; class Magnoliopsida; order Asterales; family Asteraceae; genus Mikania; species Mikania micrantha. The sequence goes on from CM018685.1 coordinate 19,821,418, forward strand.
ACGCGTCACCATCGCGCGTATTCGTTCGAATCGTCATTCGAACGAACACGACGATGGTTTGGCTTTCTGATTCTTGTTTTCTACTTTCCAGTCATCATTTCAGAATTTTAAACTTTCAGATTATTCGTACAGATCGTCACCTATACGAATAATTCGTCGGTTCAACATTCTATAACAAAAACCGTTATGGTTTTGCTCTGTTTAACCTCACATACGTTTATACATAATAGCATCAAATCAAGCATATGTGTGTCAGTTCTGTGTTGTCTGATGTGTTTCTGACTGTTAAACCATGAGGTTTAAAGCAGATTTCAGACCAATAGCATAATAGTTTAGTGTCAAGCATTAAGTGTCAATAGCATATACATAGTTTCACGTAGTGTGTACTTGAGTTACTTTGCAAGTTACTGTAGAGATCGATGTTCCGGCAATGCTTCTGGCACTGATGTTACATTCTTCATCTAGTGAGGATTTTATTGCAGAGAAACCTCCTCTCTCCAGGGCAGAAAGGGAAGATGTTCAGGATTCCGATTATGCTCCGACTCTTGAGTCTTCGCCTAAGAAGAAGAGACTAAAGATGATGTCCAGGAGGAAAAAGGATCCCAGGCTGCAGAAGAAGGATGCAGGATCATCGTATTCTACTTACACTCAGCCACCACCACCTCCACCTCCAGTTCACCCTAAGCCACCTACTCAACCAATACCTCAGACACAAACCACACCTTCACAGCCACCAAAACCCACAATATCTTCCCACATCCCAATTCCACAATTTACCAACACCACTAAAACCACCCAAGCCACCCCATCATCACCTCCACATATTCACTTGTCACCTCCACAATCCCAACCTTTTGTTCCTTTCTCAGAACCTCCACCATCACCATATGTGCCTGAGAAAGTGGAAGTAAATCTTGAGTGGCTACAAGACAGAGTATTTCAGCTGGAACAAGACTCAGTCACCAAAAGCAATCTTATTGTCAACCTTCAAGATGGTCTAATCAGAGTTTGTGATAAACTCAGGAAGTACAGCAAAGATATCAGAACACTGAATAAAGAAAATGTGGAGCTGAAGAAAGTCATCAATGAGTTGACTAAGTCTGAGATTGTGATTGAGGTAGATGATGATGATGATGACGATGACAAATCAGACAAAGAAAAGAAAGACGATGACAAAGGTAACAATGAAGAGAAGAAGGATGATGATGAGGATAAGGATGATGATGAGGATAATGATGATAATGATGATGATGATGATCACGGTAAAGACAAAGACTCATCAGACAAGAAAGACAATGAGCCCTCCAACGATGATCATCAAGGGGATGACAATGGGAATCCTTCCTCCTCAAGCAGACCCACTAACGACTATGATGACCTTTTCGGAGATAATCCTGATGATATTCTTTTTGGAGAAAACCTTCCAAGTGTTGACTTAGAAAATACTGGTTTTGATGATTTGTTCAAGGATCTACGAGACAACTTTCAGTTTGAAGGACTTGGTGAAGAGCTCAGTGGAGCTGGACTTGGAGATCTATTTCCTAATATCTCTATGGACTCAGTCTTTGGTGCGGTTTGTGATCAAGAAAGAGCTGAGTCTTCCACAAGTGCATCTGAAAAGGAAGAGCCAAAAAACATAGTTATCGGAGATGTGACCAAGGATCCCTATGTTGACTACTTGTATACTCACAAGTATATCAACAAATATGCAGACGAGATTCCTCCTTTAGGGACGGTCATCAATAGCTGGTTTGAAAAACAAAGAGATTGGACTCCGGCACCTCCTGAAGTTAAAGCCACTTGGCTAGGAGAGGTGAATGTAGAACATACAAAGCACACCTTCATTTATGACGACCGATCGTTGTTTGCCATACGCAAGGGTAGGTCAAATGTCTGCTGCTGGCTATACGATAAGGAAAGAGATCTCTACCTAGTCAAGCGGATGAACGGAAAAGTGGAATATTACAGAAAGCCGAGAGATTTTTGCACCATGCCCAAGTTTGATCTCCGGAGCATAAACAGTGCCATGTGCTTCAATCCTTCCAAGGACAATCAGGCTTATCTATTTGCCAAGGTTTTGAAGGATTAGTGCGAAAAGGATTTTCCCGTGATGTGTACTGCCAAGGGAAAGCGTTTTGTTTCGACATGCATTATAGATATGAAATCGAAGAAGCCGTGGGTATACTACAAGTATCATCCTCCTCACACTAAAGAGGCTATTCCGGTGTCTCCTAGAGTTCCTGATAACTCACTAGCATATTTTTTATCCTGGTACTTTGATGAGAAGAACCTTGCAGCCATCATTCTACGGAGTAAGGATGATCTTAGCGATGTAGACATTATTTTGGACCCTATGGATATGCTTAAGTATGGAAAAGAAGACATGATGAGACTGCACAAGTCTCCCATCAAGGTGTATGGTGGATGGGATGAAGAGGCCAAGCCTTTCACACGCACGGTTGCGTATTCCATTGAGTTGAAGCTTTATGCTGGAGCTGGACCACATTCTGTCACTCTTCCTATCGGTTGACTTCACCAGTCTAGGGGAGTTTGTAGAGCCCAAGACAATGATGAAGACTGATAAAGCCAACCGTAGGAAACCTATTCCAGATTTTTGTTGATTTTCGTATACATGTATTTCGATTACTAGTATAGTTCGGGCACTCGAAAGTTTTCGTGTACAGCTAGTTCAAGTACCCCTATACTTAGTATAAATTGACGTATTTTGTACAAGTTTAGGGTTGGATTCCCGAGGAATGCTCTCTAGACGCATTTAGGCATTACTTCGTGTACTTCACTAATTATATCAAAGTTTTGAACTTTCTTCATGTTATTGTGTTTCTATTTCGGATTCCGCACATTATAGATACATCTGATGTAGAATGGAGACATAAAGCTCAACTCTTGATCTGTTTTGGGACTTACATAGTGTCTGAGTGGTTAATTTGATTTGATTACATCTATATAACCGGTTTCTATTGACAAATTGATTATACCATTCGGTTACAGCTAAATGGGTTTAATGGATACTTAAATTCGTAATTTATGCTTCTGTTATACTAGTTTTTGAACTAGAAATGCACCCGCGTTCGAGATTTGAATTTAAAAACGCCATTTTGATTGATTGTGGTTGAACCGATTTGAATGGGAATCGAATGGGAGTCTGTGGGGAGAAGGAAGAAAGGTTTTTGGGTTTGTCATAATTGGTCCCTCAATTTCTATGTTTTTAGCATTTGCTTATTTAAATTTCCTACTCACAAAGCCATCTTAGTTTGTTGAAACATTTAGTCCTTTTGCATTATTAACTTAACATTTTATGTAATACTAGTTTATAAAGTTTATAACCCTTATATATAGAAATGTTACTAACCATAATCCAAGTTTATAATTTTCAAAAATAATTATTTCTTATTATTTATTAATCCTTATTATTTATTATTAAAACAATATTATAACATAAAACCCATGTTTATTGTATTATAAAATCAAATTTTTATAATTTGGCTAAATTTTATATCCTACTTAACATTTTTTTTATACGCGAGATACGATTTTTTTTTAACAAAACAATGATTTTCAGGATGGTGTTTTAACCAACCACCTATGCCTAATATGATGTCAAACTTCACAATCGCAGGAAACTAACTTAATGGAAAAGTTCATACTGAACTGAATCTCATACATAATTAAGATTAATAGCATCACATTCGAATTTCTTATTCCTGACATATCCAAGGACTTTATTTGTAAAAACGCACTAGAAAAGTTCTCATTCGCTCAAACTGCACCGTTTGCCACGTCATTATTGTTTTGAGCCTGATTTGTATTAACATTGAAAACCCGGCCTCTTGCTCCTTGATTTTTTTGGTTATTTGGAACTATCAAAGCATTGTTGTTGTTGCCTCTAAGAAGGCAAGCATTAGCGAAATGATTTGGATCACCACAGTTATAGCAAACTCTAACCACTGGTTGTGTAGGTGTAGTGATAAAAGGAACATTGGCTTGTTGAGCATGATTGGTTTGAACTTTAGCCACTCGATAGTTAACAGCAAAGTGACCAAATCGCTTGCAAGTAGTGCAGAATTGACTTGGATGAATAGGCAAATGATGATGATTGCGTGCATTGCATAATGGATGAGCATTGGTTGAGTGATAATAGTAGGAGCAACTTGTTGAAGAGGTATGGCATGCGCTACAGCAAAGATCATGTTACGAGATTTTATCTTTTTGTTGTTTTTGAAGGTGGAGGAAGATGAAGCATCTTTTGTAGTCTCAGTTGAATCTTTGGTTTTATCCTTTTCCTTATCTTTCTTTAACCCCTTCCTTGTTAAGGTCCTTGCCTTTACATGATTGTCGGTAAGGGTCATAGAAAGATGGATAGCATCAGCTATAGTAGCAGGTTTGCTACCCAAAACAACATCTTGAATAAGCATTGGCAATCCACCAATGTGCTTTTCAATTCCTCTTGTCAAAGGGGTCACCATATCGGTGCAAAGCAGACTTAACTAATGGAAGCGCTTAGTGTAAGCCATGTTTTCCCCACTTTCTTGTTGGCGTCCCAAAAGTCATATTCGAGCTTTTTGACCTCATTACGTAGGCAAAATTCACGAGTCATCCTTTCTTTGAGTTGATCCCAAGTCAAGGTAGTTGCACCTTCTCCTAGAGTTTGTTTCTCATTGTTCCAGTAAGTGAGAGCTCGTTTCTGGAGAGTACGAGCAGCATAACAAACTTTCAAATCATCATGGCAGTCACTATTGAGGAAAGTATTCTCCATACTTTCATACCATTGTAGTAAACCAGTAGCCCCATCAGATCCATTATACCTGAGTGGATTACAAGAATTGAAGTGCTTAAAGGAGCATCTTGGTGGATTAGGAACCTCTTGATTAGCAATGTTAGCATTGTTTAGATTAACATTGAAGTGTTATTGTAGTTGAATTGCCATGTTTGGTATCACTTCAGCCATTTGGCGTGCGATTTCGGCAGCCATCCTACGCTCGTTTGCACGACGACGGTTTGCCATTCTAAAGATTTGTTAATACTTGAGTTTGACTAACAACCTTGTCTAAATAAAAACCTATTTAGTTAAGATTTTGTTTCTACTTCCAACGTATTATTTGTGCTTATATATAGGGTATATCGCAGCCAACCCAGCACATCAATAGCACTTTGAAAGCATACCAATCACCTACCAATACTAACCTAAACTTTAAATACACATACATTTGAATAGTATTTGAATAATTGACTTCATGTTGATCGATATGTTTTGAATTCAAAATCAAAATTTGAATAAGTCTAAGATTTCCACTCAAATATTCAATTATATCTTTGAATTTTCATTCAAAAGTAAGAATATTGTGGATTTATAACCTTTTAGAGGTTATGATTTATCACTATCACAAATCTTAGGTATATTGTTATTGTTTTCTTGAATCATGTTTACCAAACAAAGAATATGTAACACCACTTCCTTTTATATGTTATGATATATCATCATCACATATCTTAGGTATGATATTATTGTTTTCTTGAATCATGTTTATCAAATAATAAATATGTAACACCATATTGCTTCAGATGTTGTGAGGTATCACCATCACTAATCTTAGATATGATTTTATTGTTTTCTTGAATCATGTGTGTAGAAAGAATTTTGACCTCATATATTCTGGGTTATAGTAATGAATCACCATCACTAACCTTGAGTGTATGATGTCAAAATAATTGAGATTTTTGTACGTAAATTCCTACAATCATTTGAATTTAAATAAAATGAAAGGAGTAGTATCCAAATTAGATACCTTTGATGTGTTAAAATTTGGTTGCAAGATGAAATCATGCTTTGCCCTGTACGTTAAATACTCTCATTCAGATATCTCCAGGAAAGCTAGACTGGTCCCCCGTCGAGGATTATTAATCGCTTTCCTAGACATGAGTCTTAATTGCCGATATTCACCCTTCCAGTTAGTACGTGTTCATATTAACAAACTTAATTCTTACAGAATTTTGAAATTCATTTTCTGAAATATGTATATAGAATTTGATATTAAAAGATTATATATCTTAGGATTTATAGGAAATGATCAGATAAATATTTAGAGAATTTGAGGTTTGGAATTTATTTAGCCAATTCAAATGAGTTGAATAGTTAAGTGTGTATTAGTTGTTTAGATAGGAATTAGAATTTGAAGATTTAGGTAGTACATTTGTTGAACTACAAGAAACTCGAGTAGTAGCTGTTCAACCAGGAACAATGCCTTAGACACTTAGTCAAAGCTTAGGTTTCAGCTCTCTCTAAAGTTTTGCACATAGTTATTTTTGTTGTTTTAGTTTTCTCACCTAGAAAGAGAGAAGATAAGAGATATAAAGCATAAGGAAATTTAGGGGAAGTAATCCCTTATTATTCAGAGAATGTTGGGACTTAAATACCCAAACATTCTATGATACAAGAAAAGAAATAATAAGACAAATAGCTGACATAATTACTGACACTGATACAACAGACTAGTACAAATACAAAGTCAACAACAACAGAAACAAGAGTCTTCGGTAGTCTTCAGGGCTTTCGATGTTGAAATAGATGTACTGGAGTTCAGTGCTTATTCTTTCGGAGGTTGTTCATCGGAAGCTGATTAAGTAATCAGTTATTTGGGAAGAGAAGATTGTCTTCCGAGTCATTTGACTTCTTCCGATGATATCAAGATCAGCTAATGTCTTCTGAGGAAAATAAGTTCAGCGGCACTTCTTTTTGGTGAAGCTTCCGCTGATAGCCTTCCGATACTGAAGCAGTCCTTCAATCGAAAGAGAAGCATCCACGGCTTGTCTATTCGCGGTTTTATTCAGGTGTCTGGCTTCAGTGGTTTTGCTCATCAGTCCTTATATTCCAACAATCTCCCTCTGGACTGATGAAGCCAAAACCTAATTATTTTGTTTTAAAGCCAGACCAATTTTATTTCTAAGAGTTCGAACATAGTTCAGAACTTCATACTGTGTATCAGCATTGTCCAGAGTTTTGTGCTGCAGTTCCTTCAGATCATCAGCTGGTAGGGTGAGAATCACATCCCAATTTGAGAAGAACGTTCTTGAGCCATTGAATCTCTTTATGGACATACTCTTGGAGACAGAGTCATAGAACCATCGCTTTATTCTTATTCTGGAGTTTTTGATCTGAAGAGGCTGAGACTTAGCAGATGGAGGTTCGGCAGACCCAGCACCCAGAATTACCAAACGTGCATTTAGCAAGTGATCAATCACTGTGCTTGGGTTAGCATCCTTGAGCTGAGTCCCTGTAGAAAGATAGGGAGTGACATCTTTCCAAAGCTCAGGGTAGTCTTTGTTTTCTCTTTTGAACTTATACCATTTATCGAACAGAACTTCATATCTCCATCTTGTTATTTTGTTCTTTGGTCCCCATTGATTTTGAATGAGGATGTGATTTATTCTTTTTCTTTGCTCAAGGATCTTTTTCTTCCTTACTTCAGTTTTTATTCTTTCGGATAAAACTTTGGCTTCATTTCTGAGGCTAGTGATATCCCTGTTGCTAAAAACCTTGTATTTCCCTTCATCCAGCAGGTACTTGATCAGCTGCTCCCTCTGAGGCTGATAGGCTTTATCTTGCTACAGATCCAATCTGGCTATTTGGTCTTGATAGGTCCTTACCAGTTCAACTCCTGAGAGACCAGTGGCTTCAAGACTAGCCAGAATTAAGTTTTCCTTCTCCGTTTCTTTATCAAGATCAGCTGCTCCCTCTGAGGCTGATAGGCTTTATCTTGCTGCTGATCCTTTATTGGAGAGGTTTGTGGTTTCTCAGCATCTGCTAACCTTATTGATGAGGGAACTATGGTGGTGTTTGGAAGATCACACTCATCAATATCAGCCAATAGAAGTCTTCTCTATCTTGAAACACGAGAGGCAATGGGCTGATCATCATTTGAGTCTGAGGTGGGTTTTTGAGCAGAGGTTGAAGGTTTATGAGGTAGGTTATTGAGGGTTTTGGTTTTTCTGACCATACTCTTTTGTCTTCTTGAGAAAGAGTGAGTGATTATTGTGGTTCGTTATTGGTCAATGTTGGAGGCATTGAGAGTGACAGGAAGGGAAGAAAGTTCAAGGAGGGTTGGAGAAGCAGAGTTTGGAGAGAGAGTGGGTGACTTATGGTAAGGACGATGGATCCCGATCACGCAATAGAAAGAAGCCCATTATGGACAGGATAACTTATCCTGCCCATAAGAGGTCCTACAGCTTCTTCTCCAAGGCAAAGCATTGAAAACTGAGTCTAGATGTGATGGTAAAAAGATAAGATCTGCGTGTCAGATTGCAAACAGGTGATAGAGGTCATTTCTGAAAAACAGTAACAGCAGTCAACTCCAAGGAACCAAAAATAGAGTAAAAGATGGACCAAAGGATAATCAGAAGATCGCCTTCCAGAAAAGGAATTACACAATGGACTAGGCCATGCACTCTTGATCTCCTCAAGGTTATAAATACTGACTTCCTTTCAGGTAGTTGGGACACATTCAATTCTCTCAAACATATTTACTACTTTCTCTCGTGAATGAATACTTATTCTCACACTGGAGGCTGATCGCAGGGATCCTTCCCTACGGTGAGACTAACGGTATTTGGTTGCAGGTACTCTTGAGCCGTGGATGGGATAAACTAGGAAGGCCAAGCAGAATTGTTGTTTTAACAAGTGGCGCCATCCTTGGGACACTACACAGCTCCACTACGTGTCTCACTCTACTGGCCTTGAACTCCCGATTATTTGGCCATGGCAGAGGATGCTCCTACCCGAGATGAATCTATTCCTCGATCTTCTTCTCCCTTTGTGACTATTGAAGTGCCAGAGATCAATGATACGGCGGATTTGACTCCCGAGGGGATCCGTGAAAACTTTTCCAAACTCCAGGAACTTATGAAAAAGTATGTACGAGAAGAAAGGCTTCGAGGTGTGCGAGTACGCCTAGATTATGAAGATGAAGTTGACACTCCCCTAAACGTCGCTCCACAAGATAACTCCACTAACTCAGTTACTTTTGGTGATTCCCCCGAGCACGACAGAAGCACAGGCCTTGTTGGCAAGTATAACACCGTTTTCAGCTATACCTCCACAAAGCTCAATCTCTGCACCCCTAGGAACCACTTCCTACCCGTTCGTGACAAGTTTTCTATTTATTATGGACCACACATTCCCTTCAATGCCTAATCCCCTACCAACTTTCCCACCATTTTCGGTAAGCATGCCCCAACTTCCTTTTTAAACGAATGGTCTGATGACCTCCACGACCATCCACACACATGTGGTACCTTTCCATGACTTGTCACAGCCGTACGTCCCAAAGATGTCCTCAAAATTCACTCCCCGCATATCTGGTTTCAAGTTTCCAGAAAGAAGGAAAATGCCCTCTTATGTAACTTTGTATGATGGCCTCGGAGACCCTAATGATCATCTAGAACTCTTTAATGTGGAGGCACTGGTGGAAAGACGGTCGATGCCTGTGTGGTGTCACATGTTCGTGCAGACATTCACGGGGCCAGCTCGCCTATGGTTTAACAGTCTGCCCAACAAAAGCGTGGACAGTTTTGAGGAGTTAAGCCGAGGTTTTCTCGCTAACTTTATGTAACAGAAAACGTACACCAAAAACCCAATGGTCGTACACAATATCAAACAAAGGGAAGATGAGGACCTATGGGCATTTATGGAAAGATACAAAGTGGAAGGGCTTAGCATCCGAGATGCCACCGAACAGATGAGAAACATCAAAAGAACCCTTGAGCTCAATAAGACAGTGCCAAGAACAATGGAAGAGACGTTAGAAAGGGCAGAGGCTTTCATTCGAGGAAAGGAAGCCACACAAACCCTTGAGAAACATCGAAAGAACCGGGGTAATAACTGAAAGGCCGAAGAGCAAAAGCAGAAGCCGCGGTTCCAACCATTTGTCGAAAGAAGAACACTAAACCATTCTTCTGAATCCTGGAGACCCTACGAGAGGTCGCGACCTCCTCATGGCACTTCCCGAGAAGACAAAGATAGACACGTGCAATTTACAGCACTAATAAAAACACCACAGGAAATCTTAGCCACTGAGGATGCGAAGTTTAGTTTCCAGCCTCCTCGACCCATGGGCCGACACGATGATAAAAATTCTCACAAGTACTACGAATTCCATGACGATACGGGGCATTACACTAATGACTGTTTTTAGTTGAAAAACGAATCGAAGCGGCAGTGCAAAGTGGGGAGCTGGTGCACCTGGTGAAGGATATTCGCCAGAAAAATGAGAAAGGAAAGAAAGACAAAGGAAAGGAAAAGAAACAAAGGGAGGTCCTGATGGTGTACTCCCACAAAAGAATCTGCAGAGATTAGAAGGAACCCTCAGGAGGTATTTCTCAGTTTCCTATTATTTTCCCTCCGTTGCTTGCGAACATGGCAACGGATAAACCAATGATTGTGAAGGCTTTAGTAGAAGGAGAATGAATGCACATGATACACTTGGATGGGGGAAGCGATGTTGAAAGATTTTATGAGCATTGTTTCCAACAAATGAAGACGTCCATCCAGCAGCGCTTGATCCCTTCCAAGATTCTCTTGATGGGTTTCTCAGGGGAAGGGGTACAACCAATGAGTGAAATAGACTTGGAGGTCACTTTTGGGGAAGACGGAAGATCAAAAACTCGGATGCGAACATTTATGGTCGTCCACTCACCCTCTAGGTATAACCTGATCATAGGAAGCACTGTTTCCTACAAATTGGTTGTTTCTACTGCCCATGGTATGATGAAATTTCCTACTGAAACCGGGATTGTCACCATCCAATCAAGCGTGACTGATAGGATAATTTGCATGGCCGAAGAGGGTAAAATGAATGGAGAAAAAATGCCCGTTGTGATAAATGATTCTTTTCCATAACAACCGGTTCAGATAGGTACCAACTTAACAATGGAAGGGCGAAAGTCATTAGTGAAAATGTTAAAGAAAAACAGGGAGGTGTTCGCTTGGTCTCCAAGGGATATGACGAGGGTTCCAAGATACATTGCAGACCATGCCCTTAATATCCTCCCACATGTGAAGTCGGTCGTCCAAAAGAAAAGGAGCTTGGCTTCTGATAGAGATAATCTGGTAAAAACGGAGATTTCCAAACTAGTAAAGGCAGGGATACTCAGGGAGGTCCAATACCCTTCCTGGATAGCAAATCCGGTTACGGTGAGAAAGGGGTATATCATGGAGGATGTGTATATATTTGAAGGACCTCAACAAAGCGTGCCCCAAGGACTATTTTCCCTTGCTGAAAGTTGATGCAAAGGTGGACTCATTGGTTGGATACAGATTGAAGTTTTTTTTGGACGCCTACATAGGCTATCACCAAATCCAAATGTCAAGAAAGGACGAAGAAAAAACAACCTTCCATACAAGTCAGGGGCTATTTTGCTACAGGAAAATGTCGTTCGGACTTAAAAATGTGGGGGAAACTTACCAGCGATTAATGGATAGGGCATTCAAAAGTCAGACATTGATGTATATGTGGACGATTTGGTCGTCAAAAGAAATGATGAGAAGAAAATGCTGGAAGACATCGAGGAGACCTTCTTAACTTTGAAACAAATCAATATGAAGCTAAACCCAACTAAATGCTCGTTTGGATTGGAAGAAGGGAAATTTTTAGGGCACTTGGTATGTACAAAGGATATCAGGGCAAACCCTGAAAAGGTACGGGCTATTATGGAAATAATATCTCCAAAAACTGTAAAGGAGGTCCAACGGTTAAATGGAAAAATAGCCTCCTTACATAGATTCTTGTCAAAATCAGCAGAAAAGTCCTTACCTTTTTTCAAAGTTCTCAAGGAACGCAATGCTAAAACTAGTTTCTCGTGGACCGAGGAGGCTGAGAAGGCCTTCAATGAAATGAAGGATTATATTGCTAACCTGCCATCATTGGTTGTCCCAAAAGCGGGAGAAGAACTTACTATGTATATCTCCGCAGGAGATGAAGTGGTCAGTGCAGTATTGTTGGCCGACCAAGGGGGAGTGCAGTATCTGGTGTATTTTATTAGCCGGGTGCTGCGGGAAGCTGAAATCAGATATTCTGACCTGGAAAAGCTCGCATTGGCGGTCATCCATACGGCCAGATGATTGCGAAGATATTTTCAAGCTCACCCTATCAAAATTATTACTCAGACTCCATTAAAAGAAACATTACAAAAACCAGAAAGTTCCGGAAAATTGGCAAAGTGGGCAGTTGACTTAGGAGAACACACAATCACATATGCCCCCAAGGTCTCCATAATGGGAGAAGTGTTAGCTGATTTCCTGGTAGAAACACCAGCCAAAGTGGGCCTCCTTGATATGGAAGTCCAAAATGTGACATCAGAGGAGCAACAAAAGGATGAATGGTTATTGTACACAGATGGAGCCTCAAGAACAGAAGGAGTAGGAGCCGGATTAATTCTGATAGATCCATCTGGAGTGGAGGTTAGTTATGCCTTAAGGTTAAACATTCCAAGTACCAATAATGAAGCGGAATACGAGGCCTTCCTTGCGGGATTAAGGCTCGCTAGACAAATGGGGGTTAAAATATTAAAGGCACATGTTGATTTTCTTCTGGTGGACAATAATGGGGATTACACAGCCAAGGAGCCGTCCATGAAGCAATACAAAGACTTGGCTGTAAATTTGTTGCAACAGTTTGAAAAATATAAGGTAATTCAAGTGGCTAGGAGCCAAAATAAGCATGCTGACGCTTTAAGTAAGTTGGCATCCTTAACATTTGCTCATCTAACCAAGAAGGTACTCGTGGAAGTTTTAGATAAACCATCCACAACCTCGTCAGAAGTTCATGATGTTATACAAGAGGAGGGAGAAACATGGATGACTCCAATTTATGAATACCTGGCAAAAGGGATCCTGCCCCCGGGTAGAGAGGAAGCCGATCGAATGCAATTGAAGGCTAGACAATATACCATTCACGAAGGGATACTATACAAGAAAGGGTTTTTATCTCCACTACTCCGATGCATTGGTCTGGAGTAGAGCAATTATCTCATACGAGAGATCCACATGGGAATTTCTGGTACACATGCCGGACCATGAAGCAATACAAAGACTTGGCTGTAAATTTGTTGCAACAGTTTGAAAAATATAAGGTAATTCAAGTGGCTAGGAGCCAAAATAAGCATGCTGACGCTTTAAGTAAGTTGGCATCCTTAACATTTGCTCATCTAACCAAGAAGGTACTCGTGGAAGTTTTAGATAAACCATCCACAACCTCGTCAGAAGTTCATGATGTTATACAAGAGGAGGGAGAAACATGGATGACTCCAATTTATGAATACCTGGCAAAAGGGATCCTGCCCTCGGGTAGAGAGGAAGCCGATCGAATGCAATTGAAGGCTAGACAATATACCATTCACGAAGGGATACTATACAAGAAAGGGTTTTTATCTCCACTACTCCGATGCATTGGTCTGGAGTAGAGCAATTATCTCATACGAGAGATCCACATGGGAATTTCTGGTACACATGCCGGACCACGAGTGGTAGTATCAAGAATAATGAACTTGGGATATTACTGGCCCTCCATGCATGGCGATACAATAGAAGAACTCCGCAAATTAGAATCATGCCATGTCCACGCACCAATAAAAAGGCTTCCAAAGTACAACCTCATACCTATCAATGCAGCATGGCCATTTTACAAATGGGGAGTGGATATTGTAGTCCCATTCCCAACGGGAAGCAATAAAGCACGGTTCTTGTTAGTAGCGGTTGATTACTTTACAAAATGTCCGGAGGTGAAACCGTTAGCAACAATCACGGGGAAACAAGTTATACGATTCTTTTGGGAATCAATAATCTACCGGTTTGGTCTTCCAGGAGAAGTGATCACGGACAACGGGCGTCAGTTCACCGAGGAACCATTTAAGAGTTGGTGTAATGAACTACGCATAAAGCAAACTTTCACTTCTATGGCACATCCTCAGGCAAATGGGCAGGTGGAGAGGATGAATAGAAGCATTGTGGAAGGCTTGAATACCTGATTGGGAAAATATGGAGGTGCATGGGTAGAAGAATTGCCCAGCGTACTATGGGCAATACGAACAACAGAAAAAACAAGCAATGGTCATTCCCCATATAGCCTAACATACGGCTTAGAGGCCGTCATACCCGCTGAGATAGGCGTTCAAACAACAAGAAGCAGTTCAGTTAACGAAGATGATAATAGTGAGCAACTCCTGGTCAAACTGGAATTACTAGCAGAATCTCGCGAACAAGCAAACACGCGGGAAAAAGAGTACAAAAGACAATTGGAAAGATACTACAATGCAAGGGTCAAGCCAACTAGCTTCAAGCCAGGAGACCTCGTCTTAAGAAAAAATGAGGCAAGTCGTCAGTAACCAGAAGGAAAATTGGGAGTAAAATGGGAAGGGCCTTACTTAGTCAAGGAGGCCCACAAAAGAGGATCTTACAAGTTGGAATCAATAGAGGGATAAGCAATACCATGGCACTGGAATGCGGTCAATCTTAGACGTTTTAATGTTTAAAACACGTTGTATTTTATTCACGTTTGTAATGTATCCGGCTTGCTGAAAAACCACTCTTTTTGTACAAAGAGTTGTTATGAATGGATGAATGGCAATCCTGGATTTCTCGTTAAAGAATCCTCCAGGTCTTATAAATTTTATATTATTAAAACATAACATTCTTGGGACATCAGTTTCATCCTGCCCAAGAATATCCTACAAAGGGTTTCGGCCTTGTGTTGCCCAAACATAACATTCTTGGGCCATCGGTTTCATCCTGCCCAAGAATATCCTACAAAGGGTTCCGGCCTTGTCCTGCCCAAACATAACATTCTTGGGCCATCGGTTTCATCCTGCCCAAGAATATCCTATGTAACATCAGTGCCGGGACCGCCACCGGAACAGTGATCTCTACAACATATGAACAGCAAACAGGTACGAATCACATACATTTCAGTAAGTTTCATTATTCATATCATTTATCATTAACATAGTGTGTTGTCATAGAACAGTTTCAGAAACATTTAACAGGAACACAGTTCAGAACAATGGTTCTGGAGTCAGATATTAATCTGGCAACACAGAATCATCATGTGATTAATTGTTAGGATTTATTATATATATAAACGTATGTGAGGCCTTATAGAACAAAACACACGAACATTGTTATATGAATGCTAAACTGACGGATTATTCGTATAGGTGACGATCTGTACGAATGTATCTAAACGTTTAACGTTTTGAATGGTGTTCTATAATTAGAAAACAAGATTGAAAAGTATAGTTATCGCCGTGTTCGTAAGAGTGATGATTCAAACGAATACACGCGACGACCGTACGTTTCGATTTAAACAGTTAATTAATATTTTAAATTTAAAATAGAAGATATTAGTTAATTTATTAGGAATCACAACCTTGTATAATTAAATGATTTCCATTTTCGTGTCGTTTTGTCGCGAAAACTACGCGATCCGGAAATTTTACGCGAAACCGAACGGGACCGAACCAACGGGTATTTTCTAAGTCATTAATGACTCATTAAATGTCATCACCAACCTCCACCAATCCCATTTTCCTTCTCATTTTTGTTTGTGACCTCTCTCTCTCTAAAAAGGGTTTACTCCACCTTCTCTCTACAATTACTCACTCATCGCTCGTTGGATTCAAGAACTTTCGGTGCCAAAACGTTCCTCTTGCTGTATAGATCAAGGAAGTACAGATTATTCAAGCTTTCATCCACGGAAATTGAGGTAATGTTCAAGTTTAAACTCAGTTTTATAGGGTTTCACGAACTCATGTAAGTTTTGGCTATGAAAATCGATATCAAACACTTAGAACACATAGATGAAGGTGTCTAGCATGTTTAGGCAACCATAAGAATAAATTGTAACAGGTTGAAGCCGCAAACAAGAAGGAGATGATGCAGGTTCGTTGACCACTAAGCCGACCGAACCCTTAAAGTTCTGGGCCGAACCTTTGTGGTGAAAACGAACCTAGGCGAACCATCCTTGATTAGGCCGAACCCTGTATCCAACTTACACGAACCCTGGGTACCGAACCCTGTGGTCTGACTCACGAACCTGTCCACCTGATCGCACCTGCAACGAACCTTGCACGGGCATGGGAAGTTGCTGCAACGAACCTGTCTATCCTGAGCTACGAACCCTGTGCCAACCTGCACCGAACGCTTTATCCGTGCAAATGAACCTGCATGATGCTGCATGTGTTGACCCAGCCGAACCCTGCAGCCCACGTGCAACGAACCCTGTGCCCACCGAATTCAGTACCTATAGTCGAACCTTTCAGTCTAGTCGAACCCTTGCATGGCCGAACCATGGCCATGCAACTCACGAGCCTATGATGACGAACCATTCACTCACAAACCTTGTTATAACAGACGAACCTTAAAGGTTTGTTGAGCTGTGTCACTGCCGAACCCTTGGATCAACTTAGCCGAACTTAGGAGGGGACTTGGGCAAAAGGTTCGCTGCCCTGAACATTATCTCGAACCTAGGAGTTGTATAATGTGGTTAATATGGGCCTATGATCAAAGAAACTAATGTTCTAATATAGAAAATGGTTAGTGGATTATTCAAATCTAGCATGTGCATGAAAAGTTGATAAAATAAGTTTCATGCATGTGTATAAGTGGATAAATTATATAATACAAGGGTGTGTATGCATGAACAAGGATGAAACCTATAATCATGCATGCATGTGTAGAATTAAATGTGTATGCACAAGCTTGTTAAGCAAAATAGGCTACATTGTTACGAAATCAATGAGAATCAAAAGCACAAATTGGGGATCAATTAGAAAACAAAGACTTTCAAATGGGCCTAAGTGGGCCCAATGGGGCTTAACTAAGCCCATCATGTATTAAATGAATACGTAAACTCAAGTAGTGATATTTTGATAAAATAAAAGCATTATGAATTTATTTTAAAAGTTGGTTTAATAATTTCTAAAGTATTGTCTAATTTGAAATGTGAATTATAAATGGCATAGTTTTCCTTTAGTTAAATTTTGTTATAAAGGATTAATTGTAATGTTTTGGTTTAAATATTTATGGAATTGATTGAATTGGGACTTTGTTATAAATAGACAATATAATTGTCTGGATTTGCTCTAAAAACAAAGGAAACTCTGCCGAAATTTCTAAAAATGTAAAGGTAAGTTATTACAACTAAGTAACTAAACTATGGGATTGGGGATCAAAAAGGGTAACTAGGATAAATTAGACCTTAGTTACACTTAGTACTAAGACACCTAGTTGCACACACACAAAGATCAAGTCTTAGGCACGACGACTACTATGCGTACTTATTATATTCGAATTTTTATAAAATAACTCAGGAACTGAAGAAATCTAAGCTACAAACAAGAGCGCGCATTTATGTTATAACATTTACATAGCAGCACAGGTGAGTTCATTGCCCCTTTTCAAACATTTTTGTTTTAAAACGCGGGGCTGAGAAGCATGCGTAAACTGTTTACTTAAATTGTTTACTTAAATGTTTTTAAATTTATATGTTTTACATATATATAAATGTTATCCTAGACCATGTCTAGGAAGATTTTATGCAGGTTTACTAAACTTATTTACTTATAAATTAAGTGAATAATCAAGTTAAACTAAACATTTCAACAAATCAAAACATTTCCAACAAATCAAACTAGACATTTTGACAAAACAAGTGGGTGAGTTCAAGGGATCAAACGAAACATTTTGACGGATCAAGTGGGTGTTTTCAACAAATCAAATAGAACATTTTTGACAAATCAAGTGGGTGAGTTCAACGAATCATACGAAACATTTTGACGAAACAAGTGTGGGATTTCAAACGAATCAAACGAAACAATCTTTGCAAAGACAATATTCAATGTTCTACAAATCAAGTGTTTGTTGAACAACGAATCAAGTGTACAATTGATCAATGAATCTAGTATTCTATGATCAACGAATCAAGTACATCTTGTAACAGATGCAGTCGAATCAATAAATCATTTTCAAGGGAAAGCCTGGGAAATATCAGAGATAACATACGCCAAAAACAGACGAAACATAAAATCCTGCATTTCAAGAAGTCCTAGCTAGACCGTTTGACTTGTAGGTCGTATGTTTGAAGATATTTACAGATTTCCTAACTACTAAGTACCTAGATTGACAGACTAGTCAACTCGAGTATGACCACATGCCCCAATCATTAGGACTTAGATTTTATTAAATGTTTATTTATTTATTTAATTAAGCATTTATAACTGTTTATACAATTACTATGGTTGATCATATTGTGTGATGAACTTATGAAATCAACATGGATTTCAAATGATTGTAATTACAGGGATGACAAACAGAAGAGTCATGGGTAAATGGTAGGGTAAAAATGCCTAATTATTATTAACAACAATGTCCTATGCGGATTAGTATGTGGTGGGATGGCATCTGGGCGGGGTTGTAGCCTCGACTCAGGGGTATGCCCTATACATAAGCATACCGATCTGGATGATACATGTGGAGTTATCAGGTTAGGGTCTTTACCAAAGGAGGTTTTCAAATCATTTTCAAATCATGTTCAGATCAGTTTCAAATCATTTTCAAATACTAAACTACATGAACTCACCAACCATGTGTTGACTTTTATTTTTGCATGACTTCTCAGGTGACGAACAGGTCAATTAAGAAGTCATTTCTTTTGGACTAGGACTTCAGATAGAAGACTTGGTATTTTGGACCTGCATACTTTTGAAGACATCATTATACAATTTATTTTGTATATCTTGTGTAAATACAAGATAGTCATTTTATGATGTTTACAATAGATTTACATTGTTAAATTATAAACGATACCGATGTAATTTAACTTTGTAATTCTATTATATTTAGTAATTCTCATTTATATCATGTGCAATGTGAACAATCTGATCACTTTCGATTATCACTCACGATATCGTGCCCCGGGAACCTTCCGCCCGACGGGGATTCAGATCCTACCCCGTCGGCTCGGGGTGTGAAAGATTGGTATCAGAGCCATGGTTATAGAGAAATATAGGTCACTTATTTAAATGGTTTGGCCTAGACTATAACCTAGGGACCCTGCATGTAGAGAGAATAGGACTTAAGACTTATTTGCATATTGTCTTCTGTATTCGATCATTGCACTAACCGATAACTCTATTGGTTATGATCAGAATGCCGCCGCGAAGACAACCACCCTTGCTACCCCTACAACCACAAGACTTGGCTCCACACTCCTCGACACCGTCACCAAATGATTCACCATCACCACCTCCTCCACCTCCTCCTCCCCCTCCTCCGTTGATTACTCAAGCATCTGGTTCGGGCACAGCACCGACCGTGGATCCTGCTACTATCGCTCTGGTGACGTTACTGAGTAGCCAGATGACAAATCAGATGAAAGAAGCAATACCGGAGATGTTCCTTCGTCTTCGTAATGAAATCCTCAACACTGGCAACACAAGTCCTACAAGTCCTACAAGTCCGAAGAAGCAATACCGGAGAAGCCAGTGGAAATACTGGAGATTCATCTCATTACTCCTACAAGTCCTTTGTAGGATGTAAACCACCCAGTTTTAGTGGGTCTGAAGGCGCAGTTGGGTTAATCCAATGGATTGAGAAGATTGAGGCAACCTTGGATCTTTGCAGTTGCCCTGAACACCACAAGGTCCGTTACTCAGCTGGAACATTCAAAAAAAGGGCTCTGACCTGGTGGAATGGTCAGGTCAACGCCCGAGGAAGAGAGGAAGCTATGGCAATGTCATGGGAAGACTTCAAGGCACTGCTGCAAACAGAATTTTGTCCCAAGAATGAGCTGCAGAAGTTGGAGGTTGAACTATCCAACCATGTGATGAAGGGGGCTGATCACATGGGGTACACTACTCGTTACCACGAGTTAGTTGCTTTGGTACCTGATATGGTACCAACTCTGGAGAAAAGGATAGACCGTTATGTAGGTGGACTTCCCGCCTGCATTCAGGGCATGGTTGTTTCAGCCAACCCTACTACTGTTGAATCTGCAGTGAGACTGTCTGGGAAACTCACTGACCTCATGGTAGCCTCTGGAGTTCTAAAGAAGGAGGCTGAATCCAGTAAGAACAAAGCTGAATCTTCAAACAAACCCTCCCATCATCAGAAGAAGAAACAGAAGACCATCAAGAACTACGCGGTGGCCACGCCTCTGCAACAAATAGCAGCAACACCACAAAACCCCAACCGCAAACCCTACACTGGCACATATCCTCTGTGTGCCAAGTGTCAGTATCACCACACTGCTGACACTCCCTGCAAACATTGCACGGGATGTGGACGGAAGGGCCATTGGGTCCAGTACTGCAGGATGACTCCTAATCAAGCAGTCAACAATGCTGCTCTAGCTCTCCCTCCACCAGCTAATCGGAACAACGGTGGATGCTATAACTGTGGCGAACAAGGCCACTTTGCGAAGAACTGCCCAAAGAAGGCTCAACCAGCAGTTCAAGCACCCCGTGGACGAGCCTTTGCTATCGGAGCACCAGCTGCACGCCAGGACCCAAATGTGGTCACTGGTACGTTTCTCTTACATGACTTTTATGCATCTGTTCTATTTGATACCGGTGCGGATCAGAGTTTTATCTCTACCGATTTTGCATGCCAACTAGATTTCATAGAGGAACAGTTAGACTCCCCTTACATTATAGAAGTAGCTAACGGGAAACAGATTACAGTTAGCACAGTTTATAGAAATTGCCCATTGACACTTAATGGTCATACATTTGCCATCGATTTGATACCGATGGAGTTGGGTAGTTTCGACATCATTGTTGGAATGGATTGGCTTTCCTCTAACCGAGTGGAAGTTATCTGTTCTGAGAAGCTGCTTCAAATTCCATTGCCGAGTGATCGTGTATTGGAAGTAAAAGGGGATCAAGAAAAACGAAGTGTCAAAATCATCTCTTGCATAAAGGCGCGTAAGTGTCTACAGAAGCAGTGCGTGGCGTTCTTGGCTCAGGTGGTGGAAAAGGGAAAGGAGAAGAAAAAGATTCAAGATGTACCGGTAGTGAGGGAATATCCTGAAGTGTTTCCTGAAGATCTACCAGGTTTGCCACCTGTGCGACCAGTAGAGTTTCGTATTGACTTAATTCCTGGAGCAACTCCTGTTGCTAAATCTCCTTACAGGTTAGCACCTTCAGAGATGCAGGAATTGTCTAATCAATTACAGGAGCTACTTGACAAGGGTTTCATCAGACCGAGCTACTCACCTTGGGGAGCTCCGGTCTTGTTCGTGAAAAAGAAAGACGGATCGTTCAGAATGTGCATAGATTACAGAGAGCTGAACAAACTAACTATCAAGAATCGGTATCCATTGCCGAGGATTGATGATTTATTTGACCAACTGCAAGGAGCTCAATACTTCTCAAAGATTGACTTGCGGTCTGGATATCATCAGCTGAGAGTTCCAGATGAGGATATACCGAAAATGGCCTTCCGAACAAGATACGGGCATTACGAATTCATGGTGATGCCTTTCGGATTGACAAATGCACCAGTGGTTTTCATGGACCTCATGAACCGAGTGTGCAAGCCGTACTTGGATCAGTTTGTCATTGTCTTTATTGATGACATACTGATTTATTCCAAGACCAAAACAGAACATGAGCAACACCTTAGAAAGATCTTGGAGCTGTTGAGGAAAGAGCAACTCTATGCTAAATTCTCGAAGTGTGAATTCTGGCTAAGAGAAGTTCAATTTCTGGGTAATGTAGTCAACAGTGAGGGAATTCATGTAGATCCTGCCAAGATCGAGGCGATAAAGAATTGGGACACTCCGAAAACACCGACGGAGATACGGTCTTTTCTGGGATTGGCAGGTTATTATAGAAGGTTCATCTCGAATTTTTCTAAGATAGCTCTACCACTCACTAAGTTAACCCAGAAAAGTGAACCGTTTGTCTGGGAGCAGAAACAGGAAGATGCTTTTCAGACTTTGAAACATAAATTATGTAATGCTCCAATCCTATCTCTTCCAGAAGAATGCGATGACTTTGTTGTATACTGTGATGCATCCCATCAGGGACTTGGTTGCGTACTGATGCAACGTGACAAAGTTATCGCTTATGCTTCAAGACAGTTAAAGGTTCATGAGAAGAACTACACTACTCATGATCTTGAACTGGGATCTGTAATCTTCGCACTGAAGATTTGGAGACATTACTTATATGGCACCAAGTGTACCATATTTACTAATCACAAAAGTCTGCAACACATCTTTAATCAGAAGGAGCTCAACATGCGACAACACCGTTGGGTTGAACTTCTGAATGATTACGATTGTGTGATCAAGTACCATCCGGGAAAGGCGAACGTTGTAGCTGATGCCTTGAGCCGGAAGGAACGGGTCAAACCCCTACGTGTTAGAGCAATGGGGATAACCGTGCAGACCAGTTTAAGTGACAAGATTATCCAAGCACAACAAGAAGCACTTGACCGAGGTAATTTGAAGAAGGAACTTGATTGCGGAGCGGAGAAACAGTTTGACACGAAGCTTGATGGAATGATCTACTACCGAGAACGTATATGGATCCCGGCGGTGGATGAATTCAGAAGACTTATCTTCAATGAAGCACACAAGACTAAATACTCTGTCCATCCGGGCGCTGATAAAATGTACCAAGACTTGTGTGGATTTTATTGGTGGCCGGGGATGAAGAAAGACATAGCTGAGTATGTTGGCCAGTGTCTAACGTGTGCGAAGGTAAAGGCAGAACACCAGAGACCGTCTGGTTTACTGGAACAGCCTGAAATTCCGCTCTGGAAGTGGGAACAAATGGCTATGGATTTCATTACCAAGCTACCCCGCACTTCCAGTGGTCATGATACAATTTGGGTGATCATAGATCGTTTAACAAAATCTGCTCATTTCTTGCCCATGCGTGAGACCTTCACGATGGATAAACTGGCGAGATTGTACATCAATGAGATAGTGGTACGTCACGGTGTGCCATTGTCTATTATCTCTGATAGAGATAGCAGATTCACATCCAGGTTCTGACAGTCACTGCAAAAGTCTCTAGGGACACAGTTAAATCTGAGTACAGCTTATCATCCCCAAACGGATGGTCAAAGCGAACGTACTATCCAGACCCTAGAGGATATGTTAAGAACCTGTGTATTGGACTTCGGTGGGAATTGGGACTCCCATTTGCCACTGATTGAGTTCTCCTACAATAACAGTTACCACAGCAGTATCGGATGTGCA
This sequence comes from Mikania micrantha, assembly GCA_009363875.1. Taxonomy (NCBI): domain Eukaryota; kingdom Viridiplantae; phylum Streptophyta; class Magnoliopsida; order Asterales; family Asteraceae; genus Mikania; species Mikania micrantha. Next base: position 19,844,691 of record CM018685.1, read on the forward strand.
CCATTCGAGGCTCTTTATGGCCGGAAATGTCGATCACCGATCTGTTGGACTGTAATTGGAGACAACCGAATAACTGGGCCAGAACTTATTCAGGAAACCACCGACAAGATAGCTCAGATTCAAAGAAGACTACAAGCTACAAGGAGCAGACAAAAGAGTTACGCCGACAAACGACGCAAGACGTTGGAATTCCAAGTGGGAGACCGTGTCATGTTGAAGGTATCCCCATGGAAAGGCGTTGTACGCTTTGGAAAGAAAGGCAAATTAGCACCCAGATACATGGGACCATTCGAGATAATCGAGCGTATTGGTCCTGTGGCGTATAGGCTGAGATTACCTGATGAACTCAGTGGTGTACATGACGTGTATCATGTCTCAAATCTAAAGAAATGCCTTGCTGACGAGTCTCTCGTCATTCCAATCGAAGAGATTCAAGTCGATGAACAGTTGCATTTCATTGAAGAACCCTTAGAGATTATGGATCGCAAGGTTAAACACCTAAGGCGAAGCCGTATTCCTATTGTAAAGGTTCGATGGAATTCAAGACACGGGCCCGAGTTTACTTGGGAACGTGAAGATCACATGAAGTTAAAGTATCCCCAACTGTTTGAAGAGGAAGCCGTACCTGATAACCACTCTTAAATTTCGGGACGAAATTTCTCTAACAAGGGGAGACTGTAACATCAGTGCCGGAACCGCCACCGGAACAGTGATCTCTACAACATATGAACAGTAAACAGGTACGAATCACATACATTTCAGTATGTTTCATTATTCATATCATTTATCATTAACATAGTGTGTTGTCATAGAACAGTTTCAGAAACATTTAACAGGAACACAGTTCAGAACAATGGTTCTTGAGTCAGATAATAATCTGGCAACACAGAATCATCATGTGATTAATTGTTAGGATTTATTATATATATAAACGTATGTGAGGCCTTATAGAACAAAACACACGAACATTGTTATATGAATGCTAAACCGACGGATTATTCGTATAGGTGACGATCTGTACGAATGTATCTAAAAGTTTAACGTTCTGAATGATGTTCTGTAATTAGAAAACAAGATTGAAAAGTATAGTTATCGCCGTGTTCGTAAGAGTGACAATTCAAACGAATACGCGCGACGACCGTACGTTTCGATTTAAACAGTTAATTAATATTTTAAATTTAAAATATAAGATATTAGTTAATTTATTAGGAATTACAACCTTGTATAATTAAATGATTTCCATTTTCGTGTTGTTTTGTCGCGAAAACTACGCGATCCGGAAATTTTACGCGAAACCGAACGGGACCGAACCCACGGGTATTTTCTAAGTCATTAATGACTCATTAAATGTCATCACCAACCTCCACCAATTCCATTTTCCTTCTCATTTTCGTTTGTGACCTCTCTCTCTCTAAAAAGGGTTTACTCCACCTTCTCTCTACAATTACTCACTCATCGCTCGTTGGATTCAAGAACTTTCGGTGCCAAAACGTTCCTCTTACTGTATAGATCAAGGAAGTACAGATTATTCAAGCTTTCATCCACGGAAATTGAGGTAATGTTCAAGTTTAAACTCGGTTTTATAGGGTTTCACGAACTCATGTAAGTTTTGGCTATGAAAATCGATATCAAACACTTAGAACACATAGATGAAGGTGTCTTGCATGTTTAGGCAACCATAAGAATAAATTGTAACAGGTTGAAGCCGCAAACAAGAAGGAGATGATGCAGGTTCGTGGACCACTAAGCCGACCGAACCCTTAAAGTTCTGGGCCGAACCTTTGTGGTGAAAACGAACCTAGGCGAACCATCCTTGATTAGGCCGAACCCTGTATCCAACTTACACGAACCCTGGGTACCGAACCCTGTGGTCTGACTCACGAACCTGTCCACCTGATCGCACCTGCAACGAACCTTGCACGGGCATGGGAAGTTGCTGCAACGAACCTGTCTATCCTGAGCTACGAACCCTGTGCCAACCTGCACCGAACGCTTTATCCGTGCAAATGAACCTGCATGATGCTGCATGTGTTGACCCAGCCGAACCCTGCAGCCCACGTGCAACGAACCCTGTGCCCACCGAATTCAGTACCTATAGTCGAACCTTTCAGTCTAGTCGAACCCTTGCATGGCCGAACCATGGCCATGCAACTCACGAGCCTATGATGACGAACCATTCACTCACAAACCTTGTTATAACAGACGAACCTTAAAGGTTTGTTGAGCTGTGTCACTTCCGAACCCTTGGATCAACTTAGCCGAACTTAGGAGGGGACTTGGGCAAAAGGTTCGCTGCCCTGAACATTATCTCGAACCTAGGAGTTGTATAATGTGGTTAATATGGGCCTATGATCAAAGAAACTAATGTTATAATATAGAAAATGGTTAGTGGATTATTCAAATCTAGCATGTGCATGAAAAGTTGATAAAATAAGTTTCATGCATGTGTATAAGTGGATAAATTATATAATACAAGGGTGTGTATGCATGAACAAGGATGAAACCTATAATCATGCATGCATGTGTAGAATTAAATGTGTATGCACAAGCTTGTTAAGCAAAATAGGCTACATTGTTACGAAATCAATGAGAATCAAAAGCACAAATTGGGGATCAATTAGAAAACAAAGACTTTCAAATGGGCCTAAGTGGGCCCAATGGGGCTTAACTAAGCCCATCATGTATTAAATGAATACGTAAACTCAAGTAGTGATATTTTGATAAAATAAAAGCATTATGAATTTATTTTAAAAGTTGGTTTAATAATTTCTAAAGTATTGTCTAATTTGAAATGTGAATTATAAATGGCATAGTTTTCCTTTAGTTAAATTTTGTTATAAAGGATTAATTGTAATGTTTTGGTTTAAATATTTATGGAATTGATTGAATTGGGACTTTGTTATAAATAGACAATATAATTGTCTGGATTTGCTCTAAAAACAAAGGAAACTCTGCCGAAATTTCTAAAAATGTAAAGGTAAGTTATTACAACTAAGTAACTAAACTATGGGATTGGGGATCAAAAAGGGTAACTAGGATAAATTAGACCTTAGTTACACTTAGTACTAAGACACCTAGTTGCACACACACAAAGATCAAGTCTTAGGCACGACGACTACTATGCGTACTTATTATATTCGAATTTTTATAAAATAACTCAGGAACTGAAGAAATCTAAGCTACAAACAAGAGCGCGCATTTGTGTTATAACATTTACATAGCAGCACAGGTGAGTTCATTGCCCCTTTTCAAACATTTTTGTTTTAAAACGCGGGGCTGAGAAGCATGCGTAAACTGTTTACTTAAATTGTTTACTTAAATGTTTTTAAATTTATATGTTTTACATATATATAAATGTTATCCTAGACCATGCCTAGGAAGATTTTATGCAGGTTTACTAAACTTATTTACTTATAAATTAAGTGAATAATCAAGTTAAACTAAACATTTCAACAAATCAAAACATTTCCAACAAATCAAACTAGACATTTTGACAAAACAAGTGGGTGAGTTCAAGGGATCAAACGAAACATTTTGACGGATCAAGTGGGTGTTTTCAACAAATCAAATAGAACATTTTTGACAAATCAAGTGGGTGAGTTCAACGAATCATACGAAACATTTTGACGAAACAAGTGTGGGATTTCAAACGAATCAAACGAAACAATCTTTGCAAAGACAATATTCAATGTTCTACAAATCAAGTGTTTGTTGAACAACGAATCAAGTGTACAATTGATCAATGAATCTAGTATTCTATGATCAATGAATCAAGTACATCTTGTAACAGAATCAGTCGAATCAATAAATCATTTTCAAGGGAAAGCCTGGGAAATATCAGAGATAACATACGCCAAAAACAGACGAAACATAAAATCCTGCATTTCAAGAAGTCCTAGCTAGACCGTTTGACTTGTAGGTCGTATGTTTGAGGATATTTACAGATTTCCTAACTACTAAGTACCTAGATTGACAGACTAGTCTACTCGAGTATGACCACATGCCCCAATCATTAGGACTTAGATTTCATTAAATGTTTATTTATTTAATTAAGCATTTATAACTGTTTATACAATTACTATGGTTGATCATATTGTGTGATGAACTTATGAAATCAACATGGATTTCAAATGATTGTAATTATAGGGACGACAAACAGAAGAGTCATGGGTAAATGGTAGGGTAAAAATGCCTAATTATAATTAACAACAATGTCCTATGCGGATTAGTATGTGGTGGGATGGCGTCTGGGCGGGGTTGTAGCCTCGACTCAGGGGTATGCCCTATACATAAGCATACCGATCTGGATGATACATGTGGAGTTAATGAGGTTAGGGTCTTTACCAAAGGAGGTTTTCAAATCATTTTCAAATCATGTTCAGATCAGTTTCAAATCATTTTCAAATACTAAACTACATGAACTCACCAACCATGTGTTGACTTTTATTTTTGCATGACTTCTCAGGTGACGAACAGGTCAATTAAGAAGTCATTTCTTTTGGACTAGGACTTCAGATAGAAGACTTAGTATTTTGGACCTGCATACTTTTGAAGACATCATTATACAATTTATTTTGTATATCTTGTGTAAATACAAGATAGTCATTTTATGATGTTTACAATAGATTTACATTGTTAAATTATAAACGATACCGATGTAATTTAACTTTGTAATTCTATTATATTTAGTAATTCTCATTTATATCATGTGCAATGTGAACAATCTGATCACTTTCGATTATCACTCACGATATCGCGCCCCGGTAACCTTCCTCCCGACGGGGATTCCGATCCTACCCCGTCGGCTCGGGGTGTGACATCCTACAAAAGGGTTCCGGCCTTGTCCTGCCCAAACATAACATTCTTGGGCCATCGGTTTCATCCTGCCGAAGACTATCATGCAAAGGGTTCCGGCCTTGTCCTGCCCAAACATAACATTCTTGGGCCATCTGTTTCATCCTACCCAAGAATATCTTACAAAGGGGTTCCGGCCTTGTCCTGCCCAAACATAACATTCTTGGGCCGTCTGTCTTGTCCTACCCAGAAATAAGTTACAAAGGGTAGTGGCCTTGGCTTGCCCATAAACAACCAATTAATGGTTCCGGCCTTACATAGCCTAAACAAATTTTTTCACCATACATATATCCCCTCTCAGGAAAACTAACCACGAGAGTATAACTTCGTTTAGCCTAAAGCAGGGAAACACACCATATGACAAAGAAGTTTACACAAGTCTGGCATTAGGCCTACAATTTCTGTAACCTTCATCCAAGGATAAGGATATCTGACTTGAATAACAAAACGCCTGATATGTTCAAACGCAAATGACAGCTTACACTAAGCGTCCACCTATTATTAAGCCTCAAAACACACACAACCAAAAGCCCAAAACAAAGTCACAAATATATAACAGCAACCTAATAACAAAGAAGTTCACCATGTGCAAGACGACAACGTACGGATAGTAAGTGTTTCAAAAGTAAAAACATAGCATTCAAAAGTTCAACATCATATCACCTCAAACATCTGAGGGCTTCTTGTCAAGACTCCCAGCATCGCCACTAGTCGTTGCATCTTCAGCAGCTTTACTCGCATCATCACTTGTGCCCACTTCACTAGTCTTAGGTGCAACATCCGTACCAATCGATCCAACGTGATCATCCTTTCCAGTAGAAGAATCAGTAATACCACCTTCAATGGAGGAAGCTCAAATTTTAGATTTTCCAGCTCCTTGGTTTCTTGGAAAATGTCTTCAGCACTGAGACCTTTCATTTTCGACCCAACTTTACCTTTGGGAGGAAGCATGGGTTTCGAGGAAGAGCCAGAACCAGAACGAACACCTTTGGAAACACTTCCAAAATCGGCAGCACCAACAGATTTACCAACATGACTAGTGGTGGTTTGACCACTCAACTCCTTACCACCACCAATGATCAGCCCAGAATTAAAACCTTCTGTTTCCACAGCTTTCAGCACATCCAGACTCTCAGACGAAATAGCAGCTAACTCCTGCAAATAAGGAAATGTCAGAGAGTCAAAGTTCACTGCCGCCTCCTGCATAAGCTTTTCCGCATCAGGCCTAAAGTAGGTAGTCTTAGTTATCTCTTTGTTCTTCATTGAATTACGGTAGCCCGATTGAACACCAACATACAATCCATGCACAAACACCGCCTTCTGCAAAGCTCCAAGGGTTGTTAGAAAGTCACCATCCCAACAACACGTTTCACAACATGAGTAAACCCCTCCTAATCAACCATTTCCGATCTGCTTTCAAAGCACCCACACTCTTTTTCAGCGATTGATATTTCTTGCGTTCATTCTGCATAGCCTCCTCACACACTTTCAAAGACTGTGTAGGTTCAGTCACCTTCGCCATGTGCTGCACCTCCAAACTACTCAAAGCTTTTGCCTTTTCCTTCTCAAATACCTCAACGCGTTGTTTCAGTTCAGTAACAACCTTCTGACTATCCCCTAAGTTCCTCCGTATCACATTCACCTGCCCATTTGACCTAGCCACACTTGATGCACATGCCTCATAGCGACTGAGGGCTACGGGTAGAACACTACCAAGTTGGGAAAACAAACTATAAGTCTTCCTAATATCATCCTCCGTATTAAGAGCGTCCACAATCAACCTCTCCCCAGGAGGGGCGAAATTATCAACAAGCTTGCAGCACACAAGGCTGGACCCTAATACATCCCCATTCCTAACATCCCAACAGGGGACGAACTTTTTATTTGCTACAAAAGGATACATCTCAAGGCTCTCATCAACTTTCTCTTTCATAGGGGGTTCCTTAAACACAAGGCTTTTGCCTTTGGAGGACAAATCAGTAGAAGACGACCCTTCATCCCTTAAAGACACGGTGGTAGTAGCGGACTTACGGTTACGTTTAGAGATTCGGGTGGGCAATACCTTTGGGCCTTTCTTCTTTCCACTAACAGCCGCCTTCTTTGCCTTAGGAACAAGCTTTGGTTTCTCTTACTTCACATTTCCCCAGCACCTTCTCCAAATACACTATCATACTTACTTCCAAGCTCATGTAAATAGGCTTCCAAAGGAATGATATCTCCCTTCTTCCATGGGCGAGATGAGAACTCCCCATTAGAAAGGGACTCAAGGCTAAAAATAGAGCTCACATCCATCTCTGCAAAAATAAAAGCAAATATCTCAAATTCACAATTAAATTCAAATTCAATATAAAATAAAAGTAAAAGTAAAAAGGTCATAGACACACCCTGCCGCAGAAACACTGGAATGAAGGTAGAAGAATCTCAGTTTTTACTCAAACCAACAAGGATCAAAAGACGCTCAGGATAAGAACGGATGTGTGTGCGCCTCTCACACAGTGCTGAAAACAATTTTCGATCATACATGGGATCTTTAAGGCCTTTAACCAAGAGAGGTTTATTAGGATCCTTCCAATTCATGACAAAGGGGAAATACGAAGAAGAAATCCAAAAAAACGAGTTCTTCCAATATTTTGGAGATTGAGAAATGCCATGAATACATTGGGGATACATATCCCGAAACCGTTCAACAGTGAACCAGTCTCCATTTTTTGCTAACAGAAAAAATTTTTGAAACAAAGAAACCGTTGGGTAACCACTAAGCGCACGACAGGACATGTCAAAATTAACAATAACACCCAATCCGTATGGGGCTATCTGAGAAATATGCAGAGCATAATGTTCTAACACATTGAGTACGAAAGTCGGAACAGGTAGTCAGAGATTTGAGAAATCAAAGAACCGAGTATATACTCCAACAAATCCAGTGGGAGGGTCAAGAATGTTACTGGACGACTCCGGCCGAGTGGGATGAAACTCAGGCTCAATGTGATAACGGACGCAAACATCGGAAAATTCCTTCTCCGATAATTCGCAAGTACGGGATGCCATATCGCTTTTCGTATCCATGTAAATCACACAACAAAAAATTTACTAGGAAGAACAATAACTAACCGGTGATTATTGATGCTGCGAATGAAGAAACGATGAAGAAGAACAGTTCGCCAGAAATTGGAGAGAAATTCAAAAGAAAACGGATGAGAAATGATGAAAAGAGAAGGTGCACTGCCAGAGAAATAATGAGGGACGGTTATAGTCTTGTCGATCTAAAGTTGAGGGTACAAATGTATATTACTAATTAAGACAGAATCATTATCACACAAGGGAGTGTCAATAACTCTGACCGGGGGGCTGATGACGGGGGTAGGACCGATATGGACAGAACAACATCTTCTGACCATAAAAATGATTTATGGTAAGGACGATGGATCCTGATCACGCAATAGAAAGAAGCCAGTTATGGACTGGATAGCTTATCCTGCCCATAAGAGGTCCTACAGCTTCTTCTCCAAGGCAAAGCATTTAAAACTGAGTCTAGATGTGATGGTAAAAAGATAAGATCTGCGTGTCAGATCGCAAACAGGTGATAGAGGTCATTTCTGACAAACAGTAACAGCAGTCAACTCCAAGGAACTAAAAATAGAGTAAAAGATAGACCAAAAGATAATCAGAAGATCGCCTTCCAGAAAAGGAATTACACAATGGACTAAGCCAAGCACTCTTGCTCAGTGGGACCGAAATTGGAAGGTCTGGGTTTTCTGGATACTCCAGATGTCCCAGTGTTTATTTTAGCCTCGGCTTCCTTTTGCTTCTGTTCTGAGCTGGCCTTGGCATCTTGAGTTTGAAACTGTTGATCCAATGCTGCTTTGAGAAATGCCTCTTGGTTCTGCAACCTTATTTGTTTCATCCTCCTTTGCTTAGTCTTGTCTTCTGCCCTTTTAGCAGCTTGGGTAGCAGACAGGAGTCTTTCATTCTCCTTTTTTTTGGCTTCATCAGCCTGTTCTTTGAACCAGGGAGAAGGAGGAGCAATCCCAGTAAGGGACTCAAGAAATCGGGTATGGTTAGTGATTTCGTGTTGTAAGGAGGAGACTTTGGTATCTCCTGAAATTTTCAGCAGATCCAATTGAATCTTTTGGGTGGTCAGAAATTGGTGGGAAAAGGAGTGAAGCAGGGCAGTGAGTTAGGTAGTGGAAGTAAGTGAAGTGGTGGAAGTACCTTCACGTGAAGGTGCGTGCATGAGGATGGACTTGGGTTGCAGTGCTTGGTTACTCAAGGCTGTTGAGACAAGCTCAGTAAGCTTAGCCACATCAGCCTGAATGTGAGCAACAGAATCCGTCAATTCCTTTATTTTAAAATCTGATTCGTCCATCCTTTTAAGGATATCATCCGAATCCCTGACTAATGAGTCAGTTTTATCATGACCTGAGTCCATATTAGGAATGTCATGCACCCCTTTTTCTCGGTTTCGGGGATTTCCAGCCTCAGTTTCAAGAACTTCATTGGCTGTTGCCATATCAAGTGACACTTCAGTGGCTAGAGAGGGTTCCCTTTGAAGTGCAACACTATCCTGTTGAGAGGATTGATGAGGAGCTAGGTGGGATGGAGATCCTTGATGCATCTGTGAGGATGGAACAAACGTATCCAACTGTCCAGTGGGGACGGAGACATGTTCAGGGGTCTCATCTTCCTGAACAGCCTTTTTGGGCTTCTTAGGCTTAGAGGCTTTGGCAGAAGCTTTTCTTTTGGCCGATACCTTTACAGGTGTGGAAGAGGAGGTGGATGTGGGTTCACCGAGGATGGGTGTTTCCTCAGTGTCATCCGTTTGTTTTGGATCAATGTTCAATCTAGTGAACACTTGTTTGTCAATGCTCTTGATAGTGGATAAAGTAGCAATGTGACAACCCTTATTAAGGTCAGCAAAGAGGAAGGCCATTACAAACCTAGGATACAACAGAAACTTTGGACCTTTCTGGTGATGTACTAGATGATCAAAAATTATTCGAGAGAAGTTGACCTTTCCATTTGAAAGAATGCATACATGACATATTGCGTGTCATATGGCATTTCTCCCCAACTCGTCGACTTCTGAGACAAACACTGTAAAATGGTGTGATACAAGAACTTGTACTTTGGGTAGAAGAAAGCTTTGTACAAAGTTCTATCTTTCAGGTCGCCCTGATAATCACACTGAATGAAGGTATTATAAAGAAGTGTTAAAGAAACAGTGGGAGAAGCCTCAGTGTCGTTCAAATTTAGGGCAACACTTATTTTTGTGGGAGTGATGGTGACTTGTTGATCAGCGACCAACGAAGCTATGCTTTCAACATAGTCATCCTTCATCACCAAGGATGAGTTTGCCTAGAACTGGTTTAGAGCAACTCTAGAAATAGGAGGGTTTAGAATGAGAGCAGTATGAACGAAGGAGTTTACCAGAGTGTGTATGGCATCGTTGTAGTGAGGATACTCAGAAGATTTGACAAGGTAAGCTCCGAGTTTCTGGATCGGTTTGATTTTCAAGGCCATTGTTCTTTTGTGACGATGAACACTGAGCAGTTATGAATACAAAGTGTGAGGAGAAACTTTTCTTTTAGAGAAAAAGAGACAAGGAAGGCTAACCGTTCACACACAAGGGCGGTTTCAAAAATAAAAACTGCCACTACTTTATAACATATCAAAAGCTTTAATTTAGGGTTTTAACCCATTGGACAAACATGTGATCATGAGAGAGAAGAACCAAACTATAACGAAGTACGTTCATGCACACCATGAAGTACAGACAAAGCTTTGTCGGGAACGAAGCGTGGTCCGATGCCGTTGCACCACCATCATGAGCATAAAGCTCAGACGGAAGTAGTCGAAATGCATCGTGCCAGGAGACATGCCTGAAAAGCAGTAGTCCTTCGCCATGAGTAACAACTGGAAGAATCAAAGTTGAAGGAAGAGTGTTCTTGATCAAGAAATGATCAAGAAGTATTATGAAAGAACTGATGGATTAAAGAAGACAACTACTGATATAAATAAGGAAAGAAGATTAGCGGTCATTTAGAGTTTGAAGGATAAAAATGGAAAGTAATATAGCATCGAGCCATGAGAACAATTAATGAGTGACAATTATATTAACTATGAGAGGTCTAATCTTGCAGAGTGATTAGTGATGGCCGAATCGGGCGTAATTATCAAGAGATTTGATAACCACTTGGGCAAGGAACATTTACATATGAAAGATTATTTAACTTCGGAAGAAGCTTATCTTAGGAAGAGGTTTAACCATGGATAAATGACATGGTTAGATGTCTCGGAAGAAAAGACATTAGAAGAAAATGAGACGTCGGAAGAATAGGAGACGTCGGAAGAGAAGTAAACCATAGAAGGTTTAAATTGTACCAACGGAAAATATAACCAAGGATAGATATGAAGCAGTGGTTATAACAACCATTGATCCTATACGAGTTATGGGATAACCACTGAGAGAGACCAAGGTTTCTTCATCAGTGGTCTATCAAATATCCGTTGTTAGGATAATCAATAAAGATTATCCTTTTATGTATTTATTTACAGGTTTTAGAAACAAATTCTTAACCACATTTATTAGCTCATATTTATCATACCCAATTTAGCTACAAATTTAGAAAAATTTGAAGAGTCCAAGGGTTTGGTAAATATATCTGCTATTTGGTCAATGGTAGAGACTTGTTCTGGGACAATTAGTCCCTTTTCAAAACAGTCTCTAATTAAGTGATGCCTTATTTCTATATGTTTGGTTTTCGAATGGTAGACAGGATTCTTTATAATATTTTTGGCTGCTTCGCTATCTATTAGGACAGGTTTTTTTAGTTCAGTTATTCCAAAATCCAGTAGTTGATATTGCAATCAAAGGATTTGTGCAGTGCAATGAGCTGTTGCAAGTACTCAGCTTAAGCATTTGAATTTGACACCGATGTTTGCTTTTTTCTTTGCCATGACACTAAGCAATTTGCAAAGAACTGACATCCTCCCGAAGTAGCCTTTCTTGTGAGTGAGCATCAAGCATAATCACTGTCTGAAAAACCAACAAGCTTACAAGTTTGGTTAGCAGGATACCAAATACCTAGCACAAGAGTGCCTTTCAGATATCTTAGTATCCTCTTCACAAATGATAAATGGGATTGTTTGGGGGCTTATAGGTATCTTGCACAAACACATGTTGCATACATGATGTATGGCCTTGATGCAGTAAGATACATCAAATATCCAATCATGCACCTGTAGAGGGTTTGATCTACAGGTTCACCATTTTCATCTGGACTTATTCAAGGACTTGTAGCCATAGGGGTAGAAATTATTTTGCAATAATTCATATCAAATTTATTTAGAAGATCTTTTACATATTTTGATTGATGAATGAAAGTCCCAATGGGGGTTTGTTTTACTTGGAGTCCTAAAAATATTTTTAGTTCACTTAAAGCACTCATTTCAAACTTTGAAGACATTAATTTAGAAAATTGTTCACACAAGGAAGGTTTTGTTGATCCAAAAATGATGTGATCAACATAAATTTGGATCAGAAAAAGTTCCTTGTCTACCCTCTTGATGAACAAAGTCTTATCAATGGTTCCCCAAGAAAATTTATTAGACAGAAGAAATTGAGAGAGAGTATCATACCATGCGCTGGGTGCCTTTTTCAGACCATAAAGTGCTTTGTCAAGTCTGTACACCCAGTCAGGATGATGAACATTATCGAATCCTGGAGGTTGACACACATAGACTTCCTCCTTTATTGTCCCATATAGGAATGAACTTTTTATATCCATTTGATATACCTTTATGTTTTGGGAGATAGCAAATGCTAGGATGAGTCTAATGGCTTCCAGTCAGGCCACAAGAGCAAAGGTTTCATCTTAATAAATGCATTCCTCTTGGCAGTAACCTTGTACTACCAATCGGGCTTTATTTTTTATCACAATGCCTCTGTCATCTGTTTTATTTCTGAATACCCATCTGGTTCCGATAGGGTATTTTCCTGCCGGCACGGGGCAGAGAGTCCAAACGTTTTGCATTTCTGAACTTTAACAGTTCATCTTGCATAGCCTCTACCCAATTATTATATTTAAGAGCTTCCTGATATTTGGAAGGCTCAACTTGGAACAAGAAGGCTGCATGAAGGCAAAAGTTCGAAATCCGACTCCTAGTTTGAACACCTTTATGTAGATCACCTATGATTTGTTCTAGAGGATGATTTCTACTGAAGGGAATGATGTCCAAACAGTCATTGGAGGAGGCAGCATCGAAAGAAAGTGAGTTTTTAGTGTGGCCAAGAGAATTTTCTAAAGGGGAGGCATGTCCATTTTTAGGAACATCTACAGGTATGTTATCCAAGGCTGGGGATAAAGGGGTAGACATCTGTTCATTTTGGTCTTCAGAATTTATTTGATGAGAAGGAAGAGAGGAAAAGAATTTAGAGACAGAACACTCTTCAAGAGAGGATAGATCTTCAGAAGTCTGACAAGATTCTGAAGAAGAAGAGGAAGAAGGAGTAGATTAGATGTAGGTGAAGCTTTCAAGATCGAAGAGGTCCTCAGGAGCAGAAGGGAAAGATGAGGTTGAAGCAGATTCATTGAATTTGACATCAATAGTTTTCTCAACAATTTTGGTCATGAGATTGAAAGCTCGGTAAGCCTTAGAGGTCTGAGAATATCCAACAAAATATCCAGAGTCGACTTTAGCAGCAAACTTGGGTAAAGAGTCTTTTGTGTTCAAGATGAAACACGGACACCCAAAGACTTTAAAGAAAGATATGAGAGGCTTTATGTTATGAAGAACTTCATAGGCAATCTTGTTATGTCTTTTCACAATGTGAACTCTTTTCAAGACATAGCAAGCAGTGTTTACTGCCTCAGCACAGAAGTATAAAGGTAATCATGAATCTGCAAGGATAGTTCTTGCAGCTTCAATAAGTGTCCTATTCTTCCTTTCCTCAACTCCATTTTGAGTGAGAGTTCTAGGAACACTGTATTGTCTAAGTATTCCTTTAAAGATGCAGAACTTATCAAGAACCTGGTTCTTGAATTCAGACCAATTATCACTCCTTATTGTTTTAACTGGAAGACCAAATTGTCTTTCAAGTTGAGTGATAAGTGCAATTATTTTATCAGAAGTCTCATCTTTGCTAAAGAGAAAGAAGGTCCATCAAAATCTTGAGTAGTCATCCACAACAACTAGACAGTTTCTCTTTCTGGCCAAACTGGCTACCTTCACTGGACCAAAAAGATCCATGTGAAGTAGATTGAGACAGTTAGTTGTTTTGGACTCCTCAATAGACTTATGTGATGTTTTATGTTGCTTTCCTTTTAAGCAAGATTCACATTGACCTTCAAAGTGAAATTCTTTGGAAGGTAATCCTCTTACTAACGAAAGGGTAGAAAGATTATGAAGAGATTGGTGATTGAGGTGACTGAATCTTCTATGCCAAAGAGCGGTTTCAGAAGATGATGCTTTGGCTATCAAACAAGTAGGAGAGGATGTTTGAGAGTTAGTGGTCATGTGTACAACGTAGACATTTCCACTTCTTTTAGCCGTAAGCAAGGTGTGTTGATCAATTAAGATCTTTATTTTTGAATTTATTTCAAGAGAAAGAATTTTACAACTGTCCTTGGTGAAAAATGAACTAAAGTCTTTTTCAGCTAGTTGAGAAACACTCAAGAGATTAAACTTGAGATTTTCAACTAAGCTAACATCCTTAAAGTGCAGTTTTCCACCTTGGACAGAACCAGACCCTGCTATCCAATCTTTTGCATTATTTCCAAAGGAAACAGATTCTCCATTCTTTGGAATGAAGTTATTTAAAATGGATCTGCATCGTGTCATGCGCCTAGAGCCTCCACTGTCCACATACCATATATGACTTTGGTTTGAAGAAGGTCTCTGCACATGACAATTTAATTGCAATGGGCGGCTTCAAATGGGTCTTATTTTATTTTTAGAAGGGAAAGAAGATGTTTATTTGTTTTGCTGAGATTTATTCATCAATTTCTGCATCATCAATATCAGTTGTTGCTGATTTTGATGCAATATATTGATTTGTGAATCCACGGAAGGAGGGTTCACATCAGCTGAAGAATGGGCAGCAGAAGTCACCATAGGATAAGAAGGTGGTGTTCAAAGGATAGAAGGCCCGGGTGAAGCAAGTGAAGGCGAAGAAGAGTGAGGTGATGAATGAGAAGGTGCTGAAAATCTATTAGCCTTCTTTGATTTCTTCATTTTATTAGGAAATTTTCCTTTAGTTGAAGAACCCTGTTCGGCTTTCAATCTTTCAGTATTTAGTTTTTCTCTTGCTTTCTCCAGGGGAGTTTTTGTCCAATAGTTTTCAGTAGTGTGATTATACTTGAAACATTTTAGACAAGCAGGAGACAGAGAGGAGTAGTTGGCGATGAAAGGCTTATTTGCCTTCATTATTGGATAGGGGGATGAGGATGAGAAGGAGGGAATCTTATGTCAAACATGGGCCTCTTTCCTTTGTCAAGGCGGGTAGCATGATTATCAGAGGTCTTATGAACACTTGTACCTTCTAAACTTTGAGTAGAGCTCATTATTGGAGCAATCTCAGTTTGTTCAGAAGCATTTCTATTTTGATCACTTTCCAAGGCTGTTTCCTCCTGTCTCTCAACGTTAGTTTCAGTGGGATAAACAAACGTGGGAAACTGCGGAGGTTGGTACACTCTTGGAGGTGTGATTGTAACGGATGGAATTTCATCCAAAAGAAAGGTGGGGGAAATGGGCTGAGAATCAGTCTCATTTATTTTATTCTTAATCGGGGTGTAGTCCTCTGGAGGACTAGTATAATTAAACCTGATTCCAAATTTGGCCTTGCTGTTAACTTGTTTACTTAAAAGCATTTTGAACCCTTTGCAGGATTCAACCCACTTGTCACAGCTAACCTTGGTCTGAGACTATTCATCTCTACAAGCTGCATATTTTTCATTTTACAAATCGAATAGAGCTTGTATGTTGGACTTTTCAGTCATTAGGACAGAGATTTGACTGTCTTTATTCTTTATTAGTTTTTCTATTTCAGAATTTTTATTGTCAAGCAGTTGCTCCAACTCATGATTCTGTTGTTGAAACAACACATTGGCTTTCTTTATTTTTGCAAAAGCCTCTATGCACGCATCAATACATAGTTTTTCTAGAGTGGAGAAAGATACATGCGCATCAGGAGTGTCTGCAAAAGGTTGTTCAGAAGGGGAAGATTAATCACCAACAGCCATAAGAGCAAAATCTGTTGGTTCGGAGGCAATGAGGACATAGCCTACATCTTCAGGCAAGCTGCTCCAGTCGACTGCTCTTGGGTAAAGAGAGCTGGTTGACTGGGAGAAGAAGATTGAACAGTAGAGCCTGGTATATTTATTTGATAAGAAGATGGTGCAACAATTTGAAGAGGTACAGGAGTCAATTGATACATGCTACCATTGGCAGCTTGCACAAATTGTACATTGGTAGGTGGAGGAGTCTGTACAATATGTGCTGACTCCTGGGGATTGTTGTGCCTTCTGAAAGATGATGAGGAAAAAGAAGAAGAAAAAGGTGCAGAAGAAGTATGTGATTGTGAGTTAGGGAAAGTCACATACGGTGAAGAATTTGAGTTGGGAGCATTTTTGCACTCCCTGGCGAAGTGTCCAGTGCCATGGCATCTGTAGCATTTGACCTTAGCCTTATTTAGGCTGAACCTGGTTTTCCCTTGAATACCAGGAAATTTCCTTCCGGTCCTCGGAACTACACCAAAGAGGATTACCAGGGAGTTTTAATTCACTTAAGAGAGAAGTAGATCGTTCAAACTGTTGAGTCAGTGACTCATTATTTAGTTGGGAGAATGTCTCGTATTGTTGAGCTAATATCTCACTGGTATTAGCCACAACATCTTCGGTACCACCAAATTGCTCTTTTAGAGCATCCCACAAGTCTTTAGCAGACTCATGGTGAAGAAGACCAGAGTATATTTCATTAGGAAGGGCCATAGCCAACTAAGCATGTGCCTTTGGTTTATGCGGTCCGAACATGACAGACTTCCAACATTCAGTATGATTATTAGACAGGAAGTGTAACATCCGCCTCTGCCAAATGTTATATTGATGCCTAACCAAGATTGGTGGCTTCGTGGCAGAACTGGTGTTATGGGGATCGAGAATGAATTTCTCTGCCATTGGTTCACAAATAGTTATGAGCAAATCAACGAGTGATGAGTTCTCAAAGTTATTTGTTAGAATGAATTTTGAACACGGTTTAGTTCAAAAATCAAACTCCTGCAAATTTAAAGAAACAAGAAAGACAGAAAAGATAGAAGGCAGAAAACTAAAACAACAAGATATTAGTGAGAGCCTTTGATTTTTAGTCTTGATGGTTAAACCAAGACTAAGGACAAGGCTCTGATACCAATTGTTGAACTACAAGAACCTCGAGTAGTAGCTGTTCAACCATGAACAATGTTTTAGACACTTTGTCAAAGCTTAGGTTTCAGCTCCCTCTAAAGTTTTGCACAGAATTATTTTCACTATTTTAGTTTTCTTGCCTAGAAAGAGAGAAGATAAGAGATATAAAGCACAAGGAAATTTGGGGGAAGTGATCCCTTATTATTTAGTGAACCTTGGGATTTCAATACCCAAACATTCTGTGATACAAGACAAGAAATAGTAAGACAAATAGCTTACATGATTACAAACACTGATACAACAGACTAGTACAAATACAAAGTCAACAACAACGGAAACAAGAGTCTTCAGTAGTCTACGGGTCTTCCGATGCTGAAGTAGATGTACTGGAGTTTAGTGTTTATTCTTTCGGAAGTTGTTCATCGGAAGCTGATTAAGTAATCAGTTATTTGGGAAGAGAAGATTGTCTTCCGAGTCATTTGACTTCTTCTGATGCAGAGGTTGTCTTACGATGATATCAAGATCAGCTAATGTCTTCTAAGGGAAATAAGGTCAGCGGCACTTCTTTTTGGCGAAGCTTCCACCGATAGCCTTCCGATACTGAAGCAGTCCTTCAATCGGAAGAGAAGCATCCGCGGCTTTAATCAGGTCTCTGGCTTCAGTGGTTTTGCTCATCAGTCCTTATATTCCAACAACATTGATATTGTGACATTGTTAACACCTTAGTAACATTACTATTCTTAGATAAATGACAGATAACAGGTGTGGAAGAGGATGAGGATGTGGGTTCACCGAGGATGGGTGTTTCCTCAGTGTCATCCGTTTGTTTTGGATTAGTGTTCAATCTAGTGAACACTTGTTTGTCAATGCTCTTCATAGTTGAAAGAGAAGAAATGTGACAACCCTTATTAAGGTCAGCAAAGAGGTAGGCCATTACAAACGTAGGATACAACAGAAACTTTGGACCTTTCTAGTGATGTACCAGATGATCAAAAATTATTCGAGACAAGTTGACCTTTCCGTTGGAAAGAACTGCATACATGACATATTGCATGTCATATGGCATTTCTCCCCAACTCATCGACTTCTGAGACAAACACTGTAAAATGGTGTGATACAAGAACTTGTAGTTAGGGTAGAAGAAAGCTTTGTACAAAGTTCTATTTTTTAGGTCACCCTGATAATCACACTGAATGAAGGTAGTATGAAGAAGTTTTAAAGAAACAGTGGGAGAAGCCTCAGTGTCGTTCAATTTTAGGGCAACACTTATTTTTGTGGGAGTGATGGTGACTTGTTGACCAGTGACCACCAAAGCTATGCTTTCAACATAGTCATCCTTCATCACCAATGATGAGTTTGCCCAGAACTACTTTAGAGCAACTTCAGAAATAGGAGGGTTTAGAATGAGAGCAGTATGAACGAAAGAGTTTACCAGAGTGTCTATGGCATCGTTGTAGTGAGGATACTCAGAAGATTTGAGAAGGTAAGCTCCGAGGTTATGGATCGGTTTGAATTTCAAGGCCATTGTTCTTTTGCGATGATGAACACCGAGCAGTTATGAATACAAAGTGTGAGGACAAACTTTGCTTTTAGAGAAAAAGAGACAAGGAAGACTAACCGTTCGCACACAAGGGCGGTTTCAAAAATGAAAACTGCCACTACTTTATAACATATCAAAAGCTTTATCTTAGGGTTTTTACCCATTCAACAAACCTGTGGTCATGAGAGAGAAGAACCAAACGACAACGAAGTACGTTCATGCACACCCTGAAGTACAGACAAAGCTTTGTCGGGAATGAAGCCTGGTCCGATGCCGTTACACCACCATCATGAGCATAAAGCTCAAATGGAAGTAGTGGAAGTGCATCGTGCCAGGCAACATGCCTGAAAAGCAGTAGTCCATCGCCATGAGTAGCAACTGGAAGAATCAAAGTTGAAGGAAGAGTGTTCTTGATGAAGAAATGATCAAGAAGTGTTATGAAAGAACTGATGGATTGAAGAAGACAACTACTGATATAAATAAGGAAAGAAGATCAGTGGTCATTTATAGTAAGAAGGATAAAAATGGAAAGAAATATAGCATCTAGCCGTGAGAAAAATTAATGAGTGTCAATTCTATTAACTGTGAGAGGTCTAATCTTGCAGAGTGATTAGTGACGGCCGAATCGGGAGTAATTATCAAGAGATTTGATAATCACTTGGGCAAGGAAGATTTAAATATGATAGATTATTTAACTTCGGAAAAAGCTTATCTTCGGAAGAGGTTTAACCATGGATAAATGACATGGTTAGATGTCTCGGAAGAAGAGACATCAGAAGAAGAAGAGACGCCGGAAAAAGAGGAGACGTCGGAAGAGAAGTAAACCATAGAAGGTTTAAATTGTAACAACGGAAATTTTAACCAAGGATAGATATGAAACAGTGGTTATAACAACCATTGATCCTATCCGAGTTATGGGATAACCACTGAGAGAGACCAAGGTTTCCTCATCAGTGGTTTATCAAATATCCGTTGTTAGGACAATCAATAAAGATTATCCTTTTATGTATTTAATTACAGGTTTAAGAAACAGATTCTTAAGCACATTTATTAGCTCATATTTTTCATACCCAATTTAGCTACAAATTTAGAAAAAGTTGAAGAGTCCAAGAGTTTGGTAAATATATCTGCTATTTGGTCACTTGTAGAGACATGTTCTGGGACAATTAGTCCCTTTTCAAAACAGTCTCTAATGAAGTGATGCCTTATTTCTATATGTTTGGTTTTCGAATGGTAGATAGGATTCATTATTATATTTTTGGCTTCTTCGCTATCTATTAGGAGAGGTTCTTTTAGTTTAGTTATTCCAAAATCCAGTAGTTGATATTGGAACCAAATGATTTGGGCAGTGCAATGAGCTGCTGCAAGTACTCAGCTTCAGCAGTTGAATTTTACACCGATGTTTGCTTTTTTCTTTGCCATGACACTAAGCAATTTCCAAAGAACTGACATCCTCCCCAAGTAGACTTTCTTGTGAGCGAGCATCCTGCATAATCATTGTCTGAAAAACCAACAAGTTTACAAGTTTGGTTAGTAGGATACCAAATACCTAGCACAGGAGTGCCTTTCAGATATCTTAGTATCCTCTTCACAAATGATAACCTGTAGATGGTTTGATCTACAGGTTCACCATTTTCATCTGGACTTATTCCAGGACTTGTAGCCATGAGGGTAGAAATTATTTTGCAATCATGCATATCAAATTTATTTAGAAGATCTTTTACATATTTTGATTCATGAATGAAAGTCCCATTGGGGGTTTGTTTTACTTGGAGTCCTAAAAATGTTTTTAGTTCACTTAAAGCACTTATTTCAATCTTTGAAGACATTAATTTAGAAAATTGTTCACACAGGAAGGTTTTGTTGATCCAAAAATGATGTCGTCAACATAAATTTGGACCAGTAAAAGTTCCTTGTCTACCCTCTTGATGAACAAAGTCTTATCAATGGTTCCCCGAGAAAATTTATTAGAAAGAAGAAATTGAGAGAGAGTATCATACCATGCTCTAGGTGCCTGTTTCAGACCATAAAGTGCTTTGTCTAGTCTGTACACCCAGTCAGGATGATGAACATCATCGAATCCTGGAGGTTGGCACACATAGACTTCCTCCTTTATTGTCCCATATAGGAATGAACTTTTTATATCCATTTGATATACCTTATGTTATGGGAGATAGAAAATGCTAGGAAGAGTCTAATGGCTTCCAGTCTGGCCACGGGAGCAAAGGTTTCATCATAATCAATGCCTTCCTCTTGGAAGTAACCTTATACTACCATAATGTAACATCAGTGCCGGAAACGTTACCGGAACAGTGATCTCAAACAGTAACTGGAACAGTAATCAGGTACGAACTATACGTATGTCATTTTATGTCATGATTCATATCATATATCCTTATCATTTCATGTTATCAAAAAGTGAATTTAGAATCATTTCAGAGAAACACAGTTCAGAACCATTGTTCATCAGTCAGATAATTATTTGGCGTTACAGAACCATCATGTGATTATTTGTTAGGATCTTATTATGTATAAACGTATGTGAGGCTTTACAGAACAAAATAACACGGATGTCGTTACGTGAATGCTAAATCGACGGATTATTCGTATAGGTGACGATCTGTACGAATAAATCTGGAAGTTTAACGTTCTGAATGATATCCGATAATTAGAAAACAATATTTAAAAGTATAATTATCTCGTGTTCGTACGGGTGACGATTCGAACGAATACGCGCGACGACTGTACGATTCGATTTTAAACAGTAAATTTAATATTTTTGTAAAATTTAAAATAAACAAAAGATATTTAGTTAATTTACTAGGAATAACCACCTAAAATAATTTCTTAAATCTTGTTTTAAAGATCGGGTCGTTTCGTCACGAAAACTTCGAAGAAACGACATTTTACGCGAAACCGAACCTACCGGGTATTCTTGAAACATTTAATAAGGCATTAATGTCACAACCAACCACCAACAACCCATTTCCACACACAAATTCGTCCCTCTCTCTCTAGATTTCTTCTCCACCTTCTCTCTAAGATTTCTCATCCTATTCTTCATGAAATCGGGAGTTTTTGGTGTCAAAACGATCATCTCATCACGTAGATCACGGAAGTACAAGAAATTCAAGCTTTCATCCATTATTTCGAGGTAAATCTCTAGTTATATTTTCGGTTTTTGGTGTGAACCATGATTTCTTGAACTCATTGTGGTTCTAATAGACCTAACACTGAGAAAACACTTAGATGAGCCCCTATGAGCGACTAGGAAGCTTTGGGAACTAACTTGTAATAGGTTAGAATCGATGAGGAAGATGATGCTGCTGGTTCATGACCTGAAAACTGATCGGCCGAACCTATCAGCAGCTGGCCGAACCTTCTGCGACCTGGAATGAGGGACCGAACATAGGGTTTTTCCCTAGCCGAACCTGTGAAACCCTGAACCAGCTAGCAGCAAACCTTGGGCCTGTGAACCCGTGACCGAACCTAGAAGCTCTCCTTTTGGCCGAACCTTCCAGGGCAGCCACACCCATTGGCACGAGCCTATAGTGACCGAACCTCTGGGGAAAACGAACCCTGCATGGCCGAGCCATGGCCATGCAAACCCTAGGAGCCACGAACCTTCGAATGGGATGAACCCTCGATCTAGACGAACCTGGTATCAATTAAGTTCTTCACCTACGAACCTGCATGCATGGCGAACCCAGAGAAGCAAACCCTGCATTAAACGAACCCTCACATGCTACGAACCTTACCTTGGCCGAACCATCATATAGCCACGAACCTGTGGGCTGCTAGTCGGAGTAGACCGAACCCTAGAGGTTCGCCGAACCTATAATCAGCGCCAAACCTTGATTGATGGTCTAGAGGTTCGCTGACTTCATGATGACCGAACCCAAATGTTAGAGTTTTTAGGAAAATTGCTTTTCTTCTAAATCGTGCTAACAATTATATCTATGGGTTGTTAACATCCGGTGAGTTCAAAACATTTGAGAATCATGAGTATCACAATGATGATCTAAGGTGTTAAGTGTTGATTCAAATATTAACACCTAAACCTTAGGGCAATCATATAATGATATGTAGCTAACCTAGATAGTTTATCTAACTTATCTAATATTAGCTAGTCAAAGTTTGGACAAGAAATCAAATGGGAAATCAAAAACAAACTATGGGCTCGATATTGGCCCAATGGGCTTAACCTAAGCCATCACATGTTAAATGTCTTTCTATTAAAGTTAATTATATTTTCAATTAAAGAAAATGGTTTATAAACTCAATGGAATTAAAAGAAATGATTTTGGCTTGATATTTAACTTAAAATGAATTAAATTAGAAACGTTTTAATCAAAGGAATGTAAAGATTGTTGCGGGATAAGGGTTACTAATGAGTAATTAATCATACTAGTAGACAGAATCTTAGAAACCTATTAGCACATAGGACACTTAGTTGCACACCGAGACCGAATTCTAGATGCGTCTATAATACGTATACTTATCGTATTCGAATTCGTTTAAAACAACTCAGGAACTGAAGATACTTAGTCTACAAATCGAGAGCGCGCATTTTGTGGTAGTACAGTACAGAGCAACACAGGTGAGTTCATTGCCCCTTTTCTAAACATTTTTGTTTTCAAACACGGGGCTGAGAAGCATGCGTAAATTATTTTCGTAAGAATATATTTACTTAAATGCTTTTAATTAACATATGTTTATATGTATATTTGTTATCCTAGATTCTTTTTAGGTATACAATGTACAGGAATTCAATATAAGTTGGTTACTTATTATGAGTAGGTAACTATTTCAAATTAAGGAACTATTTTTAAAGATCTACTTTCAAAGAACTAAAGATCTAAAGCAAAGAACTATTTCCAAAGGTCTACTTACAAAGAACTAAAATGCTATTTTCAAAGAACTAACAGTTTACTAAAAGAACTATTTGGATGTTGTGTTGTCAAAGAACTAACGATCTATTTCAAAGAACTATGTACAAAGAACTGTTTTCAAGAGTTTTACTGGGAAATATCAAAGATAGCATGTGTCATGATCAGGTTTGAAATATGTCCTAGCTAGACTGATCAAATATGAGACACATGTTTGATGATATTTACAGTATTCCCTAACTTTTTTGAGGAACATCTGGGAAATATTCAAAGATAGCATGTGAACGGTCAATAACGGTCAATAAAATCCTATATTTCAAAAGTTGTCCTAGCTAGACTGATTGAGTATAGGTCACATGCTTGATGATATCTACTGATCTCCTTTACTATTAAGAACCCTGATTGCTAGACTAGTCTACTCGAGTTGACCAAGGCCCAATCATTAGGTCTTAGATTTTATTAAATGTTTATTTATTTATTTATTTAACTAAGCATTTATTGAATTGTTTCTACAAATGTTATGTTGATCATGTTTTCGTGATGAACTTAAGGAATCAAATGAGATATCAAATTTGTGTAGTTACAGGAACAAAGAACTGAAGAACTAATGTGTTAATGGTCAGGGTAAAATGCTTAATTATCATTAACAACAATGTCATATGTGATTTAGTATGTGGTGGGACGGTGGCTGGGCGGGCGGTAAGTTCGACCCTACATATGCCCTATATATAAGCATACTGAATTGGATATTACAGGTGATGTTAATGAGATTAAGGTTGTTACCCGAGAGTTGAACAAATGTTTTGTGTGCATGTTTAGAACTATGAAGATATGGAAGTGAATGGTAGGTAAAAATGGTTAATTATCATTAATAGCAATGTCGTATGTGGTTTAGTATGTGGTGGGATGGCGTCTGGGCGGGTTGTAGGCTCGATGCTTTTGTATGCCCTATATATAAGCATACCGAACTGGATATTACATGTGATGTTAATGAGGTTAGGGTTTTTACCAAAAAGGGTTTGCAAAGCTATTTTTCAAATACTAAAGTATATGAACTCACCAACCATGTGTTGACTTGATCTTTTTGCATGACTTCTCAGGTGACGAACAGGTCAATTAAGAAGTTATTGCTTTGTGCTAGGATTTCAGTTAGAGGACCTAGCATTTTTGGACCTGCATACTTTTGAAACATCACTATACATATTATTTTGTATATCTTGTGCACATACAAGATAGAAGATTTATGACGTTGATAGTAAATTTACATTGTTAAATTATGAACTATACTGATGTAATTTAACTTTGTAATTCAACTTTTATTTAGCAGTTTCCTATTTATATTTATATATCATGTGCAATGTAAACAATTTGATCATTCCGATTATCACTCACGATATCGCGCCCCGGTAACCTTCCGCCCGACGGGGAAGTCGATCCAACCCGCTGGCTCGGGGTGTGACAAATTGGTATCAGAGCCATGGTTATAGAGAAATATAGGTCACTTATTTAAACGGTTTGGCCTAGACTATAACCTAGGGACCCTGCATGTAATGAACATAGGACTTAAGATTTTATTTGCGTAGTGTCTTCTGCATTCGATCACTGCACTAATCAATATTCTTTTGCTTATGATCAGAATGCCGCCACGAAGACAACCTCCCATGTTACCACCACCTCACGATTTGGCTCCACACTCGTCGAATCCATCATCGGCTGATTCACCACCGCCACCTCCTCCTCCTTCCCCACACTCTCCACCTCTGAATCCGATTGCGACTCAAGTACAGGATCATGCTACTGTTGCATTGGCAACTTTACTGAGCAGTCAGCTGACTAATCAGCTGAAGGAAGTGATACCGGAGATGCTCAACCGTATCCGGAACGACGGCAACAACACTGGTAACTCATCAGGAGAAGCCAGTGGGAATACTGGAGGTTCATCTCACTACTCCTACAAGTCATTTGTAGGATGTAAGCCGCCAAGTTTTAGCGGTACTGAAGGAGCCTATGGATTAATCCAATGGATAGAAAATATGGAGACCACTCTGGATATCAGTAGCTGTCCAGAACATCACAAAGTTCGTTATTCTGCTGGATCTTTCAACAAGCGAGCTTTAACCTAGTGGAACTCACAGATCCACACTAGAGGCAGGGAAGAAGCTATGGCGATGCCATGGGAAGAGTTCAAGACATTGTTGAGGACTGAGTTTTGCCCCAAGAACGAGATACATAAACTGGAGGTTGAACTGTCTAACCTTGTGATGAAGGAGGCAGATCACATGGGATATACTACTCATTATCACGAGTTGGTTGCCTAGGTGCCAGACTTGGTACCGACTCTGGAGAAACGGATTGACAGGTATGTATGTGGGCTACCTGCCTACATACAAAGTCTAGTGATTGCTGCAAATCCTGTCACACTGGAGTCAGCTATTAGTCTGTCAGGGAAACTTACGGACCTGATGTCACACCCCGAGCCGGCGGGGTTGGATCGGAGTCCCCGTCGGGCGGAAGGTTCCCGGGGCGCGATATCGTGAGTGATAATCAAAGTGATCAGATTGTTTACATTGCACATGATATAAATGAGAAATGCTAAATAGATTAGAATTACAAAGTTAAATTACATCCGCATCGTTCATAATTTAACAATGTAAATCTATCATAAACATCATAAGATTTCTATCTTGTAACTGCACAAGAAATACAAAATAATTTTATAATGATGTTCCAAAAGTATGCAGGTCCAAAAATACTAAGTCTTCTATATGAAGTCCTAGTCCAAAAGCATAAGCTTCTTAATTGACATGTTCGTCACCTAAGAAGTCATGCAAAAATAAAGTCAACACATTGTTGGTGAGTTCATATAGTTTAGTATTTGAAAATAATTTGTAAACCTTTTTCGGTAAAAACACTAACCTCATTAACATCACATGTAATATCCAAATCGGTATGCTTATATTTAGGGCATACCACTTAGTCGAGCCTACAACCCGCTCAGACGCCGTCTCACCACACACTAATCCGCATATGACACTGTTGTTAATGATAGTTAAGCATCTTTACCTACCATACACTTCCATTCCACCATAGTTCTAATGTACATTCAAAACATTTGTTAAACCCTCGGGTAACAACCTTAATCTCATTAACATCACATGTATCATCCAGATCGGTATGCTTATATATAGGGCATACCCCTGAGTCGAGCCTACAACCCGCCCAGACGCCATCCCACCACATACTAATCCGCATTGGACATTGTTGTTAATGATAATTAAGCATTTTACCCCTACCATTTACCCATTTGTTCTTCCGTTCTTCGTTCCTGTAAATACAACAATTTGAAATCTCTATTGATTCCTTCAGTTCATCACACGATTATGATCAACCACAACTATTGTAGAAACAGTTAAATAAATGCTTAATTAAATGAATAAATAAACATTTAATAAAATCTAAGCTCTAATGATTGGGTCTTGGTCAACTCGAGTAGACTAGTATGACAATCAGGTACTTAGTAGTAAAGGAGATCTGTAAACCTCATCAAACATGTGACCTATAATAAATCAGTCCAGCTGGAACATGTTTTGATATATAGGCTTTTATAGTTCTTTAGACCGTCCATAGTTCGTATAGTTCTTTGGCACATGTTATCTTTCAGCATTTCCCACATGTTCCTCAAAACAGTTAGGAAATACTGTAAATATCATCAAGCATGCGTCTCATATTCGATCAGTCTAGCTAAGACATCTTTCAAACCTGAAATTGGCACATGCTATCTTTGATATTTCCCAGTTAGACCCTTAAAATAGTTCTTTGTACTTAGTTCTTTGAAATAAATCGTTATTCTTTGACAACACACCCTTGAATTAGTTCTTTGAAATAGATTGTCAGTTCTTTGAAATAGACCGTTGAAAATAGTTCTTTGTTTTAGATCTTTAGTTCTTTGAAAATAGTTCTTTGATTTGAAGAGTTATGTATTCATGATGAATAGATAACTTGTTTTAAGTCCAATAAACAGTTTACCTAGATAGGAGTCTAGAATAACAGTTATACACGTAAAACATATACAAATTAAAAGCATTTAAGTTAATATAATCCAACGAAATTAATTTACGCATGCTTCTCAGCCCCGCGTTTGAAAACAAAAATGTTTAGAAAAGGGGCAATGAACTCACCTATGTTGTAGCTCTTATGTTTCAACCAAGAAAATAATGCACGCTCGTTTGTTGTAAATTAAGTATCTTCAGCACCTGTGTTGATTTATTACGATTCGGATACTATAAGTATTTTTTAGCTAACGTATATAGGGTTTAGGTCTCAGTGTGCGACTATGTGTCCTATATACTTGCTAGTGTGTTACTAAGATTTTCTTTAATTATTCTATGTTACATACCCTCTATGAATCCCTTATCTGTTAGTTAATAACAACTTACTTTTAAATTTTACGAAAATCGGGCAGAGTTTCCTTTGTTTTTAGTCCAAATCCAGACAATTTATATTGTCTATTTTACAACCAAATCCCAATCAATTATAATAAAACTAACCTTCGTAACTATATAAACTTTAAACAAAACCAATGACATTTATAAAATATAACAATTAGCTATTAATTAAAGTCATTCTATTTGAATATTCTCAATTGTTTAACCATGCCATGAATTTGCAATGGGTTGCGTGTTGACCAGATAAGGTCAAACAACCCACACTTAGTTTGTCTCATTGAATTCCCATTGATCTTACCTTGTCGTTCTTTAGTTCTTTCGAAACCTATAGCTAACAACCCTTTTTAACTTAACATAAGTTATCATGTCTCTTTGTTTTTATTATTGAAATCCCAAGTGTTTCAATCCCATTGACTTCATAAAACCCATGTTTATATGTTTGAAAAGTGTAAGATGTCTTTTGTATTGAAAATCCTTAGTTTCGATAAGTTTGAAAACGGTTTACACCCCAAATGGTCACTTTGAACCATTATCGGTATTAACACTAAATCCCCATGGTTTTATTTGACAAATCCAAGTGTTTTAACTTCAAATGATTGTTTAAACACCTATTTATATGATTAAATTAGTTTGGAAAAACTTTGGTGTTTTAAGCCCAATCGATTACATGGAACACTTGTTTAAGTGTTAGGTTAATTTAGAAAAGATCTTAGTTTGAAAAACCTAGTTTCAATGAACAACACAAAATCTGGAAATCGTATGTCCCGACTTATACTGGTCATAACTTGATCATAGGAACTCCAAATCGAGCAAACTAAAGCATCATGATCAATTTTGGGATGTTCGCTTTCTATCCATTATTTATACGCTTTCTAATTCTTCCAAATGAGGCTCCAAACAGATGGTATAAAATCAGTGCTCCATTCAGTACTATCTGACTTAG
This sequence comes from Mikania micrantha, assembly GCA_009363875.1. NCBI lineage: Eukaryota > Viridiplantae > Streptophyta > Magnoliopsida > Asterales > Asteraceae > Mikania > Mikania micrantha. Next base: position 19,873,760 of record CM018685.1, read on the forward strand.
GACACTGTTTTGACCCATTTAAAGTCCGAACCAATTAAACTTGTCTGAATGAAAGTTGTTCCTAACATATTGAATTAGTAGGCTAGAAAGTTTAGTGAGTTAACTTGAACGTTTTCTATGTTAAAAACACAAAGAACTGGCTGGGCAGAATCTGCCAAGTTACCCAGCCCCTAGCACAGCCCCTTTATGACTTCGAAATTGCTATGCACATCCCCAAATCAATCCCCAACCCTTCCAATAATTAATCCCCTGATGTTTCTTGAGTTCCTAAACCATTTTCATGCTCAACCTAACAGTTTTTGAGGGTCGTACACCAGCTGAAATGGTGCAGCTCACAGGAACAGCAGGAAGCATCATACAGCCCCCCCCCCCCTTTTAACTCGTTTTTGGCTAATATTCAGCTCCAATTCGATTCCCAACTGACCCAAACATTAACCTAACATGTTCATTAGGTTCCTAAATCAATTTGGTGCAAGTCCTAGGGGTTTTAAGGCTCCAAAATGGGCTGAAAAGCTGCTGTGTTGGGAACAGCGACAGCTTCACAACAGCCCCTTTTGAACTCCGTTTCTTTGCCAATATCAGCTCCAAATCGATTCCAACAGACCCAAAAATCAATCTAATTTAATCCTTAACATCTTAACATTTTTTGGTGCAAGATCCTAGAGTTTTAAGGTCGAAAACTAGCTTGAACTCGACTGCACAGTGAAAAAACCCACCTACACAGGGGCTGTCACGAAATCAGCCACCTTGCGCTCAATTTTGGTCCGTTTTTGATGATTCAAAGCTTGATTTCTTCCTCTTAACACGATCTACAAGTTTCTATAGTCTTTTTAGTGTTTATCCTACTGATTTGAACTAATAAAACGGGTTTTGATGCTTACCTCTCGTGAATAGTAGAAAACCCTCAAAACCGTAGCTTCTCTCTAAAACTGCGACCACATCAGCTGGTTTCGGCTCGTATCTGCTGTACTTCTATGTTCTCCTCGTTCTCACGGTCGTTTTGACTACTAGAACGTCGAATTTGGTGGAGAAATGAGGGAGATATGAAGGTTTGAAGTTGAGGTGGTATGGTGGTGACGGGAATTCGAAAATTTCTTGGGGAAGAAGGCCTATAGCCCGGGTATGTTCGGGTGTGTTCGGTCTCGCTCAGTTTCGCGCAAACGCGTCGGTTTTGGTTTTTCTCGTAACGAAACATTACGATCTTTTAAGATAAGGTTTTCTAAATTATTTTAGGTGGTAATTCCTAACAAATTAACTAAATATCTTTCCATTACTTTTAAAAATTCGAAAACGTTTATTTTTATCGTTTCACCGAATCGTATCGTCTTCGCGCGTATTCGTAGAATCGTCACCCGAACGAACCCGCCGATGACTTTACTTTCCAATATGGTTTTCTAATTACAAGATATCGTTCAGAACATTAAACTTACAGATATATTCATGCGAATCATCACTCACACGAATACTCCGTCAATTTAATATTCACATAACGACGTCCATTATTGTTTTGTTCTGTAAAATCTTACATACGTTTATATATAATGAAATTCAAACAAATAATCACATGATGGTTCCGTATCACCGGATAATTATCTGGCTGATGAACCATGTTACTGATTTTGTTTCCCTGAACTGATTATGAATTTGTTCTCTGATGACACAAATTGATAATGAAACATGATATGATTATGACATACAATGAATTACGTATAGTTTGTACCTGATTACTGTTCAAGTTACTGTTGAGATCACTGTTCCAGTACTGGTTCCGGCACTGATGTTACAGTTTCCCCTTGTTAGAGAAATTTCGTCCCAAAATTTAAGAGTTGTTATCAGGTACGTCTTCCTCTGTAAACAGTTGGGGATACTTGGACTTCATGTGATCTTCACGCTCCCAAGTAAACTCAGGTTCGCGCTTTCAGTTCCAACTAACCTTTACAATCGGAATACGGCTTCGCCTCAGTTGTTTAACTTTGCGATCCGTAATCTCCAAAGGTTCCTCGATGAAATGTAGTTGTTCATCCACTTGAATTTCTTCGATTGGAATGACGAGTGACTCGTCAGCAAGGCATTTCTTTAAGGTTGAGACATGAAACACGTCATGCACACCACTGAGTTCATCTGGTAATCTCAGTCTATATGCCACAGGACCAATACGTTCAATTACCTCGAACGGTCCCACGTATCGTGGTGCTAACTTGCCTTTCTTTCCAAAGCGTACTACACCTTTCCATGGGGATACCTTCAACATGACACGGTCTCCCACTTGGAATTCCAACGGCTTGCGCCGTTTGTCGGCATAGCTCTTTTGTCTGCTCCTTGTCGCTTGTAGTCTTTGTTGAATCTGGGCAATCTTGTCGGTTGCTTCCTGAATAAGCTCTGGCCCCGTTATTCGATTATCTCCAACTTCAATCCAACGGATCGGTGATCGACATTTTCGACCATAAAGAGCCTCGAATGGTGCGCATCCGATGCTACTGTGATAACTGTTGTTGTAGGAGAACTCAATCAGTGGCAAATGAGAGTCCCAATTTCCACCGAAATCTAATACACAAGTTCTCAGCATGTCCTCCATGGTTTGAATCGTGCGTTCACTTTGACCGTTCGTTTGTGGATGGTAAGCTTCTGTAATGATTTCTAGAACCTTGATGTGTATCTGCTATCTCTATCCGAAATGATAGACAATGGCACACCGTGACGGACCACTATCTCATTAATGTATAGTCTCGCCAGTTTATCCATCGTGAAGGTTTCACGCATTGGCAAGAAGTGAGCAGATTTTGTCAAACGATCAACGATAACCCATATGGTATCATGACCACTGGAAGTGCGGGGTAGCTTGGTAATGAAGTCCATAGCTATTTGTTCCCACATCCATAGCGGAATCTCAGGCTGTTCCAGTAAACCTGACGGTTTCTGGTGTTCCGCCTTTACTTTCGCACACGTAAAACATCGACCGACGTACTCAGCGATGTCTTTCTTCATTCCCGGCCACCAATAAAATCCCCGTAAATCTTGGTACATTTCATCAGCACCCGGGTGCACAGAGTACTTGGTCTTGTGTGCTTCATCAAAGATAAGCCTTCTCAAATCATCCACCGTAGGAATCCATACACGATCATTATAGTAGATGACTCCAACAGGCTTAGTCTCAAATTGTTTCTCTGCTCCGCAGTCAAGTTCTTTCTTCAGATTTCCCCGGTCAACTGATTCTTGTTGTGCCTGAATGATCTTGTCACGTAAGCTTGTCTGCACCGTCATTCCCATTGCTCTGACACGCAAGGGTTTGACCCATTCCTTCCGGCTCAAGGCATCAGCTACAACGTTCGCCCTTCCCGGATGGTACTTGATCACACAATCGCAATCATTCAGAAGTTCAACCCAACGTCGCTGTCGCGTGTTGAGCTCCTTCTGATCAAAGATATGCTGCAGACTCTTGTGATCGGTGAATATGGTACATTTTGTGCCATATAGGTAATGTCTCCAAATCTTCAAAGCGAAGATTACGGCTCCCAGTTCTAGATCATGAGTAGTGTAGTTCTTCTCATGAATCTTTAACTGTCTCTATGCATAAGCGATAACTTTGTCCCGTTGCATTAGTACGCAACCAAGTCCCTGATGGGGGCATGACAATACACTAAAAAGTCATCGCAGCCTTCTAGGAGAGATAAGATTGGAGCATCACATAACTTCTTCTTCAATGTTTGGAAAGCACCTTCTTGTTTCTGCTCCCAAATAAACGGTTCACTTTTCTAAGTTAACTTGGTGAGAGGCAGGGCGATCTTAGAAAAGTTTGAGATAAACCTTCTATAATAACCCGCCAATCCCAGAAAAGACCGTATCTCCATCGGTGTCTTCGGAGTATCCCAGTTCTTTATCGCTTTGACCTTGGCAGGGTCTACGTGTATTCCCTCACTGTTGACTACATGACCTAGGAATTGAACTTCCTTAGCCAAAATTCACACTTAGAGAATTTGGCATGAAGTTTCTCTTCTTTCAATAGTTCCAAGATCTTCCTGAGATGTTGCTCGTGCTCTGTTATGCTCTTGGAATAATCAGTATGTCATCAATGAAGACAATAACAAACTGATCCAAGTACGGCTTGCACACACGGATCATGAGATCCATGAAAACCGCAGGTGCATTCGTCAATCCGAAAGGCATCACCATGAACTCGTAATGCCCATATCTGGTTCGGAACGTTGTCTTCGGAATATCTTTGTCTTGAACTCTAAGTTGATGATATCCAGACCGCAAGTCAATCTTCGAGAAGTACTGAGCTCCTTGCAGTTGGTCAAACAAATCATCAATCCTCGGTAATGGGTACCTATTTTTTTTTGATGGTTAACTTGTTCAACTCCTTGTAGTCTATATGCATCCGAAAAGATCCATCCTTCTTTTTCACGAACCAAAACCGGAGCTCTCCTTGGTGGGTAGCTCGGTCGGATGAGACCTTTGTCCCATAGTTCCTGTAGCTCTACTAGGTGTACAAGGGGAAATTCCCGATAGATTTTCGGGAATCACATCCGTAGCTTCCTAGGTAGTCAAAACTAAGTTACTCAAGAACAACTTACTCTCAACTTGATTAAAGGATTTCCTACCGGTATTCAGTGTTCTAATTAGATAAGGTTTTCTTCCTGATTACTGTAGTTAAACTGTATTTAGGAATCATCCCATCTTTATTTATTTACTTGGCACTTAATTGGTTCAAGGTTTTTCCTAGTTTACTATTTCTGTTATTCAATTGACACCGAGTTTGTTCAAGGTCACCTTGAATATATTGTTCCCATAACCACAACAGGATATATAATTCTATTTGACACACCATCGAATAGTTTAATGCAACAAGATGTAATATGCTTACCTATGGAGTCATTCCACTTCAACGTGCATCAGAAGTTGGTAAAGTAGACTTCTTCTCAGGAGGTGCAGGATTTGATGAAGATACCCTCAAGGGGCAGTCCCGTGCAATGTGTTCGGATGTTCCGCACACATAGCAATCCTTGTTGTGGCGAGGAAGAAGATACGTGGTGATACCAGGGTTCTGATTGTGGGTTGGGGGATTGTTACAATCACTACCCTAGTGGCCCTTCCTCCCGCAGTTCAGGCAGTGTTTGCACCGTTCCTTATCACGACGCCGCTTACACCTCTTGCTCATTCCTCCTTGCACCAGTCCTTCAGTTCCCGTGACTGTCATCGGGTGGTGTCTGGTATTCTCATCATTGTCCATGACTTGTATGATAGGGTCAGAAGTAACGGCAACTAGCTGGTCACTAATCAAGGTAGCAAGTGTAGTAGTTGTCGGGTTCACCTCATGAGAAGGAGGTGGAAGCAACAATTGTATTTTTGGCGGCATTCTGATCATAAACGAAAGAAGATCAGTTAATGCAATGATCGAATGTAGAAGGCACAATGCAAACATAAATCCTATATTCTTTACATGAAGGGTCCCTAGGTTATAGTCTAGCCCAAACCGTTTAAATAACATGACCTATATTTCTCTATAACCATGGCTCTGATACCAATCTATCACACCCCGAGCCAGCGGGGTTGGATCGGAGTCCCCGTCGGGCGGAAGATTCCCGGGGCGCGATATCGTGAGTGATAATCAAAGTGATTAGATTGTTTACATTGCACATGATATAAATGAGAAATGCTAAATAGATTAGAATTACAAAGTTAAATTACATCCGCATCGTTCATAATTTAACAATGTAAATCTATCATAAACATCATAAGATTTCTATCTTGTAACTGCACAAGATATACAAAATAATTGTATAATGATGTTCCAAAAGTATGCAGGTCAAAAAATACTAAGTCTTCTATCTGAAGTCCTAATCCAAAAGCATAAGCTTCTTAATTGACCTGTTCGTCACCTGAGAAGTCATGCAAAAATAAAGTCAACACATGGTTGGTGAGATGATATAGTTTAGTATTTGAAAATAATTTGTAAACCTTTTTCGGTAAAAACCCTAACCTCATTAACATCACATGTAATATCCAAATCAATATGCTTATATATAGGGCATACCCCTGAGTCGAGCCTACAACCCGCCCAGACGCCGTCTCACCACATACTCATCTGCATATGACACTGTTGTTAATGATAGTTTAGCATCTTTACCTACCATACACTTCCATTCCACCATAGTTCTAATGTACATTCAAAACATTTGTTAAACCCTCGGGTAACAACCTTAATCTCATTAACATCACATGTATCATCCAGATCGGTATGCTTATATATAGGGCATACCCCTGAGTCGAGCCTACAACCCGCCCAGACGCCGTCCCACCACATACTAATCCGCATAGGACACTGTTGTTAATGATAATTAAGCATTTTACCCCTACCATTTACCCATTTGTTCTTCCGTTCTTTGTTCCTATAAATACAACAATTTGAAATCTCTATTGATTCCTTCAGTTCATCACACGATTATGATGAACCACAACTATTGTAGAAACAGTTAAATAAATGCTTAATTAAATGAATAAATAAACATTTAATAAAATCTAAGCTCTAATGATTGGGTCTTGGTCAACTCGAGTAGACTAGTATGACAATCAGGTACTTAGTAGTAAAGGAGTTCTGTAAACCTCATCAAACATGTGACCTATTATCAAGCAGTCCAGCTAGAACATGTTTTGATATATAGGCTGTTATAGTTCTTTAGACCGTCCATAGTTCGTATAGTTCTTTTGCACATGTTATCTTTCAGCATTTCCCAGATGTTCCTCAAAACAGTTAGGAAATACTGTAAATATCATCAAGCATGCGTCTCATATTTGATAAGTCTAGCTAGGACATCTTTCAAACCTAAGATTGGCACATGCTATATTTGATATTTCCCAGTTAGACCCTTAAAATAGTTCTTTGTACTTAGTTCTTTGAAATAGATCGTTATTCTTTGACAACACACCCTTGAATTAGTTCTTTGAAATAGATTGTCAGTTCTTTGAAATAGACCGTTGAAAATAGTTCTTTGTTTTAGATCTTTAGTTCTTTGAAAATAGTTCTTTGATTTGAAGAGTTATGTATTCATGATGAATAGATAACTTGTTTTAAGTCCAATAAACAGTTTACCTAGATATGAAGAATAACAGTTATACACGTAAAACATATACAAAGTAAAAGCATTTAAGTAATTATAATCCAACGAAAATAATTTACGCATGCTTCTCAGCCCCGCGTTTGAAAACAAAAATGTTTAGAAAAGGGGCAATGAACTCACCTGTGTTGTAGCTCTTATGTTTCAACCAAGAAAATAATGTGCGCTCGTTTGTTGTATATTAAGTATCTTCAGCACCTGTGTTGATTTATTACGATTCGGATACTATAAGTATTTATAGTTAACGTATATAGGGTTTAGGTCTCGGTGTGCGACTATGTGTCCTATATACTTGCTAGTGTGTTACTAAGATTTTCTTTAATTATTCTATGTTACATACCCTCTATGAATCCCTTATCTGTTAGTTAATAACAACTTACTTTTAAATTTTACGAAAATCGGGCAGAGTTTCCTTTGTTTTTAGTCCAAATCCAGACAATTTATATTGTCTATTTTACAACCAAATCCCAATCAATTATAATAAAACTAACCTTCGTAACTATATAAACTTTAAACAAAACCAATGACATTTATAAAATATAACAATTAGCTATTAATTAAAGTCATTCTATTTGAATATTCTCAATTGCTTAACCATGCCATGAATTTGCAATGGGTTGCGTGTTGACCACATAAGGTCAAACAACCCACACTTAGTTTGTCTCATTGAATTCCCCTTGATCTTACCTTGTCGTTCTTTAGTTCTTTCGAAACCTATAGCTAACAACCCTTTTTAACTTAACATAAGTTATCATGTCTCTTTGTTTTTATTATTGAAATCCCAAGTGTTTCAATCCCATTGACTTAATAAAACCCATGTTTATATGTTTGAAAAGTGTAAGATGTCTTTTGTATTGAAAATCCTTAGTTTCGATAAGTTTGAAAACGGTTTACACCTCAAATGGTCACTTTGAACCATTATCGGTATTAACACTAAATCCCCATGGTTTTATTTGACAAATCCAAGTGTTTTAACTTCAAATGATTGTTAAAACACCTATTTATATGATAAAATTAGTTTGGAAAAACTTTGGTGTTTTAAGCCCAATCGATTACATGGAACACTTGTTTAAGTGTTAGGTTAATTTAGAAAAGATCTTAGTTTGAAAAACCTAGTTTCAATGAACAACACAAAATCTGGAAATCGCATGTCCCGACTTATACCGGTCATAACTTGATCATAGGAACTCCAAATCGAGCAAACTAAAGCATCATGATCAATTTTGGGATGTTAGATTTCTATCCATTATTTATACGCTTTCTAATTCTTCCAAATGAGGCTCCAAACAGATGGTATAAAATCAGTGCTCCATTCAGTACCATCTGACTTGGGACACTGTTTTGACCCATTTAAAGTCCGAACCAATTAAACTTGTCTTAATGAAAGTTGTTCCTAAAATATTGAATTAGTAGGCTGGAAATTTTCGTGAGTTAACTTGAACGTTTTCTATGTTAAAAACACAAAGAACTGGCTGGGCAGAATCTGCCAAGTTACCCAGCCCCTAGCACAGCCCCTTTATGACTTCGAAATTGCTATGCACATCCCCAAATCAATCCCCAACCCTTCCAATAATTAATCCCCTGATGTTTCTTGAGTTCCTAAACCATTTTCATGCTCAACCTAACAGTTTTTGAGGGTCGTACACCAGCTGAAATGGTGCAGCTCACAGGAACAGCAGGAAGCATCATACAGCCCCCCCCCTTTTAACTCGTTTTTGGCTAATATTCAGCTCCAATTCGATTCCCAACTGACCCAAACATTAACCTAACATGTTCATTAGGTTCCTAAATCAATTTGGTGCAAGTCCTAGGGGTTTTAAGGCTCCAAAATGGGCTGAAAAGCTGCTGTGTTCGGAACAGCGACAGCTTCACAACAGCCCCTTTTGAACTCCGTTTCTTTGCCAATATCAGTCCCAAATCGATTCCAACAGACCCAAAAATCAATCTAATTTAATCCTTAACATCTTAACATTTTTTGGTGCAAGATCCTAGAGTTTTAAGGTCGAAAACTAGCTTGAACTCGACTGCAGAGTGGAAAAACCCACCTGCACAGGGGCTGTCACGAAATCAGCCACCTTGCGCTCAATTTTAGTCCGTTTTTGATGATTTAAAGCTTGATTTCTTCCTCTTAACACGATCTACAAGTTTCTGTAGTCTTTTTAGTGTTTATCCTACTGATTTGAACTAATAAAACGGGTTTTGATGCTTACCTCTCGTGAATAGTAGAAAACCCTCAAAAACCGTAGCTTCTCTCTAAAACTGCGACCACATCAGCTAGTTTCGGCTCGTATCTGCTGTACTTCTATGTTCTCCTTGTTCTCACGGTCGTTTTGACTACTAGAACGTCGAATTTGCTGGAGAAATGAGGGAGATATGAAGGTTTGAAGTTGAGGTGGTATGGTGGTGACGGGAATTCGAAAATTTCTTGGGGAAGAAGGCCTATAGCCCGGGTATGTTCGGGTGTGTTCGGTCACGCTCAGTTTCGCGCAAACGCGTCGGTTTCGGTTTTTCTCGTAACGAAACATTACGATCTTTTAAGATAAGGTTTTCTAAATTATTTTAGGTGGTAATTCCTAACAAATTAACTAAATATCTTTCCATTACTTTTAAAAATTCGAAAACGTTTATTTTTATCGTTTCACCGAATTGTATCGTCTTCACGCGTATTCGTAGAATCGTCACCCGAACGAACACGACGATGACTTTACTTTCCGATATGGTTTTCTAATTACAAGATATCGTTCAGAACATTAAACTTATAGATATATTCGTGCGAATCATCACTCACACGAATACTCCGTCAATTTAATATTCACATAACGACGTCCATTATTGTTTTGTTCTGTAAAATCTTACATACGTTTATATATAATGAAATTCAAACAAATAATCACATGATAGTTCTGTATCACCGGATAATTATCTGGCTGATGAACCATGTTTCTGATTTTGTTTCCCTGAACTGATTATGAATTTGTTCTCTGATGACACAAATTGATAATGAAACATGATATGATTATGACATACAATGAATCACGTATAGTTTGTACCTGATTACTGTTCAAGTTACTGTTGAGATCACTGTTCCAGTACTGGTTCCGGCACTGATGTTACAGTTTCCCCTTGTTAGAGAAATTTCGTCCCGAAATTTAAGAGTTGTTATCAGGTACGTCTTCCTCTGTAAACAGTTGGGGATACTTGGACTTCATGTGATCTTCACGCTCCCAAGTAAACTCAGGTTCGCGCTTTCAGTTCCAACTAACCTTTACAAACGGAATACGGCTTCGCCTCAGTTGTTTAACTTTGCGATCCGTAATCTCCAAAGGTTCCTCGATGAAATGTAGCTGTTCATCCACTTGAATTTCTTCGATTGGAATGACGAGTGACTCGTCAGCAAGGCATTTCTTTAAGGTTGAGACATGAAACACGTCATGCACACCACTGAGTTCATCTAGTAATCTCAGTCTATATGCCACAGGACCAAAACGTTCAATTACCTCGAACGGTCCCACGTATCGTGGTGCTAACTTGCCTTTCTTTCCAAAGCGTACTACACCTTTCCATGGGGATACCTTCAACATGACACGGTCTCCCACTTGGAATTCCAACGGCTTGCGCCGTTTGTCGGCATAGCTCTTTTGTCTGCTCCTTGTCGCTTGTAGTCTTTGTTGAATCTGGGCAATCTTGTCGGTTGCTTCCTGAATAAGCTCTGGCCCCGTTATTCGATTATCTCCAACTTCAATCCAACGGATCGGTGATCGACATTTTCGACCATAAAGAGCCTCGAATGGTGCGCATCCGATGCTACTGTGATAACTGTTGTTGTAGGAGAACTCAATCAGTGGCAAATGAGAGTCCCAATTTCCACCGAAATCTAATACACAAGTTCTCAGCAAGTCCTCCATGGTTTGAATCGTGCCTTCGCTTTGACCGTCCGTTTGTGGATGGTAAGCTGTACTCAGATTTAAGTGTATTCCTAGAGATTTCTGTAATGATTTCTAGAACCTTGATGTGTATCTGCTATCTCTATCCGAAATGATAGACAATGGCACACCGTGACGGACCACTATCTCATTAATGTATAGTCTCGCCAGTTTATCCATCGTGAAGGTTTCACACATTGGCAAGAAGTGAGCAGATTTTGTCAAACGATCAACGATAACCCATATGGTATCATGACCACTGGAAGTGCGGGGTAGCTTGGTAATGAAGTCCATAGCTATTTGTTCCCACATCCATAGCGGAATCTCAGGCTGTTCCAGTAAACCTGACGGTTTCTGGTGTTCCGCCTTTACTTTCGCACACGTAAAACATCGACCGACGTACTCAGCGATGTCTTTCTTCATTCCCGGCCACCAATAAAATCCCCGTAAATCTTGGTACATTTCATCAGCACCCGGGTGCACAGAGTACTTGGTCTTGTGTGCTTCATCAAAGATAAGCCTTCTCAAATCATCCACCGTAGGAATCCATACACGATCATTATAGTAGATGACTCCAACAGGCTTAGTCTCAAATTGTTTCTCTGCTCCGCAGTCAAGTTCTTTCTTCAAATTTCCCCGGTCAACTGATTCTTGTTGTGCCTGAATGATCTTGTCACGTAAGCTTGTCTGCACCGTCATTCCCATTGCTCTGACACGCAAGGGTTTGACCCATTCCTTCCGGCTCAAGGCATCAGCTACAACGTTCGCCCTTCCCGGATGGTACTTGATCACACAATCGCAATCATTCAGAAGTTCAACCCAACGTCGCTGTCGCGTGTTGAGCTCCTTCTGATCAAAGATATGCTGCAGACTCTTGTGATCGGTGAATATGGTACATTTTGTGCCATATAGGTAATGTCTCCAAATCTTCAAAGCGAAGATTACGGCTCCCAGTTCTAGATCATGAGTAGTGTAGTTCTTCTCATGAATCTTTAACTGTCTCTATGCATAAGCGATAACTTTGTCCCGTTGCATTAGTACGCAACCAAGTCCCTGATGGGGGCATGACAATACACTAAAAAGTCATCGCAGCCTTCTAGGAGAGATAAGATTGGAGCATCACATAACTTCTTCTTCAATGTTTGGAAAGCATATTCTTGTTTCTGCTCCCAAATAAACGGTTCACTTTTCTAAGTTAACTTGGTGAGAGGCAGGGCGATCTTAGAAAAGTTTGAGATAAACCTTCTATAATAACCCGCCAATCCCAGAAAAGACCGTATCTCCATCGGTGTCTTCGGAGTATCCCAGTTCTTTATCGCTTTGACCTTGGCAGGGTCTACGTGTATTCCCTCACTGTTGACTACATGACCTAGGAATTGAACTTCCTTAGCCAAAATTCACACTTAGAGAATTTGGCATAAAGTTTCTCTTCTTTCAATAGTTCCAAGATCTTCCTGAGATGTTGCTCGTGCTCTGTTATGCTCTTGGAATAATCAGTATGTCATCAATGAAGACAATAACAAACTGATCCAAGTACGGCTTGCACACACGGATCATGAGATCCATGAAAACCGCAGGTGCATTCGTCAATCCGAAAGGCATCACCATGAACTCGTAATGCCCATATCTGGTTCGGAACGCTGTCTTCGGAATATCTTTGTCTTGAACTCTAAGTTGATGATATCCAGACCGCAAGTCAATCTTCGAGAAGTACTGAGCTCCTTGCAGTTGGTCAAACAAATCATCAATCCTCGGTAATGGGTACCTATTTTTTTTGATGGTTAACTTGTTCAACTCCTTGTAGTCTATACGCATCCGAAAAGATCCATCCTTCTTTTTCACGAACCAAAACCGGAGCTCTCCTTGGTGGGTAGCTCGGTCAGATGAGACCTTTGTCCCATAGTTCCTGTAGCTCTACTAGGTGTACAAGGGGAAATTCCCGATAGATTTTCGGGAATCACATCCGTAGCTTCCTAGGTAGTCAAAACTAAGTTACTCAAGAACAACTTACTCTCAACTTGATTAAAGGATTTCCTACCGGTATTCAGTGTTCTAATTAGATAAGGTTTTCTTCCTGATTACTGTAGTTAAACTGTATTTAGGAATCATCCCATCTTTATTTATTTACTTGGCACTTAATTGGTTCAAGGTTTTTCCTATTTTACTATTTCTGTTATTCAATTGACACCGAGTTTGTTCAAGGTCACCTTGAATATATTGTTCCCATAACCACAACAGGATATATAATTCTATTTGACACACCATCGAATAGTTTAATGCAACAAGATGTAATATGCTTACCTATGGAGTCATTTCACTTCAACGTGCATCAGAAGTTGGTAAAGTAGACTTCTTCTCAGGAGGTGCAGGATTTGATGAAGATACCCTCACGGGGCAGTCCCGTGCAATGTGTTCGGATGTTCCGCACACATAGCAATCCTTGTTGTGGCGAGGAAGAAGATACGTGGTGATACCAGGGTTCTGATTGTGGGTTGGGGGATTGTTACAATCACTACCCTAGTGGCCCTTCCTCCCGCAGTTCAGGCAGTGTTTGCACCGTTCCTTATCACGACGCCGCTTACACCTCTTGCTCATTCCTCCTTGCACCAGTCCTTCAGTTCCCGTGACTGTCATCGGGTGGTGTCTGGTATTCTCATCATTGTCCATGACTTGTATGATAGGGTCAGAAGTAACGGCAACTAGCTGGTCACTAATCAAGGTAGCAAGTGTAGTAGTTGTCGGGTTCACCTCATGAGAAGGAGGTGGAAGCAACAATTGTATTTTTGGCGGCATTCTGATCATAAACGAAAGAAGATCAGTTAATGCAATGATCGAATGTAGAAGGCACAATGCAAACATAAATCCTATATTCTTTACATGAAGGGTCCCTAGGTTATAGTCTAGGCCAAACCGTTTAAATAACATGACCTATATTTCTTTATAACCATGGCGCTGATACCAATCTATCACACCCCGAGCCAGCGGGGTTGGATCGGAGTCCCCGTAGGGCTGAAGATTCCTGGGGCGCGATATCGTGAGTGATAATCAAAGTGATTAGATTGTTTACATTGCACATGATATAAATGAGAAATGCTAAATAGATTAGAATTACAAAGTTAAATTACATCCGCATCGTTCATAATTTAACAATGTAAATCTATCATAAACATCATAAGATTTCTATCTTGTAACTGCACAAAATATAAAAAATAATTGTATAATGATGTTCCAAAAGTATGCAGGTCCAAATATACTAAGTCTTCTATCTGAAGTCCTAATCCAAAAGCATAAGCTTCTTAATTGACCTGTTCGTCACCTGAGAAGTCATGCAAAAATAAAGTCAACACATGATTGGTGAGTTCATATAGTTTAGTATTTGAAAATAATTTGTAAACCTTTTTCGGTAAAAACCCTAACCTCATTTACATCACATGTAATATCCAAATCTATATGCTTATATATAGGGCATACCCCTGAGTCGAGCTTACAACCCGCCCAGACGCCGTCTCACCACATACTAATCTGCATATGACACTGTTGTTAATGATAGTTAAGCATCTTTACCTACCATACACTTCCATTCCACCATAGTTCTAATGTACATTCAAAACAATTGTTAAACCCTCGGGTAACAACCTTAATATCATTAACATCACATGTATCATCCAGATCGGTATGCTTATATATAGGGCATACCCCTGAGTCAAGCCTACAACCCGCCCAGACGCTGTCCCACCACATACTAATCCGCATAGGACACTGTTGTTAATGATAATTAAGCATTTTACCCCTACCATTTACCCATTTGTTCTTCCGTTCTTTGTTCCTATAAATACAACAATTTGAAATCTCTATTGATTCCTTCAGTTCATCACACGATTATGATCAACCACAACTATTGTAGAAACAGTTAAATAAATGCTTAATTAAATGAATAAATAAACATTTAATAAAATCTAAGCTCTAATGATTGGGTCTTGGTCATCTCGAGTAGACTAGTATGACAATCAGGTACTTAGTAGTAAAGGAGATCTGTAAACCTCATCAAACATGTGACCTATAATCAATCAGTCCAGCTAGAACATGTTTTGATATATAGGCTTTTATAGTTCTTTAGACCGTCCATAGTTCGTACAGTTCTTTGGCACATGTTATCTTTGAGCATTTCCCAGATGTTCCTCAAAAACAGTTAGGAAATACTGTAAATATCATCAAGCATGCGTCTCATATTCGATCACATGCTATCTTTGATATTTCCCAGTTAGACCCTTAAAATAGTTCTTTGTACTTAGTTCTTTGAAATAGATCGTTATTCTTTGACAACACACCCTTGAATTAGTTCTTTGAAATAGATTGTAAGTTCTTTGAAATAGACCGTTGAAAATAGTTCTTTGTTTTAGATCTTTAGTTCTTTGAAAATAGTTCTTTAAAAATAGTTCATTGAAAATAGTTCTTTGATTTGAAGAGTTATTTGTTCATGATGAATAGATAACTTGTTTTAAGTCCAATAAACAGTTTACCTAGACAGGAGTCTAGAATAACAGTTATACACGTAAAACATATACAAAGTAAAAGCATTCAAGTAAATATAATCCAAGGAAAATAATTTACGCATGCTTCTCAGCCCCGCTTTTGAAAAAAAAATGTTTAGAAACTGGGCAATGAACTCACCTGTGTTGTAGCTCCTATGTTTCAACCAAGAAAATATTGCCCGCTCGTTTGTTGTAAATTAAGTATCTTCAGCACCTGTATTGATTTATTACGATTCGGATACTATAAGTATTTATAGTTAACGTATATAGGGTTTAGGTCTCGGTGTGCGACTATGTGTCCTATATACTTGCTAGTGTGTTACTAAGATTTTTTTTAATTATTCTATGTTACATACCCTCTATGAATCCCTTATCTGTTAGTTAATAACAACTTACTTTTAAATTTTACGAAAATCGGGCAGAGTTTCCTTTGTTTTTAGTCCAAATCCAGACAATTTATATTGTCTATTTTACAACCAAATCCCAATCAATTATAATGAAACTAACCTTCGTAACTATATAAACTTTAAACAAAACCAATGACATTTATAAAATATAACAATTAGCTATCAATTAAAGTCATTCTATTTGAATATTCTCAATTGTTTAACCATGCCATGAATATGCTATGGGTTGCGTGTTGACCACATAAGGTCAAACAACCCATACTTAGTTTGTCTCATTGAATTCCCGTTGATCTTACCTTGTCGTTCTTTAGTTCTTTCGAAACCTATAGCTAACAACCCTTTTTAACCTAACATAAGTTATCATGTCTCTTTGTTTTGATTATTGAAATCCCAAGTGTTTCAATCCCATTGACTTCATAAAACCCATGTTTATATGTTTAAAAAGTGTAAGATGTCTTTCGTATTGAAAATCCTTAGTTTTGATAAGTTTGAAATCGGTTAACACCCCAAATGGTCACTTTGAACCATTATCGGTATTAACACTAAATCCCCATGGTTTTATTTGACAAATCCAAGTGTTTTAACTTCAAATGATTGTTTAAACACCTATTTATATGATTAAACTAGTTTGGAAAAACTTTGGTGTTTTAAGCCCAACCGATTACATGGAACACTTGTTTAAGTGTTAGGTTCATTTAGAAAAGATCTTAGTTTGAAAAACCTAGTATCAATGAACAACACAAAATCTGGAAATCGCATGTCCCGACTTATACCGGTCATAACTTGATCATAGGAACTCCAAATCGAGCAAACTAAAGGATCATGATCAAGTTTGGGATGTTAGCTTTCTATCCGTTATTTATACGCTTACTAATTCGTCCAAATGAGGCTCCAAACAGATGGTATAAAATTAGTGCTCCATTCAGTACCTTCTGACTTAGGACACTGTTTTGACCCATTTAAAGTCCGAACCAATGAAACTTGTCTTACTGAAAGTTGTTCCTATCATATTGAATTAGTTGGCTGGAAAGTTTCGTGAGTTAAATTGAACGTTTTCTGTGTTAAAAACACAAAGAACTGGCTGGGCAGAATCGGCCAAGTTACCCAGCCCCTAGCACAGCCCCTTTATGACTTCGAAATTGCTATGCACATCCCCAAATCAATCCCCAACCCTTCCAATAATTAATCCCCTGATGTTTCTTGAGTTCCTAAACCATTTTCATGCTCAACCTAACAGTTTTTGAGGGTCGTACACCAGCTGAAATGGTGCAGCTCACAGGAACAGCAAGAAGCATCATACAGCCCCCCCCCCCCCTTTTAACTCGTTTTTGGCTAATATTCAGCTCCAATTCGATTCCCAACAGACCCAAACATTAACCTAACATGTTCATTAGGTTCCTAAGTCAATTTGGTGCAAGTCCTAGGGGTTTTAAGGCACCAAAATGGGCTGAAAAGCTGCTGTGTTCGGAACAGCGACAGCTTCACAATAGCCCCTTTTGAACTCCGTTTCTTTGCCAATATCAGCCCCAAATCGATTCCAACAGACCCAAAAATCAATCTTATTTAATCCTTAACATCTTAACATTTTTTGGTGCAAGATCCTAGAGTTTTAAGGTCGAAAACTAGCTTGAACTCGACTGCACAGTGGAAAAACCCACCTGCACAGGGGCTGTCACGAAATCAGCCACCTTGCGCTCAATTTTGGTCTGTTTTTGATGATTCAAAGCTTGATTTCTTCCTCTTAACACGATCTACAAGTTTCTATAGTCTTTTTAGTGTTTATCCTACTGATTTGAACTAATAAAACGGGTTTTGATGCTTACCTCTCGTGAATAGTAGAAAACCCTCAAAAACCGTAGCTTCTCTCTAAACCTGCGACCACATCAGCTGGTTTCGGCTCGTATCTGCTTTACTTCTATGTTCTCCTCGTTCTCACGGTCTTTTTGACTACTAGAACGTCGAATTTGGTGGAGAAATGAGGGAGATATGAGGGTTTGAAGTTGAGGTGGTATGGTGGTGACGGGAATTCGAAAATTTCTTGGGGAAGAAGGCCTATTGGCTGCAACAATGAAGAGAAAAGACAAGTTAGGGGCTTTTATAGCCCGGGTGTGTTAGGGTGTGTTCGGTCTCGCTTGGTTTCGCGCAAACGCGTCGGTTTCGGTTTTTGTCGTAACGAAACATTACGATCTTTTAAGATAAGGTTTTCTAAATTATTTTAGGTGGTAATTCCTAATAAATTTACTAAATATCTTTCCATTATTTTTAAAACTCGAAAATGTTTATTTTTATCGTTTCACCGAATCGTATCGTCTTCGCGCGTATTCGTACGAATCGTCACCCGAACGAACACGACGACGACTTTACTTTCCGATATGGTTTTCTAATTACAAGATATCGTTCAGAACATTAAACTTACAGATATATTCGTGCGAATCGTCACTCACACGAATACTCCGTAAATTTAATATTCACATAACGACGTCTATTATTGTTTTGTTCTGTAAAATCTCACATACGTTTATATATAATGAAATTCAAACAAATAATCACATGATGGTTCTGTATCACCGGATAATTATCTGGCTGATGAACCATGTTTCTGAGTTTTGTTTCCTTGAACTGATTATGAATGTGTTCTCTGATGACACAAATTGATAATGAAACACGATATGATTATGACATACAATGAATCACGTATAGTTTGTACCTGATTACTGTTCAAGTTACTGTTGAGATCATTGTTCCGGTACTGGTTCCGGCACTGATGTTACACCTGATGGTGGCCTCTGGAACGTTGAAGAAAGAGGCCGACTCCGGAAAACACAAGGAAGAGTCATCAAAGAAACCCCACCATCATCCCAAGAAGAAGCAAAAGGTCATCAAGAACTATGCGATGGCCACCCTCTTCAACAAGTAGCAGCTGCTAACATTGGTCATCCCACAGAACCCTAACAAAAGACCCTACACTGGTGCATATCCTCTATGTACCAAGTGTCAATATCATCATGCTGCTAACATTCCCTGCAAACAATGTACGGGATGTGCACGAAAGGGCCATTGGGTCCAACACTGCCGGATGACACCTAACGAAGCAGTCAACAATGCTGCTTTAGCTCTCCCTCCACCCAACAATCAGAACAACGGTGGATGCTACAACTGTGGTGAAATTGGCCACTTTGCAAAGAACTGCCCGAAAAAGGCACGACAGGCAGTTCAAGCACCCCGTCGAAGAGCTTTTATCTCTACCGATTTTGCATGCCAACTAGATTTTGCACTACAACTGGTGCGGATCAGATTTTTATTTCTACCGATTTTGCATGCCAACTAGATTCTATAGAGGAACAGTTAGATTCCCCTTATATCATAGAAGTAGCTAACGGAAAACAGATGTAACATCAGCGCCGGAACCGTCACCGGAACAGTGATCTCTACAGTACATGAACAGAAGAACAGGTACGGACCATATACATTTCAGTAAGTTTCACATCCATATCATTTATCATTATCATTTTGTGTTTTCATAAATCAAATTCATAAACATTTAACAGAAACACAGTTCAGAACAGTGGTTCTTAAGTCAGATAATTATCTGGCAACACAGAACCATCATGTGATTATTTGTTAGGATTTATTATGTATAAACGTATGTGAGGCCTTACAGAACAAAACAAAAGGATGTTGTTATGTGAATGCTAAATTTACGGGTTATTTGTATAGGTGACGATCTGTACGAATATATCTGAAAGTTTAACGTTCTGAATAATATCCAATAATTAGAAAACAATATTGAAAAGTATAGTTATCGTCGTGTTCGTACGGGTGACGATTCGAACGAATACGCGCGACGACCGTACGATTCGATTTAAACAGTAAATTAATATTTAGAAAATTTAAAATAAATAAAGATATTAGTTAATTTATTAGGAATCACAGCCTAGAATAAATATATAAATCTTATTTTATAAACCGTGTCGTTTCATCGCGAAAACCTCGCGAACCGGCATTTTACGCGAAACCAAAGGAGACCGGACTACCGGGTATGTGAAAGTCTTTAATATGGCATTAATTGCCATAATAACCACCACCAAGCTCTCTCTCTCTCTCCCTCTAATCTCGTTTCTCTCTCTCTAGTTCTCTCTCACTAGAAAGTTAACCTTCTCTCTAAGATCTAGAGCTCATTTCTCATTGGATTCAAGCCTAGTTGGTATCAAAACGTTCCTCTCGTTGTGTAGATCAAGGAAGTACAAAGAAATCAAGCATTTATCCGTCGATTTTGAGGTAAATCTTCGTTTTTGTTTCGCTTTTAAGTGTGTATCACGAACCTCTTAATTTAGTGTTGTTTTAGTCACTTTGAACACTTAGAAAACATTAGATAAACACATATGAATGATTAGGATGTTGTAGGAATTGACCTGTAACAGATCTGGATCGAAAAAGGAAGAAGATAGTGCAGGTTCGCGAAGCAAATGCGATCAGGCGAACCTGTTGCAGGTCGCCGAACCTGTTGCTGACTGCCGAACCTGTTATCCCTGCAGCGAACCTGTGGCTATCAACTGCAACGAACCTGCGACCATAGTTCAGCCGAACCTAGGGTAGCGAACCCTAGGACTCACGAACCTGTCTGGCCGAACCATAGGCCAGGCGAACCTTTGTCAGCCGAACCTAGTATCCTTGGTCGAACCTTCTTAGCAGACGAACCATTGATCACGAACCTGAAAACAACGAACCTGTGACTAGCGAACCCAGGACAACTGAACCTTAGTGAGCCGAACCAAGTGGCACGAACCCTAAAGGTTCGCCGAACCTATACAAATGACCAATAGGTTCGCTGCCCATTTATGAATCAAAACCTAAAGTGTTGGTTAATCAAGGAAATTCAGTATCTAGGGCTGTGGAACTTAGTTATAATAACAAGGAGATGAATATGCGAGTACTCAAAGTTGAGAACGAACTAAGAAACACACATTAGTGGATGTTGTTGCATAAGGTGTTGGTGTAAATCTCAACATTTACATCTAACACTTATATAACTAAATTGGGTTGTTCAAATGAACATTCTAAACTAAGTTATATACGCGGACGAACAAAGGACTATGGGAAACAAAGAACAATCAAAGGACTTGGAATGGACCTAAACTGGGTTAACTCAAGTTCTAACACGTTTAACTTGTATTTTTCATAAAAATAGCTTATGTTTTTAATAAAAATTTGCATGACTTTAATAAATAGCTAATTGTTATAAATGTCATTGGTTTCTCTTAAAGTTTGTTTATTATAATTGATTTGGTATTTTGTTGTAAAATAGACAATGTCATTGTCTGGATTTTTAAACATAAAACAAAGGAAACTCTGTCGAAATTTCTAAAATTATAAAAGTAAGTTATTATAACTAACCATGGGATTTGGGGATTTTAAAAGGGGTAACTAAGATAGATTAGATCTTAGATACACTCAGTACTAAGACACTTAGTTGCACACACACCAAGATCAAACCTTAGGCACAACGACTACTACGCGTACTTATTATATTCGAATTCTTATAAAATAACTCAGGAACCGAAGATACTTAGCTTACAAACAAGAGCACGCATTTTGTGTTAAATCATTTACATAGCAGCACAGGTGAGTTCATTGCCCCTTTTCTAACATTTTGTTTTTAAAACGCGAGGCTGAGAAGCATGCGTAAACTGTTTCTTAAATTGTTTACTTAAATGCTTTTAATTTTATATGTTTACATATATAAATGTTATCCTAGACCATGTCTAGGAAGCTTTTATGCAGGTTTACTAACTGATTTACTTATAAATTAAGTGAATAATCAGATTAAACTAAAAGATTTCAACAAATCAAAACATTTCAAAAGAATCACATCAAACATTTTGACAAAACAAGTGTGGGAGTTCAAGGAATCAAACTAAACATTTTTGTCGAATCAAATGGGTGAATTCAATGAATCAAACGAAACATTTTGACAGAACAAGTGTGGGACTTCAATAAGTCAAACGAAACAATCTTTGCAAAGACAATATTCAATGTTCTACAAATCAAGTGTTTGTTGAACTATGAACCAAGTGTACATTTGATCAATGAATCTAGTATTCTACGATCAACGAATCAAGTACATCTTGTAACAGAATCAGACGAATCAATAAATCATTTTCAAGGGAAAACCTGGGAAATATCAGAGATAACATATGCCAAAACAGACGAAACAAAAACCCTACATTTCAAGAAGTCCTAGCTAGACCGTTGGATTTGTAGGTCATATGTTTGAGGATATTTACAGATTCCCTAACTACTAAGTACCTAGATTGACAGACTAGTCTACTCGAGTATGACCAAAGGCCCCAATCATTAGGACTTAGATTTTATTAAATGTTTATCTGTTTATCTACTTTAACATTTATGACTGTTTATACAATTGCCATGGTTGATCATATTATGTGATGAACTTATGAATTCTATGTGGATTTCAAATAATTGTAATTACAGGAACAAAGGAACAGAAGGATTTTGGGTTTAATGAGAAGGGTAAAAATGCTTAATTATCATTAATAACAGTGTCATATACGGATTAGTATGTGGTGGGACGGTGGCTGGGCGGGCGGTAAGTTCGACCCTACATATGCCCTATATATAAGCATACCGATCCGGATATTACATGTGGAGTTAATGAGGTTAAGGTCTTTACAGGATGAGGTTTACAATTCATTTTCAAACTCTAAACTATATGAACTCACCAACCATGTGTTGACTTGATATTTTTGCATGACTTCTCAGGTGACGAACAGGTTAATTAAGAAGTCATCTCTTTTGGAATAGGACTTCAAATAGAAGACTTAGTATTTTGGACCTGCATACTTTTGAAGACATCATTATACGATTTATTTTGTATATCTTGTGTAAATACAAGATAGTCATATTATGATGTTTACAATAGATTTACATTGTTAAATTATAAACGATACTGATGTAATTTAACTTTGTAATTCTATTATCTTAGCATTTCTCATTTATATCATGTGCAATGTAAACAATCTGATCACTTCTGATTATCACTCCCGATATCGCGCCCAGGGAACCTTCCGCCCGACGGGGACTCCAATCCTACCCCGCCGGCTCGGGGTGTGACAGATTGGTATCAGAGCCATGGTTATAGAGAAATGTAGGTCATTTATATAATTGGTTTGGCCTAGACTATAACCTAGGGACCCTGCATATAGAGAACATAGGAATTAAGATTTAATTGCATGTTGTCTCCTGTATTCAGTCATTGCACTAACCGATAACTTTATTGGTTATGATAAGAATGCCGCCGCGAAGACAACATCCCTTGATACAGTTACCACCTCGAGACATGGCTCCACACTCCTCCACACCGTCACCAAATGATTCACCACCACCACCTCCTCCACCTCCACCTCCTCCTCCCCCTCCTCCATTGATTACTGAAGCATCTGGTTCGGGCACAACACCGACCTTGGATCCTGCTACTGTCGCCCTCGTGACGTTACTGAGTAGCCAGATGACAAACCAGATGAAAGAAGCAATACCGGAGATGTTCCTTCGTCTTCGTAATGAAATCCTTAACACTAGCAACACATTAGGAGAAGCCAGTGGAAACACTGGAGATTCATCTCATTACTCCTACAAGTCTTTTGTAGGATGTAAACCACCCAGCTTTAGTGGGTCTGAAGGTGCCGTTGGATTAATCCAATGGATTGAGAAGATTGAGGCAACCTTGGATCTTTGCAGCTGCCCTGAACACCACAAAGTCCGTTACTCAGCTGGAACATTCAACAAAAGGGCTCTGACCTGGTGGAATGGTCAGATCAACGCCCGAGGAAGAGAGGAAGCTATGGCAATGCCATGGGAAGACTTCAAGGCACTGCTGTGAACAGAGTTCTGCCCCAAGAATGAGCTGCAGAAGTTGGAGGTAGAACTGTCCAACCATGTGATGAAGGGGGCTGATCACATGGGCTATACGACTCGCTATCATGAGCTAGTTGCTTTGGTGCCAGATATGGTACCAACTTTGGAGAAAAGAATAGACAGATATGTGGGTGGACTCCCCGCCTGCATTCAGGGCATGGTTGTTTCAGCCAACCCTACTACTGTTGAATCTGCAGTGAGATTGTCCGGGAAACTCACTGATCTCATGGTAGCCTCTGGAGTTCTAAAGAAGGAGGCTGAACCCAGCAAGAACAAAGCTGAGTCTTCAAAGAAAACCCACCACCATCAGAAGAAGAAACAGAAGACCATCAAGAACTACACAGTGGCCACACCTCTTCAACAAGTGGCAGCAGCACCACAGAACCCAAACCGCAAACCTTACACTGGCACGTTTCCTTTGTGTGCCAAGTGTCAGTATCATCACCCTACTGACACTCCATGCAAGCAATGCACGGGATGTGGAAGAAAGGGTCATTAGGTCCAGTACTGCCGGATGACACCTAACCAAGCAGTCAACAATGCTGCTTTGGCTCTCCCTCCACCAGCTAATCAGAACCATGGTGAATGCTATAACTGTGGCGAACAAGGCCACTTTGCGAAGAACTGCCAGAAGAAGGCACAACCAGCAGTTCCAGCACCCCGTGGACGAGCTTTTGCCATCGGAGCACCAGCTGCACGCCAGGACCCAAATGTGGTCACTGGTACGTTTCTCTTACATGACTTTTATGCATCTGTTCTATTTGATACTGGTGCGGATCAGAGTTTTATCTCTACCGACTTTGCATGCCAACTAGATTCCATAGAGGAACAGTTAGACTCCCCTTACATTATAGAAGTAGCTAACGGGAAACAGATCACAGTTAGTACAATTTATAGGAACTGCCCATTGACACTTAATGGTCATATATTCACCATCGATTTGATACCGATGGAGCTGGGTAGTTTCGATATCATTGTTGGAATGGACTGGCTTTCGTCTCATCGAGTGGACGTCATCTGCTCTGAAAAGCTACTTCGAATTCCCTTGCCGAGTGATCGCGTGTTGGAAGTTAAAGGGGATCAAGCGAGACGAAATGTCAAAATCATTTCGTGTATAAAAGCGCGTAAGTGTTTACAGAAGCGGTGCGTTGCATTTTTGGCTCATGTGGTAGAAAAGAAGAAGGACAAGAAAAAGATTCAAGATGTACCTGTGGTGAAAGAATATCCTGAAGCATTTCCTGAAGACCTACCAGGTTTGCCACCTGTGCGACCGGTAGAGTTTCGTATTGATTTAATTCCTGGAGCAACCCCAGTTGCTAAATCTCCTTACAGGTTAGCACCTTCAGAGATGCATGAATTGTCTAATCAGTTACAGGAGCTACTTGACAAGGGATTTATCAGACCGAGCTACTCACCTTGGGGAGCTCCAGTTTTGTTCGTGAAGAAGAAAGACGGATCGTTCAGAATGTGCATAGATTACAGAGAGCTGAACAAACTAACCATCAAGAATCGGTATCCATTGCCGAGGATTGATGATTTGTTTGACCAACTGCAAGGAGCTCAATATTTCTCAAAGATTGACTTGCGGTCTGGATATCATCAGCTGAGAGTTCAAGATGAAGACATACCGAAAATGGCCTTCCGAACCAGATATGGGCACTATGAATTTTTGGTGATGCCCTTCGGATTGACAAATGCACCTGCGGTTTTCATGGACCTCATGAACCGAGTGTGCAAGCCGTACTTGGATCAGTTTGTCATTGTCTTTATTGATGACATACTGATTTATTCCAAGACCAAAACAGAACATGAGCAACACCTTAAAAAGATCTTGGAGCTGTTGAAGAAAGAGCAACTCTATGCTAAATTCTCTAAGTGTGAATTCTGGCTAAGAGAAGTTCAATTTCTGGGTCATGTAGTCAACAGCGAGGGAATTCATGTAGATCCTGCCAAGATCGAGGCGATAAATAATTGGGACACTCCGAAGACACCGACGGAGATACGGTCTTTTCTGGGATTGGCAGGTTATTATAGAAGGTTCATCTCGAATTTTTCTAAGATAGCTCTACCACTCACTAAGTTAACCCAGAAAAGTGAACCGTTTGTCTGGGAGCAAAAACAAGAAGATGCTTTCCAGACTCTGAAGCAGAAACTATGTGATGACTTTGTTGTCTACTGTGATGCTTCCCAGTGTGCAAAAGTAAAGGCGGAACACCAGAAACTGTCCGGTTTACTGGAACAGCCTGAAATTTCGCTCTAGAAGTGGGAACAAATAGCTATGGATTTCATTACCAAGCTACCCCGCACTTCCGGTGCTCACGATACGATTTGGGTTATCATCGATCGTTTGACGAAATCTGCTCATTTCACAATGGATAAACTGGCGAGACTGTACATCAATGAGATAGTGGTACGCCACGGTGTGCCATTGTCCATTATTTCTGATAGAGATAGCAGATTTACATCAAGGTTCTGGCAATCATTACAGAAATCTCTAGGGACACAGTTAAATCAGAGTACAGCTTACCATCCACAAACAGTCGGTCAAAGCGAACGTACAATTCAGACCCTGGAGGACATGCTGAGAACCTGTGTGTTGGATTTTGGTGGGAATTGAGATTCTCAT
Source organism: Mikania micrantha (assembly GCA_009363875.1). Lineage (NCBI taxonomy): Eukaryota > Viridiplantae > Streptophyta > Magnoliopsida > Asterales > Asteraceae > Mikania > Mikania micrantha. The sequence goes on from CM018685.1 coordinate 19,900,295, forward strand.
TTGCCACTGATTGAATTCTCCTACAACAACAGTTATCATAGTAGCATCGGATGCGCCCCATTCGAGGCTTTGTATGGTGAAAATGTTGATCACCGATCTATTGGACTGAAGTGGGAGACAATCAAATAACTGGGCTAGAGCTTATTCAGGAAACCATTGACAAGATTGCTCAGATTCAACGAAGGCTACAAGCTACTAGGAGCAGACAAAAGAGCTATGCCGATAAACGGCGCAAACCGTTGGAATTCCAAGTGGGAGACCGTGTCATGTTGAAGGTATCCCCATGGAAAGGTGTAGTACGCTTTGGAAAGAAAGGCAAGTTAGTACCACGATACGTGGGACCGTTCGAGATCATCGAGCGTATTGGTCCTGTGGTGTATAGACTGAGATTACCAGATGAACTCAGTGGTGTGCATGACGTGTTTCACGTCTCGAACTTAAAGAAATGTCTTGCTGACGAATCACTCGTCATTCCAATCGAATAAATTCAAGTTGATGAACAGTTGCATTTTATTGAAGAACCTTTAGAGATTATGGATCGCAAAGTTAAACAACTGAGACGAAGTCGTATTCCGATTGTAAAGGTTAGATGAAACTCAAAGCGCGGACCTGAGTTTACTTGGGAACGTGAAGATCACATAAAGTCAAAGTATCCCCAACTGTTTATAGAGGAAGATGTACCTGATAACGACTCTTAAATTTCAGGACGACATTTCTCTAACAAGGGGAGACTGTAACATCAGTGCCGGAAACGTCACCAGAACAGTGATCTCAAACAGTAACTGGAACGGTAATCAGGTACGAACTATACATATGTCATTTTATGTCATGATTCATATCATATATCCTTATCATTTCATGTTATCAAACAGTGAATTTAGAATCATTTTAGAAAAACACAGTTCAGAACCATGGTTCATCAGTCAGATAATTATCTGGCATTACAGAACCATCATGTGATTATTTGTTAGGATCTTATTATGTATAAACGTATGTGAGGCGTTACAGAACAAAATAACACGGATGTCGTTAACCTAAATGCTAAATCGACGGATTATTCGTATTGGTGACAATCTGTACGAATAAATCTGGAAGTTTAACGTTCTGAATGATATCCGATAATTAGAAAACAATATTGAAAAGTATAGTTATCGTCGTATTCGTACGGGTGACGATTCGAACGAATACGCGCGACGACTGTACGATTCCATTTTAAACAGTAAATTTAATATTTTTGTAAAATTTAAAATAAACAAAAGATATTTAGTTAATTTACTAGGAGTAACCACCAAAAATAATTTCATAAATCTTGTTTTAAAGATCGGGTCGTTTCGTCACGAAAACTACGAAGAAACGACATTTTACGTGAAACCGAACCTACCGGGTATTCTTCAAACATTTAATGAGGCATTAATGTCACAACCAACCACCAACAACCCATTTCCACACACAAATTCGTCCCTCTCTCTCTCTCTTTAGATTTTTTCTCCACCTTCTCTCTAAGATTTCTCATCCTATTCTTCACGAAATCGGGATTTTTTGGTGTCAAAAAGATCATCTCATCACGTAGATCACGGAAGTACAAGAAATTCTTGTTTCATCCATTATTTCGAGGTAAATCTCTAGTTATATTTTCGGTTTTTGGTGTGAACCATGATTTCTTGAACTCATTGTGGTTCTAATTGACCTAGCACTGAGAAAACACCTAGATGAGCCCCTATGAGCGACTAGGAAGCTTTGGGAACTAACTTGTGACAGGTTAGGATCGATGAGGAAGATGATGCTGCTGGTTCGTGACCTGAAAACTGATCGGCCGAACCTATCTGCAGCTGACCAAACCTTCTGCGACCTGGAATGAGGGACCGAACATAGGGTTTTTCCCTAGCCGAACCTGTGAAACCTTGAACCAGCTAGCAGCGAACCTTGGGCCTGCGAACCCATGACCGAACCTAGAAGCTCTCCTCTTGGCCGAACCTTCCAGGGCAGCCGAACCCAATGGCACGAACCTATAGTGACCGAACCTCTGGGGAAAACGAACCCTGCATGACCGAGCCATGGCCATGCAAACCCTAGGAGCCACGAACCTTCGAATGGGATGAACCCTCGATCTAGACGAACCTGGTATCAATTAAGGTCTTCACCCACGAACCTGCATGCATGGCAAACCCAGAGAAGCGAACCCTGCATTAAACGAATCCTCACATGCTACGAACCTTACCTTGGCCGAATCATCATATAGCCACGAACCTGTGGGCTGCTAGTCGGAGTAGGCCGAACCCTAGAGGTTCGCCGAACCTACTATCAGTGCCGAACCTTGATTGATGGTCTAGAGGTTCGCTGACTCCATGATGACCGAACCCAAATGTTAGAGTTTTAAGGAAATAGCTTTTCTTCTAAATCGTGCTAACAAATATATATATGGGTTGTTAACATCCGGTGAGTTCAAAACATTTGAGAATCATGAGTATCACAATGATGATCTAAGGTGTTAAGTGTTATTTCAAATATTAACACCTAAACCTTAGGGCAATCTATAATGATATGTAGCTAACCTAGATAGTTTATCTATTTTCTCTAATATTAGCTAATCAAAGTTTGGACAAGAAATCAAATGGGAAATCAAAAGCAAACTATGGGCTCGAGATTGGCCCAATGGGCTTAACCTAAGCCTATCAAATGTTAAATGTCTTTCTATTAAAGTTAATTATATTTTCAATTAAAGAAAATGGTTTATAAACTCAATGGAATTAAAAGAAATGATTTTGACTTGATATTTAACTTAAAATTAATTAAATTAGAAACGTTGTAATCAAAGGAATGTAATGATCTAAAGCAAAGAACTATTTCCAAAGATCTACTTTCAAAGAACTAAAGATCTAAAGCAAAGAACTATTTCCAAAGGTCTACTTACAAAGAACTAAAATGCTATTTTCAAAGAACTAACGGTTTACTACAAAGAACTATTTGGATGTTGTGTTGTCAAAGAACTAACGATCTATTTCAAAGAACTATGTACAAAGAACTATTTTCAAGGGTTTGACTGGGAAATATCAAAGATAGCATGTGCCATTCTCAGGTTTGAAAGATGTCCTAGCTAGACTGATCGAATATGAGACACATGTTTGATGATATTTATAGTATTCCCTAACTGTTTTGAGGAACATCTGGAAAATATTCAAAGATAGCATGTGAACGGTCAATAACGGTCAAGAACGGTCAATAACGGTAAAGAACGGTCAATAAAATCCTATATTTCAAAAGATGTCCTAGCTAGACTGATTGAGTATAGGTCACATGCTTGATGATATTTACAGATCTCCTTTACTACTAAGAACCCTGATTGCTAGACTAGTCTACTCGAGTTGACGAAGGCCCAATCATTAGGTCTTAGATTTTATTAAATGTTTATTTATTTATTTAACTAAGCATTTATTGAATTGTTTCTACAAATGTTATGTTTGATCATGATTTCGTGATGAACTTAAGGAATCAAATGAGATTTCAAATTTGTATAGTTACAGGAACAAAGAACTGAAGAACTAATATGTTAATGGTGAGGGTAAAATGCTTAATTATCATTAACAACAATGTCATATGTGATTTAGTATGTGGTGGGACGGTGGCTGGGCGGGCGGTAAGTTCGACCCTACATATGCCCTATATATAAGCATACAGAATTGGATATTACAGGTGATGTTAATGAGATTAAGGTTGTTACCCGAGAGTTGAACAAATATTTTGTGTGCATGTTTAGAACTATGAAGATATGGAAGTGAATGGTAGGTAGAAATGCTTAATTATCATTAATAGCAATGTCATATGTGGTTTAGTATGTGGTGGGATGGCGTCTGGGCGGGTTGTAGGCTAGACCCTTTCGTATGCCCTAAATATAACCATACCGAGCTGGATATTACAGGTGATGTTAATGAGGTTAGGTTTTTTACCGAAAAAGGGTTTGCAAAGCTATTTTTCAAATACTAAACTATATGAACTCACCAACCATGTGTTGACTTGATCTTTTTGCATGACTTCTCAGGTGACGAACAGGTCAATTAAGAAGTTATTGCTTTGAGCTAGGATTTCAGTTAGAGGACCTAGCATTTTTGGACCTGCATACTTTTGAAACATCACTATACAGATTATTTTGTATATCTTGTGCAGATACAAGATAGAAGATTTATGATGTTGATAGTAGATTTACATTGTTAAATTATGAACTAAACTGATGTAATTTAACTTTGTAATTCTACTTTTATTTAGAAATTTCTCATTTATATTTATATATCGTGTGCAATGTGAACAATCTGATCATTCTGATTATCAATAACGATATCGCTCCCCGGGAACATTCCGCCCGACGGGGAAGTTGATCCAACCCACCGGCTCGGGGTGTGACACATAGCCTCTACCCAATTATTAACTTTAAGAGCTTCCTGATATTTGGAAGGCTCAACTTGGGACAAAAAGGCTGCATGAAGGAAAAAGTTCGAAATATGACTCCTAGTTTGAACACCTTTATGTATATCACCTAAGATTTGTTCTAGAAGATGATTTCTACTGAAGGGAATGATGTCCAAACAGTTATTAGAGGAGCAGCATCGGAAGAAGGTGAGTTTTCAGTGTGGCCAGGAGAATTTTCTGAAGGGGAAGCATGACCATTTTCAGGAACATCTACAGGTATGTTATCCAAGGTTGGGGATAAAGGAGTAGATATCTGTTCATTTTGGTCTTGAGAATTTATTTGATGAGAAGGAAGAGAGGAAAAGAATTTAGAGACAGAACACTCTTCAAGAGAGGATAGATCTTCAGAAGTTTGACAAGATTCTGAAGAAGAAGAGGAGGAGGAAGAATGAGTAGAAGAGATGTAGGTGAAGCTTTCAAGATCGAAGAGGTCATCAGGGAGCATAAGGGAAAGATGAGGTTGAAGCAGATTCATTGAATTTGACATCAATAGTTTCCTCAACAATTTTGGTCCTAAGATTGAAAGCTCGGTAAGCCTTAGAGGTCTGAGAATATCCAACAAAATATCCAGAGTCGACTTTAGCAGCAAACTTGGATAAAGAGTCTTTTGTGTTCAAGATGAAACACGGACACCCAAAGACTTTAAAGAAAGAGATGAGAGGCTTTATGTTATGAAGAACTTCATAGGCAGTCTTGTTATGTTTTTTCACAATGTGAACTCTGTTCAAGACATAGCAAGCAGTGTTTGCTGCCTCAGCCCAGTAGGATAAAGGTAATCCTGAATCTGCAAGCATAGTTATTGCAGCTTGATTAAGTGTCCTATTCTTCCTTTCCACAACTCCATTTTGAGCGGGAGTTCTAGGAACACTGTATTGTCTAAGGATTCCTTTAGAGATGCAGAACTTATCAAGAACCTGGTTCTTGAATTCAGACCCATTATCACTCCTTATTGTTTTAACTAGAAGACCAAACTGTCTTTCAAGTTGAGTGATAAGTGCAATTATTTTATCAGAAGTCTCATCTTTGCTGAAGAGAAAGAAGGTCCATCAAAATCTTGAGTAGTCATCCACAACAAGTAGACAGTATCTCTTTCTGGCCAACCTGGCTACCCTCACTAGATCAAAAAGATCCATGTGAAGTAGATTGAGACAGTTAGTTGTTTTGGACTCCTCAATAGACTTATGTGATGTTTTATGTTGCTTTCCCTTTAAGCAAGATTCACATTGAACTTCAAAGTGAAATTCTTTGGAAGGTAATCCTCTTAGTAACAAAAGGGTATAAAGCTTATAAAAAGATTGGTGATTGAGGTGACTGAATCTTCTGTGCCAAAGAGCGGCTTCATAAGATGATGCTTTGGCTATCAAACAAGTAGGAGAGGATGTTTGAGTGTCAGTGGTCATGTCTACAACGTAGAAATTTCCACTTCTTTTAGCCGTAAGCAAGGTGTGTTGATCAATTAAGATCTTTATTTTTGAATTTATTTCAGGAGAAAGAATTTTACAATTGTCCTTGGTGAAAAATGAACTAAAGTCTTTGTCAGCTAGTTGAGAAACACTCAAGAGATTAAACTTGAGATTTTCAACTAAGCTAACATCCTTAAAGTGCAGTTTTCCACCCTGGACAGAATCAGACCCTGCTATCCAACCTTTTGCATTATTTCCAAAGGAAACAGATCCTCCATTCTTTGGAATGAAGTTATTTAAAATGGATCTGCATCCTGTCATGTGCCTAGAGCTTCCACTGTCCACATACCATAGATGACTTCGGTTTGAAGAAGGTCTCTGCACATGACAATTTAATTGCAATGGATTAGATATGGGACTTATTTTATTTTTAGAAGAGAAAGAAGATGTTTATTTGTTTTGTTGAGATTTATTCATCAATTTCTACATCATCAATATCAGCTGTTGTTGATTTTGATGCAAGATATTGATTTGTGAATCCACGGAAGGAGGGTTCACATCGGCTGAAGAATGGGTAGCAGGAGTCACCATAGGATAAGAAGGTGGTGTTCCAAGGATAGAAGGCCTGGGTGAAGCAAGTGAAGGAGAAGAAGAGTGAGGTGATGAATGAGAAGGTGTTGAAACTCTATTAGCCTTCTTTGATTTCTTCATTTTATTAGGAAATTTTCGTTTAGTTGAAGAACCCTGTTCGACTTTCAATGTTTCAGCATTTAGTTTTTCTCTTGCTTACTCCAGGGGAGTTTTTGTCCAACAGTTTTCAGTAGTGTGATTATACTTAAAACATTTTAGACAAGCAAGAGACAGAGAGGAGTAGTTGGGGATGAAAGGCTTATTTGCCTTCATTATTGGGTAGGAGGGAAGAGGATGAGAAGGAGGGAATATGATGTCAAACATGGGCCTCTTTCCTTTGTCAAGGCGGGCAGCATGATTATCTGAGGTCTTATGAAGACTTGTACCTCCTGAACTTTGAATAGAGCTCATGGTTGGAGCAATCTCAGTTTGTTCAGAAGCATTTTTATTTTGATCACTACGGTGGTGGAGGTACTGGACCGGAAAAAAGGGTGTTTCCTCCTGTCTCTCAACGTTAATTTCAGTGGGATAAACAAACGTGGGAAACTGCGGAGGTTGGTACACTCTTGGAGGTGTGATTGTAATGGATGGAATTTCATCCGGAAGAAAGGTGGGGGAAATGGGCTCAGAATCAGTCTCATTTATTTTATTGTCAATCGGGGTGTAGTCCTTTGGAGGACCAGTATGATTAAACCCAATTCCAAATTTGGCCTTGGTATGAACTTGCTTACTTAAAAGCATTTGAACCCTTTGTAGGATTCAACCCACTTGTTGTGCCTTCTGAAAGATGATGAGGAAGAAGAAGAAGAAGAAAAAGGTGCAGAAGAAGTATGTGATTGTGAGTTAGGGAAAGTCACATACGGTGAAAAATTTGAGTTTGGAGCATTTTTGCACTCCCTGGCGAAGTGTCCAGTGCCATGGCATCTGTAGCATTGGACCTTAGCCTTATTTAGGCTGAACCTGGTTTTCCCTTGACTACCATGAAATTTCTTTCCGGTCCTCTTGTAGAACTTATTCATTCTTATGCTCAAGAGGGCCAGTTGGTGAAGAATGTCCATCTCTTCCAAGTCATCACTTGATGAAGAATGTCCATCTCTTTGGTGTAGTTCTGAGGATCTTTCGGGACATTGTCTCCAGTCTCCGTGTCCAGAACCGTTGGTTTATGCGGTCCGAACATGACAGACTTCCAACGTCTTGTATGATTATTAGATAGGAAGTGTAACATCCGCCTCTACCAAATGTTATATTGATGCCTAACCAAGATTGGTGGCTTCGTGGCAGAACCGGTGTTACGGGGCTCGAGAGTGAATTTCTCTGCCATTGGTTCATAAATAGTTATGAGCAAATCAACAAGTGATGAGTTCTCAAAGTGATTTGTTAGAATGATTTTTGAACACAGTTTAGTTCAAAAATCAAACTCCTGCAGATTTAAAGAAACAAGAAAGACAAAAAAGATAGAATGCAGAAAACTAAAACAACAAGATATTAGTGAGAGCCTTTGAGTTTTAGTCTTGATGGTTAAACCAAGACTAAGGACAAGGCTCTGATACCAATTGTTGAACTACAAGAACCTCGAATAGTAGCTGTTCAACCAGGAACAATGCTTTAGACACTTAGTCAAAGCTTAGGTTTCAGCACCCTCTAAAGTTTTGCACAGAGTTATTTTCATTGTTTTAGTTTTCTTGCCTAAAAAGATAAAAGATAAGAGATAGAAAGCACAAGGAAATTTGGGGGAAGTGATCCCTTATTATTCAGAGAATGTTGGCACCTAAAACACAAACATTCTGTGATACAAGACAAGAAATAATAAGACAAATACCTGACATAATTACAGACACTGGTACAACAGACTAGTACAAATACAAAGTCAACAACAACGGAAACAAGAGTCTTCAGTAGTCTTCAGGTCTTCCGATGTTGAAGTAGATGTACTGGAGTTCAGTGTTTATTCTTTCGGAAGTTTTTCATCAGAAGCTGATTAAGTAATCAGTTATTTGGGAAGAGAAGATTGTCTTCTGAGTCATTTGACTTCTTCCGATGCAGAGGTTGTCTTCTGATGATATCAAGATCAGTTAATGTCTTCTGAGAGAAATAAGTTCAGCGGCACTTCTTTTTGGCGAAGCTTCCGCTGATAGCCTTCCGATACTGAAGCAGTCTTTCGATCGGAAGAGAAGCAGCCGCGGCTTGTCTATCCACGGTTTTATTCAAGTGTCTGGCTTCAGTGGTTTTGCTCATCAGTCCTTATATTCCAACAACATTGATATTGTGACATTGTTAATACCTTAGATATAGTAGTAACATCACTATTCTTTGATAAAAATGTCATGGAATATAGTAGTAACATCGCTATTCTAATTTAAAATTAAAGCATTCATCACAACATAATTCAATACAATTATCCAAACATTACAACATGAATTCAAATACAATATCTTTGATTAATGTTTAAACTAGGTCTCAAGTTCCTATATGATCTTCATCCAAAGCTTTAACATGTTACACATGTAAAATAGAGTTTGATCAACTATTTGCATAGTTGGTGAGAACTCATAGATTTATATACATATAAATAGATATGGAAGATGCTAAACCAATTGTTCTAAAATGAAATAGATTCAAAGTATGCATCTTTACAAGTCACACAATGTTTATGTCTTCAACCAATGTCTTCAAACAAGTGCCATCACAATATTCAAATCTAGACAAGCTAGGTAAAAGATTTAAACATGTAATTCACAAGTTTGCAATGATGCACACTTTCACTTATTTACATAAAGACCTAAGTCTATGTGTGGAAGGGGTCTAAACATTCCAAGCTACTAGTGTATGTTCATTTTATGTATGAAACGTCTTCTATCCTAATCAAATGTTTGCAACACGTATAGCACATATGACATTCAAACCTATTCAATCTATAACTAAGGCTTTTGCATCTACAAATGGTTTTGTAAGAAGAATAAATAATGTTTGTGTATAAGACATGTGTAACATCCCAAAATATTACAAAATGTAAAAAGGGATATGAGAACTTATATGTGTGTTGCTTTCCAAATGAATTTGATAATGATTTGTAGATAATAAGTAAGCTATCCTTCACCCTAATCGTTACAAGAATATTATCTTATTCTACATCTTTGTACTTAATTGTAGTTTGAATATTAACCCATGGTTTGTTTTTGTAACTAATTTATATTTAATATTTATTTAAAAAAAACTATTTTATAAATTATGAAAAAGTATAAATGAAATAATACTTTAATTGTTTTCCAAAGCTTTGTTTTTAAATTTATATAAAAGAATAACTTTATTAATTTTATAGTTAAATTTATAATTGCAAATATTTTTATTTAAACAGATTTAAATACATATTATTAGAATAGATCTTGTAAATGAATATATACAATATATAAAATTTAATTTACATAGACTTTGTTTTTAGCTTGTAATGAAATGTGTTATTATTAAAAAATAAATTAAGTTAATTTGTAAATTATTATAAGAAAATACATAAGAGTTTATATTTACTAAAGTATTAAAATAATTTATAGAAAAAATATTTTATAGTTATGAACGAATTTTTTTACATATAAAAGAAAACCGATATTTCATTGATAAGGTTTATAAAAATAATTCTTATATCATTTTATTATTTTTAACAAAGTATAAAAGAAGAGACAAAATAATAATAATATTTTTACAGAATTAATAAAACATGCAGAGTTTGTAGAACTGATTTTTTTAAAAAAAATTATAGAAATATTTGGGATAAAGAAACATGGTCAAAACGTTAAAAGGGTTAAAAATAAAAAAATCCCTGGTTGAAATGAAGGGAGTAGGATTCAAAACTGAGTTCACATACCCACAGTTGAGACAACCTACCACTCGGCTGTGAAGAGTTTCTTTGAAGGCAACCCATTTTAACTAAACTTAAACATGGTTCCCTGTTCTTCCCCAAATTCTTCGAAGCCCTAATTCCACTCCGATCAAATTCAGACTATTCGATGTTTGTGAGTCTGATTAACCATAGGGTTTTTGTTCCCTATACAAAAACGAGTCAAATGCATCTATAACATACCTGGTTTGATTAAGAATTGATAGAGTTTGAGTGCCAAATAACGTTCCGCCGTTCTTGATGTTATTACAGAGATTTAGAGCGTTCTTGATGAATTTCTTGATATGATTTGCTTTAGAATGATTCTGCAATAGTGTCTGAGTGGTTAATTTGATTTGATTACATCTATTTAACCAGTTTCGATTGACAAATTGATTATACCATTCGGTTACAGTTAAATGGGTTTAATGGAAACTTAAATTCATAATTTATGCTTCTGTTATACTCGTTTTTGTACTAGAAACGTACCAACGTTCGAGATTTGAATTTAAAAATGCCATTTTGATTGATTGTGGTTTAACCGATTTGAATGGGAATCGAACAGGAATCTGTGGGGAGAAGGAAGAAAGATTTTCGGGTTTGTCATAACAGGTCCCTCAATTTCTATGTTTTCAGCAGTTGGTTATTAAAATTCCATCTTAGTTTGTTTACACATTTATTCCTTTTTTATTAACTTAACAATTTATGTAATGCTAATTTATAAAGTTTATAACCCTTATATATAAGAATGTTACTAACCATAATCCAAGTTTATAATTTTCAAAATTAATTATTTCTTATTATTTATTAATCCTTATTATTTATTACTAAAACAATATTATAACATAAAACCCATGTTTATTGTATTATAAAATCAAATTTTTATAATTTTTTTAAATTTTATATTCTAGTTAATTAATATAATTCTAAAGAACAATTATCTTAATAGGGTAAGGTTCCCTTAAAAAGTCTATTTTGCCTAAGAAGGCTAAGAAAAATTTTCAAAAACTCGAAAACCGACTCAAACAAATCCCGATTGAATTCATTTTGGCATCATTGGAACCGGCTTGTCGAACCCTAAAACTCAAACCTTAAATCATAAACAATAAACTTTAATACTAAAACAAAAATTTTAAAAACAAATCTTTAACATAAAGATAAAACTTAAAAGCTAAAAATTAAGCCCTAAAACCTAAAATCTAAATCTAGTTGTTAAAACTAAAACTTAAAAGCTAATATTGTAGGGTTCGATAAGACGGTTTCAATGCAATCGAAATGAGTTCAATCGGAGTTCGTTTGGGTCGGTATTAAAGATTTTAAAAATCCTTCTTAGCCTTCTTAGGCAAAATATACTTTTTATTTGATCTTTCCCCTATCTTAATATATTTATATATATAGACATAACTTTTAAATTATTCATATAAAGCTATTAAATTTAATCTTGTTAATAGTTTTATTAAATCATAGTCTCATAAATTCAAATTAGCCAAAATTTTTATTTACAATTTATTTAATAAAAATCACAATAGTTACACAATAGACGGGGTTTGTCAGGCCCAAATAGTACTATTCAGAATTACCACACTGAGCACCATGCATGATTAACGGTTTGAGATGTGTTCAGGACTTAGTGTGATGTGTTGCACATATGTATAAATGATATAAGAATGAAAGTATGTATCCAAAAATGTTTGTAGCATCAAAAGTATTTGTATGCATGTTTTCTCCCCCAAGGGACAAAAAGAGTAAAAGGGGCCAAGAACTCACCTGGTAGTGCAGTTCTTATTTCGCGTTTGTTTGTGTTGCTACCACCGGCTGGTTACCACCTACAATCATATAGGTTTCTATGTTGATCTTGTGTGTCGTTATATCCCATACAACTCCAAATGTTTGTGTTCAATAGAGTATTCGTGTTTTACTTGTGTTGACTCGGCGAACCGTTGGTGACACATTTAGTTTGTTATTGTTTGTTTGTGTACAATATTGATCATAACGTCCAAGTAGCACAATGTTTAATTTCCTATGATTCTAACATAGCAATGTTCACATAAACCACATTTGACAAGTATTTAGAGTTGGATTTGAAATGTAAAAGTTTCCTGCTTTAGCAAGTTCCATCATGAAATCCAATTTCATAAAATCAATACTTCTAACATGTTCCTAGAGCATATAAAACATATATTCAAGCATTACAGATCATTATGCATGTTTAAAGCATAATACTTTAATTTTCCACAATTAAATTTTGTAACATCAGTGTCCAAATCGTAGGCGAAACAGTAATGAGTACAGTAGATCAAGTACGAACTATGTGTATTGCATATATTCTATTATCATTTGACGTGTAATACAGAACTATTACAGATCTATTTCAGAAACATATTTCAAATCGACGGTTTAGCAGTCAGAATCATGTTAGACAAGTCTATTATGTGAAAGTTTAGTTAGGATTTTGTTATGTATAAACGTACGTGAGACTGTACTATACAAAACAATAAGGACGCCGTTACATGAATATTAAATTGACGGAGTATTCAAGTGGATGACGATTCGCACGAATTCTGAATGATGTCCACTAGTTAGAAAATCGAATCTAAAAGTATAGTTGTCGACGTGTTTGTACGAGTGACGATCCGAACGAATACACGCGAAAACCGTAAGATTCGATTAAACGGAAAAATTAAACATTTTTAGAATTTTAAAAAAATAAATGACAGATAAGTAGTTAATTTATTAGGAATTACAACCTAATTTAAATTAGAAAATCCTATTTTTAAAATCATAGCGTTTCATCATGAAAATAACCGAAACCGACGCTTTTACGCGAAACCGAGCAGAACCGAACAAGTGAAACATGTAAGAACGTTAAAAGACTTGAAATGACATTAAATGCCATTTAACTCTTCCAACAACCCACTTTCTCTCTATATTCCCGTTTTCTCTCTCTCTCTAACTTTCCCCTCTCAAGAAAAACTCACATTTCTCTCTCAATTCTTAACCAAATCTGACGAATTTGGTGTCAAACGACCATGGAAACGTGCAGATCGTGAACAGACAAAGAAATCAAGCCTTGGATCAACGAATTTGAGATAAAATTGAGCTCCAACGAGCTGAAATTTTTGCTGAAACTGTTCACGCAAGCTTCTTGCATTTCAGCTGCAAATTTCGACTTCAAAACCCGTAAGGTTTGCACTAAATCGACTTAGGAAGCTAAGGATTACGTTGGATTGAAGTTTAGTTCAGTTGGATTTCGATTTGGAGCTAGGTACATCAGTATCGACATAAGAACAGTAAGGAACCTTCAATTTCGATGACTTGCAGTTCAAGGTTGTTCATCCATCAAGATTGTTAATCTTGATGGGTTAGAATTAATGGGGATGCCTTGAACATATTAGTTTCGATGTGCTCCAACTAATCTGGGTCAAGGGACCATCGATATTGACAATATAGATGGTCAAAAGGCTGAAACAGGGACGTTGAATTTGCAATATCGGCAGGATAAAGGCTGTTGTCTCATCGATACTACAAGGACAATGGCCATCGATATTGCTGTTGGCTGAGGAGAATTTCTGAGTTCATGACTTCCACGTAATTTAGGATTAGAACCAACTAAAATCACCAAGAATTGAATACATAGGAGCTGTTGGAACATGGGTTGATCAAATATTGAACAATTAGGGTTTCATAGGTGTTCATTGACCTTACTACCAATCGACTCAAAGGTTTTCGACCAAAAACATTTTCTTAACTTTATTAAAGATTCAAAAAGTTTTGTTACTAATCAGTTGAGTTTAGAATACCTGAATTTGATTAAGGAAAATCTTAAGTAAAGTGGTTAACATCAACGATGTGACTATTTTGAGGTGTTTGCCGATTTGGTGGTTATCAAACAAAATAGTTTTCAACACCCAAGTTTTCTAAATCATTTTAAACATAAGATCACATTTTTTAAGGAACAAATGGAATTATTAAGTATGGACCAGATTAGTAAAGTCCTAACCCAAATGATTAGTAATGTGAAGGGTTAATGGATTGGGTTTCAAGTGTTAACTAAAAACCCTAATTACATAAATATAAGCTTAATGATTTCTAAGCAAATAAACTAAGTATAGTCCATATAAATCACAACAAACTATGAGTTTCTAAGTGATTATGAGTTTCAAAGAACTATGATGGCAACAAAAAGGCTCAAGAAATGACTAAGTATAGATGTGTTGATCATACGTATCAACTATCAACACTTGGTGATTTCATGCATTGTATAATTAACTTAAGTTGTTCAAGAAAAATAACCTAAGGAAATGATTAATTCAAGAATAAACACGAACATGTAGTGACAAAGAACTATTAAGAGACTTAGGGGCTAATTTGGTAAGGTTAACCTAAGTCTTACAAATTAACTTATAAATTTTATAAAATAACTTATGTTTTATTAAAATGTAACGATTTGTAAATCATCATAACCTAATTTACTAAAACCTTTTAAAATAACTTAGATGATTTCTAAACTTGATATTTTTGCAATTTAAAGAGGATTTTATAAATGATGTTTTATTTAAAAGGCCGTGAATGTTAATCGTGTAAACCTTATATAAACAAGGTTTAGTCATGATTAACGAAGGGATAAGGGTTCATAGAGGGTATGTTACATAGAATAATTAGAGAAAATCTTAGAAACACCTTAGTAAGCATATAGGACACTTAGTTGCACTGAGACCAAAACCCTATATACGTCGAATAATATACTTATAGTATTCGAATCATAATAAATCAACACAGGTGCTGAAGATACATAGTCTACAATCAACGAGCGCGCATATATTTTGTAGTTCATTTTCTTAGCAACACAGGTGAGTTCATTGCCCCTTTTCTAAACATTTTGTTTTATAAACGCGGGGCTGAGAAGCATGCGTAAATTATTTTCCTTGGATTATATTTACTTAAATGCTTTTACTTCATATATGTTTTATCTGTATAAATGTTCTCCAAGATTATGTCAAGGTAACTATTGGAGGTTTCAAAAAGAATTATCTATTTATCATAAGTAGATAATTGTTTTATTTTCGAACAACTATTTTCAACGATCTATTTTTCAAAGAACTAAAGATCAGCTAATTTAAAGAACTATTTTCAACAATCTATTTTTCAAAGAACTAAAGATCTAATTTAAATAACTGTTTGCAACGATCTACTTTCAAAGAACTAAAGATATACTTCAAAGAAATGTTGTCAACGATCTATTTTCAGAGGAATATCTTGGAAATATTCAAAGATATCATGTGCCAAAAGAACTAAACGGTCTAAACGGAAAAGAATGAACAAGGACGATCTAGAACGAACTATAAAATCCTATACTTCATGAAGTCCTAGCTAGACTGACTGATTATAGGTCGCATGTTTGATGATATTTACAGAATTCCTCAACTACTAAGATCCTTGATTGCTAGACTAGTCTACTCGAGTTTGACCAAGGCCCAATCATTAGGTCTTAGATTTTAAATTAAATGTTTATTTATTCATTTATTTAAGCACTTTAACTACATGTTTCTACAATTGTCATGATTGTTCATGTGTGTGATGAGCTTGAGGAATCAAGAGAAATTCCACAGTTTGTGAAACAAACAAGAACTAGTATGTTGATGATGAGGAATGAAATGCTTAATTATCATTAACAACAATATTATATGTGGTTCGGTATGTGGTGGGCTGGCGGCTGGGATTGACCCTACGTATGCCCTATATGTAAGCATAATTGACTAGATAGCATAGGCGGTTGTTGGTGAGGTTAAGGTTGTCATTTGGACAGGTTTGTAGAAATTCATTTTCAAACAAAACTATATGAACTCACCAGCCATGTGTTGACTTGATCTTTTTGCATGACTTCTCATGTGACGAAAAGGTTAACTAGGAAGTCCGTGCTATTGACTAGGGTGCCCAGATAGAGGACCTAGTATTTTTGGATGTGCATATATTTCAACATCATTATACGAATTATTTTGTGTATCTTGTGTAGATACAAGATAGATGATATGATGATGTTGATCCGCATAATTACATTGTTAAATTATGAACGATACTGATGCAATTTAACTTTTTAATTCTATTACAATTAGTGCTTTCTCATTTATTATCATGTGCAATGTAAACAATCTGATCACTTCGATTATCATCCCGATATCACACCCGGAACCATTATGCCCGACGGGACACTCGACCCGGCCCGCCGGCTCGGGGTGTGACAGACTGGTATCAGAGCCATGGTTATTGAGAAACATGGGTCATTTATTTAAACAGTTTGGCCTAGACTATAACCTAGGGACCCTTCATATTGAGAACATAGGACGTAGGAATTTACTTGCATTTGTGTTGTCTGCAATCGATCATTGCACTAACGGATGTCTTTTAGGTTGTGATCAGAATGCGCCCAAAAGACCACCTCCTCTATTGCCTCCACCACCACCGCCACCTCCTCCTCCCCCACACACTCCTCCTCATCAGAACCAGAATCCGGAGCTGGATCCTGCTACTGTTGCCTTAACAACCCAACTGAGCAGTCAACTGACTAACCAGCTGAAAGATGTGATTCCAGACATGATCAATCGAATTCAGAACAACAGCAGCAATACCAGGCATTCATCAGGAGATACGTTACTGAGGGAGCCGTTGGTTTAATCCAATGGACTAAGAAGATTGAAACTACTCTGGACATCAGCAGCTGTCCGGAGCACCACAAGGTTCGTTACTCTGCAGGAACATTCAGCAAGCGAGCCTTAACCTGGTGGAATTCACAGATCAAGGCCAGAGGAAGAGAAGAGGCAATGGCAATGCCATGGGAAGACTTCAAGAATCTACTGAGGAATGAGTTATGTCCCAAGAACAAGCTACAGAGGATGGAAACTGAGCTATCCAATCATGTGATGAAAGGAGCGGATCACATGGGTTATATTACTCGTTATCTCGAGTTGGTAGCATTGGTGCCAGACATGGTACCCACTTTGTAGTAAAGGATTGACAGGTATGTAGGTTGATTACCAGCCTGCATACAGAGTTTGGTTATTGCAGCAAACCCTCACTTTGGAGTCGACATCAGCTTGTCAGGAAAACTTACTGACGTAATGGTAGCTTCTTGAACTCTAAAGAAGTAAGCAGACTCAGGCAAGAGCAAGGTAGAGACATCTAGGAAACCCACTCACCACCCCATGAAAAATAAGAAGGTCGTCAAGAACTATATGATGGCTGCCCCACTCAACCAAGTAGTTGTTGTACCAAAAAATCTTCACAAGACACCATACACTGGCACTTATCGCTTTTGTACCAAATGCTAGTACCAACATGCTGCTTCCACTCCCTGCAAACACTGCACGGGATGTGGAAGTAAGGGCAATTGGGTCCAACAATGAAGAATGGCACCTACTCAAGCAGTGAACAATGCTGCTCTAGCTCTCCATCCACTCAACAATCAGAATAAGAACAACAGCGGATGCTATAACTGTGGCGAAGATGGCCACTATGCAAGGAACTGGCCAAAGAGGATGCAACCAGCAGTTCAGGCGCCGCGTGGAAGAGCTTTTGCTTGAGGAGCTCCAGCTTCTTGTCAAGACCTGAATGTGGTCACCGGTACGTTTCTCTTACATGACTTTTATTCTTCTGTTTTATTCGACACTGATGTGGACCAGAGTTTTATCTCGTCTGACTTTGCATGCAAACTTATTCATAGTGAAGAACTTTTAGATTCCCCTTATACCATAGAAGTAGCTTTGCCTCTCAAACTTTTCTAAGATAGCTTTTCTAAGATAGCTTTTCTACCATAGAAGGTTTATTTCAAAATTTTCTAAGATAGCTTTGCCTCTCACCAAGTTAACCCAGAAAAATGAAACGTTTGTTTGGGATCAGAAACAAGAGGAATCTTTCCAAACGTTGAAACAGAATTTATGTGATGCTCCAATTTTATCTCTCCCAAAAGGTACTGACGAGTTTGTAGGGTATTTCGACGCTTCCCATCAGGGACTCGGTTGTGTGTTAATGCAACGAGACAAATTTATAGCGTACGCATCAAGACAGTTAAAGATACATGAGAAAAATTACACTCATGATCTAGAACTGGGAGCAGTAGTCTTCGGGTTGAAGATTTGGAGACATTATTTGTATGGCACCAAGTGCACCATTTTCACCGATCACAAAATTCTGCAGCATATCTTTGATCAGAAGGAACTCAACATACGACAACGTCGTGGGGTTGAACTTTTGAATGATTGTGGCTGTGTGATCAAGTACCATCCAGGCAAGAAAAATGTTGTAGCAGATGCCCTGAGCCGGAAGGAACGGGTCAAACCCTTACGCGTAAGAGCAATGGGAATGACGGTGCAAACTAGTCTACGCGAAAAGATTGTTCAAGCCCAACAGGAATAAGTGGAACGAGGTCAAACCCTTACGTGTAAGAGCAATGGGAATGACGGTGCAAACTAGTCTATGCGAAAAGATTGTTCAAGCCCAACAGGAATCAGTGGAACGAGGTAATCTGAATAAAGAATTTGATTACGGAGGAGAACGACAGTTTGAAACGAAATCGGATGGAGTTATCTACTACCAGGATGGCGTGTGGATCCCTGCGGTAGATGAAATGAGGAAACTTATTTTTGATGAAGCGCACAAGACCAAGTACTCTATACATCCAGGCACCGATAAAATGTACCAAGACTTACGGGGATTTTATTGGTGGCCGGGAATGAAGAAGGACATAGCCGAGAACGTCAGCCGATGTCTGACTTGTGTGAAGGTAAAGGCGAAACACCAGAAACTGTCAGGTTTACTGGAACAGCCTGAGATTCCACTATGAAAGTGGTAACAAATAGCAACGGATTTCATTACCAAGCTACCATGCACTTCCAGTGGTCGTGATACCATTTGGGTCATCATTGATCGTTTAACAAAATATGCTCATTTCTTGCCGATGCGTGAAACCTTCATAATGGATAAACTGGAAAGGTTATACATCAATGAGATCATGGTGCGTCACGGAGTACCATTGTCTATCATTTCAGATCGAGATAGCATATTCACATCCATATTTTGGCAGTCTTTGCAGAAATCTCTAGGGAGACACTTACACTTGAGTACAGCTTACCATCCACAAATGGACGGTCAAAGTGAACGTACTATAAAGACTTTAGAGGACATGTTGCGAACATGGCTTTTGGATTTCGGTGGGAACTGGTACTCCCATTTTCCACTGATCAAATTCTCCTATAATAACAGTTACCATAGCTGCATCGGATGCACTCCATTCGAGGCTCTGTGTGGTAGAAAATTTCGATCATCGATCTGTTGGACCGAAGTAGGAGATAACCGAATAACTGGGTCTGAGCTTATTCAGGAAACTACTGATAAGATCGCCCAGACTCAAAAAAGTTACAAGCAGCCCGAAGCAGACAAAAAAACTATGCCGACGAACGGCGCAAGCCGTTGGAATTCCAAGTGGCAGACCGTGTCATGTTAAAGGTATCCCCATGGAATGGTGTGGTTCGCTTTGGAAAGTAAGGAAAGTTAGCACTGCGATACGCTGGACCGTTCGAGATCGTTGAACGAATTGGTCCTGTTGCGTATAGGCTGAGATTACTAGATGAACTCAACGGTGTGCATGATGTGTTTCATGTCTCAAACCTTAAGAAATGTCTTGCGGACGAATCACTTGTCATACCGATTGAGAAAATTCAAGTGGACGAACGATTCCACTTCATTGAAGAACATTTGGAGATTGTGGATCGCGAAGTTAAGCAACCGAAGCGAAGCCGTTTTCCAATCATTAAGCTCCGATCAAATTCAAAGTGTTGACCTGAGTTTACTTGGGAACATGAGGATCACATGAAGTCCAAGTATCCCCATCTGTTTGCAGAGAAAGACGTACCTGATAACGATTCCTAAATTTCGGGACGAAATTTCTCTAACAAGGGGAGACAGTAGATCAGGTACGAACTATGTGTATTGCATGTATGTTATTATCATTTGATGTGTAATACAGAACTATTACAGATCTATTTCAGAAACATATTTCAAATCTATGGTTAAACAGTCAGAATCATGTCTGACAATACAAGTTTGTTATGTGAAAGTTTAGTTAGGATTTTATTATGTATAAACGTACATGAGATTGTACAGAACAAAACAATAACGGACGTCGTTACGTGAATATTAAAATGATAGAGTATTCATGTGGATGACGATTTGCACGAATATATCTGTAAGTTTCACGTTCTAATGAGGTCCAATAATTAGAAAATCAAAGTGAAAAGTATAGTTGTCGTCGTGTTCGTACGCGTGACGATACGAACGAATACGCGCGAAAACCGTACGATTCGATTAAACAGATAAAGTAAAAGTTTTTAGAATTTTAAAAAAAAATGACAGATAACTAGTTAATTTATGTGAAAACTGTACGATTCGAATAAAGCAACACTTACGTTTTTCAAACTCATTTTTCACCCAACTCTCCCAAACGAACCCCTTTTTCGCCCCTCTTGATTTTCGGCCATTTCCACACGATATCGGACCATTCTACCGTCCAAATCGTGTGTATTTCAACCCTAACACCTCCATTTCAAAATTTCAACCCTTTTCATCTCATTTCGGTCAAATACGAGCTCCACAGTAAGTATTAACACCAATCCTTAGCACCGAAACACTCCAAAACGATTTACCATCAATTTCGACCCTACAAACACTAAAAACAACCACTGATTTCAAAAATGGCTTTCTTGGTGAACATGCAGACGAATGAGCTGTACGAAGGGCTCATCCGTGCGAACGAGAAGCTTTGTTCGTGAAAGAGAGTCACGCGAACGAGCTGTTTATCGAACGAGCTCTGATAGGTTCGTTCGTGTGGGACAACCATACGAATCAAGACCCATTCGCACGAACGGATGACAAGAAGGAGAGCATGCATTCGCATCACTTCGTTCCTGTGAATGAGGGCCATTCGCACGAACCACCCGTTCGCACCAAGAACAGCCCAAAACGACTAAGTGTTGAAAGTTATATCTTACACAGTTTGTACCGATAGAGCCGAGCCTTAGACCCGATCTTAAATCTAATAAACTAAAACCAATGAAAACACATTTTCCAAAATCACATCAAGAAACAAAGCACATAATCACCTAACACCTGGCTAACTAATATTTAACACAGGATTCAAACCGAGAGATCATACCGAGTGAGTGCATCGACGACCCAAGACCTCAGGTGAGTTCACAGACCCCTTGTTTTCAATTTTCTTCATTCCAAACCATTTGGGGCTGAGAACATGAAACCTCTTATTCGAGTGATCAACGAATAAGAGTTGTTTTCAAGTGATTTCAATAAAAGGATCAACTCTCAACCTCTTATATGAATGTTATACGTATAAGAGTCTTTTCAATTATTTTTACTGAGCGTTCATCGCTCCATTCAACCTTTCATCAAAAACCAATAACAAACCAGTTCGAGGGTTCAAAACACAAATCATCGAGGAGATGTCCGTTGACCACTATAGTTCGAGGCTTTGTGCCCAACCAAGAGGTGAACGGACACAATCCGGGGAATTGTGTACTGCACAATCGAATACCATCATTTTCATGGGAATCCCCCATCAAACAAACAACATTTTTACATGGTATATGTCTAGGGTAATTGACTAGGACATACGTCCACACAACATCACATCGGGAATTCGCTGAGGAATTCTCGAACAACACACATTAGAGTCATTTACCATTAGTTGACACGGGTCAACCGACGGTAACGCAGATGGTACCATAGGTTTAACAAACCTCCAGGGCTGAGGCTGGTACGTTACATGCAAGCACACAAACAACAACAACTCAGATTAGTTTTAGGGAAACTAATCACACAATCATATAAGTTAGGGTTGGTAAATTATCACAAGGGTGATATTACAGACAGACCACACAACAAAAGAAAGAGTTTTCAAATCAAATAAATGTTCAAGACCTCGTCTTGAACAAGTTTTAAACGAGTACACAATAAACAATGTTTTACTAGAAGAAAGGATCGTCATTTGTGTGATTTTCTAAACAAACAAAACTTGTCTCCTATACGAGGAGACAGAGCATACGCTTTTTTCTCGCAATTTCATTTTACAACCATCTGTCATGTCGAGTCGAGTGGATATGCACAAGTGACAAGGTCCGATTTACGTTAAGGACACCCTCGTGGATCATTGAAGGGGCGGTGGGTTGGAGGTAAGCTTGACCCTACGTATGCCCTACACATGAACTACCTTCGTTGATTTCGGATGGTGTCAGTAATGATGGTCAGACCAACGCACTTGTGTAGTTCATTCGTGTTTTTAACACCATTCACACATCACTTTCAAAATCGATGTGAATGTAAAGACTTTTGCTAAACCTTTTACAAAACCTAATATTTTCAAAACAAATGTGACTCACCAACCTAGTGTTGACAGATTTTACATGTTCTCAGGTGAAGAACAGGTGAAAGCAGGATGACTTAGAGATAGAAAGATAGGATCCCTTAGAGGAACCTACAACTCCTGCATGGAATCTTTCCGGATAGGTCGGATACAAGATTCAAGACTTGTGCATGTGCAAGTGACCCTTGTGGGACATCTGGTCCTCATTCCAGATGTCCAAGTCAAGTTGTAATAGAATTAAATTATGAATCAGTTGTAATTGAATTTTATTCATTTATTGTATTTTAGTAATTCTCCTAATATCATGTGCAATGTAACAATCTGATCACTCCGATTACATTCATGCCTCTAGACGATTCCGACCGATGGGTCTTCGATCCGGCCCGCCGGCCCGGGGTGTGACAGATTGGTATCAGAGCCATGGTTATAGAGAATTAGGTCATTTACTCAAATGGTTTGGCCTAGACTATAACCTAGGGACCTCATGTAGAGAAATTAGGATAGGAACAACTGCATATATTACCTGTGTTTGTTCACAGGTACTAATCGTTTCCACTTCAGGGGTAACCAGAATGCCTTCAAAGGAACAACCCCGCACCAACCTGGACACCACCGCCCTAGCTACTCTCATCGTGGAGCAACTCATCACTTCCATCCCCGACATTGTGGATCAAATCAATCGCGGACTTGGCTACCTGTCAGACACCTCCTTCGTTCCGAAGACTGAAGCCGAATCCGCTACAAGGGAATCAACGGGCAAATCCAGCTGCCCTCTCCCCAAGAGACGAAGAACCGACAACCCTGATCAAGCGGGACCCAGCCACCAAGGTGAACCTCGCAGATCCTACGCTGGAGCGTTTCCCCTTTGCACCAAATGTCAATATCACTACCCTAACGACAGAGGGTGCAAGCTGTGCTCTAATTGGGGGAAGCCGGGTCATTGGGCTCAACACTGAAACTTAGTAGTGGGCCCAGTTAGTAAGCGATATGCTGGCACCTCTCCTAAGCGTGCCCGCTGCAAACACCATCATGTGGTGAGCCAACCGTGTAAATAATGCACGACATGCGGGATGATGGGCCACGAAAGCCAGAACTGCCGGACTCCAACAACTCAACGTCCAGGCAGTGTGACCATAACCCACCTTCCACCAAGCAAAGTCAAGCGTTGTTACACATGTGGTGAACCGGGCCACGTAGTTAAGAAGTGTCCCAAGATAGTGTGAAACACCACATATGACTACAGCACGTCGTTGACCGTGCCCACGCGCCCGAGACATCACCAACGCAGCACCGACACAGGTACCTTCTCCGAAATCCTCCATAGGCGTAGTGTGTATAATTTAAATGTATCCATTACTATGTGTCCACCCATCCCTAATCATTTAACAACCCGGAACCCTAATGGACCGACGAGCGAGGCACACCCTAGGGTTTTGGGTAGGACTAGAGGAACGAGTGTAGGGACAACCTCAGTCACCACTAGCTAATGAGGGACACAAGGAGAAAGGATACGGTAACTCGCAACAGTGAGCAGAGAGTCTGTAAAGGCGTTCCTTGGGACATCTTGAGTAATGTCGAGCCAATGCGACTACAAATCTCGACCCTGATCACCTGGTAACTACAAGGAAACCAGTACTCCTAAGAGAGCAGGAGTTATTTCAGGAATCAAGAGAACTCAGGCGAGCCCGATATCCCTTCAATTGAGTTTTCTAACCCTGAAAGCTACAGGTCCTGTTCGGGTGAACCATCGAAGTCTACATCGACGAATACTGAACACGACACCATAGACGAAGGAAATGACAAGAGGGACGTTCAATAAGTGGCCTGTCAAACTGGTTAAATGAAAGACTTTTGACCACTTCGGCCTGATTTTGAATAGTCATTTCCTACACATTCAAAGATCGTTCGTCGACTAAACATCTTTGCGCAGATGAGACCTGACCATTAATTTTGGGATTTGAAAGCATAGTAGAACACAGACCGTCTATGGCCATGATCATTTCTCTACCACAATACTTTATGGCATACAACTTGGTCATAGATCAAAGGATTTGTGGGGAGGCCAACTCCAAGCAGTTGACACTAGAGGAAAGAGATAGCAATTACCTTACTCCAAAACACAAGGACTTTAGTTCTTTTGAGGAGGTAGTGCTAACATCACTGAGAAACAAGGAAAAAGGCATAGGCCTTTACACACCTACATTGTGATGTTATGGTGGAGGCGGAAACTGCACACCATCGGCAGCTTGAAAACAAGGCATCCTCTGCCATTTTCTTGCGAATCATCATTCCTATAATGGTAGTGTAGTTGAAGTCTTCCTACATCTCCCAGACCAGTACGACTACAACGAGACCGGAGCAAACGTGAACTCAACACCCTTCATTGGGAAGATCATAAGAAACAACAGTGGTTGAAACTCAACAGGGAGAGCTTACATGTTGTGAAAACAACTCAAAACATCCATCTAAGCAATGAAGGCAAAGTTCTCACCGAAGGAGGCATTTCTTGAAAACATGAAGTTTCGGAGGAAGTACCCTCGGTGTATGCAGTACCAATAACTGCAACGGATCAATAAGAAATCGATCCCAAGGATGAATGTGAAGACACGGTCATTGACAGTCTCAGTCCGACACATTAAGATCGCGGATGGCGAAAGAACAAATAAGAATGTCAAAAAATGATAATCTTCACCTTCCAAATGAATATCACTTTCAACAACCCAACATCAGAAAGCATCCTCTACATGCGGCGTCCGACGCAACCACTGATGAGGGAGCTCTGTGGGCAAAATCAACGGAGGAAATTTCTCCATGAGCTCGATGGGATTGGAAGAGAAACAATCCAGGATAGTTCTGACAGAACTATGCTGCCAGATTGTGCAATACCACAACTGACCCATCTGCGCCCGATCTCCGGGTAATAGGAGGAAGGATGGCAATCGCCAATGGGCAGAATTTCCAAAACCCAATCGAGGACGATCCATAATTTGTTATACCCGAACAAATTACAAAACCAAAGCCTCAGAGAAAACACAACTGCGAGGTGAGGGGACATCCATACAATTTCAAGAACAAACCGTGAACCTGGAATATGAAGGAAAGAAACCATACGCAACAATCTCTGGAACAATGCAAGAAAACCGCACGATGCAAAAGACATTGTCAATAGTGAGTAAATTGAGGAAGTAGACGTTATTGGAAACGCAAAGTGGAAACAATGCTTCAATGAAAAGTCTAAACAGATTAGACTAACTCACTAAGCAAACCCCAAAATCTATATGAGCTAAGTTCGTAAGAACTATCTCGATTTAGAAGCATCAGGAATAACCGATCCAAGTTATACATCTGCTTCTACCAAACCACAGCCATCAACTTGGTCACTAAAGTAAACAGAGACACAGATGGTATCATAACATTATTGGTGCACCTATCTCCTGTGTAAAACCGAATTGACCACATCACTTAATCATGAACGGCAAGACTACAAGTGGACTATCGGTACATATTTACCGAACCACAATCCGACACTACAGTCGGCAACTCATAGGACTCAAGCGAAGTGCACACAAATGGATAACGGACTGTGACGACATTTTTCCCATGTACGCCTCAGTACAACCTGGAGAACATGGAGACTCAAAATCATAACCGGTAGTCTCCCAGTACATTCAAAAGGAAAATGAGAGCCCGATAATACATATTCAAATTTCGGGACAAAATTCCTTCAACAGAGGGAGACTGTGACAACCGGCATTCGAGCAACTATGAGTCGGAAATCCAAGGGTGTACACAATCACAGTACAAGAAATAGGATTACGGGAGAGAAGACAACAATAATAAACGACAATAAAAATACACGGGTTTTCCTAAAACAGTTAGGAAAATCCACTTAATCACATGAACATGAATCGGAAGAAAAGAAAACAACCTGTGAGGAAAAACAATGAACAAAACCTAAATGCATAACATTTGGAGTATCGATCCAACGAGATGTCGACATGGGTGATGATCCATGTGGATATGTTGTTAGATTTGGATACCCTAAATGAAATCTTTACAGCATCAAGCAATGTTAGCAGTTAAATACAATGTGGCGTTTGTATGGGTGACAATTCATACAGATTGTCAGCATCAGTCTTTAACGTTGACGAAAAATAATAACCATTGTAAATAAAACCCACCAAAACAATCTAAAAAACAATCAAAATTTCAAAACACACAACCGTTCGTACGAATGGGCTCTCATTCGTACGAAATGGTCTAATTCGTGAAGCTTTATAGCAACAGTTCGTTCGCTCGAATGGGAGCCATTCGTACGAACGGCTGATTCATGTGACAGTATACCTATAAAAGTAACACTTACGTTTTTCAAACCCATTTTTCACCCAACTCTCCCAAACAAACCCCCTTTTCGCCCCTCTCGATTTTC
The DNA here is from genome assembly GCA_009363875.1 of Mikania micrantha. Lineage (NCBI taxonomy): Eukaryota > Viridiplantae > Streptophyta > Magnoliopsida > Asterales > Asteraceae > Mikania > Mikania micrantha. The sequence continues at coordinate 19,927,513 of CM018685.1, forward strand.
GGCCCTTTCCACATGAAATCGGACCATTCCACCGTCCAAATCGTGTGTATTTCAACCCCAACACCTCCATTTCAAGATTTCAACCATTTTCATCTCATTTCGGTCAAATACGAGCTCCACAGTAAGTATTAGCACCGATCCTTAGCACCAAAACACTCCAAAATGATTTACCATCAATTTCGACCATAAAAACACTAAAAACAACCACCGATTTCAAAAATGGCGTTGTTAGTGAACTTGCAGGTGAATGAGCCATACGAAGGGCTCATTCGTGAGAACGAGAAGCTTCGTTCGTGAAAGAGAGTCACTGCGACACCCCAACTCAATTCAGGGCTGACGTGTCACATATACGGAATCAGAAGTAAATGCAACATTCCCAAATGTATTTAAAACATAAATACATAAGTTTTAAGTCACTAATTAAACATAACAAAACAACTATTTAAGTTTTAAGTCTTGACCTTCACATTTATTACAGATCAAAAGTATTCAGGTTTAGCTCTGATTTTACTTTCAGAAGTTCCCCATCTGGTTTGCTAGATTACCTACACAATACAGATAAACACCACAAAAACAAATACGGCTGAGCCAAAGAATGCTCAGTAACGGATAAACAACAGTAAATTAAAGAAATTCAAAAGGTGGTGAAGATAATCAGAATAACGGTCAGAAACAGAAATCAATAACAGAGCAGTAACAGAAACAGAACAGTAAACAGTGATCTGAGTTTGATAAAATATAACCTTTCAGAAACAATAACACAGGTTATATTGTAAGTCAGAATTATAACATTACAGAATATACCACGAGCCGACTGTACGTATAATTAGTGTAAGGCTCACGGGTAGCTACTCCCGCTTACCAGACACATGAGATAGTTAGTGTTGGCATACACGTCACTATCCCCTAGAAATCAGAAGGTACAGTTTAAAATTTATCCTAGGACCAGTCCATACGCCTCCCCATAATTCAGTAGGTGCACAGTGTACTATCAGAGTACTAATGGAGACGCCGTGAACTCAACTAACCGTCACGGATGGTTCCACATTATGGTTGCCGCCATAATGGGCCTGTAGTCATCCTTACAGTAGGGGCATGCTCGAGTAATAGATCAGAAGTTCAGTAGGTTCAGTAGGGTAGATAAACTACCAAGTTCAGTCGTATTTGGATCATGCGGTAATGAGTACAATATAATCTAGATCTATTGCATGATAAACGAAACAGGAAAACACGATATAATATCGTGGCAATCAGAAATCAGAACAATACAGAAATAAATTTTAATGATTACAGAAACGGATTACATAAACAGATTAGAGAACAGAAAATATTATGAGGCAAAGGTATAAAATCTGTACAATAACGGATAACAGAATTTATACTCTGAGTAAATAAACAGAATCCGTACCTTAGTCGTAGCAAATTTATCAGCAAGAAATCAGATAAATACGATCGTAATCAAATTTTCTGGCGATTCAGAAATCTGTGTTTTTGTTTAAATTTAACGTTAGTATAAACGAATTAGTTCTTATCCGTAGTAGGTTAGATTTTTGGGTAATTTAGACCTTTTTACGTTAACCCGGTTAAATTGGTTTATTTTATGAAGTTATTTATCAACATCGTTAATTTATTAAATTTGTGATTCAACACTTTTAAAATTTGAGAGATTTCGATTTAAACGATTTAAATAAATCAAAAAAAAATAGCTTCAGAGAGGATTCAAAGTCATGGCCTTTTAAAATCTGATTTTAAAACTTAACCGGTTATACATAATTCATAATTATTTATTTAGTTATAAAAAAAATAATGATACTAAAATAGTCTCAAAACCAATTTGAAAAGGTTTTGAACTTAAAACCTTCTAAACCTATCTGTTGGATCAAAACCAAATGAACTAACAAATTGTGATTGTTATTAATTTGTTTATTTATTAAAGATATGCAGAAACAAATCCCATGGAAATTAAAAGTCAAAAATATGCTTAGGGGGGAGTAGAACCCAACACCTCCCTTTCCAAACCCAAGTAACTTAACCAATTGCACCAGAGGGTAGTTTGCTTATTTCTTGGTATGTTTATTAATTAATGTAAACAATTCTGGTCTCCTTCTTCCTTATTGCTGGTTCACATATGAACTGTTATTATTATTATTTTTTTTTTTACAATTATCTTTTTACCATCTAGTATATATTACAATAAAGACAAAAAATAATAATAATAATAATAATAATAATAATAATAATAATAATAATAATAATAAGAACTTTCTAAGTTAACTAAACGAAGACGATATAAATTATACCGTAATTGATAATTGAAACAAGATCGTTCGGGGGCGATTTCTTGATAAACACAAGGTTGGCAATGGTAGTAGTTTGTGGTGTACTCACAGTAGTTTACTTCATAAGCTAAAAGCTATTACTCCTTGCTCCTTAACCAGAGAACGAATCCGGTTACACGATGTAGGACTTATTCACCGTTTGTTGGGTTACAAACCGGTGATGACGCGGTGGTGTTCCGATTTGATTTTCCAAGTGATCAAAGTGTTGCCTGACAGCCGGTTTAAGAGGTGTTTTCGTGGTGGTGAGTCGAGAAATTAGAAATGAAGATGCTTTCTCTGTTGAGATTTAAATGGAAGTTTCTTGGGTTATCCTTAATGATGACGTGTTTCTTGGCAGCAAATATAACCGATTAATTTGTGATAAGGATTACACTCTTTGTAAGGAAGTAATGATGAATTAGATGAAGAATCGAGAAGGTGAATGTCCCAAGAATTGATCAACCGCTCCAAATTAAAGTGACTACTTGAGGTTTTCTACGGTTCGATATCTAAGCTGGTGTTCAACTTAGTTGCATACAATTGTGAGTGCTAGTCGAGTGATGTTTAAAATTAACCAAGTGATAGTGAAATTAATTTCTCACTCTTAGAGACAAGGTATATGATTAGAACATTCGTTTCGGTTTGTTTATAATACAGAGTCTAAGTATATTAAATTAAGTAGTTCGGTTATTAACTCGTTATTTCTTCGAAACTTGTAATTTAATTTGTCGGAACATTTTTAGTCGTATTTATTATTCGATTTCATTTATTGAGTTAATTAATAATTTAATTTAATTTAATTTAATTAATCTTATTTATTTATTTTTTTTTTACATTTTTACGGGTATTATAGTCACGCAAACGAGCTGCCGTACGAAAGACATGGGTTCGTTCGTGTGGAACAACCATACGAATGAAGACCCATTCGCACGAATGGATGACAAGAAGGAGAGCATGCATTTCGCATCACTCCGTTCGTGTGAATGACAGCCATTCGCACGAACCACCTGTTCGCACCAAGAACAGCCCAAAACGGCTAAGTGTTGAAAGTTCTATCTTACACAGTTTGTACCAATTGAACCGAGCCTTAGACCCGATCTTAAATCTAATCAAACTAAAACCAATGAAAACACATTTTTCAAAATCACATCAAGAAACAGAGCACATAATCACCTAACACCTAGCTAACTAATATTTAACACATGATTCAAACCGAGAGATCATACCGAGTTAGTGCATCGACGACCCAAGACCTCAGGTGAGTTCACAGACCCCTTGTTTTCAATTTTCTTCATTCCAAACCATTTGGGGCTGAGAACATGAAGCCTCTTATTCGAGTGATCAACGAATAAGAGTTATTTTCAAATAATTTCAATAAAAGGATCAACTCTCAACCTCTTATATGAATGTTATACGTATAAGAGTCTTTTCAATTATTTTTACTGAGCGTTCATCGATCCATTCTATAAGTATATATAATATTTAAATTTTTAGAACATGTGATTTATTCTAATTTTTCATAAAACATTTTTATATTTTAGCCTTTATGAGGTTATTTTTTTGTTTAAATTTTTAACAAAAAATATAAGTTAAACAAGTTGGTATTAAACGTATATTTATCAGTGCCAGATTATCGATTATTTAAATTACATCGTGTGATTTTTAAAAAATTTGTTGCTTTGTAAACTGATTATGTTTTAGTTAAATTTCCCAAAAGTATCTTTTAAAAAAGAATTTAAGAATCTATTGTGTGAAAATGGAGTTGGCTCATGTGCATTAACAACTAAAATCGTGCAGCCAGGTCATGTCAAAGTTACATTGCCCCCTCAACTTTTATCTTGACATCACTTTTGCCCCCTGCTTTTGCCTTGTACAGTTATACTACCGATTCAATCCTTAATTTGTAAAATAACACTTTACAAACAATTTTGTCTAGTATTTATCTTAATTTACTTGTCATTCCTACATCCCCACTTATTAATTCAATAATCACCCCTAATTATTTATCCACATTCATGACATTTAACGAATAGTTTTTTTTTTTAATAGATATATCACTTTAATAATAGTAATAGTGAAAGATTACAATAAGCTGGCAGGTAAGCGGGCAACTAGTTGCGTCTCAACCCCCTTTTGAATAGCAAATCTAATTCTACTAAAAACAATCTTTTAGGTCCTAAGAGCCGTGACGTTGCTATTCATGACCCTCTGAACTCGGTTCAGAAAATTCACAGCCTCCGGGGCCAAGAACCCAAATGTATCAAAAGCAAAGGGGGTAAACACATGTTGGTTCTCCAAGCAAGCTTTCTCATGTTTAGCAACCTTACCCGACTCCGCTTTTAACGCAGCTTGACCCGCCACGAATCATGTACCCCTTAGCCCAACAAGAGGGGACACTCATGTAAGGTCCACACACAAGTGTTTCCCCCTTTCCCATCCAAACACCAAAATATCCGCAGGCCCTAGAGTTGACCTCCCCTCGAGCGGATCTGTTAAGAAATTCACAGGAGCCTCCTTTATGACAGAAATGTTTGCCTGTTTAAGAACATCACACAGAACATCTCTGACCAAATCATGTCTATATTTAAACCTCGGTAACTCCTTACAATGTACCGCATGCTCACCAAAAGAATCCAAGCACGCTTTATGACAAACTGGGCATGGCTCATCGGATGGAAATAGGGGAATCATAAGCCTGTACTTCAGAATAGCCCGATATTCCAAAGCCGACATATGTTGCCCTAGTCCGTCAATAGGGACGACTCGCAAGAAATCTTGAGCATGAGGGGCCCGTAGACATTCTAACACTGCTTTTTGACGAGGGGATAGGTTGAAATTTACTCCCAAATTCTGAATGATTCCACTAAATAAGGCACTCGCCAAGACATGTTGAGCTTTAAGAGGGGCGGTATCCTTATTAGTGAAACCGCTGAGATCGAAATCAGGAAGGGACATGCGCAAACGATCCATCCCACACCCGTAATCAGAGTCTAACCCACCCATACAACAATCCCGAAGGATGTGGTCCTGCAGACTCCACGATTGTGCCCTCGAGGCCACAAAAGCATATGTAGATACATCCTCGGCCGAACATAAACCCAAACCCCCAAAACAAGTCGGGAGTGATGCCAACCGCCACTAAAAATCTCCAAAAAAGGGACCTCCGCAAACAACAATATCTTCAATAGCTCCTCGGAGACCCTTGTCAAAAACTGAAACAGCTTCTCCTACATGCATTGGTTGGCATGTTCTCAGACCAAATAAAAGTTTTGCAACTCCCATACAAGAACGTAGCAAAAGGAGCTCACTTTGAGGGTCTCGTAAACGTGGGAGACAACTCATAAGTTCCACAGCCTGAGATGCCCTTTTGACAGCCAGACTACTGATGAACCCCACATCTCCACTAACCGCGCCCCCAAGGAGTTTTACACCCATCACCGGTCTTCCAATCCCACAATGAAACAACCCATCCTGTGTCTTCACCCCATTAGACGATGGCTAGAATACTTCTGTTTTCTTAATGTTTAAGTTCAAGGCCCAACTCAGGCCCCTCGCCCCTAATAATATCCAAGGCTTTAGCCACTTCTTTGGCGTCTCCAATAATTGTGCCATCATCTAAGTACCAAGCATGGAAGGGAAGCTCACAAAACACCTTAATCTGGTAAACGAGCGGATGCAAAACCAAGGCAAAAAGTAGAGGTCCCAAAGGGTCCCCTTGCTGAACCCCAGTGGTGGACCAAATGTGGGTATTACCAACATATAATCTAGTCGGCTGCCCATACAGGAAATCCACCCATAATGAAATTGATGGGCAACGAATTCGAACCTCATGAAGGAGGGCAGTCCTAGAAACCAGGTTGAAGGCATTGGTGAAATCAACAGTAAGCATAGCTAAAGACCCATCCGAGTGAAACTCATTTAAAAATATGTTCGCGCTATGAAGTACGGCCTCCGCCCCATTAGGAACTCCCACCCCAAATTGAAAGTCACCAAGGTACTTGGCCATCTCCTTCTCGACACCCCGCATAGCCGCCTTAGATACTAGTATTCTCCAAATCATACCCACGGCAATAGGTCTAATCCCGTTGTCCGTTTTATGCAATGGCGTGAGGGGAGCAGACGCAACAAACTCCGCTAAGGTCTTAAGGCACCTGCCTGTCAAACATAAATTGACCACTGCAGAAATGGCCTTAAGCAACCCGTTAGTGATAGCAGACCCCTCTCCACAAAACGCATCCAAAATATGTTGAGCTCTCAACCCGTCTCGCCCACAAGAAGTCCCTTTAGGGAAGGATGTAATGCAATTAAACACACTATCCGCATCCACAGCAAGAGGAGGCTCAGATAATAAAAATCAGGCATGACCAGAGGGGGTAGGGTGGGATCTGTAACACCCCGACCGATGGCGGAAACGTTGGGATGCCACGAGGGATGTGTAGATTGTTCAAAAGCTCGTGGGCATCTAAATTAAATCATCGCATATCATTCAATCAACCAAATTAAATACACAAAAATCATGTCTATCATGAATTAGTTACATCAATTACAAAAGAGAATTAGCTATCTAACTAAATTCTAATCGCCAGAATTTCAGTTAATTAGCTAAGTCCAAGATCCTATATGACGATGTCCAAAAGTATGAGTTCATCTTCCTCAACCTACTTAGCTTCATTACCTGAAACATGTAGAAAAATCAAGTGTCAACTACGAAGTAGTTGGTGAGTAATCATAAATTTTATGTTTAAAAATGTTTTATAAAATGAGTATAAAAGTTTATAGTTTTTCTGAGCAAAACCACATGAATACCTGTAAGATAGTCCATTCCATAACCCAAACAAACAAAACACAAACACATTATCACATATCTCATATAATCATAGACAGTCATAGATAATCATAGATAATCAACCACATAACCATTCAACACATCTCAAACATCAATATTCTCAAAGAGTATATGTGACAATACATGGAATTTATGTAATTAACATAAATTAAAGACATGATCCATGGAGTGGAAGCAACCCACGTGACAATACATGAAATCGGTGTAATTGACCGAAGTCAAAGACAATGATTCATGGAGTTGTGATAATCCAAGAGGCAATATATGTAATCATTGTTAATGACCGAAGTCATTGACAATGTCACACGGATATATAATAATAAGTGATAATCCATAAATAATGATAATCCCATATTATGAATATCATATTGATAAACAGGTATCATCCATGTGTTATCAAAATAATATTTAAAATTGGTATACATGTTTCACCTCCGAGTTTTAAAACAAAACAGTTTAAAAGGGAGGTTATGAGAACTCACCTGAGTCCTTAGAAGCAGTATTTTAGTAGAATGCGCGCTCGCGTATGGAAATCAGAACAACTCAATCAACCTGTAATTATTTTGTGATCATGTTCATAAGCGTATGCGGTTTATCTGATTTAATATCCTCAAGTGTTCACTTTTGAGTCATTAGTGTTTCACTAACTTAGTTCATTTATTCTAAATTAAATGCATACTTGTTACTATAAAAGTTGTTATCATCAATTTATAATTTCACTTGTAAATTTTGACTTATATAGTGACGATAAACAAGTAGCGAAATCTTATGTGCGCCTCTCATATGTGTGTATGCTAGAAGATGATTAACCTTCCTCCTACACACACTCATTCATACACATTATTTATAACTCCATTATTTATGAACTCATGTCATTACGAAAGAAGGATAGTGATTCATTAATCTCATTCATGCATGCATGACTAAACTTATTTGGCCACTTTGATGTAGTTATAACACCCAAATTCTCATAATAAAAAGTTATATCTATGTCTTTATCGTAAAAGATTTTCATTAAGTAAGATCTTATATTTTAAAGGCTCTTATTATCAAGAAAGATGGCAATCCACTAAATTTTCTCATGCATGCATGGTTATTTTTATGTGTTTAGATGTGATCTTCTTCCCTTACTTATCCTAAATCTTAATATAGGACCTAGTAGGAGCTCGGAAACAATCCGATTCGAAGGGAAATCTGCTTGACAGCCTCTGGAATAGAGCGGAATCCTATTCCAGGGTTTTCCAATCGAAATCAACAGCAACCGTGGTGAATCGAGTGAGAAGAATCAACGTGCGAGTGAGAATCGATCACCACGGGTTGAGAATCGAAGTTGGACCGAAAGAATCGCTCAAAATTTCAAGGGTTTGACACTGGAGTGAACTGGGAAGAATGAGGACTCTGAAAAGTTAGGTTTGAAATGATTTGAACTTGTATTTATAAGCTGTCATCATTCGGCCGAATGAGTGGCCGAAGCAGCTCATTCGGTGAATGAGTTGGCCGAATGGACATATCAGATGAATGAGTCATTCGGCAGAATGACTCATTCAATCGCCTATGTCATTCGCTAGGGCTTTCATTCGGCGAATGACTTCATTCGTTAGAGTCATTCGCCCGAATGGTCAGATCACATACTTAAACATTAAACATTACTAAATCAAATCAAACAAACATATAATCAACATTAAACATTAAGATCAACATATAAAGACAACTTCCATTAATATAACTTGAACTTTACATGATGATTAATACAAAATTGAACTAGGGACATATAATGCATCTACAAACTCCCCCTTGGACCTAGTTCACTCCTTGGAAGTGTCTTTCTTGAAATACTTTTCAGAAATGGCTTTCCAATCTGCATCAGCATTAATCTTTAAGCATATGCAGATCCGGATAACCCTCATGAACTGAAGTGCCTGTTCCATGTCCTGTATATCAAAGAAAATCTGATGACGATAAAGTGCTTGGACATCTTTGTGGGACAAGTTACTCAACCACATAGGCTCAAAAATCCGTACTGTCTCCCACTTCTTCTCCTTACACAAAACAATCACTGCCTCTCCAGTCCGTCCATCATAATACCACCATCGGAAGCCCTCCATAAAATCTTGACGCATCTTCCTCAAAGGAATCTTCTTCAAGACCTTAGGAGGTAGCCACTTCAGGATAACCTTATGTTTCCGAGTGTCTCCATCAATCTCTGGCAGATAATAACGTTCAGGCTGTTGAGGTTGGAAGTTCACCCATCTCTTTTTGTACTCGTACTGAAGTTGCCGAGAGAACCAGGCAGACATTCCTGAATCTTCACTGTATAACATCTTCAGACGTGCTAGCTGATTCACTTCAAAACCTGGCAACGTCTTAAAATCGTGGGGATGTTTGAAGTAGTCGATGCCTCTTTTTCTCTTCACCGCATAGCACCCAAGATCATGGAAGTATGCCCAGCTTAATATTTGACCTCTAGCCTTGTAGCCTTTGGTTCTGTATACTTTCTTGTGCGTAGCTGGCAACTTCATTGTGCTTTCCCTCTTCAGAACCTCCCAATAGGCCTTCCACTCCTCTTTTCTTTTCTTTTGATCATCAGCTTCGGCTTTGCTAACCTCAACTTGTTCTTCTAAGTATCGAATAAGTAGATCTTTAGTAGCTTGATCAAACTGATCAGAAAATGTTGGTAGCTCTTCCTCAGCTGATGTATACTTTGGGTATTCTTCATCAGTAATATCCTCTAGGATGACTTCATCAACATCATCAAAGGCCTCTGGTGTTGGCTCATCAGTAATAGGAATAGAGGTATCCTCAGTGATCACCTCATCAGGGTTTAACCTGAACAACTCAGCAATTTGCTCCTTAGATAAGCAATGTATAATCTCTCCCTCCTCTTTGTCATAGCTGACTGAGTGCTGTATGATGCCTTGAGCGTCAAGAATCATGGTGAGCGTATCATCCAGTTGACGTCTCAAAGGCACAGCTTGGACTTCCTCAGTAGCTGCTGGTTCTTCAGTCTGTGTAGGAGGGGAGGGAGGAGGAGCTTGTTTCTTCTTGTCATTTGCACTCTTGGACCGGATCTCAGATGTAGAAGGGGCTTGATCATCATCATCATCATCATCAGAACTTGATGAACCAGAAGACCCACTTCCTGATCCGTCCTGATCATCATCTTTATCAGAATCTTCATAGTCAACTTTCTCCTCATCAGATTCTTCTTCCTCTTCCTTTTCTTTCTCAGAATCTGAATCATCGGAGTGAGCCACAGTGCCTTCGATCCTGGGAGTGCTATCCTTGAGACTATCAACCTGATCAGCTAGCCTAGCATTCTCAGTCTCTATGGACAGGATCCGGTCACTGAGATTGGTGACAGTCAATGCCAACTGATGATGCTTATCAATATACTTCAAGAGCTGCTCCTCTTGCTGAGCAGGTCTAGCTCTTAGATCAGCTCTCTGATCAGCAGCTTGAAGAAGCAAGGTATCTTGCTCCTCTATCCGCTGTGTGAGCTGGGTAATAATCAGTTCCTGATCTTTATTCTTCTTTTCTTGTTCCATGCTCCTTTCCATCAATCTAAGTACCATACTGTTCAGTGTGCTCAGCTGATCAACAACTGAAACATTAGGTATGAACGTGTCAGCTCGTGAAGTGGAGGGACCAGTAGATGCAAGAGTGAAAACAGGAGTCTGGATCATAGAGGTGGTCAGAGGGGCAATGGTAGTACGTACTGGAGTAGCCCTTGACCTGGGCAGTGAAGAAACTGAGACAGCTGCTACTGATGTAACAGTAGTTGTAGCAGCTGTCGCCAGTTCTGACCTCCTCTGGAATGAAAATCTAGATCTTTTTCTTCTCCCTGCTGGAGAAGATGTAGACTGAACAGCTGTAACAGACACAGCTGCAGTGATAGGAGCAGAGGAACGAGGAGGTGGAGAAATCTCAAACTCATGAATAAATGAAGGATTAGTAATTTCCTCCATCTCAGCTTCACTCCTTTTCCTTTTCCTCTTTATCAGCCTGCCACAAACCCAGACACTCTCAAACTCCTCATTTGGTGTATCTTCTGAATCAGAACTACCAGCGTCATCAGCACCAACTTCACCATCATCATCACTTGAGTCCTCTGACTCATCTCCATCGGCTGCAGATATGGTACCTGTTGTATCTAGAGGAGTCGTCACTGTGGAGGTTGTAGTGGTCATGAAATCCAGCTCCAACAGTGAGTCAATGTCAACCTCCTCATCAGCTGCTATAGAGGTGCTAACTCCAGCATCTGTATCAACATCAGCACTAACACCAATAGCGGTAATAATAATATCAACCTCAGTACTCACACCAACAGAGCTCACAACAACCAAGCTCTCACCATCACCACCAGTACCACTAACACCTTCACCTGCACCACCTGCACCACCATCACCACCATCATCACCATCATCAGGCACAACGATATCCTCCATATCTGAATCAGAATCGTCATGTCTCTATCTCTGACCAGTAGGAGCTATGTAATCTGGCCTAGAAAGATGACCAAATAAAGATCGAGCTGCAGGCTTCCTTTCCTTGCCTCTGTATGACATCACTCTGTTGAGAGTGATGTCATTCATGTGCTCCAACCTGATGATGTCTGCATTGATCTTGGGCAAGTCAAGTAACTGTGCATCTATCAACTGCTGCAGGAATCTTGGATACATCAAGAATTTCTTGTCTCCTTTCAAATACACATTCTCCTTCATATGAGAGAAGACCATCTCAGAGAAGTTGAATGGTCTATTCAGCACTAGGGCGACAAAAGCACACTGTATCGTCTCTCGCATATCATCAAAACCTCCTCTCCTGGATCCAAGACAGTGAATCAGTACATGAGCAAGGCACTTGAACTGCGGAGACATGAATGCTTTGTTGAGGATCCCTGCTCCTAGATCACCCTCGTACTTGCACCTCATAAAGCATCCACGAACTAAGTAACGGTCCAGCAGATATGGCTGATCAGGTGTATCCTGGAAACCACAAATCCTCCTGATGTGCTCAGCCGACACAACAACATCATGTCCCAGCACCTTGCCTCTAATAACAGGAGGTTCAACCTCACAATCAATATCCACAGAAGCCCAGAAATCCTGCTAGTGAGAGTGATATGGCACATGTATAGTAGAAATGGCTGTAAAGATCCTCGAACGCCTCAGAAATGTGATGATCTCTATGTAGTGTTTGGCGTTCGGAGTGGTGAGATCCAAATGAGCTCATATATTGTTCTTCGTCACTGATTTATAACCTGCCATACTGAACACCAAAGAATATACATGTTAGTTCATTTTAGTTAAACAAAATATATAAATCAGATCAGAGAATCAATTTCAACAATTTGGTCGAATGAGACTGATTTAGGTGAATGGGTTCTTTGGCCGAATGAGCCATTCGCCGAATGAGTTTCATTTGTCGAATAGAACTCATTCACCAAATGAGTCATTCAGTCGAATGAGTCATTCGCCGAATGAACTCCATTCGCCGAATGAACTCCATTCGCCGAATGAGGCATTCGTCGAATGGCGTCAATCGGTTGTCTGTTCAAGTTCCAACCCTTTCGAAAAAAAGTTCAAATCAGCTTCAAAAATTCACACATTCATGTTCAGACATGACCGACTAAGGTTTTTAAAACATGTCATTTGTGGTGATAAGTCCATTTCAACCATTTATTTCAAAGGCGAAAGCAAAAACCCTAAAATCAGTTCCATTTTCGATGATTTCATGGTCAAAATTTGACGATCTTTCATCCACATGTACCTGATATGATAAGAAGCAAGATTTTCAGCAGCAAGGTCAAAGGAAATCACGATAAAATAGTGGACAGAAGAAAGAAGTTGTTTCGGGCGAATGACAACACACAGTAATAGGCGAAAGTGATTTTGGCGAATGAGGTAGTTCACCAGATTAATTATTTATATAGGGTAACTCATTCGCCGAATGAGTATGTCGAATGGGTCATTCGATATGAGTCATTCGCCGAATGAGTATGTCGAATGGGTCATTCGATATGAGTCATTCTCCGAATGAGACTGGTTTTGCCATGAGTGATTCGGTCGAATGACTCATTCGCTGAATGAAGTCATTCGGACGAATAAAGACTTTCACTCACAAAACACAAGAAGATTTCAGAATTTTACATATTGAAGAATGAGAATGGTGCTAATTATGAAGATATGTATGATTAGTTCTGGATTCAGATAAGACAGACATCTGAACCTACAAATGATCATTTAAACTGAAGTTGAACATGTAAAATCATTTTGTAAATTTCTAAAACAAAATACGACTGTACAACTAGAAACTAAATACAAAGAAACACATATTTTGTGAGAAGTCTATTGAGAAACTAACACACACATCTAATCATATTATATTAGCATCACTGAATGTTTCACTTCAAACACACTTGTCCTATAATCATGATTACTGATATATTTGTGCAATCTTAAGCCTGACTTTACATAACCTCTAAACAAGATTTATGATCACTCATGTTTTTTGATTGAGTTACTCATTTCATTTTACCATTTAAAGATCAAAATCAGTTTATAACTCATTTCAGCACATCCTAATACCAGTCATCATAAATTCTATAAGATTCCAATTTTATGATCTTTTTGTATTTTTCTTGTTCTATCCAAATAGACGGCTTCAACTAGGTTCGTCCCAGCAATATGGCACGTGTATGGAGTCAAACTTATTTTGTTTAAGTATTTCTCAAGCTTAATACCAGCTTGTTTTTATTTTTCTTCAAGCTTAATACCAGCTTGTTTTTGTGTCTCTTCAAGCTTAATACCAGCTTGTTCTTATTTTTCTTCAAACTTAATACCAGCTTGTTTATGTTTGAAACCTCATTTGATTCTATGATGACCGGTGTATGGTTGATTTGAGTCAAAAACTATTTCTCACTCAACTGGTTTTCTAAAACAGATCCCACAAATCAAACTTTCAAAGTCATCACAAATTGTCTATTCATTTTGTAAAATCGGCCTATCAGTACATCACATTATAATTCTCATGTGTTTTCAGCTTTCACATTTACTTTAGCTTCTATGACATGATAGATTAATGTATTAATTTCTTAAAGAAGACTTTCTCATTTTTCATAATTTTTTAATGTTTTTGAGTTTTTCAAATTTTTTATGTTTTTAAGTTTTTCAAATTTTTAATGTTTTTGGTTTTTCAAATTTCATAATTTTTCTCCCCCTAAAAACCTAAAACAGAAAATCTTTTTTGTATTTTTGTTTAGAATAATGAAATAACAGGAATATTGAATTAAAAAAAACAGAAATAACTAAGAAAGACAATGATCATTTGTTAGATTCAGATGAAGGTAGGACTTCATCCTTTTGGAAAACACCATTAGCCGATAACAGATATAAAAATCTGGGTTTATCAAAATCTTTTGTGAAAAGATCGGCTTTCTGGTGATCAGTGTGAATTTTAACAACATCGATTAATTTCTTTTCAAAACAATCACGTATGAAGTGATATTTAATGTCGATGTGTTTTGTTTTCGAGTGCTGAACAGGATTTTTAGTGACAGCTATGGCAGCAGTGTTATCAACATATATAGGAGTGTTAGAAAAGTGTAACCCATAGTCCTGAGTTGCTGTTGGATCCAGATGATCTGAGAACAACAACTAGCAGCAGCAATGTATTCAGCTTCACAGGTTGAAGTAGACACCGACGTTTGCTTCTTGCACTGCCAGGTAACTAATCGGGTTCCAAAGAACTGACATCCCGCAGATGTTGACTTGAAATCTCTCTTGCAACCACCATAATCCGAGTCACTGTATGCAGTAAGTTCAAAATTATAATCATTAGGGTACCATAAACCAAGATATGGTGTACCTTTCAGATAACGCATAATCCTTTTCATAGCAATCAGATGAGACACTCTTGGTTTTGATTGATAACGTGCACACAAGCATGTGGCAAACATGATGTCTGGCCGAGAAGCAGTGAGATACATAAGAGAACCAATAATTCCTCGGTACAGAGTGGCATCAATTAACTCCCCCTTTTCATTTGGTGTAATCCCGTGATTGACAGCCAGACAGCCAGTGGGGTACCAGCAAGTTTTGCATCTGACATACTGAACCGGCTCAGTATATCACCAACATATTTAGTCTGATGAATAAATATTCCTGCCTCAGACTGATCCACTTGTAATCCCAGAAAAAATTTCATCTCTCCCATTGAGCTCATCTCGAACTTCTTTTTCATAACCTTCTCAAACTCTTTGCACAGACCATCATTTGTTGAACCAAAAATGATATCGTCCACATAAACTTGTACCAAGAGTAGATCATCATCCTTTTCTCGAATAAACAGTGTACAGTCAATGACACCTCTTCTGAACCCGTTGTGCAGAAGGTGAGTAGACAATGTCTCATACCATGCTCGCGGCGCTTGATGCAATCCATATAAGGCCTTCTCTAACTTGTAGACTTGGTCGCAATGCAATGGATCCTCAAACCCGGGAGGTTGACTGACATACACTGTTTCACTTATCATACCATGAAGAAATGCACTCTTGACATCCATTTGATAAACTTTAAACTTCTTGAAGGATGCATAAGCCAAGAAAATACAAATTGCTTCAAGTCGAGCAACTGGTGCAAATACTTCATTATAGTCCAAACCTTCAACTTGTCTGAATCCTTGAACAACCAAACGTGCCTTGTTTCGCACGATGATCCCATGATCATCCTTCTTGCAACGAAGAACCCATCTGGTGCCTATGACTTTCACACCTTTTGGTCTGTCAACAAGTTGCTAGACACCTAACTTCTTGAATTGTAGGAGTTCTTCTTGCATTGCATCAACCCAAGATTCTTCCTTGAGAGCTTCAGTGACAGTACGTGGCTCAACTTGGGAGATGAAACATGAATGGGCACAAAAGCTTACATTTGAAAAATCAAGAATGTCTGCAAGTCCCCCTGAAGAAAGTTGGTTTCTTGTCTTAACTCCATCTAATGGACTTCCAATAATATTTTCTTGAGGATGAATCCGATTAATTCTTCCAACAGGCTGAACAGGAACTTCAACCTGTGGATCAAGATTGTTCAGATTCAGATCCTCAAGACCTGATACAAGATTGTCAACATTTGGTTCAGGGGCAGCTGGAGGAACTGGGTTGTCGTCTGTGTCTGAGCTGTCATCATGTGTCTGTCCTGTAGGAATTGAAGTGGATGAAGGTTGCATTGGTTCATCAGGTGCATTTTGTGCATCATACATCATCTGAACAGCAACATCTTCATCAGTATACATGGGAGACATATTGAAGGAGTCAAATATATCAGAATAGTTGAACATCCAATCAGGACCCTTCCCAGGTGGGGGCATAGAATATCTCTGAACATCAACATGGTACCACTCTTCCACATTGTGAGTTCATCTGTTATAAACTCTTTTATTTGGAGTGATGTACCCAAGAAAGTACCCTT
Source organism: Mikania micrantha (assembly GCA_009363875.1). Classification (NCBI taxonomy): domain Eukaryota; kingdom Viridiplantae; phylum Streptophyta; class Magnoliopsida; order Asterales; family Asteraceae; genus Mikania; species Mikania micrantha. The sequence goes on from CM018685.1 coordinate 19,944,141, forward strand.
CTTACACCTTTTCATTAAACTTGCCTTGCTCATGTTTGTTAAGCATAGTGCATGGTGGAGCAAATGGCTCAAGATACTTAAGATTTGGCTTTCTGTTATGGAGCAATTCGAAGCAAGTCTTCCCATGTCTCTTCACTATCAACACCCGATTCAGAGTGTAACAAGCATTTGCTACAGCTTCATTCCAGAATTGAACTGGAAGAGACGAATCTGCAAGCATAGTCCTAGCAGCCTCAATCAAAGTCCTGTTCTTTCGCTCAGCAACACCGTTCATTTGGGGAACATATGGAGCACTAAATTGCTGAACAATACCTCGTTCATTACAAAGATTCTCCATGTTGTGGTTTTTGAACTTTGTCCCATTGTCAGTTCTGAGTATGCGAATCTTGAGCTTATAAAGAGATTCAAGTTTGGTAACCAACACTTGAATGCAGTCAAACGTTTCAGATTTCTCCTTTAGAAAGAAAACTCAAGAGTATCTGGAATGTTCATCAGTGATGACAAGACAGTATTGATCCCCAGCTATACTTTTGCGGTTAACAGGACCAAAAAGATCCATATGGAGCAGCTCAAGTGGAACAGTGATTGAGTGATACTTCTTTGGTTAGTGAGACTGCTTGACTTGCTTGCCCTTTTTACAGGAAACACAGACATCAGACAGCTTGAAATTCTTTAGACTAACTCCTTCAACCAGATTGTTGTGTACCAGGTGATTCATCTTGCGCAGACTCAAATGACCCATCCTCTTATGCCAAAGAATTGAATCTTTCTCCGTTGCCTTTGACATAAAACATGAAGCTGTGGAGGATGTAGTTGAAGCTGTGGCCAAATTGAGTACGTACAAGTCTTGCTTTCTGGGGCAGACATCAAGATCCAATCTTCAAGGATAACAACACCTTGCTTTAGAATGTAGCATTTGGAGTCATCAAAAAGAAGCTTGTAGTTTTTATCACAAATCTGTGATACAGAAAGAAGATTATTCTCCAATTGCTTGACATATCTAACTTTGTCAAATGAAACTTGCCCATTTGATAAAATTCCCTCTCCCGTGATAAAACCACCTTTGTCACCAGCAAAAGCTACATATCCACCATGAACAGATTGAACGTTTGAGAGCAGAGAAATATTGCCAGTCATATGCCTTGAAGCCCCACTATCGACAATCCAAGAGCTATATAGAGCAGCTTTCAGGGCATTCTGCACAAAGATAAAACAATTAGTTCAACTTGGGAACCCAAGTCTTTACAGTCTTGGGTTGACCCAATGAGTCTCGGATCAAAACATCGATCCATTTACCATCTGAAACAGCCTTGTCTAAAGTGGGTGGAATTGAAACTAAAGTTATTAACAAAACTAATGTAATCAACGTAATCTAAAAAAACTAACATGAAGGATTTTCACGACCTTTTTTTTTTTATCATATATGATTAACACATGTAATTTTAAATAAATATAAAGGATCTTATCTATAATCTACTCATATTATTAAAACAAATAACTGAAAAGTAATGAGAAATTGATAGAGTGAACCGAACAATTAAACCTAATTTTTCAAATTATAAACTGTAAACCAAATGTACAAGTCTTTAACTAGCCATGCTAAAAGTTAAAACAATTTCAAACCGATTTTAAACAATCTTCATTGTTATACTTTTAAGTTTTTTAATCCACCATAGTATCTATGAAAAGGACAACATGTACATGTATGTACGCAAATAAATGAACCACTTGTCATAGCTTTCAATAAATATAAACAATTCCCTTCATCAATAATAGTAACCAACAAAAATGGGATTCAACCCAAATTAAATTCCAATAAATTAAAACTAAAAAAAAAAATAAACAATTAATAATAATAACAATAATAAAATAAAAAGACTACTTTAGGCAAACGATCTGTTCTTTCCTGCAATTAGTGAATCTGAAACAATCAATGACTTTACACAAAGAAATTAAGAACAAAAAATAAAGGAGAAAGAAAACAATGAATTACGACCCGTTCAGCCCGAATTCGGCCCGAAACCAATGAACCAAGAAATTAAACAAACAAAAAACACATTGTACAAAAGATTTCAAACAGATATTGCACATAAATCTTCCAAGATATGTCTCACTGTAGGCCTTTCGGTTAGCGGGAGTATACACCTAAGCGATACTTCAAGCATATCATCCATGGCTTTCGGTTGTTGCTCACCACCTGCAATGTCCCGATCAATACAATCCATGGCCCGGCCCTCTTGGTCACACAACCGAACCCAATCTGTTAGGTCAACAGCACCAGATTGGCCTGAGATGATGTCACCTGCACTTCTTCGGGTCAAAAGTTCCATCAAGATTACACCAAATGCATAGACGTCGGCTTTAAATGATGGAACAGGTTTGGGTGTGCTTGCAAGTTCCGGGGCCCGGTACCCGAGTGCACCGAGGTTTAGAATTTGCTCGGCTATGCCTGCGGGTGTCATGAGCCGGTGGAGACCGAAGTCAGTTAACCGCACATCGTATTGCGGGCCTTCTAAGATTATGTTTGTTGGCTTAAGGTTTCCATGTGGTATGCCCCGCCCATGAAGGTAGGACAAACCTCTAGCAACATCAATAGCAACTTTTAGCCGTTGGTTAAATGATAAGAGTGAGTACCTTCGAGGGGTCGTCTCTGTAACAAAAAAATGTATAAAGGTTAATCTTTTTTATATTTTGAACAATAAAACCTATATTTTTTAGGATAAAATCATCATAATCTACATGACTTGAACCCATCAAGATGTCCCCTTGAAAAATAACTCAGTAAATATTTATAAAAAAAATTAACACAATATATTTTCCCAAAACAAGTATACAGGTAGAATATCAATCTAAATTTTAAGTGAAGCAATTTAAAAGGTTGTATGCATTAGAAATAAACTTTACTAATCTTTCAAAACATTTATTTTTATGCATGATTTTTGTATCAACTCGTGTGATTTTTTTGAGGTAAAAGGTAACCTAAATTGACCAATTCATCCTTAAAAGAGGTTTGATTGCAACCACATACGTAGATGTAGCAATATTAATTGGTTATTTTCTTCAACGAATCAATTCAGTCTATGTACATATGTTACACCTCTAACAGGTCGGGGTAATATATAAAGTCAAAAGTGTATCTTTATTGCATACAACCTCTTACTATTTTAACACACTAATTATTTTCAAAAGGATTTGACAATTTGAATAAACAAGTGTTTTGACCTGGTCCATACAAAAGTACCCATTTTGATCCAACTGATTTTAGCAACTTTACTAATGAGCAGCACGAAATGCAACTAAAAACTTACCATAAAGATGTAATGCCAAACTATCTCCTTCAATGTAATTAGCCAAAGTAAGCCGTTCTTGTTCTCGTGGGCCCCAATAATAAGCAACTAACCGCACAACATTCGGGTGATTCATGGTTCCAATCTTCTTGATCTCTTTTGCAAATTCTTTCTTATCTTTGGTCAACCCGACCCTCAACCACTTCACAGTCAACATATGTCCACCACCTAGAGTGGCTTTATACAGTGTTCCATGGCTGCTTCTTCCAAGAATCTCAGCTGGGGCCCGTGAAAGATCTTCAGCTGTAAAAGATAACTGAGGTCTTGGGTCAAAGAAATACAGTTGACCTGCAAACCGATCTGGTGAATACACGTCTAGTGTCACTTGCTGTTCAATTGTCTCAACAAAACGAGGTGAGGAAGCCATGGGTGAACCAGGAGAAGATTTCCTTCCAGATGGTGTCGGGTCAGTGTCAATCAGATTAGGTATCACTGATGCTGAAGTGGTGGCCGCATAAGCTGGCGGCACCACTGGTGGCTCCACCATGTCACCACCAAGCTCTGACTGTCCAGAAAGAGACCTTGAATTTGAAGTTAGCAAGTGAGCATTTGAGAAACTCAGTGAAGTCGTGGGCCGGCTAGAGATTCCATGTTTTATATCCCTACTGGTCAAACTTGTTTGACCACTAAATGCGGTTTTAACACGAAAATCTTTAATTTGTGCCCGGTAATACGCCAATAACACAAAAGCTATCATTAATGCAGCCACAACAGAAGAAACAATAATTGCTATCTTAATGCTAGACTTTGAGTTATGACCTTTTCCGCCATTTGGTGATGGCAAAGCGTCACCACTGTCATTTGGCCACCTGCCACCTGGCAAAGTGAGAGACGGGTTTCCCGGGAAAAAAGACGCACTTGAGAAATTTTTCAACTCTTCAGGAATTTTCCCGGATAAATCATTGCCTGACATGTTAAGAAACTTCAACTCTGGAGAGAGTGTTTCAGGAATCTTACCCCTGAAATTATTATTAGACAAATCAAGCAATTCCAATTGACTAAGTTTGGTCAACTCATTTGGTAATTCACCTGATAAACCATCACTTCCAAGATTTAACTGTCTAAGCCTCTTGAAGTTGCCTATATCTGGTGACAATGAACCCGTTAATGCATTATAGGAAAGATCAAGAAACTCCATGGGTGGATACGGGGATAATTCAATCAAAGATTTTTCTTGTGACCCATGAAGAGGAATTGGGCCTGTAAAACGATTGTTTGAAAGATCCAAATGGGTCAAAGTCATTGAAGTAAATAAGCCAGGTGGAATTGACCCATCAAGCTCATTCCTTTTTAGGTCAAGAAAAACCAGACTGGGTGAAGACATCAGAATAGGGGGTACTGAGCCTTTTAATGAGTTATTTCCGAGATTAACTGAAATCAGTCCCTTAAAATACGAAGTTAAGTTCGGCAAATTCCCATTTAGCTTATTTGAGCTCAAATCTAGAACTTGTAGAGGCGATTCCCACTTTTGAAGAACTGAGATGTCATCAGAAAGTAGATTGTTGCTTAAATCGACAACCTGACAGTTTTCTAAAGAAGGTGGCAATGGACCTGATAATTCATTTGATGACAGATTCAAAGTAGTCAAACTTGTTGAGTTAATTTTTGGTATTGAACCTGCATTGAACATAAAAAGAAAACATGAACAAAAAAGTTAACAAAAGTGATAAATCATTACCAATCTCCATTTTTTAATCACGTATCAGCAATGTCTGAGATTACAAAGAAGTATCCATAAAAATACAATAATGATCATTATTATCAGATTATTCAAACATACAAAAGTTAAGAATCAAATAAAACATCTTTTTTGGTACAATTACTACATAAACAACTACTTTCATAGCTCTAATTATTCAATTACTCCAGAAACGCATAATCTAACAATTAGTTCCTAATGGAAATGATAGGAAAGCATAAGTAGACCTAACAAACACTTCAATATGGTTCTAGTATTTTTTGCAAGTTTTATGGTTAATTGAAGCGGATACCACAACATATTTATTCCAATGATGCACAAAAATATTTATTTTTGTTGTTTTTATCACATGTATAATCAACAGATCATGCAAGTTCACCATAATGCATTTAATTTGCTTCAATCTTGAAACTTTGAAAGAAAACTTAAAGAACTTTGTGGTCCTAATGCAAATCAAAACCTCCTGATATATCTTCTAAATTGATTCTAAGGTATGCCAAATGACTATATCCCACAAAAAATTGCAAGAATCTTGGTAATCCTTCAAGAAACCACTTTCACCTATCAAGATTCTTAATTTCAACAAGTAATTACACATGCAGGAATATAAAATCATAAAGGAACAATTACTAGACTACTCAAATTCACCATTATCACATAACAACAAAGATTAAAACAGTAATCAAAGATTAAGATCTTCACCTGAGAACCCATTTCGACTGAGATCTAACTCTTTCAATGGAATCAAGCTCTCCAAAAGCTCTTCTGGTATCGGCCCAAACAATTGAGCATTACTTAATCTCAAAACCTGAAGATTTGGTAATGACCCAAATGAAGGCAACCTCCCATTCAACTCATTATCACTCAAATCCAAAACATGCAAATTTCTAAACAGAATCAAAGCATCACCACTGAAAAAACCACCACCCAATCGATTATGACTCAAATTCACATACTGCACAGTGTTAACCACACTAGGAACGTTGCCAGAATCCATAGATAACGACCCGTAAAACGCATTATCACTCAAGTCAACGTATTGCACATTCCTAAGCTCAGAAAACAAAACCCCCAAATCACCCCATAACGAATTTGAATGCAGATCAAGAACCGCTAATTGCTGTAAATTCTGAATCCCATTCGGAAACCCACCTGTGAAGTTGTTGCTAGACAGATTGAGGTAATTTAACCCGTACAGATCGTTAATTCTAGCAGGAATTGGACCGTAAAACTGATTTCCAGACAGATCTAGATACTGAAGAGCATACATTAATCCAAGCGCCGGAACAATCCGGCCGGTGAGTCTGTTGCCGGAAAGACTCAAATTCTTTAGATTCTTCAACGTTAAGAGTGTGAAAAACTTGATTTCTCCGGCTAAGTCAAGCCGGTTAAGAACAATCGAGGTTATAACATCATTTTCGCCGCACGAAATGCCGTAAAATTGGGGGCAACCTGAAGCTGGATCCGAGCTTGAAACATTCCACGTATCGAACACTTTTCTCAAGGGATCTTCACTGATCCCCTTTTTGAACTCAAGCAATGCCCGGAGTTCATCCGGCGATGAAGCTCCAGCGGCGAAGACGGTACACAAGAACAAGTACAAGAACAGCAGTTGCATTCGCATATCGTCGATTTGTGAAGGGAATCAGGAATTGAAGTCAGGATTGGAGTTAAATGGTTATTGGGTATTGAAATTTGATGAAAGGAAGTAGAAATCAGCCATTGAAACCAGTAATCTTCACCATCTTCTCGAAGCTAGTTAGGGATTCAAAAGCTGGCTTTATGAATTATGACACCAGATGCAGTATTCTACGCCCCAAAATGAACATAAATCGACATAAGAAACAAATCATTTTCCTTTTATTTATTTTTCCTTATACCCTATCTTTTAGTTCCACATTAGGTTTTTTTCAACCCAAATCCCATAATTTTAGGTTATATTTAGGCGCTTCTGTTTCTTGATACTTTATGATTTGAGAACCCTAAATTTGTTCCTAATTGCTCAACATCTTAATTTTGGTTGGTTTGGTATTATTGCTTTTAATTTGTAAGTATCATATTTACTTGAATTAGGGTTTTTTTTTTTTTAATAACGAGTTTATTGAGAAAAATGTTTTGAATTTATAGCTTTCTAACACTTTAATATGAAGATCATGGTCCCTATCTATTAATGCAACCAATACCACAATATGTAGCATGTTTATGTTCAATATTTTGTTATTAATATTAATAAGGTAACATAAAAATTGTTTTTTTTTCTTGTCAAATATAATGGGTTGTCTTATATAATGAATGATATTGAACACAAATCGTTAATAAACGGGTTCTATAATCATTGAAAAGTTGTTGATGATATGAAACAGAAATCGTTATTAAAAGGGGTCTATAATAATTATAAAGTTGTATTTCAAAGTTAAGGACTCTAAGAAACAAAAGAACATAAAATGTAAATAATAATAATTTGAAATAGACCACAAATATTAAGTATTAACAATAATGTTGATTTGCTACTACAAATCTCTCATTTAAATTCTTAAAAAGAAATGAGCAAATAACAATCTTGTAAAATTCTCTTGTGAGTACTATATTCTAAGGAAACACAAGAAGTTATGAAAACCCCCATGGGAGTGTATTCATGGTATACAAAAGAGGATTACATGACATGTATATAAAGTCATACAAGTATAATACACATTTATACAGTTGATAACAACAACCATTTTTAATAAAATTCAACTAACAACAAAGGTATAGTAGAGTCAGAAGATGTGAGACGTAGGCAAACAATATATTTATCTTAGAGGATTGAGATGGTTGTTTATAAGAAAACTTTAGCTCCAAATCCTAATTAGGAAGTGAAAATAATAGTATTAGTAAGCCACCAATAAAGAAAAATGGTGAAAAAGAATTAAAATAAACATAGAAATCATAAAAACACAAAGACAAGATGAAGCTATTATGTAAAGAGCACCAAAAGTACAAGTAAAGTGAAAACCCTAAAATAAAGCCAATCCATGTATGTACCCTATCTCAAAATATGTTAGTGCACAAAAATGTCCCTAGTTCTATGTTTTGTATGATCTTAATGTATAAAGTTTATCTTATTAATGAAGATCAGTTATTATATATTGTTCTTTAATGTTTATTCAAGTTTATATGTGTTTGACTATGGTTGACTTTGATTATATATATCATATAGACCCATTCGTGCGAATGACCCTAAGAATGAGGTCTTTCGGGCGAATGAACGCCTAGCGAATGACTGGGGTGAACGAATGAGTCATCCGCATGACTCATGCTCATTCGGCTGAGCCATTCGCCGAATGAGTGATTCGGCCACTCATTCGGCCGAATGAGTGCAAATATATATACTTCTGCAAACAGATTCAAACCTAACTCTCCCGAGCCTCCTCTCTTCCCAGAGCACTCCAGAGTCATACCCTTAGGGTTTTGAGTGGTTCTTTGCTGTCCAACTTCGATTCTCACCCCATGGTGTTCGATTTCGATCCAAACGTTCACTCCTCATAATCGGATTGCCACGGGGCTTGGTGTTTTCAATTGGAAAACCCTGGAATAGGATTCCGCACTATTCCAGTGGCTGTAGAGCAGATTCCTTGGTGAACCGGATTATTTCCGGGCTCCAAATAGGTCCTACAAAGTGTTATCAGAGCTTTGGATCTTGATTCTGCTCAATTTTCAATCCAATCACCATATTTCAGATTGGTTGTTCGAGATTTTCTAAAACCCTAACTTTCTTGCCCTTCAAGTTACTGTTTCATTATAAATCCGTGGGCTTTTGTGGATGTTTTGACAAATCGATCATTCCAATTGCTTGGTAATGATGTTTTGAACTTTTGTACCAATTTTGGTGGTTAGATTCACTCTAAATCAAAAGTTATCACGATTTTTGTTGCTAAAAACCCCAGATTATACGAATGAGTCGATCATCCGAATAAGTCGTCCGAATAGCTCTCTTTCGACCGAATAGCTTCATTCGTCCGAATAGCTCTCTTTCGGTCTTCCACTCATTCGGTCAACTACTCCTTCGGTCATCTGCTCATTCGGTCCACCTTTTATTTGGACTTCAGGTCATTTTGTCCACCTTTCATTCGCCTCCGATCACTCATTCGGTCTCCCCATTTCATTCGGTCAGTTCACTCTTACTCGGTCCCCGACATTCGGTCGTTTCAGGGTCATTCAGCCATCAGTTTTGAAATTTTTCTAAGTGTTGGATACATTTGTTCTTGACATAATGGATGATCTAGCTTTAATGGCTAACCAGAATCATAGGATTCAGACCTTGATACTCACAGAGACTGAGACAGGGAAAATAAAGCTCCTAAGTTGCTTTCATTAGATGATTACCCTCATTGAAGTACATATTTGAAATACACATCAATGGAGTTGATACAAACTTGTGGATGATGATAGAGAGTGGTTATTTGAGACATCTGAATGAAGATGGAACTCCCATGTTAGTTACCTGGATGACTGAACCCCAAAGAAAGTTATATGACTTTGAGAAGAAAGCCTAAGCTATTCTGTCTCAATCCATTGCTACTGATATCTTTCATCAGTTAAGACAGTTTACATCTTCTAAGTTACTTTGGGATGCGTTGCAACAAAGATATGAGGGAAATGATGCTTTGAAGAACATAAAGTCCAAAGCTTTGAGGAAAGAGTTTAATAGTTTCATGTATGTGGGAAACGAGTCTCTAGATGATCTGATTGCTAGATTTTATCATCTTTTGAGTGAGTTGTTCAACCATCAGGTCAAGACTACAACACAAGAGAAAATTCAGTGTTTGGCAGATGCTTTACCTCCCAAATGGGAGTAATTCCTCATGGTCTTGAAGCAGAATGAGATGATGGCTAATATGGACATCAATGAGTTTATCCAGAAGATGAAAGAACAGGAAATTGAGAACAAGTGGAAGGCAAAGAGAGTCGCTCAAGTTCAAGATCCTTCATTGTATTACTCTACTCCTACTGTGGCAAGAGCTTCTTCTCATGCTCCATTGAAGACTGCTTTTGTCTCTCAAACTAAAGAAGCTCCTGTTTCAATCCAGATCCAATTCAGTCAATCATCCTCAACATCAACCTCTCAGAGAGAAAATAGTCATACAGTCACCAATCTGAAGACATACAACTTTGATAAAGTGACTGTGGAGGTTGCAAAAGAGCACATGGGTCTTCAGTCTACTCTTGTGAGCTCTTATGATGGATTACTAGCCGGGCAGATTGGTAATCCTCACTGGACAAATGATGGTTATTCTCATATAGACCCGGATGATATGGAGTGGATAGACATCATGTGGGCTCTTGCCAGTGCAGTAAGAAGAGCTAAGAATTTTGTGAGAAGAACTGGAAAAGATATCAATCTGAACAAGGATTTAAAATTTGGTTTTGATATGTCACTTGCTATAATTGTGGAGAAAAAGGACACTTTGCAAGACAGTGCAACAAACCAAAGAAGATGGGCAACAAGAAGATCATCTGCAGCAAACCCAGAACGAAGACTTGTACCCATTGATACTCCCAATCATGCAAGTTCTTCAAATGCTAGCAAAGCCTTGATGGTTCAAAATGATGAAGGCGAAAACTAGGATTTCAGATTCAATCCTGATCAGGGAGGAGAAGATAAAGCCTGTGTTGCAGAAATCCAGAAAGTTGATGAATCTAGTGATGAAAGAACTTCAGAAGAAACAAAGACCAGTCTGGAGGAATCATATGGATCAGAATTAGAAAGCACTTCAGACTCAAACACTCAAGGAGATTCTGATGCTGAGTTTGAAGTGCAACCAGCTACACAGTTTGCTATGATGGTGAACACTTCTGCTACCTCTCAATCAGATCAGGTATATGATGACTGTTCTTCTTCTCATTCCAGATGCTTTAATTGTATTGACCTTGACAGTAAGGTCCTGGCTTATCAGAAGCACAATTCTGACTTGATCAGCGATCTCAACCAAATGATTGAAGCAAATAGAATTTTAAAATCAAATGAAAAAGATTTTCAGACTAAAATTGATTTGTTAAACAGACAGTTACATGAGGCTGAGATCGCTGTGCTCAATAAGCAGGATGCAATTACTTCTTATCTCAACACTATAAATGAGACTAAGAAGAAACTTGCCATAGTCGAGTGTGACTATGAGACTTTAATCCAGAAGCTCAAGAGCTATGAAAGCTCTTCATACATCATTGAGCACATGATCAGTAATGGACCTGATCAAACTGGGAAGGGTAAAGAAACAAAATATAATCATTGCCCCCCACCAGTCTTGAACTGCTTTGTCAATTCCTCCAAATGACAAAGAGATTAAAGACTTTCAAGTGACAACTCCATTAGTTATTGATCCTATTGGGATTATTTCTGACGATGGTTCCTCAATGTCTGAGGAATCTTTTGTGGAGGGAGTGGTTGAAGACTGGGTTTTTGATTCTGAGGATGAATCTGATGTTTCTTCTCTAGTGTCTTGTGTTAAGAATCAGACATCTGTGGCAAAAAAGGCTGACCCAATCTTACCTAAGACAAACATGGCTTCAAAGTTATCCAAAGCCATCTACTTTGTGAAGTCTTCACAGGATGGTGAAGCAAGAGAGACCAAAGAGACTGAGAAACCTGTTTTTAATGGTACAAAGGGTTTGGGTTTTGTGCAAGACAAAACTAAGAAAAAGTTTTTCAAATAAAAAATTCTCAGTCTAACGCCAAATAGTTTTATCACAAAGACAAAAGAGTTTGCTTTGAGTGTGGTGCACCTGGACATGTTGTCAGATATTGTCCTCATCTGATCAGACCTAAGGTTGCACCACCCAGAAAACAAAATCAGAATCTTATCAAACAAGTCAAATCTGATTGTAAATCATCTCAAGCAAAGCCCAAACAACCCAATCTTGTCAAGCCTTTGGATAAGGGTAAAGGGAAAGTTGTAAATTTGGATGTTCCCAAGGTTGTAAATGCCAATAAATCCAAACCATCTTCCATCTATTTGAAAAACTCTTTCAGTAAAAACATAGTCTGGAAAGTTAAGTCTTCAGAGACTTCAGTTTCAAACACTCCAGACAAGGCAACCCCAGATGGAAAATGGATTGATGTTTGGATCCGAGACTCATTGGGTCAACCCAAGACTGTAAAGGCTTGGGTTCCCAAATTGAACTAATAGTTTTTGTTTGTGCAGGTTGCCCCAGCTGCTGCTCTTAACAGCACTTGGATCGTTGATAGTGGGGCTTCAAGGCACATGAATGGAGATATTTCGCTGCTCACCAATGTCAATTCAATTCGAGGTGGATATGTAGCGTTTGCCGGTGAGAAAGGTGGGTTCATTACCGGAAAGGGTATTCTTTGAAACGGCCAAGTTTCATTTGACAAAGTCAGATATGTGAAGCAGCTGGAGAACAATCTACTGTCAGTCTCACATATTTGTGACAGATTTTCAAGAAGGGTGCTGACAAGTAACGAACTAGGTCCAAGAAGGAGTATGTTAGTGCACAGAAATGTCCCTAGTTCTATGTTTTGTATGATCTTAAAGTATAAAGTTTATCTTATTAATGAATATCATTTATTCTATATTGCTCTTTAATGTTTATTCAAGTTTATATGTGTTTGACTATGGTTGACTTTGATTATATATATCATATAGACCCATTCGTGCGAATGACCCTAAGAATGAGGTCATTCGGGCGAATGAACGCCTAGCGAATGACTGGGGCGAACGAATGAGTCATCCACATGACTCATTCGGTTGACCAGCTCATTCGGCAGAGCCATTCGCCGAATGAGTGATTCGGCCACTCATTTGGCCGAATGAGTGCAGTCTATATATACTTCTGCAAACAGATTCAAACCTAACTCTTCCGAGCCTCCTCTCTTCCCAAAGCACTCCAGAGTCATACCCTTAGGGTTTTGAGTGGTTCTTTGCTATCCAATTTCGATTCTCACCCCGTGGTGTTCGATTTCGATCCAAACGTTCACTCCTCATAGTCGGATCGCCACGGGGCTTTGTGTTTTCGATTGGAAAACCCTGGAATATGATTCCACACTATTCTAGTGGCTGTAGAGCAGATTCCTTGGTGAACCGGATTGTTTCCGGGATCCAAATAGGTCCTACAGTCATTTAGATCAATCTTACATGTTCATAATATCCTATTATTAACCATCTTCTCAAAGAGATGCAATTTTAGCAAAGACAAATTTGCTCATCACAGGTTAGTTTGGGTTTGGCCGTCATCCCTTTTATAATCATTAAATTATTAATGTCATTTGTTTTCTCTTTACGTACCTAATTCATCTTAATTTAATCTCTATTATCTTATCTGATATATTAGTCACTTTTAATCTTAAAAAAACTCATTTTTTATTTGTGCAAGCTTGTGTGGCTACTCATTCACGTAACATCTTAATGAACATCTTAATAGAAAAGTGACATCTTAATAGAAAAAATACGTCTGCATAAACATCTTAATGAATCAGACATTGAGACAAGTCTGAATGAACATCTTATCTGAATAGAAAAAATATGTCTGCATAAACATCTTAATGAATCAGACATTGAGACAAGTCTGAATGAAAAAACAAGGGGTGGACGGTCTCATTATTCATCCATAGATTTCTGCTTCTTCGGCAAACAACAGAACAACTCTTCTGTTGGCGCAAATCTGAACACCACCGTCCCCTTTGTTATTCACCGATCGAGTCCTGCTTCTTTAATTGACATCTCTTATGTCAGCGTACATCACTATCCACTTAATTTTAACCTAATTTCTTGATCACCAAGTATGGGTTTATCTTTCGACCTGTAGGACCAAGATTGATCTCGGAAACAGCACGAAATCAAGAGAAATCTGCTCTATAGCCTCTGGAATAGTGCGGAATCCTATTCCAGGGTTTTCCAATCAAAACCAACAGCAACCGTGATGATTCGAAGGTAGGAGATGAACGTTTGAGTGAGAATCGAACACCACGAGCTATGAATCGAACTTGGACAGCAAGAAACACTCAAATCTTCAGGGGTTTGACACTGGAGTACACAGGGAAGAATGAGGGTTCTCAGAAGTTAGGGTTGAAATGATTTTAAACTTGTATTTATATGTAGTAGACATTCGGCCGAATGAGTGGCCGAAACAACTCATTCGGCGAATGACTCTGTCGAATAGGTAATTCAGTCGAATGAGTCATTCGGCGAATGACTCATTCGCTGACTTTAGACATACTCTAGTTTCATTCGGCGAATGACTTCATACGTTAGAGTCATTCGGCCGAATGAACAATACTCATACTCAATTACTTAATAAACCAAATCACCCGATCATATAATCAATTAACTAAAATATAAACATTAAAAACAATATAGAAAGACAACTTCTATTAATATAACTTGATTTTTACATGATGAATGATATAAAATCGAACTAGGGACATTTAGTGCACCAACAAACTCCCCCTTGGACCTAGTTCAACTCTTGGAAGTGTCTTTCTTGAAATATTTCTCAGAAATTGCTTTCCAGTCAGCTCCAGCATGAACCTTTAAGCATATGCAGATTCGGATTACTCTCATGAACTGAAGTGCCTGTTCCATATCCTGTACGTCGAAGAAAATCTGATGACGATACAATGTTATAACATCTTTGTGGGACAAGTTAGTCAACCACATAGGCTCAAAAATCCTCACAGTCTCCCATTTCTTGTCCTTGCATAGAACAATCACTGCTTCTCCAGTACGACCGTCATAATACCACCATCGGAAGCCTTCCATAAAATCTTGACGCATCTTCCGTAAAGGAATCTTCTTCAAGACTTTAGGGGGAAGCCACTTCAGGATAACTTTATGTTTCCGGGTGTCTCCATCAATCTCTGGAAGATAGTAACGTTCAGGCTGTTGAGGTTGGAAGTTCACCCACCGCTTTCGGTACTCGTACTGGATCTGTCGAGAGAACCAAGCAGATATCCCCGAATCTTCACTGTATAGCATCTTTAGACGTGCTAATTGATTCACTTCAAAGCCTGGCAACGTCTTAAAGTCATGGGGATGCTTGAAGTAATCTATTCCTCTCTCTCTTTTCACTGCATAACATCCAAGGTCGTGGAAGTAATCTATTCGCCGAATGAGTCAGACGAAAGGGCGGTTGAAATTCAAACACATTCGCCGAATGTAATTGGCGAATAAGATATTCGTCACAACTCATTCGTCGAATGTGAATGTCGAATGAGTCATTCGACACACTTCATTCGCCGAATGAGATGTACTCTATCACAATTGATTCGGTCGAATGACTCATTTGCAGAATGAAGTCATTCGAATGACAAAATTTCAAACCTCAATCGGGCGAATAGGTGTTTTAACACCCAAAACACAAACTTTTTCAGATTTTACATTTTGAACATCAAAATTGTAACAATTATGAAGATATGTCTTATGAAAATATGTCTGGTTGGTTCAGGATTCAGATGTGACAGACATCCGAACCTACAAATGATCATCTAAACTAGAATTGAAAATAGAAAATCTTTTTGTACTTTTCTGAAACAAACTTACAACTGTACAACTAGTAACTAAAGACAAAGAAACACATGTTTTTGTGGGACGTCTATTGAAAAGATAACACATGCATCTAATCACATCACATCAGCTTCATTGACTGTTTCACCTTAGACACATTTATCTTACGATACGATTACTGATATATTTGTCCAATCTTAAACCATATAATACACAACTACCTAACAAGCTTTATGATTACTCACGTTTTCTGATTGAGTTCCCCATTTCATTTCACCATTAAAGATCAATATCAGTTTATAACTCATTTCTGCATATCTTAGTCATCATAAATTCAATAAGATTTCAAATTTATTATCTTTTTGTATTATTCTTGTTCTATCCAAATGGACGGCTTCAGCTAGGTTCGTCCCAGAAATATGGCACGTGTATGGAATCGAACTTAATTTGTTCAAGTATTTCTCAAGCTTAATACCAGCTTGCATTTATTTTTCTTCAAGCTTAATACCAGCTTGTTTTTATTTTTCTTCAAGCTTAATACCAGCTTGTTTTTATTTTTCTTCAATTGAAGCCTCATTTGATTCCATGATGACTGGTGTATGCTTGATTTGAGTCAAAAACTATTTCTTACCTAAATGGTTTTATAAAATGGATTCCACAAATCAGACTTTCTAAGTTATCACAAGCTGTTTATTAGTTTGTAGAGTTGGCCTATCAGTACATCATATCATAATTTTCTTGTGTGTTTAGCTTACACATTCAATTCAGCTTCTATATCATGATAGATTAATGTGTCACATTTTCAAAGAAAGACCATCTCAATTTTAACTTTTTCAATTGTTTTTGGTTTTTCAATATTTAACTATCTCCTCCTAAAAACCTAAAACAGAAAATCTTTTTGAGTTTTTGATTAAGAAAAGAAACTAGATAAGAAAACGGAAATAAAATAAATAAACAAAACAAACACTATCTAAGAAAAACGATGATCATTTGTTAGATTCAGATGAAGGTAGAACTTCATCCTTTTGGAAAACACCATTGGCCGATAACAGATATAAAAATCTGGGTTTATCAAAGGCTTTTGTGAAAAGATCGGCTTTCTGGTGTTCGGTGTGAATTTTAATGACATCGATTAATTTCTTTTCAAAACAATCACGTATGAAGTGATATTTAATGTCGATGTGTTTTGTTTTGGAGTGCTGAACAGGATTCTTAGTGACAGCTATGGCAGCAGTATTATCAACATATATAGGAGTGTTAGAAAAATGTAACCCATAGTCCCTGAGTTGCTGTTGTATCCAGATGATTTGAGAACAGCAACTAGCAGTAGCAATGTATTCAGCTTCATAGGTTGAAGTAGACACCGACGTCTGCTTCTTGCACTACCAGGTAACTAATCGGGTTCCAAAGAACTGACATCCCGCAGATGTTGACTTGAAGTCTCTTTTGCAGCCACCATAATCAGAGTCACTGTATGCAGTGAGCTCAAAGTTATCATCATTAGGGTACCATAAACCAAGATCTGGTGTACCCTTCAGATAACGCATAATCCTCTTGACAGCAATGAGATGGGAAACTCTTGGTTTTGATTGATACCGTGCACACAAGCATGTGGCGAACATGATGTCTGGCCGAGAAGCAGTAAGATACATAAGAGACCCAATCATTCCTCGGTACAGAGTAGCATCAATTAACTCCCCCTTTTCATCTGGTGTAATCCCGTGATTGACAGCCAGTGGGGTACCAGCAGGCTTTGCATCAGACATACTGAACCGGCTCAGTATGTCCCCAACATATTTGGTTTGATGAATGAAGATTCCTGCCTCAGAATGATCTACTTGTAATCCCAGAAAAAATTTCACCTCTCCCATTGTTCTCATCTCGAACTTCTCTTTCATAACCTTTTCAAAATATTTGCACAGATCATCATTTGTTGAACCGAAGATGATGTCGTCCACATATACTTGCAGCAAGAGTAAGTCACCATCCTTTTCTCGAATGAACAGTGTACAGTCAATGACACCTCTTCTGAACCTGTTGTTCAGAAGGTGAGTAGACAATGTTTCATACCAAGCTCGCGGTGCTTGATGCAATCCATATAAGGCCTTGTCTAGCTTGTAGACTTGGTCTCTATGCAATGGATCCTCAAACCCGGGAGGTTGACTGACATACACTGTTTCATTTATCACACCATGAAGAAATGCACTTTTTACATCCATCTGGTAAACTTGAACCTTTTGAAGGATGCATAAGCCAAGAAGATACGAATGGCTTCAAGTCTAGCAACTGGTGCAAATACTTCATTGTAGTCCAAACCTTCTATCTGTCGGAATCCCTGAACAACCAGACGTGCCTTGTTTCGCACTATGATCCCGTGATCATCTTTCTTGCAACGAAGAACCCATCGAGTGCCAATTACTTTTGCACCTTTTGGTCTGTCAACCAATTGCCAGACACCTAACTTTTTGAACTGAAGGAGTTCTTCTTGCATTGCGTATACCCATGACTCTTCCTTGAGAGCTTCAGTGACAGTACGTGGCTCAACTTGGGAGATGAAGTAGGAATGAGCACAAAAGCTTACATCTGCAAAATCAAGAATGTCTGCAAGTCCTCCTGAAGAAAGCTGATTTCTTGTCTTGACCCCATCCAAAGGACTTCCAATAATATTTTCTTGAGGATGAATCCGATTAATTCGTCCAACAGGGTGAGCGGGAACTTCAACCTGTGGATCAAGATTATTCAAATTCAGATCCTCAAGTCCTGGTATAAGATTGTCAACAGCTGGTTCAGGGGCAGCTAAGGGAACTGAGTTGTCGTCTGTGTCTGAACTGTCATCATTTGTCTGTGCTGTGGGAGTTGAAACAGATGAAGGTTGCATTTGTTCTTCAGGTGCATTCTGTGCATCATACAGCATCTGAACAGCAACATCTTCATCAGTGTACATGGGAGGCATGTTGAAGGAGTCAAACAGATCAGAATAGTTGAACATCCAATCAGGACCCTTCCCTGGCGGGGGCATGGAATACTTCTGAACATCAACATGGTACCACTCCTCCACATTGTGAGTTGATCTGTTATAAACTCTTTTATTTGGAGTGCTGTACCCAAGAAAATACCCTTCTTCCACCTTTTCATTAAACTTGCTTTGCTCATGTTTCTTAAGCATAGTGCATGGTGCACCAAATGGTTCAAGGTACTTAAGATTTGGCTTTCTGTTATGGAGCAGTTCGAAGCAAGTTTTCCCATGTCTCTTTACTATCAACATTCGATTTAGAGTGTAGCAAGCATTAGCTATAGCTTCATTCCAGAATTGAACTGGAAGAGACGAATCTGCAAGCATAGTCCTAGCAGCCTCAATCAAAGTCATGTTCTTTCGCTCAGCAGCACCGTTCATTTGGGGAACATATGGAGCACTAAATTGTTGAACAATACCTCGTTCATTACAAAAGTTCTCCATGTTGTGATTTTTGAACTCTGTCCCATTGTCGGTTCTGAATATGCGAATCTTGAGCTTATAGAGAGATTCAAGTTTAGTAACCAACACTTGAATACAGTCAAACGTTTCCGATTTCTCCTTCAGAAAGAAAACCCAAGAGTATCTGGAATATTCATCAGTGATGACAAGACAGTACTGATCCCCAGCAATACTCTTGCGGTTAACTGGACCAAAAAGATCCATATGGAGTAGCTCAAATGGAACAGTGATTGAGTGATACTTCTTCGGTTTGTGAGACTGTTTGACTTGCTTTCCTTTCTTGCAAGATACACAGACATCAGACAGCTTGAAATTCTTCAGACAGACCCCCTCAACCAGATTGTTGTGTACCAAGTGGTTCATCTTGCGTAGACTCAAATGACCCATCCTCTTATGCCAAAGTATTGAATCTTTTTCAGTTGCCTTTGACATAAAACATGAAGCTGTGGAGGATGTAGTTGAAGCTGTGGCCATATTGAGTACGTACAGGTCTTGCTTCCTGGGGGCAGACATCAAAATCCAATCTTCAGGAATAACTACGTCTTGCTTTAGAATGTAGCATTTGGAGTCATCAAAAAGAACTTTGTAGCTTTTATCACAGATCTGTGATACAGAAAGCAGATTATTCTCCAATTGCTTGACATATCTGACTTTGTCAAATGAGACTTGCCCATTTGATAAGATTCCCTCTCCCGTGATGGAACCACCTTTATCACCAGCAAAAACTACATAACCACCTCGAACTGAGTTAACCTCGGTGAGTAGCGAAATATCACCAGTCATATGCCTAGAAGCCCCACTATCAACAATCCAATTGCTGTTAAAAGCAGCTGTTGGGGCAACCTGAACATATATGAAACAGTTAGTTCAATTTGGGAACCCAAGCCTTGATAGTCTTGGGTTGACCCAATGAGTCTCGGATCATAACATCAATCCATTTGCCATCTGGAACAGCCTTGTCTGAAGTGGGTGGAACTGTGGTCTCAGACTTTACTTTCCAGATTGCATTTTTACTGAAAGATTTTTTTAGATAAATGGATGATGATTTAGATGGATCAATATTAACAGTTTTGAGAACATTCGAGTTAATCAGTTTCCCTTTACCCTTGTCCACAGATTTAGCCTGATTTGGTTGTTTGGGTTTTGGCAGGACTGACTCAGGATGAAATTTGACAGATTTGACAAAAACTTTACTTGGTTGTCTGGGTGGTGCAACCTTTGGTCTAATCAACTGTGGGCAGAATCTAACAATGTGCCCAGATGCACCACACTCAAAACAAACTCTCTCACCCTTTTTGTGAAAATGTTTTAATTCAGAAAAAGAAGGCCTTTTAGGTTTAAAAACATTTGTTTTAGGCATTTTCTGATTAAAACCCAAACCCTTTTTACCATTTGGAACAAGATTGTCAAACTTGTTCAACACACAAGCTTCATTTTCTGTTGAGGCTTTCACAAACTTTAAGGCTTGATAAATCTTTGAAGAAGAGATTGGGTCGCCTTTCATAACAGCAGAGGGTTGATTCTGAGCAGTAATACTATCAGATGAATCGTTAGATTCATCATCAGAATCTGAAACCCAATCTTCAACAGTCCCATCCACAAGAGATTCCTCTGTCAGGGAGGAACCCTCATCAGTAATCATCCTAATTGGATCAATTACTAATGGAGTTTTGACTTGAAAATCTTTAACATCTTTGTCATTAGGTGAGTTGACAAAGCTGTTTAAGATTGGTGGAGGACAATGCTGATAATTCTCCTTTCCCTTATCCTTTTGATCAGTACCCTTACTGATCATGTGCTCAATGATATATGATGCACTTTCATAGCTCTTGAGCTTTTGACCCAGGGTCTCACAGTCACATTCTACTATGGCTAACTTCTTCTTTATCTCATTAATGGTATTGAGATAAGAAGTAATAGCATCTTGCTTGTTTAGAACAACAATCTCAGCCTCAAGAAGTTGTCTGTTTAAAAGTTCAATTTTAGATTGAAAATCTTTTTCATTTGCTTTTAAAACTTTGTTAGCATCAATACATTGG
This sequence comes from Mikania micrantha, assembly GCA_009363875.1. NCBI lineage: Eukaryota > Viridiplantae > Streptophyta > Magnoliopsida > Asterales > Asteraceae > Mikania > Mikania micrantha. The sequence continues at coordinate 19,965,200 of CM018685.1, forward strand.
TTGAGATCACCGATCAAAGTAGCATTGCTATTCTGATAGGAAAGAACCTTGCTTTTAAGGTCAACACAATTAAAACAGTTAGAATCAGAAGATGAACAATCATCAGATACCTGCTCAGATTGTGAAGTTGCAGCAGGTGTAGCAGATGAATTTACCATCAAAGCAAACTGAGTAGGAGGATCTTCAATATCAGCCTCAGAATCAGATTGAGTGTCAGAATCAGTCAAGCTCTCAGACTCTGATCCAGATGTTTCTTCTATCTTGATCTGTGCTCTTTCAACAGTACTCTCCTCAAGTTGATCATCCATCTTCAGGATCTCAGCAACACAAGCTTGATCTTGCCCCCCTGTTCAGAATTAAATCTGAAATCCCAGTTTTCACCTTCATCCTGCTGTACCATCAAAGCTTTGCCTGTATTTGAAGAATTGGTCTGAGCAGGAGAATCAATAGGAATAAGTCTTCTCTCTGGATTTGCTGCAGAAGACTTTTGATGCTGAAAAGGATTCTTGTTTCCAGCTTTCTTAGGATGCTTGCACTGTCTAGCAAAATGACCCTTTTCTCCACAATTGTAGCAAGTGACAGAAGCCATATCAAACCCAAACTTTGAATCTTTGTTCAAGTTGATGTCTTTTCCAGTTCTCTTCACAAACTCCTTTGCTCTTCTGACAGCACTAGCCAAAGCCCACATTATATCAATCCTTTCCATGTCATCTGGATCTATCTGAGAGTAATCATCATTAGTCAGATAAGGATTGCCAATCTGTCCTGCTACTAAACCATCATAAGAGCTGACTAGAGTAGATAACAGTCCCATGTGCTCCTTGGCAATCTCTACAGTCACTTTATCAAAGTTTTCTGTCTTTAAACTGGTTACAGGCTGATGATGTTCTTTCTGAGGATTGGATGAAGAGGATGATTGACTAAAATGAATCTGAGTAGATGATGGAGCTTCAGTAGTCTGAGAAACAAAAGCTGTCTTCAATGGAGCATGAGAAGATGATTTCTCAACTGTAGGAGTAGAATAATACAACGATGGGTCCTGGACTTGAGCAACTCTCTTGGCCTTCCACTTGTTCTCTATTTCTTGCTCTTTCAGCTTTTGAATGAAATCATTTATGTCCATATGAGCCAACATCTGATTCTGCTTTAGTACCATCAAAAATGACTCCCACTTTGGAGGTAGAGCATCTGCCAAACACTGGATCTTTTCCTGAGTAGTTGTCTTGACTTCATGATTGAATAACTCACTCAAAAGATGATAAAATCTAGCAATCAACTCATCCAGTGACTCATTTCCCACATACATGAAGCTATTGAATTCCTTTCTCAATGCCTTTGACTTGATACTCTTCAAAGCATCATTACCCTCATATCTTTGTTGCAGTGCATCCCAAAGTAGCTTTGCAGAGGTAAACTGTCTAAACTGATGGAAAATATCAGTGGCAATGGACTGGGATAGAATAGCATAGGCTTTCTTCTCATAATCATACAGCTTACTCTGAGGCTCAGTCATCCGTGTGACTAACATAGGAGTTCCATCTTCATTGAGAGGCCTCAGATAACCTCCCTCAATCATCATCCATAAGTTTGTATCCACCCCATTGATGTGGATCTCAAATCGATACTCCCAATGTGGATAATCATCTAAGGATAACAACTTTGGAGCTTTATTAGAGTTCCCAGTCTCAGTCTCAGTCAGTAGCAAAGTCTGAATACGATGATTCTGGTTCGCCATCAGTGCTAAATCTTCCATTTAATCATAAATGACAAGGTTCAACACTTAGAAAAATTTGCAGAATGATAGCCGAATGAAGATCCTTTGGGAGAATGTCGGGGGCCGAATGTGATAGAACTGGCGAATGAGAGGCTGAGTATGACTGTCTGGCGAATGAGAAGAGAGAATGAACCTATTCGGCGAATGAAAGGGTCGAATGAAGCTATTCGCCGAATGAGAGATCGAATGAGGGCTATTCGTCGAATGAGACAGCCGAATGTGGCTATTCGGCGAATGAGGCTTATTCGGCTGAAACTATTCGGCCGCCATTGACATTCGGCCAATCTGAGGGTTTTTGCAACAAAAATCGTGATAACTTGAGATTTTGACCAGATCTAAGTACCAAATTTGGTACAGAACATCATGAGATGATAATGAACAAATTGGGATAAACTTTTTGACAAAAACACCACAATAATTCACGGATTTGCAATGAAACAGTAACTCTTAGGACAAAAAGCTTAGGGTTTTTGCAGATCTCGAACGAACAATCAAAGATATGATGATTTGGATTGGAAATAGAGCAAAATCAAGAGCCAAAGCTCTGATACCACTTTGTAGGACCAAGATTGAACTCGGAAACAGCACGAAATCAAGAGAAATCTGCTCTACAGCCTCTGGAATAGTGCGGAATCCTGTTCCAGGGTTTTCCAATCGAAACCAACAGCAACCGTGGTGATTCGAAGGTAGGAGATGAACGTTTGAGTGAGAATCGAACACCACGAGCTATGAATCGAACTTGGACAGCAAGAAACACTCAAATCTTCTGGGGTTTGACACTGGAGTACACAGGGAAGAATGAGGGTTCTCAGAAGTTATGGTTAAAATGATTTTAAACTTGTATTTATAGGCAGTAGACATTCGGCCGAATGAGTGGCTGAAACAACTCATTCGGCGAATGACTCTGTCGAATAGGTAATTCAGTCGAATGAGTCATTCGACGAATGACTCATTCGCTGACTTTAGACATACTCTAGTTTCATTCGGCGAATGACTTCATACGTTAGAGTCATTCGACCGAATGAACAATACTCATACTCAATTACTTAATAAACCAAATCACCCAATCATATAATCAATTAACTAAAATATAAACATTAAAAACAATATAGAAAGACAACTTCCATTAATATAACTTGATTTTTACATGATGAATGATACAAAATCGAACTAGGGACATTTAGTGCACCAACACGACCAATTTAATCTTGAATGCAATGTTGAGATTTTTGATTACAGTTTTTGGTCTCTAGACTTTGAATCTGAGAATCTTTCTTCAATTAGTGTTTGTGATCAAAGTTTTTAAACTCCTGATTCCTGGGCTTGTGTGTTATTATTTGGAACGATAGGAAACTCATCTTGTTACATAAAAAAATTGTTGTGCTAGGTTTTTTACTCGTTCAGAGCTTTAACCAAACAATCTTAACTAGTTTAGCTCTTAACCATTCAGACATCTTATTTATTCAGTTCTTAATGATTCTGATCCTACCAAACAATCCCTAAATCAAGAGGACTGGAATTATATTTAAACCAAAACCTAAGGACCAAAATGAAAAATATGGGAATTTGGACTGTAACAGGCCACTACCAAAATCATAACACTTTATTATCAATTATCAAATGAACCTCTATAGATATAACTTGTATCTAGTGGCGAATCATGGTCTATGACATTTGTCAAGGTAACTCAACCCTATAGTAGTTCGTCATGTAAGGCGTAACTATCTGCTAAGTCACGAAATAAAACAGAGCACTCAGAGGGCGAGATGTGGTATGTTGACTCACTAGAGTCTTGTCATTCTTGAACTCCTGCCACCTAGCTTAATAGTCTGCCATGGGTCATAAATTAGTCTACATATAATTGAAAATGGTGGGTTCATTTCATAAATTTCAAAACACAACTTGTTCTTGCTTATAAGCGTACCTTACTCATATTAATTATTTCTTCAATAGGAAGCAACGATTAGAAACCTTGCTCGAGAAAGGCAGAGATAGAAGATATGTTGTTAAGTTAGAGACAAATATTAGAAATTCATAAGCTTGCACGAAGCTCAAATTTTAAAAAGGAAATTACATTAATACTTTTAAAACCATATTTATGTTTTCCAAAACAATCATTAATATAACTTTCAAGAAGTAATGTAGTTGTTAAAGTGGATGAGAGACAAGATAGAGGTCTCAAATTCAATTCCCACTTAGGGCTATTTTCCTTGGAGGCTATCACCCTGATTTTTTACAATCACGTTTTACCTGTTTCTCCTAGTTATTCAGGTATATGGTAGACCCTGGAGCTTAACATGTAAGTGGGTTCCAACGGTAAAACAAAATGTCATTAATATATTTAAATACTTTAATACATAATGCAAGCTCTAATTAAGCATTTAGGCCACATATATATATGTATAGGTTTGATTAAATGATATACATGTAATGGTGAAAGTTTCATATTGAGGCTAGTTTGGTTTCTGAAGTAGGAAAATACATGAAATAGGTTACCCATACTAGACCTACCAAATCTATGAGATCATTGTATACAATAATTGTACATTTGGGTAAAATTTTCACACCCCGACCAACGACGGAATACGTGGGGCTGCGATTGTGAATGCTCGTAAGCTCATGGTGCTATGTTTAGGTTTGAATATTTAAAACATCCATATTAAATTATTCCAACAAAACATTCAATAACATATAATAGTTCAAAACAAATTACAAATGAAATACTAAACAATGTTTTAGTTAAGTAGATCCTCAAACCTAATACGCATAACGTACCGACCTCACTCGCTGGAAGTTTGTCAAACTTATGGTACCACTATGTTACCGTCGGCTTGGACTCTGCCACTTAATGGTAAACGAACTATGATAAGGGACTTAATGCAGTTAAATCTCAATTGGCACATGATCACAGTGATATAATACACACAGTCTTACTAGTAATCAAATGTAATGTTATATTGTCATCTCATAGATATATGTTATCAACTCATAGTTATATGTTATCAGCCCATGAATATATGTATTTTGTCATCTCAAGCCCCTTTGATATCACAAAAGTATTTAGTTTTACCATAACATGCTCATACTTGTTTTGACATCCCACAATCATTGTTATTAACACTTGATAATCCCCATAGATATAAACATTTATTCACACAAAAATAGATATAGATGTATTAACAAAGGTAAAACCTTTGTTACATCATTGTTTGGAATAATGAAATAATGAACCAAAGCTTTTATAAAAGGTTCAAAATGCTTCTCAGCCCCGTAGTTTGAAATCAAAAAGATTAGAAAGGGGGCAAATGAATTCACCTTGATGTTGCGTTGGTTGACTGTTAACAAGAACGCACGTGCTCGTTGAATTTGTAATGTATTGTATTCAAAGCCCTGTGATTGATTTATTTGATGTTCACAACTTGTAAGTATGGGTTTTGTGTTATGAATAACCCTATAGATAGTTTAATTTGTTATAACTCCGCATTGATTCCATTTGACTTTTATTTTATTGCCTTTGTCTTAATCATAACTTGAATCTGAAGTATACTATCCCTTAACCACGTTAGTTAGATTTAGTAAATTAAAGTTTAATCTGATCCTTAGGAATAATCCTCATGTTAGGCTTTGAAACCATGTAATTCCCAGGCATTATCACCTATGATTTACTATATATATATATATATGTGTGTGTGTGTGTGTGTGTGTGTTTTCAAAAGCCTCTTGTTGTTAGTTTTAAAGATAACCAAGTAAATGTAAATAAACCCATGAAATTTTAGTTATTACTAGTTACTACCCTTGTTCATATTTATCTTGTTGTAACCAAAATACACTTAGTTTATATTAATATATTAGTATTAATATAGGTATGACAGTATCAACAAGCTTAAAATCGGTCAACACATAAGGAAAACCCTAGTGAGCCCTTGTCGACACTATCATGTCCAAACTGATTCCTCGACCTTATGTTTGATTAATAGCCATTGATTTTTAGTTCATTTCACTTGGATTTGGATGAGGTTAACTAGTATCGATGGCCCAGGTTAATATCGATGGTCTAGTATCGACTGAGACTTAGAAAAATCCAAGACTCCTTCTTTGATACTACAAGTATCGACATGTTCTTAGTATCGATGCCATGCACGTCGAAGCTAATAATATCGATGGTGACTCATCCCAATCTCCTTGGACCTGTCGATACTAATAGTATGAGAGGCTCGTCCAACCAATCAATATGGATGTAAGAAGCTGTTGAAGATGCATGTCATCGATACTAAGGTCTCTATGTTGTTCATCCATCGATATTAGTTCCCAGGTCTTTCCAACCAACCCAAACTCTTCCAAACTTAATTCTCAACCTTTTCCAAGTGTTCTAAACTCGTTTTCATGAAAATCTTATGTGTTTTGGTGGTCCTACAATGGTTGCGAACTCATGTATTCGGGTTTGCATGAAAACCCTAAAAAACCGAAGTTAAATTCCATTTTTACCTCGGTTTTTTGATTTCAATCCCGATCTATTGTACTTTCGCTCTCTAGATGTTCCAAGGATCGTTTTAGTACCAAGATCTCTTGATTTGGTTGAGAAATGAGGTGTTTGAGTGTTCAAGTTTTAGAGGGAGAGTGTAGAGAGAGAAAGCTCCAGTTTTTAGAGAGAGGAGGTATATGGGTGTAGTAAATGAGGAGAGGGAGAGTATTTAGGGTTCTTATACTCCGGTTTATTTCACCTGTGTTCGGTTTCCTTTTAACGCGTCGTTTTCAGAACATTATCTTCAATAAACGCATTTTTGTAAAATGGTTTCATTTTAAATCTTTTTAGGTTATGATTCCTAATAAACATTTTAAATTCCTCTTTATTATTTTAAAAGTTTCGAAAACGTTTATTTTAATGATTTCGACGATGGTTTTACTTTCTGATTTGGTTTTCTATTTAACAGATATCGTTTAGAACATTAAACCCAAAGATATATTTTGGTGAATCGTCACCCTCACAAACACACTATCAGTTTAATATTCATAAACGATATCAGATTTTGTTCTAGATTTGATATTCTCACTGACGATCACAACCTAACTTATTGTTTCACTTGTTCTCATTGATTTCTCGGTGTGTTGTCAGTTATCTGATTACTGTTATATAGGGATTCAAGTCACAACCGAACTGTTTTTGTCATTTCTACTCATGATGATTTGTTATTTCACATGAAATGTTGTTTGTTGTAATCCCAATTGTCATTGCATTCACAAAATTGTTCTCACACAATAGTTATTTACATAAGTAATCACATATAATAGTTATGAAAGTACACATACCGTACGATTGTCGGACGGTCACGTACCAGTTGTCACAAGTAGAAAGTTTCAAATGATGATTTTTGTCTATTAATGTGTTTAATAACAAGTTAGAATGGGTAGATTTGAAGAACTAAGGATTACAACCTTATGTTTCTAAAAATAGAAACTTTATGTTGAGAGAACATGTAATGCATGTAGATTTTGGGCATATTTGAGTGTTATGATAATGTTAATGGTCATAGAAACATGTTAAGATGGTTTGATTGTTGTAATATAAGTATTTATTCATAACTTTCCATTTATGGAAACTTTGATCGAGGATTTTGTGAAATAATGACATATGAGCATGCAAAACGATAAGAATCGATACAATATGTTATATTAATATAATATGAAGGTACTTGCATGATTAGCTGTATGAAAAAATGACAATATAGCAAACTTACTGAATATGGTAACTTTGGTTAGCTAAAAAGGGTTTTAGGCATGCTTGATGATACATGATGATGTAACACGTGTTGACATGAACGTATAAGGAAACTAGCATGCGTAGATTGATAAAAGATGATTTTTGATGCAAACTTGCCAAGTATAGAAACTTGCTAAATATGGAAACCTGCTAAAAATGGAAACTTGCTAAAAATGGAAACTTACTATAAATAGTAAGTTACTTGATAAACATGCACGATATGCCTACGTGTACACCTTGCTAATTAAGGACACTTAAAGAACGCTAAACAAATATTAACAAATTAAATATGTCACCAACGAGTCGTTGAGTCAACACAGTCAAACACAGTCAAACTTGGTCAAACACAATCGAACATGGTCAAACACAACAACTTGGAGTTTACGACCTATGTGAGTTTACGACCCCTTTTCTATTTTTTTTAAATTTTAAACCGTTTACCTCAAATTGGGGGAGATTACATGCAAACATTTATTGACAAACATTTTTGATATATGACTGTTATGTTGTACAAACATTTTGAGTGTGCTATATCGTAACAAAGTCCTCACAAAATTGTATCGTTAGTTAACATAAGCGAGGCGTTCTTGAATGGTACTATTGGGCTCGACGATAACTCTGACCGGTAGTGGTGCAACACACACTCTTGGTCTACAACTTTAACAATACCAGTATATGTCATGCAAAATATTTATTGTTTACTTTCATTAAACATGTGAAATAACCAACTTTATGTTGACACACTTTAGCATGTAACTCTCAAGTAACTAATGCACGTAAGGAATAGGAAAGCACAACATGGAGTCCTTGAAGTTCAATGCATATTTTAACAACCTTTTTGTGTATGTTATGCTACTACTTTCGATAACGTATTTTAGACAATTTACATTAGCTTTTTGTGTATGTAAAACTCTTAATTTGATGGTTGTGTTAAATGATAACCATGTATTTTCAAACTCATATAAAGTCGTTTTATATTACCAATGTTTCTGATCTTGCCACGTAACACCCCACGGTATGACACCACAAGTGATAAATTTGAGGGTGTGACATGATTTAAGTTTGCTTAACAGAAGAGGTGAAGTCGACATTACTATTGATAATAGCTTTGATCCTCACAAAATTTTTTGAGTAATAAAACCCGCTTTTTGATGTGGATGAATATAAAGTGATTAAATTTGCTATAAAATTAGGTGCAACTTATATGATATTGTGGTGCAAATGAGCAGGATTCCAGTTGTGCATTTTTCTTTCAACATTTTGACACATGAAGATGCAATCATATGTTGCAATTCATCGCATTTGTGAGTCATGAGGTTTTCAATTACGTTGAACATTACAAGAGCAATATGGCAATCAAGCAGCCCTGATTTTGATGACAACAACTGAGGTAGCTACTAAATTTTTATCTTTCTAAACATGCTCTCAACATTAAGATTAAGAAAATATAGTATACGTTATGAAATTAGGGGAAATAAGTGCATGGAATTAAAAAGTAAGTTGTCTTAAGTTCTTAATATGTGTAATTTAAGTGAATGATTATGACAAACTGTTTTCTTTTTTAGTAGGACTAGGATTTATTGTAGATTCGTGGGATGCATGTGTATAAAAATGAAGTAAGTAGTAATTGTAGGATTTAAATTAATTGTTTGTAGATTGATTATAGCAATACCTCTTTTGAAATGTGCATAATGCTATTATAACATACCCTTAAAGGAATATCTCTAAATGAGATAAGATTTGATTGAGCTAAAAAACATGTTTTGTATAAATCAAAAAACATATTCCTGGTTTTCTTTCGAAATTATAAAGACTATGAAATGTATTATATATTGTTTTGCAGGTTGTAGGGTTGTTTTGATGTGTTGCAAAAGTAGCCATTACTACTTCTGTAGGTCCAGATCTGATCAAGACTCGAGCTTTATGGCTCCAATCGACATCAAATGACTCTAAAGTGTGCGGAATCCAGATTAGAATCACAAGAGAAAATAGAAAAATGCAATCTTTGTATATTTCGTGAAGTTAGCAAGAACAATGCCTCAATACGTCTAGAGAGCAATTTCCTCGAGAATCCAAGCCTAGAACAGTACAAAATACGTCTATTTATACTACTCTGGGAGTACTCGAACCCTATACACGAAAATGGTTCGAGTACTCGAAAATCTAAGTACACGAAAATCACTGTACACGAAAATAGTCAAAATTAGGTCTTCAGCTTGTCACAGGTTGACTTTGTCGGTCTTTGTCTCTGAAGTCAACCAATAGGAAGTGTGACCGAGTGAGGACCAGCACCAGCATAGAGCTTCATCTCCATAGCAAATGCAACAACCCTGGTGAAAGGTTTTGCCTCTTCATCCCAATCGCCATAGATTCTGATAGGTGTATCGTGAAGCTTCTGCATATCTTCTTTTCCATACTTCAGAAGATCCATGGGATCCAAAATCATATCAATATTATTGATGTCGCCCTTGGTTCTGAGGATAATGGTTGTATGAGTCTTCTCATCAAAGTACCAAGAATCGAAGTTCACGAGCGAATTGTCAGGGACTCTTGTGGAAATCGGGACTGCTTTCTCTGTAGCTGGTGGCGGGTACTTGTAGTAAATCCACGGCTCCTTCTTAACTGGATCAAGAATACATGTAGAGACATATCTTTTCCCTTTAGCTGTCTTCATTGTAGGGAAGTCTCTGTCACACTGATCCTTGATGAACTTAGCAGACAGATCGGCTTGAGTATCTTTGGACGGGTTGAAGAACATAGCATTTTTGATGCTTCTGATATCAAATTTTGGCATCGAACAAAAGTCTCTGGGCCTCTTGAAGTATTCCAACTTCCCGTTCATCCTTTTAACAAGATAAAGTTGCTTATCCTTGTCATACATCTAGCATGTGACGTTTGATCTTTCATTTCGTACTGCATACATGTCACGAGATCCAGACATCCATGTAACATCATTGTGCTCTGCTTGTACTTCCCCCATCCAGGTTTGCTGCAGCTTAGGAGGAGCAGGAGTCCAATCGCTTTGTCTATCAAACCAACTATCAATCATCTTGCCTAGCGAAGCGACTTCTTGTCCTTGATGATTGACATACTTGTGAGCATACAAGTAGTCAACATAAGGATCCGTGGAGACATTGTCGAGTATGATGTTTTCTGGTTCTTCCGCGGATGCTCCCGTAGAAGATTCGGCAAACTCCTTGCGTTCTTGTCACATACAACATCAAAAACTGAGTCCATAGTGACATCAACATAAAGATTTCCAAGACCAGCTGCATTCAACTCCTATCCAAATCCTTCAAACAGGAAATTCTCAAGAAGGTCCTCGAATAAGTATTCAAAGTCTTCTAGAGGCTTCTCTGAGGATGGAGGATTCTCTGCATCATCACCGCCCTTAACATCCTTTTCGGGCTCATCCTCCTTTTGGCCTGACGAGCTTGTGCCTTGGCCCATATCTCCACCTGCGTTATCATCATCATCTTTCTGTCATCTTTCTTTTCTACTTTGTCATCATCATCTTCTTTCATTTATTTCTCTTCCTCATTATCTTCATCATCATCTTTATCGTTGTCGGCTTTGTCATCTTCCTGAATCTCAGACTTAGATCCAGTCAGCTTTTCAATCACTTTAGACAAACGACTGTTATCCTTTTTCAGCAGGCCGACGTCTTTGGTTTGCTTTCAAAGCTTCTCGCATATCATAACAAATCCTTCTTGCAGATTGGTGATGAGCTGGTCCTTAGTGGCAGAGTCTTGTTCTAATTGGAACACTCTTTCTTGCAACCACTCTAAATGCACAAGCGCCTTCTCAGGCATGTAAGGTGATTCTGATTGTAATGGTGCCTTTCCCTTGTCTTTCTTGGTCTTTGGTGGTGATGGTGGTGGTTGAGAGAAGTGTATGGGAATTAGAGAGTGTGGTGGAGATGATAATATAGCTTGGGTTGCTTCGGTGGTGATGGAGGTATGTGGAGGAATACGAGTTTAGGTGGATGATGTTGGTTGTGTGGGTGGTTTAGGCTTTGGTGGTGGTGGTGGTTTTGGTTGTGTGGGTTTAGGTGGAGGTGGTGGAGGTTGAGACTGGGTTTGAGGTGCCTGAGAAGATGAAGAATTGCATGAAGTCTTCTTCCTGAGCCTAGGATCCTTTGTCCTTTCGGATGTCATCTTTAACTTCTTTTTCTTTGGAGATGTCTCAGGAGTGGGAACGTAATCCGTATCCTGAATTTCTTCGCGTTCGGCCCTGGAAAGTGGTGGAATGAAAGGCTCAGGTTCTCGGATGATCTCTTCTCTACCTGATGAAGAAGATTCTGATGATGATTCTTCTATTGCCTTACTGGCTTCAGCACTGGTTCCTGCGGGAGGAAGATCGTGCTCATCAGCAACAAAAGCTGTAGTTCCCGCAGGATGAAGATCGTGTTCTTCAGCAACGAAGGCTGCAGGAGTACCCTGATCTTCGACTTCCTCATCCAATCCTGCAAATAACCTGCCAAATTTCTCTAGAGGTAGATCACCAATGTACTGTTTCTTCCCTCTCTTGTTCATCGTCATGTATGAGAAGATATCTTCCTTTATTATCTTGATGCCCAGAGTCTCGATAGTTGGGACGATATTTGGATGACGCTTGTTAATGACGATCTGAATGAATATGGGAAAAGCCAGGAATCTTTATTTCCATTTTCCTTTTATGTTGGCGTGCATATCCTTGAAGATCATTCTTGAGTAATTAAACTCAAGTCCCAAAGCGATGGCTACCAGGCAAGAGATGAGGGTTTGGTTAAACACATCATATCCTCCCTTTCTTCCAGAGAGGCACTGGGTAACCACGTGTGCCAAATATCTCCAATAAGGGTGGAGAAGCTCTTCTTAGTCAGAGGGTAAAGAACCTTGTGTCCCATCCTGTAAACATTCCTCTGTACTAACTCGTGATCAAGATCGACAGGATCCGTAGCTTTATCTCCGAACCGAAGAAAATCTCGAAGGATCTGCTCTGTAATAATCGATGGCTGCCCTTGAACCTTCCCTATCAGGCTCACATTCCTGTTGGAGTTAGTTCGTTCAGTGATGGAGTTCCAGATGTCATAGATGAAGGAAGAAATAATCTCTGGATGCTCCATTATGGCATAGTTGGCTGGAGAAAGGATCAGTCCTTCCACCATTCTTTTGAACATGGCATGTTTCTCTGGAGGATCTCCTACGTATGCTGACATGTTATGATCGGGCACAAAATGTAGATCACCCATCTGAACCAAAAACGAGCCAAGTTAGTTAAGGATAAAACAAAATTAAAGTCAAGAGTCAAGAGTTGAGTCAAAATTAAAAGTCCAAGTCCAAGTTAACAGGTTAAGTCAAATCACATAGTCAACCGGAGTTCATGAAATTTGGAAGTTCACGAAAATCCGGGAGTTCACGAAATTCAACGAGTACACGAAAAATTGTTCACGAAATCGGGTACACAAAATTTTGTACTCGAAAGAGGGTGCTCGATTTTCAAATTTTCGAGAACACAAAAATCTTCATAAATCTTTCAATTTTGCTCCTTAGAACTCCAAATTGTACTTGAAATGCTCGAAAATAAGAGGCGACCAACATATCAGAAGATCGGTTTCCAATTTTGAGTATTTCTGGGTGATTTGGCCAAGATTCCTTCGGTTAACGCAGAGAAGTACTCGAAACTTGTTTTGGTCCAATAACGTTATATTTTGTTGTCAAAATTTTATCAAATTCTATATCTAGTTTCGACTAAGAGAGATCTACAAGGTGGTCGGAGTGGATTTTTGAGATCTACTCCAGAAATCAAAATAGCCAATGAGAGAGCTTTGGGAACTGAAAATCGATTATGGTATTCGAAAATGCCTTCTCGAAGTATTTATAGTTGAGGTTCGACTACTCGAAATCGTGTACTTTTTCGAGTAACCCTTTTCGAATACAATTTATTTTTAATTTTCTAACTTTAATAAAATAAAATAAAATAAAATAAATTCAGAAACTTTGGACGAGTTCAAAGTCGAGTTGGGTCAATTTTGTGGGATCAAATCTTAATCAAAAATTTGACCACCTCAAAATACTTATACTCCACCAACAATTTCCATTTGTTTATATCCATAATTCAAAAACAGAATTTATGATCAAAAATTTTCTAACGGTTTTTTCTGAAAATACTTTTAGGAAGTTTATGAACAATCAGACAGTTAAACCAGATTAACATGTAACCTATCAATTTTGTGAAATATTTTGTTTCATACTTTGATTATGTTTCAACGAACTTAAAATGTTTTGACGAGTTTAAGGTGAGAAGAGAAAAGAACATATATATTAGATTAGAATCAAGAACCAGAAATAGTTCTCTCATCTTTGTGCTCATTGGCATCTTTTACTTTACTGATCTGCAGACACATTGGCCTTAACGTCACACATCCAGGTCTTTGCTTACGCAAAACAAAGGATGCTTCAGTAAGTATTTCCCTCTCTTTGTTTGCACCAAACATAGAAAATACCCGAGTTTTACAAAGCGATTTCAAGTTTATCGAAACACAATCTTGTTTTGACTCAAAGATTTATACAAAAAGTCAAATAGTTGTTGCATCTTTCCGGTTATCTGATTTTCCTTACTTCTCACTTATTTATATATTAAATATTTTTAATAATCATGTCCAATCCTTTTATTAGGAAAAACCTGTTTTAACTTCTTAGTGATTTATAGTTATCTAAAGTTGTTATTCTTTTAGAAATTAAGTTTAGGTAGTGAATTTCTCAGTGTCAGAAATCATTTCACTTCCCATTAAACCACTTCGCTTTACTGTCCAAATATTTTTTTTGTATTTTTCTTTAAATTTTGAAAATGTAAAATGTTTTGTTGTTTTCTTGAATTCCACTCCCCCTAAACTTGTAGGTCATCTTACACTGACTCAAAAACCAAAAATCTTTTTGTTGTTTTATAAATAGATTCAAAGACCGAAAATATTTTTGTTGTTTTTGTAAATATTCTCCCCCTAAATTTGTGATCTAAAAATTAAAACAAAACAAAACACAAATTTTTACAGTATTTACAAAATGTTTTAATTAAAACTTATTAGTTTGAGAGAGGCAAGCAAATGGTGGAATCGAGTTGTGTCGAACGGTTTTGTGAAAAGATCTGCCAGATTATCATCTGTGTGGACCTTTTCAAGATGAATCAACTTCCATTCAAAATAGTCACGGATAAAGTGAATCCGGATGTCAATATGTTTAGTTTTGAAGTGTTGTACCGGATTCTTGACGATTTGTAGAGCGGCTTCATTATCACAATAAATAGGAGAGTCAAGAAAGTTCAAACTGCAATCGAGGAGTTGTTGTTGCATCCAGATAACCTGAGAACAACAACTAGAGGCAGCGACATACTCAGCTTCCGCAGTGGAGGTTGACACAGTTGTCTGTTTCTTGCATTGCCACGAGACGAGGCGATCTCCTAAGTATTGACATCCTCCAGTGGTTGATTTCCTGTCTAAGTTGCAACCACCAAAATCACTGTCAGAGTAAGCAAATAAACTAAACTCATAGTTCTTAGGATACCATAAACCGATATGAGGTTTCCCGACGAGGTAGCGAAAGATTCTCTTGACAGAAATCAGATGAGAAGCCTTCGGATTTGCCTGATATCTGGCACACTAACACACAGAAAACATGATGTCTGGTCGGCTAGCGGTTAGGTACATCAGTGAGCCAATCATTGAACGGTAAAGGTGCTGATCAACATCTTCACCATCAGAATCCGAACTCAAGACTGGAGGAGCAGCCATAGAAATGGACACGGGCGTCGAGTCCAACATGTTGAACTTGGTGAGAATGTTAGTGATATACTTGCCATGATGAATCAGTACGCCCTTAGGATCCTGCTTTACCTGGAGACCCAAGAAGAAGGTCATTTCCCCCATTGCACTCATCTCAAACTTCTTCTTCATCACAGCTTCAAATTCCTTGCATAGAATCGAGCTCGTGGAACCAAAAATGATGTCATCCACATAGATTTGGACGAGAATCAAGTCATCCTTATCTTTGCGAATGGACAATGTCTGATCGATGGCTCCACGGGTATATCCATTTGCAAGCAGATGATCTGTAAGTGTTGCATACCACGCTCGGGGTGCTTGATGAAGACCATAAAGGGCTTTGTCTAGCTTGTAGACATGGTCGGGATAGTGCGAATCCTCTAACCTCGGAGGCTGCCACATGTAGATCTCTTCCTTGACCTTTCCATACAAGAAGGCTGTCTTCACATCCATCTGATAGACAGTGAAGTTCATGTAGGAAGCATAGGCCAAGAAGATGTGGATAGCTTCAAGTCATGCGATTAGTGCAAAGACTTCTTCATAATCAATCCCCTCCTGTTGGTAAAAGCCCTGGACTACCAACCTGGCTTTATTTTTGATGATCACACCTTAATCATCCCTTTTGTTTCTGAAGAACCATCTGGTTTCGATTGGCAGTTTCCTTTGGGCAATGGAACCAGATTCCACACCTTGAGCTTTTGAAACTGCATCAATTCTTCATGCATCGCTTCAACCCAGCTTGACTCCTTAAGAGCCATCTTGGCATTCTTGGGTTCTACCTGTGAAATAAAACAGGAATACAAACAAGAATAAATTGGACCTGATTGACTTCGTGTGATAGTTCCTTCAGGCAAGGTGTTCTGAGCTGGGATGGATCTGCTCCGAGTGAGAACTCCTTCTGAAAGAGGTCCAATGATGTTTTCTACTGGATGATTCTTGCTGATGTTCAGAGTAGGTACTTCCTCCATAGCTAAATTGCCTAGCAGGTTGCTGATGTGAGTCAGTTGATCTTTATTAGAAGAAGAGATGTGGTCAATGGGAGCGGTTTCACTTGCTTCAGCTCCATTATCCACACAATTTTCCTCAGGGATGTGGTCTGAGAACAGTGGATTGACAAAGATTTGGTGGGAAGAGGATGAGGCTTGCTCTGTCTCTGGAGTTGGTTGAACTGACTGAGAGGTCTCCGGATCTGATGGGATGGCTTCATTGATCGGAGTTGGCTGAACGGGCGAAACTCGATCATACATGCCTGGCGGGTCAACTGTCAGAGGCTTAGGATCGCATGGAACGTAGTCAACCCTGTAGTCCACGTTATCAATCCTGTAGAAACTGTCGTTAGGCTCGGATGGTCCTGCACTCTTAGATGAAGTGTTGAAGGGCTCAAATGTAGAATCATACTGAAATAACCTGTTTGGACCAGAACCGACATCGGTGTTGTTCATCTCTTGCCAATCAATGTAGTATAACTCCACAATCGTTCGGGTCTTCTTGTTGTATACCCGGTAGGCAGCTTTCTCAGATTAATAGCTTACAAAGTAACACTCATCTTCCTTGTCATCAAATTTATGATTCGGCTCAGTGTGGAAGAGAGTGCAAGGACAACCAAACGACTTGAAGTGACCAACCTTCGGCTTCTGATTGAATAAAATCTCGTAGGGAGTCTTCTGATGGCGTTTGTTCAATAGAGCTCTGTTTTGAACATTGCAAGCTGTGTTAACAGATTCAGCCTAGAAGAAGATTGGCAGTTTTAACTCTGACAACATGGTCCGTGCACCCTCGATAAGCATTATGTTCCTTTTTTCTGCAACTCCATTTTGCTAAGGTGTACGAGCTACACTGTACTGTCGAGAAATTCCCTTCTCATCACAGAAATCTATAAGTGTCTGATTTTTAAACTCGGTGCCGTTGTCAGTTCTGATCACCTTAACCTTTAAATTCTTCTGATTCTCAATCAGGGTGATAAACTTCTTTAGAATCTCTGGTGTCTCATCTTTCTTGGCCAGAAAGAACACCCATGTAAATCTGGAATAGTCATCTGTTACAACAAGACAGTATGACTTCTTCTTCTTCATGCTCATAACATTAACCGGTCCGAAGAGATCCATATGAAGAAGCTACAGAATTGATGAAATTGAGTTGCACAATTTGGGATTGTGGAGTCTCTTGTGTTGCTTCCCCTTGGCACATGCGATGCACTTCTCAATTGCGGAGAAGTCCTTAGAAGGTAGGTCAATTACGTGATCTCCCATTGCCAATCGGTTGAGATTCTTCAAATTGACATGACTGAGTCGGCGATGCCATAGCGAACAGTCAGTCTCCGATTCCTTAGAAAACAAATAGGTGGTTCCTGTATATGAATCATAATTCATGTTGATGATATAGGCATTGTTGATTCTCGGAGTCCTCATCAAGATCCATTTCTCTGGCACGACAAATCCGGGCTTTAAGATAAGACACTCTTTGTTTTTGAAGTGTGTTGAAAAGCTCTTGTCATAGATTTGAGAAACACTCAACAAGTTGTGGTTGATTTCTTCAACATAGTACACATCTTCAAAACTTAGATATCCATTTGTAAGCGTGCCCTTCATGCTGATTTTCCCACCTTTGTCCCCACCAAATGAGACATATCCTCCATTAAATGGTATGACTTCATGCAACTGAGAGAAATCCCTAGTCATATGCCGGGAACAACCGCTATCAACGTACCAAACATTTTTCAGCTTATTCGGTCGTCCCTACATAACACACACATATTTAATGAGAAATGGGTACCCAAATCATAACAGATTTAGGTACTTGTGGAACTTTGGGCCCCTTTTGATAATTCCCTTGGGCTTGTCTGATTTTGCCCTTACATTCATGGGCTTGTCACCACTGCCATGATTTGGCAGAGGGATGATTCTGATTCACATTCACATTCTGAGGTTTTATCCTAGGCTTGGAGGATTGATTAGTCCTCATTGGTCTTTTAACAGGTTGAGCCTTGGGTTTGACCTTCTGATTCTTCCCATAGAAGAATTCAGTAGGTGGATGCAGACAGTGTCTAGCAATGTGGCCTGGTCTTCCACATGCATAGCAACAAACTTTATCACGAAACTCCTTTGGATCAAATGGCTTTACATCACAGTCACTCAGACCAGAGATAGAACTTATGGAGGACAGTTCCAATGATCCAGTTGGAACATAAGGTTCAGAATTAGGGTTTAACTTTGAACCAGCCTCAAGAGTGACTGTGGAATGAGCCTGAGTTACCTGCTCAGTCTAAGGAGAAGGATCTAATTCTAAGACAATTTTGTTTTAAACATCATCATTAATTTTAGCAAACTTAGTCTTAAAATCCTGAATCATTTCATTTGGTTTAATAGTGATTGATTCAAATCTTCCAACAAAATCGACTATTGGAACAAAATGTGATTTTCCATGTGAAGTTGAACAATTTGTGCTCCTGCTAGCACTTCTTTCCTTCTTCTCACTTGAACCTGAAATACTCACACTTTCTGCAGAAGCCTCAGAACTGTTAGAATCATTAAGGTCAGTCACAACAGGATCTGCTGTAAGAGGAACTGGTTTGTTAGAACCAGTTGTGAAATCAAACCTTCGGTCTGACTTCAACAACAGATCAACAATAGATGTGTTGATATTGGGCATGATGGAGTAGTTATGGTTAAATGGAGGTTTCACCTCAATAAAACTAAGCCCAATTTTGTCCTTTCGCCTACACTGGGCATCAATCATATTAGCCACCGCGATACTTGTGTACTCATATTTATCAGCTTTGATTTTGGTTTCAGACAACTGAGTCTTAACCTGTTCTAACTATGAGGAGAGTTCATCTATCCGACGCCTAGCGTCCCGATAGTTGGACTCTTTATCACTTAAAATTTCTTTTAGTTGTGAAATATCACGCTTTTCAGCGTCAAGTTTTCTTTTGAAAAGTTCTTCATTTTTAAGAAATTCAGAGTTAAAGTATTTAAGTTTGGTGACTTCCTTGATTAAGTCCTCATTGTGAGAAAGGTATTTAAAAACCTTCTCAATGCAAGAAGTAGAGCAGAGATGTTCTGTTACCTCTTTGCGCTTATCGTCCACCTCAGCCATGAACGCATGGCTCAACGTCATCTCAAGCTCTTGCACTTGGTCACTCAAGTCATAGGAGTCTGTTTCTTGCGTTACCAATGCCTTGGATGTGCTAGCTCCACCTCCAGCTGCAGCCTTCTCATCAAGCTTCTTCTCTGCCTCCTTCACAACCTTGGGAAGCTTACGTTCCCGAGCAAAGTGACCCGACTGGTCACAATTGTAGCACCTCAGCTTTGACTTGTCAAATCCCAGCTTCTTCCCTGGGTTGTTCCCAAAATTGTTCCTGCCATATTTCTTCATGAATTTCTTTTCCTGAAAGACCGCCATGGCCATCTGCCATGATATATCCATTTCTTCCACATCAGCTGGGCTGATCCGCTCCAAGTTGTCTTGAGTGAGATTGGCTGGTGCCAATTCTCCAGCAATGAAAGCATTGTAACTGTTCATGAATCCTTTGAACAGCAGCAGATTCTCCACACTTTCAGGGCTGATTTTAGGCACTAAACTGACTTGTCCTGACGAAATGAATGCCGTCTCAAAAGGAACAGACTGAGATGAAGGGTTCTAGTAATGCTGAGAACCAGAAGCTTGAAAATTGATGGCAGACAAGAGAGCAACATTCTTAGATGCAGGAGTAATGCCTATAGAACTAGCATGATTAAGTGCTCTTGTTTATCATCCATGTCATATGAGTTGATGATTGAGATCAACTCACTGAGAGAAGTCTTGTACATGTCTTTTGTCCTCTTGATTGTTATGTAATTGGAGTTCCAGTTGTAAGGCGGTGAATTCAAGAGTTTCTTGTTAACTTCTCCCTTTGACATTTCAATCCCAGCACTCGTCATCTCTGTCATCAGGTGAGTAAATTCGTTGAGTTGGGCTTCTAGAGACTCTCCCTTGATATGATTAAACGTGTTGAATTGTTGCCTTAACATGTCTTTGCGATTCTCTCTCATATCCTCATTCCCTTCGAAGCGTTCCATTAACGCATCCCAAAGTTGTTTGGCAATCTGGTGCTCCTTGAAACTGCCACACCCCGAAATTTCAACTAACGGAATTATACCGTTTAGGGCATGACAAACCAGGATCTCAAGCATTAGACATAACGAAAGACCTCTATATGCTTTTCAAACATAAATTTGGTCTCAATTGTAATTTCAAAGTTTTAACGTTTGCGGAAGCGTTTGAAAACCAATAACAAAACATAACAGTTGCAAAACCATAAGTACAATGTTCTATGTTTTAAATCAACAAGTAAACATAAACTGAATGCATGAGACTCAACATCCTAATCCCTGCTCGTCCTTGCTTGTACTCTAGTATCCTGAGAAAACACGCAAATAAAGTCAACACAAAGGTTGGTGCACACACATGTTTGAATAATCACAAATGTTTGAACAACTGTTTGAAATGTAATGTTTTCAAATAACATGATCACACATTGCATAGTCATGATAGCTTGTCATTGTACTATTTACATAAGCGGTCGACACTGAAACTGACTGTTTGAATGAATGTTTGCCTTCCCAGTATTGTCTAGCACAAAAAATAGTAATGTTTGAATTGGCTAGTTAAACACCTGCGTAGACCTACAATCTACCAAGTGAGGTTTTTCAAACCCAATAGATCTATCTCCAACTACCACGCTTTGCACTACGGCAAACTAAACGGTTCGATATGTAAAGACTTGTAATGCTATGTTCGCACTTATCGTAAATAGCTAACTCATGTAAGTGATATGTATCTAAAAGTGTTTGTTTGCACATGTTTTCTCCCCCAAAATAGTAAAAGTAAAAAGGGGTCGTGTACGCACCTTGGAATTCAAATTGAATGATCAAGCGCTTGTGAACACACGTAGATAACCTTCTACGAAACATTTTGTGACATTTAATTTGATTTTTATGTTCGATTTGCTCTAACACCCAAAACGTTTTCATCACATGAACCCTAGAAATCAAATTCATAAAATTCATGTTTGTTTGATACAATTAGCATCGGGTAATCATTAATCAGTAGATTTCGAACCCATCTTAGTTGTTTAATTCGAAAACTAAGTTCATTTACATCAAAATCCCCAAGTCGTTTTAATCAATAAACCCTAGAACCGGTTTGTATCGAATTCGATTTTGTTTAACAAAATTTAGATAGGGTTTATGTTAATCGAGGTTTTCTGAAACTAATTGTACCATTTAATTTGATTTTTAATCCATTTCGATCGAAATCCCCAAAACCGTTTGTTTCAAGAACCCTAGAATCTAAAATCGTTTAATTCGTTGTTGTTATAGGAATTAAGATAGGGTTTTTGTTAAATGGAATATCACGAAACTAACTGTATAGTTTAATTTGGGTTTTGAATTCATTTGATTAAAAACCCCCAATTCGTCCCTTGCTATGAACCCTAGAACTCAAATTCGTATAATTTAATGTTTAAACACAAAATTGACATATGGTTTTCTTTAATCGGCCCTTTTAGGTATTGGAGGAGTCGATCATTACCTGTTTTGACTTCGAATTGTGGTAATTCGACTTGTGGCTTAAGTTCGGCCAACCCCACGATCAAACTCTTCTTCTCGAACTCTTGGAATCGAATTGTTGTGTGTAAAAGACCCTAAAAATGCCGACCAAGTGTTCTGGGAATTCAATTTGATGACTTATGATCGAATTGTGTGGATTTCATAACCTTTAGTAACGGTTTCGAGTTAATAGGTTGTTAATTGCTTTAAATTCGACTTTATGATTGAAATTACTCATGGAACTGATGATGAGACACCAATGTGACCGTTCTTCGATGATTCAATTCGGTTGTAGCCATTTATTAACATAAATTTTTGGTTTCAATTGAGTTTATAGGTCGAATTTTGACTTAAGAGGTCAAAATTGATTGTTTCATGAAATTAAAAGTTTAATCCTAGTAATTTTATTGTTTCTATACTTGTTTTATTTGATTTTAATCCTTTTTGTTTGATTTCATATCGTTTCTGTTAGTTTCTCATTAACGGGGTTAATCCGGAAATATCGGATTGTCACAGAAACCATGAGCCACATCAGTTGACAGCGCCATAGTAATTGAGGCGTATGCCTGGTCATCCTTCTCCTTCAATAGGATGTCGTTCTCAGTGTACAACTCTGGATCTTTGGGGAATTAGCCCATTCAACTCACTCTAATACATAGGCACATAAGGCCCCTCCTCTATCTATCTCCATAACTTCGGATCTGTATACTTGATGAAAGACTGGAATCTGAACTTCCAGTCTTGGAAATTGTCTCCTGATACAAGCTTTGGTGGCTTAGTTCTAGTGCGAATCTCATTTTCCAAATTCAGCAAGTTGGATAAGTTGGATGCCATGATGAACAGAAAATTTTCTAAGTCCAAGTTCTCGAAATTAACTAGTTTCTGAAGCCCCTGTGTTACTCGAAATCCCTAGTGTTCGAAATCCCAAGTAGTGCACAAAGTCCAAGCTGTACTCGAAGGTTCACATGTATTCGAAAAGCTAGTACCCGAAGTATAGTATTCGAAAACTTGTTCATGAATTCAAAGTGCTTGAAGGACTGTACTCGATATGATGTTTTCGAAAATTAAGTGTTCGAGAAGCTGTACTCGAAAATGTGTTCTCGAAATGTAGTACCCGAAACTCAAACACTCAGAAACAATTCTTCTAAGGCTGTTGAACTCAAACAGGAGTACTCGAAAACCAGATCTCGAAATGCTGTGCTCGAAAAACAGATCTCGAATGTTGTACTCGAAAATCAGATCTCAAAACTTAGAACTCGAAAATACTTGAAAATTTTCCACTGAAAAATTCTTCAAGATTCAGAGCCCTAAATTTTAACAGCTGCTGGATGATGAAGAGAAGATCAAGAAGGTGTCAAACTTGCATGAAAAAGCTTTTGTCTTGATGTAGAAAAGAGCTCAAAGGCTCTGATACCACTTGTAGGTCCAGATCTGAACAAGACTCAAGTTTTATGGCTCCAATCGACATCAAATGACTCTAAAGTGTGCGGGATCCAGATTAGAATCATAAGAGAACATTGAAAAAAATGCAATCTTTGTATATTTCGTGGAGTTCACAAGAACAATGCCTCAATACGTTTAGAGAGCAAATGTTTCAGGAATCAAACCCTAAAACAGTACAAAATAAGTCTATTTATACTACTCTAGGAGTACTCGAACCCTATACACCAAAATAGTTCGAGTACTCGAAAATCTAAGTACACGAAAATCACTGTACACGAAAATAGTCAAAATCAGGTCTTCAGCTCGTCACAGGTAGACTTTGTCAGTCTTCGTCTCTGAGTAGGCTCTACAACTTCATCTCATGAGAGGATAGTCAGTGGTTCTTACTTCGTTAGGTAAATATGATTGTCCGACTCCTTCACGAAAAGGTAATTTATTTTTGATGATTGATGTTTGGAATTATGTCCAAGCTTTTTAAATTTTTAGATGATCTTTGTTGTACTTATGTTTTTGTTTTTGCAACTTGCAAATTGGTTATTCCTGATCGCTTTGTCATTCATTGATCCGTATATGATCTTAGTGCTCCTATATTACATACAATATATATATACATTGATCCCTATATGATCGCTTTGTAATATACAGTTTACAGTATGAAATTAAAGGAAATTAGTGCTAGGAATTAAAAAGTAAGTTGTCAAAAGTTCTTAATTGTGTAATTTAAGGGAACGATTATGACAAATTGTTTTCTTTTTTTAGTAGGACTAGGATTTATCGTTGATTCGTGGGATGCATGTGTATCAAAGGGAAATAAGTAGTAATTGTAGGATTTAAATTATTTTTTTGTAAATTGATGATAGGAATACCTCAATTTTGAAGTATGTATAATGCTATTATAACATGCCCTTAAAGGAATCTCTCTAAATGAGATAAGATTTGATTGAGATAAAAAACATGTTTTGTATAAATCAAAGAACATATCCCTGGTTTTCTTTCGAAAGTATGAACACTCTGAAATGTATCATATATTGTTCTGGAGGTTGTAGGGTTGTTTTGATGTGTTGCAAAACTAGCCATTACTACTTCAACTCACAAGAGGATAGTCAATGGTTCTTGCTCTGTTAGGTAAATATGATGGTTTGACTCCTTCACTAAAAGATAATTGATTTTTGATGATTGATGTTTGGAATGATGTGTCAAAGTTTTGAAATTTTTAGATGATCTTTGTTGTGCTTAGGTTTTCGTTTTTGCAACTTGCAAATTGGTTATTCTTGATCGCTTTGTCATTCATTGATCTCTATATTATCTTAGTGCTCCTATATGATCTTAGTGCTCCCAAGGAATCGCAGACAAAACGGATGTGATTATAAATCTTTTAAAGGCTGTAGTCCTCCAGTTTTTGATGGAAAGAAGGATGCGATAGGCACTTTTCAGTGGGTTAATGAGATGGAAGTAGTTATCAATATCAGTGAATGTGGAGTGAGGCAAGCTGTAAAGTTCGCTGCTCATTCGTTCGTATCAGAAGATCTTTTCTGGTGGGATACAGTCAAACAGTCAGTGGGGAGACGAGGGATAGATAACATGGGATGGAACGAACTCAAAAGGAGGGTGTTAGAAAATTTCTGTCCGCAAAGTGAACTGGATCGTATGGAAAGCACTTTTCTTGGTATTTCAGCTAATGGGATGACTCATAGAGAATAAACATCCAAGTTCAATGAAATGGCAAGACTACTTCCCCAGCTGGTATCCAGAAAGTGTAAGAGTAAGAAGATATACTCAAGGTTTACCCGCTGTAATTCGAAAGGCTCTTTTGGCAACGGTTCCACGGACTTTTAAAGCGGCGGTAGATGTGAGCCGCACATTGTTTATCGAGGAATATGGAGATAACGGTAGAGCACCGGGGGAGAAAAGAAGAATAGCTAAGGTAGGAGATGGTCTTAAGGCTACCGAAGGAACTACAAGGAAGAAATTCAAAGGGAATTTTAAAACTCGGTGCAAAACATGTCATAAGCTCCATAAGGGAAAGTGCCGTGAAAGTAATACAACCCCCTTAACTAGTTTCAGATGTGGGAGAATCAGCCATATTGCCCCAAACTGTACAGATAATAAATTTTTAGGGTGTTTCAATTGTGGAGACTCAAGACACAGAATTATGGATTGCCCCAAACCTAGGAAGAATGATGCAAAGAAGATTGATGGGGCCAAAGCGAGAGCATACACTATGACAGCAGAAGAAGCTGGAAGGAATGAGGAAGTCGTAACGGGTACGTTCTTAATAAACCAAGTACCTGCACATATATCGTTTGACTCTGGTGCTAGCAAAAGTTTTGTTTCTCATGCATTTAGCAAAATTTTGAATAAACCAGAAATTGAATTGGCTCAACCTTTTGAAGTAGAGACGGCTATAGGTAAAACTTCAAGGATAGTAAAAGTAATTGATGATTGTATGGTTAATTTAGATGAGCACCAACTACAAGTCAAATTACACCCTATGATATTGGGAGGGTTTGACGTTGTTATAGGAATGGATTGGTTGTCAGAAAATAATGCTCAAATAATTTGCAAAGAAAAGATAGTAAAACTGCAACTTCTAAGTGGTAATCAAATACTTATTAAAGGAGAACAAGAAAGTAATAGATTAAGAATAATAAACGTAATGAAGGCTCAAAAATATATGATGTCGGGATGTAGTGCTTATTTAGCATATGTGATCAATGCTGACATCAAAGAAAAACATATAAATGATGTTCTAGTTGTGTGTCAATATCCCGAAGTATTTCCAAAAGACCTTAAGGGATTACCTCCTGATTGAGAGTTAGAGTTTAGAAGAGATTTAATACCAGAAGCACAACCAGTTGCTAAACTCCTTACAAGTTAGCCCCTAAAGAGTTAAAAGAGTTAAATGAACAATTACAAGACTTAACTGACAAAAGATTCATTCGACCCAGTATTTCACCTTGGGGTGCTCCAGTTCTATTTGTAAAGAAAAACGATGGCAGCATGCGCATGTGCATCGATTATAGGGAATTAAATAAGCTGACTATAAAGAATAAACACCCTTTACCTAGAATTGAAGATTTATTCGACCAATTGCAAGGAACAAGTTGGTTTTTGAAAATAGACTTGAGGTTTGGGTATCATCAATTAAAAGTAAGGGAGGAGATATTCCTAAGACGGCTTTTCGTACGAGGTATGGACATTTTGAATTCCTAGTAATGTCATTTGGCCTAACAAATGCTCCTGCCGCCTTTATGGAGTTGATAAACCGAGTCTGTAAACCAATGTTGGATAAATCAATAATAGTGTTCATTGATGATATACTAATTTACTCGAAGAATGAAAGGGATCATGCATGTCACCTAAGGGAGGTTTTAGAAACTTTGAAGAGAGAGAAATTATATGCAAAATTCTCCAAATGTGAGTTTTGGTTAAAGGAAGTACAATTCTTGGGACATATAGTTAATGCAGAAGGCATCAAAGTGAAATAAGAAGTTTCTTGGGATTAGCCGGTTACTACCGCCGATTATACAAGATTTTTCTAAGATAGCATTAGCATTGACGAAATTGACAAAGAAGGAAGTGAAATTTGAATGGGGAAATGCTCAGCAAACAGCTTTTGATGAACTCAAGAAAAGATTAACGGAGGCTCTAATTTTGGGATTACAGGAAGGAACAGAAGATATGGTGATTTATTCAGATTCATCTTATTTAGGATAAGGATGTGTTTTAATACAAAGAGGAAAGGTAATTTCATATGCCTCACGGCAATTAAAAGTTCATGAAGCCAACTACCCAACCCATGATTCAGAATTAGCAGCTGTGGTGTTTGCACTCAAGATATGGCGTCATTATTTATATGGGTCTAAATGCGTTATTTATACGGACCATAAGAGTTTGAAATATTTCTTTGAGCAGAAGGAATTAAATATGAGGCAAAGAAGATGGTTGGAGCTTATAAAAGATAATGATTGCGAAATAAGATACCACCCGGGTAAAGCTAACATAGTTGCGGATGCATTGAGCAGGAAGGAAGGGAGTGAAGCTATTCATGTGAAATCATATGCACTGACAATAACATCATCATTTTTAGACCACATAAAGGAAGTACAACAAGCAGCATTGAAAGACGAAAATATTACGGAAGAAAGGATGTTTGGCTTGAGTAATAAATTATCTGAAAACGAGTTGGGGATAAAAACACGTTTTGGTATAATATGGATTCCCAGACTTGGGGATGGGAGAGGAAGGATTATGGAAGAAGCTCACAAAACTAGATATTCAATTAACCCAGGTACTACAAAGATGTATCAAGACCTGAAAAAGGACTATTGGTGGCCAGGAATGAGATTTAATGTTATGCAATATGTGAACAGATGCTCCATGTGCGCATTAGAAAAAGCGGAACATCAACGACCGTATGGATACATGCAACCATTACCTATACCAGAGTGGAAGTGGGAACAAATAGCCATGGACTTCATCACGAAACTACCAAAGACCGTTAGAGGAGTCGATACAATATGGGTAGTGGTAGATAGGTTAACGAAGAGTGCTCATATCATACGTATTAAGGAATCCTATAATTCAGAAAGATTATCGGAAATATTTGTTAAAGAAGTGGTCGCTAGACATGGAGTACCAATATCAATTGTGTCAGACAAGGATTGTAGATTCACTTCAAGATTTTGGAAGAAATTTCATGAACAGATGGGAACCAAACTTCTTTTGAGTACCGCTTATCATCCTCAAATTGATGGCCAAAGCGAAAGGATGATACAGACTGTAGAAGTCATGTTAAGGGCTTGCATAATAGATTTTGGTGGGAGTTGGGACAAACATTTGCCACTAATAGAATTTTCCTATAATAACAGTTATCACTCAACTATAGGCATGCCCCCATATGAAATGTTATACGGCCGCAGATGTAGAACTCCAATTTACTGGGGTAATGTGGATCAAAGGGAGCTGGGAGATTTGAATGTAGTAAACTTTACAAACCAAAATTTGGAACAAATTAAATCAAGAATGAGGGCATCCCAAGATAGACAAAAAGCCTATTATGACAAAAGAAGAAGACCTGTGGAATTCCAAGTGGGTGATAAAGTATTATTGAAGGTATCACCACGGAAGGGTCTTATTAGATTCAGAAAAAGAGGTAAGCTGAGTCCCAGATACATTGGACCTTTTGTAATAATCGCAAAGGTAGGAAAGGTGGCATATCAACTTGAATTACCGGAAGAAATGAAAGGAATACATCCAACGTTTCACGTGTCAAATATGAGGGAATGTTTATGGAATGAGGATCTACGAGTACTTTTACAAGATATAGAAGTAAATAATGATTTAAATTACATAGACCATCCAACATAAATAATTGATCAACAAGAAAAGGAGTTAAGGAACAAAAGGGTGAAGTTAGTTAAGGTGCTTTGGGGTCGTGGAAGAAGAGCAGAAGCCACGTGGGAGACAGAAGATAAGATGCGAGCACAATACCCTTATTTATTCGGTACGTAAATAGTTTCGAGGACGAAACTCTATTTTAGGGGGTAGAATTGTAACATCCGTGAATTTAATGAGTAGAATAACAAATATTAAAATTTAAAATAATAATTTTTATAATTGTTTAAAAGTAATAAAGTATTATGTCATACTTGACAGGGGGTAAATCAGAGGGTGAATGCAAAAGTAGAAAGTTTAAGTTAAAGTGATGAGATGTATCAAATAGGCCGTACATCTAAATATACTAAAGATTCCAAAACATGTGATGACTCTGTAAAAGGAAATGGGTACATACGAGTAGGTAGCAAACAATCAATTAAAAACCAAGTCAATCAATACAGTAAAAAGATAAGGTTGGTGGTAAAATGGAAAATAAATAGATGTACTATTTCGGGTAATAAAGGAATCACGCAGATCCTTAGCGGATCCGGAATATTTCCAAAATTAGTATAAAAAGAGGAGCCACCACCCTTCTGCTTCATTCACATCCAACCAAATTTTAGAAGATACACACACATCGATAATCTCTTTCTCCGGTAGATTAAAAACAGAGAAAACCCTGTTTTCTTCAAAAACGGAAGCGGCGACGAAGCTTCCGACGGCGCCGATCTAGGGGAATTCTTATCGCATGTCAAGGTCTCTGCTTGGACTCCCAAGATCTCACTTCCGGGCAGGTAGAGACCCAAACAGGAACCCGTACAGGGGCAGAAATTTTGCTCATGTCGACGGGGAAGGGAAATTGTTATTGCATGTCAGGAACTCCGGTGCTCCAGCATTTTTGACACCACAAGAAACTGTGGGGTCATTCCTTAACCTTATGTTTGCATCCATACCATGCAATTAAGGTTGAGGAATTCTTATTGCATGTCACAACTCCTTTCAAGTTCCGTTTTTCTCAACAGGAGAAGGTAACGGCCATATAGGGAACTTGAAGATTAAGGGAGGAACCCTCGATCCAAAGAGGAGATAGTGACAGAGGCCGGAAAGAAATGATACCAAGATACTGGTTTAAGGTTCACCTAAATTGGACCGAATAATTGGGTACTTGATTAGTGAACTGAACCAGTAAACCAGTGTATTGTATTTGTAAAAGAAAAATTTTGGAAGAGAAAGCCAGAAAGGTTATTTTATAAATTTATGAAGAAAATGTAAAAGGTTAGATGATATATCAATTCTTTAAGTGTATGTGTAATTTCTGTAAAGTTGTAAAATCCTGGGAAATATATATATATATATATATATATATATATATATATATATATATATATATATAGTAAAAAGGAGATTTAGAAATTCTATCGAGAAGTTGGGGAAACATTATAAAGAGAGAAATTAAATAATAAAGTAATTATGGAGAGGGAAAAATATAAATAAATATTAGTTATTAAATAAATTTAAGGAAAGTAATATCAGAATAAATGAGTGGTAACGGTTTAGTGCGAACAAAAAGAGTATACTTGGTATCATTACAGAGGGATATTCGCTAAAGGAAATTTAGAATACAAGTATTAATACTTTGAACATTTGGGAATGACCAACACAGGTATGATTGCAAATAGTTTATACTTGTAACACTTGCGAATCACCAATCCAGGTATGTTTGCAAATAGTTTATACTTGTAACATTTGCGAATGACCAATTCGGGTATGTTTGCGAACAAGTAATACTTGGAACATTTGCGAATGACCAACACAGGTATGTTTGCGAACAAGTAACTTATATGCTTGGAACATTTGCGAATGACCAATCCGGGTATGTTGCGAACAAGTACTTAATACTTAGAACATTTGCGAATGACCAATCCGGGTATGATTGCGAACAAGTGATACTTGGAATAATTGCGCATGAATAATCTAATAAGTGTGAACATTTGTGAACTACTGTATATCATAGTATGATTACGAATAAGTAGGTGTGTTTACAACATAACTTTACAAATTAACAACTTTATGAGTAAAGAATCTATACGCAGGATGTTTTAGGTTCTTAATACTTGGTTGACGGATAAAAGAAGGATAAATCAAGAAAATAACCAGGTGAGTTCTATGATGCTCTATTTTACTTAAATTTTGAGCTGGCACATAATTAAATTTGATATTTCAATTATACAAAGTTTTTATTTGAGTTATGTATTATACTGTATGCATATAACTTATAGTTCGAATACTATCGGTCTCATAGAGATGAGATTTTACCTATTAACTCGGGGAGGAATAGCCCTGACAATGGTGACATTTATACGGGGGTTAGTTGATCAATTGACTGAAAGTGGCTGGTGACGACTGGCCTGGCAGAGGGTGAACGCGATCCTAAGACAATGACTTATTTGAAAAGCTGCTAAACATATATTCACAACTAGATTTTATGTGATATAAGATAGTTCAAAAGTAATTGTGGGTTCTTAAATAAGAACCGTAGAATTATCATGTACAGAGGTTGCAATATCACATATAAAAATGTTTTAAGTTATATCAAACTTAGAACTCTCCAGTTTATACTGAACTATTTTATATTATGTGTCAGGTGAACCTTCTGGGAAGAGGGACAAGGGAAAGGCCAAGATGTGGGATAATGGTGGAGGTGGGCGAGACAACTCTTCAGGAAATCATGTTGATGAATAATCTCCACTATTATTGCCTTTGAATGGCTATGTTTTGTTGTATAATACGTAACTCTTTTATTTCATAAATTTTAATTGTGAACATTCTGTCTAAACGTTTGACTCGAATGTATGTTCTGTTATGAAGAATGATTAATATAATTCCGCTGCTTTGGTTAAATACTTATTAAGTCATTCATATGCTTTGATTAACTGATGAGTGGTGACTTTGGGAATTGAGGCACCACAATCCAAATCATATATATACACATTGATGCCTATATGATCGCTTTGTAATATACAGTTTATACATAAATTCTTAGTGATCCAATACTAATTACACATAATCGTATTGAATTTTAACCCATTTTTTTAACAAAGAATGGTATTTATTTAGTAGTGCTGAAAATTGCATATCTCTTCTTTCATTCATCATCAGATTTGGGATTTTGATGTAATATTGATTTAGTGGTTTCTTTTTCTTTCTTTTTTCTTTTGGATGAAATTGAAGTTTTGGTTATTTTTTTTTACTAATTCGATGTTTGTTTAAAGATTTTGATTTTTTTATTAGATTCAACTAATCATGTTTTTGTTGTAGCATAATAATTAACAATTAAAGTTTGCTCAATAGAAGTGTCACACCCCCGCCATCGGCGGAAACACGGGAGATGCGACGAAACTGTATATCGAGAACTCATTGAATATGAGAGAATGCTAATCCTTCTGCTTAAGTGCAAGGTTCATATCTAGCCTTAGATTAGTACCTGAAATACATGCAAAAACAAGTGTCAACTAAAAAGTTGGTGAGTTCGTAGGTTTTATGTTTAATCAAACAGTTTGAGTAATAGTGTTTGTCATACAGTCACGAGTAAAAAGTTTAAATAGAAATCTAGTAGGATCAACAATCCCATAATGTGTTGGCCATTCCCAGCACGATAAAATAATGAAATAAGTATTGTTCACAATATAAACACAAGGTATTGAAGCAATTAACACAAGTCCACAACCATATCTATATGGCTTCTTGAAATACCCTGAGTGTAATGTCATATCTCGAATACTACTTCTAGGTGGAAATAAACCATTCATTTAACATAACAGTTATGGTTGGCGCGACCAAACCATGAATGGAGGTTTGCCAAACCTAGCTAGTACTAACTTATATTAATCCATCGGCTCATAACCATGAGTTAAATGGTTGTGTAAGGGTCAGGGATTTAAATGTGATATATTCTTGTCTTGTGTAATATACTTGATCATAATGTGCAATATCAAGTGAACAACTTCTAGAATAAAATAGAGTATAATAGCATGCAATATTCATTTCTTGTCTCATACGACATACCTCGAGATGTATGTGCATGGGTATAGTAACATAATTCTTGTATCATAGTAAAAACCAAGTATTGTAGCATATATTTCCCCCAAAATATGTAAAATGAACGGGGCCACGAATACTCACAGTGTGTATAGCAATGGAACCCATGTCAATGCGTTGAGATAACCAAATTCCGAGTGACCATATGCAGCACATTACTGCTGGTCAACTCTAAATGTTTGATATAGTATAGCATTTTCCAAATCAAGTGAAATATGAGACCCCGTTTGTAGATCACATGTGTATCAGTAACTAACATCAAGAATCTTGTTTATTGTGCCTATATGACGCAACCTTCATGCGTAAGCTAATGTGTCCTCACTTGTGTTGAGTTTTATTAACCGATGTCTTTATTTACTTTTGTGATTTTCGGGTCAATAATGTTTATTCTTTAACACTCGATTATTTATTAAATCGTTTGTGTTTATAACCAATATGTTTAATATATATTATCTTAATTATCATCTTGATGATTATTGTTATTATGTATGTGTGTGTGTATCTTTGTTGAATAATCAGGTCTTAACTTATAGTGTATGATTCGTTTTAACGATGTTTATGGTATCCGAATATAGGTTTTTATTTACACAAGTCGTTAATATTTATAAGCATTTGTCTCATATATTAATAATTATTGTAATTTGACGATTTATTTACGTACAAAATATATTTAAAACTATTTTGTTTGAATAGTAGTCATTCGATCCAAATAAAAGACTTTTACGACCGATTTACTAATAAATTCATATATGGTTTGAAACTTGTTTATCAATTTGCTTCAAACTCCTTTGTTCTAAAAATTGAACCTTATAAAACTAGTTTAAGGGTTTTTAAATCATTGAAACATTTCAAGTCGTATAATATATTTGGCAAAGCCATTAGTTCGTAACAACTCAGTTTCATGTAACCGAATGTATTTGTTGTATTAATTACGACTTGCTCGCAACCACATATTTAAATATATATCGCTTTTATATTGGTGTTTATTTATACACATACAATATTTATACATGTCTAATAATATATATGTATGTGTATATTGGTTGATTTCATTCCACTCGTATTTAATAGAAATTTATTAATTGATATAGGGAAATCTAATAGTTCAAATAATCCATGAAATTGTCACTCTAATCATCAGATTATTGTACATAGTTGTCTCAATCATCTCGTTGTCGGTAAACACTCGCTTTGATGAGGATTGATCTGTCGTTTATGAATATATTTATATATTACTGAATATTAAATCTTATTAATTTATATAATTATAATTCGTTTTCACTTAATGTTTTCATGAGGGAATAATTATAACAACTCACGAGTCGAGAGATAATAATGACGAATATGTTAAAGAGTTAGTGTGCGGGTATACCTTCCGAGTTGGTTCGCATACGCAAACTCGTTTTGAAATCAAGAAACCCGATCTTTTGAACCCAATATGTTTTCGGACTTGTTATTGCATCACGAATTATTCGGACACTCGGTTATTGTTGTTGACCAGATCTGTCTGGTTTGACTAGCATTGATCAAACTCAACTCGACTCATAACTTCTCTAAGACAACCGAAGGTTGGTACAATGCCAATGTACGTTCCAATACTCCATGAATCAACCTAAAATAACCGTAAACGATGAGATTAATGTTTTAACAACGTAGATCTACCCAAGGAATAAACTAAAAATTGAATTGTTACCACTAAATGGGTTTAAACAGAAGCTCAGCACCACCACCGCTGGTGGTGGTCTTTTGTTGTAGGCAGCCCTAATGTCGAGAGGTCTCTAAAACAACTCCCACCCATGGCTGCCATCACATGGAGTCTCCAACCACACATCTTAAACCACCCAGCCATAATCATTGTTGCTGGTACTAGAGGGCACCCGGATGGTTGGTTTGTAACTTTAGCAGTGTATGGCCGAAGAGGTTGCTCATCGGAGAAGGGAGACGCCCAGGTCCATTTTCTTTTTGGCTCACGAGCAGACACACACAGCTGGTCTCTGTTGCAGTTGCTAAGTGCTAAGAGGGTTATTGTCAGGTGCGGGATCGAGTGGACTGGTCCGCCATAAATGTCACCAGAGCGACCGCCTGTTGGTTTTAGTGCTCCTATCTATCATTTGACGAACAGACACAAACCCACTGTCTTATGTGTGTTATGGCTACTAGAAAATGGTTAAGAGCAAGGAGTGTGCCGGAGATAGATGATGCTGCTGCGGAGGTTGAGGCTTGCCGGATTTTAGCCTGAGGTGCACCGGGAAGCTGGCCGGAGATCTCTTTCTCATTCCTTGGTTCAACGAACGAACTACACACACAATGGGTTGGCTTATAACTGTGCAAGTGTAGCTGCTAAAAGAATAGCCAGTGGTCGTCGTGGATCTACTGAGGAGGGAGGTGCAGAGGTCGGGTGAGGGCTACCTGTCACACCCCGAGCCGGCGGAAACTGATCGACTTTCCCGTCGGGCGGATGGATCCCGGGGCACGATATCGTGTGTGATAATCTTGATGATCAGATTGTTTACATAGCATCAACATTGAGAATAATTAAAGCACAATAAAATATTAAACTATGATTACAAAGTTAAATTACAATATCAATGTTTGATAATTTAACTAAGTAAACCTATCAAAAGAATCAAATTTTTCTATCTTGTATCGATACAAGATATCAAAAGTGACTCGCATCAACAACCAAAATATGTGTTTTCCAAAAGTCTACTAGGTCCACTAACTGGGTATCCTAGTATACAATCCTGAGCCTTAGCTTAGTCATGTACGTCACCTGAGAAAGCACGTAAGAAAACAAAGTCAACACAATGGTTGGTGAGTTCATATAGGTTTAGTATTTGAAAAATAGTTTTGCAAACCTTTTCGGTAAAACCTTAACCTCGTTAACATAACCTGTATCATCCAACTCGGTATGCTTATATATAGGGCATACGAAAGGGTCGAGCCTACAACCCGCCCAGACGCCATCCCACCACATACTAAGCCACATAGGACATTGATGTTAATGATAATTAAGCATGTTACCTACCATTCAATTCCATCATAGTTTCAAGCATCATGTTTAGATGTTTAAGATATCTACCTAATAGCATTAACAAATCCCTTGGGTAACAACCTTAATCTCATTAACACCACCTGTATCATCCAACTCAGTATGCTTATATATAGGGCATACGAAAGAGTCGAGCCTACAACCCGCCCAGACACCATCCCACCACATACTAAGCCACATAGGACATTACTGTTAATGATAATTAAGCGTCTTACCTACCATCAAATCCCATTATAGCTTTAAATGTTCTGATTATAAGTTTCAACACACACAAAGTTGTATTTGAGCACAAAGTTGTATTTGAGCATCAAGTTTTGAGAGTTACCATTATAGACAGCTGAACACCCTAAGGTATTCAGCCTCCATCCATAACGGAACTGAATATGACTCGCAACATCGGTGTTCTGATAAAGGAATCCTCAAGATGGCACAAAGTCAGCTAGAAGAAACCAAAATCATCCTAGTCACTCGTCATAACCGTGGATGAATCAAGAAGAACACTGAATGACTAGTAGGGCTTGACCACTGTCAAGACGCGGCGGCCAATAAGTCTGTCTTACATGATTCTGACAACGAAGAGCAATGATGACTAGTAGGGCTTGATC
The DNA here is from genome assembly GCA_009363875.1 of Mikania micrantha. Taxonomy (NCBI): domain Eukaryota; kingdom Viridiplantae; phylum Streptophyta; class Magnoliopsida; order Asterales; family Asteraceae; genus Mikania; species Mikania micrantha. The sequence goes on from CM018685.1 coordinate 20,001,694, forward strand.
AATGTCAAGACGCGATGGCCAAACAGTCTGTCTTACAATGTCTGATAGCTTAAGCATACAAGTTTATAGCCTTCACATAACTTTACTGATGACTAGTAGGGGTTGACACTTAAGTCAACACGCGAGGGTCAATCAGCCTGTTGTCTGAGCATTCCAAGTTTATCGAGCATTCAAGTGTTTCAAGTATTCCAAGCACATCGAGCATTCAAGTGTTTCAAGCATTTCAAGCATATCAAGCATCCAAGTGGTTCAAGCATTCTAAGCATTTCGAGCATTCAAGTGTTTTAAGCATTCCAAGCCTTTCGAGCATTCAAGTGTTTATAGCATTTCAAGTATATCAGTCTTTATAGTCTTTTGAGCAAATGGGTCTTTCTGAGTTTAAGTTTTCACGCTTACGTAGGTATAGTTTTCAGAAGTATTCCTAGTTTTAGTATTTGTCTTTCTTATGTAATTAAAAGCTTCTAGAGTTTTAAGCAAGTAAGTATAAGTGTAAACAGCATTAGCAATCAGATTAAGAGTATAAGATATTAACTTTTAAAATAAGTGTATGAAGTATTAGCAACTAGAGTAAGTGTATACCGTGTTAGCCTTTAGAACAAGTGTATCAAGTATTAGCATCTAGCGTGAGTGTTCAATGCCATAGCATGGAGCATGTAGTTTAAGCATAGAGTTTGTAGCATAAGCATCGAGCATGTAGTTTAAGCAAAGAGTTTATAGCATAAGCATCGAGCTTATAGTTTAAGCATAGAGTTTATATGTCGCACCCCGGCCCTCCCGTCCCAGACGGGGGCGCAACGACAGGCTGATCTTGCAGGATCGCAGTCTCCGATCACATGGTTGCGAGACCTATATGTCTGGTTGCATACGTACATCCAATAACTTGGATAAAACAGTTTTGTAAAATCAGAGTTGCGGAAGCATAAGATTAATCAGTTTTCAAAACGAAACAGAGTATTAGTTTGCGGAAGCGATTTAAGTTGTTTAACAATACAATAAGTAACATAACAAAATGATAACAAATGTTTAATAGTCTAAGACACATAAGCAGATGCATGCGACTCCAACCTAGCATCCTAATCCTTGTGCGCGTGCCTTAGTTACCTGAGAAAACATGCGAGTAAAAGGATCAACACAAAGGTTGGTGAGAGCACAGGTTTTACATAAGCAGTAAACATCCAATGTTTAAAGTAAAAGTTGGGATTTACATATCATTACAATGCAGTATCGATTGATAGCTAGTCAATACAGTTATATTATATGCGGAGTCGTACCGAAGCTGACAGTTTTGCCTCCCGCCATGTCCATCACAAGACAATGGCAAAGTGTTGGTCAGTATTGCACCCATTCCGACCTCCAGTCGGGTTGGCCTCCCAGGAGCGATGGGTGGGCTTGTCAGGTCCAAATAGTACTATTCTAGATTACCACGCTAGACGCTACGCGCTACTAACGACCGTGGAGTATCGCGAGGACTTTTAGTTGTGATGTGGTCCACACATATACATATAGTGATAAAGCATGTCCATACGTAAATAAAAGAGTTGTTCAAAAAAAGTTGTAATGAAGTGTTTTCTCCCCCAAAGGTTAGAAAGTAAAAAGGGGCCGTGAACTCACCTGTTAAGCAGTTCCGGTGTGATTGTGGGTTCGCGTCTGCGAAAGCTAGCACCTGCTAGTAAGCACCTATAACCATAAAATAGGTCGTTTGTGCATAAAGTACCATTGATGATGAGATTCAGTAGTAACAGCCTCTGATGATGGTGATTCGATGAGTTGATCGTGGTTTCCAACCTCCTAGCTTCTTCTCCAAGCTCCAATACCTTCAAATCTCCCAATGGTGGCTTCAATATGAATTCCAGATGGTTTGGGGGTGGATTCAGGTGGGTTTTGGTCGATCTAGAGTGGCAATGCTCGGTGGTTTGAGGTAAAGACCAAACAATTGGATTGAGGATAGTTTTTATAAAATTTTCGATTTGCATGGCCTTCGCGTACCGCGAAGGCCAATCAAAAATTCTTATCACGTACTGCGATGGGATTCAGGAGTCTCGACTCCCGGTTTTCTTTGCGTGCCGCGAAGCCTTTCGCCATAGGATCCTCGCGTACCGCAATGGTCCATTTTCATGTTTTTCGATTTCGCTCGTTCTTGATTCCTAATGTTTATCCTAAACATCTAATGCATGTTTAGCACAAAATCATATAATAGCACATAGTTTGGTTGATCACCAACGTTCGTGAGACTCGTGTGTGTGTTTCGATAATTCCTCGAATTATCTTCTATGGTTTGTGCTTGTGTCTTACGAAGTGTTTGCACGCTTGATTAATCCTAATCAACGTGTAACGCACAATTCAATAATTTCCCGAATTATTGTTTTGTGTTAGTGTTATGTTTGCCACACTTGGTTTCCAAAACCAATATGCAATGTACGATTCGATAGTTCCTCGAACTATCGTTTTGCAGTTGTTTGTGTTCAACTCATCTAATTACAAATAATTAAATGAAATGCAAGAAGTATGAATGTGAAATGTAAAGAATGTAAGAGTCGCAATTTACCTGAAATTGCCGAATGTCACATCATCCCCTTGTTGAAAGAAATTTCGTCCCGAAATTTGGTTGTTGTTGGTAGTGTTTGAGTAGCAAGAGTGTTTGAGAAACAAAAATTTTTTGGTTGTCACATCATCCCCTTGTTGAAAGGAAATTTCGTCCCGAAATTTATTTGTTGTTGTCGGCGTTCGACGTTGACTGTTTGAAGAGATGGGGATATTTGCGCATCTTCTGATCTTCACGTTCCCACGTGAATTCAGGTCCGCGTTTCGGGTTCCATCGGACCTTGACAATCGGAATCTTACTTTGCTTGAGTTGTTTGACCTCACTGTCCATGATCTCTACCGGCTTTTCCACGAACCGTAGTTGTTCATCCACCTGGATCTCATCCAGTGGAACTACAAGTGTCTCGTCTGATAAACATTTCTTCAGGTTCAAGACATGAAATACGTTGTGAACTCCATCGAGTTCGGCTGGCAAGTTTAGTTGGTATGCCACTAGACCAATCCTCTTCAGGATCTCGAAAGGTCCAATATACCGTGGGTTCAGTTTGCCTCGTTTGCCAAAACGAATGACGCCTTTCCATGGCGAAACTTTCAGAAGGACTTTGTCTCCTACCTGAAATTCCAAAGGCTTTCGGCGTTTGTCGGCATAGCTCTTTTGACGATCTCGAGCTGCTGCCATACGGTTTCTAATTTGCACGATCTTCTCCGTAGTTTCGTGTACAAGTTCCGGGCCAGTGAGCTGACTGTCGCCCACTTCCGCCCAGCAGATGGGTGATCGGCATTTCCTGCCATAGAGTGCCTCAAAAGGCGCTGCCTTGATGCTGGTATGATAACTGTTGTTGTAGAAGAACTCCACTAACGGTAAGTGAGTTTCCCAGCTGTTGCCGAAATTTACTACGCATGCCCGTAGCATATCTTCGAGTGTTTGTATAGTGCGTTCACTCTGGCAATCCATTTGCGGGTGGTATGCTGTACTAATATCCAACCGTGTGCCGAGCGACTTTTGCAATGATTTCCAGAAGTTAGAAGCGAATCTAGCGTCTCGATCAGAAATGATGGAGATTGGCACTCCATGTCTCGAGACCACTTCCTTGACATAGATTCGGGCTAGTTTTTCCATCTTGCCATTTTCCTTGATCGCAAGGAAATGTGCTGACTTGGTCAGTCGGTCCACAATTACCCAGATAGTGTCACATCCACTAGAAGTACGGGGTAATTTGGTGATGAAATCCATGGATATTTGTTCCCACTTCCACATGGGGTCTCAGATTGTGTGAGTAATCCAGAGGGTTTCTGGTACTATATCTTGACTTTGGCACAAGTCAAGCATTTGCCTACGCAGGTGGCGATGTCGGCTTTCATGTGTGGCCACCAATAAAGTATTTTCAGATCATGATACATCTTATCAGATCCAGGGTGAATGGAATATCGGGATTTGTGAGCCTCGTCCATCACAAGATCTCGTAGGTTTTCGTAATGTGGAACCCAGACGCGTTCCATAAAATAATGTAAGACAGCGACTTTGACCTCCAGTTCTTTTTCCATTCCCCTTAGTGATTCGTTCACTAAGTTTTCTTTCTTTAGTGCCTCAACCTGGGCACTACGTATTTGTTTAGGGAGATTGGGATAGATAGTGAGTTGTAAAGCTCGTACCCGCTTGGGTTTCGAGGTATTTTTACGACTTAGGGCATCGGCCACAACGTTGGCCTTCCTCGGGTGATACTTGATAGCACACTCTTAGTCATTTAAGAGTTCGAGCCAGCGACGTTGTCGCATATTCAGTTCCTTCTGCTCGAATATGTGTTGGAGACTCTTGTGATCGGTGTATATGGTACACTTTGTACCATACAGGTAGTGTCTCCAGATCTTGAGTGCAAATACTACGGCTCCAAGTTCCAAGTCGTGGGTGGTGTAGTTCTTCTCGTGGACTTTCAGTTGACGAGAAGCATATGCGATCACCTTCTCTCGCTGCATTAGCACGCAGCCGAGTCCTTGTATTGAGGCATCACAGTATACTACGAGGTCGTCTGTTCCATCAGGAAGAGATAAGATAGGTGCACTATAGAGCTTCTGCTTGAGAAGTTGGAATGCAGCTTCTCGTTTGTCAGTCCAGAGATATTTCTTGTCTTTATGAGTTAAAGCTGTGAGTGGTTGGGCTATCTTGGAAAATCCTTCGATAAATCGTCGATAATAGCCTGCCAAGCCTAGGAATTATTGCACCTCAGTTGGGGTCTTTGGTGCTTCCCATTTCTTGATCGCCTCTATCTTAGACTTATCCACATGAATTCCTTGTTCATTAACAACATGTCCCAAAAATTGAACTTCTCAAATACAGAAGTCGCATTTGGAGAGTTTAGCGTATAGCTTCTCTTGTCGCAGCAGTTCAAGAGCCAATTGAAGATGCTCTTTGTGTTCTTCCTGGGTTTTGGAGTAGATGAGAATATCATCTATAAAGACAATGATAAACTTATCCAAGTAAGGTTTGCACACTCTATTCATGAGATCCATGAATACTGCAGGTGCATTAGTTAGACCAAACGGCATAGCCAGAAACTCGTAATGGCCATACCGAGTGCGAAAAGTAGTCTTTGGGATATCTTCCTCTTGAATCCTTAGTTGGTGGTATCCGGATCGCAGATCAATCTTGGAGTAGTAACTTGACCCTTGCAGTTGATCGAACATGTCATCAATTCGGGGTAAGGGGTAACGGTTCTTGATTGTTACTTTGTTTAACTCCCGATAGTCGATGCACATCCGAAATGTGCCATCTTTCTTCTTTACAAACAAGACAGGAGCTCCCCAAGGTGAGAAGCTTGGTCTAATGAAACCCTTGTCCAGCAACTCCTGAAGTTGATTGGATAGTTCCTGCATCTCCGAAGGTGCAAGTCGGTAAGTGCTCGTGTTATTGATGCTGCTCCTGGCGCGAGGTCTATGCGGAACTCCACTTGTCGAGGTGGCGGTAGTCCTGGTAGATCCTCCCGTGCAGCAAGTGCCTCTTCAACTCGTTCGTTGATGAGTGCATTCAGTTCAACGGGTGCCAAGTTGATGTTTCCACGTCCTCCCGCGTTTCCGCGTCCTCCACGTCTTCTAGCCATGATCTTCATAGCGAGAATAAGTGTTAGTGTTTGTCTAATGACTAATGTAGTGTGTGCGGTAGGTACTGTAAGAAACATGTAGAGCTATCGGCTTCTCCCCGTCAAGTGCAATCACATGCGGTGACGATGGGGACATCATATATATCATGCGCGTAATAAGTGTGTGTACAATCATGTATGCAAGTATCACAATACTAAGCACTAAGTGTCGTGTGGAGACTAGTGGTTATATACTAAGTTCACTAAATGCAAACCTAATTCGCAATAACCGGAGTCTCTAATACCAATCTGTCGCACCCCGGCCCTCCCGTCCAAGACGGGGGCGCGACGACAGGATGATCTTGCAGGATCGCAGTCTCCGGTCACACTGTTGCGAGACCTATATGTCTGGTTGCATACGTACATCCAATAACTTGGATAAAACAGTTTTGTAAAATCAGAGTTGCGGAAGCATAAGATTAATCAGTTTTCAAAACGAAACAGAGTATTAGTTTGTGGAAGCGATTTAAGTTGTTTAACAATACAATAAGTAACATAACAAAATGATAACAAATGTTTAATAGTCTAAGACACATAAGCAGATGCATGCGACTCCAGCCTAGCATCCTAATCCTTGTGCGCGTGCCTTATTTACCTGAGAAAACATGCGAGTAAAAGGATCAACACAAAGGTTGTGAGAGCACAGGTTTTACAGAAGCAGTAAACATCCAATGTTTAAAGTAAAAGTTGGGATTTACATATCATTACAATGCAGTATCGATTGGTAGCTAGTCAATACAGTTATATTATATGCGGGGTCGTACAGAAGGTGACAGTTGTGCCTCCCACCATGTCCATCACAAGACAATGGCAAAGTGTTGGTCAATATTGCACCCATTCCGACCTCCAGTCGGGTTGGCCTCCCAGGCGCGATGGGTGGGGTTTGTCAGGCCCAAATAGTACTATTCAAGATTACCACGCTAGGTGCTATGCGCACTAACGGTCCGTGGAGTATCGCGAGGACTTTTAGTTGTGATGTGGTCCACACATATACATATAGTGATAGAACATGTCCATACGTAAATAAAAGAGTTGTTGTTCAAAAACAGTTATAATGTACTATTTTCTCCCCCAAAGGTTAGAAAAGTAAAAAGGGGCCGTGAACTCACCTGTTAAGCAGTTCCGGTGTGATTGTGGGTTCGCGTCTGCGAAAGCTAGCACCTGCTAGTAAGCACCTATAACCATATAGGTGTGAGTATGTGTTTTCTGGTGTGTTGTATCCCATACAACTCCAAGTGTCGGTGTGCTCAACCGAGTGTGTGTGTGTGTTGACTTGTGTTGACTCAACGAATCGTTGGTGACACGATTGTTGTGTTTATGTGTCTTAATGCAAATAAGACACCAAAATGCATCCTATGACTCAACTCATATTGCTTTCACGAAATCAAGTTTTGAAAATCATAATGTTCTCGTTTCGGGAAACTTTCTATATTTAGAAAGTTTCTATTTTTGGAAAGTATAGTTATGAAATCCCATTTCATAAAACAAATCACTCTAGTATGTTTGTAAAAACATATGTAAACACTTAACATAGGTCGTTTGTGCATAAAGTACCATTTATGCCGTTTTGCCCAAATAAAGTTTCCTTATTTGGAAAGTATCCGTTTAAAAGTTCGTTTTCACAAATCAAGGTTTCCACTATGTTTAGAAATCGTTTATAAACATATTTCAACAATCAAAGTTCATCAAATCATTCAAAAACATCAAAAGCCCTCTTTTGACTTACAAAAGTTTCCTTATTTAGCAAGTTTATACAAAACCATATTTTTGACCAAAATCAAATATCCAAATGTGTTTCTAAACACTCCAACATACATTTAACAACATCTAGATATGTCTAACATGTCTAGATCATCACAAATCTATGACTTGCCACATAAAAGTTAAAAGTTTCCTTTTTTGGCAAGTTTGCCTAAATCATCACTAAATCAATCAATAACTCAACAAAACTTAAATCTAACATCACTAAACTATAAAATCAGTAAATCTACAACAAATACACATCAAATCACCAACAAATTCGTGCTCGATGGTCACATGGAGTTGCATGTGGGTTTTTACCCATTGCATGTACGATCTAATGCTAGTTAAACGTTTTAAAACTACCTTAGAGCTTCTTGATGATGAGATTCAGTAGTAACAACCTCTGATGATGGTGATTCGATGAGTTGATCGTGGTTTCCAACCTCCTAGCTTCTTCTCTAAGCTCCAATACCTTCAAATCTCCCAACGGTGGCTTCAATATGAATTCCAGATGGTTTGGGGGTGGATTCAGGTGGGTTTTGGTTGATCTAGAGTGGCAATGCTCGGTGGTTTGAGGTAAAGACCGAACAATTGGATTGAGGATATTTATAAGCATTTGTCTAATATATTAATAATTATTGTAATTTGACGATTTATTGACGTACAAAATATATTTAAAACCATTTTGTTGGAATAGTAGTCATTCGATCCAAATAAAAGACTTTTACGACCGATTTACTAATAAATTCATATATTGTTTGAAACTCTTTTATCAATTTGCTTCAAACTCCTTTGTTCTAAAAAATGAACCTTATAAAACTAGTTTAAGGGTTTTTAAATCATTGAAACATTTCAAGTCGTATAATATATTTGGCAAAGCTATTAGTTCGTAACATCTCAGTTTATCGTAACATCTCAGTTTAAGGTAACAGAATGTATTTGTTGTATTAATTACGACTTGCTCGCAACCACACATTTAAATATATTTCGCTTTTATATTGGTGTTTATATATACACTTACAAGATTTATACATGTCTAATAATATATATGTATGTGTATATTAGTTGATTTCATTCCACTCGTATTTATTAGAAATTTATTAATTTATATAGGGAAATCAAATAGTTGAAATAATCCATGAAATTGTCACTCTAATCATCGGATTATCGTACATAGTCGTCTCAATCATCTCGTTGTCGGTAAACACTCGCTTTGTTGAGGATTGATCCGTCGTTTATGAATATATTTATATATTACTGAATATTAAATCTTATTAATTTATATAATTATACTTCGTTCTTACTTAATGTTTTCATGAGGGAATAATTATAACAACTCTCGAGTCGAGAGAAAATAATGACGAATATGTTAAAGAGTTAGTGTGCGGGTATACCTTCCGAGTTGTTTCGCGTACGCAAACTCGTTTTGAAATCCAAAAACCCGATCTTTTGAACCCAATATGTTTTCGGACTTGTTATTGCATCACGAATTATCCGAACACTCGGTTATTGTTGTTGACCAGATCTGTCTGGTTTGACTAGCATTGACCAAACTCAACTCAACTCATAACTTCTCTAAGACAACTGAAGGTTGGTACAATGCCAACGTACGTTCCAATACTCCATGAATCAACCTAAAATAACCGTAAACGATGAGATTAATGTTTTAACAACGTAGATCTACCCAAGGAACAAACTAAAAATTGAATTGTTACCCCTAAATGGGTTTAAACAGAAGGCCTTTTGTTGTAGGCAGCCCTAATGTCGAGAGGTCTCTAAAACAACTCCCACCCATGGCTGCCATCATGTGGAGTCTCCAGCCACACACCTTAAACCACCCAGCCATAACCTTTGTTGCTAGTACTAGAGGGCACCCGGATGGTCGGTTTGTAACTCTAGCTGGTCTCTGTTGCAGCTACTAAGCGCTGAGAGGGCTGTTGTCAGGTGCGGGATCGAGTGGCCTGGTCCGACGGCCTGTTGGTTTTAGTGCTCCTCTCTATCATTTCACGAACAGACACAAAGCCACTGTCTTATGTGTGTTACGGCTAGTAGAAAATGGTTAAGAGCAAGGAGTGTGCCGAAGATAGATGATGCTGCTGCGGAGGTTGAGGCTTGCCGGATTTTAGCCGGAGGTGCGCCGGGAAGGTGGACGGAGCTCTCCTTCTCATTCCTTGGTTCTACGAACAAACTACACACACAATGGGTTGGCTTACAACTGTGCAAGTGTAGCTACCACAAGAACAGCCGGTGGTTGTCGTGGATCTGCTGAGGAGGGCGGTGTAGAGGTCGGGTGAGGGCTACCGGAGCTTGGCCGGTGATGAGCTCGCTGGTTCTTGTTTCCAGTTGATAGAAAACACACACATAAGTGTGTAAAGTGTGTGCATGACGGCTGCACTCAAATGAAAAGGAAAGAAAAAAATGGTTTCTTTTATAGCTAGGGTTTTGGGGGTGAGAATACCCTAGATCAGTCTGTATCGCATGCAACTCGCTTATCAGTCTACAACAAATCCGTTCGAATCACGTTGTCATCACCAATGATTATTTCGTGACTAGAACATGTTAACAATAACACGAATAAAAATGTCATAATATTAATTCGTCGAATAATAATTAATCCGATGAATAACGAGTTTAAACCCATTTAAGTCTGTGCAACTCTTTAACCGTTTTAAATGACCTCCTTAATTGGATTTTAATAATAATAATAATAATAATAATAATAATAATAATAATAATAATAATAATAATAATAATAATAATAATAATAATAATAATAATAATAATAATAATAATAATAAAATATCTTTATTATTATATAATGTTTAGAATATAATTATCACATTGTGTGAATATCCGATCACTGAACGTTAATCGATTCTTTGTCTATTTTCTTTCGCAAGCATCAATAATTAAGAAACAATTGATTAAGAAATGTTTAAACAAAGGTTTAAATGATTTAACTTTATAGATTGGGCCTTAATTCTTAGTAGGCCTCATTGGGCTTTACTGGGCCTAGCCCATTTGGTTTGGTTAGCAACGAATCGTTTACTGAAATTGGACGGGTGTTACAAGAAGAGGTGAAGGTGACATTACTATTGCTGATAGCTTTGATCCTCACAAATTTTTTTGAGTAATAAAACCCGCTTGATGTGGATGAATCTCAAATGTTTAAATTTGCTAAAGAATTAGGTGCAACTTATATGATATTGTGGTGCAAATGAGCAGGTTTCCAGTTGTGCATTTTTCTTTCAACAACATTTTGATACATGAAGATGCAATCATATGTTGCAATTCAACGCATTTGTGAGTCATGAGGTTTTCGATTATGTTCAATGATATGGCAATCAAGCAGCCCTGATTTTGATGAGAACAGCTGAGGCAGCTACTAAACTTTTATTTTTCTAAACATGCTCTCAACATTAAGATTAAGAAAATATAGTTTACGGTATGGAATTAGGGTAAATTAATGATGGGAATTAAAAAGTAGGTTGTTATAAGTTCTTAACGTGTGTAATTTAATGAAACGATTAATGCATGAACAATATTTAATTTAGCTTTGGCCATAAAAAAAGGTGGTCGCGCAATCAAAGTCAAATGGAAGCGATCCATCTACAAAATCTAAAATTGAGACATAAATCAAAGAACAAGCTAGCATTTAGATTATTCATCTGGAGGACATATGGGTGTTGTATCTTGTGTGGATGCATTTACTTTTACTGTCATATATTGTTTTTTATCTTCAATAAATGGTCATTACTATTTTCTTAAAAGAAAGCAATTGTTATTGATTTTTGTGACAATTATGTTTGAAGAATTACGTCATCATCAGTGAAAGCACATATCGTTGTGCTTGAAATCCATGTTAATTTAGTGATTTTGATTATTACAGGTTGAAAGTATGCAAAAAATGGTGAACGTGGGAGAAAACCGTGAGCGAAACGGAGTTCTAGATTCTCCGAAATCGAAAAACGAAGAAAAATCTTTAAGTATTGAACTCCGGGGGTCTTCACGGTACGCCAAGACTATTCTGAGAGTCCTTGGCGGTACGCGAAGGATCAAAATATCTGAAATCACTCTGGATTTCTTGGCGGTACGCCAAGCCCCTTTTTGTCCCTCTTGGCGGTACACAATGAGTATGGTGGTGGAAAAAGTTGATATACTTCATCAAATTTCATGCAACAATATTCATTTCTTCATTTCTCTAACTCCATCTCCATAACTTCTTACCAGACGTCTTTTACACCATTAAAACTCAGGTTTGAAGATATCTAAACCTACGGATCGCACCAGAGGAAGTTTCTACAACCTCTGATCGTTGTTTTGCAGATGAAAATCCGTCTGATTAGGTAACTGTTCGTTTTAACAATCTAGTTTGATAATGGTTGATTAGATCGTTTTTGAACATAATGGTATAGTTAAGATTGTTGATTATTGCCTAAATGATAGCTAGCAATGATTATAAATGAAGAACTTGATGTGTTAACAGGTAAATCCTTGTTTTGATCCGTTGTAATGCCCGGTTTTCATGAAACTATAACAATAATTATAATGGTTTAAACCATTTGATTGTGACAATGTATGTGATTAGTTTGATTAATCTTTGAAATGCAAGGTTAAATCCAAGTGTTTCAAATTAATCTTTGAAATGCAAGGTTCAATATTCATTTTATGGTACTGATCTGGGAATTTTAATTGTACAACGATGGCCAATCCCCCAGAGCGCTATATCTATCAGAGGTTTCCATATGTCATACTTGATGACACCCCCAGTTCGAGTTCGAGTTCCGATTCTGATCCATCGGAAGCGTCATCAGCTACATCACAGGCGGTACCACTAGTACCACAGACACCATCTCCTGTACCAGCTACACCACCACCACCATCAGCTCCGTCTGTTTCACCTAGACATTCTCAGCCACCTGCTGAGAATGCCTCGGCAGACAGACGATAGAGATCTTCACCTTAGCGAGTTCCAGTATGGGACGGGTTGAGGCGCATGCGAGGTCAGGCCCGCAAGACTACAGGATTACCTCCCTGACACCAGATGGCACAGAGAGATGTGCCTCCGACTATCCATGAGGTGGGAGAATCCTCCTACCAAGATGAGCTCAGGGCCCAGTTACCGCAGCTCTTCGAAGACTTGCAAGGGACTCGACAGGACCTGCAGCAGTATCATGCTACACTAGAGGATACACGTACCACTATACTGGATATCCTTACCTCGCACCTGACTCTCATGAAGCAAGTGAATGCCTTGGATACTGACACTAGGGCCTGGAGAGTTACTGTAGAGGACAAACTGAGGAGAACGTAAGGGCAGGTACTGATTGCTGCGTTCTAGCAGCAGGTAGCAGTGGCGAGGGAGAGGTTGGTGCATATGAGGGAGATAGTGATAGGGATAGTTAGCACTATGAGTTTGGAGGCACGGTTGATGGTGATGGCTATAGTGATGGCTGCTATAGCCATAGTGATAGCCCGCTTACCATTCTTTATGCAGTAAGTATGACTTGGGTATGGTTATTTTGGGACTTTCATTGTGAATATCATTAGTTATATTCGGATAGATTGAGAGCATGTAGTGTGTGGGGATCCTTTTGACATGTGACATAGATCCCGTGTGTTGGGTTGATGGTTGATCGTGTAGTTCAGATAACACTTTTTGTATCAAAACTTTATGGTTGTATAAAACTGATATCGTAGTAATGAAATGTTTTATTTCTGTATATCTGTTTGTGTGTAATGTGTATATGAGTTGTATGTGAACTGTGTACTAATATTAAACATGTATGAACATTATGAACATTACTGTGTGAGAACATATATATTGCCTGTGTGGCAACGTATCAAAGTACTGTATGAGAACATATCTATTGCCTGTGTGGCAACGTATCAAAGTATTGTGTGAGAACATATCAATGTTAGTCTAATAATATATCAAAAACATGTGTAATAATATATTTATATTACAAGGATGTGAGCTGTGTAATACTTTAACATGTTTTTAAAAATAACAGGACCGAGTATAACTACAAACATCTGTATGATTACTGTGAACTGAGAACATATCTTTTTAATGTGGTTATACTATATTTCTTATAATCACATTTCAACATAAATTTGTCAGTATGACTGAGTATGGTTGAACTAATGTGACTGATATATCTTTGATATTCTTGAACTAACCTGAGTTTGTTTGCATGTGAGCAGAACCATGGCTCCAAAACGAGGTCGACCTGCTAAGAAAGCTACCAAGAATATTACTAACCCTGACCTAAATCAAGTTCCACTTGTGAATGTAGTATCAAATCCGGATCCACGTGTCAATCCGGAAGCAAACATGGTTCCACCTGAGAATCTAGAAATGAATACAGTTCCACCCGTAAACACTGAAGTGAACACGGTTCCACCTGCGGGTGCAAGTGGATCTGAACTGAATGAGGCAATGATAGCCCGAATTGTAAGAGAACAACTATCTGCTTGTGGTTTTTTGAGACAACACCAATCACATATCATTGCGGGTTCTGGTGGGGACCATGATCACACTGAACATAATGCTACCGGTGGCCACGTAGAAACTCATCATACCACCGTTACAGCAACAACAAAAGCAACTGTTCCTGATCCACCACATCAAGGATGTACTTATAAGTACTTTGCTTCTTGCAACACTCCTACTTACACGGGTAAAAAAGGAGTGACTGGACTCTTGAAGTGGATCGCGGAGATGGAAACCAAACTCAAAATCAGCCAGTGCCTGGTAGAGCATAAGGTGTCTTATGCTGCCTGTTCTCTAAAAGACTCAGCTCTAACATGGTGGAATACCCAGGCAAAAACTTTGGGCTCAGCTAAAGTTGATTCGATGGGCTGGAACGAATTTAAAACTCTGATTATGTCAGAGTACTGCCCAATCCCTGAAATCCAAAAACACCAGGAGGAATTCTGGAATCATTCTATGGTCGGTGCTGATTGTTTAGCTTATACCGATCGTTTTCGTGAACTCACTTGTCTACTTCCCAATACGTTTCCTACAGAAGCAGCTTTGATTGAGAAGTACATTAAAGGGTTGGGTCACCAGATTCGGGGAATGGTGACTGCAGGTGAACCTACCACTCTCAAACGTACAATCTTGTTGACAACTAAACTTACCGATGAGGCGGTAAGGAGTGGTACTTTGTCCACATAAACTCAGACGGCGGTGGGCCGTAGTGAGGCCGGTACCTCAAATGTTTCAAAGGGTACCAAACGAAAGTGGTTTGGTAAGACCAAAACCAAAGTTCCGGTTGAGACCAGTCAGAACAAACCAATGGTGAAGAGCTATGGTGCAACTGTTCATGAGAGGTAAGCTTACACTGGGCAGGTGCCCAAATGCAACAAGTGTCTATATCATCACACAGGACCATGTCCTGTTTGTCTGAACTGTAATCGAGTAGGATACTATGTTAGATACTGTAGCTTTCCTGCTCGCTAGTAAAAAACCAAGCACCACAACAAACCACCGTGCTTTAACTGTGGAAGTCCCGGCCATTTCATGAAAAACTGTCCCAACAACAACACCAATCAAGGGAATGAAGCTAGGGGAGAGCTTTCCAAATTAGTGCGACCGAGGCGAGGCAAGATGCAAACATTGTCACTGGTACGTTTCTTCTTAATAACCTATACGCATCAGTTTTGTTTGATACATGAGCAGATAAGAGTTTTATCTCTCCTGAATTTGCATCATTACTCTCATTGCCTACGGTAGACCTAGAAAGTCCTTATGTTATTGAAATTCCTAATGGCAAGTTAATCAAAACTAACAGTGTTATTCAAGGATGTTCCTTGAATCTAAATGATCACCTTTTCAATATCAATCTACTTCCCATTGAGCTTGGAAGCTTTGATGTCGTTGTTGGTATGGACTGGCTTTCTGATAACCAAGCGAAAGTTGTGTGTCAAAACAAGGTGATCCGTATCCCATTACCTGACGGTAGTACACTGATAGTTCAAGGAGAACAAGTCGGTAGAAAACTTGGTATCATATCCTGTTTGCAAACTCATAAATGTTTACGGAAAGGTTGTCAGGCCTTTCTAGCACATGTGATGAAAAACTGTTCTTCACAAAAACATATCGAAGATATTCCGGTACTGTAGATTGTACAGTAACTCAGGTACACATTACGTGAAACTATGTTTATGCTACTGATACATTATGCTTAACACGATACTATTATACGATTGTCTGAAAATCTGGTTAAAACCTAAGGGTTTAACAGTCAGAAACACCACAGATAAAACAGTGTTGAAACACAGATACTTGATTTGATGCTATTGTGTATAAACGTATGTGAGGTTAAACAAAACGAAACTAAAACGGTTGTTATTACGGAATGCTAAACCGACGAATTATTCGTAGAGGTGACGACCTGTACGAATGATTCTAAGAGTTTAACGTTTTGAAATAACGACTGAACAGTAGAGAACAAGAATCAAAAAGCCAAACCATCGTCGTGTTCGTTCGAATGACGATTCGAACGAATACGCACGATGGTGACGCGTTCTGATGAAACGAAACGAAAACAAGAACGATACGAACGATAATAATTTTAAGGAAATAAGATATTTCCTGTTTTACAATTTTGAAACTCATCATAAATAAAATTAAACGAAACTATTTTATTAATTCACGAAACAATAAACGAAACGCGTAAAATATTAAAATTCGATAAATAAATTTAATACAATGATCTTTAAATTAATCTCTAATAATAATACTATCCTAAAACAATCCTTTTTATTTAAATTACGAAAAACACGCGTAACGACCCGGATACGCGACGAAAATACGAACCGAGTAACCGAAACGAACCCGAATACACCCGGGGTATATAAACTCTAAATGAGATGGTTTTCTCATTTATTACACATTTTCTCTCTATACACTCTCTCTCCCGTCCATTTCTCTCTCTAGCACCAAAACCACCATTTCAACACTTTGAAACTTCATAACTCACTCGTTTCTTAGCGAAATTGAGTGATTCTTGCGCCTACACGAAGCTCTTGAAGCCTTTTACAAGGAAGTACAACGGATCTACAAAGTTACCCAGCCGATTTCGAGGTATTTGGCCTTAAAGTGGCTGAAAAATAGGGTTTTTCATGTTTGTTGTTCGATCCACCCACTTGACAGGTGTAAGAACCCGATACACGCACACCATACACGCTCGTGAGTGAGTCTTGAATCACAAAAATGTTGGATACAATTAGATCAAGGGTTCGATGCTCGAAGATGGGGTGGAATCCACAGGGTTCGCGGCTGCAACTATGGCTGAACCTGTGTAAACCTAGATGGAACCGAACCCTCATTCCCAGACGAACCCAAGCCCATGCCACGAACCATAGGCGAACCTTTAGTTGTCAGATGGCCGAACCTTGGTTTTAACTGGCCGAACCCTGATGTGCTTCGCCTACCAACGAACCTCCATGATAGCGAACCTTTGACCGGCTGCCGAACCATTTGCCTATAGACGAACCCTACAGGCCGTCTGGACAGCGAACCCTTGAGCACAGGGACGAACCTTTTCTTTCCCTTTCCTAACCTTGCATGAACAACTGGCCGAACTCTTTTCTCAGGCGAACCCTTCAGCCTCTGTTGATCGAACGAAGGCATCCTCGGCGAACCTATACTACCAGCCGAACCCTGGACTGCCTAGCCTTAAAGCCGAACCCTACCTTGCATGGTTAACCGAACCTTGCTGCTTCTTGAACCACCGAACCCTTGATCGAACACTGTGACAAGGGGCGAACCTTTACTTGTCTTGATTAACCGAACCATGCAGATGTGGGATTCGCTGGATTCAATGTTATGCATTCAGTCGGCTAGCCTAAGCCCAATCCAATTCGGCCCAACTTTCGCTTTCGGCCTAAGCATGATAACCGGCCCGATCATGTGGCCCAATAACCTACTCGGCTCAGTAGGAGATCAAATCAAAATGGGTTAGCAACACTTTGGCCAGGTTGGCCAAATTGGCCCATGGTCACCACTTCGGCCCACATCACCCATAGATGGCTCAACCTAAACAGTCCGGTCCATACTCATGTTCGGCCCAAGTCCTAAAGCCCACAAAAGTGAATTGGGCCCAATGCATGTCATCCGGCCCATAAACAACCAATTAACCACTTAAGTAATCTTGAAACAAATACACGAAATATATTTTATGGAATTGGGAAATAGAGATTCCTAAAGTGGTTGGAAAATTCATTTAGTCTCATATCAAGTCTTATATGGAAACGAGAAACCTAATAGCAATGTGTCGGGAAATTCAATAATGCATTGAAACTAAAACATATACATGAAGGCTTAAAAAAAAAAACTTAAGTGGTTAAGTGATAAGGAGTCCTTGATTAACACGCGAGGCCGGATGATGATCAACATCTTTAAGTGTTAGTCAACTTTAGGACTAACACTTATACGCGCAACGAATCCTTACAAACTCATACTTATAAACTACAACACTATGAAA
Source organism: Mikania micrantha (assembly GCA_009363875.1). Lineage (NCBI taxonomy): Eukaryota > Viridiplantae > Streptophyta > Magnoliopsida > Asterales > Asteraceae > Mikania > Mikania micrantha. The sequence goes on from CM018685.1 coordinate 20,019,608, forward strand.
TCAATACAGGAGCGTGAACATCCTAACAAGAGCAAACAAAGAGCGTGTGCATTCTTACTATACTTAGTCAACCACTGCGGACACGAGGTGAGTTCATTGCCCCTTTTCTAACATTTTGTTTTAAAACGCGGGGCTGAGAAGCATGCGTAAACTGTTTATTTAAATTGTTTACTTAAATGCTTTTAAATTTATATGTTTTACATATATGTATGTTATCCTAGATTATATCTAGGAATATTTTATGCAGGTTTTACTAAGCTTATTCACTTATAAATTAAGTGAATAATCGAGTTAAACTAAACATTTCAAACGAATCAAAACATTTTCAACGAATCAAACGAAACATTTTGGCAAATCAAGTGTGTGAGTTCATTTGTCCCTTTTCTAACTATTTTGATTTTACTTCGGGACTGAGAAGCATGTTATACATTTTAAAACAAATGATTTATAAAAATGCTTTTAAACTTATTCTTGATGTTTATACTTTATTGCTTGATACTTATGCTATGAAACTTTAGGATTAAACTTTACACTTGATGCTTATGTTACCAACTCGATGCTTAAACTAAGTGCTTAATGCTTATGCTATAAACTTGAAGCTTGAAACTATATACTAAATGCTAATGCTATGGATTGATGCTAAGTGATGAATGCTAAATGCTTATGCTAAATGCTTATGCTAAATGCTTATGCTAAACACTAATGCTATATGCCAATATTAAATGCTTATGCTACAAGCTAATATTATAAGCTAATGTTATATGCGAATGCCAAGTGCTTATGCTACAATGCTAATGTTAAATGCTAATGCTAAGTGCTAAATGCTAATGCTATATGCTAACACTAAATTCTAAAGCTAACAATATATGCTAAAGCTACAAATTTATGCTAAAAGCTTATGATTCTATGATAATGCTACATACATGCTAATCGCTTGAGACTACGGATGCTTTAAGCACTTGTATGCTTGTATGCTTGCCATGCTAAAACAACGGTTTGGCCTCTCAGTGCTTGCCTTACCGATAGTGAAACTCTTTGAATGCTATAAACTTGAATGCTAAAACTATCAACTATGGTAGGACATACCAAATTGGCCTCTCAGTGCTTGCCATGGGGTGTTCTTCATAGTTGGGACTTGAAGGAACAGACCGTCGGCCTCTCAGTGCTTGCCATAGGGTGACCTTCATAGTCATGACTTGAGGAGTAGACTGATGGCCTCTCAGTGTTTGCCATACAGTGATTCCTCAATGTTCACTCATGCTATAAACTTAAACATAATGCTAAAGCTATTGGCTATTTAGAATGGACCACCTGGCCTCCCAGTGCTTTCCAGGGGGTGTTCTTGTAGCTATGACTATTGTAAATCAGGTCGTTTGGCTTCTCAGTGCTTGCCATACAGTGATTCCTCATTTTCCACTCGTGTTGCAAACTTAACAAAATGCTAAAGATATAAACGAAATGGATGGTAGGTAAGACGCTTAATTATCATTAACAGCAATGTACTATGCAGCTTATATGTGGTGGGACAGCGTCTGGGCGGGTCGTAGGCTCCACTCAGGGGTTTGCCCTATATATAAGCATACTGAGTTGGATAATACAGTGGTGTTAATGAAATTAAGGTTGTTACCGAGGGGAAGCATGAATGCGTTTGGGTCAATATCATAAAATTTTAAACACAATGCTTGTTAAACTAATATTGAAGCTAATACACATAAAAGCTATAGACTTGTAAACTTTGAAACAGTAAACTAAAGCTATGATGAAGAATGAATAGAGTGGTAGGTAAAATGCTTAATTATCATTAACAGCAATGTACTATGCAGCTTAGTATGTGGTGGGATGGCGTCTGGGCGGGTCGTAGGCTCGACTCAGGGGTATGACCTATATATAAGCATACTGAGTTGGATAATACAGTGGTGTTAATGAAGTTAAGGTTTTACCGAAGAGGTTGCAAAAGCTATTTTACAAATACTAAAACTACATGAACTCACCAACCATTGTGTTGACTTTGTTTTCTTACATGCTTTCTCAGGTGACGCACAGGAATATGCTTAAGCTTTTTGATTGCATACTAGGATGCCAGTTAGCAGACCTAGTAGACTTTTGGAGAAGCACACATTTTGCTAAGGATACGAATCACTTTTGATATCTTGTACAGATACAAGATAGGAAACATATGATTCTTTTGTTAGGTTTACCGAGTTAAATTACTGAACATTGGTATTGTAATTTATCTTTGTAATCCTAGTTTAATGTTTGATTGTGCTTTAGTTATTCTTAACATTGATGCTATGTAAACAATCTGATCATCACGATTATCACACACGATATCGCGCCCCGAGAACCTTCCGCCCGACGGGGACTTCGATCCAACCCCGCCGGCTCGGGGTGTGACAGTCAGATTTTCCCGAGGATATATCAGGATTACCCCCAGTGAGACAAGTTGAATTTCGTATTGACTTAATTCCAGGTGCAGCACCTATAGCCAAAGCTCCTTATCGTTTAGCACCCTCAGAGATGCGAGAGCTTTCAGGTCAACTACAGGAACTATTAGATAAAGGTTTTATTAGAACTAGTATCTCACCCTGGGGAGCACCAATTCTTTTTGTGAAAAAGAAGGATGGTTCACTCAGGATGTGTATAGACTACAGGGAACTCAATAAATTGACAATCAAAAACCGTTATCCATTACCACGTATCGATGATCTATTTGTTCAATTACAAGGTGCTACTTATTTCTCAAAAATCGATTTAAGATTCGGATATCATCAGTTACGAATTCATGATGATGATGTTCCTAAAACTTCTTTCAGAACTCAATACGGACATTATGAATTTCTAGTAATGTCATTTGTCTTAACAAATGCACCTGCATTTTTCATGGATCTGATGAATCGAGTGTGTAGGCCTTATTTGGATAAGTTTGCGATTGTGTTTATTGATGGCATTCTCATTTATTCTCGAAACCAACAGGAACATGCTCAACACTTGAAACTGATCTTAGAACTTTTGGCATGTGAAAAACTATATGTTTTACATCAGTTGAATCCATAAGTTGCGGAAGCGTTTTAAGTGTTTTCAAAATAACATAAAGTAATAGTTTTGCGGAAGCGGTTTAAGTTGTTTAGCATTACATTACAAAAACAAAATGATAAACGTTCTCAAAGCCTAAAGCACTAAGTAGATGCATGAGACTCCAGCCTAGCATGCTATCCTTGTACGCGTGCCTTAGTTACCTAAGAAAACATGCGAGTAAAAGGTCAACACAAAGGTTGGTGAGAGCACATGTTTTATATCAGCAATAAACATCAAATATTTAAAGTAAGAGTTTGCAGGTCTACATTTCATTACAATGCAACCGAAGCTAACATGTTGCCTCCCACCATATCTATCCAACTAGACAATGGTAATGTTGTTTGGTCAATTTTGCACTGTTCCGACCTCCAGTCCGGGTGGCCATACGGCGCGCAACAGTGGGGCTTGTCAGGCCCAAATAGTACTATTCAGAATTAACACGCTATGTGCCACGCACTATTAACGGTTCGAGATTTGTTTAATGAGGACTTATCAGTTTTGTGGATGAGTGCCACATATATGCATATACATGATATTAGCATGTCCAAATGTAACCAAAAATATGTTTGTTGTTCAAAATAGTTTGAATGCAGTGTTTTCTCCCCCAAAGGTAGAAAATATAACAAGGGGCCGTGAATTCACCTGATAGAGCAGTTCCGGTTATGAGTGTGTTCACGACTTGTGAATGCTAGCACCTGCTAGTATGCACCTATAACCATGTAGGTGTGAGTATGTGTTCTGCGGTGTGTTGTATCCCATACAACTCCAAGTGTCGGTGTGCTCAACCGAGTATGTGTGTGTTGGCTTGTGTTGACTCGACAATCGTTGGTGACACGTTTTATGTGATTAGTCCGTTTAATGTGTCTTACTGCAAGTAAGACACCAACATGCATCCTAAGACTCTAATCATGATGTTTTCACATAGATTATCTTTAGAAAATCGTAACGTTTTCGTTTCGGAAAAGTTTCCATATTTGGAAAGTTTCTATTTTTGGAAAGTATAGTTATGAAATTCCATTTCATAAAACTAATAACTCTTGGTATGTTTATAAAAAGACGTTTAAACATTTAAGACATATCGTTTGTGCATAGATTTCCATTTATGGCGCTTTGCCCAAATAAAGTTTCCTAAAATAGTAAGTACCCGTTTAAAAGTTCGTTTTCACAAATCCAAGTTTCAAATATGCTTAGAAATCATTTTTAAACATATCTCAATAATTAAAGTTCACCAAAACATCTTAAAACATCAAAACCCCTCTTTTGATTTCAAAAAGTTTCCATTTACAGTAGGTCTTCACAAAATCATGTTTTTCACCAAATCAAATACCCAAATGTGTTTCTAAACACTTCAATATGCATTTGACAACATCTAGACATGTCTATCATCATGAATCTACAACATGCAACGTAAAAGTTTCCTTTTATGGCGAGTTCTACAAAATCAACACAATAACTTATCCAAACTCAAATCCAACATTCCTAGACTCTAAAATCAGTATATCTATATCAAAATAACTCAAGAACACCAACAAATTCTTGCAAAATAGCCACATGGAGTTGCATGTGGGTGGATGTTCATGCATGTGGGTTTTTACCCATTGCATGTTCGATCTAACACTAGATAAGCTCATAAAACTACCTTAGATGTGTAGATCCGTGCTAGAACACCTCCCGGAAACCCGGATGAAGGCTGACGATGAACTCTTCACTTGTGGATGAAAGGATTCCCTTTGAGCTTCAATGGCTTCCAAACACCAAGAAATAGCTTCAATGATGTTTTCAGAAGGTTGGAGGATTGATTCGAGTGGGTTTTGGTCGAGAGGGAGGGTAGAAGTGCGGAGAAAATGGGAAGAAACTGGATAGAAAGTGAATGGGGCTGGTTTTTATAATGTTTTGGACAGTCTGGGACTCATCGCGTACCGCCAAGGCCGATCATGCATGGCCTCGGCGTACAACGATGAATATAATACTCATTTTACCTACCGAAACACGCCGCGTATCGCCAAGACCCTTATGCATGGTCTTGGTGTATCGCCGAGAAATCCGGAGTTCAAAACTCCTGCTTGTCACACCCTGAGCCGGCGGGCTGGATCGACTTTCCCGTCGGGCGGAAAGTTCTCGGGGCACGATATCGTTGTGATAATCGAAATGATCAGATTGTTTACATAGCACATGAGATATACATGAGAAATGCTAACATGACATGAAATAGAATTACAAAGTTAAATTACATTGTTTCCTCATAATTTAACTAAGTAAATCTAATCAAATGAATCAATGAGTTTATATCTTGTCACTGTACAAGATATACTAAAGATGATTCATAGTTTTGTCACCCAAAAGTATGCAACACAAAAGTAGCTAGCCTTCTAAAAGTCCACTATCTACGTCCCTGTAATCCTGGCGACTAAACATGTTCGTCACCTGAGAAAACATGCATTTAAACAAAGTCAACACGAGGTTGGTGAGTTCATAAATAGTGTAATTGAAAACCTTGATTTGTTCACATGCACAATCTCAATGTAAGTCCTGTTACTTGTATGTTGTTTGATTCACCCATTCTCCCAATGGCCTCTCAATAGTTATATTTACAAGTAGTATCTCATACTAGTAGTTATGCTTATATATAGGGCATATGTAGGGGAACCAAGCCCCAGCCAACATCCCACCACATAACTACTAGAACTCCACACTACTTGCAATACAACTATAGATATCCATTCCCATTTCACATATTCATCTCATTTCTTAATCACGTGTCAAATCATGTGTAGAATAATATAATAATAAGGGTTTAGTTATCAAACCGAAGTATTGATAACCCTTTTATGTATTAAGGATATTAGATTTATCAAATCTGATCCTTGTACTATTCTGTTACTTGTGGAGTTAACTGTTAGTCACTTTTAAATATTAAGAGTGTATGTTAACCAATTGTTCTTTGTTCTCAACTTGAAATGCATAGAGCCTAAAAGGAATCCATTGAAACCTTCACATAATCAGGTTACAATGCATCTGATTTACCTCTATCTCATTGTATTCCCATAGACCTCAACGAAAGCTATTACCAATAGTGGAACATGAGAGAAGATCAATTTCTCAACCTACTAGTAAATAGGATCTCGCTGGATTAATTACAATATCACTACAGATTAATATCACCATGTGACGCTTCCCAGACCCTGACTTGAAGTCGCCCTGTTACCGGTCATACGTTACCGGCCAATTGAAATTACGAGTAACATACCGACCTACTCGCCGGAGATTTGTCAAACCTATGGTACCACTATGCTATCGTCGGTTTAGTCACGTCAAACTAACTGGTCAGCGAATTATAAAGGGGCTTACATGATCAGCTTGCATAAATGGCACATGCTTGAAATGATATAATACAACAGTTCAATAGTAATTAATTGTAATTGTGTTCATCCGTGTTATTTGTTCTCATGGTTGTATGTTCTCATTGTTATTAACAAGGTTAAATAAGAACTTACCTTATTATATTATGCTAATTGTGTATGAATGGTGTTGTTATCATGAAGGTATGTTATCATGATTACCATTCCTTGTTTTCCATATAGTCACCATGTTGTCATTAAGCCGTGGTAAGAACTAGTCTTACTACCCTTAATCGACTCAGGTGGTGGATAATAGTTGTTCCATGTTATCTTGTAATATGTGTTGAGTTGTACGCTAAGTGTTATAAGCACTTGTCTTATTACACTTAGTTAACTCTAATGTTGAATGATGTTAAGAAGATGTGTTATCTTCATATCATTCTTGTGTTTTGTTCTTGTCATCATGTTCTCCTGTGATTATCTCAATGTTTGTTCTTGTAAGAGTAAATAAGTGTTGTAAGATATAATCTTGCACCTATATTATTCTATTGTGTTGATGAGTTATGAAATTATATTATCATAATCATTTAATTGTTCCTGTCATATCATGATCACACAAGCATGCATACAATGATAAACGATAATGAGCAATTTAATATTATCTAAATCAAAGTATAAGCAATATGTTAAGCAAAACTTTTAAATAAATAAAAGTAAGCATGTTTCTCAACCCCGAGAGTTTAAAATCAGTTAAGATTAAAGAAAAGGGGCATATGAACTCACCTTGTTATTGAAATGGTTGACTTAGCTTAAACAAAGAATGCTCGCGCTCTTGATTGCACTTGTTGTGTTTTCACGATCCTGTATCGATTTCACGTTGTATGTAACCTATAAGTATTGATTGTAATTGATGTGTGTGTGTGTATATGTGTTAGCTCCAAATTGGCTAACACCTGTGGGTCGCGGTCATCATTCGGCCCGGTGTACTTGCTATTGGTTTTGATAGCACTTAACCAAATAAAGTTAAGGTTAATATACTTTGTTATTGGTTTCATGCTCATCTTGACTTAATGTATTATTATTAAACATTTTTAAGTATACCAACTTAGGTTTTGCATGAAAGATTATCAATCTTTATGTCTTGAGTTTAATTATGTGTTATCATTTTCCAATTTATAGCAACACCTCCAACTTACCACCTTTGTAGTAAACATACTTAGTATATTATTTAATTGCATGTTATACATGATTATTGATTCGTTTATGTGTTTGGTTAAACCATTACTCATGTGGGCCGAATGTCATGCATATGGGCTAGGCCGGGTGTCATGGATCAAACCAATAGTCATTGGGCCGAATGTAATCTAATTGGGCCGGATACTTTCTGTTGGGCCTACGCAATTGTTATTGGGCCGAGACTAACTATGAATAGGATAACATCTACATGGATCGGTTAGGTTTGCTTGGGCCGAAAGGGTAGGTTCTGGGCCTGAACACACAAAGGTTTGGGCCGACTACTTTGTTTGACCAGAGAAGGTGTTTGGATCAGATAATGCATTGGGCTACCTGGATCTTCATGGGCCAAGAGATTCAATTTAAACAACCGAAGAGGATGGTCCCCATGTGCAACGAACCTTGGGTTCGTTTCAAACTAAGGTTTGGTCATCAGAAGCTCGGCGAACCTGTTAGCCAACATCCAAAGGTTCGCCTGGTCACAACCCCATCATGGTTCGGCCACATGCAAGGGTTCGCAGCCCATGCATAAAATCCCATAGAGCATAGGTTCGGTGGTCTTGGCTGGTTCGGCTGAATAGGGCTGTAGGTGGTTCGGGAGGGGTTAGGTTCGCAGCCTTCAAAAGGTTCGGCACATGTATGAAGGTTCGGTTGCGGTTGAAGGGTTCGGCAGTGATGGTTCGCAGGAGGGTTCGGTTGACCATGGAAGGTTCGTGACATGCTGGAGGTTCGGCCGGGGCATCCCAGAGGTTCGGATAATGGTCCGCAGCGAGCAAGAAGGTTTGGCCAGCCTCCACTGGGTTCGGCCACCGGCTCCGGCGAACCTGTTTCAGCACTACCATCATCATCTTCTTCGAGTTTTGGTGTTTCTAGGGTTTCCTTACACGAAGGGTTATGAAATAAGGATCCTCAAAGTGTTCAGGTCACGACGGTAGTTCCAGAACCTGTTAAACTCGTGTGGGTCGAGCAATAGCATGAAAAACCTATATTTTCAGATCTTTCAAGCATCATACCTCGAATTTCAGCGTTCAAAGCTTCAGATCGGTTGTACTTTCAAGTAGATGGCGTTGAGAGCTTCGTTTGGACACCAAGAACGTCCGATTTCGTTGAGAAACGAGCAAGTTATCGCGATTTGAAGAGTGATTCTTCTAGAGAGAGAGAGAATAGGTTCGTGAGTGGTGTTTTAAAGAGAGGATGGCTGATTAGAAATGAGGTGGTTGGCCTCATTTGGTGTTTATATACCCCGGGGGTATTCGGGTTCGTTTCGGTTGCTCGTTTCGCGTCTTCGTTGCGTTTCCGGAACGTAACGCGTATTTTACGTGTTATAAATTAAAAAGAGTTGTTTAATTAATTTTGATGAGTTTCAAAATTGTAAAATACAAAATATTGTATTTTCTTAATTTAATGTCGATCGTGTCGTTTTCGTTCCATCAGAACGCGTCACCATCGCGCGTATTCGTTCGAATCGTCATTCGTACGAACACGACAATGGGTTGGCTTTCTGATTATTGTTTTCTACTTTCCAGTCATCATTTCAGAATGTTAAACTCACAGATATGTTTGTGTGAATCGTCACCCACGCAAACACACTGTCAGTTCGTTATTCTGAAACAACACTGTAATTTATGTTTTGAATTGTATTTCCTCACTGACGGACTCAACTAAACATCCTTTTATCACATTGTTTTCATATTGATTTTTCGGCCATCTGATTCCTGTCATCTATGGATTTCAGATCGCAACCGACTTGTTCTTGTTATTTACTTGAACACTGTTTTTTCTCTTGTTTCGTTGTATTATCTGTACTTAGGTTTTCACCTAAATACTAACAACTATTGTTCATAATGAGTGTTGTACTTACGACATTTAAGTTTACACATAAATACGTACAACTGTTTCTTGTATTTTGAATTCTGTTAATACAAGCACTGTTCACAAACATGTATTTACACACAGTAAATAGCGAAAGTACACATACCGTACGGACTTGCCGGACGATCTGGTACTGGATGTCACACTGCTCATTCTTCGCGTACCGCCGAGGATGTCGCCGAGGATGCTTAGCGTACCGCGAAGGATCTACTTTCCAGTTTTTCAATTCCGTTGATTCCTACCGTTTATCCTAAACCTCTAATACATGTTTAGCACTTATCCACATAGTAACACATAAGTTTGTTTGATTACCGTTTGATCGCCAACGTTCGTAAGACTCGTGTGTGTTTCGATAATTCCTCGAATTATCTTTTCTGTTACGAATAGTTTGCAAGCTTGATTAAGCATAATCAACATGTAATTCACAATCCAATAATTCCCCGAATTATTGTTTTGTGTTTGAGTTTGTGTTTGCCACACTTGGTTTCCAAAACCAATGTGCAATGTGCGATTCGATAGTTCCTTGAACTATCGTTTCGCAGTTGTTTGTGTTTGACTCATCTAATTAACCATAATTAAATGAAATGCAACAAGTATGAATGTGAAATACATTGAGTGTAAAAGTTGCAATTTACCTGGAATTACCGAGTGTCACAAAGAATTATACCACTCACTTCCTAGAACTTGGTGCAGTGGAGTTTGCACTCAAGTTTGGAGACATTATCTATACGGAACTAAGTGTATTGTATACACTGATCATAAAAGTCTTCAACACATTCTAGATCAGAAAATGTTGAACATGCGACAATTGGTTATCAAGTTTAAAACCATCATACGAGCCTTCATGTTCGATTCCCGATCACCATCACCGCTCACCTGACTCTTTTGTACATGTAAACACCACATTTAAATCACCATTAGTTCGTTAGAACTAAGTAAGATTACCCCGCTATCTCCTCAAGTGTATTCCATAACACCATATGGATACACTAATGATGTTCCAAATATAATTTGGTAACATTATTCAATCGCATACAACACGATTTACCAACGGGTCGTTTTCACCCCAAAATCCCGTAAATCTGTCGTTCATGCACAATCATTATAATTTAACACAACACATATGTGCACACAAAACTCCAGCTGTGCATCATGTTTCCCAAAAGTTAAACTTAAACAATTTGACTCTTGAAATTGAATGTCTACACTCTTGTAGATCATCTTTTGTTCACATACCTTGTGAATCTATTACATTGGATTTGCAAGTCTTATGTTCACACATCTTGTGAATCGAAGCATGCATATTACCAATTTAATGTCTACACTTTTGTAGATCATAACCTCCAGATAATGATGGTTGCTTACACTCTTGTAAGTCAACTCAATCATTATTACTAGTTGAATGTTCACACACCTTGTAAATCATTCAACTACAATAACAACACCAACCATAATCATTTAAATCAAATTCATTTAAAACAACAAATCACATATATGCTAAATACACAAATACTTGTAGTGTGGACTCACTCAATCCTACAACTACAAGTTAAATCAATGGGTAACTTACCTTGATTTGGAGAGCTATCAACAATCTCCAATTCTTTTCTAGGCCTTCTAGAACTAGATTCACCTCATCTTCCTATTATATATCCACATATAATAAGATTTAACAACATGAATACATAACTTGTGTTATTTTTGTAATCTAATTCATTTGACCTGTTTTACTTTCCATATTCAGTCAAAACCTCATTGAGGCTTTTTATCAAACAACTTGTCACACCCCGAGCCGACGGGCTGGATCGACTTTCCCGTCGGGCGGAAGGTTCTCGGGGCGCGATATCGTTTGATAATCATAGTGATCATATTGTTTACACGGCACATGATATAAAATTGAGAAGTGCTAATATGACATTGATATTGAATTACAAAGTTAAATTACATTGTCATATTCATAATTTAACTAAGTAAATCCATTCGAAGGAATCATTGAGTTTTCTATCTTGGATTTCACAAGATTTACAAAAATGATTCACCAAAATATGTCATCAACGTTATGCACACAAAATGTAGCTAGGTCCACTATATAAGTCCACTAGCTAATGCATCCTGAGCCTGGTGACTAAACATGTTCGTCACCTGAGAAAACATGCATTTAAACAAAGTCAACATGAGGTTAGTGAGTTCATAAGTTTAGTAATTAAAAACCATTGGTTTGTAACATTCACAATCACAATGTCATACAAGAGTCTTGCTAAGATTTGATTCATCCGTCTCACACAATGGCCTCTCCATAGTTGTATATACAAGTAATGTCTTATCCTACTAAGCATGCTTATATATAGGGCATACGAAAGGGTCGAGCCTACAACTCGCCCAGACGCCATCCCACCACATGCTCAACAGAATTCAACACCACTTGTTATACAACTATGGATATCCATTTCTTTCTCACATGTGTTCAGCCCGTTTGATTTTCACCCATCCGTTTGTGTTCATTACCCAATTTTTTAGATGTAGAATAATATAGTATAAGGGATTTTGTTATCCAACAGAAGTATCGATAAACCCTACATGTTTTAAGGAAATTATATTAGTTTAATCTTATCCTTATTATTATTCTCTCACTTGTGGGGTTAACTATTAGTCACTACTAATATTAGAAGTGTTAGTTAACCAATTGATATGTGTTCTCTGCTTGATGTGCATATAGCCTAAAAGGAATCCATTGTAATCCTCACGTAATCATATCACAATGCATTCGATTCACCTCTACCACTTTGATGTTCCCATTGACTTCAATGATGTCACACCCCGAGCCGGCGGGGTAGGATCGGGTTCCCCCGTCGGGCGGAAGGTTCCCGGGGCGCGATATCGGGAGTGATAATCAGGAGTGATCAGATTGTTTACATTGCACATGATATAAATGAGAAATGCTAATTAAAATAGAATTACAAAGTTAAATTACAGCAGTAACGTTTATAATTTAACAATGTAAATCTATTGTAAAACATCAATAAATGACTATCTTGTATTTACACAAGATATACAAAATAATTTATATCATGATGTCTTCAAAAGTATGCAAGTCCAAAATACTAGTCTTCTATCTGAAGTCCTAGTCCAAAAGAAATGACTTCCTAATTGACCTGTTCGTCACCTGAGAAGTCATGCGAAAATAAAGGTCAACACATGGTTGGTGAGTTCATATATTTTAGTAATTGAAAACGATTTGTAAACCTCTTTCGGTAAAGACCTTAACCTCATTAACTTCACATGTAATATCCAAATCGGTATGCTTATATATAGGGCATATGTAGGGTCGAACTTACCGCCCGCCCAGCCAACATCCCACCACATACTAATTCACATATGACACTGTTGTTAATGATAATTAAGCATTTTTACCCTTAACACAATCCCATATGTACCTCTGTTTATTGTTCCTGTCATTACAATCATTTGAAATCCCTGTTGATTCCTTAAGTTCATCATACAATATGATCAACCACACAATTGTATAAACAGTTATAAATGCTTAATTAAACAAGTAAGTAAACATTTAATAAAATCTAAGTCCTTATGATTGGGGCCTTTGGTCATACTCGAGTAGACTAGTCTGTCAATCTAGGTACTTAGTAGTTAGGGAATTCTGTAAATATCATCAAACATAAGACCTACAAGTCAATCAGTCTAGCTAGGACTTCTTGAAATATAGGATTTCTGAATTCAATGTGTTGGCAAATGTTATCTCTGATATTTCCCATACTATCCCTTAAAAATGATTTAATGATCGTCTGATTTTGTCACAAGATGTACTTGATGTGTTGATCATAGAATACAAGATTCATTGATCGGTTGTACACTTGATTTGTTGTCCAACAAACACTTGGTTTGTAGAACATTGAATGTTATCTTTGCAAAGATTGTTTTATTGATGTCTTGATGTCCCACACTTGTTTTGTCAAAATGTTTGATTTGATCCCTTGAATTCACCCACATGTTTTGTCAAAATGTTTGATTTGATCCCTTGAACTCACACCCTTGTTTTGTCAAAATGTTTGTTTTGATCCCTTGAACTCACCCACTTGTTTTGTCAAAATGTCTAGTTTGATCTGTTTGAAATGCTTTGACTTGTTGAAAAGTTTAGTTTAACTTGATTATTCACTTAATAAATAAGTAAATCAGTTAATAACCTGCATAAAATCTTCCTAGATATGATCTAGGATAACATTTATATATATGTAAAACATATAATTTAAAAGCATTCAAACAAACAATTTAAATAAACTGTTTACGCATGCTTCTCAGCCCCGCGTTTTTAAAACAAAAATGTTAGAAAAGGGGCAATGAACTCACCTGTGCTGCTATGTAATTTGATCTAACACAAAATGCGCGCTCCTGTATGTAAGCTAAGTTTCTTCGGTTCCTGAGTTATTTTATAAGAATTCGAATATAATAAGTACGCGTAGTAGTCGTTGTGCCTAAGACCTTGAGTCTTGTTGTGTGTGCAACTAAGTGTCTTAGTACTACGTGTATCTAAGATATACTCTATCTTAATTACCCTTCTTATGATCCCAATTCCCATGGTTAGTTACTAACTTACCTTTAAATTTTAGAAAATTTCGGCAGAGTTTCCTTTGTTTTTAAAACAATTCCAGACAATTAAATCGTCTATTTTATAACAAAATCCCAATTCAATCAATTCAAGTAAATATTTAAACCAAAGCATTACAATTTAACTTCCAATTAAATCCATATTAGGTCAAGATTATTTAATGAAATCTAATAAGTTATAAATAAATGAGATTTTATCAAAATTTCATTACTTGAGTTTACTAAATCATTTACTACATGATGGGCTTAATCAAGCCTCTTTGGGCCCATTTAAGCCCAATTGAAAAATCTTTGATTCCCAATTGGTCGTCCAACTTTGTTTGTAATCCTCATGAGTTCTTGAAAAGATCCTTCACATGTGTCAATCTAGTTCAATAGATGTTAACACTTGTATTGATACGTTATTGTGTTTCATGAAAACCCATATCTCTTAATGATTTATGTTGAATTGTTATTGTAGGTTATGAATTATCTTATTATAGAACTCCCTAACCCATGAATCCATGCAAAATTCTAAGTTATTTACTCTATGTATCGTCTACGTAGATTCCCATGCACACCCCCGAGGTACTCCATGCATGCATGTTACTTCTACCCTATGATTTTGTCAAAATTTGATTTACGTCAGCCCCTTGGCAGCGAACCTACAAGAATTTCCTGTTAGGGTTCGGCTCATCATGGTTCGCCTAGCTCATAGTGTTCGTTCACCTTGGGTTCGTGGGTTGCATGGCCAGGGCTCGGCCATGCAAGGTTCGTTGGTCCATGGTTCGTCATCCTAAAGTTCGTGAGTTGCATGGCTATGGTTCGGCCATGCAAGGGTTCGTGGTGCTATAGTTCGGCCAAGTATGGTTCGCCAGAGATTTCAGGTTCGTTGCAGAGGCAAAAAGGGTTCGTTACAGGGTTCGTTGATGGCAGGTTGGTGCAGGGTTCGCCGCACGTGGTTTGCAGGGTTCGTTGCAGTAAAATGGTTCGGTGCAGGCTAAGCACAGGGTTCGGCTTCCAGAAGGTTGCAGGGTTCGTGGCATTGTGGGCTCGCGTAGGGTTCGGCCAGCGAACCTGCATCATCATCCAGCTTCTTAGCTCACGAACCTGTAAGGATCTTGGTGTTTCCAGCCTCGTTTTAACTAGCTAAACCTGTTACAAACTCGTTCTAACAGATTCTAATCCATGTGATAACCTAATCTACTTGTTCTAAGTGCTTTAGTGCCGATTATAATAACAAAACCAATTGAACTTGTGAAAACCCTATAAAACCGGATTTAAAATGATGATCTACCTTAGATTTCGTGGATGAAATTTCACAAGGCTTGTACTTCTGAAATCTACACGATGAGAGGAACGTCTTGGCACCAAATTTGCTCGAATCCGACTTGAAACGAGGGAGAACTTCTAGAGAGAAGGTGGAGACTTTTCTTCTAGAGAGAGAATGTGAAAACGAAAATATGAAAAGAAAATGGGTTTTAGTGGTAGGTGGTGACATAAATGATTCATTTAATGTGGGTTACAATACCCGATCGTTCGGTCTCGATCAGTTTCGTGTAACTTGTCGGTTTCGCGTGGTTTTCGCGGTGAAATTATACAAGTATAAAATAGAATTTATCTAACTATTCTAGGTTGTGATTCCTAATAAATTAACTAATATCTTCTTATTTATTAAATCTAAAATATTAATAAACTGTTTAAATCGAAATGTACAGTTGTCGCACGTATTCGTTCGAATCGTCACCCGTACGAACACGACGATAACTATACTTTTCAATCTTGTTTTCTAATTTTAGAATATCATTCAGAACGTTAAATTTACAGATATATTCATACAGATCGTCACCTATACGAATAACCCGTCAATTTAGCATTCAGGTAACAATATTCGTGTGTTTTGTTCTTTAAAGCCTCACATACGTTTATACATAATAATTCCTAAGCAAATAATCACATGATGGTTCTGTATTGCCAGATAATTATCCGACTCAAGAACCATTGTTCTGAACTGTGTTTCTGTTAAATGTGTCTGAAACTGTTCTATGACAACTCACCATGATAATGATAAATGACATGAATATGAAAATTACTGAATTGTGTATGATTCATACCTATTTTACTGTTCATGTACTGTAGAGATCACTGTTCCGGTAAGGGTTCCGGCACTGATGTTACAAATGAAACTACTACCAGTAATATGACATGAGAGAAGATCAATTTCTCAGTCTACTAATCAATAGAATCGAAGGATGAATTACAATTATCACTGCAGATTAATATCACCATGTGTCGCTTACCAAACCCTGACTGAAGTAGCCCTGTCACCGGTCATA
Organism: Mikania micrantha; assembly: GCA_009363875.1. Classification (NCBI taxonomy): domain Eukaryota; kingdom Viridiplantae; phylum Streptophyta; class Magnoliopsida; order Asterales; family Asteraceae; genus Mikania; species Mikania micrantha. The sequence continues at coordinate 20,036,061 of CM018685.1, forward strand.
CGTTACCGGCCAAAAGATAAATACGATCAACATACCAGCCCTACAAGCCGAAGGTTTGTCAAACCTATGGTACCACTATGCTATCGTCGATTTAGTCACGTCAAACTAACTGGTCAGCGATTTGTGTGAGGGACTTACAATGATCAACTTGAATACAGGGCACATGATTGTTGTGATATAATACAGACAGTTTAATGGTACTTAATTGTTGTTGTGCTCAGTGTTGTGTGTTATCGTCATTTTCAACAAAGTTATATAAGAACTTGTCTTATTATACCGTGTTACTTGTTGTAAGAATGATGTTGTTATCATGAAATTACGTTATCATGTTTATCATTCTTGTTGTTCCATGGTTTCACCCTGTTGCCAATACAGTGATGTAAGAACTAGTCTTACTACACTTAGTTAACTCAGGTGGTGGATGATGTCATGAAGTCATGTGGACATGATCATCACTCCTATTCTCATTGATGTTTGTTTCATGTTATTATGTTGTTAATTCAGTGTAAATAACGAAGTGTCATAAGATCAAATCCTATACACTTATGTTATTTTAGTGATTGGAGGATATCCGGAAATTATGTTATCTTGACATCATCCTTGATAAGTTGTATTGTTATAATCAAAAATAAAATGAACACAATGCTACGATCTCTAGTCTTTAACAATGATGCATAATATCTCATCTTATCATACAATGTTAGTTCATGTGAAGGGTGATATCTTGAAACCATGTTAACATGATTATCAACATTGATATCCCCAGTGATTGTTCCCATGTTGTCTCAATGTTATGTACACTCAATGTTTTTAACAGGGTGAAATAAGATCATGTCCTATTTCACAGTGTTTATAATGTGACGAATGATAATATCATCATGAAGTTACATTATCACGATTATCCTTCTCGTTGTCTCAGTGTTAGAGGCTCGTTGTTATGAGATCTAGCCTTGATGCATTGTGTCATTAATTTTGATGAGAGAGTATCATGAAGCTATATTATCATGATATTATTCCGGTTATGTTTTACATGTTATTTCACAGACAAGCACACATAATGATATAATCAAGTAATAACATGATAATGAAGATAAAATCAATTTTATCTATATCACCTGTCGAATGAAATAGAATACTAAACTTTTAAGTAATAAAAGAATTAGCATGTTTCTCAGCCCCGAGAGTTTAAAATCAATTAAGATCAGAAAAGGGGCGTATGAACTCACCTTGTTGTTGTTGTGGTTGACTAAGTATAAACAAGAATACACGCGCTCTTTGTTGTACTTGTTGTTGTTTTCACGATCCTGTGTTGATTTCACATGTTTGTAACTTATAAGTATAAGTTATATGTATTCATGTACGTGTATGTGTTAGCCCTAAAGTTGGCTAACACCCGTAAGCCTCGGTCATCATTCGGCCTTGATTCACTTGTTATAGATTATGTTAACCCTTAATCAATTTAGGTCAATTTTAATACATCTCGTTATTTGTTCCATGGTTAACCTTGTTTTGAACCTTGTCATGTTGTGTAAACTTGAAAACTATTTTAGTTTATAAATATCACTTAGGCTTTGCGTTAATAGAATCTTGTAATTCAATCCAAGTTATAAATATAACTTAGGTCTACAATTCCACTTTACTTGTTATCTTTATTAACATTGGTATAGTTGTTCATCGTTAAAACTCACTATGCAACAATCCTTGTAAAGCTTGATGTTCTAAGTTTGCGAATTTCATTATACCATAACCCACCACCTTTGTAGTAATCCCATGATTCTCATGCATATATTCATAAGTTGATTTCAAGATGTTAGTTTGCATCTTGAATCAAGTGGGCCGTATAGATGGTGAAATGACCGAATGATCACATGGGCCGAAGGGGAAAAGATTTGGGCCGTATGAATTGTGGGCTAGTTTAACCACCATGGGCCGAACCAAGTCACTTGGGCCGAAACAGTTATGTGGGCCTAACCAGCACCCTGGGCCGAATGGATATGCCGAATCAGTTAGCATGGTCGAATGTGTGGTATCCAGTCGAATGGAACATGGAACTTGGGCAAATGAGGTGTTACCCAGCCGACCGAATGGGGCTCATGCTTTGGTCGAATGAGAGGTCTTGGTCGAATGTAAACTCAGGGGCGAATGGGGGTGTTGGTTCGGTCGGATGCTGGTCATTCGGTCGAGAGGGTGGTTTGGCAGGCCCATGGCCATGCGGCCAGGCCATTCAGCCGAATGGGCTCCTTCGGCGAGCTGGAGACTTAGGTCGACCATGAAGGTTCAAACCGAGCTCCCAACCCAACTCCATGATGATTCTTCTGTGGTTGCGTGTTAGGACTAGTTTCCATATGGTTTTGTTGAAGGTGAAAGAGTCTAGGACCGGTTTTGGATAGTGGGTCGACCTAGGGGTTAAAAACCCTAATTTCCGTGACATTCACAACTTCATACCTCAATTTTTAGTGGATAACTCCTCAGATCGGTCGTACTTCTAGGTAGAGGAGATCAAGAGCTTCGTTTAGGCTCAAAGATGGATCAATTTGGTTGAGAAATGACCAAGTTATGAGGGTTTGAAGGTTCAAAATCTTAGAGAGAGAGAGAGAGCCGGGTCCAGAGTTTTAGAGAGAGAAAGTGGGAGTGATAAATGAAGAAGAAGCCTCATTTAGGCTTTATATACCCCAAGGGTGTTCGGGTTCGTTTCAATTCGTTTGTTCGGTTCTCGTTTTCGTCACGTTTCCGGAACGTAACACGCGCATTTTACGGTTACGCGACAACTAATGAAACGTGGAATTTAATTTCCTGGAATTGTTTTGATGAGTTTCAAAATTGTAAAACGTAAATTATTAAATTTACCTATTTTTACTGTCTCGATTGCGATTCTTCCGTTAAACCTTGATATTTCGTTTCGAGTCGATAATTACTTGTTGTTTCATCAAATTAAGGTTATATATTAAGGTTTAGATGCTAATTTCCTAGAATATATAAATTTTATCTCATTTTTAATATTTTAACGTTCAACATCGTTTGTTTTTGCCGTTTCGTCAGAAAACGTCACTTACGCGCGTTTTCTTACAGAGCGCTAGCTGTACGAATACGATCGTACGTTTCACTTTCTGATTTGGTTTTCTACTTACCAGTTATCGTTCAGAACGTTAAACTCACATATATGTTTGTGTGAATTGTCACCCACGCAAACACGCTGTCAGTTTATTATTCGTATACGATACCGAGTTATTGTTTTGCATTGGACATTCTCACAGACGGACTCAACTACCACACCGGATTGCACATAATCACACTTGTTTCACCTTGTTTGCTCATAGAATTATTGGCCATCTGATTTCTGTCATTTGTGAAGGTCAGATCGCAACCGATATGTTTTCTTTAGTTGTTCTCACACTGTTGCTTCCCTTGCATTGTTGTATTTACTGTGTTTAAATTTTCACTTAAACACATACAAATATTATTTACATTGATTTGCTGTATATTTACATTTCAATTCTCATTGAAATGTACATAGCTGTTAATTGTTTCCACTGATTCGTTGCCACATACTGTTCATCATGTAATGTTCACACATAGTATAGGTGTAAGTACACACACCGTACGGATTTGCCGTACGGTCAGGTACCAGTTGTCACAGTCTCCCCTTGTTAAAGAAATTTCGTCCCGAAATTTAAGCAAAGAAGCATAATTATCGTTCAAGAGATACCTACCAGTTGCAAGGTTGGGATCCCTTCTGGCCTCCTTAGCCCCGATCACGAAGGCTCGTCCCTTCGGACCGTTGTTGTTCCCATTATTTTTGTTCTTCAGGTGTGGACAGTCCTTCTTGAAGTGCCCAGGTTTTCCACATTCGAAGCAGCCCTTTGGTGCTTCAAGTTGTTGTTGTTGTTGTGGGGTCTTTGTTAGTAATTCACCCCTGCAGTCTTTGGCAATGTGTCCTCCCTTGCTGCAATGTTGGCATCAAATAGAGCCACATTGTCCCAAGGCATGATGTAAGTTTCATTTGTTGCACTTGGGGTGTTTGCCTGCATAGGCTCCTGAGTTTTGGTTGGTTGGGATAGGTGGTGCGTAAACTTAAGGCGATCAACTTACTTTGTTGTGGTGGTGGTTGGAGAGTGGAAGTTTTGCTCAGGGTGTTATCCCATTTGCGTTTGTTATCAGTGGTTGTGGTTACTGCACCACTGGGTGGTAGCAGTCCTTGTGCAACAGCCGTGTCAGTGAGCTTGTGGGCTAGTCGCTTGGCTTGTTGTAGGGTAATGGGGTCAACAGAAAGTACCATTCCCTGAATTTGAGGTGGCAGTCCCTCAATATACTTCTCTATGTGCTTGTAGGGTGGTGTTACCATTTCCAGGCACAGGTGTGCCAGCTCATATGATTGGGCAATGTATGGTTCGACCTCAGAACCAACCATCTTGTGGTTCCAGAACTCAGTTTCTAGCTTCTGCACTTCACCGTGAGTACAGTATTCGCGGTTCAACATTCTTTTGAAATCATCCCAAGGTTAGGCGTTGGCTGCATCCAACCCTAGGTTTTGAACATTTGCATTTCACCACGCGAGGGCAGCTCCCTCAAGGGTTCCGGCAGCGAACTTGACCTTGTTTTCGTTCCTGCAGTTGCTCATGGCAAAGGCCGAATCCACCTTTTCCATCCAGCGTAATAACCCGACGGCACCCTCAGTGCCCCTGAATGAGTGGGGTTTGCAGTCCAGAAACATTTTGAATGTGCATGGAGGTGGATTGATGTTTGCTCCTGAGAGATGCAAGGAAAGAAGTTGGATTCAAAATCCATTAAAAGCGTTGTATTAGAAAAGAGTGATTATGATGCAAGGTGAATGTGAAATGAACTTCGTCACCTTGGTTCAGTTGGCCCTGATTACGGGTAGCTTCCCGTGCAGCAAGTGCCTCTTCAACTCGCTCGTTGATAAGGGCGTTCAACTCAGCTGGTGTCAGACTGATGTTTCCACATCCACCCGCATTCCTGCGTCCTCTGCGCCTTCCGGCCATGATCTTCATAGCGAGAATAAGTGTTAGTGTTTGTCTAATGACTAATTTAGTATGTGCGGTAGGTACTGAAAGAAAACATGTAGAGCTATCGGCTCCTCCCCGTCATGTGCAATTACTTGCGGTAACGATGGTGACGTCATATCTATTATGCGTGTAATAAGCATGCGTACAATCATGTATGCAATTAATAATGATCATGCATGTTAGTACTATTACTACTAACGCTATGTGTATGGAGACTAGTGGTTATAGACTAAGTTCACTAAACACAAACCTAATTCGCAATAACCGAGGGATCTGATACCAATCTGTCGCACCCCAAGAAATCCCGTCCCTTCCGGGGTGCGAGTGACAGACTGTCAGGATCGCAGTCTCCTGTCACTCAGTTGCGAGACCTATATATCTGGTTGCATACGTATATCCAATTACTTGGATAGAACACTTTGTAAAATCAGAGTTGCAGAAGTTTAATAATATCAAAACAGATTTAGTTCATAAGTTGTGGAAGCCTTAATTTAATAGCTTCCAAAATAACATAAGTTTAAAGTTTGCGGAAGCGATTAAAGATGTTTAACAACACATGACAAAATAAAATGATAATGTTAAATGTTCTCAATATCCTAAGACACTTAAGCAGATACATGCGACCCCAGCCTAGCATCCTAATCCTTGTGCGCGTGCCTTAGTTACCTGAGAAAACAAGCGAGAAGAAGGGTCAACACAATGGTTGGTGAGAGCACAGGTTTTTCATAAGCAGTAAACATCCAATGTTTAAAGTAAGAGATGTGATTTACATATCATTACAATGCAGTATCAATTGATAGCTAGTCAATACAGTTATATTATATGCGGGTTCGTACCGAAGCTGACGGTTGTGCCTCCCGCCATGTCCATATCAAGACAATGGCAAAGTGTTGGTCAATATTGCACCCATTCCGACCTCCAGTAGGGTTGGCCTCCCAGGTGCGATGGGTGGGGCTTGTCAGGCCCAAATAGTACTATTCAAGATTACCACGCTAGGCGCTACGCGCCACTAACGGTCCGTGGAGTATCGCGAGGACTTTTAGTTGTGATGTGGTCCACACATATACATATAGTGATAAAGCATGTCCATACGTAAATAAAATGAGTTTTTGTTCAAAACAGTTGTAATGCAATGTTTTCTCACCCAAAGGTAGAAAATGTAAAAAGGGGTCGTGAACTCACCTGATAGAGTAGTTCCGGTTTTTGAGTGTTCGCTACCTGCGAATGCTAGCAATCCTGCTAGTAAGCACCTATAACCATATAGGTGGTGAGTATGATTTTTTGTAGTGTGTTGTATCTCATACAACTCCAAGTGTCGGTGTGCTCAACCGAGTGCGTGTGTTGACTTGTGTTGACTCTACAAATCGTTGGTGACACGTTTGGTTTGTAAGTCCGTTTATGTGTCTTAATACAAGTAAGACACCAACATGCATCCTATGACTCTAATCATGATGCTTTCATGAAATCAAGTTTTGAAACTCATAATGTTTCCGTTTCGGAGGGGTTTCTATATTTAGAAAGTTTCTACTTTTGTAAACTATGGTTATGAAATCTCATTTCATAAAATCAATACTCCAGTATGTTTGTGTGACATCCGGTATTTTTACGAACGATGATTCGTAATGGTTACTGTACTAAACTTGATTTATTTAATGCGTTAATAATTTAATATTTATTATTAAATTAATGTTGATTAAAAAGTCTAGCACAGAGTGTTGTATATATGCATGGATTTGCATTTGGTAAATTTTTTGAGATTTCGGTACCGTTCGGCGGTGTTTAACGAACGTTGGTTACGACTCAGTTAACGAATTTAGTGTAATGTTTGGTTTAGCATAAAATGATAAATCATAAATGGATAAATAAAGTTAACGATGAAAACCATGAATTTTGGTGTAAACTGTTGATTTTACTGACAACCGACTTTATCTGCGTTTTAGCCGGGCTAAATGGAATTAATTGTCCTAATAATATTTAAGGTCATTGTTTTTGACTAAATTTGATCGTTTTAGTACGATTAAATATTTTATTAATTTTAGAATAAAAATCATATTTTTATTAAATATCCAACACAAAATTTATACACCGTTGGACTCAGATTATATCAGTTTTCATCTAGTTTAAGACTAAAAATGCACAAGGGATGACATGTGGAATACACATCTCACATATAGGTTACATCATGATATATTTAAAATCATTCAAATCTCACATAATCCAACCTACTCAATACATTCACTACAACAAGCCAACCCTTTCCCTCCCCATTCCCTCTCTCGCTCGTCCACCCTATCTCTCTCTATATTCATAGATTTCAAATATCTTTTGTAAGCTTCAACATTCACTATTTCTTGAAAATCTAATAATACTTGGAGCTTTGGAGGAGTCTTTGATCAAGAAAAACCTTCATTTGTTGACTACAATTAAGGTAAATTTTCCATACATTATGTGGGTGTTTGTTAAAAGTTGGTTCATCCAAAGAATGTTTTTTAAATCAAATGGGTTTTTATGGAAAATGATAATGTGTATAAATGTGGAGATGGTGATTCAAATCACATGCATGTATATATAAATGCATATACAAGTATGTACATGTGATATAAATTACATGCATGAACATATATGTATATATATATAGATATGTATAGATATGTATGTACATGTGAGATGATTACATGCATGTATATATATATGGGTGAGTGTGAGATCTTGCATGCATGAATATGTGTATATGTGATTGTTAGATACATGCATGTATGTTTACATACATGGTATATTTATATATGAATGCATGAATGTTTTGATGTCATGTATGCATGTGTATGTATTATACTCATGAATACATATATATACACACATAAGTATATGTATAAAAAGTATGATGTAAATGCATGATGGTTATGCATGCATGGGTATGCATGTAATTATTGATCTAGTTATTGAATTAATAATAATAATAATAATAATATTAATAATTAATATTTTATGAAATATATTAGATCTGATCTAAAAGCTTAAATATACTTAAAAATATTAATATTTTTCTTGTAAAATGAATAAAGAATGGTTAGATAACTTAGCCATAATTTTTGTTACATTAAAATGGATGTTTTGATAAGATAAAATCTTTAAAAATAGAGTTTTCTATAAAATAAATTTTTAACAGATTTTTATCAGTAAATTATGGGAATTTATAACATATTTAAAGTATAAAATTTAGTGGTTTTAGAAATGTAATGATATAACGGTTATTAAGAACCGAAAATACACGTTTTCAACTATTTTTAACGTATAAAAAGGGTCATTCTATGAATCTGATTTTGATCAGAAAATTTATAAGTTTTTATGATAAAATTTTTAAATTTTAATGTATAAGTGTTGCAAGAAAAGTATAAAATGAAATACTTGAAAACTATGGCTAAATATAACGTAAAAACGTCGTTTTAATGCAAAAATTTAACATAATTAGGTAACTGATTTTAAGCAGCAAATTTGATATAAAAATAAGTATAAAATACTTATTTTGAAGTATTAAAAGTGACTTAGGTCATAATGCATGAGAATGTGCTTATATGTTGCGTTTCGGTTTTGTCAGTAAAATACGACGAAATTGTTATTTTTGACAAGTTGTTATAAATAATTAAGTTTGGAGTTAAAATAGATTTTTAACAAAGATAACTTAATTATTTGGATATAATATGACTTAAAAACGTTAACTTATGATTTATGATAAATAACTAAATTCGACTCCCAACGAGTCGTTTGTGTGAAATATGTTTTCCCTTAGTGGAATGTGTTTAAGTCTAGTTAAGTTGGGTGAACAACTTACATGATGGACTTTTATTTAGACTGTTAATGTGTCCCTTGGGTTTTAGGGCGCTAGTGAGAACAGTCGGGTTATCTGCAAATCATTGTTGCTAGCGGGAACGCATTGAGGTGAGTTTCACGGCCCCTTTTTAATAATTTTTTGGTTTTTGATAAACCGGGGGAGAAACATACCGGGAAAAGAAATATTTAAATTGTAATGTATGGTTTGGAGTGATATGTGACTTTGATAGCTCTTGAGTAAGTGCAGCCATTTGCATATGTGTTCTCTGTGTATTCGCTCCAGAGGGGATTCGCTCCCGCAGTCATAATCATTAGTCTCGGGGGAGGGACCACAGGATATATTGGTAGATCTATCGGGTTTGACAACCCACTCCCCGACCAGCTGTCATGGTCCGTGAGTAACGGGAGCAATATATGTTGAGGGGTGTTCGCACCTTGGTTTTGGTTTGAATATGGGCTCATGGTGTCTATCGTATCGTAGTACCCTGCTAGTCTACGATGAGTTCTCTATCACGATGTTTTTGTACATTACGTTCTTTTCCTTTGCTTAAATGTTTTTATATGAAAACCTGTGAACTCACCAACCCGTTTGGTTGACACTTGTTTTTAAATTTGGTATGTTTCTCAGGTAAGTAGCATGATGATGGGAAAGGAAAGGAAACCGGTTCTAGTTAGCGAGCGTGCTTTGGGATATTTATCTGGGACCGGTTATCTAGATGTTAAAACCGATGTTTGTTAAACTTGTAATGTTTTAACAATTATCGATAACTTTTTATATAAATATCCTTGTTTTATTTAAATCGTTCGCTTAACTTATGCTTTTGTTAATTACTGTCGACACTAAGACTCTGTTAAGATTTCCGCTGCGGGTCGGGGTGTGACAGTAAAAGTGGCATCAGAGCCTATGTTATAGCGAACTAGTAAAATATTTTTATAAATCTAGACTATAGCCAATCAAACATTATTTTCAGAATGGTTTCTTTCCCAATATAGTATTGCATGCGTACTTAGCCTGAGAAAATTGATATGTGTGGATGTGTCTTTATTAGTACATGACTAACCAAATTTTTATGGATGTCCTTGTTTCTCTAGATGTTGATCCTATGATTGACTTTCTTGGCTCTAGTAGTGAGCCTGATTTACTGTCTTACTCATATTTTGATGCAGGCCTAGATCCGTTGAGGCCTAAGGGTTGTGGATGGATATCTACGTCAAATGACGAGATAGATCCCACAAGTACTATTCCTTGTCCCCACATGTACTGGTTCCACGTTATTGTCTCCTCCTATTAAGGAGGTATATAGATGTCGTAGGGGACGTGACCTCGGTAAGAGGCCACACACTGATAATGAAGAAGCTCTTACTTACTCTAAGACCTATACTGGACAACATTTCAATTACACCGAGCGCAGGTGCGAGTCAATTGGTTAGATTGGGGGACTGTGAGATTACATGGTGTGATCCCCAGTTTGTAGCAAGGGGAACCTCTACTACAAGGGTTGGGAATATGACTGAAGGAGAGTTATTGGAGATGGCAATTGCTGCTCTGACAGCGTGATGTGCTCATTATGAGATCATTATTAGGCGGCCTCATATCAGCTTATTTGCATGCTTACTGAGGGATTGGACTCAGTACACGTATATACCAATTTCTATGGAGCCTTGTTGCTCACCATTTTATTTGATGACCTTCCCATGCTATGTATTTGGTCCAAGAGATATGCTTAATTTGTTATGAGTGTTGTATTCACTTTGAGTTGTTAGTTCTAATATATCTTTAGTTGGACTAAGTGTTTCGTTGACCATATGTTTTATAAAAATTCATTTATTTGAATAGTACTAGAAATCACTCATGGCTACTTCCCATGAAACCAGAGGGAAGATTGATTCAAATCATTTTCCCATAAGTGCCAAAGAATTATCACAGTTTATCTCGCGACATGTTGTAGTGGCGTTAGCTCAAAGAGACTCAAACAACGACAACGGGAAGTGTTAACCATGAGGTTGTACTTACAAAACTTTTCAAGTGTGTAACTCGCGTTTGTTTACCAGCACTGAGGGATAGATATAATGCGCTGGATTGAAAGAATGGAGTCAGTTATATGATACTAGTGGTTGTACCTTAGACCACTAAATGAAGTATGTAGTTTGCTCGTTCCACGATGAAGCGTTGACATGGTGGAACGCCTTGTTACAAGCAAAAAGGAGAAGCTGCTGCATACAACCTCCCTTGGGATGAGCTTAAGGAACTAATGTTGAGGGAATATTGCCCAATAAGTGAAGTGTAGAAGCTAGAGGTTGAGGTTTAGAATCATGTTATGATAGGTGATGAGATTTGAGACTAAGCAACTATATTTCATGAACTTGCGAGGTTAGTTCCAAGACTGATTAACCTAAGTAAATAAGGATAGAGCAATATATCTGGGGCTTGGCACATCAGATTAGGGACATGGTTGTTGATCCCCCCACCAGTAGTGAACACATCTAATTCATATATTATATTGATTGAATTGATTGTGGAACTTTGAAATTGAATGGATGTTATTTATTAGTTAATTTGAACCGAAATCTTTGTCCTAAGTGTGAAATGAAAGAAATAAGAAAACAAACATATGATGAGTATACTACTATGCCTGGCCAACATATTAGTGCACCCATGATATGAGTGTGGTCTTACGGATATCATTTTATATTAAGGTCATTGAAAATAGGTAAGGTGTTAAGAATTTGCTTTGGTTTGTACTTTCACCTTTGGGTAAATGGGAACTCTGTCAGGAGTTGGTAATCTAGACAATAAGGTGATGGAAGCAAGTAAGACACCTGCTAGTGTAGAGTAGAAACCCTTTGAGGGAAAGATTAAAGTTTTAATAATCATTTTGATTATCAGAAAAGAAAGAATCGATGTCCGGGAAAATTTTACACTGCAAACACATCTGGAGTTTCATATTATAGGTTGGTGTAAGATAGGGCACCAAATTCAAACATACAGAGTTAAGTTACCTCTAGGACCAAGTTGAGGAAATAGATATCGCTTCGAATGTGGAGCAAATAATCATTTTAGGATGGATTGCCGAAACTTGAAGCCTACTGATGCTAGAGGTCAAGAATTTGAGATGAATAAGGGTGCTGCTCGTGAAGACCCTTCTGTGGTCATAAGTACATTTATTGTTAATAAATAGTTTGCATCTATATTGTTTAATACTGGAGCCGATCTAAGTTTTGTGTCAAAATAATTTGAACCTTGGGTTGACATTAAATCAGGTAAATTAGATAGGCGCTATCATATAGAGTTGGCAAATGGTAAGGTTATTGAGTCAAGAGACATTATTAAAGGATGTACGTTGCAGCTAGAAAATCATTAATTTAACATCAACCTCATACCTGTAGAAGTTGGTAGCTTTGATATCGTAGTTGGTATGGATTGGTTGTCGAAGAATCGAGCGGAAGTTGTTTGCTTTGAAAAGGTGATTCGTCTTCCCCTTTCAAATGGTGAAGTTCTGGTTATTCGTGGTGAACTGAAGAAACCTCCATTGAAGATGATCAGTGTTATAAAGGCACAAAAGTTTCTACGAAAAGTATACTCTGCATTTTTAGCTAGTATTGTCGACTCAAAAGCTGAGAAATCAAAGATGAGAAATCAAAGATCGAGGAGATACCTATTGTTCAAGAGTATTCAGAAGTTTTTCCAGAAAACTTGCCGGGATTGCCTCTGTCAAGACAAATAGAGTTTCGAATAGACCTTGTGCCAGGAGCGACACCTACTGCGAAGGCCCCATATCGACTAGCACCTTCTGAAATGCAAGGGTTGTCCAATCAGTTACAAGAGTTATTGGACAAAGGATTCATTAGACCAAGTTTTTCTCCGTGGGAAGCACCGGTCTTATTTGACAGAAAGAAAGATGGGTCGATGAGGATGTGCATTGACTACAGAGAGTTGAATAAGCTCACCATCAAGAATCGGTATCCATTACCTAGGATTGATGATTTGTTTGACCAGTTGTGTGGTTCGAGTTTTTATTCATTGATCAATTTACGCTCAGGATACCACCAATTGAAGATTGTGGAAGAAGATCATGAACATCATCTGAGGCTAGTTTTGGAGTTATTAAAGAATGAAAGCTTTATGCCAAGTTCTCCAAATGTCAGTTCTGGATTCATGAAGTTCAATTTCTGGGTCATGTCATAAACAAGAAAGGTATCCAAGTGGATCCCATGAAAATTGAAGTAATCAAGAATTGGAGTACGCCTATATCTCCAACTGAAATACGTTAGTTTTTGGGACCGGCTGGTTATTATAGAAGGTTCATTGAGAAAGTTTCTAAGATTGCTCAATTGTTAACCCTGTTGACTCCAAAAGATCAGAAGTTTGACCGGGCCGCCAAGCAAGAAGAAGTTGTTCAACTATTGAAGCATAAACTATGTACTGCGCCTATTTTATCAGTTCCTGATGGAAATGATGGATTTGTGGTGTATTACGATGCATCACGACAAGGTCTTGGATGTGTTTTAATGCAGCGAGATAAGGCGATAGCATACGCTTCGAGACAACTTAAGATTCATGAGAAGAATTTCAACACCCATGATTTGGAATTGGGGGCGGTTGTTTTTGCGCTCAAGATATGGAGACATTATCTCTATGGAACGAAGTGTACTATTTTCACCGATAACAAAAGTTTCAAACATATCTTTGATCAAAAAGATCTAAATATGAGACAACGTAGGTGGGTCGAACTGCTCAATGATTACGATTGTGAAATTTGTTATCATCCTGGAAAGACAAACATGGTGACTGATGCCTTGAGCAGAAAGATTAGAGACAAAACTTTACGAGTGCGTGCATTGGGTTTAACTATCCAAACGAGCCTTGCCACTCAAATTCGTGAGGCACAACTTGAGGCACTTAAAGTCGAAAATGTCAAAGCCGAAGGCTTACATCGAGTGGTTAAAGAATTAATCCTAAAGTCCGATGAAATTTTATACTTCATGGATCATTATGGGTACCTTGATTTGGTAACTCTAGTGAGTTAGTATTGATGAAGCTCATAAGTTACGTTATTCAATACATACAGGGTCGGATAAAATGTATAAAGATCTTAAAGAATTTTACTGGTGGCCTAATATGAAACGGGAAATTGCCGAATATGTCGGTAAATGTCTAACTTGCTCCAGGGTGAAGGCAGAACATAAAAAGCCGTCTGGACTATTGCAGCACCTTGAGATCCCATAATGGAAGTTGGAATGTATTGCAATGGATTTTATAGAGAAATTACCCCGAACGTCTAGTGGCTATGATACTATTTGGGTAATTGTCGATCGTTTAACTGAGTCAGCACACTTCCTTCCAATTAAAGAGACTGATAAAACAGAGAAGTAAGCAAGATTATACTTGAAAGAAATTGATTCTAGGCATGGCGTTCCTGTGTCGATCATATATGACAGGGACAGTCGGTCTACATCAAGGTTTTGGCAATCTTTGCAAACATCCTTGGGTACTCGTTTGGATATGAGTACCGCTTATCATCCACAGACAGATGGTCAGAGCGAAAGAACTATTCAAACACTGGAACATATGCTTCGTGCATGCTTGCTTGATTTTGGTGGTAGCTGGGATGTTCATTTACCATTAGCAGAATTTTCATATAACAATAGTTACCACTCGAGCATTAACGCTGCACCATTCGAAGCTTTTTATGGCAGAAAGTGTCGCTCATCGTTGTTTTGGGCAGAAGTTGGTGAAAAAAACTTACTGGAGACCACTAACAAGGTTTTTCGAATAAAGGATAGGTTGAAAGCTGCCATGGATAGGTAGAAAAGTTATGCTGACAATCGACGGAAACCATTGGAATTCTAAATTAGGGATCGTGTAATGTTAAAAGTCTCGCCTTGGAAAGGAGTCGTTAGATTTGGCATTCAAGTTAAGCTTAGCCCCCGTTATGTTGGACCTTTCGAGATTTTGGATCGAATTGGTCCAGTTGCATATCGACTCAAGTTACCGTCGCAGCTTAGCGGTGTGCACGATGCATTCCATGTATCTAACTTAAACAAATGTCTTTCTGATGAGACGACTGTTGTTCCGATTGAAGAGATTCATTTTGATGAAAGACTTCATTTCATCGAAGAGCCGATTGAGATCTCAGATTGGGAAACTCATAAGCTTCGACGTTGTCGGATCAAGTTAGTGAAAGTGAGATAGAATTCAAGATGCGGTCCAGAATTTATTTGTGAGCGTGAGGATCAGATGAGAAAGAAGTATCCCCACCTGTTTCCTTATGAGGTGAAAAGGTCGTACTGGTTTATAATTTCGGGATGAAATTTCCTAACCCAGGGGAGACTGTGACATCCGGTATTTTTACGAACAATGATTCGTAATGGTTAGTGTACTAAACTTGATTTATTTAATGCGTTAATAATTTAATATTTATTATTAAATTAATGTTGATTAAAAAGTCTAGCACAGAGTGTTGTATATATGCATGGATTTGCATTTGGTAAATTTTTTGAGATTTCGGTACCGTTCGGCGGTGTTTAACGAACGTTGGTGACGACTCAGTTAACGAATTTAGTGTAATGCTTGGTTTAGCATAAAATGATAAATCATAAATGGATAAATAAAGTTAACGATGAAAACTGTCGCACCCCGAGAAATCCCATCACTTCCTGGGGCGCGAGCATCAACAGATTGTCAGGATCGCAGTCTCCGGTCTCACTGTTGCGAGACCTACATGTCTGGTTGCGTACGTACATCCAATAACTTGGATAAAACAGTTTTGTAAAATCAGAGTTGCGGAAGTTTGATAACATCAAGCAGATAAAGTTCATAAATTTCGGAAGCGTTAATTAAATAGTTTTCAAAATGATAAGTAACAACAGTTGCGGAAGCGATTAAAGATGTTTAAGATGTCATAACATAACAAATGATAGTAAATGTTTAAGAGCCTAAGACACATATGTAGATGCATGGACTCCATCCTATCATCCTAGATTCCTTGTGCGCGTGCCTTAGTTACCTGAGAAAACATGCGAATAAAAGGGTCAACACAAAGGTTGGTGAGAGCACAGGTTTGAATCAGCAGTAAACATCAAAATGTTTAAAGTAGTTGTTTGTAGTTTTATATATCATATGCGGGTTCGAAACCGAAGCTAACATGCTGCCTCCCGCCATATCCATCCAACAAGATATGGCAATGTTTATTGGTCAATTATGCACTGTTCCAACCTCCAGTCGGGGTGTCCATACGGCGCACAACAGTGGGGCTTGTCAGGCCCAAATAGTACTATTCAGAATTACCACGCTAAGCGCTACACGCTATTAACGGTTCGAGATGTGTTTAATGAGGACTTATCAGTTTTGTGGATGAGTGCCACACATATGTATATACGATATTAGCATGTACAAATGAAACCAAAAGTATGTATGTTGATCAAAATCAGTTGTATGCAATGTTTTCTCCCCCAAAGGTAGAAAATGTAAAAAGGGGCCGTGAACTCACCTGATGAAGCAGTTCCGTTTTATGTGATGTTCGCGACTGCGAAAGCTAGCAGTCCTGCTAGTAAGCACCTATGATCATATAGGTGTAAGTATGTGTTTTGTGATGCGTTGTATTCCATACAACTCCAAGTGTCGGTGTGCTCAACCGAGTATGTGTGTGTTGATTTGTGTTGACTCGACGAATCGTTGGTGACACGATTGTTGTGTCTATGTGCCTTGATGCGCATAAGACACCAAATGCATCCTATGACTCTAATCACGTAAGTTTCCATTTTTAGAAAGTTTTCAATTTAGGAAAGTGTGGTTATGAAATTCCATTTCATAAAACTAATAGCTCTAGTATGTTTGTAAAAACACGTTTATACACTTAAAAACATCGTTTGCGCATAAACCACCATTTATGTCGTTTTGCCCAAATAAAGTTTCCTAAAATAGTAAGTACTTGTTTAAAAGCTCGTTTTCACAAATTAAGGTTTCCAAATATGTTAGGAATCATTTATAAACATGTTTCAATAATCAAAGTTCATCAAAACTCTTTAAAACATCAAAAGCCCTCTTTTGATTTATAAAAGTTTCCATTTTTAGTAAGTTTCTATAAAACCAAGTTTTTGACAAAATCAAATATCCCAATGTGTTTCTAAACACTTCAATACACATTTAACAATATCTAGACATGTCTAACATGTCTAGATCATCACAAATCGAAGACTTGCAACATAAAAGTTTCCTTTTATGGCAAGTGCACCAAAACATTATCAAATCAACCAATGACTGAACCAAAACTCAAATCTAACATCTTAGACTTCAAAATCAGTAGATCTAACTCATCTAATACATCAAATCACCAACACATTCTAGCACAATAACCAAACGGAGTTGCATGTGGGTTTTTACCCATTGCATGTGCGATCTAACTATAGATAAACACAAGAAACTACCTTAGAAGCTTAAATCCGTGGTTGAACAGATTCTGGAATCCAAATGGTGGCTGATGATGAGCTCCTAGCTTGTAGATGGCTTCCAAGAACTCTCCTTGAGCTTCAATAGCTTCAAATCACTCCAAGGTTGCAAGGAAGAGCTTCAATAATGCTTCTAGGGGGTATGGATGGTGGTTCCAGTAAGCTTTGGTCGAGTATAAAGTGTAAGAGCTCGGAGAAATGAAAGAGAAACGAATGGGAATGAGTTGGAGTTGTTTATAAAGAAATTTTGATCTGCATGGCCTTCGCGTACCGCGGAGGCCGATCAAAATCTTCTATCGCGTACCGCGATGAAATTCGGGAGTCTCGACTCCCGGTTTGCTTCGCGTACCGCGAAGAACTTCGCTGAGGGACTTGTCGCGTACCGCGACGGGTCCATCTCCTTGTTTTTCGATTTCGATGATACGATTTTGCTCGTATTCAATTTCTAACGTTTATCTAAAGCATCTAATGCTCATTTAAGCACGTAAATACAAATAGCACATAAGTTTGATTGATCACCAACGTTCGTGAGTCTCGTGTGTGTGTTTCGATAATTCCTTGAATTATCTTCGATAATTTGTGTTCGTGTTCTACGAAGTGTTTGTACGCTTGATTAATCCTAATCAGCGTGTAATGCACAATAATAGTCCAAGCTATTGTTTTGTGTTTGTGTTTAGCTCATCTAATTAAACATAATTAAATGAAATGCAACAAGTATGAATGTGAAATACGTAGAGTTTAAGAGTTGCAATTTACCTGAAATTGCCGGGTGTCACATCATCCCCTTGTTGAAAGAAATTTCGTCCCGAAATTTGGTTGTTGTTGATAGTGTTTGAGAAGCAAGAGTGGTTGAGAAACAAAAATTTTCTGGTTGTTACATCATCCCCTTGTTGAAAGGAATTTCGTCCCGAAATTTATTCGTTGTTGTCGGTGTTTGACGTTGTTTGTTTGGAGAGATGGGGATATTTGCGCATCATCTGATCTTCACGTTTCCACGTGAATTCAGGTCCGCGTTTCGAGTTCCATCGGACTCCGACAATCGGAATCCGACTTTGCTTTAGTTGTTTGACCTTTCGGTCCAGAATCGCCACCGGCTCTTCTACGAACAGTAGTTGTTCATCCACCTGGATTTCATCTGGTGGAATTACGAGTGTCTCATCAGATAAACACTTCTTTAAGTTGGAGGCATGAAATATGTTGTGAACTCCATCGAGTTCCGCTGGAAGGTTGAGTTGGTATGCTATCGGACCAATCCTCTTCAGGATCTCGAATGGTCCAATATACCGTGGGTTCAGTTTGCCTCGTTTACCGAAATGAATGACGCTCTTCCAAGGTGAAACTTTCAGAAGGACTTTGTCTCCTACCTGAAATTCCATAGGTTTCCGGCGTTTGTCGTCATAGCTCTTCTGACGATCTCGAGCTGCTGCCATGCGGTTTCTGATTTGCACGATTTTCTCCGTAGTTTCGTGTACAAGTTCCGGGCCGGTGAGCTGACTGTCGCCCACTTCCGCCCAACGGATAGGTGATCGGCATTTCCTGCCATAGAGGCCTCAAAAGGCACCGCCTTGATACTTGTGTGGTAGCTGTTATTGTAGGAGAACTCTACCAACGGTAGGTGAGTTTCCCCGCTATTGTCGAAGTCTACTACGCACGCTCGTAGCTCGTCTTCAGGAGTTTGTATGGTGCGTTCGCTCTGGCCATCAGTTTGTGGGTGGTATGCTGTACTTATGTCCAACCGAGTGTCAAGCGACTTTGGCAGTGAATTCCAGAAATTAGAAGTGAATCTAGCGTCTCGATCCGAAATGATGGGGATCGGCACTCCGTGTCGCAAGGTCACTTCCTTGACATAGATTCTGGCTAGCTCTTCCAATCTTATCGTTTTCCTTAATCGCAAGGAAGTTTGCTGACTTAGTTAGTCGTTCCATGATTACCCAGATAGTGTCACCTCCACTAGGAGTACGGGGAAATTTGGTAATGACGTCCATGGAGATTTGTTCCCACTTCCACATGGGGGCAGAGGAGTGTTGCTCCATTCACCGTTGATGTCTAAGGTTTCTCCACTAGGGAGAGGTATGCGCACAACCTTGTCGTGGCAAACGATTTTAGCTTAGTTTTTAGACAATCATTCCATGTCCACTATTATCTCAAAAATGCCTAATGTAACTGGCATGAGGTCGTTCTTAAGGTTTATGGTTTGCTATCTTTAAAGTGCATTCTCTTAGAACGTGCTTAGTTACAATCAGTTCACCATCATCTAACTCTACGGTGCATTCAGCCTTTAAAGATATTAGGGTTATGACAAGTATTTACTAAGGTACTTAAATATAAGACTTTCCTCAGTTTCAGTATCAAACAATACAAAAGTGTAATGACCGTTTAAGAGATACGTACCCGTTTCAAGGTTAAGATCATTTCTGGATTCCGTAGCCCCAATCACGAGGGCTCGTCCCACCGGACCATTGTTGTTCTCGTTATGGTTGATGTTCTTCAGATGCGGGCCCTCCTTTTTGATGTGACCTAGATTTCCACATTCGAAGCAACTCTTCGGTACTTCGTCACCACTGTTTTTCACATGGGGGCAGTCCCTCTTAAAGTGCCCTGGCTTTCCACATCCGAAGCAACCTTTTGGTTCTTTGTATCGCTGCGGTTGAGGCTGCGGGGTTTTGGCCACCAGATCACTCCTGCAATTTTTAGTTGTGTGGCCTCGCTTTCCGCACCATTGGCATCTGTATCTTTCACACGGTCCCTGTTTATGATGGTAATCACAGTTGTTGCACCTTGGGTTTTTGCCAGCATAGGCACCCTTACGTCGTCTTGGTGGTTGTAGAGTGGGGGTTTCGTTTAGAGAGTTATCCCATTTGCGTTTGTTGTCGGTGGTTTTGATTACTGAGCCACGTGGAGGTAATAATCCTTGAATGATTGCCGTATCGGTCAGTTCATGAGCTAAGTAAACGGCTTGTCGTAAGGTGGTGGGGTCAGCGGATAGTACCATATCCCGAACCTGTGGTGTCAATCCCTCGATGTATATTTCGAGATGTTTGTAGGCTGGAGTCACCATTTCTGGGCACATGTGTGCCAACTCATAAGATCGAGAAGTGTATGCCTCGATCTCAGAACCAATCATCCTGTGGTTCCGAAATTCCGTTTCCAATATCTGAACTTTGTCGTGAGGGAAGTATTTGTGGTTCATCATTCTTTTGTATTCATCCCAAGGTATAGCCTCAGACGTTTCTCGTCCTAGGGTTTGAACATTTGTGTCCCACCAAGTGAGGGCTGTTCCCTCTAAGGTTCCTGTTGCGTACTTCACGCGGTCCTTAACCCTACAGTTGCTCATGATGAAAATTGATTCCAATCTCTCAATCCATCGGAGGAGACCGGCAGCCCCTTCCGTACCATTGAAAGAAGGTGGTTTGCAGTCTAAGAATGTTTTGAATGTGCAGTGGGGTGGATTAGGGTTTGCTCCTTGGTTCGGTGGGTTTTGGTTACGATTATTCTCTCGTGCCGCTAGTGCTTCATCAACTCGCTCGTTGATGAGTGTATTCAATTCTGTTGCAGTGAGGTTAATGTTTCCTCGTCCTACTGCGCACCTGCGTCCTTCGTGTCTTCCAGCCATGACCTTCATAGCGAGACTGAGTGTTAGTATAGATCTGATGACTAATGTAGCGTGTGATTGATACGGTAGGAAAACATGTATTGATTGGCATAGACAGGATTTTCAATAACAGTTACTAGTCTTGATATATAATAAGTCGTACTGGTTACAATTCATTTAATACCCAAGACACTAGTATTCCAAAGTTTCGAGTAAAGAGACGCAACTCAAAACTCGTCTCTACCAGGCCTATGCTAGGTTAATCGGAGGCATTATCGATAGTGGAATCAGAATCAGCATCCGACACTGGTTCCTTTTCCTTAGTGTCAGGTTCTTCTAGGACTGGACCGACGACCTTGTTTTCCAGCTCTTCAATTCTAGCTTTAGCGATGGCAGCCCGGTCTTCGACTGCCTGGAATATTGAAATCAACTGGGTTATATCCCGCCCCAGCTTGTTGACTACGCTACAAGGTCCTGCTTATTGGGCATTCGTATATCTCAGTTCCTTTGCAAGACACTCGATTCGGTTGTTTGCCCAGGTCAGGTCACGAGTCAATCCAACTCAAGACACTGCCTCTCAGGCTCAAGTGAGTCTGGTATGAGAAATGTATTGTCGGGTGGCTCTTCCAAGGGGTCCTCCTCAGGATCCTTGTCATGGTCCTTATCAAAATTTGATACATTACTTCATGTGAAGTGTAAAGTCGTAACATGAGGTCTTCGGGGATACATGGTAATCCGAACTATGGCTGGGAATTTGATGAATGTTATGTTGAAATCTTGATTCGTTGTTCGAATTCGGTTGCAACTATCAGAGTGAGGGATAAGCGAATATCAATGTATGTGTTTCCAGAAATAGGCTCATAATAGAATTTGCCAGAATTCATGCGTACCTGTAAATTCACGATTATGTTGCGCACCATGATCGTCAATTTACCTTACATAGGAATTCTAGTTCCTCCTGCTTAGAGCTATTAGGTTTTACTGGATTCGGAGTTTATTCATGACATCAAGATTCAAACAAGAGTCATATGAGGTATGACTGAATAGCCTATCGAAACTAATACTTGGGATAGTTACGTGAGTTGAATGATATTATAGGATCTTGCGTAAGTCCTATAAGGATATCTATGTGGCTTGTGTGCGTTTTCCTTATGTCACTGAGTGTTGGACACTCATTGTGTGAATGTTAGGATGACTGATTGTAGATGACCTCATAACAGTCAGGGAGTTTCGTATGCACCGGTAGTGAAATCTTTCGCCATGGACCCTCTAGTTTTTCCTAACTCGGGCGACCATGTTCTCTTGGTGATATTCTATGAGTGACAAGGAGTTGAGTTTGGAATTTTCTCATATGGTCCTTGTAAACAGTATGTGTAGAAGTACTAAAGGGTTACAAGAATGTTGTTTAGGAGTTGGAAAGAGGATCAATGTCTTTCCAATCGAGGTTGAGCCACAGGGCCTACTTCATCCCTTGACTTGCTGTGGTTTTCATCCCTGATCAGCTTTTGTCATTGCCTCTTCGATTCGGGCACCGGTGATGTGGTATATGTGTACCGGCTGCTCCTCCTGCGATGGCTCAGACGTGCTGCCTTTGGGTGATAGTTGATTCGTTTCGGTAACTCAACTGCTACCGATAATGTTGATACTGAGGGTGTAGGAACAATCTGTTCCCTCTCGTCGAATGCGTGCATAGATGGTGATGACATTAATGCCACAACTAAATGAGTGAGTTGTGTATATGTACGATAATGTATACAAGTAGTACAAATACTAAGCACTATGTGTTGTGTGGAGACTAGTGGTTATAGACTAAGTTCACTAAATGCAAACCTAATTCGCAATAACCGGAGTCTCTGATACCAATCTGTCGCACCCCGAGAAATCCCGTCCCTTCCTGGGGCGCGAGCATCAACAGATTGTCAGGATCGCAGTCTCCGGTCTCACTGTTGCGAGACCTACATGTCTGGTTGCGTACGTACATCCAATAACTTGGATAAAACAGTTTTGTAAAATCAGAGTTGCGGAAGTTTGATAACATCAAGCAGATAAAGTTCATAAATTTCGGAAGCGTTAATTAAATAGTTTTCAAAATGATAAGTAACAACAGTTGCGGAAGCGATTAAAGATGTTTAAGATGTCATAACATAACAAATGATAGTAAATGTTTAAGAGCCTAAGACACATATGTAGATGCATGGACTCCATCCTAGCATCCTAGATTCCTTGTGCGCGTGCCTTAGTTACCTGAGAAAACATGCGAGTAAAAGGGTCAA
Source organism: Mikania micrantha (assembly GCA_009363875.1). Classification (NCBI taxonomy): domain Eukaryota; kingdom Viridiplantae; phylum Streptophyta; class Magnoliopsida; order Asterales; family Asteraceae; genus Mikania; species Mikania micrantha. The sequence goes on from CM018685.1 coordinate 20,059,226, forward strand.
CACAAAGGTTGGTGAGAGCACAGGTTTGAATCAGCAGTAAACATCAAAATGTTTAAAGTAGTTGTTTGTAGTTTTATATATCATATGCGGGTTCGAAACCGAAGCTAACATGCTGCCTCCCGCCATATCCATCCAACAAGATATGGCAATGTTTATTGGTCAATTATGCACTGTTCCAACCTCCAGTCGGGGTGTCCATACGGCGCACAACAGTGGGGCTTGTCAGGCCCAAATAGTACTATTCAGAATTACCACGCTAAGCGCTACACGCTATTAACGGTTCGAGATGTGTTTAATGAGGACTTATCAGTTTTGTGGATGAGTGCCACACATATGTATATACGATATTAGCATGTACAAATGAAACCAAAAGTATGTATGTTGATCAAAATCAGTTGTATGCAATGTTTTCTCCCCCAAAGGTAGAAAATGTAAAAAGGGGCCGTGAACTCACCTGATGAAGCAGTTCCGGTTTATGTGATGTTCGCGACTGCGAAAGCTAGCAGTCCTGCTAGTAAGCACCTATGATCATATAGGTGTAAGTATGTGTTTTGTGATGCGTTGTATTCCATACAACTCCAAGTGTCGGTGTGCTCAACCGAGTATGTGTGTGTTGATTTGTGTTGACTCGACGAATCGTTGGTGACACGATTGTTGTGTCTATGTGCCTTGATGCGCATAAGACACCAAATGCATCCTATGACTCTAATCACGTAAGTTTCCATTTTTAGAAAGTTTCCAATTTAGGAAAGTGTGGTTATGAAATTCCATTTCATAAAACTAATAGCTCTAGTATGTTTGTAAAAACACGTTTATACACTTAAAAACATCGTTTGCGCATAAACCACCATTTATGCCGTTTTGCCCAAATAAAGTTTCCTAAAATAGTAAGTACTTGTTTAAAAGCTCGTTTTCACAAATTAAGGTTTCCAAATATGTTAGGAATCATTTCTAAACATGTTTCAATAATCAAAGTTCATCAAAACTCTTTAAAACATCAAAAGCCCTCTTTTGATTTATAAAAGTTTCCATTTTTAGTAAGTTTCTATAAAACCAAGTTTTTGACAAAATCAAATATCCCAATGTGTTTCTAAACACTTCAATACACATTTAACAATATCTAGACATGTCTAACATGTCTAGATCATCACAAATCGAAGACTTGCAACATAAAAGTTTCCTTTTATGGCAAGTGCACCAAAACATTATCAAATCAACCAATGACTAAACCAAAACTCAAATCTAACATCTTAGACTTCAAAATCAGTAGATCTAACTCATCTAATACATCAAATCACCAACACATTCTAGCACAATAACCAAACGGAGTTGCATGTGGGTTTTTACCCATTGCATGTGCGATCTAACTATAGATAAACACAAGAAACTACCTTAGAAGCTTAAATCCGTGGTTGAACAGATTCTGGAATCCAAATGGTGGCTGATGATGAGCTCCTAGCTTGTAGATGGCTTCCAAGAACTCTCCTTGAGCTTCAATAGCTTCAAATCACTCCAAGGTTGCAAGGAAGAGCTTCAATAATGCTTCTAGGGGGTATGGATGGTGGTTCCAGTAAGCTTTGGTCGAGTATAAAGTGTAAGAGCTCGGAGAAATGAAAGAGAAACGAATGGGAATGAGTTGGAGTTGTTTATAAAGAAATTTTGATCTGCATGGCCTTCGCGTACCGCGGAGGCCGATCAAAATCTTCTATCGCGTACCGCGATGAAATTCGGGAGTCTCGACTCCCGGTTTGCTTCGCGTACCGCGAAGAACTTCGCTGAGGGACTTGTCGCGTACCGCGACGGGTCCATCTCCTTGTTTTTCGATTTCGATGATACGATTTTGCTCGTATTCAATTTCTAACGTTTATCTAAAGCATCTAATGCTCATTTAAGCACGTAAATACAAATAGCACATAAGTTTGATTGATCACCAACGTTCGTGAGTCTCGTGTGTGTGTTTCGATAATTCCTTGAATTATCTTCGATAATTTGTGTTCGTGTTCTACGAAGTGTTTGTACGCTTGATTAATCCTAATCAGCGTGTAATGCACAATAATAGTCCAAGCTATTGTTTTGTGTTTGTGTTTAGCTCATCTAATTAAACATAATTAAATGAAATGCAACAAGTATGAATGTGAAATACGTAGAGTTTAAGAGTTGCAATTTACCTGAAATTGCCGGGTGTCACATCATCCCCTTGTTGAAAGAAATTTCGTCCCGAAATTTGGTTGTTGTTGATAGTGTTTGAGAAGCAAGAGTGGTTGAGAAACAAAAATTTTCTGGTTGTTACATCATCCCCTTGTTGAAAGGAATTTCGTCCCGAAATTTATTCGTTGTTGTCGGTGTTCGACGTTGTTTGTTTGGAGAGATGGGGATATTTGCGCATCATCTGATCTTCACGTTTCCACGTGAATTCAGGTCCGCGTTTCGAGTTCCATCGGACTCCGACAATCGGAATCCGACTTTGCTTTAGTTGTTTGACCTTTCGGTCCAGAATCGCCACCGGCTCTTCTACGAACAGTAGTTGTTCATCCACCTGGATTTCATCTGGTGGAATTACGAGTGTCTCATCAGATAAACACTTCTTTAAGTTGGAGGCATGAAATATGTTGTGAACTCCATCGAGTTCCGCTGGAAGGTTGAGTTGGTATGCTATCGGACCAATCCTCTTCAGGATCTCGAATGGTCCAATATACCGTGGGTTCAGTTTGCCTCGTTTACCGAAATGAATGACGCTCTTCCAAGGTGAAACTTTCAGAAGGACTTTGTCTCCTACCTGAAATTCCATAGGTTTCCGGCGTTTGTCGTCATAGCTCTTCTGACGATCTCGAGCTGCTGCCATGCGGTTTCTGATTTGCACGATTTTCTCCGTAGTTTCGTGTACAGTTCCGGGCCGGTGAGCTGACTGTCGCCCACTTCCGCCCAACGGATAGGTGATCGGCATTTCCTGCCATAGAGGCCTCAAAAGGCACCGCCTTGATACTTGTGTGGTAGCTGTTATTGTAGGAGAACTCTACCAACGGTAGGTGAGTTTCCCCGCTATTGTCGAAGTCTACTACGCACGCTCGTAGCTCGTCTTCAGGAGTTTGTATGGTGCGTTCGCTCTGGCCATCAGTTTGTGGGTGGTATGCTGTACTTATGTCCAACCGAGTGTCAAGCGACTTTGGCAGTGAATTCCAGAAATTAGAAGTGAATCTAGCGTCTCGATCCGAAATGATGGGGATCGGCACTCCGTGTCGCAAGGTCACTTCCTTGACATAGATTCTGGCTAGCTCTTCCAATCTTATCGTTTTCCTTAATCGCAAGGAAGTTTGCTGACTTAGTTAGTCGTTCCATGATTACCCAGATAGTGTCACCTCCACTAGGAGTACGGGGAAATTTGGTAATGACGTCCATGGAGATTTGTTCCCACTTCCACATGGGGGCAGAGGAGTGTTGCTCCATTCACCGTTGATGTCTAAGGTTTCTCCACTAGGGAGAGGTATGCGCACAACCTTGTCGTGGCAAACGATTTTAGCTTAGTTTTTAGACAATCATTCCATGTCCACTATTATCTCAAAAATGCCTAATGTAACTGGCATGAGGTCGTTCTTAAGGTTTATGGTTTGCTATCTTTAAAGTGCATTCTCTTAGAACGTGCTTAGTTACAATCAGTTCACCATCATCTAACTCTACGGTGCATTCAGCCTTTAAAGATATTAGGGTTATGACAAGTATTTACTAAGGTACTTAAATATAAGACTTTCCTCAGTTTCAGTATCAAACAATACAAAAGTGTAATGACCGTTTAAGAGATACGTACCCGTTTCAAGGTTAAGATCATTTCTGGATTCCGTAGCCCCAATCACGAGGGCTCGTCCCACCAGACCATTGTTGTTCTCATTATGGTTGTTGTTCTTCAGATGCGGGCCGTCCTTTTTGATGTGACCTGGATTTCCACATTCGAAGCAACTCTTCGGTACTTCGTCACCACTGTTTTTCACATGGGGGCAGTCCCTCTTAAAGTGCCCTGGCTTTCCACATCCGAAGCAACCTTTTGGTTCTTTGTATCGCTGCGGTTGAGGCTGCGGGGTTTTGGCCACCAGATCACTCCTGCAATTTTTAGTTGTGTGGCCTCGCTTTCCGCACCATTGGCATCTGTATCTTTCACACGGTCCCTGTTTATGATGGTAATCACAGTTGTTGCACCTTGGGTTTTTGCCAGCATAGGCACCCTTACGTCGTCTTGGTGGTTGTAGAGTGGGGGTTTCGTTTAGAGAGTTATCCCATTTGCGTTTGTTGTCGGTGGTTTTGATTACTGAGCCACGTGGAGGTAATAATCCTTGAATGATTGCCGTATCGGTCAGTTCATGAGCTAAGTAAACGGCTTGTCGTAAGGTGGTGGGGTCAGCGGATAGTACCATATCCCAAACCTGTGGTGTCAATCCCTCGATGTATATTTCGAGATGTTTGTAGGCTGGAGTCACCATTTCTGGGCACATGTGTGCCAACTCATAAGATCGAGAAGTGTATGCCTCGATCTCAGAACCAATCATCCTGTGGTTCCGAAATTCCGTTTCCAATATCTGAACTTTGTCGTGAGGGAAGTATTTGTGGTTCATCATTCTTTTGTATTCATCCCAAGGTATAGCCTCAGACGTTTCTCGTCCTAGGGTTTGAACATTTGTGTCCCACCAAGTGAGGGCTGTTCCCTCTAAGGTTCCTGTTGCGTACTTCACGCGGTCCTTAACCCTACAGTTGCTCATGATGAAAATTGATTCCAATCTCTCAATCCATCGGAGGAGACCGGCAGCCCCTTCCGTACCATTGAAAGAAGGTGGTTTGCAGTCTAAGAATGTTTTGAATGTGCAGTGGGGTGGATTAGGGTTTGCTCCTTGGTTCGGTGGGTTTTGGTTACGATTATTCTCTCGTGCCGCTAGTGCTTCATCAACTCGCTCGTTGATGAGTGTATTCAATTCTGTTGCAGTGAGGTTAATGTTTCCTCGTCCTACTGCGCACCTGCGTCCTTCGTGTCTTCCAGCCATGACCTTCATAGCGAGACTGAGTGTTAGTATAGATCTGATGACTAATGTAGCGTGTGATTGATACGGTAGGAAAACATGTATTGATTGGCATAGACAGGATTTTCAATAACAGTTACTAGTCTTGATATATAATAAGTCGTACTGGTTACAATTCATTTAATACCCAAGACACTAGTATTCCAAAGTTTCGAGTAAAGAGACGCAACTCAAAACTCGTCTCTACCAGGCCTATGCTAGGTTAATCGGAGGCATTATCGATAGTGGAATCAGAATCAGCATCCGACACTGGTTCCTTTTCCTTAGTGTCAGGTTCTTCTAGGACTGGACCGACGACCTTGTTTTCCAGCTCTTCGATTCTAGCTTTAGCGATGGCAGCCCGGTCTTCGACTGCCTGGAATATTGAAATCAACTGGGTTATATCCCGCCCCAGCTTGTTGACTACGCTACAAGGTCCTGCTTATTGGGCATTCGTATATCTCAGTTCCTTTGCAAGACACTCGATTCGGTTGTTTGCCCAGGTCAGGTCACGAGTCAATCCAACTCAAGACACTGCCTCTCAGGCTCAAGTGAGTCTGGTATGAGAAATGTATTGTCGGGTGGCTCTTCCAAGGGGTCCTCCTCAGGATCCTTGTCATGGTCCTTATCAAAATTTGATACATTACTTCATGTGAAGTGTAAAGTCGTAACATGAGGTCTTCGGGGATACATGGTAATCCGAACTATGGCTGGGAATTTGATGAATGTTATGTTGAAATCTTGATTCGTTGTTCGAATTCGGTTGCAACTATCAGAGTGAGGGATAAGCGAATATCAATGTATGTGTTTCCAGAAATAGGCTCATAATAGAATTTGCCAGAATTCATGCGTACCTGTAAATTCACGATTATGTTGCGCACCATGATCGTCAATTTACCTTACATAGGAATTCTAGTTCCTCCTGCTTAGAGCTATTAGGTTTTACTGGATTCGGAGTTTATTCATGACATCAAGATTCAAACAAGAGTCATATGAGGTATGACTGAATAGCCTATCGAAACTAATACTTGGGATAGTTACGTGAGTTGAATGATATTATAGGATCTTGCGTAAGTCCTATAAGGATATCTATGTGGCTTGTGTGCGTTTTCCTTATGTCACTGAGTGTTGGACACTCATTGTGTGAATGTTAGGATGACTGATTGTAGATGACCTCATAACAGTCAGGGAGTTTCGTATGCACCGGTAGTGAAATCTTTCGCCATGGACCCTCTAGTTTTTCCTAACTCGGGCGACCATGTTCTCTTGGTGATATTCTATGAGTGACAAGGAGTTGAGTTTGGAATTTTCTCATATGGTCCTTGTAAACAGTATGTGTAGAAGTACTAAAGGGTTACAAGAATGTTGTTTAGGAGTTGGAAAGAGGATCAATGTCTTTCCAATCGAGGTTGAGCCACAGGGCCTACTTCATCCCTTGACTTGCTGTGGTTTTCATCCCTGATCAGCTTTTGTCATTGCCTCTTCGATTCGGGCACCGGTGATGTGGTATATGTGTACCGGCTGCTCCTCCTGCGATGGCTCAGACGTGCTGCCTTTGGGTGATAGTTGATTCGTTTCGGTAACTCAACTGCTACCGATAATGTTGATACTGAGGGTGTAGGAACAATCTGTTCCCTCTCGTCGAATGCGTGCATAGATGGTGATGACATTAATGCCACAACTAAATGAGTGAGTTGTGTATATGTACGATAATGTATACAAGTAGTACAAATACTAAGCACTATGTGTTGTGTGGAGACTAGTGGTTATAGACTAAGTTCACTAAATGCAAACCTAATTCGCAATAACCGGAGTCTCTGATACCAATCTGTCGCACCCCGAGAAATCCCGTCCCTTCCTGGGGCGCGAGCATCAACAGATTGTCAGGATCGCAGTCTCCGGTCTCACTGTTGCGAGACCTACATGTCTGGTTGCGTACGTACATCCAATAACTTGGATAAAACAGTTTTGTAAAATCAGAGTTGCGGAAGTTTGATAACATCAAGCAGATAAAGTTCATAAATTTCGGAAGCGTTAATTAAATAGTTTTCAAAATGATAAGTAACAACAGTTGCGGAAGCGATTAAAGATGTTTAAGATGTCATAACATAACAAATGATAGTAAATGTTTAAGAGCCTAAGACACATATGTAGATGCATGGACTCCATCCTAGCATCCTAGATTCCTTGTGCGCGTGCCTTAGTTACCTGAGAAAACATGCGAGTAAAAGGGTCAACACAAAGGTTGGTGAGAGCACAGGTTTGAATCAGCAGTAAACATCAAAATGTTTAAAGTAGTTGTTTGTAGTTTTATATATCATATGCGGGTTCGAAACCGAAGCTAACATGCTGCCTCCCGCCATATCCATCCAACAAGATATGGCAATGTTTATTGGTCAATTATGCACTGTTCCAACCTCCAGTCGGGGTGTCCATACGGCGCACAACAGTGGGGCTTGTCAGGCCCAAATAGTACTATTCAGAATTACCACGCTAAGCGCTACACGCTATTAACGGTTCGAGATGTGTTTAATGAGGACTTATCAGTTTTGTGGATGAGTGCCACACATATGTATATACGATATTAGCATGTACAAATGAAACCAAAAGTATGTATGTTGATCAAAATCAGTTGTATGCAATGTTTTCTCCCCCAAAGGTAGAAAATGTAAAAAGGGGCCGTGAACTCACCTGATGAAGCAGTTCCGGTTTATGTGATGTTCGCGACTGCGAAAGCTAGCAGTCCTGCTAGTAAGCACCTATGATCATATAGGTGTAAGTATGTGTTTTGTGATGCGTTGTATTCCATACAACTCCAAGTGTCGGTGTGCTCAACCGAGTATGTGTGTGTTGATTTGTGTTGACTCGACGAATCGTTGGTGACACGATTGTTGTGTCTATGTGCCTTGATGCGCATAAGACACCAAATGCATCCTATGACTCTAATCACGTAAGTTTCCATTTTTAGAAAGTTTCCAATTTAGGAAAGTGTGGTTATGAAATTCCATTTCATAAAACTAATAGCTCTAGTATGTTTGTAAAAACACGTTTATACACTTAAAAACATCGTTTGCGCATAAACCACCATTTATGCCGTTTTGCCCAAATAAAGTTTCCTAAAATAGTAAGTACTTGTTTAAAAGCTCGTTTTCACAAATTAAGGTTTCCAAATATGTTAGGAATCATTTCTAAACATGTTTCAATAATCAAAGTTCATCAAAACTCTTTAAAACATCAAAAGCCCTCTTTTGATTTATAAAAGTTTCCATTTTTAGTAAGTTTCTATAAAACCAAGTTTTTGACAAAATCAAATATCCCAATGTGTTTCTAAACACTTCAATACACATTTAACAATATCTAGACATGTCTAACATGTCTAGATCATCACAAATCGAAGACTTGCAACATAAAAGTTTCCTTTTATGGCAAGTGCACCAAAACATTATCAAATCAACCAATGACTAAACCAAAACTCAAATCTAACATCTTAGACTTCAAAATCAGTAGATCTAACTCATCTAATACATCAAATCACCAACACATTCTAGCACAATAACCAAACGGAGTTGCATGTGGGTTTTTACCCATTGCATGTGCGATCTAACTATAGATAAACACAAGAAACTACCTTAGAAGCTTAAATCCGTGGTTGAACAGATTCTGGAATCCAAATGGTGGCTGATGATGAGCTCCTAGCTTGTAGATGGCTTCCAAGAACTCTCCTTGAGCTTCAATAGCTTCAAATCACTCCAAGGTTGCAAGGAAGAGCTTCAATAATGCTTCTAGGGGGTATGGATGGTGGTTCCAGTAAGCTTTGGTCGAGTATAAAGTGTAAGAGCTCGGAGAAATGAAAGAGAAACGAATGGGAATGAGTTGGAGTTGTTTATAAAGAAATTTTGATCTGCATGGCCTTCGCGTACCGCGGAGGCCGATCAAAATCTTCTATCGCGTACCGCGATGAAATTCGGGAGTCTCGACTCCCGGTTTGCTTCGCGTACCGCGAAGAACTTCGCTGAGGGACTTGTCGCGTACCGCGACGGGTCCATCTCCTTGTTTTTCGATTTCGATGATACGATTTTGCTCGTATTCAATTTCTAACGTTTATCTAAAGCATCTAATGCTCATTTAAGCACGTAAATACAAATAGCACATAAGTTTGATTGATCACCAACGTTCGTGAGTCTCGTGTGTGTGTTTCGATAATTCCTTGAATTATCTTCGATAATTTGTGTTCGTGTTCTACGAAGTGTTTGTACGCTTGATTAATCCTAATCAGCGTGTAATGCACAATAATAGTCCAAGCTATTGTTTTGTGTTTGTGTTTAGCTCATCTAATTAAACATAATTAAATGAAATGCAACAAGTATGAATGTGAAATACGTAGAGTTTAAGAGTTGCAATTTACCTGAAATTGCCGGGTGTCACATCATCCCCTTGTTGAAAGAAATTTCGTCCCGAAATTTGGTTGTTGTTGATAGTGTTTGAGAAGCAAGAGTGGTTGAGAAACAAAAATTTTCTGGTTGTTACATCATCCCCTTGTTGAAAGGAATTTCGTCCCGAAATTTATTCGTTGTTGTCGGTGTTCGACGTTGTTTGTTTGGAGAGATGGGGATATTTGCGCATCATCTGATCTTCACGTTTCCACGTGAATTCAGGTCCGCGTTTCGAGTTCCATCGGACTCCGACAATCGGAATCCGACTTTGCTTTAGTTGTTTGACCTTTCGGTCCAGAATCGCCACCGGCTCTTCTACGAACAGTAGTTGTTCATCCACCTGGATTTCATCTGGTGGAATTACGAGTGTCTCATCAGATAAACACTTCTTTAAGTTGGAGGCATGAAATATGTTGTGAACTCCATCGAGTTCCGCTGGAAGGTTGAGTTGGTATGCTATCGGACCAATCCTCTTCAGGATCTCGAATGGTCCAATATACCGTGGGTTCAGTTTGCCTCGTTTACCGAAATGAATGACGCTCTTCCAAGGTGAAACTTTCAGAAGGACTTTGTCTCCTACCTGAAATTCCATAGGTTTCCGGCGTTTGTCGTCATAGCTCTTCTGACGATCTCGAGCTGCTGCCATGCGGTTTCTGATTTGCACGATTTTCTCCGTAGTTTCGTGTACAAGTTCCGGGCCGGTGAGCTGACTGTCGCCCACTTCCGCCCAACGGATAGGTGATCGGCATTTCCTGCCATAGAGGCCTCAAAAGGCACCGCCTTGATACTTGTGTGGTAGCTGTTATTGTAGGAGAACTCTACCAACGGTAGGTGAGTTTCCCCGCTATTGTCGAAGTCTACTACGCACGCTCGTAGCTCGTCTTCAGGAGTTTGTATGGTGTGTTCGCTCTGGCCATCAGTTTGTGGGTGGTATGCTGTACTTATGTCCAACCGAGTTTCAAGCGACTTTGGCAGTGAATTCCAGAAATTAGAAGTGAATCTAGCGTCTCGATCCGAAATGATGGGGATCGGCACTCCGTGTCGCAAGGTCACTTCCTTGACATAGATTCTGGCTAGCTCTTCCAATCTTATCGTTTTCCTTAATCGCAAGGAAGTTTGCTGACTTAGTTAGTCGTTCCATGATTACCCAGATAGTGTCACCTCCACTAGGAGTACGGGGAAATTTGGTAATGACGTCCATGGAGATTTGTTCCCACTTCCACATGGGGGCAGAGGAGTGTTGCTCCATTCACCGTTGATGTCTAAGGTTTCTCCACTAGGGAGAGGTATGCGCACAACCTTGTCGTGGCAAACGATTTTAGCTTAGTTTTTAGACAATCATTCCATGTCCACTATTATCTCAAAAATGCCTAATGTAACTGGCATGAGGTCGTTCTTAAGGTTTATGGTTTGCTATCTTTAAAGTGCATTCTCTTAGAACGTGCTTAGTTACAATCAGTTCACCATCATCTAACTCTACGGTGCATTCAGCCTTTAAAGATATTAGGGTTATGACAAGTATTTACTAAGGTACTTAAATATAAGACTTTCCTCAGTTTCAGTATCAAACAATACAAAAGTGTAATGACCGTTTAAGAGATACGTACCCGTTTCAAGGTTAAGATCATTTCTGGATTCCGTAGCCCCAATCACGAGGGCTCGTCCCACCAGACCATTGTTGTTCTCATTATGGTTGTTGTTCTTCAGATGCGGGCCGTCCTTTTTGATGTGACCTGGATTTCCACATTCGAAGCAACTCTTCGGTACTTCGTCACCACTGTTTTTCACATGGGGGCAGTCCCTCTTAAAGTGCCCTGGCTTTCCACATCCGAAGCAACCTTTTGGTTCTTTGTATCGCTGCGGTTGAGGCTGCGGGGTTTTGGCCACCAGATCACTCCTGCAATTTTTAGTTGTGTGGCCTCGCTTTCCGCACCATTGGCATCTGTATCTTTCACACGGTCCCTGTTTATGATGGTAATCACAGTTGTTGCACCTTGGGTTTTTGCCAGCATAGGCACCCTTACGTCGTCTTGGTGGTTGTAGAGTGGGGGTTTCATTTAGAGAGTTATCCCATTTGCGTTTGTTGTCGGTGGTTTTGATTACTGAGCCACGTGGAGGTAATAATCCTTGAATGATTGCCGTATCGGTCAGTTCATGAGCTAAGTAAACGGCTTGTCGTAAGGTGGTGGGGTCAGCGGATAGTACCATATCCCAAACCTGTGGTGTCAATCCCTCGATGTATATTTCGAGATGTTTGTAGGCTGGAGTCACCATTTCTGGGCACATGTGTGCCAACTCATAAGATCGAGAAGTGTATGCCTCGATCTCAGAACCAATCATCCTGTGGTTCCGAAATTCCGTTTCCAATATCTGAACTTTGTCGTGAGGGAAGTATTTGTGGTTCATCATTCTTTTGTATTCATCCCAAGGTATAGCCTCAGACGTTTCTCGTCCTAGGGTTTGAACATTTGTGTCCCACCAAGTGAGGGATGTTCCCTCTAAGGTTCCTGTTGCGTACTTCACGCGGTCCTTAACCCTACAGTTGCTCATGATGAAAATTGATTCCAATCTCTCAATCCATCGGAGGAGACCGGCAGCCCCTTCCGTACCATTGAAAGAAGGTGGTTTGCAGTCTAAGAATGTTTTGAATGTGCAGTGGGGTGGATTAGGGTTTGCTCCTTGGTTCGGTGGGTTTTGGTTACGATTATTCTCTCGTGCCGCTAGTGCTTCATCAACTCGCTCGTTGATGAGTGTATTCAATTCTGTTGCAGTGAGGTTAATGTTTCCTCGTCCTACTGCGCACCTGCGTCCTTCGTGTCTTCCAGCCATGACCTTCATAGCGAGACTGAGTGTTAGTATAGATCTGATGACTAATGTAGCGTGTGATTGATACGGTAGGAAAACATGTATTGATTGGCATAGACAGGATTTTCAATAACAGTTACTAGTCTTGATATATAATAAGTCGTACTGGTTACAATTCATTTAATACCCAAGACACTAGTATTCCAAAGTTTCGAGTAAAGAGACGCAACTCAAAACTCGTCTCTACCAGGCCTATGCTAGGTTAATCGGAGGCATTATCGATAGTGGAATCAGAATCAGCATCCGACACTGGTTCCTTTTCCTTAGTGTCAGGTTCTTCTAGGACTGGACCGACGACCTTGTTTTCCAGCTCTTCGATTCTAGCTTTAGCGATGGCAGCCCGGTCTTCGACTGCCTGGAATATTGAAATCAACTGGGTTATATCCCGCCCCAGCTTGTTGACTACGCTACAAGGTCCTGCTTATTGGGCATTCGTATATCTCAGTTCCTTTGCAAGACACTCGATTCGGTTGTTTGCCCAGGTCAGGTCACGAGTCAATCCAACTCAAGACACTGCCTCTCAGGCTCAAGTGAGTCTGGTATGAGAAATGTATTGTCGGGTGGCTCTTCCAAGGGGTCCTCCTCAGGATCCTTGTCATGGTCCTTATCAAAATTTGATACATTACTTCATGTGAAGTGTAAAGTCGTAACATGAGGTCTTCGGGGATACATGGTAATCCGAACTATGGCTGGGAATTTGATGAATGTTATGTTGAAATCTTGATTCGTTGTTCGAATTCGGTTGCAACTATCAGAGTGAGGGATAAGCGAATATCAATGTATGTGTTTCCAGAAATAGGCTCATAATAGAATTTGCCAGAATTCATGCGTACCTGTAAATTCACGATTATGTTGCGCACCATGATCGTCAATTTACCTTACATAGGAATTCTAGTTCCTCCTGCTTAGAGCTATTAGGTTTTACTGGATTCGGAGTTTATTCATGACATCAAGATTCAAACAAGAGTCATATGAGGTATGACTGAATAGCCTATCGAAACTAATACTTGGGATAGTTACGTGAGTTGAATGATATTATAGGATCTTGCGTAAGTCCTATAAGGATATCTATGTGGCTTGTGTGCGTTTTCCTTATGTCACTGAGTGTTGGACACTCATTGTGTGAATGTTAGGATGACTGATTGTAGATGACCTCATAACAGTCAGGGAGTTTCGTATGCACCGGTAGTGAAATCTTTCGCCATGGACCCTCTAGTTTTTCCTAACTCGGGCGACCATGTTCTCTTGGTGATATTCTATGAGTGACAAGGAGTTGAGTTTGGAATTTTCTCATATGGTCCTTGTAAACAGTATGTGTAGAAGTACGAAAGGGTTACAAGAATGTTGTTTAGGAGTTGGAAAGAGGATCAATGTCTTTCCAATCGAGGTTGAGCCACAGGGCCTACTTCATCCCTTGACTTGCTGTGGTTTTCATCCCTGATCAGCTTTTGTCATTGCCTCTTCGATTCGGGCACCGGTGATGTGGTATATGTGTACCGGCTGCTCCTCCTGCGATGGCTCAGACGTGCTGCCTTTGGGTGATAGTTGATTCGTTTCGGTAACTCAACTGCTACCGATAATGTTGATACTGAGGGTGTAGGAACAATCTGTTCCCTCTCGTCGAATGCGTGCATAGATGGTGATGACATTAATGCCACAACTAAATGAGTGAGTTGTGTATATGTACGATAATGTATACAAGTAATACAAATACTAAGCACTATGTGTTGTGTGGAGACTAGTGGTTATAGACTAAGTTCACTAAATGCAAACCTAATTCGCAATAACCGGAGTCTCTGATACCAATCTGTCGCACCCCGAGAAATCCCGTCCCTTCCTGGGGCGCGAGCATCAACAGATTGTCAGGATCGCAGTCTCCGGTCTCACTGTTGCGAGACCTACATGTCTGGTTGCGTACGTACATCCAATAACTTGGATAAAACAGTTTTGTAAAATCAGAGTTGCGGAAGTTTGATAACATCAAGCAGATAAAGTTCATAAATTTCGGAAGCGTTAATTAAATAGTTTTCAAAATGATAAGTAACAACAGTTGCGGAAGCGATTAAAGATGTTTAAGATGTCATAACATAACAAATGATAGTAAATGTTTAAGAGCCTAAGACACATATGTAGATGCATGGACTCCATCCTAGCATCCTAGATTCCTTGTGCGCGTGCCTTAGTTACCTGAGAAAACATGCGAGTAAAAGGGTCAACACAAAGGTTGGTGAGAGCACAGGTTTGAATCAGCAGTAAACATCAAAATGTTTAAAGTAGTTGTTTGTAGTTTTATATATCATATGCGGGTTCGAAACCGAAGCTAACATGCTGCCTCCCGCCATATCCATCCAACAAGATATGGCAATGTTTATTGGTCAATTATGCACTGTTCCAACCTCCAGTCGGGGTGTCCATACGGCGCACAACAGTGGGGCTTGTCAGGCCCAAATAGTACTATTCAGAATTACCACGCTAAGCGCTACACGCTATTAACGGTTCGAGATGTGTTTAATGAGGACTTATCAGTTTTGTGGATGAGTGCCACACATATGTATATACGATATTAGCATGTACAAATGAAACCAAAAGTATGTATGTTGATCAAAATCAGTTGTATGCAATGTTTTCTCCCCCAAAGGTAGAAAATGTAAAAAGGGGCCGTGAACTCACCTGATGAAGCAGTTCCGGTTTATGTGATGTTCGCGACTGCGAAAGCTAGCAGTCCTGCTAGTAAGCACCTATGATCATATAGGTGTAAGTATGTGTTTTGTGATGCGTTGTATTCCATACAACTCCAAGTGTCGGTGTGCTCAACCGAGTATGTGTGTGTTGATTTGTGTTGACTCGACGAATCGTTGGTGACACGATTGTTGTGTCTATGTGCCTTGATGCGCATAAGACACCAAATGCATCCTATGACTCTAATCACGTAAGTTTCCATTTTTAGAAAGTTTCCAATTTAGGAAAGTGTGGTTATGAAATTCCATTTCATAAAACTAATAGCTCTAGTATGTTTGTAAAAACACGTTTATACACTTAAAAACATCGTTTGCGCATAAACCACCATTTATGCCGTTTTGCCCAAATAAAGTTTCCTAAAATAGTAAGTACTTGTTTAAAAGCTCGTTTTCACAAATTAAGGTTTCCAAATATGTTAGGAATCATTTCTAAACATGTTTCAATAATCAAAGTTCATCAAAACTCTTTAAAACATCAAAAGCCCTCTTTTGATTTATAAAAGTTTCCATTTTTAGTAAGTTTCTATAAAACCAAGTTTTTGACAAAATCAAATATCCCAATGTGTTTCTAAACACTTCAATACACATTTAACAATATCTAGACATGTCTAACATGTCTAGATCATCACAAATCGAAGACTTGCAACATAAAAGTTTCCTTTTATGGCAAGTGCACCAAAACATTATCAAATCAACCAATGACTAAACCAAAACTCAAATCTAACATCTTAGACTTCAAAATCAGTAGATCTAACTCATCTAATACATCAAATCACCAACACATTCTAGCACAATAACCAAACGGAGTTGCATGTGGGTTTTTACCCATTGCATGTGCGATCTAACTATAGATAAACACAAGAAACTACCTTAGAAGCTTAAATCCGTGGTTGAACAGATTCTGGAATCCAAATGGTGGCTGATGATGAGCTCCTAGCTTGTAGATGGCTTCCAAGAACTCTCCTTGAGCTTCAATAGCTTCAAATCACTCCAAGGTTGCAAGGAAGAGCTTCAATAATGCTTCTAGGGGGTATGGATGGTGGTTCCAGTAAGCTTTGGTCGAGTATAAAGTGTAAGAGCTCGGAGAAATGAAAGAGAAACGAATGGGAATGAGTTGGAGTTGTTTATAAAGAAATTTTGATCTGCATGGCCTTCGCGTACCGCGGAGGCCGATCAAAATCTTCTATCGCGTACCGCGATGAAATTCGGGAGTCTCGACTCCCGGTTTGCTTCGCGTACCGCGAAGAACTTCGCTGAGGGACTTGTCGCGTACCGCGACGGGTCCATCTCCTTGTTTTTCGATTTCGATGATACGATTTTGCTCGTATTCAATTTCTAACGTTTATCTAAAGCATCTAATGCTCATTTAAGCACGTAAATACAAATAGCACATAAGTTTGATTGATCACCAACGTTCGTGAGTCTCGTGTGTGTGTTTCGATAATTCCTTGAATTATCTTCGATAATTTGTGTTCGTGTTCTACGAAGTGTTTGTACGCTTGATTAATCCTAATCAGCGTGTAATGCACAATAATAGTCCAAGCTATTGTTTTGTGTTTGTGTTTAGCTCATCTAATTAAACATAATTAAATGAAATGCAACAAGTATGAATGTGAAATACGTAGAGTTTAAGAGTTGCAATTTACCTGAAATTGCCGGGTGTCACAAAAACCGTGAATTTTGGTGAAAACTGTTGATTTTACTTACAACCGACTTTATCTGCGTTTTAGCCGGGCTAAATGGAATTAATTGTCCTAATAATATTTAAGGTCATTGTTTTTGACTAAATTTGATCGTTTTAGTACGATTAAATATTTTATTAATTTTAGAATAAAAATCATGTTTTTATTAAATATCCAACACAAAATTTATACACCGTTGGACTCAGATTATACATGTTTTCATCTAGTTTAAGACTAAAAATGCACAAAGGATGACATGTGGAATACACATCTCACATATAGGTTACATCATGATATATTTAAAATCATTCAAATCTCACATAATCCAACCTACTCATTACATTCAGTACAACAAGCCAACCCTTTCCCTCCCCATTCCCTCTCTCTCTCGTCCACCCTATCCCTCTCTATATTCATAGATTTCAAATATCTTTTGTAAGCTTCAACCTTCACTATTTCTTGAAAATCTAATAATACTTTGAGCTTTGGAGGAGTCTTTGATCTAGAAAAACCTTCATTTGTTGACTAAAATTAAGGTAAATTTTCCATACATTATGTGGGTGTTTGTTAAAAGTTGGTTCATCCAAAGAATGTGTTTTAAATCGATCAAATGGGTTTTTATGGAAAATGATAATGTGTATAAATGTGGAGATGGTGATTCTAATCACATGCATGTATATATAAATGCATATACAAGTATGTACATGTGATATAAATTACATGCATGAACATATACGTATATATATGTGTTCTTATATATATAGATATGTATGTACATGTGAGATGATTACATGCATGTATATATATATGGGTGAGTGTGAGATCTTGCATGCATGAATATGTGTATATGTAATTGTTAGATACATGCATGTATACATGTATGAATATATATGGATATGTATGATTTTGTCATACATGCATGTATGATTACATACATGGTATATTTATATATGAATGCATGAATGTTTTGATGTCATGTATGCATGTGAATGTATTATACTCATGAATACATATATATACACACATAAGTATATGTATAAAAAGTATGATGTAAATCCATGATGGTTATGCATGCATGGGTATGCATGTAATTATTGATCTAGTTATTGAATTAAAAAATAATAATAATAATAATAATTAATATTTTATGAAATATATTAGATCTGATCTAAAAGCTTAAATATACTTAAAAATATTAATATTTTTCTTGTAAAATGAATAAAGAATGGTTAGATAACTTAGCCATAATTTTTGTTACATTAAAATGGATGTTTTGATAAGATAAAATCTTTAAAAATAGAGTTTTCTATAAAATAAATTTTGAACAGATTTTTATCAGTAAATTATGGGAATTTATAGCATATTTAAAGTATAAAATTTAGTGGTTTTAGAAATGTAATGATATAACGGTTATTAAGGACCGAAAATACACGTTTTCGGCTATTTTTAACGTATCAAAAGAGTCATTCTATGAATCTGATTTTAATCAGAAAATTTATAAGTTTTTATGATAAAATTTTTAAATTTTAATGTATAAGTGTAGCAAGAAAAGTATAAAATGAAATACTTGAAAACTATGGCTAAATATAACGTAAAAACGTCGTTTTAATGCAAAAATTCAACATAATTAGGTAACTGATTTTAAGCAGCAAATTTGATATAAAAATAAGTATAAAATACTTATTTTGAAGTATTAGAAGTGACTTAGGTCATAATGCATGAGAATGTACTTATATGTTGCGTTTCGGTTTTGTCAGTAAAATACGATGAAATTGTTATTTTTGACAAGTTGTTATAAATAATTAAGTTTGGAGTTAATATAGATTTTTAACAAAGATAACTTAATTATTTGGATATAATATGACTTAAAAAGTTAACTTATAGAGTCCCAACGAGTCGTTTGTGTGAAATTTGTTTTCCCTTAGTGGAATGTGTTTAAGTCTAGTTAAGTTGGGTGAACAACTTACATGATGGACTTTTATTTAGATTGTTAATGTGTCCCTTGGGTTTAGGGCGCTAGTTAGAACAGTCGGGTTATCTGGAAATCTTTGTTGATAGCAGGAACACATTGAGGTGAGTTTCACTGCCCCTTTTTAATAATTTTTTGGTTTTTGATAAACCGGGGGAGAAACATACCGGGAAAAGAAAGATTTAAATTGTAATGTATAGTTTGGAGTGATATGTGACTTTGATAGCTCTTGAGTAAGTGCAGCCATTTGTATATGTGTTCTCTGTGTATTCGCTCCAGAGGGGATTCGCTCCCGCAGTCATAATCATTAGTCTCGGGGGAGGGGCCGCAGGATATATTGGTAGATCTATCGGGTTTGACAACCCACTCCCCGACCAGCTGTCATGGTCCGTGAGTAATGGGAGCAATATATGTTGAGGGGTGTTCGCACCTTGGTTTTGGTTTGATTATGGGCTCATGGTGTCTATCGTATCCTAGTACCTAGCTAGTCTACGATGAGTTCTCTATCACGATGTTTTTGTACATTACGCTCTTTTCCTTTGCTTAAATGTTTTTATATGAAAACATGTGAACTCATCAAACCGTTTGGTTGACACTTGTTTTTAAATTTGGGATGTTTCTCAGGTAAGTGGCATGATGATGGGAAAGGAAAGGAAACCGGTTCTAGTTAGCGAGCGTGCTTTGGGATATTTATCTGGGACCGGTTATCTAGATGTTAAAACCGATGTTTGTTAAACTTGTAATGTTTTAACAATTATCGATAACTTTTTATATAAATATCCTTGTTTTATTTAAATCGTTCGCTTAACTTATGCTTTTGTTAATTACTGTCGACACTAAGACTCTGTTAAGATTTCCGCTGCGGGTCAGGGTGTGACAGTTTGTAAAAACATGTGTAAACACTTGAAATATGCCGTTTGTGCATAAATTGTCATTTATGGCGTTTTCCCCAAATAAAGTTTCCTTATTTGGAAAGTATCTATTTAAAAGCTCGTTTTCACAAAACAAAGTTTCCAAATATGTTAAAAACCATTTTTAAACATATTTCAATAATCAAAGTTTACTAAAACACTTTAAAACATCAAAAGCCCTCTTTTGATTTACAAAAGTTTCCATAAATAGTAAGTTTATACAAAATCATGTTTTTGATAAAATCAAATACCCAAATGTATTTGACAATATCTAGACATGTGTAACATGTCTAGATCATCACAAATCTATTACATGCAACATAAAAGTTTCCTTTTATGGCAAGTTCTACAAAATCATCATCAAATCAACAATAACTCATCCAAACTCAAATCTAACATTTCTAAACTCTAAATCAGTAAATCTAAATCAAATACACATCAAATCACCAACAAATTCGTGTACCATAGCCACATGGAGTTGCATGTGTTCAAACACACTTGCATGTGTGTTTTTACATCATGCATTAACGATCTAACCATTAATAAACATGTAAAACTACCTTAGATGGCATGATTCTATGGGGGTAGTGGCTGATGATGAAGATCCAGTGGGTAGATGGTCGCTCTTAGCTTGTGGATGATCTCCAACGCCTTCCTTAAGCTTCAATGGCTTCCAAACACCAAAAGATAGCTTCAAGTGTGTTTCTAGATGGTTTGGGGGTGGATTTCAGTGGGTTTCAGTAGAGGATAGGTGAAGAAGCTCGGTGGAAATGAAAGAAAACCGAGTGAAAGAGTTTGGGGTTGATTTTATATTTTTTTTTGATCTGTATGGCCTTCGCGTACCGCCGAGGCCGATCAAAATTGTCTTCACGTACCGCCGAGGAATTCGGGAGTCCCGACTCCCGCTTTGCTTCGCGTACTGCCAAGCCCTTCGCCAAGGGGCCTTGGCATACCGCGAAGGATTTATTTTTCAATTTTTTGATTTCGTCAATTCGATTTCGCTCGTGTTCGATTCCTAATGTTTATCCTAAACATCTAATGCATGTTTAGAACATAATCATATAATAACACATAAATTTGATTACTGTTTCATCACCAACGTTCGTGAGATTTGTGTGTGTGTTTCGATAATTCCCCGAATTATCTTTGATAGTTTGCGTTCGTTGTTACGAACCATTTGCATGCTTGATTAACCATAATCAACATGTATTGCACAATCCAATAATTCCCTGAATTATTGTTTTGCGTTTATGCTTGTGTTTGCCACACTTGGTTTCCAAAACCAATGTGCAATGTATGATTCAATAGTTCATCAAACTATCGTTTCGCAGTTGTTTGTGTTTGACTCATTTAATTCAACATAATTAAATGAGATGCAACAAGTATGAATGTGAAATACATAGAGTGAAAGAGTTGCAATTTACCTGAAATTGCCAGGTGTCACACCTTCTTAGCACGAAAACTATGAAACCACGTAAAAATCAAGTTAAAAAACATTTTTTTCTGAATTTTTTCACAAATTTGTAAAATTATTTGACACGTTTTTATAAAAATAAAATAAAAAAAAGTCAAGTGAATTTTTTAAAATAAAATTTTTCTGTAAACCCACGTAAAACATACGTAACATCTGAGCGCAGCGTTAAGTATGTTTTATGTCGGTTTACAAAATATTTTTAAAAAAAAATTCACTCTGTGTTTTTTAATCTTTTTTATAAAAATGTGCCAAATAATGTTATAAACTTGTAAAAAAAATTCAGGAAAAAAACGTTTTTACCATGATTTTTACGAGATTTTCATAATTTTCACAATAAGAAGTGGTTTTCAAATTATCTATACCATATATATATGTGTGTGTGTGTATCTGACTCATTGATTTGAAATCTTGAAAATGAATATGTGGTCCATATGAATCAACATTAAAATTGATTTTCTATTCAAAATCCAATTTTTTATTGAAGTTTAACGTGTACCACACACACATATATATATTTTTTAAGATTCCAAATCAATGACTCAGATAGAGTTTAAGGTTTTCTCTATAAAATCGGATTTTTACATGATACAATCTCTATACACACACATATATATAAAGGTTTTTGACGATGAATAATGATGTTGTATTCGAACTAACGAATAACTACATTGATAAATTGTTCAAACGTTTCGCCTTGAGAGGTATCTTAGTAATAAAATTCATGGTAATGTGTTCCCACTTCCATTCTGGGACTTCTAGAGGTTGCACATAACCATAGGGTTTCTGATGTTCAGCCTTTACTTGTGCACGTGTAAAACATTTGTTTATGTACTGTATTACATTAAACTTCATGCCTGGCCACTAGTAATCCTTTCGGAGGTCTTGATACATTTTCATTGCACCAGGATGAATAGAATAGCGTGACTTATGCGCTTTGGCTAAAATCCTTGACCTTATGTCCCCGTTTCGTGGAACCCACATTCGACCAAATCGGGTCTTAACTCCAAATTTATTTTCTTCTAGACTTTGAATCTGGCCAAAGATTCTTTCGAATCCAGCATTTTCTTCCTTTAGTCCTTCCTTCTATGCATCCTTAAGCTCATTCAGAAAATCTGGTGTTACTACCAAACTGTAAGACTTAACTCGTATAACAGGGTGTTCTGTCTTGCGACTTAGAGCATCAGCCATCACATTAGCCTTTCCCGGGTGATACAAAATCTCACAGTCATAATCTTTGAGCAGCTCAAACCATCTTCTTTGTCTCATATCCATGTCTTTCTGTTCAAAGAAGCATTTTAGGCTTTTATGATCTGTGTAAATGGTACACTTGACTCTATGGCTGGCAAAACAGGTCTTAACGGGTTTTAACAGGTTTCAAACGACGCGCTTAATGGAAATATAAAACATGAAAACAACTTGTTTAACACTTGGTTTGGTGATTTAAGCATGACAGTTCTACATTTTATGTAGCAAAAATGAAAAATGATGAAGTTTAGCCTCTAAATTTTTACTATTTTTATAAAAGTATAAAATCAAATAATAAATTTTTTGTTAAACAGGTCTTATCGTGTCTTAACAGGTACCCATTTTTCCAGCTTGGCTTGAATCCATATAAATAATGCCTCCAAATTCCTAGAGCAAATACCACAGCAGCTAATTCCAAATCATGTGTTGGGTAATTAGCCTCGTGGATTTTCAATTGTCTTGAGGCATATGCTATTACCTTTCCCCTTTGCATAAGTACACAACCCAAACCCTGATAAGACGCATCCGAATACACAACCATGTCTTCATTACCATCCGGCAATGCTAAGACTGGTGCTTGGTTTAATCTCCTCTTCAATTCTTCAAAAGCTTGTACCTGAGTAGGACCCCAATCATATTGTACTTCTTTCCTAGTCAATTTCATCAACGGTCTAGCAATCCTGGAGAAATCCTGGCTGAATCTTCTGTAGTAACCTGCTAATCCAAGAAAGCTACGAACTTCCATCAGCGTTTTCAGAGGATTCCATTTCATTACTGCTTCTACTTTAGCTAGGTCCACCATTATGCCTTCTGGACTAATAACATGACCTAGCAACTGCACTTCTCGTAACCAAAAGGCACATTTGGAGAATTTAGCATAAAGTTTTTATCTTCTTAGCATTTAAAGTACTTCCCATGTGTGGCAAAGCATAGTCACCTTCGTCTTTGAGTATATTAAAATGTCGTCAATGAACGCAATCACTGATCGATCTAACATAGGTCAGCACACCCGATTCATCAAATCCATAAATACCGTAGGAGCGTTTGTTAACCCAAAAGACATCAAAAGGAACTCATAATGTCTATAACGTGTGCGAAACGCTATCTTCGGAATGTCTTGTTCTCTCACCTTTAGTTGATGATACCTTGATCTGAGATCAATTTTAGAAAACCAACTTGCCCCTTGCAATTGGTCAAATAGGTCGTCAATCCTTGGTAGCGGATACTTGTTCTTTATTGTGAGCTTATTCAATTCCCTATAGCCAATGCACAATCTCATGCTTCCATCCTTTTTCTATGTTAAAGGCATACATAATCTTTTTAACAGTAGCACGCAGTTTATCACAAAAAGTCATAGCCACAAAGCTCATACTTGCACCAGAATCAAATAGCACTGAAGCAAGGATATCATTAATCAAAAAAATACATGTTACCACATAAGGTCTTTGTTTGCTTGATCTTTAGTCATAGTAAAGGCACGAGCTTTTGCTTCTCCCCTTCCTTGCTACTTTTAGGTTTGTTCGATCCAATAGTTATTGTCTTTGGTTTAAAGCAATTCTTGCTAACGTGACCGAATCCACCACAATTGTAACACTTTATCATACTTGGACAATTATAAGAGAAATGTCCAGTTTTTCCATAACGGTAGCACAAAGTAGTCCCCAGACGACATTTTCCCCCATGTTTCCTTCCACACTTAATGCATGTTTCAAATTCTTCCACTTGTGTTTTGGTTCCTCCTTTAACGGTTTAGCTTCAAACACATCATCCCAGTCAATGCCGCTAATCTCTACGGCTGATTCAAATTTTTTGGGAGCATGCGCCTTTACATGTGTGCGGACTCTAGGTGGTAGTCCTTCCATATATAGCTTCAGTTTGCGTTCCTCTGTGTTTACCAAATGGGGAACCAATCTTGACATTTCATTAAATTTTGAAGTGTATTGCCGATGATTCATACGTCCGGCTTTAAAAGTCTGAAATTCTCGCTCGATTTTATCAATTTCATTATTTGGATAGAAGTGTTTTGCAACTAATTCTTTTAAGTCTTCCCATGTCAAGCCCTTTACATCAGCAGTGGTCTTTGATTGCTTGACAGTGTTCCACCAATGTAAAGATTCTTCAGTAAATGAATGTTTCGCAAATTTCACAGCTTGATCAGCTCGGCATTAACTGATAGCGATAACCACCTCCATAGCCGAAAACCAATGGCAGGTGGCCAACGCATATTTCTTACCATCAAATGGTGGGGGATTGCACCCTTTGAAAGCCTTGTAGTCACATCCTTTGGGTTCCTTTGTGCTTGAACCCTTGCCTTTGTATTGATAATCAATACCTCTTTTTCATATTTCTCTTTGTAAGAGTTGTCAGTTTTCTCTTTTCCCTTCTTAGCCTCTTCTTTAGTAGTTTCCTCTTTGGCTTCAGTTCTGACTGAAGGTAGTATGTCACGTAAGATTTTAAGAACTTCATCAGATATTGCCCTTACTACCACCGGTTCAAGCCTGAATTCCTCCTCCTCATTTCCTTCTTTAATGTTGACTTCGGTTTCCTCATTATTCGCTGGTATTTCCGCGGTTTGCTTCTTGTTTTTAGGAGGTCAACCTCGTCCTCTACCAAGTCCACATCCTCTCTTTTCACCTACCATTTTAGTTTTCTATACATATTGCAAACAAACCACGTGTCAATCAAGGTAATAATTCTGGACGTAATAAGCACTGTAAATTGTTAATGACGTTGACCAGGTGTAATTAACTATTTACCTTACTTATAGGTTCGAAACATTCCCAATCATGAACACATTATCATTCGCAACTACATACTACATTAATCTACATCTTAAACATAACAAAGCTCTAATGTCATATGCTCGTGGCATCAAGCTACCCTTGACTAGCATTCTTATCATTTTGTCCCATTTTCAGTTTAAGTTCTCACACCCCGAGCCGGTGGGCTGGTTCGACTTTCCCGTCAGGCGGAAGGTTCTCGGGGCGTGATATCTTTTGATAATCAAAATGATCAGATTGTTTACATAGCACATAAGATATATATGAGAAATGCTAACATGACAATGATATAGAATTACACAGTTAAATTACAATGTTTCGTTCATAATTTAACTAAGTAAATCTATCCAAAAGAATCAATGAGTCTCTATCTTGTAACTGTACAGAATCTACAAAAGATGATTCACTGTTTTGTCATTCAAAAGTATGCTCAACACAAAATGTAGCTAGGTCTTCTAAAAGTCCACTAGTGTAACATCACTGTACTTTCAGTTGTCCGTACATGTACGATTGTACTGTTACGACCTGAGATGATTATTATTATTAATGATAATGCATTATTTGATGTTATTACTAATATTGGTATACATGTTAAGAACATATTATTATACGCGTAAACCATGGGAAGTTTAGTTGAAATCCAACTAAACAGAACCAGAGAGTTTATCGAAGTTAAATACACGGATTATGGACTATTGGTTTGGAATGGAAGGGGATTGGAGTTGGTTGTTGTATGGTTGCTAAACATAGTCAAGGACACATGGTCATGGTTTATCGAAATAGCGGTGGGACTGTGGCTGGGGCAGTTGTGACTGACCCCTACATATGCCCTATACATATGCATATTTCGGTCTATCACGGATGTGTCAGTGATATGGTTTAGTGGGTTTTGGATTGGGATTGAAATATTAAATAATGAAAATATAATGGGAATTAATTACGCGAAGGTGAGGTTACCAACATAACTTAGACGAGAATGTTATTTCAGAAATATTAACTTAATAATGTATTTGCGTGGGTGACGATTCACACGAATATAATTATTAAGAATAATATTCTAGAACGATATTCCATAAATCGTAAGTCGAATCGAAATACGATACAAGCGTCGGATTCGCAAAGGTGACGATCTTTACGATTACGTACGTAAATAACGCGTTTCGACGAGATAACAAAATAATAATTAACGATATTAAATTAATAAATAGAAACTAAAAACGTTTATTAGGAACTACAACCAACATTGAACGCATATACTCATGAACATGAAATATACGATAATTACAGATTGTTGAGTAAACTCCGATTTCGTATACGCGAGCGCGCATTCTTCGAAGACACTAAACCGAAGAACTAAGGTGAGTTCTCATAACCTCCCTTTTAAACTGTTTTGTTTTAAACTCGGAAATGAAACATGTATACAAATTTTTAATATTATTTTGATAACACATGGGTGATACCTGTTTATCAATACGATATTCATATTATGGGATTATCACTGTATATGGATTAACATTGATTATTATAACTCCGTGTGGCATTGCTGATGACCTTGGTTATCCGCAATGATCACATGTATTGTCATGTGGGTTACCACAATTCCCTGTATCGTTGTGTTGACTTCGGTCATCCGAGACGATTACATGTATTGTCACTTGGATTATCATAACTCCATGAGACCTTGTTGTTGACTTCGGTCATCCACAACGGTCGCATGTATTGTCACGTGGTTGAATACCACTCCATGAATCATGTCTTTAACTTCGGTTAATCATAATGATATCATGTATAGTCACATATACTATTTGAGAATATTGATGTTTGAGATTGGTTGAATGATTATGTGGTTGATTATCTATGATTGTCTATGATTATATGAGATATGTGATAATGTGTTTGTGTTTTGTGTGTTTGGGTTATGTGATGGACTATCTCGCAGGTACTCATGTGGATTTTCTCAAGAAACTCTAAACTTCTATAATCTTTTTGAAAAAACTTTTTAAATATAAAAACTTATGATTACTCACCAACTACTTCGTAGTTGACACTTGATTTTTACATGTTTCAGAAAATGAAGACAAGTAGGTTGAGGAGGATGATCTTTCATATTTTGGACAACCATCACTTAGGGTCTCGGACTTAGCTAAAATTAATTGGATTACTGAAGATTAGTATTTAGTTAATTTAGCTAATCTTTTGTGTAATTGATTGTAATTAAATCATGATGAACATGATTTTTGTGTAAACAATTATTTGATTTGATTGATATGTGATGATTTGATTAGATGCCCACGAGCTTATGAAAAATCTACACATCCCTCGTGGCATCCCGACGTTTCCGCCATCGGTCGGGGAGTCACAGATTGGTATCAGAGCCTAGGTTATAGGGAAATAGGTTACTAGAAATGGTTGACCTAGTCTATAACTGTAGGATACCCTAGTATGAACTATTTCATACACTAGTTAGTATATTCAGGATTTCATGCTTATGTGTTTATTACATGTTTACTGAACTCTTGTTATACATCTGATTACATATGTTACTTACTGATTTCTTGCTTACGTGTGCCCTAATGATTCGATAAGGACATGCATGTGGTGTATCGTAAAGGTGGTGGGATGTTGGCTGGGGCAGTTGCGACTGACCCCTACATATGCCCTATATATATACCATTTACGGTACATTAGGTGGATGTCAGTATTGAAGAATAAAGGAACTACCCGTCTGGGAAATTATTTGCTTAGGAAATTAACTGCTTAGGAATTTATGTGTTTTAGGAATTATTTGTTTGATCTAGGATCACCAGACAAGGACACACTCGTGGTATACTACAAAGGTGATGGGACGGTGGCTGGGGCAGTTGCGACTGACCCCTACATATACCCTATACATATACCATTTGTAGTATATTGGGGGTCTGTCAGTGTCAGGAACTTAGGATGTTACTAGGAAATGTTGTAAGGTTGATGTTGGTGGTATGTTGGTTAAGGGTTGGTTTGGATTGACACTTTGGATGATCATATTTGACGAACGCACATATAATCACTTATGAACACACTTATTGGACACGTGGGGTGTATAGGATCAACAAACGACATGAACACTTAGCGATGGACTGAATACTTCGATGATGATATAGACACTTAGTGAACATACGAACGCATAGTGATGATACTAATAGTTAGTGATTGGTATGAACACTTGATGAGAATGAATTATAGGGAGGATATGAACACTTAGTGATAATAAGAGCACTCAGTGATGATATGAACCCTCATTGATAATTATGAACATTGGAATATGGTATGGATTTTTAGTGAACTTAGACATTAGGTGAACTTAGAAATAGGTAAACCTACATGTCAGGTGAACTTAGACATTAGGCGAACCTAATTGTCCAAGGGAAACTAGAGACCACTTCACTCAAAATTATCCTACCTAGGATAAGGTTTGTGGAGTGAGAATTTGGTAAGATACATGATACACCCTAAATTATAGCAAGGGCATAATCGTGGTGCAATGAAACGGTGGTGGGACGGTGTTGGGGAGGTTGCGATATACCCCTACATATGCCCTATATATAAGCTTGTTGCATTGCATCGGGAGGTTGTCAGTGTTGGCATAGGGTGGAGAATGTTTGAAACTTAGGAATTAATTAGTTAATATTAGATATGACCAACTAGGATGCGTTAGTATAATATTAGGAAATTAATACTTTAATATGAGTTTAATGACAGATAGGAGAAAAATATAGTTCCTATATGTAATCCTAACTGTTGAAATGAACTCATTTGACCCTTGTTTGTATAATTTACGTTGTAAACGGTAGTAACATGTTTCTAATTCCTTAGAAACATGCCGCCGCACCGTCACAACGGAGATGATATGAACTCTGAAGATGCTAACGGTAATGCCAACTCTGGCATACAAGAGTTAGCAAACCTTATTTCTGGATTGGTGAATCAATTGACTCAAGCCAATCAATCTCTCAATCAGAACAGAGGTGGTGCAAACCCACCAGTTTGCACATTCAAACACTTCAACTCATGTAATCCACTGAAGTTTACGGGTTCTGAGACAGCCACTGGTCTGCTACAGTGGTTTGAGAGCATGGAGAATACCTTCATTAACAGCGATTGTCCAGAGAATCTGAAAGTTTGTTATGCCACTAGTGTTTTCCAAAAGAGAGCACTAACGTGGTGGAATGGGG
Source organism: Mikania micrantha (assembly GCA_009363875.1). Lineage (NCBI taxonomy): Eukaryota > Viridiplantae > Streptophyta > Magnoliopsida > Asterales > Asteraceae > Mikania > Mikania micrantha. Next base: position 20,088,573 of record CM018685.1, read on the forward strand.
AAAAACGAACTAGGGGAGTTGAAGCTGCTTTAGCACTGACATGGACAGAGATCAAGAACCTGATGACCACTGAATTTTGTCCTCACAGCGAGATGAGGAAACTGGAAACTGAGTTCTGGGAACTCAAACATGACAGTGGAGAGAATGTGATCTACAATACTCAATTTCATGAGTATAGTCTGCTAGTGCCTCATCTGGTGACACCCTTGGAGAGAGCGATTGAGAAGTACATCGGTGGTCTGCCTATGCAGATCCAAGACACTGTTTACGGAAGCAACCCCAAAACATTGGAGGCTGCAATCCGTCTATCTGCAACTCTTACTGATAATCATGTGAAAGCTGTAACACTCACAAGGAAAGGAGCAAAGAAGACTGAGGGAAAGGCTGCTGCAAAAGTGACTTCAACTGAAGTAAAAACTGAACAAGGCAGCTCTTCGAGAAGCATCAACAAGAAGAGGAAGACTAGAAACTTCGTGGTCACTACTCCTGCTGCTAAGTCTGCGCAGCAATCATCAAACAACACCACTGCCAGAAATTATATTGGGAATACTCCCCAATGTAATACTTGCAGATATCATCACATGCTCAACTTGCCTTGTCGCGTTTGCAACAACTGTGGCAAGTATGGCCATTTTGCAAATGTCTGTCGGAGTACACCGCAAGTGCAAAGGATGCAACATGCACCGCTTGCACTGCCAGCTCCGCAAGCTCAACCTATTCCAGCTATACCCGTTCTCCAGATACCTGCACAGGCAAGAGCCTGTTATGAGTGTGGCGAAGTGGGTCACTTCAGAAATCAATGCCCGAAATTGACTGGAAACAATCAACGGGTGGCAAGAGGCAGAGCGTTTCAACTGAATGCTCCAGCTGCTCAAGCCAACCAGGATGTGGTCAATGGTACATTTCTGATCAACAACTCTTATGCATCTGTTTTATTTGATTCTGGTGCCGATAGGAGTTTCGTTTCATATGATTTTGAATACATGCTTGGTAGAACACGTACACACTTAGATAAACCGTTTAACATGGAGGTGGCTGACGAAAACACTATTGATATTGACACTGTTATTATTGGATGTACTGTGAACTTAAGTGATCACGTTTTCCCAATTGATCTTATACCTATGCATCTTGGTAGCTTCGATGTTATCATAGGCATGGATTGGTTAGCCACCCACAAAGCGGAGATTGTTTGTCATGAAAAATACATTCGTATTCCCTTACCTTCAGGGGAAACTTTAAGAGTTTTTGGGGAAACTTCTAGTAAAGGTCTTAAGCTGATGTCATGCACTAAAGCACACAAGTACCTTAGGCAGAAGTGTATAGCATTTTTAGCGCACATTGTGGAGAAAAAGGAGAAAGGAAAGAGCATTGAAGACGTTCCTGTAATCAGAGATTTTCCTGAAGTATTTCCAGATGATTTTCCGGGTCTTCCACCAGAACGTCAAGTAGAATTTCGGATCGACTTAATACCTGGTGCGAACCCCGTCGCCAAAGCTCCTTACAGACTTGCGCCTTCGGAGTTACAAGAATTGGCGAGCCAATTACAAGAGCTGACTGATAAAGGATTCATTCGCCCGAGCCATTCACCATGGGGTGCACCAGTCCTGTTTGTCAAGAAGAAGGACGAGTCATTCCGAATGTCCATCGACTACTGCGAATTGAATAAGCTGACAATTAAGAATCGATATTCACTGTCGCGCATCGATGATCTTTTTGATCAACTTCAAGGCTCGGCATGGTTTTCAAAGATCGATCTTAGGTCTGGGTATCATCAGCTTCGCGTACATGATGATGATATTCCCAAGACGGCTTTCAGAACAAGATATGGCCATTATGAATTTCTGGTAATGCCTTTCGGCCTTACCAATGCACCGGCGGTTTTCATGGATCTCATGAACCGTGTTTGCAGGTCATACTTGGATAAATTTGTGATTGTCTTCATTGATGATATCTTGATATACTCAAAAACCAAGGAAGAACACGAGCAACACCTTAAGTTGGTTTTGGAGATCCTGAGAAAGGAGCGACTGTATGCCAAATTCTCTAAATGTGAATACCTGGGAATGTGAAGAATAGATGAAGCTCAAGCACCCTCATCTTTTTACAGTATCTTCAGCTAGTTAATTTCGGGACGATATTCCATTAACTAGGGGAGACTGTAACATCTGTTTTGGCTTAAGGAAGTTCAATTCTTAGGACACATAGTCAATGAAAAGGGTGTTCACGTGGATCCTGCAAAGATTGATGCGGTGAAGAATTGGAGTACACCGAAGACACCGACGGAGATTCGATCATTTCTTGGACTAGCCGGTTACTATCGGCGGTTCATCTCAAATTTCTCCAGGATTGCTATCCCTCTCACTTTGTTGACTCAGAAGAATAAACCTTATGAGTGGGCACCAAAGCAATTCAGACTTTAAAGCAGAAACTTTGTGATGCTCATGTCTTGACACTTCCTGATGGAAATGATGATTTAGTAGTTTACTGTGATGCATCCAACTTGGGTCTCGGTTGCGTTCTCATGCAGCGGGGAAAGGTTGTGGCCTATGCATCAAGACAGCTGAAAATTCACGAGAAGAACTACACTACACACGACTTGGAACTTGGTGCAGTCGTGTTTGCTTTGAAGATATGGAGACATTATCTTTATGGCACGAAATGTGTAGTCTTTACTGATCATAAAAGTTTGCAGCATATTCTCAATCAGAAAGAACTTAACATGAGACAATGGAGATGGGTTGAACTGTTGAACGATTATGACTGTGAGATTCGCTACCATCCTGGTAAAGCTAGTAGTAGCAGATGCGCTTAGTCGTAAGAGTCAAGTTCAGATCCATAGTGTCCGAGTGCACACTAATCTCCATAATGATGTTCTCACAGCCCAACAACACTCATTGGCTCAAGATGACTTGAAAAAGGAGATGTCTTGCGGGGCTGAGATCTTATTGGAAACTAAGGATGATGGTCTGATGTATTACTTGAATCGGTTGTGGATACCGAACCAGGATGATCTTAGGATGATGATTTTGGATGTAGCTCATAAGTCTCGTTACTCAATCCATCCGGGTGCTGACAAGATGTATCAAGACCTTCGAGCCTTGTACTGGTGGCCTGGAATGAAGAAGGATATTGCTGAGTATGTATCCAAGTGCCTTAACTGTGCTAAAGTCAAGGCGGAACACCAGTGACCTTCGGGATTGTTAATACAACCGGAAATACCAATGTGGAAGTGGGAGAATATCTCTATGGATTTCATTACTAAACTCCCACGAACCGCAAACGGTAAGGATAGCATCTGGGTGATAATTGATAGATTAACCAAGTCGGCTCATTTCTTACCGATACGCGAAATGTACCCTGTGCGGAAGTTAGCCCGTATCTATGTTGATGAGATCGTTAGCCGGCATGGAATTCCCTTAAGCATAATATCGGATCGTGATGCTCGTTTCACGGCACGATTTTGGGAATCACTTCATGAAGCTTTTGGAACAAGATTGGATCTTAGCACCACTTATCATCCTCAAACGGATGGCCAAACGGAGCGAACGATTAAGACATTGGAAGATATGTTGAGAGCTTGTGTCATCGATTTCGGTGGCAACTGGGATAGCCATTTACCATTGGTTGAGTTCTCGTATAACAACAGTTATAACGCGAGCATTGGTATGGCGCCGTTTGAAGCTTTTTATGGCAGAAAATGTCAGTCACCTATTTGTTGGACTGAGGTCGGCGAATCGCAGATCACTGGTCCAGAGATTATTCAAGAAACGAGTGACAAGATCCGCCAGATCCGTGACAATCTGTTAGCTGCTCGCAGTCAACAGAAGAACTACGAGGATAAGCGAAGAAAACCTTTAGAGTTTGAAGTTGATGATTTGGTATTACTTAAAGTATCGCCCTGGAAAGGCGTTGTACGATTCGAGAAGAAGGGTAAGCTTGCGCCACGTTATGTTGGCCCTTTTAAGATTCTTGAACGGATGGGGAGGTTGCCTACAAGTTGGAACTTCCTCCTGAACTTAGCAATGTACACCCAACGTTTCACGTGTCCAATTTAAGAAAGTGCTTAGCTGATCAGGATCTTAAGGTACCACTCGATGACATTCGCGTCGATGATACCTTGCACTTTGTTGAAAAACCGGTTGAAATAATGAATCGCGAGGTTAAAAAGCTCAAACGCAGTAGAATTCCAATTCTCAAAGTACGATGGGAATCGAAGCGTGGTCCAGAATTCACCTGGGAACGGGAAGATCAGATGAAGCTTAAGTACCCACAGTTATTCACTACGGTCACTCCAAGTTGAATTTCGGGACGAAATTCTCTTAACTAGGGGAGACTGTAACATCACTGTACTTTCAGCTGTCCGTACATGTACGATTGTACTATTACGACCTGAGATGATTATTATTATTAATGATAATGCATTATTTGATGTTATTACTGATATTGGTATACATGTTAAGAAGATATTATTATACGCGTAAACCATGGGAAGTTTAGTTGAAATCCAACTAAACAGAACCAGAGAGTTTATAGCAGTTAAATACACGGATTATGGACTATTGGTTTGGAATGGAAGGGGATTGGAGTTGGTTGTTGTATGGTTGCTAAACATAGTCAAGGACACATGGTCATGGTTTATTGAAATAGCGGTGGGACGGTGGCTAGGCAGTTGCGACTGACCACTACATATACCCTATACATATGCATATTTCGGTCTATCACGGATGTGTCAGTGACATGGTTTAGTGGGTTTTGGATTGGGATTGAAATATTAAATAATGAAAATATAATGGGAATTAATTACGCGATGGTGAGGTTACGAACATAACTTACACGCGAATGTTATTTCAGAAATATTAACTTAATAATGTATTCGCGTGGGTGATGATTCACACGAATATAATTATTAAGAATAATATTCTAGAACGATATTCCATAAATCGTAAGTCGAATCGAAATACGATACAAGCGTCGGATTCGCAAAGGTGACGATCTTTACGAGTACGTACGTAAATAACGTGTTTCGACGAGATAACAAAATAATAATTAACGATATTAAATTAATGAATAGAAACTAAAATCGTTTATTAGGAACTACAACCTAAAACGAAAACGAACGAATTATTTTATTAACGAAAATAAACGGAGATATTTTATTTGAACGATTTTATTTAAAAACCACTTTATTAAGATGAAACACAGTTAATTGAATGATTTATGTTTTAAAAGTATCTTACGACGGAAACGGAGCATTTTATTATTTTTACGCGATAAAAACGAGACCGAGCACGTGGAGACAGAACGCGATATAAGATGGGATAATTACTTATTCTTCTTCACTTTTCACCATTTCATTCTCTCTTTAGAAGAAGAAAAATGCCACTCTTCCTTCCCCCAACTTCTCTCTAGCTTTTCTTGTCCAATTCTCAAAGAAATTGCAAGATCTTGGTGTCCACTTGTTCATGTGATCGAGAGGAACAAGAAGATACGAAGGAACCTAGTGTTTGATCGGCAATTAGAGGTAAATCTAAGGTTTCATTTACTGATTTGTTGAGAGTCACAAACTCTAAAACTTAATGATGTTCTATCCGAGTTAACCACATATAAAATCTTAAAATGAGTTGTTATAAATAGGTTGAAGTAGTGAGCTGAACCTGCTAGGGCTTGATGCTGATGAGGATGATGAACAGTTTCTGCTCATAAGGTGCACAGGTCGGCGAACCTGTGTGGTTCAGCCGAACCTTTCAGCCGCCACCCAAAGTGCACGCGAACCTCCCTTTTTCCACGAACCCAGCAGGATTAGCCGAACCTTCTCCTGCATAGCGAACCTTGGTACTAACCTGATGCGTGTTGGCTTACGAACCTTTTCTTTTTCATCAACCGAATAAAAGCCAGGCGAACCTATGGGCTTTGATGGGCCGAACCTTTCACCTCAGCCGAAGTTTCCCTTGGCCACGAACCCTAGTGAGCCGAACCTTTCTCCTTCTTGGGCGAACCATGCTGCCTCAGACGAACCAAGGGGCTGGCCGAACCTTGGCCAGCCAAAGTCATTGGATCAACCGAACCCTCTACCTTCTTTTCGGCCGAACCTAGTATCACCTAGCCGAACCCTATGGAAACCGAACCTAAAGGTTCGCTGGTCCTAGGGTAACCGAAATTCAATTATTTCGATCAAGGGTTTTAAAGTGAATTTAGGAACTAGGATGGTGAATGAAATTGGGCATGTATGTAAAGGTTATAAAACCACCACCTTTTCTCTCTCTATAGCTAAAGTTTCTTTAAAATTTTGGAATTTCACACATATGGAATTTTATCAAGTAAGTTAACATCTCATATGGAAACTATACATGCACTTTTATTAAACTTAAAGTAGATATAATAATTTGGTCTATGGTGGTGGTTTGAATGGAATCAATTATGTGGGTATAGGTATGTGTGTGATTAAGATCATTATTTTCACATATACCTACCTACGAGTGCATGAAAAGGATCTCAAGACTTGTTCACCATTGAATAATGATAAAAGCACTAACAAGTTAAACTAAATGTTGAGACAAATAGTAGTGAAATCCAAGGTGTAACAGATTAACTTAGGATAAACTAAACTAAGTTAATGATATAATTAATAAACAAAAGCAAAACTAGTATGGATATTAAACCAACATTGAACGCATATACTTATGAACATGAAATATACGATAATTACAGATTGTTGAGTAAACTCTGATTTCATATACGCGAGCGCGCATTCTTCGAAGACACTAAACCAAAGAACTAAGGTGAGTTCTCATAACCTCCCTTTTAAACTGTTTTGTTTTAAACTCGGAGGTGAAACATGTATACAAATTTTTAATATTATTTTGATAACACATGGGTGATACCTCTTTATCAATACGATATTCATATTATGGGATTATCACTATTTATGGATTAACATTGATTATTATAACTCCGTGTTGCATTGCTGATGACCTCGGTTATCCGCAATGATCACATGTATTGTCACGTGGGTTACCACAATTCCGTGTATCGTTGTGTTGACTTCGGTCATCCGAGACGATTACATGTATTGTCACTTGGATTATCATAACTCCATGAGACCTTGTTGTTGACTTCGGTCATCCACAACGGTCACATGTATTGTCACGTGGTTGAATACCACTCCATGAATCATGTCTTTAACTTCGGTTAATCATAATGATTTCATGTAGAGTCACATATACTATTTGAGAATATTGAAGTTTGAGATTGGTTGAATGATTATGTGGTTGATTATCTATGATTGTCTATGATTATATGAGATATGTGATAATGTGTTTGTCTTTTGTGTGTTTGGGTTATGTGATGGACTATCTCGCAGGTACTCATGTGGATTTTCTCAAGAAACTCAAAACTTTTATAATCTTTTTGAAAAACCTTTTTAAATATAAAAACTTATGATTACTCACCAACTACTTCATAGTTGACACTTGATTTTTACATGTTTCAGGAAATGAAGACAAGTAGGTTGAGGAGGATGATCTCTCATATTTTGGACAATCATCACTTAGGATCTCGGACTTAGCTAAAATTAATTGGATTACTGAAGATTAGTATTTAGTTAATTTAGCTAATCTTTTGTGTAATTGATTGTAATTAAATCATGATGAACATGATTTTTGTGTAAACAATTATTTGATTTGATTGATATGTGATGATTTGATTAGATACCCACGAGCTTATGAACAATCTACACATCCCTCATGGCATCCCAACGTTTCCGCCATCGGTCGGGGTGTCACAGATTGGTATCAGAGCCTAGGTTATATGGAATTAGGTTACTAGAAATGGTTGACCTAGTCTATAACCGTAGGATACCCTAGTATGAACTATTTCATACACTAGTTAGTATATTCAAGATTTCATTCTTATGTGTGTATTACTTGTTAACTGAACTCTTGTTATACATCTCAGTGTGTTATGATCAGACAAGCATGCATACAATGATAAGCGATAATAGAGTCACACAATATTATCTGAATCATAGTATAATCAGTATTTTGTACTAAAACTTTTAAGTAAATAAAAGAATTAGCATGTTTCTCAGCCCCGAGTTTTGAAATCAGTTAAGATCAGAAAAGGGGCGTATGAACTCACCTTGTAGCTGATGTGGTTGACTAAGTATAAACAACAACTGCACACGCTCGTTGTTGTTCTTGATGTTGTTTTCACGATCCTGTTTTGATTTCACGATGTTTGTAACTTATAAGTATAAGTTATAGGTACTTGGGCGCGCGTATATGCTAGCCCTAGAGTTGGCTAACACCCATAGGTCTTGGTTATCAATAGGCCTTGGTTCACTTATGATGGATTATACTAACACTTAACCAAATCAAGGTAAGCTTGGTATATCTCGTCATTTGTTTTATGTTTAGCTTTACATAGTCCCATGATAAGTTATGTTTCTCTACGACCCATGTTTAACCTTTGAAATGAGTTGACTTAGTAAAATGTTCCGCCACCTTTGTATTTAAAAGTGTTAGGATAAGAGTAAGTTATAAACTTACTTACTTAACCCATTATGAAAATAATGTTGAATGTTGTTTAGTTGATTTAACAAAACATTTTCACCACCTTTGTAGTATTTAGAGAGTAACCCAATTCCCATGCATGTTATCCAAATTAGTTGGTTCAAGGTATTTGTTTTTAACCAAAGTTAGATAGGCCGAATGATGATGGACTTAGGCCGACTGAATAGGAGACTAAACCGAGTGATGATTGAGCTGAACCGAATAAGGGTGGACGCATGGGGCATTGGCCGAAGCAGTGAACATGATCCGAAAGAATAGGTTTAGGCTGAATGGGACATGGCTCGTGCAATGAATTGGCCGAATAGAGTCGGTGCGGTTGGGCTTGACATTCGGCCGAATGAGACCATGGCCCGAATGAACCCCTTTCTTGACCAAACGAATGAGTAGCAGGGCCGAGAGAATGAATCCCTTCGGTCGCCCCTCCCCTTCGAGCGCCAGTTCTTCGGCCCTAGGCCTTTCGGCAGGCTGAGTGGATGCTCATTCGGCCGCAGCGGCTCCTGTCGGTCCCAACTCCATTTTTTTTCGAGCCTCATGGTCCAACAACTAAGTAGTGCCCATTCACACTTCCCCTAATGTGTTTTCGTGTAAGGTTGATGGGTTTTGAGATGGGTTTTAGCCGATTAGGGTTAGGGGTCGAACAAAGGGTTGAAAACCCTAATTTTCGCCACTTTGCTTCACTGATTACCTCGTTTTAGGTGGATTCTACTTCAGATCGATTGTACTTTCATGTAGAGGGTGATTTCAGCTTCATTTAGACACCAAGAACGCGAGACTTCATCATGAAATCAGAGAGATCTAAGTGTTTGAAGTTCAAACTTTTTAGAGAGAGAAAGATTCGGGAATTGGTTTTTAGAGAGAGAGAATGGGAGAAATAAATAAGGTAGTTGGTTCATTTAGGGTATATATACCCCGAGGGTGTTCGGGTTCGTTTCGTTTGCTCGGTTTTAGTTTTCGTTGCGTTTCCGGCACGTTACGCGCGTATTTTACAATTTAAATAAAAAGGGTTTTATTTTTAAGTTGTGATTCCTAATAAATCTTCTAAATTTATTTTATTAAATCGTTTTATCGAAAAACGATTATTTTAAAGGTTTCTTCAGATCACGTCACCTTCGCGCGTATTCGTTCAAATCATCACCCGAACGAATCCGACGACGGTTTCACTTTCTGATTTTTGTTTTCTACTTTTCAGTCATCATTTCAGGACTTTAAACTCACATATATTTTTGTGTGAATTGTCACCCACGCAAACACACTGTCAGTTTGTTATTCTGAAACGATACTGAACTTATGCTTTGAATTGTGTTTCCTCACAGACGGACTCAACTAAACTTGCCTGTTTTCACATTGTTCTCATTACATTGTTTTCTCGTTGAGTTGTCGGCCATCTGATTCCTATCATCTGTGGATATCATATCGCAACCCATGTGTTTTTGTCATTTGTTTACACTTTGTTGTTTCTCATGAGTTGCTGTATTTACTGTATTTAAGTTTTCACTTAAACACATACAACTGTTGTTTTTTTTCTGAGTTCTGTTGTCACACACTGTTTACACATTGTATTTACACATTGTATTTACACATAGTAAATAGTGAAAGTACACGTACCGTACGGACTTGCCGGGCGATTAGGTACTGGTTGTCACAGTCTCCCCTTCTTAAAGAAATTTCGTCCCGAAATTTAAGCATCATTGTCGGGCACTACTTCTTCAAACAGGTGGGGATACTTTGTCTTCATGTGATCCTCACGCTCCCTGGTAAATTCTGGTCCGCGCTTGGAGTTCCAACGAACCTTAACGATAGGAATACGGCTTCGTTTCAGTATCTTAACTTCACGATCCATAATATCTACAGGTCCTTCAATGAAATGTAGTTGTTCATCCACTTGTATCTCTTCCAGAGGTATGATTAATGATTTGTCAGCGAATCATCGCTTAATATTGGATGCATGATATACATCGTGTACCCCGCTGAGTTCATCAAGAAGTCTGAGTCTGTATGCCACAGGACCAATACATTGAGTTATCTCGAACGGTCCGACATACTTTGGTGCTAGTTTGCCTTTAGCCCCAAAACGAACCACGCCTTTCCATGGAGACACTTTCAACATAACTCGGTCACCCACTTGGAATTCCAAAGGCTTTCGCCGTTTGTCTGCGTAACTCTTTTGGCGGCTACGTGTTGTTTGTAATCTCTGTTGGATCTGGGCGATCTTATCAGTAGTTTCCTGAATAAGTTCCAGCCCAGTGATTCCGTTGTCTCCCACTCCGATCCAACAAATTGGAGACAGACATTTTCTACCATATAGTACTTCAAACGGAGCACATCCGATACTGCTGTGGTAGCTATTGTTGTAGGAGAACTCGATGAGTGGTAGGTGTGTATCCCAACTTCCTCCGAAGTCTAGGATGCATGTCCTCAATATATCCTCTAGGGTTTGAATCGTACGCTCGCTTTGACCATCCGTTTGTGGATGATAAGCGGTGCTCAAGTTGACGCTTGTCCCTAAGGATTGTTGCAATGATTGCCAGAACCGCGATGTAAATCGACTGTCCCGGTATGAAATAATAGATAATGGCACACCATGCCGTACTACTATTTCATCAACATAGAGTCTTGCTAGTTTCTCCATCTTGTAGCTTTCTCTGATCGGTTAAAAGTGAGCTGACTTGGTGAATCGGTCAACGATGACCAATATCGAATCGTGCCCGCTGGAAGTACGGGGTAGCTTGGTAATAAAATCCATCGCTAGTTGTTCCCACTTCCATTGTGGTATCTCTGGTTGTTCCATCAAACCTGACGGTTTCTGGTGTTCAACTTTGAACATGGCACATGTTAGGCACTTACCAACATAAGTAACCACATCCTTCTTCATACCTGGCCACCAATAAAATGACCTAAGATATTGGTACATCTTATCGGCCCCAGGATGAACGGAATAACGTGACTTGGGTGCCTCGTCAAGTATGAGTGTTCGAACTTCATATACTGTCGGGATCCAAACATGATCCTGAAAATAGATAACTCCATCTTGTTTCGTCTCAAAGTGTTTCTCGGATTGCCTCTTGTTGTGCTTGTATGATTTGATCTCTCAAACTTGTTTGCACAGTCATTCCCATTGCTCTAACGCGCAAGGGTTTGACTCTTTCCTTCCAGCTCAAAGCGTCTGCAACAACATTTGCTTTGCCCAAATGGTATTTGATCACACAATCGTAATCGTTTAGGAGCTCAACCCAACGTCTCGGTCTCACGTTAAGCTCCTTCTGATCAAATATGTGTTGTAGGCTCTTGTGATATGTGAAGATGGTGCATTTGGTACCGTACAGGTAATGTCTCCAAATCTTTAAAGCAAAGACAACGGCTCCCAGTTTTAAGTCATGTGTTGTGTAGTTCTTCTCATGTATCTTCAACTGTCTTGATGCGTAGGAAATAACTTTGTCTCGTTGCATTAAAACATAACCGAGTCCTTGATGGGAGGCATCACAGTAGGCCACAAAGTCATCATTGCCTTCTCGGAGTGTTAAGATTGGAGCATTGCACAATCTTTGTTTCAGTGTTTGGAATGCCTCTTCCTGTTTCTGTATCCACACGAATGGTTCACCCTTCTGTGCCAGCTTTGTGAGAGGCAAGGCTATCTTAGAGAAATTCGAAATGAATCTCCTGTAATAACCTGCCAATCCTAGAAATGATCTGAACTCTGTTGGTGTTGTGGGCACATCCCAGTTCTTGATTGCTTAAATCTTGGCAAGATCCACGTGAATACCATTACTGTTAATTACATGTCCCAAGAACTGAACTTCTCTTAACCAAAATTCACACTTGGAGAATTTGGCATAAAGTTGCTCATTCTTTAAGAGTTCCAAGATTGTTCTGAGATGTTGTTCATGTTCCTTCTCGCTTCTTGAGTAGATCAATATATTATCAATAAAGACAATAACAAATAGATATAGATACGGCTTGCACACCCGGTTCATTAAATCCATGAACACTGCCGGTGCGTTCGTCAATCCAAATGGCATCACCATAAATTCATAGTGACCGTATCGGGTACGAAAAGCCGTCTTGGGTATGTCTTCCTCTTGAATTCGGAGCTGGTGATAATCTGAACGCAAGTCTATCTTTGAGAGGTACTAAGCTCCTTGTAGTTGATCAAACAAATCATCAATCCTCGGTAACGGGTACCAATTCTTGATGGTGAGTTTGTTGAGCTCTCTTTAATCAATACACATTCTGAAGGATCCATCCTTTTTCTTGACAAACAGAACCGGAGCTCCCCATGGTGAGAAACTCGGGCGAATGAATCCCTTGTCTAGTAACTCTTGTACTTGATTGGACAGTTCCTGCATCTCTGATGGTGCAAGTCTATATGGATACTTAGCCACAGGAACCGCTCCCGGAATTAAATCGATTCGGAACTACACCGATCGCTCGAGTGGCCATCCCGACAAGTCATCCGGAAACACGTCCGCGTAGTCTTTCACAACCAGTACATCTTGAATCTTGATAGCCTTCTTGTCTTTCTCCACAACGTGAGCTAGGAATGCGATGCACTATTTCCTTAGACACTTGCGTGCCTTCATGTAGGATATTATCTTGACACTGCGGTTTGCTTGATCTCCATGAATTTCCAAGACCTGATTGTTCTCCACTGGTATACGTAGTAGCTTTTCGGAACAGACGAATTCGACTCTGTTAAGAGACTATCGAAACTGCCCAGTTCCATTGGTATCAAATCGATGGAAAATGTGTGATCACCAAGTGTTGGCGAGCAGTTCCTAAGTACTGTGTCGACTGTTATTTGTTTGCCATTTGCTATCTCAATAGTATAAGGGGAGTATAAAGATTCCATAACATGATTAAGATGGCATGCAAAATCGGATGAGATAAAACTCTGATCCGCACCAGTGTCAAATAATATAGATGCATAAAAGTCAGATAGGAGAAATGTACCCGTGACCACATTCGGGTCTAGTCGAGCAGTAGCAGCTCCAATCTGAAAGGCTCGCCCTCTAGCTACTTGAGCCCTCGGTTGATTTCTCTTAGGGCAATCCCGAGAGAAGTGTCCAGGCTCGCCACAATTATAGCAAGACCTGTTGTCAGCAGCAGTCATAGTAGCTACGTTGTTGTTCCTGTTTCGAGCTCGTGCCCCGGCATTGAGCGGCCCAATGACCAAGCTTCCCGCAGTTGTTGCATTGTCTGCATTGGGAAGTCAATGGATGATGATACTGGCAGTTGTTTCACAAAGGTGTTGTGCCAGTGTAAGGCCGCTTGACCTGTAGTGGTGATGGTTGGTTAGCCATTGGTGTTTGAGTGGTCACAACAAAGTTCTTGACCACTTTTTGTTTCTTAGCCGGCCGTTTATCCGGCTTTCTTGAGCTTCCAACCTTTGCTGCTTCAGTTTCTTTCTTCAGCGCCCCAGAGGCAACCATCACATCTGTCAGTGTTGATGAATGAGTGACAGCCATCTCTAAAGCAGTTGGATGAGCAGCGATCACATGCCCTTGAATGCAAGCCTGTAGTCCAGTGTCACACCCCGAGCCAGCGGGACGGATCGACTTCCCTGCCGGGCGGAAGGTTCTCGGGGCTCGATATCGTGAGTGATAATCGTGATGATCAGATTGTTAACATAGCTTCAATATCGAGAATAACTAAAACACAATATAGCATTAAACTAGGATTAGATAGTTAAATTACAACTGCTAATGTTTGATAATTTAACTAAGTAAACCTAACAAAAGAATCAGATGTTTTCTATCTTGTGTCTGTACAAGATATCAAAAGTGATTCGCATCGTTCATCAAAACATGTGCTTTCCAAAATCTACTAGGTCCTCTAACTGGGCATCCTAGCATGCATTCCTTAACCTTAGCTTATTCTTGTACGTCACCTGAGAAAGCATGTAAGAAAACAAAGTCAACACAATGGTTGGTGAGTTCATATAGTTTAGTGGTTGAAAAATAGCTTTAGCAAACCTTTTCGATAACCTTAACCTCATTAACATCACATGCAATATCCAGATCGGTAAGCTTATATATGGGGCATACGAAAGGGTCGAGCCTACAACCCGCCCAGACGCCATCCCACCACATACTAATCCACATATGACACTGTTGTTAATGATAATTAAGCGTTTTACCTACCATCCAATTCCATCATAGTTTCAAGCATCCTGTTTAGAAGTTTAAGATATGCACCCAATAGCATTTACAAACCCTTTCGGTAACAACCTTAACCGCATTAACATCACATGTAATATCCAGATCGGTATGCTTATATACAGGGCATAAGAAAGGGTCGAGCCTACAACCCGCCCAGACGCCATCCCACCACATACTAATCCACATATGACAGTGTTGTTAATGATAATTAAGCATTTACCTACCATTCAATCCAGTCTTCATCATAGCTTTAGTGTACTGTTTAAAAGTTTACAAGTTTATAGCATTCTCGTAGATTAGCTTTAAAGTATGTTGTACAAATATAATCGTTTCACAAATCATAGTTTAGCTTCCACCAATCTCATGCATGGGTACAAGCTTTGCTCTAGCATAGTTTAGCAATTACGTAGCCCACGACTAGATACAAGCTTTGCTCTAGGATAGTTTAGCCATTACGTATCTCATGCATTGGTTTTAGCTTAGCATCCGAATAGTTTAGCGTTTACGTATCTCATATATGCAGATACAAGCCTTGCTCTAGCATAGTTTGGCAATTACGTATCTCATATATAGACACAAGCTGTGCACACACATAGTTTAGCATTTACATATCTCATATATACAGATACAAGCCTTGCTCTAGCATAGTTTGGCAATTACATATCTCATATATAGATAAAAGCTTAGCATTCGCATAGTTTAGCTTTCACGTATCTCATGCATAGATACCAGCTTGCAATAGCATAGTTTGGCATTCACGTATCTAATGCATAGATACAAGCTTAGCATTTAGCACATAATCATAACTTGTAGCATGTAGCATCTAGTATTAGCATATAGTTTGATCATATAGTCTGTAGCATTAGCTTGGTGCATATAGTTTAAGCATAGAGTTTATAACCTTAGCATTGAGCATATAGTTTAAGCATGTAGCATTAGCGTTGAGCATACAGTTTAAGCATAGAGTTTATAACCTTAGCATTGAGCATATAGTTTAAGCATGTAGCATTAGCATTAGCATGTGTGTCATAGTCTTAGCTTCTAGTTTTCAAGACAAGTGTAACAAGCATAAGCATTAGTACTTGAATTATGAATAAGTGTAAAAGCATTTATTAAACATTTCAATACTTGTTTGAAAATGTATAGCATGCTTCTCAGTCCCGTCGTAAAACAAATATGCTTGAAAAGGGACAAATGAACTCACCTTGTTGTTGGAGTGGTTGACTTACCTCAAACTAGAAGACAAGCGCTCTTTGTAGTATTTATTGTTGTATTCCTGATCCTGTATAGATTTCATGTTGTTGTTGTATTTTATAAGTATATGTTATAGTGATCTGTATACGTGTAAGTGTTAGTGTTAGCCCTAAAGTTGGCTAACAGTTAGTGTTGTTAATCATCATTCGGCCTCGTTTACTAGTTAAGGATTTTACTTCCACTTAATCACTTTAGCTTTTATTGTGACAAGCCTTTATGTTATACGTTTAGCTTTAAATCAGTATTGAAATCCCAACACTTTGTTATCGTGCTACTTATTTTGATGTGAGACTTAGTATTTAAACCCAATAACTCCCACCACCTTTGCAGTTTCCATTTGTATATCACATGCGCATTTTCAATTGAAAGGGATTTCATGTGTTTGTTTCAATTTATCCTATATAGGCTAAATTGTCGCATGTGAGGCGAATTATGATCTTGTACAATTGGAACGTGGGCCGAAGATTAGATTGGGCCAAACATTCAATTAGGTTGTCCTATGGTGTTGTTGGGCCTAAAACAAGTGTGGGCCGAATCATGTGACTTTTTCGGCCAACCAAATCGAATATGGGCCGAATCATGTGACTTTCCAGCGAACCTATTGGGCTAAGCTATCTAAGGTTCGGTCCAGTGGGTACTCCTACAAATCTCATGGTTCTTTTAGGGTAGGTTCGGTCCTGGGTTTGGTTTGCCTGAAGGAAGGTTCGCATGAAGGTTCGACCCAAAGATGGTTCGTTGTTCCCAGATGGGTTCGGCTGGGCTCAAAGGTTCGGCCAAGGGTTCGTAGGTCATGCATGCAAGGTTCGTCTCCCAGGGGTTCGTCGACCATGTCTCGTTCAAAGGTTCGTAGGTGATGGGTTCGTTTGCCTCCTAGGGTTCGGCCACTCATGGGTTTGCATGAAGGTTCGAAGGATTTGAGCTTCGGCCATGCAGGAAAGGTTCGGTGGTTGTGATAGGTTCGGCTAGTGACTTTGAGGCTCGCTGGTGATGGGGTTCGCTGCTCATTGAGGGTTCAGCCACCTGCTGGTACTCACGAACCCTGCACTTCATCATCATCATTGACCTATGGACCTGTTGCATGGTTGTTCCTAGGGTGTTGTGATGCGAATATCAATCAACGAGGGTGCAAGGTGTGTGTGTGTACATGAGTTTTACACCGATTGTGTGTTTTGGTCGAACAAGGGGTGTAAAAACCCTAGTTTTCGGTTTACTCAAGCTCCATTACCTCGAAATCGGCTGGACCAACGTTCAGATCGGTTGTACTTCTAGGTAGAGGATGATGAGAGCTTCGTTTAGACACCATAATGGCTTGATTTCATCCACAATTGAGTGAGATATTCTACTTTGAAGATGGAAGCTTGTAGAGAGAGAGAGAGAGAGAACGGTGGAGATGGTTTAGAGAGAGAGAGGGTGTAATAAATGAGAAAATAGGCTCATTTAGGGTTTATATACCCCGTGGGTGTTCGGGTTCGTTTCGGTTGTTCGTTTCTCGTTTCCGTCGTGTTTCCGGCACGTTACGCGCGTGTTTTGTAATTTAAATAAAAAGAGTTTGTTTGAATTATTTTAAAGTTGGTTATTCCTAGTAAATCTTTTAAATTAACTTTTCTTGAATTATTTATCGTAATTGATTATTTTAAACGTTTCGTTAACTCACGTCACTATTGCACGTATTCTATGTATTTTAATAAAAATAACTTTATTTTTAAAGTCTTAAAAGATTGTGATTCCTAATAAATGTTAAACATTTAATTTTCTTAAATTAATGTCGTTCGTTTCGTTATTCGTTTTCGTTTCGTCAGAACGTGTCACCTTCGCGCGTATTCGTTCGAATCGTCACCCGAACGAACACTACGTTGGTTTCAGTTTCTGATTTTTGTTTTCTACTTTTCAGTCATCATTTCAGAACGTTAAACCTTCAGATTTATTATTACAGATCGTCACCTATACGAATAATTCGTCGGTTTAGCATTTTGTAATGACATCCATTATGGTTTTGTTATGTTTAACCTCGTATACGTTTATACATAATAGCATCAAATCAAGCATTTGTGTATCTGTTCAGTGTTGTCTGATGTGTTTCTGACTGTTAAACCATGAGGTTTAAATTAGATTTCAGAACAATAGCATAGTAGTTTAGTGTCAAGCATGAAATTTCAATAGCATATACATAGTTCACTTAGTTTGTACCTGAGTTACTGTGCAAGTCACTGTGCAGATCATTGTTCCGGTGACGCTTCCGGCACTGATGTTACATCCACCAACATACCGCTCTATCTGTTTCTCCAGTGTTGGCACTATATCCGGTGCCAGTGTAGACAGCTCATGAAATCTTGTGGTGTAGGCCAGATGCCCAGCACCTATCATGATAAGGTTGAGTAGCCCAGTTTCAACCTTCTTTAGTTCATTCCTCGAGCAAAACTCTGCCCGCAGCATAGTCTTGAAATCCTCCCAAGGCATAGACAATGCCTCATCTCTTCCTCGGACTTGAACTTGAGCGTTCCTGTCAGTGCCCTTTTGTTGAATGAGCCAGCAGCATACTTTACTTTTTACTGATCAGGACAGCCACTGATATCGAGGGTTGTTTCCATCTTCTTGATCCATTGGATCAATCCGACGGCTCCCTCATTGCCACTGAATACGGGTGGCTTGCATCCTACAAAGTTCTTGTAGGAGTATTCCTGTTGGTTTCTGGTGTTGCCACTGCCTTCACCAGATGAGTGGCCAGTATGGTTGCCACTATTGGAGTTGATCCTGTTCATCATGTCAGGAATTACTTCCCTCAGTTGACTGGTCAGCAAAGTGGCCAGTGCAATAGTAGCAGGATGCAACTCATGGTTGGGTGGTGGCGGAGGAGGAGGTGGAGGTGGTATAGGAGATGTAGGTGGTGCAGCTGTTGAGGAGTGAGGTGAATGCGGTGGTAGTGGCAAAAATGGTGGAGGTCTCTTGACGGCATTCTGATCAAAACCGAAAGAAAATCGGTTAGTGCAGTGATCGAACGCAAAAGACGCATGCACATAGTGTCCTATGTCTTATGTTCTCTACATGAGGGTCCCTAGGTTATAGTCTAGGCAAAATCTGATTCCAATCTGTCACCAATCTGTCACACCCCGAGCCGGCGGGCTGGATCGACTTTCCCGTCGGGCAGAAGGTTCTCGGGGCGCGATATCTTTTGATAATCAAAATGTTCAGATTGTTTACATAGCACATGAGATATATATGAGAAATGCTAACATGACAATGATATAGAATTACAAAGTTAAATTACAATGTTTCGTTCA
Organism: Mikania micrantha; assembly: GCA_009363875.1. Taxonomy (NCBI): domain Eukaryota; kingdom Viridiplantae; phylum Streptophyta; class Magnoliopsida; order Asterales; family Asteraceae; genus Mikania; species Mikania micrantha. The sequence goes on from CM018685.1 coordinate 20,107,833, forward strand.
TTATTTAACTAAGTAAATCTATCCAAAAGAATCAATGAGTCTCTATCTTGTAAATGTACAGGATCTACAAAAGATGATTCACTGTTTTGTCATTCAAAAGTATACTTAACACAAAATGTAGCTAGGTCTTCTAAAAGTCCACTAGCTATATCTCTGATGTCTGGTGACTAAACATGTTCGTCACCTGAGAAAACATGCATTTAAACAAAGTCAACACTAGGTTGGTGAGTTCATAAGTTTAGAAATTGAAAACATCGCTTTGTTCACATTCACAGTCACAATATCATACAAGAGTCTTATTAATGTTTGATTCATCCGTCTCACACAATGGCCTCTCCATAGTTATATTCACAAGTATTATCTCATCCTATTAGTTAGGCTTATATATAGGGCATACGTAGGGGAACAAGCCCCAGCCGACATCCCACCACATACCTGATAGAACTCAACACCACTTGCAATACAGCTATAGATACCCATTTTCATCTCACATGTGTTCAACCCGTTTGATTTTCACCCGTAAGATTATGTTCATCACCCTGTGTGTTGTATGTAGAATAATATAGTAAGAGGGATTTAGTTATCAAACCTAAGTGTTGATAAACCCTCAATGTTTTAAGGAAAATAGATTAATTTAATCTTATCCTTGTTATTATTCTCTCGCTTGTGGGGTTAACTGTCAGTCACTACTAATAATAGAAGTGTTAGTTAACCAATTGATATTTGTTCTCCGCTTGAAGTGCATAGAACCTAAAAGGAATCCATTGTGATCCTCACGTAATCAGATCACAATGCATCCGATTTACCTCTACCACTTTGATGTTCTCGCAGCCTTCAACGAAGCTACTACCAGTAATGTGACATGAGAGAAAATCAATTTCTCAGTATACTAGTCAATAGAATCGAAGGATTAATTACAATTATCACTGTAGATTAATATCAGCATGTGTCATTTACCAGATCTTCACTGATGTCGCCTGTCACCGGTCATACGTTACCGGCCAAATGATAAATACGATCAACATACCGGCCTTACCTGCCGAAGGTTTGTCAAACCTATGGTACCACTATGCTATCGTCGGTTTAGTCATATCAAATTAACTGGTAAACGATTCTTTGATGAGGGACTTACAATTTGAACTTGAACACATGGCACATGATTGATGTGATATAATACAGACAGTTTAATAGTAATCAATTGTTGTTGTGTTCACCATAGTCATCATCTCAGTGTTGTTTGTTCTCAGTGTTGTATGTTTCTGTTTTCTTTAACAAAGTTTTATAAGGACGTGTCATATTATACAATGTTAATAGTTGTGTGAATGATGTTGTTATCATGAAGTTACGTTATCATGATTATCATTCTTGTTATCCCATAGTCTTCACCCAGTTGTAACTACAGTGTTGTAAGAACTAGTCTTACTACACTTAGTTAGCTCACGTGGTGGATGATGTCATGAAGTCATGTGGACATGATCATCACTCCTGTTCTCATTGATGTTTGTTTCAAGTTATTCCATAGTCTTCACCGAGTTGTAAGCATAATGTTATAAGAACCTGTCTTATTACACTTAGCTAACTTTGGTGGCGAATGATATTGTGAAATTATGTTATCATCATATCATTCTTGTTTGTTGTTGTCATTATCAGCATGTTAACTCGTGATTATCTCGTTGTTCATTCATGTAAGAATAATAAAATGTTATAAGATATAATCTTACAACTAGCATTATTCTATTGTGTTGATGATTCATGAAACTATATTATCATGTTTCATCCTAGTTATCTCAGTGTGTTATGATCAAACAAGCAAGCATACAATGATAAGCGAGAATAGGGTCACACAATATTATCTGAATCATAGTATAATCAGTATTTTGTACTAAAACTTTTAAGTAAATAAAAGAATTAGCATGTTTCTCAGCCCCGAGTTTTGAAATCAGTTAAGATCAGAAAAGGGGCGTATGAACTCACCTTGTAGCTGATGTGGTTGACTAAGTATAAACAACAAATGCACACGCTCGTTGTTGTTCTTGATGTTGTTTTCATGATCCTGTATTGATTTCACGATGTTTGTAACTTATAAGTATAAGTTATAGGTACTTGGGTGCGCGTATGTGTTAGCCCTAGAGTTGGCTAACACCCATAGGTCTTGGTTATCAATCAGCCTTGGTTCACTTATGATGGATTATACTAACACTTAACCAAATCAGGGTAAGCTTGGTATATCTCATCATTTGTTTTATGTTTAACTTAACATAGTCCCATGATAAGTTGTGAACAATTGAACTCGATTAGTTTCTAAGTGTAACCTCAGATTTATGGGTTATGTTTCTCTACTACCCATGTTTAACCTTTGAAATGAGTTGACTTAGTAAAATGTTCTGCCACCTTTGTATTTAAAAGTGTTAGGATAAGAGTAAGTTATAAACTCACTTACTTAACCCATTATGAAAATGATGTTGAATGTTGTTTAGTTGATTTAACAAAACCTTTTCACCACCTTTGAAGTATTTAGTGAGTAACCCAATTCCCATGCATGTTATCCACATTAGTTGGTTCAAGGTATTTGTTTTTAACCAAGTTAGATAGGCCGAATGATGATGGACTTAGGCCGAGTGAATAGGAGACTAAACCGAGTGATGATTGAGCTTAACCGAATAAGGGTGGCCGCATGGGGCATTGGCCGAAGCAGTGAACATGAGCCGAACGAATAGGTTTAGGCCGAATGGAACGTGGCTCGTGCAATGACTTGGCCGAATAGAGTCGGTGCGGTTGGGCTTGACATTCGTCCGAATGAGACCATGGCCCGAATGAACCCCTTTCTTGACCAAACGAATGAGTAGCAGGGCCGAGAGAATGAATCCCTTCGGTCGCCCTCCCCTTAGGTCACCAGTTCTTCGGCCCTAGGCCTTTTGGCCGACTGAGTGGATGCTCATTCTGCCGCAGCGGCTCCAGTCGGTCCCAACTCCATTTTTTTTCGAGCCTCATGGTCTAACAACAAAGTAGTGCCCATTCACACTTCCCCTGATGTGTTTTCGTGTAAGGTTGATGGGTTTTGAGGTGGGTTTTAGCCGGTTAGGGTTAGGGGTCGAACAAAGGGTTGAAAACCCTAATTTTCGCCACTTTGCTTCATTGATTACCTCGTTTCAGGTGGATTCTACTTCAGATCGATTGTAATTTCGAGTAGAGGGTGATTGTAGCTTCGTTTAGACTCCAAGAACGCGAGACTTCATCATGAAATGAGATAGATCTGAGTGTTTGAAGTTAAACTTTTTAGAGAGAGAAAGATTCGGGAATTGGTTTTTAGAGAGAGAGAATGGGAGAAATAAATGAGGTAGTTGGTTCATTTAGGGTATATATACCCCGAGGGTGTTCGGGTTCGGTTCGTTTGCTCGGTTTTAGTTTTCGTTGCTTTTCCGGCACGTTACGCGCGTATTTTACAATTTAAATAAAAATGGTTTTATTTTTAAGTTGTGATTCCTAATAAATCTTCTAAATTTATTTTATTAAATTATTTTATCGAAAAACGATTATTTTAAAGGTTTCGTCAGATCGCCTCACCTTCGTGCGTATTCGTTCGAATCGTCACCCGAACGAATCCGACGACGATTTCACTCTCTGATTTTTGTTTTCTACTTTTCAGTCATCATTTCAGGACTTTAAACTCACAGATATGTTTGTGCGAATAGTCACCCACGCAAACACACTGTCAGTTTGTTATTCTGAAACGATACTGAACTTATGCTTTGAATTGTGTTTCCTCACAGACGGACTCAACTAAACTTGCCTGCTTTCACATTGTTCTCATTGAATTCACATTGTTTTCTCGTTGAGTTGTCGGCCATCTAATTCCTGTCATCTGTGGATATCATATCGCAACCGATGAGTTTTTGTCATTTGTTTACACTTTGTTGTTTCTCATGAGTTGTTGTATTCCCTGTATTTAAGTTTTCACTTACACATACAACTGTTATTTGTTTTCTGAGTTCTGTTGTCACACACTGTTTACACATTGTATTTACACATAGTAAATAGTGAAAGTACACGTACCGTACGGACTTGCCGGATGATCAGGTACTGGTTGTCACAAAGTCCAATGATAAGGGGTGACCGGATCTCTCAAACAGTGGCTCTGATACCAACTTGAGAGGCCTCGAACCCGGGAGACTTCTTTGTTGGTTACGCATCAAACACATAGTTCTTAAATCGTAATTACATTATCATAGCAACAGAAATTAGAGTAACAACATAAAATAAATGTCCAGATACTAAACGAACATTAGCGCATAATCCACATTTATAATAATTCTATAAGATAGTCAGTCTATGCCAGGGTAGTATTCAACATATGCCACGAGCCCTCCTGCTATCGTTTCCAAACTATTTAACCTGGTATGCATGTAAAACAAGTCAGCTTTATGCTGGTGAGTTCTAAATTAATTTTTAGAACTCTTTATGCATTCATATCATAACACATAACATATTCAAATACATAGCATACATGTCATCAATGCATCAATCACATTGTGAAGAAACTTCACCATCAACTGACGACCTGTAGTCGATAGGCTTGTGTAAACACAAGACTTCCTCAACTGCTGACTCGCAATCAACAGTGCAAGCACAAGACTTCATCAACTGTCAACCCGTAGTTAACAGGTTTGAGTAAACACAAGATTTTCTTAACTGCTGACCCATAGTTAATAGGCTTGTGCAAGCACAAGACTTTATCAACTGTTAGCCTGTAGTTAACAGGCTTGTGTAAACACAAGAATTCCTCAACTGCAGACACGAAGTCAACAAGCTTATGCAAGCACAAGACTTCATCAACTGTTAACCCGTAGTTAACAGGCTTGTGTAAACACAAGACTTCCTCAACTGCTGACCTGTAGTCAACAGGCTTATACCGGTACAAGATTTCATCAATAACAATCAATCAGATAACATCAATTAACATATATCATTCATGTCTATAACATCAATCATTCACACATAACATAGTTTAAATTATTTAAACCATCATAAGCATAAACAGCTCTAGTCAATACATTTTAAACATGCATATCAACCCAAAAATATTATTAAAACATTTTAATATAAATTTATTTAAAACTGAACTACTAGAACTCACCTTAGGTCCAAAGCTCGTGTTCCAAAACTAGGAAATAACCGATGAGCTCGATCCTATCCAAACCTCAATGACCTACACATCATGATACTTTAGAGTATTACCTTATTAAATCATGGTTGATTCGGCTTAATGGTCGTTGTGGGTTCGTGCTTTCTATCCTTTTTAGTCAACTTTTTTTATACACTTTCTTGTCAACCAACCCATAATCTCATAACCATTTGTTAACCAGTTCGCATGATATCACTCGCATCACACGCATACACATATCGAATCCCACATAGTTCTCTTGTTTATCAATCCCATACCAGCATAAAACCCTTGTGCTCTGCCCTCTTTCTCAAACCAAACCAAGTTCTTTTGCACACACACATCATCTAGGAGTTGATGAGTTCAGGTGCTAGTCGGGGTACACGAAACACCAAACCATGAATCTGATCAATGCTTCATATTTTTGGGAAATGTGTGAGTCTCTAAACCTCTCAAATAGGCTGAACCGAGGACGATCATGGTTATTAAATCCTCATAAAACTCAAGAAAATTTGATCATTATCTAGATGTGATCAGGCTCCAACTCAACCAAGTTCATGTTCACCATACAAAACCAAAAGTCTAACTAAACATTGTGTTGGTCTCTTTAATCAGTCAAGACTAAACCGACAAGAGATGAGAATCATGAACACATTAGCGATGTGTGTAGTTAATATTAACAGTCCGATCAATTCTTCTTGATTCTTCTTCGATCATTAATTTGCAATATTTTGTAGTTTAAATTAGTTGAAACTGTTCAGATGATCATGATCCAGATTACACAAGAAGCAAATGGAATATCATGTGTAAATATTTGAATATAATCTTCTGGCTTCATCTCGAATACTCTAGACATTCCCAACTTCACTTTTGATTTAATTTTATTGTTACACATTGACCCCTTTCACTTTAGGGTCCTATTTTTAAAAACCATTTCTACTTTGCTCACATATTTTTAATATTCACGAGCTAATATCGTGTTCATACTTTATTGTATAGCATTCACGCTTATATTAATTTGATCGTAATTACTTCGAGAACGTTCATAAAAATTTCGATCCCAAACGATCACAGAAATTTTGCACGTTATTCGCAAGCTTATAACGTGTTAATAGATTATCGAATATTTATATCGTTTATATCTTTTTGATCGTAATTGTTTTACGAACGTTTATATAAATTTTGAACATAAACGGTTACCGAAATTTCGCTCGTTTATTATTAGGTTACAAAATTTTTGGTTGTTACAGGGGGTAGAAACTATAATTAACGAAATAAACTCCGATTTAAGTTTTTGTACGAACACGACCCCAATTTTGCCAACGAAACAAAACGTATTTTTCTTCATAATCTTTAACAAATGTATGATGTTTATTCAATAAGATACGGGCCTAATATAAACCCATCCGCGTCAATGGCATCTGTTTCAAGTCGTACGAGTAGGGATCCGGTGATTAATTTATTTAACACGTTAAGAAATGAAACGGTTAAACACCAAAGAGATAACACCCCAAGTAGCGAGCTTGGGTGGTACAGTGGAACAGATTTTATATCCATTATGAGCGCCAAAGAATATGCAATTTGATATTTTGGCTTGGTGAAAAGGAAAGGCATCACAATTTCCTTTTCTATCCGCTATGGCCCGTGATTTACTAACCCCGACGTCCGTGGAAATATGCATTTGCCTTAAAGATCACTTGGACGCGGTGGATCGCATACAAAACTCTACAAATCTCGAAGACGAAATAATAATTGAACCTGAAGTACACGAAGATGATGTTGCCGAAGGATTATCCTCTGGTTTGTCGGAAGAATAACTCGCCTATGACGCGTCGATTCGTTTGAAAAATAGCTCCGATGAAGGCTAGACGTAAACTATGAGCGAATTTAGATAATTTTTTATAATTATTTTTTTCGAATTAAGTATTAGTTTTTAATTTTAAAAAAATATAAAAATGGAATTTATATTATTTAATTGTTTATGTATTAGTTCGTAAATTGTTTAATATAAAAATTATTTAATTGTTTAGTTTTTAATTGTTTATGTACCCAGTTTTCATACCCAAACCGGACCCTAGGGGTGTGCTCGATCCGTTTAGGTTCGGTTTTTGGCAAAAACCGAAACCAACATAGTCAGTTTTTAGTTATCAGGAACCATTCGGTTTTCTAATTTTTCGGTTTTTGGTTTTCAATTTTTTTTGTCGGTTTTCGGTTTATTTTACTTATTAATTTTTTTTTTGTTCTCTCTCACACCCAATATTAAAAATGCAAACATGTTTAACAATTGATAATTAATAAATTAATTGATCTAACACCAACTAATCAAAATAAAACTAAATAATTATAGTTATGTTCTTACATTTAAAAATAAATCAAAGTAAATAATTAAATATGCTATAATTTCGATCTTTCACCTTTTAAAATGGTATAGTTAATATAATCCAAATATTTATCATTTCAAACAATAGACTTTTTATGTGTTTTTATCCCGTTAATTATAAAAATAGCAACATACATACAAAGATATATATATATATATATATATATTTGAACGGCAATTTGGTATATTATATATATATATATATAGCGAATACATAATTTGAAAACCACTTCTTAGTGCGAAAACCAAGAAAACCATGTAAAAATCATGTAAAAAAAACGTATTTTTTTTTTGAAATTTTTTTTACAGGTTTGTAACACTATTGGGCACATTTTTAAATAAAAATAAATCAAAAAAGCACCGACTATATGTTTTTAAAAAAAATATTTTATAAAACCATGTAAAACATACGTAACTCTTCGTCAGATCTGACGAAATTTTTTTACGTTTTGTTACGTATGTTTTACATGGTTTTATAAAATATATTTTTTAAAAAAATATGGTCGGCGCTTTTTTTATTTTTTTATAAAAATGTGCCCAATAGTGTTACAAACCTGTAAAAAAATTTCAAAAAAAATTACGTTTTTTTTACATGATTTTTACATGGTTTTCAAGGTTTTCGCACTAAGAAGTGGTTTTCAAATTATCTATACCCTATATATATATATATGGAAGGGATATTTTAAAAAGGCTAAAAATCCAGAAAGCCTAAAACGTATTCTTAAATGGTTCATAACCGGCTCATACGAACTAAAATTTAACTCGTTCAAGTTGCGTTATAACAGTCTTATCGAAACCAATCTAACCCCCCACCCTCACCCTCGCCCTCGCCCCCAAAAGCCTAAACCCCCCACCCACCACCACCCCTCCTCCAAAAGCCTAAACCCTTCACCCACCCAAAAAACCTAAACCCCCCAGCCCTACCCTCAAAAACCTAACTCTCACCCTCCAAAAACCTAAACCCTCCCACCCCCTTCCTTCCAAAAAAAAAAAAAAAAGACTAAATTCTAAAACTATACCCTAAAAGCTAAACTATAAAAAGAAAAACTAAAACCTTAAAATCTAAACCCTAAAAGCTAAAAACTTAGAGTTTGATGAGACGGTTTTCTTGGGTTTGGTTTTTTCGGCTATTCGATCAGGTCGGTTTTTTCGGTTCTGTAAAGCCCACTACACGTTGAAGACTGACAAAGTCAACCCGGAAGAGTCAACACTCAGTTTTTGTTTATTTTCGTGTACAGCCACTTCGAGTACACGATGTGTTCGTGTACTCGAACTTTTGTATTAGATTTCGAATACACCTAGGCCTAGTATAAATAGACGTATTTTGTACAGGTTTAGGTTGTAATCCCGAGGCAATTGTTCTCTAGACGTATTGAGGCACTTGTACTCGAATTTTTCAGTATATATATAAAAAGATTACATTTTTCTACTTGCTTTCTTGATTCTAACTAGGATTCCGCACTTGTTAGAGATCATTGATGATGATTTAGAAGATAAAGTTCAGTTCTTGATCCGGTTTGAGACCTACAAGTGGTATCAGAGCTTGAGTGCTCTTTTCATCATCAAGGTAACAACTTTTTGAAGCAAGTTTAATACTTTATCATTCTTCTCTACTCTATCTAGCTGTTGTGTAAATTTGGAACTTCAAATCTTAAGAAATAATTTTATAAAATTTTTCTTAAGTATTTTCGAGTTCAAAATTTTCGAGTTCAGCTATTTCGAGTACAAATAGAGTGTTCGAAGTATAGCTACAGTTCGAGTACAAGAGATCTTCGACTGCAAAGGTTACTTCGAGTACAAAGGGGATTTCGAGTACAAAAGGAACTTCGAATACAGGCTTCTCTTCGTATACAGGAGGATTTTCAATTACAAGGAAATTCGAACACACATTGAACTTCGAGTATAAAGTGATCTGTTTTATCTTTGGGCAGTGTTTGGTGATCTGTTCTACAGGGACTTTGTGAACAACACTTAGAAATTATTTCAGTCATGGCATCTAAGAATCTGACTAACATGTCCAATCTGCTTAATCTGGACAATGAAATTGGCACCGGAACAAAGCCACCAAGGCTCGTGTCAGGAGACAACTTCCAAGATTGGAAATTCAGATTCCAATCGTTTATCAAATACACTGATCCAAAGCTTTGGAGATCCATTGAAGAGGGTCCCTTTGTACCTTCCTACCAGAGTGAGATCAATGGTCCTCTTGTTGCTAAGGATCCTGAGTTATACACTGACAATGACATCCTTATGATGGAAAATGATGAAAAGGAATATGCATCAATCACAATGGCCCTATCAACTGAAGTAGCTCATGGGTTTAAAGAACACAAGACCGCAAAGGAACTATGGAATGCCTTGATTGAACGGTTTGAAGGAAATGAAGACATGCGAGAGAGTCGCAAGGATATGTTGAGACAAAGGTTCAACATGTTTAATCACATCAAGGGAGAGTCCCTTGAAGCACAGCTGAATAGATTCACCCATTTGATGACCGAGATGACAAGTTCTGGGATTGTGATGACTAAGGGAGAAGTGAACAAGAAACTTCTGAACTCACTACCTTACACCTAGAACTCAAACTGCACAACAATCAAAAGAACAAAGGATATGTACAAGACATCTCTGAGTGAGCTGATTTCGATTATCAATTCCTATGATATGGATGATAAGCAGAGAGCACTGAATCATGCCAGCTCAATGGGCATTGCACCTGTATCTGAAAACTCTGCTCTTCTGTCAGCAATCAATCTTCAAGCCTCAGGGATGCAACACTATCAACCTTCCTCATCTCAGTCAATTCCTTTTGAGACTGCATTCCTCTCCTCTGGACAGGCTGGATCAGTGTCCAAGATCAATCCAGAAAGTGAAGAAAATCTGCTGTTGTTTAAAGGTTTTATGAACAGCTACAATGCATTCATAGAAGGAGAATTGGCACCTACCAACCTAACTCAGGAAAACTTAGAGCAGATAAATCCAGCTGATGTTGAGGAAATGGTTATCTCTTGGCAGATGGCAATGGCTGTTTTTCGGGCAAAGAAATTCATCAAGCGATATGGAAGGAATAGCTTTGGAAATAACCCAGGAAAGAAACTTGGATTTGACAAGTCAAAGCTGCGGTGCTACAACTGTGATCAACCAGGTCACTTTGCTAGAGAATGTAAGCAGCCAAAGGTGGACAACGAAGGAGAAAAGAAGTCTGAAGAGAAAGTTGTGACTGCAGCTACAGGAGGAAGTGCTAGCACGTCTAAAGCACTGGTGACCCAAGAGACTGACTCTTATGACTGGAGTGATCAAGTGCAGGAACTGGAGCTGACTCTGAGTCACGCATTCATTGCTGAGGTGGACGACAAGAAGAAGGAGGTAACTGAAAATCTTTGCTCTACCTCATGCATAGATAAAGTATTTAAGTATAGATCACATAATGAATCACTAATCAAAGAAGTAACCAAACTTAAATACTTTAACTCAGAATTTCTTAAAAATGAAGGAATTTTTAAAAGGAAACTTGAAGCTGAGGGTCGGGATGTGGCAAGGTTAAAAGAACTTTTAAGTGACAAAGAGTCCAACTATCGAGATGCTCGATGCAAAATCGATGAACTCACTTTGGAGTTGGAACAAGTTAAAACTCAGCTTTCTAAAACTTCAGTAAAATGTGAAAAATTTGATTATTCAAGCAAAGTTTTAGAAAACATGGTAAACATACAATACAGGGAAAAGAGGGGTAAGGGTCTTGGTTATACTGAGTGTGAACCACCGTTTAACCATAATTACTCAAGCATGCCAAGGATCAACACATCTGTTGATGACTTGAAATTAGATTCTGATCGTGCTTGTGATTTTCCCACCAAACCTGTTATACTCACTGTTGACCCTGTTATGACTAATGATTCTGAGATTTGTGCAGAAAAACTAAGTGTTACAGGTTCAGAGGAGAAGGAGGAAGAAAGAAGTGCTAGGAGGAGCACAGATTGTTCAACATCTACGAGTCAATCATTTTTCGTTCCAAAAACTGTTTTTGTTGGAAAGTTTGATGAAATTAACATTAAGCCTAATGATATGTTAAAAAGTTTTCAGAAAACATTTGCTATAAATGTCATCTCACAATCAACTTCCTCTTCCTTGACAAAACAAGCAGCACTGGCTCATTCCACAGTTACCAAAGAGGAGGGTTCACAGTTGAATCCTAACTGTGAACCTTATGTTCCAACTAGGTCCTTGGAACATATTTCTTCAAACTTATCCTCTGGTCGAAGTAACTGTGATGTAAAGCCTTTTGACCCAATTGAATTTCATCATAAAGTCTGCTGCTATGCATGTGGGAAACCAGGCCACATTGCTCGACACTGTCTGCACATACCCACTGAATTCTTTTATGGAAAGAATCAGAAGGTCACACCCAAGGCAAAACCCTCTATCAAATCAAAGAGGACTGACTAATCTTCAATGTCTAGGGTGAACTCTCGGAAAGAGTCTCAAAAGAAATCCACTACCAAAAGGAAATATTACTCAAACGTCATCAATATGGTTTTCCTAAGCAAAATTCAAATTTTCAAAATTTCAAAAAGGGGCATATTGGAGACATAATCAAACTTTAAATACCCCCATTAAAATCAGTTAAACATGGCAGTGGTGCAAGATCAAATATTGATAAAGACAAAACAGTTAAATCACAAGGGGTTCACAAGAAAGAATCCATCGTTTCTCATGTGCCTAAACCTGTCATGGTTTGGGTACCTGTTTCTCACTGATTGTGTGTAAAATGCAGGGACGGCCAAGCAAGCTTAAACATGTTTGGTACGTAGACAGTGGTTGTTCCCGACATATGACTGGGGATTTCTCTTAGTTACATGAGGTTACACCATTCAACGGAGGTTATGTATCATTTGCGGGAGACAAGGGAGGAAAGATAAGCATGAAGGGCACGGTCACAAATGGAACTCTCAGTTTTGAAGATGTGTACTATGTTGAAGAGCTCAATCATAGTCTTTTGAGTGTTTCTCAAATCTGTGACAAGAGCTTTTCCACACACTTCACAAACAAGGAGTGTCTTATTCTGAAGCCTGGCTTTGTAGTGCCTGAGAAGTGGATTCTGATGAGAACTCCAAGGATAAACAATGCCTACATTATCAACATGAACTCAGAATCATTCACAGAGAACACTTGCTTGTTCTCAAAGGCATCGGAGCATGACTGTCTCTTATGGCATAGGCGACTGGGTCACGTAAATCTGAAGAATCTAAACAGGTTAGTCAAGGGAGATCACGTTATCGGCTTGCCTTCTAAAACTTTTCCACCATTGAGAAGTGCATTGCATGTGCCAAGGGGAGGCAACACAAGAGACCCCATAAGCCTAAACTTTTCAATTCTATCTCTTCAGTTCTTCAACTTCTTCATATGGATCTCTTCGGACCAGTCAACGTAATGAGTATCGGGAAGAAGTCATATTGTCTTGTTGTGACAGATGATTATTCCAGATTCACTTGGGTGTTCTTTCTGGCCAAGAAGGACGAAACACCAGAGATTCTGAAGAAGTTTATTACCTTGATTGAAAATCAGAAGAATCTAAAGGTCAAGGTGATTAGAACTGATAATGGCACTGAATTCAGAAATCAGAATCTTATAGATTTCTGCGATGAGAAAGGGGTTGCTAGGCAGTACAGTGCAGCCAGAACACCTCAACAAAATGGAGTTGTTGAAAGGAGGAACAGAACGCTTATAGAAGTTGCACGAACAATGCTGTCAGAATCTAAACTGCCAATCTTCTTCTGGGCCGAAGCAGTTAACACCGCTTGCTATGTTCAAAATCGAGCACTTCTGAACAAGCGCCATCAGAAGACACCCTATGAGATTCTTTTCAATCAGAAGCCGAAAGTTGGTCACTTCAAGTCGTTTGGATGTCCGTGTACTCTTCTTCATACAAAGCCCAACCACAAGTTTGATGATAAGGCGGATGAGTGTTACTTTGTGGGCTATTCGTCCGAGAAGGCAGCCTACAGAGTTTATAACAAGAAGACTCGGACGATCGTGGAATCATACTATATTGATTGGCAAGAGATGAACTCTACTGATGTCGGTTCTGGTCCAAACTGGCTGTTTGAGTATGACTCCACTTTTAAGCCTTTCAGCACTACCTCCGAGAGCGCAGGAGCATCTGAGCAAGCTGATGATTTCTACAAGGATGATGATGTCGACTATAGGGTTGACTATGTTCCTTATGATCCAAAGCTTCTGTCAGTTGATCCTCCAGGCATGTATACCCGAGCTCCTCCAGATCAGCCAACTCCGATACATGAAGTTCTTCCGTCAGAACCAGACACTTCTCAGTCTGTTCAACCACTTCCTGAAACTGATCCAGTCTCATCTTCCTTCCATCTAACCTTTGATAATCCACTGTTCACAGATAACATTCCTGAGGAACATTGTGTGGATAAAGAAGCTACAACAAGTGAAGCTGCTCCTACTGATGATCTATCTTCCTCAAATGATAATCAGCTGACACACCTCAGCAATCTACTTGACAACTTAGCTGTGGAGGAAGTGCCAACACTTAGCATCAACAAGGATCATCCTGTGGAAAACATCATTGGACCTCTTTCAGAAGGAGTTCTCACCAGGAGTCGGTCAATTCCAGCTCAAAATGTCTTACCTGAAAGCAATCTTTCACGAAGCCAATCAGGTCCAATTAATTCCTGTTTATACTCATGTTTCATTTCGCAGGTTGAGCCCAAGAATGTCAAGATGGCTCTTAAAGAGTCCAGCTGGGTCGAGGCAATGCAAGAAGAATTAATGCAGTTTCAGAAACTTAAAGTATGGAATCTGGTTCCTCTGCCCAAAGGAAAACTGCCTATAGGAACCAGATGGGTTTTCAGAAACAAAAGAGATGACTCAGGTGTCATTATCAGAAATAAGGCCCGACTGGTAGTTCAAGGCTTCTACCAACAGGAAGGGATAGATTATGAAGAAGTCTTTGCACCAGTTGCAAGACTTGAAGCCATACGGATTTTCTTGGCCTATGCCTCATACATGAACTTCACGGTGTATCAGATGGGTTTTCAGAAACAAAAGAGATGACTCAGGTGTCATTATCAGAAATAAGGCCCGACTGGTAGTTCAAGGCTTCTACCAACAGGAAGGGATAGATTATGAAGAAGTCTTTGCACCAGTTGCAAGACTTGAAGCCATACGGATTTTCTTGGCCTATGCCTCATACATGAACTTCACGGTGTATCAGATGGATGTGAAGACTGCCTTTCTGTATGGGAAAGTTAAAGAAGAAATCTATGTTTGTCAACCTCCAGGCTTTGAAGATTCTCAATTTCCTGACCATGTATACAAATTAGACAAAGCTCTCTACGGTCTTCATCAAGCACCACGAGCGTGGTATGCTACACTTACTGATCACCTGCTTGCAAATGGATATACCCGTGGAGCCATTGATCAGACTTTGTTCGTTCGCAAGGATAAGGATGATTTAATTCTCATCCAAATCTATGTGGATGGCATTATTTTTGGCTCCACAAGCTCGGCGTTGTGCAAAGAATTTGAGGGGGTAATGAAGAAAAAGTTTGAGATGAGCGCCATGGGAGAAATGACCTTCTTTCTGGGTCTACAGGTGAAGCAAGATTCAAAGGGTGTGCTGATTCACCAAGGAAAGTATGTCACAGATATTCTGACCAAGTTCAAAATGATGGAATCAAAGCCGGCTTCCACTCCCATGGCTGCTCGTCCTGTCTTAACTTCGGATTTGGATGGTGAAGATGTTGATCAACACCTCTATCGCTCGATGATTGGTTCCCTGATGTATCTGACTGCTAGTCGTCCAGACATCATGTTTTCAGTTTGTCAGTGTGCCAGATATCAGGCGAATCCGAAGGCATCTCACCTTATAGCTGTCAAGAGAATCTTTCGGTACCTAGTCGGGAAACCTAGACTCGGTCTTTGGTACCCAAAGAACTCTGAGTTTCGATTATTTGCATACTCAGACAGTGACTTTGGTGGATGTAACCTGGACAGGAAGTCAACCACCGGTGGGTGTCAGTACATGGGAGATCGCCTTGTCTCATGGCAATGCAAGAAACAAACGACCGTATCCACATCTACTGCGGAAGCCGAATATGTTGCTGCTTCCAGTTGCTGCTCTCAGGTTATCTAGATGCAACAACAACTCCTCGATTACGGTTTGAACTTTCTTGACTCTCCTATTTATTGTGACAATGAAGCCACCTTACAGATCATCAAGAATCCGGTACAACACTCCAAAACTAAACATATTGACATCCGGATTCATTTCATCCGTGACTGTTTTGAACGGAAACTCATTCATCTTGAAAAGGTCCATACAGATGATAATCTGGCGGATCTTTTCACTAAACCGTTCGATACAGCACGCTTTCATCACTTGCTTGCCTCTCTCAAACTAATTAGCTTTAACTAAAAGAATTCTTTTGTAAATACATTAAAATTTGTGTCCTAGTTTATTCACAAATTTAGGGGGAGAAAATTTACAAAAACAACAAAAAGATTTTCGGTATTTGAGTCAAAATATACAAAAACAACAAAAAGATTTTCGGTCTTTGAGTCGGTCTAAGATGATCTACAAGTTTAAGGGGAGTTAAGTTTTTGAAAACCTAAGAAAAGGAAAATCTGTCTCTTGATTTTCAATTCAAAGTTTAAGAAAATACAAAAAGAGTTTACTTGGACAAGCAAAGTGAATCGATCAAATTGGGAAGTGAAATAATCTCTAAGGATCAAAATTTCACTATCTTAATAAGATTTCTAAAAGAATAACAGCTTTGAATATCTATTCTACACTAGGAAGTTAAAATAAGTTTTTCAAAACTTAAATAATCAGACTTGATCAAATTTAAATATATATAAATAAATAAATAAATAAATAAGTGTGAAATTGTGATCATTAGATAACTAGAAATGTATGACAACTATTTGACTTCTTGTTTAAATCCTTGAATCAAAACAAGATTGTGTTTCAATAAACTTGAAATTGTGTTTGAAAAACTCGGGTATTTCCTATGTTTTGTGCAAACAAAGAGCAGGAAATACCTACTGAAGCATCCTATGTTTTGCGTAAGCAAAGACCTGGATGTGTGACGTTAAGGCCAATGTGTCTGCGGATCAGAAAATAAAAGATGCCAATGAGCACAAGATGATAGAACCCCTTCTTGTTCTTGATTCTAAACTAATAGATCTGTTCTTTTCTTTTCTCACCTTAAAAACTTTGTCAAAATAATTTTAAGTTCATTGAAACACAATCAAAGTTTGAAACAAAGAATTTAACAAGATTGATAGGTTGCATGTTAATCTAGTCTTACAATCTAATTGTTCACAAATTTCCCATAAGATATTTTCATAAAAACTTGATCATATAACTGATTTTTAAGAGATGGAATAACGAGTGGAAATCATTGGTGAGGAATAGCTATTTAAAGGTTGTGCTTCGTTAAGAAATTAACTAAGCTGGTAAAATTTTGATAACAGATTTGATCCCACAAATTTGAACCGACTAAACTTAAACTTGTTCAAATTTTATTTTATTTTATTTTATTTTATTTTATTTTATTTTATAATATTTTATTTTATTTAAGTTAAGAATTTTTAAAATCGACATAAACTAAATGTGTACTCGAAATTGAGTACACGAAATAGCGTATTCGAAATGACCCTATAAATAGTCCAACCGTATTAAATTTCGAATACCATTATTTCGAGTACACGTTTTCACACTTCGAGTACAGATTTGGTGTTACTGAGGCGATTTCGTTTTCTAGAGCTCTTTTCGAAAATCCACTCTGGCTATCTTTTAGATCACCTATAGGCGACCCTAAGTATCATTTTTCATCAAGTTTTGATCGTGAATTGGAGAGATAAAAGTCAAAAACGATTTCGAATACACAACTTTTGTATACAGAGTGTTTTTGGGAAAATTGACCTTGAAATGCTTGAAATTGAAAGACGATTTTTGAATATGATGCTCGCCTATCAATTCCGAGCATTTCACAAGTAGTTAGAAATCTTAAGGAGCAAAAATGGATGAACTTATGAAGGTTTATTGTGTTCTCGAAATGAAACATTTCGAATACAGACATTTTTCGTGTACAACATGAACTTCGTGTACAGGATGTACTTCGTGTACAGGATGCACTTCGTGTACAGGATGCACTTCGGGTACAGGATGCACTTCGGGTACAGGATGTACTTCGTGTACAATCTGTATTTCGTGTACAGCTTGTTTATCGTGTACAGTATGTTACTTCGGATACAACTGTTAGTTCGAGAACAGAACCATTCAGACTTGAAAACTTTCACTAAGTTCATTTTTGTTGAACCAAAACTAACTTAATCAGTTTCTTTTTCATATGGCTGACCTACGCTTCGTGCCGGATCACAACATGTCAGCATATCTCGGAGACCCACCTGAGAGACATTCTGAGTTCAAGACTCTTGTTGAAGGACTGATCATGTCACCAGTCAACTACGCCATTATGGAACATCCCACGATCGTGACTGATTTCGTTAGGAGCTTTTGGAACACGGTGGAGGAAAGTACTTATGCTGATGGGAACGTCAGTATCATTGGAAGAATTCAAGGTCAACCTATCACTGTCACCGAACAGCTTGTGCGGGAATGTCTGCAATTTGGAGACAAAGCTGATGATTCTGTAGAGTTGGATCAAGAGCTGGTTAACAAAACTGTCTATCAGATGGGTCATGAAGGCGCCTACCCTCCAACAGAGAAGAAGTTGCTACATCCTTACTGGAGATATCTAGCACACGTAGTCACTCAGTGCCTCTCTGGAAGGAAAGGAGGATACGATGTGTTGAACCAGACTTTGAGTTCTTGTCTCACGGCCTTAGCTCTCAGAGTTGACTTCAACTTCTCAAAGATGATCTTCCTGGAAACATCAAAGGAAGACGAAAGGAGCGGTTCCTAGCTTTCCCCAGATTTCTGCAGATTATCATCAACAAGAGATATCCTTCTCTATCTCCCACTCTTGGCACATTGGAGATCAAGAGAATGCGAGATGATATTTTTGGCTATATGAAGATGAACAAGAGAGGAAAGAAACAGTATACAGGGGAACGTCCATTGATAAAGTTTGGAAGATTTGTGGGCGATGGTGCCGATAAAGATATGCCAGGAACCCCAGTAGCCATCATTGCAGAAGAACATGATATTCCCACTGGTACACAGACAGGCACGACTTCCATGGGACACATCTCTGAGACATCCTCATCTTCAAGTGAAGATTTCATTGCAGAGAAACCTCCACCTACAAGACAAGAAAGAGAGGAGGCACAGGATGTCGACTACACTCCAACTCCTGAGTCATCTCCTAAGAAGAAAAGACAGAAGACGATGGCTAGGCGAACCAGAGATCCAAGATTGCAGAAGATGTTCTCCGGATTATCTTTTTCTTCTGTTGCATCAGTCATCTCACAAGCTTCTACACAACCACCTCCCGTTACACAACCACCTCCATTTACACAGCCACCTCCACCACCTCCACAACCCACAAAACCCAAGCAACCTAAACCTGCAGCCAAACCAGCAAAACCAAAGCTAGTCATCAAAATTCCCACCACTCGTCCATCTGCCACTACCATTCCACACACCAAAACTCGATCATCTCCACCTCACTCAAGCAGTGACAAAGGAAAATCTCCTTTGCACGCTGATTCACCATACGAGCCAAAGGATGTGCATGTCGATCTCATTGGTTTGCAAGAAAGAGTGTTCACGCCTGAAAAAGATTCTGAGCGCAAGGATGATCTTATCCGAAATCTACAAGAAGGAACGATTAAGATATGCAGCAAGTTGAACAAATATCATGGGCAAATCAGGACACACCGAAAGTACATCAGATTTCTCTCACTAGAGAACCATGAGATGAAAAAGGAGATTAAGAGACTTAAAGGAGAAGAAGTTCTAGAATCAGACAATGATGTCAAGGATGATGATGATAGTGATGATAGTGATGATAGTGATGATGACGGTGATGATCAAAAGAAGAAGGACTCGAAAGAAAAGAAAGATGACAAGGAGGATGATGGGGGATACACGAAAGAAGATGATCCATCCGACAAAAGGGATCAAGGACCTCCAGACGACAAAGATCAAGGAAGAGCCACTGGAAATCCATCCTCTTCTGGAAAACCCACCAGTCAATATGATGATCTATTTGGTGACATTCCCGATGATATTTTATTTGGTGACGCTCTTCCAGGAGCTGATGATGAAAATGCAGGGATTGATGATTTCTTTAAGGATCTTCCAGATGACTTTGCTTTCGAGAAAAACAACGAAGAAGCTAAGGAAGGAGCCGAATCTTCTACAAGGGCATCTGTTGAAGAAGAGCCAAAAAACATTGTGCTTGGCAACGTCTCATCCGATCCTTATATCGATTATTTGTATGCCCACAAATACATTGATGCTCTGGGACAGGAGGTCACTTCTCTTAATGACGTAATTGTCAGCTGGTTTGACAAAAGGAGAGATTGGACACCGTCTCCTCCCGTGGTAAAGGATAATTGGTTCAAGGAGATGAGTGACGTACATCCAGAGCATACATTTATTTCTGATGACAGAAACATGTTCGTTGTTCGTAACGACAGGTCTAACGTGTGTTGCTGGCTGTATGACAAAGAAAGGAATCTCTACCTAGTCAAGAGAAGAAATGGAAAGGTCGAGTTCTTCAGGAAACCACAAGATTTTTGCTCACTACCCAAGGTTGATATACGAAGCATAGACAAAGCAATGTTCTTCAACCCTTCCAAGGACTCACAGGCCGATTTATTCGCCAAGTTCATTAGAGATCAGTGTGATAAGGACTTCCCAGTGATGCGTACTGCCAAGGGAAAGCGATTTGTTTCAAAATGTATTATTGATCCAAAGACGAAAAAGCCATGGGTATACTACAAGTACCCTCCACCTCGTATTGAGCAAGCGGTGACCGTCTCCTCAAGAGTTCCTGATAATTCATTGGCCAACTTCTTATCTTGGTACTATGACGATCTCAATCTTGCAGCAGTCATCATCAAGAATAAAGACAATGTTGACGATGTCGACATTATTCTTGACCCTATGGATCTCTTGAAGTATGGAAAGGACGACATGATGAAGTTACATGAGTCTCCAATACGAGTATATTCTGGAAATGATGAGGAGGCTAAACCATTCACTCGCACAGTTGCTTATGCCGTGGAGTTGAAACTTTATGCAGAAGCTGGGCCACATAACGTCACTCTTCCAATCGGATGACTTCGTCAGTCTAGGGGGAGTTTGTAAAGCCCACTACACGTTGAAGACTGACAAAGTCAACCCGAAAGAGTCAACACTCAGTTTTTGTTTACTTTCGTGTACAGCCACTTCGAGTACACGATGTGTTCGTGTACTCGAACTTTTGTATTAGATTTCGAATACACCTAGGCCTAGTATAAATAGACGTATTTTGTACAGGTTTAGGTTGGAATCCCGAGACAATTGTTCTCTAGACGTATTGAGGCACTTGTACTCGAATTTTTCAGTATATATATAAAAGAGTAAATTACAAGATTCATCCTTTATGTATATAAGTAATTATGGATTAGGTCCTTTATCTTTGTTAATTACAAAGAACATCCTTTATTTCATTACTTTGTAACAATTTCATCCTTTAGCTTAACTAATGTTAATTTGATGGGTTAACTAAGAGGGCAAAAAGGTAAAATACACCCCTTTAATTATTTTTATTTAATATTTTTATTTAAACTACATAATCCAAAACTAATCAAATTTTGGGTTGACGAATTGGTTCTTTTCACGAAAACTATCTTTTACAATCTTTAAAACATCTATTTCATTCACAATAGATTATGGGAAATTTATATATAAGTTCTCACCCTAAAATATTATCAGCAAAACCATACATAATATTTTCAAATTCAAAATCCATAAACCAAAAACTTACATAATATTTCCAAATCCAAAATCATAACGAAAACCATACATAATAGTTCTAAAACCAGCTATAAGTCTATAACATTATTACATCTTCCTATACTAATAATTGATTCCAAATAATGCCACATGGCATTCTTTTATTTTTTTTCAAAAATAAATATTTATTTTTAAATTTAAATATAAAACTCACAATTAATGTTATTAATTATATACATTGTTAACATAAATATAGTAAATTAATACTAATAATTAGTAATATGATAATAAATATCATTTATGTTTAATATTATATTAACACACACATATAAGAACATTTTTTATAATTTTTTATTTTAAAAATTTTTTAAATATTAAAAACGTATAACTAATATAATTATTTTAATTATGTAAATTTATAAAGACATAATCAAAAAGTTAAATAATTTTTATTTGCAAACCCGTGTAATACATGGGTTTATAACCTAGTTTGTAATAGATAATAGGTTGGGATACCACTCTATAAAATAAAGAAAAGATAAGCAATGTTTTCATAACCGGACCAGACGTCGAACCGGTCTCCTTACTAGTCAGAGGTCCGACCAGTCGAACCGGTTGAATCGGATTTAAGAACCAGATGATTTTATATACATTTTATAAATATATATATATAAAAATAAAAAAATTAAAAAAATATAAAAAAACCGGTTCAACCACCGGTTCGTCGGTTCGACCGGCCGGTTCACCCAAAAACGGCTCAGAACCCCTAACCGGACCGGTCCGGTTTTCAAAACATTGAAGATAAGTGATGTAAAAATACAACTCATGAGTTATCTGAAATCATGGAGCATCTTCCTGTATAACTAGATATGAGTTCCATAAAACAAAAAAAAATGAACAAAAAAATGAGTTCCATAAAACAAAACAAAAAATCATGGAGCTGTATAATTCTATATGGTTTCTTGCCTCGAAGACATGAGTTCCATAAAACAAAAAATGGCAATTCCTATATAATTTCATATGTAGGATATTTGATAAAAAAAATATCAATTACGATTAAAGATGAGCAAAGGAAACAGTGGAGATTATCGTATAAGAGCAACCACAATAAGAAAACATTGCGATTAAAGATTAACAAAAAAAAATCATTCATTACGATTTGAGTTCACTTTATTATCCCTCAATCCATCACCATCCCTATATAATCAACAAACAACAAAGATTAAGAAAAAATTTGAATTAATACCGTATAAATCGTCTATATCATATTCAACTGGGCAGGGTCGGATCTTGAAATTTTCGTACACCATTGACATCGTCTTCTTCTTCTTCTGGACTAATGTGAAGAAACCCTAAATTGTTAAGCAATGTAATACGACTAACTACAATTAAAGGGGTGTATTTTACCTTTTTGCCCTCTTAGTTAACCCATCAAATTAACATTAGTTAAGCTAAAGGATGAAATTGTTACAAAGTAATGAAATAAAGGATGTTCTTTGTAATTAACAAAGATAAAGGACCTAATCCATAGTTACTTGTATACATAAAGGATGAATCTTGTAATTTACTCTATATAAAAAGATTACATTTTTCTACTTGCTTTCTTGATTCTAACTAGGATTCCGCACTTGTTAGAGATCATTAATGATGATTTAGAAGATAAAGTTCAGTTCTTGATCCGGTTTGAGACCTACAGGTTCCAGTTCGTTTTTTCGGTTTTTTGCTCACTCCTAACAAACCCGACCCTAACCGGGTTCCATAGGGTATGGCGTTTGGTTCGCATGCTAGATCCGGAACCAAGTATGCCTTGAAACTGGACCCGATTGTACCCAATTTCAGAAAACCCGGAGCTGGTTTTGAAAAAACCCGAAATGTGCAACTCTAGTTACACGTACACCCTAAATATTTATAAGTACATTTTGTAAATTGTTATTTTAAACAAGGATGCATCAATTTGCATAATATAATTGTTGTAATAAATCTTCCATGTTGCTTTATATTATTCAAACTCATTTTAAAAAGGTGGTCAAAATTTAAGGGCATTAATGAATGATGATCACTAATTAAAAAGTAAAAACTACATTATGGGCCCAGCCCAATTATTAAAGCCTATACATGAACTAATGAAACTGAATAAAAATACACAAAATATAATCTTTATTAACATTAAACCATTACTTTTTAACTTTTACACCAGATTACACACCCGATCATAGAAAATTGACCATGGTCAAACCATGCCTTTCTTACGGAGATACATATCTAAAGTAGGGTTTGCGACAGTCAAATATCAAATATGAGAAGCCACACCGTTAGTATTAAAAAATTAAAACCCTCTATGGACTGGGCCAGTTTCAGCAATTGGGCTCAAGGGCCACAGAAACTGGTCTAATATAATAATAATAATAATAATAATAATAATAATAATAATAATAATAATAATAATAATAATAACAATAAAAATAAAAGTAAAAGTAAAAATAAAAATGATGGTATGATAAATTATAACCCTGCAAATATTAACCATCCTGCAATCTTCACCATAAAACTGTAGCAATGCTTTTTGGAAGGATTGTTTTGTTTGTCTACAAAACTCTTTAGCTTCTTCTCAGAGGTTAGACTGTGAAGTTGTATCAATAATAGATGAGACATGCTCTTTTAATCTGCACAAGATTTGCATATGGTCATGGATTTCAGAGGGTGTTTGGATGTGCGTTTTTTATGTAAATAGAAATATAGAATGATATGCAATCAGATAATTGCCTTGAATTGAACATGCTAAAAATAGTGTTACTTGATATGTGCTCTAATTGTCATTCCGCATACATTTTAACACTTAGTAAAAGAGACATATGATGCTATAGCTGAGTGAACACTGGGACTGAGGATGTAGTTTCTAAAAAGAGAGGACCAAAATCACAATTTGGCCTTATCATATGGACTATCCGGGAAATTTACTCTTTATTATCATTATGGTTTAGACCTGACAATCTTGACCCAAAGCAAGATAAATTGGTTGGTTTGGGTAAACAACTAGGGCCTAGGGTTGTTCACGAGCCGAGCCGAACCGAGCGAGGGCATGCTCGTGCTCAACTCGTTTACAAACCGAGCGGCTCGGCTTGGTTCGGTTTCAAAATAAAATTTAATGTAAACGATCATCAATTTAGTTTCGCGGTCGGTTTTTTTCCATTACATTTGGCCTGCAGTTTCAAAAGTTTGAAGCCATAGTAAACGGTTTGGTTTATGATTTTCACTAAAAAACCTGTTGTTATAAAAGTATAAAACCGAACCGGACTTTATGATACACACACATACTGATAGAGATCTTATTCTATTTTGTTAATTAATAGTATTTTGTAATTGTGGGAGGGGGGTAAGTGTACTTTCTAATTCTATAAATAAGGATCATTAGTATTGTGAGAAGGGAGGAGAGATTATTGTTAGATTGGTTAGACTCATTGCATGGCATTGAGGAGGGCATAGCCCTGGGACCACTAGTTGGTTAATTACATATTGTAGATCCTTGTGATCATATCCTTCATATTCAATTTGAATTGCATTCTGATTTCATCAAATTCGTATTTCAATTTGAGTTGTGATATGAATCTCTATCAATGGTCCGACCTGCTGAAGACCTGCCGTTCTACGCCTTCATTCGATTATACTCTCCTCCTTACTGGATCTAATCGCCGCCGTGTTCCTCCATGTCCGATTTCAGTTAATTCCAGCTCTGTCGTCCTCTTGCATCCGATTGCAGGTTACGTCACTGTTTCCAATTCCGCATCAATTCACGATTTGCGTCAAATCGTATTAGCTTTTCCTCTCAATTTCTGTTGATTCAATTTCAGTTTATGTTGATTTCAATTCCGCTTTTAATTTCAGCAACGTGATTTCAATTTGATTCCGATTT
Source organism: Mikania micrantha (assembly GCA_009363875.1). Taxonomy (NCBI): domain Eukaryota; kingdom Viridiplantae; phylum Streptophyta; class Magnoliopsida; order Asterales; family Asteraceae; genus Mikania; species Mikania micrantha. Next base: position 20,133,220 of record CM018685.1, read on the forward strand.
CAACCTTCATTTATGATTTGATTCAATTTGTAGCCTATCAATTCACGTTCATCTTTTGCCGATTCTCAATTCAATACCATTTCCGACCACCATGGTAATCCAAATATCTCGCTTAGATATTCACGATCAACAAATCGCCCAACTCCAGCAAGCCGTTAATGAAATCAAAGCTTCACTGACGCTGTTGAATGAAGAATGCTCGAAGTCCAGGGAATTTCGGAAGGTGGTATTAGCTTGGATGAAGTCCCAAGAAAAGAACTCGGTCGATTGTTCAAGGCTGGAGCTCCAATCCAAGCTACTGCAGCGTGTTGGTGGGTTAGAAACTCCTAATCCTTTTGATCAGTTCGCTACGATCCAACAATCGGATTTGATTCCCGATTTTATCGATGCTGTCGAGGATACATGGCGCCCTGATTCTGTCGCCAGTAAGGCCTCCCTTTCTCTTTTTCGTTATCAGCATAGTTCTAGGCCTTTAACAGGTGATGGGCCTCAAGTGTTGGGTCAAGGGGAGCCCAAACGTGTTAATGAACCCAAATTAACTGAGAGAAGGTTTTCTGCTCGTTCCGACAACACTCATTCGGTGCCATTCATTAAACCAGGGTCGATTCCAATGGAAGGAAGTGCCATTATTTCGCGTGATCGAGTAGTTTTATATCCTTCACGTTTGGATTGGAAAGGACGTAAGAAGAAAAGAATTTGTTTGCGTAGGGGTAATAGATACGGGCCAGCTAACAAATGTCTGAACGGCACAAAACAAGGCTGGACGAATGATTCACTCCCAAGTCTTGAGGACAAGACTTTTAAATAAGGGGGAAGTATTGATAGAGATCTTATCTATTTTGTTAATTAATAGTATTTTGTAATTGTGGGAGGAGGGTAAGTGTACTTTCTAATTCTATAAATAAGGATCATTAGTATTGTGAGAAGGAAGGAGAGATTATTGTTAGATTGGTTAGACTCATTGCATGGCATTGAGGAGGGCATAGCCCTGGGACCACTAGTTGGTTAATTACATATTGTAGATCCTTGTGATCATATCCTTCATATTCAATTTGAATTGCATTCTGATTTCATCAAATTCGTATTTCAATTTGAGTTGTGATTTGAATCTCTATCACATACATACACACATATTAAATAGATAGACAGATAAGTTTATTGATTTAGACATCTTGACACACACACATATTTTGGCTTACAATGCAAATAATGAATCTCAAATAAAAAAAGGATTTGTTTTTATTTTTAATGGGTCAAATATCCCAAACCTAAAATACCAAAACTCTAAACCAGACCGTTTAGCAGTTTTATTTGCTTTAATTCTTAATGGTTCGGTTTTGATTATTATTAATCAAAGACAGTTAATAACGGTTAGGTTTATGGTTCCATCCAAAAACTATAAAAACCGGTTCCTTGAATACCTCTAATACGAAAGCATAAAAAAATTCAAAATGTATGAATAGTTCGTAAACATCATTATACATTAGTTTAAATACACCAACATCATTCATCTTTAAAAACTTGAAACATGTTAGTGTTAATAAAAATTTATATATATGTATAACTTAGTTATACTTAAACGAGCCATATCGAGCGAGTCAAACGAGCGAGCCAAATGAGTGACTATCCGAGCGAGCCAAATGAGAGACTATCCGAGCGAGCGACGAGCAAGCCAAGGCTTGTGCTCGGCTCGCTTAAAACCAAGCGAGCGAAATTCGAACGAACGAAATTCGAACGAGCTTTTTTCGAGCTTTTTTCCTACCGAGTATCGAGCGAGCATCGAGTGACGAGCGTTTTGGACGGCCCTACTAGGGCCCCCACTTTTATAGGCCCCATCTTAAAAATCAAGTATATGTATTTGGGCTTTAGAATGTGGATATAATGTGTTGTTGTGGGCTTGGTGAGAAGCCTGTTGAAAATGACAAGGCACAAGGCCCACCAGCATGAGGAGGCGGTACTCATGAGACGCGGTGGGACTTGGGAGAAGCCAAACATAGGGTTTCAAGTTTCAACTTTTTCATTAGTCACTGCCTCACTGGTTAAGAAGCCGACTGCCGGCTCCCGTCTCAACTCAGGACTGTCAATTCAAAGCTACAAAGCACTTCTGATTGCCCTCAGCCCCTAGATTACTTGCTCTCCTTTATTTGAACACGTTAGGACTTTTGGCTCCTCTATTACTGGTCTCCCTCGGTCCCTCCCTCTGCGACTTCTCAGCCGGACTGCCGGAGCCGGAGTATCGAGTTGGGACTCAGTTTTTTGATTCGCGTTGCTACTCGCTCAGTCGCTAAATTGCAATGGTATGTACACAGATTTCAGGTTAGTAATTTTTTCCCTTCTATTCCTGCTTTCCAGTAGCTTGATTGTTTAATTTTGAACATGTTTGATCCATTTTCAACAGGTTTGGTTTTGCTTTTAATTTGTTTAATTTGAACAGCCTAGGATCCAATTTGAATAGGTTTGCATTTGCTATTAGCTTGTTTAATTTGAAAAGCTTAGGACCTATTTTGAATAGGTTTGATTTTGCTATAAGTTTGTTTAAAATGAACAGCTTATGATCCATTTTGAATAGGTTTACATTTGCTATTAGTTTATTTAATTTGATTCTTTGAACAACTTAGGATCCTTTTTCTATTGGTTCGTTTAATTTGAACAGCTTAGGTGCGAGAGAGGGCCCCGGATTTAAATTCCGCCTAGGGCCCAAAAAATACTTGAGACGACCCTGAATTATTGTATTTTGGGTTGAGATGGGTAGCATCATAACATGGAACGAGTTGAGTCAGGCAACACTTTAACACAATACGAGTTAAGTTGGATAACCTAAAAATATGGAGAATATAATATTTTCAAATGAGCAAGACTTATCTCTTAGCTGATTATATTTAGATTAGATTTGTACATTATGATATTGATTTGTTTAGATTGTATGAGGATTATCATTCCTAAAATAGTGGTAGGGTTGTTATTGGATTTCTCCTATTTAAGGGATTCTATTGTCAATGCTCTGATACAATAGGATCCTTTAAATAGGTTCGGCGTCCCTGCAATTTCCGATCTCCCTACCCTATTTTTTTCGACTGCCATCATGACAAAAACCGACGAAGCCAGATCATCTTCAAACCCGACTGCCTCCTTACACCCAGCATACTCGGTATCCAATATACAGTCGAAGAATCGTACCCTAGATGGTAAAAAGGTCACATACTCGTCTTGGATCAAGCTATTTCAATTCCGGGTTATCGCCTATAAGGTTCTTGATCACATTGACGACACACCACCCCCTGCATCCATAGATCCCACTTATGCCGCCTAGAAAGAATTAGATGCCCTAGTTCCTAAGTGGATCTACAGTACAGTTTCCGATGACATCCTCATCCGTATTCTGGATACTAAAGCAACTGCCAGAGACACATGGCTCAGACTTGAGAAAATTTTTCTTGGCAACAAACAAACTCGAGCAGCAGCTCTCGAAACCCAGTTCATAATTTTAAAACTTGCTACGTGCTCCTCCATTGATGACTACTGTGAAAAACTCAAGGAACTAGCAATCCAATTAGCCGATGTTGATGAACCTATTTCTGAGTCCAGATTGTTGTTACAATTGGTACGTGGCCTATCTGCTGAATTTGCTACAACCGCTCAACTTATCCATGCTAAAGCTCATTGGGATCTTGCAAGAAACATGTTATATGATGAAGTCATCCGACAAGAGGCAAACCAACAGAATCCATTTTCGGTTTTGGTCGCTCCAACTGCCCAGACCCACAATCCTCTCCTTAATATCCAGAACACTCAACCACCATTTACTCAAAACACACACCCATACCCCTTTCGCTCTTGTCGGGGCCGTGGGCGGGGGCGCGGATACAAAGGTCATAGCAACCATGGTAGGGGCAATCGAGGCCGGAATTCTAGCACCACCTCCTGGGCTTTTCAAAACCAATCCGGTCACCCATCATACCCACAATGGGCATGGTGGAACACCCCATCATGTCCTTATCCAACACAAACCAATTGGTGACCATATCACAACAGCCCATACTCCAACCCATCACCCCTTGCAAATTTTGTAGGAAACCCAAGCCCCACCTATCCAGGTCCCTCTTCAATGTCCGAATATGATGCTTTGAATCCCTCCGACTTAAATGCTGCCTTCAACACTATGCAGCTCAATTACATTGACCCTAATCTCGTCATGGATACTGGTGCTGAAAAACATGTTACCTCCAATCCAGGTATGATTAAAATACCCAATTCATCTACTGATTGCACTAAACTCTTGGTTGGCAATGGTCAAACCTTACCAATTAATGGGTCCAGCACAGGTTTTCTTCCCTTACCCAATCGCAATTACATTCTACCTCATATTTTGTATAGTCCACATATCATCAAAAATCTTATTTCAGTCCGTCGATTTACACGTGATAATAATGTTTCCATTGAGTTTTATCCATTTGGCTTTTCTTTGAAGGACCTATCAACAGGCAGCCTCCTTTCCTGCCACAATAGCACGGCCCCGCTCTATCAAGTCATTCCACTAACTCTTCCACCTCAAGCTTGTTTCCTTGCATCAACTTCTTCACCTGGCATGAACGACTTGGACATCCTGGGGCACATCTTCTAGATGTTCTTAGAAGACATTTTGATTTTCCTTGTAACCATACTAAGATTGCTAAAATTTGTCATTCCTGTCAATTATCAAATAGTAAACGATTACCATTTTATGATTCAAATTCTTTTACGTTTACTCCTTTGACATTATACATTGTGATCTATGGACGTCTCCTGTTCAAAGCAAAACCGGATATAAATATTATATGGTGTTAATTGATAATTTTTCCCATTTCATTTGGGTCTATCCGCTTAAATTTAAATCGTAGACATTTCTCACTTTTGTAAAATTTCACACCTTGATAGCCACTCAGTTTAATCGTCATATAAAAACACTTCAGTGTGACTTGGGAGGGGAATTTGACAACCATGCCTTCAAAAATTTTGCTAAACAAAATGGTCTCCTATTTCGTTTCTCTTGCCCACAAACTTCTCAAAATGGACGGGATGAGCGTATGATTTGTCGCCTCAATGATATCATTCGCTCCCTTCTCATTCATGCCAATCTTCCACTCCCTTTTTGGATTGAGGCACTTCATACCGCTGCCTACTTACAAAACATTTTACCAAAACGTTTAAACCTTTTTACCCCCACCTTTGCCTTATACCTTCGACATCCCACTTATGATCATTTGCGCGTTTTTGGTTGCGCCAGTTACCCTAACACCTCTGCCACTCGACCAAACAAACTATATACTCGGTCCGTTAGATGCATTTTTCTTGGTTACCCTTCGAACTTTCGAGGATATAGGTGTTTTGATCCAACCACAGGGAAAGTATTCGTCTCTCGACACGTTATATTCGACGAGACTATTTTCCCCTACACCATCCCTAACTCACCCACTTCATACACCTATCTGGATGACACCACTCCACCGGGCTTTCACTTCAGCCCTCAACCTCTCCCTCCAACCAAACCACCTACACACACCACAACACCATATCCTTTAGTTTATCACCGTAGACCTCGCCCCAACCATGCAGCCCATACAACTCAGCCACCACCAGCTGCCCCACAATCACCTCAATCCACTACTCAGCCCAATACCCAACCACCAGCTCAGCCTGCTATCATGGTTTAAAAAGGCGCCGTGAGGCGCGCCTCGAGGCGTACGCCTCGGCTGAGGCCGCCAGAAAACGCTTTTGAGGCTTAGCCTCAGGTGGGTGATTTGGAACTTAAGCCTCGGTTGTGTCGAGGCGGACCGAGGCGTGTTGAGGCGTAGAGGCGGTGAGGCGAGGCGGTGAGGCTTAAGCCTCACCACAGACATCTATTTTTTTTTTTGACCTGTTAATTTGACCTTTTTGGTAATTTTTTTGACCCTTTTTTGACCTTTTAAGTAAAATTATAATCTGAAAACCCTATTTTTCTCTCAATCGCTCACGTAATTCACTTCCAATCTCACAAAAACGGCAGTAGGCGCTCGGCGGTCTTCTGCGTTCTTCGGCGGTTCTTCGACGATCGGCGTGCTTCAGCAGTCGGCGGTCTTCAGAGGTCCTTCAGTCGGCAGTCTTCAGCAGCCTCATTTCTCAATCGACACAACTCCTTTCAATTGGTCCTTCAATCGATCCTTACTCCTCAATCTACACAGGTTTCTTTCATTACTTTTTGATTTTGATTATGATTTTTGTTTGATTTTTGATTTTGATTTTGATTTTGATGTTTAAATTGTGACACTTTTATTGTTTTATGTAAAATTGCAACTTTTATTAAATATATTTGTAATTTTAAGTATATTTCAATATAGTTTTGAGGCTTACGCCTCGGTCCGCCTCGAGGCTTACGCCTTGTGAGGCTAACAGAAAACGCCTCGAGGCTCGTTTCCGCTTTTTTAAACCTTGCCTGCTATACAGCCCCATGTTCAGACCCTTCCTACTAATACACATCCAATGCTCACTCGTTCCAAAGCACAACACACACTACTATCAACCTTCCATATCACCCATCCCTTCCTCCTACCCAAAGGCCTTTGCTGACCCAAACCAATTAACTGCCATGCAAGCCGAGTTTAGTGCATTACAGGACAATGAAACATGGGAATTGGTCCCTCGCCCTCTCAACAACCCAGTTATGCGTTGCATGTAGCTGTTCCGTCACAAATTCAAAGCAGGCGACAATCTTGAGAGATATAAGGCCCGCTTAGTTGTTAATGGCAAGTCACAAACTGTTGGCATTGATTGTGAGGACACCTTTAGCCCGGTAGTCAAACCTGCAACTATACGTACAGTTCTATCCATTGTCGTTTCTCGTTCTTGGCCTATCCACCAATTGGATGTCAAGAATGCTTTTTTACACGGTACACTGAATGAGAGTTTATATGCATCAACCGCCCGGATTTGTGGATCAACGATTTCCCACTTTTGTATGCCGGTTAAAGAAATCCCTTTACGGTCTCAAAAAAGTCCCATGCGCTTGGTATACTCGGTTTGCAAACTACATTATCTCACAGGGGTTTCGCAACAGTGCTTGTGACCATTCCTTGTTCATTTACACAAAGGATTCTCACACGGTTTACTTATTACTTTATGTGGATGACATTGTCATTACTGCATCTTCAGAATCATTGTTACATGATATCATACGCAAACTTTCCTGTGAGTTTTATATGACAGAGGGTACCCTTCATCATTTCTTGGGAATTCAAGTTAACCGGGATTCCAAAGGATTATTTTTGAACCAGGATAATTATGCGAAGGATATCATCTCTCGGGCATCTATGTCCTCTTGCAAACCATGTTCAACTCCGGCTGATTTATCCACAAAACTGAGTGCCACAGCTGGCCCATTATTTCACGATCCCACTTTGTATCGCAGCTTGGCAGGAGCTTTGCAATATCTCACCTTTACATGTCCAGATATTTCCTGTGCCGTACAACAAGTGTGTTTATTCATGCATGAATCACATGATCCACATTATGCTTTTCTCAAACTAATACTTCAGTACTTACAGGGCACACTAGATTATGGAATACGTCTACTTCCACCTGGCACTCATTCGTTAGTCGCATACTCTAATGCAGATTGGGGCGGATGCCCAGATTTTCGCCGCTCCACAAGTGGATACTACGTCTTCCTTGGTAATAATCTTATTTCATGGTCCTCTAAAAGGCAACCGACCATTTCTCGTTCCAGTGCAGAAGCAGAATATCGTGGAGTAGCTAATGCGGTGGCAGAAACAACTTGGCTTCGAAACTTGCTGCTTGAATTACAACTACCCCTTCGGCAGAAATCAATCATTTATTGTGACAATGTTTCAGCAGTGTATTTATCCGACAATCCAGTTCAACATCAACGCACAAAACATATCGAAATTGGTATTCATTTTGCTCGAGAAAAAGTTACAATTGGCCACATTAAAGTTCTGCATGCTCCATCATCCCTGCAGTATGCGGATATTTTCACCAAAGGGCTTCCTCGCCATTTGTTCAAGTCATTTCGAGCCAGCTTAAGTGTCCATCCGCCTCCCGCTCAAACTGCGGAGGAGTCTTAGCCGATTATATTTAGATTAGATTTGTTCATTATAATATTGATTTGTTTAGATTGTATGAGGATTATACAAATAAACTATTTGTTTCCTTAAAACGCATTTTAGCTTGAACTGAATTGATGTTTTTTAAAAACGACCCATTTAGACTCAAATTGATTTTGCTTAAAACCTATCCTGACCCGCATTCATCCTAACCCAAACCTATTTTGAACCGTTACCCGACCTGGCCTGATCCGCCTATTTTGCCAGGCTTATCATGCATACGTGTACTTAGTCTTAGTGTAACATTTTATTGTTTACAAGATGCCAATATATGCAAATTAATGCTTAAAAATTTAAATGTAAAATACTTACGATTTGTTTAAGCTGTTCCTGTAATCAATTTCTCCCGTTGATCGAGTTTTTTAACCTTCAGCAGACCAAAGAGAACTTGGAAGCCAAAAAATGCACAAAAGAAATATGATATCATAGCAGGACCCTGAAAGGTGCAAAAAGATCCATAAGTGGTCTGATTAGCTAGATAATTTCATATATCCCCTTCAAAACATATTATAGTATCATTTTTATCCAACAAAAAATCATAATATCCAATAAACCTATTTTCAAATTTATGGCATTTATATCCTTCACCTACAACTTACATTAGAATATGAGAATTCCAAGTGTAAGTAGAAAGAGATGGGAATAATGGTCACATATAAATTATACATTTATACTTGATAAAATGGGTAAATATGAAAGTTATAGTATTTTGCATGTATATATTTGAATTTGATATTGACTTTTTAGTTAGTTATATATTGCATTATAAAAGTTCAGGGGACCCCCTGTACGTGGAATTGCTACTTGATCATTAAGCATTAAACTAAATTGATAAATATAAATGCATTTGGTGCTTACTCTGATTGAATTGACATATAAAATAGTTGCTAGATTGACTAGACTTCCAGCAGCTACAGCCTGTCAATTAGACCACAGATGGAAACAGGAAATAAGGAAGTCAACAATAGGAGATATATTGAAGTTTAAAACTCCCACCTGATTACCGTATGCATCAATTTAAATTTTCAATAAAGATAGCAAAGTGGGCGGGTCAAGCAGGTTGGATAACATGATAAATTAGGTAATATGTTTGGTGCAGGTTGAGCCACCTGCTAAAACTTTTTGTTCCTTTTTTATATTTATCAAATAATTAATGAATAAAATACGGTAAACAAACAAACAAACTTATCTAGTATATTCCCACTTTTCAGTAGGGTCTGGGGGGGAAGGATGGACACAAACCTTACCCCTATCCCAGTTGGGATGGAGAGGCTGCTCCGAAGGAGTCTCCGGCTCAAAGTTATCGTTTGAAGTTAATTAATCCCAACACTTTTAACGTTATTTTCACAAGATAAGTTAAATAACGTTAAAATTAGTGCAATTTTAGTTTGATCCCTTGAGGGCCCACACATATATACATTATATGTGTGCACCGCAAATGAGGCGTGAATAAAATACGGTACAAAAGCTAAATTATTTAAATATTAAGATCTAAATAAAACTTACACTTCCAATGGTTTTTTGAACAGCAGCAACCCGTTGGAAAGACCTCTCAGACTCTAATGCCCGAACTCGTAACTTCAAATCACCTTGTTCCTGCATGTATGACAGAACAAATTATGACTCTATGTTTCGATTAAAATTAAAAATAAATAAATAAATAACCAGATTTATAAAAAGTTTCTAAATCATGTCAACTGGTCTTATAGATAGTTATATACTCTAAAATAACATTTACCAGTCGCTCAATAACTCCAACAAGTTTCTCAACCCTGTCAGCTTGTCTAAATAAGTTATAAAATGCTTGTGATTGTCTATCCCATCTCTTTCGAAAGTCCTGCAATACAAAGAATATTTGCAAATTAAGTTAGTTATTGAATACTTAAAGAATAAGCATAACAGACGTTCTAAATATCGAACCTTGATGACCACTTCAACACCAGCTTCGCGAAACCTTAGCAGTTCTAGCGCATATCTAGAAACAAAGATATATAATGTAAATGATCACACAAATCATTATTAGCATAGATAGATTTTTCAGAGGTGACAAAATGGACAGGTTAGGCGGGTGGGTCCATATAAAAACGGGTATTTTAAGTATGGCTAAATAAGATTCAGGTGGGATTGGTTTTGATCTGAGACCAGAAACTCAGTCAGTTTTTAAAAAAAAAATTCATATATAATTAGTGTCAAATATGATGATAAAATTATTATTTTGATCATCATATAATTTTTCAGTATAATGTATCTGGGAGGTTTTATTCAGAAAAAATACATTTTCGATAACTTTCAGCACGTTTGACTTGTTCACTTTGTAAGCTTTTTTTAGATGACATGTTAGAGATAAACATAATCCAAATTAACGAGTTAACAAGTTAACGGGTAATACTCACGGTTTAGCGATTTCAGTAATATCGAAACGGGGGTCAAGGCCCTTCCCGATGCCATCTAACACTGTAAAATATAAGAAAATACAGTGAGATATGTAACTAAATTAAACAGTTATTATTAATGTTTTGGTGTCTAATTGGAGATTGCATTTCCCTCAATATCACCAAAATTTAAAGCCCCAAACCTGAAAATGCTCTAACAACAAAGGTGAAAGTAGCAGGAAATCGGAATGGCTGATCTGCCGCAATAGCCAATAAATCCTCCCCTGAAAATTTAAATAAATAAGCAATTCAACATAATTGTAACACAGCACAAAAAAAAAATACAATCAAGAATACACTGTAACATAGTAAAGCATCTAATACTTGCTAAGCATATATTACCTAATAAATGTGATATTGTGCAAAGGGGCAATTTCATATACACCAATGAAAACTTACATCATATCATATTTACCCAACCAAAAAAAAATGAAATTAGATTAAAATAATATCATATTTTACTATAGACTATACACTCTACATGTCAAGAAAGGTATTTAAAGCCGGGGATCTCAAAGGTACCAGCCCTCTCTATATTCCGGGACAGAAGAAAGATTTTCCTCCATCCTATTCTCCCTAGGCATCAATATTTTTTGCTATGAATGAGATTTTATTAGGGATATTTGTTTATCACATACAAGTTATAATATAACCTTGATTTTCTTCTCTTTCCCATTACACTTCAAACTTTCACATCCTAATGCAAGTTTTAAGAAAAGATTTGAGATGCCATAAATTTGAAACTAGACAGACAGACATACATACCTTGTAAATTTCCACTCTTAGTGGGGTCTTTGGGGGGGGGAGGCAAACCTTATCCCTACCCTAAAATGTGGTAGAGAGGTTGCTTCGTAGGAAACCCCTGGCTATAAATTTGAAACTAGGTATATTTGATATTATTATTATTTTTTGTTTGGTAAAGACATGATATTACACTAAGTTTTAAATCAATCAATCAATCAATCAACGTACTCAGTATATCCCGCCATTAGCATGCTAAGGCAGGGTCTGAGGAGGGTGAGATGTAGACAGCCTTACCCCTACCCCGTAGGGGTAGAGAGGCTGCTTCCAGTGAGACCCTCGGCTCATGATGCTTGATCAACCGTTCGAAACGATTTTAACGTTATTTTCACTGAATAAGTAAAATAACGTTAAAATTAGTGCAATTTTACTTTTGCCCCTCAAGAGCTGTCGACACATATATACATTATATGTGCGCACCGCTAACGGGGCGTTTACACTAAGTTTTAAAGTGAATATGAAATTATCCCTTATGCAAAAGTGCATAAACACGTTAAACAGAATTTATAGGAAGCAATGATGAAGAAGCCGATACCAATTGCAGCCAAACGCTGCTTTTTCTTCTCTATTTTTTCCTCTTTGCTCAATTGTTTCTTAAATCCAAGTTCTTCAGTTGCCAACTCTCTTTCTTTTCTTTGAGCCACAAGACGTTCTTCAAAGCTGTAATAGTGTAGGTTATATTTATAAAATACATTTATATTTATATCAACAAAAAAAACGGAAACCAAGTACAGGCTTTAAAAATAACCTATTAAGGAAGAATTGTGCAGTTCTTCTGACTGCTGTCATGTCTCCGGTAGGCACAAGAACACCCATTTGAACCATTGCTTGAAGAACCTACATCATAACATGATTATAAAAAGGTTTTCTTTAATAACATCTGTTTCTTATATTAGTGAATTTCTTATGCAACACGAAAGTCACAGGTTTGAGTATCTAAACATGTTCGGGTCATGCAGGCACGTTAGGCAAAATAGGGCAAGTTCGGGTTGACGTGGTGACTTTTTGTGGGTCGACCCATTTAGCCCGTTTCTTTTTCACAAGTGATAGCTTTTTTAAATAATGTGTTTTACTTGATAATTTATACTATTTACGCCAAAATCATAAAGATAAAAGAGAAATGACTATAAGGTTTAGAGAGTAAACGTAATTATTTATACACATTTGTATCTTTCTTTGTAAATTTGTAATTTTAGAGTATTGATGTGCAAAAAGTTACAATAAAATAAAAGATGTCAACCAGCAAACACAAGTGTTATATTCAAGTTAATATGTCGTGTCGGATTCAATCCTTCAACCCATGAACATGAACCATTCAGTCCCTTATTTCTTACCAAATATGAAACAAAGCAAATAAATTAAAGAGAGTAATCTACCTTATTTGGATCTTTCTCATAAACTCCATAGAAAACTTCCAACAAACCTTCTCTGATGTTCTGGCTTATGCTGCAAGAACTCAAGGGTTGGTATTTTAAAACAACTTTGTATGATGTTTTCTGACAAAATAATGATTAGGGAATAAAATGATTAGTCATTACCTCCCCATCATTCCAAAATCATAGAATATCAGCCTTCCACCATTCACATCATCAACAGCTATATTACCAGGATGCTGAATCAAAGAAGCAGATGATTTTTACCAAAGTCTACGTGAATTGTAAAATTCAGGTATTTTTAAGCATGTAATATTTACTAAAAAATCATCTTATATATTTATCATTAGACATGAGTTGTGCGATTTAACAACCAGGGTTCAAGAGACGGCGAAGGTTTGGTTATATAATGAGGTTCACCAAAACGATGTTGTTAGTTTCATGGAATTCTTCTACTAATTTATGTGAAAAAACCAAAAACCATGCATGTGCCATCATGCATTATAAGCCAGAATAATACACAGGAAACTTACAGGGTCGGCATGGAAGAAACCATGAGACAGTATCTGTTCCAAATATGATTCAACTGCATACCTGCCCAGCCTATGGAACATGCATATTAAAAAACATGTTTAGATTACCAAATGGGGAGAAAAAGTAGATATAGGAACTTTCGTTTTTTCTCTCTTTCTCTTATATGTTGCTGTATTTCAGTGGTTTTTATTGTTTTTGTTCAAATATATTCATAAATTTACACTTAGCTACTATACTTTTTTTATATGAAAGGCTCTATTCTAAACAACGTGTCTTGTAGTTTTCCTATAGCTAAAGTTATTATGCATAAAAATAAATTGTTCTGTAAGCATAAACATGTGTAATTTTCCTTTTCATTTAAAAATAATTTTATGTTTCTCACAATATTTGAGCCATTATATTGCTTATAGTTTCCTCTACCAAGCATCATATTCAGATATTAACGTTCATTAGTTCAGACCTTTAAAATTGATGTGAGTAAACTATGTATACTTTATAAATTGCAAACATATGTAGTCTCTACAAAGCCACATATACCAGCCTTTTGGAAATTTATAGCTCTATATAATAATACACTGTATTGCATACTTTCATATGATTATTAAATCACTTTTTTCATATTGAATTAAGATCATTTAGCATTCATCATTTAGTATTATCATACAACACATGTTGTAAATCGTAAATGATATATGGAAACGCATTCAGGGAATCCTATGTGGAGTTGTAGGAGAATATTACACCTACTTTTTACGATCAACACCTAGTTGATCTAAGGCTTGAATCCTGTTGATCTTTATTCCTGGGACATACTCCATTGTAAGAACCTACACTTGGATAAACTTTATAAGCAAAATTGAATAAAAAAAAGTTATAATAATATCTGAGATCACTTTATTTATTAACCTGTGGGGTGGTGTATTTCCAATATATATTTGGGACTTTTACATATTCAAGATTTTTAAAGTTATTTGCAAACAACTCTGCATTTGAAGCCTCTTTTGTATAATCAATCTCCTGAAAAGAAACAAATTGGCACACATCAGCATAAACTTCATATATCAACCTAACTGTATGAACTTGTAAAAATTCAAGAAAAGACATAAAGATTAACAAATCTGCCACATTTTTTAAGACAATTGGGGCAGAAAAGTGTTACCTGATACAAGACATTGGCACACTCATCATAAATAGCAACCCAATCCCTTTTTGCACCATCAGATTTGGGGTCAAGTTTCTGAAGATTTTCTGCTATTACCTGAGAGATGGAAAATGTTGCTACATAATGCTAGGAACAAAAATTAAATGAGATGCGATGCGATGAAGGGAGAGAGAAAAAAGAATCAACTAACCCTTAGATTTTTTAGATCAATATCAAAAAGATCCTTGAGACCCGGTCTTTGTACTTTAACAACAAGTTCTTGACCATTTATTCTTGCCCGATGTACTTGGCCTACATTAGATATATGTCACAACCTATAACTAGGTTATATATTGATTATCACAAATTACATGATAGATTAATTAAAGGTTTATTAATATATGTTATTGATTTTTCAATGATACTAATATGAATATAAACTTAAATTACCAAGACTGGCAGCAGCTATTGGCTCAAAATCAAAGTAATCAAATATTTCATTAACTGGAGCTCCAAGCTCTTCTTCAATAATGGAAACAGCAGTCTCTGATGGAAATGGAGGGACTTGATCCTGTATAAGAGTGCATAAATATAGTTCATATGAAGAAGATATTAGACAAAATATGTAGTTTATATTATTAGAGGGATTAGAATGTAATTATGTCTATTATATATACTCTTGTAATCTCTCTTTAATGAATACAATATCAATACAATTTTTACCAAGTTCATCTTGGTATCAGAGCCGACCCAACCCTAAAAGCTGCCGTCGTCAACCCCACAAGAAGTCGACGACTCCTCTGTTGACATAATCGGAGATCCCTAAGGCTGTCGTCATCACCGGCAGTCGCTATCGTCATCACAGACGATTTCTTAGCCGTCATCATCGGAGATCCTTCTCCTCATCACGACGATCTTCTTCTCCCCTGTTTTCTTCTGGGTTTTTTGTTCTACTCCAACACATGGCTGTTCTTGTACCCTTCTCTCACACTGAAAAGACCTCTCACAACTCTCATAAGTTTGGTTTTACTCTATCTCCCACCAATTATGGCTATTGGAAAGCAATGGTGCAGCCGTTTCTGGTCACCAACAACTTGTTCGGGTACATTGATGGTACAGTTCCTTGCCCATCACCAACAACCTCTTCTACAACATCATCTGGAAAAGACAAAGAAGACACTACTGTCTTGTCCTCACAACCAAATCCACTTCACGCTATTTGGGTCGGCAATGACGCCCATGTCAGAATGTTGATTCTGTCCACAGTTTCTGAAGCCTCTTTTCAACATGTTCAGGGTACCACCTCCCGTGATCTTTGGCTATCTCTTGAACGAGCATATGCTCCCCATACATCATCAAGAGAATACACCTTGAAAACCCAGCTATTAAAAATTTCCATGAAAGGTGACGAGTCCTCCTCGGCCTACTTGACTCGGGCACAAGAGTACTCCGATGCACTTGCCAACATCGGTGAGCCCATGAAAGAAAAGGACCTGGTCATGCTGGTTATCTCTGGATTACGCGAAGAGTACAATGGGTTAAAGTCCAATCTTCTTGCACGACAATTCCTGACAGCCTTCTCTGAACTTCATGGTCTTTTGTCTGACCATGACTTCATGATCAAAAAGACAGCTCCTGATGTATCACCTGCACAAGCCTTTATGACTGGTCCCTCCACCCGTAGCCTATCTACACCTCCTACCAGCTCATCTCTCTCACAGGCAGATGCTCTTCAGGTTTTTCAACAACTTGCCACTCACTTGGGCTTCCAACTTCAGCCATCTCCTTCCCAACCAGCCCAATCTTACTACACCAATCGGGCTGGCAACAACCGACCTCGTGGCAATAATCGGTTTAACAGTAACCGTGGACGTTCCACCTCTAACACCCGCAATCAAGGAGGAGGTTCTCGCAACCAATTTAGTTGGGCTTCCAATCAAAACACTGTTTTCGGTACCTGTAACAGGTGTGGTATTGGGCACTTACCATCTCACTGTCCAAATCGCGACCCAGCTACAGTGCGGCCCAGACATCAGCCATCTGCTAACTTTGCAGCCCCTTCTACCTGGCTCCCAGACACTGGTTCTAGTCAACATGTCTCTCAAGATCTCTCTGGCATGGATTCTTCTGAAGCTTACTATGGTGAGGATCAACTTCATGTTGGCAACGGTAAGGGCTTACCCATCCTTCACATTGGTTCCTCAAAATTCTTTTCCCCAACCAAAACATTTTCTCTTCAAAACATTCTTCACGTTCCTGAGATTAAAAGAAATCTCCTTTCTGTTCAGCAATTTTGTCAAGATAATGATGTATTTTTTGAATTTCATTCCACTTTTTTTTCTGTGAAGGACAATTCTACTCACACTACCCTCCTCACGGGTCCAAGTAATGGTGGTCTTTATTCTTTTCAACTTCCCAAGATTCAACCTGTATCCAAAGTTGCCTTCTCTGCTACTCGAGCATCTTCCACAACTTGGCATCAACGACTGGGACATCCTCCTCCACAGCTCCTGAAGTCAATGTTATCCAAATATAGTTTACCTTTATCTAATAATTCTAGTTTTTCATTTTGTAATTCCTGTTCTATTGGTAAATCTTCGAAACTTCATTTGTTACCTTCTACTAATAAAAGTTCTCATATTTTAGATTTACTGTTCTGTGATGTTTGGGGACCTGCCCCTGTTGATTCGTTTGATGGCCATCGTTATTTTCTATTGTGTGTTGATCATTACACTCGGTTTATGTGGATTTTTTCCGTTAAAACTAAAATCTGATGTATTCTACACATTTAAACAATTTCTTGTTATGGTTGAAAGACAATTTAAAACTAAGCTTAAATCTGTCCAAACGGATTGGGGAGGTGAATTCCGATCCCTATCCTCTTTTTTCTCCTCACTTGGCATCACTCATCGTCTCTCCTGCCCACATACAAGTGAACAAAATGGGTTTGTTGAGCGACGCCATCGCCATGTGGTGGAAACCGGCCTTACCCTCCTTTCTCAATCCCAAGTTCCACAACGTTTTTGGCATTTTGCCTTTGACACCGCTGTGTATTTAATCAACCGCATGCCATCACGCACAAACTCAAACATTTCACCCTTTGAGCTTGTGTTTCATCATCCACCTGATTTCTCTTTCCTTAGGGTTTTTGGCTGCCAATGCTACCCTCATATTCGCCCCTACAATACCCATAAAATGGATTTTCGATCCATTCCGTGCATTTTTCTTGGCTACAGCCTTCGTCATCATGGGTACCGCTGCTTTGATCCTCAACAGGACCGTGTATACATTGCACGCCATGTCCGGTTCAATGAGGAATTCTTCCCTTTTAAACTACAACCTTCTCCCCAACCTCAATCACCCACATCCAATCCCTATGTGTCCTCCTATCCAACACCATTCTCAATCCCAATTTCCCCTTCACCTGCTGAAAATCACACAGCCCCCACCCAGCACACTTCTGCCCCTCACCAACCAGAACCCACCTCACCCACTACACACCAACCAGCTCCAGACCTCACACCACCAGCTCCCACTTCTCCAACCCCACCTGAACCATCTCAATCCACTCAGCCTCAACCACCTTTACTATACACTTATTCTCGCCGTAACCACTCCACCTCCACCCCTATCCTCTCTCATTCCAGGCCTGCCAATCTTCGGCCAAATCCAAAACAATCCAAACCTTACAATGCCACCTCCTTCCACACACATCCATCTCCTACTGAATCTGAACCTACTTTGTTTACTGCTGCCAATAATGATCCTCACTGGCGTAATGCCATGGCTGAAGAATATTCAGCTCTCCAGAGAAATGGCACCTGGTCCCTTGTACCACGAGTTCCCAACTCCAACATTGTTGACTGCAAATGGGTTTACAAACTCAAAAGGGATCAAACAGGGGCTGTCAAACGGTACAAAGCCCGATTAGTAGCCAAAGGCTTTCGTCAACAACCAGGTGTTGATTATCAAGAGACTTTTAGTCCTGTGGTTAAACCTACCACCATTCGTGTTGTCCTCTCCTTGGCCGTCACACAACACTGGCCACTCCGACAACTAGATGTTCAAAATGCTTTTCTCCATGGTAATCTCCAAGAAACAGTGTATCTTCAACAGCCACCAGGTTTTGTTGATCCCTCAAAGCCCAACCATGTTTGCCTTCTTCATAAAGCCTTATATGGCTTAAAGCAGGCACCTCGGGCCTGGTTTCATAGGCTGTCCACTGCCCTTACTGGTCTTGGCTTTAGAGGTTCTACTACAGATCCTTCTTTATTCATATACTCCTCCCGTGGTACAATTCTCTACATGCTCATTTATGTTGACGACATCATTCTGACCGGAAACAACCCCTCTGAGATTGATCGGGTAGTACACAGCCTCAAACAATCCTTCGCTGTTCAAGATATGGGGCCATTGTCTTACTTTCTTGGCATTGAGGTGGTTTATCAAGGCTTGGATATCATTCTCTCTCAAAAGAAGTATCTGCTTGAATTGATTGAACGAGCTGGCCTTTCACACTCCAAGCCTGTTCCATCCCCAATTACCACAACCTCCAACCTGCATCTCAATGACAGCCCCCTCTTTGAAGATCCAGTCAAGTATCGCCAGATTGTTGGCGCCCTGCAGTATGCCACTATGACTCGGCCTGATCTCACTTTTGCAGTCAACAAAGTCTGCCAGTTCATGCATTCTCCAACTACAAATCACTGGTCCACTGTAAAACGCATTCTCAGGTACCTTCGTGGAACACTTGACTGTGGTCTTCTTATCAAACATGACTCTCCCACTGTTGTCCATGCCTACACTGATTCGGCTTTACCTTATCTTACGGCCTATTCTGACTCAGACTGGGCTGGTTGCCCGGATGACCGTCGATCCACGGGGGGATATGCCATCTATCTTGGGTCCAATCTTGTCTCTTGGTCAGCTCGCAAACAACGAACCGTCTCTAGGTCTTCAACAGAGTCAGAATACAAGGCTCTTGCTGATACAGTGGCTGAATTAACTTGGCTACAAGCTCTTCTATGTGAACTGCGGGTCTCTACAAAGAAAGTTCCAACATTATGGTGTGATAATCTGGGTGCCACCTACTTGTCAGCAAATCCAGTGCTTCACGCTAGGACTAAACATGTAGAAGTGGATTTTCACTTTGTTAGAGAGAAAGTAGCTCAAGGAAAGCTCTCTGTTCAGTTCATATCCACAAATGATCAGATCGCTGATGTTTTCACAAAGCCTCTATCTTCACAACGATTTATTTTCTTAAGGTCCAAGCTACAGGTCGTTCCCCGGCCTTAGCTTGCGGGGGAATATTAGACAAAATATGTAGTTTATATTATTAGAGGGATTAGAATGTAATTATGTCTATTATATATACTCTTGTAATCTCTCTTTAATGAATACAATATCAATACAATTTTTACCAAGTTCATCTGAAGAAAATCAGAAATTACATTTTATTGAAGCAAGATGGATAATGACTATTAGTGTGCATAAAGTACTATTTCGGAAATTAATTAAAAAACTAGCTCACATATTTTTGTCACATATTCATTCAAGTAAAAAAGTCAATCAATTGCATCATTTATGTCCAAATTTTAAGCAAACCACTAAACATAAATCAATAATAACAACTGCTATGTGAACATTCTATTAGATAATTAACCTGAAGTTCTGATAATTGATCAACATATTCTTGTGCAAGAATATCTACTCTTGTTGAGAACTGCTGCCCGATTTTGATAAATGTGGGTCCTAATCTCAAAATACTCTCCTTCAACCACTTGGCTAGATTTTTCCGTCTTTGAATTTTCTTCTGCTCTGTCATCCCCCCTGAAGACAACCAAAGACTTGAGCCAAAACTAATAATAACAAACATAATTACTTGCAAATTCATAGACCAAAAGCATAGAGATAGGTTGATGATAGAGATCTTAGTTATATTAATATGTTAGTATTAATTAGTAGTTATGGTAGGTTCTAGATAGGGGTAATTTGGTAATATTAATATCTAGTGTGTGTGTTAGTGGGTTATAAATAAAGGATAGACTTGTGAGTTTGGTAGGGAGAGAATTGTTAGGGTTAATATTGGCTCCTGCTTTGGAGAAGGGTTGTACCCTGGGACATCATCTTTGATGCAATCGTCTGTTTCATTTCTAATACAACATCATCATTGTTCTTGTTTGTCATGTACTTGATTCTATTTGTTTGATTGTTCAATTGAATGGTATTCAATCCTTATCATTTGACGGTCAACCGGCTTCTCAAAATATAATTTTATATAATGATGAAGAATTTTGTATGCAGTATAAACTTATAACTGATTCATCAATTATATACAGTTATACATGCACACACAAGCAAACATACATACATGCATATAATATATATAAATCCCATATGTATAAAGTTCTTTCGAAGTTTTTCAATATATATACACACGTACACACACACACACATATATATATATGTATATAGAACTTTAAATAATTAGACAATTATGATAATGCAAAAGCTAATAAACCTCTTTATCATACGCAGTAAGGAACCCACAATTTGGACGCAAACTTAAAGATTCTTCGTGATTATAATAACAAAGAATTTTTGTATACAGGCTAGACATTAAGAGCTTGACTTAAGTCGCATCAAGAATGATAAAAAAACAACCGTGCATGCCTTATGGTAATACATCTAGAATATCTAGTTAGTAAAACTGTTAAACTAAATTATGACAGTTGCCAGGATTAAGTTGCATTATTTGTAAAGAGAACTTCAAACCAGAGGCCAAACACATGGTCATAATATATTGGTTTTTGTAAAATAGACAGACAGTCAGATTGTACATCCAAGACTTATGCCCCCTGTGTGTTTCTATTTGTTTCTGTCCATCCTTGAAATTGAAATAACGCTTTTGCCCAAATATTTTCATATCCTAGTTTTCCTGAAAACAAGTAAAAGACCATGAAAATGGATTGCGTGTATGTTACAATTACCCAAAACCAAGGCCACACAAAGTTTGATTATTTTATCTATCTCCAAATTATACTTAGGCCTATTGATCGTAATGTTATCACCTTCTAATGTCATCCAAATTTAGTTATTAAGTAAAGGGAGAAACACAGATCATCTTATATCAAAAAACATGGACAAATAAAAACACCATATAACTGACTCAGCAACTAACCACGATATGCGAATTTCTGGTTGTTCAACCAGGCTTTAAAAAGAAATGTTATAACAAAACCCCATATTTCACAAGTCCTTTGAATGGTAGAATATGTTTTGAACCTATTCCACCGCCCACCAGGAGCAACCGATACCTACGAAAAATGAAATTTCTATCAGGAGCATCAAAGAAACACTAAAAAGGATTAATTAATATATGTTTAGTTAAGTTTCTCAATATCATTATACACCTAAGTGTAATTGACTATGACAGATTACATGCTAACCCTCACAACCACCATTCTTATCTCTAACAATCAGTAAGCTTGCAAGCAATCGACTCTGCTTAGCAATGTATCTATATGCTTACTATCTTTTAGCTTTTTATTTGTGCACTCCAAATGATGCATTATAATTCTTGCATACCCACTATCACGTTTCTATTATAAATATCCTTTAAACTTATGCTACAAGAAACCTAATCCCCAAATTTATGTATTCAACTTAATGACACAACATAATGTTACTTAATTTAACAATAATCATCATGATTCATGAAATTCAGCAGAGACATTGCAGCATACCTCGACGTTGCCCCTTCCACTCCGCTTAAACCATGCTTCTTCTTGACCAATCTCCTCAATCGTCTTCTTCCTCTCACCCTTCTTCTCCACATCATCTTCCCCAATTTTAAGACCAATTCCACTATTACCATTACCATTCTCATTAACATACCTCATCAGACTCCCATTGTCGCCAACAACACTCCCGTTCAAATTCTTTCCATTCTTAACACCATTAACATAATCATACCTCCCATTACCTCCCAAATCAACCCTCCCATCTTCCTTCTCAACCAGGATCACCTCCTCACTCCGCACCGCTCGAATCCGACCTCTAACAGCATCTGTCGAACGGTTCAGTTTACGCAGAGCATTACGTCTAGAAATCGAGAATCGAAGTCTGCTCGCCGTAGCGTCTGGGCGGAGAAAAGCGAGCTCGAGTGAAGCTGACGCGGAACAACACGATGCTGCCATGCTTACGGTGGATTGTACTAACGATTTGGCGAACTAAACCCTAATTCTAAAGAGTGAAAATCAAAGGGGAAGTGATGGAAGCCATTAGAGATGTAATTGAAGGTGTGGTGAAGAAGATGACACGGAAGCAAGAGGAAGATGAGTGTAGCGATGAGAGTTGAGGTTGTGATTGGACGAACGAATTTCAGGTTTTGTAGTCTTGTAAGCCATGGATGTCGTTGAAAGTCAAACGAATGTCAGCCTCAACAAACATGTTCTTTTTATTTATATATATTATTTTTTCAATTGTTAAATAATTAAATAATACATTGTTTGAATGTATGGTTTAGAATTATTTTTATTATTTTATAATTTTTGGTTTGTCAAGAGTTCGAAATTGGTTTACTTTTAAACCGTCATTTTGTGCTGATTTATAAATTCAACCAAAGAATATATGAATCATAATATTATATACCTAGCAAAATGGACGAGTTAGGTCGAGTCGAATAACATTATAGAATGTGTTCGGGTTATGATGAGTTATAAGTAAAATCAATATGAAACTCAATGTGTCGTTTTAAAAAAAAAAAACAATTTAGTTCAACTTAACATGACTTATAATTAAAAATTAGTCTATTTAATAATATTTAGTAAAATTCTCATCAAATATATTATTAATAATTCTTATTCGTTTGTATTTATTCTATTCATATAATTTTTAAGTTGCATATTTTGACTCGCATTGTGTTATGGTGTTACACATCTTGTCACATCCCGTCCGACGGTAGAATACGTCGAGGCGTGAGTTTGATTTTTCATTAGTTCATAGTGTTATTATAATGTTTCAATATTTAATACATCATGTGACGCCCCGATTCTCAAAACATAATATTTAACAAATTTGAGGAATTTACAAAACAGGTTCCAAAAATTTATCATTTCGTTGGTTACATAACCCAACTAGATCTTAATTTAACATTCAAAACTTCTAAAACATAGTTGTTTGTTAACACTAACCGCCCTTAAATCATTTACAATGATTTACAAAAGTTGATTTGTTCAAAACATACGCATGTTACTACAAGCTTGGTTCAATCCTTAGTATCCCGATCATCATATTCATAGCCGATCCTACTTCTGACCTGTAAACACCACCAAATAATCAAGTGTTAGTCCAAAAGGACTAAGTGAGATGACCCCGTACACCTTATGGATGAAAATCCGACAATGAAATGAAATTTGGCATTGAAAAACACTAGCTGGCGTATTTTACTCCATTCGGCGTATTATACGCCCATGTCCCGACGTAAAACAGAAGGGTTTGGCGTAAAATACTCCACAACAGGCGTAAAATACTCCAACTAGCGTAAAATACTCCCAGACCTGACAATTTCACCATTTTCAAATGCCAAACTATCTTCGACCATTTCCGATCGCTTTCGGTCAATCCTTTACCTCTAAATCCATTCCATGACACTATTTTAGTATATGTTTAAGTCCCAAACCTATCTTGGTGACTTTCAACATGTAATTACAACAACGTTGCTTAACGGGTCGTTTGACCAAATTTTCTACCTATATCCATTTTCTTCCACACGAATGTGGATCATTCTCAAATGTCACTCAATAGTGGTCATACAACAACTTTCACACGAATGCGGATCATGTCCTTTGCCATACGAGTATGGACTTACACATTCTTCCACACGAATGTGGACCATCACACCATTGCCACCAAGTTATGGTCTTACTTCATATTCCACACGAATGTGGATCAGCCACCCCAATAGTTTGTCAATTATCATCTAACAAACATTTACACAAACTTAAGTTATGCATACACAACAAACACCATTTCAATACAAGTAACTACATCAAGTAGTGCAATTAAGTCAACCATTTAACAAAATCATGATTATGTCTTATGGTTGCATAATCATGTGTAGGTTTACTCACCTTGATCCTTAGGCCACTTGATTCAATCTTCTCCTTACTGGGTCTTTGGTTTGTACTTCCACCTCCTAGATCATATTATCACATATACACATTCAATCTAAGAACAATACACAAAAAACAAACTTCCACCCGTTTGACCCATTATCATCATATTTGACTTTACTATAGTCAAACTCTCCTAATTCGTCAATTTGCATTCCAATTGCTTTCAACATATGAAATTAGGCTAAACACCAATAACAAATCATCTATTT
Source organism: Mikania micrantha (assembly GCA_009363875.1). NCBI lineage: Eukaryota > Viridiplantae > Streptophyta > Magnoliopsida > Asterales > Asteraceae > Mikania > Mikania micrantha. The sequence continues at coordinate 20,158,023 of CM018685.1, forward strand.
GAGTTTATGAACCATTTCCCCTAAGTTCTCCAATAATCACAATTCATTCTTGCATTTAAGTTGTTTGAGGCATTTCCTCAAACACCTTATGTGCAGATTTTATAACATCTCAAAAATCGTCATATTATGATATCATCATTTCCCTTTCAAATTATATAAACCATCAAACCCTCATTTTATGAATATTTGACCAAAAATTCTGCACATTGATTATCAACACATGATCAACTCACCACTTTAAATCTTTAGTTCATTCCATCCACCAATTTCACCCAAACCCATAATTCCCCAAAACTCTAACTCTAGAGTTTTTTCAATCTAAATACATACAAATTGGTTAGGTTAGTTGATTATCATCTCTAGAAACACAATCATATGAGCTAAACTACATCAAACATCCAAAGATTTGGATTTTATCAAACCCTAACCACACACACTTACAAACCCACGAAAATTTACCCACACATATGAAATTACATACCTATAGTTGTGAAATTGAAAGGGGAATCCAAATCCCAGCTTGCATTTACGATCTGGACGAGATTTGATGATGAATTTTGTCAAAAACCCGAAATCCTTCTTTTTCACCTTCTTGGTCGTCGACCTCTCCTCCTACGAAGCCAAAAATATGATTTTGACTTCTTTGACCAAGGTTTCCCCCATATAACCCCTTTTTAATTCAACTTTCATCATTTGGCACTTTAGCCCCCTCAACTTTCTAGTTCACATTTAACTAAGACTTACTTAGTAGTTAATCATTTAACCTACTAATTAACACAAAACAACACCAATTAACTTAAAATTATATCAAATATTGATTATTTTAATAATAAGTTAAATTGGGTCGTTACACATCATTATTGAAAATATAAACAAAACAGTCATTAACTATAAATCAATCAATTACAAAATCAAATTTAGGCGTTACAAGAATTCTCAAATCCAAATAACAACTGAAGACTAAAAAATTGTTCAACAAATATATTGGTCTACTATAGCTTATCATATGTCTTCACCGAGTCTTCTATCCTGTTACATATATAAAATAAAAGGTGAATTATTTCCATAGCTGGTAAGTAACACATACACGGTATATAGATATATATGTGTTTAGAACTTAAATGCAAACATAGCTCCAATGGATATGACCTAAAGCAAGTATACTACAAGTTCAACATCATAGGTTTTCTTTGGCTCTTTTACCTTCACTAACTTAATGACATATGTCATTAATTGGAACACCCCGACCAATGGCAGGATCATCGGGCCACCATGAAGTGTATATTGTTCAAAAGCAAAGAGTTCTTAATGTAAATAATTCAAACATTTGACATTCAATCCAATTCAAACCATTCATCATTCAATACATAATAAATGAAATAGAAGTATTAAACAAAGTCTAAACAAAATTAAAGAAGTAAACAACTAGGTCCAAACTCCTATCAAGCTTAAGTAGAATTTCCACCTGAAACATGTTTAAAATAAAATGTCAACTATAAAGTTGGTGAACATTCACATGTTTTAAACACTCACACCAAAAAAAAGTTGATAAATTGTATATAAAATGCCATATGTGAACTCAAAGCATAATGAATATAGCAATCATGAACTAGCAAGCACGGCAGATTAATTAATATTAACAAATAATTTTTGACCAATGTTTAGCATTCTTAACAATGCTGAAGTTAACAACATATCACCACGGGCTTCACTCGAAGGGTAAATCAATCAATAGTGGAATGGTCAGTCCAATAGATATATCATAGTCACTAATTATGATCAATGCTCATTCTTAACTAACATTCACTAAACCTAAGGCCATTAAACTAAGTTCACCTGATAGTAGTTTAAAACTATGTTTACATGTTTCACCCCAAAAGTAAAAGCATAAAAGAAGGCTATGGAGACTCACCTTGACAAATAATATAGCCTTTGCAATAGATGTCAATGTATAGCCCAAAAAATGTCCAACACAGAAATCAACATAGATCATTCAATCACACATAAGATAATGTAACTACAGTGCGACAACTGGTTTTCCAAAGTATTGTAATAAACTAAAATATAATGATGTGTTTCAGTTTTCCTATGAAGAGTCTTTTGATAATTACATGATAAAGTCGCTATGTGACTACTTTACTATAAAAAGTGCTCACATGACACTAGCAAGTGGTTTATAGATTAATAATATCACATTATCAAGACAACAAAGTAATGATCATAATGAGGGAAAGCGAAATTGGCAAACGATGCTCTGAATGAAAGTTATGATAAACGAGTTTCAAACAGTACTCATAAAATGGCCCACATAATCATTACATTCCTATGAGGAGTGTTTGATGGTTAGAAAGATATTCAAAAATCGTGAACGTGGGCGAAAACTGTGCGCAAAACAGAGTTCGTATGAAGCCAGAATCGCGAAAACAAGTTCAAGACTCTACACGAGTTCACCGACACGTGTCCTAGGAGGCATGACACGTGTCGTTGTGCTGTCTGTTTAGAAACCCGAATTACGGTTTATGGGATATGTGAATATTGTTATGATCTTGCTAGGATATCCTGGTTATTAGGATTCTTAGAGAAACGTGAGATCAGTGTGTGAGATTAAGTTTACCGTGTGGGATCAATCAAATGAGTTCTATGATGCCCATTTTACGTTTTAAAATGTTTTTGGGCTAATATGCATACTAAAAATTGTTTGTATTTGAAAATATTGTATTTAACATATGTTTGAGACTCTATGTTTGTATAATTGAGTGTTTGTAAAACAATGATTGTTGCCCGTGGGGTTGAACATGTCAAATAAATTTTTGGTCTAAATATGGTTTTGGGATGCCGTACTCAAGAAAGTACAAGTTTGAATGATTTTCAAAGATACATAAAAGTGATGTGCTTTATGGGCATGGGGGAAATGTTTTGACACATATTATGGTTATGTGCCACTAGTTGAGACTAGTTGGATGATTTAAACGTTTTACGACTATAATTTGGAAAGAGGTCCTAAAACAGATTTTGAGAACATTTTGGGCACTATGGTGCTAGGTTAATCAAGGAAAAATTGTAACATCACTGTAATTCCGGTCGTACGTACATCCGTACGATTGTATTGTTACGACCTGAGATTTATTATTATTAATGATGATGAATTATTTGATGATTATCACTGTTATTAGTATACATATTGACAACATATTATTATACGCGTAAACCATGGGAAGTTTAGTTGTAACCCAACTAAACAGAACCAGAGAGTTTATCGCAGTTGTATTCACGAAATATGGATTATTGGTTTGAAATGGAAAGGAGTTTGGAGTTGGTTGTTACTGGTTGGTTACTAAACATAGTCAAGGACACATGGTCATGGTTTATGGAAATAGCGGTGAGACGGTGGCTGGGGCAGTTGCGACTGACCCCTACATATGCCCTATATATATGCATATTTCGGTCTATCATGGATGTGTCAGTGATATGGTTTAGTGGGTTTTGGAATTGAGATTATAATATTAAACTAATAAAATAATGAAAGTATAATTGGAAACAATTACGCGATGGTGAGGTTACGAACATAATTTAAACATGAATATTAATTTAGAAATATTAACTTAATAAATGTATTCGTGCGGGTGACGATTCACACGAATACAATTATTGAGAATAATATTCTGAAACGATACTCCATTAATTGTAAATCAAATCGAAATACGATACAAGCGTTGGATTCGCAAAGGTGACGATCTTTACGAATACGTACGTAAGTAAAGTGTTTCGACGAGATAATTAAATAATATCTAACGATATTAAAAATAAGAAAATGGATTTAATAATGTTTGTTAGGAATCACAACCTAAAATAAATCCGAACAAATAGTCTTAATTAAACAAATTAATTAACTAAATATAAATAAATCGCTTTTATGAAATAATCTAATAAAAAGTGTTTTATTTCTTTGAAACGTAATTATGTAAACAGATGTTATTTTGAATAAGCTTTACGCTAAAAACCGAACATTTAACTATGTTTATCGCGATAAAAACAAGATCGAACACACGGGGACTACGCGGGTTACTAAAGAAGAAGAAGTCATCTTCTTCTTCATTTTACACACACTCTTTCTCTCTCTAGTTCACCAAAAACGCACACACACTCTCTCTCTCTAACTTCTCACTACGATATCTATCTCGTTTCTTGGCGGATTCGCGTGATTCTTGGCCCTAAACGACCACGAGATCAAGGAGAACAAGAAAATCTCACGTTTAATCGACAAATCGAGGTAAATCTGAGTGTTACTTTTCAGTTTTTGTTTGAAAACCCTATTAGAACTTAGTTACCATCTTGTAAACGGTATTAGGGTTTTATATGGGTAAATCGGTGGTGTAGTAAACGATGGAAACCATAGATGAGCTTGTAACATGCAGGAATCGAAGGGGGAAGATGATGAGCAGTGTGGAGTCACGGCTGCAGATCGCCGAACCTGTTACAACTGACATGGGACTCGCAAACCCTTTGGTGAACCCTAGACTGACCCACGAACCTGCCATGGTTGCCCCGAACCTATGATGGTTCCAGCGAACCCTTATTTGGGTAGCGAACCTCTAGCCACGTCCCTTAGGAACAAACCTGTTGGCCGAAACCCAAATGGGCCGAACCTTACAGACCGGCGAACCCTTGGCCGAACCCTGATGCCCACAAACTACTCACGAACCTTAACTGTCAGCAGAGCCTTGGATCATCTAGGGCCGAACCTTGAGCTTGGGGCGAACCTTATGGGTTTAGCCGAACCCTTTAGCTGGGCACCGAACCATTCATGAAGGAGGCGAACCTACATGCTTCCTACGAACCTTTGCTGCGAATGCATGAGCCTCGAACTATTTGGAACTGAGCGAACCTAACCCCTAACCCTAGCCGAACCTTCTAACCTAGCCATACTGCAATTTGGGAGCCAAACCTATATCAAAAGGTTCGTTGCTCCTAAAGGGGTAAAAACTTAATTTCGTTTAACTAGGGGATTAAGGGCAAATGGGGGACATGATTTCGTATGTATATATATGTGTATACTTGTGCATGCATGGGAAACCTTAATTATTATTTTCGAAATAGGAATAAGGTTTTAATACAATCACCTGCGTACACCGTAAAAGTTGTGAAAAGAAACTAAGTAACTTCCTAAATTTGAGTAGATTATTTTTACAACTTAAGTTAAATGGTTAACTAATGCGTGTACATGCATGCACTTTATAAGTGTACACGGAATAAGGTTAGTGTCCCTAACATGGTAACTTCTAAAACTTCATTAAATATTAGGATGATGTAATTGAATAAATTATTTAGGGATAAACCTATCCTAAACAATGAGAGTTGAGAAGTTTAGACGGTTATCATTCTAATTTGGGTGATAAAGCTAAGTAACTAAACACCCAAAGATGTGAAAAGTAAATAAACTAATTGAATGAAACACTCAATTAATGGAACACTTATGAACACGAAAACGTATTGAATTACAGGTTGTTGAGTTGTTCTGATTTTCTCACGTGAGCGCGCATATTACGAAAACACTAAATCTAAGGACTCAGGTGAGTTCTCATAACCTCCCTTTTAAACTGTTTTGTTTTAAAACTCAGAGGTGAAGCATGTATACCAAATTTTTAATATTATTTTGATAACACATGGATGATACCTATTTATCAATATGATATTCATATTATGGAATTATCATTATTTATGGATTAACATTGACTATTATAACTCCGTGTGGCATTGCTGATGACCTCGATTATACGCAATGATCACATGTATTGTCACGTGGGTTACCACAATTCCGTGTATCGTTGGGTTGACTTCGGTCATCCGAGACGATTACATGTATTGTCACTTGGATTATCATAACTCCATGAGACCTTATTGTTGACTTCGGTCATCCATAATGGTCACATGTATTGTCACGTGGTTGGATACCACTCCATGAATCATGTCTTTAACTACGGTTAATTACAATGACTTCATGTATAGTCACTTATATTATTTGAGAATGTTGATGAATGTGATTGGTTGAATAGATATATGAATGATTGTCTATGATTATCTCTGATTATTTGAGTTTGTGATGTTGTGTTTGTGATTGCTTGTTTGGGTGTTGTGATGGATTATCTCGTAGGTACTCTGGTGGATTTTCTCAGATAAACATAAGCTTTTATACTCATTTTATCTAAACTTTTTATAAAACCCTTTTCAAACACAAACTTTTATACTCATTTTATAAAACACTTTTCAAGTATAAAAACTTATGATTACTCACCAACTACTTCGTAGTTGACACTTGATTTTCTTACATGTTTCAGGTGATGAAGCTAAGTAGGTTGAGAAGGATGGTCTCTCATATTTTGGACATCATCACATAGGACTCTTGGACTTAGCTAATTAACTGAAATTCTGGCGATTAGAATTTAGTTAGTTTAGCTAAATCTTTTGTGTAATTTGATGTATTTAATTCATGATGAACATGATTTTTGTGTAATTAATTTGGTTGATTGAATGATATGTGATGATTTAACTTAGATGCCCACGAGCTGTTGAACAATCTACATATCCCTCGTGGCATCCCGACGTTTCCGCCATCGGTCGGGGTGTTACAAAAATGTATTATAAAACAGTGGTTGTGTAGTCTGAGTCAAAATTGTGTTTTTGACAAATGTGTCAACCGTGGTTGACGTTGTCCTTGCTATATATGTAAAAACAAGCGTCGTGGCTGTCTTTGTTGCTTGTTTCTGGTGGGAAACAGCCGTGGCATATGTGTCGGTATAGGGGGTTAATTGATCAATTGACTGTATTTGGCTGGTGACGACCGGGCCTGCAGAGGGTGAACGTGACCCTAGACAGTGGTTTGATATTATTATAGATGCAATATAAAGACTACCTTAATGTGGACTTGGCAGGTGGTAGCCACGGACTTGGTGGATAGGTATTTGGGTTTTGGCAACCTGGTGGTTTTGGGTTCTGGTAACCCGGTTATTGGTTTGAAACTTTTCTACACAAAGTTTGTATGTTTTATGATTATGAATTCCCTTTATTATTATTATTTAAAACGTGTCATGTAAATCTTTTCCTAGTTGTGTTATCTTAATTTTTGTATAATTTAAACTTAGAACTCACCAGTGAAAATTGATCATTCGAGTATGCATATCATGGAAAGATAAGGCTTTGTGTAGCCATCGAAAGGGCAAGGTGTGATGGAAATAAAAACAAGCTGATGGAAATTTTGGCATATGTATAATGATGTAAATTATATCATGCTGGCATCTTGTATTGGAACTTGTCTTATATTAATAAAAGTTCCGCTTCTTATCTCTGTTATACCATGTGTTCTGTTATAATTCCAATTTAGTGATAGTCTTAGGAGACGTGCCTCACAAGTTGGAACCGTGATAGTACCCTCATAGCATCAGCTTCAGTTGTTGATTCGAAGACTGAAGACTGTAGCTGAGTTGAAGTGAAGATCTTTATGTTATTGTTTTTGTATTTGTTTAGTTTAATATTATTTTATTTAGTTTGTATTTTGTTTTGTTTTTGAACTTTGTAAATTTGACTAAGTGTTGCTTCATCGATACTAATAGTATCGATAGTGATAACATCGATATTGTTAGTATTGACACTAGTCACCATCGATACTAACAGTATCGATGGAATGCCTATAAACAGGCTAGTCTCGATACTAATTGTATCGATTCTGTGCATAATTATGATTTCTTAATTATGTAATTTCTCTTTGATTGTACAAAATCAATTCTAGTTATTAATACAAGAAGAGTGACTTTTGATTCATTGAATTGTTCTTTTGCTACTTGTTTACATTGGTGTTCAAACATGATTCTATGGATTCCGCACGTAGTGTCATGTTATACCAGATCATATAGATCCTAGATACGGATCTACAAGTGTTATCAGAGTAGCTTCTCGTTTATGATCTTGGTTTAACAAAGTATTGGTGATTCTATCGATTTTTTGAAGACAATCTGATGATATTTTGATTTTTTTTCAAGTGATGAAATGAAGATTTTTCATTGAAGATAGTAGCTGCACTCGAATACTTGCCAAAAGTTTGAAAATTTTTGTTTCGAGACTGCTAATCTCGACAAAAATGTTTATCAGGTTATTATTCATCGATATTGCTAGTATCGATAGCCTATCCATGAATATTAACAATATCGACAGCTTTTCATCGATATTACCAATATCGAGTACATTCTCATCGACACTATTAGTATCGACGATCTAATATCGTCGATATTACTAATATCTACTAATCAGTTCTGGAAATTTTCTAAGTGTTGTTAATTCAACAAAGACATCTCCAAATGGCCAACTTATCTTCTCTGTCAGCATTGTTATCAGATAATGAGGCTGGTACTATGACCAAGCCTCCGAAGCTTGTTTCACTGAGTGAGTACTCATCATGGAGTGCTCATTTCGAACCATTCTTATCCATAGTCAATCCAAGCCTTACGATACCTTTAATGGAAGGATATGAGTAGCCTCAGCTCAATGGGTTTTACAAGAATGTCTCTCGTCTTACTAAAGATGAGAAGAAACTTTATGACCTAGAGAAGAAAGCTTATCCTCTACTCACCATGGCACTGACCAAGGAAAATTTTCAATCTTTTAAATCACATAAAAGATCTAAAGCATTGTGGGATGCTTTAGCAAAAATATGTGAAGGGAGTGACCAACTAAAAAGGAGTAAGAGAACTCTTCTTAAGAAACAACTAGAAGTGTTCAAATGTCTGGACAATGAAATTTTGAAGAGCTTGTGACTAGATACACTTTACTGTTGAGTGAGCTAAGTAATTTGGATAATGAAGTTTCTCTAGAAGAACAAATGACAAACTTCTTGATGCACTTCCATCTTCATGGGAGACATATGTCATGATCATAAGAGAAAACACAGACTTGGAGATTACTGAACTTGATGTATTGATTTCCAAACTTCAATCTTTTGATCCAGACATGCAGAAGAAAAAAGCTGGAAACAAATTTTCAACTCAAAATCCAGGCCTTTACATGAAACCCATTGTAGCTTCTGCTACCACTTCAGGTTTAGTGGCATTTTTATCAAGTACTGAAGATGGTGAAATATCTACTGTTATTGATGACACAATAGAGGTGTATTTTACCTATGCAACTGGCAAAGAGAAAACATCAGGCAGCAGATCAAAGTTGATGAATGTGAAGGTGCCACAAGAGCATTTAGCCTATTTCATGCAATTTTTCAATGCATATGATTCTGTGGTGCTAGATGATGCTCAAGGCTTACAGATGAGGATATGGATCAACTGGATCTAGATGATTTGGTGGATATGGACATTCAATGGCAGATGGCCATGTTGACTAGAAGAGTAAGGAGATTTCTGCAGAGAACTGAAAGGTCTGAAATTTCAGGAAATTTGAAAAGAAACTTGGTTTCTCTAAATAGAAAGTCAAATTTTACAATTGTGGAAATCTTGGACATTTTGCAAGAGAGTGTGAGATGCCAGTTAGGAACAGTTCAAGATTTGAAGCTGGTAATAAACAAGACAAGTTTGATCCCCAAAGAGGAGCTGTTGTTGCTTCTACTTCTTCAGCCACTACATGTTCAAAGACCACTCCTCCAGTAAAAGATAAAGCTTTGCTTGTAGAAGATCAGTTTGGAGCTGATTGGTTATCATATGTTGAGGAAGTTCAAGTTAATGATGAATCTCATGTGGCATTTATGGCTCAGACAAGCTAGAAAAAGGTTGATTTATCATCAGCAAGAAATCTTAATATTAAACCAAATTGTCTGAAGTGTTGTGCTTATCCAGCCAAACTTGATATGGTGGCTAAGCACAACCAATCATTGATTGATGAATTGAATGATCGAACAAAGAAATATAATCAATTGAGTGTTTGTCTAATGCTCAAATGATCTTGAATAACATTGTGGCTAATCATGTACGAAATCCAGGTACCCAAGGGATTGGTTTTAAGGCAGTTCCTCTTCCTATTAACCATCTTTATGGGTCACTTCACGAGGAGCCAAATGTTATTCCATATTATGCTAAATCCTCTAAGAATTTAGACTTTTTTTTCAAATGATTTATCTAATTTGTCTAGTTCTGTCAGTATTAAACATCAGGAACAAAGATACATGATCCAATAATAATCAAGAAAGAAGTTTGTGATTGTCACACCTCGAGCTGACGGGCTGGATCGACTTTCCCGTCGGGTGGAAGGTTTTCAGGGCGCGATATCGGGTGATAATCATAGTGATCAAATTGTTTACATGGCACATGATATATAATGAGAAATACTAACATGACATTCAATACATAGAATTACAAAGTTAAATTACATAGTACGTGTTCATAATTTAACTAGATAAATCTACTCAAAGGAATCGTATAGTTTCTATCTTGTAGCTGCACAAGATATACAAAAGAGATTCAAAATGTCATCAAAATATATGCATCCCAAAAAGCAAGCTAGGTCTTCTATAAAGTCCTCTAACTTAATCACTGATGCTTGGTAACTAGACATGTTCGTCACCTGAGAAAACATGCATTTAAACAAAGTCAACACTAGGTTGGTGAGTTCATAAGTTTAGTTATTTAAAATCTTTCAGAGTTATTTACACAACATCTTGTAAAACACAAGTCTCAGTTATTCTCATTTGGCATTAACTCATCCCCATGTCATCTCTATAGATACACCTACAGATAGGATATTGTCCAGTCAAGCATGCTTATATATAGGGCATACGTAGTGGACAAGCCCCAGCTGACATCCCACCACACACTTGACAGAACTCAATAACACATGTATTGTAGCTATTGATATCCATTTCATCACCCATAGACTTAATCACAATCAAGATCTCCAATATTAAACCATTACATTAGCATGATATGAACATAACACATTATATTTCTAAGTAGTACAATTCTCCACGGTTATAAATGGTGGAATTACCACATATATTAATGGTGGTATTACCCTTTGACTTACTATTACTCACATCTGATTAGGAAGTGAGAGCAAGTCTGACACGTAGTCATATCCCAATAGGTGATCAGAATTAAATTGACCACATTGCAGCCACCACAAAGGCAAACCACAATGTCCTCAATTAAATCCGGATTCATTAGTTTTCACAAGACCTCACAACTATCTGCCACCAGTTTATGACATGAGTGAAGTCAATCTCTTAGTTTGCCAGTCCACATAATAGAAGTGGTGAGATAATTAGCAGACACTATCATACTCTCATCATCTGATAGAGTTGGAATAGGCTTACTAAAAGTCAAAAGAGTTATTATAGTTCTCAACCCATAGCCATTAACTCATAACAATCCAATAGGCATAGCACACATGTTCTCATAGGTATAACAGATCAATTCGCTTAGAATTAACTGAAATGATTCCCAAAGACTTAACAGTTATAAATTTCCTTAGAATTAATAAAATAATTCAATAGGAATAACATGTATTCCTCATGAGATTTACAGTTGTAATCACCGAGGAATAACAGTCTTATCACTTAGTAATCGTATATATCGTCTAACAGAAATAACAGTTATACACTCGCAGTCATCAACTTTTACATAATAAGGCGTAGAGTTGTAGTGACAAAGTAAAAACCTTATTACCATAAAATGTACTAAAACATTTAATAAAATTTTTAGCATGTTCTCAACCCCACAGTTAAAACCAAAAGATTAATAAAAAGGGGCATATGAACTCACCTGGATGTTGTAGTGGTTGACCAAGACTCAAGAAACACACGCGTTCACTTGTTGTGATGATGTTGTATTCACGATCCTGTGTTTGATTTGTTTGTGTTCACATTGTTAACAATAGTATATGTTTAATAGTTTTGGCGAGAACTGTGCAATCCGACTAAGTGTCCTAAAACCCCACTAATGAGTTACTAGGTTTATTAATACAAAGTTTTATGTTTTTACCTCTAATAAACCCTTAACCATTAGCTTACTTGATGTGAATCAAGCTTGTATTAAAATAATACATGTTTCTAAGTTATTAGAAACATAAAGTTTTAAACTTTCATGTTTCATTTATAAAATTGTTACACTTATTTTATATAAAAAGTGTTTTATTAATACTTTATGTTTATATTGTAAAAGAATTTATTTGAATACTGTTTATTAAATTAACTTGCATAAAAGATTAAGTTTAATTTATAAAACTAAGTTTAAACTATATAATCTATTTTAACACCTTAACAAAATTCTTACGTGTTCTTAACTTGCTTGAATCCCCTTGATCACCCTAGTGTTTTCTATTTGTTATCCAACTCATGTTTTAATTTATAGACATTTAGTCTATAAATTTTAAGTGATCAAACTATGTTTTGGATAGTGTTGATGGGTCATAGGATTTGTAACCATTGAGTAACCTTACTAGACTCCAATCGATACTATACATCCTTATCGCTATCCATATATTGATTAATTAGTAAAACATATATATATATATATATATATATATATATTTATATTTATAGTTATATATGTTTGGTAATGGTGTAAAAATCAAGTTGGTCCATTGAAAGAAACTAATATTGGCCAAGACATCATTGCCAATTTTGTCATCTTCCACTCAATACCAACCATCCAATTTTTGCTTAAAATCTGTTGTATTTACGGACCCAGGAACATAAATTTGCTTAGGAAATTAGCATAGACAATCCAAGGATAATATCAACTAAATCTAATATCAGCTAACACGTGGAGACTTTAGTATCTCGACACCGATGCTATCATCTGTACACCCTTTTCTTGTTCCATTTTCGATTAATCTTACTTGATTTTTAGACTCAGACACGTGAGGAATACGGAACTGTTAATATTGATGCAGCTTGGGTAGTGTCGAAGGCTTACTATCGACAATAATCTGAGTTTAGCATGATTGTTCTCGTCGACATTAACAAGCTCAACCAAAAGCAGAAAGTCGAAGGCTCACTGGAAGAGAGCTGGGAACTTTTCTCATCTATCGATCCTTACCTCTACCAGGTTTTCTTGCATCAACACTACACCCAGTTACTTTCCATCCCACCTTCGACCATCCTAACCTTAAATCAGCATGTTCTTCAAGTCCTAAACTGGTTTTTAGTGCACAATCTAGCTGTGTTGAAGTGAGAAAACCGGTTTCAAGTTCAAGCAACAAAACAGTGAAAACTTACCTTTTTCTGCAGAAACTTCTATCTAAGATTCCGGCCAGAATACTTCGAACTAGCTCCGATCCCTTGTACTTCCAGCTTCCACTCGTCGAGACGGTCGTTTCGATATATTATTTGCGCGATTTGGTTAAGGAATGAAGAAGTTATGGTTGATTTTGTGGGGGATTTCTAGTGTAAACTCAAAACCGGGATTTTGAGTTTAGAGAGAGAGTGTGAATGAAATAAATGGAGGAGGAAGAGAAATATGGGGTTTTATTTAGATTTCTTTGATTATTTTTGACGAGTTTCAAAATTGTAAAACGTAAAATATTATATTTTACTTATTTTTACTGTTTCGTTCACGATCAGACCGTTAAATCTCGTTCTTTAGTTACGTAACGTTAATTACGTGTAGTTTTACTAAAATAGTTTTATAAAATTCTTTTTAGGTGGTAATTCCTAATAATTATTATTTTTATTTTATTTTTATTATTTTAACGTTCGTAATCGTTTATTTTCGCCGTTTCGTCAGAAAACATAACTTACGCGCGTTTTCGTACAGAGCGCTAACTGTACGAATACAATCGTACGTTTCATTTTCTGATTTGGTTTTCTATTTTTCAGTTGTTGTTCAGAACGTTAAACTCACAGGTATGCTTGTGTGAATCGTCACCCACGCAAACACACTGTCAGTTCATCGTTAGTAAACGGTACTGAACGGTTGTTTGAATTGTACATTCTCACAGACGGACTAAACTAATCCTAACTGTTTTCACATTGTTATGAGTAGTTTCACATTGTTTTCTCACTGATTTTGTCGGTTATCTGATTTCTGTTATTTGTGGATTTCAGATCACAACCGATTTGTATTTGTCATTTGTTTTCACCCTTGTTATTTCTCGTGATTTCTTGTATTTCTGTACTTGAATTTTCATTCAAATACATACAACTAATATACTGTTCTTTAGCCCTGTTTTCACTCAAGTGTTTATCAAATAGTCATTCACGCATAGTTATACACACATAGTTATCTACACATAGTTATTTACATATAGTAATGGTGTAAGCACACATACCGTACGGATTGCCGGACGATCTGGTACTAGTTGTCACAATGATGATGATGAAGAAGAAAATGGAAATGTGTATGGTTTAGAATTTGATGTTAAACAGAAAATTGATGTAACAAATGTGATTGATAATAACAAAGATTTTGAGTTTTTCTTGATTGAAGATGTAGACATTAGTGATGAATCTATTAAAAAGGAATCTGATATTCCTAGAGAAAGATGTCTGTTTACTGAACCAAACCACACAATGTATTATACTATTAAAGGAAAAGATGAAATCTTCTGTGATGATGTTTATCCATTAAGTTTGGTTAAATCAGCATTGATAGACAAAGTTTTTATGAAACCTAATGAAAAGATTTTTCGAAAACCAGATCAAATTTGTGAAAAGGATTGGGAAAGTATAGGCAAACGTAATTTTGTTAAAAGACAAACTGTTCAGAAAGACTCTGAAAAATTATCATGTCAACCCAATGCTGATTTTTTTCAAAAATAAAAGTTCATTGTCTTCATCACAAACTTATTCTTCTCAAGTATTTCCACTTGTGAATCATGTTGTACATAGTGGTAAAACTGTTGAGTTTAAACAATCTGGTTGTCACACCCCGAGCCGACGGGCTGGATCGACTTTCCCGTCGGGCGGAAGGTTCTCAAGGCGTGATATCGTGAGTGATAATCGTGATGATCAGATTGTTTACATAGCATCAATGTTAAGAATAATTAAAGCACGATGACATTAAACTAGAATTTACGGAGTTAAATTTCAACTGTCAACATATGATAATTTAACTAAGTAGATCTAACAAATGAACCATAAGTTTTCTATCTTGTAATCGTACAAGATATCAAAAGTGATTCACAGTAGTCAACAAAATATATGTGCTTCATAAAACTACTAGGTCCTCTATCTGGCATCCTAGCATGCATTCCTGAAACCTTAGTTTAGTCCTGTACATCACCTGAGAAAGCATGAAAGAAAACAAAGTCAACACAAAGGTTGGTGAGTTCATGTAGTTTAGTTTTTGAAAAATAGCTTTTGCAACTCCTTTAGGTAACAACCTTAACCTCATTAACATCACCTGTATCATCCAACTCGGTATGCTTATATATAGGGCACACGAAAGGGTCGAACCTACAACCTGCCCAGACGCCGTCCCTCCACATACTAAGTCACATAGGACATTGTTATTAATGATAATTAAGCGTCTTACCTATCTTCATGTTTCATTCCCATGCTAGTTTCAAACATTTCATTTAGAAGTCTAAAACATGAATACATTAGCATTTACCAATCCGTTCGGTAACAACCTTAATCTCATTAACATCACCTGTATCATCCAACTCGGTATGCTTATATATAGGGCATATGAAAGGGTCGAGCCTAAACCTGCCCAGACGCCATCCCACCACATACTAAGCCACATAGTACATTGCTGTTAATGATAATTAAGTGTCTTACCTACCATCCACTTCTATGTTAAAATTTGATTTCCATAAATTGAAATACCTCTGATTTCCTGGGTTCACCATGTCCTCATGATTTTCCCAAAACGTTTGTAGAAGTATAATATTAAATGGTTAATTAAACTATTAACTAATCATTTAAATACAACTAAGACATGATGATTGGGCCTTGTTTGACTCAATCATTTAGACTTAGTTGTTGGTGGTTGTCCTAGTTGTACCCTCTCATACGTGGCCCATATCAGGCATGACTCACAAGGAGTCTACCTGTGTGTGCCGGGACTTTAATGATGCCCATATCAGCTTGACCCACTGGTCTGCTGTACATGCCGGGACTTTACGGATATCCTTTGATTCTTGATCTTCTTTGATTCTCTTGATTTCGTTTGATAGTTCACGTTATTGCCCATATAGTTTGACTACAAGAGTCTACTATTTATGCCGGGACTTTATGTGTGTTACACGTGGTCTTGATTTCTATACAACTGACATCGACCTTAACTCAAGCGTTAATGATTTCATTAGATATTAATGATTTCATTATTTCAATGATTCACACACAGTTATGATTTCCTTGAGTCTCTTGATTTTGATCTTTAGATTTCCATGATTTCACAACGATTATAGATTTATGAGTAGGATCCTTCGTTTACTGATCACACACTGGATTTGATTTCCATTGCTTTTGATCTTTAGCTTTTGTTATTTTGATTTCACTTTGAATTTAGATTCTGGAATTTGAATTCAATGGACTAAGGGTTTGTTTAAAGTTTAGAATTAAGGTATTACTCATAAGAGTAATTACTTAACTTGTTAGTTAATTGTGAATAGCAATTTCCTAGAAAGGAGTCTAGGAGTATAAACAAACATATATATATATATATATATAAAGCATATAATAAGTAAAAGCATTTACGTAAAACAATTTAAATAAAACAGTTTACGCATGCTTCTCATCCCCGCGTTTGAAAACAAAATGTTTAGAAAAGGGGCAATGAACTCACCAGTGTTGCTCCGTACTGTACTACCACAAAATGCGCGCTCGTTTGTTGTAGCTTAGGTTTCTTCAGTTCCTGAGTTGTTTTAAGAAAACCCGAATACGATAAGTATACGTATTAGTCGTCGTATCTAAGGTTTGGTCTCAATGTGCAACTAAGTGTCCTATATTACTAATGTGTTTCTAAGATTTAATCTAACTAGTCTAACTTAAATACCCATTTGTAACCCGTATACCAATAGTTAATCATAACAAGTTCTTTAGTTAACTCGTTTCTAATTGAACTTATTTTAAGTCAAATGTTAAGTCAAAATCATTTGTTTTAAATTTAATAAAGTTCACAAAACATTTCCTTTTATTAAAATATCCTTCACTTGAATTAAATTAATATTTAACATATGATGGGCTTAAGTTAAGTCCATTGGGCCTACCTCGGCCCATTGCTAGTCTTTGATTGTCAAATGATTACCAATCGAAATCCTTAAATAATTCAACATAGTTAATCAACTCAAGGCATCCAATTAAGTTATACGTATTATGATTCTTCTTAAGGTTTAAGTATTAGTAATTAAACCACACTCCAACCTTTAATCCTTTGTTTTTATCTACATGATTTCATAATAATTTCCCCAAGTGTCGAGTTAAATCAATAGATATTAACATCTCACAATGAATTGTTAGGGTATTTTTTAAAGAAACCCTTGTTATTATGAATTTAACCCATGATTACCTTAATTACTCCTTACCATTTATATGGCCTTAGTATGTTTTTATTTTTTTTTTATTTTTTATTTATTTATTTATTTTTTTATGCTCATGCACTAGTTCCCCATGCATGGGTCACGTAACCCACCCCATGCACTCACAAGAGGATCTTCGCTTTATACTGGCACACCCACATATCTAAGGTTATCTTCTATGTATGAAATCATGTGGTCTCATTCCCGGTTATTCAACCGAATAAATGCTTCGTGTTAACCGAATGTGGTTGGGCAAAATAGAAAAAAATAAAAACGTATGAGGGTAGCCATGAGAGTTGTTGGTTTGCCTAGATCAAAAAGGTTTCTAGGTTCGCTGCTCAGTTACATCCTCCAAAGGTTCGGCCATCTCTTGTTCTCAAGTCTAGGTTTGCTTCTATCCCAAGTCTAAAGGATCCACGGTTCGGCTAATGAGGGTGGGTTTGGTGAACATGGGTTCGGCTGCCTTGAGAGGTTCGGCCAAATCAGAAAGTAATCCAGGTTCGGCTCTACCAAGGTTCGCCCTTCCTAGGGTTGTTATGGTCAAGGCTCGGCTCCATGCACCATGTTAGTGACATCAGGTTCGCCTAGGGAAAAAGGTTCGGCTGCTATTAGGGTTTGCTGGGCAAAAGCTCGACCAACACAAGGTTCGGCCCTCATGAGGTTCGGCCACCCCTCTGCCCAGCTCAAGGAAGGTTCGGCTGAGGCACTTGGTAGGCCGCATGCAGGTTCGTGGCCAGTTGTTTCTTGCAGGAGGTTCGGCCCTATGCAAATGGGTTCGGCCGATCGAGATTTGTCACAACCTGCATCTTCTTCTTCACGAAATCAATCCTGGTTAGCTACAGATCATTCCCATGGTTTTCCCTATACTTATACTATCTCATTTAGTCAAGAATGAACCCTACAATCATTTAAACTTGCAACCGTGTACACGTGAAAGGTTTAGAAGTAAAACCGAACATAAAACCATAGATTTACCTCGAATTTAATGGATGAAAGCTTAGATTTTATGTACTTTCTTGATCTACGGAGGATTGTGGTCGTTTTGACACCAAGAACTCGTGAATCCAATGAGAAATCACCAAGAAATCTTAGAGAGAAGGTTGAGAAAAAATTAGAGAGAGAGAGAGAGGGAGGGAGACGAATTTGGGGAGGAAAAGTGGTAGGTGGAGGTTGGTTGTAGAATTAAATGGCTTCATTAAATGTCTTAAAATACCCGATAGGTTTGGTCTCGTTCGGTTTCGCGTTAAGATGTCGGTTCTTCAAAATTTTCCGAAACGAAACGACTCGGTTTATAAAATAAGATTTATAAATTTATTTTAGGTGGTTATTCCTAGTAAATTAACTAAATATCTTCCATTTATTTTAAATTTTCAAAAATATTAAATTTACTGTTTAAAATCGAATCGTGTAGTCGTCATGCGTATTCGTTCGAATCGTCACCGGTACGAACACGACGATGACTATACTTTTCAATATTGTTTTCTAATTATCGGATATCATTCAGAATGTTAAACTCCAGATTTATTCGTGCAGATCGTCACCTATACGAATAACCGTCGATTTAGCATTCACGTAACGATATCCGTGTTGTTTTGTTCTGTAAAGCCTCACATACGTTGATACATAATAAAATCCTAACAAATAATCACATTATGGTTCTGTGTTGCCATATACTAATCTGACTGATGAACCATGTTTTCTGAGTTTTGTTTCTCTGAATTGATTCTGAATTCACTGTTTGATAATACGAAATGATAACAATACATGATGTGAACATGACATACAATGAAATACATATAGTTTGTACCTGATTACTGTTCATGTCACTGTTGAGACCACTATTCCGGTACTGTTCCGGCACTGATGTTACACTGGTATCAATGGCCCTATAGCTACATTTTCACATGGGTCTAGTTCAAATTCTAAGGTCTAGAAAATAAGTCTATCAAAGGATTCTAATCAATCACAAGTTGTTCATTCCAAGAGGAGTAGGAAGAAAACACCTACCAAGCCAATTAATTTGATTGATTTCATTACCTCAGTCTTAACTGCACATACCTCAGCACCAAAACATCATTCAAAGCTAGTGAAGTGGAAAGAAACGTGTCAAACCATTTGTTTTCACACCCAAATCAACTTTTGGAAATTCTAAACCGATTAATTTTGTCAAATCAAAAGTTGTTCCAAAGAAAATGACTAAATTTGTTAAACCAATGGTGAAACATCAGAATGAGACTACTCCTTAGAAGCCAATTCCTAATCGAATTTGAATTGTTAAGGCAAAAGTTTCTATTGATTCCACTGTTTGTTTAACTTCTGGTATTTAATCTGTTTCTCCAATCCATGTTAAAAGTCATAAGACTAAGACATGGATTCCAGTTTATCATTAATTCATTTTCTATATGTGCAGGACTCCTTATCAAGTGCTCAACAGAATATATGGTACATTTGATAGTGGATGTTCTCAACACATGACTGGAAATTTGGAGCTTTTGAGAAATGTTAAAAGAACGAATGGTGGATATGTTAAGTTTGTTGGTAACACTGGAGGCTATATTACAAAAGAGGGAGTGTTATCAAATGACAGAATAAGCTTTGAGCACGTGAGCTTTGTGGAACAACTCAAACATAATCTGATGAGTGTTTCCCAAGTTTGTGACAAAGAATATTATGTTATATTTGATAACAAAGCATGCTACATTCTGAAGCCTGGTGTGGTGATACCTGAAGACTAGATTGTTGTTACAGCTCCCAGACACAGCAACACATATCAGCTGGATATGTCTTCTGCTTCATCATCTTCTCAAATTACATTTTTCTTTTCTAAAGCTACTGAAAAAGATTCAATTATATGGAACTGACGAATGGGACATGTTTATTTAAGAAAAATGAACTTTTTGGTCAGAAATGGTCTTGTTGAAGGTGTTCCATCTCAGTCTTTTGTTATGTCTGATCACTATATCTCTTGTAAAAAGGGGAAACAGCGCAGGCAATCACATAAGCCTAACATCAGTGCCGGAAACGCCACCGGAACAATGATCTCAACAGTAACATGAACAGTAATCAGGTACAAACTATACGTATTTCAGTGTATGTCATATTCATATCATGTATCATTATCATTTCATGTTATCAAAGAACAAATTCAGAATCATTTCAGAAAACGAAGCTCAGAACTATGGTTCATCAGTCAGATAATTACCTGGCAATACAGAACCATCATGTGATTATTTGTTAGGATTTCATTATGTATAAACGTATGTAAGGCTTTACAGAACAAAACAACAACGGATGTCGTTACGTGAATGCTAAATCGATAGATTATTCGTATAGGTGACGATCTGTATGAATATATCTGAAAGTTTAATGTTCTGAATGATGTCCAATAATTAGAAAACCATATCGAAAAGTGTAGTTATCGTCGTATTCGTACGGGTGACGATTCGAACGAATACGCGCCACGGCTAAACGATTCGATTTAAACAAGCAAATTAAATATTTTCAGAAATTTAAAATAAACGGAAGGTAATTAGTTAATTTACTAGGAATAACCACCTAAAATAATTTTATAAACTCTTGTTTTAAAACCGAGAAGTTTCGTTACGAAAATGAAACGAAAACGACGTTTTATGCGAAACCGTGCAAAACCGAACGAACCCGAACGAACCCGGGTATTTCTAACCCATTTAATGTGGCATTAATGACCACAACCACCACCACCAACTAGCTCCCAACTCCATTTTCGTTCTCCACTCTCTCTCTAGAAACCATAGCCTCAACTTCTTCATTTATCCACGAAATCGAACGATTTTGGTGTCAAAACAACCACCACAACTCGTAGATCATAGAAGTACAGGGGATCTAAGCTTTCATCCGACTGATTCAAGGTAAAATTCAAGAATTCATGTTCGGTTTTAGGGTTTTCTAAACCCTAGACTCGAACCCACCTAGGACCGGTTTTAAACCACCTCATACCTTAGGTTCTTCACAAAAACGTCTTAGAATGTTGTAGGAACAAACCCTATCTCGTTCTTTGGTTGATCAGCTTGAAAATCAGATGTTGACACCCACCAGGCCGCTACGGCCGAATGGCCAAGCACAGCTCGGCCGAATAGCCTTGGCTGAACCAACATGCCTTCATTCGGCCGAATGGCCAAGCCGGATAGGCCTCCAGCCGAAGCAGCAGCCATTCGGGCCAGGTCTTTTTTGGCCAACACACTTTCGCCCACATGCACCCATTCGGCTAGGACCATTCGACCATGCTCCATTCGTTCGGCAGCCTTCAGGCGGCCAGCCGTCCTTCGGCCTAGTGCTGCCATTCTGTAGGCCCAATCCTGGTTCGGTCGGCCCAAGTATCACCCTATTCGGCCTAAGATCTTGATTCAATCGGCCATCCCCATTCGGTCCAGACATAGTCGGCTTAAACCTTCATTCGGTCAGTCCTTGCCTTTTCGGTCGGGTCTCAATCAGGGGTACCACATTCGGCCCAAGCACTTGTCCTTCGGTTACTTGGTCGGGCTTTGGGTCTAATCGGTTGAGCACAGCATCCACCCAAAAAGCAATTCCTCCACATACCTCCACCACCATAGAAACCACCCAAACCACACCATCATCTCCTACACATAGTCTCATCTCACCGCCACATTCTCCAATTCCAATTCACTTCTAAGAACCACCACCATCACCACCCAAGAACCGTAAAGACAAAGGCAAGGCACTATTACAAACTCCATCACCCTACATGCATGAGAAGAAGCTCGTGGATCTGGAATGGTTACAAGAACGTGTGTTCCAATTGGAACAGGATTCAGTCACTAAGGACGGACAGATTCTCGGCTTACAGGAAGCCATGTTCAAAGTATGTGATATGCTTAGAAAGCATCACAGGGATCTCGGTCGCCTAAAGAAAGAAAACAGACGTCTGTCAAAAGTAATTGAGGAGCTGAAAGGATCAAATCCTGATGTTCAGGAAGAAGATAAGGCTGAGGATGACAAAGATGATGGTGATAAGGAAAAGAAAGAAAAGGAATATGAGGATGTTGACAAAGATGACGAGAAAGATGACAAGAAGGATGACAATGATGATGATGATGATGATAATGCTGCTGGCGATGTGGGTCAGGGAACTAGTTCCTCTGGACAATAGGAGGAGGAACCCGCTAAGGATGTTACAGAAGGTGATGCTTTAGAGAATCCGCCTTCCTCAGAGAAGCCTCTTGATTACTTTGATGATTTATTTGAGGACCTTCACGAGAACTTTATGTTTGATGGATTTAGATACGAGCTCAGTGTAGCGGGACTTGAAAAATTGTATGCTGATGTTTCCATGGATTCAGTTATTGATGTCGTATGTGATCAGGAGAGGAAAGAGACAGCTGAATCTTCTACAGGAGCATCTGCAGAAGAAAAACCAGAGAACATCGTAATCGGCAATGTCTTTACGGATCCATACGTTAAGTACTTGCATGCTCACAAGTATGTCGACCCTCAAGAAAAGGAAGTTGCATCGCTTGAAAAAGTGATCGATAGCTGGTTTGATCGATAGAGCGATTTGTGACAATCCGGCAATTCGCGGTTAACTCCGTTAACCAGAAACTAACCGAAAGGATGTGAAATTGAACAAAAACAAACTACCAGGGCTTTAATCAAACACATTAATGTTGTAAATATCAAAAATTGCAATGATTGTATTTATATCTAAGTAAAAGCCTAAATTTTGACTTTCCAAGTCAAAATTCGTTTGAGTTAGCATGCAAAGGTCAAAATTCCTCATTAAAACCAATTGGTAACCGAAATTATCAACTTAAATCATCACATTGATGATGATTTACGATTATTGTCAGTTACTAAACTTGATGATCATCGAATTTATCTCAATGGGTACTCAAAGGTTAGAAACCGTCAAGAAATCATCAAATTCTCACAATTCGACTCCAATATCTTGAATTGGGTATTCAGAACATCAAGTCGGCCTCTTTAGAGACTATTGCACATTACAATTTGATTAAAGAAGCATTGAGTAGAAGAAACCGAGTGGAAGGTGCCGAAACTCAAATCCATAGTCGAACTACTTCAAATTGTCATCAAATCAAGTAAGTGTTTGTTCATATACATTCTAAGTATGCCGAATAAGCTTAGCCATGTGGCAATTCGGGGTATTAACATCGAATTACAAGAGATTAAATTCTAGGGTTCATCATCTTTAAGTTTTGGGGATTCTTGATCAATCGGGTGTAAAAATTTAATTAAATTATGTTACAAGCTTCTGAATGTACCGATTAACGAAATACATATGGCAATTTCATGAGGTGATATCGAATTAATGGGAGTCGAGTTCTAGGGTTCTTGATGGAAACCTATTTGGGGGTTTCGTATCAAATGAGGTTAAAAACGAAATTGAATTGTATAGATAGTTTCAGAAGGATCCGATTAGGAATAAACCTATGTTAATTTTGTGAAACAATAACAAATTATATGAATTAGAGTTTTAGGGTTCATATGCAAAATGATTTTGGGGGATTCGGTCGTGATGGGTTTAAAAGTCAAATCAAATGGTGCTATCAGGTTCAGAACCCACCGACTAACAATACCCACGTATCAATTTCATAATATCATAACGAATTGTTAATGATCACGTTCTAGGGTTCTTAACTTAAATGGATTTGGGGATTTTGATGAAACTGAACTTAGTTTTCAAATTAAATACCACAGATAGGTTCGAAATCCCTAGTGCAATCAAAACCCTATGCTATTTCAGATTTACATCAATGATTTAACAAATTCAAGTTAAGAAATTTGGAAGTTGGGTTCGAATCCGATTGGGAGTGTAAACCTGATTAAATGGATGAATTAGATACACACCTGTACTCGTTTGGATCCCCTGAACCAAAGCCCCATGGTTCGGGGATCGATCGTGGGCAAATCAAGGTTCAATTCGAACCAAATTGGTTTTGGGTTAAGAAACAAAAGGGAACCAGGGAGTTTAAGATTAAATGAATTGATTTTGGAAGTTTGTTGCAAATGATGAGAAGGGTCGACTGGTAGGGAGTGAGTATTGAGTGTGGGAGGTCATGGGTTCGACCCATGCCTCATTGGTTTTGAAATTTAAACCAAATTTTTAGTATTTTAGTCATAACTTCTTCGTTATAACTCCGATTTGATCCATTCAAATTGCGTTGGAACCGTAACGGAATCCCGAACGAAATTATATAATAAAATTTATATTTTAACCCGAAAACGAAATCGCGTATAATTACGCTTATAAAATCATAAGCAACTGTATGATTTTATTAAACGATTTCAAAGTTACGTATACATACGTATGTATGTTCCTAACACTCTAACATACGTGTGGTGACACGTATGTGATTTCGAGCACAAAACGACATTCCGAATAACACTAGGTTATTGTTAAAACCCAGGTTCTTCGTAGGAGGACTTTATACGCGAGTTCACGTGTGATTGATCATTCTGCTACAATCAAAGGTGCGTACACGGCCCCTTTCTTATTTTAACTGTTTTGGGGGAGAAAACATGTGCAACAAACACTTTTAGATACATATCACTTGCATGAGTTAGCTGTTTACATTAAGTGCAAACATAGCATTACAAGTCCTTACATTTCGAACCGTTTAGTTTGCCGTAGTGCAAAGCGTGGTAGTTGGAAATAGATCTATTAGGTTTGACAAACCTCACTTGGTAGATGGGATCTACGCAAGTGTTTGACTGACCAAACACTCATTACTATTGTTTGTGATAGACAATAGTGGCAAGGCAAAACATGCGTTAGCATGCAACAGTCAGCTTCGGTGTCGACCACTTATGTAAATAGTATAAATGACTAGCTATCATGACTATGCATGTGTGATTATGTTATCTGCAAACTTTATATTCAAACTGTGGTTTCAACATTTGTGAATGCTTAAACCTGTGTAATGCACCAACCTTTGTGTTGACTTGATTTACATGTTTTCTCAGGACGCTAAGGTGCACAAGAAAGCAGGCATGGACTAGGAGATTGAGTCGCATGCATGTCTTTACATTATAGTTATTTGGATTTGAACATTTGAAAACTTGGCATTGTAATTTACATTTTACAACTGTTATGTTTGTTATTGTTTTAAAACGCTTCCGCAAACTTTGAAAACTTTGATGGTACAGTTTTAGACCAAAGTATGTTTTGAAAATCATATAGAGGTCTTCGTTATGTCTAATGATCTGAGATCCTGGTTTGTCACGTTCCCAAACGGTATGATTCCGTTAGTTGAAAATTGGGGGTGTGACAGATTGGTATCAGAGCCATTGGTTATAGCGAACTAGGTTTGCATTTGTAGACTTAGACTATAACTGTTAGACATTAGACACGCATACTTACACATATCACTTAGAAATTACATATGGCATTATGTAATAGACTTGCTTACACATTCCATGGCACTGCACTTACATATGGTATTATGTAACAGGCATGGCATCTTCATCATCAGTACCATACATATACATTGATGATTCAGAGGATGAGGAGCCGGTAGTTCCAGTACCACCATCATCACACGCACCACCTATCCCATCTCCTCCACCATCTGAGAGAGATGATTCCGACCCTGAGGAGGATTCGGATGAGGATCCGGATGAGGATCCAGAGGAGGAGCCAGCTGAGGGTACTCAGGAGATTCCTGCTGAGGGACCTTCTACGCATCCACCACCTACATTGGATGTTCCTGAGCCTAAGAGGCAACGGACTGATTCTGAGGAGATTGCCCAACTACGTGAGGACTTGTACTGGGCAAATGATAGGATTGAGTACAATGTTTGGGAACTCTGGGATGCGAATGAAAGACACGATAACCTTTACAATATGGTTAATGGGATGCGAGATGAGATCATCCAGTTGACTGGTCGTCTTCAAGCTTCTGAGAACCGAGCTGAGATTCTGGAAGGCAGACTTGTAGCCTTGGAGGATTTGGTGGTCTCGGAGAATGAAGAAGAGGAGGAAGAGGATGAAGAGGAGGAAGAGAGGAACCAGCACCAGCTGTTGATTCTGATCCTGAGTCCACTATTGAGGATGATTGATTTTCTTTATTTTGTTTAAACTTATTAGGGGCGGGTTGTGTCCCTACATTAGAAGTTTGAAAACTTATGTTTTGATTTTGAAAGTATTGTACTCAAATCAGATTATTATCTATTGAAAACTATTATTTACTGACAACAGTTGTGTTGATTTCTACATTACATGGTTGTTGTTTGTTGTATTTTTTACACATGTCACATTGGACTTTGATAACACTCTAACGTTTCTTTTAACTAGGAAGATAATGGCCGGAGAGAACGTACACATGACAGTTGCTGAGCTCAATGAGCTGATTAATAACAGGGTCGCGGAGGCTATCGTGAACTACGCTCAGACACACAATACAGGGCCACATGGTCCAGCTGGGGGATTGGTGAACCCACAGGCGTGCACGTTCAAGATGTTCTTGGAGTGTAAGCCACATAACTTCAAAGGATCGGAGGGGGCATCGGACTCCTTCGATGGATTGAGAAAGCAGAATCCGTATTCGAAATGTGCAACTGTCCTGACGAAAGCAAAGTAAAGTATGCTACGGGAACATTAGAGGGTCCAGCATTGACTTGGTGGAACTCGAATGTTCAGACTTTGGGATTGGGTGAGGCCAACGCCTTAACCTGGAATGGATTCAAGACTTTACTGCAGGAGGAGTATTGTCCTCGCAGTGAGATGCAGAAACTGGAGGAGGAGTATTGGCACCTCAAGATGGAGGGGTCAAACATCGAGGAGTACACGACTCGATCACATGAACTGGCCAGAATTCTACCTCATATGGCTACTCCAGCCAGTAAGTGGATAGAGAGGTACGTCGGGGGATTGGTGCCTCAAATCCTGGTCACTTCTGCAAATCCCACAACAATTCAACAAGCTGTTCGTTTAGCGCACCAACTGACTGATCAGGCAGTGTTACAGGGAACTCTGCCTAAACGGACATCAGCTACTAAGGTGGGAGACCACAAGAGGAAGTGGGAAGGTAACAACTCTAAGAATTTCAACCAACAGCCTTTTCAGCAGAATCGAAGGCAGGATTCAAATAAGTCTTACCACAATTCGAACAGTGGTCAGCAGTCATCATCATCAGGGGGGTATATTGGTAAACACCCAAAATGCAACAGGTGTGGATTTCATCATGTTGGTAATCAGTGTGATAAGTTCAAGTGTCAACGGTGTGGTAAAGTTGGGCATGCAGCTAAGGATTGCCGCGGAGAGCTGCAAAACAATTCCAACAACCAAAATAATAACCAGAACAACGCACAAAAGGGTTGTTTTGAGTGTGGTAAGATGGGGCACTTCAAAAAGGATTGCCCACAATTAAAGAAAGGCGGGACTAATGAGGCAAATGGCAACGGTAACGGAAATGGCAATGGGACCAACAACAACAACAATAACAACAACAATAACAACAACAATGGTGCTAGGGGCAGGGCGTTTGTGATTGGAGGGCGTCAGGCACGGGAGGATCCCAACATTGTCACGGGTACGTTCCTCTTAAATAATCACTATGCCTCTATGTTATTTGACACTGGTGCAGACCGGAGTTTTGTATCTAGTTCATTTTCTAAGTTGCTAAATGTTAGTCCCACTGCCTTAGAAAATCCATACTCTGTAAAACTAGCTGATGGTAAACTAATTGTAGTTGAACAAATCCTTAAGGGATGTATGCTTGATTTGATGGGTCAAACATTGGAAATTGATCTTATGCCTATCACTTTAGGCAGTTTTGATGTAGTCATTGGCATGGACTGGTTGTCCAAAAACCAGGCTGAAATAGTGTGCCATGAAAAGATCGTTCGTATACCTCTTTCGCATGGAGAGACATTGTATGTACAAGGCGAGAAGAGCAGTACGCCACTGCGTCTCATATCTTGTATAAAAGCACACAAATGTCTGCGTAAAGGTCATACAGCAGTTATAGCACTTATAACTGAGAAGCCGGTAACT
The DNA here is from genome assembly GCA_009363875.1 of Mikania micrantha. NCBI lineage: Eukaryota > Viridiplantae > Streptophyta > Magnoliopsida > Asterales > Asteraceae > Mikania > Mikania micrantha. The sequence goes on from CM018685.1 coordinate 20,186,485, forward strand.
GAGAAGAAGATTGAAGACATCCCAGTAGTTTGTGAATTTCCCGAAGTATTTCTAGAAGACTTGCCGGGATTACCGCCTATCAGACAGGTGGAATTCCGAATCGACCTTACACCAGATGCAGCACCGATAGCTAGGGCGCCTTATCGACTTGCACCTTCTGAGATGCAAGAATTATCTACACAATTGCAAGAGTTGTTGGATAAGGGTTTCATACGACCTAGTTTTTAACCGTGGGGAGCTCCAGTCTTATTTGTTAAGAAGAAGGATGGGACTTTCCGTATGTGTATCGATTACCGGGAACTTAACAAGGTTACCATCAAGAACCGATATCCGTTACCTAGAATTGAGGATCTGTTCGATCAGTTGCAAGGTTCGAGTTACTACTCGAAGATTGATCTCAGATCTGGTTATCATCAACTAAGAGTCCAGGAGGAGGATATTCCAAAGACATCATTCAGGACACGCTATGGCCATTATGAGTTCTTGGTCATGCCATTTGGGTTGACAAACGCTCCAGCTGTATTCATGGATCTCATGAATCGTGTTTGTAAACCTTATCTTGATAAGTTTGTCATTGTTTTCATTGATGACATTCTCATCTACTCTCAGACTGAGGAAGAGCATGCTGAACATCTTCGATTGCTACTAGAATTACTGAAACAGGAACAATTGTACGCTAAGTTCTCGAAATGTGACTTTTGGATGCGAGAAGTACAATTCTTGGGTCATATAGTTAATGAAAAGGGTATACATGTTGATCCAACGAAGATTGAAGCGATTAAGAATTGGGAAGCACCAAAGACCCCTACCGAGGTACGACAATTCCTTGGATTGGCGGGTTATTACCGACGATTCATTGAGGGATTCTCAAAGATCACTCAACCACTTACCGCTCTTACGCACAAAGGAACGAAGTATAACTGGACGGATAAACAGGAAGCTGCATTCCAGTTATTGAAACAGAAACTCTGCAGTGCACCGATTCTGTCTTTACTGGAAGGGACGGAAGACTTTGTGGTGTATTGTGATGCATCTGCACAGGGTTTGGGATGTGTGTTGATGCAACGGGATAAAGTAATTGCTTATGCTTCAAGACAACTACGACCACACGAAAAGAATTACACTACTCATGACTTGGAGTTAGGAGCAGTGGTTTTTGCTTTGAAGATTTGGAGGCATTACTTGTATGGAACTAAGTGTACTATTTACACTGATAATAAGAGTTTGCAACATATCTTTGATCAGAAGGAGCTTAATATGAGACAACGACGATGGGTCGAGTTGTTGAACGATTACGAATGCGCGATTAAGTATCACCCGGGAAAAGCTAATGTGGTAGCTGATGCTTTAAGCAGAAAAGACACATCAAGAAGACGGGTTCGCGCACTTATGATGACAATACATACTGACTTACCTGACAAGGTACGCAGTGCTCAGCTTGAGGCCTTGAAAAAGGAAAACTTGGTACAGGAATCCTTACGAGGAATGGAAGAACAATTGGATGTTAAACCTGATGAAATTCGTTATTTCATTAATCGACTGTGGATACCTTTGTATGGAGGGTTAAGAGAACTTGTGATGGATGAAGCACACAAGTCTAAATATTTAGTCCATCCGGGATCAGACAAGATGTATCATGACTTGAAGGCACTGTATTGGTGGCCTCACATGAAAGCCGATATTGCTATGTATGTTAGCAAATGTTTGACTTGTTCAAAAGTCAAAGTTGAATATCAGAAACCATCTGGTTTGCTGCAACAACCAGAAATACCAATGTGGAAGTGGGAACAGATTTCGATGGACTTCATTACTAAGTTACCCCGTACACCGAGTGGTTGTGACACGATATGGGTAATTGTCGATCGATTAACGAAATCTGCACATTTCTTAGCAATCAAGGAAACCGACAAGATGGAGAAACTGACTCGTATTTACATCAAGGAAGTGGTAGCACGGCATGGCGTGCCCATTTCCATCATATCAGATCGGGATGCTCGATTTACTTCAAACTTTTGGAAGTCACTTCATAAGTCATTGGGGACTCGTTTGGATATGAGTACCGCATATCATCCACAGACCGAGGGTCAAAGTGAACGTACGATTCAAACGCTCGAGGATATGTTACGAGCTTGTGTAATTGACTTTGGTGATAGCTGGGAAAACCACTTATCGTTAGTGGAATTCTTTTACAACAATAGTTATCATACAAGTATTCAGGCGGCACCGTTTGAAGCTTTGTATGGTCGTAAATGTCGTTCACCGGTTTGTTGGGCTGAAATTGGTGACAGTCAGATAACAGGTCCTGAACTAGTGCACGAGACGACAGAGAAGATAGTTCAAATCCGGAACCGTATGGCAGCGGCCCAGGATCGACAGAAGAGTTACGCTGACAAACGTCGTAAACCACTGGAATTTCAAGTAGGAGACCGAGTTCTTCTAAAAGTATCACCTTGGAAAGGTGTGATACGATTTGGCAAGCGCGGGAAGCTTAGTCCACGGTACGTAGGACCTTTTGAAATCCTGAAAAGGATTGGTCCGGTTGCGTATCAACTCAAATTACCGGATGAACTCAGTGGAGTTCATGATGTCTTTCACGTATCGAACTTAAAGAAATGTCTTTCTGATGAGACATTGATTGTACCATTGGAAGAAATACAAGTAGATGATCAATTACGATTCATTGAAGAACCAGCTGAAATCATGGATCGAGAGGTCAAACAACTCAAACAAAGCAAGATTCCGATAGTCAAAGTCCGGTGGAATTCAAGACGTGGTCCTGAATTCACATGGGAAAGGGAAGATCAAATGATGAAGAAGTATCCTCATCTGTTCAAAACAACAACTACAAACACTGAGAGCGCACGTTAAATTTCGGGACGAAATTTCCTTCAACAAGGGGATGACGTGATGCTTCACACATCAACATTTCAGATTTCAAACTGTAAGCACAAACAGTTTATTCAATTGGTTTTGTTACAAACATTGTGCTATTCAATTGGTTTTGTTACAAACATTGTGCTACATTACATTTTATGTGCTACATTTCATATGTTATATGTTATAGTAGTACATGCATGATTAGTTACACACATTTTGCTATGTGCGAGGTTATATAGCACAATATGATCAAACACAAACATTCACAGTTAGGTGTACTAACTAGTATATACGCAAACAGTTACATTGAACGATCACACTTAGGTGTGATGTTACAAACATCGAAGTTTGTGTGTGAGTTGTGTGTGGGTACACACAAACATACAGAATGATCAAACATCATACTAGCACGTACAATCTGAATTCACAAATAGTTTTCTAACTACTACTAACGCTTAACAATTTTCGGGACGAAAATTCCTTCAACAAGGGGATGATGTGACAATCCGGCAATTCGCGGTTAACTCCGTTAACCAGAAACTAACCGAAAGGATGTGAAATTGAACAAAAACAAACTACAAGGGCTTTAATCAAACACAATAATGTTGTAAATATCAAAAATTGCAATGATTGTATTTATATCTAAGTAAAAGCCTAAATTTTGACTTTCCAAGTCAAAATTCGTTTGAGTTAGCATGCAAAGGTCAAAATTCCTCATTAAAACCAATTGGTAACCGAAATTATCAACTTAAATCATCACATTGATGATGATTTATGATTATTGTCAGTTACTAAACTTGATGATCATCGAATTTATCTCAATGGGTACTCAAAGGTTAGAAACCGTCAAGAAATCATCAAATTCTCACAATTCGACTCCAATATCTCGAATTGGGTATTCAGAACATCAAGTCGGCCTCTTTAGAGACTATTGCACATTACAATTTGATTAAAGAAGCATTGAGTAGAAGAAACCGAGTGGAAGGTGCCGAAACTCAAATCCATAGTCGAACTACTTCAAATTGTCATCAAATCAAGTAACTGTTCGTTCATATACATTCTAAGTATGCCGACTAAGCTTAGCCATGTGGCAATTCGGGGTATTAACATCGAATTACAAGAGTTTAAATTCTAGGGTTCATCATCTTTAAGTTTTGGGGATTCTTGATCAATCGGGTGTAAAAATTTAATTAAATTATGTTACAAGCTTCTGAATGTACCGATTAACGAAATACATATGGCAATTTCATGAGGTGATATCGAATTAATGGGAGTCGAGTTCTAGGGTTCTTGATGGAAACCTATTTGGGGGTTTCGTATCAAATGAGGTTAAAAACGAAATTGAATTGTATAGATAGTTTCAGAAGGATCCGATTAGGAATAAACCTATGTTAATTTTGTGAAACAATAACAAATTATATGAATTAGAGTTTTAGGGTTCATATGCAAAACGATTTTGGGGGATTCGGTCGTGATGGGTTTAAAAGTCAAATCAAATGGTGCTATCAGCTTCAGAACCCACCGACTAACAATACCCACGTATCAATTTCATAATATCATAACGAATTGTTAATGATCACGTTCTAGGGTTCTTAACTTAAATGGATTTGGGGATTTTGATGAAACTGAACTTAGTTTTCAAATTAAATACCACAGATAGGTTCGAAATCCCTAGTGCAATCAAAACCCTATGCTATTTCAGATTTACATCAATGATTTAACAAATTCAAGTTAAGAAATTTGGAAGTTGGGTTCGAATCCGATTGGGAGTGTAAACCTGATTAAATGGATGAATTAGATACACACCTGTACTCGTTTGGATCCCCTGAACCAAAGCCCCATGGTTCGGGGATCGATCGTGGGCAAATCAAGGTTCAATTCGAACCAAATTGGTTTTGGGTTAAGAAACAAAAGGGAACCAGGGAGTTTAAGATTAAATGAATTGATTTTGGAAGTTTGTTGCAAATGATGAGAAGGGTCGACTGGTAGGGAGTGAGTATTGAGTGTGGGAGGTCATGGGTTCGACCCATGCCTCACTGGTTTTGAAATTTAAACCAAATTTTTAGTATTTTAGTCATAACTTCTTCGTTATAACTCCGATTTGATCCATTCAAATTGCGTTGGAACCGTAACGGAATCCCGAACGAAATTATATAATAAAATTTATATTTTAACCCGAAAACGAAATCGCGTATAATTACGCTTATAAAATCATAAGCAACTGTATGATTTTATTAAACGATTTCAAAGTTACGTATACATACGTATGTATGTTCCTAACACTCTAACATACGTGTGGTGACACGTATGTGATTTCGAGCACAAAACGACATTCCGAATAACACTAGGTTATTGTTAAAACCCAGGTTCTTCGTAGGAGGACTTTATACGCGAGTTCACGTGTGATTGATCATTCTGCTACAATCAAAGGTGCGTACACGGCCCCTTTCTTATTTTAACTGTTTTGGGGGAGAAAACATGTGCAACAAACACTTTTAGATACATATCACTTGCATGAGTTAGCTGTTTACATTAAGTGCAAACATAGCATTACAAGTCCTTACATTTCGAACCGTTTAGTTTGCCGTAGTGCAAAGCGTGGTAGTTGGAAATAGACCTATTAGGTTTGACAAACCTCACTTGGTAGATGGGATCTACGCAAGTGTTTGACTGACCAAACACTCATTACTATTGTTTGTGCTAGACAATAGTGGCAAGGCAAAACATGCGTTAGCATGCAACAGTCAGCTTCGGTGTCGACCACTTATGTAAATAGTATAAATGACTAGCTATCATGACTATGCATGTGTGATTATGTTATCTGCAAACTTTATATTCAAACTGTGGTTTCAACATTTGTGAATGCTTAAACCTGTGTAATGCACCAACCTTTGTGTTGACTTGATTTACATGTTTTCTCAAGACGCTAAGGTGCACAAGAAAGCAGGCATGGACTAGGAGATTGAGTCGCATGCATGTCTTTACATTATAGTTATTTGGATTTGAACATTTGAAAACTTGGCATTGTAATTTACATTTTACAACTGTTATGTTTGTTATTGTTTTAAAATGCTTCCGCAAACTTTGAAAACTTTGATGGTACAGTTTTAGACCAAAGTATGTTTTGAAAATCATATAGAGGTCTTCGTTATGTCTAATGATCTGAGATCCTGGTTTGTCACGTTCCCAAACGGTATGATTCCGTTAGTTGAAAATTGGGGGTGTGACACGATTGGACTCCTGCTCCTCCTGAGGTGCAATAATCTTGGCTAGGAGATGTTCCCGTGGAATATAATAATTTTACTTGGACCTCAGATCCTCGTAACCTGTATGCAGTACGAAACGATAAATCCAATGTTGCATGTTGGATGTATGACAAGGACAAACAACTGCATCTGGTGAAGAGAATGAACGGAAAACTCGAATACTACATAAGGCCTCAAGATTTTTGCTCGATGCCAAAGTTCGATCTTCGCAGCATAAACAGTGCCATGTTCTTCAATCCCTCCAAGGACTGCCAAACTGAGCAATTTGCAAAATTTCTCAAGGACCAATGTGACAAGGACTTCCCTGTGATGAAAACTGCCAAAGGAAGAAGATTTTTCTCCTCGTGCATATTGGATCCAATCAAGAAAGAGCCTTGGGTATACTACAAATACCCGCCTCCAGCTACAAAGAAGGTCGTGCCAATTTCCACAAGAGTTCCATACAATTCACTGGTGAACTTCTTATCATGGTATTTTGATGAAAAGACTCTCATTGTTGTTATCCTCAGGAACAAAGATGACATCAACGATATTGACATGATTCTGGATCTGATAGACATTTTGAAGTTTGGGAAAGAAGACATGAAGAAACTACATGAGTCACCGATCCGAGTTTATGGCGACTGGGACGAAGAAGCAAAACCCTTCATCAGGGTTGTTGCCTTCGCAATGGAGCTAAAGTTATATGCAGGTGTAGGTCCTCACTTTGTCTCACTTCCCATCGGTTGACTTCATCAGTCTAAGGGGAATTTGTAGAGCCCAACCAAAGAGGACAACTGACAAAGTCAACCAATGACGAGTTGAAGACCTGATTTTTACTATTTTCGATTAGTTCATTTTCTTGTACTTATGATTTTTGAGTACTCAAACCAATTTCGTGTATAGGGTTCTGTAACACCCCGACAGATGGCGGAAACGTCGAAATGCCACGAGGGATGTGTAGACTGTTCATAAGCTCGTGGGCATCTAAATAAATCATCACATATAAATTAAATCAACCAAAGTTAGTACACAAAAATCATGTTCATCGTAATGTAAATACAACAATTTACACAAATGATTAACTAGATTAACTAAACACTAGTCTTCTGTAATCTAGTTAATTTTAGCTAAGTCCAAGATCCTAAGTGATGATGTCCAAAAGATGTAGAGCTACACTGCTCTACTTACTTCCCTTCATTTCCTGAAACATGTAGAAAATCAAGTGTCAACTACGAAGTAGTTGGTGAGTAATCATAAGTTTTATATTTCAAAAATGTTTACAAGTGTTTATAAAAGTTTTTAGTTTTCAAAAAAATACACATGTGAACCTGTGAGATAATCCAGCTCAGCCAAAACACAACGAACACAACAACCAAATAATCCAAGTAATTGCAGATAGTCATTCAAGGATAGTCAATCACACAATCAAACACAAAAATCAGATAAATCAAGAGAACATCCACATTCAACATCAACAATCATCATTCATCATATTTATCTCAAAATAATGTACCACGGAGGACCTTAGTCAACTCAACCAACGGTGAATGGAATCGTCGTGGAGGACCGAAGTCAGCTCGGGCAACGGCATTGGTAACAATCATAATTGACAATACAATGCACTGCGGAGGACCTTAGTCAACTCAACGAACAGTGGAATCACCGAGGAGGCCCGAAGTCAACTCAACAACAGTAACTCAGCAATTGCGGAGGACCGAAGTCAACTCAACGAACAACGACTCACGAAGTTTTGATAATCTGTGTCAATCCATAATCACTAATAATTCAGGTATCTCCCATGTGTTAGAAAAATAATATTAATCTGGTATACATGTTCCACCCCCGAGTTTAAAAGCAAAACGATTTAAAAGGGGGTTATGAGAACTCACCTGAATGTCTCAGAATTCAGTGTTTTGTAGAATGCGCGCTCACGTATGTGAAATCAAAGACAATTTATCGCGTGATTCATATTCATAAGTGTAATGTTCGATCATGATTAAGTTTTCATATTCGTTAGACCATTAATCATTAAGGGCGCGACCAAATTAGGTCTATTATCTAAGTTATAGTGATGCGCATCAAGATTTTCTAGTTTCATCATAGAAAGTAATGAGTTTAAAACTTGCCAGTTTTAATCAACTACTATATAAAAGTATAGAAGTTATACATGCTGTAAAGGCAATAACCTTGTACACATATATATACTTATAGAAGCATGCATGCATATCCATTTAGTTAGCCAGTATAACTTAAATTATCGGAATTCAATTACATTTAAGAAGATCCAACTTAGGTTATTTTCATAACTTTTTCAAATTACATAAATTTCTAAGTTAAAACGTATGTATATTATCGAAAGAAAGTAACTTAAAACGTTCATGCATGCATGGATATACATAGCCTCTTGATCTTTCGTTTATACCTAGTTATATTTGTTCATGTACCCATTCCCTTAGTTTGAAACAAAACCTAAGGTTCGACAACCCCCATGGCTCGGCAATGGCCCTAGGTTCGCTACCCATGGTTCGCATTTCATGGGTTCGGCAGCCTAGGGTTCGCAGGTCATAGGTTCGGCTGTGTATAGAGTTCGCATGTCATGCGTTCAGCTACACCTTAGCAACGATGGATGGGAGGTTCGGTCATCTCAGGTTCGCAGCCCTGGGTTCGTGGCTCTAGGTTCATAGCAACATGGTTCGTGGCTTCCAGGTTCGCAGCAACATGGTTCGTGGCTTTCAGGTTCGCGGCAACATGGTTTGTGGCTTCCAGGTTCGGCCATTCTGCTGTTTATCATCATCATCATCGAACCCTAGTTTGTTGCAGGTTTGTTTATGGCTTCCTGACACTCATACTAGTTCGTTTTTAAAGTTTCAATATGTAGAAATCGTTTAAAAGGTGGTGATATAAACCGGTTGTTTTAGGGTGAGAAAGCAAAAAGTAAAACTCACGATTTACCTTCAAAACTCGATCAACAGTTCGAAATCTTCGTGGGTTCTTGTTCTACTCGATCATAGCAACGATTTGGCACCAAGATCTCGTGAAATGGTTGAGAAACGAGTGAGAAATCTTAGAGAGAAGTTAGAAAGAGAAAGGGGTGACGAAAATGTGAGTTTAGAGAGAGAGTGTAAGTTGGTGAAAGTGAAGAAGAAGAAGAGGCTCATCTTTCTTATACCCCGTATCGTTCCCGCGTGCTCGGTCTCGTTTATTTTGCGTCGACAATTATTAAATGTTCGGTTTTCCACGTAAAACATATTTTAAAACACGAATCATTTGATAACTTAATTTTGTTTTACCAAATAGTTTTAATTTTCTTTCGTTTTGATAAAATGATTTCATTTATTTCCGTTTAATCATTTATCTAAAAAAATGATTTTATTCGAACTCGTCTAAGGTTGTAATTCCTAATAAACGTTTTTAAATTCTTTTTATTAATTTCATATCGTAAAATTATTTTAGTGATCTCATTGAAGCGCGTTACCCACGTACGAATTCGTAAAGATCGTCACATTTTCGAATCCATTGTTCGTATCGTATTTCGATTCGATTTACGATTTATGGAATATCGTTTCAGTGTATTATTCCTAATAATTATATTCGTGCGAATCGTCACCCACGCGAATACGTTATTAGGTTTAATATTTCTGAAATAATATTCGTGTTAACCTTTTATTCGTAACCTCACCATCGTGTAATTATCTTCAAAAACCGTTTCATCATTTTATGAATTTAGTTTATCAATTATCAACTTACCTAACCATACCCCCACTAAATTATATCACTGAAACATCCATGATAGATCGAAATAAGTTTATGTATAGGGCATATGTAGAACTAGGTCGCAACCTATCCAGCCACCGTCCCACCACCATTTCGATAAACCATGACCATGTGTCCTTGAATATAATTAGTGACCAAACCAACAACTTCAAACCATTCAAACCAAAATAATTTCATTTCATAATTAATTTAACTGTAATGACCGCTGTGGGTCAGACTGGTTATATTTCAGACCAACTTCCCCATGGTTTATGCATAGTGATAATATATGTTCTCAGGGAGGTATACGAGTGATAATACCATCCAATAATTCGTAGATATTATTAAATTATCATATTAGGCTTTATCAATACAATTAAACATGTACAGACATACCCAAAATACAGTGATGTTACAGTCTCCCCTAGTTGAGGGAATTTCGTCCCGAAATTCAACTTGGAGCGACCGCTGTGAATAAATGTGGTTACTTAAGCTTCATCTGATCTTCTCGTTCCAAAGTGAATTCTGGACCACGCTTCGACTCCCATCGTACTTTGACAATTGGAATTCTACTACGCTTGAGTTTCTTAACTTCACGGTCTATTATCTCGACTGGCTTTTCAACAAAGTGCATGGTATCATCGATGTGAATGTCATCGATCGGTACCTGAAGATCCTGATCAGTTAAGCATTTTCTTAAATTGGACACGTGAAAAGTCGGGTGCACATTAGTGAGTTCCGGAGGAAGTTCCAGCCTGTAAGCAACCTTCCCGATCCGTTCAAGAATCTTAAAAGGGCCAACATAACGTGGAGCAAACTTACCCTTCTTCCCGAATCGTACAACTCCCTTCCATGGTGATACTTTAAGTAATACCATATCATTGACTTCAAACTCTAAAGGTTTACGTCGTTTATCTGCGTAACTCTTCTGTCGACTGCTAGCAGCGAACATATTGTCGCGAATCAGGTAAATCTTGTCGGTCGTTTCTTGAATAATCTCAGGACCAGTAATCTGCGATTCGCCGACCTCGGTCCAACAAATAGGTGACCGACATTTTCTACCATAAAGAGCTTCAAACGGCGCCATACCAATGCTCGCGTGATAACTGTTATTATATGAGAACTCGATTAATGGTAAATGGCTATACCAGTTGCCACCGAAATCAATGACACAAGCTCTTAGCATATCTTCTAATGTCTGAATTGTTCGCTCCGTCTGTCCATCCGTTTGAGGATGATAGGGGGTGCTAAGATTCAATCTTGTTCCAAAAGCTTCATGAAGTGATTCCCAAAATCGTGCCGTGAAACGAGCATCATGATCCGATATTATGCTTAAGGGAATTCCATGTCGGCTAATAATCTCATCAACGTAAATACGAGCTAATTTCCGCACAGGGTACGTCTCGCGTATCGATAAGAAATGAGCCGACTTGGTTAATCGATCTATTATCACCCAAATACTATCATGACCGCTTGCAGTTCGTGGGAGTTTAGTAATAAAATCCATGGATATGTTCTCCTACTTCCACATGGGAATTTCTGGTTGTACTAACAATCCCGAAGGTTGCTGGTGTTCAGCCTTGACTTTCGCATAGTTAAGGCACTTGGCTACATACTCAGCAATATCCTTCTTCATTCCTGGCCACCAGTACAAGACTCTAAGGTCTTTATACATCTTGTCAGCACCCGGATGGATTGAGTAACTTGATTTCTGCACTTCATTCATAATTGTCATCCTAAGCTCATCTCTGTTCGGTATCCACAACCGATTCAAATAATACATCAAACCATCATCCTTAGTTTCCAATTGTAATTCGGCCCCACAAGACATCTCATCTTGTAGGCTACTTGAGTCAATGAGTGTTGTTGGGCTGTTAGAACATCATTATGAAGATTAGTGTGCACTCGGACACTGTGGATTTGAACATGACTCTTGCGACTAAGCGCATCCGCTACTACATTTGCTTTGCCAGGATGGTAGCGAATTTCATAGTCATAATAATTCAATAGTTCAACCCATCTCCGTTGTCTCATATTAAGTTCCTTCTGATTAAGTATATGCTGCAAACTCTTGTGGTCTGTGAATACTACACACTTTGTGCCATAAAGATAGTGTCTCCATATCTTCAAAGCAAACACGACTGCACCAAGTTCCAAGTCATGTGTAATGTAGTTCTTCTCGTGGATTTTCAACTGTCTCGATGCATATGCCACAACCTTTTCCCGTTGCATTAGAGCACATCCGAGACCTAGGTTGGATGCATCACAGTAAACCACAAAGTCATCATTTCCATCAGGCAGTGTCAAGACAGGAGCATCACAGTGTTTCTGCTTTAGAGTCTGAAATGCCTCTTCTTGCTTTCGTCCCCATTCATAAGGCCTATTCTTTTGAGTTAAAGAAGTGAAAGGGACAACAATCCTGGAGAAGTTCGAAATAAACCGCCGATAGTAACCGGCAAGTCCAAGAAATGATCGAATCTCCGTTGGTATCTTCGGTGTATTCCAATTCTTCACAACTTCAATCTTTGCAGGATCCACGTGAACACCCTTTTCATTGACTATGTGTCCCAAGAATTGAACTTCCTTAAGCCAGAATTCACACTTGGAGAATTTGGCATACAGTTGTTCTTCTCCTAAGATCTCCAAAACCAACTTAAGGTGTTGCTCGTGCTCATCTTTGCTCTTGGAGTATATAAAAATATCATCAATAAATACACTCACAAATTTATCTAAGTACGGCCTGTATACACGGTTCATGAGGTCCATGAAAACCGTAAGTGCATTGGTAAGGCCGAAATACATTACCAGAAATTCATAATGGCCATATCTTGTTCTGAAAGCTGTCTTGGGAATATCATCTTCATGTATGCTTTGCTGATGATATCCAGACCTAAGATCAATCTTAAAAAACCAGGCCGAGCCTTGAAGTTGATCAAAAAGATCATCGATGCGCGACAGAGGATATCGATTCTCAACGGTCAGTTTGTTCAATTCGCGGTAGTCTATGCACATTCGGAATGACCCGTCCTTCTTCTTGACAAACAGGACCGGTGCACCCCATGGCGAATGGCTCGAGCGAATGAATCCCTTCTCAGACAGTTCTTGTAGTTGGCTCGCCAATTCTTGTAACTCCGAAGGTGCAAGTCTGTAGGGAGCTTTGGCGACTGGGTTCGCACCAGGTACTAAGTCAATTCGGAATTCTACTTGACATTCTGATGGAAAGCCCGGCAAGTCATCTGAAAATACTTCCGGAAAATCTCTTATCACAGGAACGTCTTCAATGCTCTTCCCTTTCTCCTTTTTCTCAACGACATGAGATAAAAATGCTATGCATTTCTTCCTAAGGTACTTGTGTGCTTTAGTGCACGACATTAACCTAAGGCCTTTACTAGAGGTTTCTCCAAAAACTCCTAGAGTTTCACCCTAAGGTAAGGGAATACGAATATACTTTTCATGACAAATGATTTCCGCTATATGGGTGGCTAACAAATCCATGCCTATAATAACATCAAAGCGACGAAGTTGCATAGGTATAAGATCAATCAGGAAAATGTGATCATTTACGTTCACATCGCATCCAATAATAACAGTGTCAATATCAATAGTATTACAATCAGCCACCTCTATGTTAAACGGTTCGTCTAACTTATTACGTGCTATTCCAAGCACACATTCAAAATCATGTGAAACAAAACTCCTATCAGCACTGGAATCAAATAAGACGGATGCATAGGAATTATTAATCAGAAATGTACCCTTGACGACATCTTGGTTGGTTTGGGCTGCTGGAGCGTTCAACTGAAAAGCTCTGCCTCACGCCATCCTCTGATTATTACCCGTCAGTCTTGGGCATTGATTTCTGAAATGACCCACATCGCCGCACTCATAACAGGCTCTTGCCTGTGTAGGTACTTGGCGAATGGGTACAACTTGAATTGGTTGTGCATGTGGAGCAGGCAGTGCAAGCGGTGCAGGTTGCATCCTTTGTGCTTGCAGTGCACTCCGACACACATTCGCGAAATGACCATACTTGCCACAATTGTTGCAGACGTGACATGGCAAGTTAGGTGCGTGATGATATGCAGACATTACATTGAGGAGTGACCCCAACATAATTTCTGGTGTTTGAATTGCTTGATGATTGTTGAGTAGTCTTTGCAGCAGGATTTGTAACAGCGAAATTTCTGGTCTTTCGCTTCCGATTGCCGCTTTTCGACGAACTAGCTTGTTCTGTTTTGACTTCAGTTGAAGCCTCCTTTGTAGCTGCCTTTGTGTCAGTCTTCTTAGTTCCCTTTCTTGTGAGTGTTCCAGCCTTCACATGATTATCAGTCAAGGTTGCAGACAGGCGGATTGCAGCTTCTAGTGTGGTAGGGTTGCTACCAAAGACAGTGTCTTGTATCTGCATGGGTAGGCCGCCTATGTACTTCTCAATTGCTCTTTCAAGTGGTGTCCAAGATGAGGTACCAATAAACTCAACTCATGGAAGCGAGAATTATAGATCACATTCTCACCACTCTCTTGCTTGAGTTCCCAGAACTCAGCCTCAAGTTTCCTCATCTCACTGCGAGGACAGAATTTTGTGGTCATCAGAGTTTTGACTTCAGTCCAAGTCAGTGTTAGATCTGCATCAACTCCCCTAGTTCACTTTTCGCCATTCCACCAAGTTAGTGCTCTCTTTTGGAAAACACCGGTGGCATATCTCACCTTCAAATTCTCAGCGCACTCACTATTGATGAAGGTGTTCTCAATACTCTCAAACCACTGCAACAGCCCAGTGGCTCCCTCAAAACTTGTAAATTTGGCTGGGTTGCAGGAGTTAAAGTGCTTAAATGTGCAAACTGGTGGGTTTGCACCACCCTGTTTTGGTTGAGAGTTTGGTTGGCTTGATTCAGTCGAGTCAACAACCCAGAGATAAGATTTGCTAACTCTTGCAAGCCATTGTTGGCATTACTGTTGTTAGACTCTCCGTCATGTGGGTTTGTAGTATCTTCGTTGTGACGGCGTGGCGGCATGTTTCTGAGGATATTAGAAACATGTTACTACCATTTACAACGTAAGTCATACAAACCATGGTCAAATGAGTTCATTACAACAGTTAGGATTACATATAGGAACTATATTTTTCTTCTATCTATCATTACCCATAGTAAAGCAATAATTTCCTAATATTATACTAAAGCCTCCTAATTGGTCATATCTAATATTAACTAAGTATTCCTAAGTTTCAAACATTTCCCACCCTATATTAACACTGACAACCTCCCGATGCAGTGCAACAAGTTTATATATAGGCCATACGTAGACTTGACCGCAGTCGCATCATCCGCCGTCCCACCACCGTTGCAATGCACCACGATTATGTCCTTGTTAGAATTTAGGGTGTTAATATGTTTTTCCAAAGCGTTCCACTTCACAGCCTTATCCTATGGGGAATAATTATGAGTGAAGTGTGTTCAAGTACTTCTGACATCTAGGTTTTCCTAATGTCTAAGTTCACCTGACTCTATGTGCACCTATTTTCTAAGTTCACCTAATGTCTAAGTTCACCTGACATTTAAGCTCCCCTAATGTCTAAGCTTACTATGTGTTCACTTCATTATCAAGTGTTCATACCATCACTAAGTGTTGGTATCTTCACTACGCGCTCCTACTGTCACCAAGTGTTCATATCAGCACTAAAGGTTCAGTTCGTCACTAAGTGTTCATATTGTTCACTGTGTCTATCTAAAATGTGGGTTCATGAGTAAGTGTATATAAGTGTCCATTAAATGTGATTATCCAATGTGTCAATCCAAACCAAATTCAACCAATATTCCATCAACCACAACTTTACAACATTTCCTAAAAATATCCTAAATTTCCTGACACTAACAGACCCCCAATATACTACAAATGGTATATGTATAGGGCATATGTAGGAGTAGGTCGCAACCTCCCCAGCCGCCATCCCATCACCTTTGTAGTATACTACGAGTGTGTCCTTGTCTCGTGATCTAAGATCAAACAAGCAATTCCTAAGCAAATATTTTCCTAAACAAGTATTTTCCCAAATAGGTAGTTCCCTTATTCCTCAATACTGACATCCACTTGAGGTAATGTAAATGATATATGTATATGGCATATGTAGAAGTCAGTCGCAACTGCTTCAGCCACCAGCCCACCACGTTTTCAACACACCACGAGTATGTCCTTATCGAGTCATCAGGGCACAATCAATCATACATATAATCAGCAAGTAACATATGTAAATTAGATATATATCAGGATTTCAGTTAACATGTAATAAACACATATGCATGAAATCCTGAATATAATAACTAATGTATGAAATAGTTCATACTAGGGTATCCTGCGGTTATACACTAGGTCAACCATTTCTAGTAACCTAATTCCCTATAACCCAGGCTCTGATACCAATCTCTAACACCCCGACCGATGGCGGAAACGTCGGGATGCCACGAGGGATGTGTAGATTGTTCATAAGCTCGTGGGCATCTAAATAAATCATCACAAATCAATTAAATCAACTAAAGTAATTACACAAAAATCATGTTCATCATGATGTAAATACAACAATTTACACAAAAGATTAGCTAAATTAACTAAACACTAGTCTTCAGTAATCCAGTTAATTTTAGCTAAGTCCAAGATCTTAAGTGATGATGTCCAAAAGATGTAAAGCTGCACTACTCTACCTACTTCCCTTCATTTCCTGAAACATGTAGAAAATCAAGTGTCAACTACGAAGTAGTTGGTGAGTAATCACAAGTTTTATATTTCAAAAATGTTTACAAGTGTTTATAAAAGTTTATAGTTTTCAAGAAAATACACATGTGAACCTGTGAGATAATCCAGCTCTGCCAAAACACAACAACCAAATAATCCAAGTAAATGCAGATAGTCATTCAAGGATAGGCAATCACACAATCAAACACAACAATCAGATAAATCAAGAGAACATCCACATTCAACATCAACAATCATCATTCATCATAATTATCTCAAAATAATGTACCAAGAAGGACCTTAGTCAACTCAACCGACAGTGGAATCACCGAGGAGGACTGAAGTCAACTCAACAACAGTAACTCAGCCATTGCGGAGGACCGAAGTCAGCTCAACGAACAACGACTCACGAAGTTGTGATAATCTGTGTCAATCCATAATCACTAATAATTCAATAATATGAATATTATATTGATAATCCAGGTATCACCCATGTGTAAGAAAAATAATATTAATCTGGTATACATGTTCCACCCCCCGAGTTTAAAAGCAAAACGATTTAAAAGGGGGTTATGAGAACTCACCTGAATGTCTCAGAATTCAGTGTTTTGTATAATGCGCGCTCACGTATGTGAAATCAAAGACAATTCAACAACCTGTTATTTGTCGCGTGATTCATATTCGTAAGTGTAAATGTTCGATCATGATTAAGTATTCATATTTGTTAGACCATTAATCATTAAGAGCGCGACCAACTTAGGTTTATTATCTAAGTTATAGTGATGCGCATCAAGATTTTCTAGTTTCATCATACAAAGTAATGAGTTTAAAACTTGGTAGTTTTAATCAACTACTATATGAAAGTATAGAAGTTATACATGTTGTAAAGGCAATAACCTTGTACACATATATATACTTATAGAAGCATACATGCATGTCCATTTAGTTAGCCAATATAACTTAAATTATCGGGATTCAATTTTGTTTAAGAAGATCCAAATTAGGTTATTTTCATAAGTTGTTCAAATTACATAAATTTCTAAGTTAAAACTTATGTATATTATCGAAAGATTGTACAGGTCATAGGTTCGGCTGTGTATAGAGTTCGCAGTTCATGGGTTCGGCTACACCTTAGACACGATGGACGGGAGGTTCGGTCATCTCAGGTTCGCAGCCATGGGTTCGTGGCTCTCGGTTCGGAGCAAGATGGTTCGTGGCTTCCAGGTTCGCAGCAACATGGTTCGTGGCTTCCAGGTTCGCGGCAACATGGTTCGTGGCTTCCAGGTTTGGCCATTCTGCTTTTCACGAACCCAGCAGCTCGTAGATGTTCATCATCATCATCATCGAATCCTAGTTTGTTGCAGGTTCGTTTATGGCTTCCTCACACTCATACTAGTTCGTTTTTAAAGTTTCAATATGAAGAAATCGTTTAAAAGGTGGTGATATGAACCGGTTGTTTTAGAGTGAGAAAGCAAATCGTAAAACTCACGATTTACCTTCAAAACTCAATCAACAGCTCGAAATCTTCGTGGGTTCTTGTTCTACTCGATCATAGGAACGATTTGGCACCAAGATCTCGTTAAATGGTTGAGAAACGAGTGAGAAATCTTAGAGAGAAGTTAGAAAGAGAAAGGGGTGACGAAAATGTGAGTTTAGTGAGAGAGTGTAAGTTGGTGAAGATGAAGAAGAAGAAGAGGCCCATCTTTCTTATACCCCGTATCGTTCCCGCGTGCTCGATCTCGTTTATTTCGCGTCGACAATTATTAAATGTTCGGTTTACCACGTAAAACATATTTTAAAACACGAATCATTTGATAACTTAATTTAGTTTTACAAAATAGTTTTAATTTACTTTCGTTTTGATAAAATGATTTCATTTATTTCCGTTTAATCATTTATCTAATAAAATGATTTTATTCGAACTCGTCTAAGGTTGTAATTCCTAATAACCGTTTTTGAATTCTTTTTCTTAATTTAATATCATAAAATTATTTTAGTTATCTTATCGGAGCGCGTTACTCACGTACGGATTCGTAAAGATCGTCACCTTTTCGAATCCATCGTTCGTATTGTATTTCGATTCGATTTACGATTTATGGAATATCGTTTCAGTGTTTTATTCCTAATAATTATATTCGTGCGTATCTTCACCCAAGCGAATACATTATTAGGTTTAATATTTCTAAAATAATATTCGTGTTAACCTTTTATTCGTAACCTCACCATCGTGTAATTATCTTCAATAACCGTTTCATCATTTTATGAATTTAGTTTATCAATTATCAACTTACCAAACCAGACCCCCACTAAATTATATCACAGACACATCCATGACAGACCGAAACAAGTTTATGTATAAGGCATATGTAGGAGTAGGTCGCAACCTATTCAACCACCGTCCCACCACCATTTCGATAAACCATGACCATGTGTCCTTGACTATAATTAGTGACCAAACCAACAACTTCAAACCAATCAAACCAAAATAATTTCATTTCATAATTAATTTAACTGTAATGACCGCTGTGGATCAGACTGGTTATATTTCAAACCAACTTCCCAATGGTTTATGCATAGTGATAATATATGTTTTCAGTCAGGTATACCAGTGATAATACCATCCAATAATTCATAGAAATTATTATATTATCATATCAGGCTTTATCAATACAATTAAACATGTACAGACATACCCAAAATACAGTGATGTTACAGGTTCGAGTACTCCTAGAATAGTATATATAGACATATTTTGTGCTATTCTAGGGTTGGATTCCCGAGAAAATGCTCTCTAGACGTATTGAGGCACTCTTTTTGAGAACTTCACGAAATACAGAAAGCAATCATTTTTCTATCTATTCTTGTGATTCTATTAGGGACTTCGCACATTTTAGAGTCGTTTGATGTTGATCGGAGCCATAAAGCTCGAGTCTTGATAAGATCTGGACCTACAGTTTAGAATAGATTTGATTCCAGGAGCATAACCAGTTGCTAAAGCTCCTTATAGATTAGCTCCTAAAGAATTAAAGGAGTTAAATGAACAATTACAAGACTTAACTGACAAAGGATTCATCAGACCCATCATTTCACCTTGGGGTGCTCCAATACTTTTTGTAAAGAAAAATGATGGAAGCATGCATATGTGCATTGACTACAGAGAATTAAACAAGCTAACTATAAAAAATAAATATCCTTTACCTAAAATTGATGATCTGTTTGACCAATTGCAAGGAGCAAGCTGGTTTTCCAAAATAGATTTAAGATCTGGGTATCATCAATTAAAGGTAAGGGAGGAGAATATTCCTAAGACAGCTTTCCGTACTAGATACGGTCATTTTGAATTTCTGGTAACGTCCTTTGGATTAACCAATGCTCAAGCTGCCTTTATAGAGTTAATGAATCGAGATTATAAACCAATGTTGTATAGGTCGGTAATTGTGTTCATTGACGACCTATTGATTTATTCAAAGAATGAGGGGGATCATGCCTGCCACCTAAAGGAAGTTCTAGAAACTCTAAAAAGAGAACAGTTATATGCTAAGTTTTCTAAATGTGAGTTTTGGTTGCAAGAAGTGCAGTTTCTGGGGCATGTAGTAAATGCGGAAGGTATTAAAGTGGATCCGGCAAAGATTGAAGCGGTGATTAATTGGAAGATTCCGAGAACACCCACTGACATAAGAAGTTTCTTGGGATTGGCTGGTTATTACTGCAGATTTATCCAACATTTTCAAAGACAACATCAGCACTGAATGAATTAACAATGAAGGAAGTGAAATTTGAATGGGGAGATGCTCAACAAATAGCTTTTCATGAGCTTAAGAAAACATTAATTGAGGCCCCAATTATAAGATTACCAAAAGGAACGGAAGATATGTTGATCTACTCAGATGCATCATATTTGGGTTTAGGGTGTGTATTAATGCAAAGGGGAAAAGTGATTGTGTATGCATCCCGGCAACTAAAAATCCACGAAGCCAATTACCCAACCCATGATTTAGAGCTAGCAGCTGTTGTATTTGCACTCAAAATATGGCGCCATTATTTGTATGGATCTAAATGTGTAATTTATACTGATCACCAGAGTTTGAAATATTTCTTTGAGCAAAAAGAGTTCAATATGAGGCAGAGAAGATGACTAGAACTTATAAAGGATTATGATAGTGAAGTACGACATCACCCTGGGAAAGCTAATGTAGTTGCGTATGCGTTAAGTATGAAGGAAGGAGGTGAAGCAACTCACGTGAAATCGTATGTGTTTATGATAACTTCATCATTTTTGGAACATATAAAGGAAATACAACAAGAAGCATTAAAATTGAAAATGTTAAGGGGGAAAGAATGTTTGGGCTAAGTGATAGGTTGTTTGAAAATGAATTAGGAATCAAAACATGCTTTGGTAGGCTTTGGATTCCCAGATTTGTTGATGTGAGAAAAAAGGTAATGGAAGAAGCACACAAGACTAGATATTCAATCTATCTAGGAGCTATAAAGATGTACCAGGATCTGAAGAGAGATTACTGGTGGCCTGGGATGAAATTTAACATTATGCAGTATGTGAACAAATGCTCTACATGTGCCTTAGTGAAAGCTGAGCATCAGAGACTTTACGGATACATGCAGCCGTTACCTATGCCTGAATGGAAGAGGGAGCAGATAACAATGGATTTCATCACGAAACTACCAAGGACAGTCCAAGGATTTGATACAATATGGGTAGTAGTGGACAGGTTAACGAAAAGTGCTCAATTTATACGTATTAAAGAATCTTATAATTCTGAGAGGTTGGCGGAAATATTTGTTAAAGAGGTGGTTGCTCGACATGGGGTACCAATGTCGATTGTGTCGGATAGAGATTCCAAATTCACTTCACGATTTTGGAAGAAATTTCATGAGCAAATGTGGGCTAACTCCTTTTTGAGCACTGCTTATCATCCTCAAACTTATGTACAAAGCGAAAGAACAATACAAATAGTGGAAGATATGTTGAGAGCTTGTGCTATGGATTTTGGTGGGAGTCGGGACAAACATTTACCATTAGTAGAATTTTCCTTCAATAATAGCTATCACTCAACTATAGGTATGCCACCCTATGAGATGTTATATGGTCGTAAATGTAGAACTCCGGTTTGTTGGGGTAATGTGGATCAAAGGGAATTAGGTGATTTGAATGTGGTAACTTTTACAAACCAAAATTTGGAACAAATTGTATCAAGAATGAAAGCAACTCAGGATAGACAAAAGGTTTATTTTGAAAAAAGGAGAAGGCATGTCGAATTCCAAGTGGGTGATAAGGTATTATTGAAGGTGTCACCTTGGAAGTGCCTCATTAGGTTTATGAAGAGAGGTAAAATGAGTCCAAGATATATTGGACCGTTTACTATAATGCAAAAGTAGTAAAGGTGGCACATCGACACTAATTACCTGAAGCGATGAAGGCAATTCATCCAACATTTCATGTGTCTTATTTAAGGAAATGTTTATGGGACGAATATTTGCGAGTGCCTTTACAAGATATTGAGGTAGATGCTAATTTGAATTATGTTGAACAACCAACCCAATCATCCAGAGAAGAAGTTGAGAAACAAAAGCGTTAAATTAGTCAAAGTGATGTGGGGTCGTGGAAAAAGATCAGAAGCTACGTGGGAAACTGAAGATGAAATGCGAGCACTATACCCATACTTATTCGGTACGTAAATAGTTTCGAGGACGAAACTCTATTTTTAGGGGGGTAGAATTATAACATCCGTAACTTTTGTTAAACAATAACGAAATGATAAACAACTATTATTAATTATTTTTCAGATGTAATAATGTGTTGTCGTACTCGGCAGAGGGCAAAGACAAGAGTGAAAACGTTAAATTCAAAGTGATGGGATTTGTCACCATGACCGTACTACTAAATATAGAAAAGATTCCAAGCCATCTAAAAAGCTGTAATAGGAAATGGGTAAAACAGATTAGGTAGTACACAAACATTTAAAACCAAATCAAACTAAACAGTAAAAGGATAGGCTTTTGGGGCAAAAGTGTAAAAAAAAAGGGGATGCTATATTGGATAATAAGTAAACATGCAGATCTTTATTTGATCCGGTTGATTTCTAAGCTTAATATAAAAAGGGGAGCCACCACCCTTCTCCTTCATTCACAACCAACCAAAAACACATAGTTCAATAACACTCTCTTTTTTGGTAGATTAAGAACAGAGAAAACCCTGTTTTTCTTCAAGACGGAAGCTGCGATGGAGCTTCCAACTTCTCCGATCAAGAAGAATTTTTATTGCATGTCTAAGTCTCTGCTTGAACTCCCAAGATTCCACTTCTGGGCACGTAGAGACCCAAACTGGGACAGGAATTCTGTCTGTGGCCACGGGATGATGGATTGTTATTCCATGTAAGAAACTCTGGCACCCTAGCAACTATGACACCGCAAGAAACTACGGGGTCATTCCTTAACCTTATGTTTGCATCCATATTCTGCAATCAAGGTTGAAGAATTCTTATTGCATGTCACATCTCTTTTCAAGTTCCCGCTCCCACAATAGGACAAGATAACGGGGATTTAGGAAACTTGAAGGAATAGGGTAAAGTCCTTAATCTAAAGAGGAGATGGTGACTGGGGTCAGAAAGAAATGATACCAAGATGTCGGTCTTAGGTTTGCCAAAATTGGACCTAAGAAATTTGTAGCAACCTCGAGGGTTGCAACAAAATTCAGTTGCTTGATTGGTGGATCGAGCCAGTAAACCGGTATACTTCTATTTAAAGGGATTTTTTGGAAGAGAAAACCAAAATGGTTTATCTTGTATAAATTGTGGATTTTGTAGCAAGTTTTGATTTTTTTAAGCAATTGTATAATTTCTGTAATGTGTAATTTTGTAATTATACAAATTATAAAAAAATGAAATTTGAGTATTATAAAACAATGTTATACTAGGAATTTATAATTTCAGGGAAAAAGGGGAAAAAGTAATTAAAAATTTAATACGATAAAAAGAATTCATTAAGAGATTAGGACAATTATAACTGAGTACTAAGTATTAATTGCGAACAGACACGGTATACCTGGTATCATCACAAAAGAATATTCCGCTAAAGAGATTCATGATGAAATGAACAAGTGGCTATTACTTGGAACATTTGCGAATGATTAATCCGGAGTGTTTGCAAACTACTACTTGGAACGTCTGTCGATGATTAATCCAGAGTGTTTGCGAACAAGTGATTAGTACTTGGAACAATTGCGGATGAAAAATTCTAGACTTTGGTGAACAAGTAAACTAGTATACTTGGAAGGTTTGCGAATGATCATGAACTTTTGCGAACGAGTATGATTGTGCTTGGGACATTTGCGAATGAGTAATCTTAAGCAATTACAAACAAGTAAATGGTACTCGAAATAATTGCCAATGAGTAATTGAGTAATTGCGAACATTTTTGAACAGGTACATCATACTTCGTATGATTGCAAATGACCAGTTACAAAAGTTTACGCATGAACCATGACTTTACGAATGAACAAACTTATAATTTTAGTACCCCTATGAATGACAAGACTCTCGTAAATCTATACAATACATTAAATGGTACTATATGAATGATAATTATAGGTCATTGATACTTGGTTTACGACTTAAAGAAGGTTAAGTTAAGAGAACAATCAGATGAATTCTCAGACGCTCTATTTCAAATATGTTTTGAGCTGGCACAAAATCATTTATATGTTATTATAAAAATGTGAATTCTGTTTTTGATTGTGACTATAACTGGCCTGGCAGAGGATGAACGTGACCCTAAGAGGGTGACTTATTTGATATGTTGCTTAGTTATTTTTACAACTTAAAATATATGTGATTAAATGATAATTCAAAAGATATCCTGTTTTGTTTGGGGTTCTTAAATAAGAATTGTGGAATTACCTAAAGTAATTGTAATTACCTTCGCATATAAAGAAGTTTTGAATACGTTTTAAACTTAGAACTTGTCACACCCCGAGCCTGCGGGTTGGATCGACTTCCCAGTCGGGCGGAAGGTTCTCGGGGCGCGATATCGGGAATTATAATCGGAATGATCAGATTGTTTACATTGCACATGATATATAAATGAGAAACTGGTAAATGAAAATAGAATTACAAAGTTAAATTACATCAGTTTTGTCCATAATTTAACAATGTAAATCTACTATCAACATCATAATTCTTCAATCTTGTATCTGCACAAGATATACAAAATAATCTGTAAAATGATGTTTCAAAAGTATGCAGGTCCAAAAAGCTAGGTCCTCTAACTGGTATCCTAGTCCAATAGCAGTAACTTCTTAATTGACCTGTTCGTCACCTGAGAAGTCATGCAAAAGATCAAGTCAACACATGGTTGGTGAGTTCATGTAGTTTTATAAAACTGAATTTGAATAACCTTTTGATTGACAACATTAACCTCACCATTAACCACCTATACCATCTAGTTCAATACGCTTATATATAGGGCATATGTAGGGTCGAACTTACCGCCTGCTCAGCCACCGTCCCACCACATACCAAACCACATGATATATTGTTCCTGGTGATAATTAAGCATTTCATCCCATACCTTTGATTCATAGCATTTGATTACCCTGAAAATGTTTACCTTAATTCCCCAAAATGACAACCTTAACCTCATCAACGACCACCTATGCTATCCAATCAAGTATGCTTATATATAAGGCATATGTAGGGGACAAGCCCCAGCCACCGTCCCTCCACATACCGGACTGCTTAGCATATTGTTGTTAATGATAATGAAGCGTTTCACTCCATTCACCTTCATTTTAGATTCTTGATTTCTACAAATTGAATCACCTCTGATTTCTTGAATTCGTTATGTATCCATGATTACCCCGATACACTTGTAGAAATATAATATTACATGTTTAATTAAATTAATAATTAAGCATTTAAATACAACTAAGACATGATGATTGGGCCTTGTGTGACATCCAGTACCAGATCGTCCGGCAAGTCCGTACGGTATGTGTACTTTCACTATTTACTATGTGTAAATACATGTACATGAACAGTGTTTGTGATAACAGAATTCAAAATACAAGAAACAGTTGTACGGATTTACGTGAAAACTTAAATACCGTAAGTACAAAAACTCATGATGAACAATAGTTGTATGTATTTAGGTGAAAACCTAAGTGTAGTTAAAACAACGAATCAAGAAAGACAACAATGTGCAAGTAAATAACAAGAACATGTCGGTTGCGATCTGATATCCATAAATGACTCGAATCATATGGCCGACAAATCAGTATGAAAACAATGTGAAAACAGGAAGTTAGTTGAGTCCGTCAGTGAGGAAACACAATTCAAAACATAACTACAGTGTTATTTCAGAATAATGAACTGACAGTGTGTTTGCGTGGATGACGATTCACACAAACATACCTGTGAGTTTAACGTTCTGAAATGATGACTGGAAAGTAGAGAACAAGAATCAGAAAGCAAAACCATCGTCGTGTTCGTTCGAGTGACGATTCGAACGAATACGCGCGATGATGATGCGTTCTGACGAAACGAAAACGAAACACGAAATGATCGAGAATAATTTAAGAAAATTCAATACTTTACATTTTACAATTTTGAAACTCATCAATATTAATTAAACAAACTCTTTATAATTAAAAAGCGTAAAAATACGCCTTCGGGAAACGCAACGAAAACGCAAACCGAGCAAACGAAATGAACCCGAACTCACTCGGGGTATAAATACCCTAAATGAGTTCATCTACAAAATGTAAACTTCAAATCCAAATATCTCACCCATTTCTTGATGAAATCAAGCCATTCTTGAACCTAAACAAAGATCTCAACCTCCTCTACACGAAAGTACAACCGATCTAGTGCAAACTCCACTGAAAATCAAGGTAATAAGGCTTGAATGTCACGAAAAAGAGGGTTTCTTGACCCTTAATCGACCGAACAGTTCTAGCCGGCCAAACACCCCTCCCCCCACCTTGAACCCTATGCCCACGAGAAACAACCCTAACACACACCACCCTCGAAACTACCAGTTGGCTGTGAAATGGGGACGATGCTCGACCACCCTTGCTGCGGCCGAAGGAGCCTAGAGATGGCCGAAAGGCATCAGGCCGAATGGCCCATTCGCCGGCTGGGGTAGCCTCCCCTTTCGCATGTAGCCATATGGTCGTGCACATCCATTCGCCAGCCATTCGGTTGCCTCCATTCTCCAGCCATTCGTCGGGGTCAGCCTTCATACGGCCACCGTTTTGTTTCGGCTGGACCAGGAAACCACTCTCATTCGTTGGGCCTTAGACATTTGACCTGAATACCATCATCTGGGCCAGCAGCTGGGCCAGCAGCACTCCTTCGGCCCAACAGCATGTAATTCAGCCCAAAGCCCGGTTGGCTCGACCCATCTACTGATTTGGCCCATGTGACCATTTCAGCCCATCAGTCGGCCCATGTACTCACCAGGCCTAACAAAACCTATGTCATGTGGCCACATAAACTCACTCGGCCCAATTACTTCGGCCTATGGAGTCGGCCCACAAAACATTCGACCCACAGTTTAATTGTTCAGCCCAACAGTTTGGGCCACATGACATCTACGGCTCAACTTCGTTTAGTCCAACCCATGATGATTAGCTAACCCAATAGTTGGACCTACACATAGTTCGGCCCAAGAGATGGGTTTGGTCCATGGTCCAATAATTCGGCCCACATCATTAACATTGTGAACATACACTTGAAATCGATTATAAGGACCATACATGGGAATTTGATTAATAATTATGGTTTTACTACAAAAGATGGCAACATGTTTGTTACATTTACACCTAACAACTAGAAACCATTTCATAGTATCTAATGAAGCTAAGTGGCTACATAAAACACATGTTAGGTGTATTTTAAGTATGTTAAAGAATTTACATAATAACAAAGATTTTATCAATGTGCTTATTAACATGTAATGACAAGTCTTTGAGATTACAAGAGTGGATAAAATCTAAACACATAACATAAGGACTTATGGTAACAACGAACCATAATAATAGGATCGGGGCCGAATGAGGACTGAGACCCGCAAGTGTTAGTCAACCTTAGGGCTAACACATGCACGCACACGAATCTTTACAACTCATACTTACAAGTTACAACAACGTGAAATCAATACAGGATCGTGAATACAACAACAAGTACAATCAAGAGCGCGTGCATTCTTGTTTAAGCTAAGTCAACCCCAACATCTACAAGGTGAGTTCATATGCCCCTTTTCTAATCTTAACTGATTTTAAAACTCTCGGGGCTGAGAACATGCTTAACTTTTATTTATTTAAAAGTTTTCGTTTAACATATTGCTTATACTTTAATTAGATAATATTGCTTGACTTATTATCATTTATCATTGTATGCATGCTTGTATGATCATGATATGACAGGAACAATTAAGATGAATATGATAATATAATTTCATAACCCATCAACACAATAGAATAACATAGTTGTAAGATTATATCTTACAACACTTAGTTATTCTTACAAGAACAGACATTGAGAAAATCACAGTTGAACATGATGACAACAATAAGAAACACATGAATGATATGAAGATAATATATCCTCGTAACAACATTCAACACCCGAGTTAAGTAAGTGTAATAAGACAAGTTCTTATAACACTTAGCTTACAACTCGATACATATTACAAGATAACATGGAACAAATATCATCCATCACCTGAGTTGACTAAGTGTAATAAGACTAGTTCTTACCACAGCTTAGTGACAACATGGTGACTATATGGATCAACAAAGAATGATAATCATGATAATGCAACTTCATGATAACAACATCATTCACTCAACAATTAACATAATGTAATAAGACAAGTTCTTATTCAACTTTGTTAACAACAACGAGAACATACAACACTGAGAACAAACAACATTGATGAACACAATACAATTGATTACTATTGAACTGTCTGCATTATATCATTTCAATCATGTGCCATGTACTCAAGTTGATCATTGTAAGTCCCTTTCATAAATCGCTGACCAGTTAATTTGACGTGACTAAACCGACGATAGCATAGTGGTACCATAGGTTTGACAAACCTCTAGCTTGTAGGGCTAGTATGTTGATCGTACTCAGTCATTGGCCGGTACCGTATGACCGGTGACAGGGCGACTCAAGTCAGGGTCTGGTAAGCGACACATGGTGACATAAATCTACAGTTATAATTGTAATTAATCCATCATTACCTGTTGACTAGTAGACTGAGGAATTTATTCTCTCAAGTCATAACACTAGTAACAGTTTCGATGAGGTCTATGGTTACACATAGTGATATAGGTAAATCGGATGCATTTTAATCTGATTACGTGAGGATTGCAATGGATTCCTTTTAGGCTCTATGCACTTCAAGTTTAGAACAAATAACAATTGGTTAACTAACACTCTTAATATTTAAAAGTGATTAACAGTTAACCCCACAAGTAATAGAATAATACAAGGATCAGATTAAATTAATCTAATATCCTTAATACATAAAAGGGTTATCACTACTTCGGTTTGATAACTAAAACCCTATTCTTATATTATTCTACTCATGATGCTACACGTGATTAACAAACGAGATGAACAGGTGAAATGGA
Organism: Mikania micrantha; assembly: GCA_009363875.1. Classification (NCBI taxonomy): domain Eukaryota; kingdom Viridiplantae; phylum Streptophyta; class Magnoliopsida; order Asterales; family Asteraceae; genus Mikania; species Mikania micrantha. Next base: position 20,215,747 of record CM018685.1, read on the forward strand.
AATGGATATCGATAGTTGTATTGCAAGTAGTGTGGAGTTCTAGTAGTTATGTGGTGGGATGTTGGCTGGGGCTTGGTTCCCCTACATATGCCTTATATATAAGCATAACTACTAGGATGATAGATTACTTGTGAATATAACTATTGAGAAGCCATTGGGAGAACGGGTGAATCAAACAACATACAAGTAACAAGAATGACATTGTGATTGTGCATGTGAATAAATCAAGGTTTTCAATTATCATACTTATGAACTCACCAACCTAGTGTTGACTTGTTTAAATGCATGTTTTCTCAGGTGACAAACAGGTGTAGTTACTCATATGCAATGACTAAGCTAGTGGACTGTTAGAAGACCTAGCTTCATTTTGTGTTGCATACTTTTCGGATGACAAAACCATGAATCATCTTTTGTATATCTTCTACAGATACAAGATATGAACTCATTGATTCTTTTGATTAGATTTACTTAGTTAAATTATGAGGAAACAATGTAATTTAACTTTGTAATTCTATTTTATTGTCATGTTAGCATTTCTCAGTTATTTATCACGTGCTATGTAAACAATCTGATCATTTTGATTATCACAACGATATCGTGCCCCGAGAACCTTTCTGCCCCGCGGGAAAGTCGATCCAGCCCGCCGGCTCGGGGTGTGACACCTTCTTGGACTCAATCAATTCGACTTAGTTGTTGGTGGTTGCCCAAGTTGTACCGTCTCACACATGGCCCATATCAGGCATGACCCAAAATGAGTCTACCTGTATGCGTAGGGACTTTCATGATGCCCATATCAGCTTGACCCTCTGGCCTACTGTACATGTCGGGACTTTAGGATATCCTTTGATTCTTGAGCGTCTTTGTTCTCTTGATTTCGTTTGATCGTTCTAGATATACCCATATAGCTTGACTACAAGAGTCTACTATTTGTGCCGGGACTTTTCGTGTGTTACACGTGGTCATGATTTACATACAACTGACATCCACCTTAACTTAAGCATTAATGATTTCATTAGATCTTAATGATTTCATTATTTCAATGATTCACACACGGTTATGATTTCCTTGATTCTCTTGATTCTGATATTTAGAATTCTATGATTTCCACAATGATTATAGATTTTTGAATAGGATCTTTAGTTTTACTGATCATACACTGAATTAGATTCCTTAGAATTTGATCCTTAGCTTTAGTTCTTTTGATTCCACTTTGAGTTTAGATTCTTGAATTTGAATTTGATGGACTAAGGGTTTGTTTTAGAGTTTTAGAATTAAGGTATTACTTGTAAGAGTAATTAATTAATTCATTAGTTAATTCTGCATACAAATACCTAGACAAGAGTCTAGGTGTATAGGTATATATATATAAAGCATACAATAAATAAAAGCATTTACATAAAACATATTTAAACAAAAAGGTTTACTCATGCTTCTCAGCCTCGCGTTTGAAAACAAAAATGTTTAGAAAAGGGGCAATGAACTCACCTGTGTTGCTGTGCAAATGATTTATCACCAAACGTGCGCTCGTTACTTGTGGTTTATGTATCTTCAGTACCTGAGTTGTTTTAAGAGGATTCGAATACAATAAGTATGTATAATAGTCGTATCTAGGGTTTGGTCTCGGTGTGCAACTAAGTGTCCTAGATGCTAATGTGTTTATAAGATTCCATCTACTATTCTAACTCATTACCCATTAGTAACCCTAATCCAATAATTAATCCTTGCATGTCTTTAATTAAAACGTTTTTAAATTAATTCAATTTAAGTTAAACATTTAGAAAACATCATTTAATGTAATTTAATAAAGTTTACAATTTAATTTCTTTTACTAAAACGTAAGTAATTTAAGAAAATGTAATTTACACATGATGGGCTTAGGTTAATCCCACTGGATCAACCTTGGCCCATACTAGCTTTTGATTGTCCCTTATGAATTTTCCTAAGGGTTAGGTGTTAATCATTAAATCCACACCCAAACCTTATGTTAGTATTTTGATCCTTTATGATTTCTCCAATGTTTTGGTCTCGAGTTGGTGTTATTAACCCTTGTTTAGATGATAACATCATTTAAGAACCCGTTATTCTTGAAAACTCTAATTTATGGTTTTTTTAAATAGGTTCATGTATGACAAACCAATTGTACATTCTCGATTAAATCCCATTGTTAATTAGGAAAACCTTAGTTCCTTGTCTCATAATAAGATCATGTTATCTCCTTTCCTTGTTAGATTCTATATCTGAACTTGAATACTCAAGCATGATTTCGTGTTATAAACCCTAATATCCTCATGGTCCATGCATTTACGTGAGGATCTACTTGTTTGCATGGAATGCATGGAGTTTGTTAAATCTTTCCATGTAAGTTCCCATGGCCTAGTCACCTTCCACCATTAAAATCCTTTACCCTGGTTCGGTTTGTCTGAAAGGACATCCGACTGAAGAGTTCTTGGGCCGAGTGGGTTAGTTCATACGCATGAGAGGCCGACCGATGGAGTATGTCCGAAAAAGAGGCTCAACCGCATGAGGCCGTCCGCATGAGACCTCGGCCGTATGGCCTGAACTGAATAAGTTAGCCCGACCGAATAGGTGCCTGGCCGAAGGAGTTGGGCCGACCAAAGGTGGAGCCGAACGAATGGAACATGGCCGAATAGAATGGCCGATCGAATGAACCATGGCCGAACCTAAGCTTGGCGAATGAACTCAGGCCGAAAGAGACCTGGCCCGAATGGTTGTGCTTCGGCTGTGGCCTAACCGGCTTGGCCATTCGGCCGAATGGGGGAAACGGCTCATTCGATGGGCTGGTGGGATTTCCATTCGGGTGTTCAAGCACCCTGGTGCAGCCCTTCAAATCTCGTGCCTACCGACCTATACTTGGCTTCCCACACGTTCTTGTAGTTTCCTAAGTGTTTGTGATGGTGTTTTCCTAAGGTTTTGGGGCTTAGAATCGGTTAAATAGAATGAGCGACCAAGAGGGTTTCAAAACCCTAAAAACCGAAGATATAACTCGATTTTACCTCGAATCAGATGGATCCAAGCTCGATCTGTTTTACTTCTATGATCTACAAGTTACAAGGGTCGTTTTGACACCAAAAATGTTCGATTTCGTGAAGAAACAAGAGAGATATGGAGTGTGGTTCTAGAGAGAGAAATTAGAGAGAGTGGGTAGACGAAAATGGAGTTGGAGCTGGTTGGTGGTGGTGGTTGTGGTATTAAATGCCACATTAAATGGTCTCAAATTACCCGGTTGCGTTCGGGTTCGTTTGGTTTCGCGTAAATCGTCATTTTCGTTTCTTTTTCGTTAAGAAACTTCTCGGTTTTAAAACAAGAGTTTATAAAATTATTTTAGGTGGTAATTCCTAGTAAATTAACTAAATATCTTCCATTTATTTTAAATTTTCAGAAATATTTAATTTTCTGTTTAAAATCAAATCGTACAGTCGTCGCGCGTATTCGTTCGAATCGTCACCCGTACGAACACGATGATAACTATACTTTTCAATATGGTTTTTTAATTATCGGGTATCATTCAGAACGTTAAACTTTCAGATGTATTCGTACAGATCGTCACCTATACGAATAATCCGTCGATTTAGGATTCACGTAACGACATCTGTTGTTGTTTTGTTCTGTAAAGCCTCACATACGTTCATACATAATGAAATCCTAACAAACAATCACATGATGGTTCTGTATCGCCAGATAATTATCTGACTGTTGAACCATAGTTTTGAGTTACGTTACTGAAATAAATCTGAAACTGTGCTGTGATAACCATGAATTGATAATGATATGTGATTTGAATATGACATACACTGAAATACGTATAGTTTGTACCTTATTACTGTTCATGTTGCTGTTGAGATCACTGTTCCGGTAATGGTTCCGGCACTGATGTTACAGAACTCACTAGTTTATACTAAACCTTTTTTCATTATGTGTCAGCAAATACTTCCAGAAAAGGAAATAAGGGAAAATCAAAGGCGTAGGATAATGGAGGAATGAGTGAGACAACTAGTAAGGAAAACCGTTGCGAGAAGATCTCCTCTCCATTATTTTCTTTGGATGGCTATGTTTTGTTATATGAACGGATAAACTCTTGTATTGTTAAATTTTGATTGTAAACATTCGGTCTGACTAATTGACTTGAATGTATGTTCTATTAATATGAATGATCAATGATATTCCGCTGCTTGTGTTTCTTGCATAAAATCATTCATATGTTTTTAATTATCTCATGAGTGGTCGCTTTGGGAGTCGAGGCGTCACAATTAATCTATACATAGTCAAAATTTAATCTTTATGAAAGATATAAAAGGATTTAATCTCTTATACAAGTTAGGAGGTATTCAAAATATTATTGAGGATCATTTGAAATATTCAAGGATATCTTAAAAGTCATAACAATATTTAGAAATAAAGAAATTCAAAACAGTAACATTCATGAAAGTTATTAAGGAATTTAATCCCCTATATAAGTACAAAATATCTAAGATAACTGAGAATACTTTGGGATATATAAGGATATTTTCAAAAAGTAAACAACTGTACAGAACGCCAAAACATTAACCAAAATACTAACTGTCATGTTATAAAACCAAAAGCAGTTAGAGATTAACATATCAGCTTTCGTCATGAACTCATGGTCCCTCCACCTAATATATTAATATTGTCTATCATATAAAAGAAAAATTAAGGCTTTGCGTGGCACCCCGACTCCTAGTCCTACCACTTATTATATAATCACAAAACATTCAATTCATGGTAAAAGAAAGGTACATTCAATTCGCAACAATAGATCCAATGTCTACAATCCAGTAACTTCTTATTACAAAAGTTCATCCAGAATTAAAGCAGAATATAACCATTCAAGGAATTAATGGAGATGAGATTCCATCACAACGGTTTCCTAACAAGTTTTCTCGCACATCTCCACCAATCTCCTACAACTTTGCTTTCCCCTTATACCCTTTCCCGGAGGTATTACCTGGCACATAACGCAAACAATTTCAGCATACACTGGTGAGTTCTAAGTGTTACATATTTAGAAACTAGCATATACAAAAAGCATATATTTATGGATAATATAGATGGTTCCACGATTCTGATTTAAGAACCTCCAAACAGTAAAAATTATTCTTGAACTATCATCAACACAATTGTGAATAGAATTGTAATTATAACTAGGAAACTATAAAAATAAGTCACTGTATTAGGGTCACGTTCTTCCTCTGCCATGCCAGTCATCACTGGCCACTTTCAACAATATGAGACAGACAGTATACGACTCTATTATTCAGATGCATAGTCATGACCACAATCTAAAATATAGTTTAAATATCTACAACGGGATGTTTTCTTAAGGTTATATGCCTGCTCAAATCAAATGGAAATGGAGCATCAGAGAACTCACCTGGTTGTTCTTTCAACTTAACTTCTTTTAACTTGTCAAAAAAACATCAATAACCTATAATAACAATTATATATATATTTAATTTTAGTATGCCATAATTATTTACGAATGTCTTATTCATTCGCAAATTTTATAACTTTAGAATTTGTTCATTCGTAATTCTATGCTTACTCATTCGGAAATCTATGATTATTCATTTGCAAATCTTAAGTATTTTGCTCATGCGTAATTTCTTGTGAATATTTGTTCACAATCATACTAAGTATAATTTACTTTGTTCATCACTTGTTCGAAAATGTTTACGATCGCTCATTCGCAAATAGTCCAAGCATAATTTACTTGTTCGCAAATGTTCACGATCGTTTATTCGTAAAAGCTCCAAATAGAAGGTACTTGTTCGCAAATACTCCTCTCCGATTATTCATTTGTATTGATACCAAGTATACCTTGCATGTTTGCAAATTTCTCTAGAGTAATTTTTCACCTTTGTCTACCAGTTTAATGAATTTTTTCCTAATTTAATTATTAATTAAATTTCTTTTTTTTTCTTTAATTACCGTCAAATTTGCCAATTATTGTTTTATAAGTCTTATTACATTTTCTTCGATATACATATAGCTTACAATAATTATTCATTTGGAAGTAAATAACATCTCTTACAATTTATAATCCTCAATTTACACATAATTAAATCTTTTTGGTTTTCTCTTCCTAAATTTACCATTCTTTGAACTACCTTTTTTTCTTTGATGAAAAGTACTCCGGTTCACAGGTTCAGTCCACCAATCAAGCAACTATAATTTGCTCCAACTCTCACAATTGTTCCAAAAGTATTCAGTCCAATTGGCAGATTTGTGAACGACACCTTGGTTTCATTTCTTCCGTCCCTTATCACCATCTCCGCTTTATATTTGGGTCTTTAATTCAATCTTTCAAGTATCTTAACTCCCCATTATCCTCTTCTGTTGTGGGAGTTAGATCTTGAAAGGAGATGTGACATGCAATAACAACTCCTCAATCTTGATTGCATAATCCGGATGCAAACACAAGGTTAAGCATGATCCCACAATTTCTTGTGGTGTCATAGTTGCTAAGATGTTGGAATCTTTGACATGCAATAATAATCCCTCATCCTGTCACCATAGACAGCAGTCCTGTGTCTGTGCAGGTTACACTTCGAGTTGCTACCTGCCCAAAGAGAGAATCTTGGGAGTACAAGCAGAGACTTAGACATGCAATAACAATTCCCCCTTGATCGAAGAAGTCGGAAGCTCCGTCGGAACTTCAATCTTTGAAGAAACAGTGTTTTCTCTGTTCTAAATCTACTGGGGAGAGAGAGTTATCGGACTGTGTGTTTTTCTTATGTTTGGTTGTATGTGAATGAAGGGAAGGGGTGGTGGCTCCCCCTTTTATACTAATTTTAGAAATAAAGTGGATTTGGTTAGAATCCTCGTGCTTATTTTTATTACCCGAAATAGTATTTTCTTTATTTACCCTTCTACCCCAAAATCTTATCCTTTTACTGTTTAGTTTGATTTGTTTTAATTATTTGCAGTATACCTACCCTCTTTTACCCCTAGTTCCTTTTATACCATATCACGTGGGTTGGAATCTTTACGATATATAGTAGTACGGTTCTGATGACAAATCAAAATGACATTGGCATTAATTTTTACCCTTTTGTCTTTATTTGCTGCCAAATACGACAACCCAAAGTTAAATAAAATAATAATAAATTATTATTTCAGATTTTCTAATTAATTATTTTACCATGTTTCAGATTTACGAATGTTACAAATCTACCCCCTAAAAGAGAGTTTCGTCCGCAAAACTATTTAGTACCAAATAGATGTGGATATAGTGCTCGCATTTCTTCTTATGTTTCCCATATAACTTCGGACCTCTTTCCGCGTCCCCATTGTACTTTGACTAGTTTAACAATTTTGTTTCTAAGTTTCTTTTCCTGGTGGTCTATTATTTGGGTCGGTTGTTGTAACATCAGTGTCAGAAACGTCACCGGAACAGTGATCTGCACAGTAACTTGCACAGTAACTCAGGTATAAACTACATGAACTACTTATATGATATTAACATTGTGATGCTTGACACTAAACTATTATGCAATCGTTTCTGAAATCTGATTAAATCTCATGGTTTAACAGTCAGAAATACATCAGACAACATGGAATTGACATATGAATGCTTGTAATATGCTATTTGTATAAACGTATGTGAGGAAACACAATTCAAAACACAGGTGCAGTGTTGTTTCAGAATAACGAACTGACGGTGTGCTTGCATGGATGACGATTCACACAAACATATCTGTGAGTTTGAAGTTCTGAAATAATGACTGAAAAGTAGAAAACAAAGTCGGAAAGTAAAACCATCGTCGTGTTCGTTCGGGTGACGATTCGAACGAATACGCGCGAAGGTAACGCGATCGGACGAAACCTTTAAAATAATCGTTTTCGTTAAATTAATTTAAGAAAACAAATTTAGAAGATTTACTAGGAATAACCATCTTTTAAAATATTAAAATTAAATCCTTTCATTTAAAGTCGTAAAATACGCGCGTTACGCGCCGGAAACGCAACGAAAACGCGAACTGAGCAACAAGAACGAACCCGAACCCACTCGAGGTATAAATACCTTGAATGAACTCATCTCCCTCGTTTTCCCTCTCCTTTCTCTCTCTAAAACACCCCTTTACCGGCTCTCTCTCTCTCTCTCTAAAAACCCTAGATTTCAATCCACCATAACTTGCTCATTTCTTAAACAAATTGAGTGATTTTTGAGCCTAAACGAAGATCTTAATCTCCTCTACACGAAAGTACAAAGGATCTGGAGTGAACCCCACTGAAAATCGAGGTAATGAGTCATGAAAATTGACGATTTTAGGGTTTTTTCACCCTTTTGTTCTAACCCTTAGCCTAGCCGGTTCTAACCCTATCCCTTTGAACTTGACACTCCAAAAACACATCCCCGCACGACACCACCCATGAGAATCATCATAGATCTCGTCGAAACTTGAATGAACCACGAAGGGGCGCGGCTGCCTACAGCTGGCAGAATGAGGGCCGCATGAGTGGCTGGCCTAAGGAGAAAGGCCGAAAGGCTTAGGGTCGAATGACTCCATTCGTTTGGATGGGGTAGCACTCATTCGCTAGGTAGCTATTCGATCGGCCCCTTCATTCGTGAGCTCTGGTTCGGTCGGACCCACCTGAGTATGAGCCTCACTCGGCCAGGTCTCAATCGTTCGAGGCAAGGACCCAGTCGGCCGAAAGAGCCAACTATTCGCCGAGCCACATCTGCCATTCGACCACCTTCAATCGGCCATTTTCATTCATTCGGCCAAACACCCACTGAATCAACCCAACTTCAGTCATTCGGCCCATATGCCCATATTCAGGCCTAGTAAACTATTTCAGCCCATGCCCAGCCTAGGCAGCCCACACGGCTCATACGACCCAAAACATATACACTCGGCCCAACAGTGGCCCACAAAACCCCTACGGCCCACTTTCCAATTAGTCTAGCCCATGCAATTAGTCGGCCCATGGTGCTGTTTCAGGCCCAACATCCTCAAGCAATGGGCCCCTGTGATTTTCGGCCCAAGCACAAACAATCGGCCGATGTTCCTTACTCGGCCCATTCATTTGGCCTAGAGTATTGATTAGGCCCAAGGTACAGATTTGGCCCATCTGTCGTTCGGCCTATAAACAAGGGTTCAGCCCACTTGATTCAATATGTAAACAAACGCATCAACAAATTCTAAGTTTAACGTGCAAGGGGATGAGATAATTACCATATATTACTACAAAGGTGGCAACATGTTTGTTAACATTTATACTTAACAACTATAAATCATTCTATGGTATCTAATGAAATTAAAGGGCTATCTAAAACACATGTTAAGTATATTCTAAATATGTTAAAGAATTTACATACCTACTAAGGTAACTTGCAAAGCTTGACACAAAAACCTAAGTGATAGTATAAACTATAACAATTGAATCGGCGCTGAATGATGACCTAGACTCACAAGTGTTAGCCAACTTTAGGGCTAACACACACACACACACCCATACACACACTCAAGTACATACAACTCATATTCACAAATTACAAACAACGTGAAATCAATACAGGATCGTGAAAACACCAACAAGTACAACAGAGAGCGTGTGCATTTTTGTTTATACATAGTCAACCACAACAACTACAAGGTGAGTTCATTTGTCCCTTTTCAAACTATTTTGATTTTAATGCGGGACTGAGAAGCATGTTTATACATTCTAAACAACTGTTTAAATGTTTTTAAACATTTTTATGATTATTCATAATGTAAATGTTAATGCTTGAATATTTATTCTAAAAGCTAAAAGTTATTGCTTTATTCTAAATGCAAATGCTAAGTGCTAAAGCTAGATGCTAATACTAAGTGCTAATGCTAAATGCTAACGTTAAATGCAAATGCTAAGTGCTAAAGCTAGATGCTAATACTAAGTGCTAATGCTAAATGCTAATGTTAAATGTTAAATGCTAAAGCTAGATGCTAATACTAAGTGCTAATGCTAAGTGCAAAATTCTAGATGCTAATGCTACATGCGAAGACTACATGCTAAGGCTACTTGCTATTAAACTTGTTTGCTTAAAACACCGAGTGCATTTCATATTGCAAAGAATGCAAAGACTAACTGATTAAAATGATTTTATAAACTAATTTAGAAAGCATGAATGCTCAAAACTCAGAAAGAATGATATGCTTGATATGCTTGCTATGCTCGAATGCTCGAAGTGCTTGAAATGCTCAGAATACTTTAAACTATGTATGCTTATTATGCTTGCCATGCTAAAACAACGGTTTCGCCTCTCAGTGCTTGCCCTACCGGTTGTGAAGCTAGTACTTGTGTACAAGATACGTAAATGCTAAACTATATGAATGCTATAAACTTGTATGCTAAAGCTATTGGCTATGGTAGAAAATACTGATTTGGCCTCTCAGTGCTTGCCATAGGGTGTTCTCCATAGTCGAACTTGAAAGAATATACCAATTTGGCCTCTCAGTGCTTGCCATAGGGTGTTCTTTATAGTCCGGACTTGAAGGAACAGACCGTTGGCCTCTCAGTGCTTGCCTCGGGATGTCCTTCATAGTCCGAACTCGAAGGAATAGACTGTTGGCCTCTCAGTGCTTGTCATACAGTGATTCCTTATTTCTACTCATGATTTTGATATATGTGACTAGGATGATTCTGGATTTTGTTATTTGACTTTGCGTCATCTTAGAAATTTATCAAACTACTGATGATGCTAATTACAATTAGTTACAATATGGATTGATAATGTATTCCTTCGGGTGTTCAGTTGCCCATAATGGTAACTCCTAAAACAAAACTTACAGAAGCTATGGTATGCATGTTGGAAACTTATAAATATAATGACAAAGCTATGACAAGAATGGGAATGGATGGTAGGTACAATGCTTAATTATCATTAACACCAATGTCATATGTGGTTTAGTATGTGGTGGGATGGCTTCTGGGCGGGTTGTAGGCTCGACCCTTTCTTATGCCCTATAAATAAGCATACCGAATTGGATATTACAGGTGGTGTTAATGAGGTTAAGGTTGTATCGAAAAGGTTTGCTAAGGCTATTTTCAAACGCTAAAACTATATGAACTCACCAACCAGTGTGTTGACTTTGTTTTCTTACATGCTTTCTCAGGTGACGTACAGGAGTAAGCTTAGGCTCAGGATTGCATGCTAGGAGGCTCAGTGGAGGACCTAGTGGCTTATGGAAAGCACATCTTTTGTTAATCATTGTGAATCATTTTTGATATCTTGTACAGTTACAAGATAGTAAACATTTGATTCTTCTGATAGGTTTACTTAGTTAAATTATCAAACATTAACAGTTGTAATTTAACTTTGTAGTCCTAGTCTAATGCTATTTGTGCTTTAGTTATTCTCAATATTGATGTTATGTAAACAATCTGATCAAACACGATTATCACTCACGATATCGCGCCCCGGGTACCTTCCGCCCGACGGGAAAGTCAATCCGTCCCGCCGGCTCGGGGTGTGACTAATTCAGATTAGCATGCACCTCAATATCTTGTGTGACAATTGTGTTCGATGATTACGTTATTAACAAACGAAAGCACAAATCATCGTTCTTGAAATCCACGTCGATTTAGTGATTGTGATTATTACAGGTTGAAAGTATGCAAGAAATCGTGAACGTGGAAGAAAACAGTGCGCGAAACAGAGTTCTGGATTCTCCAGAATCAGAAAAACGAAGAAAAATATCTAAGTATTGAACTCCGGGGGTCTTCGCAGTATGCCAAGACCATTCTGTGGGTTCTCGGCGGTCTGGGAGGTGTCCAAAATATCTTTTGGACTCCAGATTCCTTCGCGGTACGCCACGCCCAAATTCACTTTCCCTGGCAGTACGCGACGAGTATGGCGGTTTGAAAACTCATATTTCAATATCAGATTGCATGCAGGATAACATTTTCCTTCTTTTCTCGAACACACATACATACCAGACGAAAACTTTGACCATTCTATCATCAAATCTCTATTTTGAAGCCATCTAAACCCACGGATCGCACCAGGAAATGTTTCTATAACACCAGATCGTTGTTTTGCAACCAGAAATCCTTCTGATTAGGTAACGGTTTGTTTTAACCTACTAGTTTGTTAATGGTTTGATTATATCTTGTTTTTGAACGTAATGCAATAGTTAGGGTTGTTGATTATTGTCTAGACGATGACTAGGAATGATTATAAACGAAGAACTTGATGTGTTAACGGGTAAGTCCTTGTTTTGATCCGTTGTAATGTCCGGTTTTCATGAAACTATAGCTATGATTATAACGGTTTAAACCATTTTATTGTTATAATGTGTGTGATTATCTTGATTAATCTTTGAAATGCAAGGTTAAATCCAAGTGTTTCAAACTAATCACAAGTATTAAGATAATCATTGGAATAACTATCTGATGTTTTTGATAACAGCCAGACTAGTACGTTAAACATGGTTATTAAACATATTCCAATGTCACATTATGATGTTTCATGATATTTAGATAATCAATAAGAAGGATTGATCATTCCTAAGCCATAAATCCATCTAGAAACTGTTTCAGTACAATAATCAACAACAGTACCTATTTGGTTAAACTGAGATTATTCTGATTAATCAAACGTGTCATCAACCTTGTATTAGGAACCTGAATTAGTATAGGTTCCTACATTATCATACATTGTATGATATGACATTAAATTAATTAATTAGGCATCTAATATCGGTTTGATGACTTTCACTACAATGTCTTTGACATTGGACGTTCAGAAAGATCTATTCAGTAAGTTGAAACATAAATAACTCATTAAACATAAACTAATGTAGAATCACCCTATTATTACCAGTTTGTGCGATATTCTGCTATCAGTGAGATTTTAGGTGTATTTCGTACAACCCCTTTCTTTTTAATATTTTATAAACACCGGGGTACTACTGTGGAATTTGTCTCGATCATATGATATGTATCACTATTATCTGTGTGATTTCATGTGACTTGTTGAGAACTTGTGGATTTCATGGGAATTTGCCTGTAGAACATAACTCTATCACAGAACTAAAAAGTCTTCATCCCTTGAACTATATCTAGTGAACCCATGTGGGGCCGAACATGAAACAATGATAGTACTATCGGCTGACAACCTATTTGCTTAGAGTTTGCAACTCCCCTTGCTGTGAATTTTTGTTACCTGTTTTTTGAACTTCTTAATGTTGTGATAGACATTAAGATAATGAGGCATTAAGTTGTTATTGATGGGTAGTATCTTATAGAACAGAACGGAGTAGACCGAAAGGAACTAGATATGGGTCCCATTGTTATCTTGAACTGTATATATCAAGTATTTACATATCATATCATATTGTTGAACTTGAACATTACGAACTCACCAGCTTCGTGCTGATCTTTCCAAACTTAAAAAATTTGCAGGGAGACAGTGACCATCTGTGAGGCTGCACTTTTGAAACATTTGTAATTAAATAAGATAGATCGTGTAATAAAATCAGTTTGTAAACTGTAAGTTTGGTTGTGATTACGAAACCCTTGTAATGTATAAAATCAGTTTATAAAATCATCTCTGAGACATCACCACTATGCTTCCGCAATCTTCCAATGACATCATCAACAGGTGATGAGAGGTGGGGGTGTGACAGGGTGGTATCAGAGCCACATGTTATAGAATTTAGGTTGACTTAGAGACCTAGACTATAACCATAGGCTCGTATAGTGACACAGAGGGAACTGAATATAACTAACCACCAAAACTTGTTTTGAATTGAGTAAGAATAATCAGGTGGTACGAATTCCAGTTATGAGTGGCCAGCATAACTGAAATTCGCAACACTTGTGCATTCTAGTAAAATTTAATACAAGCAGAACAGTAATAACTATTAGGACGAGTAGTTGATTTAAGATAGGTTGAGATATCATGCCATGGTTGTGTTGAATATTATTATTCAATATTCATTTCATAGTACTGATCTGGGAATTTTATTTGTACAGCGAAGGCCAATCTACCAGAATGCTATATCTATCAGAGGTTTCCATATGTCATACTTGATGACACGCCCAGTTCGAGTTTGAGTTCGAGTTCTGCATCTGATCCATCGTAAGCGTCATCAGCAGCATAATAGGTTGTACCGTTAGTACTACTGACACCACCTCCTGTACCAGCTACACCACCACCAACACCTTGCATTTCACCTAGACATTCTTGGTTGAGAATGACTCTGTTGGCAGGAGACGGAGCTCTTCACCTCAGCTAGTTCCAATTTGGGATGGGTTGAGGCGTATACGAGGTCAAGCCCGCAACACTACGGGATTACCTCCCAGACATCAGATGGAACAGAGGGATGTGCCTCCTACTATTCATGAGGTGTGAGAATCCTCCCACCAAGCAGAGATACGAGGCCTGTTAAAGCAGGTCCCCCAGGACTTGCAAGGGACCCGACAGGACCTGCAGCAGTATCGTGCTACACTAGAGGATACTTGTACGACTGTACTGGATATCCTTACATCACACCTGCCTCTTATGGAGCAGGTGAATGCCTTGGATACTGACACCCTAGCCTAGAGAGTTACTGTGGAGGACAGACTGAGGAGGACATGGGGGCAGGTATTGATTGTTGCGTTCTGGTAGCAGGTAGCAGTGGTGACGGAGAGATTAGTGTGAATGTGGGAGGTTGTGATGGGGGTAGTTGGGATGATGAGCCTAGAGGCTTGGCTATTGTGTTTGGCTATAGTGTTGGCTACTATAGCTATTAATATGACCTGTTTACCATATTTTATGCAGTAATGGTGATCTTGGAGCTGTTCAGCTAGGAGTTCATTATACATAGCTTGTGACTTAGATAGATAGGTTAGTAGTGGGTATGGGATGTTTTTGGATTGTAGAATAGATCTCATGTATTTAGATGCTTGTTTGTGTAGTTCTGATAGCACTTCCTTGTACAAAACTATTGGGTAATAATAAAACAATTACTTTTGTGTATTTGTTGTGTTGTGTGTAATGGATAAAGGCATTGTGTGTGAACTGTGCATTAATATCAAACTTGTATGAACAGTAACTAGACAATGTATCAAAATACTGTGCGAGAACATATCTGTTGCTTGTATGGCATTGTATCAAAATACTGTGTGAGAACATATCGGTTGCTTGTGTGGCAACATTTCAAAATACTATGTGAGAACATATCGGTTGCTTATATGGCAACGTATCAAAATATTGTGTGAGAACATATCGGTTGCTTGTATGGCAATGTATCAAAATACTGTGTGAGAACATATCGGTTTCTTGTATGGCAACGTATCAAAATACTGTGTGAGAACATATCAATTGCATGTCTGGCAACGTATCAAAATACCGTGTGAGAACATATCGGTTGCTTGTATGGCAACGTATCAAAATACTGTGTGAGAACATATCAATTTCCTGTGTGGCAACGTATCAAAATGTTGTGTGGGAACATATCAATGTCCAGTATGATAATATATCAAAAACATGTGTAATAACATATTCGTATTACAATGCTATGAGCTATGTAGTAATTTAACATGTTTTGAATTAACAGGAGTGAGTGTAACTACAAACATCTTTATGATTACTGTGTGCTGAGAACATATCTGGATCTTTTCAATGTAGTTATACTACGTTTCTTATAATCACATTTCAAGTCAATATGACTAAATATGGTTGAAAGTATGTGACTGAAAGGGTTATATCTTTAATGTTCTTGAACTGATCGGAGTTTGTTTGCCTGTGAGCAGAAGAATGGCTCCAAAATGAGGCCGACTTGCTAAGAAAGCTGCCAAGAATGTTACTAACCCTGAACTGAATCAAGTCTCACCTGTGAATGTAGAACCTAATCCGGATCCACATATTAATCTGGAAACAAACATGGTTCCACCTGAAAATCTGGAAACGAATACAGTTCCACCTGTAAACCCTGAAATGAACACGGTTCCACATGCGGCTGCAAGTGGATTTGAAATGAATGAAGCAATGATAGCCCAAATAGTAAGAGAACAGCTATATGCTTGTGGTGTTTTGACATAACATCAAACCCATATCACTTCTGGTTTTGGTGGGAACCACGATCACACTGAACATAATACTACTGGTGGCCACGTAGAAACTCATCATACCACCGGTACAACAACAAAAGCAACTGTTCCTGATCCACCACAACAAGGATGTACTTATAAGTACATTGCTTCTTGCAAGCCTCCTACTTTCACTGGTAAAAAAGGAGCGGCTGTGCTTTTAAAATGGATCGAGAAGATAGAAACCAAACTTAAAATCAGACAATGTCTGGTTGAGCATAAGGTATCTTATGCTGCTTGTTCTCTAAAAGATTCAGCTTTAACATGGTGGAATACCTTGGCAAAAACTTTGGGCTTAGCTAAAGTTGATTCGATGGGCTGGAACGATTTCAAAACTCTGATAATGTCAGAGTATTGCCCAATCACTGAAATTCAAAAACTCCAGGAGGATTTCTGGAATCATGCTATGGTCGGTGCGGATTGTTTAGCTTATACCGATCGTTTTGATGAACTCACTTGTCTACTTCCCAATATGTTTCCTACAGAAGCAGCTTTGATTGAGAAGTATATCAAAGGTTTTGTTCCCCAAATTTGGGGAATGGTGACTGCAGCTGAACCTATCACTCTCAAACGTACAATCTTGTTAATCACTAAGCTTACCGATGAGGCGGTAAGGAGGGGTACTTTGTCCACAAAAACTCAGACAACAGTGGGCCGTAGTGAGGCTGGTACCTCGATGTTTCAAAGGGTACCAAACGAAAGTGGTTTGGCAAGACCAAAACCAAAGCTCCGGTTGTGACTATCCCGAGCAAACCAACAGTGAAGAATTTTGGTGCAACTGTTCCTGAGAAGAAATGTCACACCCCGAGCCGGCGGGGTTGGATCGGAGTCCCCGTCGGGCGGAAGGTTCTCGGGGCGCGATATCGCGGGTGATAATCTAGATGATCAGATTGTTTACATAGCATCAATGTTTAAGAATATCTAAAGCATAATCAATTAGTAACTAGGATTACAAAGTTAAATTACAACATCAATGTTCAGCAATTTAACTAAGTAAACCTAACAAAAGAATCGAATGTTTATATCTTGTATATGTACAAGATATCAAAAGTAGTGTGTATCATCTACAAAAGATGTGCTTCCCAAAATTCTACTACGTCCTCTATCTGGGCAGCCTAGTATGCAAATCCTGAAGCCTTAGCTTATACCTGTTCTTCACCTGAGAATGCATGTAAGAAAACAAAGTCAACACAATGGTTTGTGAGTTCATATAGTTTATAAGTTTAAAATAGTTTTAACAAACCTCCTTCTGTAAAACCTTAACCTTATTAACTCCACATGTAATATCCGAATCGGTATGCTTATATATAGGGCATACCCCTGAGTCGAGCCTACGACCCGCCCAGACGCCATCCCACCACATACTAATCTGGATATGACACTGTTGTTAATAATAATTAAGCATTTTACCTACCAATCAACCCATTCCTCATCAAAGCTTTTGTTTTCTGTTTCAAAGTTTACAAGTCTATAGTGTTCACAAGTGTTAGTTTCAAAGTATGTTTATCAAGTATCATAGTTTCACACGCACATAGTTTAGCTGTCCCTAATCTCATGTGTGAGTACAAGCTCTGCACTAGCAGTCGTTTAGCAATTACGTAGCTCACGGATAGATACAAGCTCTGCACTAGCAGTCGTTTAGCAATTACGTATCTCATGAATTAGTTAAGCTTAGTCTAGCAATTACATGTCTCCTATACAAGATACAAGCTCTGCACTAGCAGTTGTTTAGCAATTACGTATCTCATACATAGACACAAGCCATGCATACACAAGTAATCCAGCAATTACATATCTCATATAAGCAGACAAAAGCTCTGCACTAGCAGTCGTTTAGCAATTACATGTCTCTTATATAGATAATAGCTTAGCCTCATTATGGTTAAGTTTTACATGTATCTCAATCTATAGGTACAAGCTCTGCACTAGCAGTCGTTTAGCAATTACGTAACCTATGATTAGATACATGCACAATGTTTCATACGCACGTAGTAGTTTGAAGCATATAGTTTCAAGTGTCCACACATAGTTTCATCATGAATTCCATAGGTTTGCATCAAGTCTCATGTTTAAGCATATAGTCTTCACAAGCATAAAGTATCGTGTTTAAGCATATCGTTTCACAAGCATCTAATTTCACGTTTAAGCATCAAGTCTCATAAGCATCCAACATATGGTTTCAAGCCTCAAGTTTAAAGTATAAGTTTCAAGTCTATTGCTTTTCAAAGTATACTAAGTTCCAAGCATAAGTTTCAACATAAGTATCATGTTTATGTTTAAAGCATTAAATAATATTTCAATAGTTTTATGAAAATGTTTAACATGCTTCTCAGTCCCGAAGTAAAACAAATAAGTTTGAAAAGGGACAAATGAACTCACCTTATGTCCGTAGTGATTGACTAAGTAGAATAAGAATGCACGCGCTCTTTGTTTGCACTTGGTATGTTGTTCACGCTCCTGTATTGATTTCATATAGTTTGTAACTTATAAGTATTCGTTGTAGTGTCTTGTGTGTGGATTGTGTTAGTCATAAGGTTGACTAACACTCACTAGTCTTGTTTACTATCCGGCCCATAGTTCTTAATATAGTGTAAGAAAATATTGAGTCTCTTTGATTTTGTTGCAAATTCTCAACTTAAGGTTTAGTTCAAAAGTTATCACTTTTAGTCAAAACTTTAAGTATTTATTTGCTTGCCTATTCACTTGTCACCACACTTGTAATACTTAAATGATAACCCATGCATACAATTGTCATAAATTCTGGTCTTTCATTCTTGAGTTAGTTAACCGTTAGAACTTGTTGGGCCGGATAACCCTTTTTAGTCATTTGTACATATATATGGGCCTAAAGTTATGTGTGTGGGCCGTATAGATGTATTGGGCAGATTAATACCCATGGGCCGAAGGTGCCAAAGTTGGGCCAAATCAATTGGGCTTTCGTTGGGCTTTAGGCATGATCAACAATTATGGCCCATTTAAAGTTTGTGTAAGAACATACTATTGGGCCGAATCAAATAAGGAATTGGGTCATTATCAACCCAAAGCGTTGGGCCAAAGTAAACTTCCTGGGCCGGTTAGTTTGAGTTAGTCGAAGAGGATGTATGGGCCGACTGTTTGACTGGATCAACACATCGAGAAGAACATACCACATAGCAGCGAACCTTGACTAAGGTTCGGCCATGGTGCTGTCTCAAGGGTTCGGCTAGAGGTTGATCAAGCAAGGTTCGTCTGAAATGAGGGTTAGCCCGAAGGTTCGGTCAGGACTCTAAAGGGTTCGCAGATGACGAGATTCGGCTGGGTTCGCCCATGCACTCCATGCATGGTTCGGCAGTAGGGTAGGTTCACTATTGGCAGCACAGGGTTCGTGATTGATAAAAGGTTCGACCGAGAGTTAGATGGCTCGACCAGGGTTCGGCGGCTTGCTAGGTTCGGCCCCAACTGGTTCGTGACTGTTGCAGAGGGTTCGGCCAGTCAACTGCGGAAACAGGTTCGCCACTTGAATCTCACGAACCCTGTTCATCAGCCATCCTCAAGCCGCCTGTTGCGGAGAAACCATATTCTGGTGTTGGTGTGGTGTTAGATGGTTGCTCATGGTCGTGATCTTATGGCGAAGAGGAGGTTTAACCGATTTTAATGTGGGGGTCGACAATATGCTTAGAAAACCCTAAAATTTCAGCCACTTCGTGGCTTATTACCTCAAATATGGTCGGTTATATCTTCGAAATGGCTGTACTTCTAGGTAGATCTTGTTGTTAGCTATGCGTGGACACCAAAAATGCACGATTTCGCCAAGAAATGGTCAAGATCTTGAGTTTTGAAGGTGAAAATTTAGAGAGGGGGATAGGTGACGGGATCTTGAGTTAGAGAGAGAGAGATGAGAGTAAAAATGAATTAAATGTGATCATTTAGGGTTTATATACCTCGTGGGTATTCGGGTTCGTTTCGGTTGCTCGGTTCGTATTTTCGTCGCGTATCCGGCACGTTACGCGCGTTTATTGTAAATTTAAATAAAAAGAGTTTATTTTAACGATTTGAATGTTATTTATTTCTAAAAATTATTTTAAATGTCGTTTAGTTAATTTATTTATCGAAATTTAGTATTTTACGCGTTTCGTTTAACTTGTTCGCGTTTTAATAAAATAGTTTTGTTTAATTTTATTTATGATGAGTTTCAAAATTGTAAAATAGGAATTATTTTATTTCCTTAAGTTTATGATCATTCGTTTCGTTTTCGTTTTCGTTTCATCAGAACGCGTCGCCATCGCGCGTATTCGTTCGAATCGTCATTCGAACGAACACGATGATGGTTTGGCTTTCTGATTCTTGTTTTCTACTGTTAAGTCATTATTTCAGAACGTTAAACTATCAGAATCATTCGCACAGATCGTCACCTATACGAATATTTCGTCTGTTTAGCATTCTGTAACAACAACCGTTATGTTTTTGTCTTGTTTAACCTCACATACGTTTATACACAATAGCATCAAATCAAGTATCTATATTTCAACACTGTGTTGTCTGGCATGTTTTCTGATTGTTAAACCCTAAGGTTTCAGTCAGATTCAGACAATCGTATAATAGTTTCATGTTAATCAAAATCTATCAATAGCATAAACATAGTTTCACGTAATGTGTACCTGAGTTACTGTTGCGATCACTGTTCCGGCACGCGTCCGGCACTGATGTTACAAGAAAGCTTACACCGGGAAGGCGCCCAAATGCAACAAGTGTCCATATCATCACACAGGGCCATGTCCTGTTTGCTTGAACAGTAATCAAGTAGGACACTACTCTAGATACTATGATTTTACTGCTCGTCAACCAAACCAAGCACCACGACAAGCCACTCAAACAAACCGGTCGTGCTTCATGTGTGGAAGTCCCGACCATTTCATGAGAAATTGTCCGAACAATAACACCAATCCGATAAATGAAGCTAGGGGAGAGCTTTTCAGATTGGTGCAACTGAGGCAAGGCATGAGGCAAACATTGTCACTAGTACGTTTCTTCTTAATAACCTATACGCATCAGTTATGTTTGATACATGGACGGATAAGAGTTTTATCTCTCCTGAATTTGCGTCATTACTTTCATTGCCTACAGTAGATCTAGAAACTCCTTATGTCATTGAACTTGCTAATGGCAAGTTAATCAGAACTAACAGTGTTGTTCAAGGATGTTCATTGAATCTGAATGATCACCTTTTCAATATCAATATACTTCCTATTGAGCTTGGAAGTTTTTATGTCGTTGTCGGTATGGACTGGCTTTCTGAAAATCAAGTAGAAGTTGTATGTCAAAATAAGGTGATTTGTATCCCATTACCGTCAGGTAATACACTGATAGTTCAAGGAGAACGAGCAGGTAGAAAACTTGGTATCATATCCTGTATGCAAACTCAGAAATGTTTACGGAAAGGTTGTCAAGCCCATCTAGCACATGTGATGGACAAATGTTCTTCACAAAAATGTATCGAAGATATACCAGTAGTAAAAGATTGTACTGATGTTTTTCTTGAGTTTATATCAGGATTACCCCCAATGAGACAAGTTCAATTTCATATTGACTTGATTTCAGGTGCAGCCCCTGTAGCTAAAGCTCCTGTAGCTAAAGCTCCTTATCGTTTAGCACCCTTAGAGATGCAAGAGCTTTCAGGTCAACTGCAGGAATTATTAGACAAAGGTTTTACCAGACCTAGTTTCTGACCCTATGGAGCATCAATTCTTTTTGTGAAAAATAAGTATGGTTCATTCAGGATGTGTATCAACTACAGGGAACTCAATAAATTAACAATCAAAAACCGTTATCCATTACCACGTATCGATGATCTACTTGATCAACTACAAGGTATTACCTATTTCTCAAAAATCGATTTAAGATCTGGATATCATTAGTTACGAATTCATGATGATGATGTTCCTAAGACTACATTCAGAACTCGATACGAACATTACAAATTTCTAGTAATTCCTTTTGGATTAACAAATGCATCTGCAGTTTTCATGGATCTAATGAATTGAGTATGTAGACCTTATCTGGACAGGTTTGTGATTGTATTTATTGATGATATTCTCATTTACTCCCGAAATCAACAGGAACATGCTCATCACTTGAAACTGATCTTAGAACTTTTGGAAATTGAGAAACTATATGCCAAGACACCTATTTTGGAATTACCTTAAGGTACTGATAACTTCACAGTATACTGTGATGCTTCTCGCCAAGGTCTAGGGTGTGTGTTAATGCAGAATGACAAAGTAATTGCTTACGCTTCTTGACAACTGAAAGTACATGACAAGAACTATACTACTCATGATCTAGAACTTGGTGCAGTGGTGTTTGAACTTAAAATTTGGAGACGATATCTATATGGAGCTAAGTGTATTGTATACACTGATCACAAAAGTCTTCAGCACATTCTAGATAAGAAAATGTTGAACATTCGGCAAAGGCGATTGGTAGAACTTCTGAACGATTATGACTGTGAAATTCCTTATCACCCAGGTAAAGCGAATGTCGTAGTCGATGCCTTGAGTCGCAAGGAACGGGTCAAACCTTTACGTGTGAAAGCGTTAGGTATGACTATTCAAACCAGTATAATTCCTCAGATTAGAGAAGTTCATCAACAAGCTTTACAAGAAAAAAACTACCCTGCTGAGGAACTAAGAGGATTAGACAAACAACTCGAAACAAAAACTGATGGAGTATTGTATTTCAGAAGTCGAATTTGGGTTCCTTTATTCGGTAACTCTAGAACAAGCATCTTGGATGAGGCGCACAAATCCAGGTATTCTATTCATACATGTGGAGATAAAATGTATAAAGATCTTAGAGAATTTTACTGGTGGCTTGGAATGAAGAAACACATAGCCGAATACGTGGATCAATGTTAAACATGTCTCAAAGTTAAGGCTGAACATCAACGACCTTCTGAGTAACTACAACAACCTGAGATTTCCATGTGGAAATGGGATAAGATCTCTATAGATTTCATCACTAAACTACCCAGAACATCATGTAATAATGACTCTATATGGGTTATTGTAGATCGCCTTACTAAATATCCGCATCTCTTACCCATCCGAGAAGATTACACCATGGATCGACTAGCCAAAATCAATGTTAATGAGATTGTATCTCGACATAGACTATCAATCTCTATCATTTCTGACAGAGATAGTCGCTTTATGTCACGATTCTGGCAAACTCTTTAGAATGCTCTGGGCACATGAATCAATATGAGCATAGCTTATCATCCACAAGCAGATAGAAAAACCGAACGAAAGAATCAAACTCTTGAAGACATGCTCAGAAGCTTTGTTATTGATTTTGGAGGTAGCTGGGATATTTATCTTCCACTTGTTGAATTCTTATATAATTACAGCTACCATACCAATATTCAATGCGCTCCATTTGAAGCACTTTATGGATGCAAGTCTAGATCACCTATCTATTCGTCAGAGGTAGGTGAAAGTCAGATCATAGGCCCAGAATTCATTCAAGAAACTACTAATAAAATCACACTTATTCAAGACCGGATTAAAGATGCTCGCGATCGTCAAAAGAGTTACGCTGATAATCGTCTTAAACCTTTAGAATTCCAAATAGGTGATCGAGTAATATTCAAAGTTTCACCTTGGAAGGGCATTTTCATATTTGGGAAGCGAGGTAAACTCTCACCAAGATTTGTAGGACCATTCAAAATTCTAAAACGAATTGGATCAGAAGCCTACAGACTTGAATTACCTCCTGAACTTAGTAACATCCATGATGTTTTTCATGTATCAAATATGAAGAAATGCCTAACAAATGAATCGTTGATCCTACCTCTTGAAGATTCAGATTGATGAAAAACTTCAGTTCAGTGAAGAACCAGTCGAGGGAATGGATCAAGAGTTTAAAGTACTGAAATGCAGTTGCATACCGATCGTTAAAGTTTGATGGGACTCACAACGTGGACCTGACTATACACGGGAATGTGAAGATCGAATGAGAGAAAAGTATCCTCACTTGTTCGCATAAACGATTGTCATCAGATAAGTCTTGATGAAATTTCTCTAACTAGAGGAGACTGTGACAATTATGTTTGATGATTACGTCAATAACAAACGAAAGCACAAATCATCGTTCTTGAAATCCACGTTGATTTAGAGATTGTGTTTATTACAGGTTGAAAGTATGCGATAAATCGTGAACGTGAAAGAAAACCGTGCGCGAAACGGAGTTCCGGATTCTCTGGAATCAAAAAAACGAAAAAATATTTCTATGTATTGAACTCCAGGGGACTTCTCAGTACGCCAAGATCACTCTGAGGGTTCTTGGCGGTACGCGAGGAGTCCAAAATATATTTTAGACTCCGGATTCCTTCGCGGTACGCCAAGCTCCAATTCGCCTTCCTTGGCAGTACGCTACGAGTATGGCGGCTTGAAAACTTAGATTTCAATATCAAATTGCATGCAGGATAACATTTTACTTTTTTTCTCAAACATGCATACATACCAGACGAAAAGGTCCAATATATCTTGGACTCAGTTTACCCCTCTTCCTAAACCTTATGAGGCCTTTCCAATGTGACACTTTTAGTAACACCCTATCACCTTCTTGAAATTCAACAAGCCTTCTTCTTTTGTCAAAGTAAGCTTTCTGTCTATCTTGGGTTGCTTTCATTCTAGACTTAATTTGATCCAACTTTTTATTTATGAAAGTTACCACATTTAAATCACCCAATTCTCTTTGATCTATGTTACCCCAACAAACTGGGGTCCTACATTTTCTCCCATACAACATTTCATAGGGAGGCATTCCTATGGTAGAGTGATAACTTTTATTGTAGAAAAATTCCACTAATAGTAAATTTTGTCCCAACTCCTGCCAAAATATACAACACAAGCTCTCAGCATATCTTCCACCTTTTGTATCGTTCTCTTACCTTGTCCATCTGTTTGAGGTTGGTAAGCAGTACTTAAAAGTAGTTTGCTTCCCATTTGCTCATGAAATTTCCTCCAAAATTGTGATGTGAATCTACTATCTCTATCGGAAAAATTCACACGGGCACCCCGTGTCGTGTAAAAACCTCTTTAACAAATACTTCCGCTAATATTTCAAAAGTATATAGTTCTCTAATAGGTATGAAATAGACAGTTTTTGTTAATCGATCAAATATTACCCATATAGTATCAAACCCTTGAATTGTCCTTGGTAACTTTGTAATCAAATCCATCGTTATTTTCTCCCATTTCCATTCAGGTATGGGTAATGGTTGCATGTACCCATAAGGTCTCTGATGTTCAGCTTTCACCAAAGCACATGTAGATCATTTGTTCACGTATTGCATAACATTGAATTTCATCCCAGGCCACCAATAGTATCTTTTCAGATCTTGATACATCTTTGTAGCTCCATCGAATATCTAGTTTTATGTGCCTCCTCCATTATATTTTCTCTTACTTCTCCAAACCTGGGAACCCATATTCTCCCAAAACGTGTTTTGATCCCCATTTCATTTTTAGTAAGACTGTCACCCTGTCCAAACATTTTGTCCTCATTAATCTTTTCTCTTTTCAACGATTCCTTTTGAATTTACTTTATTTGTTCCAAGAAAGATGAAGTCACTGTCAAGGCATATGACTTTATATAAATTGTATCATCCCCCATCCTTCCTACGTAATGCATCTGCCACCACATTAGCTTTTCGAGGGTGGTAACGTATCTCACAATCATAATCCTTAATTAGTTCTAACCATCTTCTCTACCTCATATTTAACTCTTTCTTCTCAAAGAAACATGTCAAACTTTTGTGATCCGTATAAATCACACACTTTGATCCATACAAGTAGTGATGCCAAATTTTGAGTGCAAACACAACTGCTACCAACTCCATATCATGTGTTGGGCAATTGTATTCATGAGTTTTTAATTGTCGTGATGCATAAGCAATCACTTTACCCTATTGCATTAACACACATCATAATCCTAAACATGATGCATCTGAGTAGATCACCATATCTTTCGTTCCTTCTGGAAATCCTAAGATAGGTGCTTGAGTCAATCTCTTCTTAAGTTCATCGAAAGCTGATTGTTGAGCATCTCCCCATTCAGACTATGCCTCTTTCTTTATTAATTTTGTCAAGGTTGATGCTATCTTTGAAAAGACTTGCATAAACCTTCGATAATACCCAGCTAATCCCAAAAAAACTCCTTATATCCGTAGGTGTTCTTGGAATCTTCTAGTTAACTACTGTTTCAATCTTTGCTAGATCAACCTTCATACCTTCTACATTTACCACATGCCCCAAAAATTGTACCTCTCGTAACCAAAACTCACATTTGGAAAATTTAGCATACAACTTTTCTCTTTTCAGAGTTTCCAAAACTTCCTTTGAGTAGATAAGTATATCATCAATGAATACAATTACTGACCTATCTAACATAGGTTTGCACACTCTATTCATCATCTCCATAAAAGCAGCTGGGGCATTAGTCAGCCCAAAGGACATTAATAGAAATTCATAATGACCGTATCTAGTATGGAAAGATGTCTTAGGAATATCTTCCACCCTTACCTTTAATTGATGATATCCAGATCTCAAATCTATTTTTGAAAACCAACTTGCCCCTTGCAATTGGTCGAACAAATCATCAATTCTAAGTAAAGAATGTTTGTAGAAAAACAGAAACCCGAGGAGAGGCTGTTTAACCAGGAACAAAGGCTTTAGACACTTAGTCAAAGCTTTGGTATTAGCTCCCTCTAAAGTTTTTCACAAGGTTATTTTCGTTGTTTAGTTTCTTGCAAGAAAGAGAGAAGAACTGAAAGAAAGCACAAGGAATTTTGGGGGAAGTAATTCATTTTACTTAGAGAATGTTAGGACATAAATACCCAACATTCTGAGATACAAGACAATAAATAATAAGACAAATAGTAGACACTATTACAGACATTGAATCATCAGACTAGTATAAATACAAAGTCAACAACAACGGAAACAAGAGTCTTCAGGTCTTCCGAGGTTGAAGTAGTTGTACTGGTGCTTAGTGGTTATTCTATCAGAAGATGTTGATCGGAAGCTGATTAAACAATCAGTTATTTTGGAATACGAGATTTTCTTCCGAATCATTTGATGTCTTCCAATGCAATGGTTGTCTTCTGAAGGTATCATTGTCAGCTAATGTCTTCCGAAGTAGAGAAGTTAAGCGGTAGTTCTTTTTGGCGAATCTTCCGCTGTTGATCTTCCGATGTTGAAGCGGTTCTTCAATCGAAAGAGAAGCATCCGCAGTTGGTCAATCCGCAGTTTATTTATTTGTCTGGCTTCAGTGGTTTTGCTCATCAGTCCTTATTTTCCAACAATCTCCCTCTGGACTGATGAAGCCAAAACCATTTATTTTTGCTTTAAAGCCAGACCAATTTTAATTTTGAGAGCTCGAAGATAGTTCAGAACTTCATACTTTGTATCAGCATTATCGAGAGTCATATGTTGCATTTCCTTCAGATCATTATTTGGTAAAGTGAAAATTTCATCCCAATTTGAGAAGAAAGTTCTTGATCCATTACATCTTTCAATGGACATGCTCTTGGAGACAGAGTCATAGAACCATCTCTTTATTCTAGTTCTGGAGTTTTTGATCTGAGGAGGCTGGGATTTAGAAGGTAGACCCGAAGGAAGAGGAGCTCCTGCTGGCCATTGTATTATTTCTCTTCTTTTCACTTGATCATTTGAATCAAGTACCTTCTTTACTACAGAATGTTGATGAGGCTCGTAGTTCCTCAGAAGATCAGGAAGAATTTCCTTATCAACATCAACGCAGGGTCTGAATTTGACAGCAGATGGAGATTCTGCAGACCCAACACCTAGGCTTCTCATAGGTGCATTTAGCAAATGATCAAGCATTGTGTTTGGGTTGGCATCCTTGATCTGAGTCACTATAGTGGGAGAGGATGAAGTGACTTCTTTCCAAAGCTCAGGATGATCACTGTTCTCTCTTTTGAACTTTGGCCATTCATCAAACAGAACATCATCTCTCCATCTTGTTATTGTGTTCTTTGGTCCCCATTGATTTTGAATGAGGATGTGTTTTATTCTTCTTCTCTGCTCAATTGTCTTTTTCTTCTTGACGTCAGCCTTTATTCTTTTGGATAAAACCTCAGCTTCATTTATGAGGCTAGTAATGTCCCAGTTGCTGAAGTTTTCAACTTTGTATTCATCCAGCAGAAACTTGATCAAGTGCTCCCTCTCAGCCTGATATGCTTTATCTTGTTGTTGATCCAACAAGGCAATTTGTTCCTGATAGGTCTTTTCCAGCTCAACTTTTGAGAGACTAGTGGCTTCTAGACCGGCTAGGATCTTATTTTCCTTCTCTGTTTCTTTATGCTTTGTCTCTTGGTGGTCTTTATCAGAGGGGAAACTCCTTACAGGAGAATAGGATTCCTTTATTAGAGAAGTTTGTGATTTCTCAACATATGCTGGCATTATTGGTGAGGGAGCTGTGGTGGTTTTGCGTAGGTCAGACTCATCATCATCAGCCAATATGAGCCTTCTCTTTATTGAAATAAGAGAGGAAATGGGATGATCATCATTTAAGTCTGAGCTAGGTTCTTGAGAAGGGGCTGGACGTTTTTGAGGTTTGTTATTGGGGGTTTTGGTTTTTCTGGCCACACTCTTTTGTCTTCTTGAGAAAGACTGAGTGATTATTGGGGCTGGTTTTTGGCCAATTTTGGAGGCATTGAGAGTAGTAGGAAGGGAGGTATGTGAGGATAGTTCTAGGAGGGTTTGAGAAGCAGAATTTGCAGAAAGGGTATTTGAGTTTTCTTTATTTGTGTGTAAGGTTGAATAAGGGATAGATATGGTGGGACATATATGTTTAGGAAAGATGGGGTTATGCTCATATTGGACAAAACCAGCTGGAATTGGTATGTCCTGAGTAGTTGAGGCAAAAGAAGAGGGGGCAGTGGTTGTAGGCTTTATTGTCTCAGTGGGAGCTGATTTGGAGGTTTTGGGTTTCCTGGATACTCCAAATATTCCAGTGTTTATTTGAGCTTCAGCTTCCCTTTGCTTCTGCTCAGAGCTAGCCTTAGCAGCTTCAGTCTGAAACTGCTGATCCAGTGCTGCTTTGAGGAGTGCCTCCTGATTTTTCAATCTTATTTCCTTCATCCTCATTTGCTCAGTTTTCTCTTCTGCCCTCTTGGCAGCTTGGGTAGCTGACAAGATCTTTCATTCTCCCTCTTTTTCGCTTCATCAGCCTGTTCCTTGAACCAGGGAGAAGAAGGAACAATCCCTGTAAGAGACTCTAGAAAGCGAGTATGGTAGAAACTCAATGTTGTAAAGAGGAGACTTTGGAATCTACTGAAATTTTCAGTAGATCCAGTTGGATCTTTCGAGTGGTGAGGAATTGTTGGGAAAATTTTTGAAGCATGGTGGTGAGATGGGCAGTAAGACGTGGGTTTAACACTTCTTGAAAAGCTTGGGCCGAAAAGGTGAGGGCAGTGGAAGTAGGTGGAATGTTTAGGGTATCTTCAAGTGAAGGTGCCTGCATTGGTATGGATTTGGTTTGTAGGACTTGGTTATTCAAGACTGTTGTGACTAGCTTAGTTAGTTTGGTCACATCAGCCTAAATATTAGCAATAGAGTCCGTCAATTCCTTTATTTTAAGAGCTTATTCATCCATCCTTTTACGGATGTCGTCCGAATCCCTGACTAGTGAGTCAGTTTTATCATGACTGGAGTCCATCTTAGGAATGTTATGGACCCCTTTTTCTTGGTTCCGGGGATTTCCAGCCTCAGTTTCAACAACTTCATGGGTTGTTGCCATACCGGGAGTCTTATTGCATGATTCATTCACATGAGATCTCATTGGGGTCTCATGTGAGATGGATGCTCCAGATATATGATCATGATGTCTAGATGGACTGGACATCCTGATCTCATCCTCTTCTCCATGGGTAGGATATTGATGAGTTTGAGCAAAGGTTTGATGTGGCTGTTCGTCTATTGGTGAAGGTGGAGGAGAACCAAGTTGCTCAAAGACAGAATCAATCTCATGGAGAACATGGGTAGGAGAGTATGGGGCTTTTTGTGGAGAAGAAACAGAGATGTCCTTGGGAGATTGGACTACCATCTGAGTGTCAAGTGACACTTCAGTGGTAGAGAGGGTTCCCTTTGGAGTACAACATCATCTTGTTGAGAGGATTGATGAGGAGCTAGAAGGGGTGGAGATGCTTGATTCATCTGCTAGGATGGAACAGATGTATCTGTCTGCCTAGTGGGGACAGAGATATGTTCAGAGATCTCATCTTCCTGAACAATCTTTTTAGGCTTTTTAGGTTTAGAGACTTTGGTAAAAGGTTTCCTTTTGGCTGGTACCTGTACAGGTGTGGAAGAAGAGGTGGATGTGGGTTCACCGAGGATGGGTCTTTCCTCCGTGTCACCCATGTGTCTTGCATCCATGTTCAATCTAGTGAACACTTGTTTGTCAATGCAAGCGATCACAAACCTAGGATACAATAGAAATTTGGGGCTCTTCTTGTGATGTACCAGATGATCAAAAATTATTTGTCACAAATTTACCTTTTCGTTGGACAGAACAACATACATGCCATATTGCATGTCATACGGGATTTCTCCCCAACTGGTCATCTTTTGAGAAAGACACCGTAAAATCATGTGATATTGAAGCTTTTACTTAGGGTAGAAGAAAGGTTTGTACAAGGTCCTGTTTTTCAGGTTACCCTGATAATCACACTGAACAAAAGTATTATGGAGAAGTTTTGAAGAAATAGTGGTGGGTGCCTCGGTGTCGTTCATATTTAGAGCAACACTTATTTTGGAAGGAGTGAGGGTGACTTGTTAACCAGCGACCACCGAAGCGATGCTTTCAATAGAGTCATCCTTTGTCACCAAGGTTGAGTTTGCCCAAAACTATTTTAGAGCAACTTCCGAGATGGGAGAATTTAGGATTAGATTAGTATGAACGAAAGAGTTTACTAGAATGTCGATTGCTCCGTTATAGTGAGGGTACTCAGAATATTTAACAAGGTAGGCTCCGAGGTTGGGAATCGGCTTGATTTTCAGAGCTTCAGACGCCGTTTTTGCGATTATGAACACCGAGCAGTTATAATTGCAAAGTGTGATTACAAATCTTTGCCTTAAATTTAGGGACAAAAAGATGAAGAAGTTTAACCGTTTGCACACAAGGGCTGTTTCAAAAATAAAAACCTCCACTACTTATAACTTACCAAAAGTTTTACGTTAGGGTTTTTACCCATTGGACAAACCTGTGAGCAAGAGAGAGACAAACAAACGACAAATGAGTACGTCCATGCATACCCTGATGTACAGACAAAGCTTTGTAAGGAATGAAGCCTGGTCCGATGCCGTCACACCATCATCATGAGCATCAAGCTCAGACGGAATCAGTGTAAGTGCATCGTGCCAGGCGACATGCCTGACAAGCATTTGTCCTTCGCCATAAGCAGTAGTCAGAAAGTTTGAATTTGAACGAAGGGTTTTCTTGATCAAAAGAAGATCAAGAAACTTCATTAAGTTATTACAAAAGAATTGAAGAAGATAACCACTGACATAAATAAGATCAGTGGTAATTAGAGAGGAGAGGGGTAAGATGGTCAAATGAGAAGATATTAGCGAGCCGTGAGAACAATTAATGAGGGTCAATTCAATTAATTGTAGGGAGTCTAATCTGGCAGAGTGATTAGTGATTGTCAAATCAAGCGTAAGTATCAAGAATTAGATACATATAGTGAAAAGATTTTTAACCACGGAGGAGATTTTTAACTTCAGAAGGACCTTATCCTCGGAAGAAAGGTAACCATGGATAGGTGATGAGGTTAAAAGTCTCGGAAGGAATAGAGACATCAGAAGGGAAAGAAACCACGGAAGGTTTAACATGTAACAACGGATGGTTTTAACCGCGGATAGACTTGAAGCAGTGGCAAGCAAAACCACTGATCCTATCCGTGTTTTGGGATAACCACTGAGAGAGACCAAGGTTGCTTTATCAGTGGTTTATCAAATATCCGTTGTTAGGATAATTCATGAAAATTATCCTTTTATATATTTATTGAAAGGTCTAAGAAACATATTCTTAACCATGTTTATTAGCTCATATTTATCATTCCCACAAACTTAGAAAAGGTTGAAGAGTACAAGGGTTTGGTAAATATATTCGCTATTTGGTCACATGTAGAGGCATGTTCTGGACAATTAGTCACTTTTCAAAACAGTCCCTAATAAAGTGATGACTTATTTCTATGTGTTTGGTTTTAGAATGATAGACAAGATTCTTTATTATGTTTTTGGCAGCTTCGCTGTCTATTAGGAGAGGTGTTTTTAGTTAAGTTATTCCAAAATCAAACAGTTGGTATTGTAACCAAAGGATTTGGGCAGTGCAATGGGCTGATACATTGTACTTGGCTTCAGCAGTTGAATTTGACACCGACGCTTGCTTTTTGCTTTGCCATGACACTAATAAATTAGCAAAGAACTGACATCCTCCCGATGTAGACTTTCTGATGAGCGAGCATCTGACATAATCAGTGTCTGAAAAACCAAAAAGCTTACACTTTTGATTAGCAGGATAGCAAATACCTAGGGCGAACGAACGAGTCATCCGCATGACTCATTCGGTTGACCAAGCTCATTCGGCTGAGCCATTCGCCGAATGAGTTGTTTCGGCCACTCATTTGGCCGAATGAGTACGGTCGATATATACTTGTTCAAACAGATTCAAACATAACTTTCGGAGCCTCCTCTCTTCCCAGAGCACTCTAGTGTCATACCCTTAGGGTTTTGAGTGGTTCCTTGCTGTCCAACTTCGATTCTAACCACGTGGTGTTCGATCTTGATCAAAACGTTCACTCCTCGTCTTCGGATCGCCACGGGGCCTGTTGGTTTCGATTGGAAAAACCTGGAATAGGATTCCACACTATTCTAGAGGCTGTCGAGCAGATCTACATAGGAACCGGATTGTTTTTGGGCTCCAAATTGGTCCTACACAAATGATAAATGGATTGTTTGGGGGCAGACTGGTATCTTGCATAGACACATGCTGCATACATGATGTCTGGCCTTGATGCAGTAAGATACATCAAAGATCCGATCATGCACCTGTAGAGGGTTTGATCTACAGGTTCACCATTTTCATCTGGACATATTCCTGTACTTGTTGCCATGGGGGTAAAAATTATTTTGCAATCATTCATATCAAATTTATTTAGAAGATCCTTTACATATTTAGATTGATGAATGAAAGTCCCATTGGGGGTTTGTTTGAATTGGAGTTCTAAAAAGTTTTTAGTTCACTTAAAGCACTCATTTCAATCTTAGAAGACATTAATTTAGAAAATTGTTCACACAAGGAAGGTTTTGTTAATCCAAAAATGATGTCATTGACACAGATTTGGACCAGCAAAAGTTCCTTATCTACCCTCTTGATGAACAAAGTCTTATTAATGGTTCCCCAAGAAAATTTATTAGAAAGAATAAATTGAGAAAGAGTGTCATACCATGCTCTGGGTGCCTGTTTTAGACCATAAAGTGCTTTATCTAGTATGTACACCCAATCAGGATGATGAACATCATCAAACCTTGGAGGTTGACAGACATAGACTTCCTCCTTTATAGTCCCATACAGGAATGCACTCTTTATATCTATTTGAACTACCTTTATGTTATGGGATATAGCAAATGCTAGGAAAAGTCTGATGGCTTCGAGTCTGGCCACGGGAGCAAAGGTTTCATCATAATCGATGCCTTCCTCTTGGAAATACCCTTGTAGTAGCAATCTGGATTTATTTTTTATCACGACGCCTATGTCATCCGTTTTATTTTTGAATACCCATCTAGTTCCGATAGGGCATTTTCCTGCTGGCAAGGGGCAGAGAGTCCAAACATTTTGCCTTTTAAACTGCAATAGTTCATCTTGCATAGCCTCTACCCAATTATTATCTTTAAGAGCTTCCTGATATTTGGAGGGTTCAACTTGGGACAAAAGGACTGCATGAAGGCAGAAGTTTGAAATCTGGCTCCTAGTTTGAACACCTTTATTTAAATCACCTAAGATCTGCTCTAGAGGATGATTTCCGTTGAAGGGAATGATGTCCAAACAGTTATTTGTAGAGGTAGCTTCGGAAGAAGATGAATTTTTAGTGGGCCAGGAGAGTTTTCTGGTGTGGAAACATGAACATATTTAGGAATATCTACAGGTACACTATCCAAAGTTGTAGATACGGGAGTAGATATTTGTTCATCTCGGTCTTGAGGATTTATTTGATATTAAGGGATAGAGGTAAAGAATTGAGATACTGAACATTCCTCAAGAGAGGATAGATCTTCAGAGGTTTGACACGATTCTGAAGAAAGAGAAGAAGAAGAGGTAGGAGAAATGTAGGTGAAGCTCTCAAGATCAAAGAGGTCATCAGGAGCATATGGGAAAGAGGAAGTTGATGCAGATTCATTGAATTTAACATCAATAGTTTCCTCAACAATTTTGGTCCTGAGATAGAAAGCTCGGTAAGCTTTAGATGTTTGTGAGTAACCAACAAAATATCCAGAGTCAACTTTAGAAGCAAACTTGGATAAAGAGTATTTTGTATTCAAGATGAAACAAGGACACCCAAAAACTTTGAAGAAAGAAATGATAGGCTTTATGTTATGAAGGACTTCATAGGCAGTCTTGTTATGTCTCTTCACAATGTGAACTATGTTTAAGGCATAGCAAGCAGTGTTTACTGCCTCAGCCCAGTAAGATAAAGGTAATCATGAGTCTGCAAGCATAGTTATTGCAGCTTTAATAAGTGTCGTATTCTTTCTTTCCACAACTCCATTTTGAGCAGGAGTTCTAGGAACACTATATTGTCTGAGGATTCTTTTAGAGATGCAGAACTTATCAAGAACCTGATTCTTGAATTATGTGCCATTATCACTCCTTATTGTCTTGACAAGAAGACCAAATTGTCTTTCAAGTTGAGTGATAAGGGAAATTATTTTATGAGAAGTCTCATCTTTTCTGAAGAGGAAGAAGGTCCAGCAAAATCTTTAGTAATCGTCCACAACAACTAAACAATATCTCTTTCTTGCCTAGCTGGCTACCTTCACTGGACCAAACAGATCCATATGAAGCAGATTGAGACAGTTAGTTGATTTGGATTCCTCAATGACTAAGAAGAGCCGTGTTCCCTTGAACGCACTCTTCGGTTGATTTACCAGACTTTATTAGTTTTCATTTCTGGCCAATCTCTCGCTCAAAGGTGAGCAACTTAACATGGATTTGGGTAAGTGAGAGTTTGCCGAAGTCTGGCGAAGATCTCATGACTATGGAATAAGTTTCCCATTTATTAGGAAGAGAGCTCAAGAATCGGTTGAGAACAGATATAGGGGGTACACTTGACCAGCTAATTTTAGTTCACTTAAGAGAGAAGTGAACCTTTCAAACTGCTGAGTCAATGACTCATTATTAAGTTGGCAGAATGTATCATATTGTTGAGCTAATATCTCCCTTGTATTAGCCACAACATCGTCGGTACCACCGAATTGCTCTTTTAGAGCATCCCACCAGTCTTTTGCAGACTCGTGGTGGAGAAGACCAGAATATATTTCATTCGGGAGGGCCATAGCCAGTTGAGCATGTGCCTTGGTATCAAGCTCTAACTTCTGGTAGTCTTCTTCGGTGTAGTTCCGAGGATCCTTAGGGACATGGTCTCCAGTCTCCGTGTCCAAGACCATTGGTTTATAAGGTCTAAACATCACAGACTTCCAACATCCGGTATGATTGTTAGACAAGAAATGTAACATCCTTCTTTGCCATATGTTGTATTGATGCCTTACCTTGGTGGCTTTGTGGCAGAGCCAGTGTTATGTGGGTCTAAGCTAAATTTTTCTGCCATGGGTTCACAAATGGTTATGAGTAAATCAAAGAGTGAAGAGTTCTCAAGGTAGTTTGTTAGAATGATTTTTGAACGCATTTTAGTTCAAAAACCAAACTCTTGCAGATTTAAGAAGTAGAAAGACAGAAGAGATAGAACACAGAAAACTAAACAACAAGATATCGATGAGAGCTTTGAGTTTTAGTCTTGATGGTTAAACCAGGACTAATGACAAGGCTCTGATACCAATTTTAGAAAAACAGAAACCCGAGGAGAGGCTGTTTAACCAGGAACAAAGGCTTTAGACGCTTAGTCAAAGATTTGGTATTAGCTCCCTCTAAAGTTTTGCACAAGGTTATTTTCGTTGTTTAGTTTCTTGCTAGAAAGAGAGGAACAGAAAGAAAGTACAAGGAATTTTGGGGGAAGTAATTCATTTTACTCAGAGAATGTTGGGACTTAAATACCCAACATTCTTAGATACAAGACAAGAAATAATAAGACAAATAGCTGACACTATTACAGACACTAAATCATCATATTAGTACAAATACAAAGTCAACAACAACGGAAACAAGAGTCTTCAGGAGTCTTCAGGTCTTTCAAGGTTGAACTAGTTGCACTGATGCTCAGTGGTTATTCTTTCGAAAGATGTTGATCGAAAGCTGATTAAACAATCAGTTATTTCAGAATAGGAGATTGTCTTCCGAATCATTTGATGTCTTCCGATGCAATGGTTGTCTTCCGAGGTATTATGGTCAGCTAATGTCTTCCGAAGTAGAGAAGTTCAACGGTAGTTCTTTTTGGCGAATCATCCGCTGTTGATTTTCCGATGTTGAAGCAGTTCTTCAATCGGAAGAGAAGCATCCACGGTTGGTCAATTCGAGGTTTATTTATTTTTCTGGCTTCAGTGGTTTTGCTCATCAGTCCTTATTTTCCAACAATATTTATTCTTTATGGTTAGCTTATTTAATTCTCTGTAATCAATACACATGCACATACTGCCATCCTTTTTCTTTACAAAAAGAAAAGGAACACCCCAAGAGGAAAAACTGGGTCTGATGAATCCTTTGTCGGTTAAATCTTGTAATTGTTCATTCAAGTCCTTCAATTCATTAGGAGCTAACCTGTACGGGGCTTTCACCACCGATTGCGCTCCCGAAACCAAATCTATTCTAAACTCCACTCTCTATCAGGGGGTTAATCCCATAAGGTCTTTTGGAAACACCTCAAGGTATTGACACACAATTGGAACGTCACTAAATTCTTTTTCCTTGATATCCGCATTAATCACATAGGCTTGATAAGCATTACACCAAGAGATCATGTATTTTTGAGCTTTGATTACGTTAATTATTTTTAATCGGTTTTCATCACGTTCTCCTCTAATGATTATACTCTACCGTCAGGAGTTTGTATTTGTACCAACTTTTCCTTACAAACTATTTGGGCATTATTTTCAGATAACCAGTCCATCCCTATTGCTACATCAAACCCCACCAAGGTCATAAGATACAATTTAACCCTTAATTTGTGTCCTTCCAAGTTTGTTACACAATCATCAGTTTATAGTTGTTTCTACCTCAAAAGGTTGAGTCAGTATTAATTCTGGTTTGTTCAAAATTTTACCAAAGGTATGAGAAACAAAACTCTTACTAGCACCAAAATCGAATAATACATTAGCAGGTACTTGATTTATCAAAAACATACCCGATACGACCTCTTCATTCTTTCTGGCCTCATTAGTTGTCAACGTGAATGCCCTGCCTTAGCACCCTCTGCCTTCCTTGGCTCGTTATTTCTTGTTTTTGGACAATCCACCATTCTATGACGAGTATCTCCACAGTTAAAGCGTCCAACGGATTTATTTTCTGTGCAGTTGGGAGCTATATGACCCGTTCTTCCATACCTAAAGCAAGTTAATGGAGTCGGGTTGTTCTCTTGACATCTGCCTTTATGAAATTTATGACATTTTCATCATTTCCTAGTGTGATTCCCTCGGAACTTCTTCTTTGCACTACCTTCAACAGTCTTAGCATCTTCACCAACTTTGAAAACCTTCTGTTTCTCCCCTGGAGCCCTTCCACTATCACCATACTCTTGAATAAACAACGTACGACTCACATCAACAGCAGCATGAAAACTAGATAGGGCCATAGCCTTAAGCGTTTTCCTAACTTCTATTAGTAAAACCTGAACATATCTTCTCACCCTTACACTTTCTGGAGTCACCAATTGCGGCAGTAACCATGCCATTTCATTAAAATTTAAAGTATACTACTAGTAAGTTAACCCAACAGCTTTCAAATTCAGAAAAGTGGTTTCCATCCAATCTAACTCACTTTGTGGGCAAAAATTCTCCAATACCCTTCTTTTCAACTCATTCCATCCCATGTTATCAATTCCATACCTTCCACTGATTGTTTTACAGTGTCCCAGTAGAAGAGGGCCTCGGATACAAAGGAATGTGGTGCAAACTTAACCGCTTGTCTTGCCTTACATTCACTGATGTTAATTACAGCTTCCATTTCATTCACCCATTGAAAGGTGCCGATAGCATCTTTCTTTCCATCGAATGTAGCTGGGCTACATCCCTTGAAACCTTTGTTGTAACATTTGTTATGTCTCCGATCTCGCTGCCTATCCTCTTCCACTCCACTGTCCTCATCACTGTCTTCATCATCATTCTCCTCTTCCTCACGGTTCTCTTCCTCATTGTCATTATTTATACCTTCTCCGTGGTGGTTCTCCTCATCATTTTTGTTTCCCCCTTCTACATTATCATCAACCACTTACCTTTTTCCCTTTCCGCAACCACCTTCTCCATTTCGATTTGGGTCTATGTCCTTCCTTAACTGTCATTTCACATGTGTTGTGGTAGTACTTAATCTCTTCGGCGTAGCTGTTTTAAACGGTGCATTGAATAGAGAAGAGATCATCCTTTTCAATTCAGATGCCGTCATCTCTCCTATTTCTTTATTTAGACCAATGGACTTATCTCCCACTTTTTGCTTCCCTCTTCCTCTACCACATCTAGCCATTTTTTTTATAATCTGACTGTTGCACAATATTTACTTTATGTTTTAATAATGGAGCATAAATTAAAATGTCTAATAAATAATAACAGGGCCCATTGTGCTTATTTACTATTCAGATTAATATCTCACCAAATCCACACTCGATAATTTTTTTTACTAATCTACTCCTTGAATGAATTCTTATGGATAGAGAACTTTAAAACTTTCCAATAATTATAAACGATATGTAGTTTTGCAGTAGCTAGCTGCAAACCTACATTCTTTTTAAACCATTGTAACTTCTAAATTGCTCTACCATATTTCAATCCCAAGTTTCTAAGGAAAAATGTAGGTCTTTGTTGTATTGGACTTTCTTTTTCAAAAATTTTTCGGATTGTAGTTCTGTTACTTTCCACTGAGTCCTGGTTTAAGTTTAAGCATATTGTTTGCTTAATTCTCTTAAACCATGGGCTCTGATACCAACTTGTGGCGCCCCGACTCCTGGTGCTACCACATATTAGATAATCACAGAACATGAATGATTTAGTTCGAAAGTAGTTAAGCAGCGGAATAATTTAACCATTCATGGACCGAAAGGTACATTCAATTCGCAACAATGGATCGAATGTCTACAATCCAGTAAATTCTTATTACAAAAGTTCATCCATAATTACAACTTAATATAACCATTCAAAGGAAATAATGGAGATGAGATTACATCACAACGGTTTACAAACGAGTTTTCTCGCTCATCTCTACCAATCTCCTATATCTTTGCTTTCCCCTTGTACCATTTCACGCAGGTATTACCTGACACATAACAAAAACAATTTCAGTATACACCGGTGAGTTCTAAGTTTTACAAATTTAGAAACTATCATCTAAAAAAAGCATATATGTATGGATCATACAGATAGTTCCACGATTCTTATTTAAGAACCCTTAAACAGTAAAAATTATTCTTGAACTATCATCAACACAAGTGTGAATAGAATTGTAATTATAACTAGGCAACTATAAAAACAAGTCATTGTCTTAGGGTAATGTTCACCCTCTTCCAGGCCAGTCATCACCAGCCACTTTCAGCTAACTAATCAATTAACCCCCTTAAATGACACAAGTGTC
Source organism: Mikania micrantha (assembly GCA_009363875.1). Classification (NCBI taxonomy): domain Eukaryota; kingdom Viridiplantae; phylum Streptophyta; class Magnoliopsida; order Asterales; family Asteraceae; genus Mikania; species Mikania micrantha. The sequence continues at coordinate 20,255,857 of CM018685.1, forward strand.
AGGGCTATTCCTCCCCGAACGAATAGAGAAAATCTCAACACTATGAGACCGACAGTATACGACTCTATTATTCAGATGCAAAGTCATGACCACAATCTAAAATATAATTTAAATATCTACAACGGGATGCTTTCTTAAGGTTATATGGCAGCTCAAATCAAATGGAAAATGGAGCATCAGAGAAAACTTAACTTCTTTTAAGTTGTCAACCAAGCATCAATAACCTATAATAACATTTATATGTATTTAATTTTAGTATGTTGTAATTATTTACGAATGTATTATTCATTCATAAAGTTTCTAACTTTAGAATTTGTTCATTCATAATTCTATGATTACTCATTCGCAAATTTATGATTAGTCATTCACAAATCTTAAGTATTTTTCTCATGCGTAATTGCTTGTGAATATTCATTCGCAATTATACTAAGTATAATTTATTTGATCCCAAATGTTCACCGTTGTTCATTCCCAAGTTGTCCAAGTACCATCACTTGTTCGCAAATGTTTACGATCGCTTCGCAAATAAGCCAAGCATAATTTACTTGTTCGCAAATGTTCACGATCATTCATTCGCAAACGTTCCAAGTACAAGGTACTTGTTCGCAAATATTCACAATTATTCGTTCACAAATACTCCTCTCTGATTATTCATTTGTATTGATACCAAGTATACCTTGTCTGTTCGCAAATGTCTCTTGAGTACTTTATCACCTTTGTCTTACTTGTTTGATGAAATTTTTCCTAATTTAATTATTAATTAAATTTCTTTCTTTTTCTTTGAATCCCATCAAATTTGTCAATTATTATTTTATAAGTCTTAATACATTTTCTTCGATATACAAATAATTTACAATAATTATTCATTTGGAAGTAAATAACATCTCTTACAATTATAATCCCCAATTTACACATAATTAAATCTTTTAGGTTTTCTCTTCCCAAATTTACCCTTCTTTAAACTACTCTTGTTTCTTTGAAGAAAACTACTCCGGTTCACAAGTTCAGTCCACCAATCAAGCAACAAAATTTTGCCCCAACTCTTGCAATTGTTCCAAAATTATTCGATCAATTGGCAAATTTGTGAACGGCACCTTGGTATCATTTCTTTCCGTCCCCTGTCACCATCTACTCTTAAGATTTAGGTCTTTACTCCAATTTTTCAAGCATCTTAACTCTCCATTATCCTCTTCTATTGTGGGAGTTAGATCTTCAAAGGAGATGTGGCATGCAATAACAACTCCTCAACCTTGATTGTATAATCCGGATGCAAACACAAGGTTAAGGCATGATCCCGCAATTTCTTGCGGTGTCATACTTGCTAAGGTGTTGGATTCTCTGACATGCAATAACAATCCCTCATCCCATCACCATAGACAAACTCTTGCGCCTGTGCAGGCTACAGTTAGGGTTTCTACCTGCCCAAAGAGAGAATCTGGGGAATACAAGTAGAGACTTCGACATGCAATAACAATTCCCCTTTGATCGGAGCAATCAGAAGCTCAGTCGCAGCTTCAATCTTTGAAGAAACAAGGTTTTCTCTGTTCTAAATCTACTGGGGGAGAGAGTTATCAGACTGTGTATTTTTCTTAAGTTTGGTTGGATGTGAATGAAGGGAAGGGGTGGTGGCTCCTTTTTTATACTAATTTTAGAAATCAAGCAGATCTAGTAAGGAACCGCGTGCTGATTTTTATTACCCGAAATAGTATTTTCTTTATTTACCCTTCTGCCCCAAAATCTTAACCTTTTACTGTTTAGTTTGAATTGTTTTAATTATTTGTAGTACACCTACCCTCTTTTACCCCTTTTTCCTTTTATACCATATCACGTGGGATGGAATTTTTACTATATACAGTAGTACGGTTCTGATGACAAATCAAAATCACATTGACTTTAATTTTTACCCTTTCGTCCTTATTTGCTGCCAAATACGACAACCCAAAGTTATATGAAAAATAATAAATTATTATTTCAGATTTTCTAATTTGTTATTTTACCATGTTTCAAATTTATGGATGTTACACTTCGCCATGAAACTCATTGTCCCTCCACCTTTATTTTTTTCATAAAAATTGTGTGCCCTTATACCTAGGGACTTTCCTAAACTCTATTGTTCATAGAAAACATTCTCTAAAGAACCACACATCTTTAAAAATGGGCTCAGGCCTTGGCACCTTTGTCTTCATCACCCATTGTCACCTCCTCCTCACCAGCACCAGCACCTGCCCCTTCTCCTTCACCTGCTTTGCTCACCTCTGCCACATCACCTGCCTTCGCCATGTCATTAGAAGCTTCTTTTTTTTATCCCCAGCAAGATCAGCCAATATTCAGGCTCATTCTTGAAGATCCTTAGACCACAAGTCAGCGCCTTCTGTTTTGGCATGATTGGCCATCTGAATCTTTGCTCTAAGGACGGCTATGGCTGCAGACTTCTTGGATTCTTCAATATGCTCTTTAAACTTGAGCTTGTAGGCTGCCTCCATCTCCTTCATCTGCTTCTTTACCTTAGCAGCTTCCTTCTCGTAATGACCGGCCTTGGCAGAGTTGATTTTCTTCTGGTCCTCTAAATCTTCAATCTATTTGTCGTAATATTCCTTTTCAAAGGAATATTTGACTGAGGCCTGTATAATAGGAATAGTTCAGACACGTAGAGATATACATAACACATATAAAATTTATGTCTTACCCGGTGAAGAAGTTCATAAAGACGGTGGTTTCCTCCAAATCAACAGTCTCCGTACCCTTGCGTTTCATAGCATTTTTTGATGAACGGGTAGTCATGGCACGAGACTTAGGGGCAATAGGGCTAGTCTTCTCCTTCTTCACAGCAAAGAAGCTGTTCAAATTCTCAAGATCAAAATTTGATTCTGCAAGAAACACACAAGGATATTTAGAAATAATTTGAAATATACTAAATGCGATTTGCTAAATATGAACATACCTGAATTCATTGGGGTCTGGTTTAAGACGATTGCTTCAAGATTGGCACCAAACTTTCTGTCTTTCTCGTTGATTATGAGCAGGGCACGGATTTTACCTTCACTTTCTTTTGCCTTCGCCACTAGAGATTGAAACTTGGGAGCTGATCACAGAAGAAACAAAATAAATCAAACAGAAAATAAACTAAACAAACTAAAATAGATTAACCCAGAAATGCTACCCTTTTCTACCCATTTAAGGGGTAGAAATTCCACATTCGGAATAGACCTCCTCTTAACAAAGAAAAAAGGGTTCCTCCACTCGTCTTCGTTCATGGTGATACAAGGAACCAAGACAGGAGCGCCACTCCTTCTTTGAAGAATAAATCTAGAGGAACCGTGGATTCTAAGCTGATACATTTGGGGTATCAAATCAAACTTATTTTAGAATTCAAATTTTGAAATTTGAAATTTGAAATTAGGAGCGAATTAATCAGAAATTTAAATTCTTTCAACTGTAAAATGATTACGGAGAGTAAGAATTTAGGGCAATTGTTGAGCCTACAATTTTTCACTTAATAATTAGGGATATGTCAGAATCCAGAATCATTCTGGATATGTAGGGATATATATATATATATATGTATATGTATATATATATATATATTGATTTACCTATACTGATGACTTATTTAACAAAGGTTAATTATAAATATTGATTAATATTTATATTATGGAAACGTGCTCTTTATTTTTGAATAACTTCAATAGGTAAATAAAAAGTATATTCCCTATTTTTCCGGATATGGGAGAGAAACGTGGACAATGTGAAGAAAACCACAACGGCTCAATTGAAAGAGTCTGCGCATAATCGAGAATGAGGATGGAAAAGTGGAACTACTCTTTTAACCGTTGTAATTCATGTTTTACTATAAAATGAGGCATCTGATCGATCTAGGAACACATGTTTTATCACACATTAAATTACTTTTCATCATTTACACTCATATTCACAACATTCGAAGCTCTGTAGCACGTTAGCAATCGATCATTTCTGCTCTTTCTTTGTACTTTTGTTTTATTATTTTAATATAAACAAGGCAGAGTGGCGATTGTCACCTTCAGTGGTTTTTATGTCGGCAATCCTAAGGGATTAAGGGCTTTCCCCGTATATATCTAGTGTGTTGAGCTGTTTATTTCCTTTCATATTCGTAATATCCCTAGGGATTCTTAGGGATAATTTTGTCACAAATTATATACTAATTGTTTTCTTGATTATAAAACACAAAAGCCCACTTAACTAATTTAGTTTTGATAAAAATTAATCTTGTTAATTTTTACCCGAAACAATATATATGAAAAATTATATCAATATGTATATAATATATATATATATATAAACAAATTTAACATACCTTAATATATATATATATATATATATATATATATATATGTAAGTAAATAGGTATAATTATATAAGTTAATAAAATAAAATCAAAAACACATTTTTAAACTTTATTTGTAAGCTTATAATAAGTTTAATAAAATTCGGAAATTATTTGTATATAAATAAATTTAAAACATACATTAATTGTATTAATTTTTATAAATTTTAAATAAATTATAACTCATATGACAAAACATTTATAAATTTGTTATCTTAATTACATAATTTGTATGATTTTATAAATTAAATAACATCATTAAAAGTGATTTTAAAACTTACAGGACTAAAACTGCTAAAAATGAAACTACTTTAAACCTCACAAAATCCTGGAAGGACCAAAGTTCTCAACTCCCCCAAATTCCTTTTCTCTTTCACCGAGCAAACCCGTGGTCCGACCCAAAAGCTCCAACTTCAACCCATTTCACCATTTGATCGATTCCAACGTAGTTACAGCTAATCAAACTAATATACAGCAAGGATTCAAACCTCGTGATCGATTTCTATAGTCAATTAAGAGGATTAACTACTAGTTAACGCGTTAAACCTTTTCCAAACTAAGAAAAACGATCAAAAATTCAAATCCAAGGAAATACTGTATAAAAACCCAATTAACTCGACCAAAACAATCCTGTGTATTAGTCAAACTTTCTGGGCACACAACACATCCTCACAAGCATTCATAACCATAAATTCAAGACCAACAAGTCTCTATCGCTCGTCTTTCTTCCTCCCAATTGAAACCAACGAAAACCTAACAACAAGTTTGTAATCTATAGATCATTCTGTTTTTTTAACATACAAACAAAAGCCCTAAGCTTTTGTAATCAATCGGATTCAAAATCAGGCCAATTCAATTGAAGGATAAACTAGTGTTTCTTGCGGGTTTGTGCACTGATTTAGATTTAAACCCATAGTTATGTTAAGTTTAAACCAAATGGATCCATAACGTGTTAAAGGCTCTTGCCAACCGGTTTAAGGTTGCATTTTCAAAGGGCAGGTCGCGGGTTCGAGGTCTTCAGTCAGGTTGAAAACCGGTTTTAATTTTTTTTTCTATATCTTTAATCTAAAACTTATTTTAAATTTCTTATTTTAAAGAAAATATTTTTTTTTAAAAATTACTATTATTTTGATAAAAAAATATAATATAATAAATGTTTATAACATATCAATATCTTACTCGATGTTTAAAAAGAATTTAAAAGTGTTCTTTTACATATTATAAAAGTTAGTTTGCATTTTTATAACATCCCAATAAATTCTTAAACACCTTATCTAAAGTTTCATAAATTATATTCTTATTTTCTTTGCTATGAAATAAAATATGTTTCGTATATAAAAAATACTATTTAGAAATTGTGATAAAACTAAAATGTTAGATTTTATAAAAAAAAACATTTCTTTTACCTTTTATAGAAATCTATTTGGCAATTTAATAATATTCAAGTAAGTTTTATTTGACTATTTGACAACATATTATTACATGGTTATACTTACCCTGAAAAAAAAGGTTTTTCATAAATTCTTTTACATGTTTATTTTATAATTTGAACTATAAAATATATATTTTAATATTTATATTTTAATTAACATAATATGTCAACATGAAAAACCATAAAAATTTGTAAATATCATTATTAGTTCATGTGAAATTTCAACAAGTAAACCAAAATGAATTTAAATCTTTAACTATTCAAAACAAATCGAACCAGTTGATCCATTTAGAAGTTAGAGAATCCATAGGAATACATAGTTATGTTATGTCACACCTCTGCGCCGCGTGCGGAATCTACGGCGCGGTGACGACTTGACCAAATGGTCGGTTGATTCAATTGCACAAGATTAACGATGAACAACCACAATGAATTACTACATTTCATATGATTAATATAAGGTTTACATGTCATGACTAACTACCAAAAGAATACAACTAACCGACCACAAAAATAATGTTTACAAAATAAGAACAGACAAGATAATTAAACAACGAGGATTTAATGAGTTTCTAATCCATGCTAACTTGTTTCTTGATCTTGTTCTATCTTAGACTAGGTCGCCTTAGTTGTAACATTTGTACATTTAGTCATGTAGTCGTAAACAGTGTTAGAACAGTGTGTGTACATGTTCAGTCAGTCAATGTGAATCATGTGTCATTATGTGCTTGTGTGTTAGAATCTTTATCATTTAACAAGTATGTATTATTTATTTACAGTCGAGTTCACTAGGCAAGAACAGTATTGCGTTATCTCGAAACAGTGGTGGGCAGCGAGAGTGAGCCCTATATATATACTGCGTTCGGTGTAACAGGATAGTGTTAGTGCGTAGTGTTAAGACGAATATTATAACAATTAATTAATTCAACAAGAATCGTAATATGTAAGCGAGACTGAGTATAGTTATGGGTGACGATCCATAATAATACGAATGTTGAACTTATAATTATGATTAAACGACTTTAAATAATTAATACGATCGAAAAACGTATGCGATTGCGGGTATACACGTAATTGTGAGTGTTTAACGATCTGACAACGCACGAAGAGTAAAAATAATTAAATTAATTATTTTATATTTTTACAATTTTGAAACTCATCATTTAATTGAGTTTAACAACTTATTTTATTTAAAACCGCGTAAAATACGCGTTACGTTCCGGAAACGCGAACCGAGCGACCGAAACGAACCCGAATACCACCCGGGCTATAAAAGCCTTGAACAAGGCTAAACCCCTCATTTATGTCACCACCAACCCTTTCTCTCACTAGATTTTCGTTCAACTCTCCCTCTCTCTAAAAATCCGACATCAAACGCGCGTATCTCCTTCGTTTCTCAACGAAATTCGGTGTTCTTGGTGTCCACGCGTAGGTCTCAACATCCTCTACATAGAAGTACAAAGGATCTGAGGATTTATCCACGGAATCTCGAGGTAATGAAGCTTGAAAAATCTGGAAATTAGGGTTTTCTATATGTGTGTGCTTGAAAATCGATACCTAGCCGGTTCTAGCACCCCCTCTCTATTTTCGCACCTGTAGTAACACTCTATGATGTTAGAATAACATGGATCGTGGTCTGGAACTGAACATTTGGTGAAGGTGAAGTTGCAAGTCGACAGGTTCGGTAGAGGTTATGGAGCCGAACCCTAATGAAGGCAACGAACCTTCATACTGTTGACAATGGCGAACCCTGCATCAGTAACGAACCAATGGTTCGTTGATCCTAGCCAGACGAACCAATTCAGCCCCGAACCATGATGCATGAACCTGTGATGCAGCCGGCCGAATCATGACAAACCACCGAATCTATTAGCATGAGTGGCGAACCCACGATGATCCCACGAACCTTGCATGCATGCATAGCGAACCCTCATTCCCGAACCATGCCTACGAACCCTACACTTTGGACGAACCTTCTGTGAGCCTTAGGGGGATAACGAACCCTCCACTTCATGGCCAACCTCGCGAACCCATGGTTTACAGCCGAGCCTTTTTGAGGACCATGATCAAGGAACCCTCGCATATCAACTCTTGAGAGCCGAACCTTAGGAAATGTTGGCCGAACCCTTAAATAGGTTCGCTGGAACCTTTGGCAGCCCACATTCATTTCGGCCCAATTCAATTGTACAAGGCCCAATTTCAGTTAGTGATCGGCCCACGTACGAATAACATTGGCCATGAGGTTTTGTTTTGGCCCAAGTGATTATATAACTTCGGCCCACATTATATCAAGTTCAATAGCAACCTCGACCCGATAATTTACATAGGTGGCCCACGACACCCCATTTGGTCCAATTCAATCTCGATTGGCCCAACATGATCATTGGTGTCTTACATGGTTCATGAACACATCAATTGGCCCAATACCATATCCAATTGGCCCACGGATAACCTAAGAGGCCACGGACCTTATTTGACAAGCCCACCATGAGTTCATGGGCTTAAGGCCCATAAATTGGCTTACAATTCAAAAGAATTGTGATTTGATCTTAGTGGGTTAGATATAACCAACATAACTATGAGATCAAGTCGCAATCCTAAAGACTCAAACCATGGAAACATATATGTCAAAACTCATGATAATCAATGACTTATCAAACTTTTAAACACATACCATTTATGCATAATGAGTTGTGCATAAAAGCTCATAACAGAGTCTTTTCATAACTCATCGATCAATCAAGTGACTCCAATCATGGTTTTTAAGTTTACACAACAATCATAATCATGAGATCAAGTAATCAAGTGTTAATCAAGTTCAAGAGAACACAATTCAATCAATAAATCAAAGTCTATACAACTATAAATCTTATATCTTATGTATGATTACAATGATATAGGAACCAATTAGAAGTCCTGTTTGCTACTTGCTATCTGTTTTAGTTCAGAGTCTACTGCAGACAGGTGAGAACTTTAGTCCCTCTTTTACTGTTTTATAACTGTTTTGGGGTGGAACACGTGATCAAACTCTTCATTTACAATTGTATTTCACTACACAAGAGGTGTGTATTCCTATCAACATTTCATGTTCATATTACAAATCCAAGGGATTTATCAACTGTTTCAGAAAAGTTATCAACCGTTTTAAAGGATTATTAAACTATTGAACTATTATTCTAAAAAGGTTTTATAAATGATATGTTCTTTTAAATAATGAATTTTATAAACTTTTCTGTTAAAAACCTTGTTAATATACAAGGTCACATTTCATGATATTCAAACTAAAAGATCCATTTCATAGTATTTGAATCAAGGGTTTCAAACATGGTATTCAAACAATGGTTTCATGGTGATGTTCAAATCAAGGGATTCACTTATGGTATTCAAATCAGAGGATTCATTTCACGGTATTCAAAAACTAAGTTTTTAATTCATGGGATTAAATCAAGGTTTTCCAATCATGTTTTCACATAAGGCATTAACACGCTCGTTTAAAGTAAGGTTCAGAAACATGGTGTCTATTGTTGTAAACAAACTTATGAATGCATCAAGTATCATATTCATTAGCGTTAGTACCGGGTGATCACAACAAGGGAAAGCGGACGCACACATTTGGGGCAGACCGATTGCTGCAGTTTAAATTTGTTTTATAAACCAACTGCAGATTTCGGTTACGTATGGTTTTATCAAAACTGTTGACACATTATCTAACTTCAAACGTGGTTTTGGGACTTGATATTATATGTTGACTCTTGTGCAAACAGTGATTGGACTGTTTACACTCATTTTCTTACTTGATGTTAGTTTGGGTTGCAGCTCATCCATGTGAATCATTTATTACCTTAACATACCTATGCCTTATATCATATATTCATGTTTACAAATGATTAAACCTATTGTTCTCACCAACTACGTCTGTAGTTGACAGTTACTTATCACGTGTTTCAGGTAATCAGGTTTAAGACTTTTGCAGGGACAACTAAGGAGACCATACTAAGATAGAACAAGATGAAGAAACATGCTAGGATGGATTAGAAACACACTAAATCCTAATTGTTTAATTGTCTTGTTTGAGGTCTTATTTTGTAAACTATATTTTTGGGTCTGTAGTTGTCTTTCTTTTGGTAGATAGATTGTCTGTAACTAAACAACTTTCTAAACATTATGAAATGTAGTAATCCATTGTGGTTGTTCTTATTCAATACTTGTGCATGATTCAACTGTTCATACGTCACTGCGCCGTGGATTCCGCACGCGGCGCAGGGGTGTGACAGGTTGGTATCAGAGCCAAGGTTGTAGAGAACTAGGAAAAACCCAATGTTTAATGACCTAGACTATAACCTAAGCTACCCAATAGGACTAAGTGCTACAGGCTTGAGGATACTTGGGAACTAAGTAACTTAGTGAGCATTAAGTCTACATTAAGCTTGAAAGATCTTAGGGACATTTTTCTAAGATTAGACATCGAGTCAAGGAATTTGAATCGGAATTCTATAATTTTAGAAACCGAATTAAATTTCTCACACGTATTCATTTAAGGATTTCAGAGGCAAGGATCTGTATTCTTAGTATCCTTGATTTGAAATTCTCACACAGAGTTCATTATAGGAATTTAGAGGCAAAGATCTATTAATTTAGTATCTTTGATCTAAAATCCTTGTCATATTCATTATAGGAATTCAAAGGTCAAGATCTATTAATTTAGAATCTTGATTTGAAATCCTTGTCATATTCATTATAGGAATTCAAAGGTCAAGAGCTATTAATTTAGAATCTTGATTTGAAGTCCTTGTCATGTTATCATTATCAGGTGTTCATTATCATAGGAACTTTATAACTTAGAATCTATGTAACAGTATTCTTTAGTTGAAGTTCTCACAGGAGATCATTATACTCGATACTGTAGTTATTGAGAACCTAGGTTAATTAACCTAGAACACACATGCTAAAACCTAAGGTTTTAATTTCGAGTAAATTAAGAACCGTGGTTTACACAGTCATAATCATATCCATAGTACAAGAGGCAATCATGAAACAATCATAATCAATCAACAGTTGGAATCTTAACCCCAAATATAGACGACGGATTAACGCTGACGTGTTGAGGTAAGTGGTGGGTCGGTGAGAGCTTACCCTATATATAAGCTTATTTCAGTATGTTAGGGGGAATCCGGCGTTCGTATTTGGAGTGAGGATTCGGGAGCAACTGGAAACATTGAGCATTAGTCTAACACATGGGATACAAACATTGGAGATACAATCAGTGGTGAATCAAATCATAGTGCAATTCAAACTTGGATGAACCAAACATTATGGTGAATCAGTCAAGTTGTGAACATTTTTTTAATGTAAACCTTAAGTGAAATTCTTAAGTGTTTTACATGACTAGTACTTACTAACATAGGTTAACAGGAAAGTGTAGAGCACACGTATGATTAGTTCTACATGTTAACGATGGTTAGTAGGTGCACACATAACACAATCATAGTTCAATCATGGATTCTATCATAGTTCAAATTGATCAAAGATCATGGGATTCTTAATCAATGGAACACACTTGGAAATCAGTACAAACATGTTGCCAAATGCTAGCAAGGACATGATCGTGGTATATCGAAGCGGTGGTGGGATGGCGTCTGGGCTGGCAGTTTGCTTGACCCTTTCGTATGCCCTATATATAAGCTATCTTCGGTATATCGGGAAAGTGTCAGTGTGTAGGTTTGGTGGAAAGAGATCATGAGACATCGCACATATTCACATGATAAGTATGCAAATAAGTTGATAACTTATACGTGTACTGGATCATATTACAATTGAATGATAATATTAGTAGTATGGATATATTACTAACTTTATCATGCAAATTCAATTGTATCATTCCTCATTACTGACCCGCTTGTGGCTTCTATTCGTAGAATGCCTCCCCGACGTGATCCTAAAGGAGGGGATTCGACAAGTGGCAACGACGATGAGATCAACAAGATTGCCCGAGCCATCGCTATACACATGAGAGATGTCATTCCGGGCATGGTCACTGATATTACCCAGAATCTTCGGGGAAGTACTAGTGATTCAGCACATAACTCAAATGCTACAACTACTGGAACTGCTAACTTCACTTTCAAGCAGTTCAATGATGCTAAGCCTCCTAAGTACGCTGGTACTGAAGGAGCTACTGGTCTACTACAGTGGTTAGAGAGCATTGAGGACATTCTCGACTTCACTGGATGCCCTGAGAATCTGAAGGTCAAGATGGCCTCAAGCGCTTTTCATAAGGGCGCACTCACCTGGTGGAATTCTGAAAAGAACACCAGAGGACGCGAAGTCGCCTTAGCTTTACCGTGGGACGGTTTCAAAAATCTGCTTGTGGAAAAGTTTTGCCCACGTCACGAACTGAAGAAATTGGAGGTGGAGATGTGGAATCTGGTGCAGGACAGTGGTGAAAACGCTAAATATACAACTCGTTTCCACGAGTTGTGCATTCTGGTGCCCCATTTGGTTACTCCTCTATCCCGCAGGATAGAGAAATACATCGAAGGCTTGCCTCTGGTTGTCAGAGGAACTGTTATGGGGAATAACCCCACTACTCTGGAGGCAGCAATTCAACTTGGTGCTACTCTTACTGAGGAGTATGTTAAATCTGGTGTGCTCACCCGAAAGGGATTCAAGAGAGCACAGATTGAAGAAGGCAAGAAGCCTGAACAGCACCATCCCAAGAAGAAGAAGCAAAAGACAATCAAGAACTTTGCAGCCCTGACTGCAATTACACCTACTAATGCCACACCTATAACCGCTATGCCACAACCTGCTAACGCCAGAAAGTCGTATACTGGCACATTTCCCCTTTGCACCAAATGCCAATACCATCATCTACCTAACACTCCTTGCAAAAAGTGTCTCAAGTGTGGACGTATGGGACACTTTGCAGCTACATGCCGAGCTGCTCATCTTGTTGCTGCAACTACTGCTACCACTACCACTGCTGCTACAGGTGGAAGGGCTTGTTATAATTGTGGAGCAGAAGGACACTTCAGAAACCAGTGTCCAAAACTCAACAACACTACTGCTACTGCTCGTGCCTTTGTTATCGGAACTGCTGAAGCACGGGAGGATCCGGCAGTCATCACGGGTACATTTCTTATCAATGATCACTATGTTTCTATCATATTTGATACTGGTGCTGATAAAAGCTTTATCTCTGCTCATACTGCTTCTTTACTTGATATGCAACTATCCACACTTACTGCTCCCTATACTGTAGAAGTAGCGAATGGTAAAACTATAGTTGTAGATTCCATAATACATGGATGTGAATTAAGATTAAATGACCATCTTTTCTCCATCGATCTCATTCCTATGACTCTCGGAAGTTTCGAAGTTGTAGTAGGAATGGATTGGTTATCCAAGAACAATGCTGAAATCGTATGCTCGGAGAAACTTATTCGAATTCCCCTACCGTCCGGCGAAACGATGTTAGTCTACGGCGAGAAACCCTGTCGCGGTTTGAAGATAGTATCGTGCATCAAGGCGAGGAAGTACTTGAAGAAGAAATACTTTGCATTCCTGGCACACGTGGTAGAAAAGAAACCTGAAAAGAAAGCAGTTGGAGACGTACCAGTTATCAGAGATTATACAGATGTATTTCCAGAAGACTTGCCTGGACTACCACCAGTCCGACAAGTGGAATTTAGAATCGATCTCGTCCCTGGGGCAAATCCAGTGGCGAAATCACCGTATCGATTAGCACCATCTGAGATGCAAGAACTGTCTAGCCAGCTTCAAGAACTTTTAGACAAAGGTTTCATAAGACCGAGTTTCTCTCCATGGGGAGCTCCGGTTCTCTTTGTCAAAAAGAAAGACGGTTCATTTCGTATGTGCATCGATTATCGTGAACTAAACAAGTTGACAATCAAGAATAGATATCCTCTGCCTAGGATCGATGATTTGTTTGATCAATTACAGGGCGCAACTTGCTTCTCTAAGATTGACTTACGATCTGGGCATCATCAGTTACGAGTAAATGATGAGGATATACCAAAGACTGCATTTAGGACTCGATATGGACACTATGAGTTCGTGGTTATGCCATTTGGGCTGACCAATGCACCTGCAGTGTTCATGGACTTGATGAATCGAGTCTGCAGGCCTTACTTGGATCAGTTTGTTATTGTCTTTATTGATGATATACTGATTTATTCCAAGTCGGAACAAGAGCATGAAGATCATTTGAGGAAAGTCTTAGAGTTACTAAGAGCTGAACAACTCTATGCTAAATTCTCAAAGTGTGAATTTTGGCTAAAGGAAGTTCACTTCTTAGGGCATGTCATAAACAAGGAGGGAATACATGTAGATTCAGCAAAGATTGAGGCGATTAAGAACTGGACTACTCCTACAGAGATTCGTTCATTTCTGGGTCTGGCGGGTTATTACAGGAGATTTATTGCAAATTTCTCTAAGATTGCCTTGCCACTTACCACTTTGACTCAGAAAAGTCAAGCTTTTATATGGGGACAGAAACAAGAAGATGCATTTCAACTTCTTAAACAGAAGTTATGCAATTCCCCTATCCTTAGTCTTCCAGAAGGCAGTGATGATTTCATTGTCTACTGTGATGCTTCAAACCTTGGTCTTGGTTGTGTACTTATGCAACGAGATAAGGTCATTGCGTATGCTTCAAGACAACTTAAGGTTCACGAGAAGAATTACACTACTCATGACCTTGAGTTAGGGGCAGTGGTCTTTGCATTGAAGATTTGGAGGCATTACCTATATGGTACTAAATGTGTCATCTATACGGACCACAAGAGCCTGCAACACATTCTCAATCAGAAAGAACTCAACATGAGACAACGGCGTTGGGTTGAGCTTCTAACTGATTACGACTGTGAGATTCGTTACCATCCGGGTAAAGCCAATGTGGTGGCGGATGCTCTTAGTCGCAAGGAACCAGTCAAACCAATTCGTGTAAGAGCCATGGAGATCAACACACAGCCAAACTTGAAAAACTTGATTCGTATTGCACAACAAGTAGTAACAAACAATCAACTCAAGACAGACTTGGATTGTGGTATTGAGAAGAAACTAGAACCTCGAGCTGATGGGGTGTTATATCTCAATGGCCGCATTTGGATTCCGAAGTCTGAAGAATTGCGCACACTCATCTGTGATGAGGCTCATAAGTCACGATACTCAGTTCATCCTGGAGCAGATAAGATGTACCAAGACTTGCGTACATCTTACTGGTGGCCGGGAATGAAGAAAGACATAGCACAGTATGTAGGAAAATGTCTTACTTGTTCAAAAGTCAAAGCAGAACATCAAAAGCCTTCGGGACTTCTGCAGCAACCTGAAATTCCTCAATGGAAATGGGAGCAAATTTCTATGGATTTCATAACTAAGTTGCCGAGAACTCCGCGAGGTTTTGATTCGATTTGGGTGATCGTTGATCGACTCACCAAATCTGCCCATTTTCTTCCGATCCGAGAGGATTACAAGATGGAGAAGTTATCCACATTGTACATCAACGAAATCATTGCACGTCATGGTACTCCAACATCAATCATATCTGATCGTGATAGTCGTTTCACTTCTCGCTTTTGGCAATCATTGCAAAAGGCTTTGGGAACGCGTGTTAATCTTACCACGGCGTATCATCCCCAAACCGATGGTCAAAGCGAAAGGACTATCCAAACACTTGAGGACATGCTTCGTTCTTGTGTCATTGACTTTGGTGGAAGTTGGGACACTCATCTCCCACTTATTGAGTTTTCATATAACAATAGCTATCATACGAGCATTCAATGTGCACCATTCGAAGCTTTATATGGTAGAAATTGCCGATCACCGGTCTGTTGGACCGAGATTGGTGACTCACAGGTCGTAGGACCAGAACTCATTCAGGAAACATCAGACAAAATCACAATCATTCAATCACGGCTTAAGGCCGCACGAGATCGGCAGAAGAGTTATGCTGATCGACGTCGGAAACCGCTTGAGTTTCAAGTTGGTGACCGAGTCTTACTCAAAGTTCCTCCCTGGAAAGGCGTGGTCCGATTCGGGAAGAAAGGGAAACTTGCACCAAGGTACGTTGGACCATTTGAGATCCTGGAACGGATTGGTCCCGTAGCCTACAAACTTAAACTTCCAGTGGAGCTAAGCAATGTTCATGATACTTTTCATGTATCAAATCTTAAGAAATGCTTAGCTGATCATGATGTTCAGATTCCACTGGAAGACATTCAGATTCAGAATAACATGCAGTTCATAGAACGTCCGGTTGAAATCATGGATCGTGGGGTCAAGAAACTTAAACACAGCCGTATTCCGATCGTAAAGGTACGATGGGAGGGCAAACGCGGTGCTGAGTTCACCTGGGAACGTGAAGACCAAATGAAGCTTAAGTACCCTCATCTTTTTACATTACCTTCGGCTAGTTAATTTCGGGACGAAATTCCCTTAACTAGGGGAGACTGTAACATTTGTACATTTAGTCATGTAGTCGTAAACAGTGTTAGAACAGTGTGTGTACATGTTCAGTCAGTCAATGTGAATCATGTGTCATTATGTGCTTGTGTGTTAGAATCTTTATCATTTAACAAGTATGTATTATTTATTTACAGTCGAGTTCACTAGGCAAGAACAGTATTGCGTTATCTCGAAACAGTGGTGGGCAGCGAGAGTGAGCCCTATATATATACTGCGTTCGGTGTAACAGGATAGTGTTAGTGCGTAGTGTTAAGACGAATATTATAACAATTAATTAATTCAACAAGAATCGTAATATGTAAGCGAGACTGAGTATAGTTATGGGTGACGATCCATAATAATACGAATGTTGAACTTATAATTATGATTAAACGACTTTAAATAATTAATACGATCGAAAAACGTATGCGATTGCGGGTATACACGTAATTGTGAGTGTTTAACGATCTGACAACGCACGAAGAGTAAAAATAATTAAATTAATTATTTTATATTTTTACAATTTTGAAACTCATCATTTAATTGAGTTTAACAACTTATTTTATTTAAAACCGCGTAAAATACGCGTTACGTTCCGGAAACGCGAACCGAGCGACCGAAACGAACCCAAATACCACCCGGGCTATAAAAGCCTTGAACAAGGCTAAACCCCTCATTTATGTCACCACCAACCCTTTCTCTCACTAGATTTTCGTTCAACTCTCCCTCTCTCTAAAAATCCGACTTCAAACGCGCGTATCTCCTTCGTTTCTCAACGAAATTCGGTGTTCTTGGTGTCCACGCGTAGCTCTCAACATCCTCTACATAGAAGTACAAAGGATCTGAGGATTTATCCACGGAATCTCGAGGTAATGAAGCTTGAAAAATCTGGAAATTAGGGTTTTCTATATGTGTGTGCTTGAAAATCGATACCTAGCCGGTTCTAGAACCCCCTCTCTATTTTCGCACCTGTAGTAACACTCTACGATGTTAGAATAACATGGATCGTGGTCTGGAACTGAACATTTGGTGAAGGTGAAGTTGCAAGTCGACAGGTTCGGTAGAGGTTATGGAGCCGAACCCTAATGAAGGCAACGAACCTTCATACTGTTGACAATGGCGAACCCTGCATCAGTAACGAACCAATGGTTCGTTGATCCTAGCCAGACGAACCAATTCAGCCCCGAACCACGATGCATGAACCTGTGATGCAGCCGGCCGAATCATGACAAACCACCGAATCTATTAGCATGAGTGGCGAACCCACGATGATCCCACGAACCTTGCATGCATGCATAGCGAACCCTCATTCCTGAACCATGCCTACGAACCCTACACTTTGGACTAACCTTCTGCGAGCCTTAGGGGGATAACGAACCCTCCACTTCATGGCCAACCTTCGCGAACCCATGGTTTACAGCCGAGCCTTTTTGAGGACCATGATCAACGAACCCTCGCATATCAACTCTTGAGAGCCGAACCTTAGGAAATGTTGGCCGAACCCTTAAATAGGTTCGCTGGAACCTTTGGCAGCCCACATTCATTTCGGCCCAATTCAATTGTACAAGGCCCAATTTCAGTTAGTGATCGGCCCACGTACGCATAACATTGGCCATGAGGTTTTGTTTTGGCCCAAGTGATTATATAACTTCGGCCCACATTATATCAAGTTCAATAGCAACATCGACCCGATAATTTACATAGGTGGCCCACGACACCCCATTTGGTCCAATTCAATCTCGATTGGCCCAACATGATCATTGGTGTCTTACATGGTTCATGAACACATCAATTGGCCCAATACCATATCCAATTGGCCCACGGATAACCTAAGAGGCCACGGACCTTATTTGACAAGCCCACCATGAGTTCATGGGCTTAAGGCCCATAAATTGGCTTACAATTCAAAAGAATTGTGATTTGATCTTAGTGGGTTAGATATAACCAACATAACTATGAGATCAAGTCGCAATCCTAAAGACTCAAACCATGGAAACATATATGTCAAAACTCATGATAATCAATGACTTATCAAACTTTTAAACACATACCATTTATGCATAATGAGTTGTGCATAAAAGCTCATAACAGAGTCTTTTCATAACTCATCGATCAATCAAGTGACTCCAATCATGGTTTTTAAGTTTACACAACAATCATAATCATGAGATCAAGTAATCAAGTGTTAATCAAGTTCAAGAGAACACAATTCAATCAATAAATCAAAGTCTATACAACTATAAATCTTATATCTTATGTATGATTACAATGATATAGGAACCAATTAGAAGTCCTGTTTGCTACTTGCTATCTGTTTTAGTTCAGAGTCTACTGCAGACAGGTGAGAACTTTAGCCCCTCTTTTACTGTTTTATAACTGTTTTGGGGTGGAACACGTGATCAAACTCTTCATTTACAATTGTATTTCATTACACAAGAGGTGTGTATTCCTATCAACATTTCAGGTTCATATTACAAATCCAAGGGATTTATCAACTGTTTCAGAAAAGTTATCAACCGTTTTAAAGGATTATTAAACTATTGAACTATTATTCTAAAAAGGTTTTATAAATGATATGTTCTTTTAAATAATGAATTTTATAAACTTTTCTGTTAAAAACCTTGTTAATATACAAGGTCACATTTCATGATATTCAAACTAAAAGATTCATTTCATAGTATTTGAATCAAGGGTTTCAAACATGGTATTCAAACAATGGTTTCATGGTGATGTTCAAATCAAGGGATTCACTTATGGTATTCAAATCAGAGGATTCATTTCACGGTATTCAAAAACTAAGTTTTTAATTCATGGGATTAAATCAAGGTTTTCCAATCATGTTTTCACATAAGGCATTAACACGCTCGTTTAAAGTAAGGTTCAGAAACATGGTGTCTATTGTTGTAAACAAACTTATGAATGCATCAAGTATCATATTCATTAGCGTTAGTACTGGGTGATCACAACAAGGGAAAGCGGATGCACACATTTGGGGCAGACCGATTGCTGCAGTTAGTTTTTAAATTTGTTTTATAAACCAACTGCAGATTTCGGTTACGTATGGTTTTATCAAAACTCTTGACACATTATCTAACTCCAAACGTGGTTTTGGGACTTGATATTATATGTTGACTCTTGTGCAAACAGTGATTGGACTGTTTACACTCATTTTCTTACTTGATGTTAGTTTGGGTTGCAGCTCATCCATGTGAATCATTTATTACCTTAACATACCTATGCCTTATATCATATATTCATGTTTACAAATGATTAAACCTATTGTTCTCACCAACTACATCTGTAGTTGACAGTTACTTATCACGTGTTTCAGGTAATCAGGTTTAAGACTTTTGCAGGGACAACTAAGGAGACCATACTAAGATAGAACAAGATGAAGAAACATGCTAGGATGGATTAGAAACACACTAAATCCTAATTGTTTAATTGTCTTGTTTGAGGTCTTATTTTGTAAACTATATTTTTGGGTCTGTAGTTGTCTTTCTTTTGGTAGATAGATTGTCTGTAACTAAACAACTGTCTAAACATTATGAAATGTAGTAATCCATTGTGGTTGTTCTTATTCAATACTTGTGCATGATTCAACTGTTCATACGTCACCGCGCCGTGGATTCCGCACGCGGCGCAGGGGTGTGACATTAGTTGTCAATGTTCTGTGCCTATCTCAGTTCACCTAAAACAAGTGAAGAAAATATGTCAACTTCAAATTGTAGTTAGTGGGATACATAGGTTTAAATATTGTAAAACATATAGTTTATGAATATGAAAATATAAGTTTCAAAAGATAATCCTTGAAAACCTGTGAGTGTAACCTGTATAATAACCTGTGTCAAACCTGTATAAAACCTAAGTTCAAACAACCAATGAAACATGTACAACAACCACTGTGTACAACCACTTTGTATAAATTGTATATGTATAGTGTAAAAGTTGTGACATGCTAATGTAACACAAACTATCATGAAGTATATCCTGTTGTCATCTTAAATCCAAGTCCCAAACTACATTCGGATGTCACACCCCCTACACCGCGTGCAAAATCCACGGCGCGGTGATGATCGATGGTTGAATCATGCACAAGTATTGAATAAGAACAAACACAATGCATTACTAAGTTTCATAAAGTTTAGACAATTGTTTAGTTACAGACATTTTATCTATCTACCAAACGAATGACAACTACAGACCCAAAAATATTGTTTACAAAATAAGACTCAGACAAGACAATTAAATAATCAGGATTACATGAGTTTCTAATCCATCCTAGCTTGTTTCTTCATCTTGTTCTATCTTAACTATGGTCTCCTTAGTTGTCCTTGTGAAGCTCTAAACCTGATTACCTGAAACACGTGAAAAGTAACTGTCAACTACAAAAATAGTTGGTGAGAACAATAGGTTTAACATTTGTAAATATGAATCTGCATTGTAAAACATATGTATAAAACAGTGAATGAAAATAACATGGATAGTTGCAACCCAAACTAACATCAAGTAAGATTAACGTGTGCAAACAGTCTAATGACTGTCTACTAGAAAAGCCAACATAGAATCAAGTCCCAAACTACGTTTGGAATCAGAAAAGTCAGCAAAAGCATTCAACACGAGCTGTACTAATGAGTTTACTCAGAAGACAAACTTCGTGTTGACGTATCCAGTCAATATGACCTATGCTAGTAAAGTTAATTAGCAGCAAATCCATATTACCGTAATGCATCCAATCTGCAGTTAGTTTTTAAAACAAATTTAAAATGATAACCACAGCCTTGGCATAACCATAACGTGTCCCGCTTTCCCTTGTTGTGATCACCCAGTACTAACGTTATAAGAATAAGAATAAGATTGCATAAGTGTCTTGATGTGTGTATAAGTTTGTTCACAACGATGAACACCATGCTTTTAAGTTTTTAAGATTTAATCCTTTGATTGAAAACCTTTGGTTGAATACCCGTGATTGATTACCATGATTTTGAAATCCTTTGATTGAATACCACCATGAAAATTCTTGAATGAATATCTTGTTTTGAAATCCTAGATTGAATCCGGTGATAGAAGACCCTTGTATAAATACAAGGTTTGAACAAAAACATTTAATAAAACATTTATTTTAAACCACGGGTTATAGTTTAAAAGCTTGTAAGAGTTTGTAAAACTTAATCTTTCAAAGTGTTTAACATTTATAAAACATTTTATGTAAAACAGGTTGTAAAATAATTTATAAAACTCTTTTATAAAACTTTTTAGTAGAAAATGTTTAACAGTTGATAACTCGTTTAAAAATAGTTGAAAAATCCCTTAAATTTGTAAAGTGAGCCTGTAATTGTTGAAAAGTAGCATGAATCCTATATATGAGATATGATTGTATAAAGAGTGTTTGGTCACGTGTTCTACCCCAAAACAGTTGAAAAACAGTAAAAGAGGGGCTAATGTTCTCACCTGACTGAAGTAGACTCCGAATCTGAACAAGTAGCAAATCAGACAACACCTCTAAATTCGTCCTATAACAATGTAATCATACATATAATATAAGATTTATAATGTTATAAACTTTGATTGATTGATTGACCTTTGTTAAATTGTTAATGATTACCTCGTGTATAACATTGTTCTTATGTTTAAAAGTGTTGTGTTATTTGGTCATTATGATTGCATCCCTTGAATGATGATTGATTTATATGAAAATTATGTGTCATGTTTATTGCACGAAACTTGTTGTACATAATGTAATATGTAATCATGTATTGAATAATTCTTTTGTAAGTATGACTCCCCTGTTATGTCTATAAGTTTAACTTTGATCATTATGAACGATGTTAGTTATGGTTGATGTGTTAACAACATGATTTGGTATGACATGTATTCCCTTATTTATGCATGTCTAAAGAGATTCAAAGGTAGTATTGACGGGTTCTCAAATGACTACCACTCGAAAACTCCAATAATGTGTTATACTGATACTATCCCCATCCCTTGGCTTCCATTCCAATGTTGCTCCATTGGGGCCTTTGTTATGTTTCACAAAATTAATCACGAATGCCTATCCTTGCATATGTTTTAAAAAAATATACTACAGACATGATACTTAAAAAAATTTATATGAGTGGTGCTTAAAACCGGCCAGCACCTAACGTTACCCGAATAGATGCACATCGATACTACCTTATTAAATCAAGTCTCATGATATCAATTGTAGTCTACATCACTTGTACTTGAGTTTAATTCACTTGGACAACATGAATGTACTAATATCGAAGGAGCTGAACCAATATTGATGAGCATAGTATCGACCGGACTTTGGGATTTTACAAGGAAAAGGTTGCCGATACTACCATCATTAACAGCATGCTAATATCGACAATATGAGCTCCCTTGTGCCTAATATCGACGGGTTCCGGCTATAACATCCTTGTGCTTTTCGACTCTAACAATATTGACAAAGTTCCAGCCTTTCAGGTCTGTAGAACTCATCTATTTCGAAGCCCGAGGTCGATGGAGGTGCTGGTCCACG
Source organism: Mikania micrantha (assembly GCA_009363875.1). Taxonomy (NCBI): domain Eukaryota; kingdom Viridiplantae; phylum Streptophyta; class Magnoliopsida; order Asterales; family Asteraceae; genus Mikania; species Mikania micrantha. The sequence goes on from CM018685.1 coordinate 20,278,639, forward strand.
TTATAATTGTTTCCCGATTATTCTTCTATCGATATTAAGCCCTCTTGCATCAATGTTGTTGCTGCTAGAAGTTCCAGCCCTACTTCGATCTTTATATGTTCAATCTAAGGTGTTCCCAGCCTCTCTAACCCATTCTCAAGTTAAGATCAGGTGTTTAGAGAGCTGTGAAACAGATTTTAAAAGGAAGAAGATGATGAATAGTAACAAACCTTCAGCGCAGTAACTTCTCTCTAGGATTCCGGCCAGAATACTTCGAACCAGCTCGGATCCCTTGTACTTCCAGATTCCTCTCGTCAAGACGGTCGTTTTGATATATTATACGCGCAATTTGGTTAAGAAACGAAGAAGATATGGGCGTTTTAATGGAGTTTTCTAGTGTGAGAAGTGGTACACGGGATTTTAGAGAGAGAGAAGACGAGATTGGCTGCAACTTTTGAAGAAAAATGAGGGATTTTAAGGTTTTTATGTCCCGGGTGGTTCCCCGCATGTTCGGGTTCGGTTAGTGTCACACCCCCTGCGCCGCGTGCGGAATCCACGGCGCGGTGACGATCGATGGTTGAATCATGCACAAGTATTGAATAAGAACAACCACAATGCATTACTAAGTTTCATAAAGATTAGACCATTGTTTAGTTACAGACAATCTATCTATGTTACCAAAAGAATGACAACTACAGACCCAAAAATAGTGTTTACAAAATAAGACTTGAACAAGACAATTAAACAATTAGGATTTAAGTGCGTTTCTAAATCCATCCTAGCTTGTTTCTTCATCTTGTTTTATCTTACAACGGTCTCCTTAGTTGTCCTTGAAAGTATACTAAACCTGATTACCTGAAACACGTGAAAAGTAACTGTCAACTACAAAATTAGTTGGTGAGAACAATAGGTTTAACATTTGAAAATATGAATCTGCAATGTAAGGCATATGTATAAAACTATAATTGAAAATGCATGGATGGTTCCAACCCAAACTAACATCAAGTATGTATAATGTGTCCAAACAGTCATCAGACTGTTTGCTAGAAACCAACATATAATCAAGTCCCAAACTACGTTTGGAGTCAGAAAGTTAGTCAGTAAATGCATCAACACGAGCTGTACTAACGAATTTACTCGGAAGACAACTCCGTGTTGACGTAACCCAGTCAATATGACGTATGCTGGTAAACTAAATTAGCAGCAATTTCATATTACCGTAATGCAACCGATTCTGCAATTAGCTTTTAAAACAAATTTAAAAGCTAATTCCAGCTTTGATGTAACCAAATGCGTCCGCTTTCCCTTGTTGTGATCACCCAGTACTAACGCTATGAGATGTGTAACTTAATGTGTGTATAAGTTTGTTCACAACGATGAACACCATGCTTTTGATTACTTTGATTAGAAACCTTTGATTGAATGCCTTATTTGATTTACCATGATTTGAAAACCTTGCTTGGTTAACATGATTTGAAATCCTTTGATTGAATATCACTATGAAATCCATTGGTTGAAAACCTTGTATTGAAACCCTTTATTGAATACTAAAGATAGTGTCCTTGTGTAATAACAAGGTTTATAACATATTATTTTTATCGAAAGCACAAGTTTATAGTAAAACAGTTTATAAATCTCATTATTTAAAAGTGTTTAGCATTTATAAAACCATTAGTGTAAAGCTGATATAAAACAGTTTAAAGAACTTTATAAAACCTTTTTAGTAGAAAAAGTTTAACAGTTGATAATGTCCTTGAAGACAATTGATAAATTCTTTAAAACAATTGATGAATCCGTTGAATTTGTACAATGAACCTGTAATGTTTGTAAAGTAACATAAATCCTGTATAATGAACTATGATTGTAATAAGAGTATTTGATCACGTGTTCCACCCCAAAACAGTTGTAAAACAGTAAAAGAGGGGCTAATGTTCTCACCTGACAGCAGTAGACTCTGAACCAGAATAAGTAGCAAGTAGCAAACAAGACTTCTAACTGGTTCCTATATCATTGTAATCATACATAGATTATAAGCTTTGTGACATTGTACTCTTTGATTGATTGATTGACTTGTGTTATTATGATCCTGATTAACCATTGAATAACTTGTTTTTATGTTTAAAAGTGTTGTGCGAATCCCGATTGAATACTTATGTTTCAAATTTTTAGGTTTGTTACTCCTAGAAGCAGCGAACCTTATGGTTCGTCTACCCTAGGTTCGGCAATAGTTTCCCAAGGTTCGCAGACCTGGGGTTCGGCTGCCCTAGGTTCGTGGCATGCAAAACTGTCCCACGAACCCTTTAGTACAATAGGTTCGCCAAAAGGTTTGTCAGATGGTTCGTTCCTTAGGTTCGCCGTATGGTTCGTTTACTAGGTTCGCCAGAAGGTTCGTTTCCTAGGTTCGCCGTATGGTTCGTTTACTAGGTTCGCCAGAAGGTTCGTTTCCTAGGTTCGCCATATGGTTCGTTTCCCTAGGTTGTTTAGCTCTTCAGGTTCGCCTGAACCTACAGGTTCGCTCGGCCTCCAGGTTCGCCGAACCCAAAGGTTCGTTCAGCTGATGGGTTCGTCGCCCTGCAGGTTCGCCACTATAGGTTCGCCCCTTTCAGGTTCGTCGCTATAGGTTAGCCCCTAGAGGTTTGTCTCTACAGGTTCGCCCCTACAGGTTCGGCTACAGGTTCGCCAGATCGCGATTCAGCTATGGTTCATGACGAAATCGCGATTTATCCACAATAGATAGTGATTTTCAATGGGCAATCACGCAAAAACTCATTTGGAACTTGTAAACCTTAAAATGATGTGTTTAAAACCAGTAACTTACCCGATAAGGTTGGGTTTGATGAAAACCCTTAGATCCGAACCTTCTCTCTAAGAATCCGGCTTGAATAGCTCGATGTAGCTTCAATCCTTGGTACTGCAAGCTTCCTTTTGTCGCGAGGATCGTTTTGATATGCTATATGCGTGATTTGGTGAAGTAGTGAAGGAGATCTTGGTGCTTTAATGGTGTTTTTGTAGAGAGAGGGTGAGATGACGAAAATTTTAGAGAGAGAGAGGGAAGATGGTTGAAATAAATGAAGAAGATGAAGGAATTAAGGGCTTTTATGCCCCGGGTGGTTCCCCGCGTGTTCGGTCTCCCTCGGTGTCGGTTTCGCGTGATTTTACGCGCGTATCGATACGATTACAAAATTAATATTTTTGCACTGTTTTTGATGAGTTTCAAAATTGTAAAATGTAAAATAAAATATTTTACTTATTTTTACATTTCGTTCGTAATCCGACCGTTAAATGACTACAATTTACGTGTATACCCATAATTGCGTACGTTTTTCAGTCGTATTATTTATTTATTGTCGTTTACTCGTAACTATAAGTTCAACATTTGTATCTTTATGGATCGTCACCCATAACTATACTCAGTCTCGCTTACATATTACGATTCTTGTTTGATTAATTGTTTTTCATAATATCCGTCATAACACTACGCACTAACACTATCCCATTACACCGAACGCAGTATATGTATAGGGCATACCCAGAGTCCAGCTAACTGCCTTATCTACGCCAGCCCACCACTGTTTCGATATAATACGATACTGTTCTTGCCTAGCGTAATCGACAGTAAATAAATAATACATACTTGTTCCTAATTAAATAATATCCTAGAACACACAAACACAAACATGAACACTTGAATCCCATTGAAAATACTGAATCAACTACACATTGTACTAACACTGTTTATGACTACTATGACTGAATGCACAAATGTTACAGTCTCCCCTAGTTAAGGGAATTTCGTCCCCAAATTAACTAGCCGAAGGTACTGTAAAAAGATGAGGGTACTTAAGCTTCATCTGGTCTTCACATTCCCAGGTGAACTCAGCACCACGTTTGCCCTCCTATCGTACCTTTACGATCGGGATACGGCTACGTTTGAGTTTCTTGACTCCATGATCCATGATTTCGCCCGGACGTTCTATGAATTGCATGTTGTTTTGAATCTGAATGTCTTCCAGTCAGTGGAATCTGAACATCATGATCCGCCAAGCATTTCTTAAGATTCGATACATGAAAAGTATCGTGAACATTGCTTAGTTCCACCGGAAGTTTGAGTTTGTAGGCTAGGGGACCAATCCTTTCCAGGATCTCAAAAGGTCCAACGTACCTTGGTGCAAGTTTCCCTTTCTTCCCAAATCGGACAACGCCTTTCCAGGGAGAAACTTTGAGTAAGACTCGGTCACCAACTTGAAACTCAAGTGGTTTCCGACGTCGATCGGCATAACTCTTTTGCCGATCCCTTGCGGCCTTAAGCCTTGATTGAATGATTTTGATCTTGTCTGTTGTTTCTTGAATGAGTTCAGGTCCTACGACCTGTGAGTCACCAATCTCGGTCCAACAGACCGGTGATCGGCACTTCCTACCATATAAAGCTTCGAATGGTGCACATTGAATGCTTGTATGGTAGCTGTTGTTGTACGAAAACTCGATGAGTGGAAGATGAGTATCCCAACTCCCACCGAAGTCAATCACACAAGAACGAAGCATGTCCTCGAGTGTTTGGATAGTCCTTTCGCTTTGACCGTCGGTTTGGGGATGATACGCCGTGCTAAGATTAACACGGGTTCCCAAAGCCTTTTGCAATGATTGCCAAAAGCGAGAAGTGAAACGACTATCACGATCAGATATGATTGATGTTGGAGTACCATGGCGCGCAATGATCTCGTTGATGTACAAGGTAGCTAACTTCTCCATTTTGTAATCCTCTCGGATTGGGAGAAAATGAGCAGATTTGGTGAGTCGATCGATGATCACCCAAATCGAATCGTAACCCCGCGGAGTTCTCGGCAACTTGGTTATGAAATCCATGGAAATTTGTTCCCATTTCCATTGAGGAATTTCAGGTTGCTGCAGAAGTCCCGAAGGTTTCTAATGTTCTGCTTTGACTTTGGAACATGTTAGACATTTCCCCACATATAATGCTATGTCTTTCTTCATTCCGGGCCACCAATATGATGTCCTCAAGTCTTGGTAGATCTTATTGGCCCCTGGATGAACTGAGTATCGCGACTTATGAGCCTCATCACAAATGAGTGTGCGCAATTCTTCTGACTTTGGAATCCACATGCGACCGTTGAAGTATAAAACCCCATCAGCTCGAGGTTCTAGTTTACCCTTAACTCCGCAGTCTAAGTCTGCCTTCAGTTGGTTGTTGATCACTACTTGTTGTTGTGCAATACGAATCAGATCTTTCAAGTTTGGTTGTGTGTTGATCTCCATGGCTCTTACACGAATTGGCTTGACTGGTTCCTTACGACTAAGAGCATCCGCCACCACATTGGCTTTACCCGGGTGGTAACGAATCTCACAGTCATAATCAGTTAGAAGCTCAACCCAACGCCATTGTCTCATGTTGAGTTCTTTCTGATTAAGGATATGTTGCAGGCTCTTGTGGTCTGTATAGATGACACATTTAGTACCATAAAGGTAGTGCCTCCAAATCTTCAATGCAAAGATCACAGCCCCTAACTCAAGGTCATGAGTAGTATAATTCTTCTCGTGAACCTTAAGCTGTCTGGAAGCATATGAAATTACCTTGTCCCATTGCATAAGTACACAACCGAGACCAAGGTTTGAAGCATCGCAGTAGACAATGAAATCATCACTGCCTTCTAGAAGACTAAGGATAGGGGAGTTGCATAACTTCTGTTTAAGAAGTTGGAATGCATCTTCTTGTTTCTGCCCCCATATAAAAGCTTGACTTTTCTGAGTCAGCGTGGTAAGTGGCAAGGCGATCTTTGAGAAGTTCGCGATGAACCTTCTGTAGTAACCTGCCAGACCCAGAAATGAACGAATCTCTGTTGGAGTAGATAGGGTAGTCCAGTTCTTAATTGCCTCAATCTTTGCTGGATCTACATGAATTCCATCCTTGTTTATGACATGCCCTAAGAAGTGAACCTCTTTTTGCCAAAATTCACACTTTGAGAATTTAGCATAAAATTGTTCAGCTCTTAGTAGCTCTAAGACTTTCTTCAAATGATCCTCATGTTCTTGCTCCGTCTTGGAGTAAATCAGGATATCATCAATGAAGACGATAACAAACTGATCTAAGTATGGCCTGCAGACTCGATTCATCAAATCCATGAACACTGCCGGTGCATTGGTCAGTCCAAATGGCATAACCACGAACTCGTAGTGTCCATATCGAGTCCTAAACGCAGTCTTTGGTATATCCTCATCATTTACTCGTAACTGATGATACCCGGATCGTAGATCAATTTTAGAAAAGCAAGTCGCTCCCTGTAATTGATCAAACAGATCATCGATCCTAGGTAGAGGATATATGTTCTTAACTGTCAACTTGTTTAACTCACGATAATCGATGCACATACGAAATGAACCATCCTTCTTCTTGACAAAGAGAACCGGAGCTCCCCAATGAGAGAAACTCGGTCTTATGAAACCTTTTTCTAGAAGCTCTTGGAGTTGACTAGACAGTTCTTGCATCTCAGACGGTGCTAATTGATATGGTGACTTCGCCACTGGGTTTGCTCCAGGGACGAGATCGATTCTAAACTCCACTTGCCTGATCGGTGGTAGTCCAGGCAAGTCTTCTGGGAATACGTCCGGATAATCTCTGATGACCGGAACGTCTCCAACTGATTTCTTCTCAGGTTTCTTCTCTACCACGTGAGCCAGGAACGCAAAGTATTTCTTCTTCAGGTACTTCCTAGCCTTGATACACGACACAATCTTCAATCCGCGGCAGGGTTTCTAGCCGTAAACTTGCATCATTTCGCCAGACGGTAGGGGAATTCGAATAAGTTTCTCCGAACATACAATTTCGGCATGGTTTTTGGATAACCAATCCATTCCTACTACGACTTCGAAGCTTCTGAGTGTCATAGGAATGAGATCGATAAGGAAAAGATGATCGTTCAATCTTAATTCACCATCACGAATTATTGAATTTACTAATATGGTCTTACCATCCGCTACTTCTACGGTGTAAGGAACATCAAGTATGGATGGTTGTTTATTAAACAGGGAAGCAGTATTAGTAGAGACAAAACTTTTATCAGCACCAGTGTCAAATATGATAGAAACGTAGTGATCATTAATGAGAAATGTACCCGTGATGACTGTCGGGTCCTCGCGTGCTTCGGAAGTTCCGATAACAAAGGCACGAGCAGTAGCAGTTGTTGCGGCTGTGTTGAGTTTCGGGCACTGGTTTCTGAAGTGTCCTTCTGCTCCACAGTTGTAACAGACCCTTCCACCAGTAGTAGCAGGATTTGCGGTGGTAGTTGTAGCAGCAGCTAGATGAGTAGATCGACATGTTGTAGCCAAGTGTCCAAATCTTCCACACTTGAGACATTTTCTGCATGGAATAGTGGGTAGGTGATGGTATTGGCATTGGGTGCAAAGTGGGAACGGACCAGTATAAGGCTTTCTGGCCGTAGCAGGTTGTGGCATAGCAATAACAGGAGTGGCTTGTACAGGTGTAGCTGCAGTCAAGGCTGCATAGTTCTTGATCATCCTTTGTTTCTGTTTCTTCTTCTTGGGTTGGTGCGGATCAGGCTTCTTGCCTTCTTCAATCTGTGTTCTCTTATATCCCTTTCGAGTGAGCACACCCGCCTTGACATATTCTTCAGTAAGGGTGGCACCAAGATGAATTGCCGCCTCCAGAGTAGTAGGGTTGCTCCCCATAACAGTTCCCTTGATGACTAAGGATAATCCTTCAATGTACTTCTCTACCCTGCGGGATAGAGGAGTAACCAGATGTGGCACCAAAATACATAACTCATGGAAACGAGTTGTATATTTGGCGCTTTCGCCACTGTCTTGGACTAAGTTCCACATTTCCACCTCGAGTTTCTTCAGTTCATGGCGTGGACAAAACTGTTCCACCAATACCTTCTTGAAATCCTCCCATGGTAAGGCCAAAGCAACTTCTCATCCTCTGGTGTTCTTCTCTGAATTCCACCAGGTAAGTGCGCCCTTGTGAAAAGCGCTTGAAGCCATCTTGACCTTCAGGTTTTCAGGACATCCGGTGAAGTCTAGGATGTCCTCAATGCTTTCCAGCCATTGCAGTAGACTGGTAGCTCCCTCAGTACCATCGTACTTAGGAGGCTTAGCATCATTGAACTGCTTATAGGTGAAGGTAGCAGTTCCGGCGTTGTTGGCATTTGAGTTGTGTGCTGAATCACTGGTACTTCCCCGAAGATTCTGGGTGATATCAGTGACCATACCCGGAATGACATCCCTCATATGTAATGAGATATCCCGGGCAATTTTGTTGATCTCATCATCGTTGCCACTTGTTGAACCCCCGCCGTTGGGATCACGTCGAGGAGGCATTTTACGAATAGAAGCCACAAGTGCATTAGAAATGAGAAAGGATACAATTGAATTTACATGATAAAGTTAGTAATATGTTCATACTACTAATATTATCATTCAATTGTAATATGGACAAGCACACAAAGTTGGTTAACATAAAATTAGTTAACCTTTTAGCATGCTTCTTATGTGATTGTGTATGATGTTTCATGATTTCACTCCACCAAACCTACACACTGACACTTTCCTAGTATACCGAAGATAGCTTATGTATAGGGCATACGAAAGGGTCAAGGAACCTGCCAGCCCAGTCGCCAGCCCACCACCACTTCGATATACTACGATCATGCCCTTGCTAGCATTTGGTAATACGGTTGTACTGATTTCCAAGTATGTTCCATTGATTAAGAATTCCATGATCTTTGATTACGGGATTATGATTGAATCTATGATTGAATCATGGTTGAATTATGTGTGCACTTACTAACAATTGTTAACATGTAGAACTAAATCATATGTGTGCTCTACATTTGTCCCGTTAACCTATGTTAGTAGGTACTAAACTTGTAATCACTTAAGACTACACATAATGATTGTTCACCTGATTGATACACATCCAATGGTTGACTCACTTATGGTTGATTAACACAATGGTTGTATCTCGTTTGTTTGACTAATGTTCAATGATTCCAGTTGCTCCCGGATCTTTACTTCAAATACGAATGCCGAATTCCCCCTGCCATACTAAAGATAGCTTATATATAGGGCATACGTAGGGTCAAGCAAACTGCCTGCCCAGCCGACATCCCACCACCACTTCAGTATGCCAGAGCTTGGCCGCCATTTGTATTTGAAGCTAGGATCCCAACTCTTGATTGATTATGATTGATTCATGATTGTCTCTTGAACTATGTATATGATTATGATTGTCTAAACTGAGGTTCTTGATTTACTCAAAATCAGGACCTTAGGTTTTAGTATATGTGTCCTAGGTTAATTAACCTAGGTTCCCAATACTTACAGTATTGAGCATAATGATCTCCTTGTGTGAACTTCAACTAAAGAATGCTATTACACAGATTCTAAGGTATGAAGTTCTAATGATAATGAATACATGATAATGATAACATGATGAGAATTTCAGATCAAAGATACTAAAAATACATATCTTTGCCTCTGAAACCCTTGATGAACTCTGATTGAGAATTCCAGATCAAGGATACTAAGAATACAGATCCTTGCCTCTGAAATCCTTTAATGAATTCAGATTGAGAATTCCAGATCAAGGATACTAAGAATACAGACCCTTGCCTCTGAAATCCTTTAATGAATTCAGATTCAGAATTCCAGATCAAGGATACTAAGAATACAGACCCTTGCCTCTGAAATTCTTTAATGAATATGTATTGAGGAATTTAGTTCGGTTTCTAAGATTATAGAATTCCGATTCAAATTCCTTGACTCGACATCTAGTCTCAGAAAAGTATCCCTAAGATCTTTCAAGCTTATTGTAGACTTAATGCTTAACTTAAGTTTACTTAGATCCTAAGTATCCTCAAGCCTATGGCACTTAGTCCTATTGGGTAGCTTAGGTTATAGTCTAGGTCATTAAGTATTGGGTTTTTCCTAGTTCTCTACAACCTTGGCTCTGATACCAACCTGTCACACCCCCTGCGCCGCGTGCGGAATCCACGGCGCGGTGACGATCGATGGTTGAATCATGCACAAGTATTGAATAAGAACAACCAAAATGCATTACTAAGTTTCATAAAGATTAGACCATTGTTTAGTTACAGACAATCTATCTATGTTACCAAAAGAATGACAACTACAGACCCAAAAATAGTGTTTACAAAATAAGATTTGAACAAGACAATTAAACAATTAGGATTTAAGTGTGTTTCTAAATCCATCCTAGCTTGTTTCTTCATCTAGTTTTATCTTACAACGGTCTCTTTAGTTGTCCTTGAAAGTATACTAAACCTGATTACCTGAAACACGTGAAAAGTAACTGTCAACTACAAAATTAGTTGGTGAGAACAATAGGTTTAACATTTGAAAATATGAATCTGCAATGTAAGGCATATGTATAAAACTGTAATTGAAAATGCATGGATGGTTGCAACCCAAACTAACATCAAGTATGTATAATGTGTCCAAACAGTCATCAGACTGTTTGCTAGAAACCAACATATAATCAAGTCCCAAACTACGTTTAGAGTCAGAAAGTTAGTCAGCAAACGCATCAACACGAGCTGTACTAACGAATTTACTCGGAAGACAACTCCGTGTTGACGTAACCCAGTCAATATGACGTATGCTGGTAAACTAAATTAGCAGCAATTTCATATTACCGTAATGCAACCAATTCTGCAATTAGCTTTTAAAACAAATTTAAAAGCTAATTCCAGCTTTGGTGTAACCAAATGTGTCCGCTTTCCCTTGTTGTGATCACCCAGTACTAACGTTATGAGATGTGTAACTTAATGTGTGTATAAGTTTGTTCACAACGATGAACACCATGCTTTTGATTACTTTGATTTGAAACCTTGATTGAATGCCTTATTTGATTTACCATGATTTGAAAACCTTGCTTGGTTAACATGATTTGAAATCCTTTGATTGAATATCACTATGAAATCCATTGGTTGAAAACCTTGTATTGACACCCTTGATTGAATACTAAAGATAGTGTCCTTGTGTAATAACAAGGTTTATAACATATTATTTTTATCGAAAGCACAAGTTTATAGTAAAACAGTTTATAAATCTCATTATTTAAAAGTGTTTAGCATTTATAAAACCATTAGTCTAAAGCTGATATAAAACAGTTTAAAGAACCTTTATAAAACCTTTTTAGTAGAAAAAGTTTAACAGTTGATAAAGTCCTTGAAGACAATTGATAAATTCTTTAAAACAATTGATGAATCCGTTGAATTTGTACAATGAACCTGTAATGTTTGTAAAGTAACATAAATCTTGTATAATGAACTATGATTGTAATAAGAGTATTTGATCACGTGTTCCACCCCAAAACAGTTGTAAAACAGTAAAAGAGGGGCTAATGTTCTCACCTGACAGCAGTAGACTCTAAACCAGAATAAGTAGCAAGTAGCAAACAAGACTTCTAACTGGTTCCTATATCATTGTAATCATACATAGATTATAAGCTTTGTGACATTGTACTCTTTGATTGATTGATTGACTTGTGTTATTATGATCCTGATTAACCATTGAATAACTTGTTTTTATGTTTAAAAGTGTTGTGCGAATCCCGATTGAATACTTATGTTTCAAATTTTTAGGTTTGTTACTCCTAGAAGCAGCGAACCTTATGGTTCGTCTACCCTAGGTTCGGCAATAGTTTCCCAAGGTTCGCAGACCTGGGGTTCGGCTGCCCTAGGTTCGTGGCATGCAAAACTGTCCCACGAACCCTTTAGTACAATAGGTTCGCCAAAAGGTTTGTCAGATGGTTCGTTCCTTAGGTTCGCCATATGGTTCGTTTACTAGGTTCGCCAGAAGGTTCGTTTCCTAGGTTCGCCGTATGGTTCGTTTACTAGGTTCGCCAGAAGGTTCGTTTCCTAGGTTCGCCATATGGTTCGTTTCCCTAGGTTGTTTAGCTCTTCAGGTTCGCCTGAACCTACAGGTTCGCTCGGCCTCCAGGTTCGCCGAACCCAAAGGTTCGCCGAACCCAAAGGTTCGTTCAGCTGATGGGTTTGTCGCCCTGCAGGTTCGCTTCTATAGGTTCGCCCCTTTCAGGTTCGTCTCTATAGGTTCGCCCCTACAGGTTCGCCTCTATAGGTTCGCCCCTACAGGTTCGCCAAATCGCGATTCAGCTATGGTTCATGACGAAATCGCTATTTATCCACAATAGATAGTGATTTTCAATGGGCAATCATGCGAAAACTCATTTGGAACTTGTAAACATTAAAATGATGTGTTTAAAACCAGTAACTTACCCGATAAGGTTGGGTTTGATGAAAACCCTTAGATCCGAAACTTCTCTCTAAGAATCCGGCTTGAATAGCTCGATGTAGCTTCAATCCTTGGTACTGCAAGCTTCCTTTTGTCGCGAGGATCGTTTTGATATGCTATATGCGCGATTTGGTGAAGTAGTGACGGATATCTTGGTGCTTTAATGGTGTTTTTGTAGAGAGAGGGTGAGATGACGAAAATTTTAGAGAGAGAGAGGGAAGATGGTTGAAATAAATGAAGAAGATGAAGGAATTAAGGGCTTTTATGCCCCGGGTGGTTCCCCGCGTGTTCGGTCTTGCTCGGTGTCGGTTTCGCGTGATTTTACGCGCGTATCGAGACGATTACAAAATTAATATTTTTGCACTGTTTTTGATGAGTTTCAAAATTGTAAAATGTAAAATAAAATATTTTACTTATTTTTACATTTCGTTCGTAATCCGACCGTTAAACGACTACAATTTACGTGTATACCCATAATTGCGTACGTTTTTCAGTCGTATTATTTATTTATTGTCGTTTACTCGTAATTATAAGTTCAACATTTGTATCTTTATGGATCGTCACCCATAACTATACTCTGTATCGCTTACGTATTACGATTCTTGTTTGATTAATTGTTTGTCATAATATCCGTCATAACACTATGCACTAACACTATCCCATTACACCGAACGCAGTATATGTATAGGGCATACCCAGAGTCCAGCTAACTGCCTTATCTACGCCAGCCCACCACTGTTTCGATATAATACGATACTGTTCTTGCCTAGCGTAATCGACAGTAAATAAATAATACATACTTGTTCCTAATTAAATAAGATCCTAGAACACACAAACACAAACATGAACACTTGAATCCCATTGAAAATACTGAATCAACTACACATTGTACTAACATTGTTTATGACTACTATGACTGAATGCACAAATGTTATAGTTAGGTTCGCTTTCGCGTATTTTTATGCGCTCGTCGTAACGATTACGAATTTAAATATTTTGAATTGTAAAATGGTTTTCTTGAATTGTTTTTGATGAGTTTCAAAATTGTAAAACGAAATATGTAATATTTTACTTATTTTTACTTTTCGTTCGTAATCAGACCGTTAAACGAATATAATTATTTGTATACCCGTAATTACATACGTTTTTGGTCGTTTTTGCGTATTTATTGATGTTTACTCGTAATTATAAGTTCGACATTAATATTATTACGAATCGTCACCCATAATAATACTCAGTCTCGCTTACGCATTACGATTTGTTTATTTGATTTGTTTGTCATAATATTCGTCATAACACTACGCACTAACACTATCCTTTTACACCGAACTCAGTATATGTATAGGGCATACGTAGAGTCCAGCTACCTGCCTTATCAGTCGCCAGCCCACCATTGTTTCGATATAATACAATACTGTTCTTGCCTAGCGTATTCGACTGTAAATAAATAATATATACTTGTTCTTAACTACACAAAATCCCATAACACAAAAAGACAAATATGAACACATGAATCACATGGACATACTGAATAGGAATACACATTGTTCTATCACTGTTTATGACTACCATGACTAAATGTACAGATGTTACATCAGAGTTAGGCAAAGACTGACTAATAAAAAACTGCAGAGGTCAAGAGTAGTCTCGATCTTCTCGATCCATTGGATTAAACCAACGGCTCCCTCATTACCGCTAAAGTTAGGCGGCTTACATCCTACAAATGACTTGTATGAGTAGTTAGATGCATTGCCAGTATTCCCACTGGTCCTGATGAATTCCCAGAGTTTTGTTGTTGTTCTGGATACGGTTGATCATATCCGGTATCACCTCTTTCAGCTAATTAGTCAGCTGGCTGCTCAGTAAGGTTGCCAGGGCAACGTAGCAGGATCCAGATTCGGGTTTGCATTCGGGTCAGGAGGTGGAGTGGGTGGAGGAGGTGGCGGTAGTGGTGGAGGCATAAGAGGAGGTAGTTTTCTTGGCAGCATTCTGATCACAACCGAAAGAACATCGGTTAGTGCAATGATCGAATGCAGAAGACACAATGCAAGTAAATTCCTAAGTCCTGTGTTCTCTACATGAGGGTCCCTAGGTCATAGTATAGGCCAAACCATTAAAATAAATGACCTATATTTCTCTATAACCATGGCTCTGATACCAATCTGTCACACTCCGAGCCGGCGGGCCGAATCGTGTGTCCCATCGGGCAGAAAGGTCCCGGGGCGCGATATCGGGAATGATAATCGTGATGATCAGATTGTTTACATTGCACATGACATATAATGAGAAATGCTAAATGAAATAGAATTACAAAGTTAAATTACATGAGTTACGTTCATAATTTAACAATGTAAATCTACTATCAACATCATAATTCTTCTATCTTGTATCTGCACAAGATATACAAAATAATATGTATAATGATGTTCAAAAATATGCACGTCCAAAATACTAGGTCCTCTATCTGGAATCCTAGTCAAAAGCATAAACTTCTTAGTCAAACCTGTTCGTAACCTGAGAAGTCATGCAAAAAAAAAATCAAGTCAACACATGGTTGATGAGTTCATGTTGTTTTATTTGAAAATGAATTTGGATAAACCTGTCCAAATGACAACCTTAACCTCACCATTAACCACCTATACCATCTAATTCAGTATGCTTATATATAGGGCATATGTAGGGTCAAGCTTACCGCTAGCCCAGCCACCAGCCCACCACATACCAAACCACATGATATATTGTTCCTAGTGATAATTAATCGTTTCATCCCATACCTTAGATTCACAATGTTTGAATAACGTGAAAATCTGTTAACACTGATCACCCGAAATGACAACCTTAACCTCATCAACAACCACCTATGTTATCCAATCAAGTATGCTTATGTATAGGGCATATGTAGGGTCAAGCTTACCACCAGCCCACTACATACAGAACTGCATAACATATTGTTGTTAATGATAATCAAGCGTTTTATTCCACAACATCGACACAATAGTTCTTTAGTTCTATGTACTTGTAGTTCCACAAAATTAGAAATTCTATTGATTCCTTATGTTCACCACACAATCATGATCAACCGTAGTATTTGTAGAATCATAAGTAAACATTTAATACAATCTAAGACATAATGATTGGGCCTTGGTCAACTCAATCAGCTGTTCTTAGTTTATTGGTGGTGTCCAGTTTGTATCGTCTCACATGTGGCCCATATCAAGCTTGACCCAAAGGAGTCTACCTGTATGTGTCGGGACTTTATGATGCGCCCATATCAGTATGACCTTCCATGTCTACTGTATATGTCTGGACTTTAGGATATCCTTAGATCATTGTTCACCTATGTTTTCTTGTAGTTAGTTTGATTGTTTGATTTGTGCCCATATTAGCATGACTATAAAGTGTACTATATGTGTCGGGACTTTCAGTTGTTTTACACGTGATCTTGATCGGCATACGACTGACAGCCACCTAGATTTGTTCTTTGTTTAGCTCATTAGTTCTTTGAAACACACCAATGGAAATAGTTCCTTGATTGGACCATTAGTTCTTTGAATATAGATCTTTGAAAATTGTTCGTTGTTTTAGATCTTTAATTCTTTGAAAATGAACCTTTGAAAATAGTTCTTTGATTTGAAATAGTTTTCTACTCGTGATGAATAATTAACTCATTTTGAAATCCTGCAAATAGTTTACCTAGACAGAAATCTAGGATAACAGTTATACATGTAAAAAATATATTATGTAAAATCATTCAAGTAAATATAATCCAAGGAAAAATAATTTACGCATGCTTCTCAGCCCCGCGTTTGTAAAACAAAAATGTTTAGAAAAGGGGCAATGAACTCACTTGTGTTGCTATGTAATGAATCACAAAGGTATGCGCGCTCGTTGTTTGTAGATTAAGTATCTTCAGTACCTGTGTTAATTTATTAGGGTTCGAATACGATAAGTGTTCGAAGATGACGTATATAGGGCTTTGGTCTCGGTGTGCGACTATGTGTCCTAAACTTTACTAATGTGTTTCTAAGTTTTCTCTATCTATTTGTCACTATTTACCCTCGATAAACCATTATCCCGTAGATATTCCCATTAAACCTTATTTACATAAAGTCTAAGGTAATCACATTCATGGTCTTTCAATCTTTAATAAAATTTAATTTAAGTTGAAATCTTTAAGTTAGAAATTATTTGATTTATTTTAAAATCATTTTAAACCAAGAAATTTATAAGTCATTTTGTTTAATTAGAACATAAGTTATTTTAAGAAATCATAAGTTAACATGTTAGACTTAGGTCAACCTTTCTCAATTAACTCGTGTATACACTTAGCATGTTTCTAGATGTTCCACAAATCTTCACTTGTTTCCCTTTTCTTCTTTGATAAAACTTTAACACTTCGAACTCAAACACTTGTCTCAATACATATGTTTGCAAGTTCGTAAGGGTTTTAATGTTATAAAACTCGTGATTCTTGGACACCAAGTTGGTAAACATACTTATAACCACCATGGTCATTGTGTATTGTCACCAACACCATCTAAAGTTTTCCTTATGTATTTACAAGTACTAATTTTCCCAAAACATTAGTTTATGTTTTAAAATGGTTAAGGAAACTTGTGTTTGAAACCTTTAATATCGAATAATCACTAAATTAGCTTGTGAACTCAAAACCCTAATGATTTCCCATGCACGTAAAACTGTGTAAAAATGAGATTTGTCATGCAAAGGAAGGTTCACAAAAGAATTTCCTTCGGTTGTCACCCTTTCCCTCGAATGATACTATCCATACGAATGAAAGTCATCCGAATGAAGACCTCCGAAGGTGGGTGCCATGCGACTGAAAATGATTGACCTAATAGGGTATTCATGCGAATGTGGGGATGGTCCGAATGAAGACCCACGGATGTAGCTACATTCGCATGAAAATCCACTTAGTCGCCCATGCTCCTGTGTATGAGCACTCATTCGGCCATGTTTTCAGTTCATTCGGTCCATGATCATTCGGTTCCTGGCCACTCGGCCGAGTTGGGTGGCTCATTCGCCCGGTCGGGGCTAAATCTTTTGGGAACCCCATGTCTGTGTAAATGGCTGAAACATGAAGTCACACAAGTTCCTACCTCACCCTAGACCATAATCGTGCAGCTCCTAAGGTTTGTGATGGTCCAAAATCGGTTGGAAAGTGTGGGTGTTTAAAAGGGAAAGAAAACCCTAAAAATCGGGTGTTTGAGGTCGAAGTACCTCAAATTTAATGATCTTGAGCTCCAAAACCTTGTACTTTCACGATCTACAAGTTGTGAGGGTCGTTTTGACACCAAAATCACTCGATTTGGTGGAGATTTGAGAATTCTAGGGTTTGGATTTTAGAGAGAGAAAGCTTAGAGAGAGAGAGACGAAATGGGGAAGGGAGGCTGGTAGGTGGGGAGGAAAAATGGCATTTAATGCCATATTAAATGCTTTCAAACACCCGGGTATGTTCGGATCGTTCGGTTTTGTGTAACAACGTCGGTTTTCAGTCGTTTTCGTAACGAATCGTTACGATTTCAAGGATAGAGTTTACTAGTTTAATTTAGGTGGTAATTCCTAGTAAATTAACTAAATATCTTCCGTTTATTTTAATTTCTGAAAACGTTAAATTTATCTGTTTAAATCGAATCGTACAGTCGTCGCGCGTATTCGTTCGGATCGTCACCCGTACGAACACGATGATAACTACACTTTTCAATATGATTTCCTAATTATTAGACATCATTCAGAACGTTAACTTTCAGATATATTCATACAGATCGTCATCTATACGAATAATCCGTCAATTTAGCATTCACGTAACGACATCTGTTATTGTTTTTTTTCTGTACAACCTCACATATGTCTATACATAATAATGTCCTAACTAACATTCACGTAATAGTTCTGCGTGGCCAGATGAAATTCTGACTGTTAAACCATTGTTTTGAATCATGTTTCTGAAATGAATGTGTAATAGTTTTGTGTCAAACATCAAATGATAATAGTATATATGTAATACACATAGTTCGTACATGAGTTACTGTGCAAGTTACTGTTCCGGTTATGATTCCGGCACTGATGTTACAACATTGCATCCATGTTACATATTTTAATTGAAAACCATCTTGTACTTGAAAACCAACTTGTACTTGTACGAAATGAATTGGATTAGGTCATGTGCCACGACAATTCATGACTAAGTGCCTTGTATCCAATGTTCTTTGTTCAAATATTCAAATGTTCCAATGTATTAAAGTGTACCAACATAGCCAAACATAAGTTTTAAATATTGAAAACCATTCAAGTAATCGAGTAATGAAAACCATTTAAGAAATTGAGTTTTAAAAACAGTAATCACATGTTCCACCGCAAAAGATTTAAAAGTAGGAAAGGAGGGGCTATGTACTCACTTTGAACGATTGGAATGTACGATGAACGATGAATCAATGAACGTTGCTCTCACTTGTTCATAGTCATTATGTTCATTAGACTTAGTTATTTTAAACATGTGTTCTAGTATTTGGGTTCTTGTAACCGTCCCCAAGCTTAGTTCATAACCTTCTTGTTAATGTAATAAGTTTATTTCATTACTTAAGTATAAGTTGGAAACTTAGTCTAGGTTTATTTGTTTTCACATGAAAACATAATCCATGACACCATGCATGGCGTATTTTAGATTATAGACCCATTGTTAATCATATCTTTGTTAAATCCATTAGTTGTCACTTAATTATGTTAACTTAGGTTATGATATGAGACAACCTAGGCTTGGTTGGTTACGTGACACAAAACCCCAAAAGCATAGAGTCGGCCAAGACCAAACTCCCATACCCGAACCCTTGTTGCTTTCTTGATCAAATCCTGACTCGTTTATGGTTAACTTTGGCTTGTTTTATGTTCGAAACACTTGGAAGAGTTCATCATGCTAATATCGATGGTTATAAGGCCTGGGTAGGGTCATCGAGACTAATAAAGTCGACAGAAAGTTCATGGAGTTGATTCTGGCCCATCGATATTACAATCTCGACCAACCAGGTTTCCATCGATTATATCCCTGCCGATTCTATTATTTTCGATGCTCTCCCTTACCAGAACCCTTGGACCATCGAACCTAACAAGATCGGAGGTGGCTTGGTCGATTTTGTGGCCTATCGAGACTAGTAATATCGACACAAGAACAGCATATGCTGTTCTTGTGTCGATACTATAATGCCTTGTATTCTTCTCATTGATACTATTCCAACTTCCCCTATTTCGAACCTGCCAGCTCCCATGACCTTAATCCACATTCTCCCAAGTAGTTCTGGGTTGATTTCGAGCTGGGTTCATGGTTTAGAAGAGCCAAAAACCGGTTTTTATCTAACTTAGCTTCCAGGTTTAAGAAACCCTAAAATCCCGAACCTTGGAGCTCAAAACTGGGTCAACCCTCGTGATTTCAGCTCCGATCACTTGTACTTACTTGTTGTAGACCTCATAAGCTTTTCGTAGACACCAAAAACACGTGATTTCGTTAAGAAATGAAAGAGATCTTGGATTTTCTTCTAGAGAGAGAGTAGAGAGAAAGAACTCCGAATTTTTGGGGAGAGAGAGTGCAAATTTGGCAGGTAACACCATAAATGAGGGGATTTATGGTTTAAATACCCCGAGTGGTTTCTCGTGTGTTCGGGTTCATTCGGTTTCGCATTTACGCGTTCCATTAAGCAAATTACGCAAACGTTAAAATTTCATTAAAAATAGTTTTGTTTTAACATTTTGGGTTTTATTTGACGAGTTTCAAAATTGTAAAAATAAATAATAATATTTTACACATTTTGTAAAGTTCGTCCGTTTCGAACCGCAAACAAATATATTTACGTGCATACCCGTAAATGTACGCGTTGTTGGTCGTTTCTTGTTATTTATTAATGTTTACTTGTAATTATAAGTTTAACATAGATATCTTTATGGATCGTCACGCATAATGATACCGAGTCTCGCTTACATATTACGATTTTGTTTAATTAGTTTACTGGTTTTACTATTCGTCTGTACACTACGCACTAACACTATCCCAATATACTGAACGCAGTTTATGTATAGGGCATACGTAGAGTTCGGCCACCTGCCTTATCATCCGCCAACCCACTACTATTTCGATATGTTACAATAGTGTTATTACGTTAGCGTATTTGACAATAATAAATAATAAGTGTATAATTAATCACTCACGATAAAATTCCTAAAACATACAAATAATTGTACAATGATATCATGAACTTCTGCATACATGTACTGTGAATTGCATATCATTAATGATTACATCGTGAATATGTACAGATGTTACATGTTAACATTATGTCAAATGAACTATTTAGGTGAACATTGAACTTATTGGACATACTTGGAAGCCATAAGTTGATATTCATTACAAAGACCACCTAATACATTAAGGTGAGCCTTTATAACCCCTCTTTTATTTTTTTTTACTTTAGGGGTGAAACATGAAACTTATCTTTTACCATTATCATGTGAACCTAGCTTAATGTGCCACACCCCTGTCGACGGTGAAATCACGGAAGGTGGGACGATATAGAAATCAAGAGTGAAATGGTCAACAAGGTGCATACTAGTACTAGAATTAAATCCAACATCCCAAAATATTACATCAACAATTGTCTTAAAATAAACTGTACACATCCAAAAGATTCCAAAAGATTATGGCCTAATAACCTAGGTTATAATAGTTAATCTTCACGTGTAATATCCAAAAGAATCTTGGTCATACCCTGGTTTTTCTTAATGACCTGAAAAACATGAGATAGGATGCAATCTACAAGCTTTATATACTCGATAAATCATCGTTGGGTTCATCTCCCCAACTGTTATGCTATCTTTAAAATAATCATATGTAATTCATAAGTGCGATAGGATGCAATCTACAAAGGTCCACAACCAAGCCTATGATTGACTGCCCTTTTTATGATCCATTGATCAACAACTCTTTCCTAAGTTCCAAGTATGTTTGTTGGAAATATTCATTCATCGTGATTGACCACTTCATTAGGTGACTGTAGCTAGCAAGACCACCCTATAGATAAATGGGATGTCAACCCAAAATAGTACTATTCAATATGTCCACTGGCTCAAACCCATGAGTTAATGGTTGTGTTTAAGAAATAAGTAAGGGACTTATGATAAAAGCATCAAAGTCTCATGCAATCTACATCCAACTAACTTATGTTTTAACAATAACATACATAGCATACAGTAAGAAATCGTTTAAGTATCATGCTTTTCACCCAAAAGAGTAAAAGAGTATAAAAGGGGTTGTGAAACTCACTGAAGAGTTTGTGATGATAAAAATGATAGTCTGAGATGCGGTTTAGCTTCACTACGCAATCCCTACAATATTCCAAGGTTTGATATCAACATTCCTGTCCTTGGGAAACACTAGTTTCCCCATTTGTTTGTATCATATATTTATGTTTTCAAACATCTTTATTATGTCAAAAAGAGAACTCGTAAGTTAATATGAGTATTTCATTTCTTACTACTGCTTGACATTATATGTACAACTCCCAAGCTTAAATCACCAAATGCCCATGGATTGGGGCTAAGAATGTTAAAACATTCCTTGGCCTAGACTTGGTCTTAAAAGATCAATTGCTCATACTTTGATTAATTCTTACAACTTATATTATGATTTTTCTTAATAAGAGTTTTCTTACTCATTTAAAGTTCTCTAGGTATGGCTTATACACCCTTTGTTATGAACCCATACAATTGTGTTTTCTCCCCTTTTGATTTTTAACCTTTAATCATTAAGTTAAAACCAACTCTTTTTTTTTAATTCTTTGCTTATAGTGTCGGTTTTTATTGTTTTCAAAATGGTTTGGGTCTCTATGATGGTGGGCATTATCTAGACATAGATCATGTATTCCACCTTAAGACTTATATTTCTTTAGAACTTGTATGTGCAGTTTACCCCTGGTCGAGACCCAGCTTCTTATATGATTAACTAAAGATTTTTAGTTTTCAATAGCCCATGCATGCATATTATCTAGTTGCATATGAGGCTTTGATAGAACCTTAAACGTGGCCCTCATAACCAGATTACTTGCCCATATTTTTACTTATGATGTTACTGTTATTATTTTCCTATTTGCTTAGCTTCCATATGTATTTTGATAACGTGGTTCAAGGCCCATACTTAGCCTGTGCATGTGGTCGTGTATATATAGGTATGAGCATGCAGCGTTAGTCATCCATGCATCACCATACTCGGCCACCTTTAGTTACCATAAATATACTTATATTTTTCCATTATTCCCATAGAGTTATCCCTCATGTTGCTGAGTATGTTTTTGCTTGCAGTTTAAAATGTTAATTTTGATCTTGTCTTTTGTTAGTTTTTTTCAAGATATGTTGGTTTCGATTTCTCACCTTAAGCAAGCAAGGTATAAGAGAAGATCACGAGCCCTTATGATGCACACGACTGAGAGAAGGCTGGTAGAAGCTGGCGAGTACTTCCCTGTGGCCGTTGGATGCAGTTTCGGTTCCACCAGATATGGTCTTGAACGAGAAGATGAATTAGTGGGGTGATACAAGGTGATGGAATAAAAAATGGCTGGAGGTTTCGGGGCTAACAGAAGGATTTCAAAGTCCTCTTTTGGTGTAGAAAGCTATGGTCAAGTTGTGTAAGGAAGAAGAAATGGAAGTTTGTTGGTGTGGGTATTTTCGATCTCCCAAGGCTGGTATTTATAGCTGCCTTTGGGTGGCATTTTTCTGGTCAAGGTCGACCGATTCAAGAGGAAAAGAATAGGCCATCATGATTCTACTACACTAGAGTTGAAGGTTTTTACACCAACCCTTTTTAGGAAGGTAAAGATGCTTCTTGGAAAGCTGTTTTGGGAAAAAAAGGGAGTTCCTTGCAGATTGATGGGGCTGCTCATGGCTTAGGGTGGCTATATGGTGAGGTTAAAAAGGTCCTTGTTGCTGCCGAAGGGGAAGGAATCCATGGGGTGTTCGGATAATGCTAAGATATGGGTGGTAGTATCAATAAGATAATCTATTATATCCTAGGAGTAGGCTGCAGAATTTGATTTGTTACTGTAGGGGATGGTCTTAGAAATCTTTTATGATTTGAGATGACATCCTTGGTCATAAATGAACTAGGAGATGGTGACTTTTTGAATGGTTTAACCACTCCCTTTTGGTGCCGCCGAGTAAAAGAAAAATAAAGAAAAGGATTTTTTGTTCAGTTGTTCTAAACTAGAAAGTAATAGTTTATGTTCTTCCCATGTGCGGTTTCGTGAATTCAGTAGGTGTTAGATCGAGTATGTAAAATAAAGCGGTTGATCTTGGTTATGGTTTAAGATAATTTTAGCTAGGGATTCGTTAATAAGTTTTCAAGATTCAACTTGGGTTTGGGATGGGTTCTCAACCATGTTGATTAAAGATTTTACTTTAGATTGAATAGAATAGATTGATATATTTTATGATAGTGTGTGCGTTTAAGTATGCATTCTTTACGCATGACATAGGTAGATATATATATGTTTTTAATGTTACTTGAGTCATATATGTATATTTCCATATATATACATATATATATAGATATATTGATTGTGCTTTTGTTTACTAACACATATACATAGGTAATTGTTTGGTATTTACTTTAAGTTGTTTTATTAAGGTTTTGTATATATGTATATGTGGGTTTAATTTAGCATGATTCCCAAGTTTTGTTGTAATTCACCTTGTTCTAAGAAGGGATTTAAATATTAAGAAATTTAGTGCCTGTTTTATAGTCGGTTGTTACAAAATGGCCTTATAGTTAGTTAACTTTAGCTAAGAATATGCATTTATCACATCCATTTAGTGACTATGATTGATCTATTGGACAAACCATCCCACCGTTGTTTGGTTTACCTTTTAAGAGAGGCCCGCGGTGATAGTTTGCTACTTCAGTAATGTTAGGAATGCTAAAACATGGTCAGAACATCATTTGTTAACATTGGTTTATCTTCTTACTTGCTTTTTCATTATTTGGCTCTATTCATTATGCTTAAGAGTTCACATAAGACATTACCTATAACATGTTTATAAACATTTTTTATGTAAGTGTTCAAACCTATGAAACTCACCAACTATTCATAATTGACCTTCATTTTTAACATGTTTCAGGTGGGAATGCTAATTAGAAATAAATCATTTAGCTTGGACTTAGTTTTCAGTTGATTATGTTTAATGTATTTTACTTGGATTGATGTAATAATTAGGTTTTGAATCTTTTAACTATGTATTGAATGTTTGAATTTAATGCTTGAATTGAATGTGATGTTTTTGATTTATTTATAATTTTATACCCTGTACTATGAACAATCTACACTTCGTAGCGCCTCAATGTTTTGTCATCGGTTGGGGTGTTACACATACCATTGAAGCAATCCAGTTGCTCCACCCAAGCCATTGTGTTTGGGATGGTTGCATGAGTTAAAGTGCTTAAAGGAGCACCTTGGTGTGTTAACCACTTCTTGATTAGCTTGATTGGAATTGTTCTAATTGGGTGTAGCATTGAAATGTTGCTGTAGTTGCACAACCATATTGGGGAATTATAGCTGCCATTTATCAGGTCATTTCAACAGTCATTCTCCTTTCCACTATGCATCTACAATTGGCCATTCTGAATGATTAAAAGAATAAGAATTTGGTTAGGAATTGAACATACATAAGATATGAGAATTATGGAAATACTTTAGACTTATGACATTTTGTTATCTTTGACTTTAGTGATAATAACTTATTACAAATCTAATATAGAATGTCATGGAATGAAATAAACCAAACATAATAAAATCATTTGGACTTTTTTTTGACACATATGGAATGATAATCAAAATTTGAATATCTTTGACATATTAGACTTATATGGTTTGTGTAGTGTTTGGTATGACATGATTTGGCCTATAAGTGAGAATACTCTTATTGGGAGTCCTAAGGAAAGCTAGACTAGTCACACAGTACCTTGAGGATTTATGCGAATAGCTTTCCTAGATAGGAATCCTAACTATCTTTATTTCACCCTTCCAGTTACTACATGTCCACTTACAAAGTAAATATTTAATGAGATTGTAAAAATCAAACTTATAACACATATAACTTATATGTATAGATCAAACTTTTAATTAGGCATTCTAGCCTTAATGAGTTGAAATCTTAAAATCTAACGAGTTATCGCGCATTCATGAGGATAGAATAAGAAATTCTTAAAGCATTGTCTAAAATATACTTAAACCAAGGCATCCTTTATATAAAGTTTTCTTATTCTAAGACATGCTTAATCTACGTGTAAGTGTAAGGTATATTATAATCTAAGGCTTTCCTCTACGGTAACCTACAAGCATATAACACGGTATAATCATGTAACACATAACACATAAGTATAAGTAATATGAGATAACTCATATTTGGGTAATCTTACTTATATTCTAGGTCACTATTTTATATGTCACACCCCCGCCATCGGCGAAAACACGGGAAATGCGACGAAACTGTATATCAAGAACTCATTGGGTATGAGAGAATGCTAGTCCTTCTGCTTAAGTGTAAGATCCATATCTAGCCTTAGATTAGTACCTGAAATACATGCAAAAACAAGTGTCAACTAAAAAGTTGGTGAGTTCGTAGGTTTTATGTTTAATCAAACAGTTTAAGTAATAGTGTTTGCCATTCAGGCATGAGTAAAAAGTTTCAATCCAAACTCAATAGGATCATCATCCCATAGTGTGTTAGCCATTTCAGGCATGAGTAAAATGTTTAAATCAAAATCCAGTAGGATCATCAATCCCATAATGTGTTGGCCATTCCAGGCACGGGTAATACGTTTCAATAAAAATCCAGTAGGATCATCAATCCCATAATGTGTTGGCCATTCCAGGCACGGGTAAATCGTTTCAATAAAAATCCAGTAGGATCATCAATCCCATAATGTTATGCTATCATATAATATATTAAGCCATAAATGTGAATGGATGCAATCTACATGAGTCCACAACCAAACATATGACTGATTGCCCTTGTTTATGATCTCATGATCATCAAACTCGTCTCGAGTTCAAAGTATATAGAAGAGTTAGAAATATTCATCCACCTAGTTTGACCACGTCATTGGGTGACTGTAGCTAGCAAGACCACCTGATAGGTGAATGGGTTGTCAACCAAAATAGTAATATCCAATATATCCCCTGGCTCAAACCCATGAGTTAATGGTTGTGTCTAGGCATAAATAAAAGAGACTTACAATAGAATAACAAAACCTCATGCAATCAACATCCGGCTAACTTATGTTCCAGCATTAACACATTTAGCATAGTAATGAAAACATTTTAAGTATAATAGTAAAAAAGTAAAGTATTGTAGCATGTATTTCCCCCAAAATATGTAAAAAGTAAAAGGGGCTACGAATACTCACATTGTGTATAGCAATGGAACCTATGTCCATATGTTGTGATAACCAGAGTCCGAGTGACCATATACAAGTGCTAGTCAACTCTAAACGTTTGATATAGTATAGCATTTCCCAATCAAGTCAAATAAAAAGTCATGTTTGTAGATAAAATCTGTATCAATAACTCATGTCAATAGTCTTGTTTCGGGTGCCTATTTGACACAATTGTCACACACGTCCTCACTGGTGTAAAGTTTAATTAACCGAAGACCTTTTGTTTACATATGTTACTTTCGGTTAATATTGTCTACCCTTTAATATTAGATTGTTTATTTGATCGAATGTGTTTATAATTGATATGTTTAAATGTACATATATAGTATTAATTATCAAATTAATTGTAATTACTTTGTTCATATGGTTGCATATCAAATGTTTGAACTTATTTTATGTCTATTCTTATACACTATAATTATTCCAATAAAAGAACTTGTTAAAGCTAATGTTTGAGCTTTAAATTTATTAAAATGTTTCATGCTGTTTGATATACTAAATAAAATCATTTATTTCAAACTCCAACTTTAAAGAAATCAAAAGTATATGTGTGTGTGTGTGTATTTTTGTTCATTAATTATGATTGCTCATAGCTAATGTGCTTAAAATATACAACTCTTTAATATTTGTATATATACACACATATATTCGAGATACATATATATTTAAATAGACATTTGTTTATAACTATCTATATGTGTGTGTGTGTGTGTGTATACACACATGTATTTGTTGATTTCATTCTATTCATATTTAATAGGAATTTATTAATTTATATATCGTAGTTTGATAACTGAAATAGCCTGTTACAATCATAAAATTCTAATCGTCAGTTTATCATGGGTAGTCGTCTTAGTTCTTTGGATGTAGGTATACCACCCGTCTTTTATAAATTTAATTATTTTATAAAACACGTCATATTAATTTCTATTAATCCTTTATATGTTTCATGATGGCTTTCATTTAATTTAGTCATGAATGTAAACACTCATAAGGCGTGAAATACGATAATATGTTAAAGATTTATGGGTGGGTATACCTTCCGAGTCGGTTTCGCGTACGCGAACTCGTTTTGAGAACCGGATACCCGATTACAGATCCGAGAACACAGATGGACTCGGTTTTACGTCACAAGTTCATCCGGGCTCTTGTTTCCTGTAGTTGTTTCAAGCTTCCAAAATAAGAGTTTCAAGCTTAAGTATTAGAATAAGCATCATGTGTATGTGTAAAAGCATTTAATAAACATTTCAATAATTTCTTAAAATGTATAACATGCTTCTCAATCCCGACGTAAAAACAAATATGTTTGAAAAGGGGACAAATGAACTCACCTTGTGTTTGAAGTGGTTGACTAAGTATAAACAAGAATGCGCACGCTCGTTATTGTGTTTGTGGTAGTATTCACAGTCATGTATTGATTTCACGTTGTTTGTAACTTATAAGTATAAGTCGTAGTGAATAGTGTGTGTGTACGTGTTAGCCCTAGAGTTGGCTAACACTTGTGAGTCTCGGTATTCATTCGGCCCTATTAACTTGTTATAGACTTTAGTGATACTTAGCTCAATTAGTTTAATGTTAGCTTTCTTGTTTACTTGCATTGTTTCCATAACCAATAATATTCTAAGTATAAAACTTAGGTTTTTAAATAATGGGTTAGAATTCCTTAATCAAACTTCAAAGATTAAAGTTTTAGGATTTCACATGATGTGCTTAGTCAAATTTTCACTATCTTTGTAGTAGCTTAAGGAGTCTATGCATGTTACCCCCTTACCCTTTCGTTTCTTGTGTCTATTGTGGATAATTCCATGTGGGCCAAATAAAGATGGGCCGAAGAATCTACTTATGGGCCGATAAATAAGTCTTGGGCCGAATGTTATGTTCGTAAATTCACTAAGGCAAGGTGGCTGAATTTATCTCTTGGGCCACATGAACCACTTGGGTCGTACGTGTGTAAGTGGACCATGCTATTGGGTCTCAAACACTTATGTAGCGGGCCAAATGGTTGGATCAACAATTGTTGAAGTCATGTAACCTCTTGGCAGCGAACCTATTTGTATGGGACAACCAAGGTTCGTGGGTATTTGGATCTATAGGGAAGGCTCGGTGATGATGATAGGTTCGGCTGAAGGAGTAGATTCGCAGGGGTTCATAATAGAAAGGTTCGGCCATGATGGTGTAAGGTTCGTGACATGCATGGAGGGTTCGCTGACATTGGTTTGTGAGCATGATAGGGTCCTAGGTTCGGCTATGAAGGTTCGGCGATGATGGCGAGTAGCAGTTGGGTTCGGCTGATGTCTAGGGTTCGCCTAGCAGCCTAGGTTCGTTAAAGTTAAGGTTCGTGAGATGCTAGGTTCGGTGGATGTTCTGCTGCACACAGGTTCGGTGAGGACGTTTCGATCAAGAGAGTTCGGCCACAACAGGTTGGCGGGGCTGAAGGTTCGGCCACCATGAACAATAAGGTTCGGCCACCATGAACAATAAGGTTCGGCCACCATGAACAATAAGGTTCGGCTATGGCAGCGCCCCACGAACCTGTGTGTTATCAGCATCTTCATCAACGGTTTTAGCAGGTTCCATGGATTCCTCATCCTTCTTCTGGTTCATACCAAGCTGTGTAGTGCTCGAGTGAAAGCTTAAGATCAGTTAGGTCTTGATTTGAAGCCGGTTAGAGGGGTGGTCGAACTAGGTTAGAGAAAACCCTAATTTTTCAAACATTCAAGCTTCCATACCTCGAATCTCAGTGGATGAATCCTCAGATCGGTTGTACTTCTAGGTAGAGGATGTCGAGGGCTTCGTGTGGACACCAAAAACTCGTGATTTCATCAACAAATGAACAAGTTATGGAGCTTTGAAGTGGTGAACTTTAGAGAGAGAGAGGGTGAACGGTTGGAGCTTGTAGAGAGAGAGAGAGTAAAGTGTAATAAATGAGGAGAATCACCTCATTCATGCCTTTTATACCCTGGGGGTATTCGGGTTCGTTTCGGTTGCTCGGTTCTCGTTTTCGTCGTGTTTCCGGCACGTTACGCGCGTGTTTTGTAATTTAAATGAAAAAAAGAGTTGGTTTAAATTATTTTAAAGGTGGTTATTCCTAGTAAATATTTTAAATTACATTTTTCCTTGAATTATTTATCGTAATTAATTATTGTACGCGTTTTAATTAAAAGAGTTTCTTTTAATTTATTCCTGATGAGTTTCAAAATTTTAAAACAGAAAATATTATATTTTCTTAAATTTATTGTCGTTCGTGTCGTTTTCGTTTCGTCAGAACGCGTCACCTTCGCGCGTATTCGTTCGAATCGTCACCCTAACGAACACAACGTCGGTTTCACTTTCTGATTCTTGTTTTCTACTTTTAAATCATGGTTTCAGAACATTAAACTTTCAGAATTATTTGTATAGATCGTCACCTATACGAATAATTCGTCGGTTTAGCATTCTGTAACAACAACCGTTATGGTTTTGTTCTGTTTAACGTCACATACGATTATACATAATAGCATTACATCAAGTACCTGTGCGTCAGTTCAGTGTTGTCTGATATGTTTCTGACTGTTAAACCATAAGGTTTAAATCAGACTTCAGACCAATAGCATAATAGTCTAGTGTCAAGCAAAGTGTCAATAGCATATACATAGTTTCACGTAATGTGCACCTGAGTTACTGTGCAAGTTACTGTAGATATCACTGTTCCGGCGACGCGTCCGGCACTGATGTTACACTTCTTTTCAGTTTTCCCACTAATGAGAGCTTGGTTATACTCTCTTTCTTAGGAATTGAGAGAATTGTACCCCCGCCCAAATTTGTTCTTCGGCTTGTGATTGTGAACCGCTAATTCGGAATTTATTAGTCAACTCTATATGTAGAAAAGTCTTAAGAAGTTCAAAGTGTGTTGATGACCATCGTTGTCACGCACCTTTAACCTTGAAAGTATGTTGATAACCGATTGAATGTGGAGGGAACACATTATGAGAGGTTTCTATTTGTCATCATAAAAAAGTAAGTTTGTCCCTCCATAAAACTATGCTATGCAATTTGTGCCCTAGTTTTCAAATAACTAGGAGTAAATGTCATGAATATAAAATTTGTTAGAGTTGGTTCTTAAATGTATGTTGATTCCAGATAACATAATTCAGGTAGGGTAGTCATCTGAACATACATGATTAATGTTTGAGTTTAGTTTTGTGAATCATCAAGGTATGATTGATGAACAACATCCTCATCATATAGATTTCCCAATTATATATTTTTCAATGATAGCTTTTGATCCATCACTGAGGAAAAGAATACCAAAATGAGAATGTTAGCTAGAACATGAAATGAAGAGAGCTTTAGCATGGATGTGTCGTCCTTGATTGGATAAGAGTTTGACAATCACCTCATTTTTGAGTTTGAGGTCGTGTAAGATACCGAATATGATTTCCTTAACCAGTAGGATCATACAATGTAGTTGATGTATCTAGCCATCTTAGGCTTAGTATAGTCAAACCACTCATTGTCTTAAATCGAGTTGTAGTAGTTCAATTAATGTCACTTGAGTTAAGATGACAGTACTACTCTTTGTATAATAACAGAGAGAGTGTGTAGTACTCATAGCCACTTTGGATCGAATAGTAGGTCACAAGTATCTTCTTGCGACATTTGATGTTGACTATGTAAGAGGAAAATATTAGTGTTGATGTGATTATTTCTAGTTTGAATCGTACTGTAATCAGTACCAATTACGCTACTTATATTTTCATGTGGTTCACTAATCGATGTCCTGTTCAACGATTACATGAAATTTTCATTAGCATTCTTGTCGATTGTAGGATACTCTTAGAAAGTTTCCTAGTTTGTTCAACAATTGAAACTTTCTATAATTATTTGCCTATTAAGGCAATCGGTAGATGTCCGACAATAAAACATGTTTAAAGTGGGGAAATGAATTATGCTAAGGTGTCTTACCATTATCATTTCCCTAATCCAAATGTAATTTAATTTCAACACTTAGTTTGAAGTGTGAACTTTTGATCATCATAATGTATGCTTATAGCATTGGTAAATCATTACCATTATCATGTGTTAAGGAGACAATAAACGGTTGTTTAATTAAGTCATTACGTTGAAAAGTTTGGCATAGTATTTCCAAAGTGAAATGGGCACTAGTGTAACTATCGGTTTCAGAAATCGCGCACGTTTGATATAATCATTAATAAAATGATTGTGATTGTTACAATTTGAAAATATGCGAGAAATCATGAACGTGGGAGAAAACCGTGCGCAAAACGGAGTTACGGATTGTCCGGAATCGCGAAACGAAGAAAAATCCAAAAATTTGAGAAACCTGGTGCCAGGCGGTACG
The DNA here is from genome assembly GCA_009363875.1 of Mikania micrantha. NCBI lineage: Eukaryota > Viridiplantae > Streptophyta > Magnoliopsida > Asterales > Asteraceae > Mikania > Mikania micrantha. The sequence goes on from CM018685.1 coordinate 20,310,756, forward strand.
CCTAGCCTCAATGTGTCTCGCGAGGCGGTACGGCCAGCGTTAACAAAATTTCTGGAATTCGTCCCTACCGCGCGGAACGCCCCGGGCCAAACGCCTGTCTGGAGAGATGCGCCTGGCTTGGTAAGTCGGCAAAAACTGGTTAAAACGATCAGATTGCTTGGAAAGAAGAGTATTCTTCTTCATTTCGACCTTCCTTCACTTCCAGACGTACACACACATAAATTTAGCATCTAAACTTAGATTTAAAGGTCTTTAAACGTCCGGATCGCACCAAGGAACGTTTCTGCAAGTCCTGATCGTTGTTTTGAGACTGAACATCCGTTCGATTGGGTAACGTTTTGTTTTATCCTACTAGTTTAATATTATGTGGATTAAATTTAGTTTTGAATGTAATACTATGATTATGGGTATTGATTATTGCCTAGTTGATAACTAGGGATTGTTAGAAACGAAGAACTTGATATTTTGACGGTGAAATCTTCGTTTTGAAGCCGGTATAATGTCCGGTTGTTATGAAACCCATATCATGGGGTGATAACTAGTAGGAATGGGTAGATTATGGTTTTAAATGAAATATGGATTATGATCCATGGGTTAAATGATAATTGTGATAAATTGATGTTAAAAATTATTAACAGTTATGATCATAAATGAATTTTGATTAAAATAAGTGATTGAGATCATAACTAATGTAATGAATATCAATTAGTTGATAAAATGCCAAAGAGATGCATGTAATATGATTAATTGCAGTAATTGACTAAAACTTACTAAATATAGTAAGATAGAGTCAATTATGTGATAAGTAGACTTTGAGAAAGTCAAACCAGTCAAGTGCGTTGAACTTGATTGTATGCGCTATATGTATTGAATATAGTTGTATATATGTGAATTACAACTAGGTATTGACGGTGAAAGTCAAAGGATAAGCCACATAAGTGGAAACGAGGTTGTAGGAAGTGAACAACCGTATGAACCAGGTAAGTTACCCAACTTACTGTAACATTACATATAAGTAGTAAAAAGAGTCTACTTGATTGTGATGTATACATATTGTTTGAGCAGTTTGACTTACTTAGTCAATCTATATATTTAGTAGTAGATCTATGTTGAAAGAACTTAAGTGAAAGCATCATAGTATGAATTGGTAAATTGTTGAATACTTAATCATTATAGAGTGATTAATTGATGAATTTGAATGAATGTGCATAACTAAATTGGAACTAGTTGAGTTAATAGACTCTAATGTATATATGTTAAGTTCCAATGTGTTTATGTCACGATTGAATTGAATATGCAACATAGATTGCATAAGAATAGCCGGATGAGCCGGTGTTTGAGTAAGTAATCCCACAACTATGACATCACATAATGAACATTGAATTTGTTGTTGAATAAATTGTATGATAAATATGGCATTGGTGATAGGGGAAAGTTGAAAAATAAAATTTCAACAACCTATGATAAATCCAATACCTTGGTAAATGAAAGTGTGGGAACTCTATGATGGAATTACCGGTGGGTGAACATCATATTAATTTGATTGAAATTATGACTCCACAATGGTGAATAGCTAGAGGTGCTAGCAATTGTCTTAGATGGAAGTGCCAGTGGGTGAACATCTTAAGACTTAATATTTATGACTCCACAATGGTGGATAGACAGAGGTGCTGGCAATTGTCTAGATGGAAGTACCGGTGGGTGAACATCTTAAGACTTGAATGATTTATGACTCCACAATGGTGGATAGCTAGATGTGCTAGCAATTTGTCTAGATGGAAGTACCGGTGGGTGAACATCTTAAGACTTAGTATATGTATGATACCACAAATGTGTTGATAAACGGTTAATCTGGAAACTAAATTGTTGAAACCACATGTGTGTGGGTAATTGGTTAAGCCAATAAAATATATATGGTGTTTTAATTTAGCCAGAGGTGCTGGTGATAGAGTTGAATTAGATAATATACTCATATTTGTGAAAATGTCCCATTAAGGGAAATAAATGCACAATGTGTGTGGGGTGCAAGTTGATGTTGGAATATGGTATATTATTATCTAAACATGATAAACATCCATATGATATATATGTGGATGTGTTAAAATGAGTTTTGGGAACTCTGGGAGGGGTTACTTACTTAGTTCATATGAACTAATTGTGACCTTATATGTGATGCTACAGGTCAAAGATAGATATGAATCGGGCGATCAGTTCGGGCACGTTGTGAAGCAGAACCAAACTTTATGTAAAATATTTGGTGGTATTAAACTTAAACACACTAGTTTTATTAATTATAAATGTAAATGTTATGAAATTAAGTGTGTTTAACTCATGAAATGGTAATTTCACGCTTCTGAACATAATTTTACGATAAAGTTTAATCTGGGACCTAAAATTGGACACGTGTAATCGTGTGAAAAGTTTGGGTGTTACAACTAGACTGTAAGTCGAGGTATAACGTCACACTATAAAAGATCTAACTTGCCCCGTTTGCGTAGTTTTGAATTTGTTAGTTCATCCTCATGGAAGTATGTCAAGTAATTTGTATTTATTTCCTTTGTTATGACATTCCAAGCAGGATTGAGTTTGATGATTCATTCATTGATCGCAAGGAATGTACACAATAGACATTGTGTCTAGTCATGCATGGTTTGTGACACTCGTGTCACTAATTTGTCATCAATTGGGTTTCGATAATGCCACTGTTAAATAACTCGAGTGATTGACATTAATCTCCTTGATTCGGTTGGTAAAGAGTGTAATACTTGTACTCAAGTAGGAAGTTAACTTATAGCAATAGCAAGACACGAGGTGTCACATTAACTATTGACATTGACTTCATAAGGAAAGAGATAGAGTTTTTCAATGGGATTTAATAGTACATGAGTATACCATGTATTTGGTTACATGTCTGTGTGATCTAGCATGCACGAATTTTTGTAATAATTTATTTTTGATTTCGGTGCTTATTAAGTTATCCCTCTAAAAAAGGCATCAAATTATGTTTAGTGTCTTGTTTGATAGGGACGTTGTACCAGGAATTGTCTGATAGAAGAATAACAGTTTACTGGAGTCTCCTGAAACTACCAGATCGCTCTGAAAAGGAACGAATTACCCTAAGGCATCATGCCATTAGGCTTCATAATATTTTCATATCATTTGAATTTAAATATGGCGCCCACTATCCAATTAGTCTAAAATTCTCAAGCATTAATGGGTTTGTAAGTTTTAAGGAATAGTTACCGTAGTCAACGACTAAAGTGTCAAGAGTTTAAGGAGATCAATTTGATCAATTGAATAAGTTAACATGCCGGAATCTGTCCTGGCATTATTATTGTTGAAATATCCTTCTTAAAGAATACTATAAAGAATAATTGTTATAGTATCATTGACAATTTGTTTTTCTGTGAATTGTTAAATTAAGCTAGTTGCCATAATGTATGGTTGTGTTTATTCAATTCAAAAGATTCAACATTGGTACTTGCAACATCATACTTATCATTAAGTTCAAACACTAATCATCACAATAGGATTTCCAGAATTCATAAGTAACATAATTCATAGTTACGTAGTACAAAGTGTAACTATCAATTATCTTGCTTGATCACTCTAGTAATCTCCCATCATGAGTCATAATGTGTTGTTCTTGTGTTCCATCGTCTGTTTGTTGTTCACTCCGTGTAATAACTTCTTATCATATAGTGTTGTTGATTCATTCAATATTTCCAACTTGTAAATCCAATGATTTCGCAAGTCGTGTCATTTGTCATGTCTTTTCACTGAGTTGCCATCAATAGTCAGAAATATCGTGTTTGTTTGATCTCATGTTAGTACAACTTTGAGATTTTAGAAATCTGAAACGTCCTACTCGGTCCGACAACATTGTGGACTTTATCGAGTCTAACAGACCATGTTTTGTTTGTAATGTTATTTGTCAACTATTTCACCAATATAGTATGTATGTGTTGGTGATAAAAGTTAATAAATGTTACAACAACTTGACCTGTCCTCAACTTAACTTGTAAGTTGTGTCATAGTGGTTTCTAAAGTATTAGTGCATCAACTCTATTATGTGAAATAAGAATACTATGCCACAGCAAAAGTAATGTGTGTAGTCAAATCAGTCCTTACTATGATGTCCTTAAGACATGTGATGTAACCTTAGTAAGGATCTAGTAACTAAGAGTCATTATCTATAAACGAGAAATTGCCAGTGAAATGATAATGTAGTGATGCTAACTTAAAGTTTTCATTTCTTAACACAACGATTAGCATCAATTAAATCATGTGTTGTTCCTTAGGGAAAAACAGTATGCCGAACAAAATATGTTTGAAAAAAGTTGGATCTTACTATAGTTTCTATAGTCCCAACAATTTAGAGATTATGGTTATAGTCCAGGTGTCACTAAAGGAAACCTAATTCTCTATAACCAATGGCTCTGATACCAATCTGTCACACCCCCGCCGTCGGCGGAAACACGGGAGATGCGACGAAACTGTATATCAAGAACTCATTGAGTATGAGAGAATGCTAGTCCTTCTGCTTAAGTATAAGATCCATATCTATCCTTAGATTAGTACCTGAAATATATGCAAAAACAAGTGTCAACTAAAAAGTTGGTGAGTTCGTAGGTTTTATGTTTAATCAAACAGTTTAAGTAATAATGTTTGCCATTCAGGCATGAGTAAAAAGTTTCAATCAAAACTCAGTAGGATCATTATTCCATAGTGTGTTAGCCATTTCAGGCATGAGTAAAATGTTTAAATCAAAATCCAGTAGGATCATCAATCCCATAATGTGTTGGCCATTCCAGGCACGGGTAATACGTTTCAATAAAAATCCAGTAGGATCATCAATCCCATAATGTGTTGGCCATTCCAGGCACGGGTAAATCGTTTCAATAAAAATCCAGTAGGATCATCAATCCCATAATTTTATGCTATCATATAATATGTTAAGCCATAAGTGTGAATGGATGCAATCTACATGAGTCCACAACCAAACATATGACTGATTGCCCTTGTTTATGATCTCATGATCATCAAAATCGTCCCGAGTTCAAAGTATATAGAAGAGTTAGAAATATTCATCCACCGTGTTTGACCACGTCATTGGGTGACTGTAGCTAGCAAGACCACCCGATAGGGGAATGGGTTGTCAACCAAAATAGTACTGTCCAATATATCCCCTGGCTCAAACCCATGAGTTAATGGTTGTGTCTAGGCATAAATAAAAGGGACTTACAATAGAATAACAAAACCTCATGCAATCTACATCCGGCTAAATTATGTTCCAGCATTAACACATTTAGCATAGTAATGAAAACCTTTTAAGTATCATAGTAGAAAAGCAAAGTATTGTAGCATGTATTTCCCCCAAAATATGTAAAAAGTAAAAGGGGCTACGAATACTCACAGTGTGTATAGCAATGGAACCTATGTCCATATGTTGTGATAACCTGAGTCCGAGTGACCATATACAAGTGCTAGTCAACTCTAAACGTTTGATAGAGTTAAGGCTGGCAAAACGAGTCTTAACGGGTTTTAACAGGTTTCAGACGACGCAATTAATGAAAATATAAACATGAAAACGACTTGTTTAACACTTAGTTTGGTGATTTAAGCATGACAGTTTTCTATTTTATATAACAAAAAAGAAAAATGATGAAGTTTAGCCTCTTAATTTTGTTTATTTTTAAAAATGTAAAAAATCAAATAGTAATTTTTTTGCTAAACAGGTCTAATCGTGTCTTAACAGGTACCAATTTTGCCAGCCCTAGATAGAGTATAGCATTTCCCAATCAAGTCAAATAAAAAGTCATGTTTGTAGATCAAATTTGTATCAATAACTCATGTCAATAGTCTTGTTTCGGGTGCCTATTTGACACAATTGTCACACACGTCCTCACTGGTGTCAAGTTTAATTAACCGAAGACCTTTTGTTTACATATGTTACTTTCGGTTAATATTGTCTACCCTTTAATATTAGATTGTTTATTTGATCGAATGTGTTTATAATTGATATGTTTAAATGTCCATATATAGTATTAATTATCAAATTAATTGTAACTAGTTTGTTCATATGGTTGTATATCAAATGTTTGAACTTACTTTATGTCTATTCTTATACACAATAATTATTCCAATTGTAACACCCCGACCGATGGCGGAAACGTCGGGATGCCACGAGGGATGTGTAGATTGTTCATAAGCTCATGGGCATCTAAATAAATCATCACATATCAGTTTAATCAAATAAAGTAATTACACCAAAAATCATGTTCGTCATGATTTAAATACAACAATTTACACAAAAGATTAGCTAAATTAACTAAACACTAGTCTTCAGTAATCCAGTTAATTTTAGCTAAGTCCAAGATCCTATGTGATGATGTCCAAAAGATGTGGAGTTGCACTGCTCTACCTACTTCCCTTCATTTCCTGAAACATGTAGAAAATCAAGTGTCAACTACGAAGTATTTGGTGAGTAATCATAAGTTTTTATATTTCAAAATGTTTACAAGTGTTTATAAAAGTTTATAGTTTTCAAGAGAATACACATGTGAACCTGTGAGATAATCCAACTCAACCAACGGTAAAAGGAATCGTCGCAGAGGACAGAAGTCAGCTCAAGCAACGACATCCCTAATTATCATAAGTGACAATACAGTGCACTGCGGAGGACCTTAGTCAACTCAACCGACAGTAGAATCACCAAGGAGGACCGAAGTCAACTCAACAACAGTAAATCAGTCATTGCGGAGGACCGAAGTCAACTCAGCGAACAACGACTCACGAAATTGTGATAATCTGTGTCAATCCATAATCACTAATCATTCAATAATATAAATATCATATTGATAATTCCAGGTGTCACCCATGTGTTATCAAAATAATATTAATCTGGTATACATGTTCCACCCCCGAGTTTAAAAGTAAAACGATTTAAAACTCACCTGAATGTCTCAGATTCAGTGTTTTGTAGGATGCGCGCTCACGTATGTGAAATCAAAGACAAATCAACAAAATGTATTTATCGCGTGTTTCATATTCATGAGTATATATGTTTGATCATGATTAAGTTTTCCTATGCGTTTAATCCTTTAATCATTAAGTATGCGACTAACTCAGATTTATTATCTAAGTTATAAAGATACGCATCAAGATTTCCTAATTTCATCATAAAAAGATAAGTTTAAAACTTGTTGGTTTTAATCAACTATTATATGATGATTTTTTTAATGAAAATGTGGAAGTTATACATGTTGTAAAGGTAATAACCTTATACACATATATATATACTTATGAAAGCATGCATGCACGTCCATTTAGTTACCCAATATAACTTAAGTTGTCAGAATTTAATTAAGTTTTAAGAAAATCAAACTTAAGTTATTTTCATAACTTGTTCAAATTACATAAATTATTAAGTTAAAACTTAGGTCTATAATGAAAAGGTGGTAACTTAGAATGCTCATGCATGCATGGATACACATGGACCCATGTTCATTCATTTATCCCTAGTTTTAGTTCGAAAAGTCTTAGGTTCGCTGATCATAGGTTCGCAGCACCTAGGCTCGCTGATCGTGGTTCACAGCTCATAGGTTCGCGGCACCTAGGTTCGCGGCACCTAGGTTCGCAGCAACTGGTTCGCCTCCCTTAGGTTCGCATCCATTAGGGTTCGGAAATGGTCACGGTTCGTCAGTCGTAGGCTCTGCCACCTTAGGGTTCGGCCACCCTTAGGGTTCGGCCAGCTTCTCCCAGCTTCGGCAGCATCTAGGTTCGGTCATCTCAGGTTAGCAGCACATGGGTTCGGCCTCATCAGGTTTGTAATCCATCCCCCCAGGTTCTAGAACTCCAGAACCTCGACAACAGCTAGGTTCGGCGAACCATTTTGGTTCGGTAGTCCCTAATCTTGGAGAACCCATGATCCACGCAGCACCGGGCCGAACCTTGCTGTTCATCATCCTCTCCACCGAGTTTCCTCATGTTGCAGGTTCGTTTACGGCTTCCTCATGTTCATACTAGTTCGTTTTAAGGTTTCAATATGTAAAAATCGTTTGAAAAGGTGGTGATGTAAACCGGTTGTTTTAGAGTGAGAAAACCAAAAAGTAAATCTCACGATTTACCTTCAAAACTCGATCAAAAGATCAAAATCTTTGTGGTTTCTTGTTCTACTCGATCATATGGACGATTTGGCACCAAGATCTTGTGAAATGGTTGAGAATTGAGTGAGAGATCTTAGAGAGAAGTTAGAGAGAGAAAGGGGTGACGAAAATGTGAGTTTAGAGAGAGTGTGTAGGTTGGTGAAATGAAGAAATGAAGTAACTCCCACCATTTATACTCCGTGGTTTGTTTCGCGTTAATATACTTTAAAATGTTCGGTTCTTCACGTAAAAAATATATTTTAAAAATACGAATCGTTTAATAACGTGATTTCGTTTACAAAATAGTTTTAATTAGTTTCGTTTTTATAAAATGATTTCATTTATTTCCGTTTAATTATTTATTTAATAAAACGATTTTATTCAAATTCGTCTAAGGTTGTAATTCATAATAAACGTTTTTGAATTCTTTTTCTTAATCTAATATCGTTAGATCTTATTTCGGTTATCTCATCGAAACGCGTTACTCACGTACGAATTCGTAAAGATCGTCACCTTTCCGAATCCATCGTTCGTATCGTATTTCGATTCGATTTACGATTTATGGAATATCGTTTCAGTATATTATTCCTAATAATTATATTCGTACGAATCGTCACCCACGCAAATACATTATTAAGCTTAATATTTCTGAAATAATATTCGCTTTAAATTTATATTCGTAACCTCACCATCGCGTAATTATCCTCGATAACAATTTCATAATTTTATTGATTAAGTTTATCAATTATGAATTTACCAAACCATATCCTCACTAAATCATATCACTGACACATCCATGATAGCCCGAAATAAGTTTATGTATAGGGCATATGTAGGAGTAGGCCGCAACCTATCCAGCCACCGTCCCACCACCATTTCGATAAACCATGACCATGTGTCATTGACTATAATTAGTGACCAAACCTACAACTTCCAACCATTCAAACCAAAATATTTTCATTTCATAATTAATTTAACTGAATTAAACGCTGTGGATCAGACTGGTTATATTTCAAACCAACTTCCCCATGGTTTATGCATAGTGATAATATAGGTTCTCAGAAATGTATACCAGTGATAATACCATCAAATAATTCATAGAAATTATCAAATTACCATAACATGCTTTATCAATACAATTAAATATGTACAGACATACCCAAAATACAGTGATGTTACACCAATAAAAGCACTTGTTAAAGCTAATGTTTGAGTTTTAAAATTATTAAAATGTTTCGTGTTGTTTGATATAATAAATAAAATCATTAATTTCAAAATCCAGCTTTAAAGAAATCAAAAGTATATGTATGTGTGTATTTTTGTTCATTAATTATGATTGCTCATAGCTAATGTGTTTAAAATATACAACTCTTTAATATTTGTATATATATACACACGTATATTCGAGATACATATATATATTTAAATAGACATTTGTATATAACTGGCTATATATATGTGTGTGTGTGTGTATACACACATGTATTTGTTGATTTCATTCTATTCATATTTAATAGGAATTTATTAATTTATATATCATAGTTTGATAACTGAAATAGCCTGTTACAATCATCAAATTCTAATCGTCAGTTTATCATGGGTAGTCGTCTTAGTTCTTTGGATGTAGGTATACCACCCGTCTTTTACACAGTCATCACAGCCTTCTGGGAGAGATAAGATTGGACCATCATATAACTTTTGTTTCAATGTCTGGAAGGCATCTTCTTGTTTCTGCTCCCAAACGAATGGTTCACTTTTCTGAGTTAGCTTAGTGAGAGGCAAGGCTATCTTAGAAAAGTTTGAGATAAACCTTCTATAATAACCTGCCAATCCCAGGAAAGACCGTATCTCCGTAGGTGTCTTCGGAGTTTCCCAGTTCTTTATAGCTTCGATCTTGGCAGGTTCTACATGTATTCCGTCGCTATTGACTACATGACGCAGAAATTGAACTTCTCTTAGCCAAAATTCACACTTGGAGAATTTGGCATACAGTTTCTCTTCTTTCAACAGCTCCAAGATCTTCCTAAGATGTTGTTCGTGCTCTGCTTTGCTCTTAGAATAAATTAGTATGTCATCAATGAAAAAAATGACAAACTGATCCAGATACGGCTTGCACACTCGGTTCATGAGGTCCATGAAAACCGTTGGTGCATTCGTCAATCCGAAAGGCATCACCATGAATTCGTAATGCCCGTATCTGGTTCGGAACGCCGTCTTCGGTATGTCTTCATCTTGAACTCTAAGCTGATGATATCCCGACCGCAAGTCAATTTTTGAGAAGTATTGGGCTCCTTACAGTTGGTCAAACAAATCATCAATCCTCGGCAATGGATACCGATTCTTGATAGTTAGTTTGTTCAGCTCGCGGTAGTCTATGCACATTCGAAACGATCCGTCTTTCTTCTTCACGAATAAAACCGGAGCTCCCAAAGGTGAGTAGCTTGGTCTGATGAAACCTTTATCAAGTAGCTCCTGTAATTGGTTTGACAATTCCTGCATTTCTGAAGGTCAATACGAAACTCTACCGGTCGTGCAGGTGGCAAACCTGGTAATTCTTCAGGAAATACTTCTGGATACTCTTTGACTACTGGTACGTCTTGAATCTTTTTCTTGTCCTTCTCCTTTTCCACCACATGAGCCAGGAACGCCATACACTGCTTCTGTAGACACTTACGCGCTTTTATGCAAGAGATGATTTTGACACTTCGTTTTGCTTGATCCGCTCTAACTTCCAATACTCGATCGTTCGGCAATGGAACTCGAAGCAGCTTTTCAGAACAGATGACTTCCACTCGATTAGAAGAAAGCCAATCCATTCCAACAATGATGTCGAAACTACCCAACTCCATCGGTATCAAATCGATGGTGAATGTATGACCATTAAGTGTCAATGGGCAATTCCTGTATACTGTACTAACTGTGATCTGTTTTCCGTTAGCTACTTCTATGATATAAGGGGAATCTAACTATTCCTCTATAGAATCTAGTTGGCATGCAAAGTCGGTAGAGATAAAACTCTGATCTGCACCAGTGTCAAATAAAATAGAGGCATAAAAGTCATGTAAGAGAAATGTACCAGTGACCACATTCAGGTCTTGGCATGCAGCTGGAGCTCCTATAGCAAAAGCTCGTCCACGGGGTGCTTGGACTGCTTGTTGTGTCTTCTTCGGGCAGTTATTTGCAAAGTGGCCCTGTTCGCCACAGTTACAGCATCCACTGTTATTTTGATTGTTGGGTGGAGGGAGAGCTAAAGCAGCATTGTTGACTGCTTGGTTTGGTGTCATCCTACATTGCTGGACCCAATGTCCCTTTCATCCACATCCCGTGCAGTGACAGCATTGGTTGCTTGCAGCATGATGATACTGGCACTTGGTACGCAGAGGGTGTGGGCCAGTATATTGTTTCTTGGGCACATTCTGTGGTGCCATGGCTACTTGGTTGAGCGGAGTAGCCATTGTGTAGTTCTTGATGAGTTTCTGCTTCTTCTTCGGGTGTTGGTGGTGATGAGGTTTCTTGGATGACTCTTCCTTTCATTTGCCAGTGTCAGCCTCTTTCTTCAAAACTCCAGAGGCTACCATCAGATCAGTGACTTTCCCAGAAAAACTCACAGCAGACTCCACAGTAACAGGGTTTGCTACAACAACTAAACCAGTATGCAGGCGGAAAGTCCACATACATATCGATCAATCCTCTTCTCCAATGTTGGTACCATGTCTGGCACCAAAGCAACCAGCTTGTGGGAACGAGTAGTATATCCCATGTGGTCTGCCCCCTTCTGTCACACACCGAGCCAGCGGGGTTGGATCGGAGTCCCCATCGGGCGGAAGGTTCCCGGGGCGCGATATCGTGAATGATAATCAAGGTGATCAGATTGTTTACATTGCACATGATATATAAATGAGAAACTTGTTAAAATAAAATAGAATTACAAAGTTAAATTACATCAGTTAAGTTTATAATTTAACAATGTAAATCTACTATCACATCATAAATCTTCTATCTTGTATCTGCACAAGATATACAAAATAAACTGTATAATGATGCTTCAAAATATGCAGGTCCAAAAAGCTAGGTCCTCTATCCGATAACCTAGTCCAAAGAAATAACTCTTCAGTTGACATGTTCGTCACCTGAGAAGTCATGCAAAAATAAAGTCAACACATGGTTGGTGAGTTCATTAAGTTTTATAAAATGAATTTGAATAACCTGAATGACAACCTTATCTTCATTAACAACCAACTATGTTAACCAACCAAGTATGCTTATATATAGGGCATATGTAGGGGACAAGCCCCAGCCACCGTCCCACCACATTCCGGGCTGCTTAACATATTGCTTGTTAATGATAATTAAGCATTCCATTCCCCACTGTTGAGCCTTAACGTTTGATTATTCTGAATATGTTTCCTTGATTACCCGAATGACAACCTTAACTTCACTAACAACCAACTATGTTAACCAACCAAGTATGCTTATATATAGGGCATATGTAGGGGACAAGCCCCAGCCACCGTCCCACCACATACCGGGTTGCTTAACATATTGCTTGTTAATGATAATTAAGCGTTTCACTCCTTTCCCCTCTGACTTAGATTATGATGTCCACAAGTTGACTTACCTTTGATTCTTCCGAGTTCATCATAGTTACATGATTTCCCAAAAGCAATTATAGAAAATAATAAGTTAAGTGTTTAATTAAGTAAATAAATAAACATTAAATACAACTAAGACATGATGATTGGGCCTTAATTGACTCAATCAATTAGTCTTAGTTGTTGGTGGTTGTCCAAGTTGTACCCTCTTACACGTGACCCATATCAGGCATAACTCACAAGGAGTATACCTGAGCGTGCCGGGATTTTAATGATGCCCATATCAGCTTGACCCAATGGTCTACTGTACATGCCAGGACTTTACGGATAACCTTTGATTCTTGATCTCTTTGATTCTCTTGAACTTGATTTTGATTTCACTTGATAGTTCACGTTATTGCCCATATAGCTTGACTACAAGAGTCTACTAATTATGCCGGGACTTTATGTGTGTTACACGTGGTCTTGATTTCTATACAACTGACATCCACCTTAACTCAAGTATTAATGATTTCATTAGATCTTAATGATTTCATTATTTCAATGATTCACACACTTTTATGATTTCTGATTCCTTGAGTCTCTTGACTTTGATCTTTAGAATTTCATGATTTCCCAATGATTATTGATTATTGATTTGGATCCTTGGTTTCCAGATCACACACTGGAATACATTACTTAGCATTTGATCTTTAGCATTAGTTCTTTTGATTCCACTTTGAATTTAGATTCTTGAATTTGAGCTTGATGGACTAAGGGTGTGTTTAGAGTTTTGAGTTAAAGTATTACTCATAAGAGTAATTTAATTAACTTGATAATTTGATCTGTATAGTAATTACCTATACAGGAGTCTAGGAGTATCAACAATCATAATTATATAACATATAATGAATAAAAGCATTTAAGTAAACAATTTAAATAAAACAGTTTACGCATGCTTCTCAGCCCCACTTTTTAAAACAAAAATGTTTAGAAAAGGGGCAATGAACTCACCTGTGTTGCTGTGTAAATGATCTATCACAAAATGCGCGCTCGTTCTGGTAGCTTAGATTTCTTCAGTTCATGAGTTGTTTTATAAGAGTTTGAATACGATAAGTATGCGTAATAGTCGTCGCACCTAAGGTTTGGTCTCGGTGTGTGCCTCTAAGTGTCCTAAGTTACTAAGTACTTCTATAATCCAATCTAGTTAATCTAGCTTAGATACCCATTTGTAAATCCAATCTCATGAATAATCACCAAATCTTGATTAATATATTTAATAAATTTCATTTTTATTTTAAACCATTATTTTAGAAAATCTTTTAACAAGTTCATAAAACCTTTTCTTTTATTAAAATTTTCATTACTTGAATTTCATAACATTTAACACGTGATGGGCCCTAGTCAAGCCCATTGGGCCCATTGATGTCTTTGACTTCCCTTTGATCACCAAATCAAGTTCCATAGATAATTCTACCTAGCCCAATACTTATTTAAGTTAGTTGTGCATATTAGCACCTTTACTAAGTTAATAGTAATGATTAACTCAACCCTTCATTCTTCATGCTCTTGTCTTGATCCTCATGAGCTTATATCATGTTGTTTGTGTGCTATAGGGAAAACCATTGTTGTCATAAACTAGCTACCCATAATTATCTAAATTTACTTTTTATTCTTAGAATAATATTAGTGAACTTCTCGGGCCCTCACACTAATATTCCCATGCACGTACACATATATGTATTCCCATACATCCATAACCTTAAGTTCACTATATTGTTGTATGTTGTATAGGAATAATGGGTGATTAAAACATATGTAATTTGTTTTGATCTAATATTTCTAGTAGTTAAAATATTTTAACAAAATTTCGTGATTTTATTATAAGATTGTTTAATTTAATTAAATATAAATTGTAGAACTTAGATTTATATAAAGTTATCTTTTTGTTGATTAACAATTATTAATTTCAAAAATATTATATAATATTTTATCAAAATATAATATTTTTTATTTTTTATTATTATAATAATGATAATAACAATAATTACTTTTATAATAATAATAATTATTATTATTATTTTGAAATTATAAATAGTTCTTATGAAATGTTGTTCAATAAAAATTGGCTGTAAGCATAAAACTTAAAGGGATCATACCTTTGCAATTAGTTTTATAAAATGTTATCTCATAGAACTTATTGTTTCAATTTTTGTAAGTTTCAAAAAAACAATTCATATTAACATAATAAGTTTGATAAAACTGCAAGATTAGATTTAAATACATATATTTTTAACTTTAAAAAATTTAAACAAATTTCATAGAAAACATTTAGAATAGTTCCAGTTGTTAGAAAGAGATTTTTTTTATTTTTAAACAATTATTTTTAAGAAAATATGGTATGGCAACAGCTTAAAAGGATAAAAAAATGGTTTAGGGCATGGATGAGTTTTGAAACCGGGTCTGTTGGACGAAAACCCAAGCACATTACTACTAGGATGCAATCAGATTTGTTGCTTTGATGCCATTTCTATTGTTATTATAGTCGCTCTTAAATATGTTCCAGATCCATATCAACCCTAAATTGTTTCTTGTTCCAATTCGATTTATAGGTTGATCATGAATGCTTAAAAGCATAGGGCTTTTAGTCCTCTATCAAAAACGAGCAAGATGGTATAATGTATTACGTGAAATGAATGTGTTTCGAAGGTATTTGAGTTCAAGCATATGGCCGATAGGTATGGGTGTTTGATCCTTCCCAGAAGAGGTTATTTGCTTATTTTTGGATACTCAGGGGGTGTTTGTTTTTTTTAAAAAACCTCTTCTAACCTCTTCCAACCTCTTATTTCTGTTTGTTTTCTCGCAGACATTTCATTAAAAAACGTCTGCGCGGCCTCTTCTTGGCGCAGACCTGGACCCCGAGCTCTTTTTGAGCTCTTCTAACCTCTTCTCACTTCATCAACCACCAAAGTCGGTCTCCTCCA
The DNA here is from genome assembly GCA_009363875.1 of Mikania micrantha. Taxonomy (NCBI): domain Eukaryota; kingdom Viridiplantae; phylum Streptophyta; class Magnoliopsida; order Asterales; family Asteraceae; genus Mikania; species Mikania micrantha. The sequence goes on from CM018685.1 coordinate 20,326,458, forward strand.
CAGCCGGCTCCCCCACCGCCGGTCTCCTCCACAGCCGGCTCCCCCACCGCCGCCACTACCGTCGTGACTGTTCCTCAAGCCACCACCGCCATGAGGGTTTCTCCTCCATCACGATCGTGACGGTTCACCAAGCCACCGCCGTCGTGAGGGTTCCTCCTCCACATCGTTCGTGAGTTTGCTCCATCTCTTCGCCGCCGCGATCGTGAGTTTGCTCCACCTCTTCGCCGCCGCCGTGAGGGTTCCTCCTCACCTCGGGTTTGCTCCACCTCTAGGTCGTTCGATCGAACCCTAGGTTGTTCGATCGGAGATGAGGGGCGACGAAAAAGAGCCCTAGGTTGGAAGATCCGTCGTGAGTGGCAGTAGGTGGAAGATTGGAGACGATCGATGGACGATTTCGATGCTGGGGTTGGGCTGAGCAGACGGTGGGCATGGGAGAGGTCGACGGTGGGGTTGGGCTGAGCAGACGGTGGGCATGGGAGAGGTCGACGGTGGGGTTGGGACGGTGGGGTTGGGAAGAGGTTTTTAGGTTTATAAATTTTTCAGAAAACAAACACCCGCAAAAGCTCTTTTTGCAGGGGTTTGGTCCACCTCTTTTGCAAAAGAGGACTGCAGATGTGGTCCGCAGACCGCAGACGTTTTGCCTTTAAAAAAACAAACACCACCTCAGACTTCTTCGCATAGATCAAAGAATTATAACCTAGTAGTTTATTTTGGTTTTTATACCGATTTTTTTTTAATTCGAATCCCGTAAATTAACCGACATATATGGAAACAATTTACACGTTTAAGTCTTTCAATCCCATTAATTGTAGATTGAAATCGAATTACAAACATGATTCCTTGCCTAAACTACTTAATTTCGAGTTGTAAACGCGTAAATGTGAGCTGTAGATAAGTTGGGTCACAATGATGGTAATCGGGTGGGTTTGGATCACGGGTGAAGACAATAGGAAAAAAAAAGAAGTTTTGAAGTTTGGCAATTCTAGCCCTCCAAATTTATGTGCATTCCCTTTTTAATTCAAAGCTTTTACTAGCTCTAAATTAAGTTTTAGAATTTCCCTTTATGACCCCTTTTAGTTTGCTATTTTTTTTTTTTAAGTTTAATAAATTTTATAAAGTTGGCTGTTATATATTTTTAACAATTGTTTTTCCTTTTTAATATGAGTTTATAAGTATTATTATTATTTTTAAACCATTATAGGGTTTTATTTATATATATTTTAATAACATTTGTATCACATTCATATATACACGTGCACACACATTTAAATAAATATTATAAAACGTTTTACTTAAAATGTTTTATCTCATCAAGTTAAATTTGTTTACTAACTTTACTACATTTGGTTGTTGTTTTTGTGTATATATAAACGTGTATATGAATACGAATGTTTTTAAGACGTCATAACTTTTATTTTATTATTATTTTTTTTTTGTGATTGATAAACATTGAAATTTGAATTCGTAACGGTAAACCCTAAGGATTACGAGAGCTGAGCTTGCCGGAGGAGGCTGGCTACTCTACCTCCTTGTCTTCTTCTCTCGATCGTGGACACACACACTCATTCATGTGTGTGTTTGAAGGTGATAACGACTGAACACAAAATGAAGGGATTATTAGAATGAGATGCTTTTATAGTTAGGGTTTTGTGGTAGGTGGAGATACTCTAGGTCAGTCTGTATCGCGTATAACTCCCGTATTATTCGCGTAATGATCCCATTCGAGTCGTGTTTGTTGTTACGATTATTATTTCGTTTGTCGGCTGAGAATTAATCGGATGAATAAACGAGTTTAAACAGCTAACTCAGTATTTTTAAATGGTTACTTGTTTAAATGTTTTGAACGACCCCTTTTGATTGAATTTTAATAATAATAATAATAATAATAATAATAATAATAATAATAAAAATAATAATAATAATAATAATAATAATAATAACAACAACAATAATAATAATATCATTATTATTATTACATAACGTGGAGAACTCAATTATCAAGTTTTGAACGGGTGTTACATTATAATAACCTAATTCCCTATAACAATAGCTCTGATACCAATCTGTCACACCTAAACCTATGACAGAGTACATTGAGATGTTATTTGCAACTGTCCAAATACTCATGGTGCTATTTATAATTTCAATATTTAAATAATCTCATTTAAAATTCAAGAAATTCAAACACATAACATATAATTAATTACATTCAAATCAGTTAAACAAACATTCAATATCCAACATTTAACATAAAACCAAGACAAAACAATGTTCCAATTCAAAATTAACTAGGTACATGTAAAATATAATTTGGATCAACTACTTGCATATTTGGCGAGAACTCATAGATACACACACGCACACAATATACACACATAAGGTTCCTAAGAAAACCATCATTTTGAAGAAAACTAAGGAAACTAATCACAATCATTACCAATTATTTTTTTTCATTTTTACATCTTTATTTCCTATAATTATAAGGTAAGAAATGTGTAAAAAAAATAAAAATATATATATATATATATATTTTACATTATTGCATATATGTAACTATATGAGTTACATGCGAAACTTTTGGGTTACATATACGTAACATCGTGATCTACATTTCTTTATTAATTTTTTTTCCTTATAACATTTCAAACCTTATAATAGAAAATTATGAAATAAAATTTGAAAAATTTATTGGTAAGTATGAGTTTTCTTTGTTTTATCCAAAATGAGGAGTTTTCTTATGAACTTTCCTATATATATATATATACATATACATATATATGAAAGATGCTAAACCAAATGTTCCATAATGAAATAGATTAAATGTATACATGTCTACAAGTTAACACAATGTTTATGTATCAACCAAAGCCTCCAAACAAGTGTCATTACAATATTTAAATCGAGACTAGCTAGGTTATAGATTCAAACATGTAATTCACAAGTTTTAGATAATTCACACTTTCATTTATTTACACAAAGACCTAAGCCTATGTGTGAAAGGCATATAACAATTCCAAGCTACTAGTGTTGTTTATGTATAAAACGTCTTCTATTCTAAACCATGTTTGCAACAAGTAAAGCACATATAACAATCAATCATATTCAATCTAGAACTAAGGTTTTTGTATCTACAAATGGTTTTGTATCATGAATAACAATGTTTATGTCTAAGGCATGTGTAACACCCCAAAACATTTCAAACTGTAAAAAGAGATGAAAACTCACATGTTTTTGCTTTCCAAATGTCTTTGATAAGAATTTGTATAGTAAAGTCACTATTCTTCACCATAATGTTTGATACGAATAATGTCTAAGTCTTATATCTTAACTAAAGCTTGACTATGGTTCTTCTAAAAGGGTTTTAAGTTTCCATCCGTAGTTTAGACTTATTAATTTATAAATATTATTTATTTAAACCATTTTATAATTGGTGTAAAAGAATAAATGGAATAATCCTTTAATTGTTTTCCATAGATTTGTTGTTTAAACTTAGTATAAAATAATAGCTTTATTAGTTTTATAATTAAGTTTATAATTACTAATATTTAATTTATACGTATTTAAATAAATAAATAAATGAGTTTTGTAATAGAATTTGTTTTTAGTTTTTAATGATTTAAAATATTATAAGGAAATAATTATTTTTATAATAACTTTTGTAACTTAATATATGTAGTATATTAAGTTTTAGTTGAAAGTAACTTTTTTAGAAATAATATAAAAGAATAAATATCTTTATAATATAAAAGTGTTGACATTTTAAATCATCTAAAATTATTTTATAAATAATCATTAAGAAGAAATACTTTGAATGTTATTAAACATGTTTGTGAAATCTAAAATAATTTGTAAATTAAAACTTTATATAGCTTTCTAAAATAATCTTAAAAACTTACTAAAATAAGTGGTTAAATATAACATACATTTGTAACATAAGTTTTGAATCAAGTTTATAATAAAATGCTTAATAAAGTAATGATAAAAATATAACTATAAATTTTCTAGTAGTTTAAAAATTATATAGACGCTTTTTTATGTTTTTCAAAAAAAAATTTGCAGTGTTAAAATGGTCAAAAGCACGCTCTAGGCTAAAAACCCAATTCTAATGCTCCGAAAGGGTCTCGAGCTCCTGCCCACCCCTAGCCTGGGCGTCTTACCGCTCTTCTGGGGTGGGTTCATTGTGTTCAAAGCACTTCTAATTACCCTTAAACACATACACGAGTTCTTCCCCAATCTTAGATAACCCTAAAACAAAATCTTATCAAATTTGATCATTGTGTTGTTTGTGGATATTAACCACTATAGGGCTTTTGATCCTTATACTAAAAATGATACATTGTTTCTAGTAATTACCCGAAAGTTGTTCGAACTGATGAAGGTCTCTTGAAGCTTTGACTGAATTATGAACGCAATCCAACTTGAAGTTCTATAGATCGTTAGGAAGAGTTTTGGCACGGATTTGATTCAGAAGGAAGTCACAAAGAATGTTGGCTGTTTAATTTGTATTTTTTAAGGGTTTTAACTGGTTTTGAATTACAAACATAACTGAATTCGTCAGTTATGGTTTGACGTTGTTAATGAATTTCATTTCTTCTATTAATTGGTATGTTATAGTCGTAATTATGTGGTAATTTCCTACATGTTTTGAAAATTCAAATTTTCATAACATTTGGTTGATTCGAAACATAACCCAATTGTGGGTTTCGAACGGGGAAGGTTTTGGAAGAAGAAAAGGAAATTTGATCTTGACATAAACATCTCCTAAACCTTTAATGTTTTTCCTTTTGTTGTTTTTAATTTTACACTCATAAACATGTTTCTGCTTTTTACAATTCATGCCCTCTAGTATTCAGTTTTCATTATTTTATGTCAAAACTATTACAAAGAGTTTATAAAACTTTCTAATTGTTATTTTATGAAATAAAAATTTATAATTTAAATGAATCTATTAAAATCCCTATTACTTATTTTATGTATAACTTTTTTATTGTAAAGGACTTATTGAGAATTTATATCTTTACAAAACTTTAAACCTTATAAAGTTTTTATATTTATTTATATCAAACTTGTTTAATATATATAACAAGTTTTCTAATAATCTTAAGTGTTTATACCTATATATATAATATTTATATGTGTGTATATATATTTCAAATGTTATTGTTTAAAAGAATATCCATTTAGAACTTTTGTTTATTAGAATTGTGAGACAATTACATTTTAAGAAAATCAAAAAGGTTACACGTAACTTATCAATAATACTTGAAACCTAAATGGATTCATCTATTTTCATATCATGTTGAGTAAATTGCCCCAAAATCCTCAACAATTCGTTATATTGTTTTATGACAGATCGAGAATCAACCATTTTATAATTTATAAAATTACTCACAACTTCTTGCTAGAAGAATCTTCTGTCATTTATTTGGCTTCTAGGGCATCCCACAATACTTTTTCAGTTTCCATATTTTGATAAATATCAAATAAATATCAAATAAAACATCATCGGGCGGAAAGGTTCCAGGGCGCGATATCGGGAATGATAATCGTGATGATCAGATTGTTTACATTGCACATGATATATAATGAGAAAATGCTAAATAAAATAGAATTACAAAGTTAAATTACATCAGTTTCGTTCATAATTTAACAATGTAAATCTACTATCAACATCATAATTCTTCTATCTTGTATCTACACAAGATATACAAAATAATATGTATAATGATGTTCAAAAATATGCACGTCCAAAATACTAGGTCCTCTATCTGGGCATCCTAGTCGAAAACACAACTTCTTAGTCAACCATGTTCGTCACCTGAGAAGTCATGCAAAAAGATCAAGTCAACACATGGTTGATGAGTTCATATAATTTTATTTAGAAATAAATTTTGTACAAACCTGACCAGATGACAACCTTAACCTCACCATTAACCACCTATACTATCTAATTCAGTATGCTTATATATAGGGCATATGTAGGGTCAAGCTTACCGCCAGCCTAGCCACCAGCCCACCACATACCAAATCACATGATATACTGTTCTTGGTGATAATTAATCATTTCATCCCATACCTTTGATTCACAACATTTGAACAACCTGAAAATCTGTTAACATTGATCACCCGTAATGACAACCTTAACGTCATCAACAACAACCTATGTTATCCAATCAAGTATGCTTATATACAGGGCATATGTAGGGTCAAGCTTATCGCCAGCCCAGCCACCAGCCCACCACATACCAAACTGCTTAACATATTGTTGTTAATGATAATTAAGCGTTTCATTCCACAACATCGACACACTAGTTCTTTAGTTCTTGTAGTTTCACAAAATATGGAATTTCTCTTGATTCCTTAAGTTCATCACACAATCATGATCATCCATAGCATTTGTAGAAACATTACATTAAATGCTTAAATAAACAAATAATGACTGTAACACCCCGACCGATGGCGGAAACATTGGGGTGACACGAAGTGTAGATTGTTCATAGCTTAGGGTATAAAGATGTAAATAATCATAAATAGTCATTCAATGCAAAATTAATTCAAACATTTAATACATAGTCAAATAAATTCAAACCTAACTATTACATCAATTCAAATTCAAACTCAAATTCAAATACATAGTTCAAATAAAATAAAACTAAAACCAAGTCCAAATGAATGCTAGTTTCCATTTCCACATGAAACATGTTAAAATCAAGTGTCAACTCAAAGAGTTGGTGAGTTTCATAGGTTTTGACACTCAAACCAAAAGGTTTAATAAAAATGATATAGATAATGTTATATGTGAACTCTAAGCATAGTCAAAATGAACTAGCAAGTAAAGCAGATCAACAAATGTTAACAAATGATGTTTGACCTATGTTTAGCATTACCAAGATGCTCAAATAGCAAACTATCACCGCGGGCATCCCCCGAAGGGTAAATCAAACAACGGTGGGATGGTCGGTCCAATAGATCTATCATAGTCACTAAAATGAATTTGATCAATGCCTATGCTTAGCTAAAGTTCACTAACTATAAGGCCATTAGCTAAGTTCACAAGTAAATGAAATAAATATGTAGCAAGTTTCACCCCTAAATCAAAAAATAGTAAAAGAGGGGCTATGAAGACTCACCTTAGTGTTTTTGGTAGTCTTGATAATAAATGTCAAAGTATGGTCCAAATAATATCCAACACAAAATCAATGTTCACCTAAATATTTCAATAGACATGTGTTAAAATAGTTATGGCTTTCTATGGATTTTCTAAGACTAAATGGGTCAACGGGTTCGATTTGTTTTGAATAAATACAAATAGATTTGTTATGATTTAAATGAAGATAGTAAAATGTTTAATTACAAATGTTGGTTTAAAGTATTTATTTACAAGTTTAGAATTTAATTATTGTATGTTTAAACAAAATTATCAAAGTTCTTGTTTCACTAATTATGAAATAACTATTAAAATAATTTTATAAATCAATTATTAAGTTTATTAATTTCTCATGAAATATAAGCAAGTAATTTATTTAGATGCTAACTTTTAAAGTTCATGAATAATTAAAAATTAATCACATATTATGATTAGAACATATGCAAATATTATGTTTATAACATTTATAAATAAGTAAGAATAAATAAGTAAATAAATAATTGAGATGAAGAGTTATAAATAAATAAATTTATAAAACTTATTTATTTATTTATTTAAATTTATAAAACTTATTAAGTTATTTTATTATTACTATTATGTAAAAGAATAAATAAGTAATAAATAATTAAAATAAATAAATAAATAAATAAATGAGATAAATAGTTATTAATCATTTATTTAAGAATTAATTACATAACACATTTTTATACAGAATATATATATATATATATATATATATATTTTACAGATTAATATTTTTTATAAAAAAATATTTTCTATGAAAATAGAGTTAAATAAAAAACGGGTTTTAAATGAAAGAATTGGAGCAAAAACCGGTTTTTAAACCGGTAATAAGGTTTGAACCCGTGACCACTAGCCTCAAGCCCACACGCATAAACCAGTTGATCTGGATCGTAATCAGCGAAAGAATTGGGTTTTAATTAGTTTTATCATAAGTTGAAAACGTTTCCCCAATTCAGTTTATAGCCATACGAGCCCTAATTCCTTTTTCCATCAAATTCGGTCGAATGGGATCCCGAATGCAATCTGAATCATGGGGCTATGATTCCTAGTTGAAAAACGTTTCGAATGATGTATAGGATGTGTACCTTGAGTTTCTTTTGAACTGGTTTCGAGTTGTAGCAGAAGAGGCGATCGGCCGAAGGGTTTTTGGTCTTGATTAACGACTTCGAGAGCTTTTGCGTTAGTTTGGAGTGCACAGAGAGTTTCGATGGAAGCAAAGGAATGATTTGGTGTAGTTAATTGGGATTTTATACTCGGTTTCATTGATTTTGAATTATGGATCGTATCTCGTATTTTTGGAAGTTGATTTTGTGTTTAATGGTCGTTAATAGACATTTCAATCGATTGTAAACGATTACGTGTTAATATCCTTGCCTAATTTGGTGTTGCTTGGTTGTAATCCAGCTGTAATCGCGTGGATTCGCTAGTTGGGTCGAACAAGAAGGAAAAATGGGTCGAATGGGGATGTTGGGTCGACTGGGTGAAAGAAACGGGTAGGGGAGGAGGATAACTTTGAGGCTTTGTCACCTTTAGTCCCTCATAGTTCCCTTTTCAATTCAGTTTTTATTTTTGACACTTTTGGCCCTAACTTAAATTGTTTGAAAATTTTTATTTAACTTAACAATTTATATAAATTGATGCTATTTCTATAAAAACATTATTTTAAAATCATAAAGTTTTAAAACATATTTATTTGCATTATTTACTTAATTATGAATAAAATTTGTAATTTAGATATATTTATATGTATTTTTTTATATGGATTATTAAAAGAAAAACTTGTTTTTATTTTTATTATTATTTTTTTTAATTATAAAAATTTCTAAATCTCATAATATTTATTAAAAACTTTAATAACTTGTTTTTGATTGTTTACATATGTGTACATATATATATGTATATTTTTATTATCTTTTTAATGTACATATATGTTAAATGTGTAAATAATAATGATAAATAAAAAGAATATTTCCAATGACGTCATAATTACTTTATTGAATATAAATTGTAACAGCAAGTGCCAAATCGTCCGGCAAGTCCGTACGGTATGTGTACTTTCACTGTATTCTATGTGTACATACGTAAGCTTAAACAGTACTTGTATTAACAGAATCCTAAATACAAGAAATCGTTGTACGTATTTTCGTATAAACTTAAATACATTAGGTACAACGTACATTTGAAACATTAGTTGTGTTTATTAAGTGAAAACTTAATTACAGTTAACACAACAAAACATGAGAAACAACGGATATCAAACAACAGTCAGAAACATATCGGTTGCGATCTGATGTCCACAGATGACAGGAATCAGATGACCGACAAGTCAGTACAAAAACAGTGTGAAATCATGATGTATAGTTGAGTCCGATAGTGAGAAAATACAATTAAAGCATAAAGCAGTGTTATTTCAGAATGACGAACTGACAGTGTGTTGGCGTGAATGACGATTCACACAAACATATCTGTGAGTTTAGAATTCTAAAATAATGACTGAAAAGTAGAAAACAAAAGTCAGAAAGCAAAACCATCGTCGTATTCGTTCGGGTGACGATTCGAACGAATTACGCGCGAAGGTTACGCGATTTGACGAAACGACAACGAAAACACGTCACGAGCGAAAATAATTTATTAAAATTAAATAAATAACATTTTACAATTTTGAAACTCATCAAAATTGTTTAATTAAATTCTTTTATTTAGAACTATTTAAATTACGCGTAATTTTTCCGGAAAACGTGCGAATTTACGAACCGAGCAACGAAAACGAACCCGAATACCCTCGGGGTATAAATACTCTTAAGTGAGTCCATTTTTCATATTTTTCACTTCATCTCCCACCTCAAAACCCTAATTCCCGGTTTTGAATCTCACCTCCATTCTCAACCTTCTTTCTTGCATATCTCCTTCAATACTTAGCCAAATCCTTCCATCTTTGAACCAAATCGAAGCTCTAGACCCCTACTACATGAAAGTACAACCGATCTAGAGTTTAATCCATCAAATATAGAGGTATGAAGCCACAAAAGTCACGAAATTAGGGTTTTTGGACCTATTTGTTGAATCACCTTTTAGAGACCGGTTTCCATTCCTTTCTTTTTCTAACCCACCTTCAAAAATGGTACACCTGCGCCTCACCATCGAAAATCACCTGTGTTTTTGGCTGGAAACAGGACACCACCATCGAAGGCACCTAGGTTCTGCCGAATGAATGGAGGGCTGCACAGCACTCATTCGGCGAATGAGGGTGTGCACAGGACCATCGGGCGAATAGGGGCTCACACGTATGGCATCATTCGAACCAGCCTCATTCGCCAGGGGCCTCATTCGGTGGGTTTCCCATTCGACGGTCACTCATTCGAAGCCTCCTCCTTCGGCCAACACCCAACCCTCATTCGGCAGTCCATGCCATTCGCAGCCTGTCTCATTCGATGGCCAGGCCCCATTCGCCATGAAATCCTTATTCGACCATGTGTCATTCGAACATCTTCATTCGGCAGTACCTTTAGTCGGCAGCCCCATTCGGCCATGACCTCTATACGGCCACTGTCTTGGCCCAAGGCCCCGGTCATGGCCCAACAGCTCCACATCATGGCCCATTGCTGGCCCAACCCAAATACTTGGCCTAATACAGGCCCAAGCCCCATTTCAGTTCAACATGACCCAGAATAAGCTAATCTAATCATTTAACTCATTTGGAATGAAGTTGGCCCTTGGAATTTACTCACACAAGCCCAAATGGCCCACATTTCCCTTGAATTGGGCCCACAACAGTTTCGGCCCAATTGACCCAGGCCCACGTTGGCCCAACACTTATTGTGCTCAGGGCCTGAGAGAAATCCCTTGGGGCCCATCTAGTCCGGCCCATGACCCACAAAATGTGATTCAAGGCCACAATCTTGGCCAAAAGCCCAAATTCAAAGCCCACAATGTTTTCAGCCATTCTAATCCAGGCCCAGCTTGGCCCATGAACTTTATTGATGAAGGCCCGAGACAAAACCCATTGGGCCCAGCCAAATCCACCCGAGGCCCACCTAGACTAATCCAAGGCCTATTTGAGGCCCTTGTCTTCATTTTGAGAGCCACTTGTTCAGTTACTCGGTCAATAACCTAATTCTGGCCCAACCATGGTTCCTACAGTTCATTTTAATCTTTGGCCCGACAAATCTTGATTGGGCCCACATAGGGCCCAACAATTTCTCATCATGGCCCAATGGAGGCCCACAAGGCCACTTATTCACTAGGCCTCTTAGCAACTGATCAAGCTTTCGTATTGCCACACCGTATATCACTGATTCACATGTTCTAAAATGGTCAAACACTCTTAGTGGTTCAAGAACAGATCAAGGCCCGTAGGTTTGGGCCTAGGGGCCAACAAATGACCTAGAGGCCCAACATAGGACTTGGTCACATAGTTCGGTCTACACATCACTTCAAACCTTCGGGTTTAACATATTTCATAAGATCAAAGTGTACAATTACAAGAATGAGTCAAGTCAAAGATTTCAAGATAATAACTTATAAGGTTTTTAACTTAAAACCTACATAAGAGACCGAACGGTAATCATGACCAAGTCTTACGAACGAATACAAACGAGAGCGCGTGCATTCTCATATAGGTCAAGTCAAACCCCACTATTACAAGGTGAGTTCATATGCCCCTTTTCTTTAATCTTTACCGATTTTAAACTATCGGGGCTGAGAAACATGCTTTACTTTTATTTATTTAAAAGTTTTGCTTACATATGGTTAATACTTTGATTATTTGATATTAAATTGCTTATTATCATAAATCATTGTATGCATGCTTGTTTGAATTCAAGAATACAGGAAAGATAAGATGATGATGATATTTTTAATATCATAACTCATCGATACAATTGAATAACTTAGTAGTAAGTTTACTCTTACAACACTTAGTTATTCTTACAAGAAATGATATTGTAACAATTACAAGGAAACATGATGATATGATTACAAGAGCAAAACACAAGAATGATATAAAGATAATATATCTTTATTACATCATTCGATACAAGAATTAAGTGAGTGTAATAAGACTAGTTCTTATAACACTTAACTTTATAATTCAACACATATTACAAGAATAACAAGTAGCATGGAATGATAATCATGATAACATAATTTCATGATAACAACATCATTCACTCAATTAATTAACATAACTTAATAAGACTAGTTCTTATTTAACTTTGTTAATATCACGGAGAACATATTACAATGAGAACAAGAGTACAAGTGAATACAATTACAATTAATTACATTTGACCTGTTTGCATTATATCACTTCAATCATGTGCCAATTTGTTCAAGTGATCATGTAAGTCCCTTAAATTCGCTGACCAGTTAGTTTGACGTGACTAAACCGACGATAGCATAGTGGTACCATAGGTTTGACAAACCTCTAGCTTGTAGGGCTAGTATGTTGATCGTAACAATTCATTGGCCGGTAACGTATGACCGGTGACAGGGCGACCTCAAGTCAGGTTCTGGTAAGCGACACAGGGTGATATTAATCTACAGTGATAAGTAATTAATCCAGCGAAAACCTTATTGACTAGTTGGTTGAGAAGGTGATCTGCTCTCATGTTACACTACTAGTAATAGATTTCGTTGAGGACAATAGACATACAAAGTGATAGAGATAAATCGGATGCATTGAAGTCTGATTACGTGAGGATTTCAATGGATTCCTTTTAGGCTCTATGCACTATGGTTCAAGGACAAGTTGCAAGGGGTTAACTCACACTCTTAATATTTAATAGAGTATCATCAGTTAACCCACCTCAAGTATAGAATAATACAAGGACAAGATTATATTAATCTAAAATTCCTTAATACATCGAGGGTTATCAATACGTCGGTTTGATAATTAAACCCCATACAATATATTATTCTATCATCAATACAATAACTGAATACATATCAAGTGCGATGAATAAGCGGGGAAATGGATATCTTTAGTTGTATCGCAAGTGGTGTGGAACTTGACTGAGTATGTGGTGGGATAGCGTCTGGGCTTGACCCTTTCAGGATTCCCTATATATAAGCATACTTGATCAGGTGATACACTACTTGTACATATAACTAAGGAGAGGCCATTGGGTGGTACAGATGAAACAAGTATTACAAGTGACAAGTATGACATTGTGGATGTGTGCATGATCAATTCAATGGTTTTCAACTTACTTACTTATGAACTCACCAACCTAGTGTTGACTTTGTTTAAATGCATGTTTTTCTCAGGTGACGGACAGGTGTAGGTACATATGTGCAAGTGATAAGCTAGTGGACTCTTAGAAGACCTAGTTTACTTTTGACTGCATACTTTTGATATGACAAAACAGTGAATCACTTTTGTATATCTTGTACAGTTCAAGATATAAACTCATTGATTCTTTTTGATTAGATTTACTTAGTTAAATTATGATGTACAATGTAATTTAACTTTGTAATTCTATTTCATGTCATGATTAGCACTTCTCATTTATATCTCATGTGCTATGTAAACAATCTGATCATTTGATTATCACTCCAAGATATCGCGCCCCGGGAACCTTCCGCCCGACGGGAAAGCCCGATCCGTTCCCGCCGGCCCGGGGTGTGACAGATTGGTATCAGAGCCATGGTTATAGAGAAATATAGGTCATATTACTTAAACGGTTTGGCCTAGACTATAGCCTAGGGACCCTCATGTAGAGTTCTTATGATATAGGATTCTATTTGCATATGTCTTCTGCTTCTGATCACTGCACTAACCGATTTTCTTTCGGTTATGATCAGAATGCCGCCGCGAAGACAACCACCACTATTACCGTTGACTCAAGGTTCAGCTCCGCATTCATCGACTCCATCACCAGCTGACTCTCCTCCACATTCACCACCACCACCTCCACCTCCTCCTCCTCCTCCACACTCTCCACCACCAGGCTCAAGCACTGTTCAGATGATAGATCCTGCTACTATCGCCTTGGCAACCCTGCTGAGTACTCAACTGACAAGTCAGCTGAAAGATGTCATACCAGAAATGATAAACAGGATCCAAGGCCACAACAACAATTCTGGCCATACTACAGGAGAGGCTAGTGGAAACACTAGTCATACTTCGGACTACTCCTACAAGTCTTTTGTAGGATGCAAACCTCCAAGTTTCACCGGAGTTGAAGGAGCTGTTGGACTGATCCAATGGCTAGAAAAGATGGAGAATACTCTGGACATCAGCAACTGTCCAGAACACCATAAAGTTCGCTATGCAGCTGGTTCATTCAGCAAGCGAGCACTTACATGGTGGAATGCTCAGATTCGAGCAAAGGGAAGAGATGAAGCAATGGCGATGCCATGGGCAGAATTTAAGCTCCTTCTGAGGAACGAGTTCTGTCCGAAACACGAACTGCAACTGCTGGAAACGGAACTCTCGAACCATGTAATGAAGGGAGCTGATCATATGACCTTCACCACTCGCTATCATGAGTTGGTAGCTCTGGTGCCAGAAATGGTACCAACATTGGAAAAGCTGATTGACCGTTATGTGGCGGGATTACCTTCTTGCATCCAAAGTATAGTGTTGGCTGCTTATCCTGCTACTTTGGAGGCTGCTATCTCCCTCTCAGCTAAACTTACCAAGGTGATGGTAAAGTCTGGAGTTTTAAAGGATGGGGCTGAAACAGCCAAAGCTGGAACTTCTAAGAAGTCGGATAAACGTCCGGCTAAGAAACAAAAAGTGGCGAGGAACTTTGCTGCCACTACTCAGGCCCCAATGCTTAATCAGCCACCACCACTGCAAGTCAGAAAGCCCTACACTGGCACTGCACCTTTGTGCAACACTTGTCGGTATCATCACGCGCCAAACTCTCAGTGCATGCAATGCACAAACTGTGGAAAGTTTGGCCATTGGGCAAACCGCTGCAGGAGCACGGGAGCTCCAAACAGAAACAACAATGCAGCTACTGCTGCTGCTGCTACTGATCGCAGGTCTTGCTACAATTGTGGAGAACCTGGTCACTTCTCTAGGGATTGCCCCAAGAGAAATCAACAAAGGGCTCAAGCACCAAGAGGACGAGCCTTTCAGATAGGAGCTGCTGCAGCTAGACAAGACCCGAACGTCATTACGGGTACATTTCTTCTATCTGATTTCTATGCCTCTATATTATTTGATACTGGTGCGGATCAGAGTTTTATCTCATCCGATTTTGCTAGCCATCTTAATCATGTTGAGGAATCATTAGACTCCCCTTATACTATTGAGATAGCTAATGGCAAACAGATTACAGTTGACACAGTATTTAGGAATTGCCTACTAACACTTGGTGATCATACATTTTCCATCGACTTAATACCGATGGAGCTGGGCAGTTTCGACATCATCATCGGAATGGATTGGCTATCTCTTAACCGAGTTGAGTTCATCTGTTCCGATAAACTACTACGCATTCCTATGGAGAACAATGAGGTCTTGGAGATTCGTGGAGACCAAGCGAAACGCAGTGTCAAGATAATTTCGTGCATGAAAGCTCGCAAGTGCTTACGGAAACAATGTGTTGCATTTTTAGCTCATGTGATTCAGAGAGACAAGAAAACAATCAAGATTCAAGATGTGCCAATTATGAGAGATTTTGCAGAAGTGTTTCCGGATGACTTACCGGGACTGCCACCTGAGAGATCAGTACAGTTTCGAATCGATTTGATTCCGGGAGCAACTCCTGTAGCTAAGTCTCCTTACAGACTTGCTCCATCTGAGATGCAGGAGTTGTCTAATCAGTTACAAGAACTCCTCGATAAAGGATTCATCCGACCGAGCTTTTCCCCATGGGGAGCTCCGGTTCTTTTTGTTAAAAAGAAGGATGGAACTTTCAGGATGTGCATCGATTATCGAGAACTCAACAAACTCACCATCAAGAATCGGTACCCGTTACCGAGGATTGATGATTTGTTTGATCAGTTACAGGGAGCACAGTACTTTTCAAAGATAGACCTGAGATCAGGCTATCATCAGCTCCGGATTCAAGAGGAAGACATACCCAAGACGGCTTTTCGTACTCGATATGGTCATTACGAATTTATGGTGATGCCATTCGGATTGACGAACGCACCGGCTGTGTTCATGGACTTAATGAACCGGGTGTGCAAGCCGTATCTAGATCAGTTTGTGATCGTCTTTATTGATGATATACTGATTTATTCAAAGAACAAGAAGGAACATGAGCAACACCTCAAGACAGTTTTGGAGCTTCTGAAAGAAGAACGACTCTATGCCAAATTCTCCAAGTGCGAATTTTGGCTAAGTGAAGTTCAGTTCTTGGGTCACGTGATTAACAGTAATGGTATTCACGTGGATCCTGCCAAGATTGAAGCAATCAAGAACTGGGATGTGCCTACAACACCAACAGAGATTCGATCATTCTTGGGATTGGCAGGTTATTACAGGAGATTCATTTCGAATTTCTCTAAGATAGCTTTACCTCTCACCAAGCTCACACAGAAGTCTGAACCTTTTATGTGGACTCAGAAACAAGAAGAGGCATTCCAGACATTGAAACAAAGATTGTGCAATGCTCCAATCTTAACACTCCCAGAAGGCAATGATGACTTTGTAGTTTATTGTGATGCTTCCCATCAGGGACTCGGATGTGTTTTAATGCAACGAGACAAAGTCATTGCTTATGCCTCACGACAGCTGAAGATACACGAGAAGAATTACACGACACACGATCTTGAACTGGGAGCTGTTGTATTTGCATTAAAGATTTGGAGACACTACCTTTATGGTACTAAGTGCACTATCTTCACAGATCACAAGAGTTTACAGCACATATTTGATCAGAAGGAGCTTAACATGAGACAGAGACGTTGGGTTGAGCTCCTGAACGATTACGATAGTGTGATCAAATACCATCCGGGCAAAGCAAATGTTGTTGCAGATGCTTTGAGTCGGAAGGAAAGAGTCAAACCCTTACGCGTTCGCGCCATGGGAATGACAGTGCAAACAAGTTTGAGAGATCATATTTTACAAGCACAACAAGAGACCGTGGCAAGAGACAATCTGAAACGCGAGCTCGATTGTGGAGCCGAGAAACATTTCAAGACAAAACAAGATGGAGTTATCTATTATCTGGATCGTGTTTGGATTCCAGCAGTAGATGAACTTCGGACACTCATACTTGACGAGGCACACAAGACACGTTACTCAGTTCATCCTGGTGCCGATAAAATGTATCAAGATCTTAGGTCATTTTATTGGTGGCCGGGTATGAAGAAAGATATTGCCACTTATGTTGGCAAATGCATCACATGTGCCAAAGTCAAAGCAGAACACCAGAAACCTTCGGGTTTGCTGGAACAACCGGAGATACCACAATGGAAGTGGGAACAAATAGCTATGGATTTCATTACCAAGCTACCCCGCACTTCCAGCGGATACGATTCTATTTGGGTCATCATTGATCGATTGACCAAGTCCGCACATTTCTTGCCGATCAGAGAGACGTACAAGATGGAGAAACTAGCGAAGCTATACATCGATGAAATAGTAGTGAGGCACGGGGTGCCATTGTCTATTATTTCCGACCGGGACAGTCGATTCACTTCGCGGTTCTGGCAATCATTGCAACAATCCTTAGGGACAAGTGTTAACTTGAGCACTGCTTATCATCCACAAACGGATGGACAAAGCGAGCGCACTATTCAAACCCTAGAGGATATGTTGAGAACATGCATCCTAGACTTCGGTGGAAGTTGGGACACACATTTACCACTTATTGAGTTCTCCTACAATAATAGCTACCACAACAGCATTGGATGTGCTCCATTTGAAGCACTCTACGGTAGAAAATGTCGGTCTCCAATTTGTTGGACCGAAGTGGGAGACAACAGAATAACTGGGCCTGAACTTATTCAGGAAACTACTGATAAGATAGCCCAGATACAACAAAGATTACAAGCAACACGTAGCCGCCAAAAGAGTTACGCAGACAAACGGCGCAAGCCTTTGGAATTCGATGTGGGTGACCGAGTTATGCTGAAAGTGTCCCCATGGAAAGGCGTAGTTCGTTTTGGGGCTAAAGGCAAACTAGCACCTCGGTATGTTGGACCGTTTGAGATTACTCAACGAATAGGTCCTGTGGCATACAGACTCAGACTCCCTGATGAACTCAGTGGAGTACACGATGTGTTTCATGTATCAAATCTCAAGAGGTGTCTAGCAGATGAAACATTGATCATACCATTGGAAGAGATACAAATTGATGAACAACTACATTTTATCGAAGAACCTGTAGAGATTATGGAACGTGAAGTCAAGAGACTGAAACGAAGCCGTATCCCTATTGTAAAGGTTCGATGGAACTCCAAACGTGGACCAGAGTTTACCTGGGAACGCGAGGACAACATGAAAGCAAAGTATCCCCATTTGTTCGAAAATTGAAACCCGACTTTGATGCTTAAATTTCGGGACGAAATTTCTTTAACAAGGGGAGACTGTAACAGCAAGTGCCAAATCGTCCGGCAAGTCCGTACGGTATGTGTACTTTCACTGTATTCTATGTGTACATACGTAAGCTTAAACAGTACTTGTATTAACAGAATCCTAAATACAAGAAATCGTTGTACGTATTTTCGTATAAACTTAAATACATTAGGTACAACGTACATTTGAAACATTAGTTGTGTTTATTAAGTGAAAACTTAATTACAGTTAACACAACAAAACATGAGAAACAACGGATATCAAACAACAGTCAGAAACATATCGGTTGCGATCTGATGTCCACAGATGACAGGAATCAGATGACCGACAAGTCAGTACAAAAACAGTGTGAAATCATGATGTATAGTTGAGTCCGATAGTGAGAAAATACAATTAAAGCATAAAGCAGTGTTATTTCAGAATGACGAACTGACAGTGTGTTGGCGTGAATGACGATTCACACAAACATATCTGTGAGTTTAGAATTCTAAAATAATGACTGAAAAGTAGAAAACAAAAGTCAGAAAGCAAAACCATCGTCGTATTCGTTCGGGTGACGATTCGAACGAATTACGCGCGAAGGTTACGCGATTTGACGAAACGACAACGAAAACACGTCACGAGCGAAAATAATTTATTAAAATTAAATAAATAACATTTTACAATTTTGAAACTCATCAAAATTGTTTAATTAAATTCTTTTATTTAGAACTATTTAAATTACGCGTAATTTTTCCGGAAAACGTGCGAATTTACGAACCGAGCAACGAAAACGAACCCGAATACCCTCGGGGTATAAATACTCTTAAGTGAGTCCATTTTTCATATTTTTCACTTCATCTCCCACCTCAAAACCCTAATTCCCGGTTTTGAATCTCACCTCCATTCTCAACCTTCTTTCTTGCATATCTCCTTCAATACTTAGCCAAATCCTTCCATCTTTGAACCAAATCGAAGCTCTAGACCCCTACTACATGAAAGTACAACCGATCTAGAGTTTAATCCATCAAATATAGAGGTATGAAGCCACAAAAGTCACGAAATTAGGGTTTTTGGACCTATTTGTTGAATCACCTTTAGAGACCGGTTTCCATTCCTTTCTTTTTCTAACCCACCTTCAAAAATGGTACACCTGCGCCTCACCATCGAAAATCACCTGTGTTTTTGGCTGGAAACAGGACACCACCATCGAAGGCACCTAGGTTCTGCCGAATGAATGGAGGGCTGCACAGCACTCATTCGGCGAATGAGGGTGTGCACAGGACCATCGGGCGAATAGGGGCTCACACGTATGGCATCATTCGAACCAGCCTCATTCGCCAGGGGCCTCATTCGGTGGGTTTCCCATTCGACGGTCACTCATTCGAAGCCTCCTCCTTCGGCCAACACCCAACCCTCATTCGGCAGTCCATGCCATTCGCAGCCTGTCTCATTCGATGGCCAGGCCCCATTCGCCATGAAATCCTTATTCGACCATGTGTCATTCGAACATCTTCATTCGGCAGTACCTTTAGTCGGCAGCCCCATTCGGCCATGACCTCTATACGGCCACTGTCTTGGCCCAAGGCCCCGGTCATGGCCCAACAGCTCCACATCATGGCCCATTGCTGGCCCAACCCAAATACTTGGCCTAATACAGGCCCAAGCCCCATTTCAGTTCAACATGACCCAGAATAAGCTAATCTAATCATTTAACTCATTTGGAATGAAGTTGGCCCTTGGAATTTACTCACACAAGCCCAAATGGCCCACATTTCCCTTGAATTGGGCCCACAACAGTTTCGGCCCAATTGACCCAGGCCCACGTTGGCCCAACACTTATTGTGCTCAGGGCCTGAGAGAAATCCCTTGGGGCCCATCTAGTCCGGCCCATGACCCACAAAATGTGATTCAAGGCCACAATCTTGGCCAAAAGCCCAAATTCAAAGCCCACAATGTTTTCAGCCATTCTAATCCAGGCCCAGCTTGGCCCATGAACTTTATTGATGAAGGCCCGAGACAAAACCCATTGGGCCCAGCCAAATCCACCCGAGGCCCACCTAGACTAATCCAAGGCCTATTTGAGGCCCTTGTCTTCATTTTGAGAGCCACTTGTTCAGTTACTCGGTCAATAACCTAATTCTGGCCCAACCATGGTTCCTACAGTTCATTTTAATCTTTGGCCCGACAAATCTTGATTGGGCCCACATAGGGCCCAACAATTTCTCATCATGGCCCAATGGAGGCCCACAAGGCCACTTATTCACTAGGCCTCTTAGCAACTGATCAAGCTTTCGTATTGCCACACCGTATATCACTGATTCACATGTTCTAAAATGGTCAAACACTCTTAGTGGTTCAAGAACAGATCAAGGCCCATAGGTTTGGGCCTAGGGGCCAACAAATGACCTAGAGGCCCAACATAGGACTTGGTCACATAGTTCGGTCTACACATCACTTCAAACCTTCAGGTTTAACATATTTCATAAGATCAAAGTGTACAATTACAAGAATGAGTCAAGTCAAAGATTTCAAGATAATAACTTATAAGGTTTTTAACTTAAAACCTACATAAGAGACCGAACGGTAATCATGACCAAGTCTTACGCGCGAAAGCCAACTTAGGGCTAACACCTACACATATACACACACAAAAGCCTATTAAGCTTATACTTACAAATTACAACAAATCAATACAGGATTGTGAACACAACGAATACAAACGAGAGCGCGTGCATTCTCATATAGGTCAAGTCAAACCCCACTATTACAAGGTGAGTTCATATGCCCCTTTTCTTTAATCTTTACCGATTTTAAACTATCGGGGCTGAGAAACATGCTTTACTTTTATTTATTTAAAATTTTTGCTTACATATGGTTAATACTTTGATTATTTGATATTAAATTGCTTATTATCATAAATCATTGTATGCATGCTTGTTTGAATTCAAGAATACAGGAAAGATAAGATGATGATGATATTTTTAATATCATAACTCATCGATACAATTGAATAACTTAGTAGTAAGTTTACTCTTACAACACTTAGTTATTCTTACAAGAAATGATATTGTAACAATTACAAGGAAACATGATGATATGATTACAAGAGCAAAACACAAGAATGATATAAAGATAATATATCTTTATTACATCATTCGATACAAGAATTAAGTGAGTGTAATAAGACTAGTTCTTATAACACTTAACTTTATAATTCAACACATATTACAAGAATAACAAGTAGCATGGAATGATAATCATGATAACATAATTTCATGATAACAACATCATTCACTCAATTAATTAACATAACTTAATAAGACTAGTTCTTATTTAACTTTGTTAATATCACGGAGAACATATTACAATGAGAACAAGAGTACAAGTGAATACAATTACAATTAATTACATTTGACCTGTTTGCATTATATCACTTCAATCATGTGCCAATTTGTTCAAGTGATCATGTAAGTCCCTTAAATTCGCTGACCAGTTAGTTTGACGTGACTAAACCGACGATAGCATAGTGGTACCATAGGTTTGACAAACCTCTAGCTTGTAGGGCTAGTATGTTGATCGTAACAATTCATTGGCCGGTAACGTATGACCGGTGACAGGGCGACCTCAAGTCAGGTTCTGGTAAGCGACACAGGGTGATATTAATCTACAGTGATAAGTAATTAATCCAGCGAAAACCTTATTGACTAGTTGGTTGAGAAGGTGATCTGCTCTCATGTTACACTACTAGTAATAGATTTCGTTGAGGACAATAGACATACAAAGTGATAGAGATAAATCGGATGCATTGAAGTCTGATTACGTGAGAATTTCAATGGATTCCTTTTAGGCTCTATGCACTATGGTTCAAGGACAAGTTGCAAGGGGTTAACTCACACTCTTAATATTTAATAGAGTATCATCAGTTAACCCACCTCAAGTATAGAATAATACAAGGACAAGATTATATTAATCTAAAATTCCTTAATACATCGAGGGTTATCAATACGTCGGTTTGATAATTAAACCCCATACAATATATTATTCTATCATCAATACAATAACTGAATACATATCAAGTGCGATGAATAAGCGGGGAAATGGATATCTTTAGTTGTATCGCAAGTGGTGTGGAACTTGACTGAGTATGTGGTGGGATAGCGTCTGGGCTTGACCCTTTCAGGATTCCCTATATATAAGCATACTTGATCAGGTGATACACTACTTGTACATATAACTAAGGAGAGGCCATTGGGTGGTACAGATGAAACAAGTATTACAAGTGACAAGTATGACATTGTGGATGTGTGCATGATCAATTCAATGGTTTTCAACTTACTTACTTATGAACTCACCAACCTAGTGTTGACTTTGTTTAAATGCATGTTTTTCTCAGGTGACGGACAGGTGTAGGTACATATGTGCAAGTGATAAGCTAGTGGACTCTTAGAAGACCTAGTTTACTTTTGACTGCATACTTTTGATATGACAAAACAGTGAATCACTTTTGTATATCTTGTACAGTTCAAGATATAAACTCATTGATTCTTTTTGATTAGATTTACTTAGTTAAATTATGATGTACAATGTAATTTAACTTTGTAATTCTATTTCATGTCATGATTAGCACTTCTCATTTATATCTCATGTGCTATGTAAACAATCTGATCATTTGATTATCACTCCAAGATATCGCGCCCCGGGAACCTTCCGCCCGACGGGAAAGCCCGATCCGTTCCCGCCGGCCCGGGGTGTGACATAAATGTTTTATTACAAATTTCATAAATGTTACAGTCTCCACTACTTTTAGGAATTTCGTCCCGAAATTAAGAAGAAACTGTAGAAAACAGATGAGGATACTTGGCTTTCATTTGGTCTTCGCGTTCCCACGTGAACTCGCGACCATGCTTTGATTCCCAATGGACGTGTACAATAGGAATTCGGCTTCGTTTGAGTTGCTTGACGTGTCGGTCTATGATCTCTACCGGCTTCTCAATAATATGCATCGAAGCATCAATGTGAATATCATCAAGAGGTACTTGTAGATTCTCATCGGAAAAACAAATCTTCAAGTTCGATACATGAAAGGTCGGATGGACATTACTAAGTTCCGAAGGTAGATCAAGTTTGTAGGCCACCTTCCCGATTCTTTCAAGAACCTTAAAAGGACCAACGTAGCGAGGTGCAAGTTTACCTTTCTTTCCAAATCGAATCACTCCTTTCCAAGGTGAAACTTTAAGGAGTACCATGTCACCGACTTGAAATTCCAAAGGCTTACGACGTTTGTCAGCATAACTCTTTTGTCGGCTTCGAGCAGCTCACAAGTTGTCGCAAATCAGATGAATCTTATCCGTCGTTTCTTGAATCAGTTCAGGACCAGTGATTTGAACTTCACCAATCTCGGTCCAAGAAATAGGCGATCGGCACTTACGACCGTATAGAGCTTCGAAAGGCGCCATGCCGATACTCGCGTAATAACTATTGTTATACGAGAACTCAACTAGCGGTAGATGATTATCCCAATTTCCACCAAAGTCAATGACACATGCTCTAAGCATATCTTCAAGAGTTTGAATCGTGCGTTCGGTTTGACCATCCGTTTGAGGATGATAAGTCGTGCTAAGATCCAAACGAGTACCGAATGATTCGTAAAGTGATTCCCAAAAACGAGCCATGAAACGAGCATCACGATCAGAGATGATGCTAAGAGGTATGCCATGTCGGCTTACTATTTCATTAACGTAGATGCGAGCTAACTTTCGCACGGGATAGTTCTCGCGAATCGGTAAGAAATGAGATGATTTTGTCAAACGGTCAATGATTACCCATATACTATCATGACCACTAAGTGTTCTTGGAAGTTTAGTGATGAAGTCCATAGAAATGTTTTCCCATTTCCACATAGGAATTTCGGGTTGAACAAGCAAACCCGAAGCTCGTTGGTGCTCGGCTTTGACCTTAGAACAGGTCAAACACTTTGCTACATACTCGGCAATGTCTTTCTTCATGCCGTGCCACCAATAATGGACTCGAAGATCTTGATACATTTTATCCGCACCGGGATGAATGGAATAACGAGTCTTGTGTGACTCGTTCATAATAGTGAGTCGAAGATCATTGCGATTAGGAATCCAAATACGATTCAAGAAATAAAGCAAACCATCAGATTTGGTTTCTAATTGAAGTTCAGCACCACAAGACATTTCATCATACAAATTGCCTTGGTTCGAAGATGTTTGTTGAGCTACAAAGATGTCATTATGAAGATTGGTTTGGATTCGAATGCTATGAAGTTGGACGTGGATTTTACGACTAAGTGCATCAGCAACAACATTTGCTTTGCCGGGATGATAACGAATCTCACAATCGTAATCGTTTAAGAGTTCAACCCGACGTCGTTGCCTCATGTTGAGTTCCTTTTGGTTTAGAATGTGTTGAAGGCTTTTATGATCAGTGAAAACCACACATTTGGTGCCATAGAGATAATGCCTCCAAATCTTTAAGGCAAAAAACGACCGCACTAAGTTCAAGGTCATGTGTCGTATAGTTCTTTTCGTGAACCTTTAATTGTCTTGATGCATAGGCAATGACTTTACCGCGTTGCATAAGAACACAACCAAGTCCTTGATTAGATGCGTCGCAATAAACCATAAAATCGTCGTTACCATCGGGAAGAGTCAAGATAGGTGCGTCACAAAGCTTTTGCTTTAGCAATTGAAAAGCTTCGTCTTGCTTTGGCCTCCATTCATAAGGTTTATCCTTATGAGTCAAAGCAGTGAGTGGAACGGCGATCTTAGAGAAATTTGAAATGAACCATCGATAGTAACCAGCAAGTCCAAGAAACTAACGGATTTCAGTTGGAGTCTTTGGTGTACTCCAATTTTTAACGGCTTCAATCTTTGCGGGGTCCACGTGAACACCCTTTTTGTTGACAATGTATCCTAAGAATTGAACTTCCTTAAGCCAAAATTCACATTTAGAGAACTTGGCATACAGTTGTTCTTTTCTTAAGAGCTCCAAAACCAACTTAAGATGTTGTTCATGGTCCGCTTTGCTCTTGGAATAGATCAACATATCATCTATGAATACGATCACGAACTTGTCCAAGTATGGTCTACACACTCGGTTCATAAGGTCCATGAAGACCGCATGTGCATTAGTTAGTCCAAATGGCATAACCAAAAATTCATAGTGACCATAACGAGTTCGAAAGGCGGTTTTAGGAATGTCATCCTCATGTATACGCAACTGATGATAACCAGATCGAAGGTCGATCTTAGAAAACCAAACCGAACCTTGAAGTTGATCAAAGAGGTCATCGATACGTGGCAAAGGGTATCGATTCTTAATGGTGAGTTTATTAAGTTCACGATAATCAATGCACATACGGAATGAACCATCCTTCTTTTTAACAAAAAGAACCGGCGCACCCCAAGGTGAATGACTTGGACGAATGAAACCCTTATCGGATAATTCTTGAAGTTGGCTTGCTAGTTCTTGCATTTCAGAAGGTGCAAGACGATAAGGAGATTTTGCAATTGGATTTGGACCGGGCACAAGATCAATACGAAACTCGACTTGTCGAACCGGTGGAGCTCCCGGTAGGTCATTGAGAAAAACTTCAGGATAGTCACGAATGATTGGAATATCTTCAACACTTTTGCCCTTTTCTTTCTTTTCCACAACATGGGCCAGAAAGGCTACGTATTTCTTACGTAGGTATTTTTTGGCCTTTGTGCAAGACATAAGTTTAAGTCCACTACTAGGTGTCTCTCCAAAGATTCTTAGAGTTTCACCCGATAATAGTGGAATACGAATGTACTTTTCAAAACAAACGATCTCGGCTCGATGAGTGGCTAACCAGTCCATGCCTATGATAACATCAAAACTTCCGAGATGCATGGGAATAAGATCAATTGGGAAAACATGATCCATAAGGTTCACAGTACATCCAATTATGATAGAGTTAATATCTATTGAGTTGCCGTCAGCCACTTCCACGTTAAATGGTCTATCTAGTTTAGTTCTTAGTCTACCAAGTAATGGTTCAAATTCATCTGACACAAAGCTCCTCTCAGCACCAGAATCAAATAACACATAAGCATAACAATTATTGACCACAAACGTACCATTCACAATGTCTTGATTAGCTTGAGCTGCTTGAGCATTGAGTTGAAAGGTCCTAGCTCGTGCAACCCTTTGATGATTGCCCGCAAGCCTTGGGCATTGGTTTCTAAGATGATTAGGGTTGCCACATTCATAGCAAACCCTTCCATTGGCTTGTGCAGGATTTGCGGGTGCAAGTTGTTGTTGATTCAATGGTTGAACTTGTTGCCCTTGCTGGCCAAGTGGCCCATGTCGACAATAGTTTGCAAGGTGGCCATACATTCCACAGTTCGTGCAAATTCTGCAAGGTTGAGTAGTGGGGTGATGATATCTGCAAGTGTTGCAGAGTGGATTTGGCCCCACATATGGTTTGGTATTTGGCTTTGGGGCTTGTTGGTTTAGTGGTGCAGCAGGGGTCACCACCGCAAAGTTCTTGGCCTTTCGCTTTCAATGGTTGAACTTTGAAGAGTTTGAGGTTTCAGCTTTGACCTCTTTTGAGAGTTCATTAGTGGTTGACTTGGATTCAATCTTCTTGGCACCCTTCCTTGTCAAAGTACCATCCTTAACATGATTATCAGTTAAGGTTGCAGCAAGTCTGATTGCATCTTCAAGGGTGGTAGGATTGCAACCAAAAACAGTATCTTGAATTTGCATAGGAAGGCCACCAATGTACTTTTTAATGGCCTGAGATAAAGGAGTGACCAAGTGTGGCACTAGTAGACTGAGTTCATGAAAGCGGGTCGTATAAGCAAGATTTTCCCCACCGTCTTGCTTGAGCTCCCAGAATTCAGCTTCAAGCTTCCTCATTTCGTTGCGAGGACAGAATTCATCAGTCATAAGTTGCATGACTTCAGTCCAGGTCAAAGCAAGTGCAGCATCCGAACCCCTAGTTCGTTTTTCACTATTCCACCAAGTAAGTGCCCTTTTTTGAAAGGCACTAGTGGCATATCGAACCTTAAGGTTCTCAGGACAGCCAGAGTGGGTAAAGGTGCTTTCTATACTTTCGAACCATTGGAGCAGTCCAGTTGCTCCTTCAGTATCGATGAACTTAGCAGGGTTACATGAATTGAAGTGTTTGAAAGTGCACCTTGGATTTGCACCCCTACCATTCCCATTGTTTTGAACCGGGTTCACATTTGCAGAAGAGGCGATCGACCAAAGGGTTTTTGGTCTTGATTCACGACTTCGAGAGCTTTTGCGTTAGTTTGGAGTGCACAGAGAGTTTCGATGGAAGCAAAGGAATGATTTGGTGTAGTTAATTGGGATTTTATACTCGGTTTCATTGATTTTGAATTATGGATCGTATCTCGTATTTTTGGAAGTTGATTTTGCGTTTAATGGTCGTTAATAGACATTTAAATCGATTGTAAACGATTACGCGTTAATATCCTTGCCTAATTTGGTGTTGCTTGGTTGTAATCGAGCTGTAATCGCGTGGATTCGCTAGTTGGGTCGAACAAGAAGGAAAAACGGGTCGAATGGGGATGTTGGGTCGACTAGGTGAAAGAAACCGGTAGGGGAGGAGGATAACTTTGAGGCTTTGTCACCTTTAGTCCCTCATAGTTCCCTTTTCAATTCAGTTTTTATTTTTGACACTTTTGGCCCTAACTTAAATTGTTTGAAAAATTTTATTTAACTTCACAATTTATATAAATTGATGTTATTTCTATAAAAACATTATTTTAAAATCATAAAGTTTTAAAACATATTTATTTGCATTATTTACTTAATTATGAATAAAATTTGTAATTTAGATATATTTATATGTATTTTTTTAATATGGATTATTAAAAGAAAAACTTATTTTTATTTTTATTATTTTTTTTTAATTATAAAAATTTCTAAATCTCATAATATTTATTAAAAACTTTAATAACTTGTTTTTGATTGTTTACATATGTGTACATATATATGTATATTTTTATTATCTTTTTAATGTACATATATGTTAAATGTATAAATAATAATGATAAATAAAAAGAATATTCCCAATGACATCATAATTACTTTATTAAATATAAATGTTTTATTACAAATTTCATAAATGTTACAGTGACTGTATAACATGGCATGCGAAAGTGTGTTGTCGACCGAACAGAAGGCCATCCGAATGTAGTGGTTCGGCTGGATCATAATGATCATACGAATATAAGACAGTTCGGCCGAATGATGGTGATGCCATGCGAATGGAGGCTTGGCCGAAATTATTGGCTACATGCGAAGGAACCAGGTTTGGCCGAATAGGGTTCATGCGAAAGGAGGTCTTGGCCGAAGGAAATGGTTCTCATGAATGTAGCCTTGGCCGAATAAGGGTAATTCATGCGAAAGAGGGGTAGCCGAATGTTATTCACCATGCGGCTGGACTCATTCGACCGTGGGTTCTTCGGCCATTGGCCATTCGGTCTTTACCCTTTGGGCCTTGGCCATTCGGTCGGGCTGGTGCCTCCCCATTCGGCTATTCGAAGACGACGATAACTACACTTTTCGATATGATTTTCTAGTTATTAGACATCATTCAGAACGTTAAACTTTCAGATATATTCGTACAGATCATCACCTATACGAATAATCCGTCGATTTAGCATTCACGTAACAACATCTGTTGTTGTTTTGTTTTGTACAATCTCACATACGTTTATACATAATAAAATCCTAACTAACAATCACGTGATGGTTCTGTATCATCAGATAAATGTCTGACTATTGAACCATAGTTTTGAGTTATGTTTCTGTAATGATAGTGAAATTGTTCTATGATAAACATGAAATGATAATGATATACATGTAATACACATGGTTTGTACCGGAATTACTGTTCATGTTACTGTGTAGATCACTGTTCCAGTTACGTTTCTGGCACTGATGTTACAGTTTGAAGTTAAAATTACTAGGTCAATTTAGAAAACATTCAGATTAATTTAAATTCAAATAGCAGCTTTTTTGCTTGGATTATATATGCAAAAAGATTAGTTATAGTGTTATACAACCACAAAAGGCTTGAACTAGACTTGGTGACATGAGGTCAAGTGCAGTGCATGTTGCTATATGCCTTCCTCAAAGAGATGTCTGAACATTGGCTAAACATTCAGATAATTCAAGATGTAATGAACCAAAAATATAATTTGTCTCAAGTCTAAACTAATATAATTTGTCTTTAAGGAAGTTTAAATATTTTCTTTTAAACTTATAAGTGGAGGAATAAAATTAGACTTAAGGATAAGTTTTTAAACTTACTTATTTTATGTATTGCTATTTGTTTTAATTAAAGGGTTTTGAGAATTTTGGGTTGTGATTTTGTTTGTACATGTTTTGTTGACTACAGATATTGTAAAGTGCTCCATTTTGCTTCATTTCAACTCCAGGGAAATTTTGTTTGTTTCTTATTTGAATCGTGATTATGTATTTTGGTATAGTAAATCATTTGCATAACTTGTGTTTATTGTTATGGATAGGTACTTTGACATTTTGGTTATATTTAAAAACGAGGCTTACACCAATGTTTTTTTTTGGTTTTGCTATGATGATTAACATGTAAGAATAAGTTTGAATAGAGATTTGATGTTCCTTATCTTGACGTGGCAATGATTTTGTAGTCATGATGTTCTTTTTTGCTCCTTTCTTATACGTTTGAGTAATGTTTTGTATGTAGCATGTATATGCATTTGACTCATTGGGAACAAACAATTTTTTTAATGCTATAGGTCTAGAACATAGGTGAGTGTCACACCCCCTGCGCCGCGTGCGGAATCCACGGCCCGGTGACGATCGATGGTTGAATCATGCACAAGTATTGAATAAGAACAACCACAATGCATTACTAAATTTCATAAAGATTAGACCATTGTTTAGTTACAGACAATCTATCTATCTTCCCAAAAGAATGATAACCACAGACCCAAAAATAATGTTTACAAAATAAGACTTAAACAAGACAATTAAACAATTAGGATTAAGTGTGTTTCTAAATCCATCCTAGCTTGTTTCTTCATCTTGTTCTATCTTACAACGGTCTCCTTAGTTGTCCTTGAAAGTATACTAAACCTGATTACCTGAAACACGTGAAAAGTAACTGTCAACTACAAAAGTAGTTGGTGAGAACAATAGGTTTAACATTTGTAAATATGAATCTGCAATGTAAGGCATATGTATAAAACTGTAATTGAAAATGCATGGATGGTTGCAACCCAAACTAACATCAAGTATGTATAATGTGTCCAAACAGTCATCAGACTGTTTGCTAGAAACCAACATATAATCAAGTCCCAAACTACGTTTGGAGTCAGAAAATTAGTCAGCAAACGCATCAACACAAGCTGTACTAACGAGTTTACTCAGAAGACAACTCCGTGTTGACGTAACCCGGTTAATATGACTTATGTTGGTAAACTAAATTAACAGCAATTTCATATTACCGTAATGCAACCAATTCTGCAATTAGCTTTTAAAACAAATTTAAAAGCTAATTCCAGCTTTGGTGTAACCAAATGTGTCCGCTTTCCCTTGTTGTGATCACCCAGTACTAACGCTATGAGATGTGTAACTTAATGTGTGTATAAGTTTGTTCACAACGATGAACACCATGCTTTTGAATACTTTGAATTGAAACCTTTGATTGAATGCCTTATTTGATTTACCATGATTTGAAAACCTTGCTTGATTAACATGATTTGAAATCCTTTGATTTAATATCACTATGAAGACCATTGGTTGAAACCTTGTATTGAAACCCTTGATTGAATACTAAAGATAGTGTCCTTGTGTAATAACAAGGTTTATAACATATTATTTTTATCGAAAGCACAAGTTTATAGTAAAAGAGTTTATAAATCTCATTATTTAAAAGTGTTTAGCATTTATAAAACCATTTGTGTAAAGCTAATATAAAACAGTTTAAAGAACCTTTATAAAACCTTTTTAGTAGAGAAAGCTTAACAGTTGATAAAATCCTTTAAGACAATTGATAAATCCTTTAAAAACAGTTGATGAATCCGTTGAATTTGTACAATAAACCTGTAATGCTTGTAAAGTAACATAAATCCTGTATAATGAAATATGATTGTAATAAGAGTATTTGATCACGTGTTCCACCCTAAAACAATTGTAAAACAGTAAAAGAGGGGCTAATGTTCTCACCTGACAGCAGTAGACTCTGAACCAGAACAAGTATCAAGTTGCAAACAAGACTTCTAACTGGTTCCTATATCATTGTAATCATACATAGAATATAAGACTTATGATATTGTATTCTTTGATTGATTGATTGACTTGTTTTATTATGATCCTGATTAACCATTGAATAACTTGTTTTTATGTTCAAAAGTGTTGTGCGAATCCCGATTGAATACTTAGGTTTACAATTTTTTTAAGTTTGTTACCCCTAGAAGCAGCGAACCTTATGGTTCGTCTACCCTAGGTTCGGCAATAGTCTCCCAAGGTTCGCAGACCTGGGTTCGGCTCCTTAGGTTCGCCCGAACCTAAAGGTTCGTTCACCTCTTAGGTTCGCTGAAACCCAAAGGTTCGTCACCTCTTTGGTTCGCCAGAGCCTAGAGGTTCGTTGCCCTGCAGGTTCGTCTGAATGAAGGTTCATTCCTCAGGTTCGCCAGAACTAGAGGTTCGTCTGGATAAAGGTTCGTTCCTCAGGTTCGCCAGAACCTTTAGGTTTGTTGCCCTGCATGTTCGTCTAAGGGAAGGTTCGTCGCCTCTGCAGGTTCGCCTGAAAGGTTCGGTTGAACAACAGGTTCGTCTGATCGGGATACAGCTATGGATCTTGTAAAAATCACGATTTAGCCACAATAAATGATGGTTTTCAGTGTATATTCATGCGTAAACTCATCTAAAACATGTAAGAATCATAATGATATGTTAAAGCTCGGTTTTAAAAGAAAAATGATGATGAATAGTATAATACCCTTGAATCCGAAACTTCTCTCTACGATTCTAGCCAAATTCCTTCGAATCAGCACCGATTCTTTGTACTCTCGTGTAGAGGATGTCAAGGGCTTCGCGTAGGTTCGAGAACCACTCAAATCCGTCAAGAAACGAAGCTTGGAAGTTTGGAGTTCTAGTGAGAGAAAGGTTCGCGAATTTGGGTTTTAGAGAGGGGTGGGGCTGCATTGAATGCAGAAAATGAGGAGGATTTAGGGCTTTTATGCCCCGCGTGTTTCCCCGCGTGTTCGGTCTCGCTCGATGTCGGTTTCGCATGTTTTTACGCGCGTATCGATACGATTACGAAATTAATATTTTTCATTGTTTTTGATGAGTTTCAAAATTGTAAAATGTAAAATAAATTATTTTACTTATTTTTACTTGTTCGTTCGAAATCCGACCGTTAAACGATTACAATTACGTGTATACCCATAATTGCGTACGTTTTTCAGTCGTATTATTTATTTATGGTCGTTCACTCGTAATTATAAGTTCAACATTCGTATTTTTATGGATCGTCACCCATAATCACACTCAGTCTCGCTTACATATCACGATTTTGTTTAAATAATTCGTTTATCATACTATTCGTCACAACACTACACATTAACACTATCCCATTATACCGAACGCAATATATATATAAGGCATACCCAGAGTCCGGCTAACTGCCTTATCTACGCCAGCCCACCACTGTTTCGATATAATACGATACTGTTTTTGTCTAGCGAAATCGACTGTAAATAAATAATACATACTTGTTCCTAATTAACTAAGATCCTAGAACACACAAACACAAACATGAACACTTGAATCCCATTGAAAATACTGTATCAACTACACATTATACTAACACTGTTTATGACTACTATGACTAAATGCACAGATGTTACAGTGAGAAATCATCATATATGGACTCTTTGTCATTCTAGGTTTGGTAACATGTAATTGCTCTTGAATAACATATAAATCAAATGATACATGCATGCATTTAAGTTAGAAAGTGTAACATAGTTATTCAAATTCATTTGCACAAAATTTAGTCGAATTTGAACTATATATTTATCTATTACTAAAGTTCTGATCTTTTAAGTGTGTTTTGAAATTAACGTGACGTTTACCTACATCTGTATAAAACAAAATAATATGTTTGATGTCAATGTCATGGACCCGGCGCAACACGCGGGTCCTCAATCCTAGTTAAAATTAATAATGAAGTTGTTTAAAATGAGCTAGCGATGGCTAAGCTTATTAAAATTAATATTGAACTTAATTTAAAATTGGATTTAAACTATTAATTGAGTCTTTTTCAACTTAGTTTCATCAACTAAAACATAAAATTAAAAGTGAAAGGGGACGCTTACAAAATTTTATGTAGGATGATCGAAAATTTCTCATATACATACAACCATATATATGTTTTTTTAAGGTGTTCGATTAGGAGATATGTAGTATTTGTATCCTTATGCATTGCGGGTAGTCTAAGCATCTGTCACGCGGCTTTTCCTTGGCTGTCCACGTAGGTTTGTCCCTTATACTATTTCACGTGACCCACATACACAGAAATGACCCGACCCACAAAAACTTCAAACTCAAGACCCTAATTCATTTTTACCGAGATCCCTCTCCGTCGCCTCTCCCTCTTTCATACGGTTCTCTATCTCATCTCAACGATTTCAGGTTTCACAACTCATCTTGTAGGTAATAATCTTTATTAATAGTGGTTAGTGTTAGTTGTTGTTATTATTATTATTATTTTTGTATTTGAAACCTGATATCTTATAATCATTCTTGGCAATCCAATATTCTCCTAATCTGTGTTTCGTTGAGTCCCGATTGAAACAAAATTGTATAAGGGTTTCGATTGCTTGAATCTTTATATACGACAATTTTTATTGTCTTATTTGTTCCATTGTTACCACATATCGTGTGTTCATTCGGTTTAATCGACAATCTATGTCAATATGTTTATACTTTGAAATCAGTTATCTTTTTGTGTTACTGATTGAAACTGAATTTCCATTAGGGTTCCAAATTAGTTTTAATAAACTTCCAAATTAGTTTCTTTGTTTCTCGTTTTTTCAAATTCACGCTTCACCCATCAGGACCCTAGAACCAGCCACCAGATCGTAGCAAAGCAAGCAGCCGGCCGCAGCAACGGCGAACCAGTCACCAGATCGTAGCAAAGGAGGCAGCTGGCCGCAACAAAGGCTAACCATACACCAGATTGTAGCAAAGCGCCTAAGCCGCCCGCAGCAAAGACGCAAAGCAGACATCCGAAGGAACCCAAATCGATCGTTCATTTCAAACCTTCTGGTAATCGTTTCAGCCTTGATTTGACTTAATGATCGTTCTTGTTTGTCTCTGGTTCTTACATATTTGTGATTCGTATTTGACTTGGGTGTGTGTTATGGATTTGTGGTGCGTGAATTTCTTGATTTGGGGAGCCTATACGAGCCGATCTCGAGCTTTTTATTTCTTTCACGAGCCGAGCTTGATCTTAAATGAACAAGATCTATTCGTGCCGAGCTCGATCTCGAGTTTCAGAAAAACCTCACGAACCGAGCTCGAAGAAGGCCAGGCTCGGGCTCGGCTCGGTTACCCCGAATTACCGGAAATTGTAGCGGCTGCCTAGTGCCTAGCTCTTAATCACCGATTAATCGGCGCCTACGGCCGATTTTTACAACACTGCCTGTAGCATCTTAGTATAGCTGTCACTTAAGTTTGATTTCTGGGTTTTCCTTGATTGTTTGTATATAAAATATTATTATTTTGCTATATTTTTTGTTTCGTGATGAACTATTGCCAATTGCAAGTATAATGATGAAGTTTAGATTTGGTATCATTTGGTATAATCGTGTAACAGTGTTCACATGGGGATATGTTTCAATGTGTGTTTATGTTCATCAAGTTTCTTGGTGAAGAATAATTTATCAGAAATGGCTGCTATGTAAGGTTTAATCTGTATTTGGAGATTGATAGTAGATTTGTAAAAATTTCATAAATTGTAGGCAAATCACATGATTTTGAATTACTTCATACTGCAGTTTTTAACTACATTCAACTTTTTGGTATTTTGACAGAGGCTTTGAATAAATAATGGAACATCAAAGAGACATAAATGAAGATAGGAGTGATGATGAAGATAACTACGAAAGGAGAAGGGATGATGATAAATTTAGGAGTGAACGCGAAGATAGGAGGGGTCGGGAAAGGAACACATTTAATTCTGAAAATGCTAATGTTAGGAGAGATAGAAACAGGGACAGAAGTGATGGTGAAGATGCGAATGATAGAAGAAGAAGAGACATGAATAGGGATAGGATGAGAAGAAGTAGGAGTAGGAGTAATGAAGATGATGGTAATGGCAGGAGCAATAGAAAAAAGAAAGAAGATGGTAGAAAAAGCGTTAGGCATGATCAGAGTGATGAAGAAGCTGCTGAAATTAGGAAATCTGGCAAAAAACATGAGATTAATGACAAGGAAGATGATGAAATTAGAGAAACAGAGAGAAAAGAGAAGCATGAGGGTAGAAGTGATGAGGAAGATGGTGAAGTTAGGAGAAGAGACACAAAGGGTAAGGATAGAAGAAGTGATGATGAAGATGTTTATAAAGATAGGAGGAGAAGGGACAAGAATAAGAACATAGGTGATGGTGAGGATGATAAATACACGAAGATAAGAGATGATGATGATATCAGAAGAAGAGATGGTAAGGGTGATGAAGATGATAGTAAGAATGATGGCAATAAAAGAAGTGTTAGGCACGATCTGAGTCTTGAAGAAGTTGCTGAAACTAGGAAATCTGGTAGAAATCATGAAAAGAGTGATGACAAAGATGGTGAAATTAGGAAGATGGTGAGAAAAGGAATTCTTGAGGAGAGAAGTGATGATGATGATAATGATGATATTAGGAAGAAGAGGAGAAGGGGTAAGGATAGAAGTGATGATGAAGATGATTATAAAGACAAAAGGAGAAGGGATCGGTATAAGAATAGGAGTGATGACGAGGATGATAAATATAAGAAGAGAAGAGATAGTAGGAAGGCTAGGAGAGGCAATGGTGACCATAAAGATAGGAGAAGAAGTGATCAAAAGAATGATAAAAATGAGGCTACAGAGAATTTGGATGAAGGCCCAAGATTCCAAAAGTTGGCTGAAATACAAGAAGGTATGACCAACTTAGGGAAAAGTGGAGGGGTGTATATTCCACCCTTTAAGTTGGCTCGTATGATGAGTGGAGTTCAAGATAAAAGCAGTATAGAATATCAAAGAATGACATGGGATGCATTAAGAAAAAGTATAAACGGGCTAGTCAACAAGGTCAATGCAACAAATATAAAGAATATTATTCCGGAATTGTTTGCTGAAAATTTGATCAGGGGAAGAGGACTTTTTTGTCGATCTTGTATGAAGTCCCAAATGGCATCTCCAGGTTTCACCGATGTCTTTGCAGCACTGGTTGCTGTTGTCAATACCAAATTTCCTGAAGTCGGAGAACTTCTACTGAGAAGGATTATTTTGCAACTTCAAAGGGCGTATAAAAGGAATGATAAGGTGCAATGTTTTTTCTCTTCTTGGTTAGATTTTGGTATTTTTGTTTGTTTACTGGTCTATGATTTTACATGGAAAATGTTTTTTTTTTCACAGCATCAACTCCTTGCTGCTGTTAAATTTATTGCTCATTTGGTCAACCAGCAGATAGTTCATGAGCTTATTGCTCTTGAACTACTGACCCTTTTATTAGAAAACCCAACTGATGATAGTGTGGAGGTTGCTGTTGGTTTCGTTACTGAATGCGGATCAATACTTCAAGATCTGTCTCCTAAAGGCTTGCATGGTGAGTGATTTTTTTACCCTTGTCTTCTGAGTTTAAGCTCGCTGTTCATATATATTCATTTCGTTATGTTTATTTAATTATAGCCTGGTTTTGTGTTGTTTTATTACTTCTACGCGTTGTTGAATATAGACTACTTAGTTATATTCATGTTGGCTGTTAAGTACATTAGTATTAGATGCTGTCTGTAGCTACAAACTGGTTTACACAAGGATGGAAATTAATCCATTTTGTCCTATACCTTCCGAAGGGTCACAACTTACAAGACTAAGAAGTTCATAAACAATTTTTTTGGTACATGCTGATGAATTGCAGTTTGTAAGGTGCAGTCATTTTTTGACTAATACTCTCAGCAATGCATATAATCCGTATCAAGATTATCATGAATTTATTATTGTAATGTGTTTTATTAGTTGCTACTATTCTAGCATTTTTTTTCTAAAACCAAAAAATTGGCAGAATAATCCCATTATGAACATAAATCTGAATACAAATTATCCTTTTGATTAAAAATAAAAACTTGTGAGTCTGATAAGTACCTCTTTTGGTTATAGTAGTATGAGGTGATACTATTTTCTGCTTTCTTACTTTTTTGCAGTTAAATCTATCTATTGTGTGATTATCGTTTTGAGATGTAAAAACATGCTCTTCTGGAGTTCTGATTGTTTTAATTTTAAATAAGTTATATTTCTTAATCAAGCAGAAGGCACCATTCTTGGGACTGACTATTTTCCATCTTTAGCTGAGAATATAAGCAAGCGAGTTTGCATGATCACAGGATAACTACATGATAGTTGAAAGCTGGTCTTAAAAATATGCACTTGTTTTTGTTTAGATAAAGTCATAATTCTTGATTGTATGTGTTATTCTCAATTACCACTGAGGGTCCCAGAAGTTGACTTGCTGTTTCTATGTAATGTTGTTAAGTATTCTATCTTGTTGCATCTATTGCATGCACTTGGAATCTTTATTTTTTGGTACACCATTTTAGTTGTATATTCATCATTATTTCTGCTATATGTTTGAATTGGAAGTTGGAACTCTATTTTGTAGCTGCATAAGTTTCTGTTTTTAGCTTTGGTTTACCTCGACTCAATATTTATGCTTACAACTGTACACAATATAAATTTCTTATTGACATATATGATATTACATATTATCTCTATTACCAGGTATTTTTGAGCGCTTCCGTGGAATTCTTCACGAGGGAGAGATAGATAAAAGAGTGCAATTCTTGATTGAAGGTCTATTTGCATTAAGAAAAGCCAAGTTTCAGGTTAATTTTGTAAACATTTAATAAAATGCAGTGTTTTTAGAAATATATTTTCTCTTTTCCTTTTCTTATCAGTTATATTCACTTACACAGGGCCATCCAGCTGTTCGTCCGGAGCTTGACCTTGTTGAGCTAGAAGATCAATTAACACATGAAATATCCATTCTTGATAAGATTGATCCAGAGATTGCCTTAGGTTTATAAGGATACACACACATGACACGTGTATTTATAACATATTTTTAAGTTGAATATGTGGCTGTGTGTAACTTCTGTTATTGGGCATTTCAGATATTTTCAAAGCGGATCCTGATATTCTCGAGAACGAAAAACGGTATGAAGATTTGAAGAAAACAATTCTTGGTGAAGAATCTTCAGAAGACGAAGAAGGCGGTGAAGATTCTGATGAGGAGGATGGTGAAGATTCTGAGGAGGAGGATGAAGAGCAGATGAGAATAAGAGATGAAACTGAAACAAATCTAGTTAACCTCCGAAGAACAATATACTTAACAATCATGTCTAGTGTTGATTTTGAGGAAGCTGGTCATAAGCTCTTAAAAATCAAACTAGAGCCTGGACAAGAGGTATTAAGTTAAAACTATCAAATCAATTTTTAAAATATTTTAAAAATTTGGATAATTTACAAAGTGTTTTGCAGATGGAACTGTGCATAATGTTGTTGGAGTGCTGCAGTCAGGAGAGAACTTACCTTCGTTACTATGGACTTTTGGGCCAGAGGTTTTGCATGATCAACAAAGTTCACCAAGAAAATTTTGAAAAGTGTTTTGTGCAGCAGTACTCAATGATCCATCGGTTGGAGACGAATAAGCTTCGTAATGTAGCCAAGTTTTTTGCACATCTTCTTGGGACTGATGCCTTGCCTTGGCATGTTTTGGCTTATATCCGCCTTACTGAGGAGGACACAACTTCCTCTTCTAGAATCTTCATCAAAATTCTTTTCCAGGTAACTTTTCGTTTTACATTCTGTTGCTATCAAGTCTTCAATATTTGTGATATCTGTTGTGTTTGGGTATCACACACACTAAACTCACGAACACTGGAGAAAAGCAATTAAACGACACGAGAGATTTAACGTGGTTCGGTCGGTGTGACTATGTCCACAGGCTGCAACTAGGTTTTTTGTTATTTGGTTCTATACAAAGATTATAATCACATGATTAGGGTATATATAGTGATACAAATTAGGTTAAACAATAAACAGGCCAGGCTTAGGGCTAGATTAGGCCCGGCTGCCCTAATCTCCCTAAAGGCCTATGTAAACCTAACATGTCATTCATTGATTAATTAATATGGCTGAATCTCAATCATTTTAGGTTATAAATGAATTGGTTTGGGTTGTATTTTATCTTTAGACACCTTAGTTGATAAAATGTAGCTGAAACAATGTGTGGAATGCGTTGAAAGTCAACCAAAGTTTATGTTTAACCCATACAATCTAGTAAAAGTTTTTTTTATACAGTAATTTAGATATCATTTTTGTAATCATATTTACATTAATAGTTTATAACTTGTTCTTAGAAATTATACTAATTACTTGTCAACCCAATTC
This sequence comes from Mikania micrantha, assembly GCA_009363875.1. Lineage (NCBI taxonomy): Eukaryota > Viridiplantae > Streptophyta > Magnoliopsida > Asterales > Asteraceae > Mikania > Mikania micrantha. The sequence continues at coordinate 20,366,801 of CM018685.1, forward strand.
CACCCACGTTTGTTGACCTGCTCTAGAACCGATTTATTTTGACCCGGACTTGTTTGACCCATTAGCAAACATGCTCATCAAGACCTGTGGCAATTGGCACCTATAATCGATTTTTTTTTAATTGCTGATGATGCATGCTTAGCCATACGAATCCGTTGTTACAAGGTGCTAAAGTTGATTTCGATGTTATGTGGTACAGGAGTTATCTGAACATCTGGGCATTCGTCTCTTAAACGAACGCCTCAGTGACCCAAGCATGCAGGCGGATTTTGAGTCTATTTTCCCACGAGATAACCCAAAAAACACGCGATTTTCAATCAACTTTTTTACGTCAATTGGGCTTGGTGGGATCACTGAGAACTTGAGAGAGTATCTGAAGAACATGCCTCGTCTTATAATGCAACAGAAGCCTGCTTCTGAATCAGATGATTCTGATTCTTCCAGCTCAGGATCTGAATCATCAAGCACTGATGAAAGTGAGAGTTCAAGCGAAAGCAGTGATAGTGAAAGTGATCACAAGCGCCGAAGGAGACGTTAGGTTTTAACAGTGTCACATGAAGATGATGTTCCTGTTTTTTTTAGCTTGTTATTGAATTTGATCATGATTTTTGTCAATTGTAATCTGTGATGGTTTTATAAATTTGTTTAAGGTGGTTTTGAGATTATTTTTTTTATTATTACGTTGGTATGTTCTGTTATTGATCACTCTCACTCAAGTGTGTTATCGGCGAGTGATGATCAGTTTTATAGTAGTAGTTTAGTTATTGTTTGTTAGTTATTATATATTTTTTCTTAATTTTCAAAAACTTTTATAACTTTGATAAAACTAGTAATATTTATTTTATAATTTTTACACCTAAAAGACCATTAAAAATATTAAAAAAAACTTAAAAACATTAAAATTAAGAAACAAAAACATTAAAATTTTAAAACTTTCTCAAATTTTGCTCTAATGTGTTCTTTCTCACTGTTCATTTTGCGATCTTGTCTAGTTAAATAATTGATGGTTCAAAGCAAATGCAAGTTGATGCTTTTTTTACGTGCTTTTTTCAAATTGAGTTTCTCCAAACCAACATTGTTAAACTTTCAAACTTGGTCGATAAAGTAGAACTTTCTTTATAATTCGGCTTAATATTTGAAGATGTAAGTTTAACTTGCTTAATATTTCCCTCTTGAATAGTTGAGTCGGCTCTTCTTTGGGTTCATCTTGTCCTTAGTTTTGTTGAGGTTAGTTTGATAATGGGCGTCAGATGTGACAGAGCTTGCTCGACGTTTTTGTATGCTTTTAGATGATAGTCTTCGAATTTTCTAGACTTTTCCCCACTTTGGGCATTTTCTTAATCTCCCAAGGTATGATAAGAGGAAATGACATCCATAGTATTTTTGTATTCTTCTGAGTGCTTCATGTTTAATCTTGGCATCACTTGAACCACTACGCCGATAATTGTATTTTTGTTATAGATCCTGTTCAAAATGATGTATATAGTTAAGTATTTATATGATGAGATGATGTATTGAGTGAAAATGTGGAATTGAGTTGAAGAACTAAACAGATGATTATAGTAGAAATAGATTGTGAAATTATACATAAAAATGATGTATATAGTTAAGTATTTATAATTTTCATTTTAATTTTTTTAGTCCTTGTTTGTGGTGCGCTGCGCGAAAAACTGCATTAATTTTAACGTTATTTTACTTGATTTTCGTAAAAATAACGTTAAAAACATTGGTTGATCGGTTGATCGGTTAATTAGACATCATGAGTCTTGGATCTCATTAGAAGCAGCCACATATTCTTACATGGTAGATGTAAGGTTGTCTATCTTACTCACCTCAGTCCCTACCTTAACTTTACTATAAGTGAGATATACTGGAAACAATGATGATGTTGATTTTAATAATTTTTTAATGTTGTCATTGGTCAAAAGTAAGTGTAACATACGTATACAAATTCGTTTTATTCAATAAACATAAACGTGAATGTATGATTCAATAACATCGTTGGTACAATTAATCACTACGACAACATGAACATAGATCATAAAAGTACAAATGATCACGAACAAGTGTAAACAAGTGTTTAGGACATAGGGAATAGGACTAGGATTACAGATTAACATTATGTAACAACACGATCGTATTGTATTGAATAAGTGGTGGGCTGGCAACAGGGCTTGACCCTATCTATGGGTGACGATCCATAAAAAATGCCTACGTTAAGCTTATCGTTCTGAGCAAACACGCATAAACAAATAAAACCAAATATGCTATATGTATACGGGTATACACATATAGATATTGTCGTATATGGTTAAAATAAACGAGATTTATTTATGAGGAAGAATCTTAAATTAACGCATGGTTGTTAATTAAAAGTTTCAAAATGTCATTTTCTGTAATGTATCATTACGCATAAACATGAACGCACGGACACCGACATGCGAGCGCACCATAAAAGTAAACTTCATCTTCTTTTTCCCATTTTTTATACTTCACATCTCTCTCTTTATGTCACACCCTGCGCCGCGTGCGGAATCTATGGCGCGGTGACTACAATTGAATCATGACCAAGAGTTGAAAGAACAACCACAATGTTTACTATGTAGCATAATGTTAAATTTAGTTTGAGTACAAGCCATATCTAACTACGAAAAAAAAATTACAACTCACCGACCTCAAAATAATGTTTACAAAGTAAGATCAGACAATATAATTAAACAAAAGGAACTAATGAGTTTCTAATCCATTCTAGCTGTTTCTTGATCTTGATCTATCTTAATTAGGTTGCTTTAGTTGTCCCTGTTGTACCCTATCCTTGATTTCCTGAAACATGTGAGAAAAACTATCAACTACGAATAGTTGGTGAGAACAATAGATTTTAAACGATGATAAGCGAGGATATGATATAACGAATGAGACATAACATAAAAAATTGTAACATGATAATTGTAACCCAAACTATCATCAAGTAAATGATAAATAAGGCCAATCCACGACTGTCATGATAATATGCCTAACTTGTGATCAAGTCCAAAATTACATTTGGAGTTAGATCTATAGTTGACATAAGTGTGTCCAACATGGCCCATGTTGTTAAACTTAATTAACAACTCCATGTAGTCGTAAGTGCGTTCAACTTGGACCTTGATGTTAAACCTAATTAACACCAATCACATGTTGCCGTAAATGCTCCCAATTTGCAGTTAGCTTTAAAAAGTATTTTAGGCTAACTCCATCCTTGTCGTAATGTGCCCCCTTTTCCTTGTGTGATCACCTAGTACTAATGTCATGATGTGTAAAATGATTATTATAAGATGTGTATAAGCTTGTCTACAATGATGAGCACCATGTTACATGTTATGTGTCACACCTTGACCAACGGCGGAATACGTCGGGGCGCGATTGTGACTGTTCATTAGCTCATGGTGGTATTATATGTTTCAATATTTAATGCATCAATATTAATCAAATACAAACATTTAAATTCATAAAATTCAAATTACATTACAAGAATTTGAATATACAAACAATTACAAATGAAATTCTAGACATTGTTTTAAAGAACTAACTAGGTCTACTATTCCTATTCCTATGTCTTCTCCATGCCTTCATCTTAACCTGTTACATATGTAAAATAAGGGCCAACTATTTGCATAGTTGGTGAGCAATTCTATGGTTTAATACAATAGTTAAAAAGGATGCGAAACTATTAAACTAAATAGAATAGATCTAAAGCATTTGTAAATTTGCAAGTAGCACAAAGCAAGAATCCAAACAAGTGATCTTACAAGGTTTAAATCAAGATTAGCTAGGTCTTAACTTAAAAAATGTAAATCATAATGTTTATGTATGTGTATCTTTCACCTTTTTCACACAAGACATAAGTCAATGCCAAGAACGTAGCTACATTCTTAGGCTACTAGATACTGTTTTTGTTTTTGTATGAAACGTCTTCTAACCTAAATCCCACATAGCAATTAGCACATAAGTTCACATAGCATCTAAATCATGTCTACTAAGCTTAAAAGTTTGCATCATGTATATGTTTTGACTCAAAGAATATGTTTGTTATAAAGCATATGTAACATCCCAAAAAGTTTACAAAATGTAAAAGAAAGTAAGAATTAACTCACTTGTATTAAGTCTAATCCTTGACTTAATGTATCTTGTGTTTGAATGAGGAAAAACTAGCAACCTTTCCCTAATTTATATGTAAAACACATGTCTTAGGGGCCGTTTGGGAACGTCTGAATCATTAAGTACTGAATGGTTAAGATGTCTGAATGGTTAAGAGGGTCTGAACCATTAAGTGCTGAATAAGTTAAGACTATTTGGTTCACGTCTGAATGAAAAAATAAAAATTTTAACTCATTTTCGTTTTAAAACCCTAGAAAATCAAACCCGTACCTCACCCCCCGTCGGCCTCAACCACCTCCGCCTCCCATCGTAGCCCAGCCTCCTCTGCCTCCCATCGCACCGCCTCTCCATCGAGCATCAGACCTTCGGTGGTTGACGAGCATCAAGCATCGCACGGTTTAGGGTTCACAGCCCCTTCAAAGATTGTACAGTCGGTCACCATCGCACGGTTTAGGGTTCGCAGCCCCTTCGACGATCGCACAGTCGGTCACCGTCGCACGGTTTAGGGTTCGCAGCCCCTTCGACGATCGCACAGTCGGTCACCGTTGCACGGTTTAGGGTGCGCAGCCCCTTCGACGATTGCACAGTCGGTCACCATCGACGATGGTGGAGGTTTCTGACGAGATGGATTCTGTTCAGGGAGGTTCACGGTTGGTAGAGATGATTCAGTTCACGATGGTTCCAAGATGGATTCGGTGGTTCAGACCGGTGGTTGACGAGGGCTTCCTTTTTTCCCCATTCAGACGGTGTGTGGTTCTCATTCAGACTTGTTGTGAGATCTGAATGGTTCAGACCTCCATTCAGACATTTTCCTCCATTCAGACGTGTTTATTTTCGCGAAACAAACGGTCTGAATCTGAACCATTCAGATTCAGACCTATTAAGATCCAACCAAACACCCCTTAGTCTAAGTTCATGTGTTTTGTATTCAATCTATGGCTTCTATGGAACCCCTAATGTGCTACATTGATAATGTGTACTTAGAATAATGTTTTTAGGAATTAAATATCCTCCATTGTATAAATAATAAATAAATTAGAATACATTTAATATTCCATTTATTTATTATAAAAGTCTAAGAATAATTATTTTGAGAATATCTAATTATAGTTAAATATTCTTTTATTTTGAGAATATCTAACTATAATTAAATATTCTTATTTGTATATAATAAATATATTGGAATATTTTCAATATTCAATTTATTTATTATACAAGGTCTATGAATATAAAGTTGTGCCCCATTAATCATGATTTAATTTGTTAGAATTTATTTATAAAATTTAATTAAATTATTCTATATAATATTTATTGTTTTAAAAATTTTGAGTTTTAAAAAAAAAATAATTTATTGAATAAAAGTTTATTTTTAATAATATTCATTGGGAATGTTTTATGGTTTATAAAATTATTTCTCAAATCATTTTGTTACCAGTTATAAGTTTAACTAGTATTTTGACCCGCCGCATGTTGCGGCGGCGTCATAACGGTTAGTAATTAAATTTATACTATCGACTAAAAACATATAGGGATAGACTTTTAAGTGACGTCTTACAAAATTTATGAATGGAACGTAAAATTATAAGAGTTAATCATAAAAGTTTTAGCATTAAGTGTATAAATAAATTTTTAACTCTACAAACTTAAGGATGGTCAAATGAGTATTCTAAAAGGTAGTTGTTATAAATGTGTTCGATTGGACTAATGAGTATTCGATTTTGATAGTATACTCCTAAGGAATATGAACTCAAAACACAAACTGTTAATTTATAAAACTAAACCATAAAAAAGTTACGTTTCTCAATTACTATTATCATTCTCTGTTTATAAATATTTAATTATTATTATTATTATTATTATTTAATTATTAGTATTATTTAAATATTTTTATTAGGTAAATAGTTTGTGAAATAATTACAAATAAAATATGTGAATATTAAAAATATGTGAGTAAAGTATGAGGGAACTTTAAAAATAAGAGTTCAAAGTTCAGGGTCAAAGTCTAACTTTTGATTTAATTCAAGTTTGAGACCCTCTTTGTTGCGGCCTGCGGTCGTAATATCGTTGCAACCTTTTGAAGCGTTTTGATCAACAGCCGTATTTTGAAGTGGTTTATTTAGAAAGGAAAGCACTCCAGAAGTACACATGGATGTAACAAAATTTTATTTGTAGTTAAGTAACAAAAGAGGTAAATTAGAAATTTGAGGAAGTTAAAGTAATATTTACAAAGTTTTTTTGAGATTTAAGGAGTTTTAACTCTGAAATCATATGATGAAGATTTAAAGTCTAAAGATCAGTTGCAACTGAAAAAAAAAAGTGAAAAAAAGAGAGATTATTAAAAATAGTTGGGAAAAAGATGGGAGAATATGAAAAAAAAGGTTAAAGATAAAAAGATTAGGTTAAATGATGAATTAATTAAAAGGAAAATGCAATTAAAATATTTAATATAAAAATCTAAAGAAGAAAAAGGAAAAAAAAAAGGAAAAAAAAAAAGAAAGAAAATCCACGTCGGCTAGCCACCGACGTTGGTTTTTATATATATAGGTAATGCCTTTTAGAAAAACTATTTTGTACAACTTCTCAAAAAGTTTTATAAATAATTACTTGGTTAATAAAATACTTATTTAGCATTTACAAAAGATATAAATATAAATTTAAAAGTTTTATTCTCTTAAAGTATGTAAATAAATAATTTAATAACTAAATAAATAAAGTATGTTGTTTAAAAAATGATTTTGAAAAGCTTATGTTTTGTAGAAAAAACAAATCTTGATTTAAAATGTTTTAGTTGTATACTTCTAATAACTAAAACAATTTGTTTTTTTTATTAAACAATAAACTGTTAAATAAGAATTTCAGTTTATAAAACTTTTTTTCTAGAATTTTTATATAAAAAAAATATTATTTAAACGGGTTAAAAGGGAATAAAAACCGGTTTTATGGCCTCGGGTAGGGATCGAACCCGGGTATTCTGGTTCAGGACCCCGAAACCAAACCACAAGGCTACAAGGTGGTTTTGTGGAAATCTCATTCGATTAAAACATATATAGTATTTGAAATCGATTTCTAAATTGTATGAACCCTAGAATCCTCTTCGATCCAATTCGTTCGATTCAGAGGTTGTAAGAGATTAAAAGCACAGGGCTTTTGATCCTTGTATCTGTGCGAGTGTAATGGTATAAAGATTACCTGGTTTGGTGATCGTTTGGGATGGGTTCGAGTTACGCAGGAGAGTCGGCCGCTCCTTAGTCCAAATCGTGTTAAAAGCTTGTTGTATGTTCGTGTTGTTAGCCCAGACTAGTTCGCATGAGTAAAAGAGTTCTGCTGGTGTGTCGAATTCGGGTCTTTATACTGAGATTATGAGGTTTTGAATTTGGATACGTTCGTGTTATTTTTGGAAGAAATTAACGCATTCAATCGAATATTTTCATTAAATGGGTGATTGATAGCTGTTAACGTGTTCGCATCCCTTCCATTTCGATTGATTATGAGCTGTAATCACGTTGTATTCACTCGGATTGACAGATGGGTTGTAAACGGGTCATTGGCTTATCCGAATCAAGAAACGAGCGAAGGTGGGAGGGAAGGTTTGGGATTTTTACGGTTTAGCCCCTCTAGTTTTCAATTTTTGCTTATTGTTGGTTTAATCTTATTATAACTGAAAAATCAATTTTAAAAGTGACAGAATTAACCCTCTAATTCTTGTTTTTGCCATTTTATGTAAAAAACCATATATACATTTATTTATTTTCTTATAACTACTGTGTATTAAAAGCCTATGATTTGGTTTCAAATGTTTTGATTAAATATTTAGCTCGTTATATTTTATAACCACTTTATAATTTAAGGTCAAAAAAAAAATTATCTTTATTTGCTTGTTATTTGTTATCATTATTTTCTTCACTAAACCTTAATAAAAATAATGTTTGAATATATTTCATATCATTCTTATGATGTATAAATGATTTATGAAATCATTATTTTATTTTAATTATTAAATGTTTAGAATAATACCAATATATATTTATGTATATATTAGTTTTTTTTATAATCCTTTTATTTATATTGTAATATAAATTTATTTATTTATTATTATTATTATTATTATTATTATTTTTATTTTTTTTTTACATACGTTTGTTAAGTTTATAAATATGTAGTACATACAATATTTCAAAAAAATTACTCTAAACTTTGTTTTATTAAAATTTGAATATGATCGCAATTATTGGAATTTTGAAATAATCAGAGGGATTACATTATGTAAGTTGAAAATGATGTCGAACTGATGTTTTAAGTGATTTCCATCTAAAGAATGTTTCAAATGTTCAAAATTTTCAAATAATTACTCGAATAATTTTGTTAAGCATTGCACCATTTTTGATAAACAATGTTTGCAAATACCTTGATAAAACTGTTTAATGATGAAAAGCCTTTGTAAAAACTAGCTTTGGTAAAGGTTTTCAGAAAGTCTTTGGCCACATGTCTCACCCCGAATGTTTATAAAACAAGTAAAAGAAGGGCTATGTTCTCACCTGTTTGTGATATGGAGTTGACTTGTTTATTGATGTGAGTGTTCATTGTTTGTAAGTTTGTGATATTCAAGCCCTATGTTTCATTTGATTGTGTTCATAATTGTGAGTAACCGATGTCATTGTGTCTTGTATATTTGTTTTAGCTTGTGATTGTAAACCATGTTATTATCTAAGTTGTCTAAACCGAAATCAGTGTGTTTTACTTAAATCTTTATACATGGTTAGCATTGCAATTAGGGTTTTGAAGCCATGTTGAAAAAAACATTGTTAAGTTTAAAGTAGGTCTTTGGCTTCTAACCCTTACACAATCCTAGGCATGAAAACGGTAGTGGATGGTTACTAATTCAAGCATGCATGCATGCATGGAATGTACATCAAATGTTGAGTATATCGATTAGAAATCTTCAACTACGTATTCAACTTAGTTATTTTCACTCTCTTTTGATCTCTTACCGTTCTAATTTCACACCTGTATATCTTAGAGGTTACCCAAGACATGAAGAATATCGATAAAAGTATGCTCACACTTGGATTATTCAAAGAAGCATCGAACTCATAGTATTGATAGCCCTTAGACTTGGCCGAACTTAATGGGATTCGATATTGACAAGTTCGAACACAATAGAATCAAAGGAACTTGGTCATAAACCTTTGGTGTTCGCTACTACCAACATCAGTAGCCCTCGCCATAGAAATCATTTTATATCCCTTCGACCCTACTAGATTCAAACCATTTAGGATTAACCCCACTTGGACATCATGGAGAGAAGCAAGCTTGAAGGACCTGGGCTGGTTGGAGGGGTGTCGACACTGCTAGTGTCGATACAAGACTCCGCCTTTTCAAAAGAAACCCTCTGATATTAAAATTATCGATGGCAGATGGGGTTTTGATCCTAAGACCTTCGAACTTGGTAGATTCGATGGAGACTTAGTCAAACTTCTTTGGAAGGTTGTCGACATTAGTAATGTCTACAACACTTGGTTTATTTTCCATGGGAAACCATTGATCCTAACATGTTCAGCCCATACTTAGCCATATTTGGAATCCATCGACACTAACAATGTTGATGGGGAGTTTGCTGATTTTGAAGCCATCGATCCCAATAAGTTCGAAGCACCATCTTCAACCTCAAACCCTCTCCATTTCCAGATTGTTTCAGGTTCCCAAGGTGTCCCCATTCAAGTCAGTCATGGCCCAAAATGTTTGTGAAAAGGTTTATAAAAGTGGTGTGATGTCACGATTTAGGTTCAACACAAAAACCCGAAAAAATGGGTTAGATCTACGTTGAATATGTGGTTTGGAGCTCGATTTTTTTGTACTTTCTGCTTGTAGATGAAAGGATAAACGTTTTGAAACCAATATATTCCAATTCAATTAAGATTTGAAGAAGCTTGGTTGTGGGTTTTTAGAGAGAAAGTGAAATTTCTGGTTGGTGAGGCATTGAATGAGAGGATTTAGGGCTTTTATAGGCCGGGTCTTTGTACGCATGTTCGAGTTCATTCGGTTTCGCAATAACGTGTCATTTTGAAAACGTGACCTCTAAACATCATATTTTTGTAAATGGTTTTATTTTATAACATTTAGGTTGTAATTCCTAATAAATATTTTAAATCTCCTTTCATTATTCTTAAATTTAGAAAACATTAAATTTTAAATGTTTTGTCAGAAAACATAACTTACGCTCGTATTCGTATAGGTCGTCACCCATATGAACACGAATTCGTTTTGCCTTCTAACTTGGTTATCTATTTGCTAGTTTTCACATGGAATATTAAACTCAGAGATATATTTGTGTGAATCGTCACCCACGCGAATATACTGTTCATTGAACATTCTCGTCACACTATCTGTTTGTTGTTTCACTTTCGTATTCTCACAATCGTTTGTGGTTTCCAGTGTCATTGTACTTGTTTCCATTGGCTCATCTGTTATGTTGTAAGCCGTCTGATCCTCATATCGAAGCATCTGTACTACGAATGTTGTGTTTTGTCTTTTGCAACCATTGTCATTTTGTTGTTTTGTATGTATACGTTTGTCATAATATTACTGTTTATTGAACTGGCTCATTGTTTCATAACATGATATATAAGTACATGCAAGTATCTATACTTATTTTTCGTACATGTACTTATATCGTACATCAATAAAGACAATAAAAAATTGATTTCGTAAGGCCTGCAAACTCGATTCATGAGGTCCATGAACATTGCTTGTGCGTTAGTTAGCCTAAATGGCATAACCACGAACTCACAGTGTCCATATCGAGTCCTGAATGTAGTCTTTGGAATATCCTCATCATTTACTCTCAATTGATGATACCCAGATCCAAGATCAATCTTAGAGAAGCAAGTTGCTCCTAGTAGTTGATCAAACAAGTCATCGATCCGAGGAAGAGGATATATGTTCTTGATTTTTAGTTTGTTGAGCTATCTGTAGTCGACGCACATCCTGAACAAATCATCTTTGTTTTTGAAAAAGAGAACCGGAGCTCCATAAGGTGTCACACCCCGAGCCGGCGGGCTGGATCGACTTTCCCGTCAGGCGGAAGGTTCTCAGGGCGCGATATCGTGTGATAATCGAAATGATCAGATTGTTTACATGACACATGATATATAATTAGAAATGCAAAGATGACATTCAATACATAGAATTACAAAGTTAAATTACACAGTATGTGTTCATAATTTAACTAAGTAAATCTACTCAAAAGAATCATATAGTTTCTATCTTGTATATGCACAAGATATACAAAAGAGATTCATAATGTCCTCAAAAGTATATGCATCCAAAAAGTAAGCTAGGTCTTCTATAAAGTCCTCTAACTTAAGCCCTGATGTTTTGGTGGCTAAACCTGTCCGTCACATGAGAAAACATGCGTTTAAAACAAACAGTCAACATTATGTTGGTGAGTTCATATGTTTTAGTAAATGGAAAACGATTGAAATTTGATATTCCAAATTCATGATACCACACACAAGTCTGGTTTTAAATTGATTTGCCTTATCAAAAACCAATGTACTCTCCATAGTTACACCTACAAATAGTATATCGTCCATCTCAGCACATTTATATATAGGGCATACATATCGAATGAAGCCGCCAGCCCACCACATGCTTAACTGAACTCCATAAATCCTGTATTGTAACTATGGATACCCATTTCATCTCATACATAAATCCCTAATTTGATTTTCCCCATTATTTAGAATAGAGACATATTTGTCTCTGTTAGCCATTCCTTACGGAGTAGCCCGACCTGTAGATATCCCCCAACGATACCTATGAGATAGAGACTTAATAGTCTCTGTTAGCTGATCATTACTGATTAGCCCGGAGTGTAAGATATCCCCCAACGATATCTAGAGCAAAACTTAATAGTCCCTGTGACTGTCAGTACTGACCAGTCCGGCCTGTAAGATATCGTCTCCATAATATCCATTAGGGTGAGACTTAATTGTCTCTATGCCTGTCACTACAGATAAATTTGAAATGCATGATATCCTCTCCATGATATCTAGAGGGACGAGACTTAAGGGTCTCGATGACTGTCATTTCTGACAAGTCCTTATTGTAAGATATCCTCTCCATGATATCTATAAGGATGAGACTTAAGAGTCTGTGTGACTGTCATTTCTAACCAGTCTGTGTGACTGTCGTTAATTAGAATGATAGCACATTTAGTGCCCGGCATGATCCCAATTGATTATCCGACACCATAGAAATTATATTGAACTCTACCCATTCTGATATATATATATATATATATATATATATATATATATATATATTGATTATTGTGATTATCATGCATTTGAATACTTTATCAAAATCTCAGATAATGATTCACACCCTTCGTTAATGTATCACTACCATTTTAATCAAATGATGTGATCTTAATGAAATGAATACAAATGTTATGATCTTTAGTCTTTAACATTGTTTTATAAGATCTTGTCTTATAAAAGAGTGTTAGCATATGTGGGAGATGACATCATGAAGCTATGTTATCCTAATGTCATCCTTGATATCATAAGTAATTGTCTCAACTGTTATCTCAATGTTATGTGTGCTCAATGACTTTAACACGTGTTATAAGAACTTGTCTTATTACAATGTGTTAGAAAATGTTGTGAATGATGTCATCATGAAATTATATTTTCATGAATATCATTCTTGCTATCTCTAGTAAATGTCTTAGTGACATCTCGTTGTCATCTCAGTGTCATAATAATGAAGTGTTATAAGATCATATCTTAATACACTTATGTTATTCAAATGATTTGATGATATCTTGAAGTTATATTATCAAGTATCATCCTGATTATGGCATAATGGCCATTTCACTCACAAACATACACATATTGATATGACAGAAATTTAGATGATAATGACAAGTCTTTATTCTCATAATCAATAACAATTGAATTAATTCACTAAAATTTTTAAATAAATAAAATAGTTTAGCATGTTTCTCAGCCCCGCATTTAAAATCAAAAGATTAGAAAAGGGGCATATGAACTCACCTGGATGTTTAAGTGGTTGGCTAAGACTCAAAAAATGCACGCGCTCACTTGTTGTGATGATGTTGTATTCACGATCCTGTGTTTGATTTGTTTGTGTTCACATCGTTAACATTAGTATATGTTTAATAGTTGTGATGAGAACTGTGCAATCCGACTAAGTGTCCTAGACCTCACTAATGAGTTACTATGTTTATTACTATATAGTTTTATGATATTATTTCCAATAAACCCTTAACCATTAGCTCACTTGATGTGAATAAAGCTTGTATTAAAATAATACATGTTATTAAATTATTAGAAACATAATGTTTTTGAGCTTTCATGTTTCACTTACTATTTTATATAAACTTATATTTATTTTGTAAAAGAACTTATTTATATAGTATTAGTCAAAATATTTAATTAAAAGACCATGTTTAATTTATAAAATATTCAAGTTATGTTATGAAAAACCCTCAAATCTTCTAAACCTTGAAAGTAAAATCTCCTTAATAAAAATGTTGTGGTTAAACTTGAATTGATGAACAAGGCATGTTGTTACTTAACTTTATTTTAATGAAAACACTGAATTATTTAAACCTTCATGTTGAATATGTTAAAATTAGTTTTGATAGTAATAGCATAGAAGAGTCCCTAGGTTATAGTCTTATGTTCTCTACATGAAGGGTCCCTAGGTTATAGTCTAGGCAAAACCGTTTAAATACATGACCTATATTTCTCTATAACAATGGCTCTGATACCAATCCGTCACACCCGAGCCGGCGGGCTGGATCAAGTTTCCCGTCGGGCGGAAATTTCTCGGGGCGCGATATCGTGTGATAATCGAAATGATCAGATTGTTTACATGGAATATGATATATAATGAAAAATGCTAACATGACATTCAATAAATAGAATTAGAAAGTTAAATTACATAGTATGTGTTCATAATTTAACTAAGTAAATCTACTCAAAAGAATCATATAGTTTCTATCTTGTATATGCACAAGATATACAAAAGAGATTCATAATATCCTCAAAAGTATATGCATCCAAAAAGTATTATAGGTCTTCTATAAAGTCCTCTAACTTAAGCCCTGATGTTTTGGTGACTAAACCTGTTCATCACCTGTGAAAACATGCGTTTAAAACAAACAGTCAACACTAGGTTGGTGAGTTCATAAGTTTTAGTAAATGGAAAATGATTGAAATTTGATATTCCCAATTCATGATATCACACACAAGTATGCTTTTAAATTTACTTGCTTTATCACACACCAATGTTTTCTCCATAGTTACATTTACAGATAATATATCGTCCAGTTAAGCACATTTATATATAGGGCATACATATCACGAATGAAGCCGCCAGCCCACCACATGTTTAACTGAACTCCATACCACATGTATTGTAACTATGGATACCCATTTCATCTCACACATAAATCCCCAATTTGATTTTCCCCAATATTCAGAATAGAGACATAATTGTCTCTGTTAGCCATTCCTTAAGGAGTAGCCCAGCCTGTAGATATCCCCCAATGATACCTACGAGATAGAGACTAAATAGTCTTTGTTAGATGATCATTAGTGATTAGCCCGGAGTGTAAGATGTCCCCCACGATATCTAGAGCAAGACTTAATAGTCCGTGTGACTGTCAGTACTGACCAGTCCGGCCTATAAGATATCCTCTCCATAATATCTATTAGGGTGAGACTTAATTGTCTCTATGCCTGTCATGACTGATAAATTTGAAATGCAAGATATCCTCTCTATGATATCTAGAGGGATGAGACCTAAGGGTCTCGATAACTGTCAATTCTGACCAGTCCTGATTGTAAGATATCCTCTCCTTGATATCTATAAGGGTGAGACTTAAGAATCTCCGTGACGGTCATTTCTGACCAGTCCGAAAGGTAAGATATCCTCTCCATGATATCTATAAGATATGCTTAAGTTCCCCACCATTTTCTCTGCCGTTAATTAAAATGATAGAACATTTAATGACCGGCGTGATCCCAATTGATTAACCAACACCATTGAAATTATATTGAACTCTACCCATTCTGATATATATAAAGATTATTGTGATTATCATGCATATGAATACTATATCAAAATCTCAGATAATGATTCACACCCTTCGTTAATGTATCATTACCATTTTAAACAAATGATGTGATCTTAATGAAATGGATACAAATGTTATGATCTTTATTCTTTAACATTGTTTTATAAGATCTTGTCTTATAAAACAATGTTAGTATATTTGGGAGATGACATCATGAAGCTATGTTATCATAATGTCATCCTCGATATCACAAGTAATTGTCTCAACTGTTATCTCAATGTTATATGTTCTCAATGACTTTAACACGTGTTATAAGAACTCATCTTATTACACTATGTTAGCAAATATGGTGAATGATGTCATCATGAAATTATATTTTCATGAATATCATTCTTGCCATCTCTAGTAGTTTTCTTAGTGATATCTCTTTGTCATCTCAGTGTCATAATAACGAAGTGTTATAAGATCATATCTTAATACACTTATCTTATTCAAATGATTTGATGATATCTTGAAGTTATATTATCAATTATCATCCTGATTATGGCATAATGACCATTTCACTCACAAACATACACATAATGATATGACAGAAATTTAGACGATAATGACAAGTCTTTATTATCATAATCACATAACAATTGAAGTATGCACTAAAACTTTTAAATAAATAAAAGAATTTTGCATGTTTCTCAGCCCCGCATTTAAAATCAAAAGATTAGAAAAGGGGCATGGGAACTCACCTGGATGTTGTAGTGGTTGACTAAGACTCAAGAAATGCACGCGCTCACTTGTTGTGATGATGTTGTATTCACGATCCTGTGTTTGATTTGTTTGTGTTCACATCATTAACATTAGTATATGTTTAATAGTTGTGATGAGAACTGTGCAATCCGACTAAGTGTCCTAGACCTCACTAATGAGTTACTATGTTTATTACTATATAGTTTTATGATATTATTTCCAATAAACCCTTAACCATTAGCTCACTTGATGTGAATAAAGCTTGTATTAAAATAATACATGTTTCTAAATTATTAGAAACATAAAGTTTTTGAGCTTTCATGTTTCACTTACTATTTTATATAAACTTAGGTTTATTTTGTAAAAGAACTTATTTATATAGTATTAGTCAAAATATTTAATTAAAAGACCTTGTTTAATTTATAAAATATTCAAGTTATGTTATGAAAAACCCCCAAATCTTCTAACCCTTGAAAGTAAAATCTCCTTAATAAAAATGTTGTGGTTGAACTATAATTGATTAACAAGGCATGTTGTTACTTAACTTTATTTTAATGAAAACACTGATTATTTAAACCTTTATGTTGAATATGTTAAAGTTAGTTTTGATAGTATTAGCCTAGAAGAGACTAGTATCGATATTACTTAGGATGGGTTAACCAACTTTAAATTTTTTACTGATATTAGATAGTTCCAAAGTGCTCTTTATTGAAATTGTATTTAGTTTATTGAATTGCATTGATAGTATTTAAGTTACATATATATATTGAGTTAATATCGATGGGTCCACGCACACAACACTAATGTCTAAGTCTGTTAACAATCCTCTTGGACCTCCACCAACACTAGTTAGCACAAATCCATCCCAAGACTTTTAGTTTGATTTATACTGTTTGTTTTTGACTTTATCTTGCTTGGACCAGGTCATTGTATCAATTGGATTAAGTAGAGTTAACTGAAGCTGATGATCCAAGAAATTATCAAAGAAGAGAGGTTCCAACAACACTTAGATATTTCCAAGTCAAGGCTGCCGATACTGTTAGTTTCGACAACAGCATTCTTCTTGGCTATAATCGATGAAACTTGGTCTTGAAATACTTGGATCATAAGGCTGTAACTACCAGAATCAATCTTGTTTAATATTGATGGCTGTAACTTCGACCCACATTCGATGAACTTAGTATCACCCTCATCGATAGTAACAGTATCGGTAGGGTCTTTTCTTCGATGTTGCTGCCGTCGAGACTATCATTATCGACTGGGTTGAGGTTCATCAATCTTGCAGGTCATCGGAATTAGCCATCTCAGGGAGATTCCATCAAAACAGGACCGTCGACCTTGCCAAACTCAATGACAAAATCATCTGCTGCTACAGTGTCATCGACACTATTCACCCCAACTACTAGCCATCGATATTAGCTTTTTCCAATCTTCTCTGCTTTCTTTAAACCTACTAACCCAAATGATATCAAGATCCTTGTGTTTCTAGTCCATTTTGGAGTTAGTCTTTGTAACAGCAGTGCCGGAACCGTAGCCAGAACAGTAACGCGTACAGTAGATCAGGTACGAACTATGTGTAGTAGACGTGTACTATCTTCAATTGATGTTCAATATGAATCAATTACGCATTTATTTCAGAAACATATTGCAAATCCATGGTTTAACATTCAGAATCATATCTACAGCATAGAACAGTTATGTGAATGTTAGTTAGGATTCTATTATGTATAAACATATGTGAGATTGTACAGAACAAAACAATAACGCACGTCGTTATTTGAAAATTAAATTGACGGAGTATTCGTGTGAGTGACGATTCGCACGAAAGTTTAACGTTCTGAAAGATGTTGTGACAACCAGAAAATTTTTGATTCACAAAAACTTTTGCTTCTCAAACACTACAACAACAACCAAATTTTGGGATGAAATTTCTTTCATCAAGGGGATGATGTGACACCCGACAATTTCAGGTAAATTGCAACTTTTACACTCCACGTATTTCACATTCATACTTGTTGCATTTCATTTAATTATGTTTAATTAGATGAGTCAAACACACACAACTGCGAAACGATAGTATTGCACATTGGTTTTGGAAACCAAATGGGGCAAACACAACACTAACACAAAACAATAATTCAGGGAATTATTGAATCGTGCAATACAAAACACACACACGAGTCTCACGAACGTTGGTGATCAATCAAACTTATGTGCTATTATATGATTATGTGCTAAACACGCATTAGGTGTTTAGGATAAACGTTGGGAATCGATCACGAGCGAAATCGAATCATCGAAATCGAAAAACAAGAAAATGGACCCATCGCGGTACGCAGAGGTCCTTTGGCGAAAGGCTTCACGATACGGGAAGCAAACCGGGATTTGGGACTCCCGAATCCCATCGCGATACGCGACGAAGATTCTGATTGGCCTTCGCGGTACGCGAAGGCCATGCAGATCAAAATTTTTATAAAATCAATCCCATTGTCTTTCTATCCGATCTTTAACCATTTTCTTCGAACAATCTTGTGTATACTCAACCAAGGCCCACAAAAATCCACCCTCTTGTCATCTGGAAACCTTATTGAAGCTATATTTGGGAGATTTGAAGACATTGGAGCCCAAGGAGAAGTCCTAGAAGCCAACCTCAAGCTAGGATTTTATCATCAGCCTTCATTCCAGTTTCTAGGAGCTATTCAAGCACAAATCGACACATCTAAGGTAGTTTACTTGCTTATTAGTAGCTAGATCGAACATGCAATGGGTGAAAACCCACATGCATTAACATCCACACACATGCAACTCCATGTGGCTCTTGTGCACGAAATTTGTTGATGATCTAGAGTTATTTTGATATAGATTACTGATTTTAGAGTCTAGGAATGTTGGATTTGAATTTGGTTGCGTTATTGTTGATTTGATGATGTTTTTGTGAAACTTGCCATAAAAGGAAACTTTTATGTGCATGTCTTAGATTTGTGATGATCTAGACATGTTAGACATGTTAGACATGTCTAGATATTGTTAAATGTATATTGAGGTGTTTAGAAACACATTTGGATATTTGATTTTGTCAAAAACATGATTTTGTATAAACTTTCTATAAATGGAAACTTTTGTAAATCAAAAGAGGGCTTTTGATGTTTACGAATGTTTTGATGAACTTTGATTCTTGAAATATGTTTAAAAATGATTTCTAAGTATATTGGGAACTTGGATTTGCGAAAACAAGTTTTTAAACGGATACTTTCCAAATAAGGAAACTTTATTTGGGCAAAACGGCGTAAATGATGATTTATGCGCAAACGATGTGTTTTAAATGTTAAAACATGATTTTATAAACATATTAATGGTATTAGTTTTATGAAATGGGAATTCATAGCTACACTTTCCTAAAATGGAAACTTTCCAAAAATGGTAATCTGTACGACTAGGGTCATAGGATACATGTAAGTGTCCTACTTGTACTTATGACACATTGGATGGTCATAACACAAGCAACGTGTCACCATCGATTCGTCGAGTCTCACTAGTCAACACACACACACACACACGGTTGAGCACACCGAAACTTGGAGTTGTATGGGATACAACACACCACAAAACACGTACTCACACCTATATGGTTATAGGTGCTTACTAGCAGGACTGCTAGCATTCGCAGACGCGAACACACGATAACCGGAAACTGCACTATCAAGTGAGTTCACGGCCCCTTTTTTACTTTTCTATCTTTGGGGTAGAAAACATTGCATGCTAAGCTGTTTTATGAACAACTCATTTTATTTGCATATGGACATGCTTTATCACTATATGTATATGTGCGGACCACATCACAACTAAAAGTCCTCGTGATACTCCACGGACTGTTAGTAACGCGTAGCGCCTAGCGTCGGAATCTTGAATAGTATTATTTGGGCCTGACAAGCCCCACCCATCGCGCCTGGGAGGCCAACCCGACTGGAGGTCGGAATGGGTTCAATATTGACCAACACTTTGCCATTGTCTTGTGATGGACATGGCGGGAGGCACCACTGTCAGCTTCGGTACAAACCCGCATATAATATAACTGTATTGACTAGCTATCAATCGATACTGCATTGTAATGATATGTAAATCACAAACTCTTACTTTAAACATTGGATGTTTACTGCTTATGTAAAACCTGTGCTCTCACCAACCTTTGTGTTGATCCTTTTACTCGCATGTTTTCTCAGGTAACTAAGGCACGCGCACAAGGATTAGGATGCTAGGATGGAGTCGCATGCATCTGCTTAAGTGTCTTAGGATATTTTGAGAACATTTATCTATTTGACATGTTATGTAATATTAAACATCTTTTAACGTTTCCGCAAACTGTAACCTTATGTTTCGTTTTGAAAACCGTTTTATGAATGCTTCCGCTGATCATGAACATCAAATTTGTTTTGATAACTTATACTTTACTTCCGCAACTCTGACTTTACAAAAATGTTTTATCCAAGTTATTGGATGTATGTATGCAACCAGACATATAGGTCTCGCAATAGTGTGACCGGAGACTGCGATCCTGTAAGATCAGTCCAGTCGCGCCCCCTCGCACAGGCCGGGGAGGCCGGGGTGCGACAGATTGGTATCAGAGACTCCGGTTATTGCGAATTAGGTTTGGATTTAGTAAACTTAGTCTATAACCACTAGTCTCCACACAACACATAGCGCTTAGTATTGTGATACTAGCATACATGACGTCACCATCGTCACCGCATGTGATTACACATGACGGGGAGGAGCCGATACCTCTACATATTTTCTTTCAATAACTACCACACACACTGTATTAGTCATCAGACATACACTAACACCTATTCTCGCTATGAAGATCATGGCTGGAAGACGCGGAGGACGCAGGAACGCGGGAGGACGTGGAAACATTAACCTCACTCAAGCTGAATTGAACGTACTTATCAATGAGCTAGTTGAAGAGGCGCTTGCTGCACGGGAAGCCACCCGTAATCAAAACCCACTGAACCAAGGTGATGAGTCTTATTTCACACTCACCTTGCATCACAATCACTAGTTTCCAATTGAACACGTTTGCCAATACTGAATTCAACTCTATTCTTTGCATGTCTTAGGAGCAAACCTCAACCCTCCCCTCTGCACATTCAAAATGTTTCTGGACTGCAAACCTCTCTTCTTCAGCGGTACAGAGGGTGACGTTGGGCTATTACGCTGGATAGAGAAGGCAGAGTCGGCCTTCGCCATGAGCAATTGTAGGAACGAGGACTGAGTCAAGTTCACTGCGGGGACATTTGAGGGAGCTGTCCTCACTTGGTGGAATGCCAACGTCCAGAATCTAGGGTTGGATGCAGCCAACGTCCGACCTTGGGATGACTTCAAGAGGATGCTGAACCGCGAATACTGTCCTCGTGGTGAAGTACAGAAACTGGAAGCAGAATTTTGGAACCACAAGATGGTTGGTTCCGAGGTTGAGGCTTACACAGCCCGATCGTATGAGCTGGCACACCTGTGCCCGGAAATGGCAACCCCACCCTTCAAACACATAGAGAAGTATATTGAGGGACTACCACCTCAAATACAGGGCATGGTACTCTCTGCTGACCCCATCACCATGAAACAAACCGTGCGACTAGCCCACAAGCTCACTGATTCAGCGGTCGCACAAGGACTCTTACCACCCCGCGGTGCTGTAACCACAACCATTGACAACAAACGTAAATGGGATAGCACCCAAAGCAAAACATCCACTCTCCAACCACCACCTCAGCAACGTAAGTTTGGGTTGTCTCAAGCTTACGCACCACCCATCCCAACCTCTCAAACCACAAGAACCTATGCAGGCAAACACCCCAAGTGCAACAAATGCAACTTACACCATGCCTTGGGACAATGCGGCTCTATCCGATGCCAACGGTGTGGCAAAGGAGGACATCTTGCCAAGGATTGTAGAGGCGAGATACTTGCAAAGACCCCACAATCACAACAACAACAACTTGAAGCACCGAAGGGCTGCTTCGGATGTGGAAAGCCAGGGCACTTCAAGAGGGACTACCCACATCTGAAAAACAACAACAATAACGGGAACAACAACGGTCCGAAGGGACGAGCCTTCGTGATCGGGGCAAAGGAGGCCAGAAAAGATCCCAACCTTGCAACTGGTACGTATCTCTTAAACGATAATTATGCTTCTGTATTGTTTGACATTGGAGCTGAGAAAAGCTTTATATCTAAGGATTTTAGTGATATACTTTCCATTACCCCAATACCCTTAGAGTCTGAATATACAGTAGAGCTAGCTGATGGTAAATTGATTGTAACTAAGCACATTCTGAGAGAATGCACACTAGAGCTAGCAAACGAAAAATTTAATATTGACCTCATGCCGGTTACACTAGGCAGTTTTGATGTCGTAGTGGGCATGGATTGGCTGTCTGAAAACCAAGCTGAAATCATTTGCCACGACAAGGTTGTACGTATACCCCTCCCTAGTGGAGAAACCTTAGACATCAGGGCGAGAGAAGTGACACCCCTCTGAACATCATCTCGTGCATGAAAGCTCACAAATGCTTACAAAAGGGATACACAGCTATTCAGGCGCTTATCACCGACAAGACAGAAGAGGAGAAGAGAATAGAAGACATCCCAGTCGTATGCGACTATCCCGACGTATTTCCTGAGGATCTACGAGGACTTCCTCCGCCTCGACAAGTGGAATTTCGCATAGACCTCGTGCCGGGAGCAGCACCAATCGCACGAGCACCCTATCGACTTGCACCTTCGGAGATGCAGGAACTGTCCAATCAACTGCAGGAGTTGCTGGACAAGGGTTTCATTAGACCAAGCTTATCACCTTGGGGAGCTCCAGTACTGTTCGTGAAGAAGAAGGATGGCACGTTTCGGATGTGCATCGACTACCGTGAGCTAAACAAAGTAACAATCAAGAATCGTTATCCCTTACCTCGCATCGACGATCTGTTCGATCAACTGCAAGGATCAAGTTACTACTCTAAGATCGATCTGCGTACCATCAACTGAGAATTCAGGAGGAAGATATCCCAAAAACAGCTTTTCGCACTCGGTATGGCCATTATGAGTTTTTGGTCGTGCTATTTGGGCTGACAAACGCACCCGCAGTATTCATGGATCTCATGAATAGAGTGTGCAAACCCTACCTGGATAAGTTTATCATTGTTTTCATCGATGATATTCTCATCTACTCGAAGACTCAGGAAGAACACAAAGAGCATCTTTAATTGGCTCTTGAACTGCTGCGACAAGAGAAGCTGTACGCTAAACTCTCAAAGTGCGAATTCTGGATTCGAGAAGTCCAATTCTTAGGTCATGTTGTGAATGAACAAGGGATACATGTGGATAAATCCAAGATAGAGGCTATCAAGAACTGGGAAGCACCAAAGACCCCAACTGAGGTGCGACAATTCCTAGGCTTGGCAGGCTATTATCGACGATTTATTGAAGGATTTTCCAAGATAGCCCAACCCCTTACATCCTTAACCCATAAAGACAAGAAATATCTCTGGACTGACAAACAAGAAGCTGCATTCCAACTTCTCAAGCAGAAGCTCTGTAGTGCACCTATGTTATCTCTTCCTGATGGAACGGATGACTTCGTAGTATATTGCGATGCCTCAATACAAGGACTCGGCTGTGTGCTGATGCAGCGAGAGAAGGTGATCGCATATGCTTCCCGACAATTGAAAGTCCACAAGAAAAACTACACCACCCACGACTTGGAACTTGGAGCCGTAGTATTCGCACTCAAGATCTGGAGACACTACCTGTATGGTACAAAGTGTACGATATACACTGATCACAAGAGTCTCCAACACATATTCGAGCAGAAGGAACTGAACATGCGACAGCGTCGCTGGCTCGAGCTTCTCAATGACTATGAGTGCGCTATCAAGTATCACCCAAGGAAGGCCAATGTTGTGGCCGATGCCCTAAGTCGGAAAAATACCTCGAAACCCAAGAGGGTACGAGCTTTACAAATCACCATCCATCCAATCTCCCTGACCAGATACGTATTGCCCAGGTGGAGGCACTAAAAGCAGAAAACCTAGCGGCTGAATCACTAAGTGGAATGGAGTAACAACTCCAGGTAAAAGCCGATGGCTTACATTATTTCATGGAACGCGTCTGGGTTCCACATCACGGAAACTTACTAGACCTTGTGATGGACGAGGCTCACAAATCCTGGTATTCCATTCACCCATGATCTGATAAGATGTGTCATGATCTGAAAATACTATACTGGTGGCCACACATGAAAGCTGACATTGCCACCTACGTGAGCAAATGCTTGACTTGTGCCAAAGTCAAAGTAGAGTACCAGAAACCCTCTGGATTACTCACACAACCTGAGATCCCCATGTGGAAGTGGGAACAAATATCCATGAATTTCATTACCAAATTACCCCGTACTCCTAATGGATGTGACACTATCTGGGTAATTGTGGATCGACTGACCAAGTCAACACATTTCCTTGCGATCAAGGAAAACGACAAGATGGAAAAACTGGCTCGAATCTACGTTAAGGAAGTAGTCTTGCGTCATGGAGTGCCAATATCCATCATTTCAGATCGAGACGCTAGATTCACCTCTAACTTCTGGAAATCATTGCAAAAGTCGCTTGGTACGCGGTTGGATATGAGTACAGCATACCTTCCACAAAATGACGGCCAAAGTGAACGCACGATACAAACCCTCGAAGATATGCTACGGGCATGCGTAGTAGCCTTTGGAAACAGCTGGGAAACTCACTTACCGTTAGTGGAGTTCTCCTACAACAACAGTTACCACACAAGCATCAACGCAGCGCCTTTCGAGGCCCTCTATGGCAGGAAATGACGATCACCCATCTGTTGGGCGGAAGTGGGCGACAGTCAGCTCACTGGCCTGGAACTTGTACACGAAACTACGGAGAAAATCGTGCAAATCAGAAACCATATGTCAACAGCTCGCGATCGTCAAAAGAGCTATGCCGACAAACACCCAAAGCCCCTGGAATTTCAAGTAGGAGATAAACTCATTCTGAAAGTATCGCCATGGAAAGGCGTCATTCGTTTTGGTAAATGAGGCAAACTAAATCCACGGTATATTGGGCCATTCGAAATCCTGAAGCGGATTGGTCCAGTGGCATACCAACTCAACTTACCAGCCGAACTCGACGGAGTTCACAACGTGTTTCACGTCTCAAACTTGAAAAAGTGCCTATCTGACGAAACACTTTTGATTCCACTGGATGAGATCCGGGTGGATGAACAACTACGATTCAAAGAGGAACCGGTCGAAATCATGGACCGTGAGGTCAAACAACTCAAGCAGAGTCGAATTCTGATTGTCAAAGTCTGATGGAACTGTAACGCGGACCTGAATTCACGTGGGAACATGAAGATCAGATGATGCGCAAATATCCCCATCTCTTCAAACAGACAACGTCGAACCCTGACAACAACAAATAAATTTTGGGAAAAAATATCCTTTCAACAAGGGGATGATGTGACAACCATAAAATTTTTGTTTCTCAAACACTTTTGCTTCTCAAACACTACAACAACCAAATTTCGGGACGGAATTTCTTTCAACAAGGGGATGATGTGACACCCGACAATTTTAGGTAAATTGCAACTCTTAAACTCCACGTATTTCACATTCATACTTGTTGCATTTCATTTAATTATGTTTAATTAGATGAGTCAAACACACACAACTGCGAAACGATAGTTTGAGGAACTATAGAATCGTACATTGCACATTGGTTTTGGAAATCAAGTGGGGCAAACACAACACTAACACAAAACAATAATTCGGGGAATTATTGAGTTGTGCCAATACATGTTGATTATGGTTAATCAAGCATGCAAACGGTTCGTAAGACACGAACACAAACTATCGAAGATAATTCAAGGAATTATCAAAACACACACACGAGTCTTACGAACATTGGTGATCAATCAAACTTATGTTCTATTATGTGATTATGTGCTAAACATGCATTAGGTGTTTAGGATAAACGTTGGGAATCGATCACGAGCGAAATCGAATTATTGTAATCGAAAAACAAGAAAATGGACCCATCGCGGTACGCAGAGGTCCTTTGGTGAAAGGCTTCACGATACGCGAAGCAAACCGGGAGTCGGGACTCCCGAATCCCATCGCGATACGCGATGAAGATTCTGATCGTCCTTCGCAATACGCGAAGGCCATGTAGATCTAAATTTTTATAAAATCAATCCCATTGTCTTTCTATCCGATCTTTAACCATTTTCTTCGAAAATCTCGTCTATACTCGACCAAAGCCCACAAAAATCCACCCTCTTGTCATCTGGAAACCTTATTGAAGCTATATTTGGGAGATTTGAAGACATTGGAGCCCAAGGAGAAGTCCTAGAAGCCAACCACAAGCTAGGATTTTATCATCAGCCTTCATTCCAGTTTCCAGGAGCTATTCAAGCACAAATTGACACATCTTTTTTTTGAACGGAAATTTGGATCACTGAAAGGTCATAGACCCACCCGATCATATCCATACCCAATAGGAGGAAACCCACTATAGGTGAGAGAAAACTGTAACAACAGTGTCGAAACCGGTGCCAGAACAGTGATCGCAACAGTAGCACAAACAGTAAACAGACACCAACTATACACATTCCATTCTATTTCATGTTCATATTGATAGTTAAAGTCATTTCACATTATCAAACAAAAGATTCATAAACATTTAGCAGAAAC
The DNA here is from genome assembly GCA_009363875.1 of Mikania micrantha. Taxonomy (NCBI): domain Eukaryota; kingdom Viridiplantae; phylum Streptophyta; class Magnoliopsida; order Asterales; family Asteraceae; genus Mikania; species Mikania micrantha. The sequence continues at coordinate 20,393,548 of CM018685.1, forward strand.
TAAGTACATAACAATGGTTCTTGAGTCAGGTAATTATCTGGCAACACTGAACCATCATGGGTTTATTTGTTAGGATCTATTAGGATAGCACGTATGCAAGGCTAATCAAAACAATACAATAACAGTTGTTGTTACGGAATGTTAAACCGACGGACTGTTCGTATAGGTGACGATCTGTACGAATAGATCTGACAGTTTAATGATCTGAAACGATGATTGTAAATTAGACAACAAAATCAGAAAGTGAAACGTACGATCGTGTTCGTACAGTTAGCGCTCTGTACGAAGACGCGCGTAAGTGACGTTTTCTGACGAAACGAAAGACGACTCGAACGATAATAATTATAAGGAAATAAAATATTTCCTGTTTTACAATTTTGAAACTCATCATAAATAAATTAAAGCAAAACTGTTTTAATTTAGACGCGTAATATTTATGAGTTTCGATAAATAAATTAGGAAAATATCATTTAATGTCATTACTAGAAATAGCCATTTCCCAAACATATAAAATAAAACCTTTTATTTAGATTACGTAATTATACGCGTTACGATCCGGAAACGCGATGAAGACGTGAACCGAGCAAACGAAATGAACCCGAATACCCTCGGGGTATATAAACGTGGAAAGAACCAATTTCTTTCATTTTTCAAGTTTCTCTCTCTCTCTAAACACTCTCTCCCGTCACCTCTCTCTCTCTCTAAAATTCTTCATCTTCAACCTTCAAGATCTCACTCGTTTGGAGACGAAATTGGGCGTTTTTGGTGTCCACGCGTAGCTAGGAACGAACTCTACATGAAAGTACAACCGATCTGAGATTTCAACCAGCTATTTTCGAGGTATGATGCTTTTAACTTCACGAAAATTAGGGTTTTGTCATGGTTTCTTTGTTGATCGAACATCACCATAAAGAAATCGACCATAGGACTAATCTTTGAACCCCACCAACTCGAATACTTAGTCGAGGATACCAGCAACAAAGGACCGACCAAACCGTGAGTTGAGGCTGCAAAAGGTTGAGAAACCTGTACAGGTTCGTGGGGTTCCAAGGGTGACGAACCAGTTGGCCAGAGATGAAGGTGAGCGAACCATTCCCTTCGACGAACCTATCATCTTCCACGAACCTAGGGCTCGTCAGGTCATGGCCGAACCTATCAGTACATGGCAAGTTCGCCGAACCCAACGTGCATGGCGAACCCTCAGTTAGAGGCTGATGAACCTTGTTGCTTCTGGTTACTTCATCGAACCTATTAGACCAGCCGAACCCTATCCTAGGAACGAACCCTGCTTCCATTAACGAACCTGCAACAGTAGTCAACTACCGAACCTAGCCATCTACGAACCCTTAGCCGAACCCAGTGGTGTTGGCCGAACTCTAGAAGGGCTGCGAACCATCTCACTAGTGGCGCACCCTCCTGCGAACCTATCACTCCCAGGTGGCCGAACCTTTGGTGCATGGAACGAACCATTCCCAGTTAAGCACGCAGAGCCGAACCATACCCAATAGGTTCGCTGCATATTTCGTTAATTTTGAAGTGTTAGTCGAAGCCCAAGTCCAATATGTTAGTTTCAAATCGGCCCAAGTAAATTTAATTGGTCCAACTGTTTGGCCCAAGGCCATGCTCCATTCGGCCCAAGCAGGAACTTGATTGGCCCACGTGTTGTAATGGCCCAACAATTTCAAGTTGGCTCATTGGGGAGGAAATTGACCGAGACTTTATTCACACTTAGTCGTTTAATTAAATTGGCTCACATAACTTTCTAAGGCCCAATAACCTTATGATTAGGCCAAGACCACTTAAATTGGCCCAATATCTAAGGTTGACCCGTTGTACATTCGATTAAGTTAGATATTAACCAATCGGGTCACAATGGCAATTTAGGCCTAAGATAAGGCCCACAAGATCTAAACTTCAATAAAAGCAATGTTAGGGTTAACTATAAATTCAACATAGGATATTCTAGCACACTTATGGTATGTAATCATTGTAGGGGACGATCATTCAATTGGTTAAACACAAATGAGTCTTCTTAAGCTAAGATATCAATATCATGAGAGGAATACATTCGGGATGGAAAACAAGAACCTAAAGGTTATGGTTTGACTTAAATGTTAACACCTAAACCATTGGGAATTTCAAGGACACATGATTAATCTAAATGGTTATTTACACCATCTAGGTTAATGACTTAATAAGCAAACAAGAGATCATTTGAAAATCAAAGTTTATTAAAGGGCCCAAGAACGGCCCAATGGGTTTAATTTCAGCCCATCATGTTTAATTTCACTTTTCTTAAATTAATTATGTTTTTCATAAAAGAAATTATATTATAGACCTTAACAAAATAATTAAATGATTTCTTAAATAAATGATTAACTTAAAAGGTAATAAATTGAAAATGTTTTACTTAAATACTTTAGATGCTTTATGTGGGATTTGGGTTACTAATGGGTAATAGTTTAACTTAGATAGAAGAAATTCTAGAAACACACTAGTAATCTAGGACACGTAGTTGCACATCGAGACCAAACCATAGATACGACAATTCCTGCAGGTACTTATCGTATTCGAATTCTTTAAAATAACTCAGGTGCTAAACATACTTAGGCAACAATCAAAGAGTGCGCATATCTTTTGTGGTTCATTGCACGGCAACACAGGTGAGTTCATTGCCCCTTTTCTAACATTTTTGTTTTAAAACGCGGGGCTGAGAAGCATGCGTAAACTGTTTATTTAAATTGTTTACTTAAATGCTTTTAAATTGATATGTTTTACATATTTATAAATGTTATCCTAGACCATGTCTAGGAAGATTTTATGCAGTTTTACTAACTGAGTTACTTATAAATTAAGTGAATATTCTGATTTAAACTAAAAGATTTCAATAGATCAAAACATTTCAAAAGAATCACATCAAACATTTTGATAAATCAAGTGGGTGAATTCAAGGAATCAAACCAAACATTTTGACAAATCAAGTGGGTGAATTCAAGGAATCAAACCAAACATTTTGACAGATCAAGTGGGTGAATAAAAGGAAATCAAATCAAACATTTTGACAAACAAGTGTGGGACTTCAAGAAATCAAACAAAACAATCTTTGCAAAGACAACATTCAATGTTCTACAAACCAAGTGTTTGTTGAATAATTAATCAAGTGTACAATCGATCAATGAATCTAGTATTCTATGATCAACGCATCAAGTACATCTTGTGACAGAATCAGACGACTCAATAAATCATTTTCAAGGGAAAATCTGGGAAATATCAGAGATAGCATACGCCAAAAACAGACGAAACATAAAATCCTGCATTTCAAGAAGTCCTAGCTAGACCGTTTGACTTGTAGGTTGTATGTTTGAGGATATTTACAGTTTCCCTAACTACTAAGTACCTAGATTGACAGACTAGTCTACTCGAGTATGACCACAGCCACAATCATTAGGACTTAGATTTTATTAAATGTTTATTTATTTATTAAATTAAGCATTTATAACTGTTTATACAATTACTATGGTTGATCATATTGTGTGATGAACTTATGAAATCAACATGGATTTCAAATGATTGTAATTACAGGGACGACAAACAGAGGAATCATGGGTAAATGGTAAGGTAAAAATGCCAAATTATCATTAACAACAATGTCCTATGCGGGTTAGTATGTGGTGGGATGGCGTCTGGGCGGGGTTGTAGCCTCGACTCAGGGGTATGCCCTATATATAAGCATACCGATCTGGATGATACATGTGGTGTTAATGAGGTTAGGGTCTTTACCAAAGGAGGTTTTCAAATCATTTCCAAATCATCTTCAAATCATTTTCAAATCATTTCCAAATACTAAATTATATGAACTCACCAACCATGTGTTGACTTTATTTTTGCATGATTCTCAGGTGACGAACAGGTCAACTGAAGAGTCATTTCATTGGATTAGGTTATCTGTAGAGGACCTAACTTTTTGGGACCTGCATATTTTGAAGCATCATTATACAGTTTGTTTAGTATATCTTGTGCAGCTACAAGATTGAAGACTTATGATGTGATAGTGGGTTTACATTGTTAAATTGTAAACTTAACCGATATAATTTAACTCTGTAATCCTGTTTTATTTTAGCAAAGTTTCTCATTTATATATCATGTGCAATGCGCACAATCTGATCATTTCGATTATCATTTCGATATCGCGCCCCGGGAACCTTCCGCCCGTCGGGGAAACCCGATCCTACCCCGTCGGCTCGGGGTGTGACAAAAACCCCCTAGCCCAGCATGGAACCCCTATTTTGTCCATGCCAGGACTTGAACCCGTGACCTTCCCAATATTGAAGCCACAGGGTACCACCCCTCAACCACTTGAGTTGAGGATCATTGGTACAAATCGACACATCTAAGGTAGTTTACTTGCTTATTAGTAGCTAGATCGAACATGCAATGGGTGAAAACCCACATGCATGAACATCCACACACATGCAACTCCATGTGGCTCTTGTGCACGAAATTTGTTGATGATCTTGAGATATTTTGATATAGATTACTGATTTTAGAGTCTAGGAATGTTGGATTTGAATTTGGTTGAGTTATTGTTGATTTGATGATGTTTTTGTGAAACTTGCCATAAAAGGAAACTTTTATGTGCATGTCTTAGATTTGTGATGATCTAGACATGTTAGACCTGTCTAGATGTTGTTAAATGTATATTGAGGTGTTTAGAAACACATTTGGATATTTGATTTTGTCAACAACATGATTTTGTATAAACTTTCTATAAATGGAAACTTTTTGTAAATCAAAAGAGGGCTTTTGATGTTTACGAATGTTTTGATGAACTTTGATTCTTGAAATATGTTTAATAATGATTTCTAAGTATATTGGGAACTTGGATTTGCGAAAACAAGTTTTTAAACGGATACTTTCCAAATAAGGAAACTTTATTTGGGCAAAACTGCGTAAATGATGATTTATGCGCAAACGATGTGTTTTAAATGTTAAAACATGATTTTATAAACATATTAATGGTATTAGTTTTATGAAATGGGAATTCATAGCTACGCTTTCCTAAAATGGAAACTTTCCAAAAATGGTAATCTGTACGACTAGGGTCATAGGATACATGTAAATGTCCTACTTGTACTTATGACACATTGGATGGTCATAACACAAGCAACGTGTCACCAACGATTCGTCGAGTCTCACTAGTCAACACACACACACACACACTCGGTTGAGCACACCGACACTTGGAGTTGTATGGGATACAACACACCACAAAACACGTACTCACACCTATATGGTTATAGGTGCTTACTAGCAGGACTGCTAGCATTCGCAGACGCGAACACACGAAAACCGGAAACTCCACTATCAGGTGAGTTCACGGCCCCTTTTTACTTTTCTACCTTTGGGGGAGAAAACATTGCATGCTAAACTGTTTTATGAACAACAACTCATTTTATTTTCATATGGACATGCTTTATCACTATATGTATATGTGTGGACCACATCACAACTAAAAGTCCTCGCGATACTCCACGGACCGTTAGTGGCGCGTAGCGCCTAGCGTGGTAATCTTGAATAGTACTATTTGGGCCTGACAAGCCCCACCCATCGCGCCTGGGAGGCCAACCCGAGTGGAGGTTTGAATGGGTGCAATATTGACCATCACTTTGCCATTGTCTTGTGATGGACATGGCGGGAGGCACCACTGTCAGCTTCGGTACGAACCCGCATATAATATAACTGTATTGACTAGCTATCAATCGATACTGTATTGTAATGATATGTAAATGACAAACTCTTACTTTAAACATTGGATGTTTACTGCTTATGTAAAACCTGTGCTCTCACCAACCTTTGTGTTGATCCTTTTACTCGCATGTTTTCTCAGGTAACTAAGGCACGCGCACAAGGATTAGGATTGTAGGATGGAGTCGCATGCTTCTGCTTAAGTGTCTTAGGATATTTTGAGAACATTTATCTATTTGACATGTTATGTAATATTAAACATCTTTTAACGTTTCCGCAAACTGTAACGTTATGTTTCGTTTTGAAAACCGTTTTATGAATGCTTTCGCTGATCATGAACTTCAAATCTGTTTTGATAACTTATACTTTACTTCCTCAACTCTGACTTTACAAAACTGTTTTATAAAAGTTATTGGATGTACGTATGTAACCAGACATATAGGTCTCGCAACAGTGTGACCGGAGACTGCGATCCTGCAAGATCAGTCCAGTCGCGCCCCCTCGCACAGGCCGGGGAGGCCGGGGTGCGACAGATGTCCAATAATTAGGAAATCAAAACGAAAAACATAGTTGTCGTCGTGTTCGAACGGGTGACGATTCGTACGAATACGCGTGAAAACGATACGATTCGATTAAACAGTTAAATTAAACGATTTTCGAAATTTGAAAAATGAATAAAAGATAATTATTTAATTTATTAGGAATCACAAACTTAAAAAGTTTAAAAATTTCTATCTTTATAAAGTTACGTAATGTTACGAAAAACGACGAAACTGACGCGTGAAACCGAAACCTATCGAGACCGAACCCACCCGAACATTCCCGGACTATTTGAACCCTAAAACTCACCCATTTTCCTTCACAAATGCATCTCCATCTATCTTCTTCCCCACATTCCCGTATTCCTGTCTATCTACACCTCCTCTACTTCAAACCTTCATAACTATCTCATTTCTCCACCAAATTCGACGATCTAGTAGTCAAAAAGACCGTGAGAATGAGAGGAACAAAGTAGTACAACTGATTGGAGCTGAAACGGACCGAGTTGGTTGCAGCTTTAGAAAGAAGATACGGCAGAAGAGGGTTTTTCACTATTCCGGTAAGGTAAGCTAAGCTTCTAAATCGTCTTTCTCACTTCAAATCAGTTAGGGTAAACACTAAAACGGCTCTAGAAACATGTAGATCATGAAGAGATAAAGAAATAGAGCTTTGAATCAGCAAAAACGTGCCAAAAATGAGCACAAACGAGCTGAAATGGTGGCTGTTACTGATGTGGTGAATTTCTCGAACCTCCAGTATCATTTCAGTCAAATTTGGAGCTCCAAAACCCCTAGGACTTGCACCAAATAGACTTAGGAACCTAAGGAACATGTGAGATTGATGTTTGGGTCAGTTGGGAATCGATTTGGAGCTGGTTGTTGGCAAAAATCGAGAGGCTAAGGGGCTGATTGTGATGCTGTTGCTCTTCTGAGAACATCAGTGTTCTCAGCCCGTTAGGACCCTTTAAAGCCTTAGGATTTGCACAAATTTTGTCTAGGAACTCAATAAACATCAAGGGTTAAAGATTGAAAGGTCTGGGAGTGGTTACAACCGGGTAAATGGCTGTGTCGATGGCTTGGAATGCTGAAATAGTTCAAGAAAACCATGGGGTAAATATGTTAAAATCGATAATGGTTCAAAGTTGTCATTTGGGATGCTAACCGATTTCAAACTCATTAATACTAAGGGTTTTCAATACAAAAGACTTCCTAAACTTTTCTAACATGTAAACACAGGTTTTATAAGGTTAATGGGAATGAAACACGTGGGATTTTAATAATTAAAGTATATAATCATGATGTTCACATCGGTTAAGATCCAAGGTGGTTAACCTAGTGTTAACCAAAAATCTAGGAGTGTGGACAATAACTTGGTAACTTTCAAAGTTAACAAACTAAGTTCACATGATGGCCCATGCTAATTTCTAAGTTAAGGATAGTTTCATGACCATGGGTTTCGAAAGAACTAAAGAACAAGTGAGATCAAGGGAAATTCAATAAACAAGCTAAGTATGGAAGTTGACATTACCATGTCACCACCCAACACTGAGCAAACTCATTACATGGTATATTAACTAAGGATATTCCAAATGAATAGTCTTAGTTTATAACCAATTCAAAGTAAACAAGAATCAAGGTGGATAACAAAGAACTATTGAAGGACTTGATGTTAGCTAAGTTAGGTTAACTCAAGTTCTAACACATTTAACTTGTATTTTTCATAAAAATAACTTATGTTTTTACTAAAATATAATGACTTATAAATTTCTCCTATTAAAATGTTTTCAAAGTAATTTAAGTGATTTCTAAATTAATATATTGCAATTTAAAAAGGATTTTTATAAATGATGGGTTATTTAAAAAGTAGTGTATTTTATTAGTATAAACCTTATGTAAATAAGGTTTAGTTGTTAGTAACTAAGGGATAAGGGTTCATAGAGAATATTTAACTTAGAATAACTTAGATAGTTTATAGCAAAACATTAGTAAGTATATAGGACACGTAGTTGCACACCAAGACCAACACCCTATATACGTCAAATTCAAATACTTACCGTATTCGAATCATAACAAATCAACACAGGTGCTGAAGATACCTAACTTACAACAAACGAGCTCACATATTTTCTTGGTTGAATCATAAGAGCTACAACACAGGTGAGTTCATTGCCCCTTTTCTAAACATTTTTGTTTTACAAACGCGGGGCTGAGAAGCATGCGTAAATTGTTTTCCTTGGATTATATTTACTCAAATGCTTTTACTTCATATATGTTTTACATGAATAATTATTAGCCTAGATTTTGTCTAGGTAAACTATTGCAGGTTTTCAAAATGGGTTGTTTATTCATCAAGAATAGATAACTATTTTAAATCAAAGAACCATTTCCAACGGTCGATTTTCAAAGAACTAACGATCTATTTCAAAGAACTAATGATCTAATTCAAAGAACTGTTTTCAGTGGGGTGTTCAGTGGTGTGTTTTCAAAGAACTAAAGATCTATTTCAAAGTACTTTATACAACGATCTATTTTCAAAGAACTAAAGAAATAGTACAGAGTACTGTTTTCGACGATCTATTTTCAGAGGAATGTCTGGGAAATATTCAAAGATAACATGTGCCAAAGAACTAACGATCTATACAAACAAGAACGAACTATGAACAATTTAGACGAACTATAAAATCCTATACATCAAAAGATGTCCTAGCTAGACTGATTGATTATAGGTTGCATGTTTGATGATATTTACAGACTTCATCAGCTACTAAGAACCCAGATTGCTAGACTAGTATACTCGAGTATGACCAAGGCCCAATCATTAGGTATTAGATTTTATTAAATGTTTATTTATTTGTTTATTTAAGCATTTTAACTAAATGTTTCTACAATTTCTATGGCTGTTCATATGTATGTGAGGAGCTTAAGGAATCAAGAGAATTTCCACATTTTGTTGAAACTAACAAGAACTAAGAACTAAGAACTAAGAACTAAGAACTAAGAACTAAGAACTAAGAACTAAGAACTGGTGTGTTGATTATGAGGAATGAAACGCTTAATTATCATTAACAAGAATGTACTATGTGGTTTGGTATGTGGTGGGATGTCGGCTGGGGTTTGTCCCCTACGTATGTCCTATATATAAGCATATTTGGCTGGATAGTATAGGTGGTTGTTGGTGAGGTTAAGGTTGTCATTTGGACTGGTTTTGTACAAATTCATTTTCAAACGAAATTATATGAACTCACCAACCATGTGCTGACTTGATCTTTTTGCATGACTTCTCAGGTGACGAACAAGTTAACTAGGTAGTTCGTGCTTTTGAGTAGGATGCCCAGATAGCATTACTAGCATTTTGGATGTGCATATTTTGAACATCATTATACATATTATTTGGTACATCTTGTGCAGATGCAATATGGAAGATTTATGATGTCATTAATAGATTGACATTGTTAAATTATAAACAATAATAGGGTAATTTAACTTTGTAATTCTATTTCATTTAGTGTTTTCTCATTTTATATCATGTGCAATGTAAACAATCTGATCACTCCGATTATCACCCCGATATCACGCCCCGGGACCATTCCGCCCAACGGGACATTCGATCCGGCCCGCCAGCTTGGGGTGTGAAAGTCTTGACCGGTTTTCAGTGCCTAAACCGATTGAAATGCGAGTTTGTTGAATTGGTGAAAACCCACAAAAGATTCGAACCTTCACACTAGATTTTCTCCTGACTGAGCTCGTTTTAGGCTAGATCCCTTGTACTTCCTTGTTCTACTCATTGAGAGGGTCGTTTAGACACAAAGAACACCAAATTTGGTGATTTGCTATGGTGGAGTGTTGATGAAGTTAGAGAGAGAGAGAGTATTAAGAGAACGTGTTCTTGAGGAGAGAGAGGGAGTGTGATCAGCTGAAATGAGGGAGAGGGAAGAAGAAATGGGGTTTTATACCCTGGGTGTTTACCCGCATGTTCAGTTTGGATCGGTCGTGTTAATTCACGTCATTTCGTTAGTTAACGTTAATTACGTATAGTTTTATAAAAATAGTTTAACTTAAGTCTTTTTAGGTTATAATTCCTAATAAATATTATTTTTTTTTATTTTTTTTATTATTTTAAAGTTCGTAATCATTTATTTTCGCCGTTTTGTCAGAAACGTAACTTACGCTCGTTTTCGTACAGAGCGCTAACTGTACGAATACGATCGTACGTTTGACCTTCTGATTTGGTTTTCTATTTTTCAGTTGCCGTTCAAAATGTTAAACTCACAGATATGTTTGTGTTAATCGTCACCCACGCAAACACTCTGTCAGTTCATCGTTCGTAAACGATACTAAACTGTTGTTTGAATTGTACATTCTCATAGACGGACTCAACTAATGCTAACTGTTTTCACATTGTTATGAATAGTTTCACATTGTTCTCACTAAGTTTTCGGCCATCCGATTCCTCTTATTTATGAAAATCAGATAGCAACCGATGTATTTTTGTCATTTGTTTTCACACTGTTATTTCACATGTATTGTTGTATATTTATATTTCAATTCTCATCGGAATATATACAACTATTAATTGTGTTCAATGAGTTATTGTCACTCACTGTTCATCACATAGCATTCACACATAGTTTTAGGTGTAAGTACACACACCGTAGGATTTGCCAGACGGTAAGGTAATAGTTGTCACATAAGGTGAGTAGCCTGGTCTAATGAAATCTTGGTCTAACAGCTCCTGAAGCTAACTAGACAGCTCCTGCATCTCCGAATAGGTTAGTCGATACGGAGAGTTTGCAACGAGGTTCACTCCAAGAATGAGATCTATTCTGAGCTCCACTTGTTGGATTGGTGCCAGTCCATACAAGTTTTTAGGAAATACCTCTGATAGTCTCTGATGATGGGAACGTCTTTAATCATCTGCATCTCCGGTTTCTTGTTCACCGTATGTGCCAAAAAGGCATGGTATTGCTTTCTCAGATACTTATGTGCCTTTATGTGTGACACAATCTTCTACCCGCGGCACGGATTCTTGCCATAGACTCTTAACATTTTTCCAGAAGGTAGGGGGATTAGAAGAAGTTTTTCTGAGCCTACAATGTTGACGTGATGTTTGGACATCCAATCCATTCCTATTACGACCTCGATGGTTCCGAGTGTCATAGGAATGAGATCGATGGTGAATGAATGATCGTTTAGCATTAGTTCACTGTCACACCCCGGGCCGGCGAGATGGATCGTAAACCCGTCTGGCGGAATAGTCCCGAGGCGTGTGTGTCACCATGTATTTTCTAGGTCAGCTTTTACATTAATTAAACAATAATTTAAATTATTATTTCCTACGTAGCACTATAATTGAATTTATTTAGTGTGGCACGTGGCACTGTAGTTCAAGTATGAACAACAGAACGATAATTCGAGAAATTATAGGAAAACGCACACACGTGTCTTGATTAACGAACGTTGGTGAATCAAACGAACAATGATAAAATTGAACAAAAATTAAGCCTTATGTGAGATATAAATGAACTAAATTATGACTAAAGTTAAGAAACGATGAACGTTAACGAAAAACGAGCGAAAAACGACTTAAAACAATAAAAATCGGTTATTGGGTCAGCCCAGGACCCATCGCGGTACGCGATGGGCATCGACGAGATCCTTCGCGGTACGCGAAGGATGGGCGAGAGAGTTTGAATTCTCCGAATTTCTTCACGGTACGCCACGACCGATCAACTTCCACTTGGCGATACTGTAGATTGCTCTGGATCGATCACTGGAATTCTATTAACAATTCAATCTATGCGGAATCTAGAGTAAATCTATATGAATCAAATATATACAATCATTATGATAAACATCATGTTCATTGATAACAAAATCTGATTACAAGAACAAGAACTAAGAACACACAGTTCTTTACAATCACACTGATCTAACACAGGGATCTGATATACAAAACTCGGCCGAACCTATACGAACCATCAGGTTCGCCAGACGAACCCACAGGTTCACTGGACTAACCTTTACATCATATAACTCTAGGTTTGCCGAACCTATACAGACCCATGCCTAGGTTCGTGGGCCAAACGAACCTATTATAAACCTAAGTTAACTTAAACAATTTTGAAAGAAAATTATTACAAAATGAACTAACAAACTCCCCCTTAATAGTTGCTTCAAATCTTCAAAATCTTGATCTTCAGTCTTTAATCCGAGTCCCACTCGACGATTGATCTTACAAATATTATCTTCAGCACGTATAATCACAGACTTTGTAATCTTTAATAAACGTTCAGCTTCAATCTTTGCATCTCTATCATCAATTTCTTTCTGTAATGCCATCAACTCAACATACAAATAATTCAAATCTTTCCAGTCACAACCAGAATGAATCCCTAACGTATAGCGCATCCTTGCAATAGTCTGAAATTGCAAAGCCATATCTTTATAACTCACCCCCACATCATGATATCATTCCTTCGCATAAATTTCAACTTCATTGAGAATATCAATATCTTCTTTTGAACAATTCACCAACCAAACTGGATCAAGCAGTCTTATAACCTTCCATTTTTCATCTTCTTTCATAAGAATAACTGCTTCAGAATACCTTTCATCATAGAACCAAAACTTGAAATAAGAATTCAAATTTTGTTCTAGCTTCCTCAATCTTGGTCTTGAATAAACTTTTGGCTTAGGATAAACATAGGAATTATGCTTCAGCACTGAAAACTGAGGAACCAACCAATTCCATCCTTTCTTTGCTTCCTTCTTCAATAAAGTTTCAAATCTTTCACTATGCTCAGTCTGTATAGGCTTGATCATATTTAATCTTGAAAACTGCATACATTCAAATGATGGTAAAGACATAAGATCATATGCTTTTCCAAAATACTGACATCCATTCGTTCTCTTCACCACATAACATCCCTTATTCTTCAAAATTCCAGGAATGTTATGGAAATATCCATAACTCACAATCCTTCCACGCATTTTGGATTTAGATTTAATCTTGAACCTTGAAAATTGTCTCGAATGATTGTCTTGAACTGATTCATCATATATTTTAACCATCTGTCTAAAAATCATCAAATGATCAATGATATACTTTTGTTCTTCTTGATTATTTCTCCAAACATCCATATGTGTCTTGATCTTCAATGTATCGCTTGATTGACTTTGAAATTTCTTATGAACTTCAATATCAAAAATTTTCTTCAAAGTTTTCAAATTATACAAATTTTCATCACAAGATCCATCAAGCTCAAACTCAAAAGAACTATCTGATTGCCCAATAATCATCTTTCCATAATCATTTGCATTTTGTAGATCATTTACTTTGACTCCAAACAAAACATCAAGATCTTCTTTAGTGTATCCATCTTCAATCTCTCCTACTTCTAATTCTCTAACTTGATTAAGCTCACCAATCATTCTTTGTAATTCTCCATCTCCAGCTTTTTTGAATAATTCTACAAATGTTGGTAATGAATAATCAATCATAGACTTTGGATACTCAAACTCAGTAAGATCTTCAATCTCCACATCCTCATAATCTTTTGCTTAATCAGGAGTAACAGAAGACACTGGATTCGCATCAAAAGAATTCCTGATTTTCTGTAAATCACTATAGCTCCAGTGACTGAGTTTAATCCTCTTGAACCACCAACTCCAGCTACATCACCATCATCATCATCATTAAATGCATCAAAACCTAGATGTTCATCAAAATCAGAATCTTCATAATCAACTTTTTCTTCCTCATCTTCATCTTCTATATTTACATATACAGGATTAACATCAGCTCCTTCAGTAACATTAATTCTTTCATTATCAGCAACATGTGTTTCAGTATGAACAACATTAGAATCTTTATCTTGAATCTCATTGAGTCTTTGCTGCAACATCTGATTCTCTTTCTTCAAATCAACAATCTTGTCATTTTGTTCTTTGGCCAATCTTTCCAATGATACAATTCTATCATTCATCAACTTCTTATCTTGTAAATCCTCTTCTCTCCACTTCTATAATTGATCAATATGACTTTTTCATCATTTCAAGATCATTTTGAATTGAAGAAGATTGTTTCTCAGATTCAGCTTTCTCCTTCTGCTTCTTGTATTTATCAAATTCTTGAGACAAGATAGATATCCTTCTCTTTAACTCAGAATCATCATAATCCAAAGAGAAATTTAAATTCAGATCATCTAATCCCTCAAACATTGAATCAACCCTTGATTTAGAAGCTTCTTGAAATGATGTAGTAACTGTAGTGGCATTAACATATGAAGGCATGAATGATGCAACATTTATATGATCAGCAAAACGAGGCATAGAAGCTTCAGTATACATAGGAGCTTGTGATGTAGATACAACAACCTCTGGAACAGATACACCAATAGAAACTGGTACATAAGAAACATAAATAGATGCAGGTGCTGAAGATGTAGTCACAGGAGAAGAAACTATAATTCTTGGAGTCCTTGACTTCTCTCTTTTAGGCACATTAGCCATTTTCTTCTTCTTCTTTGGTCGGGATGTCTCTGGTTCATCCACAATGAAACTGTCACACCCCCTGCGCCGTGTGCGGAATCCACGGCGCGGTGACGATATGGTTGAATCATGCACAAGTATTGAATAAGAACAACCATAATGTATTACTAGATTTCATAATGTTTAGGCCATTGTTTAGTTATAGACATTCAAACTAACTACCAAAATAATGACAAAATATAGTTTACAAAATAAGACATCAAACAAGACAATTAAACAATCAGGATTTTAATGTGTTTCTAAATCCATCCTAGCATGTTTCTTCATCTTGTTCTATCTTAAATGGTCTCCTTAGTTGTCCTTTAGAATGCCTTAAACCTGATTACCTGAAACACGTGAAAAGTAACTGTCAACTACAAAAGTAGTTGGTGAGAACAACAGGTTTAACAGTTGAAAACATGAATCTGCATTGTAAGGCATATGTAATAAACAGTGAATGAAAATACATGGATGGTTGCAACCCAAACTAACATCAAGTCTGTAAAACGTGTCCAAACAGTCATCAGACTGTTTGCTAGAAAACCAACATATAATCAAGTCCCAAACTACGTTTGGAGTTAGAAAATTAGTCAGCAACATTGATATAACCATACGTAACCAAATCCTGCAGTTAGCTTTTAAAACAAATTTAAAAGCTAACTCCAGAATTTGGTCTGCCCAATTGTGTCCGCTTTCCCTTGTTGTGATCACCCAGTACTAACGCTAAAAGAATAAGTAACTTGATGTTTGTATAAGTTTGTTTACAACGATGAACACCATGCTTTTGAATACTTTGATTTGAAACCATTGATTGAATGCCTTATTTGATTATCATGATTTGAAAACCTTGGTTGATCACCATGAATTGAAAATCCTTTGATTGAATACCACCATGAAAACTACTGATTGAATACCTTGTTTTTGAAACCCTTGATTGAATACTGAGAATAGTGTCCTTGTATAATAACAAGGTTTATATTATATCATCTTGATTGAAAACATAAGTTTATAGTAAAAGAGTTCATAAATTTCATTATTTAAAAGTGTTTAGCATTTATAAAACCATTTGTGTAAACACTAATATAAAACAGTTTAAAGAACCTTTATAAAACCTTTTTAGTAGAAAATGTTTAACAGTTGTTAAAATCCTTTATAACAGTTACTGAATCCGTTGAATTAGTACATTGAACCTGTAATGTTTGTAAAATAGCATACATCTTGTATAATGAAATATGATTGTAATAAGAGCGTTTGATCACGTGTTCCACCCCAAAACAGTTGAAAATCAGTAAAAGAGGGGCTAATGTTCTCACCTGTCTGCAGTAGACTCTGAACTATAACAAGTAGCAAGTAGCAAACAAGACCTCTAACTGGTTCCTATATCATTGTAATCATACATAAGATATAAGATTTATGATTGTATAGACTTTGACTTATTGATTGACTTGTGTTATCATGATCTTGATTAACCCTTGAATCTCTTGTTCTCATGTTGTTGTGTGAATTTGAAAATCATGATTGAGTCACTTGATTGATAATTGATTCATGTTCTTTTATGCATAAGTTGTATACATCAAAGTAACATGCGTTTATGATTATGATAACTCTTGTTTAACATGTATTTTGAAAAAATGTTCCCACTTGTTTAAGGCCTTTGGGTTTATGACTTGATCCCATAATTAGGTTAAGTTAAACTTAAACCAACCAAGATCAATTCATAATTACTTTAAGTTGTGGGATAGAAAATGGGCCTTAAGCCCATGAAACCATGGTGAGCTTAAGTAAAGGCCATGGGCCTCTTAGTTAGACATGGGCCAATTGGATGTGGTGTTGGGCCAAACATTGGGTATATGGGCCATGTAGTGGGCCGAAAATACTAGGCTTTGGGCCAATAATCCCATTGCTCGGTTGGAATAATGTTGTAGGCCGGAATGGATCATTTGGGCCGATAGGTGCTTAAACCGTCCAAAGGAAGGAAAACAACGTTGGTTCTCCAGCGAACCTAGCTTTCCTAAACCTTGAGGTTCAGCCCCATGGTCCCAATGAACCTAAGGGTTCGCCTTAGTCAAGGTTCGGCCATGGATGCATGAGAAGGGTTCGCTGCAGTGACAAGGTTCGCCCAGTTAGGATGGCTTGTATAGGGTTCGGCAAGCGGGAAGGTTCGTTGCATGGTTCGTGAAGTTCCTTAGGGTTTGGCTAGTGACCAGTAAGCATGCAGGTTCGCCAGAGTTATGCATGGTTCGCCACCATGCAAAGGTTCGGCTAACTGTCCGAAGGTTCGGCTGTTGGTGATCGACGAACCATGCAGGTTCGTTAGGGTTAGGGTTCGTGTAATTGAGAAGGTTCGCTCGATCATGGAAGGTTCGGCCAGTTCAAAGCTTCGGCTATGGTTCGCCCAATGCATGAAGGTTCGCTAGATCATGGAAGGTTCGGCCGGGTCAAAGCTTCGGCTATGGTTCGTCTAGCTGGTCATGGTTCGGTGAAGGTTCGTTGGGTGTGTAGGTTCGCTGATCAACGACGAACCCAGGAATTTCAGAGGAGTACAGGTTCGTCTCCTCCAACGACCTGCACCATCAATCATCATCTCACCCATCGTTCTTACCGGTTCTAATCTAAACATCATGACATAAGTGATACCCGAAGATTTAAGGTTGTGGTGATGGTCTAGAATCGGCCAAGAACCGGATTCGAACAACATTAAACAAAAACCCTCTTTTTCAGAATTTTCATGGATCATTACCTCGATTTTTGCCGGACAAATCCACAGATCTCTTGTACTTTCGTGTAGAGGATGTCAAGGGCTACGCGTGGACACCAAGAACACCCAAATCCGTTGAGAAACGAAGGAGATACGCGCGTTTAAAGCTTGATTTTTTAGAGAGAGAGAGGATGGACGAATTTTGTAGAGAGAGAAAGGGTTTGGCTGAAAATTATGAGAGGAATAGCCTTCTTCAAGGCTTTAATAGTCCGAGCGGTATTCGGGTTCGTTTCGGTTGCTCGGTTTGCGTTTCCGGAACGTAACGCGCATTTTACGCGTTTTAAATAAAATAGTTATTATTCTCATCATTTTGATGAGTTTCAAAATTGTAACAATGTAAAATAATATATTTTATTTATTTTTACTCTTCGTTCGTTGTCAGACCGTTAAACAAATACAATTACGTGTATACCCGCAATCGCGTACGTTTTTTGATCGTATTATTTATTTGTTGTCGTTTAATCATAATTATAAGTTCAACATTCGTATAATTATGGATCGTCACCCATAAATATACTCAGTCTCGCTTACGTATTACGATTTTGTTTAATTTATTCGTTTGTCATACTATTCGTCTAAACACTACGCACTAACACTATCCCATTACACCGAACGCAGTTTATATATAGGGCATACCCCAGAGTTCAGCTACCTGCCTTATCTGACGCCGTCCCACCACTGTTTCGATATAATACGATACGATTCTTGCCTAGCGAAGTCGACTGTAAA
Organism: Mikania micrantha; assembly: GCA_009363875.1. Taxonomy (NCBI): domain Eukaryota; kingdom Viridiplantae; phylum Streptophyta; class Magnoliopsida; order Asterales; family Asteraceae; genus Mikania; species Mikania micrantha. Next base: position 20,411,848 of record CM018685.1, read on the forward strand.
TACATAATACATACTTGTTCCAATTTAATTAAGATCCTATCACACACAAACAAATCATGAACATATGATTGACATTGACTGATTGGACATAAATACACATCGTTCTAACACTGTTTACGACTATCATGACTAAATGTACAGATGTTACAGAAACTAGGATCATTTCTCTCTTCTCTTTCATCCATGTTTTGTTGCTGTTGCATGGGATTTCTCTTCAATCTTCTCACCATTCTATTTCCAACTTGAACAGTTTCCATTTCAGATTCATTTGATTCTTCTTCCATTTCAGCATCAACATTCTCAGTTTCAACATGTGGAGATGAAATATTAGCATCAGCTTGTTCATGAACATCATGCTGATCTGGATAAATGACTTGAAGAGGAACAAATGTAGACTAAGTTACATTTGGAGTTTCTTGTTCTTGTTCTTGTTGATGCAATTGAGATGATTGTGCATGAGTTTGTTTGACTTGTGGATCTTGTGGAGGAGATGGTGGTGGTTGTTGATCATCATCATCCATATGTTCACTTTCAAAATTTGAATCATCATGTCTCCATGCATCACCAAGTGGAGCAACATAATTGACTCTTGCACAATGACAAATCATATCCTTTGTCTGAATCACTTCGCTACTCTTCTGATAAATCTTTACTTGACCCAAACTCGAATAAGTCATATGCTTCAACTTCAGAATATCGGATGCAACTCTTGGTAGATTATGTTCAGGAAACTTCTCATCAATCAACATCTGTATAAATCTTGGATACATCAAAAATTTGTCTTTCGCGTTAGTAATGTTTTCAGAAAGATATCTGAAGATCATAGCAGAAAAGTTGAATGGCTTGTTTAGAATCAAAGCAACCATGGTAAAAGTACATGTGCAAGAAACTTGTACCGTAGAGGCAACTTCCCTTTCTTGATAGAATAGTCACTATAAACTCCAAAATATTTGATCCTTATAAAGCTTCCTTTGATACACCTTTCAGGAATCAATGTCATTCCTTTAGGTTCTCCACCGAACTGCCACACTCTTCTCACATCAGCTCCAGTTATTCTGATCACCTTTCCCAAAACACTAGCCTCAATCAAAGTAATCCACCTTGCAGATTCCCGGAAGCACTGAATATGAGATCTATAAATGTGACAGGAATTGGAGATTTCATAGTAAATCCTTGATCTTCTCAGAAACTCAATCATCGGTCTGAAATCCATGCCATTCTTTGTAGTGGGATCCAGATAAGCACATAGATTGTGTTTATCACCAAATGCTAGATTTGGCATATCTACAATTAAAAAAAACAACAATTAAAAAAAATAAAAAAATAAAAAATTCCTAAGTTTAAAAATTTCTAAGTCCAAATCCAGCGAACCCCTGTGCCGAACCTGATTTCTTAGACGAACCTAAAATCAAGACAAACCTGTTTAAAAATCACGAACCTAAAAAATGAACGAACCTATGAATCTAATGCGAACCTCATGGTCAAATGAACCTTTGACCAATAAAGGCTCGGTTATAGAATTTGAAAAGGTTCGGCCCGAACCTTTTGAATTCAAATGAACCTGATAAAATCAGAGAACCTGTTTAAATTCAAACGAACCTGTTCAAAGTAAGAATCAAAATTCAAGTCTACGAATTAGACAAATCTAATTATACCCATAGGTTCGTCATTAACGGATTAACAACTTTAATAAAGGCATTTTGCATCAAACTTTGATTTAAACAGATTTAATCAAACAAGATTAGGTTCGACTAACTGGACTTAAAAATTCAAATTTCTACAAATCTAGCTGGTAAAAATCCAATCTATTTACCTTTTAAAAATCACAACACAAATACGATTCTAATGATATAAGGCAATAATATTGAGAATCACAAAATTAGAAGATCAAAATCAGTCCAATAAGGTTCGTTTATGAGAGAATCTGATGAAAGTGACGAAGATATTCCACGAACCTCCGATTTTATACCTTTATGAGTTTCACACGAACCTATGAAAAAACCTTGTTGAACAAACCTCTCAGCAAACCTATTCAAATGAACCTTCTAGAGAACCTCATGAGCGAACCTATCAGCAACCTTCTGAACGAACCTATCTACAAACCTCTCATACGAACCTCTCACCAAACCTGATAAACGAACATCCAAACAAACCTATCAAAAGTTCGTCTCAACAATTTCACATTTTCACAAATCAAATTTATTTAAAAATTTCAAACAAAACAACAATTGGTGTTTCAGAGTTAAAAACAAATAATCAATAATTATTGATTTAACATCAGATATTTGAAAAAAAATCTTTTTGGATTTTTCAAATTTTATATTAAACATACCAAAATATTAATTTTGTAAGAAAAACCTAAAAATATGAAAATAAAAGAAACAGACATATATTTTTGGTGAGAAAGATCCAGACATGAGATTATATTGCATTACAATCATCAACACAACCTGATTGAGTTAATGAATATGTTTATTAGCAAATTACAATTTAAAGATGATTGTCAGTATATGAATCCAATTTAAATTTAATTACTTAGTTAAGATATCAAATGAAATCAAAACCATCAAATACTTTATATTCCTCATTTACTTGAACACATTCCCGTTTTGTGAATAATTAACCAAACAATAATGTTCTTGAAAAAATTTAATTCAAATGAAACTAGTTTGATCATGCAAAAACAAAATAGAATTTCTTTTTGAAAATAAAAAATATAAAACAATATGAAATTGTTCAAAATCTTGGAATCAAGGTTCATACTTTCGTATGCTCAGATAATGCAGAAAATGAACGAAACAATAATTTAAGATTAAGCTTTTAACAATCAGATAGATATTCTCATATATGCAGAGATTGTCCAAAACTTAATCAAACCAAGAAAACAAATTTGAATTGTTTAAAGCTATAACAATCAGGTCGATACATAAGTATACGCAGAGAATGTTTCAGCTTTAAACTAAAATAAAAGAAAAACAAAATTTAGAATTTCTTTTAAAATTGAACACATGATCAAAAACTAGTAATTAAATAATTTTTATTCAAGAAACACATTGTAAGATTAACAACCACTCATTCAGAACAAAGCTAAGCACTATGTTCTAAGCAATAGTTTCCCGCAAAGAATAATCATAATTTTGTCAAATGTTATCTCAACTAAGTTCTAAACCTACCAACATATCATACTAAGTAATTGTAAATGCTCTTTATGTTTAAGTTCTAGTATGATACAGATGTGCTTCTGATTGCTACAATGTACTATCATCTCTCACTAAGTCGAATCGATTTCTCAAAATTTTAATTTTTTTAATGTTTTTGTGTTTTTGATTTTTCAAAATTTCTCCCCCTAAAAACTAAAACACAAAGCAAGTAAAAAACAAAAAAAATATCTGATGTCAATTCAATAAAATTGATTATGAAAGAAGTTGATTTGAAATAACCTCACCCATGACCCGAATACCATTTAATTTGAGTAAATACTCATAACGATTTTTATCAAAAGCCTTTGTGAGAAGGTCTGCACGTTGCTCATTTGTATGTATCTTCACCACATCAATAAGTTTCTTTTCATAACAATCGCGTATGAAATGAAACCTAATATCAATGTGTTTAGAACGCGAATGATACACTGATTTTTTAGTAATAGCAATGGCAACCTCATTATCAACATGGATTTGGGTATTAAGATAAGTCAAACCATAGTCTCTCATTTGTTGTGGTATCCACAACACTTGTGAACAACAACTGGAAGCAACGACATACTCAGCTTCACAAGTTGAAGTACCCACAGATGTTTGCTTTTTGCATTGCCAAGAGACTAACCGTTCCCCCAAAAATTGTGCACCACCAGTTGTGGACTTTGCATTTGTCTTGCATCCTCCAAAATCAAAGTCACTGTAGGCATTGAAGGAAAAGTTATTATCCTTAAGATACCACAGACCGGTGTCTGGTGTACCTTTCAGATAAGAAAGAATTCTCTTGACTGTAATCAGATGTGACACCTTAGGTTTAGATTGATATCTTGCACAAATACTTGTAGCAAAAACAATATCTGGTCTTGAGGCAGTCAGATACATTAAACTTCCAATAATGTCGTGATAAAGTTTAGAATCAATCAAGTCCCTTTTAATATCAGGCTCAATCCCGTGATTAGGCTGAATGGGTGTGGAAATTGGTTTTGAATCAAGCATGCTAAACTGTTTCAGCACATCTTGAATATACTTAGTTTGATGAATGAAAATTCCATTATCAGTTTGATCAACTTGTAGACCCAGAAAAAATTTGATATCTGACATAGCACTCATCTCAAATTTATCAATCATCACCTCTTTGAAGTCCAAACACATTTGTTCATCGGTAGATCCGAAAATGATATCATCCACATAGATCTGAACAAGGAGAATGTCCTTACCCTTTTCTCGAAATAACAAAGTTTTATCAATCTGACCCCTATTGAACCCCTATTCAATAAGGTGAGTCGATAAAGTCTCATACCAGGCACGCGGAGCCTGATGAAGACCATACAATGCTTTGTCCAAGAGGTAAACCTGATCCCGATGGATAGGATCCTCAAAGCCCGGTGGCTGACAAACATACACTGTTTCCTTCAACGAACCATACAGAAAAGCAGATTTTACATCCAACTGAAAAACTTTAAGCTTCTTGTGAGCAGCAAAAGCAAGAAAAAGTCGAATTTCTTCCAATCGCGCCACAGGTGCCAAAACCTCATCATAATCAATTACTTCAACTTGTCTAAAACCCTGAACCAATAAACGAGCTTTGTTTCTGACAATTACACCTTTGTCATCTCGTTTACATCTCAACACCCATTCTAGTACCAATCTTTTTCTCTCCTTTTGGCAAATCTACCAAATGCCAAACTCCCAACTTGCGAAATTGATTCAATTCTTCTTGCATAGCCTCCACACAGGCCAGCTCACGCAAAGCTTCAGTCACAGTCTTTGGCTCTATTTGTGAATTATATGCTGAATGCATCCAGAGCTCTTGACTGCCATGAGTTTTTTGTAACTCCACATACATACTTTCTTCATTTGTGACTTGAATTCGTGTCTGCACTCCAGCATTTGGATCTCCTATGATTTGATCGATCGGATGATTAACATGAACACGTGTGTCAGGAAATTGCGGTACAACCACATCATGATCCAGATTATTGATGTTTTTATCAGTATCTTGATCTTTAGAAATAACATCTTCAAAAACATCATTTTCATCCTCAGATGACCAATCTTCGTTAATAACTTATGAAGTACCTTCTCCATGTGGTGTAATAACTCCATCTTCAGATTAATGAGAAATACCATGTTCTTCTGAATTATGCAAATCATACAACATTTGTAAGGTTATTTCGTCATCAGAAGCAGTTGAAGACAAATTAAAGGACTCAAACAACTTATTGTAATCAAAAACCCAATCTGGACCCTTCCCGGCTGGTATAGGTGTATGTCGTTGAACATCCACATGATACCATAATTCCACAACACTCGTACGTTTATTAAACACACGTTTGTTAGGAAGACTATAACCAAGAAAGAAACCCTCTTCAACTTTAGAATTGAATTTTGAATCTTTCTTTAGCATTGTACAAGGAGCCCCAAAAGGTTCCAAGTGTTCCAAATTGGGCTTTCGATTCTGAAGCAATTCATAACAAGTTTTATTGTGTCTTTTGACATTTAAGACTCTGTTAAGGGTAAAACAAGCAGTAGCCACAACTTCACTCCAAAAAGTAATAGGAAGTTTAGAATCAGCTAGCATTGTTCTCGCAGACTTAATCAAAGTCCTGTTCTTTCGTTCAGCTACACCATTCATCTGAGGCTGATAAGGTGCACTTAACTGCTACTTAATGCCTTTGGAATTACAAATTCCTCCATTTGGTGATTCTTAAACTCAGTCCCATTATCAGATCGTACACGTCTCACCCTCAACTTCTATAAAGTCTTCAACCTAGTTATCAACAACACAAAATTTTCATAAGTATCTGATTTATGCTTTAAAAACATAACCCATGAAAATCTTGAAAAGTCGTCAGTCACAAAAAAATAATAACATTCACCACCTATACTTTTCACATTAATTGGTCCAAACAAATCCATGTGAAGAAGTTCAAGTGGCATATCAATAGAAAAAAATTTCTTTGTTTTGTGAGACTTCCTTTTCTGTTTACCCATTTTACATGACACACACACATCCGGAAGTTTAAAATGTTTAACAGGTACACCCTCAACTAAACAATTATGCACAAGATGATTCATTTTCCGAATATGAATATGTCCCATGCTACAATCACTTGAACTAAATTCCACATTGCAATTAGCAACCAAATGACCCATATTACCATATCGGTAACATTTTCTATCCTTAATATGAATTTTTAGTGTGGGTTCATCATAAAAACTTGATGAACTGAAAGGTCTTGAAACAACCTTTGAAGATGAGATTTTGTTTCTAAAACCAGTTGAACTTGTCTTTGAATTATCCATTTGTTTTTGAAAATTCTTTGATTTAACCTTGTGCCCAACCCCAAAATTGTCAAAGAAAAAATCCACCTTTTCAACTTTCTTAGTAATCACATTTTTCTTTTGAAAATTTCCACTAGGCTCTCCTTGATGTGTATTAGACGATCTAACATATACATTCGGTTTAAGAGTAGTGGTAGGTTTGGTTTTAATCACTGGTTTGGAAACCTGAGTGGTTTTAAGCATCACCTTCTCAACTTGTTTAATATCAGATTTTGACTGCTGAGATTCAAAACTCTTTTTGACAACACTTTTTCCCTTGTAACCATTTTGTCTCAAAATATCAGAAGAATATTCTGATTTAGTGATATCTTCAATGATTGGAGCATCACTGTCAAGTGACACCTTTTCATCAGAAGATGAAACTCCAGCATGTGTAACAACATTTTCAGACTCAGTTTCATTCAAAGAAACTGGATGAACTTCCAAATTAAGATCAATTTGAAGTCTGGAAATATAGCTTGAAGGAGGTGGTACAGCATGAAATACCAAACCAGTAGTATTATTCGATGATCTTTGCATAGCAGCAAAGTAATCGATAACATACTGAGAATTCTGATAATCCTCTAGCTTGCTTTTATTCATTTCTACTTCTGCTCTGGCTGCTGACAGTTCAATTTTCAACTTTTGTACTGAATCGAGATGCACAGAAACTGCATGATTGTTTTGCAAAAATTTAGTTTTTAATTCTTCATTTTCTTTTCCAAATCAATGATCTTTTTATCAAAACCTTTCTCTCTTAAAACCAACTTTTTGTTAGCTTCAGTGCACTCGATCAGTTCAGCAGTCAATTGAGCATTAATTTCCTTCAATTTTTCAATGACCTCTAAAAGATCATTATTTACCTCCTCAGCCTTTTGTTTTCCCTTGCTTGCTTCTTCATCCATAGAAGCCATAAACGTGGCCATTAAATCATCATATTGTTTTCCCCAGTCATATCCTTCATCTGCTTGACTGACTAAAGCTTTTGTTGATTCTTCAGGCTTCTGCTTTTTCTTTCGATAAGCTTCTTTTGGCTTGAAAGGATTCAAGTTTCCTTGCTTCTTTGGATTTTTACATTCAAGAGCAAAATGACCCAACTCACCACAATTGTAACATTGTGTGGCTTTTGGATTGAATCCAAACTTTGTATTCCTATCAAAAGTAAACTTCTTTCCAGTTTTCTTCTCATATATGTTAATTCTTCTTATTGCACTAGCCAAAGCTCACTGAGTATCAATCAATTCCATCTCATCATCATCTATCTGCTCATAATCTTCAAAAGTAAGATTGGAATTTCCTATCCTTCCAGCTATCTGTTCATCATAGGCACTAACAGCAGATGACAATATTGACATATGATCTCTGACAGCCTCTACAGAAACATTTCCCAGATTAGTTGTATTCAATTGAATTGGAGTAGATGAAGAAAAAGACTTTTTCTCATTCCCAGAATAAGATGAACTTGAGCTAGTAGATGCAGATGGTACAGAAGTACTCTTAGTAGTACTTGAAACAAAAGCTGTTTGTATTTTTGCAGATGAAACAGGAGGTGTAACCATAGATGCACCATAAAGTGAAGGATCCTGTGTTACATTAACTCTTCTAGCTTTTCTTTTGTCTTTCATTTCCTATTCATCTAACTTTTAAATAAATTCAACCAGTGTCATTCCAGGAAGATTTTCTCTCAAAATCAACACCAATGAATTCCATCTTTCTGGCAAAGCATTTGCAAAACAGTCTATTTTCTCTTCTTTAAAATACTCAATTCCACACTTACGAACTTTAGTCAACAAATTTCTATATCTTCTTATTAAAGCATCAAGACTCTCATTTCCAATATAATTGAAATTCTCAAACTCTTTTTGCAAATAAGTGGCTTTCATTTTCTTGAGTTTGGTGTTTCCCTCAACTCTTGCCTTTAAAGCATTCCATAAACCATATGATGTTTTATGTTCATCAAATTGATGAAGAATTTGATTAGGAATATCTTGACTTAACATCCAGTATGCTTTCTTTTTAGAATCATATTTCTTTCTTTGTTTCACATCCAGTCTATCAAGAGTTTGATCCAGATCTGTTCCAACCACCTTTGGTCGCGCATATGGTAATAAGATTCTTTCCCAAAGATTTGTGTCAGTACCATTAAGATGAGTCTCAAACCAACCTTTCCAGTTTTCATAATCAGTCAAATCAAGTAATTTTGGTACTTTGTTGGTGCTTCCCGACTCAGTTTCACTAATCAAAATACTCTGAATCTTAGAATTTTGATTAGCAACTGCTGCAAACATATCCGCCATGATTCCAACTTTTTATCAGCGAACCTCTTCCTTGTTGATAATCTCACCAACCTAAGATTTAGACTAACCTCCTTCAAACCTTGAACTCACGAACCTTATCCAATGAACCTTCAACAAACCTTGACCAACTAACCTCTTCACTAGACGAACCTTTGTCAAACCTATCAAACGAACCTCTCCAAAATTTTGAATACACGAACCTCAACTAAAAATATTCTTCTTCAGCGAACCTCTTCTTTAGAATGCAGCTGATAATCAACTAGGTTCGTTTCACGAACCTATGAGTTAAACTTGAAAATTGTTGAGGGAAAACCTTCAAAATCTGGAGGGAAAACCTTCAAAGCTTCATCCTTCCAATCCACTAATTTCAACAAAGAAATATCTGATTTCAACTAACAAAATAGCAGTATATGATGATGAAAATGTCAGCAAACAATCAGATACATAAAATCAAACTCCAGCCATCTCTTGATATTCAAAATGATTGATAATCTTCAAGAACTTGTATAGAACTCTTCCAAATGCTCTGATACCACTGTAGATTGCTCTGGATCAATAACTGGAATTCTATTAACAATTCAATCTATGCAGAATCTAGATTAAATCTATATGAATCAAAGATATACAATAATTATGATAAACATCATGTTCATTGTTAACAAAACCTGATTACAAGAACATGAACTAAGAACACACAGTTCTTTACAATCACACTGATCTAACACAGGTTCTCTCCCTATATGGTTCTGTCACATACTCTACAAAAACAGACAAACTTGCAATATATACAAAACTCAGTCGAACCTAGCCGAACCATCAGGTTTGCAAGACGAACCCACAGGTTCGCTGGACGAACCTTTACATCATATAACTCTAGGTTCGCCAAACCTATACAGACCCATGCCTAGGTTCGTGTGCCAAACGAACCTATCATTAACCTAAGTTAACTTAAACAATTTTGAAAGCAAACTATTAGAAACTGAACAAACAGATACGCGACGTGTCTCGGGAGAGAACCCGATTATTTTATTCTTGGCGGTACGCGACACAGGCTAGTTCGCAAAAAATTTATAAAAACACACCCAACTCGTTTGCTCATTCACCACTCATTTTCTTTCGACTGAAACTCTCAACCACGACCAAAATCACTCTGTTACACCACTAGCAAGTACAAAGGAGCATTGGGGAGCTAATCTTGAGCCACATTGAAGTTAGAAGCAAGAAGGCGGGGCATTGGAAGCTTGTGAAGCTTGTCAAGCTCACCAACACTAGTACCAGCTGAAGAGAACATCAACAACAGCTCTCAAGACCATTCCTCACCTGATTTGCCTTCATCTTAGTGTTTTTGAACCTTTGAAGGTAGTCTCATGTATCCATTTGCACTAACAACACACTTACTAGCTTTGAAACACACATGCACCATCTTATATAACACATGCATGAGATTTTACTCATTCAAATCTGTGTTTATATGATTTTGTGACTGATTTGATGTTATTAGAAAGATCTATGAGGATATTGTTGAGATTTGATGCTTATTTGTTAGTGTTACTATAAAAAGAAAGTTTTTGGTAACATGCAATATGAATCCATGAAGTTTTAGTTGATTTTGGATATGGATGAATGACTATTTGTGATATTTGGGTTACTTACAATGACCATTGTGATTATTGTGGTCAAAAGATGAGGACTTGATGCATATTACTATTTTTAGTAACTTTAATGTTACAAGATGATGGTAGATGATGACCTTGACATGATTAGTATGTTTAAATGTTGATTTGAAACAAATGTATGAATTATTGATGTAGTTTGTTGATTAGAATTGATGAAATAGGTGTATTGACATAAGTTTCTATAAATAGAAACTTTTATGATGAACAACATACTTGCATGTTGATTTTGAGTTACGTTGAGATTGATTGATGTTGTTAGTGATAATATGAATAAGTTGTATGGTTTGGTTTGGTTAAAATACGTTATTTACAAACTTACTAATATTGGTAACTTTAAATTTGGGGATTTTTACCAAGTAGAACTATTCAGTGTGTTTTATCGTGTTAAATGACCTAAAGTGCCTTGTTAAGTGTGTTTTACTTAGTAGAACTATTAAGTGTATTTTTTGCAGATAAAGCTGATATTTGTGACACTTCAGACATTAATGAACTTGAAGATCCAACGTCATATTCTGATGGTGTGTAACCAAATTTTAGTCCTACACTCAAAGCAGTAAATTATTAACAATATAAAAAGGTAACTGTAAGAGTAAAAAGCATACAAACCAGTTTTATGTTTTCCATTGTTCTTGATGGATGCTGATATAATTTCCTTCATTCGCATTCTTGCATAGATGCTACAATTTTTTTAAGTAGAAGAATTATAATTAGTATTGCATGAAAGCTTTTACTAAACGTAATAATATATATTTAAGTAAATGATTAGGCGATATGATAGAGGAGTTTTTGTTAATGTGTTGTAAGAATAATGAATACAATATTAATTTGTATTATTCTGTAAAAAAGGTGAATAATTAATTCTTTTATAAGAATTAGATCCATTTTCATTTCCTTTGGTTGTAATAACACTATGTTGACCGTTAGTGTTAACAAAAGTTCCAGATAGTGGAGTAGATAAAAAGGGATTGTTAGGCGTTTGTAAATAATTTTCATCATGAGGATGACTAAAATTTCTTGCTTGAACATAGCTATGATTAGTATTCAATCTATTAATTCCTGCTTTTGTAAGTACTGCAAATTTTTAAAAGGTAGACATAAAAGATATTATTAACAGACTTTGTTATATGAGGTATATTAAAATGATATCATTAACCGTTTGTAACACATGTCAAAGGTGTTCTTGGTAATGTTAAGGAAGCAGGAGGACAAACATCGTCATTTAATTGTTGTATCAACTTCGTATAGTTACGGTAACAACCTTTCTTTCTAGTTTGAGAAGTTTCACCGTTTTCCATTTTAGAAAATGAAGTTAACTCAACACTATGACTTATTTAATATTATGGTTTGCTTATAAATGTAAAGACTTACCTAGTATATTGTTGCTATATAGAGTTAATCAACTTTGTAGCTTATCAATAAGGTAAAAACAATTGCTTATGTGATAACATGTAACAATGTGCTATGTGATAAAATAATCATATATGATATACAAGCATGCTAGAATAAGTAAAAGGAAATTTATGTAAACTTGCCTAAAGAGAAACCTACCTAAAATGGACTCTTACTATAAATAGTAGTAAGTTATCCATTGAACATGACCTATGTGTTTACATCTAATACACGACACTTAACACATGATAAACAAACATTATAAATAAACGAATCACCAACGGGCCGTTAAGGCAAACACGGACAACACAGTCAAACACGGTCAAACACAACGACTTATAGTTGTTTGGACACAAACATGGTCTGGTAAGACCAACATGAACACGAACACAACAGTGAACACGAACTGACAACACCTATGTGATATAGGTAACAACTAGAGACAAACAACTCATAGTTCACGTAACAACCAACAGCTAAACTCAGGTGAGTTTACAACCCTACTTTTCGATTACAACCGTTTCACTTTAAACTTTGGGGTGAGAATCCATTGCAACAACTATTTTAGATGTATGACTGGCATGTTGTAAAAAACTTTTTGAGTGTGATTATATAGTAACAAAGTCCTCACGCAACCTTATCGTTAGTTGAAAAAAGAACGAGGCGTTATTACGTAGTACTACCGGGTATGACAAACCCCACTTGACGACAACTCTGACTGGCGGTCAGGACGAGCGTAATATCGACCTATGACATAGTTTCACGATAGACTTGGTGGAGGCACCTATCAGTCTAGTTTCAGTAGAGGTGAACACATACGATCGGGACCATTGGTCAACAACTTAACATATCCAGTATATATCTTGCAAATGTTTTACATTACTTAAACCTGTGAAATCACCAGCTTTATGTTGACACGTTTTAACATGTATTCTCAGGTAACTGAATGCACGATGCTAGGATGCACCTGGAGCCTAAGGAAGAGGGTCTTGCATGCATTCACAAACTTTTTGGGAAACATTTTATTATGTTATATTTTTATTTAACAATGTTGTGTCTTAAACAATTTACATTTTCCGCTGCATAACAATTTTACTATTTCCGCTACAATGAATTTAATATCTTGAGTTGTTATTATCAAACCCATTGTATTTTCAAACACATACAGAGTTGTTTTATATGACTAAGAGCTTTGATACTGGCCATGTCACACCCAACGGTCTAACACCGCAAGTGGTAATTTGTGGGTGTGACAGACTGGCATTAGAGACTTGGTTATAGAGAACTAGGTTTGCATGTAGTAAACTTAGACTATAGCCATTGCTCTACACTAGGCACTACACTTAGATATTGCACATTAATACTTAGATATTGCACATTAACATTTTGATATACGTGTACTTATTAAATGACATTAGAGGATGGACAACCGTAAGCATAACCAAGGTAAACGCCAGTCAGCCCAGACTACCAGCTTTGGGGTACCCATTGGAGCAAGCCTTCATGCCCCATGCAGCCATGTCAGATTAGGCGATCCGTAACATGTATGACATGTTAGAGGAAATCTTGGCATTACTCGCAGACAGGCATCACCTACTACAGTGAGTGGCACGTCTTGAGGAGGAGTTGGACTATACCGAACGGATGCACTACAATCTGGTCGACATGACGCGGCAGGCCCTCAGCTAGTAGGAGGAGACCATTGCTTGACTGGAGCAGATGGATGGTAGATTTGGGCAGGTCGAGGCCTACATCGCTCCAGCCGAGGCGTCCAAGGCCACAGTAGGAGCGCTAGCTGAACAACTGGCAGCTGGGCTAGCACCTGTAGAGGTGGGACAACTATTTGATGATGATGACGAGGAGCCTTTCGAGGACGATGATGAGGAGCCATTTGAAGACGAGGATGATGATTTAGCACACAGTGGAAACTCGGTTTCCACCATTTCCTCAGCTACTTAGAGTAGGTTTATTTTTATAGTATTAGTATTATTAAAACCTATTATGGGCGGGTTGTGCTCATAGAAATCATTTTTGGTAGTAGTGATCAAACTTGAAAGCATTATTGTACTCTTGAAAAATTGTTAATGAAATGATATTTTGAACTTTATGATCTCATGACAATATACTTGTACGCATGCTAACACAACTAACTTTAAAAACAAGTAACATACTATCAATTGTATATAGAACTAACAAATCGCTGGACGCGGAACTTACGTGCGTGTGAACAACCGACCCATCGGTTCAGCAGCCATCAGGGCGATGGAGGAAAGACGGGTCAACAAAGCAATCACGGAATACAAGGCGGCCCGTTTAGACAGTGAAACAAGCGGTACCGACAACGGTAAAAACAAACTTTAACTTGACTAACATAGTATAGCAAACACAAACTCTAACACGTAGACTAGACTGCTGACAAACAGGATCTCACAACAGCAACAACAAAGGGTGTTTGTTCAAAACCTTCTGAGCTGCCACCCTCACACATACAAGGGATCGGAAGGAGCAGTGGGGCTGCTTCGTTGGATCGAGAAGGCTGAAACAATCTTCTGTATGTGTGAATGCTCTGAGGAAAACAAGGTGAAGTTTGCCACCGGTACTCTGGAGGGAAAGCCCTAACCTGGTGGAACTCACATGTCCAGACACTGGGTCTGGAAGCTGCCAACTTTATTCCTTGGGAGAAATTCACCAAGATGTTGAAGGATGAATATTGTCCTCGTAATGAGATTAAGAAGTTGGAGGAAGAGTTTTGGGTGCTCAATATGGAAGGCTTGGAGATTGAGCAATATGTCTCGCGCTTCCATGAACTATGCAAGCTGTGCTTGGGTATGGTAACCCCGAAATACAAGAAAATCGTACAGTTTATCAGTGGCCTATGAGAACAAATCCAAAGCATGGTCACTGCAGCAGACCCCACAATCATCCAACCTACCATCCATTTAGCACATAAACCAATGTATCAGGCCGTATCTCAGGGGAAACTGCCAAAGAGAGATGAGCATCTAAAGCCCCAGGAGACCAAGTGTAAGTGGTAACTGAGCCACAAAAAAACCTTCACTCCTCAACAACCGATTCATCAGCATCCAGCACCAGCACCAGCAAAAGTCTTTGCTGCCACACAATCAGACACCCAGGGGAAAGGGGTTTATAAAAGTAATTACCCCAAGTGCAACCACTGTTCATACCATCACTTCGGCCCATGCAACAGGGTCAAGTGTACAAGATGTGGGAGTAACGTACATATGACGAAGGAGTGCCGTGCCAACTCGAACGCAAATGCCAATGACACGCAGATGGGATGTTTTACCTACAAGAAACCGGGCCATATGCGTCGAGACTGCCCTCAATTCAAGAAAGCAGGGGGCAACACGACGAAGGCAAAGCATTCGTCATAGGATCCGGTGAAGCTAAAGATTACCCTAACATCGTGACAGGTATGTTTCTTTTAAATAATGTCTATGCTAGTATACTATTTGATACCGGTGCCGAGCAGAGATCGGGTTCATCGAGAAGATTGTCTGAATCACGTTGCCGAACGGCGATCAGATTTCTATTCAGGGAGAACGACGGGGAATACCCTTGAACATCATGTCTTGCGTGAAGGCTAATATATATTTGCAAAAGGGAAACTCGTCAATACTAAGGAGAGGAAGATCGAGGGCATCGATGTAGTTCGCGATTATCCTGAAGTCTTTCTTGAAGATCTACCTGGACTACCACCAAAAAGACCAATCAAATTCTAGATAGATCTCACACCAAGAGCTGCACCGATTGCAAAAGCACCATACCGATTAGCCCCGACCAAAATGCAAGAGTTTTCTAATCAACTGCAAGAGTTTCTAAACAAGGGATTCATTAGACCGAGCTTCTCACCATGGGGAGCACCAGTCTTGTTCATGAAAAATAAAGACAGATCTTTTCGAATGTGCATTGACTACAGAGAGCGGAACAAGGTGACTATCAAGAATCGATACCCACTTCCTTGAATAGGCGACTTGTTTAACCAACTGCAAGGGTCAAGCTACTGTTCGAAAATCGATTTAAGATCTGGTTACCGTGACGACCGGCATCCGAGCTGTCATGAGTCGGACATCCAAGGGTGTACACAACCACAGTGTAAGACATTGTGTTACGAGAGTGACGATAACAATAATAAACAACAATCAAAATACACGGATTCTTCCTAAAACAGTTGGGAAAATCCATTTAATCACACAAACATGAATCAGAAGAAAAGAAAAACAACCTGTGAGGGAAAACAATGAACAAAAGCTGAACGGATAACATTTGGAGTATCGATCCAACGAGATATCGACATGGGTGACGATCTATGTGGATATGTTGTTAGATTTGAATACCCTAAGTGATATCTTTGCAGTACCAATCAATGTCAGCAGTTAAATACAACGCGACGTTTTTATGGGTGACGATTCATACAGATGGACCCTCATTCGTACGAACCAGTTTAATTCGGTGCAGCTTTATAGCCACAGTTCGTTCGGCCGAATGGGAGCCATTCGTACGAACGACTCATTTGTGTGACAGCACAGCTATAAAAGCAACACTTCCGTTTTGCAAACCCATTTTTCACCCAACTCTCCCAAACGAACCCCACAGTTGGCCACTCGACTTTTCAACCATTTCCACATGAAATCGGATCATTTCACCGTCAAAATCGTGAGTATTCCAACCCCAACACCTTCATTTTAATATTTCAACCCTTTTCGTCCCATTTCGGTCAAATAAGAGCTCCATAGTAAGTATTAGCACCGATCCTTTGTACCAAAACACTTCAAAACGTGTTACCATCAATTTCAACCATAAGAACACTAAAAACAACCACCGATTTCAAAAAATGGCGTTCTTGGTAAATTTGCAGGTGAATGAGCCGTACGAAGGGCTCATTCATGGGAAGGAGAAGCCTCGTTCGTTGAAGAAAAGTCACATGAACGAGCTGTCAAACGAATTCGTATAGGATGATCAAACGAATGAGGACACGTTCGCATGAATTGAGCACAAGAATGAGAGTAAGCGTTCTCATCATTCCATTCGTCTGAATGAAGGTCATTCGCACAAACCACCCATTCGCCCTAAGAACAGCCTAAAATGGCTAAGTCTTGAAAGTCCTATCTTACACCATTTGTAACGATAGAATCGAACCTTAGACCAAATTGTAAATCTAATCTAGATAAAACGGAAAAAAAACACATTTTCCAAAATCACATCAGAACACCGAACACACCACTAGGGGTGAGGAAAGTCGGTTACCCGGTAAAGAAATGGTTTACCCGAACCGACACGAAGACAGAAATTGTGGGAAATAAAGGACCGAAGACCGTACCTTCTTTTCATTTTAGGGTTTCGGTTATAAGGGATGACGGGTTCATCGGTCTCATGATGAAACCCGAACCCGAAGTTGAATTTCATCATCATCTCTTATGTTTTGAAGATCTGATCTAGTATCCGTGTAAGTTCCTCTTGATTACAATTTCCATTTTCACAGACTCTTCTATGTTTGGGGTTTTTGTTTTTTGGGGTTTTTGTTTTTTTGAGGTACGCTTACAATTTCTACGTTTTGGGGTTTTTGATGATTTGCTTGTTTGAATACTTCAGATTGTTTATTGATTTCTCTTTTCTTACTTAGTCATTTGATTGTGATTTCTTACATAGCAAATTCTATGACCCGATTTTGATGATGAAGCCGAGTAATTTGAGATCCTTAACATTTTGCAGGTTGTTGTGATGGGATATTGTTATAGTTAGGTATGGTACTTGATTGAAACAAACTGTAATGATTTCAATTTTGTGTTTTATATTAGTGATAGCAGTAGCGTTGATGTTTTGAGTAGTTGAAGAAAGTTAGATCACTGTAGATGACTGGTAAATGAATGGGAGATAGGGCTAAATAGGGGTGGGGAAAGTTTTAGTGATAGACAAGGTTGGGCTAGATGCAATGGACCCTTCATTTTAAATATCTGAATTGGAACTCTGGTGAGTTTGGTCTCAGATACAAAGTAACTGGGAATCTGGGATACAATTCACAATTAGAAGTTCTGATTTCAACTACACTTGTTTAAAAAAAAATATCTTAAACCAAACACTTAAACCATTAAGTTATTCAGGATGCCTTTAAATGAAATAATCAATAAAATCAAAAGAACACCAAGGGATAGTCCCACCTTCATGCATACTTCATATAATTTCAAACACATGATATAATCAAAAGAACAAATGATAATTGGTGACAGGTGGTTAATGTTGAATACGTGAAAAAGTTTGGGACAACTGATTAAAGAAATCCAAAATGGAAAATAGACAAGTAACAAAATAATAAAACCATATTGAAATTGTTTGTTTGATGCTATTCCACACCATTATTTGCATAACTTGGCTCGAGCTTCTCCGAAATTTCTACAAAAATAATTAAAAGATTGTTTATATTAATAACAATAGTAAACTAAATAAAAACAAGTGTGTCAAGAGTTTACCTTTCCCAATGTCATCAAAGTCAACCATATCTTCCATGATATTTATATCTTTTCTTGATTTTCTAATCCAATCCTGAGTGCATATTAGTGCTTCTATGATTGGTGCAGACAATGAACTTCTATATTGGTCAAGAACTCTTCCACCCATACTGAATGCAGATTTTGATGCAACACTTGAAACTGGAATAGCAAATATATCTACAACAACTCCACAATAGTAAATTAACAATCAGAAATTAACATGTAATAAAATAATGAACTTAAAATATAATAAAACCTTTTGCCATTTTTGATAAAATTGGATATCTCGAGGAAGAAGCTTTCCACCATTGCAATAGATCAAAATTTGGGTACCACCCTTCCTCTTTATCTTCAAGGTACTTTTGTAGTTCTGATTTAGTGTTGTATGAACTAAAACCACCACTTGATTGGAATTTTGCAAAAAAATCAAAATCTCCGTCTGAAAAAATTTGAACATTTTCTGCACTTTCAGGAACTGCATTTAAACTCTCTGTGTCATACACCAATTTATACTCCTCAAACAATAACTGAAATGCGTCACTTATAGGCTGAATAATTGAATCAACCTTTTTGTCCACTTCCTCTTGTTTTTCCTTCTCTGTTTTCTCCGAATTGCATATTATAGTATAACCAAACTTAATAACACGCAATTTCTGTCTAGGATCTAAAATAGCTGCAAAATAAAGCAACTTATTTATATCAGAATCATGTCGCCAATACTTCTCAAACTTAAGTTGCATTTTACTACCCGTAACTTTGCTGATTAAATCACTAGAACCCTTCATCTCCCTTAAATGGTTATCAATTTCTATAATATCCTTGTAAAAAATATTAACAACTACATTTGTAGATGAAGCTTTTATTGTCTTTTGTTTAAACGTTTCTAAAGCCTTAGATAACCGTCTTGCATAATGCCAATCTGTTGTAGTAGGAACATAATCACTACCCAAGTCATTCCTATAGTTTGATTCTTCCAAATCATACTCTTCAAAAGCTTTCTCAAACTTTTCAGCCCTAACAATCATTTAGTAGGTAGAGTTCCATCGGCTTGGGCAATCTAAACACAACAATGCTTTACTTTCAATGTTGGATGCCTTAACACACTTTTTAAGCAAGTCTAGCCTTTTTGGGGATAATCTAATATACCGAATGGCATTTCTGATACGATCAATCGGGTAGGTCTTACCACTAAGTCCATCTTGAACAATCAAATTAATTATATGTGCCATACACCGAATATGTAGATATCTCCGGGATGACAACTGGTTTTTTAGTCTACTCTTCAGAAAGGATATAGCAATATCATTGAAAGAAGCATTTTCTGTAGTAACAGTTAGAACATTATCAATATCCCACTCTTTTAAACACTGAACCAAAACCCTACCAATCTCTTCTCCCTTATGGCTAAAGATAGGTTTAAAATTAATAATCCTTTTATGTAAAACCCAGTTGTCATCAATAAAATGGGCTGTCTCACACATGTAGTTGATTCTTTGAATATACGTCCATGTATCAGTAGTCAAACAAACCCTTGATTTATTATTTGAAAAAAACGATTTCAACTTGCCCTTTTCTTCAAGAAAGATTTCCCCGACATCTCTAGAAACCGTAAACCTAATAAGCAGCTTAAAATTGGGACATATTGTGTCCATAAGCTTTCTAAAGCCTTCATGCTCAACGGTTGTGAATGGTAGCTCGTCTAACACTATCATCTCCGCAATGACTTTTCTACTTGTTTTGGCACAGAATTTTCAAGCTTTAACTTCACCACTAGGCCCCTCATATCATCGTTCTTCTTTAAAAAGATTTTGGTCTGACCTTTCACCTTGTCGGGATGCTTCTCACATGAAATTAAGTGTCGATTCAAAGCAGACGTCCCGTTTCTAGACGGATCAGCAGCAAATATCTTCAAGTAGTGCTTACATCTAGCCTTTTTTTCCCCTTCAGCATCAGTGAATTTTTCAAAATCATCGCATACGCGAGAACGCCCCTTCTTGGTTGAATCTACGGTTTTTGCCTTCTTTTTTTGGTTTTGTTTTTTTGATAGGTTGTGTTTTTCTTTTCTCTGGTAATTGAGAATCATCACTTGATAAATTCTCAATGTTAGTTGAATCCATCTACAATAAGAAAACAAAATTATCAATCACATAAATAAATTAATCAAAAAAGTGCAATTATAAAACAAATCAGTTAGTTTAATCGACTAAATCATTGAATAAATCATTGGATCATTCAATTATTTCAAAGAGCAAATCTGTTGCTTTAATCAAAGACACTTTTACATGGTAATGTATTCTCCTATTTTGTAATTGTTCATTCAAGAATTGTACTTTACTTTGAAGATCGATATATTTAATTTTCATATATGTAATGAAGGATTATGCAATGGTTATAGGTAATTAAATCTCTCTTTCTGTATGTAGCTTTTTGGCTAGAAGTAAAACTTCAAGTTTCAACTATGGCTATGCCAATTTGAAGGGTAAAAGGGCTTCAATGGAGGATTACATGGAAAGTTGGAAACAACAATATCAGAAGTTGAAGGTCAAATGGTTGCTTACAGGGCTGGCTCAGAATTCGCAGAATTCAATGGGATTCAATGAATTGGAATTTGAATTCCATCTATTGATATGTACCTGTTTTAATGATTTTTTTATTTAATATTATTGGATAATGCTTTACTTTATACCAGGTTTTAAGTATTAGCCCGCGTAAATTTTTTTTTTGGTGACTGATGCATTGGATGATGGTGTAAAACTACCACAATAAGTATGCACATCTAACCTTGTTATTGCAGCCTTGCAATACTTGAAGGATACTTCAATGGTGCTGCTGATGCTATGAAGTAATGCAGATGCAAGGATTTGAGTTTTTGGAAGGTTTACGTATTCTTTTTTGGCCGTATACTAGGTTAAATGCAGGCATGTGGGTTTTTTTGTGTATACTTTACGTGGGCCAGGTATTCAGAAATCAGAATTGGGTTTTTTTTATTAACATGTTCGGGCTTTGTCTTTCTTTGGGTATTTTGCCTTCAAGACCGAGACCGGACCGATATCCGAAATCCCATGAATCCCAGGACCGAATACCATTTGTAATTTAAAAACCGGTTTCGGTTTCCGGTCTTTTAAGGTCCGGTTATTCGGGTTTTTTCGGGTAACCGAAATTCTGCTCACCCCTACACCTAACTAACTAATTTCTAACACAGGATTAAAACCGAGAGAACATACCGGGTGAGTGCATCTATGACCCATAACCTCAGGTGAGCTCACAGACCCCTTGTTTTCAATTTTTTGACATCCAAATTGTTTCGGGCTGAGAACATAATCCCTCTTATCCGAATGATAAACGGATAAGTGTTATTTTCTAATAAATTAAACAAAAGGATCAACACCCAACCTCTTATTCCAATGCTATATGAATAAGTATATTTTCAATCATTTTTACTGAGCGTTCTTCGCTCCATTCAGCTTTTCCAACTCTGTTGGTGCATTTTGTAATAATTGATTTCAAGTTTATTTTGGTTAAGTTTAGAAAGGTTTGGGATAGGTTTGTGCTAGGTTCTTCTGGCCCACGAACCTATGCATGTGTGTTAGTTCAAACGAACCTATGGTATGTGTTTTGTAAAGGCTCGTCCAGCGAACTTATTGGTTCGTTTGGCAAACTTATTGGTTCTTCTGGCGAACCTATAGGTTCGTATAGGTTCGTTTGGTGTTTTCATATATTTGCAGGTTTGCTGATTTTGTAGTTAGTCTTAAGAGAACCTGTAATTCTCAGATTAGTGTGTGTGTGACTGAACTGTGTGTTCTTTGCTGTGTGCAAGTTGTAATTGATTTCATTCTCAATGAGAAGGATATTTAGAACCATGATTGTGTTGTCTTTGATTCATATAGGTGTTATCTAAATTTTGTATAGATAAAACTGTTAATAGATCGGGTGATGAATTCTCAAGAAAGAGGAGGATACAAGTGATGATGGTTATTCTATCAGGTCATCACAGAAGAATGGAAAGGGTCAATTCCGGGAGACTCGACACCGAAATGGCGGGGGTCATCCCTTTTGAATACTGACAAGTTTCTTTTAATTTATTGCGCAGGTTACATCCACGGGCCATATTAGCAATCATTGGATTGTTGATAGTGGATGTTCCCGCCTTATGACTGGTGAATTGAGCTTGTTAGGAGATGTCAAGCTTGTGAAGGGAAGCTATGTGAACTTTGCTGGAAATAAAGGAGGTCAAATTACAGGTATTGGTAGTTTGACAAATGGGAAGGTTTCTTTTGACAATGTTATTTTTTGAAAAGATTTAACTAACAACTTGTTGAGTGTCTCGCAGATTTGTGATAAAGATTACAAAGTAATGTTTGACAAAGTGAGGTGTTACGTGCTCAAGCAAGTATTCAAGATTTCAGAGGAGTGGATTCTAATGACAACTGAGCATAGCAAGGATCTTTATGTGCATGCCATGGCAAAAGCGGAAACATTAAATAATGTGGAAACGTTCTTGGTGTCCAAAGCTACTGAACAGGACACACGTTCATGGCACAGGCGGATGGGACATAACCACATCCGGAAAATGAATCATCTTGTACATAATCATTTAGTTGATGGTGTACTCCGTAAAACATTTTAAACTTTCGGATGTGTGTGTCTCATGGAAAATGGGTAAAAAGAAAAGGAAGTCTCATAAAACAAAGAAAATTTTTTCTATTAACATGCCTCTTGAACTTGTTCACATGGATCTTTTTGGACCCATCAATGTGAAAAGTATAGGTGGTGATTCTTATTGTTTTGTTTTGACTGATGACATTTCAAGATTTTCATGGGTTATGTTTTTGAAACATAAATCAGAAACTTAAGAAAACTATGTTTTGTTGATTAATAGGTTGGAGACATTATATAAGTTGAGGGTGAGGCATGTAAGATCTGACAATGGGACTGATTTCAAGAATCATAAAATGGAAGAATTTTGTAATTCCAAAGGCATTCAAGAGCAATTCAGTGCACCATATGAGCCTCAGATGAATGGTGTAGCTGAAAGAAAGAATAGGAATTTGATTGAATCTGCAAGAACGATGCTAGCTGATTCTAAACTTCCCATTACTTTTTGGAGTGAAGCGGTGGCTACTACTTGTTTTACCCTTAACAGAGTTTTAATTGTCAACAGACTCAATAAAACTTGTTATGAATTGTTTCAGAATCGAAAGCCTAATCTGGAACACTTGGAACCTTTTGGGGCTCCTTGTACAATCCTGAAGAAGGATTCAAAATTCAATTGTAAAGTTGAAGAGGGTTTCTTTATAGGCTATAGTCTTTCAAACAAATGTGTGTTTAACAAACGTATGGGTGTTGTGGAATTATGGTATCATGTGGATGTCCAACGGTATACACCTTTACCAAATAGGAAGGGTCTAGATTGGCTTTTTGATTACAATAAGTTGTTTTAGTCTTTTAATATGTCTTCAACTGTTTCTGATGATGAAATAACCTTACAAATGTTGTATGATTTGCAGAATTCAGATGAACTAGGAATTTCTCATCAACCTGAAGATGAAGCCATTACACCACATGGGGAAGGTACTTCAGAGGTTATTAATGATGATTGGTCATCAAAGGTTGAAAATGAGGTTTTTGAAGATGGTATCTCCCATGATCAAGATCCTGATCAGATTATCAACAATCTTGATCATGATGTGGTTGTACCGCAATTGCTTGTCACACGTGTTCATGCCAATCAACCACTTGATCAAATTATAGGAGATCCGAGTGTAGGAGTGCAGACACGTAATCAAGTTACAAATAAGGAAAGTATGTATGTTGAGTTAGGAAAAAATCATGGCAGTCAGGAGCTCTGATTGCAATCAGCATTTATTTCTCAAATAGAGCCAAAGACTATGAATGAAGCTTTGCGTGAGCCTGCCTGGGTGGAGGCCATGCAAGATCCGAAGGTGTATTCAAGGCCAAGGCTAAGGAAAATAGAACAATATTGGACTCCATTTTTCAAACTATGGTTTTATGATGAAAGATCTTTTGAAGCTGTTATTATGTTGAAAGAAAATGACAAATGGAGGGTTATTAGATTACTTGATCCTGTGTGGCTTATAAATTGTCCTAAACAAGATATTGGAACTCTTGATCAAGCTTTGATTTATGCAAGAGAAGATTATCATTATGTTTTAGTTAGTGATAAGGATATGGCTTTACAATTCCAAACAATTGAGAGAATGTGTTTTACTTTGGGAATTCATTCAGGATGTAATTGAGAAGATGTTAATTATTTGTATGTGGAGTTGATGGCTTTACAAAAAGAGATGAAAGAGATGCAAGAATTGAAGCTGAAAGATTGTCAAAGATTCCAAGATCAGTAAGTGTACGTGCAGTAGATAATGTTTGTGAAGATCAGTTATCGAGTGGGACTCGAACTGAAGAATGAAGACCAAAGATCAAGATTTTTTAAGACTTGAAGCAACTATTAAGGGGGAGTTTGTTGGTGCATTTTATAATAGGTTGCTTTTAAGTTTATTTTGGTTAAGTTTAGAAAGGTTTGGGATAGGTTTGTGCTAGCTTCGTCTGGCCCACGAACCTATGCATGTGTGTTAGTTCAAACGAACCTATGGTATGTGTTTTGTAAAGGTTCGTCCAGCAAACCTATTGGTTCGTCTGGCGAACCTACAGGTTCGTATAGATTCGTTTGGTGTTTGTATATATTTTCAGGTTTGCTGATTTTGTAGTTAGTCTTAATAGAACCTGTAATTCTCAGATTAGTGTGTGTGTATGACAGAACTGTATGTTCTTTGTTGTGTGCATGTTGTAGTTGATTTCATTATCAATGAGAAGGATACTTAAACGCATGATTGTGTTGTCTTTGATTAATATAGGCGTTATCTAGATTCCACACAGATAAAACTGTTAATAGAATTCAATTTACAGATCTAGAACTTTCAACAAACTCCACAACAAAAACAAAAAAGTTTCACTAGTTCAAACACAAATCACCGAGGAGATGTCCGTTGACCACAATAGTTCGAGGCTTTGTGCCCAACCAAGAGGTGAACGGACACGAATCGTGGAATTGTGTAGTGCACAATCAAGAACAATCATTTTCATGGGAATCCCCCATCAAACAAACAACATATTTGCATGGAATCTGTCTAGGGTAATTCACTAGAGCATGTGTCCACACAACAACATTTCAAGAATTCGTTGAGGAATTTTGAAGTTAATCCCTTTAGAGTCATTTACCATTAGTTGACGCGGGTCAACTGACGGTAACGTAGATGGTACCATAGGTCTAACAAACCTCCAGCGCTGAGGCTGGTACGTTTCACGCATACAACGTGAAACAACAACTCGAATTAGTTCTAGGGGAACTAATCACAAGGGCATATCCGTTAGGTTTGGTAATTGATCACATGGGTTATATTACGGACAGACCACACAAACAATAACATGAATTTCAAATCAAATAAATGTTCAAGACCTGGTCTTGAACGATTTTCAAACGAGTACACAACAAACAATGTTATTCTACATGAAAGGAGCATAAACTGTGTGATTTTCAAACAAACAAAACATGTCTCCTATATCAGGAGATTGATCATACCCTTCTTTCTCAAAACCTTACTTTTACAAACATCTATCGTGTCATGTAGAGTGGAGATACACAAGTGACAAGGTCTGATTTATGTTACGAACATCTTCGTGGATCACTAAAGGGGTGGTGGGCTGGCGGCCGAGCTTTGTTTCTACGTATGCCCTATACATAAAATACCTTCGATGATTTGGGATGGTGTCAATTAGATGTTCGGACGAATGCACTTCTGTAGTTCATTCGTGTTTTCAAAGCCATTCACACATCATATTCAAAATCGATGTGAATGGAAATATTTTCATTATACTTTTTTATACAAAACCTAATATTTTTAAAACTAACGTGAACTGTCACACCCCAAGTCGGCGGGCTGGATCGACTTTCTTGTCAGGCAGAAGGTTCTCAGGGCACGATATCGTTTAGTAATCACAGTGATCAAATTGTTTACATGGCACATGATATATAAATGAGAAATGCTAACATGACCATGATATAGAATTAAAAAGTTAAATTACAATGTTATGTTCATAATTTAACTAAGTAAATCTATCCAAAAGAATCATTGTGTTTTCTATCTTGTAACTGCACAAGATTTACAAAAGATGATTCATGGTCTTGTCATTCAAAATATGCTCAACACAAAATGAAGCTAGGTCTTCTAAAAGTCCACTAGCTTAATCCCTGAATGCTGGTGACTAAACCTGTTCATCAACTGAGAAAACATGCATTTAAACAAAGTCAACACTAGGTTGGTGAGTTCATAAGTTTAGTAATTGAAAACCATTAATTTGTTATCATTCACAATCACAAAGTCATACCCAAGTCTCATTGAGGTTTGTTTCATTTGTCTCACACAATGGCCTCTCCATAGTTATCTTTACAAGTAGTATTTCATCCCATCAGTTATGCTTATATATAGGGCATACGCAGGGAGAC
Source organism: Mikania micrantha (assembly GCA_009363875.1). Lineage (NCBI taxonomy): Eukaryota > Viridiplantae > Streptophyta > Magnoliopsida > Asterales > Asteraceae > Mikania > Mikania micrantha. The sequence continues at coordinate 20,438,758 of CM018685.1, forward strand.
AAGCCCTCAACCGACATCCCACCACACACTTAACAACATTCAACACAACTTGCAATACAACTACGGATACCCATTTCTATCTCACATATGTTCATCCCAATTGATATTCACCCATAAGATTATGTCCATCACCCGATGTGTTATATAGATAGAATAATATAATATGAGGGATGAAAGTTACCAAAACCGAAGTGTTGATAAACCCTTTAGTGTTTTGAGGAAAACAGATTTATCCAATCTTATCCATGTTATTATTCTCTCGTTTGTAGGGTTAACTGTAATTCACTTCTAATAATAGGAGTGATAGCTAACCTATTGATATTGTTCTCATCTTGGATTGCATAAAGCCTAAATGGGATCCATTGTGATCCTCACGTAATCAGATCACAATTCATCCGATTTACCTCTATCACATTTGTGTTCTCATAGCCTTCAAAGAAACTATTACTGATAATATGACACGAGCGAAAATCAATTCCTCGGTCTAACAGTCAATAGAATCAAAGGATTGAATTACAATTAGTTACTGTAGATTAATATCACCATGTGTCGTCTACCAAACCTGACTTGTGTCGCCCTGTTACCGGTCATATGTTACCGGCCAATGATAAAATACGATCAACGTACCGACCTCACTCGCTGGCGGTTTGTCAAACCTATGGTACCACTACGTTATCGTCGATTTAGTCGCACTAAATTAACTTGTAAACGACTCTCTAGGAGGGACTTACATTTGAATATGATCTCATGAACACATGATTGTTGTGATATAATACAAACAGTTTAATAGTAATCAATTGTTGTTTTCACCCATAGTCATCAACTCATTGTTGTCTGTTCTATGTGTTAAGTGTTCTCATAGTCTTTAACAAAGTGTTATAAGAACTTTTCTTATTACACGATGTTAGTAAATGTGTGAATGATATTGTTATCATGAAATTATGTTATCATGATTATCATTCTTGTTATTCCTTGTATTTGCCTCTTGTTATCCCATAGTCGTCACCCAGTTGTAACCATAGTGTTTTTAAGAGCTAGTCTTACTACACTTAGTTAACTCAGGTGGCGAATGATATCATGAAATTATGATGTCATTATATCATTCTTGTTAGTTCTTGTCATTGTCAAAGTGTTATCTCATTGTTCATTCTTGTAAGAATAATAAAATATTCTAAGATACAATCTTACAACATGTATTATTCTATTGTGTTGATGTAATCATGAAGCTATATTATCATGTTTCATCCTAGATATCTCATTTATGTTATGATCACACAAGCATACATAAAATGATAAGAGATAATAATGATAAACCAATATTATCTAAATCATAGTATAATCAAAATGTTGTACTAAAACCTTTAAATAATTAAAGGATTAGCATGTTTTTCAGCCCCGAAATTAGAAATCAGTAAGATTAGAAAAGGGGCGTATGAATTCACCTTGTAGTTGAAGTGGTTGACTAAGTAATAACAAGAAAATGCGCGCTCACTGTTGTTCTTGAGGTTGTTTTTACGATCCTGTATTGATTCCAGATTGTTTGTACTTATAAGTATAAGTTATAGATAGTTGTGTGTGTGTTAGCCCTAAAGTTGGCTAACACTTGTGATTCTTTGTTATCAATTGGTCCTGATTCACTTGTGATGGATTATACTAACACTTAACCGATTAGGTTAAGCTTAGCATATCGTGTTAGTTGTGATTAGAGACTTGGTCTCAATTACCTTTATTAGTCTTAAGCCCAACTTTGAAAATCCATAGTATTCTCAAAGTATAATACTTAGATTTATTGATATTAAAGTTTGTATATCAAAATAGTTTCTAAGTATAAACTTAGAATTTTAAGTTGATTTAAACTCTAATTGTTGTTTACTTAAAAGAGTTATCATTCTTTTGGTTGTGTTAAGGTAAGCAACAAATTGAAACTTAACTCTTTGACACTTTATGAAAAAGATTTAGTTGTTATTTAGTTAATAGACCGAATGAAAACTGCATGCGAAGTAAGAGGGTCGACTGAATAGGGGTTCATGCTAATGAACTCATTCGGTCACACTTGCTAGCCGAATAGGAAAAAATGGTCACCCCATGCGAATGAAGACCCTCGTTCGGTTGGTGATCCTATTCGGCCAAGTCTCATTCGGACCCTCCCTTTGGTCTGGTGCTGGTTCTCTTTCGGCCTAGCTTCATTCGGTTGAGCTGGTGCTCCCATTCGGTCGCTCCAGTCCACAACCCCATCTCACCATGTTTGAGTTCCTATCTCAACACAAGGTGTTTCCCAAGTTCCTATACTAATCTAGAATGATTTCATGTGTTTTCCTAGGGTTTTGAGTGTGTTAAACCGGTTTTGAATGTGTTAAACCGGTTTAGAAGGGTGCTCGACCAAGGGTTTAGAAAACCCTAAAATCGCCAACTTTGAGCTCGAATTTACCTTGTTTCAGGTGGTTCAAAGCTCCGATCCTTTGCACTTTCGTGAAAGGATGATGAGAGCTTCGATTTGATAGCTTATTTGCACGATTTGGTCAAGAATCAAGTGACTTATGGTGGTTTTTGAGTGGAAATTCTAGTGAGAGAGAGAATCCGGATTTGGGGGTACAGAGAGAGAAGAGATGAAATAAATGAGGAAGATGGGGTTATTTAGGGTTTATATACCCCGTGTGTGTTCGGGTTCGTTTCGGTTGTTCGGTTCTTGATTTCGTTACGTTTCGGAATGTAATCGCGTATTTTATGAAATTAAATAAGTGGTTTTACTTTTAGGTTTTAAAGATGGCTATTCCTAGTAAATCTTTTTAATTCTTTTATTTTATCATTATTAGATCATTTTTTCGTTTCGTTTCGTCAGATCGTTCCACCATCGTGCGTATTCATTCGAATCGTCACTCGAACGAATACGACGAAAGTTTCACTTTCTGATTCTTGTTTTCTACTTTTCAGTCATCATTCAAAACTTAAAACTCACAGATATGTTTGTGTGAATCGTCACCCACGCAAACACACTGTCAGTTCATCATTCGTAAACGAAACTGAATTGTTATTTGAATTGTATTTCCTCATTGACGGACTCAACTAAACTTGCCTGTTTTCACATTGTTATCATTGCATTCACATTGTTTTCTCACTGAATTGTCGGCTATCTGATTTCTGTTATTTGTGGATATCAGATCGCAACCGATATGTTTTTGTCTTTTGTTTTCTCATTGTTGTTTCTCATGAGTTGTTGTATTTACTGTATTTAAATTTTCATTTAAACACATACCACTGTTGTTTGTTTTCTAAGTCTTGTTGTCACACAACTGTTTACACATTGTATTTACACATAGTAAATAGTGAAAGTACACGTACCGTACGGACTTGCTGGACGATCTGGTACTGGTTGTCACAGTATCCCCTTGTTAAAGAAATTTCGTCCCGAAATTTAAGCTTCATTGTCGGGTACTACTTCTTCGAACAGGTGGGGATACTTTGTCTTCATGTGATCCTCACACTCCCAGGTAACTTCTGGTCCACGCTTGGAGTTCCAACAAACCTTCACAATAGGAATACGGCTTCATTTCAGTCTCTTGACTTCACGATCCATAATCTCTACAAGTTATTCAATGAAATGTAGTTGTTCATCCACTTGTATTTCTTCTAGAGGTATGACTAACGATTCATCAGCGAGACATCTCTTAAGGTTGGATACATGGAATGCATCGTGTACACCGCTGAGTTCATCAGGAAGTCTGAGTCTATATGCCACAGGACCAATCCGTTGAGTTATCTCGAATGATCCGACATACCTTGCTGCTAATTTTCCTTTAGCCCAAAAACGAACCACGCCTTTCCATGGGGACACTTTCAACATGACTCGGTCGCACACATGGAATTCCAAAGGCTTTCGCCGTTTGTCTGCGTAACTCTTTTGGCGACTACGTGTTGCCTGTAATCTCTGTTGAATCTGGGCTATCTTATCAGTAGTCTCCTGAATAAGTTCAGGCCCAGTGATTATGTTGTCTCCCACTTTGGTCCAACAAATTGGAGACCGACATTTTCTACCATATAATGCTTCGAACGGAGCACATCCGATACTGTTGTGGTAGCTATTGTTGTAGGAGAACTCGATGAGTGGTAGATGTTTGTCACAACTTCCACCGAGGTCTAGGACGCATATCCTCAACATAACCTCCAGGGTTTGAATTGTTCGCTCGCTTTGGCCATCCGTTTGTGGATGATAAGCGGTGCTCAAGTTAACACTTGTCCCTAAGGATTGTTGCAATGATTGCCAGAACCAGGATGTAAATCGACTGTCCCGGTGTGAAATAATAGATAATGGCACCCCGTGCCGTACTACTATTTCACTGACATAGAGTCTTGCTAGCTTTTCCATCTTGTAGTTTTCTCTGATTGGCAAGAAGTGACGGGACTTGGTTACTCGATCAATGATGACCCATATGGAATCATGTCCGTTGGAAGTACGGGGTAGCTTGGTTATAAAATCCATAGCTATTTGTTCCCACTTCCATTGTGGTATCTCTGGTTGCTCCAGCAAACCTGACGGTTTCTGGTGTTCTGCCTTGACCTTATCACATGTCAGGCACTTACCAGCATAAGTAGCCACATCTTTCTTAATACCCGGCCACCAATAAAACGACCTAAGATCTTGGTACATCTTATCGGCACCAAGATGAACAGAATATCGTGTTTTGTGTGCCTCGTCAAGAATGAGTTTTCGAAGCTCATCTACGGCCGGGATCCATACACGATCCTGGAAGTAGATAACTCCATCTTGTCTTGTCTCAAAATGTTTCTTGGCTCCACAATCTAGCTCGTTTCTCAAATTGTTTCTTGCCACTGCCTCTTGTTGCGCTTGTAAGATTTGATCTCTAAGACTTGTTTGCACAGTCATTTCCGTTGCTCTAACGCGCAAGGTTTGACTCTTTCCTTCCGACTCAAAGCATTTGCAACAACATTAGCTTTGTCCGGATGGTATTTGATCACAGAATCGTAATCATTCAGGAGCTCAACCCAATGTCTCTGTCGCATGTTAAGCTCCTTTTGATCAAATATGTGATGTAGGCTCTTGTGATCTGTGAAGATAGTGCATTTGGTACCATACAGGTAATGTCTCCAAATCTTTAAAGCAAAAACAACAGCCCCTAGTTCTAAGTCATGTGTTGTGCAGTTCTTCTCATGTATCTTCAACTGTCTTGATGCGTAAGCAATGACTTTGTCTCATTACATTTAAACACAACCGAGTCCCTGATGGGAAGCATCACAGTATACTGCAAATTCATCATTGCCCTCTGGGAGTGTTAAGATTGGAGCATTGCACAATCTTTGTTTCAGTGTTTGGAATGCCTCTTCCTGTTTCTGTGTCCACACGAACGGTTCACTCTTCTGTGTCAGATTTGTGAGAGGCAAGGCTATCTTAGAGAAATTCGAAATGAATCTCCTGTAATAACCCGCCAATCCCAGAAATGATCTGATCTCTGTCGGTGTTGTGGGCACGTCCCAGTTCTTGAATGCTTAAATCTTGGCAGGACCCACGTGAATACCATTACTGTTAATCACATGACCCAAGAAATGAACTTCTCTTAGCCAAAATTCACACTTGCAGAATTTGGCATAGATTTGTTCGTTCTTTAAAAGTTCCAAGACTGTCTTAAGATGTTGTTCATGTTCCTTCTCGCTTCTTGAATAAATCAGTATATCATCAATAAAGACGATAACAAACTGATCTAGATACGGCTTGCACACCCGGTTCATTAGATCCATGAACACTGCTCGTGCGTTCGTCAATCCGAATGGCATCACCATGAATTCGTAGTGACCGTATCGGGTACGAAAAGCCGTCTTGGGTATGTCTTCCTCTCGAATCCGGAGCTGGTGATAACCTGAACGCAGGTCTATCTTTGAGAAATACTAAGCTCCCTCTAATTTATCAAACAAATCATCAATCCTCAGTAACGGGTACTGATTATTGATGGTGAGTTTGTTAAGCTCTCTGTAATCGATACACATTCTGAAGGATCCGTCCTTTTTCTTGACAAACAGAACCAGAGCTCCCCATGGTGAGAAACTCGGTCGAATGAATCCCTTGTCTAGTAGTTCTTGTAGTTGATTGGACAGTTCCTGCATTTCTGACGGTGCAAGTCTATAAGGAGACTTAGCCAAAGGAAACGCTAATGGAATCAAGTCGATTCGGAATTGCACCAATCACTCCGGTGGCAATCCCGATAAATCATCCGGAAACACGTCCGCGAAGTCTTTCACAACCGGTACATCTTGAATCTTGATTGCTTTCATGTCTTTCTCCACAACATGAGCTAGGAATGCGATACACTGTTTCCTTAGACTCTTGCGTGCCTTCATGCACGATATTAGTTTGACACTGCGGTTTGCTTGATCTCCATGAATTTCCAACACCTGATTGTTCTCCACTGGAATACGTAATAGCTTTTCGGAACAGACGAATTCAACTCTGTTAAGAGATAACCAATCCATCCAGACGATGATATCGAAACTGCCCAATTCCATCGGTATCAAATCGATGGAAAATGTGTTATCACCAAGTGTTAGTGGGCAGTTCCTAAGTATTGTGTTAACTGTTATCCGTTTGCTATTTGCTATCTCAATAATATAACGGGAGTGCAAAGATTCCTCAACATGATTAAGTTGGCATGCAAAGTCGGATGAGATAAAAATCTGATCCGCACCAGTGTCAAATAATATATATGCATAAAAGTTAGATAAGAGAAATGTACTCGTGACCACATTCGGGTCCTGTCGAGCAGCAGCAGCTCCAATCTGAAAGGCTCGCCCTCTAGCTACTTGAGCCCTTGGTTGAATTCTCTTGGGACAATCCCTCGAGAAATGTCCAGGTTTGCCACAAGTGTAGCAAGACCTATTGTCAGCAGCAGCAACCGCTACATCGTTGTTCCTGTTCGAAGCCCCCGTGCTCCTGCACTGAGTGGCCCAATGACCAAGCTTCCCACAGTTGTTGCACTGCCTGCATTGGGAAGTTGGTTGATGATGATACTGACAGGTGGTGCACAACGGTGTTTGAGTGGTAGCAGCAAAATTCTTGACCACTTTCTGTTTCTTGGGTGGTCATTTATCCGGCTTTCTTGAGCTTCCAACCTTTGCTGCTTCAGTTTCCTTCTTCAGTGTCCCAGAGGCAACCATCACATATGTCAATGTTGATGACAGAGTAACAACCATCTCTAGGGTAGTTGGGTGAGCAGCAATCACATGCCCTTGAACACAGCATGGTAGTCCACCGACATACCGTTCAATCTGTTTCTCCAGTGTTGGCACTATATCCGGTGCCAATGTAGCCAGTTCATGAAATCTCGTGGTGTAAGCCAGATGCCCAACACCAATCATGAAAAGGTTGAGTAGTTCAGTCTCAACCTTCTTTAGCTCATTCCTCGGGCAAAACTCAGCCCTCAGCATAGCCTTGAATTCTTCCCATGGCTTGGACAGAGTCTCATCCCTGCCCCTAGTCTGGACCTAAGCATTCCACCAGGTCAACGCTCGTTTGTTGAATGAGCCAGCAGCATACCTCACTCTATGATGATCAGGACATCCACTGATATTGAGATTTGTTTCCATTTTTTTGATCCATTGGATCAAACCGACGGCTCCCTCATTGCCACTGAATACAGGTGGCTTGCATCCTACAAAATTCTTGTAGGAGTAGTCCTGTTGGTTTCTGGTGTTGCCACTGCCTTCACCAGATGAGTTGCCAGTGTGGTTGTTGCTGGAATTAATCCTGTTCATCATGTGGGTAATTACTTCCCTCAAATGACTGGTCAGCAGAGGGGCCAATGCGATAGTAGCATGATCCAGCTCATGGTTGGGTGGTGGCTGATGAGGTGGAGTATGTGGAGGAGATGTAGGTGGTGTTGGTGTTGACGAGTGTGGAGGTGAATTTGGTGGTGGTAACAAAGGTGGATGTCTTCTTGGCGGCATTCTGATCAAAACCGAAAGAAAATCGGTTAGTGCAGTGATCGAATGCAGAAGACACATGCACATAATATCCTAAGTCTTATGTTCTCTACATGAGGGTCCCTAGGTTATAATCTAGGCCAAACTGTTTAAGTAATATGACCTATATTTCTTTATAACCATGGCTCTGATACTAATCTGTCACACCCCGAGCCGGCAGGCTGGATCGACTTTCCCGTCGGGCCGAAGGTTCTCGGGGCGCGATATCGTTTGATAATCACAATGATCAGATTGTTTACATGGCACATGATATATAAATGAGAAATGCTAACATGACCATGATATAGAATTACAAAGTTAAATTACAATGTTATGTTCATAATTTAACTAAGTAAATCTATCCAAAAGAATCATTGTGTTTTCTATCTTGTAACTGCACAAGATTTACAAAAGATGCTTCATGGTTTTGTCATTCAAAATATGCTCAACACAAAATGAAGCTAGGTCTTCTAAAATTACTAAACCTGTTCATCACCTGAGATAACATGCATTTAAACAAAGTCAACATTAGGTTGGTGAGTTCATAAGTTTAGTAAATGAAAACCATTGATTTGTTATCATTCACAATCACAAAGTCATACACAAGTCTCATTGAGGTTTGTTTCATTTGTCTCACACAATGGCCTCTCCATAGTTATATTGACAAGTAGTATTTCATCCCATCAGTTATGCTTATATATAGGGCATACGTAGGGAGACAAGCCCCCAGCCGACATCCCACCACACACTTAACAACATTCAACACAACTTGCAATACAACTATGGATACCCATTTCTATCTCACATATGTTCATCCCAATTGATATTCTCCCATAAGATTATGTCCATCACCCGATGTGTTATATAGATAGAATAATAGAATATGAGGGATGGAAGTTACCTAAATTGAAGTGTTGATAAACCCTTAGTGTTTTAAGGAAAATAGATTTATCCAATCTTATCCTTGTTATTATTCTCTTGTTTGTAGGGTTAACTGTAATTCACTTCTAATAATAGGAGTGATAGCTAACCTATTGATATTGTTCTCATCTTGGAATGCATAGAGCCTAAATGGTATCCACTGTGATCGTCACGTAATCAGATCACAATGCATCTGATTTACCTTAATCACATTTGTGTTCTCATAACCTTCAACGAAACTATTACTGATAATATGACATGAGAGAAAATCAATTCCTCGGTCTAACAATCAATAGAATCGAAGGATTGAATTACAATTAGAAATGTAGATATTGTTATCATGAAATTATGTTATCATGATTATCATTTTTGTTATTCCTTGTATTTGCCTCATGTTATCCCATAGTCGTCACTCAGTTGCAACCATAGTGTTTGTAAGAGCTAGTATTACTACCCTTAGTTAACTCAGGTGGCGAACGATATCATGAAATTATGATTTCATTATATCATTGTTGTTAGTTATTGTCATTGTCAAAGTGTTATCTCATTGTTCATTCTTGTAAGAATAATACAATATTATAAGATATAATATTACAACATGTATTATTCTATTGTGTTGATGTAATCATGAAGCTATATTATCATGTTTCATCCTAGATATCTCATTTACGTTATGATCACACAAGCATGCATACAATGATAAGCGATAATAATGATTAAACAATATTATCTTAAGGATTAAACAATATTATCTAAATCATAGTATAATCAAAATGTTGTACTAAAACCTTTAAATAATTAAAAGAATTAGCATGTTTCTCGACCCCGAAATTAAAAATTAGTAAGATTAGAAAAGGGGCGTATGAACTCACCTTGTAGTTGAAGTGGTTGACTAAGTAATAATAAGAAAATGCGCCCGCTCACTGTTGTTCTTGAGGTTGTTTTCACGATCCTGTATTGATTCCAGATTGTTTGTGTAGCACCAAGTTTGATCTTGGAAACAATCCAATATCAATGAATATCTACTCGACAGCCTCTGGAATAGTGCGGAATCCTATTCCAGGGTTTTCCAATCGAAATCACAGCAACCGTGGTGAATCAAAAGTGTAGAATCAACGTACAAGTAAGAATCGATCACCACAAGTTGAGAATCGAAGTTGGACGGTAAGAATCGCTCAAAACTTCAAGGGTTTGACACTGGAGTGCACTGGGAAGAATGAGGACTCGAAAAAGTTGGGGTTGAAATGATTTGAACTTGTATTTATAGGCTGTAGTCATTCGGCCGAATGGGTGGCCGAAGCAGCTCATTCGGCGAATGACTTGCCCGAATGGACCAGTCAGTCGATTGAATCATTCGGCGAATGACTCATTCGATCTCCTATGTCATTCACTAGTGCGTTCATTCGACGAATGACTTCATTCGTAGAGTCATTCGCCGGAATGGTCAGAGTCCATACTTTAAACATTAATAAACCAAACCAAATCAAACCATATAATCAATATTAAACATTAAGAACGATATAGAAAGACAACTTCCATTAAAATATCTTGAACTTTACATGAATAATAATACAAAATTGAACTAGGGACATATATTGCATCTACAAACTCCCCCTTGGACCTATTTCAGCTCTTAGAAGTGTCTTTCTTTACAAGCTTGTCAGAGATGTCTTTCCAATCTGCACCGGAATGAACTTTTAAGCAAATGCAGAGTCGGATTACCCTCATGAACTGAAGAGCCTGTTCCATATCCTGTACATCAAAGAAGATCTGATGTCGAAATAAAGCTTTAACATCTTTGTGTGATAGGTTTGTTAACCACATCGGATCAAAAATACGGACAATATCCCACTTCTTATCCTTGCATAGCACGATCACAGCTTCTTCAGTACGCCCATCATAGTACCACCATCGGAAGCCCTCCATATAATATTGACGCATTTTCCTCAAAGGAATCTTCTTCAAGACTTTAGGAGGAAGCCACTTCAGGATAACCTTATGCTTCCGGGTGTCTCCATCAATCTCTGGCAGATAATAATGTTCAGGCTGTTGAGGCTGGAAGTTCACCCATCTTTTTCTGTATTCGTACTGAAATTGCCGGGAAAACCAGGCTGACATGCCAGAATCTTCGCTGTCAAGCATCCTCAGACGTGCTAATTGATTAACTTCAAAACCTGGCAATGTCTTAAAATCATGAGGATGTTTGAAGTAGTCAATTCCTCGTTCCCTCTTAACAGCATAGCACCCAAGATCATGAAAGTATGCCCAGCTTAAGATTTGACCTCCAGCTTTGTATCCTTTATTCCTGTATACTTTCTTGTGTGTAGCTGGCAACTTCATTGTGCTTTCTTTCTTAAGAACATCCCAGTAGGCCTTCCATTCCTCTTTTCTTTTCTTTTGATCATCAGCTTCGGCTTTGCTAATCTCAACTTGTTCTTCTAAGTATTGGATCAGTAGATCTTCAGTGGCTTGATCAAACTGATCAGTGAATGTTGGTAGCTCTTCCTCAGCTGATGTATACTTGGGATATTCTTCATCAGTAATGTCTTCAAGAATAACCTCGTCAATATCATCAAAGGCCTCTTGAATGGGCTCATCATCCACAGGTATAGAGGTATCATCAGTGATAACATCATCTGGATTTAGCCTGAACAATTCGGCTATCTGCTCCTTTGATAGGCAATGAATAATCTCCCCTCCTCTTTGTCATAGCTAACTGAGTGTTGTATGATGCCTTGAGCGTCTAATATCATAGTCAACGTCTCATCTAACTGACGTCTCAGAGGCACAACTTCAACTTCCTCAGCAGCTTTGGGTTCTTCAGTTGTAGCAGGAGAGGGGGAAGGAGCCTTTGCAATTTTGTCTTGTTTAGACTTTGTTCAGATCTCAGAGGAGGGAGGATCTTGATTATCATCATCATCAGCAGCAGCACTTGATGACCCAGAGTTCTCACTCCCTGATCCTGACTGATCATCATCATCAGATTCGTCATCTTTATCTGAATCTTCATAATCTACCTTTTCCTCATCAGACTCTTCTTCTTCCTCTTTATCATCCTCCTTTTCTTCCTTGTCTGAATCATTAGAAATAGCTGCAGATCCCTCAATTCGAGGAGTTCCTTCCTTGGAACTGTCAACTAGTTCAGCAAGTCTGGCGTTCTCAGCCTCTAGAAGTATGATCCTCTCATTAAAACTAGTGGCAGTCAAAGCCAACTGATTATGCTCATCAACATACTTGAGCAACATTTCTTCATGCTGGGCTGACCTTGCTCTGAGATCAGCTTTCTGATCAGCAGCCTGCTGAAGCAAGGTATCCTGCTCTTCTACCCGCTGGGTGAGCTGGGCAATGATCAGTTCCTGATCTTTATTCTTCTTTTCTTGTTCCATGCTTCTCTCCATCAATCGGAGTACCATACTGTTCAGTGTGCTCAGCTGATCAACAACTGAAACAGTAGGTATGGGCGTGTCAGCTCGAAAAGTAGAAGGACCAGTAGAAGCAGTAGTGAAAATGGGAGCCTGGATCATAGAGGTGGTTAGAGGGGCAGTGGTAGCACGAACATGAGTAGCCCTTGACCTTGTCAGTGAAGAAACTGAGACAGCTGCTACTGATGTAACAGTAGTTGTAACAGCTGTCGCCAGTTCTGACCTCCTCTGGAATGAAAATCTAGATCTCTTTCTTCTCCCAGCAGGAGAAGATGTAGACTGAACAGCTTCAACAGACATAGCTACAGTGCTAGGAGCAGAGGAACGAGGAGGAGGAGAAATATCAAAATCAGGAATAAATGAAGGATCAGTAATCTCCTACAACTCAGCTTCACTCCTCTTTCTCTTCCTCTTCACCAACCTCCCACCAATCCAGACACTCTCAAACTCCTCATCTGGAGTATCCTCTGAATCAGAACTTTCATCTTCATCAGCACCAGCTTCACCCTCATCATCACTTGAGTCCTTTGACTCATCTCCATCGACTGCAGATATGGTACCTGTTGTATCTAGAGGAGTTGTCACTGTGGAGGTTGTAGTGGTCATGAAATCTAGCTCCAACAGTGAGTCAATATCAACCTCCTCATCAGCAGCTATAGAGGTGCTAACTCCAGCATCTGTATCAACATCAGCACTAACACCAATAGTGGTAATAATAACATCAACCTCAGTACTCACACCAACAGAGCTCACAACAACCGAGCTCTCACCATCACCACCAGTACCACTAACATCTTCACCTGCACCACCTGCACCACCATCACCACCATCATCACCATCATCAGGCACAACGATATCCTCCATATCTGAATCAGAATCGTCATGTCTCCATCTCCGACCAATAGGAGCTATGTAATCTGGCCTGGAAAGATGACCAAATAAAGAACGAGCTGCATGCTTCCTTTCCTTGCCTCTGTATGACATCACTCTGTTGAGAGTAATGTCATTCATGTGCTCCAACCTGATGATGTCTGCATTGATCTTGGGCAAGTCAGGTAACTGTGCATCTATCAATTGCTGCAGGAATCTTGGATACACCAAGAATTTCTTGTCTCCCTTCAAATACACATTCTCCTTCATATGAGAGAAGACCATCTCAGAGAAGTAGAATGGTCTATTCAGCACCAGGGCGACGAAAGCACACTGTATCGTCTCTCGCATATCATCAAAACCTCCTCTCCAGGATCCAAGACAGTGAATCAGTACATGAGCAAGGTACTTGAACTGCGGAGACATGAACGCTTTGTTGAGGATCCCTGCTCCAAGATCACCCTCGTACTTGCACCTGATAAAGCAACCACGAACTAAGTAATGATCCAGCAGATATGGCTGATCAGGTGTATCCTGAAAACCACAAACCCTCCTGATGTGCTAAGCCGACACAACAACATCATGTCCCAGCACCTTGCCTCTAATAACAGGAGGATCAATCTCACAATCAATATCTGTAGAAGCCCAGAAATCCTGCTGGTGAGAGTGATATGGCACATGTATAGTAGAAATCGCTGTAAAGATCCTCGAACGCCTCAGAAATGTGATGATCTCTGTGTAGTGTTTGGCGTTCGGAGTGGTGAGATCCAAATGAGCGCAGATATTGTTCTTCGTCGCTGATTTATAACCTGCCATACTGAACACCAAAGAATATACATGTCAGTTCATTTCAGTTGAACAAAATATAAATCAGATCAGAGAATCGATTGCAACAATATGGTCGAATGAGACTGATTTAGGCGAATGGGTTCTTTGGCTGAATGAGTCATTCGCCGAATGAGTTTCATTCGTCCAATAGACCTCATTCGCTAAATGAGCTAATGACAGAAAGTCATTCGCCGAATGGCATCATTCGGCTGTCAGTACAGGTTCTAACCCCTTTTGACAAAAAGTCCGAATCAGATTCAAAAATTTACACATTCACGCTCAGAAATGACCGACTAAAGTTTTTAAAACATATCATTTGTAATAACAAGTCCATTTCGAACACATATTTCAAAGGCGAAATCCAAAAACCCTAAAACCCTAAAATCAGTTCTACATTCGGTGATTTTACGGTCAAAATTGGTCGATCATGGATCCACATGTACCTGAGATGATAAGAAGCAAGATTATCAGTAGCAGGTTCAAAGGAAATCACGAAAAAATTTGGGACTGAAGAAAGAAGGTGTTTCGGGCGAATGTGAACACACAGTAAGGGGCGAAAGTGATTTTGGCGAATGAGGTAGTTCGCCCGAATTACTGTTTATATAGGGTCAGTCAAATGCCGAATGAGACAGGCGAATGAGCTGTTTCGCCCCAAAGTCATTCACCGAAAGACCTTCAAACTCAAACTCCATTCGCCGAATGAAACAGGCAATTGACTTCCTTCTGCTCAGATTGATTCGGCCGAATGACTCATTTGCCGAATGATGTCATTCGGTCGAATGAATCATACTCAATATTCATTCGTGCGAATGAGACAATGCACTCACAAAAACACAACTTGATTTCAAAATTTTGACATTTGATCAGTAAAACATTATGCCAATTATGAAGATAAGTCTGGTTTGTTTAGGATTCAGATAAGACAGACATCTGAACCTACAAATGATCATCTAAACTGAAGTTGAAAATGTAAAATATTCTTGTAATTTTCTGAAACAAAATACGACTGTACAACTAGCAACTAAATACAAAGAGACACATGTTTTTGTGAGAAGTCTATTGAGAAACTAACACATACACCTAATCACATCAAATCAGCGTCACTGAATGTTTCACTTCAAACACATTTGACTTATGATACGATTACTGATATATTTGTCCAATCTTAAACCAGACAATACATAACTTCTAAACAAGCTTTATGACCACTCATGTTTTCTGATTGAGTTACCCATTTCGTTTTACCATTAAAGATCAAAATCAGTTGATAACTCATTTCTGCATATCTTAATACCAGTCATCATAAATTCTATAAGATTCCAATTTTATTATATTTTTGTATTTTTCTTGTTCTATCCAAATGGACGGCTTCAGCTAGGTTCGTCCCAGCAATATGGCACGTGTATGGAATCGAACTTATTTTGTTTAAGTATTTCTCAAGCTTAATACCAGCTTGCTTTTACTTTTCTTCAAGCTTAATACCAGCTTGCTTTTATTTTTCTTCAAGCTTAATACCAGCTTGTTCTTGTTTGAAACCTCATTTGATTCTATGATGACCGGTGTATGCTTGATTTGAGTCAAAAACTATTTCTCACTCAACTGGTTGTATAAAACAGATCCCACAAATCAGACTTTCTAAGTTTTCACAAATTGTTTATTCATTTTGCAAAGTCGGCCTATCAATACATCACATCATAATTCTCTTGTGTTCTCAGCTCTCACATTCACCTTAGCTTCTATGACATGATAGATTAATATATTACTTTCTCAAGTAAGACTTTCTCATTTTTCATAATTTTTTTAATGTTTTTTAGTTTTTCTAATTTTTAATGTTTTTGGTTTTTCAAATTGCATACTTTTTCTCCCCTTAAAAACCTAAAACAGAAAATCTTTTTGTATTTTTGTTTAGAATAATGAAATAAACAGGAATATTGAATACAATAAAAAAATAACAGAAATAACTAAGAAAAACAATGATCATTTGTTGGATTCAGATGAAGGCAGGACTTAATCCTTTTGGAAAACACCATTAGCCGATAACAGATATAAAAATCTGGGTTTATCAAAAGCTTTTGTGAAAAGATCGGCTTTCTGGTGATCAGTGTGAATTTTAACAACATCGATTAATTTCTTTTCAAAACAATCACGTATGAAGTGATATTTAATGTCGATGTGTTTTGTTTTCGAGTGCTGAACATGATTTTTAGTGACAGCTATGGCAGCAGTGTTATCAACATATATAGGAGTGTTAGAAAAGTGTAACCCATAGTCCCTGAGTTACTGTTGGATCCAGATGATCTGAGAGCAACAACTAGCAGCAGCAATGTATTCAGCTTCACAGGTTGAAGTAGACACCGACGTCTGCTTCTTGCACTACCAGGTAACTAATCGGGTTCCAAAGAACTGACATCCCGCAGATGTTGACTTGAAATCTCTCTTGCAGCCACCATAATCCGAGTCACTGTATGCAGTAAGTTCAAAATTATAATCATTAGGGTACCATAAACCAAGATCCGGTGTACCCTTCAGATAACGCATAATCCTTTTCACAGCAATCAGATGAGACACTCTTGGTTTTGATTGATAACATGCACACAAGCATGTGGCAAACATGATGTCTGGCCGAGAAGCAGTAAGATACATAAGAGAACCAATCATTCCTCGGTACAGAGTGGCATCAATTAACTCCCCCTTTTCATCTGGTGTAATCCCGTGACTGACAACCAGTGGGGTACCATCAGGTTTTGCATCGGACATACTGAACCGGCTCAGTATATCACCAACATATTTAGTCTGATGAATAAATATTCCTGCCTCAGACTGATCCACTTGTAATCCCAGAAAAAATTTCATCTCTCCCATTGAGCTCATCTCGAACTTCTCTTTCATAACCTTCTCAAACTCTTTGCACAGACCATCATTTGTTGAACCAAAAATGATATCGTCCACATAAACTTGTACCAAGAGTAGATCACCATCCTTTTCTCGAATAAACAGTGTACAGTCAATGACACCTCTTCTGAACCCGTTGTTCAGAAGGTGAGTAGACAGTGTCTCATACCATGCTCGCGTCGCTTGATGCAATCCATATAAGGCCTTGTCTAACTTGTAGACTTGGTCTCGATGCAATGGATCCTCAAACCCGGGAGGTTGACTGACATATACTGTTTCACTTATCACACCATGAAGAACTGTACTCTTGACATCCATTTGATAAACTTTAAACTTCTTGAAGGATGCATAAGCCAAGAAAATACGAATTGTTTCAAGTCGAGCAACTGGTGCAAATACTTCATTATAGTCCAAACCTTCAACTTGTCTGAATCCTTGAACAACCAGACGTGCCTTGTTTCGCACAATGATCCCATGATCATCCTTCTGCAACGAAGAACCCATCTGGTGCCTATGACTTTCACACCTTTTGGTCTGTCAACAAGTTGCCAGACACCTAACTTCTTGAATTGTAGAAGTTCTTCTTGCATTGCATCTACCCAAGATTCTTCCATAAGAGCTTCAGTGACAGTACGTGGCTCAACTTGGGAGATAAAACATGAATGGGCACAAAAGCTTACATCTGCAAAATCAAGAATGTCTGCAAGTCCCCTGAAGAAAGTTGGTTTCTTGTCTTAACCCCATCTAATGGACTTCCGATAATGTTTTCTTGAGGATGAATCCGATTAATTCTTCCAACAGGCTGAGCAGGAACTTCAACCTGTGGATCAAGATTGTTCAGATTTAGATCCTCAAGACCTGGTACAAGATTGTCAACATTTGGTTCAGGGGCAGCTGGAGGAACTGGGTTGTCGTCTGTGTCTGAGCTGTCATCATGTGTCTGACCTGGAGGAATTGAAGTGAATGAAGGTTGCACTGGTTCATCAGGTGCATTTTGTGCATCATACAGCATCTGAACAACAACATCTTCATCAGTATACATGGGAGACATATTGAAGGAGTCAAATAGATCAGAATAGTTGAACATCCAGGACCCTTCCCAGGTGGGGGCATAGAATATTTCTGAACATCAACATGGTACCACTCTTCCACATTTTGTGTTGATCTGTTATAAACTCTTTTATTTGGAGTGCTGTACCCAAGAAAATACCCTTCTTCCACCTTTTCATTAAACTTGCTTTGCTCATGTTTCTTAAGCATAGTGCATGGTGCACCAAATGGCTCAAGATACTTAAGATTTGGCTTTCTGTTATGGAGCAATTCGAAGCAAGTCTTCCCTTGTCTCTTCACTATCAACACCCGATTCAGAGTGTAACAAGCATTTGCTACAGCTTCATTCCAGAATTGAACTGGAAGAGACGAATCTGCAAGCATAGTCCTAGCAGCCTCAATTAAAGTCCTGTTCTTTCGCTCAGCAACACCGTTCATTTGGGGAACATATTGAGCACTAAATTGCTGAACAATACTGTTGGACCGATTTGGAGCTCGGAAACAATCCGATTCCAATGTAAAACTACTCGACAGCCTCTGGAATAGTGCGGAATCCTATTCCAGGGTTTTCCAATCGAAATCAACAGGAACCGTGGTGATCCGAGGTTGTAGGAACAACGTGGAAGCAACGATCGAACACCACGGGTTGAGAATCGAACTTGGACGATCACTAGCCGCTCAAATCTCCTAGGGTTTTGACACTTTAGTCTCAGGGAAGAAGAAGGGCTCTGGAAAGTTAAGGTTGAAATGATTTGAACTTGTATATATAGGCAGTAGACATTCGGCCGAATGAGAGGCCGAAGCAACTCATTCGGCGAATGGCATCTGTCGAATGATAATTCAGTCGAATGAGTCATTCGGCAAATGACTTATTCGCTGACTAGACATACTCTGGTTTCATTCGGCGAATGACTTCATTCGATAGAGTCATTCGGCCGAATGAACCATACTCATACTCAAATATATAATAAATCAAATCAACCAATAACACAATCATTTAATCAATATTAAACATTAAGATCAATGTAGAAAGACAACTTCCATTAATAATTTCAACATTACATGATTAGAGTTTACAAAACTGAACTAGGGACATTACATGTATCAACAAACTCCCCCTTGGACCTAGTTCAACTCTTGGAAGTGTCTTTCTTCGAATACTTAGCCGAGATCGCTTTCCAATCAGCTCCAGCATGAACCTTTAAGCATATGCAGATTCGGATCACTCTCATAAACTGAAGTGCTTGTTCCATATCCTGTACGTCGAAGAAAATCTGGTGACGATACAGTGCTATAACATCTTTGTGGGACAAGTTAGTCAACCACATAGGATCAAAAATCCTAACAGTCTCCCACTGTTTGTCTTTGCACAGAACTATCACAGCCTCACCAGTTCTCCCATCATAGTACCACCATCGGAAGCCATCCATAAAGTCTTGTCGCATCTTCCGCAAGGGAATCTTCTTCAAAACTCTAGGGGGAAGCCACTTCAGGATAACTTTGTGCTTGCGAGTATCACCATCAATCTCAGGTAAGTAATATCGTTCTGGCTGTTGTGGTTGAAAGTTCACCCATCTCTTCCGGTATTCATACTTGATCTGTCGAGAAAACCAAGCAGACATCCCAGAGTCGTCACTGTATAGCATGTTCAGACGTGCTAACTGATTTACTTCGAATCCAGGCAACGTCTTGAAATCATGTGGGTGTTTGAAGTAGTCGATCCCTTTCTCTCTCTTCACAGCGTAGCAACCAAGATCATGGAAGTATGCCCAGCTAAGAATCTGACCTCCAGCTTTGTAGCCTTTAGTCCTATAAACCTTCTTGTGTGTAGCTGGCATCTTCTCGGTGCTTTGCTTCTTCAAAACTTCCCAATACGCTGCCCATTCCTCTTTCCTTCTCTTTCTGTCATCTGCTTCAGCCTTGCTTGCCTCAACTTGTTCTTCCAGATATCTAACCAAAAGATCCTCTGTTTCTTGATCAAATGGTTCAGTGAATGTAGGCAGCTCGTCTTCAGCCGATGTGTACTTTGGGTACTCTTCGTCTGTAATATCTTCCAGAATCACCTCATCAACATCATCAAATGGTTCTGGTTCAGGCTCTTCAAAAATGGGAACTGAGGTGTCATCAGTAACCACGTCATCAGGATTCAACCTGAATAACTCAGCAATTTGTTCTTTGGAGAGGCAGTGAATGATCTCTCCCTCCTCTTTGTCATAGCTGACCGAGTGCTGTATAATGCCCTGAGCGTCCAAGATCATAGTCAACGTCTCATCTAGCTGACGTCTCAAGGGCACAGCTTCTACTTCCTCGGTCGCTGTGGGTTCATCTGTCTGTGCAGGAGGAGGAGCCTGTTTCTTCTTATCGTTGGCTTTCTTGGACCGGATCTCTGACGAGGGAGGAGCTTGATCATCATTGTCATCATCATCATCATCAATACCAGATGATTAAGAAGACCCACTCCCAGATCCGTCCTTGTCATCATCAGCATTATCATCAGATTCTTCATCCTTCTCAGAATCTTCATAATCAACCTGTTCCTCCTCAGACTCTTCTTCTTCTTCCTCATCCATCTCCTTGTCTGATTCATCGGAACGGTTTTCAGCACCTTCTATCCTGGGAGTGCCCTCCTTGGAACCCTCGACAAGTTCAGCAAGGCGAGCATTTTCAGCTTCCAACAGGAGAATCCTCTCGCTGAAACCAGAGGCTGTCAGAGCCAACTGGTTATGTTCATCTATGTACTTGAGTAGTTGCTCTTCTTGCTGAGCAGAACGAGCTCTAAGATCAGCTCGTTGATCAGCTGCCTGCAGCAACAGGGCATCCTGATCGTTTATCCTTTGGGTGAGCTGAGCAATCTTAGACTCTTGCTCCATGTTCTTCTCCATCAACCTGAGAACCATACTGTTCAGTGTGCTAAGCTGATCCACAACTGAAACAGTAGGTATGTACATATCAGCTCTTGATGTAGACGGGCCAGAAGAAGCAGCAACATATACTGGCTCATGAATGACAGGAGTGGTCAGAGGGGCAATAGTGGTCTGTGTAAGAACAGCCCTTGACCGCGTCAGTGAAGAAACTGACACAGCTGCTACTGAAGTAACAGTAGTTGTAGCAGCTGAAGTCAGTTCTGACCTCCTTTGGAATGAAAACCTTGATCTCTTTCCCTTTCCAACCCTAGAGGATGTAGGCTGAGAGGCAGCAACAGTCACAGCCACCGAAGCAGAAGCAGAAGACCGAGGTGGAGGAGAGATATCAAACTCTGGTATAAACAGTGGATCAGTAATATCCTCCATCTCCTCTTCAGTTCTCTTCCTCTTCCTGACAACCATCTTGCCACTTTCCATCACCTTCTCAAAGCCTTCCTCCATAACATCATCAGAGTCGGTGCTCTCTTCATCACCATCTCCAACAGCCCCCTTATCACCAGAGTCCTCTGACTCAGCACTACCTTTAGAAATATGAGGAACAGAAGCATCAACAGAAGTAGTAACAGTAGTGGTAGTAGTGGCCAGGAAGTCTAAATCCATCAATGAATCAATATCTATGTCATCTTCCTGAGCTGTAGACAAAACAGCATCACCACCAGTAACAGCTCCACTCACATCAACCATGCTCATAGTAGCAGCAGTGGTTATGTCACCAGAACTCACACCCATCTCAACAGAAACCATAGCAGCAGTGCTCTCAATCACTGTGCTCTCACCACCTCCAGCACCACTAGGACCTGCCCCATCACCACCATCACCTCCATCACTGTCATCTCCACCACCTGGTACAACTATGTCTTCCACATCTGAATCGGAGTCATCATGCCTCCATCTGCGACCAGCAGGAGCTCGATAATCAGGTCGAGAGAGATGACCGAATAATGATCTGGTGGTTGGCTTCCTCTCCTTCCTCTGTATGACAAGACTCTGTTAAGAGTGGTGTCATTCATGTGCTCTAAGCGTATAACATCAGCATTGATCTTGGGAAGATCTGGAACTTGAGCATCGATAATCTGCTGCAGAAACCGAGGGTACATGAGAAACTTCTTGTCCCCCTTTAAGACCACGTTCTCCTTCAAATGAATAAGGATCATCTCTGAGAAGTTGAACGGCTTGTTAGTACAAAGCAGCAAAGGCACATTGGATAGTCTCACGCATGTCATCGAATCCTCCTCGCCTTGATCCGAGACAGTGAACTAAGACATGAGCTAGATACTTGAATTGTGGAGACATGAATGCTTTGTTGAGAATGCCCGCTCCAATGTCACCCTCATACTTGCACCTAAGAAAGCATCCACGAACTAAAAAGCGATCAAGTAGTGATGGCTGATCTGGAGAATCTTGAAACCCACATATTCTCCTGATGTGTTCAGCAGAAACAACAATGTCATGCCCTTGAACTTTTCCCCTGATAACTGTAGGCTCGGCCTCACAGTCTATGTCAGCAGATGACCAGAAATCCTGCTGATGCGAATGGTAAGGCACATGAACAGTCGATATAGCAGTGAAGATCCTCGAACGCCTCAGAAAAGTAATAATCTCTGAGTAGTGCTTGGCGTTCGGTGTGGTCAAATCCAGATGAGCACATATGTTGTGCTTAGGGACTAATTTGTAACCTGCCATACTGAACAACAAAAGAAATAGACATGTTAGTACAAGTCAGATATAACAACAAGATGAAATCAGATGAACTTCTGAAATTTAGATCTCAACTATCTGATATGCCGAATGACAGATAATTCTGGCGAATGAGCACATTCGCCGAATGTCATTCGTCGAATGAGTTGCAAATAGCATTCATTCGCCGAATGAGACATTCGAATGAGAGTCATTCGTCGAATGAGTGTCATTTGCCAAATGAGTGTCATCGAATGAGACATTCGTCGAATGTGAGTCATTCGCCGAATGAGCTTCAACGAAAGAGTCATTCGTCGAATGAGAGTCATTCGCCGAATGACGTCATTCGGCTGAAATTTGAAATTTAAACCCTTGTTCATCCAAAAATCAAATCAGTCAATAAAATTTGCATACACACATTCAGAATCGACCGACTAAGACATTTAAAACTGGACTTGGATAGTTTTAAGTTCATTTTGATGGTCTATTTACACGGCGAAACAGAAAACCCTAAATCCAAAAATTTCTATCTGTTTTTGATGATTTCACGGTTGAAAATGCTTGATAATCGATCTCCAAGTACCTGAGATGAAATAGAACTTGGTTGTCAGAAGCAGGGTTAACAAGAGTAACAGAAAATCGATAGAACTGATAATGTGTGTGAATCGCCGAATGAGGTGCACTCTGATGTAGCGAAAGAGAAAATGGTCGAATGACCTTCATTCGGCCGAAGGACTATTATATAGTCAAGCTCATTCGCCGAATGAGCTAGGCGAAAGGTCGGCTGAGACTCAGACACATTCGCCGAATGAGAGTTGCGATTGAGACATTCGACGATACTCATTCGCCGAATGAGAATGTTGAATGAGACATTCGACACCTTTCATTCGCCGAATGATGAACACTTTGTATGATTGATTCGGTCGAATGACTCATACGCAGAATGAGTTCATTCGGCCGAATGTATGAACTTTACCTCTCATTCGGACGAATGAGAGATGAAAACCTCAAAAACTCAACTTTTTCAACATTTGACATTTTGAGCAACAAACTTTTAACAAATTATGAAGATATGTCTGGTTGGTTCAGGATTCAGATATGACAGACATCCGAATCTACAAATGATCATCTAAAATAAAATTGAAAATAGAAAATCTTTTTGTATTTTTCTGAAACAACCACTACAACTGTACAAACAATAACTAAAAATAAATAAACACATGTTTTTGTGAGAGGTCCATTAATAAAATAACACATATCTCTAATCACATCACATTATCTTCAGAGAATGTTTAACTTTAAACACAATTCCATTATAATACGATTACTGATATGTTTGTCCAAAATTAAACCAAACAATACACAACTACTAAACAAACTTTATGATCACTCATATTTTCTGATTGAGTTCCCCAATTCATTTCACCAATAAAGATCAAAATCAGTTCAAAACTCATTTCAGCATATCTTAAAACCAGTCATCATGAATTCAATAAGATTCAAACATTTATTATCTTTTTGTATTTTTCTTGTTCTATCCAAATGGATGGCTTCAGCTAGGTCCGTCCCAGCAATATGGCACATGTATGGAATCGAACTTTATTTGTTTAAGTTTTTCTTCAAGCTTAATACCAGCTTGTTTTTAGTTTTTCATTAAGCTTAATACCAGCTTGTTTTTAGTTTTTCATCAAGCTTAATACCTGCTTGTTTTTATTTTTCTTTGAATGAAACCTCATTTGATTCCATGATGACAGGTGTATGCTTGATTTGAGTCAAAAACCGTTTCTTACTCAAATGATTTAATAAAATGGATCCCACAGATCAAACTTTCTAAGTTATCACAAGTTGTTTATTCATTTTGTATAGTCAGCCTATCAGTACATCCCATCACAATTCTCTTGTGATTTTAGTTCATACATTCACTTCTGCTTCTATGACATGATAAGATTAATGCACAACTTTATTAAACAAGACCATCTCATTTTTAATTTTTCTATTGTTTTGGTTTTTCAAATTTTCTATTGTTTTGGTTTTTCAAATTTCTATTGTTTTTGGTTTTTCAAATTTCTATTGTTTTTGGTTTTTCAAATTCATAATATCTCCCCCTAAAAACCTAAAAATAGAAAATCTTTTTGAGTTTTTGATGATGAAAATAAACTATACAGGAAAAAGTAAAAGACTGAATTAAAATAAACAAAGCAAAGACTATCTAATGAAAAGTGATGATCATTTGTTTGACTCAGATGAGGATTGAACTTCATCCTTTTGGAAAACACCATTAGCCGATAACAGATATAAAAATCTGGGTTTGTCAAATGCTTTGGTAAAAAGATCAGCTTTTTGGTGATCGGTGTGAATTTTCACTACATCGATTAATTTCTTTTCAAAACAATCACGTATGAAGTGATATTTAATGTCGATGTGTTTGGTTTTGGAGTGCTGAACAGGATTTTTAGTGACAGCTATGGCAGCAGTATTATCAACATATATAGGAGTGTTAGAAAAGTGTAACCCATAGTCCCTGAGTTGCTGTTGAATCCAGATGATTTGAGAACAGCAACTAGCAGCAGCAATATATTCAGCTTCACAGGTTGAAGTAGACACCGACGTCTGCTTCTTGCACTGCCAGGTGACCAATCGGTTTCCAAAGAACTGACATCCTGCAGATGTTGACTTGAAATCTCTCTTGCATCCGCCATAATCTGAATCACTATATGCAGTAAGCTCAAAGTTATCATCATTAGGGTACCATAAGCCAAGTTCCGGTGTACCCTTCAGATAACGCATAATCCTTTTGACAGCAATGAGGTGAGATACTCTTGGCTTTGATTGATAGCGTGCACACAAGCAAGTAGCGAACATGATATCTGGCCGAGAAGCAGTAAGATACATGAGAGATCCGATCATTCCTCGGTACAAAGTGGCATCAATTAACTCCCCCTTTTCATCTGGAGTAATCCCGTGATTAACAGCCAGTGGGGTACCAGCAGGCTTGGCATCAGACATACTGAACCGGCTCAGAATGTCACCAACGTATTTGGTTTGATGAATAAAAATCCCTGCCTCAGACTGATCCACCTGCAAACCCAAGAAAAATTTCATCTCTCCCATCGTACTCATTTCAAAATTTTCTTTCATAACCTTCTCGAATTCCTTGCACAGACTATCATTTGTGGAACCAAAAATTATGTCGTCCACATACACTTGCACCAAGAGTAAATCACTGTCCTTCTCACGGATGAATAATGTGCAGTCAATGACACCTCTTCTGAACCCGTTGTTCAGAAGGTGAGTAGAAAGTGTCTCATACCACGCTCGCGGAGCTTGATGCAATCCATATAAGGCCTTGTCTAGCTTGTAGACTTGGTCACGATGCAATGGATCCTCAAACCCGGGAGGTTGACTGACATATACGGTTTCACTGAT
This sequence comes from Mikania micrantha, assembly GCA_009363875.1. Lineage (NCBI taxonomy): Eukaryota > Viridiplantae > Streptophyta > Magnoliopsida > Asterales > Asteraceae > Mikania > Mikania micrantha. The sequence goes on from CM018685.1 coordinate 20,464,733, forward strand.
AACACCGTGAAGGAACGCACTCTTAACATCCATTTGATAGACCTTGAACTTTTTAAAGGATGCATAAGCCAAGAAGATACGAATGGCTTCGAGTCGAGCAACTGGAGCAAACACCTCATTGTAGTCCAACCCCTCTATCTGTCTGAATCCTTGAACCACCAGACGTGCCTTGTTTCGCACTATGATCCCATGATCATCTTTCTTGCAACGAAGAACCCATCGAGTGCCAATGACTTTTGCACCTTTAGGTCTGTCAACCAATTTCCAGACACCTAACTTTTTGAATTGTAAAAGTTCTTCTTGCATTGCATCAACCCATGATTCTTCCTTGAGAGCTTCAGTGACAGTACGCGGTTCAACTTGAGAGATAAAGCAGGAATGAGCACAAAAGCTTACATCTGCAAAATCAAGAATGTCCGCAAGACCACCTGAAGAAATCTGACTTCGAGTCTTCACTCCATCTAAAGGACTCCCAATAATGTTATCTTGAGGATGAATACGATTAATTCTTCCAACAGGATGAGCTGGAACCTCAACCTCAGGATCTAAGTTATTCAGATTCAAATCCTCAAGACCCGGTACAAGATTATCAACAACTGGTTCAGGAGCAGCTGGAGGATTGTCATCTGTGTCTGAGCTGTCATCATTTATCTGTGTAGTAGGAACAGATGCAGATGAAGGTTGAAATGTTTCATCAGGTGCATTCTGTGCATCATACAACATCTGAACAGCAACATCTTCATCTGAATACATGGGGGGCATGTTGAATGAATCAAAGAGACTGGAATAATCAAACATCCAATCTGGCCCTTTTCCAGGTGGGGGCATTGTATATTTCTGAACGTCTACATGGTACCACTCCTCCACATTATGAGTTGCAATGTTGTAAACTCGTTTATTTGGAGTGCTATACCCAAGAAAGTACCCTTCTTCCACCTTTTCATTGAACTTGCCCTGCTCATGTTTCTTAAGCATAGTGCATGGAGCACCAAACGGTTCTAGATACTTAAGATTTGGCTTTCTGTTATGGAGCAGTTCAAAGCAAGTCTTCCCATGTCTCTTCACAATAAGTACCCGGTTCAATGTATAACAAGCATTAGCTACAGCTTCGTTCCAGAATTGAACCGGTAGAGAAGAATCAGCAAGCATGGTTCTAGCAGCCTCAATCAATGTCCTATTTTTGCGTTCAGCAACACCATTCATTTGAGGAACATATGGAGCACTAAATTGTTGCACAATGCCTCTTGCATTACAAAAATTCTCCATGTTGTGATTTTTGAACTCCGTTCCATTATCAGTTCGAAACTGACGAATCTTGAGCTTATAAAGTGATTCAAGTTTGGTAACCAAAACTTGAATGCAATCAAACGTCTCAGATTTCTCCTTCAAAAAGAAAACCCAAGAGTATCTGGAATACTCATCAGTGATGACAAGACAGTATTGATCTCCAGCTATACTCTTCCGATTCACAGGACCAAATAAGTCCATGTGGAGAAGCTCAAGAGGAACATTGATTGAATGAAACTTTTTCAGCTTATGAGACTGCTTGGCTTGCTTCCCTTTCTTGCAGGATACACAGATATCAGACAGCTTAAAATTCTTCAAGCTAACTCCCTCAACCAGACTATTATGAACCAAATGATTCATTTTGCGTAAACTCAAATGACCCATCCTCTTATGCCAAAGGATTGAATCTTTTTCAGTTGCCTTTGTCATAAAACATGAAGCTGTGGAGGATGTAGTTGAAGCTGTGGCCATATTGAGAACGTACAAATCTTGCTTCCTTGGAGCAGACATCAAAATCCAATCTTCAGGGATCTTAACACCTTGCTTGAGAATGTAACATTTTGACTCATCAAATAAGACCTTGTACTCTTTGTCACAAATCTGAGAGACTGACAGGAGGTTGTTTTCCAGCTGTTTAACATATCTGACATTATCAAATGAAACTTGTCCATTTGTCAGAATTCCCTCTCCTGTAATAAAACCGCCTTTATCTCCAGCAAAAGCAACATATCCACCCCGAACTGCATTCACATTGGTGAGCAGAGAAATATCACCAGTCATGTGTCTGGAAGCCCCACTATCAACGATCCAATTGCTGTTAACTCCAGCTTTTGGGGCAACCTGCACAATAAAGAGACAATTAGTTCACTTTGGGAACCCAAGCCTTTACAGTCTTGGGTTGACCCATAGAGTCTCGGATCCAAACATCAATCCATTTCCCTTTAGGAAGAGAGTTATCTGAAATTGGTGGAACAGAATCCTCAGATGATTTAACTTTCCAAATTGCATTTTTATCAAAAGAGGTTTTCAGATAAATGGATGATGATTTTGCTTGGTTAACTTTAAGCACACTTGGAACATTCAAATTTTCCAGTTTTCCTTTTCCCTTGTCTGAAGTCTTAAACTGAATTGGTGGTTTAGACTTTAGTTGAACAGGCTTAGGTACAGATTTTACCGGTTTTCGTAAAGCAGATTTTAAGTTTTTGAAAGCAACAACCTTTAGCCTGATCAACTGAGGGCAAAATCTCACAATGTACCCTGACTCACCACATTCAAAACAAACTTTATCACCTTTCTTATGAAAATGTTTTAGATCAGAAAAAGATTTTTTAGTTGATTTAAAGACATTTGCTTTCTGACAATCTTGTTCAAAACCCAAACCCTTTTTCCCTTTGTTACCAAACAGAGCTGAATTGGTAGCACAATTAGCTTCAGACTCTTGTGAAGCTTTAACAAAGCATAATTCTTTGTAAATCTTTGATTTGCAGATTGGGTCACCTTTCATGACAATAGGAGTTTGATTCTGAGGAGTACTGTGCTTAGATGAATAATCTGATTCATCCTCAGAATCAGAGACCCAATCTTCAACAACTCCATCCACCAGTGATCCCTTAGTCTGTGATGAACTCTGATTTGTACTCAGACTAACTGGATCTATTACTAACGGAGTAGTAACTTGAAAATCCTTTACATCTTTGTCATTTGGAGTATTGACAAAGGCATTAAGGATTGGTGGAGGACAATTTTGATAATTAACCGGTTCCTTCCCCTTATCAGTACCCCTACTGATCATGTGCTCAATAATATAAGATGAACTTTCATAGCTCTTGAGCTTCTGACCCAAGGTCTCATAGTCACACTCGACTATGGCTAACTTTTTCTTAATCTCATTAATGGTATTGAGAAAAGAAGTGATAGCATCTTGCTTATTTAGCACTGCAATCTCGGCTTCATGCAATTGTCTGTTTAAAAGATTGATTTTGGCTTGAAAATCTTTTTCATTAGATTTTAAAATTTTGTTAGCTTCAATGCATAAGTCGAGATCGTTCATCAAAGCACTGTTATGTGTCTGATAAGCAAGGACCTTACTTCTAAGATCAACACAATTAAAACACTCTGAATGTGAAGATGAACAATCAGTGTATACCTGCTCTGACTCTGATGAAGCAGAAGAGTTTACCACCAAAGCAAATTGAGTAGAGGAGTCATCAGCTTCAGCATCAGAATCTTGAGTGTCTGAATCTGTCATGCTATCTGATTCTGAATTTGAGACTTTATCATCATTCACCATTGAGTCTTCCCGAATGCTTTCCTCACTTTGATCTTCAGATTGTTGAATCTCAGCAATACAAACTTTATCTTGTTCTTCTTTATCAGCATTAAATCTGAAATCCCAATTCACCCCTTCATCCTGTTGAACCATTAAAGCTTTACTTGCAGAGGATGAAGATCCAGCTTGAGAAGGAGAATCAATGGGGACTAGTCTCCTTTCTGGATTGGCGGTAGAGGATTTCTGATGCTGAAATGGATTTTTGTTCCCTGCTTTTTTTGGCTGTTTGCACTGCCTGGCAAAATGACCCTTCTCACCACAGTTGTAGCATGTCACAGATGCCATATCAAACCCAAACTTGGACTCCTTGTTTAGATTGATATCTTTCCCAGTTCTTTTAACAAACTCCTTAGCTCTCCTAACTGCACTAGCCAATGCCCACATAATGTCAATTCGCTCCATGTCATCAGGATCAATCTGAGAGTAGTCATCATTGGTCAAATATGGATTGTCGATCTGACCAGCAACTAATCCATCATATGAGCTCACCAGTGTTGACAAAAGACCCATATGCTCTTTTGCAACCTCTACTGTGACCTTGTCAAAGTTCTCTGTTTTCAGACTGACGGTAGGCTGATGATGCTCTTGTTGTGAACTTGTTGAAGAAGATTTACTGAAATGCATCTGAGCTGTAGATGGAGCCTCAGATGTTATAGAAACAAAAGCAGTCTTCAGAGGAGCATGAGTTGTGGATTTATCGACTGTGGGAGTGGAGTAGTATAGAGAAGGATCCTGAACTTGCACAACCCTCTTGGCTTTCCATTTGTTCTCTATCTCCTGCTCTTTCAGTTTCTGAATAAAATCATTGATGTCCATATGAGCCAACATCTGGTTTTGCTTGAGTACCATCAAGAAAGACTCCCACTTTGGAGGTAGAGCATCTGCCAAACACTGAATCTTCTCCTGAGTTGTAGTTTTGACCTCGTGGTTGAACAACTCACTCAACAAATGATAAAACCTAGCAATCAGTTCATCAAGTGACTCATTACCCACATACATAAAGCTATTGAATTCTTTTCTCAAAGCTTTAGACTTAATGCTCTTCAACGCATCATTCCCCTCATATATTTGTTGTAAGGCATCCCAGAGGTATTTGGAAGATGTAAATTGTCTAAACTGATGGAAGATGTCTGTAGCAATAGACTGTGACAAAATGGCATATGCTTTCTTCTCATAGTCATACAACTTCCTTTGAGGCTCGGTCATTCTTGTAACAAGCATAGGAGTTCCATCCTCGTTCAAAGGCCTCAAATAACCTCCTTCTATCATCATCCACAGATTTGTATCTACCCCATTGATATGGATCTCAAATCTATACTTCCAATGAGGGTAATCATCTAAAGTCAACAAGTTAGGAGCTTTATTTGAGTTCCCTGTCTCATTCTCTGTCAATAAGAGAGTCTGAATGCGATGGTTTTGGTTAGCCATGAGTGCTAGATCCTCCATTTGATCAGAAGTAATAAAATTCAACACTTAGAAAAATTTCAAGAAAACTGGCGAATGAAGAAGATTAGGGCGAATGTCGGGGACCGAATGTACCAAAACTGGCGAATGAGGGCTGAGTATGACACTAGGCGAATGAGAAGATCGAATGAACCTATTCGGCGAATGTCTGATCGAATGAACTCTTTCGCCGAATGAGAGTGGAGTATGAGACTTATTCGGCGAATGAAAAGGGCGAAGGAGCTATTCGCCAAATGAGACCTATTCGGCGAATGGAGAGCTATTCGGCTGAACTTATTCGGCCGCAATCGTCATTCGGCGATCTGGGGTTTTCAGCAATGAAAATCGAGATATCTTGTGATTTTGACCAAATCTAAGCACCAAATTTGGTACAGAAGTTCAAGACATGATAACAAAACAATTGAGAAAGAATTTTCACAAACAATCCACAAAAACCCTTGGTTTTTCAATGAAATAGTAACTTGGAACGCAAGAAAAGTAGGGTTTTTGGAAGTTACAAAAATCAGGGTTTTGGGAAACTCAGATCTGATGATTTAGAGTGGAAATCGAGTAGAATCAAGAGCCAAAGCTCTGATACCACTTTGTTGGACCGATTTGGAGCTCGGAAACAATCCGATTCCAATGTAAAACTACTCGACAGCCTCTGGAATAGTGCGGAATCCTATTCCAGGGTTTTCCAATCGAAATCAACAGGAACCGTGGTGATCCGAGGTTGTAGGAACAACGTGGAAGCAACGATCGAACACCACGGGTTGAGAATCGAACTTGGACGATCACTAGCCGCTCAAATCTCCTAGGGTTTTGACACTTGAGTCTCAGGGAAGAAGGAGGGCTCTGGAAAGTTAAGGTTGAAATGATTTTAACTTGTATATATAGGCAGTAGACATTCGGCCGAATGAGAGGCCGAAGCAACTCATTCGGCGAATGGCATCTGTCGAATGATAATTCAGTCGAATGAGTCATTCGGCGAATGACTCATTCGCTGACTAGACATACTCTGGTTTCATTCGGCGAATGACTTCATTCGATAGAGTCATTCGGCCGAATGAACCATACTCATACTCAAATATATAATAAATCAAATCAACCAATAACACAATCATTTAATCAATATTAAACATTAAGATCAATGTAGAAAGACAACTTCCATTAATAATTTCAGCATTACATGATTAGAGTTTACAAAACTGAACTAGGGACATTACATGTATCAACAAAACAATAGAAAATTTGAAAAACCAAAAACAATAGAAAATTTGAAAAACCAAAAACAATAGAAAATTTGAATTGTAAAAACGTGATAGGACCGGCGATTTCACTTTGAACGGAAGGTTAGGGTTTTGACACACGACGAACATGAAGATGATGAACAAAATCAAATGATATATTGATAGAATCGAATGATTACATGATTGCATTCACATCATAAAAGAACATAGTGTTGCCGGGGAGAGATCGAGCATGATCTCTCCCCCTCTCGTGCTCAAACCCAAGAACACCCAAAAAAAACCTTAAACCCTAAATCTGGAAAACTGGTATTTATAGGGCCTGTAGCCCATTCGGCCGAATGGAGCCATTCGGCCCTTCATTCACCGAATGGGTCCCTTTACATAATATCCATTCGCAGATGCTCCTGCGAACGACTCAGTTTCCAGATTAACAACATACAAACACATACAAGTGATTACAAATAAGCAAATACAAATCTAATCTATTCGAACAGCAGCGGACACCCAAAATATGCACCAACAAATACCTTGTTCATTACAAAAATTCTCCATGTTGTGATTTTTGAACTCTGTCCCATTTTCGGTTCTAAGTATGCGAATCTTGAGCTTATAAAGAGATTCAAGTTTGGTAACCAACACTTGAATGCAGTCAAACGTTTCAGATTTCTCATTTAGAAAGAAAACCCAAGAGTATCTGGAATATTCATCAGTGATGACAAGACAGTATTGATCCCTAGCTATACTCTTGCGGTTAACAGGACCAAAAAGATCCATATGGAGCAGCTCAAGTGGAACAGTGATTGAGTGATACTTCTTTCGTTTGTGAGACTGCTTGACTTGTTTTCCCTTTTTGCAGGGTACACAGACATCAGACAGCTTGAAATTCTTCAGACTAACTCCTTCAACCAGATTGTTGTGTACCAGGTGATTCATCTTGCGCAGACTCAAATGACCCATCCTCTTATGCCAAAGAATCGAATCTTTCTTCGTTGCCTTTGACATAAAACATGAAGCTGTGGCCATATTGAGTACGTACAAGTCTTGCTTCCTGGGGGCAGACATCAAGATCCAATCTTCAGGGATAACGATACCTTTCTTTAGAATGCAACATTTGGAGTCATCAAAAAGAACCTTGTAGTTTTTATCATAAATATGTGATACAGAAAGAAGATTATTCTCCAATTGCTTGACATATCTAACTTTGTCAAATGAAACTTGCCCATTTGATAAAATTCCCTCTCCCGTGATAAAACCACCTTTGTCACCAGCAAAAGCTACATATCCACCATGAACAGATTGAACGTTTGAGAGCAGAGAAATATTGCCAGTCATATGCCTTGAAGCCCCACTATCGACAATCCAAGAGCTGTTTAGAGCAGCTTTCGGGGCATTCTGCACAAAGATAAAACAATTAGTTCAATTTGGGAACCCAAGCCTTTACAGTCTTGGGTTGACCCAATGAGTCTCGGATCAAAACATCGATCCATTTACCATCTGAAATAGCCTTGTCTGAAGTGGGTGGAATTGAAGTGTCAGACTTTACTTTCCAGACTGCATTTTTACTGAAAGAATTTTTCAGATAAATGGATGATGATTTAACTTGATCAGCATTTACCATCTTGGGAACATTCAAGTTCACCAGTTTCTCTTTACCCGTGTCCAAAGATTTAACTTGATTTGGTTGCTTGGGTTTTGCTTGAGTTGACTTAAATTCAGATTTGACAGCTTTGATAAAATTCTGAGTTTGTTTTCTGGGTGGTGCAACCTTTGATCTGATCAACTGTGGGCAAGATCTAACAAAGTGCCCAGGTGCACCACACTCAAAACAAACTGGTTCTCCTTTTTTATTTTAATGTTTTAATTCAGGAAAAGATTGCCCTTTTGGTTTGAAAACATTTGTTTTAGGCGTGTTCTGATTAAAACCCAAACCCTTTTTCCCATTAGGAACAAGATTGTCAATCTTGTTAGATACACAAGCTTCATTTTCTTTTGAAGCTTTCAGAAAACCTAAGGCTTGATAAATTTTTGAGGATGAGATTGGGTCACCTTTCTTGATAACAGGGAGTGGATTCCGAGCAGTAACACAATCAGATGAATCATCAGATTCATTGTCAGAATCGGAGACCCAATCCTCTACAAGTCCATCCACCGAAGATTCCTTTGACAAAGAGGAACCATCATCAGTAATCATCCCAATCAGATCAATTACTAATGGAGTTATAACTTGAAAATCTTTAACATCTTTGTCATTTGGTGAATTGACAAAGCTGTTTAAGATTGGTGGAGGACGTCTTTGATAACTTACTGTTCCCTTACCCTTATGATCAGCTCCTTTGCTGATCATGTGCTCAATTATATAAGATGTACTCTCATAGCTCTTGAGCATTTGTCCTAGGGTATCATAATCACACTCAACTATTGCTAACTTCTTCTTTACCTCATTAATGGTATTGAGATAAGAAGTTATAGCATCTTGCTTGTTAAGAACAACAATCTCAGCCTCATGAAGTTGTCTGTTTAAAAGTTTAATTTTAGCTTGAAAATCTTTTTCATTATCTTTTAAAACTTTTTTAGCATCAATACACTGGTTGAGATCACTGATCAAAGCAGCATTGTGATTTTGATAAGAAAGGACCTTGCTTTTAAGGTCAACACAATTAAAACAACTAGAACAAGAAGATGAACAATCATCAGATACCTGATCAGACTGTGAAGTTGCAGCAGGAGTAGCAGATGAGTTTACCATCAAAGCAAACTGAGTAGAAGATTCTTCAATATCAGCATCAGAATCAGATTGAGTGTCAGTATCAGACAAGCTTTCAGACTCTGATCCAGATGTTTCTTCTATCTTAAGCTGTGCTCCTTTAGAAGTACTCTCTTCATGTTGATCATTTAACTTCTGGATCTCAGCAACGCATGCTTTATCTTGTCCCCCTTGTTCAGAATTGAATCTGAAATCCCAATTTTCACCTTCATCCTGCTGTACCATCAATGCTTTGCTTCCTGATGAAGAACCAGCCTGAGTAGGAGAATCAATAGGAACCAATCTCCTTTCTGGATTTGCTGTAGATGGTTTCTGATGTTGAAAGGGATTTTTGTTTCCTGCTTTTTTTGGCTGCTTGCACTGTCTAGCAAAATGACCTTTCTCTCCACAGTTGTAGCATGTCACTGATGCCATATCAAATCCAAATTTAGACTCCTTGTTTAAATTGATGTCTTTGCCAGTTCTCTTCACAAACTCCTTAGCTCTCCTCACAGCACTTGCCAAAGCTCACATGATGTCAATCCTTTCTATGTCATCTGGATCTATCTGAGAGTAGTCATCATTTGTCAGATAAGGATTTCCAATTTGTCCTGCTACCAGTCCATCATAAGAACTAACCAAAGTGGACAACAGACCCATATGCTCCTTAGCAATCTCAACTGTGACTTTATCAAAGTTCTCTGTCTTCAAACTTGTAACTGGATGATGATGTTCCTTTTGAGAGCTGGATGAAGAGGAGGATTGACTAAAATGAATCTGAGCAGAAGATGGAGCTTCAGAGGTCTGAGAAACAAAATCTTTCTTCAATGGAGCATGAGAGGATGATTTCTCAACTGTAGGAGTAGAATAATACAATGATGGATCCTGGACTTGAGCAACCCTTTTAGCTTTCCACTTGTTCTCTATTTCCTGTTCTTTCAGCTTCTGGATGAAATCATTTATGTCCATATGTGTCATCATCTCATTCTGCTTAAGCACCATCAAAAATGATTCCCATTTTGGAGCTAGAGCATCTGCTAAACACTGGATCTTCTCCTGAGTAGTAGTCTTGACTTCATGATTGAATAGTTCACTCAACAGATGATAGAATCTGGCAATCGAATCATCCAAAGATTCATTTCCAACATACATAAAACTGTTTAATTCCTTCCTTAATGCCTTTGACTTGATGTTCTTCAAAGCATCATTGCCCTCATAATGTTGTTGCAAAGCATCCCACATATATTTAGAAGATGTAAACTGTCTGAACTGATGGAAAATATCAGTAGCAATGGACTGAGATAAAATAGCATAAGCCTTCTTCTCATAATCATAAAGCTTCCTTTGAGGCTCAGTCATCCGTGTGACTAGCATAGGAGTTCCATCCTCATTCAGAGGTCTCAGATAACCTCCTTCAATAATCATCCACAAGTTAGTATCCACTCCATTGATGTGAATCTCAAATCGGTATTTCCAGTGAGGATAATCATCTAAGGATAGTAACTTAGGAGCTTTGTTGGAGTTTCCAGTCTTAGTAAGAAGCAAAGTCTGAATACGATGGTTCTGGTTAGCCATCAAAGCCAAATCCTCCATTTAATCAAAAACAACAAGATTTAACACTTAGAAAAATTTGCAAACTGTTGGCTGAATGAAGAAGTTAATGGCGAATGTCGGGCACCGAATGAACTAATCCTGGGCGAATGACAAGCTGAGTATGACTATTAAGACGAATGAATTCATTCGGCGAATGAAAGGTCGAATGAAGCTATTCGGCGAATGAAGATGGCGATTGATGCTATTCGGCGAATGAGACTGATTCGGCCCAACTTACTCGGCCGCCATGCTCATTCGGCTGATCTGAGGGTTTTGGCAACCAAAATCGTGATAACTTTCGATTTTGAACAGATCTAAGTACCAAATTTGGTACAGAACTCCATGATAATATTATGAACCAATTGTGATAAAAGTTTTGACAAAAACACCACAAAAATCCACTGATCCTTAATGAAACAGTAACTTTAGGGCCAAGAAAATATGGGTTTTTCAAATCTCGAACCAATAATCTGAGATTTAGTGATTTGGAATGGAAATCGAGCAGAATCAAGAGCCAAAGCTCTGATACCACTTTGTAGGACCAAGTTTGATCTTGGAAACAATCCAATATCAATGAATATCTACTCGACAGCCTCTGGAATAGTGCGGAATCCTATTCCAGGGTTTTCCAATCGAAATCACAGCAACCGTGGTGAATCGAAAGTGTAGAATCAACGTGCAAGTAAGAATCGATCACCACAAGTTGAGAATCAAAGTTGGACGGTAAGAATCGCTCAAAACTTCAAGGGTTTGACACTGGAGTGCACTGGGAAGAATGAGGACTCGAAAAAGTTGGGGTTGAAATGATTTGAACTTGTATTTATAGGCTGTAGTCATTCGGCCGAATGAGTGGCCGAAGCAGCTCATTCGGCGAATGACTTGCCCGAATGGACCAGTCAGTCGAATGAGTCATTCGACGAATGACTCATTCGATCTCCTATGTCATTCGCTAGTGCGTTCATTCGGCGAATGACTTCATTCTTAGAGTCATTCGCCCGAACGGTCAGAGTCCATACTTTAAACATTAATAAACCAAATCAAACCATATAATCAATATTAAACATTAAGAACGATATAGAAAGACAACTTCCATTAAAATATCTTGAACTTTACATGAATAATAATACAAAATTGAACTAGGGACATATATTGCATCAACAGTTTGTACTTATAAGTATAAGTTATAGAGAGTTGTGTGTGTGTTAGCCCTAAAGTTGGCTAACACTTGTGATTCTTTGTTATCAATTGGTCCTGATTCACTTGTGATGGATTATACTAACACTTAACCGATTAGGTTAAGCTTAGCATATCGTGTTAGTTGTGATTAGAGACTTGGTCTCAATTACCTTTATTAGTCTTAAGCCAAACTTTGAAAATCCATAGTATTCTCAAAGTATAATACTTAGATTTATTGATATTAAAGATTGTAAATCAAAATAGTTTCTAAGTATAAACTTAGAATTTTAAGTTGATTTAAACTCTAATTGTTGTTCACTTAGAAGAGTTATCATTCTTATGGTTGTGTTAAGGTAAGTAACAAATTGCAACTTAACTCTTTGACACTTTATGAAATAGATTTAGTTGTTATTTAGTTAATAAAATAACAAGATCACAATCTTTGTAGTAAACTTGAGGTTTTATGTTTGTATGAAATTTGTTTAATCAAAAATCCCTACCACCTTTATAGTAAACTTATTAATTCCCATATCCCATGCATGTTATCACATAAGGTGGGTTCAAAGTATTGTTATGTTTCCAAAACGTAATCGCGTATTTTACGAAATTAAATATGTGGTTTTATTTTTAGGTTTTAAAGATGGTTATTCCTAGTAAATTTTTTAATTCTTTTATTTTATCATTATTAGATCATTTTGTCGTTTCGTTTCGTCAGATCGTTCCGCCATCGCGCGTATTCGTTTGAACCGTCACTCGAACGAATCCGACGACAGTTTCACTTTCTAATTCTTGTTTTCTACTTTTCAGTCATCATTCAGAACTTTAAACTCACAGATATGTTTGTGTGAATCGTCACCCACGCAAACACACTGTCAGTTCATCATTCGTAAATGAAACTGAATTGTTATTTGAATTGTATTTCCTCACTGACGGACTCAACTAAACTTGCCTGTTTTCACATTGTTATCATTGCATTCACATTGTTTTCTCACTGAATTGTCGGCCATCTGATTTCCGTTATTTGTGGATATCTGATCGCAACCGATATGTTTTTGTCTTTTGTTTTCTCACTGTCGTTTCTCACGAGTTGTTGTATTTACTGTATTTAAATTTTCATTTAAACACATACCACTGTTGTTTGTTTTCTAAGTCCTTTTGTCACACAACTGTTTACACATTGTATTTACACATAGTAAATAGTGAAAGTACACGTACCGTACGGACTTGCCGGACGATCTGGTACTGGTTGTCACATGAACTCACCAACCTAGTGTTGAAAGAATTTACATGTTCTCAGGTGAAGAATAGGTGAAAGCATGATGACTTTTAGAGAGAGAAAGATAGGGTCCCCTAGAGGAACCTACAACTCTTGCATGCAATCTCTCCGGCCATGTCAGATACAAAATTCAAGATTTGCACTTGTGAAAGCAAGTTCTGTGGAACATCTGATCCACATTCCAGATGTCCAAGTGAAGTTGTAATATAATTAAATTATAAAACAGTTGTAATTTAATTTTATTTATGTAATTCATTTCAGTATTTCTCATATGATCATGTGCAATGAAAAAAAATATGATCACTCCGATTACAATCACCCTCAGGACTATTCCGCTCGACAGGTCTCCGATGCGGCCCGCCGACCCGGGGTGTGATAGTTACCATCAACTGAGGATATAGGAGTAAGACATTCCTAAGATAGCCTTTAGGACAAGATATGGACATTACGGATTTTTGGTCATGCCCTTCGTACTGACCAATGCACCGTATCTATTCATGGATCTCATGAATCGCGTGTGCAACGGTATTTTGATAAATTCGTAATAGTGTTCATTGACGATATCCTGATATACTCCAAGAGTCAGGAAGAACATGCTGAACATATGAGGCTTGTCTTAGAATTACTGAAGACCGAACAACTTTAGGCGAAATTCTCCAAATGCGACTTTTGGATTCACGATGTCCAGTTCCTTGGACACGTGGTTAATGATAAGGGAATAACGTAGACCCATACAAGATCGAAGCTATCAAAAACTGGGAAGCACAAAAGACTCCTACAGAAGTGCGACAATTCCTAGGACTGGCAGGGTACTACAGGTGGTTTATCGAGGGATTCTCGAACATCGCACAATCGCTTACCTCCCTTACCCACAAAGACAAGAAATTTGAATGGGGAGAGAAACAAGAGTCTGCATTAAACTTACTGAAGCAGAAACCGTGCAGTGCACCAATTCTATCCCTACCTAAGGGATGTGACGATTTTTTAGTCTACTGTGATGCCTCGAAACAAGGACTCGGTTGCGTGCTGATGCAACGCGAGAAGGTCATAGCATACGCGTCACGACAACTGAAAGTGCACGAGAAGAACTATACAACTCACGATTTGGAGTTGGGAGCCATGGTGTTCATTTTGAAGATCTGGCGACACAATCTGTACGACACGAAGTGTACGATATTCAACGATCACAAAAGCCTACAACACATCTTCGATTAGAAAGAGCTAAACATGAGACAACGAAGATGGATTGAACTTATAGTGATTATGATTGTGCTATCAAGTACCATCCAGGGAAAGCCAACGTAGAGGCCGACGCACTGAGCCGGAAGGAAACAACAAAGCGCGTACTTTCGCTACAGCTTACCGTACACTCTGAGGTATCAAACCAGATTCAGAATGCTCAACAAGAAGCTCTAATGGTCGAGAACCTCACTCACGAATCCTTGCGTGGAATGGATAAGCAGTTAGAGGTGAAGACAGATGGAGCATACTATTTTATGGATCGAATCTGGATACCACACTACGGAGGATTGAGAGGCGTAGTGATGGATGAAGCTCATAAGAGCAGGTACTCCGTACATCCAGGTTCTGACAAGATGTACCATGATTTGAAGACAACATATTGGTGGCCGAACATGAAGTCGAATATTGCGACCTCTGTGAGTAAGTGTCTGACTTGCTCAAAAGTTAAGGTCGAGTACCAGAAACCATCCGGACTACTTCAACAACCTGAAATACTAGTATGGAAATGGGAGCAGATTTCCATGGATTTCATCACAAAGCTGCCCAAGACAGCAAGTGGTTGCGATACCATTTGGGTAATCGTAGACCGACTCACTAAGTCTGCACACTTCCTTCGTATCAAAGAAACCAACAAGTTAGATAAACTGTCCCGAATTTATCTAAAGGGAGTGGTCACCTGACATGGAGTTCCAGTTTCGATAATATTTGATCGTGACAGTCGGTTCACGGCCCATTTCTTGAAGTCCTTACACAAGGCTATGGGCACGAGATTGGACATTAGCACTGCCTATCACCCGCAGACTGATGGATAGAGGTAAACGGACAATCCAGACACTAGAGGATATGCTTCGGTCATGTGTTATTGATTTCGGAAGTGGCTGGGAGGCTCATCTACCATTCGTAGAGTTTTCCTACAACAACAGTTACCACACAAACATTAAGGTTGCACCGTTCGAAGTGCTTTATGGGCGCAAGTGCTGATCCCCTATTTGTTGGGCAGAAGTCGGCGAAAGCCAGCTAACTAGTCCGGAACTGGTGCACGAGATGACTGAGAAGATCGTGCAGATACGAAATCACATGGCAGCAGCTCGAGATCGTCAGAAGAGCTATGCCGACAAAAGGCGCAAGCCTTTGGAATTCCAAGTAGGAGACAAAGCGCTACTCAAAGTCTCACCTTGGAAAAGAGTCATCCGATTTGGGAAGTGAGGGAAGCTGGATCCTCGATACATCGGACCGTTCGAGATTGTGAAACAAATAGGCCCCATGGCCTACGAACTAAACTTACCACAAGAACTGAGCAGTGTGCATAACGTCTTCCATGTATCTAACCTTAAAAAATGCTTATCTGATGAAACTCTGACGATTCCCTTGGAGGAAATCCAGATCGATGAGCAACTACCCTTCGTTGAGGAACCAGTCGAGATCATGGACTGTGAAATCAAGAAGCTCAAACTTAGTCGCATTCCAATAGTCAAGTGCGATGGAACTCAAGACGTGGACCGGAATACATAGGGGAACACAAGGACTAAATGAAAAAGAAATACCCACACCTGTTCGCTAACCCGACAAACACTGACCACACGATCTGAATTTCAGGATGAAATTCTTTTTAACAGGGGGATGACGTGACACCCCGTATTTTCCACACTAGCTTTTACATTGATTAAATAATAATTTAAATTATTATTTCCTACATGGCACTAGAATTGAATACATTTAGTGTGACATGAGGCACAATAGTCCAAACATGAACAACAAAACGATATTTCGAGGAATTATCGTAAAACGCACACGTGTCTTGATTAACGAACGTTGGTGAATCAAATGAACAATGATAAAATTGAACAACAACTAAGCCCTATGTGAGCTATAAATGAACTAAATTATGATTAAAGTCAAGAAACGATGAATGTTAACGAAAAACGAGCGAAAAACGACTTAAAACAACAAAAATAGGTCATTGGGACAGCCCAGGACCCATCGCGGTACGGAAGGATGGGCGGGAGAGTTTGAATTCTCCAAATTTATTCTTTGTACGCCACGACTGATCAACTTCCACTCGGGACGGCGTGTCTCGGGAGAGAACCCGAGTATTTTATTCTTGGCGGTACGTGACGCAGGCTAGTTTGTAGAAACTTTATAAAAGCACTACCCAGCTCGTTTACTCATTCTCACACTTTTTCTCTCTACCGAAACTCTCAACCACGACCAAAATCACTTTGTTAAATCACCAGCAAGCACCAGGGAGCATTCGGGATCTAATCTTGAGCCAGATTGAGGTTAGAAGCAAAAAGGCGTGGCTTTGGAAGCTTGTCAAGCTCACCAACACTAGTACCAGCTGAAGAGAACATCAACATCAGCTCTCAAGACCATTTCTCACCTGATTTGTCTTCATCTCAGTGTTTTTGAACCTTTGGAGGAAGTCTCATGTATCATTTGCACTAACAACACACATACAAGCTTTGAAACACACATGCAACACCTTAGATGGCACATCCATGAGATTTTATTCATTCAAATATTTGTTTATATGATTTTTTGACTGATTTTATGTTATTAGAATGATTTATGAGGATATTTTTTGAGATTTGATGGTTATTTATTAGAGTTACTATAAAAAGAAATTTTTGGTAACATGTAATATGAATCCATGAAGTTTTAGTTGATTTTGGATATGGATGAATGACTATTTGTGATATTTGGGTTGCTTACAATGACCATTGTGATTATTGTGGTCAAAAGATGAGGATTTGATGCGTATTACTATTTTTAGTAATTTGATTGTTACAAGATGATGGTAGATGTTGATCTTGACATGATTAGTATGTTCAAGTGTTGATTTGAAACTAATGTATGAATTATTGATGTAGTTGGTTGATTAGAATTGATGAAATAGAGGTATTGGCTGAAGTTTCTATAAATAGAAACTTTTATGATAAACAACATACTTGCATGTTGATTTTGAGTTATGTTAAGATTGACTGATGTTGTTAGTGATCGTATGAACAAGTTTGTATGGTTTGGTTTGGTTAAAATAAGTTATTTACAAACTTACTAATATTGGTGACTTTAAATTTGGGGATTTTTACTAAGTAGAACTATTAAGTGTTTTTTATCGTGTTAAATGAGCTAAAGTACCTTGTTTATGAAATATGATGTTATTGTATGATTTTTGTTATTTAAACATGTCAAATATAGGAACTTTCTATATCTATAAACTTTAAAATGAGAAGTATGCTTATGTGATAACATGTAACATTGTGCTATGTGATAACATGATCATATAGGATAAACAACCATGCTAGAATAAGCAAAATGAATTTTTATGTAAACTTGCCTAAAATAGAAACCTACCTAAAATGGAAACTTACTATAAATAGTAACTTATCCGTCGAAAGTGACCTATGTGTTTACATGTAATACATGACACTTAACACATGATAAATAAATGAATTACCAACGGGTTGTTAAGTCAATCAAGGTCAAACACAACGACTTCGAGTTGTTTGGACACAAACATGGTCTAGTGAGACCAACATGAACACGAACACAACAGCAAACACGAACTCACCACACCAATGTGATATAGGTAACAGCTAGAGACAAACAGCTCATAGTTCACGTAACAGCCAACAGCTAAACTTAGGTGAGTTTACAGCCCCACTTTTCGATTACAACTTTTTTACTTTAAACTTTGGGGTGAGAGTACATTGCAACAACAATTTTAAATGTATGACTGGTATGTTGTAAAACAACTTTTTGAGTGTGATTATATCGTAACAAAGTCCTCACAAAACCTTGCCATTAATTGAACAATGAACGAGGCGTTATTACGTAGTACTACTGGGTATGACAAACCACGCTCGAAGACAACTCTGACTGGCGGTCAGGACGAGCGTATTATCGACCTATGCCATAGTTTCATGTTAGACTCAGTGGAGGCATCTAACAGTCTAGTTTCGCTAGAGGTGAACACATACACTCGGGACCATTGGTCTACAACTTAACATATCCAGTATATATCTCGCAACTGTTTTACATTACTTAAACCTGTAAACTCACCAACTTTATTTTGACATGTTTTAGCATGTATTCTCAGGTAATTGAATGCACAATGCTAGGATGCACCTGGAGCCTAAGAAAGAGGGTCTTGCATGCATTGACAAACATTTTGGGAAACATTTTATTATGTTATATTTTTATTTAACAATGTTGTGTCTTAAACAATTTACATTTTCCGCTTCATAACAATTTTACTATTTCCCCTACAATGAATTTAATATCTTGAGTTGTTATTTTCATAACCATTTTATTTTCAAACTCATACATAGTTGATCTATATGACAAGGATCTTTCATCCTAGCCACGTCACACCCAGCGGTCAGACACCGCAAGTGATTATTTGGGGGTGTGACAACGTGATTGAATCAGAGTGATCAGATTGTATACATAAAACATGATATAAAAAAAACGATCTACATATCATTACACCACAATAAGTTTCAAAAGATTACATAAAATTGTCCCATTACAACACACTGCCTTAACATAGATCGTTAAACAAAATGGTATCTTCTAGTCAATTTGGTCCTCTAACTACGTCCCACTAAATTCGCTACCCTGGTTCCCATGCATCATCACTGAACCAATTATACCTATTCGTCCCCTGAGAAACATGTAAAAAGCAGTCAACAATATGTTGGTGAGTTCATAGTTTTTATAATAAAAGGAAAATATTTCAATTTATAGAAGGGTCCAAGGAAATTAGCCTACTGCATAAGTATAACTTCATCTGTCACATATACTTTCCCGAACCAGCTAAGGTTGTATATATATAGGGGATATGTAGGGTGGTAAGCCCAGCCGCCATCCTAGCATGCCTGAGATGATTCATGATCGTATACCTAACAAGGATCTTAAAATGTTTCTACGTATGCACTACACCTCTCCCTTGAACATAGGCTCTTTTTCTGAACTCGTTGTCCCATTGCAATTAGAGGAAATTCTTTCGAGGGTGTTTGTCTATTCTATAACGCATATGACCATTTACCAAACCTATCGTTTTGCTGCCCTTGTTGATTGGGTCACACAGACCTAACCCCAATGATGATGAAGTCCTCTTGTAGCGCAACGTACCGGCCTCGATGCCGGAACTTTTTCAAACTAATAGTACTATCTACGTTACCGTAGGTTGACACCTGTCAAATAATGGTAAATGAATTAATGAATGTTGAAGGGTCTTACTATCAATGAATGTACTAATGAAGTTAGCATGCATGTGTAAATATGCAAAACAGACACTCTCTTATTGGTTAAGTTTATAAAGTTGATATCAATGCTACATTCAATCAGTTCCAGAAGATTTTATACAAAATCAATCAAAATATGTATTTTGATAAACATTTGCATGCTCTCAGCCCCAAAAGTTTTAGAAAAGCAAGTCTCTTTAAAACGGGGCTATGAACTCACCTATTGTTTAGAGATTGCTTCATGTAGTACTATTCGCTCGAAGACGCTCTTGCTTGTGTACCAGCGTTTTAGTTATTTCGTTTTAGTAAGGTTTTATAATTTTAATCATTTTATTGGTCTCTTGTGGGTATGTTATCTTGTTATTTTTTAAATTAGTTGCTTTTCAACACTTAGTCTTTTTGTGAAGTTTGTTGGGACAAATGGGGCGCATATGCGAATGAGCTGTGTTTGTACGAATGAAATCTCACGAATGACCTGAGTCATTTTTTTTCACTTCATTCGTACGAGTGAGTTCACACTCTCAAGGTCCCTCGTGCGAATATACCCATTCTCATTCGTCTGTCATTTATTTCATGTGGGATTCATTCGTGCGAGTATCTGCAACGAATGTCGTCGTTTGTTCCTGCGAATGACTTCTTCATTCGTACGAATAAGGCGATCTGATGTCTCATTCGCCTGTAACTCGTTTGAAAATGGTTTTGTGGATTTTTGAGTACATTGGTGCTATTTCCGACTCTCGAAGCTTCTAATGGTGTTAGAGAATATATGGGTGCGGTTTTGTTCGTAGAATACCTCGTGGGTACTAGTTGCTACAGTCTTCCCCCGTTGAAGAAATTTCGTCACGAAATTTGCATTTAGTTGTCGAGACTTAGGCTCCTATGCGAACAATTGGGTATACTTCTTCTTCATTTGGTCCTCCCGTTCCCAAGTGTACTCTGGTCCGCGCCTAGAGTTCCATCGTACTTTAACTATCGGGATTCGGCTCCATTTCAACTTTATAGCTCCTCGTTCTATGATTTCTGCCGGCTCTTCGACAAAGTGTAGTTGCTCCTCGATTTGGACTTCATCCATTGGTAGTATCAGAGATTCATCAGCTAAACATATCTTCAGATTGGATGAATGGAACACGTCATGTACACACTAAAATTCCTCAGGTAGCTTTAGTCTATAAGCCACGGGGCCAATTCGCTGCGTTTATTCAACTGGCCCTACCTACCTTAGCACGTAGTCGCCCACCTGGAATTCCAAGAGCTTTCGTTGTTTGTCTGCGTAACTCTTTTGGCGACTACGTGCAGCCTGTAGTCTCTTCTGAATCTGGGAGATTTTATCAGTAGTTTCCTGGATGAGCTTAGGCCCAGTTATCCGGTTGTCTCCCACCGCGGTCCAACAAATAGGTGAACGACACTTCCTGCCTTACAAGGCTTCGAACGGAGCACATCCAATGCTACTTTGGTAGCTGTTATTGTAGGAGAACTCAATAAGTGGTAGATGCATGTCCCAATTCCCACTAAAATCAAGAACACATGTTCTTAACATATCATATAGGGTTAGAATGGTTCGTTCACTCTAACCGTCCGTTTGTGGATGGTAAGTTGTACTCAAGTTTACGCTTGTCCCTAGAGATTTCTACAGTGATTGCTAGAACCTTGATGTGAATCGGCTGTTTCGGTCAGAGATGATGGACAATGGTACACCATGATGCACCACTATCTCATTTATGTACAACATTGCCAATTTAACCATTGTGAAGTTCTCACGCATTTGCAAGAAATGAGCAGATTTGGTCAAACGATCAATGATGACCCAAATCGTATTGTGTCCACTGGAAGTACGGGGTAGCTTGGTAATAAAATCCATAGCTATTTGTTCCCACTTCCACTACAGAATTTCAGGTTGTTCCAGTAAGCCAGATGGCTTTTGGTGTTCCGCTTTAACTTTCGCACAAGTCAGACACCCGCCAACGTATTCAACTATATCTTTCTTCACCCCCGACCACCAATAATATCCTCATAAATCCTTGTACATTTTCTCGACGCCCGAGTGCACTGAGTATCAGGTCTTGTCCGCCTCATTCAAAAAAGCATTATCAGTTCATCTACTACAGTGATCCACACACGATCCCGATAGTAGATGATCCCGTCCTGTTTGGTGTCGTATTGTCTTTCTGCTTCACAATCGAGTTCTTTCTTCAAATTCCTTTGTGCCACTGTTACTTGTTGGGCTTGAAGGAATTTGTCACTTAGACTCGTTAGTACCGTCATTCTCATTTCTCTTACGTGCAAGGGATTAACCCGTTCCTTCTGGCTCAAGGAATCTGCCACGACATTTGCCTTACCTGGATGGTACTTGATCACACAGCCATAATTGCTGATACATGTTAAGTTCCTTCTGATCAAATATATGGTGCAGAAACTTGTGATAAGTAAATATGGTACACTTTGTGCCATATAAGTAGTGTTTCTAGATCTTCAATGCGAAGACTATTTCTCCGAGTTCGAAATTGTGCATTGTGTAGTTCTTCTCATGTACTTTCAGTTGTCTTGATGCATAAGCGATAACTTTGTCTCTTTTCATCAATACGCATCCGAGTCCTTGATGGGAAGCATCACAATACACTACAAAGTCATCGTTACCTTCTGGGAGAGATAAGATTGGAGCATTACACAACCTCTGTTTCAGTGTTTGGAAAGAATCTTCTTGTTTCGGTCCCCAAACAAACTATTCGCTCTTCTGAGTTAAACTAGTAACTGGGAAGGCTATTTTAGAGAAGTTTAAAATGAACATTCTGTAATAACCTGCCAATCCAAAAAAAGATCGGATCTCCGTTGGCGTCGTCAGAGTATCCGAGTTCTTGATCGCCTCGATCTTGGCAGGGTCTACATGCATACCATCACTGTTTATCACATGACCCAAGAACTGAACCTCTCTTAGCATAAATTCACATTTTGAGAACTTTGCATAAAATTACCTGTTCTTTAAAGCTCCAAGATCTTCCTGAGATGTTGTTCGTGTTCAGCTTCACTTTTGGAATAGATGAGAATGTCATTAATAAAGACTATAACAAACTGATCCAAATACGACTTTCACACACGGTTCATGATATCCATGAAATCGCTGGTGCATTTGTTAATCCGAAGGGCATCACAATAAACTTATAATGTCTGTATCTCGTTCGGAAAGCTGTCTTCGGTATATCTTCATCTTGAATCCTCATATGATGATAACAGGAACGCAGATCGATCTTCGAAAAGTAACACGCTCCTTGCAGTTGCTCAAACCAATCATCAATCCTTGGTTATGGATACCGATTCTTGATGGTTAGCTTGTTTAGCTCCTTATAATCTATACACATCCTAAAGGATCCGTCCTTCTTCTTTACAAGCAAGACTATAGCTCCCCACGGCGAGTAGCTTGGTCAAATGAAACCCTGATCTAATAATTTCTATAGCTGATTTGACAACTCCTTTTCCGAAGGTGCTAACCTTTAAGGAGATGTAGCAATGGGAGTTGCTCCAGGAATTAAGTCTATACGAAATTCTACCGGTCGTACCGGTGGCAAACCCGGTAAATCGTGAGGAAAGACTTATGGGTACTCCTTCACTACCGGCACGTCTTGTATGTTGGTCTTGTCTTTCTCCTTTCCACCACGAGAGCTAAGAACGCTACATACTGCTTCCGCAAACACTTTAGAGCCTTTATGCAGGATATGATTTTTAAGCTTCCCTTTATTTGGTCTGCACAAACCTCCAACAGGATCCCATCATTTATAGGGATGTAGAGGAGTTTCTCTGAACATATGAGCTCGACACAATGATGGGATAACAAGTCCATTCCAATGATTATGTCAAAGCTGCCAAAATCCACAAGAATAAGGTCGATGAGAAAAGGTTGCTCATTCAAGACTAGTGAGAAATCTTTTATTATGGTATGTACCGAGATCAGTTTACCATCCGCCACTTCAATAGTGTACACAGAGTCCAACGACGCCGTGAAACAACCAAGCTTAGTTTCAAGTTCAGAAGAAATAAAATTCTTGTCGGCACCTGTGTCAAATAAGACAGATACATAATGATTATTAAAGAGAAACGTACCCGTGATAACATTGGGATCCTGTCGAGCAGCAGGCGCTCCCTAAGCAAACGCTCTTCCTCGAGTGCAGGTTGAACATGTGGCACTCTCCTCAGGCAGTTGCGAGACACGTGCCCTGGCTCTCCACACGTGTAGGAGATGCGGTTGACATTGGGTGGAGGAAGTGCGGGCACCGCAGTATCGGGCTGGTTTGGGACTAGTAGTGCCTTGTATCCCTGGGCCCAGTAACCCATCATCCAACAGTTTATGCACTGTCTGCGTGGAACACCAATGACATGGTGATACTGGAACTTGTTGCATAGGGGTAGATTCTCGGTGTACTGCCTACGAGCAGGATTGGCAGGGCCAGCAGCAACTTGATTGATGGAGGCTACCATGGCATACCCTTTAATCTTCTTTTGCTTTTTGCGCTGGTGTCGTTCCGGCTTCCTGGAAAACTCCTCTTTAGCCTTTCCAGTTTCCTCCTTTAGTACGCCTGTCTATACCATGACGTCCGTCAAAGTGGAAGAGATGACTATGGCTGAATCAAGTGTATGTGTATTCGCAGTGAGTACGTGGGTGCGTCTGCACGGTGGCAGACCGTGGATGTATTGTCTATGATTTTCTTGGTGGTGGGAGGCAGAGAGGGTACTAGGGCCAACAACTCATGAAACCGGGTGGTGAAGGTGAGGTGATCAGCCCTCGATAATCTCATGGTTCCATAGTTGTTTCTCAACTTTTTAAAGTTCGTTTTTTTGAGCAGAATTCCTGACGCAGTAACCCTATAAACTTGGCCTATGGCATGGATAGAGCCACTTCCCTCCCTCTTGCCTGGATTTGGGAGTTCCACCACACAAGAGTCCTTTTATCAAAAGATCCTGCAGCGTACCGGGCTCTATGCAGTTCTGGATAGCTGCTGATATTCAAAGTACGCACCATCTTGTTATGTAACATCATTGTACTTCAGGTTGTCCGTACATATGTACGATTGTACTATTACCACCTGAGATTTAAAATTATTAATGATGATGCATTATTTGATGATTTTCACTGTTATTGGTATACAAATTAAGAATATATTATTATACGCGTAAACCATGGGAAGTTCAGTTGTAACTCAACTAAACAAAACCAGAAAGTTTATCGCAGATGAAAACACGGATAATGGTTTATTGGTTGTAATGGAAAGGAGTTGGAGTTGTTTGTTGTTTGGTTGCTCAACATAGTCAAGGACACATGGTCATGGTTTATCGAAATAGCGGTGGGACGGTGGCTGGGGCAGTTGTGACTGACCCCTACATATGCCCTATACATATGCATATTTCGGTCTATCATGGATGTGTCAGTGATATGGTTTAGTGGAACGGGATTGGATTTATAATATTAAGGATAATAAAATGATGAAAATGATAACGCGATGGTGAGGTTACGAACATAATTTAACCATGAATATTAATTCAGAAATATTAACTTAATAATGTATTCGCGTGGGTGACGATTCATACGAATATAATTATTAAGAATAATATTCTGAAACGATATTTCGTAAATCGTAAATCAAATCGAAATACGAAACGAGCGTTGGATTCGCAAAGGTGACGATCTTTACGAATAGGTACGTAAGTAACGCGTTTCGACGAGATAAAATGATAATATTTAACGATAATAAAATAAGAAAAATTAAAAACGTTTATTAGGAATTACAACCTAAAACGAAAACGAAAGAATTGTTTAAATAGTTAATTTAACGAAAATGATCGGAGACGTGATTATTTAAACGATTTTATTTAAAGACCATTTTAAAACGAAACTTAATCATTTAAATGTTTTAAACATATTTAACGAGAAAACCGATCATTTTATAAATTTTATCGCGATAAACACGAGACCGAGCACGCGGGAAGATTCCGGGCTATAAAAGCCCATATTTCTTCTCTCTCTTCATTTTTGGACAAGCCTCCCTCTTCCCCAAAACCCTAAATCCGCCACTTTCTCTCTCTAGGCCTTCTCTCTACCATAACTTCTTCGTTTCTCAACGGAATCACGAGATCTTGGCGCCCACGCGTTCGTGTGATCAAGGGGAACAAGAAAGTACAAGAAAATCTCACGTTTGATCCACATTTCGAGGTAAATCTTGAGTTTTCTTCTGTTTTTGCACTAAAACCCACACTAACTATCATCATCATCATTGCAAACGAATTTTTTGTTTTAAAAACTCTAAGTCGCATATGTGAGAGTGCATGGGAACCATAGATGGCTTTAGGACCTGCAAAAACGTGTAGGAGAGGGTGATGGGGCTGATGGTTCGTGACACAGGTTCTGGCCGAACCCTATGGGTGCTGGCCGAACCTTGGTTCCACAAAAATAGCGAACCTTCTGGGACGGGCGAACCTTGTTGTGACCGAACCTATGGGTTCCTAACTTAGCCGAACCTTCTGGTTCCGCCTAGCCACGAACCACTGTTAACTCACGAACCTAACCATGCAGCCTAATCAGCCGAACCTTTACCTTAGGGGCGAACCCTCTATTCTTTGGTAAAGCCGAACCTTGTACTAGGGACGAACCTAGACACACATGCAGCCGAACCATTAAGCTAGTCACGAACCAGGGGGAAGCTGACGAACCTTCGTATGAAAGACGAACCTAGGGGCTGTGTAACTTAGGGATGCAGTGAACCTTTTTATGTTGTTGCAGAACCATGTGTAGCCGAACCCCATAGCAGCCAAGCTCTAGAGGCAGCGAACCTGAAGCATGGACGAGCCATGAATTTGGTGCGATCGAGCCTACTTGTTTGAACTAGGGTTAATGGGGAACAAGGGAATGTGAAGAATATGTGTACTAATACATGCATGAAGAATTGATGAGCCACCACCTTTTTCTTAATAAATATAAAACTTAAGAATATGAGGTTTTATACATTAACATTGTATATGAATGATTTAAGGGTGATTTCTTGAATCTAAATTATATTTTAAATAACTTAGCCTTGAGGTGGTCAATTTAACTTATACATGCATACGGATATGGGATATCGCTTTTAAGAATACATATCTATGGAGGTACACTTAAGATCTCACAATCTGGTTAGGGGCTGTGTAACTTAGGGATGCAGTGAACCTTTTTATGTTGTTGCAGAACCATGTGTAGTCGAACCCCATAGCAGCCAAGCTCTAGAGGCAGCGAACCTATGATGCTGTAAAACATATGCAGCGAACCTGAAGCATGGACGAGCCATGAATTTGGTGCGATCGAGCCTACTTGTTTGAACTAGGGTTAATGGGGAACAAGGGAATGTGAAGAATATGTGTACTAATACATGCATGAAGAATTGATGAGCCACCACCTTTTTCTTAATAAATATAAAACTTAAGAATATGAGGTTTTATACATTAACATTGTATATGAATGATTTAAGGGTGATTTCTTGAACCTAAATTATATTTTAAATAACTTAGACTTGAGGTGGTCAATTTAACTTATACATGCATACAGATATGGGTATGATGAAGGTTATCGCTTTTAAGAATACATATCTATGGAGGTACACTTAAGATCTCACAATCTGGTTAGGGGCTGTGTAACTTAGGGATGCAGTGAACCTTTTTATGTTGTTGCAGAACCATGTGTAGTCGAACCCCATAGCAGCCAAGCTCTAGAGGCAGCGAACCTATGCTGCTGTAAAACATATGCAGCGAACCTGAAGCATGGACGAGCCATGAATTTGGTGCGATCGAGCCTACTTGTTTGAACTAGGGTTAATGGGGAACAAGGGAATGTGAAGAATATGTGTACTAATACATGCATGAAGAATTGATGAGCCACCACCTTTTTCTTAATAAATATAAAACTTAAGAATATGAGGTTTTATACATTAACATTGTATATGAATGATTTAAGGGTGATTTCTTGAACCTAAATTATATTTTAAATAACTTAGACTTGAGGTGGTCAATTTAACTTATACATGCATACGGATATGGGTATGATGAAGGTTATCGCTTTTAAGAATACATATCTATGGAGGTACACTTAAGATCTCACAATCTGGTTATCACTATTGAATAATTAGAAATAACAAGTTTAGGTTATATTTGTAGGATAATGATCTCCGTGGCAACGAGTATTTTTATAACTTAGGAAAAATCTACTAAGTTAATGAAATACTTAAGAGCTTGAAGTAAACATATATTGACATTCCATAGTAATAAAAACACATATACTCATGAATACGAAACACATGATAATTACAGGTGATTGAGTTGTTGTTGAACTGTTGGTTTCATATACGCGAGCGCGCATTCTACGAAAACATAAATTCTACGAACTCAGGTGAGTTCTCATAACCTCCATTTTTAAACTATTTTGTTTTAAACTCGGAGGTGAAACATGTATACCAATTTTCAATATTATTTTGATAACACATGGTGATACCTGTTTATCAATACGATATTCATATTATGGGATTATCACTGTATATGGATTAACATTGATTATTATAACTCCGTGTGGCATTGCTGATGACCTCGGTTATCCACAATGATCACATGTATTGTCACGTGGGTTACCACAATTCCGTGTATCGTTGTGTTGACTTCGGTCATCCGAGACGATTACATGTATTGTCACTTGGATTATCATAACTCCATGAGACCTTGTTGTTGACTTCGGTCATCCACAACGGTCACATGTATTGTCACATGGTTGGATACCACTCCATGAATCATGTCTTTAACTTCAGTTAATCATAATGATATCATGTATAGTCACTTATACTATTTGAGAATATTAATGATTTTGATTGGTTGAATGTTTATGTGATTGATTACCTATGATTATCTATCATTATTTGAGATATGTGATTATGTATTTGTGATTGTTTGTTTGGGTGTTGTGATGGATTATCTCGCATGTACGCATGTGGATTATCACGGAAAACCATAAACTTTTAAACTCGTTTTATATAAACATTTTGTAAAATACCTTTAAATATAAAACTTATGATTACTCACCAACTACTTCGTAGTTGACACTTGATTTTTACATGTTTCAGGAAATGAAGACAAGTAGGTTGAGAAGGATGATCTCACATATTTTGGACATCATCACTTAGGTTCTTGGACTTAGCTAAATAACTTTAATTCTGGTGATTAGAATTTAGTTAAATAGCTAAACCTCTTTTGTATTTGATGTAACTAATTCATGATAGACATGATTTTTGTGTAATTATTTTGGTTGTTTAAATGATATGTGATGATTTAAATTAGATGCCCATGAGCTTATGAATAATCTACACATCCCTCGTGGCATCCCGACGTTTCCGCCATCGGTCGGGGTGTTACAGAATGGTATCAGAGCCTAGATTATAGGGAATTAGGTTACTAGAAATGGTTGACCTAGTCTATAACCGTAGGATACCCTAGTATGAACTATTTCATACACTAGTTAGTATATTCAGGATTTCATGCTTATGTGTTTATTACATGTTAACTGAACTCCTGTTATACATCTGCCTTACATATGTTATTTACTGATTACTTGCTTACTATCCTATCAACTTGGATAGTGTATAGACTTATCATATTCGGACTATCAAGATCGAGTAAATGAGAGTGTGGCTAACATGGTAAAAGAACAAGCCACACTTTTCTGGACCCCCTTTTAGGGGGAAAGGGTAGTGGGTAGGGCTTCTCTTTCCCCTAGACTACTTGACTCACTGGAAATGACAGGAACTGGGAAAAAAAGGGGGGCTCGACAATGACTCGATAAGGACATACTCGTGGTGTATTGTAAAGGTGGTGGGACGGTGGTTTGGGCGGTGGCGACCTACCCTTATCATATGCCCTATACATATACCATTTACAGTACATCGGGTGGATGTCAATATTGAGGAATAAGGGAACTACCCGTTTGGGAAAATTATCTGCTTAAGAAATTAACTGCTTAGGAATTTAATTGCTTTAGGAATTATCTTGTACTTGCTCTGCTATTCTGCCCCATCCTGGCTGAGGAAGAGTTACGGGCGCGTAAAACAAAAAAATACGCTGATGGGGGAGGGCATACTATGTGTAATGCTTCACTCATTTACGATAAATAATAAAGAAATTTAGATCTCTTGTTCTCCAGACAAGGACACACTCGTGGTATACTACAAAGGTGGTGGGACGGTGTAGGGAAGTTGCGATCTACCTTTGCATATTCCCTATACATATACCATTTGTAGTATATTGGGGGTCTGTCAGTGTCAGGAACTTAGGATGTTATTAGGATATTATTAGGAATTGTTGTGAAGTAGATGTTGATGGATTGTTGATGGTATGTTGGTTAAGGTTGGTTTGGATTGACACTTTGGATGATCATATTTGATGAACACATATAAGCTTACTTATAAACACACTTATTGGACACTTATTGGACACGTGGGGTGCATAGGATCAACGAATGATATGAACGATTAGTGATGGACTGTAGACTTGGGTGGTGGTAAAGACACTTGAGGATAATATAAACGCATAGTGATGATACTAACACTTAGTGATGGTATGGACACTTGATGAGAATAAATTATAGGGAGGATATGAACACTTAGTGACAATAAGAGCACTTAGTGATGATATGAACCCGCTGTGATAATTATGGACATCGGGAATTGGTATGGACTTTTAGTGAACTTAGACATTAGGGGAAACTTTAATGTCAGGTGAACTTAGACATTAGGTGAACTTAGAAATAGGCAAACCTACATGTCAGGTGAACTTAGACATTAGGCGAACCTAATTGTCCAAGGGAACTAGAGACCACTTCACTCAAAATTATCCTACCTAGGATAAGGTTTGTGAAGTGAGACTATGGTAAAATACATGATACACCCTAAATTCTAATAAGGGCATAATCGTGGTGCAATGAAACGGTGGTGGGACGGTGTAGGGGAGATTGCGATCTACCTCTGCATATACCCTATATATAAGCTTGTTGCATTTCATCGGGAGGTTGTCAGTGTTGGTATAGGGTGGGGAATGTATGGAACTTAGGAATATTTAGTTAATATTAGTTATGACCAACTAGGACACTTAGCATAATATTAGGAAATTTATAAATGCTATGAGTTTAATGACAGATAGGAGAAAAATATAGTTCCTATATGTAATCCTAACTGTTAAATGAACTCATTTAATCATAGTTTGTATGACTTACGTTGTAAACGGTAGTAACATGTTTCTAATCTCTTCAGAAACATGCCGCCACGCCGTCACAACGGAGACGATACGAACCCTGAAGATGCTAACGGTAATGCCAACTCTGGCATACAAGAGTTAGCAAACCTTATCTATGGATTGGTGAACCAATTAACTCAAGCCAATCAGAATATCAATCAGAACAGAGGTGGTGCAAACCCGCCAACTTGCACGTTCAAACACTTCAACTCCTATAATCCACTGAAGTTTACAGGTTCTGAAACAGCCACTGGTCTGCTACATTGGTTTGAGAGCATGGAAAACACCTTCATCAACAGTGATTTTCCGGATAACTTGAAGGTGCGTTATGCCACTAGTGTTTTCCAAAAGAGAGCACTAACTTGGTGGAATGGGGAAAAGCGAACTAGGGGAGTTGATGATGCCCTAGCACTGACTTGGACTGAGGTCAAGAACTTGATGACCACTGAATTCTGTCCTCGCAGTGAAATGAGGAAACTGGAGACTGAGTTCTGGGAACTCAAAGAAGATAGTGGCGAGAATGTCATCTATAATACTCGTTTTCACGAGTATAGTCTGCTGGTGCCTCATCTGGTGACACCACTTGAGAGAGAAATTGAGAAATATATAGGCGGACTGCCTATGCAGATTCAAGATACCGTCTACGGGAGAAACCCCAAAACACTTGAGGCTGCGATCCGTCTATCTGCAACTCTTATTGATAATCACGTAAAGGCTGGAACTCTTACGAGAAAAGGAACGAAGAAGACTGAGGTGAAGACTGCTACAAAGGAGATAAAGACCGAAGCCAAGACTGAGGCTGCTAGTTCATCAAAGAGCAGCAACAAAAAGAGGAAGACCAGAAATTTCGTGGTCATTGCTCCTGCTGCTAAGTCCGCGCAGCAATCTTCAAACAACACTACTGCCGGGAATTATGTTGGGAATACTCCTCAATGTAATCCTGCTGATATCACCATGCACCTAACTTGCCATGTCGCGTCTGCAACAAATGCGGCAAGTATGGTCACTTTGCAAACGTTTGTCGGAGTGCACCGCAAGCACAAAGGATGCAACATGCACCGCTTGCACTGCCAGCTCCACAAGCTCAACCTATTCCAGCTGTACCCATTCACCAGGTACCTGCACAGGCAAGAGCCTGTTATGAGTGTGGTGAAGTGGGTTACTTCAGAAATCAATGCCCAAAGTTGATTGGAAACAATCAGAGGGTGGCAAGAGGCTGGGCGTTTCAACTGAATGCCCCAGCTGCTCAAGCCAACCAGGACGTGGTCAACGGTACATTTCTGATCAACAACTCTTATGCATCTTTCTTATTTGATTCTGGTGCTGATAGGAGTTTCGTTTCATATGATTTTGAATGCATGCTTGGTAGAACACGTACATATTTAGATAAACCGTTTAACGTGGAGGTGGCTGACGGAAACACTATTGATATTGACACTGTTATTATTGGATGTACTGTGAACTTAAGTGATCACGTTTTCCCAATTGATCTCATACCATTATCCGTGTTTTCATCTACGATAAACTCTCAGGTTTTGTTTAGTTGAGTTACACACACAAAACTTATGTTTGTTCCGGTATCAAATATGATGGAAATGTAATGATTGTTGATGAGAAACGTTCATGTGACGACTACTAGTTCTCAAGTACTTCGTTGGATCAAATGACAAAACCACGGGCAGTAACAGAAACAGTATTGTTGTTGTTGATATGGGGACACTAATTCCTGAAGTTAACTTCATCCTCGTAGTTGTAGCAAGCCCTCCCACTAGTGCTGGCAGGAGTTACTACAGTTGTAGTAGTAGCAAAGTTGGTCGCACGTCAACTTGCCACCAAGTGCCTACACCTTCCACACATGGTACATTATCAGCATGGAAGAGTAGGAGAATGATGATACTGGCACTTGGCGCAAAATGGTTACGTACCAGCATAGGCCTTTGGGGCCATTGAAACAGAAGGAGCGATGTTGATTGTAGTGGCTTGGTTGGGAGTAGCTACAGTCATTTCTGTATAATTCCTGATGGTCTTTAGCCTTTTTTTCTTCGGCAGCTGCTCATGCTTCTTGGTTTCTTCTTGCTGTGCCTTCTTAAATCCATATCGAGCGAGTAGGCCAACCTTGACATACTCCTCGGTGAGTGTGGCACGCAAATGAATAGTTGCCTCAAGAGTAGTAGGGTTGTTATCCATTACGTTTCTCAGTATCAGTAGGGGCAACGTTTCCATTACTACTCTATCTTCCGGGAAAGAAGGGTAACCAGATGCGGAACTAGTACTCACAACTAATCGAATCGAGTTGTATATTTTGCATTTTCCCTGCTATCTTGAACGGACTCAACATTTCCGCCTCCAGCTTCTACAGTTTGTGCCTGGGGTAGAACTGTTCAACTAGTAGGTTCTTAAAATCCTCCCATGGCAGGGCCAAGGCAACCTCCCAGCCTCTTGTGTTTTTCTCAGCGTTCCAATAAGCAAGAGCACCCTTATGAAAGGCGCTCGACACCATCTTAACCTTTAGATTTTCAGGACATCTTGTATAGTCGAGGATCTCTTCAATGCTTTCAAGCCACTGCAGTAGACTCATAGCTCACTCTGCACCAGCTTACTTTGGGGGCTTTGAATCGTTTAACTCCTTGAAAGTAAAAGTAGCAGTTCCAGGGTAGGTGGTGTTGGTTGTGTTCTCTCCGACGTTCGGCCAAGGTAGGTGGTCTTGGTTGCCAGAATTCATATGTACCTATATATTCACGATTACGTTGGCCACCATAATCGTCAATTTATGTTTCACAATCATTCTAGTTCCTTCAATCTTATGCTAGTGACCACCGTAGAGTTCGAAGCTTATATTCTGAGTGTTGATACTAAGGTTCTTGTCCACAAACGTACATCGTGTGACTGGGTTTACACTCAAGGAATGAGTTTGGGAAAAGCGTTCGATTCAAGTTAGATTGCTAATCCCATAGCACAAGTCGCATGTGTAGTTGAATGTGAACGCCTACTAAGGGTTCCAAAGGCATGTTCGTAAGAGTCAGATAATGCCTCAAAGCATATCGCCAAACTATGAACATAATGTGCTGTGTGAAATTAGTTTAGACTCTAAGTGTAGAGTTAAGGCTATAGTCTAAGTTTACTACATGCAAACCTAGTTCTCTATAACCAAGTCTTTGATGCTAGTCTGTCACACCCCAAATTACCACTGGTGGTGTCAGGCCGCCAGGTGTGACGAGGCCAGGATCAAAGTCTAGTCATATATAACGACTCTGTATGGGTTTGAAAATACGTGGATATTGCTTAGAATATTCCAAAACAAAATGTATAGTTTTACAGTGGAAATAAGAATATGTTGCAGAAGCTTGTACAGAAATGTAAATTGTCTACACATCACATTAACAAACACAAAAATGTTCAAAAGCGTTCTTAATGCAGGCTTGACCCTTCCTGAGGTTCCTTAAATACAATCCTATGCCCTTAAGCGTACTGAATACCTGAGAATTACATGCTAATACATGTCAACACTAAATTTGGTGAGTTCACAGGTTTATATCAATGGTAAAGTAGAGAAAAAAAACATTTTTTTGTATGATCTGCTCTTTATCAATGTTTTTCGAGCCCGAAGCTCCAAGTGTCAGTTGCGTCACTACCAAACTAGACTTTTTTGTTCTTGCCTCCACCATGTCTATCGTAAAAACAATGGTTATGGGTTGAGATTACATGCGTCCTGACCTCTAGTCAGTATTTGTGCCGCATGGGGTTCATCACACCCAATAGTACTATCTAAACTGACCTTGTTGTATACACATTAACGGTATGACTGAGCGAGGACTTCTTTACGATATGCAAGACTTAAATGTTTGTTCCCAAAAAACCAACAATCAAACAATATGTTCGTACAAATAGTTTTCCTAGTTTGTCTGACCTAGATGTTGGTCAACAATGTTTGTCAAATGTTTGTATCCAATGTTCGTCAAATATGTTTGTCAAATATGTTTGTCCAAAGTGTTTGTCAAAAGCATTTGTCCAAAAGGTTTGTTAGAAGCGTTTTTCCAAAATATTTGTCAAAATTGTTTGTACTGAGTGTTTCTCAATATAGTTTGTCTTGAGTGTTTGTCAAAAACGTTTGTTACAAACAATTTAGAAAATAGGGGCCGTGAATTCACTTGTGTCGCGTTTGTTTGCGTTTTGTGAACTGTTTGTCCCAAACTGTCACCTATATCACATAAGTAGTCTAAGTTCGTGTCCATGGTTGTGTTCGTTTTCGTGTCCGTGTTCGTTTTCGTGTCCGTGTTCGTGTTGGTCAACTTAGACCGTGCACGTGTCCAAACAACTCCAAGTTGTTGTCTTTGACTGTGTTTGACCGTGTTGACTAAACGACCCCCTGATGACATGTTTGTAGTTTGTTAAGGTTTGTTTAGTGTTTGTCATGTTCCCTCAATTAGCAGATAGTACATATAAGTATGTCATAGCACATAAGATTTCCAAGTATGGCATGTTATACATGTTGTGCATGTTTTTTTCATCAAACAAGTTGCTATTCATAGTAAGTTTCCTCATTTAGCAAGAACGTAAATCAAATGTCATCTTTTATCGATCTAAGCATGCCCGCTCCCTAAGTAATCATGTTGTCACATAGCATCTTGTCACAAGTCATCGAATAAGAACATTATTTAGCAAAAGCCCGAATAAAGTTGCCAAAAATAGCAACTTTGTCAATAACCTTATCTTAAACAAAATCAACTATCCATATGTTTTCATAAGGCTTATAACATCATCAAAACGACTTTAACATAGCCAAAATCAACATGCATGACGAAGTTTCTAGACAAAGATTTCAAAATATTGAAAGCTATGAACAAGTCCCCAATTTCATCAATTCTAGTTAAACAATTACATCTATAATCACCACATTAGTCATTGCTCATCATTAAAACATATCTATTATGTCAAATTGACCATCTATCACCAACTTGCATATTTAAAGTTACTAAAAACAGTAATATTCACCAAATCCTCATATTTTGACCACAATAATCACAAATGTCATTGTAAGTAACTAAAATCCCACAAATATCCACTTATTCATATCCAAGATCATCTAGAACATCATGGATTCACATTGCATGCTATTAAAAAGTTTCCTTTTATAATAAAACCAACAAATGACCATCAAATCTTAACATTATCATCATAGATCGTTCTAAAAACACCAAATCAATAATCTAATCATGAAACCACAGATTTGTTGAAGTTAAACTTCGTGCATGTGACTGATTTTGGGTTGCATGTAGCCATAGAGGCTTGCATGTGAGTGTGTGAATGTTTTAGAACAAATTTACCGCAGAGGCTACCTCACAAGCCCTGATTAGATGAAGCTGAGACTGCAGTGGGACAACTCTGGAGGCGTGTTAAAGGTGATTCCCATCTGCTACAGGTAGTGGTTGACGGTAGAAAGCTTCTCCAATGTCTTCCCAAGCTTCAAGACTTCAATGTCTCCAATGGTGGCTAAAGAATGACTCCTAGTTAGCTTCTGGATATTGAGGATCGTCAATAAGGTGGTTTGTGACCAGAAATCAGGGTGTAAGCTCGAGAGGAATGACAAAGGGTGTGATTTAATGAGCTGGTTCGATTTTTATAAAGATTTAGGCTTTTTGAAAGCTTCGCGTACCGTTAAGGCCGATCGTGCATGGCCTTGGCGTACCGTCAAGGATTTCAGGATTCTGAAATCCCGCTTCTGCTTCGCATAACGTGAAGCTTTTCGCCGGGGGATCCTCGCGTACCGCGAATGATCCTTTTCACCAATCCTTCGATTTATTTAATCGATTTTGTTCGTGCTCGATTCGTAACGTCTAATATAAATGTTTAGTTCATGTTTAGCACTTCAGCACATACTGACACATATGTTTGTTTGTTTATTGTTTGTTCACCAACGTTCGTGAGTTTAAAGACACGTGTGTGCGTTTCCAGTAATTCCTCGAATTACAATGTGATTGTTTGTGTTTGTACTATCGTGTCACGTGTCACACTAATTTAAACTAAATAAGTGCAAAGTAATAAAATAAAGGAAAGTTTTGTTGACCTGGATTTTACGGGGTGTCACATCATGTGACATTTCGTTCTTTACTGCGAGTAATTTCCTAAATTCATGAATTAACATTTTAATTAATTAAATTATGATTAAATATGTATATACATGTGAATGTGTGTATATATGTAAGGGAATTACAAGAAGGAACCAATTACAAAAGGCATTACGCAGAATTGCCGAATTACGCGAAATTACGATAATAATGTCAAAACTATGAGGATTTAGGAACCAAAACCAAATCCAAAAGTCATAATCAAGTTAATATGACTTATACAACAAATTAAAACAATGAATATCAATAACAAATCCCAATGGGGAAATCTATAGGTTTTGGCAAGTCAAATCGCAAATTTTTGCGAAAAGGCAATTCGGCGTGCGTAATTGACAAATTCATGACAACCCGAACTTCCTAATCACACTATATTCTTAATGGTATGTAATTGGAAGTATAACAAAGATGGTTGATCAAATGTAGCAATTTCCGAAGTTCGCGCGAAAAAGCCGAACAAACAATTGTGAAACTGGCAAAATCCTTAAAATCTCAAACCCTTTTCACATTCAAGCCTCAAAACTGACTTGATCTGGTGTCTAGAAGCTGATAAGCTAAAAACTTGATAAAGATCCAATGTTTGACTTTTTCAAGTCAACATTTTTGCCATCTTCATACCAAAATTCGACCAGAGCTTCCTTCCTTACTTCTGAAACTCTAGAAACCTTCTAAACATCATTTCTAACCAATCCCAACTGGTGATCAAGTCCTGGATCCAAGCAAACCAAGAATCAACCTCAAAAGGCTTGATTTTGTGGGATTTGAAGCCAAAAACTCAAATCAGTAAGTTTTAACCTTATTTCTTAGTTCTAATAGCTTCATAGGACTTAAACAAACATGTTTGAATGATTGGTGAAGTTTGAAGATAATTAGATCTTGAAAACCCATAAAAAGGGCATTTTGGTCCAAAAAGTGGATTTTTCAAAGTTGTCCAAATTGAGATTTTTCTTCACCAAACACTAGATATATGTTAAAAACTAGGATCTGGAGACTTTGGCCCGAAAAAAGTGCAACGAAATTTGATTTGGCTCACAAAAACTATGATGCCACGCTGTGGCACAGGCGCGGTCTGAGAGCGGCCCGAGCGCGGCCCCGGCGCGGCCCTTGGCTGGTCATTACCGAGATCGTCTTGGACGTTACCGGGATCGTAATAGGAAACGACCAACCGGCTTGGCCATGGCTAGGCTAGCTCGGACTAGCGACCAACCAGCTCAAGCCATGAGCCACAACCACCGAAACGCCACCACTAGCCACCACCAACCACCCGATCACTACCTCCGGCCACCGCACCGCCGCCGTCTGGCATCGTCGCCAGCCGGAATCCGGCAAAACTCCGGCCAAGTTCCGGCCAAAAGTCGCCGACGGTAGAATATTCCGGCAAATATTCCGGCAGGATGAAATATTCCAGCGAATATTCCGACCAAAATCTGATTTTGTCCGTTTTGCGTTCTAAACTGCGTTTCGCGCTCCGGTTCACAGTCCGATGATCCGTTTTCGATAAAAAGGACATATTTTGAATCGATTTTGCATTCCGGACTCGATTTCGCGAACTATTTTACAATCCGGTGATCCGATTTTTATCCGATTATCGATTAAAACTCCGGTTTCAACACAGGACTTAGTTATGCATCAATTTTCAATACGAAAACGTATCCTTAATCGATTTCGCGTTCCGGACTCATTATCGCGAACTGTTTCGCAATACGGCGACCTGATAATAGATTTAGGAACCGATTAAATTCCGATTGTAACTCGGAATTCTGTTTCCTATCGGTTTTTAGTATAAAAACTTATTTTTGATCGATTTCGCGTTCCGGATTCATTTTTGCTATCTGTTTCGCAATCCAGAAATCCAATTTTGATCTATTAACAGATTGAAATTCCGATTTCAACACATAATACAACTTTTCATTTATTTATAATCAAACGATTATAAGCATTCAAACCGAATTCAATCATTAATCAAAATCAA
Organism: Mikania micrantha; assembly: GCA_009363875.1. Lineage (NCBI taxonomy): Eukaryota > Viridiplantae > Streptophyta > Magnoliopsida > Asterales > Asteraceae > Mikania > Mikania micrantha. The sequence goes on from CM018685.1 coordinate 20,503,695, forward strand.
CGATTTTGACATTATAAGTTAACTAATAAGCGTATCACTTTAATATCAAGGAATGTTCTGATAATCCAATTCAAGTACAAAGAACTCATAAACCATTAATAAATTGCAGAATTCACTTCAGGCCTTGTGTGATATTTCATTAGCAAGATACAAAGTACTTCAATAACACCGGTGAGTTTCATAGACCCCCCCTTTCAATGTTTTGTTTTTCCAAAACTCGGGGATGCCAATACAATTACAATGTGGTTACATTACAATGATATGCTCAAGTGAGTTTCATAGACCCCCCCTTTCAATGTTTTGTTTTTCCAAAACTCGGGGATTCCAATACAATTACAATGTGGTTACATTACAATGATATGCTCAAGTGAGTTTCATAGACCCCCTTTCAATGTTTTGTTTTTCCAAAACTCGGGGATGCCAATACAATTACAATGTGGTTACATTACAATGATATGCTCAAGTGAGTCTCATAGATCCCCTTTTAATGTTTTGTTTTCCAAAACTCAGGGATAGCAATACAATTACAATGTGATTACATTACAATGACAATATGGTAACATATTTCAATTACAGTGGTATACTTACATGATTTCATTACCCCTTTTCAAACCTTCGGATTTCTAAAACTCGGGGTTTGCATTACAATAACAATATGGTTATGTATTTTAATTACCATGGTATACCTACATGATTTCATTACCCCTTTTCAAATTTTTGGATTTCTAAAACTTGGTGTTTAAATTACAATAACAATATGGTTATGTATTCCTATTACAGTGGTATACTTACATGATTTCATTACCCCTTTCAAATCTTTTGATTTCTAAAACTAGGGGTTTGCATTACAATTACATGATGGTTACATATTTCAATTACAATGATATGCTTGTATGTTGCATGTGCATTTCAACTCTTGTCTGATGATTACATGAAAATTGTACCATGCTATCATAAAAGTCCTCACATAACAACTATAACCAATAAACTCATGGAGGAGCCGAATGATAACAATGATAGTACTATCGGGCTGACAACCCAATTCATGGGTAGATATCGTCTACCCTTGTGTGAATGCATGTTACCATTTGTTACATTACAAGATAACAACTTAATGCAACGATAGACATTAAGAGTGAGGCTAGGGTTTTACCTTCGGGTATTGCCGCCAATTACATTACAATCACATAGGCTTTGGTTATGGGTTTTCATGGTGAATCATATTCATAAAGTTGTGTATCCTTGCATACTTATCATATTATATTATGTTATATCAAATCATGTGATATCAATTTTATTACATCTATGAACTCACCAGCATCCTTGCTGATCTTTTACAATACAAAAACCAATTTCAGGTGAACACTGAATAACAAAAGAAACGAAGGTGAGGATGCACAACAAGATCACACGTTAAGAAATCTTGACTATGAATGAATGTAACACAAATGTGGAAGTTTTAACATATCATGTAATATAGCTTATGTTTAGAATGCCATGTATGTGTTTGATACAACCACATCAAAAGTCACACCCATATCGGAGATTTTACCACCAAGCTTCTGCGACACGTTATGTCAGTTACCGACTTCAAACATCATACAGTGATTACATCAGGTAATAGAAGACATGGGGGTGTGACACGTTGGTATCAGAGCCAATGGTTATAGAGAATTAAGTTAAATTAGTGACTAAGACTAAAACCTCTAGGCTCAAATAGTAACACAGAGTGCACATTGAGTGTCGTATTACTAAGTTTAATCGATTAGTATTCTTATATACTAATACTCATATCTCATATGTAACTCAAACTTGGTGCAGTAATGGCAAACGAAATCACGCAGTGTATGACCCAACTTATGTCTCTAATGGAGCTATCTCTTGGCAAAGGGAAATGTCCCATGGAGCAACTATCACCATTACTACTTACTGTAATTACTGATTTCGTTTTGGCAGCACCAGAGACAAAACCTTGCTTTCCTAAGTCTTGTACCACTGTCAACCAGACCCATAGCCCAGTTCCCACTAGGATTCATGACGAGGAGGGTGCCAACACTTGGGGTGGAACTAACCAAGGCTCAAAAGGTCAGTTGCACTATGTTGGTGAATCCTCCCAACAAGAGAGATTGACACCAAGAGCCTTAGCCTTCACTCATAACCCCTCGAATATCCAACCCAAACAAACTGACGAGGTGGTTGATCAAATCAAGAGATTACATGAACATGGAAAACAAATAGTGAAGGAAATTTTGTCCATCCTAAGAAGCAACTCCTCCCCAACTCAGTCAAACCCCCTCATTGAAGCATTCATAACCAAGATGGTGCAAGAACATGTTGCGATTATGCTCATCAATATTACTGCGCAAGCTCAGAATTATGGAGTGCTAGATGATGAAATCCGGTTCAGCAATGACACTAATGTCGTACCCGCCCAGATGACACTTCCAAAGCTATTTTGCTTTATAACCCTTGGAATGTAAGTCAATTTGTAGGAGTGAATCAGCGAGGAAAAAGGAAGCGAGATGGTGAGGATCCAAACCAAAAAGACAAGGAATCCGCCTCTCAACACAAGAAACCTTATTCGGGGCGGGCACGCAAGCGTGACTGGTGTTCATACCGTCAAACCGGCAACTGCCCCGTACTCGAGTACTGCGAAGAAGGAGGATATTATACAAGGTATTGCAATAGACATGGAGCAATGGTAGTTCAAACCCCACAACCACAACCTAGGGTGAAACCATGTTATGGATGTAAAAGCATTGGCCATCTAGTTAAGGACTGTCCCCAGATGAAGTAATGGGCTGAGGAAAGAACAAAAGACTAGGTAGGCTGCTCGAATCTTCCAATGATGAACGTCAAGTAATTTTGTTATGATGAAAACAGTAAGTCATGTAACCTTGCTAATTATCTATGGAATATTTCAACGTTGCATTGTGCTGTTTATATTTTGCATTGGTAATTAGTATAATTTCTCGGATGTACACTACGCCTAGGATGAGCAGTGTATGTTTACCTAATGAGAATATAGGAGAAACTTAACTTGTCAAGGGATGAAATAGGCCCTGTGACTTACTTAACTAGTCAAGGGATGAAATAGGTCCTGTGACTTACTTAATTAGTCAAGGGATGAAATAGGCCCTGTTACTTACTTAACTAGTCAAGGGATGAAATAGGCCCTATGACTTACTCAATTTGTCAAGGGATGGAATAGGCCCTATGACTTACCCAACTCTTATCTACCTTTGGTCAAAAGGTACGTGATTAGTGTTAGTGGGTTTAGTATTCAAATCCAATCCAAAACGGTATGTCTCAGTTAGTGTGGTCGAAATGAAAGTGTTGATGTTAGCAAGGACTCGATCTTGTGTGTTGAATAGGTGGTGGGCAGCGGCAATGTGAGCCCTGTATACAAGCTGATGTCAACATAACAAGAAAGAGTCAGTGCTGATTAGGTGGGAAGTGCAGTATTCAATTAATGAATCGTGACACGGATCAAATTTAAATCATGGTTACTAGGAAATTTCAAAACCCTTGATAATATTGTATCCTATGAGGGTATTCAAGTAATGATTCTAGATTTCAAGTCAGTGTCAGTGTGCATGGTTACAAAGAAATTTCAAAACCCTTGATACTGTGGTATCCTATGAGGGTATTTCTAAGACATTTCAAAATTCAGATAAGTCGTGTATATGTGTTAGTGTAGAGTTATCGTGTGATAAGTGAATTCAGTTAGTACTAAGTGCTTCCACTTCAACGATTCCATTCACTTCTTGCGCATGTTTAGATTCAAAAACATATTGTATTACTTAAGTTAAATTTCCAATATCTCTATTTATACTGAATACAACAGAACTAATAAGATTAGGGTGATCTTGTGGTACTGTTTACAATTACGAGTGGCCAGCGTAATTGAAAACTACAGCACGTGTGAATCCTAGTAAACCTCAAAATAATCCATCCATCACTGTCTACATAATAATTAAATTCTAAGAATTCCCAAAATCCAAATCCTTGTGTGATCATGGGATGACAAGTAACAGTTACATATTTCAGTGCATTTTTCAATTAAATTTGATCGTGTCTCCCAAGCGCGAACAAGTGTGTCACGATACCCTGTTAGCAGGGGTTAATATCAATAAACCACCAACAAAAACAAACATTAATGCAACTACTGGTGGTACTAACTCTACAGAAGCTGGCATAGCCAGAGTTTAACAACTGGCGGCTATAATTCTTACCTTGGTAATTCAGCTTCAGCCACGTGTAACACCCCGACCGATGGCGGAAACGTCGGGATGCCACGAGGGATGTGTAGATTGTTCAAAAGCTCATGGGCATCTAAATATATACCATCACATATCAATCATACCAAATAAATGTTTACACAAAAATCATGTTCATCATGAATTAAATACATCAATTACACAAAAGAATTAGCTAAACTAACTAAACTCTAATCGTCAGAATTTTAGTTAATTAGCTAAGTCCAAGAATCCTATGTGATGATGTCCAAAATAGAAGAGATCGTCCTTCTCAACCCACTTGTCTTCATTACCTGAAACATGTGAAAAATCAAGTGTCAACTACGAAGTAGTTGGTGAGTAATCATAAGTTTTTATACTTAAAAGTGTTTTATAAAAATGAGTATAAAAGTTTATGTTTAAAAAGTTTTATAAAAAGTTTTGATTAAAATGAGTATAAAAGCTTATAGTTTTTCTGAGAAAATCCACAAGAGTACCTGCATGAAAATCCAACACATCTTCCAACACACAATCAAACACTTACACAAACACATAATCATATATGAATTCAGTCATAGATAATCATAGATAATCATAGTCAATAATGAATAATCAACCACATAATCATTCAACTAATCTCAACATCAATATTCTCAAATAATATCTGTGACTATACATGGACATTATGTAATTAACATAAGTTAAAAACATGATCCATGGAGTGGAAGCTATCCACGTGACAATACATGAAACCAATGCAATTAACCAAGGTCAAAGGCTATGTTTCACGAAGTTGTGATAATCCAAGTGACAATTCATGTAATCCTTGTTATTGACCGAAGTCAATGACAATGTTACACGAATATATGCATATGAGTGATAATCCATAAGTAATGATAATTCTAAGATGTGAATATCATATTGATAAACAAGTATTTTCCTTGTGTTATCAAAATAATATTTGAATTTGGTATACATGCTTCACCTGCGAGTTTTAAAACAAAACAGTTTAAAGAGAGGGAGGTTATGAGAACTCACCTGAAGTCCTTAAAATCTGTGTTATCATATTATGCGTGCTCGCGTATGTAAACTCAAACAGCTCAAAAATTTGTAGTTGATATGTGTTTGTGTTTATAAGTATACGCATTTCAGTGAACTCATGTATTTATAAGCATTTACTTACATCCTTTATCATTATTTAAGGATAACTTGAACTTGTTAGCGTTGATTATCCAATATATTTAATGATTTGAAATAATTATCAACACTATATAGAATGCTAAAAATATTCATTTCATCACTTATATAATTCCGTTTGTAGCGCATGCATGTATGATTTCTTACTTCCACCACTATTTATTTTATTACAACTTAACTTATAGTTTTAAAGAATTTCTATTTTACTCATTCTCCTCAATTATTTATATTAACCAAACCCTCGTAAGTTCCAACTTATTTCCATTAGACAAAGGTGGTCAATATGTTTCATACATGCATAACCATTTGATTAGCCCTTATAATTTAAATTATAAGGCTATCCTAATTTTAAGAAATCAATTTAATTTCTTTTTATTTTTACAAACTCTTCCATTTTGTGTGACTCATTCCAATTAAAAACTTATCCTTATCATGAAAAAGGTGATAATTAGAATTTCCCCTGCATGCATAGCTATGTATATTTGCGTTTTTATGTGCTCTTCATTCATTAATTTCCTAAACTATAATTTATAAGACACTTAGGTTTTATTTCCCACAAATTCCAGCGAACCTATGGTCTAGAATCCTTAGGTTCGGCCCACCCTAGGGTTCGGCCCAATACAGAGTCGATGACTATGGTTCGGCTCACATGAAAGGAAGGGTTCGGTAGGGTTCGTCCCCTCCATGTAGTCCCGGCTTCACAATGGTTCGGCCAAAAGAAATAAAAAGGGTTCGGCTAAATTACTAGGCACTTAGGTTCGCCCCTCTTAAGGTACGGAAATCAGAGATCTAAGTTCGCTGAAAGAGGGTTCGTGAATCCAAGGTGGTTCGGCTAACTTGCAGACCGGCCGAGGTTCGTTGCAGACTAGGACACAGGTTCGTTGCAGGCTAGCCCAGGGTTCGTTGCAGGGTCAGATAAAAAAGGTTCGCTAGGCACCCATGGTTCGGCTATCGGCTGAGTGTTCATGGGGAAAAAGGTTCGGCCACTTGAAATGGGTTCGGCCGACCTACTGCTCGGTTGTCCAGCATCATCATCACAGCCCTCACCTAACTTTAGTTCCTTACAAGCTCATCCATGTTCTTTCACGCTTATACAAGGTCATTTCAGAGTTTCCTTAACATACATAATCATTTACAAAGATAGTGATAGCATCCGGTTGTTTTTCAAGTGTAAAACATAAAGTAAAGCTCAAGATTTACCTCAATATGTTGGATAAAAACTAGATTTCTTCGTATCCTCTTGTTCCTCTCGATCAGGCGCTCGTTTTGGCGCCAAGATCACTTGAATCCGTCGAGTGACGAGCGAGATAGGTTAGAGAGAAGGTAGATAGAGAAAAGGTGGACGTTTTTGTGATTTTAGAGAGAGAGTAACAATGGAAAAGTGAGGAAGAAGGTGGTGGCATTCTTCCATATAACGCGTATTGTACCCACGTGCTCGATCCCGTTTTTATCGCGATAACATATAATAAATATTCGGTTTTCAACGTGAAATACTTTTAAACATAACACCTTCAATTATTTTATTTTCGTTTTAAATAAATAGTTTTTCAATTAAAATCGTTTAAATAAAAGATCACCATTTTATTTAGTTAAATCAATTATTTAAATAATTAACCTATTCGAATTCGTTTTATGTTGTGATTCCTAATAAACGTTTTAGGTTTTCATTGATTAATTTAATATCGTTTGATATTATTTAATTATCTCGTCGAAACGCTTTACTCGCGTACGTATTCGTAAAGATCGTCACCTTTGCGAATCCGACGCTCGTATCGTATTTCGATCCGATTTACGATTTATGGAATATTGTTTCAGAATATTATTCTTAATAATTATATTCGTGTTAATCGTCACCCACGCGAATACATTATTAAGTTAATATTTCTGAATTAATATCCGCGTTTAACTTACGTTCGTAACCTCACCATCGCGTATTCATTTCCAATTGTGCCTCCATTATTTGTTAACTTTAATATTATAATTCCAAAACCAAAACCCACTAAACCCTAGTCACTGACACATCCATGATAGACCGAAATATGCATATGTATAGGGCATATGCAGAGGTATATCGCAACCTCCCCTACACCGTCCCACCGCTATTTTGATAAACCATGACCAACTCCCAGTTCCTTTCAATTCCAATCCAATACCATAATCATCAACAATATAACTGCGATAAACTCTCTGGTTCTGTTTAGTTGAGTTACAACTAAACTTTCCAGGGTTTACGTGTATAATATGTTATAAACATGTATACTAGTAACAGTGATAATCATCAAATAATGTATAAATATTAATAATTACAAAATCTCAGGTTGTAACAGTACAATCGTACGGATGTACGGATGACCGGAAATACAGTGATGTTACAGTCTCCCTTAGTTAAAGGAATTTCATCCCGAAATTCAACTTGGAGTGACCGTAGTAAATAAATATGGGTACTTAAGCTTCATCTGATCTTCTCGCTCCCAAGTGAATTCTGGACCCCGTTTCGATTCCCAACGTACTTTGACAATTGGAATTCTACTGCGTTTGAGCTTTTTAACCTCACGATCCATTATCTCCATTGGTTTTTCAACAAAATGCATGGTATCATCGACGTGTATGTCATCGAGTGGTACCTGAAGATCCTGATCAGCTAAGCACTTTCTTAAGTTGGACACGTGAAACGTCGGGTGCACATTACTAAGTTCAGGAGGAAGTTCCAATTTGTAGGCAACCTTTCCGATCCGTTCAAGGATCTTAAAAGGGCCTACATATCGTGGAGCAAGCTTACCATTCTTCCCGAATCGTACAACGCCCTTCCAAGGAGATACCTTAAGTAATATCATATCTCCCACTTCAAACTCTAAAGGTTTCCTTCGTTTATCCGCGTAGCTCTTCTGTCCTGTAACATCAGTGCCGGAACCGTCACCGGAACAGTGATCGTAACAGTGCGTGAACAGTAATCAGGTACAATTTTCATGTAATTCAGTGTATTTTATGTTCATATCAAACCTCAGTATCATTTCATATTATCGAAACAGTGAATTCACAGTCATTTCAGAGAAATCAGTTCAGAACAATGGTTCTTGAGTCGGATAATTATCTGGCAACACAGAACCATCATTTAATTTATTTGTTAGGATTTTATTACGTATAAACGTAAGTGAGGCTTTACAGAACAAAACAACACGAATGTCGTTACGTGAGTGCTAAACCGACAGATTATTCGTATAGGTGACGATCTGTACGAATAAATCTGAAAGTTTAACGTTCTGAATGATATTCAATAATTAGAAAACAATATTGAAAAGTGTAGTTATCGTCGTGTTTGGTCGGGTGACGATTCGAACAAATACGCGCGATGACCGCGCGATTCGATTTAAACGTTAATTAAATGTTTTTTTAAATTTCAATAAATAAAAGATATTAGTTAATTTATTAGGAATCACAACCTAAAATAATTTTAAGTTTTTATTTTAAAAATTGGATCGTTTCGTTACGAAAACGGCAAGAGACAGACGTTTTTACGCGAAACCACGCGAAACCGAACGAACCCGAACGAAACCCGGTATTTACCCCTCATTTAATGAGGCATTAATGCTACAACAACCCCCACCAAACCAGCTCCAACACCCCATTTCCGTCCATTTCTTTCTCTCTCTAAACCTTCACAAAATTTTCACTTCTCTCTAAGAGTTCTTGCTCCAATCTCAACCATTTCGCGTGTTCTTGGTGTCAAAATCATCACTATCACTTGTAGATCACGAAAGTACAACGGATCTAAGGTGTTATCCAGTAAAATCGAGGTAAAGATCGTTGTTTTGTTGCGTTTTTAGGGTTTTAAAAACCCTCTTGGCCGACCCACATTTTAGCCGGTTTTAAACCATTTTCAGCCCTAGGAAATACATCACAACACCTTAGAATGAAGTAGGAACAAGTGATACACCATTGGACGAGCCTAACTCTTGATTTTTAGTGGCTGTGTCTGAGTGAAAACGATCGGCCGAATGGCCTCAATCGAACACAAGCCTCATTCGCCGAAAGGCCTTCAGCCGAAGCAGCCTTTCGCCAGCCCACTGGTTCGCAGGCCCAATATCCATTCGCTGGCCCAATGGCCTCATTCGGCCAGCCTTCCTTCTGATCAGCAAAGTCTCATTCGGCCAGCCACCCTCATACGGCCAAGCAGGCCATTCGATCGGCCCTAGCTCATTCGACCATTTCTCATTCGATCGGCCCAACTGATTCGGGCCAAGACTCATTCGACCAGCCTCTTTCGGGAAGCAAGAGTTCATTCGACCATGCCTTATTCGACCAAGACCTTTCTTCATTCGGCATTTGCCCATTCGTCTAATGGTGGTTCGGCCCCTGTCCCTTCGGCCGAATGTAGTGGCTGGACATAGAATCGCGATCAAGAAGTGTTGTAATACATGGATGCATGGGGATCACATGGGGGTTGTGTGTGTGCACATGCATGGTGTACGCATGCATGATATGGTTGCATGAGGAAAAAAACATTAGGGTTTCATTCATGCAAACCAATCATAGGGTGAACTTAGAGGATCTAACAAGAGAACCTTAGAAAGCTAGTATCATCTACACATAAGTAGGGAACATTACTTGGGTTTAACATACTTGAGACATCATGGGAATCAAACAACACCTTAGGGTTTCAAGTGTTGAGATAATTATCCACACTTAACCCTTAGGAAATTCGTAAAGACATGAAATCAACCTAAGTGATTCACTAGAAATGTCAAGTAATTGCTCAAAGATTTAAAGTCAATTACTGGGCTCAAGGGTGGCCCAATGGGTTTAATATAAGCCCATCATGGTTGATTACACTTTTCTTAAATTAATTATGTCTTTCATAAAAGAAAGTAAATAATAAACCTTATTAAAATAATTAAATGTCTTTCCTAAATAAATGTTTAACTTAAAATGAATCAAATTGAAAAGGTTTTACTTAAAGTCTTTAAATGATTATCATGGGATTAGGGTTACTAACGGGTAATAATCCTAGTCTAGTTAGATGCAATCTTAGAAATACATTAGTAATCTAGGACACTTAGTTGCACACCGAGACCAAACCCTAGATACGACGATTACTGTATATACTTATCGAATTCAAATTCTTTTAAAACAACTCAGGAACCGAAGATACTTAAGCTACAACCAACGAGCGCGCATTTTGTGGTAATTCTATACACAGCAACACAGGTGAGTTCATTGCCCCTTTTCTAACATTTTGTTTTAAAACGCGAGGCTGAGAAGCATGCGTAAACCGTTTTTATTTAAACTGTTTATCTAAATGCTTTTATTTATTATATGTTGTTACATATATATGTTTATTGATACTTCTAGACTCCTGTCTAGGAAATTATTAAACAGATAAAGTTATCAAATAAATTTAAGTACTCTCATGAGTAATACCTTAAATTTAAACTCTAAATCAACCCTTAGTCCATCAAGCTCAAATTCAAGAATCTAAATTCAAAGTGAAATCATTTGACCAAAATCAAAAGATCATATTCAAAGGAATCATAACTCAGTGTGGGATCTGAGAACAAAGAATCATAATCAAGAATCAAACATCATTGTGAATCATGGAAATTCTAAAGATCAAGATCAAAAGACTCGAGGAATCAGAAATCATAAATGTGTGTGAATCATTGTAATAATGAAATCATTATAATCTAATGAAATCATTAACAATCGAGCTAAGGTGGATGTCAGTTGTATATGGAATCAAGATCACGTGTAACACACATATAAAGTCCCTTCAGGTATAGAAGACTCTTGTAGTCAGGCTATACGGGCAACAACGTGAACAATCATTGAAATCAATATCAAAGTCTAAGAGAATCAAGAGATCAAGAATGAAAGGATATCCTTAAAGTCCCCGCATGTACAGAAGACCTTTGGGTCAAGCTGTAAGGGCAAAACATTAAAGTCCCCGCATGTACAGAAGACCTTTGGGTCAAGCTGTAAGGGCAAAACATTAAAATCCCGCTCAGTTCAGGTGTGCTCCTTGTGAGTTATGCCTGACATGGGTCACGTGTGAGAGGTTACAACTTGGACAACCACCAACAACTAAGTCTAATTGATTGGGTCAAATAATGTCCAATCATCATGTCTTAGTTGTATTTAAATGTTTATTTATTTATTTATTTAAATATTTATCATTTTATTTACTATCACTGATTTTTGAGAAATCATTTATCTAAGATCAAAATCAAGGAAATCAAAGGTAAATCAAGTTTGGAGGTCATAATCTAAATCAGAGGTGTGTTGGGTAAAAATGCTTAACTCATTAATATCAATGTCCTATGCGGATTAGTATGTGGTGGGACGTCGTCTGGGCGGGGTTGTAGCCTTGACCCAGGGGTATCCCTATATATAAGCATACCGATCTGGATGATACAGCTGATGTTAATGAGGTTAGGGTCTTTACCGAAAGAGGTTTTCAAATCATTTTCATTTACTAAACTATATGAACTCACCAACCATGTGTTGACTTGATTTTTGCATGACTTCTCAGGTGACGAACAGGTCAACTAAGGAGTTATTGCTTTTGGACTAGGACTTCAGATAGAAGGCTTAGTATTTTGGACCTGCATACTTTTGAAGACATCATTATACAAATTATTTTGTATATCTTGTGTAAATACAAGATAGAAATTTATGATGTTGATGGTAGATTTACATTGTTAAATTATAAACAATACTGATGTAATTTAACTTTGTAATTCTATTATATTTAGCATTTCTCATTTATATCATGTGCAATGTAAAAAATCTGATCATCATGATTATCACTCACGATATCGCGCCCCGGGAACCTTCCGCCCGACGGGACAACCGATCCTATCCCGCCGGCTCGGGGTGTGACAGATTGGTATCAGAGCCATGGTTATAGAGAAATATAGGTCATTTATTTAAACGGTTTGGCCTAGACTATAACCTAGGGACCCTGCATGTAGAGAATCTAAGATTTAAGACATTGTTGCATTATGTCTTCTACATTCGATCATTGCACTAACCAATATCATTTTGGTTATGATCAGAATGCCGCCGCGAAGACAGACTCCCTCGTTACCACCTCTAGACTTGGCTCCACATTCTTCGACACCATCTCCAGCCGATTCACCACCGCCACCTCCTCCACCGCCTCCACCTCCTCCCCCACTGATCACACAGGCATCAGGTTCAGGCACGACTCCCATACTGGATCCTACCACCATCGCTTTGATGACTCTACTGAGCAGCCAGATGACCAATCAGATGAAAGAGGCGATACCGGAGATGTTCAACCTTCTCCGTAATGAGATCAACAACACTGGCAATTCATCGGGAGAAGCCAGTGGGAATACTGGTGGTACCTCACACTACTCCTACAAGTCATTCGTAGGATGTAAACCGCCTAGTTTTAGCGGATCTGAAGGAGCCATTGGATTAATCCAATGGATTGAAAATATTGAGGCTACTCTGGACCTCTGCAGCTGTCCAGAGCATCATAAAGTCCGCTACTCTGCTGGAACATTCAACAAGCGGGCTCTGACCTGGTGGAATGGTCAGATCAACGCCCGAGGAAGAGAAGAAGCCATGGCCATGCCATGGGAGGATTTCAAGACACTGCTGCGAACTGGAGGTTGAATTATCCAACCATGTGATGAAGGGGGCTGATCACATGGGGTATACAACTCGTTATCATGAGTTGGTTGCTTTGGTACCTAACATGGTACCAACCTTGGAGAAGAAAATAGACAGATATGTGGGTGGACTTCCCGCCTGCATCCAGGGCATGGTTGTTTCAGCCAACCCTACCACTGTTGAATCTGCAGTGAGACTGTCTGGAAAACTCACTGATCTGATGGTTGCCTCTGGGGTACTGAAGAAAGAGGCTGAAACCGGTAAACGCAAGGAAGAGTCTTCAAAGAAGCCACAGCATCAGCAACACCCAAAGAAGAAGCAGAAATTTATCAAGAACTACACTGTGGCTACTCCCCTGAATCAAGTAGCAACGGCACAACAAAATGTGCCCAAGAGGCAGTATACTGGCCCACATCCTTTGTGTACTAAATGCCAGTATCATCATGCTGCAAACAACCAGTGCCGTCAATGCACAGGTTGTGGAAGAAAAGGGCACTGGGTTCAGCAGTGCTGACTGAAACCAAATCCAGCAGTTAACAATGCTGCTCTAGCACTTCCTCCACCAGCTAATCAGAACAATGGTGGATGCTTCAACTGTGGCGAACAAGTCCACTTTGCAAAGAACTGCCCTAAGAAGGCACAACAAGCAGTTCAAGCTCCTCGTGGAAGGGCTTTTTTTATTGGAGCACCAGCTGCACGCCAGGACCCAAATGTGGTCACTGGTACGTTTCTCTTACATGACTTTTATGCATCTGTTCTATTTGACACTGGTGCGGATCAGAGTTTTATCTCTGCCGATTTTGCATGCCAACTAGATTCTGTAGAGGAACAGTTAGACTCCCCTTACATTATAGAAGTAGCTAACGGAAAACAGATCACAGTTAGTACAGTATACAGAAATTGCCCGTTGACACTTAACGGTCATACCTTCTCTATCGATTTGATACCGATGGAGTTGGGTAGTTTCGATATCATTGTTGGAATGGATTGGCTTTCCTCTCACCGAGTGGAAGTTGTCTGTTCCGAGAAGCTGCTTCGAATTCCATTATCAGATGATAGTGTATTGGAAGTCAGAGGGGATCAAGCAAAACGAAGTGTTAAAATCATTTCTTGCATAAAGGCGCGTAAGTGTTTACAGAAGCAGTGTGTAGCTTTCCTAGCTCACGTAGTGGAAAAGGAGAAAGACAAGAAGAAGATACAAGACGTACCGGTAGTAAAAGAGTATCTAGAAGTATTTCCTGAAGATTTACCAGGTTTTGCCTCCTGTGCGACCGGTAGAGTTTCGAATCGACTTAATTCCTGGAGCAACTCCTGTTGCTAAATCTCCTTATCGGTTAGCACCTTCGGAGATGCAGGAATTGTCGAACCAGTTGCAGGAGTTACTGGATAAAGGATTCATCAGACCGAGCTACTCACCTTGGGGAGCTCCGATTTTGTTCGTGAAGAAGAAAGACGGATCGTTTCGAATGTGCATCGACTATCGGGAACTGAACAAGTTGACTATCAAGAATCGGTATCCACTGCCGAGGATTGACGACTTGTTTGATCAGTTGCAAGGAGCCCAGTATTTCTCAAAGATCGATCTATGGTCCGGGTATCATCAGCTTAGAGTTCAAGATGAAGACATACCGAAGACGGCTTTCCGAACCAGATACGGGCATTACGAATTCCTAGTGATGCCTTTCGGATTGACGAATGCACCAGCGGTTTTCGTGGATCTCATGAACCGAGTGTGCAAGCCGTATTTAGATCAGTTTGTCATTGTCTTTATTGATGACATACTGATTTATTCCAAGACCAAGACAGAGCACGAGCAACACCTCAGGAAGATCTTGGAACTGTTGATGGAACAGAAACTTTATGCCAAGTTCTCTGAGTGTGAATTTTGGTTAAGGGAAGTTCAGTTTCTTGGTCATGTAGTCAACAGTGAAGGAATACACGTAGATCCCGCCAAGATTGAAGCAATAAAGAACTGGGACACTCCGAGAACGCCAACGGAGATACGGTCTTTTCTGGGATTGGCAGGTTCTTATAGAAGGTTCATCTCGAACTTTTCTAAGATAGCTTTGCCTCTCACTAAGTTAACTCAGAAAAGTGAACCGTTTGTCTGGGAGCAGAAACAAGAAGATGCTTTCCAGACATTAAAACAGAAGTTGTGTGATGCTCCAATTCTATCTCTCCCGGAAGGATGTGATGACTTTGTTGTTTATTGTGATGCATCCCATCAGGGACTTGGTTGCGTACTGATGCAACGGGACAAAGTTATCGCCTATGCATCAAGACAGTTAAAAGTTCATGAGAAGAATTACACTACTCATGATCTTGAACTGGGAGCAGTAATCTTCGCATTGAAGATTTGGAGACATTACTTATATGGCACCAAGTGTACCATATTTACTGACCACAAGAGTCTGCAGCATATCTTTGATCAGAAGGAACTCAACATGCGACAACGCCGTTGGGTTGAACTTCTGAATGATTATGATTGTGTGATTAAGTACCATCCGGGAAAGGCGAATGTTGTAGCTGATGCCTTGAGCCGGAAGGAACGGGTCAAACCCTTACGCGTTAGAGCTATGGGGATGACTGTGCAGACCAGTTTACAAGACAGGATCATTCAAGCCCAACAGGAATCAGTTGATAAGGGAAACTTTAAGAAAGAACTTGACTGCGGAGCAGAGAAACATTTAGAGACTAAGATTGATGGAATGATCTACTACCAGGATCGTATATGGATTCATGCGGTAGATGAATTGAGAAGACTTATCTTCGATGAAGCACACAAGACAAAATATTCTGTACACCCAGGCGCTGATAAAATGTATCAAGACTTGCGTGGATTTTATTGGTGGCCGGGAATGAAGAAAGACATAGCCGAGTACGTCGGTCGGTGTCTGACGTGTGCGAAGGTAAAGGCGGAACATAAGAGACCGTCTGGTTTACTGGAACAGCCTGAGATTCTGCTCTGGAAGTGGGAACAAATAGCTATGGATTTCATTACCAAGCTACCCCGCACTTCCAGTGGTCACGATACGATTTGGGTGATCATTGATCGTTTAACAAAATCTGCTCACTTCTTGCCGATGCGTGAAACCTTCATGATGGATAGACTGGCGAGATTGTACATTAATGAGATAGTGGTACGTCACGGTGTACCATTATCAATTATTTCTGATAGAGACAACAAATTTACTTCAAGGTTCTGGCAATCACTGCAGAAATCTCTAGGGGCACAGTTAAATCTGAGTACAGCTTACCATCCACAAACGGATGGCCAAAGCGAACGTACGATTCAGACCCTAGAGGATATGTTAAGGACCTGTATCTTGGATTTCGGTGGGAATTGGGATTCTCATTTGCCACTGATTGAGTTCTCCTACAACAACAGTTACCACAGCAGTATCAGATGTGCACCATTCGAGGCTCTTTATGGTCGGAAATGTCGATCACCGATCTGTTGGACTGAAGTTGGAGATAATCGCATAACTGGGCCAGAGCTTATTCAGGAAACCACTGACAAGATTGCTCAGATTCAGAGAAGATTACAAGCAACAAGGAGCAGACAGAAAAGCTACGCCGACAAATGGCGTAAGCCGTTGGAATTTCAAGTGGGAGACCGTGTCATGTTGAAGGTTTCTCCTTGGAAAGGTGTAGTACGCTTTGGAACAAAAGGCAAGTTAGCACCACGATACGTGGGACCGTTCGAAATCATCGAACGTATTGGTCCTGTGGCGTATAGACTGAGATTACCAGATGAACTCAGTGGTGTGCATGACGTGTTTCACGTCTCAAATTTAAAGAAATGCCTTACTGACGAATCACTTGTCATTCCAATCGAAGAAATTCAAGTTGATGGTCAGTTGCATTTTATTGAGGAACCTTTAGAGATTATGGATCGCAAAGTCAAGCAACTGAGGCGAAGCCGTATTCTGATAGTAAAGGTTCGATGGAATTCAAGACGCGGACCCGAGTTTACTTGGGAACGTGAAGATCACATGAAGTTAAAGTATCCCCAGCTGTTTGAAGAGGAAGCCGTACCCGATAACAATTCTTAAATTTCGGGACGAAATTTCTTTAACAAGGGGAGACTGTAACATCAGTGCCGGAACCGTCACCGGAACAGTGATCATAACAGTGCGTGAACAGTAATCATGTACAATTTTCATGTAATTCAGTGTATTTTATGTTCATATCAAACCTCAGTATCATTTCATATTATCGAAAGAGTGAATTCACAGTCATTTCAGAGAAATCAGTTCAGAACAATGGTTCTTGAGTCGGATAATTATCTGGCAACACAGAACCATCATTTAATTTATTTGTTAGGATTTTATTACGTATAAACGTAAGTGAGGCTTTACAGAACAAAACAACACGAATGTCGTTACGTGAGTGCTAAACCGACAGATTATTCGTATAGGTGACGATCTGTACGAATAAATCTGAAAGTTTAACGTTCTGAATGATATTCAATAATTAGAAAACAATATTGAAAAGTGTAGTTATCGTCGTGTTTGGTCGGGTGACGATTCGAACAAATACGCGCGATGACCGCGCGATTCGATTTAAACGTTAATTAAATGTTTTTTTAAATTTCAATAAATAAAAGATATTAGTTAATTTATTAGGAATCACAACCTAAAATAATTTTAAGTTTTTATTTTAAAAATTGGATCGTTTCGTTACGAAAACGGCAAGAGACAGACGTTTTTACGCGAAACCACGCGAAACCGAACGAACCCGAACGAAACCCGGTATTTACCCCTCATTTAATGAGGCATTAATGCTACAACAACCCCCACCAAACCAGCTCCAACACCCCATTTCCGTCCATTTCTTTCTCTCTCTAAACCTTCACAAAATTTTCACTTCTCTATAAGAGTTCTTGCTCCAATCTCAACCATTTTGCGTGTTCTTGGTGTCAAAATCATCACTATCACTTGTAGATCACGAAAGTACAACGGATCTAAGGTGTTATCCAGTAAAATCGAGGTAAAGATCGTTGTTTTGTTGCGTTTTTAGGGTTTTAAAAACCCTCTTGGCCGACCCACATTTTAGCCGGTTTTAAACCATTTTCAGCCCTAAGAAATACATCACAACACCTTAGAATGAAGTAGGAACAAGTGATACACCATTGGACGAGCCTAACTCTTGATTTTTAGTGGCTGTGTCTGAGTGAAAACGATCGGCCGAATGGCCTCAGTCGAACACAAGCCTCATTCGCCGAAAGGCCTTCAGCCGAAGCAGCCTTTCGCCAGCCCACTGGTTCGCAGGCCCAATATCCATTCGCTGGCCCAATGGCCTCATTCGGCCAGCCTTCCTTCTGATCAGCAAAGTCTCATTCGGCCAGCCACCCTCATACGGCCAAGCAGGCCATTCGATCGGCCCTAGCTCATTCGACCATTTCTCATTCGATCGGCCCAACTGATTCGGGCCAAGACTCATTCGACCAGCCTCTTTCGGGAAGCAAGAGTTCATTCGACCATGCCTTATTCGACCAAGACCTTTCTTCATTCGGCATTTGCCCATTCGTCTAATGGTGGTTCGGCCCCTGTCCCTTCGGCCGAATGTAGTGGCTGGACATAGAATCGCGATCAAGAAGTGTTGTAATACGTGGATGCATGGGGATCACATGGGGGTTGTGTGTGTGCACATGCATGGTGTACGCATGCATGATATGGTTGCATGAGGAAAAAAACATTAGGGTTTCATTCATGCAAACCAATCATAGGGTGAACTTAGAGGATCTAACAAGAGAACCTTAGAAAGCTAGTATCATCTACACATAAGTAGGGAACATTACTTGGGTTTAACATACTTGAGACATCATGGGAATCAAACAGCACCTTAGGGTTTCAAGTGTTGAGATAATTATCCACACTTAACCCTTAGGAAATTCGTAAAGACATGAAATCAACCTAAGTGATTCACTAGAAATGTCAAGAAATTGCTCAAAGATTTAAAGTCAATTACTGGGCTCAAGGGTGGCCCAATGGGTTTAATATAAGCCCATCATGGTTGATTACACTTTTCTTAAATTAATTATGTCTTTCATAAAAGAAAGTAAATAATAAACCTTATTAAAATAATTAAATGTCTTTCCTAAATAAATGTTTAACTTAAAATGAATCAAATTGAAAAGGTTTTACTTAAAGTCTTTAAATGATTATCATGGGATTAGGGTTACTAACGGGTAATAATCCTAGTCTAGTTAGATGCAATCTTAGAAATACATTAGTAATCTAGGACACTTAGTTGCACACCGAGACCAAACCCTAGATACGACGATTACTGTATATACTTATCGAATTCGAATTCTTTTAAAACAACTCAGGAACCGAAGATACTTAAGCTACAACCAACGAGCGCGCATTTTGTGGTAATTCTATACACAGCAACACAGGTGAGTTCATTGCCCCTTTTCTAACATTTTGTTTTAAAACGCGGGGCTGAGAAGCATGCGTAAACCATTTTTATTTACTGTTTATCTAAATGCTTTTATTTATTATATGTTGTTACATATATATGTTTATTGATACTTCTAGACTCCTGTCTAGGAAATTATTAAACAGATAAAGTTATCAAATAAATTTAAGTACTCTCATGAGTAATACCTTAAATTTAAACTCTAAATCAACCCTTAGTCCATCAAGCTCAAATTCAAGAATCTAAATTCAAAGTGAAATCATTTGAACAAAATCAAAAGATCATATTCAAAGGAATCATAACTCAGTGTGGGATCTGAGAACAAAGAATCATAATCAAGAATCAAACATCATTGTGAATCATGGAAATTCTAAAGATCAAGATCAAAAGACTCGAGGAATCAGAAATCATAAATGTGTGTGAATCATTGTAACAATGAAATCATTATAATCTAATGAAATCATTAACAATCGAGCTAAGGTGGATGTCAGTTGTATATGGAATCAAGATCACGTGTAACACACATATAAAGTCCCTTCAGGTATAGAAGACTCTTGTAGTCAGGCTATACGGGCAACAACGTGAACAATCATTGAAATCAATATCAAAGTCTAAGAGAATCAAGAGATCAAGAATCAAAGGATATCCTTAAAGTCCCCGCATGTACAGAAGACCTTTGGGTCAAGCTGTAAGGGCAAAACATTAAAATTCCGCTCAGTTCAGGTGTGTTCCTTGTGAGTTATGCCTGACATGGGTCACGTGTGAGAGGTTACAACTTGGACAACCACCAACAACTAAGTCTAATTGATTGGGTCAAATAATGTCCAATCATCATGTCTTAGTTGTATTTAAATGTTTATTTATTTATTTATTTAAATATTTATCATTTTATTTACTATCACTGATTTTTGAGAAATCATTTATCTAAGATCAAAATCAAGGAAATCAAAGGTAAATCAAGTTTGGAGGTCATAATCTAAATCAGAGGTGTGTTGGGTAAAAATGCTTAACTATCATTAATATCAATGTCCTATGCGGATTAGTATGTGGTGGGACGTCGTCTGGGCGGGGTTGTAGCCTTGACCCAGGGGTATGCCCTATATATAAGCATACCGATCTGGATGATACAGCTGATGTTAGTGAGGTTAGGGTCTTTACCGAAAGAGGTTTTCAAATCATTTTCATTTACAAACTATATGAACTCACCAACCATGTGTTGACTTGATTTTTGCATGACTTCTCAGGTGACAAACAGGTCAACTAAGGAGTTATTCCTTTTGGACTAGGACTTCAGATAGAAGGCTTAGTATTTTGGACCTGCATACTTTTGAAGACATCATTATACAAATTATTTTGTATATCTTGTGTAAATACAAGATAGAAATTTATGATGTTGATGGTAGATTTACATTGTTAAATTATAAACAATACTGATGTAATTTAACTTTGTAATTCTATTATATTTAGCATTTCTCATTTATATCATGTGCAATGTAAACAATCTGATCATCATGATTATCACTCACGATATCGCGCCCCGGGAACCTTCCGCCCGACGGGACAACCGATCCTATCCCGCCGGCTCGGGGTGTGACATGTCGACTGCGAGCAGCTAACAGATTGTCGCGAATCTGGCGGATTTTGTCAGTCGTTTCTTGAATAATCTCGGGACCAGTGATCTGTGATTCGCTGACCTCGGTCCAACAAATAGGTGACCGACATTTTCTGCCATAAAGAGCTTCGAACGGCACCATACCAATGCTCGCGTGATAACTGTTGTTATACGAGAACTCAACCAACGGTAAATGGCTATCCCAATTGCCACCGAAATCGATGACACAAGCTCTCAAGATATCTTCCAATGTCTGAATCGTTCGCTCCGTTTGACCATCCGTTTTAGGATGATAAGCGGTGCTAAGATCCAATCTTGTTCCAAAAGCTTCATGAAGTGATTCCCAAAATCGTGCCGTGAGACGAGCATCACGATCCGATATTATGCTTAAGGGAATACCATGTCGGCTAATGATCTCATCAATGTAGACACGTGCTAACTTCCGCACAGGGTACGTTTCGCGTATCGGTAAGAAATGAGCCGACTTGGTTAATCTATCAATTATCACCCAAATGTTATCCTTACCATTTGTGGTTCGTGGGAGTTTGGTAATGAAATCCATAGAGATGTTCTCCCACTTCCACATCGGTATTTCTGGTTGTATTAACAATCCCGAAGGTCGCTGGTGTTCTGCCTTGACTTTAGCACAGTTAAGGCACTTAGAAACATACTCAGCAATATCCTTCTACATTCCAGGCCACCGGTACAAGTCCCGAAGGTCTTGAAACATCTTATCAGAACCCGGATGGATTGAATAACGAGACTTATGAGCTTCATCTATAATAACCATCCTAAGATCACCCCTGTTCGGTATCCACAACCGATTCAAATAGTACATCAACCCATCATCCTTAGTTTCCAATAAAATCTCAGCCCCGCAAGACATCTCATTTTTCAAGTTATCCTGAGCCAGTGAGTGTTGTTGGGCTGTGAGAACATCATTACGGAGATTGGTGTGCACACGGACACTATGAATCTGAACTTGACTTTTGCGACTAAGCGCATCTGCTACTACATTCGCTTTACCAGGATGGTAGCGAATTTCACAGTCATAATCGTTCAACAGTTCAACCCATCTCCGTTGTCTCATATTAAGTTCTTTCTGATTGAGAATGTGCTGCAAACTTTTATGATCAGTGAGGACTACACACTTTGTGCCATAAAGATAATGTCTCCATATCTTCAAGGCAAACTGTCACACCCCCAATTTCAACTAACGGAATCATACCGTTTGGGAACGTGACAAACCAGGATCTCAGATCATTAGACATAGCGAAGACCTCTATATGAATTTCAAAACATACGTTGGTCTTTAAAACATATCATTCAGAGTTTACAAAAAGTTGCGGAAGCGTTTCAAAACCAAATAACAGTTGATAAGTAAAACATTACAAATCAAAGTACTTAAATATTCAAATGTTCAAATTCAAATTCAAAGTGTTTATAATGCATGAGACTCTATCTTCCTAGTCCATGCCAGCTGTAACGCGCGCCTTAGCGTCCTGAGAAAACATGCAAATCAAGTCAACACAAAGGTTGGTGCATAACACAGGTTTTAAATAATCATAGTGTTCAAAACATCAGTTTGAATAATAATTTGTAGATAACATAGTCACAAATGCACAGTCATGATAGCTAGTCATATAAACTATTTACATACGTGTTCGACACCGAAGCTGACTAGTTGCCATGCTATAGCATGTTTTCGCCTTGCCACTATTGTCTATCACAACAATAGTAAAAATTGTGTTTGGTCAGTCAAACACCTGCGTAGATCCCATCTACCAGGTGAGGTTTGTCAAACCTAATAGATCTATTTCCAACTACCACGCTTTGCACTACGGCAAACTAAACGGTTCGAGGTGTGTAAGGACTTTCAAGTTGATATGTTGTCACATAATGTAAACAGATAACTCATGCAAGTGATATGTATCTAAAATAGTTTGTTGCACATGTTTTCTCCCCCAAAACAGTTTAAAATAAGAAAGGGGCTGTGTACGCACCTTTGATAATAGTAGAATGATCAAATACGTGTGAATTTGCGTAGAAATCCTCTACGAAGAATCTGTGATTTAAACAATAACCTACAGTTATTCGAAATATCGTTTTGTGCTTGAAATCACATACGTATCAACATACGTATGTTAGAGTGTGAGAATTATGCATACGGAAGTACGCGTGCCATTGAAATCGATTAAATAAAATCATATTTGATTTTATTCAATTTATCGTAATTATACGCGATTTCGTGTTCGGATTAAAATATGGATTTTATCATTTCAACACGTTCGTATTCTCGTTACGGTTCCAACGCAACTTGAACGGATCGAATCGGACTTAAAACGAATAAGTTATGCTCAAAATACAAAATTAATATTAAAACCTAAAAATATGGTTGGGCCGGGACTCGAACCCGCGACCCTCAACACCAAACACCCAGCATCTACCATCTCAGCCCGCTAGGGTTTCGCAATAACCATCCGGGATTAAATCTTTTAAACCCACATGAGTTGGTTTCCCCTTGTTCTTCTATAGCCGAAGCTTAAACCTCCAAATTGGTCCTCAATTCGAACCCGATCGAGTCCAAAATCTTAGGGTTTCTGTTATAATCACTTAATCGAATCTTTAGATGATCTTAATTCTAACAATTAACTATTGAAACTCAATTAATCGACTATAAACCGGTTCGAACCCAATTTCTTAAGTTTCCAACTTAAAATCGTTCAATCTGATAATGTGAGTCCACCAAATCATAGGGTTATCATTGTCAATCAATTTTCGAAACATTCTGTGCTAGTTAATTTGATTAACAGACACCTTCTAATTGAAAATCCCATTTCGAACATAGTGATGAACCCTAGAGATCGAGACCTCCTAATTCGTTGTTTCTATATCCAATTAACCTAGGATTATCCTTTGTCGGAATCTTCTGAAACTATCCCCAACAATCAATTTCATTTTTAAACACATTGCATTCAAAATCCCCAAAACGTTTTCTTTATGAACCCTAATTATTGATCTTGTGAAATTCGAAATTAAAACTACAAATCATCATAGGTTTAAGCTTGATCGGTGTACTCTGAAACTATCTATATACATTAATTTGATTTCTAAACCGTTTTGATCAACGACCCCCAAAACCGATTTTTGATATGAACCCTTATACTTAAACTCTTATAATTCGATATTATCAACCGAAATTGATTTGGGTTAAACCTTATTCGGCATGTTTAGAAAGTGTAGGAATCAAGGATTACCTGAATTGATCTCGAATTGATGTCAGTCGACTATTGGGTGTTCTTCGGCCGTCCCTAAATCCAATTCGTGAAACCGAGTGCTATAAGATCGAATTGTTGAAGACAGAGACTCCTAATATCACCGATAAAGTGTTCTGTAAACTCAATTGTGATAGTCGAGATCGAATTGTGTGGTTTTGGTTTTGAATACCCACGACTTTAACATTTAGAAACGGTTTTCAACATAAATTCGATGATTGATGCTCCATAAGGTATAAGAACTATTAATCATCATTAATATGATGATTTAAGTTGATAATTTCGGTTTCCAATTTGTTTTAATGAAGAATTTCGACCCTTGCATTCTAACCCAACCGAATTTTGACTTGAAAAGTCAAAATTAAGGTTTGTACTTAGATATAAACACAATCATTGAAATTTTTGATATTTACAACATTATTGTGTTCGATTAAAACCCTTGAAATTTGTTTTATAAAAATTTCACAACTTATCGATTAACAAAGTTGAACCTAAAATTCCAAATTGTCACAAATTTGGTCCTTTAACTCCTTGTTGGGCTAACTTAACCCAATTGGGCTTCCCAAATACCATTGGGCCTCACTGGGCCTTCCTGGACCTACCTTGGCCTTCCCTGGACCTACTTTGTTTACATTGGGCCTTTTCTTGAACTTATTGGGCCTTACTGGGCCTCTCTTGACTTATTGGGCCTACATTGGCTCTGTTGGGCCTACATAGACTTCGTTGGGCCTAATTGATCTTGTTGAGTCTTCCTTGACCTTACTGGATCTTCTTTGGCTTTACCGGGCCTTCATTGGCCTTGTTGGGCCTTCATTGGCCTTGTTGGGCCTTCATTTGCCTTGTTGGGCCTACGGAGGTTAACAAGATTAACTTGAAAAGTCGGATCGTCACATCATCCCCTTGTTGAAGGAATTTTTGTCCCGAAAATTAGCAAGTGTTAAGAGTAGTTAGGAAACTACTTATGAGTTTAAATCGTACGTGTTAGTGTGATTTGATCATTCTGTGTGCTTGTGTGTACTCACACACAAAATCTAATGCTTGCAACATCACAACTCAATTGTGATTGTTCAATGTAACTGTTTTGCGTGTACACTAGTTAGTTCACCTAACTGTGACTGTTTGTGTTTGATCATACTGTGTTGTGTAACCTCACACATAGTGAGTATCTGAAACTGTTTGTACTATGCAACCCCGCACATAGCAAATTGTATGTAACCAATCGTGTATGCACTACCATAACATGTAACATATGAAATGTAGCACATAAAACATATAAAATGTAATGTAGCACAAATATTTGTAACAAAATCAATTGAATAAATAAAACGTTTGTGCTTACAGTTTGAAATTTGCAGTGTTGATGTGTGAAAGCATCACGTCATCCCCTTGTTGAAGGAAATTTCGTCCCGAAATTTAACGTGCGCTCTCAGTGTTAGCAGTAGCTGTCTTGAATAGATGAGGATATTTCTTCATCATTTGATCTTCCCGTTCCCATGTGAATTCAGGACCCCGTCTTGAATTCCATCGAACTTTGACTATCGGAATCTTGCTTTGCTTCAGTTGTTTGACCTCTCGATCCATGATTTCCGCCGGTTCTTCAATGAATCGTAACTGTTCATCTACTTGTATTTCTTCCAATGGTACAATCAATGTCTCATCAGAAAGACATTTCTTCAAGTTTGACACATGAAAAACATCATGAACTCCACTGAGTTCATCCGGTAGTTTGAGTTGGTACGCAACCGGACCAATCCTTTTCAGAATCTCAAAAGGTCCTACGTAACGTGGACTAAGCTTTCCGCGCTTGCCGAATCGTATCACACCTTTCCAAGGTGATACCTTTAGAAGAACTCGGTCTCCTACTTGAAATTCCAACGGCTTGCGACGTTTGTCTGCATAACTCTTCTGGCGATCCCGAGCCGCTGCCATACGGTTCCGAATTTGAACGATCTTCTCTGTCGTTTCGTGCACCAGTTCAGGACCTGTTATCTAACTGTCACCAATTTCAGCCCAGCAAACTGGTGAACGACATTTGCGACCATACAACGCTTCAAACGGTGCTGCTTGAATACTTGTATGATAACTATTGTTGTAAGAGAATTCCACCAACGGTAAATGATTCTCCCAGCTATCACCAAAGTCAATTACACAAGCTCGTAACATATCCTCGAGCGTTTGAATTGTTCGCTCACTTTGACCGTCGGTCTGTGGATGATAAGCGGTACTCATATCCAAGCGAGTCCCCAATGACTTATGAAGAGATTTCCAAAAATTGGAAGTAAACCGGGCATCCCGATCTGATATGATAGATATTAGCACGCCATGCCGTGCTACTACTTCTTTAATGTAAATGCGAGTCAATTTCTCCATCTTGTCAGTTTCTTTGATTGCTAAGAAGTGTGCAGATTTCGTTAATCGGTCAACAATTACCCATATCGTATCACAACCACTCGGTGTACGGGGTAACTTAGTAATAAAATCCATCGAAATCTGTTCCCATTTCCACATCGGTGTCTCTGGTTGTTGCAGTAAACCAGATGGCTTCTGATATTCAACTTTGACTTTCGAACAAGTCAAACATTTGCTAACGTACTTAGCAATATCAGCCTTCATGTGAGGCCACCAATACAGTGCCTTCAAGTCATGGTACATCTTGTCTGATCCCGGATGGACTGAATATCTGGACTTGTGCGCTTCGTCCATCACGAGTTCCCTTAAGCCTCCATACAAAGGTATCCACATTCGGTTAATGAAATAACGAATTCCATCAGCATTCGTATCCAACTGTTCTTCCATTCCCCGTAGAGACTCCTGTACCAAGTTTTCCTTTTTCAAGGCCTCGATCTGAGCACTGCGTACCTTGTCAGGTAAGTCAGTATGTATTGTCATCATAAGTGCACGAACCCGTCTTGTTCCCGTTGTATCTTTTCTGCTCAAAGCATCGGCTACGACATTAGCCTTTCCCGGGTGATACTTAATCGCACACTCATAATCGTTCAACAACTCAACCCATTGTCGTTGCCTCATGTTAAGCTCCTTCTGATCAAAGATATGTTGCAAACTCTTATGATCAGTATAAATAGTACACTTAGTTCCATACAAATAATGCCTCCAAATCTTCAAAGCAAAAACCACTGCTCCTAACTCCAAGTCATGAGTAGTGTAATTCTTTTCATGTGTTCGTAGTTGTCTGGAAGCATAAGCGATCACCTTATCCCGTTGCATCAATACACATCCCAAACCCTGTCCAGATGCGTCACAATACACCGCAAAGTCTTCCGTTCCTTCCGGTAAGGACAGAATCGGTGCACTGCAGAGTTTCTGTTTCAATAACTGGAATGCAGCTTCCTGTTTATCCGTCCAGTTGTACTTTGTTCCTTTGTGCGTAAGAGCTGTAAGTGGTTGAGCGATCTTTGAGAAACCCTCAATGAATCGTCGATAATAACCCGCCAAACCAAGGAATTGTCGTACCTCGGTAGGGGTCTTTGGCGCTTCCCAATTCTTAATCGCTTCAATCTTTGCTGGATCTACATGTATACCCTTTTCATTAACTATATGACCCAAGAACTGTACTTCTCGCATCCAGAAATCACATTTCGAGAACTTAGCATACAGTTGTTCTTGTTTCAATAGCTCTAGTAGTAATCGAAGATGTTCAGCATGTTCCTCCTCAGACTTTGAATAGATAAGAATGTCATCGATGAAAACAATGACAAACTTATCAAGATAAGGTTTACAAACACGATTCATGAGATCCATGAATACAGCTGGAGCGTTTGTCAACCCAAATGGCATGACCAAGAACTCATAATGGCCATATCGTGTCCTGAATGCTGTCTTTGGAATATCCTCCTCCTGGACTCTTAGTTGATGATAACCCGACCTGAGATCAATCTTCGAGTAGTAACTCGAACCTTGCAATTGATCGAACAGATCGTCAATCCTGGGTAACGGATACCGGTTCTTGATAGTAACCTTATTCAACTCCCGGTAATCGATACACATACGGAAAGTCCCGTCCTTCTTCTTTACAAACAATACTGGAGCTCCCCATGGTGAAAAACTAGGTCGTATGAATCCCTTATCCAACAACTCTTGCAATTGTGTGGATAACTCTTGCATTTCTGACGGTGCAAGTCGATAAGGCGCCCTAGCTATCGGTGCTGCGTCTGGTGTAAGATCGATTCGGAATTCCACCTGTCTCACAGGCGGTAATCCCGGCAAGTCTTCTGGAAATACCTCCGGAAACTCACAAACTATAGGTATATCTTCAAGCTTCCTCTCAGCTACCGGCTTTTCAGTTATAAGTGCTATAACTGCCGTATGACCTTTCCGCAGACATTTGTGTGCTTTCATACAAGATACGAGACGCAGTGGCGTACTGCTCTTCTCTCCTTGTACATATAATGTCTCTCCCTGCGGAAGAGGTATGCGAACAATCTTTTCATGGCATACGATTTCAGCCTGGTTCTTGGATAACCAGTCCATGCCAATGACTACATCAAAACTGCCTAAGGCAATAGGCATCAAATCAATCTCTAATGCCTGACCCATCAAATCAAGGATACATCCCTTATAAATGTTTTCTACTACAATCAACTTACCATCAGCTAATTCCACAGTGTAGGGACTATCTAAGGCAGTGGGACTAACATCTAGTGACTTAGCAAGTGAACTAGATACAAAACTCCGGTCGGCACCAGTGTCAAATAACATAGAGGCATAGTGATTATTTAAGAGGAACGTACCCGTAACAATGTTGGGATCCTCCCGCGCTTGACGTCCTCCAATCACGAACGCCCTGCCTCTAGCACCGTTGTTGTTGTTATTATTGTTGTTGTTGTTGTTGGTGCCATTGCCATTACCGTTTCCATTTCCATTACCATTACCATTGTTGTCCCCGCCTTTCTTAAGTTGTGGGCAATCTTTCTTGAAATGGCCCATCTTGCCGCACTCAAAACAACCTTTCTGCGCGTTGTTTTGATTGTTATTCTGGTTGTTATTGTTGTTCTGCAGCTCTCCGCGACAATCCTTAGCCGCATGCCCAACCTTGCCACACCTCTGGCACTTAGCTCTGTCACATTGGTTACCCGCATGATGGTAACCACACCTGTTGCACTTGGGGTGCTTACCAATATAGCCCCCCGATGATGATGATTGTTGGCCACTGTTGGAATTATGATAGGACTTGTTTGAGTCCTGTTTCCTGTTCTGCTGTTGTTTGTTACCCTTGAAGTTGTTACTTTCCCACTTCCTCTTGTGATCTCCTACCTTGGTAGCAGATGTTCGCTTAGGCAGGGTTCCTTGTAACACTGCCTGATCAGTAAGCTGATGCGCTAGCCGAACAGCTTGTTGGATAGTGGTGGGATTTGCTGAAGTAACCATCCCCTGAATCTGAGGCACTAGTCCTCCAATATACCGTTCGATCCACTTACTGACTGGAGTAGCCATGTGTGGTAGCAGTCTGGCCAGTTCATGCGATCTGGTCGTGTACTCCTCAATATTTGACCCCTCCATCTTGAGGTGCCAATACTCCTCCTCCAACTTCTGCATTTCACTACGAGGACAATACTCCTCTTGTAGTAAAGTTTTGAAGTTGTTCCAGGTTAACGCATTTGCTTCTCCCAATCCCAGGGTCTGAACATTGGAGTTCCACCAAGTCAGTGCTGGACCCTCCAACGTTCCAGTAGCAAATTTCACCTTGCTGTCATCAGGGCAGTTGCACATCTCGAACACAGACTCTGCCTTTTCAATCCATCGGAGAAGTCCTATGGCCCCCTCCGACCCTTTGAAGTTGTGTGGCTTGCAGTCCAAGAACATCTTGAACGTGCACGCCTGTGGATTAAGCAATCCCCCAGCTGGACCATGTGGCCCCGTGTTGTGTGCCTGTGCGTATTGTGCTATTGCCTCTGCAACCCTGTTGTTGATTAGCTCGTTGAGCTCAGCAACTGTCATCTGAACATTTCCCTCAGCCATTTCCTTCCTATTTACAAGAAATGTTAGCGCATAATCAAAATCCAATTTTGACATGTGTAAGTAAAACAACAAACACAACATGTAATATAATCAACACAGTTGTTGGAAACAAACAATAATTCTTCCATAAATAGAAACTTTCTTTGAGTACAATACTTTTGAAATAAAATACAAAATTTCCAACTACTAATGTAGGAACACAACCCGTTCCTAATAAGTTTAAACAAAACAGAAATAAAATAAGAAAACAATCAATCGTCCTCAACGGCGGATTCAGGATCGGACTCAGCAACTGGTGCTGGTTCCTCCCCTTCTTCCTCCTCATCCTCCTCCTCATTCTCAGAGGCCACCAAATCCTCCAAGGCTTCTACTCTACCTTCCAAGAACAAAGCTCGGTTCTCTGCAGCGTCGAGACGACCAATCATGTTCACTATCTCATCCCGCATGTCATGAACTAGATGGGCAAGTTCATCTTGCCTCTCAATGGCATCCCATAGTTCCTGAGATCTCTGTATGAGCTTGTCTTCTGCTTCATCCACGTCCTCGCGCAATTTGGCGATCTCCTCGGCGTCCGTCCTTTGCCTCTTAGGCTCAGGAGCATCTAGTGCTGCTGGTGAATGTGTAGAAGGTCCCTCAGCAGGAATCTGCTGAGTGCCCTCCTCCTCCTCCTCCGGATCCTCATCCGGGTCCTCCTCTGGATCCTCGTCTGGATCCTCGTCTAGATCCTCGTCTGGATCCTCCTCCGGATCCTCCTCTGGGTCTTCCTCCGGATCCTCCTCTGGATCGGAGTCATCCATCTCATACGGTGGAGGTGATGGAATGGGTGGTGGTGGTGATGATGGTGGTGCCGGAACCATCGGCTCCTCGTGCTCAGAATCATCAATAATGATATATGGGACTGATGATGAAGCCATGCCTGTTACATAATACCATATGTAAGTACAGTGCCATGGAATACGTAAACAAGTCAATTACATAGTGTCATATGTAATTTCTAAGCAATACGTATTAACAGATGTGTCTAATGTCTAACAGTCATAGTCTAGGCCTACAAATGCAAACCTAGTTCGCTATAACCAATGTCTCTGATACCAATCTGTCACACCCCCAATTTCAACTAACGGAATCATACCGTTTGGGAACGTGACAAACCAGGATCTCAGATCATTAGACATAGCGAAGACCTCTATATGAATTTCAAAACATACGTTGGTCTTTAAAACATATCATTCAGAGTTTACAAAAAGTTGCGGAAGCGTTTCAAAACCAAATAACAGTTGATAAGTAAAACATTACAAATCAAAGTACTTAAATATTCAAATGTTCAAATTCAAATTCAAAGTGTTTATAATGCATGAGACTCTATCTTCCTAGTCCATGCCAGCTGTAACGCGCGCCTTAGCGTCCTGAGAAAACATGCAAATCAAGTCAACACAAAGGTTGGTGCATAACACAGGTTTTAAATAATCATAGTGTTCAAAACATCAGTTTGAATAATAATTTGTAGATAACATAGTCACAAATGCACAGTCATGATAGCTAGTCATATAAACTATTTACATACGTGTTCGACACCGAAGCTGACTAGTTGCCATGCTATAGCATGTTTTCGCCTTGCCACTATTGTCTATCACAACAATAGTAAAAATTGTGTTTGGTAAGTCAAACACCTGCGTAGATCCCATCTACCAGGTGAGGTTTGTCAAACCTAATAGATCTATTTCCAACTACCACGCTTTGCACTACGGCAAACTAAACGGTTCGAGGTGTGTAAGGACTTTCAAGTTGATATGTTGTCACATAATGTAAACAGATAACTCATGCAAGTGATATGTATCTAAAATAGTTTGTTGCACATGTTTTCTCCCCCAAAACAGTTTAAAATAAGAAAGGGGCTGTGTACGCACCTTTGATAATAGTAGAATGATTAAATACGTGTGAATTTGCGTAGAAATCCTCTACGAAGAATCTGTGATTTAAACAATAACCTACAGTTATTCGAAATATCGTTTTGTGCTTGAAATCACATACGTATGTTAGAGTGTGAGAATTATGCATACGGAAGTACGCGTGCCATTGAAATCGATTAAATAAAATCATATTTGATTTTATTCAATTTATCGTAATTATACGCGATTTCGTGTTCGGATTAAAATATGGATTTTATCATTTCAACACGTTCGTATTCTCGTTACGGTTCCAACGCAACTTGAACGGATCGAATCGGACTTAAAACGAATAAGTTATGCTCAAAATACAAAATTAATATTAAAACCTAAAAATATGGTTGGGCCGGGACTCGAACCCGCGACCCTCAACACCAAACACCCAGCATCTACCATCTCAGCCCGCTAGGGTTTCGCAATAACCATCCGGGATTAAATCTTTTAAACCCACATGAGTTGGTTTCCCCTTGTTCTTCTATAGCCGAAGCTTAAACCTCCAAATTGGTCCTCAATTCGAACCCGATCGAGTCCAAAATCTTAGGGTTTCTGTTATAATCACTTAATCGAATCTTTAGATGATCTTAATTCTAACAATTAACTATTGAAACTCAATTAATCGACTATAAACCGGTTCGAACCCAATTTCTTAAGTTTCCAACTTAAAATCGTTCAATCTGATAATGTGAGTCCACCAAATCATAGGGTTATCATTGTCAATCAATTTTCGAAACATTCTGTGCTAGTTAATTTGATTAACAGACACCTTCTAATTGAAAATCCCATTTCGAACATAGTGATGAACCCTAGAGATCGAGACCTCCTAATTCGTTGTTTCTATATCCAATTAACCTAGGATTATCCTTTGTCGGAATCTTCTGAAACTATCCCCAACAATCAATTTCATTTTTAAACACATTGCATTCAAAATCCCCAAAACGTTTTCTTTATGAACCCTAATTATTGATCTTGTGAAATTCGAAATTAAAACTACAAATCATCATAGGTTTAAGCTTGATCGGTGTACTCTGAAACTATCTATATACATTAATTTGATTTCTAAACCGTTTTGATCAACGACCCCCAAAACCGATTTTTGATATGAACCCTTATACTTAAACTCTTATAATTCGATATTATCAACCGAAATTGATTTGGGTTAAACCTTATTCGGCATGTTTAGAAAGTGTAGGAATCAAGGATTACCTGAATTGATCTCGAATTGATGTCAGTCGACTATTGGGTGTTCTTCGGCCGTCCCTAAATCCAATTCGTGAAACCGAGTGCTATAAGATCGAATTGTTGAAGACAGAGACTCCTAATATCACCGATAAAGTGTTCTGTAAACTCAATTGTGATAGTCGAGATCGAATTGTGTGGTTTTGGTTTTGAATACCCACGACTTTAACATTTAGAAACGGTTTTCAACATAAATTCGATGATTGATGCTCCATAACGTATAAGAACTATTAATCATCATTAATATGATGATTTAAGTTGATAATTTCGGTTTCCAATTTGTTTTAATGAAGAATTTCGACCCTTGCATTCTAACCCAACCGAATTTTGACTTGAAAAGTCAAAATTAAGGTTTGTACTTAGATATAAACACAATCATTGAAATTTTTGATATTTACAACATTATTGTGTTCGATTAAAACCCTTGAAATTTGTTTTATAAAAATTTCACAACTTATCGATTAACAAAGTTGAACCTAAAATTCCAAATTGTCACAAATTTGGTCCTTTAACTCCTTGTTGGGCTAACTTAACCCAATTGGGCTTCCCAAATACCATTGGGCCTCACTGGGCCTTCCTGGACCTACCTTGGCCTTCCCTGGACCTACTTTGTTTACATTGGGCCTTTTCTTGAACTTATTGGGCCTTACTGGGCCTCTCTTGACTTATTGGGCCTACATTGGCTCTGTTGGGCCTACATAGACTTCGTTGGGCCTAATTGATCTTGTTGAGTCTTCCTTGACCTTACTGGATCTTCTTTGGCTTTACCGGGCCTTCATTGGCCTTGTTGGGCCTTCATTGGCCTTGTTGGGCCTTCATTTGCCTTGTTGGGCCTACGGAGGTTAACAAGATTAACTTGAAAAGTCGGATCGTCACATCATCCCCTTGTTGAAGGAATCTTCGTCCCGAAAATTAGCAAGTGTTAAGAGTAGTTAGGAAACTACTTATGAGTTTAAATCGTACGTGTTAGTGTAATTTGATCATTCTGTGTGCTTGTGTGTACTCACACACAAAATCTAATGCTTGCAACATCACAACTCAATTGTGATTGTTCAATGTAACTGTTTTGCGTGTACACTAGTTAGTTCACCTAACTGTGACTGTTTGTGTTTGATCATACTGTGTTGTGTAACCTCACACATAGTGAGTATCTGAAACTGTTTGTACTATGCAACCCCGCACATAGCAAATTGTATGTAACCAATCGTGTATGCACTACCATAACATGTAACATATGAAATGTAGCACATAAAACATATAAAATGTAATGTAGCACAAATATTTGTAACAAAATCAATTGAATAAATAAAACGTTTGTGCTTACAGTTTGAAATTTGCAGTGTTGATGTGTGAAAGCATCACGTCATCCCCTTGTTGAAGGAAATTTCGTCCCGAAATTTAACGTGCGCTCTCAGTGTTAGCAGTAGCTGTCTTGAATAGATGAGGATATTTCTTCATCATTTGATCTTCCCGTTCCCATGTGAATTCAGGACCCCGTCTTGAATTCCATCGAACTTTGACTATCGGAATCTTGCTTTGCTTCAGTTGTTTGACCTCTCGATCCATGATTTCCGCCGGTTCTTCAATGAATCGTAACTGTTCATCTACTTGTATTTCTTCCAATGGTACAATCAATGTCTCATCAGAAAGACATTTCTTCAAGTTTGACACATGAAAAACATCATGAACTCCACTGAGTTCATCCGGTAGTTTGAGTTGGTACGCAACCGGACCAATCCTTTTCAGAATCTCAAAAGGTCCTACGTAACGTGGACTAAGCTTTCCGCGCTTGCCGAGAAAACCGCAGGTGCATTGGTAAGGCCGAAAGGCATTACCAGAAATTCGTAGTGGCCATATCTTGTTCTGAAAGCAGTCTTGGGAATATCATCATCATGTACACGAAGCTGATGATACCCAGACCTAAGATCGATCTTTGAAAACCATGCCGAGCCTTGAAGCTGATCGAAGAGATCATCGATACGCGGCAGTGGATATCGACTCTTAATCGTGATTTGTTCAATTCGCGGTAATCGATGCACATTCGGAATGACCCGTCCTTCTTCTTGACGAACAGGACCGGTGCACCCCATGGCGAATGGCTCGGGCAAATAAATCCTTTATCAGTCAGTTCTTGCAACTGACTAGCCAATTCTTGCAATTCCAAAGGCGCAAGTCTGTAAGCAGCTTTGGCGACTGGGTTCGCACCAGGTACTAAGTCAATTCGAAATTCTACTTGACGTTCAGGTGGAAGACCCGGCAAATCATCTGCAAATACTTCTGGAAAATCTCTGATTATTGGAACGTTTGCAATGCTCTTCCCTTTCTCCTTTTTCTCCACTATGTGTGCTAGGAAGGCTATACATTTTTCCTAAGGTACTTGTGTGCTTTAGTACATGACATCAGCTTAAGACCCTCACTAGATGTTTCCCCAAAAACTCTTAAGGTTTCACCCAAAGGTAATGGAATACGAATATATTTTTCATGGCATACAATCTCCGCTTTGTGGGTGGCTAACCAATCCATGGCTATGATAACATTGCAGCTACCAAGATGCATAGGTATAAGATCAATCGGGAAAACGTGATCATTTAAGTTCACAGTACATCCGATAATAACAGTGTCAATATCAATAGTGTTTCTGTCAGCCACCTCTACGTTAAATGGTTTATCTAAATATGTACGTGTTCTACCAAGCAAGCATTCAAAATCATATGAAACGAAACTCCTATCGGCACTAGAATCAAATAAGACAGATGCATAAGAGTTGTTGATCAGAAATGTACCGTTGACCACATCTTGGTTGGCTTGAGCAGCTGGAGCATTCAGTTGAAACGACCGGCCTCTTGCCACCCTCTGATTGTTCCCAGTCAACTTTGGGCATCGATTTCTGAAGTGACCCACTTCACCACACTCGTAACAGGCTCTCGCCCGTGCAGGAGGTACCTGGCGAACGGGTACAGCTGGAATAGGTTGTGCTTGAGGAGCTGGCAGTGCAAGCGGTGCATGTTGCATCCTTTGTGCTTGTTGAGCACTCCGACAGACATTGGCAAAATGACCATACTTGCCACATTTGTTGCAGACGCGACATGGCAAGTTAGGCGCATGATGACATCGACAGGTATTACATTAGGGAGTGACCCCAACATAATTCCTGGCAGTGGTGTTGTTTGATGATTGCTGCGTAGACTTAACAGCAGGAGCAGTGACCATGAAATTCCTGGTTTTTATCTTCTTGTTGTTGCTTCTTGAAGAGCTGCCCTATTCAGTTTTGACTTCAGTTGAAGCCTCCTTTGCAGATGATTTGGTTTCAGTCTTCTTGGTTCCCTTTCTCGTGAGTGTTCCAGCCTTCACATGATTGTTGGTGAGTGTAGCAGATAAACGGATAGCAGTCTCAAGTGTTTTGGGATTGCTCCCGTAGACCGTGTCCTGAATCTGCATCGGCAGTCCGCCGATATACTTCTCGATTGCTCTTTCCAGTGGTGTAACAAGGTGGGGCACCAGCAGACTATACTCGTGGAAACGAGTATTGTAGATAACATTTTCCCCACTGTCTTGCTTGAGTTCCCAAAACTCAGTCTCAAGCTTCCTCTTCTCGCTACGAGGACAGAATTCAGTGGTCATCAGATTCTTGACCTCTGTCCATGTTAGTGCCAAAGCAGCTTCAGCTCCCCTAGTTCGTTTTTCCCCATTCCACCACGTTAGTGCTCTCTTTTGGAAAACACTGGTGGCATAACGAACTTTCAGATTCTTCGGGCAGTCGCTGTTAATGAAGGTGTTCTCCATGCTCTCAAACCACTGCAGCAGACCAGTGGCTGTCTCAGAACCCGTAAACTTCAGTGGATTACAGGAATTGAAGTGTTTGAATGTGCAAATTGGTGGTTTGCACCACCTCTGTTCTGAGTGAGAGATTGATTGGCTTGTGTCAGTTGATTCACCAATCCAGAAATGAGTGGTGCTAACTCTTGTATGCCGGAGTTGGCATTACCGTTAGCATCTCCATTGTTCGAATCATCTTCGTTGTGACGACGAGGCGGCATGTTTCTGAGGAATTAGAAACATGTTACTACCGTTTACAACGTAAGTCAAACAAACAATGGTCAAATGAGTTCATTTTAAACAGTTAGGATTACATACAGGAACTATATTTCTCTCCTATCTGTCATTAAACTCATAACATCTATAAATTTCCTAATATTATACTAAGTGTCCTAGTTGGTCATAACTAATACTAGCTAACTATTCCTAAGTTTCATACATTCTCCACCCTATACCAACACTGACAACCTCCCGATACAATGCAACAAGCTTATATATAGGGCATATGTAGGGGTAGATCGCAACCTCCCCTACACCGTCCCACCACCGTTGCATTGCATCGCGATTATGTCCTTGTTAGAGTTTAGGGTGTATCATGTATTTTACCATAGTCTCACTTCACAAACCTTATCCTAAGTAGGATAATTTTGAGTGAAGTGGTCTCTAGTTCCCTTGGACAATTAGGTTCGCCTAATGTCTAAGTTCACCTGACATGTAGGTTTGCCTATTTCTAAGTTCACCTAATGTCTAAGTTCACCAGACATTAAAGTTCCCCTAATGTCTAAGTTCACTAAAAATCCATACTAAATCCCAATATTCATAATCATCAATGAAGGTTCATATCATCACTAAGTGCTCTTATTGTCACTAAGTGTCCATATCC
The DNA here is from genome assembly GCA_009363875.1 of Mikania micrantha. NCBI lineage: Eukaryota > Viridiplantae > Streptophyta > Magnoliopsida > Asterales > Asteraceae > Mikania > Mikania micrantha. The sequence continues at coordinate 20,541,938 of CM018685.1, forward strand.
TCCCTGTAATTCATTCTCATCAAGTGTCCATACCATCACTAAGTGTTAGTATCATCACTATGAATTTACATTATCACCAAGTGTCTAGATCCTCATCTAAGTCTACAGTCCATCACTAAGTATTCGTATCGTTCGTTGATCCTATACACCCTCACGTGTCCAATAAGTGTGTCCATAAGTGAGTTTATATGTTCATCAAATGTGATAATCCAAAATGTCAATCCAACACCAACTTTTACCACATTCCATCAACAGTCCATCAATCACAACTTCACAACAGTTCCTAGTACATCCTAGTAATATCCTAAGCTCCTGACACTGACAGACCCCCAATATACTACAAATGGTTTATATATAGGGCATATGTAGGGGTCAGTCGCAACTGCCCCATCCAACATCCCACCACCTTTGTAGTATACCAAGAGTGTGTCCTTGTCTGGAAATCCTATATCAAACAATTAGTTTCTAAAGCAAATAAGTTCCTAAACAGTTAATTTCCTAAAAGGTAAGTTTCCTAAACGGGTAGTTCCCTCATTCTTCAAACTGACATCCACCTAATGTACCGTAAATGGTTTATATATAGGGCATATGCAGGGGTAGATCGCAACCTCCCCTACACCGTCCCACCACCTTTACAATACACCACGTGTATGTCCTTATTGAATCATTAGGGCACAAATAAACAAGTAATACATGCGAATCAAATATATAGCAGGAGTTCAGTTAACATGTAATAAACACATAAGCATGAAATCCTGAATATACAAACTAGTGTATGAATTTCTTCAAACTAGGGTATCCTACGGTTATAGACTAGGTCAACCATTTCTAGTAACCTGATTCCCTATAACCCAGGCTCTGATACCAATCTGTAACACCCCGACCGATGACGGAAACGTCGGGATGCCACGAGGGATGTGTAGATTGTTCAAAAGCTCGTGGGCATCTAAATATATACCATCACATATCAATCATACCAAATAAATGTTTACACAAAAATCATGTTCATCATGAATTAAATACATCAATAACATAAAAGAATTAGCTAAACTAACTAAACTCTAATCGCCAGAATTTTATTTAATTAGCAAAGTCCAAGAATCCTATGTGATGATGTCCAAAATAGAAGAGATCATCCTTCTCAACCTACTTGTCTTCATTACCTGAAACATGTGAAAAATCAAGTGTCAACTACGAAGTAGTTGGTGAGTAATCATAAGTTTTTATACATAAAAGTGTTTTATAAAAATGAGTATAAAAGTTTATGGTTACAAAGTTTTATAAAAAGTTTTGATTAAAATGAGTATAAAAGCTTATAGTTTTTCTGAGAAAATCCACAAGAGTACCTGCGTGAAAATCCAACACATCTTCCAACACACAATCAAACACATACACAAACACATAATCACATATCAATTCAGTCATAGATAATCATAGATAATCATAGTCAATAATAAATAATCAACCACATAATCATTCAACTAATCTCAACATCAATATTCTCAAATAATATATGTGACTATACATGGACATTATGCAATTAACATAAGTTAAACACATGATCCATGGAGTGGAAGCTATCCACAAGACAATACATGAAACCAATGCAATTAACCAAGGTCAAAGGCTATGTTTCACGAAGTTGTGATAATCCAAGTGACAATACATGTAATCCTTGTTATTGACCGAAGTCAATGACAATGTTACACGAATATATGCATATAAGTGATAATCCATAAGTAATGATAATTCTAAGATGTGAATATCATATTGATAAATAGGTATTTTCCTTGTGTTATCAAAATAATATTTGAATTTGGTATACATGCTTCACCTCCGATTTTTAAAACAAAACAGTTTAAAGAAAGGGAGGTTATGAGAACTCACCTGAAGTCCTTAAAATCTGTGTTATCGTATTATGCGCGCTCGCGTATGTAAACTCAAACAGCTCAAAAATCTGTAGTTGATATGTGTTTGTGTTTATAAGTATACGCATTTCAGTGAACTCATGTATTTATAAGCATTTACTTACATCCTTTATCATTATATAAGGATAACTTGAACTTGTTAGCGTTGATTATCCAATATAGTTAATGGTTTGAAATAATTATCAACACTATATAGAATGCTAAAAATATTCTTTTCATCATTTATATAATTCCGTTTATAGCGCATGCATGTATGATTTCTTACTTCCCCCACTATTTATTTTATTACAACTTAACATATAGTTTTAAAGAATTTATATTTAACTCATTCTCCTCAATTATTTATATTAACCAAACCCTCGTAAGTTCCAACTTATTTCCATTAGACAAAGGTGGTCAATATGTTTCATACATGCATAACCATTTGATTAGCCCTTATAATTTAAATTATAAGGCTACCTAATTTTAAGAAATCAATTTAATTTCTTTTTATTTTTACAAACTCTTCCATTTTGTGTGACTCATTCCAATTAAAAACTTATCCATATCATGAAAAAGGTGATAATTAGAATTTCCCTTGCATGCATAGCTATGTATATTTGCGTTTTTATGTGCTCTTCATTCATCAATTTCCTAAACTATAATTTATGAGACACTTAGGTTTTATTTCCCACAAATTCCAGCGAACCTATGGTCTAGAATCCTTAGGTTCGACCCACCCTAGGGTTCGGCCCAATACAGAGTCGATGACTATGGTTCGGCTCACATGAAAGGAAGGGTTCGGTAGGGTTCGTCCCCTCCATGTAGTCCCGGCTTCACAATGGTTCGGCCAAAAGAAATAAAAAGGATTCGGCTAGATTACTAGGCACTTAGGTTCGCCCCTCCTAAGGTACGACAATCAGAGATCTAGGTTCGCTGAAAGAGGGTTCGTGAATCCAAGGTGGTTCGGCTAACTTGCAGACCGGCCCAGGTTCGTTGCAGACTAGGACACAGGTTCGTTGCAGGCTAGCCCAGGGTTCGTTGCAGGGTCAGCTGAAAAAGGTTCGCTAGGCACCCATGGTTCGGTCTATCGGCTGAGTGTTCAAGAAGAAAAAAGTTCGGCCGCTTGAAATGGGTTCGGCCGACCTACTGCTCGGTTGTCCAGCATCATCATCACAGCCCTCACCTAACTTTAATTCCTTACAAGCTCATCCATGTTCTTTCACGCTTATACAAGGTCATTTCAGTGTTTCCTTAACATACATAATCGTTTACAAAGATAGTGATAGCATCCGGTTGTTTTTCAAGTGTAAAACATAAAGTAAAGCTCAAGATTTCCCTCGATATGTTGGATAAAAACTAGATTTCTTCGTATCCTCTTGTTCCTATCGATCACGCGGTCGTTTTGGCACCAAGATCACTTGAATCCGTCGAGTGACGAGCGAGATAGGTTAGAGAGTAGGTAGAGAGAGAAAAGGTGGACGTTTTTGTGATTTTAGAGAGAGAGTAACAATGGAAAAGTGAGGAAGAAAGTGGTGGCATTCTTACATATAGCGCGTATTGTACCCACGTGCTCGATCCCGTTTTTATCACGATAACATATAATAAATATTCGGTTTTCAATGTGAAATACTTTTAAACATAACACATTCAATTATTTTATTTTCGTTTTAAATAAATAGTTTTTCAATTAAAATCATTTAAATAAAAGATCACCATTTAATTTAGTTAAATCAATTATTTAAATAATTAACCTATTCGAATTTGTTTTATGTTGTGATTCCTAATAAACGTTTTAGGTTTTCCTTGATTAATTTAATATTGTTTGATATTATTTAATTATCTCGTAGAAACGCTTTACTCGCGTACGTATTCGGAAAGATCGTCACCTTTGCGAATCCGACGCTCGTATCGTATTTCGATCCGATTTACGATTTATGGAATATTGTTTCAGAATATTATTCTTAATAATTATATTCGTGTGAATCGTCACCCACGCGAATACATTATTAAGTTAATATTTCTGAATTAATATCCGCGTTTAACTTACGTTCGTAACCTCACCATCGCGTATTCATTTCCAATTGTACCTCCATTATTTATTAACCTTAATATTATAATTCCCAAACCAAAACCCAATAAACCCTAGTCACTGACACATCCATGATAGACCGAAATATGCATATGTATAGGGCATATGCAGAGGTAGATCGCAACCTCCCCTACACCGTCCCACCGCTATTTTGATAAACCATGACCATGTGTCCTTGACTACGTTTAGCAACCAGACCATAACCAACTCCCAGTTCCTTTCCATTCCAATCCAATACCATAATCATCAACAATATAACTGCGATAAACTCTCTGGTTCTGTTTAGTTGAGTTACAACTAAACTTTCCAGGGTTTACGCGTGTAATATGTTCTAAACATGTATACTAGTAACAGTGATAATCATCAAATAATGTATCGATATTAATAATTACAAAATCTCAGGTCGTAACAGTACAATCGTACGGATGTACGGACGACCGGAAATACAATGATGTTACACCACGTATGCCTTTGGGTTATGTAGAGGCAATAATGCTAATACAGACATATCGAGACTTAACGAAACTAAACATGTGTAACAGTGTAACTGAACATATCTGTATCATAACATAACATATCTAAATGACAGAAGTAACAATATCAGTGTCACAATGCCATGTTGCTAAGTGATACTACAACACGTCTGTTAGATAACAAAGCATACATGTCTAACTATGGGTACCAACACGATAGTACACATTGTACTTGTGTGACTATGCATACCCGAATCCGTATCTATGAAGTTATACAGTGTCTTTTTGTGACCACGTGTATTTGTATATCAAATGCAACACTTCAGTACAACTGCGCACAACAGAATCAGTGTGACTAAATGTGCTCATATGTAAGTGTTCTTATTTAAGCAATTATGAGTTTAATCAATCGGTATGTAATCAGAATATGCCTCGTAAATGTGGTCGACCTGTTAAGAACACTATAAATCGAGAAATAAATACAGATCCACCTACGAGTGGATCAAATCTGAGCAAAACTGATATAGCTCGGATTGTACATGAACAATTAGTTGCAATTATTCTGGGTATGTTAGCTCGATATCAACAAAACATAGCTTTTGGCACAGGTGGAGGATATACTGAGCACAATGCATCTAGTGGGTGTATGGAAACTAAGCCGAAGATCAGTCAATGCTTATAGGAGCATATAGTGTCATATGCTGCCTAATCTCTTAAGGACACGACTTTAACACGGTGAAATACTCGAGTGAAAACATTGGGTACAACCACTATTAATGTGATTGGCTGGAATGAATTCAAAACTTTGAATATTTCATAATATTTTCCAATCACTGAAATCTAGAAACTGCAAAAAGACATCTGGCATCAATCTATGATCGGTGCTGATTGTTTGAAATATACCGACCCGTTTCATGAATTCACATGCTTACTCCCTAACATATTTCCTACTAGGTGATCCTTAGTAGAGAAATACATTAAAGGCTTGGTTCCACAAATCAGAGGAATGATGACCTCTGTTGAACCCATAAGTCTGAAATGAACCATTTTCTTGACCACTAAACTTACTGATGAGATAGTAAGGAGTGGCACCATATCAAAATAGAATGAACAAAGTGTCAGTCATACCAACACGAATGCCTAGCAGTACTATGAACATTAAACAAAAATGGTCTGAATCCTGTCGCAATGTCCTAACTATTAGAAGTTACAGAGCTACTGTACTGGAGAAGAAAACTTTTCCAGGGACGGAACTATGATATAACAAGTGTCCTTTTCATCATAATGGGCTATGTCCTATGATATAACAATGGATGTATTTTTGGTGAAATGATGAAGAAATGGGGTTGTGTGCTCGAGATTAAGGTGTTATGGCCGAAGAAATAGGATAGGAATGATGAAAAATGAGATAGGTTGAGTGTAAATCTAGTTTTGCTATCTGAGTCTGTCAGGCGTACCGCCTAACGTGGCACACCGACGCCAGGCGTACCGCGCGGGTGGAACTTGTCCGGCTCCTTCCTTTCCTTCTCGCGCGCATCGCCTAGGTTCACTGGTTGGGCTCGGGCGTATCGCCTGGAACTCCAGACAAGCCCAATAGGCCCAATTTCATCGTTTCGATCCGTTTTTCGATCATTTCACGCTTATAACTCATCGTTTAACATCGTTAGGACTGAAATCAGTATTCAATGGTTTGTTCACCAACGTTCGTGAGACTCATGTGTGTTTCGATAATTCTTCGAATTATCGGTGATCGTTTGTGTTTTACGAATGTTTGATTAATCCCAATCAACGTGTAATGCACAATTCAATAATTCCTCGAATTATTGTTTTGTGTTAGTGTTGTGTTCGCCACACTTGGTTTCCAAAACCAATGTGCAATGTACGATTCGATAGTTCCTCGAACTATCGTGTCGTGGTTGCTTGTGTTTAACTCATCTAATTAAACATAATTAAATGAAATGCAACAAGTATGAATGTGAAATATATAAAGTGTAAGAGTTGCAATTTACCTGAAATTGCCGGGTGTCACATCATCTCTTTGTTGAAAGGTTGTTGATGGTGTTTGAGAAGCAAAAGTGTTTGAGAAACAAAAATTTCCTGGTTGTCACATCATCCCCTTGTTGAAAGGAAATTTCGTCCCGAAATTTATTCGTTGTTGTCGGCGTTCGACGTTGTCTGTTTGAAGAGGTGGGGATATTTGTGCATCATCTGATCTTCACGTTCCCACGTGAATTCAGGTCCGCGTTTTGAGTTCCATCGGACTCTGATAATTGGAATCCGACTCTGCTTGAGTTGTTTGACCTCACGGTCCATGATCTCTACTGGTTCTTCCACGAACCGTAGCTGTTCATCCACCTAGATCTCATCCAGTGGAATTACAAGTGCCTCATCTGATAAACATTTCTTCAGGTTCGAGACATGAAATACGTTGTGAACTCCATTGAGTTCAGCTGGTAGGTTGAGTTGGTATGCCACTAGACCAATCATTTTGAAGATCTCGAAGGGTCCAATATACCATGGGTTATGTTTACTGTGTTTACCAAAACGGATGACGCCTTTCCATGGCAAGACTTTCAGAAGGACTTTGTCTCCTACCTGAAATTCCAGAGGCTTTCGACGTTTGTCGGCATAGCTCTTTTGACGATCTCGAGCTGCTGCCATACGGTTTCTGATCTGTACAATCTTCTCAGTTGTTTTATGTACAAGTTCCGGGCCGGTGAGCTGACTGTCGCCCACGTCCGCCCAACAGATAGGTGATCGGCATTTCCTGCCATAGAGTGCCTCTAAAGTCGCTGTCTTGATGCTGGTGTGGTAGCTGTTGTTGTAGGAAAACTCCACCAATGGTAGGTGAGTTTCCTAGCTATTATCGAAGTCTACTACTCATGCCCGAAGCATGTCTTCGAGAGTTTGTATGGTACGTTCGCTCTGGCCATCAGTTTTTGGGTGGTATGCTGTACTCATATCCAACCGTGTGCCAAGCGACTTTTGCAATGATTTCCAGAAGTTAGAAGTGAATCTAGCGTCTCGATCCGAAATGATGGAGATTGGTACACCATGACGCGAGACTACTTCTGTGACATAGATTCTGGCTAGCTTTTCCATTTTATCGTTTTCCTTGATCGCAAGGAAATGTGCTGACTTAGTCAGTTAGTCCATAATTACCCAGATAGTGTCACATCCACTAGGTGTACGGGGTAGTTTGGTAATGAAGTCCATGGATATTTTTTCCCACTTCCACATGGGGATCTCAGGTTGTGTGAGTAATCTAGATGGTTTCTGGTACTCGACCTTGACTTTGGCACAAGTCAAGCATTTGCTCACGTAGGTGGCGATGTCGGCTTTCATGTGTGGCCACCAGTAGAGTATCTTCATATCTTGATACATCTTATCAGATCCAGGGTGAATGGAATACCTGGATTTGTGAGCCTCGTCCATCACAAGGTCTCGTAGGTTTCCATGCTATGGAACTGTCACACCCCCTGCGCCGCGTGCAGAATCCACGGCGCGGTGACGTATGAGTGGTTGAATCATGCACAAGTATTGAATAAGAACAACCACAATGGATTACTAAGTTTCATAATGTTTAGACAATTGTTTAGTTACAGACAATCTATCTACCAAAAGAATGACAACTACAGACCCAAAATATAGTTCACAAAATAAGACATCAACAAGACAATTAAACAATCAGGATTTTAATGTGTTTCTAAATCCATCCTAGCATGTTTCTTCATCTTGTTCTATCTTAAACGGTCTCCTTAGTTGTCCTTAGAATGTTTTACACTTGATTACCTGAAACACGTGAAAAGTAACTGTCAACTACAAAAGTAGTTGGTGAGAACAATAGGTTTAACATTTGTAAACATGAATTTGCATTGTAAGGCATATGCATATAAATCAATAAATGAATTACATGGATAGTTGCAACCCAAACTAACATCAAGTCTGTAAAACGTGTCCAAACAGTTAGCAGACTGTTTGCTAGAAAATCCAACATATAATCAACTTTGATAAAACCATACGTAACCAAATCCTGCAGTTAACTTTTAAAACAAATTTAAAATCTAACTCCAGAACTTGGTCTGCCCAGTTGTGTCCGCTTTCCCTTGTTGTGATCACCCAGTACTAACGCTAATGAATATGTAACTTGATGTGTATATAAGTTTGTTTACAACAATGTACACCATGCTTTTGAACTTTGCTTTAAAACCATTGATTTAATGCCTTATTTAATAACATGATTTGAAAACCTTGTTTGAATACTATGAATTGAATCCTTGATTGATTACCATGAAAACCATTGATTGAAAACTTTGTATTGAAACCCTTGATTGAATACCGAGAATAGTGTCCTTGTGTAATAACAAGGTTTATAAAATATTTTCTTGTAAAAGCACAATTCCTAGTAAAAGAGTTTATAAATCTTATTCTTTAAAAGAGTTTAACATCTATCAAACCATTTGTGAAAAACAGGTATAAAACAGTTTAGAGAACCTTTTTATAAAACCTTTTAGTAATATATGTTCAACAGTTTATAAAATCCTTTAAAACAGTTGATGAATCCTTTAAAACAGTTGATGAATCCTTTAAAACAGTTGATGAATCCGTTTAAACATTTGATGAATCCTTTAAAACAGTTGATGAATCCGTTGAATTTGTACAATGAACCTGTAATGTTTGTAAAGTAGCATACATCTTGTATAATGAAATATGATTGTAATAAAAGCATTTGATCACATGTTCCACCCCAAAACAGTTGTAAAACAGTAAAAGAGGGGCTAATGTTCTCACCTGTCAGCAGTAGACTCTGAACTATAACAAGTAGCAAGTAGCAAACAATACTTCTAACTGGTTCCTATATCATTGTAATCATACATAAGATATAAGATTTATGATTGTATAGACTTTGATTCCTTGTTTGACTTGTGTTATCATGATCTTGATTAACTCTTGATTACATGATCTCATGTTTATGAATGTTGTATGAATTTGAACATCATGATTTAGTCACTTGATTAATAATTGATTCATGAAAAATTTGTATCATGTTACTTTTAGGCACAAGCTTGTTATGCATAAAATAACATGTGTTTGATGAATTTGACAACCATTGTTAATCATGAAGTTTGAAAAAATGTTTAAATTGATTTTATGTCTTTGAGATTATGAATTGATCTCATAATTATGTTGAGTTATAAACTTAACCCAATTAAGGTCAATTCACAATTACTTTAAGTCGTGGGCCTAACATTGGGCCTTAAGCCCATGAAACCATGATGGGCTTAATCAAAGGGCATGGGCCTCTTAAGTTAGACATGGGCCCATTGGGTGTGATGTTGGGCCCTAATGGATCGAACAAATGATTTAGGCCGGTTGCTAATTGAAGTTGGGCCGAATAGTATTGAGTTGGGCCGAAAAATGATTGGGCCAATGGAATGAGATTCAACCGAAATGACTTCGTTGGACCAAAGTCTTTTCGTTGGGTCTAAGCATGTTATTGGGCTGGAATAAATGTATTGGTTTGGATTATATATTGTGACCGCATGGGTGTGCCAAGTTCCAGACCAGCGAACCTTCTTGGACCAAGGTTCGGCCCTTACTAACTCACACAGGTTCGCCTCATAGGAAGGAAGGTTTGGCTAATTGGTTGGGTGATCTTAGGTTCATGAACATCTTCAAAGTTCGGCTATGGTCAGCGAACCATGCAGGGTTCGCTGCTCACGATGGTTCGTCGAGGATGAGTAGGGTTCGTGTCTCCGGGTTCGGGCTGAGATGATTAGTGAGCAAGCAATGGTTCGGCCCAGACTTTTCAGAAAGGTTCGGCCTTATAGGTTTTCATGCAAGGTTCGCCCATGCAACCCTAAGGTTCGGCTAATGGCATCCACACACGGGGTTCGTCGGTTGATAGAAGGTTCGGCCATGGTGGGACTCACACAAAGGTTCGTCTGATCCAGGAGGGTTCGTGGCAATAGGATGGTTCGTCGGATGCATGAAGGCTCGGTGTAGGTTCGTGAGGTCCTCTAAGGGTTCGGCTGATGAAGATGAAGGTTAGGCCGTCCCCTTTTCCAGCGAACCTGTTACCAACACCATCATTCAACCTTGTTTCTTCGATCCAACCATTTCTAGGCCATGACTGCTTGTAAACCCAACCTCGAAATGTTGCAGGTTCGATTGATAAGGCTTAGAACCGGCTGGGACTTAGGTTTAGACGAACACACACATAGAAAACCCTATTTTCGTGATTCTTCTTTCGATCATAACTCGTTTTTGGCCAGACAAATCTCCAGATCAGTTGTACTTTCGTGTAGAGGAGATCATGAGCCTCGCGTGGGTTCAAGAATCACCGAAATCCGTTGAGAAACGAGCGAGTTACGAGCGTTTAAAGCTTAGTTTTCTTAGAGAGAGGTTGGAGAACGAAAATCTAGAGAGAGAAGGGCTAGTGGCTGGAAATTATGAGAGAAAACACCTCATTTGGTGTTTATATACTCTCGTGGTATTCGGGTTCGTTTCGTTTGCTCGGTTCGCGTTTTCGTAGCGTTTCCGGAACTTTTACGCGATTTAAATAAAATAATTGTTATTCTCATCATTCTGATGAGTTTCAAAATTGTAAAAATGTAAAACAATATATTTTACATATTTTTATGTTTTGTTCGTTGTCAGATCGTTAAACAGATACAATTACGTGTATACCCGCAATCGCGTACGTTTTTCGATCGTATTATTTATTTATTGTCGTTTAATCATAATTATAAGTTCAACATTCGTATTGTTATGGATCGTCACCCATAATTATACTCAGTATCGCTTACGTATTACGATTTTTGTTTAATTAATTCGTTTGTCATACTATTCGTCTTAACACTACGCACTAACACTATCCCATTACACCGAACGCAGTATATGTATAGGGCATACCCCAGAGTCCAGCTACCTGCCTTATCTGACGCCGTCCCACCACTGTTTCGATATAATACGATAATGTTCTTGCCTAGCGAAATCAACTGTAAATAAATAATACATACTTGTTCCTATTAATTAAGATCCTATCACATACAAACACAATCATGAACATATGAATCACATTGACTGATTTGGACATGAATACACATTGTTCTAACACTGTTTACGACTATCATGACTAAATGTACAGATGTTACAGGAACCCAGACGCATTCCATGAAATAGTATAAGCCATCGGCTTTTACCTCAATTTGTTTCTCCATTCCCCTCAGTGATTCAGCCGCTAGGTTTTCTGCATTAAGCGCCTCCACTTGGGCAATACGTATCTGCTCAGGGATATTGGGATGGATGATGAGTTGTAAAGCTCGTACCCTCTTGCGTTTCGAGGTATTTTTCCGGCTTAAAGCATCAGCCACTACATTTGCCTTCCTCAGGTGATACTTAATAGCACACTCATAGTCGTTTAGGAGTTCGAGCCTTGTCGCATGTTCAGTTCCTTCTGCTCGAATATGTGTTGGAGACTCTTGTGATCAGTGTATATCGTACACTTTGTACCATACAGGTAGTGTCTCCAGATCTTGAGTGCGAATACCACGGCTCCAAGTTCCAAGTCGTGGGTGGTGTAGTTTTTCTCATGGACTTTTAGTTTTCGAGAAGCATATTCGATCACCTTCTCTCACTGCATCAGCACGCAGCCGAGCCCTTGTATCGAGGCATCGCAGTATACTACAAAGTCGTCTGTTCCATCAGGAAGAGATAAGATAGGTGCACTACAAAGCTTCTGCTTGAGAAGTTGAAATACAGCTTCTTGTTTGTCAGTCCAGAGATATTTCTTGTCTTTATGGGTTATGGTTGTAAGGGGTTGGGCTATTTTGGAGAATCCTTCAATAAATCGTCGATAATAGCCTGCCAAGCCTAGGAATCGTCGCACCTTAGTTGGGGTCTTTGGTGCTTCCCAGTTCTTGATCGCCTCTATCTAGGATTTATCCACATGAATCTCTTGTTCATTAACAACATGACCCAAGAATTGGACTTCTCGAATCTAGAAGTAACATTTGGAGAGTTTAGCGTACAGCTTTTCTTGTCGTAAAAGTTCAAGAGCCAATTGAAGATGCTCTTTGTGTTCTTCCTGGGTTTTGGAGTAGATGAGAATATCATCTATAAAGACAATGATAAACTTATCCAGATAAGGTTTGCACACTCTATTCATGAGGTCCATGAATACTGCAGGTGCATTAGTCAGCCCAAATGGCATGACCAAAAACTCATAATGGCCATACCGAGTGCGAAAAGCAGTCTTGGGGATATCTTCCTCCTGAATCCTTAGTTGGTGGTATCCAGATCGTAAATCGATCTTTGAGTAGTATCTCGATCCTTGCAGTTGATCAAACAGATCGTCAATGCGGGGTAAGGGGTAACGGTTCTTAATTGTCACTTTGTTCAACTCACGGTAGTCGATGCACATGCGAAACGTGCCATCCTTCTTCTTCACGAATAAGACCGGAGCTCCCCATGGTGAGAAGCTTGGTCTAATGAAACCCTTGTCCAACAGCTCCTGGAGTTGATTGGACAGTTCTTGCATCTCCGAAGGTGCAAGTCGATATGGTGCTCGTGCAATAGGTGCTGCTCCCGGCACGAGGTCTATGCGGAACTCTAATTGTCGAGGCGGTTGAAGTCCTGGTAGATCCTGAGGAAATACGTCGGGATAGTCGAATACGACTGGGATGTCTTCTATTCTATTCTCCTCTTCAGTCTTGTCGGTGATAAGCGCCAGAATGGCTGTGTATCCCTTTCGTAAGCATTTGTGAGCTTTCATGCACGAGATGATGTTCAGAGGAGTGTCGCTCCTTTCGCCTCTGATGTTTAAGGTTTCTCTACTAGGGAGAGGTATGCGCATAACCTTGTCGTGGCAAATGATCTCAGCTTGGTTTTCAGACAACCAATCCATGCCCACTACGACATCAAAATTTCCTAGTGTAACCGACATGAGGTCAATCTTAAATTTATGGCCTGCTAGCTCTAAAGTGCATTCTTTCAGAATATGCTTAGTCATAATCAATTTACCATCAGCTAGCTCTACTGTGTATTCAACCTCTAAGGGTATTGGGGTTATAACAAGTGATTCACTAAAATTCTTAGATATGAAACTTCTCTCAGCTCCAGTTGTGACATCTAGTACCTGATCGTCCGGCAAGTCCGTACGATATGTGTACTTTCACTTTTACTGTGTGTAAATACAATAGATGAACAGTGTTTGTGATAACAGAATTCAAAATACAAGAAACAGTTGTACGTATTTATGTGAAAACTTAAATACTGTAAGTACAATGATCACGATAAACAATAGTTGTTTGTATTTAGGTGAAAACCTAAGTGCAGTTAAGACAACGAATCAAGAAAGACAACAGTGTACAAGTAAACAACAAGAACATGTCGGTTGCGATCTGATATCCATAGATGACAGGAATCAGATGGCCGACAAATCAGTACGAAAACAATGTGAAAACTGGACGTTTAGTTGAGTCCTTCAGTGAGGAAATACAATTCAAACACAATTGCAGTGTTATTTCAGAATAATGAACTGACAGTGTGTTTGCGTGGGTTGCGATTCACACAAACATATCTGTGAGTTTAATGTTCTGAAATGATGACTCAAAGTAGAAAACAAAAGTTAGAAAGCAAATCCATCATCGTGTTCGTTCGGATGACGATTCGAACGAATACGCGCGAAGGCGACGTGATCTGACGAAACGAAAACAAAAACGATACGAACGATAATAATTTAAGAAAATATAATATTTTATGTTTTACAATTTAGAAACTCATCAAAAGTTAATTAAAGAAAACTATTTTATTTAAAATACATAAAATTACGCGTAACAATCCGGAAACGCAACGGAGACGAAAAAACGAGAAACCGAAACGAACCCGAATACCCTCGGGGTATTTAAAGGCTAAATGAGGCTTCCCACCTCATTTATTTCATCATTCTCTCTCTCTAAAAAGCCTTTCACGAACCTCTCTCTCTCTAGAAGAAAACCATCTTCAAATCATCATAACTCACTCGTTTGTGGACGAAATCGGACGTTCTTGGTGTCCAAACGAAGCTCTCAACGTCCTCTACAAGGAAGTACAACAGATCTGAGATTTGGTCCAGCCAACGAGGTATGGAAGCTTGAATCCCACGAAAAGTAGGGTTTTGTACCCTATTGTTGGACCACACACATAACCGGTTTTAGGACCACGTTTACTCGACCTTATGCCGTCATTTCAACACCACTTAGTATAGAACCAACTACCAGAAGGGCGAAGATGCTTTAGAACCATCTATTACAACGTGGGGGTGAAGAAGATGGTGAACAGTGGGTCGCATGGATGCAGGTAGCCGAACCTGAGCATGTTGGCCGAACCTCATCACTTGCGAACCTGCTAAGCAGTCTAACCCACGAGCCAGTCTTCACGAACCCATGTTGGACCAGCTTGTCATCAACCGAACCCTTCATCGTCAGCCGAACCTAGGGTTCGTCGATCACAACCACCGAACCTCCATGCTCTCTGCCAAACCTTACGAGTGCCGAACCTAGCATCATGATTCATGCGAACCTACATGCTCACGAACCCTAGGCTGTGGAACCTTGCACCCGCAAACTTTCTTTTGTCGAACCTATGTATGGGTGGCTAACCAGCATCCACGAATCTATGAGCTTTACATGTAACCCAGAGCCGATCCTTTCATCCTCAACAACCGAACCCCCGGCGAACCATTGATAACAGCCGAACCCAATAGTTGACCACGAACCTTTAAACTATCGAATCAAAGGTTTTGGCCGAACCTATGGGGGGATACTAAGAGGTTCGCTGACCTGTGTCTATGCGAATGCAACAACCATGGGCCTAACTCACTTCATCCAATCTAGTTATTAGTTCACATACTCATTGATCCAAGAGATCCAACCAACCCATGAACGGGTATTCGGCCAATAACACCATAGCCCAATCAGCCCATATACGTTTCATTTGGCCCAATTGATCTAAATAAATAAATTGCAATAAACACATCGGACTAGAAATTTAAGGGTAATATGCATGGAAACTATGGTCTTGATACTACAAAGGTGGCAAGCTTTAAATATAATGGAATTCAAAAGTCTAAATAGGATATTCTAAAGGTTTTAAACAAATGAATTCAAGGAGTCACGAAAAATAGAACAATGAGGACACAAAACTATGTTAAAAGATGTTAAAGATTGTTAACTTTCAATCTAAAAATCTAAGTTTAAACTTAGTACCTCCTTTGTTATGACATTAAAGAAAAAGAACACAAAACAAATAAATAAGTATATTAGCCTTAATTAATTGGGTTAGGGCTATCAAGATATTTAGTAAGCGAATTGGGCCGAATGATGACCAAGATTGAGAGGGTTAATCAACCCTAGGACCAACACATACACTCGCACAAATCCCTACGACTTATACTTATAAATTACAACAACATGAAATCAATACAGGATCATGAAAACAAACTCAAGTACAACAAAGAGCGCGTGCATTTCTTGTTTAAGCTAAGTCAACCACTGCAACTGCAAGGTGAGTTCATATGCCCCTTTTCTAATCATTAATTGATTTTAAACTCTCGGGGCTGAGAAACATGTTTACTTTTACTTATTTAAATGTTCCAGTTTAACATAATGCTTATACTTTGATTAGATAATACGGCTTGACTTATTATCATTTATCATTGTATGCATGCTTGTATGATCGTGATATGACAGGGATAACTAAGATGAATATGATAGTATAACTTCATAACTCATCAACACAATAGAATAACATAGTTGTAAGATTTTATTTTACAACACTTAGTTATTCTTACAAGAACAAACATTGAGAAAATCACAGGTGAACATGATGACAACAACAACGAAACACAAGAATGTTATGAAGATAATATATCTTTATAATAACATTCAACACTAGAGTTAAGTAAGTGTAATAAGACAAGTTCCTATAACACTTAGCTTACAACTCGATACATATTACAAGATAACATGGAACAACTATCATCCACCACCTGAGTCGACTAAGTGTAGTAAGACTAGTTCTTACTACAGTTTAGTGACAACATGGTGACTATCTGGAACACAACGAATGATAATCATGATAATGTAACTTCATGATAACAACATCATTCACACAACAAATAACATAATGTAATAAGACAAGTTCTTATTTAACTTTGTTAACCACAGTGAGAACGTACAACAACATTGATGAACACAATACAATTGATTACAATTGAACTGTCTGCATTATATCATTTCAATCACGTGCCATGTACTCAAGTTTGATCATTGTAAGTCCCTTCACAAATCACTGACCAGTTAGTTTGATGTGACTAAACCGACGATAGCATAGTGGTACCATAGGTTTGACGAACCTCTAGCTTGTAGGGCTAGTATGTTGATCGTACTCAATCATTGACTGGTAACGTATGACCGGTGACAGGGCTACTCAATTCATGGTCTGGAAAGCGACACAAGGTGATATTAATCTGCAGTTATAATTGTAATTAATCCACCACTTCTTGTTGATTAGTAGACTGAAGAATTTATTTTCTCTCAAGTCATATTACTTGTAACAGTTCGATGAGGTCTATGGTAATACAAAGTGGTAGAGGTAAATCGGATGCATTGTAATCTGATTATGTGAGGATTGCAATGGATTTCTTTTAGGCTCTATGCACTTCAAGTTGAGGACAAATGACAATTGGTTAACTAACACTCTTATTAATTTAAAGTGATTAATAGTTAAACCCTCAATAAATAGAATAATAACAAGGATCAGACTAACTTAAACTAATCTCCTTAATACACAAAAGGGTTTATCAATACTTCGGTTTGATAACTAAACCCCTATTATTATATTATTCTATACATGATACAACATGTGTATTACAAACGGGATGAAAAGGGTAGTCTACATCTTAACCTTGTTCTGTTCAGGACAGCCACTGATGTCGAGGGTAGTCTCCATCTTCTCGATCCACTGGATCAATCCAACGGCACCCTCACTGCCACTGAAACTAGGTGGCTTGCAACCTACAAAGTTCTTGTAGGCATAGTCCTGTTGCTGGCGGGTGTTACCGCTGCCCTCTCCAGATGAGTTGGCAACGTTGTTGCTGCTGTTTTTATTGATACGGTTCATCATCTCTGGAATCCCATCCCTCAGTTGGCTAGCCAGGAGAGTGTCCAATGCCACAGTAGCAGGGTCCAACTGATGAACCGGTGGTGGCGGTGGCGGAGGTGGAGGTGGAGGCGGTGGTAGATGTGGAGGAGAGTCAGGCGTGTCAGTGTAGAGGAATGAGGAGCAGAATCTTGAGGTGGTGGTAACAGAGGTGGTTGTCTTCTTGGCGGCATTCTGATCATAACCGAAAGAAAATCGGTTAGTGCAGTGATCAGAAGCAGAAGACATATGCAAATAGAATCCTATGTGACATGATCTCTATATGAAGGTCCCTAGGTTATAGTCTAGGCCAAACCGTATAAGAAATATGACCTATATTTCTCTATAACCATGGCTCTGATACCAATCTGTCACACCCCGGGCCGGCGGGAACGGATCGTGTTTTCCCGTTGGGCGGAAGGTTCCCGGGGCGCGATATCTTGAGTGATAATCAATTGATCAGATTGTTTACATAGCACATGATAATATCAATGAGAAATGCTAACACATCCATGATATAGAATTACAAGATTAAATTACAATGTATCGTTCATAATTTAATCAAGTAAATCTATCAAAAGAATCAGCGTAACTATATCTTGTATATGTACAAGATATACAAAAGATGATTCATTGTTCTTGTCACCAAAAGCATGCAACACAAAATAAAGCTAGCTCTTCTAACAGTTCACTAGCTTAATCCTTGCATGTATGTATCTACACCTGTTCATCACCTGAGAAAACATGTATTTAAACAAAGTCAACACTAGGTTGGTGAGTTCATAAGTAAGTTAATTGAAAACCTTGATTTATTCACATGCACAATCAAAATGTATATTATGTTACTTGTATGTCCTTTGTTCACTTGTTCACCTAATGGCTTCTCAATAGCTATATTTACAAGTAATATTTCATCCTAGTAGAATGCTTATATATAGGGCATATGTAAGGGAACTAAGCCCTAGCCAACATCCCACCACATCATTACTAGAACTCCACACTACTTGCAATACAACTATTGATTTCCATTCCCAAATCCATATGTTCATACCATTCTTGAATCACCTGTGATAACTTGTATAGAAAAATATAATGATGTAATTGTAGTTATCTAACCGAAGTTAGGTAACCATTATATATGATAAGGGTATTAGATTTATCAAATATGTTCCTTGTATTATTCTATAATCGTGGCGTTAACTGTTGTTACACTTTTAAATATTAATAGTGTTAGTTAACCTCTTGCAATTTGTTCTTGAACTATAGTGCATAGAGCCTAAAAGGAATCCATTGAAATCCTCACGTAATCAGATTTTCAATGCATCCGATTTACCTCTACCACCTTGTATGTCTAGTGTCCTCAACGAAATCAATTACTAGTAGTGTAACATGAGAGAAGATCACTTTCTCAACCTACTAGTCAATAGGATTTCCGCTGGATTAATTACTTATCACTGCAGATTAATATCACCATGTGACGCTTTCCAGAACCTGACTTGAGGTCGCCCTGTCACCGGTCATACATTACCGGCCAATGAATCAATACGATCAACATACTAGCCCTACAAGCTAGAGGTTTGTCAAACCTATGGTACCATTATGCTATTGTCGGTTTAGTCACGTCAAACTAACTGGTCAGCGAATTAAAGGGTCTTACATGATCAACTTCTACAATTGGCACATGATTGAAGTGATATAATACAACAGGTCAATAGTAACTAATTGTAATTGTGTTCATCTGTATTATTGTTCTCCTTCTCATATGTTCTCCGTGTTATTAACAAAGTTAAATAAGAACTTGTCTTATTACATTATGTTAATTATTTGAGCGAATGATGTTGTTATCATGAAATTACATTATCATGATTATCATTCCTTGTTTCATGTTCCCTTGTAATATGTGTTGAGTTGTATAGCTAAGTGTTAAAAGGTCTTGTCCTATTACACTTACTTAACTCTTGTGTCGAATGTTATTACTAAGATATGTAATATCTTTATAACATTCATTTTTTCCTTGTGATTGTTCCAATGTCTGTTTATGTAAGAATAACTGAGTGTTATAAGATAGAATCTTATAACTATATTATTCTAATTTGTCAATGAGTTAATAAGATATACTATCCTGTTCATCTGGATATCCATATCTTGTTATGATCATACAAGCATGCATACAGTGATAAGCGATAATAAACAATTAAGTATTATCTAAATCAAAGTATAAATAACACGTTAAGTAGAACTTTTAAATAAATAAAAGTATAACATGTTTCTCAGCCCCGAGGTTTTAAAATTAGTTAAGATTAAAGTAAAAGGGGCACATGAACTCACCTTGTTGTTGTAGGGTTGACTTAGCTTAAAAGAATGAAGACACGCGCTCCTTGGTTGTATTTGTTGTGTTTTCACGCTCCTGTATTGATTTCATGTGATTGTAACTTATAAGTGTTGATTGTAATTGATTTGTGTGTGTGTGTTGGTGTTAACCCTAACTTGTTTATCACTCGTGTGTCTCGGTCTCAGTCTTTGTTATTTGGCCCAACTAGCTTGCAAATCAACTCAATAGTACTCAACCCACTTGTTTTAACTTAGCACTCTTTCGATTATTAATGCATCTTTTACTTGAATTGTTATCATGAAAAACATATTCTAAGTATAAAACTTAAGATTATTGTCTAACAACTTCGAAATGTCATATTTTATGTTTTATGATCCAATCCAATTTTTGTTATCTTTTGTAGTAAAACACTATGTCTTTCTCCTGTGGGTCGATTGTTATTGAGTCGAAGTGAATTACGGGTCGAATAAAGCATGGCTTCGAGCCAATCGGTTGGGCCAAATATTATGTTGGGCTTCCCGAAGTGTTGAACCCAAATGAAAAGGACTCGTTCAAGGATGTGAGCCGAATTACATGGATTTGGGCCTAGTGTATTAAGATTGGGCGGGTGTGCATAGCTTAGGCCGAAGTTCACTCGGTTCATGTTGGGCCCAAAGCGGTGTGGGCCAAGGCAATAGAGGGTTGGGCCGGAACTAATAGGTTGTTGGGCCGAGAATCACATGGGTCACTCGAGTCCCTTGGGCCGATTGTATCGACATGGATTGATTGGGTTTGCTTGGGTTTGGGCCGAAAATCATGTGTGAGTTTAGAATTTGGTTACATGTATTCGACTGGAAATCAAATGGCTTCGGCTCCCATGGAGCGAACCTCTGAGGTTTGTGCAGCTATAGGTTCGGCCAAGTGGAATAAGCACAGGGTTCGTGAGCCATTGAAATAGGTTCGTCTAGCATAGGAGCTGCAGTAGGGTTCGTAGGGTCTGTCTTGCTAGGAAGGTTCGGGGTGGTTAGGCTCGTCTGACCAACATGGTTTGCCTCCCGTATGGTTCGTCAATCATGCAGCAATGGTTCGCGAGTGGTCATGCTCATCCTCACAGGTTCGCCGGTCATGATAGTAGGTTCGTGGTGGTGCTTTCTGCATAGGATGAAGGTTCGGCTACCCAATGCCGGCCCAGCACAGGTTCGTTTGACTTTTCCTTCGTGAGTCCCTCATCGTGTAGCACCATCATCAACCTCCAATCATCTACCAAGCTCGAACTGTAGTATTTCTAAGTGTAGATGTGATTTCGAAGATGTAAGAACCGACTATTCGTGTGTGTATCAAAACCCATGTGAAAACCCTAATTTTCGTTACTTTCCTTGAGTCATACCTCGAATTCTAGCGGCTAACTTTCCAGATCGGTTGTCCTTTCTTGAAGGGGAGATCGAGAGCTTCGCGTGGGTTCAAGAATCACCGAAATCCGTTGAGAAACGAAGGAGTTACGTGCGTTTGAAGCTTGAACTTTTTAGTGAGAGAGAGGGTTCGTGAATGGCATTTAGAGAGAGGTGAGAGCTGAATTTTATGAAGAAAATGGCTCATTTAGGGCTTTTATACTAAGGGTGGTGTTCGGGTTTGTTTCGGTTGCTCGGTTCGCGTTTTTGTCGCGTACTCGGAACTTTACGCGTAATTAATTGTAATAAATAAAAGAAGACTATTTTAAATAAATTGATGAGTTTCAAAATTGTAAAAATGTTAAATATTTTATTTTATTAAATTAATCTCGTTCGGGTCGTTTTTCGTTTTCGTTTCGTCGGATCGCGTCACCATCACGCGTATTCGTTCGAATCGTCATTCGAACGAACACAACAATGGTTTTGCTTTCCGACTTTTGTTTTCTACTTTCCAGTCATCATTTCAGAACGTTAAACTCACAGATATGTTTGTGTGAATCGTCACCCACGCAAACACCCTGTCAGTTCGTTATTCTGCAACGACACTGAATTATTGTTTTAACTTGCATTTCCTCGTTGTCGGACACAACTAAACCTCCTGATATCACATTGTTTTCATATTGAATTGTCGGCCATCTGATTCCTATCATCTATGGATATCAGATCGCAACCGATTTGTTTTTGTCATTCGCTTGAACATCGTTGTTTCTCATGTTTAGTTGTGTTAACTGTACTTAGGTTTTCACTTGAATACACACAACTAATGTTTCAATTGAGTGTTGTACTTACAGTATTTAAGTTTACACAAAAATACGTACAACTGTTTCTTGTATTTAGGATTCTGTTAATACAAGTACTGTTTATAAACATGTATGTACACATAGTTACTGTTAAAAGTACACATACCGTACGGATTTGCCGGCCGGTCCGGTACTACTAGTCACAGTCTCCCCTTGTTAAAGAAATTTCGTCCCGAAATTTAAGCATAAAGGTCGGGCTTTACTTCTCGAACAGGTGGGGATACTTTGCTTTCATGTTGTCCTCGCGCTCCCAGGTAAATTCTGGTCCACGCTTGGAGTTCCATCAAACTTTTACAATAGGGATACAGCTTCGTTTCAGTTTCTTAACTTCACGTTCCATAATCTCTACAGGTTCTTCAATGAAATGTAGTTATTCATCAACTTGTATCTCTTCCAATGGTATGATCGATGTTTCATCTGCTAAGCACCTCTTGAGATTTGATACATGAAACACATCGTGTACTCCGCTGAGCTCATCAGGGAGCCTGAGTCTGTATGCCACAGGACCTATGTGTTGAGTAATCTCAAACGGTCCGACATATCTAGGTGCTAGCTTGCCCTTAGCCCCAAACCGAACTACGCCTTTCCATTGGGACACTTTCAACATGACTCGGTCACCCACATCGAATTCCAAAGGCTTGCGCCGTTTGTCTGCGTAACTCTTTTGGCGGCTACGTGTTGCTTGTAATCTCTGTTGTATCTGGGCTATCTTATCAGTAGTTTCCTGAATAAGTTCCGGCCCAGTTATTCTGTTGTCTCCCACTTCGGTCCAAAAAATTGGAGACCGACATTTTCTACCATGGAGTGCTTCAAATGGAGCACATCCGATGCTGCTGTGGTAGCTATTGTTGTAGGAGAACTCAATGAGAGGTAAGTGTGTGTCCCAACTTCCACCGAAGTCTTGGATGCATGTTCTCAACATATCCTCTAGGGTTTGAATGGTGCGCTCGCTTTGTCCATCTGTTTGAGGATGATAAGCAGTGCTCAAGTTAGCACTTGTCCCTAAGGATTGTTGTAATGATTGCCAGAACCGCGAAGTAAATCGACTGTCCCGGTCCGAAATAATAGACAGTGGCACCCCGTGCCTTACTACTATTTCATCGATGTATAGTCTCGCTAGTTTCTCCATCTTGTACGTCTCTCTGATTGGCAAGAAGTGTGCGGACTTGGTCAATCGATCAATGATGACCCAAATCGAATCGTGTCCGCTGGAAGTGCGGGGTAGCTTGGTAATGAAGTCCATAGCTATTTGTTCCCACTTCCATTGTGGCATCTCCGGTTGTTCCAGCAAACCCGAAGGTTTCTGGTATTCTGCTTTGACTTTGGCACATGTGATGCATTTGCCAACATAAGTGGCAACATCCTTCTTCATACCCGGCCACCAATAAAACGACCTAAGATCTTGGTACATCTTATCGGCACCAGGATGAACTGAGTAACGTGACTTGTGTGCCTCGTCAAGTATGAGGGTTCGAAGTTCATCTACTGCTGGAATCCAAACACAATCCAGATAATAGATAACTTCATCTTGTTTGGTCTTGAAATGTTTCTCGGCTCCAAAATGGAGCTCGCGTTTCAGATTGTCTCGTGCGAATGCCTCTTGTTGTGCTTGTAGTATGTGATCTCTCAAACTTGTTTGCATGGTCATTCCCATTGCTCGAACGCGTAAGGGTTTGACTCTTTCCTTCCGGCTCAAAGCATCTGCAACAACATTTGCTTTGCCTGGATGGTATTTGATCACACAATTGTAATCGTTCAGGAGCTCAACCCAACGTCTCTCTCTCTCATGTTAAGCTCCTTCTGATCAAATATGTGTTGTAAGCTCCTGTGATATGTGAAAATTGTGCATTTGGTACAATACAGGTATGTCTCCAAATCTTTAAAGCAAAGACAACAGCTCCCAGTTCGAGATCATGTGTCGCGTAATTCTTCTCATGTATCTTCAGCTGTCGTGAGGCACAAGCAATAACTTTGTCTCGTTGCATCAAAACACATCCGAGTCCCTGATGGGAAGCATCACAATAAACTACAAAGTCATCATTGCCTTCTGGGAGTGTTAAGATTGGAGCATTGCACAATCTTTGTTTCAATGTCTGGAATGCCTCCTCTTGTTTCTGTGTCCACACAAAAGGTTCAGACTTCTGTGTGAGCTTGGTGAGAGGCAATGCTATCTTAGAGAAATTCGAAATGAATCTCCTGAAATAACCTACCAATCCCAAGAATGATCGGATCTCTGTTGGTGTTGTGGGCACATCCCAGTTCTTGATTGCTTCAATCTTGGAAATATCCACTTGAATACCATTACTGTTAATCACGTGACCCAAGAACTGAACTTCTCTTAACTAAAATTCACACTTGGAGAATTTGGCATAGAGTCGTTCCTCCTTTTGGAGTTCCAAGACTGTCTTGAGGTGTTGCTCATGTTCCTTCTCGTTCTTTGAATAAATCAGTATATCATCAATGAAGACGATAACAAACTGATCTAAGTATGGCTTGCACACCCGGTTCATCAAATCCATGAACACAGCCGGTGCGTTCGTCAGTCCGAATGGCATCACCATGAATTCGTAGTGACCATATCGGGTACGAAAGGCCTTCTTTGGTATGTCTTCCTCTTGAATCCGGAGTTGATGATAGCCTGATCTCAGGTCTATCATTGAAAAGTATTGTGCTCCCTGTAACTAATCAAACAAATCATCAATCCTCGGTAACGGGTACCGATTCTTGATGGTGAGTTTGTTGAGCTCTCTGTAATCAATGCACATCCTGAAAGTTCCATCCTTCTTTTTCACAAAAAGAACCGGAGCTCCCCACGGGGAAAAACTCAGTCGGATGAATCCTTTATCGAGTAGCTCTTGTAATTGATTGGACAACTCCTGCATCTCCGATGGTGCAAGTCTATAAGGAGACTTAGCTACAGGAGTCGCTCCCGGAATCAAATCGATTCGGAACTGCACTGATCTCTCGGGCGGCAGTCCCGGTAAGTCATCCGGAAACACGTCCGCATAGTCTCTCATAACTGGTACATCTTGAATCTTGATCGCTTTCTTGTCTTTCTTGATCACGTGAGCTAGAAATGCCACGCATTGTTTTCGTAAATACTTGCGAGCCTTCATGCACGATATTATCTTGACACTGCGTTTCGCTTGGCCTCCACGAATCTCCAAGACCTCACTGTTCTCCACTGGAATGCGTAGTAGTTTATCGGAACAAATGAACTCAACTCGGTTAAGAGATAGCCAATCATTTCCAATAATGATGTCGAAACTGCCCAGCTCCATCGGTATCAAGTCGATGGAAAATGTGTGATCGCCAAGTGTTAGTGGGCAATTCCTAAATATTGTGTCTACTGTGATCTGTCTGCCGTTTGCTATCTCAATAGTGTAAGGGGAGTCTAACAATTCCTTATCATAATTAAGATGGCATGCAAAGTTGGATGAGATAAAATTCTGATCCGCACCAGTGTCAAATAATATAGATGCATAGAAGTCAGATAAGAGAAATGTACCCGTGATCACGTTCGGGTCTTGTCGAGCTGCAGCTGCTTCGATCTGGAAGGCTCGTCCTCTTGGTGCTTGAGCCCTTTGTTGATTTCTTTTGGGATAATCCCGAGAAAAGTGTCCAGGTTCGCCACAGTTGTAGCAAGACCTGTGATCAACAGCAGCAGTAGTAGTTGCATTGTTGTTTCTGTTTGGAGTTCCCGTGCTCCTACAGCGGTTTGCCCAATGGCCAAACTTTCCACAGTTTGTGCATTGCATGCACTGAGTGTTTGGCGCGTGATGATACTGGCAAGTGTTGCACAAAGGTGCAGTGCCAGTGTAGGGCTTTCTGACTTGCAGTGGTGGTGGTAGATTGAGCATTGGAGTTTGAGTAGTAGCAGCAAAGTTTCTAGCCACCTTTCGTTTCTTTGTTGGCCTCTTATCCAGCTTCCTTGAAGTTCCAGCTTTGGCTGAGTCAGCCTCTTTCTTGAAGTGACCAGAAGCAACCATCATATCTGTCAGAGATGCTGACAGTGTAACAGCTAACTCCATGGTAGTATGGTGGGCAGAAATCACATGCCCCCGGATGCTGGGCGGTAATCCACCAATGTACCGCTCTATTCTCTTCTCTAGTGTTGGCACAACGGCAAGTGCCAAAGTGGCTATATCATGAAATCGTGTGGTGTAGGCCAGATGCCCAGCACCAATCATCTCCAGGTTAAGCAGTTCAGTCTCAACCTTCTTTAGTTCATTTCTTGGGCAAAACTATGCCCGCAGCAAGGCCTTGAATTCATCCCACGGCATAGCCTGGGCCTCGTCCCGACCTCTGATCGAAACTTGAGCGTTCCACCAAGTCAACGCTCTCTTGTGAAATGATCCAGCAGCATACTTAACCTTGTTCTGTTCAGGACAGCCACTGATGTCGAGGGTAGTCTCCATCTTCTCGATCGATTGGATCAATCCAACGGCACCCTCACTGCCACTTAAACTAGGTGGCTTGCAACCTACAAAGTTCTTGTAGGCATAGTCCTGTTGCTGGCGGGTGTTACCGCTGCCCTCTCCAGATGAGTTGGCAACGTTGTTGCTGCTGTTGTTATTGATACGGTTCATCATCTCGGGAATCACATCCCTCAGTTGGCTAGTCAGGAGAGTGGCCAATGCCACTGTAGCAGGGTCCAACTAATGAACCGATGGTGGCGGAGGTGGAGGTGGAGGCGGTGGTAGATGTGGAGGAGAGTCAGGCGGAGTCAGTGTAGAGGAATGAGGAGCAGAATCTTGAGGTCATGGTAACAGAGGTGGTTGTCTTCTTGGCGGCATTCTGATCATAACCGAAAGAAAATCGGTTAGTGCAGTTATCATAAGCAGAAGACATATGCAAATAGAATACTATGTGACATGATCTCTATATGAGGGTCCCTATGTTATAGTCTAGGCCAAACCGTATAAGTAATATGACCTATGTTTCTCTATAACCTTGGCTCTGATGCCAATCTGTCACACCCCGGGCCGGCGGGAACGGATCGTGTTTTCCCGTCGGACGGAAGGTTCCCGGGGCGTGATATCTTGAGTGATAATCAATTGATCAGATTGTTTACATATCACATGATAATATAAATGAGAAATGCTAACACATCCATGATATAGAATTACAAGATTAAATTACAATGTATCGTTCATAATTTAATCAAGTAAATCTATCAAAAGAATCAGTGTAACTATATCTTGTATATGTACAAGATATACAAAAGATGATTCGTTGTTCTTGTCACCAAAAGCATGCAACACAAAATAAAGCTAGGTTTTCTAACAGTTCACTAGCTTAATCCTTGCATGTATGTATCTACACCTGTTCATCACCTGAGAAAACATGTATTTAAACAAAGTCAACACTTGGTTGGTGAGTTCATAAGTAAGTTAATTGAAAATCTTGATTTATTCACATGCATAATCACAATGTATATTATGTTACTTATATGTCCTTTGTTCACTTGTTCACACAATGGCTTCTCAATAGTTATATTTACAAGTAATATTTCATCCTAGTAGAATGCTTATATATAGGGCATATGTAAGGGAACTAAGCCCTAGCCAACATCCCACCACATCATTACTAGAACTCCACACTACTTGCAATACAACTATTGATTTCCATTCCCAAATCCACATGTTCATACCATTCTTGAATCACCTGTGATAACTTGCATATAATAATATAATGATGTAATTGTAGTTATCTAACCGAAGTTAGGTAACCATTATATATGTTAAGGATATTAGATTTATCAAATCTGTTCCTTGTATTATTCTATAATCGTGGGGTTAACTGTTGTTACACTTTTAAATACTAAGAGTGTTAGTTAACCTCTTGCAATTTGTTCTTGAACTATAGTGCATAGAGCCTAAAAGGAATCCATTGAAATCCTCACGTAATCATATTTTCAATGCATCTGATTTACCTCTACCACCTTGTATGTCTAGTGTCCTCAACGAAATCTATTACTAGGAGTGTAACATGAGAGAAGATCACTTTCTCAACCTACTAGTCAATAGGATTTTCGTTGGATTAATTACTTATTACTGCAGATTAATATCAACATGTGACGCTTTCCAGAACCTGACTTGAGGTCGCCTTGTCACCGGTCATACGTTACCGGCCAATGAATCAATACGATCAACATACTAGCGCTACAAGCTAGAGGTTTGTCAAACCTACGGTACCACAATGCTATCGTCGGTTTAGTCACGTCAAACTAACTGGTCAGCGAATTAAAGGGTCTTACATGATCAACTTGTACAATTGGCACATGATTGAAGTGATATAATACAACAGGTCAATAGTAACTAATTGTAATTGTGCTCATCTGTATTATTGTTCTCCTTGTCATATGTTCTCTGTGTTATTAACAAAGTTAAATAAGAACTTGTCTTATTACATTATGTTAATTATTTGAGCGAGTGATGTTGTTTTCATGAAATTACTTTATTATGATTATCATTCCTTGTTTCATGTTCCCTTGTAATATGTGTTGAGTTGTAAAGCTAAGTGTTAAAAGGTCTTGTCCTATTACACTTACTTAACTCTTGTGTCGAATGTTATTACTAAGATATGTAATATCTTTATAACATTCATTTGTTTGCCTGTGATTGTTCCAATGTCTGTTTATGTAAGAATAACTTAGTGTTATAAGATAGAATATTATAACTATATTATTCTAATGTGTTGATGAATTAATAAGATATATTATCTTGTTCATCTGGATATCCCTGTCATGTTATGATCATACAAGCATGCATACAACGATAAGCGATAATAAACAATTAAGTATTATCTAAATCAAAGTATAAATAACACGTTAAGTAAAACTTTTAAATAAATAAAAGTATAACATGTTTCTCAGCCCCGAGAGTTTAAAATCAGTTAAGATTAAAGTAAAAGGGGCGTATGAACTCACCTTGTTGTTGTAGGGTTGACTTAGCTTAAAAGAATGAAGACACGCGCTCCTTGGTTGTATTTGTTGTGTTTTCACGCTCCTGTATTGATTTCATGTGATTGTAACTTATAAGTATTGATTGTAATTGATTTGTGTGTGTGTGTGTTGGTGTTAACCCTAACTTGTTTATCACTCGTGTGTCTCGGTCTCAGTCTTTGTTATCTGGCCCAACTAGCTTGCAAATCAACTCAATAGTACTCAACCCACTTGTTTTAACTTAGCACTCTTTTGATTATTAAAGCATCTTTTACTTGAATTGTTATCATGACAAACATATTCTAAGTATAAAACTTAAGATTATTGTCTAACAACTTCGAAATGTCATATGTTATGTTTTATGATCCAATCCAATTTTTCTTATCTTTTGTAGTAAAACACTATGTCTTTCTCCTGTGGGTCGATTGTTATTGAGTCGAAGTGAATTACGGGTCGAATAGAGCATGGCCTCGGGCCAATCATTTGGGCCAAATAATATGTTGGGCTTCCCGAAGTGTTGAACCCAAATGAAAAGGACTCGTTCAAGGATGTGAGCCGAATTACATGGATTTGGGCCTAGTGTACTAAGAGTGGGCCGGTGTGCATAGCTTAGGCCAAAGTTCACTCGGTTCATGTTGGGCACAAAGCGGTGT
Source organism: Mikania micrantha (assembly GCA_009363875.1). NCBI lineage: Eukaryota > Viridiplantae > Streptophyta > Magnoliopsida > Asterales > Asteraceae > Mikania > Mikania micrantha. Next base: position 20,571,750 of record CM018685.1, read on the forward strand.
GGGCCAAGGCAATAGAGGGTTGTGCCAGAACTAATAGGTTGTTGGGCCGAGAATCACATAGGTCACTCGAGTCCCTTGGGCCGATTGTATCAACATGGATTGATTGGGGTTGCTTGGCTTTGGGCCGAAAATCATGTGTGAGTTTAGAATTTGGTTACATGTATTCGACTGGAAATCAAATGGCTTCGGCTCCCATGCAACGAACCTCTAAGGTTTGTTCAGCTATAAGTTCGGCCAAGTGGAATAAGCATAGGGTTCGTGAGCCATTGAAATAGGTTCGTCTAGCATTGGAGCTGCAGTAGGGTTCGTAGGGTCTGTCTTGCTAGGAAGGTTCGGGGGTGGTTAGGCTTGTCTGACCAACATGGTTCGCCTCCCGTATGGTTCGTCAATCCTGCAGGAATGGTTCGCGAGTGGTCATACTCATCCTCACAGGTTCGCCCGTCATGATAGTAGGTTCGTGGTGGTGTTTTCAGCATGGGATTAAGGTTCGGCTACCCAATTCCGGCCCAGCACAGGTTCGTTCGACTTTTCTTTCGTGAGTCCCTCATCGTGTAGCACCATCATCAACCTCCAATCATCTGCCAAGCTCGAACTGTAGTATTTCTAAGTGTAGATGTGATTTCGAGGGTGTAAGAACCGGCTATTCGTGTGTGTATCAAAACCCATGTGAAAACCCTAATTTTCGTTACTTTCCTCGAGTCATACCTCAAATTCTAGCTGCTAACTTTCCAGATCAGTTTTACTTTCTTGAAGGGGAGATCGAGAGCTTGGCGTGGGTTCAAGAATCACCGAAATCCGTTGAGAAACGAAGGAGTTACGTGCGTTTGAAGCTTGAACTTTTTAGTGAGAGAGAGGGTTCGTGAATGGCATTTAGAGAGAGGTGAGGGCTGAATTTTATGAAGAAAATGCCTCATTTTGGGCTTTTATACTAAGGGTGGTGTTCGGGTTTGTTTCGTTTTCTCGGTTCGCGTTTTTGTCGCGTATTCGGAACTTTACGCGTAATTAATTGTAATAAATAAAAGAAGACTATTTTAAATAAATTGATGAGTTTCAAATTGTAAAAATGTTAAATATTTTATTTTATTAAATTAATCTCGTTCGGGTCGTTTTTCGTTTTCGTTTCGTCGGATCGCGTCACCATCGCGCGTATTCGTTCGAATCGTCATTCGAACGAACACGACAATGGTTTTGCTTTCCGACTTTTGTTTTCTACTTTCCAGTCATCATTTCAGAACATTAAACTCACAGATATGTTTGTGTGAATCGTCACCCACGCAAACACCGTGTCAGTTCGTTATTCTGCAACGACACTGAATTATTGTTTTAACTTGTATTTCCTCACTGTCGGACTCAAATAAACCTCCTGATATCACATTGTTTTCACATTGAATTGTCGGCCATCTGATTCCTGTCATCTATGGATATCAGATCGCAACCGATTTGTTTTTGTCATTCGCTTGAACATCGTTGTTTCTCATGTTTAGTTGTGTTAACTGTACTTAGGTTTTCACTTGAATACACACAACTAATGTTTCAATTGAGTGTTATACTTACAGTATTTAAGTTTACACAAAAATACGTACAACTGTTTCTTGTATTTAGGATTCTGTTAATACAAGTATTGTTTATAAACATGTATGTACACATAGTTACTGTTAAAAGTACACGTACCGTACGGATTTGCCGGCCGGTCCGGTACTAGTTGTCACATTTGTGTTGCGTACTTTTGGGATGACAAAACTATGAATCATCTTTTGTATATCTTGTACAGATACAAGATATAAACTCATTGATTCTTTTGATTAGATTTACTTAGTTAAATTATGAGGAAACAATGAAATTTAACTTTGTAATTCTATTTCATTGTCATGTTAGCATTTCTCGTTTATTTATCATGTGCTATGTAAACAATGTGAGAATTTCGATTATCACAATGATATCACGCCCCGGGAACCTTTCGCCCGGCGGGAAAGTCGATCCAGCCCGTCGGCTCGGGGTGTGACACCAGTATCAAACAATACAGAAGTATAATGATCGTTCAAGAGATATGTACCTGTTGCAAGGTTGGGATCGTTTTTGGCCTCCTTAGCCCCGATCATGAAGGCTCGTCCCTTCGCGCCGTTGTTGTTCCCGTTGTTGTTCTTCAAATGTGGGCAGTGTAACACCAGTGCCGGAACCGTCACCGAAACAGTGATCTCTACAGTACATGAACAGTAAAACAGGTACGAGTCATATACATATCAGTATGTTTCATTATTCATATCATTTATCATTATCATTCTGTGTGTTCATCGAACAAATTCAGAAACATTTAACAGAAGCAAAGTTCATAAATAGGGTTCTTGAGTCAGATAATCATTTGACAATATAGAACCATCAGGTGATTATTTGTTTAGGATTTATTATGTATAAACGTATGCGAGACTTTAAAGAACAAAATACACGAATATTGTTAAGTGAATGCTAAACCGACGGGTTATTCGTAGAGGTGACGATCTGTACGAATATATCTGAAAGTTTAACGTTCTGAATGATATTCTATAATTAGAAAACAAGAATGAAAAGTATAGTTATCGTCGTGTTCGTACGAGTGACGATTCGAACGAATACGCGCGACGACCGTACATTTCGATTTAAACAGTAAATTAATAATTTAAATTTGAAACAAATGAGAAGATATTAGTTAATTTATTAGGAATCACAACCTAAAATAATTAAATAAATCCTAGTTTATAAATCGGGTCGTTTCGTCGCGAAAAACTACGCGAAACGACATGTTACGCGAAACCGAACGAGACCGAACGACCAGGTATTTTGCTAAACCTTTAATGCTAGCATTTATGTCCCAACAACCTACACCAACCTCCCTTCTCATTCTCAATCTCGTCACTCTCTCTCTCTAGCACTCTCTCTCTCTCTAGAAATTTTAACTCCTCACTACGATTGGGAGCTCGATTCAAGCAGGATTCAAGCAAGATTGGTGTCAAAACGATCATCACACTACAAGGATTAAGGAAGTACAAGAATTTCACGAGGTTACCCACTGATTTCAAGGTAAATATTCATTTTATTTTCTGGTTTTAGAGGGTTTTCTCAAGCTCTTGTGGTTTGATATTATGACCGACATTAGGCACTTGGAACACTTAGATCAGGTTATCACATGGGTTAGGAACTGTTAGTGCGAACTTGTAACAGGTTTAACATTCTGGGATGAAGGTGATGGTGCTCAAACCACGACAGGTTCGTGGGATTATAGGCCGAACCTTTCCTCAACAACCGGCCGAACCCGTACCAACTTAGCCGAACCATCTCCTGCTACAACGAACCTATGGAGTTTCTGCAACGAACTCTGCAAGCCCTGAGTCATGAACCCTGCGACCTGCACCGAACCCTGCTGGCCACGTGCACCGAACCTGTTAACATAACCACCAGCCGCAACAAACCCCTTAGTTGTCGAGAGAACCCTTACTTGCGGCCGAACCTTTGTCCACAATACAACCGAACCTTAGCATCCAAGCCATACTATCCCGAACCTTAGACAAAGTGTCACGAACCTAGGGTGACGAGCCTTTAACCCCGAACCTTGGAGGCTGGACTTAGGATCATGCGAACCATGGGACGAACCTTAGGACTTGTGAGCTAGTATGGCCGAACCCTAAAGGTTCATGGGAGTTTTGATGTAGCCAAACCCTACCTGGAACACATAGGTTCGCTGATAAGAGGCTGATGGGAATCGGTTCTCGACAAAATCATAGGATATAAGGAACATACATGTATGGAATACATCTAGGATGTGCATGGGAACCCACGTAATCTATACATAGGTGAAACAACTTAGAATTTTGCATGAATTCATGGGTTAGGGAGTTCTATAATAAGATCATTCTTAACATACTATAACAATTCAACATGAGTTGTTAAGGGACATAAGGTGGCTAAACAAACGGCTAATATTCTTGCATAATAGTGAGAATCAAAAGTTCAAGTTGTGTAAGCAATTGGAAATCAAAGATATTCAATTGGGCCGAAGTGGGCCCAATGGGGCTTAATTAGCCCAACACACATCAAATGTTTATTTAGACTCAAGTAATGACGTTTAATTAATATGAAGACGTTGTGAATTTATTAAAACTTAATTTAATACTTTTCTAAAATTTTAGTTAAATTGAAATGTAAATTATAAATGTTATTGGTTTCCTTTAAGTTTATGTAATTATAAAAGTTGTTGTAATATCATTGATTGGGATTTTGTTGTAAAATAGACAAGGTCACTGTCTGGTTTTGAACTAAAAACAAAGGAAACTCTGCCGAAATTTTCTAAAATATAAAAGTAAGTTATTATAATTAATCATGGGATTTGGGATCATAGGGAGGGTAATTAAGATAGATTAGATCTTAGATACATTTAGTACTAAGACACTTAGTTGCACACACAACAAGACCCAACCTTAGGCACACCGATTACTACGCGTACTTATTGTATTCGAATTATAACTCAGGAACTGAAGAAGCCTAGCTACAAACAAGAGCGCGCATTTTGTGTTAGATCAATTACATAACAGCACAGGTGAGTTCATTGCCCCTTTACTAAACATTTTTGTTTTAAAACGCGGGGCTGAGAAGCATGCGTAAACTGTTTTATGTAAACTGTGTAATTAAATGCTTTTATTTATTATATGTTTTACATATATATGTTGTTGATACTCTTAGACTCCTGTCTAGGAAATTGTTAAACAGATCAAATAATCAAATTAATTAAAGTACTCTTATGAGTAATACTTTAAATTTAAACTCTAAATCAACCCTTAGTCCATCAAGCCCAAATTCAAGAATCTAAATTCAAAGTGAAATCAAATGAACAGAATCAAAGAATCAAATTCAAAGGAAATCCAATTCAGTGTGGAATCTGAGAACAAAGAATCATAATCAAATCAATTATCATTGTAAATCATGGGAATTCTAAAGATCAAGATCAAGAGACTCAAGGAATCAGAAATCATAAATGTGTGTGAATCATGAAAATAGTGAAATCATTATGATCTAATGAAATCATTAATATTCAAGTTAAGGTGGATGTCAGTTGTATAGGGAATCAAGACCACGTGTAACACACATATAAAGTCCCTCTCAGATGCAGAAGACCTTTGGGTCAGGCTGTAACGGGCAATAACATGAATGATCAAATGAAATCAACATCAAACTCAAAATCAAGAGAATCAAGAGATCAAGAATCAAAGGATATCCTTAAAGTCCCACTCAGATGCAGAAGACCATTGGGTCAGGCTGTAACGGGCAAAACATTAAAATCCCGCTCAGTTCAGGTTTGCTCCTTGTGAGTTATACCTGACATGGGTCACGTGTGAGAGGTTACAACTTGGACAACCACCAACAACTAAGTCTAATTGATTGAGTCAAATAAGGCCCAATCATCATGTCTTAGTTGTATTTAAATGTTTTATTTAATTATTTTATTAAATATTCAACATTTTATTTCTATCACTGACTTTTGGGAAATCATATATCTATGAGGAACTTAAGAGGATCAAAGGTAAATCAAGTTTTGGAAAAACATAATTCAAATCAGAGGTTTGTAGGGTAAAAATGCTTAATTATCATTAACAACAGTGTCATATGCGTATTAGTATGTGGTGGGATGGCGTCTGGGCGGGCTTGTAGGCTCGACTCAGGGGTATGCCCTATATATAAACATACCGATATGGATATTACATTGAAGTTAATGAGGTTAGGGTCTTTACCGACAGGGATTTTCAGATCATTTCCAAATCATTTTCAAATAATAAACTATATGAACTCACCAACCATGTGTTGACTTTATTTTTGCATGACTTCTCAGGTGACGAACAGGTCAACTGAAAAGTTGTTTCTTTTGGACTAGGTTACATATAGAGGACCTAGCTTTTGGACCTGCATATTTTTGGACATCATACACCATTATTTTGTATATCTTGTGCAGATACAAGATTGAAGATTTAGGATGTTATAGTAGATTTACATTGTTAAATTATAAACTTAACTGATGTAATTTAACTTTGTAATTCTATTTTATTTTAGCAAGTTTCTCATTTATATATCATGTGCAATGTAAACAATCTGATCACTTCGATTATCACTCTCGATATCGCGCCCCGGGAACCTTCCGCCCGTCGGGGAAACCCGATCCTACCCCGCCGGCTCGGGGTGTGACAGGCAGTCCTTCTTGAAATGCCCCTGTTTTCCACATTCGAAGCAGCCCTTTGGTGCTTCGAGTTGTTGTTGTTGTGGCTGTGGGGTCTTTGCTAGCAATTCACCCCTGCAGTCCTTGGCGAGATGTCCTCCTTTGCCACACCGTTGGTATCGGATAGAACCACATTGTCCAAAAACATGGTGTAAGTTGCATTTGTTGCACTTAGGGTGTTTGCCTGCATAGGCTCCAGAGTTTTGGTTGGTTGGGATAGGTGGAGTGTAAGCTTGAGGAGACCCAAACTTACGTTGTTGTGGTGGTGGTTGGAGAGTGGAAGGTTTGCTTAGGGTGTTATCCCATTTCCATTTGTTGTCAGCAGGTTTGGCTACAGAACCATGAGGTGGTAAGAGTCCTTGTGTGACTGCCGAGTCAGTGAGCTTGTGGGTTAGTCGCACGGCTTGTTGCATGGTGATGGGGTCAGTAGAGAGTACCATGCCCTGAATTTGAGGTGGTAGTCCCTCAATATACTTCTCTATGTGTTTGAAGGGTGGGGTTGCCAGGTGTGCCAGCTCATATGATCGAGCAGTGTAAGCTTCGACCTCGGAACCAACCATCTTGTGGTTCCAGAACTCAGTCTCAAGTTTTTGCACTTCATCGTGAGGACATTATTCACGGTTCAACATTCTCTTGAAGTCATCCCAAGGTAGGGCGTTGGCTGCATTGAGCCCTAGGTTTTGGACATTTGCATTCCACCACGTGAGGGCAGCTCCCTCAAGACTTCCAGCAGCGAACTTGACCCTGTCTTCATTCCTGCAGTTGCTCATGGCAAAGGCCGACTCCGCCTTTTCCATCCAGCGTAATTACTCGACGGCTCCCTCAGTGAAGCTGAATGAGTGGGGTTTGCAATCCAGAAACATCTTGAATGTGCAGAGAGGTGGGTTAGGATTTGCTCCTGAAATACGCAGAGTATAGAATTTAATTCAATATTGGGTAAAAACGTTGAAATGGAAACGAGTGATTGTGGTGCAAGGTGAATATGAAATAGGACTCATCACCTTGGTTCAGTGGGTTTTGATTACGGGTAGCTTCCCGTGCATCAAGTGCCTCTTCAACTCGCTCGCTGATGAGTACGTTCAATTCAGCTGGTGTCAGACTGATGTTTCCATGTCCTCCCGCATTCCTGCGTCCTCCGCGTCTTCCAGCCATGATCTTTATAGCGAGAATAAGTGTTAGTGTTTGTCTAATGACTAATGTAGTGTGTGCAGTAGGTATGGAAAGGAAACACGTAGAGCTATCGGCTCCCCCTCGTCATGTGTTATCACATGCGGTGACGATGGTGACGTCATAACTATATCGCGTGTAATAGGTGTGCGTACAATCATGTATGCAAGTATCACAATACTAGGGACTAGGTGTTGTGTGGAGACTAGTGGTTATAGTCTAAGTTCACTAAATGAAAACCTAATTCGTAATAACCGGAGTCTCTGATACCAATATGTCGCACCCCGACCATCCCGGCCTGAACGAGAGCGGGAACACGACTGATCTGGCAGGATCGCAGTCTCCGGTCACACAGTTACGAGACCCACATGTCTGGTTGCATACGTATATCCATTATCTTGGATAAAAAAATTTTGTAAAATCAGAGTTCCAGAAGTAAAGTATAAGTTATCAAAACATATTTGTGTTCATAATTTGCGGAAGCGTTAATTAAAACAGTTTTCAAAGCAACATTGAGTAATAGTGCGGAAGCGATTTAAGTACTCGTTATTACAAAACAAGTCAAATATTTAAATGTTCTCAAAATATTTAAGTAGTAAACATCCAATGTTTAAAGTAAGAGTTTGTAATTTAACTATCATTACAATGCGGTATCGATTGATAGCTAGTCAATACAGTTATATTATATACGGGTTCGTGCCGAAGCTGACAATTGTGCCTCCCGCCATGTCCATCACAAGACAACGGCAAAGTGTTGGTCAATATTGCACCCATTCCGACCACCAGTCGGGTTGGCCTCCCAGGCGCGATGGGTGGGGCTTGTCAGGCCCAAATAGTACTATTCAAGATTACCACGCTAGGTGCTACGCGCTACTAACGGTCCGTGGAGTATCGCGAGGACTTTTAGTTTTGATGTGGTCCACACATATACATATAGTGATAAAGCAAGTCCATATGTAAATAAAAAGAGTTGTTGTTCAAAAACAGTTGTAAGGCAGTGTTTTCTCCCCCAAAGGTTAGAAAAGTAAAAAGGGGTCGTGAACTCACCTGTTAAAGCAGTTCCGGTGCGTAAGTGTTCGCGTCTGCGAGTGCTAGCAGTCCTGCTAGTAAGCACCTATAACCATATAGGTGTGAGTATGTGTTTTGTGGTGTGTTGTATCCCATACAACTCCAAGTGTCGGTGTGCTCAACCGAGTGTGTGTGTGTGTTGACTTGTGTTGTCTCAACAAATCGTTGGTGACACGTTTGTTGTGTTTATGTGTCTTAATGCAAGTAAGACACCAACACGCATCCTATGACTCTAATCATGATGCTTTCACGAAATCAAGTTTTGAAAATCATGACGTTCCTGTTTTGGGAAACTTTCTATATTTAGAAGGTTTCTATTTTTGGAAAGTGTGGTTATGAAATCCCATTTCATAAAACAAATCACTATAGTATGTTTGTAAAAACATATGTAAACACTTGAAATAAGCCGTTTGTGTATAAATTACCATTTATGTCATTTTACCCAAACAAAGTTTCTTAAAATGGCAAGTTCTCGTTTAAAAGCTCGTTTTCACAAATCAAAGTTTCCAATATGCTTAGAAATCATTTTTTGGCATATTCCAATACTCAAAGTTCACCAAAACATCTGAAAACATCAAAAGCCCTCTTTTGATTTCTAAAAGTTTCCATATTTAGTAAGTTTCTACAAAACCATGTTTTTGACAAAATCAAATACCCAAATGTGTTTCTAAACACTTCAATATGCATTTGACAACATCTAGACATGTCTAACATGTCTAGATCATCACAAATCTACAACATGCATCATAAAAGTTTCCTTTTATGGCAAGTTTTACAAAATCATCATCAAATCAACAAAACCCAATCCTAGATGATTTCTATCATCAATCTACTTTAAAATATATCAATAAACACTCTAGACCCATTAAAATTTAGTGCATGTGAGCGGATCGGAGTTGCATGTGAGTGGATTTTCATGCATGTGGGTTTTTACCCATTGCATGTACGATCTAACCATTAACAAACATATAAAGCTACCTTAGATGCCATGATCTACTGAGAATGAGCTGCGACTGCCTTGGATGACGAAGATTCAATGTGCTGATGGTTGCTCTAAGCTCTTTAGCTTCTTCTCCAAGCTTCCAAAGGCTCCAATGGCTTTCCAAGCTTCAAAGCTTCAACAATGGACGTTTTTATGGTGAAATGATGAAGAAATGGGGTTGTGTGCTCGAGATTAAGGTGTTATGGCCGAAGAAATAGGATAGGAATGACGAAAAATGAGATAGGCTGAGTGTAAATATAGTTTTGCTATCTGATTCTGTCAGGCGTACCGCCTGACGTGGCACACCGAGGCCAGGTGTACCGCGCGGGTGGAACTTGTCCGGCTCCTTCCTTTCCTTCTCGCACGCATCACCTAGGTTCACTGGTTGGGCTCAGGCATACCGCCTGGAACTCCAGACAAGCCCAATAGGCCCAATTTCATCGTTTCGATCCGTTTTTCGATCATTTCACGCTTATAACTCATCGTTTAACATCACCAACGTTCGTGAGACTCGTGTGTGTTTCAATAATTCTTCAAATTATCGGTGATCGTTCGTGTTTGTCTTTTACGAATGTTTGCACGCTTGATTAACCCCAATCAACGTGTAATGCACAATTCAATAATTCCTCGAATTATTTTTTTGTGTTAGTGTTGTGTTTGCCACACTAGGTTTCCAAAACCAATGTGCAATGTACGATTCGATAGTTCCTCGAACTATCATTTCGTAGTTGCTTGTGTTTAACTCATCTAATTAAACAGAATTAAATGAAATGCAACAAGTATGAATGTGAAATATATAGAGTTTAAGAGTTGCAATTTACCTGAAATTGCCGGGTGTCACATGTATTATTAATCAATTATTACTAACTATATTTTATATTAGTTAACCCAAAAGCTCAACCAATTTAGAATATTTGTTTACTCGTATAAACCATATATTAAAAGTTAATGGCGTGCGGTTTTACCTTCCCACTCGTTCGTTTCGCATATCCAAAATCAACTAGTCTAACCGAATGTTTGTTTCTAAACTCAAACTTGTTTCTAAACTCGTTTTTAAATAATGAATATAATCGAGCACTCGGTTTTTGCTGTTGACCACCAGCCCAATCTCCTGTTGACTTTCATTGACCAGGTCTCAAACCATTTCCAAAACCCTAATCTCTTGCACCCCAACTTCTTACCACCCATGCTTGGCATGGTGATCAGTTCATAGCCTCCAGCAACCTGCTGGACCATCATAGCCACAAGGATTATCCCAAAACACGTATCAAAACAAAACCCATATAGAAATCGACATGCCTGTACAGATCGAGTCTTGTAGTGTCATTTCTTACCTGATTTTTGCTTACAATCCACATTTCTAACTCTAGCAGCCACCACCATCGTTATTGTAGACCTGCCAGTGGGTTGAGACCACTGTTATCGTGCAACCAACAACTCCCTAGCCATCGTGAACCATCATCCACTCCTTGGTAGCCTCCCTATCTTCACATCCGACCACCACCTTCTCAAGAAATATCCAAAAACGCATATATAACAACGATAACCCTCAAGGTAGTGACATGCCTATGTAAATAGAATGTTATCACGTCTTTCTTAGCTTTTGTATTTGGCTGGAAGATGAGAAGCCACCGGAACCATCTTGTACTGCCCACAAACACGCCGCTACGGCGACCCTTGTTGGAGCCCTAGCCGCCACCGTCTTTCTTGCTTCGTTTCTCATATCCTAGGGTCGTCATCTCCCAAAACTAAAGAAGGGAACGTTAAAGAACATGAGTAGGGGAGTTCGAGGGTGTTGTCTGATCACTTCGCCGCCCTGAACCGTCGTTGGGCCGCCGTGGTTTGCCGCCTCCGCCGCTGTCTCTCTCTCTCTCTCTCTCGGTTTTGCTTGAATGGCTGGAAACACGCAAATGTCTGTGTTACGGCTGGGAAAATGACGGGTACAAGGGTTTACATCCCTTTTTACACCTAGGATTATCTATGGATACAAGTAGATTAAAGCATGTACCGATCTCGTCTCGCACTCATATTTCGTTTCTGTTTATTATTCCTAACCCGAAACTTCCTAATCATTGGTAAAAATAATTAAAATATTATTAGAACGTTTATTTTGTTCGTTGTAATTAATTTATTTAATTAATTATGTTGAAATAGGTTAATATCACGTATACGACATTTTTGACTGGTCTAATTTTTTTGTCGCTCTGAATAAAATTCTTATACTTTTAATATTGCTAGTATTTGTAAATATGTATTCATTGTTAGTTTTCGGCTCAATTCGTGAGTCAGTACGTTTAATCTGTTAATGTCGATATTCACACGCTAAATAAAATTTTATAACACATTTATTTGCACACCTCACCTTAATCCATATGGATATGTTATACTTTAATTTGTTAGTAACAATAATAACATCAAATTTTATAACTATTTATTTTCATTTGTCTGTTACCGTTATATGGTAACGTTGTCAAACATTCGTTTAACTTGATTTTTTGTTTACACAAGTGTGCATTACATATGTTTGTCTTAATCAATTCTGTAGTTAGTATAAAGAGAAATATTTTTTTATATAGTTAACTCATTTAAAGCTTGTTCTTTCATTTGTTCTTACGGTTATTGATAAAATCACAATAATTAATTTATCGAAGGAATTTATTAGAATATTGTTCAGTTTAAGTTTAGAAATTATCAAACTTGACTAGTGAATTTTTATTCTAATTCAAGGTTGAGTATTTAAGTTATGATTTATATATAGAATTCTTAATGGGCCTATTTGGGCCTTAATATCTTATTGGGATTATCATCTAATTATGACTTAATGTTTAAGTTTGCGGGATTTCTTACAGTTGTTACATTACACCCCAGTTACTTTTGTGGGTTGGTATTGTTAATCATCAAGTGTGACTCTAGCAGCCACCCCTTCAGATTTTCAGTCGCCCACAATTGTGAATTCAAACTTGGTTTTCGAACGCTAATGATTTAGAATTTGATAACCAGAATACTTTTCAAAACTATCAACCTGATTGATACTTGAAATGGAAATACTACACATACAATGCATACAATACTTTGGTTTACACAACAATACTGTAGTGGTGAATGGTCAGAGTGAAACTCTTAATTTCCATTAAAGACAAAGTCGTGTCAAGTCAAGCATGTGGTGGGCTGGCGGTTGGGCTTGACCCTACGTATGCCCTGTAGACTTCACATGATGTAATGATGTCGGAAGTGAGGTTTAAGGTGGAGAATCTGAGAGATTTTGAAAAAGGTAAACTTACAAGACTTTTACAATGCTTTTAAATACTAAACTTTATGAACTCACCAACCATGTGTTGACTTTGTTTTTACATGTTTTCTCATATGAAGAACATGTTAAAGTCTACGGGCTCAGGACACTTACTAGGATGCCCTGTTAGAGGACTTAGTAGCTTTTGGATGCATATCTTTTGTTTATAACATATGCCTTATATATATAATTTTTGTTACCTTTTCAAAATTATAATAATTATTCAAAGTAATATTTTATCATATTTACTTGTTATAAAATAACTATATGCATGTATTTAAACTATTCTAAACAAACTATTATATTATTAATTGATTATACATTATTTAAAAGTTAAAGTATTTTGTTGACATAAAAATTATAAAAATAATATTCTCAATTTATTAAGAATTATTATTATTATTATTAGAATTTTTTTAAATCATTGATTGTTAGTAAAAAAATATTTTATAAATATGATTTAAATTTGAAACATAAATTTAAAGAATTTAAAGGAGGTTATACATGCAAAACCTTTTTGAACAAAACGATTTATAAACATTCACATAAGGAATCCAATTACACTATTGAAGTTATATTAGGAATTCCATGTGAAGCTATATGTGACGCCCGTCTCCCGAGACCATCACTAAAGCGGAATTATAACAGAACACATGGTATAAAAGAGATAAGCAGCGGAACTTTTATTAATATAACACAAGTTTCAATTCAAGATGCCAGCATGATATAATTTGCATCAATATACATATGCCAAAATTTCCATCAGCTTGTTATTCTTTCTGTCACACCATGCCCTTGCCATGGCTACAGGAAGCCTTATCTTTCCCTCATATGCATACTCAAAGGGATCAGTTTTCACTAGTGAGTTATAAGTTTTAAGCATACAAAAATTAAGATAACACAACTACGAAAATATTTACAGGACACGTTTTAAATAATAATAAAGAGAATTCATAATCATAAAACAGGCAAACTTTGTGCAGAAAAGTTTCAAACCAATAACCAAGTTACCAGAACCCAAAACCACAGGGTTACCAAAACCCAAATACCAATCCGCCAAGTCCACGGTATGGTTGCCACCTGCCAAGTCCACAGTGTGGTAGTCCTTATATTGTATATATAATTATATAAAGCCATTGTCTAGGGTCATGAGTTCACCCTCTGCAGGCCCGGTCATCACCAACCAAATACAGTCAACTGATCAATTAACCCCCTATACCGACACATATGCTAGGGTTGTTTCCCACCAGAAACAGGCAACAAACACATCCACGACGCTTGTTTTTACATATATATCAAGCACACCATCGACCACGGTTGACACATTTGTCAAAAGTACAATTTTGTGACAACCAGTACCAGATCGTCCAGCAAGTCCGTATGGTACGTGTACTTTCGCTATTTACTCTGTGTAAATACAATGTGTAAACAGTGTGTGACAACAGGACTAAGAAGAACAAATAACAGTTGTATGTGTTTAAGTGAAAATTTAAATACAGTAAATACAACAAATCATGTGAAGCAACAGTGTGAAAACAAATGACAAAAGCAAATCGGTTGCGATCTGATGTCCACAAATAACAGGAATCAGATGGCCGACAATTCAGAGAGAAAACAATGTGAATTCAATGATAACAATGTGAAAATAGGTAAGTTAGTTGAGTCCGTCAGTGAGGAAATACAATTCAAAACATAAGTTCAGTATCGTTTCAGAATAACGAATCGACAGTGTATTTGAGTGGGTGACGATTCACAAAAACATATTTGTGGGATTAATGTTCTGAATGGTGACTGAAAAGTAGAAAAACAAAAATCAGAAAGTGAAATCGTCGTCAGATTCGTTCGGGTGACCATTCGAACGAATACGCGCGATGGTGGAACGATCTGACGAAACGAAACGACAAAACGATCTAATAATAATAAAATAAAAGAATTAAAAAGATTTACTAGGAATAACCACTTTAAAAATGTAAAAATAAAACCATTTTTGGTAAACCCATAAGATACGCGTTTTACGTTCCGAAAACGCAACGAAATCAAGAACCGAACAACCGAAACGAACCCGAACACACACGGGGTATAAAAACCCATTCCAAGCATTAAATTTCTCATTCAAATCATCCACCCACCTTCTCTCTCTCTAAACTCGGTTTCTCTCTCTCTAGGATTTTCAACACAAAAACCACCATATCTCCTTCAATCTTTGGCCAAATGTTGCAAATAAGCTATCAAATCAAAGCTCTCAACATCCTCTACGTGAAAGTACAACAGATCGAAAGTGAAATACACTGAATCGAATGTAAATAGAGCTGCAAGTATTCGATTTTTAGGGTTTTCTTTCCCTTTTTGATGCTTACACTTAAAGACATGGAAATGGTACATCAATGGTCTAGGGTTTTATAGGTTTGTTCGGTTCACTAACCTACACCCGATTAAACACTCCTTGTTTGAAACACATGACCACGAGATACCACTGTAGCTCGACAGCACCATGAAACAATCATGAAACCGGTGAGGCTCGAGGAGGAAGATGATGAACGTGCAGGGTTCGTGAGGGGCCTGACCTGGTCGCACCACTCATCAGTCGAACCCTTTGTGGTCACGAATCTGCTGATCATGTCACGAGGGGGCTGCGAACCTCCCCACATCAACGAACCTTTGTGATCCACAAACCTAGGCTGGTTGAGATTAACCCTAGCCGAACCCATGCATGCAGCCGAACCCCTCAAGTCCACCGAACCCTGGCCGAACCTCACCTAAACTACGAACCTTTCATCCTCAACAACCTAACCTTGGGCGAACCCTCGACTTTGGGCGATCCCACGGTGTTTCAGACGAACCTCATGTTCATGAACCAATATGGAGGGGCGAACCTAGCATGGTCTAGCAAGGAAATC
The DNA here is from genome assembly GCA_009363875.1 of Mikania micrantha. Lineage (NCBI taxonomy): Eukaryota > Viridiplantae > Streptophyta > Magnoliopsida > Asterales > Asteraceae > Mikania > Mikania micrantha. The sequence continues at coordinate 20,587,388 of CM018685.1, forward strand.
TGAACCTCTAGTTGAGGGGACACAAGGTTCGCTGGAATGGGGATCGAACCCACCCATTCTTCGGCTGAAACAAATTTCAGTTCAACATCATAATCAACCGACCCAAAACTCCTCTAGGATCGGCCCATTTACCTTTCATGCGGCCCACTTAGATTGGTTGGCTCATAATGAGACTCGGCCAAATTAATAAGCCCAACATAGTACTCGGCCCAAGCCCTTTATGCAGCTCGCGGCCTGATTAAATCCTTGGCCCAGTAGCTTGGCCCATAACACACATAATTCAGCCCACACTGGTTTCTGACCCAAAGCTGATACATAAAAGGCCCACCTATAATTGGCCCAAACTAGTGATTTGATTCACACGTTTGGCCCATAAGGAGATTCATACACTTAACTAAGAATTTAACGAAAACGAGTCGTGGTTAACTATGCATGGGATTTATTACTAATATGGTGAAGTTAATTTGAATTATAAGTCTCAAATATTTTAAAGCTTATTCCTTTAAGTATGTTAACAAATGATGTCAAGAGTGATAAACAAGTTTAATGAAAGAAAGGAAAATCTAAGTATTCCTAAGAACTATTTTAAACTACAAGACTAATTCTGATTAAGACAAGTGCAACCTAACATGACATGTAAGTTACAACTAAGTTAGTTAAGTGTTATGAAATCTATGACACTTGGACAAGGGCCGAATGGAGACCATGATTCGCGAAGTGTTAGCCAACTTTAGGGCTAACACCTACACACACACAAAGGTCTATAACTTATACTCATAAGATACAACAACATGAAATCAATACAGGATTGTGAGAACTAATTCAAATACAATCAAGAGCGCATGCATTTTTGTCTTAAGCTAAGTCAACCACTTCAATAACAAGGTGAGTTCATATGCCCCTTTTCTTTAATCTTAACTGATTTTCAACTCACGGGGCTGAGAAACATGCTTAACTTTTAATTATTTAAAAGTTTTATGTTTAACATATTGTTTATACTATGATTAGATAACATTGCTTGCTTTATTATCATTTATCATTGTATGCATGCTTGTATGATCATGACATGACAGGAATAACTAGGATGAATATGATAATATAACTTCATAATTCATCAACACATTAGAATAATATAGTTGCAAGATTATATCTTACAACACTTATTTATTCTTACAAGAACAAACATTGAGATAATCACATGAGTACATAATGACAAGAAGAAAACGCAAGAATGATATGAAGATAACACATCTTCTTAACCTCATTCAACACTAGAGATAACTAAGTGTAATAAGACAAGCGCTTATAACACTTAGCTTACAACTCAACACATATTACAAGATAACATGGAACAGGTATCATCCACCACCTGAGTCGACTAAGTGTAGTAAGACTAGTACTTACTACAGCTTAGTGACAACATGGTGACTATATGGAAAACAAGGAATGGTAATCATGATAACATACCTTCATGATAACAACACCATTCATACACAATTAACATAATACAATAAGACAAGTTCTTATATAACCTTGTTAATAACAATGAGAACATACAACAATGAGAACAAATAACACGGATGAACACAATTACAATTAATTACTATTGAACTGTTGTATTATATCATTTCAATCATGTGCCATTTATACAAGTTGATCATGTAAGCCCTTTACAATTCGCTGACCAATTAGTTTGACGTGACTAAACCGACGATAGCATAGTGGTACCATAGGTTTGACAAACCTCCGGCGAGTAGGTCGGTATGTTACTCGTGATTTCAATTGGCCGGTAACGTGTGACCGGTAACAGGGCGACTTCAAGTCAGGGTCTGGGAAGCGTCACATGGTGATATTAATCTGCAGTGATATTGTAATTAATCCAACAGGATCCTATTGACTAGTAGGTTTAGAAATTGATCTTCTCTCATGTTCCACTACTTGTAATAGCTTTCGTTGAGGGCTATGGAAATACAATGCGATAGAGGTAAATCGGATGCATTGTAACCTGATTACATGAAGGTTGCAGTGGATTCCTTTTAGGCTCTATGCATTTCAAGTTGAGAACAAAGAACAATCGGTTAACTTACACTCTTAATATTTAAATGTGATTAACAGTTAACCCCACAAGCAACAGAATAATACAAGGATCAGATTAAATAAATCTAATATTCCTAATACATAAAAAGGGTTATCAATACTTCGGTTTGATAACTAAACCCTTATTATTATATTATTCTACACATGATTTGATAGGTGATTAACAAACGAGATAAACAGGTGAGACGGAAATGGATATCTATAGTTGTATAGCAAGTAATGTGGAGTTCTGGTAGTTATGTGGTGGGATGTTGGCTAGGGCTTGGTTCCCCTACATATGCCCTATATATAAGCATAACTACTAGGACGAGATATTACATGTAAATATAACTATTGAGAGGCCATTGGGTGAATGGATGAATCAAAAAACATACAAGTAACAGAAATGACATTATGATTGTGCATGTGAACAAAACAAGGTTTTCAATTATCATACTTATGAGCTCACCAACCTAGTGTTGACTTTGTTTAAATGCATGTTTTCTCAGGTGACGAACAGGTTTAGTCACCAGGATTACAGGGACAGAGCTAGTGGACCCTAAGAAGGCCTAGCTACTTTTGTGTTGCATACTTTTGGGGTGACAAACTCAAGAATCATCTTTTGTATATCTTGTACAGATACAAGATATAAACTCATTGATTCTTCTGATTTGATTTACTTAGTTAAATTATGACGAAACAATGTAATTTAACTTTGTAATTCTATTTCATTGTCATGTTAGCATTTCTCATTCATGTGACAATCCGACTTTTTACACTAACATTGTTAACGGAAGATGGTGATATCATAGGCCCAACAGGATAAATGTAGGCCCTATAAGGCCAGTGTAGGCCCAACAAGGCCAATGAAGGCCCAACAAGGTCAAGGAAGGCCGGTAAGGCCCAATGGAGACTATGAAGGCTCAACAAAGTCTAGTAGGCCCAATAAGATTAATTTAGGCACAAGGAAAACAAGGAAGGCCCAATTAGACTAAACAAGGCTAAAGTAGGCCCATTAAGGCCCAATAAGGCCCAGGGAGGCCCAATGAGATTTAGGAAGGCCCAGTAAGGAAAGATAGGCCCAATAAGTTCAAATGAAGCCCAATTGGGATAATTTAGCCCAACAATGAGTTAAATGAACCAATTAGTGACAATTCGGGATTTTCGGTTTAACTTTGTTAACCGAAATGTTAAGTTATTGATCAAGAATAATTTCTAAAGGTTTGAATTAATTGAAATAAGCCTAAAACACTTAGAATATAGGGTTTTAGTTTGTAAATGATAGGAATGATAAATTTTGACTTTCTAAAGTCAAAATTTGACCAAGAATACCAATTTAATTCGGCATTTACATCAAAACCGAGTGGTAACTGAAATTGAATTATCATAATCATCACAAAGATGATTAGTAACGGTTTCTAAGGGTTATTGAGCCGTTAATTAGCCGAATTAATGTGCTAAGGAACTAGAAAGTCGAAACCGTTCATGGTTACAAGAAGAAATCACATCAGTTAGCTATAACACTTCAAATTGATAATTCTGAATCATCAATCGGCACTTTCAGAGTATTTCTCATATCACAATTTGATCCTAACAGTTCGGGATTGAGGAAACGATCGAGACTCGGCTGAATTTAGGGCTAGTAAGCGATCTACAACGATTCGACTTTGAATCAAGTAAGTAATTACTTCGAAACTTTCTAATATGGCCGATTAGAGTAAAACATATGCAAATTTTGATTCTTAACATCTAGTCCTACGGATCCGAGTTCTAGGGTTTCTTCTTGAAACGGTTTTGGGGGTATTTATGAAAAAGAATTCGAAAATCAAATTGGTTTTCACAGATAGTTTCGTGACATCACATTGAATGTAATCCCTAAGTTAATTTCATCAACACAGTATGAAATTGTAGTTTTCGATTCTAGGGTTCTTGAGGAATAAGGAATTGGGGGTTTTTGATTCAATTGGGTTTTATAATCAAATTAAAGTGCACAGAAAGTTTCGAAATTCATTGTTTATGGAAATCCCTTTATCAATTTCTGAAAATGTTAGCGAATTGTATAATTTTGAATTGGGGTTTGAGGATTCGAGTTTGAAACTGTTACGGGTAGATTAATTAAGCTATAATGGATGATAGTTCGAATTAAAACCATCTATAGGATCGCCTAAGTCTAAGGAAAAATAGCCCTAAGGTTCTGAGATTGATCGAGTTCGAATCATGAGACAATTTGAATCAAGAATGGTTCGGTTTGTTGAACAAAGGGGGAAACTCGACTGTTATAAATTAAAACCATTTGAAATGGATCCCATTAACAAAAGTTGAAACAGCCGAGTTGGTAGATCATGTGGGTTGCGATCCGGAGGTCGCGGGTTCGAGCCGGGGGGTGGCCGGGTTTTGGAAAAATACCATTTTTTTGGTATTTTTGATATAACTTTTCCATACGAACTCCGATTTGATCCGTTCGAGTTGCGTTGGAACTGTAACGAGAATACGAGCGTATTAGAACGATAAAATTTATATTTTAGTCCGAAAACGAAATCGCGTATAATTACGTTGGTTTAAATAAATAATGATGTGATTTATTTAAACGATTTCAAAGGCACGCGTAGTCACGTATGCGTATTCTTAACACTTTAACATACGTGTGTTGACACGTATGTTATTTCAAGCACAAAACGACATTCCGAATAACTTTAAGTTATTGTTTAAACCACAGATTATTCGTAGAGGATTTCTACGCAAGTTCACACGTATTTGATCATTCTGCTATTATCAAAGGTGCGTACACGGCCCCTTTCTTATTTTAAACTGTTTTGGGGGAGAGAACATGTGCAACAAACTGTTTTTAGATACATATCACTTGCATGAGTTAGCTGTTTACATTATGTGAAAGCATATCAACTTGAAAGTCCTTACACACCTCGAACCGTTTAGTTTGCTGTAATGCAAAGCGTGGTAGTTGGAAATAGATCTATTAGGTTTGACAAACCTCACCTGGTAGATGGGATCTACGCAGGTGTTTGACTGACCAAACACAATTTTACTATTGTTGTGATAGACAATAGTGGCAAGGCGAAAACATGCTATAGCATGGCAATCCGTCAGCTTCGGTGTCGAACACGTATGTAAATAGTTTATATGACTAGCTATCATGACTGTGCATGTGTGATTATGTTATCTACAATCTTGTTATTCAAACTGCTGTTTTGAACATTGTGAAATACTTAAAACCTGTGTTATGCACCAACCTTTGTGTTGACTTGATTTGCATGTTTTCTCAGGACGCTAAGGCGCGCGTTACAGCTGGCATGGACTAGGAGATAGAGTCTCATGCATGTTAAACATTTTGAACAATTGAATTTGAATATTTTAGTATTTTGGTTTGTAATGTTACTTTACAACTGTTTATGGTTTTTAAACGCTTCCGCAACTTTTTGTAAACTCTGAATGTTATGTTTTAAAGACCAACGTATGTTTTGAAATTCATATAGAGGTCTTCGCTATGTCTAATGATCTGAGATCCTGGTTTGTCATACTCCCAAACGATATGATTTCGTTAGTTGGAATTGGGGGTGTGACAGATTGGTATCAGAGCCCTTTGGTTATAGCGAACTAGGTTTGCATTTGTAGGCCTAGACTATGACTGTTAGACATTAGACACATCTGTTTATACGTATTGCTTAGAAATTACATATGACATTATGTAATTGACTTGTTTACGTATTCCATGGCACTGTACTTACATATGGTATTATGTAACAGGCATGGCATCATCATCGGTACCTTATATTATCATTGATGATTCCGAGGACGAGGAGCCGATAGTTCCGGCACCACCATCATCACCACCACCACCTATTCCATCACCTCCACCGTATGAGATGGATGACTCCGATCCAGAGGAGGATCCGGAGGAGGACCCAGAGGAGGATCCGGAGGAGGATCCAGATGAGGACCCAGATGAGGATCCCGACGAGGATCCAGAGGAGGACCCGGATGAGGATCCGGAGGAGGAGGAGGAGGGCACTCAGCAGATTCCTGCTGAGGGACCTTCCACACATTCACCACCAGCATTAGATGCTCCTGAGCCTAAGAGGCAAAGGACGGACGCCGAGGAGATCGCCAAATTGCGCGAGGATCTGGAGGTAGCAGAGGATAGGATAGCACAGAGATCTCAGGAGTTATGGGATGCTATTGAGAGGCAGGATGATCTTGCCCATCTTGTTCACGATATGCGGGATGAGATGATCAATTTGATTGGTCGTCTAGAAGAGTCAGAGAACCGAGAGGAGATCTTGGCAGGCAGAGTTGAAGCTTTGGAGGATTTAGTGGCCTCTGAGAATGAGGAACAGGATGAGGATGAGGAGGAGGAACCAGCACCAGTTGTTGAGTCCGATCCTGAATCCACTGTTGAGGACGACTGATTGTTTTTCTTTTCTTTCTTGTTTTGTTTAAACTTATTAGGAACGGGTTGTGTTCCTATATTAGTAGTTTGAAAACTTGTATTTCATTTCAAAAGTATTGTACTCAAAGAAAGTTTCTATCTATTGAAGAGTTATTATTTATTTCCAACAGTTGTGTTGAATGATATTATATGTTGTGTTTGTTGTTTTACTTACACATGTCACATTGAGTTTTGATTACGCGCTAACGTTTCTTGTAAATAGGAAACTAATGGCTGAGGGAAACGTACATATGACTGTTGCTGAGCTCAATGAGCTAATTAACAACAGAGTTGCAGAGGCAATCGCACAGTATGCTCAGACTCACAACACAGGGCCACAGGGTCCAGCTGGGGGATTAGTTAATCCACAAGTCTGCACGTTCAAGATGTTTTTGGACTGCAAACCACACAATTTCAAAGGGTCGGAGGGGGCCATTGGACTTCTTCGGTGGATTGAAAAGGCTGAGTCTGTATTCGAAATGTGCAACTGCCCCGATGAAAGCAAGGTGAAATTTGCTACTGGAACATTAGAGGGTCCAGCACTGACTTGGTGGAACTCCAATGTTCAGACTCTGGGGTTGGGAGAAGCAAATGCGTTGACATGGAACAACTTCAAAACTTTACTGCAAGAGGAGTACTGTCCTCGCAGTGAAATGCAGAAGTTGGAGGAGGAATACTGGCACCTCAAGATGGAGGGGTCAAACATTGAAGAGTACACAACCAGGTCACATGAGTTGGCCAGACTGCTACCACACATGGCTACTCCAGCCAGTAAGTGGATTGAAAGGTACATTGGAGGACTAGTGCCTCAGATTCAAGGGTTGGTGACTTCAGCAAATCCCCCCACCATCCAACAAGCTGTTCGTCTAGCGCATCAGCTTACTGATCAGGCAGTGTTGCAGGGGACTCTGCCCAAACGAACATCTGCTACCAAGGTGGGGAGATCATAAGAGAAAGTGGGAAAGTAACAATTTCAAGGGCAACAACCAACAATCACATCAGCAAAACAGGAAACAAGACTCAAACAAGTCTTATCATGGTTCAAGCAGTGGTCAGCAATCATCATCGTCGGGGGGTTATATTGGGAAACACCCCAAGTGCAACAAGTGTGGTTACCATCATGCAGGTAATCAATGTGAAAGAGCTAAGTGCCAGAGGTGTGGCAAGATTGGGCATGCGGCTAAAGATTGTCGCGGAGGACTACAGAACAACAATAACCAGAACAATAACCAGAACAACGCTCAGAAAGGTTGTTTTGAGTGTGGCAAAATGGGGCATTTTAAGAAGGATTGCCCACAGCTTAAGAAAGGCGGGGACAATACAATGGTAATGGAAATGGCAACGGTAATGGAAATGGCACCAACAACAACAACAACAATACCAACAACAACAATGGTGCTAGAGGCAGGGCGTTTGTGATAGGAGGACGTCAAGCGCGGGAGGATCCCAACATTGTTACGGGTACGTTCCTCTTAAATAATCACTATGCCTCTATGTTATTTGACACTGGTTCCGACCGGAGTTTTGTATCTAGTTCACTTGCTAAGTTGCTAAATGTTAGTCCCACTGCCTTAGATAGTCCCTACACTGTGGAATTAGCTGATGGTAAGTTAATTGTAGTGGAAAAAATTTATAAGGGATGTATCCTTGATTTGATGGGTCAGACATTAGAGATTGATCTGATGCCTATTGCCTTAGGCAGTTTTGATGTAGTCATTGGCATGGACTGGTTGTCCAAGAACCAGGCTGAAATCGTATGCCATGAAAAGATTGTTCGCATACCTCTTCCGCAGGGAGAGACATTATATGTACAAGGCGAGAAGAGCAGTACGCCACTGCGTCTCATATCTTGTATGAAAGCACACAAGTGTCTACGTAAGGGTCATACGGCAGTTATAGCACTTATAACTGAAAAGCCGGTAGCTGAGAAGAAGCTTGAAGATATACCTGTAGTTTGTGAGTTTCCGGAGGTATTTCCAGAAGACTTGCCGGGATTACCGCCTATCCGACAGGTGGAATTCCGCATCGATCTTACACCAGATGCAGCACCGATAGCTAGGGCGCCTTATCGACTTGCACCGTCAGAGATGCAAGAGTTATCTACACAATTGCAAGAATTGTTGGATAAGGGTTTCATACGACCTAGTTTTTCACCGTGGGGAGCTCCAGTATTGTTTGTAAAGAAGAAGGACGGAACTTTTCGTATGTGTATCGATTACCGGGAATTGAACAAGGTTACTATCAAGAACCGGTATCCGTTACCCAGGATTGACGATCTGTTCGATCAGTTGCAAGGTTCGAGTTACTACTCGAAGATTGATCTCAGGTCGGGTTATCATCAACTAAGAGTTCAGGAGGAGGATATTCCGAAGACAGCATTCAGGACACGATATGGCCATTATGAGTTCTTGGTCATGCCATTTGGGTTGACAAACGCTCCAGCTGTATTCATGGATCTCATGAATCGTGTTTGTAAACCTTATCTTGATAAGTTTGTCATTGTTTTCATTGATGACATTCTCATCTATTCACAGTCTGAGGAGGAACACGCTGAACATCTTCGATTACTGCTAGAACTATTGAAACAAGAACAATTGTACGCTAAATTTTCGAAATGTGATTTCTGGATGCGAGAAGTACAATTTCTGGGTCATATAGTTAATGAAAAGGGTGTACATGTTGATCCAGCGAAGATTGAAGCGATTAAGAATTGGGAAGCGCCAAAGACCCCTACCGAGGTACGACAATTCCTTGGTTTGGCGGGTTACTACCGACGATTCATTGAGGGATTCTCGAAGATCGCTCAACCACTCACAGCTCTTACGCACAAGGGAACAAAGTATAACTGGACGGATAAACAGGAAACTGCGTTTCAGTTATTGAAACAGAAGCTTTGCAGCGCACCGATTCTGTCCTTACCGGAAGGGACGGAAGACTTTGCGGTGTATTGTGACGCATCTGGACAGGGTTTGGGATGTGTATTGATGCAACGGGATAAAGTGATCGCTTATGCTTCCAGACAACTACGAACACACGAAAAGAATTACACTACTCATGACTTGGAGTTAGGAGCAGTGGTTTTTGCTTTGAAGATTTGGAGGCATTATTTGTATGGAACTAAGTGTACTATTTATACTGATCATAAGAGTTTGCAACATATCTTCGATCAGAAGGAGCTTAACATGAGGCAACGACGATGGGTTGAGTTGTTGAACGATTATGAGTGTGCGATTAAGTATCATCCGGGAAAGGCTAATGTAGTAGCCGATGCTTTGAGCAGAAAAGATACAACGGGAACAAGACGGGTTCGCGCACTTATGATGACAATACATACTGACTTACCTGATAAGGTACGCAGTGCTCAGATTGAGGCTTTGAAAACGGAAAACTTGGTACAGGAATCTCTACGTGGGATGGAAACACAGTTGGATGTCAAGTCTGATGGAATTCGTTATTTCATTGATAGACTTTGGATACCTTTGTATGGAGGTTTAAGGGAACTCGTGATGGATGAAGCACACAAGTCTAGATATTCAGTCCATCCGGGATCAGACAAGATGTACCATGACTTGAAGGCACTGTATTGGTGGCCTCACATGAAAGCTGATATTGCTAAGTACGTTAGCAAATGTTTGACTTGTTCGAAAGTCAAAGTTGAATATCAGAAACCATCTGGTCTACTGCAACAACCAGAGATACCGATGTGGAAATGGGAACAGATTTCGATGGATTTCATTACTAAGTTACCCCGTACACCGAGCGGTTGTGATACGATATGGGTAATTGTCGATCGATTAACGAAATCTGCACACTTCTTAGCAATCAAAGAAACTGACAAGATGGAGAAATTGACTCGCATTTACATTAAGGAAGTAGTAGCACGGCATGGTGTGCCAATCTCTATCATATCAGATCGGGATGCCCGGTTTACTTCCAATTTTTGGAAATCTCTTCATAAGTCATTGGGGACTCGCTTGGATATGAGTACCGCTTATCATCCACAGACCGATGGTCAAAGTGAACGAACGATTCAAACGCTCGAGGATATGTTACGAGCTTGTGTAATTGACTTTGGTGATAGCTGGGAGAATCATTTACCGTTGGTGGAATTCTCTTACAACAATAGTTATCATACAAGCATTCAAGCAGCACCGTTTGAAGCTTTGTATGGTCGCAAATGTCGTTCACCAGTTTGCTGGGCTGAAATTGGTGACAGTCAGTTAACAGGTCCTGAACTGGTGCACGAGACGACAGAGAAGATAGTTCAAATCCGGAACCGTATGGCAGCGGCTCGGGATCGACAGAAGAGTTATGCAGACAAACGTCGCAAACCGTTGGAATTTCAAGTGGGAGATCGAGTTCTTCTAAAAGTATCACCTTGGAAAGGTGTGATACGATTCGGCAAGCGCGGGAAGCTTAGTCCACGTTACTTAGGACCTTTTGAAATCCTGAAAAGGATTGGTCCGGTTGCGTATCAACTCAAACTACCGGATGAACTCAGTGGGGTTCATGATGTGTTTCATGTGTCGAACTTAAAGAAATGTCTTTCTGACGAAACATTGATTGTACCGTTGGAAGAAATACAAGTAGATGAACAGCTGAGATTCATTGAAGAACTAGCAGAAATTATGGACCGAGAGGTCAAACAACTGAAGCAAAGCAAGATTCCAATAGTCAAAGTCCGATGGAATTCAAGACGTGGTCCTGAATTCACATGGGAACGGGAAGATCAAATGATGAAGAAATATCCTCATTTATTCAAGACAGCTACTGCTAACACTGAGAGCGCACGTTAAATTTCGGGACGAAATTTCCTTCAACAAGGGGATGACGTGATGCTTTCACACATCAACACTGCAAATTTCAAACTGTAAGCACAAACATTTTATTATTCAATTGATTTTGTTACAAACATTTGTGCTACACTACATTACATTCTATATATTTTATGTGCTACATTTTATGTGCTACATTTCATATGTTACATGTTATGGTAGTACATACACGATTAGTTACATACACTTTGCTATGCGCGGGGTTGCATAGTACAAACAGTTATAGACACTCACTATGTGTGAGGTTACACAACACAGTATGATATAACACAAACAGTCACAGTTAGGTGAACTAACTAGTGTACACGCAAACAGTCACATTGAACGATCACATTTGAGTTGTGATGTTGCAAACATTAGACTTTGTGTGTGAGTACACACAAGCACACAGAATGATCAAATCACACTAACACGTACGATTTAAACTCGTAAGTAGTTTCCTAACTACTCCTAACACTTACTAATTTTCGGGACGAAAATTCCTTCAACAAGGGGATGATGTGACAATCCGACTTTTTACAATAACATTGTTAACGGAAGATGGTGATATCATAGGCCCAACAGGATAAATGTAGGCCCTATAAGGCCAGTGTAGGCCCAACAAGGCCAATGAAGGCCCAACAAGGTCAAGGAAGGCCGGTAAGGCCCAATGGAGACTATGAAGGCTCAACAAAGTCTAGTAGGCCCAATAAGATTAATTTAGGCTCAAGGAAAACAAGGAAGGCCCAATTAGACTAAACAAGGCTAAAGTAGGCCCATTAAGGCCCAATAAGGCCCAGGGAGGCCCAATGAGATTTAGGAAGGCCCAGTAAGGAAAGATAGGCCCAATAAGTTCAAATGAAGCCCAATTGGGATAATTTAGCCCAACAATGAGTTAAATGAACCAATTAGTGACAATTCGGGATTTTCGGTTTAACTTTGTTAACCGAAATGTTAAGTTATTGATCAAGAATAATTTCTAAAGGTTTGAATTAATTGAAATAAGCCTAAAACACTTAGAATATAGGGTTTTAGTTTGTAAATGATAGGAATGATAAATTTTGACTTTCTAAAGTCAAAATTTGACCAAGAATACCAATTTAATTCGGCATTTACATCAAAACCGAGTGGTAACTGAAATTGAATTATCATAATCATCACAAAGATGATTAGTAACGGTTTCTAAGGGTTATTGAGCCGTTAATTAGCCGAATTAATGTGCTAAGGAACTAGAAAGTCGAAACCGTTCATGGTTACAAGAAGAAATCACATCAGTTAGCTATAACACTTCAAATTGATAATTCTGAATCATCAATCGGCACTTTCAGAGTATTTCTCATATCACAATTTGATCCTAACAGTTCGGGATTGAGGAAACGATCGAGACTCGGCTGAATTTAGGGCTAGTAAGCGATCTACAACGATTCGACTTTGAATCAAGTAAGTAATTACTTCGAAACTTTCTAATATGGCCGATTAGAGTAAAACATATGCAAATTTTGATTCTTAACATCTAGTCCTACGGATCCGAGTTCTAGGGTTTCTTCTTGAAACGGTTTTGGGGGTATTTATGAAAAAGAATTCGAAAATCAAATTGGTTTTCACAGATAGTTTCGTGACATCACATTGAATGTAATCCCTAAGTTAATTTCATCAACACAGTATGAAATTGTAGTTTTCGATTCTAGGGTTCTTGAGGAATAAGGAATTGGGGGTTTTTGATTCAATTGGGTTTTATAATCAAATTAAAGTGCACAGAAAGTTTCGAAATTCATTGTTTATGGAAATCCCTTTATCAATTTCTGAAAATGTTAGCGAATTGTATATTTTGAATTGGGGTTTGAGGATTCGAGTTTGAAACTGTTACGGGTAGATTAATTAAGCTATAATGGATGATAGTTCGAATTAAAACCATCTATAGGATCGCCTAAGTCTAAGGAAAAATAGCCCTAAGGTTCTGAGATTGATCGAGTTCGAATCATGAGACAATTTGAATCAAGAATGGTTCGGTTTGTTGAACAAAGGGGGAAACTCGACTGTTATAAATTAAAACCATTTGAAATGGATCCCATTAACAAAAGTTGAAACAGCCGAGTTGGTAGATCATGTGGGTTGCGATCCGGAGGTCGCGGGTTCGAGCCGGGGGGTGGCCGGGTTTTGGAAAAATACCATTTTTTGGTATTTTTGATATAACTTTTCCATACGAACTCCGATTTGATCCGTTCGAGTTGCGTTGGAACTGTAACGAGAATACGAGCGTATTAGAACGATAAAATTTATATTTTAGTCCGAAAACGAAATCGCGTATAATTACGTTGGTTTAAATAAATAATGATGTGATTTATTTAAACGATTTCAAAGGCACGCGTAGTCACGTATGCGTATTCTTAACACTTTAACATACGTGTGTTGACACGTATGTTATTTCAAGCACAAAACGACATTCCGAATAACTTTAAGTTATTGTTTAAACCACAGATTATTCGTAGAGGATTTCTACGCAAGTTCACACGTATTTGATCATTCTGCTATTATCAAAGGTGCGTACACGGCCCCTTTCTTATTTTAAACTGTTTTGGGGGAGAGAACATGTGCAACAAACTGTTTTTAGATACATATCACTTGCATGAGTTAGCTGTTTACATTATGTGAAAACATATCAACTTGAAAGTCCTTACACACCTCGAACCGTTTAGTTTGCTGTAATGCAAAGCGTGGTAGTTGGAAATAGATCTATTAGGTTTGACAAACCTCACCTGGTAGATGGGATCTACGCAGGTGTTTGACTGACCAAACACAATTTTACTATTGTTGTGATAGACAATAGTGGCAAGGCGAAAACATGCTATAGCATGGCAATCCGTCAGCTTCGGTGTCGAACACGTATGTAAATAGTTTATATGACTAGCTATCATGACTGTGCATGTGTGATTATGTTATCTACAATCTTGTTATTCAAACTGCTGTTTTGAACATTGTGAAATACTTAAAACCTGTGTTATGCACCAACCTTTGTGTTGACTTGATTTGCATGTTTTCTCAGGACGCTAAGGCGCGCGTTACAGCTGGCATGGACTAGGAGATAGAGTCTCATGCATGTTAAACATTTTGAACAATTGAATTTGAATATTTTAGTATTTTGGTTTGTAATGTTACTTTACAACTGTTTATGGTTTTTAAACGCTTCCGCAACTTTTTGTAAACTCTGAATGTTATGTTTTAAAGACCAACGTATGTTTTGAAATTCATATAGAGGTCTTCGCTATGTCTAATGATCTGAGATCCTGGTTTGTCATACTCCCAAACGATATGATTTCGTTAGTTGGAATTGGGGGTGTGACAATTCATATCTCATGTGCTATGTAAACAATCGGATCATTTCGATTATCAAACGCTATCGCGCCCCTAGAACTTTCCGCCCGACGGGAAAGTCGATCCAGCCCGCCGGCTTGGGGTGTGACAATTACAAGCAGGAGAGCTTGCTACAACTGCGGGGCAGAAGGGCACTTTAGGAACCAATGCCCTCGTCTCAACAACACTGCTGCCACTGCCACTGCTTGTGCTTTTGTCATTAGAGCTACTGAAGCACATGAAGAACCGACAGTCATTACAGATACATTTCTTGTTAACAACCATTATGTTTCAGTATTATTTGATACAGGCGTAGACAAAAGTTGTCTCTGCTGCCATTGCATCATTGTTTTATAAACATCCATCGGTAGTTAATACCCCTTATACGGTAGAAGTAGCTGATGGCAAGAACGTTCTTATAAACTCAATACTTCGTGGTTGTGAACTTATCTTAAATGAGCAATCGTTTACTATCGACCTCATTCCAATGACACTCGATAGTTTTGAGGTCGTCATTGGAATGGATTGGTTGTCAAAACATAACATCGAAGTCGTCTTCTCAGAGAAATTGTTATGTATTCCCCTACCATCCGGCGAAACAATACGGGTATACGGCGAGAAGCCGTGTCGAGAGCTGAAGATTGTGACATGCATTAAGGCACAAAAGTGCCTAAGGAAGAAATGTCACACCCCGACCGGTGGCGAAATATGCCGAGGCATGATTTGTGCATGATTGTTCATAAGCTCATAATTTCTAATTTAAAGTTTAATACTTGAAATACAAAATTACAATTTCATTACATTACAAGCTCAAAGTCAAATACAAACTTAAGAATTTAAAATTTAAGTCTTTGATAAAACTATCTAGGTCCATCTTCCTATACTTTTTACTTAAAGGCTTCACTTTAACCTGTCACACATGTAAAGTAACTATCAACTAAATTAACAGTTGGTGAGTAGTCACATGATTATAATAGTATATGATTCAAAGTATGCAAACCTTAAATGGCATTGAGTATGAATATTATATTGTGAATGAAACAAGCATGTGTAAAGGGTGTACCGTCCCTTTTTAACACGGACAACATCACGCGAAGAGAGCGCGACTCTCTTAGGAACTAAGTACTAGAATACGTGTTAAAATGCATAAGAACAAATGAGTATACAAATACAAGAACAATCACATAATAATAATCCAACTACAAAACATAATATAGTTTGCATAAGTTTCAAGAATAGTATAAAAGTCTAAGCATTTGAATAAGGACATGTGTGACAGCCCCAAAATAATGTAAAACTAAGAGGGAATATGAAAAACTCACTTGTTTGCTAAGCAATTCCAAAAATTACAACTCAAGCAAGTTGTGTAATATTTAGCACTTGTTAACCTGTTTTTGGAATAAAATATGAATAAGAACATGTCTACAAGTTTCCTAGTTTTCTAAGCATTTTTAAATACTAAAGCACTTAACATGTTTAGCCACTAAGGATTGGGTTTTATTTGACTTACTTTTTTATAAACTTTTAAAGTAATTATCCCTAGTTTAAATAAAATATTTTATAAGTTGAAACTAAAATTTTAAAACTAAATATTCTAAATTTATTAACTTAAGGTTTAAGTTTTAGTCTTAATATAACATACATTTTATAAAGATTTCTTTAGAATATACGTATAAAATTGTACCAAGTTTATTTAAGTACAACTTTTAGTTTTTGTATACTAAAAGCTATTTAGTTTAGGATTTTATAGAAATAAAATAAGTTAAATAAAATAAAATGACTTTTAGATTTTATAAAAACGATTCAGAAAATTTACAAATGATTTTCTAAATCATTACACATTAATATATTTTTGTATATTACTTTTATAAGTTAAAACTTACAACTTTAAAACCTTTATTAACATTTAAATATTTAATTTTATAAAAATATTATTCTGAATATTTTCAAAATAGAAATAAAACTGATTTAAATAATTTTATTTTATTTTTAGGATTTTATGTATATTTATTAAAGTTTTATAAGTTAAAAAAATGAGTATTTAAAACATTTATAATAATTAAAATAGGATATATAAAAAAATTTCATATTCTAGAAGTGCATAAAAATATTCAGAATCTTTAAAAGGTCCTTAAATATTTCATAGAATTTTATAAAAGAATTTCTGAATTTTTAAACCTTAAAACGATTCTGCCCAGTACCAGTGCCTAAACCGCTGGGCTGGGTGAGGAAATTGTTAGTTGAACAAGGTTAAAAAGCCCTTTAAACCTAAATCATGTTCATCCTCAAATCGGTAAAACCCTAGCTTCTTGATCTGTTTGAATTCGATTGAAGGGGTGATTTTGAGTCTCTACATTCATGGGGCTTTTGATCTATGCATTAAAACGAATTGAATGGATACAACTATTACCTCTAAATGTTCAGGGTTGTCGAGTTCGAGTTCCAGTTAGTTCACAGGTATCCTTGAGTTCGATTTGAAGATTGGAGGAATCTGAGATTGTTTTGAGGCTTCGGGTAGATTCAGAGGGATGCCTCGAAGGTCCAAACGTGAGTAATTTGAATTTGATTAACCAGAATGTTCGATTGAGTTTTAGTTTGCATTAAGGTTCGGTTGGCTTAATTGATGGTCGTTTAACGCATGATTATCCAAATTAATGCTTCCATTAAGTATGTCGGAGGTATTTGGGGGTTGATAGCGCATGCCCTGATGGTTTAATGCTCAATTTCGAGTTTCGAAGCAGAACCGTGGGTGTATGGTTCGAACGCAGGTGGACGGGGGGTAGGGGAAGAAGGAGGTGGCTGAAACTTTCAAAGATTGGCATAAATGGCCCTTATGGTTCCTGCCTTGTACCTTTTTAGAACGGGAACTCATCCTCTCACAATCTTAATTCTAGAAATGACATAATTAAAGTTTTGTTGTCTCTTGTTTTACGTTTAAAACTTTAATAAAAGTTAGAAAACTTTATTATTACATTAGATAGTTTGTTTAGACTTTTTAAAACTTAATTATTGTTTAAAAGTATTTTATTTTTATAATATAAAGTTAAATAATTTGTTTATGTAATTATAGAAGTTTTGTAAGTTTAAATTTATATATATATATATATATATTATATATATTGTTATTATTATTATTATTATTGTAACCTACACATTTATTTTTACATGCTTAGAAATTTTAAAGATTTATTAAATTAAATTTTTACATAAACACTTATATGAGTTTTATCACTTGTTCAAGTATATACGCCTATATATGTATATAGTTATTTAATTTTGTTAATTTTAATTTAAGCCTTAGTTCAACTTTAAAGCTTTATAAGTTCAAATAAATCACAAATATAATTATATGAGTTTTATTGTTGGTTTAAGTACAAATTTATATACACACATATGTATGTAATTTTCTTTTTATTTGACCAAATATGGTAAGGTAATATAATTCTCATAAAATAATTTTGTTGTTCAAAGATTACAAGGCTTTTCATCGGTTTTGTCATCGGAATTTCGCAGATGTTACAAGAAATAATGTGCCTTCTTGGCACATGTAGTGGAGAAGAAGTCGGAAAAGAAGATGGTGATAGACGTACTGATCATCAGAGACTACCCAGAGGTGTTTCCAGAAGACTTGCCTGGACTACCACCGGTTTGGTAAGTGGAGTTTTGTATAGATCTAGTCCCTGGAGCAAACCCAGTGGCAAAATCTCCTTATCGATTAGCATCACCCGAGATGCAGGAACTGTCTTGTCAGCTTCAGGAACTCAAGACAAATGGTTCATTAGACCGAGCTACTCACCATGGAGAGCTCCGGTTCTCTTTGTCGAGAAGAAAGACGGTTCATTCCGTATGTACATCGATTATCATGATTTAAACAAGCTAACAATTAAGAACAGATATCCTCTACCCGGGATCGACGATTTATTTGATCAACTACATGGAGCAACTTGCTTCTCTAATATTGATATGTGATCCGGGTATCATCAGTTTAGACTAAATGATTAGGATATACCAAAGACGGCGCTTAGGACTCATTATGGACACTATGAGTTCGTGGTTATGCCTTTTGGGCTAACTAATGCACCGGTAGTGTTCATGGATTCGATGAATTGAGTCTGTAGGCCGTATCTAGATCATTTTGTTATCGTCTTTATTGATGATACATTGATATATTCCAAGACTGAACAAGAACATGAGAGTCACTTGAGGAAAATCTTAGAACTATTAAGAACTGAACAACTTTATGGCAAGTTCTCTAAATGTGAATTCTAGCTAAAGGAAGTTCATTTCTTAGGCCATGTGATCAATAGGGATGCCATACATGTAGATCCAGTGAAGATTGAAGCGATTAAGAATTGGACTACCCCGTCTACTCCAACCGAAATCCATTCATTTCTGGGTCTGTCAGGCTATTATCGCAGATTTATCGCAAACTTTCGAAGATTGAGGTAGCCTGCCTTATGCAAGCAACCATGTCTTCTGATCTTCAGAAGAACATGGAACACATGAGTGCCTTTGACTTGACCTAGAAACTTACAGGCATGTTTCAGAAGCAAGCCCATCAAGAACGCTATGACACCATGAAGCAGCTTATCGGCTGCAAAATGCAAGAAGGCTCGTCAGTTAGTGCTCATGTGCTTACGATGAAAGGGTACATCGACCAACTGAGTAAGCTTGGTTATCCCCTGTCTAATGAAATGGCAGCGGACTTCATCTTGAACTCTCTCCCAAAGTCTTACGACCAGTTCATAATGAATTTCAATATGAATGCTTGGGAGAAGACTGTGCCTGAACTGCATGGGATGCTGAAGACGGCTGAGATGAATGTACCAAGCAAAGTCAATCAGGTATTGACAATTTGATCTATTGGTGTTAGAAAGCCTAATCCCAAAAAACGGGGTTATAACAACAAGGGCAAGAATAAAGCTATTGTTGCTGCCAAACCTGGCTCCAACAAAGCCAAGGCAATTACTAAAGCACCACCCCTTGAGGAGCGTCAATGTTTTGAATGCAACAAGATGGGGCATTGGAGGCGTAACTCCCCTGATTATCTGGCTAAGATGAGAACGAACAAGGACAATGGTGTAGGCCCTTCAGGTATTTCTATTTATGTTATTGAACTTTATGTTGTTTCCAGCAACACATGGGTGTTTGACACTGGATGTGGTTACCACATCATTAATGTCTTGCAGGAACCTGAAAAGTGGAAGAAACAGAAACAAGGCGACATGAAACTCATCATTGGTGATGGGAAAAGAGTATCAGTTCTTGCAACTGGAACATATTATCTTTCAAGTCCTTCTGGCCTTGTACTTATGTTGAATAATTGTTTGTATGCACCTGGTTTAACCATAAACATTATTTAAGTTTCTTTGTTGTTTGAACAAGGATTTAAGCACGTCTTTAATGGTATTGTTATATCTGCCTACTTAAATGATGTCTTTTATTTTGAGGCTAAACCTCAAAAAGGTATTTATGAAATAGATGTTCAGCCAAACAATAATGTACATAATCTTTCTAAACGTATCAAATCTGGAATTAGTGATACATTTCTATGGCATTGTAGACTTGGCCACATAAGCAAATCCCGCATAAAAAGGCTCCAGTCTGAAGGGATTCTTGAATCCACTGGACAAGACTCCTTTAATGATTGTGAATCTTGCTTAACTGAAAAACTCACTAAAGATCCCTTCACCCATGTTGGTGAACGAGCAAAAGATCTGTTAGAATTTTTACATACTGATGTGTGTGGTCCTTTCAAAACTATGTCTAGAAATCATGAAAGATACTTCGTTTCATTCATTGATGATTATAGTCGATATGCATATGTTTATCTAATGAAGCATAAGCATGAAATCTTTGAAAAGTTCAAAGAATTTCAAAACAAAGTAGAAAACCAACTTGGTAAAACGATTAAGGCACTTCGATCAGATCGAGGTGGCGAATATCTCAGCTTAGAGTTCATCAATCATCTAAAAGAACGAGGAATTGTTTCACAGCCCACTCCTCCTGGCTCAACCCAACTTAATGGCGTAAGCGAGGGGATAAATCGCACCTTACTTGATATGGTCTGATCGATGATGTGTAGAACTAACTTGCCTCACTCCTTTTGGAGTTTTGCTCTTATGACCGCAGCCCGCATTGTAAATCTGGCACCGACTAAGAAGGTAAACAAAACACCATATGAGATATCGTTTGGCACTAAACCCAATTTGTCTTACCTTAGGGTATGGGGATGCGATGCATATGTCACTAAGGATTCTGATGACAAGCTTGATCCTCGATGCGAAAAGGTTGTTTTCGTCGGATACCATAATAGAAGTGGATATTATTTCTACCATCATGATGTACACTTGATTTCTATCAAAAGGAAGGACCACTTTCTCGAGAAAGAATTTCTTGATCGAGGAACTGGAAGCAATATTGTGGATCTAGAAGAAATTCGAGAACCGCAAACGACTGTTGACAAAGTCGGAACGTCTGATCAACAGGAAGTTGTTGCTAATGAATCAGAAATAAACACAAGCTTTCATAGAAGTAGCAGGACTCGCAATGCTCCTAATAGATACCTTTGGCATCTTGATGGTTCTAAAGTCCTGTTAGTAGCCGAGCCTGATGACGAACCTATCAACTGCAAATCTGCTATATCAGATCCAGATGCTGCAAAATGGCTCGATGCCAGGAATTCCGAGATGCAATCCATGTGTGACAATCAAGTCTGAGACTTGGTTGAGCTACCCCCGGTTCACGGGCAGTAGGGAGCAAATGAATTTTCAAGAGAAAAAATGACATGCATGGAAATGTTCATACCTACAAAGCACGGCTGGTTGCAAAGGGTTTCACTGAAACTCAAGGTGTTGACTATGATGAAACTTTTTCACCCGTTGCTATGATTAAATCGATCAGGATATTACTTGCCATAGCTGCATATTATGACTATGAGATATGGCAAATGGATGTTAAAATCGCTTTTCTTAATAGACATCTTTCTGAAGATGTCTATATGGTTCAGTCTGATGGTTTTATTGATCCAAAATATCCGAGTAAGGTATGCAAACTAAATAAGTCCATTTATGGACTTAAACAGGCATCTCGTTGCTGGAATCTTCGTTTTGATCAAAAGATCAAAGAGTTTGGCTTCATCAAAAATGAAGATGAACCTTGTGTTTACAAAAAGGCTAGTGGGAGAACTATATCATTCCTCATCTTGTATGTGGATGATATACTTGTCATTGGAAACAACATCCCTATGCTTAACGAAGTTAAACACTGTAGGACCTTGTATGATCTCGGAAACAATACGAAATCAAGGGAAATCTGCTTGACAGCCTCTGGAATAGTGCGGAATCCTATTCCAGGGTTTTCCAATCGAAATCAACAGCAACCGTGGTGAATCGAATGAGTAGAATAAACGTGCGAGTGAGAATCGATCACCACGGTTTGAGAATCGAAGTTGGACGGCAAGAATCGCTCAAAACTTCAAGGGTTTGACACTAGAGTGCACTAGGAAGAATGAGGACTCTCAAAAGTTAGGGTTGAAATGATTTGAACTTGTATTTATAGGCTGTAGTCATTCGGCCGAATGAGTGGCCAAAGCAACTCATTCAGCGAATGACTTGCCCGAATGGACATGTCAGCCGAATGAGTCATTCGGCGAATGACTCATTCGATCGCCTATGTCATTCGCTAGAGCGTTCATTCGGCCGAATGACTTCATTCGTAGAGTCATTCGCCCGAATGATCAGAGTTTATACTTAAACATTAAGAACAATATAGAAAGACAACTTCCATTAATATAACTTGAACTTTACATGATGAATAATACAAAATTGAACTAGGGACATTAAGTGCATCTACAAACTCCCCCTTGGACCTAGTTCAGCTCTTGGAAGTGTCTTTCTTGAAATACTTTTCAGAAATGGCTTTCCAATCTGCACCAGCATGAATCTTTAAGCATTTGCAGATCCGGATAACCCTCATGAACAGAAGTGCCTGTTCCATGTCCTGTATATCAAAGAAAATCTGATGAAGATATAGTGCTATGACATCTTTGTGGGACAAGCTAGTCAACCACATTGGCTCAAAAATACGTACTGTCTCCCACTTCTTATCTTTGCATAGAACGATCACAGCTTCACCAGTACGCCCGTCATAATACCACCATCGGAAGCCTTCCATAAAATCTTGACGCATCTTCCTCAAAGGAATCTTCTTCAAGACTTAAGGAGGAAGCCACTTCAGGATAACTTTATGCTTTCGGGTATCTCCATCAATCTCGGGAAAATAATAACGTTCAGGCTGTTGAGGCTGGAAGTTTACCCATCTCTTTCTGTACTCATACTGAATTTGCCGAGACAACCAGGCAGACATCCCTGAATCTTCACTGTACAGCATCTTTAGACGTGCTAATTGATTGACTTCAAAGCCTGGCAACGTCTTAAAGTCATGGGGATGCTTGAAATAATCAATTCCTCTCTCTCTCTTCACCGCATAGCACCCTAGATCATGAAAGTATGCCCAGCTCAGAATTTGACCTCTAGCCTTGTAGCCTTTGGTTCTGTAGACTTTCTTGTGTGAGTCTGGCATTTTCATCATGCTTTCCCTCTTCAGGACCTCCTAGTAGGCCTTCCATTCCTCTTTCCTTTTCTTTTGATCATCAGCTTCGGCTTTGCTAACCTCAACTTGTTCTTCTAAGTATTGGATCAGTAGATCTTCAGTAGCTGGATCAAACTGATCAGTAAATGTGGGAAGCTCTTCCTCAGCTAATGTATACTTTGGATACTCCTCCTCGGTTATGTCCTCCAGAATGACCTCATCAATGTCATCAAAAGGTTCTGGAGTTGGCTCATCAAACACTGGTACAGATGAATCATCAGCAACAACCTCATCTGGATTGAGCCTGAACAGTTCTGAAATTTGCTCCTTAGACATGCAATGAATGATTTCTCCCTCCTCCTTGTCATAGCTAACTGAGTGCTTTATAATGCCTTGATCGTCAAGAATCACAGTGAGAGTCTCGTCCAATTGACGTCTCACAGGCACAACTTCTACTTCCTCAGTAGCATCAGGTTCAGCAGTCTTTGTGGGAGGAGATGGAGGAGGAGCATGTTTCTTCTTTTCGTTGGCACTCTTGGACCGAATCTACGATGTAGAAGGGGCTTGATCATCATCGTCATCATCATCATCAGTACTTGATGAACCAGAAGACCCACTTCCTGATCCGTCCTTATCATCATCACCAGATTCATCATCATTCTCTGAATCCTCATAATCGACCGTTCCTCCTCAGACTCTTCTTCTTCTTCATCATCATCTTCTGTTTCTTCTTTGTCTGATTCATCGGAATGAGCAACCGTGCCCTCAATCCTGGGAGTACTGTCCTTGAGACTGTCAATCTGATCAGCTAGTCTAGCATTCTCAGTCTCTAAGGACAGTATCTGATCACTGAAATCAGTGACAGTTAATGCCAACTGATGATGCTCATCAATATATTTCAGTAGCTGCTCCTCTTGCTGAGCAGAACGAGCCCGTAGATCAGCTCTCTGATCTGCAGCTTGAAGAAGCAGTGTATCCTGCTCTTCGACCCTCTGTGTAAGTTGAGCAACGATCAGTTCCTGCTCCTTGTTCTTCTTTTCTTGTTCTAGGCTCCTCTCCATCAATCTAAGCACCATACTGTTCAGTGTGCTCAGCTGATCAACAACTGAAGCAGTAGGTATAGACGTATCAGCTCGTGAGATAGAGGGACCAGCAGAGGCAGCAATAAAGATGGGAGCCTGGGTCATAGAGGTGGTCAGAGGGGCGGAGACAGCACGAACATGAATTGCCCTTGACCTAGTCAGTGAAGAAACTGAGACATGTGCTACTGATGTAACAGTGGTTGTAGCAGCTGTCGTCAGTTCTGACCTCCTCTGAAAGAGGAACCTCGATCTCTTCCTCCTGCCTGATGGAGAAGATGTAGACTGGACAGCTGCAACAGACACAGCTGCAGTGATAGGAGCAGAGGACCGAGGAGGTGAAGAAATGTCAAACTCCGGAATAAATGAAGGATTAGTAATCTCCTCCATCTCTGCTTCACTCCTCTTCCTTTTTCTCTTTGTCAGTCTCCCCCCAAGCCATACACTCTCATATTCCTCATCAGGTGTATCTTCTGAATCAGAACTATCATCACCATCAGCACCTGTTTCATCATCACCATCACTAGACTCCTCTGACTCATCTTTATCAGCAGCAGATGTGGTGACAGAAGTATCAAGAGGAATAGACACTGTGGAGGTTGTAGTCATCAAGAAATCCAACTCCATCAATGAATCAATGTCAACCTCCTCATCTGCAGCTATAGAGGTGCTGACTGCAGCACCAGCAGTCACATCACCAGCCTCAACCAGGCTAACTTGAGCAGCAGTTATCATCTCACTAACAATGGTACTCACATCAACAGTGCTCACAGATACAGTGCTCACACCCACTGAGCTCTCACCACCACCACCACTTCTTCCACGAGCATCACTAACACCTGCACCAGTATCATCATCATCATCCTCATCACCACTAGGCACAACGATGTCCTCCACCTCAGAATCAGAGTCATCATGCCTCCATCTCCTACCAGGTGGAGCAATATAATCTGGCCTCGAAAGATGACCAAACAATGATCGTAGAGTGGGCTTCCTGTCTTTCCCTCTGTATGACATTACTCTGTTGAGAGTAGTGTCATTCATGTGTTCCAGCCTAATGATATTAGCACCAATGCAACAAAAGCACATTGTATAGTTTCCCGCATGTCGTCGAATCCACCTCTCCTCGACCCAAGACAATGAATCAGAACATGAGCGAGATACTTGAACTGCGGACACATGTATGCCTTGTTGAGAATCCCTGCTCCCAGATCTCCTTCATACTGGCACCTCATAAAGCAGCCGCGAACTAAGTAGCGATCTAACAAATAAGGCTGATCAGGAGAATCCTGAAAACCACAAACTCTCCTGATGTTCTCGGCTGAAATAACCACATCATGCCCAAGAACCTTCCCTCTGATCACTGGAGGTTCAGCCTCACAATCGATATCTGCCGAAGCCCAGAAATCCTGTTGATGCGACTGATATGGCACATGTATAGTGGAGATGGCTGTAAAGATCCTCGAACGCCTGAGAAAGGTAATAATCTCAGTGTAGTGCTTGGCGTTCGGAGTGGTAAGATCCAGATGTACGCAGATGTTGTTCTTCGTCACTGATTTATATCCAGCCGTCCTGAAAATGAGATAAAACATGTTAGAATCAATTCAATAGCTTAACATACTGAAATCAGAGTAAAAATCAGAACACAGAATCAGTTTAAACTGATATGCCGAATGAAGTGATTTGGGCGAATGAGTTATTTTGCCGAATGAGTCATTTGTCGAATGACGTCATTCGGCTGTCTCCACTTTGTAGGACCTTGTATGATCTCGGAAACAATAAGAAATCAAGGGAAATCTGCTTGACAGCCTCTAGAATTGTGCGGAATCCTATTCCAGGGTTTTCCAATCGAAATCAACAGCAACCGTGGTGAATCGAATGAGTAGAATAAACGTGCGAGTGAGAATCGATCACCACGGTTTGAGAATCGAAGTTGGACGGCAAGAATCGCTCAAAACTTCAAGGGTTTGACACTAGAGTGCACTAGGAAGAATGAGGACTCTCAAAAGTTAGGGTTGAAATGATTTGAACTTGTATTTATTGGATGTAGTCATTCGGCCGAATGAGTGGCCGAAGCAACTCATTCGGCGAATGACTTGCCCGAATGGACATGTCAGCCGCATGAGTCATTCAGCGAATGACTCATTCGATCGCCTATGTCATTCGCTAGAGCGTTCATTCGGCCGAATGACTTCATTCGTAGAGTCATTCGCCCGAATGATCAGAGTTTATACTTAAACATTAAGAACAATATAGAAAGACAACTTCCATTAATATAACTTGAAATTTACATGATGAATAATACAAAATTGAACTAGGGACATTAAGTGCATCTACAAACACTGGTTGGGAACTTGTTTTGCAATGAAAGATCTTGGAGAAGCAGCTTACATTCTTGGAATAAAAATCCATAAAGATAGATCTAAGCGGCTTCTAGGACTGAGTCAAAGTACATACATAGACAAAATGATGACACACTTCAACATGGAGAACTCCAAGAAAGGGACAATTCCCATGACTAAAGGAACCATGTTAAAAAAATCTCAATCTCTGTCACACCCTTATCATTGCGGAAGCATACCGTGTGACTTTCAAGGTTTCACAGTCATTGTTTACAACAAAAACACATACGTTTCTATATTACAAAGTAATGTTACAACTACATTAGTGACAAGCCTAATGTAATAACAGTTTTATCTGAGTTTCACACACACATATACAATGCTATTAACATATATAATGTGCTATGTATCACACTGTTGAGTCTATCTCTCAAAGACTCTACTATATGTCTCCAAAGATTGAGCTCCTAGCTCCACCCCCTCTATCATTATGCATCTGAGAAAACATGATTTTAAACAATCAGCATATCGCTGGTGAGTTTACAAGTTTATTTGTCAAAAATGTACGTAATGTATCCCAAATGAATCAAATGTTTGTATAAAAAGAGTTAAATAATATTTATGTCCCAAACTGGTTGTAAAACATTGGTATCCAATGCGAACATTGTTCCTTATAACAATGTCATGTATTAGTTCCCAGACCAACTGTCCAATATAACTCCTGGGCTTCCGTAACTGAGCTGACGAGTTCAGTGTTTGCCCCTTCCCAATGTCCTTGTCGCAAGACATTGTGTGTTCTAGCCTTATTGAGCGCCCGCTCGACATCTGGTCTTGGTTTTAGCTACGAACCACGGGCGAGGATTGTCAATCACAAATAGAATCTATTCTCAATAATCACGCCCCCACGGTTAACGGTTACAGAATAGGGGACTTAGCGACAAATGTGTAACCCATGAAATAATGACAAATTTGGTCATATATTTATCCCCACTGTCACGTGTTTCAACCAAATGTTTTACAACGCTTTCCTTTTCATGTTTCACAAAATGTTTCAACAGTGTTTCAAGGTTTCACCTAATGCAAATCAGGTTTCATGTTTTACAAAGTGTATCGAAAGCGTTTCAGAGTTCGACATGATCTAATTAGGTTTCATGTTTCACAAATGTATCAAAAGCGTTTCAAGGTTTCACCTGATCCAATCAGGTTTTATGTTTCACAAAATGTGTCAAAGCGTTTTAGAGTTCCACCTGATCTAATCAGGTTTCATGTTTCTCAAAATATATTATCGATGTTTAGAGTTCCACAAAAATCAGAATGTTTCAAATGAGTAATTATGTTTTCTCATTCCCCGAGTTTCAAAAGCTAAAATACAAGAAAAGGGGTAGTGAACTCACCTGAGTTGATTCAAATCAATAACAATGCACAACGTTCGTATCACTAGTTCTTGAACTGTAAACATGTATGTCATTAGAGTTCTATGAGTTACTTAAGCTTAATCTGACTCTCAGAACTTTCCTTGACATTCAATGTCAAAGACATTTCAACTCAAGTCATCAATCTTATCTCAAATGTTTAATCAATTTCCTTAACTTAATATCACAAAAAGTGTGCTAACTGCGACTCGTTGGATTAATCAGGACATTCCTAGATTAATCAAATTAGTATGGTTATTGATTATATCACGAAAACAGTTTCTCAATGGATCCAGGTTTAGGAATAATTAATCCTTGTCATTGATCATTCCAGAGAATGATCAAGACAATCACAACTATTGTTATAATCAAATGGTTAAAACCATTATGATCTATGATATGGTTTTATGATAATCGGACATTATAACGGCTTATGAAACTGAGCTTTCGTATACTTGTTTTGTACAGAGTCCCTGTTTATTAAAGTGAGGTTTTCAGGTTTTAAATCGGGCAGAACCTCGACTTATATTTCTTAAGTTTCCTGAAAACAATTGGGCAGAATCTCTGCTTATAATTGTTTGTTCCCCAAAAATTAGTCAGGCAGAACCTCGACGTGTTTTTGATTTAAACCAAACAATTAATCATAATCTTATTACATAATAATAATAATAAGATCTAAAACAAGCATCATAAAAGATTGAAATTATACGAGATTTTTACCTTACAGAAGTTCGGCAGTACCTCGCGTGGAATACTAGATGATTGAAGGGGTTAAATGTGGGTATTTGGAGGTGTAGGGTCGGGATTTAAGAGCTGAAAAGTGATTTTTCGCAAGCAGAATCGAAAATCTGATGTTCTGGTATTTATAGGCGAGTTTAGGGTCTGGGCGCATCGCCTGGCCCCAGCGTTTGGTGCGGGGCGGTACGTTCTGATTTCTGATTTTGCATGCTTGCCACGTGTTGACACGTGGTGCCACGTGACGCGTTCGGGTGCGATCTGACTGGTTTCTTGTTTTCGCGATAACTTGAGCATACGAACTCCGTTTTACGCGCCGTTTTCGCCCACATTCACGATTTTTCGAGCTCTTTCGAATGGTTATAATTTCAAGACCTGAAGAGTTCAAAATATCTGATATCTTATTTAACATTATATTCGACTTTGTGTATCTTGAAATCGGAGCCTCGTTTCGAAATTTCGCTCACTCACTTTCTTTATTTCCGAGTTATGATTCTAACCTGGAAATTGAGAATTGTCACAATCTCCTTCATCAGAAATTGAAATTAAGCGAATGCAAGAAATTCCATATGCCTCAGCAATTGGTTCTATCATGTATGCTATGTTAAGTACCAGACCTGACGCCTCGTATGCTTTAAGCATGACTTGTCGTTTTCAGCAAAGTCCTGGCATTGCCCATTGGACCGCAGTCAAGAACATTCTGAAGTACTTAAGAAGAACTAAAGAAATGTTTTTAATATTTAGAGGAGTGGAAGAAGAGCTCACTGTAAGGTGTTACACTGATGCTAGCTTCCAAACTGACCGTGATGACTCTCGCTCACAATCAGGTTTCGTATTCACTCGCAATGGAGGAGTTGTCTCCTGGAAAAGTTCCAAACAGAGTGTAGTGGTGGATTCAACCACTGAATCTGAATATATTGCCGCATCAGATGCTGCAAAGGAACCTGCTTGGATGAAGAAGTTCATAGCTGACCTCGATGTGGTTCCAAGTATTCGAAAACCTATCGAAATCTTTTGTGATAACACTGGTGCTATTGCTCAAGCCAAAGAGCCATCCAGGCACATTTTAAGAACATTCCACTACATACGGGAAATAGTGGAACATGGAAACATCATAATAAGTAAAGTGGACACAGATCAAAACCTAGCAGACCCGTTCACTAAGCCCATGACTCTGGACAAGTATGATCAGCACAGGAGTGCGATCGGGCTTAGATTAGCTAGCAATATGTTTTGATTTAGTATTTGGATGAACGAACAAATAAGCAATTGTACTTTGAATTCACAGTTGATTTACTGGTTTAAATGCAAATCTGAATTTTATGACTGTTTTGATTTCAATACGTTTAATCCATGAATCTTGTATACTTAATTATCCGTAGTCGGTTAGACTCGTGGGAACGACTCTGAATTAAGACTATTCTGGATTTGGTCTCAAGTAGTTGACTACCAAATTCATAGGCATCATTATGAATGATGTTGGATGTAACTCGCTTCAAATCATCTTCGTGGAATATAGTCATGAGATTTTTTGAAATTGGTAAACTCATCTTGTATCCTCTGACCAGAGATGTATACTAGAAATTCCGTTTACTAAGGGACATTCTTTGATCATTATCACTGTAACATCTGTGCCGGAACCGTTACAGTAACTTGTACAGTAACTCAGATACAATCGAGGAGAAACACTTATAACTATTAACATTCGATGCTAAACATAAACTATTACACGATGTTTCTAAAATTCTGATTTAAACCTCATGGTTTAAACAGTCAGAAACACATCAGACAATCATGAACAGATGCATACATGTTTGATTTTATGTTATTAGATTTTAACGTATGTGAGCATAAACAGAACAAAACTATAACAGTTGTTGTTACAGAATGCTAAACCGACGAACTATTCGTATAGGTGACGATCTGTACGAATAGATATGACAGTTTAACGATCTGAAACGATGACTGAAAAGGAGAAAACAAAATCAGAAAGTGAAACGTACGATCATGTTCGTACGGTTAGCGCTCTGTAAGAAGACGCGCGTAAGTGACGTTTTCTGATGAAACGAAAACGAAGACGATTCGAACGATAATAAATATAAGGAAATAAAAAATCTCCTGTTTTACAATTTTGAAACTCACCAGAAATAAATTAAAACGAAACTATTTTAATTTAAGGCGTGTAAAGCAAAATATGCAAACAATCACTGAAACGCGTAAAATAATAATTTACGACAGATAATTCAAGAAAATAATATTTAAACTAATTAAAAGGAATAAACAAATACCAAAAGTTTAACATGAAGCCTTTTATTTTAAATTAATAAAAACGCGCGTTACGATCCGGAAACGCAACGGAGACGAAAACCGAGCAACCGAAACGAACCCGAATACCCTCGGGATATATATACCTTGAAAGAACAAAATTCTTTCATTTTTACACATCATTCTCTCTCTCTAGCTCTCATTTCCGTTTACCCTCTCTCTCTCTCTCTTTAAATTCCAATCTTCAAACGAGCATAACTTGCTCAAATCTTAACGAAATCACGCGTTCTTGGTGTCCATGCGAAGCCCTCATCATCCTCTACACGGAAGTACAACCAATCTAGAGTGTTAACCAGCAGAATTCGAGGTATGAAGCTTTTAAATCCACAGGGTTTCTTTGGTTATGATGTGCATACACCCCCCCCCACCGGATATTTAACCTATTCTCGAATCAACACCCTCTCGGGACCTTGTTAGCAGGTAGCGGTGGTAAAGGAAGGGCCAAGCCGAAGGGTTGGGGTTGCACGATGAGGATGCTACTCACAGGTTCGTTATAACCATTTCTGGCCGAACCTTCGGCTACAAGCTTCCCTTGGACGAACCTTTATGTTTTGTGAAGATTATGGCCGAACCCTCTGCGTGGAGCCGAACCATCTGGTTGCTACGAACCTTATTGGCGAACCCATGCAGAGTGCTAAGGCTCACGAACCTTTCATGCCCAGCTAAGCAGCGGCGAACCCTTTTCTTTGGCGGACCCTCGCTGTTGACGAACCCTAGCCGAATCTTCTTGAGGCCGAACCTTCATGAGGTTCGTGGTCAGGAAGATGAACCCAGTTTCTTTTTCAGCCGAACCCTACCTGCCACAAGACTTAACTGGACGAACCTATGGCCTATGGAGTTCCAAGGTTCGCTGATGCCAAGGGAACTGCAAGCATGGATGCGGTTATTAGTATCACCACTCACCGGCCCATTTCCTTAGACCTAACAGATTCTATATGTTATTAGCCCACCTGATGTCGGCCCATGTTGTATGATTCGGCTCAATTGATTTTTATTAGGCCCGAATATAAACAATCGGCCCAAGAGACTGATTGGGCCATGTGGTATACCATTTGGCCACTGAATTTATTTCAGCCCACACCATCCGGCCCATCATGACTCCACTTGGCCCAATAAATTGTGTTATGGCCCATTTCTTGCTTAAGAATTGGCCCAACACATCTACTTGGCCCACACAAAGCCTCCAAAGGCCCAATAGAAAACATTCGGCCCATATGGTCTAGTGGGCCCAACAAGAGGCCCGCAAGGTTTAAGTTTCAATAAACCTTAAGGTAGGCTACAACATGTTCAAGAGTAATAACATTCAAGTTAAAAATCTACGTTTTATACTTAAGATTCTTTTATCATGATAAGAGATTCGAATGAAGCATCAAGGCAATAACACAGTAAGTTAACCTAAACCTAGTGGGGTGATTGTTTTCAAGTCTATAACAACTAAGTGGGGGCCGAATGATGACCGAGACTCACAAACGAAAACCAACTTTAGGGTTTATACCTACACGCGCACGAATTCATATGATTATTACTTATGTATTACATACAACACGAAATCAATACAGGATTGTGAACACAACAACAAACCCAACAAAGAGCGCGTGCATTCTTTAATTAAGCTAAGTCAACCACTTCAAACATCAGGTGAGTTCATTTGTCCCCTTTTCAAACCTTTTGTTTTACTTCGGGACTGAGAAGCATGTTAAAGAATTATTGAAATGTTTATTAAATGCTTTTACACATATTTACAATGCTTATATTAATGCATGAAATTGAAATGCTTGGGTGGGAAACCAAAGACTAAGACTATAGTGTAAATAGCAAATGCTATTTACTTTATACTTATTTACATTAAACAAACACTTTGTGATCAAACTGGAAACTAGTATACTTTGAGAAGCTATAAACTTGATACTTATACTACAAACGAGAAGTTTAAACTATATACTTGAGGCTTACAATATAGATTTGAAGCCTAAACCTTATGCTAAACGCTTATGATATAAACTTAATACTTAAACTTTGAGCTAAATACTTATGTTAGAAGCTATGTGCTTAAACTATACACTTGGGGTTTAACTTATAAACTCTATGTTTAACTATATACAAAATCTTAAGGCTTTGAAAATACTTAAACTAAACACTAATGCTTTATACAATTATTTCAGAAAGTTATTGTTCTACACCTATAGTAAAGTATTAAATTACTTTACACTTACAATGATTTGCTTAAACTTAACTTGAAACATATATGCTTAGAAATACTTATATACGTGAGATGCTTGAAACACTTGGATGCTTATTACACTTGAAATACTTGAAAACACGTGAATACTTGTTATACTTTGAGATACTTGAAAACACGTGAATGCTTGATACATTTGGGATACTTGAAATACTTGAATGCTTGATATACTTGGGATACATGAACACTTGGAATACTTGCTATGCTTGGAACATGTGACCATTTGGATGCTTGAAACATTGGATGCTTAAACAAAAGAGTGATTGACCGCCGCGTGTTGACCTGTGTGTCAACCCCTACTAGTCATCAGTGAAACTATGTGAATGCTTTAGACTTGTATGCTTAAACTATTGGACATTGTAAGACAGACTGTTGACCGCCGCGTGTTGACCTGTGTGTCAACCCCTACTAGTCATCAGTGTTCTTCTTTGTCAGAGTCATGTAAGACAGACTGATTGGCCGTCGCGTGTTGACCTATGTGTCAACCCCTACTAGTCATTCAGTGTTCTTCTTGATTCATCCATGGTTATGACCACTGACTAGAATGATTGGGTTCTTCTAGTTGACTTTGTGTTAACTTGAAGGATCCTCTATCATAACATGTCACGAGTCATATTTAGGATCATTATGGATGGATGCTGAATTCCTTAGGGTTTTCAGCTGTCCATAATGGTGCCTCTTAAACTTAATACTTATACAATGTGGAATCAATAGTGTGGAGTGAAACGCTTAATTATCATTAACAAACAAGATGTTAAGCAGCCCGGTATGTGGTGGGACGGTGGCTGGGGCTTGTCCCCTACATATGCCCTATATATAAGCATTCTTGGTTGGTTAACATAGTTGGTTGTAAATGAAGTTAAGGTTGTCATTCGGGGAAATCAAAGTAAACATTCTCAGGGTAATCAGATACCAAGAATCATATGTCATGAAACTAAGGTAGTGGAATGAAATGCTTAATTATCATTAACAAACAAGATGTTAAGCAGCCCGGTATGTGGTGGGACGGTGGCTGGGGCTTGTCCCCTACATATGCCCTATATATAAGCATACTTGGTTGGTTAACATAGTTGGTTGTTAATGAAGTTAAGGTTGTCATTCAGGGGATCAAGGGAAACAATTACAGGGTAAACAAATTCAATGAATCAAAGGTTATGGAATCGATAATGTTGGATGAAAAGCTTAATTATCATCAGTAACAATGTACCATGTGGTTTGGTATGTGGTGGGACGGTGGCTGGGGCTTGTCCCCTACATATGCCCTATATATAAGCATACTGAAACAGATGGTATAGGTGGTACTGGTGAGGTTAAGGTTGTCATCCAAAGGATTTTTCAAACTATTTCACATAAACTACATGAACTCACCAACCATTGTGTTGACTTTGTTTTCTTACATGCTTTCTCAGATGACGTACAAGATTAAGCTAAGATTCAGGATTGCATACTAGGACGCCTAAACATAGATCCTAGTTGACTTTTGAAGAAGCACATCTTTTGAGATCAATACAAATCTCTTTTGATATCCTGTATAGATACAAGATAGATATACTGATTCATTTGGTTAGGTTTACTTAGTTAAATTACTAAACATTTACATTTGTAATTTAACTTTGTAATCCTAGTAAATATAGTATTGTGCTTAATTATTTTTAACATTGATGCTATGTAAACAATCTGATCATCTCGATTATCATTCACGATATCATGCTCCGAGAACCTTCTGCCCGACGGGGACTTCGATCCAACCCCGCCGGCTCGGGGTGTGACAGATTGGTATCAGAGCTCAAGGTTATAGAGAATAATAGGTCACATACTTAAAACAGTTTGGCCTAGACTATAACTCAGGGACCTTCATGTAGAGAACATGGGATCTAAGTTTGCATTGTGTTTTCTGCATTTGATCACTGCACTAACCAATATCTTTTGGTTATGATCAGAATGCCGCCTAGAAAACAACCGACTCCACTACCTACACCACAGACTTCTGCACCTCACTCTTCAACACCATCACCATCAGATTCACCACCGCCGCCTCCTCCTCCACTGAACCCTCCTCCGAACCCGACTGCAGCTATAGTTTTGGATCCTGCTACTGTTGCCTTGGCAACATTACTGAGTAGCCAGTTGACTAACCAAATGAAGGATATTATTCCGGAGATGATCAACAGGATTCGAGACCACGGTAACAACCCCGGGCGTACTACGGGGGAAACTAGTGGAAACACCAGCGCTAAATCAGACTGTTCATACAAATCATTCGTAGGATGCAAACCGCCAAGCTTTAGCGGTGTTGAAGGAGCCGTTGGACTGATCCAATGGCTAGAGAAGATGGAAAATACATTGGACATAAGTGGTTGTCCGGAACAACACAAAGTTCGCTACGTTGCTGGATCTTTTAGTAAACGTACCCTAACCTGGTGGAACTCCCAGATACATGCTCGAGGTAGAGACGAAGCATAAGCAATGTCATGGGCAGATTTCAAGACTCTGTTAAGGAATGAATTATGTCCCAAACACGAACTTCAGAAACTAGAAGTGGAACTGTCAAATCATGTGATGAAAGGAGCGGATCACATGGCCTTCACTATTCGCTATCACGAATTGGTAGCATTGGTGCCTGAGATGGTGCCAAATCTGGAAAAGCGGATTGACCGATATGTAGGAGGATTACCATCCTGCATACAGGGCATTGTACTTGCTGCAAACCCTGCGACTTTAAAATATGCTATTTCCTTGTCAGCTAAACTTACTGACGTGATGGTGAAGTCAGGAGAATTGAAAGACGATTCGGGCAAGACTAAAGAGAAACAACCGAAGAAGAAACAAAAAGGCATTCAACAATATGAAATGTCCACACCACTCAATCAAGTTGCTGCAGTACCTGCTAAATCTGCACGCAAACCTTACACTGGTGTACATCCTCAATGTGCACAATGTCAGTTTCATCATGCTGCCACCATGCCGTGTAGGCAGTGTACCAACTGTGGCCGAAAAGGCCATCTGGCTCAACACTGTCGAACTTCACCGGCACCGGCTATGAACAATGCGGCTATTGCAAAACCACCACCGCAAAACCCCAGCAACTACAACAACAACAATCGGGGATGCTTTAACTGTGGAGAACTAGGTCATTTCTCCAGGAACTGCCCAAAGAGGGCACAACCAGAAGATCAAGTACCAAGGGGAAGAGCCTTCATGATAGGAGCTCCTGCTGCATGCCAAGACCCAGAAAAGGGTACTGGTATGTGACACCCTTTAACTCATAAGACTTCATTTTATTTTGATACTAGTATGAATAAGAAATTTATCTTATTCCTATTTTGTATAATCACATGAGTACTCCATGAGAACTTAGGAACTCTTTTATTGCGTAGAAACAATGAAAGAATCCTTAGTTAATACATAGAACATACACAGGAAACCACCACTAACACTAAGATTGTGCAACAATTGATGCTTATAGCATCAGTTTGTTTGAACAACAGGGTGTTAGAACCATGCTAAGATTTAGTAAGTCGTAACAGTAGGACAACTATGAACAATAAGATTAGCAGAACTCTAAGGCCATACATAAGAAATCTCAGACGCAACACATAATTTTATTTGGGAGCGTAGGGACTTTACATCATACAAAAGTCTTCTCACTTGTTTACAAAGAAAGTTGTACCGATAATAACTTTTAAATTTCGGGACGAAATTTCTTTAACAAGGGGAGACTGTAACATCTGTGCCGGAACAGTAATCTGTACAGTAACTCAGATACAATCGAGGAGAAACACTTAGAAACTATTAACATTCGATGCTAAACATAAACTATTACACGATGTTTCTAAAATTCTGATTTAAACCTCATGGTTTAAACAGTCAGAAACACATCACACAATCATGAACAGATGCATACATGTTTGATTTTATGTTATTAGATTTTAACGTATGTGAGGATAAACAGAACAAAACTATAACAGTTGCTGTTACAGAATGCTAAACCGACGAACTATTCATATAGGTGACGATATGTACGAATAGATCTGATAGTTTAACGATCTGAAACGATGACTGAAAAGTAGAAAACAAAATCAGAAAGTGAAACGTACGATCGTGTTTGTACGGTTAGCGCTCTGTACGAAGACGCGCGTAAGTGACGTTTTCTGACGAAACGAAAACGAAGACGATTCGAACGATAATAATTATAAGGAAATAAAAAATCTCCTGTTTTACAATTTTGAAACTCATCAGAAATAAATTAAAATGAAACTATTTTAATTTAAGGCGCATAAAGCAAAATATGCGAACAATCACTGAAACGCGTAAAATAATAATTTACGACAGATAATTCAAGAAAATAATATTTAAACTAATTAAAAGGAATAAACAAATACCAAACGTTTAACATGAAGCCTTTTATTTTAAATTAATAAAAACGCGCGTTACGATCCGGAAACGCAACGGAGACGAAAACCGAGCAACCGAAACGAACCCGAATACCCTCGGGATATATATACCTTGAAAGAACAAAATTCTTTCATTTTTACACATCATTCTCTCTCTCTATCTCTCATTTCCGTTTACCCTCTCT
Organism: Mikania micrantha; assembly: GCA_009363875.1. Lineage (NCBI taxonomy): Eukaryota > Viridiplantae > Streptophyta > Magnoliopsida > Asterales > Asteraceae > Mikania > Mikania micrantha. Next base: position 20,625,376 of record CM018685.1, read on the forward strand.
CTCTCTAAATTCCAATCTTCAAACGAGCATAACTTGCTCAAATCTTAACGAAATCACGCGTTTTTGGTGTCCATGCGAAGCCCTCATCATCCTCTACACGGAAGTACTAGAGTGTTAACCAGCAGAATTCGAGGTATGAAGCTTTTAAATCCACGAAAAATAGGGTTTCTTTGGTTATGATGTGCATACACACCCCCCACCGGATATATTTAACCTATTCTCGAATCAACACCCTCTCGGGCCCTTCTTAGCAGGTAGCGGTGGTAAAGGAAGGGCCAAGCCGAAGGGTTGGGGTTGCACGATGAGGATGCTACTCACAGGTTCGTTATAACCATTTCCGGCCGAACCTTCGGCTACAAGCTTCCCTTGGAGGAACCTTTATGTTTTGTGAAGATGATGGCCGAACCCTTTGCATGGAGCCGAACCATCTGGTTGCTACGAACCTTAATGGCGAACCCATGCAGAGTGCTAAAGCTCACGAACCTTTCATGCCCAGCTAAGCAGCGGCGAACCCTTTTCTTTGGCGGACCCTCGCTGTTGACGAACCCTAGCCGAATCTTCTTGAGGCCGAACCTTCATGAGGTTCGTGGTCAGGAAGACGAACCCAGTTTCTTTTTCAGCCGAACCCTACCTGCCACGAGACTTAATTGGACGAACCTATGGCCTATGGAGTTCCAAGGTTCGCTGATGCCAAGGGAGCCGCAACCATGGATGCGGTTATTAGTATCACCACTCACCGGCCCATTTCCTTAGACCTAACAGATTCTATATGTTTGTAGCCCACCTGATGTCGGCCCATGTTGTATGATTCGGCTCAATTGATTTTTATTAGGCCCGAATATAAACAATCGGCCCAAGAGACTGATTGGGCCATGTGGTATACCATTTGGCCACTGAATTTATTTCAGCCCACACCATTCGGCCCATCATGACTCCACTTGGCCCAATAAATTGTGTTATGGCCCATTTCTTGTGTAAGAATTGGCCCAACACATCTACTTGGCCCACACAAAGCCTCCAAAGGCCCAATAGAAAACATTCGGCCCATATGGTCTAGTGGGCCCAACAAGAGGCCCGCAAGGTTTAAGTTTCAATAAACCTTAAGGTACGCTACAACATGTTCAAGAGTAATAACATTCAAGTTAAAAATCTAAGTTTTATACTTAAGATTCTTTTATCATGATCAGAGATTCGAATGAAGCATCAAGGCAATAACACAGTAAGTTAACCTAAACCTAGTGGGGTGATTGTTTTCAAGTCCATAACAACTAAGTGGGGGCCGAATGATGACCGAGACTCACAAACGAAAACCAACTTTAGGGTTTATACCTACACGCGCACGAATTCATATGATTATTACTTATGAATTACATACAACATGAAATCAATACAGGATTGTGAACACAACAACAAACCCAACAAAGAGCGCGTGCATTCTTTAATTAAGCTAAGTCAACCACTTCAAACATCAGGTGAGTTCATTTGTCCCCTTTTCAAACCTTTTGTTTTACTTCGGGACTGAGAAGCATGTTAAACAATTATTGAAATGTTTATTAAATGCTTTTACACATATTTACAATGCTTATATTAATGCATGAAATTCAAATGCTTGGGTGGGAAACCAAAGACTAAGGCTATAGTGTAAATAGCAAATGCTATTTACTTTATACTTATTTACATTATACAAACACTTTGTGATCAAACTGGAAACTAGTATACTTTGAGAAGCTATAAACTTGATACTTATACTATGAATGAGAAGTTTAAACTATATACTTGAGGCTTACAGTATAGATTTGAAGCCTAAACCTTATGCTAAACGCTTATGATATAAACTTAATACTTAAACTTTGAGCTAAATACTTATGTTAGAAGCTATGTGCTTAAACTATACACTTGGGGTTTAACTTATAAACTCTATGTTTAACTATATACAAAATCTTAAGGCTTTGAAAATACTTAAACTAAACACTAATGCTTTATACAATTATTTCAGAAAGTTAATGTTCTACACCTATAGTAAAGTATTAAATTACTTTACACTTACAATGATTTGCTTAAACTTAACTTGAAACATATATGCTTAGAAATACTTATATACGTGAGATGCTTGAAACACTTGGATGCTTATTACACTTGAAATACTTGAAAACACGTGAATACTTGTTATACTTTGAGATACTTGAAACCACGTGAATGCTTGATACATTTGGGATACTTGAAATACTTGAATGCATGATATACTTGGGATACATGAACACTTGGAATACTTGCTATGCTTGGAACATGTGAACATTTGGATGCTTCAAACATTGGATGCTTAAACAAAAGACTGATTGACCGCCGCGTGTTGACCTGTGTGTCAACCCCTACTAGTCATCAGTGAAACTATGTGAATGCTTTAGACTTGTATGCTTAAACTATTGGACATTGTAAGACAGACTGTTGACCGCCGCGTGTTGACCTGTGTGTTAACACCTACTAGTCATCAGTGTTCTTCTTTGTCAGAGTCATGTAAGACAGACTGATTGGCCGTCGCGTGTTGACCTATGTGTCAACCCCTACTAGTCATTCAGTGTTCTTCTTGATTCATCCATGGTTATGACAACTGACAAGAATGATTGGGTTCTTCTAGTTGACTTTGTGTTAACTTGAAGGATCCTCTATCATAACATGTCACGAGTCATATTTAGGATCATTATGGATGGATGCTGAATTCCTTAGGGTTTTCAGCTGTCCATAATGGTGCCTCTTAAACTTAATACTTATACAATGTGGAATCAATAGTGTGGAGTGAAACGCTTAATTATCATTAACAAACAAGATGTTAAGCAGCCCGGTATGTGGTGGGACGGTGGCTGGGGCTTGTCCCCTACATATGCCCTATATATAAGCATACTTGGTTGGTTAACATAGTTGGTTGTTAATGAAGTTAAGGTTGCCATTCGGGGAAATCAAAGTAAACATTCTCAGGGTAATCAGATACCAAGAATCATATGTCATGAAACTAAGGTAGTGGAATGAAATGCTTAATTATCATTAACAAACAAGATGTTAAGCAGCCCGGTATGTGGTGGGACGGTGGCTGGGGCTTGTCCCCTACATATGCCCTATATATAAGCATACTGAAACAGATGGTATAGGTGGTACTGGTGAGGTTAAGGTTGTCATCCAAAGGATTTTTCAAACTATTTCACATAAACTACATGAACTCACCAACCATTGTGTTGACTTTGTTTTCTTACATGCTTTCTCAGATGACGTACAAGATTAAGCTAAGATTCAGGATTGCATACTAGGACGCCCAGACATAGATCCTAGTTGACTTTTAAAGAAGCACATCTTTTGAGATCAATACAAATCTCTTTTGATATCTTGTATAGATACAAGATAGATATACTGATTCTTTTGGTTAGGTTTACTTAGTTAAATTACTAAACATTTACATTTGTAATTTAATTTTCTAATCCTAGTAAATATAGTATTGTGCTTAATTATTTTTAACATTGATGCTATGTAAACAATCTGATCATCACGATTATCATTCACGATATCGCGCTTCGAGAACCTTCCGCCCGACGGGAACTTCGATCTAACCCCGCCGGCTCGGGGTGTGACAATCACCCGCTGTCGCGTAACTGCCAGTCATAAAGGCTTTGATTGGGAATGGTTCTGATGTTCAGTGGGAGTTGTATATAATTAAGATTAGGATTCTGTACTCTTACATATTTCATGTAACGGTTAGACATTATGGCGCCCTCGTTGATTCAAACTGGTGAAGTGTAAGGCCTTACCCAAACTGACTGTGTGTTTGATTGGACAACTCTGAATCTAAATCGAGAACAATAATAATTGAACATCATATGAGAATGAATTATATCAATGTCTCAATGTTTCAATTGACTTCTTTTAAAAAAGGATAGATGACTACGATTACCACAAGTATAGTATCTCGGTAAAGTAGCATGATAATTTGGTTAATGACTTCAATGTGTCATGCCTAGTTAGGAACAATCATGTGCAGCTAGAGCGCTGCTGGCTGTTTGCGTTACCCTTTTATCGAAATCCATCCAAGTGGGAGATTGTTGGATTTTATGAACGGATCTGTCACACACCGAGCCGGCGAGGTTGGATCGAAGTCCCCGTCGGGCGGAAGGTTCTCGGGGCGCGATATCGTGAGTGATAATCGTGATGATCAGATTGTTTACATAGCATCAATGTTAAGAATAACTAAAGCACAATCAACATTAAAATAGGATTACAAAGTTAAATTACAATGTCAATGTTCAGTAATTTAACTCGGTAAACCTAACAAAAGAATCATAGGTTTCCTATCTTGTATCTGTACCAGATATCAAAAGTGACTCGTATCCATATCAAAAGATGTGCTTTTCCAAAAGTCTACTAGGTCTGCTAACTGGCATCCTAGTATGCAGTCCAAAAGCTTAAATCTATTCCTGTGCGTCACCTGAGAAAGCATGTAAGAAAAACAAAGTCAACACAATGGTTGGTGAGTTCATGTAGTTTTAGTATTTGTAAAATAGCTTTTTGCAAACCTCATTGGTAAAAACTTAACCTCATTAATAACACCTGTATCATCCAACTCGGTATGCTTATATATAGGGCATACCACTGAGTCGAGCCTACGACCCCCCAGACGCCGTCCCACACATACTAAGCCGCATAGGACATTGCTATTAATGATAATTAAGCATTTTACCTACCCTTCGATTCATTTCTCATCATAGCTTTAGTTTACTGTTCAAAGTTTACAAGTCTATAGCATTCGCATGTAATAGCTTCAATATTAGTTTAAAAGCATCATGTTTAAAAGTTTATGATATTAACCCAAAAGCATTCATACATCCCCCCGGTAACAACCTTAATCTCATTAACACCACCTGTATCATCCAACTCGGTATGCTTATATATAGGGCATACCCCTGAGTCGAGCCTACGACCCACCCAGACGCCGTCCCACCACATACTAAGCCGCATAAGACATTGCTGTTAATGATAATTAAGCGTCTTACCTACCATCCATTTCGTTTATAGCTTTAGCATTGTGTTTAAGTTTATAGCATAAGTGAACATTGAGGAATCACAGTATGGCAAGCACTGAGAGGCCATCAGTCTACTCCTCAAGTCATGACTATGAAGGTCACCCTATGGCAAGCACTAAGAGGCCGACGATCTGTTCCTTCAAGTCCCAACTATGTAGAACACCCCATGGCAAGCACTGAGAGGCCAATTTAGTATGTTCTATCCTAGTTAATAGCTTTAGCATTCAATTTTATAGCATTTAAATAGTTTAACAACCGGTAAGGCAAGCACTGAGAGGCCAAACCGTTGCTTTTGCATGACAAGTTTATAGCATTCAAGTTTAACAACCGGTGAGGCAAGCACTGAGAGGCCAAACCGTTGCTTTTGCATGGAAAGGTTATAGCATTCAAGTTTAACAACCGGTGAGGCAAGCACTGAGAGACCAAACCGTTGCTTTTGCATGGCAAGTTTATAGCATTCACAGTTTAACAACCGGTGAGAAAAGCACTAAGAGGCCAAACCGTTGCTTTTGCATGACAAGTTTATAGCATTCAAAGCACTTCAAGCATTTCGAGCATTTAAGCATGATAAGCATAGAGTATTTGCATTGTAGCATTAGCATGAGGCATTAGCGTATAGCATTAGTGTCAAACCTTAGCATGTAGCATTTGTATTAAGCATTTGCGTGTATCATTAGCATATGGAATTTGTATTCAAGCTTTAGTGTCGAGTATGTAATTTAAGCATACTGTTTATAGCGTAAGCATTAAGCGTATAGTTTAAGCTCATAGTTTATAGCATAAGCATCAAGAGTGTAGTTTAAGATTATAGTTTATAGCATAAGCATTTAGTATCTAGTTTAAGAATATAGTTTATAGCATAAGCATTAAGCATCTCGTTTAAGAATATAGTTTATAGCATAAGCATTAAAGCATTTTTTTTAAAAATCATTTGTTTAAAATGTAGAACATGCTTCTCAGTCCCAAAGAAAATCAAAATAGTTAGAAAAGGGACAAATGAACTCACCTTGTGTACTTAGTAATTAACTATGTAAGACAAGAATACGCACGCTCTTTGTTTGCAATTGTTGTGAAGTTCAGGCTCCTGTATTGATTTCATAATGTTGTAGCTTGTAAGTATATGTTTATAAGAGTTTGTTATGCGTGTAGGTGTTAGTCCTAGAGTGGACTAACCCTTTCAAGTCTTGTTTGTTATCCGGCCCTAAATTTTCATGGTTAAAGATTCCATACTTGTTCCTAAGTCACAAGTTATCATTTATATAAGACGTTTAATCCTTTATGTAGTTTGTTATAGGCTTGTCATCACATTATAACAACAAAATGGTATTCCATAAATGTTTCATCCTTTGTTTTTATTACTTTCAACATTTATTCATGCGTTTGTCATCTAAGTGAACTCCATTGGGCCGGATAACCTTTTGAACAATTTGAGGTACAATTGGACCTAATGTTTCGTATATTAGTGGGTCGAATAATGGTTTGCCAATATAACCAATTAGGTGTTGTTATTGGATTGATTAATACTCATGGGCCCAATTGATATGGGTTGGGCCAATCACAATTATGTGGGCTTTAGGACTTGGGCCGAATAAGGAATTGGGCAAAACAATCAAGCTGGTCGGCTAGATATGTTGGGCCGTGCCCATATTGGGTTAACAAGGAGAACAAACTTGGGCCGAACAACCTTAATGGGTTGCATGAACCTAGTGGGCCAAATAAAATTATCATGAGCATGCTAATGTAACCGAGTTTAGTGCGGCTGGCCCATGAAATCGAAGTGGCTGCATGATGTCGGCTGGTTAAACAACAATGGCAGCGAACCCTTGGGTTTACTGGGGTTGGGTTCCCCTAGAGACCTAGGTTCGTGAGGCTCTGGGCTGGTTCCAAAGGTTCTGTCCCTTGGCAGGAGGGTTCGTCGATGGCATGAAGAGGGTTCGTAGGCCAAAGCTTTGCTTAGGGTTCGTTCATGCTAACCAGGGTTCGTCAACCATGTTGTATGGTTTGCCAACAAGGGACAAGGTTCGGGATGGCCTGTAGGTTCGACAAGGGTTCGCCAGAACACCAGGGTTCGTCGTTCATGCATGGAGGTTCGGCTCCTATGAATGGTTCGGGAATCACTCCATGGTTCGCAGCACATGACCTGATGCACCCAGGGTTCGTCTGAGATTTTGGGTTCGCAGAAGGCTCGTCCAAAGGAAATGGTTCGGGGGTTAACCAGTGAGGGTTCGGCTGGGATCCTGTGATGAAGGTTCGGCCATGTGAAGACTTTGTAGGGTTCGGCCACTGCTTGAAACCCATGAACCTGCATGAATGCATCATTCTCATCCAGCCTTCGAACCTTATTTTGCATCTTCCCATGAACTGGTTACTTATAAAGCAGTTCTCAACAAGTTGTAAGTGCGAAAACCTAGATCTAGAGACGGTGTAAAGGGTGGTGGTCGAACAAGCAACCATGAAATGATGAAGACCCTAAATTTCGCGATATTCTCTTGAACATACCTCAAAATCAGTCGAGTAACCTCACATATCAGCTGTACTTCCTTGTAGAGGGCTTCGAGATGGTCGTTTAGGCTCAAGAATCACTGAATTTCGTCCACAAACGAAGGAGATATCGCGTTTTGAAGTTGGGATCTTAAGTGAAGATGGTGGTGACGGGTTTGAGAGAATTTGAGGAGAAAAGATGTTGAAAAATGAATTAAATGTTATCACTAAAGGTTTATATACCCCGAGGGTATTCGGGTTCGTTTCGGTTGCTCGGTTCGTAATTTCGTCGCGTATCCGGCACGTTACGCGCGTTTTCTATAAATTTAAGTAAAAGGATTTTCTTAAACTAATTGGATGGTTATTTATTTCTAAAATTTGTTTTAATTATCGTTGCGTTTATTTGTTTTTCGAATTATAATAGTTTACGCGTTTTATTAATTCGTTCACGATCTAATTAAGATAGCTTAGTTTAAAATTGTTTTATGATGAGTTTCAAAATTGTAAAATAGGAAATATTTTATTTCCTTAAACTTATGATCGTTCGTATCGTTATTCGTTTTCGTTTTGTCAGATCACGTCGCCATCGCGCGTATTCGTTCGAATCGTCACTCGAACGAACATGTCAATGGTTTGGCTTTCTGATTCTTGTTTTGTACTGTTAAATCATTATTACATAACGTTAAACTATCAGAATCATTCGTACAGATCGTCACCTATACGAATAACTCGTCGGTTTAGCATTTCATAACAACAACTGTTATAGTTTCGTTTTGTTAAACTCACATACGTTTATACACAATAATATAACATCAAGTATTTATGTTTCAACACTGTGTTGTCTGACATGTTTTCTGACTGTTTAACCCTAAGGTTTCAGTCAGATTCAGACAATCGCATAATAGTTTCATGTTAACCGTAATGTATCAATAGCATAAACATAGTTTCACGTCATGTGTACCTGAGTTACTGTGCAATCTACAGTGCAACTTACTGTTCCGGTAACGATTCCGGCACAGATATTACAGTCTCCCCTTGTTAAAGAAATTTCGTCCCGAAATTTAAAAGTTACTATCGGTACGACTTTCTTTGTAACCAGTGGGAAAACTTTGCTTAATGTGATATCCTTACGCTCCCAGATTAAACTCTAGGTCACGTTTGGGATTTCCTACATATAACCTCAAAGTTTTGCTAGTCCTATTGCTCATAGTTGTCTTATTGTTATGGCTTGCTTAATCCTTGTGTGCCTCTAACACCTCATTGTTCAACCCAACTGATGCTATGAGCATCAGCTGTTACACAATTTTAATGTTAGCTATGGTTTCCTACATAAGTTATGTGCATCCACTAAGAATTCTTTCATTGCTTCTATCGAAATAAAAGAATTCCTAAGTTCCATGGAATACTCATGTAATTATACTAATAAGAATAAGATGAATTTCTTATTCATACTAGTATCAGAATAAAATGAATTATTACGAGTGAGGAGATACTACATACCAGTACCCGTTGCCGGGTCTTGGCGTGCTGCAGCGGCTCCAATCATGTATACCCTCCCACGAGGTGCTTGTGCTCCTTGTTGCACTCTTTTCGGGCAGTCCCTGGAGAAATGACCTGGTTCTCCACAGTTATAACATCCTCGATTGTTGTTGTTATAATTGCCAGGGTTTTGTGGCAGATGAATTGCTACCGCATCATTGTTTGCAGTTTGTGTGGCTGGAGCGCGGCACTGTTGAGTCCGGTGACCTAGTCGGCCACAATTGTTGCATTGCCTGCATTGCACCGTAGCAGGATGATGAAATTTGCATTGTGCACACTTAGGATGCATTCCCACATAGTTTTTAGGCGCGGCTTGAGCAGGTGCTACAATAACTTGTTGCTGAGGAGTGGCCATAGCATAGTTTCCAATGACCTTTTGCTTCTTCGTTTGGTGTTGTTCGGGCTTCTTTGTTGCTGCCTCCTTGAATTTCCCTATGTCATCTTTCAGAACTCCAGACTTCACCATTACCCCAGTAAGTTTAGCTGAAAGAGCAATGGCTGACTCCAAAGTAGCAGGATTTGCAGCCAGCACAATACTCTGTATGCAGGAGGGTAAACCAGCAACATATCTGTCAATCAGCTTTTCCAAAGTTGGCACCATCTCTGGCACCAAAGCTACCAGTTCGTGATAGCGGGTGGTGAAAGTCATATGGTCGGCTCCCTTCATCACGTGGTTCGAGAGCTCAATCTCTAACTGCTGCAGTTCATGCTTCGGACAGAATTTGTTCCTCAGAAGAAGTTTGAACTCCGCCCAGGGCATTGTCATTGCTTCCTCCCTTCCTCGGGCTCTAATTTGTGCGTTCCACCATGTTAAAGCTCGTTTGCTGAAAGATCCAGCTGCATAGCGAACTTTGTGATGTTCTGGACAACTGCTAATGTCCAAGGTATTCTCCATTTTCTCCAGCCATTGGATCAATCCAACAGCTCCTTCCACTCCAGTGAAACTCGGAGGCTTGCATCCTACGAAGGACTTGTAGGAGCAGTCTGAGGTGTGCCTAGTGTTTCCACTAGCTTCCCCTGTGGTATGTCCCGAGTTGTTGCCATGACCTTGAATCCTGTTGATCATCTCGGGGATGATATCCTTCATCTAGTTGGTTAATTGGCTGCTCAGTAATGTTGCTAAAGCAAGAGTAGCAGGGTCTAGCACCAAATTCGTGCTTGGGCCTGCATTCTGGTTTGGAGGAGGACTGTGTGGAGGAGGAGGAGGAGGTGGTGAATATGCAGGTGAAGGTGTCGAAGAGTGTGGTGCAGAAGTCTGTGTAGTAGGCACTGAAGTCGGTTGTTTTCTAGGCGGCATTCTGATCATAACCAAAAGAATTTGGTTAGTGCAGCAATCGAATGCAGAAAACAAAATGAAACTTAAGTCTTTTGTTCTCTATATGAGGGTCCCTAAGTTATAGTCTAGGCCAAACCATTTATGTAATGACCTATTATTTTCTATAACCTTGAGCTCTGATACCAATCTGTCACACCCCGAGCCGGCGGGGGTGGATCGAAGTCCCCGTCGGGCGGAAGGTTCTCGGGGCGCGATATCGTGAGTGATAATCGTGATGATCAGATTGTTTACATAGCATCAATGTTAAGAATAACTAAAGCACAATCAACATTAAAATAGGATTACAAAGTTAAATTACAATGTCAATGTTCAGTAATTTAACTCGGTAAACCTAACAAAAGAATCATAGGTTTCCTATCTTGTATCTGTACAAGATATCAAAAGTGACTCGTATCCATAGCAAAAGATGTGCTTTTCCAAAAGTCTACTAGCTCTGCTAACTGGCATCCTAGTATGCAGTCCAAAAGCTAAAGTCTATTCCTGTGCGTCACCTGAGAAAGCATGTAAGAAAAACAAAGTCAACACAATGGTTGGTGAGTTCATGTAGTTTTAGTATTTGTAAAATAGCTTTTTGCAAACCTCATTGGTAAAACCTTAACCTCATTAATAACACATGTATCATCCAACTCGGTATGCTTATATATAGGGCATACCCCTGAGTCGAGCCTCCGACCCGCCCAGACGCCGTCCCACCACATACTAAGCCGCATAGGACATTTCTATTAATGATAATTAAGCATTTTACCAACCCTTCGATTCATTTCTCATCATAGCTTTAGTTTACTGTTCAAAGTTTACAAGTCTATAGCATTCGTATGTAATAGCTTCAATATTAGTTTAAAAGCATCATGTTTAAAAGTTTATGATATTAACCCAAAAGCATTCATGCATCCCCCCGGTAACAACCTTAATCTTATTAACACCACCTGTATCATCCAACTCGGTATGCTTATATATAGGGCATACCCCTGAGTCGAGCCTACGACCCACATTGCTGTTAATGATAATTAAGCGTCTTACCTACCATCCATTTCGTTTATAGCTTTAGCATTGTGTTTAAGTTTATAGCATAAGTGAACATTGAGGAATCACAGTATGGCAAGCACTAAGAGGCCATCAGTCTACTCCTCAAGTCATAACTATGAAGGTCACCCTATGGCAAGCACTGAGAGGCCGACGGTCTATTCCTTCAAGTCCCAACTATGTAGAACACCCCATGGCAAGCACTGACAGGCCAATTTAGTATGTTCTATCCTAGTTAATAGCTTTAGCATTCAAGTTTATAGCATTTAAATAGTTTAACAACCGGTAAGGCAAGCACGAGAGGCCAAACCGTTTCTTTTGCATGACAAGTTTATAGCATTCAAGTTTAACAACCGGTGAGGCAAGCACTGAGAGGCCAAACCGTTGCTTTTGCATGGCAAGTTTATAGCATTCAAGTTTAACAACCGGTGAGGCAAGCACTGAGAGACCAAACCGTTGCTTTTGCATGGCAAGTTTATAGCATTCACAGTTTAACAACCGGTGAGGCAAGCACTGAGAGGCCAAACCGTTGCTTTTGCATGACAAGTTTATAGCATTCAAAGCACTTCAAGCATTTCGAGCATTTAAGCGTGATAAGCATAGAGTATTTGCATTGTAGCATTAGCACGAGGCATTAGCGTATAGCATTAGTGTCAAACCTTAGCATGTAGCATTTGTATTAAGCATTTGCATGTATCATTAGCATATGGAATTTGTATTCAAGCTTTAGTGTCGAGTATGTAATTTAAGCATACTGTTTATAGCGTAAGCATTAAGCGTATAGTTTAAGCTCATAGTTTATAGCATAAGCATCAAGAGTGTAGTTTAAGATTATAGTTTATAGCATAAGCATTTAGCATCTAGTTTAAGAATATAGTTTATAGCATAAGCATTAAGCAACTCGTTTAAGAATATAGTTTATAGCATAAGCATTAAGCATCTCGTTTAAGGATATAGTTTATAACATAAGTATCAAGCAATAAAGTATAAGCATCAAGAATATGTTTAAAGCATTTTTTTATAAATCATTTGTTTAAAATGTATAACATGCTTCTCAGTCCCGAAGAAAATCAAAATAGTTAGAAAAGGGACAAATGAACTCACCTTGTGTACTTAGTAATTGACTATGTAAGACAAGAATACGCACGCTCTTTGTTTGCAATTGTTGTGAAGTTCAGGCTCCTGTATTGATTTCATAATGTTGTAGCTTGTAAGTATATGTTTATAAGAGTTTGTTGTGCGTGTAGGTGTTAGTCCTAGAGTGGACTAACCCTTTCAAGTCTTGTTTGTTATCCGACCCTAAATCTTCATGGTTAAAGATTCCATACTTGTTCCTAAGTCACAAGTTATCATTTATATAAGACATTTAATCCTTTATGTAGTTTGTTATAGGCTTGTCATCACATTATAACAACAAAATGGTATTCCATAAATGTTTCATCCTTTGTTTTTATTACTTTCAACATTTATTCATGCGTTTGTCATCTAAGTGAACTCCATTGGGCCGGATAACCTTTTGAACAATTTGAGGTACAATTGGACCTAATGTTTCGTATATTAGTGGGTCGAATAATGGTTTGCCAATATAACCAATTAGGTGTTGTTATTGGATTGATTAATACTCATGGGCCCAATTGATATGGGTTGGGCCAATCACAATTATGTGGGCTTTAGGACTTGGGCCGAATAAGGAATTGGGCAAAACAACCAAGATGGTCAGCTAGATATGTTGGGCCGTGGCCATATTGGGTTAACAAGGAGAACAAACTTGGGCCGAACAACCTTAATGGGTTGCATGAACCTAGTGGGCCAAATAAAATTATCATGAGCATGCTAATGTAACCGAGTTTAGTGCGGCTGGCCCATGAAATCGAAGTGGCTGCATGATGTCGGCTGGTTAAACAACAATGGCAGTGAACCCTTGGGTTTACTGGGTTGGGTTCGCCTAGAGACCTAGGTTCGTGAGGCTCTGGGCTGGTTCCAAAGGTTCTGTCCCTTGGCAGGAGGGTTCGTCGATGGCATGAAGAGGGTTGGTAGGCCAAAGCTTTGCTTAGGGTTTGTTCATGCTAACCAGGGTTCGTCGACCATGTTGTATGGTTTGCCGACAAGGTACAAGGTTCGCGATGGCCAGTAGGTTCGACAAGGGTTCGCCAGAACACCAGGGTTCGTCGTTCATGCATGGAGGATCGGCTCCTATGAATGGTTCGGGAATCACTCCATGGTTCGCAGCACATGACCTGATGCACCCAGGGTTCGTCTGAGATTCTGGGTTCGCAGAAGGCTCGTCCAAAGGAAATGGTTCGGGGGTTAACCAGTGAGGGTTCGGCTGGGATCCTGTGATGAAGGTTCGGCCATGTGAAGACTTTGCAGGGTTCGGCCACTGCTTGAAACCCACGAACCTGCATGAATTCATCATTCTCATCCAGCCTTCGAACCTTATTTTGCATTTTCCCATGAACTGGTTACTTATAAAGCAGTTCTCAACAAGTTGTAAGTGCGAAAACCATCTAGAGACGGTGTAAAGGGTGGTGGTCGAACAAGCAACCATGAAATGATGAAAACCCTAAATTTCGCGATATTCTCTTGAACATACCTCAAAATCAGTCGAGTAACCTCACATATCAGCTGTACTTCCTTGTAGAGGGCTTCGAGATGGTCGTTTAGGCGCAAGAATCACTGAATTTCGTCCACAAACGAAGGAGATGTCGCGTTTTGAAGTTAGGATCTTGAGTGAAGATGGTGGTGACGGGTTTGAGAGAATTTGAGGAGAAAAGATGTTGAAAAATGAATTAAATGTTATCACTAAAGGTTTATATACCCCGAGGGTATTCGGGTTCGTTTCGGTTGCTCGGTTCGTAATTTCGTCGCGTATCCGGCACGTTACACGCGTTTTCTATAAATTTAAGTAAAAGGATTTTCTTAAACTAATTGGATGGTTATTTATTTCTAAAATTTGTTTTAATTATCGTTGCGTTTATTTGTTTTTCGAATTATAATAGTTTACGCGTTTTATTAATTCGTTCACGATTTAATTAAGATAGCTTAGTTTTAAATTGTTTTATGATGAGTTTCAAAATTGTAAAATAGGAAATATTTTATTTCCTTAAACTTATGATCGTTCGTATCGTTATTCATTTTCGTTTCGTCAGATCACGTCGCCATCGCGCGTATTCGTTCGAATCGTCACTCGAACGAACATGTCAATGGTTTGGCTTTCTAATTCTTGTTTTCTACTGTTAAATCATTATTACATAACGTTAAACTATCAGAATCATTCGTACAGATCGTCACCTATACGAATAACTCATCGGTTTAGCATTTCGTAACAACAACTGTTATAGTTTCGTTTTGTTTAACCTCACATACGTTTATACACAATAATATAACATCAAGTATTTATGTTTCAACACTGTGTTGTCTGACATGTTTTCTGACAGTTTAACCCTAAGGTTTCAGTCAGATTCAAACAATCGCATAATAGTTTCATGTTAACCGTAATGTATCAATAGCATAAACATAGTTTCACGTCATGTGTACCTGAGTTACTGTGCAATCTACAGTGCAACTTACTGTTCCGGTAACGATTCCGGCACAGATATTACAGGATCCGATAAGTTAACATAACTAACTGAGCTGTGACCCGTAAGAGTTACACCGTGGGCAACGAACATTAAATCCACTTAATTTGATTAACTGGTAATCATGAACAATTTTATAATTTATAATTGTTATAAATTATAAAAGTTTAATTATTTATTTATTTTAGTAAACTATTAATTGCTATTTTAAATCAATATCTTATAAAATCAAATAAAATCTCTATAAAATCTCTATAAGATCATGATCTTGCATGTCATGATTGTGTGTAAGATACACACTACAACTCTTGATCTCTTCTCCCTCTATTTACGTATCCCTCTCTATTCTCATGAGGGTACTCTCTAACTTTTAAGCCTTCTTAAAAAATTGTACAGTGTGATCTAGAAGAACTTTTAAAAACCTTAGTGCAATGAGAAACTAGATTGAAGAATAATAATCTTCATCCTACTTTCATACTACCACCTACTTCTGTTGTGAACCAGGAACGTGTTTGTGTTTTGTTCTAGCATCCGTTCGTTGAACCTCGGTGTCTCAAACGACTATATATTAACCAAAAGGGTATAATCTTTTCTCATCGGTAGATTAGATTAGTTATAATTATCTGTGTTTGCATGTTTTGTAACCTTGATCCTGATTGGAAATTTTAACAGTGTTCAAATTTGAAACTCTAATTCCGCTGCGTTTATTAAATATGGAGTTAATACAATAACTGGTCAAACTTGTTTTTACCTAAAAGTCAAATCGAATACCACTATGATTCCCAACAAATACGTGTGAGAGCCACGGAGATCAACACTCAACCGAGCTTAAAGGACTTAATTCGTATTGCACAGCAACAGGTGGTGATCAATAATCAACTGAAGACAGAGTTAGATTGCGGGGTTGAAGGTAAACTATAACCTCGATCAGATGGGGTTCTGTACTTCAACGGTCGCATATGGATTCCAAAGTCAGAGGAATTGCGCACCCTGATTTGCGATGAGGCACATAAGTCGCAATATTCGGTTCATTCGGGAGCGGATAAGATGTATCAAGACTTGAAACCGTTTTACTGGTGGCCTGGGATGAAGAAAAACATAGCCCTATACGTAGGAAAATGTCTGACATGTTCGAAAGTCAAAGCAGAACATCAGAAACCTTCTGGTCTGTTGCAACAACCTAATATTCCTCAATGGAAATGGGAAAAAATTTCCATGGATTTAGTAACCAAGTTGCCACGAACGCCGAGAGGTTTCGATTCTATTTGGGTGATCGTGGATCGACTCACCAAATCTGCTCATTTTCTCCTGATCCGAGAGGATTACAAACCGGAGAAACTATCCCCCTTGTACATCAACAAGATCATCGCGCGTCATGGTACACCAATGTCAATTATATCTGATCATGATAGTTGTTTCACTTCTCGCTTTTGGCAGTCATTACAAAAGGCTTTGGGAACCCGTGTTAATAATATCAGCACGGTGTATCATCCCCAGACTGACGGTCAAAGCGAGAGGACTGTCCAGACACTCAAGGACATATTACGTTCTTGTGTGATTGATTTCGGAGGAAGTTGGTATACCCATCTCCCTCTTATTGAATTCTCGCACAATAATAGCTACCATACGAGCATTCAATGTGCGCCATTTGAAGCTCTGTATGGTAGGAAGTGCATGTCACCGGTCTGCTGGACCGAGGTTGGTGACTCACAGATCATAGGACCTGAGCTTATTCGAGAAAAAACCAACAAGATTTTGATCAATCAATCAAGACTAAAGGTGGTAAGGGATCGGCAAAAGAGCTATGCCGATCGACGTCGGAAATCGCTTCCATTCCAAGTCGATAACCGAGTCTTGCTCAAGGTTTCTCCCTAGAAAGTTGTCGTCTGATTCGGGAAGAAAGGGAAATTTGCTCTTAGGTACATTGGACCTTTTGAGATCCTGGAAAAGATTGGTCCTGTGGCCTACAAACTTAAACTTCCAGTCGAGCTAAGCAATGTTCACGACACGTTTCATGTGTCGAACCTTAAGAAATGCTTGGCTGATCATGATGTCCAAATTCCCTTGAAGGACATCCTGATCCAGAACAACATGCAGTTCATTGAACGTCCGGTGGAAATAATGGATCACGGAGTCAAGAAACTCAAACATAGCCGGATTCCGATCGTAAAAGTACGATGGGAAGGCAAACGTGGTGCTGAGTTCACCTGGGAACGTGAAGACCATATGACGCTCAAGTACCCTCATCTTTTTACACTAGCTTCAGCTAGTTAATTTCGGGACGAAGTTCCCTTAACTAAGGGAGACTGCAACATCTATACATATTCACAATGTAATCATTTACGTTACGCAATCACGGATCTTGTATGCAAACAATCATGGTATCATTGTACAATCGTTTGTATGTTTTATGAATTCTGTCACGAGTGATTAAGTATATACTTATTATTTAATTATAGTCAAATATGCTACGTAATAACACTATTGTAATATATCAAAACAGTGGTGGGCTGGCGGATGATAAGGCAGGTAGCCGGACTCTACGTATTCCCTATACATAAATTGCGTTCGGTATATTGGGATAGTGTTAGCGCATAGCGTACAAATGAATGGTAAAACTAATAAACTATTTAAACAAAATTCTAACACGTAAGTGAGACTCGGTATCATTATAGGTAACGATCCATAAAGATATCTATGTTGAACTTATAATTACGAGAAAAGTTTAATAAATACAAGAAACAACCTAAAACGTATATACTTACGAGCATGCACGTAAATGTGCTCGTTTACAGTTCGAAAAGGACGAATATTACAAAGCGCGTAAAATATTCTTATTTATTTTTACAATTTTGAAACTTGTCAAATAAAACCCAAAATGTTAAAACAAAAATATTTTTAATGATAAGGTAACATTCGCGTATTTTACGTAACGAAACGCGTAAACGTGAAATCAAACAAAGTCGAACACGTGGGAAATCACTCGGGGTATTTAAAGGGTAAAAACCCCATTAAATGCTCTCTCTATCTCTCTCTCTCTAGTAACCTCAATAACCTCAAAGGAGGCTTATGGGGGTATTTATGTCGTGATAATAGGGTGGGAACTTGAATCTTTGTGTGAAAATGACAAGGTACGGACTATTTATAGGAACTGGCACGCGAATCAAAAAAACCATGTCACGACACCTCACCGGCCATATGGCACTCGTGGGACACGTGGCAGCCTCCTAGGACACGTGTTGGTGAACATGTTTACTGCCTTGAACACCATTTTGCCCACGTTCACGATTTTTGAATCCCTTTCTAACCATATTAAACTCCTCCTAGGAATGTACTAATTATGTGGGCCATTTTATGAGTACTGTTTGAAACTCGTTTTATCATAACTTTCATTCGGAGCATCGTTTGCCAATTTTGCTTTCCCTCATTATGATCATTACTTTGTTGTCTTGATAATGTGATATTATTAATCCATAAATTACTTTCTAGTGTAATGTGAGCACTTTTTATAGTAAGTAGTCACATAGCAACTTTATCATGTGATTATCAAAAGACTCTTCATAGGAAAACTGAAACACATCATTATATTTTAATTTATTACAACACTATGGAAAACCAGTTGTCACACTATAGTTACATTATCTTATGTGTGATTGAATGATCTAGGTTGATTTCAGTGTTGGACATTTTATGGGCTATACATTGACATCTATTGCAAAGGCTATATCACTTGTCAAGGTGAGTCTTCATGGTCCTCTTTTATGCTTTTACTTTTGGGGTGAAACACGTAAACATAGTTTTAAACTACTATCATGGGAACTTAGTTTAATAGCCTTAGGTTTAGTGAATGTTAGTTAAGAATGAGCATTGACTATGATAGATCTATTGGACTGACCATTCCACCAATGATTGATTTACCCTTCGAGTGAAGCCCGTGGTGATATGTTTTTAACTTTAGCATTGTTAAGAATGCTGTAAATTGGTGAAAAATTATTTGTTAATATTAATCGATATGCCTTGCTTGCTAGTTTCATGTGAGCACTTTTTATAGTAAAGTAGTCACATAGCGACTTTATCATGTAATTATCAAAAGACTTTTCATAGGAAAACCGAAACACGTCATTATATTTTAATTTTTTACAATACTATGGTGAACCGGTTGTCACAAATCTACCCCCCATACATTAGGTTTTGTCCTCGAAACCTATTATATCAAAAACAAATGGGGATAGAATTTACGCATTTCTTCCTCAGTTTCCCAGGCAGCATCAGACCCCTTACGATGCTTCCACTGAACTTTTACAAGCTTGACACTTTTATTTCGTAACCTTTTCTCATCATAATCAAGAATAGCTACCGGATGCTCCATATAATTAAGCTTATTATCGATCTCAATTTCATCACATGTTATGTGTGAGGCTTCAACAGTTAAGCATTTGCGCAAGTATGAGACATGGAATGTCGGGTAAATATTACTTAATTCATCTCGCAATTCGAGTCTATAAGCAACCTCACCTACGCGGGCTACAATTTTGAAAGGTCCAATGTACCTTGGACTTAATTTGCCGCACTTCCAAAAACGAATAAGGCCTTTCCACAGAGATACCTTCAGTAACACCATATATCCGACTTGAAATTCAATTGGCCTCCTCCTCTTATCAACATATGACTTTTGTCGGTCTTGTGCCTCTTTCGTTATTGATTTAATTTGTTACAGTCTTTCAGTCGTAGCTCTAACCCCTTCCAAATTTCCCAATTCTTTCTGACCTAATTCACCCCAACGTATGGGTGTACAAAATTTTCTACCATATAACATTTCAAATGGAGCCATATCAATCGATGAATGGTAACTGTGGTTGTAGGACAATCTTGCTAGAGGTAAATTCTTATTCCAATTACCTTCATAATCTACAGCACATGCTCGAAGCATATCTTCAAGAGTTTGAATGGTCCTTTCACTTTGACCATCTGTTTGTGGATGATATGTGGTGCTAATAAATAACTTAGATCCCATAGCATCATGGAACCTTTTCCAAAATCTGGAGGTGAAACGAGTGTCTCTATTTGACACGATCGAGACCGGCACGCCATATCGTGCCACAATTTCATTCACAAATATTTCTTCCAACCTTTTTGAAGAATACGATTCACAAATAGGCAGAAAGTGGGCACTTTTAGTCAATATGTCTACCACTACCCAAATGGTATCATAAACTTGAGCTGTTCGTGGAAGTTTTGTTATGAAATCCATGGTAATATGTTCCCATTTTCACTTGGGTATTTCTAGTGGTTGAAGCCTGCCATATGGCTTTTGGTGTTCAGCTTTAACTTTCGCACAAGTTAGACATCTATTAACATATTGCATAACGTTAAACTTCATACCAATCCACCAGTAGTGCTACTTTAAATCTTGATACATCTTGGTTGCACCTGGGTGAATAGAGTGTGACAACACTCTAATCAGGTTCATATTAAAGCCTTAAACATAATACATTTTGGTATGAATTGATAAGACACAAATATTAGAAACATTTAATATGTCATTTAGTTAAGAGCAATAATATACACATGCCATAAAAATTTAAAGGAATAAATTCATATTAAAATTTTACTTAACAAGTCTAGTGTTATAGGAAAAATTGGTACCCTCACAAATAACTAAGGAGATCCAAAAATGTGAAACATAAACAAATCATGTTATAAATTATGTACCTTTGAAAAACAACAAAAATTAATCAATGATTACACATTTATACGTATGTATATATATATATATTTATATGCACATTTAAATTCAATGATGAACATGTTAAGCATGCAAGACAACATCAATTAAATATATATATATATATATATATATATATATATATATATATATATATATAAATACATGTGTACATTCACGGCACACATATATTAAAAATATTTTAAAAACCAAACACCATCAAACATATATATACACGTAATACATGCATGTGTCATACACATATAACATCTATATACACATATGAATATATATATAGGGTAGGGATAATTTGAAAACCACTTTTTATTGTGAAAACCCAACAAACTGCTGTGTAAAACATACGTAACACAACTAAAAAAAGAAAATTTGTAAAACATACGTAAAAACGTACAGCGTTTACGTCAGATGTGCCTCAGTGTTACGTATGTTTTACAACGTAAAAAAACTTATAAAATATTTTTTTTAAAATATTTCTTCGGCACTTTTTTGATTTTTTTTTATAAAAATGTCCCAAATAATGTTACAAACCTGTAAAAAAAATTTCAAAAAAAAAATACGTTCGTTTTACATGAGTTTTCATGGTTTTCTCACTAAAACAAGGTTTTCATTTTATTAATCCCCTATATATATATATATATATATATATATATATATATATATATATACACGGTACATATATATATCCATACACACACCCATATCTAAAAATAAACACCACCTCTTCTAATACCCAATCCCCACACAATTTTCTCTTCCCCAAACACACATTACTATCAAACCAAGACATCTCTCTCCCTTTATCTATCTATACGGCACACATGGATATACATACATACAAATGAGACAAAGTCTTTACACCACCACCCATTCCAACCAACCCTATTCACCCTTTTTTCTTACACCCTTGACCGACCCCCTCCCCCTCTATCTCTTCTCCTCTTTATTCGGCATTACCCACACACATTTCATTTACCACTTTAACACTTTAACAATTCAAGAAACTCTCTCTACCTTTCCTACTATTCGGTTCCAGCACTTTCTCACCCAAGAGTTGATGATTTGAGGATCAAGACAGAAGCCTATCACGAGTTCAAGGAGTTGGGTCGGCACAAAGGTTAGTTAGACAATCTCTAAAGCTCCAAATTTGTATTTTCTCTACTCCTCTTCTCGTCACCAGCCTTAACAGCCCCTAAACACCCATTCTAAACTGTTTTAGAACTATAAAATGGGAGTTTATGCTACCATGTTTTGAAAAACACCCATGCATGTGCATGCATGGATGAAAAACTTGATGTTCTTAAACAAAAACAAGGGTTTTGACCACAAAATGTGACCAAGTTCAAATAAACACTATGTAAAACGATTTTTTTTAAACAAAAACAAAGCTTGTAACACGATGGTGAATGAGTATATAGAACTATATACATGGATGCAAGTCGTGCATGTGAAGAAACTGAGAACTAGGACAAAGATTTAAATCCCTACTTAAATCTTACAAGTCCTAAAAACTAATTCCCCTATCTTACGTATTCTTGACAGCTCTAAAAACGTAGTTATTAAAGATATATATGTGTGTCCCATTTGGACAGCTCTAAAAACGTAGTTAGTAAAGATATATATTGAAGCAAGCACAACAAAAGATATGAGACACATCTCTTAAAACTTGAATATATGTACATGCATGTATGTAAAAATAGGAAAATACAAATTTTAAAAGATACATACGTGTGTCCTGATTTTTAACAGGTTATGTTATGGTAATATACTTGGAAATAATGTAAAAACATAGTAGTTGTGGCAATGGAAGGATTGCTAGATAAATAATTAAATAAAAACCAAAATTATATGATTAAATAGGCCATAAAATAGAAAATATTGTGTGTACAACCATTCTGGACAAATACTCAACCAAAACAGGTTTATAACCATATGAAAATAGTACACAAAAATTTGGGATATTTCTTGATACACCCAAAATAAGTTACAGATTTTACAAAATCTATATAAAACATGATAAATCCGGTTTAAACAGAATCTGAATGTTAAAAGTTCTAAATATAATTTATCTCATCAGTACAATATGTATATAACCTGAGAAAAATATTGAAACTAAAAATAAATGTCTTAACCTAATTATTTGTCATTTAATATGTTAAAATAGGCTAAAAATGAAAAATAAATCAATTACTGATTAAAATCATGAATAAATATTTTTCCCAGAATATTATTCCCGTAGGTATGATCCAGAAAAAAATTGACAATTTCTAATGACCGACAAGTATTTATTGTAATATTTAATGTATTAAACAATATTAAAACCGTTTAAAATAGTAACCGAGCTCTAAAAATTCTGAAACTTTTACAGGAACCTTAAAATATGTATATTGTGTTATAAAACAATTTTTGGAATTTTTGGAAGTCATAATCTGTATCAGTAAATTTTTGAAGGTTTTACGTATATAAAAACGAAATTTTAAATACAAATTTTAATTATAAAATAATAGGGAAAGGATAAATAACAATTTACCCAGAACTTTTGATGATAAAAATAAATAGGAAAATTTGTTAAAAATTTATAAATTATATAAAGTACTTTAAAAGCATTAAAAATAACAAAATATTGTAAAAATAGATATACTTACACAACAATTATAACTTGTACAAACCATGGTCATCCAAGACCACTTATGTATAAACCTATATACATACAAGATAAAATATAAATTCATGAATTAAGAAGAGTAAATAAATACTTACATGACAACTATCACAAGAATCATGAAAATAAAACAAAAAATTATAAACTTATAAAAATAATACATAAAGATCAGTTGACACATCAATTATATTTATGGCATGAGTATTTACTAAAGCTTTAAAATATAAAATTAGGCAGCTGAACCAATCAATACTAAACACAAACCATCCATCAGTCAGTCTAACCAAGCATCGTCAATAGCACAGGTGAGTTCATGTGATCCCTTTTCTTTTTACTGTTTTGGGATACTGAAAGCATGCTCCAAAATGTTTATAAAATTTATACCTATGTGATAATGAACATCCGTTCAAATTTAATTGCTTCCCCTAGACATGAAACTTCATATACAACCATTAACTCTGGAGGAGAGCCGGTGGGTATATGAGTAATACTACTTGGGGAATCCCCCACACACAGTGGCCCGAAAGGGTGGCCCTATAAAATAGGGTTGAAACCCCACGGAGGTTAATGTCAACCGTTGTGGCATATATTCATCATGACACATTTACACCGAGGACAAGAACGGGTCTCGGAATGGGAAGTAGATTAGGGTGACCATGTCACGGGCTAGCAGCTTATGAGGCAGACGCATGGGCATGGCACAGGGTTGGTTGTATTGGTTTGAATTATCACATACTCTTTATTATTGTGTAATTTTGTTAATCTATTGTGTCTTATTATTAAACTCATGTTCTCACCAACTTTTTAGTTGACGTATTTTAGCATGTCTTGCAGGTTGAATGCTAGAAGTAGAAGTATGGACCAACTCCTAGAGATGTAGCCTAGCTTTATAATGGAGTTGTTTAAAGACAATTTATTTTTAATGGATAATATTACATTTGGCCCTACGTGGCATTAAGACTATGGTTGTATGTTTAAGATATTAATGCTTTAATTTCTTTGGGCTTTGAGATATTTATGCTATGCTTCCGCTTTGCTAGTTTAAATTGCTTTAATCAATCGTTATGCCCCAACTTGAGATTCTTTGAGATATCATTTTCTTCCAAACTTTGAACTTGACCAAATATTCTCTCACTACATACATTTTATTTTTTAATGCCTCAGCTTGAGATTCTTTGAGTTGGCCTAGGAAATTTGGAGTTATTACCACTTGACATGCCCTCACCCGAATTGGAGAATGGTTCCTCTTTAGACTTAAAGCATCAGCCACCACATTGGCTTTTCCAGGGTGGTATAAATGTCATAGTCATAATCTTTAATTAACTCCAACTATCTATGTTGCCTCATATTCAAGTCCTTCTATTCAAAGAAGTACTTGAGACTCTTATTATTGGTGTAGATGGTACATTTGACACCATACAAATAGTGACGCCATATTTTCAAAGCAAATACAACTATTGCCGGTTCCAAATCGTGAGGTTGATAATATACTTCATTAGGCTTCAGCCGTCGACAAGCATAAGCGATTACCTCTCCTCATTGCTTGAGAACACAACCCAATCCTTAATATGAAGCATCTGAATAAATAACCATGTCTTCTGTACCACAAGGTAAGGATAGTATTGATGCTTGAGTCAATCTTGACTTATACTCTTCAAATGCTTGTTGTTGTCGTGTACTCCAATGAAACTTAACTTCTTTCTTAGTTAACTTAGTCAATGGTGAAGCAATTTTAGCAAAGTCTTGGATAAAACGCCGATAATAACCATCTGTGTTGGAGTCTTAGGAGGAATCCATTTCATTACTACTTCCACCTTTGTTGGATCGACCATTATACCATTCGTGTTGATCACGTGGCCCAAGAACTGAACTTCCTGTAACCAGAATGCACACTTGGAGAACTTAGCAAACAGTTTATCCTTGTGTAAAATTTCCAAAACTTCTTTTAAATGGCATGCATGGTCACCTTCGTCTTTGGAATATATTAAGATGTCGTCAATAAAGGCAATCACAGATCGGTCCAACATAAGTTCACATACTCAATTCATCAAGTCCATGAAAGTTGTTGGCGCATTGGTTAATCCGAACGACATAACCTAGAACTCATAGTGACCATAGCGTGTACAAAAAGCCGTCTTTGGAATATCTTCTTCTCGAAATTTCAGCTGATGGTACCCCGATCGTAGATCAATCTTTGAAAACTAGCTTGCCCCTTGTAGTTGATCAAAGAGATCATCAATTCTTGGGAGAGGACACTTGTTCTTTACTGTAAGCTTGTTTAGGCTACAATAATCGATACACATCCTCATGCTCCCATCTTTCTTTATAACAAATAATACATGAGCACCCCAAGGTGAGATGCTTGGTCTTATAAACCCTATATTGAGGAGGTCTTGTAATTGTGTCATTAGTTCCTTCATTTCTATTGAAGCTAATCAATATGGAGCTTTAGGCACTGGCTTTGCTCCTGACACCATATCAATACGAAACTCAACCTCTCTATCAGGAGGAATATTTGTGAAGTCCTCAAGAAAGACATCTGGGAATTGACATACTACAGGCAGATCCTTGAAATCCTTTGTCTTCATTGTAGCATCTACCACATAGGCTAAGTATGCTCTACAACCTTGCACCATATACTTCTTAGCTTTGATCATCGAAATTAACTGTGCAACCGAACCATTTCGATCACCAAATACACATATATGCTTCCCATTCGGTGCTTGTATTTAAATTAACTTCTTTTTGCATACAATCTGTGCATTGTTCATGGCTAACCAAGCCATACCCAAACGATGTTGAAGCCTCCAAGCGTTAACGGGAATAATTTAACAGGAAATTGGTATTCATCTAAATCTATGTAGCAATCATCGAGTATTTCAGATATCTTAACAATTTTACCTATGGCAGTTTCAACCTCAAAGGTTTTCTCTAAATTTTTGAGGTGCTTGTTGAGTAATTTACTAAATCTAATAGAAATAAAACTTTTACTAGCACCAGAATCAAATAAAACATTGGCGGGTACGCTATTAAGGAGAAATGTACCCGAAACGACATCTGCTTCTGTTATGGCTTCCTCCGCAGTCATTGAGAAGGCACATGCCTTAGCATTTCCCCCCTCATCTCTACTCCAGTCATCTTGTCTTCCCAATTCCATCCTTTTCTTAAATCTTGGGCTCTCAATCTTCTGATGCCCAAGTTCTCCACATTCAAAACCACCACAATCTCTTACTTCCGGACAATTTGGGGAAATATTTCCCGACATTCCACAACGCTAGCATG
Source organism: Mikania micrantha (assembly GCA_009363875.1). NCBI lineage: Eukaryota > Viridiplantae > Streptophyta > Magnoliopsida > Asterales > Asteraceae > Mikania > Mikania micrantha. The sequence continues at coordinate 20,652,083 of CM018685.1, forward strand.
CATGAGGGTTTGGAGTTTTTGCAGCATTTGAAATGTTTGCCAGACATCTTCCCTTATGATATTTGTTGCATTTACTACATCTACCAGTATTATTTCCTTTGAATTTCTTCCTTGAATCTCTGCCTTCTGATTTTGAGTCAAAATGAGACTACTTTCTTTTGATTTCGCCAGGCCTACCATCCACACCATACTCATCATCATAGAATGTTGTACTAAGTTCCATGGCTTACTGATATGTACTCGGTGTAGCCGCTCTAACAACTTTCTGAACCTCAGCTGGAAAACCTTGGATGTAGCGCTTGACTCGTTGTTCCTCGGTGTTCACCAAATAAGGAACCAATTACAACATTTCATTAAAGTTCATCGTGTATCTCCGATGTTTCATTGTTCATGCTTCCAGCTTTAGAAACTCCATCTCCATTCGATCAACTTCACCCTTTGGGCATAACCTTTCCAAAACCATATCCTTCTTATCATTCCAACGTAATGCCGCAACAACTTTCTCCCCATGAGCATGTTTGATGGTTCCTCACCAATATAGTGCTTCGGACACAAATGAATGTGCAGCAAACAACACTGCCTGATCCTCTCTACACTGGGTGATCATGATTACTACTTCCATTTCCTGTACCCACTCGTGAGTACAAACCACATCCTGATTGCTGTCAAAAGATTGAGGTGTTGGATATGTGATGTCCGATCATCGATAATATCAACGTTGTTATCGAGGTACGATCCAAAGAGTTACACTTTGGAAGATAGTAATGTGATTATGTATAAAATTTGTTTTAGACATATTCAATTTCACGAATTATATATAAAACGGTGTGTTATTATTATTTGTGAAATAATAATAATATTAGAGGAATTAATTATTGTGATAATTAATTATAATTAAATTGATAAAGTTTAATTAGTTACACTTTAGACATTTAATTAAATGTTGCTAACTAGTTGTTAGTTAGTAATATGGAAAGTAGTAATTAAATGGTTTAATTACTAAAATAGTTTAATTAAATTAAAAGATTTTAATTTAAATTAAATGTGAAAAACAAAAGGGTGGGAATTCCAATTTTGAATTGGTAAATTCTAAGATCCTAAAATTGTGGATCATAGGTTGACTATTAAATCTAGATCTAACCTCCACATTTTTGGATCATAATTCTTTCACCCACTCTCCCTCTCTTCCTCTTGGTGGCCGAAACCCATCCCCTCTCCTCTTGGATTTTTAGCCAAAGCACCACCACACACCACCACCATAACCGAACCACCCTAAGTGGTTTTTGGAGTACGCGGTTGTTGCGGTGATACACGATAGAGATCGTGGTTCGTGATTCAAGTCATCTAGCGAGACTACTATCGAATCCAAGGTGTGTTTTTGGGAGTTCTTCATTGAGGTCAATTCTAAACACCCTATGGTTGTTTTAGTTTATTCGTATGTAACTGGATTCCTGGTTTTGGGAATTTTGTTGATGAAACAAAATGTGTATCCTAAATGCTTCCGCGATCGTAAAATCTGATTTTATAATTAATATGATTAATTAAAAGGTTTAAAATGGTTACTACAATTCCCAACAGTGGCATCAGAGCCGCTTTTACACGCGAATAAACATTTTGTTAATCGATCTTGTGTTTTATTTGTCAAAAACATTTTGTTTGACAAAAGATCGAGCCTTTGATTGTTTGATTGTGACTATGATGATTTGAGCCCTAGGTTTTGACCCATTTGAATGATTGTAATGTTTTGGTTTTTCATTTTTGATTGGATGTATTTTTTACGCCTATTTGGACCCGATGTAATAGATTAGATTTCTTTTTTTTTAAATAGATAGAATTTATTTATGTAACCGATTAAACGGATTTGAAGACCAAAATGAAGACATTCAAGGAGCATGAAGATAGAAATTTTGGATCAGGTGGGAGATTACAATCATGGCTTTCGTTTGTAAACCCTAGACCTAATTCGGTTTACGTTTAATGGCTCGAACGAAACCGAATAAATTAGATTATGGCTCAAATCATAGTTATATATTTTTGTTGTTTGTGGTTGTGAATATTTAGGAAATATGAAACTAACAAAAACAAAATATTTGTCACAATTTTAAAAAAAATAGTAAATATAAAAGGAGTTTTATAATTACTATAAAGGCAATTAAATAAAAGGTTGTTTTATTTAAACGATAAAACATATTATAAAATAAAAGTGTTTATTTTATAATAATATTTTAAACTTGTTAGTTTAAAATCGGTTTGCGTAAACTACCGACTTAGATTAAAATAGGGTATATAAAATTAATCGAGTCGAGTGTTCGAAAGGGGTTTCAAGCAAACGCAAACCACATGTAAAATTGGATTTTACTAAAAAGAAATTTCACGACTTGTTTCATGCTACAAATCGGCCAATATGTTTTTGACCCGAATGGTAAATAAACATAAAAGAAATCCCAATTATTAAAAATGGATATTTTGCACCATCCTTAATGAGTAACACTTTAACCAATTTATCCGAACCCTCGGTGTTAGAGATTTACCCAGCATCCGAGCCTACGGTTTTGGTAAAAGGAAAAATCGCGGTTCCTAAGTTACTTAGGCCGGTTTTTCAGTTACAAATTGAGGAGGAATATCACTTAAAGAGTTAAGAAGGTGCAGTTGGGGTTAAACATACAAATGGTAGACTATACCCGTCAACCAGCCCCAAACCGAGAGTTGTGTGGAGACACAATTGGTAATCGTTACCTACCTGTCTAGTCATAACAATGGTGAGTGCTAAAGCCATTCATTGATTATAACGAAGCATGATCTCATTCCTAATAAAATATTTTATGTATGGGTCATAATATAATTAGGACAAGCATGAAAATACTAAATTCGATAATGTTGAAATTTGTAGATGTCTGCTGACGCACACTCCACTAATTCCTCGTTTACTCTTAACTCTATCCTTGAGAAGGATAAGCTCAACAACTCCAACTTCATGGATTGGTATCGTAACCTGAGAATTGTTCTCAGGGCTGACAACAAGTTGTATGTCCTTGAGACACCAATCCCAGAAGAACCTGTGAATGCCACAGGTGCAGCTCGTAAAGCCTATGACAAACATATAGATGATTCTGTCAAGGTTTCTTGCTTGATGCATGCTTCAATGATTCCAGAACTCCAAACGAGTCTGGAACACATGAAGGCATATGAAATGATTCAGCATCTGTTGGAAATGTTTCAGCAACAGAGTCGACATGAACGCTTTGAAGTGATAAGATCACTCTTAGGTTGTCACATGCAAGAAGGTTCTTTGGTTAGTACTCATGTACTAAAGATGAAGGGTTTCATTGATCATCTAGCGCGTCTTGAGTGTCCACTGACAAATGAATTAGCTGGGGATATAATCCTCAATTCATTGCCAAAGTCATATGACCAGTTCACTTTGAACTATAATATGAATGCTTGGAACAAGACTATCCCAGAGTTGCATATGATGCTTAAAATTGCTGAGATGAACATACCAGGCTCTAACAAAGCTAGTTCAGTGCTGATGATCAAAGGGGGTCAAGTTGAGAAATCCAAAGGTAAGGGCAAGAAGAGCGTGAAAGGTAAGGGCAAGGGCAAAGGCAAAGGCAAAGTTGTTGCCAAGACCAAACCTCTAAAGGATGCCAAATGCTTTCATTGTGATGAAACTGGGCATTGGAGGAGAAACTTCCCAAAATACCTAACTGAGATAAAGCAGAAGAAGGGTTCTACTGCGAGCACCTCAGGTATATTCGTTATGGAAAACTTCTCTTTTTCTAGCAAATCTTGGGTGTTTGACACCGGATGTGGTTCTCACATATGCAATGATTTGCAGGGACTAAGGAAGGTTAGGAAGCTGAAAACGGGCGACCTGGAACTCCATGTGGGAAATGGACAAAAGGTTGTAGTCAAGGCAGTAGGAGAATACATTCTTTTACTACCTAATGGTTTATAACTTGTTTTGGACAATGTTTGTTTTATTCCTAGCTTGACTAGGAATATTGTTTCAGTTTCAGCTTTGTGTGAACATGGCCTTAAGTATGCTTTTAATGACAATGGTTATTTTCTGCATATTTGAATGGTGTGTTTTATTTTGATGCAAAGCCTCATAATGGAATCTATGAGATAGATGTCCATGCTAATAACGAGATATACAATATCTCCAATAAATGTATGAAATTGGATTTCAATGATACGTACTTATGACATTGTAGGCTTGGACACATTAACAAGAATCGCATGAAGAAACTCCAAACCTCAGGAATATTAGATTCAACTGGTTCGGAATCTTTTGATGAATGCGAATCATGTTTGAGTGGAAAGTTGACTAAACAACCCTTTAAAGGGAATAGTCAAAAAGCCAAGGATGTGCTTGAGATAATACATTCAGATGTATGTGGTCCATTCAGAACCACTGCCAGAAATGGAGAGAGATACTTTGTAACATTTACTGATGATTTTAGTAGATATGGGTATGTTTATCTTATGAAGCATAAACATGAAACATTTGAAATGTTCAAGCGATACCAAAACGAAGTACAAAATCAATTGGGTAGAACGATTAAGATACTTCGATCTGATCAAGGAGGTGAATATCTTAGTCAAGAATTAGATGAACATCTGACAAATTGTGGAATTGTTTCACAACTTACTCCCCCTGGAACACCACAATTAAACGTTGTGTCTAAAAGGAGAAGTCGAACTCTATTAGATATGGTTCGATCAATGATGTGTCGAACAAACGTACCTCACTCCTTTTGGAGTTTTCCTCTTGAAACCGCCACATGAATTGTTAACTTAGCTCCAACAAAGAAAGTTGAAAAGACACTATATGAGATATGGCGTGGGAATAAACCCAATGTGTCTTATCTTAAGGTATGTGGATGTAACGCGTATGTTACACAAGAGTCTCAAGACAAACTAGATCCCCGAGGCGATAAAGTTGTTTTTGTCGGATACCCTAAGACAATCGGTTATTATTTCTACAATCCCAATGAAAATCGTGTTTTCATTAAGAGGAGAGCTTCCTTTTTGGAAAAGGAACTATTAGCTAGAGGGATTGGAGAAAATAATGTGGATTTAGATGAAATCCGTGAATCTCAAATAACCGATACACTAGCTAGTACATCCAGACAACATAGTGATGTTGAACTTGAATCTGAAAGGACTCAAGAGATGGATATAACTCCAAGCATCCGTAGAAGTACTAGGGATTGACATGAGCCTGATAGATATATTGGACTTCATGAAAATGTCGACAGCTTGGTTGTTGATCAAGCTGAACCTACTTCTTATAAAGATGCCATTATGGATTCGGAATCCACAAAATGGCAGGATGCTATGAATGCGGAGATGCGATCCATGTATGGGACTTGGTTTAACTTCTTCCCAAGTGTCGGACTGTAGGATGTAAATGGATCTTCAAAAAAAGACCGACATGGATGGAAATGTACAAACCTACAAAGCTAGGCTAGTAGCAAAAGGCTTCACACAAACTCAAGGTGTTGATTTTGAAGAAACCTTTTCACCAGTAGCCATGCTTAAATCAATTAGAATCTTATTAGCCATAGCTGCATATTATGACTATGAAATATGGCAAATGGATGTCAAAACCACATTTCTAAATGGACATCTTACTTAAGATGTCTATATGGTGCAACCTGAAGGTTTTGTAGATCCAAAGAATTCTAATAAGGTTTTTAAGTTGAATAGATCCATTTATGGACTAAAACAAGCATCTCGGAGTTGGAATATTCGTTTTGATCAGAAAATCAAAGAGTTCGGTTTTATTAAGAACGAAGACGAACCTTGTGTTTACAAGAAGGCTAGTGGGAGCTATGTTACCTTTCTGATCTTGTATGTGGATGACATACTGATCATTGGAAACAATATACCTATGCTAAAAGATGTAAAATCTTGGTTAAGTAAATATTTTGCAATGAAAGATCTTGGCGATGCCGCTTATATTCTGGGAATAAAGATATATAGAGATAGATCTAGACGACTCATTGGGTTAAGTCAAAGTACATACATTGATAAAGTTCTTAAGCGTTTTTCAATGCAAGATTCCAAGAGAGGAACCTTACCCATGGCACATGGTACAATACTTAGAAGTAGCCAATCTCCTAAAACTAATGAGGAGAAGAAGAAAATGGAAAGAGTTCCATATGCTTCTGCAATTGGTTCAATTATGTATTCCATGTTATGTACTAGACCCGATGTATCCTTTCCGTTGAGTATAACAAGTAGATACCAGCAAAATCCTAGTGAAAGTCATTGGGCTGCTGTGAAGAACATATTAAAGTACTTACAAAGAACTAAAGATATGTTCTTGATCTATGGAGGAATGGAAGAAGAGCTGACTGTAAGGTGTTACACGACGCTAGCTTCCAAATAGATGAAGATGATTCTCGATCACAATCGGGGTATGTTTTTACCCTCAATGGTGGAGCTATCACTTGGAGGAGCTCGAAACAAAGTGTTGTTGCTCAATCCACGACAGAATCTAAATACATTGCTACTTCAGAAGATGCAAAAGAAGCTGCTTGGATGAATAAATCCATGACTGATCTCAGCGTGGTTCCTAGTATTAGGAAACCAATAGAGATATTATGCGACAACACTGGTGCCATTGCTCAGGCGAAGGAACCAAGGTCACATCATAGGTCAAAGCACATACTCAGACAGTTTCACTACATTAGGGAAGTAGTGGAAAGAGGAGACATCAAGATAGTCAAAATTCACACAAATCAAAATCTAGAGGATCCCTTTACTAAGCCTATGCCTCTGTCCAAACACGAGGAGCATGTTGAGAAGATAGGTCTTAGGTTTGCTAGTGATTGGATTTGATCTGTATTTAGTATCTGGGTGTTTTCGAATTAAAGTTAAATTGGATATTTATTTTGATTTAATGGTTAAATGCATAATAAATATTGTTTCTTTAATTGATATTTTGTACATTTTAGTATCCTTGAATATGGTATTCTAAATGTCTGTACTCGATCAGATTCATGGGAATCAATCAGAATTAAGACTACTTGAATGCTTGGTTAGTTTATAAGATAAAAGCTCAAAGGGTTGAGGACCAAGATTCATAGACATACATTAGATAATGATGTCGGACGTAACTCGTTTCAAAACTTTCTTCATGGATCATTGTCATAAGAAGTTTTGAATATGGTATGATCTATATATATCCATAGACCTAAGGAGCATATTAGAACTGACATTAGTCTAAGGTCGTTCTTTGATCTTATCTAACGTTGTTCTGAAAATGGGCAGTAATAAGGATATTTGATTGGGAATGGTTCTGAAACTAAGTGGGAGTTGTATGCTGCCAAAGGGATTCTATACTCTTATATAATTAAGAGATGATATTATGGTGCCCTCGTTAATTTAAACTGGTGTAAATGCATGGCTGTGCTCAAACTAAGAGTAGTTTATTAGACCATTTTAAATTCGAAAACGAGAATCAAAATGTTTGAACAAGATATGAGAATGAAATGTGATCCATGACTCATGTTCAAAGAATATCACTGAGAAAGGATAAATAGATAAAGGTTACCATGGCTATAATTTTAGTTAAGTAAAGGGTTACTTGAACTAAAAGTTTAGTTGACTTTAGAAGTCATACCCTGCTAGGGGCAGCGCGATGCAACTAGGTGTCCAACACTGTCTACGTTGAATGAATTATGCGATGAATCATCCAAGTGGGAGTCTGTTGGATATGTGATGTCCGATCATCGATAATATCAACGTTGCTATCGGTGTACGATCCAAAGAGTTAAACTTTGGAAGATAGTAATGTGATTATGTCTAAAATTTGTTTTAGAAGTATTCAATTTCAATAATTATATATAAAATAGTGTGTTATTATTATTTGTGAAATAATAATAATATTGGAGGAATTAATTATTGTGATAATTAATTATAATTAAATTGATAAAGTTTAATTAGTTAAAAATTAGACAATTAATTAAATGTTGCTAAGTAGTTGTTAGTTAGTAATATGGAAAGTAGTAATTAAATGGTTTAATTACTAAAATAGTTTAATTAAATTAAAAGATTTTAATTTAAATTAAATATGAAAAACAAAAGGGTGGGAATTCCAATTTTGAATTGGTAAATTCTAAGATCCTAAAATTATGGATCATAGGTTGACTATTAAATCTAGATCTAACCTCCACATTTTTGGATCATAATTCTTTCACCCACTCTCCCTCTCTTCCTCTTGGTGGCCGAAACCCCTCCCCTCTCCTCTTGGATTTTCAGCCAAAGCACCACCACACACCACCACCATAACCGAACCACCCTAAGTGGTTTTTGGAGTACGCGATTGTTGCGGTGATACACGATAGAGATCGTGGTTTGTGATTCAAGTCATCTAGCGAGACTACTATCGAATCCAAGGTGTGTTTTTGGGAGTTCTTCATTGAGGTCAATTCTAAACACCCTATGGTTGTTTTTGTTTATTTGTATGTAACTGGATTCCTGGTTTTGGGAAATTTGTTTATGAAACAAAATGTGTAACCTAAATGCTTCCTCGATCGTAAAATCTGATTTTATAATTAATATGATTAATTAAAAGGTTTAAAATGGTTACTACAATTCCCAACAGGAGGACCGCAACCTTTGAAGGCTTTGCAATCACATCCCTTATTACGTTTGTCAGCATCCATGTCATTGACCCATGTGATTACATTACCATTTGTTGTAACATTCCCGCCACCATTATTACAAGTTTGTAGGTCCATATTTAGGATCTATATGATCTGGTATAACATAACACTACGTGCGGAATCCATAGAATCATGTTTGAAGAACAATGTAAACAAGTAGGAAAAGAACAATTCAATGAATCAAAAGTCACTCTTCAATTAAGTTTGTACAATCAGAGATAAATTACAGATTTAAGAAAACATAATTATGCACAGAATCGATACAATTTGTATCAAGACTAGCGTATTTATAGGCATTCCATCGATACTGTTAGTATGGATGGTGACTAGTGTCGATACTAATAGTATCGATGCTATCACTATTGATACTATCAGTATCGATCAAGCAACACTTAGTCAAATTTACAAAGTTCAAAAAAAAAAAAACAAATACATACTAAACAAAATAACATTAAACTAAACAATTACAAAAACAATAACATGAAGATCTTCACTTTAACTCACCTACAGTCCTCAGTCTTCAAATCAATAACTAAAGCTGATGCTATCAGGGTACTAACACACTCCCCTTAGTAACAGCTCAGTGTTGGTCTTCATTCGTTCATCTAAGAGGGTAGATGACTACCAGCACAGATCTTGTGCTTGATACATACATCTAAAACCTTCTTGAACTACATTGCTTCGTCTTTGAGATCTTTATGATATTGAATCTGTTTTATGAACAGCTTCTTCTGGTCATCTTCTGAAAGATTAATTAGATGGATAGGATCAAACAATCTGCACAACTCCATTTTATTTTTATCTTGAAATACTGCTTCAGAAGTATAACTATCTAGATACCATAAGTGAAGATTATTCGTAATACCCAAGTTAAACTTTAACAGAGGAATTCTCTTTAAAGATTTTACCAGTTTGAATTTGTACCTTACCTTCCATTTTCTAGTTATCCAATCCAGATTTCCAACTATTGGAATCTTCTTTTATCTCTTAGGTTTTAATAACTCAAACTTCATCGTTCGAACCACTTTTCTTATTATCTTCTCAATCAAATGTGCCATGTAATCACTGGCAGGATTTATTAACCGAATTTCAGCTAACACTCTAAGTTCACACAAAGGGAACTAATGAAAGCCCTTTATTGATTTCTACAAATATTGTACTCCATCAATTCTTTTGGTTATAAACAAATTACTCTCAATCTCGAATTTCCAAGCTAAATTTTTTCCAATACATTATGACTTATTCTTGTAATTTTTCTTCAAGGTTGGACTTTGAGGAGCATTAGCAAGACCATATTTTGCAAGTTGAATAACCTCTGCATTTGTCAGAGATTTATAAGAATCTTCAATACTTGTCTCAACTTTAACTTGTTTTTGTTTTATTTCATCTTGAAATGATTGTATCACACAATCAACTATAATATTTTCCACTTTTTCCTTTCATCACCTTTTCCTCCCAATCAAGATTCATAAAGAGATCTCTAACCTCTTTTATTGGAAACCACTCACCTTCTTCTAGTTCTTCCTCAGGAACATCATCAAATTCTTCAAATCTTGGTTCAACTTGATACTCTTTGTCAGTTAATATTGGATCAACATCAAGGACATAGTCACCATCATCCTCATCATCATATCCAAGATCATCAACATCAATATCTACAAGAGCATCAATCATTAAATCATCCTGATTTGCATCTTGATCTACAAATAAACTATCAACAAAATCATCCTCTTGAGCTTTTCCTTTGCATCAGATGTTGATGTAGAAGTTTGACCATCTGGCTCTCCCTGAGATATAAACCCTTCCTTGTTTTCAGTAATAGGATCATTGCCAAAGGACGGACCACCTCCTTGATCATCATGATCATCGTCATCTCTTGGTCCTTAAATGGTGTGATAGCTTCAACTCTACAACTTGCCTCCCCCTGAGCTGATGTATGTACCATTTGAGCTTTAATTGCTTGAATATGATTAAAATGATCTTTAAATACTTGAAAAGCATTATCATGAAAAGATTTGATCATCTTAGTCATGTTATTAAATTTAGCATTCATTGTTGCAAATGAAGCTAAGTCCATCTTATTCACACCATGCTAATAATCTTTACTTGCTGCAACTTCAGCCTGTAAAGTATCCTAACGATCTTATAATGGAATAAGCATTTACCCGAGCCTTTAAAGTGATATTCTCAGATTGTAACTTTTGAACATAAGATTGCAAGGCCAATGTAACATCAGTGCCGGACACGTACCGGAACAGTGATCGCAACAGTAAACCGTACAGTAACTCAGGTACACATTACACGAAAATATGTTTATACTATTGATACATTATGATTAACATGAAACTATTATACGATTGTCTGAATTTGACTAAAACCTTAGGGTTTAACAGTCAGAAACATGTCAGACAACATAGGGTTGAAACATAGATACTTGATTTGATGCTATTGTGTATAAACGTATGTGAGGTTAAACAAGACAAAAACATAACGGTTACTATTACGGAATGCTAAACCGACGAATTATTCATATAGGTGGCGATCTGTACGAATAATTCTGACAGTTTAATGTTCTGAAATAATGACTGAACAGTAGAAAACAGGAATCAGAAAGCCAAACCATCGAAGTGTTCGTTCGAATGACGATTTGAACGAATACGCGCGATGGCGACGCGATCTGACGAAACGAAAACAAAAACGAATAACGATACGAACGATCATAAATTTAAGGAAATAAAATATTTCCTATTTTACAATTTTGAAACTCATCGTAAATAAATTAAACTAAACTATTTTATTTAAATCGCGAATAAACAAACGAAACGCGTAAAATAATGAAACGCGACAAATAAATTAATTAAACGAAATTTAATAATAATTATTAAAATTTAATAACATCCAAACTGTTAAAAATAATTCTTTTTATTTAAATAACGAAAATGCGCGTAACGTGCCGGATACGCGACGAAAATACGAACCGAGCAACCGAAACGAACCCGAATACCCACGGGGTATAAAAACCCTAAATGATATCATTTATTTCATTTTTACTCTCATCACTCTCTCTCTACTCTCCATTTCCGGATTCAACACTTCACCACCATTTTCAAGGTTTGAAACCCCATATCTTCTTCATTTCACAACGAAATTTGGTGATTCTTGGACCTAAACGACCATCTTGAAGCCCTCTACACGAAAGTACAACTGATCGGTGGAATTGTCCAGCTGATTTCGAGGTATGATCAAGAGAACATCACGAAAATTAGGGTTTTCGTACCTTTGTTCATTCTAAAAACCCTAGACCGGTGAAAGGTTTCACACACATACTCACGACCTCTTGAGGGCCTGCTCGTAGTGTTGTATTAGTCGTAGAACCAGCTCCTAAACCGTCCAGGTCAAAGAAGATGACGAGGGTAACCAGGGTTCGTGGGTACACATCCACGGCCGAACCCTGTTGTTCTCTATGCCGCAGCCGAACCTTACCTGGCACACCTACCACCGAACCTTCGAACTTGCGAAACTGTAACAGCCAGCCGAACCCTTTTCTCACAAACCCTACGAGCCAAGCATGTTAGGCAGCGAACCCTTGCACATAGAGACGAACCAGATGAGCTTGGTGAACCATGCATGCGGCTGGAAACCCTACGAACCTTTACATTGGCCGAACCAGGGAATCTTAGCCGAACCACGCAGGCACCCTCACCCTCACCCTAGGCGAACCCTCGACAGGGACGAACCTTGATGGCTCCACTCACGAACCCTCGGCGAGCCTAGGTGGCCGAACCTAGGGTTCTCGGCTGAACCAATTTTGCACCCCACGAACCTATGCCATGCTACGAACCCTGGAATTAAACAGCAGTAACCACCGAACCTTTCATGCGTAGCAATAGCTGCGAACCTTAGCTGCATGGAGGGGTATACCACGACCGAACCTCCTTGATAACTCTAATCGGCCCAACAGATTATGTAATTCGGCCCAAGGGAGTTAATGCAACCCATCTTTCACCAGCCATTAGGATTAATCGGCCCACCTACATATACCTGGCCCATGATACTTAAACCGGCTCATAAGGATTACATTCTGTCCATGACCATTTATTGGGCCCAAAGACGTTGGCCCATTACACGGCCCAATTGATTAGGCTCAATATCGATTGTATTGATCCACATAAACCATAAGGCCCAACTGGTTTTCTTGACCCATGAGGGTTGTTCGGCCCAAGTCCTAAAGCCACAAAAGTCAATTGGCCCAATGCATGTCATCCGGCCCACGAACAATCATTTAGCCACTTAAGTAATCTTGAAACAAATACACGAAATATATTTTATGAAATCAGAACATAGAGATTTCTAAAGTAGTTGGAAAATTTATTTAGTTACATATCAAGTCTTATATGGAAACGAGCAACCTAATAGCAATGTGTTGGGGGAAATTCAATAAGGCATTGAAACTAAAACATATAACATGAAGGCTTAAAAGCTTAAGTGGTTAGGTGATAAGGAGTCCTTGATTAACATACGAGGCCGGATGATGACCAACATCTTTAAGTGTTAGTCAACTTTAGGACTAACACTTACACGCGCAACAAACCCTTACAAATGCATACTTATAAACTACAACATTATGAAATCAATACAGGAGCGTGAACATCAAAACAAGACATACAAAGAGCGCGTGCATTCTTATTTTACTTAGTCAAACACTACGGACACAAGCTGAGTTCATTTGTCCCTTTTCAAACTTATTTGTTTTACTTCGGGACTGAGAAGCATGTTAAACATTTTCATAAAACTATTGAAATGTTATCTAATGCTTTTAAACATAAACATGATACTTATATTGAAGCTTATACTTGGAACTTAGTATACCTTGAAAAGCAATAGACTTCGGGACTTATGCTTTAAACTCGAGGCTTGAAACCATATGTTGAATGCTTATGAGACTTGATTGCTTAAACATGTGATTAGATGCTTGTGAAACGATAATCTTAAACATGATACTTTATGCTTGTGAAAACTATATGCTTAAACATGAGACTTGATGCAAACCTATGAAATTCACGATGAAAGTATGTGTGGACACTTGAAACTATATGCTTGAAACTACTACATGCGCATGAAACATTGTGCATGTATCTAATCATAGGTTACGTAATTGCTAAACGACTGCTAGTGCAGAGCTTGTACCTATGGATTGAGATACATGTAAAACGAAACCATAACGAGGCTAAGCTATTACCTATATAAGAGACATGTAATTGCTAAACGACTGCTAGTGCAGAGCTTTTGTCTGCTTATATGAGGTATGTAATTGCTAAACTTAACCATAACGAGGCTAAGCTATTATCTATATAAGAGACATGTAATTGCTAAACGACTGCTAGTGCAGAGCTTTTGTCTGCTTATATGAGATATGTAAATGGCTTGTGTCTATGTATGAGATACGTAATTGCTAAACGACTGCTAGTGCAAAGCTTGTATCTTGTATAGGAGACACGTAATTGCTAAACTAAGCTTAACTAATTCATGAGATACGTAATGGCTAAACGACTGCTAGTGCAGAGCTTGTATCTATCCGTGAGCTATGTAATTGCTAAACGACTGCTAGTGCAGAGCTTGTACTCACGCATGAGATTAGGGACGACTAAACTATGTGCATGTGAAACTATGATGCTTGATAAACATACTTTGAAACTAACACTTGTGAACACTATAGACTTGTAAACCTTGAAACAGAAAACAAAAGCTTTGATGAGGAATGGGTTGATTGGTAGGTAAAATGCTTAATTATTATTAACAACAGTGTCATATCCGGATTAGTATGTGGTGGGATGGCGTCTGGGCGGGTTGTAGGCTCGACTCAGGGGTATGCCCTATATATAAGCATACCGATTTTGATATTACACTTGGAGTTAATGAGGTTAAGGTTTTACCAAAGGAGGTTTGTTAAAACTATTTTAAACTTATAAACTTTATGAACTCACCAACCATTGTGTTGACTTTGTTTTCTTACATGCATTCTCAGGTGATGAACAGATTTAAGCTAAGGCTTTTGGATCTGCATGCTAGGTGGCCTAGATAGAGGACCTAGTTGATTTTGGAAGCACAACTTTTGTTGATAATACAAACTACTTTTGACAACTTGTACAGATACAAGATTGAAACATTTGGAATTATTTTGTTAGGTTTACTTAGTTAAATTGCAGAACATTGATAATGTAATTTAACTTTGTAATCCTAGTTTACCGTTTGATTGTGCTTAGTTATTCTTAAACATTGATGCTATGAGAACAATCTGATCATTTGATTATCACCCACGATATCGCGCCCCGAGAACCTTCCGCCCGACGGGGACTCCGATCCAACCCCGCCGGCTCGGGGTGTGACAGCCAAGATCTGAGTTGATTGTGTTTCAAAACTATCAGTGAAGATAGCGCTGGTATTTGGAGACTCAAAAGAGGGAACTGTATGTGTTACTAGAGGAGTTGATGGTTGGGAAGTAGTAATAGGTGCTGAAGAAATAGAAAGAGAAGTTTGAACTGGTGAGTCAAAATTATACTCATTGTCTGACGGTAAATAATTGGAATCATTGTCTTCTAATCTCCTCTTTTTCCTAGCAATTACTTCTTCTTGACGAGCCTCACTCATTATATCAGCATATGGTCTCTTGCTTCATTCATGCGAAGAATAACAACTCCACTGGCATCATGATCCTCATCATCTGAATCAGAATCTGAACTTGAAGTAACCACTACATCTCCTTCAGCAACAGGAGTACCATCTTCAGATTCCTTTTGAAATGCTTCCAGAATTTGAGTTGATGATGCAACAACATCTTTAAATTAAGGAACAAATGATTTAGTTTCAGTCTCAACATCAGCTATCTGCATCTGTTGTTCATCTGAATGAGTTTGCTGGTCTGCCACACGAAACCGAACATGGAACCAAGTATCATTTTCTGGTTCTTGAAAATTAGCATCAATTATATGTCGAAACAAAGCATTATTAGCAGTGCTTGCTCCTCGCTTCGGTCTACAATCCGCATAGATCCTTTTATTCATCACAGTTATGTTGATGATTGGACCAGTCTTGCTGAGCTGTGGAAATAAATGATCAAAAATCATTGTCAGGAATCTTGGATACTTCAAGAAACTCTCCTTTTCAGTAGCAGTTATTTGTTTGACCATTGAATCAAAGATTAACTGACTAATGTTAAATGGTTTATTCAACACTAGTACAGCTATAAGGCATTGAAATGGTCTGGACAAAGTGTCAATGCATGACTTCCTGTTTGATAAACACATGATGACAACGTGGAAGAGATATCTCCATTGGCCAAATAAATGCTTTTTGGCTAACTGAGAAGCAGTAACGTCTCCATTATAACCAATCCTATTGAACACCCCACATTTCAAGTCATTGGGAAGTGTCAATGGATCTTCATCAGTATCTTGAAATTGCAAAGCTGCCAGTAAATCATCAACTGAAAATTTAACCACCACATCATCAATCTTTGACTTTAGGACTGGTGGCTCAGCAGCACAATCAAAGTCAGCATGCTCCCAGAATGAATTAATATGCTTCATAATGATCATAGGATTCTCAGAAATTGCGTGAAAAATCCTGGATCTCTTCAGAAAAGATATAATCTCCACAAACTTGGAGGCTTCCTTCAGCTCCTCATCAACTAGGGCAATGACATTGTGTTTTTCATTATAATGTCTTTGACCTGTAAAAATTTCAAACAATATCGATGAAATTCAAAATTTTCAAAAATAACTTAACTTAGCATTTTCAAAAATTTCAAACCAAACATAAAAAACACCTTTTGTGAAAAATTAAGAAAAAACATACTTGAAAGATGAAATGTAAAATATTTTTGAAAATTTTTATTTTTATAAAATCTATAAAAATAAAATCTTTTTGTATTTTTGATAGAATTTTTGAAAAGATCCATATGATTATATTCAACTTATTCTTATTAATATTTCTAAGAATTTAAAATTAAAATTTATCAACAAATTATACACCTAAACAGAATTATATTAACCTATGCGTCTAACATATAAGCAACAAAATCAAATTGCGAACAATTTTAAAATTTGATTAGTTAGATAAAACTCATAATACTATAACTTAAACAAATACCAAGCATATTTGACTTATATAATTTGAATTAATCATGAAATTCAACGAGTCTCACACTTAACTAGATATTAACTTATTCAACCTCTGAATTTTTTGAGGATAAAATATATATTCCCATTGATCTTTTCATATATAATATAAACTATTGAAATGAAAATTTAACATTTTGATCAATCTATTTAGATCAGTAAATTAATGGAATGCACTAGAGAGAACATGTCTGTGTAAATCACAAAACAAAGAGTCATTATGCATATATATGAATGAATGCTATGATTTTCCAGATCTATATTGACATATAACAGACGAAATTCAGTATATGTATTTAGAAGATCACTGATGGCATATATGAATATATATATAAATCAACTCTCAATCCAATTTTGTTGAAATCAGTTAGTGCAAGTCTATATTAAGATAGAGATCCTACTAAATCATGAACTTTATTTAATTTGTTGCCTAGTCTTATTCAAATTAAAGTATCTAATCATATACTATTTTCAAACTGAAATGTTCAACCTAATCATATATTACTTATATGTTTCAATACACAAATTAAACGTTATCAAATACACATGTATAGTTTTTACAAATTTAAATTTTAATCTCTTAGAAAATCTTAAGTCAAAATAAGTCAAATTCCAATCATCTTCCATAAAAATTTGGATGCAATTTCCACAAATTTTATATTTTTCAAAATTTCTAATAATTAAACTTGAAAAATAAAAACTAAAAATTAAAATAAAATAAAACAAACTTTCATGTGTAATTTTTCGAAACTTTTTTATTCAATGTTCATCATCCCAAGTCCTTGCAATTTCTTCCACAGCTATCTCATCTTCAAGATTTGTAATATAATTTTCTTCGTCAGGTAAAATTTTCCCCTGAATTTCAAATTCTATAATAACTGATGGATCATATTTGAATCATGAAATTCATCATCAGAATGTGACTCTTCAAAAACTTCAACTTGTTCAGGAACAAAAGAAGAAGAATCATCATCTTGTAATACAGAAGAACTCCCTTCAGAAGTCTCCAAACCAAATCTTGGAAATAAGGAACCATGAATGTTGATAGGACACTCAAAGACTCAGCAAGATCATTTGAAGGTGATGGAAACAACTTATGAAAACAGTGAAACACCGATTTCATAGTAAAACAACCAATTTGGACCTCGTCCTGGTAAAGTTTCAGTAAATCGACATACAATAACATCATGTGCTTCTTCGATCACTGTATTTGCCAGATTAAGAACTCATTTGTTCACAGAGTTAGCCGAATATCCCAAAAAGATTCCATCCACTGCCTTCGGCTCAAATTTTGGAGTAGTCAGTTTCAGATATGTGCATGTAGCTCCAAAAGGTTCCAAATGAGCAATGTTGGGCTTTTTGCCTTTAAGAAACTGGTAAAATGTTTTTCCATGCTTCTTGACAGTTAACATGTGGTTTAATGTGTAACATGCAGTATTGACCGCTTCAGCCCAAAATGTAATCGAAAGATGAGAATCTGCAAGCATTGTTCTTGTAGTTTTAATCAAAGTACGGTTCTTCCGTTCAGCAACACCGTTCTGCTGAGGGGTATATGGAGCACTGAATTGATGAGTAATACCCTTCTGAATGCAAAACAACTCCAGATTATGGTTCTTGAATTCTGTGTCATTATCACTTCTCAAAAATTTGACTTGTGTAGTAAATTCATTCTCTATCTTGATGATCAGATTCTACAAGATTTCAAGAGTCTTCGATTTAGCTGCTAAAAAGAAAACCCAAGAAAATCTAGAAAAATCATCAGTAACAACTAGTGAAAAAAATCTTCAACCTATACTCTTAACTAACACTGGACCAAAAAGATCCATATGTAACATAGTTAGAGAAGTGTTGATGAAATTTTCATGTCACACCCCGAGCCGGCGGGTTGGATCGACTTCCCCGAGGGCGGAGGTTCCCGGGGCGCGATATCAGGAATGATAATCGGAATGATCAGATTGTTTACATTGCACATGATATATAAATGAGAAACTGCTAAATGAAAATAGAATTACAAAGTTAAATTACATCAGTTTAGTTCATAATTTAACAATGTAAATCTACTATCAACATCATAAAGTGCTTAGGACAGAACTCATTCCTCAAGAGGGTTTTGAATTCTGCCCAAGGCATGGCTAGTGCTTCATCCCTACCTCAAGATCCCGCTAGTGCTTAGGGCACGCTTACTGAAAGATCCCGCAGCATAGCGAACCTTATGTCTTTCCGGACAACTGCTTAGGTCCAATGTATTTTCCATCGTCGGTTTAACATTATGTAACAACAACTGTTTAAGTTTTGTTCTGATTATCCTCACATACGTTTGAACCTAATAACACAAAATGAAACATGTTTGCATCTGTTCATGATTGTCTGATGTGTTTCTGACTGTTTAACCATAAGGATTAAATCAGGATTTCAGAAACATCGTGTAATAGTTTATGTTTAGCATCAAATGTTAATAGCTTCTAAGTATTTCTCCTAGTTTGTACGTGAGTTACTGTACAAGTTAGTGTACAGTTTACTGTTCCGGTGACGATTCCGGCACAGATGTTACAATTTCATTATTTCAATGATTCACACACGGTTATGGTTTCCCTGATTCTGATCTTTAGACATCCATGATTTCAAATGATTATTGATTCTTGAGTAGGATCCTTAGTTTACTGATCACACCCTGGATTAGATTCCATTGAATTTGATCTTTAGCTTTAGTTCTTCTGATTCCGCTTTGAGTTTAGATTCTTGAATTTGATGGACTAAGGGTTTGTTTTAGATTTTTAGAATTAAGGTATTACTCGTAAGAGTAATTAATTAACTCATTAGTTAATTATGCATACAAATACCTAGACAGGAGTCTAGCAGTATAAGCAAGTATATATAAAGCATACAATAAATAAAAGCATTTGCGTAAAACATATTTAAATAAAAAGGTTTACGCATGCTTCTCAGCCCCGCGTTTGAAAACAAAAATGTATAGAAAATGGGCAATGAACTCACCTGTGTTGCTCTGTATTGAATTGCCACAAAATACGTGCTCGTTGTTGTAAACTAAGTTTCTTCGATTCCTGAGTTGTTTTAAGAGAATTCGAATACGATAAGTATTTATAATCGTCGTATCTAGGGTTTGGTCTCGGTGTGTGGCTAAGTGTCCTATTGTGCTAATGTTTTTCTAAGACTCCATCTACTATTCTAACTATTTACTCGTTAGTAAAACCCTTATCCCACAAGTATTCCTTACAAAACCTTAATTAAAACGTTTTTAAGTTAACTTACTTTATGTTAAGCATTAAGTTAAAATCTGTTATTTTAATGTGAAAGAGCTTACAATTTAATTTCTTTTATTAAAACATAATTAATTTAAGAAAAATATAATCCACACATGATGGGCTTGGGTTAGGCCCATTAGACTAACCTCGAGCCCATTATTAGATTTAGAGTGTCCATTGATCCTTGTTCGATACTTTGATTAACTACGCCCAGATAATTCAAGTAAATCATCTAGGTTAGTTACATGTCCTTATGAATTTTCCTAAGGATTGGGTGTTAACAATTAAATCAACACTCAATACCTTAGAGTATTGTTTTGATCTTCAACGATTTCTCAATTGTTTTGATTCCGAAAAGATGTCTACTACTCTCGTTTAAATGATAACACGATTTATGAAATTTCTTGTTATGGAAAACCCTAAAAATTCCTTGTTAACTTCCATTCCATTTGATAGATAATACCCATGTTTGATCCTTAGGAAATATGTGTTGGTTGCACCTAAAGGAAACTCTATTATCCTTTTCCTATGCACACCCACTAATTCCCATGCATGCATTAATTTACCTAACCATGCATCCCATGCACACACCCCTTTGGTTCACCCATTTGTGGTTACTTAATCTTCGACCTATGTGGGTTGTGTGTGTGGTTTAGGCTTTGGTGGTAGTGGTGGTTTTGGCTGAGTGGGTTTGGGTGGAGGTGGTTTAGGCTGTGTAGGCTTGGGTGGAGGTGGTTTAGGCTGTGTAGGCTTGGGTGGATGTGGTTTAGGCTGTGTGGGCTTGTTTGGAGGTCGTGGAGGCTGTGCTTGAGAAGACGAGAAAGTGCATGTGGTCTTCTTCTTCAGTCTTGGGTCATTTGTCCTTTTGGACATCATATTTAGACTTTTCTTCTTCGGAGAAGTCTTGGAAGTTGGCACATAATCAGTGTCCTGAATTTCCTCCCGTTCAGCCCTAGACAGTGGTGGAATGACCTGCTCAATCTCTCTAATCACTTCTTCTTCACCAGGGGATGATGATGACTCTAATGATGATTCTTCAGTTGCCTTCCCGGCTTCAGCACTTGCGCCTGCGGGAGGATGATCGTGCTCATCAGCAACGAATGCAGTGGTTCCCGTAGGGTGAAGATCATGGTCCTCAGCCACAAACACTGCAGGAGTGCATTCTTCCTCCATTTCCTCTTCCCGTCCCGGAAACCTGCCAAACATCACAAGAGGGCGCTCCCCAATGTATTGCTTCTTTTCTCTCTTGTTCATCATCAGATATATGAAGATATCCTCTCTCATCCTCTTGATCCCAAGTGTACCAATAGTAGGAACAAAATTTTGATGACACTTGATGATCACGATCTGAATAAATCGAGGAAAGGCCAGGAATCTCTATTTCTGCTTCCCCTTGATATTGGCATTCATGTCCCAGAATATCATTCTGGAATAGCTGAACTCAATACCCAAAGCGATGGCCATCATGCAAGAACTAAGCGTCTGGTTAAGCATATCATAACCTCCTTTCCTTCGTGACAAGCACTGAGTCACCACATGTGCCAGATATCTCCAATAGGGGTGGAGAAGCTTCTTCTCTATAGGAGGATAGGCACCCTCATGTCCCATCTTGTAAACGGTTCCTTGGACGAGCTCATGATCGAGCTCAACCGGGTTAGTTGCCTTGTTACCGAACTGTAAACATTCCCGAAGGATCTGCTCTGTAATAATGATTGGCTGCCCTTGAACCATTCCTATCAGTGTTCTCAGTAATCGAGTTCTATAAGTTGTGAATGTACTCAGAGATGATCTCAGGATGCCCCATAATCGCGTAGTTGACCGCTGATAGAATCAGTCCTTCTACCATGCTGTTGAACATGGCGTGCTTCTCCGGAGGATCTCCGACAAACATAGACATGTTATGGCCCAGCGTGAACCGTAAGCCATGGATCTGAAACAAAACAAGTTAAGTTGGTTAAAGTTAAAGTCAAAAGTCAAGGGTCAAAAGTAAATTCTATGTCTAAGTCCAGGTCAAAGGAGTTAGTCAAAATCACCAAGTCAAAGAAGTTCACGATTTTAAGAGTTCACGATATATCAGGAGTTCACGTAATGATTCGAGTTCACGAAAATTAGGAGTACACGATATCTAGATTGTATTCTAAATTTGGTAATCAAAATTTGAGTTCACGAAATTTGTTCCCCAAAGAATTACACGAAAATTTGTACTCGAAATTCAAAAATTTCGAGAACTCTAAAAACTTCATAAATCCCTCAATTTTATTCCTTAGAACTCCGAATTATACTCGAAATGCTGAAAAATTGGAGGTGACCAACATATAAGAAGATCGCTTTCCAATTTTTAGTATTTCGTGGTGATTTGTCCAAGATTCCCTCGGTTAGCAGACGTAAGTACTCGAAATTAGTTTTTGTCCCATAACTTTCTATTTTACGGTTAGAATTGTACCAAAATGTATACCAAGGTTCGCCTAAGTCTGATATACAAAGTGGTCGTAGTGGAATTTCGAAAACGTTTACAGATAATGAGATCGCCTAGAGAGACAAAGAGTATACTTGAAAATTATGGTACTCTATTTCAGGTCTTCTCGAAGTATATACAGGGTCGCTTCGAGTACAAGATTTCGTGTACTCGAAATTGTCTACTAATTTCAAGTAGACTAATTCGAATATGAATTTTCGAGTACTATTATTTTGAAATTTTTTTAACTTTTTCTAAAATAAAATAAAATATAATATAATAAAATAAAATAAAATAAAATAAACTCAGAAACATTGGTCTAGTTCAGAGTTGAGTCGGGTCAATTTCGTGGGATCAAATCTGTATCAGAAAAATTTGACTACCTTAAAGTAGTTTCTTATAGAAACCTAACCTTTGAATAATTATACCCCACCAATAATTTCCACTCGTTAATCCATAATTTAAAAATAAGACTCATGATAAAAAAGTTTTAACGGTTTTTCTGAAAAACCTTTTGGGAAGTTTATGAACAATCAGACAGTAAAACCAGACTAACATGCAACCTATCAATTTTGAGAAATCTTTTGTTGCAAACTTTGATTGTGTTTCAACGAACTTAAAACGTTTCGAAAGAGTTTAAGGTGAGAAGAGAAAAGAACAGATCTATTAGATTAGAATCAAGAACAAGAAGGGGTTTTATCATCTTTGTGCTCATTGGCATCTTTTACTTTTACTGATCTGCAGACACATTGGCCTTAACGTCACACATCCAGGTCCTTGCTTTCGCAAAACAGGGAATGCTTCAGTAAGTATTTCCCGCTCTTTGTTCGCAAAAACATAGAAAATACCCGAGTTTTTCAAAACAATTACAAGTTTATCGAAACACAATCTTGTTTTGACTTAAAGACTTACGCAAAAAGTCAAATAGTTGTTGCATTTTTCCGGTGATTTGATTTTCCTTACTTCTCTCTTATTTATAGATTAACATTTTTGAATGATCATGTCTGATCATTTCAATAGTAAAATGTTTTTTAACTTCTTAGTGATCTATAGTTATCTAAAGTTGTTATTCTTTTGAAATTAATCTTAGGCAGTGAATTTTTGAGTGTCAGAAATCATTTCACTTCCCAATTGAACCACTTCACTTGACCATCCAAATACAATCTTTTTGTATATATATATTTTTTGAAATTTAAAAATGTAAAATCTTTTTGTTGTTTTCTTAAAATTCACTCCCCCCCTAAGTAAATCTATCCAAAAGAATCAAATATATCTATCTTGTATCTATACAAGATATCAAAAGAGATTCGTATTGATCTCAAAAGATGTGCTTCTTCAAAAGTCAACTAGGATCTATATCTGGGCATCCTAGCATGCAATCCTGAATCTTAGCTTAATCATGTGCCTCACCTGAGAAAACATGTAAGAAACAAAGTCAACACAATGGTTGGTGAGTTCATGTAGTTTATGTAAAAATAGTTTGAAAAATCCTTTGAATGACAACCTTAACCTCACCATTAACCACCTATACCATATGTTTCAGTATGCTTATATATAAGGCATATGTAGGGGACACGCCCCAGCCACCGTCCCACCACATACCAAACCACATGATATACTGTTACTGATGATAATTAAGCGTTTCATCCTACATCCTCGATTCCATAACATTAGATTCATTGAATTCGATTACCCTGTAATTGTTTACCTTGATTCCCTGAATGACAACCTTAACCTCACTAACAACCACCTATGTTATCCAACCGAGTATGCTTATAAATAGGGCATATGTAGGGGACAAGCCCCAGCCACCGTCCCTCCACATACCGGGCTGCTTAACATATTGTTGTTAATGATAATTAAGCATTTCATTCCACTACCTTGATTCCATGACATATGATTCTTAACATTTGATTTCCCTGAAAATGTTTACTTTAATTTCCCCGAAATGACAACCTTAACCTCACTAACAACCACCTATGCTATCCAACCGAGTATGCTTATATACAGGGCACATGTAAGGGACAAGCCCCAGCCACCGTCCCACCACATACCGGGCTGCTTAACATATTGTTGTTAATGATAATTAAGTGTTTCACTCCACCCTATTAATTACATGACTTATGAGTATTGAGTTTGAGAGGCACCATTATGGATAGCTGAACACCCTAATGAATTCAGCATCCATCCATAATGGTCCTAAATATGACTCATGACGTGTTATGATAGAGGAACCTTCAAGCTGACACAAAGTCAACTAGAAGAACCCAAATCATTCTAGTCACTTGTCATAACCATGGATGAATCAAGAAGAACACTGAATGACTAGTAGGGCTTGACAAATGTCAAGACGCGGCGGCCAATCAGTCTGTCTTACATGATTCTGACAACAAAGAGCACTGATGACTAGTAGGGCTTGACCAATGTCAAGACGCGGCGGCCAATAGTCTGTCTTACGATGTCCTATAGCTTAAGCATACAAGTTTAACGCATTCACATAGTTTCACTGATGACTAGTAGGGGTTGACACCTAGGTCAACACGCGGCGGTCAATCAGTCAGTAGTCTGAGCATTCCAATTGTTTCAAGCATTCAAGTGTTCCAAGCATTTCAAGTATTCGCGTGTTTCAAGCATTCCAAGTATATCAAGTATTCACATGTTTTCAAGCATTTCAAGTATATCAAGTATTCACATGTTTTCAAGCATTTCAAGTATATCAAGCATTCAAGTGTTTTAAGCTTTCTATGCATAACAGCCTTTCGAAATGAGTGTATCAAGTATTAGTGTTTAGTGTAAGTGTTTCAAAGCCTTAGAATTGAGTATGTAGTTTAAACATAGAGTTTATAATTTAAACATTAAACGTATAGTTTAAGCACCTAGCTTATAGCATAAGTATTTAGCTCAAGTTTAAGTATCAAGTTTATATCATACGCGTCAAGCATAAAGTTTAAACTTCAAGTCTGTAGCGTAAGCTTCAAGCATATAATTTAAGCTTCTAGTTTGTAGCATAAGCATCAAGCATTTAATTCTAAGTTTCCAGTTTGAGCACAAAGTGTAAGTATAATGTAAATAAGTATAGGGTAAATAGCATTAGCTATTTACACTATAGCCTTAGTCTTTAGTTTCCAAATAAGCGTTACAAGTTCAAGCATTAATAAAGGCATTATCAATAGTGTAAAAGCATTTAATAAACATTTCAATAATTGTTTAAAATGAATAACATGCTTCTCAGTCCCGAGTTAAAACAAATAAGTTTGAAAAGGGACAAATGAACTCACCTTGCGTTCGTAGTGATTGACTAAGTAGAATAAGAATGCACGCGCTCTTTGTTTGCACTTGTTATGATGTTCACGCTCCTGTATTGATTTCATAATGTTGTAGTTTATAAGTATAAGTTTGTAAGGGTTTGTTGTGCGTGTAAGTGTTAGTCCTAAGGTTGACTAACACTCGCTAGTCTTGTTCATTATCCGGCCCCAAATTCGTTGTTTTGTGTAACAAGGTGTTGGATCTTCTTCATTGTTCAAGATTTCATACTTGTCCATTAATTACAATTTATCACCTTTCAATAAGGCTTTTAAGCCTTTATGTAGGTTGCTTTAAACTTGTCATCACCTTAACAAACAAGGTAATGTTCCATAAATGTTTTTATCCTTTGTTTTTATCGTCTCCAATGCTCATTCATGCGTTTATCATTTACTTAAAATCCATTGGGCCGGATAACCTATTGGGCTAATTAATTTGTAACTGGGCCTAGTATTTGTATGTGTGTGTGGGCCGGTTATGTGTATTGGTCCGACACAATATTAATGAGCCGAATAATAGGTTGTTGGGCCAAGATGGCTTATTTGAATGTGTTGGGCCTAAACCAAAAGGAGTTGGGCTGCTTGAGTTAGTCATGGGCCAAGTGGGTGTGGGCAGCAACAGTTATAGTGTCCCAATGGTATTTCACATCGGCCTAAACTCACCGTTATTGGGCCTAAAGACTTTGGTTATGGGCAGATTAATATAGTTTTGGGCCGAAATGTTGATGATGGGCCGACTGGTTCTTGCTGGGTTTCGAACTGTTCTTGACCGAGAGGTGTTAAGGGGGTTGGCTAAGGCAGCGAACCTTTTTGGGTTTGAGGTTTAGGTTCGGGTCTCATACTAGGGTTCGCGTGGCTATTCGATATGCTCAAGGTTCGCCCCACATGTACGTGGGTTCGTGAGGCCCTCAAAGGGTTCGGCAGTGGTTTTGGTTCGCCGAGAGTTCGTTGATTTCCCACTAGTTCGTTCCATAGAGGTTTGTAGTCATAAGGGTTCGGCAAAGAGGAGAAGGTTCGTCACCCTTGCAAGGTTCGTTGACCATGGTGAAGGGTTCGGGTGACCAAATGGTTCGGCCACCATACTTATCATGAAGGTTCGGCCAGTGACTAACACGTTCGGCTAAGGTTCGCAGCAGCCATTTCAAGGTTCGTTTCATGAAAGGTTCGGTCGTGTGGGTTCGTAGCTAACATCAATAGGGTTCGGCCACTGCTGGGGTTTACAACGAACCTTGTGGTTCGCCTATGAGGCCGCAGGTTCGCGAGAAGAAGAGGGTTCGGCTGGGAAGCTCGAAGGTTCGGTCTCAGATCTGGCTAGCCAAGGTTCAGCCCTATGATGCCCAGCTTTCTCCCGAACCTGTCGCAACTTTCCCTCATCATCCTCTTCGATTCAACTGATCCTTAAGTTGTTTTCATGTTGATGTCATGTACTATGTAATTTTCGAATAGGGTAGGAGTCATGATCGTCATTCCATGGCTGGCTAAATGTGTGTGTGTGTGTATCCAAACAAATGTGAAAACCCTCTTTTTCGTGAACTTTAATAGCTTCATACGTCAAATTCGGCTGGGTAATTGCTCAGATCTGTTGTACTTCCTTGTAGAGGAGGTCGAGAGCTACATGTGGGCACCAAGAACGTCCGATTCCGTCAAGAAACGAGCGAGTTATTGCGATTTGAAGGTTGATTATTCTTAGAGAGAGAAAGGTTCGGGAATGTGAGTTAGAGAGAGAGGATGAGAGTGATAAATGAAGTAAAAGGCTTCATTTAGCCTTTAAATACTCGGAGGGTATTCAGGTTCGTTTCGGTTGCTCGGTTTTCGTCTTCGTCACGTTTCCGGATCGTTGCGCGCATTTTTCGTAATTTAAATAAAAAGAGTTTTATTATTAATTATTTGGATAGTATTTATTTCTAGGAGTTATTTTAAATGTCGTTTTATTAGATTATTTATTGAATTATATTGTTTTATGCGTTTCGTTAATCATTTGTATATTCTACGTATTTTAAATTAAATAGTTTCTTTTAAATTTATTTCTGATGAGTTTCAAAATTGTAAAACAGGAAATACTATTTTTCCTTAAATTTATTATCGTTCGAATCGTCTTCATTTAGTTTCGTCAGAAAACGTCACTTACGCGCGTTTTTGTACAGAGCGCTAACTGTACAAACACGATCGTACGTTTCACTTTTTGATTTTGTTTTCTACTGTTCAGTCATCACTTCAGATCGTTAAACTTTCAGACTTATTCGTACAGATCGTCACCTATACGAATAATTCGTTGGTTTAGCATTCTGTAACAACAACTGTTCTAGTTTTGTTCTATTTAACCTCACATACGTTTATACATAATACTATTAAATCAAGCAAGTGTGTACCTGTTCATCGTTGTCTAATGTGTTTCTGACTGTTTAAACCATGAGGTTTAAATCAGAATCTCAGAAACATCGTGTAATAGTTTATGTTTAGCATCAAATGTTAATAGCTTCTAAGTATTTCTCCTAGTTTGTACCTGATTTACTGTACAAGTTACTGTACAGATTACTGTTCCGGTAATGACTCCGGCAAAGATGTTACATTGTTCCCAAACACTCTGGATTAATGATCCACAGACGTTCCAAGTAGTAGTTCACAAAGACTCCGGATTAATCATCCGCAAATGTTCCAAGTAATAGCTACTTGTTCATTTGATCATGCATCTCTGTTGCGAATATTCTTTTGTGATGATACCAAGTATACCATGTCTGTTTGCAATTAATTCTCAGAACATCGTTATAATTGTCCTAATCTCTTATTGAACTCTTTTTATCAGATTAAATATTGAATTACTTTTTCCTCTTTTTCCCTAAAATTATAAATTCCTGGTATAACATTGTTTTATAATCCCCAAATTTCATTTTTTTTAATTTGTATAATTACAAAATTACCCATTACAGAAATTATACAATTTCTTACAAAAATCAAAACATGCTACAAAATCCCCAATTTATACAAGATAAAACTTTTTGGTTTTCTCTTCCAAAAATTCCTTTTAAATAGAAGTACACCGGTTTACTGGTTCGGTCCACCAATCAAGCAACTGAATTTTGTCGCTACAAAATTCTTCGGCCCAATTTTTGCAAACCTAAGACCGGCATCTTGGTATCATTTCTTTCCGACCGCTGTCACCATCTCCTCATTAGATTAAGGTCTTTACCCTAATCCTTCAAGTTTCCTAAATCCCCGTTATCTTTTCGTACTGTGGGAGCCGGAACTTGAAAAGAGATGTGACATGCAATAAGAATTCATCAACCTTGATTGTATAATATATATGCAAACATAAGGTTAAGGAATGACCCCGCAGTTTCTTGCGGTGTCATAGTTGCTAGGGCTCCGGAGTTCCTGACATGCAATAACAATCCCTCATCACGTCGCCATAGACAGAAATCCTGTCCCTGTAGGGGATACAGTTTGGGTCTCTACCTGCCCCGAAGTGGAATCTTTGGAGTTCAAGCAGAGACTTAGACATGCAATAAAAATTCATCTTGATCAGAGAAGTCGGAAGCTCCGTTGCAGCTTCAGTCTTGAAGAAAAACAAGGTTTTCTCTGTTCTTAATCTACTGGAAAAGAGAGTGTTATTGAACTATGTGTTTTTGGTTGGTTGTGAATGAAGGAGAAGGGTGGTGGCTCCTCTTTTTATACTAATTTTAGACATCATCCAGATCAAATAAAGATCTGCGTGTTTACTTATTACCCGAAATAGCATCCCCTTTTATTCACACTTTTGCCCCAAAATCCTATCCTTTTACTGTTTAGTTTGATTTGGTTGTAATTGTTTGTGTACTTCCTAATATATTTTACCCATTTCCTATTACAGGTTTTCACATGGCTTGAAATCTTTTCTATATTTATTAGTACGTTCATAGTGACAAATTATATCACTTTGACTTTAAATATTTCACTCTTGTCTTTACCCTCTGCCTTACCCTGTTCCGAGTACGACAACACATTATTATATCTGAAAAATAATTAACAATAGTTATTTATCATTTCGTTATTGTTTTAACAAAATTTACGGTTGTTACATTAATTGTAGTTAATAATATGTTAAATATATACGCATTAAAATTTTCAAATATTCTCATAATTTCAACTGAAGAAATTTAGAATATTTCTTCTTAAGTTTAATTCTTGTCAAATATACTTAGGAATAATTAAGAGTAGTTTAAGATATACTTATCCTAATTTGAGCAGGATCGTAATTATATAAATGATTATAAATGACCTAAATATATATTAATATTTTCACACCCCCAATTTTCAACTAACGGAATCATACCGTTTGGGACGTGACAAACCAGGATCTCAGATCATTAGACATAACGAAGACCTCTATATGAATTTCAAAACATACTTTGGTCTAAAACTGTATATCAAAGTTCTAGCGTTGCGGAAGCGTTTTTAAAATATAAACAATCATAACAGTTTGAAAACTGTAAATTACAAAACAAAGTTTCAAATGTTCAAATCCAAATGACAGAAATGTAAAACATGCATGCGACTCGATCTCCTAGTCCATGCCTGCTTTCTTGTGTACCTTAGCGTCCTGAGAAAACATGTAAATCAAGTCAACACAAAGGTTGGTGCATGACACAGGTTTACGCATTCACAAATGTTTGAAACAACTGTTTAATCAAAATGTTGCAGATAACATAATCACACATGCATAGTCAAGATAGCTAGTCATTTATACTATTTACATAAGTGGTCGACACCGAAACTGACTGTTGCATGCTAACGCTTGTTTTGCCTTGCCACTATTGTCTAGCACAAACAATAGTAATGTGAATAGTATAAATGACTAGCTATCATGACTATGCATGTGTGATTATGTTATCTGCAACATTTTGATTAAACAGTTGTTTCAAACATTTGTGAATGCTTAAACCTGTGTAATGCACCAACCTTTGTGTTGACTTGATTTACATGTTTTCTCAGGACGCTAAGGTACACAAGAAAGCATGCATGGACTAGGAGATCGAGTCGCATGCATGTTTTACATTTCTGTCATTTGGATTTGAACATTTGAAACTTTGTTTTGTAATTTACAGTTTTCAAACTGTTATGATTGTTTATATTTTAAAAACGCTTCCGCAACGCTAGAACTTTGATATACAGTTTTAGACCAAAGTATGTTTTGCAATTCATATAGAGGTCTTCGTTATGTCTAATGATCTGAGATCCTGGTTTGTCACGTCCCAAACGGTATGATTCCGTTAGATGAAAATTGGGGGTGTGACAGATTGGTATCAGAGCCCATTGTTTATAGCGAATTAGGTTTGCATTAGTAGACCTAGACTATAACTGTTGGACATTAGACACCTGTTTACACAACTGCTTTTGCCTAGTATTTACATATGGTTTTATGTAACAGATATGGCAGCACCGCCACCACCGTACATGATCGTATCTGATGACGAGGATCCCATGGAGAACCCGGAGGAGGATCCCGTGGAGGAACCGGAGGAGGACCCCGTGGAGGACCCAGACGAGGACCCGGAGGAGGATCCGGAGGAGGACGACCCTGAGGAGGATCCCGAGGATGACCCACAGGCGGAGCCACAGAGAGACCCAGGGAAAGCACCTGTGGAGGATTCTTCCGAGGAGTCTTCGTATCGCATGCCACCTAGGTTTCGTGCCTGTAAGAGGCCACGATTCGAGTCAGATGATATCGCTCGATTGACATGGGAGTCAAAGTGGGCGAACGATCGGATTGAGCACATGGCACAGGAGCTTCGGGATGTAAACGCCCGATACACAGAGCTTCGTAGTGTGGTTCAGGGGATGGAGTCACACATTGTGCACCTGACTACTCGAGTGCAGGAGGTGGAGCACCGAGCAGACATCGCTGAGGGGAGGTTGATTGAACTAGAGGAGCAGTTTGTATCCGAGGCAGAGGAGGAAGAGGAAGAGGAGGAGATGCCAGAACATGATTTTGATTCTGGTGATGATTCCACTGTTGAGGATGCATGATTCTTCTTTATTTTGTTTAAACTTATTAGGGGCGGGTTGTGTCCCTACATTAGATGTTTGAAAAACTTGTGTTTTGATTTTGAAAGTATTGTACTCAAATCAGATTATTATCTATTGAAAACTATTACTTATTGCCAACATTTGTGTTGATCTCTACATTACATGTTTGTTGTTTGTGGTATTGTTTACACGTTTCATATTGAACTTTGATAACACTCTAACATTTCTTTTAACTATGAATATAATGGCCGGTGAGAACATTCACATGACAGTTGCTGAGCTCAATGAGCTGATTAACATCAAGGTCGCGGAGGCTATCGCGAACTACACTCAGACACACACTACAGGGACACAGGGTCCAGCAGGGGGATTGGTGAACCCGCGGGTGTGCACGTTCAAGATGTTCTTGGACTGCAAACCTCATAATTTCAAAGGATCGGAAGGGGCCATCGGACTCCTTCGATGGATTGAGAAAGCAGAATCAGTATTTGAAATGTGCAACTGTCCTGACGAAAACAAAGTCAAGTACGCTACGGGTATGTTGGAGGGTCCAGCATTGACATGGTGGAACTCCAATGTTCAGACTTTGGGATTGGGTGAGGCTAATGCCTTAACTTGGAATGGTTTCAAGACTTTACTGCAGGAGGAGTACTGCCCTCGTAGTGAAATGCAGAAACTGGAGGAGGAGTATTGGCACCTTAAGATGGAGGGGTCAAACATCGAGGAGTACACGACTCGGTCCCATGAACTGGCCAGACTTCTACCTCACATGGCTACTCCAGCCAGTAAGTGGATAGAGAGGTACATAGAAGGGTTGGTGCCTCAGATCCAGGGATTGGTTACATCTGCAAATCCCACAACGATTCAACAAGCTGTTCGTTTAGCGCACCAACTGACTGATCAGGCAGTGTTACAGGGAACTCTGCCTAAACGAACATCAGCTACTAAGGTGGGAGACCACAAAAGGAAGTGGGAAAGCAGCAACACCAAGAACTTTAACCAACAGCCGTTTCAACAGAACCGAAATCAGGACTCACACAAGTCTTATCACAATTCGAACAGTGGTCAGCAGTCATCGTCATCAGGGGGTATATTGGTAAACACCCAAAGTGCAATAAGTGTGGATTTCATCATGCTGGGAATCAGTGTGATAAGTTTAAGTGCCAACGGTGTGGCAAAGTAGGACATGCAGCTAAAGATTGCCTCGGAGAGCTGCAAAACAATTCCAACAACCAGAATAACAACCAGAACAATGCACAGAAGGGTTGTTTTGAGTGTGGTAAGCTGGGGCACTTCAAAAAGGATTGCCCACAACTAAAGAAAGGCGGGACTAATGAGGCAAACGGCAATGGCAACGGAAATGGCAATGGCACCAACAACAACAACAATAACAACAACAATGGTGCTAGGGGCAGGGCGTTTGTGATTGGAGGACGTCAGGCACGGGAGGATCCCAACATTGTCACAGGTACGTTCCTCTTAAATAATCACTATGCCTCTATGCTATTTGACACTGGTGCAGACCGGAGTTTTGTGTCTAGTTCATTCTCTAAGTTGCTAAATGTTAGTCCCACTGCCTTAGAAAATCCGTACACTGTAGAATTAGCTGATAGCAAGTTAATTGTAGTAGAACATATCCTTAAGGGATGTATTCTTGATTTGATGGGTCAAACATTGGAAATTGATCTTATGCCTATCACTCTAGGCAGTTTTGATGTAGTCATTGGCATGGACTGGTTGTCCAAACACCAGGCTGAAATAGTATGCCATGAAAAGATCGTTCGTATACCTCTTCCGCATGGAGAGACATTGTATGTACAAGGTGAGAAGAGCAGTACGCCACTGCATCTCATATCTTGTATGAAAGCACACAAATGTCTGCGTAAAGGTCATACAGCAGTTATAGCACTTATAACTGAGAAGCCGGTAGCTGAGAAGAAGATTGAAGACATTCCAGTAGTTTGTGAATTTCCTGAAGTATTTCCAGAAGACTTGCCGGGATTACCGCCTATCAGACAGGTGGAATTTCGAATCGACCTTACACCAGATGCAGCACCGATAGCTAGGGCGACTTATCGGCTTGCACCATCTGAGATGCAAGAGTTATCTACACAACTGCAAGAGTTGTTGGATAAGGGTTTTATACAACCTAGTTTTTCACCGTGGGGAGCTCCAGTCTTATTTGTTAAGAAAAAGGACGGGACTTTCCGTATGTGTATCGATTACCGGGAACTTAACAAGGTTACTATCAAGAACCGGTATCCGTTACCTAGAATTGACGATCTGTTCGATCAGTTTCAAGGTTCGAGTTACTACTCGAAGATTGATCTCAGATCGGGTTATCATCAACTCAGAGTTCAAGAAGAAGATATTCCGAAGACAGCATTCAGAACGCGCTATGGCCATTATGAGTTCTTGGTCATGCCATTTGGGTTGACAAACGCTCCAGCTGTATTCATGGATCTCATGAATCGTATTTGTAAACCTTACCTTGATAAGTTTGTCATTGTTTTCATTGATGACATTCTCATCTATTCTCAAACTGAGGAGGAGCACGCTGAACATCTTCGATTGCTGTTGGAATTGCTGAAACAAGAACAATTGTACGCTAAGTTCTCGAAATGTGACTTCTGGATGCGAGAAGTTCAATTCTTGGGTCATATAGTCAATGAAAAGGGTATACATGTTGATCCAGCAAAGATTGAAGCGATTAAGAATTGGGAAGCACCAAAGACTCCTACCTAGGTACGACAATTCCTTGGTTTGGCGGGTTATTACCGACGACTCATTGAGGGATTCTCAAAGATCGCTCAACCACTTACAGCTCTTACACACAAGGGAACGAAGTATAACTGGACGGATAAACAGGAAGCTGCATTCCAGTTATTGAAACAGAATCTCTGCAGTGCACCGATTCTGTCCTTACAGAAGGGACGGAAGACTTTGTGGTGTATTGTGATGCATCTGCACAGGGTTTGGGATGTGTATTGATGCAACATGATAAAGTGATTGCTTATGCTTCAAGGCAACTACGACCACACGAAAAGAATTACACTACTCATGACTTGGAGTTAGGAGCAGTGGTTTTTGCTTTGAAGATTTGGAGGCATTACCTATATGGAACTAAGTGTACCATTTACACTGATCATAAGAGTTTGCAACATATCTTTGATCAGAAGGAGCTTAATATGAGACAGCGACGATGGGTCGAGTTGTTGAACGACTACGAATGCGCAATCAAGTATCATCCGGGAAAAGCTAATGTGGTAGCTGACGCTCTAAGCAGAAAAGACACAACAGGGACAAGACGGGTTCGCGCACTTATGATGACGATACATACTGACTTACCTAACAAGGTACGCAGTGTGACATCCGTCAATTTTCGAATTTGACTTATTAACACCGTTAGTGTATTTAACGTTGACTATGATGAAAATTTCGGAAATGTAATAACTAAATCTTTATTCTCGTTTAAAGTTTAGCAACCTTTTTAAGTGTATAGTCTTGCAATTAGTAATTCTCGCAATTTGACGCGTTAAAATTCATGACAACGAAAGATATTTGTGTTTAGCCGGATAAGGCGGACACAATACGCGTCACATTATTTAATAATCTTGTTAGTTACTAAAATTTAATTATTTTAGTAAGTTTTATTATTTTACTAATTATTGTAAAATAATCACGTATAAATAATATCAAAATTTATACCCGATACAAGATTTAACCACCATAATACCCAATATATACCAATTATAATATACACTTGGTTATAAGAGGACAAAATTTTATAAAAAAAAATGATGCTTGTTTAAGCTTGTAAGGCTTAAGTCTTGTCAAGGTCTTGAAGGAATCTTGAAAAGTCTTACACAATCTCTTCAAAGTTGGTCAAGATGCTTAGTGACCTTACCAAGGCCATGCAACCATCATGTCATCCACTCCAACACACTCTCTCCCCCCTCTTTTCTCTCTTTTGGCCGTCCCCCCCCCCCCTCCTCCTCTCTCCTTAAAACCCCATTTTCCTTGCACAATCACACACACATTCAAAATTACTAGTTTTTCCAAGTTTCCTCTCTATTCTCTCACTTTTCCAGCAAACTTCAGCCCATAATCCTTTAATTCCTGGTCATTTCAAGCATCCAAGAAGCCAAGGAGCAAAGCTAGGATCAAACAACACAAGCTCAAGGTGCCTACACGAACGGTTTACTTCCAAAACTCACTTTTCTTCACATTTTTGTACTCTATCACATACACTTTCTAAACCATGGCCAAG
Source organism: Mikania micrantha (assembly GCA_009363875.1). Lineage (NCBI taxonomy): Eukaryota > Viridiplantae > Streptophyta > Magnoliopsida > Asterales > Asteraceae > Mikania > Mikania micrantha. The sequence goes on from CM018685.1 coordinate 20,688,234, forward strand.
ACCTGGTTTTGAACATGAAATATTCACCATTTAACACTCTAAAGTCGTGGGTATTGAAGCCATGACCTAAAACTCTACATGCAACAAAGTTGCATGTACTAGAAATGAGTTTTTCAAGTCCAAAAACTTGTTTTGGTGACTTGATTCATGCATGCATGTATTTGTATGAGCAAAATGATAATCATTGATGAATATTATTATTCTTCATCATTCTCAACTCTATCAATGGTGTAAAGCCTCAAAAACTCGTTTTAAAAGATCGTTCATAACTATACACACAAACATGCATTCATGAAGATTCTGGCAGATTGTTGTCCCGACTTCAAAGAGTCATAAATGGTCATAAAAACTCCAAATGGAACAAACTCAGATTCCGTGACTAAGTTCATTGAGTTAGTTTTCCATGCATTACTTATTCAGCTTTTAACTCGACCAAATGGTACCTCAAACAGCCTTCACAAGATCAGTGCGCGGATTTGTACCCCCTGACTTGTGCTGCTGTTTTGACCTATCTAAGGTCCGAATCACGAAAACTTATCTAAATGAAAGTTGTTCATAATATATTAAAATAGTATACTGGAGAGTTTCATAATCTAACTCAAAGTTTTACTATGTCAAAAATAAACCCGAACTCACTGAAGTAAATCTGTCAAAACAGAAACTTTAAGGACATATACTTGTGTGACTGTTTTGACCCTTTTACAAGCACAACCACGAAAAGTTTTCTAAATGAAAGTTGTTCAAAACACCTTAAAATAGTCTACTGTGAATTTTCATAATTTTATTCAAACTACTCCTATTTTTAAAGTTCATCCGAACAAGCCGGACAGAATCTGTCAAAAGGCAGTTTTATGAACTTAGACATTTTTACATAAATATTAATCATTTTCACATATATAAATGTATTTATATATTTTATATATAAACTTTAATGATGTGATATAAATATATATATATATACTTGTATATATTTATATAAGTTGATTTAATTTATGGGTTTTGAAGTTAAGCAAAATGGTAATTTTCTCAAAATACGTCGTTATAATGACGAAACTTTTAAAAGCCAACACTTAGTGATTTCAATGTATTATGAAATAATATTTCAAGTATAAGTTAGGACATTATTGTTTAATAAAATCTCGACAAATAGAACACAAGCACCATCACATAAACTATAGTAGGTCCACAAACTCAATGGAAACTCATTATGTTATAGGAACCGAGTTATAAGTCTCCACATAAACGACAATCAAGAAGTCAATCATCAATCATACAATGTGAGTTACATAGCCCCCTTTTCTCTTACTTTTGTTTACAAAATCATCGGGGTTGGAACATGTTTATCTTTGAACTATTTTCTAGCAATTCAAACTTGTATCTATGTGGATTTGAGCTATATGTCCCAAACTACCATCTTAACTATACTTAACTTGTGCATTGATCATTAACTTGTGATAGCCAAACTGTTGTGATGATAGATCTATTGAACTGACCACTCCACCCAACTGGTGATCACTCAGTACTTAACTATTTTGAGGGTAGTATGGAGTACTATGCCTAACTAGGTTAACTAAGGTTTGATCTGCAATAGTTACATGTGTATGTTTCCACATATTGCCTTATATCACTATGTTACATATGAATTGCAAATCTTATCTTTTTGAACTGTTAACTTTTGGTGTCAAAACCTATGTTCTCACCAACTATTTATAGTTGACCTTTGAATCTAAACATGTTTCAGGTACAAACTAGTGAAGCTATGAGGATCATGTAGTGCTTTTGGGACTTAGAATAAACTTGGAACTATGAACTATGAACTTGTTTAGTTATGTTATGCTTTTGAACTACTTGTATGACTCTTAATTTGAAATGTAATGAATATTATAACTTTAATAGTTGATCATGAGCTTTTGAACAGTCGCCGTCGCGCCCCGACGTTATTCCGCCGTCGGTTGGGGTGTGACAGATTGGTATCAGAGCCATGGTTATAGGGATTTAGGTTATTAGACATGACCTAGACTATAACCTAAGTTAGCTTAGGATCTTACGTGCGACTTAAACTACACCTTATTTCTATCTGCATCCCTATTTTTCATCCTCATCCTTAACTACTCTTAGGAAATCCTTAAACCCTCAAAAATCAAATGTTTTTAGACTATACGTCTATTCTATGTGAAAATCTCGTCAAAGTCTTCGAGTTTTAACTAATAATTGTAGACACATGCAATCTGGAAGGGTGATTACCTGTATCTTGGGGGTTCTGTCTAGGAAAGTGTTTCGTATAAATCCTAATCAACCGTTGGACCTGTTACACTTTCCTGGGAACTCTTGGGGTGAGTAGTCACTTATAGGCTAAAGCATGTCTCTTACAATTGTTTAGAAAAACTTGAAGCAACTTTGATCGGTCCATGTGATCATCTGTTGGTTACACCCTATATGATTTAAAATTATATCTTATATTATGAAATACTCTTATGAATATTTCATATTCATCCTTTCCATGGTTTTATATTCTATAGAATGCCTCCTCGTCTCCAGATTCCTCGTCGTCAGATTCCTCGTCGTCCGAGAGGTCAAAGACTTGCCCAACTCATAGCCCAACAAATGGCTGCTGCTTTACCGAATCTTGTAACTCAACTCAACGCTGCAGCCCATAACGGGCATGATGAAAATGGTAATGGCGGGAATGGTGGCAATCACACTTGCACCTTTAAAAACTTCAACTCTTGCAACCCCACTACATTCAATGGTACAGAAGGAGCCACTGGTCTTTTACAGTGCTTCGAAAGTATCGAGAACACTTTCCTCAATAGTGGTTGCCCTGAAAATCTTCGGGTACAATATGGTACAAGCGTTTTTCAAAAGAGGGCACTGACTTGGTGGAACGGTGAAAAACGTAACCGTGGTGTGGATGTTGCTATGGCACTACCTTGGGCCGATGTCAAACAACTTATGACCGAAGAATTTTGCCCAAGAAACGAAATGAAGAAGCTCGAGGAAGAGTTTTGGAATCTTACCCAAGATAGTGGTGAAAATCTTGCATACACGAACCGATTTCATGAGCTTAGTCTGCTTGTACCCCATATGGTCACTCCTTTATCAAGGGCCATAGAGAAGTACATTGGTGGACTACCAATGATAATTCAAGATACTGTGCTGGGTAGAAATCCTACAACTCTTGAGGATGCTATCAGACTTGCTGCAACGTTAACCGATAATCATGTCAAGGATGGTACCCTAACCAGGAAAGGAAGCAAGAAAACTATCACTAAACCTACTATAGGTGAATCATCCAAAACCAACCCAACTGAATCCTCATCCAAGAACAAGAAGCGTAAAGCCAAAAACTATGCTGTAGTAACCCCTGCTACACCAGTAAACCAAATGCCTGCTCAGGTTACTAACCCTCCCAAGAAACAATATGTGGGTAATCAGCCTCTTTGCAACACATGTAGACTCCATCATCCAGCCAACGTGCCGTGTCGCATCTGTACCAACTGTGGGCGGTATGGACACTTGGTAACCACTTGCAGAACCACCAGGCCTCAGTTCAACAACCAACTTAACCAAGCCAACCAAGCCATGGGTCAAAACAACCAAGCACCACCACTTGCAATCCTAGGTCGGGCATGTTATAACTGTGGTGACCAGGGGCATTTTCGCAACCAATGCCCAAGGCTTAACCCGATAGTTCCTGTGAATCGCGGTCGTGCCTTCAACATCAATGCTAATGAAGCTCAAAACGACAATGATGTGGTGAACGGTACGTTCTTAGTTGATAACCAATATGCTTCTATTCTATTTGATACGGGTGCTGATAAAAGTTTTGTATCTCTTGAATTTGAACACTTACTTGCTAAGAACCGCACTAGGCTAGAAAGCACATTCACAATAGAAGTAGCAGATGGAAACCCCATAACTATAGATTCTATTATTCTTGACGTTACCTTAAACTTAAATGACCATACATTCTCGATTGATCTTATACCTATGCCTCTTGGAAGTTTTGATGTCATAGTAGGCATGGATTGGTTAACCACTAACCGTGCTGAAATTGTATGTGCTGAAAAGTACATTCGTATTCCTCTTTCATCCGGCGATACTTTGAATGTTTTTGGAGAAAAACCAACCCGTGGGCTTAAGCTTATGTCCTGTACAACCGCACAAAAGTACTTGCGTAAGAATTACATGGCTTTCTTGGCTCATATTGTGAACAAGAAGGACAAGGAAAAGAAAATCGAGGATATTCCTATTATCAAAGATTTTCCTGAAGTATTTCCGGAAGACTTACCTGGCCTTCCTCCAATTCGACAAGTCGAATTTCGTATTGAACTTGTACATGGCGCAACTCCTGTGGCTAAGTCTCCTTATCGTCTTGCACCGTCGGAACTTCAAGAGCTAGCTAGTCAACTTCAAGAGCTTTCTGAAAAAGGCTTTATTCGTCCTAGTTCGTCACCTTGGGGAGCACCTGTATTGTTTGTGAAGAAGAAAGATGGAACGTTTCGGATGTGCATTGACTACCGTGAACTAAACAAGCTTACAATTAAAAATCGCTACCCATTACCTAGAATTGATGATCATTTCGACCAACTTCAAGGTGCTACTTGGTTCTCTAAAATCGATCTTCGATCGGGATATCATCAACTTCGCGTTCATGATGATGATATTCCAAAAACAGCTTTCCGCACAAGATATGGTCATTACGAATTCATGGTTATGCCATTTGGGTTAACTAATGCACCTGCGGTCTTCATGGATCTTATGAACCGTGTTTGCAATCCCTATTTGGACAAATTCGTAATTGTTTTCATCGATGACATCTTAATCTACTCTAAGACTAAATCTGACCATGAACAACATTTGCGTCTGATTTTGGATCTTTTAAGAAAAGAACAACTATACGCCAAATTCTCTAAATGTGAATTTTGGCTTAAGGAAGTTCAATTCTTGGGTCACATTGTCAATGACAAGGGTGTTCATGTAGATCCTGCAAAAATTGAGGCTGTTAAGAATTGGAAAACCCCAACTACCCCTACAGAAATTCGTTCTTTTCTTGGCTTAGCGGGCTACTATCGGCGTTTCATATCTAATTTCTCCAAAATTGCTTTACCCCTCACTACCTTGACTCAAAAAGGTAAATCATATGAATGGGGTCCTAAGCAAGAAGACGCGTTTCAAAATCTAAAGCATATGTTATGCAATGCTCCTATATTGACTCTTCCTGATGGTAACGACGATTTTGTGGTCTATTGTGATGCATCAAATCAGGGTCTTGGCTGTGTCCTTATGCAAAGGGGTAAGGTTATAGCTTATGCATCACGACAACTCAAAATTCACGAAAGGAACTATACGACCCATGACCTTGAATTAGGTGCTGTCATCTTTGCTTTGAAAATTTGGAGACACTACCTTTATGGAACCAAATGTGTCATTTTCACCGACCACAAAAGCCTTCAACACATATTCAATCAAAAGGAACTTAACATGAGACAACGACGATGGGTTGAACTACTTAACGACTATGACTGCGAGATTCGCTACCATCCTGGTAAGGCAAATGTTGTAGCCGACGCTCTTAGTCGTAAAGGTCACACCAATTCTATTCGACTCCAAAGCATCCGAACCCAAAACGATATCCAGAATCGTATCCTCGAAGCACAAAAAGTCTCAGTCCTCGAGGGCAACATGTACGATGAAATGTCCTGTGGAGCTGAACAACATTTGGAAACTAAATCAAATGGGCTGCTTTGTTTCTTGGATCGCATTTGGGTTCCAAATCGTGATAGTTTGCGTACCTTTATCATGGATGAGGCACACAAGTCTCGCTACTCTATTCATCCTGGAGCGGATAAGATGTATAAGGATCTTCGCTATCACTATTGGTGGCCAGGTATGAAAAAAGACATTGCTCTCTTTGTGGCAAAATGTCTCACTTGCTCGAAAGTTAAAGCCGAGCATCAACGACCTTCTGGTCTGCTTGAACAACCAGAAATCCCTATGTGGAAGTGGGAAAACATAGCTATGGATTTCATTACTAAACTCCCTCGCACTTCTAAGGGTCATGATAGTATTTGGGTGATCATCGATCGTCTTACTAAATCGGCACATTTCTTACCTATTCGTGAGGATGATCGAGTTGAGAAATTGGCTCGAATCTATATCAACGAAATAGTAAGCCGCCATGGCGTACCTCTGAGCATTATCTCCGATCGTGATGGTCGTTTCATCTCACGCTTTTGGCAATCACTTCAATCAAATCTAGGTACTCGACTAGACCTTAGCACAGCTTATCATCCTCAAACTGATGGTCAATCAGAACGAACAATTCAGACCCTTGAGGATATGTTGAGGTCTTGTGTCATCGATTTCGGTGGCAATTGGGATACTCACTTACCTTTGGTCGAGTTCTCGTATAACAACAGTTATCATTCGAGCATCGATATGGCACCTTTCGAAGCACTTTATGGTCGTAAGTGTCGCTCACCCGTTTGTTGGAGCGAGATTGGTGAAGTTCAAATCAGCGGTCCTGAGTTGATACAAGAAACTACTGACAAAATCATGCAAATTCGCAAAAATCTACTCGCTGCTAGAAGTCGTCAAAAGAGCTATGCTGATAAACGACGAAAACCATTGGAATTCAATATCGGCGATCTTGTACTCCTTAAGGTGTCCCCTTGGAAAGGAGTAGTCCGTTTTGGGAAGAAAGGAAAGCTGGCACCTCGTTATGTAGGACCGTTCAAAATTCTTGAAAGAATTGGGAAGGTGGCTTACAAGCTCGAGCTACCACAGGAGCTTGGCAACATTCATCCTACATTTCACGTATCCAACCTCAAGAAATGCTTAGCCAATGAGAACCTCCATATTCCTCTTGATGACGTGTACATTGATGAGTCGATGCACTTTGTGGAGAAACCTGTGGAGATCATGGACCGTGGAGAGAAAAAGCTCAAACGCAGCCGAATACCAATAGTCAAGGTTCGATGGGAATCTAAACGTGGGCCTGAATTCACCTGGGAACGGGAGGATCAGATGAAACAGAAATACCCACAACTCTTTGCGGATGCAGCTGTCAACCACAACGCTAGTTGAATTTCGGGACGAAATTCTTCTAACTAGGGGAGACTGTGACATCCGTCAATTTTCGAATTTGACTTATTAACACCGTTAGTGTATTTAACGTTGACTATGATGAAAATTTCGGAAATGTAATAACTAAATCTTTATTCTCGTTTAAAGTTTAGCAACCTTTTTAAGTGTATAGTCTTGCAATTAGTAATTCTCGCAATTTGACGCGTTAAAATTCATGACAACGAAAGATATTTGTGTTTAGCCGGATAAGGCGGACACAATACGCGTCACATTATTTAATAATCTTGTTAGTTACTAAAATTTAATTATTTTAGTAAGTTTTATTATTTTACTAATTATTGTAAAATAATCACGTATAAATAATATCAAAATTTATACCCGATACAAGATTTAACCACCATAATACCCAATATATACCAATTATAATATACACTTGGTTATAAGAGGACAAAATTTTATAAAAAAAAATGATGCTTGTGTAAGCTTGTAAGGCTTAAGTCTTGTCAAGGTCTTGAAGGAATCTTGAAAAGTCTTACACAATCTCTTCAAAGTTGGTCAAGATGCTTAGTGACCTTACCAAGGCCATGCAACCATCATGTCATCCACTCCAACACACTCTCTCCCCCCTCTTTCTCTCTTTTGGCCGTCCCCCCCCCCCTCCTCCTCTCTCCTTAAAACCCCATTTTCCTTGCACAATCACACACACATTCAAAATTACTAGTTTTTCCAAGTTTCCTCTCTATTCTCTCACTTTTTCCAGCAAACTTCAGCCCATAATCCTTTAATTCCTGGTCATTTCAAGCATCCAAGAAGCCAAGGAGCAAAGCTAGGATCAAACAACACAAGCTCAAGGTGCCTACACGAACGGTTTACTTCCAAAACTCACTTTTCTTCACATTTTTGCACTCTATCACATACACTTTCTAAACCATGGCCAAGACCTGGTTTTGAACATGAAATATTCACCATTTAACACTCTAAAGTCGTGGGTATTGAAGCCATGACCTAAAACTCTACATGCAACAAAGTTGCATGTACTAGAAATGAGTTTTTCAAGTCCAAAAACTTGTTTTGGTGACTTGATTCATGCATGCATGTATTTGTATGAGCAAAATGATAATCATTGATGAATATTATTATTCTTCATCATTCTCAACTCTATCAATGGTGTAAAGCCTCAAAAACTCGTTTTAAAAGATCGTTCATAACTATACACACAAACATGCATTCATGAAGATTCTGGCAGATTGTTGTCCCGACTTCAAAGAGTCATAAAATGGTCATAAAAACTCCAAATGGAACAAACTCAGATTCCGTGACTAAGTTCATTGAGTTAGTTTTCCATGCATTACTTATTCAGCTTTTAACTCGACCAAATGGTACCTCAAACAGCCTTCACAAGATCAGTGCGCGGATTTGTACCCCCTGACTTGTGCTGCTGTTTTGACCTATCTAAGGTCCGAATCACGAAAACTTATCTAAATGAAAGTTGTTCATAATATATTAAAATAGTATACTGGAGAGTTTCATAATCTAACTCAAAGTTTTACTATGTCAAAAATAAACCCGAACTCACTGAAGTAAATCTGTCAAAACAGAAACTTTAAGGACATATACTTGTGTGACTGTTTTGACCCTTTTACAAGCACAACCACGAAAAGTTTTCTAAATGAAAGTTGTTCAAAACACCTTAAAATAGTCTACTGTGAATTTTCATAATTTTATTCAAACTACTCCTATTTTTAAAGTTCATCCGAACAAGCCGGACAGAATCTGTCAAAAGGCAGTTTTATGAACTTAGACATTTTTACATAAATATTAATCATTTTCACATATATAAATGTATTTATATATTTTATATATAAACTTTAATGATGTGATATAAATATATATATATATACTTGTATATATTTATATAAGTTGATTTAATTTATGGGTTTTGAAGTTGTTAAGCAAAATGGTAATTTTCTCAAAATACGTCGTTATAATGACGAAACTTTTAAAAGCCAACACTTAGTGATTTCAATGTATTATGAAATAATATTTCAAGTATAAGTTAGGACATTATTGTTTAATAAAATCTCGACAAATAGAACACAAGCACCATCACATAAACTATAGTAGGTCCACAAACTCAATGGAAACTCATTATGTTATAGGAACCGAGTTATAAGTCTCCACATAAACGACAATCAAGAAGTCAATCATCAATCATACAATGTGAGTTACAAAGCCCCCTTTTCTCTTACTTTTGTTTACAAAATCATCGGGGTTGGAACATGTTTATCTTTGAACTATTTTCTAGCAATTCAAACTTGTATCTATGTGGATTTGAGCTATATGTCCCAAACTACCATCTTAACTATACTTAACTTGTGCATTGATCATTAACTTGTGATAGCCAAACTGTTGTGATGATAGATCTATTGAACTGACCACTCCACCCAACCGGTGATCACTCAGTACTTAACTATTTTGAGGGTAGTATGGAGTACTATGCCTAACTAGGTTAACTAAGGTTTGATCTGCAATAGTTACATGTGTATGTTTCCACATATTGCCTTATATCACTATGTTACATATGAATTGCAAATCTTATCTTTTTGAACTGTTAACTTTTGGTGTCAAAACCTATGTTCTCACCAACTATTTATAGTTGACCTTTGAATCTAAACATGTTTCAGGTACAAACTAGTGAAGCTATGAGGATCATGTAGTGCTTTTGGGACTTAGAATAAACTTGGAACTATGAACTATGAACTTGTTTAGTTATGTTATGCTTTTGAACTACTTGTATGACTCTTAATTTGAAATGTAATGAATATTATAACTTTAATAGTTGATCATGAGCTTTTGAACAGTCGCCGTCGCGCCCCGACGTTATTCCGCCGTCGGTTGGGGTGTGACACGCAGTGCTCAGCTCGAGGCCTTGAAAAAGGAAAACTTGGTACATGAATCCTTACGAGGAATGGAAGAACAATTGGATGTTAAACCTGATGGAATTCGTTATTTCATTAATCGACTGTGGATACCTTTGTATGGAGGTTTGAGGGAACTCGTGATGGATGAAGCGCACAAGTCCAGATATTCAGTCCATCCGGGATCAGACAAGATGTATCATGACTTGAAGGCACTGTATTGGTGGCCTCACATGAAAGCCGACATTGCTAGATACGTTAGCAAATGTTTGACTTTTTCGAAAGTCAAAGTGGAATATCAGAAACCATCTGCTCTGCTGCAGCAACCAGAAATACCAATGTGGAAATGGGAACAGATTTCGATGGACTTCATTACTAAGTTACCCCATACACCGAGTGGTTGTGATACGATATGGATAATTGTCAATCGATTAACGAAATCTGCACATTTCTTAGCAATCAAGGAAACCGACAAGATGGAGAAACTGACTCGTATTTACATCAAGGAAGTGGTAGCACGGCATGGCGTGCCAATTTCCATTATATCAGATCGGGATGCTCGATTTACTTCCAACTTTTGGAAATCACTTCATAAGTCATTGGGAACTCGTTTGGATATGAGTACCGCATATCATCAACAGACCGATGGTCAAAGTGAACGTACGATTCAAACGCTCGAGGATATGTTACGAGCTTGTGTTATTGACTTTGGTGATAGTTGGGAAAACCACTTACCGTTGGTGGAATTCTCTTACAACAACAGTTATCATACAAGTATTCAGGCGGCACCGTTTGAAGCCTTGTATGGTCGTAAATGTCGTTCACCAGTTTGCTGGGCTGAAATTGGTGACAGTCAGATTACAGGTCCTGAATTAGTACACGAAACGACAGAGAAAATAGTTCAAATCCGGAACCGTATGGCAGCGGCTCGGGATCGACAGAAGAGTTACGCTGACAAACGTCGTAAACCATTGGAATTTCAAGTGGGAGACCGAGTTCTTCTAAAGGTATCACCTTGGAAGGGTGTGATACGATTCGGCAAGCGCGGGAAGCTTAGCCCTCGATACGTAGGACCTTTTGAGATCCTGAAAAGGATTGGTCCGGTTGCGTATCAACTCAAATTACCGGATGAACTCAGTGGAGTTCATGATGTCTTTCATGTTTCAAACTTGAAGAAATGTCTTTCTGACGAGACATTGATTATACCACTGGAGGAAATACAAGTGGACGAACAGTTATGATTCATTGAAGAACCAGCTGAAATCATGGACCGAGAGGTCAAACAACTTAAACAAAGCAAGATTCCGATAGTCAAAGTTCGTTGGAATTCAAGACGTGGTCCTGAATTCACATGGGAAAGAGAAGATCAAATGATGAAGAAGTATCCTCATCTGTTCAAAACAGCAACTGCAAACACTGTGAAGACACGTTAAATTTCGGGATGAAATTTCCTTCAACAAGGGGATGACGTGATGCTTCACACATCAACATTTCAGATTTCAAACTGTAAGCACAAACACTTTATTCAATTGGTTTTGTTACAAACATTTGTGTTACATTACATTTTATGTGCTACATTCATATGTTACATGTTATGGTAGTACATGCATGATTAGTTACACACATTTTTCTATGGGCAACAGTTGCAAACACTCACTATGTGCAAGGTTACATAGCACAGTATGATCAAACACAAACAGTCAAAGTTAGGTGAACTAACTAGTGTACACGCAAAACAGTTACATAGAATGATCACACTTAGTTGTGATGTTGCAAACATTGGATTTCGTGTGTAAGTACACACAAGCACACAGAATGATCAAACCACACTAACACGTACAATCTGAACTCGTAAGTAGTTTCCAAACTACTCCAAATATTTACTAATTTTCGGGACGAAAATTCCTTCAACAAGGGGATGATGTGACAATCCGGTATTTTCGGATTAACCCCGTTAACTGAAAGTTAACGAAATCACAATACTCGGTGGCTGAACCTTGTAACCTAAAAGGTTCACTGGACACTAGGTCGGTAGCAGAAAGCTTAATTGGGCTGTACAGATTGTACGCCCAATCCCACTTGTGAGGCCCAATTTCTATAAGGAACTAAGTGGCACTAGACCCATTGTTAATGGGCCCACAATTTCCTTGTCTTCAACACACATACTCGGCCCAATGCATATTCATGGTCCATTCCACCTCTATTCGGCCCAAGTGAATTAACCTGGCCCAATCATATCCTCTTCGGCCCAATTTAAGACAATTCGGCATTTTGATTTAACTTCTTTAACCAAAAGCTAAGGAAGTCATAGGAAACCAAACTGGAAGTATTGGAATTAGCCTAAGAAAGTTCAAGATATTAAAAATTACAAGTATTAGACTTGTAATCACCTAAAATGAGCAATTTTGACTTTTAAGTCAAAATTTGTTCATAGGAATTAGGGGAAATTCAAAATTCAAGTTTGTTTAATGATAACAGCCGAATTAAACACTCATGGGCGTTACATTGTTGATCATTACCATCACCCAACCGTTATTAATCAGTATATTGTCGAATTTAACTCAAATGGTAGACACAAAGGCGCAACCGTAACTCCTCATTATTGAAATCACATCATTCGGCCTTATTGCACAAAATTGAAGCTCCAAACATCCAAATCGGCACCTTTAGAGACTACCACATTCAACAATTCGATCTTGGAGGTCACAAGAAGAGAATTCGATCTAGAGCCGGCCGAAGAAGAACCTAGAAGTCGATCCACATCAATCCGACAAGCAAGCAAGTAAGTTTTCACTCCTACACCTTCTGAAACCGCCGACTAAGATTACCCCTAACCCAATTTCATCTAAGGATTTCGAATTGATAGGGTCCGATTACTAGGGTTCATAGTTGGAGTCGTTTTGGGGGTTTAATATCTAATGATCATGGAATTCAAATTAAACCTTACAGACACCTTCGAAACAAAGTCCTGAATGAAATCCCTAAGTTAGTTTAGTCTGAAAGCATCGAATTGAAAGACTTTAATTTCTAGGGTTCTTCGTTTGAACGATTTGGGGATTAGTGATCAAATAGTTTTAAAAATCAAATTGAATGCTATAGGTAGCTTCAGAAGAGATCGACTAAGGTTAAACCTAAATTAACTGTTGCTGTTAACAACGAATTGATAGATTTCAATTCTAGGGTTTATGTGTTAACATGATTTTGGGGTTTTCTGTAGAAATGGTTTTGATAATCAAATTAAGCATGACAGATAGTTTTGTTTTGATCATGGGAGGGAAAGCCCTATGGAAACATGGACTATTGTTACAGAATTCGATCAAATCGACATATGGGTTTCGAATTTTGGGATCGAACCTATTAACATCAATTTAATCGATGAATGGTGATGTAATTCTAAATTGGAACTGGATTGGAGCTCATTAGGAACCTGGGAACAAAACCCCTATGTTATGGGGATTGAACTCAGTCGAATTTAGAGCCAATTGGTGGTCACATGGTTTGGTTATGATTAACAAAGGGGTTAGTGGGCCGTTTGGGCTTAAAAGAATTTAAAACTAAGATCTGTTAAGGAAATCAAAAGTAGAGGGGATGGTAGGTGATGTGTGCAGTGGATGGGGGGTCACAGGTTCGAACCCGGCCCCAACAGTTTTTGGGTGTTTAATATTATTTTGGTATTTTGATCATAACTTCTTCGTTATAACTCCGATTCAATCCGTTCAAATTTCGTTGGAACCAGAATTTCATTCTGACACATGTTAGAATATTAAAAGTAACATTTTAGATCAAAAACGAAATCGCGTATAATTACGTTTATTTAAATAAAATCATATATGGTTTTATTTAAACGATTTCAAAGGCACGCGTACATACGTATGCATATTCTTAACACTCTAACATACGTGTGTTGACACGTATGTGATTTCAAGCATAAAACGACATTCCGAATAACACTAGGTTATTGTTAAAACACAGGTTCTTCGTAGGAGGACTTTCTACGCGAGTTCACGTGTGATTGATCATTCTGTTACAATCAAAGGTGCGTACACGACCCCTTTCTTATTTTAACTGTTTTGGGGGAGAAAACATGTGCAATAAACGCTTTTAGATACATATCACTTGCATGAGTTAGCTGTTTACATTGAGTGCAAACCTAGCATTACAAGTCCTTACATTTCGAACCGTTTAGTTTGCCGTAGTGCAAAGCGTGGTAGTTGGAAATAGATCTATTAGGTTTCACAAACCTCACTTGATAGATGGGATCTACGCAAGTGTTTGACTAGCCAATTCACATTACTATTGTTTGTGCTAGATAATAGCGGCAAGGCAAAACATGCGTTAGCATGCAACAGTCAGCTTCGGTGTCGACCGCTTATGTAAATAGTATAAATGACTAGCTATCATGACTATGCATGTGTGATTATGTTATCTGCAACATTTTGATTAAACAGTTGTTTCAAACACTTGTGAATGCTTAAACCTGTATAATGCACCAACCTTTGTGTTGACTTGATTTACATGTTTTCTCAGGACGCTAAGGTACACAAGAAAGCAGGCATGGACTAGGAGATCGAGTCGCATGCATGTTTTACATTTCTGTCATTTGGATTTGAACATTTGAAACTTTGTTTTGTAATTTACAGTTTTCAAACTGTTATGATTGTTTATATTTGAAAAACGCTTCCGCAACGCTAGAACTTTGATATACAGTTTTAGACCAAAGTATGTTTTGAAATTCATATAGAGGTCTTCGTTATGTCTAATGATCTGAGATCCTGGTTTGTCACGTCCCAAACGGTATGATTCCGTTAGTTGAAAATTGGGGGTGTGACAAATATTGTATCATTATTTGGTTGAAGTGTTTTTGGAATATAAATTATTTGGCACCTTCATCTAACATGTGTAATGTATAAAGCATAGATGAATAATATATTCATAATCAGAAATAAAGAATATTGTGAGATAATAAAAAGGTTAAGAAACAAATACCAACTCCTCGACATAGTAAGTTTATTTTGAAGTCTTCTTCGTTACTGTTAGGACAAAGGGTCGCGATCCCGCGAGGGTGAGCTAACTCCAAAAACCTGTCCTCAGTTCGGATTGTAGGCTGCAACTTGCCTGCATGAAGCCGGAATCGCTAGTAATCGCCGGTCAGCCATACGGCGGTGAATCCGTTCCCGGGCCTTGTACACACCGCCCGTCACACTATGGGAGCTGGCCATGCCCGAAGTCGTTACCTTAACCGCAAGGAGGGGGATGCCGAAGGCAGGGCTACCTCTCTGTACTTAGATCTTCCTGTAAAACGTCTCCCATTCCTCTTTCCTTTGTTCCGCCGACTGTCCCGGCTATTCACGGAACGTGAGAAGCAGATGATTAATCATATGCTTCCGGAAGAAATCGAAGAATTTCTTGGGAATCCTACAAGATTCGTTCGTTCTTTTTTCTCTAGCAGATGGTCAGAACTTCATACCTGAATATCCCAAAGTACGTTGTTGAAAGATGTGATATTCAGAAATATCCTCAAAAATCAGTCCTGCGCAAATTCAAAAAATAAGAAAACTTGGGGCAAGCCCAAGATATGGGCAACAAGGCCGATTAAACCGGTGACTATAGCCGAAATACTGGCGACAAGGCCGAAAGATACTGGCGACAAGGCCGAAAGATACTGGCGACTATGGCCGGAATATTGCCGACTAAGGCGATACTGGCGACTAAGGTGATACTTGCGACTTGGCCGGAATTTTGGATACTAAGGCCCGGTTGTATAGCATATGAATGCTATATTTCGGAGGATGACTGGTAATAATCTTCAAAAGGGAAATTTTCAGCCACTCATGCGTGTACTGGTCCCTTAGGCTTCAACTATATCGGGATATTTCAGAGGATCCATGATTATATCCTTCGATAATGAAATTCTTATCCACTCATGCGCGTACTGGTCCTATTATCTTAAACTATAACAGGATATACGTGCGCTACTGGAGAGGGTGTCTAAACCCTTGTTCCATTGAGAGACAAAAGCCCCTTGAGTTTTTATTTATGGTCAAAACTTGCAACCAGACAAATAGTATGTGCGTTGGTCTTCTACATAATTTTGATTTCAGGTCAAAACTTGCAACCAGACAAGTAGTCTGTGCGTTGGTGGCGATCAAGTTTTGATTTCATTTCAAAACTTGTATGAGACATATAGTCTCGTCTCTTCTCCCGCTATACCTGCAAAACAATAACACCTTTGTGAAGGTGGGCATTAGTAACCCTAAAGCCTCACCGACGCTCAAGGCAGTACCAAGATAATTAAAAATATATAAGAATATGCAAGAATAAATAGGGATATTTAAGAAATATCAGTATAAAGTTGAAGTAAATACCTTTTGTAGTTTGAGATAACAAACCTTGTATGTAATATGTTTTAAGTTGAATAACATTCCCTATTCCCTGACCTTGGAAGAGGTTCTACTTCCATTTTTATGCCCCAGCTTTCACAAAAGTTTGTAGTCCTTTGGCAATAAACTGAGATCCATTATCACAGGTGATTTCTACGGGTATCTCGAATCTGGTAAGGATATTTCTCTTTATGAATGAGATTACTTCTTTCTCTCTAACTTGCACGAAGGCTTCAACCTCAATCCATTTTGAGAAGTAATCTGTCATAGTAAGCATAAACACCTTTCCATTGGGTGCCTTGGGCAATTTATCTACTATATCCATTCCCCACTTTACGAATGGCCATGATGGGACTATCGGATACAAAGGTTCAGCTGGTTGGTGAAGAAGATTACTATGTCCTGGACAATCATCACATCTCTGGGAATTAGACATTGCATCTCTTCTCATGGTTGGCCAATAATATCCTGTTCTCAGGATCTATAAGAATAATGTTCTGCCTCCAGTGTGATTACTACAATCTCCTTCATGAATAGCTTTCATTCCTTCTAAACTTTCAGGTTTCTCCATACACCTTGGGTGTGGACTTGTTACTGATTTTCAATACAAGATATTCTGTATAATTGTGCATTTAGATACTTTAGTTTTAAAAGCTCTAGGATTTACTTCTTCATTGGGTATTTTTCCTATTTAATGATAATTCATAATAGGTATAGTTCAGGATATTTCATGTGCTTCTGAATCTCGGACCTCAATATCCTTAGGTTTAAGAATCTGATTTGTATCCTCCATGTCTATTGTCGGACTTAAGATATGTAGGATAGGAATATTGATACCATCATGGATATTTAGGGATGATCCAAGGTTTGCTAATGCGCCTTCTTCGGCATTCAATGCTATCAAAGATCTAAAAATATCCTGCTATATCCTTAACAATCTCCAAATATTTTGCTAATTTATCTCCTTTAGTTGTATAGGAGCCATTAAATTGATTGGCTGTTAGTAATTAATTGACAATTACATGGAGATTTCTGATGTTCATATCCCTAGCTAATTGAAGTCCTGCTATTGGGGCTTAATTGTTGTAGACCACTACTAAAATTTGCCACAACGTACACTAATGCTTGTGACTTAATTGTTGTCCTTGGTTCATAAATTAAATCATAAGTGCTAAGCTTCACTGACCATTTCACCATCCTTCTTGATAGCATATCTGCTTTCAGCATCTAATAGGCTCTTACTCACATAGTATACTGGATGTTGTGACCTTTGATAATCCTTAACTAATACAACACTTACATTAGTTCGGGATACTGATAGGTACAATGATAGATGTTCACCATCCTTTAGTCTCATGAGCAATGGCGGTGAGAATAAGTATTCTTTCAAATCCTGAAGCGCCTTCTCATGCTCTTCATCCCATTGGAACTTCTTATTCTTTTTAAGGATATTATAGAATCCTTTAAATTTTCAGAACACCATGAGACGAATCTGTTGAGTGAAGCTATCCTTCTAGTTAATTTCTTCACTTCTTTTATGTTCTTTGGGGATTTAAGGTTCAAGATAGCTTGAATCTCTTATGGGCTGGCCTTTATTCATCTTTCGGTGACCATATATCCCAAAAACTTTCCTGATCTTACCCCAAAATGACACTTAGAGGGATTAAGTTTCATACTGTAACGATCCAGGATATTGAATGATTCCTGAAGATCCTTGAGATGATTTTCAGTAATCTTTGATTTTTCTACCATATCATCAATATACACATGCATAATGTCCCCTAGTTTCTCCTTGAACATCAGGTTGACAAGTCTTTGGTATGTAGCTCCAGCGTTCTTTAAGCCATATGGCATTGCTGTATAGAAATATATCCCTTTTGGAATCATGAAGGTAGTGTCTTCTTGGTCCGAGGGTTCCATCTGAATTTGTTATCAGCCTGCTGACGCAACCATGAATGTTTACATTTCATGTCCTGTTGTTGCGCCCACCATAGATTCTATATGTGGTAATGGAAAGGGGTCCTTAGGAAAATCTTTGTTAAGGTCTGTGTAATCCACACAAACTCTCCACCTTCCATTATTCTTCTAAACCACAACTACATTGGCTAGCCACCTTGGAAATTTCACTTCCCTAATCATCGTTTCTTTAAGGAGCTTTTCGACTTCTCCTTGGATGATTATATTCTTCTCAGGGGCGAATTTCCTTCTTTTTTTGGTGAACATGCTTTATGCTCCTATCTATTCCTAACTTATGTGTAATTGCGTATGAGGATATTCCTGTCATATCCTCATGTTTCCATGCGAATGTGGAAATTATTGATTTCAGGAAAGAAATAAGTTTTTCTTCAATATCCTCAGGGATATCAGTTCCTATCAGAACTTTAATTTCAGTATCATAAGGAATTAGGAGCACTACTTTTACTTCCTTTTCCCCATACTCATGAGTATCCTCAAGGTCGCACTTTGATTGCTATGCTGGTGAAGCTTTCGTTGTTGCCTTCATCGAAGATGAATAACACTCCTTTGCTTATTGCTGGTCACTGTTTATGGTCACCACTCCCCATGGTGTAGGTAGTTTGACAAATTGATGATAAGTCTAGGGGACATCTTTCATATTATGTATCCATGGTCAACCTAATATAATATTCTAACAAGATAGGGAATTTATAATACAAAAACGTTGCATAAGAGTTTACCCCCTCGATTATACTGGTAGTCTGATTTCTCCAACAGTAGCTTTAGCTTCACCACTGAATCCAACAACGACCAAGGATTTGGTCGTTGTCTCTGATTTAGGATTATTCATCTTCTTGAGTGTCTCCAATTGGATGATATTCACTGAGCTCCTATAACATCCGTGAATTTAATAAGTAAAATAACAAATATTAAAACTGAAATAATAATTTTTATATTTATTTAAAAGTAATAAAGTATGCTGTCATACTTGACAGGGGGTAAATCATAACGTAAAATGTAAAAGTAGAAAGTTTAAGTCAAAGTGATGGGATGTATCAAATAGGCCGTACTTCTAAATATAGTAAAGATTCCAAAACATGTGATGACTCTGTAAAAGGAAATGGGTACATACGGGTAGGTAGCAAACAAACAATTAAAAACCAAATCATACAATACAGTAAAAAGATAAAATTTAGTGGCAAAAGAGTAAATAAAATGATATACTATTTCGGGTAATCAAGAAATCACACAGACCCTTAGTGGACCCAGATGATTTCTAAACTTGGTATAATAAGGGGAGCCACCACCCTTCTCCTTCATTCACATCCAACCAAAATTTAGAAAAATGCACACAGATCGATAATCTCTTTCTTTGGTAGATTAAAAAACAGAGAAAACCCTGTTTTCTTCAAGAACGGAAGCGGCGACGGAGCTTCCGACGGTGCCGATCAAGGGGAATTCTTATAGCATGTCAAGGTCTCTGCTTGGACTCCCAAGATCTCACTTCTGGGCAGGTAGAGACCCAAACTGGAACCCGCACAGGGGCATAAATTTGCTCATGTCGACGGGGAGGGGGAATTGTTATTGCATGTCAGGAACTCCGGCGCTCCAGCAATTTTGACCCCACAAGAAACTATGGGGTCATTCCTTAACATTATGTTTGCATCCATCCAATGCAATTAAGGTTGAGGAATTCTTATTGCATATCACAACTCCTTTCAAATTCCGTTTCTCTCAAAATGTGAAGGTAACGACCATACAGGGAACTGGAAGATTAAGGGAGGAACCCTCGATCCAAAGAGGAGATAGTGATAGAGGACAGAAAGAAATGATACCAAGATACTGGTTTAAGGTTTGCCTATATTGGACCGAAGAATTTGGTACTTGATTAGTGAACCGAACTAGTAAACCAGTGTATTGTATTTATAAAAGAAAAATTTTGGAAGAGAAAGCAAGAAAGGTTATTTTGTAAATTTTGGGGAAAATTGTATTTAATATTAATTTATGAGAAAAATGTATAAGGTTAGATAAGATATCAATTCTTTAAGTGTATGTGTAATTTCTGTAAAATTGTAAAAAGGAGATTTAAAAATTTTATCGAGAAGCTGGGGAAAATTATAAAGGGAGAAATTAAATAAATAAAGTAATTATGGAGAGTGAAAAATATAAATAAATAATAGTTATTAAATAAATTTAAGTAAAATAATATCATAATAAATGAGTGGTAACGGTTAAGTGCGAACAATAAGGTTATACTTGGTATCATTACAGAGGGATATTCGCAAAAGGAAATTTAGAATACAACCAAGTATTAATACTTGGAACATTTGCGGACGACAATCCGGGAGTGTTTGCGAACACATAATTAATACTTGGAACATTTACGAATGACCAACCCAGGTATGTTTACAAACAAATAATTTATACATGGAATATTTGCGAATGACCAACCCAGGTATGTTTGCGAACACATAATTAATACTTGGAACATTTGCGAATGACCAACCCAGGTATGTTTACGAACAAATAATTTATACATGGAACATTTGCGAATGACCAACCCAGGTATGTTTGCGAACAAATAATTTATACTTGGAACATTTGCGAATGACCAACTCGGGTATGTTTGCGAACAAGTAATTAATACTTGGAGCATTTGCGAATGACCAATCCGGTTATGATTGCGAACAAGTAATTGATACTTGGAACAATTGCGCATGAATAATCTAATAAGTGTGAACATTTGCGAACTAGTGTATATCATACTTAGTATGATTACGAATAATTAGTTACCCATGTTTACAAGTAAACATAGCTTTACGAATGAACAACTTTATGAGTAAAGAATCTATACGCATGATGTTTTAGGTCCTTAATACCTGGTTGACAGATAAAAGAAGGATAAATCAAGAAAATAACCAGGTGAGTTCTATGATGCTCTATTTTACTAAAAGTTTTGAGATGGCACATAATTAAATTTGATGTTCCAATTACACAAAGTTTTTATTTGAGTTGTGTGTTATAGTGTATGCATATAAATTATAAGTCCGAATACTGTCGGTCTCATAGAGATGAGATTTAACCTATTCGCTCGGGGAGGAATAGCCCAGACAATGGTGACATTTATATGGGGGTTAGTTAATCAATTGACTGAAAGTGGCTGGTGACGACTGGCCTGGTAGAATTTATAGTTATACCTCATAAAAAAAAGACTTTTACTAATACAATTAGATCTGCTCTTCATAGACAAATCCCATTATTTTCATATCCGCAATAGTGCTAAAAGAAGGCCCGACCCTAAGTTAACGTGACCCTACGACAATGTCTTATTTGAAAACCTGCTAAACATATATTCATAACTAAATTTTATGTGATATAAGTGTCACACCCCGAGCCGGCGGGCCGGATCGAATGTCCCGTTGGGCGGAATGGTCCCGGGGCGTGATATCGGGATGATAATTGTGATGATCAGATTGTTTACATTGCACATGATATATATAATGAGAAACTGTTAAATGTAATAGAATTACAGAGTTAAATTACATAAGTTTAATTCATAATTTAACAATGTAAATCTACTATCAACATCATAATTCTTCTATCTTGTATCTGCACTAGATATACAAAATAATATGTATAATGATGTTCAAAAATATGCACGTCCAAATTACTAGGTCATCTCTCTGGAGGTCCTAGTCAAAGCACAAACTTCTTAGTTAGACCTGTTTATCACATGAGAAGTCATGCAAAAAGATCAAGTCAACACATGGTTGGTGAGTTCATAGAGTTTTGTTTAGAAATAAATTTTGTACAAACCTGAATAAATGACAACCTTAACCTCACCATTAACCACATACACCATCTAATTCAGTATGCTTATATATAGGGAATACGTAGGGCCAGACTTACCGCCTGCCTAGCCGCCAGCCCACCACATACCAAACCACATGATATATTGTTCCTGGTGATAATTAAGCGTGTCATCCCATACATTTGATTCACAACATTTGACCAGCCTGAAAATTTGTTAACACTGATTACCCGTAATGACAACCTTAATGTCATCAACAACCACCTATGTTATCCAATCAATTATGCTTATATATAGGGCATATGTAGGGTCAAGCTTACCGCCAGCCCGGCCGCCAGCCCACCACATACCGAACCGCATAACATATTGTTGTTAATGACAATTAAGCATTTCATTTCTCATCATCCACACATTAGTTCTTTAGTTCTTAGTTCTTGTAGTTTCCCAAAATATGAAAATTCTTTTGATTCCATAAGTTCATCACACAATCATGATCAACCATGGCATTTGTAGAAACATAACATTAAATGCTTAAATATATAAATAGATAAACATTTAATAAAATCTAAGACCTAACGATTGGGCTTGGTCATACTCGAGTAGACTAGTCTAGCAATCAAGGTTCTTAGTAATGAAGGAAATCTGTAAACATCATCAAACATGCGACCTATAATCAATCAGTGTTGCTAGGACATCTTTTGACATATAGGATTTTATAGTTCTTCTAGATCGTCCGTAGTTCGTATAATTCTTTAGTTCTTTGGAACATGTTATCTTTGAGTATTTCCCAGATGTTCCTTGAAAACTGTTTAGGGGATGCTATAAATATGATCAAACATGCGTCCCATATTCAATCAGTCTAGCTAGGACATCTTTCAAACCTGGGATTGGCACATGCTATCTTTGATATTTCCCAGACAGACCTTTGAAAATAGTTCTTTGTACATAGTTCTTTGAAATATATCTTTAGTTCTTTGACAACACACCACCGAAAATAGTTCTTTGTACATATTTCTTGGTAATAGATCTTTAGTTCTTTGATGACACACAACCAAAAATAGTTCTTTGATTTGACAGTTAGTTCATTGAAAATAGATCTTTAGTTCTTTGAAAATGGACATTTGAAAATAGTTCTTTGATTTGACATAGTTATCTACTCATGATGAATAAATAACTCATTTTGAAATCCTGCAAATAGTTTACCTAGACAGAAATCTAGGATAACAGTTATACATGTAAGACATATATGAAGTAAAAGCATTTAAGTAATTATAATCCAGGGAAAATAATTTATGCATGCTTCCCAGCCCCGCGTTTTGTAAAACAAAAATGTTTAGAAAAGTGGCAATGATCTCACCTGTGTTGCTATGTAATGAATAACAAAGATGTGCGCGCTTGTTACTTGTAGATTAAGTATCTTCAGTACCTGGGTCTCGGTGTGTGACAAAGTGTCCTAGACTTTATGTCGCACCCCGGCCTTCCCGGCCTGTGCGAGGGGGCACGACCCGACTGATCTGGCAGGATGGCAGTCTCCGGTCACACAGTTGCGATACCTATATGTCTGGTTTCATACGTATATCCAATAACTTGGATAAACAGATTTGTAAAATAAGAGTTGCGGAAGTTTAGTAAAATCAAAACAGTTTAAATTTATAGGTTGCAGAAGCATAAGATTAATTCAGTTTTCAAAACATAATAGAGTAATAGTTGACGGAAGCCATTAAAGATGTTTAACAATACAAAACATATCAAATGTCAAATATTCTCAAAAGCCTAAAGCACTATAGTAGATGCATAGACTCCATCCTAGCATCCTAATCCTTGTGTGCGTGCCTTAGCTACCTGAGAAAACATGCGAGAGAAAGGGTCAACACAAATGTTGGTGAGAGCACATGTTTTTCGTAAGCAGTAAACATCCAATGTTTAAAGTAAGCGTTGTTATTTACATAGCATTACAATGCAGTATCGTTTGATAGCTAGTCAATACAGTTATGTTATATGCGGGTTCATACCAAAGCTAACAGTGGTGCCTCCCACCATGTCTATGACAAGACAATAGCAAAGTGTTGGTCAATATTGCACCCATTCTGACCTACATTCGGGTTGGCCTCCAAGGCGCGATGGGTAGGGCTTGTCAGGCCCAAATAGTACTATTCAAGATTACCACGCTAGGCGCTACGCGCTACTAACGGTCCGTGGAGTATCGCGAGGACTTTTAGTTGTGATGTGGTCCACACATATACATATAGTGATAAAGCATGTCCATATGCAAATAAAATGAGTTGTTGTTCAAAACAGTTGTAATGCAATGTTTTCTCCACCAAAGGTTGGAAAAGTAAAAAGGGGCCGTGAACTCACCTGTTAAAGCAGTTCAGGTGTGTAAGTGTTCGTGTCCGCGAATGCTAGCACCTGCTAGTAAGCACCTATAACCATATAGGTGTGAGTATGTGTTTTGTGGAGCGTTGTATCCCATACAACTCCAAGTGTCAGTGTGCTCAACCGAGTGTGTGTGTGTTGACTCAACGAATCGTTGGTGACACGTTTGTTGTGTTTATGTGTCTTAATGCAAATAAGACACCAACACGCATTCCTATGACTTGAGTCATGATATTTTCACGAAATCGAGTTTTGAAAATCATAACGTTTCTGTTTCGGTAAATATTTAGAAAGTTTCTGTTTTTGGAAAGTGTGATTATGAACTCCCATTTCACAAAGTTAATACTCTAGTATGTTTGTAACAACATATGTAAACACTTTGAAATATGTTGTTTGTGCATAAATTACCGTTTATGCCATTTTACCCGAATAAAGTTTCCTAAAATAGTAAGTTTTCGTTTAAAAGCTTGTTTTCACAAATCCGAGTTTCCAATATGTTTAAAAATCATTTTTAAACATAGTTCAATGATCACAAATCATCAAAACATCTTAAAACATCAAAAGCCCTCTTTTGATTTACAAAAGTTTCCATATTTAGTAAGTTGATACAAAATCATGCTTTTGACAAAATCAATTATCCAAATGTGTTTCTAAACACTTCAATATGCTTTTGACAACATCTAGACATGTCTAACATGTCTAGATCATCACAAATCTATGACTTTCAACATAAAAGTTTCCTTTTATAGCAAGTGTACCAAAATCATCATCAAATCAAACATAACTCAACCAAAACTCAAATCTAACATTTCTAAACTATAAAATCAGTAGATTTACAACAAATACACATCAAATCACCAACAAATTCGTGTACAATAGCCACATGGAGTTGCATGTGGTCAAAGACACTTGCATGTGGGTTTTTAGCCATTGCATGTATGATCTAACTACTAATAAGCAAGTAAAACTACCTTAGAGCTACAAATCCAAGTTAGAACAGCTTCTGATGATGGCAAGCTACTGGTTTGATGGTCGTTCAAGCTTCTTGACGGTTCTCGACACCTTCCTTGAGCTCCAATGGCTTCCAACACAAAGGAATGGCTTCCAAAGTGATTCAAGGGAGTTTAAGTGCTGATTACCGGGGGTTTTGGTCTATTTGCACGGGAGAAGCTCGGTGATTTGGGGTAAAGGCCGAACAAATGAGTTGGGGATGGTTTTTAATAAAATTTTGATCTGCATGGCCTTTGCGTACCACGAAGGCCGATCTGGAATCTTTTCGCGTACCGCGATGTAATTCGGGAGTCCCGACACCCGGTTTTTTTCGCGTGCCGCGAAGCCTTTCGCCATGTGTTCCTCGCTTACCGCGATGGGCCCATTTACTTGTTTTTCGATTTCGATGATTCGATTTCGCTCGTGCTTGATTCGTAACGTTTATCCTAAACATCCAATGCATGTTTAGCGCATAATACAATAATAACACATAAGTTCGATTGATCACCAACGTTCGGGAGACCGGTGTGTGTGTTTCGATAATTCCTAAATTATCTTCGATAGTTTGTGCTCGTGTCTTACGAAGTGTTTGCATGCTTGATTAATCCTAATCAACGTGTGACGCACAATTCAATAATTCCCCGAATTATTGTTTTGTGTTAGTGCTTGTGTTTGCCACACTTGGTTTCCAAAACCAATGTGCGCTGCACAATTCGATAGTTCCTCGAACTATCGTTTCGCAGTTGTTTGTGTTCAACGCGTCTACTTAAAAATAATTAAATGATATGCAACAAGTATGAATGTGAAATGTAAAGAATGTAAGAGTCGCAATTTATCGGAAATTGACGGCTGTCACATCATCCCCTTGTTGAAAGAAATTTCGTCCCGAAATTTGATTGTTGTTGATGGTGTTTGAGTAGCCAAAAGTGTTTGAGAAACAAGAATTTTATGGTTGTCACATCATCCCCTTGTTGAAAGGAAATTTCGTCCCGAAATTTATTCGTTGTTGTCGGTGTTACGTTGTCTGTTTGAAGAGATGGGGATATTTGCGCATCATCTGATCTTCACGTTCCCACGTGAATTCAGGTCCGCGTTTCGAGTTCCATCGGACTTTGACAATCGGAATTCGACTCTGCTTAAGTTGTTTGACCTCACGGTCCATGATTTCGACCGGTTCTTCTATGAATCGTAGCTGTTCATCCACCTGGATCTCATCCAGTGGAATCACAAGTGTTTCGTCAGATAGGCACTTTTTTAAGTTTGAGACGTGAAACACGTTGTGAAATCCGTCGAGTTCGGCGGGTAAATTGAGTTGGTATGCCACCGGACCAATTCTCTTCAGAATCTCAAATGGTCCAATACACCGTGGGTTCAGTTTTCCTCGTTTACCAAAACGAATGACGCCTTTCCATGGCGAGACTTTCAGAAGGACTTTATCTCCTTCCTGAAATTCCAAAGGTTTCCGCCGTTTTTCGGCATAGCTCTTTTAACGATCTCGAGCTGCTGCCATAATGTTTCTGATTTGCACAATCTTTTCCGTTGTTTCATGCATGAATTCCGGGCCAGTGAGCTGACTGTCGCCCACTTCCGCCCAGCAGATAGGTGATCGGCATTTCCTACCATACAGTGCCTCAAAAGGCGCTGCCTTTATACTTGTGTGGTAGCTATTATTGTAGGAGAACTCTACCAACGGTAGGTGAGTTTCCCAACTGTTGCCGAAGTCTACTACGCACGCTCGTAGCATGTCTTCGAGAGTTTGTATCGTACGTTCACTCTGGCCATCGGTTTGTGGATTGTATGCTGTGCTCATATCCAACCGTGTACCAAGCGACTTTTGTAGTGATTTCCAGAAGTTTTAGGTGAATCTAGCATGTCGATCCGAAATGATGGATATTGCACTCCATGTCGCGAGACTACTTCCTTAACGTAGATTCGAGCTAGTTTTTCGATCTTGTCGTTTTCCTTGATCGCAAGGAAATGTGCTGACTTAGTCAGTCGGTCCACAATTATCCAGATAGTGTCACATCCACTAGGTGTACGGGGTAATTTGGTAATTAAATCCATGGATATTTGTTCCCACTTCCACATGGGGATCTCAGGTTGTGTGAGTAATCCAGAGGGTTTCTGGTACTCGACCTTGACTTTGGCACAAGTCAAGCATTTGCTCATGTAGGTAGCGATATCGGCTTTCATGTGTGGCCACCAATAGAGTATCTTCAGATCATGATACATCTTATCAGATCCAGGGTGAATGGAATACCGAGACTTATGAGCCTCGTCCATCACAAGATCTCGTAAGTTTCCGTGATGTGGGACCCAGACGCGTTCCATGAAATATTGTAAGCCATCGGCTTTGGCTTACAGTTGTTTCTCCATTCCCCTTAGTGATTCATTTACTAAATTTTCTTCTTTCAATGCCTCAACTTGGGCACTGCGTATCTATTCAGGGAGGTTGGGATGGATGGTGAGTTGTAAAGCTCGTACCCTTTTGGGTTTCGAGGTGTTTTTCCGGCTTAGGGCATCGGCCATTACATTGGCCTTCCGCAGGTGATACTTGATAGCACACTTGTAGTCGTTCAAGAGTTCGAGCCAGCGACGTTGTCGCATGTTCAGTTCCTTCTGCTCGAATATGTGTTGGAGACTCTTGTGATCAGTGTATATTGTACACTTTGTACCGTACAGGTAGTTTCTCCAGATCTTGAGTGCAAATACCACAGCTCCAAGTTCCAAGTCGTGAGTGGTGTAGTTTTTCTTGTGGACTTTCAGTTGTCGGGAAGCATATGCGATCACCTTCTCTCGCTGAATCAGCACACAGCCGAGTCCTTGTATTGAGGCATCGCAGTATACTACGAAGTCGTCCGTTCCATCAGGAAGAGATAAGATAGGTGCACTACAGAGCTTTTGATTGAGAAGTTGGAATGCAGCTTCCTGTTTTTCAGTCCAGAGGTATTTCTTATCCTTATGGGTTAAAGCTGTGAGTGATTGGGCTATCTTTGAAAATCCCTCAATAAATCGTCGATAATAGCCTGCCAAGCCTAGGAATTGCCGCACCTCAGTTGGGGTCTTTAGTGCTTCCCAGTTCTTGATCGCTTCTATCTTAGACTTATCCACATGAATTTCTTGTTCATTCACAACATGGCCCAAAATTGAACTTCTCTAATCCAGAAGTTGCACTTGGAGAGTTTAGCGTACAACTTCTCTTGCCGTAGCAGTTCAAGAGCCAATTGAAGATGCTCTTTGTGTTCTGCTTGGGTTTTGGAGTTGATAAGAATATCGTCTATTAAGACAATGATAAACTTATCCATGTAAGGTTTGCAATCTCTATTCATGAGATCCTTGAATACCGCAGGTGTGTTTGTCAGCCCAAATGGCATGACCAAAAACTCGTAATGGCCATACCGAGTGCGAAAAGCTGTTTTTGGGATATCTTTCTCTTGAATTCTCAGTTGATGGTACCCAGATCGCAGATCGATCTTAGAGTAGTAACTTGATCCTTGCAGTTGATCGAACAGATCGTCGATGCGAGGTAAGGGGTAACGGTTCTTGATTGTTACCTTGTTTAATTCTTGATAGCCAATGCACATACGGAACGTGACATCCTTCTTCTTTACAAACAAGACCGGAGCACCCCAAGGTGAGAAGCTAGGTCTAATGAAACCCTTGTCCAACAACTCCTGGAGTTGATTGGACAGTTCCTGCATCTCCGAAGGTGCAAGTCGATAAGGTGCTCGTGCGATAGGTTTTGCTCCCGGTGCAAGGTCTATGCGGAACTCCACTTTTCGAGGTGGTGGTAGTCCTGGTAGATCCTCAGGGAATACGTCGAGATAGTCTCATATGACTGGGATGTCTTCTATTCTTTTCTCCTCTTCAGTCTTATCGGTGATAAGTGCCAAAATGGCTGTGTATCCCTTTGGTAAGCATTTGTGGGCTTTCATGCACGAGATGATGCTCCGAGGAGTGTCACTCCTCTCGCCTTTAATGTCTAGGGTTTCCCCATTAGAGAGAGGTATGCGCACAACCTTGTCATGGCAAACGATCTCAGCTTGGTTTTCAGACAACCAATCCATACCCACTACGACATCAAAACTGCCTAGTGTAACCGGCATGAGGTCAGTCTTAAATTTCTGATTGGCTAGCTCTAGGGTGCATTCTTTCAGAATATGTTTAGTCACAATTAGTTTACCATCCGCTAGCTATACTATATACTCAACCTCTAAGGGTGTTGGGGTAAGGGCAAGTATCTCGCTAAAGTCCTTAGATATAAAACTTTTCTCAGCTCCAGTATCAAACTAAACAGAAGCATAATTATCGTTAAAGAGATACGTACCAGTTGCAAGGTTGGGATCGTTCCTGGCCTCCTTAGCCCCGATCAAGAAGGCTCGTTCCTTCGAACCATTGTTGTTCCCGTTGTTGTTGTTCTTCAGGTGTGGGCAGTCCTTCTTGAAGTGCCCTGGCTTTCCACATTCGAAGCAGCCCTTTGGTGCTTCGAGTTGTTGTGGTTGCGGCTGTGGGGACTTGGTCAACTGTTCACCCCTGCAGTCTTTGGCGAGGTGTCCTCCTTTGCCACACCGTTGGCATCAGATAGAACCACATTGCCCCAGAACATGGTGTAAGTTGCATTTGTTGCACTTGGGGTGTTTTCCTGTATAGGCTCTTGAGCCTTGGTTTGTTGGGATGAGTGGTGTGTAAGCTTTAGGTGACCCAAACTTACGTTGTTGTGGTGGTGGTTGGAGAGTGAAAGTTTCGCACAGTGTGTTGTCCCGTTTGCGTTTGTTGTCAGCAGGTTTGGTTACAGCACCACGGGGTGGTAAGAGTCCTTGTGCGACCGCTGAATCAGTGAGCTTGTGGGCTAGTTGTACGGTTTGTTGCATGGTGATGGGGTCAGCAGAGAGTACCGTGCCCTGTATTTGAGGTGGTAGTCCCTCAATATACTTCTCTATGTGTTTGAAGGGTGTGGTTGCCATTTCCGGGCACAGGTGTGCCAGCTCATACGACCGAGCAGTTTATGCCTCAACCTCGGAACCAATCATCTTGTGGTTCCAGAACTCATTCTCAGGCTTCTGCACTTCACCGCGAGGACAGTATTCGCGGTTCAACATTCTCTTGAAATCATCCCATGGTAAGGCATTGGCTGTGTCCAACCCTAAGTTTTGAACATTGGGATTCCACCAAGTCAGGGTAGCTCCCTCAGATGTCCCTACAGCAAACTTGACTCGGTCCTCGTTCCTGCAGTTGCTCATGGCGAAGGCCGACTTTGCCTTCTCTATCCAGCGTAATAGTCCAACGGCACCCTCTGTGACGCTGAAGGAGTGGGGTTTGCAGTCCGGAAACATCTTGAACGTGCATAGTGGAGGGTTGAGGCTTGCTCCTGTCATAGGAAATGAAAGGAATTGAATTTTGATCCCGATAAGCGTGTTGTAATGTAAACGAGTGATCATTGAGCAAGCTTAATTTAAGATGAGAGTTGTCACCCTGATTCAGTAGGTTTTGGTTGCGGGTAGCCTCCCGTGTAGCTAGTGCCTCTTCAACTCGTTCGTTGATGAGTGCATTCAGTTCAGCGGGTGTCAAGTTGATGTTTCCACGTCCTCCCGCATTTCTGCGTCCTCCGCGTCTTCCAGCCATGATCTTCATAGCGAGAATAAGTGTTAGAGTATGTCTAATAACTAAGATGGTGTGTACGGTAGGTATTTGAAGGAAAAACATGTAGAGTTATCGGCTCCTCCTCGGCATGTGCAATCACATGCGGTGACGATGGGGACGTCATATCTATCATGCGTGTAATAAATGTGTGTACAATCATTTATGCTACTATCACAATACTAAGCACTAAGTGTCGTGTGGAGACTAGTGGTTATAGACTTAGTTCACTAAATGCAAACCTAATTCTTAATAACCGGGGTCTCTGATACCAATCTGTCACACCCCGGCCTTCCCAGCCTGCGCGAGGGGGCAAGACCCGACTGATCTGGCAGGATCGCAGTCTCTGGTCACACAGTTGCGAGACCTATATGTCTGGTTTCATACTTACATCTAATAACTTGGATAAAACATTTTTGTAAAATAAGAGTTGCGGAAGTTTAGTAATACCAAAACAGTTTAAATTTATAGGTTGCGGAAGCAAAAGATTAATTCAATTTTCAAAACATAACAGAGTAATAGTTGGCGGAAGCGATTAAAGATGTTTAACAATACAAAACATATCAAATGTCAAATATTCTCAAAAGCCTAAAGCACTATAGTAGATTCATGGAGTCCATCCTAGCATCCTAATCCTTGTGTGCTTGCCTTAGCTACCTGAGAAAACATGCAAGAGAAAGGGTCAACACAAAGGTTGGTGAGAGCACAGGTTTTTCGTAAGCAGTAAACATCCAATGTTTAAAGTAAGCGTTGTTATTTACATAGCATTACAATGCAGTATGGATTGATAGCTAGTCAATACAGTTATTGTCACACCCCAATCCGAGGGGATTAGGGCATGACGATTGATTTCAAATCATTTAACTAACTTTGCGAAAGCATAGTTTAAATAATTCATAGCCCAAAGCAAACTAAAGCAAATAAAGTCTCAAACACACAACAATTGTCTAAACTGCCACGCAGGGCCCAATAAAACATAATTCAATAACATAAATTGTTTTTCAATTAACTCCATTCTAAAGCCACACTACGCCTCTAGAAGCTCATCCAGTTCTCCTACTCTTACCAATTCAACCTGAAAGACATGCTAAAATACGTCAACTAAATAGTTGGTGAGAACATGAGTTTAATAATATGACACAATAGTAACAATAAGTATAACATGTGATAATTCAATAACAATACAACCAACCCTGCTCCATGCGCGGGCGTTTGCCTCATACACTGTTAGCCCACAACATGGTCAATTCCAATTTAACTTCCCAATTCCGAGACCCGTTCCTGCTCTCGGTCATACATGTATCATAAAGAATATATGCCACAACGGTTGACGATAACCTCAGTGGGGTTTCAACCTTACTTTTACAAGGCCACCCTTTCGGGCCACTGTGCGTGGGGGATTCCCCAAGTAGTACTACCCATATACTCACCGGCTCTCCTTATGAGTTAATGGTTGTAAATTATGTTTAATGTCTAGGGAAAGCAATTTTATATGAAACGGACGTTCATTATCACATAAATATAATTTTATAAACAGTTTATGGAGCATGCTTTCAGTATCCCAAAACAGTAAAAAGAAAAGGGATCACATGAACTCACCTGCAACTGATGTTTGGTTATCTGACGATTGTAGGGATTGTTGGTAAATCTTGATTGGTTCACTTGCCTAGTGTATGTTTAGATTTTAGTAAATATTCATGCCATAAATATTGATGTGATATTGTTTTTCATTCAACAATATTTTCAAGTGTTCAAAATCTTTCGTGTTTAACAATTACTCATGGATTTAGGTTTACATATTTATATGTTTTTCCCCCATTAATTTTTATTAGTAAAGGGTCTGGGTAAATTTTTATTTACTCATTCCCTACTATTTTATATTAACCACTTGTATCAAATATTGTTTTTATATGTTTAAAATCTTCAAAAATTCACAGATAATGATTCTGATCACTAAAAATTCCGAAAATATTTTTATAGTCTCATACTGGTGTTATTTAACTCCTGTAAAATTTTCAGAATTTTTAAAGCTCGTTTACTATTTTAAACAGTTTTAAACATTTTAAATACCATTAATATTATAATAAATATTTCCCGATATGTAAAAATTACTAAACTTTTTATATAGTAAAAAAATCATGTTCTTCGGCTACTGTAGTAATTTCAGAATTTTAGGAGATCATTTACTATTTAAAATGATTTTTGCACTATTTAATATATTAAATAACAAATAAATACTTAACAGATACTAAAAATTACCATATTTTTACTGAGACCTCTCAGTATTATTAGAATACTGGGAAAAATATTTACTTCATATTTTTGACAGTAACAAATTAAATTCGTATTTTTAACCTTTACAAACGTTTTAAATGTCGATTAATTAGTTTAAACTATAAATTTTTAGTTTCAATATTTTTCCCAGGCCTTCTAACTATATTCATACCGACTTAAATTGTACTTAGGACTTTTATCACTCAGGAGCTATTTTTGATGATTTTATCAAGATTTATAGGGATTTTAATAACTCTATAACTTATTTTAGACATAACAATAAATACTCAAACTTTTTGAGTGTTATCCTAACATTATTATAAGCCTATTTAATTTACCCATTCTGTCCAGAAAGCTGTTAACAAGATTTTTGATATTTTACATACTTATAAGCCTTAGAAATTGGGTTTTTGGGTCAAGATTTCCAATATACATATCTATCATCAAAACCCAATCTTTTATACAATATTTCCAACAATAAAATCACATCTAGACCTGTTCAAAATTTCGTGACATCTACATTAGCATTTTAAGGTTGTATTTACCATGTTTACATACATGCATGCATAGATATTACCCTTTTTAAAGAGTTGTGAGTCATACCCTTATGTTGTGAACTTGTGAATAACGTTTCCAAGAAGGTTGTGGGCTGTTAAGACATGTAGAAAGCGTAGAATGGATTTAGAGTTCATGCTACATACGAAAATGGAAGTTATGGGTTTCCAAGATCATGATATTACATATGTAAAACTTGCATGTGTATGGATACGTCTAGGTACTCATCTCCCATAGTTGTGAGTGTTTTTGTTTATATTGAAATCGATTCTAAGAATGTGTAAAGGTTCATTTAACGAAAATCATAGCTTTTGTTAATAAAATGTCGAATTTGCACACATGCATGTACATGCATGTGTGTTTTCGCAACTTAGAAGTTCTTGGCCCTCATTTTAACGGTTCAAAGTGTCAAGGAAAAGTGTTTTAGGGCTGTTCACGAGTTGTATGGGAAAAGAAGTAGATAGAACAAGATTTTCGAGCTTTAGAGACTCACTAGCTAACCTTTGTGTCGAATGTAACCCTTGAACTCGAGATGGTCTTGTGTTGTGACCTCCAAACCGTAGCAAGACTTGCGGGGGAGGGCTGAATTCGTGGAGCTCCAAGAGAAGAGAGGAGAGAGTGAAATTTTTGAATTTGTGAAAGTGAAGAAGGATGAGTGAGGTGTGTGTGTGTTGGCCGAATAAAGAGGGGAAGGGAGAGAAAGATGAGGGGTGGTGGTGGTGTAAGAAAAGGGAGGAAGAGGGTTGGTCAAATAGGGAGGTGGATCAAGAGTTTTGTTTTACATGCTTGTTTTAATGTGTGAGTGTGCCGAGAATAGAGAGAAACATATATGTGTATGTGTATCATACGTATATATGCATGCATATCTGTATATGTGTCGTGTATATGCATGTGTATATATGATGGTGATGTGTGTGGAAAAGAGTAGAGAGTATTGCTATTGGTGGTGATAGGAGGTGTGATAAGATTGTTTGAGAAGGAATATATATATATCTATATATATATATATATATATATATATATATATATATATATATATGTGTGTGTGTGTGTGAGTAACCGTGTGTGTGTATATAAATACTATATATTTTATATAATTTCTTGTGTGTGTCACGCATGCATGTATATATATATATATATATATATATTGTTATGGATCATGAATATATATATATATATATGTAATATAAAGAGTGTTATTTAATTTATTTAGCCTCAATAAACCTATGTATGTATGTATACTTGAAATGTGTACATGTATATATACATATTGGTTTATGTCGTGTATGAAATGTAATGGGTAGTGTTTTAAATAGATTAATCTATGCATGCAAATAAATATGGTTGCATGTTCCTATAATCATCTCAACGAATAATTGTAATTTATAAATATGTGTGTGTATGTCGTGATATACATACAAATTTTAATATGATAATTATTTATTAGAAGTAGTTTTGCATTAGATAATATAATTATCATAAATTTAAGCATGCATAAAAACATATATATATATGAATATGTGAAATCATTGTTTCGCTTTATTTTCACTCATTGTGTCACAAGGGTATATATATATATCATTATGTTTCATAGAAGGATTCTTGTTTCTAACCTTTATGGCATGGGTATTCTATTGTTCTCAACTAATGACATAATTTCTCTACTTAATGTTTCTAAGAAGTGTGTTTATCTAAATATATTAACAAAATGCATCGTAATTAAAGTTTTAATATAAACCTGATTCGTGTGTTGTCACAGTCTCCCCTACTTGTAGAAATTTCGTCCTCGAAATTTGATTGGTCGTAGTCAACTTGTAGTTTGAAATAGTTGAGGGTGCTTCTTACGCATCTCTGATTCTTTTTCCCAAGTAAATTCAGGCCCTCGTTTGGAATCCCAACGTACTTTCACAATCGGTATCCTACTACGTCTCAGCTTCTTAATCTGTCTGTCCATGATTTCTACAGGTTCCTCCATGAATTGTAATTGTTTATTGACCTTTGCTTCTTTGTAAGGTATGATCAAACTTTCGTCCACTAAACATTTCTTGAGGTTTGACACATGAAACACGTCATGTATTCCTTCTAATTCCAATGGAAGTTCTAGCTGATAAGCTACAAGTCCCACTCTCGCTACAATTTTGAAGGGTCAAATATACCGGGGGTTCAACTTCCCATGTTTGCCAAAGCGTACCGTACCCTTCCATGGTGATACCTTTAGCATGACTCTATCTCCTACACTGAACTCCAACGGTCTTCGTCTCTTATCTGCATAACTCTTCTGTCGGTCTTGAGCAGCCTTCATCCTTTCCTTGATTTTATGAATCTTATCAGTAGTTTCTTGCACAATCTCAGGCCCTGTTAATTTGTTCTTGTCACACCCCTGCGCCGCGTGCGGAATCCACGGCGCGGTGACGTATGATCAGTTGAATCATGCACAAGTATTGAATAAGAACAACCACAATGGATTACTATGTTGCATAATGTTTAGACAATTGTTTAGTTACAGACAATCTATCTACCAAAAGAAAGACAACTACAGACCCAAAATATAGTTACAAAATAAGACTCCAAACAAGACAATTAAACATTTAGGATTTAGTGTGTTTCTAATCCATCCTAGCATGTTTCTTCATCTTGTTCTATCTTAGAATGGTCTCCTTAGTTGTCCCTGAGATTGTCTTAAACCTGATTTCCTGAAACACGTGAAAAGTAACTGTCAACTACAGACGTAGTTGGTGAGAACAATAGGTTTAAACATTTGTAAACATGAGTTATATGATATAAGACATAGGTAAGTTAAAGCATCATAAGATTCACACGGATGAGCTGTAACCCAAACTAACATCAAGTAAGAAAATGAGTGTAAACAGTCCAATCACTGTTCGCACGAAAGCCAATAATATCAAGTCCCAAACCACGTTTGGAGTTAGATAATACGTCAGCAGTTTTGATAACCATATGACACCAGACCTGCAGTTGGCTTTTAAAAGCAAATTTAAAAGCCAACTCCATCCTGGATAAGAAAACAATGACACCAGACCTGCAGTTAGCTTTTAAAACAAATTTAAAAGCTAACTCCATCCTGGATAAGAAACAATGTGTCCGCTTTCCCTTGTTGTGATCACCCAGTACTAACGCTAATGAATATGATACTTGATGGGTTTATAAGTTTGTTTACAACAATGGACACCATGTTTATGAATCTTACTTTAACCGGATGTGTTAATGTCTTATTGAAAACCTGGATTTAACTCCACGAGTTGAATCCTTTGTTTATGTAACATGAAAATGAATCCCTTGATTTGATTACCATGATGTGAACCATATGATTTGAATACCATGAAATGAACCATTTGATTTGAATACCACAAAATGAACCACTTGATTTGAATACCATGATATAGTGACCTTGTGTAACAACAAGGTTTTTAACAAAAGAAAGAGTTTATGAAATCATTTATTTAAAAATGTTTATCCTTTAAAAGAACATTTGAGTAAAACTGTTATAAAACATTTCAAGAAAACATTATAAAATCCTTTTTTAGTAATAAGGGTTTAATAGTGAATAATTCCTTTAAAACAGTTGACAATTTCCTTAAACAGTTGAAGAATCACTTGGATTCATAAGATAAACCTGTAATGTTTATGAATACACATAAACTGTGCAATGAAACAAGATTGAAATAGCGGTTTTGATCACGTGTTCCACCCCAAAACAGTTATAAAACAGTAAAAGAGGGGCTAAAGTTCTCACCTGTCTGCAGTAGACTCTGGACTAAAACAGATAGCAAGTAGCAAACAGGACTTCTAATTGATTCCTATAACATTGTAATCATACATAAGATATAGGATTTATAGTTGTATAGACTTTGATTCATTGATTGACTTGTGTTCACTTGAACTTGTTTAACTTGATTACTTGATTGATCATGGGTTCAAGAAACTTGTGTAATGATCTTTTGTACAACAACATGCTTGCTTCACATTTGTTTAAGTGTTTGATAAACCATTTGATAACATGAGTTGTGAAAAGCTGTTCTAATGTTTAAGTCTTTGTGTTGTGAATTAATTCCATGAACGGTTAAGTTACACTTAAACCATTAATGATTAATTCACAATTGTCAAGTTATGATTCAATAATATGCTTTGAACCTATGTAACCACAATGGTTCTTGAATCAAGTCCATGTGCCACTTAGGTTCACGATGGGCCAAATGAATGTGGTGTTAGGCCCAATGGATGTGATGTTGGTCCAACCACATGTATATGGGCCATGTAAGGTTCTAAGCGATATTGGGCCAATTAGAGATCAACATGAGTCATTATAACAAATTGGGCTTTGTTTAATCCATGGGTCAAGTTGCTAATGGAATTGGGCCACATAGAGTTGTATTGGGCCGAAAGGTGTGTGAGTTGCAAATCTTGGGCAGCGAACCTTCTATGGTTCTAGCCTAAGGTTCGCCAATGATCAAAGGTTCGTGAACAGGGAGGCCACATGTAGGTTCGCCAGGGTTCGGCCTTGACAGCCCTGAGGTTCGGCAGTCTTTCATCTACTCAAGGTTCGTCTAAGTGCTTGGCGAACTAGACAAGGTTCGTTCTGCATGCATGAGGGTTCGGCTAATGTTCCTGTCCAAGGGTTCGCTGCATAGCTAAGGATTCGGCTAAGTTGGTTCGCCTACATGCTCCACGAACCATGCAACGGTTCGGTAGTAGAAGGTTCGGCATGCATGGGTTCGTCTAGGGTTCGCCAAACTATATGGTTCGTGTATTTCTTAAGGCTCGTCTGCATGAAGGTTCGTCTGGTGATTACTGCTTCTCGAAGGTTCGTTGGAACCTCAGCGAACCATGCCAAGGTTCGCCCTAAAGGTTCGCACGATCTAGGGTTCGGCTAAAGGCTCGCCGGAGCTGAACAAGGTTCGGCCGTAGGTCTCCTTGCCGAACCTGTCATCTGCATCATCTTCATCATCTAAGACATGGTTCTGGGCCTTGATCTAATTGAATATAACATCAGAAAGGGTTGCTAATGGTGCGAAAACAGAATGGTGATGTTTTAACCGGTGGTTAGTCGGGTTTGATCACAAACACAAATACAAACATGAAAACCCTCTTTTTCCGGATTTTCAACCGATCATACCTCGTTTTTGGCTGGACAAATCCGTGGTTTCTTGTACTTTCGTGTAGAGAACGTTGAGAGCTTCGCGTGGACACCAAGAACACCGAATTCCGTCAAGAAACGAGTGAGATACGAACGATTAAAGTTTGGTTTTCTAGAGAGAGAGAGGGTTTGCGAAAATTTGTAGAGAGAGGGAGGGTTTGGCTGCCAAAAATGAAGGAAAAGGTTTGTTCAAGGCTTTTATAGCCCGTAGGGTATTCGGGTCCGTTTCGGTCGCCCGGTTCGCGTTTCCGGAACGTAACGCGTATTTTACGCGACTTATTTTTAAAAAAAAAAAGTTATTAAACTCATTAAAATGATGAGTTTCAAAATTGTAAAAATATAAAATAATTAATATAATTATTTTTACTCTTCGTGTGTTGTCGGATCGTTAAACATTCGAAATTACGTGTATACCCGCAATCGCGTACGTTTTCCGATCGTATTAATTATTTAAAGTCGTTTAATCGTAATTATAAGTTCAACATTCGTACGATTATGGATCGTCACCCATAACTATACTCAGTCTCGCTTACAGATTACGATCTTTGTTGAATTAATTAAATGTCATAGTATTCGTCTCGACACTACGCACTAACACTAACCTGTTACACCGAACGCAGTATATATATAGGGCTCACTCTCGCTGCCCACCACTGTTTCGATATAACAAGTTACTGTTCTTGCTTAGTGAAATCGACTGTAAATAAATAATATATACTTGTTTTCTGATTACTAAGATCCTGTAACACACAAGCACACATTTTGAACATACGAATCACATTGATGAACTGAACCATGAATAGACACTGTTCTAACACTGTTTACAACTACATGACCATATGCACAAATGTTACAGTCTCCCCTAGTTAAGGGAATTTCGTCCCGAAATTAACTAGCCGAAGATACTGTAAAAAGATGAGGGTACTTAAGCTTCATCTGGTCTTCACGTTCCCAGGTGAACTCAGCACCGCGTTTGCCCTCCCAGGTCAACTGGACGTTCTATGAATTGCATGTTATTCTGAATCTGTATGTCTTCCAGTGGAATCTGAACATCATGATCCGCCAAGCATTTCTTAAGATTTGATACATGAAAAGTATCATGAACATTGCTTAGCTCCACTGGAAGTTTGAGTTTGTAGGCTACGGGACCAATCCGTTCCAGGATCTCAAAAAGGTCCAATGTACCTTGGTGCAAGTTTCCCTTTCTTCCCGAATCGGACAACGCCTTTCCAGGGAGAAACTTTGAGTAAGACTCGGTCACCGACTTGAAACTCAAGCGGTTTCCGACGTCGATCAGCATAACTCTTCTGCCGATCTCGTGCGGCCTTAA
Source organism: Mikania micrantha (assembly GCA_009363875.1). Lineage (NCBI taxonomy): Eukaryota > Viridiplantae > Streptophyta > Magnoliopsida > Asterales > Asteraceae > Mikania > Mikania micrantha. Next base: position 20,728,705 of record CM018685.1, read on the forward strand.
GCCGTGACTGAATGATTGTGATTTTGTCTGATGTTTCCTGAATGAGTTCTGGTCCTACGACCTGTGAGTCACCAACCTCGGTCCAACAGACCGGTGATCGGCACTTTCTACCATATAAAGCTTCGAATGGTGCACATTGAATGCTCGTATGTAGCTATTGTTATATGAAAACTCAATGAGTGGTAGATGAGTGTCCCAACTTCCACCGAAGTCAATGACACAAGAACGAAGCATGTCTTCAAGTGTTTGAATAGTCCTCTCGCTTTGGCCGTCGGTTTGGGGATGATACGCCGTGCTAAGATTAACACGCGTTCCCAAAGCCTTTTGCAATGATTGCCAAAAGCGAGAAGTGAAACGACTATCACGATCAGATATGATTGATGTTGGTGTACCATGACGTGCAATGATTTCGTTGATGTACAATGTGGATAACTTCTCCATCTTGTAATCCTCTCGGATCGGGAGAAAATGAGCAGATTTGGTGAGTCGATCAACGATCACCCAAATCGAATCGAAACCTCGCGGAGTTCTCGGCAACTTTGTTATGAAATCCATGGAAATTTGCTCCCATTTCCATTGAGGAATTTCAGGTTGCTGCAGAAGTCCCGAAGGTTTTTGATGTTCTGCTTTGACCTTTGAACATGTAAGACATTTTCCCACGTACAGTGCTATGTCTTTCTTCATCCCGGCCACCAGTAAGATGTCCTCAAGTCCTGATACATCTTGTCGGCTCCAGGATGAACTGAGTATCGCGACTTATGAGCCTCATCACAGATGAGTGTGCGCAATTCTTCAGACTTTGGAATCCAAATGCGGCCGTTGAGATATAACACCCCATCAGCTCGAGGTTCTAGTTTCTTCTCAATACCACAATCCAAGTCTGTTTTGAGTTGATTGTTTGTTACTACTTGTTGTTGTGCAATACGAATCAAGTCTTTCAAGTTTGGCTGTGTGTTGATCTCCATGGCTCTTACACGAATCGGTTTGACTGGTTCCTTGCGACTAAGAGCATCCGCCACCACATTGGCTTTACCCGGATGGTAACGAATCTCGCAGTCGTAATCAGTTAGAAGCTCAACCCAACGTCGTTGTCTCATGTTGAGTTCTTTCTGATTGAGAATGTGTTGTAGGCTCTTGTGGTCTGTATAGATGACACATTTAGTACCATAAAGGTAGTGTCTCCAAATCTTCAATGCAAAGACCACAGCCCCTAACTCAAGGTCATGAGTAGTGTAATTCTTCTCGTGAACCTTAAGTTGTCTTGAAGCATAAGCAATGACCTTGTCCCGTTGCATAAGTACACAACCGAGACCAAGGTTTGAAGCATCACAGTAGACAATGAAATCATCACTGCCTTCTGGAAGACTAAGGATAGGGGAATTACATAACTTCTGTTTAAGAAGTTGAAATGCATCCTCCTGTTCCTGTCCCCATATAAACGCTTGACTTTTCTGAGTTAATGTGGTAAGTGGCAAGGCTATCTTAGAGAAGTTTGCAATGAATCTTCTGTAATAACCTGCCAAACCCAGAAATGAACGAATCTCTGTTGGAGTAGATGGGGTAGTCCAGTTCTTAATCGCCTCAATCTTCGCCGGATCTACATGTATCCCATCCTTGTTTATGACATGTCCTAAGAAGTGAACCTCCTTTAGCCAAAATTCACATTTTGAGAATTTAGCATATAGTCGTTCAGTTCTTAGTAACTCTAAGACTTTCCTCAAATGATCCTCGTGTTCTTGTTCTGACTTGGAATAAATCAGTATATCATCAATGAAGACAATAACAAACTGATCCAAGTATGGCCTGCAGACTCGATTCATCAAGTCCATGAACACTGCGGGTGCATTGGTCAGCCCAAATGGCATAACCACAAACTCATAGTGTCCATACCGAGTCCTAAATGCAGTCTTTGGTATATCCTCATCATTTACTCTCAACTGATGATACCCAGATCGTAAATCAATCTTAGAAAAACAAGTTGCTCCCTGTAATTGATCAAACAGATCATCGATCCTGGGCAGAGGATATCTATTCTTGATTGTCAACTTGTTCAACTCACGATAATCGATACACATACGAAATGAACCGTCTTTCTTTTTGACAAAGAGAACCGGAGCTCCCCATGGAGAGAAACTCGGTCTTATGAAACCTTTGTCTAAAAGTTCCTGAAGCTGACTAGACAGTTCCTGCATCTCAGATGGTGCTAATCGATACGGTGATTTCGCCACTGGGTTTGCTCCAGGGACGAGATCAATTCTAAACTCCACTTGTCGGACTGGTGGTAGCCCAGGCAAATCTTCTGGAAATACATCTGGATAATCTTTGATGACCGGTACATCTCCAACTGCTTTCTTGTCAGGTTTCTTTTCCACTACGTGAGCTAAGAATGCATAATATTTCTTCTTCAGATACTTCCTCGCCTTGATGCACGATACAATCTTCAAACCGCGGCAGGGTTTCTCACCGTAGACTATCATCGTTTCGCCAGACGGTAGGGGAATCCGAATGAGTTTCTCCGAGCATACGATTTCAGCATTATTCTTAGATAACCAATCCATTCCTACCACTACTTCGAAGCTTCCGAGAGTCATAGGAATGAGATCGATGGAAAAGAGATGGTCATTTAATCTTAGCTCACAAGCATGAATTATGGAATCTACCACTATGGTCTTACCATTCGCTACTTCTATAGTATAGGGAGCAGTAAGTGTGGATAGTTGCATATTAAGCAAAGAAGCAGTATGAGTAGAGATAAAACTTTTATCGGCACCAGTATCAAATATGATAGGAACATAATGATCATTGATAAGAAATGTACCCGTGATGACTGCCGGCTCTTCACGCGCTTCAGCAGTTCCAATAACAAAAGCACGAGCAACAGCAGTATTGTTGTTGAGTTTTGGACACTGATTTCTGAAGTGTCCCTCTGCCCCACAACTATAGCAAGCTCTTCCACCTGTAGTAGCAGTGGTGGTGGTAGCAGTTGTGGCAGCAGCAAGATGTGCAGATCGGCACGTAGCTGCCAAGTGTCCCATACGCCCACACTTGAGACACTTTCTGCATGCAATAGTGGGTAGATGATGGTATTGGCATTTGGTGCAGAGTGGCAATGGACCAGTATAAGGCTTTCTGACTGTGGAAGATTGTGGCATAGCAGTAATGGGTGTGGCATGAGTGGGAGTAACTGCAGTCAGGACTGCAAAGTTCTTGATTGTCTTTTGCTTCTTCCTCTTTTGATGATGCTGTTCAGGCTTTTTGCCTTCATCAGTCTGTGCTCTTTTGAATCCCTTTCGGGTGAGCACCCCAGATTTCACATATTCTTCAGTGAGTGAAGCACCAAGTTGAATTGCTGCTTCCAAAGTAGTGGGGTTGTTCCCCATGACAGTTCCTCTGACCACCAAAGGCAACCTTCAATGTATTTCTCTATCCTGCGGGATAGAGGAGTAACCAAATGGGGTACCAGAATGCACAACTCATGGAATCGAGTTGTATACTTTGTGTTCTCTCCACTATCTTGCACCAGATTCCACATCTCCACCTCCAGTTTCTTCAGTTCATGACGTGGACAAAACTTTTCCACAAGTAAGTTCTTGAATCCGTCCCATGGTAAAGCTAGAGCAACTTCACGTCCTCTGGTGTTCTTCTCAGAATTCCACCAGGTGAGCGCGCCTTTGTGAAAAGCGCTTGAGGCCATCTTGACCTTCAGATTCTCAGGACATCCAGTGAAGTCGAGAATGTCTTCAATGCTTTCCAGCCATTGCAGTAGGCCGGTAGCTCCCTCGGTACCAGAGTACTTAGGAGGTTTAGCATCGTTGAACTGCTTGAATGTGAAGTTAGCAGTTCCAGAGTGATTGGTGTTGGAGTTGTTTGCTGAGTCACTGGTACTTCCCCGAAGATTCTGGGTAATATCAGTGACCATACCCGGGATCACATCCCGCATATGAACCGCGATAGCTCGAGCAATCTTGTTGATCTCATCGTCGTTGCCACTTGTTGAACCCCCTCCGTTAGGATCACGTCGGGGAGGCATTCTACGAATAGAAGCCACAAGTGGGTCAGTAATGAGAAAGGATACAATTGAATTTTCATGATAAGGTCAGTAATATATCCATACTACTAGTATTATCATTCAATTGTAATATGATCCAGTACACGTATAAGTTATCAACTTATTTGCATACTTATCATGTGAATATGTACGATGTCTCATGATCTCACCACCAAATCTACACACTGACACTTTCCCGATATACCGAAAACAGCTTATATATAGGGCTCACTCTCGCTGCCCACCACCGTTTCGATATACCACGATCATGCCCTTGCTAGCATTTGGCATCACGTTTGTACTGATTTCCAAGTGTGTTCCATTGATTAAGAATCTCATGATCTTTGATCAACTTGAACTATGATTGATTCCATGATTGAACTATGATTATGTTATGCGTGCACCTACTAACAGTTGTTAACATGTAGAACTAAATCATACGTGTGCTCTACATTTTCTTGTTAACTATATTAGTAAGTACTAATGATGTAATCACTTAAGAATTTCTCTTAAGGTTTACATTGAAGGAATGTTCACAACTTGAGTGATTCACCATAATGTCTGGTTCATCCAAGTTTGAATTCCAATATGATTTGATTCACCAATGATTGTTTCCCAAATGTTTGTATCCCATGTGTTTGACTAATGATCCATGTGTCCAGTTGATCCCGAATCCTCACTCCAAATACAAACGCCGGATTCCCCCTAACATACTGAAATAAGCTTATATATAGGGTAAGCTCTCACCGACCCACCACTTACCTCAACACATCAGCGTTAATCCGTCGTCTATATTTGGGGCTAAGATTCCAACTGTTGATTGATTATGATTGTTTCATGATTTCTCTTGTTCTGTGACTATGATTATGATTATGTAAACCATGGTTCTTAATTTACTTTGAAATTAAAACCTTAGGTTTCTGTATATGTGTCCTAGGTTAATTAACCTAGGTTCTCAATACCTACAGTATCGAGTATAATGATCTCTTGTGAGAACTTCAACTAAAGAATACTGTTACACAGATTCTAAGTTATAAAGTTCCTATGATAATGAACACCTGATAATGATAACAATGATAACAATGACAAGGATTTCAAATCAAGATTCTAAATTAATAGATCTTGACCTTTGAATTCCTATAGTGAATATGACAAGGATTTCAAATCAAGAATCTAAATTAATAGATCTTGACCTTTGAATTCCTATACTGAATGTGACAAGGACTTTAGATCAAAGATAACAATCTTTGCCTCTAAATCCCATAATGAATATGACAAGGACTTTAGATCAAAGATAACAATCTTTGCCTCTAAATCCCATAATGAATATGACAAGAAATTCATATCAAAGATACTGAAACTACAGATCTTTGCCTCTGAATTTCTATAATGATCTCTGTGTGAGAATTTCAGATCAAGGATACTAAGAATACAGATCCTTGCCTCTGAAATCCTTAATGCATATGTGTGAGAATTTAATTCGGTTTCTAAAATTATAGAATTCCGATTCAAATTCCTTGACTCGATATCTAATCTTAGTAAAATGTCCTAAGATCTTTCAAGCTTAATGTAGACTTAATGCTTACTTAAGTTACTTAGATCCTAAGTATCCTCAAGCCTATAGCACTTAGTCCTATTGGGTAGCTTAGGTTATAGTCTAGGTCATTAAACATTGGGTTTTTCCTAGTTCTCTACAACCTTGGCTCTGATACCAACCTGTCACACCCCTGCGCCGCGTGCGGAATCCACGGCGCGGTGACGTATGATCAGTTGAATCATGCACAAGTATTGAATAAGAACAACCACAATGGATTACTATGTTGCATAATGTTTAGACAATTGTTTAGTTACAGACAATCTATCTACCAAAAGAAAGACAACTACAGACCCAAAATATAGTTACAAAATAAGACTCCAAACAAGACAATTAAACATTTAGGATTTAGTGTGTTTCTAATCCATCCTAGCATGTTTCTTCATCTTGTTCTATCTTAGAATGGTCTCCTTAGTTGTCCCTGAGATTGTCTTAAACCTGATTTCCTGAAACACGTGAAAAGTAACTGTCAACTACAGACGTAGTTGGTGAGAACAATAGGTTTAAACATTTGTAAACATGAGTTATATGATATAAGACATAGGTAAGTTAAAGCATCATAAGATTCACACGGATGAGCTGTAACCCAAACTAACATCAAGTAAGAAAATGAGTGTAAACAGTCCAATCACTGTTCGCACGAAAGCCAATAATATCAAGTCCCAAACCACGTTTGGAGTTAGATAATACGTCAGCAGTTTTGATAACCATATGACACCAGACCTGCAGTTGGCTTTTAAAAGCAAATTTAAAAGCCAACTCCATCCTGGATAAGAAAACAATGACACCAGACCTGCAGTTAGCTTTTAAAACAAATTTAAAAGCTAACTCCATCCTGGATAAGAAACAATGTGTCCGCTTTCCCTTGTTGTGATCACCCAGTACTAACGCTAATGAATATGATACTTGATGGGTTTATAAGTTTGTTTACAACAATGGACACCATGTTTATGAATCTTACTTTAACCGGATGTGTTAATGTCTTATTGAAAACCTGGATTTAACTCCACGAGTTGAATCCTTTGTTTATGTAACATGAAAATGAATCCCTTGATTTGATTACCATGATGTGAACCATATGATTTGAATACCATGAAATGAACCATTTGATTTGAATACCACAAAATGAACCACTTGATTTGAATACCATGATATAGTGACCTTGTGTAACAACAAGGTTTTTAACAAAAGAAAGAGTTTATGAAATCATTTATTTAAAAATGTTTATCCTTTAAAAGAACATTTGAGTAAAACTGTTATAAAACATTTCAAGAAAACATTATAAAATCCTTTTTAGTAATAAGGGTTTAATAGTGAATAATTCCTTTAAAACAGTTGACAATTTCCTTAAACAGTTGAAGAATCACTTGGATTCATAAGATAAACCTGTAATGTTTATGAATACACATAAACTGTGCAATGAAACAAGATTGAAATAGCGGTTTTGATCACGTGTTCCACCCAAAACAGTTATAAAACAGTAAAAGAGGGGCTAAAGTTCTCACCTGTCTGCAGTAGACTCTGGACTAAAACAGATAGCAAGTAGCAAACAGGACTTCTAATTGATTCCTATAACATTGTAATCATACATAAGATATAGGATTTATAGTTGTATAGACTTTGATTCATTGATTGACTTGTGTTCACTTGAACTTGTTTAACTTGATTAATTGATTGATCATGGGTTCAAGAAACTTGTGTAATGATCTTTTGTACAACAACATGCTTGCTTCACATTTGTTTAAGTGTTTGATAAACCATTTGATAACATGAGTTGTGAAAAGCTGTTCTAATGTTTAAGTCTTTGTGTTGTGAATTAATTCCATGAACGGTTAAGTTACACTTAAACCATTAATGATTAATTCACAATTGTCAAGTTATGATTCAATAATATGCTTTGAACCTATGTAACCACAATGGTTCTTGAATCAAGTCCATGTGCCACTTAGGTTCACGATGGGCCAAATGAATGTGGTGTTAGGCCCAATGGATGTGATGTTGGTCCAACCACATGTATATGGGCCATGTAAGGTTCTAAGCGATATTGGGCCAATTAGAGATCAACATGAGTCATTATAACAAAATTGGGCTTTGTTTAATCCATGGGTCAAGTTGCTAATGGAATTGGGCCACATAGAGTTGTATTGGGCCGAAAGGTGTGTGAGTTGCAAATCTTGGGCAGCGAACCTTCTATGGTTCTAGCCTAAGGTTCGCCAATGATCAAAGGTTCGTGAACAGGGAGGCCACATGTAGGTTCGCCAGGGTTCGGCCTTGACAGCCCTGAGGTTCGGCAGTCTTTCATCTACTCAAGGTTCGTCTAAGTGCTTGGCGAACTAGACAAGGTTCGTTCTGCATGCATGAGGGTTCGGCTAATGTTCCTGTCCAAGGGTTCGCTGCATAGCTAAGGATTCGGCTAAGTTGGTTCGCCTACATGCTCCACGAACCATGCAACGGTTCGGCAGTAGAAGGTTCGGCATGCATGGGTTCGCCTAGGGTTCGCCAAACTATATGGTTCGTGTATTTCTTAAGGATCGTCTGCATGAAGGTTCGTCTGGTGATTACTGCTTCTAGAAGGTTCGTTGGAACCTCAGCGAACCATGCCAAGGTTCGCCCTAAAGGTTCGCACGATCTAGGGTTCGGCTAAAGGCTCGCCGGAGCTGAACAAGGTTCGGCCGTAGGTCTCCTTGCCGAACCTGTCATCTGCATCATCTTCATCATCTAAGACATGGTTCTGGGCCTTGATCTAAGTGAATATAACATCAGAAAGGGTTGCTAATGGTGCGAAAACAGAATGGTGATGTTTTAACCGGTGGTTCGTCGGGTTTGATCACAAACACAAATACAAACATGAAAACCCTCTTTTTCCGGATTTTCAACCGATCATACCTCGTTTTTGGCTGGACAAATCCGTGGTTTTCTTGTACTTTTGTGTAGAGAACGTTGAGAGCTTCGCGTGGACACCAAGAACACCGAATTCCGTCAAGAAACGAGTGAGATACGAACGATTAAAGTTTGGTTTTCTAGAGAGAGAGAGGGTTTGCGAAAATTTGTAGAGAGAGGGAGGGTTTGGCTGCCGAAAATGAAAGGAAAAGGTTTGTTCAAGGCTTTTATAGCCCGTAGGGTATTCGGGTCCGTTTCGGTCGCCCGGTTCGCGTTTCCGGAACGTAACGCGTATTTTACGCGACTTTTATTTTTTTAAAAAAAAGTTATTAAACTCATTAAAAATGATGAGTTTCAAAATTGTAAAAATATAAAATAATTAATATAATTATTTTTACTCTTCGTGTGTTGTCGGATCGTTAAACATTCGAAATTACGTGTATACCCGCAATCGCGTACGTTTTCCGATCGTATTAATTATTTAAAGTCGTTTAATCGTAATTATAAGTTCAACATTCGTACGATTATGGATCGTCACCCATAACTATACTCAGTCTCGCTTACAGATTACGATCTTTGTTGAATTAATTAAATGTCATAGTATTCGTCTCGACACTACGCACTAACACTAACCTGTTACACCGAACGCAGTATATATATAGGGCTCACTCTCGCTGCCCACCACTGTTTCGATATAACAAGTTACTATTCTTGCTTAGTGAAATCGACTGTAAATAAATAATATATACTTGTTTTCTGATTACTAAGATCCTGTAACACACAAGCACACATTTTGAACATACGAATCACATTGATGAACTGAACCATGAATAGACACTGTTCTAACACTGTTTACAACTACATGACCATATGCACAAATGTTACAGTTCTCACCTATTTCATTCCAACACAGCGGTGATCTACACTTTCTCCCATATAATGCTTCAAACGGTGCGGCTTGAATACTAGTATGGTAGCTGTTATTATAGGAGAATTCAACTAATGGCAAGTGGGTGTCCCAACTTCCTCCAAAATCTATTACACACGCTCTCAACATGTCTTTCAATGTCTGGATAGTCCTTTCACTTTGCCCATCCGTTTGAGGATGGTAAGCCTTACTTAGTTTTAATTGGGTTCCCAGAGCTTCTTGAAGAGTTAGCCAAAATCTTGAGGTGAAGCGACTATCTCTATCCGAGATTATTGATGTAGGCACTCCGTGTCTCGACACAATTTCATTCATATAAATCTTTGCTAACTTATCCATTTTGTAATCTTCCCTTATGTGTACAAAGTGGGCTGTTTTTGTTAACCTATCAACGACTACCCATATCGAGTCATGACTACTGGTGGTCCGAGGTAGCTTGGTTACAAAATCCATAGTAACCTGTTCCCATTTCCATGCAGGTATTTCTGGTTGTTGTAACAATCCAGATGGCTTTTGATGCTCTGCTTTTACTCTTGCACAAGTCAAGCATTTGCTGACATACTCTGCTATTGATCTTTTTAATCCAGGCCACCAGAATTTTTCTTTTAACTCGTGGTACATCTTGTCACCACCGGGATGCACTGAGTATCTAGACTTATGGGTTTCTTCTAAAATTACTTCCCTCATACCCCCATGTAGAGGTATCCATATCTTCCCTTTATATGCCTTTAATCTACCTTGATCTTCTTCATCAAATTGTTTCTCACTTTTTGTCAATGATTCTTCCCTTATGTTTTCCTTGGACAAGGCTTCCTGTTGAACTTTATGTATCTTTTCCTTTAAATCAATCCCTACTGTCATCTTCAGGGCTTTTACTCTTAGTGGAATCACTCTTTCTTTTCGACTCAAGGCGTCTGCTACCACATTTGCCTTTCCCGGATGATACCGGATTTCACAGTCGTAATCACTTAACAACTCTACCCATCTTCTTTGCCTCATATTCAGTATTTTCTGATCAAGTATATGTTGTAAGCTCTTGTGATCAGTATAGATTACACAATTCGTTCCATATAAGTAGTGTCTCCATATCTTTAGAGCAAACAATACAGCTCCTAATTCTAAGTCATGGGTGGTGTAGTTTTTCTCGTGCGTTTTCAATTGTTGTGATGCGTATGCAATTACTTTCTTCCTTTGCATTAACACACAACCTAGTCCCATTCTAGAAGCATCACATTACACTACGAAATCTTCGTTCCCTTCTGGTAAGGACAATATGGGTGCACTACATAACTTTTGCTTAAGTGTGTCAAATGCTTCTTGTTGTTTTTCTCCCCATTCAAAAGTCACTTTCTTCTGAGTTAATGTAGTTAACGGTAGTGCTATCTTTGAGAAATTCTCAATAAATCTTCTGTAATAACCGGCCAATCCTAAAAATTGCCTTATTTCGGTAGGAGTTCTTGGTGTCTCCCATTCCTTAATTGCCTCTATCTTTGAAGGATCTACTTGTATTCCTTCTACATTTATAATATGCCCCAAGAATTGTACTTCTCTCATCCAAAATTTACATTTCCTCAGCTTAGCAAATAACTTTTCCTTCCTTAAGAGTTCCAGCAACTTCCGTAGGTGCTCCTCATGATCCTTTGCACTTTTTGAGTTTATTAGTATATCATCAATGAATACTATCACGAATTTATCCAGGTATGGTTTACACACCCGGTTCATGAGGTCCATAAACACAGCAGGTGCGTTTGTAAGCCCGAAGGGCATTACCATAAACTCATAATGTCCGTAACGAGTTCTGAACGCGGTTTTAGGGACATCCTCATCCCTGACCCTTAATTGATGATATCCCGATCTTAAGTCTATCTTTGAAAAATAGCTTGCCCCTTGAAGTTGATCAAACAAATCGTCGATTCTGGGGAGTGGATAACGATTCTTTATAGTAACTTTGTTTAGCTCTCGGTAGTCGATGCACATTCTCAACGTTCCGTCCTTCTTTTTCACAAATAATACTGGGGCTCCCCATGGAGAAAAGCTCGGCCTTATGAAGCCTTTATCCATCAGCTCTTGTATTTGAGTCACCATTTCTTGCATTTCGGAAGGCGCTAAGCGATACGGTGCTTTAGCTACTGGTGCTGCCACGGGTATCAAATCAATTCGAAATTCCACTTGTCTCGGTGCCGGCACTCCCGGCAACTCTTCCGGGAATACATCCAAATATTCAGATACAATTGGTATTTCCTTGTGTACTGTATCTTCTTTCTTGGTGATCACATAGGCTAAATAGATCATGTTTCCCTTCCTTGAATACCTCTCCGTCTTTGCATACGAAATGATGCGCCGTAATTCTCTAACCTTATGTCCAATAACTATCACTTTCTTATCATTAGTTAAGGGAATTCTCATAGTCTTATGCTCACAGTTAAGTTCTACCTTATTCATGGCTAGCCAATCCATTCCAATAACTACATCAAAGCCTCCTAATTCAATAGGCAGTAAATCAATCTTAAACTTTTGTCCTTCCATAACTAATTCACAGTCTTTCAACATTTCTTTTATACTTATCACTTTTCCAGTGGCTATCTCTACTTCACATATATCTTTCAAACAAGTAGGTTGTTTATTGAGTAAGGATCGAAATTTTGATGATATAAAACTAAATGTAGCACCCGTATCAATCAATACACTAGCAACATGATTGTTTAAAAGAAATGTACCCGTTATCATTTCCGGATCCTTCTGTGCTTCGGTTGCGGTAAGTACGAATGCTCTTCCCGTTGCTTTCTGTGGCTTATCTCTCTTCAGTTTTGGGCACACATTCCTCAAATGCCCAGTGTCTCCGCATTCATAACATCTAGTTACATCCTTTGCTCTACAATCCTTGAGGAGATGTCCTGCTTTCTTGCACTTGTAGCAATACTTTGGGTTGCATTCTCCTTGGTGATGTATCTTGCACTTGTCACACCAAGGACTAGTTCCTAGGTATAACTTTCTCCCTGGTCTGGGTGCAGTTGATTCCTTTGCTTTGCCAAAGTCATTTCTCTTACCTTCAAATCTCCTAAACTTTTGATCCCCTTTCCTATCATTCCTGTTGTCTTGCCACTTCCTCTTATCACCTACCTTTTCTTGATTTATCTTCCCACATCGCACTATTTCATCAGTAAGCGTTCCTCCTAGCTCTACTGCAGACTGAAAAGTAGCTGGTCTTGCTGTCCTGACAAATCCCCTAACTTGTGGTGCTAAACCCCAAATGTACCTTCCGATCCTTTTAGTCTCAGGGGTAACCAAGTATGGCACAAGCAGCGCCATCTCATTGAATCGATTTATATATTTGGTATGGTCCAAACCAACCATTTCATGTGCTAGAAATTCCGCTTCGATTCTTTCCAGTTCATTAATCGGGCAGAATTTTTCAGTAACAATATCCTTAAAATCTTTCCACTTCATGGCCTTAATGGCGTTTCGCCCCTAGTCTTGACAATGGTGTTCCACCAGGTTAACGCAGATCCCTTTAGAGAGTGAGTTGCATATTTCACCTTGTTATCCTCCTTGCAATCACTGATATCTAGCACTGCCTCCATATCCTCCAACCATCTTATTGCTCCTACAGCACCATCCCTTCCTTCAAAATCTTTGGGCTTGCAGGCCATGAAGGTCTTGTATGAGCATCCCTTTCGTTCTTCTGTTTCTACTTGTTCGATCTCTGGCCCTCCAGCTTCGTGAGCATTTTCGTTTTGGTTTTCTGTATTCATATCTGCCCTGATTTGAGCTGCAATAGTTGGTATTGCATTCTGGATATGCCTAGTGATAAGATCAGTCATTCTGTCTTCCCTGTTTCGGTCTCCTTCATTTCCTCCTGCATTTGGGTTGCCCTCCAGGGGGTTTTCTCCATTTTCAGCATGGTTAACTGGGTTTCCCGGGGGAGGTGGTGGTGGATTCCTTCTTCGTCCAGCTCGCGGATTTGGATTTGCTCCCGTATTGGGTTGACCACGGTTCAGTCGTTGGCTACGTCGGGGAGGCATTCTATTTCATATGTTTCACATATAGAGAAAATTATTGTTATTAGTCTTTATTGAGCAATTAATTAAGTTTTAATATTGTATCATTTTCATAATTAACAAATGTTAAAGAGAAAACAAAAAAAAATATATTTTAGGCAACCAATTCAAATCCATACAATTAAAATCATGCATCCAGAATATCTCATGATGTATCATATCATTACATTCATTTATCATGGCAACCAAACAATAAATCACAGAAACCAAATTTCTCAATGTTTCAAACCCATTCATTACATAAATCAAAATGTTTCACCATCATGTTTCCAATGCACCATCAGGGAAAATATCCCTATCAATCCCAATTTTTTCATAATACATCAAAATTTGGGCATGCAATCCCATTAAACATATTGTCTCATAATACATCAAATGACATAATTCATAATGCTAAGTAAAAATAAAAATCAGTCCCCTAAGTCTTCTTCCTACGTAGTGAATCCCACACAGTTGCAAAGAATCCCTTCTTCTTTGTTGCTTGTCGAGCCTCACGGGACTCCTTCAATTCTTTGCGTGTCATTTCCAGTTGCAGGGTGACTGCTCCTATATGCCTTTGGAATTGTTCAGATAGTTGGGTTTCCTTCTTCTCCTGCTCAAACATAGCAGACCACAGCATGTAGTTCTCTTCTCTCTGTGGGTTGACATCTGCAGCTGTGCTCCTGCTCGGACCCGCCATATCTATCCCATGGCGAGTGGAGTGCCCTAAATGCATGCTATGACGCGCGGGCTGAACCAGATCAGGTTCTCCCATGGTAGGATAAAGGGGTCCACTCCTGGGCATACGAAAAGACATGGAGGCTCCCGGCCTCGCTCCCATAACAGGTGTGGGTCTCCTAACAGGTCCGTCACTAGGTTCAATACGGGGTAAGGGAGGAGACATAGATCTAGTGCGAGACCTACTGGGCGTAGTAGATGCAGCATCATCATACTCCATTGGCTCCGACTCTGATGAAGAGAAGTATGCATCCTCTGGCAGCGGACTATAGTGTTGAGGGAAGCGTCTGTGTAGTTCTTCACGTACCGCAGGTGGAAAATCTCTCCTAGCATAGACTCTAGGTCGGTTGGACGATCCTCCATTGCTGAGACCGTTTCCTTTAGCGTCCATTTCCTGCAATGACTTGTTAGTAACATCACATATTTCAAATTATTATTTAGTCCTAAAATATTAACCTCTTCCTCCTAAGCATCCTACCCTAAATTGTCCCAAATCTTACGGTTATAGTCTTAGGTATACTAAGGCACCTCATTCTCTATAACCTTGGGCTCTGATACCAACCTGTCACACCTCAATCTGAGGGGATTAGGGCATGACGATTGATTTCAAATCATTTAACTAACTTTGCGGAAGCATAGTTTAAATAATTCATAGCCCAAAGCAAACTAAAGCAAATAAAGTCTCAAACACACAACAATTGTCCAAACTGCCACGCAGGGCCCAATAAAACATAATTCAATAACATAAATTGTTTTTCAATTAACTCCATTCTAAAGCCACACTACGCCTCTAGAAGCTCATCCAGTTCTCCTACTCTTACCAATTCAACCTGAAAGACATGCTAAAATACGTCAACTAAATAGTTGGTGAGAACATGAGTTTAATAATATGACACAATAGTAACAATAAGTATAACATGTGATAATTCAATAACAATACAACCAACCCTGCTCCATGCGCGGGCGTTTGCCTCATACACTGTTAACCCACAACATGGTCAATTCCAATTTAACTTCCCAATTCCGAGACCCGTTCCTGCTCTCGGTCATACATGTATCATAAAGAATATATGCCACAACGGTTGACAATAACCTCAGTGGGGTTTCAACCTTACTTTTACAAGGCCACCCTTTCGGGCCACTGTGCGTGGGGGATTCCCCAAGTAGTACTACCCATATACTCACCGGCTCTCCTTATGAGTTCATGGTTGTAAATTATGTTTAATGTCTAGGGGAAGCAATTTATATGAAACGGACGTTCATTATCACATAAATATAATTTTATAAACAGTTTATGGAGCATGCTTTCAGTATCCCAAAACAGTAAAAAGAAAAGGGATCACATGAACTCACCTGCAACTGATGTTTGGTTATCTGACGATTGTAGGGATTGTTGGTAAATCTTGATTGGTTCACTTGCCTAGTGTATGTTTAGATTTTAGTAAATATTCATGCCATAAATATTGATGTGATATTGTTTTTCATTCAACAATATTTTCAAGTGTTCAAAATCTTTCGTGTTTAACAATTACTCATGGATTTAGGTTTACATATTTATATGTTTTTTCCCCATTAATTTTTATTAGTAAAGGGTCTGGGTAAATTTTTATTTACTCATTCCCTACTATTTTATATTAACCACTTGTATCAAATATTGTTTTTATATGTTTAAAATCTTCAAAAATTCACAGATAATGATTCTCATCACTAAAAATTCCGAAAATATTTATATAGTCTCATACTGGTGTTATTTAACTCCTGTAAAATTTTCAGAATTTTTAAAGCTCGTTTACTATTTTAAACAGTTTTAAACATTTTAAATACCATTAATATTATAATAAATATTTCCCGATATATAAAAATTACTAAACTTTTTATATAGTAAAAAAATCATGTTCTTCGAATACTTTAGTAATTTCAGAATTTTAGGAGGTCATTTACTATTTAAAATGATTTTTGCACTATTTAATATATTAAATAACAAATAAATACTTAACAGACACTAAAAATTACCATATTTTTACTGAGACCTCTCAGTATTATTAGAATACTGGGAAAAATATTTACTTCATATTTTTGACAGTAACAAATTAAATTCGTATTTTTAACCTTTACAAACGTTTTAAATGTCGATTAATTAGTTTAAACTATAAATTTTTAGTTTCAATATTTTTCCCAGGCCTTCTAACTATATTCATACCGACTTAAATTGTACTTAGGATTTTTATCACTCAGGAGCTATTTTTGATGATTTTATCAAGATTTATAGGGATTTTAATAACTCTATAACTTATTTTAGACATAACAATAAATACTCAAACTTTTTGAGTGTTATCCTAACATTATTATAAGCCTATTTAATTTACCCATTCTGTCCAGAAAGCTGTTAACAAGATTTTTGATATTTTACATACTTATAAGCCTTAGAAATTGGGTTTTTGGGTCAAGATTTCCAATATACATATCTATCATCAAAACCCAATCTTTTATACAATATTTCCGACAATAAAATCACATCTAGACCTGTTCAAAATTTCGTGACATCTACATTAGCATTTTAAGGTTGTATTTACCATTTTTACATACATGCATGCATAGATATTACCCTTTTTAAAGAGTTGTGAGTCATACCCTTATGTTGTGAACTTGTGAATAACGTTTCCATGAAGGTTGTGGGCTGTTAAGACATGTAGAAAGCGTAGAATGGATTTAGAGTTCATGCTACATACGAAAATGGAAGTTATGGGTTTCCAAGATCATGATATTACACATGTAAAACTTGCATGTGTATGGATACGTCTAGGTACTCATCTCCCATAGTTGTGAGTGTTTTTGTTTATATTGAAATCGATTCTAAGAATGTGTAAAGGTTCATTTAACGAAAATCATAGCTTTTGTTAAGAAAATGTCGAATTTGCACACATGCATGTACATGCATGTGTGTTTTCGCAACTTAGAAGTTCTTGGCCCTCATTTTAACGGTTCAAAGTGTCAAGGAAAAGTGTTTTAGGGCTGTTCACGAGTTGTATGGGAAAAGGAGTAGATAGAACAAGATTTTCGAGCTTTAGAGACTCACTAGCTAACCTTTGTGTCGAATGTAACCCTTGAACTCGAGATGGTCTTGTGTTGTGACCTCCAAACCGTAGCAAGACTTGCGGGGGAGGGCTGAATTCATGGAGCTCCAAGAGAAGAGAGGAGAGAGTGAAATTTTTGAATTTGTGAAAGTGAAGAAGGATGAGTGAGGTGTGTGTGTGTTGGCCGAATAAAGAGGGGAAGGGAGAGAAAGATGAGGGGCGGTTGTGGTGTAAGAAAAGGGAGGAAGAGGGTTGGTCAAATAGGGAGGTGGATTAAGAGTTTTGTTTTACATGCTTGTTTTAATGTGTGAGTGTGCTGAGAATAGAGAGAAACATATATGTGTATGTGTATCATACGTATATATGCATGCATATCTGTATATGTGTCGTGTATATGCATGTGTATATATGATGGTGATGTGTGTGGAAAAGAGTAGAGAGTATTGCTATTGGTGGTGATAGGAGGTGTGATAAGATTGTTTGAGAAGGAATATATATATATATGTGTGTGAGTAACCGTGTGTGTATATATAAATACTATATATTTTATATAATTTCTTGTGTGTGTCACGCATGCATGTATATATATATATATATTGTTATGGATCGTGAATATATATATATATATATATATGTAATATAAAGAGTGTTATTTAATTTATTTAGCCTCAATAAACCTATGTATGTATGTATACTTGAAATGTGTACATGTATATACATATTGGTTTATGTCGTGTATGAAATGTAATGGGTAGTGTTTTAAATAGATTAATCTATGCATGCAAATAAATATGGTTGCATGTTCCTATAATCATCTCAATGAATAATTATAATTTATAAATATGTGTGTGTATGTCGTGATATACATACAAATTTTAATATGATAATTATTTATTAGAAGTAGTTTTGCATTAGATAATATAATTATCATAAATTTAAGCATGCATAAAAACATATATATAAGAATATGTGAAATCATTGTTTCGCTTTATTTTCACTCGTTGTGTCACAAGGGTATATATATATCATTATGTTTCATAGAAGGATTCTTGTTTCTAACCTTTATGGCATGGGTATTCTATTGTTCTCAACTAATGACATAATTTCTCTACTTAATGTTTCTAAGAAGTGTGTTTATCTAAATATATTAACAAAATGCATCGTAATTAAAGTTTTAATATAAACCTGATTCGTGTGTTGTCACAGTTATATTATATGCGGGTTCCTACCAAAGCTGACAGTGGTGCCTCCCGCCATGTCTATCACAAGTTAATACTCTAGTATGTTTGTAAAAACATATGTAAACACTTTGAAATATGTTGTTTGTGCATAAATTACCATTTATGCCATTTTACCCGAATAAAGTTTCCTAAAATAGTAAGTTTTCGTTTAAAAGCATGTTTTCACAAATCCGAGTTTCCAATATGTTTAAAAATCATTTTTAAACATAGTTCAATGCTCACAAATCATCAAAACATCTTAAAACATCAAAAGCCCTCTTTTGATTTACAAAAGTTTCCATATTTAGTAAGTTTATACAAAATCATGCTTTTCACAAAATCAATTATCCAAATGTGTTTCTAAACACTTCAATATGCTTTTGACAACATCTAGACATGTCTAATATGTCTAGATCATCAAAAATCTATGACTTGCAACATAAAAGTTTCCTTTTATGGAAAGTTTTCCAAAATCATCATCAAATCAAACATAACTCAACCAAAACTCGAATCTAACATTTCTAAACTATAAAATCAGTAGATCTACAACAAATACACATCAAATCACCAACAAATTCGTGTACAATAGCCACATGGAGTTGCATGTGGTCAAAGACACTTGCATGTGGGTTTCTAGCGCTTGCATGTACGATCTAACTATTAATAAGCAAGTAAAACTACCTTAGAGCAACAAATCCAAGCTAGAACAGCTTCTGATGATGGCAAGCTACTGGTTTGATGGTCGTTCAACCTTCTTGACGGTTCTTGACACCTTCCTTGAGCTCCAATGGCTTCCAACACAAAGGAATAGCTTCCAAAGTGATTCCAGGGAGTTCAAGTGCTGATTACCGGAGGTTTTGGTCGATTTGCAGGGGAGAAGCTCGGTGATTTGGGGTAAAGGCCGAACAAATGAGTTGAGGATGGTTTTTAAAAATATTTTGATCTGCATGGCCTTCGCGTACCGTAAAGCCCGATCTGGAAACTTATTGCGTACCGCGATGTAATTCGGGAGTCCCGACTCCCGTTTTTTCGCGTGCCGCGAAGCCTTTCGCCATGGGTTCCTCGCGTACCGCGATGGACCCATTTACTTGTTTTTTGATTTCGATGATTCGATTTAGCTCGTGCTTGATTCCTAACGTTTATCCTAAACATCCAATGCATGTTTAGCGCATAATACAATAATAACACATAAGTTTGATTGATCACCAACGTTCGTGACACTCGTGTGTGTTTTTCGATAATTCCTGAATTATCTTCGATAGTTTGTGCTCGTGTCTTACGAAGGGTTTGCATGCTTGATTAATCCTAATCAACGTGTGATGCACAATTCAATGATTCCCCGAATTATTGTTTTGTGTTAGTGCTTGTGTTTGCCACACTTGGTTTCCAAAACCAATGTGCACTGTGCAATTCGATAGTTCCTCGAACTATCGTTTCGCAGTTGTTTGTGTTCAACGCATCTAATTAAACATAATTAAATGAAATGCAACAAGTATGAATGTGAAATGTAAAGAATGTAAGAGTCGCAATTTACCTGAAATTGTCGGGTGTCACACTTTACTAGTGTGTTTCTAAGTCTCTCTAACTGGTCTACACTAATTATCCGTTGTAACCCATTATCCCATAGATATTCATATTTTAAACCTTACTTATATAAGGTCTTCATTACACTTATTCTAAATCTTTTAGTTGATAAATCATTAATAAAATCAATTTTAAGTTGAAATCTTTAAGTTAGAAATCATGTAATTTATTTTAAAACATTTTAATTAAAGAATCTTATAAATCATTTCCTTTTTATTAAAACATAAGTTATTTTAAAAAAATGTAAGTTAACATGTTAGACTTAGGTTAATCTCACTCGATTAACTCTAGGTCCTTTACTGAATCCTTGTAATTCGTAGTTCTTGATCGTTCTGGTGTATAATTCACATTAGATCATTTGAGTAAACGATCTAAGTTAGTCATACCATTTTATGAGATCACTAAGGATGGAGTGTTAACATACAATGTCAACAAATCCCCACTTGTTTCTCTAGTTTTGGAACTTATAAGTACTCGTCATGTTACCCTTGATTCGAGTTACCAAAATACAAATGATTTAACCCAGTTGATTTGTAAAACCCATGTTTATGTGTTGAAATAGTTTGATAAAACCTTGATGTTGAGAAAACCTTAGCATTCACAGTTGCTAAAACCATTTTACACTGTTGACCCATAATGAGTTCTCCTTTTCGTTCACCCTAGCCTTGTAGAAACACTTAGGACACAATTAGGGCTGCCGTTCGAATGAAACTTTATTCGTCCACCAAGTTCATACGAAAATGTGGTCCCCCGAATGATTCCTCATGCATGGGTCATTCACATGCATGCATTCATGGTTCGGGCGAATGGAGTAAAGTCCTACGGATGAAAACTCATAAATGGGATGCCATGCGAAGGTACATGAAACCCGACTGAAGTTGTTTGTGCGAATGTAGCTCTATTCGGTTACGTGGGTCATGCAAATAAGGATGGTCATGTGAGTGTAGCTGTCATGCGAGTGAAATGATTGACTGAATAGGGATGGTCATGCGAATGATGATGTTCCTTCGGCACATGAAGTCATTCATATGGATCCATTCGCCCCATGACCCATTCGGCCGAATGGTAACAGCTGATATTCATTCAGCCATGGTGTTGTTTCGGTTTTCCATTTGCACGACTGTGGCTAGGCGAGTTCTTGGTTTCATCCTCATGGTTTCGGACCACCGAAGGTGTTTTCGTAGGTTCCTAACTAGTTGTAAGCTTATTTCGTGCAACTCCTGAAGATTTTGAGAGTTTGGAACCGACCGAACAGTGGGGTTCGAACAAGAGGGGGAAAACCCTAAAATTGGGACTTGGAGCTCAATTTTACCTCGTTTTTGGCAGTTCCAAGCTTGGATCCCTTGTACTTACACGATCTACATGATGTTACGGTTGTTTTGACACCAAAAGCACACGATTTGGTAGAGATTTGAGGTTTCTAGGGTTTTAGATTTTAGAGAGAGAGTTTAGAGAGAGAAAATGACGGGAGAGAGAGGGAGTGAGTTGGTGGGGAAGATGAATGGCATTTATTGCCATTTAATTGTTTAAATCTTTCGGGTGTGTTCGGGTTCGTTCGTTTTCGCTTGATTTCGCTTAAACGTGTGGGTTTTCGGTCGTCTTCGTAACGAAACGTCACGATTTTAAAATTAGAGTTTGTTAATTTATTTTAGGTGGTAATTCCTAGTAAATTAACTAGATTTATTTTGTTTATTTTAATTTTCTTAAAACGTTAGATTTTTCTGTTTAATCGAATCGTACAGTTGTCGCGCGTATTCTTTCGGATCGTCACCCGTACGAACACGAGGATAACTACACTTTTCGATGTGATTTTCTAATTGTTGGACATCATTCATAACGTTAAACTTTCAGATATATTTGTACAGATCGTCACCTATACGAATAATCCGTCCATTTAGCATTCACGTACGACATCCGTTATTGTTTTGTTCTGCAAAATCTCACATACGTCTATACATAATAAAGTCCTAACTAACATTCACGTAATTGTTAAGTGTTCTCAGACAGTTTTTGACTGTTAAACCATGGATTTGTAACATGTTTATGAAATAAATGTGTAATAGCTCTGTGTCAAACATCAAATGATAATAGTATACATGTAACACACATAGTTCGTGCCTGAGTTACTGTGTAAGACATTGTTCCGGTTACGATTCCGGCACTGATGTTACAATAAGATAGTTCAAAAATAAATATGGGGTTCTTAAATAAGAACTGTGGAATTGTCATGTACAGAGGTTGCAATATCACATATAAAAATGTTTAAGTTATATCAAACTTAGAACTCACCAGTTTATACTGAACTATTTTATATTGTGTTTCAGGTGGACCTTCTGCAAAGAGGGAGAAGGGAAAAGACAATATGTAGGATAATGGTGGAGGTGGGCGAGACAACTCGTCAGAAAACCATGTTGATGAATAATCTCCACTGGTTTGAATGGCTACGTATTGTTATATAATACGTAACTCTTTTATTTTGTAAATTTTAATTGTGAAAATTTTGTCTAAAGGTTTGACTCGAATGTATGTTCTGTTATGATTGTTAGTGCATTAAATGTCCCTAGTTCAGCCTTTGTATGATATTTGATGTATAAAGTTTATGTTTTCAATGAAATCAGTCTTTCTATATTGTTCTTAATGTTTATTCTAGTTTATATGTGTTCGATTATGTTTAACTTTGATTATATATGTCTTATAGACCCATTCGGACAAATGACCCTAAGAATGAGGTCGTTCGGCCGAATGGACGCTTACAAAATGACTAGGGCGATCGAATGAGTCATCCGCATGACTCATTCGGTTGACCAAGCTCATTCGGTTGAGCCATTCGCCAAATGAGTTGTTTCGGCCACTCATTCGGCCGAATGAGTACAATCTATATATACTTGTTCAAACAGATTCAAACCTAACTTTTCCCGAGCCCCTCTCTTCCCATAGCACTCTAGTGTCAGACCCTAAGGGTTTTGAGCTGTTCTTGCCTGTCCAACTTCGATTCTCATCCTGTGGTGTTCTATCTTGATTCAAATGTTCATCCCTCACCTTTGGATCTCCACGAGAGCTGTTGGTTTTGATTAGAAAACCCTGGAATAGGATTCCGCACTATTCCGAATGAGCCGTTCATCAGAACAGGTAATCCTAATATCCCTCATTCGCCCGAATAATCTTCATTCGCCGAATAGCTCTCTTTCGGTCTACTCTTTCGGTCTTCTGCTCTGTCGGTCGCCTACTCATTCGCCAGTTTCATTCGTTCGGTGCTATTGTCATTCGGTGGTCTAGTCATTCGGACATGAAGTTATTCTGCCCTCATTCATTCGGCTGATACAGTTCATTCACCAATTTCAAGCCAATTCGGTCCCCGACATTCGGCCAAAGCACTGTCATTTGGCCATCAGATTTCAAATTTTTCTAAGTGTTGGACACACTTGTTCTTGATATCATGGAGGACTTAGCTTTTATGGCTAACCAAAATCATCAGATTCAGACTTTATTACTTACTGAGACTTAGACAAGGAACTCTAATAAAGCTCCTAAGCTGCTATCATTAGATGATTACCCTCACTAGAAGTATAGATTCGACATCCATATCAATGGGGCTGATACAAACTTATGGATGATGATAGAGGGTGGTTATCTGAGACCCCTAAATGAAGATGGAACTCCAATGTTAGTCACACGGATGACTGAACCGCAGAGGAAATTAAATGACTATTATAAGAAAGGTTATACTATTCTGTCCCAGTCCATTGCAACTGATATCTTTCATCATTTCAGACAGTTTACATCTTCTAAGTTTCTTTGGGATGCGTTGCGGTAGGGATACGAGGGAAATGATGCATTGTAGAACATCAAGTCCAAAGCTTTAAGGAAGGAGTTTAATAGTTTTATGTATGTGGGAAACGAGTCACTGGATGATCTGATTGCAAGATTGTACCATCTTGAGTGAGCTGTTTAATCATCAGGTCAAGACAACAACTCAAGA
The DNA here is from genome assembly GCA_009363875.1 of Mikania micrantha. Taxonomy (NCBI): domain Eukaryota; kingdom Viridiplantae; phylum Streptophyta; class Magnoliopsida; order Asterales; family Asteraceae; genus Mikania; species Mikania micrantha. The sequence continues at coordinate 20,752,784 of CM018685.1, forward strand.
AAAGATTCAGTGCTTGGCAGATGCTTTACCTCCCAAATGGGAGTCATTTCTCATGGTCTTGAAGCAAAATGAAATGATGGCAAGTATGGACATAAAATTTTTATCCAGAAGCCGAAAGAGTTGGAAATTGAGAACAAGTGGAAGGAAAAAACAGTTTCTCAAGTTCGACACCCTTCATTGTGTTATTCTACTCCTACTGTAGAGAGAGCTTCATGCTCCGCTGAAGACAGCCTTTGTCTGTCAAACCAAAGAGGCTCCTGCTCCTAATCAGATTCCTTTCAGTCAATCATCTTCAACCTCTTAGAAAGAAGTTAGTCATCTAGTCACCAGTCTGAAGACAGGCAATTTTGATAAATTGACTGTAGAGGTTGCAAAAGAGCATATGGGGCTTCTGTCTACTCTTGTTAACTCTTATGATGGATTGTTAGCCGGACAGATTGGCAATCCTTACTTGACAAATGATGATTATTCTCAGATAGATCCAGATGACATGGAGAGAATAGTCATCATCTGGGCTCTAGCTAGTGCTGTCAGAAGAGCTAAGGATTTTGTGAGAAGGACTAGAAAAGACATTAACCTTAATAACTATTCAAAATTTGGTTTTGATATGGCATCTATCACTTGCTACAACTGTGGAGATAATGGACACTTTGCAAGACAGTGCAAACAACCAAAGAAGTCAGGCAACAAGAATCCTTTTCAGAATCAGAGATCTTCTGTGTCAAATACAGAGAGAAGACTTGTACCCATTGATGCTCCTGCTCATGCAAGTTCTTCAAATGCAAGAAAAGCTTTGATGGTACAAAATGATGAAGGTGAGAATTGGGATTTCAGATTCAATCCTGATCAGGGAGGACAGGATAAAGCCTATGTTGCTGAAATTCAGAAGACTGATGAATCAAGTGAAGAGAGTACTTCTAAAGAAGCAAAGATCAGTCTAGAGGAATCATCTGGTTCAGAGTCAGAAAGAACTTCAGACTCAGACACTCAAGCAGAATCTGATGCTGATCTTGAAAAACCCGCTACCCAGTTTGCTTTGATTATGAACACTTATGGTACTTCTAAGCCGGATCAGGTATCTGATGAATGTTCTTCTTCTCATTCTAGATGCTTTAACTGTATTGATCTTGACAGTAAGGTCTTGGCTTATCAGAAGCACAATGCTGATTTGATCAGCGATCTCAACCAAATGATTGAGGCAAATAGAAATTTAAAATCTAATGAAAAAGATTTTGAAGATAAAATCAATTTGTTAAACAGACTGTTACATGAGGCTAAGATCGCTGTGCTCAACAAGCAGGATGCAGCTACTTCTTATCTCAACACCAAAAATGAGACTAAGAAGAAACTTTTCATAGTCGAGTGTGACTATGAGACATTAAGCCAGAAGCTCAATAGTTATGAGAGCTCATCTTACATTATTGAGCACCTGATCAGTAATGGGACTGATCAGGATGGGAAGGGTAAGGAAACAAGAAACAATCACTGTCCCCCACCAGTCTTGAACAGCTTTGTAAATTCCCCGAATGACAAAGAGGTTAAGGATTTTCAGGTAAAAACTCCATTAGTTATTGATCCCATTGGGATAATATCTGATGAGGGTTCACCAATGTCTGAGGAATCTTTTGTGGAGGGCGTTGTTGAAGATTGGGTGTCTGATTCAGAGGATGAGTGTAACATCAGTGCCGAAAACGGAACCGGAACAGTGATCGCTACAGTAACTTGCACAGTAACTCAGGTACACACTACGTTAAACTATGTAAATGATATTGACACTTGATGCTCAACACAAAACGGTTATGCTGTTGGTCTGAAATCTGCTTTAAACCTCATGGTTTAATATTTAGAAACACATCAGACAACACAGAAATGACACACAGATGCTTGATTTGATGATACTATGTATAAACATATGTGAGGTTAAACAGAGCAAAACCATAATGGTTGTTGTTACAGAATGCTAAACCGACAAATTATTCGTATAGGTGACGATCTGTACGAATAAATCTGAAAGTTTAAAGTTCTGAAATGATGACAGGAAAGTAGAGAACAAGAATAAAAAAGCCAAACCATCGTGCGCGATGGTGACGCGTTCTGACGAAACGAAAAGGAAAACGATACGAACAATAATAAATTTAAGAAAATATAATATTTTCTATTTTACAATTTTGAAACTCATCAAAAATAAATTAAAAATAAACTCTTCTATTTAAAATGCATGGAATACGCGAAAGAGTAACGAAACGCGCATTTTAATAAATTACGATAAATAATTCAAGAAAAATGAAATTAAAATGTTTAATAGGAATAACCATCTTCAAAACATTCGAAAATAAATCTTTTTTATTTAATTTATAAAAACACGCGCGCAACGTTCCGGAAATACGACAAAAAAGAGAACCGAGCAACCGAAACGAACCCGAATACCCACGGGGTATATAAACCCTAAATGAGTCAAATTCTTCATTTATTACACTTCCTTTCTCTCTCTAAACCCACCAAACCGTCATATATCTCTCTCTCTAAATTCAACACTTTGAATCCTCATAACTCCTTCAAATCTTGGTGAAATCTTTTGTTTTTGGTGTCCACGCAAAGGTCTCGAGTTCCTCCACCACAAAGTACAACCGATATGTGGATTTATCTGGCCATTTTTGTGGTATGAAGCATTGAAAGTATGGAGAATAAGGTTTTGTCGCCCTTATTCCCAACCTAAACCTCCCATCAGTTAGGGACCCTACATACACGCATCTCACGCCTTAGAGGACCGATCTGTGTATAGTAAACCCACGGGAACAGCCAAGCCACAGGAGGAAGCGTGATGAGGGTGAGGATCTATAGGGTTCATGGAAGGCGGTGGCTGAACTAAGGTGGACGAACCTTTTGGGTTCTAAGGAGCCGAACCTTGGAGGCTGGCGATCCTTGAGCATAGGACGAAACTATGCATGACGAACCCTCCCTCTCACGAACCTGGAAACTAGTATGCTAGACGAACCCTCCCTCGCACACGAACCCTTGAGTGCCCGAACCTAATATGCTAGACGGACCCTCCCTCTCACGAACCTGGAAACTTGGACTAACCAGGGCTGCCGAACCTATGAGCTGGGCTAACTCTAGGGGCGAACCTTCACACTACCTGCGATCCAGCTTACAGGCATGACCAGTAAACCCTGGTATCATCAGTCGAACTCTGCTTCCATTCAGGCGAACCTATGCACTGAATGTTCACAAGCCGAACCCTAGCTCCCTATGCTGGCCGAACCTGTGCTTAACCACCATGAGCCGAACCTTTGAGATCAACGAACCCTACCCATGCGAGCACCGACTCTAGCCGAGCCATCTTTGGATCAGGGACCTACGAACCTTAGCTTATTTGGCCGAACCTTTTGATAAGTCCTTGTGGTTGAACCTAGGGTTAAACATCATGAACGTACCCCCTTTAATCAGCCGAACCTATGGGTGTATTGATAATAGGTTCGCTAGGAATGTGACCAAACCCACACACTAATGGCCCAACTGGGTATTTCGGCCCATATCACTTTGGGTGGTCCATGGTCATAGTTGGAACCAATAAGCCATCACATGCACGGCCCAATCCGATTGCTTCGGCCCAAAACCTTGACCTTTGGAACCACCTATTCGGCCCATGTTGATTTCCTTGGCCCAAGAATAGATCCCCATCCGGCCTATGTGATAAATTCGGCCCACACAGCTACTACGGATCCAAGATAATTGGCCTAAGCCCATTCACACAACCAAGCGGCCCAATTACACATAAGTTAGGCCCAAGGCCCATAGCATCCGGCCCATCATGACTCATTCGGCCTAAAGAACAGATGATGAGAGAACGCTTTAAAGCAATATTAATGCTTACTTGTTTGGGAATTTATAACTTGAATTACTATAAAGGAGATAGTGTTTAAACTATTGAATTTCCTAAAATCCTAAGGCTTGGTTCCTCAAAATATTCATAATTGAGGGCAAGGATCAAATCAAATGAACAAGGCTAACCTTTAAAAACAAGTAACTTAGGGTCAAATGAGGATTTAGACTTACAAATGTTAGCCTACTTTAGGGCTAACACAAACACGAACATGAATTATTACAACTTGTACTCATAAGTTGCAAACAACATGAACTCAACACAGAATCATGAATACTACTACAAACACAACAAAGAGCGCGTGTATTCTTTATTTTACTTAGTCAACCACTTCAAACATAAGGTGAGTTCATTTGTCCCTTTTCAAACTATTTTGATTTTTGCTTCGGGACTGAGAAGTATGTTATACATTTTAAAGAAATGTTTTAAATGATTCATAAATACTTTTATACTTAGTCATGATGCTAGTATTGATGCTTAATACACACACACTCTAAATGCTAAAAGCTAGGTTTGTTGAAAGTGCTAAAGCTTAATACACTGGACCTAAATACTTATGCTAATGCTATATGCTAAATGTAACATGCTAATACTAATTAGTAATGCTAATTGCTAAATACTTATGTTAATTCTAATGCTACCGGCTACATGCTAATACTAAATGCTAATGCTAGGTACTAAATACTTATGCTAATACTATATGTTGAATGCTACATGCTAATACTGAATACTAATGCTAGTTGCTAAATACTCATGCTAATGCTAATGCTAATGCTACAAGCTACATGCTAAATTAAATGCTAATGCTAATGCTATGAACTACATCCTACATCTGGATTCTAATGCTAATGCTACAAGCAACATGCTAAATTAAATGCTAATGCTAATGCTATGAACCACATGCAACATCTCCATGCTAATGCTAATGCTACAAGCTATATACAAATACTAAATGAAAATGCTATAGGCTGACAATAAATGCTAATTCTACATGCTAACACTAAGACTATATGAAAACACTACATACCTTGATGCTAAATGATTGGAATGCTCAGAATGCTTGAAACTATATATGCTTATTATACTTGCCATGCTAAAGAAATGGATGAGCCTCTTAGTTCTTGCCCTACTAGTTGTGAGGATGGTACTTGTGCACAAGATACATAAATGCTAATCTATCTGAATGCTACAAACTTGTATGCTAAAACTATCGACTATGGTAGAACATACCAAATTGGCCTCTTAGTGCTTGCCATGGGGTGTTCTTCATAGTTGGGACTTGAAGGATCAAACTGTTGGCCTCTCATTGCTTGCCATAGGGTGACCTTCATAGTCAGGACTTTGAGGAGTAGACTGTTGGTCTCTCAGTGCTTGCCATACAGTGATTCCTCAATGTCCACTCATGCTATAAACTTAAACATAATGCTAAAGCTACAGGCTATTATAGAATGGACCAACTTGCCTCTCAGTGCTTGCCAGGGGGTGTTGTTTGTAGCTAGGACTATTGTAGATCGGACCGTTTGGCCTCTCAGTGCTTGCCAAAAGGGTGTTCTCCATGGTCAGGATTCTGAGGAGTAGACTGATGACCTCTCAGTGCTTGCCATACAGTGATTTCTCATTTTCCACTAATGTTGTAAACTTAACAGAATGCTAAAGCTATGTATGAAATGGATGGTAGGTAAGACGCTTAATTATCATTAACATCAATGTCCTGTGTGACTTAGTATGTGGTGGGACGAAGTCTGGGCGGGTTGTAGGCTCGACTCAGGGGTATGCCCTATATATAAGCATACCGAGTTGGATGATACAGGTGGTGTTAATGACATTAAGGTTGTTACCGAAGGGATTTGGGAATGCTATTGGGTAGATAACTTAAACTTCTAAACATGATGCTTAAATCTATGATGGAATTGAATGGTAGGTAAAATGCTTAATTATCATTAACAGCAATGTCCTATGTGGCTTAGTATGTGGTGGGACGGCGTCTGGGTGGGTTGTAGGCTCGAATCAGGGGTATGCCCTATATATAAGCATACCGAGTTGGATGATACAGGTGGTGTTAATGAGGTTAAAGTTTTACCGAAGAGGTTTGCAAAACTATTTTTCAAATACTAAAACTATATGAACTCACCAACCATTGTGTTGTCTTTGTTTACTTACATTCTCAGGTGATGCACAGGAATAGGCTAAGGCTTCAGGATTGCATGCTAGGCTGCCCAGATAGAGGACCTAGTTGACTTTTAAAAGCACATATTTTGTTATTGACACGAATCACTTTTGATGTCTTGTACAGTTACAAGATAGAAAACATTTGATTCTTTTGATAGGTTTACCGGTTTAAATTACCAAACATTGACACTTGTAATTTAACTTTGTAATCCTAGTTTAATGTTATATTGTGCTTAGTTATTCTTAACATTGATCCTATGTAAACAATCTGATCATCATGATTATCACTCACGATATCGCGCCATGAGAACCTTCCACCCGGCGGGGAAATCGATCCGTCCCGCCGGCTCAGGGTGTGACAGATTGGTATCAGAGCTCAAGGTTATAGAGAATAATAGGTCATTTACTTAAACAGTTTGGCCTAGACTATAACTTAGGGACCCTCACGTAGAGAACATAAGATTTAGGGTTGCATTGTGTCTTCTGCGTTCGATCATTGCACTAACCAATATCTTTTGGTTATGATCAGAATGTCGCCCAGAAGACAACCGACTCCACAAGCCTCTGCACCTCACGCATCGACACCTACACCATCGGATTCACTACTGCCACCTCCTCCTCCTCCACTAGACCCTCCTCCGAATCCGAATGTACCTCCAGTTCTCTATCCTGCTACCGTTGCTTTGGCAAAGCTTCTGAGCAGCCAACTGACAAACCAACTGAAAGATGTTATCCCTGAGATGATTAACAGGATTCAGGGACACGGCAACAATTCTGGTCACACTACGGGAGAAGCTAGTGGAAACACTAGCCATACTTCTGACTGTTCCTACAAGTCATTTATAGGATGCAAGCCACCAAGCTTTACTGGTGTCGAAGGAGCTGTTGGACTGATCCAATGGCTAGAGAAAATGGAGACCACCCTGGACATAAGTGGTTGTCCGGAACATGAAAAAGTTCGCTATGCAGCTGGGTGTTTTAGCAAGCGAGCTTTAACATGGTGGAACTCCCAAATCAGACCAAGAGGCAGGGATGAAGCAATTGCAATGCCTTGGGCAGAATTCAAACTCCTTCTGAGGAACAAATTTTGTCCGAAGCATGAACTACAAAAGCTAGAAGTGGAGCTCTCAAACCACGTGATGAAGGGAGCCGATCATATGACTTTTACCACTCGTTATCATGAACTGGTAGCCTTGGTGCCAGAGATGGTGACAACACTAGAAAAGATGATTGATCGATACGTAGCAGGATTACCCTTCTGCATTCAAAGTATTGTGCTGGCTACGTATCCTGCAACTCTGGAGTTAGCCATCTCTCTTTCAGCTAAACTTACTAGTGTGATGGTAAAGTTAGGAGTTTTGAAAGATGAAACGGGGAAAGCTAAGGAGGAAACAACAAGGAAGCCCGAGCACCACCAAAGGAAAAAGCAAAAGGTCGTCAAAAACTATGCGATGGCCACTCCTCTGAGACAAACTCCTGTAGCACCTGCTAATACTACACTCAAGAACTATGTGGGAATGCATCCTCAGTGTGCACGATGCAAATTTCATCATCCTGCTATGATGCAATGTAGGAAATGCAACAACTGTGGCCGACTAGGTCACCGGACTCAACAGTGCCGCGCTCCAGCCACACAAGCTGCAAACAATGCTGCGGTGGCAATTCCTCCACCACAAAATCCTGGCAATCATAACAACAACAATCGGGGATGCTATAATTGTGGAGAACTAGGTCATTTCTCCAGGGACTGCCCGAAGAGAATGCAACCAGTAGTTCAAGCACCTCGTGGGAGGGTATTTATGATTGGAGCCGCTGCAGCACGCCAAGACCCAGAGATGGGTACTGGTATGTAGTACCTCTTTACTCATAAGTCTTTGTTTTATTTTAATACTAGTAGGAATAAGAAATTATCTTGTCCCTATTAGTATAAGCACATAGGTATTCCATGAAAACTTAGAAATTCTTTTATTGCGGTAGAAACAACGAAAGAACCCTTGGTTAATTCATATAACATACGTAGGAAACCACAGCTAACACTAAGGTTGTGTAACCGTTAATGCTCCTAGCATCAATGAGTTTGAACAAAGCAAAGATTTAGCAAGGCATAGCAGTAAGACAACTATGAGCAATAAGGCGAGCAAAACTACGAGGCCATACATGGGAAATCCCAAACACGACCCAGAGTTTATTTGGGAGCGTGGGGACATCACACCAAACAAAAGTCTCTCCACTGCTTACAAAGAAAGTGGTACCGATAGTAACTTTCAAATTTCGGGACGAAATTTCTTTAACAAGGGAAGACTTTAACATCAGTGCCGGAAACGACATCGGAACAGTGATCGCTACAGTAACCTGCACAGTAACTCAGGTACACACTATGTTAAACTATGTAAATGCTATTGACACTTGATGCTTAACACAAAACTATTACGCTATTGGTCTGAAATCTGCTTTAAACCTCATGGTTTAACAGTCAGAAACACATCAGACAACACAGAAATGACACACAAATGCTTGATTTGATGATACTATGTATAAACATATATGAGGTTAAACAGAGCAAAACCATAACGGTTGTTGTTACAGAATGCTAAACCGACGAATTATTCGTATAGGTGACGATCTGTACGAATAAATCTGAAAGTTTAAAGTTCTGAAATGATGACTGGAAAGTAGAGAACAAGAATCAGAAAGCCAAACCATCGTCATGGTCATTCGAATGACAATTCGAACGAATACGCGCGATGGTGACGCGTTCTGACGAAACGAAAACGAAAACGATACGAACGATAATAAATTTAAGAAAATATAATATTTTCTGTTTTACAATTTTGAAACTCATCAAAAATAAATTAAAAAGAAACTCTTCTAATTAAAATGCATGGAATACGCGAAAGAGTAACGAAACGCGCATTTTAATAAATTACGATAAATAATTCAAGAAAAATGAAATTAAAATGTTTAATAGGAATAACCATCTTCAAAAGATTCGAAAATAAATCCTTTTTATTTTATTTATAAAAACACGCGCGTAACGTGTTGCGGAAATACGACAAAAACGAGAAACGAGCAACCGAAACGAACCTGAATACCCATGGGGTATATAAACCCTAAATGTGTCAAATTCTTCATTTATTACACTTCCTTTCTCTCTCTAAACCCACCAAACCGTCATATCTCTCTCTCTCTAAATTCAACACTTTGAATCCTCATAACTCCTTCAAATCTTGGTGAAATCTTGTGTTTTTGGTCGTAAAGGTCTCGAGTTCCTCTACCACAAAGCACAACCGATATGTGAATTTATCTGGCCATTTTTGAGGTATGAAGCATTGAAAGTCTGAAAAATAGTGTAACATTTGTGCATATAGTCATGTAGTTGTAAACAGTATTAGAACAGTGTTTATTCATGGTTCAGTTCATCAATGTGATTCGTATGTTCAAAATGTGTGCTTGTGTGTTACAGGATCTTAGTAATCAGAAAACAAGTATGTATTATTTAATTACAGTCGATTTCACTAGGCAAGAACAGTAACTTGTTATATCGAAACAGTGGTGGGCAGCGAGAGTGAGCCCTATACATATACTGCGTTCGGTGTAACAGGTTAGTGTTAGTGCGTAGTGTCGAGACGAATAGTATAACAATTAATTAATTCAACAAAGATCGTAATCTGTAAGCGAGACTGAGTATAGTTATGGGTGACGATCCATAATAATACGAATGTTGAACTTATAATTATGATTAAACGACTTTAAATATTTTAATACGATCGAAAAACGTACGCGATTGCGGGTATACACGTAATTGTGAATGTTTAACGATCCGACAACACACGAAGAGTAAAAATAATTAAATTAATTATTTTATATTTTTACAATTTTGAAATTCATCATTTTAATGAGTTTAACAACTCTTTTATTTTAAAACCGCGTAAAATACGCGTTACGTTCCGGAAACGCGAACCGAGCGACCGAAACGAACCCGAATACCACCCGGACTATAAAAGCCTTGAACAAGGCTTAAACCCTCATTTATTTCACCTACACCACTTTCTCTCACTAGAAATTCGGCCAACCCTTTCTCTCTCTAAAAACTGAACTTTAAACGCTCGTATCTCGCTCGTTTCTCAACGGATTTCGGAGTTTTTGGTGTCCACGCGTAGCCCACAACATTCTCTGCAAGATTGTACAAGAAAACAGTGGATTTAACTGGCCAAAATCAAGGTATAATCGAAGGAAGTTTCGGAAAAATAGGGTTTTCATGTGTGTTTTTGTAAAAACCCGATCCAAAGCCGGTTCTAGCCCCTCATTCTTGTTTTCGCACCTTTAGCAAACATCTATGATGTGATTTGAACCTAGATCGTGGCTTAGAATTGAAGTTTTAAAAGAGGCGAAGTTGCAGGTGAACAGGTTCGTGGTGTTCTTGGAGCCGAACCCTAAAAGGTTTCCTGGCCGAACCTTGTTCAGCTCCGGCGAGCCTGTAGCCGAACCTCTGGACTGCGCGAACCTTAGGGCGAACCTTTGCATGGTTCGCTGAGGATCGACGAACCTTCATGCATCATCAACCACAGCCGAAGCCTACATGGTTCGTGAACGTACCAGCCGAACCCTTATGCATGTGAACGAACCATTTAGTGAGACGAACCCTTAGACGTTGAACGAACCATAGAACCATCATGAGCCGAACCTTTGAACACATTATTCTGGACGAACCATTTGGCCATAGGGCCGAACCTTGGCTGGAGCCAAAAGGTTCGCTGCCCAAAGTTGGCAGCCGTAAACCTTCGGCCCAATCCCACCATATCCGGCCCAACTCCACAAAGCAACTTGACCCATAGATGGAACTAAGCCCAATTAAGTTGTACATGACCCAATTGGAATCAAATCGGGTTAATAATGTGTTGGGGTGTTGCAAGGCCTAATTTCATGTTGTTGGGCCAACATCACATCCATTGGGCCTAACACCACATTCATTTGGCCCATCGTGAACCTAAGTGGCACATGGACCTGATTCAAGAACCATTGTGGTTACATAGGTTCAAAGCATATTATTGAATCATAACTTGACAATTGTGAATTAATCATTAATGGTTAAGTGTAACTTAACCGTTCATGGAATTAATTCACAACACAAAGACTTAAACATTTGAACAGCTTTTCACAACTCATGTTAACAAATGGTTTATCAAACACTTAAACAAATGTGAAGCAAGCATTTTGTTGTACAAAAGATCATTACACAAGTTTCTTGAACCCATGATCAATCAAGTAATCAAGTTAAACAAGTTCAAGAGAACACAAGTCAATCAATGAATCAAAGTCTATACAATTATAAATCCTATATCTTATGTATGATTACAATGTTATAGGAAACAATTAGAAGTCCTGTTTGCTACTTGCTATCTGTTTTAGTTCAGAGTCTACTGCAGACAGGTGAGAACTTTAGCCCCTCTTTTACTGTTTTATAACTGTTTTGGGGTGGAACACGTGATCAAAAAACGCTATTTCAATCTTGTTTCATTGCACAGTTTATGTGTATTCATAAACATTACAGGTTATCTTATGAATCCAAGTGATTCTTCAACTGTTTAAGGAATTGTCAACTGTTTTAAAGGAATTATTCACTATTAAACCCTTATTACTAAAAAGGATTTTATAATGTTTTCTTGAAATGTTTTATAACAGTTTTACTCAAATGTTCTTTTAAAGGATAAACATTTTTAAATAAATGATTTCATAAACTCTTTCTTTTGTTAAAAAACCTTGTTGTTACACAAGGTCACTATATCATGGTATTCAAAGCAAGTGGTTCATTTTGTGGTATTCAAATCAAGTGGTTCATTTTGTGGTATTCAAATCAAATGGTTCATTTCATGGTATTCAAATCATATGGTTCACATCATGGTAATCAAATCAAGGGATTCATTTTCATGTTACATAAACAAAGGATTCAACTCGTGGAGTTAAATCCAGGTTTTCAATAAGACATTAACACATCCGGTTAAAGTAAGATTCATAAACATGGTGTCCATTGTTGTAAACAAACTTATAAACCCATCAAGTTTCATTGTCGTTAGTACTGGGTGATCACAACAAGGGAAAGCGGACTCATTGTTTCTTATCCAGGATGGAGTTAGCTTTTAAATCTGTTTTAAAAGCTAACTGTAGGTCTGGTGTCATTGTTTTCTTATCCAGGATGGAGTTGGCTTTTAAATTTATTTTAAAAGCCAACTGCAGGTCTGGTGTCATATGGTTATCAAAACTGCTGACGTATTATCTAACTCCAAACGTGGTTTGGGACTTGATATTATTGGCTTTCGTGCGAACAGTGATTGGACTGTTTACACTTATTTTCTTACTTGATGTTAGTTTGGGTTACAGCTCATCCGTGTGAATCTTATGATGCTTTAACTTACCTATGTCTTATATCATATAACTCATGTTTACAAATGTTTAAACCTATTGTTCTCACCAACTACGTCTGTAGTTGACAGTTACTTTTCACGTGTTTCAGGAAATCAGGTTTAAGACAATCTCAGGGACAACTAAGGAGACCATTCTAAGATAGAACAAGATGAAGAAACATGCTAGGATGGATTAAAAACACACTAAATCCTGATTGTTTAATTGTCTTGTTTGAAGTCTTATTTTGTAACCATATTTTGGGTCTGTAGTTGTCTTACTTTGGTAGATAGTTGTCTGTAACTAAACAATTGTCTTAACATTATGAAACATAGTAATCCATTGTGGTTGTTCTTATTCAATACTGTGCATGATTCAACTAATCATACGTCACCGCGCCGTGGATTCCGCACGCGGCGCAGGGGGTGGACAGGTGGTATCAGAGCCAAGGTTGTAGAGAACTAGGAAAAACCCAATGTTTAATGACCTAGACTATAACCTAAGCTACCCAATAGGACTAAAGTGCTATAGGCTTGAGGATACTTAGGATCTAAGTAACTTTAAGTAAGCATTAAGTCTACATTAAGCTTGAAAGATCTTAGGACATTTTACTAAGATTAGATATCGAGTCAAGGAATTTGAATCGGAATTCTATAATTTTAGAAAACCGAATTAAATTCTCACACATATTGCATTAAGGATTTCAGAGGCAAGGATCTGTATTCTTAGTATCCTTGATCTGAAATTCTCACACAGAGATCATTATAGAAATTCAGAGGCAAAGATTTTGTAGTTTCAGTATCTTTGATATGAATTTCTTGTCATATTCATTATGGGATTTAGAGGCAAAGATTGTTATTCTTTGATCTAAAGTCCTTGTCATATTCATTATGGGATTTAGAGGCAAAGATTGTTATCTTTGATCTAAAGTCCTTGTCACATTCAGTATAGGAATTCAAGGTCAAGATCTATTAATTTAGATTCTTGATTTGAAATCCTTGTCATATTCACTATAGGAATTCAAAGGTCAAGATCTATTAATTTAGAATCTTGATTTGAAATCCTTGTCCATTGTTATCATTGTTATCATTATCAGGTGTCATTATCATAGGAACTTTATAACTTTGAATCTGTGTAACAGTATTCTTTAGTTGAAGTTCTCATAAGAGATCATTATACTCGATACTGTAGGTATTGAGAACCTAGGTTAATTAACCTAGGACACATATACAGAAACCTAAGGTTTAATTTCAAAGTAAATTAAGAACCATGGTTTACATAATCATAATCATAGTCACAGAAAAAGAGAAATCATGAAACAATCATAATCAATCAACAGTGGAATCTTAGCCCCAAATATAGACGACGGATTAACGCTGATGTGTTGAGGTAAGTGGTGGGTCGGTGAGAAGCTTACCCTATATATAAGCTTATTTCAGTATGTTAGGGGGAATCCGCGTTTGTATTTGGAGTGAGGATTCGGGATCAACTGGACACATGGATCATTAGTCAAAAACACATGGGATACAAACATTTGGGAAACAATCATTGGTGAATCAAATCATAGTGCAATTCAAACTTGGATGAACCAAACATTATGGTGAATCAATCAAGTTGTGAACATTCTGTAAATGTAAACCTTAAGTGAAATTCTTAAGTGATTACATCATTAGTACTTACTGACATAGGTAACACAGGAAAATGTAGAACACACGTATGACTTAGTTCTACATGTTAACAACTGTTAGTAGGTGCACGCATAACATAATCATAGTTCAATCATGGAATCAATCATAGTTCAGTTGATCAAAGATCATGAGATTCTTAATCAATAGAACACACTTGCAAATCAGTACAAACGTGATGCCAAATGCTAGCAAGGGCATGATCGTGGTATACCGAAACGGTGGTGGGCAGCGAGAGTGAGCCTATATATAAGCTATTTTCGGTATATCGGAAAGTGTCAGTGTGTAGGTTTGGTGGAGAGATCATGGAACATCGTACATATTCACATGATAAGTATGCAAATAGTTGATAACTTATACGTGTACTGGATCATATTACAATTGAATGATAATACTAGTAGTATGGATATATTACTGACCTTATCATGAACATTCAATTGTATCCTTCCTCATTACTGACCCACTTGTGGCTTCTCGTTCGTAGAATGCCTCCCCGACGTGATCCTAACGGAGGGGGTTCGACAAGTGGCAACGACGATGAGATAACAAGATAGCTCGAGCTATCGCTGTTCATATGCGGGATTGTGATCCCGGGCATGGTTCACTGATATCACCCAAAATCTGCGGGGGAGTACCAGTGACTCAGCGAACAATTCCAACACTAATCACACTGGAACTGCTAACTTCATTCAAGCAGTTCAATGATGCAAAGCCTCCCAAGTACTATGGTACTGAAGGAGCTACCGGCCTACTGCAATGGCTGGAAAGCATCGAAGACATTCTCGACTTCACTGGATGCCCTGAGAATCTGAAGGTCAAGATGGCCTCAAGTGCTTTTCATAAGGGAGCACTCACCTGGTGGAACTCTGAGAAGAACACCAGAGGACGCGAAGTCGCTCTAGCTTTACCATGGGAAGGTTTCAAGAACTTACTGGTGGAAAAGTTTTTGTCCACGTCACGAACTGAAGAAACTGGAAGTGGAAATGTGGAACTTGGTGCAGGATAGTGGTGAAAACGCAAAGTATACAACTCGTTTCCATGAGTTGTGCATCCTTGTACCCCATTTGGTTACCCTCTATCCCGCAGGATAGAGAAATAATTGAAGGTTTGCCTTTGGTTGTCAGAGGAACTGTTATGGGGAACAACCCCACTACTCTGGAAGCAGCCATTCAACTTGGTGCTACTCTTACTGAAGAGTATGTGAAGTCTGGAGTGCTCACCCGAAAGGGATTCAAAAGAGCACAAATTGAGGAAGGCAAGAAGCCTGAACAGCACCATCATAAGAAAAAGAAACAGAAGACGATCAAGAACTTTGCAGCGTTGACTGCAGTTGCTCCTACTCATGCCACACCTATCACCGCTATGCCACAACCTGCTAATGTTAGAAAGCCGTATACTGGCCAGTTTCCACTTTGCACCAAATGCCAGTATCATCATCTGCCCAACACTCCATGCAAAAAGTGTCTCAAATGTGGGCGTATGGGACACTTTGCAGCTACTTGTAGATCTACTCATCTTGCTGCTGCAACAACTGCTACCACTACCACTGCTGCTACAGGTGGAAGGACCTGTTATAATTGTGGAGCAGAGGGACACTTCAGAAATCAGTGTCCAAAACTCAACAACAATACTGCTGCTGCTCGTGCTTTCGTGATTGGAACTGCTGAAGCACGTGAAGAGCCAGCAGTCATCACGGGTACATTTCTTATCAATGATCACTATGTTCCTATCATATTTGATACTGGTGCTGATAAAAGTTTTATCTCTGCTCATACTGCTTCTTTGCTTAACATGCAACTATCAACACTTACTGCTCCCTATACCGTAGAAGTAGCAAATGGTAAAACCATAGTTGTAGATTCCGTAATTCATGCTTGTGAGCTAAGACTAAATGACCATCTCTTTTCCATCGATCTCATTCCTATGACTCTCGGAAGCTTCGAAGTTGTAGTAGGAATGGATTGGTTATCCAAAAACAATGCTGAAATCGTGTGTGTTCGGAAAAAACTCATTCGAATTCCCCTACCATCCGGCGAAACGATGATTAGTCTACGGAGAGAAACCCTGCCGCGGTTTGAAGATTGTATCGTGTATCAAGGCGAGGAAGTATCTGAAGAAGAAAAAACCTCGCGTTCCTAGCTCACGTGGTGGAAAAGAAACCTGACAAGAAGGCAGTTGGAGATGTACCGGTCATCAGAGATTATCCAGACGTATTTCCAGAAGACTTGCCTGGACTACCACCAGTCCGACAAGTGGAGTTTAGAATTGATCTCGTCCCTGGAGCAAACCCAGTGGCGAAATCACCATATCGATTAGCACCGTCTGAGATGCAGGAACTGTCTAGTCAGCTTCAAGAACTTCTAGACAAATGTTTCATTAGACCGAGTTTCTCTCCATGGGGAGCTCCGGTTCTCTTTGTCAAAAAGAAAGACGGTTCATTTCGTATGTGTATCGATTATCGTGAGTTGAACAAGTTGACAATCAAGAATAGATATCCTCTGCCCAGGATCGATGATCTGTTTGATCAATTACAGGGAGCAACTTGCTTTTCTAAGATTGATTTACGATCTGGGTATCATCAGTTGAGAGTAAATGATGAGGATATACCAAAGACTGCATTTAGGACTCGGTATGGACACTATGAGTTTGTGGTTATGCCATTTGGGCTGACCAATGCACCCGCAGTGTTCATGGACTTGATGAATCGAGTCTGCAGGCCATACTTGGATCAGTTTGTTATTGTCTTCATTGATGATATACTGATTTATTCCAAGTCAGAACAAGAACACGAGGATCATTTGAGGAAAGTCTTAGAGTTACTAAGAACTGAACGACTATATGCTAAATTCTCAAAATGTGAATTTTGGCTAAAGGAGGTTCACTTCTTAGGACATGTCATAAACAAGGATGGGATACATGTAGATCCGGCGAATATTGAGGCGATTAAGAACTGGACTACTCCATCTACTCCAACAGAGATTCGTTCATTTCTGGGTTTGGCAGGTTATTACAGAAGATTCATTGCAAACTTCTCTAAGATTTCCTTGCCACTTACCACTTTGACTCAGAAAAGTCAAGCGTTTATATGGGGACAGAAACAGGAAGATGCATTTCAACTTCTTAAACAGAAGTTATGCAACTCCCCTATCCTTAGTCTTCCAGAAGGCAGTGATGATTTCATTGTCTACTGTGATGCTTCAAACCTTGGTCTTGGTTGTGTACTTATGCAACGGGACAAGGTCATTGCGTATGCTTCAAGACAACTTAAGGTTCATGAGAAGAATTATACTACTCATGATCTTGAGTTAGGGGCTGTGGTATTTGCATTGAAGATTTGGAGACACTACCTGTACGGTACTAAATGTGTCATCTATACAGACCACAAGAGCCTGCAACACATTCTCAATCAGAAAGAACTCAACATGAGACAACGACGTTGGGTTGAGCTTCTAACTGATTACGACTGTGAGATTCGTTACCATCCGGGTAAAGCCAATGTGGTGGCGGATGCTCTTAGTCGCAAGGAACCAGTCAAACCAATTCGTGTAAGAGCCATGGAGATCAACACACAGCCAAACTTGAAAGACTTGATTCGTATTGCACAACAACAAGTAGTAACAAACAATCAACTCAAGACAGACTTGGATTGTGGTATTGAGAAGAAACTAGAACCTCGAGCTGATGGGGTGTTATATCTCAACGGCCGCATTTGGATTCCAAAGTCTGAAGAATTGCGCACACTCATCTGTGATGAGGCTCATAAGTCGTGATACTCAGTTCATCCTGGAGCCGATAAGATGTATCAGGACTTGAGGACATCTTACTGGTGGCCGGGAATGAAGAAAGACATAGCACTGTATGTGGGAAAATGTCTTACCTGTTCAAAAGTCAAAGCAGAACATCAAAAACCTTCGGGACTTCTGCAGCAACCTGAAATTCCTCAATGGAAATGGGAGCAAATTTCCATGGATTTCATAACCAAGTTGCCGAGAACTCCGCGAGGTTTCGATTCGATTTGGGTGATCGTTGATCGACTCACCAAATCTGCTCATTTTCTCCCGATCCGAGAGGATTACAAGATGGAGAAGTTATCCACATTGTACATCAATGAAATCATTGCACGTCATGGTACTCCAACATCAATCATATCCGATCGTGATAGTCGTTTCACTTCTCGCTTCTGGCAATCATTGCAAAAGGCTTTGGGAACGCGTGTTAATCTTAGCACGGCGTATCATCCTCAAACCGACGGCCAAAGCGAAAGGACTATCCAAACACTTGAGGACATGCTTCGTTCTTGTGTCATTGACTTCGGTGGAAGTTGGGACACTCATCTACCACTCATTGAGTTTTCATATAACAATAGCTACCATACAAGCATCCAATGTGCACCATTCGAAGCTTTATATGGTAGAAAGTGCCGATCACCGGTCTGTTGGACCGAGATTGGTGACTCACAGGTCGTAGGACCAGAACTCATTCAGGAAACATCAGACAAAATCACAATCATTCAGTCAAGGCTTAAGGCCGCACGAGATCGGCAGAAGAGTTATGCTGATCGACGTCGGAAACCGCTTGAGTTTCAAGTCGGTGACCGAGTCTTACTCAAAGTTTCTCCCTGGAAAGGCGTTTGTCCGATTCGGGAAGAAAGGGAAACTTGCACCAAGGTACGTTGGACCTTTTGAGATCCTGGAACGGATTGGTCCCGTAGCCTACAAACTCAAACTTCCAGTGGAGCTAAGCAATGTTCATGATACTTTTCATGTATCAAATCTTAGAAATGCTTGGCGGATCATGATGTTCAGATTCCACTGGAAGACATACAGATTCAGAATAACATGCAATTCATAGAACGTCCAGTTGAGATCATGGATCATGGGGTCAAGAAACTTAAACGCAGCCGTATCCCGATCGTGAAAGTGCGATGGAGGGCAACGCGGTGCTGAGTTCACCTGGGAACGTGAAGACCAGATGAAGCTTAAGTACCCTCATCTTTTTACAGTATCTTCGGCTAGTTAATTTCGGGACGAAATTCCCTTAACTAGGGGAGACTGTAACATTTGTGCATATAGTCATGTAGTTGTAAACAGTATTAGAACAGTGTTTATTCATGGTTCAGTTCATCAATGTGATTCGTATGTTCAAAATGTGTGCTTGTGTGTTACAGGATCTTAGTAATCAGAAAACAAGTATGTATTATTTAATTACAGTCGATTTCACTAGGCAAGAACAGTAACTTGTTATATCGAAACAGTGGTGGGCAGCGAGAGTGAGCCCTATACATATACTGCGTTCGGTGTAACAGGTTAGTGTTAGTGCGTAGTGTCGAGACGAATAGTATAACAATTAATTAATTCAACAAAGATCGTAATCTGTAAGCGAGACTGAGTATAGTTATGGGTGACGATCCATAATAATACGAATGTTGAACTTATAATTATGATTAAACGACTTTAAATATTTTAATACGATCGAAAAACGTACGCGATTGCGGGTATACACGTAATTGTGAATGTTTAACGATCCGACAACACACGAAGAGTAAAAATAATTAAATTAATTATTTTATATTTTACAATTTTGAAATTCATCATTTTAATGAGTTTAACAACTCTTTTATTTAAAACCGCGTAAAATACGCGTTACGTTCCGGAAACGCGAACCGAGCGACCGAAACGAACCCGAATACCACCCGGACTATAAAAGCCTTGAACAAGGCTTAAACCCTCATTTATTTCACCTACACCACTTTCTCTCACTAGAAATTCGGCCAACCCTTCTCTCTCTAAAACTGAACTTTAAACGCTCGTATCTCGCTCGTTTCTCAACGGATTTCGGAGTTTTTGGTGTCCACGCGTAGCCCACAACATTCTCTACAAGATTGTACAAGAAAACAGTGGATTTAACCGGCCAAAATCAAGGTATAATCGAAGGAAGTTTCGGAAAAATAGGGTTTTCATGTGTGTTTTTGTAAAACCCGATCCAAAGCCGGTTCTAGCCCCTCATTCTTGTTTTCGCACCTTTAGCAAACATCTATGATGTGATTTGAACCTAGATCGTGGCTTAGAATTGAAGTTTTGAAAGAGGCGAAGTTGCAGGTGAACAGGTTCGTGGTGTTCTTGGAGCCGAACCCTAAAAGGTTTCCTGGCCGAACCTTGTTCAGCTCCGGCGAGCCTGTAGCCGAACCTCTGGACTGCGCGAACCTTAGGGCGAACCTTTGCATGGTTCGCTGAGGATCGACGAACCTTCATGCATCATCAACCACAGCCGAAGCCTACATGGTTCGTGAACGTACCAGCCGAACCCTTATGCATGTGAACGAACCATTTAGTGAGACGAACCCTTAGACGTTGAACGAACCATAGAACCATCATGAGCCGAACCTTTGAACACATTATTCTGGACGAACCATTTGGCCATAGGGCCGAACCTTGGCTGGAGCCAAAAGGTTCGCTGCCCAAAGTTGGCAGCCGTAAACCTTCGGCCCAATCCCACCATATCCGGCCCAACTCCACAAAGCAACTTGACCCATAGATGGAACTAAGCCCAATTAAGTTGTACATGACCCAATTGGAATCAAATCGGGTTAATAATGTGTTGGGGTGTTGCAAGGCCTAATTTCATGTTGTTGGGCCAACATCACATCCATTGGGCCTAACACCACATTCATTTGGCCCATCGTGAACCTAAGTGGCACATGGACTTGATTCAAGAACCATTGTGGTTACATAGGTTCAAAGCATATTATTGAATCATAACTTGACAATTGTGAATTAATCATTAATGGTTTAAGTGTAACTTAACCGTTCATGGAATTAATTCACAACACAAAGACTTAAACATTTGAACAGCTTTTCACAACTCATGTTAACAAATGGTTTATCAAACACTTAAACAAATGTGAAGCAAGCATGTTTTTCTTGAACCCATGATCAATCAAGTAATCAAGTTAAACAAGTTCAAGAGAACACAAGTCAATCAATGAATCAAAGTCTATACAATTATAAATCCTATATCTTATGTATGATTACAATGTTATAGGAAACAATTAGAAGTCCTGTTTGCTACTTGCTATCTGTTTTAGTTCAGAGTCTACTGCAGACAGGTGAGAACTTTAGCCCCTCTTTTACTGTTTTATAACTGTTTTGGGGTGGAACACGTGATCAAAACCGCTATTTCAATCTTGTTTCATTGCACAGTTTATGTGTATTCATAAACATTACAGGTTTATCTTATGAATCCAAGTGATTCTTCAACTGTTTAAGGAAATTGTCAACTGTTTTAAAAGAATTATTCACTATTAAACCCTTATTACTAAAAAGGATTTTATAATGTTTTCTTGAAATGTTTTATAACAGTTTTACTCAAATGTTCTTTTAAAGGATAAACATTTTTAAATAAATGATTTCATAAACTCTTTCTTTTGTTAAAAAACCTTGTTGTTACACAAGGTCACTATATCATGGTATTCAAAGCAAGTGGTTCATTTTGTGGTATTCAAATCAAGTGGTTCATTTTGTGGTATTCAAATCAAATGGTTCATTTCATGGTATTCAAATCATATGGTTCACATCATGGTAATCAAATCAAGGGATTCATTTTCATGTTACATAAACAAAGGATTCAACTCGTGGAGTTAAATCCAGGTTTTCAATAAGACATTAACACATCCGGTTAAAGTAAGATTCATAAACATGGTGTCCATTGTTGTAAACAAACTTATAAACCCATCAAGTTTCATTGTCGTTAGTACTGGGTGATCACAACAAGGGAAAGCGGACTCATTGTTTCTTATCCAGGATGGAGTTAGCTTTTAAATTTGTTTTAAAATCTAACTGTAGGTCTGGTGTCATTGTTTTCTTATCCAGGATGGAGTTGGCTTTTAAATTTATTTTAAAAGCCAACTGCAGGTCTGGTGTCATATGGTTATCAAAACTGCTGACGTATTATCTAACTCCAAACGTGGTTTGGGACTTGATATATTATGGCTTTCGTGCGAACAGTGATTGGACTGTTTACACTCATTTTCTTACTTGATGTTAGTTTGGGTTACAGCTCATCCGTGTGAATCTTATGATGCTTTAACTTACCTATGTCTTATATCATATAACTCATGTTTACAAATGTTTAAACCTATTGTTCTCACCAACTACGTCTGTAGTTGACAGTTACTTTTCACGTGTTTCAGGAAATCAGGTTTAAGACAATCTCAGGGACAACTAAGGAGACCATTCTAAGATAGAACAAGATGAAGAAACATGCTAGGATGGATTAGAAACACACTAAATCCTGATTGTTTAATTGTCTTGTTTGAAGTCTTATTTTGTAACCATATTTTGGGTCTGTAGTTGTCTTACTTTTGGTAGATAGTTGTCTGTAACTAAACAATTGTCTTAACATTATGAAACATAGTAATCCATTGTGGTGGTTCTTATTCAATACTTGTGCATGATTCAACTGATCATACGTCACCGCGCCGTGGATTCCGCACGCGGCGCAGGGGTGTGACAAATAGGGTTTTGTCGCCCTTATTCCCAACCTAAACACTCCCATCGGTTAGGGACCCTACATACACGCATCTCACACCTTAGAGGACCGATCTGTGTATAGTAAACCCACGGGAACAGCCAAGCCACAGGAGGAAGTGTGATGAGGGTGAGGATCTACAGGGTTCGTGGAAGGCGGCGGCTGAACTAAGGTGGCCGAACCTTTTGGGTTCTAAGGAGCCGAACCTTGAAGGCTGGCGAGCCTTGAGCATAGGACGAAACTATGCATGAGCTTCCCTGTCAACGAACCTGGCTTCAAACCTTATCGCACACGAACCCTCGAGTCCCCTAACCTAATATGCTAGACGAACCCTCCCTCTCACAAACCTGGAAACTTGGACTAACCATGCGCTGCCGAACCTATGAGCTGGGCTAACTCTGCGGGCGAACCTTCACATTACAAGCGAACCTGCTTACAGGCATGACCAGTGAACCCTGGTATCATCAGTTGAACACTGCTTTCATTCAGGCGAACCTATGCACTGAATGTTCACAAGCCGAACCCTAGCTCCCTATGCTGGCCGAACCTAAGCTTAACCACCATGAGCCGAGTCTTTGAGATCTACGAACCCTACCCATGCGAGCACCGACTTTAGCCGAGCCATCTTTGGATCAGGGACCTACGAACCTAAGCTTATTCGGCCGAACTTTGTGATAAGTCTTTGTGGCCGAACCTAGGCTTAAACATCATGAACCTACCCCCTTGAATCAGCCGAACCTATGGGTGCATTGATAATAGGTTCGCTGGGAAAGTGACCATACCCACACCCTAATGGCCTAACTGGGTATTTCGGCCCATATCACTTTGGGTGGTCCATGGTCATAGTTGGAACCAATAAGCCATCACATGCACGGCCCAATCCGATTGCTTCGGCCCAAACCCTTGAACTTTGGAACCACCTATTTCGGCCCATAAATGCTAATTCTACATGCTAACACTAAGACTATATGAAAAGACTACATACCTTGATGCTAAATGCTCGGAATGCTTAGAATGCTTGAAACTATATATGCTTATTATACTTTCCATGCTAAAGCAATGGATGAGCCTCTTAGTGCTTGCCCTACCGGTTGTGAGGATGGTACTTGCGCACAAGATACGTAAATGCTAAGCTATCTGAATGCTATAAACTTGTATGCTAAAACTATCGACTATGGTAGAACATACCAAATTGGCTTCTCAGTGCTTGCCATGGGTGTTCTTCATAGTCGGGACTTGAAGGATCAGACTGTTGGCCTCTCAGTGCTTGCCATAGGGTGACCTTCATAATCAGGAGTTGGAGGAGTAGACTGTTGGTCTCTCAGTGCTTGCCATACAGTGATTCCTCAATGTCCACTCATGCTATAAACTAAAACATAATGCTAAAGCTACTGGCTATTATAGAATGGACCAACTTGCCTCTCAGTGCTTGCCAGGGGGTGTTCTTTGTAGCTAGGAATATTGAAGATCAGACCGTTTGGCCTCTCAGTGCTTGCCAAAAGGGTGTTCTCCATGGTCAGGATTCTGAGGAGTAGACTGATGGCCTCTCAGTGCTTGCCATACAGTGATTTCTCATTTTCCACTAATGTTGTAAACTTAACGGAATGCTAAAGCTATGAATGAAATGGATGGTAGGTAAGACGCTTAATTATCATTAACATCAATGTCCTATATGACTTAGTATGTGGTGGGACGGCGTCTGGGCGGGTTGTCGGCTTGACTCATGGGTATGCCCCATATATAAGCATACCGAGTTGGATGATACAGGTGGTGTTAATGAGATTAAGGTTTTTACCGAAGGGATTTGGGAATGCTATTGGGTAGATAACTTAAACTTCTAAACATGATGCTTAAAACTATGATGGAATTGAATGGTAGGTAAAATGCTTAATTATCATTAACAGCAATGTCCTATGTGGCTTCGTATGTGGTGGGACGGCGTCTGGGCGGGTTGTAGGCTCGACTCAGGGGTATGCCCTATATATAAGCATACCGAGTTGGATGATACAGGTGGTGTTAATCAGGTTAAGGTTTTACCGAAGAGGTTTTCAAAACTATTTTTTAAATACTAAAACTATATGAACTCACCAACCATTGTGTTGACTTTGTTTTCTTACATGCTTTCTCAGGTGACGCACAGGAATAGGCTAAGGCTTCAGGATTGCATGCTAGGCTGCCCAGATAGAGGACCTAGTTGACTTTTAAAAGCACATCTTTTGTTATTGACACGAATCACTTTTGATGTCTTGTACAGTTACAAGATAGAAAACATTTGATTCTTTTGATAGGTTTACCGGGTTAAATTACCAAACATTGACACTTGTAATTTAAATTTGTAATCCTAGTTTAATGTTATATTGTGCTTAGTTATTCTTAACATTGATGCTATGTAAACAATCTGATCATCATGATTATCACTCACGATATCGCGTCCCGAGAACCTTCCGCCCGGTGGGGAAGTCGATCCGTCCCGCTGGCTCGGGGTGTGACAATGAGTCTGGTGTTACTCCTCAAATGTCTTATGTCAAGAATCAGAAATCTGTTGCCAAGAAGGCTAACCCAATCTTACCCAAGGCAAACATGGCTTCAAAGTTATCCAAAGCCATTTGCTTTGTGAAGTCTCCACAAGATGGTGAAGCAAGTGAGACCAAGGAATCTGCTAAAATTGTTTTTAATGGCACAAGGGGTTTGGGTTTTGTGCAAGACAAGACTAAGAAAAATGTTTTTCAAACCACAAATTCTTAGTCTAAACCCAAACAGTTTTCTTTCAAAGATAAAAGAGTTTGTTTTGAGTGTGGTGCACCTGGACATGTTGTTATATTTTGTCCTCAGTTGATCAGACCTAAGGTTGTACCACCCAGAAAACAAAATCAGACTTTTAACAAACCAATCAAATCTTATTTTAAATCATCGCAAGCAAAGCCCAAACAAGCCAATCTGGTTAAACCTTTGGATAAGGGTAAAGGGAAAATGGTGAACTTGGATGTTCCCAAGGTTGTTAATGTTAATCAATCAAAACCATCATCCATTTACTTGAAAAATTCATTCAGTAAAAATTCAGTCTAGAAAGTCAAGTCTTATGAGACTTCAGTTTTAAAAACTCCAGACAAGGAAACCCCAAATGGTAAACGGATTGATGTTTGAATCCGAGACTCATTGGGTCAACCTAAGACTGTAAAGGCTTGGGTTTCCAAATTGAACAAATTGTTTGTGTTTGTGCAGGTTGCCCCAACAGCTGTGCTTAACAGCTCTTAAATTGTTAATAGTGGGGCTTCAAGGCACATGACTGGAAATATTTCACTGCTCACCAATGTTAATGCAATTCGAGTTGGATATGCAGCGTTTGCCGGTGATAAAGGCGGGTTCATTACGGGAGATGGTATTCTTTCAAACGGCCAAGTTTCCTTTGACAAAGTCAGATACGTGAAGCAGTTGGAGAACAATCTTCTTTTAGTATCACATATTTGTGACAAGCAATACAAATTTCTTTTTGATGACTCCAACTGCTACATACTCAAGCAGGGCGTCACTATTCCTGAAGATTGAATTTTGATGTCGGCACCCCGTAAGCAGGACTTATATGTACTCAACATGGCTACAGCTTCAACTACATCCTCCTCAACTTCATGTTTTATGTCAAAAGCCATTGAGAAAGATTCTATTCTTTGGCATAAGAGGATGGGCCCTTTGAGTCTACGCAAGATGAACCATCTGGTACACAACAACTTCGTTGAGGGTGTCAGTTTGAATAATTTCAAGCTGTCTGATATCTGTGTCTCATGGAAGAAGGGAAAGCAGCCCAAGCAGTTTCACAAGCTGAAAAAGTATCATTCAATCATTGTTCCTCTTGAGCTTCTTCATATGAATTTATTCGGTCCAGTAAACCGCAAGAGTATAGCTGGAGATCAATACTGTCTAGTCATCACTCATGAGTATTCTAGATATTCTTGGGTTTTCTTTCTTAAGGAGAAATCAGAAACGTTTGAGTGCATTCAAGTTTTGGTCACCAAACTTGAATCTCTTTATAAGCTCAAGATTCGTATGCTCAGAACAGACAACGGGACAGAGTTCAAGAATCACAATATGGAGAAATTCTGCATTGAACGTGGCATTGTGCAACAATTCAGTGCTCCATATGTCACGCAAATGAATGGCGTTGCTGAGCGCAAGAATAGAACTTTGATTGACGCTGCTCGGACTATGCTAGCTGATTCATCCCTTCCAGTTCCGTTCTGGAATGAAGCTGTTGCAAATGCTTGCTACACACTGAACTGGGTTTTGATAGTCAAGAGACATGGGAAGACTTGTTTTGAGCTACTCCACAACAGAAAGCCTAATCTTAAGTATCTTGAACCTTTTGGTGCTCCGTGCACGATGCTTAAGAAATACGAGCAGGGAAAGTTCAATGAGAAGGTGGAAGAAGGGTATTTTCTTGGGTACAACACTCATGATAAAAGGGTCTACAATAGATTAACTCAGAATGTGGAGGAGTGGTACCATGTGGATGTTCAGAAAGACTCTATGCCCCCACCTGGGAAAGGTCCAGATTGGATGTTTGATTATTCAGGCCTCTTCAACTCATTCAATATGTCTCCCATGTACTCAGATGAAGATGTTGCTGTTCAAATGATGTATGATGCATGTAATGCACCTGATGAACCTGTGCAACCTTCATCAGGTTCAATTCCCACAATACAGATACATGATGACAGCTCAGACATAGATGATAACCTAGTTCAACCAGCTGCCCCTGAACCAAATGTTGAAAACATTGTACCTGGGCTTGAGGACTTGAATCTGAACAACCTTGATCCACAGGTTGAGGTTCCTGCTCATCCTATTGGAAGAATTAATCACATTCATTCTCATGAGAACATTATTGGAAGTCTGCTTGATGGGGTTAAGACATGAAATCAGCTATCTTTAGGAGGTCTTGCTGATATTCTTGACTTTGCTGATGTGAACTACTGTGCCCATTCTTGCTTCATCTCTCAAGTTGAACCGCACAACATCACCGAAGCATTGAGAGTAGAATCGTGGGTTGATGCTATGCAAGAAGAACTCCTGCAATTCAAGAAATCAGGTGTTTGGCAACTTGTTCACAAACCGAAAGGTGCAAAGGTTATTGGCACCAGATGGGTTCTTCGTTGCAAAAGAGATGATCACGGGATCGTTGTGAGAAACAAAGCACGTCTGGTGGTTCAAGGATTCTATAATAACCGTAAAAAATAATTATAATTAAATGAATAAATATTTAAAAATTCAAATGTAGCTAATTATAACTTCCAACAAATTAACAGCTCAACTAACGAACATTTGAGTTATTTATATAATTGATCTAATTGATTTACCGTTGATTCAATATATGAACAATTGTAATAAACGATCTAATCGTTTATCCTAACTATTATAAATTCAAACAGTCCTATTTAAATAACACTTGACTAATACCATAACCATAACCGACCGAATTGGAATCGATCTTGCATAAACCGTATATAGATCAATGGTATTTTATACATGCATATGTTCATTTTAGATGACTCGATCAAACCCGATTAATTCACGTATCACATAATATGATTTTCACATGAAGTCTTTGTCACCGAAATGTTCATAACTCTAGTTTTTATGAGTCTGCTCCTCATAGATGCTATTGAAAGCATAGGCGTTTCATCTTACAACCTATTGTACAACCAGCATCTTTGAAACCAAATTGATTCAAATAATGAGCCATTAAAGAGCAATAAACTGATCAAGTGAATCCCATTATTTCGATCGCTAATATTGGGACCAAAGAATCCATTGCTTACATCCAAGAGAAACCCTTTCACTTCAATCAGTTATTGCCGCAACCACCATTGCATCAACAGCACCTAGGTACGTTTACAAACCTTTTCTTTTGAGAAACGGTGAGGACGGTTACTACAGCGAATCACCAGCAACAAGCAGCATAGGCGACCGTGATACCCAACCCACATCGTACCATTGTCACCGCGATTTGAAAAGATGGTTGCAATATCACGTATACTTGTACCAAGCACTGAATGACATCTGATGTACCGCAATACAGCCATCATAGTCGCATCCGTTGCAATTGGAAATTAGACGACACACGAACCAGACAACGCATGATTTCCGATTCAATCTACGATCGTTCAAGCTTCTATCACCATTTAAATTCCTTCGATCTCTGACTCGTCGGGTGTCTCTGTCTAAGGTAAAGTTTTTTTTAAATCGTTTGGATAAATGGTACTCACATTTCCGATGAGTAAAGTACGTAATTGGAAACACTAATTTGAAAACATAAGCGTATGTAAGGAAAACAAGGAGACAGTGTGAGTGCTTATTTATAATCTTTGGAATGCGATTATACAACGCCTTTAAAAGAAAGAAAGAAAGAAGCAAGGTCGATTTATACATGTATAGATATAGAAATGGTAATTCTTGAACTGTATTGAAGAAGATGAAGACAGACTGAATTGAGTTATCTGATAAACAAACAATTAGTTCAACAATTATATCTTAGTTCAAACCGGTTAAGAACGACATGGGTTATTTGTGGGAAGTCTCATGTTCTAAAATTATTTTCTTTCAAATCTAGAATGAACATTTAAATAAACAGACCAATATCCAAACAATCATGGTCCTAGATCTACATACTGGTCATAAATCAACTGGTAAGGGCTCAGAATTGTGTTTCCTTGAATAATGAAACTAAGAACCAGGGTTGTAAAACTAAAAGATCTAATTTTCTCAAACTATAAAAATTTAATGAATGATTAGCTTTAGTGGCTAATACTTTGGATTGGATTCGCGTCACTAGTCCAAATCTATGTTTATACATACATACATATATATATATATGTTGTTTCTAAAATCGTTCTGATCGAAAGCGTTAAAATTATCAATTTACAAATATTGACAAACATTAATAAACAACATAGCAGAATAAACCAATTCGACAGGTAGAATATGAAAAAGTTCAAATCACCAAAAATCTAACCTATTACTTATCTGAACCAAACTTGTTTAAACTAACGTGACAAAATAAAAACACAGATCCTGAATCATCGTGGAATTTGACTATTGTCTTCATCTGATTACATGGTAATTATTTGTTAAGACTAAGGTACGGATTTTCTTTTCATCACTTATAGTATATTTCTGTTTTGCCTACAGTTTTGTACGGATTCTGTTAACTTAAATCATACTATTTTTGTTTCTATAATCGTTTAATATCTGTTTATGTATTGTATTCCGAATATCGATTGCCACGATATGATATCGTGTTTCTCTGCTTTGTTTAACATGCAATAGATTTAGATTATATTGTACTCATTATTGCATGATCCAAATATAACTGAACTTGGTAGTTTAGCTACCCTACTGAACCTACTGAACTTCTGATCTGTTACCCGAGCATGCCCCTACCTGTAAGGATGACAACAGGCCCTTCATGGCGGCAACCATGATGTGGAACCACCCGTGGCGGTTAGTTGAGTTCACGGCGTCTCTATTTAGAACTCTGATAGTACACTTGTGTACCTACTGACTTCTGGAGAGGCGTATGGACTGGTCCTAGGTTAATTTTTAACTGTACTTTCTGATTTATGGGGGATAGTGACGTGTATGCCAACACTAACTATCTCATGTGTCTGGTTAGCGGGAGTAGCTACCCGTGAACCTTACACTATTATATGTACAGTCGGCTCGTGGTATATTCTGGGATTTCTCACTATTTCTGACTTACATTATAAGCTGTATTGTTGTTCTGAAAGGTTATATCTTACTCAAGTCAGACCACTATTACTGTTCTGTTTCTGTTACTGCTCTGTTTTTGGTATCTGTATCTAATTATTATACCTTTACCACCTTGTGAACTTCTTTTAATTACTATTGTTTATCCGTTACAGAGCATTCTTTGGCTCAGCCTTATTTGTTTTTGTGGTGTTCTTATGTTTTGTAGAGGTAATCAAGGAAACCAAGCAGGGAACTGAGAAGAGAGTGTTTAAAGAAAATCAAGAACATATCCAGTTGAATAATTTAATAAATAAATTTATAAGATTTTATTTATGTTTAGTTTGGTTAATAAGACTTAAATTATGTTTGGATATAAATTATGGATTGTTGCATTACCTCTAACATCTGTATAAGTGACACGTCAGCTCTAATCGAGTTGGGGTGTTACAGTTATGGTATCAGAGCTAAGGCTCTTTCTTGTAGAAAACTTAAACAATAAGACATGTGAGGTTGATGGGTAGACATTGGGTTAATATTACATATAGGTAGGACTTTATGTTCTAATTAGTCTGTGTGATAATTAGTTTGTATTATTTGTTTATGGCTGTTAAAAGCGTTATCATTCGTTAATTCTAATCGCATCCGTAACTTTAGGAAGTTTGAAATGCAATTGTTCCAAGCTGGATAATTATCAATTAGTATTCTTGAACATCTAAAAGACTTCTGGATTTTCTGCTAGACACGAGCAAAGAGATTAAGACTCTAACTAAATGACCACACGTTATCAAACTTTGCTACTAAGTGAATATGAAGATGCATTAGTCAAGAAGTTATAAATCGAAATAAGCATGAAAAGTTGTGTTAGTTACGCTTTGGTATCGATTAAAAGTGTAGCATTGTTTCACCTCCATATAGATTATTTACTATTATTTCTATGTAAGGTTATTCCTGTTGTTAAAGAAACATGATAGAAGGACAATAGGATACTTGTGTAAAGTAAGTTGACGATTATGGTCGCGAACGTAATTGTGAATTTATAATTACATAAGAGTGCTAATGAAATTATGTTATGTTGATGAGTATTCCTTTGAATGTGATAAGAATCCTGACTCAGAACTTGCTCTGTAATGATCGGTAGTACTCTGTATTACCAATATTTTTGAAACTTCTTCTAAGAACTCGAATCCGATAACTTGACAAGATAAAACATTTTCATACAATTATATTTTTGTTTTCGACATGGTTATGGACCGATTTTCTCGACACCAAGTCACTATTGAGTGTCAAACGCACAACAAACTTTTTGATGATCCAACAAGTCCCTTACTAGTTTACAAACCTCGCAAAACGTTGATAGTTACCTTAGCACTCAAATTCTAGAAATTCATATGACATAATTGTATAAAGTTATAGCTTTAGTAAAAGCTAACATTTCGACTTTCGAGCGAAGCTAAAATTCTGATTGTGAATTCATTAGTAAATTTCAAGACGTCTTTCCTTAAGAAAAAAAAACTGAGTGTACCACCTGATCGTGAAGTGGAATTTACTAACGATCTCCAACTGGGTGCTGAATAATCTCAAAGACACTTTTCATATGACACATTTCGAGCTTAAGGATAACTACAATAGTTATATGAGCTAGAAAAAAAAATTTAAAGGCAAGGAAGACAATGAAGAGTTGCAAAATTTTTTTTTAGTATGTACTAATGGCATCAGGAAGTACCCAACAAAGGTTGAAGCAAATCACAAAATAGTCTATACCTACGTTAGAAGTTTTTGGTTTAACCAGTTGTAAATGGTTTCTCAGTGATCACTTTACCCTTACACAGTCCTTAAGAAAAAGACTTCAGTACTCGTGAAACGATGAATACGAGAAAAGTTTTCAAGAACCAAAGAGAAGAAAAAAGGAGTCGGGTGCGTGTTGATTCAGCATGTCATTCCCACATTGAAGACATGGAGGCACTATCTATATGGAGAGACTTGTAATATATCCACCAACTAGAAGAGTTTAAAAATACATTTTCACTAGGAAATAGATAGATATACGTAAGAGACGTTGGATGGAATTCTTGAAGGATTAAGAAGCGAATATTCAATATCGTCCTGTGAATGCTAATGTTGTTGCCAGTCTTAGTTAAAAAAAACCCTCTTCTAATACAAACTTGCGATATCCTTATCAGCAACTCGGAGAACTACTCGTAGAAACTAGATAAAACTATCATACAAATCTCAAATAAGGTTTTGTAATTTTAAGTACTCAGGGATCACATGACAATTTCATATTATCCACGTAGTAGGATGAAATGCTAGTATGCCAAGGATTGATTTGAGCACACGATTGATGAATTTTAAAATGCAAAGAAACAACGACACGTGAAATAAATGAAACGACGTAGTTTAAAGGAAAAAAAAATATCATTCTGTAAGACACTTCATTGTCTAACCATTGACATGATACTTAAAGCCCCAACACAAAAGATAAAATCATCTAAATTTTGAGTACAACTCATATATATATATATATATATATATATATATATATATACAGACCATCATGATGTTAAAGGTCGTTAACACATACAGTATACTGAATGGGAAATTAAATATCTTAGGCCATTAAACACATGATCTAAATATAGGATTGGAACGTAAAAAAAAAGAACTTTTAATATTGGTGAAAATGATTAACAAAAGTTGTATTTAAATCCTCAATCGAAGTTTTACACATAACTAAAGAAAATACAATTTACATGTTGGCAAAATATATACGTTGAAGGCTAAATATATCAAAATATTAGGGCCCATGCTTACATGAAGAAAAATACGTTAAAACAATGGATCAATTCTGATATCAAAAGATGAGATTCCACTGTCACAAAATTTATAGAGAACTATAGTCAGACATAGTCACGAAACTAAACTAAAATGAAATTTGGTTTGATGAGATAAAGAAATTTTGACAAAAAGTTTAAATCTAGCCATATTGATATAAATTTAGATTCAATTTAAGAGATTTCACACCGCAAGGTCACTTCTTCAACTTCTGCTTGTTTATAATATGTTTAAGAAAACGAGATGATTTATCTACACACTAACTAATCACGAAAGTTGTTTTATACAACTGAATATGATTGATGTTAATCTGGATGTCCATTTGATCAGAGTGTCACACCCCGAGCCGGCGGGCTGGATCGACTTTCCCATCGGACAGAAGGTTCTCGGGGCGTGATATCGTTTGATACTCAAAATGATCAGATTGTTTGTATAGCACATGATATATAATTGAGAAATGCTAACATGACAATGATATAGAATTACAAAGTTAAATTACATTGTTTCTTCATAATTTAACAAAGTAAATCTATCCCAAAAGAATCAAAGTGTTTCTATCTTGTAACTGTACAAGATCTACAAAAGATGATTCATTATTTTGTCATTTCAAAATATGCACGACACAAAATGTAGCCAGGTCTTCTAAAAATCCACTAGCTATGTCCCTGAATGTCTGATGACTAAACCTGTTCGTCACCTGAGAAAACATGCATTTAAACAAAGTCAACACTAGGTTGGTGAGTTCATAAGTTTGATAATCTAAAACTTTGAATTGAACACATACACAATCACCATGTCATACATGTTACTTGTAGGTTGTTTGATTCACCAGTTCACACAATGGCCTCTCCATAGTTATATTTACAAGTGATATATCATCCTATTAGCTATGCTTATATATAGGGCATATGTAGGGGAACAAGCCCCAGCCACCATCCCACCACATACCTATTAGGACTTAACACCACTTGCAATACAACTATAGATCCCCATTTTCATTTCACCCGTCCGTTTGAGTTCATCACCCATTGTATCATATGTAGAATAATATAATACGAGGGTTTTAGTTATCAAACAGAAGTATTGATAAACCATCAATGTGTTAAGGAAAATAGTTGCTTTAATCAGATCCTTGTTATTATTCTATTGCTTGTGGGGTTAACTGTTAATCGCTTTTAATATTAAGAGTGTTAGTCAACCAATTTTCATATGTTCTCAACTTGAAGTGCATAGAGCTTAAAAGGAATCCATTGAAATCCTCACGTAATCAGATTTCAATGCATCCGATTTACCTCTACCACTTTGTATTACCGTAGGCCTCATCGAAACTGTTAGTAGAAATATGACATGAGGGAAAATAAATTCCTCAGTCTACTAGTCAACAGGAAACGATGGATTAATTACAATATCACTACATATTAATATCACTGCAGATTAATATCACCATGTGTCGCTTACCAGACCCTGACTGTTCGTCTCCCTGTCACCGGTCATACGTTACAGGCCAAATGAGATTACGATCAACATACTAGCCCTACAAGCTAGAGGTTTGTCAAACCTATGGTACCACTATGCTATCGTCGGTTTAGTCACGTCAAACTAACTGGTCAGCGATTTGTGAAAGGGACTTACAATGATTAACTTGAATACGTGGCACATGATTAAAATTATATAATACAGACAAGTCAATAGTAATCAATTGTATTGTGTTCACCAATGTTGTTTGTTCTCAATGTTGTGTGTTCTCGTTGTTGTTAACAAAGTTATATAAGATCCTGTCTTATTATACAATGTAGTTCGTTGTGTGAATGATGTTGTTATCAAGAATGTACATTATCATGTTTATCATTCTTGTTGTTCCATATGGTCACCCTGTTGTCACTACAGTGTTGTAAAAACTACTCTTACTACACTTAGTCGACTCAGGGGGTGGATGATACTTGTTTCGCGTTCTCTGGTAATTTTCACCGAGTTGTAAGCTGAGTGTCATAAGAACTTGTCCTATTACACTTAGCTAACTCTGGTGGTGAATGGTATTATGAAGATATATATTATCTTCATATCATTCATGTTTGTTGTTTTTGTCATCATGTTCACCTGTGATAATCTCATTGTTGTTCTTGTAAGAATAATTTAGTGTTATAAGATAAAATCTTACAACTACATTATTCTATTGTGTTGATGATTCTTGAATTTACATTATCATGTTCATCTTAGTCATCCCTGTAATGTTATGATCATACAAGCATGCATACAATGATAAACGATAATAAGTCAAGAAATATTATCTAAGTCAAAGTATAAGCAGTATGTTGTTCTAAAACTTTTAAATAAATAAAAGATTTAGCATGTTTCTCAGCCCCGAGAGTTTAAAATCAGTTAATGATTATAAAAGGGGTGTATGAACTCACCTTGTAGTTGTTGTGGTTGACTTAGTCTAAACAAGAATGCACGTGCTCTTTGTTGTACTTGTTGTTGTAATCACGGTCCTGTATTGATTTCATGTTGTTTGTAACTTGTAAGTATGAGTTGCAGTGATTCGTGTGTGTGTGTGTGTTACCCCTAAAATTGGTTAACACCACTCGGTCTTGGTCATTATTCGGCCCCGGTTCTACTGTTATTGTTCATTATTACCATAAGTCTTTATGTTGTGTGTTTAGCTTTAACTCATTCTTGAAATCTCAAAACTTTGTCATAACATGTTAGTTAAGTGTGTTGACTATAAGCTTGCAAAATCAACCTAAGTATAAGCTTAGGTTTCAGATGAAAGGTTAGCAACCCTTCATGTCTTGCAACCTAGCTACGTGTTATCATTGTCCAATTTGTATTAACATCCCAAAACCTGTCACCTTTGTAGTAAAAACATAATTAGTATGCGATTTCATGCATGTTATACATGGTTATAGATTTTATGTATTAGACTATACTATTAACCATGTGGTCCGAGAATCAATTGGGCCGAATAATTTATGTGGGCTAAACCAAGTGTCATGGCCGATTGGGTTTGCTTGGGTCGAATAGGGTTGTGGGCTAGGTTAACCACATGGGCCGAACCAAATGGTTCAAATGACAGTGTGCATGGCCAAGTAGAGGTCCTAGGTTCGCTGGCCATGGTTAGATCAAACAGCCCCTCAGGTTCGGTCCATGCCAGGGTTCGACAACCACTGTCCAACCACATGAGCGTTCGGCTAGGTGAAGATTCGTGGCTTGGAGTGTCGGCCAGGGTTTATGTTCAGTCAGATGGTTCGTGAGCACAAGGTTCGTTGATAGCTGCGACCATGCAAGGTTCGGTCTAGTGGAAGCTAGAGGTTCGTTCCTCCCTGTTTCGTGGCAATGAAGGTTCGGTCAATCGAGGTTCGGTGATGATGGTTCGGTCAATCGAGGTTTGGTGATGATGGTTTGGTCAAGCCGAGGTTCGCAGCCCCTGCACTTGTTAGGCAACAGGTTCGGCCAACCCTTGTGCCCAGCCCCGCCTAGGTTCGGCTGGTCGAAGGTTCGGCCAGCCCAGCTTTTGTGCGAACCAGGAACTCTTCATCATCATCTTCATCGAAACTAAGTTGTTCCATGTTTTTCCCAGGTTAGTGTTATGCGATGAGAGGTTCTCGAAGGTGTAGGGCTCGAAGGGGTTGGGCTAGAACCGGCTAAAGTTGATGGATCAACTAAGGGTGTAGAAAACCCTAATTTCCATGACTTGCATAGCTCATTACCTCGTTTTCGGCTAGATAACTTCTAAGATCAGTTGTACTTTCTTGTAGAGGATGATCGTAGCTATCTTTGGACTACAAGAACACCCGATTTCGTCCACAAACGAGCAAGATATGAAGATTTGAAGGTGGATTTTCTAGAGAGTGAATTAAATGAGAAAAATGCCTCACTTAGGGTATTTATACCCCGTGCGTGTTCGGTTTCGTTTTTGTAGCTCGGTTCGCTTTTTCGTAGTTAAATGAAAAGGATTTATTTAAACATTTAAAAGGTGGTTATTCCTAATAAATCTTCTAAGTTTGTTTTTATTAAATTATTTCATAGAAAACAATTATTTTAACTGTTTCGTCACATCGCGTCACCTTCGCCCGCATTCGTTCGAATCGTCACCCGAACGAACACGACGATGGTTTCAATTTATTATTCTTGTTTTCTACTTTTCAGTCATTATTTCAGAACTTTAAACTCACAGATATGTTTGTGTGTATCGTCACCCAGGCAAACACACTGCCAGTTCGTTATTCTGAAATAACACTGCATTTACGTTCTGAATTGTGTTTCCTCACTGGCGGACTCAACTAAACTTCCTGTTTTCTCATTGTTTTCATACTGAGTTATCGACCATCTGATTCCAGTCATCTATGGATATCAGATCGCAACCGATATGTTCTTGTTGTTTACTTGAACACTGTTGTTTCTCTTAATTCGTTGTATCAATTTGTACTTAGGTTTTCACCTAAATACTTACAACTATTGTTTGTCATGAGTTGTTGTACTTACGGTATTTAAGTTTTCACTTAAACACGTACAACTGTTTCTTGTTTTCAGAGTTTTGTTGTTATACACACTATTCATACATTGTATTTACACACAGTAAATAGTGAAAGTACACATACCGTATGGATTTGCCGGACGATCAGGTACTGGTTGTCACACAGAGGTATGTTGAGCTACCTATCATGTTAAAACTCAAGATGAAATATATTCTGAATTTTAGACATGTGAGTAATAGGAAATATAATGCATCACATAAATTGTTGTGTTTCTAATTATTAATTCAGATCCCATGAATTTCTAATTATTTAGAACTCATTACTTATGATATTAAGATTCAACGAATCATAATTATTTTCTGTAATTTTAATAATATGAGTACTCACTATCGATTGTGCACATTCATAAAAAACTTTAAAATATATATAGGTTTATTATCTCGTTATATATATTCAATAACTATAAATTTATTATTGCCTGAATACATTAGGATTGGCAAATATTAAAGATTATATTATTACTTGTTTAAGCATCTAGCCATGGATGATTTAAAAATCCACATTTTCGACTATCTAACTTCCAAAATTTAATATACTATGTTTACCTATTATTTGAACTTTGTG
The DNA here is from genome assembly GCA_009363875.1 of Mikania micrantha. Taxonomy (NCBI): domain Eukaryota; kingdom Viridiplantae; phylum Streptophyta; class Magnoliopsida; order Asterales; family Asteraceae; genus Mikania; species Mikania micrantha. Next base: position 20,791,120 of record CM018685.1, read on the forward strand.
TTTTTAGGGTTTTGATTCAAAATATAAACTTACATGATTATGTGCTCTATATCTATGCTTAATGTTATAAAATCAATACAAAATTTTTAGTATATGAATAACTAAAGTAACAAATAAGTCTAAAAACCTGAAAATAACCGGTTCTGTAACTCTAAAATTTCGGGGACGAAATTTATTTCTAGAGGGGAAGAAATATAATAACCGTGAAAAAATAATTATAATTAAATGAATAAATATTTAAAAATTCAAATGTAGCTAATTATAAGTTCCGACAAATTAACAAATTAATTAACGAACATTCGAGTTATTTATATAACTGATCTAATTGATTTACCGTTGAATCAATATATTAACAATTGTAATGAAAGATCTAATCGTTTATCCTAACTATAATAAATTCAAACAGTCCTATTTAAATAACACTTGACTAATACCATAACCATAACCGACCGAATTGGAATCGATCGTGCATAAATCGTATATAGATCAATGGTATTTTATACATGCATATGCTCATTTTAGATGACTCGATCAAACCCGATTAATTCACGTATCACATAATATGATTTTCACATGAAGTCTTTGTCACCGAAATGTTCATAACTGTAGTTTTTATGAGTCTGTTCCTCATAGATGCTATTGAAAGCATAGACGTTTCACCTTACAACCTCTTGTATAACCAGCAGCTTTCAAACCAAATTGATTCAAATAATGTGCCATTAAAGAGCAATATACTGATCAAGTGAATCCCATTATTTCGATCGGTTATATTGGGACCAAAGAATCCATTACTTACATCCAAGAGAAACGCTTTCACTTCAATCAGTTATCGTCGGAACCACCATTGCATCACCACCACCTAGGTACGTTAACAAACCTTTTCTTTTGAGAAACGGTGTGGACGGTTACTACAGTTAATCTCCAGCAACAAGCAGCATTGGCGACCGTGATACCCAACCCACATCGTACCATTATCACCGTGGTTTGAAAAGATGGTTGCAATATCACGTATACTTGTATCGAGCAGCGAATGACATCTGATGTACCACCATACAACAATCGTAGTAGCATCTGTTGCAATTGAAAATGAGACGACACACGAACCAGACAACGCATGATTTCCGGTTCAATCTACGATCGTTCAAGCTTCTATCACTATTTAAATTCCTTCGATCTCTGACTCATCGGGTGTTTCTGTCTCAGGTAAAGTTTTTTTTTTTTAAATCGTTTGGATAAATGGTACTCACATTTACGATGAGTAAAGTACGTAATTGGAAACACTAATTTGAAAACATAAGGGTATGTAAAGAAAACAAGGAGACAGTGTGAGTGCTTATTTATAATCTTTGGAATGCGATTATACAACGCCTTTAAAAAAAAGAAAGAAAGGAGCAAGGTCGATTTATACATGTATAGATATAGAAATGGTAATTCTTGAAATGTATTGAAAAAGATGAAAACAGACTGAATTGAGTTATCTGATAAACAAACAATTAGATCAACAATTATATCTTAGTTCAAACTGGTTAAGAACGACATGGGTTATTTGTGGGAAGTCTCATGTTCTAAAATTATTTTCTTTCAAATCTAGAATGAACATTTAAATAAACAGAACAATATCCAAACAATCGTGGTCCTAGATCTACATACTCGTCATAGATTAACTGGTATGGGCTCAGAATTGTGTTTCCTCGAATAATGAAAATAAGACCCAGGGTTGTAAAACTAAAAGATCTAATTTTCTCAAACTATAAAAATTTATTGAATGACTAGCTTTAGTGGCTAATACTCTGAATTGGATTCGGGTCACTAGTCCAAATCTATGTTTATAAATAAATAAATATATATATATATATTGTTTCCAAAATCGTTCTGATCGAAAGCATTAAAATTATCAATTTACAAATGTTGACAAACATTAATAAACAACTTAGCAGAATAAACCAATTCGAGCGGTTGAATATGAAAAAGTTCAAATCACCAAAAATCTAACCTATCACTTATCTGAACCAAACTTGTTTAAACTAACGTGACAAAATAAAAACACAGATCTTGAATCATCGTGGAATTGGACTATTGTCTTCATCTGATTACATGCTAATTATTTGTTAAGACTAACGTATGGATTTTCTTTTAATCACTTATAGTATATTTCTGTTTTGCCTACAGTTTTGTACGGATTCTGTTAACTTAAATCATTGTATTTATGTTTCTGTAATCGTTTAATATTTGTTTATGTATTGTATTCCGAATATCGATTGCCACGATATGATATCGTGTTTCTCTGTTTCGTTTAACATGCAATAGATTTAGATTATATTGTACTCATTATTGCATGAACCAAATATAACTGAACTTGGTAGTTTAACTACCCTACTGAACTTACCGAACCTACTGAACCTACTGAACTTCTGATCTGTTACCCGAGCATGCCCCTACCTGTAAGGATGACTACAGGCCCTTCATGGCGGCAACCTTGATGTGGAACCACCCGTGGCGGTTAGTTGAGTTCACGGCGTCTCTATTTAGTACTCTGATAGTACACTTGTGCACCTACTGAATTCTGGAGAGGCGTATGGACTGGTCCTAGGTTAATTTTTAACTGTACTTTATGATTTCTGGGGGATAGTGACGTGTATGCCAACACTAACTATCTCATGTGTCTGGTAGGAGGGAGTAGCTACCCGTGAACCTTACACTATTATATGTACAGTCGGCTCGTGGTATATTTTGGGATTTCTCACTATTTCTGACTTACATTATAACCTGTATTGTTGTTCTAAAAGGTTATATCTTACTCAAGTCACACCACTATTACTGCTTTGTTTTTGGTATATGTATCTGATTATTATTCTCATTACCTTTACCACCTTCTGAACTTCTTTTAATTACTATTGTTTATCCGTTATTGAGCATTCTTTCGCTCAGTCGTATTTGTTTTTGTGGTGTTCTTATGTTTTGTATAGGTAATCAAGGAAACCAGGCAGGGAATTGAGAAGAGAGTGTTTAAAGAAAATCAAGAACATATCCAGTTGAATAATTTAATAAATAAATTTATAAGATTTTATTTATGTTTAGTTTGGTTAATATGACTTAAATTTTGTTTGGATATAAATTATGGATTGTTGCATTACCTCAGACATCTGTATAAGTGACACGTCAGCGTTAATCGGGTTGGGGTGTTACAGATTCAGACAGGTTGAAGGACTTGACTATAATGAAGTGTTTGCACTGGTTTCTCATCTTGAAGCAATCCGTATCTTCTTGGCATATGCATCCTTCAAGAAATTTAAAGTTTATCAAATGGATGTCAAGAGTGCATTCCTTCACGGTGTGATCAACGAAACTGTGTATCTGAATCAACCTCCTAGGATTGAGGATCCATTGTATGGTGACCAAGTCTACAAGTTGGACAAGGCATTATATGGATTGCATCAAGCTCCATGAGCGTGGTATGAGACACTGTCTACTGACCTTCTGAACAACGGGTTCAGAAGAGGTGTCATTGACTGCACACTGTTTATTCGAGAGAAGGATGGTGGCTTACTCTTGGTGCAAGTTTATGTGGACGACATCATTTTCGGTTCTACAAATGATAGTCTGTGCAAGGATTTAGAGAAGGTTATGAAAGACAAGTTTGAAATGTGCTCAATGGGGGAGATGAAATTTTTTCTTAGGTTGCAGGTGGATCAATCTGAGGCTGGTGTCTTCATTCATCAAACCAAATACGTTGGTGACATTCTGAGTTGGTTCAATATGTAAGATGCAAAATCTGCTGGTACCCCACTGGCTATTAATCACGGGATTACACAAGCGAAAAGGGGGAGTTAATAGATGCCACTCTGTACCGAGGAATGATTGGGTCTCTCATGTATCTTACTGCTTCTCGACCAGACATCATGTTTGCCACATGCTTGTGTGCTCGCTATCAGTCCAAACCAAGAGTATCACATCTGATTGCTGTGAAGAGGATTATGCGTTATCTGAAGGGTACTCCTGATCTTGTTTTATGGTATCCTAATGATGATAACTTTGAGCTTACTGCATACAGTGATTCAGACTATGGCGGATGCAAAAGAGATTTCAAGTCAACATCTGCAGGATGTCAATTCTTTGGAGCACGTTTAGTTACCTGGCAGTGCAAGAAGCAGACGTCGGTGTCTCCTTCAACATGTGAAGCTGAATACATTGCTGCTGCTAGTTGCTGTTCACAAATCATCTGGATACAGCAGCAACTCAGGGACTATGGGTTACATTTTTCTAATACTCCTATTTATGTTGAGAATACTGCCGCCATAGCTGTCACTAAGAACCCAGTCCAGCACTCGAAAACCATGTATGACCAATTTGGAGCTCGGAAACAATCTGATTCCAACGGATATCTACTCGACAGCCTCTGGAATAGTGCGGAATCCTATTCCAGGGTTTTCCAATCGAAACCAACAGCAATCGTGGTGATTCGAGTGTGTAGGAAGGACGTTTGAGTGAGAATCGAACACCACGGGTTGAGAATCGAACTTGGACTATCAATGGCCACTCAGATCTTCTAGGGTTTGACACTAGGTGCTCTGGAAAGAAGGAGGGCTCTCAGAAGTTAGGTTTAAATTGATTTGAACTTGTATTTATAGACTGTAGTCATTCGGCCGAATGAGTGGCCGAAGCAGCTCATTTGGCGAATGACCATGTCGAATGGACAAGTTAGTCGAATGGACAAGTTAGTCGAATGAGTCATTCGGAGAATGTCTCATTCGCTCGCCTATGTCATTTGCTAGTGCGTTCATTCGTAGATTCATTCGCCCGAATGGAACTTTAACCATATAACTTCAACTTTAAACATAATCAAACAATTATAAACAAAATTAAACATTAAGAATAATATATAAAGACTACTTCCATTTATATAATAAACTTTATACATCAAGAACAGTACAAAATAGAACTAGGGACATTTAATGCATCTACAAACCAAACACATCGATATCAAATATGACATCATACGTGATTGTTTTGAAAAGAAACTCATCGATGTCGTGAAAATACACACGGACCACCAGAAAGCCGATCTTTATTCAAAAGCTTTTGATAAACCCAGATTTTTATATAGGCTATCGGCTAATGGTGTTTTTCAAAAGGATGGAGTCATTCCGTCATCTGAAACTAACAAATGATTATCGCTTTTATTAGTTAGTTTCGTTTACTTTACTTTCATTTAATCAAAAACTCAAAAAGATTTTCTGTTTTAGGTTTTTAGGGGGAGAAAAAGCAGATTAATTTGAAAAACGAAAAACATTTGAAAATTTTAAAAATCCAAAAACATTTAAAAAGTGTAAAAATGAGAAAGTCTTATTTGAGAAACTGATGTGTTAACCTATCATGTCTTAAAAGCAAAATTGAATGCATAAACCGAGAACACATGAGATTTGTGATTTGATGTACTGATAGGCAAACTTTACAAAATGTATAGAGAATTGCTGATTACATAGAAATTCTGACTTGTGGGATCCATTTTAGAAAACTAGCTAAGTGATAAATAGTTTTTGACTCAAATCAGGCATACAGTTAACATTGGATCTAATAAGGTTTCCAATGGTTCATGAATTCAAGTCTATACACGTGCCATATTGCTTTGTAAAAACAGAGCTGAAGCCGTCCATTCAGATGAAAATGATTGAATCACAAGAAAATAAAAGTGAATCTGATTCTGTACACGTGCCATATTGCTGGGTTGCAGCCTAGCTGAAGCCATCCATTCAGATATGTAGAATTGCTCTTGATCGTACAATGGAATCCTATTAACAATCAAATATATGCGGAATCTATATTTGATCTATATGAATCAAAGAAGAAACATACATTTATATAATCTCCATTTCATTAATCTAGATCAACTGATTACAATGAAATACAACAACACAAAGTTCTTACTCACACAGAGAAAATCACTCAAAAGTTTTCCAAAAGTTATCAAATATCTGGACAAACCCAAAATATATACTAAGATCAGACGAACCTAACCTAGCCGAACCAATAGGTTCGCTAGCCGAACCTTGAGGTTCACTGGACGAACCTTTACATCAAAAGGCATAGGTTCGCCGAACCTGCTAAGGTTCGTGGGCCAGACGAACCTCAGGCAAACCTTCTATAACTTATATATTTTAACAAGCAACCTATTACAATCATGGACTAACAAGATAGGATAACCTAAGTAAAATACAAAAATAATATAAGTTTGATTCCATATACGTGCCATATTGCTTTGTAAAGACCTAGTCGAAGCCGTCCATTTGGATAGAACAAGTTGATGATGTCAACACAATTCTGTATACGGGCCATATTGCTTTGTAAAGACCTACCTGAAGCCGTCCATGAGAATGTGTTGAACATGAAAGACAAATCAAAAATAAAAATACGAAAAGAGAATAAATTTGAACCTTATAGAATTTATGATGTTAGGTATTAAGTTATGCAGAGATGAGTTACAAACTGATTTTGATCTTTATTGGTTAAATAAAATGGGTAACTCAGTCCGAAAATATAAGTGAACATCAAATTTATTTAGAAGTGATGTATTGTCAGGCTTAAAGTGGACAAGTTTATCAGCAATCATATCATAAGACAAATGTGTCTGAAGTGTAACATTCAGTAATGCTAATTTGATGTGATAAGGTGTGTGTGTTATTTTCTTGATAGACTGCTCTCAAAAATATGTGCTTCTTAATTGTTTTTAGTTTTAGTTGTTACTTGTACAGTTGTATTTCGTTTCAGAAAAATACAAAAAGATTTTATTTTCAAATTTATTTTAGATGATCATTTGTGTGTTCGGATGTTCAATTATATCTGAATCCATCACCAACCAGACTAATCTTCATAATTGCACTCGTTTAACTGATCATAATGTTAAATTTGAAATTAAGTTGTGTTTGTGAGTGCTAAGCTTCATTCGTGCGAATGAACCAGGAGAATAGCTCATTCGACCGAATGACTTCATTCAAGCAAATGAGTCATTCGCCCGAATCAATCTGAGCCGAAGCAACTCATTCGGTTGAGTCATTCACCGAATGAAAATTCTCATTTAAAGGGTTCGTTCAGCCGAAGCAACTCATTCGCCCCAAAAAGCCTCTTTCGGTTACTGTGTGTTTTCTTTCTGTCGAAACACCCTCTCTCATCTGTTCATCAAGTTTTCTTCGATTAACCTAACTTTTGTGGTGATATTACTTCTTGTGACTATTACAGGTACCTGTGGATCCAAGTTAATCAATTTTTGTCCACGGATTTGTTGTAAACGGACCTGGACTTAGGAATTTAGGGCTTCCAACTGTCGCCCTTTATTAAATGGCAAAATCGAACACAAAATCACCTAATACCTTTTCTAAAAACTTTAATCGGTCTTTAATCGGCCGACCGAATGAAAGTCTTTCGGACTCTAGGAGCCAACCGAATGAGTGTTGCGACAGAATGAGGTCATACGGCCGAATGAGGCTCTTTCGGTCGCTAGTCTCATTCGCTGGTCTTTCGGTTGACTTGACCTATTCGTTCAATATAGACTCATCCGCCTATGCTCATTCGGTCAATGCAGTCTCATTCGTACAAGTTGTATACTTTTAAAAAATTTTGTTGATTTTACTCGACTGATTAACTGAATTGAACTGATATGTTTATTCTTTTGTTTTTCAGTTTGGGTGATTATAAAGCGGTGACGAAGAACAACATTTGTGCCCACTTGGATCTTACCACGAAGAACGCCAAGCATTTCAAAGAGATTATCACTTTTCTCAGGCGTTCTAGGATCTTTTCGGCTGTTTCCACTGTTTATGAGCCATATCAGTCACATCAGCGGGATTTCTGGAGATCTGCGGATATAGATTGTGAGGTTGAGCCACCGGTTATTAGAGACAAGGTGCTCAGGAATGATGTGATAGTCTCTGCAGAGCACATCAGGAGGATCTGTAGATTTCATGATGCACCGGATCATCCCATTTTACTTGATTACTGTCACACCCCGGGCCGGCGGGAACGGATCGGGTTTTCCTGTCGGGCGGAAGGTTCCCGGGGCGCGATATCTTGAATGATAATCAAACGATCAGATTGTTATATATAGCACATGATAACAAATGAGAAATGCTCACACATCAATGATATAGAATTACAAGATTAAATTACAATGTATCGTTCATATTTTAACCAAGTAAATCTATCAAAAGAATCAATGAGCCTATATCTTGTGTCTGTACAAGATATACAAAAGATGATTCATGTTCTTGTTAGCCAAAAGTATGCATTCACAAAAGTAGCTAGGTCTTCTAAAAGTCCACTAGCTATGTCCCTGTAATCATGGTGACTAAACCTGTTCGTCACCTGAGAAAACATGCATTTAAACAAAGTCAACACTAGGTTGGTGAGTTCATAAGTTTAGTAATTGAAAACCATTGAATTTATGTCAGTCATGTTCACAATGTTTCACACAAGTTGTATTGGTAATTGAATCCCATGTCTCACACAATGTCATCTCCATGGTTATATTTAGAGACAAAGTCTCATCCAGCCAAGCATGCTTATATATAGGGCATACGAAAGGGTCAAGCCCAGACGCCATCCCACCACATGCTCAACTGAACTCAACACTATCTTTAATACAATGATGGATACCCATTTCATTTCACCCATGACTTCCCGGTATGTTTATCCCAATAATGACAAGGAAAGAGACATAATTGTCTCTGTTAGCCATTCCTTACGGAATAGCCTGGCATGTAAAATAAACCATTAATTGAAATAAGAGACATAAAATCTCTGTTAGATATTCCTTACGGATTAGCCCGGTGTGTAGAATATCATACTCAATATCTAGGACGAAACTTAATAGTTTCTGTAGTTAATCATTACTGATTAACACGGCATGTAAAGTGCCCAAACAATTGAATAAGCAGACATAATTGCCCCTGTTAACTAGTCCTTACGGATCAGTCCGGCGTGTAAGATATCATACTCGATATCTAGAGCGAGACCTAGTAGTCTCTGTGACTGTCAGTACTAACCAGTCCGGTGTGTAAGATATCATACTCGATATCTAGGTAGGGACATAATAGTCCCAGTAGCTGTCACCCCTGTCCAGCCCGGTGTGTAACGTGTCCTACTCATGATTCCTAGTTTGAGACATAATAGTCTCAGTAGCTGTCATTACTGACCAGCCCGGCGTGTCTCAACTGTTATCTCGTTGTTGAGTGTTCTTACTAACTTGAACGGAGTGTTATAAGAACTTGTGTTATACACAATGTTAGTAGTGTGTGAATGATTTTGCTATCATGAAGTTACATTATCATGATTATCATTCTTGTTGTCTGTAATTGTTATTGGCATGTTATCCCTTGTTTTCCCCGTTGTTCTATCGTGTAAGAATAATGAAGAAATGGAAGATATATTCTTAGCAACGTACATTATTCTATGGTGTTAATGTTTCATGATTCTAGGTTAGCATATAGCATCCTAGCTAATTCAGGTATGATAAGATCAATTACGCAAGCATGTAATGATAAACGATAATAAAGATAAACAATTATTATCTAAATCATGATATAAGCAATATGTTAATAGAAACTTTTAAATAAATAAAAGTTTAGCATGTTTCTCAGCCTCGAGCTTTGAAATCAGTAAAGATTAAGAAAAGGGGCATATGAACTCACCTTGTTGTTGTAGGGTTGACTTAGCTTAAAAGAAAAATCGCACGCGCTCTTTGTTGTTCTCGTAGTAGTTTTCACGTCCCTGTATTGATTGCATGTTGTTTTAACTTATAAATATAAGTCTTTGAGTATGTGTTTGTGTGTGTGTTTGTGTTAGCCCTAAAGTTGGCTAACACTCGTGAGTCTCGGTCATCGTTCGGCCCTGTTTACTTGTTATTGACTTTAGTAACACTTAACCCAATTAGGTTAAGGTTAGTATGCTTTGTTCTTGAGTTTATACTCAACTTGATTCTATGTCATTTCATTAATGGTTCAGAGTATAAAGTATAGGTTTTTGATTAAAGGTTAATAACCCTTAACATATTGTAAGATGGCTATTTATTGTCATTGTTCCATTTGTATTAATACTTTGAAACCACTTGTTAACATATTCTAAAAGACTAGGTTTTAGGTTTTTATGAATTTCCTTTGTTAAACCCACCACCTTTGTAGAAATATTAAAGCATTCCATGCATGATATTAAAAGCCCTTTTTGATTATAAGTATTTGTTTTCAAGTAACCCATGTGGGCCAAATGGTGGGCCAAGCTAGACTTCATTGGGCCTGGTGAGCCATGATGGGCCGAAATCAGTGGCCCAATCCTCTCTTCTGGGCCGAATCAGCACCTTAGGCTGATTAATGGGCCAAGTAAGGAAGATGGCTGCATAAAATTTGCTTGATGCTTGGGCCGAATGGTGCCATAGGCTAAACATTGGGCCTAAGTCGGTTGGGCCGAATTAGTGGGCCGAGTGAGGTATAGTTCTTGGTCAGGTGATGGGGCTGTGGCCGAAACCATGTCTTGTCCCAAATGGATCTCCCGAATAATTCAAATAGGCCTAATCGGTTTCTAGGCTGAACCAAAATATCATGGGCTAGTCAAAGTAATTTGGTCAAATGTAATTTCTTGGGCCCATAGGTGAACTTCGGCCAACTGGTGGGGATCGAATGGGGTTGAGATGGCCGAGTGAATTAACACCGAACGGATGAGGCTTGCCGAATGGGAATGGGTTGAATGACCTGTTGTTAGCCGAATAGGTTAGCATCGAATGGAAAGTGGCGACTGATGATGGTCGAATGAGATAGCAGGGTCGAATAGGGCATCACCGAATGAAGCCATTTGGTCCAAGTTGGTTCGGTCGGCAAGGGTCTCCGGCTACTGCCGAATGTCAGCTCAGAGAGGGGGGGGGGGCGAATAGGTGTTCCCGACCGAAGGTGAAGCCATTCGGCCGGCTGGGTGATGGCCATTCGGCCGGTGGTGCTCAGTCGACCCTTAGCCCCCTTGTTGTCGAGTTCCAGGGTAAAGAACCAAAATGACACCCAACCCCTTTCACGTGAGATGTTTTCGAGTGTCTAGTGTTTGGGGGAAAAGGGTTCTAAACTGGTTATGTTGATGGCCGATCATAGGGTTTGAAAACCCTAATTTCGGACTCTTTGCAGCCTCATACCTCGATTTTCAGTGGGTAACTCCTTAGATTCGTTGTACTTTCAAGTAGAGGAGATCAATACCTTCGTGTAGGTTCAAGAATCACCCAATTTCATCAAGAATTGAGTGAGTTATGGAGTTTTGAAGGTGGAAAGTGGTGGTGAATGGTGGTGGCCGGAAATGGGAAGTAGAGAGAGGTTGTAGGTGAGGGAAATGAGAGAAAACTCTCATTTTTGGGTTTTTATATCACGTGTGGTGTTCGGGTTTGTTCGGTTGCTCGGTTCGCGTCATTGTCGCGTATCCGGAAATTTACGTGTAATTTAAATGTTTTAAATTATAAGAAGTTGAATTAATCATTTTGATGAGTTTCAAAATTGTAAAATGTTATTTATTTTATTTTATTAATTTAATTTCGTTCGTGTCGTGTTTTCGTTTCCGTTTCGTCAGAAAACGTCACTTACGCGCGTTTTCGTACAGAGCGCTAACTGTACGAACACGATCGTACGTTTCACTTTCTGATTTGGTTTTCTACTTATCAGTTGTCGTTCAGAATGATAAACTCACAGATATGCTTGTGTGAATCATCACCCACACAAACAAGCTGTTAGTTTACTATTCTGAAATGACACTACAATATGATTTGAATTGTGTTTTCTCACTGTCGGACTCTACTAAACTGCCTGTTTGCACATTGTTTTCGTACTGGTTTGTCGGCCATCGGATTATTGTCACCTATGGATATCCGATCGCAACCGATAAGTTCTTGTCATTTGTTTGTACACTGCTGTTTCTCTTGAGTTGTTGTATTTACTGTATTTAAGTTTTTACTCAAACACATACAACTACGGTTTGTTTCCAGAGTTCTGTTGTCACACAACTGTTTACGCACTGTATTTACACACAGTAAAGGGTGAAAGTACACACACCGTACGGACTTGCCGGACGGTCTGGTACTGGTTGTCACAATTGCTATCTCGTTCGAGGATACTTCATGCGATGCATGTATGATGGTGACTTAGGAGTCGGGGTCCTCAACAAGGCATTTCTATCTCCTCAGTTCAAGTATTTGGTACATGTTCTTATTCACTGCCTGGGCTCGAGGAGAGGCGGATTTGATGAGTTGAGGGAAACCATACAGTGTGCATTTGTGGTGCTGGTGCTGAATCTTCCCTTCAACTTTTCTGAGATGGTGTTTACACATCTAAAGGAGAACGTCGTGCTCAAGTGTGACAAGAAGTTTCTCATGTACCCTAGATTCCTCCAGCAGATTTTCGATGCTCAAGTGCCTAACCTGCCAAAGACCAGCACAGACATTATTCGGTTAAAGCACATGAACAACATCACTCTCAACAGAGTGCTATCTTACAGGGAAAGGAGACGAAGCCTCCAGTTCGTGCTCTCTTTGGTCATCTTCAGAACCCTGAGTACATTGCTCCATGAGGTAGGAAGTGGAGACACGACGACTCAGATTCAGATATAGAGGACATTGTTGTGCCGGGTGTTGATGGTGATGATGATGGAGATGATGGTGCTGGTGATGTGGGTGCTGGTGATGCTGGAGCTGGTGTTAGTGAGGCAGGTGTTGGTGTAGGTGGTGTTAGTGATGGTGCTGATGCAGGTGTGGGAGGTTCAGGTGCTGGTTAGGTGGATGTAGATGTTGATGCATTGTTAGACCTGGACTTCATGACCACCACTCAGGCCACCGTCTCTACTCCACTAGAGATGGCTGAGACTACATCTGTGATGCGAGCGGTCAGTATACTAAAAACAGAACTAAATCTAATCTAATTAACCTAAGCTAAAGACACCAAATCTAATTCTAGACCTATACTTAACCTAAACACCTAGTAATAATCGGAAAACCTAAACTAGACCGCTCCTAAGGCAAGTGTACCTGTCGGTGGCAGTATAGCTGACGGAAGTCCGGATATCGAACCACGGACACTAGTGTAGCAAACAAAACCTAGACTGTAAACTAAACTAAGGTAAAAGAGAGGGGGGGGGGGTTTGGTGCAACTGACAACTTAATCAGACTGAATCTGAATAGTGAACTAAGCTAGCAACTATACTAAGAACAGCAACACTAAGACTGAAACTGAATCTGGAATCTGAATATGATGAGGAAACAAGTGTACCTAGGCAGGGAATCAAAAGTGTGACAGATGCTGATCTGGACTGATTTACTAAAGATGAAAACTAGGATCTTAATGAACAGACCTAAAAATACCTAAAGGGGACCCAGATCAGATACCAGGCAACTCCAATAGAAGTCCTAAGTCTGTAATGAATATACTAGTCAATCGGGTATCCTCCCGGACTCCCCGACATGCATTTGCACTCTAACTGGTGGATCACCTCCCGGATTTCTCCACCAGTTTGCATCCTAAGATACTAGAGAGTCATAAAGTTGACAACTTTAACATGGATTGACACTAACACTAAGTAGATCTAAGACAACGCCCTCCCGGGTCGTTTAACTCAAATTTCCTAAGTGTAAGAGACCAACCATCTAACCTATCACCTCCCGGATTTCTAGGTTAGGTTACAAATGCAAATAACTATATTTAGTGAAGTCTAATCCTATGGAATGTGATCAACAACCCATAAACTAACCTAAAACACAAAGTAGTAGGCCTAACATGCATCTAAGTGTGGAAAGACATTCCTAAACACATGTGGATTAAACATACACCAAATATAATCATTCAACATCTGTAATAATCATCAAAGTTTCAAGCTTTACAACTGATTACAAAGCATTCATCATCATTAAGCATAAATCAAGTCCAAAATCATCAAAGTTCACAACTTTATCATCCCAAACCTAGATACAACCATAGATCTAGCCACAAATCATAACTACATTAGCTAAACAAGTCTGATCAAGGTCTATAAACATTAAAAATCCAAACTTTAAACTAAGAACATGAAAAGTAAAGAGAAATACTCAAGATCTAGCTCCTTCTTCACTCTAACAAGCCCTAATCAAGCCCAATAATCCATGGTTAAGCTCCAGCTGCTCCAAGGCTTGATTAGGGTTCAAAATACGCAGAAGAAGATGTCAAAAGCGGCTGGAATGCGATCCATTTATAGAGGGCTTGAAATTAGGGTTTTAGGGCTAAAAATCATCTTAGGCGCATAGCCTAGCGCAGATAAGGGTGTGGCTAGGCTATGCGCGCGGAATAAATGTAAAATTTCGCCAGATGATGCCAGGCGCATAGCCTAGCGCTGACAAGCCCCACGCTAGGCTATGCTCCTAGGATGATTTTTAGCCCTAAAACCCTAATTTCAAGCCCTCTATAAATGGATCGCATTCCAGCCGCTTTTGACATCTTCTTCTGCGTATTTTGAACCCTAATCAAGCCTTGGAGCAGCTGGAGCTTAACCATGGATTATTGGGTTTGATTAGGGCTTGTTAGAGTGAAGAAGGAGCTAGATCTTGAGTATTTCTCTTTACTTTTCATGTTCTTAGTTTAAAGTTTGGATTTTTAATGTTTATAGACCTTGATCAGACTTGTTTAGCTACTGTAGTTATGATTTGTGGCTAGAACTATGGTTGTATCTAGGTTTGGGATGATAAAGTTGTGAACTTTGATGATTTTGGACTTGATTTATGCTTAATGATGATGAATGCTTTGTAATCAGTTGTAAAGCTTGAAACTTTGATGATTATTACAGATGTTGAATGATTATATTTGGTGTATGTTTGATCCACATGTGTTTAGGAATGTCTTTCCACACATAGATGCATGTTAGGCCTACTACTTTGTGTTTTAGGTTAGTTTATGGGTTGTTGATCACATTCCATAGGATTAGACTTCACTAAATATAGTTATTTGCATTTGTAACCTAACCTAGAAATCCGGGAGGTGATAGGTTAGATGGTTGGTCTCTTACACTTAGGAAATTTGAGTTAAACGACCCGGGAGGGCGTTGTCTTAGATCTACTTAGTGTTAGTGTCAATCCATGTTAAAGTTGTCAACTTTATGACTCTCTAGTATCTTAGGATGCAAACTGGTGGAGAAATCCGGGAGGTGATCCACCAGTTAGAGTGCAAATGCATGTCGGGGAGTCCGGGAGGATACCCGATTGACTAGTATATTCATTACAGACTTAGGACTTCTATTGGAGTTGCCTGGTATCTGATCTGGGTCCCCTTTAGGTATTTTTAGGTCTGTTCATTAAGATCCTAGTTTTCATCTTTAGTAAATCAGTCCAGATCAGCATCTGTCACACTTTTGATTCCCTGCCTAGGTACACCTGTTTCCTCATCATATTCAGATTCCAGATTCAGTTTCAGTCTTAGTGTTGCTGTTCTTAGTATAGTTGCTAGCTTAGTTCACTATTCAGATTCAGTCTGATTAAGTTGTCAGTTGCACCAAAACCCCCCCCTCTCTTTTACCTTAGTTTAGTTTACAGTCTAGGTTTAGTTTGCTACACTAGTGTCCGTGGTTCGATATCCGGACTTCCGTCAGCTATACTGCCACCGACAGGTACACTTGCCTTAGGAGCGGTCTAGTTTAGGTTTTCCGATTATTACTAGGTGTTTAGGTTAAGTATACGTCTAGAATTAGATTTGGTGTCTTTAGCTTAGGTTAATTAGATTAGATTTAGTTCTGTTTTTAGTATATTGACCGCTCGCATCAAGTTTTTGGCGCCGTTGCCGGGGATGGAGACCATTCAGCACAGGGGATTTGACAGAGCGGTCATCGCGCGGCTTGGCAGATTAGAGGAGTTTGATGCGATGATGACTCCACCGTGGGCGTACCTGTTGCGCTGCCCATGGCAGCAGTACACAGAGCTCACGGTGGAATTCCTTTCCACCTTGCGTTATGATGATAGCTCTCTCACAGCCCCCGATGCTGTGTCGTTCGCCTTAGGACGAACGCCACAGCGCATGAGTGTCGCTGACTTTGCAGTGGCCATGGGCATTTACTCCAGGGCGGAGGTGTCCACTGGAGGGTTTGAGGGCCTCCTTCGGGGCGTATCCCGGGCAGCCAGGCCCGGATACGTTACGGAGGCGGAGATGGGTGTTTATTGGAGCACGATAGCGATCCCTCCTCCTACTGATCGGCGACTGGTCACCCATATCCGCGACCCTCTTTTGCGTTATATCCATAGGATCTTAGCTACCACCTTGATTCCTCGCCACTCTGGCAAGGACAAGGTTAGCTATTTTGACCTTTTCTGTCTTTATTGCATTCAGGGTCGCCACCCGGCGAACCTCGCTGCCATTTTACTCACATCTTTTGCGAGGCGTCGTCGGGGAGGGCTCACTGCTCGCGTGGATATGGGCCCCTACGTTTGCAGACTTGCTGACCGTCTTGGGTTTTCGACTGGTACCCCAGTTGAGCATCTTACTGTCGGCCCCGAGACGGTTCCATATGCGTTACACGATATGCAGACGTCAGGGATGGTCACGTGGGACGTGCCACCCCAGTGGGCACCCATTTTGGATGACCCTCCTGCCCCTGTTCGTCCGGTGCATCCGCCATCCACGCACCGCATTCGTCATCAGCGGGAGCGACCACGTCGTGATGTGCCGCCGCGCCCTCCGGCTGTTCCTCGTCTTACACAGCGATATCTCCTCCAGAGGATGGACGTTTTCGAGGACAACCAGAGGCGCATAGCTGCTCATCTAGGGGTTGAGTTGGCTCCTCGGATGCCAAACCCTCGCCTCCCAGATGACCACGAGCCCGGATCAGACATCGATCCGAATGATCCGGATGATGAGGAGGAGGAGGATGAGGAGGAGGAGTTCGATGACGATGCGGATGACGAGTGATAGGTTGTATTTAGTTTAGTTCATGTATTTTGTTTTCCGTTGTATGTATTCAGACTGGACAGTATCTATGTCATTTATTTTTGTATGTCTGTTGTTTATTTATTCGTTCTGTGGTTGTGTTTATTTATTTCATGTATTATTGTGGTTGTATATTATGTTGTGCTTTGGTTGTGTATATTTATTGTAAAATTTGTACAATGTGTTGGTTGTATTATTTGTTTCATTTTTGTAATGTATTCGTTGTATTCAATGTTTGTATATAATGTTGTATCTACCAATTGTAATTCATTATTCAATTTTTGTAATGTTATTCTAAATTACAAAGTTTACAAAGTTTTAATATACAATGACTTAATCTTACAAAATTTACAAAACTAAAAGGCGCCAGCCTGACATACCCACACTTAGAACAACACATTGTCCTCAATGTGAATCTAGAACTGGCACATAATTATTAATGAAAATAAATGTACAAAAGGTTAGCACGAACTCCCTGAAATATGTAGACGTGTCGTAAATGGAGTCCCGCGCCTCTAAATATACAACAACACTCATACAATTGTTAATTCAACAATAATATAATTACAATTTACAACACAACACAAATAGTACAACAAATGAATTACAATTGGTAGATACAACATTATATACAAACATTGAATACAACGAATACATTACAAAAATGAAACAAATAATACAACCAACACATTGTACAAATTTTACAATAAATATACACAACCAAAGCACAACATAATATACAACCACAATAATACATGAAATAAATAAACACAACCACAGAACGAATAAATAAACAACAGACATACAAAAATAAATGACATAGATACTGTCCAGTCTGAATACATACAACGGAAAACAAAATACATGAACTAAACTAAATACAACCTATCACTCGTCATCCGCATCGTCATCGAACTCCTCCTCCTCATCCTCCTCCTCCTCATCATCCGGATCATCCGGATCGATGTCTGATCCGGGCTCGTGGTCATCTGGGAGGCGAGGGTTTGGCATCCGAGGAGCCAACTCAACCCCTAGATGAGCAGCTATGCGCCTCTGGTTGTCTTCGAAAACGTCCATCCTCTGGAGGAGATATCGCTGTGTAAGACGAGGAACAGCCGGAGGGCGCGGCGGCACATCACGACGTGGTCGCTCCCGCTGATGACGAATGCGGTGCGTGGATGGCGGATGCACCGGACGAACAGGGGCAGGAGGGTCATCCAAAATGGGTGCCCACTGGGGTGGCACGTCCCACGTGACCATCCCTGACGTCTGCATATCGTGTAACGCATATGGAACCGTCTCAGGGCCGACAGTAAGATGCTCAACTGGGTACCAGTCGAAAACCCCAAGACGGTCAGCAAGTCTGCAAACGTAGGGGCCCATATCCACGCGAGCAGTGAGCCCTCCCCGGCAACGGCGCCAAAAACTTGATGCGAGCGGTCAGTATACTAAAAACAGAACTAAATCTAATCTAATTAACCTAAGCTAAAGACACCAAATCTAATTCTAGACCTATACTTAACCTAAACACCTAGTAATAATCGGAAAACCTAAACTAGACCGCTCCTAAGGCAAGTGTACCTGTCGGTGGCAGTATAGCTGACGGAAGTCCGGATATCGAACCACGGACACTAGTGTAGCAAACTAAACCTAGACTGTAAACTAAACTAAGGTAAAAGAGAGGGGGGGGGGGTTTTGGTGCAACTGACAACTTAATCAGACTGAATCTGAATAGTGAACTAAGCTAGCAACTATACTAAGAACAGCAACACTAAGACTGAAACTGAATCTGGAATCTGAATATGATGAGGAAACAGGTGTACCTAGGCAGGGAATCAAAAGTGTGACAGATGCTGATCTGGACTGATTTACTAAAGATGAAAACTAGGATCTTAATGAACAGACCTAAAAATACCTAAAGGGGACCCAGATCAGATACCAGGCAACTCCAATAGAAGTCCTAAGTCTGTAATGAATATACTAGTCAATCGGGTATCCTCCCGGACTCCCCGACATGCATTTGCACTCTAACTGGTGGATCACCTCCCGGATTTCTCCACCAGTTTGCATCCTAAGATACTAGAGAGTCATAAAGTTGACAACTTTAACATGGATTGACACTAACACTAAGTAGATCTAAGACAACGCCCTCCCGGGTCGTTTAACTCAAATTTCCTAAGTGTAAGAGACCAACCATCTAACCTATCACCTCCCGGATTTCTAGGTTAGGTTACAAATGCAAATAACTATATTTAGTGAAGTCTAATCCTATGGAATGTGATCAACAACCCATAAACTAACCTAAAACACAAAGTAGTAGGCCTAACATGCATCTATGTGTGGAAAGACATTCCTAAACACATGTGGATCAAACATACACCAAATATAATCATTCAACATCTGTAATAATCATCAAAGTTTCAAGCTTTACAACTGATTACAAAGCATTCATCATCATTAAGCATAAATCAAGTCCAAAATCATCAAAGTTCACAACTTTATCATCCCAAACCTAGATACAACCATAGTTCTAGCCACAAATCATAACTACAGTAGCTAAACAAGTCTGATCAAGGTCTATAAACATTAAAAATCCAAACTTTAAACTAAGAACATGAAAAGTAAAGAGAAATACTCAAGATCTAGCTCCTTCTTCACTCTAACAAGCCCTAATCAAGCCCAATAATCCATGGTTAAGCTCCAGCTGCTCCAAGGCTTGATTAGGGTTCAAAATACGCAGAAGAAGATGTCAAAAGCGGCTGGAATGCGATCCATTTATAGAGGGCTTGAAATTAGGGTTTTAGGGCTAAAAATCATCTTAGGCGCATAGCCTAGCGCAGATAAGGGTGTGGCTAGGCTATGCGCGCGGAATAAATGTAAAATTTCGCCAGATGATGCCAGGCGCATAGCCTAGCGCTGACAAGCCCCACGCTAGGCTATGCTCCTAGGGCAGTTTTTCCAAATTTCTTTGTAATTGCACCCGCATTTGATTCCGACGCCCGTTTGCCTTCATTTCCGCTCCTCCGGGCCACATTCCTGCACAAAAACAATAAAATGTAAAAAGGAACTAGAATCGACTCAAAATATAAACAGAACAGACGAAAACCGACTCGAATATGTACGAAAACGGATGTGTTAAACTAACACATCAATCTGCTACGGATGAGCAGATGGAAAAGGTTGATGAAGAGGATGAGGGTGAGGATGCTTCAGTTGACTCTGATTCAGAGAATGTAGGGCCTCAGATGGCGACTACATGTTTTAGGTCTCAACTTGTTTTTCTTGATATTGGAGACATAGAGCCTGACAGGGAGGAGATCAGGGATCCTTCAAATATTCCTAAGTTTGACTTCTCTCCTCCCCCTCGTACTTCCACTTCCATATCTACTGTTGCTGCTACTCAGTCCACATCTTCCCCCTAGCAAAGAGAAGAAGGACAAGGTTTGTCCTGCAGAGGAGGTCAGAACAGTCAACTGTTGCAACATCCGTTGTTACATCGGCTGCAACGGTTATAGTTTCTTCACTGACAGGTCACGGGCTATTCGTTCACGTGTTTCGATTGCCCCTCTAACATCCTCTCGTGTTCATGCTCCTGTTTACACTGTTGCTTCTTCTGGTTCCTCCATCACATGAGCTGATACGATTATTTCTAATGTTTCAGTGACTGAACAGCTCAGTACACTGAATAGTTTGTTGCTTAGGTTGATAGAGAGGAACCATGAACAGGAGAAAGCTATTGCCTAGCTCACGCAGAGGGTCAGTTAGCAAGATGCTCTACTATTCCAGGCTGCTGACCAGTGTGCAAACTTAAAGGCCAGATCTGCTCAGCAAGAGGAGCAGTTGCTCAAGTACATCGATGAGCATAACCAGTTGGCTTTGACTGCCTCTGGTTTCACTGATCGGATCATGACTCTTGAGGCAGAAAACTTGCGTCTCATCGAGCAAGTTGAAAGCCTCAAGGAGGCCACTCCCAGGATCCAGGGCACTGAAGCTGACTCCGATGATTCAGACGAAGATAAAGAAGAAGAAGAAGAAGAAGAAGAAGAAGAAGAAGAAGAAGAAGAAGATAATGATGAATAAGAAGATGAGGAGTCTGATAAGGAGAAAGTTGACTATGAAGATTCAGACAAAGATGATGATTCTGATGATGATGATGGTTTGGTGAGTGGGTCTGCCAGTTCGTCAAGTGCAGCAGATGAGCAGTCCGCTCCTACTGTGATCCGAGCCATGACCAAGCATGATAAGAGTGCTAAGCCTCCTCCTCCTCCTCCTCCTCAGACTGAAGATCCGAAAGCTACTGAGGAAGTTGAAGCTGTGCCTTTGAGACGTAGATTGGATGAGACATTGACTATGATTTTAGACGCTCAAGGCATTATACAGCACTCAGTCAACTATGATAAGGAGGAAGTGGTCATTGATGACACCTCTGCTCCTGTTTCTGATATGCCTTCTCCTGATACTTTTGATGATGTGGATGAAGTGATTTTGGAGGGCATCACTGAAGAAGCGACCGCAAAGTAATCTTCAGCTGAAGATGAACTACCGACATTTACTGACCTTTTTGGACTACACACTGAAAAGGAGCTAAGCAGAAAGGTTGAAGAAAAGGTCAGTGATAGTGAGTCTTCAGCAGAAGACATTCAGCCAAGAAAGGAAGAATGGAAAGCATACTAGGAGATTCTGAAGACAGAAAGCGTTGCGAAGATGCCAGTTTCACACACCAAAGTTTATAGGACCAAAGGCTATAAGGCTGGAGGTCAGATACTTAGCTGTGCATACTGCCATGATCTGCAATGCTATGCTGTCAAGAGAGAACAGGGAATTCAATATTTCAAGCACCCCCATGACTTCAAGACGTTTCCGGGCTTTGAAGTCAATCAACTAGCACATTTGAAGATGCTTTATAGTTTAGATTCGGGGATGTCCGCTTGGTTCTCTCGACAGATTCAATATGAGTACAGGAAGAGGAGGGTTAACTTCAAGCCTCAGGAACCATAAAGATATTATATGCTAGAGATCAATGCAGATACCCGCAAGCATAAGGATATCCTGAAGTGGCTGCCTCCAAAATCATGAAGAAGATTCTTTTGAGGAAGATGCGTCAAGACTTCTTGGACAGCTTCCGATGGTGGTATTATGACGGGCGAACTGGAGAGGCTGTGATAGTGTTAAGCAACGACAAGAAGTGGGAGATTGAACGTATCTTTGACCCGATGTGGTTGACGAATATGTCACATAACGATGTCAAAGCCCTTTACAGACATCCGATTTTCTTTACTATAGAAGACATGGAGCAGGCACTACAGTTTATGAGGGTGATACGGGTCTGTATTGTTTTTGGGATTCATGCTGGATCAAACTGGAAAGCTATATTAGACAAATACTTCAAGAAAGATGCTACAGAGTGAGGAACTAGGTCCAAAGGGGAGTATGTTAGTGTATTAAATGTCCCTAGTTCAGCCTTTGTATGATATTTGATGTATAAAGTTTATGTTTTCAATGAAATCAGTCTCTCTATATTGTTCTTAATGTTTATTCTAGTTTATATGTGTTTGATTATGTTTAAATTTGATTAGATATGTCTTATAGACCCATCCGGACGAATGACCCTAAGAATGATGTCATTCGGCCGAATGAACGCTTACAGAATGACTAGGGCGATCGAATAAGTCATCCGCATGACTCATTCGATTGACCAAGCTCATTCGGCTGAGCCATTTGCCGAATGAGTTGTTTCGGCCACTCATTCGGCCGAATGAGTACAGTCTATGTATACTTGTACAAACAGATTCAAACCTAGTTTTTCCCGAGCCCCTCTCTTCCTAGAGCACTCTACTGTCAGACCCTAAGGGTTTTGAGCAGTTCTTTCCTGTCCAACTTCGATTCTCATCCCGTGGTGTTTGATCATGATTCAAACGTTCATCCCTCATCTTCGGATCGCCACGGGAGCTGTTGGTTTCGATTGGAAAACCCTGGAATAGGATTCCACACTATTACAGAGGATGTTGAGTAGATCTCCATAGGAACCGAGTTGTTTCTGGGCTCCAAGTTGGTCCTAAAATGTTGAATGATTAATATAATTCCGTTGGTTTGGTTAAATACTTGTTAAATCATTCATATTCTTTGATTAATTGATGAGTGGTGACCTTGGGAGGCGAGGCGCCACAGCTCCCTCCGTCTATGAGTATCCTATGGACATAAGTTTTAGCTACATATAAGGTAATGATTAAACCATCATGGTGAGGATCCAACATGTTTTCCCGATCTTGTTCTTCAAAGGATACCACTGTCTCGGTGGTAAGGGTTGATGTCCTTGTGGGTCTCATTCCATTCGCCATCTTAGCTTCCTTAGCATGTTTCCTAGCTACATAATAAGAGGTACCACATATGTCAGATCCTCCATAAATAAAGTTTATTACCTTGGCATCCTTTGGTGAGGATGTAGCTCTTTTTGGGAATCCATCGGTATCCTGTCTCCTTTCTTTCTTTTTTCCAAGAAGCTCTTTGATATGGCCCTTACTGACTAGATAACTTACTTCCTTTCTCAAGGCAATACAGTTATTTGTTATATGGCCAAAGTCTTCAAAAAAGGCACACCATTTGGATTTGTCCTTCGTAGAAAATCCTGTTCCTTTGGTGGCCATCTAGATTTTTCATCTAGATCCTGCATAGCACACATTAGTTCAGGAATATCAACAGAAAAACAATATCCAGATATGCTGGGATATTCTTCATCGTCCTCATCTTCATCCACATAATTGATCTTGTGATTATTAGACTTGTAGTATGGCTTGGATTTAAATGATTTGTTCGTGGGTGAGACCAGCTTCCTTTTGCCATGGTCATTAGTAGGTGTTGTAGTGATCCTCTTTTGGATTTATTTATCAACTTTCAACCTAATGAACCTTAGTGCTTGGCTCCGGACTTCATCCATATTCCTGCAAGGATTCATAACCAAATCATCATAAAATGGTGAGATTCTTTGTAATATCATCTTGAATGCTTGAACAACTGTAGTGATATCAAGATTAGGGATATCCAGGGATTCTCTGCCAAACTTGTTGACATAGCTCCTGGGGATTTATAAGGTCCCTAGTTTATCCGGTATTGGTCACTAGTTAGCCTCTCAAATGTTCTAGTGCAAGAAAATTGATTGGTAAACAAGTTAATCAAATGAGCAAATGATGTAATTGAATAAGGAGAAACATTGAGCGGCCATTTCTGGGCTGCCCCGCCTATGTAGAACCAAATCCCTTGCACAAGAAAGCTTGCTTTAGATGTGGAGGTATAGGTTTAGTCACCATCCTTTCCTTATATTGTGCCACATTTTCCTTAAGATCCGTGGTTCCATCATACAGCTTCATGGTGGGGGTTTGAAACAGGTACGAGAACATAAGTAGTCTTCCTTGTTGATGGAGCACTCTCAGCGACAAACGTGGTCTTCTTTCCAGAACTTTCAGGCTTCTTACGGAAACATACGTTAGTAGTAGTAGCAGAAACTACAGGTAATGCAGAAGTTCATCTCGGTTGTGAAAACCATTTTTTCACTGTAGTTATGAAGAAAACGCCTTTAAACAAAATTTTTATTATGAAAAACACCATATTGCCCCACGGTGGGCGCCAAATTATTTCGGGTAAAAATTAACAAGATTAATTTTTAGCAAAACAGAACTAGTTAACTGGGGTTTTGTGTTTTTTAATGAAGAAAACAGTTAATATATAATTTGTGACAAAATTATCCCTAAGGATCCCTAGGGATATTACGAATATGAAAGTAAATAAATAGCTCAACACAGGAGGTTTATACGAAGAAAAGGCCTTAATCCCTTAGGATTTCCAGCATTAAAACCTCGGGAGGTGAAAATCGTCACTCTGCTTTGTTTATATTAAAAGAATAAAAAAAAGTACAAAGAAGTGCTCAAATGATCGATTGCTAAAGTGCTGAATGCTGCGAATATGAGTGTAAATGATGAAAGTAATCTGACTTGTGATAAAAGATGTGTTCCTAGATCGATCAAATGTCTCATTTTATAGTACAACATGAATTACAACGGTTTAAAGAGTAGTTCCGCTTTTCCAGCCTCAGATTTGATTATGCGCAGACTCTTTCAACTGAGCTGTTGTGGTTTTCTTCACTTCGTCCATGTTTCTCTCCCATATCCGGCAAAATAGGGAATATAGTTGTTATTTACCTGCTGACTTTATTCAAAAATAAAGAGCACATTTCGATAATATAAATATTAATCAATATGTATAATAAATAAGTCATTAGTACAGGTAATTCAATATATATATCCCTACATATCCGGAATGATTGTGGATTCTGACATATCCCTAATTATTAAGTGAAAATTTTAGGCTCAACGAAATATAAGGAAAAGATAATATCCAAAGGTTCAACCGAGACTCCAAAAGAGTAGTCAAAATCTGGTTCATCTTACTCATCTTTAAAAAAAAAGAGGAAAGCGGGTCACATGAACTATGTTGTTGTGATGTGACACCTAGTATCAGATAGTCCGGCAATCCGTACGGTATGCGTACTTTCACTATTATTGTGTGTAAATACTATGCGAGAAACAGTTGTGTGACAAGAATTCTCTGAAAACTTTTAACACTTGTATATATTTCAATGAGAATTGAAATATAAAATATACAACAACACATGTGAAATAACAATTGTGAGAACAAATGGCAAAAATAGGTTGCGATCTGTAATCCACAATTAACAGGAAATTAGATGGCCGACAATTCAGTGAGAAAACAGTGGGAAATCATTTATAACAATGTGAAAACAGTTAAGTCTATTCGTGTTTGTCAGTGAGAAACCCAATTCAAAATAACAACTCAGTATCGTTTAAGAATAATAAACTGACAATTTGTTTGCGCGGGTGATGATTCACACAAACATATCTGTGGCTTTAACCTTCTGAATGATAACTGAATAGTAGAAAACAAAAATCAGAAAGTGAAACCATCATCGTGTTCGTTCGGGTGACGATTCGAACGAATACGCGCGAAGGCGAAACGATCTAACGAAACAAATAAAATAAACGTTTTGAAACAATAAAATAAAGAAAAGAAATATAAAAACACTTACTAGGAATAACCACCTTAAAAGAATAAAATAAAACTATTTTTATTTAAAGTTTGTAAATTCCGCATTACGTTACGAAATGTGACGTAACCGTAAAAACCGAGCAACCAAAATGAACCTGATACAAAAATGGGTATAAAACCCTTAAAAACCTTTGAATTTCTCATTCAATTCATAGCCTACTCACCTTGTCCCTTCATTTACATTCTCCATTCTCTCTCTCTATACTCTCTCACTAAAAACCCTCTTTCTATCTTCATCAAATCTCAACCAAACATAAAGATCTTGCAACCAAAATGATATTCTAGATGATTAGAAGTTGGAATCACGAAGAAAACGAGCTAAAAATCACGACTTGAGGTAAATCTACAAATTTTATTTAGGGTTTTCGTTACCTCAAACTCAAACCATTATCTATCTACACTTTTAAATGAGTTTTCTGCATCATTTAAGCATAAAATAACTTGAAATATTGGTGTCTAAGAAACCTGTAACTTTTTGAAAGTTTGGGAATCGGGGGGAGGGGGGTTGAAGATGAAGGACCCGAGAACACCTCCATTTTTACTAAGAACCCTTGAATAAAGTCGAGAACACTTTTTCCTTCCTTTTTGGACTTCTTGGCCAAGAACCATTTCATTTTTAACCGAGAACACATGTGTTAGGAGACCACAAAAATCAAGAACTATATATTCCAATTCGAGAACCCATTTGGTTTAGACCCCAAAGTCAAGAATTTGATTTAGACACCAAAAGTTGAGAACCATTTATGGTGGTGCACAACCATTCGAGAACCCCAAAGGTGGCCGAGAAAACCCTCTTTCTCTGGTGCATATGCATAGAACACCCAACTAAGTCTATTCGAGAAACCATTGGGGTTTGGGTGCAATTGGTTATAGATATTATCACTTATATTACTTAAAAATTAGTTAAAAATATAGATAAACTTTAAAACAAATGTTTAAATCATAAATCATGGTTTAAAACAAGTCAAAGGTTTATAAATAATTCATATTTTGATGAAAGAGACCGTGAGGTTTACTACAAAGTTGGTGAGATAGTTTTAACTAAGTTTACATAAAATCATCTAAACTCTTTTGTAACATATTAAACAATCAAGTTTTATAACAACTTACTTATGTTAACACATTTTAGGGGTAATAACTATTTTAAGTAAATGAAAACGTAATAATCATGTTTTAACTAATCAACCTAAGTTTATACTTAGGAACGTATCACTTTTACAACATGTTAAAGGTTTAAGTCAAGTTAAACACATAAACCAAGAATGTACAACATAATAATGCTTAACCTATATTGTTAAGTTCTAGTGTATTACATCACAATTGAGCTAGAGTAAATCAAATAACAAATATTCATAAAAGTTAACCAACTTTATGGTCAACCTACGAAATAATAACTTATACTTATAAGTTGCAAACAACATTGAATTCAACACAGGGCCTTGAATACAACATCATCACAACAACAACGAGCGCATGCATTTCTTGATTTCTTAGTCAACCCCTAAAAATACAAGGTGAGTTCATATTCCCCTTTTCTACTCTTTTGTTTTTAAAACGCAGGGCCGAGAACATGCTAAAAACTTTTCTTAAATGTTTTAGTACTAATTATGATAACAAGGCTTTACTTGTTTATTACAACTGTATGCCTTGTATTGTCAATGTTTAAAACTATTCTCGTACTTATGGGTTTGCCAACACGTAATATCCATGGTTGGCAAATCAGAAAATCATGAGACTATATGTTTGTATAACTATGAGACTATGAGACTATGTGATCATGAGACTATGTAAGGATGAGACTATGACACTATGACACTAAGAGACTATTTTGATTACTGGTAAGGCTATTCCCACTATATCACTACCGACATGGGTGATAGTAGTATGATAGTGATTGCTAATAATCACACCACTTCCATTCTGTGGACTAGCAGACTGAGAGACTGACCTCACTCATGTCATAAGCTGGTGGCAGATAGTTGTTAGGACATGTAAAAACTCATGAATAGGAAGGAATTGAGGACATTGTGGTTTGCCTTTGTGGTGACTACAATGTGGCCAATTCAGTTCTAATCATCAATTGGGAGAAAACTACATGTAAAACTCATAATCACTTCTAGCTTAGAAGTGAGTACCAATAAGCTCTACTAAATGAGAGATCAATTAAAAAGGGATAAGATTAATAAAAATCTATACCTTTGCAACTTAAATCGTATACCACCACTTATGATATGGTATTAGCTACTCTTTAATACCTATTATTCTATACTTATATCATTTTGGGATAAGGACATATCATTTGGGAATATCATGTTTAATATCAATTGAGAGCAAGCCTATGTGAGATAAAATGGGTATCTATAGTTACAATATAGGTGGCATGGAGTTCAGTTAAGTGCGTAGTGGGCTGGCGACTTCACTCGTGATACGTATGCCCTATATATCAGCATGCTTAGCTGCACAATATACTATCTGTAGGTGTAACTATGGAGAGGACATTGGGGGTGAGATAATGCCAAATAAAACTAAACAAGACTTGTGTGTGACACGATGATTTGTGAATCATCAAACTAAATAGTTTTTATTTACTAAACTTATGAACTCACCAACCTAGTGTTGACTTGTTTTAAATGCATGTTTTCTTAGGTGACGAATAGGTTTAGTCACCAGACAACAAGACATAAGCTAGTTGGACTTTATAGATGACCAATAGCTTACTTTTGTGTTGTGCGTATTTTGGTTGACATAATTGTGAATCATCTTTTGTGAATCTTTTGCAGATACAAGATAAAAACTCCATGATTCTTTTGGAGTAGATTTACTTAGTTAAATTATGAACACGATTTGTGTAATTTAACTTTGTAATTCTATGTCAATGTCATGTTAGCATTATTCATGATTCATCATGTGCCATATAAACAATCTGATGATTTCGATTATCACACAATATCATGCCCCGGAAACCTTTCACCCGACTAGAAAGTCGATCCAGCCCGCCGGCTCAGGGTGTCACAGATTGGTATCAGAGCCATGGTTATAAAGAAATATAGGTCATTATACTTAAACGGTTTGGCCTAGACTATAACCTAGGGACCCTTCATGTAGAGAACATAAGACTTAGGATTTTATTTGCATGTGTCTTCTACATTTGATCATTGCACTAACCGATGTTTTTTTGATTGTGAGCAGAATGCCGCCGAGAAGACAACCTCCACAACTATTACCTCCACCACCGCCGCCACCTCCACCTCCTCCTCCTCCTCTACATACTCCACCTCATCAACCACCACCCAACTTGGAGCTGGATCCTGCTACTATCTGACTGGCCACTCTACCGACCAGTCAACTGAGGAAAGTGATTCCCAACATGATGAACAGGATTAACTTCAACAATAGCAACAGTACTGGCAACTCATCTGGTGAGAGCAGCGGGAACACCATAAATCAACAAGACTGCTCCTAAAAGAGTTTTGTAGGATGCAAGCCACCTGGCTTTAGTGGCAGTGAGGTGCCTATCAGCCTGATCCAATGGATCTAGAAGATGGAAACAACCCTCGACATCAATGGCTGTCCTGATTAGCATAAAATGAGGTATGCGGCAGGCTCGTTCAACAAAGGAGTGCTGACCTGGTGGAACACTCAAGTACAAACCAGGGGAAGGGATGGGGCATTGTCTATGCCTTGGGAGGAATTCAAGGATTTGCTGGGGGGCGAGTTTTGCCCACGAAACGAGATGAAGAAGGTTGAGACTGAGCTACTCAACCATGTGATGGTTGGTGCTAGGCATGTGTCCAACACCACCAGAGTTCACGAGTTGGCAGCATTGGCACATGATATAGTGCCAACATTGGAAAAAAGGATCGAGAGGTATGTCGGTGGACTACCGGATTGCATCCAAGGGCATGTTATTGCTTCCTACCTAACTACAATAGATATGGTTGTTACATTGTCAGCTACTTTGACTTATGTAATGGTTGCCTCTAGTGCACTGAAGAAAGAGGCTAAAGCAGCCAAAGCGGGAACATCAAAGAACTCGGACAGACACTCGGCTAAGAAACAGAAAGTGGTCAAAAATTTTGCCACGACCATTCATGTTCAGCAAGCCACACAACCACCACCACTACAGATCAAGAAGCCATATACTAAGACGGCCCCTAAATGCAACAACTGTCAGTTTCATCACCATACTGGAACCCCGTGTAGGCAATGCACTGGGTGTGGAAGATTGGGGCATTAGGTTAATTACTACAGTAATCTAACTCCCCAAAACAGGAACAACAAAGCAACAGTGATGGCTGCTGCTACTGATAGCAGGTCTTGCTACACCTGTGGCGAACCTTACCACTTCTCGAGGGACCACCCCAAGAGAATTCAACCAAGGCCTCCAGTAGCTAGAGGACGGGCTTTTGCAATTGGAGCAGCTGCTGCACGACAAAACCCAAATGTGGTCACTGCTACATTTCTTTTATATGACTTTTATGCATCTATATTATTTGATACTTGTGTGGATCAGAGTTTTATCTCGTCCGATTTTGCATGCCAATTTAATCTTGTTGAGGAATCTTTGGGCTCCCCTTATATCATCAAGGTAGCAAATGGAAAACAGATAACAGTTAACACAGTACTTAGGAACCGCCCATTGACACTTGATGAGCACACATTTTCCATTGATTTAATACCAATAGAATTGGGCAGTTTCGATATCATTGTCGGGATGGATTGGTTATCTCTTAACAGGGCTGAAATCATATGTTTCGAAAAGCTATTACGTATTCAAGTGGAGAACACCCATGTGTTTGAAATTCATGGAGATCAAGCAAATCAACGTGTGTCGAACATTGAGCTGGCGGAATGGATCGACTTTCCCGCCGGGCGGAAAGGTCTCGGGGCAAGATATCGTGTGATAACCGGAATGATCAGATTGTATACATAGCATCAACATTTGAGAATAACTAAAGCAGAATAATAATTAAACTAGGATTACAAAGCTAAATTACAATTGTAACTGTTTGATAATTTAACTAAGTAAACCTATCAAAAGAATCATGAGTTCACTATCTTGTAACTTTACAAGATATCAAAATGATTCATTAGTAAATAACAAAATATGTGCTTGCCAAAAGCTACTAGGTCCTTTATCTGGGCATCCTAGTATGCAATCCTAAACCTTGGCTTAATCATGTACATCACCTGAGAAACATGTAAGAAAACAAAGTCAACACATGGTTGGTGAGTTCATAGAGTTTAGTATTTAAAAATGAGTTTCACAAACCTTTTCAGTAATAGCCTTAACCTCATTAATAACCAACTATCCTATTCAGTCCGGTATGCTTATATAGGGCATACGTAGGGTCAAGCTTACCGCCATCCCATCCGCCAACCCACGACATACTAAACCACATATGATATTGTTGTTAATGGTAATTAAGCATTTTACCTACCATCCAAATCCATATCCAACATAGTTTTATGAATTTTGATTTAAAATGATTTTCCAATTCATTAGAGTTCGAAAACCAAGTTTTGAGTTACATCTACGGACAACTGAATAGTAGAGGGGAGTGACTCTTAGACACACTCTCAGAGGAATTTAGTATCAATCCGTAGAAGAAACTTGGTGTGACTTTCAACATCGGTGCGTAGTTAGAGGGCACCACAAGATGACACAAAGTCAACTAGATGGAACCATAATCATCCTAGTCACTCCTCACAAAAACCATGGATGAACCATGAAGAACATTGATTGACTAGTGGGGCCTTATCAAATGTCAACGCTCGGAGGCCAATCAGTCTATCTTACAAGGTTCTGAGAAGGAAGAACATTGAATGACTAGAGGGGAGTGAATCCTAGAAATAATCTCGGAGGCCAATCAGTCTGTCTTACGAAGACCGATATCATATAGAATCAAGAATTTAGTTTCCCTGAACCATGTGCACATGTACCTACTTCCCAACCGGAATCCCATTCCGCATAGTTTTGAAGTCTTAAGCATTTTAAGTATTTAAGTTTCCAAGTATACAAGCTTTTGAGAGTATAAGTATCTAAGCATTTCAAGAATATAGTTTCAAAGCATTCAAGTATTAAAGAATCATAAGTTTAAAGCATTTAAGCCTGAGAGTGTAGAATATCAGCATCAAGATTAAGTATAAAATCTTTAAGAAACATTTAAACATGTTTCTTAATACCGAAGTAAACCAAATTTGTTTGAAAAGAGACAAATGAACTCACATGTGTTGTAGTACGCTTGAATAACCAATAATTAGATATATGCGCGCTCATACTTTGTAGACTATATAGCTTCAATACCTGAGTTGATTTATTACGATTCATATAGGATAAGTATTCATAGTTGACGTATATAGGGTTTTGGTCTCGGTCTGCAACTATGTGTCCTATATCCTTACTAATGAGTTACTAGAATTCCTCTTAGTGTTCTAAATTATGTTCCATCTATGACCCTTACCCTTTCTTATTTGAGATTCAACCTTATTTACGTAAGGTTTACAATATCAAAAGATATAACTTTTGAATAAATCATCATTTGTAAAGTCTTATTAAGTCACAAAAATTTAAGTTTAGAAAATCCTTTAAATTACTTTAAAACATGTTAATTAGACAAATTATGATGATCATTATTGGACTATGGTTATATGTTTTTAGACATTATAGGTTAATAAATAAAGAAAATCTACGTTATTTTATGAAAACATTATGTATATAGCATGATTGAACTTGAAACAACCTATCTAGGTTTCTCATCAAGTTCTTGTGACTTCTCTTGTTAACACTCTTGAATATATTCTCTCTTGAATTTATAACTAACTAAGATCATCCGATTTGAATAATCTAAATTTGTTATCCATTTTAAGAAAACACTAAGTGTTGGGTGTTGATCACACAAGATTAACATATTGTGACACCCAGCAACTTCACAGTTAAATCACAAACAATCTCTAGAAACTAAAAAGGACCTTCTCACTTAAAAGCATTCACATGATGGCTCTTCGAATCAGGCTTGTGTATGGATGGGTGACCATCCACCAGGGTGTGAACCTGAGTCGGGGACATCACTAAAATGACTAATAAATTCAGAACACCAGCAGACACAATTATGGATGCGACGGTCTGGGTGACGACTCAAATAGCTGCATACGCTGATTAAGTCGTCTGGTCTTAACTAAGAGAAATGGACAAGATACCATGCACAAACCAATGCCTTAATACACGAAAAACAAAATCTGAACAACTTAGAAACTAAATTGAAAACCTTGAGAAAAGAAAGATCATTCGTACGAATGTAACCCGGAGAACCGGACACCCAATTGGCCCGCAGATTCGGCCGACAGAGGGCTCTTCGCAGGAACGGCCATTCGTGTGAGTGAGCTGCTATATATGCAGCACTTAGACCAAATTTTATCCATTTCTCAAAAACACCTCACACACACATACGAACGGCGATTTCGAAAGGCTCGGCCGATCGTCGTATGTTTCCGACTTCCACTTTCGCAAAACACCTCCGAGATCATCCCTTCACCTTCTTCAACACTTCCCTCACCATTTCCACACCCGAGACACGATCGAGAATCTTCGGTGAGTGTTTCGCCAAAATAAACACACCAGGGTGCTCCCTAACACATTCAAAAGGTTCGACGAACGAAATCGTCACAAATCCAGTTGAAAAACGGAAAAAGGGGATTTTCGGTGGATTTGCAGGCGAATGAGACGAACGACCGTCTCATTCGTGCGAACAAGTGGTTTTTTCGTATAAGGAAGCATCAAACGAAAAAAACTCCCTATTCGCACGAGTGAGCTGGGCGAGGGAAGGACAAAGCGAACTAGGGCTTATTCGCACGAATGAAATGTGCGAAGGATCTTGGTCATTCGTAGGGTGCATTCGTATGAGATAAGGGTCGGTTCGTTCGAACCACTCATTCGTCCTAACAGTTTCATGAAAAACACTAAGTATGAAAAATCAAACAGAATGTAATAATACAAAGAACACATGAACGTAAAAATCCACTAAAGCAACCCGAAGGCATAAATATAAATTAACAATCAATTAGTTGAAACGCAAGTGATTGAATAGAAGCAACATCAAGCCGTCCGCGACAACTTAAGCAACCGACATCTATAAGTGAATTCATAGCCCCCTTTTAGTACAAGTAAACTGTTTTCCTTATATTTTGGGGGTGAGAGCATGAAAGTACTTTTGTAAATTCTATTTATCATAATTGTGTTTCTTAAGTGTATAATTAGCATTTAACACAAGGAGAGAGTCTGTATTGCCTATTCCTTGAGGCACATGAGTGTTGTACACATTTCAATAAGTCCCGTCATCAAATATTCATTTGCCATTAGTTGACGAGTGTCAACCGGAGGAAACGTAGATAGTACTATTAGTTTGACAAACTTCCGGCACTAAGGTCGGTACGTTACACTAAGCATAGTCTTCATCATCAGTAGGGCTAGGTCCATGGGATCTGGCTAACACGGGCAACAAAAGGTTAGGTTTGGTAAAGGAACATGTGTGGGATGGGATAGACAGACAACCCTCCTCAAAGGTGTTAAACTCATTAACTGACTCACATGAGCGTTGTGATAAGTTCAAGGGAAACAGAATGAGGCAAGAGCAAGGGCATTTCCGCTATACATGATTGGGTATAAAGTTGTGAATCGGCTAGGGCGTGGTGGGCTGGCGGCTGGGTCTTAGGAACCTACCTATGCCCTATACATATACGATACTAGTTGGTTCGGGATAGTATACCTAGTCTTAGGAAGCCACTGCTCTTGCACCATTTCCTCTCCTGGAACTTGAAATTTGTGACTTAACAGATTTTCATAACTTTAAACTTATGGACTCACCAACATTACATTGAATGTATTTTTACATGCTTCTTAGGGGACGAACGTGTATGAGATCTGCCATAGGGGAACGCTAGTAGGAAAGGTAGCTTGAAGGAAAGTAGCTTAGTTGACTTTAGCTAGTTGACGAAGGAAATTTGGAGATGTTGATTTGATGAATGATGTATTCAAACAATATTTTGTATTTGAAACAAGTACCATGTAATGATTAGTATATGTGTAATGGTTGATAGTTGTATCCTTCGTATATATATATATCATGTGTTGTGTAATCAATCTGATCACTCCGATTCCAATCGCCCCCAGGGCTATTCCGCCCGACGGGTCCCCGATCCGGCCCGTCGGCCTGGGCTGTGACACATTTCCCATACTTAGTTGTTTTCCTTGAATCCACATAAATCTTCTCTTGTTCTTTAGTTTATTTGTAAGCCGTAGCTTCATATCATATTGTTTCTTGATGTGCTTTATTAGATAAACTTTGTTTACTAGCTTAGAAACACCTTTAGTTAATATTGAAAGCGTTAGTTTTTTCAGTTAACACATGATTAACTATTCTTGACCATAATCGATTCTAACACCCTTATCCATGGTTCTATTTAACAAAATCCCAATGACCCGTAGCCTTTTGATTATTAAAATATAAGTTTATTTGTTAAAAGTGTTTAGAAAGTTTTGTTATTAGAAAACCTTAGTATCGATGGCAACAAAAACGATGAACAGCTTCGAAAACCCTAGTGTATACTAACTCGACTCCCTTATGTTCTAATCGATCCCATGAACTCAATTCTTGAATTTCCATAGAAACGATGGAATCCACTATTTATTTATCATTACTTTTCTTTTTAAATACCTAGTTTAGTACAATTTCGTATTTTGTGGTGAAATGCCTCGAAAGAAGAAAAATTTTAGTTGGTACAAAGTTTAAAACACATGGACAATGATTTAGTACTAGTATCGACATAGGCTGGATAATATCGATGACCACATGTTGTCTAGTATCGATGAGAACTCAATATTCCACCTTAGATTTGATAGATTCAACCATGTAAGTTCAACAAGGATTCTATATCGATGGAAATTTCTGTGCAGGCCCCCGGAGCCCATCGATATTAACAAGGTCGAAAAGCTGCCATCGATTCTAGTTTGATCTACACTAGCAGTATCGACCCAAGAACACAGCTGGGTTTCTCATCCATCAGCACTATCTAATCATCAACCTTATTGCATCGATATTGACATTCTCAGATACAAACTCGTTTAACCCATATAAAACATCAATCTAACATGTTCCTTAGCTTCCTAGATCAATTTGGTGCATCATCTAAGGGTTTAAAGGGTCGAACATAAGCTGAAAATTCCAGGTGTTCGGAATAGTGTTAATCACTAAAAATCAGTGATTTCTTCCTCGATTTTACCTCTTTTTTGCTTATCCAAAGCTTGATTTCGTCGTCTTTTCTCGATCTACACGCTGCTACGTTCATTTTGACACCAAAATTGTTTGATTTGCTTCAAATTTGAGCAAGATAGGAAGGTTTTTAGTGAGAGAGAAAGTTATAGAGAGAGAGAGAGTGATAGGTGTAGAGAGGAAATGGGTTGGTGTGATCTATTAGATGACATTTATGGTCATTTAACATCTTTAAACGTTCGAGTGTGTTCGGCTTTGTTCGGTTTCGCTCGGTGTCGCGTGAACGCGTCAATTTTGGTTTTCTCGTAACGAAACGTTACGATGTTTTGAAATAGGTTTTCTAATTTATTTTAAGTGGTAATTCCTAGTAAATTAACTAAATATCTTTTGGTTATTTTTAATTTCGAAAACGTTTATTTTAATTGTTCCATCGAATCGTACGGTTTTCGCGCGTATTTGCACAAATCGTCACCCATACTAAGATGACGACAACTGTACTTTTCGATTTGATTTTCTAATTATTAAACATCATTTAGAATGTTAAATCCACAATATACTTGTGCGAATCGTCACCCATACAAATATTCCGTCAGTTTAATGTTCACATAACGACGCCCGTTATTGTTTAGTGGTAACCATTCTCAATACGTTTACACATTATAAATCCTAACTAACAATCATAGAATAAATTCATCTTGTGAGACATAAGTCTGACTGTTCAACCATACCTTTCACAGTGTTTCCGAAAGAATTTCATAAGCATTTAACATTGATTTCACATACAAGTACTACACAGAGTTTCGTTCTTGAGTCTACTGTACATTCTAGTGTTTCGAACTACTGTTAAGACACTGATGTTACACAGTGTCAAATTAATATCATGCATGAAGACGCGCAAGTGTATAAGGAAACAATGTGTCACATTTCTCGCTCACGTAGTGGAGAAACACAAGAAAACAATCTTGACTCAAGACGTACCGGTTTTGAAAGACTTTGCGGACGTGTTTCCGGATGATCTATAGGGATTGCCACCTGAGAGGCCGGTGCAATTCCGAATCGATTTGGTTCCGGGATCGATTCCTGTGGCTAAGTCTCCTTATAGGCTTGCGCCATCAGAAATGCAGGAACTAACCAATCAATTACAAGAGTTACTAGACAAAGGGTTCATCCGACCGAGTTCTCACCATGGGGAGCTCCTGTTTTGTTTGTCAAGAAAAAGAATGGATTCTTCAGAATGTGTATTGATTACAGAGAGCTTAACAAGCTCACCATCAAGAATCGGTATCTGTTACCGAGGATTTATGATCTATTTGACCAATTGCA
This sequence comes from Mikania micrantha, assembly GCA_009363875.1. Classification (NCBI taxonomy): domain Eukaryota; kingdom Viridiplantae; phylum Streptophyta; class Magnoliopsida; order Asterales; family Asteraceae; genus Mikania; species Mikania micrantha. The sequence goes on from CM018685.1 coordinate 20,828,771, forward strand.
GGGAGCTCAGTACTTTTCAAAGATAGACTTGTGTTCAGGATATCACCAACTTCGGATTCAAGAGGAAGACATACCCAAGACGAATTTTCGTACCCGGTATGGTCGGTATGAGTTTATGGTAATGCCATTCGGATTGATGAACTCACCGGTAGTGTTCATGGACCTTATGACCCGGGTGTATAAGCCGTATTTAGATCAATTCCTTATTGTCTTTATTCATGTTATACTGATCTATTCCAAGAGTGAGAAGGAACACGCAAAGCATCTCAAAACAATCATGAAACTTCTAAAGAATGAGCGACTCTATTCCAAATTCTCCAAGTGCGAATTTTGGTTAAGAGCAGTTCAGTTTTTGGCTCACGTGATTAACAGTGATGGAATTCATATGGACGCCTACCAATATCGAAGCAATCAAGAATTATGACGTTCCCACAACACCTACTGAGATCAGATCATTTCTGGGTTTGGCGGGTTATTATAGGATATTAATTTCGAATTTCTCTAAGATAGTTTTGCCACTCACAAAGCAAACACGTAAAAGCAAACCATTTATTTGGATGCAGAAACAGGAACATGCGTTCCAAAATTTGAAACAAAGATTGCGCAATGCTCCAATCTTAACAATCCCTGAGGGCAATGATGACTTTGTAATATATTGTGATGCTTCCCATCAGAGACTCGGTTTTGTTTTAATGCAATGGGACAAAATCATTTCCTACGCGTCACGACAGCTGAAGATACATGAGAAGAATTGCGCGACACATGAATTGAAATTAGGAGCTGTTGTCTTTGCTTTAAAGATTTGGAGGCATTATCTATATGGTACCAAATGCATAATCTTTACAGATCACAAGAGCTTGCAACATATATTTTATCATAAAGAGCTTAACATGAGACAGAGACGTTGGGTTGAACTCCTGAATGATTACGATTGTGTGATCAAATACCATCCGGGAAAAGCTAATGTTGTTGCTGAAGCTTGGAGCCGGAAAGAAAGAGTCAAAACCTTGCGTGTTAGATCAATGGGAATGACTCTGCAAACAAGCCTGAGAGATCCAATTCTACAAGTACAACATGAAGCAGTGGCAAGAAACAATTTTAGGAATGAGCTCGACTGTGGAGCCGAGAAACATTTTGAGACAAAACAAGATGGAGTTATCTATTATCAAGACCGTGTATGGATCCCGACAGTAGATGAACTCTAGAAATTCATTCTTGATGAGGCACACAAAAAACACTATTCTGTTCATCCTCGAGCTGATAAGATGTAACAAGACCTTAGGACATTTAATTGGTGGCAAGGTTTGAAGAAGGATGTGGCTACTTATTTTGGTAGGTGCCAAACATGTGCTAAAGTCAAGGCTGAACACCAGAAACCATCAACTTTAGTGGAACAACCCGAGATACCACAATGGAAGTGGGAACAAATAGCTATGCATTGCATTACCAAGCTACCCTACACTTCTAGCGGACATGATTCCATATGAGTGATCATTGATCAATTAACCAAGTCCGCACACTTCTTACCAATTCGGGAGAATTACAAGATGGAGAAGCTAGCAAGACTTTATTTCAATGAAATAGTAGTGTGGCATGGTGTGCCACTATCTATTATTTCAGACCGGGTTAGTCGATTTACATCGAGGTTCTGATAATCATTGCAACCATCCTTAGAGACAAGCTTTAACATCAGCACCGCTTATCATCCACAAACGGATGGACAATGCAAGCGAACCATACAAACCCTAGAGGATATGTTGAGGACATGTGTACTTGACTTTGGTGGAAGCTGGGACATACATTTACCACTCATTGAGTTCTCCTACAACAATAGCTACCACAGCAGTATTGGATGTGCTCCGTTTGAAGCACTATATGGTAGAAAAAGTCGGTCTCAAATTTGTTGAACCGAAGTGGGAGAAAATAGGATCACTGGGCCTGAACTTATTCAGGAAACTACTGATAAAATTTCTCACATCCAGTAGAGACTACAAGCAGCACGTAGTCGCCAAAAGAGTTACGCCGACAAACGGCGAAAGCCTTGGGAATTCCAAGTGGGTGACCGATTTATGTAGAAGGTGTCCCTATGGAAAGACGTAGTTTGTTTTGAGGCTAAGGACAAGTTAGCACCGAGGTATGTCGGACCATTCGAAATAACATAACGGATTGATCCTGTGGCATACAGACTTAGACTTCCTGATGAACTCAGCGGGGTACACGATGTGTTCATGTGTCACATCTCAAGAAATGCCTCGCTTACAAATCGTTAGTCATACCTGTAACATCAGTGCCGGAAATGTAACCGGAACAATGATCTACACAGTAACTTGCACAGTAACTCAGGTACAAACTATACGTACTACGTGTATATCATTATCATTTCATGTTTATCATAGAACAGTTTCAAATTCATTGCAGAAACGTAACTCAGAACTATGGTTCAACAGTCAGATATTTATCCGACGACACAGAACCATCATGTGATTGTTAGTTAGGATTCTATTAAGTATAAACGTATGTGAGGATGTACATAACAAAACAACAATGGATGTGGTTACGTGAATGCTAAATTGACGAATTATTCGTATAGTTGACGATATGTGCGAATACATCTGAAAGTTTAACGTTCTGAATGATGCCCAATAATTAGAAAACCATATTGAAACCTGTAGTTATAGTCGTATTCGTACGGGTGACGATTAGAATGAATACGCGCGATGATTATACGATTCGATTTATACAGTTAAATTAAACATTTTCAGAAAATTTAAATAAACGGAAGATATTTAGTTAATTTACTAGGAATTACCACCTAAATTAAATTTACAAACTTTACTTTTAAAACCGACATCTTCGTTACGAAAACGAAAGAAAACCGACATTCCTACGCGAAACCGAGCGTGACCGAATACACGGGTATTTTGAAAGCCATTTAATAGGGCATTTATGGCCAAATCCATCCTCACCTACCAGCCATCCTTACCCAAAATCGTTTCTCTCTCTCTACTTTCTCTCTCTAATATCCACAAGTCTCAAGTTCTTCATTTCTCCACCAAATCGAGCCCTTTTGGTGTCAAAACAACCACCACAACCTGTAGATCACGAAAATACAACCGATCTGAACTTTGAACCATCCGATTTGAGGTAAAAATGAGTTTTTCATCACGATTTTAGGGTTTTCTAACCCTCTTGTTCGACCACCTTTCTAGCCGATTAAACCACCCAAAACATTAGGGAAACTCCACTAAACCATACTAGGATGATGTAGGAACAAGTGAGATACCATGAGCTTGTCTTAAATCTCGATTAGAGGGGGCTGCATCCTTGGGAATTCGATTGGCCGAATGTGGCGCATCAGGTGGGCCGAAAGGCCACTCGGCCGCATGAGCCGCTGCCTAGGCCGAATGGCCTCCAGCCGAAGGACATGGACCGAATGACTCTCACTCGTCCCTTCCTCCTCTCCTTCGCATGCCACTTCATTCGGTCGGCCAACCCTTCATACGGATGGGATCACCTTCGGTTGACCAGCCATTCGCAGCCACATTCACCTATGCCATGGATTTCAATTTCCATCTCTCTAAATTAATATAAGATACAAATATAGGTTTTTATCTATCAAATGTGATTTGATATTAATCAAGGGTTAAAGCTTCAACATCAAGGGTTATTAGGGTTTCCATGACATGTAATCAACTTATATTACCTAAGGTTTAAACATGGATTTTAACAAGAACGAGGGTAAGGTCACTTGTATCGAGTAATTCAATTCATAAAATATATAATGGGTAATATGGTTTATATTATGAGGCAAAGAACTAAGGGAAAACAAGTGGGAATTAATCAAGGATCAAGAACACGAACTAAGTTTAGGTGTTACCCACATAGTTAACACCTAACACTTAGAAATTTCATACGAACATATAACTACATTAGATTGTTCAGTTGAACTATCTAGGATGGGTTATACACATGAACGATCAGAGAACCATGGGAAAATCAAGATCTAGTAAAGGGTTTAAGGTTAATCAAATGGGATTAACCTAAGTCTAATATGTAAGTTATATTTTCTTAAAATAATTTATGTTTTTAAAAAAATAATTGATTTAGAAACTTCTTTAAATTAAATTAAATGATTTCTAACTTAATGATTTAACATAAATTGAATTATTTAAAATGTTTTAATTAAGGACTTTGAATGAAATTAAAATAAACCCTACATGGCTAAGGTTTAATAGTGATTATTCATGGGATAAGGGTTTATAAATGGGTAATACGTTTAGAATAGTTAGAGAGAATCATAGAAACACATTAGTAACATAGGACACTTAGTTGCACACCGAGAACAAAACCCTAGGTACATCTATTATAAATACTTATAGTATTCGAATCCTCTTAAACCAACTCAGGTACTGAAGAAACATAGCCTACAAGTAACGAGCGCGCATTTTGTTGTGGTTCAATTCTTAGCAACACAAGTGAGTTCATTGCCCCTTTTCTAAAAATTTTATATTTTCAAAGGCAGGGCTGAGAAGCATGCGTAAACCTTTTTCTTTAAATATGTTTTACGTAAATGCTTTTACTTATTGTATGATTTATATACAATGTTTGTATTCCTAGACTCATGTCTAGGTAAATGATATACATGTTTAATCAACGAATTAATAAATTACTCTTATGAGTAAGACAATAATTCTAATCAAACAATTATTCTATTAAAGATCTAATTCAAAGAACCTAAACTAAGTGTATGATCAAGAAAACTAAAATCGAAGATCAAACTCAACAAATCTAAATTCAGAGTGTGTTCAAGTAAACTAAGGATCAAATTCAAGAATCTTAAGTCATTGTTGTAGCCATGGAATTCCAAGGATCAGAATCAAGGAAATCATATCTGTGTGTGAATCAAAGAACTAATGAAATCATTAACGATCAATTTAAGGTGGATCTCAGTTGTATGTAGATCGAGACCACGTGTTAACACACAGAAAGTCCCATCATAAATAGTAGACTTTATAGTCACGCTATATGGGCATAAATCAAACGATCAAACGAATTCTAAAGAATAAAGGTGATCAAAATCAAAGGATATCCCAAAGTCCCAACATGTACAGGAGACCTGAAGGTCAAGCTGATATGGTGTCACACCCCGAGCCGGCGAGCCAGATCGTGTGTCCCGTCGGGCGGAGGGTCCTCGGGGCGCTATATTGGGAATGATAATCGTGATGATCAGATTGTTTACATAGCATCAATGTTAAGAATAACTAAAGCACAATGACATTAAACTAGAATTTACAAAGTTAAATTACAATTGTCAATGTTTGATAATTTAAGCATGAGAATCTAACAAAAGGAATCATATGTCTATTATCTTGTAACCGTACAAGATCTCAAAAGTGATTCACAGTAGTCAACAAAATATGTGCTTCCCAAAAACTACTATGTCTTCTAATAGGCGTCCTAGCATGCATTCCTGAAACCTTAGCTTAATCTTGTACATCACCTGAGAAAGCATGAAAGAAACAAAGTCAACACAATTGTTGGTGAGTTCATGTAGTTTAGTTTTTTGATAAATAGCTCTTGCAAACCCCTTTAGGTAACAACCTTAACCTCATTAACATCACCTATAATATCCAGCTCTGTAAGCTTACATATAGGGCATACGAAAGGGTCGAGCCTACAGCCCGCCCAGACGCCATCGCACCACATACTAAACTACATACGGCATTGTTGTTAATGATAATTAAGCATTTTTCCTACCATTCAATTCCATTTCAAAAGAATAGCCTATTACAAATCTTTTAGGTAGCAACCCTAACCTCATTAACATCACCTGTATCATCCAACTCGGTATGCTTATGTATAAGGCATACGAAAGGGTTGAGCCTACAACCCGCCCATACATCATCCCACCACAAACTAAGCCACATAGGACATTGTTATTAATGATAATTATGCGTCTTACCTATCTTCTAGTTTCATTCCCATTCTAGTTTGAAACATTTTGTTTAGAAGTCTAAAAACATATATACATTAGCATTTACCAATCTCTTCAGTAACAACCTTAACCTCATTAACGTCACCTGTATCATCCAACTCGGTATGCTTATGTATAGGGCATACGAAAGGGTCGAGCCTACAACCCGCCCAGACGCCATCCCACCACATACTAAGCCACTTATCACATTGTTGTAAATGATAATTAAGCGTCTTACCTACCACCCACTTCCATTTTAGAATTTGATTTCCACAATTTGAAATACCTCTGATTTCCTGAGCTCACCATGTCTACATGATTACCCAAAACACTTGAAGAAATATAATATTAAATGCTTAATTAAATCAATAATTAATCATTTATTTACAACTAGGACATGATGATTGGGTCTTATTTAACTAAATCAGTTAGACTTAGTTGATGGTGGTGTCCAAGTTGTACCGTCTCACACTTGACCCTCAGGTCTACTTTGCATGTCGGGATTTTAGGATATCCTTTGATTCTTGACCGTCTTTGTTCTCTTGATTTCGTTTGCTCGTTTTAGTTATGCCCATATAGCTAGACTACAAGAGTATACTATTTATGACGGGACTTTCCGTGTGTTACACGTGGTCTTGATTTACATACAACTGACATCCACCTTAGCTTACACATTAATGATTTCATTATTTCATTGATCCACACACGGTTATGATTCCCTTGCGTCTCTTGATTCTGATCTTTAGCATTCCATGATTTCCACAATGATTATAGATTCTTGAATAGGATCCTTAGTTTTTACTGGATCACATACTGAATTAGCCTTCCTTGAATTTGATTCTTAGCATTAGTTCTCTTGGTTACACTTTGTGTTTAGATTCTATGAATTCAAACTTGATGGACTAAGTGTTTGTTTTAGAGTTTTAGAATTAAAGTATTACTCATGAGAGTAATTAATTTATTCTTTAGTTAATTCTGTATAACACATACCTAGACAGGAGTCTAGGGCTATAAACATGTAAATATAAAGCATACAATAATTAAAAGCATGTACGTAAAACATATTTAAAGAAAAATGTTTACGCATGCTTCTCAGCCCCGCGTTTGAAAACAAAATGTTTAGAAAAGGGGCAATGAACTCACCTGTGTTGCTGTGCAAATGAACCACAAAAGATATGCACGCTCTTTGATTGTTGCCTATGTATCTTTAGCACCTAAATTATTTTAAGAAGATTCGTAGACGATAAGTTTTTATAATAGTCGTATCTAGGGTTTGGTCTCGGTGTGCAACTAAGTGTCCTACGTTACTAATGTGTTTCTAGATTTTCATATAACTAGTCTAAACTCATTACCCAATAATAACCCTTATCCCAAAATTAATCATTAAAAGTCTTTAACTAAAGCGTTTTCAAAATAATTCATGTTAAGTTAAACTCTAAGTTAAAATCATTTATTTAATTTAATAGGGTTTATAAATATATTTTCTTTTATTAAATCATAATTTATTTAAGAGAAAAGTATAATTAACATAATGGATTTAGGTTAATCCCATCGGATTAACCTTGTGCCCAATTACTAGCTTTTGTTCGTCCAAGTGATTCTTGATAGGTTCCTTGAATAACTCATACTAGATAATTCGATAGATCATCTAGAATAGTTACGTGTTTGTTATGAAATTTCTAAGGGTTAGGTGTTAATGACTAAATTAACACTCAGAACCTTAGGCCATTGTCTCGATTTTCCATGCCTTATAAGATGCTTTGAACTCATTAATATCAAACCTAGGGTTAGTTTATAATGTAGTTTATGAAAACCCTTGTTACTGGAAACCCTAATTCATGAACACTTGCATGTTAGACTATTCCCATATGAAATGACACATGGTTAAACTTCATTCTAACTTAGAAAATGTTTGTGTTTACCCCATTAGATTCCCCTATTGACCTTCGTGAACCACCCATGCATATTTTACAATCCACTTTAGTTTAGGATAACCTTAGTGTTGGGTGATTACATGAAGGTTTAGAAATTCCTTAATAATTTAGTATACATAATTCAAATCCGTTTAACATCCCCTTGAAACCCTAATAGATTTTCATGTGTGTAATCCACATACCCAACCCATGCATGCAATTCAGCTTTCCAACCTTGCACTAGTTGAAACCGGTCATCAAAGTGAATAAGTTTGGGCCGAATAAGAGAGAATATGCGAAGGGAGGGTGACTAGGCCGAATGGTGTTTACACCGGCGAATGGTGTGCTTCGGCCGGCTAAGGGTGGCCCTGTGAAAGACTAGTGCCGAATAGGGTAAGCCGAGAGAGGGTTAGCCGACTGAACTGTCTTGGCCGAATAGGGTGAGCCGAAACATGCATGGCCGAATCATATTGCCGAATGGAGGTGGCCCTATAGACCTTGGCCGATTGAAGTGACCGACTAAGGCCTGGGCGAATGACCTGGTCTGAATCTATTTCGGCCGAATGTGGCTAGGACTAAGGTCGAGCGAATAAGCTCCTTCCGTAGGGTGGCCATGCGGCCCACCTCATGCGGCCAAAAACCCTTTCGGCTGAGCTGCTGTTTGGGCCATTCGGCCGTTCAAAATTTCCGAGATGCAGCCCTTCTTTTTCGTACCAATCAACTAGCCCAACATATCCCCATGTTCCTACATCATCCTAACTTAGTTGTGTGGTGATTCCCTAAGATTTTAATGGGTTTAGAACCAGTTTTCATGGGTTCAAACTAAGGGTTTTGAAAACCCTAGAAAACCAAAAAGAAAACTCATTTTTACCTCAAATCAACTGGTTCAAAGCTCAGATCGGTTATACTTTCGTGTTCTACAAGTTGTGGTGGTCGTTTGGACACCAAGAACGCGAGATTTCGTCGAGAAACGAATGAGATCTAGGTGGTAGAATTTTGAACATTATAGAGAGAGAAAGTTCTGGGTTTTTGATTTTAGAGAGAGAGAGTGTGAAGAGATTAAATGAGGAAGATGACTCATTTAGGGTATTTATACCCCAGGTGAGTTCGGGTTCGTTTCGGTTGCTCGGTTTCGCGTAAAACGTCGGTTTTGTTTCGTTTTTCGTAACGAAACGTTACGGTTTTTAAAACAAAGTTTCTAAAATTATTTTAGGTGGTAATTCCTTGTAAATTAACTAATTATCTTTCATTTATTTAAATTTTCTAAAAATTATTTAAATTACAGTTTTAATCGAATCATACAGTTGTAGCGCGTATTCATTCGAATCATCACCCGTACAAATACGACAACGACTATACTTTTCAATATGGGTTTCTAATTATTGGACATCGTTCAGAACGTTAAACTTTCAGATGTATTCGTACAGATCGTCACCTATACGAATAATCCGTCGATTTAGCATTCATGTAACGACATCCGTTATTGTTCTGTTTTGTAAAGCCTCACATACGTTTATACATAATAGAATCCTAACAATCAATCACATGATGGTTCTGTATTGTCAGGTAATTATCTAACTGATGAACCGTGTTTATGAGTTTCGTTTCTAAATTGATTTTGAAACTGTGCTATGATAACGTAAAATGATAATGATATATGAACATCAACTGAATTATGTACTTTAATCACTGTTCATGTTAATGGGTTGATCAGTGTTCCAGTGACGGTTCCGGTACTGATGTCACAGTCTACCTTTGTTAAAGAAATTTCGTCCCAAAATTTAAGAATCGTTATCAGGTACGACTTTCTCTTTAAACAGTTGGGGATTACTTGAACTTCATACGATCTTCGCGTTCCCATGTAACTCGGATCCACGCATTGAATTTCGACGAACCTGGACAATCGGAGTACCGCTTCGCCTTAGTTGTTTAACATTGCGATCCATAATCTCCACAGGTTCTTCGATTAAGTGTAAAAGTCCATCCAATTGAATTTCTTCAACTGGTATAACGAGCGATTATCTTATAATCTTAGTCTATACACCACAGGACCAATACATTCGATGATCTCGAATGGTTCCACGTATCGTGGTGTTAGTTTGCCTTTCTTTTCAAAATGACTTACACCTTTCCATGGGGATACCTTTAACATGACACGGTTTCTCCACTTGAAATTTCAAAGGCTTACGCCATTTATCGGCTTAGCTCTTCTGTCTGCTCCTTGTTGTCTTTAGCCTTTGTTGAATCTGAACAATCTTGTCATTAGTTTCTCGACTAAGCTCTGGTTTATTTGTTCGATTATTTCCTATCTTAGTCCAACATTTCGGTGATCGACATTTCCTGCCTTAACGAGCCTCGAATGGTGTGCATTCAATGCTACTAATATAACTGTTGTTATAGGAGAATTTGATAAGTGGCAATTGAAATCCATAACCCAGGTTCTCAACATGCTCTCTAGGGTTTGAATCGTGCGTTCGTTTTGACCGTCCGTTTGTGGATGGTAAGCTGTACTCGGATTCAAGTGCGTCCCTAGAAACTCCTGTAAAAATTTCCAGAACCTTGACGTGAACCTGCTGTCTCTATCTGATACGATAGACAATGGTACACCGTGATGCATCACTATCTTGTTGATGTATAGTCTCGCCAGTTTATCCGTCGTGAAGGTCTCACGCTTTGGCAAGAAAAGGGCAGATTTTTTGTCAATCGGTCATTGATGACCTAAATGGTATCATGACCACTGGAAGTGCGGGGTAGCTTGGTGTTGAAATCCATAGCTGTTTGTTCCCACTTCCAGAGCGGAATCTCAGGCTGTTCGAGTAACCCTGACGGTTTCTGGAGTTCCGCCTTTACCCTTGCACACGTAAGACATCGGCCGAGGTACTCGGCTATGTCTTTCTTCATTCCCGGCCACTAATAAAATCTCTGTAAGTCTCGGTACATTTTATCGACGCCTGGATGCACTGATTATCTGGTTCGTGTGCTTTCTCAAGAATAAGTCTTCTTGATTTATCTACCACCGGAATCCTCCCACTATTTTGGTAGTAGGTATTTCATCCGGTTTCATCTCAAGCTGTCTTTCTGCTCTATCATCTGACACACTCCTTAAAGTTTTCATATGTGGCTCTCATGACTCTAGGTCTTGATCGTCCGATCGAGATCCTTAAGTCACACATGGTGAATTTTTAGGTTATTTGATATAACCATATACATATTTCACCACCTGTTAAATATGTTCTCAGCTTTGAAGGTGTACTTTATATGTTGGGGAGGTCCACCTAAAATATGGTAGCTCTGTTAGGATAGATAATGATTTATCTTTTCAGTAATCCTATACACATCTCCGAGGTAATGTATGCTTACCTTACTTCTACCCGAAAGTCGTGTGACTTAGGAGATCTCATTGTAACTGTTGTTCCAATAGTTACTTTTCTTAGCCTAAATTCACACTTGGAGAATTTAGCATAGAGTTGCTCCTTCTTTAACAGCTCTAGAATCTCCCTGAGATGTCGTTCTGGTTCTGCCTTGCATTTAGAATAAATCAGTATGTCATCCCTAACGACGATGACAAACTGATCCAGATACCGTTTGCACACTCTGTTCATGAGGTCCATGAAAACAGTGAGTGCATTTGTCTACCCGAAAGACATTACCGTAACCTCGAAATGCCCACACCTCATTCGGAATGTTGGCTCTGGCATATCTTCGTCTTGTATTCACAACTGATTTCCCTTGATCTATTTATCTAGTTTAGCTATGATCATAACACACTTCTAACATTCATCCTATCCTAATGTCCTAGAAATGGGGTTCTCTAAATCAAGTGATTCGAGTTCTATAAGGTCTAGGTGAGGAAGTGACAGCTTACACACTAGCTTTATCATCTGAATGTCTACGTGCCTTTAGTGCTCTAAGTAGATAAGGTTCTTTTCCTAACTATAGTAACTAGACTACAATTAAGAATCACCCTGTCTTTATTTATTTTCTTAACGCTTATTTGACCTAAGTCTTCCTTAGGTTACTATTCCTATTATCTTATTAGCACTAAGCTTGCTTATAGTTTCCTTGGATTTATTGTTTCTAAAGCCACAACGGGATATGCATTTCAAATTAGCACGCAAATAAGTAATTTAACGTAAAAAGATGAAATATGAATACCTATGGGGTTATCCCACCCCAAACTTGCATCAGAAGATGGTAAAGTAACCATTTCCTCAGAATGTGCATGATCTGCTGAAGATACCCCCACGGGGCAATATCGTGCAATGTGTTCGGACATTCCGCACACATAGCAATCCTTTCTGTGTCGAGGAAGGGGATATGTAGTGTTTCCAGGGTTCTGATTCTGAGTCGGGGGATTATTACAATCACGACTCCAATGTCCCTTCCTCCCGCAATTCAGACAATGTTTGCACAGTTTATTCTCAGCATGGTGAAGACTGCATGTGGCACATAAAGGAAACTTGCTAACATTCTTTGTACGAATTAATTCCATCGGAGACCTGCATTGATGATCCCAATGGCCCATCTTACCACAACTGTTGCATTGTTTGCAAGGGGTTTCATCACGGTGATGATAGTGGCAGTTAGTGCAAAGAGGGGCCTTTCCAGCATATCGCTTACAAACAACCTCTGACTTTGGAGCAATGGCCATCTGGCGAAGGGGAACGGCCTCTGTGTAGATTACAGGGTCTCTTGATTTCTTAGAACGACATCGTTTTTGCTTTTTGCTTGTTTCTCCTTGTACAAATCCACCAGTTCCCGTGACTGTCTTCGGGTAGCATCGAGTGTTCTCATCACCGCTCATGACTTGAGTGATGATTCCAGGGAGCACCGTCATCATCAGTTCAGTAACTAGGATTGCGAATGCAATGGTTGTTGGGTCCTTCTCTTGTGTAGGAGGAGGTGGTGATGGTTGTCTTCTTGGTGACATTCTGCTTATACCCAAAAGAATATCGGTTAGCGAAATGACCAAAAATGAAAACACAATCCAGGCTTAAATCTTATGTTCTCTATATGAAGGTCCCTAAGTTATTGTCTAGGCCAAACCATTTCAGTAAATGACCTATTATTCTCTATAAACTTGAGCTCTAATACCAATTTGTTACACCCCGAGCCTACGGGCTGGATCGTGTGTCCAGTCGGGCGGAGGGTCCCCGGGGCGCGATATCGGGAATGATAATCGTGATGATCAGATTGTTTACATAGCATCAATGTTAAGAATAACTAAAGCACAATGACATTAAACTAGAATTTACAAAGTTAAATTACAATTGTCAACGTTTGATAATTTTACCAAGTAAATCTAACAAAATGAATCATAAGTCTATTATCTTGTAACCGTACAAGATCTCAAAAGTGATTCACAGTAGTCAACAAAATATGTGCTTCCCAAAAACTACTAGGTCTTCTAATAGGCATCCTAGCATGCATTCCTGAAATCCTAGCTTAATCATGTACATCACCTGAGAAAGCATGAAAGAAACAAAGTCAACACAATGGTTGGTGAGTTCATGTAGTTTAGTTTTTTGAAAAATAGCTCTTGCAAACCCCTTTAGGTAACAACCTTAACCTCATTAACATCACCTGTAATATCCAGCTCGGTATGCTTATATATCGGGCATATGAAAGGATCGAGCCTACAACCCGCCCAGACGCCAACCCACCACATACTAAACTACATATGGGATTGTTGTTTATGATAATTAAGCATTTTACCTATTCAATTCCATTTCAAAAGAATAGCCTATTACAAATCTTTTAGGTAACAACCCTAACCTCATTAACATCACATGTATCATCCATCTCGGTATGCTTATGTATAGGGCGTACGAAAGGGTCGAGCCTAAAACCCGCCCAGACGCCATCCCACCACATACTAAGCCACATAGGACATTGTTGTTAATGATAATTAAGCGTCTTACCTATCTTCTAGTTTCATTCCCATTCTAGTTTCAAACATTTCGTTTAGAAGCCTAAAAACATATATACATTAGCATTTACCAATCTCTTCAGTAACAACCTTAACCTCATTAACGTCACCTTTATCATCCAACTCGGTATGCTTATGTATAAGGAATAAGAAAGGGTCGAGCCTACAACCCGACCAGACGCCATCCCACCACATACTGAGCCACGTAGGACATTGTTGTAAATTATAATTAAGCGTCTTACCTACCACCCACTTCCATTTTAGAATTTGATTTCCACAATTTGAAATACCTTTGATTTCCTGAGTTAACCATGTCTTCATGATTATCCAAAACACTTGTAGAAATATAATATTAAATGCATAATTAAATCAATAATTAGTCATTTATTTACAACTAAGAGATGATGATTGGGTCTTATTTAACTCAATCAATTAGACTTAGTTGATGTGGTGTCCAAGTTGTACCGTCTCAAACGTGGCCCATATTTGGTATGACCCAAAATGAGTCTACCTTTATGCGTCGAGACTTTCAGGTTTTGCCCATACCAGCTTGACCCTCAGGTATACTGTACATGTCAGGACTTTATGTCACACCCTGAGCCGGCGGGACAGATCGACTTCCCCGCCGGGCAGAAGGTTCTAGGGGCGTGATATCGTGAGTGATAATCGTGATGATCGGATTGTTTACATAGCATCAATATCAAGAATAACTAAAGCACAATATAACATTAACTAGGATTACAACGTTAAATTTCAAATGTCAATGTTTAGTAATTTAACTTAGTAAACCTATCAAAAGAATCAAATGTTACTATCTTGTATCTGTACATAATATCAAAAGTGACTCGTATTAATAACAAAAGTTGTGCTTTCCAAAAGTCTACTAGGTCCTCTATCTGGACATCCTAGCATGCAATCCTGAGCCTTAGCTTAAACCTATGCATCACCTGAGATAGCATGTAAGAAAACAAAGTCAACACATTGGTTGGTGAGTTTATATAGTTTAGGAGTTGAAAATAGCTTTAGCAAACCTCTTTCGGTAAAACCTTAACCTCATTGAAATCACATGTAATATCCAAATCGGTATGCTTATATATAGGGTATACGAAAGGGTCGAGCCTACAACCCGCCCAGACGTAATCCCACCACATATTAATCCGCGTATGACACCGTTGTTAAGGATAATTAAGCATTTTACCTACCATTCAATCCAGTCTTCATCATAGCTTTAGTGTTCTGCTTAAAAGCTTACAAGTTTATAGCATTCATGTAGGTTAGCTTTAGAGTAAGTTGTACAAGCACCATTGTTTCACACGTCATAGTTTAGCTTTCAACAATCTCATGCGTGGTGCTTTGCTCAAGCAATGTTTAGCACTTACGTAGCCCACGGCTAGATACAAGCTTTGCTCTAGCAATGTTTATCCATTATGTATCTCACGAATTGGTTTAAGTTTAGCATCCGAATAGTCTAACAATTACGTGTCTCATATATGCAGATACAAGCCTTGCTCTTGCAATGTTTGGCAATTACATATCTCATATATAGACACAAGCTGTGCACACACAAATAGTTTAGCATTTACATATCTCATATATAGACATAAGCCTTGCTCTAGCAATGTTTGGCATTTACGTATCTCATATATATATAAAAGCTTAGCATCCTCATAGTTTAGCTTTCACGTATCTCATTGCGTGGGTACAAGCTTTTCTCTAGCAATGTTTAGCAATTACGTAGCCCATGAAAAGATACAAGCTTAGCATTTCGCATACAATCATAGCTTTTAGCATTTAGTTTCAAGTATTAGCATATAGTTTGAGCATAGAGTTTATAGCATAAGCATGAAGCATCTAGTTTAAGCTTCGAGTTTATAGCATAAGCATCAAGCATCTAGTTTAAGCTTCAAGTTTATAGTATAATCATCAAGCATCTAGTTTAAGCTTCAAGTTTAAAGCATACGCATCAAGCATCTAGTTTAAGCTTCAAGTTTCTAGCATAAGCATCAAACACATAGTTTAAGCATCAAGTTTATAGCTTCCAAAGTAAGAGTTTAAAGCTTAAGTGTTACTATAAGCATCATGAATATGTGTAAAAGCATTTAATAAACATTTCAATCATTGTTTAAAATGTATAACATGCTTCTCAGTCCCGAGGTAAAAACAAATATGTTTGAAAAGGGACAAATGAACTCACCTTGTGTTTGAAGTGGTTGACTATGTAAAAACAAGAATGCGCGCGCTCGTTGTAGTATTTGTTGTGTTCACGATCCTGTATTGATTTCATGTTGGTGTATTTTATAAGTATATGTTGTAATGATTTGTGTGTGGATAAGTGTTAGTGTTAGCCCTAAAGTTGGCTAACACGTGTGAGTCTCGGTCATTCCTTGGCCCTGGTTCTATTGTTAAAAATCATTAGTATTATGCGTCTTAGTGTTATGTGTTGAACTTCAACCCCTTCTTGCCCTGAACACTTTGTTCTTTTGCAAATTGATAATTCTGGTACAACATTAAATGTTCACCTGAACATAGTTTAGGTTTAAGGTTTTATTCCCCCCTCTTATTATCTTGTTATATTCCAAGCCATTATTACCTAGTGATTACATACCAAATCGATAAACTTTGTAGTCCTTAAGGTACTAAGGTTGTGAAATGTATTAACTCTAAAATTATCCCCTTTGTAATCAAGTTTCACGTATCCATTCTGACCAAACCGTGTTGGCCAAAGGTTAAATGGGCCGAAAAATATTGGGCTCACTTAACCACCATGGGTCATCTAAGTCATGTGGGTGGCCTAGGCCATTTGTCTTGAATCATAAACATGTGTGGGCCGAATTCCCTTCTAGGCCGAATAGAACATGGCTATTTATCAATTTGGGCCTACAAATCAGGATGTTGCATGGCTAGTTGATTGAATTCACGATTAGGAGGGTTGGGTCAGCGAACCTTTTGATCTATAGGGTGAGGTTCGGCACAGTGTGAGTCTCAACGAACCTAATGGTTCGTGTAGAAAAGTTTCGGTCTTCATTTAGGTTCGCTAGTAGGTAGGTTCGCGCGAGAGTTCGGTTACGGTGAGAAGGTTCTGCCCAAAAGGTTTGTTCATGCTAGATTCGTCTCCCATTGGTTCGGTGGTCTCATGGGTTCGGCTTGTGGTTCGTGGCTTTTTATGGTTCGGCCAGGTCTGAGTGAGGTTCGGCCAATGGGGTTTGTACACAGGTTTGCATGACGGTTTGCTGTGCATGAGGGGTTCGGCACCTATGCAAGGTTCGGCTGTGACTAAGGAGGATCGGCCATTGTGTTTGTCAGCTCAGGGTTCGGTAGATCGAGGTTCGTGGGCACCAAAAGGTTCGTGTTCCAGCTGGGTTTCCAGAGGAGAGGTTCGGCTGGTGAGGTGGTGCAGGGGTTCGGCCAAGGTTCGGCCACCTGCACATCCCACGAACCCTGAGATTTCGGTTGAACTCCATCATCAACACCATCGAACACTAGCCTCTGCCAGTTGCTCCCAAGGTTGTGGTACCCTCTCATAAACTCTCGTTGGTGTGCAACTCACTTAGTTTATCTAATAATCGGCCAAAGTAAATCGGTCGAACTAAGGGTTGTAAAACCCTAGTTCTTGTGATATTCTTGGCTTCATACCTCAAAAATGGCTGGATAATTCCTCAGATCTGTTGCACTTCCTTGTAGAAGAGGTTGCTAGCTACGTGCGGACGCCAAGAACTCACTATTTCACCATGATTTGAGCAAGTTATGGAGATTGGAAGTGGTGATCTTTAGAGAGAGAGAGATGGACGGCTTGAGAGGTTTTAGAGAGAGAGAGAGCATGTAAAAATGAAATAAATGCATCATTTAGGGCTTATATACCCCGGGGGTGTTCAGGTTTGTTTCGGTTGCTTGGTTCTCGTTTTCGTCGCGTTTCCGGATTGTTACGCGCGTGTTTTTGTAACTTAAATGAAGTAACTTTATATTAAATGTTTGGAAAGTGGTTATTTCTAGTAAAAATTTTAATATCATTTTTCTTGAATTATTTATCGAATTTATTATTTTTACGCATTTCTTTAGCTCGTTCGCGTATTCTATGCATTTAATTAATTTACTTTATTTTAAACGTTTTAATTAAAATTGTTTCCTTTCAATTTATTTTTAATGAGTTTCAAAAATGTAAAACAGAAAATATTATATTTTCTTAAATTTATTATCGTTCTTATCGTTTTCGTTTTCGTTTCGTCAGAACGCATCACCATCGCGCTTATTCGTTCGAATCGTCATTCGAACGAAGACGACAATGGTTTGGCTTTCTGATTCTTATTTTCTACTTTCCAGTCATCATTTCAGACCCTTAAACTTTCAGATTTATTCGTACAGGTCGTCACCTATACGAATAATTCGTCGGTTTAGCATTTTGTAACAACAACCGTAATGGTTTTACTCTGTTTATCCTCACGTACGTTTATACATAATAGCATCAAATCAAGCATCTGTGTATCAGTTCTGTGTTGTCTAATGTGTTTCTGACTGTTAAACCATGAGGTTTAAAGCAGATTTCAGACCAATAGCATAATAGTTTAGTGTCAAGCATTAAGTGTCAATAGCATATACGTAGTTTCACGTAGTGTGTACCTGAGTTACTGTGCAAGTTACTGTAGAGATCACTGTTCCGACGACGCGTCCAACATTGATTTTACAGTCTCCCTTTGTTAGAGAAATTTCGTCCCGAAATTTAAGAATCGTTATACGGTACGACTTCCTCTGTGAACAGTTGGGGATACTTGAGCTTCATGTGATCTTCGCGTTCCCAAGTGAACTCGGGTCCGCGCTTTGAGTTCCAACGAACCTTGACAATCGGGATATGGCTTCGCCTCAGTTGTTTAACCTTGCGATCCATAATCTCCAAAGGTTCTTCAACAAAGTGTAAGTGTTCATCCAATTGAATTTCCTCAACTGGTATGACGAGCGATTCATCAACTAAGCATTTCTTCAAGTTTGAGACGTGAAACACGTCGTGTACACCACTAAGTTCATCCGGTAGTCTAAGTCTGTACGCTATAGGACCAATGCGTTCAACAATCTCGAACGGTCCAACATATCGTGGTGCTAGTTTGCCTTTCTTTGCAAAACGGACTACGCCTTTCCATGGGGATACCTTTAGCATGACTCGGTTTCCCACTTGAAATTCCAACGGCTTGCGCCGTTTATCAGCGTAGCTCTTTTGTCTGCTTCGAGTTGCTTGTTGTCTTTGTTGTATCTGACCAATTTTGTGTGTAGTCTCTTGAATGAGTTCTGGCCCGGTTATACGATTATCTCCCACTTCAGACCAACAGATCCGCGATCGACACTTGCGACCATAGAGAGCCTCAAACGGTGCACATCCGATGCTACTATGATAGCTGTTGTTGTAGGAGAATTGAATCAGTGGCAAATGGGAATCCCAATTCCCAGCAAAATCTAAAACACAAGTTCTCAACATGTCCTCCAGGGTCTGTAGAGTATGTTCGCATTGACCATCCGTTTGTGGATGATAAGTTGTACTCAGGTTTAAGTATGTCCCCAGAGATTTATGCAATGATTGCCAGAACCTTGATGTGAATCTGCTATCACGATATGAGATGATAGACAATGGCACACCATGGCGTATCACTATCTCATTGATGTAGAGCTTTGCTAGTTTATTCATCGTGTAAGTTTCTCGCATGTGCAAGAAATGAGCAGATTTGGTTAATCGATCAATGATAACCCAAATAGTGTCATGTCCACTGGAAGTGTGGGGTAGCTTAGTAACAAAGTCCATAGCTATCTGTTCCCACTTCCAAAGTAGAATTTCAGGCTGTTTCAGTAAACCTGACGGTTTCTGGTGTTCCGCCTTCACTTTGGCACACGTAAGGCATCGACCAACATACTCAGCTATGTCTTTCTTCATACCCAGCCACCAATAAAACGCCCGTAAGTCTTGGTACATTTTATCAGCACTGGGATGCACGGAGTACTTGGTCTTGTGTGCTTCATCAAAAATAAGCTTTCTCAACTCATCTACTGCAGGAATCCATACACGATCCTTGTAGTTAATGAGTCCGTCAGTGTTTGTTTCAAGTTGCTTTTCTGCCCCACAGTCTAGTTCTTTCTTTAAGTTTCCTCGTTCCACAGCCTGTTGTTGTGCTTGCATAATGTTGTCGTGTAAGCTTGTCTGCACTGTCATCCCCATTGCTCTGACGCGCAAGGGTTTGACTCGTTCCTTCCGACTCAAACATCAGCTACAACGTTTGCCTTACCCGTATGGTACTTGATTACACAGTCGTAATCATTCAGAAGCTCAACGCAACGTCGTTGTCGCATGTTGAGTTCCTTCTGATCGAATATGTGTTGCAGACTCTTGTGATCAGTAAATATGGTACACTTAGTGCCATATAGGTAATGTCTCCAAATCTTCAAAGCGAATAACACTGCTCCCAGTTCTAGAACATGAGTAGTGTAGTTCTTCTGATGAACTTTCAGTTGTCTTGAAGCAGACGCGATAACTTTGTGCCGCTGCATTAGCACACAGCCGAGTCCCTGATGGGATGCATCACAGTACACTAGAAAGTCATCACAACCGTCTGGGAGAGATAAGATTGGAGCATCACATAGCTTTTGCTTCAAAGCCTGAAAGGAGTCATCTTGCTTCTGTTCCCAAACAAACGGCTCGCTTTTCTGTGTTAGCTTTGTGAGTGGCGGGGCTATCTTAGAAAAGTTTGAGATAAACCTTCTATAATAGCCTGCTAAGCATAGAAAGGAACGTGTCTCCAGCGGTGTCCTCGGAGTGTCCCAGTCCTTTATTGCTTCGATCTTGGCAGGGTCTACATGTATTCCCTCGCTGTTGACTACATGACCCAAGAATTGAACCTCTTTCAACCAAAATTCACACTTAGAGAATTTGGTATAGAGTTTCTCTTCCTTCAACAGTTCCAAGATCATTCGAAGGTGTTGCTCGTGCTATGCTTTGCTTTTGGAGTAGATCAATATGTCATCAATGAAAACAATAACAAATTGATCTAGATACGGCTTGTACACTCGGTTAATGAGATCCATGAAAACCGCGGGTGCATTCGTCAATCGAAAAGGCATCACCATGAACTCGTAATGCCCATATCTGGTACGAAACGCCGTCTTGGGTATGTCTTCATCTTGGACTCTTAGCTGATGGTATGCAGACCGCAAATCAATCTTCGAAAAGTATTGAGCTCCTTGCAATTGATCAAACAAATCATCAATCCTCGGTAATGGATACCGATTCTGGATGGTTAGTTTGTTTAGTTCCCTGTAGTCTATGCACATATGAAAGGATCCACCCTTCTTCTTTACGAACAAAACCGGAGCTCCCCAAGGTGAGTAGCTAGATCGGATGAAATCTTTGTCGAGTAGCTCCTGTAGTTGATTCGATAGTTCATGCATCTCCGAAGGTGCTAACCTGTAAGGAGATTTAGCAACAGGTGTTGCTCCAGGAATCAAGTCAATACGAAACTCTACCAGTCGCACAGGTGGCAAACCAGGTAGATCTTTAGGAAACACTTCGGGGTATTCTTTCACTATCGGCACGTCTTGTATCGTTTTCTTGTCTTTCTCTTTCTCCAACACGTGAACCAAGAAAGCTATGCATTTCTTTTGTACACACTTACGCGCTTTTATGCAAGATATGATTTTAACACTTCGTTTTGCTTGATCCCCACGAACTTCCAACACACGATCATTCGCCACTGGAATCCGAAGTAGCTTTTTGGAACAGATGACTTCAACTCTATTGAGTGATAGCCAATCCATCCCCACGATGATGTCGAAACTGCCCAACTCCATCGGTAACAAGTCGATGGTAAATGTGTGTTCTGTGAGTGTAAGTGGGCAGTTCCTAAGTATAGTGCTAACTGTGATTTGTTTCCCATTCGCTACTTCGATAATGTAAGGGGAGTTTAAAGTTTCCTCAGTGAGATTAAGTTGTCGTGGAAAATCAGATGAAATAAAACTCTGGTCTGCACCAGTGTCAAACAGAATAGATGCATAAGAGTCATGTAAAAGAAATGTACCAGTGAGCACATTAGGGTCTTGGCATGCTGCATTGGCTCTGATGAAAAAAGCCCGTCCACGAGGTGCCTGTGCTCCTTGTTGCACTCTCTTTGGACAGTCTCTGGAGAAATGACCCATTTCTCCACGGTTGTAGCATCCCCTGTTGTTGTTTTTGTTGCCTGGTGGTGGTGGTGGAGGTAATGCTCTGGCTGCATTGTTGGTAGCTTGTGTTGCTGGAGAGTGGCACTGTGCAACCCAGTGGCCAAATAGACCACAATTCGTGCACTTCTTACACTGTGCTATAGGATGATGATGATACTTGCAGTGAGCACACTGAGGATGCACTCCAACATAGTTCTTGGGTGCAGCATTAACAGGTACTGCAGGAGATTGTCTTAGAGGTGTGGCCATCGCATAGTTTTTGACAGCCTTTTGCCTTTTCTTTTGGTGGTGCTCGGGTTTCTTTGTCGATTTTTCCTTAGCTTTCCCCTTGTCATCTTTAAAAACTCCTGACTTCACCATCACACTGGTGAGTTTAGCTCTGAGGGCGATGGCTGACTCCAGAGTTGCAGGGTTTGCAGCCAGCACGATGCTTTGTATGCAGGAGGGTAATCCTATCACATATCTGTCTATCAGCTTTTCCAGTGTGGGCACCATTTCTGGCACGAAGGCTACTAGTTCATGATAGCGAGTGGTAAAAGTCATATGATCAGCTCCCTTCATCACATGGTTCGAGAGCTCAACTTCCAGTTTCTGTAATTCATGCTCCGGACAGAATTCGTTTCTCAGAAGGATTTTGAAATCTGCCCAAGGCATTGCCAATGCTTCATCTTTGCCTCTTGCCCTGATTTGAGAGTTCCACCATGTTAAAGCTCACTTGCTAAAAGACCCAGCTGCATAGCGAACTTTGTGATGTTCCGGACAACCACTTATGTCCAGGGTGGTCTCCATCTTTTCCAGCCATTGGATCAGTCCAACAGCTCCTTCGACTCCAGTAAAGCTCGGAGACTTGCATCCTACAAATGACTTGTAGGAGCAGTCAGAGGTAGTGCCAGTGTTTCCACTAGCTTCTCCAGTAGTGTGGCCAGAATTATTGCCGTGGCCTTGAATCCTGTTTATTATCTCTGTGATGACATCCTTCAGTTGGTTCGTCAGTTGGCTACTCAGAAGTGTTACCAAAGCCACAGTAGCAGGATCAAGAGCTGGAACCGCATTCGGGTTCGGAGGAGGGTTTTGTGGAGGAGGAGGTGGCGGTGGTGAATCTGGTGGTGATGGTGTTGAAAAATGCGGTGCTGAGGTTTGTGAAGTAGGTACCGGAGTCGGTTGTCTTTTGGGCGGCATTCTGATCAAAACCAAAAGATATTGGTTAGTGACCTAGGCCAAACCGTTCACAGAAGTGACCTATTATTCTCTATAACCTTGAACTCTGATACCAATCTGTCACACCCAAAGCCGGCGGGACAGATCGACTTCCCCGCCGGGCGGAAGGTTCTCGGGGCGCGATATCATGAGCGATAATCATGATGATCAGATTATTTACATAGCATCAATGTCAAGAATAACTAAAGCACAATATAACATTAACTAGGATTACAAAGTTAAATTTCAAATGTCAATGTTTCGTAATTTAACTAAGTAAACCTATCAAAAGAATCAAATGTTACTATCTTGTATATGTACAAGATATCAAAAGTGACTTGTATTAATAACAAAAGTTGTGCTTTCCAAAAGTCTACTAGGTCCTATACCTGGACATCCTAGCATGCAATCCTAAGCCTTAGCTTAAACATGTGCATCACCTGAATTAGCATGTAAGAAAACAAAGTCAACACAATGGTTGGTTAGTTCATATAGTTTAGGAGTTGAAAATAGCTTTTGCAAACGTCTTTCGGTAAAACCTTAACCTCATTAACATCACATGTAATATCCAAATCGGTATGCTTATATATAGGGCATACGAAAGGGTCGAGCCTACAACCCGCCCAGAAGCATCCCACCACATACTAATCCGCATATGACACTGTTGTTAAGGATAATTAAGCATTTTACCTACCATTCAATCCAATCTTCATCATAGCTTTAGTGTTCTGCTTAAAAGTTTACAAGTTTATAGCATTCATGTAGGTTAGCTTTAGAGTAAGTTGAACAAGCACCATTGTTTCACACGTCATAGTTTAGTTTTCACCAATCTCATGCGTGGGTACAAGCTTTGCTCTAGCAATGTTTAGCACTTACGTAGCCCACGGCTAGATACAAGCTTTTCTCTAGCAATGTTTAGCCATTACGTATCTCATGAATTGGTTAAGCTTAGCATCCGAATAGTCTAGCAATTACGTGTCTCATATATCCAGATACAAGCCTTGCTCTAGCAATGTTTGGCAATTACATATCTCATATATAAACACAAGCTGTGCACACACAAATAGTTTAGCATTCACATATTTCATATATAAACACAAGCCTTGCTATAGCAATGTTTGGCATTTACGTATCTCATATATAGATAAAAGTTTAGCATCCTCATAGTTTAGCTTTCACGTATCTTATTGCATGGGTACAAGCTTTACTCTAGCAATGTTTAGCAATTACATAGCACATGAATAGATACAACCTTAGCATTCCGCATACAATCATAGCTTTGAGCATTTAGTTTCAAGTATTAGCGTATAGTTTGAGCATAGAGTTTATAGCATAAGCATCAAGCATCTACTTTAAGCTTCAAGTTTATAGCATAAGCATCGACCATCTAGTTTAAGCTTCAAGTTTATAGCATACGCATCAAGCATCTAGTTTAAGCTTCAAGTTTATAGCATAAGCATCAAGCATCTAGTTTAAGCTTCAAGTTTGTAGCATAAGCATCAAACACATAGTTTAAGCATCGAGTTTATAGCTTCCAAAGTAAGAGTTTAAAGCTTAAGTGTTACTATAAGCATCATGAATATGTATAAAAACTTTAATAAACATTTCAATCATTGTTTAAAATGTATAACATGCTTCTCAGTCCCGAGGTAAAAACAAATATGTTTGAAAAGGGATAAATGAACTAACCTTGTGTTTGAAGTGGTTGACTACGTAAAAACTAGAATGCGCGCGCTAGTTGTAGTATTTGTTGTGTTCACGATCATGTATTGATTTCATGTTGGTGTATTTTATAAGTATATGTTGTAATGATTTGTTTGTGGATAAGTGTTAGTGTTAGCCCTAAAGTTGGCTAACACGTGTGAGTCTCGGTCATTCCTTGGCCCTGGTTCTATTGTTAAAAATCATTAGTATTCTGCGTCTTAGTGTTATGTGTTTAACTTCAACCCCTTCTTGCCCTCAACACTTTGTTCTTTTGCAAATTGATAATTCAGGTACAACATTAAATGTTCACCTCAACATAGTTTAGGTTTATGGTTTTATTCCCCCCTCTTATTATTCTTGTTATATTCCAAGCCATTATTACCTAGTGATTACATACCAAATTGATAAACTTTGTAGTCCTTAATGTATTAAGGTTGTGAAATGTTTAACTCTAAAACTATCCCCTTTGTAATCAAGTTTCACGTATCCATTCCGACCAAACCGTGTGGGCCAAAGGTTAAATGGGCCGAAAAATATTGGGCTCGCTTAACCACCATGGGCCGTCTAAGTCATGTGGGGGGCCTAGGCCATTTGTCTTGAATCATAAACATGCGTGGGCCGAATTCCCTTCTGGCCTGAATAGAACATGGCTATTTATCAATTTGGGCCTACAAATCAGGATGTTGCATGGCTAGTTGATTGAATTCACGATCAAGGAGGGTTGGGTCAGCGAACCTTTTGATATATAGGGTGAGGTTCGGCACAATGTGAGTCTCAACGAACCTAATGGTTCGTGTAGAATAGTTTCGGTCATCGTTTAGGTTCGCTAGTAGGTAGGTTCGCACGAGAGTTCGGTTACGGTGAGAAGGTTTGGCCCAAAAGGTTTGTTCATGCTAGATTCGTCTCCCATTGGTTCGGTGGTCTCATGGGTTCGGCTTGTGGTTCATGGCTTTGCATGGTTCGGCCAGGTCTGAGTGAGGTTCGGCCAATGGGGTTCGTACACAGGTTCGCATGAGGGTTCGCTGTGCATGAGGGGTTCGGCACCTATGCAAGGTTCGGCTGTGACCAGGAGGTTCGGCCATTGTGCTTAGCAGCTCCGGGTTCGGTGGATCGAGGTTCGTGGGAACCAAAAGGTTCGTCTTCCAGCTGGGTTTGCAGAGGAGAGGTTCGGCTAGTGAGGTGGTGTAGGGGTTCGGCCTCCTGCACATCCCACGAACCCTGAGATTTCGGTTGAACTCCATCATCAACACCATCGAACACTAACCTCTCCCGGTTGCTCCCAAGGTTGTGGTACCCTCTCATGAACTCTCGATGGTGTGCAACTCACTTAGGTTATCTAGTAATCGGCCAAAGTAAATGGGTCGAACTAACGGTTGTAAAACCCTAGTTCTTGTGATATTCTTGGCTTCATACCTCAAAAATGGCCAGATAATTCCTCAGATCTGCTGCACTTCCTTGTAGAGGATGTTGCTAGCTACGCATGGACGCCAAGAAATCACTATTTAACCCAGATTTGAGCAAGTTATGGAGATTGGAAGTGGTGATCTTTAGAGAGAGAGAGATGGACGGCTTGAGAGGTTTTAGAGAGAGAGAGAGAGAGCATGTAAAATTGAAATAAATGCATCATTTAGGGCTTATATACCCCGGGGGTGTTCGGGTTCGTTTCGGTTGCTCGGTTCTCGTTTTCGTCGCGTTTCCGGATTGTTACGCCCGTGTTTTTGTAACTTAAATAAAGTAACTTTATATTAAATGTTTGGAACGTGGTTATTTCTAGTAAATATTTTAATATCATTTTTCTTGAATTATTTATCAAATTTATTATTTTTACGCGTTTCTTTAGCTCATTCGCGTATTCTATGCATTTAATTAATTAACTTTATTTTACGCGTTTTAATTAAAATCGTTTCCTTTCAATTTAGTTCTGATGAGTTTCAAAAGTGTAAAATAGAAAATATTATATTTTCTTAAATTTATTATCGTTCATATCGTTTTCGTTTCGTCAGAACGCGTCACCATCGCGCGTATTCGTTCGAATCGTCATTCGAAAAAACACGACGATGGTTTGGCTTTCTGATTCTTCTTTTCTACTTTCCAGTCATCATTTCAGAACCTTAAACTTTCAGATTTATTCATACAGGTCGTCACCTATACGAATAATTCGTCGGTTTAGCATTCTGTGTGTCAGTTATGTGTTGTCTGATGTGTTTCTGACTGTTAAACCATGAGGTTTAAAGCAGATTTCAGACCAATAGCATAATAGTTTAGTGTCAAGCATTAGGTGTCAATAGCATATACATAGTTTCACGTAGTGTGTACCTGAGTTACTGTGCAAGATACTGTAGAGATCACTGTTCCGGTGACGCGTCCGGCATTGATGTTACACTTTAGGATATCCTTTGATTCTTGACCATCTTTGTTCTCTTGATTTCGTTTGCTCGTTTTATTTATGCCCGTATAGCTTGACTACAAGAGTCTAGTATTTATGATGGGACTTTCCGTTTGTTACATGTTCTTGATTTACATACAACTTACTACACATTAGCTTACACATTAATGATTTCATTAAATTTTAATGATTTCATATTTCATTGATCCACACACGGTTATGATTCCCTTGCGTCTCTTGATTCTTATCTTTAGCATTCCATGATTTCCACAATGATTATAGATTCTTGAATAGGATCCTTAGTTTTTACTGAATCGCATACTAAATTAGCTTTCCTTGAATTTAATTCTTAGCTTTAGTTCTCTTGGTTACACTTTGAGTTTAGATTCTATGAACTCAAACTTGATGGACTAAGTGTTTGTTTTAGAGTTTTAGAATTAAAGTAGTACTCACGAGAGTAATTTATTTATTCTTTAGTTAATTCTGTATAACACATACCTAGACAGGAGTCTAGGAGTATAAACATGTAGATATAAGGCATACAATAATTAAAAGCATGTACGTAAAACATATTTAAAGAAAAAGGTTTACGCATGCTTCTCAGCCCCGCGTTTGAAAACAAAATGTTTAGAAAAGGGGCAATAAACTCACCTGTGTTGTTGTGCAAATGAACCACAAAAGATATGCGTGCTCTTTGATTGTTGCCTATGTATCTTTAACACCTGACTTATTTTAAGAAGATTCGTAGACGATAAGTATTTATAAAAGTCGTATCTAGGGTTTGGTCTCGGTGTGCAACTAAGTGTCCTACGTTACTAATGTGTTTCTAGATTTTCATCTAACTAGTCTAAACTTATTACCCAATAATAACCCTTATCCCAAAATTAATCATTACAAGTCTTTAACTAAAGCGTTTTGAAAATAATTCATGTTAAGTTAAACTCTAAGTTAAAATCATTTATTTAATTTAATAGGGTTTATAAATATATTTTCTTTTATTAAAACAAAATTTATTTAAGAGAAAAGTATAATTAACATAATGGACTTAGGTTAATCCCATCGGATTAACCTTGTGCCCAATTACTAGCTTTTGTTCGTCCAAATGATTCTTGATAGGTTCTTTGAATAACCCATACTAGATAATTCGATAGATCATCTAGAATAGTTACGTGTTTGTTATGAAATTTCTAAGGGTTAGGTGTTAATGACTAAATTAACACTCTGAACCTTAGGCCATTGTCTCGATTCTCCATGCCTCATAAGATGCTTTGAACTCATTAATATCAAACCCATGTTTAGTTTATATTGTAGTTTATGAAAACCCTTGTTAGTGGAAACCCTAATTCATGAACACTTGCATCTTAGACTATTCCCATCTGAAATGATACATGGTTAAACTTCCGTCGGGTGGCCATGCGACCCACCTCATGCGGCCAAAAACCCTTTCGGCTGAGCTGCTGTTTGGGCCATTCGGCCGTTCGAAATTTCAGAGATGCAGCCCTTCTTTTTCAAACCAATCAACTAGCCCAACACTTCCCCATGTTCCTACATCATCCTAACTTAGATTCCCTTAGATTTTAAGGGGTTTAGAATCGGTTTTCTTGGGTTCAAACTAAGGATTTTGAAAACCCGAGAAAACCGAAAAGAAAACTCATTTTTACCTCGAATCAAATGGTTCAAAGCTCAGATCGGTTGTACTTTCGTTTAGGGTATTTATACCCCGGGTGAGTTCGGGTTCGTTTCGGTTGCTCGGTTTCGCGTAGAACGTCGGTTTCGTTTCGTTTTTTCGTAACGAAACGTTACGGTTTTAAAAAACAAAGTTTCTAAATTATTTTAGGTGGTAATTCTTTGTAAATTAACTAATTATCTTTCATTTATTTAAATTTTCTGAAAATTATTTAAATTACAGTTTTAATCGAATCGTACAGTTGTAGCGCGTATTCGTTCGAATCGTCACCCGTACGAATACGACGATAACTATACTTTTTAGTATGGTTTTCTAAATATTGGACATCATTTAGAACGTTAAACCTTCGTATTTATTCGTACAGATCGTCACCTATACGAATAATCCGTCGATTTAGCATTCATGTAACGACATCCGTTATTGTTCTGTTTTGTATAGCCTCACATACGTTTATACATAATAGAATCCTAACAATCAATCACATGATGGTTCTGTATTGTCAGGTAATTATCTGACTGATGAACCATGTTTATGAGTTTTGTTTCTGAATTGATTCTGAAACTGTGCTATGATAACATAAAATGATAATGATATACGAATATCAACTGAATTATGTACTTGAATCACTATTCATGTTACTATGCTGATCTCTGTTCCGGTAACGGTTCCGGCACTGATGTCACATATGGGCACATCAAGAAAATCCCTACACATACAGGTAGACTCATTTGAGTCATGCCTGATATGAGCCACGTGTGAGACGGAACAACTTGGACACCACCAACAACTAAGTCTAAATGATTGAGTCAAATAATGCCCAATCATCATGTCTTAGTTGTATTTAAATGATTAATTATTCATTTAATTAAGCATTTATTATCATGTAGGAGCTGTTGGATTAATCCAATGGATCGAAAAGATCGAGACTACTCTGGACCTCTGCAGTTGTCCAGAGCATCACAAGGTTCGTTACTCTGCTGGAACCTTCAGCATGCGAGCCTTGACTTGGAGGAACTCGCAGATTCAAGCTTGAGGAAGAGAAGAAGCCATGTCGATGACATGGGAAGATTTCAAGACCCTACTGAGAACTAACATTTGTCCTAAGAACGAGCCGCAAAGTATGGAGACTGAGTTGGCAAATCATGTTATGAGGGGAGCTGATCACTTGGGTATACTACCCGCTATCATGAGTTGGTAGCATTGGTGCCAGACATGGTACCAACACTGGAGAAGAGGATTGATAGGTATGTAGGTGGACTCCCCGCCTGCATTCAGGGTTTAGTCGCTGCAGCAAACCTTGTTACCTTAGAGTCTACTGCGAGTTTGTCAGGGAAACTCACGGATTTGATGGTAGCCCCTGGAACTTTGAAGAAAGAGGCTGACACCGGCAAGCACAAGGAATAGTCCTCCAAGAAACCCCATCATCACCCAAAGAAGAAGCATAAGGTTATAAAGAACTACACAATGGCTACTCCACTCAATCAACTAGCTGTTGCATCGCGGAACTTGCACAAAAAGCCATACACTTGCCCACATCCTTTGTGTACTAAGTGCCAGTACCATCATGTTGCTAAAAATCCCTTCCGTCACTGAACGGGATGTGGAAGAAAGGGCCACTGGGTCCAGCAATGCAGGATGACACCAAACCAAGCAGTCAACAATGTTGCTTTAGCTCTCCTTCCACCCAACAACCAGAACAACAGTGGATGCTATAACTGTGGTGAACTTCGCCTCTTTTCAAAGAACTGCCTTATATGGGCACATCATGAAAGTCCCGACACATACAGGTAGACTCATTTGAGTCATGCCTGATATGGGCCACGTGTGAGACGGTACAACTTGGACACCACC
Source organism: Mikania micrantha (assembly GCA_009363875.1). Lineage (NCBI taxonomy): Eukaryota > Viridiplantae > Streptophyta > Magnoliopsida > Asterales > Asteraceae > Mikania > Mikania micrantha. Next base: position 20,859,599 of record CM018685.1, read on the forward strand.
AACAACTAAGTCTAATTGATTGAGTCAAATAAGGCCCAATCATCAAGTCTTAGTTGTATTTAAATGATTAATTATTCATTTAATTAAGCATTTATTATCATGTTTCTACAAGTGCTTTGGGTGATCATGAATACGTCATGAATTCAAGAAATCAGTAGTATTTCAATTTGTGGAAATCAAAATCTAATATGACGATGGATGAAATGAAATGCTTAATTATCATTAACAACAATATGTTAAGAAGTCTGATATGTGGTGGGACGGTGGCGGGGAGGGCGGTAAGTTCGACCCTACATATGCCCTATATATAAGCATACTTGATTGGATAACATAGGTGGTTGTTGATGAGGTTAAGGTTGTCACTTCGGGGGATCAAGGTAAATAGATTTCAGGGTAATCAAACGTTGTGAATCAAAGGAATGGGATGAAATGCTTAATTATCACCACGAATAATATATCATGTGGTTTGGTATGTGGTGGGACGGTGGCCGGGCTGGCGGTAAGCTCGACCCTACATATGCCCTATATATAAGCATATTGAACAGGATGGTATAGGTGGTTATTGGTGAGGTTAAGGCTGTTATCCGAACGATTTATTCAAATTCATTTTTAAATAAAACTATATGAACTCACCAACCACGTGTTGACTTGATATTTTTTCATGACTTCTCAGGTGACGAACATGTCTGAGTAGATGTTATTGCATTTGGACTAGGATACCAGCTAGAGAACCTAGTGTCACACCCCAATGTTACCAATAACTAAAGCATAATATAACATTAAACTAGGATTACAAAGTTAAATTACAAATGTCAATGTTTAGTAATTTAACTAAGTAAACCTATGAAAAGAATCAAATGTGTCTATCTTGTATCTGTACAAGATATCATAAGTGACCCGTAGCAACAATCAAAATATGTGCTTCCAAAAGTCTACTAGGTCCTCTATCTGAGCATCCTAGTATGCAGTCCTGAAGTTTGAGCCTATTCCTGTGCATCACCTAAGAAAGCATGTAACAATACAAAGTCAACACAATGGTTGCTGAGTTCATATACTTTTTAGTATTTGAAAAATAGTTTTGCAAACCTTTTCGGTAAAACCTTAACCTCATTAACACCACCTGTATCATCCATCTCGGTAAGTTTATATATAGGGCATACCCCTGAGTCGAGCCTACAACCCGCCCAGAAGACGTCCCAACACATACTAAGTCACATAGGACATTGTTGTTAATGATAATCAAGCATTCTACCTACCCTTCAATTCCATCATAGTTTTAACCATCATGTTTAGAAGTTTAAGTTATCTACCCAATAGCATTCCCAAATCCCTTTGGTAACAACCTTAATCTCATTAACACCACCTGTATCAACCAGCTCGGTATGCTTATATATAGGGCATAACCAACCCGCCCAGACGCCGTCCCACCACATGCTAAGCCACATAGGACATTGCTGTTAATGATAATTCAGCGTCGTTCCTACCTTTCATTTCATTCATAGTTTTAGCATCCCGTTAAGTTTACAACATGAGTGGAGAATGAGGAATCACTCTATGGCAAGCACTGAGAGGCCATCAGTCTACTCCTCAGAATCCTGACCATGGAGAACACCCTGTTTGGCAAGCACTGAGAGGCCAAACAGTTTGATCTACAATAGTCCTGGCTACAAAGAACACCTCCTGGCAAGCACTGAGAGGCCAGTTGGTCCATTCTATAACAGCCAATGGCTTTAGCATTATGTTTAAGTTTATAGCATGAGTGAACATTGAGGAATCACTGTATGGCAAGCACTGAGAGACAAACAGTCTACTCCTCAAGTCATGACTATGAAAGTCACCCTATGGCAAGCACTGAGAGGCCAACGGTCTGTTCCTTCAAGTTCCAACTATGAAGAACACCCCATGGCAAGCACTGAGGGGCCAATTTGGTATGTTCTACCATAGTCGATAGTTTTAGCATTCAAGTTTATAGAATTCAAATAGCTTCATAACCGGTAAGGCAAGCACTGAGAGAGTAAACCGTTGTTTTAGCATGGCAAGCATATAGGCATACAAGTGTTTATAGCATCCGTAGTTTTAAGCAATTAGCATGCATGTATGCAGCGTTATCATAGACTCATAAACTTCTAGCATTAGTTTGTAGCTTTAGCATATAGTTTTAGCATGTAGCATTAGCATTTAGTATTAGCATGTAGCATTAGCATCTAGTGTTTGCATGTAGCATTAGCATTTAGTATTAACATTTAGTATTAGCATGTAGCATTAGCATCTAGTGTTAACATGTAGCATTAGCATATAGTGTTAGCATGTAGCATTAGCATCTAGTGTTAACATGTAGCATTAGCATTTAGTATTAGCATTTAGTATTAGTGTTCAAGCTTTAGCATCGAGTATGTAATTTAAGCATATAGTTTATAGCATAAGCAACAAGCGTATAGTTTAAGCATAGAGTTTATAGCATAAGCACTAAGCATCTAGTTTAAGCTTTAAGTTTGTAGCCTAAGCATCAAGAATAAGTGTGAAAGCATTTTATAAATCATTTGTTTAAAATGTATAACATGCTTCTCAGTCCCGAGGTAAAACAAAATAGTTGGAAAAGGGACAAATGAACTCACCTTATTGTTGATGTGGTTGACTAAGTAAAATAAGAATGCACGCGCTCTTTGTTTGTACTTGTTGTGATGTTCACACTCCTGTATTGATTTCATTGTGTTTGTAGCTTATAAGTATAAGTTATAGTCAATGTGTATATGTGTAAGTGTTAGTGTTAGCCCTGGAGTTGGCTAACACTTAGTGAGGTTGATCATCATTCGGCCTCGTGTGTTAATTAAGGACTCACTCCCACTTAACCACTTAAGCTTTTACTGTGCTAAGCCTTTATGTTATATGTTTAGTTTCCTAGTTATTATTGAATTCTCCCCAAACATTTCCATTAGGTTGCTTGTCTTCATGTAAGATTTAGTATATAATCCAAATCAAATTCAACCACTTTAGAAATTTCTATGCACCATTTCAAATAAAATGGATTTCATGTGTTCGTTTCCAAATTACTTAAGTGGGATAAGTGGTCGTGTATGGTCCGAATTAGTGGTTAGTCTTGGGCCGAAGTAATTAAAACAGGTTGGTAACGCTATTGGGTCAAGAGTGGGCCTTGAGTGTTAATGGACTGAATAAATTTAGGGGCTGAACATTCACGATGAGCCGTAGTCAAAGATTGGGCCAAATCGAATGGGGGATTGGGCCTACTATCAAGCTGAGGTGTTGGGCCCATGACAAATATCATAGGCCGGTTGGTTTGCTAGGGCCGAGGGAACAGTTGGGCTGAAACAGTCCCAGTGGGCCAAAGCAAGGTAACTGGGCCGGCTACTCTTGTTTGGTTCATATGAGGTTGTGGGCCAAGCTACACCAATTGGGCTGCAATAGTTGAACTGGGCCTCATGGATATGGTTTGGTTCTAAGTGTTGGGCCACAGATTTGAATTGAATCAGATGATAGGTTTCAATGCCCTGATGCATAGCCGACCCCATGAAATCCGATTAGTCTCTCAGGACCAGCGAACCTATCAATCTCCCTAGGTTCGCCCCTCATGATTCCAGTTGACTAAGGTTCGGTGGATGAGACCGGCTCAGATCTGTAACTCGAAGGTTCGCCTGCATGGGATCTCATAGGTTCGGCCAGCATCTTTTATTTCAGTAAGGTTCGTAGCTTGGGTTTTTTCGTTGAGGGGGAATAAGGTTCGGCTAGGTTCGCATCTACAAGGTTCGGCCCTAAGGTAGGTTAGGCAGCATCTAGTTCGGCAGTTAAAAGGTTCGTGGAGTAGGGGGTTCGGCCATATCTTGAGGGTTCGGTGTCCTTGTAGGTTCGGCCGGTTGTGCATGAAAGGTTCGCCACCTCAGGTTCGGGAATGAGCACAGGTTCGCCTGTGAGTTGCAGCACCACGTTGGGTCACTTCCCAAAGGGTTCGCATGTGGCTAAGGTTCGTGGAAAATGGTTCGGTGGTAGGTGGTAAGGTTCGTGGCTGTCGAGTATTGGCCACCCATGGGTTCGGCCAGAACCATGAAGGTTCGGCAGGTGAGTTCTTAGGGTTCGGCTGTCTTAATGCCACGAACGTGTTCTTCCTCACCATACTCATCTGACCCTAGGCTAGTATAAGTTTTCTTCCATGTCGAGGGGGTACCAGAAATAGGTTTCGAGAGTGTAGGGCTCGCGAGATAGGATTTCTAACCGGTCTACATAGGTGGGTCGATTCAACACATAAAAAACCCTGTTTTCCCGAAACTTTATGGCATCATACCTCGAGTTTTAGTGGATGGATCCTCAGATCGGTTGTACTTCTAGGTAGAGAACGTCGAGAGCTTCAAATGGACACCAAGAACACGCGATTTCACCAAGAAATGAGCTAGTTATGGAGTTTGGAAGTGGTGGATCTTAGAGAGAGAGAGAGGGTGGACGGCTAGGGTTAGTTTAGAGAGAGAGAGGGATCATGAAAATGAAATAAATGCCCTCATTTGGTGTTTAAATACCCCAAGGGTATTCGGGTTCGTTTCGGTTGCTCGGTTCACGTTTTCGTCGCGTTTCCGGATTATTACGCACGTGTTTTATAATTTAAAAAAAAAGAGTTTATTTTTAATTGTTTGGAAGGTGGTTATTTCTAGTAATTAGTTTCAATATTATTCTCTCGGAATATTTCTCGAAATCAATTATTTTTACGCGTTTCAATTTAAATAGTTTCCTTTTAATTTATTTCTGATGAGTTTCAAAATTGTAAAACAGAAAATATTACATTTTCTTAATTTTGTTATCGTTCGCATCGTTTTCGTATCGTTACGTCAGAAAACGTCACTTACCCGCGTTTTCATACAGAGCGCTAACTGTACGAACAGGATCGTACGTTTCACTTTCTGATTTCGTTTTCTACTTTTCAGTCGTCATTTCAGATTGTTCAACTTTCAGATTTATTCGTACAGATCGTCACCCATACGAATAATTCGTCGGTTTAGCATTCTGTAACCACAACCGTTATGGTTTTGTTCTGATTAACCTCGCATACTTCATACATAATAGCATCAAATCAAGCATTTGTGTATCTGTTCAGTGTTGTCTAATTGTGTTTCCGACTGTTAAACCATGAGGTTTAATTCAGATTTCAGAACTATAGCATAATAGTTTGTGTTTAGCCTCAAGTGTCAATAGCATACATTAGTTCACATGGTTTGTGCATAAGTTACTTTGCCAGTTACTGTACAGATTACTGTTCCGGTAACATTTCCGGCACATATGTTACAGTCTCCCTTTGTTAAAGGAATTTCGTCCCGAAATTTGAAAGTTACTATCGGTATAACTTTCTTTGTTAACAAGTGAAGAGACTTTTGTTTAGTGGGGTGTCCCCATGCTCCCAAATAAACTCTGGGTCGCGTTTGGGATTACTCATGTATGACCTCTTAGTTTTGTTCGCCTTATTGCTCATAGTTGTCTTACTGCTATGCTTTGCTTAACCTTTGCATAACTCTAACACCATATGGTTCAAAACTAATTGATGCTATGAGCATCAACGGTTACACAACCTTAGTGTTAGCTGTGGTTTCCTACATATGTCACATACATAAACCAAGGATTCTTTCATTGTTTCTATCGCAATAAAAGATTTCCTAATTTTTCATGCAATACCTCTATAGTTATACTAATAGGAACAAGACAGATTTCTTATTCATACTAGTATCAAAATGGAGTGAAGACTTATGAGTTAAAGGGTATCACATACCAGCACTCGTCTTTAGCATATCTTCGTTTTGTATTCGCAACTGATTCTCCCGATCTACCTAATTAGTTTAACTATGATTTCAGCACATTCTTAACATTCATCCTTTCCTTAACATCCTAGAATCGAAGTTCTCCAAAATAAGTAACTCGAGTTCTATGAGGTCTAGGTGGAAAGTGAAAGCTTACACGCTAGTTTTAGCATTTTGACTTTCTACGACTTTTAGTGTTCTAATTAGATAAGGTCCTCTTTCTAATTACAGTAGTTAAACTATAATCAAGAATTACCCTATCTTTATTTAATCATTTAATGCTTATTTGTTCTAAGGCTTCCTTAGGTTACTATTCTGATTATCTTATTGGCACTGAGTTGCTTACAGTTATCTTTAATTTATTGTTTCTAAGACCACAACAGGATACGCATCTCTAATTAGCGTACCAATAAATTATTTAACGTAACATGATGGAATTTGCATACCTGTGGTGTCATACCACCCCAAACTTGCATCAAAAGTTGGTAAAGTACCCATTTCCTCAGAATGTGCAGGATTTGCTGAAGGTACTCTGACGGGGCAATCTCGTGCAATGTGTTCGGACATTCCACACACATAGCAATCCTTGCTGTGGCGAGGAAGGGGATATGTAGTGTTTCCAGGGTTCTGATTATGAGTCGGGGGATTATTACAATCACGACTCCAATGTCCCTTCCTCCCGCAATTCAGACAATGTTTGCATAGTTTGTTCTTAGCATGATGAAGATTGCACGTGGCACATAGAGAAAACTTGCTAACCTTCGGCGTGCATATTAATTCCATCGGAGATCTGCATTGAGAACCCCAATGGCCCATCTTACCACAATGAGTGCACTGCCTGCATGAGGTTGCAGCACGGTGGTGATAGTGGCAGCTAGTGCAAAGAGGGGCTTTTCCAGCATAGTGCTTACGACCCTCTGATTCAGGAGCAACTGCCATTTGGCGAAGGGGAATGGCCTCAGTATAGATCACAGGGTGTCTTGATTTCTTAGGACGACACCGTTTTCGCTTCTTGCTTGTTTCTCCTCGTACGTCTCCTTTAGTTCTCGTGACTGTCTTCGGGCAACGTCAAGTGTTCTCATCACTGTTCATTACTTGAGTGACGATTTCTGGGAGAATCGTCATCAACTGTTCGGTGATCAGAGTTGCGAGTGCATCAACTGCTGGGTCCATCTCCTGTGGTGGAGGAGGTGGTGATGGTTGTCTTCTTGGTGACATTCTGCTTATACCCGAAAGGATATCGGTTAACGTAATGATCGAATACAGAAGACACAATACAAGCTTAAATCCTATGTTCTCTATATGAGGGTCCCTAAGTTATAGTCTAGGACAAACCGTTTTAAGTAAATGACCTATTATTCTCTATAACCTTGAGCTCTGATACCAATCTGTCATACCCCAAGCCGGCGGGAACGGATCGACTTTCCCGTCGGGCGGAAGGTTCTTGGGGCGCAATATCGTGAGTGATAATCGTGATCATCAGATTCTTTACATAGCATCTATGTTAAGAATAACTAAAGCATAATATAGCATTAAACAAGGATTACAAAGTTCAATTACAAATTTCAATGTTTAGTAATTTAACTAAGTAAACCTACCAAAAGAATCAGATGTGTCTATCTTGTATTTGTACAAGATATCATAAGTGACTCATAGCAACAATCAAAATATGTGCTTCCAAAAGTCTACTAGGTCCTCTATCTGAGTGTCCTAGTATGCATTCCTGAAGTTTGAGCCTATTCCTGTGCATCAACTGAGAAAGCATGTAAGAAAACAAAGTCAACACCATGGTTGGTGAGTTCATATAGTTTTTAGTATTTGAAAAATAGTTTTGCAAACCACTTCGGTAAAACCTTAACCTCATTAACACCACCTGTATCATCCAACTCGGTATGCTTATATATAGGGCATACCCCTGAGTCGAGCGTACAACCCGCCCAGTCGCCGTCCCACCACATACTAAGTCACATAGGACATTGCTGTTAATGATAATCAAGCATTCTACCTACCCTTCAATTCCATCATAGTTTTAAGCATCATGTTTAGAAGTTTAAGTTATCTACCCAATAGCATTCCCAAATCCCTTTGGTAACAACCTTAATCTCATTAACACCACCTGTATCATCCAGCTCGGTATGCTTATATATAGGGCATAACCAACCCGCCCAGACGCCGTCCCACCACATGCTAAGCCACATAGGACATTGCTGTTAATGATAATTAAGCGTCGTTCCTACCTTTCATTTCATTCATAGTTTTAGCATCCCGTTAAGTTTACAACATGAGTGGAGAATGAGGAATCACTGTATGGCAAGCACTGAGAGGCCATCAGTCTACTCCTCATAATCCTGACCATGGAGAACACCCTATTTGGCAAGCACTGAGAGGCCAGACAGTTTGATCTACAATAGTCCTGGCTACAAAGAACACCTCCTGGCAAGCACTGAGAGGCTAGTTGGTCCATTCTATAATAGCCAATAGCTTTCGCATTATGTTTAAGTTTATAGCATGAGTGAACATTGAGGAATCATCGTATGGCAAGCACTGAGAGACCAGCAGTCTACTCCTCAAGTCATGACTATGAAGGTGGTGGCAAGCACTGAGAGGCCAATGGTCTGTTCCTTCAAGTCCCAACTATGAAAAACACCCCATGGCAAGCACTGAGGGGCCAATTTGGTATGTTCTACCATAGTCGATAGTTTTAGCATTCAATTTTATAGCATTCAAATAGCTTCACAACCGGTAAGGCAAGCACTGAGAGACCAAACCGTTGTTTTAGCATGGCAAGCATATAGGCATACAAGTGTTTATAGCATCCGTAGTTTTAAGCAATTAGCATGTATGTATGGAGCATTATCATAGAATCATAAACTTCTAGCATTACTTTGTAGCTTTAGCATATAGTTTTAGCATTTAGTATTAGCATGTAGCATTAGCTTCTAGTGCTAGCATGTAGCATTAGCATTTAGTATTACCATTTAGTATTAGCATGTAGCATTAGCATCTAGTGTTAGCATGTAGCATTAGCATCTAGTGTTAGCATGTAGCACTAGCATCTAGTGTTAACCTGTAGCATTAGCATTTATTTTTAGCATTTAGTATTAGTGTTCAAGCTTTAGTGTCGAGTATGTAATTTAAGCATATAGTTTAAAGCATAAGCATCGAGCGTATAGTTTAAGCATAGAGTTTATAGCATAAGCATTAAGCATCTAGTTTAAGCTTTAAGTTTGTAGTATAAGCATCAAGAATAAGTGTGACAACATTTTATAAATCAATTGTTTAAAATATATAACATGCTTCTCAGTCCCGAGGTAAAACAAAATAGCTAGAAAAGGGACAAATGAACTCACCTTATTGTTGATGTGGTTGACTGAGTAAAATAAGAATGCACGCGCTCTTTGTTTGTACTTGTTGTGATGTTCACGCTCCTGTATTGATTTCATGGTGTTTGTAGCTTATAAGTATAAGTTATAGTCAATGTGTTTGCGTGTAAGTGTTAGTGTTAGCCCTAGAGTTGGCTAACACTTAGTGATGTTGGTCATCATTCGGCCTCGTGTGTTAATTAAGGATTCACTCCCACTTAACCACTTAAGCTTTTAATGTGCTAAGCCTTTATGTTATATGTTTAGTTTCCTAATCAATATTGAATTCTCCCCAAACATTGCCATTAGGTCGCTTGTCTTGTTGTAAGATTTAGTATATAATCCAAAGCAAATTCAACCACTTTAGAAATTTATATGCACCATTTCAAATAAAATGGATTTCATGTGTTCGTTTCCAAATTACTTAAGTGGGATAAGTGGTCGTATATGGTCCGAATGAGTGGTTAGTCTTGGGCCGAAGTAATTAAAACAGGTTGGTAACGCTATTGGGTCAAGAGTGGGCCTTGAGTGTTAATGGACTGAATAAGTTTAGGGGCTGAACATTCAGATGAGCCGTAGTCAAAGATTGGGCCAAATCGAATGGGGGATTGGGCTACTATCAAGCTGAGGTGTTGGGCCCATGACAAATATCATAGGCCGGTTGGTTTGCTAGGGCTGAGGGAACAGTTGGGCTGAAACAGTCCTAGTGGCCCGCAGCAAGGTAGCTGGGCCGGCTACTCTTGTTTGGTTCGTATGAGGTTGTGGGCCAAGCTACACCAATCGGGCTGCAATAGTCGAACTGGGCCTCATGGATATGGTTTGGTTCTAAGTGTTGGGCCACAGATTTGAATTGAATCGGATGATAGGTTCCAAGGCTCTGATGAATAGCCGACCCCATGAAATCCGATTAATCTCTCAGGCCCAGCGAACCTATCAACCTCCCTAGGTTCGCTCATCATGATTCCAGTTGACTAAGGTTCGGTGGATGAGACCGGCTCAGATCTGTAACTCGAAGGTTCGCCTGCATGGGAGCTCATAGGTTCGGCCAGCATGTTTTGTTTCAGTAAGGTTCGTAGCTTGGGTTCGTCGAGGGGGAATAAGGTTCGGCTAGGTTTGCATCTACAAGGTTCGGCCCTGAGGTAGGTTACGTAGCATCTAGTTCGGCAGTTAGAAGGTTCGTGGAGTAGGGGGTTCGGCCATATCTTGAGGGTTCGGTGTCCTTGTAGGATCGGCCGGTTGTGCATGAAAGGTTTGCCACCTCAGGTTCGGGAATGAGCACAGGTTCGCCTGTGAGTTGCAGCACCAGGTTCGGTCACTTCCCAAAGGGTTCGCATGTTGCTAAGGTTCGTGGGAAATGGTTCGGTGGTAGGTGGTAAGGTTCGTGGCTGTCGAGTGTTGGCCACCCAAGGGTTCGGCCAGAACCAATGAGGTTCGGCCGGTGAGTTCTTATGGTTTGGCTGTCTGAATGCGACGAACGTGTTCTTCCTCACCATACTCATCCAACCCTAGGCTAGTATAAGTTTGCTTCCATGTCTTGGGGGTACCAGAAATAGGTTTCGAGAGCGTAGGGCACGCGAGATAGGATTTCTAACCAGCCTACATAGGTGGGTCGAATCAACACAAACAAAACCTTGTTTTCCCGAAACTTTATGGGTTCATACCTCGAGTTTCAGTGGATGGATCCTCAGATCGGTTGTACTTCTAGGTAGAGAACGTCGAGAGCTTAAAATGGACACCAAGAACACGAGATTTCACCAAGAAATGAGCTAGTTATGGAGTTTGGAAGTGGTGGATCTTAGAGAGAGAGAGAGGGTGGACGGCTAGGGTTAGTTTAGAGAGAGGGATCATGAAAATGAAATAAATGCCCTCATTTGGTGTTTAAATACCCCGAGGGTATTCGGGTTCGTTTCGGTTGCTCGGTTCGCGTTTTCGTCGCGTTTCCGGATTATTACGTACGTGTTTTATAATTTAAATAAAAAGAGTTTATTTTTAATTGTTTGGAAGGTGGTTATTTCTAGTAATTAGTTTAAATTTTATTCTCTCGGATTATTTATCGAAATCAATTATTTTTACGCGTTTCAATTTAAATAGTTTCCTTTTAATTTATTTCTGATGAGTTTGAAAATTGTAAAACAGAAAATATTACATTTTCTTAATTTTATTATCGTTCGCATCGTTTTCGTATCGTTACGTCAGAAAACGTCACTTACGCGCGTTTTCGTACAAAGCGCTAATTGTACGAACACGATCGTACGTTTCACTTTTTGATTTTGTTTTCGACATTTCAGTCGTCATTTCAGATCGTTAAACTTTCAGATTTATTCGTACAGATTGTCACCCATACGAATAATTCGTCGGTTTAGCATTCTGTAACCACAACCGTTATGGTTTTGTTCTGATTAACCTCGCATACTTCATACATAATAGCATCAAATCAAGCATTTGTGTATCTGTTCAGTGTTGTCTAATTGTGTTTCCGACTGTTAAACCATGAGGTTTAATTCAGATTTCAGAACTATAGCATAATAGTTTGTGTTTAGCCTCAAGTGTCAATAGCATACATTAGTTCAAATGGTTTGTGCCTAAGTTACTGTGCCAGTTACTGTACAGATTACTGTTCCGGTAATGTTTCCGGCACAGATGTTACACCTAGTATTTTGGACTTGAATATTTTGGAACATCATTTTACAAATTATTTTGTATATCTTGTGCAGATAAAAGATAGAAAAATTATGATGATGATAGTAGATTTACATTGTTAAATTATGAACAAAACTGATGAAATTTAACTTTGTAATTCTATTCTCATTTAGTTGATTCTCATTATATATCATGTGCAATGTAAAACAATCTGGTCATCACGATTATCATTCCCGATATCACGCCCCGAGGCCTTTCCGCCCGACGGGACACACGATCCGGCCCGCCGGCTCGAGGTGCGACAATACCACTTGAGGAGACACAAGTTGACGAGCTATTACACTTCATTGAAGAACGTGTAGAGATTATGGATCGTGCAGTCAAGAGACTGAAACAAAGCCGTATACCTATCGTGAAGGTTCGTTGGAACTCCAAGCGCAGACTAGAATTTACCTAGGAGCAATAGGATCACATGAAGACAAAGTATCCCCATTTGTTTATAGAATAAGTGGTACCCGATAATGATGCTTAAATTTCGGGACGAAACTTCTTTAACAAGGGGAGACTGTGACAACTAGTACCAGATTGTACGGCAATCCGTACGTATGGGTACTTTCGCTATTACTACGTGGAAAAACTATGCGTGGAACTGTTTTGTGACAACAATTCTGTGAAAACATTTAACAATTGTATATTTTTCGATGAGAATTGAAATATAGAATATACAAGAAGACATGTGAAATAACAATTGTGAGAACAAATAGCAAAATCATATTGGTTGCGATCTAATAATCACAAATAACAGGAAATTAGATGGCCGACAATTCAGTGAGAAAACAGCGGGAAATCATTTATAACAACTGACATTGTGTTTGCGTGGAAGTAATAAAGTAGATCTGTGTGCAGAAAGTACACCATACTTTCCTCAACAATGTCAAGAGAGAAGGTGTCATTATTTTGTGAAACCAAAGAATAAATTGTGTGGTTTTATCAAAGGTCAAATCAAGCAAAATCAAAAGTGTTTCAAGCAACAAAAATTTTAAAAGTCGGAACTGGTTAAAAAAAATCTAAAGTTAATGCAACAAAGGTGTTGAAACAATTTGCCAAACCGAAACATATATGGACAGTGAAATCTACTGAAGTAACAATGTTCAATGAAAATAAGAAGTGGAGTTTGCAGGAAGTATGTTATATTTATTATTCTGGATTGCCGAGAATCATTATAACATGGGTGCCGACGCTGAATTGATGAATTAAAGACAATTAAGGACCTATATTTGAGACTTACGAAATCATTGGGGTATTTCGGTGATTTATGGTTTTCGATTTAGATTAATGTTCGTTCTCGGTAGGTTCTTGGTTAAAACAAGGTTCTCGGTTAATATGATGGTTCTCGGATGAGTTCTCGGTGGTAGTTCTCGGTGGTGGTTCTAAGTGTTGGGTCTCGGTTAAGGGCTTGGGCTGTAGGATTGTTTATTTTTGTTTTAAAATAAATAGGTATATTTATCTTAATTGTAGAACAGACTTTTGACAATGAGATCCAAAACCTAGAGATTGTTAATTTGTTCTTCATTGTGCCAGATGATTTAATTTCGTTTGATGATAATCGTGTGCAATTGATAATTATATTTTATCTTTTACAAAATTCTTAGTCGATTAATCTTCGGTTCGGATTTGGCCCATCCCGAAGTGGTTCGTAGTTTGAAGTTTTGCTTTTATAGATCCGACGTGGTGAAATTGGGACTTACAAGTGGTATCAGAGCTTGACGCTCTTGGCGATAAATTTCAACTAAATCGAGGTAAAGAATTTGGATTTTGATTCATCTTTGGATTGAAAAGTATTGGTTTATGAAGAACAAAACAAGAACCCGAAGAAAGTATTGAAAACTAGGTGTTTGATCTTTTGGTGCGTATCCACCGGTGTGTGTTTCCAAAAATTAAGGAGTATTGGTTGGAAACTGGATCTGAGATTGGATTTATTTAGATTCTCGGTTCATCACCAAATATAATTATTTGGGTTCTCGGCATTGGTTATCTTTATTTATCAGTTCTTGGACAAATAAATTAATTGTCGGTCACGTTAAACTCTCAACATTGGAATATTTTTTCTCCGATTAAAGTTAATGAAGATTTATGTTGTCAATCTTGTCAAGATAAAGTGAATCTTTATAAGTCAATGTACTCTGAGTTATTGGAAGCTTGGCAAGCCTTGATGAGATCAAAAAAATACTCTTGTTAGAAATGAGAAGGTTCTTAAAGAGAAAGTCGAAGCTAAAAAGAAAGAGATTTCTAGATTTCAGTCTGATTTAAGTATTAAAAGTTGTCACTATAGATATGCAAAGGATATAATTCAAGAGGTTTCTAATGAGATGGAAAAGTTAAAAGCTAAATACAATGATGTAGAGTTTAGCTACAAGAAGTTTGAATCATCTATTAGATTGTGATTAACTTGCTTCATCAACAACTTCAAGGGAATAACAGAAGAGGTTCGGGTTTGGGTTATATAAGTGTGCCTCCTCCTTTCAATGATAATTATACAAGCATGCGAATCTTTGAGGAAAAAGATGCAAACGAGAAAAACATGGCCTATGGTCCAAAGATTGCTTATGAAAATGTTGAAACAGAGTCAACAAAAGAAACTGATTCTATAGTTAAAAGTGTGAACGGTACGAGTGTTTTAAAAATGTTGAAACCAAGCGGTTCGAAATTTGCTCATAGTGTTATTTAAAGTCATGCTTCTGGGAGTATTAAATCAGACCTGAGTGCATAAATTACACCATACTTTCCTCAACAATGTCAAGAGAGAAGGTGTCATGATTTTGTGAATCAGAATTTCGTCAGAAATGATAGATTGTGTTACTCTCAATGGTCAACATATGGATTCAAATGTCCAGTTTATGATTCGTATGCAACGAAGCAGACTTGCTTTCCATGTGGCAAGCCCAGTCATATTGCACGAAATTGTATTCGTTGGCCAACAGAATTTGATGAGAAAGTTACTCCGAGGGTAAAGGTTTCTTTCAAGCCAAGAAAAGTTGAAAGAGAAAAATTTTGAATCATCTGAAACCAAAGATCAAATTGTCTAGTTTTATCAAAGGTCAAGTCAAGCAAAATCAAAAGTGTTTCAAGCAACAAAAATTTCAAAAGTTTGAACCGATTAAAAAATTTAAACTTAATGCCCCAAAGGTGTTGAAACACTTTGCCAAACCAAAACAAATATGGAGAATGAAATCTACTGAAGTACCAATGTTCAATGAAAATAAGAAGTGGAGTTTGCACGAAGTAAGTTATATTGATTCTTTAGAATTACCCAGAATCACTATAGCATGGGTACCGACACTGAATTGATGAATTGAAGACAATGATTGCATAAGTCTAGGGGGAAACTTTAAGGACCTATATTTGAGACTTAAGAAATCATTGGGGTAGTTCGGTGATTTTTGGTTTTCAATTTAGATTAATGTTGGTTCTCGGCTGGTTCTTGGTTAAAACAAGGTTCTCGGTTAATATGACGGTTCTCGGATGAGTTCTTGGTGGTACTTCTCGGTGGTGGTTCTAAGTGTTGGGTCTCGGTTAAGGGCATGGGCTGTATGATTTTTTATTTTTGTTACATTATAAATAGGTTTATTTATCTTAATTGTAGAACAGACTTTTGACAGTGAGATCCGAAACCTAGACATTGTTTGTTCTTCATTGTGCGAGACGATTTAATTTCGTTTAATGATAATCGTGTGCAATTGATAATTATATTTTATCTTTTACAAAATTCTTAGTCGATTGATCTTCGGTTTAGATTCCGCCCATCCCGAAGTGGTTCGTATGTTGAAGTTTTGTTTTTAGAGATCTGACGTGGTGAAATTGGGACTTACAAGTGGTATCAAAGCTTGACGTTCTTGGCGATAAATTTCAACTAAATCGAGGTAAAGAATTTTGTATTTTGATTCATCTTTGGATTAAAAAATATTGGTTTATGAAGAAAAAAACAAGAACCCTAAGAAAGTGTTGAAAACATGGTGTTTGATCTTTTGGTGCCTATTCGGTGTGTGTTTCCAAAAATTAAGGAGTATTGGTTGGAAACTGGATCTGAGATTGGATTTAATTAGATTCTCGGTTCATCACCAAAAATAATTATTTGAGTTCTCGGCATTGGCTATCTTTACTTATTAGTTCTTGGACAAATAAATTAGTTATCGGTCATGTTAAACTCTCAACATTGGAATATTTGTTCTCGGCCACAACAATTAAAATAAACTAGAGTTCTTGGAAAGACATAAGAAATTGATTAAGTTCTTGGTGTTGGATCCATAAAGTTATTCTTATCCATAATGATTATATATATTGGATATATTTGAAGTAATAGTTCTCGGCTATATTACATTGTTTTGTGCCAAAAACAATTATATTTTCTTAGCTTATAATTTCTTTTGCTCCTGGCGAAGGCATAGGAAATTCCAATTTATAGAGTTCTCGGTAAATTTCATAGAACTACAATTTTCTTTTTGGATCTAACATTTATATAGTTCTTGGATAAAACAAGGTTCTCGGTTAATATGACGGTTCTCGGATGAGTTCTCAGTGGTGGTTCTAAGTGTTGGGTCTCGGTTAAGGGCTTGGGCCGTAGGAATGTTTATTTATGTTTTAATATAAATAGGTTTATTTATCTTAATTGTAGAACAGACTTTTGAGAGTGAGAGCCGAATGCTAGAGATTGTTTGTTCTTGTTTTGTTTGTTCTTCTTCGTACGAGACAAATTTCATTTCGTTTAATGATAATCGAGTGCAATTGATAATTACATTTTATCTTCTACAAAATTCTCGGTCGATTGATCTTTGGTTCGTATTCCGCCCATCCCGAAGTGGTTCGTATGTTGAAGTTTTGTTTTTAGAGATCCGACGTGGTGAAATTGGGACTTACCAAAGTCAAGAACCATAAAAGTTAACCAAATTTAACCTACGAAATAATTACTTATACTTAGCAGTTGCAAACAACATTGAATCCAACACAGGGCCTTGAATACAACATCATCACAACAAAAACGAGCGCTTGCATTTCTTGATTTCTTAGTGAACCCCTACAACTACTAGGTAAGTTCATATTCCCCTTTTCTAATCTTTTGATTTTAAAACACAGGGCTGAGAACATGCTAAAAACTTTTCTTAAATGTTTTAGTACTTATTATAATAACAAGGCTTTAATTGTTTATTAGAATTTTATGCCTTGTATTGTCAATGCTTATAACTATGCTCTACTTATGAGTTTTGCCAATGGGTAACATCCATGGTTGGGAAATCAGAAAATCATGAGACTATATGATTCTATAACTATGACACTATATGATCATGAGACTATGAGACTTTTGTGAGACACGATGATTTGTGAATCATCAAACTCAATAGTTTTTATTTACTAAACTTATGAACTCACCAACCTAATGTTGACGTGTTTTAAATGCATGTTTTCTCAGATGACGAACAAGTTTAGTCACCAGACATCAGAACATAAGCTAGTTGGACTTTATAGAAGACCAATAGCTTACTTTTGTGTTGTTCATATTTTGGATGACATAATTGTGAATCATTTGTTGTAAATATTCCACAGATACAAGATAGAAACACCATGATTCTTTCTGAGTATATTAACTTAGTTAAATTATGAACACGATTTGTGTAGTTTAACTTTGTAATTCTATGTCAATGTCATGTTAGCATTACTCACTATACATCATGTGCCGTATAAACAATATGATAATTCCGATTATCACACGGTATCACGCTGTCACACCCCGAGCTGGTGCGACGGATCGACTTCCCCCCCGGGCAGAAGATTCTCGGGGCGCGATATCGTGAGTGATAATCGTGATGATCAGATTGTTTACATAGCATGAAAAGTGAGAATAACTAAAGCACAATAACATATTAAACTAGGATTACAAAGTTAAATTACAATATCAATGTTTGATAATTTAACTAAGTAAACCTATCAAAAGAATCAAATGTTTATATCTTGTATCTGTACAAGATACCAAAAGTGACTCGCATCAACAACCCAAAATATGTGCTTTCCAAAAGTCTACTAGGTCCTCTAACTGGGCATCCTAGCATGCAATCCTGAGCCTTAACTTACTCATGTACGTCACCTGAGAAAGCATGTAAGAAAACAAAGTCAACACAATGGTTGGTGAGTTCATCTAGTTTAAAAGTTGAAAATAGCTTTAGCAAACCTCTTTCGGTAACAACCTTAATCTTATTAACATCACATGTAATATCCAATTCAGTATGCTTATATATAGGGCATACGAAAGCGTCGAGCCTACAACCCGCCCAGACGCCATCCCACCACATACTAAACCACATATAACATTGTTGTTAATGATAATTAAGCATTTTACCTACCATTCAATTCAGTCTTCATCATAGCTTTTGTGTACTGTTTAATAGTTTACAAGTTTATAGCTTTCATGTAGATTAGCTTTAGAGTAAGTTGTAGAAGCACCATTGTTTCACAAATCATAGTGTAGCTCTCACCAATCTCATGCGTGGGTACAAGCTTTGCTTTAACAATGTTTAGCATTTACGTAGCCCACGTCTAGATACAAGCTTTGCTCTAGCAATGTTTAGCCATTACATATCTCATGAATTGGTTTGGGCTTAGCAGTCCGAATAGTCTAGCGTTTACGTATCTCATATATGCATATACAAGCCTTGCTCTAGCAATGTTTGACAATTACGTATCTCATATATAGACACAAGCTGTGCACACACATAGTTTAGCATTTACATATCTCATATATGCAGACATAAACCTTGCTCTAGCAATGTTTGGCATTTACGTATCTCATATATAGATAAAAGCTTAGCATTCTGATAGTTTAGCTTTCACTTATGTAGCCCATGAATAGATACAAGCTTAGCTTTTAGCATACAATCATAGCTTTGAGCATTTAGTTTCAGGTATTAGCATATAGTTTGAGCATATAGTCTGTAACATTAGCATTGTGCATATAGTTTAAGCGTAGAGTTTATAGCATAAGCATCGAGCATATAGTCTGAGCATAGAGTTTATAGCACGAGAAGTGAGCATATCGTCTAAGCATAGAGTTATAGCATGAGCATTGAGCATATCGTCTAAGCATAGAGTGTATAGCATAAGCATCGAGCATATAGTTTAAGCATAGAGTTTATAGCATAAGCATCAAGCATATAGTTTAAGTCTTAGTCTCTAGCTTCCCGTATAAGAGTTACAAGCTTAAGCATTAGTATACGCATCATGAATAAGTGTATAGCATTTAATAAACATTTCAATAATTGTTTAAAATGTATAACATGCTTCTCAGTCCCGAGGTAAAACAAATATGTTTGAAAAGGGACAAATGAACTCACCTTGTGTTTGAAGTGGTTGACTGAGTTTAAAAAAGAATGCACGCGCTCGTTGTAGTATTCGTTGTTGTGTTCAAGATCCTGTATTGATTTCACGTGGTTTGTAACTTATAAGTATAAGTTGTAGTGAACTGTGTGTGTATATGTGTTAGCCCTAAAGTTGGCTAACACTTGTGAGTCTCAATCTTTAGTCGGCCCTTTTTGCTAGTTGTACTCACCCTTAACTACTTAGGTTTTTATTATGACTCACCTTTATGTTGTAGGTTTAGCTTGTATTATCTTAAATGGTGATGAGTTGAAACCATAATAGCTTCTAAGTATAAGACTTAAACTTTTAAACTATTTAACTCTTAATCGTCGTATATCTACAAAATTTATTCTTCTTTGTATTAATTGTGAGTAACCCATTGCCATTTGGTTTGTCAAGCGTCATAGAAAATAACTAGTGACATGGTCATAGATAACCATGTACTATCCATAACAAAACTTAGTGTTTTAAGTTAATGAAGTTCCTTTAATCCAACCCATCACCTTTGTAATAAAATAGAATGATTATTTACATGTCTATGCAAATTACTCATGATGATTAGTTTAGTGTGTAGGTTATCACTTTACCCACTTGGGCCGAATAAATGATGTCATTGGGCCGAATCAAGAAATCCTTGGGCTGATTAAGGCTATGTGTGGCCCAAGCATTATGTAAATAGGCCGTAGATATCGCAGGCCGTTTAACCACTATGGGCCAAATCACATGGCCCAAGCCTGAACACTCGACTGAAACATTGAGTTGGGCCAGAATGAAGGGGATTTGGGCCGGTTAACTTTGGTTGGCCAAATAAACATCCGAGTTTGGTTCCAGTCTCCCAACATTTCAGCGAACCTTTTGCTAGCTTGTCTAGGGTTCGGCCCTGGGTAGGTTCCGGCAAACCTAATGGCTTGTTCAGGTAAGGTTCGGCCTTGAGTTAGGTTCGCAAAAAGGGGAAGGTTCGCCATGGTGGTTCGTTCCTGCAAGGTTCGTGGATGTAGTTTGGATGTGATCCAGGTTCGCGGCCCACAGGATGGTTCGGCTGCTTAAAGGTTCGTGGCTCCCAAGATTGTTCACACAGTAGCTTCGTAACTCATCAAGGTTCGGGACTTTTAGTAGGTTCGGTTCCTAGGTGGGTTCGGGGGTTTGCATGCATGGTTTGCCCCTCATGGATTCGTGGTAGCAGGTTCGCAGCAATTCTGAAAATAGGTTCGGTCATAGATGTCGAGGTTCGCTGAAATGAGCTGGTAGCCATGTAGGTTCGGTGAGGTGAGGGTTCGCTCGTGGAGGGTTCGTGGGTAATGGTAGCTAGCAAGGGTGGAGGTTCGACCGAGATGCCCTTGTGTGAACCTTACTGTATCA
The DNA here is from genome assembly GCA_009363875.1 of Mikania micrantha. NCBI lineage: Eukaryota > Viridiplantae > Streptophyta > Magnoliopsida > Asterales > Asteraceae > Mikania > Mikania micrantha. Next base: position 20,880,153 of record CM018685.1, read on the forward strand.
TCATCTCCATCAATTTCCTGCAACATGTAAGCTCAACCATGGCTTCCTTACTCACCTAGCAGCTTGGTTTAAGCTTAGAACTGGTTGAAACATCTTGGGAGGTGGCTACCTTAACCGGGTGTGGGCTAGGTGCGATAAGAGGGTCAAAAACCATAGTTTTAATGTGCTTCTTTGCTTCATACCTTGAAAATGGCTGGACAAACACTCAGATCGATTGTACTTTTTGGTAGAGGACGTTGCTAGCTTCGTGTAGACACCAAAAACACGCGATTTCACCACCAAATGAGCAAGATCTTGATGTTTGAAGTTGGAAATCTTAGAGAGAGGTAGTGACGGTTGGGAGAGTTTAGAGAGAGAGATAGAGTGTGTGTATTAAATGAAGAAATGGACTCATTTAGGGTTTATGTACCCCGTGGGTGTTCGAGTTCGTTTCGGTTGCTCGGTTCTCGTTTTCGTCGTGTTTCCGGCACGTTACGCGCATGTTTTGTAACTAAATTAAAAGAATTTATTTCTCACTATTTGGAAGATGGTTATTCCTAGTAAATGTTTTAAATCCATTTTTCTTGAATTATTTATCGTGGTTGGTTATTTTAAATGCTTCGTTAATTCGCGTAACTGTTTCGCGTATTCTATGTATTTTAATTTAATTAATTCTATTTTTAAATTTCTAGGAGATTGTGATTCATAATAAATATTCAATATTCAACTTTCTTTAATTATTATCGTTCGTTTCCTCGTTCATTTTCGTTTCGTCAGAACGTGTCACCTTCGCGCGTATTCGTTCGAATCGTCCCCCGAACGAACACGGCGTCAGTTTCATTTTCTGATTCTTGTTTTCTACTTTTAAATCATCGTTTCAGAACATTAAACTTTCAGATTTATTCGTACAGATCGTCACCTATAAGAATAATTCGTCGGTTTAGCATTATGTAACAACAACCTTTATGGTTTTGTTCTGTTTAACCTCGCATACGTTTATACATAATAGCATCAAATGAAGCATTTGTGTGTCAGTTCTGTGTTGTCTGATGTGTTTCTGACTGTTAAACCATGAGGTTTAAATCATATTTCAGAACAATACAATAATAGTTTTGTGTTAAACATCAAGCGTCAATAGCATATACATAGTTTCACGTAGTGTGTACCTGAGTTACTATGCAAGTTACTGTAGAGATCACTGTTCCGGTAACGCTTCCGGCACTGATGTTACACACGCCCTGGGAACCTTCCACCTGATGGGAAAGTCGATCCAGCCCACTGGCTCGGGGTGTGACGTGTGACTCATGCCACTCCACTTCAACAATTTTTTCGTACCATTATCACTCAACCCAACAAAAATCCATACTCCGGTGTTCATCCGTCATGTAATGCATGCAATCATCACCATTTACCTATTCATCCATGTCGATTGTGCATAAATTGCCATCAATTTGGCCATTTTGCTTTCAACTATTGTCAGGCTAAAGTTCAAGCCAACCAAGATCAACAAGTGAATGTTCCTTTCATCATTTCACGCAGACAAAATGTGGCTAGTGTTTGCTGTAACTGTGGGAATCAAAATCACTTTGCTAACACTTGCCTCCTTAGAGCCAACAACAACAATGCTTTGGTGGCTCAAAATAACCAAGGCAACAACAATAACATTGTGGTGAACAATACATTTCTAATCAATGGAATTTATGCATCTATGTTATTTGATACGAAAGTCGTTAGAAGTTTTGACTCTTTAGAGTTTGAACCATTACTTGATATCCATAGAACTAAGATAAATAGACCATTTAGTTTTGAAGTAGTTGATGGTAAGTCTATCAAACTTGACTCATACATACCAAACTGTACTTTGAACCTTAACAAAATGACTTCACTATCGATCTCATACCAATGAAATTTGGTGGCTTTGACACAATAATAGGCATGGATTGGTTGTCAGAACGCCATGTTGAAATTGTTTGCTTTGAAAATACATTTGTATTCCCCTTAAGGAAGGTCAAGAACATAGACTTTAAGGGAACAAGGCTTCAAAGGATCTTAAACTCATGTCTTGTGCTCAAGCTCAAAATACTTACACAAAAATGCGTCCCCTTTTAAGCTCCCGTTGTGGAAACCAAAACTGAAAATAAAAAGATAGAATACATTCCGATCATGCGTGATTATCTTGAAGTCTTTCCTGAGGACACTACTGTTTTACCTCGAACTTGAGAAGTCGAGTTTCGAATCGATCTTATACTTGGTGCGATTCTTGTAGCTAAATCTCCATGTTGACTTGCACCGTCTAAACTGCAAGAATTGGCAACTCAATTACAAGAATTGTCTGACAAAGGTTTCATTTAGTTCATTACCTTGGGGTGCTCCTGTGCAATTTGTAAAAACAAATATGGTTCTTTTAGCATGTAAATCAATTATCGTGACTTTAACAAACTCATGATCAAGATTCAATATCCTTGAATAACATCGTTAGCTTTGATCAAATTGCCATTGGTAAGTTCAATGACATAGGGGTGTTGTAGATTTATTGCAGGCAATGAAACTAATGATGCAAATTCAGGATAAATAAAACCTTTATCTATCCCGGTATCAAACAAAATTGATGCGTACAGATTATGGAGAAGAAACATACCAGGGACAATGTTTGCATCATGCGTGGCCTCAGTTGCCCCAATCTAGAAAGCTCTCCCTTTAGCTTCCTTTCCTAGATTGGTGTTATTTTTGTTGGGACAGTTTCTTACGAAACAGTCGAGCTTCCACACTTGAAACATGACCTGTTATGTTGAGGGGTTTGTCGCGGTGCTTGATTTGGTTGGCGCACAGGGAATTTATAGTATTTTGAATAGTGTCCAACTCGATTACAGTTTGTACAAACGGGATATGGACCATTTTGATGGAAGGAACAGTTGTTGCATTTGAGTGTGTGCCCAGTACATGCCTTCTTTTCGGGCCATTTTCTTTTGATTCCTCCCCGTGTTACCGGGGGCATTGAGGTTACTACGGCTCACAACCGATTCTGTTTTCTTTAATTATGTACCACTCCTTACTGTGTCATCAGTAAGCTTGGTGGTCAACAAGATGGTACGTTTGAGTGTGGTTGGTTTTGCTATGGTCACCATTTCCCGAATCTGTGGAACCAGACCCTTGATGTACTTTTCGATCAACGTTGCTTCTGTTGGAAACATGTTGCGAAGCAAGCAAGTAAGTTTATGAAATCAATCGGTATACTTTAAACTGTTAGCATCAATCATAGAATGGTTTTAGAATTCCTACTGTAATTTCTAGATTTCAGTGATTGGGCAGTACTCTGAGACAATTCAAGTTTTGAAATCGTTCCAACCCATGGCATCAATGATGACTGTACCCAATGTTTTTAACTGGGTATTCCACCATGTTAGATCTGAATTTTTCAAAGAACAAGCAATATAAGACACTTTATGCTCTTCTATACACTGGCTGATCTTTAGTTTGGTCTGCATTTCCCCGATCAAATTCTATTGTCCTTGCTCCTTCCTTGCCACTGAAAGTAGGAGGGTTATAGGAAGCAAAATACTTTTAAGTGCAACCACGCTGTGGTGGATCAGGAATAGTTGTGTTTGTACTGATGGTGTGATGTGTTTCAACGTGTCCGCTGGTAGTTTTGTGTTCAATGTGGTTCCCACCGGAAATAGAAGTGATATTTTGTGGATGTTGAGTTAATATCCAGTAACAACATTGGATAGCTGTTCCTTCACGATTCGTGCTACAGCCACCTCATTCAAATCTGAAGCACTTGCAGTTGCAGGTGGAACTTTATTTATTTCTGGATTAGTAATTGTGACGACCGGCACCCGAGCAACCATGAGTCGGAAATCCAAGGGTGTACACATTCGTAGTGTAAGACATAGTGTTACGAGACGGAAGACAACAATAATAAACGACAATAAAAAGTACACGGGGTTTCCTGAAAGAGTTAGGAAAACCAACTTAATCACATGAACATGAATCATAAGAAAAGAAAACAACATGTGAGGGAAAACAATGAACAAAACCTGAATTGATAACATTTGGAGTATCGATCCAACGAAATATCGACATGGGTGATGATCCATGGATATGTTGTTAGATTTAAGTACCCTAAATGATATCTTTACTGTAAAAACGTGATAGGACCGGCGATTTCACTTTGGACGGAAGGTTAGGGTTTTGACACACGACGAACATGAAGATGATGAACAAAATCAAATGATATATTGATAGAATCGAATGATTACATGATTGTATTCACATCATAAAAGAACATAGTGTTGCCGGGGAGAGATCGAGCATGATCTCTCCCCCTCTCGTGCTCAAACCCAAGAACACCCAAAAAAAACCTTAAACCCTAAATCTGGAAAATTGGTATTTATAGGGCCTGTAGCCCATTCGGCCGAATGGAGCCATTCGGCCCTTCATTCGCCGAATGGGTCCCTTTACATAATATCCATTCGCAGATGCTCCTGCGAACGACTCAGTTTCCAGATTAACAACATACAAACACATACAAGTGATTACAAATAAGCAAATACAAATCTAATCTATTCGAACAGCAGCGGACACCCATAATATGCACCAACATTTACAGTATTAAACAACGTCAGCAGTTAAATGCAACTCGACGTTTCCATGAGTGACGATTCATACGAATGTCAGCGTGTGTCTTTAACGTTGATATAAAAAAATAAAAATTTTAATAAAATCTCACCAAAACAATTTAACAAACAACCAAAATTTTAAAACACACAACCTTTCGTACGAATGGAGCCTCCTTCGTACGAATTGATTTAATTCGGTGAAGCCTTTTAGCCACAGTTCGTTCGCACGAATAGGAGCCATTCGTACGAACGGCTGATTCGTGCGACAGCACAGCTATAAAAGCAACACTTTCGTTTTTCGAACCCATTTTTCACCCAACTCTCTCAAACGAAACCCTCTTTCACCCCTCTCAACATTCGGCGATTTCCACACGAAATCGGACACTTTCACGTTCCGAATCGTGAGTATTTCAAACCCAATACCTCCATTTCATGATTTCTACCCTTTTCATCCTATTTCAGTAAAATACAAACTTCACATTCAGTATAAGCACCGATCATTTGCACCAAAACACTCCAAAACATTTTACCATCAATTTCGACCATAAAAACACCAAAAGCAACCACCGATTTGAAAAATGGCATTCTTGGTAAACTTGCAGGTGAATGAGCAGTATGAAGGGCTCATTCGTGTGAACGAGAAGCCTAGTTCGTGAAGAAGAGTCACACGAGCGAGCTGCCAGACGAATGAGAAACCACACGAACGAAATGGGTTCATTCCCATGGAAGGACAGCACGAATGAAGACCCATTCACACGAATGGAGGACTAAAATGAGGGTATATATTCGCATCATTCCATTCGAATGAATGAGGGCCATTCGCGTGAATGAGGGCCATTCGCACGAACCGCCCGTTCGCACCAAGAACAACCCAAAACGGCTAAGTGTTGAAGGCCCTATCTTACACCATTCGTATTGATAGAAACGAACCTTAAACCGAATTCTAAATCTAATCAAGATAAAACGAGATTAACAAACATTTTCCAAAATCACATCAAAACACCGAACATAGAACCATTTGAGACCTAAATAACCAATATTTAACACAGGATCCAAACTGAGAGAACATACCGACTGAATTCATTGACGACCCAGAACCTCAGGTGAGTTCACAGACCCCTTGTTTTCAATTTTCTGGCTTCCAAATCGTTTGGGTCTGAAAACATGAAACCTCTTATTCGAATGATCAACGAATAAAAGGGTCAACTCTCAACGTCTTATTCGAATGTTATACGAATAAGTGTCTTTTCAATTATTTTACTAAGCGTTCATCGCTCCATTCAACTTTTCATGCAACAACAACAACAAACCAGTTTCGAGGGCTCAAAACATAAATCATCAAGGAGATGTCTGTTGACCGCAAAAGTTCGAGGCTTTGTGCCCAACCAATAGGTGAACAGACACAAATCGTGGAATTGTGAAGTGCACAATCGTGAGCTATCATTTTCATGGGAATCCCCCATCAATAAACAACATTTTTACATGGTATCTCCCTAGGGTAATTCACTAGGAAATGCATCCACACAACATCAGATCGAGAATTCGCTGAGAAATTCTCGAACAACTCACATCAGAGTCATTTACCGTTAGTTGACGCGGGTAAACCGACTTTAATGTAGATGGCACCATAGGTTTAACAAACCTCCAGCACTGAGGCTGGTACGTTACACGCATACACACATGAAACAACAACTCAGATTACTTCCGGGGGAACTAATCACACAATCATATCAGTTAGGGTTGGTAAATGATCACATGAGTGATATTACAGACAGACCACACCAACAATAACATGATTTTTCCAACAAAACAATTGTTCAAGACCTGGTCTTGAACGAGTTTCAAACGAGTACACGGTAAACAATGTTTTACTACAAGAAAAAAGCGTCATTTGTGTGACTTTCAAACCAACAAAACCTGTCTCATATATCAGGAGACAGAGCATACGCTTCTTTCTCACAGCTTCATTTTACAACCATCCATCGTGTCATGTAGAGTGGAAATACCCAAGTGACAATGTCTGATTCTCGTTAAGGACATCCTCTTGGTCACCGAAGGGGTGGTCGGTTGGCTGCCGAGCTTTGGCTCTACGTATGCCCTATATATAAACTACCTTTGATGCTTTGGGATAGTGTCGTTAATGATGTTCAGACTAACGCACTTGTGTTGTTCATTCGTGTTTTCAAAGACATTCACACATCGTATTCAAAAACGATGTGAATGGAATGTTTTTTTTTTTACTAAACCTTTTTACAAAACCAAGCATTTTCAAAACAAATGTGGCTCACCAATATGAACACTTAGTGACGAACTGAACCTTTAGTGCTGATATGAACACTTGGTGACAATAGGAGCGCCTAGTGAAGATACTAACACTTAGTGATGGTATGAACACTTGATAATGAAGTGAACACATAGTAAGCTTAGACATTAGGGGAGCTTAAAAGTCAGGTGAACTTAGACATTAGGTGAACTTAGAAAATAGGTGCACGTAGAGTCAGGTGAACTTAGACATTAGGCAAACCTAGATGTCAGAAGTACTTGAACAAACTTCACTCATAATTATCCCCCATAGGATAAGGCTGTGAAGTGGAACGTGCTGGAAAAAACAAATTAACACCCTAAATTCTAACAAGGGCATAATCGTGGTGCATTGCAACGGTAGTGGGACGGCGGATGATGCGACTGCGGTCAAGTCTACGTATGCCCTATATATAAACTTGATGCACTGCATCGGGAGGTTGTGAGTGTTAGTATAGGGTGGGGAAATGTTTGAAACTTAGGAATACTTAGTTAATACTAAATATGACCAATTAGGATGTTTTAGTATAATACTAGGAAATTATTGCTTTATTACGGGTTAATGACAGATAGGAGAAAAATATAGTTCCTATATGAAAACCTAGCTGTTGTAATGAACTCATTTGACCCTAGTTTGTATGACTTACGTTGTAAACGGTAGTAACATGTTTCTAACATCCTCAGAAACATTCCGCTGCGCCGTCACAACGAAGATACTACAAACCCACACGATGGAGAGGCTAACAACAGTAATGCCAGCAATGGCTTGCAAGAGTTAGCAAACCTTATCTCTGGGTTGGTGACTCAACTGAATCAAGCCAACCAAACTCTGAATCAAAACAGGGGTGGTGCAACCCACTAGTTTGCACATTTAAGCACTTTAACTCCTGTAACCCACCCAAATTTACGGGTTCTGAGCGAGCCACTGGTCTGTTGCAGTGGTTTTAGAGTATTGAGAACACTTTCATCAATAGTGACTGCCCTGAAAATTTGAAGGTGAGATATGCCACTAGTGTTTTCCAAAAGAAAGCACTAACTTGGTGGAATGGCAAAAAGCAAACTAGGGGAGTTGATGCAGCCCTAGCACTGACTTGGACTGAAGTCCAAACTCTGATGATCATAGAGTTATGTCCTCGCAGTGAGATGAGGAAACTTGAGGCTGAGTTCTGGGAACTCAAGCAAGACAACGGTGAGAATGTAATCTATAATTCTCGCTTTCATGAGCTGAGTTTCTTGGTACCTCGTCTGGTGACACCACTTGAAAGAGCAATTGAGAAGTACAGCGGTGAGAATGTAATCTATAATTCTCGTTTGCCCATGCAGATACAAGACACTGTCTTTGGTAGCAACCCTACCACATTGGAAGCTGCAATCCGCATGTCTGCAACCTTGACTGATAATCACGTGAAGGCTAGAACACTCACAAGAAAGGGAACTAGGAAGACTGACACAAAGGAAGTTGCAAAGGAGGCTTCAACTTAGTAAAAACTGAACAAGCTAGCTCGTCAAAAAGCGGCAATCGGAAGTGAAAGACCAGAAATTTCGCTGTAATTACTCCTGCTGCAAAGACTACTCAACAATCATCGAGCAACTCAAACACCAGAAATTATGTTGGGGTCACTCCTCAATGTAATGTTTGCAGATATCATCACGCACCTAATTTTCCATGTCGCGTCTGCAAGAACTGTGGCATGTATGGTCATTTTGCAAATGTGTGTCGAAGTGCACCGCAAGCACAAAGGATGCAACCTGCACCGCTTGCACTGCCAGCTCCACATGCACAACCAATTCAAGCTATACCCGTTCGCCAAGTACCTGAATAGGCAAGAGCCTGCTATGAGTGCGGCGATGTGGGTCATTTCAGAAATCAATGCCCAAGATTGATAGGGAACAATCAGAGGATGGTGAGAGGCAAAGCTTTTCAATTGAACGCTCCAGCAGCTCAAGCCAACCAAGATGTTGTCAATGGTACGTTTCTGATTAATAATTCCTATGCATCAATCTTATTTGATTCCGGTGCTGATAGGAATTTTGTTTTTGATGATTTTGAATGTGTGTTTGGTATAACACGTACTAAGTTAGATAAACCGTTTAACATGGAGGTGGCTAATGGTAATACTATTGATATTGACACTGTTATTATTAGATGTGAAGTGAACTTGAATGATCACATTTTCCCGATTGATCTTATACCTATGCAACTTGGTAGCTTTGATATTATCATAGGCATGGATTTGTTAGCCACCCACAAATCCGTATTCCCTTACCTTTGGGTGAGACTCTAAGAGTTTTTGGGGTAACTTCTAGTAAAGGCCTTAGGTTAATGTCGTGCACTAAAGCACACAAGTACCTTAGGAAGAAATGCATAGCATTTTTAGCACATGTCGTGGAGAAAAAGGAGAAAGGAAAGAGCATTGAAGACGTTCTTGTGATAAGAGATATTCCTGAAGTATTTTCAGATGACTTGCTGGGTCTTCCACCAGGGCGACAATAGAATTTCGAATTGACTTAGTAGCTGGTGCGAACCCAGTCGCCAAAGCTCCCTACATACTTGTGCCTTCGGAGTTTCAAGAATTGGCGAGCCAACTACAAGAACTGTATGACAAGGGATTCATTTGCGTGAGCCATTCGCCATGGAGTGCACCGGTTCTGTTTGTCAAGAAGAAGGACGGGTCATTCCAAATGTGCATAGACTACCGCAAATTGAACAAAATGACCATTAAGAATCGATATCCTCTGCCGCGCATCGATGATCTTTTTGATCAACTTCATGTCTCGACATGGTTTTCGAAAAACGATCTTAGGTTTGGGTATCATCGGCTTCGTGTACATGAAGATGATATTCCCAAGGCAGCTTTCAGAACAAGATATGGCCATTATGAATTTCTTATAATGCCTTTCGGCCTTACCACTACACCTGCGGTTTTCATGGACCTCATGAACCGTGTATGCAGGCCATAATTAGATAAATTTGTGATTGTATTTAATGATGGTATTTTGATATACTCCAAGAGCAAAGATGAACACAAGCAACACCTTAAGTTGGTTTTGGATATCTTAAGAGAAGAACGATTGTATGCCAAATTCTCCAAGTGCGTATTCTGGCTTAAGGAAGTTCAATTCTTCGGACACATAGTCAATGAAAAGGGTGTTCATGTGGATCCTGCAAAGATTGAAGCGGTGAAGAATTGGAGTACACCGAAGACACCAACGGAGATTCGATAATTTCTTGGACCTGCCGGTTACTATCAGCGGTTTATTTCGAACTTCTCCAGGATTGCAGTCCCTCTCACTTTTTTAACTCAAAAGAATAGGATTTATGAGTGGGGACCAAACCAAGAAGAGGCGTTTTAGACTTTAAAGCAGAAACTTTGTGATGCTCCTGTCTTGACACTGCCTGATGGGAATGATGACTTTGTGGTTTACTGTGATGCATCCAACCTAGGTCTCGGTTGTGTGCTCATGCAACGGGGAAAGGTTATGGCATATGCATCAAGACAACTGAAAATTCTCGAGAAGAACTACACTACACATGACTTAGAACTTGGTGCAGTCGTGTTTGTTTTGAAGATATAGAGACATTATCTTTATGGCACTAAGTGTGTAGTCTTCACAGACCACAAGAGTTTACAACATATACTTAATCAGAAAGAACTTAATATGAGACAACGGATATGGGTTGAATTGTTGAATGATCATGACTGTGAAATTCGCTACCATCCTATTAAAGCAAATGTAGTAGCAGTTGCGCTTGGTCGCAAGAGTCATGTTCAAATCCATAGTGTCCGAGTGCACACTAATCTTCATAATGATGTTCTAACAGCCCAACAACACTCATTGGCTCAAGGTAGCCTACTAGATGAGATGTCTTGTGGGGCCGAATTACAATTTGAAACTAAGGATGATGGTTTAATGTATTATTTGAATCGGTTGTGGATACTGAACAAGGATGATCTTGGGATGATGATTTTGGATGAAGCCCATAAGTCTCGTTACTCAATCCATTCAGGTGCTGACAAGATGTATCAAGACCTTAGAGTCTTGTACTAGTGGCCTGGAATGAAGAAGGATATCGCTGAGTATGTAGCCAAATGCCTTAACTGTGCAAAAGTCAAAGCTGAGCATCAGCGACCTTCGGGATTGTTAGTACAACCGGAAATACCCATGTGGAAGTGGGAGAATATCTCTATGGATTTTATTACGAAACTCCCACGAACCGCAAACGGTCATGATAGTATATGGGTGATCATCGATAGATTAACTAAATCGGCTCATTTTCTACCGATACGCGAAACATACCCTATGCGGAAACTTGCTCGTATCTATGTAGATGAGATTGTTAGTCGACATGGAATTCCCATAGCACCGCTTATCATCCTCAAACGGATGGACAAATAGAGCGAACAATTCAGACATTGGAAGATATGCTAAGAGCTTGTGTCATCGATTTTGGTGGCAACTGGGATAGCCATTTACCATTAGTCGAGTTCTCGTATAACAACAGTTATCACGCGAACATTGGTATGGCGCCATTCGAAGCTCTTTATGGTAGAGAATGTCGGTCACCTATTTGTTGGACCGAGGTCGGCGAATCGTAGATTACTGGTCCTGAGATTATTCAGGAGACGACTGACAAGATTCACCAGATTCGCGAAAATCTGTTAGCTGCTCGTAGTCAACAGAAGAGCTACGTGGATAAACGACATAAACCTTTAGAGTTTGAGGTAAATGATTTGGTATTACTCAAAGTATTACCTTGGAAGGAAGTTGTAAGATTCGGGAAGAAGGGTAAGCTTGCTCCATGATATGTTGGCCCTATTAAGATTCTTGAACGGATCGGGAAGGTTGCCTACAAGCTGAAACTTCCTTCTTAACTTAGTAACGTACACCCAACTTTTCACGTGTCCAATTTGAGAAAATGCATAGCTGATCAGGATCTTCAGCTACCACTCGATGACATTCGCGTCGATGATACCATGCACTTCGTTGAAAAACCAGTCGAGATAATGGACCGTGAAGTTGAAAAGCTCAAGCGCAGTAGAATTCCAATTGTTAAAGTACGATGGGAGACGAAGCATGGTCCAGAATTCACCTGGGAACGGGAAGATCTGTAACATCAGTGCCGGAAACGTCAATGAAACAATGATCTCAAACAGTAACATGAACAGTAATCAAGGTATGGACTATATGCATTTCAGTGTATTTCATATTCATATCATATATCATTATCATTTTGTGTTATTAAAGAGCAAATTCTGAATCATTTCAGAGAAACAGAACTCAGAAAACATGGTTTATGAGTCAGATAATTATCTGGCAATACAGAACCATCATGTGACTATTGTTAGGATTTTTATTATGCATAAACGTATGTGAGGCTTTACAGAACAAAACAACACGGATGTCATTATGTGAATGCTAAATCGACAGATTATTCGTATAGGTGACGATCTGTTCGAATAAATCTGAAAGTTTAACGTTCTGAATGATATCCAATAATTGGAAAACAATATTGAAAAGTATAGTTATCGTCGTGTTCGTACGGGTGACGATTCGACCGAATACGTGCGACGACTGTACGATTCGATTTTAAACAGTAATTAAATATTTCTGAAAATTTAAGAATAAATGGAAGATATTTAGTTAATTTACTAGGAATAACCACCTAAAATAATTTCGAAAATCTTACTTTAGAAACCGAGTCGTTTCGTTACGAAAAATACGAACAACTGACATGTTACGCGAAACCGAGCGGAACCGAACGACCCGAGTATTTTGAATCATTAAATGAGTCATTTAATGTGGTAACCACCACCACCATCACCTCCATCCTCCATTTTCGTTTTTTCTCCATCTCTCTCTAGAAATTTTTTCTCTACCTTCTCTCTAGAAGAACTCATTCAAATCCCCACCATTTCAAGCATTCTTGGTGTCAAAACGACCATCACACCACGTAGATCAAGGAAGTACAAGATATTTAAGCTTTCATCCATCGATTCTGAGGTAAATTTTAAGTTTATTTTCGGTTTTAGTGTGTATCACGAACCCTTTAGATTATTGTTGTTTTAATCACATTAAGCACTTAGAAACACGTAGATAAACACAAATGAACAACTAGGAAGTTGTAAGAACTAATCTGTAACATATTTGGATCGATGGAGAAGATGATAGTACAGGTTCGTGACAGCCACTGATCGGCCGAACCTCTATACAGGTGGCCGAACCTGTGACACCAACCAGAAACCTATTGACAGTCGAACCCTGTGCACTACCAGCCGAACCCTGTGCTCTTCTAGCCGAACCTCCTGGTTCACGAACCTACCTTGGCTGAACCTCCCTCTAGCAGACGAACCTAAAGAAGGCGAACCCTATGGGTACCGAACCTTCTAAGGGGACCGAACCTTAGCTAAACGAACCTAGCTGACTCACGAACCTGCTGGTCCTGCGAACCTGAGGCCATTACCGAACCTCTGACCTACGAACCATTTGGGACAAACCTGGATCATTGACGAACCTCTTATGGCCGAACCTTAAAGGTTCGCCGAACCTATGGTTGTTGTTTATAGGTTCGCTGCCTTCATGGCTGTTGAACCTAAGTGTTATCGAAAATTGATATTGTTGTACTAGGGTTGTGAAACGTAGTTTTAAGAACCAAGGGAATGGATATACGAGTACTCAAAGCCTAGAACGAACTAAGGAACATGCATTTATGTATGTGTGCATGCATTAGGGTGTGTGTACATGGGAAGTATAATGGAGTTCATGCTCTATCATCAACTTGAGAAATCTAAGAGTTTAACAAAAAATCATGAATGAGGATTTCAAGATCAATAGTTTTCTTAAATTATGTTGACACTTAAACATAAATATTGGACGTTATATCCTATGGTGTTAATTGCAACATTAACATCTATCACTTAGAAAATTGCATAAGAATATATAACTAAATTAGATTGTTCAATTGAACACTCTAAGTTAAGTTATACACATGGACGAACAAAGAACTATCGGAAACAAAGATCTAGTAACAAGTTTAAGGTTAATTTAATGTGATTAACCTAAGCGTAACTTGTTAATTATAATTTCTTAAATTAAGTTATAAGTTTTTATTTAAGATATTCTTTAAATTAAATAAAATGATTTCTAACTTAACGACGTAAAATAAAGTGTTTAAAATGTTCTAATTAAGAGACATTGAAAATGAATAACGTAAACCATACTTCATTAAGGTGTAATGGTAATTACTTATGGGATTGGGGTTATGATTGGGTAATATATTAGACTAGTTAGAGAGAATTCTAGTAAGCACATTAGTGAACTAGGACACATAGTTGCACACCAAGACCAAAGCCCCAGATACGACGATTATAAATACTTATCGTACACGAACTCTCTTAAAACAACTCAGGAACTGAAGATACATAGTCTACAAAAAAAGAGCGCGCATTTTGTGATAGTACAGTACAGAGCAACACAGGTGAGTTCATTGCCCATTTTCTAAACATTTTTGTTTTCAAACGCGGGGATGAGAAGCATGCGTAAATTATTTTCGTAAGATTATATTTACTTAAATGCTTTTACTTAACATATGTTTATATGTATATTTGTTATCCTAGATTTTGTTTAGGTATACAATGTACAGGAATTCAAAGTAAGTTGTTTACTTATTATGAGTAGGTAACTATTTCAAATTAAAGAACTATTTTCAAAGATCTACTTTCAAAGAACTAAATATCTAAAACAAACAACTATTTCCAAAGGTCTACCTACAAAGAACTAAAAAGCTATTTTCAAAGAACTAACGGTTTACTACAAAGAACTATTTGGGTGTTGTGTTGACAAAGAACTAACGATCTATTTCAAAGAACTAGGTACAAAGGACTATTTTCAAGGGTCTGACTGGGAAATATCAAAGATAGCATGTGCCAATCTTAGGTTTGAAAGATGTCCTAGCTAGACTGATCGAATATGAGACGCATTTTTGATGATATTTACAGTATTCCCTAACCGTTTTGAGGAACATCTGGGAAATATTTAAAGATAGCATGTGAACGGTCAACAACGGTCAAGAACGGTCAAGAACGGTCAATAAAATCCTATATTTCAAAAGATGTCCTAGCTAGACTGATTGAGTATAGGTCACATGCTTGATGACGTTTACAGATTTCCTTTACTACTAAGAACCCTGATTGCTAGACTAGTCTACTCGAGTTGACCAAGGCCCAATCATTAGGTATTAGATTTTATTAAATGTTTGTTTATTTATTTAACTAACCATTTATTGAATTGTTTCTACAAATGTTATGTTGGATCATGATTTCGTGATGAACTTAAGGAATCAAATGAAATTGCAAATTGTATAGTTACAGGAATAAAGAACTGAAGAACTAATGTGTTAATGGTGAGGGTAAAATGCTTAATTATCATTAACAACAATGTTAGATGTGATTTAGTATGTGGTGGGACGGTGGCTGGGCGGGCGGTAAGTTCGACCCTACATATGCCCTATATATAAGCATACCGAATTGGATATTACAGGTGATGTTAATGACGTTAAGGTTGTTACCGAAAAAGGGTTGGTAAAGCTATTTTTCAAATACTAAATTATATGAACTCACCAACCATGTGTTGAGTTGATCTTTTTGCATGACTTCTCAGGTGACAAACAGGTCAATTAAGAAGTTATTTCTTTTGAGCTAGGATTTCAGTTAGAGGACCTAGCATTTTGGACCTGCATATTTTTGGAACATCAATTACAGATTATTTT
Organism: Mikania micrantha; assembly: GCA_009363875.1. Classification (NCBI taxonomy): domain Eukaryota; kingdom Viridiplantae; phylum Streptophyta; class Magnoliopsida; order Asterales; family Asteraceae; genus Mikania; species Mikania micrantha. Next base: position 20,895,819 of record CM018685.1, read on the forward strand.
GTATATCTTGTGCAAATACAAAATAGAAGAACTATGATGTTGATAGTGTAATTCTATTCTATTTAGCATTTCTCATTCATATCATGTGCAATGTAAACAATCTGATCATCACGATTATCATTCCCCATATCGCGCCTCAGGAACCTTCCGCCCGACGGGGAAGTCGATCCAACCCCGCCGGCTCGGGGTGTGACAAGATCAGATGAAGCTTAAGTACCCACACTTATTCACTGCGGTCGTTCCAAGTTGAATTTCGGGACGAAATTCCCTCAACTAGGGGATATTGTAACACCACTGTCTTTTGGGCATGTCTGTACATATGTAATTGTATTGATAAAACCTGATATGATAATTTGATAATTTCTATGAATTATTGGATGGTATTATCACTGATATACATCACTGAGAACAAATATTATCACTATGCATAAACCATGGGAAAGTTGATTTGAAATATAACCAGTCTGATCCACAGCGTTTATTACAGTTAAATTAATTATGAAATGAAATTATTTTGGTTTGAATGGTTTGAAGTTGTTGGTTTGGTCACTAGTTATAGTCAAGGACACATGGTCATTGTTTATCGAAATGGTGGTGGGACGGTGACTGGATAGGTTGCGACTTACTGCTACATATGCCCTATGCATAAAATTATTTCGGTCTATCATGGATGTGTCAGTGATATAATTTAGTGAGGGTATGGTTTAGTAAGTTGATAATTGATAAACTAAATTCATAAAATGATGAAATGGTTATCGAGGATAAGTATGCGAAGGTGAGATTACGAATATGAATTTAACGCGAATATTATTTCAGAAATATTAAACTTAATAATATATTCGCGTCGGTGACAATTCCCACGAATATAATTATTAGGACTAATATACTGAAATGATATTCCATAAATCGTAAATCGAATAGAAATACGATGCGAACGATGGATTCGGAAAGGTGATGATCTTTACGAATACATACGTGAGTAACGCGTTTCGATGAGATAACGGAAATAATATCGAACGATATTAAGTTAAGAGAAAGGAATTCAAAAACGTTTATTAGGAATTACAGCCTTAGACGAATTTGAATAAAATCGTTTTATTAAATAAATAATTAAACGGAAAATAAATGAAATCATTTTATAAAAATGAAACTAATTAAAATCATTGTGTTAAACGAATTTACTTTGGTTAAACTTTTCGTGTTTTAAAATATATTTTACGAGAAAACCGAACAATTTATAATTGTTGACACGAAATAAACGACATCGAGCACGCCGGAACGATACGGGGTATAAGAAGGATAAGCCTCTTCTTCTTCATTTCTCAAGTCTCACTCTCTCTCTAAAACCACCAAAACAGTCAACTCTTTCTCTCTCTAACTTCTCTCTAAGATTTCTCACTCGTTTCTCACTTCGTTTATTGGTGCCAAATCGTTCCTATGATCGAGTAAAACAAGAACCCACGAAGATTTCGAGCTGTTGATCAAGTTTTGAAGGTAAATCGTGAGTTTTACTTTTTGTTTCTCGCTATAACACAACCGGTTTACATCACCACCTTTTAAACGATTTTTACATATGGAAACCCTAAAAACGAACTAGTATGTGTATGTGGAAGCCATGGACGAACCTGTAACATGAAGAAACTCGATGGGGATGGTGATGAACAGCAGGTTCGGTGCTGGTGGAGCTGGGTTTGCCGGTGTGGAGGCCACGAAAAAATGAGGTTCGCCTGGGGTAAAGACCGCCGACCCTATGGGGGGGAACGAACCCTAAGTACACCGAACCAGCTACTGCGAACCTAGAGCCACGAATCCATGGGCAGCGAACCTATGCCCATCACCGAACCAGGTGTGGCCGAACCTAACTGTTGCCGAAGCTGGGATAAGCTCGTTGAGCCTACGACCGACGAATCGTGACCATTGCCGAGCCCTAATGGTTGCGAACCTAAAGGAGACGAACCAGTTGCCGCGAGCCTAGGGGCTACTGAGCCCTATGGTGGCCGAACCTCCCATCCACCGAACCTTAAGGTGGTCGAACCTAGGTGCCGCGAACCTAATGGCAGCATACCTAAGGTGGCCGAACCATGAGGCTGTCGAATTTTGTTGGTGCACTAAATGTCCCTAGTTCGATTTTGTGTCATTCATCATGTAAAAATCAAGTTATATTAATTGAAGTTGTCTTTCTATATTGTTTTTAATGTTTATATTTTAGTTAATCGATTATATGATTTGGTGATTTGGTTTATTAAGTAATTGAGTATGAGTATTGTTCATTCGGCCGAATGACTCTAACGTATGAAGTCATTCGCCGAATGAAACTAGAGTATGTCTAAAGTCAGCGAATGAGTCATTCGCCGAATGACTCATTCGACTGAATTACCTATTCGACAGAGTCATTCGCCGAATGAGTTGTTTCGGCCACTCATTCGGCCGAATGTCTACTGCCTATAAATACAAGTTTAAAATCATTTCAACCCTAACTTCTGAGAACCCTCATTCTTCCCTGTGTACTCCAGTGTCAAACCCCTGAAGATTTGAGTGTTTCTTGCTCTCCAAGTTCGATTCATAGCTCGTGGTGTTCGATTCTCACTCAAACATTCATCTCTTACCTTCGAATCACCATGGTTGCTGTTGGTTTCGATTGGAAAACCCTGGAATAGGATTCCGCACTATTCTAGAGGCTGTAGAGCAGATTTCTCTTGATTTCGTGCTGTTTCCGAGATCAATCTTGGTCCTACAAAGTGGTATTAGAGCTTTGGCTCTTGATTCTGGTCGATTTCGAATCCGAATCATCATATCTTTGATTGTTCGTTCGAGATCTGCAAAAACCCTAAGCTTTTTGTCCTAAAAGTTACTGTTTCATTGCAAATTCGTGAATTATTGTGGTGTTTTTGTCAAAAAGTTTATCCCAATTTGTTCATTATCATCTCATGATGTTCTGTACCAAATTTGGTACTTAGATCTGGTCAAAATCTCAAGTTATCAATATTTTTGTTGCAAAAACCCTCAGATTGGCCGAATGTCAATGGCGGCCGAATAGTTTCAGCCGAATAAGCCTCATTCGCCGAATAGCCACATTCGGCTGTCTCATTCACCGAATAGCCCTCATTCGCCGAATAGCTTCATTTGACCCTTTCATTCGCCGAATAGGTTCATTCTCTCTTCTCATTCGCCAGACAGTCATACTCAGCCTCTCATTCGCCAGTTCTATCACATTCGGCCCCCGACATTCGCCCTAAGGATCTTCATTTGGCTATCATTCTAAAAATTTTTCTAAGTGTTGAACCTTGTCATTTCTGATTAAATGGAAGATTTAGCACTGATGGCGAACCAGAATCATCGTATTCAGACTTTGCTACTGACTGAGACTGAGACTGGGAACTCTAATAAAGCTCCAAAGTTGTTTTCCTTAGACGATTATCCACATTGGAAGTATCGATTTGAGATCCACATCAATGGGGTGGATACAAACTTATGGATGATGATTGAGGGAGGTTATCTGAGGCCTATGAATGAAGATGGAACTCCTATGCTAGTCACACGGATAACTGAGCCTCAGAGGAAGCTGTATGATTATGAGAAGAAAGCATATGCTATTCTATCCCAGTCCATTGCCACTGATATTTTCCATCAGTTTAGACAGTTTACCTCTGCAAAGCTACTGTGGGATGCACTGCAACAAAGATATGAGGGTAATGATGCTTTGAAGAGTATCAAGTCAAAGGCATTGAGAAAGGAATTCAATAGCTTCATGTATGTGGGAAATGAGTCACTGGATGAGTTGATTGCTAGATTTTATCATCTTTTGAGTGAGTTATTCAATCATGAAGTCAAGACAACTACTCAGGAAAAGATCCAGTGTTTGGCAGATGCTCTACCTCCAAAGTGGGAGTCATTTTTGATGGTACTAAAGCAGAATCAGATGTTCGCTCATATGGACATAAATGATTTCATTCAAAAGCTGAAAGAGCAAGAAATAGAGAACAAGTGGAAGGCCAAGAGAGTTGCTCAAGTCCAGGACCCATCGTTGTATTATTCTACTCCTACAGTTGAGAAATCATCTTCTCATGCTCCATTGAAGACAACTTTTGCTTCTCAGACTACTGAAGCTCTATCATCTACTCAGATTCATTTTAGTCAATCATCCTCTTCATCTAATCCTCAGAAAGAACATCATCAGCCTGTAACCAGTTTAAAGACAGAAAACTTTGATAAAGTGACTATAGAGATTGCCAAGGAGCACATGGGACTGTTATCTACTCTAGTCAGCTCTTATGATGGTTTAGTAGCAGGACAGATTGGTAATCCTTATCTGACTAATGATGATTACTCTCAGATATATCCAGATGACATGGAAAGGATTGATATAATTTGGGCTTTGGCTAGTGCTGTCAGAAGAGCAAAGGAGTTTGTGAAGAGAACTGGAAAAGACATCAACTTGAACAAAGATTCAAAGTTTTGGTTTGATATGGCTTCTGTCACTTGCTACAACTGTGGACAAAAGGGTCATTTTGCTAGACATTGCAAGCATCCTAAGAAAGCTGGAAACAAGAATCCTTTTCAGCATCAAAAGTCTTCTGCAGCAAATCCAGAGAGAAGACTTATTGCTATTGATTCTCCTACTCAGACCAGTTCTTCAAATACAGGCAAAGCTTTGATGGTACAGTAGGATGAAGGTGAAAACTGGGATTTCAGATTTAATTCTGAACAGGGGGGGCAAGATCAAGCTTGTGTTGCTGAGATCCAGAAGATGGATGATCAACTTGAGGAGAGTACTGTTGAAAGGGCACAGATCAAGATAGAAGAAACATCTGGATCAGAGTCTGAGAGCTTGACTGATTCTGACACTCAATCTGATTCTGAGGCTGATATTGAAGATCCTCCTACTTAGTTTGCTTTGATGGTAAATTCATCTGCTACACTTACTGCAACTTCACAATCTGAGCAGGTTGCCCCAACAGCTGCTTTTAACAGCAATTGGATTGTTGATTGTGGGGCTTCTAGGCATATGACTGGTGATATTTCGCTACCCACCGAGGTTAACTCAGTTCGAGGTGGTTATGTAGCTTTTGCTGGTGATAAAGGTGGTTTCATCACGGGAGAGGGAATCTTATCAAATGGGCAAGTCTCATTTGAAAAAGTTAGATATGTCAAGCAATTGGAGAATAATCTGCTTTCTGTATCACAGATCTGTGATAAAAGCTACAAAGTTCTTTTTGATGACTCCAAATGCTACATTCTAAAGCAAGACGTAGTTATTCCTAAAGATTGGATTTTGATGTCTGCCTCAGGAAGCAAGACCTGTACGTACTCAAAATGGCCACAGCTTCAACTACATCCTCCACAGCTTCATGTTTTATGTCAAAGGCAACTGAAAAAGATTCAATACTTTGGCATAAGAGGATGGGTCATTTGAGTCTACGCAAGATGAACCACTTGGTACACAACAATCTGGTTGAGGGGGTCTGTCTGAAGAATTTCAAGCTGTCTGATGTATGTGTATCTTGCAAGAAAGGAAAGCAAGTCAAACAGTTTCACAAACCGAAGAAGTATCACTCAATCACTGTTCCACTTGAGCTGCTCCATATGCATCGTTTTGGTCCAGTTAACCGCAAGAGTATTGCTGGGGATCAGTACTGTCTTGTCATCACTGATGAATATTCCAGATACTCTTGGGTTTTCTTTCTGAAGGAGAAGTCAGAAACGTTTGACTGTATTCAAGTGTTGGTTACTAAACTTGAATCTCTCTATAAGCTCAAGATTCACATATTCAGAACCGACAATGGGACAGAGTTCAAAAATCACAACATGGAGAACTTTTGTAATGAACAAGGTATTGTTCAACAATTTAGTGCTCCATATGTTCCCCAAATGAACGGTGTTGCTGAGCGAAAGAACAAGACTTTGATTGAGGCTGCTAGGACTATGCTTGCAGATTCGTCTCTTCCAGTTCAATTCTGGAATGAAGCTATAGCTAACTCTTGCTACACTCTAAATCGAGTGTTGATAGTAAAGAGACATGGGAAAACTTGCTTCGAATTGCTCCATAACAGAAAGCCAAATCTTAAGTACCTTGAACCATTTGGTGCACCATGCACTATGCTTAAGAAACATGAGCAAAGCAAGTTTAATGAAAAGGTGGAAGAAGGGTATTTTCTTGGGTACAGCACTCCAAATAAAAGAGTTTATAACAGATCAACTCACAATGTGGAGAAGTGGTACCATGTTGATGTTCAGAAGTATTCCATGCCCCCACCAGGGAAGGGTCCTGATTGGATGTTCAACTATTCTGATCTGTTTGACTCCTTCAACATGCCTCCCATGTACACTGATGAAGATGTTGCTGTTCAGATGCTGTATGATGCACAGAATGCACCTAAAGAACAAATGCAACCTTCATCTGTTTCAACTCCCACAGCACAGACAAATGATGACAGTTCAGACACAGACGACAACTCAGTTCCTCTAGCTGCCCCTGAACCAGCTGTTGACAATCTTGTACCAGGACTTGAGGATCTGAATTTGAATAATCTTGATCCATAGGTTGAAGTTCCCGCTCACCCTGTTGGACGAATTAATCGGATTCATCCTCAAGAAAATATTATTGGAAGTCCTTTGGATGGGGTCAAGACAAGAAATCAGCTTTCTTCAGGAGGACTTGCAGACATTCTTGATTTTGCAGATGTAAGCTTTTGTGCTCATTCCTGCTTCATCTCCCAAGTTGAGCCACGTACTGTCACTGAAGCTCTCGAGGAAGAGTCATGGGTAGACGCAATGCAAGAAGAACTCCTTCAATTCAAAAAGTTAGGTGTCTGGCAATTGGTTGATAGACCAAAAGGTGCAAAAGTAATTGGCACTCGATGGGTTCTTCGTTGCAAGAAAGATGATCACGGGATCATAGTGTGAAACAAGGCATGTCTGGTTGTTCAGGGATTCCGATAGATAGAAGGTTTGGACTACAATGTAGTATTTGCACCAGTTGCTAGACATGAAGCCATTCGTATCTTCTTGGCTTATGTATCCTTCAAAAGGTTCAAAGTTTATCAGATGGATGTAAAAAGTGCATTTCTTCATGGTGTGATAAATGAAACAGTGTATGTCAGTCAACCTCCCGGGTTTGAGGATCCATTGCATAGAGACCAAGTCTACAAGCTAGACAAGGCCTTATATGGATTGCATAAAGCACCACGAGCCTGGTATGAAACATTGTCTACTCACCTTCTGAACAACGGGTTCAGAAGAGGTTTCATTGACCGTACACTGTTCATTCGAGAAAAGGATGGTGACTTACTATTGGTGCAAGTATATGTGGACGACATCATCTTCGGTTCAACAAACGATGATCTGTGCAAAGATTTTGAAAAGGTTATGAAAGAGAAGTTCGAGATGAGCTCAATGGGAGAGATGAAATTTTTTCTAGGATTACAAGTAGATCGGTCTGAGGCAGGAATCTTCATTCATCAAACCAAATATGTTAGGGACATACTGAGTCGGTTCAGTATGTCTGATGCAAAGCCTTCTGGTACCCCACTGGCTGTCAATCACGGGATTACACCAGATGAAAAGGGGGAGTTAATTGATGCTACTCTGTACCGAGGAATGATTGGGTCTCTTATGTATCTTAATGCTTCTCGGCCAGACATCATGTTCGCCACATGCTTGTGTGCACGGTATCAATCCAAACCAAGATTTTCCCATCTCATTGCTGTCAAGAGGATTATGCGTTATCTGAAGGGTACACCGGATCTTGGTTTATGGTACCCTAATGATGATAACTTTGAGCTCACTGCATACAGTGACTCTGATTATGGTGGCTGCAAAAGAGACTTCAAGTCAACATCTGCGGGATGTCAGTTCTTTGGAACCCGATTAGTTACCTTGCAGTGCAAAAAGCAGACGTCGGTGTCTACTTCAACCTGTGAAGCTGAATACATTGCTGCTGCTAGTTGCTGTTCTTAAATCATCTGGATACAACAGCAACTCAGGGACTATGGGTTACATTTTTCTAACACTCCTATATATGTTGATAATACTGCTGCCATAGCTGTCACTAAGAATCCTGTTCAGCACTCCAAAACAAAACACATCGACATTAAATATCACTTCATACGTGATTGTTTTGAAAAGAAATTAGTCGATGTCATTAAAATTCACACCGAACACCAGAAAGCCGATCTTTTCACAAAAGCCTTTGATAAACCCAGATTTTTATATCTGTTATCGGCTAATGGTGTTTTCCAAAAGGATGAAGTCCTACCTTCATCTGAATCTAACAAATGATCATCGCTTTTCTTAGATAGTGTTTGTTTTGTTTATTTATTTTATTTCCGTTTTCTTATCTAGTTTCTTTTCTTAATCAAAAACTCAAAAAGATTTTCTGTTTTAGGTTTTTAGGAGGAGATAGTTAAATATTGAAAAACCAAAAATATTTAAAAAAAATTAAAAAATCCAAAAACAATTGAAAAAGTTAAAATTGAGATGGTCTTTCTTTGAAAATGTGACACATTAATCTATCATGATATAGAAGCTGAATTGAATGTGTAAGCTGAACACACAAGAAAATTATGATATGATGACTGATAGGCCAACTCTACAAACTAACAAACAGCTTGTGATAACTTAGAAAGTTTGATTTGTAGAATCCATTTTATAAAACCATTTAGGTAAGAAATAGTTTTTGACTCAAATCAAGCATACACCGGTCATCATGGAATCAAATGAGGCTTCAATTAAAGAAAAATAAAAACAAGCTGGTATTAAGCTTGAAGAAAAATAAAAACAAGCTGGTATTAAGCTTGAAGAAAAATAAATGCAAGCTGGTATTAAGCTTGAGAAATACTTGAACAAATTAAGTTCGATTCCATACACGTGCCATATTGCTGGGACGAACCTAGCTGAAGCCGTCCATTTGGATAGAACAAGAATAATACAAAAATATAATAAATTTGAAATCTTATTGAATTTATGATGACTGGTATTAAGATATGCAGAAATGAGTTATAAACTGATTTTGATCTTTAATGGTGAAATGAAATGGGGAACTCAATCAGAAAACATGAGTAATCATAAAGCTTGTTTGGTAGTTGTGTATTGTATGGTTTAAGATTGGACAAATATATCAGTAATTGTATCGTAAGATAAATGTGTCTAAGGTGAAACAGTCAATGAAGCTGATGTGATGTGATTAGATGCATGTGTTATCTTTTCAATAGACGTCTCACAAAAACATGTGTTTCTTTGTCTTTAGTTACTAGTTGTACAGTTGTAAGTTTGTTTCAGAAAAGTACAAAAAGATTTTCTATTTTCAATTCTAGTTTAGATGATCATTTGTAGGTTCGAATGTCTGTCACATCTGAATCCTGAACCAACCAGACATATTTTCATAAGACATATCTTCATAATTGTCACAATTTTGATGTTTAAAATGTAAAATCTGAAAAAGTTTGTGTTTTGGGTGTTAAAACACCTATTCGCCCGAATGAGGTTTGAAATTCTCTCATTCGGCCGAATGACTTCATTCTGCGAATGAGTCATTCGACCGAATCAATTGTGATAGAGTACATCTCATTCGGCGAATGAAGTGTGTCGAATGACTCATTCGACATTCACATTCGACGAATGAGTTGTGACGAATGTCTTATTCGCCAATTACATTCGGCGAATGTGTTTGAATTTCAACCGCCCTTTCGTCTGACTCATTCAGCGAATGAATGAACCTATATAAGTGTTCTATCGGCCGAAAGAGCTCATTCGATCAAAAGCTCTTTCGCCGTTACTGTGTGCGCACATTCGCCCGATACACCTTTTACTCAGTCGATCATTTCTTCTTGATTTCCACGAACTCAGCCTCTGATAATCTTGTTCACTATCATTTCAGGTATACCAGGATCGAATATCATCAAGTTTCAACCGTGAAATCATCAAAAACCTAACCTGATTTAGGATTTTAGGGTTTTTGTAATCGCCTGTTAAATAGATGGTCAAAATGACATCTAAATCACATGATTCATGTTTTAAACTTGTTAGTCGGTGGTTTCTGAGTATGTTGATGCAATTTTTATGGACTGATTTGATTTCTTGACAAACCAGGGTTTGAATTTCAAAATATAGCCGAATGACGCCATTCGGCGAATGAAACTCATTCAGCGAATGACTCATACACTCACTGTCATTCGGTGAATGAGCTCTATTCGCCAAATGAAGTTCATTCGACGAATGACTCTTTCGGCGAATGTGTTCATTCACCAAATTATCTGTCATTCGGCATATCAGTCTGAAATAATTCTGAGTTCTGATTTTGATCTGATTTCAACATTTTAAGTTATGTGAACTGTTCTAACATGTCTTTATATGATTTTCAGAATGGCTGGACTAAAATATGTGACGAAGAACAACATTTGTGCACACTTGGATCTCGACGCTCCGAACGCCAAGCATTACACTGAGAGTATTACCTTTCTCAGGCGTTCGAGGATCTTTGCTGCTATATGTACTGTGCATGTGCCATATCGTTCTCATCAGCAGGATTTTTGGGCCTCTGCTGATATAGATTGCGAGTCTGAACCTCCAGTGATCAGAGGGAAAGTTCTTGGACATGATGTTGTTGTGTCGGCTGAGCATATCATGAGGGTTTGTGGTTTCTAGGATACACCTGATCAGCCCTATCTGCTGGACCGTTATCTAGTTCGTGGTTGCTTTATGAGGTGCAAGTACGAAGGTGATATTGGAGCGGGAATTCTCAACAAAGCATATATGTCTCTGCAATTCAAGTACCTTGCTCACGTACTGATTCACTGTCTAGGATCCAGAAGAGGAGGATTCGATGACATGCGGGAGACAATCCAGTGTGCTTTTGTTGCCCTGGTGCTGAACAGACCATTCAACTTCTCTGAGATGGTTTTCTCTCACATGAAGGAGAATGTGACACTAAAGGGAGACAAGAAGTTCATGATGTATCCCAGATTTCTGCAGCATTTGATCGATGCTCAGTTACCTGATCTACCGAATATTAATGCTGATGTCATCAAGCTGGAACACATGAATGACCTCACCCTCAATAGGGTGATGTCATATAGAGGCAAGGAGAGGAAACCAGCATCTCGATCTTTATTTGGTCATCTCTCTAGGCCAGATTACAGAGCTCCCGTTGGTAGTAGATGCATACATGACGATTCTGACTCAGATGTTGAGGATATTATTGTACCTGATGATGGTGCAGATGATGATGATGATGAAGGTGCTGGTGGTGCAGAGGAAGGTGTGATTGGTGCTGGTGATGCAGGTGCAGGTGCAAGTGATGCTGGTGGTGCAGGTGTGAGCACTGTGGTCATGAGCACAGTTGATGAGACTTCTATTGCACAGGTTGAGACTATTGATATGACTGCTAGTGCTGCAGTCAGTACCTCTAGAGCTGTAGATGAAGAGGAGGTTGATATTGATTCACTGATGGAGCTGAATTTTTTGACTACTACAACCTCCACAATGACTACTCCTCTTGATACTCCAGTCACTCAATCTGCAGAAGGTGAAGATGAGTCAGAGGACTCAAGTGAAGACGAGGGTGAGGCTGGTGCTGGTAAGGATGACAGTTCTGATTCTGAAGAGACTCATGATGATGAGTTTGAGAAAGTGATGGTAGAAGGAAGGATGGAGATGAGGAAAAGGAAGAGGAGTGAGGAGGAGATAGAAGAGATTACATATCCATCTTTCATTCCAGAGTTTGATATACCTTCACCTCCTCGATCCTCTGCACCTGTTACTGTTGCTGTGTCTCCTGCAGCCTCTCAGCCTACATCTTCTAGAGCAGGGAGAGGAAAGAGATCAAGGTTCTCTTTTCAGAGGAGGTCAGAACTGACAACAGTTGCTACAACTACTGTTACATCAGTAGCAGCTGTTTCAGTTTCTTCACTGACTAGGTCAAGGGCAACTCATGTTCATGCCACTACAGCCCCTCTGACCACCTCTGTGTCTCAAGTCCCTATTTTTACTAATGCATCTGCTGGTCCCTCCATCTCACGGGCTGATATGTCTTTACCTGCTGTTTCAGTGTTTGATCAGTTGAGCACACTGAACAGTATGGTACTTCGATTGATGGAGAGGAGCCTAGTGCGGGAGAAGAAGAACAAAGAGCATGAGTTAGTTATTGCCCAGCTCACCAAGAGGGTAGAAGAGCAGGATACTCTGCTTCTTGAGGCTGCTGATCAGAGGGCTGATCTCCGTGCTCGTTCTGCTCAACAGGAGCAGCAATTGCTGACATATATTGACGAACATCATCAATTGGCATTAACTATCACTGATTTCAGAGATCGGATACTATCCTTGGAAACTGAGAATGCTAGACTAGCAGATCAGATTGACAGTCTCAAGGATAGTACTCCCAGGATTGAAGGCTCTGCTGCTCGTTCCAATGAATCAGACAAGGAAGAAGATGAAGAAGAAGAAGAAGAAGAGTCTGAGGAGGAACAGGTGGATTATGAAGACTCAGACAAAGATGATGAGTCTGGTGATGAGGATAAGGACGGATCTGGGAGTGGGCCTTCTGATTCATCTAGCACTGATGATGATGATGACGATGATGATCAAGCCCCTTCTACATCGGAGATCCGGTCCAAGAAGGCTAATGATAAGAAGAAACAGGCTCCTCCTCCTTCGTTTCCCTCAAAGACAGCTGAACCTGAAGCAACTGAGGAAGTAGAAGTTGTGCCTGTGAGACGTCAGCTTGACGAGACTCTCATTATGATTCTAGACGCTCAAGGCATTATACAACACTCAGTTAGCTATGACAAGGAGGAGGGAGAGGTCATTCACTGCCTTACTAAGGAACAAATAGCTGAGCTATTCAGGTTAAATCCTGATGAGGTTATCACTGACGATACCTCTGTTCCTGTTTTTGATGAGCCTGATCCAGAACCTTTTGATGACATTGATGAGGTTATTCTAGAGGATATTACACATGAGGAGTATCCAAAGTATACATCGGCTGAGGATGAGCTGCCTACATTTACTGACCAGTTTGATCAAGCCACAGAGGATCTTCTGGTCAGATACCTAGAAGAACAAGTTGAAGCAAGCAAGTCTGAAGCCGATGATCAGAAGAAAAGAAAAGAAGAGTGGGCGGCCTATTGGGAGGTCCTGAAGAAACAGAGTACTGAGAAGATGCCAGCTACTCATAAGAAGGTTTACAGGACCAAAGGCTATAAGGCTGGAGGTCAAATTCTTAGCTGGGCATACTTCCATGACCTTGGATGTTATGTAGTGAAAAGAGAGAGAGGAATAGATTACTTCAAGCATCCCCATGACTTTAAGACGTTGCCAGGCTTTGAAGTGAGTCAATTAGCACGTCTAAAGATTCTATATAGTGAAGATTCGGGGATGTCTGCTTGGTTCTCTCGACAGATCCAGTACGAGTACCGAAAGCAGTGGGTGTACTTCCAACCTCAACAGCCTGAACGTTACTATCTTCCAGAGATTGATGGAGACACCCGGAAACATAAAGTTATCCTGAAGTGGCTTCCCCCTAAAGTCTTGAAGAAGATTCCTTTACGGAAGATGCGTCAAGATTTTATGGAAGGCTTCCGATGGTGGTATTATGACGGTCGTACTGGAGAAGCAGTGATTGTTCTATCCAAGGACAAGAAATGGGAGACTGTGATGATTTTTGAGCCTATGTGGTTGGCTAACTTGTCTCAAAAAGATGTTATAGCATTGTATCGTCATCAGATTTTCTTCGACGTACAGGATATGGAACAGGCACTTCAGTTCATGAGAGTGATCCGAATCTGCATATGTTTAAAGGTTCATGCTGGAGCTGACTGGAAAGCAATTTCTGAGAAATATTTCAAGAAAGACACTTCCAAGAGTTGAACTAGGTCCAAGGGGGAGTTTGTTCGTGCACTAAATGTCCCTAGTTCGATTTTGTATCATTCATCATGTAAAAATCAAGTTATATTAATGGAAGTTGTCTTTCTATATTGTTTTTAATGTTTATATTTTAGTTAATCGATTGTATGATTGGGTGATTTGGTTTATTAAGTAATTGAGTATGAGTATTGTTCATTCGGCTGAATGACTCTAACGTATGAAGTCATTCGCCGAATGAAACTAGAGTATGTCTAAAGTCAGTGAATGAGTCATTCGCTGAATGACTCATTCGACTGAATTACCTATTCGATAGAGTCATTCGCCGAATGAGTTGTTTCGGCCACTCATTCGGCCGAATGTCTACTGCCTATAAATACAAGTTTAAAATCATTTCAACCCTAACTTCTGAGAACCCTCATTCTTCCCTGTGTACTCCAGTGTCAAACCCTTGAAGATTTGAGTGTTTCTTGCTGTCCAAGTTCGATTCATAGCTCGTGGTGTTCGATTCTCACTCAAACGTTCATCTCTTACCTTCGAATCACCACGGTTGTTGTTGGTTTCGATTGGAAAACCCTGGAATAGGATTCCGCACTATTCCAGAGGCTGTAGAGCAGATTTCTCTTGATTTCGTGCTGTTTCTGAGATCAATCTTGGTCCTACAAATCTTAGGATTTTCGAACAAAGGAGAATGGGTACTCTAACACATGAAAATTAAGGATAAACGAAGGACATGCATGCATGAATGTTTTAAGATTACCACCTTTCTTATAATATACACTATTTTAACTTGTGAGTTTAAATAATTTGAACAACTTATGAAAATAACCTAGGTTGGATTTTCTTAAACTTAATTAAATTCGACAACTCAAGATATATAGGTTAGCTTGAATCAACATTCATGCATGCACTTATAAGTATATATATATATATATATATATATGTGTGTGTGTGTGTGTGTGGGTATAAGGGCATCACCTTTACAACATTTATAACTTCTATACTTTCATTGAAATCATCATATATTAAAACTAACAAGTTTTAAACCTATCTTTTTGTGATGAGAATAGGAAGTCGTAATGAGCATCACTATAACTTAGATAATAAACCTAAGTTAGTGGCACACTTGTAGATTAAAGTCGAACACATATTAATACTTAATAATAATCAAACATATATACTTATGGACATGAAACACGTGATAAATACAGGTTGTTGAGTTGTTATTGATTTCACCTACGTGAGCGTGCATTCTACAAGTTACTGAATTCTAAGACATTCAGGTGAGGTCTCATAACCCCTTTTTAAATCATTTTGCTTTTAAACTTGGGGGTGTAACATGTATAGCAGATTTAAATATTATTTTGATAACACATGGGTGACACCTGGATTATCAATATGACTTCACTCCTCCGCAATGATCAAGTTACTGTTGTTGATTGACTTCGGTCCTCCTCGGTGATTCCACTGTCGGTTGAGTTGACTAAGGTCCTCCGCAGTGCATTGTATTGTCACTTATGATTGTTAGGAATGCCGTTGCCCGAGCTGACTTTGGTCCTCCGTGACGATTCAATTCACCGTTGGTTGAGTTGACTAAGGTCCTCCGCGGTATATTATTTTGAGATAATTATGATGAATGATGATTGTTGATGTTGAATGTGGATGTTCTCTTGATTTATCTGATTGTTGTGTTTGATTGTGTGATTGACTATCCTTGAATAACTATCTGCAATTACTTGGATTATTTGGTTGTTGTGTTTGTGGTGTTTTGGCAGAGCTGGTGTCACACCCCCTGCGCCGTGTGCGGAATCCACGGCGCGGTGACGATCGATGGTTTAATCATGCACAAGTATTGAGTAAGAACAACCACAATGTATTACTAGATTTCATAAAGATTAGACCATTGTTTAGTTACAGACAATCTATCTATCTTTCCAAAAGAATGACAACTACAGACCAAAAATAGTGTTTACAAAATAAGACTTAAACAAGACAATTAAACAATTAGGATTTAAGTGTGTTTCTAAATCCATCCTAGCTTGTTTCTTCATCTTGTTCTATCTTACAACGGTCTCCTTAGTTTTCCTTGAAAGGATACTAAACCTGATTACCTGAAACACGTGAAAAGTAACTGTCAACTACAAAAGTAGTTGGTGAGAACAATAGGTTTAACATTTGTAAATGTAAATCTGCAATATTAGGCATATGTATAAAACTGTAATTGAAAAAAAATGGATGGTTGGAACCCAAACTAACATCAAGTATGTATAATGTGTCCAAACTGTCATCAGACTGTTTGCTAGAAAACCAACATATAATCAAGTCCCAAACTACGTTTGGAGTCAGAAAATTTGTCAGAAGACAACTCCGTGTTGACGTAACCCGGTCAATATGACGTATGCTGGTAAAATAAATTAGCAGCAATTCCATATTACCGTAATGCAACCAATTCTGCAATTAGCTTTTAAAACAAATTTAAAAGCTAATTCCAGCTTTGGCGTAACCAAATGTGTCCGCTTTCCCTTGTTGTGATCACCCAGTACTAACGCTATGAGATGTGTAACTTAATGTGAGTATAAGTTTGTTCACAACGATGAACACCATGCTTTTGAATACTTTGATTTGAAACCTTTGATTGAATGCCTTCTTTGATTTACCATGATTTGAAAAACCTTGCTTGATTAACATGATTTGAAATCCTTTGATTGAATATCACTATGAAAACCATTGGTTGAAAACCTTGTATTGAAACCCTTGATTGAATACTAAAGATAATGTCCTTGTGTAAAAACAAGTTTTATAACATATTATTTTTTCTCGAAAGCACAAGTTTATAGTAAAAGAGTTTATAAATCTCATTATTTAAAAGTGTTTAGCATTTATAAAACCATTAGTGTAAAGCTGATATAAAACAGTTTAAAGAACCTTTATAAAACCTTTTTAGTAGAAAAAGTTTAACAGTTGATAAAGTCCTTGAAGACAATTGATAAATTCTTTAAAACAATTGATGAATCTATTGAATTTGTACAATGAACCTGTAATTTTTGTAAAGTAACATAAATCCTGTATAATGAACTGTGATTGTAATAAGAGTATTTGATCACGTGTTCAACCCTAAAACAGTTGTAAAACAGTAAAAGAGGGGCTAATGTTCTCACCTGACAGCAGTAGACTCTGAACCAGAATAAGTAGCAAGTAGCAAACAAGACTTCTAACTGGTTCCTATATCATTGTAATCATATATAGATTACTAGTAGTAAACCCGCGCGATGCAGCGGCGACAACAGTGGTATTGCAAAAATATGTTCTTAGATGCAACAAAAATATTTGTTAATGACATAGCCACAACAGTTTTCCCATCATATTTAGCCGCATATAGAACGTCTTGATATCCTGAAAATTTTAAGAAGACAACCAATGATTAAGTAGAGTAACATTGTTTTATTTTCAAAGTGTAGGGGATAAGATCATGCCTTAGGGTATTCTGTTATACTAACACGACATCCATTAAAAGCCTGCTTAGTTGTATAGCATTCATGTTCACTTTGTAAATCACCTCCTCATTTCACCTACAATATAACCAACGTATAATTATAGATCCATCAACATAATTTCTTTCCAATAAACCTTTAATGCTTTAAAATAAAATATAAAAAAATTAACAGTTTATTTGCAAGTATGCCTACAAAAATTGGTTAAAAATTGAAAATATATTATGGTAGTCGGTGTAAAGTCCTTTGAATTCAAATTCAACTTTATGGGTTAAAATTTAAACCCTATTGCTTTCCAAATTCAGACTCCTCAAAATAGTTTTAAATTTGCAGCCCCAAAACTATAGTAAAAAATTTCTCAGCCAAGTCAAAAGTTTATATATTATAGATTGAAGACTAATAGTTTGACTCCTAAAAGTCAAAAGAAATTGGCAAGATTAAGAAGTACATAACCAATCTTGTGCATTGAAAAGTTTGATCAATTCAATTTATGCAATAAAAAGATAATCAATTCTGTATGTGAAATATAAACACACTTCAATTGCAGATTGTCAGAAAACCTACACAAAAGGAAAACTTGTGTTCTTTTAAGTGCTCTCACATCTCTCAATCTAAAGAAAAAGATGACAATCACTTCCCTAAATAAATAAAAATTGCTAGTTTATATGCACAAATAGCCTTCCACAGCCTTGCAGTGTCTACGGATAAAACACTAATATGCGTATTATATAATAATATCATAAACAATTCAACTCCATCACCTTAATTACATGAAAGAGTTAACTAAACACATTATAAAAAGTATACCTATATGTAAAGAGTAAAACAAACTACTCAATTAAATAACAAAAGCCAAATTACCTTACCTAAATCAATTACCACAGCTACTATTATTCATATAGTGACACTGTCATAAGGAACATATATATCTAAATATCAATTCTCATCACAAATTCATACAAAAGATAAGTGAGGAACAACTTATCACCTGAACTCCAGGTCAATCACCTAAAATTGCATCAAACAGTTGATCAAATAGATTATCAAGAGTATACATATACATTATCACATTAAAGATTAGTGAGGAGGATTTTCAAATCACTCACAACAACATAGAGGCAACCCAAATTATAACCAACAACTCAAACCCCCAATATTCACCAAAGCTGGCCGGAACTTACTCGTTAGCCATCAGTCACTGTTGTCCAACCATGCGCAGTCGGTTTTCGGTTGCTAGGGAACAGATCAGTAGTGTGAAGCTGCTGTAATCAACAACCAAAACCATTACCTTGAGTTAATACAAACAGAAGCCACTTTATAGCAAAACGTGTTCGGATGTGCACCGATTATGTTGTAATATCTATCTACTATAGATAGTAACTAAATTATGAAAAAGAAAATGAGAAAAAAATAACTACATTAATATACACATAGAAACACACATAAACACATAACTACATACATACATACATATATATAAAAGCAAGAATCATAGTTCAACCTAATGAGTCAATCCTTGAACTGTTGGAGTTGTCAAAGATTTGAACACTTTTAACCTAATTGGGATTTCAACTTGAAATGCATGAAAATATTGTTGTAAGCACCTAAAATTATTATGGTCACATATTCTTAAAACTACAGCAAAAATCACCTTTAAAACGTAATTTCGTTACGAAATGTAAACCTTCTCAATACATATATACTCCTTTTATCCTTTGATTCCAAGAAATCAAGTTCACATTAATATCATCCTTATTGAAAATAAAAATTACATCCAATAATTGCATAAAATACATATTAGGCCTCTCAATTAGACCTCAAATTGAAATGAACAAAATTGTAGTTAAATTTTAATCTTTTGACATAAAACCGGTTGTTTCCTAATCGTAATATTAATTCAAAAACAAATTTTAGATCATATGGACTTTTTTTATTTGCAATGCTTGTTATTATCAAACACATAACAATAGTTAAAAAGCTTAACCTGGGCATAAATTCCTGCCCTGTGAGTTACTATGTTTCTGCCCTGCAAGTTGCAAAATTGTTGCATATTAATTGGTCAATTGGAGTAGTATGTTGTCTTAAACAGGTCAATATATAGTAAAAAAATTGAAGCCATAATCTTATGTCTAATGCTACAACTTCCTAAATTGTTTTTATTCAAAATTTTGGATTAATTTTGTCCTAATGTGCTTAACTCCCCCATCTTAGAAGCAACATAACCGGACATGTTAAACTTTAGTGTGATCAACATTAGATTTCATGAAATATTATGTCAAAATTTGTTAATGAGATCAAAATTGTACGTGTTAGAAATTCATTATTTGCGTATGTGAAGTTCAAAGTTAAGCTAAAAAAAGCAGGAAAATGGTATACAAACTATCAATGAGCGTTCTTGACAAATAGTAGAGAAATATCAAATCCAATTCTTTAAAAAAGAATTTTCAGCAAACAACATTAATTAAAATTACCTTCAAATTATGATTAGAAACTTTACTTTGTAATTTCTATTGGTACGTCTACGTGTGTACCTTTGAATGAAAAACTAACATGAATGCTAAAGAGGCAGTACACATAAGAATATATGGCAAAATGACCAGAAACAATCTAGATAAAAACGTCAATTTCATAAGCCAATAGTTAATCAAAAAGTGAACAAATTATATAAATGAAAGCAATAGTGAAAAAGATTGTCAACAAAATGTATAAATGAAAGCAAAAGAGGGAAAAATAAACAAATGTATGATCAGATCAGATTATCTTACGTATAGACTCACCGATTGTGGCTTAGCAAGCATCGGCGAATCCTAGAGAAAGGGAAAAGAGGTAAAATAAAATAAAATATTAATCCATCCTAAAAATCTCATACAGCATAAAGTGAACTTACACCAAATTAATAAATTATCATGCAAGATACCAATGTCAGGAAGATCAAGAAATCTACTCACCAGCTTCAATTGAGAAGTTGCAAATCTATCACAATAACAAAGTAAAAAAAAAATATAGAAATGTTTATAACAGCAATTTAGTCTTGATTATGAACTAAATATCAGTGCCTATAAACATTCCACATTCTTGTATGAAATTGTTCTAGGAGGAAAACATTGTACCCTAATTCTACAATCAAATACTTCACAAAATAAATTTTATAAATGTAATTATGCACCTATTTTCTCTTCCAAATTCTGACTGTAAGAAGGGCAAAGTGGCAAAATGTTTAAACACCACTTTTTGCAATATGTATCAACAAATTAAAGCCGTAAATAGAACCAATTAGCAAATTGTAGAACAATAGAGTCATCACACATTCAAAATGCACAAATCACTTCACACTTGCAGACAATAAAACCCGAACAAACCCAAGTCTTCAAAATTGTTGACTGACCTAAACCTTAAAACCCAGACAAAATCGTCAGAGAACATATTAAAGCTATAAACAAAAAGCTAACCAAAATCGGTACCCACAAACAAGCTAACCTTAATTAGCTGAAAGCAAGACGCTGCATGAAAGAGCAAATAGACCGCTGAATCGTTATAGTGAGACAGCTAATTCCAACGCAGATGCGTGAGAGAACCTGCGAGAATGTATAGCAGCCGAACTATGAAGAAGAAAGAACGTTACTATTAGGGTTTGTTTACGGGTGTAATGTGATAGAATGCAGATCAAGATGGATTTTAAGGAAGGTGTTTGAATTGGCCTTGATGGGAGGCCCTCAGATAGTCAGATGTATGCTCTTTTCGGTTGAATCGTTTCAGAAGTGAAGAACTGAATAAAAGATGCATGCTTCTTTCGTCGACGTGCCTCGGAACTGATGATATTAAGAAAGCAGTCGTAGAGATCTGGTTGTGATATCCTAGTGACTTGGTTAGAGAGTTCCCGATTAAGGTAAAAATCATCAATGGAGAATTGGTGAGAGATCTGAAGGTTTCTAACATGGGAGAAACTATGCTGAGAATGGAAACCATCGTTGGGAGAAATGGGAAAGCTGAAACACAGAATGGAAGCCATCGTTTACTCGTATCTCCAGCATATTAAGTGGGTGTGCATTGAAGGGTGGTACCACATGCTTCCCTAGTAGTAAATTTCTTAATTTTAAGACTTTCAAACATTCTCTTACCAATATACATTATAAAGTAGTAAGATAAGCTTTGTGATATTGTACTCTTTGATTGATTAATTGATTGACTTGTGTTATTATGATCCTGATTAACCATTGAATAACTTGTTCTTATGTTTAAAAGTATTGCACAGATCATGATCGAATACTTAGTTCAAATTTTGATTTGTTATCCCTAGAAGCAGCGAACCTTATGGTTCGTCTACCCTAGGTTCGGCAATAGTCTCCAAAGGTTCACAGACCTGGGGTTCGGCTCCTTAGGTTCGCCCGAACCTAGAGGTTCGTTCACCTCTCAGGTTCGCCAGGACTGATAGGTTCGTCGCCTCTTTGGCTCGCCGAAACCGGAGGTTCGTTTGCCTCTTAGGTTCGCTGGAACCTAAAGGTTCGTCACCTCTTTGGTTCGCCAGAACATAGAGGTTCGTTGCCCTGCAGGTTCGTCTGAATAAAGGTTCGTTCCCTAGGTTCGCTATATGGTTCGTTTCCCTAGGTTCGTTCAGCTCTTCAGGTTCGCCTGAACCTAGAGGCTCGTTCACCTCTCAGGTTCGCCAGAACCTTTAGGTTCGTTGCCATGCAGGTTCGTCTAAGGGAAGGTTCGTCGCCCCTGCAGGTTCGCCTGAAAGGTTCGGCTGAGCTACAGGTTCGCCTGATCGGGATACAGCTACGAATCTTGTAAAAATCACAATTTAACCACAATAAACGATGATTCCTAATGGTTATTCATGCGTGAACTCATTTAGAACATGTAGGAATTAAAATGGTGTGTTAAAACACGGTTTTAAAAAAAAGAAGATGAATAGTAGAATACCCTTGAATCCGAAACTTCTCTCTACGATTCTGACCAAATTCCTTCGAATCAGCACCGATCCTTTGTACTCCCGTGTAGAGGACGTCGAGGGCTTCACGTAGGTTCAAGAATCACTCAAATCCGTCAAGAAACGAAGGAGATACGAAGCTTGGAAGGTTGGAGTTCTAGTGAGAGAAAGGTTCGCGAGTTTGGTTCTAGAGAGAGGATGGGGCTGCAATAAATGAAGAAAATGAGGGGAATTAAGGGCTTTTATGCCCCGGGTGTTTCCCCGCGTGTTCGGTCTCGCTCGGTGTCAGTGTCGCGTGTTTTTACGCGCGTATTGATACAATTACAAAATTAATATTTTTCATTGTTTTCGATGAGTTTCAAAATTGTAAAATGTAAAATAAAATATTTTACTTATTTTTACATTTCGTTCGTAATCCGACCGCTAAACGACTACAATTACGTGTATACCCGAAATTGCGTACGTTTTTCAGTCGTATTATTTATTTATTTTCGTTTACTCGTAATTATAAGTTCAACATGTGTATTATTATAGATCGTCACCCATAATTATACTCAGTCTCGCTTACGTATTACGATTCTTGTTTGATTAATGTGTTTGTCATACTATTCGACATATCACTACGTACTAACACTATCCTATTACACCGAACGCAGTATATGTATAGGGCATACCCCAGAGTCCAGAAACATGCCTTATCTGACGCCAGCCCACCACTGTTTCTATATAATACGATACTGTTCTTGCCTAGCGTAATCGACAGTAAATAAATAATACATACTTGTTCCTAATTAAATAAAATCCTAGAACACACAAACACAATCATGAACACTTGAATCACATTGTAAATACTGAATCAAATACACATTGTACTAACATTGTTTAGGACTGCTATGACTATATGCACAGATGTTACAGTCTCCCCTAGTTAAGGGAATTTCGTCCCGAAATTAACTAGCCGAAGGTACTGTAAAAAGATGAGGATACTTAAGCTTCATCTGGTTTTCACGTTCCCATGTAAACTCAGCACACGTTTGCCCTTCCATCGTACCTTTACGATCGGGATACGGCTATGTTTGAGTTTCTTGACTCCATGATCCATGATTTCAACCGGACGTTCTATGAATTGCATGTTGTTTTGAACCTGAATGTCTTCCAGTGGAATCTGAACATCATGATCTGCCTAGCATTTCTATAGATTCGATACATGAAACGTATCGTGAACATTGCCTAGCTCCACCGGAAGTTTGAGTTTGTAGGCTACGGGACCAATCCTTTCCAGGATCTCAAATGGTCCAACGTACCTTGGTGCAAGTTTCCTTTTCTTCCCAAATCGGACAACACCTTTCCAGGGAGAAACCTTGAGTAAGACTAGGTCACCAACTTGAAACTCAAGCGGTTTCCGACGTCGATCGGCATAACTCTTTTGTCGATCCCTTGCGGCCTTAAGCCTTGATTGAATGATTTTGATCTTGTCTGTTGTTTCTTGAATGAGTTCAGGTCCTACGACCTGTGAGTCACCAACCTCGGTCCAAAAGACCGGTGATCGGCACTTCTTACCATATAACGCTTCGAATGGTGCACATTGAATGCTTGTATGGTAGCTATTCTTGTACGAAAACTCGATGAGTGGAAGATGAGTATCCCAACTCGCACCGAAGTCAATCACACAAGAATGAAGCATGTCCTCGAGTGTTTGGATAGTCCTTTCGCTTTGGCCATCGGTTTGGGGATGATACGACGTGCTAAGATTAACACGGGTGCCCAAAGCCTTTTGCAATGTTTGCCAAAAACGAGAAGTGAAACGACTATCACGATCAGATATGATTGATGTTGGAGTACCATGACGCGCAATGATCTCATTGATGTACAAAGTGGAAAACTTCTCGATTTGGAATCATCTTGGATTGGAAGAAAATGAGCAGATTTGGTGAGTCGATCAACTATTACCCAAATCGAATCGTAACCTCGCGGAGTTCTCGGCAAATTGGTTATGAAATCCATGGAAATTTGCTCCCATTTCCATTGAGGAATTTCAGGTTGCTACAGAAGTCCCGAGGGTTTCTGATGTTCTGCTTTGACTTTGGAACACGTTAGACATTTCCCCACGTACAGTGCTATGTCTTTCTTCATTCCGGACCACCAATAAGATATCCTCAAATCTTGGTACATCTTATCGGCCCCTGGATGAACGGAGTATCGCGACTTATGAGCCTCATCACAGATGAGTGTGCGCAATTCTTCTGACTTTGGAATCCACATGCGTCCGTTGAAGTATAAAACCCCATCAGCTCGAGGTTCTGGTTTACCCTCAACTCCGCAGTCTAAGTCTGCCTTCAGTTGATTGTCGATCACTACTTGTTGTTGGGCAATACGAATCAGATCTTTCAAGTTTGTTTGTGTGTTGATCTCCATGGCTCTTATATGAATTGGTTTGAC
Organism: Mikania micrantha; assembly: GCA_009363875.1. Classification (NCBI taxonomy): domain Eukaryota; kingdom Viridiplantae; phylum Streptophyta; class Magnoliopsida; order Asterales; family Asteraceae; genus Mikania; species Mikania micrantha. Next base: position 20,920,533 of record CM018685.1, read on the forward strand.
TGGTTCCTTACGACTAAGAGCATCTGCCACCACATTGGCTTTACCCGGGTGGTAACGAATCTCACAGTCCTAATCAGTTAGAAGCTCAACCCAACACCGTTGTCTCATGTTGAGTTCTTTCTGATTAAGGTTATGCTGCAGGCTCTTGTCGTCTATATAGATGACACATTTAGTACCATAAAGGTAGTGCCTCCAAATCTTCAATGCAAAGACCACAGCCCCTAACTCAAGGTCATGAGTAGTGTAATTCTTCTCGTGAACCTTAAGCTGTCTTGAAGCATACGCAATCACCTTGTCTCGTTGCATAAGAACACAACCTAGGCCAAGGTTTGAAGCATCGCAGTAGATAATGAAATCATCACTGCCCTCTGGAAGACTAAGGATAGGGGAGTTGCATAACTTCTGTTTAAGAAGTTGGAATGCATCTTCTTGTTTCTACCCCCATATAAAAGCTTGACTTTTCTGGGTCAAAGTGGTAAGTGGCAAGGCGATCTTTGAAAAGTTCGCGATGAACCTTCTGTAGTAACCTGCCAGACCCAGAAATGAACGAATCTCTGTTGGAGTAGATGGGGTAGTCCAGTTCTTAATTGCCTCAATCTTTGCTGGATCTACATGAATCCCATCCTTGTTTATGACATGCCCTAAGAAGTGAACTTCTTTTTGCCAAAATTCACATTTTGAGAATTTAGCATAAAGCTGCTCAGCTTTCAGTAACTCCAAAACTTTCCTCAAATGATCCTCATGTTCTTGCTCAGTCTTGGAATAAATCAGTATATCATCAATGAAAACGATAACAAACTGATCTAAATACGGCCTAAAGACTCGATTCATTAAGTCCATGAACACTGCCGGTGCGTTGGTTAGTCCGAATGGCATAACCACGAACTCGTAGTGTCCATATCGAGTCCTAAACGCATTCTTTGGTATATCCTCATCATTTACTCGTAACTGATGATACCTGGATCGTAGATCAATTTTAGAAAAGCAAGTCGCTCCCTGTAATTGATCAAACAGATCATCAATCCTAGGTAGAGGATATATGTTCTTAACTGTCAACTTGTTTAACTCACAATAATCGATGCACATACGAAATGAACCATCCTTCTTCTTGACAAAGAGAACCGGAGCTCCCCAAGGAGAGAATCTCGGTCTTACGAAACCTTTATCTAAAAGCTCTTGGAGTTGACTAGACAGTTCTTGCATCTCAGACGGTGCTAATTGGTATGGTGACTTCGCCATTGGGTTTGCTCCAGGGACGAGATCGATTCTAAACTCTACTTGCCTGATCGGTGGTATTCCAGGCAAGTCTTCTGGGAATACGTCCGGATAATTTCTGATGACTAGAACGTCTCCAACTACTTTCTTCTCAGGCTTATTCTCTACCACGTGTGCCAGGAACGCAAAGTATTTCTTCTTCAGGTACTTCCTAACCTTGATACATGACACAAACTTCAATCCGCGGCAGGGTTTCTCACCGTAGAGTTGCATCATTTCTTTGGACGGCAGAGGGATTCGAATAAGTTTCTCCGAACATACAATTTCGGCATGGTTTTTGGATAACCAATCCATTCCTACTACGACTTCGAAGTTTCCGAGTGTCATAGGAATGAGATCGATAAGGAAAATATGATCGTTCAATCTTAATTCACCATCACGAATTATTGAATTTACTAATATGGTCTTACCATCCGCTATTTCTACGGTGTAAGGAACATCAAGTATGGATGGTTGTTTATTAAACAGGGAAGCAGTATTAGTAGAGACAAAACTTTTATCAGCACCAGTGTCAAATATGATAGAAATGTAGTGATCATTAATGAGAAATGTACCCGTGATGACTGCCGGGTCCTCGCGTGCTTCGGAAGTTCCGATAACAAAGGCACGAGCAGTAGCAGTTGTAGCAGCTGTGTTGAGTTTTGGGCACTGGTTTCTGAAGTGTCCTTCTGCTCCACAGTTGTAACAGGCCCTTCCACCAGTAGTAGCAGGATTAGCGTTGGTAGTTGTAGCAGCAGCAAGATGAGCAGATCGACATGTTGCAGCCAAATGTCCAAATCTTCCACACTTGAGACATTTTCTGCATGGAAAAGTGGGTAGGTGATGGTATTGGCATTTGGTGAAAAGTGGAAACGGACCAGTATAAGGCTTTCTGACCGTAGCGGGTTATGGCATAGTAGTAACAGGAGTAGCTTGTACGGGTGTAGCTGCAGTCAAGGCTGCATAGTTCTTGATCATCCTTTGTTTCCGTTTCTTCTTTTTGGGTTGATTCTGTTTAGGCTTCTTGCCTTCATCCGTTTGTGCTCTCTTGTACCCTTTTCGAGTGAGCACACCAGCCTTGACATATTCTTCAGTAAGAGTAGGGCCAAGATGAATTGCCGCCTCTAGAGTAGTAGGGTTACTCCCCGTAACTATTCCCCTGATGACTAGGGGTAATCCTTCAATGTACTTCTCTATCCTGCGAGATAGAGGAGTAACCAGATGTTTCTCCAAAATACATAACTCATGGAAACGAGTTGTATATTTGGCGCTTTCGCCACTGTCTTGGACTAAGTTCCACATTTCCACCACGAGTTTCTTTAGTTCATGGCGTGGACAAAACTGTTCCACCAATACTTTCTTGAAATCCTCCCATGGTAAGGTCAAAGCAACTTCTCGTCCTCTGGTGTTCTTCTCAGAATTCCACCAGGTGAGTGCGCCCTTATGAAAAGCGCTTGAAGCCATCTTGACCTTTAAGTTTTCCGGACATCCCGTGAAGTCCAGCATATCCTCAATGCTTTCCAGCCATTGTAGTAGACTGGTAGCTCCCTCAGTACCAGAGTACTTAGGAGGCTTAGCATCATTGAACTGCTTATAAGTGAAGGTAGCAGTTCCGGCGTTAGTGGCATTTGAGTTGTGTGCTGAATCACTGGTACTTCCCCGAAGATTCTGGGTGATATCAGTGACCATACCCAGAATGACATCCCTCATATGTAATGAGATAGCCCGGATAATTTTGTTGATCTCATCATCGTTGCCACTTGTTGAACCCCCTCCGTTTGGATCACGTCGTGGAGGCATTCTACGAAAAGAAGCCACAAGTGGGTTAGAAATGAGAAAGGATACAATTGAATTTACATGATAAAGTTAGTAATATGTTCATACTACTAATATTATCATACAATTGTAATACGGACAAGCATACAAAGTTGGTTAACATAAAATTAGTTAACTTTTTAGCATGCTTCTCATGTGATTGTGTACGATGTCTCACGATTTTACTCCACCAAACCTACACACTGACACTTTCCCAGTATATCAAAAATAGCTTATATATAGGGCATACGAAAGGGTCAAGCAACCTGCCAGCCCAGTCGCCAGCCCACCACCGCTTCGATATACTACGATCATGCCCTTGCTAGCATTTGGCAATACGGTTGTACTGATTTCCAAGTATGTTCCATTGATTAAGAATTCCATGTTCTTTGATCACTGAACTATGATTGAATCTATGATTGAATTATGGTTGAATTATGTGTGCACTTACTAACAATTGTTAACATGTAGAACTAAATCATATGTGTGCTCTACATTTGTCCCGTTAACCTATGTTAGTAGGTACTAAACTTGTAATCACTTAAGACTACACATAATGATTGTTCACCTGATTGATTCACATCCAATGGTTGACTCACATATGGTTGATTAACACAATGGTTGTATCTCGTTTGTTTGACTAATGTTCAATGATTCCAGTTGCTCCCGGATCTTTACTTCAAATACAAATGCCGAATTCCCCCTACCATACTGAAGATAGCTTATATATAGGGCATACGTAGGGTCAAGCAAACTGCCTGCCCAGCCGACAACCCACCACCACTTCAGTATGCCAGAGCTTGCCCGCCATTTGTATTTGAAGCTAGGATCCCAACTCTTGATTGATTATGATGGATTAATGATTGTCTCTTGAACTATGAATATGATTATGATTGTCTAACCCGAGATTCTTGATTTACTCAAAATCAGGACCTTAGGTTTTAGTATATATGTTCTAGGTTAATTAACCTAGGTTCCCAACACTTACAGTATTGAGCATAATGATCTCCTTGTGTGAACTTCAATTAAAGAATACTGTTACACAGATTCTAAGTTATGAAGTCCTAATGATAATGAATACATGATGATGATAACATGATGAGAACTTCAGATCAAAGATACTAAGAATACAGATCTTTGCCTCTGAAATCCTGTGATGAACTCTAATTGAGAATTTCAGATTGAGAATTCCAGATCAAGGACACTAAGAATACAGATCCTTGCCTCTGAAATCCTTTAATGAATATGCGTTGAGGAATTTAATTTGGTTTCTAAAGTTATAGAATTCCAAATTTAATCCCTTGACTTTTAACTAACTCTGAAAAGTATAGTCCCTAAGATCATGCAAGCTTATTGTAGACTTAAGACTTAACTTAAGTTTACTTAGATCCTAATTATCCTCAAGCCTATAGCACTAAGTCCTATTGGGTAGCTTAGGTTATAGTCTAGGTCATTAAATTATTTGGTTTTTCCTAGTTCTCTATAACCTTGGCTCCGATACCAACCTGTCACACCCCCTGCGCCGCGTGCGGAATCCACGGCGCGGTGACGATCGATGGTTGAATCATTCACAAGTATTGAATAAGAACAACCACAATGCATTACTAGATTTCATAAAGATTAGACCATTGTTTAGTTACAGGCAATCTATCTATCTTCCCAAAAGAATGACAACTACAGACCCAAAATAGTGTTTACAAAATAAGACTTAAACAAGACAATTAAACAATTAGGATTTAAGTGTGTTTCTAAATCCATCCTAGCTTGTTTCTTCATCTTGTTCTATCTTACAACGGTCTCCTTAGTTGTCCTTGAAAGTATACTAAACCTGATTACCTGAAACAAGTGAAAAGTAACTGTCAACTACAAAAGTAGTTGGTGAGAACAATAGGTTTAACATTTGTAAATGTAAATATGCAATATAAGGCATATGTATAAAACTGTAATTGAAAATACATGGATGGTTGCAACCCAAACTAACATCAAGTATGTATAATGTGTCCAAACAGTCATCAGACTGTTTGCTAGAAAACCAACATATAATCAAGTCCCCAACTACGTTTGGAGTCAGAAAATTTGTCAGCAAACGCATCAACACGAGCCGTACTAACGAGTTTACTCAGAAGACAACTCCGTGTTGACGTAACCCGGTCAATATGACGTATGCTGGTAAAATAAATTAGCAGCAATTCCATATTACCGTAATGCAACCAATTCTGCAATTAGCTTTTAAAACAAATTTAAAAGCTAATTCCAGCTTTGGCGTAACCAAATGTGTCCACTTTCCGTTGTTGTGATCACCCAGTACTAACGCTATGAGATGTGTAACTTAATGTGTGTATATGTCCACAACGATGAACACCATGCTTTTGAATTCTTTGATTTGAAACCTTTGATTGAATGCCTTATTTGATTTACCATGATTTGAAAACCTTGATTGAATACTAAAGATAGTGTCCTTGTGTAATAACAAGGTTTATAACATATTATTTTTATCGAAAGCACAAGTTTATAGTAAAAGAGTTTATAAATCTCATTATTTAAAAGTGTTTAGCATTTATAAAACCATTAGTGTAAAGCTCATATAAAACAGTTTAAAGAACCTTTATAAAACCTTTTTAGTAGAAAAAGTTTAACAGTTAATAAAGTCCTTGAAGACAATTGATAAATTCTTTAAAACAATTGATGAATCCGTTGAATTTGTACAATGAACCTGTAATGTTTGTAAAGTAACATAAATCCTGTATAATGAACTGTGATTGTAATAAGAGTATTTGAACACGTGTTCCACCCCAAAACAGTTGTAAAACAGTAAAAGATGGGCTAATGTTCTCACCTGACAGCAGTAGACTCTGAACCAGAATAAGTAGCAAGTAGCAAACAAGACTTCTAACTGGTTCCTATATCATTGTAATTATATATAGATAATAAGCTTTGTGATATTGTACTCTTTGATTGATTAATTGATTGACTTGTGTTATTATGATCCTGATTAACCATTAAATAACTTGTTCTTATGTTTAAAAGTATTGCACGGATCCTGATCGAATACTTAGTTCAAATTTTGATTTGTTATCCCTAGAAGCAGCGAACCTTATGGTTCGTCTGCTATAGGTTCGCAGACCTGGGGTTCGGCTCCTTAGGTTCGCCCGAACCTAGAGGTTCATTCACCTCTCAGGTTCGCCAGGACTGATAGGTTCATCGCCTCTTTGGTTCGCCGAAACCGGAGGTTCGTTTGCCTCTTAGATTTGCTGGAACCTAAAGGTTCGTCACCTTTTTGGTTTGCCAGAACTTAGAGGTTTGTTTCCCTGCAGCTTCGTCTGAATAAAGGTTCGTTCCCTAGGTTCGCCAAATGGTTCGTTTCCCTAGGTTCGTTCAGCTCTTCAGGTTCGCCTGAACCTAGAGGTTCGTTCACCTCTCAGGTTCGCCAGAACCTTTAGGTTCGTTGCCCTGCAGGTTCGTTTAAGGGAAGGTTCGTCGCCCCTGCAGATTCACCTGAAAGGTTCGTGTAACATCTGTGCATATAGTCATAACAGTCATAAACAGTGTTAGTACAATGTGTATTTGATTCAGTATTTACAATGTGATTCAAGTGTTCATGATTGTGTTTGTGTGTTCTAGGATATTATTAAATTAGGAACAAGTATGTATTATTTATTTACTGTCGATTACGCTAGGCAAGAACAGTATAGTAAAACAGTGGTGGGCTGGAGTCAGATAAGGCAGGTTGCTGGACTCTGGGGTATGCCCTATACATATACTGCGTTGGGTGTAATGGGATAGTGTTAGTGCGTAGTGTTATGGCGAATAGTATGACGAACAAATTAATCAGACAAGAATCGTAATACGTAAGCGAGACTGAGTATAATTATGGGTGACGATCTATAATAATACAAATGTTGAACTTATAATTACAAGTAAACGACTATAAATAAATAATACGACTGAAAAACGTACGCAATTTCGGGTATACACGTAATTGTAGTCGTTTAGCGGTCGGATTACGAACGAAATGTAAAAATAAGTAAAATATTTTATTTTACATTTTACAATTTTGAAACTTATCGAAAACAATGAAAAATATTAATTTCGTAATTGTATCGATACGCGCGTAAAAACACGCGAAACCGACACCGAGCGAGACCGAACATGCAGGGAAACACCCGGGGCATAAAAGCCCTTAATTCCCCTCATTTTCTTCATTTATTGCAGTCCCATCCTCTCTCTAGAACCAAACTCGTGAACCTTTCTCTCACTAGAACTCCAACCTTCCAAGCTTCGTATCTCCTTCGTTTCTTGACGGATTTGAGTGATTCTTGAACCTACGTGAAGCCCTCGACGTCCACTACACGGGAGTACAAAGGATCGGTGTTGATTCGAAGGAATTTGGTCAGAATCTTAGAGAGAAGTTTAGGATTCAAGGGTATTATACTATTCATCATCTTCTTTTTTTTAAAACCGGGTTTTAACACACCATTTTAATTCCTACATGTTCTAAATGAGTTCACGCATGAAAAACCATTAGGAATCATCGTTTATTGTGGTTAAATTGTGATTTTTACAAGATTCGTAGCTGTATCCCGATCAGGCGAACCTGTTGCTCAGCCGAACTGTCACACCCCCAGCGCAGCGTGCGGAATCCACAGCGCGGTGACGATCGATGGTTGAATCATGCACACGTATTGAATAAGAACAACCACAATGCATTACTAAATTTCATAAGTTTAGACCATTGTTTAGTTAGAGACATTGTATCTATCAACCAAAAGAATGACAACTACAGACCCAAAAATAGTGTTTACAAAATAAGACTTAAACAAGACAATTAAACAATTAGGATTAAGTGTGTTTCTAAATCCATCCTAGCTTGTTTCTTCATCTTGTTCTATCTTACAACGGTCTCCTTAGTTGTCCTTGAAGGTATACTAAACCTGATTATCTGAAACACGTGAAAAGTAACTGTCAACTACAAAAGTAGTTGGTGAGAACAATAGGTTTAACATTTGTAAATATGAATATGCTAAACACTTTTAAATAATGGGATTTATAAACTCTTTTACTATAAACTTATGCTTTCGATAAAAATAATATGTTATAAACCTTGTTATTACACAAGGACACTATCTTTAGTATTCAATCAAGGGCTTCAATACAAGGTTTTCAACCAATGGTTTTCATAGTGATGTTCAATCAAAGGATTTCAAATCATGTTAATCAAGCAAGGTTTTTCAAATCATGGTAAATCAAAGAAGGCATTCAATCAAAGGTTTCAAATCAAAGTATTCAAAAGCATGGTGTTCATCGTTGTGAACAAACTTATACACACATTAAGTTACACATCTCATAGCGTTAGTACTGGGTGATCACAACAAGGAAAAGCGGACACATTTGGTTACACCAAAGCTGGAATTAGCTTTTAAATTTGTTTTAAAAGATAATTGCAGAATTGGTTGCATTACGGTAATATGAAATTGCTGCTAATTAAGTTTACCAGCATACGTCATATTGATCGGGTTACGTCAACACGGAGTTGTCTTCTGAGTAAACTCGTTAGTACAACTCGTGTTGATGCGTTTGCTGACTAATTTTCTGACTCCAAACGTAGTTTGGGACTTGATTATTTGTTGGTTTTCTAGCAAACAGACTGATGACTGTTTGGACACATTATACATACTTGATGTTAGTTTGGGTTGCAACCATCCATGCATTTTTCAATTACAGTTTTTATACATATGCCTTACATTGCATATTCATATTTACAAATGTTAAACCTATTTTTCTCACCAACTACTTTTATAGTTGACAGTTACTTTTCACGTGTTTCAGGTAATCAGTTTTAGTATACCTTCAAGGACAACTAAGGAGACCGTTGTAAGATAGAACAAGATGAAGAAACAAGCTAGGATGGATTTAGAAACACACTTAATCCTAATTGTTTAATTGTCTTGTTTAAGTCTTATTTTGTAAACACTATTTTTGGTCTGTAGTTGTCATTCTTTTGGTTGATAGATACAATGTCTCTAACTAAACAATGGTCTAAACTTATGAAATTTAGTAATGCATTGTGGTTGTTCTTATTCAATACGTGTGCATGATTCAACCATCGATCGTCACCGCGCTGTGGATTCCGCATGCTGCGCAGGGGGTGTGACAGTTCGGCTGAGCAACAGGTTCGCCTGATCGGGATACAGCTACGAATCTTGTAAAAATCACAATTTAACCACAATAAACGATGATTCCTAATGGTTTTTCATGCATGAACTCATTTAGAACATGTAGGAATTAAAATGGTGTGTTAAAACCCGGTTTTAAAAAAAAGAAGATGATGAATAGTATAATACCCTTGAATCCTAAACTTCTCTCTAAGATTCTGACCAAATTCCTTCGAATCAGCACCGATCCTTTGTACTCCCGTGTAGAGGACGTCGAGGGCTTCATGTAGGTTCAAGAATCACTCAAATCCGTCAAGAAACGAAGGAGATACGAAGCTTGGAAGGTTGGAGTTCTAGTGAGAGAAAGGTTCACGAGTTTGGTTCTAGAGAGAGGATGGGGCTGCAATAAATGAAGAAAATGAGGGTAATTAAAGGCTTTTATGCCCCGGGTTTTCCCCGCGTGTTCGGTCTCGCTCGGTGTCGGTTTCACTTGTTTTTACGTGCGTATCGATACAATTACGAAATTAATATTTTTCATTGTTTTCGATAAGTTTCAAAATTGTAAAATGTAAAATCAAATATTTTACTTATTTTTACATTTCTTTCGTAATCCGACCGCTAAACGACTACAATTACGTGTATACCCGAAATTGCGTACGTTTTTCAGTCGTATTATTTATTTATAGTCGTTTACTCGTAATTATAAGTTCAACATTTGTATTATTATAGATCGTCACCCATAATTATACTCAGTCTCGCTTACGTATTACGATTCTTGTTTGATTAATTTGTTTGTCATACTATTCGTCATAACACTACGCACTAACACTATCCCATTACACCGAACGCAGTATATGTATAGGGCATACCCCAGAGTCCAGCAACCTGCCTTATCTGACGCCAGCCCTCCACTGTTTCGATATAATACGATATTGTTCTTACCTAGCGTAATCGACAGTAAATAAATAATACATACTTGTTCCTAATTAGATAAAATCCTAAAACACACAAACACAATCATGAACACTTGAATCACATTGTAAATACTGAATCAAATACATATTGTACTAACACTGTTTATGACTGCTATGACTATATGCACAGATGTTACAGCTGGATTATCTCACAGGTTCACATGTGTATTTTCTTGAAAACTATAAACTTTTATAAACACTTGTAAACATTTTTTAAATATAAAACTTATGATTACTCACCAACTACTTCGTAGTTGACACTTGATTTTCTACATGTTTCAGGGAACATGATTACTGAAGAATAGTGTTTAGTTAATTTAGCTAATCTTTTGTGTAAATTGTTGTAATTAAATCATGACGAACATGATTTTTGTGTAATTACTTTGGTTGACTTAATTGATATGTGATGATTTAATTAGATGCCCACGAGCTTATGAACAATCTACACATCCCTCGTGGCATCCCGACGTTTCCGCCATCGGTCGGGGTGTTACACGGATTAACCCTATAGGTATTGTTGTTGATTATATCATCGGAATAGTTTCCCAAATGATTTCTGGTCTAAGAATAGTTAATCCTTGTTATGGATCTCTTAGGTATTATGAAATATAGGAATGTTATATTCAAATGGGTTTGATATCTATATTCCATATACTAATCTGGCTGTTAATATGGAAATCAGATTTTTATTCCAATGATCACCCTAACTGTTGGTCATTAGCTTGGGAGCCCTTATGTTTGATCTAGCATTCCAAGGAATGAATAAGTCATCTATAACCGTTATCAAGATAAAATAGATTAAAGCTATTATGATTCAGGGAATGGTTATATGATAATCGGGCAGCATGACAGATTAAAATAAATATATCACTGTTAACATTTAGATTTCTTTATTTCTCCCTATTCCTAGCCATCATCTAGGCAATAATCAACAACAATAACCTTTGCATTGTGCTCAAATAATAGATTCAATCCATACATTACCAAAAAAGTAGGAGAAATCGAATCGTTACCCGTTCGGACGGATTTTCGGTTGCAAAATGATGATCCAACGGTGTAGAGACTATTCCTAGCCCGATTTTGTAGTTTCTTTGGTTTAACTGCAGGGATTTGGGGTTGTAGGTTCATGCAGATTGACTATTTTGAGTGTAATTTCGAAATAAAAACTTGCATGAAGAATCTGATTGTTCTGGTAATATATAATCGCCGACCCTTCGTTGCGTACCGCCAAGAGTGCCCAAGAGACCTTGTCGTACCACGAAGAAAACCGGAGATTTCAAATATTTTGGGCTTGTGGCGCACCGCCAAGAAGAACCAAAGAGTTCTTGGCATACCATGGCGAGTTTCGGACTTCAGCTGATTTTATTATATTCTAGTTTTCCCAATTCCGGGAGAATGCGAACTCATTTTTTCGCACCGTTTTCGTCCACATTTACGACTTCTCGATCATTTTCTCACCGTTGAAAATACAATCTTATCATCATAAGTGATATAAAAATCAATTATAAATTGAACTTGTGACCTTGTTGGGAATAGCAAGCAGATAAAACCTAATTGTCATAGTTACTAACGTCGGTTTTCTCAAATTTCTCCAAGATTGCATTACTACTTATTGCCTTGACTCACAAAGGCAAAGATGCAAGTGGGAATCTATTCAAGGAATGCTTTTCAAACTTTAAAACATAAGTTATGTATTGCTCTAATTCTCATTCTACCCAATGGAAATGAGGATTTCATGGTTTATTGCGATGCATCGAATCAAGGTCTTGGATGCTTTCTTAGCAACGCGGAAAGGTGATTGTGTACGTATCAAGAAAAATTAAGATTCATGATAAAAACTACATGACTCATGATCTTGAACTTGGTGTTGTCATATTTGCTCTAAAGATTTGGTGGCACTATTTATATGGCACAAAATATAACCTTTATGAATATCCTAAAATGTAATGGTGTCTCAGTCGTAATAAAATAAAGTTTGATGACTATCTTGATCTTTATTCCTAAACGACAAACAAATGATTAAATATATATTAAGTTGGTCAAGGAAAATTTATTTAAATTTTAACACAAAACCATCTACAATTATATTAAAAGCTTGAATACATACATACATACATAAATACATACATACATACAGTAACAACTATGAAAATCCGATAAACTTAAGCATTTAATCATAAATTATATAATTAGGCCCGTTAAATCCCAATAAAGAAACGTAGGCCTAATTAAGCCCATTAAGGATCTTAATAAATTCAAAGTTCACATATTTAACCTAAAACACAAAGGATGCTAGTAAAAATCATATCACAAGCCATAATACACACTCAATTGATAAACAAATACTATCAATAAACGGTTAACCTATAAATTATTATAAATAGATAGCAAAACTAAAACTTTGTATTCTAAGATGGAAACATGTTAATGTTATTATTAAATACTTGTTAAGGGTAAATACCTAGACAAACACTTGTTAGACAAGCATAGCTAGGTCAATAACAAACATAAATAAACACACATACACCCTTTTTATTTGTTTTAACATAACTGACAAACATACCTTAATAAAAAAATATAATAATAATAATAATAATAATAATAATAATAAAACAATACTAATTTAATTTTGAATAAATGGTATATGATTGCGATATGAAAGATGCTAGCGAAAACGATAAAAATCGTATTTAAAGTGCGCTTTCGGCTTTTACCATTTAAGCGAACTGATATTGTAATCGATGGCAAACGTTATAGGAAATAATGGAATACTAATTTTAGCATTATTGAAAGGCAAGAATAAAATTTGTAGCGTGAAAATATTAAAACAAGTGAAAGGCGTCGTATACGCGATATTAAAACTTCTTAACGTAATTAATTAAACAAAATCGATTTTAATGGAAAAAATCACGCTTGATATTTTCTTATTTATTTTTAATAATATAGAACATTTTGGGTCCCAAGAATTTAAAACTGATAAAAAAATACAATCGCGAGACGAGTTCGGTACGCGCTTAAACCTAGTTGCAACCCTAACTATAACAAGAATGGGCAAGCCCTTTCCTTTCTTTTTACCAGCCGACACACATTTGTGTGCAGCTGTTCAAAGACAACAAAGAGAGAGGGGGAGAGAGAGAGAGATGGGGCAGCACATGCAGGAGCCACGATAGAGACATAGCAGGGCTACGACGGGGCCATGACAGCACAATAGGCGCCGTTCGCCGTCTACAACCTTTCATTCTTCATCACGCGAAGATCTCGACTAAAAAGGGGCCTAAAAGAGGTAAGAAACTGACGGCGGCTAGAGTTTCATCCCAAAAGGAGCAGCTAAGACGGGCTGAGCTTTCGTTTGGCTAGTTACCAAGGGGTCAAGCGGTAGTATGTTGACCCAAAAGGACATATGCAGGGGCGAAAATGGGTCAGGTCAAACCCTTCGCCCTTCGGTTAAGTCAACAGGAGACAGGGCTAGTTAAACCCGTTCAACTATTTCAACAGGATAAATCGAGTGCTCGATTTCATTCGTGATGTAAATATGAGTTTGGAAACACGTTTGTTGTGGAAAACATATAATCGGTTAATTTAACCGAGTTATATATGCGAACCGAACGAGTGGGAAGGTAAAACCGCCCAACATAAACTTTTTAGTTGTGATTCATATACTAGAACATTATTTAAATTAGGTTGAGCTCATAATAATATAAAAAGGCATAAGCAATCATAAAATACAAAGTGTTAATATTAATTTATAAGTCAAAAACTAATTATGGATAAGAGAACAACAACCCAAATGTAATAAAACGCTCATATCAATATAACGTGTTGGATGTTAAACGAGAAAATCGGAAAGGACTATGCTTATGTATATGTCACAACCTTATCTAATTAGTTACTTTTAAGTATATTTATTATCAAGAATTAAAATCTAAGATATTAAAAATAACGAAATTAAATAACTTGATTAACACATGTAGTAACTATGTATTTTGAAGATATATTTGAGTATTTGAATATATAGGGAACACATGTACATGTGTATGTGTATGTAATGTGTATGTGTATGTTATGTGTATGTGTATGTACACACACGAATAAAAGAAGTTACATAGTTTAAAAGCATGAAACATTCATATTATTTTGGAAACATACATTTTAGGTGTAACTCTCGTTAAATTTCTGTAAATGATTCGTTGCTAATAGAGACAAACGGGCTAGGCCCAAATAAGCCCAGCAAGGCCCAATGACCCCATCCATAAAGATAAGCTCATTTAATTCTTAATCGACGAACTAAATATTATGGATTCATCCCGACATAAGATCTAATGTTGGAGTTGCAGGACAATTGTTGACTTGTCTGAACGGCAGGAGTAGTAATAGCAAACTTCTGGTCTTTCGCTTTCGACTGCTGCTTTTGGATGGGCTTGCTAGTTCAGTCTTGGCTTCTGTTGTGGCTTCTATAGTAGTTGTCCTTGTTTTAGTCTTCTTACACCCCTTCAGAGTAAGCGATCCTCCCTTCACATGGTTAACCGTCAGTGTAGCAGCCAGGCGGATAGCAGCTTCAAGAGTGGTAGGGTTGCTACCAAAGACATTGTCTTGAATCTGCATGGGTAGCCCGCCAATATACTTCTCTATGGCTCTTTCTAATGGAGTCACAAGATGCGGTACCAATAACCTTTGCTCATGAAAGCGAAAGTTGCAGATGAAATTCTCTCCACATTCCTGCTTGAGTTCCTAGAACTCAGCCTCTATTTTCCTCACCTCGCTTCGAGGATAAAATTCCATAGTCATCAGAGTTTTGACCTCAGTCCATGCTAGTGCTAGGGCTGCATCAACTCCCCTAGTTCGCTTCTCGCCATTCCACCAAGTTAGTGCTTTCCTTTGGAAAACACTAGTGGCATAGCGCACGTTCAAATTCTTAGGGCAGTCATTGTTAATGAAAATATTTTCAATACTTTCAAGCCACTGCAGCAGACCAGTGGCCCTTTCTGCACCCGTGAACTTATCGGGTTGCAGGAGTTGAAGTGTTTGAAAGTGCGAACAGGCGGTTGCACCTCCCTTGTTCTGGTTGACTGTCTAATTTGCTTGGTTCAGCTGGTTCACCAACCCTGTGATAAGGGTTGCAAACTCTTGCATGCAAGTGTTGGCATTGTTGTTAGCATTGTTGGTGGTGTTGTTCCTATTGTTGTTACAGCGACGTGACGTCATGTTTCTACAAGGATAAGAAACATGTTACTATCACGTACAACACATAGGAATCAAGGCAAAGTCACATCATCTTAGATGAAGTCCTTAATATGGTCAACTATCCTACACACTAATCAATATCCTATCTTTCTCTATACTGTATATCTGAAATTTCCAAATTATTTTCCCTCATTCCAACACTAACAACCTGTCAATGCAATGTAACTGGAATATATATTAGGCATACATAGACTTTACCACAGTCGCATCATCTGCCGTCCCACCACTTTTACAGTGCACCACGATTATGCCCTTGTTAGGGATTAAGGTACAACATATGTTTTCCAAGAGTTTTACCCCACAATCTTATTCTATCAAGAATAAATATGATTGGAGTACGTCTAAGTTCTTTTGGCGTCTAGCTTCACCTAATGTCTAAGTTCACCGGATATCTAGGTTCACCTATTATCTAAGTTCACCTAATATTTAAGGTCACCTGACATTTAGGTTCCCCTATGTCAAAGTTCACTAAATGTTCAGGCCTATGCCTCAAAATGTTCATAAAGTGTATTCATCAATGTGTATATATGTCCTCCAAATGTATCCAACCAATAGTTTCCAACGAATCATTCCCAACATTCCTATTTAATTTCCCTAATTCCCGACACTGACACACCCCCAATATACTACAAATGTTTTATGTATAGGACATACTGTAGGACCAACTAGGAGCCCGGAAACAACCCGGTTCCAATGGAGATCTGCTCGACAGCCTCTGGAATAGTGCAGAATCCTATTCAAGGGTTTTCCAATCGAAACCAACATCACCCTTGGTGATCCGAAGGTGAAGGATGAACGTTTGATGCAAGATAGAACACCACGGGATTAGAATGAAACTTGGACATGCAAGAACCGCTCAAAACTTCTAGGGTTTGACACTAGAGTGCTCTGGGAAGAATGAGGGCTCGGGAAAGTTAAGTTTGAATCTGTTTGAACTAGTATATATAGACTGTACTCATTCGGCCGAATGAGTGGCTGAAACAACTCATTCGGCGAATGACTCAGCCTAATGAGCTTGGTTGTAACACCAGTGCCGGAAACGTCACCGGAACAGTGATCTCTACAGTACATGAACATTAAATCAGATACGTATTTCAGTTATCATTCGTACATCATTGTCAATTCATGTATCATAGCACAGTTCAGATTCAGTTCAGAACATCAAAGCTCAGAATTATGGTTCATTAGTCAGATATTTATCTGACGATACAGAACCATCATGTGATTATGTATTAGGATTTTATTAGGTATAAACGTATGTGAGGCTTTACTAAACAAAACAATATGGATGTTGTTACGTGAATGCTAAACCGACGGATTATTCGTATAGGTGACGATTTGTACGAATAAATCTGGAAGTTTAACGTTCCGAATGATATCCAATAATTAGAAAACAATATTGAAAAGTATAGTTATCGTCGTGTTCGTACAGATGACGATCCGAACGAATACGCGCGATAACCGTATGATTCGATTTTGAACAGTAAATTAATTGTTTCTGAAAATTTAAAATAAACAGAAGATATTTAGTTAATTTATTATGAATCACAATCTAAAATAATATTGTAAATTCTATTTTAGAAACCGAGTCGTTTCGTTACGAAAAATGAATCGAAACCGACACTTTTTACGCGAAACCGAGCAACCAAAACGAACCCGAACTCACCCGGGGTAGAAAAACCCGGAATGAGTCTCCTTCCTCATTCAACCTCTTCATTCTCTCTCTCTAAAACCCACCCACCGCCACTTTCTCTCTCTAAGAACCCACCACTCTCTCTCTAAGATTTCTTCTTCATTTCTTCATGAAATCGAGCCATTTTGGTGTCTAAACAACCACCACAACTTGTAGAACACGAAAGTACAACCGATCTAAGCTTTGAACCAGTGGAATCGAGGTAAAAACGAGTTTTCTTTTCGGTTTTTAAGGGTTTCAAAACCCTAATTTCGCACCTCCTTACAAACCGGTTCTAGGACCTTGAAACCTTAGGGAAACTCACTAAACTACACCTAGAGTGATGTAAGAACATGGGATAGTGATTGGGTAGTCGTTTACTTCGAAAATGAAGGGGCTGCACCAAAACCCTCGAACGGCCAACCAACCCTCGAATCCGAATGGCCATCTTCATCAGATAGGCCGAATGGCCCCATTCGAGACACATTCGCCGAATGGACTTGGGCCACATTCGGTCGACTGGGTCCCATTCGCCACAAGCTTCATTCTACAGCTCAATCCCTTTCGCCAACCATTCCTTCGGCCAGTCTTCATTCACCCGAACCATGCTCTCTTCGGGCAGGGCTCATGCGGCTCTCATTCGGCAGGCCACTCCTTCGGTCGGCACTCTTCATTCGACCATCACATCCCCTTCGGCCATGATACCCTATTCGGCCTCTCATTCGCAGAAAACTCTATACGGCGACCACCTAGTCGGGCAAATCTATTCGATCGGGTGGAGTTTGATTCGGCCAACTTGTTTAGGTCATGTCCCTCTCGGATAAGTGGTTGAGGTTAGGACCATCAATTAAGGTTAAGGAACATGGGATGCATAATGGGCCACGTGATAACATGCAAGCATGAAGGTGTGTGTGTGCATGGGAATAGTCTAAGGGTTCATTCCCATGCAACCATCTTAATGAACTAGGGTTCCTTGAATCATCATGAAGTCATTCATATAGTGATGAGTTACATACATGGGAATTCATCATGGGTGGGTACATGGGAAACAATAAGGTTTCATGGCACGCACTTAAGAAGGTGAAATTTAAGAAACAAACATGGAACTAACAAGGATCAAGAATCGGAAATTTTAATAACAATAGCTATCTTGAAACACATTATATTCCATACAAGAGTTTTAGTATCATTGGATGCTCAAAACCTACAGGGGAATCTATTGAGAATCAAAGTCTAATCAACGGGCCTAGGGATGGCCCAAGGGGCTTAACATAAGCTCATCATATGTTAAACAATCTTCTATTTAAATTAATTATGCTTTTAATAAAAGAAATTAAATAGTAAGCCTTAATTAATAATTTAAATGATTTATAAATAAATGATTTTAACTTAGAGTTTAACCTAAAATAAATTAACTTAAAAATGTTCAATTAAAGGTTTGAATAGTAATTAGAATAAACCTTAATCATCTAGGGTTTAGTAGTTAATAAGATTGGGACATGTGTC
This sequence comes from Mikania micrantha, assembly GCA_009363875.1. NCBI lineage: Eukaryota > Viridiplantae > Streptophyta > Magnoliopsida > Asterales > Asteraceae > Mikania > Mikania micrantha. The sequence goes on from CM018685.1 coordinate 20,939,147, forward strand.
TATTACGGGTAATACAATTAGACTAGTTAGGTGAATCCTAGAAACACTTTAGTAATGTAGGACACTTAGTTGCACACCGAGACCAAACCCTAGTTACGACAACTATCATACATACTTATCGTATTCGGATTCTTTAAAACAACTCAGGTACTGAATATACTTAGGTTACAACAATCAAAGAGTGCGCATATCCTTTGTGGTTCATTTGCACGGCAACACAGGTGAGTTCATTGCCCCTTTTCTAAACATTTTTGTTTTCAAACACGGGGCTGAGAAGCATGCGTAAACTGTTTTCATTAAATTGTTTACTTAAATGCTTTTATTTATTATATGTTTTACATATATGTGTTTGTTGATACTCCTAGACTCTTGTCTAGGTAATTATTGAACATATAAAATTATCAAGTTAATTAAATTACTCTTATGAGTAATACTTTAAATCTAAACTCTAAATAAACCCTTACTCCATCAAGCTCAAATTCAAGAACCTAAATTCAAAGTGAAATCAAAAGAACCAAAGCCAAAGATCAAATGCAATGGAATCTAATCATGTGTGTGATCAGTAAACTCAGGATCCTAATCATGAATCTTTAATCATTGTGAAATCATGGAAATTCAAAAGATCAAATCAAGGAACTCAAGAAATCAGAAATCATAGATGTGTGTAAGTCATTGAATAATGAAATCATTAAAATTTAATGAAATCATTAATACTTGAGTTAAGGTGGATGTCTGTTGTATAGGGAATCAAGACCACGTGTAACACACATAAAGTCCCTTCATAAATAGTAGACTCTAGTAGTCAGACTATTCAGGCAATTACGTGAACGATCAAATGAAATCAATATCAAAAATCAAGAGAACCATTGACGATCAAGGACGAACAAGAACGATCAAGTATCAAAGGATATCCTTAAAGTCCCCGCATGTACAGAAGACCATTGGGTCAAGCTGTAAGGGCAAAACATTAAAATCCCGGTCAGTTCAGGTATACTCCTTGTGAGTTATGCCTGGCATGGGTCATGTGTGAGAGGTTACAACTTGGACAACCACCAACAACTAAGTCTAATTGATTGAGTCAAACAAGGCCCAATCATCATGTCTTAGTTGTATGTAAATGTTATTTATTTATTCATTTAAACATTTAACATTTTATTTTTGTAATTGCTTTTGGGGAATCATGAAGACATGGTGAACCCAGGAAATCGGTTTTATTTCAAATTATGGAAATCAAGTCTTTTAACATAGAAGTGAGTGATAGGTAAGACGCTTAATTATCATTAAGATCAATGTCCTATGCAGCTTAGTATGTGGTGGGACGGCATCTGGGCGGGTCGTAGGCTCGACTCAGGGGTATGTCCTATATATAAGCATACCGAGCTGGATGATACAGGTGATGTTAATGAGATTAAGGTTGTTACCTAGGGGGAAACATAAACATTTTTGGGTTGATAACATAAACGGTTAAACAGGGTGTTTCAGATCTCAGACGATCATAGAATAGAATGGTAGGTAAAATGCTTAATTATCATTAACAACAATGTCCTATGTGACTTAGTATGTGATGGGACGGCGTCTGGGCGGGTCGTAGGCTCGACTCAGGGGTATGCCCTATATATAAGCATACCGAGTTGGATGATACAGGTGTTGATAATGAGGTTAAGGTTTTACCTAAAAGGTTTACAAAACTATTTTCAAATACCAAAATCATATGAACTCACCAACCATTGTGTTGACTTTGTTTTATTTTCATGCTTTCTCAGATGACGAACAGGATTAAGCTAGGGATTTGGATTGCATGCTAGGATGCTCAGTTAGAGGACCTAGTAGTTTTGGAAAGCACATCTTTTGTTGATCATTGTGAATCATGTTTGAGATCTTGTACTAATACAAGATAGTGAACTTATGATTCATTTTGGAAATGTTTACTTGGTTAAATTATCAGACATTGATATTGTAATTTAACTTTGTAGATTTTAGTTAAATGTTTCTTGTGCTTTAGATATTCTTAACATTGATGCTGTGTAAACAATCTGATCATCACGATTATCATCCACGATATCGTGCCTCAGGAACTTTCCGCCCGACGGGGACTCCGATCCAACCCCGCCGGCTCGGGGTGTGACATTGGTCCACCGAGTGAGTCATGCGGATGACTCATTCGATCGCCCTAGTCATTCTGTAGGCGTTCATTTGGCCGAATGACTTCATTCTTAGAGACATTCGCCCGAATGGGTCTATAAGACATATTAAATCAAAGTGAAACATAATCAAACACATTTAAACTAAAATAAACATTAAGAACAATATAGAAATACTGATTTCATTAATGACATAAACTTTATACATCAAAAGATCATACAAAACTGAACTAGGGACATTTCGTGCACCAACATACTCCCCCTTGGACCTAGTTCTTCATTTTGCAGCATCCTTCTTGAAATGCTTGTCTGAGATGGCTTTCCAGGCTGATTCAGGAATCCTGAAAATAATACAGATCTGGATCACCCTCATATATTGCAATGCGTGCTCCATATCTTCCACATCAAAGAAAATCTGGTGTCTGTAACCATCTTTGACATCGCTGTGTGATAGATTCGTCAACCACATCGGGTCAAAGATACGTTCAGTCTCCCACTTCTTGTCTTTGCAGAGTACTATCATAGCCTCTCCAGTACGTCCATCATAATACCACCATCAAAAGCCTTCCAAAAAGTCTTGACGCATCTTCCTTAAAGGAATCTTCTTCATGACTTTTGGAGGTAGCCACTTTAGGATGACTTTATGCCTGCGGGTATTTGCATTTATCTCTGGCATGTAGTATCTCTCTGGTTCCTAGGGTTTGAAGTTAACCCATCTCTTCCTATACTCATACTGAATCTGTTGAGAAAACCAAGCAGACATCCCCGAATCCGAACTGTGTAGCATCTTCAAACGTGTGAGCTGATTGACTTCAAAGTCTGGAAACGTCTTGAAGTCATGGTGGTGCTTGAAGTACTGAATTCCTCGTTCACTCTTGACAGCATAACCCTGTAGATCATGAAAGTATGCCCAGCTAAGAATCTGACCTCCAGTCTTGTAGCCTTTGGTCCTAAGACTTTAGTGTGTGTAGCTGGCATCTTCACAATGCTTTCTTTCTTCAATATCTCCCAATATGCCCTCCATTCTTCCTTTCTCTGTTGAATGTCTTCTGCTGAAGACTCACCACCATTGATTAAGCAGTGAATAATCTTTCCATCTTCCTTATCATAGCTGATTGAGTGCTATATAATACCTTGAGCGTCTAAGATCATAGTCAATGTCTCATCCAGTCGACGTCTCAAAGGCACAGCTTCTATTTCCTCAGTAGCTTTTGGATCATCTGTCTGAGTAGGAGGATGTGGAGGAGGAGCCTTAGCACCTTTGTCTTGGTTCGGATTTCCATGGGAGGGGACTGTTCAGCTGCTGCACCTGATGAACTAGCAGACCCACTCCCAGAACCATCATCAGAATCATCAGAATCATCACCTTTCTCTGAGTCTTCATAATCTACTTTCTCCTCATCAGACTCCTCTTCTTCTTCTTTTCTTCATCTTTGTCTTCATCTAAATCATCGGATAGAGCCTCAGTACCCTCTATCATGGTAGTACCCTCCCTAAGACTCTCTACCTGCTCTGTAAGTCTGGCATTCTCTGCTTCAAGAGTTAGGATCCGGTCACTAAAACCAGCTGCAGTCAAGGCCAGCTGATTATGCTCATCAATATATTTGAGCAAATGCTCCTCCTGTTGAGCAGATCTAGCCCGCAAATCTGCACGCTGGTCAGCAGCCTGAAGTAATAGGGCGTCTTGCTCACTGACCCTCAGCGTGAGTTGGACAATAGTCTCCTCCTGTTGATGGTTCTTCTCCATCAACCTAAGTAACAAACTGTTTAGTGTACTGAGCTGCTCAGTCACTGAAACACTAGGTATAATCGTATCGGCTCGTGTGAAGGAGGGACCAACAGAAGAAGTAGTGTAGATGGGAGCACGAACACCAGAGGATGTCAGAGGAGAAACTATAGTACGTGTAGGAACAGCCAGTGACCTGGACAGTGAAGAAACTGTAACTGTTGTAGCTGATGTAACAGTGGTTGCTGCAACAGTTGACAATTCTGGTCTCCTCTGCAGGACAAACTTTGTCCTTCTTCTCTTGCTAGAGGGAGATGATGTGGCATGAATAACAGAAGCAGCAACAGTCACAGCTGCAGTGGATGTAGCAGTATAGGTACATGGAGGAGGAGGAGCAAACTCAGGAATAAATGAAGGATCCCTGATCTCCTCAAGCTCAGTCTCAATAGGTCTCCTCCTCCTCTTCACCAGCCTAGTACCCACCATGACATTCTCAAACTCATCAGGAGTATCCTCAGAGCCTGAGGTGTCAGAGCCTTCTTTACCTTCAGTCAACCGAAAGAATCTCGTTCGGCCGTATGGCCTCCTTCTGTTGCAACACTCATTCGGTCGGCCCTTAACTTCCAAATGGGCTTCATTCGTTCGGCCGACAGATTTGAAAATTCCAAGTTCACGAATCATCACCACATACCACAAAAACTATACCAAAACATTTAGAAACGACCGATTAAGGTTTTTAGAAAAGGTCTTATGTCATTTTATGTTCGATTTGTCCCTTTAATAAGTGGCGACAATTATGAGCTCTAAATCCCTAATCTATATGTTGTTCACATTGAATCCATGGATGAATGTTGCTGATATCAGTCCCAATGTTACCTGTGACAATCACAAGATGAAATATCAGCAAAAGAAGTGGTTTGATCCAAGAAAAATCGATGAACAGCAGAAAAGGTGTGTTTCGGCCGAAAGGAACACACAGTTGGGCGAGAGAAAGAGTTTGGGAGAATGAAGTGCTTCGGCCGAAAGAGACATATAAATAGGAATCTTCATTCAGCGAATGACTCAATCGAATGAATTGATACGCTCCACTTTCATTCGGCCGAATGAGCCCTTTAATTTCATTTGGCGAATGAAACAACCGACTGAATTACTTCGGCCCAGGTTGATTCGGCCAAAAGACTCATTCGCTGGAATGATGTCATTCGGTCGAATGACCTATTCTCCTTGTTCATTCGCATGAATGAAAACTTGGCACTAACCAAACACAATTTAGTTTCAAACTTTATCATTTTGATCAGTTAAATAGATGCCATTATGAAGGATAGTCTGGTGGGTGGTGGATTCAAAGATGATTGAACATCCGAACATACAAATGATCATCTAAAACAAATTTGAAAATATAAAAATCTTTTTGTATTTTTCTGAAACAAAATACGACTGTACAACTTAACAACTAATCAACAAAGAAACACATATTTCTGTGAGAAGTCTATCAAGAAACTAACACGTACACCTAATCACATCAAATTAGCATTACCGAATGTTTCACTTCAAACACATTTGTCTTGTGATATGATTTCTGATATACTTGTCCACTTTAAGCCTGACAATACATCACTTTTAAACAAATTTGATGATTACTTATGATTTCTGACTAAGTTACCCATTTTATTTAACCAATAATGATCAAAACCAGTTTTTAACTCATCTCTACATAACTTAGTACCTAAAACCATAAATTCCATAAGGTTCCAATTTTATTATCTTTTTGTATTTTTCTATTTGAATTGTCTCTCATGTTCAACACATTCTCATGGACGGCTTCACCTAGGTTTTTACAAAGCAATATGGCACGTATACATAATTATGTTGACACGATTAACTTGTTTTATCCAAATGGACGGCTTCAGCTAGGTCTTTACAAAGAAATATGGCACGCATATGGAATTGAACTTATTTTATTTTTGTATTTTTCAAGCTTAATACCAGCTTGATTTATTTTTATTTTCTTGTGATTCAATCATTCTCATCTGAATGGACGGCTTCAGCTATGTCTTTACAAAGCAATATGGCACGTGTACAGTTTATGCATTCACATTAGTTTTTAAGACATGATAGGTTAACACATCAATTTCTCAATTAAGACATGGCAGGTGTATGCCTGATTTGAGTCAAAAACTATTTATCACTTAACTAGTTTTCTAAAACGGATCCCACAAATCAGACTTTCTAAGCTTTCACAAATACTCTAAAAATTTTGTAAAGTTGGCCTATCAGTATATCAATTCAATCACAATTCTCATGTGTTTTCAGTTTATGCATTCACATTAGCTTTTAAGACATGATAGGTTAACACATCAATTTCTCAATTAAGACCGTCTCATTTTTACACTTTTTCAAATGTTTTTGGATTTTTAAATTTTTTTAAATGTTTATGGATTTTTAGATTTTTCAAATGTTTTTGGATTTTTAAAATTTTCAAATGTTTTTCGTTTTTCAATTAATCTACTTTTTCTCCCCCTAAAAACCTAAACCAGAAAATCTTTTGAGTTTTGATTTAGTGAAAGAAATAACAGAAACACTAAATAATGAAAAAGAAAACAAAAGAAAGCTAACTTAATAAAAATGATGATTATTTGTTAGTTGCAGATGAAGGAATGACTTCATCCTTTTGAAAAACACATTTAGCCAATAGCAGATATAAAAATCTGGGTTTATCAAAAGCTTTTGTAAAAAGATCGGCTTTCTGGTGATCGGTGTGTATTTTAACAACATCTATGAGTTTCTTTTCAAAACAATCACGTATAAAGTGATATTTGATGTCGATGTGTTTGGTTTTTAAGTGCTGGGCTGGGTTCTTAGTGACAGCTATGGCGGCAGTATTATCAACATAAATAGGAGTGTTAGAAAAATGTAACCCATAGTCCCTGAGTTGCTGTTGTATCCAGATGATTTGTGAACAGCAACTAGCAGCAAAAATGTATTCAGCTTCACATGTTGAAGTAGACACCAACATCTGCTTCTTGCACTGCCATGAAACTAAACGAGTCCCAAAGAACTGACATCCTGCCGATGTTGACTTGAAATCCTTTCTGCATCCGCCATAGTCTGAATCACTATATGCAGTAAGCTCAAAGTTATCATCATTAGGGTACCATAAGCCAAGATCCGGTGTACCCTTCAGATAACACATAATCCTCTTCACAGCAATTAGATGTGATACTTTTGGTTTGGACTGATAGCGAGTACACAAGCATGTGGCGAACATGATGTCTGGCCAAGAAGCAGTAAGATACATGAGAGACCCAATCATTCCTCGGTACAGAGTGGCATCGATTAACTCCCCCGTTTCGTCTGGTGTAATCTCGTGATTAAGAGCCAGTGGGGTACCAGCAGGTTTTGCATCTGACATACTGATTCGGCTCAGAATGTCACCAACGTATTTGGTCTGATGAATAAAGATCCCTGCCTCAGATTGATCCACCTACAACCCAAGGAAAAACTTTATCTCCCCCATTGAGCTCATTTCAAACTTGTCTTTCATGACCTTCTCAAATTCCTTGCACAGACTATCATTTATAGAACCAAAAATAATTTCGTCCACATAAACCTGCACCAAGAGTAAGTCACCATCCTTCTCTCGAATAAACAGTGTGCAGTCAACGACACCTCTTCTGAACCCATTCTTCAGAAGGTGAGTAGATATTGTCTCATACCAAGCTCGCGGAGCTTGATGCAATCGATATAAAGCCTTGTCTAGCTTGTAGACTTGGTCATGATGCAATGGATCCTCAAACCCGGGAGGTTGATTGACATACACTATTTCACTGATCACACCGTGAAGGAATGCACTCTTGACATCCGTTTGATAAACTTTGAATTTCTTGAAGGATGCATATGCCAAGAAGATACAGATTGCCTCAAGATGAGCAACCGGTGCAAACACTTCATTATAATCAAGTCCTTCAATCTGTATGAATCCTTGGGCCACCAGACGTGCTTTGTCTCGCACAATAATCCCATGATCATCTCTTTTGCAACGAAGAACCCATCTGGTGCCTATTACCTTTGCACCTTTCGGTTTGTCAACAAGTTGCCAAACACCTAATTTCTTGAATTGCATGAGTTTTTCTTGCATGGCATCAACCCATGATTCCTCTCTCAATGCTTTGGTGACTATGCACGGTTCAACCTGAGAGACGAAGCAAGAATGGGCACAGTAGTTCACATCAGCAAAGTCAAGAAAATCAGCAAGACCTCCTGATGATAGCTGATTTCTTGTCTTAACCCCATCAAGTGGACTTCCAATAATGTTCTCCTGAGAATGAATGCGATTGATTCTTCCAACAGGATGAGCAGGAACCTCAACCTGTGGATCAAGATTGTTCAGATTCAAGTCCTCAAGTCCAGGTACAATGTTGTCAACATTTGGTTCAAGGGCAGCTGGCTGAACTGGGTTATCCTCTGTGTCTGTGCTATCTTCATTTATCTGTACTGTGGGAATTAAAGCAGATGAAGGTTGCACAGGTTCATCAGGTGCATTATATGCATCATACATCATTTGAACATCAACAACTTCATCAGACTACATGGGAGGCATATTGAATGAGTCTAAAAGGTCTGAATAGTCAAACATCCAGTCTAGACCTTTTCCAGGTGGGGGCATATAGTGTCTCTGAACATCAACATGGTACCACTCCTCCATATTATGAGTTGATCTGTTGAAAACTCTTTTATTAAGAGTGTTGTACCCAAGAAAGTACCCTTCTTCCACCCTCTCATTGAACTTGCCATGCTCATGTTTCTTAAGCATCGTGCACGGCTCACCAAAAGGTTCAAGATACTTAAGATTAGGCTTTCTGTTATGTAGCAGCTCAAAGCAAGTCTTCCCATGTCTCTTAACTATCAATACCCGGTTCAGTGTGTAACAAGCGTTCGCCACAACTTCATTTCAGAACTGAACTGAACTAGAAGACATGAATCAGCAAGCATTTTCCTAGCAGCCTCAATCAAAGTTCTGTTCTTCTGCTCAGCAACACCATTCATTTGCGGGACATATGGAGCACTGAATTGTTGGATGATGCCACGTGCATTAGAAAAGTTCTCCATTTGTGATTCTTGAACTCTGTCCCGTTATCTATTCTGGGCATACAAATCTTGAGCTTATAAAGAAATTCAAGTGTGGTCACCAACACTTGAATGCACTCAAACGTTTCAGATTTCTCCTTTAGAAAGAAAATCGAAGAACATCTGGAATACTCATCAGTGATGACTAGACAATATTGATCTCCAGCTATAATCTTGCGGTTTACTGGACCAAATAAATCCATATGGAGAAGCTCAAGAGGAACAATGATTGAATGAAACTTTTTCAGCTTGTGAGACAGCTTGGTCTGCTTTCCTTTCTTGCACGAGACACAGATATCAGACAACTTAAAATTCTTCTGACTGACCCCCTCAAACAAAGTCATTGTGTACCAAATGGTTTATCTTGTGTAGACTCAAATGGTCCATCCTCTTATGAAAAAGAATAGAATATTTCTCAGTTGCCTTAGAGGAATAGTGACACCTTGCTTGAGTATGTAGCAGTTGGAGTCATCAAAAAGAACTTTGTACTGCTTGTCATAGATCTGTGACACTGAAAGAAGATTATTCCCCAACTGCTTGACATATCTGACTTTGTCAAAAGAAACATGGCCATTTGACAGAATACCCTATGCCGTAATGAACCCGCATTTATCACCAGCAAACGCTACATAACCACCTCGAATAGAATTGACATTAGTGAGCAGCGATATATCTCCATTCATGTGCCTAGAAGCCCCACTATCAACGATCCAAGGGCTATTAAGAGCATTTGTTGGGGCAACGTGCACAAACACAAACAATTAGTTCAACTTGGGAACCCAAGCCTTTACAGTCTTGGGTTGACCCAGTGATTCTTGGATCCAAACATTAATCCATTTACCATCGGGGGTTGCTTTGTTTGGAGTGTGTAACACTAAAGTCTCAGAAGACTTAACTTTCTAGATAGTGTTTTTACTGAAAGAGTTTTTCAAATAAATGGATGATGATGGCTTTGATTGATTGACATTAACCACCTTGGGAACATCCAAGTTCACCACTTTTCCTTTACCCTTATCCAATGGTTTACCATGATTTGGTTGTGTGGGTTTTCCAGACTTAACTTGTTTGACAACATGTTGATTTTGTTGTCTTGGTTGTGCTACCTTAGGTCTGATCAACTGAGGACAAAATCTGACAACGTGTCCAGGAGCACCGCACACAAAGCAAACTCTGTTATCTTTTTGATGAAAATGTTTGGGTTTTGAAAAAGACTGATTGTTTTGTTTAAAAACATTTGTTTTGGTCTTGTTCTGATTAAAACCCAAACCCTTTTTCCCATTAGAAACAAAATTGTCAATCTTATTAGACACACATGCTTCATTCTCTTTTAAAGCCTTCACAAAACCTAATTCTTGATAGATTTTTGAAGATGGAATTGGGTCACCTTTCATGACTGCAGGTGTCTGATTCTGAGCAACAATACCATCAGATGAATACTCAGATTCATCCTCAAAATCTGAGACCCAATCTTCAACAATTCCCTCCACAAAGGATTCCTCAGACAATGAGGAACCCTCATCGGTAATCATTCCAATAGGATCAATTACTAATGGAGTTTTAACTTGGAAATCTTTAACATCTTTGTCATTAGGTGAATTAACAAAAGTGTTTAAAATTGGTGGAGGACATTGTTGATAATTCACCTTTCCCTTATCCTTCAGATCAGTACCCTTCTGATCATGTGCTCAATGATATATGAGGAGCTTTCATAGCTCTTGAGCTTTTGAACTAAGGTCTCATAGTCACACTCGACTATGGGTAACTTCTTCTTTATCTCATTGATGGTATTGAGATAAGAAGTGATAGCATCTTACTTATTCAGCACAGCAATCTCAGCCTCATTCAATTGTCTGTTTAAAAGATCAATTTTAGCCTGAAAATCTTTTTCATTAGATTTTAAAACCTTGTTTGCCTCAATACATTGGTTGAGATCACTGATCAAGTCACCATTGTGCTTCTGATAAGCCAGGACCTTACTGTCAAGGTCAACACAATTAAAACATCTTGAATGAGAATAGGAACTGTCATCAAATACCTGATCTGACTATGAACTAGCAGCAGAAGTAGCAGATGTGTTCACCATGAAAGCAAACTGGGTAACTGGTTCTTCAAGATCAGCATCATAATCTGCTTGAGTGTTTGAGTATGAAATGCTTTCTGACTCTGAACCAGATGTTTCTTCTAGACTAATCTTTGCTTCTGCATAAGTGCTTTCTTCACTTGACTAATCAGTCTTCTGAATCTCAGCAAATACAAGCTTTATCCTGTCCTCCCTGATCAGGATTGAATCTAAAATCCCAATTCTCACCTTCATCCTGTTGCACCATCAATGCTTTGCTTGCATTTGAAGAACCAGCCTGAGCAGGAGAATGAATGGGTACAAGTCTTCTCTCTGGATTTGATGCAGAATATCTCTGATGTTGAAAAGGATTCTTGTTTCCTGACTTCTTTGGTTGTTTGCACTGTCTTGCAAAGTGTCCCTTCTCCCCACAATTGTAGCAAGTGACAGATGCCATGTATAAACCATACTTAGAATCCTTATTCAGGTTGATGTCTTTGCCAGTCCTTTTCACAAAATCCTTTGCTCTTCTCACAACACTAGCCAGAGCCCACATGATTTCAATCATCTCCATGTCATCTGGGTCAATCTGATAATAATCATCATTAGTCAAGTAAGGATTGCCAATCTGTCCTTCTACTAATCCATCATAGGAGCTAACAAGAGTAGACAGAAGACCCATATGCTCCTTTGCAACCTCTACAGTCACTTTATCAAAGTTATCTGTCTTTAGACTGGTGACTGATTGACTACTTTCTTTCTGAGAGCTGGAAGATGAAGATGGTTGACTGAAATGAATCTGATTGGAAGCTGGAGCTTCAGTAGCCTGAGAAACAAAAGCAGTCTTCAGTGGAGCATGAGAAGAGGCTCTCTCTACAATAGGAGTAGAATAATACAGTGAAGGGTCCTGAACTTGAGCTACTCTCTTCGCTTTCCAGTTGTTCTCAATTTCCTGCTCTTTCAAATTCTGGATGAAACCATTGATGCTCATATTTGCCATCATCTCATTCTGCTTTAAAACCATAAGAAATGACTCCCACTTTGGACGCAGAGCATCTGCTAAGCACTGAATCTTCTCCTGAGTTGTAGTCTTGACTTGATGATTAAACAGCTCACTCAGAAGATGGTAAAATCTTTCTATCAAATCATCCAATGACTCGTTTCCCACATACATGAAGCTGTTAAACTCCTTCCTTAAAGCTTTAGACTTGATGTTCTTCAATGCATTATTGCCTTCATATCTCTGCTGCAAAGCATCCCACAAAAACTTAGAACATGTGAATTGTCTGAACTGATGAAAGATATCAGTTGCAATGGACTGGGACATAATAGCATAGGCTTTCTTCTCATAGTCATATAGCTTCCTCTGTGGTTCAGTCATCCGTGTGACTTAAATTTGAGTCCCATCTTCATTCAGAGGTCTCAGATTACCACTCTCTATCATCATCCACAAGTTGGTATCAACTCAATTGATGTGAATTTCAAATCTGTATTTCCAGTGGGGATAATTATCTATTGAAAGCAGCTTGGGAGCTTTATTATAGTTCCCTGTCTTAGTCTCAGTGAGCAACAGTGTCTGAATACGATGATTCTGGTTCGCCATCGAAGCTAACTCCTCCATAAAGTCAAAATCAAAAGTGTCCAACACTTAGAAAATCTGAAAACTGGTGGGCCGAATGAATCAACTTGGGCCGAGTATTGGGGACCGAAAGAGAATGAAATTGGCGAATGTCCTGGTTCACTGAATGAAAATCTCAGAATAAGACAAGGCCGAACGAATGACTCTGGTGAATGAGAAGGCGACCGACTGGAGCTATTTGGCGAAAGAGTAGCCCGAAAGAAAGCTATTCGGCAAATGAGGCTTATTCGGCCGAAAGAGGGTGATTCGGGCGATCTATTCGGTCGGGTTGTTCATTCGGACTATCTGGGGTTTTCAGCTGCAAAAATCGCTATAACTTTCGATCTAGACCAAATCTAGGCACCAAATTTGGTACAGAACATGAAGACATGAATACCTACCAATTTGGATAAACTATTTGACAAAACAACCACAAAAACCTACAAATTTGTAATGAAACAGTAACTTGAAGGGTAAGGCACTTAGGGTTTTTGCAGATCTCGAACGAGCAATCAAAGATATGATGATTTGGAATGGAAATGGAACAGAATCAAGAGCCAAGGCTCTGATACAAATTTGTAGGACAAACTAGGAGTCCCGGAAACAACCATGTTCCAATGGAGATATGCTCGACAGCCTCTGGATTAGTGCGGAATCCTATTCCAGGGTTTTTCAATCGAAACCAACAGCACCCGTGGTGATTCGAAGGTGAAGGATGAACGTTTGATGCAAGATAGAACACCACTGGATTAGATTCAAACTTGGTGTAATGACCGGTTTTTAATAATGAATGTATTTTAAATAATCGTTAATTGAACGATTGTGATTGTCGTAATTTGAAAATATGTGAGAATTACGTCATCAATGGCAAGAGCACATGTGAGCGTTCTAGAAATCCATGTTGATTTGATGATTGTAATTATCATAAGTTGATAGTATGCAAAAAATGGTGAACGTAGGCGAAAACCGTGCGCGAAACGGAGTTACGGATTGTTCGGAATCGCGAAAACAAGATAAGATCAAAATTTTGACGAAATAGACCTGGGGCGGTACGCCCCGGGCCAAACCTCGATCTGCGGCGATGCGCCTGGCGTGTTAAGTCGGCAAAATTGTGTTTTAAGGATCAGATTTCTTCCAGAACGTATTTCTTTCTTCATTTTCGATCTTGTACGCCCAAGAACACTTCCAGACTCTATTTTCAGCCTCCAAACCCCATTTCGAAGCCTTTCAAATATCTGGATCGCACCCAGGAACGTTTCTGCAAGCTCTGATTGTTGTCCAAAGCGCAGAAATCCGTCAGATTAGGTAACGGTCCGTTTTATCCTGCTAGTTTAATATTGTGTGAATTAAATTTAGTTTTGTATGTAATACTATGATTATATTGATTATTGCCTAGTTGATAACTAGGGGTTGTTAGAAACGAAGAACTTGATATTTTGATGGTGAAATCTTCGTTTTGAAGCCGGGATAATGTCCGGTTGTTATGAAACCCATATCATGGTGTGATATCTAGTAGGATGGGTAGATTATGATTTTAAATGAAATATGGATTATGATCCATGGATTAAATATTGGTATGTGATGAATTGATGTTAAAATTATTAATAGTTATGATCATAAATGAATTTTTGAATAATAGAAATGATTAAAGATCGTAACTAATATAATGAACATCAATTAATTGATGAAATGCCTAGGAGAGGCATTAAATGTGATTAATTGTGATAAATTGACTTTGATCAAGTCAAACCAGTCAAGTGTGTTGAACTTTATTGTATGTGCTATATGTATTGAAATTAGTTGTATACATGTGAATACAACTAGGTATTGACGGTGAAAGTCAAGGGATAAGCCACAAAAGTGGAAACGAAGTTGTAGGAAGTGAACAACCGTATGCACCAGGTAAGTTACCCAACTTACTGTAAGATTACATATAAGCAGTAGAAAGAGTCTACTTTATTATGATGTATATATATTGATTGAGTAGTTTGACTTATTTAGTCAATCTGTATATTTGGTAGTACATCTATGATGAAAGAACTTGAGTGAAAGCATCATAGTATGAATTGGTAAATTGTTGAATACTTAATCATTAAAGAATGATTAATTGATTGATTTGAATGAATGTGCATAACTAAATTGGAACTAATTGAGTTAATAGACTCTAATGTATATATGTTAAGTTCCAATGTGTTTACGTCACGATTGAATTGAATATGCAACATAGATTGCATAAGAATAGTCGGATGAGCCGGTGTTTGAGTAAGTTATCCCACAACTATGACATCACATAATGAACATTGAATTTGTTGTTGAATAAATTGTATGATAAATATGATATTGGTGATAGGGGAAAGTTGAATAATAAAAGTTCAACAACCTATGATAAATCCAATATCTTGATGAATGAAAGTGTGGGAACTCTATGATGGAAGTACCGGTTGGTGAACATCATAGTAATTTGATTAAAATAATTTTGACTCCACAAATGTGTGGATAGCTAGAGGTGCTAGCAATTGTCTTAGATGGAAGTACCGGTGGGTGAACATCTTAAGACTTGAATTATTTATGACTCCACAATGGTGGATAGCCAGAGGTGCTGGCAATTGTCTTAGATGGAAGTACCGGTGGGTGAACATCTTAAGACTTAATATTTATGACTCCATAATAGTGGATAGCTATAGGTGCTAGCAATTGTCTTAGATGGAAGAACCGGTGGGTGAACATCTTAAGACTTAATATATGTATGATACCACATAATCCGGAAACTAAATTGTTGAAACCACAGGTATGTGGGTAATTAGTTAAGCCAATAAAATATATATATATATATATATAGTGTTTTAATTTAGCCAGAGGTGCTGGTGATAGAGTTAAATTAATCTAATATACTCATATTTGTGAAAATGTCCCATTAAGGGAAACAAATGCACAGTGTGTGTGGGGTGCAAGTTGATGTTGAAATATGATATATTACTATCTAAACATGATAAACATCCATATGATATATTTGTGTAAGTGTTAAAATGAGTTTTGGGAACTCCGGGGGGGGGGGGGGTACTTACTTAGTTCATATGAACTAATTGTGACTTTATATGTGATGTTACAGGTCAAAGATAGATATGCATCGGGTGATCAGATCGGGCATGTTTTAAAGTGGAATCAAGCGTTATGTAAAATCTTTGGTGGTATTAAACTTAAACACACTAGTTTTATTAATCATAAATGTAAATGTTATGAAATTAAGTGTGTTTAACTCATGAAATGGTAATTTCACGCTTCCGAACATAATTTTACGATAAAGTTTAATCTGGGACCTAAATTTTGACACGTGTATTCGTGTGAAAAGTTTGGATGTTACAAAGTTGGTATCAGAGCAATGGTTTGAGTGAATCAAGTGTGTCTGGATCTCAAACTCTTGTGCTCTTGATATGAAAACATAACGTTTGATTCGAAGATCCGATCATGATGCCGAATGTATGAAGTTAGCATATCTATGTCCTGTATTATAATTGTTAAATGTAATGTGAATCATTACATGTTAAGTGTGATTATGTGATTGATTATGTGAAACCGAAATCGATGTCTTGAGTATAAAATGAAAGAAGTAAGGGAGTGGGCATATAATGAATGAACTAGTACGTCTGGCCAACTTACTAGTGCAAACATGATATGAACAAGTTCTTATGGGAATCATTTTATACGTAGGCTATTGAAACTAGGTAAGGTGTTATGAGCTTAATGTGTTTATTACTTGTGCGTAATAGTGTTACCAATTCAAGAGAAATGAATTGGAAGATTAACGTGGAAAGACCTACATGAGTGTAGGCTATAACACTTGATGTGTTGGGGAAATTAATCCATTTGAACATGGAAAATGTTTTGGTGTGTATACATGAATTAAAAATGTATAATTTGACCGCTTAAGGCAGGATAGGGAAGAAGACTGTTTCCTAGAAAACCAACATATAATCAAGTCCCAAACTACGTTTGGAGTCAGAAAATTTGTCAGCAAACGCATCAACACGAGCCGTACTAACGAGTTTACTCAGAAGACAACTCCGTGTTGACGTAACCCGGTCAATATGACGTATGCTGGTAAAATAAATTAGCAGCAATTCCATATTACCGTAATGCAACCAATTCTGCAATTAGCTTTTAAAACAAATTTAAAAGCTAATTCCAGCTTTGGCGTAACCAAATGTGTCCACTTTCCGTTGTTGTGATCACCCAGTACTAACGCTATGAGATGTGTAACTTAATGTGTGTATATGTTTGTCCACAACTTTGATTGAATGCCATTTGATTTACCATGATTTGAACCTTGATTGAATTAAAGATGTGTCCTTTGTAATAACAAGGTTTATACTCGAAAGCACAAGTTTATATTAAAGGTTTATAAATTCATGATTTAAAAGTGTTTAGCATTTATAAAACCTTGTGTAAAGCTGATTAAAACAGATTAAAGAACCTAAAACCTTAGGTTTAACAGTTCCCTTGAAGACCTTTAAAACAATTGAGAGGTTCGTTCACCTCTCAGGTTCAGTTGTAAAACCATGGACTGATAGGTTCATCGCCTCTTTTGTTCGTACCGATTAAAACCGGAGGTTCGTTTGCCTCTTAGATTTGCTGGAACCTAAAGGCTCGTCTAGACACCTCTTTTTGGTTTGCCAGAACTTAGAGGTCACCTTTTTGTTTCCTTAGAGGTTTGTTTCCCTGCAGCTTCGTCTGAATAAAGGTTCGTTCCCTAGGTTCGCCATATGGTTCGTTTCCCTAGGTTCGTTCAGCTCTTCAGGTTCGCCTGAACCTAGAGGTTCGTTCACCTCTCAGGTTCGCCAGAACCTTTAGGTTCGTTGCCCTGCAGGTTCGTCTAAGGGAAGGTTCGTCGCCCCTGCAGGTTCACCTGAAAGGTTCGTGTAACATCTGTGCATATAGTCATAACAGTCATAAACAGTGTCAGTACAATGTGTATTTGATTCAGTATTTACAATGTGATTCAAGTGTTCATGATTGTGTTTGTGTGTTCTAGGATATTATTAAATTAGGAACAAGTATGTATTATTTATTTACTGTCGATTACGCTAGGCAAGAACAGTATAGTAAAACAGTGGTGGGCTGGAGTCAGATAAGGTAGGTTACTGGACTCTGGGGTATGCCCTATACATATACTGCGTTCGGTGTAATAGGATAGTGTTAGTGCGTAGTGTTATGGCGAATAGTATGACAAACAAATTAATCAGACAAGAATCGTAATACGTAAGCGAGACTGAGTATAATTATGGGTGACGATCTATAATAATACAAATGTTGAACTTATAATTACGAGTAAACGACTATAAATAAATAATACGACTGAAAAACGTACGCAATTTCGGGTATACACGTAATTGTAGTCGTTTAGCGGTCCGATTACGAACGAAATGTAAAAATAAGTAAAATATTTTATTTTACATTTTACAATTTTGAAACTTATCGAAAACAATGAAAAATATTAATTTCGTAATTGTATCGATACGCGCGTAAAAACACGCGAAACCGACACCGAGCGAGACCGAACACGCGGGGAAACACCCGGGGCATAAAAGCCCTTAATTCCCCTCATTTTCTTCATTTATTGCAGCCCCATCCTCTCTCTAGAACCAAACTCGTGAACCTTTCTCTCACTAGAACTCCAACCTTCCAACCTTCGTATCTCCTTCGTTTCTTGACGGATTTGAGTGATTCTTGAACCTACGTGAAGCCCTCGACGTCCTCTACACGGGAGTACAAAGGATCGGTGCTGATTCGAAGGAATTTGGTCAGAATCTTAGAGAGAAGTTTAGGATTTAAGGGTATTCTACTATTCATCATCTTCTTTTTTTTAAAACCGGGTTTTAACACACCATTTTAATTCCTACATGTTCTAAATGAGTTCACGCATGAAAAACCATTAGGAATCATCGTTTATTGTGGTTAAATTGTGATTTTTACAAGATTCGTAGCTGTATCCCGATCAGGCGAACCTGTTGCTTAGCCGAACTGTCACACCCCCTACGCAGCGTGCGGAATCCACAGCGCGGTGACGATCGATGGTTGAATCATGCACAAGTATTGAATAAGAACAACCACAATGCATTACTAAATTTCATATGTTTAGACCATTGTTTAGTTAGAGACATTGTATCTATCAACCAAAAGAATGACAACTACAGACCCAAAAATAGTGTTTACAAAATAAGACTTAAACAAGACAATTAAACAATTAGGATTAAGTGTGTTTCTAAATCCATCCTAGCTTGTTTCTTCATCTTGTTCTATCTTACAACGGTCTCCTTAGTTGTCCTTGAAGGTATACTAAACCTGATTACCTGAAACACGTGAAAAGTAACTGTCAACTACAAAAGTAGTTGGTGAGAACAATAGGTTTAACAAATAGTTATGGGTGACGATCCATAAAGATACGAATGTTGAACTTATAAATACGAGTAAACGATAATAAATAAATAATACGACCGAAAAACGTACGCGATTTTGGGTATACACGAAATTGTAGTTGTTTAACGGTCGGATTACGAACGAAATGTAAAAATAAGGAAAATAAATTATTTTACATTTTACAATTTTGAAACTCATCAAAAACAATGAAAAATATTAATTATGTGATCGTAACGACGCGTACGTAAAAATACGCGAAACCGACACCGAGCGAGACCGAAAACGCGGGGAAACACCCGGGGCATAAAAGCCCTTAATTACCCTCATTTTCCTCATTTATTTCAGCCAACCCCTCTCTCTAAACCCAAATTCACGAACCTATTCTCTCACTAGAAATCCAATCTTCAAACGCACGTATCTTGCTCGTTTCTTGACGGATTTGAGTGTTTTTGGTGTCCATGCGAAGCTCTTGACGTCCTCTACACGGAAGTACAAAAGATCTGAAGTTTTATCCGGCCAAAACAGAGGTATGAACAAAAGAAAATTCTGAAAATAGGGTTTTTGTTTGTGTGTGCTCGAACCTAGCTCCAACCGGTTTTAGAACCCTTGTAAAACGACCAGAAAACCACGAAAACCCTTTCTGGTACACTTCGAGGTGTAAACAAATTAGGTAAGAGGTCATATGGTGGGAATGATGGAGACTGAATACAGGTTCATGAGGGGTGACAAACGGCCGAACCCTCGTCCAACCTGCCGAGCCTTTTTGCTGAGCCACGAACCCACGATCTCACGAACCATTGGGACACGAACCTGTTGCCATGCTAGACGAACCCAGCACCCATGGCCGAACCATTCCCTTGCACGAACCTTCTGCGAACCATGGGGTGCGGCGAACCTAATCATGATGGCCGAACCTCATAATTGAAGTTATTCAGCCGAACCTTTCACTCTGAGCCGAACCCTACCTTCCATGGTCTTCAAATCCAGCCGAACCTTATCGATTGCCACCATGATCAACGAACCTTTGTTGACAAAACTGAGTCAGTCGAACGTATGCTTGGCCGAACCTGTAAGGTGGTTGCCGAACCTATGCACATGAAATCACCACCGAACCTAAGTGAGTTTCCCCGAACCCAACCCCGGCGAACCTAGAACAATCGAACCTAAGGGTTCGCTACCATCCTTGCAAATCGGTCGACAATATGCAGCTACCCTTTGTATCGGCCCAATAACAAATACATTGGCCCAATTGATTAGATAACTTAGGCCTAGTCCACAACCATTTGGCCCAAGCATTCGGATCATGTAATTATGTCTCGGCCCAATGTTGGCCCTATTGGCCCAATAACTATGACTTGGTCACACAACTCATACGGTTCACTTGGATTAATGGGATTGTTAATCGGGATCAAAACCTAATACAACTTAAAGTAATTAGGAGATCAAGTCATAAACACAAATGCTTTAAGCATTGTAACCTCTCTTTGAACCACATGTTGACCAAGGGTTTATCAAATTCACAAACACATGTTATTTTATGCATAATGAGTTTGTGCATAAAAGAACATAACACATTCTTTTGCATGAATCAATTATCGATCAAGTGACTCAATCATGATATTCAAATTCACACAACATTCTTAAACATGAGAACAAGTATTCAAGAGATAATCAAGATCATGATAAACCAAGTTAGTCAATCAATCACAGAGTACAATATCACAAATCTTATATTCTATGTATGATTACAATGATATAGGAACCAGTTAGAAGTCTTGTTTGCTACTTGCTACTTGTTATAGTTCAGAGTCTACTGCAGACAAGTGAGAACATTAGCCCCTCTTTTACTGTTTTACAACTGTTTTGGGGTGGAACATGTAATCAAATACTCTTATTACAATCATATTTCTTTATACAGGATTTATGATACTTTACAAGCATTACAGGTTCATTGTACAAATTCAATGGATTCATCAACTGTTGTAAAGGATTTAGCAATTTTCTTAAAGGATTTTATCAACTGTTAAACTTTTTCTACTAAAAAGATTTTATAAAGGTTCTTTAAGCTGTTCTATATCAGCTTTACACAAATGGTTTTATAAATGCTAAACACTTTTAAATAATGGGATTTATAAACTCTTTTACTATAAACTTATGCTTTCGATAAAAATAATATGTTATAAACCTTGTTATTACACAAAGACACTATCTTTAGTATTCAATCAAGGGTTTCAATACAAGGTTTTCAACCAATGGTTTTCATAGTGATGTTCAATCAAAGGATTTCAAATCATGTTAATCAAGCAAGGTTTTTCAAATCATGGTAAATCAAAGAAGGCATTCAATCAAAGGTTTCAAATCAATGTATTCAAAAGCATGGTGTTCATCGTTGTGAACAAACTTATACACATATTAACTGTTAGTGTGACATCACATAGCGTTAGTACGGGTGATCACACAAGGAAAAGCGGACACATTTGTTACACCAAAGCTGGAATTAGCTTTTAAATTTGTTTTAAAAGATAATTGCAGAATTGGTTGCATTACGGTAATATGAAATTGCTGCTAATTAAGTTTACCAGCATACGTCATATTGACCGGGTTACGTCAACACGGAGTTGTCTTCTGAGTAAACTCGTTAGTACAAGTCGTGTTGATGCATTTGCTGACTAATTTTCTGACTCCAAACGTAGTTTGGGACTTGATTATTTATTGGTTTTCTAGCAAACAGACTGATGACTGTTTGGACACATTATACATACTTGATGTTAGTTTGGGTTGCAACCATCCATGCATTTTTCAATTACAGTTTTTATACATATGCCTTACATTGCATATTCATATTTACAAATGTTAAACCTATTGTTCTCACCAACTACTTTTATAGTTGACAGTTACTTTTCACGTGTTTCAGGTAATCAGTTTTAGTATACCTTCAAGGACAACTAAGCAAACCGTTGTAAGATAGAACAAGATGAAGAAACAAGCTAGGATGGATTTAGAAACACACTTAATCCTAATTGTTTAATTGTCTTGTTTAAGTCTTATTTTGTAAACACTATTTTTGGTCTGTAGTTGTCATTCTTTTGGTTGATAGATACAATGTCTGTAACTAAACAATGGTCTAAACTTATGAAATTTAGTAATGCATTGTGGTTGTTCTTATACAATACTTGTGCATGATTCAACCATCGATCATCACCGCGCCGTGGATTCCGCACGCTGCGCAGGGGGTGTGACAGTTCGGCTGAGCAACAGGTTCGCCTGATCGGGATACAGCTACGAATCGTGTAAAAATCACAATTTAACCACAATAAACGATGATTCCTAATGGTTATTCATGCGTGAACTCATTTAGAACATGTAGGAATTAAAATGGTGTGTTAAAACCCGGTTTAAAAAAAGAAGAAGATGATGAATAGTAGAATACCCTTGAATCCGAAACTTCTCTCTAAGATTCTGACCAAATTCCTTCGAATCAGCACCGATCCTTTGTACTTCCGTGTAGAGGACATCGAGGGCTTCACGTAGGTTCAAGAATCACTCAAATCCGTCAAGAAACGAAGGAGATACGAAGCTTGGAAGGTTGGAGTTCTAGTGAGAGAAAGGTTCGCGAGTTTGGTTCTAAAGAGAGGATGGGGCTGCAATAAATGAAGAAAATGAGGGTAATTAAGGGCTTTTATGCCCCGGGTTTTCCCCGCGTGTTCGGTCTCGCTCGGTGTCGGTTTCACTTGTTTTTACGTGCGTATCGATACAATTACGAAATTAATATTTTTCATTGTTTTCGATAAGTTTCAAAATTGTAAAATGTAAAATAAAATATTTTACTTATTTTTACATTTCTTTCGTAATCCGACCGCTAAACGACTACAATTACGTGTATACCCGAAATTGCGTACGTTTTCAGTCGTATTATTTATTTATAGTCGTTACTCGTAATTATAAGTTCAACATTTGTATTATTATAGATCGTCACCCATAATTATACTCAGTCTCGCTTACGTATTACGATTCTTGTTTGATTAATTTGTTTGTCATACTATTCGTCATACACTACGCACTAACACTATCCCATTACACCGAAGCAGTATATGTATAGGGCATACCCCAGAGTCCAGCAACCTGCCTTATCTGACGCCAGCCCTCCACTGTTTCGATATAATACGATATTGTTCTTACCTAGCGTAATCGACAGTAAATAAATAATACATACTTGTTCCTAATTAAATAAAATCCTAGAACACACAAACACAATCATGAACACTTGAATCACATTGTAAATACTGAATCAAATACATATTGTACTAACACTGTTTATGACTGCTATGACTATATGCACAGATGTTACAGCTGGATTATCTCACAGGTTCACATGTGTATTTTCTTGAAAACTATAAACTTTTATAAACACTTGTAAACATTTTTTAAATATAAAACTTATGATTACTCACCAACTACTTCGTAGTTGACACTTGATTTTCTACATGTTTCAGGGAACATGATTACTGAAGACTAGTGTTTAGTTAATTTAGCTAATTTGTGTGTAAATTGTTGTAATTAAATCATGACGAACATGATTTGTGTGTAATTACTTTGGTTGACTTAATTGATATGTGATGATTTAATTAGATGCCCACGAGCTTATGAACAATCTACACATCCCTCGTGGCATCCCGACGTTTCCGCCATCGGTCGGGGTGTTACACGGATTAACCCTATAGGTATTGTTGTTGATTATATCATCGGAATAGTTTCCCAAATGATTTCTGGTCTAAGAATAGTTAATCCTTGTTATGGATCTCTTAG
Organism: Mikania micrantha; assembly: GCA_009363875.1. Taxonomy (NCBI): domain Eukaryota; kingdom Viridiplantae; phylum Streptophyta; class Magnoliopsida; order Asterales; family Asteraceae; genus Mikania; species Mikania micrantha. The sequence goes on from CM018685.1 coordinate 20,963,038, forward strand.
GTATTATGAAATATAGGAATGTTATATTCAAATGGGTTTCATATCTATATTCCATATACTAATCTGGCTGTTAATATGGAAATCAGATTTTTATTCCAATGATCACCCTAACTGTTGGTCATTAGCTTGGGAGCCCTTATGTTTGATCTAGCATTCCTAGGAATGAATAAGTCATCTATAACCGTTATCAAGATAAAATAGATTAAAGCTATTATGATTCAGGGAATGGTTTTATGATAATCGGGCAGCATGACAGATTAAAATAAATATATCACTGTTAACATTTAGATTTCTTTATTTCTCCCTATTCCTAGCCATCATCTAGGCAATAATCAACAACAATAACCTTTGCATTGTGCTCAAATAATAGATTCAATCCATACATTACACCCAAAAAAGTAGGAGAAATCGAATCGTTACCCGTCGGACGGATTTCGGTTGCAAAATGATGATTCCACGAAGTAGGTGTTTTGTAGAGATTTTGTTGTTGTTTGTGATGTAGAGACTATTCCTAGCCCGATTTTGTAGTTTCTTTGGATTAACTGCAGGGATTTGGGGTTGTAGGTTCATGCAGATTGACTATTTTGAGTGTAATTTCGAAATAAAAACTTGCATGAAGAATCTGATTGTTCTTGTAACTATATAATCGCCGACCCTTCGTTGCGTACCGCCAAGAGTGCCCAAGAGACCTTGTCGTACCACGAAGAAAACCGGAGATTTCAAATATTTTGGGCTTGTGGCGCACCGCCAAGAAGAACCAAAGAGTTCTTGGCATACCATGGCGAGTTTCGGACTTCAGGTGATTTTATTATATTCTAGTTTTCCCAATTCCAGGAGAATGCGAACTCATTTTTTCGCACCGTTTTCGTCCACATTTACGACTTCTCGATCATTTTCTCACCGTTGAAAATACAATCTTATCATCATAATTGATATAAAAATCAATTATAAATTGAACTTGTGACCTTGTTGGGAATAGCAAGCAGATAAAACCTAATTGTCATAGTTACTAACGTCGGTTTTCTCAAATTTCTCCAAGATTGCATTACTACTTATTGCCTTGACTCACAAAGGCAAAGATGCAAGTGGGAATCTATTCAAGGAATGCTTTTCAAACTTTAAAACATAAGTTATGTATTGCTCTAATTCTCATTCTACCCAATGGAAATGAGGATTTCATGGTTTATTGCGATGCGTCGAATCAAGGTCTTGGATGCTTTCTTAGGCAACGCGGAAAGGTGATTGTGTACGTATCAAGAAAAATTAAGATTCATGATAAAAACTACATGACTCATGATCTTGAACTTGGTGTTGTCATATTTGCTCTAAAGATTTGGTGGCACTATTTATATGGCACAAAATATAACCTTTATGAATATCCTAAAATGTAATGGTGTCTCAGTCGTAATAAAATAAAGTTTGATGACTATCTTGATCTTTATTCCTAAACGACAAACAAATGATTAAATATATATTAAGTTGGTCAAGGAAAATTTATTTAAATTTTAACACAAAACCATCTACAATTATATTAAAAGCTTGAATACATACATACATACATACATAAATACATACATACAGTAACAACTATGAAAATCCGATAAACTTAAGCATTTAATCATAAATTATATAATTAGGCCCGTTAAATCCCAATAAAGAAACTTAGGCCTAATTAAGCCCATTAAAGATCTTAATAAATTCAAAGTTCACATATTTAACCTAAAACACAAAGGATGCTAGTAAAAATCATATCACAAGCCATAATAGACACTTAATTGATAAACAAATACTATCAATAAACAGTTAACCTATAAATTATTATAAATAGATAGCAAAACTAAAACTTTGTATTCTAAGATGGAAACATGTTAATGTTATTATTAAATACTTGTTAAGGGTAAATACCTAGACAAACACTTGTTAGACAAGCATAGCTAGGTCAATAACAAACATAAATAAACACACATACACCCTTTTTATTTGTTTTAACATAACTGACAAACATACCTTAATAATAATAATAATAATAATAATAATAATAATAAAACAATACTAATTTAATTTTGAATGAATGGTATATGATTGCGATATGAAAGATGCAAGCGAAAACGATAAAAATCGTATTTAAAGTGCGCTTTCGGCTTTTACCATTTAAGTGAACTGATATTGTAATCGATGGCAAATGTTATAGGAAATAATGGAATACTAATTTTAGCATTATTGAAAGGCAAGAATAAAATTTGTAGCGTGAAAATATTAAAACAAGTGAAAGGCGTCGTATACGCGATATTAACACTTCTTAACGTAATTAATTAAACAAAATCGATTTTAATGGAAAAAATCACGCTTGATATTTCTTATTTATTTTAATAATATAGAACATTTTGGGTCCCAAGAATTTAAAACTGATAAAAAAATACAATCGCGAGACGAGTCGGTACGCGCTTAAACCTAGTTGCAACCCTAACTATAACAAGAATGGGCAAGCCCTTTCCTTTCTTTTTACCAGCCGACACACATTTGTGTGCAGCTGTTCAAAGACAACAGAAAGAGAGAGAGAGGGAGAGAGAGAGAGAGAGAGGGGGCAGCACATGGAGGAGCCACGATAGAGACATAGCAGGGCTACGACGGGGCCATGACAGCACAATAGGCGCCGTTCGCCGTCTACAACCTTTCATTCTTCATCACGCGAAGATCTCGACTAAAAAGGGGCCTAAAAGAGGTAAGAAACTGACGGCGGCTAGAGTTTCATCCCAAAAGGAGTAGCTAAGACGGGCTGAGCTTTCGTTTGGCTAGTTACCAAGTGGTCAAGCAGTAGTATGTTGACCCAAAAGGACATATGCAGGGGCGAAAATGGGTCAGGTCAAACCCTTCGCCCTTTGGTTAAGTCAACAGGAGACAGGGCTAGTTAAACCCGTTCAACTATTTCAACAGGATAAATCGAGTGCTCGATTTCATTCGTGATGTAAATATGAGTTTGGAAACACGTTTGTTGTGGAAAACATATAATCGGTTAATTTAACCGAGCTATATATGCGAACCGAACGAGTGGGAAGGTAAAACCGCCCAACATAAACTTTTAGTTGTGTGATTCATATACTGAACGTTATTTAAATTAGGTTGAGCTCATAATATATAAAAAGGCATAAGCAATCATAAAATACAAAGTGTTAATATTAATTTATAAGTCAAAAACTAATTATGGATAAGAGAACAACAACCCAAATGTAATAAAACGCTCATATCAATATAACGTGTTGGATGTTAAACGAGAAAATCAGAAAGGACTATGCTTATGTATATGTCACAACCTTATTTAATTAGTTACTTTTAAGTATATTTATTATCGAGAATTAAAATCTAAGATATTAAAAATAACGAAATTAAATAACTTGATTAACACGTCTAGTAACTATGTATTTTGAAGATATATTTGAGTATTTGAATATATAGGGAACACATGTACATGTGTATGTGTATGTAATGTGTATGTGTATGTTATGTGTATGTGTATGTACACACACGAATAAAAGAAGTTACATAGTTTAAAAGCATGAAACATTCATATTATTTTGGAAACATACATTTTAGGTGTAACTCTCGTTAAATTTCTGTAAATGATTCGTTGCTAATAGAGACAAACGGGCTAGGCCCAAATAAGCCCAGCAAGGCCCAACGACCCCATCCATAAAGATAAGCTCATTTAATTCTTAATCGACGAACTAAATATTATGGATTCATCCCGACATAAGATCTAATGTTGGAGTTGCAGGACAATTGTTGACTTGTCTGAACGGCAGGAGTAGTAATAGCAAACTTCTGGTCTTTCGCTTTCGACTGCTGCTTTTGGATGGGCTTGCTAGTTCAGTCTTGGCTTCTGTTGTGGCTTCTATAGTAGTTGTCCTTGTTTTAGTCTTCTTACACCCCTTTTGAGTAAGCGATCCTCCCTTCACGTGGTTAACCGTCAGTGTAGCAGCCAGGCGGATAGCAGCTTCAAGAGTGGTAGGGTTGCTACCAAAGACATTGTCTTGAATCTGCATGGGTAGCCCGCCAATATACTTCTCTATGGCTCTTTCTAATGGAGTCACAAGATGCGGTACCAATAACCTTAGCTCATGAAAGCGAAAGTTGCAGATGAAATTCTCTCCACATTCCTGCTTGAGTTCCTAGAACTCAGCCTCTATTTTCCTCACCTCGCTTCAAGGATAAAATTCCATAGTCATCAGAGTTTTGACCTCAGTGCATGCTAGTGCTAGGGCTGCATCAACTCCCCTAGTTCGCTTCTCGCCATTCCACCAAGTTAGTGCTTTCCTTTGGAAAACACTAGTCGCATAGCGCACGTTCAAATTCTTAGGGCAGTCATTGTTAATGAAAATATTTTCAATACTTTCAAGCCACTGCAGCAGACCAGTGGCCCTTTCTGCACCCGTGAACTTAGTCGGGTTGCAGGAGTTGAAGTGTTTGAAAGTGCAAACAGGCGGTTGCACCTCCCTTGTTCTGGTTGACTGTCTAATTTGCTTGGTTCAGCTGGTTCACCAACCTTGTGATAAGGGTTGCAAACTCTTGCATGCAAGTGTTGGCATTGTTGTTAGCATTGTTGGTGGTGTTGTTCCTATTGTTGTTACAGCGACGTGACGTCATGTTTCTACAAGGATAAGAAAGAAACATTTAATCACGTACAACACATAGGAATCAAGGCAAAGTCACATCATCTTAGATGAAGTCCTTAATATGGTCAACTATCCTACACACTAATCAATATCCTATCTTTATCTATACTATATATCTGAAATTTCCAAATTATTTTCCCTCATTCCAACACTAACAACCTGTCAATGCAATGTAACTGGAATATATATTAGGCATACATAGACTTTACCACAGTCGCATCATCTGCCGTCCCACCACTTTTACAGTGCACCACGATTATGCCCTTGTTAGGGATTAAGGTACAACATATGTTTTCCAAGAGTTTTACCCCACAATCTTATTCTATCAAGAATAAATATGATTGGAGTATGCCTAAGTTCTTTTGGCGTCTAGCTTCACCTAATGTCTAAGTTCACCGGATATCTAGGTTCACCTATTATCTAAGTTCACCTAATGTTTAAGGTCACCTGACATTTAGGTTCCCCTATGTCAAAGTTCACTAAATGTTCAGGCCTATGCCTCAAAATGTTCATAAAGTGTATTCATCAATGTGTATATATGTCCTCCAAATGTATCCAACCAATAGTTTCCAACGAATCATTCCCAACATTCCTATTTAATTTCCCTAATTCCCGACACTGACACACCCCCAATATACTACAAATGTTTTATGTATAGGACATACTGTAGGACCAACTAGGAGCCCGGAAACAACCCGGTTCCAATGGAGATCTGCTCGACAGCCTCTGGAATAGTGCAGAATCCTATTCAAGGGTTTTCCAATCGAAACCAACATCACCCTTGGTAATCCAAAGGTGAAGGATGAACGTTTGATGCAAGATAGAACACCATGGGATTAGAATCAAACATGGACATGCAAGAACCGCTCAAAACTTCTAGGGTTTGACACTAGAGTGCTCTGGGAAGAATGAGGGCTCGGGAAAGTTAAGTTAGAATCTGTTTGAACTAGTATATATAGACTGTACTCATTCGGCCGAATGAGTGGCCGAAACAACTCATTCGGCGAATGACTCAGCCTAATGAGCTTGGTTGTAACACCAGTGCCGGAAACGTCACCGGAACAGTGATCTCTACAGTACATGAACATTAAATCAGATACGTATTTCAGTTATCATTCATACATCATTGTCAATTCATGTATCATAGCACAGTTCAGATTCAGTTCAGAACATCAAAGCTCAGAATTATGGTTCATTAGTCAGATATTTATCTGACGATACAGAACCATCATGTGATTATGTATTAGGATTTTATTAGGTATAAACGTATGTGAGGCTTTACTAAACAAAACAATATGGATGTTGTTACGTGAATGCTAAACCGACGGATTATTCGTATAGGTGACGATCTGTACGAATAAATCTGGAAGTTTAACGTTCCGAATGATATCCAATAATTAGAAAACAATATTGAAAAGTATAGTTATCGTCGTGTTCGTACAGATGACGATCCGAATGAATACGCGCGATAACCGTATGATTCGATTTTGAACAGTAAATTAATTATTTCTGAAAATTTAAAATAAACAGAAGATATTTAGTTAATTTATTAGGAATCACAATCTAAAATAATATTGTAAATTCTATTTTAGAAACCGAGTCGTTTCGTTACGAAAAATGAAACGAAACCGACACTTTTTACGCGAAACCGAGCAACCAAAACGAACCCGAACTCACCCAGGGTATAAAAACCCGGAATGAGTCTCCTTCCTCATTCAACCTCTTCATTCTCTCTCTCTAAAACCCACCCACCGCCACTTTCTCTCTCTAAGAACCCACCACTTTCTCTCTAAGATTTCTTCTTCATTTCTTCATGAAATCGAGCCATTTTGGTGTCTAAACAACCACCACAACTTGTAGAACACGAAAGTACAACCGATCTAAGCTTTGAACCAGTGGAATCGAGGTTAAAACGAGTTTTCTTTTCGGTTTTTAAGGTTTTCAAAACCCTAATTTCGCACCTCCTTACAAACCGGTTCTAGGACCTTGAAACCTTAGGGAAACTCACTAAACTACACCTAGAGTGATGTAAGAACATGGGATAGTGATTGGGTAGTCGTTTACTTCGAAAAAGAAGGGGCTGCACCAAAACCCTCGAACGGCCGAATGGCCATGTTCATCAGATAGGCCGAATGGCCCCATTCGAGACACATTCGCCGAATGGACTTGGGCCACATTCGGTCGACTGGGTCCCATTCGCCACAAGCTTCATTCGACAGCTCAATCCCTTTCACCAACCATTCCTTCGGCCAGTCTTCATTCACCCGAACGATGCTCTCTTCGGGCAGGGCTCATGCGGCTCTCATTCGGCAGGCCACTCCTTCGGTCGGCACTCTTCATTCGACCATCACATCCCCTTCGGCCATGATACCCTATTCGGCCTCTCATTCGCAGAAAACTCTATACGGCCACCACCTAGTCGGGCAAATCTATTCGATCGGGTGGAGTTTGATTCGGCCAACTTGTTTAGGTCATGTCCCTCTCGGATAAGTGGTTGAGGTTAGGACCATCAATTAAGGTTAAGGAACATGGGATGCATAATGGGCCATGTGATAACATGCAAGCATGAAGGTGTGTGTGTGCATGGGAATAGTCTAAGGGTTCATTCCATGCAACCATCTTAATGAACTAGGGTTCCTTGAATCATCATGAAGTCATTCATATAGTGATGAGTTACATACATGGGAATTCATCATGGGTGGGTACATGGGAAACAATAAGGTTTCATGGCACGCACTTAAGAAGGTGAAATTTAAGAAACAAACATGGAACTAACAAGGAATCAAGAATCGGAAATTTTAATAACAATAGCTTTCTTGAAACACATTATATTCCAGACAAGAGTTTTAGTATCATTGGATGCTCAAAACCTACAGGGGAATCTATTGAGAATCAAAGTCTAATCAACGGGCCTGGGGATGGCCCAAGGGGCTTAACATAAGCTCATCATATGTTAAACAATCTTCTATTTAAATTAATTATGCTTTTAATAAAAGAAATTAAATAGTAAGCTTTAATTAATAATTTAAATGATTTATAAATAAATGATTTTAACTTAGAGTTTAACCTAAAATAAATTAACTTAAAAATGTTCAATTAAAGGTTTGAATAGTAATTAGAATAAACCTTAATCATCTAGGGTTTAGTAGTTAATAAGATTGGGACAGGTGTCTATTACGGGTAATACAATTAGACTAGTTAGGAGAAATCCTAGAAACACTTTAGTAATGTAGGACACTTAGTTGCACACCGAGACCAAACCCTAGTTACGACAACTATCATACATACTTATCGTATTCGGATTCTTTAAAACAACTCAGGTACTGAAGATACTTAGGTTACAACAATCAAAGAGTGCGCATATCCTTTGTGGTTCATTTGCACGGCAACACAGGTGAGTTCATTGCCCCTTTTCTAAACATTTTTGTTTTCAAACACGGCGCTGAGAAGCATGCGTAAACTGTTTTCATTAAATTGTTTACTTAAATGCTTTTATTTATTATATGTTTTACATATATATGTTTGTTGATACTCCTAGACTCTTGTCTAGGTAATTATTGAACATATCAAATTATCAAGTTCATTAAATTACTCTTATGAGTAATACTTTAAATCTAAACTCTAAATAAACCCTTACTCCATCAAGCTCAAATTCAAGAACCTAAATTCAAAGTGAAATCAAAAGAACCAAAGCCAAAGATCAAATGCAATGGAATCTAATCCTGTGTGTGATCAGTAAACTCAGGATCCTAATCATGAATCTTTAATCATTGTGAAATCATGGAAATTCAAAAGATCAAATCAAGGAACTCAAGAAATCAGAAATCATAGATGTGTGTAAGTCATTGAATAATGAAATCATTAAAATTTAATGAAATCATTAATACTTGAGTTAAGATGTCTGTTGTATAGGGAATCAAGACACCGTGTAACACACATAAAGTCCCTTCATAAATAGTAGACTCTAGTAGTCAGACTATTCAGGCAATTACGTGAACGATCAAATGAAATCAATATCAAAAATCAAGAGAACCATTGACGATCAAGGACGAACAAGAACAATCAAGTATCAAAGGATATCCTTAAAGTCCCCGCATGTACAGAAGACCATTGGGTCAAGCTGTAAGGGCAAAACATTAAAATCCCGGTCAGTTCAGGTATACTCCTTGTGAGTTATGCCTGGCATGGGTCACGTGTGAGAGGTTACAACTTGGACAACCACCAACAACTAAGTCTAATTGATTGAGTCAAACAAGGCCCAATCATCATGTCTTAGTTGTATGTAAATGTTATTTATTTATTCATTTAAACATTTAACATTTTATTTCTGTAATTGCTTTTGGGGAATCATGAAGACATGGTGAACCCAGGAAATCGGTTTTTTTTCAAATTATGGAAATTAAGTCTTTTAACATAGAAGTGAGTGATAGGTAAGACGCTTAATTATCATTAAGATCAATGTCCTATGCAGCTTAGTATGTGGTGGGACGGCGTCTGGGTAGGTCGTAGGCTCGACTCAGGGGTATGTCCTATATATAAGCATACCGAGCTGGATGATACAGGTGATGTTAATGAGATTAAGGTTGTTACCTAGGGGGAAACATAAACATTTTTGGGTTGATAACATAAACGGTTAAACAGGGTGTTTCAGATCTCAGACGATCACAGAAGAGAATGGTAGGTAAAATGCTTAATTATCATTAACAACAATGTCCTATGTGACTTAGTATGTGGTGGGACGGCGTCTGGGCGGGTCGTAGGCTCGACTCAGGGGTATGCCCTATATATAAGCATACCAAGTTGGATGATACAGGTGTTGATAATGAGGTTAAGGTTTTACCTAAAAGGTTTACAAAACTATTTTCAAATACCAAAATCATATGAACTCACCAACCATTGTGTTGACTTTGTTTTATTTTCATGCTTTCTCAGATGACGAACAGGATTAAGCTAGGGATTTGGATTGCATGCTAGGATGCTCAGTTAGAGGACCTAGTAGTTTTGGAAAGCACATCTTTTGTTGATCATTGTGAATCATTTTTGAGATCTTGTACTAATACAAGATAGTGAACTTATGATTCATTTTGGAAATGTTTACTTGGTTAAATTATCAGACATTGATATTGTAATTTAACTTTGTAGATTTTAGTTAAATGTTTCTTGTGCTTTAGATATTCTTAACATTGATGCTGTGTAAACAATCTGATCATCACGATTATCATCCACGATATCGCGCCTCAGGAACTTTCCGCCCGACGGGGACTCCGATCCAACCCCGCCGGCTCGGGGTGTGACATTGGTCCACCGAGTGAGTCATGCAGATGACTCATTCGATCGCCCTAGTCATTCTGTAGGCGTTCATTTGGCCGAATGACTTCATTCTTAGAGACATTCGCCCGAATGGGTCTATAAGACATATTAAATCAAAGTGAAACATAATCAAACACATTTAAACTAAAATAAACATTAAGAACAATATAGAAATACTGATTTCATTAATGACATAAACTTTATACATCAAAAGATCATACAAAACTGAACTAGGGACATTTCGTGCACCAACATACTCCCCCTTGGACCTAGTTCTTCATTTTGCAGCATCCGTCTTGAAATGCTTGTCTGAGATGGCTTTCCAGGCTGATTCAGGAATCCTGAAAATAATACAGATCTGGATCACCCTCATATATTGCAATGCGTGCTCCATATCTTCCACATCAAAGAAAATCTGGTGTCTATAAACATCTTTGACATCGCTGTGTGATAGATTCGTCAACCACATCGGGTCAAAGATACGTTCAGTCTCCCACTTCTTGTCTTTGCAGAGTGCTATCACAGCCTCTCCAGTACGTCCATCATAATACCACCATCAAAAGCCTTCCAAAAAGTCTTGACGCATCTTCCTTAAAGGAATCTTCTTCATGACTTTTGGAGGTAGCCACTTTAGGATGACTTTATTCCTGCGGGTATTTGCATTTATCTCTGGCATGTAGTATCTCTCTGGTTCCTAGGGTTTGAAGTTAACCCATCTCTTCCTATACTCATACTGAATCTGTCGAGAAAACCAAGCAGACATCCCCGAATCCGAACTGTATAGCATCTTCAAACGTGTGAGCTGATTGATTTCAAAGTCTGGCAACGTCTTGAAGTCATGGTGGTGCTTGAAGTACTGAATTCCTCGTTCACTCTTGACAGCATAACCCTGTAGATCATGAAAGTATGCCCAGCTAAGAATCTGACCTCCAGTCTTGTAGCCTTTGGTCCTATAGACTTTACTGTGAGTAGCTGGCATCTTCACAATGCTTTCTTTCTTCAATATCTCCCAATATGCCCTCCATTCTTCCTTTCTCTGTTGAATGTCTTCTGCTGAAGACTCACCACCATTGACCTTTTCTTCAACATTTCTGTAATGTTCCTCTTCAGTGGCTTGGCCAAAAAGGTCAGTAAATGTAGGTAGCTCTTCCTCAGCTGAAGTGTACTTTGTAGTCTCTTCCTCAGTGATGTCCTCCAAGATAACCTCATCAATGTCATCAAAAATCTCAGGAGAAGGTACATCAGAAACAGGAGCTGAGGTGTCATCAATCACAACCTCGTAAGGATTCAACCTGAACAACTCCGCAATCTGCTCCTTGGTTAAGCAGTGAATAATCTCTCCATCTTCCTTATCATAGCTGATTGAGTGCTATATAATACCTTGAGCGTCTAAGATCATAGACAATGTCTCATCCAGTCGACGTCTCAAAGGCACAGCTTCTACTTCCTCAGTAGCTTTTGGATCATCTGTCTGAGTAGGAGGATGTGGAGGAGGAGCCTTAGCACCTTTGTCTTGGTTCGGATTTCCATGGGAGGGGACTGTTCAGCTGCTGCACCTGATGAACTAGCAGACCCACTCCCAGAACCATCATCAGAATCATCACCTTTCTCTGAGTCTTCATAATCTACTTTCTCCTCATCAGACTCCTCTTCTTCTTCTTTTCTTCATCTTTGTCTTCATCTAAATTGTAACATCAGTGCCGGAACCGTCACCGGAACAGTGATCTCTACAGTACATGAACAGTAAAACAGGTACGGATCATATACATTTCAGTACTTTTCATATTCATATCATTTATCATTATCATAGTGAGTTGTAGTAGAACAGTTTCAGAAACATTTAACAGAAACACAGTTCAGAACAATGGTTCTTGAGCCGGATAATTATCTGGCAATACAGAACCATCATGAGATTATTTGCTTAGGACTTATTATGTATAAACGTATGTGAGACTTTACAGAACAAAACACACGAATGTTGCTATGTGAATGCTAAATTTACGGGTTATTCGTATAGGTGACGATCTGTACGAATAAATCTGAAAGTTTAACGTTCTGAGTGATGTTCTTAAATTAGAAAACAAGATTGAAAAGTATAGTTATCGTCGTGTTCGTACGGGTGACGATTCGAACGAATACGCGCGACGACCGTACATTTCGATTTAAACAGTTAATTTTGTTTTAAATTTTTAATAAATAAGATGATATTAGTTAATTTATTAGGAATTACAACCTTGAATAATTAAAAGATTTCTAATTTTATAACCGTGTCGTTTCGTCGCGTAAACTACGCGACACGACATAATACGCGAAACCGAACGAGACCGATCAACCGGGTGTGGTGAAGCATTTATTATGGCAATTAAATGCCATAATCATCATCACCAACCTCACATCTCTCTCTCAATCTCGTCTCTCTCTCTCTACAAATATTCAACATCTCTCTAAGATTTCTCAACCATCTTGCATCGGATTCAAGTGATTCTCGGTTCAAAACGACCACTACACGACGTAGATCAAGGAAGTACAAGTATTTCGAGATTTCATCCACGAAATTGGAGGTAAACACCCATTTTAAATTCGGTTTTAGAGGGTTTTTCTTGAATACATATGGTTTTGATGTTATGACCGAATTGGAGCACTTAGAACACTTAGACGAGGGTGTATACATGTTTAGGTATTGTTAGAAATGTGATTATAACAAATTGTAGCTGCAAATCAAAGAAGAAATGTGCAGGTTCGTGGAACAAAGGGCTGATCGAAGGAGACAGGTTCGCTGGCCGAACCCTACACGAACCACACAATCCAGCCGAACCCTGCAACCCTAGTCTGCAACGAACCCTGCACCAAGCCTGTAGCGAACCTGTAAAGTTCTGACCCACGAACCCTCAATGGCCGAACCCTGTGGCGACGAACCCTCTTCGGCCGAACCTTAGTCAGTCACCGAACCATAAGACAATGCAACGAACCATGGCCATGCAGACTTGAATAGTTACGAACCATCTGTTATTAGCCGAACCCTATATGTTGCCAACTTAGCCGAACTATGAACCGAACCCTAAAGGTTCGTTGAATTCAAAGTGTTAGCCGAACCTTTGGTCACTACCCAACAAGGTTCGCTGCCATGTAGGGGTATTCGGACCAAAATGTTATAAAACCTAGATTATCATGATGCATGGAGATCTAAGAACAATAGAACAAGTGTAAACGATCTAGGGAATGTTAGTTGGTCTTAAAAACCTAAGTATCATGAGAAATCAAGCTCATAATGGACATGCATGCATGGAATACACTATGTGAATGCATGGGAATTCACGTAGGCTATGCATGAAATAAACAACTTGGAATTTTGCATGGGATGTAATTGAGTTCATCACATGTCTAACATTATAGACTTCAAGTAATGAGATTTCATTAAAAAGAAGTTGGTAAATCAATTAGAAGTCAAGTATTGTCAATTGGGCTTAAATGGGCCCAATGGGACTTGATTAAGTCCATCACATGTTAAACGAGTAATGAAATTTAATAATTTTTCTAAAATCTTGTTTAATTTGAAATCATAAATGGCATTGATTCCTTTAAGTTTACTTGATTATAAAAGTATTGTAATGTTAGGTTTAAAGACTTGTTTGATTTAAATTACTTACTTGAATTGATTGATTGGGAACTTGTTATAAAATAGACGAATTAATTGTCTGGAATTGTTTTAAAAACAAAGGAAACTCTGCCGAAATTTTCTAAAATTTTAAGGTAACTAAGTAACTAAATTATGGGATTGGGGATCAAAAAGGGTAACTAAGATAGGTTAGATCTTAGATATACCTAGTACTAAGACACTTAGTTGCACACACAACAAGACTCAAGGTCTTAGGCACAACGACTACTACGCGTACTTATTACATTCGAATTCTTATAAAATAACTCAGGAACCGAAGAAACTTAGCTTACAACAAGAGCGCGCATTTTGTATTTGATCATTGACATAGCAGCACAGGTGAGTTCATTGCCCCTTTTCTAACATTTTGTTTTAAAACGCGGGGCTGAGAAGCATGCGTAAACTGTTTATTAAATTGTTTACTTAAATGCTTTTAATTTTATATGTTTACATATATAAATGATATCCTAGACCATGTCTAGGAAGATTTAATGCAGGTTTATTAACTGATTTACTTATATATTAAGTGAATAATCAAGTTAAACTTGACTTTTCAACCAGTCAAAACATTTCAAACAAATCAAATCAATTATTTTGACAAAACAAAGGGTGTGAGTTCAAGGGATCAAAACAAACATTTTGACAAAACAAGTGGGTGAGTTCAATGGATCAAGACAAACATTTTGACAAAACAAGTGGGTGAATTCAAGGGATCAAATCAAACATTTTGACAAAACAAGTGTGGGACATCAAGACATCAACAAAACAATCTTTGCAAAGACAACATTCAATGTTCTACAAACCAAGTGTTTGTTGAACAATGAATCAAGTGTACTACCGATCAATGAATCTTGTATTCTGTGATCAACACATCAAGTACATCTTGTGACAGAATCAGACAATCATTTTTAAGGGAAAATCTGGGAAATATCAGAGATAGCATACGCCAAAAACATTGACGAAACATAAAATCCTGCATTTCAAGAAGTCCTAGCTAGACCGTTTGACTTGTAGGTCGTATGTTTGAGGATATTTACAGTTTCCCTAACTACTAAGTACCTAGATTGACAGACTAGTCTACTCGAGTATGACCATAGGCCCCAATCATAAGGACTTAGATTTTATTAAATGTTTATTACTTGATTAATTAAGCATTTATAACTGTTTATACAATTGTGTGGTTGATCATATTTTGTGATGAACTTATGAAATCAACAGTGGATTTCAAATGATTGTAATTACAGGGACGACAAACAGAAGAATCATTGGGTTAAAGGTAGGGGTAAAATGCTTAATTATCATTAACAACAATGTCCTATGCGGATTAGTATGTGGTGGGACGGCGTCTGGGCGGGGTTGTAGCCTCGACTCAGGGGTATGCCCTATATATAAGCATACCGATCTGGATGATACATGTGATGTTAATGAGATTAAGGTTGTTACCCGTGGGATAAACAAAGGTTTTGTGAGAACATTTGAGTCATTGTAAACAAGAGTGTGTGTGATAGGTAAAGATGCTTAATTATCATTAACAACAATGTCCTATGCGGATTAGTATGTGGTGGGACGGCGTCTGGGCGGGGTTGTAGCCTCGACTCAGGGGTATGCCCTATACATAAGCATACCGATCTGGATGATACATGTGGAGTTAATGAGGTTAGGGTCTTTACCAAAGGAGGTTTTCAAATCATTTTCAAATCATTTTCAAATACTAAACAATATGAACTCACCAACCATGTGTTGACCTTTATTTTTGCATGACTTCTCAGGTGACGAACAGGTCAATTAGGAAGTCATTTCTTTTGGACTAGGACTTCAGATAGAAGACTAGTATTTTGGACCTGCATACTTTTGAAGACATCATGATATAAATTATTTTGTATATCTTGTGTAAATACAAGATAGTCATTTATTGATGTTTTACAATAGATTTACATTGTTAAATTATAAACGTTACTGCTGTAATTTAACTTTGTAATTCTATTTTAATTAGCATTTCTCATTTATATCATGTGCAATGTAACAATCTGATCACTCCTGATTATCACTCCCGATATCGCGCCCCGGGAACCTTCCGCCCGTCGGGGAAACTCGATCCTACCCCGCCGGCTCGGGGTGTGACATAAATCATCGGAGAGAGCCTCAGTACCCTCTATCATGGTAGTACCCTCCCTAAGACTCTCTACCTGCTCTGTAAGTCTGGCATTCTCTGCTTCAAGAGTTAGGATCCGGTCACTAAAACCAGCTGCAGTCAAGGCCAGCTGATTATGCTCATCAATATATTTGAGCAAATGCTCCTCCTGTTGAGCAGATCTAGCCCGCAAATCTGCACGCTGGTCAGCAGCCTGAAGTAATAGGGCATCTTGCTCACTGACCCTCAGCGTGAGTTGGACAATAGTCTCCTCCTGTTGATGGTTCTTCTCCATCAACCTAAGTAACAAACTGTTTAGTGTACTGAGCTGCTCAGTCACTGAAACACTAGGTATAATCGTATCGGCTCGTGTGAAGGAGGGACCAACATAAGAAGTAGTGTAGATGGGAGCAAGAACACCAGAGGATGTCAGAGGAGAAACTATAGTACGTGTAGGAACAGCCAGTGACCTGGTCAGTGAAGAAACTGTAACTGTTGTAGCTGATGTAACAGTGGTTGCTGCAACAGTTGACAATTCTGGTCTCCTTTGCAGGACAAACTTTGTCCTTCTTCTCTTGCTGGAGGGAGATGATGTGGCATGAATAATAGAAGCAGCAACAGTCACAGCTGCAGTGGATGTAGCAGTATAGGTACATGGAGGAGGAGGAGCAAACTCAGGAATAAATGAAGGATCCCTGATCTCCTCAAGCTCAGTCTCAATAGGTCTCCTCCTCCTCTTCACCAGCCTAGTACCCACCATGACATTCTCAAACTCATCAGGAGTATCCTCAAAGCCTGAGGTGTCAGAGCCTTCTTTACCTTCAGTCAACCGAAAGAATCTCGTTCGGCCGTATGGCCTCCTTCTGTTGCAACACTCATTCGGTCGGCCCTTAACTTCCGAATGGGCTTCATTCGTTCGGCCGACAGATTTGAAAATTCCAAGTTCACGAATCATCACCACAGACCACAAAAACTATACCAAAACATTTAGAAACGACCGATTAAGGTTTTTAGAAAAGGTCTTATGTCATTTTATGTTCGATTTGTCCCTTTAATAAGTGGCGAAAATTATGAGCTCTAAATCCCTAATCTATATGTTGTTCACATTGAATCCATGGATGAAAGTTGCTGATATCAGTCCCAATGTTACCTGTGACAATCACAAGATGAAATATCAGCAAAAGAAGTGGTTTGATCCAAGAAAAATCGATGAACAGCAGAAAAGGTGTGTTTCGGCCGAAAGGAACACACAGTTGGGCGAGAGAAAGAGTTTGGGAGAATGAAGTGCTTCGGCCGAAAGAGACATATAAATAGGAATCTTCATTCAGCGAATGACTCAATCGAATGAATTGATACGCTCCACTTTCATTCGGCCGAATGAGCCCTTTAATTTCATTTGGCGAATGAAACAACCGACTGAATTACTTCGGCCCAGGTTGATTCGGCCAAAAGACTCATTCGCTGGAATGATGTCATTCGGTCGAATGACCTATTCTCCTTGTTCATTCGCATGAATGAAAACTTGGCACTAACCAAACACAATTTAGTTTCAAACTTTATCATTTTGATCAGTTAAATAGATGCCATTATGAAGGATAGTCTGGTGGTGGTGGATTCAAAGATGATTGAACATCCGAACATACAAATGATCATCTAAAACAAATTTGAAAATATAAAAATCTTTTTGTATTTTTCTGAAACAAAATACGACTGTACAACTTAACAACTAATCAACAAAGAAACACATATTTCTGTGAGAAGTCTATCAAGAAACTAACACGTACACCTAATCATATCAAATTAGCATTACCGAATGTTTCACTTCAAACACATTTGTCTTGTGATATGATTTCTGATATACTTGTCCACTTTAAGCCTGACAATACATCACTTTTAAACAAATTTGATGATTACTTATGATTTCTGACTAAGTTACCCATTTTATTTAACCAATAATGATCAAAACCAGTTTTTAACTCATCTCTGCATAACTTAGTACCTAAAACCATAAATTCCATAAGGTTCCAATTTTATTATCTTTTTGTATTTTTCTATTTGAATTGTCTCTCATGTTCAACACATTCTCATGGACGGCTTCACCTAGGTTTTTACAAAGCAATATGGCACGTATACATAATTATGTTGACACGATTAACTTGTTTTATCCAAATGGACGGCTTCAGCTAGGTCTTTACAAAGAAATATGGCACGCATATGGAATCGAACTTATTTTATTTTTGTATTTTTCAAGCTTAATACCAGCTTGATTTATTTTTATTTTCTTGTGATTCAATCATTCTCATCTGAATGGACGGCTTCAGCTATGTCTTTACAAAGCAATATGGCACGTGTACAGTTTATGCATTCACATTAGTTTTTAAGACATGATAGGTTAACACATCAATTTCTCAATTAAGACATGGCAGGTGTATGCCTGATTTGAGTCAAAAACTATTTATCACTTAACTAGTTTTCTAAAACGGATCCCACAAATCAGACTTTCTAAGCTTTCACAAATACTCTAAAAATTTTGTAAAGTTGGCCTATCAGTATATCAATTCAATCACAATTTTCATGTGTTTTCAGTTTATGCATTCACATTAGCTTTTAAGACATGATAGGTTAACACATCAATTTCTCAATTAAGACCGTCTCATTTTTACACTTTTTCAAATGTTTTTCAAATGTTTTTGGATTTTTAAATTTTTTTAAATGTTTTTGGATTTTTAGATTTTTCAAATGTTTTTGGATTTTTAAAATTTTCAAATGTTTTTCGTTTTTCAATTAATCTACTTTTTCTCCCCCTAAAAACCTAAAACAGAAAATCTTTTGAGTTTTGATTTAGTGAAAGAAATAACAGAAACACTGAATAATGAAAAAGAAAACAAAAGAAAGCTAACTTAATAAAAATGATGATCATTTGTTAGTTGCAGATGAAGGAATGACTTCATCCTTTTGAAAAACACATTTAGCCAATAGCAGATATAAAAATCTGGGTTTATCAAAAGCTTTTGTAAAAAGATCGGCTTTCTGGTGATCGGTGTGTATTTTAACAACATCTATGAGTTTCTTTTCAAAACAATCACGTATAAAGTGATATTTGATGTCGATGTGTTTGGTTTTTGAGTGCTGGACTGGGTTCCTAGTGACAGCTATGGCGGCAGTATTATCAACATAAATAGGAGTGTTAGAAAAATGTAACCCATAGTCCCTGAGTTGCTGTTGTATCCAGATGATTTGTGAACAGCAACTAGCAGAAAAAATGTATTCAGCTTCACATGTTGAAGTAGACACCAACATCTACTTCTTGCACTGCCATGAAACTAAACGAGTCCCAAAGAACTGACATCCTGCCGATGTTGACTTGAAATCCTTTTTGCATCCGCCATAGTCTGAATCACTATATGCAGTAAGCTCAAAGTTATCATCATTAGGGTACCATAAGCCAAGATCCGGTGTACCCTTCAGATAACACATAATCCTCTTCACAGCAATTAGATGTGATACTTTTGGTTTGGACTGATAGCGAGTACACAAACATGTGGCGAACATGATGTCTGGCCAAGAAGCAGTAAGATACATGAGAGACCCAATCATTCCTCGGTACAGAGTGGCATCGATTAACTCCCCCCTTTCGTCTGGTGTAATCTCGTGATTAAGAGCCAGTGGGGTACCAGCAGGTTTTGCATCTGACATACTGATTCGGCTCAGAATGTCACCAACGTATTTGGTCTGATGAATAAAGATCCCTGCCTCAGATTGATCCACCTACAACCCAAGGAAAAACTTTATCTCCCCCATTGAGCTCATTTCAAACTTGTCTTTCATGACCTTCTCAAATTCCTTGCACAGACTATCATTTATAGAACCGAAAATAATGTCGTCCACATAAACCTGCACCAAGTGTAAGTCACCATCCTTCTCTCGAATAAACAGTGTGCAGTCAACGACACCTCTTCTGAACCCATTCTTCAGAAGGTGAGTAGATATTGTCTCATACCAAGCTCGCGGAGCTTGATGCAATCGATATAAAGCCTTGTCTAGCTTGTAGACTTGGTCATGATGCAATGGATCCTCAAACCCGGGAGGTTGATTGACATACACTATTTCACTGATCACACCGTGAAGGAATGCACTCTTGACATCCGTTTGATAAACTTTGAATTTCTTGAAGGATGCATATGCCAAGAAGATACAGATTGCCTCAAGATGAGCAACCGGTGCAAACACTTCATTATAATCAAGTCCTTCAATCTGTATGAATCCTTGGGCCACCAGACGTGCTTTGCCTCGCACAATAATCCCATGATCATCTCTTTTGCAACGAAGAACCCATCTGGTGCCTATTACCTTTGCACCTTTCGGTTTGTCAACAAGTTGCCAAACACATAATTTCTTGAATTGCATGAGTTTTTCTTGCATGGCATCAACCCATGATTCCTCTCTCAATGCTTTGGTGACTATGCACGGTTCAACTTGAGAGACGAAGCAAGAATGGGCACAGTAGTTCACATCAGCAAAGTCAAGAAAATCAGCAAGACCTCCTGATAATAGCTGATTTCTTGTCTTAACCCCATCAAGTGGACTTCCAATAATGTTCTCCTGAGAATGAATGCGATTGATTCTTCCAACAGGATGAGCAGGAACCTCAACCTGTGGATCAAGATTGTTCAGATTCAAGTCCTCAAGTCCAGGTACAATGTTGTCAACATTTGGTTCAAGGGCAGCTGGCTGAACTGGGTTATCCTCTGTGTCTGTGCTATCTTCATTTATCTGTACTGTGGGAATTAAAGCTGATGAAGGTTGCACAGGTTCATCAGGTGCATTATATGCATCATACATCATTTGAACATCAACAACTTCATCAGACTACATGGGAGGCATATTGAATGAGTCTAAAAGGTCTGAATAGTCAAACATCCAGTCTAGACCTTTTCCAGGTGGGGGCATATAGTGTCTCTGAACATCAACATGGTACCACTCCTCCACATTATGAGTTGATCTGTTGAAAACTCTTTTATTAGGAGTGTTCTACCCAAGAAAGTACCCTTCTTCCACCCTCTCATTGAACTTGCCATGCTCATGTTTCTTAAGCATCGTGCACGGCTCACCAAAAGGTTCAAGATACTTAAGATTAGGCTTTCTGTTATGTAGCAGCTCAAAGCAAGTCTTCCCATGTCTCTTAACTATCAATACCCGGTTCAGTGTGTAGCAAGCGTTTGCCACAGCTTCATTTCAGAACTGAACTGAACTAGAAGAGATGAATCAGCAAGCATTTTCCTAGCAGCCTCAATCAAAGTTCTGTTCTTCTGCTCAGCAACACCATTCATTTACGGGACATATGGAGCACTGAATTGTTGGACGATGCCACGTGCATTACAAAAGTTCTCCATTTGTGATTCTTGAACTCTGTCCCGTTATCTATTCTGGGCATACGAATCTTGAGCTTATAAAGAAATTCAAGTGTGGTCACCAACACTTGAATGCACTCAAACGTTTCAGATTTCTCCTTTAGAAAGAAAATCCAAGAACATCTGGAATACTCATCAGTGATGACTAGACAGTATTGATCTCCAGCTATAATCTTGCGGTTTACTGGACCAAATAAATCCATATGGAGAAGCTCAAGAGGAACAATGATTGAATGAAACTTTTTCAGCTTGTGAGACAGCTTGGTCTGCTTTCCTTTCTTGCACGAGACACAGATATCAGACAACTTAAAATTCTTCTGACTGACCCCCTCAACCAAAGTCATTGTGTACCAAATGGTTTATCTTGTGTAGACTCAAATGGTCCATCCTCTTATGAAAAAGAATAGAATTTTTCTCAGTTGCCTTACAGGAATAGTGACACCTTGCTTGAGTATGTAGCAGTTGGAGTCATCAAAAAGAACTTTGTACTGCTTGTCATAGATCTGTGACACTGAAAGAAGATTATTCCCCAACTGCTTGACATATCTGACTTTGTCAAAAGAAACATGGCCATTTGACAGAATACCCTATGCCGTAATGAACCCGCATTTATCACCAGCAAACGCTACATAACCACCTCGAATAGAATTGACATTAGTGAGCAGCGATATATCTCCATTCATGTGCCTAGAAGCCCCACTATCAACGATCCAAGAGCTATTAAGAGCATTTGTTGGGGCAACCTGCACAAACACAAACAATTAGTTCAACTTGGGAACCCAAGCCTTTACAGTCTTGGGTTGACCCAGTGATTCTTGGATCCAAACATTAATCCATTTACCATCTGGGGTTGCTTTGTTTGGAGTGTGTAACACTAAAGTCTCAGAAGACTTAACTTTCTAGATAGTGTTTTTACTGAAAGAGTTTTTCAAATAAATGGATGATGATGGCTTTGATTGATTAACATTAACCACCTTGGGAACATCCAAGTTCACCACTTTTCCTTTACCCTTATCCAATGGTTTACCATGATTTGGTTGTGTGGGTTTTCCAGAATTAACTTTTTTGACAACATGCTGATTTTGTTGTCTTGGTGGTGCTACCTTAGGTCTGATCAACTGAGGACAAAATCTGACAACGTGTCTAGGAGCACCACACACAAAGCAAACTCTGTTATCTTTTTGATGAAAATGTTTGGGTTTTGAAAAAGACTGATTGTTTTGTTTAAAAACATTTGTTTTGGTCTTGTTCTGATTAAAACCCAAACCCTTTTTCCCATTAGAAACAAAATTGTCAATCTTGTTAGACACACATGCTTCATTCTCTTTTAAAGCCTTCACAAAACCTAATTCTTGATAGATTTTTGAAGATGGAATTGGGTCACCTTTCATGACTGCAGGTGTCTGATTCTGAGCAAAAATACCATCAGATGAATACTCAGATTCATCCTCAAAATCTGAGACCCAATCTTCAACAATTCCCTCCACAAAGGATTCCTCAGACAATGAGGAACCCTCATCGGTAATCATTCCAATAGGATCAATTACTAATGGAGTTTTAACTTGGAAATCTTTAACATCTATATCATTAGGTGAATTAACAAAAGTGTTTAAAATTGGTGGAGGACATTGTTGATAATTCACCTTTCCCTTATCCTTCAGATCAGTACCCTTCTGATCATGTGCTCAATGATATATGAGGAGCTTTCATAGCTCTTGAGCTTTTGAACTAAGGTCTCATAGTCACACTCGACTATGGGTAACTTCTTCTTTATCTCATTGATGGTATTGAGATAAGAAGTGATAGCATCTTACTTATTCAGCACAGCAATCTCAGCCTCATTCAATTGTCTGTTTAAAAGATCAATTTTAGCCTGAAAATCTTTTTCATTAGATTTTAAAACCTTGTTTGCCTCAATACATTGGTTGAGATCGCTGATCAAGTCAGCATTGTGCTTCTGATAAGCCAGGACCTTACTGTCAAGGTCAACACAATTAAAACATCTTGAATGAGAATAGGAACTGTCATCAAATACCTGATCTGACTATGAACTAGCAGCAGAAGTAGCAGATGTGTTCACCATCAAAGCAAACTGGGTAACTGGTTCTTCAAGATCAGCATCATAATCTCCTTGAGTGTTTGAGTATGAAATGCTTTCTGACTCTGAACCAGATGTTTCTTCTAGACTAATCTTTGCTTCTGCATAAGTGCTTTCTTCACTTGACTAATCAGTCTTCTGAATCTCAGCAAATACAAGCTTTATCCTGTCCTCCCTGATCAGGATTGAATCTAAAATCCCAATTCTCACCTTCATCCTGTTGCACCATCAATGCTTTCCTTGCATTTGAAGAACCAGCCTGAGCAGGAGAATGAATGGGTACAAGTCTTCTCTCTGGATTTGATGCAGAATATCTCTGATGCTGAAAAGGATTCTTGTTTCCTGACTTCTTTGGTTGTTTGCACTGTCTTGCAAAGTGTCCCTTCTCCCCACAATTGTAGCAAGTGACAGATGCCATGTATAAACCATACTTAGAATCCTTATTCAGGTTGATGTCTTTGCCAGTCCTTTTCACAAAATCCTTTGCTCTTCTCACAACACTAGCCAGAGCCCACATGATTTCAATCATCTCCATGTCATCTGGGTCAATCTGATAATAATCATCATTAGTCAAGTAAGGATTGCCAATCTGTCCTTCTACTAATCCATCATAGGAGCTAACAAGAGTAGACAGAAGACCCATATGCTCCTTCGCAACCTCTACAGTCACTTTATCAAAGTTATCTGTCTTTAGACTGGTGACTGATTGACTACTTTCTTTCTGAGAGCTGGAAGATGAAGATGGTTGACTGAAATGAATCTGATTGGAAGCTGGAGCTTCAGTAGCCTGAGAAACAAAAGCAGTCTTTAGTGGAGCATGAGAAGAGGCTCTCTCTACAATAGGAGTGGAATAATACAGTGAAGGGTCCTGAACTTGAGCTACTCTCTTCGCTTTCCACTTGTTCTCAATTTCCTGCTCTTTCAAATTCTGGATGAAACCATTGATGCTCATATTTGCCATCATCTCATTCTGCTTTAAAACCATAAGAAATGACTCCCACTTTGGACGCAGAGCATCTGCAAAGCACTGAATCTTCTCCTGAGTTGTAGTCTTGACTTGATGATTAAACAGCTCACTCAGAAGATGGTAAAATCTTTCTATCAAATCATCCAATGACTCGTTTCCCACATACATGAAGCTGTTAAACTCCTTCCTTAAAGCTTTAGACTTGATGTTCTTCAATGCATCATTGCCTTCATATCTCTGCTGCAAAGCATCCCACAAAAACTTAGAACATGTGAATTGTCTGAACTGATGAAAGATATCAGTTTCAATGGACTGGGACGTAATAGCATAGGCTTTCTTCTCATAGTCATATAGCTTCCTCTGTGGTTCAGTCATCCGTGTGACTTAAATTTGAGTCCCATCTTCATTCAGAGGTCTCATATTACCACTCTCTATCATCATCCACAAGTTGGTATCAACTCAATTGATGTGAATTTCAAATCTGTATTTCCAGTGGGGATAATTATCTATTGAAAGCAGCTTGGGAGCTTTATTATAGTTCCCTGTCTTAGTCTCAGTGAGCAACAGTGTCTGAATACGATGATTCTGGTTCGCCATCGAAGCTAACTCCTCCATAAAGTCAAAATCAAAAGTGTCCAACACTTAGAAAATCTGAAAACTGGTGGGCCAAATGAATCAACTTGGGCCGAGTATTGGGGACCGAAAGAGAATGAAATTGGCGAATGTCCTGGTTCACTGAATGAAAATCTCAGAATAAGACAAGGCCGAACGAATGACTCTGGTGAATGAGAAGGCGACCGACTGGAGCTATTTGGCGAAAGAGTAGGCCGAAAGAAAGCTATTCGGCAAATGAGGCTTATTCGGCCGAAAGAGGGTGATTCGGGCGATCTATTCGGTCGGGTTGTTCATTCGGACTATCTGGGGTTTTCAGCTGCAAAAATCGCCATAACTTTCGATCTAGACCAAATCTAGGCACCAAATTTGGTACAGAACATGAAGACATGAATACCTACCAATTTGGATAAACTATTTGACAAAACAACCACAAAAACCTACAAATTTGTAATGAAACAGTAACTTGAAGGGTAAGGCACTTAGGGTTTTTGCAGATCTCGAACGAGCAATCAAAGATATGATGATTTGGAATGGAAATGGAACAGAATCAAGAGCCAAGGCTCTGATACAACTTTGTAGGACCAACTAGGAGTCCCGGAAACAACCATGTTCCAATGGAGATATGCTCGACAGCCTCTGGATTAGTGCGGAATCCTATTCCAGGGTTTTTCAATCGAAACCAACAGCACCCGTGGTGATTCGAAGGTGAAGGATGAACGTTTGATGCAAGATAGAACACCACTGGATTAGAATCAAACTTGGTGTAATGACCGGTTTTTAATAATGAATGTATTTTAAATAATCGTTAATTGAACGATTGTGATTGTCGTAATTTGAAAATATGTGAGAATTACGTCATCAATGGCAAGAGCACATGTGATCGTTCTAGAAATCCATGTTGATTTGATGATTGTAATTATCATAAGTTGATAGTATGCAAAAAATGGTGAACGTGGGCGAAAACCGTGCGCGAAACGGAGTTACGGATTGTTCGGAATCGCGAAAACAAGATAAGATCAAAATTTTGACGAAATAGACCTGGGGCGGTACGCCCCGGGCCAAACCTCGATCTGCGGCGATGCGCCTGGCGTGTTAAGTAGGCAAAATTGTGTTTTAAGGATCAGATTTCTTCCAGAACGTATTTCTTTCTTCATTTTCGATCTTGTACGCCCAAGAACACTTCCAGACTCTATTTTCAGCCTCCAAACCCCATTTCGAAGCCTTTCAAATATCTGGATCGCACCCAGGAACGTTTCTGCAAGCTCTGATTGTTGTCCTACGCGCAGAAATCCGTCATATTAGGTAACGGTCCGTTTTATCCTACTAGTTTAATATTGTGTGAATTAAATTTAGTTTTGTATGTAATACTATGATTATATTGATTATTGCCTAGTTGATAACTAGGGGTTGTTAGAAACGAAGAACTTGATATTTTGATGGTGAAATCTTCGTTTTGAAGCCGGGATAATGTCCGGTTGTTATGAAACCCATATCATGGTGTGATATCTAGTAGGATGGGTAGATTATGATTTTAAATGAAATATGGATTATGATCCATGGATTAAATATTGGTATGTGATGAATTGATGTTAAAATTATTAATAGTTATGATCATAAATGAATTTTTGAATAATAGAAATGATTAAAGATCGTAACTAATATAATGAACATCAATTAATTGATGAAATGCCTAGGAGAGGCATTAAATGTGATTAATTGTGATAAATTGACTTTGATCAAGTCAAACCAGTCAAGTGTGTTGAACTTTATTGTATGTGCTATATGTATTGAAATTAGTTGTATACATGTGAATACAACTAGGTATTGACGGTGAAAGTCAAGGGATAAGCCACAAAAGTGGAAACGAAGTTGTAGGAATTGAACAACCGTATGCACCAGGTAAGTTACCCAACTTACTGTAAGATTACATATAAGCAGTAGAAAGAGTCTACTTGATTGTGATGTATATATATTGATTGAGCAGTTTGACTTATTTAGTCAATCTGTATATTTGGTAGTACATCTATGATGAAAGAACTTGAGTGAAAGCATCATAGTATGAATTGGTAAATTGTTGAATACTTAATCATTAAAGAATGATTAATTGATTGATTTGAATGAATGTGCATAACTAAATTGGAACTAATTGAGTTAATAGACTCTAATGTATATATGTTAAGTTCCAATGTGATTACGTCACGATTGAATTGAATATGCAACATAGATTGCATAAGAATAGTCGGATGAGCCGGTGTTTGAGTAAGTAATCCCACAACTATGACATCACATAATGAACATTGAATTTGTTGTTGAATAAATTGTATGATAAATATGATATTGGTGATAGGGGAAAGTTGAATAATAAAAGTTCAACAACCTATGATAAATCCAATATCTTGATGAATGAAAGTGTGGGAACTCTATGATGGAAGTACCGGTTGGTGAACATCATAGTAATTTGATTAAAATAATTTTGACTCCACAAATGTGTGGATAGCTAGAGGTGCTAGCAATTGTCTTAGATGGAAGTACCAGTGGGTGAACATCTTAAGACTTGAATTATTTATGACTCCACAATGGTGGATAGCCAGAGGTGCTGGCAATTGTCTTAGATGGAAGTACCGGTGGGTGAACATCTTAAGACTTAATATTTATGACTCCACAGTGGTGGATAGCTATAGGTGCTAGCAATTGTCTTAGATGGAAGAACCGGTGGGTGAACATCTTAAGACTTAATATATGTATGATACCACAAATGTGTGGATAACCGGTTAATCCGGAAACTAAATTGTTGAAACCACAGGTATGTGGGTAATTAGTTAAGCCAATAAAATATATATATATATATATATATATATATATAGTGTTTTAATTTAGCCAGAGGTGCTGGTGATAGAGTTAAATTAATCTAATATACTCATATTTGTGAAAATGTCCCATTAAGGGAAACAAATGCACAGTGTGTGTGGGGTGCAAGTTGATGTTGAAATATGATATATTACTATCTAAACATGATAAACATCCATATGATATATTTGTGTAAGTGTTAAAATGAGTTTTGGGAACTCCGGGGGGGGGGTACTTACTTAGTTCATATGAACTAATTGTGACCTTATATGTGATGTTACAGGTCAAAGATAGATATGCATCGGGTGATCAGATCGGGCATGTTTTAAAGTGGAATCAAGCGTTATGTAAAATCTTTGGTGGTATTAAACTTAAACACACTAGTTTATTAATCATAAATGTAAATGTTATGAAATTAAGTGTGTTTAACTCATGAAATGGTAATTTCACGCTTCCGAACATAATTTTACGATAAAGTTTAATCTGGGACCTAAAATTTGACACGTGTATTCGTGTGAAAAGTTTGGATGTTACAAAGTTGGTATCATAGCAATGGTTTGAGTGAATCAAGTGTGGCTGGATCTCAAACTCTTGTGCTCTTGATATGAAAACATAACGTTTGATTCGAAGATCCGATCATGATGCCGAATTTATGAAGTTAGCATATCTATGTCCTGTATTACAATTGTTAAATGTAATGTGAATCATTACATGTTAAGTGTGATTATGTGATTGATTATGTGAAACCGAAATCGATGTCTTGAGTATAAAATGAAAGAAGTAAGGGAGTGGGCATATAATGAATGAACTAGTACGTCTGGCCAACTTACTAGTGCAAACATGATATGAACAAGTTCTTATGGGAATCATTTTATACGTAGACTATTGAAATTAGGTAAGGTGTTATGAGCTTAATGTGTTTATTACTTGTGCGTAATAGTGTTACCAATTCAAGAGAAATGAATTGGAAGATTAACGTGGAAAGACCTACATGAGTGTAGGCTATAACACTTGATGTGTTGGGGAAATTAATCCATTTGAACATGGAAAATGTTTTGGTGTGTATACATGAATTAAAAATGTATAATTTGACCGCTTAAGGCAGGATAGGGAAGAAGACACATAATTGTGTTTATGTGTTCATACATGTTTAAGTTTGAGATGTAATGATTTAAACATGTTAATAATTGATATAATGTGCATATAATCTATATGCGTGATATATAGAGTTGTAAGTATACAATGTGTATACGTATGGTGACTGTTCTGATATTATTTCATAACTAGTGATAGTGTCATTACATGTTGATAGTAATTGACACATTGAATTGGACACTATTTATAATAGTGTTAAAGCAAATTTAAGAACATAACGTATGGCATTTTGTGTGTATAAACATGTAAGACCACTG
Source organism: Mikania micrantha (assembly GCA_009363875.1). Lineage (NCBI taxonomy): Eukaryota > Viridiplantae > Streptophyta > Magnoliopsida > Asterales > Asteraceae > Mikania > Mikania micrantha. Next base: position 20,992,154 of record CM018685.1, read on the forward strand.
GTGAGTGGCATCGGATTTAACATGTAAGACCACTGGTGAGTAGCATTGGGTTTAACATGTAAGACCATTGGTGAATGGCATTGGATTTATCATATAAGACCACCTGTGAGTGGCGTTGAATTTGTTTGTATGACCACTAGTGAGTGGCGTTGTGTTTGACGTGTAAAAATCATCTTAGAATGACATTGAGTTGTCATGTAAGTCCTCCGTAGTGAGGCATTGGAAGAATCCACATGCGTGTGGATTGGTCAATATCTGAGTATGTGTCAAATGATGTTGACTGTAAAAAGAACTCAAAGTTATGGTTAATGTGAATAGGTGAGTTACCTACTCACTAATGTGCAACCATAAGACATATTAGTGCTTATGTGTTATGTGATTATGTTGGTTGAAACTACTTGTAATTGACTTGTAGTAACTGTGATAAATTGAATGGTAAATTGACCATATGTTTCATGAAATATTAAAAATATGAATATGAAACCACCTGGTGGTGGTATTTAACTACTTGATAGATGTCTTGTAGTATTGGATGAATGTTATGTGCTAATTGCATAAGTCGAAAAGTGTTATTAAATGATAATTTATAGTTGACACTATATAATGATGATAATCCGCATTGTGTGGAAGTATATGAATATGAAACCACATGGGGTGGTATTTGAATTGTTGAAATTGATTAATATGATGATAAGTTGCATAATTAATAAAAGTGTCGTTATATGTTTAGAATAACTGACACAGATAATGGGTGACGCTTCACATTCGTGTGAAACTGATGTAAAACCACTGGTGCGTGGCATTAATAATTGTCATGTAAGTCCATAATGAAATGGCGTTGGTGTTTGTTATGTAAGTCCACATTTTTGTGGCGTTGGGGGTAAATCACCTATTACTGTTGAGTTTGTTTAATGTTGTGATAATGAATCACAAATATTGTGATCATGTGAACAAAACTCAATTGGTGATCCACATGGATATAAACCATGTTTAAATGTGATATGGTGAACATATGAACTGAAAATGTATTGATATAAACACAAATGAATATGTTCAAATTGGGTATAAGTACCCAGGTGACTAAACTTGTAGCTGTAGGACTGGGTGAGTCCACACTACAAGTAATTGTGCATTTAGCATATATGTGATTTGTTGTTTTAATTGAATTTGATGTAAATGGTTATAGTTAGTATGGTTATTGTAGTTGAATGATTTACAAGGTGTGTAAACATTCAACTAGTGATAATGATTGAGTTGATTTACAAGAGTGTAAGCAACCATCATACTATGGATGTGATGATCTACAAAAGTGTAGACATTAAATTGGTTATGTGCATGTTTCGATTCACAAGGTGTGTGAACATAAAACTTGCAAATCCAATGTAGTAGATTCACAAGGTGTGTGAACAAAAGATGATCTACAAGAGTGTAGACATCAAATTTCAAGAGTCAAACTCTTTTAGTTGACTTTTGAGAAATATGATGCACAATGTGAAAATGTACTCATATGGTATTTTAATTTAGCCAGAGGTGCTGGTGATAGAGTTAAATTAATCTAATATACTCATATTTGTGAAAATGTCCCATTAAGGGAAATAAATGCACAGTGTGTGTGGGGTGCAAGTTGATGTTGAAATATGATATATTATTGTCTAAACATGATAAACATCCATATGATATTTTTGTGTAAGTGTTAAAATGAGTTTTGGGAACTCTGGGAGGGGTTACTTACTTAGTTCATATGAAGTAATTGTGACCTTATACGTGATGTTACAGGTCAAAGATATATATGCATCGGGTGATCAGATCGGGCATGTTTTAAAGTGGAATCAAGCTTATGTAAAATCTTTGGTGGTATTAAACTTAAACACACTAGATTTATTAACCATAAATGTAAATATTATGAAATTAAGTGTGTTTAACTCATGAAATGGTAATTTCACGCTTCCGAACATAATTTTACGATAAAGTTTAATCGGGGACCTAAAATTTGACACGTGTAATCGTGTGAAAAGTTTGGATGTTATACTTGGACAGGCAAGAACCGCTCAAAACTTCTAGGGTTTGACACTAGAGTGCTCTGGGAAGAATGAGCGCTCAGGAAAGTTAAGTTTGAATCTGTTTGAACTAGTATATATAGACTGTACTCATTCGGGCAATGAGTGGCCGAAACAACTCATTCGGCGAATGACTCAGTCGAATGAGCTTGGTCCACCGAATGAGTCATGCGGGTGACTCATTCGATCGCCATAGTCATTCTGTAGGCGTTCATTCAGCCGAATGACTTCATTCTTAGAGACATTCGCCCTAATGGGTCTGTAAGACATATTAAATCAAACTTAAACATAATCAAACACATTTAAACTAAAATAAACATTAAGAGCAATATATAATACTGATTTCATTAATGACATAAACTTTATACATCAAAAGATCATACAAAACTGAACTAGGGACATTTCTTGTACCAACACATATGTAGGAATCGGTTGCAACATATCTAGCCACCAGCCCACCACCTTTGTAGCATACTACAAGTGTGTCCTTTTCTGGTAATTAAGGATCAATTATTCTTAAATAATTCTATTCCTTAATCCTCAACACTAACACTAGCCAATCTACTATAAATGGTATATATATGGGGCATACGTAAAAGTTCGTCGCAAATGCTTCAGCCTTCAGCCCACCACCTTTACGTACGTCACGAGTACGTCCTTGTTGAGTAGTCAGGTCTCAATTAATCACATAAGGTAACAATTAACAAGAAGCACGTATCACTAATCATATAAAAGCTATCATGCATCATATATTATGGATCATGAACATAGATTATATATAACAGTGTTGCAGTTAACAAGTAATAAACATATAAGCACAAAATCCTGAATACGTTAATTAGTGTATGAAATAATTCATACTTGGGTATCCTATGGTTATAGACTAGGTCATTCATTTCTATTAACCTAATTCCCTATAACCCATGCTCTGATACCAATCTGTAACACCCTGACCGACGGCGAAATCATCGGGATGCCATGAGGAATGTGCAGATTGTCCAAAAGCTCATGGGCAACTAAAATTTATCATCACATATCATTTAATCATTTAAATTAATTTCACAAAAATCATGTCTACCATGAAATATTTACAACAAATTACACAAGAGATATAATTAAGTTAACTAGACCTAGTCTTTAGTTGTTCCAGTTAAATTAGCTAAGTCCAAGACCCTACGTGATCATATCCAAAAAGTGTAGAGCTATCCTCCCTAGTTTTCCTCATTCCCTGAAACATGTGAAAATAAAGTATTCTGTAGTTGGTGAGTAATCATAAGTTTTAACACACCCAAATATAGTTATTAGAGTTTAAATAAACACATGTGAACCTGTATAGATGAACATTCTTTGTAAACTCACTAACAAGCATATCAACAAATAATACAAGGAAGTTCAACAAATCTTCCAAATATGTCCAATCAAGTAAAACAATAACCACAATAATGAGTTTAACTTATAGTTACCATGGAGGACCAAAGTCAACTCAATCAACAATATAAAGGATCCCTGCGGAGAACCATATTCAACTTAATCAACAACGTAAAGAATCACCGCGGAGGACCGAAGTCAACTCGATCAACGGTGGTTCGATGTTCATAAGAGTTTACTGTGATCACTGCAAAGGACCGAAATCAACTCAATAAACAGTGGTTCATATCTATGCAAGTCTAGTGGTACATCAATGACATCCAAGTTTCACAAGTTTTATGCAAAAGTATAAGAGTTTAAAGTATACATGTTTCACCCCCGAGATTAAAAACAGAAAGATTAAAAAGGTGGTTATGAGGAATCACCTTGATATTATATAGTTCGTGTTTGCAGAATGCACGCCCACTATTGTAAACTCAACAATTGTTCAACAACCTATATTCCATGTGTGTTGTATTCATAAATATATGTGCTTTATCAACATGTAATGTTTAATGTGTTTAATTTACAATTGAGAAATTGTGTTATTATTCGTGTGAGTTTATCCAAGTTGTAATGAACCATTCGTGTCCTTAATATCTTGTAACCATCGTGCTGAGTGTTTGAAAACCTTGTTAAATTTAAATAATATGATTGTAACATTAAAATCTCAAATCAGGTTAATTTCACTTATATGTTGTAACAAGGTGGTAAACATTTTGAAGTACATGCATGCATGAGAACATGCATGTATGTTTTTATCAAATTTAAAAACCTTAATGTTGATATGCTAGTTTACATTCAACATTATCATCACATTTAAGTATTCATCGATATTATTAGTTTGTCAAGTTAATATCAATGGTTTATATATATTTAATAGTGGGTAGCATCGGTGGTAGCTTATCATGGTATTAGTAACGATCACCCAATTTCCCTCCATTGAACTTATCAATCTCGAAGGTGCCTTGGACGATGGAAGCATGTCCAGCTCATAGGTTCGACCGATTAATATCGATGAAAGAATATCGATGATGGTAAATTCGATGGGCAGTATCGACCGAAAATAAGTTCGACGGAGACCATGGTCGAGACTGTTTAAATCGATAGGTTCTTTGTCAAATCTGATAAGTTCGATCAAGCCCTCGTCGATACTACTAATCTCGACGGTAGGAGGGTCGACACTATCAGTGTCGAGGACAATATTCATCATCTTCCACCTCAGTCTCTCCTTTCAGTTGCATGTTAGATCCATAGGCTAAGATGTGTGGTTTTAGGCTTAGATAATCAAGATATAAGATTCAAAGGTGATGAAACAAGTTGGTTTTCATTTTACTTAAAACCTGAAACAAAACACTTAGATCTACTTGGTTCGAAGCTGTATAAGCTGGTTTTCTTCATGGATTAGTGATCTAGACAAGTGGAGAAAGATTTTGACACCAAAATGAAGTGGAATGGTTAAGAAGTGAGATGGTTTTCTAGAGAGAGAAACTAGAGATAGAAATTTCCAGATTTAGGATTTTAGAGAGAGAGCGAATTCAAGAAAAATGAAAAAGAAGGGATGGCTCACCCTTTTTATAGTCCGGGTCTATTGCAGGTGCTTGGCTCTTTTCATTTACGCGTTATCGTAATGTTTTTGTTGGTTTTGTATAAAATGACTTTAAAATATGAAGTGTTTAATAAAATAGTTTTATTTGAAATCTTTTAAGGTGTTAATTCCAAGTAAACGTTTTTATCTCCTTTTTATTATTTTAAATATCGTAAAAACATTTATTTTAATTATCTCGTTGAAACGCGTAACTTACGTTTATATTTGTAGAGATCGTCACCTTTACGGATACAACACTCGTTATTTATTGAAGCGCGTAACTTACGTTTATATCTCATGGGTTTCAATTATATGTTCTCAATAGTGTAAATCCAGAGATTATATCAAAATGCATAGTCAAATAACTCAATAAGCATAATGTGTTCTATCAATAATAAAATATGTGCAATAACAATTACCTGAAAAGTAGCGATGTTACACATGTATTTCAGGTACTAACCTAAGACTATTTATTGACATTACATTTCAGCAGAAGGATTATCATTCTCTGATATTCAATGAGTTATGAATATACAGTTTCGTCGCATCACTCGTATTTCCGCCGACGGCGGGGGTGCGACATTAGGCTTGTTACTAAAAACGTGAATTGATATTATCATTATCATATATATGGTCTTATTACAACCGCTACAACTAGTTTCTTTATTATCAACAACAACATTACTTTAACATGGTTATAGCATTCTTTGATATTCAATGAGTTCTCGATATAGAGTTTCGTCGCATCTCCCTTGTTTCCATCGATGGCAGGGTTGTGACAGATTGGTATCAGAGCCATTGATTATAGAGAATTTGGTTTCCTTTAGTGATACCTAGACAATAACCATAAGCTTTAAATTGTTAGGACTATAGAAACTATAGTAAGATCCAGCTTCAGTATTATACATTTTGTTTGGGAAACTGTTTTCTCCTAAAGAACAACACATAATTTAGTTGAAACTAGTCATTGTATTAGGCAATGAAAACTTTGAATTGGCATCACCATTCTAGAATTTTACTAAGTTGAATTTCGGTTGGTGAAAGTTACGTATTCATGGTATTGGTACTATGGTGGGTTGGCTGCGGTATACCCTATATATAAACACTATAAATAGGTTGAATGTGGGAACCATAATCAAATCGGAAGCTGACATTTTCTTGTTCATAGTTAACAACTAATAGCAACTAGATCCTTACTACAGTTATTCATGTCTAAGGGACACCATTGTAGGGACAGACTAGATTGCACACATTGCTATTGTTATGGCATGATATTTTTACTTAGCATCATAGACCTGATGTACTGCTACTCTAGAAACAACTATGACATTGCTTACAAGTTAGATTGAGAATAGGTTGAGTTGTTGTAACATTTAACAAATTTCATTACCAACACATGCATACAATATTGGTGAACTAAGTTGACACATAACATCACAAAACTAAACATGGTCTGTAAAACTCGATAAAGTACACAATGTTATCAGACCATGTAGGACGTTCCAGATTTATGAAATCTCAAGGTTGTACTAACATAAGATCAAACCAACATGATATTTTTGATTGTTGATGGCAATTCATTGAAAAGATATGACAAATGGAACAACGCGGGAAGTCATTGGATTACAATTTGGGAAGATTGAAGGAATAAACAACACGATATGATAAGAAGTAATTACCCAGAGCGAACAACTAAAGATAGAACAAAAGAACAATGCATTATGACTCCTGCTTGGAGATTAGTAGGGTGATCAAGTAAGATAATTGATAGTTACACTTTGTACTACGTAACTATGAATTATAATACATATGAATTCTCGAAAATCCTATTATGATAATTATTGTTTGAAATTAATGATAAGCTTAATTTCAAAATTACAAGTGTTGATTCTTTTAAGCTAATCAAGCACGACCATACATCTTAGCAGCTAGTTGAATTTAATTATTCACAGACTAATTAATTGCCAATAAAGTTATAAGAATGAGGTTCGATAGCCTTCCACGAGAAGGATATTGACAACAATAATAATGTGAGGACAAATCTTCGCATACTAACTTATTCAATTAATCATATTGATTTTATTAAACTCCTAAGATCATAGTTCTTGACTATGGCAACTATCCCTGAAAATTTTGACATACCCATTAATGTTTGAGAATTTTAAATTTCAATAGATAATGGGTGCTATCTAACAATCATAACGATATACATGGTGCACCCATGTATTGTGAAATACCAATATCTAACAATAGATCCTTTCTTATGAAGTTTTATCAATAGTATAAGTAATGCCTCTTGTCGGGCTATTGTCATAAGTTGAATTCATATTTGAGTACAAGTATTACGCTCTTTATCAAACGAATCAATGAGATTAGTACCGGTCCTTTGATTCGTTTAGCAGTTGTATTATCAAAACTCAATCAGAGACAAATAAGTAACACGATTGTTACAAACCATACACCATTAGACAAACGGTCTGGAGGTGTACATTTCTACGGTCAAGGAAGTCCAAATTTGGTTGAAATGAGACCTTGGACACGAGAATGAACACATCATTTCAACTCATTTAAGTTAGAGAATGTCACATCAAAAGAAAAGAAAAAAATACACATTACTTGATAACCTCCAATGAGGATGAACTAACGAAAATTAAAACTACCCAAAAATTCTTTTTTTTTGGTGCAAGCGAAATCCTAATAGTGTGGCGTCATACCTAGATTACAATCTAGTGCCCACTACACATTTGAAACACTATACCAGACTTTCAATGCATTGACTTGATTAAACAATCGTTTAAAGTTTAGTCACCTTAACCACCCATGATTATGGTAATGATTTACCAATGCTATAAACATACAGTATGATGATCAAAATTTCACACTTCAAACTAAGTGATGAATTTAAAGTACATGTGGGTTAGGGAAATGCTAATGGTAAGACACCTTAGCTTAATTCATTTCCCCACTTATTGTAAGACATATACCAATCGTCCTAATATACAAATAATTATTCAAAGTTTCAATCACTGAAAAAACTTGGAAACCCCATAAAAGTATCATATGTTCGAAAAGAATGCTAATGAAAAATTTCATGTAATCGTTGAACATGACACCAATTATTGAACCACGTGAAAATACGAGTGGTGTAATTGGTATTAATTACAATACGATGCAAACAAGAAATAATCACGTCGACACTAATATTTGCTTCGTACATAGTCATAATCAAATTTCGCAAGTACATACTTGTGACATACTATTCGATGCAAAGTGACTATGAGTACTACACACTTTCTCTGTTATTATACAAAGAGTGGTCATGTCATCTTAATTCAAGTGACATTGATTGATCTACTACAACTCGATTTAAGACAAATGAGTGGCCTGACTATCCTAAGCCATAGATGGCTAGCTACATCATCTACATTATATATTCCCAATAGTTGAAGAAATCATATTTATACCTTACACGACCTCAAACTCAAAATGAGGTGACTTTCAAACTCTAATCCAATTAAGGATGACACTGCTAACCTAATGTTCACTTCATTTCATGCTCTAGCTAACATCTCATTTTGGTATTCTCCTTCTCAGTGATGGGACAAAAGTTGTCATTGAAAAATATATATTTGTGAAATCTATATGATGAGATTGTTGTTCATCCATCATAAGTTGCTGATTCATAAACATTTAACTCAAACAATGATCATGTATGCTTAGGCGACTATAGCACATGAATTAAGTCATCTTGATCAACAAACTTTTCCGAGACGACTTTAACAAATTTTATATTCATGTCATCCACTTTCTTTGTTAGAAACTAGACATGAAACACAAGACAAAGTTCTACGAAGGGTGTAAACTTACTATTCCATGATGAGAAATAGAAACTTGTAATTAGTACCCACCACATTAAATACGTTATCAACATACTTTCAAGTTATAGGTGAGCCATAATGATTGACATCAACACACTTTGAATTTCTTAAGATTTCTCCACCTTGTAGAGCTGACTGATAGATTCAGAATTAGCGCTTCATAACCATAATCTGACGAACAGATTTTGCTAGGAATGCCATTCTTTCAAATCTTAAGAAACATTGTATAACCAAGCTGTCATCAGTGGAAAAGCTGAAAGGAAACAAATATATTCTACGCTCAATACAAACATGTAGTGAGTGTTGATGAAGTCTCGAGTCATTGTAACAGAGAACTTGAGACTTGCATAATGGATTTGATAATCCTTAGAGAGAAGTTCATAAACTATTGATAAAAACTCACAAGCGATGATATTTAATTCACAATAAGTTAATCATGATTATGTCGACAGAGTAATTAGGAAGAGAGAGATTGATTTAAGATTGGGAAGCACCATGAGTATCCAAACTCTGGTCTACAAGACAATCATACTATAAAGAAGGACCAACGTATCTCAGTTTGACGAATTTGGGTTGAGGAGGAGTTGTCCCCCGTAGGTGGTATTCTTACCAAGTGATGATTCCCCATAGGATTCAAAGCATAGATAACCTATCTCTTCAAACAATCGAATCAATTTGAAAAGGAAAGATTGCCTATAAGAATACAGTTAACTATTGTGATGGAATTTTGAGAAATGTTTGCAATAATACGGAGATGAAAGCATGTTAGTCAATTAACCATTTAGTTGACATAAGTTGTTTTATCCCATACACAATTAAACAAGTCGGGCTTTTCTTACTTGACTTGTGCTTTTGAACAAGATGCCTAATATTCCACGACTTGAATAAAAACGTTATTCGAAAGAATGTCGAAAGAGTATCTTAATCGATAAACAAGCGAATAACATGATCTTCCATGACTTCTAGTTAGTTAAAAGCTAGTCAAAGCAAAAGTTCTTAACAAAGCACTAACTCATAAGGGACCTTTTTTTAGATAGTTGATTAAGGGGATTAGTCAATCAAACTTATGAAGGTTCTTAATGATCATGAGGCTTGTAAGAAGGCTTTGCTGTTTTGAAACAAGAACTTAATAGGAATTTAAAAGAAAATTTATTTCCTAAATTCTACGTAACCAGCTTAAGAGATGATTATATGATAATGTGTATGATCGGGAACAACGTCCAAATTGAAGACTAGAAATATCTCGTTTAATCTTGTTTAGTGAGAACAGTTTAGTCAAATATCATAATTTGACCAATCTAATTTGTAAAGATGGTCAAACTACTTATCAATTTGGCTCATTATGATAAACCACTTACTTGTTGCAATAAGGTTATTATATGACCCGTTGATGATCAAAATGGAAGATTCTTAAACTAGGTCAAGGACATGCAATTATGATGCTGGAGAATTGGGTTGTGAATACCGAAATCTCCTACTCACGAGCGTAATCGATCAGTCCTGTCATTTCCATGAACATATCTATAAATGAATTAATTCATTAAACAAGTTATAATCTCTTTCCAAGTAAGTGATATCTAATTTTGAGGACGAAATTTCTTAGAGGGTACACTGTAACACTAATCAAATTTTAGTAAATGATTCGTTGCTATTCCAGACAAATAGGCTAGGTCCAAATAAGCCCAACAAGACCCAACGACCACATCTTTATAGATAAGCTCGTTTAAACTTACAGACTATTATTAACAAATTGTTACATAATCATAGGGGCTTGCAAAAGAAAGGGAACGATTTATTTAATAACGAGTGATGATCGGATATTATCCCAAACTTGATAGTTACGTTCTCAACATTTTATAATATTAATTTTAAATTTCTTATTAAAGTCCAATTAAGGAGACTTTTTTGAAAATGGTCAACCAATTAAACAGACAGAGTTAATTAGTTTAAACCGTCTATTCCCCGGATTAATTCTAAATCGACGAACTAAATACTATGAGATTGTTCATGTTATTTTTAACATGTTTCAGTCACAAAATAAAAATCGGTACTGACCTAGGGTTTTCTTCCACTTACAAACCCTAGATATAAATAGAAACAAAGGATTACGCCTCCCCATATTTTTAGTCATAACACACACCAACGTGTGTGTGCGTTTTGTTCGTGACACTTCACAAGGATAAGAAAAGAACTCCTGCCATCATCCTCCGGCGAACCTCCTATAGCCAACGTCATCTCCTATACAAGCTCCAGACCTTCCTAATCGTTCTAGCAGCCGTGAAACAGGTGTGTATGTGTTCGACTTTGAGATACTAGCAAGAGGAAAAAGAGAGCCGATGTCTTCCTTTCCATCGAAGCTCCGGTCTTCTAGCCATTCCCCTCACATGACAACATCTCCGGCGAGCCTTCATCCTAACCTCCTAACCAGAGAAAGCAAGGGTGGCAGTAGCCACCGACGAAGTCTTGGGTGTTGTCTTTAGTCAGCTAGAAAACAACCCACCTCAACCACACATTCCCTTCTCCCTGCAGTCCCAATCTTGACTCTGGTTCGAGCATCAAAAATGACTAAAGTGTGGTTCCGTGTTGATATAAGTGCCTTGTGATGATGGTCGTAAGCACATGGTAGGAAGGGTTGATTTTTGAGGTGTTAAGGAAACATTACATAACAGTAGACCCTCGATCAAATCCTAGGCTTATCGAAGAGGGTTAAAGTCAGCCAAAACAAAAAAAATAAATGTTCATAGCCCTGTTGTGCAAAACCGAGTGGAAAAGTGTATTCGGTTCAAGAAACGGATGTTCGATCGTCCAACTAGATTCGTGTACTCGAACCGATCCGAAAGGTATTCCCGCGCATTAGTCCTTTTAACCTATACATCTTAATGACTCGTGTGTTAATATTAGAAGGATCGTAACTAAACTTAACAAACACGATTGATAAATATAAAACATGATAACAATAACTAATATATAAGCCTTTATACATAACCAGTTACTTTAACAAATCGAATCGAGTGTTTAACGACCACGAGAGAATTAAGACAACTATGATTGATTACCCAAATATTAGATGGTTGTGATTATGATAGATTATTTCAATTATGAGAGTACAATGTATTTGTAAGTATGTATTGTGTGTGTGTATGTATGTAGACATGTATGTATGTATGTACTAGCCGTAAACCCGCGCGATGCGGCGGTGATGACATTTTACACGGTTACTACTCGTTACACAAATATATAATTCGTGTAGCTCAAACACAAAAACCAAACCCAGCTTAAAAATCACCAAACTTGATCAAACAAATAGTTATTTCATTAAATATTTTTAACATAAAAACCAAATTTGATATCGTCATGACATAAAAAAAGATAATTAGAGGAGCGTGAAATCTAAAATGTTAAAAGAATCAAAGACGATGTAGTTTCATATGTATGCTTATCAGTCATCACCCAAAGCAGGTACATAGTCGAAACCTGCTTCCCTCTCAAACATCTCCTGTTTGTGTCATACACATCTGCATCAAACCATCCATATAACAGAATACACACAAAATAAATATAATAATAACTAAAATTAGATACATGTTAAGAGAAGCTCTATAATTAATCCTGGTAATTTGTAAATATAGCAAAACACCAAGGCCTATAAATGTAAATAAATAAATCTATACCATAAAAAAATTGACAAAATTACCTAACTGAGTTTTTGACATTGTCACATTGTACCTAATGGGGCCGTTTGGTTGTGTCTGAATTATTAACATCTGAATGGTTAAGATATCTGAATGATTAAGATATCTGAATGGTTAAGAAGTTCTCAACCATTAAGTGGTGGTGTTTGTTTTAGCATCTGAATGAAAAATACCTTTTAATTGAAAAACCCTAAAAAAAATTTCCAACCCATCCCGTCGGTCGCCCAACTAAAGCATTCCCGCCTCCCGCCTCCCGTCGCCGCCTCCCGTCGCCGCCTCCCGTCGCCGCCTCCCGTCACCGCCTTCGCCTCCCGTCGCACACTCCTAGCATCAGTCGACGTGAAGGAAGACGGGAAGCTTTGATGCGGTCGCCGCATCTGAACTTCTGAACCACCGGTGGGATGCTCTGATGCGGTCGGCGGTGGCATCGAATGGCGGTCCGGTAGGCGGTGGGCTCGAGCGGCGGCGGTGCAGTAGGCTGTTGGTCAAGCGGCGCCGAGATAGGGTTGGGGGAGGAGGAAGCCGGCACGAAGGAAGACGGGACACAGCTTTCTTTTTTTCTCCATTTTCTCCATTCAAACCCATTCAGACTTGGTTCAAGATCTGAACCATTCAGACCTCCATTCAGATGTTTTTTTCATTCAGATGTCCCAAACAAACGGTCTGAATCTGAATGGTTCAAATTCAGACCCGTTCAAACCCATTAAGTGGCTACCAAACAGCTCGTAAGTGTTTTCAAAGGTTGGCTACATAAATAAAAGTAACAAACTTTTGTAAGCTTTTTATGTTTTGGCCACCCACATTTTAGGGTGAGATTAAGCCATTGAAGTTTGAAAAGGTACAAGTCTGGGTAATCAATCCGTAGTGACATGTTGGTAATTTTGGCCATGTTGACTTTTTGATGGATCTTTTATCCTAAACAACATCAGCTTCCTAAATTAGAAATTCAACAAAAGTGGTTATTTCAGGTACCATAGAGAAGATTTACCTGATAGGGATAGCTGGGTATGTCAAGTATGAAGCAGCACACTTTGAGGATGCCCCTAGCATTACAATGATCATTAAAACATACATTGTTTTTAGACAACATAGTCAAAAAAAATACATTTACATAAAGCATATTGTAAAATTTTCAAAACCATCATATATATCAATTGACGAATTTTGAGAAGAAACATGTGCAAGATTAGAAAATTATCAGCTAACTTCCTAACTTTGTGTCAGAAAAGTTTGCTGCACAAACACCATTTCGTTAAAAAGAAAATCCTTCAACAAAAGTTACGACCTTTATATATTAAAAACTAAAATGTTCATATATAAACATTATCTAAAAAATAGAAGGGCTAACAACTAACGTGCAGCAATGGGTTTAGGTCAAGGTATTAATACAAATTTTCTTAATTAATTTGATTCGTGTTTGTTGCATAACTCCCACTTAAATAAAAAAATCCAACCTACATAACAATCTTCTTCATCCACAACAATATTATTCTTAAGAAGCAAATTGTAGTAGGTTTTCAATATTCATGATTAAAATATTATGCTTTGATCAGGTTAAACATACAATTAGACTTTCTTGAAGAATTTCTCGTTGAAGATGTCCATATAAAAAAATTAAAATATAGCACCCTTTCCATTGCACTTGTTTCTTGATGTTCAAAACCACCTCTTATGAGAAGCTCCCTATTTCATTGATATTGTTAGTCTGACCTACACATGGCACTATTATTACAATCCACATGCTATCAAAGTTGTGTACCATCATGCAATTCATATCACATACAACTAGGCTGACCAAAATGCCCAAAAAAAGTTAGAAGACAAAGCTAGTTATATAAATTTATGTATGAAAAAAACGCATAATTCTAAAACTTAATATGTGAAATTTTCATATGCATCAAAGAATAAGACCTTGAACCGAAAAACTAATGTATTTGCATCAAATTAGGACTCACTTCCAGCCAAATCGACAAATCCTAAGTGATGAAATTTTACCTAGGTCCCAAGCTAGGACTCACTTCCAGCCAAAAGATCTTCCTCCCAAACATCTGTCTCTTGCGACAACTATCACATTTTTTTCCTTATAAACCATAGTCAAATTCATATACTTTTTACTCATTAAGATATTAATTTTCAACACTTTTGAGCTCGAATATAAAGTGAAAGTCTGACTTAAATAATGATTTTCAACATATGTCACATTTGGATATCAACTCAATGGGAGATTCGATCTACAAATGAAACAAACAACAATTCAGATTAATAAAAAAAAATTATAAATGAACTACATACGAATAAAAGACTGAATCTCTGCTAATACACATGACCATTAGAGTATTAATCGCTACCGGACTGAAGCAAAACATAAAAAATAATCAAAATTTATGCATCCCCAATTGAACAACTTTTTAATTAGTGTATCTAGTTATATAATGAATGAAAATTAACATAAAATGGTACTGATTTCTTTACCTGAAGCCCAACCCAATTCTTCTTCTGAACATTACACACAAGGGTAGTTCCAACAATGTAGTCCTTCAACTAACAATAAACTCATAAAATCTTTGTATTTCAAACCCCCCAGATGTCCAATTCAGTTTACCATAATCAGACACAGGAAATATAGATTTCAAAAACTCACCTTGATAAAGAAATTGCTGAGTTCACTCTTAAGAAGATGGCGATGTCTGCACCAGAGCATATGCTTAAGAAACTGGACTGATATATACTAATTATTTCCTCTGATAGTAACCCTAACATGGATTTCAAACCCCTGATGGAAGAACATCAAACCCTAAACCATACGAAAGAAATGTAAGTGGCAAAACCCAACTACATCTATTTACATAAGAAATCAAACATTTCAAACAATTGAATTTCGAGCCAAATTTCTTTTTACTGGTCTATTGATTCAGAAAAGAAGAAAAGAAAAGAAGACGCTTACCAGTTCTCGAATCTCATTCTCCTTGTTGAGATATTAACCGTATAAGGTAAGACGAATCAAAGGGAAGGAAGATCAATCAAACGACTTACTGGTTTGGGAGGAAATTGCCGAGAATGGTATAGCAACCCGATGGGGAGATGGAAAGCATAAATCAGGGTTTCACTTGGATTCCACGTTTAAGCATTATCTGGAGTGAGTTTAGGCTTAGTTGTGTTGTACCATATGCTTCTTTACTTGTATTTTTCTTAAGTTTAAGACAATTGTATTTCACCTTTCCAATATTCATTATAAAGTAGTTAAGATGTATATATGTATGTATGTATGTATATGCGTATATATATAAATAGATACGCTTTAGATTGCCTTAAAAATGTTTTACTTGCTAATGGTTTTGTTAAACGAATCTTACAATTTGAAATGTTTAATTATATTAAAAGTCAAATATTGGCTTTTATTATATTGATTGTCGGAATAACCATAATTACAAACATTTAGTACTTAACTATTTAAATAAGCGAGTTTCAAAAATATTATAAGTTTATGTTATCAAATCGATTATAAAAGTTTTGATTCGTACTTAATGACTATTGTTTAAACGAAAAAGTTTAAGTATATTTTGTTTGCCATGAAATGACATACGATATCAACATGATTAATAATTATATATATAAAACAATGTGAAAAGCTTAAATTTGGCAATTATTGTAAGTACTTTTTTATATATAAATTTAATAATGTGTTTATACATTTGTGTGTGTGTATAGACACACAGACACACAAAACAAAGATTAGGGGTATAAGGTCAAACTATTTTACATGTCAAATACTTTGCAAGTATAAACTATGTTGAGAATTTTAGATCAAGGATACTAAGAATACAGATCCTTGCCTCTGAAATCCTTTGATGAATACACATTCAGCAATGTTGAGGAATTTAGTTTGGATTCTAAGATTACTGAATTCCGACTCCAAATTACTTGACTTTAATACTGTCTTAGAGAAGTTCATCACTAAGATTTTCCAAGCTTACTTAGACTTAATGCTAACTTTATGTTTACTTAGATACTAGGCATCCTCAAGCCGATTACAGTTAGTCCTATCAGGTAGCTTAGGTTGTAGTCTAGGTCATTAATTATTGGGTTTTTTTCCATGTTCTCTACAACCTTGGCTCTGATACCAACCTGTCACACCCCCACGCCGCGTGCGGAATCTATGGAGCGGTGACGATCAATGGTTGAATCATGCTTTAATATTGAAAGAAGAACAACCACAATACATTACTAAGTTTCATTATGTTAAACTTGTTTTTAGCTACAAGCATTCTATACCAAAAGAATGACAACTAACTGACCCAAAAATAATGTTTACAAAATAAGAACAGACAAGATAATTAAACAAGGATTAAATGTGTTTTTATTCTATCCTGGCTTGTTTCTTGATCTTGTTCTATCTTAACTATGGTCTTAGTTGTCCTTGTAATGCTCTAAACACGATTACCTGAAACACGTGAAACGTAACTGTCTACTACAGGTAGTTGGTGAGAACAATAGGTTTAACATTTGAAATTATCAAGGTGCAGTTGTAAACAATATGAATAAAACATTGAATAAATATGTCGTGGATAATTGTAACACAAACTATCATCAAGTAAGAATAACGTGTGCACACAGTCATTGACTATCTACTAAATAAATACCAACATATGATCAAGTCCCAAATTACATTTGGAGTTAGATCAGGAGTCAGCTCAACGCCTTCAACACGAGCAGTACTATTGAACTTATTCATAAGACAACTCTGTGTTGACGTAACCTGGCCAATATGACCTATGCTGGTAAACTTAATTAGCAGCAAATCCATATTACCTTAACTCATGCCATCTGTAGTTAGTTTTTAAAACATATTTAAACGCTAACCACAGCCTTCGCGTAATCAAACGTGTCCCGCTTTCCCTTTTCGTGATCACCGAGTACTAGCGTTAAAAGATTAAGAATAAGAATGAATGAATGAATGTGTCTTGGTGTGTATAAGCTTTTTCACAACGATGAACACTTTGACAACCGGTATACGAGCTACCATGAGTCTAAAATACAAGGGTGTACATAACCACAGTGTAGGAGACTGTGTTACGAGAGTGACGATAACGATAATAAACAACCACCAAAATACACGGATTATCCCTAAGACTATCAGGAATATTCATTTAATCTCAAACATGAATCAGAATAAAAGACAAACATCGTGTGAGAGAAAATAATGAACAAAATTTGAATAGATTAGATTTGGAATGTCGATCCAACGAGATATCGACATGGGTGACGATTCATGTGGATATATTGTTGGATTTGATACACTAAGTGATGTCTTTAAAGTACCAAGCAGTGTCAGCAGTTAAATGCAACTCGACTTTTTTACGGGTGACGATTTATACAGACGTCAACAGGAGTCTTTTAACGCTAATAAAAACAATTTAATAAACAATAAAAAATGTTAAACACCCAGCCAATCATGCAAATGAACCCTCATTCTTATGAATAGGTTTATTCAGTGAAGCTTTACAGCCACCGACTCATTCATCCGAAAGGGAGACATTTGTACAAATGACTCATTCGTTCGACATCACAACTATAAAAGCAACACTTCCATTTTTCAAACCCATTTTTCACTTAAATCAGTCAACCGAAAACCTCTCTCGGCCACTCGACTTTTCGACCATTTCCACACAAAATCGGACCATTTCACCGTTTAAATCGTGTGTATTTCAACCCCAACAGCTTCATTTCAACATTTCAACCATTTTCAACCCATTTCGGTCAAATACGAGATCCACAGTAACTATTAGCACCGCTCCTTTGCACCAAAACACTCTAAAATGTTTTACGATCAATTTCGTACGTAAAAACACCACAAACAACCATCGACTTTAAAAATGGCATTCTTGGTGAATATGCAGACGAATGAGCCAAACGAGGGGCTCATTCTTGCGAATTAGAAGCCTCATTCGCTTAGAAAAGTCACAAGAATGAGCTTCTAAACAAATGAGCAATCACACGAATGATATGGACTCATTCGTATGGGATAACCATATGAATATGAACACAATCGCACGAATGGATCACAAGAATGGGAGTATGCATTCTCGTAATTCCATTTGTATGAATGAAGGCCATTCGCACGAATAGGCCATTTGCACCAAGAATCCGCGTCGATAGAAGCGAACCTTAGACCAAATTTATAATCTAATCAAGATAAAACTAAATAAAAACACATTTTCCAAAATCACATCAAAACACTGAACACACACAGCCATCCAACACCTAACTAACTAATTTATAACACAGGATTCAAACCGAGAGAACATAGGGAGCGAGTGCACCGATGACCTATAACCCCAGGTGAGTTCATAAACCCCTTTTTCTTTAACTTATTGCCTTCCAAATCATTTGGGGTTGAGAAAGTGAACCCTCCTATTCGAATGAACAACGAATAAGAGTTATTTTCAAATAATTTCAATAAAAAGATCACCTCTCAACCTCTTATTCTAATGTTATTCGAATAAGTGCATTTTCAATCATTTTACTGAGGATTCATCGCTCCATTCAACTTTTCCAACTCACAAAATACCAAACGAGTTTCAAGGGTTCAAACACAAATCAGCGAGGAGATGTCCGTTGATCACAATAATTCGAGGAATTGTGCCCAACCAAGAGATGAACGAACACAACCTGGGGAATTGTGTAGTGCACAATCGAAAACATTCATTTTCATGGGAATCCTCCATTAAACAAACAACAAACTTTGCATGGTATCTGTATAGGGTAATTCACTAGACCCTGTGCCCGCACACCTTACACATCAAGAATTCGCTGAGTAATTCTGAAGTAAGTCCATTTAGAGTCGTTTACGATTAGTGGACGCGGGTCAAACGACGGTAACGTAGATGGTATCATAGGTCTAACCAACCTCCAACTCCAAGGCTGGTACGTTACACGCATACATACGTGAAACAACAACTCGGATTAGTTCCATGGGAACTAATCAATAAGGGCATATAAGTTAGGTTTGGTAAATGAACATGGGTGATATTACGGACAGACCACAGAAACAATAACATGAGTTTCAAACCAAATAAATGTTCAAGACCTTGTCGTGAATGATTTTCAAACGAGTATACAACAAACAACGTGAATCAGTAAGAAAGAAGTGTAAACTTTGTGATTTTCAAACTAAACCAACAAAACAATATTTTTCCTATATTAGGAAGCAAAGCATACACTTCATTCTTGAGACATTTCTTTTTCCAAACATGTGTCTTGTCATGTCAAATAGTCGTACGTCAGTGACTAGGTCTGATTTCCATTAGGGACATCCTCGTGGATCATCGAAGTAGTGTGGGCTACGGCCAAGCCTTTGCTCTACGTATGCCCTATAGATAAGCTAACTTCGATGATTTGGATGGTGTCATTAATGATGTTCAGATCTAAACACTTGTGTAATTCCTTCGTGTTTTCAACATCATTTACACACCAATTTTCAAAACCAGAGTAAATGGAAAGAGTTTCCCTCAAACCTTTTACAAAACCTAATATTTTTAAAACTTGCGTGAACTCACCAACCTAGTGTTGACAGATTTTACATGTTCTAAGGTGAAGAACAAGTGAAAGAAGGATGATTTTTAAAGAGAGAAAGATAGTATCCCTTAAAGGAACCTCCAACTCCTTCATGGAATCTCCCATTCCATATCGGCTAAAAGATTCAAGACTTTCTCTCTTGCAATCAATTTTTGTGAGACATCTGGATCCCATCCTAGATGTCCAAGTCATGTTGCAATTGAATTAAATTATGGTACAGTTGTAATATAATTTTGTTTTAGTATTATCGCTTAGTATTTCTCATATCATCATGTGCAATGTAACAATCATATCACTCTGATTCAAATTACACCACGGGACTATTCTGCTCGACGGGTCTTCGATCCTGCCCACCGGTCTGGGGTGTGATAGATTAGTATCAGAGCCTTGGTTTTAGAGAATTAGGTCATTTGGTTAAATGGTTTGGCCTAGACTATAACCTAGGGACCTCATATAGAGAAATTAGGATAGGCACAATTTCATATGTTACTTGTGTCTGATCAAAGGTACTAACAACTTCCACTTCGAGGGTAATCGGAATGTCTCCAAAGGAACAGCCACGCGTTAACCCGGAAACTGTCGTCCTAGGTACACTCATCACGGAGCAACTCATCATTGCCAATCCTGATATCGTGAGTGAAATCAACCGCGAAACACTTAAACCAGTGGACCCCCCATCTTGCTGAAGATAGAAGACGGAGCGAGCCAAAGAGAATCGATGGACAAATCCAGCCATCCCCTTTCCAAGAGACGAAGAACTGACTTCACCGATCAAGCAGGTCCCAGATACCGAGGCAAACCTCGCAGATCATAGGCTGGAGCATTCCCCCTCTGCACCGAATGTCATTATCACCACCTTGATAACAGGAGGTGCAAATTGTGCTCCAAATGTGGGAAGCCGGGTCATTGGGCCTAGCATTTCAACTCATCAATGGGCCCAGTTCGTAAGCGGTATGCTGACATCTCTCCCTTGGGTACCAACCGCAAGCACCGTCATGTTGCAAGCAAATCGTGTAAATAATGCACAAAATGCGGGATGATGAATCATGAAAGTTAGAGTTGCTGGACCCAACTACTCAAAGTCTAGGTGATGTTGCGACGATCTGCCTTCCACCAAGCAACGTCAAGCGCTGCTACACATGTGGTGAACCTGGCCTCGCAGAGAAGAAGTGCCCTAGGAGATTGTGACTAACCACATATGACTTCAGCAAAGCGCCGACCGCGCCAACACACACGAAACAATGTCAACGAACCACAAACGCAGGTACATTTTCCTACAACATCCATAGATGTAGTGTATATAGCTTGAATGTATGCATTACAATGAGTCTACCCATTCCTAGGCATTCAGTAGCACAAAACTCTAAAAGCCCACCGAGCGAAACACATCCTAGAATTTTGTTAGGACTAGAGGAAAGAGCGAGATGACAACCTCAGTCACCACTAGGAAATGAGGACACAAGGAAACACGACGAATTGGGATGTCCAGACGAGCAGAGGGCCCGTAAAAGCATTTGTCGGAGTATCTCAAACAGTGACAAAGCAACGCGACTGTATAATCAAGGAAATCATAAACCTACAAGAATTTCAAGCATTTAGTCGACATTTTGAGGTAGATATTGGGTTTTACTTTTTGATTTTTGGTTAAACAGTGACCGGTGATAGATTTTATCTTTCAAATGACACTATCAGTGGTGTCGACACTATCAGTGTCGACCGTGACCTGCGCTTCGCACATAACTATCATCGATACTACTGAACTGATATTAACAATATCGGCGTTCACCATTCGAACCTGTTAACAACCATCGAGACTAAGAACCTGGTCCACCCCATCGATATTAAGTAGATTCCATCGACACTAATTCATTGAGGTTAGTTAACGATAATAGCTTGTCAAATCTAATGTCATCATCGATATTGAACTGTGGTTGATGGAGACTAGCTATCAATACTATCATCAATACAGGTCATCGAATGTATTAATATTGGTGGTCTCATGGGATGTCGAATTGATTGATGTTGTTAGATCAATGATTGTTTTGACTCAACTAGTATCGATGGATGTAACAACATGTAACAATAATTAACTTCGATAAAACTAGTACAACGGAAAATAATACTTGCATGGGTCTTTGCATGCATATACGTATGCATGTATTTATATTCCCAAACTACCACCTTTTCACAATATATATATATAGATATTTATAGGGGACAATTAACGTACAAATGAAAATTAACGTGCTAAACGTAGGAAGCCACAAGAACACGCCATGTGTCATCAGGGTAAGGGCATTATCGTTCGTATAAAATTACAGACCGTGTGTAATAATACAGACCGACATTTAACACCTATAATCAAGGACCATAGGGATAATTGCAGACCAATAATTACAGACCACATTATATGACAATCACAGACCGTATTTTAACACAAATAATCAAGGACAAACTGTATAATCACGAACCAATAATCACGGACCACGTTATATGAAAATCACGGACCGTCATTTAATATGCATCATCAAAAGAACAACTGCATAATTACATACCAATAATCACGTACCAAACATAATAATCACGGACCACATAAAAAAACTTAAAAAAACTGTAACAATACTATACTCAAATTAAAGATAATAAAATTCTCAATTTTATGGTGTAATTTTTTTTTTAAATAGTAAAGCATTTAAAAGTTATTTAATTTTTAAAATTCGAGTGGAACTTGTTGTAACATAGAAAATGTGGTTGTTCCTATTTTGCCCTTTCAGTTATATTTTACCATTATTTTGTGGAGAAAGTTGTATAAAGTGGGGACCACTAGATCTTATCCATTGATTAGTTTAATCGAATGGTGAAGAATTCATCCTACATTTTGTACATTAAGAACCATATGTATTTGATCCAGCTCCTATATTTATGTATATATATATATATATGGTTACTCTACAAAGGCAAAAAACCTTAAAAAGTTTAAGAAGAAATCTTAGCCATTTATTTTCAAAATGGATGGCTCTAAACGTGACACCTCACATGGGGGATTTGGAAAGGAAATAAGATGGCTGGAAGGGTATAATAGGTATTGCAGCAATTGTTGACTTTTAACAACTTTCCCATTTTTTTCAAACTACAATAACTTTTTAACACGTTATTATTTTTTTAAAAAAAGACAACACTATAAAATTGTGAATTTTTTTATCTTTACAACAAGCATAATACTGTTATATAAAAAAACGAACAAATATGCGTTGTATGAAATTGGGGTGTTTTCATGGTGTTTTTTCATGGTGTTTTTTCATTTTTTTGATAGATGAGTGTTTTTATGGCGTTTTATGAACCTAATGTTTTATGGTGTTTTTTCATAGATACACGAAACTGAATATTTTATGGTGTTTTTCACTAAATAAACAAAAAGGATGACAATCGTTTATGGTGACTTTTTATATGTTTTCCGGATGTTCATGAAACTATGCATTTTATATTGTTTTTTCGTAAGTTCATAAAACTGAATATTTTTATGGTGTTTTTTTCTCTAAATAAACAAAAAGGGTAAACTATTAAGGTGTTTTTAGTGTTCGTATATGAAGTTGCTTAGTTCGGAAACAACGTTTACAAACTTAAGGGTTTATGGTGTTTTTAGTGTTCACAAACTCCATAAAATGCCCATGTTAGTTTCAAAAATATTCGAACACCATAAACACCATAAAATATTAACACCATAAATACAATAAAATAACTTGAAAAAACACCATAAAACGTAAACGCTATAAACACAATAAAATATCTCGAAAAAACACCATAAACTAAGTTAAAAAACACAATGTACACACTTTTAGTGTTTATGGTGTTTTTAGTTTTTTAAAATCGTCATAAAATGCCATGTTTTAGTTTCATTAATACTCGAACACCATAAACACCATAAAATATTAACACCATAATATATCTCGAAAAACATCATAAAACGTAAACACCATAAAATGTACAGATGTGTCTTAAAAAACACCATAAAAAAATCGTCATAAAACTTACAATTCATTTAACCCAATTTAAGACGTTATTTTAATTTAAAAAAGTATATTAATATTATACTCATTAGAAAGATAAAAAACGATTGATTTTATAGTGTAATTTTTTTAGAAAATATTAACGTATACAAAATATATGAACGTTTAAAAAAATGAGAGAAACTTGCATGTGACTTGCATGTGCATGTCCATTTTTTGTTTTGACAAGTTTACTCTTTAACTTCTTATCCACATGGCAACATTTTGTGGCTTCTTACACTTTTTAAGCTTTTATCCCTTTGTAGAATATCCCTCCCCTATATATAGATTAAGGTTTGGCTAAAAAGTCATAAAACCATAAAAAGTGTAAGAAGGAATTTCAGTCATTGATCTTGGATTTGAAGGGCTATAAATGTGCCACATCAAAAAGAGATTTTAAAAGGAAATTAAAATGGCTGGAAGGGTACAATAGGTATTGCAACCATTGATGACTTCTTATAAGCTCATAACTTTTTCATACGTAATTATTTTATAAAAAATATTACACCATAGTATCAAGAATTTTTCTATCTTTCCAACGAATATAATATTGATACATTAAAAAACAATTAATTTGGGTGTTGTATTCAACTATGTGTTTTTATGGCGTTTTTTAATATGTTTTAAGAAACTGGTTGTTTATGGTGTTTTTCGTAGGTTAATGAAACTTAGCATTTTATGGTGTTTTTTGAATGCTCATAAAACACTTTGATGTTTTTCACTAAATAAACAAAAAGGATAACAAATTTTTATGGTGTTTATTTTATGTCCCTTATAAATTTTTCTCAGATAACAATATTTTATGGTGTTTTTATCTTGGGAATACACGTAGTGTTTTCATTCAGGAAATGTACATGTTGTTGAATACATACATTCATTTTATTTTGTAAATAACGTGGTGTTTTACGAAATTTGGTGTTTTATCGTAAGTGCATGAAAACTAAACATTTTATGGTTTTTTTTATGTTCAAAAAATTACTTGTTTTATAGTGTTTTTTAATGAATAAACAAAAAAGAAAAGCGATTCTTTATGGTGTTTTTCTATATGTTTTTTCTTATGTTTACAATTTTCTACGAATAACAATGTTTTATGGTGTTTTTATCTTGAAAATATATGATGTGCTTTTATTCAGCAAATACACATAAAAAACTCCATAAAATGCCTCTATGTAAAATTATGTAGTTTAAAAACACCAAGTTCAAAATTAAGCGTTATTATTTTGTTTAGTGCTCAAAAACACCATAAAACTTTTACTTTTGTAATA
Organism: Mikania micrantha; assembly: GCA_009363875.1. Taxonomy (NCBI): domain Eukaryota; kingdom Viridiplantae; phylum Streptophyta; class Magnoliopsida; order Asterales; family Asteraceae; genus Mikania; species Mikania micrantha. The sequence continues at coordinate 21,017,662 of CM018685.1, forward strand.
CAAAAACACCATAAAGCAAAAACACCATAAAATCAAGCATAAATGTGCTTTATGGTGTTTTTCAATATACTTTTTTCGATAATACCATAAAACGAAACTTAAAAAAAAAACAGGTTTAAACTTAAGTGTTTATGGTGTTTTTTGTATTCAAAAACAATATAAAATGCCCTGTGTTGTTTTATGTTCTGCTAGTAGTGTTCAAATAGTTACGAATGTTTTAATATAACAATATTATACTCGTTAAAAAAGTAAAAAAAAAACGTTTGATTTTATGGTGTAATTTTTTTAAAAAAATGTTAACATGTAAAATAGTTACGAATGTTTAAAAAAATGGATAAAGTTGCATGTGACTTGCATGTGCAACCTCCTTTTTTATTTTGACATCTATACCCTTACCTAATGTACACATGTCAATTCCTTGTTGTGTCTCACACTTTTTATGTTTTTCCTCCTTTGTAAAATATCCCTACCCTATATATATATATATATATATATATATATATATATATATATAGGATTTGGTTCAAATAAGAACCCTGTGTAATTACGGTAACCCAGTGAACTTTGACAAGAAATGCCCGAATCTTTGGTTTTTTTTTCCATGGTCTTTATTATACATATTTAGGGGGGGTTTCTTTTTTGTGTTTTGGCTAATTCGCAATGCAAATTGAATTTACATCGGTGTAAAGTTTTTGCACTTTTCTAAATGTTGCGAAATGTAACTCAAATTTACACCGAGGTAAATTCGATTTGCACTACGAATTAGCCAAAACACAAAGAAGGAACCCCCCCTAAATATGTATAATAAAGACCATGGAAAAAAAAAACCAAAGATTCGGGCACTTTTGGTCAAAGTTCACTGGGTTACCACAATAACAGTGGGTTACCATTTGAACCTTGCCCTATATATATATATATATATATATATATATCTTTACTCCTATACAATGAGTATCGGTGAGAGAATTTTTATATGTCTTAAAATTAAGATATGTACACTCTCCTATGCTTGAGGTACAACCATTCTAAGCCATTTAAGTGAAGCTTTGTTTGTTCTCCCCTTTACCATCTTATAAGCCCTAAATTATGCATTCCACTTTCCCCTCACCATTCTTTCCATTATCTGCATCTTTCTCCCAAGAAACCAATTGATCTCTCACCATTTCCCCTTTGTTGATTTCTTCCATAATCGAAAAGTTTCTCAACCAGAATAATGGGATATCACATCAACATCTCGACGCTCATTTTCTGGATAACGTCTCTTCTGAAGAATGAAAATGAAAGAAGTAGGCATCTTTTTCTTGAGTTCTTCGCCTCTGAAACAAAACTACCGAAAAGATCCATCTATGAAGACAATTGGCTCCAAATTTGAATTTTTGAGATCTGGGAACTCTCCTTTAAAAGGGTTTCTGATCTTCAATCGAAGTCCACCCCTCCTTGCGTTTTCTCTCTTCAATCTTGGTATTATGTTTAAGAATTATTTTTAACCTAATTTTGTTATTCGTTTAACCTTGATTTTATACTTTTTTGTATGCAAGATTCAGAGCAAATACATACAGGTGCATCGTGATGTTGTCTAAAGCTGTGACAACTAGTACCAGACCGGCCGGCGAGTCCATACGGTGCGTGTACTTTCAACAGTAACTATGTGTGATTTCATGTGTATACACAGTATTTGTACTAACATAATTCAGATTTACAAGAAACAGTTGTATGTATTTTTGTGTAAACTTAAATACTGTAAGTACAACACTCAATTGAAACATTAGTTGTGTGTATTTAAGTGAAAACTAAGTACAGTTAACACAACTAAACATGAGAAACAACGAAGTTCAAGCGAATGACAAAAACAAATCGGTTGCGATCTGATATCCATAGATGACAAGAATCAGATGGCCGACAATTCAATGTGAAAACAATATGATAACAGGATGGTTAGTTGAGTCCGACAGTGAGGAAACACAATTCAAACATAATTTACAGTGTTGTTTCAGAATAACGAACTGACAGTGTGTTTGCGTGGGTGACAATTCACACAAACACATCTGTGAGTTTAACGTTCTGGAATGATGACTGGAAAGTAGAAAACAAAAGTCGGAAAGCAAAACCATTGTCGTGTTCGTTCGAATGACGATTCGAACGAATACGCGCGATGGTGACGCGATCCGACGAAACGAAAACGAAAACACGACACGAGCGAAAATAATTTAATAAAATAAAATAAATAACGTTTTACAATTTTGAAACTCATCAATTAATTAAAAATAATTTTCTTTTATTTATTACAATTAAATACGCGTAAAGTTCCGGATACGCGACGAAATCACGAACCGAGCAACCGAAACAAACCCGAACACCACACGTGATATAAAAACCCTAAATGAGAGTTTCCTCCCATTTTCATAACTCACACTCTCTCTCTAGACAAGATTTCTGGCCACCACCAATTACCACCATTTTTCCATCTTCAAAATCCCATAACTTCTTCATTTCTCCACGGATTTTGGTGATTCTTGAACCCACGCGAAGCTCTCGGCCTCCTCTACCTGAAAGTACAACGGATCTGAAGAGTTACCCACAAAATTTCGAGGTAAAGATGCTTGAATGTTCTGAAGAATAGGGTTTTCTTGGTAGTATTCGACTCACACAAGTAATCTGGGTAAAACCCGTAAACACCCACACCCATTTCGAGTATAAGAGCTGAACTCCACATTCCGAAACTCTGGAAACAACCCAACAGTAAGATCGAGCTGATGGTGATGAGAGCGTGTAGAGGTTCGTGACCTGACAAGCGAGGTTGGCGGAACCTTTCTTCTCACGAGCTCAAGAAACCACGAACCTAGTGTGCCGCCGAACCCTTCTAAGCTGTCACCGAACCTATGATGTCGAACCCAAGACAGCAACCCTAGCCGAACCTTTTTGCAACCGAACCCTACCCGTCGAACCCTTCCCATGAGTACCATGCAGAGCCGAACCATTGTATGTGGGGCGAAGCATGCTCTGCGAACCTCCTGTGAATATTCCAGAACCTTAGGATCGAGCGAACCTTCCCTTGAGCATGGGACGAACCTTACATGGATACACAGTGCCGAACCATTTCAAAATACTCGGCGAACCTTAGTTACAACGCCAGTCCCGAACCTGTGAAGTCTTGACCTCTCTTAGCCGAACCGTTATGATCTCAGCCGAACCATGGACCAGCTATTCTGGCCGAACCCTATACTCCTAGCTGAATATCACGGCGAACCAGTTGATGTTGCCGAACCTAGGTCCATGAAAACACAAGGTTCGCTGCCTTGGGGGATTGTTTCCTTCGATTTGTCGATCAGGCTAAACAACCAGCTCAAATTCATGGCCCAGCTTTATTTTGTTCAGGCCCACACAACATCACAGGCCCAATAGCATTTCCCTTGGCCCAACAACATTCTTTCAGTCCACACACACTTCTTCTGCCCGAGACCTATATTCGGCCCACACACATAATAAGGATCATGAAAGTTATCGGCCCAAATTCATGTGTTGGTCCAACATGGGTATACGGCCCATGAAATCCTTTAGGTCCAACAACAATTATTTGATCCAATTGAGTGGCCCAACAGGCCCATGATTCTTGTAGTTCGGCCCAATTGATTAATCGACCCACATGACAAGACGTATAAGAACTTGGTTAAATCAAACTTTATGAGTAATAAGGATTTGGTTGAATCATGAAGCCTAACACTTAGTTATTTGAACATGTTAGACAACAATCTAAAGTTCTTATACTTAGAACATTTGTTATACTGATAATTCAATTAAGACATACATTAATAAACGAAAGATGATTAGTTAAAACAAGTACGCTAATCACTATTGGGTTGAGTAACAATCAAGTTGGGTCGAATGAAGAACAAAGACCCAGACACGCGAGTACTGACCGACTTTAGGGTTAACACGTACACTTGCACAAATTACAATCATTGATACTTATGAGTCAAATACAACATGAATCAATATAGGAACGTGAAAAACTACATCAAGAACAATCAAGAGCGCGTGTCTTCTTTCTTTAAGCTAAGTCAACCCTACAACCACAAGGTGAGTTCATATGCCCCTTTTCTTTAATCTTAACTGATTTTAAACTCTTAGGGCTGAGAAACATGTTTACTTTTATTTATTTAAAAGTTCTGCTTAACATGTTATTTATACTTTGATTTAGATAATACTTAATTGTTTATTATCGCTTATCATTGTATGCATGCTTGTATGATCATGACATGACAGGGATAATCAGACGAACAAGATAATATATCTTATTAATTCATCAATACATTAGAATAATACAGTTATAAGATTTTATCTTATAACACTTAATTATTCTTACATAAACAAACATTGGAACAATCTCAAGCAAACAAATGAATGTTATAAAGATATTACATATCTTTGTAATAACATTCGACACAAGAGTTAAGTAAGTGTAATAGGATAAATCCTTTTAACACTTAGCTTTACAACTCAACGCATATTACAAGAGAACATGGAACAAAGAATGATAATCATGATAATGTAACTTCATGATAACAAAATCATTCATTCAAATGATTAACATAATGTAATAAGACAAGCTCTTATTTAACTTTGTTAATAACAAGGAGAACATATGACAATGAGAACAATATCAAAGATGAATACAATTACAATTAGTTACTATTGACATGTTGTATTATATCACTTCAATCATGTGCCAATTGTACAAGTTGATCATGTAAGCCCCTATAATTCGCTGACCAGTTAGTTTGACGTGACTAAACCGACGATAGCATAGTGGTACCATAGGTTTGACAAACCTCTAGCTTGTAGGGCTAGTATGTTGATCGTATTGATTCATTGGCCGGTAACGTATGACCGGTGACAGGGCGACCTCAAGTCAGGTTCTAGGAAGCGACACATGGTGATATTAATCTGCAGTGATAAGTAATTAATCCAGAGGAAATCCTGTTGACTAGTAGGTTGAGAAAGTGATCTTCTCTCATGTTACACTACTAGTAATAGATTTCGTTGAGGACACTAGACATACAAGGTGATAGAGATAAATCGGATGCATTGAAATCTCATTACGTGAGGATTTCAATGGATTCCTTTTAGGCTCTATGCACTATAGTTCAAGAACAAATTGCAAGTGGTTAACTAACACTCTTAATATTTAAAAGTGTAACAACAGTTAACCCCACGATTATAGAATAATTCAAGGAACAGATTTGATAAATCTAATATCCTTAACATATATAATGGTTACCTAACTTCGGTTCGATAACTACAATTACATCATTATATTATTCTATACAAGTTATCACAGGTGATTCAAGAATGGTATGAACATGTGGAATTTGGGAATGGCGTCTGGGCTTGACCCTTTCGTATGCCCTATATATAAGCATGCTTGATCCGGTGTCACATCACTTGTACATACAACTATGGAGGAGCCATTGGGTGAACAAGTGGAACGAATGACATACAAGTAACATGATATACATTGTGATTGTGCATGTGAATGAATCATGGTTTTCAATTAACATACTTATGAACTCACCAACCTAGTATTGACTATGTTTAAATACATGTTTTCTCTGGTGATGAACAGGTGTAGATACATACATGCAAGGATTAAGCTAGTGGACTTTTAGAAGACCTAGCTTTATTTTGTGTTGCATGCTTTTGGTGACAAGAACAACGAATCATCTTTTGTATATCTTGTACATATACAAGATATAGTTATATTGATTCTTTTGATAGATTTACTCAATTAAATTATGAACGATACATTGTAATTTAATCTTGTAATTCTATATCATGGATGTGTTAGCATTTCTCAATTATATTATAATGTGCTATGTAAACAATCTGATCATACGATTATCACTCAAGATATCGTGCCCCAGGAACCTTCCGCCCGACAGGAAAACACGATCCGTTCCCGCCGGCCCGAGGTGTGACAAAAGCTGACTTAGAAATTGGTATGATTCATCCATTTTGTTCATGTGTATTGGGTTTGTTAAGGTGCCTTTTAGTTCCCGTTTTTGTTTTTCTTCTACGCATACCACATTTTGTTAAAAGCTTATTTGGTTAAATTTCATGGTTATAGCAATTGTCAGATTTATTTAAAAATGCTTTGTGCGTAGGTGTTTTATTTTAAAAAGGTTGATTTTATGACGAGCAGGGATCAAAATTTATGTGTATGTAAACAGGTTTAAACCGAATTAAATCTTTAAAAGTCATATGTTAAACAAAAATTTATTGAGTAGACGACAATGATATAATCAGATGGTTAGATTCAGCGATAATGATATAATGTCTGAGATTGTTGATAGGGAAAGAGATAAGAGAACAATGTTAACTGCGTTTTTTGAAAGAAATAGAGTAGACGAATCATCTAGACAATATCTGTATAAAGAAATTCCCAAACCCTACACTTGGAACGGAAGTACCCGACGTTGGAATCCCCGTTTACATAAAGTACAGATGGGTCGTATTGTTTCAGCTAATCCATCTGAAGGAGAAAGGTACTACCTACGCGTACTTTTGTCAAATGTTAAAGGTCCTACTTCATTTGATGATCTTTGCATAGTTAACGGTGTGAGGCACAACACATTTCGAAAAGCAGCACTTGAGTTAGGCTTAATAGAAAACGATGAAAGTTTATCACAGTGTCTCACAGAAGCCTCTCTATTTCAGTTCCCGAATGCCTCAAGAAGGTTATTTGCAACCATCATGATTTTTTGCGAACCAGGAGATGTTCGAAAGTTATGGAACGACCACTTTGATTCACTATCAGAAGATCATCGGTTACATTGTCAAAGTGTCGAACATGTTCGAAATATGGTTCTTACTGATATTGAGGTCTTTCTAAGATCTATGGGTAAAAATCTCCATGATTTTGACCTCCCAAAGATAACTGTAGATGTTAACCCACATCATGTAACTAATCGTGAGGTGCAAGAAGAGTACGAGATAGTTGTGGATGCTGAACACTTACGTGGCAAAGATTTGCTTAATCCTGTCCTACGAAATGGGTTTGATGAAATCATGATGCATGTTGATAATGATTTATCAGGTGTGTTTTTTATAGATGGTTCAGGTGGAACGGGGAAAACATTTTTGTACAAAGCTTTGCTCGCAGAAGTTCGTTCACGTGGACTTATTGCACTTGCTACAGCTTCATTAGGTGCTGCAGCTAATAATATGCCTGGAGGGCGAACGGCTCACTCAAGGTTCAAGATTCCTATTAATCTTGATAATAATTCTTTGTGCAACATTAAAAAACAAAGTGGAGCTGCTGCACTAATTAGGTATTCCAAAATAATCATTTGGGACGAAGCATCGATGGCAAAACGGCAAGCAATTGAGGCTGTCGATCGAACATTCCAAGATATTACAGGCGTTAGTCTTCCATTTGGTGGAAAGATAATGGTTATGGGAGGTGACTTCAGACAGGTTTTACCGGTTATTAAACGAGGCACTCGAGCACAGGTTGTAGACGCGAGCCTATGAATGTCGCCTCTATGGTTATTAACCAAAAAAATGCGTTTGACCACTAATATGAGAGCTATTAATGATCCTTGGATTTATGATTTTCTTTTAAGAGTTGGTGATGGAAATAAAGATACCGTTGAATGAACTTTTATTTGTATACCTGATGACATGACCATTCCATTCACCATCCCAGAGAACTCTATCAAAGAGTTGATCAATGTCATCTTTACATCAGTTCAAACCAATTTGCATTCGTCGGATTATATAATCTCTAGAGCAATATTATCTACCACCAATGACAGTGTCAATGAGATTAACGATCAAATGATTGACCTTTTTCAAGGGGAGGAAAAGATTTACTACAGTTTTGACGAAGTAGAAGATGATCGTCACAACATTTATCCGATTGAGTTCTTAAACTCACTTACTGTTAGTGGCTTGCCTCCTCATAAGCTTCGATTAAAACTTGGCTGCCCTATTATTTTTCTACGAAACATCGATCCATCACATGGTTTATGTAATGGAACACGATTGATTTGTAAAGGGTTCCAGCATAATGTTATTGATGCAGAAATTGCTATTGGTCAACACACTGGAAAAAGAGTATTTTTTTTCCAAGAATCCCTCTATGTCCTTCTGAAGACGACATGTTTCCATTCAAGCTTAAAAGAAAACAATTTCCGATTCAACTTAGCTTTTCAATGACAATCAATAAAGCTCAAGGACAAACAATTCCACATGTTGGTGTTTATCTACCAAATTCTCTATTCTCACATGGACAACTTTATGTGGCTTTGTCTAGAGGGATCTCACGCGAAAATACCAAGGTCTTGGTGCATCCTGCTAAGGATTTTGGACGAGAGGGTGTTTACACATCCAATGTTGTTTTTCGTGAAGTGTTGCACGAAGAATAAAATGCATGTGTTATTAAGGTAATTTAATAATTGTTTTTGATAATACTCTACTATTCATTTATAATATATTGACTTATCATTTCTCTCTTAAATAAATTAGGATAATGCTTTGGGTGGAATGAAGAAAGAGCGGAAAGACATGGCTTGTGTGTTCGATTTCTTTTTTACAATATCATAGTGTCTATAACTATCTTTATTTATATGAGTATTTTAATTTAGTGTAGTTTTGTAAAAGTCATTACATAGATAATTCACACCTAACTTTGTACATAAAAGACGAACACTATCTATTTCTCGAAAGTATTTTAATTTAGTGATACATTTATAAAATACGAACACCACGAGAGAAAGGATGTTGTTGCCGCCGCCGCATCGCGCGGGGTTTCCGACTAGAGAATGGGTTTTAGTAACATGTTTTGAAGATATGTGCTTGAACCACGTAGTTGACATGATCGGTTTTTATTTTTCAATATTATTGTGTTTAGAAATGATTTTTTTCTTTGTCTGTATTATTTTAATGGATATTTGTAAAACTCATGACATAGATTGACATAATGATCTTACAAAAATAAAACTAACTCACGAAAACATTGATTTATTAACAAAAAATGACACATTATATAGTCGTTGTCGCCGCCGCATCGCGCGGGTTTCCGACTAGTATATATATATATATAGACACACACACACACATACACTTAAGAATTTACATAACTTAAACTTTTATGTGAATAACATCATTATTATTTATTTAAACTTAATTAACATTTAAAAGACTTAAGTTAGGGTGGTTAACTTATATACAACATGCATGTATGTTCATGATGGCACACTTTAGTTCTAAATAAAAATCATCATTTTCACTTAAAACTAAAAAGATTTAAACTTATATTTTGATGATTATAACTAATGGAGACACATAAGGGTTTCATTATAACTTAGATAATCTCATGTAAATACAGACACGTGTTCAACTAAAAGTTACACACAACAAAACATTACAAGATGATGAAAATACATATGTTAATGAGAATGAAACATATGAAACAAGGTTGTTGAGTCACTATTGATTCCACCTAAGCGAGCGTGCGTTCTACAAATCTTAAACTATAAGACGTTCAGGTGAGTTCTCATAACCCCCTTTTTAAATCTTTTGCTTTTTATAAACTCGGGGTGGAACATGTATACCAAAACTACTATAATTTTGATATAACATGTGTGGAACTGGATTATTAATGAGATATTATTGTGGATGTGGATTATCCTAACTTTGTGAGTCATTGTTGATCAAGTTGACTTCGGTTCTTCGTGATGATTGAATTACTGTTGATTGAGTTGACTTCGGTCCTCCGCGGTGATTCCACTGTTGATTGAGTTGACAGTGGTCCTGCGCGATGCACAGTATTATCACTTATGCTTATTAGGAATATCGTTGATTGAGTTGACTAAGGTCCTCTATGGTACATTATATTGAAACTATTATGATGATTATTGGTTGTTGATGTGATATGATTGGTTGAGATTGATTGAATGTATTTGAATGATTACATGTGATTATTTAAATTACATGACTTGGTGTTTTTGTTTGTGTGTATACAGATTGGTATTATCTTACAGGTTCATACATGTTATTCCTAAAACTTTTATAAGTATTTTTGAAGAATGTAAAACTTATGATTACTCACCAACTACTCCTGTAGTTGACACTTGATTTTCTACATGTTTCTGGGAATGAGGAGAAGTAGGTAGAGCAGGGTAGCTCTACATCTTTTGGCTATCATCACTTAGGGTCTCGGACTTATGTGATGATTTATGTTGTTTTCCTTTTAAGTAAGATTCACATTGTCCTTCAAAATGAAATTCTTTTGAAGGTAATCCTCTTACTAATGAAAGGGTAAAAAGCTTATGAAGTGTTTGATGGTTTAAGTGGCTAAATCTTCTATGCCAGATGGCAGTTTCAGAAGATGAAGCTTTGGCAATGAGACATGTGGGAATAGAGGATTTAGAATCAGTTGTCATGTCCACAACATAGACATTCCCACTTTTCTTAGCCGTCAGCAGTATGTGTTGGTCAATTAAGACCTTTATTTTAGAATTTATTTTAGGAGAAAGGATTTTACAACTGTCTTTGGTGAAAAATTAACTATAATTTTTGTTTGCTAATTGAGAAATGCTCAAGAGATTAAACTTGAGGTTCTCAACTAGGCTGACATCCCTCAAGTGTAGTTTTCCACTAAGGACAGAACTAGACCTAACTATCCAACCTTTTGCATTGTTTCCAAACAAGACAAATCCTCCATTCTTTGGAATGAAGTTATTTAGAATGGATTTGCACCCTATCATATGCCTAGAGCCTCCACTGTCCACATACCATAAATGATTTTGGTTTGAAGAAGCTCTCTACACATAGAGGATCAAATGCAATATGTTAGATATGGGTCAATGTTTATTTAGACAAGAAGAAAAAGAGTTTGAGAGTTTATTTGTTTTGCTGCACATTATTCATCAACTTTTGCATCATTTGAATCAGTTGTTGTTAATTTTTGTGCAGAATGTTGATCTGTGAGTCCACAGAAGGAGGATTCACAGCAGCAGGTGAGTAGGGAACATGATTCACCATAGGGTAAAAAGGTGGTGTACCAAGGATTGATGGGATTGGAAGTGTAGCCAAGGGAGGGGTGAGAAGAATGATGAATGAGGGTTTGGACTTATTGTGTTGTTAGCACCTTGTCCACTTTCTTTCTTGGCCTTCTTCACTTCATTAGAGGGGGGGTCCTTTTGGATGAAGAGGCATGTTCAGCTTTCAACTTTTCAGCTTTCAATTTGTCTCTTATTTTCTCAAGAGGAGTTTTTGTCCTACAGTTCTTAGTAGAATGATTGTATTTAAAGCACTTTAAGTAGGCAGGAGATATAGATGAATAGTTTGAAATAAAGGGTTTACTGGCCTTCATTATTTGATATGGAGGGTGAGGATAAAAAGGAGGAAACTGGATATCAACCACATGCCTTTTTCCTTTTTCAAGAGTGGCCTTTGGGTCAACAATGGTTTCCTTATCTTTTGTATCTTCTAAACTTTGAGTAGAGCTCATACCTGGAGCAGTCTCAATCTGTTCTGAAGAGTTATTTATATGAACATTATCCAAGTGTGTTTCTGCTTGTTTTCCTGGGTTTGCATTTGTGGGGTATACAAACTTTGGAAATTGTCCAGACTTATACACCCTTTGAGGTGAGTTCTTTATTGCAGTGATTTCATCTGGAAGAAAGGTGGGAAAGAGAGGTTCAGGAACAATATCTTCCACATTATTATCAATTAGGGCATAATCCTCTGAAGGACTAGTGTGATTATACCCAATTCCAAACATAGCTTTGACGTGAACTTGCTTGCTTAGAAGCATTTTGAATCCTTTGCAGGACTCAACCCACTTTTCACATCTAACCATTGTTTGGGCCAATTCATCTCTACAAGCAGAATATTTCTGATGTTGAAGATCAAATAATGCTTATAGGTTAGTCTTTTATGATTTTAGGACAAAAATCTGCCCATCTTTAATTTTTATTAACTTCTCTACTTCTAGGTTTTTATTGGCCAATAGTTGCTCAAGATCTTGGTTTTGTTGCTGTAGCAAAACGTTGTCCTTCTTTATTTTGGCAAATGCCTCAATGCAAGCATCGGTTCATAGCTTTTCTAGGGTAGAGGAAGATACCAAAGCATCAGGAGATTCAGCTTTAGGTTGGTCAGAGAAGGTTGAGTTCTCACCAATGGCCATTAGAGAAAATTTTGTTGGCTCATTAATGATGAGAGCATAGCCTACATCATCAGGCATGCTACTTCAGTCTACATACTCTTGTGTAAAGATAGCTGGTTTGTTTGATTGTGAAGACTTGACAGCTCGGCCTATTGTGCTAATTTGAGAGGAAGAGGATCAAATGATCTGGAGTGGAGCAGGAGTAAATTGGTACACGCAACCATGAGCAGATTGTACATATTGCACATTGGGTGAAGGAGAGCTTTGTACCATATGAGTAGTGGCTTGAGTGTTATTGTGTTTTTAAAAGTGAGAAGAAGATGAAGAGTAAGGTGTTGTAGAAGAATGAGTGTTTGGAAATGTCACATAAGATGAGGAGGTGTTGTAGGGAGCATTTCTGCATTCCCTGGCAAAGTGCCCTGTGCCATGACATTTGTAGCACTGGACCTTTGCTTTATTTAGACCAATTTTGGTTTTCCCATGGATACCAGGAAATTTTCTTCCTGTCCTTTCATAGAACTTATTAGCTCTCAAAATTAAAAGGGCAAGTTGATGTAAGATATCCATCTCTTCCAAGTCATCACTTGGAATTTGATGGAGATCATCCATGATGAAACACAGTTGGTCAGGGGTGAAAGATGGGTCAACACATGAAGAAGAAGAAGTGATGCACGTGGTTATGTCAATATGTTCATCATAACCCTTATCAGTAATCTCAAAGTTATGACTAAGAAGAGTAGTGTTCCCTTGAACATACTCCTCTGTTGATTTACCAGGCTTGAATTATTTCCTTTTCTAGTGAATCTCTCCCTCAAAAGTGAGCAACTTACAATGGACTTCGGTAAGTGAAAGATTGCCAAATTCAGGCAAAGATCTCATGACAATAGAGTATGTTTCCCATTTGTCTAGGAGAGATATTAAGAAGCAGTTGAGGACAGAGATGGTTGGGTGCACTTGACCCACAAGTTTCAGTTCCCTAAAGAGAGATCTCATGACAATAGAGTATGTTTCCCATTTTTTTGCCATTAGGTTACAAACGATATGAGTGAATCAATAGAAGGATGATTTCTCAAATTTGTTTGTTTGAGTGGTTTTGAACAAAGTTTGGTTCAAAGCCAAACACCTACAGAACTTGAAACAAATGAAGTAGAAAGCAAACACAACTTTAGAGAAAAAAAAAACTAAATATCCAGATATCACAAAAAGCTTTGAGTTTTAGACTTGATGGTTAAACAAGACTAAAGAACAAGGCTCTGATACCAATTGTTGAACCTAGTAGGAGTTATTTAACCAGGAACAAGGACTTTAGACTCACGTTCAAAGCCTTGGTATTTGCTCCCTCTAAAGTTTAGCACTTCGTTATTTTAGGTTGTTTACTATTGCTTGAAAAGCAGAAGATAGAATAGTAACACAAGGAATTTTTGGGGAATTCAATTCAATTAATTCAGAGAATGTTGGGGTATAAATACCCAACATTCAATGTTACATGACAAGAAAGAATAGGACAAACAACTGACAAAAATACAGGTAATGAAACAAAACCAAATTGAACAACAACTGATGAAAAAGTCAACAACAACGGAGACCCATGTCTTCAATTGTTCCTCTGTGGTTGTGATCAGTTGTTGTGTCTTTAGTAGTTGAACCGCGGAAGCCATTCCGTGGTTTATTGAATCCGCTGTTGTCTTTAGGTCCTGTTCTGCGGTTGTCATTAGCTACTTGATCTGTTGTTGCTTGATCATTGGTTATTGGATCCGTTGTTTTGGGATCCCTTGTTGCAATCCGTTGTTGAGATACAGCGACAGGAAGAAGATGTCCGCGTTTGGTCAATCCGCAGTTTTATTCCATTGTTTGGCTTCAGTGGTTTGCTCATCAGTCCTTATTTTCCAACAAAAACATATGACCCCATAGCGACAAACATCATATTTCCATCGAGAGGCTCCAGAGAATAATTCTAAATGATCATCAGGGTTCCTGAGACCATCGTATGTCTTGACATTGGCTATTTTGGTTTTTGGTAGAAAACCGAAGTTTGCTTTCCGTGTTGAAAATTTAGTATGGGGGGTTAGGACATAGGGTTGGGAAAGATCCTCAGTGTTTAGGATTAGCTGGGTGAGAGGTGGCGTAACCGCGTATGTGTCGAACGGTGGTATCCTATATCCTTGTGAGACAGGGTATGGAATCCCGGCTATATTTAAACATGGATGACTTGGGTATGGATAAGGCTGCGAGTACGGATGTGACCAAAAATGTTGGGCCATACTTTGATTTCCTAGCTGGTTATTATGGGTAGTCATAGGATTAAAAATTGGTCACCTGTGTACGCAACACTTGTGGGACAGTGGGAAAATTGTAAGGAATACCGGGCGAACGGATTGAGACACCTTCTTAGGAAATTTCTTCAAATGCAAACAAGGCCCTTATGGTTCAAAATGATGAGGGGGAGAACTGGGAGTTCACATTCAATTATGATAAAGGAGCAGATGAGAAAGCTTGCATTGCTGAAATTAAGGAAGAATCTAAAACTAGGGGATGACTGAGCAAGAAAAGAGAACATCAGGATTGGGTAGTCATCGAGTTCAGAGGATGAAGGCTCTTCAAATTCATAAACTCAAGAAGGATTAGATGCGAATTCTGAAGATCAACACATCACACAATTCTCTTTGATGGTTGATCCTGCTTCCTCTTCTCAGAATGGTCAGGTATATGATGACTGTCTATCTCAAAATTCCAGATGTTTTAATTGTGTTGACCTTGAAAGTAAGGTCTTGGCATATCAAGAGCACAATGTTGCTCTTATAAGTGATCTCAACCAATGCATTGAATCAAATCGCATTTTAAAATAAATAAAAAGGATTTTCAGGCTAAAATTGAATCTTTGAAAAACAAATGCATGATGAGATTGAGATAACTGTTCTTAGTAAGCAATATGCCATTAATTCTTATCTCAACACAATTAATTAGACAAAGAAGACATTAGCCATTGTTGAGTGTGACTGTGAGACCTAGAGTCACAAGCTCATGAGTTATGAGAGTTCTTCTAATATTATTGAGCATATGATTAGTGATGGGTTTATCTGAAAGGGAAGGGTAAAGAAGTGAAGTACAACCATTGTCCTCCACCAGTTTTAAAATGTGTTTTCAATTCACCAAATGATAAAGAAATCAAAGATTTTCAAGTTAAAACTCCTTTGGTAATTGATCATATTTTAATTATTTCAATTGAGGAGTCTTCTTCTTTTGAATTATCATTTGTGGAGGGTGTGGTTGAGGATTGGGTTTCTGATGTGAGGATGATTCGTCTTCATCATCCAGTGCTGCTATTGTTAAGAATCAGACATCTTTTGTCAAAAAGGTTGACCCAGTCCCATCAAAGTCAAAATTACCTTCTTTGACTTCAAAATTTTCAAAGGCTATAGGTTTTGTGAAAGCTTCACACAAGGGTGAAAAAATTATGTCCAACAAGACCGACAATCTTGTTTTCAATGGGACAAAGGGTTTGGGTTTTTTAAGTGACAAAAAAAAAAACCAAACAATTTGCATTGAAACAATGTTTCTAAATTTCAAAACAAAAAATTTCAGACCAAAACCAAAATGTATTCTTCAAAATATAGGAGAGCTTACTTTGAATGTGGTGCATTGGGTATCTTGCAAGATCTTTCCCCCATATGAGTAGAACACATCATGCACCATATCGAAAAACAAGTCACTCTTTTGGTAATGAGGTCAAATCACTTAAACACACACCACAAGTCAAACCCAAGAAACCAAGTCCCATCAAGTCTCAGGATAAAGGAAAAAGGGTAATGGTTGATCTGGATACATCCAAGATTGTTTATGTCCAACAATCCAAGCCATCCTAATTCTACTAGAAAAACGGTTTCAGCAAAAACACTATCTGGAAGACAAAGTCTTCTGAGACTTCAGATCAAAACATTAAAAAATATTCAAATCTTTAAGATAAAATGACTCAGTATGGATAATGGATTGAAATGAAAATCCTGTACTCATTGGGTCAGTTCAAGATTGTAAAGGCTTGGGTTCCAATTTCAACTAATGATTTGCGTATGTATAGGTTGCCCCAAATGATGCTCTTAACAACACCTGGATCGTTGATAGTGGGGCATCAAGGCACATGACTGGATACATATCTCTTCTTACCAATGTCAACCCAATTAGAGGAGGATATGTAGGAATTTTTTCAAATGGTCAAGTTTCATTTGACAAAGTGAAGTATGTGAAGCTACTTAAAATTAATCTTCTCTCAATGTCACAAATCTGTGACAAGAAATACAGAGTTCTATTTGATTATTCAAGCTGCTACATTCTCAAGCAAGGTATCACAATTCCTGGAGACTGGATTTTGATGTCAGCTCCAAGAAAGTAGGATTTGTATGTTCTCAATATGGCCACAGCTTCAACTACATCTTCTACAGCTTCATGTTTTATATCTAAGGAAACAGAGAAAGATTCTATCCTTTCGCATAAGAAGATGGATTCACAACAATCTGGTAGAAGGAGTGAGTTTAAAAAACTTCAAACTGTCTGATGTCTGCATTTCATGCAAAAAGGGAAAGCAAACCAAGCAGTCTCATAATCTCAAAAAGTTTAACTCAATTACTGTTCCACTTGAGCATCTCCACATGGATCTGTTTGGTCCTGTCAACCGCAAGAGCATTGCTGGAAATTAATTTTGTTTGGTCATTACTGATGAGTTCTCCAGATACTCTTTGGTCTTTTTGATGAAGGAGAAATCTGAAAAGTCTGAATGTATACAAATTTTAGTAACTAAAGTTGAATCACTTTATAAGTTCAAGGTTCACATGCTCAGAACAGATAATGGGACAGAATTCAAGAATCGCAACATGGATACTTTCTGCAACCAACATGGAATTGTACAACAGTTTAGTGCTCCATATGTCCCTCAGGTGAATGGTGTTGCTGAGCAAAAGAACATAACGTTAATTGAGTCTGCTCGAACTATGCTTGCTGACTCCTCCCTACGGTTCAATTATGGAATAAAGCATTTGCTAATGCTTGTTATACTTTGAGCCGGGTATTAATTGTCGATAGATATGGGAAAACTTGCTCTAATTTCTCCATAAAAGAAAGCCAAATCTTAAGTATCTTGAACCGTTTGGTGTTCCATGCACAATGCTTAAGAAACATGAGCAAGGAAAGTTCAATGAAAAGGTGGAAGATGGCTATTTTCTTGGGTACAACACTCCAAATAAAATAGTTTACAACAGATCAACTCACAATATGGAAGAGTGGTACCATGTGGATGTTCAGAGATATACTATGTCGCCACCAGGAAAGGGTCCCGATTGGATGTTCAATTATTCTTATCTATTTGTCTCCTTCAACAAGCCTCCCATGTACTCTAAGGAAGATGGTGTTGTTCAAATGATGTATGATGCACAGAATGCACCTGATCAACCAGTGCAACCTTCATTTTTTCCATATCTTATGCAAAAATTTATGATAGTTAAGACTCAGATGATCATCACTCTCAGCCAGATGCTGCAAAACCAGATTTTGACAATATAGCTCATGTTCTTGTAGATATCAATATTAACAATCTTGATCCACAAGTTGTTGTTCCTACTCATCCGATGGGTAGAATAAACAACATGCATCCTCAAATGAACATCATTGGAAATTTAAATGATGGAGTGAACACTCGTAAACAGTTATCTTCAGGAGGCCTTGCTGACATACTTTACTTTGGAGATGTAAACTTCTGTGCCCATTCATGCTTTATCTCTCAAGTTGAACTCATAACAATAACAGAAGAATTGAAAGATGAATCATGAGTAGATGCGATGTAGGAAGAACTGCTTGTAACATTTGTACATTTAGTCACGATAGTTGTAAACAGTGTTAGAACAAATGTGTTTTCATATCAAATCAGTCAACGTGATTCATGTGTTCATAATGTGCTTGTGTGTTAGGATCTTTATTATCTAGGAACAAGTATGTATTATTTATTTACAGTCGAGTTCGCTAGGCAAGAACAGTATCGTATTATATCGAAACAGTGGTGGGGCGGCGTCAGGTACAGCAGGTAGCTGGAATCTGGGGTATGCCCTATACATATACTGCGTTCGGTGTAATGGGATAGTGTTAGTGCGTAGTGTTGAGACGAATATTATGACAATTAATTTAACAAGAATCGTAATACGTAAGCGAGAATGAGTAGAGTTATGGGTGACGATCCATAATAATACGAATGTTGAACTTATAATTATGATTAAACGCCTTAACATTTTATACGATCGAAAAACGTACGCGATTGCGGGTATACACATAACTGCGGTCGTTTAACGATCCGTTAACACACGAAGAGAAAAAGTAATTAAAATATATTATTTTACATTTTTTCAATTTTGAAACTCATCAAAATGATGAGAATAATAATCCTTTATTTTAAATTTCGTAAAATACGCGTTACGCGACGAAAACGCGAACCGAGCGACCGAAACGGACCCGAATACCGCGCGGACTATATAAGCCATGAATATGGCCATTTTCCTTATTAAATTCACCAACAACCATTTCTCTCACTAGATTTTCGGCCAACCCTCTCTCTCTAAAAATCCAAGCTTCAATCGCGTGTATCTTCTTCGTTTCTCAACGGATTTCGGTGATTCTTGAACCCACGCGTAGCTCTCGACATTCCCTACACGAAAGTACAAGAGATCTGTGGATTTTCCCGGCTAAAAACGAGGTATGATCGAAAGAAAAAATCTGGAAAATAGGGTTTCTTGTGTGTTTTGTTTAAACCCGACCCAAAGCCGGCTCTTGCACCATTATTTTGAGTTTTCGCAGCTACAACAATCATCCTTGATGTTGGATTAACTTGGATCGAGGTCTGGAACTAGAGATTAGATGACGAGGATGGTGCAGGTCGACAGGTTAGTGGCTGGTTGGGATTGCCGAACCCTCGTTTGGCAAACCTGTGTTGGAAACGAACCCATGGTTCGTTGGTCACAGCCAGACGAACCTTAATGGTTCTCACGAACCTGCACGAACCAATGGCACTCCAACGAACCCTCGGTCTCTGGGCGAACCCTAACGAACCCTGCATGGTTCGTTTCATGATCAGCCGAACTCTAGGGAACCTACACAAGCCTTGCATGGCTTCACGAACCCTTATCAACATGCAGCGAACCCTTATGCATTAGACGAACCCTATGAACTCCGACGAACCATCTTAAGAAGGCGAACCTTGATGTTGCAACGAACTATCAGGATGCAAGCCGAACCTTTATAATTCTTGACGAAACCTAGCTCATGTGACCGAATCCATGCCAACCGAACCATAAGACGAACCTTCGTGGGTTCAGTATGCAACGAACCTTGGTGGTGTGTGCATGACCGGCGAAACTTAGGCTAGAACCAAAGAAGGTTCGCTGCCTAAGGTGGCAGGCCAAAGACCTCTCGGCCCAACTCAATTCCATACGGCCCAATTCAATACATTCCGGCCCAAACTAATGCTGAGAGGCTCAATTAGACCCCATTCGGCCCATTATAATCTTAATTGGCCCAAGATGATCATTGGTGTGTTACAAGGTCCATACACATGTTGTAGGCCGATACCGTCTTTCATTTGGTCTATCGTTAACCTAAATGGCCCATGACTTTGGATTTAGCCTCATGGTTTCATGGGCTTACGGCCCAATGTGAGGCCCACGACTTAAATAGAGTTGTGATTTGGTTTCAATTGAGTTAAGTTACAACTTAACATAATCATGAGGCAAAGTCATAATATCAATAACGTAAAACAATTGAAACATCTTTTCACAATACATGTTAATCAATGGTTTATCAAACTCTTAAACACATGTGATGTTGTGCAAACAAGTTTGTGCACAAAAGAACATTACACATTCTTTTCATGGATCCATGATCAAGCAAGTAACTCAAATCATGACTTTCAAGTTCATACAACATTTTCAAAAATGAGAACAAGTTATTCAAGATGTCAATCAAATCATGTTAACACAAGTCAATCAATGAATCAAGGTCTATACAATTATAAATCTTATATCTTACGTATGATTACAATGATATAGGAATCAGTTAGAAGTCCTGTTTGCTACTTACTAATTGTTATAGTTTAGAGTCTACTGCAGACAGGTGAGAACACTAGCCCCTCTTTTTACTGTTTACAACTGTTTTGGGGTGTAACACGTGATCAAATACTCTTACTTCAGTCATATTTCATGATACATGTTCATGTTACTTTACAAACATTACAGGTTCACACTAGAAATCCAAGGGATTTCTCAATGGTTTTCAAAGGAATTATTAACTGTTTATAATGGTTTTATCAACTATTTAACATTTCCTACTAAAAAGGTTTTAGAAAAAGTTCTTTAAACTGTTTATATCAGTTCTTTACGCAAATGGTTTTATAAAGGATAAACGCTTTTAAATAATGAAATTTATAAGCTCTTTTACTCTAAACTCGCGTTTTCGAAAATAATCTTTTATAAACCTTGTTACTATACAAGGACGCTATCTTATGTACTCAATCAAAGAATTCACAACATGGCATTCAAACAATGGTTTTCATGATGTTCAAACAGAGGATTCATTTCATGGTATTCAAACAGAGGATTCATTTCATGGTACTCAAACAAGGTTTTCAAATCATGTTATCAAATAAGGCATTAGCACGCTAGTTTAAAGCAATGTTTAAAAGCATGGTGTCCATCGTTGTGAACAAACTTATAAACACATCAGGTTTCATATTCATTAACGTTAGTATTGGGTGATCACAACAAGGGAAAGCGGACACATTTGGGCAGACCGATTGCTGCAGTTAGTTTTTAAATATGTTTTATAAACTAACTGCAAATTTCGGTTACGTATGGTTATCACTGTTGCTAACTAATTTTCTGACTCCAAACGTAGTTTGGGACTTGATTATATGTTGGTTTTTTTTTGTACAAGCAGTCTTTAAACTGTTTACACTCGTTTGACATACCTGATGTTAGTTTGGGTTGCAACCCATCCATGTAATTCCATTATTGCTTTAATATACCTATGCCTTATATTAGAAATTCATGTTTTCATATGTTAAACCTATTGTTCTCACCAACTACTTCTGTAGTTGACAGTTACTTTTCACGTGTTTCAGGTAATCAGGTTTAGGACTTCTAAGGGACAACTAAGGAGACCATTCTAAGATAGAACAAGATGAAGAAACAAGCTAGGATGGATTAGAAACACACTAAAATCCTGATTGTTTAGTTGTCTTGTTTGAAGTCTTATTTTGTAAACTATATTTTGGGTATGTAGTTGTCTTTCTTTTGGTAGATAGATTGTCTGTAACTAAACGACGGTCTAAACATTATGAAACTTAGTAATCCATTGTGGTGTTCTTATTCAATACTTGTGCATGATTCAACTGTTCATACGTCACCGCGCCGTGGATTTCCGCACGCGGCGCAGGGGTGTGACAGGTTGGTATCAGAGCCAAGGTTGTAGAGAACTAGGAAAAACCCAATGTTTAATGACCTAGACTATAACCTAAGCTACCCAATAGGACTAAGTGCTATAGGCTTGAGGATACTTAGGATCTAAGTAACTTAAGTGAGCATTAAGTCTACATTAAGCTTGAAAGATCTTAGGGATATTTTCTAAGACTAGATATCGAGTCAAGGAATTTAAATCGGAATTCTATAATTTTAGAAACTGAATTAAATTTCTCACACATGTTCATTCAAGGATTTCAGAGGCAAGGATCTGTATTCTTAGTATCCTTGATCTGAAATTCTCACATAGAGTTCATTAAAGGATTCCAGAGGCAAGGATCTGTATTCTTAGTATTCTTGATCTGGAATTCTCAATCAGTGTTCATCAGAGGAATTTAGAGGCAAAGATCTGTATTTTTAGTATCTTTGATCTAAAATCCTTATCCTGTTCATTATAGGAATTTAGAGGCAAAGATCTGTATTCTTAGTATCTTTGATCTAAAATCCTTGTCATGTTCATCATAGGAATTCAGAGGTCAAGGTCTATAATTTTAGAATCTTGGATTTGAAATCCTTGTCATGTTATCATTATCAGGAATTCATTATCATAGGAACTTTATAACTTAGAATCTGTGTAACAGTATTCTTTAGTTGAAGTTCCCACAGGAGATCATTACACTCAGTACTGTAAGTATTGAGAACCTAGGTTAATTAACCTAGGACACGCCTACTAAAACCTAAGGTCTTAATTTCAAGTAAATTAAGGACCACGGTTTACACATTCGTAACCATAGTCAATCAAGAGTTGGAATTTTAAACTCCAAATACAAAAGGCAAATTTACGCTGACGTGCTGAGGTAAGTGGTGGGCGGTGAGAGCTTGCCCTATATATAAGCTTATTTCGGTATGTCAGGGGGAATTCGGCGTTCGTATTTGAAGTGAAGATTTGGGAACAACTGGAATCATTGAACATTAGTCAAACACATGGGATACAATCATTTGGGATACAATCATTGTGCAATTCAAACTTGGATGAGTCAAACATTGTGGTGAATCAATCAAGTTGTGAACATTCTTTCAATGTAAACCTTAAGTGAAATTCTTAAATGATTACATCATTAGTACTTACTAACATAGTTTAACAATAACAATGTAGAGCACTCATATGATTTGGTTCTACATGTTAACAACTGTTAGTAGGTGCACACAAAACATAATCATAGTTCAATCATGGATTTAATCATAGTTCAAATTGATCAAAGATCATGGGATTCTTAATCAATGGAACATACATGGGAATCAGTACAAACATATTGCCAAATGCTAGCAAGGACATGATCGTGGTATATGGAAGCGGTGGTGGGATGGCGTCTGGGCTGGCAGTTTGCTTGACCCTTTCGTATGCCCTATATATAAGCTATCTTCGGTATATCGGGAAAGTGTCAGTGTGTAGGTTTGGTGGAGTGAGATCATGGAACATCATACACATTCACATGAGAAGTATGCTAATGAGCTGATTGCTTATACGTGTACATGCTCATATTACAATTGAATGATAATACTAGTAGTATGGATATATTACTAATTTTATCATGCAAATTCAATTGTATCCTTTCTCATTACTGACCCACTTGTGGCTTCTATTCGTAGAATGCCTCCCCGACGTGATCCTAACGGAGGAGGTTCGACAAGTGGCAACGATGATGAGATCAACAAGATTGCCCGAGCCATCGCTATACACATGAGGGATGTCATTCCGGGCATGGTCACTGATATCACCCAGAATCTTCGGGGAAGTACCAGTGATTCAGCACATAACTCCAATGCTACTAACGCAGGAACTGCTAACTTCACTTTCAAGCAGTTCAATGATGCTAAACCTCCTAAGTACGCTGGTACTGAAGGAGCTACTGGCCTACTGCAGTGGCTGGAAAGCATTGAGGATACTCTCGATTTCACAGGATGTCCTGAAAATCTAAAGGTCAAGATGGCCTCAAGCGCTTTTCACAAAGGCGCACTCACCTGGTGGAATTCTGAGAAGAACACCAGAGGACGAGAGGTTGATTTGGCCTTATCATAGGAGGACTTCAAGAAGTTACTTGTGGATAAGTTTTGTCCACGACATGAGCTGAAGAAACTTGAGGTGGAGATGTGGAATCTGGTGCAAGACAGTGGTGAGAACGCGAAGTATACAACTCGTTTCCATGAGTTGTGCATTCTGGTGCCACACCTTGTTACTCTTCTATCCTGAAGGATAGAGAAGTACATCGAAGGCTTACCTCTAGTTGTCAGAGGAACTGTGATGGGGAATAACCCCACTACTCCAGAGGCAGCGATTCATCTTGGAGCTAGCCTTACCGAAGAATACGTTAAGTCTGGGGTGCTTACCCGAAAGGGGTACAAGAGAGCACAGATTGATGAAAGTAAGAAGCCTGAACAACAACATCACAAGAAGAAGAAGCAAAAGACAATCAAGAACTTTGCAGCCCTGACTGCAGCTACACCCACTCATGCCACACCCATTACTGCTATGCCACAATCTGCAACAGTCAGAAAGTCTTATACGGGCCTGTTTCCACTTTGCACCAAGTGCCAATATCATCACCTACCCAACACTCCATGCAAATAGTGTCTCAAGTGTGGGCGGATGGGACACTTGGCAGCAACATGCCGATCTGCACATCTTACTGCTGTAACAACTGCTACCACTACCACTGCTGCTACAGGTGGGAGGACCTGTTACAATTGTGGGGCAGAAGGACACTTCAGAAACCAGTGTCCTAAACTCAACAATAACACTGCTACTGCTCGTGCTTTTGTTATCGGAGCTGCCGAAGCACGCGAGGAGCCAGCAGTTGTCACGGGTACATTTCTCCTTAATGGTCATTACGTTTCTATCATATTTGATACTGGTGCTGATAAAAGTTTTATCTCTACTCATACTGCTTCTTTGCTTAACATAGAACCATCTATACTTACTGCTCCCTATACCGTAGAAGTAGCTGATGGTAACACCATACTAGTAGATTCTATAATGCATGGTTGTGAATTAAGATTAAACGACCATCTTTTCCTCATCGATCTTATTCCTATGACACTTGGAAGCTTCGAAGTTGTGATAGGAATGGATTGGTTATCCAAAAACAATGTCGAAATTGTATGTTCGGAGAAACTTATACGGATTCCTTTACCGTCCGGCGAAACGATGAGAATCTATGGCTAGAAACCCTGCAGCGGATTGAAGATTGTATCGTGCATCAAAGCTAGGAAGTACTTGAAGAAGTGTTGAACCGATCGGGAGCTCGGAAACAATCCGAATCCAATGTAAAACTACTCGATAGCCTCTGGAATAGTGCGGAATCCTATTCTAGGGTTTTCCAATCGAAACCAACAGAAACCGTGGTGATTCGAGGTTGTAGGAACAAGGTGGAAGCAACGATCAAACACCACGGGTTGAGAATCGAACTTGGATGATCAAGAACCGCTCAAATCTTCTAGGGTTTGACACTTGATTCTCAGGGAAGAAGGAGGACTCTGGAAGAACTAAGTTGAAATGATTTGAACTTCTATATATAAGCTGTAGTCATTCGGCCGAATGAGTGGCCGAAGCAGCTCATTCGGCGAATGACCAAGCTCGAATGAGCTGTCGATCGAATGAGTCATTCGGCGAATGACTCATTCTATCGCTAGCCATTCGCTGGATTCATCATTCGGCGAATGACTTCATTCTAGAGTCATTCGCCCGAATGTGAGGTAGTCATACTCAATTATAAGTTTAATCAAATCAACTAATCAAATAATCAGTAATAAACATTAAGAATTATATAGAAAGACAACTTCCATTAATAATTTGAACATTACATGATAAGAGTTACAAAAACTGAACTAGGGACAAAACATGTATCAACAAACTCCCCCTTGGACCTAGTTCAACTCTTGGAAGTGTCTTTCTTGAAATACTTCTCGAAAATAGCTTTCCAATCTGCTCCAGCGTGTATCTTGAAAATGCTGCAGAGACGGATCACTCTCATGAACTGTAAAGCTTGCACCATGTCTTGAACATCAAAGAAGATTTGGTGCCTGAAAAGAGCTTGGACATCAGTGTGGGACAAATTTGTCAACCACATGGGCTCGAATATCCTTATGGTCTCCCACTTTTTGTCCTTGCACAATACTATCACAGCCTCACCAGTTCTCCCATCATAGTACCACCATCGGAAGCCATCCATAAAGTCTTGACGCATCTTCCGCAGGGGAATCCTCTTCAAAACTCTAGGGGGAAGCCACTTCAAGATCACTTTATGCTTGCGGGTATCACCATCAATCTCGGGCAAATAATATCTTTCTGGCTGCTGTGGTTGAAAGTTTACCCATCTCTTCCGGTATTCATACTTGATCTGTCGAGAAAACCAAGCAGACATCCCAGAGTCTTCACTGTATAGCATGTTCAGACGTGCTAACTGATTGATTTCGAATCCAGGCAACGTCTTGAAATCATGTGGGTGTTTGAAGTAGTCAATCCCTTTCTCTCTCTTCACAGCATAGCACCCAAGATCATGGAAGTATGCCCAGCTAAGAATCTGACCTCCAGCTTTGTAGCCTTTGGTCCTGTAAACTTTCTTGTGTGTGGCTGGCATCTTCTCTGTGCTTTGCTTCTTCAACACTTCCCAATAAGCAGCCCATTCCTCTTTTCTTCTCTTTTGGTCATCGGCTTCAGCCTTGCTTGCCTCAACTTGTTCCTCCAGATATCCGACCAAGAGATCCTCTGTTTCTTGGTCAAATGGTTCAGTGAATATAGGCAGCTCGTCTTCAGCCGATGTATACTTTAGGCATTCTTCATCTGTGATGTCTTCCAAAATAACCTCATCAACATCATCAAATGACTCTGGTTTAGGCTCTTCAAAAATAGGAACTGAGGTGTCATCAGTAACAACCTCATCAGGATTCAACCTGAATAGCTCAGCTATTTGCTCTTTGGAGAGGCAGTGTATAATCTCTCCCTCCTCCTTGTCATAGCTCACTGAGTGCTGTATAATGCCTTGAGCGTCTAAGATCATAGTCAGTGTCTCATCAAGCTGACGTCTCAAAGGCACAGCTTGTACTTCCTCAGTAGCTTCTGGTTCGGCTGTCTTCGAGGGAGACGAAGGAGGAGGAGCCTGAGCCTTCTTGTCATTGGATTTCTTGGACCGGATCTCAGAAGAGGGAGGGGCTTGATCATCATTTTCATCATCATCATCGTCATCAGTACTGGATGATTCAGAAGACCCACTCCCAGATCCGTCCTTATCATCATTATCAGCATCATCATCATCATCTGATTCTTCATCCTTCTCAGACTCTTCATAATCAACTTGTTCCTCATCAGACTCTTCTTCTTCTTCCTCATCCACCTCCTTGTCTGAATCATCGAAATGGACTTCCACACCTTCGAGCCTGGGAGTGCCCTCCTTGGAACCCTCGACAAGTCCAGCAAGGCGAGTATTCTCAGCTTCCAGTATAAGAATCCTCTCACTGAAACCAGAGGCTGTCATAGCCAGCTGGTTATGCTCGTCAATATACTTGATGAGCTGTTCCTCCTGCTGAGCTGAACGAGCTCTAAGATTAGCTCGTTGATCAGCTGCCTGCAGCAACAAGGCATCCTGATCGTTGATCCGTTGGGTGAGCTGAGCAATCTTAGACTCTTGCTCTATATTCTTCTCCATCAGCCTGAGAACCATACTGTTCAGTGTGCTAAGCTGATCCATAACTGACACAGTAGGTATAAACGTATCAGCTCGTGATGTAGATGGGCCAGAAGAAGCAGCAACATAAACCGGCTCACGAATAAAAGGAGTGGTCAGAGGGGCAATAGTAGTATGAGCAGGAATAGCCCTTGACCGTGTCAGTGAAGAAACTGACACAGCTGCTACTGATGTATCAGTAGTTGTAGCAGCTGTTGTCAGTTCTGACCTCCTTGTGAAAGAGAACCTAGATCTCTTTCCCCTTCCAGCTCTAGAGGATGTGGGCTGAGAGGCAACAACAATCACAGCTGCTGAAGCAGGAGCAGAAGACCTAGGAGGAGAAGGAATATCAAACTCTGGTATAAATGATGGATCAGTGATCTCCTCCCTTTCTTCTTCTGTCCTCTTCCTTTTCCTGACTATCATCTTTCCTCCCACCATCACCCTCTCATGTCCTTTCTCCAAGAAATCATCAGAGTCGGTACTCTCCTCATCAACATCCCCGACTACATCCTCCTCACCCGAGTCCTCTGACTCATCATCAACATCAGAAATATGAGGATCTGTAGTATCAACAACAGTAGAGGCAGAAACAGTAGTAGTAATAGTAGCCATGAAGTCTAAGTCCATCAAAGAATCAATATCAATGTCCTCTTCCTGTGCTGTAGACAAATCAGCATCACCACCAGTAACTGTACCACTAACATCAACCATGCTCACAGAAGCAGCATTGGTCATGTATCCAGAACTCATCTCCACCACACCTGAACTCACTACAGCAGCAGTGCTCACTATCACTGTGCTCTCACCAGCTCCAGCACCACTAGGGCCTGCCCTATCACCACCATCACCTCCATCACTGTCGTCTCCACCATCCGGTACAACTATGTCTTCGACATCTGAATCAGAGTCAGCATGCCTCCATCTACGACCTGCTGGAACTCGGTAATCAGGTCGAGAGAGGTGACCGAATAAAGATCTGGTGGCTGGCTTCCTCTCCTTCCCTCTGTATGACAGAACTCTGTTAAGAGTAGTGTCATTCATGTGCTTTAACCGAATAACATCAGCATTGATCTTGGGAAGATCTGGAACTTGAGCATCTGTGATCTGCTGCAGAAATCTCGGGTACATAAGAAACTTCTTGTCCCCCTTTAGAACCACGTTCTCCTTCATGTGAATGAATATCATCTCTGAGAAGCTGAATGGCTTGTTGAGCACAAGAGCAGCAAATGCACACTGAATGGTCTCACGCATGTCGTCGAATCCTCCTCGCCTCGATCCGAGACAATGCACCAAGACATGAGCTAAATACTTGAACTATGGAGACATAAATGCCTTGTTGAGAATGCCAGCTCCAATGTCACCCTCATACTTGCATCGAAGAAAACATCCACGAACTAGAAATCGATCAAGTAATGATGGCTGATCTGGAGAGTCTTGAAATCCACAAATTCTCCTGATGTGTTCAGCAGAAACCACTATATCATGCCCTTGAACTTTGCCCCTTATGACTGTAGGCTTGGCCTCGCAGTCAATGTCAGCAGATGACCAGAAATCCTGCTGATGCGAATGATAAGGCACATGGACAGTAGATATGGCAGTGAATATCCTCGAACGCCTCAGAAAAGTAATGATGTCTGAGTAGTGCTTCGCGTTCGGAGTGGTCAAATCTAGATGAGCACAAATGTTGTGCTTAGGAACTGACTTGTAACCTGCCATGCTGCACAACAAAAGAAATAAACATGTTAGTACAAGACATTCAACAAGAAACTGAAATTAACAGGAAATCAGATTGTCAGATTAACTGATGTGCCGAATGGCAGTGATTCGCCGAATGAGTCATTCGTCGAATGAGGTTCATTCGTCGATTGACTCTCATTCGCCGAATGAGATATAGACAAGGCTGGTCATTCGTCGAATGAGCCATTCGCCGAATGAGGTTCATTCGCCGAATGAGTCATTCGCCAAATGACGACATTCGGCGCCTGTTTTGAATTCAAAATCCCCTTTTTCAAAAATCACGAATCAGCTTAAAAAACTTGTTTATTAGCATTCAGAAACGACCGAATAAGACATTTAATACTTGATTAAGATAGTTTCAAGTCCATTTCTATGGTCTATTTACACAGCGAATATTAAAACCCTAAATCCCAAAAATTTGATCTGGTTTGCACGATTTTACGGTTGGAAAGTCTTGTAAATCGATCCTCATATACCTTAGATGAAGTAGAAAAAGATTATCAGAAGCAGGGTTAACAAGAATCAAAGGAAATCAAGTGAACAGAAACTATGTGTCAATCGCCGAATGGGTTCTCTCTGAAGTCGCGAAAGAGTATTTTGGTCGAATGACTTTCATTCGGCCGAAAGATTGTTATATAGTCCCTTCTCATTCGCCGAATGAGCTAGGCGAAAGGTCACCTGACATTCAGTCTCATTCGCCGAATGAATGTAGTGAATAGGACATTCGACAATACTCATTCGCTGAATGAGAATGTCGAATGAGACATTCGACATCTTCCATTCGTCGAATGAAAAACACATTGTATGATTGATTCGGTCGAATGACTCATTCGCAGAATGAGTTCATTCGGCCGAATGAGTTCATTCTACCTCTCATTCGGACGAATGAGAGATGATAACCTCCAAACCTCAACTATTTCAACATTTGACATTTTGAGCAACAAACCTTTAACAATTTATGAAGATATGTCTGGTTAGTTCAGGATTCAGATAAGACATTGTAGGATCAGATGTTCTCAATTGATAAATCAGCAGAGTATAGCAGCGGAATTTAACACGGAATTAGCATAATCAAAGTAAGATCCATTTCAATCAAACAGTAACGCAAGTTTGTTATAGAGAGAGAAAGTTTTATGTAAAAAGGAATATCTCATTCAGATCATTAACTTCGTTACATTACAATCATGTCAACTGCCTATATATAGAAGGCAGTGACGTCTGATGATGTCACATGATGTTGACATCTAACAGACAAAACAAAACAACTGAAATAAACTAAACGACTGAGAATGTCTTCAACATCTGAAGACAAACTCTACAACTACTGATTAACAAAACTACTGAAGTACAAAATACTAAAACATCTGATGAGTAAACTACTCATCAGACTTTTACAAACAATAAAAGAAAACTACTGAAGACTAACTACACACTACAACATCTGATGACTTACACTTCAGCTGTTGTACATCTCTTCAGATCTTGTGACTTCAGCACATTTGAATATCAGCCTTTGTGTTCTTCTTCAGTTGTTGTAATGCTGTGAGACTTAGAGATTTTTCTGATCAGGCTCATTGGTTCTTTTAGTCCAACAAACTCCCCCTGAACCAATGCAGCCAAAAACCTCTAACTTATTTAAGGTCTCACTTATTTATTCCTAGGCAGAAAGATATGTCTTTTTCTTTTGAGATCAGTATCAAAATGACCAATTAAAGTATAAGCCTGATAACCAACAGCTTTCAAAAACTCTAACTGTCAAAATATGAGAGGGAACTCCATTGGGGAAATGGACTATGAGCATTAACCCCTCTCATTGAAGCTATTGATTGTATACTAACCTGAAAGACTCCCGGACATAAGCTTCAAGTAGTAACATCTTCTCTTCTGGAGTCATTCTTTCAGGTTCACCTTCGAAGAAGGACTCAGGCCCATAAAATTCAGACAAGTATCTGGCCGTAGTCCCATCCTTCAGTTCTACTCTTGTAATTTCCCTGTATACAAACTCATCAGGGTGCTTACCCTCTAAAAACAAAAAGAGTTCTTCTTGCTGAACATGTTCCAGCCTCCTATACACCAGTCCCTTCTTTATCATTTTGTTCTCTAAGAAGTTAGGAGCTTTTGCACCCGAGTTGTAGACACTCTTGAAGTCATTAATGATTTCCCAAGGATCAAGCACTGACCCAAGCATGATTTCAGCACTCAACACCCTTTTGATCCTATTTGCATAAGTTGCTGGGGGCTGTCTCTTGTGAATCCTATGAAGAACCCTTGGGTCAGGCCACATCTTAATCAATTCTTTCGTATATTTAAATGTCCATTTCAGAGCATACAACCTTTGAGCTTCCTTTTTCATTGCAGTGATAGTTGAAGTCTGAGGATAATCTTTGTCCACCAACTTGAGAAATTGCTCATCATGTTTCTTTTGGCTCTCTTCTTCTTCCAGTTTTACTTTGACTGCCAACATCCTAGCCTCTGGTGTAATAATTGGCTGTTGACCGAAAACTAATGGCTTTTCAGGAATGTACTTGGCAGGAAGAGTAATTTTCTTCTTTGGAACTGTCAGATCTACCCCAGTTGTTGAAGGTGCAGGCTTTTGAGCTTTTGGCTTGATGACTGTGGAGATAGGCAACCTGTCTTCTTCATCAGAACTTTCTTCTTCTTGAATTCTGAGTTGCCTTCTCTTCTTTGGAGGAGCCCTTACCTCAACAACCTGAGTCTCAACCTGAGTCTGAACCTCTGGAATTTGAACCCCCTCTAGTTCAGTGTCTTGTGCATCAGAAGTTGTGGCTTGTACTTGAACTTCAGAGATTGTAGCCTGTGTTTGAACTTCAGAAGTTGTAGCCAATTCTTGTACATCAGAGGTTTTGACTTGTTTTTGTACATCAGATGTTGTGGCTTCCAATTGTTCAGCATTAACTTCAATTTCTTTATCAACCATTTCCTGCTCAACTTCCACATCATCTCTGTTGATGAATTTTATCAGTCAAAGGGAATTCAGAGACAGTATAGCATTCCCAGATCTCCTGAACAGAATGGAGTGGTAGAAAGGAAGAATAAGACAGACATCTGAATCTACAAATGATCATCTAAAACAATATTGAAAATAGAAAATCTTTTTGTATTTTTCTGAAACAACCACTACAACTGTACAAACTATAATTAAGAACAAATAGACACATATTTTTGTGAGAAGTCCATTAATAACATAACACATATCTCTAATCATATCATATTGCCTTCAATGAACGCTTCATTTCAAACACAATTTCATTATGATACGATTACTGATATATTTGTCCAAACTTAAACCGAACAATACATAACTACTAAACAAACTATATGATCACTCATATTTTCTGATTGAGTTTCCCAATTCATTTCACCAATAAAGATCAAAATCAGTTCAAAACTCATTTCAGCAAATTTTAAAACCAGTCATCATGAATTCAATAAGATTCAAACATTTATTATCTTTTTGTATTTTTCTTGTTCTATCCAAATGGATGGCTTCAGCTAGGTCCGTCCCAGCAATATGGCACATGTATGGAATCGAACTTTATTTGTTTAAGTATTTCTCAAGCTTAATACCAGCTTGCATTAGGTTTTCTTCAAGCTTAATACCAGCTTGTTTTTAGTTTTTCATCAAGCTTAATACCAGCTTGTTTTTGATTTTCCTCAAGCTTAATACCAGCTTGTTTTTAGTTTTTCTTTGAATGAAACCTCATTTGATTCCATGATGACAGGTGTATGCTTGATTTGAGTCAAAAACCGTTTCTCACTCAAATGATTTAATAAAATGGATCCCACAGATCAAACTTTCTAAGTTATCACAAGTTGTTTATTCATTTTGTATAGTCAGCCTATCAGTACATCCCATCACAATTCTCTTGTGATTTTAGTTCATGCATTCACTTCTGCTTCTATGACATGATAAGATTAATGCACTACTTTATTAAACAAGACCATCTCAATTTTTGATTTTTCTATTGTTTTTGGTTTTTCAAATTTTCTATTGTTTTTGGTTTTTCAAGTATCATAATATCTCCCCCTAAAAACCTAAAAACATAAAATCTTTTTGAGTTTTTGATGATGAAAAAGAACTACACAATAAAAATGAAAATACTGAAGTAAAATGAATAAAGCAAAGACTATCTAAGTAAAAATGATGATCATTTGTTAGACTCAGATGAGGATTGAACTTCATCCTTTTGAAAAAGACCATTAGCCGATAACAGATATAAAAATCTGGGTTTATCAAATGTTTTTGTAAAAAGATCGGCTTTCTGGTGATCGGTGTGAATTTTCACAACATCGATTAATTTCTTTTCAAAACAATCACGTATGAAGTGATATTTTATGTCGATGTGTTTGGTTTTGGAGTGTTGAACTGGATTTTTAGTGACAGCAATGGCGGCAGTATTATCAACATAAATAGGAGTGTTAGAAAAATGTAACCCATAGTCCCTGAGTTACTGTTGAATCCAGATGATTTGTGAACAGCAACTAGCAGCAGCAATATATTCAGCTTCACAGGTTGAAGTAGACACCGACGTCTGCTTCTTGCACTGCCAGGAAACCAATCGATTTCCAACGAACTGACATCCTGCAGATGTTGATTTGAAATCTCTTTTGCATCCGCCATAATCTGAATCACTGTAGGCAGTAAGCTCAAAGTTATCATCATTAGGGTACCATAATCCAAGTTCCGGTGTACCCTTCAGATAACGCATAATCCTTTTGACAGCAATAAGGTGAGATACTCTTGGTTTGGATTGATAGCGTGCACACAAGCAAGTGGCAAACATGATATCTGGCCGAGAAGCAGTAAGATACATGAGAGATCCGATCATTCCTCGGTACAGAGTGGCATCAATTAACTCCCCCTTTTCGTCTGGAGTAATCCCGTGATTAATCGCCAGTGGGGTACCAGCAGGCTTCGCATCAGACATACTGAACCGGCTCAAAATGTCACCCACATATTTGGTTTGATGAATAAAAATTCCTGCCTCAGACTGATCCACCTGCAAACCCAAGAAGAACTTCATCTCTCCCATCGAGCTCATTTCAAATTTTTCTTTCATAACCTTCTCGAATTCCTTGCACATATTATCATTTGTGGATCCAAAGATTATGTCATCCACATACACTTGTACCAAGAGTAAATTACTGTCCTTCTCACGGATGAATAATGTGCAGTCAATAACACCTCTTCTGAACCCGTTGTTCAGAAGGTGAGTGGAAAGTGTCTCGTACCACGCTCTCGGAGCTTGATGCAATCCATACAAAGCTTTGTCTAGCTTGTAGACTTTATCACGATTCAATGGATCCTCAAACCCGGGAGGTTGATTGACATACACTGTTTCACTGATAACTCCGTGAAGGAACGCGCTCTTTACATCCATTTGATAGACCTTGAATTTTTTAAAAGATGCATATGCCAGGAAGATACGAATGGCTTCTAGTCGAGCAACTGGAGCAAACACCTCATTATAATCCAATCCTTCTATCTGTCTGAATCCTTGAACCACTAGACGAGCCTTGTTTCTCACAATTATCCCGTGATCATCCTTTTTGCAACGAAGAACCCATCTAGTGCCATTGACTTTTGCACCTTTGGGTCTATCAACTAATTTCCAGACCCCTAACTTTTTGAACTGCAAAAGTTCCTCTTGCATGGCATCAACCCATGATTCTTCCTTGAGGGCTTCAGTGACAGTACGCGGTTCAACTTGAGAGATAAAACATGAATGAGCACAAAAACTTACATCTGCAAAATCAAGAATGTCTGCAAGACCACCTGAAGAAATCTGACTTCGAGTTTTCACTCCATCTAAATGACTCCCAATAATGTTGTCTTGAGGATGAATACGATTGATTCTTCCAACAGGATGAGCGGGAACCTCAACCTCAGGATCTAAGTTATTCAAATTCAAATCCTCAAGACCAGGTACAAGGTTATCAACAACTGGTTCAGGAGCAGCTGGAGGATTGTCATCTGTGTCTGAGCTGTCATCATTTAGCTGTGTAGAGGGACCAGATGCAGATGTAGGTTGAGAAGTTTCATCGGGTGCATTCTGTACATCATACAGCATCTGAACAGCAACATCTTCATCTGAATACATAGGGGGCATATTGAATGAATCAAAAAGACTGGAATAATCAAACATCCAATCTGGCCCTTTTCCAGGTGGGGGGATTGTGTATTTCTGAACATCCACATGGTACCACTCCTCCGCATTATGAGTTGCAATGTTGTAAACTCGTTTATTTGGAGTGCTGTACCCAAGAAAGTACCCTTCTTCCACCTTTTCATTGAACTTGCCCTGCTCATGTTTCTTAAGCATAGTGCATGGAGCACCAAATGGTTCTAGATACTTAAGATTTGGCTTTCTGTTATGGAGCAGTTCAAAACAAGTCTTCCCATGTCTCTTCACAATAAGTACCCGGTTCAGTGTATAACACGCATTAGCTACAGCTTCGTTCCAGAATTGAACCGGCAGAGAAGAATCAGCAAGCATGGTTCTAGCAGCCTCAATCAATGTCCTGTTCTTGCGTTCAGCAACACCATTCATTTGTGGAACGTATGGAGCACTAAATTGTTGCACAATGCCTCTTGCATAACAAAAATTCTCCATGTTGTGATTTTTGAACTCCGTTCCATTATAAGTTCTAAACTGACGAATCTTGAGCTTATAAAGCGATTCAAGTTTGGTAACCAGAACTTGAATGCAATCAAACGTTTCTGATTTCTCTTTCAAAAAGAAGACCCAAGAGTATCTGGAGTATTCATCAGTGATAACAAGACAGTATAGATCTCCAGCTATACTCTTCCGATTCACTGGACCAAACAAATCCATATGGAGAAGCTCAAGAGGAACATTGATTGAATGATATCTTTTCAGTTTATGAGACTGCTTAGATTGCTTTCCCTTCTTGCACGAGACACAGATATCAGACAGCTTAAAATTTTTCAAGCTAACTCCCTCAACCAGACTATTGTGTACCAAATGATTCATCTTACGTAAACTCAAATGGCCCATCCTCTTATGCCAAAGGATTGAATCTTTCTCAGTTGCCTTTGTCATAAAACATGAAGCTGTGGAGGATGTAGTTGAAGCTGTGGCCATATTGAGAACGTACAAATCTTGCTTCCTCGGAGCAGACATCAAAATCCAATCTTCAGGTATCTTAACACCTTGCTTGAGAATGTAACATTTTGAATCATCAAATAAGACCTTGTACTCTTTGTCACAAATCTGAGAAACTGACAGGAGGTTGTTTTCCAGCTGTTTAACGTATCTGACATTATCGAATGAAACCTGTCCATTTGTCAGAATTCCCTCTCCTGTAATAAAACCACCTTTGTCTCCAGCAAAGGCAACATAGCCACCTCGAACTGCATTCACATTGGTGAGCAGAGAAATATCACCAGTCATGTGTCTGGAAGACCCACTATCAACGATCCAAGTGCTGTTAACTCCAGCTTTTGGGGCAACCTGCACAATAAAGAGATAATCAGTTTACTTTGGGAACCCAAGCCTTTACAGTCTTGGGTTGACCCATAGAGTCTCGGATCCAAACATCGATCCATTTTCCTTTAGGAAGAGGTTTATCTGAAATTTTTGGAACAGAATCCTCAGATGATTTAACTTTCCAAATTGCATTTTTATCAAAGGAGGTTTTCAGATAAATGGATGATGATTTTGATTGGTTAACTTTAACCACATTTGGAACATCCAAAGTTTCCAAATTTCCTTTTCCCTTGTTTGAAGTCTTAGACTGAATGGGTGATTTAGACTTTTGTTGAACAGACTTAGGTACAGATTTTACCGGTTTTGGTAAAGCAGATTTTAAGTTTTTAAAAGGCACAACCTTAGGTCTGATCAACTGAGGGCAAAATCTCACAATGTGCCCTGACTCACCACATTCAAAACAAACTTTGTCACCTTTTTTATGAAAATGTTTTAAATCAGAAAATGATTTTTTAGTTGATTTAAAAACATTTGATTTCTGACAATCCGAATCAAAACCCAAACCCTTTCTCCCTTTGTTACCAAACAGAGCTGATTTAGTAACACAATCAGCTACAGACCCTTGTGAAGATTTAACAAGGCATAATTCTTTGTAAATCTTTGATTTGGAGATTGGGTCACCTTTCATGACTACAGGAGTTTGATTCCTAGGAGTACTGTGCTTAGGTGAATAATCTGATTCATCCTCGGAATCAGAGACCCAATCTTCAACAATTCCATCCACCCTTGATTCCTTAGTCTGTGATGAACTCTGATTTGTACTCAGACAGACTGGATCAATTACTAACGAAGTAGTAACTTGAAAATCCTTTACTTCTTTGTCATTTGGAGTATTGACAAAGGCATTGAGGATTGGTGGAGGACAATTTTTATAATTAACCTGTGCCTTCCCCTGATCAGTACCCCTACTGATCATATGCTCAATGATATAAGAAGAGCTTTCATAGCTCTTGAGCTTCTGACCTAGAGTCTCATAATCACATTCAACTATTGCTAACTTCTTCTTGATCTCATTGATAGTATTGAGATAAGAAGTTATAGCATCTTGCTTGTTCAGAACAGCGATCTCGGCCTCATGCAGTTGTCGATTTAAAAGATCAATTTTAATTTGAAAATCTTTTTCATTAGATTTTAAAATTTTATTTGCTTCAATGCATAGGTCGAGATCGGTCATCAAGTCACTGTTATGCTTTTGATAAGCAAGAACCTTACTCCTAAGGTCAACACAATTGAAACAATCAGAATGTGAAGATGAACAGTCAGTGTATACCTGTTCAGATTCTGAAGAAGCAGAAGAATTTACCATCAAGGCAAATTGAGTGGAAATGTCATCAGCTTCACCATCAGAATCTTGAGTGTCTGAATCTGTCAGATTGTCTGATTCTGAACTTGAGATCTTGTCATCATTCATCAATGAATCTTCCTGAATGCTTTCCCCATCATGATCTTCAGACTGCTGAATCTCTGCCACACAAGCTTTATCTTGATCTTCTTTATCAACATTAAACCTGAAGTCCCAGTTCACCCCTTCATCCTGTTGAACCATTAAAGCTTTACTAGCAGAGGATGAAGATCCAACTTGAGAAGGAGAATCAATGGGAACTAGTCTCCTTTCCGAATTGGCAGGAGCTGATTTCTGATGCTGAAATGGGTTTTTGTTCCCTGCTTTCTTTGGCTGTTTGCACTGCCTGGCAAAGTGACCCTTCTCACCACAGTTGTAGCATGTGACAGATGCCATATCAAATCCAAACTTGGACTCCTTGTTTAGATTGATATCCTTCCCAGTCCTTTTTACAAACTCCTTTGCTCTCCTAACTGCACTAGCCAATGCCCACATAATGTCAATTCTCTCCATGTCATCAGGATCAGTCTGAGAGTAATCATCATTGGTCAAATATGGATTGCCGATCTGACCAGCAACTAATCCATCATATGAGCTAACCAATGTTGACAGAAGACACATATGCTCTTTTGCAATCTCTACAACCTTGTCAAAGTTCTCTGTTTTTAGACTTGCGGTAGGCTGATGATGCTCTTGTTGTGAACTTGATGAAGAAGATTGACTGAAATGCATTTGAGCTGCAGATGGAGCTTCGGATGTTTTAGAAACAAAAGCAGTCTTCAGAGGAGCATGAGTTGTGGATTTATCAACTGTGGGAGTGGAGTAGTATAGAGAAGGATCTTGAACTTGCACAACTCTCTTGGCCTTCCATTTGTTCTCTATCTCCTGCTCTTTTAGCTTCTGAATGAAATCATTGATGTCCATATGAGCCATCATCTGATTTTGCTTGAGTACCATCAAGAAGGACTCCCACTTTGGAGGTAAAGCATCTGCTAAACACTGAATCTTCTCTTGAGTTGTAGTTTTGACCTCATGATTGAACAACTCACTCAACAGATGATAAAACCTAGCAATCAGTTCATCAAGGGACTCATTACCCACATACATAAAGCTGTTGAATTCTTTTCTCAAAGCTTTAGACTTAATGCTCTTCAACGCATCATTCCCCTCATATCTTTGTTGTAAGGCATCCCAGAGGTATTTGGAAGATGTAAACTGTCTAAATTGATGAAAGATATCTGTAGCAATGGACTGTGACAGAATGGCATATGCTTTCTTCTCATAGTCATACAGTTTCCTTTAAGGCTCGGTCATTCTTGTAACAAGCATAGGAGTACCATCCTCGTTCAAAGGCCTCAAGTAACCTCCTTCTATCATCATCCACAGATTTGTATCCACTCCATTGATGTGGATCTCAAATCTATACTTCCAGTGAGGGTAATCATCTAAAGTCAACAACTTAGGAGCTTTGTTTGAGTTCCCTGTCTCATTCTCTGTCAACAAGAGAGTCTGAATGCGATGGTTTTGGTTAGCCATGAGTGCTAGATCCTCCATTTGATCAGAAGTAATAAGATTCAACACTTAGAAAAATTTCAGGAAGGACTGGCGAATGAACTGGTTTTGGCGAATGTCGGGGGCCGAATGAACAGAAACTGGCGAATGAAGGCTGAGTATGACAACTGGCGAATGAAATGATCGAATGACCTATTCGGCGAATGACATATCGAATGAGCTCTTTCGCCGAATGAGAGTAGAGTATAAGGCTTATTCGGCGAATGACAATGGCGAAGGAGCTATTCGCCGAATGAGACCTATTCGGCGAATGAGGGGCTATTCGGCTGAACTTATTCGGCCGCCAGAGTCATTCGGCGATCTGGGGTTTTCAGCAACGAAAATCGTGATAACTTGCGATTTTGACCAGATTTAAGCACCAAATTTGGTACAGAAGTTCAAGACATGATAACAAGCCAATTGGGAAAGAATTAGGGCAATCAAACTGCAAAAACCCTTGGTTTTTCAATGAAATAGTAACTTGGAAAGCAAGAAAAATAGGGTTTTTGGAAGTTACGAAAATCAGGGTTTTGGGAGACTCAGATCTGATGATTTTGAGTGGAAATCGAGTAGATTCAAGAGCCAAAGCTCTGATACCACTTTGTTGAACCGATCGGGAGCTCGGAAACAATCCGAATCCAATGTAAAACTACTCGACAGCCTCTGGAATAGTGCGGAATCCTATTCCAGGGTTTTCTAATCGAAACCAACAGAAACCGTGGTGATTCGAGGTTGTAGGAACAACGTGGAAGCAACGATCGAACACCACGGGTTGAGAATCGAACTTGGATGATCAAGAACCGCTCAAATCTTCTAGGGTTTTGACACTTGAGTCTCAGGGAAGAAGGAGGACTCTGGAAGAACTAAGTTGAAATGATTTGAACTTCTATATATAAGCTGTAGTCATTCGGCCGAATGAGTGGCCGAAGCAGCTCATTCGGCGAATGACCAAGCTCGAATGAGCTGTCGATCGAATAAGTCATTCGGCGAATGACTCATTCTATCGCTAGCCATTCGCTGGATTCATCATTCGGCGAATGACTTCATTCTAGAGTCATTCGCCCGAATGTGAGGTAGTCATACTCAATTATAAGTTTAATCAAATCAACTAATCAAATAATCACTAATAAACATTAAGAATTATATATAAAGACAACTTCCATTAATAATTTGAACATTACATGATAAGAGTTACAAAAACTGAACTAGGGACAAAACATGTATCAACAAGAAGAAATACTATGCGTTCCTGGCTCATGTGACATCAAGTACCAGATCGTCCGGCAAGTCCGTACGGTATGTGTACTTTCACAATTTACTATGTGTAAATACGTATATGTGAACAGTGTTTGTGATAACAGAATTCAAAATACAAGAAACAGTTGTACGTATTTAAGTGAAAACTTAAATACTGTAAGTACAACACGCATGATGAGCAATAGTTGTTAGTATTTAGGTGAAAACCTAAGTACAAATAATACAACGAATCAAGAGATACAACGAAGTTCAAGTAAACAACGAAAACAAGTCGGTTGCGATCTGATATCCATAGATGACAGGAATCAGATGGCCGACAAATCAGTATGAAAACAAGTGAAAACAGGAAGTGTAGTTGAGTCCGTCAGTGAGGAAACACAATTCAAACACAAATGCGGTGTTATTTCAGAATAACGAACTGACAGTGTGTTTGCGTGGGTGATGATTGACACAAACATATCTGTAAGTTTAGAGTTCTGAAATAATGACTGAAAAGTAGAAAACAAAAGTCAGAAAGCAAAACCATCGCCGTATTCGTTCCGATGATGATTCAAACGAATTACGCGCGAAGGTGACGCGATATGACGAAACGAAAACAAAAATACGACACGAACGAAATTAATTTTAGAAAATAAAATATTTAATGCTTTACAATTTTGAAACTCATAAAAATTTAATAAATAAACTCTTTTTGAATTTAAAACCGTAACATACGCGCGTTACGTTCCGGAAACGTAACAAAAACGCGAACCGAGCAACAAAAACGAACCCGAACTCACTCGTGGTATAAATACCATGAATGAGCCTCTTTTTCTCACTTTCCCATTTCATCTTCCACATCAAAACCCTAATTCCCGGTTTTCAAGCCTCCATCTCCATTTTCACCTTCTCTCCTCCATATCTCCCTCATTTCTTAACCAAATCACTCCATTTTTGAACCTACACGAAGCTCTAATCATGCTCTACACGAAAGTACAACCGATCTAGAGTTTAATCCACTGAAAAATGAGGTAACTAGCTGTGAAACATCACGAAAATAGGGTTTTCTCCCTTTGCCCGACCACCACCCTTAAAAATCGGTTGCAAACCTTAGCCGGCCACATAACCGAACCTTATGACCACGATAACCCTTCCTAACCTACACCATCCTCGGAACCACCCCGATGGGGCGGCCCTAGGTCAGCCTTGCTATGGCCGAATCGCATCAACAGCAAGCCGAATGACCGTGGGGCTGTCGAATGAGCTCACTGCCGAAGGAGACCACTCCCATTCGCCATTCATGCCATCACCCTCATTCGGCAGACCCACTGAACCAGCACCTCATTCAACCATCCCTCATTCGCTATCCATGTCATTCGGCCACCATCACAGAAGGAGTTTCAGTCGGCAACCATGTCATTCGCTCGACATACATGGATCGGCCGAATCAACCCATTCGACCTGAGACTCATTTGGGCTATGTCATTCGGCCATGCAATCATTCGCCGGTCACTTTCCCATTCGCCCTGCCATACTCGCTGGAGCCACCTCATTCGTTGGCCATCTCCTTCGGCTGCCATTCTGTCGCCACCCAGCAGCTCATACGCCAGACACACACATCTAGTCGGCCACTACTCAGAATGAGCACTATTCGGCCCAAGTGGCCCAGGCATGAGCAGAGTGCAGCCCAAGTAGTGTTATCCGGCCAACCTACTCCCTTAGCTCAACAAGTTAAAGCCCAATAGTTGGCCCATACAGCCCCTACATGCCGTCGGCCCAAAGGAAGGCCCAGTTTGGCCGAGGCCCATCTCATCTACTTGGCCCAACACATTTGTTACAGGCCCAACCTATTTAAAAGATGAGTCCATATGCTACACTTTAGGCCCACGCATAAATCAGCCCATAAATCAGGCCCAGCATGATGTTCGGCCCAGCAGCATTCCATGGCCCACACTTTTATTGCTACGGCCCAGATGTGATTCCATCGGCCCAGAAATATTCGGTTTAGCCCAACCCCAATGAACCGGCCCAAGGACCACCCACCTATAGGCCCAAGACCCATAACCGGCCCAATTTCACTCCTTTGGCCCATTTACTTTGTTTCGGCCCACATAATCCATTATGTAATCAATTGGGCCTAAGGCCCACTAATTAGGCTCAAGGGGTAGAAAGTCTAGTTCATTCGGCCCAAAGTAATAATTGACCCACATGGACCTACATAACATGAGGACCATGAATGGTATACAATTAAAGCACATTCTAAGTATAAGTATTACAACGTTGATAAAATGAATGTGATGATATCAGTCGCAAAACTATAAAACCTAATTAAACTCAAGGCATCAAAGATTTCTAAACTTTCATGTAACAACCTGAGTTTATACATAGGATTTCTACTACCATGACATTAGATCACGTGGAATTTCTAAACAACAAGTGAATGTGTTAAACATTAACCGAAAGGTACTAGGTGCTTCGGTAGTAAATCACCATATTACGGGGCCGAATGACAATCAAGACCAAGTGGTGACAACAAAGTTTGGAATAACATACACGCGCACAAAACCTTTCAACTTATACTCATAAGTCACCTACAATGTGAATTTAATACAGGATCGTATAACAAACTCAAGTGCAACAAGAGCGCGTGCATATCTTCTGTTTAAGCTAAGTCAACCCTACAACAACAAGGTGAGTTCATATGCCCCTTTTCTTTAATCTTTACTGATTTTAAACTCTCGGGGCTGAGAAACATGCTTTACTTTTATTTACTTAAAAGTTTTGCTTACATATTGTTAATACTTTGATTAAATGATATTAAATTGCTTATTATCATGTATCATTGTATGCTTGCTTGTTTGATTACACGATGACAGGGAAAATAAGAAGATGATGATATTATAATATCATAACTCATCAATACAATAGAATAACATAGTTGTATGATTATCTCTTACAACACTTAGTTATTCTTACAAGAAATAACACAGAAACAATTACAAGGAACATGATTGCATGATTACAAGAACACACATAAGAATGATATGAAGATAACACATCTTCATTACATCATTCGATACAAGAATCAAGTAAGTGTAATAAGACTAGTTCTTATAACACTTAGCTTTTCAATTCAACACATATTACAAGGGAACAAGGAACAGAGAGTGATAATCATGATAATGTAACTTCATGATAACAACATCATTCACGCAAACGATTAACATAATGTAATAAGACAAGTTCTTATTTAACTTTGTTAATACCAAGGAGAACATATGACAACGAGTACAAGAATACAAGTGAATACAATTACAATTAGTTACTATTGACCTGTTGCATTATATCACTTCAATCATGTGCCAAATTGTACAAGTGGATCATGTAAGCCCCTTTAATTCGCTGACCAGTTAGTTTGACGTGACTAAACCGACGATAGCAAAGTGGTACCATAGGTTTGACAATCCTCAAGCTTGTAGGGCTAGTATGTTGATCGTATTGATACATTGGCCGGTAACGTATGACCGGTGACAGGGCTACCTCAAGTCAGGTTCTGGAAAGCGACACATGGTGATATTAATCTGCAGTGATAAGTAATTAATCCAGCGGAAATCCTATTGACTAGTAGGTTGAGAAAGTGATCTACTCTCATGTTCACTGCTAGTAATAGATTTCGTTGAGGACGCAGTACATACAAAGTGGTAGACATAAATCGGATGCATTTTACTCTGATTATGTGAGGATTACAATGGATTCCTTTTAGGCTCTATGCACTATATTTCAAGAACAAACTACAAGTGGTTAACTAAGACTCTTAATAATTAAAAGTGTAACAACAGTTACCCCCCCCCCCAAATATAGAATAATACAAGGGACAGATTACAATAATCTAAACCCCTTAATACATGGAGGGTTTATCAATACTTCGGTTTGATAACTAAACCCCTCATACTAAATTATTCAATGATGGATACAACAGACGAATACATATCAGACACGTTGAATAAACGGGAAATGGATATCTTTAGTTGTATCGCAAGTGGTGTGGAACTTGACTGAGTATGTGGTGGGATAGCGTCTGGGCTTGACCCTTTCGTGATTCCCTATATATAAGCATACTTAATCAGGTGATACACTATTTGTACATATAACTAAGGAGAGGCCATTGGGTGGAACAAGTGAAACAAG
Source organism: Mikania micrantha (assembly GCA_009363875.1). Taxonomy (NCBI): domain Eukaryota; kingdom Viridiplantae; phylum Streptophyta; class Magnoliopsida; order Asterales; family Asteraceae; genus Mikania; species Mikania micrantha. Next base: position 21,062,628 of record CM018685.1, read on the forward strand.
CATTACAAGTAACAAGTAACAAGTATGATATTGTGGATGTGTGTATGATCAATTCTATGGTTTCAATTACTAAACTTATGAACTCACCAACCTAGTATTGACTTTGTTTAAATTGCATGTTTTCTCAGGTGACGAACATGTGTAGATACTTATATGCAAGTACTAAGCTAGTGGACTTTTAGAAGACCTAGCTTACTTTTGATTGCATACTTTTGGATGACAAAGCAGTGAATCACTTTTGTATATCTTGTACAGATGCAAGATATAAACTCATTGACTCTTTTGATTAGATTTACTTAGTTAAATTATGATGTACAATGTAATTTAACTATGTAATTCTATTTCATGTCATGTTAGCATTTCTCATTTATATCTCATGTGCTATGTAAACAATCTGATCATTTGATTATCACTCAAAGATATCGCGCCTCGGGAACCTTCCGCCCGACGGGAAAACACGATCCGTTCCCGCCGGCCTGGGGTGTGACAGATTGGTATCAGAGCCATGGTTTTAGAGAAATATAGGTCATCTTGTTTCAGACGGTTTGGCCTAGACTATAACCTAGGGACCCTCATGTAGAAAACACAGGATATTGGATTTATTTGCATACGATACATTATTTGGGCATAAATACTAACCGATGATTTTTTTTCGTTTAGGATTGACATGTCACAGGGACAACCACCATCACCACCTCATTCCCCTCTACCCGAGGTGGAACCAGCGACTGCTGCACTGGCAACCTTGATTACTGAGCAATTGGTTGCAATCATTCCTGAGATCATCAATAGGATCAGGAGCAGCGAAGAGTATGCCAGGGGTTTTCCACCTATCACCACCAAAGGGAAGGAACCTGTGGAAGGTGACACCAGTAAGAAACCCAAACATCGTCCTGCTAAAAAGCGAAAGGAATCCGTTAACTACACGGAAGCTATTCCTATTAGTCAAGTGATGCCAGATCCAGTCCGAGTTAGTGGACACCACAAGGGAAAAACCCCACATTGTTTAGCCTGTAACTGTTATCACAGGGCTGAACTACCCTGTGTACAATGTACACGCTGTGGGAAGGCAGGACATTGGATGCAGCAATGCAAAACACCAATAGCCCCAATTCCTCACCAGTATGTTGGCATTCTTCCCTTATGCACTAAATGTGGTTTTCACCACAAAGAAGATATGCTATGTAAGCGCTGTGAGAAATGTGGAAGGACAGGACACTGGGCTATTCATTGCAAAACATCAATGAAATCAAATCTTCGTCAATACACTGGTCACCACCCCAAGTGTAACAAGTGTGGATTTCATCATGCTAGGGAAAATCCATGTAGTCTTTGTTTGAACTGTGGAAAGAAGGGACACTCGATTTGGAGGTGCCGAAGTCTTCGAACACAGAATCAGAATCAGAAGGCAAGTGCCTCTACCTCTTCTCAACACAACCACCACTGCTACACTTGCGGAATACTTGGACATTTCGCAGGAGACTGCCCTATGAGGAAGTTCCCAACCACTTCAACAGTTTCAACCACAGCAACCACCACAGAGGAACTACTCGCCTTACCAGCACCAGATGCACACACGGAGTCGGATGACTTCGAAGGTATGTCATCTTTAACCATGCGTAATTGAATTATGTATAATATTAAATTTTATATGACATATGTAAGTAGTAAGATAATTAAGGAAGAACTGTAGATTAATTAGGTGCCAATTAGATAATAGAAACTAGTATAATAAATATCTACGCTTAAATGGACCTGCGTTCGGGTTATCATTAGCTCCGGATCCAAGAAGAAGACATACCAAAGACGGCCTTTTGTACCCGATATGGTCATTACGAATTCATGGTGATGCCATTCGGATTGACGAACACACCGGCAGTGTTCATGGATTTAATGAACCGGGTGTGTAAGCCGTACCTAGATCAATTCGCTATCGTCTTCATTGATGATATACTGATTTATTCAAAGAATGAGAATGAACATGAACAACACCTCAAGACAGTTTTGGAGCTTCTGAAAGAAGAACGACTCTATGCTAAATTCTCCAAGTGTGAATTCTGGTTAAGGGAAGTTCAGTTTTTGGGTCACGTGATTAACAGTGATGGTATTCATGTGGATCCTGCCAAGGTAGAAGCAATCAAGAATTGGGACATGCCTACAACACCGACAGAGATCCGATCATTTTTAGGATTGGCAGGTTATTACAGGAGATTCATTTCGAATTTCTCTAAAATAGCCTTGCCTCTCACCAAGCTCACACAGAAGACCGAACCTTTTGTGTGGACGCAGAAACAAGAAGAGGCATTCGAAAGATTGAAACAAAGATTGTGCAATGCTCCAATCTTAACACCCCCAGAAGGCAATGATGACTTTGTAGTTTATTGTGATGCTTCCCATCAGGGACTCGGATGTGTTTTGATGCAACGAGACAAAGTCATTGTTTATGCCTCACGACAGCTGAAGATACATGAGAAGAACTATACAACACACGATCTTGAACTGGGAGCTGTAGTTTTTGCATTAAAGATTTGGAGACACTACCTGTATGGTACCAAATGCACTATCTTTACAGATCACAAGAGCCTACAGCACATATTTGATCAGAAGGAGCTTAACATGAGACAGAGACGTTGGGTTGAGCTCCTGAACGATTACGATTGTGTGATCAATACCATCAGGGCAAAGCAGATGTTGTTGCAAATGCTTTGAGCCGGAAGGAAAGAGTCGAACCCTTACGCGTTCGCGCAATGGGAATGACTGTGCAAACAAGTTTAAGAGATCATATTCTACAAGCACAACAAGAGACAGTGGCAAGAGACAACTTGAAACGCGAGCTCGATTGTGGAGCCGAGAAACATTTCAAGACAAAACAAGACGGAGTTATCTATTACCTGGATCGTGTTTGGATTCCAGCAGTAGATGAACTTCGAACACTTATACTTGACGAGGCACACAAGACACGTTACTCAGTTCATCCTAGTGCCGATAAGATGTACCAAGATCTTAGGTCATTTTATTGGTGGTCGGGTATGAAGAAAGACATTGCCACTTATGTTGGCAAATGTATCGCATGTGCCAAAGTCAAAGCAGAACACCAGAAACCTTCGGGTTTGCTGGAACAACCTGAGATACCACAATGGAAGTGGGAACAAATAGCTATGGATTTCATTACCAAGCTACCCCGCACTTCCAGCGGACATGATTCTATTTGGGTCATCATTGATCGATTGACCAAATCCGCTCATTTCTTGCCAATCAGAGAGACGTACAAGATGGAGAAACTAGCAAGGCTATACATTGACGAAATAGTAGTAAGGCACGGAGTGCCATTGTCTATTATTTCAGACCGGGACAGTCGATTTACATCGCGGTTCTGGCAATCATTGCAACAATCCTTAGGGACAAGTGTTAACTTGAGCACCGCTTATCATCCACAAACGGATGGACAAAGCGAACACACCATTCAAACCCTAGAGGATATGTTGAGAACATGTATACTAGACTTCGGTGGAAGTTGGGACACACACTTACCTCTCATTGAGTTCTCCTACAACAATAGCTACCACAGTAGCATCGGATGTGCTCCTTTTGAAGCACTCTATGGTAGAAAATGTCGGTCTCCAATTTGTTGGACCGAAGTGGGAGACAACAGAATCACTGGGCCTGAACTTATTCAGGAAACTACTGATAAGATTGCCCAGATACAACAGAGATTACAAGCAACACGTAGCCGCCAAAAGAGCTATGCCGACAAAAGGCGCAAGCCTTTGGAATTCGATGTGGGTGACCGAGTTATGTTGAAAGTGTCCCCATGGAAAGGCGTAGTTCGGTTTGGGGCTAAAGGCAAGCTAGCACCTAGGTATGTCGGACCGTTTGAGATTAATCAACGCATAGGTCCTGTGGCATACAGAATCAAACTCCCTGATGAGCTCAGCGGGGTACACGATGTGTTTCATGTATCAAATCTCAAGAGGTGCTTAGCAGATGAGTCATTGATCATACCATTGGAGGAAATACAAGTCGATGAACAGTTACATTTCATTGAAGAACCTGTAGAGATTATGGAACGTGAAGTCAAGAGACTGAAACGAAGCCGTATTCCTATTGTAAAGTTCGATGGAACTCCAAGCGTGGACCAGAATTTACCTGGGAGCGCGAGGACAACATGAAAGTAAAGTATCCCCACCTGTTCGAGAATTAAAGCCCGATCTTGATGCTTGAATTTCGGGACGAAATTTCTTCAACAAGGGGAGACTGTAACATCAAGTACCAGATCGTCCGGCAAGTCCGTACGGTATGTGTACTTTCACAATTTACTATGTGTAAATACGTATATGTGAACAGTGTTTGTGATAACAGAATTCAAAATACAAGAAACAGTTGTACGTATTTAAGTGAAAACTTAAATACTGTAAGTACAACACGCACGATGAGCAATAGTTGTTAGTATTTAGGTGAAAACCTAAGTACAAATAATACAACGAATCAAGAGATACAACGAAGTTCAAGTAAACAACGAAAACAAGTCGGTTGCGATCTGATATCCATAGACGACAGGAATCAGATGGCCGACAAATCAGTATGAAAACAAGTGAAAACAGGAAGTGTAGTTGAGTCCGTCAGTGAGGAAACACAATTCAAACACAAATGCAGTGTTATTTCAGAATAACGAACTGACAGTGTGTTTGCGTGGGTGACGATTCACACAAACATATTTGTAAGTTTAGAGTTCTGAAATAATGACTGAAAAGTAGAAAACAAAAGTCAGAAAGCAAAACCATCGCCGTATTCGTTCGGATGACGATTCGAACGAATTACGCGCGAAGGTGACGCGATCTGACGAAACGAAAACGAAAATACGACACGAACGAAATTAATTTTAGAAAATAAAATATTTAATGTTTTACAATTTTGAAACTCATCAAAATTTAATAAATAAACTCTTTTAATTTAAAACCGTAACATACGCGCGTTACGTTCCGGAAACGAAACGAAAACGCGAACCGAGCAACAAAAACGAACCCGAACTCACTTGTGGTATAAATACCATGAATGAGCCTCTTTTTCTCACTTTCCCACTTCATCTTCCACATCTAAACCCTAATTCCCGGTTTTTCAAGCCTCCATCTCCATTTTCACCTTCTCTCCTCCATATCTCCCTCATTTCTTAACCAAATCACTCCATTTTTGAACCTACACGAAGCTCTAATCATGCTCTACACGAAAGTACAACCGATCTAGAGTTTAATCCACTGAAAAACGAGGTAACTAGCTGTGAAACATCACGAAAATAGGGTTTTCTCCCTTTGCCCGACCACCACCCTTAAAAATCGGTTGCAAACCTTAGCCGGCCACATAACCGAACCTTATGACCACGATAACCCTTCCTAACCTACACCATCCTCGGAACCACCACGATGGGGCGGCCCTAGGTCAGCCTTGCGATGGCCGAATCGCATCAACAGCAAGCCGAATGACCGTGGGGCTGTCGAATGAGCTCACTGCCGAAGGAGACCACTCCCATTCGCCCTTCATGCCATCACCCTCATTCGGCAGACCCACTGAACCAGCACCACATTCAACCATCCCTCCTTCGCTATCCATGTCATTCGGCCACCATCACAGAAGGAGTTTCAGTCGGCAACCATGTCATTCGCTCGACATCCATGGATCGGCCGAATCAACCCATTCGACCTGAGACTCATTCGGGCTATGTCATTCAGCCATGCAATCATTCGCCGGTCACTTTCCCATTCGCCCTGCCACACTCGCTGGAGCCACCTCATTCGCTGGCCATCTCCTTCGGCTGCCATTCTGTCGCCACCCAGCAGCTCATACGCCAGACACATACATCTAGTCGGCCACTACTCAGAATGAGCACTATTCGGCCCAAGTGGCCCAGGCATGAGCAGAATGCAGCCCAAGTAGTGTTATCCGGCCAACCTACTCCCTTAGCTCAACAAGTTAAAGCCCAACAGTTGGCCCATACAGCCCCTACATGCCGTCGGCCCAAAGGAAGGCCAAGTTTGGCCGAGGCCCATCTCATCTACTTGGCCCAACACATTTGTTACAGGCCCAACCTATTTAAAATATGAGTCCATATGCTACACTTTAGGCCCACGCATAAATCAGCCCATTAATCAGGCCCAGCAGCATTCCATGGCCCACACTTTTATTGCTACGGCCCAGATGTGATTCCATCGGCCCAAAAATATTCGGTTTAGCCCAACCCCAATGAACCGGCCCAAGGACCACCCACCTATAGGCCCAAGACCCATAACCGGCCCAATTTCACTCCGTTGGCCCATTTACTTTGTTTCGGCCCACATAATCCATTATGTAATCAATTGGGCCTAAGGCCCACTAATTAGGCTCAAGGGGTAGAAAGTCTAGTTCATTCGGCCCAAAGTAATAATTGATCCGCATGGGTGAAGATGTAGACTAATACCTACATAACATGAGGACCATGAATGGTATACAATTAAAGCACATTCTAAGTATAAGTATTACAACGTTGATAAAATGAATGTGATGATATCAGTCGCAAAACTATAAAACCTAATTAAACTCAAGGCATCAAAGATTTCTAAACTTTCATGTAACAACCTGAGTTTATACGTAGGATTTCTACCAACATGACATTAGATCACGTGGAATTTCTAAACAACAAGTGAATGTGTTAAACATTAACCGAAAGGTACTAGGTGCTTCGGTAGTAAATCACCATATTACGGGGCCGAATGACAATCAAGACAAAGTGGTGACAACAAAGTTAGGAATAACATACACGCGCACAAAACCTTTCAACTTATACTCATAAGTCACCTACAATGTGAATTTAATACAGGATCGTAAAACAAACTCAAGTGCAACAAGAGCGCGTGCATATCTTCTGTTTAAGCAAAGTCAACCCTACAACAACAAGGTGAGTTCATATGCCCCTTTTCTTTAATCTTTACTGATTTTAAACTCTCGGGGCTGAGAAACATGCTTTACTTTTATTTACTTAAAAGTTTTGCTTACATGTTGTTAATACTTTGATTAAATGATATTAAATTGCTTATTATCATGTATCATTGTATGCTTGCTTGTTTGATTACACGATGACAGGGAAAATAAGATGATGATGATATTATAATATCATAACTCATCTATACAATAGAATAACATAGTTGTATGATTATCTCTTACAACACTTAGTTATTCTTACAAGAAATAACACAGAAACAATTACAGGGAACATGATTGCATGATTACAAGAACACACATAAGAATGATATGAAGATAACACATCTTCATTACATCATTCGATACAAGAATCAAGTAAGTGTAATAAGACTAGTTCTTATAACACTTAGCTTTTCAATTCAACACATATTACAAGGGAACAAGGAACAGAGAGTGATAATCATGATAATGTAACTTCATGATAACAACATCATTCACGCAAACGATTAACATAATGTAATAAGACAAGTTCTCATTTAACTTTGTTAATACCAAGGAGAACATATGACAACGAGTACAAGAATACAAGTGAATACAATTACAATTAGTTACTATTGACCTGTTGCATAATATCACTTCAATCATGTGCCAAATTGTACAAGTGGATCATGTAAGCCCCTTTAATTTGCTGACCAGTTAGTTTGACGTGACTAAACCGACGATAGCATAGTGGTACCATAGGTTTGACAAGCCTCTAGCTTGTAGGGCTAGTATGTTGATCGTATTGATACATTGGCCGGTAACGTATGACCGGTGACAGTGCTACCTCAAGTCAGGTTCTGGAAAGCGACACATGGTGATATTAATCTGCAGTGATAAGTAATTAATCCAGCGGAAATCCTATTGACTAGTAGGTTGAGAAAGTGATCTACTCTCATGTTCACTGTTAGTAATAGATTTCGTTAAGGACGCAGTACATACAAAGTGGTAGAGATAAATCGGATGCATTGTACTCTGATTATGTGAGGATTACAATGGATTCCTTTTAGGCTCTATGCACTATATTTCAAGAACAAACTACAAGTGGTTAACTAACACTCTTAATAATTAAAAGTGTAACAACAGTTAACCCCCCCCCCCAAATATAGAATAATACAAGGGACATATTACAATAATCTAAACCCCTTAATACATGGAGGGTTTATCAATACTTCGGTTTGATAACTAAACCCCTTATACTAAATTATTCTATGATGGATACAACAGACGAATACATATCAGACACGTTGAATAAACGGGAAATGGATATCTTTAGTTGTATCGCAAGTGGTGTGGAACTTGACTGAGTATGTGGTGGATAGCTGGCTGACGTGATTGGTATGTGTGATGCGTATGGTGACTTTAGTAGATGATTGATAGTGTACTATATTGTGTATATAAGTGAGCATTGTGGAGTGATACAATGTACATATAACTAAGGCCATGGGTACAAGTGAAACAAGCATTACAAGTAACAAGTAACAAGTATGATATTGTGGATGTGTGTATGATCAATTCTATGATTTCAATTACTAAACTTATGAACTCACCAACCTAGTGTTGACTTTGTTTAAATTGCATGTTTTCTCAGGTGACGAACAGGTGTAGATACTTATATGCAAGTACTAAGCTAGTGGACTTTTAGAAGACCTAGCTTACTTTTGATTGCAAACTTTTGGATGACAAAGCAGTGAATCACTTTTGTATATCTTGTACAGATGCAAGATATAAACTCATTGACTCTTTTGATTAGATTTACTTAGTTAAATTATGATGTACAATGTAATTTAACTATGTAATTCTATTTCATGTCATGTTAGCATTTCTCATTTATATCTCATGTGCTATGTAAACAATCTGATCATTTGATTATCACTCAAAGATATCGCGCCTCGGGAACCTTCCGCCCGACGGGAAAACACGATCCGTTCCCACCGGCCTGGGGTGTGACAGCTCATGTGGTAGAGAAGAAACCGGACAAGAAGGCGGTTGAAGACGTTCCAGTCATCAGAGATTATCCGAAAGTATTTCCAGAAGACTTGCCTGGACTACCACCAGTCCGACAAGTGGAGTTTAGAATCGATCTCGTCCCTGGAGCAAACCCGGTGGCGAAGTCACCGTATCGATTAGCACTGTCTAAGATGCAAGAACTGTCTAGTCAGCTCCAAGAACTTTTAGACAAAGGTTTCATTAGACCGAGTTTCTCTCCATGGGGAGCTCCGGTTCTCTTTGTCAAGAAGAAAGACGGTTCATTCCGTATGTGCATTGATTACCGTGAACTAAACAAGTTGACAATCAAGAATAGATATCCTCTGCCCAGGATCGATGATCTGTTTGATCAATTACAAGGAGCAACTTGCTTCTCTAAGATTGATTTACGATCTGGGTATCACCAGTTGAGAGTAAATGATGAGAATATACCCAAGACTGCATTTAGGACTCGATATGGACACTACGAGTTTGTGGTTATGCCATTTGTGCTGACCAATGCACCTGCGGTGTTCATGGACTTGATGAATCGAGTCTGCAGGCTGTATTTAGATCAGTTTGTTATTGTCTTTATTGACGATATGTTGATCTATTCAAGGACGGAACAAGAGCATGAAGATCATTTGAGGAAAGTCCTAGAATTACTAAGAGAAGAACAACTTTATGCTAAATTCTCAAAGTGTGAATTTTGTCTAAAGGAGGTTCACTTCTTAGGACATGTCATAAACAAAGATGGGATACATGTAGATCCAGCAAAGATTGAGGCGATTAAGAACTGGACTACCCCATCTACTCCGACAGAGATTCGTTCGTTTCTGGGTCTGGCGGGCTATTACAGGAGATTCATTGCAAATTTCTCTAAGATTGCCTTGCCACTTACCACACTGACTCAGAAAAGTCAAGCCTTTATATGGGGACAGAAACAAGAAGGTGCATTTCAACTTCTTAAACTGAAGTTATGCAATTCCCCTATTCTTAGTCTTGCAGAAGGCAGTGATGATTTCATTGTCTACTGCGATGCTTCAAACCTTGGCCTCGGTTGTGTACTTAGGCAGCGGGACAAGGTGATTGCCTATGCGTCAAGACAACTTAAGGTTCACGAGAAGAATTACACTACTCATGACCTTGAGTTAGGGGCTGTGGTCTTTGCATTGAAGATTTGGAGACACTACCTGTATGGTACTAAATGTGTCATCTATACAGACCACAAGAGCTTGCAACACATTCTCAATCAGAAGGAACTCAACATGAGACAACGACGTTGGGTTGAGCTTCTAACTGATTACGACTGTGAGATTCGTTACCACCCGGGTAAAGCCAATGTGGTAGCGGATGCTCTTAGTCGTAAGGAACAAGTCAAACCAATTCGTGTCAGAGCCATGGAGATCAACACACAACCAAACTTGAAGGATCTTATTCGTATTGCACAACAACAAGTAATAACAGACAATCAACTTAAGACTGACTTAGATTGCGGAATTGAGAAGAAACTGGAACCTCGATCTGACGGGGTGTTATATCTCAACGGCCGCATCTGGATTCCAAAGTCAGAAGAATTGCGCACACTCATCTGTGATGAGGCTCATAAGTCGCGATACTCAGTTCATCCTGGAACAGATAAGATGTACCAAGACTTGCGGGCATCTTATTGGTGGCCAGGAATGAAGAAAAACATAGCACTGTACGTGGGAAAATGTCTTACATGTTCAAAAGTCAAAGCAGAACATCAAAAGCCTTCGGGACTTCTGCAGCAACCTGAAATTCCTCAATGGAAATGGGAACAAATTTCCATGGATTTCATAACCAAGTTGCCGAGAACTCCGCGAGGATTTGATTCGATTCGATTTGGGTGATCGTTGATCGACTCACCAAATCTGCTCATTTTCTCCCGATCCGAGAGGATTACAAAATGGAGAAATTAGCTACATTGTACATCAACGAAATCATTGCACGTCATGGTACTCCAACATCAATCATTTCTGATCGTGATAGTTGTTTCACTTCTCGCTTTTGGCAATCATTGCAAAAAGGCTTTGGGAACTCGTGTTAATCTTAGCACGGCGTATCATCCTCAAACCGACGGTCAAAGCGAAAGGACTATCCAAACACTCGAGGACATGCTACGTTCTTGTGTGATTGACTTTGGTGGGAGTTGGGACACTCATCTTCCACTCATTGAGTTTTTGTATAACAACAGCTACCATACAAGCATTCAATGTGCACCATTCGAAGCTTTATATGGTAGGAAGTGCCGATCACCGGTCTGTTGGACCGAGGTTGGTGACTCACAGGTCGTAGGAACAGAACTTATTCAGGAAACATCAGACAAAATCACAATCATTCAATCAAGGATGAAGGCCGCACGAGATCGGCAGAAGAGTTATGCTGATCGACGTCGGAAACCACTTGAGTTTCAAGTCGGTGACCGAGTCTTACTCAAAGTTTCTCCCTGGAAAGGCGTTGTCCGATTCGGGAAGAAAGGGAAACTTGCACCAAGGTATGTTGGACCTTTTGAGATCCTGGAAAGGATTGGTCCCGTAGCCTACAAACTCAAACTTCCGGCGGAGCTAAGCAATGTTCACGATACTTTTCATGTATCAAATCTTAAGAAATGCTTGGCAGATCATGATGTTCAAATTCCACTGGAAGACATTCAGATTCAAAACAACATGCAAATCATAGAACGGCCAGTTGAAATCATGGATCATGGGGCCGTATCCCGATCGTAAAGGTACGATGGTAGGGCAAACGCGGTGCTGAGTTCACCTGGGAACGTGAAGACCAGATGAAGCTTAAGTACCCTCATCTTTTTACAGTACCTTCGGCTAGTTAATTTTGGGACGAAATTCCCTTAACTAGGGGAGACTGTAACATTTGTACATTTAGTCACGATAGTTTAAACAGTGTTAGAACAAATGTGTTTTCATATCAAATCAGTCAACGTGATTCATGTGTTCATAATGTGCTTGTGTGTTAGGATCTTTATTATCTAGGAACAAGTATGTATTATTTATTTAGAGTCGAGTTCGCTAGGCAAGAACAGTATCATATTATATCGAAACAGTGGTGGGACGGCGTCAGGTACAGCAGGTAGCTGGAATCTGGGGTATGCCCTATACATATACTGCGTTCGATGTAATGGGATAGTGTTAGTGCGTAGTGTTGAGACGAATATTATGACAATTAATTTAACAAGAATCGTAATACGTAAGCGAGACTGAGTAGAGTTATGGGTGACGATCCATAATAATACGAATGTTGAACTTATAATTATGATTAAACGCCTTAACATTTTATACGATCGAAAAACGTACGCGATTGCGGGTATACACGTAACTGCGGTCGTTTAACGATCCGTTAACACACGAAGAACAAAAATAATTAAAATATATTATTTTACATTTTCGCAATTTTGAAACTCATCAAAATGATGAGAATAATAATCCTTTATTTTAAATTTCGTAAAATACGCGTTACGCGACGAAAACGCGAACCGAGCGACCGAAACGGACCCGAATACCGCGCGGACTATATAAGCCATGAAGATGGCCATTTTCCTCATTAAATTCACCAACAACCCTTTCTCTCACTAGATTTTCGGCCAACCCTCTCTCTCTCTAAAAATCCAAGCTTCAATCGCTTTTATCTTCTTCGTTTCTCAACGGATTTCGGTGATTCTTGAACCCATGCGTAGCTCTCGACATTCCCTACACGAAAGTACAAGAGATCTATGGATTTGCCCGGCTAAAAACGAGGTATGAGCGAAAGAAAAAATCTGGAAAATAGGGTTTCTTGTGTGTTTTGTTTAAACTCGACCCAAAGCCGGCTCTTGCACCATTATTTTGAGTTTTCGCAGCTACAATAATCATCCTTGATATTGGATTAACTTGGATCGAGGTCTGGAACTAGAGATTAGATGACGAGGATGGTGCAGGTCGACAGGTTCGTGGCTGGTTGGGATTGCCGAACCCTCGTTTGGCAAACCTGTGTTGGAAACGAACCCATGGTTCGTTGGTCACAGCCAGACGAACCTTAATGGTTCTCATGAACCTGCACGAACCAATGGCAATCCAACGAACCCTCGGTCTCTGGGCGAACCCTAACGAACCCTGCATGGTTCGTTTCATGATCAGCTGAACTCTAGGGAACCTACACCAGCCTTGCATGGCTTCACGAACCCTTATCAACATGCAGCGAACCCTTATGCATTAGAAGAACCCTATGAACTCTGACGAACCATCTTAAGAAGGAGAACCTTGCTGTTGCAACGAACTATCGGGATGCAAGCCGAACCTTTATAATTCTTGACGAACCCTAGCTCATGTGACCGAATCCATGCCTGCCGAACCATAAGGCGAACCTTCATGGGTTCAGCATGCAACGAACCTTTGTGGTGTGTGCATGACCGGCGAACCTTAGGCTAGAACCAAAGAAGGTTCTATGCCTAAGGTGGCAGCCCAAAGACCTCTCGGCCCAACTCAATTCCATACGGCCCAATTCAATACATTCCGGCCCAAACTAATGCCGATAGGCTCAATTAGACCCCATTCGGCCCATTATAATCTTAATTGGCCCAAGATTATCATTGGTGTGTTACAAGGTCCATACACATGTTGTAGGCCGATACCATCTTTCATTTGGTCTATCATTAATCTAAATGGCCCATGACTTTGGATTTAGCCTCATGGTTTCATGGGCTTACGGCCCAATGTGAGGCCCACGACTTAAATAGAGTTGTGATTTGGTTTCAATTGAGTTAAGTTACAACTTAACATAATCATGAGGCAAAGTCATAATATCAATAACGTAAAACAATTGAAACATCTTTTCACAATACATGTTAATCAATGGTTTATCAAACTCTTAAACACATGTGATGTTGTGCAAACAAGTTTGTGCACAAAAGAACATTACACATTCTTTTCATGGATCCATGATCAAGCAAGTAACTCAAATCATGACTTTCAAGTTCATACAACATTTTCAAACATGAGAACAAGTTATTCAAGATGTCGATCAAATCATGTTAACACAAGTCAATCAATGAATCAAGGTCTATACAATTATAAATCTTATATCTTACGTATGATTACAATGATATAGGAATCAGTTAGAAGTCCAGTTAGCTACTTACTAATTGCTATAGTTCAGAGTCTACTGCAGACAGGTGAGAACACTAGCCCCTCTTTTTACTGTTTACAACTGTTTTGGGGTGGAACACGTGATCAAATACTCTTACTTCAGTCATATTTCATGATACATGTTCATGTTACTTTACAAACATTACAGGTTCACACTAGAAATCCAAGGGATTTCTCAATGGTTTTCAAAGGAATTATTAACTGTTTATAATGGTTTTATCAACTATTTAACATTTCCTACTAAAAAGGTTTAAGAAAAAGTTCTATAAACTGTTTATATCAGTTCTTTACGCAAATGGTTTTATAAAGGATAAACCCTTTTAGATAATGAAATTTATAAGCTCTTTTACTCTAAACTCGCGTTTTCGAAAATAATCTTTTATAAACCTTGTTACTATACAAGGACGCTATCTTATGTACTCAATCAAAGGATTCACAACATGGCATTCAAACAATGGTTTTCATGATGTTCAAACAGAGGATTCATTTCATGGTATTCAAACAGAGGATTCATTTCATGGTACTCAAACAAGGTTTTCAAATCATGTTATCAAATAAGGCATTAACACGCTAGTTTAAAGCAATGTTTAAAAGCATGGTGTCCATCGTTGTGAACAAACTTATAAACACATCAGGTTTCATATTCATTAACGTTAGTACTGGGTGATCACAACAAGGGAAAGCGGACACATTTGGGCAGACCGATTGCTGCAGTTAGTTTTAATTTGTTTTATAAACTAACTGCAGATTTCGGTTACGTATGGTTATCACTGTTGCTGACTAATTTTCTGACTCCAAACGTAGTTTGGGACTTGATTATATGTTGGTTTTTTTTGTGCAAGCAGTCTTTAAACTGTTTACACTCGTTTGACATACCTGATGTTAGTTTGGGTTGCAACCCATCCATGTAATTCCATTATTGCTTTAATATACCTATGCCTTATATTACAAATTCATGTTTTCATATGTTAAACCTATTGTTCTCACCAACTACTTCTGTAGTTGACAGTTACTTTTCACGTGTTTCAGGTAATCAGGTTTAGGACTTCTAAGGGACAACTAAGGAGACCATTCTAAGATAGAACAAGATGAAGAAACAAGCTAGGATGGATTAGAAACACACTAAAATCCTGATTGTTTAATTGTCTTGTTTGAAGTCTTATTTTGTAAACTATATTTTGGGTCTGTAGTTGTCTATCTTTTGGTAGATAGATTGTCTGTAACTAAACGTAGGTCTAAACATTATGAAACATAGTAATCCATTGTGGTTGTTCTTATTCAATACTTGTGCATGATTCAACTGTTCATACGTCACCGCGCCGTGGATTTCCGCACGCGGCGCAGGGGTGTGACACTGCTGCAATTCAAGAAACTTGGTGTTTGGCAGCTTGTTGACAGACCTAAGGGTGCAAAGGTAATTGGCACTAGATGCATTCTTCACTGCAAGTGCGATGATCATGGTATCGTGGTCAAAAATAAGGCACGTCTGGTGGTGCAAGGTTTTAGACAGATTGAAGGGATTGACTATAATGAAGTGTTTGTACCACTTGCTCGTCTTGAAGCAATCAGAAATTTCTTGGCATATACATCCTACGAGAAGTTAAAAGTTTATCAGATGGATGTCAAGAGTGCATTCCTTCATGGTCTGATTAATGAAACGGTGTATGTTAATCAACCTCCCTGGTTTGAAGATCCATTACATCGTGACCAAGTCTACAAGTTGGACAAGGCATTATATGGATTGTACCAAGCTCCGTGAGCGTGGTATGAGACACTTTGTACTCACCTTCTGAACAACGGCCTCAGAAGAGGTGTCATTGACTGTACGTTGTTTATTGAAGAAAAGGGTGGAGATTTGCTCTTGGTGCAAGTATATGTGGATGATATCATCTTTGGATTCAAAAATGATGTTATGTGCAATGATTTTGAAAAGGTTATGAAAGATAAGTTTGAGATGAGTTCCATGGAGATATGAAATTTGTTCTTGGATTGCAGGTGGATCAGTCTGAGGCAGAGATTTTTATTCATCAAACCAAATATGTTGGTGACATTCTGAGCAGGTTCAGTATGTTATATGCAAAACCTGCTAGTACCCCACTGGCTCTTAAATAGGGGATTACTCGAGATGAAAAGGAGGAGTTCATCGATGCCACACTGTATAGAGGAATGATTGGATAACTCATGTATCTCATAGCATCTGGAGTAGGCATCATGTCTGCCATTTTCTTCTGTGCACGCTACCAACCTAGACGAAGAGTATCTCATCTCATTGCTGTGAAAATGATTTTTTGTTATCTGAAGGGTACCCTGGATCTAGGATTATGGTATCCTAATGATGAAAACTTTGAACTTACTGCTTACTGTGACTCGAACTATGGTGGATGCAAGCGAGATTTCAAATCAACATCTGCGGGGTGTTAGTTCTTTGGAAAACGCCTAGTTACCTAGGAGTGCAAGAAGTAGACGTCGGTGTCATCTTCCACATGTGAAGCTGAATACATTGCTGCTACAAGTTGTTGCTTTCAAATCATTTGGATACAGCAACAGCTCAGGGACTGTGCATAGGTTAAACTTTTCTATCACTCCTATATTTGTTGATAATACTGCTACCATAGTTGTCACTAAAAATCCTGGCCAGCACTAAAAAACAAAACACATCGACATTAAATATCACTTTATACGTGATTTTTTTGAAAGAAAACTAATGGGTGTTGTTAAAATTAACACCGATCACAAGAAAGACGATCTTTATACTAAATCTTTTGATAAACCCATATTTCTATATCTGCTATCGGCTAATGGTGTTTTTCAAAAAACTGAAGTCATTCCTTCGTCTGAGACAAACAAATGATCACTTTTCTTTATTTTGTTTCTGCTTTTATGTATATAGTTTCCTTTGCATTTCTTTTACTTATTCAAAAACCCAAAAAGATATTCAGTTTTAGGTTTTTAGGGGAAGAAAAAGTATCACATTAAAAAACCAGAAACATTAAAAACAATTGTGAAAATGAGAATATCTTAGTTGCGAAGTGATGTTTTACCAGTCATATTCTTTGAAGCAAAATTGAGTGCATTAACTAAAAGCACATGGGTGTTATGTTCTAGTATGATGTACTGATAGGCCTGCTTTACAAGTTTTAGCCAATTAGTGATTGTTCAAGATGTCTGATTTTTGGGATATAGTCTAGAAGACTGAGTTAAGGGAAAAATAGGTTATAATTCAAATCATGCGTACACCTGGTATCACAGGATCTTATGAGGTTTCCAATGATTCATGAGTTCAAGTCCATATACATGCCACATTGTTAAGTCGCAGCCTAGCTGAAGCCTTCCATTCAAGAATGATTGAATCACATAAGAATAAAAGTAAGTCCGACTCTGTATACGTGCCATACACTGAGTTACAGCCTAGTTGAAGCCGTCCATTCAGATAGGAGAAGCTAGAAAAATAAAAAATAACATAAATTCAAATCCATACATGTGCCATACGCTGGTTGTAGCCTTGTTAAAGCCATCCATTTGGATAGAACAAAATTCTCAGTCAATACAGTTCTGACACGTGCCATATTGCTTTGTAAATTCCTAGCTGAAGCCGTCCATGAGAACGCGTTGAACTTGAGAAAGTTATCAAAACAAAATCGCAAAAATATAATAACTTGGAACCTTATAGAATTTATGATCCTAGGTATTAAGTTATGCAGAGATGAGTCATAAACTAGTTTTGACATTTACAAGTGTACTAGACTAGGTAACTCAATCTAAAAATATGGTTGATCACTAGTTTGTTGAAAAACTAAGTATGGTAAGGTTTAAAATGGACAAACATATCAGTAGTTGGAGCATAAACCAAATGTGTTATAGGCTTAACAGTCAATGATGTTAAATGGATATGTTCTGGTATATATATTACTCATAAAAGATTTCTCACAAAAATATGTGTTTTCTGTTTATTTTTAGTTGTACAGCTTATTTTTATCAGAAAAATACAAAAAGATTTTTTATTTATTTAAGTGATCATTTGTTAGTTCAATTGATCAATCGTGTCTCAAGCCTTCATCAAACCAGACAAAACTTCATAATTTTTAATCACAACATGGATATGATTTAATATTTAATAGCTGTTGTGTTTGAGTGTTTGTTTTGGACAAATTAACTCATTCAAACGAATGAACCATCTTGGATGTTCATTAGCACGAATGAAACATACAAACGAATAAGTGGTTCGCATGAAATTCACTGGCGAATATATATAACGCACGAATGAAGATACTGGATGAATGATATTCTCACACGAATGACGTTTGCATTTAATGCTTCTCATTCGTTCGTCAACCTCATTCGCACATTATCTTTGTTCGTGCGACTATGTGCAGAACTCATTCGCCCTTTCATCTTCATCGATCATCTTTCTCATTCTCAGCGGTGATTTTGTCTTGTTCTGATCTTAGAAAGTTTGTTGATCATTTCAGGTACTGTTTAGATCAAGATTCACTGACTGTAACCCTTTTCAGGACCAAATCCGATCAATTATTTAGGGTTTTAGTTCTCGGACTTGTTGCGAGCAAATATACCTGTAAAATTAATAAAAAAAACCTAAAACTTGTCCAAATTATTTAATCAGGGCTTTCTGATCACAATGTTGAAATTTTTAAGGCCTAATCATGGATTTTTGAGTGTTAGGGTTTTAGAACTTTCAGTAGAACAAATGGAACTTCATTTGTGTGGCTCTTCAGAAGAATGTCTTCATTCGTCACTATTTTCTGACAAATTAGTTCAGTCATACGACTGAAACTGGTTTGGCTTGTAATTCGTGTGTTCGGCTCAGTCGGGCCTCAGACTCATTCGTCTAAGACACTCTTCGTGCATTATGAGTCTTTCGATTGAGTCATTCGCACGAATGAAACTTTGTTAACAAATATTTAACTATTTTCATTATTGTTAATCTGAACTGACACGTTTATTTTGTTTTGATTACAGAATGGACAATCTTAAGGCATTTCTGAAAAAAAACATTTCTGCTCACCACGACCTGTCTACAAAGAATGTTGTTCACCTTGCTGATATCATCACTTTTCTGAAACACTCTTGGATCTTTACAGCGATTTCTAGTATGCACGTTCCTTATCTATCACATCAGAGATCTTTCTAGGAGTCTGCAGAGATCGATTGTACAGTGGAGCCTAAGGTTAACAGACGGGTAGTTGGTGGCAGAGATGTTATAGTCTCGGCTGAAAATTTCGGGAGGCTATGTGGTTTTCAGGACATGCCTGAGCATCCTGCCCTTCTAAACAAGCATCTTGTTCATGGGTGCTTTTTACAGTGCAAGTATGATGGAGACTTGACCATGGGAGTTCTCAACAAAGCATGCCACAATCCTCAGTTCACGTACGTATGTCACGTACTATTTCATTGCTTGGGGTCTAGACAAGGAGGTTTTGATGAGATACGTGAGACACTCCAGTCTGCCTTTGTTGCACTCATTCTGAACATTCCCTTCAACTTCACGGAGATGGTTTTTGCACACATGGAAGAGAATGTCAGTTCCAAGGGAGACGAGAAGTACCCGATGTACCCCAGGTTTCCTTAGATGATATTTGATGCACAGTTGCCTGATCTTACCAAGACTGATGCTCATATCATTCAGTTGGAGCACATGACATACACTACGCTCAACCACGTTAAATCTTACAGGAAAAAGCAAGACAAACCTGCAGATCGTCGCCTGTTTGGACATCTCATCAATCCTGACTATGTTGCCTCTTCTAGGAGGAGATGGAGACACGATGATTCTGATTCAGACATTGAGGATATGATTGTTCCTCAGGGTGACAGTGATGATGATGATGATGGTGATGGTGATGATGATGATGGTGCTGGTGATGGTGGGAATGTTGGTGATGTTGGTGATGGTCACCAGGGAGTTGTTTCTACTATTTTTCTACAGCCACTGTGTCTGCTTCTATTGAGATCAGTGCACCCACATCTGCTGATGAGGGGGAGGACACTCGTGGTACTGACTTGGAGAACATAGATATTGGAGCTGAGGCCTTCATAGAGGACACAGCCTCAGACAAGACTGACGATGAGTTTGTTACCATCGGTATGAGATCTCAGGTTATATGGAAGATGAAGAAGCCGAGTGAACAAGCCTCGAGGAGTGAGGAGATTGAGGATCCTTCATACATTCTAAAATTTGATATTGCTCCTCCTTGCACCTCCTTTGATACGGTAGCTCAGACATCCTCCCCTCAGCTGCAAAGAAGAAAAGGACAAGATTTGTCCTACAAAGGAGGACATAATCGATATCTATAGCAGCCTCTGCTGCTATATCTGCTACAAAAGCGCTGATTTCTTCACTGTCCAAGTCTGGGACAATCCCTACATGTTCCACTGCTACTTTATCCCAGACCTCCTCTGCCACAGCCGCCATCTTCACAGTCGTTTCTACCGGTACTTCCATCACGCATACAAACACGTTCATGCCAACTGTCTCAATTGCTGAAAAGGGTAACTAAAATTATGGTGGGACGGCCCCTCTTTGCCAACTCTGTCAATATCGTCATCATGACAGAACCCAGTGTCGTCAGTGCACCCGTTGTGGGAGGATAGGACACTGGGCTACTTATTACAATACCTCAGTGAAATCAAATCCTCATCAATACACTGGTAAGCATCACAAGTGTGACGAGTGTGAATATCATCATGCTAGGAACAAACAATGCAGCCATTGTCTGAACTGTGGAAATAAGGGACGCTTGATTCAGAAGTGTTGAAACCTTCCAACACAAAATCAGAATCAGAGAGCAAGTACATCTACCTCCTCTCAACACAGCCACCAGTGCTACACTTGCGGGATGCCCGGACATTTCGCAAGAGACTTCCCCCGGAGAAAGCCTCCAGCAGCTTTAACTTCCTCAACATCCCCTGTAGCTACCGAGGAAACGCTAGCTCTACCAGCTCCAGATGTACGCTCGGAGTCGGATGACTTCGTAGGTATGTCATTTTAATTCTGTGTATTTAAGTTATGTTTAGAATTGTAATTATGTTGTAGTTTTAGTAACAATAATTTCAGGTAACCATGGATTAAGGAGGTGCCAATTAGATAATAGGAGTTAGGATAATTATTGCCTATGCTTTGTTTTAGAATCATTACTTCAGAAAATATAGGTTTAGAGAACATATTAGGAAATCCTTAAACCAATTGAGATTAGGTTATTCTTAAATGACCTAGTCTAAATTATTAGGAAATCTACTGATATAATCCTTGAGATTTTACCGGTAATCTTTCCTTAAACATCAGATAGAGTTCCATAACAACTATATGACTGTTATAATATCATCTTTAGATATAGTTGTAGGAAATACCAAGTTAAGTGGGTAGACTGTTATTTCAAACATAGTGTTGGAAAATAAGGATTGATGAGCAAAACCACTAAACCCAGAAAAATGAATAAAACCGCGGATTGACCAACCGCGGATACGTTCTCGTCCGAATGCAGAACTACTGAACTTCAGCATCGGAAGCTCAACAGCTTAAGATTCGCAAAGGAACTGCCGCAAACCCCCTTCACTTCGGAAGATAACAGATGGGTCTGATCTCTTCGGAAGACAACCAACGTTTCAGAAGACAACCCTGAAATTCTATATAACTATCTCAACCTTGGAAGAACTAAAGACTTCCGAAGACTCATGATTCTGTGGTTGTTGACTTTGTATTGGTTGTACTCTTCTGATGATTCAGTGTCTGTAACATTGTCAGTTGTTTGTCGTTTTATTCCTCTGTATCGTAACATTGAATTTGGGGTGTTAAACCCCAAGATTCCCTGAGATAATGAAAGTAACATCACTGTATTTCAGGCATTTCATTACATAAACATTTGTATTGTTAAGACCTGATATGATGAATTGATAATTTCTATGAACAAATAGATGATATTATCACTGGTATACAGTATTGAGAACATATATTATCACTATGCATAATCAATGGGGAAGTTGGTTTGAAACATAACCGGACTGATCCACAGAGTTTATTACAGTTAAGTTAATTATGAAATGAACTTGTTTTGGTTTGAATGGTTTGAAGTTGTTGGTTTGATCACTAAACATAGTCAAGGACACATGGTCATGGTTTATCGAAATGGTGGTGGGACGGTGGCTGAATAGGTTGCGACCTACTCCTACATATGCTCTATATATAAACTTCTTTCGGTTTATCATGGATGTGTCTGTGATATGGTTTAGTGGGGTTTGGATCGGGAAATTGATAATTAATGGGATTGATTAAAAAATAATGGAAAGCGTTGTTAAAATAATCACGCGATAGCGAGGTTACGAATATAAAATTTAACGCAAATATTATTTCAGAAATATTAGATCTAATAATGTATTCGCGTGGGTGACGATTCGCACGAATATAATTATTAGGACTAATATACCGAGACGATTTTCCATAATCGTAAATCAAATCGAAATACGATACGAACGACGAATTCGAAAAGGTGACGATCTTTACGAATGCGTACCTGAGTAAAGCCTTTTGACGAGATAACCGAAATAATATCGAACGATATTAAAGTAAGAAAAAGATTTTAAAAACATTTATTAGGAATCACAATCTTAACTGAAATTAATCGTTTTATTAAATAAATACTTAAACGACAACAAATAAAACCATTTTTATGAAACGAACTGTAACATTTGTACATTCAGTCATGGTAGTCGTAAACAGTGTTAGAACAGTGTGTGTCCATGTTCAGTTAATCAATGTGATTCATGTGTTCATAATGTGTTTCTGTGTTACAGGATCTTACTTATTTAGGGACAAGTATGTATTCTTTATTTACAGTCGATTACACTAGGCAAGAACAGTATCGTGTTATATCGAAACAGTGGTGGGCAGCGAGAGTGAGCCCTATATATATACTGTGTTCGGTGTAACAGGATAGTGTTAGTGTGTAGTGTTAAGACGAATATTATGACAATTAATTAATTCAACAAGAATCGTAATACGTAAGCGAGACTGAGTATAGTTATGGGTGACGATCCATAAAGATACGAATGTTGAACTTATAATTATGATTAAACGACTTTAAATAATTTTTATGATCGAAAAACGTACGCGATTGCGGGTATACACGTAATTGTATGTGTTTAACGATCTGACAACGCACGAAGAGTAAAAATAGTTAAAATAATTATTTTATATTTTTACAATTTTGAAACTCATCATTTTATTGAGTTTAACAACTCTTTCATTTAAAATCGCCTAAAATACGCGTTAAGTTCCGGAAACGCGAACCGAGCGACCAAAACGGACCCGAATACCACACGGGCTATAAAAGCCCTAAAGATGGCCATTTTCTCATTAAATCCACCAACAACCACTTCTCTCTCTAGAATTTTCGTTCAACCTCTCTCTCTCTAGAAAACCGAGCTTTAAACGCTCGTATCTCGCTCGTTTCTCAACGGAATTCGGTGTTTTTGGTGTCCACGCGTAGCTCTCGACATCCTTTACACAGAAGTACATGGGATCTGGTGTTTTATCCGGCTAAAAGCGAGGTAATGATCCACGAAAAATCTGAAAAATAGGGTTTTTGGGTGTTGTTGTTTGAACATGAGTTTTAGCCGGTTACTCTCTCATCATCTCACCCCATATGTGCTCGATCATGGTTCTGGGTTACTCACATGGTGTACACCGAGCTGGAACAATCTAGTTTCGATGATGATGAAGATAGAAAGGCACATGTTCGCCTAGGAGCATTCACGGCCGAACCCTAAAGAGCTACGGCCGAACCTTTTTGAGCTATGGCGAGCCTTTGCCGAACCAGCGATCTCACGAACCATCATCTGCCTTCCCAGCCGAGCCTTCATGCAGTAGCTAACCCAGACGAACCTTACATGGTTCGTAGCTCAACTTGATGAACCAATTGATGTCCAGCGAACCCTCTTCTGTGCGAACCTTCCTTGGCGAACTCTGCATCCATAGCGAACCAATGGTTCGTTGATCTCAACCAGACGAACCCTAATGAGTATCCCGAACCTACACGAGCCTTGCCAAGCATCCACGAACCTGCATGATGCCATGTTAGCCGAACCATGCTGGATGCTTTGGCCGAACCTTGATGTTGTCTCCTAACCGGCGAACCTTGGGCTGCAATCAAAGAAGGTTCGCTGCCCAAAGTTGGCAGCCCATAACCCTCGGCCCAACCCAAATCCTAGTCGGCCCAATTCTAATAGTAATCAAGTCTATAGGTTAAAACAAGCCCAATGGAATTAGGTTGACCCATTTTGATCTCTAATTGGCCCAATATTGCTTAGAACCTTACAGGGCCCACTTACTCATTGGTTGGCCCAACTCGATTCCTCTAGGCTCATTCCAACCCATTCGGTCCACTATGATCTTAATTGGCTAATTTGATTCCATTCGGCCCACATCATATCAAGATCAATAGTACTCTTGACCCAATAATTCATATAGGTGGCCCACGACATCCCCTTTCGGTTCAATTCAATCCCATATGGCCCAACATGATCATTGGTGTCTTACATGGCCCATGAACATATCGGTTGGCCCAACACCACATTCAATTGGCCCACGATTAACCTAAGAGGCCATGGAGTTTTGTTTAAAGACCATCATGATTTCATGGGCTTAAGGCCCATGAGTTGGTCTACAAATCAAAGGAATTGTGATTTGATCTTAGTGGGTTAAATATAACCAACATAACTATGAGATCAAGTCACAATCCTAAAGACTCAAACCATGGAAACATTTATGTCAAATCTCATGTTAAACAATGACTTATCAAACTTTTAAACACCTACTGTTTATGCATAATGAGTTGTGCGTAAAAGCTCATAACATAGTCTTTTCATGAATCATTGTTCAATCAAGTAACTCAATCATGACTTTCAAGTTCACACAACATTTTCAAACATGAGAACAAGTTATTCAAGATGTCAATCAAATCATGTTATCACTAGTCAATCAATGAATCAAAGTCTATACAATTATAAATCTTATATCTTATGTATGATTACAATGATATAGGAATCAATTAGAAGTCCTGTTTGCTATTTGCTACTTGTTATAGTTCAGAGTCAACTGCAGACAGGTGAGAACTTTAGCCCCTCTTTTACTGTTTTACAACTGTTTTGTGGTGAAACACGTGATCCAACTCTATATTTACAATCGTATTTCATGATTCAAGATGTGTACTATTTTACAAACATTACAGGTTCATTGCACGAATCCAAGGGATTCATCAACTGTTTTAAAGGATTCATCAACTGCTTTAAAGGATTTTTATCAACTATTAAACTCCTTTCGCTAGAAAGGTTTTATAAAGGTTCTTTGAACTGTTTTATAGCAAATTTACTCAAATGGTTTTATAAATGATAAACACTTTTAAACAATGAATTTTATAAACTCTTTTATTATAAACTCGTGTCTTCGAAAGTAATATTTATAAACCTTGTTACTATACAAGGTCACTATTCTCGGTATCACATCAAAGTTTTTCAAACAAAGGATTCACTTCATGGTTTCAAACAAAGGATTCAATTCATGGTACTCAAACAAGGTTTTCAAATCATGTTATCAAATAAGGCATTAACACTCTGATTTTAAAGCAAAGTTCAAAAGCATGGTGTCCATTGTTGTGAACAAACTTATAAACACATAAGGTTTCATTAGCGTTAGTACTGGGTGATCACAACAAGGGAAAGCGGATACACTGGTTCAGATCCAAAATGGAGTTAGCTTTTAAATTTGTTTTAAAAGCTAACTGCAGGTTTGGTGTCATTATGGTTATCAAAACTGCTGATGCATTATCTGACTCCAAACGTAGTTTGGGACTTGATTATATGTTGGCTTTTGTGTATACAGTCAGTCGACTTAGTTTGGGTTGCAACTCATCCATGTAATTAAATTATTGCTTTAATATACGTATGCCTTATTTTACAAATTTATGTTTACAAATGTTAAACCTATTGTTCTCACCAACTAATTCTGTAGTTGACAGTTACTTTTCACGTGTTTTAGGTAATCGGGTTTAAGACTCTCTAAAGAGAACTAAGGAGACCCCTCTAAGATAGAACAAGATGAAGAAACATGCTAGGATGGATTAGAAAACATTAAATCCTAATTGTTTAATTGTCTTGTTTGAGTCTTATTTTGTATTATTTTGGGTTGTAGTGTCTTTCTTTTGTTAGATAGATTGTCTGTAACTAAACTATTGTCTAAACATTATGCAACTTAGTAATCCATTGTGGTTGTTCTTATTCAATACTTGTGCATGATTCAACTGTTCATACGTCACCGCGCCGTGGATTTCGCACGCGGCGCAGGGGTGTGACAGGTTGGTATCAGAGCCAGGGTTGTAGAAAACTAGGAAAAACCCAATGTTTAATGACCTAGACTATAACCTAAGCTACCCAATAAGACTAAGTGCTATAGGCTTGAGGATACTTAGGATCTAAGTAACTTAAGTGGGCATTAAGTCTACATTAAGCTTGAAAGATCTTAGGGATATTTCCTAAGTTTAGACATACAGTCAAGGAATTTGAATCGGAATTCTATAATTTTAGAAACCGAATTAAGTTTCTCACACGTATTCATTTAAGGATTTCAGAGACAAGGATCTGTATTCTTAGTATCCTTGATCTGAAATTCTCACACAGAGTTCATTAAAGGATTCCAGAGGCAAGGATTTGTTATTCTTAGTATCCTTGATCTGGAATCTTTCATGAGAGTTCATTATAGGAATTAGAGGCAAAGATCTGTATTCTTAGTATCTTTGATCTAAAATCATTGCCATGTTTTACTAGGAATTCAGAGGTCAAGATCTATTATTTATAATCTTGATTTGAAATCCTTGTCATGTTATCATTATCAGGTGTTCATTAACATAGGAACTTTATAACTTAGAATCTATGAAACAGTATTCTTTAGTTGAAGTTCTCACAAGAGATCATTATACTCGATACTGTAGGTATTGAGAACCTAGGTTAATCAACCTAGGATACACATATACAGAAACCTAAGGTTTTAATTTCAGGTAAATTAAGAACCGTGGTTTACACAGTGATAATCATATCCATAGTACAAGAGGAAATCATGAAACCATCATAATAAATCAAGAGTTGGAATCTTAGCTCCAAATACAAACGGCGGATTAACGCTGACGTGCTGAGGTAAGTGGTGGGTCGGTGAGAGCTTACCCTATATATAAGCTTATTTCAGTATGTCATGGGGAACCCGGCGTTCGTATTCGAAGTGAGGATTCGGGAGCAACTGGATCATTGAACATTAGTCAAACACATGAGATACAATCATTGGTGAATCAAATCATAGTGCAATTCAACTTGGATGAACCAAACATTTTGGTGAATCAATCAAGTTTTGAACATTTCGTTTATGTAAACCTTAAGTGATTACATCATTAGTACTTACTAACATAGTTTAACAATAACAATGTAGAGCACTCATATGATTTAGTTCTACATGTTAACAACTGTTAGTAGGTGCACACATAACATAATCATAGTTCAATCATGGGTTTAATCATAGTTCAAATTGATCAAAGATCATGGGATTCATAATCAATGGAACATAAATGGAAATCAGTACAAACGTGTTGCCAAATGCTAGCAAGGACATGATCGTGGTATATCGAAACGGTGGTGGGATGGCGTCTGGGCTGGCAGTTTGCTTGACCCTTTCGTATGCCCTATATATAAGCTATCTCGGTATATCGGGAAAGTGTCAGTGTGTAGGTTTGGTGGAGTGAGATCATGGAACATCATACACATTCACATGAGAAGTATGCTAATGAGCTGATTGCTTATACGTGTACATGCTCATATTACAATTGAATGATAATACTAGTAATATGGATATATTACTAATTTTGTCATGCAAATTCAATTGTATCCTTTCTCATTACTGACCCACTCGTGGCTTCTATTCGTAGAATGCCTCCCCGACATGATCCTAACGGAGGGGGTTCGACAAGTGGCAACGATGATGAGATCAACAAGATTGCCCGAGCCATCGCTATACACATGAGGGATGTCATTCCGGGCATGGTCACTGATATCAGCCAGAATCTTCGGGGAAGTACCAGTGATTCAGCACATAACTCCAATGCTACCAACACTGGAACTGCTAACTTCACTTTCAAGCAGTTCAACGATGCTTAGCCTCCTAAGTACGCTGGTACCGAAGGAGCTACTGGTCTACTGCAGTGGCTGGAGAGCATCGAGGATATTCTTGATTTCACGGGATGTCCTGAAAATCTGAAGGTCAAAATGGCCTCTAGCGCTTTTCACAAAGGCGCACTCACCTGGTGGAACTCTGAGAAGAACACCAGAGGACGGGAAGCTGCATTAGCTTTTTCTTGGGAGGATTTCAAGAAGTTACTTGTGGATAAGTTTTGTCCACGACATGAGCTGAAGAAACTTGAAGTACAGATGTGGAATCTGGTGCAAGATAGTGGTGAGAACGCAAAGTATACAACTCGTTTCCATGAGTTGTGCATTCTGGTGCCACACCTGGTTACTCCTCTATCCCGCAGGATAGAGAAGTACATCGAAGGCTTACCTCTGGTTGTCAGACGAACTGTGATGGGGAATAACCCCACTACTCTAGAGGCAGCGATTCATCTTGGAGCTAGCCTTACCGAAGAATACGTTAAGTCTAGGGTGCTCCCGAAAGGGGTACAAGAGAGCACAAATTGATGAAAGTAAGAAGCCTGAACAACAACATCACAAGAAGAAGAAGCAAAAGACAATCAAAAACTTTGCAGCCCTGACCGCAGCTGAACCTACTCATGCCACACCCATTACTGCTATGCCCCAATCTGCTTCAGTCAGAAAGCCATATACTGGCCCGTTTCCACTTTGCACCAAATGCCAATATCATCACCTACCCAACACTCCATGCAAAAAGTGTCTCAAGTGTGGGCGGATGGGACACTTGGCAGCTACATGCCGATCTGCTCATCTTGCTGCTGCCACAACTGCTACCACTACCACTGCTGCTACAGGTGGGAGGACCTGTTACAATTGTGGAGCAGAAGGACACTTCAAAAACCAGTGTCCTAAACTCAACAACAACACTGCTACTACTCGTGCTTTTGTTATCGGAGCTGCCGAAGCACGCGAGGAGCCAGCAGTTGTCACGGGTACATTTCTCCTTAATGGTCATTATGCTTCTATCATATTTGATACTGGTGCTGATAAAAGCTTTATCTCTACCTATACTGCTTCTTTGCTTAACATAGAACCATCTATACTTACTGCTCCCTATACCATAGAAGTAGCTGATGGTAACACCATACTTGTAGATTCTATAATACATGGTTGTGAATTAAGATTAAACGACCACCTTTTCCTCATCGATCTTATTCCTATGACACTCGGAAGCTTCGAAGTTGTGATAGGAATGGATTGGTTATCCAAAAACAATGCCAAAATTGTATGTTTAGAGAAATTTATTCGGATTCCTTTACCGTCCGGCGAAACGATGAGAATCTATGGCGAGAAACCCTGCAGCGGATTGAAGATTGTATCGTGCATCAAAGCTAGGAAGTACTTGAAGAAGAAATACTATGCGTTCCTGGCTCATGTGGTAGAGAAGAAACCTGAAAAGAAGGCGGTTGGAGACGTTCCAGTCATCAGAGGTTATCCCGGA
The DNA here is from genome assembly GCA_009363875.1 of Mikania micrantha. NCBI lineage: Eukaryota > Viridiplantae > Streptophyta > Magnoliopsida > Asterales > Asteraceae > Mikania > Mikania micrantha. Next base: position 21,092,442 of record CM018685.1, read on the forward strand.
AGTATTTCCAGAAGACTTGCCTGGACTACCACCAGTCCGACAAGTGGAGTTTAGAATCGATCTCGTCCCTGCAATGGCAAAGTAAATCAGTGGCAAAGTCACCGTATCCATTAGCACCATCTGAGATGCAAGAACTGTCCAGTCAACTTCAGGAACTTCTAGAAAAAGGTTTCATAAGACCGAGTTTCTCTCCTTGGGGAGCTCCGGTACTCTTTGTCAAGAAGAAAGACGGTTCATTCCGTATGTGCATCGATTATCGTGAGCTAAACAAGTTGACAATCAAGAATAGATATCCTCTTCCCAGGATCGATGATCTGTTTGATCAATTACAGGGAGCAACTTGCTTCTCTAAGATTGACTTACGGTCCGTGTATCATCAGTTACGAGTAAATGATGAGGATATACCAAAGACTGCATTTAGGACTCGATATGGGCACTATGAGTTCGTGGTTATGCCATTTGGGCTACCAATGCACCCACAGTATTCATGGACTTGATGAACCGAGTCAGCAGGCCATACTTGGATCAGTTTGTTATTGTCTTCATTGACGATATACTGATCTATTCAAAGACAGAACAAGAGCACGAGGATCATTTGAAGAAAGTCTTAAAACTACTAAGAGAGGAACAACTTTATGCTAAATTCTCCAAGTGTGAATTTTGGCTAAAGGAGGTTCACTTCTTAGGACATGTCATAAACAAAGATGGGATACATGTAGATCCAGCAAAGATTGAGGCGAATTAAGAACTGGACTACCCCGTCTACTCCAAAGGAGATTCGTTCATTTTGGGGCTGGCGGAGGTTATTACAGGCGGTTCATTGCGAACTTTTCAAAGATAGCCTTGCCACTTACCACTTTGACTCAGAAAAGTCAAGTGTTTTTATGGGGACAGAAACAAGAAGATGCATTTCAACTTCTTAAACAGAAGTTATGCAACTCCCCTATCCTTAGTCTCCCAGAAGGCAGTGATGATTTCATTGTCTACTGTGATGCTTCAAACCTTGGTCTCGGTTGTGTACTTATGCAACGAGACAAGGTCATTGCGTATGCTTCAAGACAACTCAAAGTTCACGAGAAGAATTACACTACTCATGACCTTGAGTTAGGGGCTGTGGTCTTTGCATTAAAGATTTGGAGACACTACCTGTATGGTACAAAATGTGTCATCTATACAGACCACAAGAGCCTGCAACACATCCTTAATAATAAAGAACTCAACATGAGACAACGGCGTTGGGTTGAGCTTCTAACTGATTACGACTGTGAGATTCGTTACCATCCGGGTAAAGCCAATGTGGTAGCGGATGCTCTTAGTCGTAAGGAATCAGTCAAACCAATTCGTGTCAGAGCCATGGAGATCAACACACAGTCAAATTTGAAGGATTTGATTTGTATTGCACAGCAACAAGTAGTAACAGACAATCAGCTTAAGGCAGACTTAGATTGCGGAATTGAGAAGAAACTGGAACCTCGATCTGACGGGGTGTTATATCTCAACGGCCGCATCTGGATTCCAAAGTCAGAAGAATTGCGCACACTCATCTGTGATGAGGCTCATAAGTCGTGATACTCAGTTCATCATGGGACAGATAAGATGTACCAAGACTTGCGGGCATCTTATTGGTGGCCAGGAATGAAGAAAGACATAGCACTGTACGTGGGAAAATGTCTTACATGTTCAAAAGCCAAAGCAGAACATCAAAAGCCTTCGGGACTTCTGCAGCAACCTGAAATTCCTCAATGGAAATGGGAACGAATTTCCATGGATTTCATAACCAAGTTGCCAAGAACTCCGCGAGGATTCGATTCGATTTGGGTGATCGTTGATCGACTCACCAAATCTGCTCATTTTCTCCCGATCCGAGAGGATTACAAAATGGAGAAGTTAGCTACATTGTACATCAATGAAAGCATTGCGCGTCATGGTACTCCAACATCAATCATTTCTGATCGTGATAGTCGTTTCACTTCTCGCTTTTGGCAATCATTGCAAAAGGCTTTGGGAACTCGTGTTAATCTTAGCACGGCGTATCGTCCCCAAACCGACGGTCAAAGCGAGAGGACTATCCAAACACTCAAGGACATGTTTCGTTCTTGTGTAATTGACTTCGGTGGGAGTTGGGATACTCATCTTCCACTTATCGAGTTTTCGTACAACAACAGCTACCATACAAGCATTCAATGTGCACCATTCAAAGATTTATATGGTAGAAAGTGCCGATCAACGGTCTGTTGGACCAAGGTTGGTGACTCATAGGTCGTAGGACCAGAACTCATTCAGGAAACATCAGACAAGATCACAATTATTCAGTCACGGCTTAAGGCCGCACGAGATCGGCAGAAGAGTTATGCTGATCGACGTCGGAAACCGCTTGAGTTCCAAGTCGGTGACCGAGTCTTATTCAAAGTTTCTCCCTGGAAAGGCGTTGTCCGATTCTGGAAGAAACGGAAACTTGCACCAAGGTACGTTGGACCTTTTGAGATCCTGGAACGAATTGGTCCCATAGCCTACAAACTCAAACTTCCAGTGGAGCTAGGCCATGTTCACGATACTTTTCATTTATCGAATCTCAAGAAATGCTTGGCAGATCATGATGTTCAGATTCCACTGGAAGACATTCAGATTCAAAACAACATGCAATTCATAGAACGTCCGGTTGAAATCATGGATCATGGGGTCAAGAAACTTAAACGCAGCCGTATCCCGATCGTAAAGGTACGATGGGAGGGCAAACGCGGTGCTGAGTTCACCTGGGAACGTGAAGACCAGATGAAGCTTAAGTACCCTCATCTTTTTACAATGCCTTCGGCTAGTTAATTTCGGGACGAAATTCCCTTAACTAGGGGAGACTGTAACATTTGTACATTCAGTCATGGTAGTCGTAAACAGTGTTAGAACAGTGTGTGTCCATGTTCAGTTAATCAATGTGATTCATGTGTTCATAATGTGTTTGTGTGTTACAGGATCTTACTTATTTAGGGACAAGTATGTATTATTTATTTACAATCGATTACACTAGGCAAGAACAGTATCGTGTTATATCGAAACATTGGTGGGCAGCGAGAGTGAGCCCTATATATATACTGCGTTCGGTGTAACAGGATAGTGTTAGTGCGTAGTGTTAAGACGAATATTATGACAATTAATTAATTCAACAAGAATCGTAATACGTAAGCGAGACTGAGTATAGTTATGGGTGACGATCCATAAAGATACGAATGTTGAACTTATAATTACGATTAAACGACTTTAAATAATTTTTATGATCGAAAAACGTACGCGATTGCGGGCATACACGTAATTGTATGTGTTTAACGATCTGACAACGCACGAAGAGTAAAAATAGTTAAAATAATTATTTTATATTTTTACAATTTTGAAACTCATCATTTTATTGAGTTTAACAACTCTTTCATTTAAAATCGCGTAAAATACGCGTTACGTTCCAGAAACGCAAACCGAGCGACCAAAACGGACCCGAATACCACACGGGCTATAAAAGCCCTAAATATGGCCATTTTCTCATTAAATCCACCAACAACCACTTCTCTCTCTAGAATTTTCGTTCAACCTCTCTCTCTCTAGAAAACCAAGCTTTAAACGCTCGTATCTCGCTCGTTTCTCAACGGAATTCGGTGTTTTTGGTGTCCACGCGTAGCTCTCGACATCCTCTACACAGAAGTACAAGGGATCTGGTGTTTTATCCAGCCAAAATCGAGGTAATGAACCACGAAAAATCTGAAAAATAGGGTTTTGGGTGTTGTTGTTTGAACGTGAGTTTTAGCTGGTTACTCTCTCATCATCTCACCCCATATGTGCTCGATCATGGTTCTGGGTTACTCACATGGTGTACACCGAGCTGGAACAATCTAGTTTCGATGATGATGAAGATAGAAAGGCACAGGTTCGCCTAGGAGCATTCACAACCGAACCCTAAAGAGCTACGGCCGAACCTTTTTGAGCTATGGCGAGCCTTTGCCGAACCAGGGATCTCACGAACCATCATCTGCCTTCCCAGCCGAGCCTTCATGCAGTAGCTAACCCAGACGAACCCTACATGGTTCGTAGCTCAACTTGCCGAACCAATTGATGTCCAGCGAACCCTCTTCTGTGCGAACCTTCCTTGGCGAACCCTGCATCCATGGCGAACCAATGGTTCGTTGATCTCAACCAGACAAACCCTAATGAGTATCCCGAACCTACACGAGCCTTGCCAAGCATCCATAAACCTGCATGATGCCATGTTAGCCGAACCATGCTGGATGCTTTGGCCGAACCTTGATGTTGTCTCCTGACCGGCGAAACTTGGGCTGCAATCAAAGAAGGTTCGCTGCCCAAAGTTGGCAGCCCATAACCCTCGGCCCAACCCAAATCCTAGTCGGACCAATTCTAATAGTAATCAATTCTATAGGTTAAAACAAGCCCAATGGAATTAGGTTGACCCATTTTGATCTCTAATTGGCCCAATATTGCTTAGAACCTTACAGGGCCCACTTACTCATTGGTTGGCCCAACTCGATTCCTCTAGGCTCAATCCAACCCATTCGGTCCACTATGATCTTAATTGGCTAATTTGATTCCATTCGGCCCACATCATATCAAGATCAATAGTACTCTTGACCCAATAATTCGTATAGGTGGCCCACGACATCCCCTTTCGGTTCAATTCAATCCCATATGGCCCAACATGATCATTGGTGTCTTACATGGCCCATGAACATCTCGGTTGGCCCAACACCACATTTAATTGGCCCACGATTAACCTAAGAGGCCATGGACTTTTTTTTAAAGCCCATCATGATTTCATGGGCTTAAGGCCCATGTGTTGGTCTACAAATCAAAGGAATTGTGATTTGATCTTAGTGCGTTAAATATAACCAACATAACTATGAAATCAAGTCACAATCCTAAAGACTCAAACCATGGAAACCTTTATGTCAAATCTCATGTTGAACAATGACTTATCAAACTTTTAAACACCTACTGTTTATGCATAATGAGTTGTGCATAAAAGCTCATAACATAGTCTTTTCATGAATCATTGTTCAATCAAGTAACTCAATCACGACTTTCAAGTTCACACAACATTTTCAAACATGAGAACAAGTTATTCAAGATGTCAATCAAATCATGTTATCACTAGTCAATCAATGAATCAAAGTCTATACAATTATAAATCTTATATCTTATGTATGATTACAATGATATAGGAACCAATTAGAAGTCATGTTTGCTATTTGCTACTTGTTATAGTTCAGAGTCTACTGCAGACATGTGAGAACTTTAACCCCTCTTTTACTGTTTTACAACTGTTTTGGGGTGAAACACGTGATCCAACTCTATATTTACAATCGTATTTCATGATTCAAGATGTGTTCTATTTTACAAACATTACAGGTTCATTGCACGAATCCAAGGGATTCATCAACTGTTTTAAAGGATTCATCAACTGCTTTAAAGGATTTTTATCAACTATTAAACTCCTTTCGCTAGAAAGGTTTTATAAAGGTTCTTTGAACTGTTTTATAGCAAATTTACTCAAATGGTTTTATAAATGATAAACACTTTTAAACAATGAATTTTATAAACTCTTTTATTATAAACTCGTGTCTTCGAAAGTAATATTTATAAACCTTGTTACTATACAAGGTCACTATTCTCGGTATCACATCAAAGTTTTTCAAACAAAGGATTCACTTCATGGTTTCAAACAAAGGATTCAATTCATGGTACTCAAACAAGGTTTTCAAATCATGTTATCAAATAAGGCATTAACACGCTGATTTTAAAGCAAAGTTCAAAAGCATGGTGTCCATTGTTGTGAACAAACTTATAAACACATAAGGTTTCATTAGCGTTAGTACTGGGTGATCACGACAAGGGAAAGCGGACACACTGGTTCATATCCAAAATGGAGTTAGCTTTTAAATTTGTTTTAAAAGCTAACTGCTGGTTTGGTGTCATTATGGTTATCAAAACTGCTGATGCATTATCTGACTCCAAACGTAGTTTGGGACTTGATTATATGTTGGCTTTTGTGTAAACAGTCAGTCGACTGTTTATACTCATTTTACATACTTGATGTTAGTTTGGGTTGCAGCTCATCCATGTAATTCAATTATTGCTTTAATATACCTATGCCTTATTTTACAAATTTATGTTTACAAATGTTAAACCTATTGTTCTCACCAACTACTTCTGTAGTTGACAGTTACTTTTCTCGTGTTTCAGGTAATCGGGTTTAAGACTCTCTAAGAGACAACTAAGGAGACCCCTCTAAGATAGAACAAGATGAAGAAACATGCTAGGATGGATTAGAAACACATTAAATCCTAATTGTTTAATTGTCTTGTTTGAAGTCTTATTTTGTAATTATATTTTAGGTCTGTAGTTGTCTTTCTTTTGGTTAGATTGAATGTCTGTAACTAAACTATTGTCTAAACATTATGCAACTTAGTAATCCATTGTGGTTGTTCTTATTGAATACTTGTGCTTGATTCAACTGTTCATACGTCACCACGCCGTGGATTCCGCATGCGGCGCAGGGGTGGGACACGAACTTAATTAAAGTCTTTGGGTTAAACAAAACTTAATTATATTAACGTTTCATGTTTTTAATATATTTTACGTGAAAAACTGAGCATATGATACGTGTTAACGCGAAATAAATGAGACCGAGCGAGGGGGAACGATACGGGGTATAAAAGATGGAAATTGTCACACCCTGGGCGGGCGGGCTGAATCGACTTTCTCACCGGGCGGAAGGTTCCCGGGGCGCGATATCGTTTGATAATCGAAATGATTAGATTTTTTACATAGCAGATGATAATTAAATGAGAAATACTAAAATGACATTAATACAGAATTACAAAGTTAAATTACATAGTCATGTTCATAATTTAACTAAGTAATTCTACCAAAAGAATCACTGTGACTTCTATCTTGTAACTGTACAAGATATACAAAATATGATTCAATGTTTTGGTCATATCAAATGTATGCAACACAAAATGCAACTAGGTCTTCTAAAAGTCCACTAGCTTAGCCATTGCATATGAGCGACTACATATGTTCGTCACCTAAGAAAAACATGCATTTAAGCAAAGTCAACACTAGGTTGGTGAGTTCATAAGTTTGATAATTGAAAACCCTGGATTGTTCATACACACATTCACAGTACATGTTAATTGTAGAGATTTGATTCACCCATTCAGACAATGGTCTCTCCATAGTTATATTTGCAAGTAATATATTACCCTATTAGTTATGCTTATATATAGGGCATATGTAAAGGAACAAGCCCCAGCCAACATCCCACCACATAACTAATAGAACTCCACACTTCTTACAATACAACTAAAGATACCCATTTCATTTCACCCGTCTGTCTGTGTTCATCATCCGTTGTGTCATATGTAGAATAATAAGTTTAGAGGGGTTTAGTCATCAAACCGAAGTATTGATACACCCTCTTTGTATTAAGGAAGTTAGATTAATATAATCAGATCCTTGTATTATTCTATTACTTGACAGTTAACTATTGACCACTTTTAAAGATTAAGAGTTTTCATTAACCAATTGTTATTTGTTCTCAACTTGTAGTGCATAGAGCCTAAAAGGAATCCATTGTAATCCTCACATAATCAGAGTACAATGCATCCGATTTACCTCTACCACCTTGTATGTCCTAAGGCCTCAACGAAATCTATTACTAGTAGTGTAACATGAGAGAAGATCACTTTCTCAATCTACTAGTCAATAGGATTTCCTCTAAATTAATTACAATTTCACTGTAGATTAATATCACCATGTGTCGCTTTCCAGAACCTGACTTGAGTACCCCTGTCACCGGTCATACGTTACCGGCCAATGTATCAATACGATCAACATACTAGCCCTACAAGCTAGAGGTTTGTCAAACCTATGGTACCACTATACTATCGTCGGTTTAGTCACGTCAAACTAACTGGTCAGTGATTCATAAGGGGCTTACAATGACCAACATAAGTAAATAGCACATGATTAAAATGATATAATGCAAACAGTTCAATAGTAATCAATTGTATTGTATTCATCGATGTGTCATTTGTCATCATTGTCGTATGTTCTCGTTTCTATTAACAAGGTTAAATAAGAGCTTGTCTTATTAAATTATGTTAACTCTTGTGTTAATGATGTTGTTATCATGAAGTTACATTATCATGATTATCATTCCTTGTTATTCCATGTAATCACCATGTTGTCACTAAGCTGTGATAACAACTAGTCTTATTACACTTAGTCGACTCAGGTGGTGGATGATTCTTGTTCCATGTTCTCTTGTAAGATATGTTGAGTTGTAAGCTAAGTGTTATAAGTATTTGACTTATTACGGTTAGTTAACTCTAGTGTAGAATGATGTAAGAAGATGTATTATCTTCATATCATTCTTATGTTTTGTTCTTGTAATCGTTTTCACCTGTGATTTTCTCAACGTTCTTTCTTATAAGAATAATTAAGTGTTGTCAGATATAATCTTACAACTAAGTTATTCTAATGTGTTGATGAATTATGAATTTATATTATCATAGTCATCTGAGTTAGTTTTTTCATATCATGATCATACAAGCATGCATACAATGTTAAAGGATAATAAAGCAAGCAATATTATCAAATCAAAGTATAAACAATATGTTAAACATAAAACTTTTAAATAATTAAAAGTTAAACATGTTTCTCAGCCCCGAGAGTTTAAAATCAGTTAAGATTAAAGAAAAGGGGCATATGAACTCACCTTGCAATTGTGGTAGTTGACTAAGGCTTAACAAGAATGCACGCGCTCTCTGTTGTTCTTGATATTGTTTCCACGATCATGTATTGATTTCACGTTGTTGTAACTTATAAGTATGTGTTGTAAAGATTATCATGTGTATATGTGTTAGCCATAAAATTTGGCTAACACTCGTATGTCTCGGTCGTGGTCTTCATTGTTCGGCCCCGTGTACTGGTTATAGGTCTTAATCAAACTCAACCCTATTAGCTTAAGACTAATATGTCTCGTTATTAATTTTAGGCTCAACTTAATTTAATGTAATGTTATTAGAGGTCCTAAATACAACCTTAGGTTGTAGCTGGAAGATTAGTAACCCTTCACCTCTTGTAACATGGCTATGTGTTATTATTGTTCCCTTTGTGTTAACTCCTTGTAATCCCATGTTAACATATTAAAAAAAATACATTCTTTTAGGTTGGGCCGGTTGATGTTGAAGCCGAATGAGGTTGGCCGTATGAAATTGACTGGCCGAATGAGGTTTCTTGTCTGGGCCAAATGGGCCTGCCTTAGCTTCGGTCGAATAGCATTTCATGTGGCCGAATGGGTGATCGAATAAGGTAAGTCGAATGGTGATAGGATTCGGCCGAATGAAGCTGTCACCTCCCTAGGTCGAATGAGAGCATGTGGCCGAATGGGTGTATCCGAGCGAATGGATAGGCCAGCCGAAGGAAGTCATTCGTGGGGTTGATTCAGTCGGCCAAAACTCAGTCTGCCTGGTCATTCGATCGGTGGTGAGTTGGCCATTCGACCGGCCACTCATGATGCTCATTCGCCCAAAACATGACCAGTTATGGTCTCGTGGTTTTGTGTTCTTGACCAAGATTCTTGATGGTTTTAGGTTTTGAAGGGTGTTAGGACCAGTCTCGAGGGTTGAGGCCTCGAAAGGGAAGGTGTGAAACCAGTTTATAGGTGATGGTCGAACAAGGTGGGTGAAAACCCTAATTTTTGCACACTATGAGCTCAGATTACCTGTGATGTAGTGGATGTTAGGAAGGATCCTTTTTTACTTTCGGATAGAGAATGATGAGAGCTTCGTTTAGGTTCAAGAATGGAGTGATTTGGTTGAGAGATGGCCAAGATATGGAGGTTTGAAGGTGGTGAACTCTTAGAGAGAGAAAACTCCGGTTGGAGGGTTTTATAGAGATAAAGAAGGGTGTTAAATGTGGTAGATGAACTCATTAAGTATATTTATACCCCGAGTGAGTTCGGGTTCGTTTTTGTTGCTCGGTTCGCGTTTTCGTTACGTTTCCGGAACATAACGCGCGTGTTTACGGGTTTTAAATAAAATAGCTTCTTTATTTAATTTTGATGAGTTTCAAAATTGTAAAACGTTAAAATGTTTTATTTTCTTAAATTATTGTCGTTCGTGTCGTATTTTCGTTTTCGTTTCGTCAGATCGCATCACCATCGCGCGTATTCGTTCGAATCGTCATTCAAACGAACACGACGATGGGTTGGCTTTCTGACTGTTGTTTTCTACTTTACAGTCATTATTTCAGAACTCCAAACTCACAGGCATGTTTGTGTGAATCATCACCCACGCAAACACGCTGTCAGTTCGTTATGCTGAAATAACACTGCAATTATGTTTAAATTGTGTTTCCTAACTGACGGACTCAACTAAACTTCCTGTTTTCACATTGCTTTCATACTGATTTGTCTGCCATCTGATTCCTGTCATCTGTGGATATCATATTGCAACCGACGTGTTCTTGTTATTTATTTGAACACTATTGTTTCTCTTGATTCGTTGTATTAACTGTACTTAGGTTTTCACCTAAATACATACAACTTACTGTTTATCGTGCGTTGTTGTACTTAATGTATTTCATTTTTCACTTAAATACGTACAACTGTTTACTGTATTCTGAATTCTGTTATCACATACAGTGGTCATATACTTGTATTTACACACGGTAAATAGTGAAAGTACACATACCGTACGGACTTGCCGGACGATCTGGTACTGGATGTCACAGTCTCCCCTTGTTAAAGAAATTTCATCCCGAAATTTAATCCTCAAAGTCGGGCTTTAATTCTCGAACAGATGGGGATACTTTGTCTTCATGTTGTCCTCGTGCTCCCAGGTAAATTTGGTGCACGCTTGGAGTTCCATCGAACCTTTACAATAGGGATACGGCTTCGTTTCAGTCTCTTGACTTCATGTTCCATAATCTCTACAGGTTCTTCAATGAAATGTAGTTGCTCATCAACTTGTATCCCTTCCAATGGCATGTTCAATGATTCGTCTGCTAAGCACCTTTTAAGATTTGATACATGAAACACATCGTGCACTCCGCTGAGCTCATCAGGGAGTCTGAGTCTGTATGCCATAGGACCTATGCGTTGAGTAATCTCAAACGGTCCAACATACCTAGGTGCTAGCTTCCCTTTAGCCCCTAATCGAACTACGCCCTTCCATGGGGACACTTTCAACATGACTCGGTCACCCACATCGAATTCCAAAGGCTTGCGCCGTTTGTCGGCGTAACTCTTTTTGCGGCTACGTGTTGCTTGTAATCTCTGTTGTATCTGGGCTATCTTATCAGTAGTTTCCTGAATAAGTTCAGGACCAGTTCTTCTGTTGTCTCCCACTTCGGTCCAACAAATTTGGAGACCGACATTTTCTACCATAAAGTGCTTCAAAAGGAGCACATCCGATGCTGCTGTGGGAGCTATTGTTGTAGGAGAACTCAATGAGTGGCAAGTGTGTGCCCCAACTTCCACCGAAGTCTAGGATGCGTGTCCTCAACTTATCCTCTAGGGTTTGAATGGTTCGCTCGCTTTGTCCATCCGTTTGTGGATGATAAGCGGTGCTCAAGTTAATACTTGTCCCTAAGGATTGTTGCAATGATTGCCAGAACCGCGATGTGAATCGGCTGTCCCGGTCTGTAATAATAGACAATGGCACACCGTGCCGAACTACTATTTCGTAAACATATAGTCTTGCTAGCTTTTCCATCTTGTACGTTTCTCTGATCGGCAAGAAGTGTGCGGACTTGGTCAATCTATCAAAGATGACCCAAATTGAATCGTGTCCACTGGAAGTGCGGGGTAGCTTGGTAATGAAGTCCATAACTATTTGTTCCCACTTCGATTGTGGTATCTCTGGTTGTTCCAGCAAACCCGAAGGTTTCTGGTGTTCAGCTTTGACTTTGGCACCTGTGATGCAGTTGCCAACATAAGTGGCAATATCTTTCTTCATACCCGGCCACTTATAAAACGACCTAAGATCTTGGTACATCTTATCGGCACCAGGATGAACAGAATAACGTGTCTTGTGTGCCTCGTCAAGTATGAGTGTTCGGAGTTCATTTACTGCCGGGATCCAAACACGATGCAGATAGTAGATAACTCCATCTTGTTTTGTCTTGAACTGTTTCTCGGCTTCACAATCGAGCTCGCGTTTCAAATTGTCTCTTGCCACTGCTTCTTGTTGCGCTCGTGTGATTTGTTCTTTCAAACTTGTTTGCACAGTCATTCCCATGGCTTGAACGCGCAAGGGTTTGACTCTTTCCTTCCGACTCAAAGCATCTGCAACAACATTCACTTTGCCCGGATGGTATTTGATCACACAATCGTAATCGTTCAGGAGCTCAACCCAACGTCTCTGTCTCATGTTAAGCTCCTTCTGATCAAATATGTGTTGTAGGCTCTTGTGATCTATGCAGATAGTGCACTTGGTACCATACAGGTAGTGTCTCCAAATCTTTAAGGCAAATACCACAGCTCCCAGTTCTAAGTCATGTGTCGTGCAGTTCTTCTCGTGTATCTTCAACTGTCTTGAGGCATAAGCAATGACTTTGTCTCATTGCATCAAAACACATCTGAGTCCCTGATGGGAAGCATCACAATAAACCACAAAGTCATCATTGCCTTCTGGGAGTGTTAAGATAGGAGCATTGCACAATCTTTGTTTCAATGTCTGGAATGCCTCTTCTTGTTTCTGTGTCCACACTAAAGGTTCAGTCTTCTGTGTGAGTTTGTTGAGAGGCAAAGTTATCTTAGAGAAATTCGAAATGAATCTCCTGTAATAACCTGCCAATCCCAAGAATGATCTGATCTCGGTTGGTGTTGTAGGCACATCCCAGTTCTTGATTGCTTCAATTTTGGCAGGATCCACATGAATACCATTACTGTTAATCACGTCTCCCAAGAATTGAACTTCTCGTAGCCAAAATTCACCCTAGGAGAATTTGGCATAGAGTCGTTCTTCTTTCAGAAGTTCCAGGATTGTGTTGAGGTGTTGTTCGTGTTCCTTCTCGTTCTTTGAATAAATCAGTATATCATCAATAAAGACAATAACGAACTGATCTAAGTACGGCTTACATACCCGGTTCATTAAGTCCATGAACACTGCCGGTGCGTTCGTCAGTCCGAATGGCATCACCATGAACTCATGGTGACCGTATCGGGTACGAAAGGCCGTCTTTGGTATATCCCCTTCTTGAATTCGGAGCTGGTGATAACCTGAACGCAGGTCTATCTTTGAGAAGTACTGAGCTCCCTGTAACTGATCAAACAAATCATCAATTCTCGGTAACGGGTACCGATTCTTGATGGTGAGTTTGTGAGCTCTCTGTAATCAATGCACATCCTGAATGTTCCATCCTTCTTCTTAACAAAAAGAACCGGAGCTCCCCTCGGGGAAAAGCTCGGTCGGATGAATCCTTTGTCGAGTAGCTCTTGTAATTGATTGGACAACTCCTGCATTTCTGATGGTGCAAGTCTATAAGGAGACTTAGCTACAGGAGTGGCTTTCGGAATCAAATCAATTCGAAATTGCACCAATCTCTCAGGTGGCAGTCCCGGTAAATCATCCGGAAACACGTCCGCATAGTCCTTCACAATAGGTACTTCTTGGATCTTGATTGCTTTCTTGTATTTCTCTACCATGTGAGCTAAGAATGCGATGCACTGTTTTCTGAGGTACTTGCGAGCCTTCATGCACGATATTATCTTGACACTGCCTTTCTCTTGATCTCCATGAATTTCCAAAATCTGATCGTTCTCCACTGGAATACGTAACAGCTTTTCGGAACAGATGAACTCAACTCGGTTAAAAGATAGACAGTCCATTCCGATGATGATGTCGAAACTGCCCAGTTCTATCGGTATCAAATCGATGGAAAATGTGTGATCGCCAAGTGTTAGTGGGCAATTCCTAAGTACTGTGTCAACTATAATATGTTTGCCGTTAGCTATCTCAATAGTATAAGGGGATTCTAATGATTCCTGAACATGATTAAGATGGCTAGCAAAATCGGATGAGATAAAACTCTGATCCGTACCAGTGTCAAATAATATGGATGCATAGAAGTCAGATAAGAGAAATGTACCCGTGATCACATTCGGGTCCTGTCTAGCAGCAGCTGCTCCAATCTGAAAAGCTCTACCTCGTGCTTCTGGAGCCCTTTGCTGATTATTCTTGGGGCAATCTCGAGAAAAGTGTCCAGGCTCGCCACAATTGTAGCAAGACCTGTTATCAGCAACAGCAGTAGTGGCTGCATTGTTGTTTCTGTTTTGATTCCTGGTGTTTCTACAGTGAGCAGCCCAATGACCAAGCTTCCCACAATTGTTGCACTGTCGGCACTGGGACGTTGGTAGATGATGATACTGACAGTTGTTGCACAAAGGTGATGTGCCAGTGTAGGGCCTTTTGATCTGAGGGAGTGGTGGTTGATTGATCATCGGGGTTTGAGTGGTCGCAGGAAAGTTCTTGACGACCTTTTGTCTCTTCGCCGGCCTCTTATCCGGCTTCCTTGAAGTTCCAGCTTTGGCTAAGTCAGCCTCTTTCTTGAATGCCCAGAGGCAACCATCATGTCTGTCAAAGATGCTGACAGAGTAACAGCTAACTCCATGGTAGTAGGATGGGCAGAAATCACATGCCCTCGGATGCAGGGCGGCAGTCCACTGACGTACCGCTCAATTCTCTTCTCAAGTGTTGGCACCACGTCAGGTGCCAAAGTGGCTAAATCATGGAATCTTGTGGTGTAGGCCAGATTCCCAGCACCAATCATAACCAGGTTGAGCAGCTCAGTTTCAACCTTTTTCAGCTCGTTTCTCGGGCAAAATTCTGCCCTCAGCATGGCCTTGAAGTCATCCCAAGGCATTGACAGAGCCTCATCCCTGCCTCTAGTTTGAACCTGAGCATTCCACCAAGTTAACGCCCGTTTGTTAAATGACCCTACAGCATATCTAACTTTGTGCTGATCAGGACAGCCACTAATGTCGAGGGTTGTTTCCATCTTCTCAATCCATTGGATCAATCCAAAGGCACCCTCACTGCCACTGAAACTAGGTGGCTTGCATTCTACAAAGTTCTTGTAAGAATAATCCTGATGTTGGCGGGTGTTGCCGCTGCCTTCTCCAGATGAGTTGGCAACGTTGTTGCTGTTGTTGGTGTTAATCCTGTTCATCATCTACGGGATCACATCCCTCAGTTGACTGGTCAACAAAGTGGCCAGTGCTATAGTAGCAGGATCTAACTGGTGAACAAGCGGTGGCGGAGGAGGAGGTGGTTGTGTAGGAGAGTCAGGCGGTGTTGGTGTAGATGAGTGTGGTGCTGAGTCATTTGGTGGTGGAGGCAGTAAAGCTAGCGGTGGTCATCTCGGCGACATTCTGATCATAACCAAAAGAAAATCGGTTAGTGCAGTGATCAGATGCAGAAGACACATGCAAATAGAATCCTTTGTCACATGATCTCTATATGAGGATCCCTAGGTTACAGTCTAGGCCAAACCGTTTAAGTAACATGACCAATATTTCTCGATAACCATGGCTCTGATACCAATCTGTCACACCCCGAGCCGGCGGGCTGGATCGACTTTCCCGCCGGGCGGAAGGTTCCTGGGGCGCGATATCGTTTGATTATCGAAATGATCAGATTGTTTACATAGCACATGATAATTAAATGAGAAATGCTAAAATGACATTAATACAGAATTACAAAGTTAAATTACATAGTCATGTTCATAATTTAACTAAGTAATTCTACCAAAAGAATCAACGTGACTTCTATCTTGTAACTGTACAAGATATACAAAATATGATTCAATGTTTTGGTCATATCAAATGTATGCAACACAAAATGAAGCTAGGTCTTCTAAAAGTCCACTAGCTTAGCCGTTGCATATGAGCTACTACACATGTTCGTCGCCTGAGAAAAACATGCATTTAAACAAAGTCAACACTAGGTTGGTGAGTTCATAAGTTTGATAATTGAAAACCCTGGATTGTTCATACACACATTCACATTACATGTTAATTGTAGAGATTTGATTCACCCGTTCACACAATGGTCTCTCCATAGTTATATTTGCAAGTAATATATTACCCTATTAGTTATGCTTATATACAGGGCATATGTAAGGGAACAAGCCCTAGCCAACATCCCACCACATAACTAATAGAACTCCACACTACTTACAATACGACTATAGATACCCATTTCATTTCACCCGTCCGTCTGTGTTCATCATCCGTTGTGTCAAATGTAGAATAATAAGTTTAGAGGGGTTTACTCATCAAACCGAAGTATTGATACACCATCATTGTATTAAGGAAGTTAGATTAATATAATCAGATCCTTGTATTATTCTATTACTTGAGGGGTTAACTATTGACCACTTTTAAAGATTAAGAGTGTTCGTTAACCAATTGTTATTTGTTCTCAACTTGTAGCGCATAGAGCGTAAAAGGAATCCATTGTAATCCTCACATAATCAGAGTACAATGCATCCGATTTACCTCTACCACCTTGTATGTCCTTAGGCCTCAACGAAATCTATTACTAGTAGTGTAACATGAGAGAAGATCACTTTCTCAATCTACTAGTCAATAGGATTTCCGCTGGATTAATTACAATTTCACTGCAGATTAATATCACCATGTGTCGCTTTCCAGAACCTGACTTGAGTAGCCCTGTCACCGGTCATACGTTACCGGCCAATGTATCAATACGATCAACATACTAGCCCTACAAGCTAGAGGTTTGTCAAACCTATGGTACCACTATGCTATCGTCGGTTTAGTCATGTCAAACTAACTGGTCAGCGATTCATAAGGGGCTTACAGTGATCAAAATAAGTACATGGCACATGATTGAAATGATATAATGCAGACAGTTCAATAGTAATCAATTGTATTGTATTCATCGATGTGTCATTTGTCATCATTGTCGTATGTTCTCGTTTCTATTAACAAGGTTAAATAAGTGCTTGTCTTATTAAATTATGTTAACTCTTGTGTGAATGATGTTGTTATCATGAAGTTACATTATCATGATTATCATTCCCTGTTATTCCATGTAATCACCATGTTGTCACTAAGTTGTGATAAGAACTAGTCTTATTACACTTAGTCGACTCAGGTGGTGGATGATTCTTGTTCCATGTTCTCTTGTAAGATATGTTGAGTTGTAAGCTAGTGTAGAATGATATAAGAAGATGTATTATCTTCATATCATTCTTATGTTTTGTTCTTGTCATCGTCTTCACCTGTGATTTTCTCAATGTTCTTTCTTATAAGAATAACTAAGTGTTGTGAGATATAATCTTACAACTAAGTTATTCTAATGTGTTGATGAATTATGAATTTATATTATCATAGTCATCCGAGTTAGTTCTGCTATATCATGATCATACAAGCATGCATACAATGATAAAGGATAATAAAGCAAGCAATATTATCAAATCAAAGTATAAACAATATGTTAAACATAAAACTTTTAAATAATTAAAAGCTAAGCATGTTTCTCAGCCCCGAGAGTTTAAAATCAGTTAAGATTAAAGAAAAGGGGCATATGAACTCACCTTGCAATTGTGGTAGTTGACTAAGTCTAAACAAGAATGCACGCGCTCTCTTTTGTTCTTGATATTGTTTTCACGATCCTGTATTGATTTCACGTTGTTGTAACTTATAAGTAGGTGTTATAAAGATTCTCATGTGTATATGTGTTAGCCATAAAATTTGGCTACCACTCGTATGTCTCGGTCGTGGTCTTCATTGTTCGGCCTCGTGTACTGGTTATAGGTCTTAATCAAACTCAACCCTATTAGCTTAAGACTAATATGTCTCGTTATTAATTTTAGGCTCAACTTAATTTACTGTAATGTTATTAGAGGTCCTAAATACAACCTTAGGTTGTAGCTGGAAGATTAGTAACCCTTCACCTCTTGTAACATGGCCATGTGTTATTATTGTTCCCTTTGTGTTAACTCCTTGAAATCCCTTGTTAACATATTAAAAAAATACATTCTTTTAGTCTTTAGGAGTCTAAACCCAACTTCAACACCTTAGCAATATTTTAGAAGCTCCATGTATACATCCATGTCATTAATTTATGTTGTTGTTAACGTTTTAGGTCAAGTGGCCCGAATCCCATCACATGGGCCGAGTTAAGTAATTTGGGCCGAACTAATGAACTGTGGGCCGAAACTGTACAAGAGGCATGAGAATGTTGGGCCCAAAACAATAGGCCTTAGGCCTAATAATGGTTGTTGGGATAGTTCTTTGGGCCATATAAGCCGTGTGGGCCAATTAACCCTGAATGGGCCAATTGTTGGGCTACTGGTTCGATTGAGGCTGGGCACTTGAGGTTGGGCCGGTTGATGTTGAAGCCGAATGAGGTTGGCCGTATGAAATTGACTGGCAGAATGAGGTTTCTTGTCTGGGCCGAATGCGCCTGCCTTAGCTTCGGTCGAATAGCATTTCATGGGGCCGAATGGGTGATCGAATAAGGTGAGTCGAATGGTGATAGGATTCGGCCAAATGAAGCTGTCACCTCCCTAGGTCGAATGAGAGCATGTGGCCGAATGGGTGTATCCGAGCGAATGGATGGGACAGCCGAAGGAAGTCATTCGTGGGGTTGATTTAGTCGGCCAAAACTCAGTGGGCCCGGTCATTCGATCGGTGGTGAGTATTCGACCGGCCACTCATGATGCTCATTCGCCCGAAACATGACCAGTTATGGTCTCGTGGTTTTGTGTTCTTGACCAATATTCTTGATGGTTTTAGGTTTTGAAGGGTGTTAGGACCAGTCTCGAGGGTTGAGGACTCGAAGGGGAAGGTGTGAAACCGGTTTATAGGTGATGGTCGAACAAGGTGGGTGAAAACCCTAATTTTCGCACACTTTGAGCTCAAATTACCTGCGATGTAGTGGATGTTAGGACGGATCCTTTTTACTTTCGGATAGAGAATGATGAGAGGTTCGTTTAGGTTCAAGAATGCAGTGATTTGGTTGAGAGATGGCCAAGATATGGAGGTTTGAAGGTGGTGAACTCTTAGAGAGAGAAAACTCCGGTTGGAGGATTTTAGAGAGAGAAAGAAGGGTGTTAAATGTGGTTGATGAACTCATTAAGGATATTTATACCCCGAGTGAGTTCGGGTTCGTTTTTGTTGCTCGGTTCGCGTTTTCGTTACGTTTCCGGAACGTAACACGCGTGTTTACGGGTTTTAAATAAAATAGCTTCTTTATTTAATTTTGATGAGTTTCAAAATTGTAAAACATTAAAATGTTTTATTTTCTTAAATTATTGCCGTTCGTGTCGTATTTTCGTTTTCGTTTCTTCATATCGCATCACCATCGCGCGTATTCGTTCGAATCGTCATTCGAACGAACACGACGATGGGTTGGCTTTCTGACTTTTGTTTTCTACTTTTCAGTCATTATTTCAGAACTCCAAACTCACATACATGTTTGTGTGAATCGTCACCCATGCAAACACGCTGTCAGTTCGTTATGCTGAAATAACACTGCAATTATGTTTAAATTGTGTTTCCTCACTAACGGACTCAACTAAACTTCCTGTTTTCACATTGTTTTCATACTGATTTGTCGGCCATCAGATTCCTGTCATCTGTGGATATCAGATTGCAACCGACGTGTTCTTGTTATTTAAATTGTTTCTCTGGATTCGTTGTATTAACTGTACTTAGGTTTTCACCTAAATACATACAACTTACTATTTATCGTGCGTTGTTGTACTTACTGTATTTCAGTTTTGACTTAAATACGTACAACTGTTTACTGTATTCTGAATTCTGTTATCACATACAGTGATCATATACTTGTATTTACACATAATAAATAGTGAAAGTACACATACCGTACGGACTTGCCGGACGATCTGGTATTGGATGTCCCAGAAATTCCTCCATCTCTTTCATTTTTCACAAATCCTTTCTCTCTCTAAACACCCCAAGCCGTCACCCTCCTCTCTCTCTAACTTCTCTCTACATTTTCTCCCTCAAATCTCAACCATTTAAAGAGATCTTGGTGCCAAAATGTTCGTGTGATCGAGTAGAACAAGAACCCATGAAGATTTCGAGCATTTGAACGCGATTTGAAGGTAGATCGAGTATTTTACTTTTAGTTTCTTTCTTAAAGTAACCAGTCACGACTTCTAGCATGTAAAACCCGATCTTATCACTTTAAAACCTTTAAACGAGTTAGTATAAAAGGGTAGGATTGGTTGGGTTGGACCTGGAACAGGTTGGAGCTCGCTGGGAAGGATGATGAACAGCTGGTTCGTAACAAGTATGGCGGCCAAACCCTAAAAGTGGCGAACCTATAAACAACAAACCTGAAAGGGCCGAACCCTTGGCCTGCGAACCTTAAACAGCCGGGCCTAGGTGGGCCGAACCTGAGATGGACGAAACCATGCGAACCTAGAACCACGAACATAGATGCTGGTCGAACTTCATGCTGGCCGAACCCTACGAGCCACGAACCTAGATGCTGGCTGAACATCATGCTGGCCGAAACAAGGAACAACAAAACCCTAATGTAGCCGAGCCTATGACCGAACCTACCTTCAGCCGAACCCTTGACCTGCTTAACCCATTCATGGACAGCGAACCTATGCTCATATCAGCGAACCTAGGGCTGTCGAACTCAAGTTCTTCGAACCAAGGGAAAGGGTGGATGAATACACAAAACTACGGATAAACAAAGGAACATGTTCACCTAGATATATCCATGCATGCATGAATAATTCAAGTTACCACCTTTTTGTAATGAGAATAAGTTTTAACTTGAGAATTGATGTAACTTAAACAAATTATAAAAATAACTTAAGTTTGATTGTCTTAAACCTAAATACAATTCAACAACTTTAAATGTTGGTTATTTCAAATGAACATGCATGCATACTTGTGTAAGTATACATAGGTGTATAAGGTTATTACCATAACAACTTGTATATCTTTGATGTGTTCTTAAAAGTCATTATATACTAGATGATTAAAACTAACAAGTTCTAAATCTATCCTTTTATGATGAAATTAGGAAATCGTGATGAGTAACTTTACAATTTAGGTAATAAACCTAAGTAACTCGCGCACCTAATAATTAATGTACAAAAGAATATAAAGAACTTAATCACGATCAAACATAGATACTTATGAATATGAAACACGCGATAAATACAAGTTGTTGAAGTGTCTTTGATTTCACATACGTGAGCGCCCATTCTACAAAAACACTAAATCTGAGGAATTCAGGTGAGTTCTCATAACCCACTTTTAAATCCTTTTGCTCTTAAACTCAGGGGTGGAACATGTATACCGGTTTAATATTAATTTGATAACACATGGGTGACACCTGGATTATCGATATGAAAATCATATTATTGAATTGTTATTGATTGTGGATTGACATGGATTATAACAACTCCGTGAGTCATTGTTGATTGAGTTGACTTCGTCCTCCGCAATTACTGAGTTATTGTTGTTGAGTTGACTTCGGTCCTCCTCGGTGATTCCACTGTTGGTTGAGTCGACTACGGTCCTCCGCAGTGCATCGTATTGACACTTATGATTATTAGGAATGTCGTTGGTTGAGTTGACTACGGTCCTCCGTAATGATTCCGCCGTTGATTGATTTGACTGAGGTCCTCCGCGGTAACTTATATTGAGATGATTATGGTGAATGTTTATTAGTGATTCGATTGTGTTTGGATGAGTTTGATTGACTATACTTGAATGATTATCTGTGATTACTTGGATTGTTTGGTTGTTGTGTTTGATGTGTTTTGGCAGAGCTGGATTATCTCACAGGTTCACATGTGTATTTCCTTGAAAACTATAAACTTTTATAAACACTTGTAAACATTTTTGAAAACTAAAAACTTATGATTACTCACTAACTACTTCGTAGTTGACACTTGATTTCCTACATGTTTCAGGGAATGAAGAAAAGTTGGTTGAGAAGGATGGTCTCACATTTTGGACATCATCACTTAGGATCTTGGACTTAGCTAAAATTAACTGGATTGCTGAAGACTAGTGTTTAGTTAATTTAGCTAATCTTTTGTGTAAATTGATGTAACTAACTCATGATGAACATGATTTTTGTGTAATTACTTTGGTTGAATTAATTGATATGTGATGATTTAATTAGATGCGCGCGAGCTTATGAACAATCTGCACATCCCTCGTGGCATCCGGAAGTTTCCACCATCGGTCGGGGTGTTACAATGAAGTTACACTCCAACATCATCCGACCAAAGCTGGCAGACTTGCTAACATCTCATGATCGATGATGTTAGGTAAATACGTGTGTAGTAAGGATGATAAATAATGACAGATTCATTCTTAGATATGTGCTTAGATTCACCACCAAAGTAAATCTGTACACTTGTCATAGGGTAAATTACCACGTTCTTTGGTAATTCCCTAAGACATTTAGGGCATACGCTAGAATCTGGAAACAGATTCAGAGGTGGTAGCTCAACATTATCTGAAACAGGTCGGCAAAACAGCTAAGATCTTGAAACAGATAATGTGAAACATATATCTGTGCAGCAAAGACAATGAGTGATAACACGTGGAACAAGGATTACAGTGAGATCATAAGCCAAATGACAACCGGGTTGAAAAGGGTTATTGTGCGCCGCTTTCGGAGAGATGCCTGGGTTTACCTCATAGGTAAATCTTTACCCTAATCATGACAAAGCTACCTTACTTTTAGGTAGTTTTCTCAAACAATTAAAACACACACCGAGATTCTTGAAACAGATCTATAGGTGATGTGTTGGGTATAAGGTCATACAGGCATGATCTAGGACATGCTATAGGTGACCTATAGGTCGAGATCGAACGACCAAGATCTATAGATGCGAGAACAACATGAGACACTTCTAAGGGAGTATTACCAAATAGCTATGGTTAAATCACCAAGCTTTCATCCTATACTCCTAATATATACTAAAACATACGAGTATATAATACATGCATGATCAAGTCCGTTCACAATTCCCATGACATAAAAGAATTGTGATAGGGACCACTCAACTAGATTATATGAAATTAAAACCATGGTATGAGTTACCGGAAGACCTCGATCTTCTAATTAAATAGTCAGTAAACTCGTAAACTTTGCAGTAACGGCAGAAATCCATTGGGATATACGGGAACTGCAAAGTCAACCGCTATTCAAATAGGGATGGTCCAGACAATTGAGAAACATAAATCCTAAATGAATATGAAGTAAGCTGATTTTATCACTATCTGTGAAAACGGAATCGAAACTATTATCTCACATTCATAATACTCTGGATATCATAATAGCACTAACGGAGTATTCGCATTAGAACATTGGATGATTATAGAGAACACTAGAATCTCTGATGTTGTTGAAACAACTCAAAATACCACAACAGAAGTCTACATGAATAGCTATGGATTTTAAAATGCCAAGCTACCTCCCACTTCTAGCAGATCTGATGTTTATTGGGCCACCATGAACAGTTGAATCGAGTCTGCTCAATTCTCATATATATGCATAAAATACATGGCTAGTGAGGAAACTTAAGTACCCGAGGAGCTACACTCTCTTGAGGAACCTCGAATGATGCGGGTCGTACAGTCGAGAGACTGAGACAAAGTCGTATTCCACCGAAAGGGTTCAATGAAACTCCAAACGCAACTCCGAGTTAACTTGGAGGCGTGAGGAACACATTAGGTCAAAACATCTCCACATGTACATAGAAAAAGTAGTACCCGACAGTGATGCTTACATTTCGGGATGAAATTTCTTTAACAAGGGGAGACTGTGACAACTAGTACCTGACCGTCTGGCAAATCCGTACGGCGTGTGTGTACTTACACCTAAACTATGTGTGAACATTATGTGATGAACAGTATCTGATAACAATTCAGTGGAAACAATTAACAGCTGTAGATATTTCGATGAGAATTGAAATATAAATATACAACAATACAATGTGAATAACAGTTGCGTGACAACATGACTAAGAAAACATATAACAGTTGTATGTGTTTAAGTGAAAATTTAAATACAGTAAATACAACGATTCATGTGAAACAACGGTGTGAGAACAAGTAACGAAAACATATCGGTTGCGATCTGATCTTCACAAATAACAGAAATCAGGTGATGGATAATTCTATGAGTAAACAAGTTGAAACAAGTGTGATTATGTGAAATTAGGTGTGTTTAGTTGGGTCCGTTAGTGAGGAAATTCAATGCAAAACAGAAATTCAGTATCGTTTTGGAATAATAAACTGACAGTGTGTTTTCGTGGGTGACGATTCACACAAACATAACTGTGGGTTTAACGTTCTAAACGACATATGACAAATAGAAAACCAAATCAAAAAGTGAAACGAACGATCGCATTCGTACAGTTAGCGCTCTGTACGAAAACACGCGTAAGTTACGTTTTCTGACGAAACGGCGAAAACAAACGATTACGAACGCTAAAATAATAAAAATAAGATAAAAATAATATTTATTAGAAATTACCACCTAAAAAGAATTTTATAAAACTATTTTAGTAAAATTACAAATAATTAACGTTACGTAACGAAATAGCGAGGTTTAACGGTCTGATTGCGAATGAAACGGTAAAAATAAGTAAAATATAATATTTTACGTTTTAAAATTTTGAAACTCATCAAAAATAATCCAACAATTCTAAATTTCGGTTTAAAATGCTTAATTGTGTAACCAGAATAATGCGCACGTAAAAATACGCGAAAACGACACCGAGCGAGACCGAACAAGCGGGTAAACACCCGGGGTATAAAACCCCCATTTTTTTATTGCTCTGCTTCCCATTTTCCTGCCAATTTCATTCTCTCTCTCACTCCAAGAACCCGTCACTCTCTCTACTCTCTCTCTAAGCTTCTTCAACACTCCACCATAGCAATGCACCACCAAATTACGTGTTCTTGGTGTCTAAACAACCCTCTCAACGAGTAGAACAAGGAAGTATAGAAGATCTAACCCGAAACAAGCTCGATTGGACGAATTTCAAGAGAGAAGGTTCGAATTTTAGGGTTTTCTACAAACCCGACCAAACCACGGTTTTAACCAGTTTTAAAAATCTATTTTTTGACCCATACACCTTCTAAATGAGTTTACTCACATAAACCCACTCAAAAAGACTATATATACGACCAAAAATCGAATTCGTCTTCTCCCATAGCTGAAAACTCGTTCAGGCGAATGAGCCTTTCGGGAGAATGAGCCGGGAGAATGAGCCATTCAGGTGACTCATTCGGGCGAATGACTCATTCGGGTGAACGACTCATTCGGATGAAATTCATAAGAATGAGCCACTCATTCAGGTGAACACTCATTAGCATGACTCATTCTTACAAAAATCACAAGAATAAGTCGTTTTCACTACACGAACTCAGTTAACAACTCAGATTTCAAAAAGAACAATCAAATGAGGGATTATAACTCATATAACATTTAATCAAACACAAGACTCTGAATACAACATCAGTACGATAACAGTGAGCGCGTGCATTTCTTGAGTCTTAGTCAACCACCACAACAACAAGGTGAGTTCATATGCTCATTTTCTAATCTTTTGATTTTAACTTCGGGGCTGAGAAACATACTAACTATTTTATTTATTTAAAAGCTTAGTATATTATTCAATTATCCAGTGATTTAGATAATAATGATTTTATCTTTATTATCATATTTTTATCAGATCATTACCATTTTGTATGCTTGTGTGTGAAATGACATGTATAACATAACAGGTATGATATCATGATGACATACCTTCATGATACCATCCCATCAAAATGAATGACACAATGCATCAAGGCTAGATCTCATAACAACAGGCTTATAACACTGAGACAACAAGAGTGATGCTCATGATAACATGATTTCATGATGACATCATTCACCACATTTATTAACACTGTGTAATAAGACTAGCTCTTATAACACATTGTTAAAATCATTGAGAATACATAACATTGAGACAACAATTGAGACAATCACATGGGATATCAAGGATGACATCATGATAACATAGTTTCAAGATGTCATCCCTCGCATATGCTAACCTTGTATGATAAGATGAGATCTTATGAGACAATGTTAAATACTAGAGATCATAGCATTGTGTTCATTTTATTTTGATTATACCATTAGAACATATCAAGGATGATGTCACAATAACATAATTTCCTGATATCATCCAAACCCTGAAATAACATGAGTGTATTTAAGATGTAATCTTATAACACTTTGTTATTAACACTAAGGTGACATTGAGATAACACTGAGACAAGTACAAGTGATAACAAGAATGATGATCATGATAACACAACTTCATGATGATGATATCATTCACTACAAATACTAACACCGTGTAATAAGACTAGTTCTTATAACACTTTGTTAAAGACTATGAGAACACATAACAATACAAACAGATAACATTGAGATGATGACAATGGGTGAACAGATAACAACAACTTATTACTTTTAAGACTGTTAGTATTATATTACAACGATCATGTGTTCATGAGTTCATGTCCAATTGTAAGTCCCTTAGAAGTGAATCGTTTATCAGTTAATTTAGTGCGACTAATCTCACGATAACGTAGTGGTACCATAGGTTTGACAAACCGCCGGCGAGTGAGGTCGGTACGTTGATCGTATTTTATCATTGGCCGGTATCATATGACCGGTAGCAGGGCGGCATCAGTCAGGTTTGGCAAACGACACATGGTGATATTAATCTACAGAAACTAATTGTAATTATTCCATCGATTCTATTAACTGGTAGACTGAGGAATTGATTTTCTCTCATGTCATCATACTGGTAATAGTCTCGTTGAAGGCAATGAAACTATGAGAACACAAATGGGATAGAGGTAAATGTGGGGCATTGTGGTCTGATTACGTGAGGTCCACAATGGGTCCCATATATGCTCTATACATTTAGGCCAATTACATTACTGATGAGTTAACTATTACTCCTTTAATTAGAAGTAAATTATAGTTAACCTTCACTTGAGAGAATAATAAAAAGGATAAGATTTACTAAATCTATTTTCCTTACAACAATAAGGGTTTATCATTTCTTAGGTTTTGATAACTTACTTCCCTCATACTATTTTATTCTATACATATCATACTACAGGTGATGAACACAATTTATGGGTGAATATCAAATGGGGCGAACACATGTGAGATAAAAATGGGTATCCATAGTTGTATTACAAGTGGTGTTGAATTCTGTTAAGCATGTGGTGAGATGTCGGCTGGGGCTTGTTCCCCTACGTAAGCCCTATATATAAGCATGCTTGATGTGGGTGAAACACTATTTGTAAGTATAACTATGGAGAGGACATTGTGTGAGACAAATGAGACAATAAACAATGAGACTTGTGTATGACAATGTGATAGTAAATAACAATAAAACAACTGCTTCAATTACTAAACTTATGAACTCACCAATCTAGTGTTGACTTTGTTTAAATGCATGTTTTTCTCAGGTGATGAACATGTTTAGTCACCAATCATTCAGGACTTAACCTAGAGGACTTTTAGAAAACCTAGCTTCATTTTGTGTTATGCATACTTTTGAATGACAAAACTTTGAATCATCTTTTGCAAGTCTTGTGCAGAGACAAGATAACTACTTTATGATTCATCTTGGTAGATTTACTTAGTTAAATTATGAACATGACAATGTAATTTAACTTTGTAATTCTATATCTATATCTATGTCATTTAGCATTTCTCATTTATATATCATGTGCCATGTAAACAATCTGATCATTTTGATTATCACAATAATATCGTGCCCCGAGAACCTTCCGCCCGACGGGAAAGTCGATCCAGCCCGCCGGCTCGGGGTGTGACAAGTATCCCTCAGCCCAACAAGAGGGGACACTCCTGTAAGGTTCACAAATGAGTGTTTCGCCCCTTTCCATCCAAACACCAAAATATCTGCAGGCTGTAGAGTAAACCTCTCCTCGAGTGGATCCGTTAAGAAGTTCACAATAACACACGTATTTAAACTTTCAAATATCCATTGATATAATTACACACGTATGATTAAATTAAACTAAAAACACCAGGAATTCCTTGAAAGACCTCCCGTTTATTCCTCAACATCTCTTTCAGATAACTGTTGGTATAAAATGACCCTTATAAAGTTAACAAGATCCGCTAAATATTTAACAATGAACTTATCCTTATCTACCAAACTATCTACCTTATTTCAGCATACTTCATCTAGATCTCGTGAGACGAGTCTTGGGGATATTAAACCGCAGATATACAACAAATTCGATACGTTACAAGCTACATATTATATGCACTTATTACTCTTCATCACAATGTTTGTTGTTGGGCTGCCACCAAAAATTCTAATAGTTATTAACACCCTAAATATTTTCATCACGTGGACTTCACTAATAAACTATAAACACTTTATATGCTTCACTGGTGCCCTCTGCAGCTAAATTTACAAAGAAATATGTGCTGACGACCAAGTTGGTTCTGTAGCTTAAAATCTTCATAATAGTAGTTGCTTAACCCTTACATGACAGGATAACCAAAGTCCCAAGTGTTTTATTACATATGGACTTCACTTAGTTTTTATGGCCTCGTATCACTCATCATGCTTCTTATCTTTTATAAAAAAGTTGATAAGTTAAAAAAAGCTCACTAATTCTCTAAGTATATAACTCATGAGAACAATCGTTTCAAATCATAGTTGACCATACATATGTATTATGTTCAAACTGATACTATGCAAACTAAATCACCAATTAATAGTTAAATTTAGCATTCCTTGTTGAACCAATAATTCCAATAATGGGTACGACAAACTCAAATTTAATTTTTTTTGACACTCACGTTCATTGTATAGTTCACAATTCTAGATCCTTAAGAAGGTTACTAAAAAATCAATCTACCTTAGTGAAGGCTTTGGAAAGAAATATGAAATCCTAGCCTAAATGGTTACTATTGAAACTACCTAAAAAAGTGATTAGTTACTCTAAGATTCTTGTTATGCATTCAAGGTACATATAGTGTGATGTGTTGGCCATGGTATACCCTATACATAAACAATGGTGCACTGAATGATGAAATTGGAACCAAACCAAGAACTAGCCTTTGATAGTTTACGGTAATCACACCTCAAAAAATGGATAGAAATTGGGATGGAAAACCTATAATTTATGTCACACCCCCTACGCCGCGTGAGGAATCCACAGCGCAGTGACGATCGATGGTTGAATCATGCACAAGTAATGAATAAGAACAACCACAATGCATTACTAAGTTTCATAAAGTTTAGACAATTGTTTAGTTATAGTCATTCTATCTATCTACCAAAAGAATGACAACTCCAGACCCAAAAATATAGTTTACAAAATAAGACTCAGACAAGACAATTAAACAATCAGGATTATGTGAGTTTCTAATCCATCCTAGCTTGTTTCTTCATCTTGTTCTATCTTAACTATGGTCTCCTTAGTTGTCCTTGTGAAGCTCTAAACCTGATTACCTGAAACACATGAAAAGTAACTGTCAACTACAAAAGTAGATGGTGAGAACATTAGGTTTAACATTTGTAAATATGAATCTGCATTGTAAAACATATGTATAAAACAGTGAGTGAAAATAACATGGATAGTTGCAACCCAAACTAACATCAAGTAAGTATAACGTGTGCAAACAGTCTAATGACTGTCTACTAGAAAAGCCAACATATAATAAGGTCCCAAACTACATTTGGAGTCAGAAAAAGTAGTCAGCAAACGCATTCAACACGAGCTGTACTAATGAGTTTACTCCGTAGACAAACTCCGTGTTGACGTACCTGGTCAATATGACCTATGCTGGTAAAGTTAATTAGCAGTAAATGCATATTATCGTAACGCATCCAATCTCCAGTTAGTTTTTAAAACAAATTTAAAACGATAACTGCAGCCTTGGCGTAACCATAATGTATCCCGCTTTCCCTTGTTGTGATCACCCAGTACTAACGTTATAAGACTAAGAATAAGATTGAATAAGTGTCTTGACGTGTGTATAAGTTTGTTCACAACGATGAACACAATGCTTTTAAGTTTTTAAGATTGAATCCTGTGATTAAAAACCTTTGGTTGAATACCCATGATTGATTTCCATGACTTTGAAATCCTTTATTTGAATACCACTATGAAAACCCTTGAATGAATACCTTATTTGAAAACCCTTGATTGAATCCAGTGATAGAAGACCCTTGTATAAATACAAGGTTTGAACGAAAACATTTAATAAAACATTTAATTAAAAATACGGGTTATAGTTTAAAAGCTTGTAAGAGTTTGTAAAACTTACTCTTTCAAAGTGTTTAACATTTATAAAACATTTTATTTAAAACAGGTTGTAAAATAATTTATAAAAACTCTTTTATAAAACGTTTTAGTAGAAAATGTTTAACAGTTGATAACTCATTTAAAAATAGTTGAGAAATCCCTTAAATTTGTAAAGTGAACCTGTAATTGTTGAAAAGTAGCATGAATCCTGTATATGAGATATCATTGTATAAGGAGTGTTTGGTCACGTGTTCCACCCCAAAACAGTTGAAAAACAGTAAAAGAGGGGCTAATGTTCTCACTTGACAGCAGTAGACTCTGAACCTGAACAAGTAGCAAGCAACAAGACTTCTAACTGATTCCTATATTATTGTGATCATATATATAATATAAGATTTATGATATTGTAGACTTTGGTTGATTCATTTAGTCGTGTTAATATGTTAATGAATATGGCTTTGTATAATTGTTATGTTTAAGAACATTAGATTATGCTGTAAAAACATGATTGACTTCTTGGTAAAATGATTGACTTATGGTTCAAAAGTACGTGTCATGTCACTTTAAGTATAACCTGTTATGCTTACGAGTAACATGTGTTTATGAATATGTTCTCCTTGCTCACCATGTTCTTTGAAAAATACATGGGTTATGTTCTTATGATAAATCCTTGAAACTTTTATGTGTTAAGCCTTGCAGTTTGTTAAACGGGCTTATCCTTAAGTTAAGTTAAACTTAACCAAGATGAGACCACTACACATTCACTTAGAGTCGGTTAGGGTTAGATTACCCTTATTGACCCTTAAGCTTAATTGATCACACATAAGTTCTTTGTTGTTTGAATTTTTATAATTCTTGAGTTTAGAACACAAGCATTGGCTCAACAACTAATATCGACAACCCTTGTAGTGGTGTGGTTGCCGACCTTAACAATATTGATCCTCTAAGGTTCAATAAAAACCCATCGATATTAAGATTATCGACGGTCCTTAATTTAATCGATAATGTGTTTCCTACACGTTTAACACCCACGTTTCTTGCTTCTAAGTCCCTTGGATTATCACTACTTAAATTATTATGCTGATTTTGAGTTTTTCATTGCTGTTAATATCGAAAGGACTCGTTTGAAAGTCAAGTAATGCGCATCATTATTAACAATGCTGATGGAACTTAAAATCAGCAAGTTCCTTCCGATACTAACAATTTCAGCCCATTCTTTTAATCGTCATCCTGGGACTAAGTATAATTAAGTGTTTATGGGTTGTCAAGACTAGAAACAGGTCCATAGAAGCTATCAAGGTCGAAGAAGATGGATAAACTCCGCACTTGTGCCCATTGATATTAGTATTATCGATGAGGCATAAGTTCGATGTCCACTTCTTCGATTCTAATATTTTCGGCCTAATCTTTGTTCTTGTTTACATGTACTAACTTCCTCTAAGTGTTGGGGGCTTATCCAGGTCGAAAGGTGGTCATAGAGGATGGCAGATTCGATGGAAAAGGTGGCAACCGCTCAACTTGTGCCCACCGTTTCTGAGAGTGTCGATGGGACTTAATCTCGCAGCTCCCCTCCTCGATGCTTTTACTGTCGACCAGACCTGTTCCCTTTCGACTTGGAATACATCCACCCTGCTGTTCAAGGAGCCTTTGGGTCGATTCTAGCTTGCCAAGGGTGGTAGTATCGATGTGAACGATGGCTGTCATTCCAGCTTCATCGATACTACCCTTTTTGCTTATTTTTGCCTCGACTTTGCTAAAGCCGATTCTTTCACCCCCTGTTTGATGTTCAACACTTAATCCAGCCCTGTTACCCACAGTCATCCAGTCGTTAATAACAAGCATTTTAAAGTCTATAGTCGATTACATATGAAGAAGATGATGAATAGTAGAAAAACCTACAGTAACGTACCTTCTCTCTAAGATTCTGGCCAGAATACTTTGAAAAACCTCTGATCCCTTGTACTTCCTGCTTCCTCTGGTTGAAACGGTCGTTTTGATGTATAATATGCGCGATTTGGTTTAGAAACGAAGAAGTTATGGTCGATTTAGTGTGACTTTTCTAGTGAAAAACGGGATTTCGGGAATTTAGAGAGAGAGAGTAATGAGAGCTGCAACTTTTTGTGAAAATGAAAGGAAAATATGGGCTTTTATGCCCGGATTGCTTCTCCGCATGCTCGGTCTCGCTCGGTATTGGTTTCGTGTATTTTTACGTGCGCGTTGTTACGATTACGTAATTAAATATTTCGAATTGTAACATAGTTTTCCTTGACTTAATTTTGATGAGTTTCAAAATTGTAAAAAATAAAATATTTTACTTATTTTTACTTTTCGTTCGTAGTCAGACGGTTAAACGAATATAATTACGTGTATACCCATAATTACGTACGTTTTTGGTCGTTTTTGCGTATTTATTGATGTTTACTCGTAAATATAAGTTCAACATAAATATTATTACGAATCGTCACCCATAATAATAATCAGTCTCGCTTACGCATTACGATTTGTTTATTTGATTTGTTTGTTATAATATTCGTCATAACATTACCCACTAACACTATCCTATTACACCGAACTCAGTATATGTATAGCACATACGTAGAGTCCAGCTACCTGCCTTACCAGTCGCCAGCCCACCACTGTTTCGATATAATACAATACTGTTCTTGCCTAGCGTATTCGACTGTAAATAAATAATATATACTTGTTCTTGACTACACAAAATCCCCTAACACACAAACAAAAACATGAACACATGAATCACATTGACATACTGAATAACAATACACATTGTTCTATCATTGTTTATGACTACCATGACTAAATGTACAGATGTTACAATCTATTTTAGAAGATTTTATTATATCAGCCTATCTACTTCCTTGTCTAGACAGCTACGATTTCAGGTAAAAAGTGACGATCAGTGAGGATGCACTTACATGCACACTTTGGATAGGAACTCTGGGATATTATTATGCATCAAGTTTGTAAAAAATGACTGATATTGTGTAATAGTAATCCTAAATCAATGTATACTATCTGTTAAGTTAACTATGTATATTTCGATATCAGTACAAGTAAAGTTACACCCGTCTCAGATACATCACCACTATGCTTCCACAACCTCAGATCTTATCAGTGACATCATCAGGTGACAAGAGGTGGGAATGTGACACATCTTCGCTGTCAACACGTTTTCGTTTATTAAGTATTCCTTTGTAAACCTACCAAAGGCCTCTTCAATCATGTTTGAAAACTATTAAAATTGCTTAATTAACTCTTTATTTTTCATCACGAGTTTCACTCCCCATCACAATATTTTGTATCCATAATTATTTTATGTGCATTAAACATTGTGCATATTTTTAGTCCAAGTTTATTGGCTTTTCCTTTTTTATTGTATTTCCTTTGCCTATTAATGGATCTCTGCATTTATTTGGTTGATTAAGACATGCAAAAAGAAATAAACTTTTGTTTATGTTACCAGAGCAGCTTTTTCCATGCTCTATCTATACTAGCCAAATCTAATAACCAAAATAAAAAACGCCATGTCCGGCGATGACATAAGCAAAACCGACCCCAAAATAGAAGGGAGATCTTCAGAGCACGGTTCCCCGTATTATCTACACCCATCCGATTACCCTAGGCAAATGCATGTCATTGATGCATTAACTGACAACAACTATCTTGATTGGGTCCAAGAAATGGAAAATTTTTTGTTTTCTAAAAACAAGATTGGATTCATGGACAGGAATCTCAAGAAACCGGTTGATTGAAAACCGAACCACATGGCCTGAAAACGATGTGACGTGATGATCAAGGGATGGCTCACCACAGCCATGGACAAGGACATTCGGGGGATTTTCAAGTATGTAACTTCGCTACAGAAATTTGGTTCGACCTCAGGGAGAGGTTCGGTAAAGAAAGCGCTCCCCAGGCATACAAACAAAAGCAAGTAATTTCGAACACGAAACATGATGGAATGACGGTATCAGCCTATTACCCAAAACTTCGTGGGTTGTGGGATGAAATGAAATCTTTTCTTCTTACTCCAAATGTTCGTGTAATGGTTGCACTTGTGGAACTGGAAAACCCGTAAGGGATCTACGTTAAAATGAGCAACTCTATGAGTTTCTCATGGGGTTGGATGGGGAATTCACAACCATTAGGACATATATTCTTTAAACAAAACTTATCCTGATCCTTAGCAAAGCCTAAAAATTGGTCGCTGAGGATGAGCAACAAAGATCTATAATGAGGGGTAGAAGAACCGTCAACGAGGTCGTGGTTTTTCAAGCTACTGTGAAACGGAATGCATGACCAAGTAAAGACATACAAAAGGAAGAAAAGTCTACCGGACAATGTGATTTTTGAGAAAGAGATGGGCATACAAGGGATGGCTGCTTCAAATGAATCAGATATTCGGAATGGTGGCCCGGAAAAACAAAAGGGAAAAAACAAGGCCAAAGGCAGTGTGTATAGAGGATGAAGATAGTCCAGACGCAGGACTAACCAAGGAGCAATAAGAACAATTCATAAATCATTTCTCTCCGGAGGCTAGGATAAACCCGTGAAGAATGATATAACTCATTCAGCCAACACGGAAGGTAAAACTTGTCATAATGATAAATGGATTGTCGATTTCAGGTGTACAAAACACATAACACGTCGGATCGACATTCTTGAAGAAAGAATCGCCTCAACTAACAAGATGCTTGTTACTGACCCAAATAGTGACATCGTACCCATTGAAGGAAGAGGTAACCACTTTTTTCCAAATGGAACGAGGGTGAAAGGGTTTCTACACGTCCCCAAGTTTAACTACAATTTTTTGTCTGTTAGTAAGCTATCAAAAGATTTAAAATGTGCGATAACTTTTTTTATCGAATTCTTTATAATGCAAGAATTATGTTCGGGGAAATTGATAGGAGTGGAAAAAATGGTTTATATCAAAATGGGAATGTTTTAGAAGAGAAGGAAGACAATGTTGATGACAAAGGAAACATGGCACAATACACTTGGGCATGCCGGTGATGAAAAGTTATCTAAAATAAATGATCTTAGTAATGTATCCTTTAAAAAATAATGGAGATGTTTGTGATTCACGTATAAAGTAAAAATTAACAAGAAAACCTTTTTCCTATTAGCATCACTAGAAC
The DNA here is from genome assembly GCA_009363875.1 of Mikania micrantha. Taxonomy (NCBI): domain Eukaryota; kingdom Viridiplantae; phylum Streptophyta; class Magnoliopsida; order Asterales; family Asteraceae; genus Mikania; species Mikania micrantha. The sequence continues at coordinate 21,128,016 of CM018685.1, forward strand.
AAATGCATCTTTTGAGCAATTACATGGTGATATATGGGGAAAATATAGAACTCTTACTCTTTCCAAGGCTAACTATTTCTTGATAATTGTCAATGACTATAGTACAATGTCACACCCCGAGCCGGCAGGGTTGGATCGGATTCCCCGTCGGGCGGAAGGTTCCCGGGGCACGATATCTTGAGTGATAATCAAAGTGATCAGATTGTTTACATTGCACATGATATATAAATGAGAAATGCTAAATAGGATAGAATTACAAAGTTAAATTACATCCAAATTGTTCATAATTTAACAATGTAAATCTATCATAAACATCATAAAAATATCTATCTTGTAACTGCACAAGATATACAAAATATTTGTATAATGATGTTCTAAAAAAATGCAGGTCCAAAAATACTAAGTCTTCTATCTGAAGTCCTAGTCCAAAAGCATAAGCTTCTTAATTTACCTGTTCGTCACCTGAGAAGTCATGCAAAAATAAAGTCAACGCATGGTTGGTGAGTTCACATAGTTTAGTAATTGAAAATGATTTGTAAACCTCTTTCGGTAAAGACCCTAACCTCATTAACATCACATGTAATGTCCACATCAGTATGCTTATATATAGGGCATACCCCAGAGTCGAGTCTACAAACCCGCCCAGACGCCGTCCCACCACATATTAATGCGTATATGACACTGATGTTAATGATAGTTAAGCATTTTTACCTACCATCCACTCAAAACATTTGTTAAACCCTCGGGTAACAACCTTAATCCCATTAACATCACATGTACCATCCATATTGGTATGCTTATATATAGGGCATACCCCTGAGTCGAGCCTACAAACTCGCCCAGACGCCGTCCCACCACATACCAATCTACATGGGACATTGATGTTAACGAAAATTAAGCATTTTACCCCTACCAATGACTCATTGATTCTTCAGTTCTTTGTTCCTGTAAATACAACAATTTGGAATCTATGTTGATTCCTTAAGTTCATCACAATAATGATCAACCACAGTAATTGTAGGAACAGTCATAAATGCTTAATTAAATAAATAAATAAACATTTAATAAAATCTAAGTCCTAATGATTGGTCCTTGGTCAACTCGAGTGGACTAGTCTAGCAATCAAGGTCTTAGTAGTTTGGGAATTCTGTAAATATCAGCAAACATATGACCTACTAATCAATCGGTCTAGCTAGGACTTCTTGAAGTGTAGGATTTCTTGATTCGTACTTGATTCGTCCCTTGTTTCGTATTGTTTCGTTGGCATATGTTATCTTTGATATTTCCCAGCCTTTCCCTGAAAATGATCTATTGACTCGTTTGATCCGTTGAACTCACGCACTTGATTTGTCAAAATAGTTGCGTTTGATTCTTTGAAATGTTTAGTTTAACTCAATTATCAACTTATATCATAAGTAGATAAGTTTAGTAAAAACCTGCATAAAATTTACCTAGACATGATCTTGGATATCAATCATACATGTGAAACATATAGAATTTAAAAGCAGATAACTAAACAATTTAAATAAACAGCTTACGCATGCTTCTCAGCCCCGCGTTTGAAAACAAAATGTTTAGAAAAGGGGCAATGAACTCAACTGTGTTGCTATGTAAATGATCTATCACAAAATGCGCGCTCTTTTTGTAGCTTAGGTTTCTTCGGTTCCTGAGTTATTTTATATGAATTCGAATACGATAAGTATACATATTAACCGTCATATCTAAGGTTTGGTCTTGGTGTGTGTAACTAAGTGTCCTAGATACTAGTGTATTTCTAAACTCAATCTAAAGGGTCTAGTTTCATTTCCCATTTTGTAACCCCTACATTTAGTCATACAAGTATAAATTTAACATGTTTTAATCAATTTCATTTTAAGTTAAACATTAATTTAGAAAATCCTTTATTTTGATTTAACAATGTTTATAAATCATCTTTTTTTGTTTAAATATAGTTAACTTAGATTACATTAACGATTAATCATGTGATGGCTTAACTAGGCCCCTTGGGCCCACTTAGACCCCATTTGATGGCTTTGTCTACCCCAAATGATTCCTTTTGATAAAACACTAATGTATGTTAGTAGCGATTTTGCTTTCATGTGGTGGGCTTATGTTACCCATTTGGGCCCACCTAGGCCCATTGAAGGTCCTTGGTTGTCGGTTGTCCACCATATTCACAATATCTACATAATTCAACATAAGTAGTTGAATTATCCAAGTAAATTATCCATTATAATATATTCTATAATGGAAAATGTTAATAACCTAAATCAACACTTAGCCTTTAAACCTTTGTTATTTGTCAACGATACGCTAGTTTATAGTAATACAAGTTTGCATGAACTTAAATATTCTATATCATCCCCATGCACACACATGGTGTATCCCATGCATGCATGTTCCTTAGAATCATCTTATTTTGTCAAGAACCGAATTCCACATGCTCCAGACCAGCGAACCTATGGATTCTTGACAAGGTTCGGCTAGTTCATGAGTATTAAGGTTCGTCCCATGGTTCGTCCCATGGTTCGCATGGTCCGAGGTTCGGCCAACTTGGGTTCGTTCCAGATAGGTTCGCTGCCAACTCAAGCTTACATGACTAAGATTCGTGATCAACTAGGTTCATAGCTATCAGGTTCGGCCAAAAGATGATGGTTCGTGTCCATAGTGGTTCGGCTAGCTCAATAGAAGGAGTCCTAGGTTCGCTGCATGAGGGTTCATCCTCCATAGGTTCGCGGTTCCTAGGGTTGCATGGAAATGGTTCGGCTAATTATGTGGTTCGCTGCTTCATGCATGCAGGTTCGACCTCCAGGGTTCGGGAGAGTTAAGGGTTAGCCCTCCTAGGTTCATGAGTCCTAGGGTTCGGCTAACAGGTTCGGTTCTGGCATCAGGCTCGTCTAGATCGAGGGTTCGTCCATATGAGGTTCGTAGGGCAAAGGTTCGCCACTTCGGGGAGGGGTTCGGCCACAGCCCTCCCACGAACCTGTACATCACCCAGCTATTACCCTCACGAACCTGCCACTCCAACTCCTTTCCCGATCCAAATCTGTTACAACATATGTTGTCACACCCCGAGCCGGCGGGGTAGGATCGGGTTTCCCCGACGGGCGGAAGGTTCTCGGGGCGCGATATCGTGAGTGATAATCAGAAGTGATCAGATTGTTTACATTGCACATGATATATAAATGAGAAATGCTAAATATAATAGAATTACAAAGTTAAATTACATCAGTATCGTTTATAATTTAACAATGTAAATCTATTGTAAACATCATAAAATAGCTATCTTGTATTTACACAAGATATACAAAATAATTTGTATAATGATGTCTTCAAAAGTATGCAGGTCCAAAATACTAAGTCTTCTATCTGAAGTCCTAGTCCAAAAGAAATGACTTCTTAATTAACCTGTTCGTCACCTGAGAAGTCATGCAAAAAGATCAAGTCAACACATGGTTGGTGAGTTCATATAGTTTAGAGTTTGAAAATGAATTGTAAACCTCATCCGGTAAAGACCTTAACCTCATTAACTACACATGTAATATCCGGATCGGTATGCTTATATATAGGGCATATGTAGGGTCGAACTTACGGCCCGCCCAGCCACCGTCCCACCACATACTAATCCGTATATGACACTGTTATTAATGATAATTAAGCATTTTTACCCTTCTCATTAAACCCAAAATCCTTCTGTTCCTTTGTTCCTGTAATTACAATTATTTGAAATCCATATAGATTTCATAAGTTCATCACATAATATGATCAACCATAGCAATTGTATAAACAGTCATAAATGTTTAAGTAAATAAATAGATAAACATTTAACAAAAATCTAAGTCCTAATGATTGGGGCCTTTGGTCATACTCGAGTAGACTAGTCTGTCAATCTTGGTACTTAGTAGTTAGGGAATCTGTAAATATCCTCAAACATATGACCTACAAATCAAACGGTCTAGCTAGGACTTCTTGAAATGTAGGGTTTTTGTTTCGTCTGTTTTGGCATATGTTATCTCTGATATTTCCCAGGTTTTCCTTTGAAAATGATTTATTGATTCGTCTGATTCTGTTACAAGATGTACTTGATTCGTTGATCGTATAATACTAGATTCATTGATCAAATGTACACTTGATTCATAGTTCAACAAACACTTGATTTGTAGAACATTGAATATTGTCTTTGCAAAGATTGTTTCGTTTGATTCGTTGAAATCCCACACTTGCTTCGTCAAAATGTTTGATTTGATTCATTGAATTCACCCATTTGATTCGTCAAAATGTTTAGTGTTTTTCCTTGAACTCCCACACTTGTTTTGTCAAAATGTTTGATTTGATTCTTTTGAAATGTGTTGATCTGTTGAAATGTTTTACTTTAACCCGATTATTCACTTAATTTATAAGTAAATCAGTTAGTAAATCAGTTAGTAAATCTGCATAAAATCTTCCTAGACATGGTCTAGAATAACATTTATATATGTAAAACATATCAATTCAAAAGCATTTAAGTAAACAATTTAAAGAAAACAGTTTACGCATGCTTCTCAGCCCCGCGTTTTAAAACAAAATTGTTAGAAAAGGGGCAATGAACTCACCTGTGCTGCTATGTAAATTGATCTAACACAAAATACGCGCTCTTGTTGTAGTTAGGTTTCTTCAGTTCCTGAGTTATTTTATAAAAATTCGAATATAATAAGTACGCATAATAGTCGTTGTGCCTAAGGTTGGGTCTTGTTGTGTGTGCAACTAAGTGTCTTAGTACTAAATGCATCTAGAATCTAATCTAACTTAATTACCCTTTTATGATTCCAATTCCCATAGTTAGTTGTAAGAACTTACCTTTGCATTTTTAGAAATTTCGGCAGAGTTTCCTTTGTTTTATGTTTAAAATCCAGACAAATACATTGTCTATTTAATGACAAATCCCAATCAACAAAAATCAATTTAAAAGAAACCAATGCCCTGTATAATTCACATTTCAAGTTAAGTAAAACTTTAGAAATTATTAAATCAACTTTTATAAATCTATAACACCTTTATTTTATGTAACATCACTATTTAAATTTAATTAAACGTTTAACATTTGATGTTCTTAATCAAGTCCTATTGGACCTATTTAAGCCCAAATGAAGATCTTTGATTCTCAACTGGTCATCCAACTTTGATTGTAATCCATATGAGTCCTTGGAAAATCCTTCACATGTGTTAGACTAATTTAAAAAAACGTTTATAATTATATTGATGTGTTATTGTGTTTCATGAAGATTCACACATCTTAGTAACCCTACTTAATAGTCCATGCACACCCTGATGTAATAGATCCCATGCATGCATACTCACGCATCCCTTAGTTGGTTTTCATGAACTTACGACCCTAAATACCACCATATTTGTAAGATACTACGTTTCCTACATCCTATCCAGCGAACCTTTAGCCAAATAGGATAAGGTTCGGCCATGTAAATAGGGAGGTTCGCCACATGCATACATGAAGGGGTTCGGCAGTAAGGTAACAAGGTTTGTGCACCTGGGTTCGTGACTTCCTGATTAAGGTTCGGCTAGGAAACCCTCTGGTTCATGGCCATCTTGTGCAAGGGTTCGGTCCAAGGGTCTCTCAGGTTCGCCGATTGTGGCTCAACTAAGGGAAGAAGGTTCAGCCATTGTGAGAAAAGGTTCGGCCCTAATGGTTCGGGGTTAAGGGTTCGGCTAACCTATTTAATGTAATAGGTTCGGTGCAGAGGGGGCACAGGTTCGGCTGCAGTCTTGCAGGGCTCGTTGCAGGTTCGCCACTCAGAATCTGTACGACCACAGGGTTCGGCTATAGTGATGATAGGTTCGCCACTTTCTTACCCGATCAAAAAGGTTCGGCCGCAAGGAATTTCCCACGAACCTGTAATGTTTAAGCAATCATCTTCCTTTCCATTGAGCTCAACCTGTTACAACTCATTCCTAATAATACCTAAACGTGTATAATACCCTCACCTACGTGTTTTAAGTGTTTAATATTGATTATAATAACAAAACCAATGAACTCGTGAAAACCCTATAAAACCGAGTTTAAACTTGAACATTACCTAAATTTCGTGGATAAAAGCTTGAATAAATTGTACTTCGGTGATCTACGTAGTGAGATGAACGTTGTGACACCAAATATACTCAAATCCGGCTTGAAACGGGTGAGATCGTCTAGAGAGAAGGTGGAGAACAATTTCTTAAAGAGAGAGAGGGTAAAACGTGAATGAGAGCAAGAATGGAGGTGGTGGTGGTAGGTGGTGACATAAATGTTTCATTTAATGTGGGTTATAATACCCACTCGTTCAGTTTCGTTCGGTTTCGCGTAAAACGTCGGTTCGCGTAGTTTGCGCGACGAAACGACACGATTTTAAAAGTAGAAATCATTTAATTATTCTAGGTTGTGATTCCTAATAAATTTACTAATATCTTCTATTTATTTTAATTTAAAATATTAATTTACTGTTTAAATCGAAATGTACAGTCGTCGCGCGTATTCGTTCGAATCGTCACCCGTACGAACACGGTGATAACTATACCTTTCAATCTTGTTTTCTAATTATAGAATATCATTCAGAACGTTAAACTTTCAGATATATTCGTACAGATCGTCACCTATACGAATAACCCGTCAGTTTAGCATTCACGTAACGATATTCGTGTGTTTGGTTCTTTAAAGTCTCGCATACGTTTATACATAATAACTCCTAAACAAATAATCACATGATGGTTCTTTGTTGTCAAGTATTTATCTGACTCAAGAACCATTGTTCTGAACTGTGTTTCTGTTAAATGTTTCTGAATCTGTTCTATAATAACCCAATATGATAATGATAAATGATATGAATTTGAAACGTACTGAAATGTATATGATTCGTACATGTTTTACTGTTCATGTACTGTAGAGATCACTGTTCCGGTGACGGTTCCGGCACTGATGTTACATATGTTCCCCAACTACCTAGTTGTTTACCCGTGCCTATCTCAACGTGTTTAAGGGTTTGGACCGGCTAAAACAACAAAAATTACATGGGTTCGTGACCCATGCTAAAACCGAAACAAAATTGAATTTTTACCTCGAATTTGCTGGACAAACACTCAGATCCCTTGTACTTCTACAATCTACGTGATGTGAGGGTCGTTTTGGCACCAAGAACTCGTGAATCCGTTGGGAGATCACCAAGCAATCTTAGAGAGAAGATTGAAGTTTTTAGTGAGAGAGTGTAGAGAGAGAGAGAGAGAACGAATTTGTGAGTAAAAGTGAGGAATTGTGGTGGTTGTTGGGTCATAAATGACCTCATTAAAGGGTAAAAATACCGGTTGTTCGGTCTCGTTTGGTTTCGCGTACGATATCGTTTCTCGTGGTCTTCGTCACAAAACAAGACGGTTTTTAAAATAGCATTCATAAAACTAAATTTAGTTGTGATTCCTAATAAATTAACTAATATCTTTTAATTTTAAATTTTCGAAATATTAATTTAATGTTTAAATCGAATCGTACGGTCGTCGCGCGTATTCGTTCGAATCGTCCCCGTACGAACACGGCGATAACTATACTTTTCAATATCGTTTTCTAATTATTGGATATTATTCAAAACGTTAATTCTTCAGATATATTCGTACAGATCGTCACCTACACGAATAACCCGTCGATTTAGCATTCTCATAACAACATCCGTGTGTTTTGTTCTATAAAGCCTCACATACGTTTATACGTAATAATTCCTAACCAGTAATCACATGATGGTTCTGTATTGCCAGATAATTATCTGACTCAAGAACCTTAGTTTTGTACTTGTTTCTATTAAATGTTTCTAAAATTGTTGTTTGATAACATGAAATGACTTTAACTATTGATTATGAATATAAAATAGAATGAAATATGTATAGTTCGTACATGTTTACTGTTCATGTTTTGCCTAAGATCACTATTCCGGTGACGGTTCCGGCACTGATGTTACATACAACCACTTGGGTGTTTCTACTCAAGCACAAGCATGAGGCAAGCACTTGTTTAATTAATTTTCGCATGTTGATACAAACGCAATTCCAAAGAAATTTTAAAAATAATAAAATATGACAATGGAGGGGAGTTTGTTTCAAATCACAAGTTGAATTTCTATGTCAAACAAGGAATCGTCTTGGAAACCTCATGTCCACACACTCCTCAACAAAAAGGAGCAGTGGAACAAAAGCATCGAAATTTGCTCGAAACAACTCGGACACTAAAGGTTGAATCAAAACTCCCAATAAAATTTTGAGGAGAATGCATTTTGACCGCGACTTATATCATCAATAGACTACCCTTCAAGGTTATAGGAGACAAGACTCCATATGACCTTTTTATATGGTGGGAACCGAGGTACAACCATGTGAGAATTTTTTTGTTGTATGGCATATTATCAAAGAATTGAAGCCAAGAGTGATAAATTTGAAACAAGTGGAAAGCCAGGAGTTTTCATGGGCTATCCGAGTGGCACAAAAGTGTATAAAATCTATGACCCAAATAGTGACATTTGCAAAGAAGGTGTTCCCTTTTACCATGAAATCTAAAGGCAATGAAACTAGAGAGGATGATGTGTCCAGTTTCCTCTAATTGAAGGCAGGGTCATTGAGAACAATGAGGAACAATTAGGAATTTAGATTTGTGCCTAAACAATCTGGCCACACAATCTGAAGTGCTTGAACACATGGAAGCGAAATAATTGAGCCTTAATTGCTCAACTAAGCAAGTAAATAATTTTGAAAATCCACGTGTTTTGGAAGAAACCACATTAAACGACACACTTTAGATTTTTAATGAAGATGGGCTAATGAAAATTCTGCTCCACTCAGAGAAGCAAGAAATAAAACAAGACCAGCTTGTAACCGTTACGGTTTTTGTAATTTAAAATTTGAAATGAAATCATGTCAAAGTTATAGAAACAAAAGTTATGGACTATTTTAAAATTTTTTGTTTGTAAACATGATACATACTTATATCTAATCCTTACCAATTAATTATATTTAAAAATTAATATAAAAGTTAAATAAAAGGTTAAGACATTTTAAATTGGCAAAACAAGTGTGTGTATATATATTAACTTAATTACATAATTATATGTGTGTGTGTCTATTTAAAAGAATTGAATTGGTATTTTATAAAATTTTAAAACTATATATAAATAATAAGGAATTTATTTATAAATTTTTTTAATAAAATAATAAGTTGGTAATATGAGGGATCAATGTTGTAAGTTTTAAAAGTTGAAATTATTTCAAGAAAGTTAGAAATTTAAGTTATACAAGCTGAAAAAGAGGAGGGCCAGTTCTGTCATATTAGAAATCTCCTTTCTTCTCCATTAGACACTCTGTTTGAACCCATACTTCGACCGGTTCTTCACCAAATCCGTTCGAAATGCATATCAAATTCAAATTAGTTAACGGTGGTGCGTTTTAAACTTGATTATGAACATAACTGAACTATTAATTCTAGAAATTATGTCATTAAACAGTAGGAGCCATAACTGAAACAAATGACACCAACTCGTAACATGCAATCGATTAAAATGTTGGTATTAATAAGATTAAACTCACACACACCATTGCGAACGAGTTCTGAAATGAATGAAACCAGAATAACCTTCTGAAACTCTCTTAGAATTTGGATCAAGCTTCCTACATTTGAAGAACTTTTCTCTTCTAAAAATCAAAAAATTCGAAATCAAATCAAGTAAGTAATCTATGTATCTAGATCGATTTTGTGAGGATATCAATAGCCCAAGGAATCTGGAGGCTCATAACACTTCATTCGATCGAATGGAAAGCAATATCAGTTAGGCTTTATGTTGAAATGGAGATGATTTGAAAACAATAATATAATTAAAAGAAACGAGTGAGCATCAACGTGCAATACACAACCTAGTGTTAAGCATGTCGCAACAGATGTGGTGTGGCAAGGGTTTGATTCTCGTCCCTGGATTGTTAAATATGAAACTTACAAATGGCACCATGAACTTTTTGTCAATTTCACACCGCACCTCAACGTTCTATGTCGTAGGTTGGGGTGTGACACAACTCGGCTCAACGACTACGACGTCCAACTTCCCCCATCTTGGACCTTGCATAACATGCTTCCAGTCAACATTCCTTAACGGTATTTCCTCTTGCTAATTTTTTTCTTATGATAAATATACTGACTTACACAAAGCTTTCTTGAAGGCCTTTTCCTCTAATGATCAGCCAAAGAATTATAACCAAGTTGTGCAGATTCAAGAATGGAGACATGCGATAAAAACTGAAATAAAGGCCCTTGAAGAAATTAGAACCTGGATTTTAGACGATTTGCCCGATGGGAAACAATCTATAGACTCGAAATGGGTCTATAAAATAAAGTATAAACCCAACGGTGAAGTAGAAAGATACAAGGCCAAACTCGCTGCAAAGGGTTAAACGCAAGTGGAGGGTGTCAATTATCATGACAAATTCGCATCGGTGGCTAAACTAGTCACAGTGAGAAGTCTTCTTGCCATTGCTATCAAGAAAGAATGGACTATTTACCAACTTGACGTGAACAATGCATTCATGCATGGGGACTTAAATGAGGAGGTATACATTCAAATCCCACCTGGTTATGACGCAGGGGGAGAAACAAAAATTTGTAGATTGAGAAAATCACTTTATGGTTTGAAACAAGCCTCAATAAATTGGTATCAAAAGTTTACATCGGCTTTACTTGACCTCGTTTTCAAACAATCATATGCAGACCATTCTCTATTCAAATACAAAAGTGAAAGTGTTTTCATTGCCACTCTCATATACGTCGATGACATCATTGTAGTGGGAAACAACCAAGATAAGATACAAAAGACAAAGGACCATCTTAACAACAAATTTAGCATCAAAGATCTTGGGCCATTAAAATATTTTCTTGGGATCAAGGCTGTGCGAACAAAAGATGGAATGGTCCTTAATCAACAAAAGTATACACTAGACATTCTAGAAGATAGCGGAATGTTAGGGTGTAAACTATGTTCGTTTCCCATGGAACCAAATCAAAAACTTGAGCATGATAATGCAGACACTTAGGTTGATGCTAGAAAATATAGAAGACTTGTTGGAAGGCTTCCATACCTCCAAGCTACTAGACCGGATATTGCATACTTGGTAAACATCTTGAGCCAATTTGTCTCAAATCCAAGATAAAGGCATTGGGATGCTATCATGAGAGTTCTTCGGAATTTAAAGGCCACACCCTAACAAGGAATTTATTCCATATAGAAGGATGGACGAAGTTGGTTACATATCATGACACGGAGTGGTTACGATGCTCAACTACAAGGAGGTCACGGACCAGATAGCTCCTACTCCTAAGGGATGCCCCCATCTCTTGGAAGTTCAAGAAACGGTCGGTGGTTTCATGATCTTCATCCGAAACAGAGTACCGTGCAATGGCTCTCACCACAAGTGAAATATTTTGGATGCGTTGGTTACCAAAACATCTCGAGGCTGAACAAATTCCTGACAGCTCTTTATTGTGATAACCAAGCAGCTCCACACATCGCTAATAATCATGTCTTTCATGAGTAGACACAACATGTGGAAATGGACTTCTATTTTTTCAAGGAGCAAGTTGAGTCACAGGACATCGAGCCTATTGACACCAAAATTCAAGTTTCCGACCTTTTTACTAAAGCATGGGGATCAAAACAACTCGAATTCTTAGTTGACAAGTTGGGCATGCGAAATCTACACGCTTCATCTTGAGGGGAAGTATTAAAATTGCTTAATTAACTCCTTATTTTCATCACGAGTTTCACTTCTTATCACAATATTTTGTATCCATAATTACTTTCGGTGCATTAAACGTTGTGCATATTTTTAGTCCAAGTTTATTGGCTTTTCCTTTTTTTATTGTATAATCTTTGCCTATTAACGGATCTATGTATTTTTTTTTGGTTGATTAAGACATATACAAAACAAAAAATAAACTTTTGTTTAGAAATATGCCATGGAGAGTTTAATTCTTTTACTGAAAATAAGATGTGGAAAATCATACCACTTCAATGTCATAGGAAGGTTTTCAAATGTATATTTTCAAACATAAATTTAACTCAAATAGGTTACTTAAATGATATAAGGTATTGTTAGTGACGACTGATCAAATTAGGTTGGCATATTCTATGGGGAAATGTTTAGCCCGATTGTCAAATGAGTAGTAATGATCAGGTTTTTTTATACTGATTAACATGTTTAATTCCATATTCTTATGAGTTATTCAGTGTAGAACAAGTTTACTTTGACATATGTTTTTGATTTACATGTGAGAAATATGTTAATTATGTGTTTTAGGAGTTTTAGGATGCATTTGGGAAATTATATGTGTGCTGACAGTGGACTATTACACAAAACCAAAAAAATCAGAGAACATTTGGATGTACTATATCGTTCTCAGTTTTCCTCTTGCTCATTCAAGGTCGATTCACCTGTTGGATGAAAAAAATAGTTTCTTTATGGGTGTTTATCTGATACAATCTACATGCATCAACCATTAGGCTTCAAGAATTCCTTTTACCTGAATCAAGTGTGTATTCTTCAGAAATCCTTTTACAGTTTTAATCAAATCCTAAGAGCTTGATACCAAAGATTTACATATTACTTGTGCACCTTTGGTTTTTCTTAAAGCAATGTGACCACTTACTTTTCAGTTACATATTTTTCTGTCCCAACATAAACATGAGTTTGCCATGAGAGACCTCGCCAAATTGATTTATTTTATGGGTATTTTAGTTCAACATATAAACACTAATCTCTTTCTGATATAACATATATGTGGTGTTGAAATTTTGAAATATGTCAGTTTTTTACGTGTACCAATTACTAGTCTAATTAATTTGAATGGGAAACTGAGTTCCATTAATGGAACCTTGATTGTTGATCAGAGTACTTACTAAAGTCTTGTAGGGGTGCTGTAGTTTTATACACCCACGAGTCTTCTATGCTATGTTCAAGGGATGCTCTCCTTTGTTCTTCACTTGAGTAAATCCTTGGTAAGTTTTCTCATTGCATATACAAAAGCTTATCGGCCAAGATTCCCAAACATAAAGATTAGCATCGAGGAATTGTGAGTATTTTTGGGACAACTTGGTCTCTTGGTCCGTAAAATGACATACAATTGTCTTTAAATCAAGTACTAAAGCTGAATAGAAAGGTGCGTTGAATGTAGTTGTTGAGATATGCTACGTTAGGAAATCCCTTACACCACCAAACAAGTAAACATGTGAAATATTTGGATATGCATTTTGTTTGTGAGCATGTACAATGTGATCAAATTAGACTTCTTCATGTTTCATACATGCATCAAATTGCCTATTTTTATAAAAGGACTCATAGATGTACTATTTGAAAACTTTCGTCCCAATCTCAACATATGTTCCCTTACCGCTTTGATTGCAAAAGTATAATTGATAACTTATATTCAATTGAATATATTTTGTCTAAATACATATTCTAATAAATTAATGTTTTTAGGAACATATGGCATGTTCTAGACCACATGAACTTTGATTTTCATCTCTCTCTTGTTAAATACATATTATATTAAACAATAATATTAAATGTTAAATATACTTTTTACACGTATTTAGAATAAGAAAGGTTTTCAATACATTAAAAATATATGAATATTAAAAAAACATTGTTTTTAAAAAAAACAAATTAATATATTAGATATAAAATTTTCAAAATAATTTTTTAAAATAAAATGATTAAAGAAACAAACTTTGAAAAAATTAGTTTTAAAGAAATAATATTATTTTACTACCTAAAATATTAAACCATACGGAAATTTAATCACATTTTATATTAAAAAATCATCTAGTATTGCCTAAATTTAATTGATAAAAATATATATTATATTTTTTTTCAAACTATATAATGCATTGGGTACTAACCTAGTATATTGATTAATGTGGTAACATCTTGTGACAACCGGTATAAGAGCTACCATGAGTGAAATCCTAGGGTGTACGTGACAACAGCGGAGAAGACTGTGTTGCGAGAGTGACGATAACAATAATAAAAAACAAATCAAAACACACGGACAATTCCTAAGACATTTGGGAAAAATCCATTGAATCACACAAACGTGAATAAGAAGAAAAGACAAACACTTGTGAGGGAAAACAATGAACAAAAACCAGAATGGATAACGTTTGAAATATCGATCCAACGAGATATCGGCATTGGTGAAGATCCAAGATGATATGTTGTTAGATTTGATACACTAAATGAGATCTTTACAATACAAAACAATGTCAACAGTCTAGGAAAACGCTGCTTTTGTATAAGTGACGATTCATGCAAATGTCAACGTGAGTCTTATAACGCTGATATAAGATAATAACAATTTATTAAAATTTTGCCCAAACAATTTAGTAAACAATCAAAATTTTAAAACACACAGCCATTCGTACGAATGGACACTCATTCGTACGAATAGGCATATTCGGCGAAGCTTTACAACCACAGATTCATACGGCCGAATGGGAGTCATTCGTACGAATGACTCATTCGTGCGACAACACAAGTATAAAAGAAACACTTACGTTTTTCAAACCCATTTTTCACCAAACTCTCTCAACCGAAACCCCTTTTGTCCCTCTCGACTTTTCGGCCATTTCAATACAAAATCGGACCATTTTAACGTACAAATCGTGTGTATTTCAACCCCAACACCTCCATTTCAAGATCTCAACCATTTCCAATCCATTTCGGTGAAATACGAGCTCCACAGTGAGTATTAGCACCGGTCCTTTGCACCAAAACACTCCATAACGTTTTACCATCATTTCTGACCGTAAAAACACCACAAACAACCCATGATATTAAAAATGGCATTCTTGGTGAATCTGCAGGAAAATGGGTCCTACGAAGGACTCATTCGTACAAATGGGATACCTCATTTGCTGAGAAAACTCACAAGAATGAAACTTTGGACAAATGAGAAACCACACGAATGACATGGTTCCATTCGCGTAGAACAACCATGCAAATGAAGATCCATTCGCATGAATGGATAACCAGAACGAGAGTATGCATTCGCATAATTCCATTTGTGTGAATGAAGGTCATTCGCACGAATAGGCCATTCGCACAAGAGGAGCCCAAAAATAGCTAGTGTTGAGCGTCCTATCGAACACCATCCGCATCGATGGAAACCCAACCTTAGACCAAATTTTAAATCTAATCAAAATAAAACGAAATGAAAACACATTTTCCAAAATCAAATCAAAACACATAACATGCAACCACCTAACACTTAACTAACTAATAAATAATAACACAGGATTCGAGCAGAGGGAACGCATCGAGTGAGTGCATCGACGACCCATAACCACAAGTGAGTTCATAGACCCCTTTTCTTTAACTTATTGGATTCCAAATTATTTGGGGCTTAGAACATGCAACCTCTTATTCAAATATTATTCAAATAAGAGTTATTTTCAAATAATTTAACAGAGAAAACCAACTCTCAACCTCTTATTCGAATGTTACTCGAATAAGTGCATTTTCAAATCATTTTCCTATGCGTTCATCGCATCATCAACAATGTTTTCAAACTTAACAACAATTTTGAGGATTGGGAAGATAGTTGTACAGAAGTGTCCGTTAATCACAACAGTTCGAGGCTTTGTGCCCAACCAAGAGGTGAACGGACACAAATCGAGAGCTGATGTTACACATCCAAAACAAACAAACAACAAATTTCTTTGGTATCTGTCTAGGGTAATTCACTAGAGCATGTGTCCACACAACATACACATAAAGAATTCGCTGAGGAATTCTCAAGTAAGTCCCTTCTAGATTCATTTATCATTAGTTGACACGGGTCAACCGACGGTAACGTAGATGGTACGATAGGTCTAACCAACCTCCAGCGATGAGGCTGGTACGTTACATGCATACATACAAAGGACAACTACTCAGATCAGTTCCATGGGAACTGATCAACAATGGCATATCAGTTAGGTTTGATAAATGATCACATGGGTGATATTACGAACAGACCACACAAATAACTAATTGAGTTTTCAATACAAACAAATGTTCAAGACCTGGTCTTGAATAAGTTTTAAATGAGTTCACATCAAACAATGTCAAAATACAAGAAAGGAGTGTAAACTTTGTGATTTTCAAATAAACAAACAAAACAAGATTTTCCAAGATCAGTAGACAAAGCATACACTTCTTTCTCAAGACATTTGTTTTTCCAAAAAAATCTGTTGTATCGTGTTGAATAGAGAAACAGAAGTGACGAGGTCTGATTTCCATTAAGGACATCCTCGTGGATCACCGAAGGGGTGGTGGGCTGGCGGCCGAGCCTTGGCTCTACATGTGCCCCATATATAAACTACCTTCGATGATTTGGGATGATGTCCGTAATGAGGTTCAGACTGATGCACTTGTTTAATTCATTCGTGTTTTCAACACCATTTTCAATACCAGTGTAAATGGAAAGAGTTTTCATCAAACCCTTTTCAAAATCTAATATTTTAAAACTTGTGTGAACTCACCAACCTAGTGTTGACAGATTTTACATGTTCTCAGGTGAAGAACAGGTGAAAACAGGACTACTTTTAGAGTGAGAAAGATAGTATCTCTTAAAGGAACCAACAACTCCTGCATGGAATCTCATCAGGCCACATCGGCTACAAGATTCAAGACTTGCTCTTTTGCAAGCAATTTTCGTGAGACATCTAGGTCATCCCAGATGTCCAAGTCAAGTTGTAATAAAATTAAATTATAAAACAGTTGTACTTTAATTTTATTTTGTCAATGTATTTTAGCATTTCTCAGATCATCATGTGCAATGTAACAATCTGATCACTTTGATTCAATTATTGTGACACTCCGTAATTTCCAAGTCAGCAAGCGATTAAATTAAATATTTAATTAAATTATTTCATTACACATGGCACTATAATTAGTTTAATTTAGTGAGGCTTGTGGCACGAAAGTACAAACACAGTCGCACAACAGGATAATTCGATGAATTATCGGAAAACGTACACACATGTCAGAAATCACGAACGTTGGTGAACGTCAAATTAATCATGCACCATAATATTGAACAAGTCAATTATGACCAACTAATGAATAATTAAGTTCAAAAGAAGTTAAAACGACGAGTTATGGTCAAGAAACTAGCAAAAACGAACCCGAATAAGTAAAATGGGCCAATTGGGCTCGTCCGGACAGCCAAGCGGTACGCCTAGACTTGATGCGGCCTGCTAGGCGGTACGCCTGGGAGTCAAGAATCTGAGAAAATTTTTGAAGACCAACCAGAAGCTTGCGGCCACCTTCCACTCATTATTTTCGAGCCCAGAGCAATCCATTCGGAAAAAACCACCCCTAAGCCACCCTCTACAGATCTGGAACCTCAAGAACACTCTAATGGAAGCCATTGCTGAAGAATTTGAAGCTTTGGGAGCTTGAAGGAAGGCTTGAAGGCTTGTCACCACCATCATTAACACCCACAACTACTAGAAGGCCATTTTTAGGAGCTCCAGGAGCTGTCAAGTTACTATCTTGGTGTTACAAAGCTTTGAGAGGTAGTTCTAATGCTTATTTTGCACATATAACACTTAAAAATCACACATGCAAGCTTAACACCCACATGCGATCATCCTATCTTCACATGCACGAATGCTTGATGATATTAAACTATGATTTGATGTTATAAACGTTGATTTATAGTTGTTAGAACGATCTATGGAGATCTACAATGAGTCTTGATGAAGTTTGTGTGATTTGAGTCATAAATCTATGAAATGATCATTTTTAATGGCATGCATGCATGATCTAATAAGTTCTAGTGGATTTTGAATGGTCGTGAATGATTATTTGATTTGGTTAAATTGTTACAATAGATTAAATGATGGTATGTGGTCATTTTGAGCATAGTTACCTAAAATAGTAACTTTATTTATGCAAAACTTACTAAATAATGTTGTATGTACATGCATGTAACTTTAAATGATGATTTGTGGTATATGATGATGATACTTGCATAAGAGAAAGATTAGAAATGTTGAAATGGTCATTTGAGGAATATTTGAGCATAGTTACTATTATTAGTAACTTTATTATGCATAAACTTGTTAAATAATGAATTTGGTGAAATAGGTAGGTTGAAATGATGAGATATAGTTAATAATGAGATTATTAGCAAATGTCAAGGTTTAGTTAGATTAAAATGATGTTTTAAATGAAACCTTTTAATTATGGAAACTTTATTATGGGATTTCATTAAATAGAATCATAAGTCTAGATTGATTGATGATGAATAGCTTAAAATGATGTAATATAATGATTATGTGAACAGTGGTGTGATTTTTGTTACTAAACATGCTAAATATAGAAACTTTCAATTTTAGGAAACTTTAATTTCTAAAAACGGACTTACGTGTTTGTTTGATCGTATGTAACAACATGCTAAGTGTTAACATGATCACTTAGGACTAATGGGCATGCTAGAACTATTAAAATGTAATTCGTCATAAACTTTCTAAAAGTGGAAACTTACTATAAATAGTAAGTTGCCCATTAACGTGACTTACGTGTTTTAATGCACTATGTTAGCAATAAAGAATATTACACGATATATAACTAACACACGGTTCACCAATGAGTTGTTGACTTTGACACGGTCAAACACGGTCAAACACAAACAAACATGGACAAACATAACAACCTAGGTTTGTTGAACACGAACACGATCACAAGCATAAACTTACGTAAGCCATACGACATAGGTAACCGGTGAACGACTCACCCGAAGAAAACAGGAGCTACAATCACAAAGGGGAGTTTACGACCCCTCTTTCAAACTCTTTTACAAACTTTCAAACTAGGGGGATAATACATGTGTTGAGTCAAACTTTATTCATTCTACAAACATTTTGTGCATGCTGGTTTATTGGACAAACATTATGTGTTGTATCGTAACAAAGGCCTCGCACATTCTTACGTTAATGTATTCACAACGAGGTGAGTTCCGATAGTACTATTGGGCGTGAGGAACCCCACCCGGAACCAACTCTGACCGGATGTCCAGACGCGTGTAATCTCAACCCATCGTCCATGCCCCTACGATAGGCAAGGTGGAGGCTAGAGCAAACAAGTCTAGTTCGGTAGAGACGCAACTGACACTTGGAGCCTAAGGCTCAGAACAAACATATAATAAACAGCATGACATGTGACACATATTCTTTTATATACCTATGTGTAACACCCCGAGCCGGCGGGCCAGATCGTGTGTCCCGTCAGGCGGAAAGGTCTCGGGGCGCGATATCGGGAGTGATAATCGTGATGATCAGATTGTTTACATTGCACATAATATATATAATGAGAAAGTGCTAAATAAAATAGAATTACAAAGTTAAATTACATCGTTTATGTTTATAATTTAACAATGTAAACCTATCATCAACATCATAATCCTTCTATCTTGCATCAGCACAAGATATACAAAATAGTCTGTAAAATGATGTTCCAAAAACATGCAAGTCCAAAATACTAGGTCCTTTATCTGATATCCTAGTCCAAAAGCATATACTTCTTAGTTAGACCTATTCGTCACCTGAGAAGTCATGCAAAAAGATCAAGTCAACACATGGTTGGTGAGTTCATATAGTTTTATTTGAAAATGAATTTGAACAAACCTGTCCGAATGACAAGCTTAACCTCATTAACAACCCCTCAACTATCCAGTCAAGTATGCTTATATATAGGGCATACGTAGGGGGACAATGTAACATCAGTGCCGGAACCGTCACCGGAACAGTGATCTCTACAGTAAAACGAACAGTAACCAGGTACAAACTATATGTGTTTCATTGTTTATCATATTCATTTTATGTTTCATTGTAATTTCATGTCATTAACGAACAGATTCAGATTCAATTTAGAAAAACAAGTTCAGAACTATGGTTCGTCAGTCAGATAATTATCTTGCATCATAGAACCATCATGTGATTAGGTGTTAGGATCTTATTATGTATAAACGTATGTGAGGCTTTACAGAACAAAACAACACGGATGTCGTTACGTGAATGCTAAACTGACGGATTATTCGTAGAGGTGACGATCTGTACGAATAAATCTGAAAGTTTAACGTTCTGAATGAATCCCATAATTAGAGAATAATATTGAAAAGTATAGTTATCGTTGTGTTCGTACGAGTGACGATTCGAATGAATACGCGCGACGACCGTACGATTCGATTGTAAACCGTAAATTTAATATTTCTGAAAATTTAAAATAAATAGAAGATAATTAGTTAATTTATTAGGAATCACAACCTAAAATAATTTAGAAAACCTTATTTTAAGAGATCGTAATGTTTCGTTACTAGAAAAACCGAAACCGACACGTACGCGAGAAACCGAGCAAAACCGAACATACCCGAACGTTTAAAAACCATAAAAAGATCTTGAATACCATTTAACCTTCACAAAAATCATCCTCTCTCTCTCTAAACCCGTAACTCTCTCTCTCTCTACCTTTCCTCTCACTAAAACACTTAGATCTTGCTCAAATATGCACCAAATTGGGTGTTCTTGGTGTCCAAACGACCGTAGAAACGCGTAGATCGTGAAGAGAAGAAGAAATGGAGCTTTGAATGGCCAAAAACGAGGTAGAAACGAGTGAGAAATCACTGATTTACTGAAACATACACTATTCATCTTCTTCTTCGACCCAACTGAACATTGCAGCTACTTTTCGACCTTCAAACCTTTAGGACCTGCACTAAATCAACTTGGGGAGCTAAGGAACAACCTAGATTGAAGATTGGGTGGCTGGAACATCGAATTTGAGGTAAGAATGAGCACAAACGAACTTATTTTTTTGTTGTTGTTACTGTTTCGAACGACCTGCACTTTGCAGTCGTTTTTGACTCTTCAAACCCTTAGTTTGTGCACAAAACTTGTGTAGGAACTTGAGGGACATGTTGGATTAAGGTTTGGAAAGGGCTGGAACTGAACAGGGATTAGAATCCATGGACTAGGTGCTGGGTAACTTGGCCTCATCGAACTGATGGTATTGGCAGATTCTGCCCAGCCAGTTCCTTTGTATTTTTAGCATAGTAAACGTTCAAGTTAACTCACGAAACTTTCCAGCATACTAGTTCAATATGTTAGGAACAACTTTCCTCAAGACAAGTTTCATTGGTTCGGACTTTAAATGGGTCAAAACAGTGTCCTAAGTCAGAAGGTACTGAATGGAACACTGATTTTATATCAGCTGTTTGGACCCTCATTTGGACGAATTAGAAAGCCTATAAATAATGGATAGAAAGCTAACATCCGAAACTTGATCATGAAGCTTTATTTTACTCGATTTAGAGTTCCTATGATCAAGTTATGACCACAAGAACCTGAATCACCCTAGCTGAATGGTCATATAGTTATTTTTGTTTAAGTTGGGTTCCATTGGTGTTAACCGATTTGGAATGCCACCAATACTAAGTTTTCTTTAACACAAAAGCTTTCTAAACTCTTCCAATCTATAAACATATGTTTTAACAACCAATTGGTATTATAACCCTTGAATTTGTTAAGTAAAACCATGAGATTAATATGTTAAAACGGATAAAGGTTCAAAGTGACCATTTGGAGTGTTAACCGATTTCCAACTATTCAATACCAAGGATTTTCAATATAAAAGATATCTTACACTTTTCAAACATATAAACATGGGTTTTATGAGGTCAATGAGATTGAAACACTTGGGATTTCAATGATCAAAACAAAGAAACATGATAACTTATGTTAAGTTAAAGAGGGTTGTTACATGGCCATGGGTTTCGAAAGAACTAAAGAACGACAAGGTAAGATCAATGGGAACACAATGAGAAGAACTAAGTATGGGTTGTTTGACCTTATGTTGTCAACATGCAACCCATAGCAAATTCATGGCATGGTTAAACAACTGAGAATATTCAAATAGAATAACTTTAATTAATAGCTAACTGTTATATTTTTATAAATGTCATTGGTTTTGTTTAAAGTTTATATAGTTATGAAAGTTATTTTATTATAATTGATTGGGATTTGGTTGTAAAATAGACAATATAAATTGTCTGGATTTGGATTAAAAACAAAGGAAACTCTGCCGAACTTAGGTTAGATTCTAGATACACATAGTGCTAAGACACATAGTTGCACACACAAGAAGACCCGAACTTAGGCACAATGACTATTACGCGTACTTATTATATTCGAATTCTTATAAAACAACTCAGGAACCAAAGATACTTAGCTTACAAACAAGAGTGCGCATTCTGTGATAGTACATTAGACATCAACACAGGTGAGTTCATTGCCCCTTTTCTAACATTTTGTTTTAAAACGCGGGGCTGAGAAGCATGCGTAAACTGTTTATTTAAATTGTTTACTTAAATGCCTTAAAATTTATATGTTTTACATATATATAAATGTTATCCTAGACCATGTCTAGGATGGTTTTATGCAGGTTTACTAATTGATTTACTTATAAATTAAGTGAATAATCAGGTTAAACTAAACATTTCAACAGATTAAAACATTTCAAACGAATCAAACTAAACATTTTGACAAAACAAGTGTGTGAGTTCAAGGAATCAAACGAAACATTTTGACGAATCAAATGGGTGGTTTCAATGAATCAAACGAAACATTTTGACAAATCAAGTGGGTGAGTTCAACGAATCATACGAAACATTTTGACGAAACAAGTGTGGGATTTCAATGAATCAAACGAAACAATCTTTGCAAAGACAATATTCGATGTTCTACAAATCAAGTGTTTGTTGAACAACGAATCAAGTGTACAATTGATCAAAGAATCTAGTCTTCTATGATCAACGAATTAAGTACATCTTGAAACAGAATCAGACGAATCAATAAATCATTTTCAAGGGAAAGCCTGGGAAATATCAGAGATAATATACGCCAAAACAGACGAAACATTAAACCCTACATTTCAAGAAGTCCTAGCTAGACCGTTTGATTTGTAGGTCGTATGTTTGAGGATATTTACAGATTCCCTAACTACTAAGTACCTAGATTGACAGACTAGTCTACTCGAGTTGACCAAAGGCCCCAATCATTAGGACTTAGATTTTATTAAATGTTTATTTATTATTTAATTAAGCATTTATAACTGTTTATACAATTACTGTAGTTGATCATATTGTGTGTTGAACTTATGAAGTCAACATGGATTTCAAATAATTGTAACTACAGGAACAACAAACAGGGGAAACTCATGGGATTGTGTTAAGGGTAAAAATGCTTAATTATCATTAACAACAGTGTCCTATGCGTATTAGTATGTGGTGGGATGGCGTCTGGGTGGGCTTGTAGGCTCGACTCAGGGGTATGCCCTATATATAAGCATACCGATATGGATAATACATTGAAGTTAATGAGGTTAGGGTCTTTACCAAAGGTGGTTTTCAAATCATTTTCAATTACTAAAACTATATGAACTCACCAACCATGTGTTGACTTTATTTTTGCATGACTTCTCAGGTGACGAACAGGTCAACTGAAGAGTTGTTTCTTTTGGACTAGGTTAAAGATAGAGGACCTTGCTTTTGGACCTGCATATTTTTGGACATCATACACAGTTATTTTGTATATCTTGTGCAGATACAAGATTGAAGATTTGTGATGTTATAGTAGATTTACATTGTTAAATTATAAACTTAACTGATGTAATTTAACTTTGTAATTCTATTTTATTTTAGCATTTCTCAATTAAATCATGTGCGATGTAAACAATCTGATCACTTTCGATTATCTCACACGATATCGCGCCCCGGGAACCTTCCGCCCTTCGGGGAAAACCCGATCCTACCCCGCCGGCTCGGGGTGTGACAAATTGGTATCAGAGCCATGGTTATAGAGAAATATAGGTCACTTATTTAAACGGTTTGGCCTAGACTAAAAGCTAGGGACCCTGCATGTAGAGAACATAGGATTTAAGGCTTATTTGCATACTGTCTTCTGTATTTGATCATTACACTAACCGATGACTTTATTTGTTATGATCAGAATGCCGCCGCGAAGACAACCTCCCTTGTTACCTCTACAACCACAAGACTTGGCTCCACACTCCTCCACACCGTCACCAAATGATTCACCACCACCACCTCTTCCACCTCCTCCTCCCCCTCCTCCTTGGATGAACCAAGCATCTAGTTCGGGCACAACACCGACTCTGGATCCTACTACTATCGCTCTGGTGACGTTACTGAGTAGACAGATGACAAGTCAGATGGAAGAAGCAATACCGGAGATGTTCCTTCGTCTTCGTAATGAAATCCTCAACACTGGCAACACATCAGGAGAAGCCAGTGGGAATACTGGAGATTCATCTCATTACTCCTACAAGTCCTTTGTAGGATGTAAACCACCCAGTTTTAGTGGGTCTGAAGGCGCCATTGGATTAATCCAATGGATTGAGAAGATCGAGACAACTTTGGATCTCTGTAGCTGCCCTGAACACCACAAGGTCCGTTATTCAGCTGGAACATTCAACAAGCGGGCTCTGACTTGGTGGAATAGTCAGATCAACGCCCGAGGAAGAGCGGAAGCTATGGCAATGCCATGGGAAGACTTTAAGGCACTGCTGCGAACAGAATTCTGCCCCAAGAATGAGCTACAGAAGTTGGAGGTTGAACTATCCAACCATGTGATGAAGGGGGCTGATCACATAGGTTACACTACTCGTTATCACGAGTTAGTTGCCTTGGTACCTGACATGGTACCAACGTTGGAGAAAAGAATAGACAGATATGTGGGTGGACTTCCCGCCTGCATTCAGGGCATGGTTGTCTCAGCCAACCCTACTACTGTTGAATCTGCGGTGAGATTGTCTGGGAAACTCACTGATCTCATGGTAGCCTCTGGAGTCTTAAAGAAGGAGGCTGAACCCAGCAAAAACAAAGCAGAGGCTTCAAAGAAAGCCCACCACCACCAGAAGAAGAAACAGAAGACCATCAAGAACTACACGGTAGCCACACCTCTTCAACAAGTAGCAGCAGCACCACAGAACCCCAACCGCAAACCTTACACTGGCACGTTTCCTTTGTGTGCCAAGTGTCAGTATCATCATGCTGCTAACACTCCCTGCAAGCATTGCACGGGATATGGAAGAAAGGGCCATTGGGTCCAGTACTGCCGGGTGACACCTAACCAAGTAGTCAACAATGCTGCATTGGCTCTCCCTCCACCAGCTAATCAGAACCATGGTGGATGCTACAACTGTGGTGAACAAGGCCACTTTGCGAAGAACTGCCCGAAGAAGGCACAACCAGCAGTTCAAGCACCCCGTGGATGAGCCTTTGCCATTGGAGCACCAGCTGCACGCCAGGACCCAAATGTGGTCACTGGTACGTTTCTCTTACATGACTTTTATGCATCTGTTCTATTTGATACTGGTGCGGATCAGAGTTTTATCTCTACCGACTTTGCATGCCAACTAGATTCCATAGAGGAACAGTTAGACTCCCCTTACATTATAGAAGTAGCTAACGGGAAACAGATCACAGTTAGTACAGTTTATAGGAACTGCCCATTGACACTAAATGATTATACATTTACCATCGATTTGATACCGATGGAGCTGGGTAGTTTCGATATCATTGTTGGAATGGATTGGCTTTCGTCTCATCGAGTGGAGGTCATCTGCTCTGAAAAGCTGCTTCGAATTCCATTGCCGAGTGATCGTGTATTGGAAGTGAAAGGGGATCAAGCAAAACGAAGTGTCAAAATCATCTCTTGCATAAAGGTGCATAAGTGTCTACAGAAGCAGTGCATAGCTTTTCTGGCTCATGTGGTGGAAAAAGAGAAAGACAAGAAGAAGATTCAAGATGTACCGGTAGTGAAAGAATATCCTGAAGTATTCCCTGAAGATCTGCCAGGTTTGCCACCTGTGCGACCGGTAGAGTTTCGTATTGACTTAATTCCTGGAGCAACTCCAGTTGCTAAATCTCCCTACAGGTTAGCACCTTCAGAGATGCAGGAATTGTCTAATCAATTACAGGAGTTACTTGACAAGGGATTTATCAGGCCGAGCTACTCACCTTGGGGAGCTCCGGTCTTGTTCGTGAAGAAGAAAGACGGATCGTTCAGAATGTGCATAGATTACAGAGAGCTGAACAAACTAACCATCAAGAATCGGTATCCATTGCTGAGGATTGATGATTTGTTTGACCAACTGCAAGGAGCTCAATATTTCTCAAAGATTGACTTGCGGTCTGGATATCATCAGCTGAGAGTTTAAAATGAAGACGTACCAAAAACGGCCTTCCGAACCAGATATGGGCACTATGAATTTTTGGTGATGCCCTTCGGATTGACAAATGCACCTGCGGTTTTCATGGACCTCATGAACCGAGTGTGCAAGCCGTACTTGGATCAGTTTGTCATTGTCTTTATTGATGACATACTGATTTATTCCAAGACCAAAACAGAACATGAGCGACACCATAAAAAGATCTTGGAGCTGTTGAAGAAAGAGCAACTCTACGCTAAATTCTCTAAGTGTGAATTCTGGCTAAGAGAAGTTCAATTTCTGGGTCATGTAGTCAACAGCGAGGGAATTCATGTAGATCCTGCCAAGATCGAGGCGATAAAGAATTGGGACACTCCGAAGTCACCGACGGAGATACGGTCTTTTCTGGGATTGGCATGTTATTATAGAAGGTTCATCTCGAATTTTTCTAAGATAGCTCTACCACTCACTAAGTTAACCCAGAAAAGTGAACCGTTTGTCTGGGAGCAGAAACAGGAAGATGCTTTTCAGACATTGAAACAGAAACTATCAATCCTATCTCTCCCAGAGGGCTGTGATGACTTTGTTGTGTACTGTGATGCTTCCCATCAGGGACTTGGTTGCGTGTTAATGCAACGGGACAAAGTTATAGCCTATGCATCAAGACAGTTAAAGGTTCATGAGAAGAACTACACTACTCATGATCTTGAACTAGGAGCTGTAATCTTCGCACTGAAGATTTGGAGACATTATTTATATGGCACCAAGTGTACCATATTCACTGATCACAAGAGTCTGCAACACATCTTTGATCAGAAGGAGCTCAACATGCGACAACGCCGTTGGGTTGAACTTCTGAATGATTATGATTGTGTAATTAAGTATCATCCGGAAAGGCGAACGTTGTAGCTGATGCCTTGAGCCGGAAAGAACGGGTCAAACCCCTACGTGTTGGAGCAATGGGGATAACCGTGCAGACCAGTTTAAGTGACAAGATTATCCAAGCACAACAAGAAGCACTTGACCGAGGCAATTTGAAGAAGGAACTTGATTGCGGAGCGGAGAAACAGTTTAACACGAAGCCTGACGGAATCATCTACTATAAGGATCGAGTATGGATTCCTGCGGTAGATGAATTGAGAAAACTTATCTTCGATGAAGCACACAAGACTAAATACTCTGTTCATCCAGGCGCTGATAAAATGTACCAAGACTTGCGTGGATTTTATTGGTGGCCTGGAATGAAGAAAGACATAGCCGAATATGTCGGTCAATGTCTAACGTCTGCAAAGGTAAAGGTGGAACACTAGAGACAGTCTGGTTTACTGGAACAGCCTGAAATTCCGCTCTGGAAGTGGGAACAAATAGCTATGGATTTCATTACCAAGCTACCCCGCACTTCCAGTGGTCATGATACAATTTGGGTGATCATTGATCGTTTAACCAAATCTGCTCATTTCTTGCCCATGCGTGAGAACTTCACCATGGATAAACTGGCAAGATTATACATCAACGAGATAGTGGTACGCCACGGTGTGCCATTGTCTATTATTTCTGATCGAGACAGCAGATTCACATCAAGATTCTGGCAATCTTTACAGAAATCTCTAGGGACACAGTTAAATCTGAGTACAGCTTACCACCCACAAACGGATGGTCAAAACGAACGTACTATTCAAACCCTAGAGGACATGTTGAGAACATGTGTATTGGACTTCGGTGGGAACTGGGACTCCCATTTGCCACTGATCGAGTTCTCCTACAATAATAGTTATCACTGCAGTATCGGATGTGCACCATTCGAGGCTCTTTATGGCCGGAAATGTCGATCACCGATCTGTTGGACTGAAGTTGGAGACAATCGCATAACGGGGCCAGAACTCATTCAAGAAACCACTGACAAGATAGCTCAGATTCAAAGAAGAGTACAAGCAACAAGAAGTAGACAAAAGAGCTACGCCGACAAACGGCGCAAGCTGTTGGAATTCCAAGTGGGAGACCGTGTAATGTTGAAGGTATCCCCATGGAAAGTCTTTGTACGCTTTGGAACAAAAGGCAAATTAGCACCACTATAAGTGGGACCGTTCGAGATCATTGAACGAATTGGTCCTGTGGCGTATAGACTGAGATTACCTGATGAACTCAGTGGTGTGCATGACGTGTTTCACGTCTCAAACCTAAAGAAATGCCTTGCTGACGAGTCTCTCGTCATTCCAATTGAAGAAATTCAAGTCGATGAACAGTTACACTTTATTGAGGAACCTTTGGAGATTATGGATCGCAAGGTTAAACAACTGAGGCGAAGCCGTATCCCCATTGTAAAGGTTCGATGGAGTTCAAGACGTGGACCCGAGTTTACTTCGGAACGCGAAGATCACATGAAGTCAAAGTATCCCCAACTGTTTGAAGAGGAAGCTGTACCCGATAACAACTCTTAAATTTCGGGACGAAATTTCTCTAACAAGGGGAGACTGTAACATCAGTGCCGGAACCGTCACCGGAACAGTGATCTCTACAGTAAAACGAACAGTAACCAGGTACAAACTATATTTGTTTCATTGTTTATCATATTCATTTTATGTTTCATTGTAATTTCATGTCATTAACGAACAGATTCAGATTCAGATTCAATTTAGAAAAACAAGTTCAGAACTATGGTTCGTCAGTCAGATAATTATCTGGCATCACAGAACCATCATGTGATTAGGTGTTAGGATCTTATTATGTATAAACGTATGTGAGGCTTTACAGAACAAAACAACACGGATGTCGTTACGTGAATGCTAAACCGACGGATTATTCGTATAAGTGACGATCTGTACGAATAAATCTGAAAGTTTAACGTTCTGAATGATATCCGATAATTAGAGAACAATATTGAAAAGTATAGTTATCGCTGTGTTCGTACGAGTGACGATTCGAATGAATAAGCGCGACGACCGTACGATTCGATTGTAAACCGTAAATTTAATATTTCTGAAAATTTAAAATAAATAGAAGATAATTAGTTAATTTATTAGGAATCACAACCTAAAATAATTTAGAAAACCTTATTTTAAGAGATCGTAATGTTTCGTTACTAGAAAAACCGAAACCGACGCGTACGCGAGAAACCGAGTAAAACCGAACGAACCCGAACATACCCGAACGTTTAAAAACCGTAAAAAGATCTTGAATACCATTTAACCTTCACAAAAATCATTCTCTCTCTCTCTACCTTTCCTCTCACTAAAACACTTAGATCTTGCTCAAATGTGCACCAAATTGGGTGTTCTTGGTGTCCAAACGACCGTAGAAACGCGTAGAACATGAAGAGAAGAAGAAATGGAGCTCTGAAAATGTTATCCTTTGTATAATCTAAAAATGACCACTTTAGACACCCGAAATGACAACCTTAACCTCACCAACAACCACCTAAACTATCCAGCCAAGTACGCTTATATATAGGGCATACGTAGGGGGACAAGCCCCCAGCCGACATCCCACCACATACCGGACCACATAGAATATTTTTGTTAATGATAATTAAGCGTTCCATTTCTCACCGTCGACAAAATAGATTTTGAGTTCCACAAATTGAAATTCTATCGATTTCCTGAGTTCATCACACATTTATGATCACCCATGGTATTTGTAGAAACATGATAATGAATGTTTAATTATGTAACACCTCGACCGATGACGGAAACGCCGGGATGCCACGAGGGATGTGTAGATTGTTCATAAGCTCGTGGGCATCTAATTAAATCATCACATATCAATTAATCAACCAAATTAATTACATCAAAAATCATGTTCATCATGAGCTATTTACATCAATTACACAAAAGATTTAGCTAAACTAACTAAACTCTAGTCTCCAGAATTTCAGTTATTTTAGCTAAGTCCAAGACCCTACGTGTGACAACTGGTACCTGAACTGTGTACTTTCAACAGTAACTATGTGTAAATACATGTTTGTGAACAGTACTTGTATTAACAGAATTCAAAATACAAGAAACAGTTGTACGTATTTATTGTGTAAACTTAAATACCGTAAGTAAAACACTCATTTGAAACAATAGTGGTTAGTATTTAGGTGAGAACCTAAGTACAGTTAACACAACAAATCATGAGAAACAACAGTGTTCAAACAAATAACAAGAACAAATCGGTTGCGATCTGATATCCATAAATGACAGGAATCAGATGGCCGACAAATTAGTGTGAAAACAATGTGATAACAGGATGTTTAGTTGAGTCCGACAGTGAGGAAATACAATTTAAAACAATGTGCAGTGTTGTTTCAGAATAGCGAACTGACAGTGTGTTTGCGTGGGTGACGATTCAAACGAATACACGCGATGGTGAAGCTTTCTGACGAAACGAAAACGAAATACGACCCGAACGATATTAATTTAAGAAAAAATAAAATATTTAATATTTTACAATTTTGAAACTCATCAAAAATAATTAAAATCATTCTTTTATTTTAAACACGTAAATTGCGCGTTACGTTCCGGAAACGCGACGAAAACGCGAACTGAGCAACCGAAACGAACCCGAATACCCCCGGGGTATAAAAAAACCAAATGAGGTGTATTTCCCTCATTTCCAATCAGCAACTCTCTCTCTACAACACATTCCCGCACCCTCTCTCTCTCTAGAATAATCCCTCTTCTAATCACGATAACTCACTCGTTTCTTGACGGATTTGGGTGTTCTTGGTGTCCACACGAAGCTCTCAATGTACTCTACCTAGAAGTACAGAAGATCTGAAGGTTTACGCACTGAAAATCGAGGTATAAGCTAAGGAAATTCCTGAAAACTAGGGTCTTATGAGTCTTGTTCGACACACCCATGTAACCGGCTAAACTCTTGCTGTTTCTAACCACACACCCTCGAAAACACCTCCTGGTGCAATCACGACATGGGAGCAACACTGTGGCAACATTTGAATTCGGGATAAAATGATGATGACGAAGGACGTGGAACACAGGTTCGTGGGACATTAACGCAGGCGAACCCGGACCTCACAGCCGAACTACCATGGTCGGCGAACCATCGGGAGGTAACCGAACCTGCTGGACCACGAACCCACGAGCTGCGAACCTCCTTCCATCATCAGCCGAACCTATGAGTGTTTGTTGTTCACAAAGCATGTGATCCGAACCTTGATGGCGAACCCTGGCTGACCACGAACCCATGTGCACGAACCCACGACCTCACGAACCTGAGGACCGGAGAACCATCAGTAGGCGAACCTCTATACCATTGTCGAACCTTCCTAGTTGCTGCGAATCATCATCAATCACCGAACCCTTGTGAAGCCCCTACTCAGCTGAACCTCTCCTAAACCCAAGGGCGAACCTTAGGGTTCGTGGGGTCTTGACCAGGGCTGAATTAACCAGCAAAACCATTTTGTTTTGAACGAACCCTATACAAAGCCAGGAAGGTTCGCTGACCAAGGACAGCTGATGTAAAATGTTCTTGAATCAACCCATCGCATTGCAACTCATAAATATATTTTGCCATTAAGTCTGGTCCGGCCCAAGTGCATACATAGGCCCAGCATCAATTGTTTGATCTGGATAACTAGTTCGGCCCTTACATCTTATTAGGCCCAAAATCCCCACGAGACCAAGTAGCCCAACCGGCCTATTTACATATGTTCGGCCCAGTAGCATACAACCAGCCAAAATTTTGCTCCTTGGCCCCCTACACGGCCCACTATGATTTCATCGATTCAAGGCCCATAACTTCGGCCCACCACCATTGATTTAACCCCGGGATTTAATTAGGCCGTGGCATACGCATTGGGTAATGTTAGGGGATTGAGCCTACTTAATTTGAAATATGAATTAATATCTAAAATTTAAATGGTTAGGTATGGTGGGCTTGATAAATTGTGAATCGAATAACTAGGACAAGATATAGAACCTTAAAACATACATCTACGTGGATTCTTGGATTGGGTTACAACTATCCAATATTTCAAGTAACTAATACATGATGCAAAAGTGGTGGAAATTCAAGAACAAATTAAGGTGAATGAGGCATAAAATCACTAACAAAGTACACAAACATAAATCTAACCGAGTTAAGTAGGCTGAAGACCTATAACAAGTACACAGGGCCAAATGATGACCAAGACCAAAGCTGATTAGCCAGCTTTAAGGGTTAACACAAACACACGCACAAACATGTACTTAAGGACAAATACTTATAAGATTACATACAATGTGAAATCAATACAGGATCGTAAAGACTACCGCAAGTATAATCAAGAGCGCGTGCATTTCTTGTTTTAAGCTAAGTCAACCACTTCCACAACAAGGTGAGTTCATATGCCCCTTTTCTTTAATCTTAACTGATTTTAAACTCTCGGGGCTGAGAAACATGCTTACTTTTATTTATTTAAAAGTTCTGCTTAACACATTGCTATTACTCTGATTTAGATAATATTAAACTGCTTATTATCGCTTATCATTGTATGAATGCTTGTATGATCATGATATGACAGAAACAATTAAGATGAATATGATAATATAATTTCATAACTCATCAACACAATAGAATAACATAGTTGTAAAATTATGTCTTACAACACTTAGTTATTCCTACATGAACAAACATTGGAATAATCACAGGCAAACATATGAATGTTATAAAGATAATATATATCTTTGTAATAACATTCAACACAAGAGTTAAGTAAGTGTAATAGGACAAGTCCATTTAACACTTAGCTTTACAACTCAACACATATTATAGGAGAACATGGAACAAGGAATGATAATCATGATAATATAACTTCATGATAACAACATCATTCACACAATAATTAACATAATGTAATAAGACAAGTTCTTATTCAACTTTGTTAATAACAATGAGAACATATCACATTGAGAATCATAACATTGAGGAACACACTTACAATTAATTACTATTGAATTGTTGTATTATATCATTTCAATCACGTGCCATTTGTTGATCATGTAAGCCCCTCTAAAATTCGCTGACCGGTTAGTTTGACGTGACTAAACCGACGATAGCATAGTGGTATTATAGGTTTGACAAACCTCCGGCGTGTAGGTCGGTATGTTATTCGTAATTTCATTGGCCGGTAACGTATGACCGGTAACAGGGCGACTGCAAGTCAGGTTCTGGGAAAGCGTCACATGGTGATATTAATCTGCAGGAATATTGTAATTAATCCAGCAAGATCCTATTGACTAGTAGGTTGAGAAATTGATCTTCTCTCATGTTCCACTACTGGTAATAGCTCTCGTTGAGGTCTATGGGAATACAAGGTGGTAGAGATAAATTGGAGTGCATTGTAATCTGATTATGTGAGGATCACAATGGACTCCCATTTAGGCTCTACGCACTTCAAGCTGAGAACAAATGACAATTGGTTAACTAACACTCTTAATATCTAAAAGTGATCAACAGTTAACCTCACAAGCAATAGAATAATACAAGGAACAGATTTAATTAATCTAAACTCCTTAACACATAAAGGGTTTATCAATACTTCGGGTTGATAATTAAACCCTCATATTATATTATTCTACATATGATACTACAGGTGAACCACAACTGGGGATAAACATGTAAACTGAGAATGGATATCTATAGTTATATTGCAAGTAGTGTGGAATTCTATTAGTTATGTGGTGGGATGTTGGCTAGGGCTTGTTCCCTTACATATGCCCTATATATAAGCATAACTAATAGGATGAGACATTGTTAGCAAATATAACTATGGAGATGCCATTGGGTGATTGGGTGAATCAATCAACATACAAGTACAAGAATAACATTGTGATTGTGCATGTGAATGAATCAAGGTTTTCAATTATCAAACTTATGAACTCACCAACCTAGTGTTGACTTTTCTTAAATGCATGTTTTCTCAGGTGACGAACAGGTTTAGTCGCCCACATTCAAGAACATAGCTAGTGGACTTTAGAGGACCTAGCTACATTTTGTGTGATCATACTTTTGGATGGCAAAACAATGAATCATCTTTTGTATATCTTGTACAGATACAAGATATAAACTTATTGATTCTTTTGGATAGATTTACTTGGTTAAATTATGAACGATACATTGTAATTTAATCTTGTAATTCAATATCATTGTTGTGTTAGCATTTCTCATTTATTTATCATGTTCTATGTAAAGAATCTGAACAATTTCGATTATCAAACGATATCGCGCCCCGAGAACTTTCCGCCCGACGGGAAAGTCGATCCAGCCCGTCGGCTCGGGGTGTAACAGATTGGTATCAGAGCCATGGTTATCGAGAAATATACGTCATATTACTTAAACGGTTTGGCCTATACTATAACCTAGGGACCCTCATGTAGATATCATATGACATAGGATTTTATTTGCATGTGTCTTCTGCATCTGATCACTGCACTAACTGAGATCTTTCGGTTATGATCAGAATGCCGCCGTGAAGACCACCACCCACTATACTGCCACCAACACCACAAGACTTGGCACCGCACTCATCTACACCTTCACCTGCAAACTCTCCTACACAACCACCACCTCCACCTCCGCCACCGCCTGCACATCAGCTGAATCCTTCTACCATTGCACTGGCCACATTGCTGACCAGTCAGCTGAGGGATGTGATTCCCGAAATGATGAACAGGATCAACAGCAACAACAGCAACAACGCTGCCAACTCATCTGGAGAAGGCAGCGGTAACACCAGACATCAACAGGACTATTCCTACAAGAACTTTGTAGGATGCAAGCCACCCAGTTTTAGTGGCAGTGAGGGTGCAGTCGGATTGATCCAATGGATCGAAAAGATGGAAACCACCCTTGATATCAGTGGCTGTCCTGATCAGCATAAGGTGAGATATGCTGCTGGTTCATTCAACAAGAGGGCGTTAACTTGGTGGAACGCTGAAGTTCAAACAAGGAGTAGAGATGAGGCTCTGTCCATGCCTTGGGATGACTTCAAGGCAATGCTGAGGGCAGAGTTTTGCCCAAGAAACGAACTGAAGAAGGTTGAGACGGAACTGCTCAACCTAGTCATGGTTGGTGCTGGGCATCTGGCCTACACCACAAGATTTCATGAGTTAGCTACATTGGCACCGAACGTGGTGCCAACACTGGAGAAGAGAATCGAACGGTATGTCGGTGGACTGCCGTCCTGCATTCAAGGGCATGTGATATCTGCCCATCCTACTACCATGGAGTTAGCTGTTACTCTGTCAGCATCTTTGCAGATATGATGGTTGCTTCTGGAGTATTTAAGAAGGATGCTGACTCAGCCAAGGCTGGGAGTTCAAGGAAGCCGGATAAGAGGTCGGCTAAGAAACAAAAAGTGGTCAAGAATTTCGCTGCGACCACTCAGACACCAATGCTTAACCAACCACCACCACTGCAGATCAGAAAGCCATACACTGGCACTGCACCTTTGTGCAACACTTGTC
This sequence comes from Mikania micrantha, assembly GCA_009363875.1. Lineage (NCBI taxonomy): Eukaryota > Viridiplantae > Streptophyta > Magnoliopsida > Asterales > Asteraceae > Mikania > Mikania micrantha. The sequence goes on from CM018685.1 coordinate 21,163,775, forward strand.
AGTATCATCATTTACCAAGCATCCAGTGCAGACACTGCACTAACTGTGGGAAGTTTGGTCATTTGGCATCCCAATGCAGGAGCCCGAGGGCTCAGAACAGAAACAACAATGCAACCACTACTGCTGCTGCTGATAACATGTCATGCTACACTTGTGGCGAACCTGGACACTTCTCGAAGGATTGTCCCAAGAGAGTGAAACCAATGGCTTAGGCACCAAGAGGACAAGCCTTTCAGATTGGAGCAGCTGCTGCACGACAAGACCCGAACGTGATCACGGGTACATTTCTCTTATCTGACTTCTATGCATCCATATTATTTGACACTGGTGCGGATCAGAGTTTTATCTCATCCGATTTTGCATGCCATCTTAATTATGTTGAGGAATTGTTAGACTCCCCTTACACTATTGAGATAGCAAACGAGAAACAGATCACAGTAGACACAATACTTAGGAATTGCCCACTAACACTTGGCGATCACACATTTTCCATCGATTTGATACCGATGGAGCTGGGCAGTTTCGACATCATCATCGGAATGGAGTGGCTATCTCTTAACCGAGTTGAGTTCATCTGTTCCGATAAAATACTACGCATTCCAGTGGAGAACAATGAGATTTTGGAGATTCGTGGAGACCAAGCGAAACGCAGTGTCAAGATAATATCGTGCATGAAGGCTCGCAAGTACCTAAGAAAACAATGTGTTGCATTCCTAGCTCATGTGATTGAGAAAGACAAGAAAGCAATCAAGATTCAAGATGTACCAGTGGTGAAAGACTATGCAGATGTGTTTCCGAATGATTTACCGGGACTACCACCCGAGAGATTGGTGCAGTTTCGAATCGACTTGATTCCGGGAGCGACTCCTGTAGCTAAGTCTCCTTATAGACTTGCACCATCAGAAATGCAGGAGTTGTCCAATCAATTACAAGAGCTACTAAGCTTTTCCCCGTGGGGAGCTCCGGTTCTTTTTGTTAAGAAAGAGGATGGAACTTTCAGGATGTGCATTGATTATGGAGAGCTCAACAAACTCACCATCAAGAATCGGTACCTGTTACCGAGGATTGATGATTTGTTTGATCAATTACAGGGAGCACAATACTTTTCAAAGATAGACCTCAGATCAGGTTATCTTCAGCTCCGGATTCAAGAGGAACACATACCAAAGACGGCATTTCGTACCCGATACGGTCACTACGAGTTCATGGTGATGCCATTCGGACTGACGAACGCACCGGCAGTGTTCATGGATTTGATGAACCGAGTGTGCAAGCTGTACTTAGATCAGTTTGTTATCGTCTTTATTGATGATATACTGATTTAATCAAACAACGAGAAGGAACACGAACAACACCTCAAAACAGTCTTGGAACTCCTGAAGGAGGAACGACTCTATTCCGAATTCTCCAAGTGTGAATTCTGGTTAAGAGAAGTTCAGTTCTTGGGTTACGTGATTAACAGTGATGGTATTCCTGTGGATCCTGCCAAGATTGAAGCAATCAAGAACTGGGATGTGCCTACAACACCGACGGAGATCACATCATTCTTGGGATTGGCAGGTTACTACAGGAGATTCATTTCGAATTTCTCTAAGATAGCCTTGCCTCTCACCAAACTCACACAGAAGACTGAACCTTTTGTGTGGACTCAGAAACAAAAAGAGGCATTCCAGACAGTGAAACAAAGATTGTGCAACGCTCCTATCTTAACACTCCCAGAAGGTAATGATGACTTTGTAGTATACTGTGATGCTTCCCATCAGGGACTCGGTTGTGTTTTGATGCAACGAGACAAAGTCATTGCTTATGTCTCAAGACAGCTGAAGATACACGAGAAGAATTACACAACACATGACTTAGAACTGGGAGCTGTTGTCTTTGCTTTAAAGATTTGGAGACACTACCTATATAGTACCAAATGCACCATCTTCACAGATCACAAGAGTTTACAGGACATATTTGATCAGAAGGAGCTTAACATGAGACAGAGACGTTGGTTTGAGCTCCTGAACGATTATGATTGTGTGATCAAATACCATCCGGGCAAAGCAAATGTTGTTGCAGATGCTTTGAGTCGGAAGGAAAGAGTCAAACCCTTGCGCATTCGAGCAATGGGAATGACCGTGCAAACAAGTTTAAAAGATCAAATTCTACAAGCACAACAAGATGCAGTGTCAAGAGACAATTTGAAACGCGAGCTCGATTGTGGAGCCGAGAAACATTTCAAGACAAAACAAGATGGGGTTATCTATTATCTAGAGTGTGTCTGGATTCCAGCAGTAGATGAACTCCGAACACTCATTCTTGGCGAGGCACACAAGACACGTAATTCAGTTCATCCTGGTGCCGATAAGATGTACCAAGATCTTAGGTCATTTTATTGGTGGTCGGGAATGTACAAAGATGTTGCCACTTATGTTGGCAAATGCATCACATGTGCCAAGGTCAAGGCTGAACACCAGAAACCATCGGGTTTGCTGGAACAACCAGAGATACCACAATGGAAGTGGGAACAAATAGCTATGGATTTCATTACCAAGCTACCCCGCACTTCCAGCGGACACGATTCGATTTGGGTCATCATTGATAGATTGACCAAGTCCGCACATTTCTTGCCGATCAGAGAAACTTACAAGATGGATAAACTAGCAAGACTCTACGTTGATGAAATATTAGTCAGGCACGGTGTGCCATTATCTATTATTTCAGACCGGGACAGTCGTTTTACTTCGCGGTTCTGGCAATCATTGCAACAATCCTTAGGGACAAGTGTAAACTTGAGCACCGCTTATCATCCACAAACAGATGGACAAAGCGAGCGGACCATTCAAATCCTAGAGGATGTGTTGAGGACATGCATCCTAGACTTCAGTGGAAGTTGGGATACACACTTACCACTCATTGAGTTCTCCTACAACAATAGCTACCACAGCAGCATTGGATGTGCTCCGTTCGAAGCACTATATGGTAGAAAGTGTCGGTCTCCAGTTTGTTGGACCGAAGTGGGAGACAATAGAATCACTGGGCCTGAACTTATTCAGGAAACTACTGATAAGATAGCCCAAATACAACAGAGACTACAAGCAACACGTAGCCGCCAAAAGAGTTACGCAGATAAACGGCGAAAGCATTTGGAATTCGATGTGGGTGACCGAGTCATGTTGAAAGTGTCCCCATGGAAAGGCGTAGTTCGTTTTGCGGCTAAGGGCAAGCTAGCACCAAAGTATGTCAAACCGTTTGAGATTACTCAACGCATAGGTCCTGTGGCGTACAGACTCAAACTTCCTAATGAGCTCAACGGAGTACACGATGTGTTTCATGTATCAAATCTCAAGAGGTGCTTAGCAGACGAAACATTGATCATATCGTTGGAAGAGACACAAGTTGATGAGCAAGTACATTTCATTGAAGAACCGGTAGAGATTATGGAACGTGAAGTCAAGAGACTGAAACGAAGCCGTATCCCTGTTGTAAAGGTTCGATGGAGCTCCAAGCATGGACCAGAATTTACCTGGGAGCACGAGGACAACATGAGAACAAAGTATCCCCATCTGTTCAAGAAGTAAAGCCCGACCTTTATGCTTAAATTTCGGGACGAAATTTCTTTAACAAGGGGAGACTGTGACAACTAGTACCTGACCGGCCGGCAAGTCCGTACGGTATGTGTACTTTCAATAGTAACTACGTGTAAATACATGTTTGTGAACAGTACTTGTATTAACAGAATTCAAAATACAAGAAACAGTTGTACATATTTATTTTGTAAACTTAAATACCGTAAGTACAACACTCATTTGAAACAATAGTTGTTAGTATTTAGGTGAAAACCTAAGTACAGTTAACACAACAAATCATGAGAAACAACAGTGTTCAAACAAATAACAAGAACAAATCGGTTGCGATCTGATATCCATAAATGACAGGAATCAGATGGCCGACAAATCAGTGTGAAAAAAATGTGATAACAGGATGTTTAGTTGAGTCTGACAGTGAGGAAATACAAATTAAAACAATGTGCAGTGTTGTTTCAGAATAGCGAACTAACATTGAATTTGCGTGGGTGACGATTCACACAAACATATCTATAAGTTTAACATTCTGAAATAATGACTGTAAAGTAGAAAACAAAAGTCAGAAAGCAAAACCATTGCCGTGTTCGTTCGGGTGACGATTCGAACGAATACGCGCGATGGTGACGCGTTCTGACGAAACGAAAACGAAATACGACCCGAACGATATTAAGTTAAGAAAAAATAAAATATTTAATATTTTACAATTTTGAAACTCATCAAAAATAATTAAAATCATTCTTTTATTTTAAAAACGTAAATTGCGCGTTACGTTCCGGAAACGCGAATCGAGCACCCGAAATGAACCCGAATACCCCCGGGGTATAAAAACACCAAATGAGGTGTATTTCCCTCATTTCCAATCAGCCACTCTCTCTCTACAACACATTCCCGCACCCTCCCTCTCTCTAGAATAATCCCTCTTCTAATCACGATAACTCACTCGTTTCTTGACGGATTTGGGTGTTCTTGGTGTCCACGCGAAGCTCTCAACGTACTATACCTAGAAGTACAGAAGATCTGAAGGTTTACCCACTGAAAATCGGGGTATGAGCTAAGGAAACTCGTGAAAACTAGGGTTTTATGAGTCTTGTTCGACACACCCATGTAACCGGCTAAACTCTTGCTGTTTCTAACCACACACCCTCGAAAACACCTCCTGGTGCAATCACGACATGGGAGCAACACTGTAACAACATTTGAATTCGGGAAAAAATGATGATGACGAAGGACGTGGAACACAGGTTCGTGGGACATTAACGCAGGCGAACCGGACCTCACAACCGAACCACCATGGTCGACGAACCATCGCCGAACCTGCTGGACCACGAACCCACGAGCTTCAAACCTCCTTCCATCATCAGCCGAACCTATGAGTGTTTGCTGTTCACAAAGGGTGTGATCCGAACCTTGATGGCGAACCCTGGCTGACCACGAACCCATGTCCACGAACCCACGACCTCACGAACCTAAGGACCGGCGAACCATCAGTAGGCGAACCTCTATACCATTGCCGAATCTTCCTAGTTGCTGCGAATCATCATCAATCACCGAACCCTTGTGAAGCCCCTACTCAGTCGAACCTCTCCTAAACCCAAGGGCGAACCTTTGGGTTAGCGGGGTCTTGACCAGGGCTGAATTAACCAGCCGTACCATTTTGTTTTGAACGAACCCTAGACAAAGCAAGGAAGGTTCACTGTAACATCTGTGCATATAGTTATAGCAGACATAAACAGTGTTAGTACAATGTGTATTTGATTCAGTATTTACAATAAGATTCAAGTGTTCATATTTGTGTTTGTGTGTTATAGGAATTCTTTAATTAGGAACATGTATGTATTTATTATTTACAATCAATTATGCTAGGCAAGAACAGTATCGTATTATATCGAAACAGTGGTGGGATGGCGTCAGATAAGGCAGGTAGCTGAACTCTGGGGTATGCCCTATATATAAACTGCGTTCGGTGTAATGGGATAGTGTTAGTGCGTAGTGTTTAGACGAATAGTATGACAAGCAAATTAATCAAACAAAATCGTAATGCGTAAGCGAGACTGAGTATAATTATGGGTCACGAACCATAACGATACGAATGTTGAACTTATAATTATGATTAAACGACAATAAATAAATAATACGATCGAAAAACGTACGCGATTGCGGGTGTACACGTTAATGTATTTGTTTAACGATCTGACAACGAACGAAGAGTAAAAATAAGTGAAATATTTTATTTTTACATTTTACAGTTTTGAAACTCATCAAAATGACGAGAATAATAACTATTTTATTTAAACCGCGTAAAACGCGCGTTACGTTCCGAAAACGCGAACCGAGCAACCGAAACGAACCCGAATATCACTCGTGGTATAAAAGCCTTGAAGAATGCTTTTCCCCTCATTAATTTCAGCCAAACCCTTTCTCTCTCTACAATTTTCGTCCTCCACCTTCTCACTAGAAAAACCAAGCTTCAAACGCGTGTATCTCCTTCGTTTCTTGACGGATTTAGGTGTTCTTGGCGTCCACGCGTAGCTCTTGACGAGTACTACACGGAAGTACAAAGGATCTGGAGTTTTACCCACGGAATCTCGAGGTATTTGAGCTTGAAACACTCAGAAAATAGGGTTTTTGTTTAATGTTGTTCGAATCTGATTCTTTGCCGATTCTAGACCATCACCACTATCTTAAACCTTCGGGAATCACTAGCTACATGACGCTTAGGTTTAGAACAGGTCGACACAATGGAAATGATGATGCTGGTGCAACAGGTTCGGGAGAGGGCATGGGAGCCGAACCCTTTGGCCACGAGCCTTTTTGATTTCGGGCGAACCATTGGGATAGGAACGAACCTGCATGGTTTGCTGAACCCTAGCAGAACCCTAAGGGGTTTCACGAATCTGTACCGAGCCTCCCATGCATGCCACGAACCCTGACGTGCCGAACCTATTTAGGTCTCTCGGCCGAACCCCTGCCAACCAATTTGATGCACCGAACTAACTTGCATGGCGGGAACCTTCCATGCAAAGGATATTGTCGAACCTTAAAACTGCCAGGACCGAACCCTTGCGAACCTAATACCCCACAAAACCCACGAACCTTGAATCATTATTCACGAACCTTCACTGAACCTTGCATGCAGCCCGGTTAGACGAACCTTTCATCACCCTTGCCGAACCCATGAGTGTAATGAACGAACCTTAGGGTTCGTTGACCTAAGGAAGGCCGAACCTTTGGTTGAAATCCATAGGGTTCGCTGGAATGGGATGCCAGGAAGATGACCATCGTTTAATACCCATGTATTGGGCCGGTATACACAAGAAACTGAGGACCAACATCTCGTTTAGCTCAATTTCATGTTGAAGTGGCCCACGGGAAGTCAACCGGCCCAATAACAATCGCATTGGCCACACATCCTAACCCTAGCTCAAATTTAAGTCGAATTGGCCCATAGGATTTCAATTTGGCTCATACTCATGCCCAAGGCCCAATAACCAATGCTTAGGCCCAATAGGAAGAGATTGGCCCATAGAATTATATCTCGGCCCAATCTTGGCCTTTTTACACATTAATTATGAAAGGATCTTATTCAGTTTAGGTTTAATTCAACCTAATTATGAGATCAAGTCATAATCACAAGGGTCTAAAACACTTTAACATATTTTCAAATTTCATGTTAAACAATGGTTATCAAATTTATCAACACTTGTTATTTTATGCATACAAGTTGTGCATAAAAGAACATGACACTTCTTTTTCATGAATCATGTATCAATCAAGTGACTCAAACCATGATACTCAAATTCACACAACATTCTTAAACTTGAGAACAAGTATTCAAGAGTTAATCAAGTTCAAGATAACGCAAGTCAATCAATGAATAAAAGTCTATACAATCATAAATCTTATATCTTATGTATGATTACAATGATATAGGAACCAGTTAGAGGTCTTGTTTGGTACTTGCTACTAGTTATAGTTCAGAGTCTACTGCAGACAAGTTGAGAACATTAGCCCCTCTTTTACTGATTTTCAACTGTTTTGGGGTGGAACACGTGATCAAACGCTCTTATTACAATCATATTTTATTATACAAGATGTATGCTATTTTACAATCATTACAGGTTCACTGTACTAATTCAACGGATTCAGCAACTCTTGTAAAGGATTTTAACAACTGTTAAATATTTTCTACTAAAAAGGTTTTATAAAGGTTCTTTAAACTGTTTTATATTAGTGTTTACACAAATGGTTTTATAAATGCTAAACACTTTTAAATAATGAAATTTATGAACTCTTTTACTATAAACTTATGTTTTCAATCAAGATGATATAATATAAACCTTGTTATTATGCAAGGAAACCATTCTCAGTATTCAATCAAGGGTTTCAAAAACAAGGTATTCAATCAGTAGTTTTCATGGTGGTATTCAATCAAAGGATTTTCAATTCATGGTAATCAACCAAGGTTTTCAAATCATGATAATCAAATAAGGCATTCAATCAATGGTTTCAAATCAAAGTATTCAAAAGCATGGTATTCATCGTTATAAACAAACTTATACAAACATCAAGTTATTTATTCTTTTAGCGTTAGTACTGGGTGATCACAACAAGGGAAAGCGAACACGTATTCTTTTAGCGTTAGTACTGGGTGATCACAACAAGGGAAAGCGGACACGTATTCTGTTAGTGTTAGTACTGGGTGATCACAACAAGGGAAAGCGGACACAATTGGGCAGACCAAATTCTGGAGTTAGCTTTTAAATTTGTTTTAAAAGCTAACTGCAGGATTGGTTATGTATGGTTATATCAATGTTGCTGACTAATTTTCAAACTCCAAACGTAGTTTGGGACTTGATTATATGTTGGTTTTCTAGCAAACAGTCTGATGACTGTTTGGACACGTTTTACAGACTTGATGTTAGTTTGGGTTGCAACCATCCATGTATTTTCATTCACCGTTTCATACATATGCCTTACATTGCAGTTTCATAATTATAAATGGTAAACCTATTGTTCTCATCAACTACTTTTGTAGTTGACAGTTACTTTTCTCGTGTTTCAGGTAATCAGGTTTAGATCATTCTCAAGGACAACTAAGGGGACCATTCTAAGATAGAACAAGATGAAGAAACAAGCTAGGATGGATTAGAAACACATTAAATCCTAATTGTTTAATTGTCTTGTTTGTGTCTTGTTTTGTGAACAATATTTTTGGGTCTGTAGTTGTCATTCTTTTGGTAGATAGATAGATTGTCTGTAACTAAACAATTGTCTAAACCTTATGAAACCTAGTAATGCATTGTGGTTGTTCTTATTCAATACTTGTGCATGATTCAACCATATCGTCACTGCGCCGTGGATTCCGCACGCGGCGCAGGGGGTGTGACAGGTTGGTATCAGAGCCAAGGTTGTAGAGAACTAGGAAAAACCCAATACTTAATGACCTAGACTATAACCTAAGCTATCCAATAGGACTAAGTGCTATAGGCTTGAGGATACTTAGGATCTAAGTAAACTTAAGTAAGCATTAAGTCTACATTAAGCTTTAAAGATCTTAGGGATACTTTCTAAGATTAGATATCGAGTCAAGGAATTTGAATCTGAATTATATAGTTTTAGAAACCGAATTAAATTTCTCAACACATATTCATTAAAGGATTTCAGAGGCAAGGATCTGTATTCTTAGTATCCTTGATCTGAAATTCTCAATCAGAGTTCATCACAGAATTTTAGAGGCAAAGATCTGTATTCTTAGTATCTTTGATCTGAAATTCTCATCATGTTATCATTATCATGTATTCATTATCATTAGGACTTCATAACTTAGAATCTGTGTAACAGTATTCATTAGTTGAAGTTCACACAAGGAGATCATTATATTCCATACTGTAAGTATGGGAAACCTAGGTTAATTAACCTAGGACACATATACTAAAACCTAAGGTCTGATTTTGAGTAAATCAAGAATCTCGGGTTAGACAATCATAATCATATTCATAGTTCAAGAGACAATCATGAATCAATCATAATCAATCAAGAGTTGGGATCATAGTTTCAAATACAAATGGCGGCCAAGCTCTGGCATACTGAAGTGGTGGTGGGATGTCAGCTGGGCAGGCAGTTTGCTTGACCCTACGTATGCCCTATATATAAGCTATCTTCAGTATGGCAGGGGGAATTCGGCATTCGTAATTGAAGTGAAGCTCCGGAAGCAACTGGAATCATTGAAAATTAGTCAAACAAATGAGATACAACCATTGTGTTAATCAACCTTATGTGAATCAATCATTGTATGTGAATCAATCAGGTGAACAATCATATTATGTAGTCTTAAGTGATTACATGCTTAGTACTTACTAACATAGGTTAACGAGGAAAATGTAGAGCACACATATGATTTAGTTCTACATGTTAACAATTGTTAGTAGGTGCACACATAATTCAATCATAATTCAATCATAGATTCAATCATAGTTAGTGATCAAAGAACATGGAATTCTTAATCAATGGTACATACTTGGAAATCAGTACAATCATGTTGCCAAATGCTAGCAAAGGCATGATCGTGGTATAAAGAAGCGGTGGTGGGCTGGCGACTGGGCTGGCAGTTTGCTTGACCCTTTTGTATGCCCTATATATAAGCTATCTTCGGTATATCGGGAAAGTGTCAGTGTGTAGGTTTGGTGGAGTGAAATCATGAGACATCATACATATTCACATGAGAAGTATGCTAATAAGTTAATTGCTTATACGTGTACCTGCTCATATTACAATTGAATGATAATATTAGTAGTATGGACATATTACTAACTTTATCATGTGAATTTAATTGTATCATTTCTCATTTCTGACCCACTTGTGGCTTCAATTCGTAGAATGCCTCCTCGACGTGACCCCAACGGCGAGGGTTCAACAAGTGGCAACGATGATGAGATCAACAAGATTGCCGGGCTATCTCATTGCATATGAGGGATGTCATTCCGGGTATGGTCACTGATATCACCCAAAATCTTCGGGGAAGTACCAGTGACTCAGCACACAACTCAAATGCCACTAACGCCGGAACTGCTAACTTCACTTATAAGCAGTTCAATGATGCTAAACCTCCTAAGTACTCTGGTACTGAGGGAGCTACTGGTCTACTTCAATGGCTGGAAAGCATTGAGGATATCCTAGACTTCACCGGATGTCCTGAAAACCTGAAAGTCAAGATGGCTTCAAGCGCTTTTCATAAGGGCGCACTCACCTGGTGGAATTCTGAGAAGAACACCAGAGGACAGGAAGTTGCTTTGGCTTTACCATGGGAGAATTTCAAGAAGGTACTGGTGGAACAGTTTTGTCCACTCCACGAACTGAAGAAACTTGAAGTTGAGATGTGGAACTTGGTACAGGACAGTGGCAAAAGCGCAAAATATACAACTCGCTTCCATGAGTTGTGTATTTTGGTGCCACATCTGGTTACTCCTTTATCCCGCAGGATAGAGAAGTACATTGAAGGCTTACCCCTAGTCATCAGGGGAACTGTTATGGGGAGTAACCCCACTACTCTAGAGGCGACGATTCATCTTGGCGCTACCCTTACTGAAGAATATGTCAAGGCGGGTGTACTCACTCATAAGGGGTAAAAGAGAGCACAGATTGAAGAAGGCAAGAAGCCTGAGCAGCACCAACCCAAGAAGAAGAAGCAGAAACAGAGGATGATCAAGAATTATGCAGCTTTGACTGCAGCTACACCTGTTCAAGCCACTCCTGTTACCGCCATGCCACAACCTGCTACGGCCAGAAAGCCTTATACTGGTCCGTTCCCACTTTGCACCAAATGCCAATACCATCACCTACCCACTATTCCATGCAGAAAATGTCTCAAGTATGGACGGATGGGACACTTGGCAGCTACATGTCGGGCTACTCATCTTAATGCTGCTACAACTACCACTGCTATTCCTGCTACTACTGGTGGAAGGGCTTGTTATAACTGTGGGGCAGAGGGACACTTCAGAAACCAGTGCCCAAAACTCAACACAGCCGCTACAAATGCTACTGCTCGTGCCTTTGTCATCGGAACTTCCGAAGCACTCGAGGACCCGGCAGTCATCATGGGTACATTTCTCATTAATGATCACTATGTTTCTATCATATTTGACACTGGTGCTGATAAAATTTTGTCTCTACTAATACTGCTTCCCTGTTTAATAAACAACCATCTATACTTGATGCTCCTTACACCGTAGAAGTAGCATATGGTAAAACCATATTAGTAAATTCAATAATTCGTGATGGTGAGTTAAGATTGAACGATCATCTTTTCCTTATCGATCTCATTCCTATGACACTCGAAAGCTTCGAAGTCGTACTAGGAATGGATTGGTTATCCAAAAACCGTGCCGAAATCGTATGTTCGGAGAAACTTATTCGAATTCCTCTACTATCCGGCGAAATGATGCAAGTTTATGGCGAGAAACCCTGCCGCGGATTGAAGATTGTATCGTGCATCAAGGCTAGGAAGTATCTGAAGAAGAAATACTTTGCGTTCCTGGCTCACGTGGTAGAGAAGAAACCTGAGAAGAAAGCAGTTGGAGACGTTCCGGTCATCAGAGATTATCCGGACGTATTCCCAGAAGACTTGCCTGGACTACCACCGATCAGACAAGTGGAGTTTAGAATCGATCTCGTCCCTAGAACAAACCCAGTGGCGAAGTCACCATATCGATTAGCACCGTCGGAGATGCAAGAACTGTCTAGTCAGCTTCAAGAACTTCTAGACAAAGGTTTCATAAGACCGAGTTTCTCTCCTTGGGGAGCTTCGGTTCTCTTTGTCAAGAAGAAAGATGGTTGATTTCGTATGTGCATTGATTACCGTGAGTTAAACAAGTTGACAGTTAAGAACAGATATCCTCTACCTAGGATCGATGATCTGTTTGATCAATTAAAGGGAGAGACTTGCTTTTCTAAAATTGATCTATGATCAGGGCATCATCAGTTACGAGTAAATGATGAGGATATACCAAAGACTGCGATTAGGACTCGATATGGACACTACGAGTTTGTGGTTATGCCATTTGGTCTGACCAATGCACCAGCAGTGTTCATGGACTTGATGAATCGAGTCTGCAGACCATATTTAGATCAGTTTGTTATCGTCTACATTGATGATATACTGATTTATTCCAAGACGGAGCAAGAACATGAGGATCACTTGAAGAAACTCTTAGAGCTACTAAGAGCGGAACAACTTTATCCTAAATTCTCAAAGTGTGAATTTTGGCTAAAAGAAGTTCACTTCTTAGGGCATGTCATTAACAAGGATGGGATACACGTAGATCCAGCGAAGATTGAAGCAATTAAGAACTGGACTACCCCATCTACTCCAATAGAGATTCGTTCATTTCTGGGTCTGGCAGGTTACTACAGAAGGTTCATCGCGAACTTTTCAAAGATCGCCTTGCCACTTACCACTTTGACTCAGAAAAGTCAAGCTTTTATTTGGGGGCAGAAACAAGAAGATGCATTCCAACTTCTTAAACAGAAGTTATGCAATTCCCCTATCCTTAGTCTTCCAGAGGGCAGTGATGATTTCATTGTCTACTGTGACGCTTCGAACCTTGGTCTCGGTTGTGTACTTATGCAGCGGGACAAGGTGATTGCATATGCTTCAAGACAACTTAAGGTTCACGAGAAGAATTATACTACTCACGACCTTGAGTTAGGGGCTGTGGTCTTTGCATTGAAGATTTGGAGGCACTACCTATATGGTACTAAATGTGTCATCTATACAGACCACAAGAGCCTGCAACATATCCTTAATCAGAAAGAACTCAACATGAGACAACGGCGATGGGTTGAGCTTCTAACTGATTATGACTGTGAGATTCGTTACCATCCGGGTAAAGCCAATGTGGTGGCGGATGCTCTTAGTCGTAAGGAACCAGTCAAGCCAATTCGTGTAAGAGCCATGGAGATCAACACACATCCAAACTTGAAGGATCTGATACGTATTGCACAACAACAAGTAGTAACAGACAATCAACTTAAGGCAGACTTAGACTGCGGAATTAAGAAGAAATTGAACCTCGATCTGACGGGGTGTTATATCTCAACGGCCGCATCTGGATTCCAAAGTCGGAAGAATTGCGCACACTCATCTGTGATGTGGCACATAAGTCGCGATACTCAGTTCATCCTGGAGCCGATAAGATGCACCAAGATTTACGGGCATCTTACTAGTGGCCGAGAATGAAGAATGACAAAGCACTGTACGTGGGGAAATGTCTTACATGTTCCAAAGTCAAAGCAAAACATCAAAAGCCTTCGGGACTTCTGCAGCAACCTGAAATTCCTCAATGGAAATGGGAACAGATTTCGGTGGATTTCATAACTAAGTTGCCGAGAACTCCGCGAGGTTACGATTCGATTTGGGTGATCGTTGATCGACTCACTAAATCTGCTCATTTTCTCCCGATCCGAGAGGATTACAAGATGGAGAAGTTAGCTACCTTGTACATGAACGAAATCATTGCTCGTCATGGTACTCCAACATCAATCATTTCTGATCGTGATAGTCGTTTCACTTCTCGCTTTTGGCAAACATTGCAAAAGGCTTTGGGAACCCGTGTTAATCTTAGCACGGCATATCATATCCCCAAACCGATGGCCAAAGCGAAAGGACTATCCAAACACTCGAGGACATGCTTCTTTCTTGTGTGAATGACTTCGGTGGGAGTTGGGAAACTCATCTTCCACTCATCGAATTTTCGTACAACAACAGTTACCATACAAGCATTCAATGTGCACCATTCAAAGCTTTATATGGTAGGAAGTGCCGATCACCGGTCTGTTGGACCGAGGTTGGTGACTCACAGGTCGTAGGACCTGAACTTATTCAAGAAACAACCGACAAAATCACAATCATTCAATCAAGGCTTAAGGCCGCAAGAGATCGACAAAAGAGTTATGCCGATCGACGTCGGAAACCACTTGAGTTTCAAGTAGGTGACCGAGTCTTACTTAAGGTTTCTCCCTGGAAAGGCGTTGTCCGATTCGGGAAGAAAGGGAAACTTGCACCAAGGTACGTTGGACCTTTTGAGATCCTGGAAAGGATTGGTCCCATAGCCTACAAACTCAAACTTCCAGTGGAGCTAAGCAATGTTCACGATACATTTCATGTATCGAATCTTAAGAAATGCTTGGCAGATCATGATGTTCAGATTCCACTGGAAGACATTCAGATTCAAAACAACATGCAATCCGTAGAACGTCCGGTTGAAATCATGGATCATGGAGTCAAGAAACTTAAACATAGCCGCATCCCGATCGTAAAGGTACGATGGGAGGGCAAACGTGGTGCTGAGTTCACCTGGGAACGTGAAGACCAGATGAAGCTTAAGTACCCTCATCTTTTTACAGTACCTTCGGCTAGTTAATTTCGGGACGAAATTCCCTTAACTAGGGGAGACTGTAACATCTGTGCATATAGTCATAGCAGTCATAAACAATGCTAGTACAATGTGTATTTGATTCAGTATTTACAGTAAGATTCAAGTGTTCATATTTGTGTTTGTGTGTTATAGGAATTCTTTAATTAGGAACAAGTATGTATTTATTATTTACAGTCGATTATGCTAGGCAAGAACAGTATCGTATTATATCGAAACAGTGGTGGGATGACGTCAGATAAGGCAGGTGGTTGAACTCTGGGGTATGCCCTATATATAAACTGCGTTCGGTGTAATGGGATAGTGTTTAGACGAATAGTATGACAAGCAAATTAAACAAACAAAATCGTAATGCGTAAGCGAGACTGAGTATAATTATGGGTGACGATCCATAACGATACGAATGTTGAACTTATAATTATGATTAAACGACAATAAATAAATAATACGATCGATAAACGTACGCGATTGCGGGTATACACGTAATTGTATTTGTTTAACGATTTGACAACGAACGAAGAGTAAAAATAAGTGAAATATTTTATTTTTACATTTTACAATTTTGAAACTCATCAAAAAGACGAGAATAATAACTATTTTATTTAAACCGCATAAAACGCGCGTTACGTTCCGAAAACGCGAACCGAGCAACCGAAACGAACCCGAATATCACTCGTGGTATAAAAGCCTTGAAGAAGGCTTTTCCCCTCATTAATTTCAGCCAAAACCTTTCTCTCTCTACAATTTTCGTCCTCCACCTTCTCACTAGAACAACCAAGCTTCAAACACGCGTATCTCCTTCGTTTCTTGACGGATTTAGGTGTTCTTGGCGTCCACGCGTAGCTCTCGACGAGTACTACACGGAAGTACAAAGGATCTGGAGTTTTACCCACGGAATCTCGAGGTATTTGAGCTTGAAACACTCAGAAAATAGGGTTTTTGTTTAATGTTGTTCGAATCTGATTCTTGGCCGATTCTAGACCATCACCACGATCTTAAACCTTCGGGAATCACTAGCTACATGATGCTTAGGTTTAGAACAGGTAGACACAATGGAAATGATGATGCTGGTGCGACAGGTTCGGGAGAGGGCATGGGAGCCGAACCCTTTGGCCATGAGCCTTTTTGATTTCGGGCGAACCATTGGGATAGGAACGAACCTGCATGGTTCGCTGAACCCTAGCCGAACCCTAAGGGGTTTCACGAACCTGTACCGAGCCTCCCATGCATGCCACGAACCCTGACGTGCCGAACCTATTTAGGTCTCTCGGCCGAACCCCTGCGAACCAATTTGATGCACCGAACTAACTTGCATGGCGCGAACCTTCCATGCAAAGGATATTGTCGAACCTTAAAACTGCCAGGACCGAAACCTTGCGAACCTAATACCCCACAAAACCCACGAACCTTGAATCATTATTCACGAACCTTCACTGAACCTTGCATGCAGCCCGGTTAGACGAACCTTTCATCACCCTTGCCGAACCCATGAGTGTAATGAACGAACCTTAGGGTTCGTTGACCTAAGGAAGGCCGAACCTTTGGTTGAAATCCATAGGGTTCGCTGGAATGGGATGCCAGGAAGACGACCATCGTTTAATACCCATGTATTGGGCCGGTATACACAAGAAACTGAGGACCAACATCTCGTTTAGCTCAATTTCATGTTGAAGTGGCCCACGGGAAGTCAACCGGCCCAATAACAATCGCATTGACCCACACATCCTAACCCTAGCTCAAATTTAAGTTGAATTGGCCCATAGGATTTCAATTTGGCTCATACTCATGCCCAAGGCCCAATAACCAATGCTTAGGCCCAATAGGAAAAGATTGGCCCATAGAATTATATCTCGGCCCAATCTTGGCCTTTTTACACATTAATTATGAAAGGATCTTATTCGGTTTAGGTTTAATTCAACCTAATTATGAGATCAAGTCATAATCACAAGGGTCTAAAACACTTTAACATATTTTCAAATTTCATGTTAAACAATGGTTATCAAATTTATCAACACTTGTTATTTTATGCATACAAGTTGTGCATAAAAGAACATGACACTTCTTTTTCATGAATCATGTATCAATCAAGTGACTCAAACCATGATACTCAAATTCACACAACATTCTTACACTTGAGAACAAGTATTCAAGAGTTAATCAAGTTCAAGATAACGCAAGTCAATCAATGAATCAAAGTCTATACAATCATAAATCTTATATCTTATGTATGATTACAATGATATAGGAACCAGTTAGAGGTCTTGTTTGCTACTTGCTACTTGTTATAGTTCAGAGTCTACTGCAGACATGTGAGAACATTAGCCCCTCTTTTACCGATTTTCAACTGTTTTGGGGTGGAACACGTGATCAAACGCTCTTATTACAATCATATTTCATTATACAAGATGTATGGTCTTTTACAATCATTACAGGTTCACTGTACTAATTCAACGGATTCAGCAACTCTTGTAAAGGATTTTAACAACTGTTAAATATTTCTACTAAAAAGGTTTTATAAAGGTTCTTTAAACTGTTTTATATTAGTGTTCACACAAATGGTTTTACAAATGTTAAACACTTTTAAATAATGAAATTTATGAACTCTTTTACTATAAACTTATGTTTTCAATCAAGATGATATAATATAAACCTTGTTATTATGCAAGGAAACCATTCTCAGTATTCAATCAAGGGTTTCAAAAACAAGGTATTCAATCAGTAGTTTTCATGGTGGTATTCAATCAAAGGATTTTCAATTCATGGTAATCAACCAAGGTTTTCAAATCATGATAATCAAATAAGGCATTCAATCAATGGTTTCAAATCAAAGTATTCAAAAGCATGGTGTTCATCGTTATAAACAAACTTATACAAACATCAAGTTACTTATTCTTTTAGCGTTAGTACTGGGTGATCACAACAAGGGAAAGCGGACACGTATTCTGTTAGCGTTAGTACTTGGTGATCACAACAAGGGAAAGCGGACACGTATTCTTTTAGCGTTAGTACTGGGTGCTCACAACAATGGAAAGCGGACACAATTGGGCAGACCAAATTCTGGAGTTAGCTTTTAAATTTGTTTTAAAAGCGAACTACAGGATTGGTTGCGTATGGTTATATCAATGTTGCTGACTAATTTTCTAACTCCAAACGTAGTTTGGGACTTGATTATATGTTGGTTTTCTAGCAAACAGTCTGATGACTGTTTGGACACGTTTTACAGACTTGATGTTAGTTTGGGTTGCAACCATCCATATATTTTCATTCACTGTTTCATACATATGCCTTACATTGCAGTTTCATAATTATAAATGTTAAACCTATTGTTCTCACCAACTACTTTTGTAGTTGACAGTTAATTTTCACGTGTTTCCGGTAATCAGGTTTAGATCATTCTCTAGGACAACTAAGGGGACCATTCTAAGATAGAACAAGATGAAGAAACAAGCTAGGATGGATTAGAAACACATTAAATCCTAATTGTTTAATTTTCTTGTTTGTGTCTTATTTTGTGAACAATATTTTTGGGTCTGTAGTTGTCATTCTTTTGGTAGATAGATAGATTCGCTGACCAAGGACAACTGATGTAAAATGTTCTTGAATCAACCCATTGCATTGCAACTCATAAATATATTTTTCCATTAAGTCTGGTCCGGCCCAAGTGCAAACATAG
This sequence comes from Mikania micrantha, assembly GCA_009363875.1. Classification (NCBI taxonomy): domain Eukaryota; kingdom Viridiplantae; phylum Streptophyta; class Magnoliopsida; order Asterales; family Asteraceae; genus Mikania; species Mikania micrantha. The sequence goes on from CM018685.1 coordinate 21,182,452, forward strand.
GCCCAGCATCAATTGTTTGATCTGGATAACTAGTTCAGCCCTTACATCTTATGTTCAACTGGCCTATTTACATATGTTCAGCCTAACTGGCCTATTTACATATGTTTGGCCTAGTAGCATACAACTGGCCTATTTACATATGTTCGGCCTAGTAGCATACAACCAACCAAAATTTTGCTCCTTGGCCCACTACACGGCCCACTATGATTTCATAGATTCGAGGCCCATAACTTCGGCCCACCACCATTGATTTAACCCCGGGATTTAATAGGGATGTGGCATACACATTTGGTCATGTTATGGGACTGAGCCTACTTAATTTGAAATATGAATTAATATCTAAAATTTAAATGGTTAGGTATGGTGGGCTTGATAAATTGTGAATCGAATAACTAGGAGAAGATATAGAACCTTAAAACATACATCTACGTGTATTCTTGGATTGGGTTACAAATATCCAATATTTCAAGTAACTAATACATGATGCAAAAGTGGTGGAAATTCAAGAACAAATTAAGGTGAATGAGGCATAAAATCACTAACAAAGTACACAAACATAAATCAAACCAAGTTAAGTAGGCTGAAGACCTATAATAGGTACACAGGGCCAAATGATGACCAAGACCAAAGCTGATTAGCCAACTTTAAGGGTTAACACAAACACACGCACAAACATGTACTTAAGGACAAATACTTATAAGATTACATACAATGTGAAATCAATACAGGATCACAAAGACTACCTCAAGTATAATCAAGAGCGCGTGCATTTCTTGTTTTAAGCTAAGTCAACCACTTCCACAACAAGGTGAGTTCATATGCCCCTTTTCTTTAATCTTAACTGATTTTAAACTCTCGGGGCTGAGAAACATGCTTACTTTTATTTATTTAAAATTTATGCTTAACACATTGCTATTACTCTGATTTAGATAATATTAAACTGCTTATTATCGCTTATCATTGTATGCATGCTTGTATGATCATGAGATGATAGAAACAATTAAGATGAATATGATAATATAATTTCATAACTCATCAACACAATAGAATAACATAGTTGTAAAATTATATCTTACAACACTTAGTTATTCGTACATGAACAAACATTGGAATAATCACAGGCAAACATATGAATGTTATAAAGATAATATATATCTTTGTAATAACATTCAACAGAAGAGTTAAGTAAGTGTAATAGGACAAGTCCTTTTAACACTTAGCTTTACAACTCAACACATATTACAGGAGAACATGGAACAAGGGATGATAATCATGATAATATAACTTCATGATAACAACATCATTCACACAATAATTAACATAATGTAATAAGAAAAGTTCTTATTCAACTTTGTTAATAACAATGAGAACATATCACATTGAGAATCATAACATTGAGGAACACACTTACAATTAATTACTATTTGTAACACCCCGACCGATGGCGGAAACGTCGGGATGCCACGAGGGATGTGTAGATTGTTCAAAAGCTCGTGGGCATCTAAATTAAATCATCACATATCAATCAACCCAAATAAATGTTTACACAAAAATAATGTTCATCATGAATTAAATACATCAATTACACAAAAGATTTAGCTAAACTAACTAAACTCTAATCGCCAGAATTTCAGTTAATTAGCTAAGTCCAAGAATCCTATGTGATGATGTCCAAAATAGAAGAGATCATCCTCCTCAACCTACTTGTCTTCATTACCTGAAACATGTAGAAAATCAAGTGTCAACTACAAAGTAGTTGGTGAGAAAATCATAAGTTTTTATGTATAAAAATGTTTATAAAAACGTTTATAAAAGTTGATAAATGGATTTATAAAAGTTTATAATTTCCCCGAGAATTTCCACATGTGCACCTGTAAGTTAGTTCAGTCCTGCCAAATCTCAACATAACACAACATCCAAACAAATCCAAGTAATCACATACACAATCATCACAAGTATTCAACCACGTATATTCAACTAATCTCATCAATTCAATAATCATCAACCATCACAATCATATCAATATAAGTTACCGTGGAGGACCTCAGTCAACTCAATCAACGATATTCCTATAAGTGTCAACACGTGCACCGCGGAGGACCGCAGTCAACTCAATCAACATTGGAGTCTCTGAGGAGGACGCTAGTCAACTCACCAACAGTAACTCAATCATCGCGGAGGACCTAAGTCAACTCGATAAACAATGACTCACGGATAAGTAATAATCCATCTCAACCAATAATCAATGATAATTCAATAATCTGAATATCATAATGATAAACCAGGTGTCACCCATGTGTTATCAAAATAATATTTTAAATATTGGTATACATGTTCCACCTCCGAGTTTAAAAACAAAACAGTTTAAAAAGGAGGTTATGAGAACTCACCTGAGTCCTTGGAATCAGCGTGTTCGTAAACTGCGCGCTCGCGTATTCAAATCAACTCAACTCAATCACCTGTAATTATCATGTGTTTCGTGTTCATAAGTATTTGTGTTTAATTAGTATTAAACCATTTATATTCTTTTGTCCCTTAGTTATTAGGTGCGCGAATTACTTAGGTTTTTCAACCTAAGTTATAATGATAAATCCTCAAGCTTCCTATCCTACTTGTGAGGGATTGATCTAGCTTTAGTTTGTTTAATCAACTAATTTACAGTCATTTTAGTGAAAGCATAAAAGTTATTCATGTCTTTTTGGTGGTAACTCTATTTCCACATGATAACCTTTACATGCATGCATGTATGTTTATTTGAAGTGCTCATTAACCAAGGTTGTTATATTGTATTCAGGTTTAAGGAAATCAACTCAATTCATTTTCATAATTGTCTAAGTTTAACAAATTCTCAAATTAATCCGTGTTCTTATTGCAAAAGATTTTTGTTTAAGTCATTCATGCATGCATGAGTGTATTTATATACTCACATTCCTTAGTTTAACCCTAGTTCTTAATTGCTTGGGCTCTACGCACCGAAAAGGCAGCGAACCTTTTGGCATAAGCCATAGGTTCGCCTAGACCTAGCACCAAGGCTCATCTAGGGTTGATTATACACATAGGTTCGCAGAAAACCAGGGTTCGGATAAAGTGTTTAAACTCCTCAACTGAAAAGTTCGTGACATTGGGGTTTCGTGGTACAACAATGTCCACCACACACACCACTTCGGCTAAGTCCAACAGAACCCCTAGGGTTTGGCTAGCTGTCAAAGTTCGGCGCCCTTGTAATGGTTCGACCATCAAAACCTAATCAACAAAGAAAGGTTCGCCTAAAAGGGAGGAGGGTTCGGCTCATTAGGGTTCGTGACCAAGACAAGGTTCGGTCATCTGGACTTACATGGCTAGGTTCGCCTAGCAGGTTTGTTCTCCACAGGTTCGCGGCCATGCTACTAGGTTCGCAAGGGTTCGGCTGGGAACAAGGAAGGGTTCGCCATGCATGGTTCGTTGCCGAGAGAGGTTCGTTAAAATCATGCAGCCAAAGGGTTCTTTGAGCTTGTGGGTTCGTCTACACCTAGGATTCGGCCAGACCACAAGAAAGTTCATCTATCAGGAAATGGTTCGCTGTACAGCAGGTTCGTGAGTCCCCTGGGTGGTCGTCGAAGGTTCGGCCACAATTCCAGGGTTCGGCCCTATGATGTGTCACGACCCACAGCCCCCATCATCTTGATCTTCGAGTTCTACACTATTGCAGGTCCATCTATGGTGCCCACAAACCCCAACAAGCCTCGTTTTAGGGTTTCTACATGTCGAAATCTTCTAATAACATGGTAATATAAACCGGTTCTATATCTAGCTGAAAACCGAAAATAAAACGAACTACATACCTTCAAATCGCGATCAATCACTGGATTTTCTTGTATCTCCTTGTTCTCCTTGATTCCCCGGTCGTTTAGGCTTCGAGATCTCGCGATTTTGTCAAGAAACGAGCGTGTAATCGTAGAGAGAAGTTGGGTGTTATGTGGGTGACGAAATTTTCTAAGTAGAGAGAGAGTGGAGGTTCTTTCAAATGAGGAAGAAGTCTAAAATGGTTTTTATAGTCCGGTCAATCCCCGCAGCTCGGTCTCGTTTTTATCGCGATAGAATAGTTAATTGTTCGGTTTTACTCGTTAAACATATTTAAAACGTAAAACATTTAAATGAATGAGTTTCGTTTTCAATTAAAATCGTTTAAATAAAAGGTCTCCGTTTATTTTCGTTAAATCAATTATTTAAATGAAACGTTGTGTTCGGTTTCGTTTTAAGTTGTGATTCCTAATAAACGTTTTTAACTTATTTTTATAAATTTAACATCGTTAAATATTATTTAAATATCTCGTCGAAACGCGTTACTTACGTACGTAGTTGCAAAGATCGTCACCTTTGCAAATCCAACGCTCGTATCGTATTTCGATTCGATTTACGATTTATGGAATATCGTTTCAGAATATTATTCTTAATAATTATATTCGTGTAAATCGTCATTCACACGAATACATTATTAAGTTAATATTTCTGAATTAATATTCGCGTTTAAATTATGTTCGTAACCTCACCATCGTGTAATTATTTTATCATTTCATTATCTTCAAATGTTAAAATTCCCAATCCCATACCGTTTCATATCAACATCCATAAACTGTGAACTGTAACTGCAATAAACTCTCTGGTCCTGTTTAGTTCGGTTTCAACTAAACTTCCCATGGTTTACGCGTATAATAATATGTTTTAAATATGTATACCAATAACAGTGATAATCATCATATAATTCATCATCATTAATAATAATAAATTCCAGATCGTAACAGTACAATCGTACAGATGTACGGAGGACCGGAAATACAGTGATGTTACAGTCTCCCCTAGTTAAAGGAATTTCGTCCCAAAATTCAACTTCGAGTGACCGTAGTGAATAAATGTGGGTACTTAAGCTTCATTTGATCTTCCCGCTCCCAGGTGAATTCTGGACCCCGCTTCGATTCCCAATGTACTTTGACAATTGGAATTTTACTGCGTTTGAGTTGTTTAACCTCACGATCCATTATCTCCACTGGTTTTTCAACAAAGTGCATGGTATCATCGATGCGAATGTCATCGAGTGGTACCTGAAGATCCTGTTCAGCTAAGCACTTTCTTAAGTTGGACACGTGAAACGTCGGGTGCACGTTACTAAGTTCAGGAGGAAGTTCCAACTTATAGGCAACCTTCCTGATTCGTTCAAGGAACTTAAAAGGGCCAACATATCGTGGAGCAAGCTTACCTTTCTTTCCAAAACGTACAACGCCCTTCCAAGGCGACACCTTAAGTAATACCATATCCCCAACTTCAAACTCTAAAGGTTTCCTTCATTTATCCGCGTAGCTCTTCTGTCGACTGCGAGCAGCTAACAGATTGTCGCGGATCTGGCGGATCTTATCAGTCGTTTCTTGAATAATCTCGGGACCAGTGATCTGCGATTCGCCAACCTCGGTCCAACAAATAGGTGACCGACAATTTCTACCATAAAGAGCTTCAAACGGCGCCATACCAATGCGCGCGTGATAACTGTTGTTATATGAGAACTCGACCAATGGTAAATGGCTATCCCAATTGCCACCGAAATCGATGACACAAGCTCTTAACATGTCTTCCAATGTTTGAATAGTTCGCTCCATTTGACCATCCGTTTGAGGATGATAAGCGGTGCTAAGATCTAACCTTGTTCCAAATGCTTCATGAAGTGATTCCCTAAATCGTGCCGTGAATCGAGCATCACGATTCGATATTATGCTTAAGGGAATACCATGTCGGCTAACGATCTCATCCATGTAGATACGAGCTAACTTCCGCACAGGGTACGTTTCGCGTATCGGTAAGAAATGAGCCGACTTGGTCAATCTATCCACTATCACCCAAATGTTATCTTTACCGTTTGTGGTTCATGGGAGTTTAGTAATGAAATCCATGGAGATATTCTCCCACTTCCACATTGGTATTTCTGGTTGTATTAGCAATGGTCGATGGTGTTCAGCCTTGACCTTAGCACAGTTAAGACACTTGGACACATACTCAGCAATATCCTTCTTCATTTCAGGCCACCAGTACAAGCCCCTAAGGTCTTGATACATCTTATCAGAACCCGGATGGATTGAATAACGAGACTTATGAGCTTCATCCATAATCACCATCCTAAGATCACCCCTGTTCGGTATCCACAACCGATTCAAATAATACATCAAACCATCATCTTTAGTTTCCAATAATATCTCAGCCCCGCAAGACATCTCATTTTTCAAGTTATCTTGAGCCAATGAGTGTTGTTGGGCTGTGAGAACAACATTACAGAGACTAGTGTGCACTCGGACACAATGAATCTGAACTTGACTTTTGCGACTAAGCGCATCTGCTACTACATTCGCTTTACCAGGATGGTAGAGAATTTCACAGTCATAATTGTTTAACAGTTCAACCCATCTCCGTTGTCTCATATTAAGTTCTTTCTGATTGAGAATATGTTGTAAACTCTTATGGTCAGTGAACACTACACACTTAGTGCCATAAAGATAATGTCTCCATATCTTCAAGGCAAACACGACTGCACCAAGTTCCAAGTCGTGTGTGGTGTAGTTCTTCTCGTGAATTTTCAGCTGTCTTGATGCATAGGCCACAACCTTCCCCCGTTGCATGAGAACACAACCGAGACCTAGGTTGGATGCATCACAATAGACCACAAAATCATTATTTCCATCAGGCAGTGTCAAAATAGGAGCATCACAAAGTTTCTGCTTCAAAGTCTGAAACGCCTCTTCTTGCTTTGGTCCCCACTCATAAGGCTTATTCTTCTGAGTCAAAGAAGTAAGAGGGACAGCAATCCTGGAGAAATTCGAAATAAACCACCGATAGTAACTGGCATGTCCAAGAAATGATCGAATTTCCGTCGGTGTCTTCGGTGTACTCCATTTCTTTACTGCATCAATCTTCGCAGGATCCAAGTGAACACCATTTTCATTGACTATGTGTCCCAAGAATTGAACTTCCTTAAGCCAAAATTCACATTTAGAGAATTTGGCATACAGTTGCTCTTTTCTTAAGTTCTCCAAAACCAACTTAAGGTGTTGCTCGTGTTCTCCATTGCTCTTCGAGTCGATCAAAATATCATCAATGAATACAATCACAAATTTATCCAAGTATGGCCTGCAAACACGGTTCATGAGATCCATGAAAACCGCTGGTGCATTGGTAAGGCCGAAAGGCATTACCAGAAATTCGTAGTTGCCATATCTTGTTCTGAAAGCAGTCTTGGGAATATCATCATCATGTACGCGAAGCTGATGATACCCAGACCTAAGATCGATCTTTGAAAACCATGCCGAGCCTTGAAGCTGATCGAAGAGATCATCGATGCGCGGCAGTGGATATCGATTCTTAATCGTGAGTTTGTTCAATTCGTGGTAATCGATGCACATTCGGAATGACCCGTCCTTCTTCTTGACAAACAGGACCGGTGCACCCCATGGCGAATGGCTCGGGCGAATAAATCCTTTATCAGTCAGTTCTTGCAACTGGCTCGCCAATTCTAGCAACTCCGAAGGCGCAAGTCTGTAAGGAGCTTTGGCGACTGGGTTCACACCAGGTACTAAGTCAATTCGAAACTCTACTTGACGTTCTGGTGGAAGACCCGGCAAATCATCTGGAAATACTTCTGGAAAATCTCTGATTATAGGAACGTCTTCAATGCTCTTTCGTTTCTCCTTTTTCTCCATAATGTGTGCTAAGAATGCTATACATTTCTTCCTAAGGTACTTGTGTGCTTTAGTGAATGAAATCAGCTTAAGACCTTTACTAGAAGTTTCTCCAAAGACTCTTAGATTTTCACCCGAAGGTAAAGGAATACGAATATATTTCTCATGACAAACTATCTCCGCTTTGTGGGTGGCTAACCAATCCATGCCTATGATAACATCAAAGCTACCAAGATGCATAGGTATAAGGTCAATCGGGAAAATGTGATCACTTAAGTTCACAGTACATCCAATAATAACGGTGTCAATATCAATAGTGTTTCTGTCAGCCACCTCCACGTTAAATGGTTTATCTAAATATGTACGTGTTCTACCAAGCATGCATTCAAAATCATATGAAACGAAACACCTATCAGCACCAGAATCAAATAAGACAGATGCATAAGAGTTGTTGATCAGAAATGTACCGTTGACCACATCCTGGTTGGCTTGAGCAGCCGGAGCATTCAGTTTAAATGCTCTGCCTCTTGCCACCCGTTGATTGTTTCCTGTCAGTCTTGGGCATTGATTCCTGAAATGACCCACTTCGCCACACTCATAACAGGCTCTTGCCTGTGTAGGTACCTGGCGAACAAGTGCAGCTTGTATCGGTTGAGCTTGCGGAGCAGGTAGTGCAAGCGGAGCAGGTTGCATCCTTTGTGCTTGCGGTGCACTCCGACAGAAGTTTGTAAAATGGCCATACTTGCCACAGTTGTTGCAGACGCGACAAGGCAAGCTAGGCACGTGATGGTATCGGCAAGTGTTGCATTGCGGAACAGTTCCGAAATTCCTAGTGTTGGAATTATTGGAGGACTGTTGAGTGACTGGAGTGGTAACAGCATAACTCCTAGTCTTCTTCTTCCTGTTGCTGCTTTTCGATGAACTAGCAGCTTCAGTCTTGCCTTCAGTCTTTGTTTCCTTCGCAGCATCCTTTCCCTCAGTCTTCTTTGTTCCTTTCCTAGTGAGTGTTCCAGCTTTCACATGGTTATCAGTAAGAGTTGCAGATAAACGGATCGCAGCCTCAAGTGTTTTGGGGTTGCTACTGTAAACAATGTCTTGGATCTGCATAGGCAGACCGCCGATGTACTTCTCTATGGCTCTCTCTAAAGGTGTCACCAAATGAGGCACCAGCATACTATACTCGTGGAAACGAGTATTGTAGATTACATTCTCCCCGCTATCCTGCTTGAGTTCCCAAAACTCAGTCTCAAGCTTCCTCATCTCGCTACGAGGATAGAATTCAGTGGTCATCAGGTTCTTGACCTCTGTCCATGTCAGTGTTAAGGCAGCATCAACTCCCTTAGTTCGCTTTTCCCCATTCCACCAAGTTAGTGCTCTCTTTTGGAAAACACTGGTGGCATAGAGAACTTTCAGATTATCGGGGCAGTCGCTGTTAATAAAAGTGTTCTCCATACTCTCGAACCACTTTAGCACACCAGTGGCTGACTCAGCACCCGTAAACTTCAGTGGATTACAGGAATTAAAGTGTTTGAATGTGCAAGTTGGTGGGTTTGCACCACCTCTGTTCTGAGTGAGAGATTGATTGGCTTGTGTCAGTTGATTCACCAATCCAGAAATGAGTGTTGCTAACTCTTGTATGCCGGAGTTGGCATTACTGTTGTTAGCATCCCCATTGCTCGAGTCATCGTCGTTGTGACGGCGCGGCGGCATGTTTCTGAGGAATTAGAAACATGTTACTACCGTTTACAACGTAAGTCATACAAACAATGGTCAAATGAGTTCATTTAGACAGTTAGGATTATATATAGGAACTATATTTCTCTCCTATCTGTCATTAAACTCATAATCTTTATAAGTTTCCTAATATTTTACTAAGTGTCCTAGTTGGTCATAACTAGTATTAGCTAACTATTCCTAAGTTTCATACATTCTCCACCCTATACCAACACTGACAACCTCCCGATGCAATGCAACAAGCTTATATATAAGGCATATGCAGGGGTAGATCGCAACCTCCCCTACACCGTCTCACCACCGTTCCATTGCACCACGATTATGCCCTTGTTAGCATTTAGGGTGTGTCATGTATCTTACCATAATCTCACTTCACAAACCTTATCCTAGGTTGGATAATTTTGAGTGAAGTGGTCTCTAGTTCCCTTGGACAATTAGGTTCGCCTAATGTCTAAGTTCACCTGACATGTAGGTTTGCCTATTACTAAGTTCACCTAATGTCTAAGTTCTCCTGACATTAAAGTTCCCCTAATGTCTAAGTTCACTAAATTCAATACCAAATCTCAATGTCCATAATCATTAATAAGGGTTCATATCATCACTGAGTGCTCTTATTGTCACTAAGTGTTCATATCCTCCCTATATTTTATTCTCATCAAGTGTCCATACCATCACTATGTGTTAGTATCATCACTATGCGTTTACATTATCCCCAAGTCTATATCATCACCCAAGTCTACAGTCCATCACTAAGTATTCGTATCGTTCGTTGATCCTATACACCCTCACGTGTCCAATAAGTGTGTCTGTTAATGAGTTTATATATGTTCATCAAATGTGATCATCTAAAGTGTCAATCCAACACCAACCTTTACCACATTCCATCAACAATCCCTCAATCACAACACAACAGCTCCTAGTACATCCTAGCAATATCCTAAGCTCCTAACACTGACAGACCCCCAATATACTACAAATGGTTTATATATAGGGCATATGTAGGGGTCAGTCGCAACTGCCCCAGCCAACATCCCACCACCTTTGTAGTATACTACGTGTGTGTCCTTGTCTGGAAATCCTATATCAAACAATTCATTTCTAAAGCAAATAAGTTCCTAAACAGTTAATTTCCTAAACAGGTAAGTTTCCCAAACGGGTAGTTCCCACATTCTTCAATACTGACATCCACCTTATGTACCGTAAATGGTTTATATATAGGGCATATGTAGGAGTCAGTCGCAACTGCCCCAGCCAACGTCCCACCACCTTTAAGGTACACCACGTGTATGTCCTTATTGAATCATTAGGGCACAGGTAAACAAGTAATACATGCGAATCAAATATATAGCAGGAGTTCAATTAACATGTAATAAACACATAAGCATGAAATCCTGAATATACTAACTAGTGTATGAATTTCTTCATACTAAGGTATCCTATGGTTATAGACTAGGTCAACCATTTCTAGTAACCTAATTCCCTATAACCCAGGCTCTGATACCAATCTGTAACACCCCGACCGATGGCGGAAATGTCGGGATGCCACGAGGGATGTGTAGATTCTTCAAAAGCTCGTGGGCATTTAAATTAAATCATCACATATCAATCAAACCAAATAAATGTTTACACAAAAATCATGTTCATCATGAATTAAATACAACAATTACACAAAAGATTTAGCTAAACTAAATAAACTTTAATCACCAGAATTTCAGTTAAATAGCTAAGTCCAAGAATCCTATGTGATAATGTCCAAAATAGAAGAGATCATCCTCCTCAACCTACTTGTCTTCATTACCTTTAACATGTAGAAAATCAAGTGTCAACTACAAAGTAGTTGGTGAGAAATCATAAGTTTGTATGTATAAAAATGTTTATAAAAACATTTATAAAAGTTGATAAATGGATTTATAAAAGTTTATAATTTCCCCGAAAATTTCCACATGTGCACCTGTAAGTTAGTTCAGTCCTGCCAAATCTCAACATAACACAACATCCAAACAAATCCAATTAATCACATACACAATCATCACAAGTATTCAACCACGTATATTCAACTAATCTCATCAATTCAATAATCATCAACCATCACAATCATATCAATATAAGTTACCGCGGAGGACCTCAGTCAACTCAATCAACGGCAGAATCATCGCGGAGGACCTCAGTCAACTCAATCAACGATATTCCTATAAGTGTCAATACGTGCACCGCGGAGGACCGCAGTCAACTCAATCAACAATGGAGTCTTTGAGGAGGATGTTAGTCAACTCACCAACAGTAACTCAATCATCACGGAGGACCTAAGTCAACTCGATCAACAATGACTCACGGATAAGTAATAATCCATCTCAACCAATAATCAATGATAATTCAATAATCTGAATATCATAATGATAAATCAGGTGTCACCCATGTGTTATCAAAATAATATTTTAAATATTGGTATACATGTTCCACATCCGAGTTTAAAAACAAAACAGTTTAAAAGGGAGGTTATGAGAACTCACCTGAGTCCTTGGAATCAGCGTGTTCGTAAAATGCGCGCTCGCGTATTCAAATCAACTCAACTCAATCACCTGTAACTATCATGTGTTTCGTGTTCATAAGTATTTGTGTTTAATTAGAATTAAACCTTTTATATTCTTTTGTCCCTTAGTTATTAGGTGCGCGAATTACTTATGTTTTTCCACCTATGTTATAATGGTAAATCCTCAAGCCTCCTATCCTCCTTGTGAGGGATTGATCTAGCTTTAGTTTGTTTAATCAACTAATTTACAGTCGTTTTAGTGAAAGCATAAAAGTTATTCATGTCGTTTAGGTGGTAACTCTATTTCCACATGATAACCTTTACATGCATGCATGTATGTTTATTTGAAGTGCTCATTAACCAAGGTTGTTATATTGTATTCCGGTTTAAGGAAATCAACTCAATTCATTTTCATAATTGTCTAAGTTTAACAAATTCTCAAATTAATCCATGTTCTTATTGCAAAAGATTTTTGTTTAAGTCATTCATGCATGCATGAGTGTATTTATATACTCACATTCCTTAGTTTAACCCTAGTTCTTAATTGCTTGGGCTCTATGCACCGAAAAGGCAGTGAACCTTTTGGCATAAGCCATAGGTTCGCCCAGACCTAGCACCAAGGCTCGTCTAGGGTTGATTATACACATAGGTTCGCAGAAAACCAGGGTTCGGCTAAAGTGTTTAAACTCCTCAACTGACAAGTTCGTGACATTAGGGTTTCGCGGTACAACAAGGTCCACCACACACACCACTTTGGCTAAGTCCAACAGAACCCCTAGGGTTTGGCTAGCTGTCAAGGTTCGGCGCCCTTGTAATGGTTCGACCATCAAAACCTAATCAACAAAGAAAGGTTCGCCTAAAAGGGAGGAGGGTTCGGCTCATTAGGGTTCGTGACCAAGACAAGGTTCGGTCATCTGGACTTACATGGCTAGGTTCGCCTAGCAGGTTTGTTCTCCACAGGTTCGCGGCCATGCTACTAGGTTCGCAAGGGTTCGGCTGGGAACAAGGAAGGGTTCGCCATGCATGGTTCGTTGCCGAGAGAGGTTCGTTAAAATCATGCAGCCAAAGGGTTCTTTGAGCTTGTGGGTTCGTCTACACCTAGGATTCGGCCAGACCACAAGAAAGTTCATCTATCAGGAAATGGTTCGCTGTACAGCAGGTTCGTGAGTCCCCTGGGTGGTCGTCGAAGGTTCGGCCACAATTCCAGGGTTCGGCCCTATGATGTGTCACGACCCACAGCCCCCATCATCTTGATCTTCGAGTTCTACACTATTGCAGGTCCATCTATGGTGCCCACAAACCCCAACAAGCCTCGTTTTAGGGTTTCTACATGTCGAAATCTTCTAATAACATGGTAATATAAACCGGTTCTATATCTAGCTGAAAACCGAAAATAAAACGAACTACATACCTTCAAATCGCGATCAATCACTGGATTTTCTTGTATCTCCTTGTTCTCCTTGATTCCCCGGTCGTTTAGGCTTCGAGATCTCGCGATTTTGTCAAGAAACGAGCGTGTAATCGTAGAGAGAAGTTGGGTGTTATGTGGGTGACGACATTTGCTAAGTAGAGAGAGAGTGGAGGTTCTTTCAAATGAGGAAGAAGAAGTGTAAAATGGGTTTTATAGTCCGGTCAATCCTCGCGGCTCGGTCTCGTAATAATTAATTGTTCGGTTTACTCATTAAACATATTTAAAACGTAAAACATTTAAATGAATGAGTTTCGTTTTCAATAAAATAGTTTTCAATTAAAATCGTTTAAATAAAAGGTCTCCGTTTATTTTCGTTAAATCAATTATTTAAATGAAACATTGTGTTCGGTTTCATTTTAAGTTGTGATTCCGAATAAATGTTTTTAACTTATTTTTATAAATTTAACATCGTTAAATATTATTTAAATATCTCGTCGAAACGCGTTACTTACGTACGTAGTTGCAAAGATCGTCACCTTTGCAAATCCAATGCTCGTATCGTATTTCGATTCGATTTACGATTTATGGAATATCGTTTCAGAATATTATTCTTAATAATTATATTCGTGTAAATCGTCATTCACGCGAATACATTATTAAGTTAATATTTCTGAATTAATATTCGCGTTTAAATTATGTTCGTAACCTCACCATCGTGTAATTATTTTATCATTTCATTATCTTCAAATGTTAAAATTCCCAATCCCATTCCATTTCATATCAACATCCATAAACTGTGAACTGTAACTGCAATAAACTCTCTGGTCCTGTTTAGTTGGGTTTCAACTAAACTTCCCATGGTTTACGCGTATAATAATATGTTTTAAATATGTATACCAATAACAGTGATAATCATCATATAATTCATCATCATTAATAATAATAAATCCCAGATCGTAACAGTACAATCGTACAGATGTACGGACGACCGGAAACACAGTGATGTTACACTATTGAACTGTTGTATTATATCATTTCAATCATGTGCCATTTGTTGATCATGTAAGCCCCTCTAAAATTCGCTGACCAGTTTGTTTGACGTGACTAAACCGACGATAGCATAGTGGTACCATAGGTTTGACAAACCTCCGGTGGGTAGGTCGGTATGTTATTCGTAATTTCATTGGCCGGTAACGTATGACCGGTAACAGGGCGACTGCAAGTCAGGTTCTGGGAAAGTGTCACATGGTGATATTAATCTGCAGGAATATTGTAATTAATACAGCGAGATCCTATTGACTAGTAGGTTGAGAAATTGATCTTCTCTCATGTTCCACTACTGGTAATAGCTCTCGTTGAGGTCTATGGGAATACAAGGTGGTAGAGGTAAATTGGAGTGCATTGTAATCTGATTATGTGAGGATCACAATGGACTCCCATTTAGGCTCTACGCACTTCAAGCTGAGAACAAATGACAATTGGTTAACTAACACTCTTAATATCTAAAAGTGATCAACAGTTAACCTCACAAGCAATAGAATAATACAAGGAACAGATTTAATTAATCTAAACTCTTTAACACATAAAGGGTTTATCAATACTTCGGGTTGATAATTAAACCCTCATATTATATTATTCTACATATGATACTACAGGTGAACCACAACTGGGGATAAACAGGTAAACTGAGAATGGATATCTATAGTTATATTGCAAGTAGTGTGGAATTCTATTAGTTATGTGGTGGGATGTTGGCTAGGGCTTGTTCCCTTACATATGCCCTATATATAAGCATAACTAATAGGATGAGACATTGTTAGCAAATATAACTATGGAGATGCCATTGGGTGATTGGGTGAATCAATCAACATACAAGTACAAGAATAACATTGTGATTGTGCATGTGAATGAATCAAGGTTTTCAATTATCAAACTTATGAACTCACCAACCTATTGTTGACTTTTCTTAAATGCATGTTTTCTCAGGTGAGGAACAGGTTTAGTAGCCCACATTCAAGAATATAGCTAGTGGACTTTAGAGGACCTAGCTACATTTTGTGTGATCATACTTTGGATGGCAAAACAATGAATCATCTTTTGTATATCTTGTACATATACAAGATATAAACTTGTTCATTCTTTTGGATAGATTTACTTGGTTAAATTATGAACGATACATTGTAATTTAATCTTGTAATTCTATATCATTGTTGTGTTAGCATTTCTCATTTATTTATCATGTGCTATGTAAACAATCTGATCAATTTCGATTATCAAAACGATATTGCGCCCCGATAACTTTCCTCCCGACCGGAAAGTCGATCCAGCCCGCCGGCTCGGGGTGTGACACTACGTGATGATATCGAAAAGATGTAGAGCTACCCTTCTCTACTTACTTCTCTTCATTTCCTGAAACATGTAGAAAATCAAGTGTCAACTACGAAGTAGTTGGTGAGTAATCATAAGTTTTTATGTTTCAGAAATGTTCACAAGTGTTTAGCAAAGTTTATGGTTTTTCAAGGAAAATACACATGTGGACCTATAAGATAGTCCAGTTCTGCCAAATCCCAACACAACACAACATCCAACCAATTCAATTAACCACATACGCAATAATCACATAATTCAAATAATCACAAATCCTTATCTACATATAATCAAACAATCTGAGTCAGTCACAATTCTATCAACAATCAATATTCACCATAATCATCTCAATATAAGTTACCGCGGAGGACCTCAGTCAACTCAATCAACGGCAGAATCATCGCGGAGGACCGCAGTCAACTCAACCAACGATATTCCTAAATCATATATGTGTCAATACGTGCACTGCGGAGGACCGCAGTAAACTCAACCAATAGTGGAATCACCGCGGAGGACCTTAGTCAACTCAGTCAACAGCAATTCAATCATCGCGGAGGACCGAAGTCAACTCAATCAACAATGACTCACGGAGTTATAATAATCAACATCAATCCATCAATAATCAATGATAAGTCAATACTCTGAATATCATTTTGATAATCTAGGTGTCACCCATGTGTTATCAAATTAATATTTTTAAATATTGGTATACATGCTTCACCTCCGAGTTAGAAAACAAAATAGTTTAAAATGAGGTTATGAGAACTCACCTGAGTCCTTAGATTCAGTGTGTTTGCGAAATGCGCGCTCACGTACGCGAAATCAAATGCAACTCAGCAATCTGTAATTATCGCGTATTTCATATTCATAAGTACCTAAGTGTGATCATTATTAAATTATCATATCCGCTCGTCTTTTATTTATTATTTGTATAACCAACTTAGGTTTGTCATCTAAGTTATAATGATAATCTTTAAGGCTTCCCATTCTCATTATAAAAGATCAGTCTATCTTTAGTTAATTTAAACCAATCAGTCTTATAATATCTTAACGAGAGTATAAAGTTATACATGTAGTAAAGGTGGTAAACCTTATACACGTATATTTATACCTCATATGCATGCATGGGTACTTGAGATAACCAATAGGTTTTCAATTTTTTGAGTTGAAATTAGGTTTAATAAAATTAAACTTAAGTTATCCTCATAACTTGTTTAAGTCACTTAAATTCTCAAGTTAAGACATATTCTTATTATGAAAGGTGGCCACTTGAAATGTCCATGCATGCGTAAATATACCCATTCATTATGTTCCTTTTATCCATCCTTAAACCTTAGCTCGAGTTTTAGGTTTGATAGTGATTGATTTCAGCGAACCTTAGGGTACAATCACCCTTAGGTTCGGCTCAACTTATCAAGGTTCGGCCCCTTAATAATGGTTCGGCTAAGTGTGGGTTTGGGCAGCCTTCAAGGTTCGCCTCTAGGAGATGGGTTCGGCTCAAGAGGTTCGCAGCCCAGGTTTGTGCCCAGCTAAGGTTCGGTGGGGTTAGGTTCGGCAGCACAGAAAGGAGGTTCGGCTGCATGGTTCGCAGCTCCTTGGGTTCGGCTACTCCCTCAGTTCGGCTGGGATCTCAGCCCCGCTAAGGTTCGCCTAGGGAGGTTTGTGGCTCATAAGGTTTTCCATCCAAGATTCGGCCCATGGGGGTTCGCTGCACCCTGGTTCGTGGGTTTCAGGTTCACACGATCTGCTACACCCGAGCCAAACTGTTCATCATCCTCATCGTTAAACCCTAGCTGTTGCTGGTTCGAACATCTCACAAATACATGCTTATGAAGGTGCGGTTAAGGTCTAGACTTGTAAATATTAAACTATAACCCCATGGTTGCAACCGGTTGTTTTTAACAAAGAAAACCAAAAAGTAAAGTGTTCTCATACCTCAAAAATCTCGATCAAAAGCTCGATCTCCTCGTGTATTCTTGTTCCACTCGGTTAGATGATCGTTTTAGCACCAAGATCTTGTCAATTGGTTGAGAGATGAAGATGATATTGTAGAGAGAAGGTAGAGAGAGAAATGGGTGACGAACCTTACTTCTAGAGAGAGTGGTTGTGTGAAAAATGAGGAAAATTGTGTAGGTTCCACTATTTATACCTCGCGTCTTCCCCGGTGCTCGGTCTCGTTTATTTCGCGTCATCATGTATTAAATGCTCGGTTTTTATCTTATAACATACTCAAAACATAAAACGTTTAAATAATTACGTTTCGTTTTAATAAAATGATTTTACTTAAAGTTGTTTCGTAAAACAATTTCGTTTTAATTTCGTTTGAATTATTTATTTGATAAAATAATTCGTTCGGATCCGTCTTAGGTTGTGATTCCTAATAAACGTTTTTAAATTACTTTTCTTATTTTAATATCGTTAAATATTATTTCGTACTCTCATCGAAACGCGTTACTCACGTACGTATTCGTAAAGATCGTCACCTTTTCGAATCCGACGCTCATGTCGTATTTCGATTCGATTTACGATTTATGGAATATCATTTCAGAATATTATTCCTAACAATTATATTCGTGTGAATCGTCACCCATGCAAATACATTATTAAGTTAATATTTCTGAAATAACACTCGCGTTTAATTTACAATCGTAACCTCACCATCGCGTGTTCATTTCCAATATCGTTTTCATTATCTTATTATGTTGAATATTATGTTTTCCCAATCCAATCCCACTAAACCATATCACTCACACATCCATAATAGATCGAAATATGCTTATGTATAGGGCATATGTAGAAGCAGGTCGCAACCTATCCAGCCACCGTCCCACCGCTATTTCGATAAACCATGACCATGTGTCTTTGACTATGTTTAGTAACCAAACCATAACAAACTCAAAATCCTTTCCATTCCAACCCAAAACCTCGGATTCTCCTCACCAAAGCCTCAACACTGATATAATCATGATAAACCGAAGGTGGCTTATGTATAGGGCATATGTAGATGTCAGTCGCAACTGCCTCAGCCACCGTCCCACCACCTCTTCGATAGACCATGATTATATCCTTGCCTATCTTTGGTTATAGAATCCTAGACCACTACCATTCTAAACCAACAATCCATATCGTCTGCAATAAACTCTCTGGTTCTGTTTAGTTGTATTTCAAACTAAACTTCCCATGGTTTATGCTATAATAATGTGTTCTCAATATGTATACCAATAATAGTAATAACATCCAATAATTCATAATAATTATCAATTATCATATCAGGCCTCAACAATACAAACAGTAATGTAATAGCCTGAAATACAGTGGTGTTACAAATTAAATAAATAAATAAACATTTAAAATACAACTAAGACATGATGATTGGGCCTTATTTGACTCAATCAATTAGTCTTAGTTGTTGGTGGTGTCCGGTTTGTATCGTCTCACACGTGGCCGATATCAGGCTTGACCCAAATGAGTCTAACTGTATGTGTCGGGACTTTCATGATGTGCCCATATCAGCTTGACCTTCAGGTCTACTGTACATGTCGGGACTTTCGGATATCCTCTGATTTCTGATCACCACTGTTCGCTTGAATTCGTTTGATTAATGGATTTATGCCCATATAGCTTGACTATAAAAGTCTACTATTTATGACGGGACTTTCGTTATTGAGTTTATGAGTTCTTTGATTCACACACAGATATGATTTCTTTGATTCTAATCTTTAGACTTCCATGGCTACAACACTGAGTTTGATTCTTTGAATTTGATCCTTAGTTACATGAACATACACTGAATTTAGATTCCTTGGATTTGATCTTTAGTTTTAGCTTTCTTGATCACACACTGAATTTGGATTCTATGAATTTGACTTTGAATAGAATAATTGTTTGATTAGAATTTTTGTCTTACTCCTAAGAGTAATTTATTAATTCATTGATTAAACATGTATATCATTTACCTAGACAGGAGTCTAGGATACAATTGTGTATTTAAAACATACAACAATTTATGTAAAACATATTTAAAGAAAAGGTTTACGCATGCTTCTCAGCCCCGCGTTTGAAAACAAAAATGTTTAGAAAAGGGGCAATGAACTCACCTGTGTTGCTAGGAATTGAATCACAACAAAATGCGTGCTCATTACTTGTATACTATGTTTCTTCAGTACCTGAGTTGTTTTAAAAGGTTTCGAATAATATAAGTGTTTATAATGGACATATCTAAGGTTTTGGTCTCGGTGTGCAACTATGTGTCCTATGTTACTAATATGTTTCTATGATTCCCTCTAACTAGTCCAAATGTATTACCCATTTACGAACCCTTATCCCGTAGTTAAACACATCTAAACCTTACTTACATGAGGTCTAATTCAATACATTCTTAGTCTTTTTAGGCAACACATCTTTAATAAAACTTATTTTAGGTTACGTCCTTAAGTTAGAAATCATTTAATTTAATTTAAAGAAGTTTATAAATCAATTCCTTTTATTAAAACATTAATTAATTTAAGAAAAGTATAAGTTACATGATTAGACTTAGGTTAATCTCATTCGATTAATCTTAAGCCCGTTACTAGATCTTGATTTTCTCATGGTTCTTTGATCGCTCATGTGTATAACCCATCCTAGATAGTTTAAGTGAACTATATAATGTAGTTATATGTTTTCAAGAAATTTCTAAGCGTTAGATGTTAATAGTGAAATCAACACCCATAACTTAGACTATTTTTTTGAATCTCGATGAAGTCTCAAATGTGTTGAACTCAAATGATGTCCACAACCCATGTTCAGATGTTAATATGATTTAAGAAAGCTCTTGTTCTTGAAAACCCTAATCATGATTTCATTAAATGAATCTATGCACCTTAGACCAAATTTACATTCAATAACCCATGATTAAACCCCATTTTCCCTTAGAAAACTTTAGTGTTAAACCCTAATAGGTTTCAGCAATTCATGTTTACAAACCGTTCTAGTTTAGGATGCTTTAGTGTTGGACATTTTCATGAGTGTTTAGCAATCAATTAATACCCTAGTAACACCCTAGTAATCTTTCCCATGCATGAACCAACGTACACAATCCATGCATACCATGCACTCACAATCCCATACTTGAGATCATGTAGCCCTAAACCCAAGCATTCGGCCAAATGGAATTCATGCTAATGACAAGGCCCGACCGACTGAGAGGTTGACCGAGTGACACTAAGCATGCAAATGAAGGATGATGGCTGAATAAGGGTTCCTGCGAAGGAGTGGCCGACCGAAAGTGGTTCCATTCGAGTGCAGAATTGGCCGAAGTAGGGTAGCCGAGAGACTGAACCGCTTGGCCGAATGAATGTGAAGGTGCTAATGAGGCTTGGACCGAATGAAATTTGGGAAGAATGAGGAGCACTCAACCGAAAGTGGCACCATACGAATGGGTCCCATTCGGCCTTAGGCCAGCCCATGCGGCCCGAAGCATTTCGGCCACCTGAGGCTAGGGCCATTCTACCGACCTGTGGTCTCCTCTTTCGGCTGTTCGAACAGCAATTGTGAAATCCCAATTTTTTGAACTAAGGGCTAACACCTACTGTGTAGCATGTATCTAACCCATCCTAGGATGATTTAGTGGTCTTTCCCTGTGGTTGGATGGCATAGAACCAGCCTTAGTGTGTTTGAACAAAAGGGGTATGAAAACCCTAAAAATCGGACTTTGAACTCGTTTTTATCTCAAATCAGACGGTTCAAAGCTCAGATCGGTTGTACTTTCGTGATCTACAGGTTGTAGTGGTCGTTTTGACACCAAGAAGGCTCGATTTGGTTAAGAAATGAAGAACTTGAGGCTTGTGAATCTTAGAGAGAGAAACGATTTTGGGTAAGGATGGCTGGTAGGTGGTGGTGGATATGGCCATAAATGCCATATTAAACGCTTCAAAATACCCTGGTGTGTTCGGTCTCGTTCGGTTTTCTTTCGTTTTCGTAACAAAACATCTCGGCTTTAAAAGTAAAGTTTGTAAATTTAATTTAGGTGGTAATTCCTAATAAATTAACTAAATATCTTCCATTTATTTTAATTTTCTGAAATATTTAATTTGCAATTAAAATCGAATCGTATAGTCGTCGTGAGTATTCGTTTGAATCGCCACCCGTACGAATACGACGATAACTACACGTTTCAATATGGTTTTCTAATTATTGGACATCATTCAGAATGTTAAACTTTCAGATATGTTCGTACAGATCGTCACATATACGAATAATCCGTCAATTTAGCATTCACGTAACGACATCCGTTGTTGTTTTGTTCTGTAAACCCTCACATATGTTTATACATAATAGAAACCTAACTAACAATCACATGATGTATCTGTGTCATCAGATAGATATCTGACTGTCGAACCATAGTTCTGAGTTACGTTTCTGCAATGAATCTGAAATTGTGCTATGAGAAACATGAAATGATAATGATATGCAATGAAATACGTATAGTTTGTACCTGAATTACTGTTCATGTTACTGTGTAGATCACTATTCCGGTTACGTTTCCGGCACTGATGTTACACTATGTATTGATATCAAATCCTGCGAACTCACCAACCTATGTGTTGACACTTTTTCTTAACATGTATTCTCAGGTAACTAGCTCAATCATGGATAGGGTTGCACCTAAGAGAACAAGCGCTGAAGTCACATGCATTCATCCCTTGTCTTTCAAAAACAATATCTAATTTCATTATGTTTTTACAAACAATGTAGTGTCTAATGTTTACATTCCGCTGCATTTGAACAATCTATTTTTTTCTGCTGCTTAACTTCTTATGATATTCCGCTGCTTAATAATTACTCGACGTGATTAATGTTGTATATCAAACATATTTTTCAAACGCTTATAGAGCCATTATATATGACTAAGAGATGTGATTCTTGCCACGTCACACCCAGCGGTCTAACACCACAAGTAGGAATTTGGGGTATGACAATCATGCCTCGGGACTATTCCGCCCGACGGGTTTCCAATCCATCCCGCCGGCCCAAGGTGTGACAGATTGGTATCAAAGCCATGGTTATAGAGAATTAGGTCATTTAGTCAAACAGTTTGGCCTAGACTATAACCTAGGGACCTCATGTGGACAAACTAGGATAGGAACAATTGCATATGTAACTTGTGTTTGACCACAGGTACTAACCGTTTCCACTTCAGGAGTAATCAGAATGCCTTCAAAGGAACAACCACGTGTCAACCAAGAGATCGCCGTCCTAGCTACACTCATCGTGGAGCAACTCATCGCTGCCATTCCTGACATCATGAGCCAAATCAACCATGGAACTCTTCAACCAAAAGACGCCGCCATCATGCTGAAGACAGAAGACAAAACAAGCCAAAGGGAATCAGCGGACCCACCCTCTCCCCAAGAGATGAAGAACTGACTTCACTAATCAAGCGATACCAGCTACCGAGCCGAGCCTCATAATGCTTGAGTGTTTCCCCTTTTGACCAAATGTCAGTACCACCATCCTGATGGCAGAAGATGCAAATTGTGCTCCACCTGTGGGAAGCTAGGTCATTGGGCACAACATTGTAACTCATCAGTGAGCCCAGTCTATGAGCAGTGCACTGGCACATCTCCCTTGTGTGCCAGATGCAGACACCATCATGGCACAACTAAACCGTGTAAACAATGCACAAAATGCGGGATGATGGGTCATGAAAGTCAGAGCTACAGGACCCCAAGTACTCAATGCCCAGATGATGTTGTAACGACCTACTCTCGACAAAACAACGTCAAGCGCTGCTACACGTGTGGTGAACCTGGCCACGTAGCTAAGAAGTGCCCCAAGAGAGTGTAATTAACTGAAGATGACTCCAGTGAAGCTCTTGTCACGCAAACACACAAAATACCACCTACGGGACAAGGACACAGGTACATTCTCTTCAGTCCTTAATAGACACAGTGTATATATAGTTTGAATGTATGCATCCCAACGTGTCTACCCATTCATAGTCATTCAAGGACACAGGTACATTCTCTTCAGTCCTCAGTCACCACTAGGTAATGAGGACATGAGGAGAGATGAGGATGTAGGACGTTCTAATGAGCTGAAGGTCTGTTAAAGCATTTCTTGGAGCATTCCGAACCATGTCTAATCAACGCGGCTACAAAAGCCAACCATGAAGACCTAACATCTACAAGGCTCAACACTCCTGAAAGAATCGGAGTTATTCAAGCAATCATGGGAAATCAGCCGACTCTGATGTCCCTTCAATTGAGATTCCTAACCTTGGTGTAACACCCTGCGCCACGTGCGAAATCAACGGCACGTAACGTAATGAATTCATAGCCATAGTTCAAGAATAACCCAAGATTTACTAATATTTCATAGTTATTAGATAGATTAACACAAGCACACGCAATATAATACATCAAAGTATACACATAATGATAATATTACAAAACATCTAGTTTGTTTCTTGTTTCTAGGTCACCCTAAACATTCATAGCATCTTGACCTAGCTGAATTTCCTGATCCTGATTACCTGATACATGTAAAGAAAACTTGGATCAACCACACGTGGTTGAGTGAGAAACATATATTTTGAATTCACGTGTTTTGTATAAACTTGAGTAGCAATTGTAGAACAAGCTCATCATATAAATGCATTGAAATACAAACCCAATGAACATGAAAATATCAAACCTATTGCAATAGCTTTCCTTGTGTGATACACCACGTGTATCTAGTTTGTGTGGTGTCCAACCCGCAGTTGGAGCACACGTTTTTGTGTTCGCGGTTTCCCACATATGGACCATACCAGTACTACCGGGGGCTTGACGAATCAAGTTAATGATATTGCATAAGAATAGCATCATTCATCATTTGTATAACCAAAACATGTAGATGATTTACATTGTCTTAATAGTTTGCTCTCACAATAGTTTAAAATTTTTGAGTTGCCAAAAGTTTACATGTTCCACCCCGAGGTTTCAGCAAAAGAAAAGAAAAGGGTTATGAGTCTCACCTGAATTGATGAAAATCAATAAACGGTGCGTAATGAGTGTAGTTTTATGTCTTGGGTTCCAAATCTGCAATTGGTTAGCATTTTTGTGAGTTGTTTGTATTTAGTTTTGTTTATCGAAACATTCCATGACTCTTGGTGTCACGGATATCTTAAACCGAATCATCAATCTGATTCTAAATTACTTATTTATTCATAATCAAAGTAATATGATTGTCATTTAATTTGTAATGTTAAAATCATTAATTTTGATTAGTAATTGAATTTTTACACTCATTTGGTTGTAAATTGATGACAATTGTATCCTGTTGTTAAAACCAGATTCTTAATCGATTTTCAGATCAAAATCGAGTTGTCGGATTTCGAAATTGAATGCAAAATTGAGTCCAGAACGCGAAATCGATTAAGAATATGCTTTCATATTGAAAATCAATGCACAAACTAAACCCTATATTCAAACCGGAGTTTTAATCAGTAATCAGATAAAAATCGGGCACCGGATTGCAAAGTGGTTCGCGAAATCGAGTCCGAAACGCGAAATCGGTTCAAAAATATGTCCTTTTTATAGAAAACGGATCGTCGGATTGCGAACTAGAGCGCGAAACGTAGTTCAGAACGCAAAATAGACAAGATTAGGGTTTCCGCCTGAATATTCCCCGGAATATTCCTTTTGGCCGGAATATTCTGCCTACGGCGACCCTCGCCGGAGTTTTGGTCGGAATTTTGCCGGAGTCCGGCGTTTCCGGCGGTGGCTGGGGGTCGGCGGTTGTCACACCCCCAAATTCCCACTCGTGGTGTCAGTCCACGTGGATGTGACATGGCCAGGATCAAAGCTCATGGTCATATAGAACGACTCTATATGAGTTACGCAATCACACAGATTTATAGAATAATGCAAATTTCAATAATATGCAGCGGAAATATAAGTTAACAAAAGCAGCGGAATAGTAATGTATTACAGCGGAAAATGTAAATTGATAACAGACACTACATAGTTAAATTGTTTTAAAAACAAGTCCAATGCACACAAAGCCTAGGACATAAGTCTATATGCCATTCAGACTCCTTAAGGCTTCCTTGAGTGCGTCCTAGCGTGTGCTCCATTAGTTACCTGAGAATACATGCGAAAAGTGTCAACTAAAAAGTTGGTGAGTTCACAGGTTTAGACAGACATAAATAGTAAACAGATATATACTGGGTATGTTAAGTTTAGTAGTTGGATACTACGATCCGTTCATCTTACCGAAACTAGACTGTTCCCGTTTGCCTCCGTAGGTCATCGCTGAACCCGCATTCCCATCGAAATTACACTCGTTATGACCTCCAGTCAACATTGGTGCCGAGTGGGGTTAGTCAAACCCAGTAGTACTACGTAATTACGACTCGTTTGTGATACAACTAACGGTAAGGATAAGTGAGGACTTTAAGCGATAATAGTTACACTCGAAAATGATTTTCACAACATACCAGTACTATATCTAAAACAGTTGCATAGTATTCTCACCCCCGAAGTTTAGTAAAACAGTATAAGAATAAAAGTGGGGCTGTAAAACTCACCTGAGTTAAGTAATGCGTTTGCTCAAAAGAGATAGTGTAGCTCGACGGCTAGTAGTCACCTATATCACATAGGTACTATGAGTTTGTGTTTACACATGTGGGCCTTACAAGACCGTGTTCGCGTTTAACAACACTGAGTTGTTAAGTGGGTCATGTTGACCGTGTTTGACCGTGTTAACCGTGTTTGACCTAACGACCCGTTGGTGACGGTTTTTGGATCAAGTGTCCGTGTAACGTGTGAATTAGTGTTGTGTGATGTGTGCGGATACCAAAGTCATTTTCGTGAGGAAACTTACTAGTTATAGTAAGTTTCTATTTCAGGAAAGTTTCCACATTATGCAAGTCATGCAATAAATCATAATCCGTTTATTCTAACATTCATATTTATCCTAAGTGAACATGTTATCACATAGCACGTAGTTACACAAAGCCGAATTAGCATACTTCGCGTTCAAAAGTTACTATTTATGGAAAGTTTCTAAGGTAAGCATATTTCATCAAGTTTAGTAACTAATAGTATCTAAGCATCACTATCCTAGTCATGAATAGCCTTTTAATCATAACCGTTATGTCTAGCATGCTCCTATTTCCAGTTTGCAAACATAAAGTTACTATTTATAGTAACTTGTGATAAAACACATTTTTCACCCATTTTAAAGCATGAAACTATTTACTAACATCCTAACAGGTTTAAATAAGCATACTAAACATATAACATCTTTCAAATCCATAACTTTTAACAAACTTGAAATAAAAAGTTGCTATTTATAGCAATATCATGGATTTCCTACTTCTAGCAATTTATGACCATTCAAATGTATCAATAACATTATCTAACATGTTCTCAAGCACAAATCAAAGATTTAATCCCATACATGGTGGCTATTTCATCAAAAACCCCAAATTTTACAATATCAAAGTTTCCATTAATAGCAACAATCACCAAATAGTCATTTCTTGACATAAATCAATCATTCTAAGCTATGTAGAACATCTCAATAACACTTATAACAACCTTTCATCATCAAAAATCATGTAAATTATGCTAGATCATTCATGCATGTTGTCATAAGTTCCTATCTCATAATAAAATCAACAAATCATCACCATATTCAACATATATCATCATAGATCATTCTCAATACATCAAACCAGTAACATTATCATTGAATAACAGATCTAATACCACCAAATTTCGTGATTAGGTGTGTGATCGTGATGCATGTGGGTATTTCCCCTTGCATGTGTGATTCTAAGTGCTAGATACACAAATAGTGCAAGAAAACTACCTCTAAGGCTTCTTGGAAGCTTGAATGTTGATGGAACAGAGATGGAAGGCTTCAAGAACTCCTGGGTTTGCCTTCACAGCAGCTCCAAGTCGTTCAAAGTGGTGGTTGATGGCTTCTAGTTCACCTCAAGACTCCTCAAGCCTCAATGATGCTTCTCTTGTGATGATAATGGCTTCTCCTGGTGCAAAGTGGGTGTAACAGAGCGTTGGTGGTCGAGAATAAGGGTTTCAGTCGAGAGAAGTAGAGTAGGGGGTGTCAGAATGATTAACCATGGTTTTATAAAGATTTCTGCGATTTTAGGCTCGTCGCGTGCCGCGACGCCTGACAACAAGCATCATCGCGTACCGCGATGATTAAAATAATCATTCGGTTTCCGAAACACGCCGCGTACCGCGGTGGTGGAAGTTGATCGGTCGTCGCGTACCGCGACTCTTTTCGGGGAAATTCAAATTCTCCCGCCTAGGCTTCGCGTACCGCGAAGGCCCAATTGGGTGCCCATCGCGTACCGCGATGGGTCTCGGTTGAGCCCAATAAGCCCAATTTCATGGTTTTGAACCGATTTTCGCGTTTCTAACGACTACGATCATCGTTTCTCGACATGTAAGCATTGTTCCAACTACTTTAGGCCTCCTAGGACCTAAGTGAAGTGAGAGTGTACTGTGGTCTGACCCGTTCACCAACGTTCGTCATTCAAGACACGTGCGAGTTTTGTGCGACAATTCCTTGAAGAATCGGTGTGTTTGGTATGTTGTGTCACGTGTCACACTAAACACAATTATTCTAGTGCCACGTATGAAATAATAATACACATTATTACTAAAATAAAATAAATGCTGACCTGGAAATTACGAGGTGTCACAGCGGTGGTGGCTCGGTGGTCTTTGCCGGTGGCCAAGCAGCCTTGGCCGGCCTGGCCTTGGTCTTGGTTGGCTCGATGAGGGCCGAGGCCCGAAGGTGGTCTGGAGTTCTCGGAAAAGGCCTTGGTCGCGATCTTCTTTGCTCGGGCATGGCCGAGGATAGCCTGGTCGCGAGCTACCTTTGACCGAGAGTGGCCAAGAATGGGGGCCGTGCATGGGCCGCGCATGGGCCGCGATGGGGCCGCGCCCAGGCCGCTGCACCCATCAGTGTGCCATCCAAAGTTTTTGTGTGCCAAAATCTATTTAGTGTTTGGTGAAGAAAATTTTCAGTTTTGACAATTTTGAAAAAATCCGGGTTTTGAACAAAATCACCCTTTTTATGGGTTTTTGAATTCTATTGATTTTCGAACTTCACCAATCATTCAAACATGTTTATTTAAGTCATATGAAGCTATTAGAATCAAGGATTGAGTTTGAAACTTACTTGGTGAAGGATTTGCTTGAAAAATCACCAAAAATCACACTTTGGATGCTTGATTCTTGATTCACTTGTTCTTGGGTTTGGATACCACTTGGATCTGATTAGAAATGATGTTTGAAGTGTGTTTAAGATTCCAGAAGTGGTAGAAAAGCTCCTGGTCGAATTTGAGAGGTTAGGGAAAGAAAGAAGGGTGTAGAAAACCTTGACTAAGTCAAGATTTTTGGTTTGATATGGTAGCAACTTCTTTTCCAAGTTTAGGCATTTTATTTTCTTCATATTTATAATATTTTTATCAGATGGAATAAGATAAACATGGAACAATGAGATAGACATGAAATAAATCTTGGGTATGCTTGATTTTTGCCATTTTCGCAATCGTTTGTTCGGCTTTTCGCGTATAATTTCAGGAATTGCTAATAATGATCAACACCATTGTTATACACCCAATTACATCCCATTAGGAATATAATATCACTAGAAAGTTTGAATTTTCAAGAATTTGTCAAATACGCATGCCGAATCGCCTTTTCGCAAATATTCGCGATTTGACTTATCAAACCTACGGATTCCTTAATTGAGCTATGTTGTTGATATATTTTGCTTTAATTTTTTGTATAAGTTATATTAGTTTGGTTTTACCTTTCGATTTGGTTTTGGTTAGTGAATCCCCATGGTTTTGACTTTCTTATTGCGATTCCGCGTAATTCGGCAATTTTGCGTAATTTTTTCAGGAATTTGATCTTTTTTGTAATTTCCTTGCATACATACATACATTCACATGTATATACATACTCATTCATAAGTACATTAACATAACAATAAATTCTAGAATTTAGAAAACTATATTGCAAAATAAGGAATGAAATGTCACACTTGGGAACTACAAGTCCCATTCGAATGAGAGTCGGAGTCTAACCCGATGGGTATCGGCCATGATAACCCCGACAAGGAGAATGTCAAGTTCTAGTATCCAACACTAGGGCTGTCAAACTGGTTAAATGAGATACACTTAACCACTTCAGTCTAATCATGAATATTCATTACCTACACCCCCAAAATCCATTCAGCACCACGAATTTTGTCACACGGCGTGAATCCCTATCCTCAACCTATGGATTTGAAAGTTTAGAATAACATCATTTCCATACAAACAAGACCATTTGTCTACCACAATACTCTATGACGTACCCGGTTAGCTATAGATCAAAGAAGGTGGAGAAAAACCAACGTCAAGTGACCCCAACACTAGCGAGAAGAGATAGTAATGATCTCACTCCAAAATGCAAGGACTTTCGTCCTCTTGAGGAGCTAATGCTAGTTCCACAGCGTACCAAAGAAAAGAAGCAGCCACATACTGTCACACCCCCAAATTCCCACTTGTGGTGTCAGTCCACGTGGGTGTGACGTGGCCAGGATCATAACTCATGGTCATATAGAACGACTCTATATGAGTTACACAACCACACAGTTTTGTAAAATAGATTAGTTTCATAATTTAAGCAGCGGAAAGATAAGTTAACAAAAACAGCGGAATAGTAATGTATTACAGCGGAAAGATAAATTGTTTAAGACACTACATAGTTCAAATTGTTTAATAACAAATCCAATGCACACAAAGCCTAGGACATGAGTCTATATGCCAGTCAGACTCCTTAGGGCTTCCTTGTGCGCGTCCTAGCGTGTGCTCCATTTAGTTACCTGAGAATACATGCGAAAAGTGTCAACTACAAAGTTGGTGAGTTCACAGGTTTAGACAGACTGAAAAGTAAACAGACATATACTGGGTATGTTAAGTTTAGTTGTTGGATACTACGATCCATGGAGTTTGTTAGTTCATCTTACCGAAACTAGACTGTTTCCGTTTGCCTCCGCGGGTCATCGCTGAACCCGCATTCACATCGAAATTACACTCGTTATGACCTCCAGTCAACATTGGTGCCGAGTGGGGTTAGTCAAACCCAATAGTACTACGTAATTACGACTCGTTTGGTTACACAACTAACGGTAAGGATAAGTGAGGACTTTAAGCGATAGAAGTTACACTCGAAAATAGTTTTACAACATACCAATCATATATCTAAAACAGTTGCATAATATTCTCACCCCAAAGTTAAGTAAAACAGTGTATGAGTAAAAGTGGGGCTGTAAACTCACCTGAGTTATGTAGTGAGTGTTCTCAACAGGAATCGCGTAGCTCGTCGGCTAGTAGTTACCTATATCAACAGGTCGTCTTTGATCGAGATTAAGTGTTTCAGTCGAGAGAAAGTGAGTAGGGGTTAGCAGAATGATTAGCCTTGGGTTTATAAAGATTATTTGCGTGTCGGGGTCGTCGCGTACCGCGACACCTGTCAAAAAGTATCCCCGCGACGCGTGAAGATTAAAATATTCCTCTGGTTCCGGAAACACGTCGCGTACCGCGATGGTGGAAGATGATCGGTCGTCGCGTACCGCGACTCTTTTCGGTGAAATTCAAATTCTCCCGCCCAGGCTTCGCGTACCGCGAAGGCCCAATTGTGTGCCCATCGCGTACCGCGATGGGTCTCGGCTGAGCCCAATAAGCCCAATTTCATGGTTTTGAACCGATTTTCGCGTTTCTAACGATTACGATCATCGTTTCTCGACATGTGGGCATTGTTCCACCTATTATAGGTTCCCTAGAACCTGTGTAGTGAAAGTGTACTATGATTTGATCCGTTCACCAACGTTCGATATTCAAGACACGTGCGAGTGTTGTGCGATAATTTCTCGAATTATCGGTGTGTTTGGTCTGTCGTGCCACGTGTCATACTAAATACAGTTATTCTAGTGCCACGTATGAAATAATAATACACATTATTATTAAAATAATATAAATGCTGACCTGGAAATTGCGAGGTGACACACATACCCGCCTGTGTAGCAAAATCCCCTTAGAGCGACCCTACACGCCATCGGAATTTGGAGACCAGGGCTAATGACTGGAAGAAACAAGGCATCCCTTGTGATTTTCCTGTGAGCCATCACTAAAAGAATGGTAGTGTAGTTAAGTCTTCTTACGTCGCCCAAATCAACACGACTACAATTGAACCAGAGCAAGAGGTACATCCAACAACCTTCATTGGGAAAAAAATAACCATAAGTAACAACAGGAGCTGAAACCAAACACTGAGGGCTTACAGGTTGTGAAGACGACCCAAATTATTTCTCCAAGTAATAGAAGCAAAGCCTTCACTGACTGAGATACCATTGAAGACAAGAAATTGCAAAGAAAATACATTCGGTGTCCCCGATGCCAATGATTGCTGAAGGCTATAGAAGAGTTATTCCTAAGGATGAATGTAAAGAGACGACCTTCGGTCTTCTTAAACCAATGAATTAAATTCGTGTATGGTAAGGGAACAAACAAGAATGTCAAGAGAAGACATTCTTCACCTCCCAAATGAGGATAGATTTCAACAACTCAACACCAAAAAGCACAAAACCCATTCTACTTGAACTCACAGTAGAAGATCAGCGTTATTCCCACATGGTGACATGGAATCATCATCTAAATGCGGCGTCCAACTCAACCACTTGTGAAGGAACACCGTGATCGAATCAGGAAAAAATTCCTGACAAGTTCGGTGAGATTGCAAGAGAAACATCCCAGGAAAGTTCCGAGAGAACTGTGTTGCCAGATTTTGCAAGGTCACAACTGACCTATCTGCACATGACCATCGGGAAGGACACGAGAGATATCAAAGTCCAAGGTGCAGAATCCTTAAAACCTAGCCGAGAAAAATCCATAATTTGCTACACCGGAGCAAATTACGAAACTAAACCTCGGCATACTTACCACCAAAAGGTGAGAGGCCATCCATACAACTCCAACATCTAATCGTGGATCTGGGAATTTGAGGAAAGGAAACCACACCCATTCAATACGCTCCATCATGAATGATGAATAAAGTGAGGAAGCGAACGTTCCTGGAAACGCAAAGTGGAAACACAGCTTTAGTGGGAAGTCTAAACGAAATAGACTAACTCCCCAAGCAAACCCCAAAATCTAAACGAACAAGGGTCGTAAATCTAACCCAATCGAGAAGTGTAGTACCGGTACCCAGTACACGACCCGAAGTAGGTGTTAACAAGAGTAGATCGGTTGATGAAAGATATCTTCTTAAGAGTCATCAAGAGTGACTGATCGAACTCATACATCTGCTTCTATCCAAACCACAACCATCAACTCGGTCAAGGAATGACACAGGGACATAGATGGTATCATAACATCATATGCGTATCAATCGCCTGTGTAAAACTGAGTTGACCACATTATGTCATCGTGAACCGTGGGACTTCGTGTATACATCCGGTACACTCTCACCAAATCACAAGTCGACAGCCACAGTCGGAAAATCACATGATTAGAACGAAATGCATACCGGTGGATGCAAGACAATAACCACATTTTATCCATATACGTCTCAGCACAACATGGAAACATGAAAGCTCCAATTCATATCGGTTCTCTCCTAGAATATTCAAAAGGAAGATGAGGTCCTGATGACACATTTCAAATTTCAGGACCAAATTCCTTCAACAGGGGGAGACTGTGACAACCGGTATATGAGCTACCATGAGTCTAAACCAAGGGTTTACGTGACAACAGCAGAGAAGACTATGTTGCGAGAGTGACGATAACGATAATAAACAACAAATCAAAACACATAGATTAATTACTAAGACAGTTAGGAAAAATCCATTGAATCACACAAACGTGAATTAGAAGAAAAGACAAACACTTGTGAGGGAAAACAATGAATAAAAACCTGAATGGATAACATTTGGAGTATCGATCCAACAAGATATCGGCATGGATGACGATCCATGTGGATATGTTGTTAGATTTGATACACTAAATGATATCTTTACAATACAAAACAATATCAACAGTCTAGGCAAACACTGCTTTTGTATGAATGAGGATTCATGCAAATGTCAACGTGAGTCTTATAATGCTGATATAAGATAATAACAATTTTAATAAAATTTCGCCAAAACAATTTAATAAACAATCAAAATTTTAAAACACACAGCCATTCGCACGAATGGACACTCATTAGTACGAATAGGCATATTCGGTGAAGCTTTACAACCACAGAGTCATTCGGCCGAATGGGAGTCATTTGTACGAATGACTCATTCGCACGACTGCACATGTATAAAAGCAACACTTACGTTTTTCAAACCCATTTTTCACCAAACTCTCTCAACTGAAACCCCTTTCGCCCATCTCGACTTTTCGGCCATTTCCACACGAAATTGGACCATTTCAACGTCCAAATCGTGTGTATTTCAATCCAACACCTTCATTTCAAGATCTCAACCATTTCCAAGCCATTGCGGTCAAATACGAGCTCCATGGTAAGTATTAGCACCGATCCTTTGCACCAAAACACTCCAAAACATTTTACCATCATAGACCCCTTTTTCTTTAACTTATTGCCTTCCAAATTATTTGGGGTTGAGAACATGCAACCTCTTATTCGAATAAGAGTTATTTTCAAATAATTTAACAGAGAAAACCAACTCTCAACCTCTTATTCGAATGTTACTCGAATATGTGCATTTTCAAATCATTTTACTAAGCGTTCATCGCATCATCAACAATGTTTTCAAACTCAACAACAATTTTGAGGATTGGGAAGATAGTTGTACATAAATGTCCGTTAATCACAACAGTTCGAGGCTTTGTGCCCAACCAAGAGGTGAACGGACACAGCTCGAGAGCTGGTGTTACACATCCAAAACAAACAAACAACAAATTTCTTTGGCATCTGTCTAGGGTAATTCACTAGAGCATGTGTCCACACAAGATATACATCAAGAATTTGTTGAGGAATTCTCAAGTAAGTCCCTTATAGAGTCATTTATCATTATTTGACGCGGGTCAACCGACGGTAACATAGATGATACCATAGGTCTAACCAACCTCCAGTGATGAGGCTGATACGTTACAAACATACATATAAAGGAAAACAACTCGGATTAGTTCCATGGGAACTGATCAACAAGGGAATATCAGTTAGGTTTGGTAAATGATCACATGGGTGATATTACGAACAGACCACACAAATAACTAATTGATTTTTCAATACAAAAAAATGTTAAAGACCTGGTCTTGAATAAGTTTCAAATGAGTTCACATCAAAGAATGTTAAACTACAAGAAAAAAGTGTAAACTTTGTGATTTTCCAATAAACAAACAAAACAAGATTTTCCTATATCAGGAGACAAAGCATACCATTTCTTTTTCCAAAAACACATGTTGTATCGTGGCGAATAGAGGAATAGAAGTGACGAGGTCTGATTTCCATTAAGGACATCCTCATGGATCACCGAAGGGGTGGTGGGATGGCGGCCGAGTCTTGGCTCTACGTGTGCCCTATAGATAAACTACCTTCGATGATTTGGGATAGTGTTGGTAATGAGGTTCAGACTGATGCGCTTGTGTAATTCATTCGTGTTTTCAACACCATTTACACACCATTTTCAATACCAGTGTAAATGGAAAGAGTTTTCATCAAACCTTTTTCAAAATCTAATATTTTAAAACTTGCGTGAACTCACCAACCTAGTGTTGAAAGATTTTACATGTTCTCAGGTGAAAGCAGGGTGACTTTTAGAGAGAGAGAAATAGAATCCCCCAGAGGAACCTAGAACTCCTACATGGAATCTCATCAGGCCACATCAACTACAAGATTCAAGACTTGTTCTTTTGCAAGCAATTTTTGTAAGACATCTGGGTCACATCCAAGATGTCCAAGTCAAGTTGTAATAGAATTAAACTATAAAAGAGTTGTATGTTAATTTTATTTTCTCAATGTATTTTAGTATTTCTAATATTATCATGTGCAATGTAACAATCTGATCACTACGATTCATTCACGCCTCGGGACTATTGAGTCCGACGGATTTCGATCCAGCCCGCCAGTCCGGGGTGTGACACATCTTGACTTTGTTAAAATTTAATCCACCATATACTATATTTTAATCCATTCTATTAATTTTCCTTTTCAATTGATGGGCCGTGTCCGTTAGAAAAATTCAGTAAAATTATATAATATATAGTTACCAAAAATCATTATTTTAAATCGAATCTTAAAATCTAAATAGTTCATTAATATTTACAATTATAAAATACGACCTTGTACATATTTCTCTCAAATAACTAAGCCGATTGCTCCATTCACAAACGTGCATTACGATAATGGTTTGCTCATAAAAAGGGTATGGACCTTCACCTACTGGAATAATAACCTAAGATGTTTTTTCAAAGGAATTCATTGGTCCAAAAGGAATATAATATAGGCCTATAGGGCACCCCACCCCACCTTACCCTTTTCCACCTATGATGCATAAAGTCAAATTTCTATCAACAATTGCACTTTTGTAAAGATGCGGTCATCATAATGATAAAAAAAATGTGTAGGGTAATTCAAAAGTGTATGATTTGTATGTTGTTAGATACAAAGTATGATAATGGTATCGCGGTTGGTGTTTCGGGTTTTTAGAGTCCGATTGTTCGGGTTTTAAGAATATAAAAATGGAACCAATAATCGAACCAAATAGCCAAAGGATATTCGGTTCTCGGGTTATATTTGAATAATTATGTTTTCTATTTTTGCAAACAAACAATAGCCTATTTAAATGGTTCTAATGCAATAAGAATACAAATATAGAATGGCAAAACAAATGAGAACATGTTTAACATACCAAAGTATAGTCTCGATTGTTTAACAAACAAGAACTTGTTTGGCACAAAAACACACATTTTTATTCTACCATTGTTCATTAATATCTGGGACGTCTGGGAAGTAAGAAATTGAGAATGTATTGAATACCGAATTAAATTCATACATGTATGAGGTGTGTTTTTTCGGGTAACTCTTGGTTCGGGTCATATTTATTACATACAAAATACTCATAGAGGACTGAGTTTTTCGGGTCTACCCGAATTTGTTCTTGTAGTACCCAAAAACCAAACCAGTTAAAGTTCTCGAGTTTAGATTTATCACATTTTTGGGTTGGGTGAGATGGTTCTCGGATTTCTTGGGTTCGGGTAAGCTATTTCAGGCTTGTTCTTCATGTTCGGGTAAAAAAAGAGGCCACTAGTTTATGTTCAATGCTCCGTACTAGATTTCTGACACTTTATATCGGTGTCACTAGCTATGAAGTTATAACGTTTTCTATTTTCAACATTAAGTAGTATATTTGGTAAAAAAAAAAAGGAAATGTGGATTTCAACTAACTTGTAGTTTTACATAATCCAAACAAGGATTGAGTTATAGTTGTGAAGTCTAACGCTAAATATATTGACATACACTAAAGAATAAAATTACATGAAATGTATAAGATTATATTAGAATTTGGATTTGTGGATTAACTTTTTGATAATTGGAGTCAACTTCCTGTTCTAAGCTTAAGTCATTCTAATCTTAGTTTACGTGTTGCAATGATTGAAATATTAATTATATTCTTTGAAATGTTTAACTAGATTGTGTAGCTTTGGGTGGTTTAGTAACATAATTAAATTCATAGACAAACTCAAACTGTTATTTGTTTCTTTAACAAGATTAAAATCATATTAGAGTTTTAAAACTTGAAGAATTTTAATGATTAACATCATAATCATCGTATTTAGTATATCTTATCATTAGCAAAGCTTTAAAAAAAGTAAGATGTAAACAGTTTTATCTTTACTCTGTAGGAATAGAGAGACTCATTTCAAAGAGACTTATGCCTTATTATGCTTGATTAACCAACCAACACAACGTTTTTAAAGTTATTTTCAAAAAAAATAAGTAAAATAACATTAATCGGGATCAGCTTTAGTGATTAACAAGGTGGCTAATTTGGTTAACAATCTAATTTGTTTCCGGAGAAAAAAGTTCCGGATTTGAGATAAAGAAAACAAACATGTATACAAACCGTTTGAGAAATGAGAATCAGATCTAATAATTGTTTTACATAAGTGTTTAAATTATACCAAAGAAAATAGACCCAAGTGTTGATATTAAAAATTGATGAGCCGGAATCAATCAAACCGTTCGAGAAATAATAACCAAAAGGAACTAATCGTCTAGAAAAAAATCTCAAAAAATAAAATAAAAATATATAAAAAAATCTTCAAGTTGTTTTTTTTTTTTTCTTTTGTTTTTGTTTTCCTCCCTAAGTACGTCAACCTCCAACTCTGCAAGTCCACAATATAAATGATTCCACATTGTTGTAGTTGAATCAAGCCAATTCGTAAAATTTGATTCAAAAAACTTAAAATTTGTTTCAATTTTATTCAAAAATCACCAATTCAAAATTTGGTTTGAATTTCTAAATTCGAATTCAATTCAAAATTTGATATTAAATTTCGAATCCCACCATCACTAACACTGAGTAGGGGGTGAGTGAGGGGCGACCGAAAAATAAATCACATGGAAGGAGTTTTTAAGGGTTTTTTATTATTTCTATTTTTTAAATAAAAACATAAAATGACCCTCCAATATAAATTTAATTAAGTTTTTACAGTGAAAATGACCAAAGATGTTGAGCCTTTGCAAAGTTTGGGAAGAATATATGTTGAGACCAAATGTGTAATAGACATTATTATTAGAACCACAAGTGGCGTTTACTTCAAATAAATGATCTAAAGATAAAGTTATTAGAGATGACCATAATAACTAAAAACTAAACCAAACTACAAACAAAAATCAGGCCGACCTAAGGAAGGGGCGACTCTAAGCCTAATTATTTTGGGGCCCAAATTTTAATATTTTTTTATATATTATATACAAAAAAATTATGTAAAAATTTAAGAGGGTTTAATGTTTTTCCAGACCTAGGCTCTAGATTTTTTTTTTTTAATTTTCGGAGCAGGCTCTGATGGCAAAACCAAAAGCTCTCTAAAATAATATTTTTTTTTGGGTTTATGCAAAAACTAATTAAAACTTAAACATGCCAACCCCTTATACTAACATCATCTAATTAAGTTTAAAAAAATTGAAAAATGTGTTTCTCTTCCCTTTGATTGTTTAAAATCTGACCTAAGTGTGTTGCTCCCAAAAAGAGTTTTATATATTTATAGAAAAACAAACTTTAAAAAGTTAACTAATCAATATAAAGTTGACATCACATAATGTAATAACCATGCACCATTTTGGCTAAAATTTTCTAAAAATCTTCAAAATTAGAAGATAAAATTATTAATTTATATACAATGAAGACAAAACTATAACTAATGAGTCCAAAAGTATATACAACATTTATAGATGAGATACAAATCATATGAATGCATAGGGCCTTAACTTACAAGCATGACTAAGACATCCCTCATATCATCATATGCAAACAAAACAAGAAACAAAATGAGGCACAACCATACTAGCGACTATCATGTGCTTGGACAGGTCATGACATCCTAAGTAGGGAAACATTGATGTTCTACTATATTATATGTTGTACTATTTAAAATAAAATAAAAAATATGCTTTTTTAATTACAAATAAAGGAAAAGTTATGTATAAAAAATATTACGCTTTGTAAGAGTATTTAGTGGTGTACAAACCATTTCGATTCCTAAAAGCGGTTCCGGTTCAAATTGTGACCACCAAACCGGTTTAGAAACCAATTTCAAGGATGTTTCATTCAAACCTATCAGAACCGATTCGGTTCGGGTTAAAACCGGTTTAGTGCTTTTTTTTACAATTTTAAGCAATTACTTAACTTAAACATTTAAACAATTACTTAACTTAAGCACAAAACATAAAAAAAAAACTTAATAAAAGATTTCATTATCTTGAAAAATAAAAACCCAAATAAACAAATCGAAAATTCGTAAAAAAATAAACAAAACATAAAAAACTTGATAAAAAACATTCATTTCTTGACGTTTAATTTTCATCAGTCGAACCCAAGCTATTGATTAATGCTTCATAATATGTGGCTTCTTACTCGTCGGTTATTCCTTTGGACATTCCCGCCTCGACCTCGTCTTTTAATACCTCCCACGAACTCGTATTCCATTTTGCCTTCAAGTGAGGATATATGTTGTATCATTTCTGCTGCATCCAAGTGATCCTTCAAGAAAATCAACATCTCTACCGCATGAGAAGTCAGGGCCGTTTGGTTGGGTCTGAACCATTAAGTGCTGAATGGTTAAGTTGTCTGAATGGTTAAGAGGATCTGAACCATTAAGTGCTGAACTGGTTAAGACTGTTTGGTTCCACGTCTGAATGAAAATAACAAATGCCCACATTTGAGCCCTAATCAAACCACCCACCACCGTAGAAAGCATAACAAGACCATATTCATCAAAATATTCAACCAGATTCAAGAAAATGATGAAATTGTAACAGAAATCAAATATAACCTCTTGCAAGACCATTAGTACATTGAAGCCATGCCCCTTCCAATTCTTCTGCTGCATCGGCTCTGGCTCTCGTTGTGTATACCTAGAGACCTCTCCTTCCAGATTTTAGCTCTGTCAGGGCTCAATTGCTCATACTTCTTTTGCCGATTTGCTCCCTCTCGTCGTGATCTTTTCCAGAATTACTTCCAGGCCCTTACTGCTATTGAATCGAGGTCGGAGAGGAGGTTGCGTTGGTGCTAGCTCGATCGACGGAGAGGATGTTGCACTCCTGTACGGTGAGTTCGTCGGTTCCGGAGGAGAAGACACCGGAGACGACGAGAAGGAGACCAGAAAATTAGTTTAGGGTTGAAGGAGGAACAGGAAGGGAGCATCTAGCCCCTTTTGTTTTCATTCAGACTTGTGTGTAAGTCTGAACCATTCAAAGGTTGATTTAGATGTCAACCTTCCATTCAGACCTATTCAGATGCAAACAAACAGCTCCTGAGTCTTATTCTTCTTAATGAAATAACCCTGACACTCATAGGAAAAGTCGTCTCCAAAGCTACCTTGGAAGCTTGGACGCTTAGTAGATCTCGAGTCATATCGGACAGGATCGGGAATTGATCTTCCTTATCTTTCCACCATGTCAATATATCAAAATTCATAAAGTCTTGGGGGACTAGACAAGAATTCTGTCCCAATATATCTTCTAAGTTCGTTACTTGGAGTGTTGTCTCGTTTTCATTTTGAGTTTTCATTCATTAAAGTATTATACTAATAGATGTAAGGATTGTGAGAATTACTTGAGCTTGAATCCTCACTCCTAAATGTTCGTGTATGGTTGATGTTGAATCATATTTTGCAAGATAAACATCAAACATACTTGAGAATTGTTTTGTTAAATTGTGATTTTAAAGTTTGAGGATAAAAGGGATCCTTTTCATGTAAATCCAAATCAAAAATAATTTTTTCAAGTAAGGTTTTAACACCTACGACATTTAGGCAAGGGTTCAACGTTGCGGCACAAGCAATAACCGGGGGCATTTTTTTAAAATATTTTACTTAGTGGTATACCATAATATTCTTGGTTTGGGCTAATAGTATAACCAGGGGCATAATAACCGGGGGCATTTCTTTGCAAAAACGACGATAAGTAGTATGCCGTTTGTTTGAGCTAAATATGTCGTGTAACATTTGTTTAAAATTCTCTTTTACATCTTCAATAGTTCGCAATCCATCTTGAACGGCCAAGTTTATGATGTGCGCAACACATCTACTATGAAAAAAATACCTTCACAAGTAGGTTTATATTTTAATTTAGTTGCTGGACCGCACTCGTATTATTCGAGGCATTATCAAATGAGATTGAAACAAATTTGTTTTCCAATTTTAAAGTTCTAATAACTTTGCCTAAAATATGAAATAAATTATTACCCGTGTGAGGATAATCAAACAATTCAAAGCCAGCCAGCCGTACATATCATTAATTGCCACGTATCCGATTGTACCCAATGAGTCGTAACACAAATGTAAGATTCGGGTGAACCGTGTGGAGCCAACCAAATATCATAAGTTAAATTAACACCGGTTTCCAATTTTGCAAAACCTAAAATTAGTTCATTTTAAGCTTTTTCCACATTTTTAAACAATCTCTTCTTAGAGTAGCACAACTTACATGCATATAACGAGGTTGAAGAGTTTGTTAAATAACCAAGTTAGACGCGAGTTGTCGAAGTGGTTAAATGACAAACTTTCTTGGATCACAAAATGTGCCATTTGCTCCCGAACCGCATCAATGTTATACGCAAACACATTTCTTTCATTCGTCATTGAAGTTTGACCTCGTGACACTTGTTTTTTCAAAGCTTTACAATATTTCATCTTAATGTGGTTCTTCAATGTGCTATTGGCATCGTGTTTAAAAAAAGGTATCAATAAAACTTGCTTGGTGCTTTGTTCGGGCCGCTCGACATAACACATAAATCAAAGTTGCTCCAAATTTTCGGGTTCCTTTTCATAGGGATAACTTTAAGCACTTGAAGGGTGGAAGAGCCGCCACAACCAACCGAGTCACCACTTGATGAAGCAATTTGAGAGTAGAGAACGCTTAGAGAAGGTAGAGACTAGAGTGCATTTTTTGTTTTTGCACGTGCAGAGAACGCTTTTGCCAGTGTAGAGAGCGTTTTTGAGTTGTGTGATTAAACAAAAACAACCAATACCTATTTATACTAATTAGTGGGGGGACTAAAATGCAAAAAAATGGAAAAAGCGGTCAAGAAAAAGGCTAGTTTCGGGCAAAACACAGCTATTTTTGGTTAGTTCGATATTACCTTTAAAACCGGTTTGGGGCGGTTCGGCTCACAACGGTGAAAACCCAAACTGGTTTAGGAACGTCGGTTCAGTTCGGGTTGAAACCGGTTTGGGACAAACCAGTTTTGAGACCAGGTTCGGGTCGCTTTGTGAACCGGTTTCAACGCTCAAACCGGTTTGTTTGACCATCTCTAGTATAATTTAGAGCACTGGCTTCATACATCCGGGCAATCCGGATAGAATCAAACGAATGAAATATTGACCCTACCTTAAGTAAAAGCAAAAGCAAAAGCAATTGGCAAAAACATACAAAAACATAAGTTACATAGCAAAAGCAAATCTCTTATCACGAACTTTATACTAATTTCTTATTAAAAGGTAATATCATACAAAATCCATAAAAATATGTTACGAAAATAATAGAAAAAATCACTAACAAAATCCTTCTCATCGGCAACCAATTGGCTGAATTAAAAAAAATCTCTAAACAAACATCGATTTTTTATGACAACAAGTAAATCACCGTTACATCCTCCAAACACCACCGAAACCCTAAAAAGAACTACGTTTTTTCACTATAGTATTCGTACTATTTAATAATATATATATATATATATATACTATTCAATTTGTTTGTATTTTAATATAATATATATATATATATATATATATTAATTACTATTTGAATATAATATAAATATTTATACTATTCAACTTGGTT
This sequence comes from Mikania micrantha, assembly GCA_009363875.1. Taxonomy (NCBI): domain Eukaryota; kingdom Viridiplantae; phylum Streptophyta; class Magnoliopsida; order Asterales; family Asteraceae; genus Mikania; species Mikania micrantha. The sequence goes on from CM018685.1 coordinate 21,225,757, forward strand.
GCTTTTTAATATATACTATTATATAGGACTCGCGCGTTGCTGCGGGGTCTGATATACTGACGTAAAAATAACCAACTTCATCCACGTTGAAATATTTTACAAAATATGAACAAATCATTAATAAAAGACCACTAACCTGGAAAAAATTAACCCTCTACTAATTGTATGAAATTTCAAAACCATTAAGTAACATATTTCAATTTATTATAAACTGAAAGTTATAGTCTCATTATAGATTGAAATCACTAAAAGCAGAAAACCCTATACAACAGCTATAATGTAAGCTTTGAAACTAAGGGTGGGTTGAAGATTAAGAACTCATTTAACAGTAAAGAATGTGATTACAGAAGACTTATAAAAAAGGCCCTGCGTAAATGTATAATTTATAAACGATACAAATATTATAAAATTATTAAATCTAAATCGTATAACAACGTGCAAAATTTCTGTGACCGTTTGGGTTCGAATTTTATATAAACGTTAATGAGTCCATTGTGATCAAATTAATATAATCATGACTTTTATCCGATAATTTATGACGTGTTAAAATAATGTGAACATTAAAAATATGTAAGTAAAGTGAGAGGGGGCTTTAAAAATAAGAGTTCAAAGTTCAGGGTTATAAAAGAAAATTTCAATTTAATTCAAAACTTTTGAAAGTGTAATTTCGATCTTTTAACGCGGTTTCTTTCTTGATCTTTTGACACGGTTTCTCTCTTTCTTTTACTTTTTAATATATTGTGCATTTCAAGCTTGTACATCATGCAAGGGAAACTGTTCCAAATTGAATAGTAAAATACAGAGACAAACCATTGTTGCTTTTATATATATATATATACACACATATATTAATGCTTGGCCTTTAAATTATGACTTTTATCAAAATATTTATTTTAATTGAATATTAAAATTAAGTTGTAAGAGTTGATTTAATGAAACATGAGTTGGTTTAAGCTTTTTACAAGCCATAATCATCAACCTAAATGTTTTGTTTTCGTCAAATCATACGGGCGTCTCACTAGTATATGTGTGTGTGTGCGCTTAAAAGAATATCATGTAGAAAATATATCCTTATTCTTGCAACTAGGTTTTTTCATCCCGCCCATTGTGGCGGGTTATCAAATTATACTCCAAAAACATGTATTATATATCATTTGTATAAGTATAAATTACATAGTAAAATATAAAATCCACTCAATATGTTAAAAAAATAATACAACAAATTGCTCATAAAATCATTTTCACCAGCAACCACTCAGTTGAATTAAAACAAACAGTTAAATCTCGAATCAAATCTCTCAAATTTAATAAAAACCAAAATCTGTAAACAAATCTCTAAAAATTAATGTTCTGATATTTATTTAATACTTATCAATGCTAAAAAAATAAACTTCTTGTGGTCAAGATATCTACTATTCAATTTTTTTGGTCAATAAAAGACAGTTGCATTATTCATTTTCATAGTTTTCTAATTCTTAGGTGAATCAAAAAGATAGTCGCACTGTTCATTTTTCATTGCTTTTAATTTATATATATATAATATTTACTATTCACAACTTGACAAATATTGTAAGGATCACGTTTTTTCATTATATTGTGTGTATATATGACATTTGGTATTCAATAAAGATATATATGTGTGTGTGTATATATATACATACTATTCAATATAATATTCATTTCCATAATATATATAAATTTACTACGGTTTTAATATATAGGGGAGGGATATATTGAAAAGCTACTTTAGTTGAGAAAATATTGAAAACAATAAAAAATACATTTTTTACAGTTTTGTAACATTATTACGGTTATTTTTATAAAAAAATCAAAAAAGCACCGACTAGATTATCTTAAAAAAATAATAAACGATGTAACAAAGCTGTACAGGCCTGGAAAAGGAATTACGTCTATGTTACATCGTTTTTTTTATAATTATTATTTTTTAGTTCTAGTCAGAGCTTTTTTTTTTTAAAATGACCCTAATCTTCTACTTATAATAAACAAGTAACTTAAATGACACTTGTCAAATTCTTAAATAACTTTTGACATGTGTCACATATTGACCATGTTATCCAATTATTTCTCATATTAAATGTTTATACATTCTTTTTCATATTAAATAATTAAATAAAATACAATAACTAATGATTTTAGTTATACATTTTTAGGTTGATAATAATTTTTTTAATAAATTATAAATCAAATCTTTATATTAAAAAATAAATTTTGGATATAAAAGTTATATAAAAACAATCTTTCTAAAAAAAACTAAACCCCGAAGTTTAAACAACAAAAGTAGTATATAAAAAAATAGTTTTTAATACAATTTTAAAAATAAAATGTTAAAAAAGAACTTAAATTCAATCATATTTTATCTCAAAAATCGTTTTTATATACTAAATTTTATTAATTACTATATAATATTTTTTATACAATCCGTGTAATGGAATATTAACCTAGTAATGTTATAAAACTATAAAAAAAAGAAAAACTTATTTAGAAAGGGTTTTTAAAGATTTTTTCAAATCAAGGTGTTTCCATTTTATATATCCCCAATTAGGGAAACGTTCTTTTGAAAACCATCATTTTTAGGAAAACTAAGAAAGCTAATTACAATCATTACCAATTAATTTTGTTTTCATTTTTTCTTTTTTATTTACTATTATTTTAAGGTAAGAAATGCACAAAAAAATAAAAAATATGCATTTCATGTTATTACATATATGTAACTTGTATGTTACACATACTAATTACATATATGTAACTTTATGAGTTACATATACGTAATTTCGTGATTTACACATCTTTATTAAAATTTTATTTCTTATTATAACATTTTCAACCTTATAATAAAAAATTACGAAAAGAAATTAAAAATTGTTTTTTGGTAAGTATGAGTTTTCTTGGTTTTATTCAAAATAATGAGTTTTCTTATAAATCTTCATATATATATATATATATATATATATATATAATATGAGAAAAAATTTACATTTTTCATCATCACCTAGAGTGAGTGAAGGCTTCTATTGGTTTATGAGTCGTGTATAATTCTCTAAAATCTTTAAAAATATGTATATGATAATGAGTCAATGATGGATGTGCAGGGTCGGCCAAGGATTTTGAGGATTCAAAGCGACTAATAAAATTAGGTAGTTTTAGTAAATAAATATTTTGTTTTCAATTATAATAAATGTTGATAATAGCATAACAAATATCTAATTAGCTAATGTAAACAAAAGCAACAAAATTGTATTGAACATACATCAAAAGGTGCAACTAAAAATGGAAAATGTATTATTATCATATCAACTAACAATTGAAAATTTTAACAAAACAAATAGTCATAAACATTTTAGAAGCCTATATACTATAAATATTCAAAAAATAAAATTAGTCTTTAATAAAAGCGAAGAATTCAAAAATCAAATAAATCAATTGTGTATCAAAATATCAAATTAATAAATAGGTAACAACATAAATCAACAAAGTTAAGGTATAGAAACACTTAGAAAATTCAATCGATGACTGCAATAAAAAATTATAAATCATATTAATCAAGCTTAAGAAGCAGAAAAAACAGAATGTAAGAATCAAAAGTACTTTAAAAGTTCAATTTTTAAATGAGTGGAAAAATGATGAATACGTGATTAAACTTTTTCACAAAAAAAACTCAAGAATACCGCATCATAAAGTACAAAATTGTTGTATTTTTTCACTCTGATTTTTTCATTTTGAACCAATTCAACAAAAAAACAACATATATAAAAAATATGCTAAGAAATGAGGCCCTAAGATTTTGGGGGCCCCAAGCCCAATCTTTACTCTTTAAGCATGTCGGGCCACCACTGAGCATGTGACTAAAATATATTTTTTAAATACGTGATTAGAAGTATAAAAATACAACGATCCTTGTCTATTTCAAAAATGCGTAAACCATTTTTTCAGATCACACATATCTTAATCTCTATTTACGGTTAACCAACTTCAAAAATTACATCAGTTGGCCAAACCATATTTATAGCTATAGTAAACACGCCATCTTTACTTGACTTTAATTAATTTAATCACAATTACCTAACTACGATTTAATTTGTTTTTGAATGGCGATATCAACTTATAAGGACTACTTTCTTGAGTATGATATCTAACATGACATCAATATTGATAGTTTTATAATTTAAAAATCACACAAAAGAAAATATCAAGAGTACGAACCAAGTTTTCCAAGTGTTTTTTAAATTATCTAAAAAATATTTTATAATTTTAAAATTATTCAACTTTCACTACATGTTTCAATTGTAAATTTATATTTTTTAAAATTTAACTAGACAAATAAAACATGCATGAATTTGAAGTGAACTTTGACCCTTTTCTTTTCCTTTTTCTCCAACGAATTGACGGTAACAATTACAACAGGATGCATTTTAGGTTTTATGTTGTACCATTAAATAACAGACGCGTTTACAACCGGTACATTTATGGTTTTACGTTAAGTGACAATCATTATGAGGTATTTTTACATTTAAGTTTTGATATTCAAGAAAATAGCTGTATAGCTACATTTTGATATTCGAAATCATGGCAGAATTTGCTAACTTGATTCTCAACCTCTTGAATGGCTTCTTGTCGTTTAACAAGTCAGATAGTTTTTATTTTTATATACGAGGATTTGAGTCCTATCATTTAAGTAATAATAGTTTTAAATAGATTTTAGAAGAGTGTTATGTGTGCCTCCAAAAAAAACTTTATCCTTAGTCGTAAAACATATCAATCAAGAATTCAAAATCAAACTACAAAGGTATTTATTTAATTCATACCAAATGGGCTTTGTCCTACTGATATCATTGGGTTTCTAAACGAAAGGTCATGGGTTCAAATTCATCTTAAGATGAAATTGGGATACTTGAAAGGTCGCGAGGTTATCCGGTGCGGTTTCCTTCTGAGGTGGTGGTGGAGTCTCAATGGAAGTCATGGTAACTAGACCTTGGTGACATGACCTGAAAATCAGCGGTTCACACGTTAAGATCAAATGTCGTTCTAAAAAAATTTATTTAATTTATTTATATGATTGTGTTGAATTCTCAAAGTGGTATTAAATGAAAAGACAAATATCAAATACCAAGAAACAAAATCTAGTTGCTACTTTGCGTGAAAGTTGTGGCAGATTTTAAGAATTATTTTAAAAATAATAAGTATTACATATTTACTCAATGTATAAATTTTTAATGTATAATATACAATTTTTTAGCATAATGTACAAAAACATGTGATTTTGCAAGTTAGGAAGATAAAATATAAACATGGCATTTTAAAATAAATAAGAGAAAAATAGATATTTTGTAAATACCATCTACAACTTTATATCAAAATATATATATATATATATATATATATATATTAATTCACATATGATCATGGAATTTATGTTGATAGTTGCTTGTGTGTCGATTACTCCTGTAACCTAATTTCAGGATAATACATAAATCATAAGTTATGTGAGTACATAAAATAAGGATACTGCTAAACTTACCCTCAAATGTATAAATTTACACACACTACACATCTTGCATAGACTCATACAAAACGTATACGTAATCAACTTATATAGTGTCAATGTGTATCAAAATAAAATATATATATACATACATATATATATATATATATATATATATATATATAGGAATTGAATCCAATGAAAACCCATCCTTAGAGAGAAAACTCTTAAACCCTATGTGAGCCACTTATTTGGAATCTTGAAAATAAATATGTGGTTCACATTAACCCACATTAAAAATGATTTATTTATTCAAAACCCAATTTTTTATTCAGGTTTAATGTGGACCACATATTTATTTTCAAGATTCCAAATGAGTGGCTCACATAGGGTTTAAGAGTTTTCTCTCTAAGGTTGGGTTTTCAAAGGATTCAATCCCTATATATATATATATATATATATATGAGAACAGCTAAAGCCTAAAATAAGGGAGTGATTACTCTCACACGTTTTTTTTAATTTTTACACTTCATCGACACTATACGTCTCGTATAGGACTATACGAGACGTATAGCCCTTCGGACACCCATTGATTGAAAAATGATTGGTTTTATTTACGTCTCGTATAGGACCTATCGATGTGTATATACCTATATGCGATATTTAAACGAGTCCAATTATTAACTTTGAGAAATTCTAACAAGTAATGATTGACCACTTATACGTTTTGTATAAAAGGTGTAAAATTTGAGAGTCGATGTAAAACTAAAAGAATTCTAAAATAAATATAGGTAGACAAACATACCTAATACAATGATATGTTATTCTACATGAAATTGACACATCCAAGTCTTGGATCATTTATTTAGGAAAGATAAAAACATATTTTTTTAGATAAACAATTACAAAGTATAGCTACTAAATTCTGATTGTATGCAGTTTATTATAAATAGATGAAAATGTCTTTTTTAAGTGAAACATGGGTGTACGAAGTATATATTCGAATATGATTCACGTATGATTTATTATGTGTAGATCAAAAGGCATTTTTTTAGAGATATGTAATCTGATATTTATGTAATTTATTTATTATACTAGCGGATTATTAATTGTATGCTTCGGCGGCAACTAACGTAATATTGTATATCTAAACTAAACATAGATAAAAAATAGTATAACGGTTGTCAGTATGTGATAAAACTCTTAAGTGTATTTATCGTATAACCAAGTATCAATCTACTATAATACCTTAAAGCGTTCACAATCATACAAGCCTCAACAAAAAATAAATACATAAAAATAAAAAAATTAATTAAAAAACAAAATAATAATTATTTCCCACGTTCTATTTTAATATATGTAATAAGATGATTTTTAATCCTATCTTTGGATTTAAAATTACAATAGCTAGTAAAAGGGTGTACACGAACCATGGGAGGCCCTAGAGAGGGGCAAACCTGACCTCCGTTCAGGTGTTTTTTTTTTCAATGGCACAAAAATTTTAAAATTCTTACTATATCATATATATTTACTTATAATTAAAAATAAAAAACCAAAAAAACAAAAATACATAATTCGAATTTATATGAGTTTACTCATAAAAATTACTATTTTTTTAACAGCAATCCTCCTATTTCTAAACTGCTACCAAATATATCTTCTTGTCTAGATTTGGACCTAATACCTTATTTCTAAAAGGCAATGTCTATATCAAGTTGACTACTTGTCACATTCCTAGCTCTCGTCACATGATGATGTCACTGTTCACTACTTCACTATTTGAAGTTCGTAGAATCATAGTGGTGATGTCTTAGAGAGGGGGTGCAACTTTACTTGTACTGTTATCAAAACACACATAGTTAACTTAAAGAAAATATAATACATGGATAACATCACTATTACAATCCACAAGTCATTGTCCACAGCTTAAACCAATCTAAACATCCAGGGTTGATTATTCACAAGGTGCCATCATTGTAACATCTGTGCCGGAAGCGTTACCGGAACAGTAATATGTACAGTAACTTGTACAGTAACTCAGGTACAAACTAAGAGAATTACTTAGAAGCTATTAACATTCGATGCTAAACATAAACTATTACACGATGTTTCTGAAATTCTGATTTAAACCTCATGGCTTAAACAGTCAGAAACACATCAGACAGCAATGAACAGATGCATACATGTTTGAATTGTTACTATTATGTATAAACGTATGTGAGGATAAACAGAATAAAACCATAACAGTTGTTGTTACAGAATTCTAAACTGACGAACTATTCGTATAGGTGACGATCTGTACGAATAGATCTGAAAGTTTAAAGTTCTGAAATGATGTAACATTTGTACATTCAGTCATGTAGTAGTGAACAGTGTTAGAACAGTGTGTATCCATGTTCAGTCAGTCAATGTGAATCATGTGTCATTATGTGCTTGTGTGTTAGAATCCTTATCATTTAACAAGTATGTATTATTTATTTACAGTCGAGTTCACTAGGCAAGAACAATATTGTGTTATATCGAAACAGTGGTGGGCAGCGAGAGTGAGCCCTATACATATACTGCGTTCGGTGTAACAGGATAGTGTTGGTGCGTAGTGTTAAGACGAATATTATAACAATTAATTAATTCACAAGGATCGTAATACGTAAGCGAGACTGAGTATAGTTATGGGTGACGATCCATATTGATACGAATGTTGAACTTATAATTATGATTAAACGACTTTAAATAATTAATACGATCGGAAAAACGTACGCGATTGCGGGTATACACGTAATTGTGAATGTTTAACGATCCGACAACACACGAAGAGTAAAAATAATTATATTAATTATTTTATATTTTTTCAATTTTGAAACTCATCATTTATTTGAGTTTAATAACTCCTTTATTTTAAACCGCGTAAAATACGCGTTACGTGTCGGAAATGCGAACCGAGCGACCGAAACGAACCCGGATATCACTCGGGCTATAAAAGCCTTGAACAAGGCTTAAACCTTCATTTATTACCTCACCAACTCACTCTCTCTCTACAATTTCGTCTACCCTCTCTCTCTCTAAGAAAACCGATTTCAAACGCGCATAACTCGCTTATTTCTCAACGGATTTCGGAGTTCTTGGTGTCCACGCGAAGCTCTCGACATCACCTACACGAAAGTACAAGAATTTCGCAGATTCATCCAGCCAATCTCGAGGTAATGAAGCTTGAAAAATCCGGATATTAGGGTTTTCTACGTGGGAGTGTTCGAACCTAAGTTTTAGCCGGTTCTTGCACCATTATTTGAGTATTCGAACCTATGGCAATCATCATTGATGCTAGAATAACTTAGATCGTGGTCTAGATCCGGAAGATTGATGATGGAGCTGATGTAGGTAACAGGTTCGCTGGCCGAACCCTATTCAACCCTACGGCCGAACCTTCCTTCGAACACACATCATAAGGCGAACCCTGCATGGTTCGTGGAGTTAACAGCCGAACCCTAAGGGTCCTCACGAACCTTCATGCTGTCGACGAACCATCTTAAAGTCACGAACCCTTTTGTAGCAGCGAACCCCCGATCTGGCCGAACCCCATGCAGATTCACGAACCCTATTGAGGGTGACGAACCTTAGTGCTCATGGCGAACCCTATACCTTCGCGAATCTTCTGCATGGGAGACGAACCCTTGATGAGCCACGAACCCTGCATGATTCGTGGCATAGCTCTTCGAACCTTAGAAGGACCACTGAAGCACCTTGCCGAACCATGTAACCAGGTTGCCGAACCCTTGGACACTTCACCATAAGCGAACCCTTCGGCTATAAGGGCCGAACCTTGGGCTGAAAACCATAAAGGTTCGCTGCCCTGAGTTGGCAGCCCACTAGTCTCTCGGCCCAATTCAGTTGTAATCAGCCCAATTTCATTTACAACTTGGCCCATAGGTTTAAATCAATCACAATTGAGATAGCTTGGCCCATTAAGATATTTAATTGGCCCAATGTCGCTTTGGAACCTTACATGGCCTACTTAATCATTTCTTAGCCCAACTTAAATCCCTTAGGCCCAATCCAAGCCATACGACTCATTATGATCTTAACTAGCTCGATATTAGCTTGGACGCGTTATGAGGCCTATATACAAGTTGTTGGGCCAACGTCACATGCAATTGGCCCAACATCACTTTCAATTGGATCATTATCATTCTAAATGGCCCATGACCTTTGTCTAAGTCCATAATGACTTTCATGGACTTAGAACCCCTTTGTTGGCCATAATCCAAAGTAATTGTAATTTGATCTTAGTTGGTTTAAGTACAACTTAAACAAATCATAGCATCAAACCACAATCACAAGACTTAAAACAATTGGAACATTCTTTCATAAATCATAGTAATCAATGGTTATCAAATTCTCAAACAATTATCATTTTTATGCATGAGATTTATGCACAATGGAACATTTCACATTCGTTTCTTGGACCCATGATCAATCATGTGATTCAATTCATAACTTTCAAGTTTTCACAACAATCAAATCATGAGAACGCAAGTCAATCAATGAATCAAAGTCTATACAATTATAAATCCTATATCTTATGTATGATTACAATGTTATAGGAAACAATTAGAAGTCCTGTTTGCTACTTGCTATCTGTTTTAGTTCAGAGTCTACTGCAGACATGTGAGAACTTTAGCCCCTCTTTTACTGTTTTATAACTGTTTTGGGGTGGAACACGTGATCAAAACAATCGTTTACAATCATATTTCATTATACAAGGTGTGTGTATGCTTATAAACATTTTGGATTCATTGTACGAATCCTAGGAATTCATCAACTGTTTTAAAGGACTTATCAATTACTAAACTCTTTTCACTAAAAAGGTTTTATAAGGGATCTTTGAACTGTTTTGTAATAGATTTACTCAAAGGTATTTATGAAGGATAAACACTTTTGAATAAATGATTTTATAAACTCTTTTGTTATAAACCTTGTTGTTACACAAGGTCACTATTTCATGGTATTCAAATCAAGTGGTTCACTATTTCATGGTATTCAAATCAAGTGGTTCACAACATGGTATTCAAATCAAGTGGTTCAAAACATGGTATTCAAATCAAGTGGTTCACATCATGGTATTCAAATCAAGTGGTTCATTTCATGGTACTCAAAACAAAGGATTTAATTCGTGGAATTAAATCCAGGTTTTCAATTCATGTTATCAAATAAGGCATTAACACATCCGGTTAAAGTAAGATTCAGATACATGGTGTCTATTGTTGTAAACAAACTTGTAAAAGCATCAAGTATCATTTTCATTAGCGTTAGTACTGGGTGATCACAACAAGGGAAAGCGGACACACACATTGGGGCAGGCCGATTGCTGCAGTTAGTTTTTAAATTTGTTTTATAAACTAACTGCAGATTTCGGTTACATATGGTTTATCAAAATTGTTGACATATTATCTAACTCCAAACGTGGTTTGGGACTTGATATTATATGTTGACTCTCGTGCAAACAGTGATTGGACTGTTTACACTCATTTTCTTACTTGATGTTAGTTTGGGTTGCAGCTCATCCGTGTGAATCTTATGTGGCTTTAACTTACCTATGCCTTATATCATATACTCATGTTTACAAATGTTTAAACCTATTGTTCTCACCAACTACGTCTGTAGTTGACAGTTACTTTTCACGTGTTTCAGGTAATCAGGTTTAAGACATTCTCAGAGACAACTAAGGAGACCATACTAAGATAGAACAAGATGAAGAAACATGCTAGGATGGATTAGAAACACACTAAATCCTAAATGTTTAATTGTCTTGTTGGGAGTCTTATTTTGTAAACTATATTTTGGGTCTGTAGTTGTCTTTCTTTTGGTAGATAGAATGTCTGTAACTAAACAACTGTCTAAACATTATGAAATGTAGTAATCCATTGTGGTTGTTCTTATTCAATACTTGTGCATGATTCAACTGTTCATACGTCACCGCGCCGTGGATTCCGCACGCGGCGCAGGGGTGTGACAGGTTGGTATCAGAGCCAAGGTTGTAGAGAACTAGGAAAAACCCAATGTTTAATGACCTAGACTATAACCTAAGCTACCCAATAGGACTAAGTGCTATAGGCTTGAGGATACTTAGGATCTAAGTAACTTAAGTGAGCATTAAGTCTACAATAAGCTTGAAAGATCTTAGGGACATTTTACTAAGATTAGATATCGAGTCAAAGAATTTGAATCGGACTTCTATAATTTTAGAAACCGAATTAAATTCTCACACATATGCATTTAAGGATTTCAGAGGCAAGGATCTGTATTCATAGTATCCTTGATCTGAAATTCTCACACAGAGATCATTATAGGATTTAGAGGCAAAGATTGATATCTTTGACCTAAGATCCTTGTCATATTCATTATGGGATTTAGAGGCAAAGATCTATTAATTTAGTATCTTTGATCTAAGATCCTTGTCATATTCATTATGGGATTTAGAGGCAAAGATCTATTAATTTAGTATCTTTGATCTAAGATCCTTGTCATATTCATTATGGGATTTAGAGGCAAAGATTGGTATCTTTGATCTAAAGTCCTTGTCATATTCATTATAGGAATTCAAATGTCAAGATCTATTAATTTAGAGTCTTGATTTGAAATCCTTGTCATATTCATTATAGGAATTCAAATGTCAAGATCTATTAATTTAGAGTCTTGATTTGAAATCCTTGTCATGCTCATTATAGGAATTCAAAGGTCAAGAACTATTAATTTAGAATCTTGATTTGAAATCCTTGTCATTGTTATCATTGTTATCACTATCAGGTGTTCATTATCATAGGAACTTTATAACTTAGAATCTGTGTAACAGTATTCTTTAGTTGAAGTTCTCACAAGAGATCATTATGCTCGATACTGTAGGTATTGAGAAACTAGGTTAATTAACCTAGGACACACATGCTGAAACCTAAGGTTTTAATTTCTAAGTAAATTAAGAACCATGGTTTACATAATCATTATCATAGTCACAGAACAAGAGGCAATCATGAAACAATCGTAATCAATCAACAGTTGGAATCTTAGCCCCAAATATAGACGACGGATTAACGCTGATGTGTTGAGGTAAGTGGTGGGTCGGTGAGAGCTTACCCTATATATAAGCTTATTTCAGTATGTTAGGGGGAATCCGGCGTTTCTATTTGGAGTGAGGATTCGGGATCAACTGGACACATGGATCATTAGTCAAACACATGGGATACAAACATTCGGGAAACAATCATTGGTGAATCAAATCATAGTGCAATTCAAACTTGGATGAACCAAACATTATGGTGAATCAATCAAGTTGTGAACATTTTCAATGTAAACCTTAAGTGAAATTCTTAAGTGATTACATCATTAGTACTTACTGGCATAAGTTAACAGGAAAGTGTAGAACACACGTATGATTTAGTTCTACATGTTAACAACTGTTAGTAGGTGCACGCATAACATAATCATAGTTCAATCATGGAATCAATCATAGTTCTAGTTGATCAAAGATCATGAGATTCTTAATCAATGGAACACACTTGGAAATCAATACAAACATGTTGCCAAACGCTAGCAAGGGCATGATCGTGGTATATCGAAACGGTGGTGGGCAGCGAGAGTGAGCCCTATATATAAACTATTTTCGGTATATCGGGAAAGTGTCAGTGTGTAGGTTTGGTGGAGAGATCATGGGACATCGTACACATTCACATGATAAGTATGCAAATAAGTTGATAACTTATACGTGTACTAGATCATATTACAATTGAATGATAATACTAGTAGTATGGATATATTACTGACCTATCATGAAAATTCAATTGTATCCTTCCTCATTACTGACCCACTTGTGGCTTCTATTCGTAGAATGCCTCCCCATGTTTGTCCCGTGGCGAACCTATAGTACAAGCTGCGAACCCTCTGTTCTTTGCCGAACCTACACATTTTGGCCGAACCCTTGTGCATGAGCGAACCCCCATGACCACGAACCTGCATGTTTCTTTTGCCGAACCTCTGTGGAAGTCACGAGCCCTGGACGAACCATGCTAGCCAATGCCGATCAGCTAACCGAACCATAGGTTCACGAACCTTAGGGAAATGCATGAAGGTTCGCTGGTCAAGTGGGCCTCTTCGTTCGATCCAGTATACACCCCGATTAATTGGGGTCACATAGGCCCATTAACCGGCCCAGAACCTACTATCTCGGCCCAAGTGGTAACTTGGCCCAATTCATCACCGATTGAATACTAGCCCACCTTGATTTGGCCTATGATCATTACCCTCAGCCCAAGCCCTTTATGCAACCCACGGCTTTATTTCATTTTTTTGGATCACCTAAGTATAAATTATAGCCTACTTGGTTTAGCCAACCCAATTACTTCTCGACCCAATTAGGAATCAACCTGATGGCTTAGTCTACAACGAATGGCTTGGACCACAAAGGTACCCCGGCTCAATAATTCGGCCAAGTAGTTAGGATGGCCAATGGATGGGCCCTTATCATAGCCCAATAATCCTATTCGGTCCATGTTGAAGTGTTTAGATGCAAGGGATGTTTGGGCCCATTGGACTGGTTCGACCCAATCGACTTGGGCCCAATGTCGGCCCATGTGATCACTTCGGCCCAGGTAATTATTGAGACCCAGATATCAAACCCTATTCGGCCCACACACCTAACCTTTGGCCCAAGGCTTTAGTTGGGCCCAAACCCGAATCATTCGGCCCATTGGTGAAGAATACAACCTAACACATTCATAACACCTAAAACATTAAGTTTTACAAGAATAATGTTATGATTATTTACTAATAGGTTCTTACAAGAAACTAAGGACTTATGGCAAGTAAACAAAAGAGATCTAAACCTTATACTTAGAATCTCTTTGTGATAAAACTAAATCAAAGTTGACATTTTATCAATAACGAAGTGTTTAATATAATTGAATTAAGGATTCTGAGGGCATTAACAAGTTGACAGGGCCGAATGATGACCGAGACCCATAAGTGTTAGCTGAATTAGGGCTAATACCTACATGCACGCCATTTATCTAGAACGTATACTTATAAACTGCAAACCACATGAAATCAATACAGAAACGTGAAAACTACTAAGAATACTACAACGAGCGCGTGCATTCTAGTTAAGATAAGTCAACAACTTCAAACATCAGGTGAGTTCATTTGTCCCTTTTCAAACCTTTTGTTTTACTTCGGGACTGAGAAGCATGTTAAACAATTATTGAAATGTTTATTAAATGATTTTACACATATTTACAATGCTTATACTAATGCTTGAATTTGAAATGCTTGTTTGGGAAACCAAAGACTAAGGCTATAGTGTAAATAGCTAATGCTATTTACCTTATACTTATTTACATTATACTAACACTTTGTGCTCAAACTGGAAACTAGTATACTTTGAGAAGCTATAAACTTGATACTTATACTACAAACTAGAAACTTAAACTATATACTTGAGGCTTACGCTATAGACTTGAAGTCTAAACTTTATGCTAGACGCTTGTGATATAAACTTAATAATTAAACTTTGAGCTAAATACTTATGCTATAAGCTATGTGCTTAAACTATACATTTGATGTTTAAATTATAAACTCTATGTTTAAACTACATACTCAATGTTAAGGCTTTGAAAATACTTATACTAAACACTAATACTCTATATAGATATTTCAGAAAGTTAATGTTCTACACTCTTAGTAAAGTGTTAAATTGTTTTACACTTACAATTATTTGCTTAAACTTAACTTGAAAACTTATATGCTTAGAAATACTTATATACGTGAGATACTTGAAATACTTGGAATGCTTGATACACTTGGAATGCTTAATACATTTGGATGCTTGAACACTTGAATGCTTGAAATACTTGGAATGCTTGATATACTTGGAATGCTTGGAACACATGAATGCGTGATATACTTGGGATGCTTAAACAAAAGACTGATTGACCGCCGCGTGTTGACCTAAGTGTCAACCCCTACTAGTCATCAGTGAAACTATGTGAATGCGTTAAACTTGTATGCTTAAGCTATAGGACATTGTAAGACAGATTGTTGGCCGCCGCGTGTTGACCTGTGTGTCAACCCCTACTAGTCATCAGTGTTCTTCTTTGTCAGAGTCACGTAAGACAGACTAATTGGCCGCCGTGTGTTGACCTAGGTGTCAACCCCTACTAGTCATTCAGTGTTCTTCTTGATTCATCCATGGTTATGACAAGTGACTAGAATGATTTGAGTTCTTCTAGTTGACTTTGTGTCAACTTGAAGGTTTCTCTATCATAACACGTCACGAGTCATATTTAGGACCATTAGGGATGGATGCTGAATTCCCTAGGGTGTTCAGCTGTCCATAATGGTGCCTCTTAAACTCAATACTCATATGTTGTGGAATCAATAGGGTGGAGTGAAACGCTTAATTATCATTAACAACAATATGTTAAGCAGCCTGGTATGTGGTGGGACGGTGGCTCGGGCTTGTCCCCTACATATGCCCTACATATAAGCATACTTGGTTGGATAGCATAGGTGGTTGTTAGTGAGGTTAAGGTTATCATTTCAGGGAAAATCAAAGTAAACATTTTCAGGGTAATCAAAAGCTAAGAATCATATGTCATGAAATCATGGTAGTGGAATGAAATGCTTAATTATCATTAACAACAATATGTTAAGCAGCCCGGTATGTGGTGGGATGGTGGCTGGGGCTTGTCCCCTACATATGCGCTATATATAAGCATACTCGGTTGGATAACATAGGTGGTTGCTAGTGAGGTTAAGGTTGTCATTCAGGGAATCAAGGTAAACAATTACAGGGTAAACGAATTCAATGAATCGAATGTTACGGAATCAAAGATGTAGGATGAAACGCTTAATTATCATCAGGAACAATATATCATGTGGTTTGGTATGTGGTGGGATGGTGGCTGGGGCTTGTCCCCTACATATGCCCTATATATAAGCATACTGAATCAGATGGTATAGGTGGTTAATGGTGAGGTTAAGGTTGTCATTCAAAGGACTTTTCAAACTATTTTTCAACTACTAAAACTATATGAACTCACCAACCATTGTGTTGACTTTGTTTTATTACATGTTTTCTCAGGTGACGCACATGATTAAGCTAAGATTCAGGATTGCAAGCTAGGATGCCCAGATATAGATCCTAGTTGACTTTTGAAGAAGCACATCTTTTGAGATCAATACGAATCTCTTTTGATATCTTGTATAGATACAAGATAGATATATTTGATTCTTTCGGATATGTTTACTTAGTTAAATTACTGAACATTGATATTGTAATTTAACTTTGTAATCCTAGTTTAATTCTATTGTGCTTTAGTTATTCTTAACATTGATGCTATGTAAAACAATCTGATCATCACAATTATCATTCACGATATCGCGCCCCGAGAACCTTCCGCCCGACGGGGACTCCGATCCAACCCCGCCGGCTCGAGGTGTGACAATCATTGTCTACCTGTAAAAGATTTAAAGTTTGAAAGGTCAGTATAAAACTGGTGAGTTCGACAGCAAGACTCAATACAATATGATATGCCAGTATAGTGTGTCAAATACGTTCGCAGAATTACGTCATCAATGACTGAGAGCACATATAATCGTGCTTGAAATCCATGTTAATTTAGTTATTGTGATTATTACGAGTTGATAATACGTGAGAAATCGTGAGTGTGGGTGAAAACCGTGCGCGAAATGGAGTTCTCGATTCTCCGAAATCGTATAACGAAGAAAAATTCGAGAATATTGAACTCCGGGGGTCTTCGCGATATGCCAAGGATAAATTGACCTTGGCGGTACTCGAGGAGTCCAAAATATCTTTTGGACTCCGGATTTTTTCGTGGTATGCCAAGAGGCAAATCGCCTTCGTTGGACGTACGCGACAGATAAGGCGACTGAAAGGATGAGAATTCCATATAAGATTTCATGCAACATATAATTTTTATAACTTCTCGAACATTAGCACCACCATAGTCGATCAGATCACCTTCTCACCATCAAATCTCAGTTCTAAAGTCCTCCAAACGTCCGGATCGTGCTAGGGAATGTATCTACAAGTCCTGATCATCATTTTCTATCCGAGAAATCCGCCCGATTAGGTAACGATTCGTTTCATCCTACAAGTTTGATAATGGTTTGATTAGATCTTGTTTTTGAACGTAATGAGATAGTTAGGATTGTTGATTATTGCCTAGATGATGGCTAGGAATGGTTAAAACGAAAAACACAGTATATTAATGGTTAAATCCTTTTTTTTATCCATTGTAATGCCCTGTTATCATGAAACTATATCTTAGATTGTAATGGTTTAAACCATTTGATTGCAACAATGTTTGTGATTGTTTTGATCATTTCTTGAAATGCTAGGTTAAATCCAGGCGTTTCAAACTAATCACAATCATTAAGATAATCATTGTAATAACGACCTGATGTTTATGATAACAGTCAGAATAGTACACTTAACAGGTTTATTAAACATATTCTAATGTCATATTATAATGTTTCATGATATCTGGGTAATCAGTAACAAGAATTGACTATTCCTAAGCTAGAAATCCATCTAGAAACTGTTTCAGTAATATAATCAACAACAATATCTAATTGGTTAATCTGAAAATATCCTGATTAATCGAATGAGTCATCAACCTTATATTAGGAGCCTGAATTAGTATAGGTTACTACATTATCATACATTGTATGATATTACATTAAAACAACTAATTAAAGACTTAATATCAGTTTGGTGACTGTCAATGAGATGTCATTGACATTGGATGTTCAGAAAGATCTAATCAGTAAGTTAAAACATAAATAACTTATTAAACATAAACTAATACATAATTTAACCATACTTATAAGTCTGCGCGTTATTCTGCTAGCATCAGTATCTCAGGTGAGTTTCGTACAACCCCTTCTATTTTAATGTTTTACAAACATCGGAGAATTTCAGTCAAACTGTTTCTAAACATATGATATGTATCACTGTTATCTGTGTGATTTCATGTGAACTCGTAAGTGTAACATTTGTGCATATAGTCATGTAGTTGTAAACAGTGTTAGACACAGTGTCTGTTCAGTTTCAGTTCATCAATGTGATTCGTATGTTCAAAATGTGTGCTTGTGTGTTACAGGATCTTAGTAATCAGAAAACATGTATGTATTATCTATTTACAGTCGATTTCACTAAGCAAGAACAGTAACTTGTTATATCGAAACAGTGGTGGGCAGCGAGAGTGAGCCCTATACATATACTGCGTTCGGTGTAACAGGTTAGTGTTAGTGCGTAGTGTCGAGACGAATACTATGACATTTAATTAATTCAACAAAGATCGTAATCTGTAAGCGAGACTGAGTATAGTTGTGGGTGATGATCTATAATAATACGAATGTTGAACTTATAATTACGATTAAACGACTTTAAACTTTTAATACGATCGGAAAACGTACGCGATTGCGGGTATACACGTAATTGTGAGTGTTTAACGATCCGACAACACACGAAGAGTAAAATAATTAAATTAATTATTTTATATTTTTACAATTTTGAAACTCATCATTTTAATGAGTTTAACTCTTATTATTTAGAACCGCGTAAAATACGCGTTACGTTCCGGAAACGCAAACCGAGCGACCGAAACGGACCCGAATACTTCACGAACTATAAAAGCCTTGAACAAGGCTTAATATTTCATTTATTACACCACCAACCCATTCTCTCTCTAGATTTTCGTCTACCCTCTCTCTCACTAGAAAAACCAACTTTAATCGATCGTATCTCACTCGTTACTCGACGGATTCCGGTGTTCTTGGTGTCCACGCGAAGCTCTCAACATTGTCTACCCGAAAGTACAAGAATATCGCGGTTTCATCCAGCCAATCTCGAGGTATTGTAGCTTGAACAATCACGAAATTAGGGTTTTGGTTGTGTATGTGCTTGAAACTAAAAATGAAACCGGATCTAGCACTCCATTGTCCATCTCGCACCCTTAGCAACCTTATTTGATGCTGTACTAACCTAGATCGTGGCCTAGAAGGAGGATTCGATGAAGGTGATGATGCAGATGTACAGGTTCGTGAGGGTCATGGGGCCGAACCCAATAGGGTTTCCTGGCCGAACCCAGGTGAACACAACGAACCCCAGCGAACCTTTGCATGGTTCGTTGGGTTACTAGCCGAACTCAGAAAGATCCCATGGACCTGTGCCGAACCATCTAGCCTATCACGAGCCTTCCCGAGCCATCCACGAACCCTAAGGAGCCACGAGCCTTCATGCAGATGCTAACCTAGACGAACCCTACATGGTTCGCTGCTCCATTGCCGAACTAGTTACATCACGAACCTTCTAGAGTCATGGCGAACCATTTAGGACAGCCGAACCCTGCATGGTTCGGGGATCCATCAGCCGAACCCTAGAGATTCCCATAAGCCATCACGAACCCTAGTCGAAGTATTTCATGCCGCGAACCCATACAGACATTCTCACGGACCCAGGCAGTCGAACCTTGCTAGCACCTCATGGTTCACGAACCTTCATTTCAGCATGTTAGCCGAACCCTTTCTGTATTGTTGGCCGAACCCTCACCTAGTAACATGGAAGGTTCGCTGCCAAAGGTTTGGGCCGAGACCCAACATGCAATTCTCTTTACATTTCTTGGCCCATTTGACTTGTTTACCTTGGCCCACATTAGAATGAGTTAAATTCCATTCCTTTCGGCCCAAAACGAGTTTCAACCGGCCCAATTCCATTTACAACTTGGCCGTAGACTTAAACCATGTACACTTGAGATAGCTCGATCCATTAGGGGCTTTAGGTTGGCCCAATATGATCTTGGGTATTCTACATGGTCCATAAACAAGTTGGTTGGCCCAATAGCACATTCAATTGGGCCATGGCCTTGTTAAGCCCCATGGTTTATGGGTTTAAGGCCCAATTGTGTTGGCATTGCTTATGATATTGTGAATTGATCACGAAGAGGTTAAGTGACAACTTAACATAATCAAGAGATCAATTCATAATCACAATGACTTGAAATCAATTGAACATCTTTTCACAACAAATGTTAATCATACGGTTATCAAATTCTCAAACACATGTGATGTGTACAAACAAGTTTGAGCACAAAAGATCATTTCACAAGTTTCTTGAACCCATGATCAATCAAGTAATCAAGTTAAACAAGTTCAAGAGAACACAAGTCAATCAATGAATCAAAGTCTATACAATTATAAATCCTATATCTTATGTATGATCACAATGTTATAGGAAACAATTAGAAGTCCTGTTTGCTACTTGCTATCTGTTTTAGTTCAGAGTCTACTGCAGACAGGTGAGAACTTTAGCCCCTCTTTTACTGTTTTATAACTGTTTTGGGGTGGAACACGTGAATCAATACCGCTATTTCAAACTTGTTTCATGGTACAGTTTATGTGTATTCATAAGCATTACAGGTTTATCTTATGAATCCAAGGGATTCTTCAACTGTTTGAGGAACTGTCAACTGTTTTAAAGGAATTATTCACTGTTAAACTTTTATTAATAAAAAGGATTTATAAATTGTTTCTTTGAAAAGTTTTATAATAGTTTCACTCAAATGTTCTTTAAAAAGGTTAAATGTTTTTATATAAATGGTTTCATAAACTCTTCTTTTGTTATAAACCTTGTTATTACACAAGGTCATCACATCATGATATTCAAAACAAGTGGTTCACAACATGGTATCCAAATTCATGGTTCGAAACATGGTATTCAAACCCATTGGTTCAAAACATGGTATTCAAACTCATTGGTTCAAAACATGGTATTCAAACTCATTGGTTCAAAACATGGTATTCAAGTCAAGTTGTTCACATCATGGTATTCAAATCAAGAGATTCATTTCATGTTACATAAACAAAGGATTCAACTCGTGGAGTTAAATCCAGGTTTTCAATAAGACATTAACACATCCGGTTAAAGTAAGATTCAGAAAACATGGTGTCATTTGTTGTAAACAAACTTATAAACCCATCAAGTATCATATCATTAGCGTTAGTACTGGGTGATCACAACAAGGGAAAGCGGACACATACATTGGGGCAGACCGATTGCTGCAGTTAGTTTTTAAATCTGTTTTATAAACTAACTGCAGATTTCGGTTACATATGGTTTATTCAAAACTGTTGACATATTTATCTAACTCCAAACGTGTTTTGGGACTTGATATTATATGTTGACTCATGTGCAAACAGTGATTGGACTGTTTACACTCATTTTCTTACTTGATGTTAGTTTGGGTTGCAGCTCATCCGTGTGAATCTTATGATGCTTTAACTTACCTATGTCTTATATCATATACTCATGTTTACAAATGTTTAAACCTATTGTTCTCACCAACTACGTCTGTAGTTGACAGTTACTTTTCACGTGTTTCAGGTAATCAGGTTTAAGACAATCTCAGGGACAACTAAGGAGACCATTCTAAGATAGAACAAGATGAAGAAACATGCTAGGATGGAACAGAAACTCACAAAATCCTAAATGTTTAATTGTCTTGTTTGGAGTCTTATTTTGTAAACTATATTTTGGGTCTGTAGTTGTCTTACTTTTGGTAGATAGATTGTCTGTAACTAATCAACTGTCTAAACATTATGAAATGTAGTAATCCATTGTGGTTGTTCTTATTCAATACTTGTGCATGATTCAACTGATCATACGTCACCGCGCCGTGGATTCCGCACGCGGCGCAGGGGTGTGACAGGTTGGTATCAGAGCCAAGGTTGTAGAGAACTAGGAAAAACCCAATGTTTAATGACCTAGACTATAACCTAAGCTACCCAATAGGACTAAGTGCTATAGGCTTGAGGATACTTAGGATCTAAGTAACTTAAGTAAGCATTAAGTCTACAATAAGCTTGAAAGATCTTAGGGACATTTTTCTAAGATTAGACATCGAGTCAAAGAATTTGAATCGGACTTCTATAATTTTAGAAACCGAATTAAATTCTCACACATATGCATTTAAGGATTTCAGAGGCAAGGATCTGTATTCTTAGTATCCTTGATCTGAAATTCTCACACAGAGATCATTATAGAAATTCAGAGGCAAAGATCTGTAGTTTCAGTATCTTTGATATGAATTTCTTGTCATATTCATTATGGGATTTAGAGGCAAAGATCTATTAATTTAGTATCTTTGATCTAAGATCCTTGTCATATTCATTATGGGATTTAGAGGCAAAGATGGTTATCTTTGATCTAAAGTCCTTGTCATATTCATTATAGGATTCAAAGGTCAAGATCTATTAATTTAGAACTTGGATTTGAGATCCTTGTCATATTCATTATAGGATTCAAAGATCAAGATCTATTAACTTAGAACTTGGATTTGAGATCCTTGTCATATCACTATAGGAATTCAAAGGTTGAGGTCTATTAATTTAGAACTTAGATTTGAAATCCTTGTCATTGTTATCATTATTATCATCATCAGGTGTTCATTATCATAGGAACTTTATAACTTAGAATCTGTGTAACAGTATTCTTTAGTTGAAGTTCTCACAGGAAATCATTATGCTCAGTACTGTAAGTATTGGGAAACTAGGTTGATTAACCTAGGACACATATACATAAACCTAAGGTCTTAGTTTCTAGTAAATTAAGGACCATGGTTTACACAATCATAAACAGAATCAAGGAACAAGAGAAATCATGGGATAATCATAATCAATCAACAGTTGGAATCTTAGCCCCAAATATAGGCGACGGATTAACGCTGACGTGTTGAGGTAAGTGGTGGGTCGGTGAGAGCTTACCCTATATATAAGCTTATTTCAGTATGTTAGGGGGAATCCGGCGTTTGTATTTGGAGTGAGGATTCGGGATCAACTGGACACATGGAACATTAGTCAAAACACATGGGATACAATCATATGGGGAACAATCATTGGTGAATCAAATCGTAATGAAATTCAAACTTGGATGAACCAGACATTATGGTGAATCAACCAAGTTGTGAACATATCATAAATGTAAACCTTAAGTGAAATTCTTAAGTGATTACATCATTGGTACTTACTGGCATAAGTTAACAGGAAAGTGTAGAGCACACATATGATTTAGTTCTACATGTTAACGACTGTTAGTAGGTGCACGCATAACATAATCATAGTTCAATCATGGGATCAATCATAGTTCAAGTTGCTCAAAGATCATGGGATTCTTAATCAATGGAAAACACATGGAAATCAGTACAAACGTGTTGCCAAATGCTAGCAAGGGCATGATCGTGGTATACCGAAACGGTGGTGGGCAGCGAGAGTGAGCCCTATATATAAGCTATTTTCGGTATATCGGGAAAGTGTCAGTGTGTAGGTTTGGTGGAGAGATCATGAGACATCGTACATATTCACATGATAAGTATACAAATAAGTTGATAACTTATACGTGTACTGGATCATATTACAATTGAATAATAATACTAGTAGTATGGATATATTACTGATCTTATCATGAAAATTCAATTGTATCCATTCTCATTACTGACCCGCTTGTGGCTTCTATTCGTAGAATGCCTCCTCGACGAGACCCAAATGCTGGGGGTTCGACAAGCGGTAATGATGATGAAATTAACAAGATTGCTCGAGCTATCGCTGTTCACATGAGGGATGTAATCCCGGGCATGGTCACTGACATCACCCAGAATCTTCGGGGAAGTACCGGTGATTCTGCACACAACTCAAATGCTACAAACGCTGGAACTGCTAACTTTACTTTCAAGCAGTTTAACGATGCCAAGCCTCCTAAGTACTCTGGTACCGAAGGAGCTACCGGCCTACTGCAATGGCTGGAAAGCATCGAAGACATTCTAGACTTCACTGGATGCCCTGAAAATCTAAGGTCAAGATGGCCTCGAGTGCATTTCACAAGGGCGCACTCACCTGGTGGAATTCTGAGAAGAACACCAGAGGACGTGAAGTCGCTCTAGCCTTACCATGGATTGGATTCAAGAACTTACTGGTGGAAAAGTTTTGTCCACGTCACGAGCTAAAGAAACTGGAAGTGGAGATGTGGAATCTGGTACAGGATAGTGGCGAAATGCCAAGTATACAACTCGTTTTCATGAGTTGTGTATTTTGGTACCACATCTGGTTACTCCTCTATCCCGCAGGATAGAGAAATACATCGAAGGCTTGCCTCTAGTGGTTAGAGGAACTGTTATGGGGAACAACCCCACTACTTTGGAAGCTGCGATACAACTGGGTGCTACTCTTACTGAAGAGTATGTGAAATCTGGGTGCTCACCCGAAAGGGATTCAAAAGGGCACAGATTGAGGAAGGCAAGAAGCCTGAACAGCACCATCATAAGAAGAAGAAACAGAAAACAATCAAGAACTTTGCAGCGTTGACTGCGGCTGCACCACTCATGCTACTCCCCTCACTGCTATGCCACAACCCGCTAATGTCAGAAAGCAGTACACTGGCTCGTTTCCACTCTGCACCAAATGCCAGTACCATCACCTGCCCAATACTCCATGCAAGAAGTGTCACAAGTGTGGGCGTATGGGACACTTTGCAGCGACTTGTCGATCTGCTCATCTTATTGCTGCAACAAACTGCTGCCACAACTTCTGCTGCTACAGGTGGAAGAGCTTGTTATAATTGTGGGGCAGAGGGGCACTTCAGAAAACCAGTGTCCGAAACTCAACAACAATACTGCTGCCGCTCGTGCTTTTGTCATTGGGGGACTGCTGAAGCACGTGAGGAGCCAGCAGTCATCACGGGTACATTTCTTATCAATGATCACTATGTTCCTATCATATTTGATACTGGTGCTGATAAAAGTTTTATCTCTGCTCATACTGCTTCTTTGCTTAATATGCAACTATCCACACTTACTGCTCCCTATACTGTAGAAGTAGCGAATGGTAAGACCATAGTTGTAGATTCCATAATTAATGCTTGTGAGCTAAGATTAAATGACCATCTTTTCTCTATCGATCTCATTCCTATGACTCTCGGAAGCTTTGAAGTAGTGGTAGGAATGGATTGGTTATCTAAGAATAATGCTGAAATCGTATGTTCTGAAAAGCTTATTCGAATTCCCTTACCGTCCGGCGAAACGATGATAGTCTACGGTGAGAACCCTGCCGCGAATTGAAGATTGTATCGTGCATCAAGGCGAGGAAGTATCTGAAGAAGAAATATTATGCATTCTTAGCTCACGTGGTGGAAAAGAAACCTGACAAGAAAGCAGTTGGAGACGTACCGGTTATCAAAGACTACCCAGACGTATTTCCAGAAGACTTGCCTGGACTACCACCAGTCCGACAAGTGGAGTTTAGAATTGATCTCGTCCCTGGAGCAAACCCAGTGGCGAAGTCACCATATCGATTAGCACCGTCTGAGATGCAAGAACTGTCTAGTCAGCTTCAAGAACTTCTAGACAAAGGTTCATTAGACCGAGTTTCTCTCCATGGGGAGCTCCGGTTCTATTTGTCAAGAAGAAAGACGGTTCATTTCGCATGTGTATCGATTATCGTGAGCTGAACAAGTTGACAATCAAGAACAGATATCCTCTACCCAGGATCGATGATCTGTTTGATCAATTACAGGGAGCAACTTGCTTCTCTAAGATTGACTTACGATCTGGGTATCATCAGTTAAGAGTAAATGATGAGGATATACCAAAGACGGCATTTAGGACTCGATATGGACACTATGAGTTTGTGGTTATGCCATTTGGGCTGACCAATGCACCCGCAGTGTTCATGGACCTGATGAATCGAGTCTGTAGGCCTTACTTGGATCAGTTTGTTATCGTCTTTATTGATGATATACTGATTTATTCCAAGTCAGAACGAGAACATGAGGATCATTTGAAGAAAGTCTTGGAACTACTAAGAGAGGAACAACTTTATGCTAAATTCTCAAAGTGTGAATTTTGGCTGAAGGAGGTTCACTTCTTAGGACATGTCATAAACAAAGATGGAATTCATGTAGATCCAGCCAAGATTGAGGCGATTAAGAACTTGACTACTCCATCTACTCCAACAGAGATTCGTTCATTTCTGGGTTTGGCAGGTTATTATAGAAGATTCATTGCAAACTTCTCTAAGATAGCCTTGCCACTCACTACATTGACTCAGAAAAGTCAAGCTTTTATATGGGGACAGAAACAAGAAGATGCATTTCAACTTCTTAAACAGAAGTTATGCAATTCCCCTATCCTTAGTCTTCCAGAAGGCAGTGATGATTTCATTGTCTACTGTGATGCTTCAAACCTTGGTCTTGGTTGTGTACTTATGCAACGGGACAAGGTCATTGCTTATGCTTCAAGACAACTCAAGGTTCACGAGAAGAATTACACTACTCATGACCTTGAGTTAGGGGCTGTGGTCTTTGCATTGAAGATTTGGAGACACTACCTGTATGGTACTAAATGTGTTATCTATACAGACCACAAGAGCCTTCAACACATTCTCAATCAGAAAGAACTCAACATGAGACAACGACGTTGGGTTGAGCTTCTAACTGATTACGACTGTGAGATTCGTTACCATCCGGGTAAAGCCAATGTGGTGGCGGATGCTCTTAGTCGCAAGGAACCAGTCAAACCAATTCGTGTTAGAGCCATGGAGATCAATACACAGCCAAACTTGAAAGACTTGATTCGTATTGCACAACAACAAGTAGTAACAGACAATCAACTCAAACAGACTTGGATTGTGGTATTGAGAAGAAACTAGAACCTCGAGCTGATGGGTTGTTATATCTCAACGGCCGCATTTGGATTCCAAAGTCTGAAGAATTGCGCACACTCATCTGTGATGAGGCCCATAAGTCGCGATACTCAGTTCATCCTGGAGCCGACAAGATGTATCAAGACTTGAGGACATCTTACTGGTGGCCGGGATGAAGAAAGTCATAGCACTGTACGTGGGAAAATGTCTTACTTGTTCGAAGGTCAAAGCAGAACATCAAAAGCCTTCGGGACTTCTGCAGCAACCTGAAATTCCTCAATGGAAATGGGAACAAATTTCCATGGATTTCATAACAAAGTTGCCGAGAACTCCGAGAGGTTTCGATTCGATTTGGGTGATCGTTGATCGACTCACCAAATCTGCTCATTTTCTCCCATCCGAGAGGATTACAAGATGGAGAAGTTATCCACATTGTACATCAACGAAATCATTGCACGTCATGGTACACCAACATCAATCATATCTGATCGTGATAGTCGCTTCACTTCTCGCTTTTGGCAATCATTGCAGAAGGCTTTGGGAACGCGTGTTAATCTTAGCACAGCGTATCATCCCCAAACCGATGGCCAAAGTGAGAGGACTATCCAAACACTTGAGGACATGCTCCGTTCTTGTGTCATTGACTTCGGTGGAAGTTGGGACACTCATCTCCCACTCATTGAGTTTTCATATAACAATAGCTATCATACGAGCATTCAATGTGCACCATTCGAAGCTCTATATGGTAGAAAGTGCCGATCACCGGTCTGTTGGACCGAGATTGGTGACTCACAGGTCGTAGGACCAGAACTCATTCAGGAAACATCAGACAAGATCACAATCATTCAGTCACGGCTTAAGGCTGCACGAGATCGGCAGAAGAGTTATGCTGATCGTCGTCGGAAACCTCTTGAGTTTCAAGTGGGTGACCGAGTCTTACTCAAAGTTTCTCCCTGGAAAGGCGTTGTCCGATTCGGGAAGAAAGGGAAACTTGCACCAAGGTACGTTGGACCTTTTGAGATCCTGGAACGGATTGGTCCCGTAGCCTACAAACTCAAACTTCCAGTGGAGCTAAGCAATGTTCATGATACTTTTCATGTATCAAATCTTAAGAAATGCTTGGCGAATCATGATGTTCAGATTCCACTGGAAGACATACAGATTCAGAACAACATGCAATTCATTGAACGTCCAGTTGAGATCATGGATCATGGGGTCAAGAAACTTAAACGCAGCCGTATCCCGATCGTGAAAGTGCGATGGGAGGGCAAACGCGGTGCTGAGTTCACCTGGGAACGTGAAGACCAGATGAAGCTTAAGTACCCTCATCTTTTTACAGTATCTTCGGCTAGTTAATTTCGGGACGAAATTCCCTTAACTAGGGGAGACTGTAACATTTGTGCATATAGTCATGTAGTTGTAAACAGTGTTAGACACAGTGTCTGTTCAGTTTCAGTTCATCAATGTGATTCGTATGTTCAAAATGTGTGCTTGTGTGTTACAGGATCTTAGTAATCAGAAAACATGTATGTATTATCTATTTACAGTCGATTTCACTAAGCAAGAACAGTAACTTGTTATATCGAAACAGTGGTGGGCAGCGAGAGTGAGCCCTATACATATACTGCGTTCGGTGTAACAGGTTAGTGTTAGTGCGTAGTGTCGAGACGAATACTATGACATTTAATTAATTCAACAAAGATCGTAATCTGTAAGCGAGACTGAGTATAGTTGTGGGTGACGATCCATAATAATACGAATGTTGAACTTATAATTACGATTAAACGACTTTAAACTTTTAATACGATCGGAAAACGTACGCGATTGCGGGTATACACGTAATTGTGAGTGTTTAACGATCCGACAACACACGAAGAGTAAAATAATTAAATTAATTATTTTATATTTTTACAATTTTGAAACTCATCATTTTAATGAGTTTAACTCTTATTATTTAGAACCGCGTAAAATACGCGTTACGTTCCGGAAACGCAAACCGAGCGACCGAAACGGACCCGAATACTTCACGAACTATAAAAGCCTTGAACAAGGCTTAATATTTCATTTATTACACCACCAACCCATTCTCTCTCTAGATTTTCGTCTACCCTCTCTCTCACTAGAAAAACCAACTTTAATCGATCGTATCTCACTCGTTACTCGACGGATTCCGGTGTTCTTGGTGTCCACGCGAAGCTCTCAACATTGTCTACCCGAAAGTACAAGAATATCGCGGTTTCATCCAGCCAATCTCGAGGTATTGTAGCTTGAACAATCACGAAATTAGGGTTTTGGTTGTGTATGTGCTTGAAACTAAAAATGAAACCGGATCTAGCACTCCATTGTCCATCTCGCACCCTTAGCAACCTTATTTGATGCTGTACTAACCTAGATCGTGGCCTAGAAGGAGGATTCGATGAAGGTGATGATGCAGATGTACAGGTTCGTGAGGGTCATGGGGGCCGAACCCAATAGGGTTTCCTGGCCGAACCCAGGTGAACACAACGAACCCCAGCGAACCTTTGCATGGTTCGTTGGGTTACTAGCCGAACTCAGAAAGATCCCATGGACCTGTGCCGAACCATCTAGCCTATCACGAGCCTTCCCGAGCCATCCACGAACCCTAAGGAGCCACGAGCCTTCATGCAGATGCTAACCTAGACGAACCCTACATGGTTCGCTGCTCCATTGCCGAACTAGTTACATCACGAACCTTCTAGAGTCATGGCGAACCATTTAGGACAGCCGAACCCTGCATGGTTCGGGGATCCATCAGCCGAACCCTAGAGATTCCCATAAGCCATCACGAACCCTAGTCGAAGTATTTCATGCCGCGAACCCATACAGACATTCTCACGGACCCAGGCAGTCGAACCTTGCTAGCACCTCATGGTTCACGAACCTTCATTTCAGCATGTTAGCCGAACCCTTTCTGTATTGTTGGCCGAACCCTCACCTAGTAACATGGAAGGTTCGCTGCCAAAGGTTTGGGCCGAGACCCAACATGCAATTCTCTTTACATTTCTTGGCCCATTTGACTTGTTTACCTTGGCCCACATTAGAATGAGTTAAATTCCATTCCTTTCGGCCCAAAACGAGTTTCAACCGGCCCAATTCCATTTACAACTTGGCCCGTAGACTTAAACCATGTACACTTGAGATAGCTCGATCCATTAGGGGCTTTAGGTTGGCCCAATATGATCTTGGGTATTCTACATGGTCCATAAACAAGTTGGTTGGCCCAATAGCACATTCAATTGGGCCATGGCCTTGTTAAGCCCCATGGTTTATGGGTTTAAGGCCCAATTGTGTTGGCATTGCTTATGATATTGTGAATTGATCACGAAGAGGTTAAGTGACAACTTAACATAATCAAGAGATCAATTCATAATCACAATGACTTGAAATCAATTGAACATCTTTTCACAACAAATGTTAATCATACGGTTATCAAATTCTCAAACACATGTGATGTGTACAAACAAGTTTGAGCACAAAAGATCATTTCACAAGTTTCTTGAACCCATGATCAATCAAGTAATCAAGTTAAACAAGTTCAAGAGAACACAAGTCAATCAATGAATCAAAGTCTATACAATTATAAATCCTATATCTTATGTATGATCACAATGTTATAGGAAACAATTAGAAGTCCTGTTTGCTACTTGCTATCTGTTTTAGTTCAGAGTCTACTGCAGACAGGTGAGAACTTTAGCCCCTCTTTTACTGTTTTATAACTGTTTTGGGGTGGAACACGTGAATCAATACCGCTATTTCAAACTTGTTTCATGGTACAGTTTATGTGTATTCATAAGCATTACAGGTTTATCTTATGAATCCAAGGGATTCTTCAACTGTTTGAGGAACTGTCAACTGTTTTAAAGGAATTATTCACTGTTAAACTTTTATTAATAAAAAGGATTTATAAATTGTTTCTTTGAAAAGTTTTATAATAGTTTCACTCAAATGTTCTTTAAAAAGGTTAAATGTTTTTATATAAATGGTTTCATAAACTCTTCTTTTGTTATAAACCTTGTTATTACACAAGGTCATCACATCATGATATTCAAAACAAGTGGTTCACAACATGGTATCCAAATTCATTGGTTCGAAACATGGTATTCAAACCCATTGGTTCAAAACATGGTATTCAAACTCATTGGTTCAAAACATGGTATTCAAACTCATTGGTTCAAAACATGGTATTCAAGTCAAGTTGTTCACATCATGGTATTCAAATCAAGAGATTCATTTCATGTTACATAAACAAAGGATTCAACTCGTGGAGTTAAATCCAGGTTTTCAATAAGACATTAACACATCCGGTTAAAGTAAGATTCAGAAAACATGGTGTCATTTGTTGTAAACAAACTTATAAACCCATCAAGTATCATATTCATTAGCGTTAGTACTGGGTGATCACAACAAGGGAAAGCGGACACATACATTGGGGCAGACCGATTGCTGCAGTTAGTTTTTAAATCTGTTTTATAAACTAACTGCAGATTTCGGTTACATATGGTTTATTCAAAACTGTTGACATATTATCTAACTCCAAACGTGTTTTGGGACTTGATATTATATGTTGACTCATGTGCAAACAGTGATTGGACTGTTTACACTCATTTTCTTACTTGATGTTAGTTTGGGTTGCAGCTCATCCGTGTGAATCTTATGATGCTTTAACTTACCTATGTCTTATATCATATACTCATGTTTACAAATGTTTAAACCTATTGTTCTCACCAACTACGTCTGTAGTTGACAGTTACTTTTCACGTGTTTCAGGTAATCAGGTTTAAGACAATCTCAGGGACAACTAAGGAGACCATTCTAAGATAGAACAAGATGAAGAAACATGCTAGGATGGAATAGAAACTCACAAAATCCTAAATGTTTAATTGTCTTGTTTGGAGTCTTATTTTGTAAACTATATTTTGGGTCTGTAGTTGTCTTACTTTTGGTAGATAGATTGTCTGTAACTAATCAACTGTCTAAACATTATGAAATGTAGTAATCCATTGTGGTTGTTCTTATTCAATACTTGTGCATGATTCAACTGATCATACGTCACCGCGCCGTGGATTCCGCACGCGGCGCAGGGGTGTGACAGTAAGATTTCATGGGATTTTTCCTATAACTCTCTATCACAATATCGAAAAATTCCTCGTCACCTGAACTGTATCTAGTGAACCCATGTGGGGCCGAACATGAAACATTGATAGTACTATTAGCTGATAATCCATTTTCCGGGAGCTTGGAACTCCCCTTGGTGTAAATGTTTGTTACCTGTTTCCGAAATATCCTCTTAATGTTAGTGATAGACATTAAGATAATGAGGCATTAAGATATTTACCGACGGGTAGTATCTTTGTAAAATCGTAGATTCATCCGAAATGAACTAGATATGGGTCCCATGGTTATCTTGGAAACTATGTATTGAAAGCTTGCATATCATATCATATTTTTTTTTAACTTAAACATTACGAACTCACCAGCTTTGTGCTGACTTTCCAAACTCAAACCTTTTTGCCGGTAGACAATGACGGCCGGCGAGGTTGCACGTTCATACACTTGTATTTAAATAAATCGTTTGTATAATAAGTTTAGTTTCTTAACTGTAATCGTGGTAGCGATGATGATACCCTTGTAATATATTATATGTAGTTAATCTGTGTGTTGTGATACCGGATCAAGTAAGTTGCACCCCATCTCTGAGACATCACCATTATGCTTCCGCAACCTTTTCAGTGTGACGAGTGACATCATCAACAGGTGAGGAGAGGTGGAGGTGTGACATATAGCCAATGATACACATTGACAAGATTTGGAATATTCATTTGATCCATATCTAGTCCCTTTCAAACAATTATTGATATGTTGTGATATTATTTGTTGGTAAATATCATTGTCTCGTTGTTAAGTTAATGTCTCACTACATTAACTTGTTGATATAAACGGTGACAAGCATTCGCCACTGTGACACTCGGCAATTTCAGGTAAATTGCAACTCTTACAGCTTTGCATTTCATATTCACACTTGTTGCATTTCATTTAATTATGTTTAATTAGATGAGTCAAACACAAACAACTGCGAAACGATAATTCGAGGAACTATCGACTCGTACATTGCACATTGGTTTTGGAAACCAAGTGTGGCAAACACAAACACAAGACAATAATTCGTGGAAATTATTGGATTGTGCATTACACGTTTATTATAATTAATCAAACATGCAATCATTTCATAAAACACAAACACAAACTATCACCAAGAATTCGAGGAATTATCGAAACAGACACGAGTCTCACGAACGTTAGCGAACAAACCATTGAACGATAATTAAAGTTCAAACGATGATAATCGATGAGTAATAAACGTAAAGTAGTCGAAAAACGAGTCGAACCGATTAAATTGGGCCAATTGGGCCCATCCAGCCGGCCAAGCGGTACGCCAAGGGCCAAGGCTTGGGCCCTGGCGGTACGCGAGGCTTGGGCGGGAATATTTGAACTCTTCGAAATCACCAGGCGCTACGCCTGAGACCATGCATCCACTCGGGGCGGTATGCGCGGGTTTTTGAGGAGCAATTGGATTAAAATAATCCAGGCGGTACGCCTAGCTCCATGGAGTCACGCAAGGCGGTACGCGAAGGTGGCGAAAAAGGCAAAAAATTTATAAAAACCCAACGAAGCCATTTTGATCGGTTTTACTCCATTACACTCGAACTCATAGACCATTCTTGACCCTTACCACTTGTTAAACCCATCCTCAACCACCAGGAGCAAGCTTGAACCATTCTTGAAGTTTCCTTTGGTGATTTGAAGACTTTGAAGCCTCAACGAAGCATTGGAAGTCCATTGAAGCCATCTACGAGCTAGAACCGACATCATTAGCCACTTACTGTCACACCCCCAAATTGCCACGTGTGGTGTCAGTCCACATGGGTGTGACGTGTCCAGAATCACAACTCATGGTCATATAGAACGACTCTATATGCGTTGAAAACACAAAGTTTGTAATCATAAGAGTTAATCAACTGTTCAAATAGTTTGCAGCGGAAATGCAATGTTTGTGCAGCGGAAAGTAATAAGTTTAAAATGCAACGGAAATAACTGTCAAACACTACGTTGTTTTAATACACAAACATAATTGAAATTGTTTGTTCAAATGACATGGTATGAATGCATGCAAATCTTGTGCTCATTCCCTTAGGTGCATTCCTGTCCATGTGCAAATCTACCTAAGAATACATGTTTAAGAAAAAGTGTCAACACATAGGTTGGTGAGTTCACAGGTTTTGATATACATATATAATAATCAAAAATGTTTGTCACGTGTCATGTTGTTTATCAAATGTTAGTTCCGAGCCCTAGGCTCCAAGTGTCAGTGCGTCACTACCGAACTAGACTTGTTAGTCCTTGCCTCCGCCATGTCTCGTAATAACAATGGCAAGATAGGTCGAGATTTCACGTGTCCCGACCTCTAGTAAGTATTGTGCCACGCGGGGTTCGTCACACCCAAACAGATCTATTCAAACTCACCTCGTTGTTTGTACATTAATGGTAAGACTTTGCGAGGGCTTGTTACGATTACAACACTTATGTTTGTCTAATAAACCAACATACACAATATGTTTGCACAGTATAAATGTTTGACTCGATTCAATAAGTATTATCCCCCTATTTGAAAAGTTTGTAAAAAAGTGGGGCCGTAAACTCACCTTAGTGATAATCGGATAATGCGTAAGCTCCTGCTTCGTAGACGTGTCGGTCACCGGCTACCTATATCGTATAGCTTACGTGAGTTTGTGTAAGTGACCGTGTTCGTTTTCGTGCTCGTGTTTGTGCTCAACAACTCTTGGTTGTTATGTTTGCCCATGTCGGTCCATATTGACTGTGTTTGTCCGTGTTTGACCGTATCAAGTCAACTTATGGACAACTTACTACTTATAGTAAGTTTCCATTTTTAGCAAGTTCCACAACACTTATCGTTTTAAAGATTCTAGCATGCTCATTAGTCCTACGTGATCATGTTAACACATAGCACGTTGTCACATGCGATCTAATAAACTCATAGCTCGTTTTTAGTCGTTAAGGTTTCCTAATATGGAAAGTTTCTAGTTTTGGCATGTTCATCATTAACAATCACATAACTATCAACACAATGATCATTTTATATCATGTTAAACCATTTACCATGCACAAATCTTGTATAGGATTTCTATATCAAATCTTCACAACATAAAGTTACTAAAAATAGTAACCATGACTAGATGTTCACCAAATGACCAAATCTAGCATTTCTACTTATTCCTTTATGCTTATATCATCATCACATATTACCAATCAACATTTAGAGTTGCATGCATATTCATTTTACCTATTCTAATGAGATTTGCACATATAAAGTTACTATATTTAGTAACTAGGTCCAAAATGACCATATATCACTATCTAATCCATTTTAACAACTCACACAACTCAAATAATCATTCATCCATATTCAAAATCATCTAGATAGTCTTAGATCATGCATGCATGTCGATACGGATGATCATTTTATCATCTATGAACAAACTAAGACTAAGGACACACTTTCAACATCATGGATCATCATGAATCATCAAAATACACCCTTATATCATTCTAGATCATCAAAATCAACAATAAAATAATCAAACCCAGACTCGCAACATCAAAATTTCGTGCATGTGATGCTAGTGGGCTTGCATGTGGGTTTTAAGCCTTGCATGTGTGTGTATGAGTGTGAAGAGTACATCTTAGCCATAGAAACTACCTTGAGAGGCTCTAGAAGTTCAAGATGGATCTTGGGCAGCTGTTAAATGCTCCTGGAATGGTTGAGAACAAATCCACAGCAAATGCAAATGGTTGGTGATGCTTGGAAGTCTTCCTTTGGCTTCATGGGGCTTCAAATGCTCAAGTCTTGAGCTCCAATGGCTTCCAAGAGTGTTCATAGGTGATATGGGAGAGGATATGGTCGGGAAGTGGAGTGCATAACCGAAAGTAATGAGTGCTAGTAGTATAGGAATGATTTGTCTTGCATTTATCAAGATTTTGGCGTCTGGATGTCGTTGCGTACCACCAAGACTGTCAAAAAGGTGCTTGGCGTACCGTAATGAATTTCGGGATTCAAAATCCCCGCCCATCCATCGCGTACCGCCAAGGATCCCGGTTGAGTCTATTTCGTCCAATTTTGATGGTTTGGCTTGTTTTCGACGTTTTCTCGCTTATGGAACATTATTAGGCACTATTTGAACTATTTAATTCAATTTCTGAGCATTTCATGATGTTTTTAGTTTTTTGTTACACGATGTGTTAAACGTTCATCAACGTTAGTATTTTCTTAGACACATGTGTGAGTTTTGCGATAATTCACCGAATTATCGTGTTTGTGTCAGTGTTTGTACTGTCGAGTCACGTGTCACACTAAATTAAACTAATTCTAGTGCCACGTATGCAATTATCAATGAATAAACATTTAATTAAAACAGATGCTAACATGGATCTTGCGGGGTGTCACATCATCCCCCTGTTAGAAAGAATTTCATCACGAAATTCAGCTCGCGTTGTTGGTGTTTGTCTGTTCAGCGAACATGTGTGGGTATTTCTTTTTCATTTGATCTTCACGTTCCCACGTGAATTCCGGTACGCGTCGCGAATTCCATCGCATTTTCACTATCGGTATTTTGCTGAGTTTAAGCTTCTTGATTTCCTGGTCCATAATTTCCAGCGGTTCCTCAACGAAGTTTAATTGTTCGTCAATTTGAATCTCCTCAAGAGTAATTGCAAGTGTTTCGTCAGATAGGCACTTCTTGAGATTTGATACGTGAAACACGTTATGCACACTGCTTAACTCGTTAGGCGGGTTCAGCTCATAGGCCATGGGGCCTATCCGTTTGGTGATCTCAAAAGGTCCAATGTAATGAGGGTTCAACTTTCCTCGTTTGCCAAATCGAATAACTCCCTTCCAGGGCGAGACCTTGAGTAACACTCTGTCTCCCACCTGCAATTCCAATGGCTTACGTCGCATATCGGCATAGCTTTTCTGTCTGTCCCGTGTCATAGCTTTTCAGTCTGTCCCAAGCTGCTGCCATTCGTTTTTGTATCTGCACGATCTTCTCAGTTGTCTCGTGCACAAGTTCGGGGCCAGTCAGTTGGCTTTCTCCAACGTCTGCCCAATAGATGGGTTATCGGCACTTACGTCCGTAGAGTGCCTCGAATGGTGCAGCTTGTATGCTTGTGCGGTAACTGTTGTTGTACGAGAACTCAACTAACAGCTTATGAGTCTCCCAGCTACTGCCAAAATCAATGACACATGCACGGAGCATGTCTTCCAATGTTTGTATAGTTCGCTCGCTCTGCCCATCAGTCTGCGGGTGGTAAGCAGTACTCATGTCCAATCTTGTTGTTGGAATATAAGGACTGATGACCAAAACCACTGAAGCCAAACACCTGGATAAAACCGCGGAAAGACAAGTCACGAATGCTCCTCTTCCGATTGTAGAACTGATTCAACATAGGAAGACTCTCAGTGGAAGCTTCGCCAAAAGGAAGTTCCGCTGAACCTGTTTCCCTTAGAAGACAAAGGCTGGTCATTGGAAGACAACCTCTACATCGGAAGAAGTCAAATGACTCGGAAGACAATCTTCTCTTCCCAATTAACTGATTATTTAATCAGCTTCCGATGAACAAACTTCCGAAGGAATAAACACTGAACTTCAGCACATCTACATCAACATCGGAAGACCTGAAGATTCTTGTTTTCGTTATTGTTGACTTTGTATTTGTACTAGTCTGATTGTATCAGTGTCTGTAATAATGTCAGCTGTTTGTCTTATTACTTCTTGTCTTGTATTGCAGAATGTTTGGGTATTTAAGTC
The DNA here is from genome assembly GCA_009363875.1 of Mikania micrantha. NCBI lineage: Eukaryota > Viridiplantae > Streptophyta > Magnoliopsida > Asterales > Asteraceae > Mikania > Mikania micrantha. Next base: position 21,263,914 of record CM018685.1, read on the forward strand.
CCAACATTCTCTGAATAATTAAGGATTACTTCCCCTATATTTCCTTGTGCTTTTGATCTCTCATCTTCTCTCTTCTCTAGGCAAGAAAACTAAAACAACGAAAATAACTTGTGCAAAAATTTAGAGGAAGCTGAAACCCAAGCTTTGACTAAGTGTCTAAAGCATTGTTCCTGGTTAAAACAGCTACTACTAGAGGGTCTTATAGTTCAACAATTGGTATCAGAGCCTTGTCCTTAGTCTTGGTTTAACCATCAAGACTAAAACTCAAAGCTCAAATTGATATCTTGTTGTTTTAGTTTTCTGCACTTTATCTCTTCTATCTTTCTTGTTTTCTTTAAACCTGTAGGAGTTTGATTTTTGAACTAATCTGTGTTCAAAAGCCATTCTAACAAATTACCTTGAGTTCTCATCACTAGTTGAGTTGCTCATAATTATTTGTGAACCAATGGCAGAGAAATTCTCTATCGATCCCCATAACACCGGTTCTGCCACGAAGCCACCAATCTTGGTCAGGCATCTGTATAACATTTGGCAGAGGCGGATGTTACATTTCCTCTCTAAAAGTCACACAGGATGTTGGAAGTCTGTCATGTTCGGACCGCACAAACCAACGGTCCTGGACACGGAGACTGGAAATAATGTCCCGAAAAATCCTCGGAACTAGACCGAAGATGATTACCAGAAGTTGGAACTTGATGCAAAGGCACATGCTCAGTTGGTGCTGGCTCTTCCCAACGAAATATACTTTGGTCTTCTTCACCATGAGTCTGCTAAAGATTTGTGGGATGCTCTAAAAGAGAAATTCGGTGGTACCGAAGACGTTGTGGCTAATACCAGGGAGATATTAGCTCAATAATACGAGACATTTTCCCAACTAAATAGTGAGTCTCTGACTCAACAGTTTGAACGATTCACTTCTCTCTTAAGTGAATTAAAACTTGCTGGTCAAGAGTACTCCCCTATCCCGGTCTTGAACCGATTCCTGAGATCTCTACCTGACAAATGGGAGACCTATTCCATTGTCATGAGATCTTCTCCAGACTTTGGCAAGCTCACGCTCACTCAACTTCATGGTAAGTTGCTCACATTTGAGCGAGAGATTGACTAGAAGAGAAAACTCATTAAGTCTGGTAAATGAGCGGAAGAGTATGTGCAAGGGAACACAGCTCTTCTGAGTCATAACTCTAAATCAAATGATCCGGGTTATGATGAATATATTGACATAACCACTGGCATCACTTCTTCTTCTTCTACCTGTGATGACCAGTCTCCCATCTCTGATCATATGTGTTTTATCATGGATGATCTCCATCAAGTTCCAAGCGATGACTTGGAAGAGATGGATATTCTGCACCAACTGGCCCTCTTGAGCATTAGAACGAACAAGTTCTATAAGAGGACTGGAAGGAAATTCCCTGGTATTCAAGGGAAAACCAGGTTCAACCTAAATAAGGCTAAGGTCCAATGCTACAGATGCCATGGCACTAGACACTTTGTCAGGGAGTGAAAAAATGCTCCCCACTCAAATTCTTCTCCATATGTGACCTTTCCCAACTCCCAATCACATACTTCTTCCACACCTTTTTCTTCTTCTTCTTCTTCCTTCAGAAGGCACAACAATCCCCAGGAGTCAGCACATATTGTACAAACCCCCTCTTCTACTAATGTACAATATGTACAAGCTGCCAATGGTAGCATGTATCAACTGACTCTTGTACCTCTTCAAATTATTGCACCATCTTCTTCTCAAATAAACATACCAGGCCCTACTGCTCAATCTTCTTCTTCCGGTCAACAAGCTCTCTTTACCCAAAAGTATGTCGACTTGAGCAGCTTGCCTAAAGATGTAGGCTATGCCCTCATCGCCTCCGAACCAACAGATCTCGCTCTTATGGCTGTTGGTGAAGACTCTTCTCCTTCTAAACAACCTGCTGTAGATACTCCTGATGCACAGGTATCTTCCTCCACTTTAGAGAAACTATGTACTGATGTGTGCATAGAGGCTTTTGCAAAAATAAATAAAGCCAATGTGTTGCTTCAACAACAAAATCAGGAGTTGGAGCAACTGCTTGACAATAAAACTTCTGAAATGGAAAACTAATAAAGAATAAAGACAGTCAAATATTTGACCTAATGACTGAAAAGTCAAATCTACAAGCTCTATTTGACTTGCAAATGAAAAATATGCAGCTTGTAGAGATGAATTGTCTCAAACCAAGGTTAGTTGTGACAAGTGGGTCAAATCCTGCAAAGAGTTCAAAATGCTTTTAAGTAAGCAAGTTCACAGCAAAGCCAAGTTTGGAATCGGGTTTAATCATACTAGTCCCCCTGAGGACTACACCCCAATTGACAACAAAATAAAAGAGACTGATTCAGAGCCCATTTCCCCCACCTTTCTTCCGGATGAAATTCCATCCATCACAATCACACCTCCAAGAGTGTATCAACCTCCACAGTTTCCCACATTTGTTTATCCCACTTAAACTAACGTTGAGAGACAGGAGGATACACCATTGGAAAGTGATAGAAATAAAAGTGCTTCTGAACAAACTGAGACTGCTCCTACCATGAGCTCTACTCAAAGTTTGGAAGATACAAGTCTTCATAAGACTTCTGATAGTCATGTAGCCCGCCTTGACAAAGGAAAGAGGCCATTTTTGACATCAGATTTCCTCCTTCTCATCCTCATCCCCCCTATCCAATAATGAAGGCAAATAAGCCTTTCATCCCAAACTACTTTGCTTTGTCTCCTACTTGTCTAAAATGTTTTAAGTATAATCATACTACTGAAAACTGTTGGACAAAAACTCCTCTGGAGAAAGCAAGAGTAAAACTAAATGCTGAAAAATTGAAAGCCGAACAGGGTTCTTCAACTAAAGGAAAATCTCCAAATAAAATGAAGAAATCAAAGAAGGCTAATAGATTTTCAGCATCTTCTCATTTATCACCTCACTCTTCTTCTTCACTTGTTTCACCCGGGCCTTCTATCCTTGGAACACCACCTTCTTACCCAACGGTGATTCCTGCTGCCCATTCTTCTGCTAAAGTGAGCCTGTGACAATCCGACTTTTCGGATTAACCTTGTTAACTGAAGAGAGTGAGATCACAGGCCCAACAGGACAAATTAGGCCCAATGAAGTCTATGAAGGCCCAACAAAGCCTAGTAGGCCCAATAAGGTCAGTTTAGGTTCAAGGAAAACAAGGAAGGCCCACTTAGGCCCAAAGTAGGCCAAACAAGGCCAAAGTAGGCCCAAGGTAGGCCCAATAAGCCCAAAGTAGGCCCAATGGTATTTAGGAAGTTCAATTGGATTAATCAAGGCCAAAGATAGTTCAATTAGTTCAATTGGTGACAATTTGATATTATCGAATTAACTTTTTAACAAGAATTTGAAGAATTTGATATTAGAAGGTTTAAGTTTGAACAAAATAGAGTATAATACTTTTAAATTTTAAGAAATTGATTCATGATTAGATTAATTACCCAAATTTTGACTAGAAAAGTCAAAATTCGTCCATATTCACAAGAGGGAAGTATGAATTTCAAATCAATAAGTAGTAATTAATCGAATTAATGCTTCATAAAACATCTAATGATGATAATAAGCGGTTATCATCAGTTATTACAATCATAAAGGTCGAATTAAACCCAAATGATGATTTAGTTTATTAGAACCGTTACTAGCATATTCAACTCATATAATTCGACAGAAACCCAAGCAATTGAGTGTTCAGAAACATTATTCGGTGCCTTTAGACTCTTTAACATCAATCAATTTGATCTAAGAAGCTACGGATCGAAGAAATCAATCGGGGGTCGACCGAAACTCCACCACAATTCGAAGTGCATCAATTCGATATCAAATCAGGTAAGTAATCACTACAACACATTCTAATATGGCCGACTAAAGGTTATCCTAAATCAATTTCAACTGATAACATCGATTTGATAGAATTCAAGTAATTAGGGTTCATATCAAAGTTGTTTTGGGGATTTCTTGATTAGACAACTTAATGATTGAATTAAATCACATAGATACTTTCTGAAGATGCCGACTAAGAGGCATCATGTATCAATTGGGTGTTGTAGTAACGAATTGAATGAGTTCGATCAATAGGGTTCTTGAATAATGATGTTTTGGGGGTTTTTATGGAATTGAGTTCGATAATCAAATTGGATATTATAGGTAGTTTCAGAAGAGGTCGATTAAGGTTACTCCTAAGTTAATTGCGATTGATAACAATGAATTGATCGATTTCGAATTCTTAGGGCTTGTGTCAAGAACGAGACTTGGGATTTTGATTCTAATTAGTTTAAAAATGAAATTAAGTTTCATTGACAATTCCAGAAGAGACCGATGGAGAGTAACCCCCTGTTAATTCTATCAAACTATAACAAGTTTTATCCAATTGATCTAAGAGTATTAGAAATTAAGTTTGACATAAGTAAACTCAAATGAATCGGATTATAGTTGGTGAGGTTGGAATTAAAACCATGTATAATGTCGACTGGATCACAGAAACAAAATTTCATGGGTTTAAGGTCGATCAGAATTCGAATTGAGGATCAATAGGGATGAAATTTGCTTCGGCTATGATGGTCAAAGGGAATCGGTTGGGGGTCAAGTTAAAACAATTTAATTTTAAATCCTTGTGCGATACCCTAGCGGGCGTGACTGGTAAGGTTAGTGTGTTGTGTTTGGCAGGTCGCGGGTTCGAACCCGAGGGCTGCCAGTTTTTACATTTTTGAGATATTTTTGATTTTAGGCCATAACTTCTTCGTTTGAACTCCGTTTTAACCCGTTCGAGTTGCGTTGGAAACGTAACGAGAATACAAACGCATTAGAATGATAAAATTTATATTTTATCACGAAAACGAAATAGCGTATAATTACATTTAATTAAATAAAATCAAATATGATTTTATTTAAACGATTTCAAAGTCACGCGTATTTACGTATGCACATTTTTGACACTTTAACATACGTGTGTTGACACGTATGTGATTTCAAGCACAAAACGACATCTCGAATAACATTACGTTATTGTTTAAACACAGATTCTTCGTAAAGGATCTTTTACGCGAGTTCACGAGTATTTGATCATTCTGCAATCACCAAAGGTGCGTACACGGTCCCTTTCTTATTTTAAACTGTTTTGGGGGAGAAAACATGTGCAACAAACTCTTTTTAGATACATATCACTTGCATGAGTTAGCTGTTTACATTATGTGACAACATAGCAACTTGAAAGTCCTTACACACCTCGAACCGTTTAGTTTGCTGTAACGCAAAGCGTGGTAGTTGGAAATAGATCTATTAGGTTTGACAAACCTCACCTGGTAGATGGGATCTATGCAGGTGTTTGACTGACCAAACACAATTTTACTATTGTTGTGCTAGACAATAGTGGCAAGGCAAAAACATGCTATAGCATGGCAATTCGTCAGCTTCGGTGTCGAACACTTATGTAAATAGTTTATATGACTAGCTATCATGACTGTGCATGTGTTATTATGTTATCTACAACTTGATATTCAAACTGTTGTTTTGAACATTGTGAATACTTAAAACCTGTGTTATGCACCAACCTTTGTGTTGACTTGATTTACATGTTTTCTCAGGACGCTAAGGCGCGCATTAAAGCCGGCATGGACTAGGAGATAGAGTCGCATGCATTTTAAACATTTTGGATATTTGAATTTGAACATTTAAGGATTTTGTTTTGTAATTTACATATTACAACTGTTGTTGGTTTTTAAACGCTTCCGCAACTTTTGAAACTCTGATGTTATGTTTTAAAGACCAAAGTATGTTTTGAAATTCATATAGAGGTCTTCGTTATGTCTAATGATCTGAGATCCTGGTTTGTCACGTTCCCAAACGGTATGATTCCGTTAGTTGAAAATTGGGGGTGTGACAGATTGGTATCAGAGCCATTGGTTATAGCGAACTAGGTTTGCATTTGTAGGCTTAGACTATGACTGTTAGACATTAGACACATATGTTTACACACATTGCTTAGAAATTACATATGACATTATGTAATTGACTTGTTTACGCATTCCATGGCACTGCGCTTACATATGGTATTATGTAACAGGCATGGCATCATCTTCAGTACCTTACATCTACATTGATGATTCTGAGGACGAGGAACCGATAGTTCCAGCACCACCGACATCACCACCACCACCTATTCCATCTCCTCCACCATATGAGATGGATGACTCGGATCCAGACGAGGATCCGGAGGAGGACCCAGACGAGGATCCCGAGGAGGATCCAGATGATGACCCGGATGAGGATCCGAAAGAGGAGCCAGTGGACGGCACTCAGCAGATCCCTGCTGAGGGACCTTCTGCACATTCACCACCAGTACTAGATGCTCCTGAGCCTAAGAGGCAAAGGACGGATGCTGAGGAGATCGCCAAACTGCGCGAGGATTTGTACGAGGCAGAAGATAGGATCGCACAACACTCTCAGGAACAATGGGATGCTAATGAGAGGCAAGAGGAACTTGCCCATCTGGTTCATGATATGCAGAATGAGATGATTAACTTGATTGATCGTCTCGAAGCTTCAGAGAACCGAGCTGAGTTCTTGGAGGGCAGGATAGAAGCCTTAGAGGATTTAGTGGCCTCTGAGAATGAGGAAGAGGATGAAGAGGAAGAAGGGGAGGAACCAGCACCAGTTGTTGATTCCGATCCTGAATCCACAGTTGAGGACGATTGATTTTTCTTTTCTTGTTTGTTTAAACTTATTAGGAACAGGTTGTGTTCCTACATTAGTAGTTTGAAAAGTTATGTTTTATTTCAAAAGTATTGTACTCAAATCAAATCTTTATCTATTGAAGAACTATTATTTAGTCCCAACAGTTGTGTTGATTTATATTATATGTTGTGTTTGTTGTTTTACTTACACATGTTACATTAGACTTTGCAAGCATGCTAACACTTCTTGTAAATAGGAAACTAATGGCTGAGGGAAACGTTCACATGACAGTCGCTGAGCTCAACGAGCTAATTAATAGCAGAGTCGCTGAGGCAATAGCACAGTATGCTCAGACACACAACACAGGGCCACAGGGTCCAGCTGGAGGATTGGTTAATCCACAAGTCTGCACGTTCAAGATATTCTTGGACTGTAAACCACACAATTTCAAAGGGTCGGAGGGGGCCATTGGACTCCTTCGGTGGATTGAAAAGGCGGAGTCTGTGTTCGAGATGTGCAACTGCCCTGATGAGAGCAAAGTGAAGTTTGCAACGGGAACATTGGAGGGTCCAGCATTAACCTGGTGGAACTCGAATGTTCAGACTCTGGGGTTGGGTGAGGCAAATGCCTTGACATGGAACGACTTCAAAACTTTACTGCAAGAGGAGTACTGTCCTCGCAGTGAAATGCTGAAGTTGGAAGAGGAATATTGGCACCTCAAGATGGAGGGGTCAAATATTGAAGAGTACACGACCAGGTCACACGAGTTGGCCAGACTTCTACCACACATGGCTACTCCAGCCAGCAAGTGGATTGAAAGATACATAGGAGGACTAGTGCCTCAGATCCAGGGGTTGGTTACTTCAGCAAATCCCACCACCATCCAACAAGCTGTTCGTTTAGCGCATCAGCTTACTGATCAGGCAGTATTACAAGGGACTCTGCCTAAACGAACATCTGCTACCAAGGTGGGAGACCATAAAAGAAAGTGGGAAGGTAACAACTCAAAGGGTCACAACCAACAATCATATCAGCAGAATCGGAAGCAAGACTCAAACAAGTCTTATCATAATTCAAACAGTGGTCAGCAATCGTCATCATCGGGGGGTTATATTGGTAAACACCCCAAGTGCAACAGGTGTGGTTATCATCATGCAGGTAACCAGTGTGATAGAGCTAAGTGCCAGAGGTGTGGCAAGATTGGACATGCGGCTAAGGATTGTCGCGGGGAGCTACAGAACAACCACAACAACCAGAATAATAACCAGAACAACGCACAGAAGGGTTGTTATGAGTGTGGCAAGATGGGACACTTCAAGAAGGATTGCCCACAACTCAAGAAAAGTGGGGAGAATAATAATGCAACAGGCAACGGCAACGGCAACGGTAATGGCAATGGCACCAACAACAACAATAACAATAACAACAACAACAATGGTGCTAGAGGCAGGGCGTTTGTGATTGGAGGACGTCAGGCACGGGAGGATCCCAACATCGTTACGGGTACGTTCCTCTTAAATAATCACTATGCCTCTATGTTATTTGACACTGGTGCCGATCGGAGTTTTGTATCTAGTTCACTTGCTAAGTTGCTAAATGTTAGTCTCACTGCCTTAGATAGTCCATACACTGTGGAATTAGCTGATGGTAAGTTGATTGTTGTGGAAAGTATTTTTAAGGGATGTATCCTTGATTTGATGGGTCAAACATTAGAGATTGATCTTATGCCTATTGCCTTAGGCAGTTTTGATGTAGTTATTGGCATGGACTGGTTGTCCAAAAACCAGGCTGAAATCGTATGCCATGAAAAGATTGTTCGCATACCTCTTCCGCAGGGAGAGACATTATATGTACAAGGCGAGAAGAGCAGTACGCCACTACGCCTCATATCTTGTATGAAAGCACACAAATGTCTGCGGAAAGGTCATACGACAATTATAGCACTTATAACTGAAAAGCCAGTAGCTGAGAAGAAGATTGAAAATATACCTGTAGTCTGTGAATTTCCGGAAGTGTTTCCAGAAGACTTGCCGGGATTACCGCCTATCAGACAGGTGGAATTTCGAATCGATCTTACACCAGACGCAGCACCGATAGCTAGGGCGCCTTATCGACTTGCACCGTCAGAGATGCAAGAGTTATCTACACAATTGCAAGAATTGTTGGATAAGGGTTTCATACGACCTAGTTTTTCACCGTGGGGAGCTCCAGTTTTGTTTGTTAAGAAGAAGGACGGGACTTTCCGTATGTGTATCGATTACCGGGAATTGAACAAGGTTACTATCAAGAATCGGTATCCGTTACCCAGGATTGACGATCTGTTCGATCAGTTGCAAGGTTCGAGTTATTACTCGAAGATTGATCTCAGATCGGGTTATCATCAACTAAGAGTCCAGGAGGAGGATATCCCAAAGACAGCATTCAGGACACGCTATGGCCATTACGAGTTCTTGGTCATGCCATTTGGGTTGACAAACGCTCCAGCTGTATTCATGGATCTCATGAATCGTGTTTGTAAACCTTATCTTGATAAGTTTGTCATTGTTTTCATTGATGACATTCTCATCTATTCACAGTCTGAGGAGGAACACGCTGAACATCTTCGATTACTATTGGAATTGTTGAAACAGGAACAACTGTACGCTAAGTTCTCGAAATGTGATTTCTGGATGCGAGAAGTACAATTCTTGGGTCATATAGTCAATGAAAAGGGCATACATGTTGATCCAGCGAAGATTGAAGCGATTAAGAATTGGGAAGCACCAAAGACCCCTACCGAGGTACGACAATTCCTTGGTTTGGCGGGTTATTATCGACGATTCATTGAAGGTTTCTCAAAGATCGCTCAACCACTTACAGCTCTTACGCATAAGGGAACAAAGTATAACTGGACGGATAAACAGGAAGCTGCATTCCAGTTATTAAAACAGAAACTCTGCAGTGCACCGATTCTGTCCTTACCGGAAGGAACGGAAGACTTTGTGGTGTATTGTGATGCATCTGCACAAGGTTTGGGATGTGTGTTGATGCAACGTGATAAAGTGATTGCTTATGCTTCCAGACAACTACGCTCACACGAAAAGAATTACACTACTCATGACTTGGAGCTAGGAGCAGTAGTTTTTGCTTTGAAGATTTGGAGGCATTATCTGTATGGAACCAAGTGTACTATTTATACTGATCATAAGAGTTTGCAACATATCTTTGATCAGAAGGAACTCAATATGAGACAACGACGATGGGTTGAGTTGTTGAACGATTACGAATGCGCGATTAAGTATCACCCGGGAAAAGCTAATGTGGTAGCTGACGCTCTGAGCAGAAAAGACACAACAGGAACAAGACGGGTTCGTGCACTTATGATGACAATACATACTGACTTACCTGACAAGGTGCACAGTGCTCAGATTGAGGCCTTGAAAAAGGAAAACTTAGTACCGGAATCCTTACGAGGAATGGAAGAACAATTGGATGTTAAACCTGATGGAATTCGTTATTTCATTAATCGAATGTGGATACCTTTGTATGGAGGTTTAAGGGAACTCGTGATGGATGAAGCACACAAGTCCAGATATTCAGTCCATCCAGGATCAGACAAGATGTATCATGATTTGAAGGCACTGTATTGGTGGCCTCACATGAAAGCTGATATTGCTAAGTACGTTAGCAAATGTTTGACTTGTTCGAAAGTCAAAGTTGAATATCAGAAGCCATCTGGTTTACTGCAACAACCAGAGATACCGATGTGGAAATGGGAACAGATTTCGATGGACTTCATTACTAAGTTACCCCGTACACCGAGTGGTTGTGATACGATATGGGTAATTGTCGATCGATTAACGAAATCTGCACACTTCTTAGCAATCAAGGAAACTGACAAGATGGAGAAACTGACTCGCATTTACATCAAGGAAGTAGTAGCACGGCATGGCGTGCCAATTTCTATCATATCAGATCGGGATGCCCGATTTACTTCCAATTTTTGGAAATCACTTCATAAGTCATTGGGGACTCGTTTAGATATGAGTACCGCCTATCATCCACAGACCGACGGTCAAAGTGAACGAACGATTCAAACGCTCGAGGATATGTTACGAGCTTGTGTAATTGACTTTGGTGATAGCTGGGAGAATCATTTACCGTTGGTGGAATTCTCTTACAACAATAGTTATCATACAAGTATTCAAGCAGCACCGTTTGAAGCTTTGTATGGTCGCAAATGTCGTTCACCAGTTTGCTGGGCTGAAATTGGTGACAGTCAGATAACAGGTCCTGAACTAGTACACGAGACGACAGAAAAGATAGTTCAAATCCGGAACCGTATGGCAGCGGCCCGGGATCGACAGAAGAGTTATGCTGACAAACGTCGTAAACCGTTGGAGTTTCAAGTAGGAGACCGAGTTCTTCTAAAAGTATCACCTTGGAAAGGTGTGATACGATTCGGCAAGCGCGGGAAGCTTAGTCCACGTTACGTAGGACCTTTTGAGATTCTGAAAAGGATTGGTCCGGTTGCGTATCAACTCAAACTACCGGATGAACTCAGTGGAGTTCATGATGTGTTTCATGTGTCGAACTTAAAGAAATGTCTTTCTGACGAGACATTGATTGTACCGTTGGAAGAAATACAAGTAGATGAAAAGTTACGATTCATTGAAGAACCGGCAGAAATCATGGACCGAGAGGTCAAACAACTGAAGCAAAGCAAGATTCCGATAATCAAAGTTCGATGGAATTCAAGACGTGGTCCTGAATTCACATGGAACGGGAAGATCAAATGATGAAGAAATATCCTCATTTATTTAAAACAGCTACTGCTAACAAGGGGATAACGTGATGCTTCACACATCAACACTGCAAATTTCAAACTGTAAGCACAAACATTTTATTTATTCAATTGGTTTTGTTATAAACATTTGTGCTACATTACAAACATTTGTGCTACATTACATTTTATACATTTTATGTGCTACATTTCATATGTTACATGTTATGGTAGTACATGCATGATTAGTTACACACATTTTGCTATGTGCGGAGTTGCATAGTACAAACAGTTATAGACACTCACTATGTGTGAGGTTACACAACACACTATGATCAAACACAAACAGTCACAGTTAGGTGAACTAACTAGTGTACACGCAAACAGTCACATTGAACGATCACATTTGAGTTGTGATGTTGCAAGCATTAGACTTTGTGTGTGAGTACACACAAGCACACAGAATGATCAAACACACTAACACGCACAATTTGAACTTGTAAGTAGTTTCCTAATTACTCTTAACACTTATTAATTTTCGGGACGAAAATTCCTTCAACAAGGGGATGATGTGACAATCCGACTTTTCGGATTAACCTTGTTAACTGAAGAGAGTGAGATCACAGGCCCAACAGGACAAATTAGGCCCAATGAAGTCTATGAAGGCCCAACAAAGCCTAGTAGGCCCAATAAGGTCAGTTTAGGTTCAAGGAAAACAAGGAAGGCCCACTAAGGCCCAAAGTAGGCCAAACAAGGCTAAAGTAGGCCCAAGGTAGGCCCAATAAGCCCAAAGTAGGCCCAATGGTATTTAGGAAGTTCAATTGGATTAATCAACGCCAAAGACAGTTCAATTAGTTCAATTGGTGACAATTTGATATTATCGAATTAACTTTTTAACAAGAATTTGAAGAATTTGATATTAGAAGGTTTAAGTTTGAACAAAATAGAGTATAATACTTTTAAATTTTAAGAAATTGATTCATGATTAGATTAATTACCCAACCCAAATTTTGACTAGAAAAGTCAAAATTCGTCCATATTCACAAGAGGGAAGTATGAATTTCAAATCAATAAGTAGTAATTAATCGAATTAATGCTTCATAAAACATCTAATGATGATAATAAGCGGTTATCATCAGTTATTACAATCATAAAGGTCGAATTAAACCCAAATGACGATTTAGTTTATTAGAACCATTACTAGCATATTCAACTCATATAATTCGACAGAAACCCAAGCAATTGAGTGTTCAGAAACATTATTCGGTGCCTTTAGACTCTTTAACATCAATCAATTTGATCTAAGAAGCTACGGATCGAAGAAATCAATCGGGGGTCGACCGAAACTCCACCACAATTCGAAGTGCATCAATTCGATATCAAATCAGGTAAGTAATCACTACAACACATTCTAATATGGCCGACTAAAGGTTATCCTAAATCAATTTCAACTGATAACATCGATTTGATAGAATTCAAGTAATTAGGGTTCATATCAAAGTTGTTTTGGGGATTTCTTGATTAGACAACTTAATGATTGAATTAAATCACATAGATACTTTCTGAAGATGCCGACTAAGAGGCATCATGTATCAATTGGGTGTTGTAGTAACGAATTGAATGAGTTCGATCAATAGGGTTCTTGAATAATGATGTTTTGGGGGTTTTTATGGAATTGAGTTCGATAATCAAATTGGATATTATAGGTAGTTTCAGAAGAGGTCGATTAAGGTTACTCCTAAGTTAATTGCGATTGATAACAATTAATTGATCGATTTCGAATTCCTAGGGCTTGTGTCAAGAACGAGACTTGGGATTTTGATTCTAATTAGTTTAAAAATGAAATTAAGTTTCATTGACAATTCCAGAAGAGACCGATGGAGAGTAACCCCCTGTTAATTCTATCAAACTATAACAAGTTTTATCCAATTGATCTAAGAGTATTAGAAATTAAGTTTGACATAAGTAAACTCAAATGAATCGGATTATAGTTGGTGAGGTTGGAATTAAAACCATGTATAATGTCGACTGGATCACAGAAACAAAATTTCATGGGTTTAAGGTCGATCAGAATTCGAATTGAGGATCAATAGGGATGAAATTTGCTTCGGCTATGATGGTCAAAGGGAATCGGTTGGGGGTCAAGTTAAAACAATTTAATTTTAAATCCTTGTGCGATACCCTAGCGGGCGTGACTGGTAAGGTTAGTGTGTTGTGTTTGGCAGGTCGCGGGTTCGAACCCGAGGGCTGCCAGTTTTTTACATTTTTGAGATATTTTTGATTTTAGGCCATAACTTCTTCGTTTGAACTCCGTTTTAACCCGTTCGAGTTGCGTTGGAAACGTAACGAGAATACAAACGCATTAGAATGATAAAATTTATATTTTATCACGAAAACGAAATAGCGTATAATTACATTTAATTAAATAAAATCAAATATGATTTTATTTAAACGATTTCAAAGTCACGCGTATTTACGTATGCACATTTTTGACACTTTAACATACGTGTGTTGACACGTATGTGATTTCAAGCACAAAACGACATCTCGAATAACATTACGTTATTGTTTAAACACAGATTCTTCGTAAAGGATCTTTTACGCGAGTTCACGAGTATTTGATCATTCTGCAATCACCAAAGGTGCGTACACGGTCCCTTTCTTATTTTAAACTGTTTTGGGGGAGAAAACATGTGCAACAAACTCTTTTTAGATACATATCACTTGCATGAGTTAGCTGTTTACATTATGTGACAACATAGCAACTTGAAAGTCCTTACACACCTCGAACCGTTTAGTTTGCTGTAACGCAAAGCGTGGTAGTTGGAAATAGATCTATTAGGTTTGACAAACCTCACCTGGTAGATGGGATCTATCTATGCAGGTGTTTGACTGACCAAACACAATTTTACTATTGTTGTGCTAGACAATAGTGGCAAGGCAAAAACATGCTATAGCATGGCAATTCGTCAGCTTCGGTGTCGAACACTTATGTAAATAGTTTATATGACTAGCTATCATGACTGTGCATGTGTTATTATGTTATCTACAACTTGATATTCAAACTGTTGTTTTGAACATTGTGAATACTTAAAACCTGTGTTATGCACCAACCTTTGTGTTGACTTGATTTACATGTTTTCTCAGGACGCTAAGGCGCGCATTAAAGCCGGCATGGACTAGGAGATAGAGTCGCATGCATTTTAAACATTTTGGATATTTGAATTTGAACATTTAAGGATTTTGTTTTGTAATTTACATATTACAACTGTTGTTGGTTTTTAAACGCTTCCGCAACTTTTGAAACTCTGATGTTATGTTTTAAAGACCAAAGTATGTTTTGAAATTCATATAGAGGTCTTCGTTATGTCTAATGATCTGAGATCCTGGTTTGTCACGTTCCCAAACGGTATGATTCCGTTAGTTGAAAATTGGGGGTGTGACAGATTGGTATCAGAGCCATTGGTTATAGCGAACTAGGTTTGCATTTGTAGGCTTAGACTATGACTGTTAGACATTAGACACATATGTTTACACACATTGCTTAGAAATTACATATGACATTATGTAATTGACTTGTTTACGCATTCCATGGCACTGCGCTTACATATGGTATTATGTAACAGGCATGGCATCATCTTCAGTACCTTACATCTACATTGATGATTCTGAGGACGAGGAACCGATAGTTCCAGCACCACCGACATCACCACCACCACCTATTCCATCTCCTCCACCATATGAGATGGATGACTCGGATCCAGACGAGGATCCGGAGGAGGACCCAGACGAGGATCCCGAGGAGGATCCAGATGATGACCCGGATGAGGATCCGAAAGAGGAGCCAGTGGACGGCACTCAGCAGATCCCTGCTGAGGGACCTTCTGCACATTCACCACCAGTACTAGATGCTCCTGAGCCTAAGAGGCAAAGGACGGATGCTGAGGAGATCGCCAAACTGCGCGAGGATTTGTACGAGGCAGAAGATAGGATCGCACAACACTCTCAGGAACAATGGGATGCTAATGAGAGGCAAGAGGAACTTGCCCATCTGGTTCATGATATGCAGAATGAGATGATTAACTTGATTGATCGTCTCGAAGCTTCAGAGAACCGAGCTGAGTTCTTGGAGGGCAGGATAGAAGCCTTAGAGGATTTAGTGGCCTCTGAGAATGAGGAAGAGGATGAAGAGGAAGAAGGGGAGGAACCAGCACCAGTTGTTGATTCCGATCCTGAATCCACAGTTGAGGACGATTGATTTTTCTTTTCTTGTTTGTTTAAACTTATTAGGAACAGGTTGTGTTCCTACATTAGTAGTTTGAAAAGTTATGTTTTATTTCAAAAGTATTGTACTCAAATCAAATCTTTATCTATTGAAGAACTATTATTTAGTCCCAACAGTTGTGTTGATTTATATTATATGTTGTGTTTGTTGTTTTACTTACACATGTTACATTAGACTTTGCAAGCATGCTAACACTTCTTGTAAATAGGAAACTAATGGCTGAGGGAAACGTTCACATGACAGTCGCTGAGCTCAACGAGCTAATTAATAGCAGAGTCGCTGAGGCAATAGCACAGTATGCTCAGACACACAACACAGGGCCACAGGGTCCAGCTGGAGGATTGGTTAATCCACAAGTCTGCACGTTCAAGATATTCTTGGACTGTAAACCACACAATTTCAAAGGGTCGGAGGGGGCCATTGGACTCCTTCGGTGGATTGAAAAGGCGGAGTCTGTGTTCGAGATGTGCAACTGCCCTGATGAGAGCAAAGTGAAGTTTGCAACGGGAACATTGGAGGGTCCAGCATTAACCTGGTGGAACTCGAATGTTCAGACTCTGGGGTTGGGTGAGGCAAATGCCTTGACATGGAACGACTTCAAAACTTTACTGCAAGAGGAGTACTGTCCTCGCAGTGAAATGCTGAAGTTGGAAGAGGAATATTGGCACCTCAAGATGGAGGGGTCAAATATTGAAGAGTACACGACCAGGTCACACGAGTTGGCCAGACTTCTACCACACATGGCTACTCCAGCCAGCAAGTGGATTGAAAGATACATAGGAGGACTAGTGCCTCAGATCCAGGGTTGGTTACTTCAGCAAATCCCACCACCATCCAACAAGCTGTTCGTTTAGCGCATCAGCTTACTGATCAGGCAGTATTACAAGGGACTCTGCCTAAACGAACATCTGCTACCAAGGTGGGAGACCATAAAAGAAAGTGGGAAGGTAACAACTCAAAGGGTCACAACCAACAATCATATCAGCAGAATCGGAAGCAAGACTCAAACAAGTCTTATCATAATTCAAACAGTGGTCAGCAATCGTCATCATCGGGGGGTTATATTGGTAAACACCCCAAGTGCAACAGGTGTGGTTATCATCATGCAGGTAACCAGTGTGATAGAGCTAAGTGCCAGAGGTGTGGCAAGATTGGACATGCGGCTAAGGATTGTCGCGGGGAGCTACAGAACAACCACAACAACCAGAATAATAACCAGAACAACGCACAGAAGGGTTGTTATGAGTGTGGCAAGATGGGACACTTCAAGAAGGATTGCCCACAACTCAAGAAAAGTGGGGAGAATAATAATGCAGCAGGCAACGGCAACGGCAACGGTAATGGCAATGGCACCAACAACAACAATAACAATAACAACAACAACAATGGTGCTAGAGGCAGGGCGTTTGTGATTGGAGGACGTCAGGCACGGGAGGATCCCAACATCGTTACGGGTACGTTCCTCTTAAATAATCACTATGCCTCTATGTTATTTGACACTGGTGCCGATCGGAGTTTTGTATCTAGTTCACTTGCTAAGTTGCTAAATGTTAGTCTCACTGCCTTAGATAGTCCATACACTGTGGAATTAGCTGATGGTAAGTTGATTGTTGTGGAAAGTATTTTTAAGGGATGTATCCTTGATTTGATGGGTCAAACATTAGAGATTGATCTTATGCCTATTGCCTTAGGCAGTTTTGATGTAGTTATTGGCATGGACTGGTTGTCCAAAAACCAGGCTGAAATCGTATGCCATGAAAAGATTGTTCGCATACCTCTTCCGCAGGGAGAGACATTATATGTACAAGGCGAGAAGAGCAGTACGCCACTACGCCTCATATCTTGTATGAAAGCACACAAATGTCTGCGGAAAGGTCATACGACAATTATAGCACTTATAACTGAAAAGCCAGTAGCTGAGAAGAAGATTGAAAATATACCTGTAGTCTGTGAATTTCCGGAAGTGTTTCCAGAAGACTTGCCGGGATTACCGCCTATCAGACAGGTGGAATTTCGAATCGATCTTACACCAGACGCAGCACCGATAGCTAGGGCGCCTTATCGACTTGCACCGTCAGAGATGCAAGAGTTATCTACACAATTGCAAGAATTGTTGGATAAGGGTTTCATACGACCTAGTTTTTCACCGTGGGGAGCTCCAGTTTTGTTTGTTAAGAAGAAGGACGGGACTTTCCGTATGTGTATCGATTACCGGGAATTGAACAAGGTTACTATCAAGAATCGGTATCCGTTACCCAGGATTGACGATCTGTTCGATCAGTTGCAAGGTTCGAGTTATTACTCGAAGATTGATCTCAGATCGGGTTATCATCAACTAAGAGTCCAGGAGGAGGATATCCCAAAGACAGCATTCAGGACACGCTATGGCCATTACGAGTTCTTGGTCATGCCATTTGGGTTGACAAACGCTCCAGCTGTATTCATGGATCTCATGAATCGTGTTTGTAAACCTTATCTTGATAAGTTTGTCATTGTTTTCATTGATGACATTCTCATCTATTCACAGTCTGAGGAGGAACACGCTGAACATCTTCGATTACTATTGGAATTGTTGAAACAGGAACAACTGTACGCTAAGTTCTCGAAATGTGATTTCTGGATGCGAGAAGTACAATTCTTGGGTCATATAGTCAATGAAAAGGGCATACATGTTGATCCAGCGAAGATTGAAGCGATTAAGAATTGGGAAGCACCAAAGACCCCTACCGAGGTACGACAATTCCTTGGTTTGGCGGGTTATTATCGACGATTCATTGAAGGTTTCTCAAAGATCGCTCAACCACTTACAGCTCTTACGCATAAGGGAACAAAGTATAACTGGACGGATAAACAGGAAGCTGCATTCTAGTTATTAAAACAGAAACTCTGCAGTGCACCGATTCTGTCCTTACCGGAAGGAACGGAAGACTTTGTGGTGTATTGTGATGCATCTGCACAAGGTTTGGGATGTGTGTTGATGCAACGTGATAAAGTGATTGCTTATGCTTCCAGACAACTACGCTCACACGAAAAGAATTACACTACTCATGACTTGGAGCTAGGAGCAGTAGTTTTTGCTTTGAAGATTTGGAGGCATTATCTGTATGGAACCAAGTGTACTATTTATACTGATCATAAGAGTTTGCAACATATCTTTGATCAGAAGGAACTCAATATGAGACAACGACGATGGGTTGAGTTGTTGAACGATTACAAATGCGCGATTAAGTATCACCCGGGAAAAGCTAATGTGGTAGCTGACGCTCTGAGCAGAAAAGACACAACAGGAACAAGACGGGTTCGTGCACTTATGATGACAATACATACTGACTTACCTGACAAGGTGCACAGTGCTCAGATTGAGGCCTTGAAAAAGGAAAACTTAGTACCGGAATCCTTACGAGGAATGGAAGAACAATTGGATGTTAAACCTGATGGAATTCGTTATTTCATTAATCGAATGTGGATACCTTTGTATGGAGGTTTAAGGGAACTCGTGATGGATGAAGCACACAAGTCCAGATATTCAGTCCATCCAGGATCAGACAAGATATATCATGATTTGAAGGCACTGTATTGGTGGCCTCACATGAAAGCTGATATTGCTAAGTACGTTAGCAAATGTTTGACTTGTTCGAAAGTCAAAGTTGAATATCAGAAGCCATCTGGTTTACTGCAACAACCAGAGATACCGATGTGGAAATGGGAACAGATTTCGATGGACTTCATTACTAAGTTACCCCGTACACCGAGTGGTTGTGATACGATATGGGTAATTGTCGATCGATTAACGAAATCTGCACACTTCTTAGCAATCAAGGAAACTGACAAGATGGAGAAACTGACTCGCATTTACATCAAGGAAGTAGTAGCACGGCATGGCGTGCCAATTTCTATCATATCAGATCGGGATGCCCGATTTACTTCCAATTTTTGGAAATCACTTCATAAGTCATTGGGGACTCGTTTAGATATGAGTACCGCCTATCATCCACAGACCGACGGTCAAAGTGAACGAACGATTCAAACGCTCGAGGATATGTTACGAGCTTGTGTAATTGACTTTGGTGATAGCTGGGAGAATCATTTACCGTTGGTGGAATTCTCTTACAACAATAGTTATCATACAAGTATTCAAGCAGCACCGTTTGAAGCTTTGTATGGTCGCAAATGTCGTTCACCAGTTTGCTGGGCTGAAATTGGTGACAGTCAGATAACAGGTCCTGAACTAGTACACGAGACGACAGAAAAGATAGTTCAAATCCGGAACCGTATGGCAGCGGCCCGGGATCGACAGAAGAGTTATGCTGACAAACGTCGTAAACCGTTGGAGTTTCAAGTAGGAGACCGAGTTCTTCTAAAAGTATCACCTTGGAAAGGTGTGATACGATTCGGCAAGCGCGGGAAGCTTAGTCCACGTTACGTAGGACCTTTTGAGATTCTGAAAAGGATTGGTCCGGTTGCGTATCAACTCAAACTACCGGATGAACTCAGTGGAGTTCATGATGTGTTTCATGTGTCGAACTTAAAGAAATGTCTTTCTGACGAGACATTGATTGTACCGTTGGAAGAAATACAAGTAGATGAAAAGTTACGATTCATTGAAGAACCGGCAGAAATCATGGACCGAGAGGTCAAACAACTGAAGCAAAGCAAGATTCCGATAATCAAAGTTCGATGGAATTCAAGACGTGGTCCTGAATTCACATGGGAACGGGAAGATCAAATGATGAAGAAATATCCTCATTTATTTAAAACAGCTACTGCTAACAAGGGGATAACGTGATGCTTCACACATCAACACTGCAAATTTCAAACTGTAAGCACAAACATTTTATTTATTCAATTGGTTTTGTTATAAACATTTGTGCTACATTACAAACATTTGTGCTACATTACATTTTATACATTTTATGTGCTACATTTCATATGTTACATGTTATGGTAGTACATGCATGATTAGTTACACACATTTTGCTATGTGCGGAGTTGCATAGTACAAACAGTTATAGACACTCACTATGTGTGAGGTTACACAACACACTATGATCAAACACAAACAGTCACAGTTAGGTGAACTAACTAGTGTACACGCAAACAGTCACATTGAACGATCACATTTGAGTTGTGATGTTGCAAGCATTAGACTTTGTGTGTGAGTACACACAAGCACACAGAATGATCAAAACACACTAACACGCACAATTTGAACTTGTAAGTAGTTTCCTAATTACTCTTAACACTTATTAATTTTCGGGACGAAAATTCCTTCAACAAGGGGATGATGTGACAATCCGACTTTTCGGATTAACCTTGTTAACTGAAGAGAGTGAGATCACAGGCCCAACAGGACAAATTAGGCCCAATGAAGTCTATGAAGGCCCAACAAAGCCTAGTAGGCCCAATAAGGTCAGTTTAGGTTCAAGGAAAACAAGGAAGGCCCACTAAGGCCCAAAGTAGGCCAAACAAGGCTAAAGTAGGCCCAAGGTAGGCCCAATAAGCCCAAAGTAGGCCCAATGGTATTTAGGAAGTTCAATTGGATTAATCAACGCCAAAGATAGTTCAATTAGTTCAATTGGTGACAATTTGATATTATCGAATTAACTTTTTAACAAGAATTTGAAGAATTTGATATTAGAAGGTTTAAGTTTGAACAAAATAGAGTATAATACTTTTAAATTTTAAGAAATTGATTCATGATTAGATTAATTACCCAAATTTTGACTAGAAAAGTCAAAATTCGTCCATATTCACAAGAGGGAAGTATGAATTTCAAATCAATAAGTAGTAATTAATCGAATTAATGCTTCATAAAACATCTAATGATGATAATAAGCGGTTATCATCAGTTATTACAATCATAAAGGTCGAATTAAACCCAAATGACGATTTAGTTTATTAGAACCATTACTAGCATATTCAACTCATATAATTCGACAGAAACCCAAGCAATTGAGTGTTCAGAAACATTATTCGGTGCCTTTAGACTCTTTAACATCAATCAATTTGATCTAAGAAGCTACGGATCGAAGAAATCAATCGGGGGTCGACCGAAACTCCACCACAATTCGAAGTGCATCAATTCGATATCAAATCAGGTAAGTAATCACTACAACACATTCTAATATGGCCGACTAAAGGTTATCCTAAATCAATTTCAACTGATAACATCGATTTGATAGAATTCAAGTAATTAGGGTTCATATCAAAGTTGTTTTGGGGATTTCTTGATTAGACAACTTAATGATTGAATTAAATCACATAGATACTTTCTGAAGATGCCGACTAAGAGGCATCATGTATCAATTGGGTGTTGTAGTAACGAATTGAATGAGTTCGATCAATAGGGTTCTTGAATAATGATGTTTTGGGGGTTTTTATGGAATTGAGTTCGATAATCAAATTGGATATTATAGGTAGTTTCAGAAGAGGTCGATTAAGGTTACTCCTAAGTTAATTGCGATTGATAACAATTAATTGATCGATTTCGAATTCCTAGGGCTTGTGTCAAGAACGAGACTTGGGATTTTGATTCTAATTAGTTTAAAAATGAAATTAAGTTTCATTGACAATTCCAGAAGAGACCGATGGAGAGTAACCCCCTGTTAATTCTATCAAACTATAACAAGTTTTATCCAATTGATCTAAGAGTATTAGAAATTAAGTTTGACATAAGTAAACTCAAATGAATCGGATTATAGTTGGTGAGGTTGGAATTAAAACCATGTATAATGTCGACTGGATCACAGAAACAAAATTTCATGGGTTTAAGGTCGATCAGAATTCGAATTGAGGATCAATAGGGATGAAATTTGCTTCGGCTATGATGGTCAAAGGGAATCGGTTGGGGGTCAAGTTAAAACAATTTAATTTTAAATCCTTGTGCGATACCCTAGCGGGCGTGACTGGTAAGGTTAGTGTGTTGTGTTTGGCAGGTCGCGGGTTCGAACCCGAGGGCTGCCAGTTTTTACATTTTTGAGATATTTTTGATTCCGTTTTAACCCGTTCGAGTTGCGTTGGAAACGTAACGAGAATACGAACGCATTAGAATGATAAAATTTATATTTTATCACGAAAACGAAATAGCGTATAATTACATTTAATTAAATAAAATCAAATATGATTTTATTTAAACGATTTCAAAGTCACGCGTATTTACGTATGCACATTTTTGACACTTTAACATACGTGTGTTGACACGTATGTGATTTCAAGCACAAAACGACATCTCGAATAACATTACGTTATTGTTTAAACACAGATTCTTCGTAAAGGATCTTTTACGCGAGTTCACGAGTATTTGATCATTCTGCAATCACCAAAGGTGCGTACACGGTCCCTTTCTTATTTTAAACTGTTTTGGGGGAGAAAACATGTGCAACAAACTCTTTTTAGATACATATCACTTGCATGAGTTAGCTGTTTACATTATGTGACAACATAGCAACTTGAAAGTCCTTACACACCTCGAACCGTTTAGTTTGCTGTAACGCAAAGCGTGGTAGTTGGAAATAGATCTATTAGGTTTGACAAACCTCACCTGGTAGATGGGATCTACGCAGGTGTTTGACTGACCAAACACAATTTTACTATTGTTGTGCTAGACAATAGTGGCAAGGCAAAAACATGCTATAGCATGGCAATTCGTCAGCTTCGGTGTCGAACACTTATGTAAATAGTTTATATGACTAGCTATCATGACTATGCATGTGTGATTATGTTATCTACAACTTGATATTCAAACTGTTGTTTTGAACATTGTGAATACTTAAAACCTGTGTTATGCACCAACCTTTGTGTTGACTTGATTTACATGTTTTCTCAGGACGCTAAGGCGCGCATTAAAGCCGGCATGGACTAGGAGATAGAGTCGCATGCATTTTAAACATTTTGGATATTTGAATTTGAACATTTAAGGATTTTGTTTTGTAATTTACATATTACAACTGTTGTTGGTTTTTAAACGCTTCCGCAACTTTTGAAACTCTGATGTTATGTTTTAAAGACCAAAGTATGTTTTGAAATTCATATAGAGGTCTTCGTTATGTCTAATGATCTGAGATCCTGGTTTGTCACGTTCCCAAACGGTATGATTCCGTTAGTTGAAAATTGGGGGTGTGACAGAGCCTTCCTTCGGTGGATTCACAAATCAATATCTTGCATCAAAATCAGCAACAGTTGATATTGATGATGCAGAAATTGATGAATAACTCTCAGCAAAATAAATAAACATCCTCTTTCTCTTCTAAAATAAAATAAGACCCATATCTAACCTATTGCAAATAAATTGTCATGTGTAGAGACCTTCTTCAAACCAAAGTCATCTATGGTATGTGGACAGTGGAGGCTCTAGGCACATGACAGGATGCAGAACCATTTTGAATAACTTCATTCCAAAGAATGGAGGATCTGTTTCCTTTGGGAATAATGCAAAAGGTTGGATAGTGGGGTCTGGTTCTGTCCAGGGTGGAAAACTGCACTTTAAGGATGTTAGTATAATAACCGAAAAATTTAACTGTTATAATAGTTTAAAATAAAATATATAAACAATAATGATAAGTTAAGTAACGAAAATCCGAGTTATTTTGAGAATTTAATTAATTAAATTTATAAATTTTGACTCGGTTATTATAAATAAACCGAAACAAATAATCTAATCATACCTAATGTTTATAATAAGCTAAAATTCTATTTTGGTATTAGTTGATTAAATTCGCAGCACTTAATTTAAATATTAACCAACTAGCACTCACAACTGTATTTAACTAAAGTGAAAACTAACTTAGAAACTAACCCATACCCAATCCATATTACAATTTGATCTATTATATATTATGTACATATATATTGTAATAATAATAATAATAATAATAATAATAATAATAATAATAATAATAATAATAATAATAATAATAATAATAATAATAATAATAATAATAATAATAATAATAATAATAATAATAATAATAATAAAAATAAAAATGAAATCTTAACCTACAAGATTGCTAAACCGACTTCCATTAAATTGAAGCATATCTTCATCCAATTCTCTTACGTCACATTATCAAACCAAATTCACAAAATTCGCTATTATGATCAAACAACAACCATAATCACCATCACCATACTAATGGTAAATATCATTTACACTGTGCAAGGGAAACCATCATCTTTGACAAATCTAGACCACGCCGGAAGTCAAATCGCTCGACCGAGAGTTTATCACGAGTCAACTTTATTTCGGTTAATAATCATCGTTCTATCACGAGTTGAGGTTAAATCTGATTTATTTTCGTATTCATTACCGATAATAGAGTTTGAGAAATTTATGGTTAGCTATTAAATTCACTCGTTTCACCGTAACCAATATTAAAACTTCAAGTAAGAATATAACTGTGTCGACCGAAATTAAAATAGTTAATTAAGATGCTCACCTATCAGTTTTAATGAATTTTATATTCTTAGTCGGTTTCAAATCTTACATTCGAAGAAACCTCCTTCAAATATCTAGATGATTCCCCGTTTAACCGAACCTCCGAACAATAATTCGCTTCATCTTCAGCAAAGAAGTCGACATCCTCTCAACCTTCCTGATCCTTCGATCTGCAGCCACAACAATATTCAGTTGCAACCGAAGGAGAAATCACAACCATAACGGTTTGAGTCGACATACTTTGACAGTTGCTCGATCGCGTTAAGTGTAAGGTAAATTTTAATTATTTAAATCCAACATGTTTGTGCAAATTCACCTACTTAGTTGTTTAAGATCTGGATAAAGTTTAGTGCAAATTCGTAATGTATTCAAATGAAAATTTTCCAAGAAAATCATATAAAACAAAGTGGACATAAAATTGATATCATCAGAGGGTTGAGATATGTGTGTGTTTGTATATATGTATATGTCTACGTGTACAGGAACTCAAATGGTGGTCAAGAAAGAAATTTAAACTTATTGGAATTTCCTAGGATTAAAATAAAGAACAATGGAGTATGCATATATATATATATATATATATTTTTAAACCTTTCTGATTCAAAAACGTTTACAAAAGACTTTATAAAATAAACCGATTCGATCGGTTAAACGTTAAAAAGAATCCAAATCATAATAATATTACCGATTACAACTCGTAACTCATTTAAACTAACGTGAAATCACACGAAAACACAAATTTCTGAGTTGTCAGAGATTTGGGCTACATGCGTATTTATGTGATTATCTGAGATAAAATTAATAAGGCTAAGGTACGTATTTTGTTTATTTAACTCAGAGTATAATTTTTGATGTCCATCGTTGTACGGATTCCGTTTATTTAAATCATATTATTTTCTGCTCTGTAATTTGTTTCTGTAAATCGTTTCTGTAATTATTAAATTTCGTTTCTGTATTGTTTTGATTTCTGATTAACACGATATGATATCATGTTTCCCTGTTTCGTTTATCATGCATTAAATCTAAAATACGTTGTACTCATTATTGCATGATCCGATTATGAGATTATATGGTAGTTTATCTACCTTATTGAACTTTCTGAAACTGTATTCTGTTATCCGAGCATGTCCCTACCTGTAAGGATGATTACAGGCCCATTATGGCGGCAACCATAATGTGGAACCATCCGTGATGGTTAGTTGAGTTCACGGCGTCTCCATAAGTACTCTGATAGTACACCGTGCACTACTGAATTCTGGGGAGGCGTATGGACTGGTCCTAGGATAATTTTTAACTGTACTTTCTGATTTCTGGGGGATAGTGACGTGTATGCCAACACTAACTATCTCATGTGTCTGGTAAACGGGAGTAGCTACCCGTAAACCTTACACTATTATATGTACAGTCGGCTCGTGGTATATTCTGTAATGTTCTAATTATGGCTTAAAATATAAAATGTGTTAATGTTTATGAAATATAAAAGTCGGAAAACTGATTACTGTTCCGATCTTGTTCCTGACCACTATCCGGTTATATTTTCACTTGAAATTTTCCAATTTTTCACCACCTTCCGAATTTCTTTTAATTACTGTTGTTTATCCGTTACTGAGCATTCTTTGGCTCAGCTGTATTTGTTTTTGTGTTGTTTATCTATATTGTGTAGGCAATCAAGGAAACCAGACGGGGAACTTCTGAGAGTAAAATCAGACATAAAACTGAAGATTTTCTGTTTCTGTAGTAAATGTAATAATCATAGTTAGAACTTAAATATTTATTTGGTTATGTTTAATTATAACCTTAAGATTATTTATTTATGTTTAAAATACATTTGAGATTGTTGCATTTACTTCTGATTCCGTATACGTGACACGTCAGCCTTGAACCGGGTTGGGGTGTCGCAGCTAGCTTAGTTGAAAATCTCAGGTTTAATCTCTTGAGTGTTTCTTAACTGGCTGACAAAGACTTCATGTTACACCCCGAGCCGGCGGGCCGGATCTTGTGTCCCGTCGGGCGGAAGGTTCCCGGGGTGCGATATCGGGAATTGATAATCGTGATGATCAGATTGTTTACATAGCATCAACATTGAGAATAACTAAAGCACAAATAGCATTAAACTAGGATTACAAAGTTAAATTACAATTTCAATGTTTGATAATTTAAATGAGTAAACCTATCAAAAGAATCAAATGTTTACTATCTTGTAACTGTACAAGATATCAAAAGTGATTCATGACAAACAACAAAATGTGTGCTTTCCAAAAACTACTAGGTCCTCTAACTGGGCATCCTAGCATGCATTCATGAGCCTTAGCTTATTCATCTACGTCACCTGAGAAAGCATGTAAGAAAACAAAGTCAACACAATGGTTAGTGAGTTCATATAGTAAATTTAGTATTTGAAAAATAGCTTTTTCAAACCTTTTCGGTAACAACCTTAACCTCATTAACATCACCTATAATATCCCGTTCGGTATGCTTATATATAGGGCATACGAAAGGGTCGAGCCTACAACCCGCCTAGACGCCATCCCACCACATACTAAACCACATATGACATTGTTGTTATTGACAATTAAGCATTTTACCTACCATCCAATCCCATTTCTATCATAGCTTTAAGCGTTCTGTTTAAAAGTTTAAAACACGTACACAATAGCATTTGCAAGTCTAGTCTTTGATAGTTACCTTTATGGACAACTGAGCACCCTAAGGAATCCAGTATCAATCCATATCGGAACTAGATGTGAATAGCAACATCGGTGTTTTGACCCAAGATTTCCTAAGATGACACAATGTCAACTAGAGAAAACCAGAATCATCCTAGTCGCACATCACAAAACATGGGTGGACAATGAGGAATCACTGTATGGCAAGCACTGAGAGGCCAACAGTCTGCTCCTCAAGGTCCTGACTATGGAGAACACCGTATGCCAAGCACTGAGAGGCAAATTAGTCCGTTCTCCAATAGTCGATAGCTTTAGCATACAAGTTTATAGCATACAAGTTTATAGCATTCACATAGCTTTGCATTCATGTATCTTGTGCACAAGTACTAGCCTGTAGTTTTAGTATTTCAACCATATCAAGCACACAAGAGTTTAAAGCATCCCAAACACTTCGAGCATATCAAGCATATAAGTCTTTCTGAGTTTGAGCATTCAAGCTTGCGGAGTTTAGTTTATAAAAACATTTCAGCCTTTTAGCCTTTTCATTCTTTGCACATTAAAAGCATCCAGAGTTTTAAGCATACTAGTATAAAAGTGTGTAGCCTTAGCATGTAGCCTTAGCATTTAGGATAAAGCATTAGCTTTTAGCTTTTAGAATAAGTGTATAAAGCATTAGTACTAGCATTATGAATAAGCATAAAACATTTAAGAAACATTTAAACCTTTGTTTAAAATGTATAAACATGCTTCTCAGTCCCGAAGTAAAATCAAAATAGTTTGAAAAGGGACAATGAACTCACCTGTGTTGCTAAGTATGAATTACCACAGATAATGCACGCTCGTTAGTTGTAGCTTAAGTATCTTTAACACCTGAGTTGTTTTAATAGATTCGAATACTATAAGTCTTTATAATAGACGCAAACTAGGGTTTTGGTCTCGGCGTGCAACTAAGTGTCCTATGTTGCTAATGAGTTTCCATGATTCTTTCTAACTAATCTAATACATTACCCGTTTATAACCCTTGTCCCGTAGGTAGTGGCTATTAAACCTTAGTTATGTTAGGTTTATGTATTTAAAGTCTTTAATTATTACATTCTGAATAGTTCATTCAAAGTTAAACCATTAAGTTAAAATCATTTAATTAATTTAATAAAGTTTATCATCAATTCTTCTATTTAAAACACTTTGATTAAAGGCATTTGTACCTCATTTACTAAAATCATAAGTTATTTTAAGAAAATCATAAGTTAGCTTGTTAGGCTTTGGTTAATCTAATTTGATCAACTCTAAGCCTATGGTTAAGTCTTAGCTTCCCTTGTTTCTTGAATCATTCGTGCGTACCACTTAGCTTAGAAGTCCAATGGAACTATCTAACTTAGTTGTAGGTGGTATGATATTACTAAGTATTGGGTGTTAATAATGAATTAACACTAACACTTAGTTGATTCCTTGTTTCTTTACAACTCATGCTTTATACTAAAATAGTTAATACTCTTGTTGTTGTTGCATAAATCTTTGCCTAACTTCAATCCCATTTGGTAGATTAGAATTGTGTTCACATCTCATCTTAGTTTAAAAGGGATGGGTTATTGAATCCCATGGTATAGATGAAGCATAAAACCGATTTGCATTTAAAACCCTAATAAGTTTTTCTCATGCATACACACACACACACATTCAACCCATGCATGAAAGTTTACGTAGCCCCCATGCATAGCAGGCATCCAAAACTCCTTGATCGTGGTCGGTAGTTCTAACCCAACCCTTAGCCGAAGGAGCCCTGGCCGAACAGCTTGGTCGAATAGGTTTGGCTGCATAGGCTGTGGGTGAAAGAAATTGGCCGTATGACCTTGGCCTACTAGCTTGGGCGACCGAAAGAGCATCTGGACCGAAGGAGGGTGGCCTGTATGTGTGGGTGTCAAATGGGACCTACCGAATGGATGCTTGGCCGAAGGAGAGCCACATGAGCCCTGGCCGAAGAAGACCTGTGTAGGATCAGATGTTCTCATTTGATCACTATTAGGTTATAGCAGCGGAATTCAATGATGAATTAGCTCAAAATTAGCAAGAACAAAGTTAATCTAATAGAACAGTAAAGTACAAGTTGTTATAGAAAGAGAATTCTGCAAAAGGAATAATATCATTCAATTCGCACTAACTTCGTTAAAGATACAATATGTCAACTGCCCTTATATAGAAGCAGTGACGTCTGATGATGTCACATGATGTTGACACCTAACAGACAAAAGATAACTACTGAAAATAACTAAACTACTGAGAATGTTTACAACATCTGAAAACATCCTCTTACAACGACTGAAGAACTAAAACTACTGAAATTAAAACTACAACATCTGATGAGTAAAACACTCATCAGACTTTTACAAATACTGAAAGAAAACTACTGAAGACTAAACTAACACCACAACATCTGAAGACTTACACTTCAGCTGTTGTGGATAACTTCAGATCTTGTAACATCTGTAAAATGCATATCAGCTGTTGTGTTCTTCTTCAGTTGTTGTGAGTGTTGTGAGACTTAGAGATTTTTCTGATCAGGCTCATTGGTTCTTTTAGTCCAACAAACTCCCCCTGAACCAATGCAGCCAAAAACCTCTAATTATTGAATGTCTCACTTATTTGTATCCCAGGCTGAAAGACTTGTCTTTTTCTTTGAGATCAGTATCAAAATGACCAATTTAAATGTATGCCTGGTAATCAACAGCTTCTGAAAATCTAACAGACAAAATATGAGAGGGAACTCCATTGGGGAAATGGACTATGAGCATTAACCCCTCTCATTGAAGCTATTGATCATATATGAGCCTGAATGACTCCCTGACATAGGCTTCCAGCAGGATTACTTTCTCTTCAGGAGTCAGCCTTTCAGGTTCACCTTCAAAAAATGACTCAGGTCCATAGTACTCAGATAAGTACCTGGCCGTAGTCCCATCATGTAGCTCCACCCTAGTTATCTCTCTGTACACAAATTCATCTGGATGCTTCCCTTCCAGAAATAAGGGAAGCTCATTCTGTTTAACCCCTTCAAGCTTTCTGTACACTAACCCTTTCTTAATCATCTTGTTTTCTAGAAACTTTGGAGCTTTCAAACCAGAATTGTACACACTTTTAAAATCTCCAATAATCTCCTAAGGATCAAGGACAGATCCTAACATAATGTCAGCACTTATTACCTTTCTGATCCTTCTAACATAAGCAGCTGGAGCCTCTCTCCTGTGGATCCTATCAATGACTCTAGGATCAGGCCACATCCTGATTTGCTCTTTCCTGTACTGATATGTGAACCTCAGAGCATACAACCTTTGTGCTTCTTTCTTCATTGCTATAATGGTTGATGTCTGAGGGTATTCCTTGTCAACCAGTCTTAGGATTTTCTCATCATGCTTCTTCTGGATTTCTTCCTCTTCAAGTTTAACTTTCACTGCTAACCTTTGAGATTCTGGTGTAATCTTTGGATACTGTCCAAACACCAATGGCTTTTCTGGCACAAAATTGGCAGGTAATTTTACTACCTTCTTCTGAACCATTAACCCTGATCCAGTTTTTGAAGACTCAGGCTTTTGAACTTTTGTTTTCATCACAGTAGAAATGGGAAGCCTGTCTTCTTCATCAGTTTCATCTTCTTCTTGAATCCTCAGAACTCTCCTCTTCTTTGGAGGTGCATCAACATCAACCATTTGAGCAAATGATTTGGTGGAGGGAATTACTTGCTGCTTTTGAACAGCAGTTACATCAATTTCAATTTCCTTTCCAACTCCACCCATCTGAGTTTGATCTTCTTGTGCTTGCACTTTTTCTGTTTCAATTTCTTGAGATTCAGATTGTGTTTCTGATTCAGAGGCTGTAACCTATTCTGCAGTTACTTTCTCAACACTTTCCTCAACTTCTTTGTCAACATTTACTTCAACCTCCTTTTCCACATCCTCTACCTCCTTCTCAGCAATGGTAGCAGCATCAGCAGGTTTTGCCTTCTTTTGTCTCTTGTATGTAACTTGAATAACTGGAGACTTTTCAGAAGCAATTTCTTCATCTTCATTTCTTGGCCGTTTAGAAGCTGTGACTGAATCTTTTCCTAACTCCCCCTTTTTGGCTGCAGGGGAAGAAGGAGTGTAAAAAGTAGAAAGCTTGGCAGTCACTGCATCATCTACCATTTGCTGGATTTGAGTTTGTGAGGGAAGCCTCTCATCAAGGGCTTGGGTTATGATATTTTTTAGTAATGGAGTGATGAGAGGTAGAACTGTGAGAAGGGCAGCAGCTAATGCCTCTGGGGGGCTTGAACCCAAAGGATTAGTGCCTGAAGCAGAGGCTGGTGGTTTATCAAATTGTGGAGTAGATGTGGAAGTGTTTGTGTGACCTTCAAGATTGGAAGGTGCCATCTGTGGGTTAATAGGGGAAGATGGACTTTTGTCCTTGGACATCTTGGTGAGCAGCTCATTGAGTCTGCAGACCTCAGCCTCAAGGAGTTTGTTTTGATGTAGAACATCAGCTAGGGTCCGTTGGTCATCATTAGCCTTGGCTAAATCATCTGACCTCCTGATAGTATCAGGATGTACCTGAGTTGAGTGTGGCTCAACATGTTCAGGTGCCCCTTTGTCTTGGTACTGGGGACTTCCAACCTCAGGGATAAACCCTTCATCAGTTGTTGCCTCTGGCAGGGTCTTAGATATGTTACTACTATCAATCACTCCAAA
This sequence comes from Mikania micrantha, assembly GCA_009363875.1. NCBI lineage: Eukaryota > Viridiplantae > Streptophyta > Magnoliopsida > Asterales > Asteraceae > Mikania > Mikania micrantha. The sequence goes on from CM018685.1 coordinate 21,296,482, forward strand.
TGATGGAGGTAATGAAGTAGCAGCCCTGTTAGATGTCAGAATCTCTCTGTCCACACTAGGAGATCTGATATGGTAGTCAGAATCCTGTGGGTTATCAGAAACACTTTGATCCTCCCCCTCAATGTTGGAGCTAATCCCAGTGGTAATAGGTGTCTGGGTAGGGATAGGAGTGTTTAGCTGATCCAGGATTTGTTCAATTACAAAAGTTGGGCTTTGTTGGGTGGTTTCAATAGTAATAGGCTGTGAAGCAGATTGCACCCGGGGAGAATGATGATGTTCAATAGAAGCCTTTTCAAATGAAAGAGGCTCTAGAAGTGTGTCTACCCCTTCCATGGTTGCACCAAGTTCCTGTTGAGAGGAATCTTGGGCGGTTTCAGCTGGTGGAGTCTGATGTACCACTGGCTGACTACTTCCAGTGGCCATATCATGCCTTGGTGAGGCATGGGCAGACTCAGGGGACTCATTTCCCTTAGCAGCCTTTTTGGGCTTTTTGGAATGTGGTTTGGTGGGGACTTGGGATTTTGATTTGGAAGTGGAGACTGTGGGTTCCCTATGCTTGGGTTTGAGCTTTCGGGCAGCCTCTTTGAGAGTGAGGTTAGTGTTGTGTCGGGAATATACCTCCAGTAGAACTGCTGGAGCAGAGATCCCCTGACCAACAAGGCCATTTTGCTTTAACTGTTTTTCTATGATGGCCATGATAAAACGTGGGTAAAGAAGCCATCTAGAAGAAATAGGTTTAGCAGCATGTTCAGTTAATTCTGAAAATAAAATTTGCGAAAAATTTAGTTTTTGTGATTCTAGGATAGAGAATAATACCTGCTGCCACCTTGATGACATCTGGTCCCATGAGGATGATTTTGGAGCCAAGTAGATGTTGATCATGTGAAAGATAAGACGCTCAGGATCATTGAAATGCTTCTTGTACAGAGTTGAGTCACTCAAGTCACCCTGGTATTCGTGACTTGTGAAACAGAGGTCAGTTAGATTCTTTGGGAATTGAGCGACTAAGTTTGCATCATCAAGTTGAAGAACCTCCCTCAGTTCGGCTGGACTGATGTGCACATTGTGTCCATTTACTGTTGAGCGAAGGGAGATAACACCAGTGCCGACGTTAATGAGCTCGACATTCATCCAGAATTGATAAATAGATTCAACATGAATTGTTGGATTGAGAAGAAACGCGGTTTGAAATTGAGATGCATTCATGAGATCAACAGCTTCATCAAACTTGGACCAGAAGGATGATTTGGTGAGATATGCGACTGAGTTATGACGAGGTTTAAGGTTCATTGTCGCCATGGAAGCAGAGACTTGAGAGGGAAGATAGGTTTTTGAAAAAGATTGAAAGTTCTGATGAAGTGGTAATGAAACAACTGAAGAGGGTTTGGATTAAATAGATATTGGAAGTTGTTCTTCAGATGTTATAAAGAGAAAACAGCAGTGGTTGAAACAGCTGAAGAGTAAAGTTACTCATTAGGTGTTGTTGACAATTTTTGTTCATCAGCTGTTTTCATCAATTGCTCATCAGATGTTGTGAATCATCAGATTTTCTCATCAGATTTTGTGAAAAATTTGTCATCAGAACTTGTGAACAAAAGTTGGTCATCAGACTTTGTGAAATATTTTTGACCTTCAGTACTTTGTCAACCAAAACCCATCAGTACTTTTAACTGATAATATTGGTAAAGATCAGATGATTCCTTGAATCAGTACTTCTGATACTTATCAGTACTTACTGAAAATATCAGGAGTTGCAAGGTGATACAAAAATTGAGTTATGATAAAGGTGAATATTTTTGTATTTCTGAAAATTTTATCTGGTGGATGGAATTTTATTAGTGTGAAAACCAATTTATTCAAGTTGCAGCATACCAAGCCTTAGAACTAAATTTTGAAAAGTTGAAGTGTCTAAAGGCTTAGTAAAAATATCTGCAAGTTCATCAGCACTAGGAACAAACTTTGGATCAATCAGACCCTTTTCAAAACAATCCCTTATAAAATGATGTCTGATTTCAATGTGTTTGGTCCTAGAGTGCTGAACTGGATTCTTGAGAATACAAAGAGCTGAGGCACTATCCATTAACAATGGTGTCTTAGACTCTTTGATGCCATAATCCAAAAGTTGAGTCTGAAGCCAGAGAATTTGTGAAGTACAGCTTGTAGCAGCAATGTACTCGGCTTCAGCTGTGGAGGTAGCCACAGATGTTTGTTTCTTACTTCGCCAAGAAACCAAACAGTTTCCTAGAAACTGACAACCACCAGAAGTTGATTTTCTGGTAAGTTTGCATCCTGCATAGTCACTATCAGAGAAAGCAACAAGCTTGCAGGAATGCCCAGTGGAATACCAAATTCCCAGTGATTGAGTGCCCTGCAAGTATCTGAAAATTCTTTTAACAACAATCAAATGAGATTCTTTAGGTGCAGCCTGAAATCTAGCACAAACACATGCAGCAAACATAATGTCTGGCCTAGATGCTGTGAGATACATCAAGGAACCAATCATACATCTATAAAGTGTTTCATACACTGATTTACCTTTCAAATCTGCATCAAGTTGTGTGGTGCTGCTCATGGGGTTAGAACATTGTTTACAGTTTTGCAAATCAAATTTCTTTAACAGCTCTTTTGTGTATTTGGATTGATGAATGAAAATGCCATCAGGATTTTGTTTGATTTGAAGACCCAAGAAAAATTGTAATTCCCCCATGGCACTCATTTCAAAATTCTTGGTCATTAACTCAGTAAAATCAGCACACAACTTTGGATCAGATGAAGCAAAAATTATGTCATCAACATAAATTTGAACAAGGAGCTTATGCTGTCCTACTTTCTTTATGAACAAAGTTTTATCTATGGAGCCTCTAGTGAAATGATTTTGAAGAAGAAAAGTGGATAGAGTGTCATACCAGGCTCTAGGTGCTTGTTTCAGCCCATAAAGAGCTTTATCAAGCTTATACACCCAATCAGGATGTTTATTGTCCTCAAAACCTGGTGGTTGACACACATACACTTCCTCTTTTATTTTACCATATAAAAAAGCACTTTTGACATCCATTTGAAAAACTTTTAGTTTGTGTAAGGCAGCATATGCTAAAAACAATCTAATTGCTTCCAGTCTGGCTACAGGGGCAAAAGTTTCATCATAATCAATACCTTCTTCCTGAGAGAACCCCTGTACAACCAGTCTGGCCTTGTTCTTAATTATTTGACCATTTTCATCAGTTTTATTCCTAAACACCCATTTAGTGCCTATTGCACACTTACCTTGGGGTAAAGGAACCAGCTCCCAGACTTGTTGTTTCTTGAACTGCAACAACTCCAACTGCATAGCCTCCACCCAGCTATTGTCTCTAAGTGTTGTGTGATAGTTCTTTGGCTCTTGTTGACTGACAAATAAAGCATAGAGACAAAAGTTTGACAATTGACTTCTTGTTGAAACACCAGCAGAAATGTCACCCAGAACTTGAGATAATGGATGATCCTTCAGTTCTTGATATGGAATAAGATCAGTGCAAGTGTTTGCTGGGGGTCCAGTTGCTGCAGATGTTGATGAAGATTCAGGGAACAATTCAGCAGGAATTTCAAATGATTGAGAGGATTCTAGAATTTCATCAGCATTGGTATTTGGAGGAACAACTGGAGCAGGAGGAGCATTAGATTTAGCAGACATAGGCAGATTGTCACTAAATCTGAACAAATGAGTACTTTCATCTTCATCATCATGACTTCCTTGTGTGGTTGCTGTAGAAGCTGTTGGTGGAACTGCTTTAGGTGCATCATCTTCCACACCAATAGACTCAACTGGGGATTGATAGGATTCATGTTGCAAGATGTCTAGATTAAACATCTCAACAAGATTTTGTGGAATAGAATCTTTTGGACATTCATTGAATTTGACATGAAGAGTTTCTTCAACTATCTTTGTTCTGCAGTTGAACACTCTGTAAGCCTTGCAAGTCGAAGAATAGCCAACAAAATATCCTGCATCAACTTTGGAGTCAAATTTTGTAAGTTGATCTTTGGTGTTGAGGATATAACATGGACATCCAAAAGCTCTGAAGAAAGAAATCAATGGGGTTAAAGTATGAAGCATTTCATAAGGAGTTTTCAACCATCTTTGATTTACCAAGACCCGGTTTTGCACATAGCAGGCTGTATTGACAGCTTCTGCCCAGAAGGTCAATGGCAAACCAGAGTCAGCAAGCATTGTTCTGGCAGCTTCAATCAAAGTTCTATTTTTTCTTTCAACTACTCCATTCTGTTCAGGAGTTCTAGGGATGCTGTACTGCCTCTTGATTCCCTTTGACAGATAAAACTCATCCAGAATATGATTTCTGAACTCTGTTCCATTGTCACTCCTTACACACTTGACAGGAAGAGAATATTGCTTCTCAACATACAACACAAAGTTTATAATGGATTTGGCAACCTCATCTTTTGAGTGCAAGAAGAAGGTCCAGACAAACCTTGAGTAATCATCAACAATTACTAAGCAATACTTCTTCTTTGCCATACTCATGACCCTCACTGGCCCAAACAAATCCATGTGCAACATTTGCAAACAACCAGTTGATTTGGGATCACCAATTGGAGGAAAAGAAACTTTGTGTTGCTTCCCTTTCAAGCAAGCAGTGCAATTCTCATCACAACTAAAATCCTTCATTGGAAGACCTCTAACCAATCCATGTTTCACCAGTTGATTCATGTTTTTGAGATTCACATGACCTAATCTTCTGTGCCACAGATTTGATTCCTTGAAAGAAGCCTTAGAGAATAAACAAGGATGACCTTTAACAGAGATTTTCTTTGACAAATCAAAGGCATAAACCTTTCCCACTCTGTTAGCCTTAAGGAGAGTGTACTCATCTAAGACTTTGCCAATCAGAGGCAACACTTCAGAAGACAGTATTCTGCAGTCTTGCTTGGTGAAAAGAGAAATGTGACCCTTATCACACATCTGACTAACACTCAGAAGATTATACTTAAGATTCTCCACATGATTCACATCATCAAACCTTATCTCACCATTTTTCACATAACCTTTCCCTATAATATAACCCTTAGCATCATTTCCAAAAGACACAAATCCCTTCCTTCCTATAAAATAGTCATTAAGAAGAGATCTGCTCCCAGTCATATGCATGGATCCTCCACTGTCAACATACCAGATGCTATTTTGGCATGCTGAAGGACCCTGCATACATCAACACACTCAGTTAGACTTTTAGACCCAAACCATTTTGGTTTTGGGTCTTGTAACATATGAGGAAATATAATTAGCATTTGCAGTTGAAGCAACACTTGAAGCATTCTTATCAGAAAATTGAGCCTTGACTTTTGATTTTGGTTTCTTCTTTTGAAATGAAGCAACAGATACCTCTGCTAGATTAACTCTTCCTAGCAGTTGTTGCATCATTAACATCAGTTGATTATGGTTTTGAGTCAAAATTTTGATTTCATCAGACACATCAGGACTTGACTTTTGATTTTTGTGTTTTGTCAACTTAGTTTCTTTAATTGATGAAGAATCTTTCAAGTGTTGTTTCTTTGAATCTGGAACAACCCCTTTACCATTCTTGGAGTTACTTGATTCATTTCCTTGTGAGGTTTTTCCAGATTTTGAAACTACTGATGATTCTGGTACAAACTTGGAACTAAATTCATTTTTCATTTTGAGTATGTTCTTGTTTTTGTGCTTAATTTTATTGAATTTAGAACCTTTTCTGTACCAGCATTCATCAGAGGAATGATTAAACAACCTACAAATTTCACAAGGCACCCTCTTTTGCTTTCCCTTGTGAGTATCTACAAGTACTGATGACTTAGATACTGAATTTTTGTTCTTCAGAACATTTGGAACATCAGTATTTGTAGACATGTTAACAACAGCTGATGTGTTGACAACCTCTGAAGAGTTATTCTTCAGCACTTGTCTATCAACACATTTCTCATTATCAGTTGTAGCATTATCAGCTTTTTCTACAACTGCTGATGAGTGACTCTGACTTATCAGAAGCCGTGCATCTTTCTCTCCAGTGCCATGCTCATCTGACTCAATCAGTTTTAAATTTAATTCATTGGAAACTTTTTCATCAGGAATAATTTCAATTAAAACACTATCTTGACATGTGTCACCCTGAATGACATTTGTACATTCAATAGAGTAAGAATATGTCTCAATATCCACAGTTTCAGACTCAGATTTGCATGCACTTAACTCACTTTCAGAGGATTCTTCAGCATCAGACTTTTCTGAAGATTTGTTAGTAGAGAAATCAATATGTTTATCATAAGAACATTCAGACCCATTAAACTCGGACTCTTGACCAATCAAAGCAGTATTGCCGGGAATAAAGTCATCAGTGAGCTTGCCAGATGAAGACAGCTTTCTTTCTTTCTGTTCTCTCTCTCTCTCTCAAATGTTAAGAGTTTCCCATGGAGTTGGGTGAGGGATAGATGTTCTAGATTTGCACTGGAGCGTAGGAAAATAGTATAAGTGTCCCATCTCTCAGGCAATTATCTAAGAAACCTGTTGTTCATCTGACTATTGGTATATTCCTGTTTAACCATTTTCAACTCAGAAATCAGACAGGAGAACCGCTCAAACTGTTGAGTCAATGACTCACCCTTCCTATGAGAGAATGTCTCATACTGTTGGGTGAGGATTTCTCTTGTGTTTGCTAAAACCTCATCGGTTCCACCGAATTGTTCTTTCAGTGCAACCCAGAGATCATGAGCAGTATCATGATGCATCAAGCCTGAATAAATCTCATTCGGCAAAGCCATGGCTAGAATACCATGAGCTTTCGCATCAATTTCAAACAATTTGATATCCTCATCTGAATACATATCCGATGGTTTCGGAATCATGATTTTAGTTTCAGGATCAGTGATCATGGGTTTATACGGACCATGCACTACAGATTTCCAACATCCTGCACTGTTAATTGACAGGTGATGTAGCATTCTACGTTGCCAAATGTTGTACTACTCACTCCGAACCAGCATCGGAGGCTTGGTTGCGGAGCCTGTGTTGTGCGGATCATTGTTTGGAGTTGTCATGATTTCAGATTCAATCAATATCAACAAATTCAAATGAATTAACACAAACTTCAACCAATTGATTCAAAACAAATTGATATTGAAAAACAAATCAACAGAAGTTATCAGAAATCTTCAAACTATAACAAATTCTTACTAATCGGCTAATTCGATCAACCAGAGAACTGAATTGAGCAGTTTCAGAGATCAATTGTTTAATCGATCAATGATTAACCTGCTCTGATACCAATTGTAGGATCAGATGTTCTCATTTGATCAATATTAGGTTATAGCAGCGGAATTCAACGATCAATTAGCTCAAAATTAGCAAGAACAAAGTTAATCTAATAGAACAGTAAAGTACAAGTTGTTATAGAAAGAGAATTCTGCAAAAGGAATAATATCATTCAATTCGCACTAACTTCGTTAAAGATACAATATGTCAACTGCCCTTATATAGAAGCAGTGACGTCTGATGATGTCACATGATGTTGACACCTAACAGACAAAAGATAACTACTGAAAATAACTAAACTACTGAGAATGTTTACAACATCTGAAAACATCCTCTTACAACGACTGAAGAACTAAAACTACTGAAATTAAAACTACAACATCTGATGAGTAAAACACTCATCAGACTTTTACAAATACTGAAAGAAAACTACTGAAGACTAAACTAACACCACAACATCTGAAGACTTACACTTCAGCTGTTGTGGATAACTTCAGATCTTGTAACATCTGTAAAATGCATATCAGCTGTTGTGTTCTTCTTCAGTTGTTGTGAGTGTTGTGAGACTTAGAGATTTTTCTGATCAGGCTCATTGGTTCTTTTAGTCCAACAACCTGGTTCGGGCGAATGGGTCCAGCCGACTGACCCAATCCATTCGGTCGGCCTGGTGATGGCGCCATTCGGCCTCACGAATTCATCCAGGTGCAGCCATCTCGATTTGAGTTTTAAGACTATCCCAAGATATCCCACCTATCCCTACATCTCCTAAGGTGTTTTAGTGATGTTTCCCTAAGGATTTTGGGTGGTTTGAACCGGTTTCTTAGGGTGACTCGCACAAGGGTTGAAAACCCTAAAAATCGTGAGAAATAACTCGAATCTATCTCAAATCAGGCGATCTTGGGTTCTAGATACTTGTACTTTCGTGATCTACGTGATGTCGTGGTCGTTTAGACACCAAAAACACTCGATTTGATTGAGAAATGAGGAAGAAAAGGTGAGGGTTTCTAGAGAGAGAAAGTTAGAGAGAGAGAGGAACGATTTTGGTGTTGGGGCTGGTAGCTGAGAAGGGAGAATGGCATTAATTGCCATAATAAATAGCTTTATTTTACCCGGGTATGTTCGGGTCCGTTCGGTTTCGCTCGGTTTCGCGTAGAAGCGTCGTTTCATTCCGTTTTCGTAACGAAACGTTACGATTCTAAAAGCAAAGTTTATAAATTTATTTTAGATGGTAATTCCTAGTAAATTAACTAAATATCTTCTGTTTATTTAAATTTATGAAAACATTTAATTTTACTGTTTAAATCGAATCGTATAGTCGTCGAGCGTATTCGTTCGAATCGTCACCCGTACGAATACGACAATAACTACATTTTTCAATATGGTTCTCTAATTATTGGACATCATTCAGAATGTTAAACTTCCAGATATATTCATCCAAATCGTCACCTATACGAATAATCCGTCCATTTAGCATTCCCGTAACGACGTCCGTTATTGTTTTGTTATGTTCAACCTCACATACGTTCATACATAATAGCATCTAAACAAGCATTTATGTGTCAGTTCAGTGTTGTCTGATGTATTTCTGACTGTTAAACCGTGAATTTGAATCGGGTTATTGAAACAATTGTGTAATAGTTTTGTGTCAAGCATTACATGATAATAGCATACAAATAGTTCACATAGTTTGTACCTGAGTTACTGTGCAAGTTACTGTGCAGATCACTGTTCCGGTAGCGTTTCTGGCACTGATGTTACACTTCAGTTCATTTTTCACCACCGACAGTTGTAAAATTCTCTCCCCTGAAATAAATTCAAAAATAAAGATCTTAATTGATCAACACACCTTGCTTATAGCTAACAGAAGTGGAAATGTCTATGTTGTAGACATGACCACTGACTCTCAAACATCTTCTCCTACTTGTTTGATAGCCAAAGCATCATCTTCTGAAACTGCTCTTTGGCACAGAAGATTCAGTCATCTCAATCACCAATCTCTTCATAAGCTTTCTACCCTTTCTTTAGTAAGAGGATTACCTTCCAAAGAATTTCACTTTGAAGGTCAATGTGAATCTTGCTTAAAGTGAAAGCAACATAAAACATCACATAAGTCTATTGAGGAGTCTAAAACAACTAACTGTCTCAATCTATTTCACATGGATCTTTTTGGTCCAGTGAAGGTAGCCAGTTTGGCTAGAAAGAGATATTGTCTAGTTGTTGTGGATGATTACTCAAGATTTTGCTGGACTTTCTTTCTCTTCAGCAAAGATGAGACTTCTGAGAAAATAATTGCACTTATCACTCAACTTGAAAGACAATTTGGTCTTCTAGTTAAAACAATAAGGAGTGATAATGGAACTGAATTCAAGAACCAGGTTCCCTAAAGGAATCCTTAGACAATATAGTGTTCCTAGAACTCCCGCTCAAAATGGAGTTGTGGAAAGGAAAAATAGGACACTTATTGAAGCTGCAAGAACTATGCTTGCAGATTTAGGATTACCTTTATCCTTCTGGGCTAAGGTAGTAAACACTGCTTGCTATGTCTTGAACAGAGTTCAAATTGTGAAAAGACATAACAAGACTGCCTATGAAGTCCTTCATAACATAAAACCTCTCATCTCTTTCTTCAAAGTCTTTGGGTGTTCGTGTTTCATCTTGAACACAAAAGACTCTTTATCCAAGTTTGCCGCTAAAGTAGATTCTGGATATTTGTTGGATATTCTCAGACCTCTAAGGCTTACCGAGCTTTCAATCTTAGGACTAAAATTGTTGAAGAAACTATTGATGTCAAATTCAATGAATCTGCTTCGACCTCATCTTTTCCCTCTGCTCCTGATGATCTCTTTGATCTTGAAAGCTTCACCTACATCTCTTCTACCCCTTCTTCCTCTTTTTCTTCAGAATCTTGCCAAACTTCTGAAGATCTGTCCTCTCTTGAAGAGTGCTCTGTCTCTAAATTCTTTTCTTCTCTTCCTCCTCTTCAAATAAATTCTCAGGACCAAAGTAAATAGATATCTACTCCTTTATCCCCAGTCTTGGATAACACACATGTAGATGTTCCTGAAAATGGTCATGCTTCCCCTCCAGAAAACTCTCCTGGCCACACAGAAAACTCACCTTCTTCCGATGTTGCCTCTTCCAATAACTGTTTGGACATCATTCCCTTCAGTAAAAATCATCCTATAGAACAAATCTTAGGTGATCCACATAAAGGTGTTCAAACTGGGAGCCAGATTTCGAACTTTTGTCTTCATGCAGCCTTTCTATCCCAAATTGAACCTTCCAAATATCAGGAAGCTCTCAAAGATAATAATTGGGTAGAGGCTATGCAGGATGAACTGTTGCAGTTCAAAAGGCAAAACATTTGGACTCTTTGTCCCTTGCTGGCAGGAAAATACCCTATCGGAACTAGATGGGTATTCCGAAATAAAACAGATGACAGAGGTATTGTAATAAAAAATAAAGCCCGATTGGTAGTACAAGGTTACTGTCAAGAGGAAGGCATTGATTATGATGAGGCCTTTGCTCCTATGGCCAGACTGGAAGCCATTAGACTCTTCCTAGCATTTGCTATCTCCCATAACATAAAGGTATACCTAATGGATATCAAAAGTGCATTCCTGTATGGGACAGTAAAGGAGGAAGTCTATGTGTGTCAACCTCCAGGATTCGATGATGTTCATCATCCTGATTGGGTGTACAGACTAGACAAATCACTTTTTGGTCTGAAACAGGCACCCCGAGCATGGTATGATACTCTCTCTCAATTTCTTCTTTCTAATAAATTTTCTCGGGGATCCATTGACAAGACTTTGTTCATTAAAAGGGTAGACAAGGAACTCTTGCTGGTCCAAATCTATGTCGATGACATCATCTTTGGATCAACAAAACCTTCCTTGTGTGAACAATTTTCTAATTTAATGTCTTCAAAGTTTGAAATGAGTGCTTTAAGTGAACTAAAAACATTTTTAGGACTCCAAGTAAAACAAACCCCCAATGGGACTTTCATTCATCAATCAAAATATGTTAAAGATCTTCTAAATAAATTTGATATGAATGACAACAAAATAATTTCTACCCCCATGGCTACAAGTCCTGGAATAAGTCCAGATGAAAATGGTGAACCTGTAGATCAAACCTTCTACAGGTGCCTGAGTGGATCTTTGATGTATCTTACTGCATCAAGGCCAGACATCATGTATGCAACATGTGTCTGTGCAAGATACCAATCGGCCCCCAAACAGTCCCATTTATCTTATGTGAAGAGGATACTACGATATTTGAAAGGCACTCCTGTGCTAGGTATTTGGTATCCTGCTAACCAAACTTGTAAGCTTGTTGGTTTTTCAGACAGTGATTATGTAGGATGCTCGCTCACAAGGAAGTCTACTTCGTGAGGATGTCAGTTCTTTAAAAATTGCTTAGTGTCATGGCAAAGCAAAAAGCAAACATCGGTGTCAAATTCAACTGCTGAAGCTGAGTACATTGCAGCAGCACATTGCACTGCCCAAATCCTTTGGTTGCAATGTCAACTATTGGATTTTGGAATAACTGAACTAAGAACACCTCTCCTAATAGATAGCGAAGCAGCCAAAAACATAATAAAAAATCATGTCTACCATTCAAAAACCAAACTCATCGAAATAAGACATCACTTCATTAGAGATTGTTTTGAAAAGGGACTAATTGTCCCAGAACATATCTCTACGAGTGATCAAATTGTAGACATATTTACCAAACCCTTAGACTCTTCAACTTTTTCTAAGTTTGTAGCTAAATAGGGTATGATAAATATGAGCTAATAAATGTGGTTAAGAATCTGTTTCTTAAACCTTTAAATAAATACATAAAAGTATAATCTTTATTGATTATCCTAACAACGAATATTTGATAAAGCACTGACAAAGACCTTGGTCTCTCTCAGTGGTTATCCCATAACTCGGATAGGATCCGTGGTTGTTATAATCACTTCTTCACTATCTATCAGCAGTTGCAGCTTCCATTGTTACAAAGTTAAACCTTCTATGGTTTATTTTTCTTCCGACGTCTTTTCCTCTTCCGACGTCCTTTCTTCTTCTTCTGATGTCTCTTCTTCCGAGGCATCTAACCATGTCATTTATCCTTGGTTAAATCTCTTCCGAAAATAAAACTGAGCATCTCTTCCGAAGATTAAATAATCTTTCTTATTTAAATCTTTCTTACCCAAGTGGTTATCAAATCTCTTGATAATTACGCCAGATTCGGCAGTCACTAATCTCTCTGTAAGATTAGACCTCTCACAGTTAATAGAATTGACACTCATTAGTTGATCTCACGGCTCGATGCTATATTCTTTCCATTTTTATCCCTCTTACTCTAAATGGCCACTGATCTTCTTTCCTTATTTATATCAGTCGCTGTCTCCTTTAATCCATCAGTTCTTTCATAACACTTCTTGATCTCTCTTGATCAAGAACACTCCTCCTTCAATCTTGACGCTTCCGGTTGCTACTCATGGCGACCGAATTCTGCTTGTCTAGTATGTCGCCTGGCACGATGCATTTCCACTGCTTCCGTCTGAGCATTATGCCCATGATGGTGGTGTAACGGCATCGGACCAGGCTTCATTCCCGACAAAGCATTGTCTGTACTTCAGGGTGCGCATTAAGGTACTTTGTTGTCGTTTTCCTCTTCTCTCTCATGATCACTGGTTTGTCCGACGGGTAAAAACCCTAAGGTAAAGCTTTTGTTATGTTATAAGTAGTGACAGTTTTCATTTTTGAAACCGCTCTTGTGTGTGAATGGTTAGCCTTCCTCCTTTCTTTTTCTTTAAAGCACAGTTTTTTCTCACACTTTGCACTCACAACTACTTTGTGTTCATCATCTCAAAAGAATAATGGCGTTCAAAATCAAACCGATCCATAACCTTAGAGCTTACCTTGTCAAATCTTCTGAGTTTCCTCACTACCACAAAGCTATCGACACTCTGGTAAACTCTATCGTTCACACTGATCTTGTTCTAAACCAACATATTTCTGAAGTCGCTCTAAACCAGTTTTGGGAAAACTCATCCTTGGTAATGAAGGATGACTCTGTTGAAAGCATCGTCTCGATGGTCGCTGGTCAACAAGTCACCATCACTTCCACAAAAATAAGCGTTGCCCTAACCTTGAACGACACTGACACTCCTTCCACTATCTCTCTCAAACTTCTTCATAATACTTTCATCCAGTGTGATTATCAGGGTGACTTGAAAAACAGGACTTTGTACAAGGCCTTCTTCTACTAAGTACAAGTTCCTGTATCACACTATTCTTCAGTGTTTGTCGCAAAAGTCGACAAGTTGGGGAGAAATGCCATATGACATGCAATATGTCATGTATGCAATTCTTTCCAACGAAAAGGTTAATCTCTCTAAGATAATCTTTGATCATCTGGTAAATCACCAGAAAACTCCCAAGTTTCTGCTATATCCTAGGTTTGTAATGGCCTGCCTCTTTGCTGACCTTAATAATGTTTTTCATATTGCTCCTCTTTCCACTGTCAAGAGCATTGACAAACAAGTGTTCACTCGGTTGAACATTGATCCAAAAAAACGGATGACATTGAGGACACACCCATCCTTGGTGAACCCACATCCACCTCCTCTTCCACACCTATAAGGGCACCGGCCAAACGAAAAGCTTCTACCAAAGCCACTAAGCCTAAGAAGCCCAAAAAGGCTGTTCAGGAAGATGAGATCCCTGAACATGTCTCTGTCCCCACTGGACAGTTGGATACATATGTTCCATCCTCACTGATGCATCAAGGATCTCCATCCCACCTAGCTCCTAATCAATCCTCTCAAGAGGGTGATGTTGTACTTCAAAGGGAACCCTCTATAGGCACTGAAGTGTCACTTGACACTCAGTCGGCAATCCACTCTCCCAAGGACATTTCTGTTTCTTCCCCACATGCTGCCCTTAACTCTCCTACCCATGTTCTCCATGAGATTGATGCTGTGTTTGAGCAACTTGGTTCTCCTCCCCCTTCTCCAACAGAGGTGCTGCCTCATCAAAACTTTGCTTAAACAAATCAATCTCCTACCCATGGAGAAGAGGATGAGATCAGGATGGCCAGTCCATCTATACATCTTGATCATATATCTGGAGCATCCATTTCACATGAGAATCCACTAGACTTTCATTTGAATGGATTAGGCAATAAGACTCCTGATATGGCAACAGCCCATGAAGTTCTTGAAACTGAGGCTGGAAATCCCCAGAACCAAGAAACAGAGGTCCATGACATTCTTGATATGGACTCAGGTCATGATAAAACTGACTCTTTAGTCAGGGATTCGGATGATATCAACGGTTGGACGATTCAGATTCTAAAATAAAGGAATTGACGGATTCCGTGGCTCACATTCAGGCTGATGTAGCTAAGCTCGCTGAGCTTGTTTCAACAGTCTTGAGCAATCAAGCCCTGCAACCCCTATCCATCCCCATGCAGGCACCTTCACTTGACGGATCTTCCACCACACTACCTACTTCCACTCCCACAACCTTCTCACCTCAGATTCTTCAAGAAGTGTTAAACCCACTTCTTACTACCCAACTTACTTCCCTGCTTCAATTTTCCACCACCCAATTTCTGACCACCCAAAAGATTCAATTGGATTTGTTGAAAATTTCAGTAGATACCAAAGTCTCTTCCTTACAACATGAAATCTCTAACCACAGCAGATTTCTTGAGTCCCTAACTGGGATTGCTCCTCCTTCTCCCTGGTTCAAAGAACAGGCTGATGAAGCCAAAAAGAGGGAGAATGAACGACTCTTGGCTACTGCCCAAGCTTCTAAAAGGGCAGAAGATAGGATTGAGCAAAGGAGGATGAAACAAATAAGGCTACAGAACCAAGAGGCACTTCTCAAAACAGCATTGGATCAACAATTCCAAACTCAAGCTGCCAAGGCTAGCTCAGAATAGAAGCAAAAGGAAGCAGAAGCTCAAATAAACACTGGGACATCTGGAGTATCTAGAATACCCAGACCTTCCAAATTTGCTTCAACTGAGCAAACCAAGACAATAACCACTGCACCATCTTCCTCCACACATCCAAATTAAGAAAGTTCAACCACTCTCTCCAAACTCTGCTTCTCAAACCCTTCTTGAACTTTCTTCTCTTCCTGTCATCCTCAATGCCTCCAACATTGGCCAAAAACCAACCCCAATAATCACT
This sequence comes from Mikania micrantha, assembly GCA_009363875.1. Lineage (NCBI taxonomy): Eukaryota > Viridiplantae > Streptophyta > Magnoliopsida > Asterales > Asteraceae > Mikania > Mikania micrantha. Next base: position 21,311,958 of record CM018685.1, read on the forward strand.
CAGTCTTTCTCAAGAAGACAAAAGAGTGTGGTTAGAAAAACCAAAATCGTGAATAACCCACCTCAAAAACCTTCCCCAGACTCAAATGATGATCAACCCATTGCCTCTCGTGTCTCAAGAAAGAGAAGGCGGCTATTGGCTGATATTGATGAGTCTGAACCTTCAAACACCACCAAAGTTCCCTCTCCAATAAGATCAGCAGATGCTAAGATACAACAAACCTCTCCAGAAAAGAAATCCTACTCACCTGTTAGGACCTTTCCTTCCGATGAAAACCTTCGGAAGATAAAGAATAAAGAAACGGAGAAAGAAAATCTGATTCTCGCTAGTCTTGAAGCCTCTGGTCTTTCAGGAGTTGAACTGATAAGAACCTATCAATAACAAATAGCCAAATTGGATCAGCATCAAAATAAAGCCTATCAGGCTGAGAGGGAGCAGCTGATCAAGTACCTGCTGGATGAAGGGAAATACAAGGTTGAAAACTTCAGCAACTGGGATATCACTAGCCTCAGAAATGAAGCCAAAGTTCTATCCGATAGAATAAAAGCTGAAGTAAGAAAGAAGAAGATCCTTGAGCAAAGGAAAAGAATAAAGCACATCCTTATCCAAAACCAATGGAGACCAAAGAATAAAATAACAAGATGGAAAAATGAAGTGCTGTTCGATGAATGGTCTAAGTTCAAAAGAGAAAACAAAGACCACCCTGAGCTTTGGAAAGATGGTTCTATGACTCTGTTTCCAAGAGCTTAGCCATAGAAAGATTCAATGGCTCTAGAACCCTCTTCTCAAATTGGGATGAGATCCTCTCCCTACCAACTGATGATATGAAGGAACTGCAGTACAAAACTCTGGATAATGCTGATACAGAGTATGAGGTTCTGAACTATGTTCGAACTCTCAGAAATAAAATTGGTCTGGCTTTAAAACAAAATAAGTAGGTTTTGGCTTCATCAGTCCAGAGGGATATTGTTGGAATATAAGGACTGATGAGCAAAATCACTAAAGCCAGACACCTGGATAAAACCGCGGAAAGACAAGCCGTGGATGCTCCTCTTCCGATTGAAGAACTGATTCAACATCGGAAGACTCTCAGCGGAAGTTTCCCCAAAAGGAAGTTCCGCTGAACTTGTTTTCCTCAGAAGACAAAGGCTGATCATCGGAAGACAACCTTTACATCGGAAGAAGTCAAATGACTCGGAAGACAATCTTCTCTTCCCAATTAACTGATTATTTAATCAGCTTCCGATGAACAAACTTCCGAAGGAATAAACACTGAACTTCAGCACATCTACATCAACATCGGAAGACCTGAAGATTCTTGTTTTCGTTATTGTTGACTTTGTATTTGTACTAGTCTGATTGTATCAGTGTCTGTAATAATATCAGTTGTTTGTCTTATTACTTCTTGTCTTGTATTGCAGAATGTTTGGGTATTTAAGTCCCAACATTCTCTGAATAATTATGGATTACTTCCCCCATATTTCCTTGTGCTTTCTATCTTTCATCTTCTCTCTTCTCTAGGCAAGAAAACTAAAACAACGAAAATAACTTGTGCAAAACTTTAGAGAGAACTGAAACCCAAGCTTTGACTAAGTGTCTAAAGCATTGTTCCTCTTTAAAACAGCTACTACTCGAGGGTCTTGTAGTTCAACACTCGTGCCCAATGCCTTATGCTAGGACTTCTAGAAATCCGACGTGAATCGATTGTCGTGGTCAGAGATGATCGAGATTGGTACTCCATGCTGAGTAACCATTTCCTTCAGATAAATTCAAGTCAATTTATCTAATTTGTCGGTCTCCTTGATGGGTAGAAAGTGTGCAGACTTCGTTAGTCAGTCTACGGTTACCTAGATGGTATCGCAACCACTTTTCGTCTAAGGCAGCTTAGTTATGAAGTCCGTGAAAATTTGTTCCCGTTTCCACATTGGTATCTCAGGTTGCTGAAGTAGAACTGATGGCTTTTGGTATTCAACCTTGACCTTTGAGCACGTTAAACACTTACCTACGGAAAACCTGTTGAACTGGGATAAGAATCCCCCATAAGGTAATATTAATCACCAAAAAGGGAATCCGTGAATTTTACCTTAAGATCCCTAATAAGGTATTGTAAAAGAACCAAAAGTGGAAACTGTGAATTAACCTTCAGATCCTCCTTAAGGTCTTAAGGAAGAACCAAAGGAGAGACCTGTTGTCTGGGATTAGAATCCCCCAGAAGGTGTTGTACAGGAACCCAAAGGGGAAACCTGTTGTCTGGGATTAGGATCACCCAGAAGGAATTATGAAACAACCAAAAGGGGAAAAAACCATAAATAAACCAGAGAATTCCCCGTATTTCATTCAACAAATCCCATGAAATTTATACCTAACTGATTACTAAACATTTCCTTAAATGTTAATTTGGTTTAGAAAACCGGGTTAGGAAAACATCTAGTTTCTATGGTTATAAAGCCGGTTAGACACTCATGAAAAACCTAGTAGTTCAACACTCGACTAACCCATGTTCCAATCAGTCCCATGAGCTCAATTCTTACTCCTTTTTCGTTGATCCAAAACTCAAACGAACACAATTCGAGAGTTCCTTAGTAGTTTTTGTGCATATCCTAACTGATTTGGAGTGATTAAAACGGATTTGAAGCTTACCTTGCCGGAATAGGAGAAAACCCACTTTAGCCGGAACTTCTCTCTAAGACTGCAACCAAATCATATCGTTTTAGCTCCAATCATCTGTAATTTTGTGTTCTCCTCATTCTCACGGTCGTTTTTACAACTAGAACGTCGAATTTGGTGGAGAAATGAGAGAGATATGAAGGTTTGAAGATGAGAAAGTGTAGAGAGAGAGAGGTGGACACGATTTGGAGAGGAGAGAGAGCTTGGCTGAAAAATGAGGAAGAAAGAGGGTGTTTGTTGCTTTTATAGTTCGGATATGTTCGGGTGCGTTTGGTTTCGTTCGATTTTGGTTTCGCGCGTCGTTTTCGTCGTTTTTCGTTACATTTCGTAAATTTATAAAGATAGAAAATTTTAAACTTTTTAAAGTGGTAATTCCTAATAAATTAACTAAATATATTTTATTTATTTTTAAAATTTCAAAAACATTTATTTTTATTGTTTCACCGGATTGTATCGTTTTCGCGCATACTCGTACGAATCGTCATCTGTTCGAACACGACGACAACGTTACTTTCCAATATGGTTTTCTAATTATAGGATATCGTTCAGAACATTAAACTTACAATTATATTCGTACGAATCGTCACCCACACGAATATACCGTATGTTCAATATTCACATAACGACACCTGTTATGATTTTAGTTTGGATTTCCTAACGTATGTTTATACATAATAGGATCCTAACTAACAAACACATAAATTGTCCTATCACTGTTTGTTGTTTCATGTATGTCGGTTTCGTGTCTGCGCGTGTCGTATGTCAGTATTGTGTGCTCTCATTATTAGTATTACTGTTTCTCACTTGATTTCACATATGATTTACCTATCTGACATGCAAATAGTTGCTGTACAAGTATCTACAGTAATTTCTTACTGTTTCGATTTACTGTTCTGGCACTTATGTTACTGTCTCCCCTTGTTAAAGAAATTTCGTCCCTAAATTTAAGAATAGTTATCGGGTACGATTTTCTTTCAGCAGCTGAGGACACTTTGACTTTGTGTAATCCGTACTTTCCCAAATAAACTCTGGTCCATGTTTAGGACTCACATCGAATCTAAATGTTTGGGATACAGTTTCGTTTCAGTTGTTTAACTTTATGAGCCGTAATTTCCGTGGGTTTGCAAATGAAGTGTAAGTACTAGTCTACTCGAATCTCTTTGATCCATAGAGTCAGAGACTAATCGACCAATCACTCTTCATGATCCAACACCTAAGTTACAACGTGCTTAGTCTAAACCAGTCACATTCTCTTACTATCTTAGTGTATTGTCTTTGTCTGTTTATTCCATTAATGTTAATAAGGAAAGCCAAGCACTATTTAGGCTTTTACTATCCTTAGTGCTCATACTTATCTTGCCACTGTGTTTGCTTAATCTCTCCATACTCATGGCACTCGGTCGCTTGCCATTTAAGTAAGAAGGAAATCCTCAAAACCACTAGCTTGTCTAATGGGGAATAATCAGTCTATTCTTAATACCATCCCAAAACTAACTACTATCCATTGATGTTAAGTTTATAATACACCATCTTAGAAATAATTTATAGTTTCCAAGCTTAATGTGCATTTTAATCAAGGCATCTACAAGTGTTCCTGATGTAATAAGGAAGTCTAAAGGTTTTCATCAATTGCTTTAGTTTCCACACTAACTTGAGCGAGATGACTCTCTTATCCATACTAGCACCAACAAAACGGATACATATAAGTTAAGAAATAGTACATACCAGTGACCCCATTAGGGTCTTAGCGTGCAGCAGGAGCTCCTATAACAAAAGCTCTTCCCCGAGGTGTCTGAACTCCAGGTTGTATCTTCTTCGGGCATTTCTTAGAAATATGACCTATTTCGCCACAGTTGTAGCATCCTCGGTTGTTGTTGTTGGGGTTGTTGGGATTTGGTGGTGGAGGTAATGCCAAGACAACATTTTTTACTGCTGGTGCTGGTGGAGTAGGGCAGTGTTGAACCCAATGGCCCGTTCGGCCACAGTTAGTACATTGCCTACACTGAGTAGTTGCGGCATGATGAAATTGGCAACTCGAACACAAAGGATGCGTGCCAGTGTAAGGTTTTGTCACACCCAGGCCGACGAGAACAGATCGTGTTTTCCCGTCGGGTGGAAGGTTCCCGGGGCGCGATATCCTGAATGATAATCAAATGATCAGATTGTTTACATAGCACATGATAATACAAATGAGAAATGCTAACACATCCATGATATAGAATTACAAGATTAAATTACAATGTATCGTTCATAATTTAATCGATTAAGTCTATCAAAAGAATCAATATAACTATATCTTGTATATGTACAAGATATACAAAAGATGATTCATTGTTCTAGTCACCAAAAGCATGCAACACAAAATAAAGCTAGGTCTTCTAAAAGTCCACTAGCTTAATCCTTGCATGTATGTATCTACACCTGTTCATCACCTGAGAAACATGTATTTAAACAAAGTCAACACTAGGTTGGTGAGTTCATAAGTATGTTAATTGAAAACCTTGATTCATTCACATGCACAATCACAATGTATATTATGTTACTTGTATGTCCTTTTTTCCACTTGTTCACCCAATGGCTTCTCCATAGTTGTATGTACAAGTGATGTGACATCGGATCAAGCATGCTTATATATATGGCATACGAAAGGGTCAAGCCCAGATGCCATCCCACCACATGCTCAAACAAGTCCCACACTACTTGCAATTCAACTATAGATTTTCATTCCCAAATCCACATGTCCATACCATTCTTGAATCACCTGTGATAACTTGTATAGAATAATATAATGATGTAATTGTAGTTATCAAACCGAAGTTAGATAACCATTATATATGTTAAGGATATTCGATTTATCAAATCTGTTCCTTTTATTATTCTATAATCGTGGGGTTAACTGTCGTTACACTTTTAAATATTAAGAGTGTTAGCTAACCACTTGCAATTTGTTCTTGAACTATAGTGCATAGAGCCTAAAAGGAATCCATTGAAATCCTCACGTAATCAGATTCCAATGCATCCGATTTACCTCTACCACCTTGTATGTCTAGTGTCCTCAACGAAATCTATTACTAGTAGTGTAACATGAGAGAAGATCACTTTCTCAACCTACTAGTCAATAGGATTTCCGCTGGATTAGTTACTTATCACTGCAGATTAATATCACCATGTGTCGCTTTCCAGAACCTGACTTGAGGTAGCCCTGTCACCGGTCATACGTTACCGGCCAATGAATCAATTACGATCAACATACTAGCCCTACAAGCTAGAGGTTTGTCAAACCTATGGTACCACTATGCTATCGTCGGTTTAGTCACGTCAAACTAACTGGTCAGCGAATTAAAAGGGGCTTACATGATCAACTTGTACAATTGGCACATGATTGAAGTGATATAATACAAAAGGTCAATAGTAACTAATGTAATTGTGTTCATCTGTATTGTTGTTCTCATTGTCATATGTTCTCCATGTTATTAACAAAGTTAAATAAGAGCTTGTCTTATTACGTTATGTTAATCATTTGAATGAATGATGTTGTTATCATGAAGTTACATTATCATGATTATCATTCTTTGTTCCATGTTCTCTTGTAATATGTGTTGAGTTGTAAAGCTAAGTGTTAAAAGGATTTATCCTATTACACTTACTTAACTCTTGTGTCGAAAGTGATTACAAAGATATGTAATATCTTTATAACACTCATTTGTTTGCCTGAGATTGTTCCAATGTCTGTTTATGTAAGAATAACTGAGTGTTATAAGATAAAATCTTATAACTGTATTATTCTAATGTGTTGATGAATAAATAAGATATATTATCTTGTTCATCTGATTATCCTGTCATGTCATGATCATACAAGAATGCATACAATGATAAGCGATAATAAACAATTAAGTATTATCTAAATCAAAGTATAAATAACATGTTAAGCAGAACTTTTAAATAAATAAAAGTAAATGTAGGTCCTCAAACTGATCAAGATCCAAACTTTATCTCTGTAAACATCATCAATGATCTCTAACAAGTGCGGAATCCAAGTTAGAAACACGAAAGCAAGTAGAAAAATGCAAACTTTATAAATATTGCAAAACTTCGAGCACAAGCGCCTCAATACGTCTAGAGAGCGTATGCCTCGGGATTCCAACCTAAACCTGTACAAAATACGTCTATTTATACTAGGCCTAGGTGTACACGAAATCTAGATACAAAAGGTTTGAGTACACGATAACTTCGTGTACTCGAAAAGCTGTACACGAAATTATCCAAAAACTTGAGCTTTGACTCTTCCGGGTTGACTTTGTCAGTCTTCATCGTTTGGCGGGCTCTACAAACTCCCCCTAGACTGGCGAAGTCATCCGATAGGAAGAGTAACACTGTGTGGCCCTGCTCCAGCATACAGCTTCAGCTTCATGGCATAAGCAACAACTCATGTAAATGGCTTAGCCAGCTCATCATTTCCGGAATATACTCGTATAGGAGAGTTGTGCAGCTTCATCATGTCATCCTTACCATACTTCAGAAGATCCATAGGGTCAAGAATCATGTCGATGTCATCAATATCATCCATATTCCTAAGAATAACTGCAGCAAGGTTCAGATAATCAAAATACCAAGATAGGAATTTAGCCAAAGAGTTATCAGGAACTCTTGGCGAGACGGGGACTGCTTGCTCTACATGAGGAGGAGGGTACTTATAGTACACCCAAGGCTTCTTTGTCTTTGGATCTATGATGCACGAAGAGACAAAACGTCGTCCCTTTGCCGTGCGCATCACAGGGAAATTCTTCTCACACTGATCTTTGATAAACTTTGCAAACAAATCAGCCTGTGAGTCCTTAGACGGGTTGAAGAACATAGCCTTGTCAATGCTTCTGATGTCTACCTTGGGCAATGAACAAAAATCTCTTGGCTTCTTGTAGAACTCGACCTTTCCACTCATCCGTTTCACCAAGTAGATATCTCTTTGTTTGTCGTACATCCAGCAGCATACATTTGATCTATCATTGCGAACTGCAAATAGATTTCTGTCATCGGAAATGAAGGTATGCTCTGGATGCTGATCGCCCATTTCTTTGAACCAAGCTGCTTTATCTACAGGAGGAGCAGGCGTCCAGTCTTTCTTTCGATCAAACCAGCTATCTATCACTTCATTCAGAGAAGTGATCTCATTTCCCAATGCATCAATGTATTTGTGGGCATACAAATAATCGATATAAGGATCTGATGACACATTGCCAAGAATTATGTTTTCTGGTTCTTCTTCTACAGATGCCCCTGCAGAAGACTTGGCTTGATCATTCTTCAGATGGCTTGGTGACCCAAAATCAAAGTCATCCGGAAGATCATCAAATATACTGTCAAGTCCGGCTCCAGTAGTCTCGTCTGGCTGTACACAATCACCAAAAAGGATGTCATCTGGAATGTCTCCAAATAGATCATCATACAGACCAGAAGGCTTTTCGGAAGATGATGGATTCCCAGAGTCTCCACCTTGATCTTTGTCATCAGGAGGACCTTGGTCTTTATCTTTGTCATCTCCATCTTTATCATCTTTGTCGCCTTGGTCGTCTTTATCGTCCTTGTCCTTCTTTTCATCTTTATCTTTCTTTTGATCTTGTTCATCATTTCCATCATTATCATCATCATCACTGTCGTCACTGTCATCACTGACATCCATGACTTCATCTTCAGACTCGGAGACTTCTTCTCCTTTGAGTCGTTTGATATCCCTCTGCATCTTGTGGTTCTCTAATAAAAGAATTCTGATGAATTTTTCATGAGCCTTGACCTTTCCTCTGCACTTGTTCAGATGAGAACATATCTTGATCTTCCCTTCACGCAGGTTCATGATCATTTTGTCTTTTATCTCCGCATCTTTCTCTAACTGATAGACTCGCTCCTGAAGTCCAATGAGATCCACAGGCACCTGCACAGGCTCGTATGGTGAGTCGGAATGCAAAGGAGATTTTCCTTTGCTGCTTCCGGACTGAGGTGGAGGTGATTTGGTCTTGGTTTTGGTTTGAGGCGGAATGGTGACGGATGGGCGTGTGGAGGGAACTCGGATGATGAGTTTGGTTTTCGAAGGTTTGGGTGTAGGTTTGTGTTGTTGTGGCTTAATGGGTTGAGAAGGTTGAGATGGTGGAGGTGGTTGAGTGACAGGTGAGGGCGATGGTGGTTTTGTGACAGGTGGTGGTGAGGGTGGTAGTGTGACTGTGGTGGTGATGGTGGTAGTGTGACATGAGGTGGTGATGGTGGTTTGGTGATGTGAGGTGGTGAGGGTGGTTTGGTGACAAGAGTGGGTTTAACAGATGCCTGGGTCATGACAGCAGTAGCAGAGGAGAAGGATAAGCTTGAGAGAATAGACTGAAGTCTTGGGTCTTTTGCCTTTCGGGCCATCGTCTTTTGCCTTTTCTTCTTTGGCGAAGACTCGGGAGTGGGAGTATAATCAACATCTTGAACGTCTTCCCTTTCTTGCCTTGTGAGAGGTGGCCCCTCTGGGATGAAATCTTCACTTGATGAAGAAGAGGAAACATCAGATGCAACTTTTGTAGCTTTACTCGCTTCAGCTTTAGAACTTGTAGCCTGAATGTCATGCTCCTCAGCCACAAAGGCAACTGGAGTGCCTTGATCCTCCACAACGTTCTCATCCCCTACAAAACGTCCAAACTTTATCAGAGGCCTTTGACCGACATATTGTTTCTTCCCACGTTTATTCATTTTCATGTATCCGAAAATGTCATCCCGCATTCTCTTGATCTCCAAAGTGCCAAGAGTGGGAGTCAAAGATGGATACTTTTTGTTGATGATGATCTGCACAAATCGAGGGAATGCCAAGAAACGTTCCTTTCTTCGTCCTTTGATATTTGCGTACATGTCGATGAAGATCATCTTGGAGTAGTTGAAATCCATTCCAAGTGCTAAGGCCACCAGACAGGAACTAAGAGTCTGGTTCAGCACATCGTATCCACCCTTCCGTCCAGAGAGACACTGTGTCACTACGTGAGCCAGATATCTCCAATATGGATGCAGTAACTTCTTCTCAGTGGGTGGATATTTGCCTTCATGTCCCATTTGAAAGACAGTTCGGTTCACCAACTCTTGATCAAGCTCTACTGGGTCAGAATCTTTGTCTCCGAACTGCAGACATTCTCTGATAATCTGCTCCAAAATGATGATGGGGTGACCCTGGATCTTTCCAACGATAGTGATGTTTCCATCTGCATCGACACTTTCTTCCACGGTGCTCCAGAAGCTCCTAACAAAGTCGGTCATAATGGGCGGATACTCCATAATGGCATAGTTGATGGGCGACAAAATCAGTCCATCCACCATACTCTTGAACTCTGAGTGTTTGGCTGGAGGTTCCCCAAGAAATGCTGTCATGTTGTGATCATGCACAAACCGTAAATCTGCCATCTGAAAAGTACAAACTGATCAAGTTAGTTTAGGTTCAAGAAAGACTAAGTCTGAGTGTACACGAAGACCAGAGTGTTCACGAAAGACTAAGTCTGAGTGTACACGAAGACCAGAGTGTTCACGAAAGACTGGATTTTAAAAAAAATTCTAAGTCTTGTGTACACGAAGATCAAGATGTACACGAAATACTTGATGTACACGAAATGTGATTTGTACACGAAGTATAACCTGTACGCGAAGTTGAAGCAGTACACGAAGTAAGTGTGTACTCGAAAGTTCATATTTCGTGTACTGAAAAATCCTTGAAAAGTTCAACAATTTTGCTCCTTAGAATTTCTAATCAGGTTCAATATACTCGGAATTGAAAGGCGACCAACATATCCACGAATTGCCTTTCAATTTTAAGTATTTCGAGACCAATTTGACCAAAAACCTTCTGTGCACGAAAATCGCGTACTCGAAATCTTATTTTGACCATAACTTTCGATTTCACGGTTAAATCTTGATAAAAATTGATACCTAGGGTCGCCTATAGAGGATCTACAAGATAGCCGGAGTGGAATTTTGAGATTAAGTCTAGAAATCGAGATCGCCACTAAAAGGAAGTTTTTGTACTCGAAATGAAAAACTGTGTACACGAAATGAATGGTACTCGAAATTAGATGTGGTTGGACTATTTATAGGGTTATTTCGAGTACGCATGTTTCGTGTACACGATTTCGAATACACGTTTATTTTCTGATTTCGATTTAAAATTCTAAAAATTCTAACTTTTCAAAAATAAAAATAAAAATAAAAATAAAATAAAATAAAATAAAATAAAATAAAATAAACTTTGAACAAGTTTTAAAGTTTAGTCGGTTCAAATTTGTGGGATCAAATCTGTTATCAAAATTTTAACTATATTAGTTAATTTCTCAGGAAGCACAACCTTTAAATACCTATTCCCTACCAATGATTTCCACTCGTTAATCCATCTCTTAAAAGATCAGTTATATGATCAAGTTTTTCTGAAAATATCTTATGTGAAATTTGTGATCAATTAGATTGTGAGACTAGATTAATATGCAACCTATCAGTCTTGTTATATCCTTTGTTTTAAACTTTGATTGTGTTTCAACGAACTTAAAATTATTTTGACAGAGTTTTAAGATGAGAAGAGAAAAGAACAGATCCATTAGATTGGAATCAAGAACAAGAAGGGGTTCTATCATCTTGTGCTCATTGGCATCTTTTATTTATTGATCTGCAGACATATTGGTCTTAACGTCGCACATTCAGGTCTTTGCTTTCGCAAAACATAGAATGCTTCAGTAGGTATTTCCCGCTCTTTGTTTGCACAAAACATAGGAAATACCCGAGTTTTTCAAACACAATTTCAAGTTTATAGAAACACAGTCTCGTTTTGATTAAAGGATTTAAACTAGAAGTCAAATAGTTGTCACATATTTCTAGTTATCTAATGATCATGATTTCACACTTATTTATCTATTTATATGTATTTTAAGTTTGATCAAGTCTGATTATTTAAGTTTTGAAAAACTCATTTCAACTTCTTAGCATAGAATAGATATTTAAGGTTGTGATTCCTTTTGAAATCATAATAAGATAGTGAAATTCTGATCCTTAGAGATTATTTCACTTCCCATTTTGATCGATTCACTTTGCTTGTCCAAATGAAATCTTTTTGTATTTTCTTAAGTTTTTGTAAAGTTAAAATTTAAAAATGTTTTTGTAATTTTCTTTGAAAAACACGAAGCAGAATCTCCTTTTCTTAAGATTTAAAAAAAAACCTAACTCCCCCTAAACTTATAGATTATCTTAGGCTGACTCAAAAACTGAAATAAATTTTTGTTGTTTTGTAAATTTTGACTCAAAGACCGAAAAATCTTTTTGTTGTTTTGTAAATTTTCTCCCCCTAAATTTGTGAACTGAGTAAGACACAAATTTTAATGTATTTACAAAAGTGCTTTTAATTAAAGCTTATTAATTTGAGAGAGGCAAGCAAGTGATGGAAGCGTGCTGTATCGAACGGTTTTGTGAAAAGGTCCGCTAGATTGTCATCAGTATGGACCTTTTCAAGATGAATCAGCTTTCGTTCGAAACAGTCACGGATGAAGTGAATCCGAATATCAATATGTTTAGTTTTGGAGTGTTGTACCGGATTCTTGATGATTTGTAAGGCTGCTTCATTGTCACAATAAATAGGAGAGTCAAGAAAGTTCAAACCGTAATCGAGAAGTTGTTGTTGCATCCAGATAACCTGAGAGCAGCAACTGGAAGCAGCAACATATTCGGCTTCTGCAGTGGATGTGGATACGGTTGTTTGTTTCTTGCATTGCCACAAGACAATGCGATCTCCCAGATACTGACACCCACTAGTGGTTGACTTCCTGTCCAGGTTACATCCACCAAAGTCACTGTCTGAGTACGCAAATAATCGAAACTCAGAGTTCTTTGGGTACGAAAGACCGAGTTTAGGTTTCCCGACCAGGTACCGAAAGATTCTCTTGACAGCTATAAGGTGAGATGCCTTAGGATTCGCCTGATATCTGGCACACTGACAGACTGAGAACATGATATCTGGACGACTAGCAGTCAGATACATCAGGGAACCAATCATTGATCGATAGAGGTGTTGATCAACATCTTCACCATCCAAATCCGAAGTTAAGATAGGACGAGCAGCCATGGGAGTGGAAGCCGGCTTTGATTCCATCATTTTGAACTTGGTCAAAATATCTGTGACATATTTTCCTTGGTGAATCAGCATACCTTTTGAGTCTTGCTTCACCTGCAAACCTAGAAAGAAAGTCATTTCACCCATTGCGCTCATCTCAAACTTTTTCTTCATAACTCCAAATTCCTTGCACAACGCTGAGCTTGTGGAGCCAAAGATAATGTCATCCACATAGATTTGGACGAGAATTAAGTCATCTTTATCCTTGCGAACAAACAAAGTTTGATCGATTGCCCCATGGGTATATCCATTTGTGAGTAGGTGATCAGTGAGTGTAGCATACCAAGCTCGCGGTGCTTAATGAAGACCATAAAGAGCTTTGTCTAACTTGTAGACATGCTTCGGATTCTGAGGGTCTTCAAAACCCGGGGGTTGACACACATAGATTTCTTCCTTTACTTTTCCGTACAAGAAAGCTGTCTTCACATCCATCTGATATACCGTGAAGTTCATGAAAGATGCGTAGGCCAAGAAAATTCGAATGGCTTCAAGTCGTGCAACTGGCGCAAAGACTTCCTCATAATCTATTCCCTCTTGTTGATAAAAACCTTGAACCACCAATCTTGCTTTGTTTCGAATAATGACTCCAGAGTCATCTCTTTTATTTCTGAAAAACCCTTGTTCCTATAGGCAGTTTTCCTTTGGGCAGGGGAACCAGATTCCATACTTTAAGTTTCTGAAACTGCATCAGTTCTTCTTGCATTGCTTCAACCCAGCTGGACTCTTTGAGAGCCATTTTAACATTCTTGGGCTCAACCTGCGAGATAAAACAAGAATATAAACATGAATTAATTGGACCTGATTGACTTCTGGTAGTCGTCTCTTCAGGCAAGAGGTTCTGAGCTGTAATGGTTCTGCTTCGAGTGAGAACACCTTCCGAGAGAGGTCCAATAATATTTTCAACTGGATGATTCTTGTTTATACTGAGTGTTGGCACTTCTTCCACAGCTAGATTGTCTAGCAAGTTGCTGAGACTATTCACTTGGTCTATACTTGAGGAAGAAATGTTGTTGGTATGAGCATTTTCACTTGACTCAGTTACTTGATCCACACAATGTTCCTCAGGAATGCTATCTGAGAACAATGGATTATCAAAGGTCTGGTGAGAGGAAGATGAGATTTGATCTGCTTCTGGAAGTGGTTGAGCAGACTGAGAAGTGTCTGGTTCTGATGGGAGAACTTCTTGTACTGGGGTCGGCTGAACTGGAGGGTCACGATTGTACATGCCAGGAGGATCAACTGTCAAAAGATTAGGATCACATGGAACATAGTCAACTCTATAGTCCACATCATCTCCTTTGTAGAAATCATCGGCCTGCTCAGATGTTCTTGCATTCTCAGATGGAGTGCTGAAGGGCTTAAAAGTGGAGTCATACTCAAACAGCCAGTTTGGACCAGATCCAGCATCAGTAGAGTTCATTTCTTGCCAATCTATGTAGTATGATTCCACAATCATCCGAGTTTTCTTCTTATAAACTCTGTATGCTGCCCTTTCAGACGAGTAGCCCACGAAGTAACACTCATCTGCCTTATCATCAAACTTATGGTTAGGCTCTGTATGAAGAAGAGTGCAAGGACATCCGAATGACTTGAAGTGTCCAACTTTGGGCTTCTGATTGAATAGAATCTCGTAGGGAGTCTTCTGATGACGCTTTTTCAGAAGTGCTCTATTTTGAACATAGCACGCAGTGTTAACTGCTTCAGCCCAGGAAAAGATAGGTAGCTTTGATTCTGACAACATTGTTCGTGCAGCTTCTATAAGCGTTCTGTTTCTCCTTTCAGCCACTCCATTTTGCTGAGGTGTTCTAGCTGCACTGTATTGCCTAGCTATCCCTTTCTCATCACAGAAATCTATAAGAGTCTGATTTCTAAATTCAGTTCCATTATCAGTTCTAATCACCTTGACCTTTAGATTCTTCTGATTTTCTATCAAGGTAATGAACTTCTTCAAAATCTCTGGAGTTTCATCTTTCTTGGCCAGATAGAACACCCAAGTGAATCTGGAATAATCATCTGTCACAACGAGACAATATGACTTTTTCCAATACTCATTGCGTTAACCGGTCCGAAGAGATCCATATGAAGAAGCTGAAGAACTGAAGAGATAGAAGTGAACAATTTAGGCTTGTCAGGTCTCTTGTGTTGTTTCCCTTTGGCACAAGCGATACATTTCTCAATAGTGGAGAAATCTTTAGAAGGTAGACCAATGACGTGATCCCCTTGGCGAGTCTGTTCAGATTCTTTAGGTTTACATGACCCAGTCGCCGATGCCATAACAGACAATCATGCTCCGATGCCTTTGAGAACAAACAAGTGTTCTCTGTAAATGAATCTGAGTTCATATTAATAATATATGCATTGTTTATCCTTGGAGTTCTCATCAGAATCCACTTCTCAGGCACTACAAAGCCAGGCTTCAGAATAAGACATTCTTTGTTTGTGAAGTGTGTGGAAAAACTCTTATCACAGATTTGAGAAACACTCAGAAGACTGTGATTGAGCTCTTCAACATAGTACACATCTTCAAAACTAAGAGTTCCATTTGTCACCGTGCCCTTCATGCTTATCCTTCCTCCCTTGTCTCCAGCAAATGACACATAGCCTCCATTGAATGGTGTAACTTCATGCAACTGAGAGAAATCCCCAGTCATATGCCGGGAACAGCCACTATCTACATACCAAACATGTTTAAGCTTGCTTGGCTTTCCCTGCATAGTACACATTCAACTAATGAGAAACAGGTACCCAAATCATAACAGATTTAGGTGCTTTGGTAATAGAAGAAACTCTATCCTTGGGTTTGGGTTGGGTCTTTCTGAATAGCTTAATACGTTTTGTCATGCTTCCACTGCCCTGGTCAACTGGTTTTAGCTTAGTTTTGAAAGTCCTTGGAGTTTGCTTATGAAAACCAGATTGTGTTTTGTTTGATTTCTTATGTCTTTTTGCAGTGGAAGGAGTCTGAGTCTGAATCCCTTTTGAGAGGTTGCCTTAGGCTTGGAGGATGGTACAGTCCTCACATGTTGTTAACTGGTTTAGCCTTAGGTATGACCTTCTGATTCTTCCCATAGAAGAATTCAGTAGGTCGGTGCAGACAGTGTCTAGCAATGTGGCCTGGTTTCCCACATGCATAACAGCAGACCTTTTGGTGAAATTCAATTGGATCAAAGGGCTTTACATCACAGTTACTTTGACTAGAGGATGAGTTTGAAGAAATTTGTTCCAATGACCCAGTTGGAATATAAGGTTCACAGTTAGGGTTCAACTGTGAACATTCCTCTTTAGTAACTGTGGAATGAGCCGGTGCATTTTGTGCTGTCAAAGGAGAGAAGGTTGATTTTATAGCAAATGTTTTTTGAAAATGTTTCAACATATCATTAAGATTAATGTCAATTTCATCGAATTTTCCAAAAAAATCAGTTTTTGGAACAAAAGATGATTGTCTTGTAGATGTTGAACAATCTGTGCTCCTCCCAGCACTTCTTTCTACCTTCTTCTCCTCTAAACCTGCAACACTTAGTTTTTCTGCACAAACCATAGAATCATTAGTCATAACAGGGTCAGCTGTGAGCATAACTGGTTTGGTGGGAAAATCACATGCACGACTAGAATCCAATTCCAAGTCATCAACAGATGTGTTGATCCTTGGCATGCATGAGTAATTATGGTTAAAGGGTGGTGCACACTCTTTAAAACCAAGACCTTGATTATCCCTCTTGAATTGTATGCTTACCATGTTTTCTAAAACTTTGCTTGAATAATCAAATTTTTCACATTTTACTGAAGTTTTAGAAAGCTGAGTTTTGACTTGGTCCAACTCTAAAGTGAGTTCATCGATTTTTCGTCGAGCGTCTCGATAGTTGGACTCTTTGTCACTTAAGAGTTCCTTTAGCCTTGCCACATCACGACCCTCTGCTTCAAGTTTCCTTTTAAAAATTCCTTCATTTTTAAGAAATTCTGAGTTAAAGTATTTAAGTTTGTTTAATTCTTTGATTAAAGATTCATTGTGTGACCTGTACTTAAATACTTTATTTATGCATGAGGTAGAGCAAAGATTTTCGGTTACCTCCTTCTGTTTGTCGTCCACCTCGACCATGAATGCATGACTCAGAGTCAGCTCCAGTTCCTGTACCTGATCACTCCAATCATAGGAGTCAGTCTCCTGAGTTACCAATGCTTTGGACGTGCTAGCGTTCCTTCCTGCAACTGCATTCCCTGACTTCTCTTCAGGCTTCTTTTCTCCTCCTTCCTTAGCTACCTTTGGCTGCTTACATTCCCTGGCAAAGTGACCCGGTTGGTCACAGTTGTAACATCTCAATTTTGACTTATCAAACCCAAGCTTCTTTCCCGGAGCGTTTCCAAAGCTGTTTCTTCCATATTTCTTGATAAACTTCTTTGCTCTAAACACAGCCATTGCCATTTGCCAAGAGATATCCATTTCTTCAACATCAGCTGGGTTAATCTGCTCTAGATTGTCTTGAGTGAGATTTGAGGGTGCCAATTCTCCAACAATAAAAGCATTGTAGCTATTCATGAATCCCTTAAATAACAGCAGATTCTCTTCACTTTCTGGATTGACTTTAGGCACAGATCCAGCTTGTCCAGATGACAGGAAGGCAGTCTCAAAAGGAACTCCATGAGATGAAGAAGGCTGATAATGCTGCATTCCTTGAGACTGAAGATTGATTGCTGACAGTAGAGCCGAGTTTTCAGAAGTAGGTGCAATGCCCATTGAGCTGGCATGATTCAGTGCTCTCTGCTTATCATCCATGTCATATGAATTGATAATTGAGAGCAGCTCACTTAAAGAAGTCTTGTACATATCCTTGGTCCTTTTGATAGTTGTACAGTTAGAGTTCCAAGTGTAAGGTAGTGAATTCAGCAGCTTCTTGTTCACCTCGCCCTTAGTCATTTCAATCCCAGAACTGGTCATCTCAGTCATTAGATGTGTGAATCTGTTGAGTTGTGCTTCTAGAGACTCTCCCTTGATATGATTAAACATGTTGAACCTTTGTCTTAGCATATCCTTCCGACTCTCTCGCATGTCCTCATTTCCTTCAAATCTTTCAACCAAGGCATTCCAGAGTTCCTTAGCAGTCTTGTGCTCCTTAAATCCATGAGCAACATCAGTCGATAAGGCCATTGTAATCGAAGCATATGCCTTTTCATCCTTTTCCATCATGAGTATGTCATTGTCGGTGTACAATTCCGGATCCTTGGGAACAAGAGGACCGTTGATCTCACTCTGGTATGAGGGTACATAGGGACCCTCTTCAATCGATCTCCAAAGCTTTGGATCGGTATACTTGATGAATGACTGAAATCTGAACTTCCAATCTTGGAAGTTATCTCCTGACACGAGCCTTGGTGGCTTTGCTCCGGTGCCGATCTCATTGTCCAGATTGAGTAAGTTGGACAAATTTGTCAGATTCTTTGATGCCATGAAGAATCAGAAAATTTTCTAAGTTCAGTACACGAATTCCCTGTAGCTCCCTGTAGATACTGCTCAAAGTTAAACAGACAAATCTGTACTCGAAACTCCTTGTAATCGAAAATATCCCTGTACTCGAAAATATTCTTGTACTCGAAAATATTCTTGTACTCGAAATCCCGTGTGTATTCGAATCTGACACGTATTCGAAATTCTGTAGTCGAACTTCTCTTGTACTAGAAAAGTATTTATACTTCGAACACTCTAACTATACTCGAAATAGCTGAACTTGAAAATTCTGAACTCGAAAATACTTAAGAAAAATTTTATAAAAATATTTCTTAAGATTTGGAGTCCCAAATTTACGCAGTAGCTAGATGAAGTAGAGAAGAATGATAAAGTATAAAACTTGCTTCAGAAAGTTGTTACCTTGATGATGAAAAGAGCACTCAAGTTCTGATACCACTTGTAGGTCCTCAAACTGATCAAGATCCAAACTTTATCTCTGTAAACATCATCAATGATCTCTAACAAGTGTGGAATCCAAGTTAGAAACACGAAAGCAAGTAGAAAAATGCAAACTTTATAAATATTGCAAAACTTCGAGCACAAGCGCCTCAATACGTCTAGAGAGCGTATGCCTCGGGATTCCAACCTAAACCTGTACAAAATACGTCTATTTATACTAGGCCTAGGTGTACACGAAATCTAGATACAAAAGGTTCGAGTACACGATAACTTCGTGTACTCGAAAAGTTGTACACGAAATTATCCAAAAACTTGAGCTTTGACTCTTCCGGGTTGACTTTGTCAGTCTTCATCGTTTGGCGGGCTCTACAGTAAACATGTTTCTCAGCCCCGAATGTTTAAAATCAGTTAAGATTAAAGTAAAAGGGGCATATGAACTCACCTTGTTGTTGCAGGGTTGAGTTAGCTTAAAAGAAAGAATGTACGCGCTCTTTGTTGCTCTTGTTGTTGGTTTCACGATCCTGTATTGATTTCACGTAGTATTTAATTTGTAAGTATGAGTCTTTGAGTGTGTGTTCGTATGTGTGTTTATGTTAACCCTAAAGTTTGATTAACACTCGGAGGTCTCCGTTATCCTTATTCGGCCCCGTTTACTTGTTGTGATTTAACATGTTTCTTTAATTCCTTTGGACCATCCCTTGAAATCATTTGTTACTTTATTAAAGCTACATTATCCTAGGTGTTAGGAACTTAAATCCACCATCTTTGTAGTAGTTTAACAAAATCATTGTAAAATTGTAAGTATGATACTCTTTAACTATTTGATTCTCATTTAAATTGCATGTTAAACCGTTTGACCGTATGTTTAATATTTGGGGCCGAGTTTAAAGTCTTGTATCAAAGGGCTTGTGTGTGGGCCATTATTGGGCCGAAGGGACCGTAGACCTTGGGAGTTTTGTGGGCCAAATGCTTGGGTCTCTATTGGGTCAATCGTTGGGCCGAATTAGGTACTAATGGGCTGAACCAATAATATTGGGCCGAGAGGGTGGTTGATTTGGGCTTGGCCGAAACAGGATGCTGGGTCAGAACTAATATGCTGTTGGGCCAAGTTGATAACACGTGGGCCAAAGATGGGTGTGGGATTACGGTTGGGCCAGGAAATCACATGGGCCTCCCTTGGTTCTGTTGGGTTGGGTTACTTTGCTACTGGGCCAAGCAAGATAGATGGGCTGCCACACGTATTGTCCAACCAAGAGACTCGGTCGAAGGTAGTGTATCACCCACATAACAGCGAACCTTTTAGGTTTAATATGGCTAGGTTCGGTGTTGTTGAGGGGTTCGGCTAACATGGAAACAGGTTCGTGTCCCGATGCTTCGTGAGCCACCATGAGGGTTCGCCGAAGTCATGGTTCGTCAATAACATAGGAGGTTCACGTGTGGAACAAGGTTCGGCTCATGGCTACAACCTCACGAACCATAAGGTTCGCCCACTAGGGTTCGGTGGCTCCTAGTGGGGTTCGGCTATAGTTAGTTCATTCGAAGTAGGTTCGCTGCATTGAGATAGTTCGCCCCTCATAGTATCATGCATGCACAAGGTTCGATGAAGGATAAAGTTCGGCTAGCCATTGTAGGTTCGGAGGCTCTAAGTTCGAAGGTTCGTGGAGGGCTCATGTGTGACGGAGGTTCGGCTCTCCTCAGCAAGAAGGTTCGACATGTGGGGGTTCGGGGCTCCCTGGTTCGTGGACATGAAGGGTTCGGCTCCAGCAGGAGGTTCGGCCGTTGGCATGGTTCTGCCACCATTGTTCCTTCGCGAACCCTGGTTCGTCACCCCATCTTCCACGAAGCAACAGCTCCACTTGTCCCCTTCTACCTGTTGATCGATACTAACTGTTATGGTGTTCGAAAAAGGTCTCAGGGTCGTGTAAATTGTGGTTCTAACCGGTTGGTTGTGGGTGTCGCGAACCATAGATGAAAACCCTCATTTCAGTGATTTTATCTTGCTCATACCTCGGATTTGGCTTGTTAGAAGCTTAGATCTGTTGTACTTCTATGTAGAGGACGTTGAGAGCTACGCGTGGACACCAAGAACGACTGATTTCACCAAGAAACAAGGGAGATATGAAGATTTGAAGGTGTAATTCTAGTAAGAGAGAGGGAAAACGGGTTTGAGTGTAGAGAGAGAGGATGAAATGTAATAAATGAGAAAAACCCTCTCATTTAGTCTTTATATATCTCGACGGTATTTGGGTTTGTTTTAATTGCTCGGTTCGCGTTCTCGTCACGTATCCGGATCGTTACGCGTAATTTAATTGTAATAAATAAAAGATTATTTTAATTAATTGATGAGTTTCAAAATTGTAAAAATGTTATTTATTTTATTTCATTAAATTATTTTCGTTCGTGTCGTGTTTTCGTTTCGTTTCGTCGGATCGCTTCACTATCGCGCGTATTCGTTCGAATCGTCATTCGAACGAACACGACGATGGTTTTGCTTTCCGATTTTTGTTTTCTACTTCTCAGTCATCATTTCAGAATGTTAAACTCACAGATATGTTTGTGTGAATCGTCACCCACGCAAACACACTGTCAGTTCGTTATTCTGAAACAACACTGTAATTATGTTTGAATTGTGTTTCCTCGCTGTCGGACTCAACTAAACACCCTGATATCACATTGTTTTCACATTGAATTGTCGGCCATCTGATTCCTGTCATCTATGGATATCTGATCGCAACCGATTTGTTTTTGTCATTCGCTTGAACATCGTTGTTTCTCATGTTTAGTTGTGTTAACTGTACTTAGGTTTTCACTTAAATACACACAACTAATGTTTAAATTGAGTGTTGTACTTACAGTATTTAAGTTTACACAAAAATACATACAACTGTTTCTTGTAAATCTGAATTCTGTTAATACAAGTACGGTGTATACACATGTAATTACACGTAATAACTGTTGGAAGTACACGCACCGTACGGACTTGCCGACCGGTCAGGTACTAGTTGTCACAGGTTTGCACACAACATTAGTAGGTACTGCAACAACTTGATTGCGGGCTATGGGCATCATGTAGTTTTGGATGACCTTCTGTTTCTTCTTTGGCTGTTCCTCTGTAGCTTTACTCGAGTCCTTCTTCAAAACTCCCGAGGCAACCATTAAATCTGTAAGTTTGTCTGACAATGAAATTGCTGATTCCAGAGTTACCAGACTTGCAGAAATGACCAAGCTCT
Organism: Mikania micrantha; assembly: GCA_009363875.1. Classification (NCBI taxonomy): domain Eukaryota; kingdom Viridiplantae; phylum Streptophyta; class Magnoliopsida; order Asterales; family Asteraceae; genus Mikania; species Mikania micrantha. The sequence continues at coordinate 21,333,907 of CM018685.1, forward strand.
AAATGCAGGCTGGTAATCCACCTACGTACCTATCAATAAGCTTCTCTAGTGTTGGTACCATTTCTGGCACCAGGGCTACCAACTCGTGATAGCGGGTGGTGTACGTCATGTGATCTGCACCTATCATCACATGATTGGACAGTTCAGTCTCCATCTTCTGGATTTAATTCTTAGAACAGAACTCCTTTCTTAGTAGGGTCTTGAAGTCCGCCCAAGGCATCGCTAATGCCTCATCTCTTCCTTGAGCATGAATCTGCGAGTTCCACCAAGTCAAAGCTCGTTTATTGAAGGAGCCTGCAGAGTACCGAACCTTATGGTGTACGGGGCAGCTGCTAATGTCTAAGGTGTTCTCCATCTTCTCGATCCACTGAATAAAGCCAACTGCACCCTCAGTACCGCTGAAGCTCGGTGGTTTGCAGCCTACGGATGTGTTGTAGGAGTAGTTTGTTGCGGTGCCAGTGTTGCCACTAGCTTCCCTTGACGAGTTCCCATTTTTATTTCCGTTGCTTTGAGTCCGGTTGATCATATCCAGAATCACCTCCTTCAACTGATTGGTCAGTTGACTGGTCAGTAGGGTGGCCAATGCAACAGTAGCTGGATCCAACTCCGGATTATGGTTCTGGTTGTGTGGGGGAGTGTGCGGGGGAGGAGGAGGTGGCGGTAGTGGTGAAGGCATGAGTGGTTGTGGTCTTCTTGGAGGCATTCTGATCACAAACGAAAGAACATCGGTTAGTGCAATGATCGAGCGCAGAAGACAGAATGCAAATAATTACTAGGTCTTACGTTCACTACATGACCCTATGTTATAGTCTAGGCCAAACCGTTCTAAGTACATGACCTATATTCTCTATAACATTGGCTCTGATACCAATCTGTCACACCCCGAGCCGGCGGGCCGGATCGATTATCCCGTCGGGCGAAAGGATCTCGAGGAGCGATATCAGGAATGATAATCGTAATGATCAGATTGTATACATTGCACAACATATGAGAATAACTAAAGCATACATTAAAATAGGATTACAAAGTTCAATTACAAGAGTAGCGTTCCATAATTTAACAATGTAAACCTACACAAAAGAATCATAAGTATCTATCTTGTATCTGTACAAGATACCAGAATGATTTACAAGTAATAACAAAGGTATGCTTCTTCAAAAACTACTAGGTCCTCTAATGGGGCATCCTAGTGTTAATCCTGATCCTTAGCTTAATCCTGTAAATCACCTGAGAAAAACATGTAAGAAAACTAAGTCAACACCTGGTTGGTGAGTTTATATAATTTAGTATATAAAAATGAATTTGAACAAAAACCTTTGGATAGCAACCTTAACCTCATTAACAACACCTATTCTATCCAACCAAATATGCTTATTTATAGGGCATACGTAGGGTCAAGCCTACAACCAGCCCAACCGCCAGCCCACCACATATCGGGTCACATATGATAGTGTTCTTAATGATAATTAAGCTTTCTACACCTTTATCAAAACCATCTTGAAAATAAGTTTACCATCTGACCAGAGCAACAACCTTAGCCTCACCAACAACACTTATCCTGTCTAATCAAGTATGCTCATATATAGGGCATATGTAGGGTCTAGCCTACAACCAGCCCCGCCGCCAGCCCACCACATACCCCACATATGATATTGTCGTCAATGATAATTAAGCGTCTCACTCCTTACCAATTTACCCAACATCCTTTTCTGAATGACAACCCTAGCCTCACCAATGACACATATCATATCCAACCAAGTATGCTTATATATAGGGCATACGTAGGGTCAAGCCTACAGCCAGCCCAGCTGCCAGCCCACCACATACCGGGTCTCATAAGATATTGTTATTGACGATAACTAAGCATTTCACTCTCCACTAACACCACATCCGTAGAATTTTAAAATAGGTTTATGAGTTCACTTCTATGGACAACTGAATTTATGGAGGGTGCATCACACAAGGACACACCCAATGGTATTCAATATCAATCCATAGAAGCAACTAGGGTGTAACGGTCTGCATCGGTGCATAGTTAGAGGATATCGATTAGTACACACAAAGTCTATTAATAGTATCATAATCATCCTAGCCACCGTTACAAAACATGGGTGGACAATGAAGAACACTGAATGGTAAGTACGAGATGGCCAATCAGTCTGTCTCACAAGGTCCTGACAACGAAGAACATTAAATGACTAGTGGGGGTTGACTTCGTAGGTCAACATGTGATGGCCAATCAGTCTGTCTTACGATGTCCTTGCTGATTATTTAGTATTTCGACTTTCAGATATCATGTGCACATTTACCTGTTTACCAACCGGATCCCATCCGACCACTTACACACGCTGAGCTTGAGTTCAAGTATGAGTTTAGTATGGATATATGTATGAGTATGAGTATGTGTATGCGTATGAAAATGTATGAATATATAAAGTATGTGTATAGTTTGAGAAGAGTATGTGAAAAGTATGAGTCCATGTAAAAAAAATGATTTTGTATGAGAAAGTATAAGTTTGAGAAAGTATTTGTATGAAAAGGTTTAAGTTCACCAACGTTTGAATATTGATTTGCCTAAGTATAAAACCTTAGAACTACAAGCATAATAAATATATATACATTGTAAACAATTAAAGTAAACAAGTATAAATTTATAAAATGAACAGCTAATGAGCATGATAATGATTAACTCAAACATTTAGTTAAAACATTTAAGTAAAACAATTAACATGTTTCTCAGTTCCGCTGTAAAACGAAAAGAGTTTGAAAAGGAACAAATGAACTCACCTGTGTTGTAGACCACTTGAATAACTTAGAAACACGCTCGCTCGTTTGTGGTAATAGAAATATCTTCAACACCTGAGTTGATTTATTACGATTTGAATACTATAAGTGTTTATAGTTATAGTTATTTTGTTTTAAATCACCAGTGTGTGAATAAGTGTCCTAGTATTTTACTAGTGGGTTACTATGATTAGTTACGAAGGGTTTAAGTCTATCCTTATCCTATTGGACATACTACACCCTTACCCAACATAAATGAAAGCTAACTTAGAAGCTTAAAGTTAGGTTTAAAGAAGTTCCCCTATAAGGAATCGAACAAGAACCAAAAGGGGGAACACGTGAATTAACCTGAGGATCCCCTGCAAGGTTTTAAAGAAGAACCAAAAACGGGAAAACCTGTTGAACTGGGATAAGAATCCCCCATAAGGTAATATTAATCACCAAAAAGTGAATCCGTGAATTTTACCTTAAGATCCCTAATAAGGTATTGTAAAAGAACCAAAAGTAGAAACTGTGAATTAACTTTCAGATCCCCTTTAAGGTCTTAAGGAAGAACCAAACACGGAAAACCTGTTGAATTGTGATAAGAATCCCACATAAGGTAATATTAATCACCAAAAAGGGAATCCGTGAATGTTACCTTAAGATCCCTAATAAGGTATTGTAAAAGAACCAAAAGTGAAAAATGTGAATTAACCTTCAGATCCCCCTTAAGGTCTTCAGGAAGAACCAAAAGAGAAACCTGTTGTCTGGGATTAGGATCCCTCAGAAGGTGTTGTACAGGAACCCAAAAGGGAAACCTGTTGTCTAGGATTAGGATCCCCTAAAAGGTATTATGAAACAACCAAAAGGGGAAAACCCATAAATAAACCCGAGAATTCCCCGTATTTCATTCAACAAATCCCATGAAATTTATACCTAACTGATCATCAAACATTTTTTTAAATGTTAATTTGGTTTAGAAAACCTTGGGTTAGGAAAACATCTAGTTTCTATGGTTACAAAGCCGGTTAGACACTCAAGAAAAAACTAGTAGTTCAACACTCGACTAACCCATGTTCCAATCAGTCCCATGGGCTCAATTCTTACTCCTTTTTTGTTGATCCAAAACTCAAAAAAAAACACAATTCGAGAGTTCCTAAGTAGTTTTTGTGCATATCCTAACTGATTTGGAGTGATTAAAACGGATTTGAAGCTTACCTCGCCGGAATAGGAGAAAACCCACTTTAGCCGGAACTTCTCTCTAAAACTGTAACCAAATCAACTCGTTTTAGCTCCAATCATCTGTACTTTTGTGTTCTCTTCATTCCCACAGTCGTTTTGACTACTAGAACGTCGAATTTGGTGGAGAAATGAGAGAGATATGAAGGTTTGAAGATGAGAAAGTGTAGAGAGAGAGAGGTAGACGCGATTTGGAGAGGAGAGAGAGCTTGGCTGAAAAATGAGGAAGAAAGAGGGTGTTTGTTGCTTTTATAGTTCGGATATGTTCGGGTGCATTTGGTTTCGTTCGATTTCGGTTTCGCGAGTCGTTTTCGTCGTTTTTTGTTACATTTCGTAAATTTATAAAGACAGAAATTTTTAAACTTTTTAAAGTGGTAATTCCTAATAAATTAACTAAATATATTTTATTTATTTTTAAAATTTCAAAAACGTTTATTTTTATTGTTTCACCGGATTGTATCGTTTTCGCGCGTACTCGTACGAATCGTCATCCGTTCAAACACGACGACAACGTTACTTTCCAATATGTTTTTCTAATTATAAGATATCGTTTAGAACATTAAACTTACAATTATATTCGTACGAATATGCCGTATGTTCAATATTCACATAACGACACCCGTTATGATTTTAGTTTGGATTTCCTCATGTACATTTATACATAATAGGATCCTAACTAACAAACACATAAATTGTCCTATCACTGTTTGTTGTTTCATGTAGGTCGGTTTCGTGTCTGCGCGTGTCGTGTGTCAGTATTGTGTGCTCTCACTGTTAGTATTACTGTTTCTCACTTGATTTCACATATGATTTACCTATCTAACATGCAAATAGTTGCCGTACAAGTATCTACAGTAATTTCTTACTGTTTCAATTTACTGTTCCGGCACTGATGTTACAGTTTCCCCTTGTTAAAGAAATTTTGTCCTGAAATTTAAGAATAGTTATCGGGTATGATTTTCTTTCAGCAGCTGAGGACACTTTGACTTTGTGTAATCCTCACTTTCCCAAATAAAGTAGTATGTTCCGTCGGTCTTTGCCTCTAATTGTTTATCCATGCCACGCAAGGATTCTTATGTGAGGTTTTCGACTTTCAGAGCTTCTTGTTGAGCTTTCTTGATCTGTTGTGGCAGTTCAGAATGGATCGTGAGTTGTAGTGCACGCACGCGTTTTGTGGTCTCCTTCCGGGTTAACGCGTCGGCCATTACGTTTGCCTTGCCAGGGTGATATTTGATGGCACAATCATAGTCTCCAATAAGTTCAACCCATCTTTGTTGTCTCATGTTTAATTCTTTCTGATCGACGATGTGTTGTAGGCTCTTATGATCGGTAAAGATTGTGCACTTCATGCCGTATAAATAGTGTCGCCAAATCTTCAGGGTAAACACCATGGCTCCCAACTCTAGATCATGAGTTGTGTAGTTCTTCTCGTGCACTTTCAATTGTCATGACGCGTATGCTACGACTTTCTTGCGTTGCATCAACACACAACCGAATCCTTGTTTCGAGGCGTCATAGTACACCACGAAGTCATCACATCCTTCCGGTAGGGATAGGATTGGTGCAGTGCACAATTTCTGCTTCAACAAGTTGAAAGCAGACTCCTGTTTTCTCCCCAATCGAATTTCTTGTCCTTGTGTTTCAGAGAAGTCAGTTCTTGTGAAATTTTCGAGAAACCCTCGATGAATCGTTGGTAGTATCCTGCCAAACCTAGAAATTGTCGCACCTCGGTTGGAATCTTTGGTGCTTCCCAGTTCTTGATGGCTTCGATCTTGACTGGGTCTACGTGTATTCCCTTCTCATTAACCACGTTTCCAAGGAATTAGACTTCACGAATCCAAATATCACATTTGGAAAACTTCACGTATAGTTGTTCGTTCTTCAATAATTCCAAGACAAGCCTTAGATGTTCAGCAAGTTCCTCCCGATTCTTTAAGTAAATCACGATGTCGTCAATGAACACTATTACGAATTTATCAAGATAGGGCTTGCACACTCGGTTCATGAGGTCCATGGATACAGCTGGGGTATTAGTCAGTTCGAAGGGCATGACCAAAAATTCATAGTCCGTATCGGATTCTAAAGGCAGTCTTAGGAATATCTTCTTCCTTTATCCTCAGTTGATGGTAGCCCGATCTCAAATCAATCTTCGAATAGTAGCTTGACCCTTGCAGCTGGTCAAACAGGTCGTCTATTCGTGGTAGAGGGTATCGATTCATGATCGTCACCTTGTTCAGCTCCATGTAGTCGATACACACACGGAATGATCTGTCTTTCTTCTTCACGAATAAGACCGGTGCTCCCCACGGTGAGAAGCTCGGTCGAATGAATCATTTGTCTAACAGCTCCTGTAACTGGTTAAACAGCTCTTGCATTTCTTTCGGTGCTAGTCAGTATGGAGCTTTAGCTATTGGTGTTGCTCCTGGGGTGAGGTCTATCTGGAACTCGATTTGTCGTTTTCGTGGTAGTCCAAGTAAATCTTCAGGAAATACTTCAGGAAAGTCGTGGGCTACGGCGATGTCCTCGATCTTCCTCTTTTTCTTTGGATGTTCAGTAATAAGGGCTAGTATGGCAGTGTATCCCTTTTGTAAATACTTGTTCGCTTTCATGCAGGACATGATGTTTAGCGGTATTCCTCGACATTCTCCCTGAATTGATATTTGTTCTCCTCTTGGCAACATAACTCATACAATCTTCTCATTGCACACAATCTCAGCTTGGTTTGTGGATAGCCAGTCCATTCCAACGACCACATCGATGCTCCCGAGAGTTACCGGCATCAAGTCGATTCCGAGCTCGTGACCTGCCAAAACCATGACGCATCCTTGAAATATGTGTTGTGTCTCAATCAGTTTTCCGTCGGCTAACTCTACGGTATACTTATAGTCTAGTGGTGTTGGGACAATATCAAGAAGTTTGCAAAATTCACTAGATATAAAGCTCCTATCTGCACAGATATCAAATAACATACTTGCATAGACATTATTTAAAAGAAACGTACTGGTCACGATGTTCGGGTCATCCTTGGCTTCCCCTGAGCCAATCAGGAATGCACGACCCTTGGCTGTGCCTCCCCCGGCCTTTTTCAATTGCCGGCAATCCCTCCTCATATGCACTGGCTTCCCACATTCGTAACACCCCTTGAGAGTGATCTGGTTGTTGTTGTTCTGGTTGTGGTTGGGGTTGTTGTTGTTGTGTAGTTTGGTTTTGCAATCCCTGGCCATATGGCCAGGTCGTCCGCACTTCAGGCAACGGTACCTCTCACATTGCCGGAAGTGGTGATATGAACACCGGTTACACAGAGGGTATTTCCCCTCGTACACACCCTTCCCTTTGGCATCAGGTTGTGTTGCAGTAAAGGCTCTAGAAGGTGCTGATCTCTATTGTTGCTAATGTGAAGAGTGACTGGTGGTGACTGGGTTCCCACTTACGCTTGTGGCTTTCTTGAGGTTTCAGATGTTCACATCGTTTTGGAAATTTTCCTTGGGCCACGGCTTGATCAGTCAGTTTGTGCGCCAGTCTGATGGTAGGTTGGATCTGTGTTGGGTTAGAGTATGTAACCATGCTCTGAATTTGCTCGGGCAGCCCACTGATGAACTGCTCGAAATTTTTGTATTCAGGGGTCACCATCCCCGGGCACAGTTTGCACGGTTCATGGGACCGTGCGCAGTACTGTTCAATCTCCGAGCCCACCATCTTGTGAACCCAAAATTCTTCCTCCAGCGTTTTGATTTCGTTTCTCGGAAGGTAATCTTCTTGTAACATTCTGGCGAAATCTTCCCAGGTCATAGAGTTAGCTATGTCCAGGCGAAGTTTCTGGACATGGGTGTTACACCATGTGAGGGTCGGGCCCTCAAGAGTACCGGTTGCAAATTTGAGTCGGTTTTCGTCAGTACAATCACACATTGAGAAGACGGATTCCGTCTTCTCTATCCATCAGAGCATTCCAACAGCTCCTTCAGTTCCTTTTAAACTATGGGGATGACAGCTAAGGAAGTTTTTGAATGAGCACCCCTTGTTAGTATTGCCTTGGGGTCATGTTTGTCAGTAACCAATGTCGTGTGTTAGCGATTGCGTTGGCTATACTATGTTATTCGGGTTAAGCATATGTTAGTACCATTGTTCGTTCCACTGGTCTCGCTATGTAGACGACTTGCCTCGTACTCGGCAATCACCTTGTTGACCTGGCGGTCAACCATCATTTAAATGGTTGCCACGCCAATTTTCCTATTTTGTGCACGTGAGTGTGTTCCCCTTCCAGGCATATTGTTAGTTCTATATGGAATAGATGTTGTGTTAGTTGTCAGTGGTGTTGAATGTTGAGTTAGAATGCATCATAAATAAAGTACACAATGAAAAAATTAAAATATCATTTCATTAAGCAACAACTTTTGAGTAAAATAGCTTTCAAAACAAAATACTACTATCATGATTCATATGAGCACATCCCGCTCATCTAGGCGTACAATAAAGTAAATTGAAATAAAATGATCTAGCTAATCTGAGATAATCGTGGAGTGTGAATCTCCAATGTTGGAAGGTCCGACGTCCTGCTCCTCCTCTGGATCCTCATCAAAGTCTCCCTCCTTGAGGTCCTCCGCCTCGAACTGAGGCTCATCCTCTGGCTCCGGCTCCACGGTGAACTGTGCCGACTAGGTGTTTATCATGGCGTCACTAGCCTGAATCTGGGCCGTGTTTTCCCCGGAAACGATCTCCACCGCCACGAGTCGTCCATCGTGCTCATGCACCATGACAGCGATAGTCCCATGCTGCTCCTCTAGCTGTCCAGTCCTGGCACAGACATCTGCGACCTCGGCCGCCGTCTCGTCCTATCGTCGGTTCGAGTCCTTGGTCATACCGGCCAAGAAGTAATGTACTCGGTCGGTATAAGCCAACTCATCCTGCTGGTAATCCACGCATCCCTGGAGGCGTCGGTTATCCTCACGGAGGATTCTGACCTCCTTAGCCATCTCGTATAGTAGTCGGGATTCAAGCGCAGACCCCGAGACTAGGGCCGCGAAAGCCCGCTCCTTAGGTATGGTGAATGGTGGTAATGGGGGTCCGCTAGATGCATCACCCAACAGTGGTAGTAGTGGGACTCTCTCCTCCCTATCCCACTGAGCCACAGTAGCGGGGTACCAATCCCGTGATCTCGTACTGCTCTATGGTCGAGCCCTCTTAGACTCTTGAGACTCCAATCGGGCTACGATGTCCCGTATCTTCTGACGGTCCCCCGCCGTCACCTCGTACTCCACGGGACGTTTCCCTAGGTTCTTTCCATCCTTTTTGTTGTTGTTGTCCATCCTGAAATCTTGGTTTAATAAGTAACAGAATAAAATAATAATAACATATTATTGTGCAATGTCTAGTGTAGTGTATAATGTTGAGCAATGGCTATAGTCTAAGTTTACTACATGTAAACCTAGTTCTCTGTAACCAAGGCTCTGATACCAGTCTGCCACACCCCCAAATTCCCATGTGTGGTGTCAGTCCACATGGTGTGACGTGTCCAGAATCACCACTCATGGTCATAAAGAACGACTCTTTATGCGTTGAAAACATAAAGTTTGTAATCATAAGAGTTAATCAACTGTTCAAATAGTTTGCAGCAGAAATGCAGTGTTTGTGCAGCGAAAAGTAATAAGTTTAAAATGCAGCGGAAAGAACTGTCAGACACTGTTGTTTTAATACATAACAAAAATGAAATTGTTTGTTCAAATGACATGGTATGAATGCATGCAAATCATGTGCTCATTCCCTTAGGTGCATTCCTGTCCATGTGCAAATCAGCTAGTTACCTGAGAATACATGTTTAAGGAAAAGGGTCAACACATAGGTTAGTGAGTTCACAGGTTTTGATATACATATATAATAATCAAAAATGTTTGTCACGTGTCATGCTGTTTATCAAGTGTTAGTTCCGAGCCCCAGGCTCCAAGTGTCAGTGCGTCACTACCGAACTAGACTTGTTAGTCCTTGCCTACGCCATGTCTCGTAATTACGATGGCAAGATAGGTCGAGATTTCACGTGTCCCGACCTCCAGTCAGTATTGTGCCACGTGGGGTTCGTCATACCCAAACTGATCTATTCAAAATCACCTCGTTGTTTGTACATTAATGGTAAGACTTTGTGAGGGCTTGTTACGATTACAACACTTATGTTTGTCTAATAAACCAGCATACACATAAATATGTTTGTATAGCAGTAACTTTTGACTCGATTCAACAAGTATTCTCCCCCTATTTGAAAAGCTTGTGAAAGAGTTAAAGAGGGGGCGTAAACTCACCTTAGAAGTGATCGATAAATCGAATGCGTAAGCTCCTGTTGGGGAAGTGTGTCGGTCACCGGCTACCTATATCGTATACCATACGTGAGTTCGTGTAAGTGACCGTGCTCGTGTTCGTGTTAGTGCTCGTGTTTGTGCTCAACAACCCTCGGTTGTTCATGTTTGTCCATGTCGGTCCACATTGACTGTGTTTGACCGTGTTTGATCGTGTTTGACCAAGTTTGACTGTGTCAAGTCAACGACTCGTTGGTGAACCGTGTGTCAGTTGTGAATCGTGTAACATTCGTGTTAGTGCCCGTCATGTGCAAAACGCGTAAGCCGCGTTCACAGACAACTTACTATATATAGTAAGTTTCCATTTATGGCAAGTTTCATAACACGTATCGTTTTTAAATTTCTAGCATGCTCGTTAGTCCTACGTGATTATGTTAACACATAACACATATTCATAAGTAATCAAATAAGCACGTAAGCCGTTTTTACACATTAAAGTTTCCTTAAAAGGAAAGTTTCTAAATATAGCAAGATTATCATCGAAAACCATCTATCTTAGCATGCGATAATCATATCTAGTCATATTAAGTCATCTAGCAAGCATGTAACACTCATAACATCCATAAATCGATATTTCTAAAATAAAGTTACTAAAAATAGTAACTATGACCATTTTGCCAAATGATCATCCTAAGCACATCTAATCCGTTTTTATATCACATAACATCATAATATGCCATTCTATATCATCTAAACATGTCAAGCTAGTTCAAATCATCAACTATCAACATTTCGACTATAAAAGTTACTAAAAATAGTAACTAGGCTCAAAATGACCCAAATCAATTCTAAATTGATTTCTTGCACATATTATCATCATATTATAACCCAAATAGCAATTTCATACACATGCATATTCATATTTCATCCCATATCATCCAAATGTAACTAAAAAGTTACTATAAATAGAGAGTTCATCAAAATCCTCATCTTTAACCACATTAACAAGATCTAATCATGCAATAACCTTCTAACATCATCCATAAACACTTGTGAATATCCAAGATCATACAAATAGGTATAGATCATACATGCATGGCATTATATCATCATCTTGTATACAAATCATGTCCTATAACAACATACATCATCATGGATTGTCATAAACCATCCTTTAACCTATCTAGATCATCAAATATCATGTAAACACCATCAAACCCAGATTCATATATCACAAATTTCGTGCATGTGAAGCTCATGCACTTGCATGTGTGTTTGTGAGCTTGCATGTGTGTTAGTGTGTGTTTTTAAGCTACTTGAGTGGTAGAACTACCTTCTAATGCTTCAAAATCTCTGAGATGATGATTCTACTGCCTTTAGTTCTTCTGGACAGAAGGATTTGAGTAGCAACAAGGTGGTGATGGTGGTCTCCAAGCTCCAATGTGGATGTTAAGCTTCAACCTTCAAGTATTGAGCTTCAATTTGGCCTTTAATGGCTTCCAAGAGATGAATCAGAGGTTGAAGATGGTTGTAAGGGTGATTATCTCGAGTAGCAGAGGTCTGGAGTTCGAAATGGTGGTTATAGGGTGGTTAGATATGATTACATTTTGGTTTTATAAAGATTTGTCGTCTGACATCCTTCACGTACCGCCGAGAGAGTCCTAGATAGTCTTTGCGTACCGCGATGGATTTCAGGATTCAAATTCCCCCGCATTCCTTCACGTACCGCCATGGCGTTCCTTGGGGTCCTTCGCGTACCGCGACGGGACCCAGAAGAGCCCAATAGGCCCAATTTCATTGGTTTGATCCGTTCTTCGCCGTTTTCATGCTTACGGACTATCGTTCGGCCTCGTTTGAACTTCGAAGTCCAATGTTTGAGCGTTTCGTGAGGTTTCTAGTGTTTTGTTACACGATGTGCTAAACGTTCACCAACGTTCGTGTTTTCTTAGACGCGTGTGTGCGTGTTGCGATAATTCACCGAATTATCGTGTTTGTGTCAGTGTTCGTACCGTCATGCCACGTGTCATACTAAATTAAACTAATTGTAGTGCCACGTGTACAAATATCATTTAAATAAACATTTAAATAAAATAGAAGCTGACCTGGAATTTACGGGGTGTCACATCATCCCCTTGTTAGAAAGAATTTCCTCCCGAAATTCAGCTTGCGTTGCCGGTGTTTGTCGGTTCCGCGAACAGGTGCGGGTATTTCTGTTTCATCTGATCTTCACGCTCCCACGTGAATTATGGTCTGCGTCGTGAATTCCATTGCGCTTTCACAATCGGTATCTTGCTGAGTTTAAGCTTCTTGATTTCCCGGTCCATAGTCTCCACCGGTTCCTCAACGAAGTTTAATTGTTCGTCGATCTGTATCTCCTCAAGAGGAATGACAAGTGTCTCATCAGATAGGCACTTCTTGAGGTTCGAGATGAGAAATACGTTGTGTACACTGCTCAGCTCGTTTGGCAGGTTCAGCTCATAGGCAACGGAGCCTATTCGTTTGGTGATCTCGAAAGGCCCGATGTAAGGAGGGTTCAACTTACCTTGTTTGCCAAACTGAATAACTCCCTTCCAGGGCGAGACCTTGAGTAACACTCTGTTTCCCACCTGGAATTCCAACGGTTTGCGGCGTTTATCAGCGTAGCTTTTTTGTCTGTCTCGAGCTGCTGCCATTCGCTTGCGTATCTGCACGATTTTCTCGGTTGTTTCGTGCACAACCTCCGGGCCAGTCAGCTGGCTTTCTCCAACTTCTGCCCAGCAGATGGGTGATCGGCACTTACGTCCGTAAAAAGCTTCGAATGGTGCAGCTTGTATGCTTGTGTGGTAGATTTTGTTATACGAGAACTCAACTAAGGGTAGATGAGTTTCCCATCTACTACCAAAATCAATGACACATGCGCGAAGCATGTCTTCTAGTGTTTGTATGGTCCGCTCTCTCTGCCCATCAGTCTGCGGGTGATAAGCGGTACTCATATCCAATTCCGTGCCCAATGCCTGATGCAAGGATTTCCAGAAGTGCGACGTGAATAAACTGTCGTGATCAGAGATGATTGAGATTGGCACTCCATGTCGAGTGACCACTTCCTTCAGATAAATCCGAGTGAGTTTGTCTAACTTGTCAGTCTCCTTGATGGGTAGAAAGTGCGCAGACTTCGTTAGTCGGTCTACGATAACCCAGATGGTATCCGAACCACTTGTCGTCTTAGGCAGTTTGGTGATGAAGTCCATGGAAATTTGCTCCCATTTCCACATCGGTATCTCAGGTTTCTGGAGTTGACCTGATGGCTTCTGGTACTCCACCTTGACTTTTGAGCACGTTAAACACTTACCTACGTAAGTTGCTATTTCGGCTTTCATGTTTGGCCACCAGTAAGTCGTCTTCAGATCGTGATACATTTTGTCAGAGCCCGGATGTACAGAGTACCGGCTCTTGTGTGCTTCGTCCATCACCACATTCCTTAATCCTCCGTGGTGTGGAATCAAAACCCGATCGTTAACATAGTATGCTCCGTCCGCCTTTACCTCCATATGCTTGTAGATGCCACGCAAGGATTCCTGGGTGAGATTTTCTACCTTCAGAGCTTCCTGTTGAGCGTTTGGATCTGTTTTAACAATTCAGAATGAATTGTGAGTTGTAGTGCTCGCACACGTTTTGTTTTTTCCTTCCGGCTTAACGCGTCGGCTACTACGTTTGCCTTACCCAGGAAGTATTTGATGGCGCAATCATGATCGCCAATGAGTTCAACCTATCTTCGTTGTCTCATGTTAAGCTCCTTTTGATCTAAGATGTGTTGTAGGCTCTTATGATCAGTAAATATTGTACACTTTGTGCCGTATAGGTAGTGTTGCCAAATCTTCAGGGTGAACACCACGGCTCCCAACTCTAGGTCATGAGTCGTATAGTTCTTCTCATGCACCTTCAGTTGTCATGATGCGTATGCTATAACTTTCTCGCGTTGCATCGGCACGCAACCGAGTCCTTGCTTCAAGGCGTCGCAATACACCACGAAGTCATCGCATCCTTCCAGCAAGGATAGGATTGGTGCTGTGCATAGCTTCTGCTTCAGCAAGTTGAAAGCAGCTTCCGGTTTCTCTCCCCAATCGAACTTCTTGTCTTTATGAGTTAGGGATGTCAGTGATTGGGCGATCTTTGAAAATCCCTCGATGAATCGTCTGTAGTACCCTGCCAATCCTAGGAATTGTCGCATCTCAGTTGAAGTCTTTGGTGCTTCCTAGTTCTTGATTGCTTCAATATTGGCTAGGTCTACGTGTATTCCCTTCTCATTAACCACATGTCCAAGAAATTGGACTTCGTGAATCCAAAAATCACATTTGGAAAACTTCGCATATAGTTTCTCGTTCTTCAGCAATTCCAAGACAAGCCTTAGATGTTCAGCATGTTCTTCCTGATTCTTAGAGTAGATCAGGATATCATCAATGAGCACTATAACGAATTTATAGAGATAGGGCTTGCACACTCGATTCATAAGATCCATGAATACCGCTGGTGCGTTGGTCAGTCTAGAGGGCATAACCAGAAATTCATAGTGTCCGTATCAGGTTCTAAAGGCAGTCTTAGGAATATCGTCCTCCTGTATCCTTAGTTGATGGTAACCCGATATTAAATCGATCTTCGAATAGTATCTTGACCCTTGTAACTGATCAAACAGGTTGTCTATTCCCGGTAATGGGTATCGATTCTTGATCGTCACCTTGTTCAGCTCCCTGTAGTCAATACACATACGGAATGATCCTTCTTTCTTTTTCACGAACAAGACCGGTGCTCCCCAGGGTGAGAAGCTCGGTCTGATGAATCCCTTGTCTAATAGTTCCTGCAACTGGTTAGACAGTTCTTGCATCTCTGTTGGTGCTAATCGGAATGGTGCTTTAGTGATTGGTGCTGCTCCAGGAGTGAGGTCTATCTGAAACTCGATTTGTCGTTTCGGTGGTAGTCCAGGTAAATCCTCGAGAAATACTTCAGGAAAATCTCGGACTACGGCGATGTCCTCAATCTTCATTTCCTTCTTTGGTTGCTCAGTTATAAGGGCCAGTATAGTAGTGTACCCTTTCTGTAAGTACTTGCTTGACTTCATGCATGATATGATTTTCAAAGGTATTCCTCGTCGTTCTCCCTGAATCGAGATATGTTCGCCGTTCGGCAATGCAACTCTTACGATCTTCTCGTTGCACCCGATTTCTGCTTGGTTTGCGGATAGCCAGTCCATTCCAACGACCACATCGAAGCTCCCGAGAGTTACCGGCATCAAGTCGATTTCGAGCTCGTGATCCGCCAAAACCATGACACATTGTAACATCAGTGCCGGAACCGTACCGGAACAATGATCTTAAACAGTAACATAAACAGTAAACAGGTACGAACCAAATACATTTTAGTGCATTTCCTATTCATATCATTTATCATTATCATTTTGTGTTATCAAGCAACAAGTTCATAAACATTTAACAGAAACAAAATTCAGAACGATGGTTCTTGAGTTAGATAATTATCTGGCAACACAGAACTATTATGTGATTATTGTTAGGAGTTATTATGTATAAACGTATGTGAGGCTTTATAGAACAAAACAGAACGGATGTTGTTATGTGAATGCTAAATTGACGGGTTATTCGTATAGGTGACGATCTGTACGAATATATCTGTAAGTTTCACGTTCTAAATGATATCCAATAATTAGAAAACAATATTGAAAAGTATAGTTATCGTCGTGTTCGTACGGGTGACGATTTGAATGAATACGCGCGACGACCGTACGATTCGATTTAAACAGTTAATTAAATATTCTAAAATTTTAAAATAAACAAAAGATAATTAGTTAATTTATTGGGAATCACAACTTAGATTAATTTGATAAATTCTATTTTATAATTCGTGTCGTTTCGTTAACGGAAAACCAATATTTTACGCGAAATCGAGTCAAACCAAACCAACCAGGTATTGGAGGATCATTAATGTGGTCATAAATGACCACACCAACCTCCACCATTCCCCTTTTTTCTCTCATTCTTGTTTTCTCCTCTCTCTCTCTCTCTAAAAGTCCATTTCTCCTCATTCTCTCTAAAATTTCTTGATTTCTGGTTGGATTCGAGCATACTTGGTGTCAAAACGCTCCTCTCGTTGTGTAGATCAAGGAAGTACAAGAAACCTAAAATTTTATCCGTGGATTTTGAGGTAAATCTTCATTTTTTTTCGGCTTTAGTGGTTATCACGAACCCTTTTATATTTTTGTAGTTTTAACCACATTGAACACTTAGAAACACTTAAATAAACACTTATAAATGATTAGGAAATTGTAGGAACTGATTTGTAACAGATTGGGGTAGAAACATGAAGAAGAAAGTACAGGTTCGTGGCCAAATGCGATCAGGCGAACCTGCTGCAGGTAGCCGAACCTTCCTTCTCGTGGCCGAACCTTGGTCTAGCGAATCTATTTGCCTGGCCGAATCTGGGTTTAGCCGAACCTACTGACAGTTGAACCCTGATCTCTGCCAGCCGAACCTGTACGCTCTGAGCAACGAACCTGTTGTTGCTCACCTACCAGGCAGCCGAACCTAGGGCCGAACCCTAGGTGAACGAACCTCTGATCGACGAA
The DNA here is from genome assembly GCA_009363875.1 of Mikania micrantha. Taxonomy (NCBI): domain Eukaryota; kingdom Viridiplantae; phylum Streptophyta; class Magnoliopsida; order Asterales; family Asteraceae; genus Mikania; species Mikania micrantha. The sequence continues at coordinate 21,350,803 of CM018685.1, forward strand.
CCTTCTCTATAGCCGAACCTACAGGTGACACGAACCTAGGATTGACGAACCTTGACCAACGAACCAATTGGGCCGGACCTAAGTCAGACGAACCTATGCTATCACGAACCTACTCATGGCCGAACCTTTGTTGAGGGAACCTCAAAGGTTCGCCGAACTCAAAAGGTTCGCCGAACCTGATGTGCTGACCAAACTGTAGAGGTTCGCCGAACCCTAAATTTTCGCCGAACCTATGCTCATATTCCAATAGGTTCGCTGCCCCAATGTTGGTTGAACCTAAAGTATTAGCTAATTAAGGAAATTCAGCACCTAGGGCTGTTGAAATTAATCATAAGAACAAGGAAATGAATATATGAGTACTAAAAGCTTAGAATGAACTAAGGAACATGCATTAGTGGATGCTAGAGCTTAAGGTGTTAGTGTTAATTGCAACATTTACATCTAACACTTAGAAATTTCATACGAATATATATAACTAAATTGGGCACTCTAAGCTAAGTTATATGCACGGACGAACAAAGGACTATGGGAACAAAGATCAAGTAATGGGTTAAGGTTAATTGAATGGGATTAACCTAAGCCTAACTTGTTGAACATAGATTCTTAAAGTAAACTACAACTTTTCATTTAATTCATCTTTCAATTAAATAAAATGATTTCTAACTTAATAATGTAAAAAATAAAGTGTTAAAGGTTTGAATTAATAAACTTGGGATGTGAACAACGCGAACCATACATCATTAAGGTGAAATGGTCATTGTTTATGGAATTGGGATTTTTGATTTGGTAATAAGTTAGAATAAGATAGATAGAATCATAGAAACACCTTAGTAGCATAGGGCACTTAGTTGCACACACCGAGACCAAGCCTTAGATATGACGACTAATACGCGTACTTATAGTATTCGAATTCTTTTAAAACAACTCAGGAACTGAAGAAACCTAAGCTACAGAACGAGCGCGCATTTTGTGATAGATCGAGTACATAGCAACACCGGTGAGTTCATTGCCCCTTTTCTAAACATTTTTGTTTTAAAACGCGGGGCTGAGAAGCATGCGTAAACTGTTTATTTAAATTGTTTACTTAAATGCTTTTAAATTCTATATGTTTTACATGTATGATTGATATCCTAGATCATGTCTAGGTAAATTTTATACAGGTTTTTACTAAGGTTATCTACTTATACTTTAAGTGGATAATTGGGTTAAACGAAACATTTCAACGAATCAAACGAAACTATTTTGACGAATCAAGTGTGGGATTTCAACGAATCAAAGGAAACTATTTTGACGAATCAAGTGTGGGATTTCAACGAATCAAACGAAACTATTTTGACGAATCAAGTGTGGGATTTCAACGAATCAAACGAAACTATTTTGACGAATCAAGTGTGGGATTTCAACGAATCAAATGAAACTATTTTGACAAATCAAGTGCGTGAGTTCAACGAATCAAACGAATCAATAAATCATTTTCAAAGGGAAAGTCTGGGAAATATCAAAGATAACATATGCCAACGAAACAATAAGAAACAAGGGACGAATCAAGTACGAAACAAGAAACCCTACATTTCAAGAAGTCCTAGCTAGACCGTTTGATTTGTAGGTCATATGTTTGATGATATTTACAGAATTCCCTAACTACTAAGAACCTTGATTGATAGACTAGTCCACTCGAGTTGACCAAGGCCCAATCATTAGGACTTAGATTTTATTAAATGTTTATTTATTTATTTAATTAAGCATTTATAACTGTTTCTACAAATACTGTGGTTGATCATTATTGTGATGAACTTAAGGAATCAACATAGATTCCAAATTGTTGTATTTACAGGAACAAAGAACTGAAGAATCATTTGGTTAATGGTAGGGGTAAAATGCTTAATTTTCATTAACAATGTCCCATGTGGATTAGTATGTGGTGGGACGGCGTCTAGGCGGGTTGTAGGCTCGACTCAGGGGTATGCCCTATATATAAGCATACTGATCCGGATGATACATGTGATGTTAATGAGATTAAGGTTGTTACCCGAGGTTTTAACAAAGGTTTTAAGTGTACATTTGAATCATTGTGAATGGAAGTGTGCGTTAGGTAAAAATGCTTAATTATCATTAACAACAGTGTCATATACATATTAGTATGTGGTGGGACGGCGTCTGGGTGGGTTGTAGGCTCGACTCAGGGGTATGCCCTATATATAAGCATACCGATGTGGATATTACATGTGATGTTAATGAGGTTAGGGTCTTTACCAAAAGAGGTTTACAAATCATTTTCAACTACTAAACTATATGAACTCACCAACCATGTGTTGACTTTATTTTTGCATGACTTCTCAGGTGACGAACAGGTCAGTTAAGAAGCTTATGCTTTTGGACTAGGACTTCAGATAGAAGACTGAGTATTTTGGACCTGCATATTTTTGAAACATCACTATTCAATTATTTTGTATATCTTGTGTAGTTACAAGATAGATATCTGATGATGTTTATGATAGATTTACATTGTTAAATTATGAACGATACGGATGTAATTTAACTTTGTAATTCTATCCTATTTAGCATTTCTCATTTATATCATGTGCAATGTAAACAATCTGATCACTTCGATTATCACTCACGATATCACGCCCCGAGAACCTTCCGCCCGACGGGGACTTCGATCCAACCCCGCCGGCTTGGGGTGTGACAGATTGGTATCAGAGCCATGGTTATAGAGAAATATATAGGTCACTTATTTAAACGGTTTGGCCTAGACTATAACCTAGGGACCCTGCATGTAGAGAACACAGGACTTAAGGCTTACTTGCATAATTGTCTTCTGTATTCGATCATTGCACTAACCGATAGCTTTATTGGTTATGATCAGAATGCCGCCAAGAAGACAACCTCCCTCGTTACCTCCAGCACCAAAAGACTTGGCTCCACATTCATCTACACCATCACCGTCTGACTCTCCTCCTACACTGCCTCCATTGCCTCCACCTCCTCCTCCTCCTCCATTTGTTCCTCCTCCTACACTCAACATACCACCAGGTCCGAGTACACCTCCTATGCTGGACCCTGCTACTATCGCATTGGTGACTCTACTAAGCAGTCAGATGAAGGAGGCAATACCGGAGATGTTCCTTCGTCTCCGTAATGAGATCAACAATACTGGTAACTCGTCAGGAGAAGCCAGTGGGAATACGGGTGGCTCATCCCATTACTCCTTCAAGTCATTTGTAGGATGTAAACCACCCAGTTTTAGTGGGTCTGAAGGATCCATTGGATTAATCCAATGGATTGAGAAGATTGAAACCACCCTGGACCTCTGCAGTTGTCCAGAGCACCACAAAGTCCGCTACTCAGCTGGAACATTCAACAAATGGGCTTTGACTTGGTGGAATGGTCAGATCAATGCCAGGGGAAGAGAAGAAGCTATGGCCATGCCATGGGAAGATTTCAAGACATTGCTGAGAACATAATTCTGCCCCAAGAACAAGCTGTAGAAACTGGAGGTTGAACTATCCAACTGTCACACCCCCTACGCCGCGTGCGGAATCCACGGCGCGGTGACGTATGAATAGTTGAATCATGCACAAGTATTGATTAAGAACAACCACAATGGATTACTAAGTTTCATAATGTTTAGATAGTTGTTTAATTACATACAATCTATCTACCAAAAGAATGACAACTGTAGACCCAAAATATAGTTTACAAAATAAGACTTCAAACAAGACAATTAAACATTCAGGATTTTAGTGTGTTTCTAAATCCATCCTAGCATGTTTCTTCTTCTTGTTCTATCTTAGCGGTCTCCTTAGTTGTCCTTTAGTGTGTCTTAAACCTGATTACCTGAAACACGTGAAAAGTAACTGTCAACTACATAAGTAGTTGGTGAGAACAATAGGTTTAACAATTGTAAACATAAATTTGCAGTGTAAAGCATATGTTTAAAGCAATAATTAAATTACATGGATGAGCTGCAACCCAAACTAACATCAAGTATGTAAAGCGTGTCCAAACAGTCAACAGACTATTTGCTAATGAAGCCAACATATAATCAAGTCCCAAACTATGTTTGGAGTTAGATAATGTATCAGCAGTTTTGATAAAACCATAATGAAACCAAACATGCAGTTAGCTTATAAAACAAATTTAAAAGCTAACTCCATTTTGGTATGTCCCAATGTGTCCGCTTTCCCTTGTGATCACCCAGTACTAACGCTAATGAATATGAAACTTGATGTGTTTATAAGTTTGTTCACAACAGTGGACACCATGCTTTTGAACTTTGCTTTAAAGCAAATGATTAAATGCCTTATTTGATAACATGATTTGAGAATCCATGTTTGAATACCATAAATTGAATCCTTTGTTTGAACATCATGAAATGAATCCTTTCTTTGAAGTTCACCATGAAAACCATTGTTTGAATACCTTGTTTTGAAACCTTTGATTGAGTACATAGAATAGTGTCCTTGTATAGTAACAAGGTTTATAAAAGATTATTTTCGAAAACACGAGTTTATAGTAAAAGAGTTTATAAGTCATATTATTTAAAAGTGTTTGTCATTTATAAATCCATACGAGTAAAACTGATATAAAACAGTTCAAGAAAACTTTATAAAACCTCTTTAATAGAAAGTGTTTAACAGTTGATAAAATCCTTTGAAACAGTTGAATAATCTGATGAAATTGTACCATGAACCTGTAATGTTTGAAGAATAGCATACATCTTGTATAATGAAATACAATTGTACATAGTGTATTTGATCATGTGTTCCACCCCAAAATAGTTGAAAAACGGTAAAAGAGGGGCTAATGTTCTCACCTGTTTACAGTAGACTCTGAACTATAACAATTAGCAAGTAGCAAACAGGACTTCTAACTGGTTCCTATATCATTGTAATCATACATAAGATATAAGATTTATAATTGTATAGACCTTGATTCATTGATTGACTTGTGTTATCATGATTTGATTAACTCTTGAATACATGATCTCATGCTTATGAATGTTGTATGAATTTGAAAACCATGATTTAGACACTTGATAGAGAGTTGTTTCACATAAAAGAGGTGTCATATTCTTTTATGCACAACTTGTATGCATAAAATGACAATTGTTGGTGATGTTTGATGACCATTGATTAATATGCAACATGAAGAAATGTTTCAATTGTTTTAAGTATTTGGAATTATGAATTGATCCCATAATTATGTTGAGTTATAAACTTAACCTATTTAAGATCAATTCACAATTACTTTAAGTCGTGGGCCACACATTGGGCCTTAAGCCCATGAAACCATGGTGGACTTAAATAAAGATTCGTGGACCTCTTAGGTTAACACTGGGCCAATTGGATGTGGTGTTGGGCCAAAATGAGCATATGGGTCATGGAGTGGGCCAAAGGTTATTACATGGATCAAATGGAATGGCATTGCCGAAGGTCCAAGAAAATCTCAATGTGGTTTCACTATTGGGCCGAAAATGATATTGTGTTGGGCCAAATGGGATTGAGTTGGCCACCTATGTGAATTGTTGGGCCAAGAGTCCTATTGGGCCTGATCTAATGTGGGTCGAAGTTAACTAATCTCTTGGGCCAAAACAAAACCTCATGGGCCAAGGGTATGCATATATGGACCTGAATAACACACATTGGGCCATGCATTTGGGCCGGTTATGTGCCTGACCATTATATCGAAGAATAGGGTTCCCATGGCAGCGAACCTATCTAATTTTTCTACTAAGGTTCGGCTAGAAATGAGGCCACCGGTTCGGCTACAAACTAGCGAACCATGTAGGGTTCGGCTGCATCCAAAGGTTCGGCAAGCTGATTAACAAACCATACGAGGTTCGTCAAAGGAATAGGGTTCGACACTCATGATGGTTCGCTGCTTTGGGTGTCACAAGGCTCTGTGGTTAAGGTGACGAAGCTAGGGTTCGTTGCATGTCATGCAAGGGTTCGTAGACTCATCGTGGGTTCGCCACAGTTGCAAGGGTTCGCTTGATGAAAGGCTAATCAACCGAGGGTTCGTTGACATGACACAGGTTCGCGAGATCTTGATAAGGTTCGGCTATGAAATGGAGGCTCGCTGCTTCATGAAGGTTTGGGATTTCCTTGGGTTCGGCTCCAACTGCATCAAACGAACCTGTAGGTTCTTCGCCCTCTTCATCAGTTCTAACCTGCGGTTTATTGTTCCCTATGATGTTGCTACACATATACGAGTTCTTGTGAAGGTTTAGGCTCGACTGAAATGAATTAAAACCGGTTGTAGCTAGGTTCAACCAAAACATAAAAAAAAACCCTCTTTTTCAACACGTTCTTTCGATCATACCTCTTTTTTGGCCGGATAAATCCAAAGATCCTTTGTACTTTCGTGTAGGAAATGTCGGGAGCTTCGGGTGAACACCAAGAACACCGAAATCCGTCAAGGAACGAAGGAGATACGCGCGTTTGAAGTTCGGTTTTCTAGAGAGAGAAAGGGTTGACGAATTTCTAGAGAGAGGAAGGGTTTGGCTGGTATTAAATGAGAGTAATGGCCTTCTTCAAGGCTTTTATAGTCCGAGTGGTATTCGGGTTCGTTTCGGTCGCTCGGTTCGCGTTTCCGGAACATAACGCGCATTTTACGCGTTTTAAATTAAAGGATTATTATTCTCATCATTTTGATGAGTTTCAAAATTGTAAAAATGTAAAATAATATATTTCAATTATATTTACTCTTCGTGTTTTGACAAATCGTTAAACAGATACAATTACGTGTATACCCGCAATCGCGTACGTTTTCTAATCGTATTAATTATTTATAGACGTTTAATCATAATTATAAGTTCAACATTCGTATTATTATGGATCGTCACCAATAACAATACTCAGTCTCGCTTACATATTACGATTTTTGTTTGATTAATTGCTTGTCATAATATTCGTCTAAACACTACGCACTAACACTATCCCATTACACCGAACACAGTTTATATATAGGGCATACCCCAGATTCCAGCTACCTGCCGTATCTGACGCCGTCCCACCACTATTTCGATATAATACGATACTGTTCTTGCCTAGCGAACTCGACTGTAAATAAATATTATATACTAGTTCCTAAATAATCAAGATCCTAACACACAAGCACATTAAGAACACATGAATCACATTGACTGATTTGATATGAAAACACATTTGTTCTAACACTGTTTACAACTACCATGACTAAATGTACAAATGTTACAGTCTACTAGAGTTAAGGGAATTTCGTCCCGAAATTAACTAGCCGAAGGTACTGTAAAAAGATGAGGGTACTTAAGCTTCATCTGGTCTTCACGTTCCCAGGTGAACTCAGCACCGCGTTTGCCCTCCGATCGTACCTTTACGATCGGGATACCGCTACGTTTAAGTTTCTTGACCCCATGATCCATGATTTCAACCGGACGTTCTATGAATTGCATGTTGTTTTGAATCTGAATGTCTTCCAGTGGAATCTGAACATCATGATCTGCCAAGCATTTCTTAAGATTTGATACATGAAAAGTATCATGAACATTGCTTAGCTCCTCTGGAAGTTTGAGTTTGTAGGCTACGGGACCAATCCGTTCTAGGATCTCAAAAGGTCCAACGTACCTTGGTACAAGTTTCCCTTTCTTCCCGAATCGGACAACGCCTTTCCAGGGAAAAACTTTGAGTAAGACTCGGTCACCGACTTGAAACTCAAGCGGTTTCCGACGTCGATCAACATAACTCTTTTGCCGATCTCGTCCGGCCTTAAGCCTTGATTGAATGATTGTGATTTTGTCTGATGTTTCCTGAATGAGTTCTGGTCCTACGACCTGTGAGTCACCAACCTCGGTCCAACAGACCGGTGATCGGCACTTCCTACCATATAAAGCTTCGAATGGTGCACATTGAATGCTTGTATGGTAGCTGTTGTTGTATGAAAACTCTATGAGTGGAAGATGAGTATCCCAACTCCCACCGAAGTCAATCACACAAGAACGAAGCATGTCTTCAAGTGTTTGGATAGTCCTTTCGCTTTGACCGTCGGTTTGGGGATGATACGCCGTGCTAAGATTAACACGGGTTCCCAAAGCCTTTTGCAATGATTGCCAAAAGCGAGAAGTGAAACGACTATCACGATCAGATATGATTGATGTTGGAGTACCATGACGCGCAATGATTTCGTTGATATACAATGTGGATAGCTTCTCCATTTTGTAATCCTCTCGGATCGGGAGAAAGTGAGCAGATTTGGTGAGTCGATCAACGATCACCCAAATCGAATCGTAACCACGCGGAGTTCTAGGCAACTTATTTATGAAATCCATGGAAATTTGTTCCCATTTCCATTGAGGAATTTCAGGTTGCTGCAGAAGTCCCGAAGGCTTTTGATGTTCTGCTTTGACTTTGGAACATGTAAGACATTTTCCCACGTACAGTGCTATGTCTTTCTTCATTCCTGGCCACCAGTAAGATGCCCGCAAGTCTTGGTACATCTTATCTGCTCCAGGATGAACTGAGTATCGCGACTTATGAGCCTCATCACAGATGAGTGTGCGCAATTCTTCTGACATTGGAATCCAAATGCGGCCGTTGAGATATAACACCCCGTCAGATCGAGGTTCCAGTTTCTTCTCAATTCCGCAGTCTAAGCCTGCCTTAAGCTAATTGTCTGTTACTACTTGTTGTTGTGCAATACGAATCAAATCCTTCAAGTTTGGCTGTGTGTTGATCTCCATGGCTCTGACACGAACTGGTTTGACTGGTTCCTTACGACAAAGAGCATCCGCTACCACATTGGCTTTACCCGGATGGTAACGAATCTCACGGTCGTAATCAGTTAGAAGCTCAACCCAACGCCGTTGTCTCATGTTGAGTTCTTTCTGATTAAGGATGTGTTGCAGGCTCTTGTGGTCTGTATAGATGACACATTTAGTACCATAAAGGTAGTGTCTCCAAATCTTCAATGCAAAGACCACAGCCCCTAACTCAAGGTCATGAGTAGTGTAATTCTTCTCGTGAACCTTAAGTTGTCTTGAAGCATAGGCAATCACCTTGTCCCGCTGCATAAGTACGCAACCGAGACCAAGGTTTGAAGCATCGCAGTAGACAATGAAATCATCACTGCCTTCTGGAAGACTAAGGATAGGGGAGTTGCATCACTTCTGTTTAAGAAGTTGAAATGCATCTTCTTGCTTCTGTCCCCATATAAACGTTTGACTTTTCTGGGTCAAGGTGGTAAGTGGCAAGGCGATCTTTGAAAAGTTCGCAATGAACCTTCTGTAATAGCCTACCAATCCCAGAAATGAACGAATCTCTGTTGGAGTAGATGGGGTAGTCCAATTCTTAATCGCCTGAATCTATGCTGGATCTACATGTATCCCATCTTTGTTTATGACATGTCCTAAGAAGTGAACTTCTTTTAGCCAAAATTCACATTTTGAGAATTTAGCATAAAGTTGTTCCTCTCTCAGTAATTCTAGGACTTTCTTCAAATGATCCTCATGCTCTTGTTCCGTCTTTCAATAGATCAGTATATCGTCAATGAAGACAATAACAAACTGATCTAAGTAAGGTCTGCAGACTCGATTCATTAAGTCCATGAACACTGCAGGCGCATTGGTCAGCCCAAATGGCATAACCACAAACTCTTAGTGTCCATATCGAGTCCTAAATGCAGTCTTTGGTATATCCTCATCATTTACTCGCAACTGATGATACCCGGATCGTAAATCAATCTTAGAGAAGCAAGTTGCTCCCTGTAATTGATCAAACAGATCATCGATCCTAGGCAGAGGATATCTATTCCTGATTGTCAACTTGTTTAGCTCCCGATAATCGATGCACATACGAAATGAACCGTCTTTCTTCTTGACAAAGAGTACCGGAGCTCCCCAAGGGGAGAAACTCGGTCTTATGAAACCTTTGTCTAAAAGTTCCTGAAGCTGACTAGACAGTTCTTGCATCTCAGACGGTGCTAATCGATACGGTGACTTCGCCACTGGGTTCGCTCCAGGGACGAGATCGATTCTAAACTCCACTTGCCGGATTGGTGGTAATCCAGGCAAGTCTTCTGGAAACACGTCAGGATAATCTCTGATAACTGAAACTTCTCCAACTGCTTTCTTTTCAGGTTTCTTCTCCACCACGTGAGCCAGGAACGCATAGTAATTCTTCCTCAGGTACTTCCTAGCCTTGATGCACGACACGATCTTCAATCCGCTGTAGGCTTTCTCACCATAGATTCTCATCGTTTCGCCGGACGGTAAAGGAATCCGAATAAGTCTCTCCGAACATACAATTTCGGCATTGTTTTTGGATAACCAATCCATTCCTATCACAACTTCGAAACTTCCGAGTGTTATAGGAATAAGATCGATGAGGAAAAGATGGTCGTTTAATCTTAGTTCACAACCATAGATTATAGAATCTACAAGTATGGTTTTACCATTCGCTACTTCTACGGTGTAGGGAGCATCAAGTATAGATGGTTATTTATTAAACAGGGAAGCTGTATTAGTAGAGACAAAGCTTTTATCAGCACCAATGTCAAATATGATAGAAACATAGTGATCATTAATGAGAAATGTACCCGTGATGACTGCCGGGTCCTCGCGTGCTTCGGCAGCTCCGATAACAAAGGCACGAGCAGTAGCAGTGTTGTTGTTGAGTTTTGGACACTGGTTTCTGAAGTGTCCCTCTGCTCCACAATTATAACAGGCCCTTCCACCTGTAGCAGTAGGAGTTGTGGTTGCAGTTGTTGCAGCAGCAAGATGAGCAGATCGGCATGTAGCTGCCAAGTGTCCCATCCGCCCACACTTGAGACACTTCTTGCATGGAGTATTGGGTAGGTGATGATATTGGCATTTGGTGCAAAGTGGAAACGGACCCGTATAAGGCCTTCGGGCCGTTGCAGGTTATGGCATAGCAGTATTGGGTGTGGCATGAGTGGGTGCAGCTACAGTCATGGCTGCAAAGTTCTTGATTGTCTTTTGCTTCTTCTTCTTATAATGGTGTTGTTCAGGCTTCTTGCCTTCATCGATCTGTGTTCTCTTATACCCCTTTCGGGTGAGCACCCCAGACTTCACATACTCTTCAGTGAGTGTAGCACCAAGCTGAATTGCTGCCTCCAGAGTAGTAGGGTTATTCCCCATAACAGTTCCCCTGACAACTAGAGGTAATCCTTCAATGTACTTCTCTATTCTGCGGGATAGAGGAGTAACCAAGTGTGGCACCAGAATGCACAACTCATGGAATCGAGTTGTATACTTCGCGTTCTCACCACTGTCTTGCACCAGATTCCACATCTCCACCTCAAGTTTCTTCAAATCATGTCATGGACAAAACTTTTCCACAAGCAGATTCTTGAAACCATCCCACGGTAATGCTAATGCGACCTCTCGTCCTCTGGTGTTCTTCTCAGAATTCCACCAGGTGAGTGCGCCTTTGTGAAAAGCGCTTGAGGCCATTTTGACCTTCAGATTTTCAGGACATCCCGTGAAATCGAGAATATCCTCGATGCTCTCCAGCCACTGCAGTAGGCCAGTAGCTCCTTCAGTACCAGCGTACTTAGGAGGTTTAGCATCATTGAACTGCTTGAAAGTGAAGTTAGCAGTTCCGGTGTTGTTGGTGTTTGAATTGTTTGCTGAGTCACTGGTACTCCCCCAAAGATTCTGGGTGATATCAGTGACCATGCCCGGAATGACATCTCTCATGTGTATAGCGATGGCTCGGGCAATCTTGTTGATCTCATCATCGTTGCCACTTGTTGAACCCCCTCCGTTGGGATCACGTCGAGGCATTCTACGAATAGAAGCCACAAGTGGGTCAGTAATGAGGAGAGGATACAATTGAATTTAAATGATAAAGTTAGTAATATATCCATACTACTAATATTATCATTCAATTGTAATATGAGCATGTACACGTATAAGCAATCAGCTCATTAGCATACTTCTCATGTGAATGTGTATGATGTTCCGTGATCTCACTCCACCAAACCTACACACTGACACTTTCCCGATATACCGAAGATAGCTTATATATAGGGCATACGAAAGGGTCAAGCAACTGCCAGCCCAGACGCCATCCCACCACCGCTTCGATATACCACGATCATGTCCTTGCTAGCATTTGGCAACATGTTTGTACTGATTTCCATATATGTTCCATTGATTAAGAAGCCCATGATCTTTGATCAATTTGAACTATGATTGAATCCATGATTGAACTATGTTTGAATTATGTGTGCACCTACTAACAATCGTTAACATGTAGAACTAAATCATATGTGTGCTCTACATTTTTCTTGTTAAACTATGTTAGTAAATACTAATGATGTAATCACTTAAGAATTTTACTTAAGGTTTACATTGAAAGAATGTTCACAACTTGATTGATTCACACGCAATGTTTGACTCCTCCAAGTTTGAATAGCACAATGATTTGATTCACCAATGATTGCATCTCAAATGTTTGTATCTCATGTGTTTGACTAATGTTCAATGATTCCAGTTGTTCCCGAATATTTACTTCAAATACGAACGCCGGATTCCCCCTGACATACCGAAATAAGTTTATATATAGGGCTAGCTCTCACCGCCCACCACTTACCTCAGCACGTCAGCGTTAATCCGCCGTTTGTATTTGGAGTTAAGATTCCAACTCTTGATTGATTATGATTGGTTCATGTTTGTCTCTTGTTCTATGAATATGTTTATGATTGTGTAAACTATGGTTCTTGATTTACTTGAAATAAAAACCTTAGGTTTTAGTATGTGTGTCCTAGGTTCATTAACCTAGGTTCTCAATACTTACAGTATTGAATATAATGATCTCTTGTGAGAACTTCAACTAAAGAATACTGTTACACAGATTCTAAGTTATAAAGTTCCTATGATAACGAATACCTGATAATGACAACATGACAAGGATTTCAAGTCAAAGATTCTAAAATTATAGATCTTGACCTCTGAATTCCTATGATGAACATGATAAGGATTTTAGATCAAAGATACTAAGAATACAGATCTTTGCCTCTAAATTCCTCTGATAAACACTGATTGAGAATTACAGATCAAGGATACTAAGAATACAGATCCTTGCCTCTGGAGTCCTTTAATGAACACTGTGTGAGAATTTCAGATCAAGGATACTAAGAATACAGATCCTTGCCTCTGAAGTCCTTTAATGAATATATGTGAGAAATTTAATTCGGTTTCTAAAATTATAGAATTCCGATTCAAATTCCTTGACTCGATATCTAATCTTAGAAAAGTATCCCTAAGATCTTTCAAGCTTAATGTACACTTAATGCTTACTTAAGTTACTTAGATCCTAAGTATCCTCAAGCCTATAGCACTTAGTCCTATTGGGTAGCTTAGGTTATAGTCTAGGTCATTAATTATTGGGTTTTTCCTAGTTCTCTACAACCTTGGCTCTGATACCAACCTGTCACACCCCCTGCGCCGCGTGCGGAATCCATGGCGCGGTGACGTATGAATAGTTGAATCATGCACAAGTATTGATTAAGAACAACCACAATGGATTACGAAGTTTCATAATGTTTAGATAGTTTTTTAGTTACAGACAATCTATCTACCAAAAGAATGACAACTACAGACCCAAAATATAGTTTACAAAATAAGACTTCAAACAAGACAATTAAACATTCAGGATTTTAGTGTGTTTCTAAATCCATCCTAGCATGTTTCTTCTTCTTGTTCTATCTTAGCGGTCTCCTTAGTTGTCCTTTAGTGTGTCTTAAACCTGATTACCTGAAACACGTGAAAAGTAACTGTCAACTACAGAAGTAGTTGGTGAGAACAATAGGTTTAACAATTGTAAACATAAATTTGCAGTGTAAAGCATATGTTTAAAGCAATAATCAAATTACATGGATGAGCTGCAACCCAAACTAACATCAAGTATGTAAAGCGTGTCCAAACAGTCAACAGACTATTTGCTAATGAAGCCAACATATAATCAAGTCCCAAACTACGTTTGGAGTTAGATAATGTATCAGCAGTTTTGATAAAACCATAATGAAACCAAACCTGCAGTTAGCTTATAAAACAAATTTAAAAGCTAACTCCATTTTGGTATGTCCCAATGTGTCCGCTTTCCCTTGTTGTGATCACCCAGTACTAACGCTAATGAATATGAAACTTGATGTGTTTATAAGTTTGTTCACAACAGTGGACACCATGCTTTTGAACTTTGCTTTAAAGCAAATGATTAAATGCCTTATTTGATAACATGATTTGAGAATCCTTGTTTGAATACCATGAATTGAATCCTTTGTTTGAACATCGTGAAATGAATCCTTTGTTTGAACTTCACCATGAAAACCATTGTTTGAATACCTTGTTTTGAAACCTTTGATTGAGTACATAGAATAGTGTCCTTGTATAGTAACAAGGTTTATAAAAGATTATTTTCGAAAACACGAGTTTATAGTAAAAGAGTTTATAAGTCACATTATTTAAAAGTGTTTGTCATTTATAAATCCATACGAGTAAAACTGATATAAAACAGTTCAAGAAAACTTTATAAAACCTCTTTAATAGAAAGTGTTTAACAGTTGATAAAATCCTTCGAAACAGTTGAATAATCTGATGAAATTGTACCATGAACCTGTAATGTTTGAAGAATAGCATACATCTTGTATAATGAAATACAATTGTACGTAGTGTATTTGATCACGTGTTCCACCCCAAAATAGTTGAAAAACGGTAAAAGAGGGGCTAATGTTCTCACCTGTCTGCAGTAGACTCTGAACTATAACAATTAGCAAGTAGCAAACAGGACTTCTAACTGGTTCCTATATCATTGTAATCATACATAAGATATAAGATTTATAATTGTATAGACCTTGATTCATTGATTGACTTGTGTTATCATGATTTGATTAACTCTTGAATACATGATCTCATGCTTATGAATGTTGTATGAATTTGAAAACCATGATTTAGACACTTGATAGAGAGTTGTTTCACGTAAAAGAGGTGTCATATTCTTTTATGCACAACTTGTATGCATAAAATGACAATTGTTGGTGATGTGATGACCATTGATTAATATGCAACATGAAGAAATGTTTCAATTGTTTTAAGTCTTTGGAATTATGAATTGATCCCATAATTATGTTGAGTTATAAACTTAACCTATTTAAGATCAATTCACAATTACTTTAAGTCGTGGGCCACACATTGGGCCTTAAGCCCATGAAACCATGGTGGACTTAAATAAAGATTCGTGGACCTCTTAGGTTAACACTGGGCCAATTGGATGTGGTGTTGGGCCAAAATGAGCATATGGGTCATGGAGTGGGCCAAAGGTTATTACATGGATCAAATGGAATGGCATTGCCGAAGGTCCAAGAAAATCTCAATGTGGTTTCACTATTGGGCCGGAAATGATATTGTGTTGGGCCTAATGGGATTGAGTTGGCCACCTATGTGAATTGTTGGGCCAAGATTCCTATTGGGCCTGATCTAATGTGGGCCGAAGTTAACTAATCTCTTGGGCCAAAACAAAACCTCATGGGCCAAGGGTATGCATATATGGACCTGTATAACACACATTGGGCCATGCATTTGGGCCGGTTATGTGCCTGACCATTATATCGAAGAATAGGGTTCCCATGGCAGCGAACCTATCTAATTTTTCTACTAAGGTTCGGCTAGAAATGAGGCCACCGGTTCGGCTACAAACTAGCGAACCATGTAGGGTTCGGCTGCATCCAAAGGTTCGGCAAGCTGATTAACAAACCATACGAGGTTCGTCAAAGGAATAGGGTTCGACACTCATGATGGTTCGCTGCTTTGGGTGTCACAAGGCTCTGTGGTTAAGGTGACGAAGCTAGGGTTCGTTGCATGTCATGCAAGGGTTCGTAGACTCATCGTGGGTTCGCCACTGTTGCAAGGGTTCGCTTGATGAAAGGCTAATCAACCGAGGGTTCGTTGACATGACACAGGTTCGCGAGATCTTGATAAGGTTCGGCTATGAAATGGAGGCTCGCTGCTTCATGAAGGTTTGGGATTTCCTTGGGTTCGGCTCCACCTGCATCAAACGAACCTGTAGGTTCTTCGCCCTCTTCATCAGTTCTAACCTGCGGTTTATTGTTCCCTATGATGTTGCTACACATATACGAGTTCTTGTGAAGGTTTAGGCTCGACTGAAATGAATTAAAACCGGTTGTAGCTAGGTTCAACCAAAACACAAACAAAAACCCTCTTTTTCAACTCGTTCTTTTGATCATACCTCGTTTTTGGCCGGATAAATCCACAGATCCTTTGTACTTTCGTGTAGGAAATTTTGGGAGCTTCGCGTGAACACCAAGAACACCTAAATCCGTCAAGGAACGAAGGAGATACGCGAGTTTGAAGTTCGGTTTTCTAGAGAGAGAAAGGGTTGACGAATTTCTAGAGAGAGGAAGGGTTTGGCTGGTATTAAATGAGAGAAATGGCCTTCTTCAAGGCTTTTATAGTCCGAGTGGTATTCGGGTTCGTTTCGGTCGCTCGGTTCGCGTTTCCGGAACATAACGCGCATTTTACGCGTTTTAAATTAAAGGATTATTATTCTCATCATTTTGATGAGTTTCAGAATTGTAAAAATGTAAAATAATATATTTCAATTATATTTACTCTTCGTGTTTTGACAGATCGTTAAACAGATACAATTACGTGTATACCCGCAACCGCGTACGTTTTCTGATCGTATTAATTATTTATAGACATTTAATCATAATTATAAGTTCAACATTCGTATTATTATGGATCGTCACCCATAACTATACTCAGTCTCGCTTACATATTACGATTTTTGTTTGATTAATTGCTTGTCATAATATTCGTCTAAACACTACGCACTAACACTATCCCATTACACCGAACGTAGTTTATATATAGGGCATACCCCAGATTCCAGCTACCTGTCGTATCTGACGCCGTCCCACCACTGTTTCGATATAATACGATACTGTTCTTGCCTAGCGAACTCGACTGTAAATAAATATTATATACTTGTTCCTAAATAATCAAGATCCTAACACACAAGCACATTAAGAACACATGAATCACATTGACTGATTTGATATGAAAACACATTTGTTCTAACACTGTTTACAACTACCATGACTAAATGTACAAATGTTACAACAACCATGTGATGAAGGGGGCTGATCACATGGGGTATACGACTCGTTACCACGAGTTGGTTGCTTTGGTGCCAGACATGGTACCAACTTTGGAAAAGAGAATCGATCGTTATGTGGGTGGGCTTCCCGCCTGCATTCAGGGTTTAGTTGTTGCAGCTAACCCTGTCACTGTGGAGTCTGCAGTGAGTTTGTCTGGTAAACTCACTGATCTTATGGTAGCCTCTGGAACTCTGAAGAAAGAGGCAGACTCCTGCAAGAACAAAGCAGAACCGTTAAAGAAACCCCACCACCATCAGAAGAAGAAACAGAAGACCATCAAGAACTACACGGTGGCCACACCTCTCCAACAAGTAGCAGCAGCACCACAAAACCCTAACAAAAGACCCTACACTGGCACGTTTCCTCTGTGTGCCAAGTGTCAATATCATCATACTGCTGACACTCCCTACAAACATTGCACCATGTGGACGAAAGGGCCATTGGGTCCAACACTGCAGGATGACACCTAACCAAGCAGTTAACAATGCTGCTTTGGCTCTCCCTCCACCAGCCAACCAGAACAACAGGAAATGCTTCAGTTGTGGCGAACAAGGCCACTTTGCAAAGAACTGCCCGAAGAAGGCACAACAGGCAGTTCAAGCTCCACGTGGAAGAGCTTTTGTTATTGGAGCACCCGCTGCACGCCAGGACCCGAATGTGGTCACTGGTACATTTCTTTTACATGACTTTTATGCATCTGTTCTCTTTGACACTGGTGCATATCAGAGTTTTATCTCTACCGAATTTGCATGCCAATTAGATTCTATAGAGGAACAGTTAGATTCCCCTTACATTATAGAAGTAGCTAACAGGAAGCAGATTATAGTTAGTACAGTTTATAGGAACTGCCCATTGACACTTAATGGTCATACATTTACCATCGATTTGATACCGATGGGGTTGGGTAGTTTCGACATCATTGTTGGAATGGACTGGCTTTCTTCAAATCGAGTGGAAGTCGTCTGTTCGGGAAAGCTGCTTCGTATTCCATTACCGAGTGATCGCGTATTGGAAGTTAAAGGGGATCAAGCAAAACGCAGTGTCAAAATCATTTCTTGTATAAAAGCGCGTAAGTGTCTACAGAAACAGTGCGTGGCGTTCTTGGCTCATGTGGTGGAAAAGGAGAAGGATAAGAAAAATATTCAAGATGTACCGGTAGTGAAAGAGTATCCGGAAGTATTTCCTGAAGATTTACCAGGTTTGCCACCTTTGCGACCGGTAGAGTTTCGTATCGATTTAATTCCTGGAGCAACTCCTGTTGCTAAATCTCCTTACAGGTTAGCACCTTCAGAGATGCATGAATTATCTAATCAATTACAGGAATTACTTGACAAGGGTTTCATTAGACCGAGCTACTCACCTTGGGGAGCTCCGGTCTTGTTCGTGAAAAAGAAAGACGGATCGTTCAGAATGTGCATAGATTACAAGGAGCTGAACAAACTGACCATCAAGAATCGGTATCCTTTACCGAGGATTGATGATCTGTTTGACCAACTGCAAGGAGTGCAATACTTCTCAAAGATTGACTTGCGGTCGGGATATCATCAGCTTAGAGTTCAAGACGAAGACATACCGAAGACGGCATTCCGAACAAGATACGGGCATTACGAATTCATGGTGATGCCTTTCGGACTGACAAATGCACCAGCGGTTTTCATGGATCTCATGAACCGAGTGTGCAAGCCGTATCTGGATCAGTTTGTCATTGTTTTTATTGATGACATCCTGATTTATTCTAAGACCAAAGCAGATCATGAACAACACCTTAGAAAAATCTTGGAGCTGTTGAAAGAGCAGAAACTTTATGCCAAGTTCTCTAAATGTGAATTCTGGCTAAGGAAAGTTCAATTTTTGGTCACGTAGTCAACAGCGAGGGAATATACGTTGATCCTGCCAAGATTGAAGCGATAAAGAATTGGGACACTCCGAAGACGCCAACGGAGATACGGTCTTTTCTGGGATTGACGGGTTATTATAGAAGGTTCATTTCGAGTTTTTCTAAAATAGCTTTGCCTCTCACTAAGTTAACTCAGAAAAGTGAACCGTTTGTCTGGGAGCAGAAACAAGAAGATTCTTTTCAGACATTGAAACAGAAATTGTGTGATGCTCCAATTCTATCCCTCCCAGAAGGATGTGATGACTTTGTTGTCTATTGTGATGCCTCCCATCAGGGACTTGGTTGCGTATTGATGCAACGGGAAAAAGTTATTGCTTATGCTTCAAGATAGTTAAAGATTCATGAGAAGAACTACACTACTCATGATCTTGAACTGGGAGCAGTAATCTTCGCATTGAAAATTTGGAGACATTACCTATATGGAACTAAATGTACCATATTCACTGATCACAAGAGTCTGCAGCACATCTTTGATCAGAAGGAACTCAACATGCGATGGCGTCGTTGGGTTGAACTTCTGTATGATTACGATTGTGTGATCAACTACCATCCGGGAAAGGCGAACGTTGTAGCAGATGCCTTGAGCCGGAAGGAACGGGTCAAACCCTTGCGCATCAAAGCAATGGGAATGACTGTGCAGACAAGGTTACGGGACAAGATAATTCAAGCACAACAGGAAGCATTTGATCGAGGAAATCTGAAGAAAGAACTTGATTGTGGAGCAGAGAAACACCTTGAAACTCAGCCTGATGGAATGATCTACTACCAGGATCGTATATGGATCCCGGCGGTAGACGAATTGAGAAGACTTATCTTCAATGAAGCACACAAGACTAAATACTATGTTCATCCAGGCTCTGATAAGATGTACCAAGACTTGCGTGGATTTTATTGGTGGCCGAGAATGAAGAAAGACATAGCCGAGTACGTCGGTCGATGTCTAACGTGTGCGAAGGTAAAGGCGGAACACCAGAGACCGTCTGGTTTACTGGAACAGCCTGAGATTCCACTCTGGAAGTGGGAACAAATAGCTATGGATTTCATTACCAAGCTACTCTGCACTTCCAGTGGTCATGATACGATTTGGGTGATCATTGACCGTTTGACAAAATCTGCTCATTTCTTGCCAATGCGTGAGAATTTCATGATGGATAAACTGGCAAGATTGTACATCAATGAGATAGTAGTACGCCACGGTGTGCCATTGTTTATTATTTCTGATCGAGACAGCAGATTCACATCAAGGTTCTGGCAATCACTACAGAAATCTCTAGGGACACAGTTAAATCTGAGTACAGCTTACCACCCACAAATGGATGGTCAAAGCGAACGTACAATTCAAACCCTGGAGGACATGTTAAGAACCTGTATTTTGGATTTCGGTGGGAATTGGGACTCTCATTTGCCACTGATCGAATTCTCCTAAAATAACAGCTACCACAGCAGTATCGGATGTGCACCATTCGAGGCTCTTTATGGCCGGAAATGTCAATCACCGATCTCCTGGACCGAAGTGGGAGATAACCGCATAACTGGTCCAGAGCTTATTCAGGAAGCCACTGATAAGATTGCTCAGATTCAAAGAAGACTACAAGCAACAAGGAGCAGACAAAAGAGCTACGCTGACAAACAGTGCAAGCCGTTGGAATTCCAAGTGGGAAACCGTGTAATGTTGAAGGTATCCTCATGGAAGGGTGTAGTACGTTTTGGAAAGAAAGGCAAATTGGCACCACAATATGTGGGACCGTTCGAAATCATCGAACGTGTGACACCCGGCAATTTCAGGTAAATTGCAACTCTTACATTCTTTATATTTCACATTCATACTTGTTGCATTACATTTAATTATGTTTAATTAGATGAGTGAACACAAACGACTACGAAACGAAAGTTCGAGGAACTATCGAATCGTACATTGCACACTGGTTTTGGAAACCAAGTGTGGCAAACACAAACACAAACACAATGGGATTGTGGAAATACATGTTGATTATGGTTAATCAAGCATGCAAACGATTCGTAGCACAAACACAAACTGCCAAAGATAATTCGAGGAATTATCGAAACACACACGAGTCTCACGAACGTTGGTGATCAAACTCATATGTTATTACATGATTATGTGCTAAACATGCATTAGATGCTTTGGATAAATGTTAGGAATCGGGTACGAGCGAAATCGAATCATCGAAATCGAAAAACATGTATATGGACCCGTCGCGGTATGCGATACCCCATTGGCGAATGGCTTCGCGATACGCGAAGCAGTAGCAAGGACTCTGAGTCCCGAATATCTCCGCGATACGCGAAAAACAAATTTGATCGGCCTTCGCGGTACGCGAAGGCCATGCAGATCTAAATTCTTATTTAAACCAACCCCAATTCATTTTCATTCGTCTCTTCACTCATTTCTCCGAACTTCCACTCAATCCCTCGACCAAAACCCACTGATATCAGTCTCCAATCCCCCTGGTAACATCCTTGTAGCTATTCTTTGCATTGGTGAACTATTTGGAGCTCTTGGAAGTTTGGAGAGGAGGCTAAAGAACTTGGATCGACCATCAACCACTGGTTCTTCATCATCAACCACTGTTTCCATTGAATCCTAGCTTCTAAGGTAGTTCCCTATATTTATCTTTGGTTAGATCGCACATGCAATGGGTGAAAACCCACATGCAACTCCATGTGACCATCGAGCACGAATTTGTTGGTGATTTTGTGTGTTATTGTTAAGGATTCACTGATTTGATAGTATTAGAATGTTAGATTAGAATTTTGTTGAGTTATCGGTTGATTTGATGATGTATTGGTACCCTTGCCATAAAAGGAAACTTTTATGTTGCAAGTCTTGGATTTGTGATGATCTAGACATGTTAGACATGTCTAGATGTTGTTAAATGTGTATTGGAGTGTTTAGAAACACATTGGGATACTTGATTTTGTCAAAAACATGGTTTTGTATAAACTTACTATAAAAGGAAACTTTTAAAAATCAAAAGAGGGCTTTTGATGTTTTTCAATGATTTGATGAACTTTGATCCTTGAAATATGTTTAGAAATGATTTCTAACGTATTTGGAAACCTTGATTTGTGAAAACGAGCTTTTGAACAAATGCTTACTATTTTAGGAAACTTTATTTGGGTAAAACGGCATAAATGGTGATTTATGCGCAAGCGACATGTTTTAAGAGTTTAAACGTGTTTTACAATCATATTAGGAGTATTAACTTTATGAAATGGGATTTCATAATCACACTTTCCTAAATTAGAAACTTTCTAAACATGGTAACTCGCGATTAGAGTCATAGGATGCATTTTGGTGTCTTATGTGCATTAAGGCACATAAACACAACAATTGTGTCACCAACGATTCGTCGAGTCTCACTAGACAACACGCATACTCAGTTGAGCACACCGACACTTGGAGTAGTATGGGATACAACACAACACAGAACACATACTCACACCTATATGATTATAGGTGTATACTACCAGGTGCTAGCTCTCGTAAGACGCGAACCCATATACACACTGGGACTGCTGTAACAGGTGAGTTCACGGCCCCTTTTTACATTTTCTACCTTTGGGGGAGAAAACATTGCATACAAACTACTTTTGAACAACACACAATTTTGGTTACTCTTGTACATGCAGATATCGTATATGCATATGTGTGGCATTCATCCACAAAACTGATAAGTCCTCATTAAACACACCTCGAACCGTTAATAGCGCGTTGCGCTTAGCGTGGTAATTCTGAATAGTACTATTTGGGCCTGACAAGCCCCACTGTTGCGAGCCGTATGGCCACCCCGACTGGAGGTCGGAACAGTGCAAAATTGACCAAACAACATTTGCCATATCTCGGATGGATATGGCGGGAGGCAGCATGTTAGCTTCGGTTGCGAACCCGCATATGATATAAAACATATTGACTAGCTATCAATTGATATTGCATTATATTGAAAAGTAGACCTACAACATTTACTTTAAGCATTTTGATGTTTACTGCTGATATAAAACATGTGCTCTCACCAACCTTTGTGTTGACTCTTTACTCGCATGTTTTCTCAGGTAACTAAGGCACGCGCACAAGGAATAGGATGCTAGGCTGGAGTCACATGCATCTGTTTAAGTGTCTTAGTCTATTAAACATTATTATCATTTGATCATGTTACTTATGTATTGTCAAACTACTTTAATCGCTTCCGCAACTATTGATACTCCTCATTTTGAAAAAAAAAATTGTTTTGAGTTAACGCTTCCGCTATCTATGAATGTTAATCTGTTTTGATAACCTACACTTACTTCCGCAACTCTGATTTTACAAACTGTTTTATCCAAATTATTGGATGTACGTATGAAACCAGACATATAGGTCTCGCATGTTGTGTGACCGGAGACTGCGATCCTGACAATCTATTGTTGCTCGCGCCCCAGAAGGGACGGGATTTCTCGGGGTGCGACAGATTGGTATCAGAGCCTCCGGTTATTGCGAATTAGGTTTGCATTTAGCGAACTTAGTCTATAACCACTAGTCTCCACACAACACTTAGTGATTAGTATTGGAATACTTGCACACATGACACATCTTTTATGCATTACGTTCATCACCGCTCGTGGCTACCCATGACGGGGATAGCCGAAAGCTTTATATATTCTTTACAGTACCTACCACACTCACTACAATAGTCATTAAGCAAACACTAACACTTATTCTCGCTATGAAGATCATGGCTGGAAGACGTGGAGGATGCAGGAATGCGGGCGGACGTGGAAACATCAACCTGACACAAGCTGAGTTGAACTCCCTCATCAACGAACGGGTTGAGGAGGTACTTGCTGCACCGAAAGCTTCCCGTAACCAAAACCCACTGAACCAAGGTGATGAATCTGTTCATACTCACCTTGCATCACAATCACTCGTTTCCAATTCAACATGTCTACCCGACACTTAACCCAACTCTACTCTTTGCATATCTCAGGAGCAAATCCTAACCCACCTCTCTGCATGTTCAAGATGTTCCTGGATTGCAAACCCCATTCATTCAGCGGCACTGAGGGAGCCCTTGGGCTATTACGCTGGATTGAGAAGGCGGAATCAGCTTTCGCTATGAGCAACTACAGGAACGATGACAGGGTCAAGTTCGCTGCAGGGACATTTGAGGGAGCTGCCCTCACTTGGTGGAATGCCAACGTCCAGAACCTAGGCCTTGATGCAGCCAACGCTCTGCCTTGGCATAATTTTAAACAAATGTTGAACCGCGAATACTGCCCTCGTGGTGAAGTGCAGAAACTTGAGACTGAGTTCTGGAACCACAAGATGATTGGTTCCGAGGTTGAGGCTTACACTGCCAAGTCTTATGAGCTGGCAAACCTATGCCCGTAAATGGCAAACCCATCTTTCAAACACATAGAGAAGTACATTGAGGGACTACCACCTCAAATTCAGGGCATGGTACTTTCTGCTGACCCCATCACCATGCAACAAACTGTGCGACTAGCCCACAAGCTCACTGACTCGGATGTTGCACAAGGACTCTTACCACCTCGTGGTGCTGTGACCACAACCAACGACAAGAACAAACGCAAATGGGATGACACCCTGAGCAAGACTTCCACTCTCCAACCACCACCACAACAGCGCAGGTTTGGATCGACCCAAGCTTATTCCCCACCCATCCCAACCACTCAAAACCAAGGGGGCTATGCAGGAAAACAACCCAAATGCCACAAGTGCAACTTCCATCAAGCACAGGGTCAGTGTGGCCGTTTCCAATGCCAGCGCTGCGGAAAGGGGGGACATGCAGCCAAAGACTGCAGGGGTGAGCTAATGAAAAAGACCCCACAGCCACAACAACAACTTGAAGCACCAAAGGGTTGCTTCGAATGTGGAAAACCAGGGCATTTCAAGAAGGACTGCCCACACCTGAAAAACAACAACCAACAGAACAACAATGGGAACAATGGCACAAGGGGACGAGCCTTCGTGATTGGGGCCAAGGAGGCCAGAAGGGACCCCAACCTTGCAACCGGTACGTATCTCTTGAACGATAATTATGCTTCTGTATTGTTTGATACTGGAGCTGAGAAAAGCTTTATATCTAAGGATTTTAGTGAGATACTTTCCATTACCCCAACGCCCTTAGAAATTGAGTATACAGTAGAGCTAGCTGATGGTAAATTAATTGTGACTAAGCACATTCTGAAAGAATGCACTTTAGAGCTAGCAGGCCATAAATTTAAGATTGACCTCATGCCAGTTACACTAGGCAGTTTTAATGTCGTAGTGGGCATGGATTGGTTGTCTGAAAACCAGGCTGAGATCATTTACCAAGACAAGGTTGTGCGCATACCTCTCCCTAGCGGAGAAACCCTAGACATCAAGGGCGAAAGGAGTGACACTCCTCTGAACATCATCTCGTGCATGAAAGCTCACAAATGCTTACGAAAGGGATACACAGCCATTCTGGCGCTTATCACCGACAAGACTGAAGAGGAGAAGAAAATAGAAGACATCTCAGTCGTATGCGACTATCCCGACGTATTCCCTGAGGATCTACCAGGACTACCACCACCTCGACAAGTGGAGTTCCGCATAGACCTTGTGCCGGGAGCAGCACCTATTGCACGAGCACCATATCGACTTGCACCTTCGGAGATGCAGGAACTGTCCAATCAACTGCAAGAGCTGTTGGACAAAGGTTTCATTAAACCAAGCTTCTCACCCTAGGGAGCTCCTGTCTTATTTGTAAAGAAGAAGGATGGCACTTTCCGTATGTGCATTGACTAGTGGGAATTGAACAAAGTGACAATAAAGAACCGTTACCCCTTACCCCGTATTGACGATTTGTTCGATCAACTACAAGGATCGAGTTATTATTCTAAGATCGATCTGCGATCGGGGTACCATCAGTTGAGGATTCAGGAGGAAGATATCCCCAAGACTGCTTTTCGCACTCGGTATGGCCATTATGAGTTTTTGGTTATGTCGTTTGGGCTAACAAACGCACCCGCATTATTCATGGATCTCATGAATAGAGTATGCAAACCATACCTCGACAAGTTCATCATTGTCTTCATTGATGATATTCTCATCTACTCCAAAACCCGGGAGGAACACAAAGAGCATCTTCAATTGGCTCTTGAACTGCTACGAAAAGAGAAACTGTACGCTAAACTCTCAAAGTGTGACTTCTGGATTTGAGAAGTCCAATTCTTAGGTCATGATGTCAATGAACAAGGGATTCATGTTGATAAATCTAAGATAGAGGCGATCAAGAACTGGGAAGCACCGAAAACCCCGACTGAGGTGCGACAATTCCTAGGCTTGGCAGGCTATTATCGACGATTTATTGAAGGATTTTCAAAGATAGCACAACCCCTTACAGCCCTAACCCACAAAGACAAGAAATATCTCTGGACTGACAAACAAGAAGCTGCATTCCAACTTCTAGAGCAGAAACTCTGTAATGCACCTATCCTATCTCTTCCTGATGGAACGGACGATTTTGTTGTATATTGCGATGCCTCGATACAACGGCTCGGCTGCGTGCTGATGCAGCGAGAAAAGGTGATCGCATATGCTTTTCGACAACTGAAAGTCCACGAGAAGAATTACACCACCCACAACTTGGAACTTGGAGCCGTGATATTTACACTCAAAATCTGGAGACACTACCTGTACGGTACGAAGTGTACGATATACACTGATCACAAGAGTCTCCAACACATATTCGAGCAGAAGGAACTGAACATGCGACAGGGTCGCTGGCTCGAACTCCTAAACGACTATGAGTGTGCTATCAAGTATCACCTAGGGAAGGCCAATGTAGTGGACGGTGCCCTAAGTCAGAACAACACATCGAAACCCAAGAGGGTACGAGCCTTACAGCTCACCATCCGTCCTAACCTCCCTGAGCAGTTACGTAATACCCAGGTGGAGACACTTAAGCCTGAAAACTTAGTAGCCGAATCACTGAGGGGAATGGAACAACACCTTAAAGTAAAAGCCGATGGTTTACAATACTTCATGGAACGCGTCTGGGTTCCACGTCATGTAAACCTACGAGACCTTGTGATGGACGAGGCTCACAAATCTCGGTACTCCATTCACCCTGGATCTGATAAGATGTATCACGATCTGAAGGTGCTTTACTGGTGGCCACACATGAAAGCCGACATCGCCACCTACGTAGGCAAATGCTTGACATGTACGAAAGTCAAGATCGAGTACCAGAAACCATCTGGGCTTCTCACACAACCTGAGATCCCCATGTGGAAATGGGAACAAATATCCATGGATTTCATCACCAAATTACCCTGTACTCCTAGTGGATGTGACACTATCTGGGTAATTGTGGACCGACTGACTAAGTCAACACATTTCCTTGCGATCAAGGAAAATGACAAAATGGAAAAGCTAGCCAGAATCTATGTCAAGGAAGTAGTCTCACGACATGGAGTGCCAATCTCCATCATTTCTGATCGAGACGCCAGATTCACTTCTAACTTCTGGAAATCATTGCAAAAATCGCTTGGTACGCGGTTGGATATGAGTACAGCATACCACCTACAAACCGATGGCTAGAGCGAACGCACGATACAAACCCTTGAAGATATGCTACGAGCATGCGTAGTGGATTTTGGAAATAGTTGGGAAACTCACCTGCCGTTGGTGGAGTTTTCCTACAACGACAGTTACCATATAAGCATCAAAGCAGCGCCTTTTGAGGCACTTTATGGCAGGAAATGCCAATCACCCATCTGCTGGGCGGAAGTGGGAGACAGTCAGCTCACTGGCCCGGAACTTGTACACGAAACTACGGAGAAAATCGTGCAAATCAGAAACCGCATGGCAGCAGCTCGAGATCGTCAAAAGAGCTATGCCGACAAACGCCGGAAACCTCTGGAATTTCAGGTAGGAGATAAAGTCCTTCTGAAAGTTTCGCCATGGAAAGGCGTCATTCGTTTAGGTAAACGAGGCAAACTCAACCCACGGTATATTGGACCTTTCGAGATCCTGAAAAGGATTGGTCCGGTGGCATACCAACTCAACTTACCAGCCGAACTCGACGAAGTTCACAACGTATTTCATGTCTCGAATCTGAAGAAATGTTTATCAGATGAGACACTTGTAGTTCCACTGGATGAGATCCAGGTGGATGAACAACTACGGTTCGTGGAAGAGCCGGTAGAGATCATGGACCGTGAGGTCAAACAACTCAAACAAAGTAAGATCCCGATTGTCAAGGTCCGATGGAACTTGAAACGCGGACCTGAATTCACGTGGGAACGTGAAGATCAGATGATGCGCAAATATCCCTATCTTTTCAAGCAGACAACGTCGAATGTCGACAACAACAAACAAATTTCGGGACGAAATTCCTTTCAACAAGGGGATGATGTGACAACCAGAAAATTTTGTTTCTCAAACACCGTTGCTTCTCAAACACTACCAACAACAACCAAATTTCGGGACAAAATTTCTTTCAATAAGGGGATGATGTGACACCCGGCAATTTCAGGTAAATTGCAACTCTTACATTCTTTATATTTCACATTCATACTTGTTGCATTTCATTTAATTATGTTTAATTAGATGAGTGAACACAAACGACTATGAAACGATAGTTCGAGGAACTATCGAATCGTACATTGCACATTGGTTTTGGAAACCAAGTGTGGCAAACACAAACACAAACACAATGGGATTGTGGAAATACATGTTGATTATGGTTAATCAAGCATGCAAACGATTCGTAGCACGAACACAAAACACACACGAGTCTCACGAACGTTGGTGATCAAACTTATATGCTATTACATGATTATGTGCAAAACATGCATTAAATGCTTTGGATAAATGTTGGGAATCGGGTACGAGCGAAATCGAATCATCGAAATCGAAAAACATGTATATGGACCCGTCGCGGTACGCGATACCCCTTTGGCTAATGGCTTCGCGATACGCGAAGCAGTAGCGAGGACTCTGAATCCCGAATATCTCAGCGATACGCGAAAAACAAATTTGATTGGCCTTCGCGGTACGCGAAGGCCATGCAGATCTAAATTCTTATTTAAACCAACCCCAATTCATTTTCATTCGTCTCTTCACTCATTTCTCTGAACTTCCACTCAATCCCTCGACCAAAACCCACTGATATCAGTCTCCAATCCCCCTGGTAACATCCTTGTAGCTATTCTTTGCATTGGTGAACTATTTGCAGCTCTTGGAAGTTTGGAGAGGAGGCTAAAGAACTTGGATCGACCATCAACCACTGGTTCTTCATCATCAATCACTGTTTCCATTGAATCCTAGCTTCTAAGGTAGTTCCCTATATTTATCTTTGGTTAGATCGCACATGTAATGGGTGAAAACCCACATGCAACTCCATGTGACCATCAAGCACGAATTTGTTGGTGATTTTGTGTGTTATTGTTATGGATTCACTGATTTGATAGTATTAGAATGTTAGATTTGAATTTTGTTGAGTTATCGGTTGATTTGATGATGTATTGGTACCCTTGCCATAAAAGGAAACTTTTATGTTGCAAGTCTTGGATTTGTGATGATCTAGACATGTTAGACATGTCTAGATGTTGTTAAATGTGTATTGGAGTGTTTAGAAACACATTGGGATATTTGATTTTGTCAAAAACATGGTTTTGAATAAACTTACTATAAAAGGAAACTTTTAAAAATCAAAAGAGGGTTTTTGATGTTTTTCAATGATTTGATGAACTTTGATCCTTGAAATATGTTTAGAAACGATTTCTAACATATTTGGAAACCTTGATTTGTGAAAACGAGCTTTTGAACAAATGCTTACTATTTTACGAAACTTTATTTGGGTAAAACGGCATAAATGATTATTTATGCGCAAGCGACATGTTTTAAGAGTTTAAACGTGTTTTACAATCATATTAGGAGTATTAACTTTATGAAATGGGATTTCATAATCACACTTTCCTAAATTAGAAACTTTCTAAAAATGGTAACACGCGATTAGAGTCATAGGATGCATTTTGGTGTCTTATGTGCATTAAGGCACATAAACACAACAATTGTGTCACCAACGATTCGTCGAGTCTCACTAGACAACACGCACACTCAGTTGAGCACACCGACACTTGGAGTTGTATGGGATACAACACAACACAGAACACATACTCACACCTATATGGTTATAGGTGTATACTAGCAGGTGCTAGCTCTCGTAAGACGCAAACCCACATACACACTGGGACTGCTGTAACAGGTGAGTTCACAGCCCCTTTTTACATTTTCTACCGTTGGGGGAGAAACATTGCATACAAACTACTTTTGAACAACACACACTTTTGGTTACTCTTGTACATGCAAATATCGTATATGCATATGTGTGGCATTCATCCACAAAACTGATAAGTCCTCATTAAACACACCTCAAACCATTAATAACGCGTTGCGCTTAGGTCGGAACAGTGCAAAATTGACCAAACAACATTTGCCATATCTCGAATGGATATGGCGGGAGGCAGCATGTTAGCTTCGGTTGCGAACCCGCATATGATATAAAACATATTGACTAGCTATCAATTGATATTGCATTGTATTGAAAAGTAGACCTACAACATTTACTTTAAGCATTTTGATTTTTACTGCTGATATAAAACCTGTGCTCTCACCAACCTTTGTGTTGACTCTTTACTCGCATGTTTTCTCAGGTAACTAAGGCACGCGCACAAGGAATAGGATGCTAGGCTGGAGTCACATGCATCTGTTTAAGTGTCTTAGTCTATTAAACATTATTATCATTTGATCGTGTTACTTATGTATTGTCAAACTACTTTAATCACTTCCGCAACTATTGATACTCATCATTTTGAAAAAAAAAAAAAAAAAAAAAAAAAAAAAACTGTTTTGAGTTAACGCTTCCGCTATCTATGAATGTTAATCTGTTTTGATAACCTACACTTACTTCCGTAACTCTGATTTTACAAACTGTTTTATCCAAATTATTGGATGTACGTATGAAACCAGACATATAGGTCTCGCATGTTGTGTGACCGGAGACTGCGATCCAGACAATCTGTTGTTGCTCGCGCCCCAGAAGGGACGGGATTTATCGGGGTGCGACAGAACGTATTGGTCCCGTAGCGTATCGACTGAGATTACCAGATGAGCTCAGTGGTGTTCATGACGTGTTTCATGTCTCGAACTTAAAGAAATGCCTTGCTGACGAGTCGCTCGTCATTCCGATCAAAGAAATTCAAGTGGACGAACAGTTACACTTCATTGAGGAACCTTTGGAGATTATGGATCGCAAGGTTAAACAACTAAGGCGAAGCCGTATTCCAATCGTTAAGGTTCGATGGAATTCAAGGCGCGGACCCGAGTTTACTTGGGAACGTGAAGATCACATGAAGTCAAAGTATCCCCAGCTGTTTGAAGAGGAAGCTGCACCCGATAACAACTCTTAAATTTCGGGACGAAATTTCTTTAACAAGGGGAGACTGTAACATCAGTGCTGGAACCGTACCGGAACAGTGATCTTAAACAGTAACATAAACAATAAACAGGTAAGAACCATATACATTTCAGTGCATTTCCTATTCATATCATTTATCATTATCATTTTGTGTTATCAAGCAACAAGTTCAGAAACATTTAACAGAAACAAAATTCAGAACGATGGTTCTTGAGTCAGATAATTATCTGGCAACACAGAACTATTATGTGATTATTGTTAGGAGTTATTATGTATAAACGTATGTGAGGCTTTATAGAACAAAACAGAACGGATGTTGTTATGTGAATGCTAAATTGACGGGTTATTCGTATAGGTGACGATCTGTACGAATATATCTGTAAGTTTCACGTTCTGAATGATATCCAATAATTAGAAAACAATATTGAAAAGTATAGTTATCGGCGTGTTCGTACGGGTGACGATTCGAACGAATACGCGCGACGACCGTACGATTCGATTTAAACAGTTAATTAAATATTCTAAAATTTTAAAATAAACAAAAGATAATTAGTTAATTTATTAGGAATCACAACTTAGATTAATTTGATAAATTCTATTTTATAATTCGTGTCGTTTCGTTAACGGGAAACCAATATTTTACGCGAAACCGAGTCAAACCGAACCAACCAGGTATTGGAGGATCATTAATGTGGTCATAAATGACCACACCAACCTCCACCATTCCCCTTCTTTCTCTCAATCTCGTTTTCTCCTCTCTCTCTCTAAAAGTCCATTTTTCCTCCTTCTCTCTAAAATTTCTTGGCGATTTCTGGTTGGATTCGAGCATAGTTGGTGTCAAAACGCTCCTCTCGTTGTGTAGATCAAGGAAGTACAAGAAATCTGAAATTTTATCCGTGGACTTTGAGGTAAATCTTCATTTTATTTCGGCTTTAGTGGTTATCACGAACCCTTTTATATTTTTGTAGTTTTAACCACATTGAACACTTAGAAACACTTAAATAAACACTTATAAATGATTAGGAAGTTGTAGGAACTGATTTGTAACAGAGTGGGGTAGAAACATGAAGAAGAAAGTACAGGTTCGTGGCCAAATGCGATCAGGCGAACCTGCTGTAGGTAGCCGAACCTTCCTTCTCGTGGCTGAACCTTGGTCCAGCGAATCTATTTGCCTGGCCGAATCTGGGTTTAGCCGAACCTACTGATAGCCGAACCCTGATCTCTGCCAACCGAACCTGTACGCTCTGAGCAACGAACCTGCACACCTGCAACGAACCTGTTGTTGCTCACCTACCAGGCAGCCGAACCCTAGGGCCGAACCCTAGGTGAACGAACCTCTGATCGACGAACCTTCTCTATAGCCGAACCTACAGGTGACACGAACCTAGGATTGACGAACCTTGACCAACGAACCAATTGGGCCGGACCTAAGTCAGACGAACCTATGCTATCACGAACCTACTCATGGCCGAACCTTTGTTGAGCGAACCTCAAAGGTTCGCCGAACCTGATGTGCTGACCAAACTGTAGAGGTTCGCCGAACCTATGCTCATATTCCAATAGGTTCGCTGCCCCAATGGTGGTTGAACCTAAAGTATTAGCTAATCAAGGAAATTCAGCACCTAGGGCTGTTGAAATTAATCATAAGAACAAGGAAATGAATATATGAGTACTAAAAGATTAGAATGAACTAAGGAACATGCATTAGTGGATGCTAGAGCTTAAGGTGTTAGTGTTAATTGCAACATTTACATCTAACACTTAGAAATTTCATACGAATATATATAACTAAATTGGGCACTCTAAGCTAAGTTATATGCACGGACGAACAAAGGACTATGGGAAACAAAGATCAAGTAATGGGTTAACGTTAATTGAATGGGATTAACCTAAGCCTAACTTGTTGAACATAGATTCTTAAAGTAAACTACAAGTTTTCATTTAAATCATCTTTCAATTAAATAAAATGATTTCTAACTTAATAATGTAAAAAATAAAGTGTTAAAGGTTTGAATTAATAAACTTGGGATGTGAACAACGCGAACCATACATCATTAAGGTGAAATGGTCATTGTTTATGGAATTGGGATTTTTGATTTGGTAATAAGTTAGAATAAGATAGATAGAATCATAGAAACACCTTAGTAGCATAGGGCACTTAGTTGCACACACCGAGACCAAGCCTTAGATACAATTACTAATACGCGTACTTATAGTATTCGAATTCTTTTAAAACGACTCAGGAACTGAAGAAACCTAAGCTACAGAACGAGCGCGCATTTTGTGATAGATCGAGTACATAGCAACACAGGTGAGTTCATTGCCCCTTTTATAAACATTTTTATTTTAAAACGAGGGGCTAAGAAGCATGCGTAAACTGTTTATTTAAATTGTTTACTTAAATGCTTTTAAATTCTATACGTTTTACATGTATGATTGATATCCTAGATCATGTCAAGGTAAATTTTATACAGGTTTTTACTAAGGTTATCTACTTATACTTTAAGTGGATAATTGGGTTAAACGAAACATTTCAACGAATCAAACGAAACTATTTTGACGAATCAAGTGTGGGATTTCAACGAATCAAATGAAACTATTTTGACGAATCAAGTGTGGGATTTCAACGAATCAAACGAAACTATTTTGATGAATCAAGTGTGGGATTTCAACGAATCAAATGAAACTATTTTGACAAATCAAGTGCGTGAGTTCAACGAATCAAACGAATCAATAAATCATTTTCAAAGGGAAAGTCTGGGAAATATCAAAGATAACATATGCCAACGAAACAATACGAAACAAGGGACGAATCAAGTACGAAACAAGAAACCCTACATTTCAAGAAGTCCTAGCTAGACCGTTTGATTTGTAGGTCATATGTTTGATGATATTTACAGAATTCCCTAACTACTAAGAACCTTGATTGATAGACTAGTCCACTCGAGTTGACCAAGGCCCAATCATTAGGACTTAGATTTTATTAAATGTTTATTTATTTATTTAATTAAGCAATTATAACTGTTTCTACAAATACTGTGGTTGATCATTATTGGGATGAACTTAAGGAATCAACATAGATTCCAAATTGTTGTATTTACAGGAACAAAGAACTGAAGAATCATTTGGTTAATGGTAGGGGTAAAATGCTTAATTTTCATTAACAACAATGTCCCATGTGGATTAGTATGTGGTGGGACGGCGTCTGGGCGGGTTGTAGGCTCGACTCAGGGTATGCCTTATATATAAGCATACCGATCCGGATGATACATGTGATGTTAATGAGATTAAGGTTGTTACTCGAGGGTTTAACAAAGGTTTTAGGTGTACATTTGAATCATTGTGAATGGAAGTGTGTGTTAGGTAATAATGCTTAATTATCATTAACAACAGTGTCATATACATTAATAGTATGTGGTGGGACGGCGTCTGGGCGGGTTGTAGGCACGACTCAGGGGTATGCCCTATATATAAGCATACCGATGTGGATATTACATGTGATGTTAATAAGGTTAGGGTCTTTACCGAAAGAGGTTTACAAATCATTTTCAACTACTAAACTATATGAACTCACCAACCATGTGTTGACTTTATTTTTGCATGACTTCTCAGGTGACGAACAGGTCAGTTAAGAAGCTTATGATTTTGGACTAGGACTTCAGATAGAAGACTGAGTATTTTGGACCTGCATATTTTTGAAACATCACTATTCAATTATTTTGTATATCTTGTGCAGTTACAAGATAGATATTTGATGATGTTTATGATAGATTTACATTGTTAAATTTTGAACGATACGGATGTAATTTAACTTTGTAATTCTATCCTATTTAGAATTTATCATTTATATCATGTGCAATGTAAACAATCTGATCACTTCGATTATCACTCACGATATCGCGCCCCGAGAACCTTCCGCCCGACGGGGACTTCGATCCAACCCCGCCGGCTTGGGGTGTGACACGCATCCTCGAAAGACGTGTTGCGTTTCAATCAGTTTGTCGTCGGCTAACTCTACGGTATACTTAAATTCTAGTGGTGTTGGGGTAATATCAAGCAATTTACTAAACTCGCTAGATATAAAACTCCTATCGGCATCGGTATCAAATAATATGCTAGCATAGACATTATTTAAAAGGAACGTACCAGTTACGATATTCAGGTCATCCTTGGCTTCCCCTGAGGCTATCACGAAGGCTCGAACCTTAGCTGCTCCACCCCCAGTTTTCTTGAGTTGCGGGCAATCCCTCCGCATGTGTCCCGGTTTACCACATTTGTAACACCCCTTGAGAGTGTTCTGATTGTTGTTTTTCAGGTTGTGGTTGGGGTTGTTGTTGTTGTTCGGAAACTTAGATCTGCAGTCCTTGGCTATGTGGCCATGTCGTCCACACTTCAGACAACGGTATCGCTCGTATTATCCAAAGTGATGATATGAACACTGGTTGCACAAGGGATATTTTCCCTGATATACACCCTTTCCCTTGTCGTCAGGTTGGGTGGCAGTAAAGGCTCTGGCTAGCGCAGATCTTTGTTGTTGTTGATGAGGGGGGGTGAGACTAGTGATAGCTGGGTTCCCACTTACGCTTGTGGCTTTCCTGAGGTTTCAGATGTTCACCTCTTTTGGTTAGCTTGCCTTGTGCTACCGCTTGATCAGTCAGTTTGTGTGCCAGTCGGATCGTGGGTTGGATCTGGGTTGGGTCAGAAGCTGTGACCATGCTTTGGATTTGCTTGGCAGTGCACTGATGAACTGCTCGATCTTTTTATACTCCAAGGTCACCATTCCCGGGAACAGTTTACACAGTTCGTGGAACCGTGTGTAGTATTGCTCGATTTCTGAGCCCACCATCTTGTGAACCCAGAATTCCTCCTCCAGTTTCTTGATTTCGTTCCTTGGGCAGTACTCTTCTTGCAGCATTCTGGTGAAGTCTACCCAGGTCATAGAGTTAGCACCGTCCAAACCCAGTGTTTGGACATGGGTATTCCACCATGTGAGGGCCGGTCCCTCAAGAGTACCGGTCGCATACTTGATTTGGTTTTCATCAGCACATTCGCACATTGCGAAAACGGATTCGGCCTTTTCTATCCAATGAAGCATTCCTACAGCTCCTTCTGTTCCTTTGAAGGTATGAGGATGGCAGTTCAGAAAGGTATTAAATGAGTACCCCTTGTTGTTGCTCCCATGCGATCCTGCTCATCAGTAACCAATGTCGCGTGTTAGTAATCGTGTTAGCTACACTATGTTAGTCATGTTAAGCGAGTGTTAGTACCATTTTTGGTTCCACTAGTTTCGCTGTGTTGACGACTTGCCTCATACTCGGCAATCGCCTTGTTCACCCTGCGATCAACCATCATCTTGATGGTTGCCGCACCAATCTGTCTCTTTGGGGCACGTGTGTGGGTTCCTCGTCCGACCATTTTGTTGGTTCTATACGAAGGAATAGAGTGTTAGTCATCATGTGTTATAGTGTTAGCCAAAAGTTATGTTAGATGTCATGTTAGCAGGCAACCATAGTCATGATCAGGATACAAAGTAAATAAAAACAAAACATCTTTTCATTAATGAAGATTTTGAGGTACAATGATTTTCAAAATGTAGTACTACGACTAAGTTCATATGAGCACATCCCGCTCATCTAGGCATACAAAAAGTAAAGTACTGAAATGAAAAGTCAAACTAATGTGATGCAACCGTGGAGTGTGAATCTCCACTATCCGCAGGACCGCCGTCCTGGTCCTCCTTAGGATCTTCATCAAGATCCTCATCAAAATCGCCCTCCTCGAGGTCCTCGACCTCGAACTGGGGTCCCTGGTCCTGCTCCTGCTCAGGCTCCACAATCAGCTGCTCGGCCCAAGCATTCTGGAGTATTGCTTGGTTCTCCTCGTTGGCAACCTCCACCGCAGCCAGTCGCTCACCTTGGTCCCCGACCACTATAGCGACTTCCCTTGCCGCTCTTCCAACTTCGCTGTCAGGTTCCAGAGTGTCGCGATCTCGTCCACCACCTGCTCCTGCAGATGGTCTAGCTGTCCTCGGAGATGCAGATTCTCCACTCGGAGAGCTCTGATCTCCTCATCCCGCTCATGTGCCCTACGGGCCTCCCGAGCTGTCCGTGCAACATGGGCCGCGAAGGTAATCGATGTGCTCGGTCATCATCCGTCCGTAATCTCTGGAGAGGTACTCTCTCCTCGACAATCCAGTCCCACACAATGTGAGGGTACCAAGTCCATGACATGGCGCGCTTTGCTATGCGCGCCCGCTCAGCCATCTCTGTATCAACTAAAGCCACAATGTTTCGTACCCCCTGATGGTCCTCTTCCGTCAGCTCGTACCCGTGCTCCGCGGGGCGTTTCCCCGGATCTCTCCTATCATCATTGTGGTCAGCCATCCTGTAAGTCTCAAATTAGTAAGTAACATATAATGGCAATAATAAAAATACATCAATGCGCAAATTCTAAGTGTAGTGTCTAGTGTTGAGCAATGGCTATAGTCTAAGTTTATTACATGCAAACCTAGTTCTCTATAACCAATGGCTCTGATACCAGTCTGTCACACCCCAATTTCCACGTGTGGTGTCAGTCCACTTAGGTGTGACGTGGCCAGAATCAGAGCTCATGGTCATATAGAAAAACTCTATACGCGTTTTCAAAATACAAGGTTTGACATAATACAACCAAATAATTTATAGATAAGCAGCGGAAATAAAATAAACTTGATTATGCAGCGGAAATATAAGTTGTTTAAATTGCAACGGAATAAACATTGTCAGACACTACATAGATTTAGTACAAAACATAAATAAATTTTGTTTTCAAAAGACACAACAGAATGCATGCGGATCCTAATGCTCGTCCCTTATGTGCATCCTGATTTCCAAACGCAGCTGGTTACCTGAGAATACAAGTTTAAGAAAAAGTGTCAACACAATGGTTGGTGAGTTCACAGGTTTTGATAAACATATATAGTATGAAAACATGTGTCATGTTGTTTATCATAATGTTAGTCTCAAGCCCTAGGCTCCAAGTGTCAGTGCGTCACTACCGAACTAGACTTGTTTGTCCTTGCCTACCCTATGTCTCGTAATAACATAGCAAGTTAGGTCAAAGTTTCACGTGTCCTGACCTCCAGTCAGTGTTCTGCCACGTGGGGTTAGTCACACCCAAACGGATCCATTCAAACCTACCTCGTTGTTCGTACATTAACGGTAAGACTTTGTGAGGGCTTGTTACGATTACAACACTTAATGTTTGTCTAATAAACCAGCATACACATAAATATTTTGTATAGCAGTAACGTTTGACTCGATTCAACAAGTATTCTCCCCCTATTTGAAAAGCTTGTGAAAGAGTTAAAGAGGGGCCGTAAACTCACCTTAGAAGTGATCGATAAATCGAATGCGTAAGCTCCTGCTCGAGAAGTGTGTCAGTCACCGGCTACCTATATCGTATACCATACGTGAGTTCGTGTAAGTGACCGTGCCCGTGTTCGTGTTAGTGCTTTTGTTTGTGCTCAACAACCCTCGGTTGTTCATGTTTGTCCATATCGGTCCACATTGACCGTGTTTGACCAAGTTTGACTGTGTCAAGTCAACGACTCGTTGGTGAACCGTGTGTCGGTTGTGAATCGTGTAACATTCGTGTTAGTGCTCGTCGTGTGCAAAACGCGCAAGCCGCGTTCATAGACAACTTACTATATATAGTAAGTTTCCATTTATGCAAAGTTTCATAACACGTATCGTTTTTAAAGTTCTAGCATGCTCGTTAGTCCTACGTGTTTATGTTAACACATAACACATATTCATAAGTAATCAAATAAGCACGTAAGCCGTTTTTACACATTAAAGTTTCCTTAAAAGGAAAGTTTCTAAATATAGCAAGATTATCATCGAAAACCATCTATCTTAGCATGCGATAATCATATCAAGTCATATTAAGTCATCTAGCAAGCATATAACACCCATAACATCCATAAATCGATATTTCTAAAATAAAGTTACTAAAAATAGTAACTATGACCATTTTGCCAAATGATCATCCTAAGCACATCTAATCCATTTTTATATCACATAACATCATAATATGCCATTCTATATCATCTAAACATGTCAAGCTAGTTCAAATCATCAACTATCAACATTTCGACTATAAAAGTTACTAAAAATAGTAACTAGGCTCAAAATGACCCAAATCAATTCTAAATTGATTTCTTGCACATATTATCATCATATTATAACCCAAATAGAAATTTCATACACATGCATGTTCATATTTCATCCCATATCATCCAAATGTAACTAAAAAGTTACTATAAATAGAGAGTTCATCAAAATCCTCATCTTTAACCATTTTAACAAGATCTAATCATACAATAACCTTCTAACATCATCCATAAACACTTGTGAATATCCAAGATCATACAAATAGGTATAGATCATACATGCATGGCATTATATCATCATCTTGTATGTAAATCATGTCCTATAACAACATACATCATCATGGATTGTCATAAACCATCCTTTAACCTATCTAGATCATCAAATATCATGTAAACATCATCAAACCCATATTCATATATCACAAATTTCGTGCATGTGAAGCTCATGCACTTGCATGTGTGTTTGTGAGCTTGCATGTGTGTTAGTGTGTGTTTTTAAGCTACTTGAGTGGTAGAACTACCTTCTAATGCTTCGAAATCTCTGAGATGATTATTCTACAGCCTTTAGTTCTTCTGGACAGCAGGGTTTGAGTAGCAACAAGGTGGTGATGGTGGTCTCCAAGCTCGAATGTCGATGTTAAGCTTCAACATTCAAGTATTGAGCATCAATTTGGCCTTCAATGGCTTCCAAGAGATGAATCAGAGGTTGAAGATGGCTGTAGGGGGTGATTATGTCGAGTAGCAGAGGTCTGGAGTTCGAAATGGTGGTTATAGGGTGGTTAGATATGATAACATCTTGGTTTTATAAAGATTTGTCATCTGACATCCTTCACGTACCCCCGAGAGTCTCCCAGATACTCTCTGCGTATCGTGATGGATTTCGGGATTCAAATTCCCCCGCATTCCTTCGCGTACTGCCATGGCGTTCCTTGGGGTCCTTCGCGACGGGTCCTAGAAGAGCCCAATAGGCCCAATTTCATTGGTTTGATCCGTTCTTCGCAGTTTGCATGCTTACGGACTATCGTTCGGCCTCGTTTGAACTTCAAAGTCCAATGTTTGAGCGTTTCGTGAGGTTTCTAGTGTTTTGTTACACGATGTGCTAAACGTTCACCAATGTTCGTGTTTTCTTAGACACGTGTGTGCGTGTTGCGAAAATTCACCGAATTATGGTGTTTGTGTCAGTGTTCGTACCGTCATGCCACGTGTCACACTAAATTAAACTAATTGTAGTGCCACGTGTTCAAATATCATTTAAATAAACATTTAAATAAAATAGAAGCTGACCTGGAATTTACGGGGTGTCACACACGGTCATCCCATGATATCCCAAATCGGCATACAGTTATTAATAGGCATATCATATGTTTAGAAAAACTTCATAATGATATCCCGATGTTTGTAAAACAAGAAAAGGGGTTGTACGAAACTCACCTGAATTGTTGTAAAAACAATAAGTAGTATTCAACATACGAAGTTGTTGTTCTTGAGTTCGATTTCTGCAATTCATTAGATTTTTTGTAAGTTATTGATGATCTATTTAGTTTATCAAGAAAATCCTGGACATTCATTGTCAATTATTTAATAAACCAGACTATAGAGCTAATCTTGAGCTGCGTGCATGTTCGGAATTTATTCGATATGAGTATTATCTTGTTTGTGTGGTTACACTTATTGATTTTGATCTTTTATAGGGTTTGCATTGAAAATTGATAGTCGGTTGATTTTCGTAGCGAAACTGGAATCTTAATCAGCTTCTAGATTGAAATCTGGTTGCCAAATTATAAAACTGATTTTTAAAATGAGTTCGAAATGCGAAATCAATCAAGAATAGGTTTTAATATTAAAAATCAATAAAAAACTAAATTCCGAGTTACAATCGGAATTTAATCAGCTCCTAAATCGATTATCGGGTTGCCGGATTGCG
This sequence comes from Mikania micrantha, assembly GCA_009363875.1. Taxonomy (NCBI): domain Eukaryota; kingdom Viridiplantae; phylum Streptophyta; class Magnoliopsida; order Asterales; family Asteraceae; genus Mikania; species Mikania micrantha. The sequence continues at coordinate 21,392,430 of CM018685.1, forward strand.
AAACAGGTTGCAAAACTAAATCGGAGCACGAAATCGATCAAAAATAGGTTTTTATATTAAAAACTGATAAGAAACTGAATTTCGGGTCACAATCGGAATTTAATCATCTCCTAAATCGATTATTGGGTTACTGGATTGACCTATCACGAAACTGAGTCCGGGACGCGAAATCGTTTAAAAATAGGTTATTTACATCGAAATCAGATAGCCTGATTGCGAATTGAATAATGACATGGAGTTCAGTAAGCGAAAATAAGAAAATTAGGTTTTGCCCGGAATATTCCGTTGGTGATGATTTTTCTCTGGAATTTGGTCGGATTCAGCGACGGTCCGGTGACCAACGGTGGCTGGCAGTGGTGGCTCGGTGGTGGTTCGATGGTTGTGGCTCAGTGGCTCGAGGCCTAGTAGGCAGGTCTGGCCTTGACTTGAGCCGGCCTTGCATGACTGAGTAAGTTGGTTGTGAGCATGCCATGTGCGGACCACAGGGCTGCATGGTTGGGGCCACGGGGCCAAGTGCTCATGCCACGTTGAGGTCGCGGGGCCAAACTCTCGTGTCGCGCTGGGTCGCGGGGCCTCGCCCATGTGCCACACTAGGTTGCTGCGCCCATTCAGCGTGCCAAAAAATGTTTTTGTGTGCCAAAATCCATTTATTTATACTTTTACCGGTAAAGAAAAATCTCGATTTGGACAACTTTGAAAAATCCGGTTTTTGGACAATTTTATACTTTCCATGGGTTTTTCAATTCTATTGATTTCCAAACTTCAAACAGCATTCAAACATGTTTGTTTATACTACTATATAAAGCTATGAAACAAACAGTTGGGTTTAGAACTTATTGATTCAAGATTGGAGTTGAAAACACACCAAAATCAAGCTTTTAAGGTTGATTTCTTGGATTCACTTGTTCTTGCCCTTGATTCTCAGCATAGGATTGTTTGGAAATGATGTTAAAAGTGCTCTGGAGTTTTAGGAAAATAGTTGATGCCTTTGGTCAAATTTGGAGAGTTTAAGGAAACGAAGGGGAAAATGTTGACCTAGAAAGTCAACAACTAGATCTTTTTGTTTTGAATAGCTTCTCAAGCAAACTTTTGAAATATTTTGGCATAAATATCTTTTATTTACCAGATTAAAGAAGTTCTAATGTGAAAAGGTTTAGGGCTTTATTTGGTTTAGCTATTTTCGCGATCGCTTGTTCGGCTTTTACGCACGTAACTTTGGGAATTGCTACATTTGATCAACCATCATCATTATACTCCCAATTACATCCCATTAGGAATAAAATATAACTAGGAATTTCGGGTTGTTAAGAATTTTCCAATTACACGTGCCGAATTGTCTTTTCGCAAAATTTGCGATTTGACTTGCCAAAACCTATGGATTTCCCAATTGGGCTTTGTTATTGATATTCATTGCTTTAATTTGTTGTATAAGTCATATTAACTTGGTATTCACTTTTGAATTTGGTTGGTCATTGAATCCTCACTGTTTCGATACTGTTATCACAATTTAGCGTAATTCGGTAATTTCCCAATTGTGTTCCTTCTTGCAAATTTCCTTTCATACATACATTGTTTCACATCTATATACATATTCGTCCATAATTACACTAATGTAGTAATTAATTCAAGAATTTAGGAAATTACTTTGTGACAAGGAACATGAATGTCACACTACTCACATAATAGTTACTACCTTTCATTATATAGCCTTAAATTCACCTTATATTTTTTACCAACAAAGGCCCGAACACACCGGAACAATTTTCAACTTGAAAACATTAACACAGTCATGTCACTCAAAAAGAAAACCTACAAGACCATGTGTAGTGATCACACATCTATCATTTCATGTAGGCGTCACATAGGCGCCACATTGTCAGACCCCCACCACTCGTCACCTGTTGATGATGTCACTGATCACACTGAGAAGGTTGCGGAAGCATATTGTGATGTATCAGAGATGAGGTGCAACTTACTTGATCCGGTATCACAACACACGGATTAATTTAAAGACATTACATTACCAACACAAAGTTATTACAAGCCAACAGTTATAGTTTACAACCTAAACACACTATACAAACTGAGTTATTTAATTACAAGTGCCTGAACGTGAAATCTCACCAATCGCCATTGTCTACCTGCAAAAATGTTTGAGTTTGAAAAGTCAGCACAAAGCTGGTGAGTTTGTAATGATTAATTTACGCAATATGATATGATATGCAAGTTCTTGATACACAGTTCCAAAGATAACCATGGGACCCATATCTAGTTCCTTTCGGACGAAATGTTCTGTTTTACGAAGATACTACCCGTCAGTAAATATATTAGTGCCTCTTGTCTTAATGTCTATCACTAATATTAAGAGGATAATGGAAACAGGTAACAAACATTTACACCAAGGGGAGTTGCAAGCTCCCAGCAAATGGGTTGTCAGCCAATAGTAGTATCATTGTTTCCTGCTCGACCCCACATGGGTTCACTAGATACAGCTCAAGAGATGAGGAATTTTTCGATACAGTGATAGAGAGCTACAGGCAAAATCCCATGAAATCTTACAAGTTCACCACGAGTTCACATGAAATCACACAGATAACAGTGATACATATCATATGTCCAAGAAAAGGTTTATAGTAATACCCCAATGATTGTAAAACATTAAAAAGAAAAGGGTTGTACAAAACTCACCTGAGATCTCAAAGTTAGCAGAATAACGTACAGACTGGTAGTTATGGTTTAATTCTGTATTAGTTAATTTTAATAAGTTATTTGTGTTTTAAATTACTATTTAGATCTTTCTAAACGTTCAATGTCAAAGACATTGTAAATAAAGTCATCAAACTAATATTAAGTCTTTAATTAGTTACTTTAGTTGAATATCATACAATGTATGATAACGTGGGAAACTCACCTGAGATCTCAAAGTTAGCAGAATAACGTACAGACTGGTAGTTATGGTTTAATTCTGCATTAGTTAATGTTGATTTCCACCATCCAAATCTTGATTCTAAAGCTACAAGATCATCCAGAACAAGCTGAGGATCGATTTCCACAATCCATAAAGAAAAGGAGTTGTACGAAACTCACCTAAGATCTCAAAGTTAGCAGAATAACGTAAAGACTGGTAGTTATGGTTTAATTCCGCATTAGTTAATGTTTAATGAGTTATTTATGTTTTAACTTACTGATTAGATATTTCTAAACGTTCAATGTCAAAGACATTGTAATTAAAGTCATCAAACTGATATTAAGTCTTTAATTAGTTACTTTAATTGAATATCATACAATGTATGATAATGTGGGAACCTACAATGATTTAGGTACCTAATACAAGGTTGATGACTCATTAGCTTAATCAGGATATTTTCAGATTAACCCAATATATATTGTTGCTGATTATATTACTGAAACATTTTCTAGATGGATTTCTGGCTTAGGAGTAGTCAATCCTTGTTATTGATCACCCAGATATCATGAAACATAAGAATGTGATATTAGAATAGGTTTAATAACCATGTTCAATGTACTAATCTGACTGTTATCATAAACATCAGATCATTATTCCAATGATTATCTTAATGCGTGTCATTAGTTTGAAACACCTGGATTTAACCTATCATTTCAAGGAATGATCAAGACAATCAAAATCATTGTTACAATCAAATGGTTTAAACCATTCTAATCTAAGATATAGTTTCATGATAACCGGGCATTATAATGAATCAAAACAAGAATTTAACCGTTAACATACCAAGTTCTTCATTTGTAACCATTCCTAGCCATCATCTAGGATATAATCAACAATCATAACTATTGCATTACGTTCAAAAACAAGATCTAATCTAACCATTATCAAACTAGTAGGATAAAACAAATCGTTACCCGATCGGACGGATTTTTGGTTGTAACAAGACGATCCGGTGACGTAGAATCAATCCTCAGCTTGTTCTGGATGAGTGATCGATTGGAGTACACAATAATTTCATGTCATTTTTGTATTATTTTTTTTGCTCCTCTAAGTCCACAAATTTTTGTAATGACTCGTGTCTTTGTAGTCGGTTGAAGACAAATCTTGTGGTCCTTTCCTTTATTGTTTCGATCGGGCGGACGTTGAGGAGACGTTGGGGGCATGTCCATCTCGACTTCCTCATCCGACTCGTTTAAGTAAAAGAAGCATCTACCAGTGGAGTCAGATTGAGAGGTCATGGATTTGCCGGACGATGACATCTTCGTCCGTTTCAAAGCTTGTAACTTTGGGACGGGATGCTATTTTTTGACTTTCTCATAACTTGCCATGCCGTGAATGAGAATATGACTCGTTTTCTCTAGCATAGGTTATCAACGCCTCGTTCATGACCATTTCGTCATTCGCACAACCTTTCCGGTTGTTGTGGTGTTGGATCCATATTCCGTTAAATTCACGACTTTAACGTTGTAAGTCACGCCATTTTCCGGAAATCATGCCGTTCGTCCGGTAGGAGTCACGACCCATTGCTGAAAAAAACTGAGCTCTAACACATTTCCAAATTTACGTGCTCGTTTGGTTATTATCAACGAATGGATCTTCAGAAACATCGATGTAGGCATGAGCTAGTGGCACCTCCTCAACTTCCGTCCATCGAATGATTGTCGGTTTCGTTGTTTTTTGGGCACATCCTTTCTTATATGCCTTCGTCGTGATGTAGCCGGTTGGGGTCGGGTTGTGTTTCCGGAACCATCTCAACGTTGGGTTCGGCTTGGGTATCGGAAACGTTTTCGAAAATGGGTGATGATTGGTTGAAAAACGGTTGTTGTGGGTACCAATTTGCAAATGTTATAACCAGGTATGGGTTGTTTGTATTGGCTTGAGGACAAAAAGAATTCATAAACGGGTTAAAAAACGGATTGTTTGGTTGTTTGGATCCATAGTGTGTAGAAGATTTTTGTGTAGATTTGAGAGTTGAAATTTTTGGAAAGCTAGAAAATATTTGGAGAGTAATTATTATTTTTGTTGTGGGTTAAATTGGTTTATATAGGTAAAAAAATTGAATTTTTTTTCAAAGGACTGTATTACTGTTGTAAAAGTTTTTTTTACAAGCTTGCAACGTTCACCCGTGATCCCTCTCACGCCACAGCCCCTCACGCCCGTGTGTAGTGGGGAGAGGACGCCAAGAAGACGTGACCGGCCCTCTCATGCCTTAGTCACCTATCACTACACCTGATCTAACTGAAAAAACTTCATGGTTTAACCTGAAACAAATTTTGTTCCAAGTAAAGCTCTGACGCATGATCTTTGTAAAAAAAAATCTTAAAACTACTGTTTTACCGATTGTTCTTATTCACCTTACATACAAGGTATTAATTATCATGCCAGAGACTATATAAAACACAAATATTCTCGACTATTAACTCCCTTTAAAAGCCCCCCATATCCTATCTTCTAGTTCACTAATTTTAGTAACCATGAAAACAAACGTGACGGAGCCACCCACAAGAATGCACATCAAGAGCCACCGGAATCATATGCTCCATCACAACCACCACCACCGCCAATATAACCACCGACATCACATCCTCCCTGAAACCACCCTCCTGTTGGTGTTAATTGCCATTGTTATCTTCATCTCCATCCTAGCAATCTCGTTTATTGTAGCATTTCTTCGTCGAATGAAATCTCGAAATACAAATGGAAACAACATTGGCAACAAAAGTTGCATGTTCAATGCTCATAGCATCATCACATTCAATGGTACCCCAGGTAATTAAAATTACAAATCAACTAAACTCCATCTGTCTCTAAAGATCAGCGAAACATATATAAGATGGAGGGTTCAAATCCTACCAGAGTGTGATTAGATTAATTATATTTTATTTATAAATGAAAAATAGAAATAAAATTTAATAAAATTTTTTGATGGACATATTATTATTATTATTTAGTAGATATGAAGAGATCAGGATGTAAATATGGAGGAAGCCTGGCAACAGCAACATATAAAGGGGTACAAGTGTTCACGTATAAAGAGCTGCAATCGGCTACCGATGGTTTCAACCCGAGTAACCTGGTGGCTAAGAGTGCTTTCGGTAATGTCTACCGTGGGATGCTCCGTGATGGTACGCTTTCCGCCATTAAAATGCTTCACAGAGAAGGCAAGCAAGGAGAGCGGGCGTTTCGTTTAGAGGTAACTGGTTGAGTAAACTACTTTTATTTTCGAAGTCAATTCCCAATTTGTCCATTTGACCCAAAAAATGACTAAAATTCCAAATGGTTTCTATTGGCTTAAATCATGGGCGTCCCGCCCGTAATCAGATCCAACTATGGACGGCCCGCCCATAACCGCCTATGTTGAAATATATTATTACAGGCGGGACGCCCATAGTTGGATCCAATTACGGGCGGGACGCCCATAGTTTAAGCCAATACAAACGATTTGGACATTTTGGTCCTTTTTTAGTTCAAAGTAGACAAATTTGGAATTTACTCTTATTTTCGCCCATCATATATGTTTTGGTCTTTTTTGTTATCTTAATACAAAAGTTCAATTATTTCATTATTTTTGTTCTTTTTTTTATATAGTTTTCATTTTATTACTAACTAGGTAAAATCTCGTGTATTACACTTGTTGAAAACTTAAAATGTTATGTAATTTTTAAGAAAACTTGTTTTGAAAAAAATGTTTTTTAAGAAAACTTTTTTTTACATGAGTTTTATTTTTCTTAAAACGACAAATTTAAAATAATACTTTTTTTTTCTAAAAAAATTGATTTTTAAGAAATTTTCATATTTTGTAAACTTTTTTTAAGTGTGTTTTTTAATAAAAAAGATTTCATTTTTAATTTATTAAAACTATTTTTTAATATGAAAAAGGTATATAAAGTCATTAAATTTAAAACTCTTTAATAAATTAAATATATAATTATAATTATCGTTTAATACAAAAGAAAATGATTGAAAATATTAAAATATGACATGTGGAAATAATTCTTTCAAAAATGACATGTTGCAATAATGGTCTAATAAATTGATACGTTGCAAAAAAAAATACTTATTTATTATAATAGTAAGATTTAATTAGGTAATCTAATTTTATTATCAATGATTTCTTGTCCTAGTAGTAAAATGGAGGTATCTGAGAAGTGATAGGAGACCCAGGTGCTAGGTTCGATTCTTGATCCCACCCGGTTTTACCGGCCTTCCACGGTCGTGTCTTTGGGCGGGTGATTGAGTCGGGTTTTCCTCGAGAATTGGTGGCTGGTGGGCTAGGAGCTCCGTCCGTCTGGACTAGTGACCAGCTTGGGCATCCTTTAGCCATTAGGAACCGCGTACGGAGTACACAACAGTTGATTGGTTGGCCGTTAAAAAATAATTCGTAAAAAAATTTGTTATTTTTAAAGGTGTTTGTGTCAATATGGTTTATCTACAAGATATAAATGTAAGAATATAAGTTTTATGCATATAGATAAATAAACAAAAAAATACCTTAACCTTTTTTTTATTAGCAGAGATTTTAAAAAGATGAGGAGTAGTCAATTTTAATTAACTAAAAAAAATTTTTTTTTTTGGTTTTATCTAAATTTTAAAAACTTGTTAACAATGAGTACGCGTCCTGTTATGAGCTCAAGCAAAACGACACCATAGCAATAGATATATGATTTAGTTGTTAGCATTCCTGTCGAAGCGTACCTAACATTCTCAAAAATTTAAAAATAAATGTAAGCCACTTTTGCCATTTTTACAAATACCATCAAATTGATCAAATCCAGGTTATATTTTTGTCTAGAGTTGATGTTATATAGATATGGCAAATATAAAGAGGAAAAGAAAACCATTTAAAAATTACAAACGTGTGAGGATATATCACATGAGATAGAGATAAAATATAAATGTGTGAAATAAAAAAAATAAGAAAAAAAATAATAACTTGCAGAATTACGGCACGTTATATTATTAAATACCGATACACATGATATCGTTTGATTGTTTTAGCGTTTTAAACTATGACGTGACAATGCCATTTTCTGGTTGTAACATGTTAATTGTGTTAAATGGTAATAGAAGTTTGTTGCATCAAAGTGTCAAACTAATTAAGATAAAAATTAAATGCAGGTGGATTTATTAAGTCGTTTGCATTGTCCATACTTCGTGGATCTTCTTGGATACTGCGCTGATAACCAACAAAAGCTTCTTGTATTTGAATACATGCCAAATGGTACTCTTCATGATCGACTCCACCCTTGTGATAGTCGATCTCAAGTATTGAATTGGGGTACCCGATTGAGAATCGCGCTTGATTGCGCACGAGCCCTCGAGTTCCTCCATGAGCATACAACCCCATCGGTCATACATCGCGATTTCAAATCTATGAACATCTTGTTGAACGAAAATTTACGAGGAAAAGTGTGTGATTTTGGGTTGGCCAAGATCGGATCAGACAAGCTCAATGGCATGATTTCAACCCGCGTTTTGGGAACTACCGGATATTTGGCACCCGAGTGAGTCATATATTTTTTTATAGATAATGGAATAACATACGGTCAAGTGGCCTACCCAATATTTGGGTATGGGTTCGACCGACCTCATGAACTTTTGATTTTTAATGTTATATACATAATTCGATCTCGACCGTCCTCCAAGAAATTTTGTCTACAATCCCCATGAAAATTTGGCGAATTATATAAAGCCTAATTTAAAATCAAAGGCAAAAATAATAAAATAATACTCAAATAGCTCAATATGCATTACCTGTGATGAAACACAATTAGTAATTAATAGTTTAACTAAATACCTAATCAGTCATAGCCCTCTTAAAAAAGTAATAAGACTTAATTTGTATATTGAGTGATTGATTTTGAAGTTCATAATTCGTGTTAGGATATCTCTTAAAAAAATAGAGCAATGACTAAGTTGATTTGCATATAATTAGTATATTTAGGTTATATAATCAAAAGAAAATTTAAACATTCACCTTCTTTTGATCTTAAATTTATTGATTAAAGTAATTCTTTTGAATAATGTCGAAAGAAAAACCAATTTTATTATATCAACCTAATCAATAATATGATAATTTGACATTATTATGTTATGTATATATGCTTTAATTTAGTTTTATCATTTTTTTGGTGATCCAACTCGACCCCATTCGATCGGTCAAGAAAATTAAATATTTAACGAAAAATAATTATCCGAAAAAATTCCCGACCCTCATAAAAAAATTTTCTAGGTCCACCACTTTGTTCAACCCATTGAGTTACGGGTCAAAATGGGTAAATTCAAAATTTGTATTTTTTTTTAATGGCTTTCTTTTTCTCTTTATTTTTTCCATATCTATATAACATCAACTCTAGGAAAAAAATATATAACCTGGATTTGATCAATCTGATGGTATTTGTAAAAATGACAAAGTGGCTTACATTTATTTTAAAATTTTTTGATAATGTTAGGTACGCTTCGACAGGAAAGCTTACAACTAAATCAGATATTTATAGCTATGGTGTCGTTTTGCTTGAGCTCTTAACAGGACGTGTACCAATTGACACTAACCGCCCACCCGGAGAGCATGTCCTTGTCTCGTGGGTATGTCGTATGTATATTCATTTTTTATTTTTATTTTTTATTTGCACCCATCCTTCCACGTCTCTGATTATTTTATGTGGCTTAAACTCGGTTTCTTGCAGGCTCTTCCAAGATTAACGAATAGAACTGCAGTTGTGGAGATGGTTGATCCGAATCTGCATGGTCAATTTTCAAGAAAGGATCTAATTCAGGTTAGTTTGGATTACTCATGCATTGTAACCAACTTTTTTTTAGTAAAATATGCATTGCTTTTTTCCCACGTCAAAATAATATATCCAAGAAATTAAAACCAATCAGATTGCTGCTACCATATACTATTATACACTTTTATGTAAAAGAATATTGTTGTAAAGTTACCTAGTTTTAGATTATTTTTGAGTAATTTTCTTATTATGGATTTAAGTTTTAGAATATTCTTTACCATATAATTATAGGGGTGTTTAATGGTTCACTTTATGCTTTAAACGGTTTTGCAAAATTTTTTAGCCCGACTAAAAACTGAGCTTAATTGTATTGGGAATAACCAAATAAACTAGTTAAAAGCTAAATAAACCGATCAAATAATTATATATTATTAATAAAAATAATAATTATATATCTAAATTCAGTTTAATAGGTTAACCAAATAAACTGAAATAAAAAAATTAGAATCGATAACCTAACCAAAAATCGAATTCGATCGGTTTTCGGTTACGCATACGGTTTGGTTTTCGATTTTAAAAAAATTTAGTTTTTTTGAAAACCCCTAGAATCATGTACTTTTGACTTATGTTTTGAGTTCACAGCGTATTTTTAAGAAATTATAGGGTTAACTTGTTAGCCGGATTAAACCACTCGGTACATCACGATATAACCAGTTAAACCATTTCTGAACCCAATCTTGTATAATTTAGAAACAAGTTTTTAAACAATTGTATTTTCCCATGTATAAAACATATAACTTGTTTCATCTTCAATGTCAAACGGGGTCACTTTCATATTTGCTTCATTTGACCCATTAAACACAAATCCACAAATTTCGAGTGAATGTTTAAAGTGATCAAATCAAAGTCTTTCTTATTGCAGGTGGCTGCTATTGCAGCAATGTGTGTGCAAACTGCACCTGATTATCGGCCTTTGATGACCGATGTTGTGCACTCGTTGATTCCTATAGTGCACAACATCTCTTTTGGGTGCTCAACGAGTTCATTTCGGTTTAGTAAACGAATAAGCCCAAGATCCTAGAGGTTATTTGGATGTTCATTTGTATGATTGTTCATATATTCAGTTAAAATTAGTAGATATAATGAGGAAAGAAGATGATCATGGCTCTATTGCATGCATCTCTCAGTTATAATCACTGCATGATCATTCGACTACCAAGTTGAAAACGCCGTATATACATACTCGCAAAAGAATCGAATGTGTATACACGCCAAAGGCATTCAACTTGTTACTAATCTTTTGTTGGAAATCAGACCCAAAGATTGAACACAAAGCAAACGAGCCCCTTCTATTGATTAGAAAACACACAAACAAATAAACCATACCCAGTATTCCATATTTTACTAAATTAAACCTTAGTATACTCAAATACTTCTCTCAGTTATAATTTGATACTAACTGTATCTCTACTAATTAAATCAAACTAAATAATTCCAAACATTCAAACTATTAATCTACCTACTCAAATAAAGGAGTATATTTAGCAGACACGTGTCACACTTGGTGAAATCGGAAATTTGTTTCGTCACTTCTAGGGCCGGCTCAACTTTTTGGTGGCCCAAAACAGAGTGAAAAATTGTGATTTTTTACTGTATATAAAAACTCCCGTCTTTTATCCGAGCTTATGACACAAAAAAATATAGATAATCATAAAGGAGAAAGCTACAAAAAACATTAATCAGAAACAAAATATGTAAATTAATTACAAATATTAAAACAAATTTTTTTACACAAATAAGAATTCATTACAACAAAAAGCCCCAAAAACAAATGTGAGACTAGCTCATTTGGTAGAAACATTGTCTCTTATAAAGAAGGTTTGGGTTCAAATCCAAGCAAAGAGAGGAATCATGAACTCTGAATCATCAACAAGTGTACCTGGAAGCTCTCGGTTCGCTTATCTTTTGTTCTTTAGTCGAAACCATCATATCACAATCAAAGGTTAGGTTTTAATACCTCTTTCTACTCGTCTCATGATTACGAAACAAAGCCCTATGGTTATATACACCGTCTATCAAAGGGATTTAGGGAGCCATGTGTGGCTTATGTTAAATCTATTTTGAATGGATCCCGTCCATGTTCTAGGATCTAGTCCAGCCGGTAAATGCTCTCGGGTTCCATGTCTATCAAGAAACTACGAAAGACTCAGTTCATTAGGTCCATGAAAACATCCGAGGCATTAAAAATTCATAGTGACCAAATCGAGTACGAAAAGCTGACTTAGAAACATCTGAATCTTTAATCTTCATCTGATGATATCCCGATCTCAGTTCGATCTTAGAAAAACACTTTGCGCCCTGAAGTTGATCTAATAGATCGTCAATACAAGGCAAAGGATAACGATTACGGATAGTGATTTTATTCAACTCTCGATAATCAATGTAGAGTCTCATCGAGCCGTCTTTCTTCTTCACGAATAGTATAGGCGAGCCCCAAGGCGACACACTTGGATTAATAAATCCAAGATCTAATAACTCATGTAATTGCTCCTTAGGATCTAGAGATGCCACACGGTAGGGTGCGTTAGAAATTGGTTTAGCACCAGGAATAAGATTAATAGTAAACTCCACCTCACAATCTGGTGGTAGTCTAGGTAACTCCTTTGGAAAGACATCAGGAAATTCACGAACGATCGGGTAATCAGAGATATTAGGCTCATTAGAAGTTGTAGCTTTCACTAAAGCTAAAACTCCCACACAACAATGCGATAAGCACTTCTGTGCCTTCATAGCAGAGATGATTTTCAAAGATTTTCGAGGTCGAGTCCCTTGATAGATGAGTTCAGGACTATGAGGATCTCCAAATAAAACACGTCAAGTTTGGCATTCAATTGTAACATGATGTCGAGATAGCCAATCCATGCTAAGAATACAACAAAATCACCCATTTGGATGAGAAATAGGTTTGCATTACGAACAGCGGGCTCAATTTGGATCGGACAATATTCATAAACATATGATATATTAGTGGAATCTCCTAATGGTGCAGTAATGGTCAAAGTAGGTTCTAAAACAGTAGGTGCTAACAGTAGGTATTTGGCAAACATAAGTGAAACGACTTAATGTGTGGCACGAGTATCAAGCAAGACATAAATATCACGTTTACATAATCGAAGTATGCCAGAAACAGTACCTGGTGAATCAGCTGCCTTATTAGCCGTTAATGCAAAAACACGTCCTCCTCTAGCAGGTTTAGCAACATTCTTTCTTGTGTCAGCTCATGCCAAACGACATACCCCCTTGTGTAGTTTCTCGCAAGTAGTATAAGGAGGAATAGCATCCCGATTATGCTGAGTCTGTTGTTGATTCAATGGCTGGGCTCGAATGGGTACGGTTACCATTTGTTTAGAAGCATGCTTATGGTTATGGTTTCGGTTCTTCCATGGTCGAGATTGATTATTGGTGTTACGGTCGAATCATTGTTGGCGATCTCGTGGGGGTGAGGATTAATTCCTTCCCGATTGTGAAGAAGACTGATCTCGATCGTTTCCCCTATACTGCTTTCAATTTTAATCAGATCTCTTATTCCTGTCCTTTTGATCATTGTGCAGATTTTTCACCGCATCAACAACTTCATTAATGTCTCGAAACTGAATATTTAGAATAAACTTTCTATCTCTGTTAAAAACTCCCCATTTAAAATCTTCCACTTGCTTCTCATTCGAACCTATAGTTGTACCCAGAAAGCTTACTAATCGTGTGAATCTGGTCTTGTATTATGTTATATGTTTCTCATTACCTTGCCTGATAGGAGCATATTCCCTAAGATACTCATTGTGATCCTCAGCAGTGAAATGTTGCCTATAAAACAACTCTCTAAATTCCTCTAAAAGAAGTGTAACTGCATACTAATCTCCTACTCTAGCCAGCTTTAAGGTATTCCACCATCCCAGTGCATCATCTTCCAAATTGTAGGTTGCTAAGTCTAAATGTGAAGACATTATCCACGCCTAGCACCTCAAATAACTTTTCAATGTGAGCAATCCAATTTTGAGCCTCAAATGGAGTAGCAGCCATACTAAATGATTTTGGCCTTTGTTTCAGGAACGCTCAAGCCAAACATGAATTCCAGTAGGAGATGCACCTACACCAGCTCCACCTTGATTAGGAACGACTCCCACAACAACTCCACCATGATTAGGAACAGCTCCCCCACCAGCTCTACCTTAATTAGGTCCATTATCACCATTAGCATGTTGTTGCATTTGTTGAATGACAGTTTGAAAGGTTTGATTCATTAAGCTAGATTGGATTCTATAAATAGCAGTGTTAATAGCATTGGCAACTAGAGTTTGTAACTGTGCGTTGTCTGAGGTGTTGGTCTCATTGTGTCTGTTCACACGTCTCTTAGGAGGCATCTAAAATTAATATATATGTGTGACTAAAGAATAACAATTTAAGTGAAAGATGACATCCTAACCCAACGTCTATCCATTACCTCACAAGTTTTGTTATTAAGGTTAAAGTTTTCAACAAGAAAGAGCCTGGCTCTGTTACCACAACTGTAGCACCCCAACCCAACGAATGCTGACATGTTACTATTACAGATATCAAATTAAACACCGTTATTTTAAATCAAAAATTTTCCATAGATAACATTCAAAGTAACTAAAAAAGAACAAAATGTCACACCCCGGGCCGGCGGGGTTGGATCGGAGTCCCCGTCGGGCGGAAGGTTCCCGGGGCGCAATATCGTATGTGATAATCGTGATGATCAGATTGTTTACATAGCATCAACATTGAGAATAACTAAAGCATAATGTAGCATAAATCTAAAGTTTACAAAGTTAAGATACAAATGTCAACATAATATGTGTTTCCTCAAAATACTAGGTCTTCTATCTGGCATCCTAGTATGAAATCCTGAACTTTAGCTTAATCCTGTGCATCACCTGAGAAAGCATGTAAGAAAACAAAGTCAACACAATGGTTGGTGAGTTCATGTAGTTTTAGTATGTGAAATATAGCTTTTGTTTATTGATCCAAAGTTTCCAAGTCTATATTGTTTGTATGCATTAGCTTCAATATGAGTTTAACAAGCATCGTGTTTAGAAGTTTATGATAATCCCCCAAAAGCATTCTAGTATCCCCCTAGGTAACCACCCTAATCTCATTAACACCACTTGTATCATCCAACTCGGTATGCTTATATATAGGGCATACCCCTGGGTCAAGCCTACGACCCGCCCAGACGACGTCCCACCACATACTAAGTCGCATAGGACATTGCTGTTAATGATAATTAAGCGTCTTACCTACCCCCTCTTTCGTTTCCCCCAGTATAGTTTAAGCATTTTGTTTGTAAGTTTACCCATAGCATCCGTGAGTTTAGCTTGATAGTTACCGGTATGGATAGCTGAATGCCCGAAGGAATCCAGTATCATTCCAGACCAGCCCCAGGTATAATTAGCAACTCAGAGGGAGATAGAGGATTTCCAGGTCGACACAAAGTCAACTAAGGATCACCAATATCGTCCTAGTTACTAATCACCCAGGTAAATAGTTGTGGGAAACACTGCATGGCAAGCACTGAGAGGCCATCAGTGCATTTCCTCGATTGAGACCATGAAGGACACCCTATGGCAAGCACTGAGAGACCATAGTAGATGCCTTCTAGTCCCGACTGTGAAGAACACATGAAGGCAAGCACTGAGAGACCAACTATTGTTCTTACAGTCCCGACTAGGAAGAACACCTGAAGGCAAGCACTGAGAGACCAACTATTGTTCTTCCATAGCCAATAGTTTTAGCATACAAAGAGTCCAGCATTTACGTAACTTGTGCACAAGAACTAGCTTTACAACCGGTAAGGCAAGCACTGAGAGGCCAAACCGTTGTTTGAGCATGGCAATCACATAGCATTCAAGAGCATATAGTATTCATAGATTCAAGTATTCACTGTGTATGTATGTATGTATGTATGTATTTAGCATCCCCATAGCCTTATAGTATCATTAGCAATTAGAGTTTACATTAGTCTTTAGCATAAAAACCCATAGCATTAACAAGTAGTATAATCTCATAGCATTAGTATTAAGCATAGCCCGTAGTGTTAGTTCATAGCATAAACCCGTAGTATTAGCATTTAGTTTAACCAATAGTCTTAGTATTTAGCATAACTAATAGTATTAGCTTGTAGCGTGATTTCATAGAATTAGCATCCACAATAGCATCATCAATTAGTAAATACCCTTAGCACTTGGTATTATCACATAGTTTTAGTATTAACAAGTAGCTTATGCCTTTAGCACTTGGCATAATCAAATAGCTTTGAGTTTGAATAGTATATTATGCCTTTAGCACTTGGCATAATCAAATAGCTTTGAGTTTGAATAGTATATTATGCCTTTAGCACTTGGCATAATCAAATAGCTTTGAGTTTGAATAGTGTATTATGCCTTTAGCACTTGGCATAATCAAATAGCATTTAGTTTAAATAGTATATTATGCCTTTAGCACTTGGCATAATCAAATAGCATTTAGTTTAAATAGGGTCTTATGCCTTTAGCACTTGGCATATTCAAATAGCATTTAGATTGAATTGTGTCTTATGCCCTTAGCACTTGGCATAATCAATTTGTATAAAAGCATTTGTTAAATTTAAAACATTTGTTTTAAAATGTATAACATGCTTCTCAGTCCCGAGTTAAAACCAAAATAGTTTGAAAAGGGACAATGAACTCACCTGGTGGTTGTGGTAGTTGACTTAGTCTCAAACAAGAATGCACGCGCTCTTTGTTGTGTGTTATTGTAGTATTCACGATCCTGTATTGATTCCACGTTGTTTACATCGTGTTAGTATTAGTTTATAAGGTTTTGTATATTTGTGTGTAGGTGCTAGCCCTAAAGTTGGCTAACCCGCGTAAGACTTGGTCATGATCCCCACTAGGCCCCGTACATGTGTTTTAAATCATTATCATTATGAGTTGTTATCTTATGGATTTGAACTTGATTCATTCTTGAAGTCTGCACACCTTGTCATGAGCTATTAGCCCTTTGTCCTGATAAAAGACTTAGTGATTATTTCAAATCCCAAATTGTTGTTCTTGCATATTTGAACATTTATTGTATCATAATGAATTAATTAGACGCGCATTCCTTTGAAAAATATTGATCCCAATGTGGCCTAGAATGGGGTGTGGATCAAACCATGAGGCCAAGTAAGTCTTTTGGGCCTCCGTATAACAAGTTGGGCCCTGGGCCCAAACCTATGGGCCTTGGACTAGTCTTGAATGATTGGAAGTTGTTGGACCTATTTGAACTGTGTGGGCCAATGAAATAGGCTGTGGAAAGACAAGGGCCCGACCAAGTGTTACAAGGCCTAGGTCAACCAATGGCTTTGTGGGCCTCCCTTGGGCCGCGAAGGAATTGTTTGGGCTAGATGTGGGCCCCGGCAAAAATTGATGGGCCTGAAGTTGAGATGGGTTGTAGGAATCCTAATTGGGCCAGAATTAAGTTATTGGCCAAGTCTTTTATACATTGGCCCCAAAAGTTAGGAATTGTGCCTTAAAAGTAGGCCTTGGGTCAATTTTTGTGGGCCTCGGGCTAAATTTGCTGGGCCTAACAGATTTCATCATGAGCCTTCATAAAAGCAGCCCTGGGGCCAAACTGGGCCTCGTTCAGTTGGGCCGAAATCAAAGATGGGCCAAGGATTTAGGCTGTTGAGTCTAAACAGTGGGCCAGGGTCAGTTGGGCCTGTTAAGTAGGCTGTTGGGCCTGCTTAATGTTTTTGATTTTCTGGTTTGGGCTAGCAAGGAGTCGATGGGCCGAATAAAAGTTTGTTGGGCCAAATAGTAACCATGTTGGGCCTGGGCAGTATCCATGGGGCCTGTTGTATATCCTTGGGTTGAATGGTTTTCTGTCTTAGGTTTCTTGGCCGACTAAGCTCCCTTGAACTCTCGACCAACTGAAATACTTGGACTAATGGCTCTCATGGTCGACTAGGGTTAGCTATGGTTGAATGAGATGGTTGATCCACGAATGATCTAGTCGAATGAATAGGGACGAATGGGGTGAGTATAAGTTCGGTCGAATGAAGGATCTCCGAATGAAAGGGTGTGTTGGCCGAAGGTGTAGGGTTGGCTGGCGAATAGAGGAGGCTTGAATGAAAGCAGCGAATGAAGGTTTGACTGGCGAATAGATGGTGCCGAATGGGGCCATTCGACCATGGCCTTAGGCCATTCGACCTGCTGGGTCCAACCCCTTCGGCCATTCGGTCATGGAATGCAGCCACCATGTTCCGAACCCCAACACTCGACCCACATGTTTGCTCAAGTTTCTAAGGTAGGAAATGTAGTTATTCTCAGGTTTAGAAAGAGTTTAAGCCGGCTAGAGTCAAGATCAAGACATAAGGGTGAAAACCCTAATTTTCGTGGTTTTTCTTAGCTTCATACCTCCGATTTCAGTGGGTTTAACCTCCGATCTGTTGTACTTTCAAATAGAGGGTGATGAGATCTTCGTTTAGGTCCAAGAATGAGGCGATTTGGCTAAGAAATGACCAAGATATGCAAGCTTGAAGTTCAAAAATGGGGGTGATGGCTTCAATCCGGAAATTTTAGGGTTTGGGAGGTGGAAGAAAGAGGTGAAATGAATAAAAAGAGTTCTTTTGGGGTTTATATACCCCGCGTGTGTTCGGGTTCGTTTTCGTTGCTCGGTTCGCGTTTTCGTTACGTTTCCGGAAATTAAACGCGCGTTTTTCGTAACAAAATAAAAGAATTATTTTAGGATGACAAAAATATAAATATTATTAGTAATTATATTAAATACTGTTGCGTACAATTAAAATATCGAATTATAATATTTTACGCTTTTATTTAATTTGTTTAACGAATTAATATTTTTACGAGTTTATTAATTCGTTCGCGATTTCTTAAAACAATATTATTTAATTTATTTAATGATGAGTTTCAAAATTGTAAAATAAGAAATATCTTATTTCTTTGAATTTATGATCGTTCGTATCTTTTATCGTTTTCGTTTCGTCAGAACGCGTCACCATCGCGCGTATTCGTTCGAATCGTCATTCGAACGAACACGACGATGGTTTTGCTTTCTGATCCTTGTTTTCTACTGTTAAGTTATTATTACAGAACGTTAGACTATCAGAATCATTCGTACAGATCGTCACCTATACGAATAACTCGTCGGTTTAGCATTCCGTAACAGTAATCGTTATCGTTTTGTTTTGTTTAACCTCGCATACGTTTACACATAATAGTACATCAATAAGCATTAGTATCACTGTTCCATGTTATCTGATGTGTCTCTGACTGTTAAACCGTAAAGTTTAATCATATTTCAGAAACAATAGCATAATAGTTTACTGTTTAGCATTTCGTAGTTGACAGTACATCAATAGTTTGCATAATTTGTACCTGAGTTACTGTGCCGTCACTGTTCCGTTCACTGTTCCGGCGACGTTTCCGGCACAGTTGTTACAGTCTCCCCTTGTTAGAGGAATTTCGTCCCGAAATTTAAGCATTGCTATCGGGTACAGCTTCCCCTGTGAACAGTTGGGGATATTTGTTTCTCATGTGGTCTTCGCGTTCCCAAGTAAACTCGGGTCCGCGCCTTGAGTTCCAACGCACTTTGACAATAGGAATACGGCTTCGTCTTAATTGTTTAACCTTGCGATCCATGATTTCCAATGGCTCCTCAACAAAACGTAAGTGCTCATCCAATTGAATTTCTTCAATCGGTATGATAAGAGTTTCATCTGCAAGGCATTTCTTCAAGTTGGAGACGTGAAACACGTCGTGCACACCACTAAGTTCATCCGGTAAGCTTAATCTGTATGCTATAGGACCAATACGTTCGATGATCTCGAACGGTCCCACATATCGTGGTGTTAGTTTGCCTTTCTTTGCGAATCGAACTACGGCCTTCCATGGGGAAACCTTCAACATGACCCTGTCTCCCACTTGGAATTCCAACGGCTTACGACGTTTATCGGCATAGCTCTTTTGTCTACTTCGTGTCGCTTGCAACCCTTGTTGTATCTGAGCAATCTTGTCTGTAGTTTCTTGTATCAGTTCTGGGCCTGTGATTAGATTATCTCCCACTTCGGACCAACAGATCGGTGATCGACACTTTCGGCCATAAAGAGCCTCAAATGGTGCACATCCGATGCTACTATGATAGCTGTTGTTGTAGGAGAATTCGATCAGTGGCAAATGAGAATCCCAATTACCACCGAAGTCTAGGACACAAGTTCTTAGAATGTCCTCCAGTTGTTTTTCCACACTCTAGTTCCTTCCTTAAGTTTCCTCGTTCAACAGACTCTTGTTGTGCTTGACTAATGTTGTTATGTAAGTTTGTCTGCATAGTCATTCCCATTGCTCTAACGCGCAAGGGTTTGACCCGTTCGTTCCAATTCAAGGCATCAGTTACAACGTTTGCCCTGCCCGGACGGTACCTGATTACACATTCGGAATCATTCAAAAGCTCAACCCAACATCACTGTCGTATGTTGAGTTTCTTCTGATCAAATATGTGTTGCGGACTTTCGTGGTCCATCCTCTAAGTCCCATCATGTTTAGTTCTATGTTCTTTACACCATCTGGTCTCACGTATAATGAGTCTTTTCTGTTGACTTATTCTTCATGAGTCATATGTATCTGGTTTTCGTCTACCGGTGTCATTTCCTTACGTATGAGTCGCCAAGTATTGCCTCAGAGTTTTGCTAGTTTTATTGCTCATGGTTGTCTTATTGTTATGGCTTGCTTATTCTCTGTATGACTCTAACACTTCATTGTTCAAACTAACTGATGCTATGAGCACCAATTGTTACACAACCTTAGTGTTAGCTATGGTTTCCTACATGTGTTATGTGCATTAACCAAGGATCCTTTTCTTAACATCCTAGAACTGAAGTTCTCCAAATTAAGTAACTCGAGTGCTATAAGGTCTAGATGAAAAGTGACAGCTTACACACTAGTTTTTAGCATTTTGACTTCCTACAGCTTTTAGTGTTCTAAATAGATAAAGTCCACCTTCTGGTTACAGTAGTTAAACTATAATCCAGAATTTCCCTATCTTTTACTTAGTCGTTTAATGTTTATTTGACCTAAGAATTTCTTAGGTTACTATTCCGATTATCTTATCAGCACCGAGTTTGTTTATAGTTACCTGAGATTTATTGTTTCTAAAATCACAACAGTTCATGCATTTCTGGTTTATACATCATTAAATAATTCATTGTAACTTAATGAAGTTTGCATACCTATGGAGTCATCGGACTCCGTGTGATCTCCAGGAGCTGGTAAAGCAAGTGATTCCTCTGTGATTACTGGATCTGCTGGAGGCATCCTCCTAGGGCAGTCCCTCGCGAAATGTCCAAGCATTCCGCACGTATAGCAGTGGTGGTTATGTTGAGAGGGAGTAGAGGTACTTGCTCTTTGTTCTTGTTTCCTGGTGGAAATAAACCGACACTGTTGGATCCAGTGTCCGTATTTCCCACAGTTCAGGCAGTGTTTGCAAGGTTTCTCTTTACTATGGTGATATCCACATTCGTCACATTCAGGGTGCTTACCAACATATTGAGGGGGAATGTAGGCTACAGATGACCTACATTGTTGCACCCAGTGACCCGTCTTCCCACAACGTGTGCATTGCACACATGGGAGTTCAGCTCGATGATAATTACGACAAACTGGGCAGTGAGGGGTTTTTCCCTCGTATTGCACACTCACCCTTGTAGTCGGATAAGGCAGGATTTGCCTGATGGGTGTAGCGTCAGTGTAGTTCACAGTTCTCTTTCGTCTTTTTGCAGCACGACGTTTGGGTTTGTTGCTGGTTTCTCCTGTCTCTGGTTCCTCCTTCTTTTCAGAAGGTAGTGGGAAGTTCCGAGTAAACTCCTCACTGTTCCTGATCCGGTTGATAATTCCAGGAAGAACCGACATCAACTCTTCAGTGATCAGAGTTGTGAGGGCATCGACTGTTGGACCCATCTCCTGTGAAGGTAGAGATGGTGATGGTTGTCTTCTTGGTGACATTCTGATCGTAACCAATAGGACATCGGTTAGTGCAATGATCGAATGTAGAAGGCATAATGCAAGTATATCCCTAATTCCTATGTTCTCTACATGAAGGGTCCCTAAGTTATAGTCTAGGTCAAACCGTTTAAGTAAATGACCTATTATTCTCTATAACCTTGAGCTCTGATACCAATCTGTCACACCCCGGGCCGGCGGGGTTGGATCGGAGTCCCCGTCGGGCGAAAGGTTCCCGGGGCGCAATATCGTATGTGATAATCGTGATGATCAGATTGTTTACATAGCATCAACATTGAGAATAACTAAAGCATAATGTAGCATAAATCTAAAGTTTACAAAGTTAAGATACAAATGTCAACATAATATGTGTTTCCTCAAAATACTAGGTCTTCTATCTGGCATCCTAGTATGAAATCCTGAACTTTAGCTTAATCCTGTGCATCACCTGAGAAAGCATGTAAGAAAACAAAGTCAACACAATGGTTGGTGAGTTCATGTAGTTTTAGTATGTGAAATATAGCTTTTGTTTATTGATCCAAAGTTTCCAAGTCTATATTGTTTGTATGCATTAGCTTCAATATGAGTTTAACAAGCATCGTGTTTAGAAGTTTATGATAATCCCCCAAAAGCATTCTAGTATCCCCCTAGGTAACCACCCTAATCTCATTAACACCACCTGTATCATCCAACTCGGTATGCTTATATATAGGGCATACCCCTGGGTCAAGCCTACGACCCGCCCAGACGACGTCCCACCACATACTAAGTCGCATAGGACATTGCTGTTAATGATAATTAAGCGTCTTACCTACCCTCTCTTTCGTTTCCCCCAGTATAGTTTAAGCATTTTGTTTGTAAGTTTACCCATAGCATCCTTGAGTTTAGCTTGATAGTTACCGGAATGGATAGCTGAATGCCCGAAGGAATCCAGTATCATTCCAGACCAGCCCCAGGTATAATTAGCAACTCAGGGGGAGATAGAGGATTTCCAGGTCGACACAAAGTCAACTAAGGATCACCAATATCGTCCTAGTTACTAATCACCCAGGTAAATAGTTGTGGGAAACACTGCATGGCAAGCACTGAGAGGCCATCAATCCATTTCCTCGATTGAGACCATGAAGGACACCCTATGGCAAGCACTGAGAGACCATAGTAGATGCCTTCTAGTCCTGACTGTGAAGAAAACATGAAGGCAAGCACTGAGAGACCAACTATTGTTCTTACAGTCCCGACTAGGAAGAACACCTGAAGGCAAGCACTGAGAGACCAACTATTGTTCTTCCATAGCCAATAGTTTTAGCATACAAAGAGTCCAGCATTTATGTAACTTGTGCACAAGAACTAGCTTTACAACCGGTAAGGCAAGCACTGAGAGGCCAAACCGTTGTTTGAGCATGGCAATCACATAGCATTCAAGAGCATATAGTATTCATAGATTCAAGTATTCACTGTGTATGTATGTATGTTTGTATTTAGCATCCCCATAGCCTTATAGTATCATTAGCAATTAGAGTTTACATTAGTCTTTAGCATAAAAACCCATAGCATTAACAAGTAGTATAATCTCATAGCATTAGTATTAAGCATAGCCCGTAGTGTTAGTTCATAGCATAAACCCGTAGTATTAGCATTTAGTTTAACCAATAGTCTTAGTATTTAGCATAACTAATAGTATTAGCTTGTAGCGTGATTTCATAGAATTAGCATCCACAATAGCATCATCAATTAGTAAATACCCTTAGCACTTGGTATTATCACATAGTTTTAGTATTAACAAGTAGCTTATGCCTTTAGCACTTGGCATAATCAAATAGCTTTGAGTTTGAATAGTATATTATGCCTTTAGCACTTGGCATAATCAAATAGCTTTGAGTTTGAATAGTATATTATGCCTTTAGCACTTGGCATAATCAAATAGCTTTGAGTTTGAATAGTGTATTATGCCTTTAGCACTTGGCATAATCAAATAGCATTTAGTTTAAATAGTATATTATGCCTTTAGCACTTGGCATAATCAAATAGCATTTAGTTTAAATAGGGTCTTATGCCTTTAGCACTTGGCATATTCAAATAGCATTTAGATTGAATTGTGTCTTATGCCCTTAGCACTTGGCATAATCAATTTGTATAAAAGCATTTTGTTAAATTTAAAACATTTGTTTTAAAATGTATAACATGCTTCTCAGTCCCGAGTTAAAACCAAAATAGTTTGAAAAGGGACAATGAACTCACCTGGTGGTTGTGGTAGTTGACTTAGTCTCAAACAAGAATGCACGCGCTCTTTGTTGTGTGTTATTGTAGTATTCACGATCCTGTATTGATTCCGCGTTGTTTACATCGTGTTAGTATTAGTTTATAAGGTTTTGTATATTTGTGTGTAGGTGCTAGCCCTAAAGTTGGCTAACCCGCGTAAGACTTGGTCATGATCCCCACTAGGCCCCGTACATGTGTTTTAAATCATTATCATTATGAGTTGTTATCTTATGGATTTGAACTTGATTCATTCTTGAAGTCTGCACACCTTGTCATGAGCTATTAGCCCTTTGTCCTGATAAAAGACTTAGTGATTATTTCAAATCCCAAATTGTTGTTCTTGCATATTTGAACATTTATTGTATCATAATGAATTAATTAGACGCGCATT
Source organism: Mikania micrantha (assembly GCA_009363875.1). Taxonomy (NCBI): domain Eukaryota; kingdom Viridiplantae; phylum Streptophyta; class Magnoliopsida; order Asterales; family Asteraceae; genus Mikania; species Mikania micrantha. The sequence continues at coordinate 21,416,826 of CM018685.1, forward strand.
CCTTTGAAAAATATTGATCCCAATGTGGGCCTAGAATGGGGTGTGGATCAAACCATGAGGCCAAGTAAGTCTTTTGGGCCTCCGTATAACAAGTTGGGCCCTGGGCCCAAACCTATGGGCCTTGGACTAGTCTTGAACGATTGGAAGTTATTGGACCTATTTGAACTGTGTGGGCCAATGAAATAGGCTGTGGAAAGACAAGGGCCCGACCAAGTGTTACAAGGCCTAGGTCAACCAATGGCTTTGTGGGCCTCCCTTGGGCCGCGAAGGAATTGTTTGGGCTAGATGTGGGCCCCGGCAAAAATTGATGGGCCTGAAGTTGAGATGGGTTGTAGGAATCCTAATTGGGCCAGAATTAAGTTATTGGCCAAGTCTTTTATACATTGGCCCCAAAAGTTAGGAATTGTGCCTTAAAAGTAGGCCTTGGGTCAATTTTTGTGGGCCTCGGGCTAAATTTGCTGGGCCTAACAGATTTCATCATGAGCCTTCATAAAAGCAGCCCTGGGGCCAAACTGGGCCTCGTTCAGTTGGGCCGAAATCAAAGATGGGCCAAGGATTTAGGCTGTTGAGTCTAAACAGTGGGCCGGGGTCAGTTGGGCCTGTTAAGTAGGCTGTTGGGCCTGCTTAATGTTTTTGATTTTCTGGTTTGGGCTAGCAAGGAGTCGATAGGCCGAATAAAAGTTTGTTGGGCCAAATAGTAACCATGTTGGGCATGGGCAGTTTCCATGGGGCCTGTTGTATATCCTTGGGTTGAATGGTTTTCTGTCTTAGGTTTCTTGGCCGACTAAGCTCCCTTGAACTCTCGACCAACTGAAATACTTGGACTAATGGCTCTCATGGTCGACTAGGGTTAGCTATGGTTGAATGAGATGGTTGATCCACGAATGATCTAGTCGAATGAATAGGGACGAATGGGGTGAGTATGAGTTCGGTCGAATGAAGGATCTCCGAATGAAAGGGTGTGTTGGCCGAAGGTGTAGGGTTGGCTGGCGAATAGAGGAGGCTCGAATGAAAGCAGCGAATGAAGGTTTGACTGGCGAATAGATGGTGCCGAATGGGGCCATTCGACCATGGCCTTAGGCCATTCGACCTGCTGGGTCCAACCCCTTCGGCCATTCGGTCATGGAATGCAGCCACCATGTTCCGAACCCCAACACTCGACCCACATGTTTGCTCAAGTTTCTAAGGTAGGAAATGTAGTTATTCTCAGGTTTAGAAAGAGTTTAAGCCGGCTAGAGTCAAGATCAAGACATAAGGGTGAAAACCCTAATTTTCGTGGTTTTTCTTAGCTTCATACCTCCGATTTTAGTGGGTTTAACCTCCGATCTGTTGTACTTTCAAATAGAGGGTGATGAGATCTTTGTTTAGGTCCAAGAATGAGGCGATTTGGCTAAGAAATGACCAAGATATGCAAGCTTGAAGTTCAAAAATGGGGGTGATGGCTTCAATCCGGAAATTTTAGGGTTTGGGAGGTGGAACAAAGAGGTGAAATGAATAAAAAGAGTTCTTTTGGGGTTTATATACCCCGCGTGTGTTCGGGTTCGTTTTCGTTGCTCGGTTCGTGTTTTCGTTACGTTTCCGGAAATTAAACGCGCGTTTTTCGTAACAAAATAAAAGAATTATTTTAGGATGACAAAAATATAAATATTATTAGTAATTATATTAAATACTGTTGCGTACAATTAAAATATCGAATTATAATATTTTACGCTTTTATTTAATTTGTTTAACGAATTAATATTTTTACGAGTTTATTAATTCGTTCGCGATTTCTTAAAACAATATTATTTAATTTATTTAATGATGAGTTTCAAAATTGTAAAATAAGAAATATCTTATTTCTTTGAATTTATGATCGTTCGTATCTTTTATCGTTTTCGTTTCGTCAGAACGCGTCACCATCGCGCGTATTCGTTCGAATCGTCATTCGAACGAACACGACGATGGTTTTGCTTTCTGATCCTTGTTTTCTACTGTTAAGTTATTATTACAGAACGTTAGACTATCAGAATCATTCGTACAGATCGTCACCTATACGAATAACTCGTCGGTTTAGCATTCCGTAACAGTAATCGTTATCGTTTTGTTTTGTTTAACCTCGCATACATTTACACATAATAGTACATCAATAAGCATTAGTATCACTGTTCCATGTTATCTGATGTGTCTCTGACTGTTAAACCGTAAAGTTTAATCATATTTCAGAAACAATAGCATAATAGTTTACTGTTTAGCATTTCGTAGTTGACAGTACATCAATAGTTTGCATAATTTGTACCTGAGTTACTGTGCCGTCACTGTTCCGTTCACTGTTCCGGCGACGTTTCCGGCACAGTTGTTACACAAAATCTTAAACATCTTAAATAAGCATTAAAAAGTCTTTTTATTAAATTTAACGTCTTCTAATTCTCTTATCACAAATTCCCATGAGTTCCCTGGTTCCCTTGTGTACCTGTTATAGAAACAATAGAAAACACAAGAAAGGAAACGACTGAGCCAAAAGTTGCTCAGTAACGGAAGAACAATAGTAGTAATCAGGGACAGATAAACATAACCATATATAACACACTATTACAGAACTGATACAAAACATAACATATAACTCATCATGTAAACTGAAAAGAACATATGAACACGACATAATATATCAATAAACAATTGTGTATTATACATAAGCACCTTGAGCCAAATAGATAAAGTGAAAGATATCCGGGTAGCTACTCCCATCCTTCAATCACAGAGATGATGTTTGGGGCGTGCACACATTGTTTCATCCCCCAGAATAGATAACAGAACTAGGGTCGACCCATACGTCTCTCATATAAAGGTGGCCAGTGTACTCCCTAAGTACTCAATAAAGACACCGTGACTATTTATCACACACTGTCACGATAAGTGTCACATCACTGACGCCACAATGATGTGCCATATAGCTTGGGTAAAAGAGTACTAAAACTGAAGGATAGCATAACTATCTAACATATAACTGAACATATTGATCAAATCTGGAATCTTATTTTCTATGGGAACATGCAATAATGAGTACAAAACTAAAAGACCTATTACATGCTATAACAAACAATAATCATAACAAATATTCAAAACGATTAAAATGAAAATCTCTAAAGAACATAAGAAACTGAATATTAAACGGGTCGTAGCAATGGAAGAAAATTAGAGATGCTAGACCACCCAACTAGTAAAAGAAAGCAAGATACTATGGTTTGAAAAAGATAGGATCCATACCTTGGTTTAGCAAGCAAAAATAACTAAAGCAATCGTCCTCCACAATTACCAGAACCTACATTTCATATTTATAATTTCTATTTAGTTTTATAAATCCAAGTTAACCTGCTTGGTTTGTTCATTAATGGTTTCCAGTTGAGGAACTTATAGTTCTTAAATATTGATTTCAAGCTTTAAACCACACCCTTATTAAAATTACTAACCCAGTCTAAATTACTAGCTTATTATTGTTCATACCTATACTTCTTCTAGATCTTTATTAATTGACTATTTTCCAACAATCAACCTGACATAACTTGATATTTGAGTCCATTGGTTTAATCACTCTCATGAATATTTAAAGTTGGTAACATTAATCCATTTAATACTTTTATTTGTTTATTTATTCACATTTCTTGCATTAATATGTATATAGGGTATTCATGGTAACAAGTACATAAATTTGTATTTATACACCAGATTAGATAATCCATTCTAATGAGCTGGTCATATTTAAAACAATTTCCAACCTGTTGCATATTATAGTTACCTATTTAGGTTCATACTCTTCAACAAATTCAATAGGTTTGTTGATGTTTTAATAACCGAAAAGTCTACCAATTCCTCCTATCTTTACAAAACCTATATTCAAGCTATATAGTGTATATTTCTGTCATCGTCGTCGCCGTCCTCCTCCTCGTCATCGTCGTCGTCATCGTCATTGTTGTCGTCCTCTTCCTCGCCCTCGTCGCCGTCGTCGTCCTCGTCATCATCCTCGTCATCCTCGTCATCATCCTCATCATCATCATCATCTAGGCTTAAAACTTCAAGTTTCCTTCCTTGACCATCTGCTTAATTATTCATCCAATCAAATGTATATTAAACAGTGGACCCTATTAATTTGAAAAGAACTAATGGACATGATTTAAAAGAGAGATTGATGTTGGTACCTTAAGCACAAACACAACGGGTCAGTAACAAAGGAATTAAAGCTGCACAATAACATAGCAGGGACGAAACAGAGAGTTAGGTAACACCGACGGTACTTGATTACTTGACAACTATTAAATGCAAATTTTGTTTCACCTTCCTATTTGTAATCATACTTAATATTATTAAGATTTTACTTGCCATACTATTAAATCAATTCTGATTAGGTTCATACGAACCGGAACTGAATCAAAATAAGTGGGTTTATCAAGTTATCTTAATACGATTGTAGGACAAGGGTAGTTGAAGTTAGGGCTATGTCACAGCTTACAATTGCCTCTGTTTCACCCTTCTAATCATCGGCAATGGATGTGGACATCTTTTGTGACAACGCGGTGTCAGTAGACGGATCGAAAGCTTGGGTGGTCGCCACTTTGCATTTGGAAGGTGCAGTTGAGATTTGAAGGGTTTTAGCTCGTTTCCGGTGGCGACAGGGTTCGGCCCAAAGAGACGGTAAAGAATTAGGTCAAAAAGGAGATTTCGCTTCTCCTCTTTTCTATCTCACGCACACCATATATGTTTTTTTTTTCATTAGCTATTAATTTGTTCATTTATTCATGTATTTATTTTGTACGAGTGTTATAGTCAAGCTCCCAAAACGTGCAGTAGATTACATAAAAATGCTCATACAAGAAATATCTGGAATGAAAATTTTATTAATAAATATTAATATAAGGTCAACAAACGAAATGTATATCAATTAAAAATCTATTAATCACCAACTCAAATTGTGCAAAGTATTACTTTAAAACTTTATTTTTGTCCTCCTCTAGGTCTGCATGTTGCATTGCAGCAATTAAATTTCCGTGTTTTAGCTCCCTTTTGTAGTATAATATTGTGTATATTACCGTTTCAGCATAGTCAAACAAATGCTAATGAATGCATATCTCACCATGCAATTGTAGTCCATCAGCATGACCATTGAAAAATTGGAACAAACAATTTTCTTTTAATTTATTAGGGGATGGACGTCGATTTGAAAGTAAAACTGCAATCATTGCACATGATTTTGATAAACTCAATAAAAAATAGCTTGATTATTAGAATAAAGAAAGAAAATCATTAGTTTGACCTGAGGTATAAAATCTTTGACGGACTACTCTTAATGGGGAGCCTAATACAGATGGTGTAATGACCGGTTTTAACAGTCACAACTGTTAATAAATAAATGTTATTGTGGTTATAAAAATATTTCGAGATAATAATATAATAAAATTTGCGGTATTAAAGTTAACTAGTAACTAACTTGATTAGGTTGGTTAAGTGAGTTAACTAGTTTAAAGATTGAGGGGTTAAACTTGCCAAATATGCAAACTTGAATTTTGAAGAGATAAGAAACCTTGACTTGGTCAAAGTCTCATATATCTTAAATATGTGTGTGTACGTATGGAAGCCAAGTGGAGAAGAAGAGAAGCTTCAAGACCTAGCTTCCAAATCTCATTGATTCTCGGTCAAAACTCGGAATTGAAGGCTTAATCACTATATTTAGTGATTACTAACATCTTGTAAGTGATTTGTGATTCCTATTTTGATGCTAGTTTGAAGCTCACGTGATGAACAAGATATGGGTTTTGCTCAAATCTTGAAATTTGTTGTTTAAATGAGTTAGAAAACATGAATGGATGTTTATTATGAGTTTGAAACAATCAAACTACTAGTTATTATCAATTTTGGTTGAGATTGATTGGTATGAAAGTTGGGTAACTTGAGAAGTTGTGAAGAAATCCATATGAGTGGGTTTACACTAGTAGGAGGGTTAATAATATGGTTTTGACTTGTGTGATGCATCCATTGTAAATAATCTTTTGTAAAGATTAAGAAATTGGTGATTCTTGAGACTTTGAATGGAATTGGTTAGTGTTTAAACATTAGCAAAATCCATGGAATTAAGTGATGCACACCAAGTGTTTGTTAAAACGCCAATAGTTTGACTTTTGCTCAAAATTGGTGAATTGAACCATGAAATTGGTTTAAAGGGATTGTCATTGTGAAATTAGTAATTTGAAATCAAATTGGTTAAATTAGATAAGCTTGTGTCACTCTTAACTAGAATGTTAGTAAAGGAAATTGAAATTGTTGTGAAGTAGGTGGTGGTATTGGAATTGCAAAGGAAAGAAAAAGAGAAGGCAAATCATCATTTGTTAATTTCTAATCCTAGTGCTAATACTTATCTAACTTTCTAAACACCATATATGTGAATTAGTACTAGTCTACTTATTGAATTGGTTTAACTATGATTGGTTTGGTTCATAGGTGTTGTTTGTTGATTGTGCAGTTTGACTTATTTAGTCAAACTGTGCTTATCGAATTTGATGTTTGAATTGTGGTTAGTTGCAATTATATTGAGTGTTAATTGATGTGCTAGTCTAACAAGTGAATTGGATTGATTATGAGTTTTTGAATTCGTACTTGAACTAAATTGAATGTGAATTCTTAAATTCATAGATAAAGATTGGCTGATTGTATGGATGGAATATAAATTGTTTAGATCATAGTAGCAAAGTTTGTTTGATTGAGAGGTTTGACTTATTTAGTCATACGGGTTATATATCATCATGTTTAAATTGTGATATTGAGTAATTGAATTGAATGAAAATTGGTTGGGTAACTCTATGATAGAATTATGGAGGATGAATATCATAGAATCATGATTTATATTTAGTCAAAAATTTATGAATTGTTGGGTGGATATGAAATCTATGATGGAAGGACTAGAGTGTGAACATCATAGTATATGAAATTGTTGATTACTTCACCACTTGAATGTGGAAGTAAGTTTTGATATGTTGTGATGGAAGTACTTGGATGAGAACATCATAACTATGTTGAATATCAAGTTGCCACTTGAGTGTGGTTTGGTTGATTTGAATTGGTTGAAATTTGGTTAATTGATTTATTTGACTGAAAATCTATAATGAAAGAACCTAAGGGTGGACATTATATTAATTGTTGATAAAATATGATTGGTTATCAATTTAATAACCACTTAGGTTGATATGAAAGCAAATTTGAATAGTTAAATCACTCTTGGTGATTTTGACCCGTTTGAGGGAAATAATGCACGAAATATATTTGAATGTGCGTTTGTATGTTTGAATTCATTACATTATGATCCAAACATAATAATAATCCTATGCATGTGGATGATTGAATTGAGTTTTGGAAAGGTCAGAGCGTTAATTGCTTAATTTTGAAATATTGACTCGTTTAAGTGATTTGATTCACAAATTGATTGATTTGGTATCCAATTATGTTTGGATATGTTATGATTTAAATTTGGGGAGTTGTTACTCCATATAATATGTATCGGAAACTTGTGGTTTAGTTCCGGGTGGTTTGGAACGATCGGAAGTGGTTAAAAAGGTCCAAAACGTGCAAAATGAAGGAAAAGTTGTACCCAGGGGGCAGGGGCGTAGGCTACAGCCAAAGGGTTCTGTCTTCAGAAATTTGTGTTTTTGATGCTGAAATCACGTTTAAGGCCTAGAACTTTTCTGATTCGAAGAATAACTTATATTTGGATAATCTTACTTAGTTCTTATGAACCAATTGTGAAATTATATGTGGTGTTTGCAAAACGGAAGTAGATGATACGTTAAAGCTCATGATCGGGACATTATGTAAATTTTTGTTGGGTTTTCATACAAACTATGATATGATGATTTTTGAAAGTAATTAATAACTTAATAAGTATTTATTACTTGTGTAAATGTTTTAGACGCTTCCACATAAATCTTTGATCAAGTTTTGAGTTAAAACTTAACTGTGACATTAATTTGACACGTGTAAGCGTGTATTGAATTTTGGTGTTACAGATGGGTCCACCCTCGGTTTTGTGATTCAATGAGAACTAGATGATGAACATATTTAACGCAATGCCCGTTTAGCATTGTTATATAAAAATTTGACCTATATACAAACATAAAATACAAGATAAATTTGATATTAATATTAGTGTTAAAGCACAACAATTAATTACATTATTGGTGCTTCATGATAAACGTAAGAGGGTAACACAAGTGCCATTTTTATTCCTATAAATCAATTTGAACAAATAGCTATCTGATAAATGCTTGAATGATTTTGACGACATCAAACTAATGAATGTTTACAATCTCACTAAAAACTAACATAAATGCGTTCATATTCAGTCTGACCTGAAAGAGTAGAAAAAAGTACTAACTTAAAAACCTAGTAAATAACAAAATTCTACAAGTTCCACGGGAACAAACCTTTTTCTTAATATGGTGTGTGCGCGTTTGATCGAGTGAAAATTCCAAATATACTTGATCAAAGTAAAAATCGGTCATTGAAAGCCAATATGAAGGGCCCTAGATGACAATAAAATCCGGAACCCTTCATCGCTTCGAGAACTTACATTTTTTCCCTACGTCTCCTTGATTTATTCATTCTCTTGCAAACTTAGGCGACTCTTAATTAGGGGTGTTTGTGGTCTGATTTTAGGTGAAACCGTAAATAACGGTTTATGAATAACTAAAACAAAAACCGAACATTTAAAAATATAACCAAACCAAAGCGTTATTAACGGTTTGGTTTCGATTTGGTTTTACGGTTTGAGCTTTCTGGGTTTCGTCTTTATGGTTTGAGCCCTTAAAAAAATTAAAACCCAATCAAACCTAACCATTTTACGGTTTGATACGGACTAATAAAATTGTTTTGAGGCGGACTAATAACATTGTAATCCCAAATATTATTTTTTGGGATAATATCATATATCCTCTTATTAAACATCAAAATTACACATATCCTCAATGTTAAACTAAAATTATAAATATCCCCATGTTCCAAAATTGTCCCTTAGTAAGGAGAAATATGTAAGTTCTTTTTAGTTAGTTCATTAAAGGTAAATAGGAAATACATAATTTGTTTTTTAATGAAATGGATAAATATGTAATATATTTGGTTTAGAAAGGGAAAATATGTAATTTTGTTTTATGATTGGGTAAATCTTCCTATACTAATAATTGATTCCAAATAATGGCACATAGCATTCTCATATTTTTTTCAAAATAAATGTTTATTTTTAAATTTAAATATAAACTCACAATTAATGTTATTAATTATATATATTGTTTATATAAATAAGTTAAACCTAATAATTAATAATATAATAATAAATATCATCTATGTTTAATGTTATACACACACATATTAAAAAACACTTTTTATTATTTTATTATTATTTTTTTAAAATATTAAAAATGTATATCTAATATAATTATTTTAATTATGTAAATTTATAAAGAAATAATCAAAAAATTAAATAATTTTTATTTACAAACCCGTGTAGTACACGGGGTCTATAACCTAGTATGTAATAAATGAATTAGCAAGGAGATATTATTTTTTTTTATTGAATAACACCTAAATCATCAACCCTATACTTGCATATGTACATAATACATACATAGATACACACAAGTATGTATGTATGTATGTATAAACACGCACGGTCCGATTCGGTTTTTTACAACCGTTTTTCAGTGAAAACCATAAACCCAACCATTTACTACGGTTTCAAACTTTTAAAACCGATTGATCAAATGTTTGAGAAAAAACCGACCGCAAAACCTTACCATTTGAGGTCCAAGAAAACATGAGACCATATGCCATTGCCTAAGTTTTTGAATATGGGACGCCGACTTTGTGAATAAGAAAATAAACAAAAGGTCTCGCTAATTATAGCTCCAATCATAAATCACATGCACAATACATGCATTTTAAGCAAAAAAAAATTAACAATAAGAAGGATTGGAATCTTAGAATTGTGATTTTGATCATATATCATGCTATATTTAACCAAAGAATTCAATATTCTTAACCAAACAAAAGGATTGGATCATATATTCATACCTTTTGATTGTCTTCATGATTGTAGATTGTCGATTTACTAAGGATCATATCTTGGATAGGAACGACCGAGAGGAGACAACGGATAGTGGTTTTCAATATCCGAAATCAGAAAAAAAATAAAAAAATATATTTCAGTTATCCGAAAAATATCCGAAATATATCCAAAATAGCCGGATATACGAAAAATTATCCGAAAAAAGTATCAGAATATCCGAAAATATATTCGAAAAAACTATTTCGGATATCGGATATCCGAACTATCCGAAAATTTTCAAAATAGGTATCCGAATCCGAATTTTCGGATATTTCGGATACGGATTTTTTTGAACACCCCTAGTGATTTGGGTATTTTTAGGTCTTGGAGGAAAGACTGAAAGGAGACGGAGGAAGGTTCTGAATGGGATATTAGGATTTAGTTAGGGGTAATTGCAAGGAATTGAATGGTCTCGCGTCTGTGGGTATGAAAAAGTGAAATGGTTCAAGTTTTTACTTTTTAGTAAATGGGTTACAAATTCTTCGTATTAACTCACTTGGGTAAAAAATAGGGTGTTTTAAAATGTTGAGACGTGGCATGTTGTTGCACCCCGGCCTTCCCGGCCTTTCTAGGGCGCGACGCGAGCACTTGTAATCGGTACTCGGCAGAATCGCAGTCTCCGGTCACAGTTGCAAGACCTACATGTTTGGTTGCATACGTACATCCAACAAACTTGGATAAAACAGTTTGTAAAATCATAGTTGCGGAAGTTAATGTATGAGTTTATCAAAACAACGTTGAATTCATAAGTTGCGGAAGCGTTCTTAAAACAGTTTTCAAACCAGTTCAAATTAATGTTTGCGGAAGAGATTAAAGTTGTTCGACAATACATAACAGACAAATATTAAATGTTCATTAGCCTACGACACTAAAACATATGCATGGGACTCCATCCTAACATCCTAATCCTTGTACGTGTGCCTTACTTACCTGAGAAAACATGCGAATAAAAGGTCAACACAAAGGTTGGTAAGAGCACATGTTTTACATAAGCAGTAAACATCAAAATTTTAAAGTAAGTGTTGCTGGACTACATATCATTACAATGCAATACCGATTGATAACTAGTCAATACAATTATATTATATGTAGGTTTGAAACCGAAGCTGACTGTGTGCCTCCCGCCATGTCCATCACACAAGACAATGGGAAAGTGTTGGTCAATTTTGGACCCATTCGGCCATTCCGACCTCTAGTCGGGTGGGCCTCCCAGGCGCGATGGGTGGGGCTTATCAGGCCCGAATAATACTATCCAAGATTACCACGCTAGGCGCTCCGTGCTACTAACGGTCTCAGGTGTGTTTGTGAAGACTTTGAGTTGAGATGTGTGGCACATATATACATATAGTGATAAAGCATGTCCATATGTAACCAAAACAATTTTGCTGTTTCAAAACAGTTTATTATGCAATGCTTTCTCCCCCAAAGGTAGAAAAGATAAAAAGGGGTCGTGAACTCATCTGATAAAGCAATTACGGTTATGTGTTCGCTATTGCGAGTGCTAGCAACATGCTAGTGAGCACCTATAATCATATAGGTCTTGTGTATGTGTTATGTGGTGTGTTGTATCACATACAACTTCAAGTGTCGGTGTGCTCAATCGAGTGTTTGTGTGTTGACTTGTGTTGACATTATGAATCGTTGGTGACATGTTTGTTATGTTTAGTTCGTTTATGTGTCTTAATGCAAGTAGGACACCACCATGAATCCTATGACTCTAATCGTAATCATAAAGTTTCCTTTTCTAGAAAGTTCTATGTTTAGAAAGTTTCTGTTTTTGGAAAGTGTCGTTATGTGTCACACCCCGAGCCGGCGGGGTAGGATCGGAGTCCCCGTCGGGCGGAAAGTTCCCGGGGCGCGATATCGGGAGTGATAATCAGGAGTGATCAGATTGTTACATTGCACATGATATAAATGAGAAATGCTAATTAAAATAGAATTACAAAGTTAAATTACAGCAGTAACGTTTATAATTTAACAATGTAAATCTATTGTAAAACATCAATAAATGACTATCTTGGATTTACACAAGATATACAAAATAATTTATATCATGATGTCTTCAAAAGTATGCAGGTCCAAAATACTAGTCTTCTATCTGAAGTCCTAGTCCAAAAGAAATGACTTCCTAATTGACCTGTTCGTCACCTGAGAAGTCATGCAAAAATAAAGGTCAACACATGGTTGGTGAGTTCATATAGTTTAGTATTTGAAATGATTTGAAAATGATTTGATAACCTTCTTTGGTAAAGACCCTAACCTCATTAACACCACATGTATCATCCAGATCGGTATGCTTATGTATAGGGCATACCCCTGAGTCGAGGCTACAACCCCGCCCAGACGCCGTCCCACCACATACTAATCCGCATAGGACATTGTCGTTAATGATAATTAAGCATCTTTACCTATCACACACTCTTGTTCACAATGACTCTAATGTTCTCACAAAACCTTTGTTTAACCCACGGGTAACAACCTTAATCTCATTAACATCACATGTATCATCCGGATCGGTATGCTTATGTATAGGGCATACCCCTGAGTCGAGGCTACAACCCCGCCCAGACGCCGTCCCACCACATACTAATCCACATGGGACATTGGTGTTAATGAAAATTAAGCATTTTACCCCTACCTTTAACCCAATGATTCGTCAGTCCATCGTTCCTGTCAATACAACAATTTGGAATCTATGTTGATTCCTTAGGTTCATCACAATAGTGATCAACCACAGAAATTGTAGAAACAGTTTAATAAATGCTTAATTAAACAAGTAAATAAACATTTAATAAAATCTAAGTCCTTATGATTGGGGCCTATGGTCATACTCGAGTAGACTAGTCTGTCAATCTGGGTACTTAGTAGTTAGGGAATTCTGTAAATATCATCAAACATAAGACCTACAAGTCAATCAGTCTAGCTAGGACTTCTTGAAATATAGGATTTCTGAGTTCAATGTGTTGGCAGATGTTATCTCTGATATTTCACATACTACCCCTTAAAAATAATTTAATGATCGTCTGATTTTGTCACAAGATGTACTTAATGTGTTGATCATAGAATACAAGATTCATTGATCGGTTGTACACTTGATTCATTGTTCAACAAAACACTTGGTTCGTAGAACATTGATTGTTATCTTTGCAAAGATCGTTTTGTTTGATGTCTTGAAGTCCCACACTTGTTTTGTCAAACTGTTTGATTTGATTTCTTGAATTCACCCACTTGATTTCCCCCAAATGTTTGATTTGTTTCCTTGAATTCACCCACTTGATTTCCCAAAATGTTTGATTTGATTCCCTTGAATTCACCCACTTGATTTCCCAAAATGTTTGATTTGATTCCTTTGAAATGTTTTGACTTATTGAAAAGTTTAGTTTAACTCGTTTATTCACTTAATGTATAAGTGAATAAGCTTAGTAAAACCTGCATAAAATCTTCCTAAACATGGTTCAGGATAACATTTATATATATGAAACATATAAATTTAAAAGCATTTAAAGTAGACAATTTAAGTAAACAGTCTACGCATGCTTCTCAGCCCCGCATTTTAGAACAAAAATGTTAGAAAAGGGGCAATGAACTCACCTGTGCTGCTATGTAATTTGATCTAACACAAAATGCGCGCTCCTGTATGTAAGCTAAGTTTCTTCGGTTCCTGAGTTATTTTATAAGAATTCGAATATAATAAGTACGCGTAGTAGTCGTTGTGCCTAAGACCTTGAGTCTTGTTGTGTGTGCAACTAAGTGTCTTAATACTAAGTGTATCTAAGATCTACTCTATCTTAATTACCCTTCTTATGATCCCAATTCCCATGATTAGTTACAACTTACCTTTAAATTTTAGAAAATTTCGGCAGAGTTTCCTTTGTTTTTAAAACAATTCCAGACAATTAAATCGTCTATTTTATAACAAGTTCCCAATCAATCAATTCAAGTAAGTAATTTAAATCAAACAAGTCTTTAAACCTCACATTACAATACTTTTATAATCAAGTAAACTTAAAGGAATCAATGCCATTTATGATTTCAAATTAAACAAGATTTTAGAAAAATTATTAAATTTCATTACTCGTTTAACATGTGATGGACTTAATCAAGTCCCATTGGGCCCATTTAAGCCCAATTGACAATACTTGACCTCTAATTGATTTACCAACTTCTTCTTAATGAAATCTCATTACTTGAAGTCTATAATGTTAGACATGTGATGAACTCAATTACATCCCATGCAAAATTCCAAGTTGTTTATTTCATGCATAGCCTACGTGAATTCCCATGCATTCACATAGTGTATTCCATGCATGCATGTCCATTATGAGCTTGATTTCTCATGATACTTAGGTTTTTAAGACCAACTAACATTCCCTAGATCGTTTACACTTGTTCTATTGTTCTTAGATTTCCATGCATCATGATAATCTAGGTTTTATAACATTTTGGTCCGAATACCCCTACATGGCAGCGAACCTTGTTGGGTTAGTGACCAAAGGTTCGGCTAACACTTTGAATTCAACGAACCTTTAGGGTTCGGTTCATAGTTCGGCTAAGTTGGCAACATATAGGGTTCGGCTAATAACAGATGGTTCGTAACTATTCAAGTCTGCATGGCCATGGTTCGTTGCATTGTCTTATGGTTCGGTGACTGACTAAGGTTCGGCCGAAGAGGGTTCGTCGCCACAGGGTTCGGCCATTGAGGGTTCGTGGGTCAGAACTTTACAGGTTCGCTACAGGCTTGGTGCAGGGTTCGTTGCAGACTAGGGTTGCAGGGTTCGGCTGGATTGTGTGGTTCGTGTAGGGTTCGGCCAGCGAACCTGAACCTTCAACCGATTCCTTGATCCCACGAACCTGTAATCTCTTCCCTTTTCTGGTTCTAATTAGTCACAACCGAATCCTACCCTAGTTCTAGTCGATCACTTGAGCCATCTAAGTGTTTACTAGTGTGAAATATGATTATAACATCAATAAAACCCTAAGGATCGCAACCTACACACAACCGAACTTAAAATGGTTATTTACCTCCGATTTCGTGGATGAGAACTCGAATTACTTGTACTTCCTTGATCTACGTTGTGTAGTGGTCGTTTTGACACCAACCAAACTTGAAAAGATGAAGATTTGAGGATGATCTTCTAGAGAGAAGATGGAGAAACGATTTCTAGAGAGAGAGAGGTGTAAAAACGTGAATGAGAGAAAAATGGAGATGGTGGTGGTAGGTGATGACATAAATGTTTCATTTAATGTGTTCAAATACACCCGGATGTTCGGTCTCGTTCGGTTTCGCGAAGAACGTCGTTTCGCGTAGTTTTCGTGACATAACGATACGATTTTATAAAATAGAGTTTTATTTAATTATTCTAGATTGTAATTCCTAATAAATTAACTAATATCTTCTTGTCTATTAAAATAAATATTAATAAACTGTTTAAATCGAAATGTACGGTCGTCGCGCGCATTCGTTCGAATCGTCACCCGCACGAACACGACGATAACTATACTTTTCAATCTTGTTTTCTAATTATAGAATATCATTCAGAATGTTAAACTTTCAGATATATTCGTACAGATCGTCACCTATACGAATAACTCGTAAATTTAGCATTCACATAACAATATTCGTGTGTTTCGTTCCGTAAGACCTCACATACGTTTATACATAATAAATCCTAAACAAATAATCACATGATGGTTCTGTATTGCCAGATAATTATCCGACTCAAGAACCATTTTTCTGAACTGTGTTTCTGTTAAATGTGTCTGAAACTGTTCTATGACCACTCCCCATGATAATGATAAATGATATGAATTTGAAATTACTGAAATGTGTATGATTCATACCTGTTTTACTGTTCATGTACTGTAGAGATCACTGTTCCGGTGGCAGTTTCGGCACTGATGTTACAGTCTCCCCTTGTTAGAGAAATTTCGCCCCGAAATTTAAGTGTTGTTATCAGGTGCAGCTTCCTCTTCAAATAGTTGAGGATACTTTAACTTCATGTGATCTTCACGTTCCCAAGTGAACTCGGGCCCGCGTCTTGAATTCCATCGAACCTTTATAATAGGAATACGGCTTCGCCTCAGTTGTTTAACCTTGCGATCCATAATCTCTAAAGGTTCTTCAATGAAATGCAACTGTTCATCGACTTGAATCTCTTCGATTGGAATGACGAGAGACTCGTCAGCAAGGCATTTCTTCAAGTTTGAGACGTGAAATACGTCATGCACACCACTGAGTTCATCTGGTAATCTCAGTCGATAAGCTACAGGACCTATACGTTCGATGATCTCGAACGGTCCCACGTATCGTGGTGCCAATTTGCCTTTCTTTCCAAAGCGTACCACACCCTTCCATGGGGATACCTTTAACATTACACGGTCTCCCACCTGGAATTCCAAAGGCTTGCGCCGTTTGTCGGCGTAGCTCTTTTGTCTGCTCCTTGTTGCTTGTAGTCTTCTTTGAATCTGAGCTATTTTGTCAGTGGTTTCTTGAATTAGTTCTGGCCCCGTTATTCGGTTGTCTCCAATTTCAGTCCAACAGATCGGTGATCGACATTTCCGGCCATAAAGAGCCTCGAATGGTGCACATCCGATACTGCTGTGGTAACTGTTATTGTAGGAGAACTCAATCAGTGGCAAATGGGAGTCCCAGTTCCCACCAAAGTCCAATACACAGGTTCTCAACATGTCCTCTAGGGTTTGGATAGTACGTTCGCTTTGGCCATCCGTTTGTGGGTGGTAAGCTGTACTCAGATTCAACTGTGTCCCTAGAGATTTCTGTAATGATTGCCAGAATCTTGATGTGAATCTGCTATCTCGATCAGAAATAATAGACAATGGCACACCGTGGCGTACCACTATCTCATTGATGTATAATCTTGCCAGTTTATCCATGGTGAAGTTCTCACGTATGGGCAAGAAATGAGCAGATTTGGTTAAACGATCAATGATCACCCATATTGTATCATGACCGCTAGAAGTGCGGGGTAGCTTGGTAATGAAATCCATAGCTATTTGTTCCCACTTCCAGAGCGGAATCTCAGGCTGTTCCAGTAGACCAGACGGTCTCTGGTGTTCCGCCTTTACTTTCGCACACGTAAGACACTGTCCGAAATACTCGGCTATGTCTTTCTTCATTCCCGGCCACCAATAAAATCCACGCAAGTCTTGGTACATCTTATCAGCGCCTGGATGAACAGAGTATTTAGTCTTGTGTGCTTCATTGAAGATAAGTTTCCTCAATTCATCTACCGCAGGGATCCATATACGTTCCTTGTAGTAGATCATACCATCAGGCCTCGTGTCAAACTGTTTCTCTGCTCCGCAATCAAGTTCTTTCTTCAGATTTCCTCGGTCTAGTGCTTCTTGTTGTGCTTGAATGATCTTGTCACTTAAACTGGTCTGCACGGTTATCCCCATTGCTCTAACACGTAGGGGTTTGACCCGTTCCTTCCGGCTCAAGGCATCAGCTACAACGTTCGCCTTTCCCGGATGGTATTTGATCACACAATCATAATCATTCAGAAGTTCAACCCAACGGCGCTGTCGCATGTTGAGCTCCTTCTGATCAAAGATGTGCTGCAGACTTTTGTGATCAGTGAATATGGTACACTTAGTACCATATAAGTAATGTCTCCAAATCTTCAAGGCGAAGATTACCGCTCCCAGTTCAAGATCATGAGTAGTGTAATTCTTCTCATGAATCTTTAACTGTCTTGATGCATAGGCTATGACTTTGTCCCGTTGCATTAACACACAACCGAGTCCCTGATGGGAAGCATCACAGTATACAACAAAGTCATCACAGCCTTCTGGGAGAGATAGAATTGGAGCATCACATAACTTCTGTTTCAAGGTCTGAAAAGCATCTTCTTGTTTCTGCTCCCAGACAAACGGTTCACTTTTCTGGGTTAGCTTAGTGAGAGGTAAAGCTATCTTAGAAACGTTTGAGATAAACCTTCTGTAATAACCCGCCAATCCCAGAAAAGACCGTATCTCCGTCGGTGTCTTCGGAGTGTCCCAATTCTTTATCGCTTCAATCTTGGCAGGGTCTACATGAATTCCCTCGCTGTTGACCACATGGCCCAGAAATTGAACTTCTCTTAACCAAAACTCACATTTGGAGAATTTGGCATAGAGTTTCTCTTCTTTCAACAGCTCCAAGATCTTCCTAAGGTGTTGCTCATGTTCTGTTTTGGTCTTGGAATAAATCAGTATGTCATCAATAAAGACAATGACAAACTGATCCAAGTACGGCTTGCACACTCGGTTCATGAGATCCATGAAAACCGCGGGTGCATTTGTCAATCCGAAAGGCATCACCATAAATTCGTAATGCCCGTATCTTGTTCGGAAGGCCGTTTTCGGTATGTCTTCGTCTTGAACTCTCAGTTGATGATATCCAGACCGCAAGTCAATCTTTGAGAAGTATTGAGCTCCTTGCAGTTGGTCAAACAAATCATCAATCCTCGGTAATGGATACCGATTCTTGATGGTTAGTTTGTTCAGTTCACGGTAATCTATACACATTCTGAATGATCCGTCTTTCTTCTTCACGAACAAGACCGGAGCTCCCCAAGGTGAGTAGCTCGGTCTGATGAAACCCTTGTCAAGTAGCTCCTGTAATTGATTAGACAATTCCTGCATCTCTGAAGGTGCTAACCTGTAAGGAGATTTAGCAACAGGAGTTGCTCCAGGAATTAAGTCAATACGAAATTCTACCGGTCGCGCAGGTGGCAACCAGGTAGGTCTTCGGGGAATACTTCAGGATATTCTTTCACTACTGGTACATCTTGAATCTTCTTCTTGTCTTTCTCTTTTTCCAACACATGAGCCAGGAATGCTATGCACCGCTTCTGTAGACACTTACGCGCCTTTATGCAAGAAATGATTTTGACACTTCGCTTTGCTTGATCCCCTTTAACTTCCAATACACGATCACTCGGCAATGGAATTCGAAGCAGCTTCTCAGAACAGATGACTTCCACTCGGTTAGATGAGAGCCAATCCATTCCAACAATGATGTCAAAACTACCCAGCTCCATCGGTATCAAATCGATGGTAAATGTAAAATCATTTAGTGTCAATGGGCAGTTCCTATAAACTGTACTAACTGTGATCTGTTTCCCGTTAGCTACTTCTATAATGTAAGGGGAGTCTAACTGTTACTCTATGGAATCTAGTTGGCACGCAAATTCGGTAGAGATAAAACTCTGATCCGCACCAGTATCAAATAAGACAGATGCATAAAAGTCATGTAAGAGAAACGTACCAGTGACCACATTTGGGTCCTGGCGTGCAGCTGGTGCTCCGATAGCAAAGGCTCGTCCACGGGGTGCTTGAACTGCTGGTTGAGCCTTCTTTGGGCAGTTCCTCGCAAAGTGGCCTTGTTCGCCACAGTTATAGCATCCACCATGGTTCTGATTAGCTGGTGGAGGAAGAGCCAAAGCAGCATTGTTGACTGCTTGATTAGGAGTCATCCTACAGTATTGGACCCAATGGCCCTTTCTTCCACATCCCGTGCAATGTTTACACGGAGCGTCAGCAGGGTGATGATACTGACACTTGGCACACAAAGGAAACGTGCCAGTGTAAGGCTTGCGGTTGGGGTTTTGTGGTGCTGCTGTTACTTGTTGGAGAGGTGTGGCCACCGTGTAGTTCTTAATGGTCTTCTGTTTCTTCTTCTGATGGTGGTGGGTTCTTGGAAGACTCAGACTTGTTCTTGCTGGGTTCAGCCTCTTTCTTTAAAACTCCAGAGGCTACCATGAGATCAGTGAGTTTCCCAGACAGTCTCACTGCAGATTCAACAGTAGTTGGGTTGGCTGAAACAACCATGCCCTGAATGCAGGCAGGAAGTCCACCTACATAACGGTCTATCCTTTTCTCCAAAGTTGGTACCATATCTGGTACCAAAGCAACTAACTCGTGGTAACGAGTAGTGTATCCCATGTGATCAGCCCCCTTCATCACATGGTTGGATAGTTCAACCTCCAATTTCTGCAGCTCATTCTTCGGACAGAACTCTGTTCGCAGCAGTGTCTTGAAATCTTCCCATGGCATGGCCATGGCTTCTTCTCTTCCTCGAGCATTAATCTGACCGTTCCACCAGGTCAGAGCCCGTTTGTTGAATGTTCCCGCTGAGTAACGGACCTTGTGGTGTTCGGGGCAGCTGCAAAGATCCAATGTTGCCTCAATCTTCTCAATCCATTGGATTAATCCAACGGCGCCTTCAGACCCACTGAAACTGGGTGGCTTACATCCTACGAAGGACTTGTAGGAGTAGTGAGATGAATCTCCAGTGTTTCCACTGGCTTCCCCTGATGTGTTGCCAGTATTGAGGATCTCATTGCGGAGACGAAGGAACATCTCCGGTATTGCTTCTTTCATCTGATTCGTCATCTGGCTACTCAGTAACGTCACCAGAGCGATAGTAGCAGGATCCATGGTCGGTACTGTGCCCAAACCAGATGCTTGAGTAATCAATGGAGGAGGGGGAGGAGGAGGTGGAGGAGGTGGTGGTGGAGAGTCATTCGGAGACGGTGTTGAGGAGTGTGGAGCCAAGTCTTGAGGTGGTAGCTGTATCAAAGGAGGTTGTCTTCGTGGAGGCATTCTGATCATAACCAATAAAGTCATCGGTTAGTGCAATGATCGAATACAGAAGACAATATGCAAATAAGTCTTAAGTCCTATGTTCTCTATATGCAGGGTCCCTAGGTTATAGTCTAGGCCAAACCATTTAAATAAGTGACCTATATTTCTCTATAACCATGGCTCTGATACCAATCTGTCACACCCCGAGCCGGCGGGGTAGGATCGGAGTCCCCGTCGGGCGGAAAGTTCCCGGGGCGCGATATCGGGAGTGATAATCAGGAGTGATCAGATTGTTACATTGCACATGATATAAATGAGAAATGCTAATTAAAATAGAATTACAAAGTTAAATTACAGCAGTAACGTTTATAATTTAACAATGTAAATCTATTGTAAAACATCAATAAATGACTATCTTGGATTTACACAAGATATACAAAATAATTTATATCATGATGTCTTCAAAAGTATGCAGGTCCAAAATACTAGTCTTCTATCTGAAGTCCTAGTCCAAAAGAAATGACTTCCTAATTGACCTGTTCGTCACCTGAGAAGTCATGCAAAAATAAAGGTCAACACATGGTTGGTGAGTTCATATAGTTTAGTATTTGAAATGATTTGAAAATGATTTGAAAACCTTCTTTGGTAAAGACCCTAACCTCATTAACACCACATGTATCATCCAGATCGGTATGCTTATGTATAGGGCATACCCCTGAGTCGAGGCTACAACCCCGCCCAGACGCCGTCCCACCACATACTAATCCGCATAGGACATTGTCGTTAATGATAATTAAGCATCTTTACCTATCACACACTCTTGTTCACAATGACTCTAATGTTCTCACAAAACCTTTGTTTAACCCACGGGTAACAACCTTAATCTCATTAACATCACATGTATCATCCGGATTGGTATGCTTATGTATAGGGCATACCCCTGAGTCGAGGCTACAACCCCGCCCAGACGCCGTCCCACCACATACTAATCCACATGGGACATTGGTGTTAATGAAAATTAAGCATTTTACCCCTACCTTTAACCAATGATTCGTCAGTCCATCGTTCCTGTCAATACAACAATTTGGAATCTATGTTGATTCCTTAGGTTCATCACAATAGTGATCAACCACAGAAATTGTAGAAACAGTTTAATAAATGCTTAATTAAACAAGTAAATAAACATTTAATAAAATCTAAGTCCTTATGATTGGGGCCTATGGTCATACTCGAGTAGACTAGTCTGTCAATCTGGGTACTTAGTAGTTAGGGAATTCTGTAAATATCATCAAACATAAGACCTACAAGTCAATCAGTCTAGCTAGGACTTCTTGAAATATAGGATTTCTGAGTTCAATGTGTTGGCAGATGTTATCTCTGATATTTCACATACTACCCCTTAAAAATAATTTAATGATCGTCTGATTTTGTCACAAGATGTACTTAATGTGTTGATCATAGAATACAAGATTCATTGATCGGTTGTACACTTGATTCATTGTTCAACAAACACTTGGTTCGTAGAACATTGATTGTTGTCTTTGCAAAGATCGTTTTGTTTGATGTCTTGAAGTCCCACACTTGTTTTGTCAAACTGTTTGATTTGATTTCTTGAATTCACCCACTTGATTTCCCCCAAATGTTTGATTTGTTTCCTTGAATTCACCCACTTGATTTCCCAAAATGTTTGATTTGATTCCCTTGAATTCACCCACTTGATTTCCCAAAATGTTTGATTTGATTCCTTTGAAATGTTTTGACTTATTGAAAAGTTTAGTTTAACTCGTTTATTCACTTAATGTATAAGTGAATAAGCTTAGTAAAACCTGCATAAAATCTTCCTAAACATGGTTCAGGATAACATTTATATATATGAAACATATAAATTTAAAAGCATTTAAAGTAGACAATTTAAGTAAACAGTCTACGCATGCTTCTCAGCCCCGCATTTTAGAACAAAAATGTTAGAAAAGGGGCAATGAACTCACCTGTGCTGCTATGTAATTTGATCTAACACAAAATGCGCGCTCCTGTATGTAAGCTAAGTTTCTTCGGTTCCTGAGTTATTTTATAAGAATTCGAATATAATAAGTACGCGTAGTAGTCGTTGTGCCTAAGACCTTGAGTCTTGTTGTGTGTGCAACTAAGTGTCTTAATACTAAGTGTATCTAAGATCTACTCTATCTTAATTACCCTTCTTATGATCCCAATTCCCATGATTAGTTACAACTTACCTTTAAATTTTAGAAAATTTCGGCAGAGTTTCCTTTGTTTTTAAAACAATTCCAGACAATTAAATCGTCTATTTTATAACAAGTTCCCAATCAATCAATTCAAGTAAGTAATTTAAATCAAACAAGTCTTTAAACCTCACATTACAATACTTTTATAATCAAGTAAACTTAAAGGAATCAATGCCATTTATGATTTCAAATTAAACAAGATTTTAGAAAAATTATTAAATTTCATTACTCGTTTAACATGTGATGGACTTAATCAAGTCCCATTGGGCCCATTTAAGCCCAATTGACAATACTTGACCTCTAATTGATTTACCAACTTCTTCTTAATGAAATCTCATTACTTGAAGTCTATAATGTTAGACATGTGATGAACTCAATTACATCCCATGCAAAATTCCAAGTTGTTTATTTCATGCATAGCCTACGTGAATTCCCATGCATTCACATAGTGTATTCCATGCATGCATGTCCATTATGAGCTTGATTTCTCATGATACTTAGGTTTTTAAGACCAACTAACATTCCCTAGATCGTTTACACTTGTTCTATTGTTCTTAGATTTCCATGCATCATGATAATCTAGGTTTTATAACATTTTGGTCCGAATACCCCTACATGGCAGCGAACCTTGTTGGGTTAGTGACCAAAGGTTCGGCTAACACTTTGAATTCAACGAACCTTTAGGGTTCGGTTCATAGTTCGGCTAAGTTGGCAACATATAGGGTTCGGCTAATAACAGATGGTTCGTAACTATTCAAGTCTGCATGGCCATGGTTCGTTGCATTGTCTTATGGTTCGGTGACTGACTAAGGTTCGGCCGAAGAGGGTTCGTCGCCACAGGGTTCGGCCATTGAGGGTTCGTGGGTCAGAACTTTACAGGTTCGCTACAGGCTTGGTGCAGGGTTCGTTGCAGACTAGGGTTGCAGGGTTCGGCTGGATTGTGTGGTTCGTGTAGGGTTCGGCCAGCGAACCTGAACCTTCAACCGATTCCTTGATCCCACGAACCTGTAATCTCTTCCCTTTTCTGGTTCTAATTAGTCACAACCGAATCCTACCCTAGTTCTAGTCGATCACTTGAGCCATCTAAGTATTTACTAGTGTGAAATATGATTATAACATCAATAAAACCCTAAGGATCGCAACCTACACACAACCGAACTTAAAATGGTTATTTACCTCCGATTTCGTGGATGAGAACTCGAATTACTTGTACTTCCTTGATCTACGTTGTGTAGTGGTCGTTTTGACACCAACCAAACTTGAAAAGATGAAGATTTGAGGATGATCTTCTAGAGAGAAGATGGAGAAACGATTTCTAGAGAGAGAGAGGTGTAAAAACGTGAATGAGAGAAAAATGGAGATGGTGGTGGTAGGTGATGACATAAATGTTTCATTTAATGTGTTCAAATACACCCGGATGTTCGGTCTCGTTCGGTTTCGCGAAGAACGTCGTTTCGCGTAGTTTTCGTGACATAACGATACGATTTTATAAAATAGAGTTTTATTTAATTATTCTAGATTGTAATTCCTAATAAATTAACTAATATCTTCTTGTCTATTAAAATAAAATATTAATAAACTGTTTAAATCGAAATGTACGGTCGTCGCGCGCATTCGTTCGAATCGTCACCCGCACGAACACGACGATAACTATACTTTTCAATCTTGTTTTCTAATTATAGAATATCATTCAGAATGTTAAACTTTCAGATATATTCGTACAGATCGTCACCTATACGAATAACCCGTAAATTTAGCATTCACATAACAATATTCGTGTGTTTCGTTCCGTAAGACCTCACATACGTTTATACATAATAAATCCTAAACAAATAATCACATGATGGTTCTGTATTGCCAGATAATTATCCGACTCAAGAACCATTTTTCTGAACTGTGTTTCTGTTAAATGTGTCTGAAACTGTTCTATGACCACTCCCCATGATAATGATAAATGATATGAATTTGAAATTACTGAAATGTGTATGATTCATACCTGTTTTACTGTTCATGTACTGTAGAGATCACTGTTCCGGTGGCAGTTTCGGCACTGATGTTACATTATGAAATCCTATTTCATAAAACTAATACTTCTAGTATATTTAAAAAACATATTTAAACACTTCAAATATATCTTTTGCGCATAAATTACCATTTATGCCATTTTGTCCAACATAAAGTTTCCTTAAATAGTAAGAATTCGTTTCTAGGTCCGTTTTCACAAATCAAGGTTCCCAATATGTTTAGAAATCATTTTTAAACATATTTCAGAAATCACAAATCACCAAAACATGTTTAAACATCAAAATCCTTCTTTTGGTTTTCAAAAGATTCTAAAACTAGTAAGTTTCCATAAAATCATGTTTTTCCTAAATCCAAATACCCAAATGTGTTTCAAAACACCTCAATACACATTTGACACCATCTAGACATGTGTAGATCATTACAAATCCATGACATGCAACATAAAAGTTTCCTTTTATGGCAAGTTCTACCAAATCATCATAATAACCTATCAAAACTCAATCCCAACATTCCTATAGTCTAAAATCTGTAAATCTACATTAAAATCACACAAGAACACCAACAAATTCGTGCATGTGAGCCACAAGGAGTTGCATGTATTCAAACACATTGGCATGTGTATTTTTACACTTTGCATGTACGATCTAACAATGGATAACTATAGAAAACTACCTTAGAAGCTTTTAGATGGATGGATCTGGTCTGAACATAAGCTACAAGAGGCTGATGAGGCTCTTCTTACTTGTGTTTGGCCTCCAAGAACCCCCTTGATGCTCCTGTGGCGTCCAATCACCGAGAATGTGGAAGAAATAGCTTGAGGAAAGGTTTACAGAGGTTTGGTGGGTGCTTACCAGTGATTTGGTCGAGAGAGAATGCCAGGAATTCAAGGTAAGAACAAAGAAATGAAGTGTGAGGGTGAAAGGATTGTTTTAATAAAATTTTTGTCTTCTGGGACCCGTCGCTTGCCGCCAAGGCCGATGATGCATGGCCTTGGCGTACCGCCGTGGATTTCGGTATTCAAAATCCCGTCCTGCTTCGCATACCGCCAAGGAATTCGTCGAGGGGTCTTGGCGCACCACGAAGGCTCCATTTCTAAGTTTTTCGATTTCGTTGATTCGATTTTGTTTGTGTTCGATTCGTAACGTTTATCCTAAACGTCTAGTTCGTGTTTAGCACATAATGACATATTTGTTTCCTTAATGTTTGTCACCAATGTTCGTGAGACTCGTGTGTGTTTCGATAATTCCCCGAATTATCAGTTATCGTTAATGTTCGTCTTTTTCAAAATGTTTGCACGCTTGATTAAATATAATCAATGTGTAATGCACAATTCAATAATTCTTCGAATTATTGTTTTGCGTTTGTGTTTGCCACACTTGGTTTCCAAAACCAATGTGCAATGTACGATTCAATAGTTAGTCGAACTATCGTTTCGTAGTTGTTTCTGTTTAACTCATTTAATTAAACCTAATTAAATGAAATGCAAGAAGTATGAATGTGAAATACATAATCGTAAAGGTTCGTATTTACCTGAAATTGTCAGGTGTCACATCATCCCCCTGTTGAAAGAAATTTCATCCCGAAATTTGGTTGTTATCAGTAGTGTTTGAGAACGAAAATTTTCTGGTTGTCACATCATCCCCTTGTTGAAAGGAAATTTCGTCTCGAAATTTATTCGTTGTTGTACGCGTTTGACGTGGTCTGTTTGAAGAGATGGGGATATTTGCGCATCACCTGATCTTCACGTTCCCATGCGAATTCAGGTCCGCATTTCGAGTTCCATCGGACTCTGACGATCGGAATCCGACTTTGCTTGAGTTGTTTGACCTCACGGTCCATGATCTCTACTAGTTCGAGACATGAAACACGTTGTGAACTCCAATGAGTTCGGCTGGTAGGTTGAGTTGGTATGCCACTGGACCAATCCTCTTCAGGATCTCAAACGGTCTGATATACCGTGGGTTCAGTTTGCGTCGTTTCCCAAAACGAATAACGTGTTTCCATGGTGAAACTTTCAGAAGGGCTTTGTCTCCTACCTGAAATTATAGAGGCTTTCGGCGTTTGTCGGCATAGCTCTTTTGACGATCGTGAGCTGCTGCCATACAGTTTCTGATTTGCACAATCTTTTCCGTGGTTTCGTGTATCAGTTCCGGGCCAGTGAGCTGACTATCGCCCACTTCCGCCCAACAAATGGGTGATCGACATTTCCTACCATAGAGGGCCTCAAAAGGCACCAGCTTTATGCTCGTGTGGTAGTTGTTGTTTGAGAATTCTACCGACGGTAGGTGAGTTTCCCAGCTATTGTCGAAGTCTACTACGCAAGCTCGTAGCATATCTTCGAGCATTTGTATCGTGCTATCCAACCGCGTACCAAGCGATTTTTGCAACGATTTCTTGAAATTCGAAGTAAATCTAGCGTCTCAATCCGAAATGATAGAGATTGGCACTCCATGTCTCGAGACTACTTCTTTGATATAGATTTTGGCTAGCTTTTCCATCTTGTCATTTTCTTTGATCGCAAGAAATGTGCTGACGGGGTAATTTGGTAATGAAGTCCATAGAGATTTGTTCTCATTTCCACTTGGGGTTCTCTGGTTGTTTGAGTGATCCAGATGGTTTCTGAAACTTGACCTTAACTTTGACACAAGTCAAGCATTTGCTCACATATTTGGCAATGTCGGCTTTCATTTTTGGCCACCAATAAAGGACCTTCAGATCATGATACATTTTTTCTGATCTAGGGTGGATGGAATATCGAGACTTATGAGTCTCATCCATCACAAGGTCTCGTAAGTTTCTGTGGTGTGGAACCTAGACGCGTTCCATGAAATAGTGTAAGCCATCGGGTTTTACTTCAAACTGTTTCTCCATTTCCCTCAGTGACTCGGCCACTACGTTTTCTTCCTTCAGTGCCTCAACTTGGGCATTACGTATCTGCTCAGAGAGATTTGGATGAATGGTGAGTTGCAAAGCTCATACCCTTTTGGGTTTCAAGGTATTCTTCCGACTTAGGGTGTCAGCCATAACGTTGGCTTTCCCCGGGTGATACTTGATAGCTCACTCATAGTCGTTTAGGAGTTCGATCCTGCGACGGTTTCGCATGTTTAGTTCCTTCTACTCGAATATGTGTTGGAGACTATTATGGTCAGTGTATATGGTGCACTTCATACCAAACATGTAGTGTCTCTAGATCTTGAGTGGAAATACCACGGCTCCAAGTTCCAAGTCGTGGGAGGTGTAATTCTTCTCGTGGACTTTCAGTTGTTGAGAAGCACACGTGACCACCTTTTCTCGCTGCATCAGCACGCAGCCGAATCCTTGTATCGAGTTATTGCAGTATACCGCAAACTCGTCCATTCCATTAGGAAGAGATAAGATAGGTGCACTACAGAGCTTCTGCTTGAGAAGTTGGAATGCAGCTTCTTGCTTGTCAGTCTAGAGATATTTCTTATCCTTGTGAGTGAGAGTTGTGAGTGGTTGGGCTATCTTGGAAGATCCTTCAATGAATCGTCGATAATAGCCTGCCAAGCCTAGGAATTGGC
This sequence comes from Mikania micrantha, assembly GCA_009363875.1. Classification (NCBI taxonomy): domain Eukaryota; kingdom Viridiplantae; phylum Streptophyta; class Magnoliopsida; order Asterales; family Asteraceae; genus Mikania; species Mikania micrantha. The sequence goes on from CM018685.1 coordinate 21,445,346, forward strand.
GCACCTCAGTTGGGGTCTTCGCTGCTTCCCAATTCTTGATAGCCTCTATCTTAGATTTATCCACATGTATTCCCTGCTCATTAACAATCGAAGATTCTCTTTGTGCTCTTCCTGGGTTTTGGAGTAGATGAGAATATCAATAATGAACGCAATCATAAACTTATCAAGATAGGGTTTGCACACGTTATTCATGAGGTCCATGAATATTGCAGGTGTGTTTGTAAGACCAAACGACATGACCAGAAACTCGTAATGGCGACACATAGTGCGAAAAGCAGTCCTTGGGATATCTTCCTCTTGAATCCTTAGTTGATGGTACCCAGATTGCAAATCGATCTTGAAGTAGTAACTCGACCCTTGCAGTTGATGGAACAGATCATCGATGCAAGGTAAGGGGTAACGGTTCTTGATCGTCACTTTGTTCAACTCCTGGTAGTCGATGCACCTACGAAACGTGTCGTCCTTCTTCTTAACGAACAAGACATGAGCTCCCCAGTGTGAGAAGCTTGGCATGATAAAACCCTTATCCAATAGTTCTTGCAGTTGACTGGACAGTTCCTGCATATCCGAAGGTGCAAGTCGATAGGGTGCTCGTGCAATAGGTGCTGCTCCTGGTGCGAGATCTATGCGGAACTCCACTTGTCGAGGTGGTGGTAGCTCTGGTAGATCCTCTTGGAACACGTCGAAATTGTCGCATACGATGGGGATGTCTTCCAGTTTCTTCTCTTCTTCAGTCTTATCGGTGATAAGCGCCAGTATGGCTGTGTATCCCTTTCATAGGCATTTGTGAGGTTTCATGCACAAAATGATATTCAGAGGAGTGTCGCTCCTTTCACCATTGATGTTTAAGGTTTATCCACTAGGGAGATGTATACGTACAACCTTATCGGGGCAAACTATTTTAGCTTGGTTTTCAGACAACCAATCCATGCCTACTATGACATCAAAGCTGCCTAGTGTGACTGGCATGTGGTCAATCATAAACTTATGGTTTGCTAGCTCTAAAGTGCATTCTTTCATAATGTACTTAGTTACAATTAGTTTATCATCAGCTAGCTCTACTGTGTATTCAACCTCTAAGGGTGTTGGGGATATGGAAAGTATCTCACTAACATCCTTAGATATAAATCTTTTCTCAGATCCAGTATCAACAATACATAAGCGTAATGATATTTTAGGAGACACGAACCTGTTGCAAGGTTGGGATCCCTTCTGGCTTCTTTCGCCCCTATCATGAAGGCTCTTCCCTTCGGACCATTGTTGTTCCCATTGTTTTTTGGTTGATTGTTGCTCTTCAGATGTGGGCATTCCTTCTTGAAGTGCCCTGGTTTTCCACACTCGAAGCAGCCCTTTGGTGCTTCATGTTGCTGCTGTTATGGCGGTGGGATTTTTGCCAGTATCTCGCCTCTGCAATCCTTGGCCATATGTCCTCCTTTGCCATATCGTTGATATCGGATAGTGCCACATTGTCCCAAGGCATGATGGAAGTTACATTTGTTGCACTTGGGGTGCTTGCCTGCATAGGCTCCTGAGTTCTGGTTGGTTGGGATGGGTGGAGTGTAAGCTTGGGGTGATCCAAACTTACGTTGCTGTTGTGGTGGCTGAAGGGTGGAAGGTTTGCTAAGGGTGTTATCCCATTTGCTTTTAGTTGATTTTGATTGCGGGTAGCTTCCCATGCAGCAAGCGGCTCCTCAACTTGTTTGTTGATGAGTAGGTTGAGTTCAGCTGTAGTCAAATTGATGTTTCCACGTCCTCCCACATTTCTTCATCCTCCGTATCTTCCAGCCATGATATTCATAACAAGAATAAGCGTTAGAGTGTTTCCAAGGATTAGGGTAGTGTGTGCGATTGCTTCGTGAAGGAAACATGTATTAATTTGCAATGAAAAGATTTTCAATAACAACAATAGTCTTGATAGATAATAAGTTGTATTAGTTACAATTCATTTAATACCAAAAAATTAATATTCCACAATATTTAGTACAAAGACACAATTCGTCCTTACTAGTTCTATGCTAAGTTAATCAAATGCATCGTCGATAGTGGAATTAGAATCAGCATCCTCTGCCGGTTCCTCTTCCTCAGTGTCAGGCTCTTCTGGGACTGGATTGAAGGCCATGTCCTCTAGCTCTGCGATTCTAGCTTCACCGATGGCAGCTCGGTCTTCGGCCGCCTGGAATAATGCAATCAATTGGGTCATATCCCGATCCATCTTGTTGACTACGCTATAGAGCTTTGCGTGTCGAGTGTTTTTATATCTCAGTTCTTCTGCGAGACACTCGATTCAGTCGTCTGCCCAGTAGGGTCGAGTGGTTCTAGTATGGGAGAGGCAGTGTCGGGTGACTCCTCCACGGGGTCCTCCTCAGGATCCTCGTCAGGGTCCTCATCTGGATCTTCCTCAGGATTCTCATCCGAATCCTCCACGGAATCATCCGATGGTATAGGATGATGGTCAGGCGACTCTACGGTCACTGATAGAGGTGATGCAGGTAGTGATGGAGCTACCGGCTCCTCCTCGTCGTGTGCAAACATATGCGGTGATGATGGTGTCGCGATATCTATAATGCGCGTAATAAGTGTGTGTACAATCATGTATGCAAGTAGTAAATGATCATGTATGGTAGTATTGAGTACTGTTTCTACTAACACTATCTGTGTGGAGACTAATGGTTATAGACTAAGTTCACTAAATGCAAACCTAATTCGCATTAACCGAAGTCTCTGATACCAATCTGTCGCACCCGGCCTTCTCGGCCTTTCCTAGGGCATGACGCGAGCACCGGTCATCGGTACTCGGCAGGATCGCAGTCTCCGGTCACAGTTGCAAGACCTACATGTTTGGTTGCATACGTACATCCAACAAACTTGGATAAAACAGTTTGTAAAATCATAGTTGCGGAAGTTAATGTATGAGTTTATCAAAACAACGTTCAATTCATAAGTTGCGGAAGCATTCTTAAAACAATTTTGAAATAAGTACAAATTAATGTTTGTAGAAGCGATTAAAGTTATTTGACAATACATAATAGACACATATTAAATGTTCATTAGCCTAAGACACTCTAACAGATGCAAGGGACTCCATCCTAGCATCCTAATCCTTGTGCGAGTGCCTTAGTTACCTGAGAAAACATGCGAGTAAAAGGTACAAAGGTTGGTGAGAGCATAGGCTTTACATAAGAAGTAAACATCAAATGTATAAAGCAAGTGTTGCTAGACTACATATCATTCCAATGCTATACCGATTGATAGCTAGTCAATACAGTTATATTATATAAGGGTTCGAAATCGAAGCTGACTGTGTGCCTCCCACCATGTCCATCACACAAGACAATGGCAAAGTGTTGGTCAATTTTGCACCCATTCCGACCTCCAGTCGGGTTGGCCTCCTAGGCACGATGGATGGGGCTTGTAAGGCCCAAATAGTACTATCCAAGATTAGCACACTAGGTGCTCCACGCTACTAACAGTCCGAGGTATGTTCGTGAGGACTTTGAGTTGTGATGTGTGCCACACATATACATATGGTGATAAAGCATGTCAATATGTAACCAAAATAAGTTTGTTGTTTCAAAACAGTTTATCAAGCAATGAATTCTCCCCCAAAGGTAGAAAATATAAAAAGGGCTGTGAACTCACCTAATAAAGCAGTTACGGTTATGTGTTCGCTACTACGAGTGCTAGCAACCTGCTAGTGAGCACCTATAATCATATAGGTCGTGAGTATGTGTTCTGTGGTGTGTTGTATCTCAAACAACTCCAAGTGTTGGTGTGGTCAACCGAGTGCTTGTGTGTTGACTTGTGTTGGCTCTACGAATCATTGGTGATAGGTTTGTTATGTTAGTTCGTTTATGTGTCTTAATGCAAGTAGGACACCACCATGCATCCCATGACTCTAATCGTAATCATAAAGTTTCCTTTTCTAGAAAGTTCTATATTTAGAAATTTTCTATTTTTGGAAAGTGTAGTTATGAAATCCCATTTCATAAAAATAATACTTCTAGTATAATTATAAAAACATATTTAAACACTTAAAATATATCTTTTGCGCATAAATTACCATTTATGCCATTTTGTCCGACATAAAGTTTCCTTAAATAATAAGTATACGTTTAAAAGTCCATTTCACGAATCAAGGTTCCCAATATGTTTAGAAATCATTTTTAAACATATTTCAGAAATCACAAATCACAAAAACATGTTAAAACATTAAAATCCCTCTTTTGGTTTTCAAAAGCTTCTAAAAATAGTTAGTTTCCATAAAATCATGTTTTTCCCAAATCCAAATACCCAAATGTGTTTCTAAACACCTCAATACACATTTAACACCATCTAGACATGTCTAACATGTCTAGATAACTACAAATCCATGACATGCAACATAAAAGTTTCCTTTTATGGCAAGTTCTACCAAATCATCATAATAACGTATCAAAACTCAATCCCAACATTCCTATACTCTAAAATTAGTAAATCTACATTAAAATCACACAAGAACACCAACAAATTCGTGCATGTGAGCCATAAGGAGTTGCAAGTGTTCAAACACACTTGCATGTGTGTTTTTACACTTTTCATGTACGATCTAACAATGGATAACTATAGAAAACTACCTTAGAAGCTTTTAGATGGATGGATCTGGTCTGAACAGAAGCTAGAAGTGGCTGACGAGGGTCTTCTTGCTTGTGCTTGGCCTCCAAGAACTCCCTTGATGCTCCTATGGCGTCCAATCACCAAGAATGTGAAAGAAATAGCTTGAGGGAAGATTTACAGAGGTTTGGTGGGTGTTTACCAATGATTTGGTCAAGGGAGAATGCTAGGAATTCGGGGTAAGAACAAAGAAATGAAGTGTGAGGGTGAAAGGATTGGTTTTATAAAGTTTTTGTCTTCTGGGACCCGTCGCGTGCCGCCAAGGATTTCGGGATTCAAAATCCCGCTCCTGCTTCGCGTGCCGCCAAGGAATTCACCGAGGGGTCTTGGCGTACCGCGAAGGCTCCATTTCTTAGTTTTTTCGATTTCGTTGATTCGATTTCGTTTGTGTTCGATTCGTAACGTTTATCCTAAACGTCTAGTTCATGTTTAGCACATAATGACACATTTGTTTGTTTCATGTTTGTTCACCAACGTTCGTGAGTCTCGTGTGTGTTTCGAAAATTCCCCGAATTATCGTTGATCGTTCGTGTTCGTATTTTTCAAAATGTTTGCACGATTGATTAAACATAATCAATGTGTAATGCACAATTCAATAATTCTTCAAATTATTGTTTTGCGTTTGTGTTTGTGTTTGCCACACTTGGTTTCCAAAACCAATGTGCTATATACGATTCGATAGTTACTTGAACTATCGTTTCGCAGTTATTTGTGTTTAACTCATTTAATTAAACATAATTAAATGAAATGTAAGAAGTATGAATGTGAAATACAAAATCGTAAAGGTTCGTATTTACCTGAAATTGCCGAATGTCACACATGTGGTTGAATTATAAGATGGGAAATGATAAATTAGACTTTTGTTTATTAGTATACTAAGTTATTAACCCGTGTATTACATGGATTTAATATATATATTAAACAACTATTAATGAAAATTTAGCAATTATAAATAATATTTTGATATAAAATGATTAATTTACATATTAATAACTATTTTAAGTAGTAAAAAACAATTAAAAACTTTAATCACTATACTAATGATATATGACTTTTTAATGTGTAATAATTGATATCTTTGAAATAGCTAACATTAAAAACTTCAGTTTCTATTATATTAAAAAAGTTAACTTTTATAAATCAATAATATAAAATATAATTTTTATAATTATTAAAGTTAAACGACCTACTTTAAATTAGCGTTAAACATAGCACACCAAAAATGTGACTTTTTTTTATCATTTTTATTATTTCAAATTTTAAATAAATTTAAAAAATGGCATTAGATGATAAAAATCTCATTGTTTAAAAGCTCCTTTTTATAATATATTTTGTTTTCAAAAAAATCATTTTTTAAGATAACTTGTTTTTTTACATAAATTTTGTTTTTTGAATGTAAAATATTTCTTACTTTAAAAATTTTGATTTTCGAAAATTTCATATTTTATAAAAAAAATTTATATATGCTTTATAATAAAAAAATAAATAATATTTTAGTTATTAGTATTATAATTATCTAATAAGAGAAAAAAAATATAATTATTTAATTTGAGAGAAAATTAAGTGGAATGATAAGGAGTTGACAATGGCAATAATTGTATAAGAAGGTGACATGCGACAATAATAGTGTAACAATGTGACAAGTGACAAAATTGTTGCTGTTTTATTATAGAGTGACTTGGATTATATTTGATGAGATGAATGTCATTATCTTTTATCTTCTTATTTTATCACTTCTATCTTTTATTAAATAATAATAATATTAAATGAATTTTTTTTAATATTTAGATAAATTTAATCATAAATATTTATTATATGTTCTAACTAGATGATTAGTAATTTTATCTAATATTTATTTATTCAATCCAGTAATTATCAGGTTTTTAAAGCTAATTAAATACTAATTAGTTAAAATTTTTTAATTAATCCCTTCATCTTTAACCATAACTAAAAGCTAAAAAGTAATCGAAATCTATTGCACTTTATTATCAAATCATATTGGTTAGCACTATGCTGGTAGGCCTATGAATTTTATCATTACAGTTATAGAAAACTATTAAATTTTATAAGTACATGCATATATAGAGAGCACAAATTATTCAATCCATATTAAATTAAAGTACATTCATTACTAAATTTTATAAGTACATGCATAGATAGCACTATTTTGTTTTCTTGTTCTTGTTGATGATTATTTTTCATGCATATTTTCTCCCTGTATTTTGCCAAAGATGCTAAAAGATCTGATATTTCAGTTAGATTCGTTAAGAAAAATAAATATATTAAGTTTCTTAATTCCCCTATATTTTTAAGTTGATTTCGCTTAAACAAGAATTTACATATTACTAATAGAATTTACATATTACTAATGTTTATATAACTTAACTGACGTGCTATTTCATCCTCATATTCTTTTACTTCACTTGGAGTGTAAAGTGTATATGTTTCAAATGCAGAAGAATGTTTTTAAATTGACAGTTTAAATGGTTTGTGAAAAGTGTCATACAAATGCTTTACCTGCTCCAAAATCATAAAAGAGAAACAATAACAATTAAATAAAAGTATCCGCATAATCTCACTCATAGTTAAACTTTAGACAGGTCAGAAGAATGTATGCTAAACCGCTAATTTTACCATCAAGTTTCCTTTATTTTAGTAGAGAGAATATAATATAGCTAAGGGGGTAAATAATGCAATTTTCTTTTAGTATTTTTTTAAAGAGAACATTGTCTTTGAACAATGTAAGGAGCTTTAAAAGCATTTAGAAAAGAACAGTGATAGTTGTAAAGTCTGGACCAGCTTCATATTATTCTTTTAAAAGCTTCCAAAATAGACCACATTGAGTGTCTTCTAGGATGAGAATTTGTCACATGTGACGACCACCTTGTGCTATGATACAAAGGAATTCACTTGCTAAAATTAAACCTATATTTGGCATGTTGTGGGTTGGGTATATGATTATAATTGGTATATTTAGTTAAGAGCCTCCTGATTTATTGGCTTGATTTATAGTAAGGAGAACATAATGGCATAAACTATGTGTTTTTGGTCTAGTGAGCCTAGTGGTAATCCCTTTGACTTCTCTATAAAAGACTTAAGTTCGAATCTGAGCCTATAATATTTGTGGAAATAAGGTCAAAAATTGTGAGGTTTCTTTTAAGGTAGGCTTCGATCATATTCTCTAAAGCGATAAATATGAGGGAATGGTTCTTCTTGAGTGTCTCGATTTCAAGTAGTTCAAAAACAATAACAACAACAACAATAATGACAACAATAACAATAACAATAACAATAATAATAACAACAATAACAATAACAAAAATAACAATAATTATAACAATAATAATAACAAAAACAACAACAATAATTAGAACAATAACAATAATAACAACAATAACTAGTTTAATACCCGTCCGGTGGTCGGGTATTGTAACTTTACAATGACGTAGGTATTGTCTTATTAGAATTTTAAATAAAAAACATTAGAGTAAATTGTCGTTTTCCTCCCAGTGCTTTGGTTGAATTTGACATTTTCTTGCAAATTCTTAAATTTTGCCAATTTGATATTATGCTTTTTGTTTTTTTGCCATTTTACTCCATCTTCTTAATTCCATTCAATTACACCATTTAATTATAATACTAAACCCATAATAAAAGAAAAAAGTAAAAAAAAGAGTATTCAAACATTTTGGTAAAAAAATAACAATAATAATTTCACTGGCAACTTTTAACATCAAAAATTTATTACAATAACTCTTACATTATAGTCAAACATATTCAGTTACTAGTTAATATCCCGTGAATTACAAGGGATGAATAAAAAAAATAATAAATAGTTATAAAAAATTATAAACAATATAATACGATTTTTTAATATAAAATATGAATAAAATTCATATATTTGAACACATTAAATAAACAATAATATTACATTTTTAAACACCATTTTTTCAAAGTTTATTTATTAAAATATATTTTTTTTAAAATCTTTTTTTTTTAAATTTAAAAATGTATAAAAAGTATATTTAATATTTAATATTATTATTTAATATAATATATATTTGTAATACGCGAAAGAGGCGGGAAACTAAAATTAGAAACTGACACGTGTGCCTAGAAAACTTTATTTATTAAAATAGATATCATCCAACATCGAAAGATTGCAAAAAACATGCAAAAGTACACTAACTTGTCTAAGCATAAGAAAGTAAGCATCTAATACTAGCAACCAAAATTATTTTTATAGGTTATATATATTCTTTTTTTTTTGTTTTTTTTTGTATAGGTTATATGAAAAAAGTAAGCATCCAACACTAACAACCAAAATTATTTTTATATGCTATATAAAATAAAGTAAGCAACCAACTAAGGGTGTTCAAAAAAACCAAAAACCGTTTAAAGCCGAAAATCAAACCGTATCCGTAAGCGAACCAAATTCAAAGTTTATTCGATTAATCAATTAAACTAAATTTAGATATAAATTTATTATTTTTATTAACAATATATAACGACGAATTTGGTTCATCCGGTTTTTAACAAGTTAATTTGGTTTTTCATCGGTTTATTCGGTTGCATTCGGTTTGTTCTATTTTAACCGAAATCAAACTGAATTCGGTTCGGATGACTGAATTTCTAATACAGTTTGGTTCGGTTTTCGGTTGAGCTAAAAAAATTTAAAAATGTTATAACCGAATGAAATAGACCGTTTAAATCGTAAACCGAAGCGTTAACATCCCTACATACAACACTAAAAACCAAAATTAAGTATCCAGCACTAACATATTCGATTATATATGTCACACCCCGGGCCCACGGGTTGGATCGGAATCAAGTCGGGCGGAATAGTTCCGGGGCATGATTGAATCAAAATAATCAGATTGTTTACACGACACATGATAATATGAGAACACTAATTTACATTGATAAATAAAGTTAAATTACAACTGTGTTTTTTAATTTAACTCTATTACAACTGTCACACCCCGAGCCGGCGGGCTGGATCGACTTTCCCGTCGGGCAGAATGTTCTCGAGGCACGATATCGTTGATAATCACAGTCATCAGTTTGTTTACATGGCACATGATAGATAAATGAGAAATGCTAACATGCCAATGATATAAAATTACAAAGTTAAATTACAATGTATGTTCATAATTTAACTAAGTAAATCTATCCAAAAGAATCATTGTGTTTTCTATCTTGTAACTGCACAAGATTTACAAAAGATGACTCACAGTTTTGTCATTCAAAATATGTTCAACTCAAAATGAAGCTAGGTCTTCTAAAAGTCCACTAGCTTAATCCCTGAGTACTGGTGACTAAACATGTTCGTCACCTGAGAAAACATGCATTTAAACAAAGTCAACACTAGGTTGGTGAGTTCATAAGTTCAGTAATTAAAAACCATTGATTTGTTATCATTAACAATCACAAAGTCATACACAAGTCTCATTGAGGTTTGTTTCATTTGTCTCACACAATGGCCTCTCCATAGTTATGTTTACAAGTAGTATTTCATCCCATCAGTTATGCTTATATATAGGGCATACGTAGGGAGTCAAGCCCCCAGCCAACATCCCTCCACACACTTAACAGGATTCAACACAACTTGCAATACAACTATGGATACCCATTTCTATCTCACATATGTTCATCCCAATTTATATCCACCCATAAGATTATGTCCATCACCCGATGTGTTATATATATATAATAATAGAATATGAGGGATGAAAGTTACCAAAACCGAAGTGTTGATAAACCCTTAGTGTTTTAAGGAAAATAGATTTATCCAATCTTATCTTTGTTATTATTCTCTCATTTGTAGGGTTAACTGTAATTCACTTCTAATAATAGGAGTGATAGCTAACCTATTGATATTGTTCTCATCTTGGAATGCATAGAGCCTAAATGGGATCCACTATGATCCTCACGTAATCAGATCACAATGCATCCGATTTACCTCTATCACATTTGTGTTCTCATAGCCTTCAACGAAACTATTACTGATAATATGACACGAGAGAAAATCAATTCCTCGGTCTAACAGTCAATAGAATCGAAGGATTGAATTACAATTAGTTACAGTACATTAATATCACCATGTGTCGTTTACCAAACCTGACTTATGTCGCCCTGTTACCTGTCGTACGTTACCGGCCAATGATAAAATACGATCAACATATCGACCTCACTCGCCGACGGTTTGTCAAACTTTTGGTACCACTACATTATCGTCGGTTTAGTTGCACTAAATTAATTGGTAAACGATTCTCTAGGAGGGACTTACAATTGAATATGATCTCATGAACACATGATTGTTGTGATATAATACAAACAGTTTAATAGTAATTAATTGTTGTTGTGTTCACCCATTGTCATCAACTCATTGTTGTCTGTTCTCTGTGTTAAGTGTTCTCATAGTCTTTAACAAAGTGTTATAAGAACTTGTCTTATTACACAATGTTAGTAAATGTGTGAATGATATTGTTATCATGAAATTATGTTATCATGATTATCATTCTCGTTATTCCTTGTATTTGCCTCATGTTATCCCATAGTCGTCACCCAGTTGTAACCATAGTGTTTGTAAGAGCTAGTCTTACTACACTTAGTTAACTCTGGTGGCGAATGATATCATGAAATTATGATTTCATTATATCATTATTGTTAGTTCTTGTCATTGTCAAAGTGTTATCTCATTGTTCATTCTTGTAAGAATAATAAAATATTATAAGATATAATCTTACAACATGTATCATTCTATTGTGTTGATGTAATCATGAAGCTATATTATCATGTTTCATCCTAGATATCTCAGTTATGTTATGATCACACAAGCATACATAAAATGATAAGCGATAATAATGATAAAACAATATTATCTAAATCATAGTATAATCAAAATGTTGTACTAAAACCTTTAAATAATTAAAAGGTTAGCATGTTTCTCAGCCCGAAAATTAGAAATCAGTAAGATTAGAAAAGGGGCGTTTGAACTCACCTTATAGTTGAAGTGGTTGACTAAATAATAGCAAGAAATGTACGCGCTCACTGTTGTTCTTGAGTTTGTGTTCACGATCCTGTGTTGTATTCAATTTGTTTGTAACTTATGAGTATAATTTGTGGTATGTGTGTGTGGGTGTGTGTGTTAGTCCTAAAGTTGACTAACACTGGAAATCCTTTATCAACCATAGATCCAAGTTTGAGAATCCATATTATTCTCAAAATATAAGGTTTAGGTTTATTGATTTTAGAGTTTGAAAGTCCATATAGTTCCTAAGTATAAACTTAGGTTTATTGATATTAAACTTTGCATGTTAACCTTGTAATACTTAGAATAGTTGTCCTTCCTCAAACATTTTATTATGTGTGTTAAGTGATCAACCTTGCTACTTAACATTTTATAAAGAAAGGTTTTTGAGTATTATGAAGTTGATTTAACAACTCATTTCACCACCTTTGTAGTAAGATCTAGTTAACTCCATATCCATGTATGTTATCAATTAAGATTGATCCAAAGTGTTGTTCACAAGATTTAGGTTGTTAAGTTATGTAGGCCGAATAAGGTGATCATGGGCTTGAAACTCGGCCGGATGAGATGGTCTTGCAAATGAGGCGACCGAATGACAACTGCATGCGAACTAAGAAGGTCGACCGAATAGGGGTTCATGCTAATGAACTCATTCGGTCACACTTGCTAGCCGAATGAACATAGGGACCGAATAAGCACCCCATGAGAATGAAGACCCTGGTTCGGTTGGTTATCCTATTCGGCCAAGTCTCATTCGGACCCTCCCTTCGGTCTGGTGCTGGTTCTCTTTCGGCCTAGCTTCATTCGGTTGAGCTGGTGGTCCCATTCGGTCGCTCGAGTCCACAGCCCCATCTCACCACGTTTGAGTTCCCATCTCAACACAAGGTGTTTCCTAAGTTCCTATACTAATTTAGAATGATTTCATGTGTTTTCCCTAGGGTTTTGATTGGGTTAAACCGGTTTAGAAGGGTGTTCGACCAAGGGTTTAGAAAACCCTAAAATTGCCAACTTTGAGCTCGAATTTACCTTGTTTCAGGTGGTTCAAAGCTCCGATCCTTTGTACTTTCGTGTAGAGGATGATGAGAGCTTCGATTTGGTATCTTATTTGCAAGATTTCGTCAAGAAATGAAGGAGATCTTGATGATTTTAGGTTGAAATCTTAGAGAGAGAGAGGAAACCAGAAGAGAAAGAGATAGTGGGTGGTTGGGTGAAATAAATGAGGTAAAATGGGGTTATTTAGGGTTTATGTACCCCGTGTGTGTTCGGGTTCGTTTCGGTTGTTTGGTTCTTGATTTCGTTACGTTTCCGGAATGTAGGTGCGTATTTTTACGAAATTAAATAAATGGTTTTATTTTTACATTTTTAAAGTGGTTATTCCTAGTAAATCTTTTTAATTCTTTTATTTTATTATTATTAGATTGTTTTGTCGTTTCGTTTCATCAGATCGTTCCGCCGTCGCGCGTATTCGTTCGAATCGTCACCCGAACAAATCCGACGATAGTTTCACTTTCGGATTCTTGTTTTCTACTTTTCAGTAATCATTCAGAACTTTAAACTCACATATATGTTTGTGTGAATCATCACCCACGCAAACCCACTGTCAGTTTGTTATTCCAAACCGATACTGAACTTATGTTTTGAATTGTGTTTCCTCACTGACGGACTCAACTGACTTACCTATTTTCACATTGTTCTTGTTGAATTCACATTGTTTCTCACTAAGTTTTCGTCTATCTGATTCCTGTCATCTGTAGATATTCAGATCGCAACCGATATGTTTTTGTCATTTGTTTGCACATTGTTGTTTCTCATGAGTTGTTGTATTTACGGTATTTAAGTTTTCACTTAAACACGTACAACTGTTATTTGTTTTTCTTAGTCCTATTGTAACAAAACTGTTTACACATTGTATTTACACATAGTAAATAGTGAAAGTACACGTACCGTACGGACTTGCCGGGCGATTAGGTAGTGGTTGTCACAACAACATAATTTGAACATCTTGGGCGTGACCAAGATGTTTTACAAAATTGCTTGCTAAAGAGCAAGTCTTGAATCTTGTAGTCGATGAGGCCTTGTAAGATTTTATGCAGGAGTTGTAGGGTCCTCTAATGGATCATATCTTTCTCTCTCTAACAGGCATCCTGCTCACACCTGTACGTCACCTAAGAACATCTAAAATCTGTCAACACTACTAGGTTAGTGAGTTCACACGAGTTATAAAATATTAAGTTTTGTAAATGGCTTGACACATTTAGGCAAGCTCACTCCCTAAACCTCTTTATCAGAACTATCCTAAGATGTCATAAGATGCCTAACGTCGCACAACTTCGACATCCTACGATAGTAAAGTAATGAAATGTGGAGAGTTCACTTATGTTGGAAATGGAAATGGATTTCCACATTTGCTTCGAAAATTCCCCAAATGTGTCTGTTCAAGGTTACTCCTCAAATCGAAGATTTTCACATTTGTTTATTTGTAAAATCACACAAGTTTTCTCCTTTTCCCTCCTCACCATCATCATCCCGCCAAGTCAAGTAATGCTTATATATAGGGCATACGTACCAACAAGTGGAGCCGCCAGTGCACCATACACTTGACAGGGCATGACTGTGACAACCGGTATACGAGCAACAATTAGTCTGAAATCCAAGGGTGTACATGACAAACTCCTAATCAAAATACACGGATAATTCCTAAGACAGTTAGGAAATCCGTTGAATCACATAAACATGAATCAGAAGAAAATACAAACACCTCGCGAGGGAAAACAATGCATCAAAAGCCTGAATGGATGACATTTGGAGTATTGATCTTGTTAGTGCACAGAAATGTCCCTAGTTCTATGTTTTGTATGATCTTAATGTATAAAGTTTATCTTATTAATGAAAATCAGTTATTCTATATTGTTCTTTAATGTTTATTCAAGTTTATATGAGTTTGAGTATGGTTGACTTTGATTATATATATATATATATATATATATATATCATATAAACCCATTCGTGCGAATGACCCTAAGAATGAGGTCATTCGGGCGAATGAACGCCTAGCGAATGACTGGAGCGAACAAATGAGTCATCCGCATGACTCATTTGGTTGACCAAGCTCATTCGGCTGAGCCATTCGCCGAATGAGTGATTCGGTCACTCATTCGGCCAAATGAGTGCAGTCTATATATACTTCAGCAAACAGATTCAAACCTAACTTTTCCGAGCCTCCTCTCTTCCCAGAGCACTCCAGAGTCATACCCTTAGGGTTTTGAGCGTTTCTTGCATCTCCAACTTCGATTCTCACCCAGTGGTGTTCGAGCTTGATCCAAACATTCACTCCTCGTTGTCGGATTGCCACGGGGCTTGTGGATTTCGATTGGAAAATCCTGGAATAGGATTCCGCACTATTCCAGTGGCTGTAGAGCAAATTCTTTGGTGAACTAGATTGTTTCTGGGCTCCAAATTGGTCCTACAGATCTAACGAGATATCCACATGGGTGATGATCTATATGGATATGTTGTTGGATTGTTTCCGGGCTCGGCGGCATTCTGATCATAACCGAGAGAAAATCGGTTAGTGCAGTGATCAGATGCAGAAGACACATGCAAATAATATCCTATGTTGTATGTTCTCTTCATGAGGCTCCCTAGGTTATAGTCTAGGCCAAACCGTTTAAGTAATATGACCTATATTTCTCTATAACCATGGCTCTGATACCAATATGTCTCACCCCGAGCCGGCGGGCTGGATCGACCTTTCCGTCGGGCGAAAGGTTCTCGGGGCGCGATATCGTTTGATAATCAAATTGATCAGATTTTTTGCATAGCACATGATATATAAATGAGAAATGCTAACATGACAATGATGTAGAATTACAAAGTTAAATTACAATGTACCGTTCATAATTTAACCAAGTAAATCTATCCAAAAGAATCAACGTGTTTCTATCTTGTAACTGTACAAGATCTACAAAAGATGATTCATTGTTTTGTCATTCAAAAGTATGCTTGTTACAAAATGTAGCTAGGTCTTCTAAAAGTCCACTAGCTATTTTCTTGAATACTGGTGACTAAACCTGTTCGTCACCTGAGAAAACGTGCATTTAAACAAAGTCAACACTAGGTTGGTGAGTTCATAAGTTTGATAATTGAAAACATTGATTTGTTCATATCCACAGTCACAATGTCATAATTGATACTTGTAAATTGTTTGTTTCATCTGTTCACCTAATGGCCTCTCCATAGTTATATTCACTAGTGGTATCTCATCCTATTAGTTATGCTTATATATAGGGCATATGTAGGGGAACAAGCCCCAGCCAACATCCCACCACATACCTAATAAAGCTTAACACCACTTGCGGTACAACTATAGATACCCATTATCATTTCACCTGTTCATCCCGATTGATATTCACCCGTTGTATCATATGTAGAATAATATATCGAGAGGGGTTTAGTTATCAACCCGAAGTATTGATACACCCTCAATGTATTAAGGAAATTAGATTAATTTAATCTGATCCTTGTTATTATTCTATTTCTTGTGGGGTTAACTGTTAATCACTTTTAATATTAAGAGTGTTAGTTAACCAATTGATATTTGTTCTCAACTTGAAGTGCATAGAGCCTAAAAGGAATCCATTGCAATCCTCACGTAATCAGATTACAATGCATCCGATTTACCTCTACCACTCTGTATTCCCAGAGGCCTCATCGAAACTATTACTAGTAATATGACATGAGAGAAAATCAATTCCTCAGTCTACTAGTCAACAGTAATCGATGGATTAATTACAATTATAACTGCAGATAATATCACCATGTGTCGCTTTCCAGACCTTGACTGTTCGTCGCCCTGTCACTGGTCATACGTTACTGGCCAATGAATCAATATGATCAACATACTAGCCCTACAAGCTCGAGGTTTGTCAAACCTATGGTACCAATATGCTATCGTCGGTTTAGTCACGTCAAACTAACTGGTCAGCGATTTGTGTAAGGGACATACAATGATCAACTTGAATACATGGCACATGATTGAAATGATATAATACAGACAATTCAATAGTAATCAATTGTATTGTGTGTTCACCAATGTTGTTTGTTCTCGATGTTGTGTGTTCTCGTTGTTCTTAACAAAGTTATAAAAGAACTTGTCTTATTATACGATGTTAGTTGTTGTGTGAATGATCTTGTTATCATGAAGGTACATTATCATGATTATCATTCTTGTTGTTCCATATGTCACCCTGTTGTCACTACAGTGTTGCAAGAGCTAGTCTTACTACACTTAGTCGACTCAGGTGGTGGATGATGCTTGTTTCGTGTTATCTTGTAGTATGCACTGAGTTGTAAGCTGAGTGTT
Source organism: Mikania micrantha (assembly GCA_009363875.1). Classification (NCBI taxonomy): domain Eukaryota; kingdom Viridiplantae; phylum Streptophyta; class Magnoliopsida; order Asterales; family Asteraceae; genus Mikania; species Mikania micrantha. The sequence goes on from CM018685.1 coordinate 21,462,391, forward strand.
ATAAGAACTTGTCTTATTACACTTAGCTAACTCCGGTGATGTATGATATTATGAAGATATGTTATCTTCATATCATTCTTGTTTGTTATTGTTGTTGTCATCATGTTCACCTGTGATAATCTCATTGTTTGTTCTTGTAAGAATAAATAAATGTTATAAGATAAAATCTTACAACTACATTATTCGATTGTGTTGATGATTCATGAAGTTATATTATCATATTCATCTGAGTTATTTCTGTCATGTTATGATCATACAAGCATGCATACAATGATAAGCGATAATAAGTCAAGCAATATTATCTAAATCAGAGTATAAATGATATATTGTACTAGAACTTTTAAATAAATAAAAGATTTAGCATGTTTCTCAGCCCCAAGAGTTTAAAATCAATTAAGATTAGAAAAGGGGCGTATGAACTCACCTTGTAACTGTTATTGTTGACTTAGCCTAAACAAGAATGCACGCGCTCTTTGTTGTACTTGTTATTGTATTCACGATCCTGTATTTATTTCACGTTGTTTGTAACTTGTAAGTATGACTTGTAGGGATTCGTGTGCTTGTATGTGTTAGTCTTATGTTGACTAACACTCGTGAGTCTCGGTCATCATTCGGCCTTGGTTTAATGGTTATAGATCACACTAACACTCAATCAAATTAGATTGATTTTAGTATAGTCCGTTATGTGTTATTGTTTGACTTGATATGAACCTTATCATGATGTGTAGCCTTGAAACTATTATAGTTCATAACTACAAAACTTAGACTATAGGTCATAGGTTAATAACCTTAGCATTTTGTAAAAGAGTTTGCATGTTCATTGTTCCATTTGTCTCAATACTTGAAATCACTTGTTAACATATTCCAAAAGACTAGGTTGTAGGTTTTATGAAATTAAGCCCAAAACTTTGTCCCCTTTGTAGTAAAATAGGATTAATATATATAAATCCATGCATGTTAATCATGATCATTAGTTTAGGGTGTTAGGTTGTCTCCTTAACCATGTGGGCCGAATCAATCCATTGGGCCGAACCAGTATACCTTGGGCCGAACCAGGGAACCTTGGGCCGAATCAGTGGGTTAAACCACCATGGGCCAACTAAGTCAATTGGGCCGCTCTAATAAGTCTTGGGTCGAATGGCATGTCATGGGCCGGATGAGAATGAAATGGGCCGAGTGAATGGTCATGGGCCGAATGACATGTGGGCCTTTGACCGAATGTGTGTGGCTAGCCGAATGATGCTCATTTTGAGATGGTGAACGAATGGAGTGGCACCGAAAGGAATCACTCGGACTGGAAGTGGTTCGGTCGGTGGCTTAACCGAAAGTAGTCGTTCGGCCTGGGTGCTTTGGTCGGCTGGCCTATGGCCATGCGGCTCCCATTTGGCCGAAGTGGCCCATTCGCTCAGCTGCAACTTGAGGTCGGCCAGGGTTGTTGAAACCAAGTTCTCAACGAAGATCCTTGATGGTTTTATGTGTTGGTGTGTGTTAGGACTAGTTTCGATGGTGTAGGGTTCGGGTAGAAGAATTCTTGACCGGTTTAGGTTAGTGGGTCGAACAAAGGGTACAAAAACCCTAATTTTCGTTACCTTTCATCACAGATTACCTCGTTGCAGTTGGTTTTTGTTTCAGATCGGTTGTACTTTCGGATAGTAGATGATTGTAGCTTCGATTTGGCTCAAGAACCACTCGATTACATCAAGAAATGACAAAGATCTAGTGATTTGAAGTTGAAATTTTTTAGAGAGAGAGTAAAAACCGGATTTGGGGTTTTAGAGAGCGAAAGAGGGTGAAATAAATGAGGAAGAAGCCTCATTTAGGCTTTATATACCCCGAGCGTGTTCGGGTTCGTTCGTTTGCTTGGTTCGCATTTTCTTCGTGTTTCCGCTACGTTACACGTATTTTAAAATTCTCAGATAAAAAAGGATTTATTTTCAAGTTTTAAAGATTGTGATTCCTAATAAATGTTTTGTAATTATTTTTCTTATTCTATTATCGTTCGAATTGTTTATTCGATTTCGTTTCGTAAGTTCGCGTCACCTTCGTGCGTATTCGTTCGAATCGTCACCCGAACGAACACGACAATGGTTTCACTTTCTGATTCTTGTTTTCTACTTTTCAGTCATCATTTCAGAACTCTAAACTCACAGATATGTTTGTGTGAATCGTCACCCGCGCAAACACACTATCAGTTCGTTATTGTGAAACGACACTGAAATTATGTTCTGAATTGTGTTTCCTCACTGACGGACTCAACTATACTTCCTATTTTCACATTGTTTTCCTTGAATTCATCTTGTTTTCATACTGAGTCACCGGCCATCTGATTCCTGTCATCTATGGATATCAGATCGCAACCGATATGTTCTTGTCGTTTGTTTGTACACTGTTGTTTCTCTTGATTCGTTGTATTAACTGTAATTAGGTTTTCACCTAATTACTTACAACTGTTGTTTATCATGAGTTGTTGTACTTACGGTATTAAAGTTTCCACTTAAATACGTACAAGTGTTGCTTGTGTTCTGAGTTATGTTATCACACACACTGTTCATACATTGTATTTACACACAGTAAATAGTGAAAGTACACATACCGCACGGACTTGCCGGACGATCAGGTACTGGATGTCACAGAAAACGAAATCATTTTATAAAACGACTTTAATTAAAATCATTTTATTAAAACGAAACTTAATTATTTAAACGTTTAATGTTTTAAATATATTTTACGAGAAAAACCGAACATTTAATAAGTTGTAACGCGAAATACACAAGACCGGGCACGCGGGGACGAAACGAGGTATAAGAAAGAAGAACCTCTTCTTTCTTTTCATTTTCCACAAACCTCTTCTCTCTCTAGAACGATAAATTCGTCACCCCCTCTCTCTAACTTCTCTCTAAGATTTCTCCTCCGTTTCTCAACCATTTCGCAAGATCTTGGTACCAAACAAGAACCCAAGAAGATTTAGAGCATTTGATCACGATTTGAAGGTAGATTGTTCACTTTACTTTTTGGTTTTTACACATCTAGAAACCGGTTATTGTCACCACCTTTTTAAACGAATTTTACACTTTGAAAACCCTAAAATGAACTAGTATGAGGGTGGGGAAACAAGGGATAAGGTGCAGGGTTCGTGAGAAGGCAGACCGGCCGAACCTTGAGGTGGCCGAATCTTAGGCTGGCCGAACCAAGGGACAACCGAACCTGAGTGGGTCGAACCTAGGGGAAGCGAACTATGATGCTGCGAACCCTATGAGCCGCGAACCTGCTAACAGCCGAAGCTTTCCTCCACGAACAAAGGCTCATCAGCGAACCCCTTGACCTACAAAACCTACTATGTTCGGAACCTTGGACGACCTAACCAGTTGCTGCGAACTATCATGCTGCCACGAACCTGAATGGGGCGAACCTCCTCTCGACCGAACCCTCATTGGGACTAACCTGGAAGCAATGAACCCTTGGCCTGCGAACCTTAAACTGCCAAACCTATGCTGGCCGAACCCTATACGGCCAAACCTTAAAGTGGCCGAAGTAATGGGCAGCGAACCTAAGGGCCTAGGCGAACCAAGGGGGTGGTTGAACCTTAGGTTTTATTTTGAAATAAGAGAATGGGTACGTGAGCACATATAACATGGGATAAACGAAAGAACACGTGGTGGAGTATATTCATGCATGCATGGGCAAATTCTAATTTTCCACCTTTTTATAATAAGAACAGGTTTAAACTTAAGATCATTATGTAACTTGAAACACTCATGGAAATGACCTAAGTTGAATTTTCTTAAACTTAATTAAATTGGACAACTTAATATATGTTGGTTAACTAGCATCAACATGCATGCAACTATGAATATATATATATATATATATATATATATATATATATGTGTATAAGGTTGACCACCTTTGCAACATGTATAACTTCTATGCTCCCATCAAAACCATCATAAAGTAGTTGATTAAAAACTAACTTGTGTTAAACCTATCCTTTATCATGAGAATAGGAAGTGTTAACGATCATCAGTATAACTTAGACGATAAACCTAAGTAATTCGTACACCTAATGATGTAAGGACGAACGGATATGAAAAACTTAATGATGATCACACTTAGATACTTATGAACATGAACACACGATAATTACAGATTGTTGAGTTGCTTTGATTTCACATACGTGAATTTTACAAGAACACTGAATCTAAGGAATTCAGGTAAGTTCTCAAAACCTCCTTTTTAAATCATTTTGTTTTTAAACTCGGAGGTGGAACATGTATTCCAGATTTAAATATTGTTTTGATAACATATGGTTGACACCTGGTTTATCATTATGATATTCATATTATTGAATTATTATTGATTATGGATTGACATGGATTATTACACTCAGTGAGTCATTGTTGGTTGAGTTGACTTCGGTCCTCCGCAATGATTGAGTTACTGTTGGTGAGTTGACTAAGGTCCTCCTCAGTGATTCCATTGTTGGTTGAGTTGACTGCGGTCCTCCGCAGTGCAAGTATGACACTTATACTATTTAGGAATATCGTTGGTTGAGTTGACTGAGGTCCTCCGCGGTACCTTATATTGAGATAATTATGGTGAATATTGATTATTGATTGATTTGTGATTGGTTGAGATTGGTTGAATATATGTGGTTGATTATTTGTGATTATTTGAATTATGTGATTGTTGTGTTTGTGTTTGTGTGTTGGCAGAGTTGGACTATCTCGTAGGTGCACATGTGGATTTTTCTTGGAAAACTATAAACTTTTATAAACATTCTATAAACGTTTTTGAAACATACAAACTTATGATTACTCACCAACTAATTCGTAGTTGACACTTGATTTTCTACATGTTTCAGGGAATGAAGAAAAGTAGGTTGAGCAGGATGATCTCACATTTTGGATATCATCACTTAGGATCTTGGACTTAGCTAAAATTAACTGGATTACTGAAGACTAGTGTTTAGTTAATTTAGCTAATCTTTTGTGTAAATTGATGTAACTAAATCATGATGAACATGATTTTTGTGTAATTATTTTGCTGGAAATTAATTGATTGTGATGATTTATTTAGATGCCCACGAGCTTATGAACAATCTACACAATCCTCGTGGCATCCCGACGTTTCCGCCATCGGTCGGGGTGTTACAGATTGGTATCAGAGCCTGGGTTATAGGGAATTAGGTTACTAGAAATGGTTGACCTAGTCTATAACCATAGGATACCCTAGTATGAAATTATTTCATACCCTAGTTTTTATATTCAGGATTTCATGCTTATTTGTTTATTACATGTTAATTGAACTCCTGATATATATCTGATTTGCATATGTTACTTGTTGATTTTATATGTAATTGATTGTGCCTTAATGATTCGATAAGGACATGCACGTGGTGTATCGTAAAGGTGGTGGGCTGGTGGCTGAAGCAGTTGCGACTGACTTCTACATATGCCCTATACATATACCATTTACGGTACATTAGGTGGATGTCAGTATTGAGGAATAAGGGAACTACCTATTTGGGAAACTATTTGATTAGGAAATTAATTGCTTAGGAAATTATTTGCTTAGGATATTATTTGCTTAGGAATTGCTTGTTTGATCTTTGATCACCAGACAAGGACACACTCGTAGTATACTACAAAGGTGGTGGGACGGTGGCTGGGGCGGTTGCGACCTACCCCTACATATGCCCTATACATATACCATTTGTAGTATATTGGGGGTCTGTCAGTGTCAGGAACTTAGGATATTATTAGGAAATGTTGGTAAGTTGTGGTTGATGGAATGTTGGTTGAATTTGGGTTGGATTGACTTATTGGATGAATCCATTTTATGGACACATATTCACTTATGAATACACTTATTGGACACATTGGGTGAATAGACACAATTAATGATACGAACATTTAGGGACGAACTGAATACTTAAGTGCTGATATGGACACTTGATGAGAATATGAATGAGTAGTGATGATACTTACACTTAGTGACGGTATGAACACTTGGTAATGAGTTGAACATATAGTAAACTTAGACATTAGGGGAGCTTAAATGTCAGGTGAACTTAGACATTAGGCGAACTTAGAAATAGGTGAACCTAGTGTTGAGGTGAACTTAGACATTAGGTGAACTTAGATGTTTGGAGTACTTGCAAGCACTTCACTCATAATTATCCTCCATAGGATAAGGCTGTGAAGTTGAACACTTGAGAAACATATGTATACCCTAAATTCTAACAAGGGCATAATCGTGGTGCAATGCAATGGTGGTGGGACGACGGATGATGCGACTGCGGTCAACTCTACGTATGGCCTATATATAAGCTTGTTGCACTGCATCGGGAGGTTGTCAGTGTTAGTGTAGGGTGGGATATGTTTGAAACTTAGGAATACTTAGTTAATATTAGATATGAACAACTAGGATGGTTTAGTATAATATTAGGAGATTACTACTTTGTTATGAGTTTAATGACAGATAGGATAAAAATATAGTTCCTATATGTAACCCTAACTATTGTAATGAACTCATTTGACAATAGTTTGTATGACTTACGTTGTAAACGGTAGTAACATGTTTCTAACATCCTCAGAAACATGCCTTCACGCCGTCACAACGAAGATAATACAAACCCACACAATGAAGATGCTAACAACAATAATGCCAACAATGGCTTTCAAGAGTTAGCAAATCTTATCTCCGGGTTGGTGACTCAACTGAATCAGGCCAACCAAACTCTCAATCCAAACAGGGGTGGTGTAAACCCACCTATTTGCACTTTCAAACACTTTAACTCCTGCAACCCACTAAAATTCATTGGTTCTGAGGGAGCCACTGGTCTGCTGCTGTGGTTTGAGAGTATTGAGAACACCTTCATCAACAGTGACTGCCTCGAGAATTTGAAGGTGAGATATGCCACCAGTGTTTTCCAAAAGAGAGCACTAACTTGGTGGAATGGCGAAAAGCGAACTAGGGGAGTTGATGCAGCCCTAGCACTGACTTGGACTGAGGTCAAAACTCTAATGACCACAGAATTCTGTCCTCGTAGTGAGATGAGGAAACTGGAAACTGAGTTCTGGGAACTCAAACAGGACAGCGGTGAGAATGTAATATACAATTCTCGTTTTCATGAGCCGAGTCTACTAGTACCTCATCTGGTGACACCATTGGAGAGAGCAATTGAGTAGTACATAGGCGGTCTATCTATACAGATACAAGACACTGTCTTTGGTAGTAACCTTACCACACTAGAGGTTGCAATCCGCCTGTCTGCAACTTTGACTGATAATCACGTGAAGGCTGGAACACTCACAAGGAAGGGATCAAAGAAGAGTGACACAAAGTCAGCTGCAAAGGAGGCTTCAACTGAAGTCAAAACTAAACAAGGCAGCTCTTCAAAAAGTAGCAACAGGAAGCGAAAGACCAGAAATTTCGTTGTTACTACTCAACAATCAGCAAACAACTCAAACACCAGAAATTATGTTAGGGCCATTCCTCAATGTAATGTCTGCAGATATCATCACATGCCTAACTTGCCATGTCGCGTCTGCAACAACTGTGGCAAGTATGGCCATTTTGCTAATGTTTGTCGGAGTGCACCGCAAGCACAAAGGATGCAACCTGCACCGCTTGCACTGCCTTCTCCACATGCACAACGACTTCAAGCTGTACCCATCCGCCAAGTACCTGCATAGGCAAGAGCCTGTTATGAGTGCGGCAATGTGGGTCATTTCGGAAATCAGTGCCCGAGATTGGCTAGGAACAATCAAAGGATGGCGAGAGGCAGAGCTTTTCAACTGAATGCTCCTGCAGCTCAAGCCAACCAAGATGTCGTCAATGGTACATTTCTGATTAATAATTCTTATGCATCAGTCTTATTTGATTCCAGTGCTGATAGGAGTTTTCTTTCACATGATTTTGAATGTATGCTTGGAATAACACGTACTAAGATAGGCAAACCGTTTAACATAGAGGTGGCTGATGGTAATACTATTGATATTGACACTGTTGTTATTGGATGTACTGTGAATTTAAATGATCACGTTTTCCCGATTGATCTTATACCTGTGCAACTTGGTAGCTTTGATGTTATCATAGGCATGGATTGGTTAGCCACCCACAAAGCAGAAATTGTTTGTCATGAAAAATATATTCGTATTCCCTTACCTTCGGGTGAAACTCTAAGAGTTTTGGGGAAACTTCTAGTAAAGGTCTTAAGTTAATGTCGTGCACCAAAGCACACAAGTACCTTAGGAAGAAATGTATAGCATTTTTAGCACATGTTGTGGAGAAGAAGGAGAAAGGAAAGAGCAGTGAAGAAGTTCCCGTGATAAGAGATTTTCCTGAAGTATTTCCAGATGACTTGCCGGGTCTTCCACCAGAACGTCAAGTAGAATTTCGAATCGACTTAGTACCTGGTGCGAACCCAGTCGCCAAAGCTCCTTACAGACTTGCGCCTTCAGAGTTACAGGAATTGGCGAGCCAACTACAAGAACTGACTGACAAGGGATTCATTTGCCCGAGCCATTCGCCATGGGGTGCACCGGTCCTGTTTGTCAAGAAGGAGGACGGGTCATTCCGAATGTGCATCGACTACCGCTAATTGAACAAGCTGACTATTAAGAATCGACATCCTCTGCCACGCATCGATGATCTTTTTGATCAACTTCAAGGCTCGGCATGGTTTTCAAAGATCGATCTTAGGTCTGGGTATCATCAGCTTCGTGTACATGAAGATGATATTCCCAAGACAGCTTTCAGAACAAGATATGGCCATTATGAATTTCTGGTAATGCCCTTCTGCCTTACCAATGCACCTGTGGTTTTCATGGACCTCATGAACCGTGTTTGCAGGCCATACTTGGATAAATTTGTGATTGTGTTCATAGATGATACTTTGATTTACTCCAAGAGCAAAGAAGAGCACGAGCAACACCTTAAGTTGGTTTTGGAGATCTTAAGAGAAGAACGACTGTATGCCAAATTCTCCAAGTGTGAATTCTGGCTTAAGGAAGTTCAATTCTTGGGACACATAGTCAATGAAAAGGGTGTTCACATGGATCCTGCAAAGATTGAAGCGGTGAAGAATTGGAGCATACCGAAGACACCAATGGAGATTCGATCATTTCTTGGACTTGCCGGTTATTATCGGCGGTTTATTTTGAACTTCTCCAGGATTGCTGTCCCTCTCACTTATTTAACTCAAAAGAATAGGTCTTATGAGTGAGGACCGAAGCAAGAAGAGGCATGTCAGACCCTGAAGCAGAAACTTTGTGATGCTCCTGTTTTGACACTGCCTGATGGAAATGATGATTTTGTGGTCTACTGTGATGCATCCAACCTAGGTCTCGGTTGTGTTCTAATGCAATGGGGAAAGGTTGTGGCATATGCATCGAGACAGTTGAAAATTCACGAAAAGAATTACACTACACGCGACTTGGAACTTGGTGCAGTCATGTTTGCTTTGAAGATATGGAGACATTATCTTTATGTCACTAAGTGTGTAGTCTTTACAGATCATAAAAGTTTGCAGCATATTCTCAATCAAAAAGAACTTAATATGAGACAATGGAGATGGGTTGAACTGTTGAGTTATTATGACTGTGAAATTCGCTACCATCCTGGTAAAGCGAATGTAGTAGCAGATGCGCTTAGTCGCAAGAGTCATGTTCAAATCCATAGTGTCCGAGTGCACACTAATCTTCGTAACGATGTTCTCACGGCCCAACAATACTCATTGGCTCAAGATAGCCTAAAAGATGAGATGTCTTGCGGGGCCGAATTACAATTAGAAACTAAGGATGATGGTTTGATGTATTATTTGAATCGGTTGTGGATACCGAACAAGGATGATCTTAGGATGATGATTATGGATGAAGCACATAAGTCTCATTACTCAATCCACCCGGGAGCTGACAAAATGTATCAAGACCTTAGAGTCTTATACTGGTGACCTGGAATAAAGAAGGATATTGCTGAGTATGTGGCCAAATGCCTTAACTATGCCAAAGTCAAGGCAGAACACCAGCGACCTTCGGGATTGTTAGTACAACCAGAAATACCCATGTGGAAGGGGGAGAATATATCCATGGATTTTATTACGAAACTCCAACGAACCTCAAGTGGTAATGATAGTATTTGGGTGATAATAGATCGATTAACCAAGTCGGCTCATTTCTTACCGATACGCCCTGTGCGGAAATTAACTCGTATCTACGTGGATGAGATTGTTAGTCGACATGGAATTCCCTTAAGCATAATATCGGATAGTGATGCTTGTTTCACGGCACGATTTTGGGAATCGCTTCACGAAGCTTTTGGAACAAGATTGGATCTTAGCACCGCCTATCATCCTCAAACGGATGGACAGACGGAGCGGACGATCCAGACACTCGAAGATATGTTGAGAGCTTGTGTCATTGATTTCTGTGGCAACTGAGATAGCCATATACCATTAGTCGAGTTCTTGTATAACAACAGTTATCACGCGAGCATTGGTATGGCGCCGTTTGAAGCTCTTTATGGTAGAAAATGTCGGTCACCTATTTGTTGGACCGAGATCGGTGTATCATAGATCACTGGTCCTGAGATTATTCAAGAAACGAATGACAAGATTCACCAGATTCGCGACAATCTGTTAGCTGCTAGCAGTCGACAGAAGAGTTATCCAGATAAACAACATAAACCTTTAGAATTTAAGTTGATGATATGGTATTACTCAAAGTATCACCATGGAAGGGAGTTGTACGATTCAGGAAGAAGGGTAAATTTCTCCACGTTATGTTGGCCGTTTTAAGATTCTTGAACGGATCGGCAGCGTTGCTTACAAGTTGGAACTCCCTCCTGAACTTAGTAATGTACACCCGAATTTTCACGTGTCCAATTTAAGAAAATGCTTAGCTGATCAAGATCTTCAGGTACCACTCGATGACATTCACGTCGATGATACCATGCACTTTGTTGAAAAACCAGTCGAGATAATGGACCGGGAAGTTAAAAAGCTCAAACGCAGTAGAATTCCAATTGTCAAAGTAAGATGGGAGTCGAAGCGTGGTCCAGAATTCACCTGGGAACGAGAAGATCGGATGAAGCTTAAGTACCCAGACTTATTTACTACGGTCATTCCAAGTTGAATTTCGGGACGACATTACCTCAACTAGGGGAGACTGTAACATCACTGTATTTCAAGCACTTCATTACATAAATGTTTGTATTGTTAAAGCCTGATACGATAATTGATAATTACTATGGATTATTGGATGTTATTATTATTGGTATAAACACTGAGAACATATAATTTTGAGCGTAAACCATGGGAAATCTAGTTTGGAAAATAACTAGACAGAACCAGAGAGTTTATCGTGATGGAATTAATATGATATAGGTTGTTGATTTGGAATGGTAGTGGTATGGGATTCTATAGCCAAAGATAGGCAAGGATATAATCATGGTCTATCGAAGAGATGGTGGGATGGCTGCTGAAGCAGTTGCGACTGACTTGTACGTATGCCCTATACATAAACCATCTTCGGTTTATCATGATTATATCAGTGTTGAGGATTTGGTGAGGAGAATCCGAGGTTTTGGTTTGGAATGACAAAGGTTTATGAGTTTGTTATTGGTTGGTTACTAAACATAGTCAAGGACACATGGTCATGGTTTATTGAAATGGTGGTGGGACGGTGGCTGGATAGGTTGCGACCTACTGCTACATATGCCCTATACATAAGCTTATTTTGGTCTATCATGGATGAGTCAGTGATATGGTTTAGTGGGAATTGGATTGGGAAATTATAATATTCAAGATAATAAAATAATGAAGGCGTTATTGGAAATAATTACGCGATGGTGAGGTTACGAATATAATTTAAACGCGAATGTTATTTCAGAAATATTAACTTAATAATGTATTCGCGTGGGTGACGATTCACACGAATATAATTATTAGGAATAATATACTGAAACAATATTCCATGAATTGTAAATCAAATCGAAATACGATACAAGCGTTGGATTCGAAAAGGTGACGATCTTTACGAATACGTACGTGAGTAACGCGTTTCGACGAGATAACCAAAATAATATCTAACGATATTAAATTAAGAAAAGGAATTTTAAAAACGTTTATTAGGAATTACAACCTTAGATGGATCCGAATAAATCGTTTTATCAAATAAATAATTTAACGAAAGAAAACGAAATCATTTTATAAAAGGACTTTAATTAAAATCATTTTATTAAAACGAAACTTAATTATTTAAACGTTTTATGTTTTAAATATAATTTACGAGAAAAACCGAACATTTAATAAGTTGTAACGCGAAATAAACGAGACCGAGCACGCGGGGATGAAACGAGGTATAAGAAAGAAGAACCTCTTCTTTCTTTTCATTTTCCACAAACTTCTTCTCTCTCTAGAACCATAAATTCGTCACCCCCTCTCTCTAACTTCTCTCTACGATTTCTCCTCCGTTTCTCAACCATTTCGCAAGATCTTGGTGCCAAAACGTTCGTGTGATCGAGGAGAACAAGAACCCACGAAGATTCCGAGCATTTGATCACGATTTGAAGGTAGATCGTTCCCTTTACTTTTTGTTTTTTACACATATAGAAATCGGTAATTGTCACCACCTTTTTAAATGAATTTTGCACTTTGAAAACCCTAAAATGAACTAGTATGAGGGTGGGGAAACAAGGGATGAGCCTGCAACAAATTGAGGTTCGATGGAGATGATGATGAACAGCCAAGGTGCAGGCTTCGTGAGAAGGCAGACCGGTCGAACCTTGGGCTGGCCGAATCTTAGGCTGGCTGAACCAAGGAACAACCGAACCTGAGTGGGTCAAACCTAGGGGAAGCGAACCATGATGCAGCGAACCCTATGAGCCGCGAACCTGCTAACAGCCGAAGCTTCCTTCCACGAACCAAGGCTCATCAGCGAACCCCTTGACCTATGAACCCTACTATGGCTGGAACCTTGGACGACCTAACCAGTTGCTGCGAACCATCATTCAGCCACAAACCTGAATGGGGCGAACCTCCTCTCGGCCGAACCCTCATTGGGATGAACCTGGAAGCCATGAACCCTTGGCCTGCGAACCTTAAATAGCTAAACCTATGCTGGCCGAACCCTATACGGCCAAACCTTAAAGTGGCCGAAGTAATGGGCAGCGAACCTAAGGGCCTAGGCGAACCAAGCGGGTGGTTGAACCTTAGGTTTTATTTTAAAATAAGAGAATGGGTACGTGAGCACATATAACAAGGGATAAACGAAAGAACACGTGGTGGAGTATATTCATGCATGCATGGGCAAATTCCAAGTTTCCACCTTTTTATAATAAGAACAGGTTTAAACTTAAGAACATTATGTAACTTCAAACACTCATGGAAATGACCTAAGTTGAATTTTCTTAAACTTAATTAAATTGGACAACTTAAGATATGTTGGTTAACTAGTATCAACATGCATGCATGCAACTATGAATATATATATGTGTATAAGGTTTACCACCTTTGCAACATGTATAACTTCTAAGCTCCCATCAAAACCATCATAAAGTAGTTGATTAAACTAACTAGTGTTAAACCTATCCTTAATCATGAGAATAGGAAGTGTTAACGATCATCACTATAACTTAGATGATAAACCTAAGTAATTCGTACACCTAATGATGTAAGGATGAACGAATATGAAAAACTTAATGATGATCACACTTAGATACTTATGAACACGAACACACGATAATTGCAGGTTGTTGAGTTGCTTTGTTTTCACATACGTGAGCGCGCATTTTACAAGAACACTGAATCTAAGGAATTCAGGTGAGTTCTCATAACTCCTTTTTAAATCATTTTGTTTTTAAACTCGAAGGTGGAACATGTATACCAGATTTAAATATTGTTTTGATAACACATGGTTGACACCTGGTTTATCATTATGATATTCATATTATTGAATTATTATTGATTATGGATTGACATGGATTATTACACTCCGTGAGTCATTGTTGGTTGAGTTGACTTCCGTCCTCCGCAATGATTGAGTTACTGTTGGTGAGTTGACTAAGGTCCTCCTCAGTGATTCCACTATTGGTTGAGTTGACTGCGGTCCTCCGCAGTGCATGTATGACACTTATACTATTTAGGAATATCGTTGGTTGAGTTGACTGAGGTCCTCCGTGATGATTCTGCCGTTGATTGAGTTGACTGAGGTCCTCCGCGGTAAGTTATATTGAGATAATTATGGTGAATATTGATTATTGATTGATTTGTGATTGGTTGAATATATGTGGTTGATTATTTGTGATTATATGATTTATGTGATTGTTGTGTTTGTGTTTGTGTGTTGGCAGTGTTGGATTATCTCGGAGGTGTACATGTGGATATTTCTTGGTAAACTATAAACTTTTATAAACATTCTGTAAACATTTTTGAAACATACAAACTTATGATTACTCACCAACTACTTCGTAGTTGACACTTAATTTTCTACATGTTTCAGGGAATGAAGAAAAGTAGGTTGAGCAGGATGATCTCACATTTTGGATATCATCACTTTGGATCTTGGACTTAGCTAAAATTAACTGGATTACTGAAGACTAGTGTTTAGTTAATTTAGCTAATCTTTTGTGTAAATTGATGTAACTAAATCCCGACGTTTCCGACATCGGTCGGGGTGTTATAATTTAATTTGAGAGCCTGAATTCGAGAACCCCTTTATTCTCTTGACCATTCGAGAACTCTTTTATCTCAAGCCGAGAACACCCATAGGTGGTCGAGAACCCATCCCTTTTGGATGATCTTGGTCGAGAATCCCTTTCTTTTGATATGCTTGGTCGAGAACCTACTCCTTTGAACACCCTTGATTGAGAACCCAGTTGTGGGGCAACACATCCATTTGAGAATACTCCTTGGCAGTCAAGAACACCACATGAAGTTGAGAACACAACATTTTTGGTTGCCTAAATCGAGAACCCATGTAGTGTTAGTCGAGAACCCCTTTGGGGTTGATTGCAACCGGGTTTTGATGCAATCATTGATATTACTTACACAATAGTTAAAAACGAAGACAAACCTCAAAAAAAGTGTTTTAATAATAAACCATGGTTTTCAATATGTCAAGAGATTATATATAAGTCACACTTTGTTTAAGTAACCAAAAGGGTTTACTTATAAAATAAGTTAACAAACTTTACTACAAAGTTGATGAGATGATAAACTTTTATTCTAAACTCTTTTGTAACATGTCAAATGATTAAGTTTACAACATATGGTTTGTATATTTACATGATGATAATCAATTTAAGTTAACACAATAGAAATGTTCAAGTTTAACTAATAAACCTAAGTTTTATACTTAGAAAATATTATGGTATCCAAACTTTTACAATATGTCAAAGTTTTGAGTTGAGCTAAGACATATAAACCAAGAATGTATAACATACTAATGCTTAACCTATATTGGCTAAGTGTTAGTGTATTATATCACAATTAAACTAGGGTGAATCAAAATAACAAAAACTTATAATGGTTAACCAACTTTTGGGTTAACCTACGAATTAAATACTCGTACTTATAAGTTACAAACAACCGTGAATTAAACACATGCTTTGAATACAACATCATCACAACAACAATGAGTGCGTGGAATTTCTGGATTTCTAAGTCAACCACATCAACTACAAGGTGAGTTCATATGCCCCTTTTATAATCTTTTGATTTTAAATGCAGGGCTGAGAAACATGCTAACTCTTTTAATTAGTTAAAACTTTTAGTACATTATTTCAAATATCATGTGATGTAGATAATAAAAATTCTATCTTTATTATCATACTTTTATCATATCAACAATGTATGCTTGTGTGTATGCAATGATAACTATGACAAATCAATAATGATTCATGATAACATAACTTCATGGTATCATCAAAACATTGAAATAACATAAGTGTATAAGATTTGGTCATATAACACTTTTTTATTAAAACTGAGATAATTTTGAGATAGATTCAAGTGATAACAAGAATGATAATGATGATAACATAAGTTCATGATGATAATATCATTCACCACAATTACTAACATTGTGTAATAAGACAAGTTCATATAACACTTTGTTAAAGACTTTGAGAATACATACACTGAGAACAGATGACAATGAGACAATGAAATAGGAGAACACATAACAAAAACTAATTACTATTAAGTCCATTACTAAATCATTTACCATTCATTTAGTGTGACTAAACCGACGATAGTGTAGTGGTACCATAAGTTTGACAAACCGCCGGCGAGTGAGGTTGGTACGTCAATCGTAACATTATCATTGGCTGGTATCGTATGATCGGTAATAAGGCTGCATCAGTTATGTTTGGTAAACGACACATGGTGATATAAATCTTCAGACATTGATTGCAATTAAACTCTTCGTTTCTATTAACCGGTAGACTAAGGAATGGATTTTCTCTCAAGTCATATTACTGGTAATAGTTTCGTTGAACGCACTGATTCATTTGAAGACTATAAATGGGATAGAGGTAAATTGGATGCATTGTGGTCTGATTACGTGAGGGCCAAAATGGATCCCATTTAGTCTCTATACATTCAAGTTTGTGAACAATATCAATGAGTTAACCGTCACTCCTATTAGTGTATGTGAATTACAGTTAACACTACAATTGAGAGAACATTAATAAGGATAAGATTTAATTAATCTATTTTCCTTAAAACAATAAGGGATTACCATAACTTAGGTCATGGTGGCATATTCCCTTCAAACACACTTATTCTATACATATAACACCTTGGGATGAGAACACATCATATGGGATTGACAGGTTGGACAAATAAGACAAACACATGTGAGATGAAAATGGGTATCCATAGTTGCATTACAAGTAACATTGAATTCAGTCAAGTGTGTGGTGGGCTATCGGATTCATTGGTGATACGTATGTCCTATGTATAAGCAGGCTTGATTTGAGTGACATACTATTTGTAAGGGTAACAATGGAGAGGACATTGTGGCGAGACAAGATAAGACAAATACAACAAGACTTGTGTGTGATACTTTGATTTGTGAATGAAAACTTACAAATATTTTCAATTACTAAAGTTATGAACTCACCAACCTAGTGTTGACTTTGTTTTAAAAGCATGTTTTCTCAGGTGATGAACGTGTTTAGTCACCATACGTCAGGACATAAGCTAGTTGGACTTTATTAGAGGACCAATAACTTACTTTTCTGTTGTGCATATTTTGGATGACATATTGGTGAATCATCTTTTGTAAATATTGTGAACATACAACATAGAAACTTCATGATCCTTTTGGGTAGATTTACTTGGTTAAATTATGAACACGACTTGTGTAATTTAACTTTGTAATTTCTCATTATACATTATGTGCTATGTAAACAATCTGATCATTTTGATTATCACACGATATGACGCCCTGAGAACCTTCCGCCAGACGGGAAAGTCAATCCAGCCCGCCAGAGCGTGGTGTGACAGATTGGTATCAGAGTCATGGTTATAGAGAAATATAGGTCATATTACTTAAACGGTTAGGCCTAGACTATATATAACCTAGGGACCCCTCCTGTAGAGAACATAAGACTTAGGAATTTATCTGCATGTGTCTTCTGCATTCGATCATAGCACTAACCAATTTTCTTTCGGTTGTGATCAGAATACCGCCGAGAAGACAACCACCACCATTAGTACCTCCACCACCACCGCCACCACCACCGCCACTGCCACCTCCTCCTCCCCCACATACTCCACCTCACTACCAGAACCAGAACCATGAGCTAGATCCTGCTACCATCACACTGGCCACTCTACTGACCAGTCAACTGAGGGAAGTGATTCCCGACATGCTGAATAAGGTTAACAGGAATAATAGCAACAACAGTGGCCACTCATCTAGGGAAGGCAGTGGCAACACCAGGAATCAACAAGACTACTACTACAAGAGCTTTGTAGAATGGAAGCCACCTGGCTTCAGTGGCAGTGAGGGAGCTGTCGGGTTGATCCAATGGATCGAGAAGATGGAGGCAACCCTCGACATTAGTGGTTGTCCTGACCGTCATAAAGGGAGGTATGCTGCAGGCTCATTCAACAAACAAGCATTGACATGGTGGAATGCTCAGGTCCAGACTAGGGGCAGAGATTAGGCATTATCTATGCCATGGGAGGAACTCAAGATTTTACTGAGGGTTGAGTTTTGCCAAAGGAACGAGCTGAAGAAGGTTGAGACTAAGCTGCTCAATTATGTCATGGTGGGAGATGTGCATCTGGCCTACACCACCAGATTTCACGACTTGGCAACATTGGCACCAGACATAGTGCCAACACTAGAGAAACGGATCAAAATGTATGTCGGTGGACTACCGGCTTGCATCCAAGGGAATGTGATTGCTGCCCACCCAACTACCCTGAATATGGTTGTTACACTGTCAGCCACATTGTGACAACCAGTACCAGATCGTCCGACAATCCGTACGGTATGTGTACTTTCGCCATTGCTATGTGTAAATAACTATGTGTTAAACATTTGTGTGACAACAGGACTATGAGAAACATTTAACAGTTGTATGTATTTGAATGAAAACTTAAATACAGAAATACAAGAATTCATGTGAAACAACAGTGTGAAAATAAGTGACAGAAACATACCGGTTTCGATTTGATTTCCATAAATAACAGAAATCAGATGGCCAATAATTCAATAAGAAAAAAATGTGAAATTATTCATAACAAGGCGAAAATATGGCAGTTTAATTGAGTCTGTCAGTGAGGAAATCCAATTCAAAACAGAAGTTCAGTTTCATTTCAGAATAATAAACAGATAGTGTGTTTGCCTGGGTGACGATTCACACAAAAATATCTGTGGGTTTAACGTTCTGAACGATAACTGAAAAGTAGAAAACAAAATCAGAAAGTAAAACCATCGTCGTGTTCATTCGGGTGACGATTCGAACGAATACGCGCGATGGTAATACGATCTGACGAAACAATACTAAAATAAGGAAAATAAATGGAAAACATTTACTAGGAATAACCACCTTAGAAAAATTTATAGAAAACTATTTTTATTTAACGTACGTAAATACCGCGTTACGTTCCGTAAACATAACGTAAACAAGAACCGATCTTCCGAAACAAAACCGAACACTCAAGGGGTATAAAAACCCTAAAATACATTTAATTCTTCATTTATTAGTCACCCACCTTCCTTCTCTCTCAAAAATCCGGATCTTTTCTCTCTCTATATAATTCTTCACAAAAACCTCACTTATCTCCTTCAATTCTTCCTCAAATTGAGAAAATTTAGTATCAAATTGAAGCTATGAACATCCTCTACACGAAAGTACAAGAAATCAGATAAAAAATCGACCGAAATCCATGTAAAAATCCATGTTAGAACTCAGGTTTTTAGGGTTTTCTAAACCCATCATCTTAAAACTTATAACTCGATTTCTAGTCTTCCAAACACTTAGATAGCTCAAAAAAATTTGTCTGGTACACTAGGAATAAATGGGATTAAGGATCTGGAAGGTTTGGAAACAAGATCGAAACTAGAACTTTTAATATCGATGGATAAAATCGGTTGAGCTTAGTATCGATGGGTCTGTGGGAAGAAGACAACTTCTCATCGACATTATTAAGGTTGACATGTCTAAAATCAATGAGCAATGGACGAATTTGATATGTTCTAAGCTTTCCAAGGATCTGACCTAGAACCTGTTGATATTAACAAGTTCGACCAGGATGGGTTGTCGATATTGCTGGGCTTCGACATTGATAATGTCGACAATCTCACTTCCAAAAATTATAAGGTTGGAGCAACAGTCGATCGTCGATACTAACCATGACCTATTTCGATACTACAGCCCATTGTTATCCAAGTAACCTGAACTTAAAAATCAAACATGTTGAGTTGGTGAAATCGTTAAGGATCGAATCAAGAAGCTCTATGAACAATCAAACACGTGCGGAATCCATGTTTAATCTCTAAAGAATCAAAGAAGAACGAGCAATATCATAAACACCTTCTTGTATTAATCAACAAATGATTACAACTCTTTCACACCGAAAGTTTCTCACACAGAGAATCACTCTTAGGTTTTCCGAAGTTCTGTCAAAGTTATGAAGAATTCAGACAAACCTACTATATATACAATCAACTGTCAGCCGAACCTATCTACAGCCGAACCCTTAGGTTCACTGGGCGAACCCTTAGGTTCGCAAGGCAAACCTAGGTTGCCAAACCTATAGGTTCGCTGAACCTTCCTAAGGTTATTGGTTCGCCGAACCTTTCAAAGCAATAGGTTCGCCAAACCTGCCTAGGTTCGTGGGCCAGACGAACCTTAGACAAACCTATAGCTGAACCTATACAAAACTTTAAATAAATTACATTTTTGAATAGCAAACTATTACAAATATGCACTAACAAACTCCCCCTTAATATTTGCTATCAAAAATCTTCTGTCTTTATCTTCAGTTTTGTCATCTTCTTTGTCTTTGACTCCACTTGATTCACCAACTACGTTATCCACCGCTCGTATCACAACCGAACGAGGAATCTTCGCCATTCTCTCAGCTTCCAACTTATCATCTCTTTCATCCCTTTCTTTTTGAACTTTCATCAATTCACCAAACAGGTAATTCACATCATCTCAATTGCATCCAGAATGTATACCCAAAGTATAACACATTCTAGCAATGGTTTGAAACTGAATTGCCATGTCTTTGTAGCTTACCCCAACATCATGATAACCATCATCAGCATGAATCTCTGCCATGTTGAGTAAATCAATGTCATCCTTCGAATAGTTGACAATCCACACAGGATCTAACAATCTAATTACTCTCCACTTGTCATCTTGTTTCAAAAGAATCACTCCTTCAGATGTGTGCTCATCATAGAACCTAAATTTGAAATAAGAATTCCAATTTTGTTCCATCATCCTCAATCTTGGTCTTTTGAATACATTTGGCTTTGAATATCCATGAATCCTGTCTCTAACTTGTGGTGAAAGCAAACTCCATCCAGTTCGAGCTTCCTTCTTCAACAACTTCTCAAAAATTTCATTATGTTTGGTCTGGATAGGTTTGATCATTTTTAGTCTTGCCAATGTCATGCACTCGAAAGATGGTAAACTCATCAAGTCTAAAGCTTTACCAAAATATTGACATCCATCTATCCTCTTCACTACATAGCATCCTTTATCAGTCAGACTTCCCGAAATGTTATGAAAGTAACCATAACTAACAATTCGTCCAATCAACTTTGACTTAGATCCAATCTTGAATCTTTTGAATTGTTTAGTTAAGTTATCTTGAACTTTATTATCAATCACTTCAATCATCTTCTTGAAAATATACAAATGATCAATAATGTACTTTGTCTCCTCTTGATATGCTTTCCAGAAATCCATATTTGTCTTTTCTTTAACTTGAGACAATGTTGTTCTTGACATACCACCAAGTTCAAAAATCTTCTTTAAAGTGTTCATGTTGTACAATTCTTCATCAGTTATATCATCCTTCTCAAAATCAGAGAAATCTAATTCACCGTCTTGCTCAAAATCAAACATTTGATCTTCATCTATCTCAAACATATCCCTGAAATCTTGAACAGAATAATCACCAGCAATCTCACCTTCTTCCAAGTCTTTATCAGCTGAAATCTCAACAATTACTCTCTGCAAGTCAACATCAGAATGCAGTTTAAACAAGTCAAGAAATGTAGGCAACGAGTAATCAACAACTGTCTTAGAATTTTCTATTGCATCCAAATCCTCAAACTCAACATCATTACAATATTTGTTCCTATATGAAGAAACAACACTAACAGGAGTAACATTCTCAGTAATCTTTGAAGAATCATACAAAACCATTGCTCCAGTAACTAAATCCAATCCACCAACTCCACTACTAACGCCTCCCATATCTCCATCATCTCCTCCATCATCATCATCATGAGCATTCAAGCTCGGATGTTCATCTTTATCAGAATCATCATAATCTATCTTCTCCTCATCCTCTTCTTCTTCATCTTCATCATCATCAACATCAACAACCACCTTCTCTACACCAGACCCCGAAGCTTCAGTTGTAGAATCTTTAGCTTCCAAATCTCTAATCTTTTGCCTTAGATCACTATTTTCATTCTTTAACTCAACAATGTCTTCAATTTGCAGCTTACTCAGAAATTCCAACTCATCTATTCTCTCACTCATCTTTTTCTTCTCAGCTTGATCTTCCTTTCTCCATTTTATCAGTTGACTAACCTGAGCTTTCATCTCATCAAGTTCATTTGTGCCAGAGGAAGAAGATTGATCAACTTTAGCCTTTTCTTTCTCCTGTTTATAAAGATCAAACTCCTTTGATAGCATAGATAATCTTCTTTTGATCTCTGAGTCATCATAATCCATATTAAATTTTAAATCACCCAGATTATCTAATCCTTCAAATAAAGACTCATCTATGGGAATAGAAGCAGAATGAAATGAAGTCTTTGGAAATGATGTAGACATAGTAGTAGAATCCATAAAAACAGGCATAAAGGATGCCACACTCACATATTCAGGAGCTTGCTTCAAGCCTCCTGGAACTGTAACATCAACAGATACAGTAGAATCTGAAGGAATAACAGGAACAGTAGAAAATGATGATGAAATCACTGGAATAGAAGAAACAGGAATAGTAGAAGTCACAATTGATGAAGACACAACGGTCTTAGTAGCTTTCGACTTCTTCTTTCCATAAGGCCCCTTAGCCATTCTTTTTCTATTCTTAGGATTTGAAGATTCAGGCTCTTCAACAACAAAAATAGGATCAGTAGCCTCTTCTCTTATTTCTTCAGCCTGTTTAGCAAACTTTTTCTTCATTCTCCTCACCATTTGATTTCCAACTTGAACCATTTCGTACTCTGATTCTGTATCAGGAGACTCCTCACTATCATCTTCACCCTCAGCAAGTTCATCTTGTTGTTCTGTCAACTCAACATGAATAGGCTCCTGTGAACTTGGTTCTTGAGAAGATTGATCCTGTGGTTGAGATATGGAAGATTGACGAGTAGACTTTCTTGATTGTTGACTTGGAGGAGGTGGTGGTGGTTGTGGCAGGTCATCATCATTACCAACAACTTCAGTGTCTGAACCAGACTCAGCATGTCTCCAAGCATTATCTTCATGTGCTAAATAATTAGCCCTTGCACAATGTCCAATCAAATCTTTCTCCAGTATAACATCCCCAATCCTCTGGTATACTCTGACCTGACCCAAACTTGAGTCAGTCATATGTTTCAGCTTCAACAAGTCAGAAGCCTCTCCGGGCAGCATTTGCTCGGGAAATCTCTCATCGATCAACATCTGAACAAACCTAGGATACATGTAAAATCGATCCTTGGCTTTCGTAATGTTGTCAGACATGTAGCAAAAAATAATAGTTGAAAAATTGAACGGTTTGTTCAATATCAAGGCTACCATGGCTGATCTCATCAGATCCCTCAACTCATCAAACGTTCCTTTCCTCATGCTAAGACAGTGAAGCAACACATGTGCTAGTAGCTTGTATTGAAGAGGAAGCTTTCCCTTCTTGACAGAAATGGAACTGTAAGCCCCAAAATATCTGATACGAAGAAAACAACCTTTGATACACCTTTCTGGTATGAGAGTCATACCATTAGGCTATCCTCCGAACTGCAAAACTCTTCGAATATCTGCCTCAGAAATACGAATTGCTTGACCAAGCACATTCGCCTCGATGATATACTCCTCATCAACAGAAATAAGTCTATCAGACTCCCAAAAACTCTAAATATGAGATCGGTAGATCTGGCAGGAGTTGGATATGGCATAATATATACTTGATCGATGTAGAAACTCAATCATAAGCTGAAAGTCTTTGCCATTCGTTGTGGTACGATCTAGGTAAGCACAAACATTGTGTTTGTCTCCGAATGTCAAGTTCGCCATATCTACAATTAGAAATAAAACACAATTAGAAACAAAAATTAAAAAAAATTAAAAAATTAAAAAAAATCAAAAATTTCCTAAGTATAGAACCAACGAACCTTTCCTAAGACGAACCTAATGCCAGGCGAACCTAAGCCTTAGACGAACCTAAGTCTTAGACGAACCTAAATCTTGAACGAACCTTCTGTTGAACGAACCTTTGAATGAACGAACCCTCAATGAACAAACCTTCATTGAACGAACCTTCACATCAAACGAACCTGTTGGTCAAACGAACCTTGACCAATAAGGTTCGGTTCTATTGAAATTCAGAGGTTCGCCACGAACCTATTAGATTCAGACGAACCTTCGATCCAACGAACCTGTTCATCCAACGAACCTAGTTCATCAAGCGAACCTTTCCATTCTAAAAATCAAATTTTCAAATCATTGAAATTAGATGTCACACCCCGGGCCGGCGGGAACGGATCGGGTTTTCCCATCGGGCGGAAGGTTCCCGGGGCGTGATATCTGGAGTGATAATCAAATGATCAGATTGTTTACCTAGCACATGATAAATAATGAGAAATGCTAACACATCCATGATATAGAATTACAAGATTAAATTACAATGTATCGTTCATAATTTAATCAAGTAAATCTACCAAAAAGAATCAATGTAACTATATCTTGTCACTATACAATATATACAAAAGATAATTCGTTGTTCTTGTTCCCCAAAAGCATGCAATACAAAATAATGCTAGGTCTTCTAAAATTCCACTAGCTTAATTCTTGCATGTATGTAGCTACACCTGTTCATCACCTGAGAAAACATGTATTTAAACAAAGTCAACACTAGGTTGGTGAGTTCATAAGTATGTTAATTGAAAACCTAGATTCATTCACATGCACAATCACAATGTATGTTATGTTACTTGTATGTTGTATGTTCACATGTTCACCCAATGGCTTCTTAACAGTTATATTTACAATTAATATATCATCCTAGTAGTGATGCTTATATATAGGGCATATGTAAGGGAACTAAGCCCTAGCCAACATCCCACCACATCACTACTAGAACTCCACACAACTTGCAATACAACTATTGATTTCCATTGTCATTTCTCATGTTTATCTCCTCTGTGATCACCTGTGTCCTCATGTATTGAATAATATGATGATAGCGTTATAGTTATCAAACCGAAGTATTGATAACCAATATATGTGTTAAGGATATTAGATTCTCAATCTGTTCCTTGTATTATTCTATATTTGTGGGGTTAACTGTTGTTTCACTTTTAAATATTAAAAGTGTTAGTTAACTGTTTGTAATGTATTCTCAAATGCAATGTATAGAGCCCAAAAGGAGTCCATTGTGATCCTCACGTAATCAGATTACAATACACCCGATTCACCTCTATCCCGCCGTGTGGTCCCATAGCCTTCATCGAAACTGTTACTAATAATATGACATGAGAGAAAATAAATTCCTTAGTCTACTAGTCCACAGATAGCGATGGATGATGTACACCTATGTTGTTGTTGTTCTCTATGTGGGATGTTCTCATGTGATTAACAAAGTTGAATAAGAACTTGTCTTATTACATTATGTTAATCATTGTGTGAATGATGTAGTTATCACGAAATTACATTATCATGATTATCATTCATGAATTCCATATGTTCACCATGTAATCCTTAAGCCGTAGTAAGAACTAGTCTTAGTACCCTTAAGTGACGCAGGTGGTGGATGATCAATGCGTTCATACTATCACATAGTATGTTTTTAAGTTATAACTAAGTGTTATAAGTACTTGACTTATCACACTTGGTTAATTATAATGTGGAATGATATTTAGAAGATATTTTATCTTCTAATCATTCATGTGTTGTGTAGTGTCATCATGTTTCACTGTAGTAGTTCTCATTGGTTGTTTGTGTATAAATTGTCTCAATGTTTGCTCATGTAGGAATAACGAAGTGTTGTAAGATAAATTCTTACAACTATGTTATTCAAATGTGTTGATGATTATGAAATTATATTATCATGTTCATCTGAGTTTCCCTGTTATCTCATGATCATACAAGCATGCACACAATGATAAGCGATAATAAACAATTTAATATTATCTAAATCAAAGTATAAACAACATGTTAAGCAAGACTTTTAAATAAATAAAAGTAAACATGTTTCTCAGCCCCGAGAGTTTAAAATCAGTTCAGATTAAAGAAATGGGGCATATGAACTCACCTTGTAGTTGTAGGGTTGACTTAGCTTAAAAGAATGAAGACACGCGCTCTGGATAGTACTTGAGTTTGTTTCACGATCCGGTATTGAATTCACGTTGTTTTCGACTCATAAGTATCACTTATTGTAATTTGTGTGTGTGTATGTGTTAGCCTTAATTTGGCTAACAATCGTGAGTCGCTATCATCATTCGGCCCAATCTAATGTAAATACACTTTATTGACTTTCAATCATTTAAGTGTAGGTGTGGTGTATAATTGTAACTTACAACTAAATACTTGATTTTTATTATCTCTTCTTGTTCCTAGCTTAAATTTTGTAACGTATTTAGGGACTTAGTCATAGTTAGTTGTTTTAACTCGCCAATTCCATCGTGTTTGTATTCTCATTTGTAAAATTCTATATACACTATGTATATCCCAACTCATAGGAATTTTCAAGTATTTATGCTTGTCTTAGTTAATGTGGGCCGAATGTAGGTAGTCTTGGGCCGACCTAGTTTGTTATTGGGCCCAACTGTACATGGGCCGATTGTGAGCAAGTTTTGGGCCGAATAGGTTTTATAACCGGGTCACTAGTTCTTAAACAATTGGGCCGGAAATCTCATGAGTCAAACGTCAAGGCTTGGGCCGAGGGTATGGGCTGTGGAGTGGATAGGCCTGGGTTCCATGGTTTCCTGGTTAGGCCACTAATTGGGCCTAGTTAATTTGCCTTCAAGGCTTCAACCGATCGGATGTGTATGCGGCTAAACCATCAGCGAACCTTAGTTCCTAAGGTAATAAAGGTTCGGCCAAGGGAACCAGCTATCATGGGTTCGGCAGTAGGGTGTTCAAGTAACCAGGTTCGTATCCCCAAAGGTTCGTGAGTCGCCATGAGGGTTTGCCTGCGTGTGAATGGTTCGTGAGCTATGCAAAGGTTCGGCCGGTTTTCCTTGCATGGGTTCGTGACAATGTGAAGGTTCGGTCTGCACCCAAAGGTTCGGTGAGCACCAGCAGGGTTCGGGAGATGATCAAGGGTTCGTTCAAGGAAAATGGTTCGGCTATTCTTTCTGGGTTCGTCACATGCACGCCCAGATGGTTCGGCCACATGTCACCCAGCTTTCTCCAGCGAACCTGTAACCCTCCACATCATCTTCATCGATCATAAACTGGTGTAGGATGTTCTTGTGGTGGTGTTAAGTAACAGGGTGTCTCTCGAAGGTGTAGATCGCGGTTAGTAGAGTTTAGGCCGATTAGAGGGGGTTGGGTCGAACATAGTATGCAAAAACCCTAATATCCGTGCCGTTCTTTCGTTCATATCTTGATTTCGGCTGGTGAAATCTTCAGATCCCTTGTACTTCTAGGTAGAGCTTGTCAAGAGCTACGCGTGGGTTCAAGAATCACCCAAATTCGTTGAGGAACGACCAAGATATCGCGATTTGAAATTGTGTTTCTAGTGAGGGAAAATAGGTTCGGGAATGTGGTTGTCGAGAGAGGTTTGGCTGAATTAAATGAGGAAAATGCCTCATTTAGGGCTTTTATACTAGGCGTGGTGTTCGGGTTTGTTTCGGTTGTTCGGTTCGCGTTTTCGTCGCGTATCCGGAACTTTACGCGTATTTTATTGTAATAAATAAAAGAAGATTATTTTAATTAATTTCATGTGTTTCAAAATTGTAAAAGCGTTATTTATTTTATTTTATTAAATTATTTTCGTTCATGCCGTGTTTCGTTTTCGTTTCGTCAGATCGCGTCACCATCGCGCGTATGCGTTCGAATCGTCATCCGAACGAACACGACAATGGTTTTGCTTTCTGACTTTTGTTTTCTACTTTACAGTCATCATTTCAGAACGTTAAACTCACATATATGTTTGTGTGAATCGTCACCCACGCAAACACGGTGTCAGTTCGTTATTCTGAAACAACACTGTAAATTATGTTTGAATTGTGTTTCCTCACTATCGGACTCAACTAAACACCTTGATATCACATTGTTTTCACATTGAATTGTCGGCCATCTGATTCCTGTCATCTATGGATATCAGATCGCAACCGATTTGTTTTTGTTATTCGCTTGAACATCGTTGTTTCTCATGTTTAGTTGTGTTAACTGTACTTAGGTTTTCACTTAAATACAAACAACTAATGTTTCAAATGTATGTTGTACTTACAGTATTTAAGTTTACACGAAAATACGTACAACTGTTTCTTGTATTTAGAATTCTGTTAATACAAGTACTGTTTACACACATGTATTCACACATAGTTACTCTAGATTATACACATACCGTACGGACTTGCCGGCCGGTCAGGTACTAGTTGTCACATTAGATGACAAAATTTATATACCCAGGTTCTAAACTCGACGATGAACAACTTTAACAAAAGCAGTTTGTTCAAATATTATATTTAAATTGATTTTAATTGAAACAAACATGTTCGACTTTAAAAACCTAAAAACCATTCATATCTCTTAAATCAACCGGTCAAAATCAAAGATATCTACCTAAAAATGATCACAAACTGATTACAAGTCTAATGATGTCAACGAAAAAGATTCGGAGGTCCAGAATCAAAAATAAAAAAATTCTTCTTGCAGGTTCGCGACTATGAAACAGATGAAAGTGACGAACCTTAGTCACGAACCTGAAATTTATATGAGGGAACCAATTCACCGAACCTTTCAAGCGAACCTATTCACAAACCTTTTGGATGAACCTATCAGGCGAACCTGATCAACGAACCATTTTGAACGAACCTCTCAGGTGAATCTGAACAACGAACCTTTCTAGCGAACGTGTCCAACGAGCCTTGTGAACGAACCTTCTCACAAACCTTATCAGGCAAACCTTATAAAAAATTTGATTTTTATTTAAAAATTCAAAACAAATTCATGTTTAATTGTTTCAAAGTCAAACAAATGATCAAAAATTATTGATTTAACATCAGATAAAAATAAAAATATTTTTATAATTTTTTCAAATTTTTAGAACAATTAAACAACAATTTTAACCAATCTAACTATACTAACAAAATTAAATCTTTTTGTTTGAGAAAGATCCAGACATGCGATCATATTGTTTTACAATTATCAACACATCTGATTGAATTAATGAATATATTTATTAGCAAATTACATACCTAAGATGATTGTCAGTATATTTATCCTTTTTAAGATTAATTACTTAATCAAGATATCAATTTAAGCAAAATTATCAAATACCTTATAATATTCATTTACTTGAACACATCCCCGGTTTGTGAATAACTAATCAAACATAAATGTTCTTGAAACTTATTACTTCAATTTTAACTAGCTTGATCATGCAAAAATAAAACATAATTTCTTTTTGAAAACAACAAAATAGAAAACAATTTGAATTTGTTCAAATTCTTGAAATCAAGGTTGATACTTACATATGCTCAAATGATCCAGAAAATGAACTAAACAATAATTTAAGATTAAGCTTTTAACAATCAGTTCGATGTTTTCATATACGCAAAGATTGTCCAAATTTTAATCAGAACCAAGAAAACAAATTTCAATCGTTTAAAGCTATAACATTCAGCTCGATACGTAAGTATACGCAGAGAATGTTTCAGCTTTAAACTAAAATAAAAGAAAAAAACTAAATTAGAATTTCTTTTGAAAATTAAACACATGATCAAAACTAGTAATTTGACTTTTTGTTCAAGAAACATTTTGTAAGAAAAGTTACCATCTTTCAGGACAAAACTAAGTACTGTATTCTAAGCATCTGTTTCTTATAAAGCATAATCGAACTTTTGTTTAAACTCATCTTAACTAAGTTATAAACCTACTAACACATCATACTTAGTACTTGTAACTACTCTTTATGTTTAAGTTCTTAATGGTACAGATATGTTTCCATTTGCAAACAATGTGCAATCATTTCTCATTTGGTCGAATCAATTTCTCAGAATTTTCAATTTTTTAATGTTTTTGTGTTTTTGGTTTTTCAAATGTTTTTGTATTTTTCAAAATTTTCTCCCCTAAAAACTAAAACACAAATCAACAACAAACAAAACAAAAAAATATCTGATGTTAATTCAATAAAAACTGATTATGAAGGAGATTGATTCTTAATTACCTCACCCATGACCCGAATTCCATTTAATTTGAGTAAATACTCAAAATGGTTTTTGTCAAAGGCGTTGGTGAGAAGGTCTGCTCTTTGCTCGTTGGTATGTATCTTCACCACATCGATAAGTTTCTTTTCATAG
Source organism: Mikania micrantha (assembly GCA_009363875.1). Lineage (NCBI taxonomy): Eukaryota > Viridiplantae > Streptophyta > Magnoliopsida > Asterales > Asteraceae > Mikania > Mikania micrantha. The sequence goes on from CM018685.1 coordinate 21,492,834, forward strand.
CAATCACGGAAATGAAACCGAATATCAATGTGTTTGGATCGTGAATGATACACCAGATTCCTGGTGATAGCAATAGCAGCCTCGTTGTAGACATGAATCGGGGTAGTCAGAAAATTTAAACCGTAGTCTCTCATCTGTTGTTGTATCCACAAGACTTGGGAACAACAGCTGGCAACCGCTACATACTCAGCCTCACATGTAGATGTAGCAACACATGTCTGCTTTTTGCACTGCCAAGAGACTAACCTCTCCCCTAAAAATTGTGCACCTCCAGTAGTTGATTTGGAATCAGTCTTGCATCCTTCACAGTCAGAATCACTATAAGCATTGAAGGAGAAGCTATCATCCTTAGGATACCACAGACCGGTGTCTGGTGTACCCTTCAGATAACGAAGAATTGTCTTGACTGCTATCAGATGAGAAACTTTAGGTTTTGATTGATAGCTAACACAGATACTTGTAGCAAAGACAATATCTGGCCGTGAGGCAGTCAAGTACATCAAACTTCAAATCATTCCACGATACAATATAGCATCAATTAGCTCCCCCATAATATCAGGCTCAATCCCGTGATTGGGCTGAATGGGCATGGAAATGGGTTTACAATCAAGCATACTAAACCTTTTTAGCATATCTTGAATGTATTTTGTCTGATGAATGAGGATTCCATCATCAGTCTGATAAATTTGTAAACCCAAGAAGAACTTGATGTCTGACATGGCACTCATTTCGAACTTCTCAATCATAATATCTTTAAACTCTAGACACATCTGTTCATCGGTAGATCCAAAGATGATATCATCTACATAGATATGAACAAGAATAATATCCTTGCCCTTTTCACGATAAAACAGTGTCTTGTCAATCTGACCCCTATTGAACCCGTGTCACACCCCCCTGTGCCGCGTGCGGAATCCACGGCGCGGTGACGATCGATGGTTGAATCATGCACAAGTATTGAATAAGAACAACCATAATGCATTACTAAATTTCATAGAGATTAGACCATTGTTTAGTTACAGACAATCTATCTATCTTCCCAAAAGAATGACAACTAATGACCCAAAAATATTGTTTACAAAATAAGACTCATACAAGACAATTAAACAATCTGGATTAAATGAGTTTCTGATTACCTGAAACACGTGAAAAGTAACTGTCAACTACAAAAGTAGTTGGTGAGAACAATAGGTTTATCAGTTGTAAATAGGAATCTATATTGTAAGGCATATGTATAAAGCAATGAATGGAATACATGGATGGTTGCAACCCAAACTAACATCAAGTAAGAATAACGTGTGCAAACAGTCAAAAGACTGTTTACTAGAGAAGCCAACAAACAATCAAGTCCCAAACCACGTTTGGAGTCTGAAAAATATTAGTCAGCAACTACATTCAACACGGGCTGTACTCATGAGCTTACTCAAAACACAACTCCAAGTTGAGTGACCTGGTCAATATGACTTATGCTGGTAAACTTAATTAGCAGCAATTTCATATTACCGTAAAGCATCCAATCTGTAGTTAGTTTTTAAAACAAATTTAAAACGCTAACCGCAGCCTTGGCGTAACCAAATGTGTCCGCTTTCCCTTGTTGTGATCACCCAGTACTAACGCTATATGAATAAGAATATGTGTCTTGATGTATGTATCAGTTTGTTCACAACGATGAACACCAAGTTTTTGATTACTATGATTTGAAACCTTTGGTTGAATGCCTTATTTGATTATCATGATTTGAAATCCTTGCTTGAATATCATGAATTGAAATCCTTTGATTGAATACCACCATGAAAACTATTGATTAAATCCCTTGTTTTGAAACCTTTGATTTAATACTGAGAATAGAGTCCTTGTATAATAACAAGGTTTATAAAATATCATTTTATCGAAAGCACAAGATTATAGTAAAAGAGTTTATAAAACTTATTCTTTAAAAGTATTTAACATGTATAAAACCATTTACATAAAACATATATAAAACAGTTTAGTGAACCTTTTATAAAACCTTTTAGTAGAAATTGTTTAACAGTTGATAAAACCATTACAACAGTTGGTAAATCCTTTTTAAAAATAGTTGCGAAATCCCTTGAATTTGTAAAGTGAACTTGTAACAGTTGAACAGTAACATGAATCCTTTATATGAAATATGATTTGCATAGAAAGTGTTTGGTCACGTGTTCCACCCCAAAACAATTGTAAAACAGTAAAAGAGGGGCTAATGTTCTCACCTGACAGCAGTACACTCTGAACCAGAACAAGTAGCAAGTAGCAAACAAGACTTCTAACTGGTTCCTATGTCATTGTAATCATACATAGAATATAAGATTTATGATATTGTATTCTTTGTTTGATTGATTAACTTGTGTTATCATGGTCTTGAATTATCTTTTAAGTAGCTTGTTTTTAACCAATTCGGATCTTTATGAAGAAAATTCTTGAATGTTAGGTTTAGGTATTATCAACATGTTGTCATCTTTGTAATGACTACTTGCTAATTGAAATTTAACTAGTGGTCTTATATTTCAATTTAAGTTATCAAGAAAATGCCAACTCGGTTTAAGTTTTATGCCAATTGAGATGTTTTGATTTCAAGATATGTTGTAGCCCAAATCAATTGGGCCCAATACTTATTGTTGGGCCGATTTAATCAAAATGACCGAAGGTTTTGCGTGTGGCCCGTGCAATCAAAGATACCGAGTAATAAAATGTTGGGCTATTGTTAGGCCAAAGATATGTGGGCCTTGAGCTACAAGAGGTTCGACCAAACATTATATGGGCCGAGTAACAAGATTGGGCTGATTGTAGATTCGGTATCCCCCCTAATCCAGACCAGCGAACCTATGGCTATATTAAACTAAGGTTCGGCTATGGGGTTGTGTGGCTTAGGTTCGTGAACCTCCGATGGTTCGTAGACACCATGAGGTTCGGCGAAGTCCTTAGCAGCCAATAAGGTTCGGTGGTTTTGAGTGGTAATAGGTTCGCAGGGGTTCGACCGGAGGTCAAGGTTCGGCATTTGAGAATGAAGGGGTTCGCTTGGTTGCCTACTCATATCAGGTTCGGCTATAGTTATGATGCATGGGTTCGTGAAAGGGTTCGTCCCTCATAATAGAATGGTGGTTCGTCTGGAACGATTGTAGGTTTGTCTAGGGTTCGGCCAAAAACCTAAATAGGGTTCGACTAATGATCAGTGAACCATGCAGGTTCGGCCTTAATAGCTCAGGTTCGTTCCTAGCACAATGGTTCGGCTGTAACAAGAGGCTCCTGGCCCCAAGGGTTTGGCTCCCATGACCATTCTCGAACCTGTCGCACCTGCATCATCATCATTGAGCATTCACGACATCCAGAGCTTGTGTCGTGTTGCTGTTTTGCCAGAACCCACTCTCGAAGGCATAGGATCAACATTACTTTGTTTCTAGGCCGATTATAGAGTTGGTTGACAAGAACACACCAAAACCCTAATTTTTGAACTATTCAAGCATCAATAACTCGTTTTTGGCCGGGTGAAAGCTCAGATCTGTTGTACTACTATGTAGAGGAGATCAAAAGCTTCGTGTGGACACCAAGAACACCCAAATACGTGAAGAAATGAAGGAGATACGAAGCTTGGAAGGTTGAAAATGGAGGTTTCTCTTCTAGTGAGAGAAAGGGACGGGATTTCTTGTTTAGAGAGAGAGAGAAGTGAAAGAAAATGAGAAAGTAGCCTCTTTTATGGTTTATATACCCCGAGGGTATTTGGGTTCGTTTCGGTTGCTCGGTTTGCGTTTTCGTCGCGTTTCCGGAAATTTTACGGGATTTAAATAGAAGGGTTGATATTTTCATTATTTTGATGAGTTTCAAAATTGTAAAATGTAAAAAATGAAATATTTTACTTATTTTTACATTTCGTTCGTTGTTAGACCGTTAAACAAATACAATTACGTGCATACCCGCAATTGCGTACGTTTTTCGGTCGTATTATTTATTTATGGTCGTTTACTCGTAATTATAAGTTCAACATTCGTATCGTTATGGATCGTCACCCATAATTATACTCAGTCTCGCTTACGTAGTACGGTTTTTTTTAATTAATTCATTTGTCATACTATTCGTCACGACACTACACACTAACACTATTCCATTATACCGAACGCAGTATATGTATAGGGCATACCCAGAGTCCAGCTAATTGCCTTATCTACGCCAGCCTACCACTGTTTTGATATAATACAATACTGTTCTTGTCTAGCGTAATCGACTGTAAATAAATAATACATACTTGTTCCTATTTGAACAAGATCCTATCACACAAACACAATCATGAACACTTGAATCACATTGGAAATACTGAATCAAATACATATTGTACTATCACTGTTTATGACTACCATGACTAAATGCACAGATGTTACAGTCTCCCCTAGTTAAGGGAATTTCGTCCCGAAATTAACTAGCCGAAGGTACTATAAAAAGATGAGGGTACTTAAGTTTCATCTGGTCTTCACGTTCCCAGGTGAACTCAGCACCACGTTTGCCCTCCCATCGTACCTTTACGATCGGGATATGGCTACGTTTGAGTTTTTTGACTCCATGATCCATGATTTCAACCGGACGTTCTATGAATTGCATGTTATTTTGAAACTCAAGCTGTTTCCGACGTCGATCGGCATAACTCTTTTGCCGATCCCTTGCGTCCTTAAGCCTTGATTGAATGATTTTGATCTTGTCTGTTGTTTCTTGAATGAGTTCAGGTCCTACGACCTGTGAGTCACCAACTTCGGTCCAACAGACCGGTGATCGGCACTTCCTACCACATAAAGCTTTGAATGGTGCACATTGAATGCTTGTATGGTAGTTGTTGTTGTACGAAAACTTGATGAGTGGAAGATGAGTATCCCAAATCCCACCAAAGTCAATCACACAAGAACGAAGCATGTCCTCGAGTGTTTGGATAGTCCTTTCGCTTTGACCGTCGGTTTGGGGATGATACGCCGTGCTAAGATTAACACGGGTTCCCAAAGCCTTTTGCAATGTTTGCCAAAAGCGAGAAGTGAAACGATTATCACGATCAGAAATGATTGATGTTGGAGTACCATGACGAGTGATGATTACGTTGATGTACAAGGTGGCCAACTTCTCCATTTTATAATCCTCTCAGATTGGGAGAAAATGAGCAGATTTGGTGAGTCGATCAACGATCACCCAAATCGAATCGTAACCCCGCGGAGTTCTCGGCAACTTGGTGATGAAATCCATGGAAATTTGCTCCCATTTCCATTGAGGAATTTCAGGTTGCTGTAGAAGTCCTGAAGGTTTCTGATGTTCTGCCTTGACTTTGGAACACGTTAGACATTTCCCCACGTACAATACTATGTCTTTCTTCATTCTGGGCCACCAGTAAGATGTCCTCAAGTCTTGGTACATCTTATCGGCCCCTTGATGAACTGAGTATCGTGACTTATGTGCCTCATCATAGATGAGTGTGCGCAATTCTTCTGACTTTGGAATCCACATGCGACTGTTGAAGTATAAAACCCCATCAGCTCAAGGTTCTAGTTTACCGTCAACTCCGCAGTCTAAGTCTACCTTCAGTTGATTGTCGATCACTACTTGTTGTTGTGCAATACGAATCAGATCTTTCAAGTTTGGTTGTGTGTTGATCTCTATAGCTCTTACTCGAATTGGTTTGACTGGTTCCTTACGACTAAGAGCATCCGCCACCACATTGGCTTTACCCAGGTGGTAACGAATCTCACAGTCATAATCAGTTAGAAGCTCAACCCAACGCCGTTGTCTCATGTTGATTTCCTTCTGATTGAGAATGTGTTGCAGGCTCTTGTGGTCCGTATAGATGACACATTTAGTACCATAAAGGTAGTGCCTCCAAATCTTCAATGCAAAGAGCACAACCCCTAACTCAAGGTCATGAGTAGTATAATTCTTCTCGTGAACCTTCAGCTGTCTTGAAGCATATGCAATCACCTTGTCCTGTTGCATAAGTACACAACCGAGTCCAAGGTTTGAAGAATCGCAGTAGACAATAAAATCATCACTGCCTTCTCGGACACTAAGGATAGGGGAGTTGCATAACTTATGTTTAAGAAGTTGGAATGCATCTTCTTGTTTCTGCCCCCATATAAAAGCTTGACTTTTCTGAGTCAGAGTGGTAAGTGGCAGGGAGATCTTTGAAAAGTTTGCGATGAACCTTCTGTAGTAACCTGCCAGACCCAGAAATGAACGAATCTCTGTTGGAGTAGATGGGGTAGTCCAGTTCTTAATCGCTTCAATCTTCGCTGGATCTACGTGTATCCCATCCCTATTTATAACGTGACCTAAGAAATGAACTTCCTTTAGCTAAAATTTGCATTTAGAGATTTGTCGTACAGCTGTTCAGTTCTTAGCAGTTCTAAGACCTTCCTCAAACGATCCTCATGTTCTTGCTCCGTCTTGGAATAAATCAGTATATCATCAATGAAGACGATAACAAACTGATCTAAGGATGGTCTGCAGACTCGATTCATCAGATTCATGAACACTGCCGGTGCATTGGTCAGTCCAAATGGCATAACCACGAACTCGTAGTGTCCACATCGAATCCTAAAAGCAGTCTTTGGTATATCCTCATCATTTACCCTGAGCTGGTGATACCCGGATCGTAGATCAATTTTAGAAAAGCATGTCTCTCCCTGTAATTGATCAAACAGATCATCGATCCTAGGTAGAGGATATCTGTTCTTGACTGTCAACTTTTTTAACTCGCGGTAGTCGATGCACATACGAAATGAACCATCTTTCTTCTTGACAAAGAGAACCGGAGCTCCCCAGGGAGAGAAACTCGACCTAATGAATCCTTTGTCTAGAAGTTCTTGAAGTTGACTAGACAGTTCTTGCATCTCAGATGGTGCTAATCGATATGATGACTTCGCCACTGGGTTCGCTCCAGGGACGAGATGGATTCTAAACTCCACTTGCCTGATCGGTGGCAGTCCAGGCAAGTCTTCTGGGAATACGTCCGGATAATCTCTGATGACCGGAACGTCTCCAACTGCTTTCTTCTCAGGTTTCTTCTCTACCACGTGAGCCAGGAATGCACAATATTTCTTCTTCAGGTATTTCCTAGCCTTGATGCATTACACAATCTTCAATCCACGACAAGGCTTCTCGCCGTAAACTTGCATCATTTCGCTGGACGGTAGGGGAATTCGAATAAGTTTCTCCGAGCATACGATTTCGGCATTGTTTTTGGATAACCAATCCATTCCGACTACGACCTCGAAACTTCTGAGTGTCATAGGAATAAGATCGATGAGAAAAATATGGTCGTATAATCTTTATTCACAATCATGAATTAATGAATTTACTAATATGGTTTTACCATCCGCTACTTCTACGGTGTAAGGAGCAGTAAGTGTAGATGGTAGTATATTAAACAGGGAAGCAGTATTAGTAGAGACAAAAATTTTATCGGAACCAGTGTCAAATATGGTAGAAACATAGTGATCATTAATGAGAAATGTACCCGTGACGACTGCCGGTTCCTCGCGTGCTTCGGTCGCTCCGATAACAAAGGCACGAGCAGTAGCAGTTGTAGCGGCATTGTTAAGTTTCGGGCACTGGTTTTTGAAGTGTCACTCTGCTCCACAATTATAACAGGCCCTTCCACCAGTAGTAGCAGGAATAGCGGTGGTAGTTGTAGCAGCAGCAAGATGAGTAGCTCGGCACGTAGCTGCCAAGTGTCCGTACCGCCCACACTTGAGACATTTTCTGCATGGAATAGTGGGTAGGTGATGGTATTGACATTTAGTGCAAAGTGGGAACGGACCAGTATAAGGCTTTCTGGCCGTAGAAAGTTGTGGAATAGCAGTAACAGGAGTGGCTTGCACAGGTGTAGCTGCAGTCAAGGCTGCATAGTTCTTGATCATCCTCTGTTTCTGCTTCTTCTTCTTGGATTGGTCCTGTTCAGGCTTCTTGAATTCATCCGTTTGTGGCCGTTTGTATCTCTTCCGAGTTAGTACGCCAGCCTTGACGTACTCTTCAGTAAGAGTGGCACTCAGATGAATGGCCGTTTCCAGGGTAGTGGGGTTACTCCCCATGACAGTTCCCCTGATAACTAGGGGTAAGCCTTCAATGTACTTCTCTATCCTGCAGGATAGTGGAGTAACTAGATGTGGCACTAGAATACACAACTCATGGAAATGAGTTGTATATTTCGCGCTTTCGCCACTGTCTTGGACCAAGTTCCACATCTCAACACATCTGATTGAATTAATGAATATATTTATTAGCAAATTACATACCTAAGATGATTGTCAGTATCTTTATCCTTTTTAAGATTAATTACTTAATCAAGATATCAATTTAAGCAAAATTATCAAATACCTTATAATATTCATTTACTTGAACACATCCCCGGTTTGTGAATAACTAATCAAACATAAATGTTCTTGAAACTTATTACTTCAATTTTAACTAGCTTGATCATGCAAAAATAAAACATAATTTCTTTTTGAAAACAACAAAATAGAAAACAATTTGAATTTGTTCAAATTCTTGAAATCAAGGTTGATACTTACATATGCTCAAATGATCCAGAAAATGAACTAAACAATAATTTAAGATTAAGCTTTTAACAATCAGTTCGATATTTTCATATACGCAAAGATTGTCCAAATTTTAATCAGAACCAAGAAAACAAATTTCAATCGTTTAAAGCTATAACATTCAGCTCGATACGTAAGTATACGCAGAGAATGTTTCAGCTTTAAACTAAAATAAAAGAAAAAAAAACTAAATTAGAATTTCTTTTGAAAAAAACACATGATCAAAACTAGTAATTTGACTTTTTGTTCAAGAAACATTTTGTAAGAAAAGTTACCATCTTTCAGGACAAAACTAAGTACTGTATTCTAAGCATCTGTTTCTTATAAAGCATAATCGAACTTTTTTTTAAACTCATCTTAACTAAGTTATAAACCTACTAACACATCATACTTAGTACTTGTAACTACTCTTTATGTTTAAGTTCTTAATGGTACATATATGTTTCCATTTGCAAACAATGTGCAATCATTTCTCATTTGGTCGAATCAATTTCTCAGAATTTTCAATTTTTTAATGTTTTTGTGTTTTTGGTTTTTCAAATGTTTTTGTATTTTTCAAAATTTTCTCCCCTAAAAACTAAAACACAAATCAACAACAAACAAAACAAAAAAAAATATCTGATGTTAATTCAATAAAAACTGATTATGAAGGAGATTGATTCTTAATTACCTCACCCATGACCCGAATTCCATTTAATTTGAGTAAATACTCAAAATGGTTTTTGTCAAAGGCGTTGGTGAGAAGGTCTGCTCTTTGCTCGTTGGTATGTATCTTCACCACATCGATAAGTTTCTTTTCATAGCAATCACGGAAATGAAACCGAATATCAATGTGTTTGGATCGTGAATGATACACCAGATTCCTGGTGATAGCAATAGCAGCCTCGTTGTAGACATGAATCGGGGTAGTCAGAAAATTTAAACCGTAGTCTCTCATCTGTTGTTGTATCCACAAGACTTGGGAACAACAGCTGGCAACCGCTACATACTCAGCCTCACATGTAGATGTAGCAACATATGTCTGCTTTTTGCACTGCCAAGAGACTAACCTCTCCCCTAAAAATTGTGCACCTCCAGTAGTTGATTTGGAATCAGTCTTGCATCCTTCACAATCAGAATCACTATAAGCATTGAAGGAGAAGCTATCATCCTTAAGATACCACAGACCGGTGTCTGGTGTACCCTTCAGATAACGAAGAATTGTCTTGACTGCTATCAGATGAGAAACTTTAGGTTTTGATTGATAGCTAACACAGATACTTGTAGCAAAGACAATATCTGGCCGTGAGGCAGTCAAGTACATCAAACTTCAAATCATTCCACGATACAATGTAGCATCAATTAGCTCCCCCATAATATCAGGCTCAATCCCGTGATTGGGCTGAATGGGCATGGAAATGGGTTTACAATCAAGCATACTAAACCTTTTTAGCATATCTTGAATGTATTTTGTCTGATAATTGAGGATTCCATCATCAGTCTGATAAATTTGTAAACCCAAGAAGAACTTGATGTCTGACATGGCACTCATTTCGAACTTCTCAATCATAATATCTTTAAACTCTAGACACATCTGTTCATCGGTAGATCCAAAGATGATATCATCTACATAGATATGAACAAGAATAATATCCTTGCCCTTTTCACGATAAAACAGTGTTTTGTCAATCTGACCCCTATTGAACCCGTGTCACACCCCCCTGTGCCGCGTGCGGAATCCACGGCGCGGTGACGATCGATGGTTGAATCATGCACAAGTATTGAATAAGAACAACCATAATGCATTACTAAATTTCATAGAGATTAGACCATTGTTTAGTTACAGACAATCTATCTATCTTCCCAAAAGAATGACAACTAATGACCCAAAAATATTGTTTACAAAATAAGACTCATACAAGACAATTAAACAATCTGGATTAAATGAGTTTCTGGTTACCTGAAACACGTGAAAAGTAACTGTCAACTACAAAAGTAGTTGGTGAGAACAATAGGTTTATCAGTTGTAAATAGGAATCTATATTGTAAGGCATATGTATAAAGCAATGAATGGAAATACATGGATGGTTGCAACCCAAACTAACATCAAGTAAGAATAACGTGTGCAAACAGTCAAAAGACTGTTTACTAGAGAAGCCAACAAACAATCAAGTCCCAAACCACGTTTGGAGTCTGAAAAATATTAGTCAGCAACTACATTCAACACGGGCTGTACTCATGAGCTTACTCAAAACACAACTCCAAGTTGAGTGACCTGGTCAATATGACTTATGCTGGTAAACTTAATTAGCAGCAATTTCATATTACCGTAAAGCATCCAATCTGCAGTTAGTTTTTAAAACAAATTTAAAACGCTAACCGCAGCCTTGGCGTAACCAAATGTGTCCGCTTTCCCTTGTTGTGATCACCCAGTACTAACGCTATATGAATAAGAATATGTGTCTTGATGTATGTATCAGTTTGTTCACAACGATGAACACCAAGTTTTTGATTACTATGATTTGAAACCTTTGGTTGAATGCCTTATTTGATTATCATGATTTGAAATCATTGCTTGAATATCATGAATTGAAATCCTTTGATTGAATACCACCATGAAAACTATTGATTAAATCCCTTGTTTTGAAACCTTTGATTTAATACTGAGAATAGAGTCCTTGTATAATAACAAGTTTATAAAATATCATTTTATCGAAAGCACAAGATTATAGTAAAAGAGTTTATAAAACTTATTCTTTAAAAGTATTTAACATGTATAAAACCATTTACATAAAACATATATAAAACAGTTTAGTGAACCTTTTATAAAACCTTTTAGTAGAAATTGTTTAACAGTTGATAAAACCATTACAACAGTTGGTAAATCCTTTTTAAAAATAGTTGCGAAATCCCTTGAATTTGTAAAGTGAACTTGTAACAGTTGAACAGTAACATGAATCCTTTATATGAAATATGATTTGCATAGAAAGTGTTTGGTCACGTGTTCCACCCCAAAACAATTGTAAAACAGTAAAAGAGGGGCTAATGTTCTCACCTGACAGCAGTACACTCTGAACCAGAACAAGTAGCAAGTAGCAAACAAGACTTCTAACTGGTTCCTATGTCATTGTAATCATACATAGAATATAAGATTTATGATATTGTATTCTTTGTTTGATTGATTAACTTGTGTTATCATGGTCTTGAATTATCTTTTAAGTAGCTTGTTTTTAACCAATTCGGATCTTTATGAAGAAAATTCTTGAATGTTAGGTTTAGGTATTATCAACATGTTGTCATCTTTGTAATGACTACTTGCTAATTGAAATTTAACTAGTGGTCTTATATTTCAATTTAAGTTATCAAGAAAATGCCAACTCGGTTTAAGTTTTATGCCAATTGAGATGTTTTGATTTCAAGATATGTTGTAGCCCAAATCAATTGGGCCCAATACTTATTGTTGGTCCGATTTAATCAAAATGACAGAAGGTTTTGCGTGTGGCCCGTGCAATCAAAGATACCGAGTAATAAAATGTTGGGCTATTGTTAGGCCGAAGATATGTGGGCCTTGAGCTACAAGAGGTTCGACCAAACATTATATGGGCCGAGTAACAAGATTGGGCTGATTGTAGATTCGGTATCCCCCCTAATCCAGACCAGCGAACCTATGGCTATATTAAACTAAGGTTCGGCTATGGGGTTGTGTGGCTTAGGTTCGTGAACCTCCGATGGTTCGTAGACACCATGAGGTTCGGCGAAGTCCTTAGCAGCCAATAAGGTTCGGTGGTTTTGAGTGGTAATAGGTTCGCAGGGGTTCGACCGGAGGTCAAGGTTCGGCATTTGAGAATGAAGGGGTTCGCTTGGTTGCCTACTCATATCAGGTTCGGCTATAGTTATGATGCATGGGTTCGTGAAAGGGTTCGTCCCTCATAATAGAATGGTGGTTCGTCTGGAACGATTGTAGGTTTGTCTAGGGTTCGGCCAAAAACCTAAATAGGGTTCGACTAATGATCAGTGAACCATGCAGGTTCGGCCTTAATAGCTCAGGTTCGTTCCTAGCACAATGGTTCGGCTGTAACAAGAGGCTCCTGGCCCCAAGGGTTTGGCTCCCATTACCATTCTCGAACCTGTCGTACCTGCATCATCATCATTGAGCATTCACGACATCCAGAGCTTGTGTCGTGTTGCTGTTTTGCCAGAACCCACTCTCGAAGGCATAGGATCAACATTACTTTGTTTCTAGGCCGATTATAGAGTTGGTTGACAAGAACACACCAAAACCCTAATTTTTGAACTATTCAAGCATCAATAACTCGTTTTTGGCCGGGTGAAAGCTCAGATCTGTTGTACTACTATGTAGAGGAGATCAAAAGCTTCGTGTGGACACCAAGAACACCCAAATTCGTGAAGAAATGAAGGAGATACGAAGCTTGGAAGGTTGAAAATGGAGGTTTCTCTTCTAGTGAGAGAAAGGGACGGGATTTCTTGTTTAGAGAGAGAGAGAAGTGAAAGAAAATGAGAAAGTAGCCTCTTTTATGGTTTATATACCCCGAGGGTATTTGGGTTCGTTTCGGTTGCTCGGTTTGCGTTTTCGTCGCGTTTCCGGAAATTTTACGGGATTTAAATAGAAGGGTTGATATTTTCATTATTTTGATGAGTTTCAAAATTGTAAAATGTAAAAAATGAAATATTTTACTTATTTTTACATTTCGTTCGTTGTTAGACTGTTAAACAAATACAATTACGTGCATACCCGCAATTGCGTACGTTTTTCGGTCGTATTATTTATTTATGGTCGTTTACTCGTAATTATAAGTTCAACATTCGTATCGTTATGGATCGTCACCCATAATTATACTCAGTCTCGCTTACGTAGTACGGTTTTTTTTAATTAATTAATTTGTCATACTATTCGTCACGACACTACACACTAACACTATCCCATTATACCGAACGCAGTATATGTATAGGGCATACCCAGAGTCCAGCTAATTGCCTTATCTACGCCAGCCTACCACTGTTTTGATATAATACAATACTGTTCTTGTCTAGCGTAATCGACTGTAAATAAATAATACATACTTGTTCCTAATTGAATAAGATCCTATCACACAAACACAATCATGAACACTTGAATCACATTGGAAATACTGAATCAAATACATATTGTACTATCACTGTTTATGACTACCATGACTAAATGCACAGATGTTACAGTCTCCCCTAGTTAAGGGAATTTCGTCCCGAAATTAACTAGCCGAAGGTACTGTAAAAAGATGAGGGTACTTAAGTTTCATCTGGTCTTCACGTTCCCAGGTGAACTCAGCACCACGTTTGCCCTCCCATCGTACCTTTACGATCGGGATATGGCTACATTTGAGTTTTTTGACTCCATGATCCATGATTTCAACCGGACGTTCTATGAATTGCATGTTATTTTGAATCTGAATATCTTCAAGTGGAATCTGAGCATCATGATCCGCCAAGCATTTCTTAAGATTCGATACATGAAACGTTTCGTGAACATTACTTAGCTCCACTGGAAGTTTGAGTTTGTAGCCTACGGGACCAATCCTTTCCAAGATCTCAAAAGGTCCAACGTACCTTGGTGCAAGTTTCCCTTTCTTCCCAAATCGGACAACGCCTTTCCAGGGAGAAACCTTTAGTAGAACTCGGTCACCGACTTGAAACTCAAGCTGTTTCCGACGTCGATCGGCATAACTCTTTTGCCGATCCCTTGCGTCCTTAAGCCTTGATTGAATGATTTTGATCTTGTCTGTTGTTTCTTGAATGAGTTCAGGTCCTACGACCTGTGAGTCACCAACTTCGGTCCAACAGACCGGTGATCGGCACTTCCTACCACATAAAGCTTTGAATGGTGCACATTGAATGCTTGTATGGTAGTTGTTGTTGTACGAAAACTCGATGAGTGGAAGATGAGTATCCCAAATCCCACCAAAGTCAATCACACAAGAACGAAGCATGTCCTCGAGTGTTTGGATAGTCCTTTCGGTTTGACAGTCGGTTTGGGGATGATACGCCGTGCTAAGATTAACACGGGTTCCCAAAGCCTTTTGCAATGTTTGCCAAAAGCGAGAAGTGAAACGATTATCACGATCAGAAATGATTGATGTTGGAGTACCATGACGAGTGATGATTACGTTGATGTACAAGGTGGCCAACTTCTCCATTTTATAATCCTCTCAGATTGGGAGAAAATGAGCAGATTTGGTGAGTCGATCAACGATCACCCAAATCGAATCGTAACCCCGCGGAGTTCTCGGCAACTTGGTGATGAAATCCATGGAAATTTGCTCCCATTTCCATTGAGGAATTTCAGGTTGCTGTAGAAGTCCTGAAGGTTTCTGATGTTCTGCCTTGACTTTGGAACACGTTAGACATTTCCCCACGTACAATACTATGTCTTTCTTCATTCTGGGCCACCAGTAAGATGTCCTCAAGTCTTGGTACATCTTATCGGCCCCTTGATGAACTGAGTATCGCGACTTATGAGCCTCATCATAGATGAGTGTGCGCAATTCTTCTGACTTTGGAATCCACATGCGACTGTTGAAGTATAAAACCCCATCAGCTCAAGGTTCTAGTTTACCGTCAACTCCGCAGTCTAAGTCTACCTTCAGTTGATTGTCGATCACTACTTGTTGTTGTGCAATACGAATCATATCTTTCAAGTTTGGTTGTGTGTTGATCTCCATAGCTCTTACTCAAATTGGTTTGAATGGTTCCTTACGACTAAGAGCATCTGCCACCACATTGGCTTTACCCGGGTGGTAACGAATCTCACAGTCATAATCAGTTAGAAGCTCAACCCAACGCCGTTGTCTCATGTTGATTTCCTTCTGATTGAGAATGTGTTGCAGGCTCTTGTGGTCCGTATAGATGACACATTTAGTACCATAAAGGTAGTGCCTCCAAATCTTCAATGCAAAGACCACAACCCCTAACTCAAGGTCATGAGTAGTATAATTCTTCTCGTGAACCTTCAGCTGTCTTGAAGCATATGCAATCACCTTGTCCTGTTGCATAAGTACACAACCGAGTCCAAGGTTTGAAGAATCGCAGTAGACAATAAAATCATCACTGCCTTCTCGGACACTAAGGTTAGGGGAGTTGCATAACTTCTGTTTAAGAAGTTGGAATGCATCTTCTTGTTTCTGCCCCCATATAAAAGCTTGACTTTTCTGAGTCAGAGTGGTAAGTGGCAGGGAGATCTTTGAAAAGTTTGCGATGAACCTTCTGTAGTAACCTGCCAGACCCAGAAATGAACGAATCTCTGTTGGAGTAGATGGGGTAGTCCAGTTCTTAATCGCTTCAATCTTCGCTGGATCTACGTGTATCCCATCCCTATTTATAACGTGACCTAAGAAATGAACTTCCTTTAGCTAAAATTTGCATTTAGAGAATTTGTCGTACAGCTGTTCAGTTCTTAGCAGTTCTAAGACCTTCCTCAAACGATCCTCATGTTCTTGCTCCGTCTTGGAATAAATCAGTATATCATCAATGAAGACGATAACAAACTGATCTAAGGATGGTCTGTAGACTCGATTCATCAGATTCATGAACACTGCCGGTGCATTGGTCAGTCCAAATGGCATAACCACGAACTCGTAGTGTCCACATCGAATCCTAAAAGCAGTCTTTGGTATATCCTCATCATTTACCCTGAGCTGGTGATACCCGGATCGTAGATCAATTTTAGAAAAGCATGTCGCTCCCTGTAATTGATCAAACAGATCATCGATCCTAGGTAGAGGATATCTGTTCTTGACTGTCAACTTGTTTAACTCGCGGTAGTCGATGCACATACGAAATGAACCATCTTTCTTCTTGACAAAGAGAACCGGAGCTCCCCAGGGAGAGAAACTCGACCTAATGAATCCTTTGTCTAGAAGTTCTTGAAGTTGACTAGACAGTTCTTGCATCTCAGACGGTGCTAATCGATATGATGACTTCGCCACTGGGTTCGCTCCAGGGACGAGATGGATTCTAAACTCCACTTGCCTGATCGGTGGTAGTCCAGGCAAGTCTTCTGGGAATACGTCCGGATAATCTCTGATGACCGGAACGTCTCCAACTACTTTCTTCTCAGGTTTCTTCTCTACCACGTGAGCCAGGAATGCACAATATTTCTTCTTCAGGTATTTCCTAGCCTTGATGCATTACACAATCTTCAATCCACGACAAGGCTTCTCGCCGTAAACTTGCATCATTTCGCTGGACGGTAGGGGAATTCGAATAAGTTTCTCCGAGCATACGATTTCGGCATTGTTTTTGGATAACCAATCCATTCCGACTACGACCTCGAAACTTCTGAGTGTCATAGGAATAAGATCGATGAGAAAAATATGGTCGTATAATCTTAATTCACAATCATGAATTAATGAATTTACTAATATGGTTTTACCATCCGCTACTTCTACGGTGTAAGGAGCAGTAAGTGTAGATGGTAGTATATTAAACAGGGAAGCAGTATTAGTAGAGACAAAAATTTTATCGGAACCAGTGTCAAATATGGTAGAAACATAGTGATCATTAATGAGAAATGTACCCGTGACGACTGCCGGTTCCTCGCGTGCTTCGGTCGCTCCGATAACAAAGGCACGAGCAGTAGCAGTTGTAGCGGCATTGTTAAGTTTCGGGCACTGGTTTTTGAAGTGTCCCTCTGCTCCACAATTATAACAGGCCCTTCCACCAGTAGTAGCAGGAATAGCGGTGGTAGTTGTAGCAGCAGCAAGATGAGTAGCTCGGCACGTAGCTGCCAAGTGTCCGTACCGCCCACACTTGAGACATTTTCTGCATGGAATAGTGGGTAGGTGATGGTATTGACATTTAGTGCAAAGTGGGAACGGACCAGTATAAGGCTTTCTGGCCGTAGAAAGTTGTGGAATAGCAGTAACAGGAGTGGCTTGCACAGGTGTAGCTGCAGTCAAGGCTGCATAGTTCTTGATCATCCTCTGTTTCTGCTTCTTCTTCTTGGATTGGTCCTGTTCAGGCTTCTTGAATTCATCCGTTTGTGGCCGTTTGTATCTCTTCCGAGTTAGTACGCCAGCCTTGACGTACTCTTCAGTAAGAGTGGCACTCAGATGAATGGCCGTTTCCAGGGTAGTGGGGTTACTCCCCATGACAGTTCCCCTGATAACTAGGGGTAAGCCTTCAATGTACTTCTCTATCCTGCAGGATAGTGGAGTAACTAGATGTGGCACTAGAATACACAACTCATGGAAACGAGTTGTATATTTCGCGCTTTCGCCACTGTCTTGGACCAAGTTCCACATCTCAACACATCTGATTGAATTAATGAATATATTTATTAGCAAATTACATACCTAAGATGATTGTCAGTATATTTATCCTTTTTAAGATTAATTACTTAATCAAGATATCAATTTAAGCAAAATTATCAAATACCTTATAATATTCATTTACTTGAACACATCCCCGGTTTGTGAATAACTAATCAAACATAAATGTTTTGAAACTTATTACTTCAATTTTAACTAGCTTGATCATGCAAAAATAAAACATAATTTCTTTTTGAAAACAACAAAATAGAAAACAATTTGAATTTGTTCAAATTCTTGAAATCAAGGTTGATACTTACATATGCTCAAATGATCCAGAAAATGAACTAAACAATAATTTAAGATTAAGCTTTTAACAATCAGTTCGATATTTTCATATACGCAAAGATTGTCCAAATTTTAATCAGAACCAAGAATACAAATTTCAATCGTTTAAAGCTATAACATTCAGCTCGATACGTAAGTATACGCAGAGAATGTTTCAGCTTTAAACTAAAATAAAAGAAAAAAACTAAATTAGAATTTCTTTTGAAAATTAAACACATGATCAAAACTAGTAATTTGACTTTTTGTTCAAGAAACATTTTGTAAGAAAAGTTACCATCTTTCAGGACAAAACTAAGTACTGTATTCTAAGCATCTGTTTCTTATAAAGCATAATCGAACTTTTGTTTAAACTCATCTTAACTAAGTTATAAACCTACTAACACATCATACTTAGTACTTGTAACTACTCTTTATGTTTAAGTTCTTAATGGTACATATATGTTTCCATTTGCAAACAATGTGCAATCATTTCTCATTTGGTCGAATCAATTTCTCAGAATTTTCAATTTTTTAATGTTTTTGTGTTTTTGGTTTTTCAAATGTTTTTGTATTTTTCAAAATTTTCTCCCCTAAAAACTAAAACACAAATCAACAACAAACAAAACAAAAAAAATATCTGATGTTAATTCAATAAAAACTGATTATGAAGGAGATTGATTCTTAATTACCTCACCCATGACCCGAATTCCATTTAATTTGAGTAAATACTCAAAATGGTTTTTGTCAAAGGCGTTGGTGAGAAGGTCTGCTCTTTGCTCGTTAGTATGTATCTTCACCACATCGATAAGTTTCTTTTCATAGCAATCACGGAAATGAAACCGAATATCAATGTGTTTGGATCGTGAATGATACACCAGATTCCTGGTGATAGCAATAGCAGCCTCGTTGTAGACATGAATCGGGGTAGTCAGAAAATTTAAACCGTAGTCTCTCATCTGTTGTTGTATCCACAAGACTTGGGAACAACAGCTGGCAACCGCTACATACTCAGCCTCACATGTAGATGTAGCAACATATGTCTGCTTTTTGCACTGCCAAGAGACTAACCTCTCCCCTAAAAATTGTGCACCTCCAGTAGTTGATTTGGAATCAGTCTTGCATCCTTCACAGTTAGAATCACTATAAGCATTGAAGGAGAAGCTATCATCCTTAGGATACTACAGACCGGTGTCTGGTGTACCCTTCAGATAACGAAGAATTGTCTTGACTGCTATCAGATGAGAAACTTTAGGTTTTGATTGATAGCTAACACAGATACTTGTAGCAAAGACAATATCTGGCCGTGAGGCAGTCAAATACATCAAACTTCAAATCATTCCACGATACAATGTAGCATCAATTAGCTCCCCCATAATATCAGGCTCAATCCCGTGATTGGGCTGAATGGGCATGGAAATGGGTTTACAATCAAGCATACTAAACCTTTTTAGCATATCTTGAATGTATTTTGTCTGATGAATGAGGATTCCATCATCAGTCTGATAAATTTGTAAACCCAAGAAGAACTTGATGTCTGACATGGCACTCATTTCGAACTTCTCAATCATAATATCTTTAAACTCTAGACACATCTGTTCATCGGTAGATCCAAAGATGATATCATCTACATAGATATGAACAAGAATAATATCCTTGCCCTTTTCACGATAAAACAGTGTCTTGTCAATCTGACCCCTATTGAACCCGTGTCACACCCCTCTGTGCCGCGTGCGGAATCCACGGCGCGGTGACGATCGATGGTTGAATCATGCACAAGTATTGAATAAGAACAACCATAATGCATTACTAAATTTCATAGAGATTAGACCATTGTTTAGTTACAGACAATCTATCTATCTTCCCAAAAGAATGACAACTAATGACCCAAAAATATTGTTTACAAAATAAGACTCATACAAGACAATTAAACAATCTGGATTAAATGAGTTTCTGATTACCTGAAACACGTGAAAAGTAACTGTCAACTACAAAAGTAGTTGGTGAGAACAATAGGTTTATCAGTTGTAAATAGGAATCTATATTGTAAGGCATATGTATAAAGCAATGAATGGAAATACATGGATGGTTGCAACCCAAACTAACATCAAGTAAGAATAACGTGTGCAAACAGTCAAAAGACTGTTTACTAGAGAAGCCAACAAACAATCAAGTCCCAAACCACGTTTGGAGTCTGAAAAATATTAGTCAGCAACTACATTCAACACGGGCTGTACTCATGAGCTTACTCAAAACACAACTCCAAGTTGAGTGACCCGGTCAATATGACTTATGCTGGTAAACTTAATTAGCAGCAATTTCATATTACCGTAAAGCATCCAATCTGCAGTTAGTTTTTAAAACAAATTTAAAACGCTAACCGCAGCCTTGGCGTAACCAAATGTGTCCGCTTTCCCTTGTTGTGATCACCCAGTACTAATGCTATATGAATAAGAATATGTGTCTTGATGTATGTATCAGTTTGTTCACAACGATGAACACCAAGTTTTTGATTACTATGATTTGAAACCTTTGGTTGAATGCCTTATTTGATTATCATGATTTGAAATACTTGCTTGAATATCATGAATTGAAATCCTTTGAATGAATACCACCATGAAAACTATTGATTAAATCCCTTGTTTTGAAACCTTTGATTTAATACTGAGAATAGAGTCCTTGTATAATAACAAGGTTTATAAAATATCATTTTATCGAAAGCACAAGATTATAGTAAAAGAGTTTATAAAACTTATTCTTTAAAAGTATTTAACATGTATAAAACCATTTACATAAAACATATATAAAACAGTTTAGTGAACCTTTTATAAAACCTTTTAGTAGAAATTGTTTAACAGTTGATAAAACCATTACAACAGTTGGTAAATCCTTTTTAAAAATAGTTGCGAAATCCCTTGAATTTGTAAAGTGAACTTGTAATAGTTGAACAGTAACATGAATCCTGTATATGAAATATGATTTGCATAGAAAGTGTTTGGTCACGTGTTCCACCCCAAAACAATTGTAAAACAGTAAAAGAGGGGCTAATGTTCTCACCTGACAGCAGTACACTCTGAACCAGAACAAGTAGCAAGTAGCAAACAAGACTTCTAACTGGTTCCTATGTCATTGTAATCATACATAGAATATAAGATTTATGATATTGTATTCTTTGTTTGATTGATTAACTTGTGTTATCATGGTCTTGAATTATCTTTTAAGTAGCTTGTTTTTAACCAATTCGGATCTTTATGAAGAAAATTCTTGAATGTTAGGTTTAGGTATTATCAACATGTTGTCATCTTTGTAATGACTACTTGCTAATTGAAATTTAACTAGTGGTCTTATATTTCAATTTAAGTTATCAAGAAAATGCCAACTCGGTTTAAGTTTTATGCCAATTGAGATGTTTTGATTTCAAGATATGTTGTAGCCCAAATCAATTGGGCCCAATACTTATTGTTGGGCCGATTTAATCAAAATGGCCGAAGGTTTTGCGTGTGGCCCGTGCAATCAAAGATACCGAGTAATAAAATGTTGGGCTATTGTTAGGCCGAAGATATGTGGGCTTTGAGCTACAAGAGGTTCGACCAAACATTATATGGGCCGAGTAACAAGATTGGGCTGATTGTAGATTCGGTATCCCCCCTAATCTAGACCAGTGAACCTATGGCTATATTAAACTAAGGTTCGGCTATGGGGTTGTGTGGCTTAGGTTCGTGAACCTCCGATGGTTCGTAGACACCATGAGGTTCGGCGAAGTCCTTAGCAGCCAATAAGGTTCGGTGGTTTTGAGTGGTAATAGGTTCGCAGGGGTTCGACCGGAGGTCAAGGTTCGGCATTTGAGAATGAAGGCGTTCGCTTGGTTGCCTACTCATATCAGGTTCGGCTATAGTTATGATGCATGGGTTCGTGAAAGGTTTCGTCCCTCATAATAGAATGGTGGTTCGTATGGAACGATTCTAGGTTTGTCTAGGGTTCGGCCAAAAACCTAAATAGGGTTCGACTAATGATCAGTGAACCATGCAGGTTCGGCCTTAATAGCTCAGGTTCGTTCCTAGCACAATGGTTTGGCTGTAACAAGAGGTTCCTGGCCCCAAGGGTTTGGCTCCCATGACCATTCTCGAACCTGTCGCACCTGCATCATCATCATTGAGCATTCACGACATCCAGAGCTTGTGTCGTGTTGCTGTTTTGCCAGAACCCACTCTCGAAGGCATAGGATCAACATTACTTTGTTTCTAGGCCGATTATAGAGTTGGTTGACAAGAACACACCAAAACCCTAATTTTTGAACTATTCAAGCATCAATAACTCGTTTTTGGCCGGGTGAAAGCTCAGATCTGTTGTACTACTATGTAGAGGAGATCAAAAGCTTCGTGTGGACACCAAGAACACCCAAATTCGTGAAGAAATGAAGGAGATACGAAGCTTGGAAGGTTGAAAATGGAGGTTTCTCTTCTAGTGAGAGAAAGGGACGGGATTTCTTGTTTAGAGAGAGAGAGAAGTGAAAGAAAATGAGAAAGTAGCCTCTTTTATGGTTTATATACCCCGAGGGTATTTGGGTTTGTTTCGGTTGCTCGGTTTGCGTTTTCGTCGCGTTTCCGGAAATTTTACGGGATTTAAATAGAAGGGTTGATATTTTCATTATTTTGATGAGTTTCAAAATTGTAAAATGTAAAAAATGAAATATTTTACTTATTTTTACATGTCGTTCGTTGTTAGACCGTTAAACAAATACATTTACGTGCATACCCGCAATTGCGTACGTTTTTCGGTCGTATTATTTATTTATGGTCGTTTACTCGTAATTAAAAGTTCAACATTCGTATCGTTATGGATCGTCACCCATAATTATACTCAGTCTCGCTTACGTAGTACGGTTTTTTTAATTAATTAATTTGTCATACTATTCGTCACGACACTACACACTAACACTATCCCATTATACCGAACGCAGTATATGTATAGGGCATACCCAGAGTCCAGCTAATTGCCTTATCTACGCCAGCCTACCACTGTTTTGATTTAATACAATGCTGTTCTTGTCTAGCGTAATCGACTGTAAATAAATAATACATACTTGTTCCTAATTGAATAAGATCCTATCACACAAACACAATCATGAACACTTGAATCCTAATTATCAACACATCTGATTGAATTAATGAATATATTTATTAGCAAATTACATACCTAAGATGATTGTCCGTGCTAAGATTAACACGGGTTCCCAAAGCCTTTTGCAATGTTTGCCAAAAGCGAGAAGTGAAACGATTATCACGATCAGAAATGATTGATGTTGGAGTACCATGACGAGTGATGATTACGTTGATGTACAAGGTGGCCAACTTCTCCATTTTATAATCCTCTCAGATTGGGAGAAAATGAGCAGATTTGGTGAGTCGATCAACGATCACCCAAATCGAATCGTAACCCCGCGGAGTTCTCGGCAACTTGGTGATGAAATCCATGGAAATTTGCTCCCATTTCCATTGAGGAATTTCAGGTTGCTGTAGAAGTCCTGAAGGTTTCTGATGTTCTGCCTTGACTTTGGAACACGTTAGACATTTCCCCACGTACAATACTATGTCTTTCTTCATTCTGGGCCACCAGTAAGATGTCCTCAAGTCTTGGTACATCTTATCGGCCCCTTGATGAACTGAGTATCGCGACTTATGAGCCTCATCATAGATGAGTGTGCGCAAATCTTCTGACTTTGGAATCCACATGCGACTGTTGAAGTATAAAACCCCATCAGCTCAAGGTTCTAGTTTACCGTCAACTCCGCAGTCTAAGTCTACCTTCAGTTGATTGTCGATCACTACTTGTTGTTGTGCAATACGAATCAGATCTTTCAAGTTTGGTTGTGTGTTGCAGGCTCTTGTGGTCCGTATAGATGACACATTTAGTACCATAAAGGTAGTGCCTCCAAATCTTCAATGCAAAGACCACAGCCCCTAACTCAAGGTCATGAGTAGTATAATTCTTCTCGTGAACCTTCAGCTGTCTTGAAGCATATGCAATCACCTTGTCCTGTTGCATAAGTACACAACCGAGTCCAAGGTTTGAAGAATCGCAGTAGACAATAAAAAACATCACTGCCTTCTCGGACACTAAGGATAGGGGAGTTGCATAACTTCTGTTTAAGAAGTTGGAATGCATCTTCTTGTTTCTGCCCCCATATAAAAGCTTGACTTTTCTGAGTCAGAGTGGTAAGTGGCAGGGAGATCTTTGAAAAGTTTGCGATGAACCTTCTGTAGTAACATGCCAGACCCAGTAATGAACGAATCTCTGTTGGAGTAGATGGGGTAGTCCAGTTCTTAATCGCTTCAATCTTCGCTGGATCTACGTGTATCCCATCCCTATTTATAACGTGACCTAAGAAATGAACTTCCTTTAGCTAAAATTTGCATTTAGAGAATTTGTCGTACAGCTGTTCAGTTCTTAGCAGTTCTAAGACCTTCCTCAAACGATCCTCATGTTCTTGCTCCGTCTTGGAATAAATCAGTATATCATCAATGAAGACGATAACAAACTGATCTAAGGATGGTCTGCAGACTCGATTCATCAGATTCATGAACACTGTCGGTGCATTGGTCAGTCCAAATGGCATAACCACGAACTCGTAGTGTCCACATCGAATCCTAAAAGCAGTCTTTGGTATATCCTCATCATTTACCCTGAGCTGGTGATACCCGGATCGTAGATCAATTTTAGAAAAGCATGTCGCTCCCTGTAATTGATCAAACAGATCATCGATCCTAGGTAGAGGATATCTGTTCTTGACTGTCAACTTGTTTAACTCACGGTAGTCGATGCACATACGAAATGAACCATCTTTCTTCTTGACAAAGAGAACCGGAGCTCCCCAGGGAGAGAAACTCGGCCTAATGAATCCTTTGTCTAGAAGTTCTTGAAGTTGACTAGACAGTTCTTGCATCTCAGACGGTGCTAATCGATATGATGACTTCGCCACTGGGTTCGCTCCAGGGACGAGATGGATTCTAAACTCCACTTGCCTGATCGGTGGTAGTCCAGGCAAGTCTTCTGGGAATACGTCCGGATAATCTCTGATGACCGGAACGTCTCCAACTGCTTTCTTCTCAGGTTTCTTCTCTACCACGTGAGCCAGGAATGCACAATATTTCTTCTTCAGGTATTTCCTAGCCTTGATGCATTACACAATCTTCAATCCACGACAAGGCTTCTCGCCGTAAACTTGCATCATTTCGCTGGACGGTAGGGGAATTCGAATTAGTTTCTCCGAGCATACGATTTCGGCATTGTTTTTGGATAACCTATCCATTCCGACTACGACCTCGAAACTTCTGAGTGTCATAGGAATAAGATCGATGAGAAAAATATGGTCGTATAATCTTAATTCACAATCATGAATTAATGAATTTACTAATATGGTTTTACCATCCGCTACTTCTACGGTGTAAAGAGCAGTAAGTGTAGATGGTAGTATATTAAACAGGGAAGCAGTATTAGTAGAGACAAAAATTTTATCGGAACCAGTGTCAAATATGGTAGAAACATAGTGATCATTAATGAGAAATGTACCCGTGACGACTGCCGGTTCCTCGCGTGCTTCGGTCGCTCCGATAACGAAGGCACGAGCAGTATCAGTTGTAGCGGCATTGTTAAGTTTCGGGCACTGGTTTTTGAAGTGTCCCTCTGCTCCACAATTATAACAGGCCCTTCCACCAGTAGTAGCAGGAATAGCGGTGGTAGTTGTAGCAGCAGCAAGATGAGTAGCTCGGCACGTAGCTGCCAAGTGTCCGTACCGCCCACACTTGAGACATTTTCTGCATGGAATAGTGGGTAGGTGATGGTATTGACATTTAGTGCAAAGTGGGAACGGACCAGTATAAGGCTTTCTGGCCGTAGAAAGTTGTGGAATAGCAGTAACAGGAGTGGCTTGCACAGGTGTAGCTGCAGTCAAGGCTGCATAGTTCTTGATCATCCTCTGTTTCTGCTTCTTCTTCTTGGATTGGTCCTGTTCAGGCTTCTTGAATTCATCCGTTTGTGGCCGTTTGTATCTCTTCCGAGTTAGTACGCCAGCCTTGACGTACTCTTCAGTAAGAGTGGCACTCAGATGAATGGCCGTTTCCAGGGTAGTGGGGTTACTCCCCATGACAGTTCCCCTGATAACTAGGGGTAAGCCTTCAATGTACTTCTCTATCCTGCAGGATAGTGGAGTAACTAGATGTGGCACTAGAATACACAACTCATGGAAACGAGTTGTATATTTCGCGCTTTCGCCACTGTCTTGGACCAAGTTCCACATCTCAACCTCAAGTTTCTTCAGTTCATGTCGTGGGCAAAACTGCTCCACAAGTAGGTTCTTGAAACCTTCCCATGGTAAGGCCAAAGCAACTTCCCGTCCTCTGGTGTTTTTCTCCGAATTCCACCAGGTGAGTGCGCCCTTGTGAAAAGCGCTTGAAGCCATCTTGACCTTTAAGTTTTCTTGACATCCTGTGAAGTCTAGGATATCCTCAATGCTTTCCAGCCACTGCAGAAGGCCGGTAGCTCCCTCAGTACCAGCGTACTTAGGAGGCTTAGCATCATTGAACTGCTTGAAAGTGAAAGTAGCTGCTCCAGTAGGATTGGTGTTTGAGTTGTTTGCTGAGTCACCAGTACTTCCCCGAAGGTTCTGGGTAATGTCCGTGACCATTCCCGGGATAACATCCTTCATATGTATGGCAATGGCCCAGGCAATTTTGTTGATCTCATCATCGTTGCCACTTGTTGAACGCCCTCCGTTAGGGTCACGTCGATGATGCATTCTACGAATAGAAGCCACAAGTGGTTCAGTAATGAGAAAGGATACAATTGAATTTACATGATAAAGTTAGTAATATGTTCATACTACTAATATTATCATTCAATTGTAATATGGACAAGCATACAAGGTCGGTTAACATAAAATTAGTTAACCATTAGCATGCTTCTCATATGATTGTATATGATGTCTCATGATTTCACTCCACCAAATCTACACACTAACACTTTCCCAGTATACCGAAGATAGCTTATGTATAGGGCATACGAAAGGGTCAAGCAACCTACCAGCCCAGTCGCCAGCCCACCACCTCTTTGATATACTACGATCATGCCCTTGCTAGCATTTGGTAATATGGTTGTACTGATTTCCAAGTATGTTCCATTGATAAGGAATCCCATGATCTTTGATCACTGAACTATGATTGAATCTATGGTTGATTTACGGTTGAATTATGTGTGCACCTACTAACAATTGTTAACATGTAGAACTAAATCATATGTGTGCTCTACATTTTTCTCGTTAACTTATGTTAGTAAGTACTAAGAAAGTAATCACTTAAGACTACATAATATGATTGTTCACCTGATTGATTCACACACAATGATTGACTCATCTATGATTGATTCATGTAATGATTGATTCACACACTGATTTTTACCTCAAATGGTTGTATCTCATTTGTTTGACTAATGTTCAATGATTCCAGTTGCTCCTGGATTTTCACTTCAAATACAAACACCAAATTCCCCCTGTCATACTGAAGTTAGTTTATATATAGGGCATACGTAGGGTCAAGCTACTGCCTGCCCAGCCGACATCCCACCACCACTTCAGTATGCCAGATCTTGGCCGCCATTTGTATTTGAAGCTATGATCCCAACTCTTGATTGATTATGATTGATTCATGGTTGTCTCTTGAACTATGAATATGATTATGATCGTTTAACACGTGGTTCTTGATTTACTCAACATCAGGACCTTAGGTTTTAGTATATGTGTCCTAGGTTAATTAACCTAGGTTCCCAATACCTACAGTATTGAGCTAAATGATCTCCTTGTGTGAACTTCAACTAAAGAATGCTGTTACACAGATTCTATGTTATGAAGTCCTAATGATAATGAATACATGATAATGATAACATGATGAGAATTTCAGATGAAAGATACTATGAATACAGGTCTTTGCCTCTGAAATTCTTGGTGAACACTGATTGAGAATTTCAGATCAAGGATACTAAGAATACAGATCCTTGCCTCTGAAATCCTGGAATGAACTCTGATTGAGAATTCCAGATCAAGGATACTAAGAATACAGACCCTTGCATCTGAAATCCTTTTAATGAATATGCGTTGAGGAATTTAATTTGGTTTCTAAAGTTATAGAAATTCCAAATTAAATCCCTTGACTTTTAACTAACTCTGAAAAGTATAGTCCCTAAGATCATGCAAGCTTATAGTAGACTTAATGCTTAACTTAAGTTTACTTAGATCCTAAGTATCCTCAAGTCTATAGTACTTAGTCCTATTGGGTAGCTTAGGTTATAGTCTAGGTCATTAAGTATTGGGTTTTTCCTAGTTCTCTACAACTTTGGCTCTGATACCAACCTGTCACACCCCCCTGCGCCGCGTGCGGAATCCACGGCGTGGTGACGATCGATGGTTGAATCATGCACAAGTATTGAATAAGAACAACCACAATGCATTACTAAATTTCATAGAGATTAGACCATTGTTTAGTTACAGACAATCTATCTATCTTCCCAAAAGAATGACAACTAATGACCCAAAAATATTTTTTACAAAATAAGACTCAGACAAGACAATTAAACAATCAGGATTAAATGAGTTTCTAATCCATCCTAGCTTGTTTCTTCATCTTGTTCTATCTTAAAACGGTCTCCTTAGTTGTCCTTTAGAATGTCTTAAACCTGATTACCCGAAACACGTGAAAATTAACTGTCAACTACAAAAGTAGTTGGTGAGAATAATAGGTTTATCAGTTGTAAATATGAATCTGCATTGTAAGGCATATGTATAAAGCAATGAATGAAAATACATGGATGGTTGCAACCCAAACTAACATCAAGTAAGAATAACGTGTGCAAAGAGTCAAAAGACTGTTTACTAGAGAAGCCAACAAACAATCAAGTCCCAAACCACGTTTGGAGTCTGAAAAATATTAGTCAGCAACTACATTCAACACGGGCTGTACTCATGAGCTTACTCAAAAGACAACTCCGAGTTGAGTGACCCGGTCAATATGACTAATGCTGGTAAACTTAATTAGCAGCAATTTCATATTACCGTAAAGCATCCAATCTGCAGTTAGTTTTTAAAACAAATTTAAAACGCTAACCGCAGCCTTGGCGTAACCAAATGTGTCTGCTTTCCCTTGTTGTGATCACCCAGTACTAACGCTATATGAATAAGAATATGTGTCTTGATGTATGTATAAGTTTGTTCACAACAATGAACACCATGTTTTTGATTACTATGATTTGAAACCTTTGGTTGAATGCCTTATTTGATTATCATGATTTGAAATCCTTGCTTGAATATAATGAATTGAAATCCTTTGATTGAATACCACCATGAAAACTATTGATTAAATCCCTTGTTTTGAAACCTTTGATTTAATACTGAGAAAAGAGTCCTTGTATAATAACAAGGTTTATAAAATATCATTTTATCGAAAGCACAAGATTATAGTAAAAGAGTTTATAAAACTTATTCTTTAAAAGTATTTAACATGTATAAAACCATTTACATGAAACAAATATAAAACAGTTTAGTGAACCTTTTATAAAACCTTTTAGTAGAAATTGTTTAACAGTTGATAAAACCATTACAACAGTTGGTAAATCCTTTTTAAAAATAGTTGCGAAATCCCTTGAATTTGTAAAGTGAACTTGTAACAGTAGAACAGTAACATGAATCCTGTATATGAAATATGATTTGCATAGAAAGTGTTTGGTCACGTGTTCCATTTTAAAACAATTGTAAAACAGTAAAAGAGGGGCTAATGTTCTCACCTGACAGCAGTACACTCTGAACAAGAACAAGTAGCAAGTAGCAAACAAGACTACTAACTGGTTCCTATATCATTGTCATCATACATAGAATATAAGATTTATGATATTGTATTCTTTGTTTGATTGATTAACTTGTGTTATCATGGTCTTGAATTATCTTTTAAGTAGCTTGTTTTTAAGCAATTCGGATCTTTATGAAGAAAATTCTTGAATGTTAGGTTTAGGTATTATCAACATGTTGTCATTTTTGTAATGAATACTTGCTAATTGAAATTTAACTAGTGGTCTTATATTTCAATTTAAGTTATCAAGAAAATGCCAACTCGGTTTAAGTTTTATGCCAATTGAGATGTTTTGATTTCAAGATATGTTGTAGCCCAAATCAATTGGGCCCAATACTTATTGTTGGGCCGAAGATAAGTGGGCCTTGAGCTACAAGAGGTTCGGCCAAATATTATATGGGCCGAGTAACAAGATTGGGCCGATTGTAGATTCGGTATCCCCCCCTAATCCAGACCAGCGAACCTACGGCTCAATGAAACTAAGGTTCGGCTATGTGGTTGTGTGGCTTAGGTTCGTGAACCTCCGATGGTTCGTAGACACCATGAGGTTCGGCGATGTCCTTAGCAGCCAATAAGGTTCGGTGGTTTTGAATGGTAATATGTTCGCAGGGGTTCGACCGGAGGTCAAGGTTCGGCATTTGAGAATGAAGGGGTTCGCTTGGTTGCCTACTCATATCAGGTTCGGCTATAGTTATGATGCATGGGTTCGTGAAAGGGTTCGTCCTTCATAATAGAATGGTGGTTCGTCTGGAACGATTGTAGGTTCGTTTAGGGTTCGGCCAAAAACCTAAATAGGTTCGGCACATCGGGAGGTTCGTGACATGCATGGCGGTTCGGTGCAGGTTCGTGAAGCCCCCTTAGGGTTCGACTAATGATCAGTGAACCATGCAGGTTCGGCCTTAATAGCTCAGGTTCGTTCCTAGCACAATGGTTCGGCTGTAACAAGAGGCTCGTGGCCCCAAGGGTTTGGCTCCCATGACTATTCCCGAACCTGTCGCACCTGCATCATCACCATTGAGCATTCACGACATCCAGAGCTTGTGTCGTATTGCTTTTTTGCCAGAACCCACTCTCGAAGGCATAGGATCAATATTACTTTGTTTCTAGGCCGATTATAGAGTTGGTTGACAAGAACACACCAAAACCCTAATTTTTGAACTATTCGAGCATCAATACCTCGTTTTTGGCTGGGTGAAAGCTCAGAACTGTTGTACTACTATGTAGAGGAGATCAAAAGCTTCGTGTGGACACCAAGAACACCCAAATCCGTGAAGAAACGAAGGAGATACGAAGCTTGGAAGGTTGAAAATGGAGGTTTTTCTACTAGTGAGAGAAAGGGACGGGATTTCTTGTTTAGGGAGAGAGAGAAGTGAAAGAAAATGAGAAAGTAGCCTCTTTTATGGTTTATATACCCCGAGGGTATTTGGGTTCGTTTCGGTTGCTCGGTTTGCGTTTTCGTCGCGTTTCCGGAAATTTTACGCGATTTAAATAAAAGGGTTGATATTTTCATTATTTTGATGAGTTTCAAAATTGTAAAATGTAAAAAATGAAATATTTTACTTATTTTTACATTTCGTTCGTTGATAGACCGTTAAACAAATACAATTACGTGCATACCCGCAATTGCGTACGTTTTTCGGTCGTATTATTTATTTATGGTCGTTTACTCGTAATTATAAGTTCAACATTCATATCGTTGTGGATCGTCACCCATAATTATACTCAGTCTCGCTTACGTAGTACGATTTTTTTTAATTAATTCATTTGTCATACTATTTGTCACGACACTACTGCCTTATCTACGCATACCCAGAGTCCAGCTAACTGCCTTATCTACGCAGCCCACCACTGTTTCGATATAATACAATATTGTTCTTGTCTAGCGTAATCGACTGTAAATAAATAATACATAATTGTTCCTAATTGAATAAGATCCTATGACACAAACACAATCATGAACACTTGAATCACATTGGAAATACTGAATCAAATACATATTGTACTATCACTGTTTATGACTACCATGACTAAATGGACAGATGTTACAACCTGTGTTCAATAAGGTGAGTCGAGAGGGTCTCATACCAGGCACGAGGAACCTGATGTAGACCATACAGTGCTTTGTCGAGGATATAAACCTGATCCCGGTGGATAGGATCCTCAAAGCCCGGTGGCTGACAAACGTATACTGTCTCCTTTATAGACCCACAGAGAAATGCAGACTTGACATCCAACTGAAAAACCTTAAATTTCTTGTGGGTAACAAAAGCCAGAAAGATTCGTATTGCTTCTAGCCACGCCACTAGTGCAAATACTTCGTCGTAATCAATCCCTTCGATTTGTTTGAAGCCTTGAACAACTAAACGTGCTTTGTTCCGAACAATCACGCCTCTATCATCTCTTTTGCACTTTAAACATCTTGATCATCATCAGATGACCAATCATCATTGATAGCTCCTGAAGTGCCTTCCTCAGGTGGATGATTATCTTCAGCTTGATGTGAAACACCTTGATCTTCAGAATTCTGCAAATCATATAACATTTGCAAGGTTATTTCATCATCAGAAACATTAGGAGACAAATTGAAAGACTCAAATAATTTATCATAATCAAATAGCCAATATGGACCTTTGCCATTTGGTATAGGTGTATGTCTTTGAACATCCACGTTATACCACAATTCCACAACACCCGTGCGTTTATTAAACACACGTTTGTTGGGAAGGCTATACCCAAGAAAGAAACTTTCTTCAACTTTAGAGTTGAATTTAGCATCTTTCTTAAGCATGGTACAAGGAGCCCCGAAAGGTTCCAAGTATTCCAAATTCGACTTTCGATTTTGAAGCAGTTCATAGCATGTCTTATTATGTCTTTTCACAATCAGCACTCTGTTAAGAGTTAAACAGGCGGTCGCTACAGCTTCACTCCAGAATGTAATGGGGAGCTTAGAATCAGAGAGCATAGTTCTAGCAGACTCAATCAATGTTCTATTCTTCCTCTCAGCTACACCATTCATCTGTGGTTCATACGGTGCACTGAACTGCTGCTGAATGCCCTTTGAATCACAAAATTCTTCCATGTGTTGATTCTTAAACTCTGTCCCATTGTCTGAACGAACACGCCTTACTCTCAACTTGTATAATGTCTCCAACCTGTTTACCAACAAACAGTGTCAAGCAATGTGGCCTGGTTTCCCACATGCATAGCAGCAGACTTTCTGGTGAAATTCAATAGGGGCAAAGGGCTTTACATCACAGTTACTTCGACCAGAGGATAAGTTTGAAGAAACTTGCTCCAAGAACCCAGTTGGAACATAAGTTTCACAGTTAGGATTCAACTGTGAACCCTCCTCTTTGGTAACTGTGGAATGAGCCGGCGCTGCCTGCTTTGCCAAAG
Source organism: Mikania micrantha (assembly GCA_009363875.1). Classification (NCBI taxonomy): domain Eukaryota; kingdom Viridiplantae; phylum Streptophyta; class Magnoliopsida; order Asterales; family Asteraceae; genus Mikania; species Mikania micrantha. The sequence continues at coordinate 21,526,302 of CM018685.1, forward strand.
GAGAAGAAGTTTATTTTGAGACATGATTTATTGCAAACGTCTTTTGAAAAATTTTCAACATATCATTAGGCTTAATGTTAATTTCATCAAATTTTCCAACAAAATCAGTTTTTGGAACAAAAGATAATTGGCTTGTAGATGTTGAACAATCTGTGCTCCTCCCAGCACTTCTTTCTACCTCCTTCTCCTCTGAACCTGTAACACTTAGTTTTTCTGCACAAACCTCAGAATCATTAGTCATAACGGGGTCAGCTGTGAGCATAACTGGTTTGGTGGGAAAATCACAAGCACGATCAAAATCCAATTCCAAGTCATCAACAGACGTGTTGATCCTTGGCATGCTTGAATAATTATGGTTAAAGGGTGGTTCACACTCCTTAAAACCAAGACCCTTACCCCTCTTTTCCCTGAATTGAATGCTTACCATATTTCCCAAAAGCTTACTTGAATAGTCAAATTGTTCACATTTTACAGATGTTTTGGAAAGTTGATTTTTGACTTGGTCCAACTCTATCGTGAGTTCATTGATCTTGCGTCTCGCATCACAATAGTTGGATTCTTTATCACTTAAAAGTTCTTTAAGCCTAGCCACATCTCTATTCTAGGCCTCAAGTTTTCTTTTGAAAATTCCTTCATCTTTTAGAAATTCTGAGTTAAAGTATTTAAGTTTGGTTACTTCTTTGATTAATGATTCATTATGTGACCGATACTTAAATACTTTATCTATGCAAGAGGTAGAGCAAAGATTTTCAGTTGCCTCCTTTTGCTTGTCGTCCACCTCAGCCATGAAGGCGTGACTCAGAGTTAGCTCCAGTTCCTGCACCTGATCACTCCAATCATAGGAGTCAGTCTCTTGAGTCACCAGTGCTTTGGACGTGCTGGTACTTCCTCCTGTTGCAGCAGTCATAGTCTTTTCTTCAGGCTTCTTCTCTCCTTCCTTCGCCACCTTTGGCTGCTTGCATTCTCTGGCAAAGTGACCCGGTTGATCACAGTTGTAGCATCGAAGCTTTGACTTGTCAAATCCAAGTTTCTTTCCCGGGTTGTTTCCAAAGCTATTTCTTCCATATCGTTTGATGAACTTCTTAGCACGAAACACTGCCATAGCCATCTGCCATTAAATATCCATTTCTTCAACATCTACTGGATTTATCTGTTCCAAATTATCCTGAGTGAGGTTGGCAAGTACTAATTCTCCAGCTATGAATGCATTGTAGCTGTTCATGAAACCTTTAAACAGCAGTAGATTTTCTTCACTTTCCAGATTGATCTTGGACACTGATCCAGCTTGTCCAGATAACAAGAATGGAGTCTCAAAAGGGATTGACTGTGATGAAGAAGGTTGATAATGTTACATTCCTAAGGTTTGAAGATTGATTGCTGACAGAAGAGCAGAATTTTCAGACAGGGTGCAATGCCCATTGAGCTGGTTTGATTCAGTGCTCTCTGTTTATCATCCATGTCATAGGAGTTGATGATCGACATCAGTTCACTTAGAGATGACTTGTACATATCTTTTGTTCTTTTGATTGTTGTACAATTTGAGTTCCAGGTGTAAGGTAGTGAGTTTAGAAGTTTCTTGTTCACTTCTCCTTTGGTCATCTCAATTCCAGAACTTGTCATCTCAGTCATCAAATGTGTGAATCTATTAAGCTGTGCTTCAAGAGACTCTCCTTTAATGTGGTTGAACATGTTGAACCTCTGTCTCAGCATATCCTTGCGACTCTCTCGCATGTCCTCATTTCCTTCAAACCGTTCAACTAAGGCATTCCAAAGTTCTTTTGCAGTCTTATGTTCCTTAAAGCCATGAGCTACATCAGTTGATAGAGCCATTGTGATTGAAGCATAGGCCTTTTCATCCTTTTCAATCATCAGGATTTCATTGTCAGTGTACAATTCTGGATCCTTAGCAACAATAGGACTGTTTATCTCACTTTGATATGATGGCACAAAAGGACCTTCTTCAATTGACCTCCATAACTTTGGATATGTATACTTTATAAATGACTGAAATATGAACTTCCAATCTTGAAAGTTATCTCCTGACACAAGCCTAGGTGGCTTTGTTCCGGTGCCAATCTCATTATCCAAGTTAAGCAGGTTGGATAAGGTTTGTCAGATTCTTTGAAGCCATGATGAATCAGAAAATTTTCTAAGTGTTGTATACGAATTCCCTGTAGCTCCCTGTAGATCAGATCAATAGCACTACTCGAAGTAGAACAGATCACTCTATACTCGAAAGTTTCGTGTACTCGAAGTTCCTTCTACACGAAATTCTCCTGTATTCGAAAGTGTATCTGTATTCGAAAGTCTTGTATTCGAACCCCAATACTGTATTCAAAGAATCCCTTGTAATCAAACTCAAGCTGGTGTTTTGGAAATTACTTGTATTCAAACTGTGGCAAACCTTCGAACACTCTATCTTTTTGTACTCGAAATAGCTGAACTCGAAAATTCTTAAGAAAAATTTTATAAAAATATTTCTTAAGATTTGGAGTCCCAAATTTACACAATAGCTAGATGAAGTAAAGAAGAATGATAAAGTACTAAACTTGCTTCAGAAAGTTGTTACCTTGACAATGAAAGGAGCACTCAAGCTCTGATACCACTTGTAGGTCTCTAACCGGATCAAGAACGAAACTTTATCTTCTAAATCATCATCAATAGACTCTAACTAGTGCGGAATCCAAGCTAGAATCAAGAAAGCAAGTAGAACAATGTAATCTTTGTATAAATACTGAAAGTTCGAGTACAAGTGACTCATAACGTCTAGAGAGCAAATGCCTCGGGATTCTATCCTAAACCTGTACAAAATACGTCTATTTATACTAGGTCTAGGTGTACTCGAAATCTAACACTAAATATTTCGAGTACACGAATACATTGTGTATGCAAAATTTATGTACACGAACTTAATCACAATTCTGAACTTTGACTCTTCCCAGGTTGACTTTGTCAGTCTTCAATGTGTACTGGGCTCTACAATAAGTTTTAGATTTAAACTTTAAGAACATTACCCATGAAAATCTAGAAAAAGCATCAGTCACTACAAAACAGTATGATTCACCACCGATGCTCTTCACATTAATCGGTCCAAACACATCCATGTGAAGGAGTTCCAGTGGTTTATCAATAGAAAACACTGTTTTAGATTTATGTGACCTCCTTTTCTGTTTACCCTTCTTGCAAGACACACACACATCAGGGAGTTTAAAGTGTTTAACCGATACTCCATCAACCAAATGAATATGTACTAAATGAGTCATCTTCCTGATATGTATGTAACCCATCCGTCTGTGCCAAGACCGCGTATCCTGCTCGGTTGCCTTCGACACCAAACACGTCTCCATCTTGTTTACCGTCTCCGCCTTAGCCATGTCCAACACATATAAATCCTTACTCCTATCGGCAGTCATCAGAATCCATTCCTTAGGAATCTGAATTCCTTGTTGAAGCACATAACATCTTTCATTATCAAACATCACTTTGTAGCCTTTGTCACAAATATGTGACACACTCAACAGGTTGTTAGTTAACTCTTTACAGTAATTCACATTGTCAAAGGAAACTTTACCATTTTTCAAACTACCAAACCCGATAATCTGACCACCTTTGTCACCTGCAAAATTAACATAACTCCCTTTCATTGGCTTAAAATCTTGCAACAAACCTAACTCTCCTATCATGTGCCATGAGCATCCACTATCAAAAATCCAGCGACTGTTGATATGGCCCATGAATGCCACCTGCACAATAAATTAAAATTTTGATCAGTATCAAAAGGGATGACTCCCGCCACTCCGGCGTTGAGTCTCCCTGAATAGCTTCTTGCCATTAGGTTTTGGTGAACTGCTTGAAGACCCATCTTCCAAGCATTCAACTTTTTCACAGAAAATTTATCATCTGACCTGTGTCTACATTTCCAAAAATAATTTGCATGACCATTTTGTTTTGAAAAATGTTTGGAAGAAAAGTTGTCATAAAATTCATCATCAGATGATGATGCCATTTTTACCAACTTTTTGACATGTTTTTTATTATCAAAAACTTTCTTTTTCTGAATCTCTTCTTCTTTAACCCAGACACAACCAGGATCAAATTTCCTGAGGACTCTCATTTCCTCCTCACTAGGCTTCACTTTCCTAGGGCTCCCACTAGATTTGATCACCCGACTGTCATTAACAGAACTTGTTCTGATCTTGTGATTTGGACAATTTGCTGAAATATGTCCTTTTCCACTACAAGTAAAACACTTTTGTGTTTCTCATGGAGTAAAAGACCTAAATCTGTTACAAGTATACAAATCACAATCAGCAATGGCATGACCCAATCTACCACATCTGTAGCATTTCCTTTGTGAAAGATTCTTCGGTTTTAATTCATCACAACTTTTAGATGAACCCAAAGATTTAAATGCAACAGATGGAGATGAAACAATTTGCCTCAATCCAGTGACTTTTATCTTGGAATTATTGTTTTGATTTTTCAGAAAGCTTTGAATTTCCCTTGTTTCCAACCCCAAATTGATTAACTTTGTCCACCACCTTGACAACCTTCTTATCAACCTTTTCAGAAAAAACTTTTTGTTTTTGAGAAACACCACTAGTCTTTCCCTTATGTGTAGTGGTTGAATTGACAAACACCGTAGGTTTGAGAATAGCAGTTGTTTTTACTTTCAGCCCTGGTTTGGAGACAACAGTTGGTTTAACCACCACTTTATCAGTTGGTTTCATCTCAGACTTGGATTTCTGAGATTTTAAATTCTTTTCCTCAACAGTCTTGACTTGATAACCAGTCATCCTCAGAATATCAGCTGGAAATTCTGACTCTGTGATGTCCTCAATAATAGGAGCATCACAATCAACAAACACTTTATTATGAGATGATGAACCTCCTACATCCTCAGTCACTTGTTCAGACACATTTTCCTTTAAGGAAACCGGATTAACTTCCAAATCCGGATTAAGTTGTGGTCTGGATACAAAACTAGAAGGAGGTGGCACAGCATGAAAACCTAATCCAGTAGTATCATACGAAGATCTTTGCATGGCAGCAAAGTAATCGATGACATACACAGAATTTTGATAGTTTTCAAGCTTGCCCTTGTGCAACTCAGTTTTAGCTTTGGCTACAGATAATTCCACCTTCAACTTCTGAACTGATTCAAGATGCACAAACACAGCATGGTTATTTTGTAAAACTTTGATCTTCAAATCTTCATTTTCTTTACCAAGATTTATTATCTTTTTATCAAAAGATTTTTCTCTCAAAATCAACGTTTTATTTGCTTCTGTGCTCTTTATCAGTTCAGCAGTTAGCTGAGCATTCATCTCTTTCAGTTTGTCAATCATCTCAAGCAGATCCTCGTTTACCTCATCCACTTTCTCCTTGCCTTTCCCAGAATCTTCCTCCAATGAAGCCATAAAAGCACCCATCAGTTCATCATACTGCTTTCCCCAGTCATAGCGCTCATCAGCTTGACTCACCAAAGCTTTAGATGATGATTCTTCAGATTGTTCTTTCTTTTTCTGATAATTTTCCTTCGGCTTAAATGGGTTTAGATTCCCTTGCTTCTTTGGATTCTTGCATTCTCTGGCAAAGTGACCTAGCTCACCACAGTTGTAGCACTGGGTAGTCTTTGGATTGAATCCAAATTTGGTGTTGCGGTTGAAAGTGAATTTCTTGGCCTTCTTCTTCTCATAACGATTGATTCTTAGAATAACACTCGCCAGTGCCCATTGTGTGTCAATCAGTTCCATTTCATCATCATTGATTTGTTCATAGTCTTCAAATGTCAGATTAGCATTTCCAATCCTTCCTGCAACTTGTTCATCGTATGCACTGACAACACAAGATAGAATAGACATGTGATCCCTAACAGCTTCAACAGTAACTTTTCCCAGATTGGTAGTATTTAGTTGAACATGAGGTGGTGTCGAGTTAGACTTCTTCTCGTTGTTAGAATAGGATGAACCAGAACTTGTAGATTCAGTAGGAACATGAGTACTATCAGAAGTACTGGACACAAATGCTGTTTGAATCTTGGCAGATGAAGCCGGTGGTGTAACAACAGAACCACCATACATTGAAGGATCTTGTGTAACATTCACTCTTCGCGCCTTCCTTTTATACTTCATTTCTTTCTCCTCAAGCGTTTGAACAAATTCTACCAAAGTAAGTCATGGTAGATTCTCTCTTATTATCAACACTAAAGAGTTCCACTTGTCTGGTAAAGCATCAGCAAGACAATCAATCTTCTCATCTTCAGTATATTCTATGCCACACTTTCTCACTTCGGTCAGTAGATGTCTGTATCTTGTAATCAAAGCTTCCAAAATTTCATTTCCTATGAAATTGAAGTTTTCAAACTCTTTTCGAATGTCGGTAGCTTTCATATTTTTCAGATTTGTGTTACCCTCAACTCTAGCTTTCATGGCATTCCAAAGACCATAAGAAGTCTTATGCTCATCAAATTGATGTAAGATTTGATTTGGAATAGCCTGACTAAGCATCCAATATGCCTTTTTCTCTGAATCATACTTCTTTCTTTCATCTACATCAAGTCTCTCTAAAAGTTGATATAAATCAGTCCCCATAACTCTCGGTCTTTCATACGGAGATAGAATCCGTTCCCAAAGATTTGTGTATGTTCCATTAAGATGAGATTCAAATCTTCCCTTCCAGTAGTCATAATCTGCCAAATCTAGCAATTTTGGCACTTTGTTCGTACTTCCCACTTCGGTTTCACTAATCAGAATGCTCTGAAGTTTAGTATTCTGACTTGCCATTGCATCGTACATCTCCGCCATAATTCCTAAGTTTCTTAACAGTGAACCTATTGACCTCACGAACCTAAATCAGGCGAACCTATGAATCAGACGAACCTTCCGCAATCTGTGAGCTAAACAAACCTTCAGTCACACGAACCTTTAATCAGACGAACCAGTACACGAACCTTTAGTGTCACGAACCTACAACCGCACAAACCTCAGACTGCGAACCTTAAGCAATGAACCTTGAGACAGGCGAACCTCAAGTCAGACGAACCTTTGCTTAACCAACAACGAATCTTGCAGCGAAACTTGAACGAACCTTGCAGAAAAAACCAGCGAACCTCAGACGAACCTTGCAAAACACAAACCTCTTATGAAAACCCAAACGAACCTCAGAAAATTATCAGTTCCAGCGAACCTTTTGTTCCAGCTACTCACAGGTTCGGCTCACGAACCTGTACAGCAAAATTCAAAAGTTTGGAGGGAAAACCTTCCAAAATTTGAAGAAAAATCTTCTAATTTTCCAAATTGACACCACCAAATCGTGAATTGTTGTATTCCACAACAATTGATGATGAAATCAGACTCAAACCAACAATCAATCAACAAGAAAAGAAGAAATTTGAGTCATAATTGATCTTCTAATCTTCAAGACCTTCAAATCACTTGAATTCTTTGATAAACTTGTGTAGAACCTCACCAAATGCTCTGATACCACTGTTGATTTGGTGAAATCGTTAAGGATCTAATCAAGAAGCTCTACGAACAATCAAGCACGTGCGGAATTCATGTTTAATCTCTAAAGAATCAAAGAAGAACAAGCAATATCATAAACACCTTATTGTATTAATCAACAAATGATTACAACTCTTTCACACCGAAAGTTTCTCACACAGAGAATTACTTTTAGGTTTTTTGAAGTTCTGTCAAACTTATGAAGAATTCAGACAAACCTACTATATATACAATCAGCTGTCAGCCGAACCTATCTACAGCTGAACCCTTAGCTTCGCTGGGCGAACCCTTAGGTTCGCCAGGAGAACCTAGGTTGCCAAACCTATAGGTTCGCGGAACCTTCCTAAGGTTATAGGTTCGCCGAACCTATCAAAGCAACAGGTTCGCCGAACCTGCCTAGGTTCGTGGGCCAGACGAACCTTAGACAAACCTATAGCCGAACCTATACAAAACTTTAAATAAATTACATTTTTGAATAGCAAACTATTAAAAATATGCACTAACAAAACAAAATGGCTTAGAATCCAAATCATAAAGTCGAACGAAGCAAGGTAGGGTCGATGGGAAGCAATTAGGGTTCCTCATGTTCTGTGACCATCGAGACTACCTTTGGGTCCATCGATAGAAACGAAAACCACTTTCATATAAATTATAAAACACATGTTTTAATAACCAAATATGAATTAAGCCTATGTTAAAGAATGATAACAAGATGTATGTTTGATCAAATATTACTAGGGTTTCTTGCAAAAGGTGATAACTAGCTTTTAAAACAAAGTTAAAGGAATGTTTTACCAAGTTAACCAAACATCAAATAAACCTTTTTAAAATGTGATAAATAGTTTGTTTTTATGACATATTAGTTTTCTTAACACATTTAATATATTGACAATCATTTTATGTTAACACAAGGGCAGTATACAAAGCTATAACTAATAAACCTAAGTTTTATACTTAGATAATATTATGGTTTTCAAAACGTTTACAATATGTTAAAGGTTTAAGTCAAGTTTAACACATAAACCAATGATGGATAACCTGCGAATGGTTAACGTATAATGGCTAGGTGCTAGTATGTTACATTACCTTTGAACTCGGGTAAATAAAATGACAAAGACTAAGTTAGTTACCCAACTTTAGGGTTAACATACGCAATAAAACTTATACTTGTGTGTTTCAAACAACTTTGGAATCAAACACAGGGTCGTGAACACAACCTCAGTACAACAAGTGAGACGTGCATTCTCTGATTACTTAGTCAACTACTACAACATCCAGGCGAGTTCATAAACCCTTTTTCTAAGCTTTTCATTTTAAATGCTGGGCTGAAAAACATGCTATGTCACACCCCGAGCCGGCGGGCTGGATCGACTTTCCCGTCGGGCGGAAGATTCTCGGGGCGCGATATCGTTTGATAATCATAATGATCAGATTGTTTGCATAGCACATGATATATAAATGAGAAATGCTAACATGATAACGATATAGAATTACAAAGTTAAATTACAATGTATCGTTCATAATTTAACCAAGTAAATCTAATCAAAATAATCAATGAGTTTCTATCTTGTAACTGTACAAGATCTACAAAAGATGATTCATTGTTTTGTCATTCAAAAGTATGCTCGACACAAAATGTAGCTAGGTCTTCTAAAAGTCCACTAGATATTTCCTTGAATACTGGTGACTAAACCAGTTCATCACCTAAGAAAACATGCATTTAAACAAAGTCAACACTAGGTTGGTGAGTTCATAAGTTTGATACTTGAAAACATTGATTTGTTCACATACACAGTCCCAATGTCATACATGATACTTGTAAAAGTTTGCTTCATCTGTTGACATAATGGCCTCTTCATAGTTATATTTACAACTAGTATCTTATCCTATTAGCTATGCTTATATATAGGGCATACGTAGGGGAACAAGCCCCAGCAAACATCCCACCACATATCTAATAGAACTTAACATTACTTGCAATACAACTGTAGATACCCATTATCATCTCACATGTTCATCTCGTTTGATATTCACCCATCCATTGCGTTCATCACCGAATGTTATATGTAGAATAATATATTAAGAGGGGTTTAGTTATCAAACCGAAGTATTGATAAACCCTCAATTTGTTAAGGAAATTAGATTAATTTAATCTGATCCTTGTTATTATTTTGTCGCTTGTGGGGTTAACTGTTAATCACTTTTAATAATAAGAGTTTTAGTTAACCAATTGATATCTTGTTCTCAACTTGAAGTGCACAGAGCCTAAAAGGAATCCATTGCAATCCTCACGTAATCAGATTACAATGCATCCGATTTACCTCTACCACTTTGTATTCCCAGAGGCCTCATCGAAACTATTACCAGTAATATGACATGAGAGAAAATAAATTTTTCAGTCCACTAGTCAATAGGAATCGATGGATTAATTACAATTAATACTGTAGATTAATATCACCATGTGTCGCTTCCCAGACACTGACTGTTCGTCGCCGTGTCACCGGTCATACGTTACCGGATCATGATAAATACTATCAGCAAACCAGCCCTACAAGATGGAGGTATGTCAAACCTATGGTACCACTATGCTATCGTCGGTTTAGTCACGTGAAACAAAGTGGTCAGCGATTTGTGTGAGGGACTTACAATGATCAACTTGAATACATAGCACATGATTGTCGTGATATAATACAGACAGCTTAATAGTAATCAATTGTATTGTGTGTTCACCAATGTTGTATGTTCTCAATTTTGTGTGTTCTCGTTGTTGTTAACAAAGTTATATAAGAACTTGTCTTATTATACAATGTTAGTTGTTGTGTGAATGATGTTGTTATGATGAAGGTACGTTATCATGTTTATCATTCTTGTTGTTCCATATGGTCACCCTGTTGTCAGTACAGTGTGGTATGAACTTCTTACTACACTTAGTCGACTTAGGTGGTGGATGATCGTTGTTTCGTGTTATCTTGTAGTCTGCACCGAGTTGTAAGCTGAGTGTTATAAGAACTTGTCCTATTACACTTAGCTAACTCCGGTGGTGAATGATATTATGAAGATATGTTATCTTCATATCATTCTTGTTTGTTGTTGTTGTCATCATGTTCACCTGTGATAAACTCATTGTTTGTTCTTGCAAGAATAATTAAATGTTATATGATAAAATCTTACAACTGCATTATTCTATTGTGTTGATGATTCATGAAGTTACATTATCATGTTTCATCTTAGTTGTCTCTGTCATGTCATGATCATACCAAGCATACAATGATAAACGATAATAAGTCAAGCAATATTATCTAAATCATAGTATAAACAATATGTTTTACTAAAAATTTTTAAATAAATAAAAGATTTAGCATGTTTCTCAGCCCCAAGAGTTTAAAATCAATTAAGATTAGAAAAGGGGGCGTATGAAATCACCTTGTAGTTGTTGTGGTTGACTAAGTCTAAACAAGAATGCACACGCTCTTTGTTGTACTCGATTTAGTTTTCACGATCCTGTATTGATTTCATGTTTTTTGTAACTTGCGAGTATATGTTGTATGTATTTAAGTGTGTGTTTGTGTTAGCCCTAAGGTTGGCTAACACTCGTAGGTCTTGAACATCATTCGGCCCGGTTCTATGGTTATAGGTCATTATTATCGCATGCCTTTATTTTGTGTTTTTAGCTTCAAATCATTCTTGAAATCTCAAAACCTTATCATTATGTGCTAGTTAATTGTTTTGATACGAGACTTAGTAAATCAACCCAAGAATAAACTTAGGTTTATGGTTTACGATTTCTCATGTTGTTCTTGTTAAGCTTGAAATAGTTTGCTACATAGTTAGTAAATAACCATGTAACCATCTTTGTAAAACTTAATGTTTTGAGTTTGTGAGGTTCCTTAAATCAAAACCCACCACCTTTGTAGTAAAATGTGATTATTATCCATGCATGTTATCATAAATGAGGTGGTTTAAGGTGTTTGTTTCAATCTAATGCATGTGGGCCGAACCAAGCTCCTTGGGCCGAATAATTGGGCCGAAACAGTCACATGGGCCGAAACAGTCACATGGGCTGACCCAGCCTCTTGGGCTAAGTGATTGGTACTTAGGCCGAATAGGAGTTAGCCTAATGTAGTGGGTTCACCGAAAGGGAATTTGGGCCGATTGAGGTTATCCGGCCGAATGAGGATAGTTGGTCGAATAACAAGAACCGAATGAGGGGTTGCCCGAAGCAAATGGTTCGTGCGAAGGTGGTTTAGCCGAATAAGTTCAGTAGGACAGGGAGTGGTTCAGTCGGCCGACGCATGCGGCCCTTGGCCATTCGGTCCCCATTCGGCCGAAGTGGGCTATTCGGCGGGCTGTGGGTTGGCCTCATTCGGTCACTCAACTACACAGATACAGCCTCCCAATACCGAATCCCATGACCAAAACATGAAGCCTCCCTCGTTCCTAGATCACTCTAATTTGTTTCTATGAAGTTTTTCTAAGGTTTTTGAGAGGTTTTAACCGGTTGGAAGAGGGATTCAAAACAAGGGTTTTGAAAACCCTAGAATCCGAAAAGGGCAGATCAAATACCTCGGTTTTGATGGGTTTTCGCTTCAGATCCTTTCTACTTTCGTGTGGAGGAGATCAAAAGCTTCGTTTAGGCTCAAGAATCACACAATTTCATCAAGAAATGGGAGAGATATTTGGATTTGAAGTTCAAAACTTTCTAGAGAGAGAAAGTTCCGGTTTGGGGATTTTAGAGAGAGAATAGGATAAAATAAATGAGGTTGATGAGTTCATTTAGGGTATTTATACCCCGAGTGAGATCGGTTTCGTTTCGGTTGCTCGGTTCTCGTTTTCGTCGTGTTTCCGTATCGTAACGCGCGTAGTTTCGTTTTAGAAATAAAATGATTTATTTTCGGGTTTTAAGGGTTGTTCCTAATATATTTTTTGTATTTATTTTCCTAATTTTATTATCGTTCGAATCGTTTATCGGTTTTTTTTGGTCAGATCGGGTCACCTTCGCGCGTATTCGTTCGAATCGTCACCCGAACGAACACGACGATGGCTTCACTTTCTGATTCTTGTTTTCTACTTTTCAGTCATCATTTCAGAACGTTAAACTCACAGATATGTTTTTGTGAATCGTCACTAGCGCAAACACACTGTCAGTTCATTATCCTGAAATAACACTGCATTTAGGTTTTGACCGTGTTTCCTCACTGGCGGACTCAATTAAACTTCATGTTTTCACATTGTTTCCCTTGAATTCATCTTGTTTTCATACTGAGTTATCAGCCATCTGATTCCTGTCATCTGTGGATATCAGATCGCAACTGATATGTTCTTGTCGTTTCTTTGCACACTGTTGATTATCTTGATTTGTTGTAGTAACTGTACTTAGGTTTTCAGCTAAATACTTACATCTGTTGTTTATCGTGAGTTGTTTTACTTACAGTATTTAAGTTTTCACTTAAATACGTACAACTGTTTCTTGTTTTCTGAGTTATGTTACCACACACACTGTTCATACATTGTATTTACACACAGTAAATAGTGAAAGTACACATACCGTACGGACTTGCCGGACGATCTGGTACTGGATGTCACAGTCTCCCCTTGTTAAAGAAATTTCGTCCCGAAATTTAAGCTTCATTGTCGGGCACTACTTCTTCAAACAGGTGGGGATACTTTGTGTTCATGTGATCCTCGCGCTCCCAGGTAATTTCTGGTTCACGCTTGGAGTCCCATCGAACCTTTACAATAGGGATACGGCTTCGCTTCGGTCTCTTGACTTCACGATCCATAATCTCCATAGGTTCTTCAATGAAATGTAATTGTTCATCAACTTGTATCTCTTCCAATGGTATGATCAATGATTCGTCAGCGAGACATCTCTTGAGATTTGATACGTGAAATACATCGGGTACTCCGCTGAGTTCCTCAGGGAGTCTGAGTCTGTATGCCACAGGACCTATGAGTTGAGTTATCTCAAACGGTCCGATATACCTTGGTGCAAGTTTGCCTTTAGCCCCAAAATGAACCACGCCTTTCTATGGGGACACTTTCAACATGACTCGGTCAACCACTTGGAATTCCAAAGGCTTTCTGTCACACCCCGGGCCGGCGGGAACGGATCGTGTTTTCCCGTCGGGCGGAAGGTTCCCGGGGCGCGATATCTTGAGTAATAATCAAATGATCAGATTGTTTACATAGCACATGATAAATAAATGAGAAATGCTAACACATCCATGACATAGAATTACAGGATTAAATTACAATGTATCGTTCATAATTTAATCAAGTAAATCTATCAAAAGAATCAATGACACTATATCTTGTATCTATACAAAATATACAAAAGATGATTCATGTTCTTGTTATCCAAAAGTATGCAATCACAAAAGTAGCTAGGTCTTCTAAAAGTCCACTAGCTATGTCCATGCATAATAGTAGCTACACCTGTTCATCACCTGAGAAAACATGTATTTAAACAAAGTCAACACTAGGTTGGTGAGTTCATAAGTATGTTAATTGAAAACCTTGATTCATTCACATGCACAATCACAATGTATGTTATGTTACTTGTATGTTGTATGTTCACCTGTTCACCCAATGGCTTCTCAGTAGTTATATTTACAAGTATTATATCATTCTAGTAGTGATGCTTATATATAGGGCATATGAAAGGGAACTAAGCCCTAGCCAACATCCCACCACATCACCACTAGAACTCCACACTACTTGCAATACAACTATTGATTTCCATCCTCATTTCTCATGTTTATCTCCTCTTTGATCACCTGTGTTCTCATGTATAGAATAATATGATGATAGCGTTGTAGTTATCAAACCGAAGTATTGATAACCAATATATGTGTTAAGGATATTAGATTCTAAATCTGTTCCTTGTATTATTCTATATTTGTGGGGTTAACTGTTGTTTCACTTTTAAATATTAAAAGTGTTAGTTAACTGTTTGTAATGTAATCTCAATGCAACGTATAGAGCCCAAAAGGAGTCCATTGTGATCCTCACGTAATCAGATTACAATGCACCCGATTCACTTCTATTCCGCCGTGTGATCCCAAAGCCTTCATCGAAACTGTTACTAATAATATGACATGAGAGAAAATAAATTCCTCAGTCTACTAGTCCACAGGTAACGATGGATGATGTACATCTATGTTCTTGTTGTTCTCAATGTGGGATGTTCTCATGTGATTAACAAAGTTGAATAAGAACTTGTCTTATTACGTTATGTTAATCATTGTGTGAATGATGTGGTTATCATGAAGTTACGTTATCATGATTACCATTCATGAATTCCAATGTTCACCATGTAATCCTTAAGCCGTAGTAAGAACTAGTCTTAGTACCCTTAAGTGACGCAGGTGGTGGATGATCAATGCGCTCATGGTATCACATAGTATGTTTTTAAGTTATAACTAAGTGTTATAAGTACTTGACTTATCACACTTGGTTAATTATAATGTGGAATGATATTTAGAAGAAGTTTTATCTTCTAATCATTCATGTGTTGTGTAGTGTCATCATGTTTCACTGTAATAGTTCTCATTGTTTGCTTGTGTATGAATTGTCTCAATGTTTGCTCATGTAAGAATAACTAAGTGTTATAAGATAAAATCTTACAACTATGTTATTCAAATGTGTTGATGATTATGAAATTATATTATCTTATTCATCTGAGTTTCCCTGTTATCTCATGATCATACAAGCATGCATACAATGATAAGCGATAATAAACAATTTAATATTATCTAAATCAAAGTATAAATAACATGATAAGCAAGACTTTTAATTTAATAAAAGTAAACATGTTTCTCAGCCTCGAGAGTTTAAAATCAGTAAAGATTAAAGAAAAGGGGCATATGAACTCACCTGGTTGTTGTAGGGTTGACTAAGCTTAAATAAAGAATGCACGCGCTCTTTTTTGTACTAGAGTTTGCTTTCACGATCCTGTATTGATTTCATGTGATTGTAATCTTAAAAGTATCGATTGTATAGATTTGTGCGCGTGTATGTGTTAGCTTTATAGTCGGTTAACCCATCGTAGGTGTCGGTCTTCATTCGGCCCAACTCACTTGTTATTCATTTCTTGTTCCACTCAATCCATGTATCATTGTTTAAAAGATTCTAAGTATAACAACTAAGTTTTACATATAAAATTATCAATCGTTTATATCCTGAGTTTAACTATATTTTTATAGTCTTTCAACTTGTATCAATATATCCAAATTGACCATCTTGTTGTACTTACACTTAGAATGTGATTTAGTTATATGTTGTTCGTGGTTATCAACTCGTTCATGTGTTAGGCTACAACATCACTCATGTGGATCAAGTATCACATTGGGCCGAATGAACTGGGCTAGGACAGCCCTATTGGGCCGGATGTTTCCAGTTGGGCCCACACAATTGTTATTGGGACAAACAATCCTATTAAATCAAATGATTTGGCCAACACAACCATACAGACCAAAACAATGTAATGGGCTGTTCAAGTTATTGGGCCAATCTCATGTGATGGGGTCGAATCATTTCAATGGGCCGGTAGTGTATTGAGCGGCTAACAGGCCTCGGCCGAAAGAAAAAGGAGAATGGGTTCGGCCCCTAAGCCAGCGAACCTATAGGTTTAGGGTTCGGCTCATGGTTAATGTGCAAAGGTTCGCCATGTTGTTCGACCAGAATAGGGATTAGGTTCGCCCTCAAGAAGGTGTAGGTTCGGGACTGCAGAAAGGTGTGGCCATATCCATGCAGGGGTTCGGCAATAGAATACAAGGTTCGGTAAATGTTTGCATGGGAAGCCGGGAAGGGTTCGGCTGGTAGGAGGACCACGGGTTCGTTCAAGGTTCAGAAATGGAACTCATAGGTTCGCAGATGGCTATTGGCGAACCCTAGGTTCGCCCTTGGTTTGTCGTTCGTGGGTTCGGGCAGCAGCCCACATGTGGTTCGGTGAAAGTTCGTCTGAGTCTTAGGTTTGTGGCCAAGTGTGGGTTCGTTCATGGCCATGGTTCGCTACTGAGGATAAAGTAAGGTTCGGTGATAAGGATGGTTCGGCGCTGGCATCCCAATGGTTCGGCCGATGATCTCAAGGGTCGTGAGTCCCCCAAAGGGTTCGGCTCCCTTCCACTGGTTCGGCCGCCCCCTCCTTGTTCACGAACCTGCACTCACCCACCATCGTTACAAATTTACAGCTACTGTAGACTGCTCCCAACTTAATGGTTGTGTGAACACGGATTTCCTCATGGTTGTGTAATCCATAGTGGGCCGAGATCTAGTTGGTTTCACGGGGTGTCGAACAACAAATCTAGAAACCCTATTTTTCAGCTCATTAACGGCCTCATACCTCGAAATTCAGTGGAAAATTCTTCCGATCTGTTGTACTTTCACGTAGAGGACATCAAGAGCTTCGCGTGGGTTCAAGAATCACTCAAATTGGTCAAGAAACGAAGATGTTATGGGGTTTTGAAGATCTTTAATGGTGGTGGGAGTGGGTTCCGAATTTTTGAGAGAGAGAGAGAGAGATGTAGGTGATGAAAAATGAGAGGAAAACTCTCATTTAGAATTTTTATATCACGTGTATTGTTCGGGTTTGTTTCGGTTGCTCGCTTCGCATTTTTGTCGGGTATCCGGAACTTTACGCGTATTTAATTGTAATAAATAAAAGAAGATTATTTTAATTAATTGATTAGTTTCAAAACTGTTAAAATGTTAAATATTTTATTTTATTAATTTAATTTCGTTCTTGTCGTGTTTCGTGATCGTTTCGTCGAATCGCGTCACCATCGCGCGTATTCGTTCGAATCGTCATTCGAATGAACACGACGATAGTTTTGCTTTCCGACTTTTGTTTTCTACTTTGCAGTCATTATTTCAGAACGTTAAACTCACGAATATGTTTGTGTGAATCGTCACCCACGCAAACACACTGTCACTTCGTTATTCTGAAACGACACTGCAATTTTATGTTTGAATTGTGTTTCCTCATTGTCGAACTCAACTAAACTGTCACACCCCGAGCCGGCGGGGTTGGATCGAAGTCCCCGTCGGGCGGAAGGTTCCCAGGGCGCGATATCGTGAGTGATAATCAAGGTGATCAGATTGTTTACATGGCACATGATATAATGAGAAATGCTAAATAGATTAGAATTACAAAGTTAAATTACATCCGTATCGTTCATAATTTAACAATGTAAATCCAATCATGAACATCATAAGATATCTATCTTGTAACTGCACAAGATATACAAAATAATTGTATAGTGATGTTCCAAAAATATGCAGGTCCAAAAATACTAAGTCTTCTATCTAAAGTCCTAGTCCAAAAGCATAAGCTTCCTAGTTGACCTGTTCGTCACCTGAGAAGTCATGCAAAAATAAAGTCAACACATGGTTGGTGAGTTCATATAGTTTTAGTAGTTGAAAATGATTTGAAAACCTCCTTTGGTAAAGACCCTAACCTCATTAACACCACATGTAATATCCACATCGGTATGCTTATATATAGGGCATATGTAAGGGACAAGCCCTAGCCAACATCCCACCACATACTAATATGCATATGACACTGTTGTTAATGACAATTAAGCATTTTTACCCTTAACACAATCCCATAAGTTCTTATGTTTACTTTCTCTGTAACTACAATCATTTGAAATCCAAGTTGATTTCATAAGTTCATCACAAAATATGATCAACCACAGTAATTATATAAACAACTATAAAATGTTTGATTAAATAAATAACTAAACATTTAATAAAATCTAAGTCCTAAGGATTGGGGGCTTTGGTCATACTCGAGTAGACTAGTCTGTCAATCAAGGTACTTAGTAGTTAGGGAACCTGTAAATATCATCAAACATACGACCTACAAATCAAACAGTCTAGCTAGGACTTCTTGAAATATAGGGTTTTTGTTTCGTCTGTTTTGGCATATGTTATCTCTGATATTTCCCAGGTTTTCCCTTGAAAATGATTTATTGATTCGTCTGACTTTGTGGCAAGATGTACTTGATTCGTTGATCGATGAATACTAAATTCGTTGATCAAATGTACTCTTGATTCGTTGTTCATCAAACACTTGATTCGTTGAACATTGAATATTTACTTTGCAAAGATAGTTTCATTCGATTCGTTGAAGTCCCACACTTGTTTCGTCAAAATGTTTCGTTTGAATCGTTGAACCCCACACACTTGATTTGTCAAAATGTTACTTTTGATTCGTTTAAACTCACACACTTGATTTGTCAAAATGTTCCTTTTGATTCGTTTAAACTCACATACTTGATTTGTTTAAAATGTTTCCTTTGATTCGTTTGAAATGTTTTGTTTTGTTTAAAAGGTTTAGTTAACTCGATTATTCAGTTAATTTATAAGGAATAACTTAGTAAAACCTGCATAAATCTTCCTAGACATGATCTAGGATAACATCTATATATGTAAAACATATAAATTTAAAAGCATTTAAGTAAACAATTTAAATAAAACAGTTTACGCATGCTTCTCAGCCCCGCGTTTTAAAACAAAAATGTTTAGAAAAGGGGCAATGAACTCACCTGTGTTGTAGCTCTTATGTTTCAACCAAGAAAATAATGCGCGCTCGTTTGTTGTAAATTAAGTTTCTTCAGCACCTGTGTTTATTTATTACGATTCGAATACTATAAGTATTTATAGTTAACGTATATAGGGTTTAGGTCTCGGTGTGCGACTATGTGTCCTATATACTTGCTAGTGTGTTACTAAGATTTTCTTTAATTATTCTATGCTATATACTCTCTATGAATCCCTTATCCGTTAGTTAACAACTTACTTTTAAATTTTACGAAAATCGGGCAGAGTTTCCTTTGTTTTTAGTCCAAATCCAGACAATTTATATTGTCTATTTTACAACCAACTCCCAATAAATTATAATAAAACTAACTTTCATAACTATATAAACTTTAAGCTAAACCAATGACATTTATAAAATATAACAATTAGCTATTAATTTAAAGTCTTTCTATTTTATTAAAAACATAAGTTATTCTTATGAAAAATACAAGTTAAACGTGTTAGAACTTGAGTTGACCAAATTTAGATCAATTCCAAGTCCTTTGATAGTTCTTTGTTTCCCAACTTGATTCTTGTTCTTTCTTGAGATTGACTATCAACTAATTTATTCATTTGAAAACTTCATTGATGGTCAATCTTGATGAAAAACTTCAAGTATTGGATGTTGGCATCCTAATGTCAATATCCCATACTTAGTCGTTTCTCTTGAATTCCCATAGTTCTCATCTTGTTCTTTAATTCTTTGAAATCTCATGGCTACTTATCACGTCATTAACTCGATGCGAATTACTAAGTAAACTTAATTTATTAGTTTAGAAATTCACAACTTAATATCAATGGCCTTAGCATTTGGTTAGCACCTAGTTAACCACTTATACCCTTGTCGATATAAATATCATAACCCATAGTTGGTAGTTTGCAAAACATGTCAAAACTTAAGATTTCTTAAACTAACCAAAATCTGGAAATCGGGCAGTAGGTTGTCCCGACTTCTACAGGTCATAACTTGATCATAGGAACTCCAAATCGAGCAAACTAAAGATTCATGATAAAGTTTGGGATGTTATCTTTCTATCCATTATTTATAAGCTTTCTAATTCGTCCAAATGAGGCTCCAAACAGATGGTATAAATTCAGTGCTCCATTCAGTACCTTCTGAATTAGGACACTGTTTTGAACCATTTAGAGTCCGAATCAATGAAACTTGTCTTGATGAAAGTTGTTCCTAACATATTGAACTAGTATTCTAGAAAGTTTCGTGAGTTAAATTGAACGTTTTCTATGTTAAAAGTACAAAGAAACAGGCTGGCAGAATCTGCCGATACCATCAGCATCGGCCAGCCCCTAGTGCAGCCCTTATGTCATCAAATTTGCTACACACAGCCCCAAATAGAATTTAAACTAACCCAAACATCAATCTAATGGAATCCTTAACATCCTAGTTCGTTTTTGTGTAAATATTATGGGTTTAGATGGCTGAAATTTGGCTGAGATGTTAAGAACTTGCCGGAACAGTAACAGCAATTTAAAACAGCTCGATTGAGCTTGTTTTCGCCTCAAATTCGCTGCTATTTGTTCCAAACTTCATTCCAATATGTTCCTAACCTTCCTAGGTCTATTTTTGTGCAAGCCCTAAGAGTTTAAAGGTCTGAAACGAGCTGAAATGTTCAGGTCGTTCGAACAAGATGATGAATAGTACTGAAATCAGTGAACTAATCAGTATATAAAGTCTGAAATCAGTGATTTCTCACTCATTTTTACCTCATTTTCGGCGATTCAAAGCTCTATTTCTTCGTCTCTTCACGATCTACGCGTTTCTACGGTCGTTTGGACACCAAAATCGCTCAATTTGGTGTAGATTTGAGAAAGTTATGGGGTTTTTAGTGAGAGAATGTGGATGAGAGAGAAAGCTACGGGTTTGGAGAGAAAGAGAGTGATTTTTGTGAAAGTTAAATGGTATTAATATCTTTTTATGGTTTTTAAACGTTCGGGTACGTTCGGGTTCGTTCGGTTTTGTTCCGTTTCGCGTGGTTTCGCGCGTACGCGTCGGTTTCAGTTTCTCTCATAACGAAACATTACGATCTCTTAAAATAAGATTTTCAAAACTATTTTAGGTGGTAATTCCTAATAAATTAACTAGATATCTTTTATTTGTTTTTAGTATTTCAAAAATGTTTAATTTTACTGTTTAATCGAATTGTACAGTCGTCGCGCGTATTCGTTCGAATCGTCACCCGTACAAATACGACGATAACTATACTTTTCAATATTGTTTTCTAATTATTGGATATCATTCAGAACGTTAAACTTCCAGATTTATTCGTACAGATCGTCACCTATACGAACAATCCGTCAATTTAGCATTCACGTAACGACATCCGTGTTGTTTTGTTCTGTAAAGCCTCACATACGTTTATACATAATAAATCCTAACAAATAATCACATGAGGGTTCTGTATTTCCAGATAATTATCTGACTGATGAACCATGTTTTCAGAGTTTTGTTTCTCTGAAATGATTCTGAATTCACTGTTTAATAATACGAAATGATAATGACTTATGATATTGAACAAGACTTAAAATGAAAAGCATATAGTTCGTACCTGATTACTGTTCATGTTCTGTAGAGATCACTGTTCCGGTGACGGTTCCGGCACTGATGTTACATAAACACCCTGATTAGAGAAATTTCATCCCGAAATTTAAGAGTTGTTATCGGGTACAGCTTCCTCTTCAAACAGTTGGGGATACTTTGACTTCATGTGATCTTCGCGTTCCCAAGTAAACTCGGGTCCACGTCTTGAACTCCATCGAACCTTTACAATGGGGATACGGCTTCGCCTCAGTTGTTTAACCTTGCGATCCAAAATCTCCAAAGGTTCCTCGATAAAGTGTAACTGTTCATCGACTTGAATTTCTTCAATTGGAATGACGAGAGACTCGTCAGCAAGGCATTTCTTTAGGTTTGAGACGTGAAACACGTCATGCACACCACTGAGTTCATCCGGTAATCTCAGTCGATAAGCTACAGGACCAATACGCTCGATGATTTCGAACGGTCCCACGTATCGTGGTGCTAATTTGCCTTTCTTTCCAAAGCGTACAACGCCTTTCCATGGGGATACCTTCAACATTACACGGTCTCCCACTTGGAATTCCAACGGCTTGCGCTGTTTGTCAGCGTAGCTCTTTTGTCTACTCCTTGTTGCTTGTAGTCTTCTTTGAATCTGAGCTATCTTGTCAGTGGTTTCTTGAATAAGTTCTGGCCCAGTTATTCGGTTGTCTCCAATTTCAGTCCAGCAGATCGGTGATCGACATTTCCGACCATAGAGAGTCTCGAATGGTGCACATCCGATACTGCTGTGATAACTGTTATTGTAGGAGAACTCAATCAGTGGCAAATGGGAGTCCCAGTTCCCACCGAAGTCCAATACACATGTTCTCAACATGTCCTCTAGGGTTTGAATAGTACGTTCGCTTTGACCATCCGTTTGTGGGTGGTAAGCTGTACTCAGATTTAACTGTGTCCCTAGAGATTTATGTAAAGATTGCCAGAATCTTGATGTGAATCTGCTGTCTCGATCAGAAATAATAGACAATGGCACACCGTGGCGTACCACTATTTCGTTGATGTATAATCTTGCCAGTTTATCCATGGTGAAGTTCTCACGCATGGGCAAGAAATGAGCAGCTTTGGTTAAACGATCAATGATCACCCAAATCGTATCATGACCACTCGAAGTGCGGGGTAGCTTGGTAATGAAATCCATAGCTATTTGTTCCCACTTCCAGAGCGGAATTTCAGGCTGTTCCAGTAAACCAGACGGTCTCTGGTGTTCCGCCTTTACCTTTGCACACGTTAGACATTGACCGACATATTCGGCTATGTCTTTCTTCATTCCAGGCCACCAATAAAATCCACGCAAGTCTTGGTACATTTTATCAGCGCCTGGATGAACAGAGTATTTAGTCTTGTGTGCTTCATCGAAGATAAGTTTTCTTAATTCATCTACCGCAGGAATCCATACTCGATCCTTATAGTAGATGATTCCATCAGGCTTCGTGTCAAACTGTTTCTCCGCTCCGCAATCAAGTTCCTTCTTCAAATTGCCTGGGTCAAGTGCTTCTTGTTGTGCTTGGATAATCTTGTCACTTAAACTGGTCTGCACGGTTATCCCCATTGCTCTAACACGTAGGGGTTTGACCCGTTCTTTCCGGCTCAAGGCATCAGCTACAACGTTCGCCTTTCCCGGATGATACTTAATTACACAATCATAATCATTCAGAAGTTCAACCCAACGGCGTTGTCGCATGTTGAGCTCCTTCTGATCAAAGATGTGTTGCAGACTCTTGTGATCAGTGAATATGGTACACTTGGTGCCATATAAATAATGTCTCCAAATCTTCAGTGCGAAGATTACAGCTCCCAGTTCAAGATCATGAGTAGTGTAGTTTTTCTCATGAACCTTTAACTGTCTTGATGCATAGGCTATAACTTTGTCCCGTTGCATTAACACGCAACCGAGTCCCTGATGGGAAGCATCGCAGTACACAACAAAGTCATCACAGCCCTCTGGGAGAGATAGGATTGGAGCATCACATAGTTTCTGTTTCAATGTCTGAAAAGCATCTTCCTGTTTCTGCTCCCAGACAAACGGTTCACTTTTCTGGGTTAACTTAGTGAGTGGTAGAGCTATCTTAGAAAAATTCGAGATGAACCTTCTATAATAACCTGCCAATCCCAGAAAAGACCGTATCTCCGTCGGTGTCTTCGGAGTGTCCCAATTCTTTATCGCCTCGATCTTGGCAGGATCAACGTGTATTCCTTCGCTGTTGACCACATGACCCAGGAATTGAACTTCTCTTAGCCAGAATTCACATTTAGAGAATTTAGCATAGAGTTGTTCTTTCTTCAACAGCTCCAAGATCTTTTTAAGGTGTTGCTCATGTTCTGTCTGGGTCTTGGAATAAATCAGTATGTCATCAATGAAAACAATGACAAACTGATCCAAGTACGGCTTGCACACACGGTTCATGAGGTCCAAGAAAACCGCAGGTGCATTTGTCAATCCGAAGGGCATCACCATAAATTCGTAATGCCCGTATCTGGTTCGGAAGGCCGTTTTCGGTATGTCTTCATCTTGAACTCTCAGTTGATGATATCCAGACCGCAAGTCAATCTTTGAGAAGTATTGAGCTCCTTGCAGTTGGTCAAACAAATCTTCAATCCTCGACAAAGGATACCGATTCTTGATGGTTAATTTGTTCAGCTCCCTGTAATCTATGCACATTCTGAACGATCCGTCTTTCTTCTTCACAAACAAGACCGGAGCTCCCCAAGGTGAGTAGCTCGGTCTGATGAAACCCTTGTCAAGTAGCTCCTGTAATTGATTAGACAATTCCTGCATCTCTGAAGGTGCTAACCTGTAAGGAGATTTAGCAACTGGGGTTGCTCCAGGAATTAAGTCAATACGAAACTCTACCGGTCGCACAGGTGGCAAACCTGGCAGATCTTCGGGGAATACTTCAGGATATTCTTTCACTACCGGTACATCTTGAATCTTCTTCTTGTCTTTCTCTTTTTCCACCACATGAGCCAGAAAAGCTATACACTGCTTCTGTAGACACTTACGCGCCTTTATGCAAGAAATGATTTTGACACTTCGCTTTGCTTGATCCCCTCTAACTTCCAACACACGATCATCTGGTAATGGAACTCGAAGCAGCTTCTCAGAACAGATGACTTCCACTCGGTTAGATGAAAGCCAATCCATTCCAACAATGATGTCAAAACTACCCAGCTCCATCGGTATCAAATCGATGGTAAATGTATAATCATTTAGTGTCAATGGGCAGTTCCTATAAACTGTACTAACTGTGATCTGTTTCCCGTTAGCTACTTCTATAATGTAAGGGGAGTCTAACTATTACTCTATGGAATCTAGTTGGCATGCAAAGTCGGTAGAGATAAAACTCTGATCCGCACCAGTATCAAATAGAACAGATGCATAAAAGTCATGTAAGAGAAACGTACCAGTGACCACATTTGGGTCCTGGCGTGCAGCTGGTGCTCCGATAGCGAAGGCTCGTCCACGGGGTGCTTGAACTGCTGGTTGTGCCTTCTTCGGGCAGTTCTTCGCAAAGTGGCCTTGTTCACCACAGTTGTAGCATCCACCATGGTTCTGATTAGCTGGTGGAGGGAGAGCCAAAGCAGCATTGTTGACTGCTTGGTTAGGTGTCATCCGGCAGTACTGGACCCAATGGCCCTTTCTTCCACATCCAGTGCAATGCTTGCAGGGAGTGTTAGCAGCGTGATGATACTGACACTTGGCACATAGAGGAAACGTGCCAGTGTAAGGTTTGCGGTTGGGGTTCTGTGGTGCTGCTGCTACTTGTTGAAGAGGTGTGGCCACCGTGTAGTTCTTGATGGTCTTCTGTTTCTTCTTCTGGTGGTGGTGGGGTTTCTTTGAAGCCTCTGCTTTGTTTTTGCTGGGTTCAGCCTCCTTCTTTAAGACTCCAGAAGCTACCATGAGATCAGTGAGTTTCCCAGACAATCTCACTGCAGATTCAACAGTAGTAGGGTTGGCTGAGACAACCATGCCCTGAATGCAGGCGGGAAGTCCACCCACATATCTTTCTATTCTTTTCTCCAACGTTGGTACCATGTCAGGTACCAGGGCAACTAACTCGTGATAACGAGTAGTGTAACCTATGTGATCAGCCCCCTTCATCACATGGTTGGATAGTTCAACCTCCAACTTCTGTAGCTCATTCTTGGGGCAGAATTCTGTTCGCAGCAGTGCCTTAAAGTCTTCCCATGGCATTGCCATAGCTTCCTCTCTTCCTCGGGCGTTGATCTGACTATTCCACCAAGTCAGAGCCCGCTTGTTGAATGTTCCAGCTGAATAACGGACCTTGTGGTGTTCAGGGCAGCTACAGAGATCCAAAGTTGTCTCGATCTTCTCAATCCATTGGATTAATCCAACGGCGCCTTCAGACCCACTAAAACTGGGTGGTTTACATCCTACAAAGGACTTGTAGGAGTAATGGGTTGAATCTCCAGTATTTCCACTGGCTTCTCCTGATGTGTTACCAGTATTGAGGATCTCATTACGAAGACGAAGGAACATCTCCGGTATGGCTTCTTTCATCTGATTTGTCATCTGGCTACTCAGTAACGTCACCAAGGCGACAGTAGCAGGATCAAAGGTCGGTGTTGTGCCCGAGCCAGATGCTTCAGTAATTAATGGAGGAGGGGGAGGAGGAGGTGGTGGTGAATCATTTGGTGACGGTGTGGAGGAGTGTGGAGCCAAGTCTTGGGGTTGTAGAGGTAACAAGGGAGGTTGTCTTCGCGGCGGCATTCTGATCATAACAAATAAAGTCATCGGTTAGTGTAATGATCAAATACAGAAGACAGTATGCAAATAAGCCTTAAATCCTATGTTCTCTACATGCAGGGTCCCTAGGTTATAGTCTAGGCCAAACCGTTTAAATAAGTGACCTATATTTCTCTATAACCATGGCTCTGATACCAATCTGTCACACCCCGAGCCGGCGGGGTTGGATCGAAGTCCCCGTCGGGCGGAAGGTTCCCGTGGCGTGATATCGTGAGTGATAATCAAGGTGATCAGATTGTTTACATGGCACATGATATAATGAGAAATGCTAAATAGATTAGAATTACAAAGTTAAGTTACATCCGTATCGTTCATAATTTAACAATGTAAATCCAATCATGAACATCATAAGATATCTATCTTGTAACTGCACAAGATATACAAAATAATTGTATAGTGATGTTCCAAAAATATGCAGGTCCAAAAATACTAAGTCTTCTATCTGAAGTCCTAGTCCAAAAGCATAAGCTTCCTAGTTGACCTGTTCGTCACCTGAGAAGTCATGCAAAAATAAAGTCAACACATGGTTGGTGAGTTCATATAGTTTTAGTAGTTGAAAATGATTTGAAAACCTCCTTTGGTAAAGACCCTAACCTCATTAACACCACATGTAATATCCACAACGGTATGCTTATATATAGGGCATATGTAAGGGACAAGCCCTAGCCAACATCCCACCACATACTAATATGCATATGACACTGTTGTTAATGACAATTAAGCATTTTTACCCTTAACACAATCCCATAAGTTCTTCTGTTTACTTTCTCTGTAACTACAATCATTTGAAATCCAAGTTGATTTCATAAGTTCATCGCAAAATATGATCAACCACAGTAATTATATAAATAGCTATAAAATGTTTGATTAAATAAATAACTAAACATTTAATAAAATCTAAGTCCTAAGGATTGGGGCCTTTGGTCATACTCGAGTAGACTAGTCTGTCAATCAAGGTACTTAGTAGTTAGGGAACCTGTAAATATCATCAAACATACGACCTACAAATCAAACAGTCTAGCTAGGACTTCTTGAAATATAGGGTTTTTGTTTTGTCTGTTTTGGCATATGTTATCTCTGATATTTCCCAGGTTTTTCCTTGAAAATGATTTATTGATTCGTCTGACTTTGTGGCAAGATGTACTTGATTCGTTGATCGATGAATACTAAATTCGTTGATCAAATGTACTCTTGATTCGTTGTTCATCAAACACTTGATTCATTGAACATTGAATATTTACTTTGCAAAGATAGTTTCATTTGATTCGTTGAAGTCCCACACTTGTTTCGTCAAAATGTTTCGTTTGAATCGTTGAACCCCACACACTTGATTTGTCAAAATGTTACTTTTGATTCGTTTAAACTCACACACTTGATTTGTCAAAATGTTCCTTTTGATTCGTTTAAACTCACATACTTGATTTGTTTAAAATGTTTCCTTTGATTCGTTTGAAATGTTTTGTTTTGTTTAAAAGGTTTAGTTAACTCGATTATTCACTTAATTTATAAGGAATAACTTAGTAAAACCTGCATAAATCTTCCTAGACATGATCTAGGATAACATCTATATATGTAAAACATATAAATTTAAAAGCATTTAAGTAAACAATTTAAATAAAACAGTTTACGCATGCTTCTCAGCCCCGCGTTTTAAAACAAAAATGTTTAGAAAGGGGCAATGAACTCACCTGTGTTGTAGCTCTTATGTTTCAACCAAGAAAATAATGCGCGCTCGTTTGTTGTAAATTAAGTTTCTTCAGCACCTGTGTTTATTTATTACGATTCGAATACTATAAGTATTTATAGTTAACGTATATAGGGTTTAGGTCTCGGTGTGCGACTATGTGTCCTATATACTTGCTAGTGTGTTACTAAGATTTTCTTTAATTATTCTATGCTATATACTCTCTATGAATCCCTTATCCGTTAGTTAACAACTTACTTTTAAATTTTACGAAAATCGGGCAGAGTTTCCTTTGTTTTTAGTCCAAATCCAGACAATTTATATTGTCTATTTTACAACCAACTCCCAATAAATTATAATAAAACTAACTTTCATAACTATATAAACTTTAAGCAAAGCCAATGACATTTATAAAATATAACAATTAGCTATTAATTTAAAGTCTTTCTATTTTATTAAAAACATAAGTTATTCTTATGAAAAATACAAGTTAAACGTGTTAGAACTTGAGTTGACCAAATTTAGATCAATTCCAAGTCCTTTGATAGTTCTTTGTTTCCCAACTTGATTCTTGTTCTTTCTTGAGATTGACTATCAACTAATTTATTCATTTGAAAACTTCATTGATGGTCAATCTTGATGAAAAACTTCAAGTATTGGATGTTGGCATCCTAATTTCAATATCCCATACTTAGTCGTTTCTCTTGAATTCCCATAGTTCTCATCTTGTTCTTTAATTCTTTGAAATCTCATGGCTACTTATCACGTCATTAACTCGATGCGAATTACTAAGTAAACTTAATTTATTAGTTTAGAAATTCACAACTTAATATCAATGGCCTTAGCATTTGGTTAGCATCTAGTTAACCACTTATACCCTTGTCGATATAAATATCATAACCCATAGTTGGTAGTTTGCAAAACATGTCAAAACTTAAGATTTCTTAAACTAACCAAAATCTGGAAATCGGGCAGTAGGTTGTCCCGACTTCTACAGGTCATAACTTGATCATAGGAACTCCAAATCGAGCAAACTAAAGATTCATGATAAATTTTGGGATGTTATCTTTCTATCCATTATTTATAAGCTTTCTAATTCGTCCAAATGAGGCTCCAAACAGATGGTATAAATTCAGTGCTTCATTCAGCACCTTCTGAATTAGGACACTGTTTTGACCCATTTAGAGTCCGAATCAATGAAACTTGTCTTGATGAAAGTTGTTCCTAACATATTGAACTAGTATTCTAGAAAGTTTCGTGAGTTAAATTGAACGTTTGCTATGTTAAAAGTACAAAGAAACAGGCTGGCAGAATCTGCCGATACCATCAGCATCGGCCAGCCCCTAGTGCAGCCCTTATGTCATCAAATTTGCTACACACAGCCCCAAATCGAATTTAAACTGACCCAAACATCAATCTAATGGAATCCTTAACATCCTAGTTCGTTTTTGTGTAAATATTATGGGTTTAGAAGGCTGAAATTTGGCTGAGATGTTAAGAACTTGCCGGAACAGTAACAGCAATTAAAACAGCTCGATTGAGCTTGTTTTCGCCTCAAATTCGCTGCTATTTGTTCCAAACTTCATTCCAATATGTTCCTAACCTTCCTAGGTCTATTTTTGTGCAAGCCCTAAGAGTTTAAAGGTCTGAAACGAGCTGAAATGTTCAGGTCGTTCGAACAAGATGATGAATAGTATAAGTAACTGAAAATCAATGATTTCTCACTCATTTTTACCTCGTTTTCGGCGATTCAAAGCTCTATTTCTTCGTCTCTTCACGATCTACGCGTTTCTACGGTCGTTTGGACACCAAAATCGCTCAATTTGGTGTAGATTTGAGAAAGTTATGGGGTTTTTAGTGAGAGAATGTGGATGAGAGAGAAAGCTACGGGTTTGGAGAGAAAGAGAGTGATTTTTGTGAAAGTTAAATGGTATTAATATCTTTTTATGGTTTTTAAACGTTCGGGTATGTTCGGGTTCGTTCGGTTTTGTTCCGTTTCGCGTGGTTTCGCGCGTACGCGTCGGTTTCAGTTTCTCTCATAACGAAACATTACGATCTCTTAAAATAAGATTTTCAAAACTATTTTAGGTGGTAATTCCTAATAAATTAACTAGATATCTTTTATTTGTTTTTAGTATTTCAAAAATGTTTAATTTTACTGTTTAATCGAATTGTACAGTCGTCGCGCGTATTCGTTCGAATCGTCACCCATACGAATACGACGATAACTATACTTTTCAATATTGTTTTCTAATTATTGGATATCATTCAGAACGTTAAACTTCCAGATTTATTCGTACAGATCGTCACCTATACGAACAATCCGTCAATTTAGCATTCACGTAACGACATCCGTGTTGTTTTGTTCTGTAAAGCCTCACATACGTTTATACATAATAAATCCTAACAAATAATCACATGAGGGTTCTGTATTTCCAGATAATTATCTGACTGATGAACCATGTTTTCAGAGTTTTGTTTCTCTGAAATGATTCTGAATTCACTGTTTAATAATACGAAATGATAATGACTTATGATATTGAACAAGACTTAAAATGAAAAGCATATAGTTCGTACCTGATTACTGTTCATGTTCTGTAGAGATCACTGTTCCGGTGACGGTTCCGGCACTGATGTTACATAAACACCCTGATATCACATTGTTTTCACATTGAATTTTCGATCATCTGATTCCTGTCATCTATGGATATCATATCGCAACCGATTTGTTATTGTTATTAGCTTGAACACTGCTGTTTCTCATGATCTGTTGTGTTAACTGTACTTAGGTTTTCACCTAAATACACACAACTAATGTTTCAACTGTATGTTGTACCTACTGTATTTAAGTTTACACGAAAATACGTACAACTTTTTCTTGTATTTAGAATTCTGTAAATACGATACTGTTTACACACATGGAATTACACATAGTTACTGTTTATAGTACACGTACCGTACGGTCTTGCCGGCCGGTCAGGTACTAGTTGTCACAGTCTCCCCTTGTTAAAGAAATTTCGTCTCGAAATTTAAGCATAAAGGTCGGGCTTTACTTCTCGAACAAGTGGGGGTACTTAGTTTTCATGTTGTCCTCACGCTCCCAAGTAAATTCTGGTCCACACTTGGAGTTCCATCGAACCTTTACAATAGGGATACGACTTCGTTTCCGTTTCTTAACTTCACGTTCCATAATCTCTACAGGTTCTTCAATGAAGTGTAGTTGCTCATCAACTTGTATCTCTTCGAATGGTATGATCAATGATTCGTCTGCAAAGCACCTTTTGAGGTTTGATACATGAAACACATCGTGTACTCCGCTAAGCTCATCAGGGAGTCTAAGTCTGTATGCCACAGGACCTATACGTTGAGTAATCTCAAACGGTCCGACATACCTTGGTGCTAGCTCGCCCTTAGCCCCAAAACGAACTACGCCTTTCCATGGGGACACTTTCAACATGACCTGCTCACCCACATCGAATTCCAAAGGCTTACGCCTTTTGTCGGCATAATTCTTTTGGCGGCTACGTGTTGCTTGAAGTGTGTACTGTATCTATGCAATCTTATCAGTAGTTTC
The DNA here is from genome assembly GCA_009363875.1 of Mikania micrantha. Lineage (NCBI taxonomy): Eukaryota > Viridiplantae > Streptophyta > Magnoliopsida > Asterales > Asteraceae > Mikania > Mikania micrantha. The sequence continues at coordinate 21,558,009 of CM018685.1, forward strand.
TTGAATAAGTTCAGGCACAGTGATTCTGTTGTCTCCCACTTCGGTCCAACAAATTGGAGACTGACTTTTTCTATCATAAAGTGCTTCAAACGGAGCACATCCAATGCTGCTGTGGTAGCTATTGTTGTAGGAGAACTCAATGAGAGATAGGTGTGTGTCCCAACTTCCACCAAAGTCTAGGATGCATGTTCTCAACATATCCTCTAGGGTTTGAATAGTACGCTCGCTTTGTCCCTAAATATTGTTGCAATGTTTTCCAGAACCGCGAAGTAAATCGACTGTTCCGGTCTGAAATAATTGACAATGGCACCCCGTGCCTCACTACTATTTCATCAATGTATAGTCTCGCTAGTTTCTCCATCTTGGTCAATCTTGTATGTCTCTCTGATCGGCAAAAAGTGTGCAGACTTGGTCAATCTATCAATGATGACCCAAATCGAATCGTGTCTGCTGGAAGTGTGGGGTAGCTTGGTAATGAAATCCATGGCTATTTGTTCCCACTTCCATTGTGGTATCTCCGGTTGTTCCAGCAAACCCGAAGGTTTTTGGAGTTCTGCTTTGACTTTGGCACATGTGATACATTTGCCAACATAAGTGGCAATGTCTTTCTTCATACTCGGCCACCAATAAAATGACCTAAGATCTTGGTACATCTTACGGCACCAGGATGAACTGAATAACGTGTCTTGTGTGCCTCGTCAAGTATGAGTGTTCGAAGTCTATCTACTGCTGGAATCCAAACACGATCCAGGTAGTAGATAACTCCATCTCGTTTTGTCTTGAATTGCTTCTCGGCTCCACAATCGAGCTCGCGTTTCAGATTGTCTCTTGCCACTGTTTCTTGTTGTGCTTGTAGAATTTGATCTTTCAAACTTGTTTGCACAGTCATTCCCATTGCTCGAACGCGTAAGGGTTTGACTCTATCCTTCCGACTCAAAGCATCTGCAACAACATTTGCTTTTCACGGATGGTATTTGATCACACAATCGTAATCGTTCTGGAGCTCAACCCAACGTCTCTGTCTCATGTTAAGCTCCTTCGGATCAAATATATACTGTAAACTCTTGTGGTCTGTGAAGATAGTGCATTTGGTACCATAGAGGTAATGTCTCCAAATCTTTAAAGCAAATACAACAGCTCCCAGTTCTAAGTCAAGTGTCATGTAATTCTTCTCGTGTATCTTCAACTGTCTTGAGGCATAAGCAATGACTTTGTCTCGTTGCTTCAATACACATCCGAGTCCCTGATGGGAAGCATCACAATAAACTATGAAGAGTCCCTGATGGGAAGCATCACAATAAACTATGAAGTCATCATTGCCTTCTGGGAGTGTTAAGATTGGAGCATTGCACAATCTTTGTTTCAGTGTGTGGAATGCCTCTTCTTGTTTCTGAGTCCATACAAAAGGTTCAGACTTCTGTGTGAGCTTGGTGAGAGGCAAAGCTATCTTAGAGGAATTCGAGATGAATCTCATGTAATAACCCGCCAATCCCAAGAATGATCGGATCTCTGTTGGTGTGGTAGGCACATCCCAGTTCTTGATCGCTTCAATCTTGGCAGGATCCACGTGAATACCATTACTGTTAATCACGTGACCCAAAAACTGAACTTCTCTTAACCAGAATTCGCACATGGAGAATTTGGCATAGAGTCGTTCCTCCTTTAGGAGTTCCAAGACTGTCTTGAGGTGTTGCTCATGTTCCTTCTCATTCTTTGAATAAATCAGTATATCATCAATAAAGACGATAAGAAACTGATTTAAGTACGGCTTGCACACCCGGTTCATCAAATCCATGAACACAGCAGGTGCATTCGTCAGTCCGAATGGCATCACCATGAATTCATAGTGACCATATCGGGTACAAAAGGCCGTCTTTGGTATGTTTTCCTCTTGAATCCGGAGCTGATGATAGCCTGATCTCAGGTCTATCTTTGAAAAGTATTGTGCTCCCTGTAACTGATCAAACAAATCATCAATCCTCGGTAACGGGTACCGATTCTTGATGGTGAGTTTTTTGGGCTCTCTGTAATCAATGCACATCCTGAAGGTTCCATCCTTCTTTTTCACAAAAAGAACCGGAGCTCCCCACGGGGAAAAGCTCGGTCGGATGAATCCTTTATCGAGTAGCTCTTGTAATTGGTTGGACAACTCCTGCATTTCTGATGGTGCAAGTCTATAAGGAGACTTAGCTACAGGATTCGCTCTCGGAATCAAATCGATTCGAAACTGCACTGATCTCTCCGGTGGCAGTCCCGGTAAATCATCCGGAAACACGTCCGCATAGTCTCTCACAACTGGTACATTTTGAATCTTGATTGCCTTCTTGTCTTTCTTGATCACATGAGCTAAGAAAGCAACACATTGTTTTCGGAGGTACTTGCGAGCCTTCATGCACGATATTATCTTGACACTGCGTTTCGCTTGGTCTCCACGAATCTCCAAAATCTCATTGTTCTCCACTGGAATGCGTAGTAGTTTATCGGAACAGATGAACTCAAATCGGTTAAGAGATAGCCAATCCATTCCGATGATGATGTCGAAACTGCCCAGCTCCATCGGTATCAAATCGATGGAAAATGTGTGATCGCCAAGTGTTATTTGGCAATTCCTAAGTATTGTGTCTACTGTGATCTGTTTGCCGTTTGCTATCTCAATAGTGTAAGGGGAGTCTAACAATTCCTTATCATAATTAAGATGGCATGCAAAGTCGGATGAGATGAAACTCTGATCCGCACCAGTGTCAAATAATATGGATGCATAGAAGTCAGATAAGAGAAATGTACCCGTGATTACGTTCGGGTCCTGACGTGCATCAGCAGCTCCTATCTGGAAGGCTCGTCCCCTTGCTGCTTGAGCCCTTGGTTGAGCTTTCTTGGGACAATCCCTAGAAAAGTGTCCCGGTTCACCACAAGTGAAGCAGGACCTGTTATCAGCAGTAGCTGCATTGTTGTTTCTGTTCTGAGCCCTTAGGCTCCTGCATTGGGCTACCAAGTGACCAAATCTCCCACAGTTGGTGCAGTGTCTACACAGGATGTTTGGCAAGTGATGAAACTGGCATAAATTGCACAAAGGTGCAGTGCCATTGTATGGCTTCCTGATCTGTAGTGGTGGAGGCTGGTTGAGCATTGCGGCTTGAGTAGTGGCAGCAAAATTTCTAGCCACCTTTTGTTTCTTAGCCGGACGTTTATTCAACTTCTTGGAAGTTCCAGCCTTGGCTGAATCAGCCTCTTACCTAAAAAATGCCCTGCATCAACCATCATATCTGTCAGAGATGCTGACAGTGTAACAGCCAATTCGATAGTGGTAGGGTGGGCAGAAATCACATGCCCCCGAATGCTGGGCGGTAATCCACCAACATATCGCTCAATTCTCTTCTCAAGTGTTGGCACCACGTCAGGTGCCAAAGTGGCTAACTCATGAAATCGTGTGGTGTAGGTCAGATGCCCAGCACCAATCATCTCCAGGTTGAGCAGTTCAGTCTCAACCTTCTTCAGTTCATTTCTTGGGCAAAACTCTACCCTCAGCATGGCCTTGAAATCATCCCAAGGCATAGCCTGGGCCTCATCCCGGCCTCTGACTGAAACCTGAGCGTTCCACCAAGTCAACGCTCTCTTGTGAAATGAACCCGCAGCATACTTGACTTTGTTCTGTTCAGGACCGCCACAGATGTCAAGGGTAGTTTCCATCTTCTCGAGCCATTGAATCAATCCAACGGCTCCTTCACTGCCACTGAAGCTAGGTGGCTTGCAACCTACAAAGTTCTTGTAGGCATACTCCTATTGTTGGCGGGTATTGCCGCTGCCCTCTCCAGATGAGTTGGCGTTGTTGTTACTGTTGTTGTTGTTGATGCGGTTCATCATCTCGGGAATCACATCCCTCAGTTGGCTAGTCAGAAGAGTGGCCAATGCTATAGTAGCAGGGTCCAACTGATGGACCGGTGGTGGCTGCGGAGGTGGAACATGTGGAGGAGGAGGTGGAGGTAGTTGTGTAGGAGAGTCAGAGGGTGATGGTGTAGATGAATGCGGAGCTAAGTCTTGTATGGCGGTGGCTAGTATAGTGGGTGGTTGTCTTCTCGAGGGCATTCTGATCATAACCGAAAAGAAATCGGTTAGTGCAGTGATCAGACGCAGAAGACATATGCAAATAGAATCCTATATCACATGATTGCTATATGAGGGTCCCTAGGTTATAGTCTAGGCCAAACCGTTTAAGTAATATGACCTATATTTCTCTATAACCATGGCTCTGGTACCAATCTGTCACACCCCGGGCCGGCGGGAACAGATCGTGCTTTCCCGTCGGGCGGAAGGTTCCCGGGGTGCGATATCTTGAGTGATAACCAAATGATCAGATTGTTTACATAGCACATGATAAATAAATGAGAAATGCTGACACATCCATGACATAGAATTACAAGATTAAATTACAATGTATCGTTCATAATTTAATCAAGTAAATCTATCAAAAGAATCAATGAGACTATATCTTGTATCTGTACAAGATATACAAAAGATTATTCATGTTCTTGTTATCCAAAAGTATGCAATCACAAAAGTAGCTAGGTCTTCTAAAAGTCCACTAGCTATGTCCATGCATAATAGTAGCTACACCTGTTCATCACCTGAGAAAACATGTATTTAAACAAAGTCAACACTAGGTTGGTGAGTTCATAAGTATGTTAATTGAAAACCTTGATTCATTCACATGCACAATCACAATGTATGTTATGTTACTTGTATGTTGTATGTTCACCTGTTCACCCAATGGCTTCTCAATAGTTATATTTACAAGTATTACATCATTCTAGTAGTGATGTTTATATATAAGGCATATGTAAGGGAACTAAGCCCTAGCCAACATCCCACCACATCACCACTAGAACTCCACACTACTTGCAATACAACTATTGATTTCCATCCTCATTTCTCATGTTTATCTCCTCTTTGATCACCTGTGTTCTCATGTATAGAATATATGATGATAGCGTTGTGTTATCACCCGAAGTATTGATAACCAATATATGTTTAAGGATATTAGATTCTAAATCTGTTCCTTGTATTATTCTATATTTGTGGGTTTCACTGTTTTTTCACTTTTAATATTAAAAGTGTTAGTTAACTGTTTGTAATGTAAATCAATGCAACGTTTAGAGCCCGAAAGGAGTCCATTGTGATCCTCACGTAATCAGATTACAATGCACCCGATTCACCTCTATTCCGCCGTGTGATCCCAAAGCCTTCATCGAAACTGTTACTAATAATATGACATGAGAGAAAATAAATTCCTCAGTCTACTAGTCTACAGGTAACGATGGATGATGTACATCTATGTTCTTGTTGTTCTCAATGTGGGATGTTCTCATGTGATTAACAAAGTTGAATAAGAACTTGTCTTCTTACGTTATGTTAATCATTGTGTGAATGATGTGGTTATCATGAAGTTACGTTATCATGATTACCATTCATGAATTCCAATGTTCACCATGTAATCCTTAAGCCGTAGTAAGAACTAGTCTTAGTACCCTTAAGTGACGCAGGTGGTGGATGATCAATGCGCTCATACTATCACATAGTATGTTTTTAAGTTATAACTAAGTGTTATAAGTACTTGACTTATCACACTTGGTTAATTATAATGTGGAATGATATTTACAAGATGTTTTATCTTCTAATCATTCATGTGTTGTGTAGTGTTATCATGTTTCACTGTAGTAGTTCTCATTGTTTGTTTGTGTATGAATTGTCTCAATGTTTGCTCATTAAGAATAACTAAGTATTATAAGATAAATCTTACAACTATGTTATTCAAATGTTGATGATTATGAAATTATATTATCATATTCATCTGAGTTTCCCTGTTATCTCATGATCATACAAGCATGCATACAATGATAAGCGATAATAAACAATTTAATATTATCTAAATCAAAGTATAAATAACATGGTAACAAGACTTTTAATTTAATAAAAGTAAACATGTTTCTCTGCCCCGAGAGTTTAAAATCAGTAAAGATTAAAGAAAAGGGGCATATGAACTCACCTGGTTGTTGTAGGGTTCACTTAGCTTAAATAAAGAATGCACGCGCTCTGTTTTGTACTAGAGTTTGCTTTCACGATCCTGTATTGATTTCATGTGATTGTAATCTTAAAAGTATCGATTGTATAGATTTGTGCGCGTGTATGTGTTAGCTTTATAGTCGGTTAACCCATCGTAGGTCTCGGTCTTCATTCGGCCCAACTCACTTGTTATTGATTTCTTGTTCCACTCAATCCATGTATCATTGTTTAAAAGATTCTAAGTATAACAACTAAGTTTTACATATAAAATTATCAATCTTTTATATCCTGAGTTTAACTATTTTTATAGTCTTTCAACTTGTATCAATATATCCAAATTGACCATCTTGTAGTACTTACACTTAGAATGTGATTTAGTTATATGTTGTTCGTGGTTATCAACTCGTTCATGTGTTAGGCTACAACATCACTTATGTGGATCAAGTATCACATTGGGCCGAATGAACTGGGCTAGGAGAGACCTATTGGGCCGGATGTTTCTTGTTGGGCCCACACAATTGTTATTGGGACAAACAATCCTATTAAATCAAATGATTTGGCCAACACAACCATACAGACCGAAACAATGTAATGGGCTGTTCAAGTTATTGGGCCAATCTCATGTGATGGAGTCGAATCGTTTCAATGGGCCGGTAGTGTATTGAGCTTCTAACAGGCCTCGGCTGAAAGAAAAAGGAGAATGGGTTTGGCCCCTAAGCCAGCGAACCTATAGGTTTAGGGTTCGGCTCATGGTTCCTGTGCAAAGGTTCCCCATGTTGTTCGACCAGAATAGGGATTAGGTTCGCCCTCAAGAAGGTGTAGGTTCGGGACTGTAGAAAGGTGTGGCCATATCCATGCAGGGGTTCGGCAATAGAGTACAAGGTTCGGTAAATTTTTGCATGTGAAGCCAGGAAGGGTTCGGCTGGTAGGAGGACCACAGGTTCCTTCAAGGTTATGATATGGAACTCATAGGTTCGCAGATGGCTATTGGCAAACCCTAGGTTCGCCCTTGGTTCGTCGTTCGTGGGTTCGGGCAGCAGCCCACATGTGGTTTGGTGAAAGTTCGTTTGAGTCTTAGGTTTTTGGCCAAGTGGGGGTTCGTTCATGGCCATGGTTCGCTACTGAGGATGAAGTAAGGTTCGGTGATAAGGATGGTTCGGCGCTGGCATCCCAACGGTTCGGCCGATGATCTCAAGGCTCGTGAGTCCCCCAAAGGGTTCGGCTCGCTTCCACTGGTTCGGCCGCCCCCTCCTTGTTCACGAACCTGCATTCACCTACCATCATTACAAACTTACATCTACTGTAGACTGCTCCCAACTTAATGGTTGTGTGAACACGGGTTTCCTCATGGTTGTGTAATCCATAGTGAGCCGAGATCCAGTTGGTTTCATGGGGTGTCGAACAACAAATCTAGAAACCCTATTTTTCAGCTCATTAACGGCTTCATACCTCGAAATTCAGTGGAAAATTCTTCCGATCTATTGTACTTTCACGTAGAGGACATCAAGAGCTTCGCGTGGGTTCTAGAATCACTCAAATTGGTCAAGAAACGAAGATGTTATGGGGTTTTGAAGATCTTTAATGGTGGTGGGAGTGGTTCCGAATTTTTGAGAGAGAGAGAGATGTAGGTGATGAAAAATGAGAAGAAAACTCTCATTTAGAATTTTTATATCACGTGTATTGTTCGGGTTTGTTTCGGTTGCTCGGTTCGCGTTTTTGTCGCATATCCGGAACTTTACGCGTATTTAATTGTAATAAATAAAAGAAGATTATTTTAATTAATTGATGAGTTTCAAAATTGTAAAAATGTTAAATATTTTATTTTATTAATTTAATTTCGTTCTTGTCGTGTTTCGTGATCGTTTCGTCGAATCGCGTCACCATCGCGCGTATTCGTTCGAATCGTCATTCGAACGAACACGACGATGGTTTTGCTTTCCGACTTTTGGTTTCTACTTTGCAATCATCATTTCAGAACGTTAAACTCACAGATATGTTTGTGTGAAACGTCACCCACGCAAACACACTGTCAGTTCGTTATTCTGAAACGACACTGCAATTTTATGTTTGAATTGTGTTTCCTCACTGTCGGACTCAACTAAACACCCTGATATCACATTGTTTTCACATTGAATTGTCGGCCATCTGATTCCTGTCATATATGGATATCAGATCGCAACTGATTTGTTATTGTTATTAGCTTGAACACTGTTGTTTCTCATGATTTGTTGTGTTAACTGTACCAAGGTTTTCACCTAAATACACACAACTAATGTTTCAACTGTATGTTGTACCTACTGTATTTAAGTTTACACGAAAATACGTACAACTGTTTCTTGTATTTAAAATTCTGTAAATACGATATTGTTTACACACATGGAATTACACATAGTTACTGTTTATAGTTTACGTACCGTACGGTCTTGCCGGCCGGTCAGGTACTAGTTGTCACACTTTCACCGTTTGTCAGCATAACTGTTTTGGCGGCTACGTGTTGCTTGTAGTCTTTCTTGTATCTGGGCTATCTTATCAGTAGTCTCCTGGATAAGTTCAGGCCCAGTGATTCTGTTGTCTCTCACTTCGATCCAACAAATTGGAGACCGACATATTCTACCATAAAGTGCTTCAAACGGAGCACATCCAATGCTGCTATGGTAGCTGTTGTTGTAGGAGAACTCAATGAGTGGTAAGTGTTTATCCCAACTTCCACCGAAGTCTAGGATGCATGTTCTCAACATATCTTCTAGGGTTTGAATTGTTCCCTCGCTTTGTCCATCCGTTTGTGGATGATAAGCGGTGCTCAAGCTAACACTTGTCCCTAGAGATTGTTGCAATGATTGCCAGAACCGCGATGTGAATCGACTGTCCCTGTCTGAAATAATAGATAAAGGCATAAAGTCATGCTAGCTTTTCCATCTTGTAGTCAATCGATCAACGATGACCGAAATCGAATCATGTCTGCTGGAAGTATGGGGTAGGTTGGTAATAAAATCCATAGCTATTTGTTCCCACTTCCATTGTGGTATCTCTGGTTGTTCCAGCAAACCTGACGGTTTCTGGTGTTCAGCTTTGACTTTGGCACATGTTAGGAATTTGCTAACATAAGTGGCAACCTCTTTCTTCATACCCGGCCACCAATCAGACGACCTAAGATCTTGGTACATCTTATCAGCACCAGGATGAACGGAGTAACGTGTCTTGTGTGCCTCGTCAAGTATGAGTGTTCGAGGTTCATCTACTGCCGGAATCCAAACACGATCTTGAAAATAGATAACTCCATCTTGTCTTGTCTCAAAATGTTTCTCGGCTCCACAATCGAGCTCGTGCTTCAAGTTGTTTCTTTCCATTGTTTCTTGTTATGCTTGTATGATTTGATCTCTCAAACTTGTTTTCACCGTCATTCCCATTGCTCGAACGCGCAAGGGTTTGACTCTTTCCTTCCGGCTCAAAGCGTCTGCAACAACATTTGCTTTGCCTGGATGGTATTTGATCACACAATTGTAATCGTTCAGGAGCTCAACCCAACGACTCTGTCTCATGTTAAGATCCTTCTGATCAAATATGTGCTGTAGGCTCTTGTGATTTGTGAAGATAGTGCAGTTGGTACCATACAGGTAATGTCTCCAAATCTTTAAAGCAAAAACAACAGCTCCCAGTTCTAGGTCATGTGTTGTGTAACTCTTCTCGTGCATTTTTAGTTGTCTTGATGCGTAGGCAATAACTTTGTCTCGTTGCATTAAAACACAACCCAGTCCCTAATGGGAAACATCACAGTATACCACAAAGTCATCATTGCCCTTTGAGAGTGTTAAGATTGGAGCATTGCACAATCTTTGTTTCAATGTATGAAATGCGTCTTCTTGTTTCTGTGTCCACACAAATGGTTCACTCTTCTGTGTGAGTTTGGTGAGAGGCAAGGCTATCTTAGAGAAATTCAAAATGAATCTTCTATTATAACCAGCCAATCCCAAGAATGATCCGATCTCTGTCAGTGTCGTGGGCACATCCCAAGAACTGATCTTCTGTTAGCCAGAATTCACACTTGGAGAATTTAGCATAGAGCTGCTCGTCTTTCAGAAGCTCCAAAACTGTCCTTAGATGTTGTTCATGTTCCTTCTCGCTTCTTGAGTAAATCAGTATATCATCAATAAAGACGATCACGAATTGATCTAGATACGGCTTGCACACCCGGTTCATTAGATCCATGAAGCCTGTCGGTGCGTTCGTCAGTCCGAATGGCATCACCATGAATTCGTAGTGACCGTATCGGGTAGGAAAAGCCGTCTTGGGTATGTCTTCCTCTTGAATCCGGAGTTGGTGATAACCTGAACACAAGTCTATCTTTGAAAAGTACTGAGCTCCCTGTAACTAATCAAACAAATCATCAATCCTCGGTAACGGGTACCGATTCTTGATGGTGAGTTTGTTGAGCTCTCTGTAATCGATGCACATTCTGAAAGTTCCATCCTTCTTCTTGACAAAGAGAACCGTAGCTCCCCACGGTGAGAAACTCGGTCGGATGAATCCCATGTCGAGTAGCTCTTGTAATTGATTGGACAGCTCCTGCATTTCTGATGGTGCAAGTCTATAAGGAAACTTTGCCACAGGAACCACTCCCGAAATCAAATCAATTCGAAACTGCACCGATCTCTCAAGTGGCAGTCCCGGTAAATCATCCGGAAATACGCCCGCATAGTCTTTCACAACTGGTATGTCTTGAATCTTGATTGCTTTCTTGTCTTTCCTTACCACGTGAGCTAGGAATGCAATACACTGTTTTCATAGGTACTTGCGAGCCTTCATACACGATATTATCTTGACACTGTGGTTTGATTGATCTCCGTGAACTTCCAATACTTGATTGTTCTCTACTAGAATACGTAGTAGCTTTTCGGAACAGACGACCTCAACTCTGTTAAGAGATAGCTAATCCATTCCGACAATGATATCGAAACTGCCCAGTTCGATCGGTATCAAATCGATGGAAAATGTATGATCGCCAAGTGTTACTGGACAATTTCTAAGTACTGTGTCAACTGTGATTTGTTTGCCGTTTGCTATCTCAATAGTATAAGGGGAGTCTAAAGATTCCACAACATGATTAAGATGGCATGCAAAGTCGGATGAGATAAAACTCTGATCCGCACCAGTGCCAAATAATATGGATGCATAAAAGTCAGATAAGAGAAATTTACTCGTGACCACATTCGGGTCTTGTCGAGAAGCATCTGCTCCAATCTGAAAGGCTCTTCCTCTTGGTACTTGAGCCCTTAGTTGATTCTTCTTCAGACAATCTCGAGAAAAGTGTCCAGGCTCGCCACAGTTGTAGCAAGACCGGATATCAGCAGCAGCAGTAGTTGCTGCATTGTTGTTTCTGTTCTGGGCTACCATGCCTCGACATTGATTGGCCCAATGACCAAACTTCCCACAGCTAGTGCATTGTCTGAACTAGATGTTTGGTGGATGATGATACTGGCAGCTGTTGCACAATGGTGCGGTGCCAGTGTAGGGCCTCTTGATTTGTAGTGGTGGTGGTTGGTTGACCATCGGTGTTTGGGTGGTCGCAGCAAAGTTCGTGACCACCTTTTGTTTCTTAGCCAGCCTTTTATCCGGCTTCCTTGAAGTTCCAACCTTTGCTTAAGTTTCCTTCTTCATAGTAATGGGGTGGGCGGAAATCACATGCCCTTGGATACAAGATGGTAGTCCACCAACATACCGCTCTATCCTTTTCTCCAGTGTTGGCACCACGTCCGGTGCCAAGGTAGCTAACTCGTGAAATCTTGTGGTGTAGGACAGATGCCCAGCACCAATCATGACAAGGTTGAGTAGCTCAGTTTCAACCTTCTTCAGTTCGTTCCTCGGGCAAAACTCTACCCTTAGCATAGCCTTGAAATCATCCCAAGGCATAGACAGAGCTTCATCCATGCCCCTAGTCTGAACTTGGGCGTTCCACCATGTCAATGCTCGTTTGTTGAACGAGCCAGCAGCATACCTCACTCTATTCTGATCAGGACAGCCACTAATGTCGAGAGTTGTTTCCATCTTCTCGATCCATTGGATCAATCCGAAAACACCCTCACTGCCAGTGAAACACGGTGGCTTGCATCCTACAAAATTCTTGTAGGAGTAGTTCAGATAGTGTCGGGTGTTACCGCTGCCTTCCCCAGATGAGTTGGCGATGTTGTTACTGTTGTGGTTGTTGATTCTGTTCATCATATCTGGGATCACATCCCTTAGTTGGCTAGTCAACAATGTAGCCAATGCGATGGTAGCAGTAGGTGGAGGAGGAGGAGGTAGATGTGGAGGAGATTCAGGTGGTGTCGGTGTTCATGAGTGTGGAGCTGAATCTTGTGGTGGAGGTAGTAAAGCTGGTGGTCTTCTTGGCGGCATTCTGATCATAACCGAAAGAAAATCGATTAGTGCAGTGATCAGACGCAGAAGACATATGCACATAAAATCCTATGTTATATGTTCTCTACATGAGGGTCCCTAGGTTATAGTCTAAGCCAAACCAGTTAAGTAATATGACCTATATTTCTCTGTAACCATGGCTCTGATACCAATCTGTCACACCCCGAACCGGCAGGCTGGATCGACTTTCCCGTCGAGCGGAAGGTTCTCGGGGCGCGATATCGTTTGATAATCATAATGATCAGATTGTTTGCATAGCACATGATATATAAATGAGAAATGCTAACATGACAATGATATAGAATTACAAAGTCAAATTACAATGTATCGTTCATAATTTAACCAGGTAAATCTATTCAAAAGAATCAATGAGTTTTTATCTTGTAACTGTACAAGATATACAAAAGATGTTTCATTGTTTTGTCATTCAAAAGTATGCTCGACACAAAATGTAGCTAGGTCTTCTAAAAGTGCACTAGCTATTTCCTTGAATACTGTTGACTAAACCTGTTCATCACCTGAGAAAACATGCATTTAAACAAAGTCAACACTAGGTTGGTGAGTTCATAAGTTTGATACTTGAAAACATTGATTTGTTCACATACACTGTCATAATGTCATACATGATACTTGTAAATGTTTGATTCATCTGTTCACACAATGGCCTCTCCATAGTTATATTTACATGTAGTATCTCATCCTATTAGCTATGCTTATATATAGGGCATATGTAGGGGAACAAGCCCCTGCCAACATCCCACCACATATCTAATAGAACTTAACACTACTTGCAATACAACTATAGATACCCATTATCATCTCACATGTTCATCCCATTTGATATTAACCCATCCATTATGTTCATCACCCAGTGTTATATGTAGAATAATATATTAAGAGGGGTTTAGTTATCAAACCGAAGTATTGATAAACCCTCAATGTGTTAAGGAAATTAGATTAATTTAATCTGATCCTTGTTATTATTCTGTCGCTTATGGGGTTAACTGTTAATCACGTTTAATATTAAGAGTGTTAGTTAACCAATTGATATCTTGTTCTCAACTTGAAATGCATATAGCCTAAAAGGAATCCATTGCAATCCTCACGTAATCAGATTACAATGCATCCGATTTACCTCTACCACTTTGTATTCCCAGAGGCCTCATCGAAACTATTACCAATAATATGACATGAGAGAAAATAAATTCTTCAGTCTACTAGTCAATAGGAATCGATGGATTAATTACAATTATTACTGTAGATTAATATCACTATGTGTCGCTTCCCAAACCCTAACTGTTTGTCAAACCTATGGTACCACTATGCTATCCTCGGTTTAGTCACGTCAGACTAACTTGTCAGCGATTTGTGTGAGGGACTTACAATGATCAACTTGAATACATGGCACATGATTGTCGTGATATAATACAGACAGCTTAATAGTAATCAATTGTATTGTGTGTCCACCAATGTTGTCTGTTCTCAATGTTGTGTGTTCTCGTTGTTGTTAACAAAGTTATATAAGAACTTGTCTTATTATACAATGTTAGTTGTTGCGTGAATGATGTTGTTATCATGAAGGTACGTTATCATGTTTATCATTCTTGTTGTTCCATATGGTCACCCTGTTGTGAGTACAGTGTGGTATGAACTAGTCTTACTACACTTAGTCGACTCAGGTGGTGGATGATCATTGTTTCGTGTTATCTTGTAGTCTGCACCGAGTTGTAAGCTGAGTGTTATAAGAACTTGTCCTATTACACTTAGCTAACTCCGGTGGTGAATGATATTATGAAGATATGTTATCTTCATATCATTCTGGTTAATTGTTGTTGTCATCATGTTCACCTGTGATAAACTCATTGTTTGTTCTTGCAAGAATAATTAAATGTTAAAAGATAAAATCTTACAACTGCATTATTCTATTGTGTTGATGATTCATGAAGTTACATTATCATGTTTCATCTTAGTTGTCTCTGTCATGTCATGATCATACAAGCATGCATACAATGATAAACGATAATAAGTCAAGCAATATTATCTAAATCATAATATAAACCATATGTTTTACTAAAACTTTTTAAATAAAAAAAAGATTTAGCATGTTTCTCAGCCCCAAGAGTTTAAAATCAATTAAGATTAGAAAAGGGGGCGTATGAACTCACCTTGTAGTTGTTGTGGTTGACTAAGTCTACACAAGAATGCACGCGCTCTTTGTTGTACTCGATTTAGTTTTCACGATCCTGTATTGATTTCACGCTGTTTGTAACTTGCGAGTATATGTTTTATATACTTAAGTGTGTGTTTGTGTTAGCCCTAAAGTTGGCTAAAACTCGTAGGTCTTCATCATCATTCGGCCCGGTTCAATGGTTATAGGTCATTATTATCGCATGCCTTTATGTTGTGTTTTTAGCTTCAAATCATTCTTGAAATCTCAAAACATTATCATTATGTGCTAGTTAATTGTTTTGATACGAGACTTAGTAAATCAACCCAAGAATAAACTTAGGTTTATGATTTACGATTTCTCATGTTGTTCTTGTTAAGCTTGGAATAGTTTGCTACATAGTTAGTAAATAACCATGTAACCATTTTTGTAAAACTTAATGTTTTGAGTTTGTGAAGTTCCTTAAATAAAAACCCACCACCTTTGTTGTAAAATGTGATTATTATCCATGCATGTTATCATAAATGAGTTGGTTTAAGGCGTTTGTTTCAATCTAATGCATGTGGGCCGAACCAAGCTCCTTGGGCCGAATAACTGGGCCGAAACAGTCACATGGGATGACCCAGCCTCTTGGGCCGAATGATTGGTACTTTGGCCAAATAGGAGTGAGCCAAATGTAGTGGGTTCACCGAAAGGGAATTTGGACCGATTGAGGGTATCCGGCCGAATGAGGATAGTTGGTCAAATAACAAGAACCGAATGATTTGCATCGGCCGAATGTGAGTTAGTCCGAGCGAATGAGGGTTTGGCCGAAGCAAATGGTTTGTGTGAAGGTGGTTTAGCCGAATAAGTTCAGTCGACCAGGGAGTGGTTCGGTCGGCCGACCCATGCGGCCCTTGGCCATTTGGTCCCCATTCGGCCGAAGTAGGCTATTCGGCGGGCTGTGGGGTTGGCCTCATTCGGTCGCTCAACTACACAGATGCAGCCTCCCAATACCGAATCCCATGACCAAACCATGAAGCCTCCCTCGTTCCTACATCACTCTAATGTGTTTCTATGAAGTTTTTCTAAGGTTTTTAAGAGGTTTTAACCGGTTGGAAGAGGGATTTGAAACAAGGGTTTTGAAAACCCTAGAATCCGAAAATGGCATATCAAATACCTCAGTTTTGATGGGTTTTCGCTTCAGATCCTTTGTACTTTCGTGTGGAGGAGATCAAAAGCTTCGTTTAGGCTCAAGAATCACGCAATTTCATCAAGAAATGGGAGAGATATTTGGATTTGAAGTTCAAAACTTTCGAGAGAGAGAGAAAGTTCCGGTTTGGGGGTTTTAGAGAGAGAGTAGGATGAAATAAATGAGGTATATGAGTTCATTTAGGGTATTTATACCCCGAGTGAGTTCGGGTTCGTTTCGGTTGCTCGGTTCTCGTTTTCGTCGCGTTTCCGTATCGTAACGCGCGTAGTTTCGTTTTAGAAAATAAAAGGATTTATTTTCGGGTTTTAAGGGTTGTGGTTCCTAATAAATGTTTTGTATTTATTTTCCTTATTTTATTATCGTTCGAATCGTTTATCAGTTTTGTTTCGTCAGATCGCGTCACCTTCGCGCGTATTCGTTTGAATCGTCACCAGAAATGAACACGACTATGGCTTTACTTTCTGATTCTTGTTTTCTACTTTTCAGTCATCATTTCAGAATGTTAAACTCACAAATATGTTTGTGTGAATCGTCACTCACGCAAACACACTGTCAGTTCATTATTCTCAAATAACACTGCATTTAGGTTTTGAATTGTGTTTCCTCACTGGCGGACTCAATTAAACTTCCTGTTTTCACATTGTTTCCCTTGAATTCATCTTGTTTTCATACTGAGTTATCGGCCATCTGATTCCTGTCATCTGTTGATATCAGATCGCTACCGATATGTTCTTGTCGTTTGTTTGCACACTGTTGATTCTCTTTATTTGTTGTAGTAACTGTACTTAGGTTTTCACCTAAATACTTACAACTGTTGTTTATCGTGAGTTGTTGTACTTACAGTATTTAAGTTTTCACTTAAACACGTACAACTGTTTCTTGTTTTCTGAGTTATGTTACCACACACACTTGTCACACCCCTGCGCCGCGTGCGGAATCCACGGCGCGGTGACGTTGAACAGTTGAATCATGCACAAGTATTGAATAAGAACAACCACAATGGATTTCTAAGTTTCATAATGTTTAGACCGTCGTTTAGTTACAGACAATCTATCTACCAAAAGAAAGACAACTACAGACCCAAAATATAGTTTGCAAAATAAGACTTCAAACAAGACAATTAAACAATCAGGATTTTAGTGTGTTTCTAATCCATCCTAGCTTGTTTCTTCATCTTGTTTTATCTTAGAATGGTCTCCTTAGTTTTCCCTTAGAAGTCCTAAACCTGATTACCTGAAACACGTGAAAAGTAACTGTCAACTACAGAAGTAGTTGGTGAGAACAATAGGTTTAACATATGAAAACATGAATTTGTAATATGAGGCATAGGTATATTAAATCAATAATGGAATTACATGGATGGGTTGCAACCCAAACTAACATCAGGTATGTCAAACGAGTGTAAACAGTTTAAAGACTGCTTGCACAAAAACCAACATATAATCAAGTCCCGAACTACGTTTGGAGTCAGAAAATTAGTCAGCAACAGTGATAACCATACGTAACCGAAATCTGCAGTTAGTTTATAAAACAAATTTAAAAACTAACTGCAGCAATCGTTCTGCCCAAATGTGTCCGCTTTCCCTTGTTGTGATCACCCAGTACTAACGTTAATGAATATGAAACCTGATGTGTTTATAAGTTTGTTCACAACGATGGACATCATGCTTTTAAACATTTCTTTAAACTAGCGTGTTAATGCCTTATTTGATAACATGATTTGAAAACCTTGTTTGAGTACCATGAAATGAATCTTCTGTTTTAATACCCTGAAATGAATCCTTTGTTTGAACATCATGAAAACCATTGTTTGAATGCCATGTTGTGAATCCTTTGATTGAGTACATAAGATAGCGTCCTTGTATAGTAAAAAGGTTTATAAAAGATTATTTTCGAAAACGCGAGTTTAGAGTAAAAGAGCTAATAAATTTCATTATTTAAAAGGGTTTATCCTTTATAAAACCATTTGCGTAAAGAACTGATATAAACAGTTTAAAGAATTTTTTCTAAAAGCTTTTTAGTAGGAAATGTTAAATAGTTGATAAAACCATTATAAACAGTTAATAATTCCTTTGAAAACCATTGAGAAATCCCTTGGATTTCTAGTGTGAACCTGTAATGTTTGTAAAGTAACATGAACATGTATCATGAAATATGACTGAAGTAAGAGTATTTGATCACGTGTTCCACCCCAAAACAGTTGTAAACAGTAAAAAGAGGGGCTAGTGTTCTCACCTGTCTGCAGTAGACTCTGAACTATAACAATTAGTAAGTAGCAAACAGGACTTCTAACTGATTCCTATATCATTGTTATCATACATAAGATATAAGATTTATAGTTGTATAGACTTTGATTCATTGATTGACTTGAGATAATATGAACTTGATCTCATGATTATGATTGTTGTGAAAACTTGAAAGTCATGATCTGGTTGCTTGATTACAAATTGAAAATGAATTGAATGTGTCATGATCTTTTACGCACAAACTTGTTTGCACAACCTCACATGTGTTTAAGAGTTTGATAGACCATTGATTAACATGTATTTCAGAAATTGATGTTGAATTGTTATGTCTTTGTAATTATGAATTGATCTCATGATTATGTTAAGTTACAGCTTAACCTATTCAGGATCAATTCACAATTATCATAAGTCGAGGGCCACACAATTGGGCCTTAAACCCATGAACCCATGAGAGCTTAATCTAGGGCCATGGGCCACTTAGGCTAACCATGGTCCAATTGGATGTGAAGTTGGGCCAACCACATGTTTATGGGCCATGTAAGATGCCAAAGATAATGTTGGGCCAAATCAAAATCGAAATGGACCGAACCGTATTTAATTAGGCTCAAAGGAATTTAGTTGGGCCGAAAGAGATTAAGTTGGGCCGCGAGTCCTGTTGGGCCTGTTCTAATTATGTAGGCCGGTATCAACTAATCAATTAGGCCATAATGAAACTGAATTGGGCCGAATGGATGTGGACTGCCAAAGGTTTCTATGGTTATCAGCGAACCTTCACAAGATTCGGCAAAAGGAAATGGTTCGTGGAGGGTTAGCCGAATGTAGGTTCGTGATCCACTATCTGATAATAGGGTTCGGCCAATGAAATGACACCATAGGTTCGCTGGAACAAATGGTAGGCTGCAAGGTTCGCTCATATTATGATGGTTCGGCTAAGTGGTTTGCGAACCATGCAAGGTTCGTGGTCGGATGGTCCTAGCAAGGTTCGGCTGTCATGCAACGAACCATATAGGTTCGTGAAGGTTAGCCATAGACTAAGGGTTCGGTTCAAAGGACCTCGAAGGATCGGCATGATGATGGTTCGTCCACTGCATCACCCATGAAGGTTCGTGGGGTTCCCTGAAGGTTCGGCTGAATGTCTGCGAACCATGAAGGTTCGTGATCACTCCCTTAGGGTTCGGCTGTGTGCTGAAGAAGGTTCGGCCCCTAAACCAGCAACGAACCCTGTGTTTTTCTTCCCACCATCAGCCCCGATCCTCGATCTAACTGTCCCCATGATGTGTAGAGGCATGAACCGGTCTTTGGCGATGAAAAGGAGGTGTAGGTCGAAGCTTTTACACCGTTTTTACACAAGGAATCGAACAACATAAAAAAACGCAAATTTTCGTGACTCTTCATTCGATCATACCTCGTTTTTGGTAGGTGAAATCCACAGATTCTTTGTACTTTCGTGTAGAGAATGTTGAGAGTTACGCGTGGGTTCAAGAATCACCGAAATCCGTTGAGAAACGAGCGAGATACGAGCGTTTAAAGCTTGGATTTTTAGAGAGAGAAGGGTTGAACGAAAATTCTAGAGAGAGAGTGGGTTGTTGGTGAATTAAATGAAAGAAATGGTTATTTTCAAGGCTTTTATAGCCCGGGTGGTGTTCGGGTCCGTTTCGGTTGCTCGGTTCGCGTTTCCGAAACGTAATGCGTATTTTACGCGATTTAAAATAAAAGAATATTATTCTCATCTTTTTGATGAGTTTCAAAATTGTAAAAAAATGTAAAATAATTATTTAAATTATTTTTGCACTTCGTGTGTTGACAGATCGTTAAACGACCGCAGTTACCTGTATACCCGCAATCGCGTACGTTTTTCGATCGTATAAAATGTTAAGGCGTTTAATCATAATTATAAGTTCAACATTCGTATTATTATGGATCGTCACCCATAACTCTACTCAGTATCGCTTACGTATTACGATTCTTGTTAAATTAATTGTCATAATATTCGTCTCAACACTACGCACTAACACAATCCCATTACGCCGAACGCAGTATATGTATAGGGCATACCCCAGATTCCAGCTACCTGCCGTACCTGACGCCGTCCCACCACTGTTTCGATATAATACGACAATGTTCTTGCCTAGCGAACTTGACCGTAAATAAATAATACATACTTGTTCCTAAATAATAAAGCTCCTAACACACAAGCACATAATGAACACATGAATCACGTTGACTGATTTGATATGAAAGCACATTTGTTCTAACACTGTTTACAACTACCATCACTAAATGTACAAATGTTACAGTCTCCCCTAGTTAAGGGAATTTCGTCCCGAAATTAACTAGCCGAAGGTACTGTAAAAAGATGAGGGTACTTAAGCTTCATTTGGTCTTCACGTTCTCAGGTGAACTCAGCACCGCGTTTGCCCTCACATCGTACCTTTACGATCGGGATACGGCTGCGTTTAAGTTTCTTGACCCCATGATCCATGATTTCAACTAGACGTTCTATGAATTGCATGTTGTTTTGAATTTGAATGTCTTCCAGTGGAATTTGAACATCATGATCTGCCAAGCATTTCTTAAGATTTGATACATGAAAAGTATCGTGAACATTGCTTAGCTCCACCGGAAGTTTGAGTTTGTAGGCTACGGGACCAATCCTTTCCAGGATCTCAAAAGGTCCAACATACCTTGGTGCAAGTTTCCCTTTCTTCCCGAATCGGACAACGCCTTTCCAGGGAGAAACTTTGAGTAAGACTCGGTCACCGACTTGAAACTCAAGCGGTTTCCGACGTCGATCAGCACAACTCTTCTGCCGATCTCGTGCGGCCTTAAGCCTTGATTGAATGATTGTGATTTTGTCTGATGTTTCCTGAATAAGTTCTGGTCCTACGACCTGTGAGTCACCAACCTCGGTCCAACAGAACGGTGATCGGCACTTCCTACCATATAAAGATTCGAATGGTGCACATTGAATGCTTGTATGGTAGCTGTTGTTATACGAAAACTCAATGAGTGGAAGATGAGTGTCCCAACTCCCACCAAAGTCAATCACACAAGAACGTAGCATGTCCTCGAGTGTTTGGATAGTCCTTTCGCTTTGACCGTCGGTTTGAGGATGATACGCCGTGCTAAGATTAACACGAGTTCCCAAAGCCTTTTGCAATGATTGCCAAAAGCGAGAATTGAAACGACTATCACGATCAGAAATGATTGATGTTGGAGTACCATGACGTGCAATGATTTCGTTGATGTACAATGTGGATAACTTCTCCATCTTGTAATCCTCTCGGATTGGGAGAAAATGAGCAGATTTGGTGAGTCGATCAACGATCACCCAAATCGAATCGAAACCACGCGGAGTTCTCGGCAACTTAGTTATGAAATCCATGGAAATCTGTTCCCATTTCCATTGAGGAATTTCAGGTTGCTGCAGAAGTCCCGAAGGCTTTTGATGTTCTGCTTTGACTTTTGAACATGTAAGACATTTTCCCACGTACAGTGCTATGTCTTTCTTCATTCCTGGCCACCAGTAAGATATCCTCAAGTCCTGATACATCTTATCGGCTCCAGGATGAACTGAGTATCGTGACTTATGGGCCTCATCACAGATGAGTGTGCGCAATTCTTCTGACTTTGGAATCCAAATGCGGCCGTTGAGATATAACACCCCGTCAGATCGAGGTTCCAGTTTCTTCTCAATTCCGCAATCTAAGTCAGTCTTAAGTTGATTCTCTGTTATTACTTGTCGTTGTGCAATACGAATCAGATCCTTCAAGTTTGGCTGTGTGTTGATCTCCATGGCTCTGACACAAATTGGTTTGACTGGTTCCTTACGACTAAGAGCATCCGCTACCACAGTGGCTTTACCCGGGTGATAACGAATCTCACAGTCGTAATCAGTTAGAAGCTCAACCCAACGTCGTTGTCTCATGTTGAGTTCCTTCTGATTGAGAATGGGTTGCAAGCTCTTGTGGTCTGTATAGATGACACATTTAGTACCATACAGGTAGTGTCTCCAAATCTTCAATGCAAAGACCACAGCCCCTAACTCAAGGTCATGAGTATGTAATTCTTCTCGTGAACCTTAAGTTGCCTTGACGCATAGGCAATCACCTTGTCCCGCTGCATAAGTACACAACCGAGGCCAAGGTTTGAAGCATCGCAGTAGACAATGAAATAATCACTGCCTTCTGGAAGACTAAGAATAGGGGAATTGCATAACTTCTGTTTAAGAAGTTGAAATGCACCTTCTTGTTTCTGTCCCCATATAAAGGCTTGACTTTTCTGAGTCAGTGTGGTAAGTGGCAAGGCAATCTTGGAGAAATTCGCAATGAATCTCCTGTAATAGCCCGCCAGACCCAGAAACGAACGAATCTCCGTCGGAGTAGATGGGGTAGTCCAGTTCTTAATCGCCTCAATCTTTGCTGGATCTACATGTATCCCATCCTTGTTTATGACATGTCCTAAGAAGTGAACCTCCTTTAGCCAAAATTCACACTTTGATAATTTAGCATAAAGTTGTTCTTCTCTTAGTAATTCTAGGACTTTCCTCAAATGATCTTCATGCTCTTGTTCCGTCCTTGAATAGATCAATATATCTTCAATAAAGACAATAACAAACTGATCTAAATACGGCCTGCAGACTCGATTCATCAAGTCCATGATCACTACAGGTGCATTGGTCAGCCCAAATGGCATAACCACAAACTCGTAGTGTCCATATCGAGTCCTAAATGCAGTCTTGGGTATATCCTCATCATTTACTCTCAACTGGTGATACCCAGATCGTAAATCAATCTTAGAGAAGCAAGTTGCTCCTTGTAATTGATCAAACAGATCATCGATCCTGGGCAGAGGATATCTATTCTTGATTGTCAACTTGTTTAGTTCACGGTAATCAATGCACATACGGAATGAACCGTCTTTCTTCTTGACAAAGAGAACCAGAGCTCCCCATGGAGAGAAACTCGGTCTAATGAAACCTTTTTCTAAAAGTTCTTGAAGCTGACTAGACAGTTCTTGCATCTCAGACGGTGCTAATCGATACGGTGACTTCGCCACCGGATTTGCTCCAGGGACGAGATCGATTCTAAATTCCACTTGTCGGACTGGTGGTAGTCCAGGCAAGTCTTCTGGAAATACTTCCGGATAATCTCTGATGACTGGAACGTCTCCAACCGCCTTCTTTTCAGGTTTCTTCTCTACCACATGAGCCAGTAACGCATAGTATTTCTTCTTCAAGTACTTCCTAGCTTTGATGCACGATACAATCTTTAATCCGCTGCAGGGTTTCTCGCCAGAGATTCTCATCGTTTCGCCGGACGGTAAAGGAATCCGTATAAGTTTCTCCGAACATACAATTTCGACATTGTTTTTGGATAACCAATCCATTCCTATCACAACTTCGAAGCTTCCAAGTGTCATAGGAATAAGATCGATGAGGAAAAGATGGTCGTTTAATCTTAATTCTCAACCATGCAATATAGAATCTACTAGTATGGTGTTACCATCAGCTACTTCTACGGTATAGGGACCAGTAAGTATAGATGGTTCTATGTTAAGCAAAGAAGCAGTATGGGTAGAGATAAAACTTTTATCAGCACCAGTATCAAATATGATAGAAACGTAATGACCATTAAGGAGAAATGTACCCGTGAAAACTGCTGGCTCCTCGCGTGCTTCGGCAGCTCCGATAACAAAAGCACGAGCAGTAGCAGTGTTGTTGTTGAGTTTAGGACACTGGTTTCTGAAGTGTCCTTCTGCCCCATAATTGTAACAGGTCCTCCCACCTGTAGCAGCAGTGGTAGTGGTAGCAGTTGTTACAGCAGCAAGATGTGCAGATCGGCATGTTGCTGCCAAGTGTCCCATCCGCCCACAGTTGAGACACTTTTTGCATGGAGTGTTGGGTAGGTGATGATATTGGCACTTGGTGCAAAGTGGAAACAGGCCCGTATAAGACTTTCTGACTGTTGCAGATTGTGGCATAGCAGTAATGGGTGTGGCATGAGTGGGTGTAGCTGCAGTCAGGGCTGCAAAGTTCTTGATTGTCTTTTGCTTCTTCTTCTTGTGATGTTGTTGTTCAGGCTTCTTACTTTCATCAATCTGTGCTCTCTTGTACCCCTTTCGGGTGAGCACCCCAGACTTAACGTATTCTTCGGTAAGGCTAGCTCCAAGATGAATCGCTGCCTCTAGAGTAGTGGGGTTATTCCCCATCACAGTTCCTCTGACAACTAGAGGTAAGCCTTCGATGTACTTCTCTATCCTGCGGGATAGAGGAGTAACAAGGTGTGGCACCAGAATGCACAACTCATGGAAACGAGTTGTATACTTCGCGTTCTCACCACTGTCTTGCACCAGATTCCACATCTCCACCTCAAGTTTCTTCAGCTCATGTCGTGGACAAAACTTATCCACAAGTAACTTCTTGAAGTCCTCCCATGATAAGGCCAAAGCAACCTCTCGTCCTCTGGTGTTCTTATCAGAATTCCACCAGGTGAGTGCGCCTTTGTGAAAAGCGCTTGAGGCCATCTTGACCTTTAGATTTTCAGGACATCCCGTGAAATCGAGAGTATCCTCAATGCTTTCCAGCCACTGCAGTAGGCCAGTAGCTCCTTCAGTACCAGCGTACTTAGGAGGTTTAGCATCATTGAACTGCTTGAAAGTGAAGTTAGCAGTTCCAGTGTTGGTAGCATTTCAGTTATGTGCTGAATCACTAGTACTTCCCCGAAGATTCTGGGTAATATCAGTGACCATGGCCGAATGCATCATGTGTATAGCGATGGCTCGGGCAATCTTGTTGATCTCATCTCATTATTGCTTGAACCCCCTGTTAGGATCACGTCGGGGAGGCATTCTATAATAGAAGAGCCACAAGGGTCAGTAGATGAGATGAATGAGAATGGATACAATTGAATTTGCAAGATAAAATTAGTAATATATCCATACTACTAGTACTATCATTCAATTGTAATATGAGGATGTACACGTATAAGCAATCAGCTCATTAGCATACTTCTCATGTGAATGTGTATGATGTTGCATGATCTCACTCCACCAAACCTACACACTGACACTTTCCCGATATACCGAAGATAGCTTATATATAGGGCATACAAAAGGGTCAAGCAAACTGCCAACCCAGACGCCATCCCACCACCGCTTCGATATACCACGATCATGTCCTTGCTAGCATTTGGCAATATGTTTGTACTCATTCCCATGTATGTTCCATTGATTAAGAATCCCATGATCTTTGATCAATTTGAACTATGATTAAATCCATGATTGAACTATGATTATGTTATGTGTGCACCTACTAACAGTTGTTAACATGTAGAAGCAAATCATATGAGTGCTCTACATTGTTATTGTTAAACTATGTTAGTAAGTACTAATGATGTAATCACTTAAGAATTTCACTTAAGGTTTACATTGAAAGAATGTTCACAACTTGATTGATTCACCACAATGTTTGACTCATCCAAGTTTGAATTGCACAATGATTGTATCCCAAATGATTGTATCCCCTGTGTTTGACTAATGTTCAATGATTCCAATTGCTCCCGAATCTTCACTTCAAATACGAACGCCGAATTCCCCCTGACATACCGAAATAAGCTTATATATAGGGCAAGCTCTCACCGCCCACCACTTACCTCAGCACGTCAGCGTAAATTCGCAGTTTGTATTTGGAGTTAAAATTCCAACTCTTGATTGACTATGGTTACGAATGTGTAAACCGTGGTCCTTAATTTACTTGAAATTAAGACCTTAGGTTTTAGTAGGCGTGTCCTAGGTTAATTAACCTAGGTTCTCAATACCTACAGTATTGAGTGTAATGATCTCCTGTGGGAACTTCAACTAAAGAATACTGTTACACAGATTCTAAGTTATAAAGTTCATATGATAATGAATACCTGATAATGATAACATTACAAGGATTTCAGATCCAAGATTCTAAAATTATAGACCTTGACCTCTGAATTCCTATGATGAACATGACAAGGATTTTAGATCAAAGATACTAAGAATACAGATCTTTGCCTCTAAGTTCCTATAATGAACTCTGATTGAGAATTCCAGTTCAAGGATACTAAGAATACAGATCCTTGCCTCTGGAATCCTTTAATGAACATATGTGGGCAATTTAATTCGGTTTCTAAAATTATAGAATTCCGATTCAAATTCCTTAACTCGATATCTAATCTTAGAAGAGTATCCCTAAGATCTTTCAAGCTTAATGTAGACTTAATGCTTACTCAAGTTACTTAGATCCTAAGTATCCTCAAGCCTATAGCACTTAGTCCTATTGGGTAGCTTAGGTTATAGTCTAGGTCATTAAACATTGGGTTTTTCCTAGTTCTCTACAACCTTGACTCTGATACCAACCTGTCACACCCCTGCGCCGCGTGCGGAATCCACGGCGCGGTGACGTAGGAACAGTTGAATCATGCACAAGTATTGAATAAGAACAACCATAATGGATTTCTAAGTTTCATAATGTTTAGACCGTCCTTTAGTTACAGACAATCTATCTACCAAAAGAAAGACAACTACATACCCAAAATATAGTTTACAAAATAAGACTTCAAACAAGACAATTAAACAATCAGGATTTTAGTGTGTTTCTAATCCATCCTAGCTTGTTTCTTCATCTTGTTCTATCTTAGAATGGTCTCCTTAGTTGTCCCTTAGAAGTCCTAAACCTGATTACCTGAAACACGTGAAAAGTAACTGTCAACTACAGAAGTAGTTGGTGAGAACAATAGGTTTAACATATGAAAACATGAATTTGTAATATTAGGCATAGGTATATTAAAGCAATAATGGAATTACATGGATGGGTTGAAACCCAAACTAACATCAGGTATGTCAAACGAGTGTAAACAGTTTAAAGACTGCTTGCACAAAAACCAACATATAATCAAGTCCCAAACTACATTTGGAGTCAGAAAATTAGTCAGCAACAGTGATAACCATACGTAACCGAAATCTGCAGTTAGTTTATAAAACAAATTTAAAAACTAACTGCAGCAATCGGTCTGCCCAAATGTGTCCGCTTTCCCTTGTTTTGAACACCCAATACTAACGTTAATGAATATGAAACCTGATGTGTTTATAAGTTTGTTCACACCGATGGACACCATGCTTTTAAACATTTCTTTAAACTAGCGTGTTAATGCCTTATTTGATAACATGATTTGAAAACCTTGTTTGAGTACCATGAAATGAAACCTCTGTTTGAA
This sequence comes from Mikania micrantha, assembly GCA_009363875.1. Lineage (NCBI taxonomy): Eukaryota > Viridiplantae > Streptophyta > Magnoliopsida > Asterales > Asteraceae > Mikania > Mikania micrantha. The sequence continues at coordinate 21,585,324 of CM018685.1, forward strand.
TACCCTGAAATGAATCCTTTGTTTGAACATCATGAAAACCATTGTTTGAATGCCATGTTGTGAATCCTTTGATTGAGTACATAAGATAGCGTCCTTGTTTAGTAACAAGGTTTATAAAAGATTATTTTCGAAAATGCGAGTTTAGAGTAAAAGAGCTTATAAATTTCATTATTTAAAAGGGTTTATCCTTTATAAAACCATTTGCGTAAAGAACTGATATAAACAGTTTAAAGAACTTTTTCTAAAACCCTTTTAGTAGGAAATGTTAAATAGTTGATAAAACCATTATAAACAGTTAATAATTCCTTTGAAAACCATTGAGAAATCCCTTGGATTTCTAGTGTGAACCTGTAATGTTTGTAAAGTAACATGAACATGTATCATGAAATATGACTGAAGTAAGAGTATTTGATCACGTGTTCCACCCCAAAACAATTGTAAACAGTAAAAAGAGGGGATAGTGTTCTCACCTGTCTGCAGTAGACTCTGAACTATAACAATTAGTAAGTAGCAAACAAGACTTCTAACTGATTCCTATATCATTGTAATCATACATAAGATACAAGATTTATAGTTGTATAGACTTTGATTCATTGATTGACTTGTGATAATATGAACTTGATCTCCTGATTATGATTGTTGTGAAAACTTGAAAGTCATGATTTGGTTGCTTGATTACAAATTGAAAATGAATTGAATGTGTCATGATCTTTTACGCCCAAACTTGTTTGCACAACCTCACATGTGTTTAAGAGTTTGATAGATGTTGGACCAAAAGAACCAATGAGCCTGATCAGAAAAACCTTTAAGTCTCACATACACATAACAATTGAAAAAGAACACATCAGCTGAAAGCCATGTTGAAGAATTACAAGACCTGAAGTTATTCACAACAGCTGAAGTGTTAGTCTTCAGATGTTGTGATGTTTCTTTTGTCTTCAGTAGTTTACTTTCAATAGTTGTAAAAGTCTGATGAATAGTTTACTCATCAGATGTTGTAGTTTGCTTTCAGTAGTTTACTTATTCAGACATTGTAATAGGATGTCTTCAGTCTTTGTGAACATCCTCAGTAGTTTTGTTTATTTCAGTCGTTGTCTTTTGTCTGTTAGATGTCAACATCATGTGACATCATCAGATGTCACTGTTTCTATATAAGGACAGTTGACATTTTGTAATCGTTAACGAAGTTAGCTCATTGAATGATTTTATTCCGTTTGCAGAATTCTCTTTCTATAACAACTTGCTCGTTACTGTTTTATTAGATTCAAAGTGTTCTTACTAATTCTATGCTAATTCATCTCTGAATTCCGCTGCTATAATCTAATATTGATCAAATGAGAACAACTGATCCTACAATTGGTATCAGAGCAGGTTAATCATTGATCGATTAAACAATTGATCTCTGAAACTGCTCAATTTAGTTCTCTGTTTGATCGAATTAGCTGATTAGTAAGAACTTGTTATAGTTTGAAGTTTTCTGATAACTTCTGTTGATTTGTTTTTCAATATCAAATTGTTTGAATCAATTGGTTGAAGCTTGTGCTTAATTCATTTGAATTTAGTTGATATTGATTGAATCTGAGATCATGACAACTCCAAACAATGATCCGCACAACACAGGCTCCGCAACCAAGCCTCCGATGCTGGTTCGGAGTGAGTACAACATTTGGCAACGTAGAATGCTACATCACCTGTCAATTAACAGTGCAGGATGTTGGAAATCTGTAGTGCATGGTCCGTATAAACCCATGATCACTGATCCTGAAACTCAAATCATGATTCCGAAACCATCGGATATGTATTCAGATGAGGATATAAAATTGTTTGAAATTGATGCGAAAGCTCATGGTATTCTGGCCATGGCTTTGCCGAATGAGATATATTTCAGGCTTGATGCATCATGACACTGCTCATGATCTCTGGGTTGCATTGAAAGAACAATTCAGTGGAACCGATGAGGTTTTAGCAAATACTAGAGAAATCCTTGCTCAACAGTATGAGACTTTTTCTCATAGAAAGGGTGAGTCATTGACTCAACAGTTTGAGCGGTTTTCCTGTCTGATTTCTGAATTGAAAATGGTTAAGCAGGAGTATACAAATAGTCAGATGAACAACAGATTCCTCAGATCACTGCCTGAGAGATGGGACACTTATACTATTGTCTTACGCTCTAATGCAAATCTAGAGAATGTATCTCTCACCCAACTCCATGGGAAACTCTTAACTTTTGAGAGAGAGGTAGAACAGAAGAGAAAACTGTCTTCATCTGGCAAACTCACTGATGATTTCATTCCTGGCAATACTGCATTGATAGGTCAAGAGTCAGAATATACTGGGTCTGAGTGTTCTTATGATGAACATATCGACTTCTCTACTAATAGTGCTGAACATGCTTTTGTGGGAGTTGATGGTAATGCAGGTACATATGGTGATAATCTGTGTTTTGTGATGGATGATTTGAAGGGAATTCCAGATGATGATCTGGAGGAAATGGATATATTAAGTCAGATGGCCTTAATAAACATTAGATCTCAAAAATTTTACAAAAGAACTGGAAGAAAATTTCCCGGATTAACTGGCAAAAACAAGGTTGGTTTTGACAAAGGGAAGTTGAGATGCCACAAGTGTCACAGGCTTGGTCATTTTGCTAGAGAGTGCAAATCCACTGGACCTAGTTCCTCTGCACCCTTTGTGACCTTTCCTAGCAATAACACACCAAACAAAGGACAACAATCTTCTGGATCTGGTCAAAACAATTTTATCCAGCTCATTTTGTACCACAAAGTCCTATGCCTTATCCATATCCTTGCTTCTATATGCCACAACCCACTCACACTCCAGCAATAATCCCTCCACAATCACCTGCTCTTCCTGAACCTAGTAAATCTCAAACCAATCAGCAGCCTCAACAACAACATCAGAGTTTCTTCACCCCTGGAGTAGTTGATTGGAGTAGTTTACCTGATGACTTATCTGATTTCAATATGCAGCTGTACTCTGAAGCTGGTCCACATGGTGGAGACAATCCATTCGGGAATCTTGCTTTGATGGCTATAGATTCAACTGACACCTCATGTTCAACTTCTTCAACATCACAGGTATCATCTGAATCAAAAGCTAAGTTGTGTTCAGAATCGTGTATTTTAGCATTTGCTTCTATAAGAGAAATAAATGTTGAATTAATCAATGAGAAATTTGAGCTAGAAAAGGCTATGGCTAAAAACAAAAATGAATTTGAGAAAGTTTTAAATGAAAAAGAGTCTGAAATTTATAAGCTCAAATGTTTTTTATCTGATGAAAAGGCTAGAGTGGAAGTAATGCTTATGAAACATAATGATCTGAAGCAAACACTTGCAGCAACCCAAGTAAATTGTGAAAAATGGGTTGAGTCCTGTAAGTGTTTGAGATGTTGTTAAACAAACAATCAGCATCCAATGTTAAGTTTGGGATTGGATACAATCACACTGCCCCCCAGCTGATTATACACCAAAAGTTATGAATGTGAGTCTGAAGGGGACAGTGTATATCAATCCACCAAATCTTCAGAAATGTCAGATTCTGTAGATATATCTGAAGGAGAGTCAAGTGCTTGCAAATCTGAGTCTGAAAATGTGGATATTGAAACATATTCTTACTCTATTGGATGTACAAATGTCATTCAGGGTGACAATGTCAGGATAGTGTTTTAATTGAGATTGAACCTGATGAAAAAGTTTCAAATGAATTAAATTTAAAACCTGATTGAGTCAGATGGGATGGGACTGGAGAGAAAGATGCACGGCTTCTGATAAGCCAGAGTGTCTCATCAGCAGTTGTAGAAAAAGCTGGTAATGGTACAACTGATGATGAGAAATGTGTTGATAGACAAGTGCTGAAGAATAACTCTTCAGAGGTTGTCAACACATCAGCAGTTGTTAAACAGTCTACAAATACTGAAGTTCCAAATGTTCTGAAGAACAAAAATTCAGTATCTAAGTCTTCAGTACTTGTAGATACTCACAAGGAGAAGCACAAGAGAGTGCCTTGTGAAATTTGTAGGTTGTTTAATCATTCTTCTGATGAATGCTGGTACAGAAGAGGCTCTAAATTCAATAAACTTAAGAACAAAAACAAGAACATAATCAAAATGAAAAGAATTTAGTTCCAAATTTGTACCAGAATCATCAGTAGGTTCAAAATCTGGAAAACCCTCACAGGGAAATGATTCAAGTAAATCCAAGAAAAGTAAAGGGGTTTTTCCAGATTCAAAGAAACAGCACTTGAAAGAATATTCATCACCCAAAGTAGCTAAGGTGATAAAACACAAAAATCAAAAGTCAGGTACTGATGTTTCTGATGACATCAGAATCTTGACTCACAACCATAATCAACTGATTATTATGATGCAACAATTGCTAGGAAGAGTCAATCTAGCAGAGGCATCTGTTGCTTCATTTCAGAAGAAGAAATCAAGATCAAAAGTCAAGGTTAACTCTTCTGAAAAGAATGGTTCAAGTGTTGCTTCAAATGACAATGTTAATTTTGTTTCTTCATGTGATAACAGACCCAAAACCAAACTGGTTTGGGTCCAAAAGTCTAACTGAGTGTGTTCATGTATGCAGGGTCCTTCAGCATGCCAAAATAGCATCTGGTATGTTGACAGTGGAGGATCCATGCATATGACTGGGAGCAGATCTCTTCTTAATGACTATTTTACAGGAAGGAAGGGATTTGTTTCATTTGGAAATGATGCTAAGGGTTACATTATAGGAAAAGGATATGTGTCAAATGGTGAGATAAGGTTTGATGATGTGAATCATGTAGAGAATCTTAAGTATAATCTCCTGAGTGTTAGTCAGATGTGTGATAAGGGTCACATTTCTCTTTTCACCAAGCAAGACTGTAGGATACTGTCTTCTGAAGTGTTGCCTCTGATTGGCAAAGTTTTGGATGAATATACTCTTCTTAAAGCTAACAGGGTGGGAAAGGTTTATGCCTTTGATTTGTCAAAGAAAATTTCTGTTAAAGGTCATCCATGTTTATTTTCAAAGGCCTCTCTCAAGGAATCTAATCTGTGGCACAGAAGGTTGGGTCATGTAAATCTCAAAAACATGAATCAACTGGTGAAACATGGTTTGGTTCGAGGTCTTCCAATGAAGGATTTTAGTTGTGATGAGAATTGCACTGCTTGCTTGAAAGGGAAGCAACACAAGGTATCTTTTCCTCCAATAGGCGATCCCAAATCAACTGCTTGTTTGCAAATGTTGCATATGGATTTGTTTGGGCCAGTGAAGGTCATGAGTATGGCAAAGAAGAAGTATTGCTTAGTAATTGTTGATGATTACTCCAGGTTTGTCTGGACCTTCTTCTTGCACTCAAAAGATGAGGTTGCTAAGTCTATTATAAACTTTGTGTGTATGTTGAGAAACAATATTCTCTTCCTGTCAAGTGTGTAAGGAGTGATAATGGCACAGAGTTCAGAAATCATATTCTGGATGAATTTTATCTGGCAAAGGGAATCAAGAGGCAGTACAGCATCCCTAGAACTCCTGAACAAAATGGAGTAGTTGAAAGGAAAAAAAGAACCTTGATTGAAGCTGCCAGAACAATGCTGGCTGATTCCGGCTTGCCATTGACTTTCTGGGCAGAAGCTGTCAATACAGCTTGTTATGTGCAAAACAGAGTTTTGGTGAATCAAAGATGGTTGAAAACTCCTTATGAAATGCTTCATACTTTGACCCCTTTGATTTCCTTCTTCAGAGCTTTTGGGTGTCCTTGTTATATCCTCAATACCAAAGATCAACTTAAAAAGTTTGACTCCAAAGTTGATGCAGGATATTTTGTTGGCTATTCTTCCACTTGCAAGGATTATAGAGTGTTTAACTGCAGAACCAAGATGGTTGAAGAAACTCTTCATATCAAATTCAATGAATTTCCAAAAGATTCTATCCACAAAATCCTATTGAGATGTTTGATCTAGATATTTTGCAACATGAATCTTCTCAATCTCCAGTTGAGTCTATTGTTGTGGCAGATGATGCATTTAAAGCAGTTCAATCAAAGTTTCTACAGAAAACACACAAGGAAGTCTTGATGATGAAGATGAAAGTACTCATCTGTTCAGATTTAGTGATAATCTGCCAATGTCTGCTAAATCTGATGCTCCTCCTCCTGCTCCAGTTGTTCCTCCCAATACCAATGCTGATGAAATTCTAGAATCTTCTACATCATTTGAAATTCCTGCTGAACTGTTCCCTGGATCTTCATCAACATCTGCAGCAACTGGACCTCCAGCAAACACTTGCACTGATCTTATTCCATATCAAGAACTGAAGGATCATCCATTATCTCAAGTTCTGGGTGACATTTCTGCTGGTGTTTCAACAAGAAGCCAATTGTCAAATTTTGTCTCTATGCCTTATTTGTCAGTCAGCAAGAGCCAAAGAACTATCACACACACAGCACTCAGAGACAATGGCTGGGTGGAGGCTATGCAGTTGGAGCTATTGCAGTTCAAGAAACAACAAGTCTGGGAGCTGGTTCCTTTACCTCAAGGTAAGTGTGCAATAGGCACTAAATGGGTGTTTAGGAATAAAACTGATGAAAATGGTCAAATAATTAAGAACAAGGCCAGACTGGTTGTACAGGGGTTCTCTCAGGAAGAAGGTATTGATTATGATGAAACTTTTGCCCCTGTAGCCAGACTGGAAGCAATTAGATTGTTTTTAGCATATGCTGCCTTACACAAACTAAAAGTTTTTCAAATGGATGTCAAAAGTGCTTTCTTATATGGTAAAATAAAAGAGGAAGTGTATGTGTGTCAACCACCAGGTTTTGAGGACAATAAACATCCTGATTGGGTGTACAAGCTTGATAAAGCTCTTTATGGGCTGAAACAAGCACCTAGAGCCTGGTATGACACTTTATCCACTTTTCTCCTTCAAAATAATTTCACTAGAGGCTCCATAGATAAAACTTTGTTCATAAAGAAAGTAGGACAGCATAAGCTCCTTGTTCAAATTTATGTTGATGACATAATTTTTGCTTCATCTGATCCAAAGTTGTGTGCTGATTTTACTGAGTTAATGACAAAGAATTTTGAAATGAGTGCCATGGGGGAATTACAGTTTTTCTTGGGTCTTCAAATCAAACAAAGTCCTGATGGCATTTTCATTCACCAGTCCAAATATACAAAAGAGTTGTTAAAGAAATTTGATCTGCAAAACTGTAAAAATTGTTCTAACCCCATGAGCAGCACCCACAACTTGATGCAGATTTGAAAGGTAAATCAGTTGATGAAACACTTTATAGATGTATGATTGGTTCCTTGATGTATCTCACAGCATCTAGACCAGACATTATGTTTGCTACATGTGTTTGTGCTAGATTTCAGGCTGCACCTAAAGAATCTCATTTGATTGCTGTTAAAAGGATTTTTAGATATTTGCAGGGCACTCAATCACTGGGAATTTGGTATTCCACTGGGCATTCCTGCAAGCTGGTTGCTTTCTCTGATAGTGACTATGCAGGATGCAAACTTACCAGAAAATCAACTTCTGGTGGTTGTCAGTTTCTAGGAAACTGTTTGGTTTCTTGGCAGAGTAAGAAACAAACATCTGTGGCTACATCCACAGCTGAAGCCGAGTACATGCTGCTGCCAGCTGCACTTCACAAATTCTCTGGCTTCAGACTCAACTTTTGGATTATGGCATCAAAGAGTCTAAGACACCATTGTTAATGGATAGTGCCTCAGCTCTTTGTATTGTAAAGAATCCAGTTCAGCACTCTAGGACCAAACATATTGAAATCAGACATCATTTTATAAGGGATTGTTTTGAAAAAGGTCTGATTGATCCAAAGTTTGTTCCTAGTGCTGATGAACTTGCAGATATCTTTACTAAGCCTTTAGAGACTTCAACTTTTCAAAATTTAGTTCTAAGGCTTGGTATGCTGCAACTTGAATAAATTGGTTTTCACAATAATAAAATTCCATCCACCAGATAAAAATTTTCAAAAATACAAAAATTTTCCCCTTTGTCAAAACACAAAATTTTGTATCACCTTGCAACTCCTGATATTTTCAGTAAGTACTGATAAGTATCAGAAGTACTGATTCAAGGAAAGATCTGACCTTTACCAATATTATCAGTTAAATGTACTGATGGGTTTTGGGTGACAAAGTATTGAAGGTCAAAAATATTTCACAAATACTGATGAACAACTTTTGTCACAAGTTCTGATGACCAATTTTTCACAAAATCTGATGAGAAAATCTGATGTTTCACAAAGTCTGATGAGCAACTGATGAAAACAGCTGATGAACAACCAATGTCGACAACACCTGATGAGTAAACGTACTCTTCAGATGTTTCAACCACTGCTGTTTTCTCTCTGTAACATCTGAAGAACAAAATTCCATTATTTCAGTATTCTATTTAAACCAAACCCTCTTCAGTTGTTTCATTACCACTTCATCAGAACTTTCAATCTTTTTCAAAAACCTATCTTCCCTCTCAAGTCTCTGCTTCCATGGCGACAATGAACCTTAAACCTCGTCACAACTCCGTTGCATATCTCACAAAATCATCTTTCTGGTCAAAATTTGATGAAGCAGTTGATCTGATGAATGCATCCCAATTCCAAAAAGCTTTTCTTATCAATCCTACAATCTATGTTGAATCACTTCATCAATTCTGGACAAATGTTGAGCTTTTCAATGTCGGCACCGGTGTAATCTCCCTCCGCTCTACAGTGAATGGACACAATGTGCATGTCAGCCCAGCCGAACTGCGGGATGTTCTCAATCTAGATGATGCTAACTTGGTCAGTCAATTTCCAAAGAACCTCACTGATCTCTGTTTTACAAGTCACGAATACCAGGGTGACTTGAGTGACTCCACTCTTTACAAGAAACACTTTAATGATCCTGAACGTCTCATTTTCCACATGATCAACATTTTTCTAGCTCCAAAATCATCTTCATGGGACCAGATGTCCTCAAGGTGGTAGCAGGTACTTTACTCAATTCTGGAATCCCAAAAACTTAATTTTTCACAAATTTTATTTTCAGAATTAACTGAACATGCTGCTAAACCTGTTTCCACAAGATGGCTTCTTTATCCCCGTTTTTTATAATGGCCATCATTGAAAAACAATTAAAACAAACAGGCCTTGTTGGTTAGGGAATCTCTGCTCCAGCAGTACTGCTAGAGGTATATTCCAGACACAACACAAAGCTCACACTCAAAGAGGCTGCCCGAAAGCTAAAACCCAAGCATAGGGAACCCACAGTCTCCACATCCAAATCCAAATCCAAAGTCCCCACCAAGTCACATCCCAAAAAGCCCAAAAGGCTGCTCAGGGAAATGAGTCCCCTGAGTCTGCCCATGCCTCACCAAGGCATGACATGGCCACTGGCAGTAGTCAGCCAGTGGTACATCAGACTCCACCAGCCGAAACCGCCCAAGATTCCTCTCATCAGGAACTTGGTGCAACTCTTGAAGGGGTAGACACTCATCTAGAGCCTCTTTCATTTGAAAAGGTTTCTATTGAACAGCACCATTCTCCCGGGTGCACTCTGCTTCAAAGCCTACCACTACTGAAACCACTCAACAAAGCCCCACATTTGTTATTGAACAAATCCTGGATCAGATTAACACTCCAATCCCTACCCAGAAACCTATTACCACTGGGATTAACTCCAACATTGAGGGGGAGGATCAATGTGTTTCTGATAACCCACAGGATTTTGACTACAATATCAGATCTCCTAGTGTGGACAGAGAGATTCTGAATTCTGCCAGGGCTGCTACTTCATCACCTCCATCATTTGGAGTGATTGATAGTAGTAACATCTCTAAGACCCTGCCAGAGGCAACAACTGATGAAGGGTTTATCCCTGAGGTTGGAAGTCCCCAGTACCAAGAACAAGGGGCACCTGAAAATGTTGAGCCACACTCAACTCAGGTTAATCCTGATACTTTCAGGAGGTCAGATGATTTAGCCAAGGCTAATGATGACCACAGGACCTTATCTGATGTTCTAAAACAGAACATGCTTCTTGAGGCTGAGGTCTGCAGACTCAATGAGCTGCTCACCAAGATGTCCAAGGACAAAAGTCCATCTGCCCTTCCAAACCCACAGATGGCACCTTCAAGTCTTGAAGGTCCCCAAAACACTTCCTCCACTACTCCACAACAAGATAAACCTCCAGCCTCTGCTTCAGGCACTAATCCTTTGGGTTCAAGCCCCCCAGAGGCATTAGTTGCTGCTTTTATCACTGCCCTACCTCTCATCACTCCTTTGTTAAAGAATATAATTACCCAAGCTCTTGATGAGAGGCTTCCATCCCACACTCAACTTCAGAAAATGATTGATGATGCAGTTGATGCAAAACTTTCTAGCTTTCAAACCTTCTTCCCCTGCAGCCAAAAAGGGGGAGTTAGTGAAAGATTCAGCAGCTGAGAGAAAAAGATCAAGAAATGAGGAGGAGGAAGATGCTTCTGAAAAGTCTCCAGTTATACAAGTCACTTATAAGAGACAGAAGAAGACAAAGACTATTGATGTTGCTATTAATGTTGAGAAGGAGGATGCAACAGCTGAACCTGAAATGCAATCTGAAGATCAAGAGATTGAAACAGAGGATGATCAGGCAAAGGATGATCAAGATCATATGATTGGGGTGGAGAAGGCTGGTAATGATCAAGAACCTGAAGTATCTGAGGTACAAAAAGAACAAGTCAATCCTTCTACCCATTCAACTCAACTTATTGCTGATGATGCACCTCCCAAGAAAAGGAGAATGTTAAGAGTTCAAGAAGAAGAAGAAGATACTGATGAAGAAGACAGGCTTCCAATTTCTACTGTGCTGCAAACAAAAGTCCATAAGCCTGAGTCTTCAAAAGCTGGTTCAGAACAAATGGCTCAGAAAAGGATAGTCAAGTTGCCAGATAATTATGTACCAGAAAAGGGGTTGGTTTTTGGTCAACATCTCAAGATAACTCCAGAATCTCAGAGACTAGATATAAAGATTAAACTTGAAGAAGAAGAGAGTCAGAAGAAACATGATGAAAATATTCTAAGGTTAGTTGATAGAGAGTACCCTCAGACATCAACAATCATAGCAATGAAGAAAGAAGCACAAAGGTTGTATGCTCTGAGGTTTACCTATCAATATCGAAAAGAACAAATCAGGATGTGGCCTGATCCAAGGGTGATAGACAGAATTCACAGAAGAGATGTTCCAGCTGCATATGCAAAAAAATCAAAAAGGTAATCAGTGCTGATATAATGTTGGGATCTGTGCTTGATCCTTGGGAAATAATAGGAGATTTTAAAAGTGTTTACAACTCTGGATTGAAAGCTCCTAAGTTTTTAGAGAATAAAATGATCAAGAAAGGTTTAGTGTACAGAAAATTGGAAGGAGTGAAACAGAATGAGTTATCACTATTCTTAGAAGGAAAGCATCCAGATGAATTTGTATACAGAGAAATCACAAGGGTGGAACTCTATGATGGGACAACGGCCAGGTACTTATCTGAGTATTATGGGCCTGAGTCATTCTTTGAAGGAGAACCAGAAAGGCTTACACCTGAAGAGAAAATTATTCTGTTGGAAGCATATGTCAGGGAGTCTTTTAGACTCATTTATGATCAGTAGCTTCAATGAGAGGGGTAAATGCTCATAGTCCATTTCCCCAATGGAGTTCCCTCTCATCCTTTGCCATTCAGATTTTCAGAAGCTGCTGATTGCCAGGCCTGTACTTAGTTGGTCATTTTGAAGCTGATCTCAAAGAAAAAGACAAGATCTTTCAGCCTGGGAAACCAAAATAAGTGAGACAGTTAATAATTAAAGGTTTTGGCTGCATTGGTTCAGGGGGAGTTTGTTGGACCAAAAGAACCAATGAGCCTGATCAGAAAAACCTTTAAGTCTCACATACACATAACAACTGAAGAAGAACACATCAGCTGAAAGCCATGTTGAAGAATTACAAGGCCTGAAGTTATTCACAACAGCTGAAGTGTTAGTCTTCAGATGTCGTGATGTTTGTTTTGTCTTCAGTAGTTTACTTTCAATAGTTGTAAAAGTCTGATGAATAGTTTACTCATCAGATGTTGTAGTTTGCTTTCAGTAGTTTAGTTATTCAGACTTTGTAATAGGATGTCTTCAGTCTTTGTGAACATCCTCAGTAGTTTTGTTTATTTCAGTCGTTGTCTTTTGTCTGTTAGATGCCAACATCATGTGACATCATCAGATGTCACTGTTTCTATATAAGGACAGTTGACATATTGTAATCGTTAACGAAGTTAGCTCATTGAATGATTTTATTCCTTTTGCAGAATTCTCTTTCTATAACAACTTGCTCGTTACTGTTTTATTAGATTCAAAGTGTTCTTGCTAATTCTATGCTAATTCATCTCTGAATTCCGCTGCTATAATCTAATATTGATCAAATGAGAACAACTGATCCTACAATAGACCATTGATTAACATGTATTTCAGAAATTGATGTTGAATTGTTATGTCTTTGGAATTATGAATTGATCTCATGATTATGTTAAGTTACAGCTTAACCAATTCAGGATCAATTCACAATTTCATAAGTCGAGGGCCACACACAATTGGGCCTTAAACCCATGAACCATGAGAGCTTATCTAAGCCCATGGGCCACTTAGGCTAACCATGGTCCAATTGGATGTGAAGTTGGGCCAACCACATGTTTTATGGCCATGTAAGATGCCAAAGATAATGTTGGGCCAATCAAATCGAAATGGACCGAACAGTATTAATTAGGCTCAAGGGAATTTAGTTGGGCCGAAGAGATTAAGTTGGGCCGCGAGTCCTGTTGGGCCTGTTCTAATTATGTAGGCCGGTATCAACTAATCAATTGGGCCATAATGAAACTGAATTGGGCCGAATGGATGTGGACTGCCAAAGGTTTCTATGGTTATCAGCGAACCTTCACAAGATTCGGCAAAAGGAAATGGTTCGTGGAGGGTTAGCCGAATGTAGGTTCGTGATCCACTATTTGATAATAGGGTTCGGCCAATGAGATGACACCATAGGTTCGCTGGAACAAATGGTAGGCTGCAAGGTTCGCTCATATTATGATGGTTCGGCTAAGTGGTTTGCGAACCATGCAAGGTTCGTGGTCGGATGGTCCTAGCAAGGTTCGGCTGTCATGCAATGAACCATATAGGTTCGTGAAGGTTCGCCATAGACTAAGGGTTCGGTTCAAAGGACCTCGAAGGATCGGCATGATGATGGTTCGTCCACTGCATCACCCATGAAGGTTCATGGGGTTCCCTGAAGGTTCGGCTGAATGTCTGCGAACCATGAAGGCTCGTGATCACTCCCTTAGGGTTCGGCTGTGTGCTGAAGAAGGTTCGGCCCCTTAACCAGCCACGGACAACATATAAAAACCCTAATTTTCGTGACTCTTCATTCGATCATACCTCGTTTTTGGTCGGTGAAATCCACAGATCCTTTGTACTTTCGTGTAGAGAATGTTGAGAGCTACGCGTGGGTTCAAGAATCACCGAAATCCGTTGAGAAACGAGTGAGATACGAGCGTTTAAAGCTTGGATTTTTAGAGAGAGAAGGGTTGAACGAAAATTCTAGAGAGAGAGTGGGTTGTTGGTGAATTAAATGAAAGAAATGGCTATTTTCAAGGCTTTTATAGCCCGGGTGCTGTTCGGGTCCGTTTCGGTTGCTCGGTTCGCGTTTCCGAAACGTAATGCGTATTTTACGCGATTTAAAATAAAAGAATATTATTCTCATATTTTTGATGAGTTTCAAAATTGTAAAAAAATGTAAAATAATTATTTTAATTATTTTTGCACTTCGTGTGTTGACGGATCGTTAAACGACCGCAGTTACGTGTATACCCGCAATCGCGTACGTTTTTCGATCGTATAAAATGTTAAGGCGTTTAATCATAATTATAAGTTCAACATTCATATTATTATGGATCGTCACCCATAACTCTACTCAGTCTCGCTTACGTATTACGATTCTTGTTAAATTAATTGTCATAATATTCGTCTCAACACTACGCACTAACACTATCCCATTACACCAAACGCAGTATATGTATAGGGCATACCCCTGATTCCAGCTACCTGCCGTACCTGACGCCTACCCACCACTGTTTCGATATAATACGACACTGTTCTTGCCTAGCGAACTCGACCGTAAATAAATAATACATACTTGTTCCTAAATAATAAAGCTCCTAACACACAAGCACATAATGAACACATGAATCACGTTGACTGATTTGATATGAAAGCACGTTTGTTCTAACACTGTTTACAACTACCATGACTAAATGTAAAAATGTTACAACACTGTTCGTACATTGTATTTACACACAGTTAATAGTGAAAGTACACATACCGTACGGACTTGCCGGACGATCAGGTACTGGATGTCACATGCTAAATCTTTTATTTATTTAAAATTTTTAGTACATTATTTCATATATCATGTGATCTTAGATAATAAGGATTCTATCTTTGTTACCATATTATTATTATATCAAGGTGTATGCTTGTGTGTGCAAATGACATGTAAGACATGTAACACCCTGACCGATGGCGGAAACGTCGGGATGCCTCGAGGTATGTGTATATTGTTCACAAGCTCATGGGAATCTAATGTATCACCACATAACATTTAATTCAATTAAATTATTCACACAAAAATCATGTTCGTCATGATTCAAATACAATGATTACTCAAAAGATATAGCTAAATTAACTAAACCCTAATCTTCATTGATCCAGTTAATTTAGCTAAGTCTGAGATCCTATGTGAATAAGTCCAAAAGATTTAGAGCCACCCTAATCTACATACTTCTCCTCATTTCCTGAAACATGTAGAAAATCAAGTGTCACCTACAGGAGTAGTTGGTGAGTAATCATAAGTTTTACATTCTTCAAAAATGTTTATAAGAGTTTTAATGGATAACACGTGTGAACCTGTAATATAACACCAATCTGTATATCCACAACAAACACACAAAGTCAAATAATTCATGTATTAACAGTTAATCAACCAAACACATTCTATCAATCTCATCCAATCATATCAATTCAACAACCATCATTCATCACAATATTCACAATATAATATACCGCGGGGGACCTCATTAACTCAATCAACGGTGGAAACATTGCGAAGAACCGCAGTCAACTCAATCAGCGATATTCCTAATAATCATAAGTATCGTTATTGTGCACCGCGGAGGACCGATGTCAACTCAATAAACAGTGGAATCACCGCAGAGGACCGAAGTCAACTCAGTCAGCATCAATTCAATCGTCGCGAAGGGCCGAAGTCAACTCAATCAATAATGACTCACTCAAAGTATATCATCCCATATGCACAATACATCTCAATAATAATGTCTCAATAATAATCACAGTTCCACACATGTTGTATCAAAATCATATGAGTTTTGGTATACATGTTCCACCCCCGAGTTTAAAAATAAAATATTTAAAAGGGGGTTATGAGAACTCACAGTGATTTCTTATAATTCAATGATTTGTAGAACGCACGCTCGCTTAGGTGGAATCAATGGTGACTCGACAACCTATGTTTAATATTTTCATTCTCCTAAATATATGTGTTTTTATCATCATGTAATGTTTGTTGTGTTTAAATTTTAGTTTAACACGTGAATTTATTTACATGAGGTTATCTATGTTTAAAATGAAATTCGAATGTGTTACAATATTTATAGTCATCAGAATATTAGTTTTAAAACATATTAGTTTTAAATAAATAATGACGATCCTAAGTTGAAACGGAAAATTTACTAACATACACACATGTATGATATATGTTGAAAAAGTTGGTAACCTTACATATATTCATACATGCATGCATGTATAAATCCATGTTAATCTTTAGAACTTAAGTTTTAAGAACTTAGTAAAGTTTGGGTAAATGATAACAATGTTATTCTCATAAAAATCCAATTTATGTGACTTACAAGTGTGTGTATATATATATACTTGTGTGTTATAATTATGTTTGACTTGAATGATTTAAAAAGTTGTAGGAGGCTTACTGGACATGTCCCACACAAAAAAAATGGTTCTGGATTCTTGTGGGTTCTCGAAATTTAACCGTGGTTCTCGAAATTTAAGTGTGGTTCTAGAATAAATATTGGTTCTCAAGTTAATTGGGTTTGTTCTCGACTTAGAGGGGTTCTCGGTTTATTTAATTTGTTGAGAACGAAAAAGGATTAGCCGAGAACAAATGTGGTTCTCGAATTGGGCTTATGCTTTCTAGATAATATCATCTTCAACCTCAAACACCCAACCAGATTTCTAGTTCGTTGCAAGTTTCTACTAGTTTCAAAATTTACTTCTTTAAGATCTGAATCAGTTAAGAAAATAAGTATAAAGTTGGAGAAATACAATGGTTTCATTTTGGAGCAAAAACCGGAAGAAAAACATGTAGATCTACATGCAAAACGTGGATATGAGCTCGTTTTCTTTGTGGGTTCGTGTTCTACTCAAGTGGAGAGTCGTTTTGACACCAAAATCCCCCAAAAACGGTTGAGAAATGTAGAAGTTATGGTTAGGGTTTTTAGTGAGATGTTTTAGCCAAAGTGTAACCCGCGTGTGTTTGGGTTCTATCTCGTTTAAACGTTTACACGTTAATTATTTTATGTTGCTCGGCTTTCACGTAATTTATATTTTTAATACGAAGTGTTTTATAAAAGAATTTTATTTAAAATCGTTTAAGGTGTTTATTCCTAGTAAACGTTTTAAATTCCTTTTTATTATTTTAAGTGTCGTAAATATTATTTCGGTGATCTTATTGAAACGCGCTACTTACGTACGCATTTATAAAGATCGTCACCTTTATAAATAAAACATTTGTAACGTATTTCAACTTGATTTCCGATTCATAAAATATCGTTTCAGGATATTATTCCTAATAACTGTATTTGTGTGAATCATCACCCATGCTAACACACTATTAGGATAAGTTTCCTAAAATAACATTCGCGTTTTCAATTATATTCGTGTTCTTACCATCGCATACTTGTTTCCAATATTATTTTCATTCTTTTAATTAAATATGTTTATTAATTATTAATTTCCCAATCTTTAACCCCACTAAATCATATCACTGACACATCCATGATAGATCGAAATAAGTTTATGTATAGGGCATACGTAGGAGTCGGTCGCAACCTATCAAGCCGCCGTCCCACCACCATTTCGATAAACCATGAGCATGTGTCCTTGGCTATATTTAGTGACCAAACCATAACCTGTACCAATTCCGAACAAAACCACATCATATCATAAATATTCCACAGCAATAAACGTTGTGGTTCAGTCTAGTTGTATTTCAACTAACCTTCCCATGGTTTATTCTTAATAATCATGAGTTCTCATCAATGTACACCATATAACAATATCATAAATCAAATTCAATTTATCATAGATGTTCAATCAATACAAATGTTTATGTAAAGACAATAACTGCAAAAACAGTGATGTTACATGACATATCATGGATGAATCATGCTAACATAGTTTCATGATATCATAAAATCAATTGAATAACATAAGTGTAGATAACAATGAGACAACATGAGACAATTACAAGTGATTTCAAGAATGATAATCATGATGATATATCACCATGATGAAAATATCATTCATCACATATACTAACATTGTGTAATAAGCCAAGTTATTTTAACACTTTGTTAAAGACTATGAGAATACGAAACACTGAGAATAGATAACATTGAGACAATGACATTCTGAGAACACATATCATCAACTAATTACTATTGAGCCTGTATGCATTATATCACAATAATCATGTGTTTAGGAGTTCATATCCAGTTGTAAGTCCCTCACAAGTAAATACTTTACCATTCATTTAGTACAACTATACTGACGATAGCATAGTGCTACCATAGGTTTGACAAACCGCCGGTGAGTGAGGCCATCACGTTATTCATTTTTGTTACCATTGGCCGGTATCGTATGACCAGTAACAGGGCTGCATAATGTCAGACTTGGTAAATGACACATAATGATATTAATCTTCAGCATTGATTTTAATTATACTTGTCACACCCCGAGCCGGCGGAACAGATCGACTTTCCCGCCGGGCGGAAGGTTCCCAGGGCGCGATATCATGAGTGATAATCGTGATGATCATATTGTTTACATAGCATCAACATTGAGAATAACTAAAGCACAATTAACATTAAAACTAGGATTACAAGGTTAAATTACAATTGTCAAAATTTAGTAATTTATCTAAGTAAACCTATCAAAAGAATCAAAATGTTTACTATCTTGTAACTGTACAAGATATCAAAAATGATTCACAATGATCAACAAAAGATGTGCTTTCCAAAACTACTAGGTCCTCTAACTACGCATCCTAGCATGCAATCCTGAGCCTAAGCTTATTCCTGTACGCCACCTGAGAAAACATGTAAGAAAATGAAAGTCAACACAATGGTTGGTGAGTTCATATGGTTTTAGTATTTGAAAAATAGCTTTGCAAACCTTTTAGATAAAACCTTAACCTCACTAACATCACCTGTATCATCCAACTCGGTATGCTTATGTATAGGGCATACGAAAGTGTCGATCCTACAACCCGCCCAGACGCCATCCCACCACATACTAAGTCACATAGGACATTGCTGTTAATGATAATTAAGCATTTTACTTACCATTCAATTACATTCCCATCCCAGCTTTAAGACATTATGTTTAAGAGTTTAAAACGTGCACACAACAGTATTGACAAACCTCTTCGGTAACAACCTTAACCTCACTAACATCACATGTATCATCCAACTCGGTATGCTTATGTATAGGGCATACGAAAGGGTCGATCCTACAACCCGCCCAGATGCCGTCCCACCACATACTAAGTCACATAGGACATTAATGCTAATGATAATTAAGAGTCTTACCTACCATCCATTCCCATCATAGCTTTAGCATTCTGTTTAAGTTTACAACATGAGTGGACAATGAGGAATCACTGTATGGCAAGCACTGAGAGGCCAACAGTCTGTTCCTCAAAGTCCTGACTATGAAGAACACCCTTTTGGCAAGCACTGAGAGGCCAGTCGGTCCATCCTATAATAACCCTGGCTATAAAAAACCCCCGCTGGCAAGTACTGAGAGGCCAGTCGGTTCATTCTATAATAGCCGATAGCTTTAGCATAGAAGTTCATAGCATACAAGTTTATAGCATTCACATAGCATGTCATTCATGAATCTTATGCCCAGATACTAGCTTTGCATTAGCATAGTTTAGCATTTACGTATCATATGTACAGATACTAGCTTTGCATTAGCACAGTTTAGCCTTTACGTATCACGTGTACAGATACTAGCTTTGCATTAACATAGTTTAGCCTTTACGTTTCATGTACGAGAACTTGCCTGTTGTCTTAGCATTTCAATCACTTCGAGCATTCCAGCATATTAAACATATCAAGCATATGGCATATAGCATTAGCATGTAGCATTTAGCATATAGCATTAGCATATGCTATTAGCATTTAGCATTAGCATATATTATTAGCATGTAGTATTAGCCTTAGCATATGACATTAGCATGTGGCATTGGCATGTAGTCTTAGCGCATAACATTTGCATGTAATCTTAGCATATAGCATTAGCATGTAGCATTAGCATTTATCATATAGCATTAGCATATAGCATTTAGATTAAGTGTATTAAGCGTTAGCATTTATAATAAAGCCTTAGTTTTTTTAGCATTTAGAATAAGCGTAATAAGCATTAGTATTAGCAAAATGACTAAGTACAAAAGCATTTATGAATCCTTTAAACATTTTTTTAAAATGTATAACATGCTTCTCAGTCCTGAAGTAAAAATCAAAATACTTTGAAAAGGGACAAATGAACGCACCTGTGTTGCTAAGTATGAATTACCACAGATAATGCGTGCTCGTTAGTTGTAGCTTAAGTATCTTCAATACCTGAGTTGTTTTAAGAGATTCGAATTCTATAAGTAAGTATGGTAGACACAAACTAGGGTTTCGGTCTCGGTGTGCAACTAAGTGTCCTATGTTCACTAACGTGTTTTCTAGGATTCCATCTAACCAGTCTAAACTCGTTACCCATTAACAAATCCTTATCCTATAAGTAATCATTACGAGTCTTAAATTAACACATTTATATTCCATATTGTAAGTTAAATAATTTTATTAGAAATCGTTTAATTTAATTTAATAAGGTTTATAAATCAACTTCTTTTATTAAAAACATAATCAATTTAAGAAAAGTATCATTAAATATGATGGGCTTAGGTTAACCCCATTCGATTAACCTTGGGCCCATTGCTAATCCTCGATTGTTCCATGATTCTTAACTCGCTTCCTTGCATAACCCATTCTAGGCAATTCGAATGAGCATCTAATGTAGTTATGTATTCTCACGAATTGTCTAAGTCTTAAGTGTTAATAGTTAAATCAACACTTAGAGCATTAAACCATTGTGTTGGATTCTCAATGAATTTCTAAGTGTGTTGGATTTTCCATAATGTCAACACCCATGTTTAGATATAATTAGGATTTTAAGAAAACTCTCGTTTAATGACAAACCCTAATTCATATTTTATTTAAAAGGATTCATGCATCTTAAACCAGCCACATGCCATAATCCTCTTGTTGTTACAACTCGTTTACGCCTTAGATATTGTAAGTTGGCCTTATATTATGAAACCCTAATAAGTTCCCCATGTACACACACACCATGTGATCACCTTTCATGCATGCTTACATACTTCATGCATAAAACCATATGGTTCGAACCCGTGCTCATGACCATCTACACAAACCCAGGTTCGGCCGAAGGGGCTCACCCGAATCAGGTTTGGCCGAATGTAAGTTGGCCGAGCGAAGGAACCTTGGCCGAAAGAAGGTAGCCGATCGACTGAAGACATGGCCGACAGAATGCGAGCTGGCCGAATCGGATCTCCTTATGTCATAAACCATTCGGCCGAAAGAAGGACTCATGCGGCCCTTGGCCATTCGTCCCCTAATGTGGTTCGGTCGGGCAGTAGCTGTCCATGTCCTTCGGGTGGCCAGCCATTCGGCCTATCTGTGCCAAGCTCATTCGGCCGGTCAAGCTCCTCAAGAAGCAGCCATGGTTCTCAAGGAAATCAACCAGGCATCTGAGTGGCACTTGTTCCTACTTCATTTTAGTGTATTTGGTGTGATTTGCCTAAGGTTTTTGTGAGTTTTAGTCAGGTTTCAAGAGGGGTTGGAAATAGGGTTTAGAAAACCCTAAAACCGAAAAGAAAACTCGTCTTTACTTCGAATAAGCTGGTTAAAGGCTCAGATCGGTTGTACTTTTGTGTTCTACAAGTTGCGGTGGTCCTTTGGACACCAAGAACGTGATATTTCGTCGAGAAACGAGTGAGATCTAGGTGGTAGAAGTTTTGATTTTCTAGAGAGAGAAAGTTCCGGGTTTTTGGTTTTAGAGAGAGATAGAGTGAAGAGGTTAGATGAAGAAGATGATTAATTTGGGGTATTTATACCTCGGGTGCGTTCGGGTTCGTTTCGGTTGCTCGTTTTCACGTATAACGTCGGTTTCATTTCGTTTTCACGACAAATCGTTACGGTTTTAAAAGTAAAGTTAATAAATTTATTTTAGGTGCTAATTCCTAGTAAATTAACTAAATATCTTCTATTTATTTTAAATTTTTAGAAGTATTTAATTTAATGTTTAAATCGAATCGTATAGTTGTCGCGTGTATTCGTTCGAATCGTCACCCGTACGAATACGATGATAACTACACTTTTCAACATGGTTTTCTAATTATTGGACATCATTCAGAACGTTAAACTTCCAGATATATTTGTACAAATCGTCACCTATACGAATAATCCGTCCATTTAGCATTCTCGTAACGACATCTGTTGTGGTTTTGTTCTGTGAATCCTCACATACGTTTATACATAATAGCATCCCAACTAGAATTCATGTGTTAGTTTAGTGTTGTCTGATATGTTTCAGACTGCAGAACTGTGAGTTTGAATTAGAATACGGAAACAGTTGTATAATAGCTTTGTGTCAAGCATTACACGATTATAGCATACAATTAATGCACATAGTTTGTCTGAAGTACTGTACAAGTTACTGTTCCTGTTACGATTCTGGCACTGGTGTTACAGTCTCCCCTTGTTAAAGAAATTTCGTCCCGAAATTTAAAAGTTATTATCAGGTACGACTCTCTTAGTAACAAGTTGGGAAAACTTTGTTTGGTGTGATGTCCCTACGCTCCCCAAATGAACTCTGGGTCGCGTTTGGGATTTGCACTGAGTCTTATTAGTTTGAAACATGGTTTCGTTCAGTGTTTGACTTTACAATTCCTTAGTTTCACTGAGCCCTTTATGTTGACTTATTCATCATGAATCAGATGTATCTTGTTTTCGTCTCCCTGTGTCATTGCCTTCAGTACGAGTCCTCAAGTATTGCTTCAGAGTCTTGCTCGCCTTATTGTTCACAGTTGTCTTATTGCTATGATTTGCTTAATCTCTGCATAACTCTAACACCTTCTTGTTTAACACTAATTGAAGCTATGTGCATCAATTGTTACACAACCCCAGTGCTAGCTGTAATCTTCTAAGTATGTTGTATACCTTAACTAAGGAATCTTTCATTGTTTCTATCGTATAAAAGAATCTCTAGGTTTTCATGGAATACCTAGGTGGTTATACTAATAGGAACAAGAAAAATTTCTTATTCATACTAGTATCATGATAAAAGAAAGACTTATGTGTCAAAAGATATCACATACCAGTACCCGTCTCTGGGTCTTGAGGTGTTGCAAAGGCTCCAATCACGAATGCCCTCCCACGAGGTGCTTGGACTCCTTGTTGCACTCTCTTCAGACAGTCCTTGGAGAAGTGACCTAATTCTCCAAGGATACGGTTGAGCATCTCCAGAATCACCTCTTTCAGTTGGTTAGTCAGCTGACTACTCAATAGAGTCGCCAAGACAACGGTAGCAGGATCCAGATTTACAATCACGTTCGGGTCAACCGGTGGAGTGTGTGGAGGAGGAGGTGGCGGTGGTGAATCAGCTGGTGATGGCGTTGACGAGTGCGGAGCTGAACTCTGCGGCGGTGGTACAATAGAAGGAGGTCTTCTCGGCGGCGTTCTGATCATAAACAAAAGTACATTGGGTAGTGCAGTGATCGAATGCAGAAGACGCAATGCAAGCACAAATCCTATGTTCTCTATACGAGGGTCCGTAAGTTATAGTCTAGGCCAAACCGTTTAAGTAAATGACCTATTATTCTCTATAACCTAGAGGTCTGATACCAATCTGTCACACCCCGAGCCGGCGGGACGGATCGACTTTCCCGCCGGGTGGAAGGTTCCCAGGGCGCGATATCGTGAGAGATAATCGTGATGATCAGATTGTTTACATAGCATCAACATTGAGAATAGCTAAAGCACAATTAACATTTAAACTAGGATTACAAGGTTAAATTACAATTGTCAAAGTTTAGTAATTTAACTAAGTAAACCTATCAAAAGAATCATATGTTTACTATCTTGTAACTGTACAAGATATCAAAAATGATTCACAATGATCAACAAAAGATGTGCTTTCCAAAACTACTAGGTCCTCTAACTGAGCATCCTAGCATGCAATCCTGAGCCTAAGCTTATTCCTGTACGCCACCTGAGAAAACATGTAAGAAACCAAAGTCAAGAAAATGGTTGGTGAGTTCATATGGTTTTAGTATTTGAAAAATAGCTTTTCATCCCTTTTAGATAAAACCTTAACCTCACTAACATCACCTGTATCATCCAACTCGGTATGCTTATGTATAGGGCATACGAAAGATTCGAGCCTACAACCCGCCGAGACGCCATCCCACCTCATACTAAGTCACATAGGACATTGCTGTTAATGATAATTAAGCATTTTACCTACAATTCAATTATATTCCCATCCCAGCTTTAAGGCATTTTGTTTAAGAGTTTAAAACACGCACACAACAGCATTGACAAACCACTTCGGTAACAACCTTAACCTCACTAACATCATCTGTATCATCCAACTCGGTATGCTTATGTATAGGGCATACGAAAGGGTCGAGCCTACAACCCGCCCAGACGCTGTCCCACCACATACTAAGTCACATAGGACATTGATGCTAATGATAATTAAGCGTCTTACCTACCATCCATTCCCATCATAGATTTATCATTCTGTTTAAGTTTACAACATGAGTGGACAATGAGGAATCACTGTATGGCAAGCATTGAGAGGCCAACAGTCTGTTCCTCAATGTCTTGACTATGAAGAACACCCTTTTGGCAAGCACTGAGAGGCCAGTCGGTCCGTTCTACAATAATCATGTCTATAAAGAAACCCCACTGGCAAGCACTGAGAGGCCAGTCGGTCCATCCTATAATAACCCTGGCTATAAAGAACCCCCGCTGGCAAGCACTGAGAGGCCAGTCGGTCCATTCTATAATAGCCGATAGCTTTAGCATACAAGTTCATAGCATACAAGTTTGTAGCATTCACATAGCATGGCATTCACGAATCTTGTGCCCAGATACTAGCTTTGCATTAGCATAGTTTAGCATTTACGTATCATTTGTACAGATACTAGCTTTGCATTAGCACAGTTTAGCCTTTACGTATCATGTGTACAGATACTAGCTTTGCATTAACATAGTTTAGCCTTTACGTTTCATGTACGAGAACTAGCCTGTTGTCTTAGCATTTCAATCACTTCGAGCATTCCAGCATATTAAACATATCAAGCATATGGCATATAGCATTAGCATGTAGCATTTAGCGTATAGCATTAGCATATGCTATTAGCATTTAGCATTAGCATATATTATTAGCATGTAGTATTAGCCTTAGCATATGACATTAGCATGTGGCATTGGCATGTAGTCTTAGCGCATAACATTTGCATGTAATCTTAGCATATAGCATTAGCATGTAGCATTAGCATTTATCATATAGCATTAGCATATAGCATTTAGATTAAGTGTATTAAGCGTTAGCATTTATAATAAAGCCTTAGTTTTTTTAGCATTTAGAATAAGCGTAATAAGCATTAGTATTAGCAAAATGACTAAGTACAAAAGCATTTATGAATCCTTTAAACATTTGTTTAAAATGTATAACATGCATCTCAGTCCCCAAGTAAAAATCAAAATAGTTTGAAAAGGGACAAATGAACTCACCTGTGTTGCTAAGCATGAATTACCACAGATAATGCGCGCTCGTTAGTTGTAGCTTAAGTATCTTCAATACCTGAGTTGTTTTAAGAGATTCGAATTCTGTAAGTAAGTATGGTAGACACAAACTAGGGTTTCGGTATCGGTGTGCAACTAAGTGTCCTATGTTCACTAACGTTCTTTCTAGGATTCCATCTAACCAGTCTAAACTCATTACCCATTATCAAATCCTTATCCTATAAGTAATCATTACGAGTCTTAAATTAACACATGTATATTCCATATTTTAAGTTAAATAATTTTATTAGAAATCGTTTAATTTAATTTAATAAGGTTTATAAATCAATTTCTTTTATTAAAAACATAATCAATTTAAGAAAAGTATCATTAAATATGATGGGCTTAGGTTAACCCCATTGGATTAACCTTGGGCCCATTGCTAATCCTCGATTGTTCCATGATTCTTAACTCGCTTCCTTGCATAACCCATTCTAGATAATTCGAATGAAACACCTAATGTAGTTATGTATTCTCACGAATTGTCTAAGTGTTAAGTGTTAATAGTTAAATCAACACATAGAGCATTAAACCATTGTGTTGGATTCTCAATGAATTTCCGAGTGTGTTAGATTTTCCGTAATGTCAACACCCATGTTTAGATATAATTAGGATTTTAAGAAAACTCTCGTTTAATGACAAACCCTAATTCATATTTTATTTAAAAGGTTTCATGCATCTTAAACCACCCACATGCCATAATCCTTTTGTTGTTACAACTCTTTTACGCCTTAGATATTGTAAGTTGGCCTTATATTATGAAACCCTAATAAGTTCCCCGTGTACACATACATCATGTGATCACCTTTCATGCATGCTTACAAACTTCATGCATAAAACCATATGGTTCGAACCCGTGCTCATGACCATCTACACAAACCTAGGTTCGGCCGAAGGGGCTCACCCGAATCAGGTTTGGCCGAATGTAAGTTGGCCGAGCGAAGGAACCTTGGCCGAAAGTCGGTAACCGATCGACTGAAGACATGGCCGACAGAATGCAAGCTGGTCGAATGGGATCTCCTTATGTCATGAGCCATTCGGCCGAAAGAAGGACTCATGCGGCCCTTGGCCATTCGTCCCCCAATGTGGTTCGGTCGGGCAGTAGCTGTCCATGTCCTTCGGGTGGCCAGCCATTCGGCCTATCTGAGCCAAGCTCATTCAGCCGGTCGAGCTCCTCACGAAGCAGCCATGGTTCTCAAGGAAATCAACCAGGCATGTGAGTGGCACTTGTTCCTACTTCATTTTAAGTGTATTTGGTGTGATTTGCCTAAGTTTTTGGTGGGTTTTAGTCGGGTTTCAAGAGGGGTTCGAAATAGGGTTTTGAAAACCCTCAAACAGAAAGGAAAACTCGTCTTTACCTCGAATCAGCTGCTTAAAGGCTCAGATCGGTTGTACTTTTGTGTTCTACAAGTTGAGCTGGTCGTTTGGACACTAAGAACGCGAGATTCTGTGGAGATACGAGTGAGATCTAGGTGGTAGAAGTTTGGATTTTTTAGAGAGAGAAAGTTCCGGGTTTTTGGTTTTAGAGA
The DNA here is from genome assembly GCA_009363875.1 of Mikania micrantha. Classification (NCBI taxonomy): domain Eukaryota; kingdom Viridiplantae; phylum Streptophyta; class Magnoliopsida; order Asterales; family Asteraceae; genus Mikania; species Mikania micrantha. The sequence goes on from CM018685.1 coordinate 21,612,148, forward strand.
GAGAGAGGGTGAAGAGGTTAGATGAAGAAGATGATTCATTTGGGGTATTTATACCTCGGGTGCGTTTGGGTTCGTTTCGGTTGCTTGTTTTCGCGACAAATCGTTAGGGTTTTAAAAGTAAAGTTTATAAATTTATTTTAGGTGGTAATTCCTAGTAAATTAACTAAATATCTTCCATTTATTTTAAATTTTTAGAAAAATTTAATTTACTCTTTAAATCGAATCTTATAATTGTCGCGTGTATTCATTCGAATCATCACCCGTACGAATATGAGGATAACTACACTTTTCAACATGGTTTTCTAATTATTGGACATCGTTCAGAACGTTAAACGTCCAGATATATTCGTACAGATCGTCACCTATACGAATAATCCGTCCATTTAGCATTCTCGTAACGACATCCGTTGTGGTTTTGTTCTATGAATCCTCACATACGTTTATACATAATAGCATCCCAACAAGCATTCATGTGTTAGTTCAGTGTTGTCTGATATGTTTCAGACTGTTGAACTGTGAGTTTGAATCAGAATACAGAAACGTTGCATAATAGCTTTGTGTTAAGCATTACACGATAATAAGCATTCAATTAATACACATAGTTTATGTATGAAGTACTGTACAAGTTACTGTTCCGGTTACGATTCCGGCACTGGTGTTACAATACCCTTTGATTCTATTAACTGGTAGACTGAGGAGTTTATTTTCTCTCGTGTCATATTACTAGTAACAGTTTCGTTGAAGACACTGAGTGTATGAGAACACAAATGGGATATAGGTAAATTGGAGGCATTGTGGTCTGATTACGTGAGGACTGCAATGCGTCCCATTTATGCTCTATACATTCAAGATATGAACAATACGAAAGAGTTAACTGTTACTTCTATTATTATAAGTGCATTACAGTTAACCCTTCAACTAAGAGAATAATAATAAGGATAAGATTTAAGAAATCTACTTTTCCTTAAAACATTAAGGGATTACCATAACTTAGGTCATGGTAACTTATTCCCTTCAATCTCTTTTATTCTACACATATAACACTGTGGGTGATGGACATATCTTATGGGTTAAATATCAAACGGGACCCACACATCGGAGTTGGAAATGGGTATTCATAGTTACATTACAAGTGGTGTTGTATTCAGTCAAGTATGTGGTGGGTTGGAGGCTTCACTCGTGCTACGTATGCACTATATATAAGTATGTTTGATATGGATGATATATTATTTGTAAGAGTAAATATGAAGAGGACATTGTGAGAGACAAGATAAGACTGTAACAATAAACCTTGTGTGTGACACTATGACTTGTGAATGACAAATCACAATAGTTTTCAAATACTAAACTTATGAACTCACCAACCTAGTGTTGAATATTAAATGTATGTTTTCTGAAGTGATGAACAGGTCTAGTCACCAGACCACAGGGCTTAAGCTAGAGGTCTTTAGAGAAGACCTATCTTACTTTTGTATGACAACCAGTACCTGATCGTCCGGCAAGTCTGTACGGTACGTGTACTTTCACTATTTACTATGTGTAAATACAATGTGTAAACAGTTGTGTGATAGCAGAACTCAAAAAACAAAAAACAGTTGTATGCTATTAAATGAAAAATTAAATGCAATAAATACAACAACTCACGACAAGCAACAGTTGTACGTGTTTAAGTGAAAACTTAAATACCGTAAATACAACAACTCATGAGAAACAACAATGTGCAAACAAATGACAAAAACATATCGGTTGCGATCTGAATATCTACAGATGACAGGAATCAGATGGCCGACAACTCAGTGAGAAACAATGTGAATTTAACAAGAACAATGTGAAAATAGGTAAGTCAGTTGAGTCCGTCAGTGAGGAAACACAATTCAAAACATAAGTTCAGTATCGTTTTGGAATAACAAACTGACAGTGTGTTTGCGTGGGTGACGATTCACACAAACATATCTGTGAGTTTAATGTTCTGTAATGATGACCGAAAAGTAGAAAACAAGAATTAGAAAGTGAAACCGTCGTCGGATTCGTTCGGGTAACGATTCGAACGAATACGCGCGATGGCGGAACGATCTGACGAAACGAAACGACGAAACGATCATATAATACTAAAATAAAATAGTTAGAAAGATTTACTAGGAATAACCACCTTAAAAACCTAAAGAATAAATCTCTTTTAATTAAATTTGTAAACTACGGCGTAACGTTCCGGAAACGTAACGAAAACTAAAACCGAGCAGCTGAAACGAACCCGAACTCACCTGGGGTATAAATACCCTAAATGAGGCCAACTACCTCATTTATTCCATCCTCTCTCTCTCTAAAACCAAAACCCGGATCTCTCTCTCTGGAAATTTTGAACTTCAAATCACAAGATCTCCTTCAATACTTGATGAAATCTTGCAAACTTGGTGCCAAATCGAACCTATAATCATCCTCTACACGAAAGTACAGCCGATAAGGAGCAAAAACCAACTAAAACCGAGGTATTTGAGCTACAAAATCACGAAAACTAGGGTTTTGTAACCCTTGTTCGAACACCCTTCTAAAACCGGTTCAAGCCACTTCAAAACCTTAGGTGAAACACAATAAAACACCTTAGGAACTTGGGAAAAACACCTATGTTGAGATTGGGAATCGAGGATGGGGAGATGGGACTCGGTCTCGACTGGCCGAATGACACCATCCAGGCCCACCGAAGGAACCAAGGCCAAATGAGCCGTGGTCGAATGACTCCAGGGCGACCGAACTAGGCAGCGACCAAAGGGAGCCCCATTCGCCTGAGCTGACTGGCCGACTGAAGAACCATGGCCGAATGACTTACAGACCGACTGGTCTCCTTCGGCAACCCTCTCATTCGGTCGAACACCTCCCTTGCTTCGGCCAATGCTCCATGCGGCCATCCTTATTCGGCTCAGCCCACCCACATTCGGCCTAAACCTATTCATTCGGCCATTACCAGTCGGTTGAGGATAGAGCTATTAGGCCATGCAAGCCATTCACACACATCAATTCACATTCGGTCTAACACCCCATTAACCCGCTTAGTGTCCTCATTTGGCCCATGTTTACTGGTTCGGCCCACTTAATCCAGTATGTAAACAAACACTTAAAAAAATTTCATTCGTAACATGCATGGGATATTGGATGATGGATATTTTTACTACAAAGGTGGTGGGGATTTTAGTTAAACAAAACATACAAGATCTAAAGCCCTAAGTTACTACAAAGTTTATGACATGATTATTTATCAACTAAGTAACAACTAAATTTTGTTTTATAATGTGTTAAAGAGTTAAGTTGCAATTGGTTATTCACATTAACACAATACAAATAATGATAATTCTTTCAAGTGAACCACAATCGGAGTTTAAAACAACTAAAGTTTCTAAGTGTTATACTTAAAAATTATTGTGAGTTCCAAATATCATGACATACTATGGTTTTAGGTCAAGTTAAATATAAAACAAATAACAAGATGTACTACGCTTAATCTAATTTGTTAAGAGTTAGTAGAAGCTATTACAAGCGAATGAGGACTAAGCGACAACAAGGACCTACAAGTGTTAGCCAACTTTAGGGCTAACACACACACACACATACCTAATCCAAACTTATACTTATAAGTTACAAACATCGTGAAATCAATGCAGGATCGTGAAAACTACATCAAGAACAACAAAGAGCGCGTACATTTCTTGTTTATACTTAGTCAAGTTCATACGCCCCTTTTCTAATCTTAATTGATTTCTAATTTCGGGGTTCAGAAACATGCAAATTCTTCTAATTATTTAAAAGTTTTAATACAACATGTGACAATCCGACTTTTCGAGTTAACCTTGTTAACCTTCGTAGGCCCAACAAAGACAATGAAGGCCCAATAAGACCAATGAAGGCCCAACAAGCCCAACAAGGCCAATGAAGGCCCAGTAAAGCCAAAGAAGATCCAGTGAGGTCAAGGAAGACCCAACAAGACAAATCAGGCCCAATGAAGTCTATGAAGGCCCAACAAAGTCCAGTAGGCCCAATAAGATTAGTTTAGGCTCAAGGAAAAACAAGGAAGGCCCATTAAGACCCAAGTAGGCCAAACAAGGCCAAAGTAGGCCCAAGGTAGGCCCAACAAGGCTAAGATAGGCCCAATGAATTCAGGATAGGCCCAATTGTATTTGAGAAGCCCAATTGGGTTAATTAAGCCCAACGATGTTCTAAGAAGTCCGATTTGTGACAATTCGGGATTTTCGGTTCAATTTTGTAAACCGAATTATTATATAATTGAGAGAAATCAAGACTAAGGGATTAGAAATTGTTGAAATCAGTCTCAATATATCTTAATTACAAAGTTTAGATTTATAATTGAGTTGAAAGCTCAATTTTGACTTTAGAAGTCAAAATACGATTGGGATAATCAAAATTAATTCGAAATTTTCATGTAACGGTTGGAATTTATTAAATTAAACCTCCCAATTAAGTGTACTGATGATTATTATCATCAATCATGCATTTTAAGTCCCTACAACTTCGAATTAATCATGGATTGAAGACTAAAGGTTGTAACCGTAGCAATTATGGCTCAAATTAGATAAATTCGATTAGGACATTCACAATTGAACGCTCCTACACTTCAATCGGTATTCTCAGAGTATCCAGCATACACCACTTCGATCGCAGAAGCATCGGATTGAGGAATTGAATTGAGGTCGGCCGAAGAAGCAACCTAAAGTCGAGATTCAGCAATTCGATATCAAATCAAGTAAGAAATCATTCATACACCTTCTAAAACAACCGACTAAGATAATCCCTATGTTAATTCGGGGTTCCAATATCGAATTGATCATGAACGACAATTAGGGTTCTAAGTAGAAACGGTTTTGGGGATTTTTATACAATCATGTTTAAGAATCAAATTAAACTATGTAGGTAATTTCATAGAGGGCCGACTAAGGTTAATCCCATACCAATTGTAAATAATAGAACCGAATTGATAGACTTCGATTCTAGGGTTCATGATGCAAAGAGGTTTTGGGGGTTTCGGGTCAAATAAGTTTGATAATCAAATTAATTTACATGGTAAGTTTCAGAAGACTTCGATTATGCTAGTTGGCATGTTAATTTCAGTTTAGAATGACGAATTGTTAATGATCAAGATCTAGGGCTTTTATGTCAAACGGTTTTAGGGATTTTGGGTTAATAGGGCTTGATATTAAAATTAAATCTATCAGAAGGTTTCGAAATATCATTTTTAATGAAAACCATATGAATTAGGATTCTGTTGATCATCAATTCGACTGAATTGATGCGGGATTTAGAGAACTCGAGTTCGAACAAGATTCACACTCGATTAATTGGTTGTAATGAATAATTGTTCAATTAAAAGCATCCTTAGGGTCGGTTGGATGCTAGGAACAGAAACCCTAAGGTTGTGGACTCGATCGGGTTCGAATTGAGGACCATTTGAGAAGTTTTTGCTTCGGCTAGGAATAACAAAGGGGAACCGGCCCATGTAGGTTTAAAACAAATTAATTTCGAATGATAGATGCGATACCCTAGCGGGCGAGATGGTTAGATGCGTGTGTGTTGGAGTTGGGGGTTGCGGGTTCGAGTCCGGGCCAACCAAATTTTTGGGTTTTAATACTAATTTAGTATTTTGACCATATTTTATTCGTTCTAACTCCGTTTTAATCCGTTCAAGTTGCGTTGGAACCGTAACGAGAATACGAACGTATTAGAATAATAAAATTTATATTTTAGTCCGAAAACGAAATCGCGTATAATTACGTTTATTTAAATAAAATCGTATAGGATTTTATTTAAACGATTTCAAAAGCACGCGTACTTACATATGCACTTTCTTAACACTTTAACATACGTGTGTTGACACGTATGTGATTCCAAGCACAAAACGACATTCCGAATAACAATATGTTATTGTTAAACCACAGATTCTTCGTAGAGGATTTCTACGCAAGTTCACACGTATTTGATCATTCTGCAATTATCAAAGGTGCGTACATGGCCCCTTTCTTATTTTAAACTGTTTTGGGGGAGAAAACATGTGCAACAAACTGTTTTTTTTAGATACATATCACTTGCATGAGTTAGCTGTTTACATTATGTGAAAACATATCAACTTGAAAGTCCTTACACACCTCGAACCGTTTAGTTTGCTGTAATGCAAAGCGTGGTAGTTGGAAATAGATCTATTAGGTTTGACAAACCTCACCTGGTAGATGGGATCTACGCAGGTGTTTGACTGACCAAACACAATTTTACTATTGTTGTGATAGACAATAGTGGCAAGGCGAAAACATGCTATAGCATGGCAATCCGTCAGCTTCGGTGTCGAACACTTATGTAAATAGTTTATATGACTAGCTATCATGACTGTGCATGTGTGATTATGTTATCTACAATCTTGTTATTCAAACTGCTGTTTTGAACATTGTGAATGCTTAAAACCTTTGTTATGCACCAACCTTTGTGTTGACTTGATTTACATGTTTTATCAGGACGCTAATGCGCGCAGTAAAGACTGGCATGGACTAGGAGATAGAGTCGCATGCATTTTAAACATTCTAGATATTTGGATTTGAACATTTGAAACTTGTATTGTATTTACAACTGTTATTGGTTTTATAACGCTTCCGCAACTTTTGAAAACTCTGATGTTATGTTTTAAAGACCAAAGTATGTTTTGAAATTCATATAGAGGTCTTCGCTATGTCTAATGATCTGAGATCCTGGTTTGTCACATTCCCAAACGGTATGATTCCGTTAGTTGAAAATTGGGGGTGTGACACAACATATTGATCACACCATGATTTAGATTATATTGTTTATTCTTTATTATCGCTTAACATTGTATGTATGCTTGTGTGATCATAACATAATTGGGATATCAAGGATGAATCAGGACAACATAGTTTCATGATTACATCAACACAATAACATATAACCAATTATAGGATTAAATCTTATAACACTTGATTAGTATTACAAGGATGAGAAATGAGATGTCTTGGAGACAAATACTAGAGATCACAAGAATGATCTTCATGATAACATGATTTCATGATGATATCATTCGCCACATTACTAACATAGTGTAATAAGATGAACTCTTATAACACGTTGTTAAGGTCATTGAGAACACATAGCTTTGAGAGCTAAGGACACTGAGATAACATTGGAAACCAATACCTGTGATATCAAGAATGATCGTATCACAACCTAAGGGATGAGGTAATTCTCCACATATGCTATTACCGAGTGATAAGACAAGATCCTAAAACACGATGTTGAAGACTATCATTTTGTGTTAATTACATTGAGATCACATCCTTGGGATAGGATGACACTAATTCTAATCACTGAGCATGAGGCATTAGGTTGAGCTTATTTTATAACATTAATGTTTAGATCATTTATGATAATCCTTATATTAGTAGGGTTATATTTCAATCTTAATTGAAATGGTGCGACTATATTTATTTGGGATCATACCGGGCACTGTATGTGTCAACATTCACATTAATAACAATCAAAAAGGCTTGGGATCATATTCATATTTTATAGATACCATGGAGAGGGTATCTTACACTCCGGACTGGTCAGAAATGACAGTCACAGAGACTCTAAGTCTCACTCTTATAGATACCATGGAAGGGGTATCTTACACACCGGACTGGTCAGGAATGACATTAACAGAGACTCTTAGTCTCCCTCTTATAGATACCATGGAGAGGGTAACTTACACTTTGGACTGGTCAGTAATGACAGTTACTAGGACTATTTAGTCCTGCCCGAGATATCATGGAGAGGATATCTTACATTCCGGGCTAATCAGTAATGATTAGCTAACAGAGACTATTAAGTCTCTATCCCATAGGTATCGTTGGGGGATACCTACAGGCCGGGTATTCCGTAAGGAATGGCTAACAGAGATAATTATGTCTCTAATCTAAATATTGGGGTTGAACTACAAATGAGGTGAACACATGTGAGATAGAGATGGGTATCCATAGTTGTATTGCAAGTGGTGTTGAATTCTGTTAAGCATGTGGTGGGATGGCGTCTGGGTGGGTTGTAGGCTCGACCATTTCGTATGCCCTATATATAAGCATGCTTGATTAGGTGAAATACTATTTGTATATATAACTATGGAGAGGACATTGGGTGAGATGAATGAGACATGAATACATATGGGTTGAATTACAAATGAGGTGAACACATGTGAGATAGAGATGGATATCCATAGTTGTATTGCAAGTGGTGTTGAATTCAGTTAAGCATGTGGTGGGATGGCATCTGGGCGGGCTGTAGGCTCGACCCTTTCGTATGCCCTATATATAAGCATGCTTGATTGGAGTGAACACTAATTGTAAGTATAACTATGGAGAGGCCATTGGGTGAGATAAATGAATCAAACACTAATGAGACTTGTGTATGACAGTGTGACTGTGAATGTTAACATAGCAAAGTTTTCAATTACTAAACATATGAACTCACCAACCTAGTGTTGACTTTGTTTAAATGCATGTTTTCTTAGGTGACGAACATGTTTAGTCACCAGCATTTAGGGGTTTAGCTAGAGGACGTTTAGAAGACCTAGCTTCTTTTTGTATTGCGCATATTTTGAATAATAAAATAGTGAATCATCTTTTGTAGATCTTGTACAGTTACAAGATAGAAAACTCAATGATTCTTTTGGATAGATTTACTTAGTTAAATTATGTACATAACATTGTAATTTAACTTTGTAATTCTATATCATTGACATGTTAGCATTTCTCATTTATATATCATATGCCATGTAAACAATCTGATCACTGTGATTACCAAACGATATGGCGCCCCGGAAACCTTCCGCGCGACAGGAAAGTCGAGCCAGCCCGCCGGCTCGAGGTGTGACTGTCACACCCCGAGCCGGCGGGCTGGATCAACTTTCCGGTCGGGCAGAAGGTTCCCGGGGCGCGATATCGTGAGTGATAATCAGAATGATCAGATTGTTTACATTGCACATGATATATAAATAAAAACCTGCTAAATTAAAATAGATTTACAAAGTTAAATTACATCAGTTAAGTTTATAATTTAACAATGTAATCTACTATCACATCATAAATCTTCTATCTTTTATCTGCACAAGATATACAAAATAAATCTGTATAATGATGCTTCAAAATATGCAGGTCCAAAAAGCTAGGTCCTCTATCTGGTAACCTAGTCCAAAAAGAAATAACTCTTCAGTTGACCTGTTCGTTACCTGAGAAGTCATGCAAAAATAAAGTCAACACATGGTTGGTGAGTTCATATAATTGTATAAAACGATTTTGAATAACCCGAATGACAACCTTAACCTCACCATTACCCACCTATACCATCCAGTTCAGTATGCTTATATATAGGGCATATGTAGGATCGAACATTACCGCCCGCCCAGCCACCGTCCCACCACATACTAAACCACATGATATTTTGTTCCAAGTATTAATTAAGCATTTCATTCCACTACTTTGATTCCATAACATATGATTCATAGCATTTGATTACCATGAAAATGTTTACCTTGATCCCCCGAAGTGACAACCTTAACCTCATCAACAACACCTATGCTATCCAATCAAGTATGCTTATTTATAGGGCATATGTAGGGTCGAGCTTACCGCCCACCCAGCCACCGTCCCACCACATACTGGACTGCTTAGCATATTTTTGTTAATGATAATTAAGCGTTTCACTCCATTCACCTTCAATTTAGATTCTGATTTCCAGAAATAGATTTACCTTTGATCTCTTGAGTTCACCATGTATTCATGAATTCCCAAAAGCAATTGTAGAAATATAACATTAAATGTTTAATTAAACTAATAACTAAGCATTTAAATACAACCAAGACACGATGATTGGGCCTTATTTGACTCAATCAGTTAGACTTAGTTATGGGTGGTTGTCCAAGTTGTACCCTCTCACACGTGGCCCATATCACGCATGACTCACAAGGAGTCTAGCTGTGTGTGCCGGGACTTTACTGATGCCCATATCAGCTTGACCCATTGGTCTACTATACATGCTGGGACTTTAAGGATATCCTTTGATTCTTGACCTTCATTGATTCTCTTGATTTTGATTTTGATTAAGAGTTTCCTTTATTGCCCATATAGCTTGACTACAAGAGTCTACTATTTATGCCGGGACTTTTCGTGTGTTACACGTGGTCTTCATTTTCTGTGCAACTGACATCCACCTTAGTTAAGCAAATAATGACTTCATTAGATTTTAATGATTTCATTATTTCAATGATTCACACACCGTTATGATTACCATGATTCACTTGATTCTTTTGATTTTGATCTTTAGAATTTCCATGATTTCTCAATAACTATAGACTTTTGATTAGGATCCTTAGATTTACTGATCCACACAATTGATTAGATTCCATTGTATTTGATCTTTAACTATAGTTCTTTTGATTCCACTTTGAATTTAGATTCTTGAATTTGAGCTTCATGGGCTAAGGGTTTGTTTAGAGTTTTAGAATTAAGGTATTACTCATAGGAGTAATTAATTAACTTGTAAGTTAGTTCTGCAAAACAATTACCTAGACAGGAGTCTAGGAGTATCAACAAGCATATATAATTAACAATTCATAATAAGCAAAAGCATTTACATAAAACAATTTAAATAAAAACAGTTTACGCATGCTTCTCAGCCCCGCGTTTGAAAACAAAAATGTTTAGAAAAGGGGCAATGAACTCACCTGTGTTGCTGTGCAAATGATCTATCACAAAATGCGCGCTCGTTGTTGTAGCTTAGGTTTCTTCAGTTCTTGAGTTGTTTTAAAAGAATTCGAATACGATAAGTATACGTATTAGTCGTCGAACCTATGGTTTGGTTTCGGTGTGCAATTAAGTGTCCTAAATCTCTTATGTGATTCTAAGGTTTAATCTAACTATTCTAACTTAGATTCCCATTTGTACCCACATCCCAACAGTTAACTATAACAAAGTCTAAATTAACATGTTTTTAATTAATTTCATTTTAATTAAACATAAATTTAGAAAATCATTTAATTTAATTTAACAAAGTTTGTAAACCATTTTCTTTTATTAGCACATTATTATCTTTATTTAAAATAACATTTACATATGATGGGCTTTATTAAACCCGTTGGGCCCACTTAGACCCATTGATGGTCTTTGATTTCCCATTTATAACAAGGCTTTTGTTTTGATCCACATAAGCTCCTAAGCATTTTCCCAAGTGTTAACGGATTTAGAGCCCTTATTATGAAAATAAGAAAATCCATGATCACTTAATCACCTTTTTATCATTATAATGGCCTTAATAGGCTTCCCATGCTCATACTCAATTTCCCCACGCATGGTATGTTTTATCCATCAACTTTATGGAAATATATTGTATCAACTCCAAGTTAATAAAACCCTACCAATCCCAAGTCAAACGACCTAACAATTCAATCGTAGTCCTAAACATGCTGAGAAGGAAATTGGTTCGCTGCCCATAGGGTTTCACATACATGGTTCGGCTATTTTTCAAGGAAGGGTCCTAGGTTCGCTGCTGTCCTAGGGCTGAAATGGTCGTAGGTTCGGCTCATCCTAGTGTCGGCTGTATGAGGTTCGCCCATTCCCTTCCAAAGGTTTGCACCACCCTAGGTTCGTCTCTCTTGAGTTCAGCAGGTTCGTGACCAAGAAGGTCCGGCTGTCATGAGGTTCGTGGCTCACGGTTTGTTTATATTCCGGTTCGGTGACCACTAGGGTTCGGCTGTGGGAAGGCTCGGCTAACAAAGGTAAGGTTCGGCTGACATAGCTTCGCATGGCCATGGTTCGGCCATGCAGGTTCGTCTTCCCCAAGGGTTCGGCAGCTTTGAGAGGTTCGGCCCGATTGGTTCGCCGAGAAGGAGGGTTCGTGGTTCCTAGGGTTTGTCCAGCAGAGGTTCGCTCGAAGGTTTGGGTGTTGTAGGGCTTGTGGCATGCATGGGTTCGTGAGTGGAGACTGGTTCGGCCGAAGGGTAGGTTCGTAGCCCTGATGGTTCGGCGACCTGCACTCATGAATACCACTATTCATCATCTTCTTCATCCTCCTTACCTGTTATAACCCATTCCTAGAACTACCTAGACGTTAACAATGATTTATCTCAAGAGTTCTCAGTGTTTATAACCGATTAAAAACTACAAGAACTATATGGATCGTGAAACACACACCACAACGAAATAAAATGGAGTTTTACCTCAATTTCGACGGATGAAAGATGGAATACCTTGTACTTCCGTGATCTACTTGTTGAGATGGTCGTTTTGACACCAAGAATGCTTTAATCCGATGAGAAATCGCCATGAAATTTTAGAGAGAAGGGGGAGGATAAATTTCTAGAAAGAGAGAGGGTGAAGAACGAAAATGAGAAGGAAAGGTAGGTTGATGGTGGTGGTTGTGACCATAAATGACCCATTAAATGCTTTCAATTACCCAGTTAAGTTCGGTCTCGCTCGGTTTCGCAGTAACATGTCGGTCCATCTTAGTCTTCGTAATGAAACGACTCGGTTTATAAAATGGGATTTATAAAATTATCTTAAGTGGTTATTCCTAGTAAATTAACTAGATATCTTTCGTTTATTTTAAAATTTCCGAAATATTAAATTTACTGTTTAAAATCGTATCGTACGGTCGTCGCGCGTATTCGTTTGAATCGTCACCCGTACGAACACGAAGACAACTATACTTTTCAATATTGTTTTCTAATTATCGGATATCATTCAAAACGTTAAACTTTCAGATTTATTTTTACAGATCGTTACCTTTACGAATAATCCGTCGAGTTAACATTCACGTAACGACATCCATGTTGTTTTGTTCAGTAAAGCCTCACAGACGTTTGTACATAATAAAATCCTAAAAAATAATCACATGATGGTTCTGTGTTGCCAGGTAATTATCTGACTGATGAACCATATTTCCTGAGTTTTGTTTCTCTGAAATGATTCAGAATTAGTTGTTTGATTACACAAACTGAAAATGATATATGATACAATTGTGATATACACTGAATTACGTAGAGTTTATACCTGATTATTGTTCATAGTACTGTTGAGATCACTGTTCCGGTACGGTTCCGGCACAGAAGTGACATTTTGTGTTGTGCATATTTTTGAATGACATAACTTTGAATCATCTTGTGTAAATCTTGTGCAGATACAAGATAGAAAGTCAATGATTCTTTTTGGGTAGATTTGCTTAGTTTAAGCTATGTACAGGAATTGTGTAATTTATCTTTGTAATTCTATATCAATGTCATGTTAGCATTTCACATTATATATCAAGTGCCATGTAAACAGTCTAATCATTTCGATTATCACACGATATCGCGCCCTAAGAACCTTCCGCCCAACGGGAAAGTCGATCCAGCCCGCTGACTCGGGGTGTGACACACATTGACTGATGTAATTATTGTCGTAGGGGCACTGAAGAGAGAGGTTGAGGCAACCAAAGTAGGAATATCCAAGAAGCCGGACAGACACCCGCCTAAGAAACAAAAAGTGGTCAAGAACTATGCTGCGACCACTCATGCTCAACAAACAACACATCCTCAATGCACTAAGTGTCAGTATCACCACCAACCAGATACTCAGTGCACACAATGCACTAGTTGTGGAAGATTTGGTCATTGGGCTAATCAATGAAAAAGCACAGGGGCCCAGAATGTAACATTTGTACATTTAGTCATGGTAGTCGTAAACAGTGTTAGAACAGTGGGTGTCAATGTTCAGTTAATCAATGTGATTCATGTGTTCATAATGTGTGCTTGTGTTTTATAGGATATTATTTATTTAGGAACAAGTATGTATTAATATTTACAGTCGATTACACTAGGCAAGAACAGTATTGTGTTATATCGAAACAGTGGTGGGCAGCGAGAGTGAGCCCTATATATATACTGCGTTCGGTGTAACAGGATAGTGTTAGTGCGTAGTGTTAAGACGAATATTATGACAATTAATCAAACAAAATCGTAATGCGTAAGCGAGACTGAGTATAGTTATGGGTGACGATCCATAATGATACGAATGTTGAACTTATAATTACGAGTGAACGGCTTTAACTATTTTTTTTATACGATCGGAAAACGTACGCGATTGTGGGTATACACGCAATTGTTACTGTTTAACGATCTGTTTTCGAACAAATAATTAAAATGATTATTTTATATTTTTACAATTTTGAAACTCATCATTTTAATGGGTTTAACAACTCTTTTACTTTAATCCGCGTAAAATGCGCGTTACGTTCCGAAAACGCGAACCGAGCGACCGAAACGGACCCGAATACCGCGCGGGCTATAAAAGCCTTAAACAAGACTTATTCTTTCATTTATTCCACCAACAACCCACTCTCTCTCTACAAATTCGTCTCCCACCTCTCTCTGAAAATCCACAACTTTAAACGTTCGTAACTCGCTTATTTCTCAACGGATTTCGTCATTCTTGGTGTCCACGCGAAGCTCTCAACATTATCTACACGAAAGTACAAGAGTTTCGTAGATTCATCCGGCCAAAGACGAGGTATAGTCGAATTAAAGTGCTAAAAATTAGGGTTTTCTACGTGTGTGTGTGTAAAACAAAGATCTATCCGGTTCTAAGCTTAACCGATTAACCTACAACACTTTGAGATGAGTTCTGCAAGCGTTCATGGCATACAGGTGGTTAGATCGAAGGAAACAAGTTTGGAAGAATGGTGATGGTAACAGGTTCGACGGCCGAACCTTGAGGGTTTCGTGGCCGAACCCGTTTTCCCGAACTTTGGGTGTATACGGACGAACCCTGCTGCCATGGATCTGGGCTACGAACCTTTGAGGCTTCTACGAACCATAGCGAACCTGCATGGTTCATTTAACATCAGCCGAACCCTTATAGGGGAAGAGAGCCTTACGAACCCAGCCGAACTCTTGTGCCATCTACGAACCTTCATGCATGAACAAAACCAGGCGAACCCTAGTTCCACCTAGCCGAACCCATTGCAGACCTCACAAATCCTAAAGAGTTCACGAACCTTCCCCGAACCATGGTCATTATCACGAACCTGCAAGAACTCACATCATGCCGAGTCATCTTCGACCGAACCCTTAACTATCATCAACTCCACGAACCTGGCATGCAACCCTATTAGTCGAACCTATGACGCAGCACCTATGGAGCCGAACCTCGATGTTTCTTTCAATATTAGCCGAACCTTAGGCTATGACCAGGAAAGGTTCGCTACCCAATGTGGCAGCCCATAAGCCATTCGGCCCAACCCCACCATACTCGGCCCAATTTCATTAACAAATTGACCCATAGGCCTAATCCAAGCCCACTAGGCCCACTATTATCCTAATTGGTCCAACACCACACTCAATTGGCCCATCGATAACCTAAGTGGCCCATGGACTTGGCTTAAGGACCATCATGGTTACATAGGCCCAAGGGCCAATGTTGGATCAATAGATTGGATAATTGTGAATTGATCATGATTGGTTTAAGTTACAACTTAACCTAATCATGGGATCAAGTCACAATCTCAAGAACTTGAACAATTGAAACATCTTTTCATAAGTCATGTTAATCAATGGTTTATCAAACACTTAAACACATGTGATGTTGTGCAAACAAGTTGGTGCACAAAGGAACATTTCATATTCTTTTCTTGGACCCATGATCAATCAAGTAACTCAATCATGACTTTCAAGTTTTCACAACAATCGTAAGCATTAGTCAATCAATGAATCAAGGTCTATACAATTATAAATCTTATATCTTATGTATGATTACAATGATATAGGAAACACTTAGAAGTCCTGTTTGCTACTTGCTATCTGTTTTAGTTCAGAGTCTACTGCAGACAGGTGAGAACTTTAGCCCCTCTTTTACTGTTTTATAACTGTTTTGGGGTGGAACACGTGATCAAACTCTTCATTTACAATTGTATTTCATTACACAAGATGTGTGTATTCCTATCAACATTTCAGGTTCATGTTACAAATCCAAGGGATTTATCAACTGTTTCAGGAAATTCATCAACCGTTTTAAAGGATTATTACACTATTGACTATTTTTCTAAAAAGGTTTCATAAATGATATGTTCTTTTAAATAATGAATTTTATAAACTTTTCTGTTAAAAACCTTGTTAATATACAAGGTCACATTTCATGACATTCAAACCAAAGGATTCATTTCATGGTATTTGAATCAAAGGTTTCAAACATGGTATTCAAACAATGGTTTCATGGTGATGTTCAAATCAAGGGATTCACTTATGGTATTCAAATCAGAGGATTCATTTCACGGTATTCAAAAACTAAGGATTTAATTCATGGGATTAAATCAAGGTTTTCAATCATGTTTTCACATAAGGCATTAACACGCTCGTTTAAAGTAAGGTTCAGAATCATGGTGTCTATTGTTGTAAACAAACTTATGAATGCATCAAGTATCATATTCATTAGCGTTAGTACTGGGTGATCACAACAAGGGAAAGCGGACACACACGTTTGGGCAGACCGATTGCTGCAGTTAGTTTTTAAATTTGTTTTATAAACTAACTGCAGATTTCGGTTACGTATGGTTTTATCAAAACTGTTGACACATTATCTAACTCCAAACGTGGTTTGGGACTAGATATTATATGTTGACTCTCGTGCAAACAATGATTGGACTGTTTACACTCATTTTCTTACTTGATGTTAGTTTGGGTTGCAGCTCATCCATGTGAATCATTTATTACTTTAACATACCTATGCCTTATATCATATACTCATGTTTACAAATGATTAAACCTATTGTTCTCACCAATTACGTCTGTAGTTGACAGTTACTTTTCACGTGTTTCACGTAATCAGGTTTAAGACATTCTCAGAGACAACTAAGGAGACCATACTAAGATAGAACAAGATGAAGAAACATGCTAGGATGGATTAGAAACACACTAAATCCTAATTGTTTAATTGTCTTGTTTGAAGTCTTATTTTGTAAACTGTATTTTGGGTCTGTAGTTGTCTTTCTTTTCGTAGATAGATTGCCTGTAACTAAACAACTGTCAAAACATAATGAAATGTAGTAATCCATTGTGGTTGTTCTTATTCAATACTTGTGCATGATTCAACTGTTCATACGTCACCGCGCCGTGGATTCCGCACGCGGCGCAGGGGTGTGACAGGTTGGTATCAGAGCCAAGGTTGTAGAGAACTAGGAAAAACCCAATGTTTAATGACCTAGACTATAACCTAAGCTACCCAATAGGACTAAGTGCTATAGGCTTGAGGATACTTAGGATCTAAGTAACTTAAGTGAGCATTAAGTCTACATTAAGCTTGAAAGATCTTAGGGACATTTTTCTAAGATTAGACATCGAGTCAAGGAATTTGAATTGGAATTCAATAATTTTAGAAACCGAATTAAATTTCTCACACGTATTCATTTAAGGATTTCAGAGGCAAGGATCTATATTCTTAGTATCCTTGATTTGAAATTCTCACACATAGTTCATTATAGGAATTTAGAGGCAAAGATCTATTAATTTAGTATCTTTGATCTAAAATCCTTGTCATATTCATTATAGGAATTCAAATGTCAAGATCTATTAATTTAGAATCTTGATTTGAAATGCTTGTCATATTCATTATAGGAATTCAAAGGTCAAGATCTATTAATTTAGAATCTTGATTTGAAATCCTTGTCATATTCATTATAGGAATTCAAAGGTCAAGATCTATTAATTTAGAATCTTGATTTGAAATCCTTGTCATATTCATTATAGGAATTCAAAGGTCAAGAGCTATTAATTTAGAATCTTGATTTGGAGTCCTTGTCATGTTATCATTATCAGGTGTTCATTATCATAGGAACTTTATAACTTAGAATCTGTGTAACAGTATTCTTTAGTTGAAGTTCTCACAGGAGATCATTATACTCAATACTGTAGGTACTGAGAACCTAGGTTAATTAACCTAGGACACACATGCTGAAACCTAAGGTTTTAATTTCGAGTAGATTAAGAACCTTGGTTTACACAATCATAATCATATCCATAGTACAAGAGGCAATCATGAAACAATCATAACCAATCAACAGTTGGAATCTTAGCCCCAAATATAGACGACGGATTAACGCTGACGTGTTGAGGTAAGTGGTGGGTCGGTGAGAGCTTACCCTATATATAAGCTTATTTCAGTATGTTAGGGGGAATCCGGCGTTCGTATTTGGAGTGAGGATTCGGGAGCAACTGGGAACATTGAACATTAGTCAAACACATGGGATACAAACATTGGAGATACAATCAGTGGTGAATCAAATCATAGTGCAATTCAAACTTGGATGAACCAAACATTATGGTGAATCAATCAAGTTGTGAACATTCTTTCAATGTAAACCTTAAGTGAAACTCTTAAGTGTTTTTACATGATTAGTACTTACTAACATAGGTTAACAGAAAAGTGTAGAGCACACGTATGATTAGTTCTACATGTTAACGATGGTTAGTAGGTGCACACATAACACAATCATAGTTCAATCATGGGTTCTATCATAGTTCAAATTGATCAAAGATCATGGAATTCTTAATCAATGGAACACACTTGGAAATCAGTACAAACATGTTGCCAAATGCTAGCAAGGACATGATCGTGGTATATCGAAGCGGTGGTGGGATGGCGTCTGGGCTGGCAGTTTGCTTGACCCTTTCGTATGCCCTATATATAAGCTATCTTCAGTATATCGGGAAAGTGTCAGTGTGTAGGTTTGGTGGAAAGAGATCATGAGACATTGCACATATTCACATGATAAGTATGCTGATAAGTTGATAACTTATACGTGTACTGGATCATATTACAATTGAATGATAATATTAGTAGTATGGATATATTACTAACTTTATCATGCACATTCAATTGTATCATTCCTCATTACTGAACCGCTTGTGGCTTCTATTCGTAGAATGCCTCCCCGACGTGATCCTAACGGAGAGGGTTCGACAAGTGGCAATGACAATGAGATCAATAAGATTGCCCGAGCCATCGCTATACACATGAGAGATGTCATTCCGGGCATGGTCACTGATATTACCTAGAATCTTCGGGGAAGTACTAGTGATTCAGCACATAACTCAAATGCTACAACTACTGGAACTGCTAACTTCACTTTCAAGCAGTTCAATGATGCTAGGCCTCCTAAGTACGCTGGTACTGAAGGAGCTACTGGTCTACTACAGTGGTTAGAGAGCATTGAGGACATTCTCGACTTCACTGGATGCCCTGAGAATCTGAAGGTCAAGATGGCCTCAAGCGCTTTTCATAAGGGCGCACTCACCTGGTGGAATTCTGAAAAGAACACCAGAGGACGCGAAGTCGCCTTAGCTTTACCGTGGGACGACTTCAAAAATCTGCTTGTGGAAAAGTTTTGTCCACGTCACGAACTGAAGAAATTGGAGGTGGAGATGTGGAATCTGGTGCAGGACAGTGGTGAAAACACTAAATATACAACTTGTTTCCACGAGTTGTGCATTCTGGTGCCCCATTTGGTTACTCCTCTATCCCGCAGGATAGAGAAATACATCGAAGGCTTGCCTCTAGTTGTCAGAGGAACTGTTATGGGGAACAACCCCACTACTCTGGAGGCAGAAATTGAACTTCGTGCTACTCTTACTGAGGAGTATGTTAAATCTGGTGTGCTCACCCGAAAGGGATTCAAGAGAGCACAGATTGATGAAGGCAAAAAGCCTGAACAGCACCATCACAAGAAGAGGAAGCAAAAGACAACCAAGAACTTTGCAGCGTTGACTGCGGCTACACCTACTCATGCCACACCTATCACTGCTATGCCACAACCTGCTAACGCCAGAAAGTCTTATACTGGCATATTTCCACTTTGCACCAAATGCCAATACCATCAGTTACCCACTACTCTATGCAAGAAGTGTCTCAAATGTGGGCGTATGGGACACTTTGCAGCTACATGCCGAGCTGCTCATCTTGCTGCTGCAACTACTGCTACCACTACCACTGCTGCTACAGGTGGAAGGGCCTGTTATAATTGTGGAGCAGAAGGACACTTCAGAAACCAGTGTCCAAAACTCAACAACACTACTGCTTCTGCTCGTGCCTTTGTTATCGGAACTGCTGAAGCACGTGAGGATCCGGCAGTCATCACGGGTACATTTCTTATCAATGATCACTACGTTTCTATCATATTTGATACTGGTGCTGATAAAAGCTTTATCTCTGCCCATACTGCTTCTTTGCTTAACATAGAACCATCTATGCTTACTGATCCCTATACCGTAGAAGTAGCTGATGGTAACATCATACACGTAGATTCTATAATACGTGGTTGTGAATTAAGATTAAACGACCATCTTTTCTTCATCGATCTCATTCCTATGACACTCGGAAGCTTCGAGGTGGTAATAGGAATGGATTGGTTATCCAAAAACAATGCTGAAATCGTATGCTCTGAGAAACTTATCCGAATTCCCCTACCGTCCGGCGAAACGATGATAGTCTACGGCGATAAACCATGCCGCGGATTGAAGATTGTATCGTGCATCAAGACGAGGAAGTACTTGAAGAAGAAATATTATGCCTTCCTAGCTCACGTGGTGGAAAAGAAACCTGAAAAGAAAGCAGTTGGAGACGTTCCAGTTATCAGAGATTATCCAGACGTATTTCCAGAAGACTTGCCTGGACTACCACCAGTCCGACAAGTGGAGTTTAGAATTGATCTCGTCCCTGGAGCAAACCCAGTGGCGAAGTCACCGTATCGATTAGCACCGTCTAAGATGCAAGAACTGTCTAGTCAGCTTCAAGAACTTTTAGACAAAGGTTTCATAAGACCGAGTTTCTCTTTGTCAAAAAGAAAGATGGTTCATTTCGTATGTGTATCGATTATCGTGAGCTAAACAAGTTGACCATCAAGAATAGATATCCTCTGCCTAGGATCGATGATCTGTTTGATCAATTACAGGGAGCAACCTGCTTCTCTAAGATAGACTTACGATCCGGGTATCATCAGTTACGAGTAAATGATGAGGATATACCAAAGACTGCTTTTAGGACTCGATATGGACACTATGAGTTTGTGGTTATGCCATTTGGGCTGACCAATGCACCCGCAATGTTCATGGACTTGATGAATCGAGTCTGCAGGCCATATTTAGATCAGTTTGTTATTGTCTTTATTGACGATATCCTGATTTATTCCAAGTCAGAACAAGAGCATGAAGATCATTTGAGGAAAGTCCTAGAACTATTAAGAGGAGAACAACTTTATGCAAAATTCTCAAAATGTGAATTTTGGCTAAAGGAGGTTCACTTCTTAGGACATGTCATAAACAAGGATGGAATACATGTAGATCCAGCAAAGATTGAGGCGATTAAGAACTGGATTACCCCATCTACTCCAACAGAGATTCGTTCATTTCTGGGTCTGGCAGGTTATTACAGGAGATTCATTGCTAATTTCTCTAAGATTGCCTTGCCACTTACCACATTGACCTAGAAAAGTCAAGCATTCATATGGGGACAGAAACAAGAAGATGCATTTCAACTTCTTAAACAGAAGTTATGCAACTCCCCTATCCTTAGCCTTCCAGAAGGCAGTGATGATTTCATTGTCTACTGCGATGCTTCAAACCTTGGTCTCGGTTGTGTACTTATGCAACGGGACAAGGTCATTGCGTATGCTTCAAGACAACTTAAGGTTCACGAGAAGAATTACACTACTCATGACCTTGAGTTAGGGGCTATGGTCTTTGCATTGAAGATTTGGAGGCACTACCTTTATGGTACTAAATGTGTCATCTATACAGACCACAAGAGCCTGCAACACATCCTTAATCAGAAAGAACTCAACATGAGACAACGGCATTGGGTTGAGCTTCTAACTGATTACAACTGTGAGATTCGTTACCATCCTGGTAAAGCCAACGTGGTGGCGGATGCTCTTAGTCGCAAGGAACCAGTTAAACCAATTCGTGTAAGAGCCATGGAGATCAACACACAACCAAAACTGAAAGACTTGATTCGTATTGCACAACAACAAGTAGTAACAGACAATCAACTCAAGACAGACTTGGATTGTGGCATTGAGAAGAAACTAGAACCTCGAGCTGATGGGGTGTTATATCTCAATGGCCGCATTTGGATTCCAAAGTCTGAAGAATTGCGCACACTCATCTGTGATGAGGCTCATAAGTCGCGATACTCAGTTCATCCTGGAGCAGATAAGATGTACCAAGAATTGAAGACATCTTACTGGTGGCCGGGAATGAAGAAAGACATAGCACTGTATGTGGGAAAATGTCTTACGTGTTCAAAAGTCAAAGCAGAACATCAAAAGCCTTCGGGACTTCTGCAGCAACCTGAAATTCCTCAATGGAAATGGGAGCAAATTTCCATGGATTTCATAACTAAGTTGCCGAGAACTCCGCGAGGTTTCGATTCGATTTGGGTGATCGTTGATTGACTCACCAAATCTGCTCATTTTCTCCCGATCCGAGAGGATTACAAGATGGAGAAGCTATCCACTTTGTACATCAACGAAATCATTGCACGTCATAGTACTCCAACATCAATCATATCTGATCGTGATAGTCGATTCACTTCTCGCTTCTGGCAATCATTGCAAAAGGCTTTGGGAACGCGTGTTAATCTTAGCACGACGTATCACCTCCAAACCGACGGTCAAAGCGAAAGGACTATCCAAACACTCAAAGACATGCTTCGTTCTTGTGTCATTAACTTCGGTGGAAGTTGGGACACTCATCTTCCACTCATTGAGTTTTCATATAACAATAGCTATCATACGAGCATCCAATGTGCACCATTCGAGGCTTTATATGGTAGGAAGTGCCGATCACCGGTCTGCTGGACCGAGATTGGTGACTCACAGGTCGTAGGACCAGAACTCATTCAGGAAACATCAGACAAAATCACAATCATTCAGTCACGGCTTAAGGCCGCACGTGATCGGCAGAAGAGTTATGCTGATCGACGTCGGAAACCGCTTGAGTTTCAAGTCGGTGACCGAGTCTTACTCAAAGTTTCTCCCTGGAAAGGCGTTGTCCGATTCGGGAAGAAAGGGAAACTTGCACCAAGGTACGTTGGACCTTTTGAGATCCTGGAACGGATTGGTCCCGTAGCCTACAAACTCAGACTTCTAGTGGAGCTAAGCAATGTTCATGATACTTTTCATGTATCAAATCTTAAGAAATGCTTAGCTGATCATGATGTTCAGATTCGACTGGAAGACATTCAGATTCAGAACAACATGCAATTCATAGAACGTCCGGTTGAAATCATGGATCATGGGGTCAAGAAACTTAAACGCAGCCGTATCCCGATCGTAAAGGTACGATGGGAGGGCAAACGCGGTGCTGAGTTCATCTGGGAACGTGAAGACCAGATGAAGCTTAAGTACCCTCATCTTTTTACAGTATCTTCGGCTAGTTAATTTCGGAACGAAATTCCCTTAACTAGGGGAGACTGTAACATTTGTACATTTAGTCATGGTAGTCGTAAACAGTGTTAGAACAGTGGGGGTCAATGTTCAGTTAATCAATGTGATTCATGTGTTCATAATGTGTGCTTGTGTATTACAGGATATTATTTATTTAGGAACAAGTATGTATTAATATTTACAGTCGATTACACTAGGCAAGAACAGTATTGTGTTATATCGAAACAGTGGTGGGCAGCGAGAGTGAGCCCTATATATATACTGCGTTCGGTGTAACAAGATAGTGTTAGTGCGTAGTGTTAAGACGAATATTATGACAATTAATTAAACAAAATCGTAATGCGTAAGCGAGACTGAGTATAGTTATGGGTGACGATCCATAATGATACGAATGTTGAACTTATAATTACGAGTGAACGGCTTTAACTATTTTTTTATACGATCGAAAACGTACGCGATTGTGGGTATACACGCAATTGTTACTGTTTAACGATCTGTTTTCGAACAAATAATTAAAATGATTATTTTATATTTTTACAATTTTGAAACTCATCATTTTAATGGGTTTAACAACTCTTTCACTTTAATCCGCGTAAAATGCGCGTTACGTTCCGGAAACGCGAACCGAGCGACCGAAACGGACCCGAATACCGCGCGGGCTATAAAAGCCTTAAACAAGACTTATTCTTTCATTTATTCCACCAACAACCCACTCTCTCTCTACAAATTCGTCTCCCACCTCTCTCTAAAAATCCACAACTTTAAACGTTCGTAACTCGCTTATTTCTCAACGGATTTCATCATTCTTGGTGTCCACGCGAAGCTCTCAACATTATCTACACGAAAGTAAAAGAGTTTAGTAGATTCATCCGGCCAAAGACGAGGTATAGTCGAATTAAAGTGCTAAAAATTAGGGTTTTCTACGTGTGTGTGTGTAAAACAAAGACCTAGCCGGTTCTAAGCTTAACCGATTAACCTACAACACTTCAAGATGAGTTCTGCAAGCGTTCATGGCATACAGGTGGTTAGATCGAAGGAAACAAGTTTGGAAGAATGGTGATGGTAACAGGTTCGACGGCCGAACCATGAGGGTTTCCTGGCCGAACCCTTTTTCCCGAACTTTGGGTGTATACGGACGAACCCTGCTGGCATGGATCTGGGCTACGAACCTTTGAGGCTTCTACGAACCATAGCGAACCTGGATGGTTCGTTTAACATCAGCCGAACCCTTAGAGGGGAAGAGAGCCTTACGAACCCAGCCGAACTCTTGTGCCATCTACGAACCTTCATGCATGAACAAAACCAGGCGAACCCTAGTTCCACCTAGCCGAACCCATTGCAGACCTCACAAATCCTAAAGAGTTCACGAACCTTCCCCGAACCATGGTCATTATCACGAACCTGCACGAACTCACATCATGCCGAGCCATCTTCGGCCGAACCCTTAACTATCATCAACTCCACGAACCTGGCATGCAACCCTATTAGTCGAACCTATGATGCAGCACCTATGGAGCCGAACCTCAATGTTTCTTTCAATATTAGCCGAACCTTAGGCTATGACTAGGAAAGGTTCGCTGCCCAATGTGGCAGCCCATAAGCCATTCGGCCCAACCCCACCATACTCGGCCCAATTTCATTAACAAATTGACCCATAGGCCTAATCCATGCCCATTAGGCCCACTATTATCCTAATTGGTCCAACACCACACTCAATTGGCCCATCGATAACCTAAGTGGCCCATGGACTTGGTTTAAGGACCATCAAGGTTACATAGGCCCAAGGGCCAATGTTGGATCAATAGATTGGATAATTTTGAATTGATCATGATTGGTTTAAGTTACAACTTAACCTAATCATGGGATCAAGTCACAATCTCAAGAACTTGAACAATTGGAACATCTTTTCATAAGTCATGTTAATCAATGGTTTATCAAACACTTGAACACATGTGATGTTGTGCAAACAATGTAGGATTCGATCTGCCCAAGATACATATTAAATTGATGGGGCTAGTGTGACATGATCCAAGTCGGGTCATACCCAATAACAAGCTAGACAAACACCTGCAATATTTATTTACTGATTTGATCAATTAAATAAATAACAACACTTAATACATTTAGAAAGTGGTTTTCTAAGTAGATGCACTTGAGAATTAATAAATAACATGGGTTTATTTATTTTGAGAGATTACTTTATATTGTTATTTAAAAGGTTAAATAACATTATTAAGTTGATATAACATGTCTTGTTACATGTTTAATGTTACAAGTTTATTTAAAAAGGTTTTAAATAAATACTTGATACATATGACATTTTAATTAAATGGATTAATTAAAATCAAGTTAAATGAGTTGGATGGGAAAATTTAAAAGGCAAGCCCCTCATTGGACCCCTTTAATTCGGCCCTTAATGGCTGATTTAAACCCACCAATCACTTGGAGATTGCTTCATAAGATGGACAATCAAAGACACAAGGATTTAATCTCATTTCATCTCAAAAATTCATTGTATCTCTCTCTTTTTTTCTTCTCTAATCCTCGACAGAAAGGGCAGGAAAGAGGGCGTTTTTTTGTGCTGGAACAAGTGTGTTCTAAAGGCCAAAATAGTGTTGAAAACCTAGCAATCAAAGGGTGTCTTGTTGGAGCTTGGGGTATAGCTACTTGAGGTCTTCTAGGTTGAAGATTTGGCTCATAAACATCATCATCTTCATCTTATAATCCACGAGTTCTAAGAGGTAGTATATGATGTTTTGAATGATTGTTTGATAGCATGTTCTTCCATATAAAGATCCATGTTTATGGGTTTTGTTTTAATCTAATGTATTTGATGCATAAACTAACTAATCTCAAAATGGTTTTTGATTATAACTCCGCTGCGTTTTTAACATATTAATGGTTAATATGACTTTGATAAAAATCTACAAAACTCAACAAACAAGTTGGTGCACAAAGGAACATTTCATATTCTTTTCTTGGACCCATGATCAATCAAGTAACTCAATCATGACTTTCAAGTTTTCACAACAATCGTAAACATTAGTCAATCAATGAATCAAGGTCTATACAATTATAAATCTTATATCTTATGTATGATTACAATGATATAGGAAACACTTAGAAGTCCTGTTTGCTACTTGCTATCTGTTTTAGTTCAGAGTCTACTGCAGACAGGTGAGAACTTTAGCCCCTCTTTTACTGTTTTATAACTATTTTGGGGTGGAACACGTGATCAAAATCTTCATTTACAATTGTATTTCATTACACAAGATGTGTGTATTCCTATCAACATTTCAGGTTCATGTTACAAATCCAAGGGATTTATCAACTGTTTCAGGAAATTCATCAACCGTTTTAAAGGATTATTACACTATTGACTATTTTTCTAAAAAGGTTTCATAAATGATATGTTCTTTTAAATAATGAATTTTATAAACTTTTCTGTTAAAAACCTTGTTAATATACAAGGTCACATTTCATGACATTCAAACCAAAGGATTCATTTCATGGTATTTGAATCAAAGGTTTCAAACATGGTATTCAAACAATGGTTTCATGGTGATGTTCAAATCAAGGGATTCACTTATGGTATTCAAATCAGAGGATTCATTTCACGGTATTCAAAAACTAAGGATTTAATTCATGGGATTAAATCAAGGTTTTAAATCATGTTTTCACATAAGGCATTAACACGCTCGTTTAAAGTAAGGTTCAGAATCATGGTGTCTATTGTTGTAAACAAACTTATGAATGCATCAAGTATCATATTCATTAGCGTTAGTACTGGGTGATCACAACAAGGTAAAGCGGACACACACGTTTGGGCAGACCGATTGCTGCAGTTAGTTTTTAAATTTGTTTTATAAACTAACTGCAGATTTCGGTTACGTATGGTTTTATCAAAACTGTTGACACATTATCTAACTCCAAACGTGGTTTGGGACTTGATATTATATGTTGACTCTCGTGCAAACAGTGATTGGACTGTTTACACTCATTTTCTTACTTGATGTTAGTTTGGGTTGCAGCTCATCCATGTGAATCATTTATTACTTTAACATACCTATGCCTTATATCATATACTCATGTTTACAAATGATTAAACCTATTGTTCTCATCAACTACGTCTGTAGTTGACAGTTACTTTTCACGTGTTTCAGGTAATCAGGTTTAAGACATCCTCAGAGACAACTAAGGAGACCATACTAAGATAGAACAAGATGAAGAAACATGCTAGGATGGATTAGAAACACACTAAATCCTAATTGTTTAATTGTCTTGTTTGAAGTCTTATTTTGTAAACTGTATTTTGGGTCTGTAGTTGTCTTTCTTTTGGTAGATAGATTGCCTGTAACTAAACAACTGTCTAAACATTATGAAATGTAGTAATCCATTGTGGTTGTTCTTATTCAATACTTGTGCATGATTCAACTGTTCATACGTCACCGCGCCGTGGATTCCGCACGCGGCGCAGGGGTGTGACACAGAACAGGAAAAATAATGAAGAGGTGATGCCTGCGTCTGTTGCTGATAACAGGTCCTGCTACACTTGTGGGTTAGGAAGAGAATTCAACCGAGGGCTTAGGAAGCTAGAGGACGGACCTTTGCAATTAGAGCAGCAGTTGCACGACAAGACCCGAATGTGGTCACTGCTCCTTTTCTCGTATCTGACATTTATGCATTTATATTATTTGACACTGATGCGGATCAGAGTTTTATCTCGTCTGACTTTGCATGCCAACTCAGTCACGTGGATGAATATTTGGACTCCCTTATATCATCGAGGTAGGAAATGGCAAACAGATAAAAGTCAAAACAGTACTTAGGAACTTCCCATTGACACTTAATGAGTACATATTTTCCATTGATTTAATACCGATGGAATTGGGCAGTTTCAGTATGATTGCCGGAATGGATAGGTTATCTCTTAACAGGGTTAAAATCATCTGTTCTGAAAAGCTATTACGTATTCCAGTTGAGAACAATCAGGTGTTGAAAATTCATGGAGATTAAGCAAATTGTAGTGTCAAATTAATATCGTGCATGAAGGCACGCGTGTCGCATTCCTCGTTCTTGTAGTGGAGAAAGACAAGAAGACAATCAAGATTCAAGACGTACCGGTTGTGAAAGACTTTACGGACGTCTTTCCGGATGATTTACCGGGATTACCACCTGAGCGATCGGTACAATTCCGAATCGATTTGGTTCCGAGAGCGGTTCCTGTGGCTAAGTCTTCTTATAGGCTTGTGCCATCAGAAATGCAGGAACTGTCCAATAAATTACAAGAGTTACTGGACAAAGGGTTCATTCGGCCGAGTTTCTGACCATGGGGAGCTCCGGTCCTGTTTGTCAAGAAAAAGGATGGATCCTTCACGATGTGTATTGACTATAAAGAGCTTAAGAAACTCAGTATCAGGAATCAGTACCCATTACCGAGGATTGATGATCTGTTTGATTAATTACAGGGAGCTCAGTATTTTTCAAAGATAGACCTGCGTTCAGGTTATCACCAGCTCCTGATTCAAGAGGAAGACAAACTCAAGAAGGATTTTCGTACCCGATATGGACACTATGAGTTTATGGTGATGCCATTCGGACTGATGAACGCACCGATAGTGTTCATGGATGTTATGAACCTGGTGTGTAAGCCATACTTAGATTAGTTTGTTATTGTCTTTATTGATGATATATTGATCTATTCAAAGAATGAGAAGGAACATGAGCTACATCTCAAAAAAAGTCTTGGAACTTCTAAAGAATGAACAACTCTATTCCAAATTCCCCAAGTGTGAATTCTGGTTAAGAAAAGTTCAGTTCTTGGGTTACGTGATTTACAGTAATGGAATTCATGTGGAACCTTCCAAGATTGAAGCAATAAAGAACTGGGATGTACCCACAACACCAACTGAGATCAGATCATTCATGGGTCTGGAAAGTTATTATAGGAGATTCATTTCGAATTTCTCTAAGATTGCCTTGCCACTCACAAAGATAACCCAGAAAAGTGAACCATTCGTGCAGACCCAGAAACATGAAGAGGGGTTCCACACACTAAAACAAAGATTGTGCAATGTTCCAATTTTAACACTCCCTGAGGCCAATGATGACTTTGTGGTATATTGTGAGGTTTCCCATCAGGGACTCTGTTGTGTTTTAGTGCAACGAGACAAAGTCATTGTGTAACATTTGTGCATTCAGTCATAGTAGTCATAAACAGTGTTAGTACAATGTGTATTTGATTCAGAATTTTCAATGGGATTCAAGTGTTCATGTTTGTGTTTGTGTGTTCTAGGATCTTATTTAATTCGGAACAAGTATGTATTATTTATTTACAGTCGATTACGCTGGGCAAGAACAGTATCGTATTAAATCGAAACAGTGGTGGGATGGCGTCAAATAAGGCAGGTAGCTGGACTCTGGGGTATGCCCTATACATATACTGCGTTCGGTGTAATGGGATAGTGTTAGTGCGTAGTGTTATGACGAATAGTATGACAAACAATTAATCAAACAAAATCGTAATGCGTAAGCGAGACTGAGTATAGTTATGGATGACGATCCATAAAGATACGAATGTTGAACTTATAATTACGAGTAAACGGCAATAAATAAATAATACGATCGTAAAACGTACGAGGTTGCGGGTATACACGTAATCTTAGTCGTTTAACGGTCTGAAAACGAACGAAAAGTAAAAATAAGTAAAATATTTTATTTTACATTTTACAATTTCGAAACTCATCAAAATAAAGAGAATAACAATTCTTTTATTTAAAAACGCGTAAAATTTCCGGAAACGCGATGAAAACGCGAACCGAGCAACCGGAACGAACCCGAATACCCCGAGGGTATTTAAACACCAAATGAAGGCAATTACTTCATTTCACTACAAACACACTCTCTCTAGCAACAAAATCGTTCACTACCTTCTCTCTAGAAATCCAAGCTTCAAACGCGTGTAACTCCTTCGTTTCTCCAAGGATTTGGGTGTTCTTGGTGTCCACGCGTAGCTCTCGACATCCTCTACCCGAAAGTACAAGAGATCTGTGGATTTTTCCGGCTGATTTCGAGGTAAGAAGCTTCAAAAGACTGAAGTATTAGGGTTTTTGTGTGTTTTTGTCACCCAACTCAAGAAACCGGTTTGCAAGCATAGTAATGTTGGCCTTATACCTACGAGAGTGATTTTCTGGCACAACAGCAGCACGACACAACTTGGGAGTCGGGGTTGTTTGAAGCCGAAGGTGCAGGTATAGGGTTCGTGGCTTGGTTTCAGCCGAACCCTGATGCTGAGCCGAACCATCTGTTAGCGAACCTGCATGGCCAACTTCTTGATGGACGAACCTTTCGACAACGAACCCTCCTACTCACGAACCTTCAACACCGAACCCTTGCTGAAGCATTTAGTCGACCGAACCCTCCATGCATGGTCTTGGCCGAACCTTCCCAACTGCCGAACCCACCATGCAGGAGCGAACCTAGGCGAACCATGAACAAGATGCAACCACCGAACCTTATGATCAGTAGCCGAACCCTACGAGAATCCCGAACCTTGGTGTGCAACGTAGGGGGGGCGAACCTTCCCTATAGGTTCGCTGGTTGAATCTCGAAGCTTATATCAATTGGGTTGGCTCACCATGATTTTAACTCAAGCCCAACACTTTCGAACTATAGGCCATGAGGTTTTCTTTTGGATCCAAGATAGAGAATTTCCTCAGCCTAGCAACCCACTTAACCGCAGCCCAATAAATCTTTTTACGAGTCATGGCCCATATTTTAAGATGGCCCAATCAGCCCACCATGGCCCAATTGGCCATATACATCATACATATAACCCAAGGGCCCAATAACAAATACCTAGGCCCAATAGAAAGAGATTGGCCATGGGATTTTATCTCGGCCCAATCTTGGTCTTTTAATCCATTAATTATGAAATGACCTTATTCGGTTTAGGTTTAATTCAACTTAATTATGAGATCAAGTAATAATCACAAAGGCTTATAACAATTTGAACATCTCTTTAAATCACATGTTGACCAAGGGTTTATCAAATTCACAAGCACATGTTATTTTATACATAACTAGTTTGTGCATAAAAGAAACATGATACATTCTTTTCATGAATCAATTATCAATCAAGGGACTCAATCATGATATTCAAATTCACACAACATTCTTAAACATGAGAACAAGTTATTCAACAGGTAATCACTAACAAGTAACCAAAGTCAACCGGTTAACCAAAGTCAAGCAACAAATCAAAGTCCATACAATCATAAATCTTATATTCTATGTATGATTACAATGATATAGGAACCAGTTAGAGGTCTTGCTTGCTATTTGCTACTTGTTATAGTTCAGAGTCTACTGCAGACAGGTGAGAACATTAGCCCCTCTTTTACTGTTTTACAACTGTTTTGGGGTGGAACACGTGATCAAATACTCTTCTTACAATCATAGTTCATTATACAGGATTTATGTTACTTTCCAAACATTACAGGTTCATTCTACAAATTCAACGGATTCATCAACTGTTTTAAAGGATTTATCAATTGTCTTAAAGGATTTTATCAACTGTTAAGCATTTTCTACTAAAAAGATTTTATACAGGTTCTTTAAACAGTTTTATATCAGCTTTACACAAATGGTTTTATAAATGCTAACACTTTCAAATAATGAGATTTATAAACTCTTCTTCATCCTTCGAGATTCGATTTTCCATCATAGTAGTATTGGCTCGTCATCCTCGTTTTGAATAAGGTTTGCTTCTTCCTTCCTTTCCTATTTTGGACATTCATGTTTGAAATGTCCAAATCCATTATTTTGAAACATTTGATCTGATCTTTACTTTGTGGAAGCGGTTCCCATCCTTGTTTCTCCAAGACTTCAAAATTTTGCCTCGACCGTGTCCTTTTTTATCTTGATTTGAATTTTCATGACCACACCTTTCACATTTATGCCCATTTACTTTCTCCTTTTCATATCCTTTAGTGAATGAATGTTTTTCATGCATATCATCTTCCTTTATTTTTTTCTTTGTGCGTTCCTAAAAAGCCTTTAGTATTCCAACGGCTTCTTGGAATGGCATCGTATTAAGATCAGCAAACTGTTCAATTGCTGCAATAATCTGAACGAACTTTGGTGGTACCGACCAAGTAACTTTGGCACCAATCTTTAGTCTTTCAATGTGTGCTCAAGATTGCTCGCTTGAGATGCAATCTCACTTATTTTCCTAGCATAAACGTCAAGTGACTCATTAACACCCATTTTAAGAGATTCAAAATCTGACTCGAGTGTTTGTAACCAAGCCTCTTTAACTCTTTCAACTACAACATGCCGAACCTTTAACGCCTCCTAAATTTCTTTGGCTGAAGTAAGATTTGCAATTTGCAAAACCATGTTTTCTAGAATTGCTTGGTATAATAATGCAATTGCTGCATTGTTTTTCTTTTTCAACGAATTCAATTCTTGTTTTTGGTTCAATGGCTTCCCAAATTCCAAAGACATTAAAGGCCGACCTGATCTTTACAGCCCAAATTGTATAATTTGTGGAATTTAACATGGGACATTCAAAACTCATTAACGTCCCTCCTTCCTTTGAAGTTACCACTTCTTTATCTTTAGTCTCAACCATTTTTCGTGACTTCTTTTTCCAAATCTTAAGAGATTGTCTACCACTGATTTCTAATCAAAAATATTACAACCTTCTTTCTATAACAGTGCACGGGTTATACAAAACCAACTATTATTTATCAAGTCAATACACAGTTTATCAAAAACAACTGACTTAAACAATACACAGGTTTCTTCAAAACCAATTGTTTCAATATCAACGGTACACGGGTTTTTCGGTCACAAAAAGTGAAACAAAACCAACCGTTAATTACTGAGAACAGCACTATAACATTTGTGCATTAGTCATGGTAGTTGTAATGTGACAATCCAACTTTTCGAATTAACCCCGTTAACCGAAAGTAACGAAATCACAAAAGATTCGCTGAACCTTGTAACTTAAAAGGTTCGCTGGACACTAGATCGAAAAGAAAAGGCTTATTTGGGCTGTATAGATTGTAGGCCCAATCCCACTTTATGAGGCCCAATTTCTATAAGGAACTAAGTGGCATTGGACCATTGTTAATTGACTCACAATTTCCTTGTCTTCAACACGCAGACTTGACCCTATGCATCTCCACGGCCCACTTCACCTCTATTCGGCCTAAGTGGGTTAACCCAGCCCAATGATATTCTAATCGGCCCAATTTGTGACAATTCGGGATTTTGACTAGAAGTATTAGAATCAATCTAAACAAGTTCAAGACATTAAAATTACAAGTATTAAACTTGTAATCACATGAAATGAGCTATTTTGACTTTTAAGTCAAAATTGGTTCATAGAAATTGGGGGAAACTCGAAATTCAAGTTTATACAATGATAATAGCCGAATTAAACACTCATGGACGTTACATTGATGATCATTATCATCACCCAACCGTTATTAATCAGTTTACTGTCGAATTTAACTCTAATGGAAGCCACAAAGACGAAACCGTAACTCTTCATTATTTAAAAATATCATTCGGCCTTATTGCAAAAAATTGGAACTCCAAACATTCAAATCGGCACCTTTAGTGTCCCTGGGATCCAATAATTTGAAGCAAGAAGTTCCAGACAGAAGGATTCGAGCGTGGAGTGACCGAATTCAAGCCATAACTCGATCTTCATCAATTAGGCACCATATCGGGTAATAATCGACTCCTATACAACCTAAAAATGCCGACTAAGCATATCCTTATGCTAATTCTGGCTTTCAATATCGAATTGTATGAATTCAAGTAATTAGGGTTCATACAAAAACGATTTGTGGGTTCTGTTCAATTGAGTTTAAACAATGAAATCAAATGATACAGAAAGTTTCGGAATCATCTTCTTAATGAAAACCGTATCTTAATTTCATTAGATAACAATGAATCGTATGAACTCCAGTTCTAGGGTTCTTCGTGCAAAACGATTTGGGGGTTTACATTCAATCGAATTCAAAAGTGAAATTAATACATATCATCAGTTTCGTATGGTGTTTATTAACAAAAAGCCTATACTAATTTCATCAAACAACCATGAATTGTATAGTTTTGATTTCTAGGGCTTACAATACAAAACGGGTGGGAGATTTTAACTTAAATGTGTTTCTGAAACAAATTAAAACTATCAGAAGGTTTCGAAAATTCATTCTAAATGAAAGCCCTAAGATTTTACAGTCTAACATAGGCAAATTCAATCCAATTGGATTATGGGTCATGGCATCCACGTTCGAACCATAACAGGTGTATAAAACCATACGATTTTTACGCAATGATTGAATTCAAACTTACCTTGAACTTGTTAGTGAACATTGAACCGAAACCCCATGGTCATGGGTTCGATTGGGGTTGAATCGTGGGTCAATTTGAAACACAAGTGGTTCGGTTATAACCACAAGAAGGAAACCGGGGTTTCTGTTGGTTAAAAGAATTTATTATGGTTCCATGTTACAAAAACAAAGGCAGGGGAACTGGTTTGAACTAGGGGAACTTGTCTGGGAGGTCATGGGTTCGACCCCATGCCTCACCAGTTTTTGGATTTAAAACCTATTTTAGTAATTTTATCATAACTTGTCTGTTTCAACTCCGATTTAGTCCGTTCGAATTTCGTTGGAACCAGAATTTCATTTCGAACAAGATAAAATAATAAGATTTATATTTTAACCCGAAAACGTAATCGCGTATAATTACGTTATTTAAATAAAATCATATATGGTTTTATTAAACGACTTTAAAGTCACGTGTATTTACTTGTGCACGATTCTAACTATCTGACCTACATGTGTTGACACGTATGTGATTTCAAGCACTAAACGACATCCTGAATAACACTAAGTTACTGTTAAAACACAGGTTCTTCGTATAGGACTTTCTACGCGATTTCACGTGTTTGGTCATTCTAATTACAAACAAAGGTGCGTACACGGCCCCTTTCTTATTTTAACTATTTTGGGGGAGAAAACACGTGCAACAAACATTTTAGATACATATAACTTGCATGAGTTAGCTGTTTAAATTAAGTGCGAACATAGCATTACAAGTCCTTACATATCGAACCGTTTAGTTTGCTGTAGTGCAAAGCGTGGTAGTTGGAAATAGATCTATTATGTTTGACAAACCTCACTTGGTAGATGGGATCTACGCGAGTGTTTGACTAGCCCATTCACATTACTATTGTTTGTTCTAGACAATAGTGGAAAGGCAAAACATGCGATAGCATGCAACAGTCAGCTTCGGTGTCGACCACTTATGTAAATAGTATAAATGACTAGCTATCATGACTATGCATGTGTGATTATGTTATCTGCAAACATTTTTTTCAAACTGTTGTTTCAAACATTTGTGAATGCTTAAACCTGTGTATGCACCAACCTTTGTGTTGACTTGGTTTACATGTTTTCTCAGGACGCTAAGGTACACAAGCAAGCAAGCATGGGCTAGGAGATCGAGTCGCATGCATATTTTACATTTCTGTTATTTGGATTTGAACATTTGGGATTTTGTTTTGTAATTTACAGTTTTCAATTCATTATGTTTGTTTTGTTTTAAAAACGCTTCCGCAACGCTAGAACTTTGAAATTACAGTTTTAGACCAAAGTATGTTTGAAATTCATATAGAGGTCTTCGTTATGTCTAATGATCTGAGATCCTGGTTTGTCACGTCCCAAACGGTATGATTCCGTTAGTTGAAAATTGGGGGTGTGACAGATTGGTATCAGAGCCAGGTTATAGCGAACTAGGTTTGCATTAGTAGACTTAGACTATAACTGTTAGACAATAGACACTTGTTTACACAACTGCTTTTGCCTAGTATTTACATATGGTCTTATGTAACAGATATGGCAGCACCGTCACCACCGCACGTGATCGTACTCGATGATGAGGAGCCGATAGCTCCAGCATTTCAGGATCATGAGGATGATCCGGAGGAGGATCCCGTAGAGGACCCGGACGAGGACTCGGAGGAGGATCCGGAGGAGGACGATCCAGAGGAGGATCCCAAGGAGGATCCTGAGGAGGATCCACAGGAGGATCCTGAGGATGACCCACAGGAGGAGCCACAGAGAAACCCAGAGAAATCACCTGTGGAGGATTCCACCGAGGAGTCTTCGTATCGTATGCCACCTAGGTTTCGTGCCTGTAAGAGGCCACGATTCGAGTCAGACGATATCGCCCGATTGACATGGGAGTCAAAGTGGGCGAATGATCGAATTGAGCACATGGCACAGGAGCTTCGGGATGTAAACGCCCGATACGTAGAGCTTCGTAGTGTGGTTCAGGGGATGGAGTCACACATTGTGCATCTAACTACTCGATTGCAGGAGGAGGAGCACCGAGCCGACATTGCTGAGGGGAGCTTGATTGCACTAGAAGAGCAATTTGTATCTGAGGCTGAAGAGGAAGAGGAGGAGTTGATACCAGTACAGGATGTTGATTCTGATGCTGACTCCACTATTGAGGATGCTTGATTTTCCTTATTTTGTTTAAACTTATTAGGGGCGGGTTGTGTCCCTACATTAGATATTTGAAAACTTATGTTTTGATTTTGAAAGTATTGTACTCAAATCAAATTATTATCTATTGAATACTATTACTTATTGCCAACAGTTGTGTTGATTCCTACATTACATGTTTGTGGTTTGTTGTATTGTTTACACGTTTCACATTGGACTTGGATAACACTCTAACATTTCTTTTAACTAGGAGGATAATGGCTGGTGAGAACATTCACATGACAGTTGCTGAGCTCAACGAGCTGATCAATAACAGGGTCGCGGAGGCTATCGCGAATTACACCCAGACACACAGGACAGGACCACAGGGTCCGGCAGGGGGATTGGTGAACACACAGGTGTGCACGTTCAAGATGTTCTTGGACTGCAAGCCACATAACTTCAAAGGATCGGAAGGAGCCATTGGACTCCAACGATGGATTGAAAAGGCGGAATCAGTGCTTGAGATGTGTAATTGTCCTGAAGAGAATAAGCTTAAGTATGCTACTGGAACTTTGGAAGGTCCAGCATTGACTTGGTGGAACTCCAATGTTCAAACTTTGGGATTGGGTGAGGCCAATGCCCTAACTTGGAATGGTTTCAAGACCTTATTGCAGGAGGAGTACTGTCCTCGCAGTGAAATGCAGAAACTGGAGGAGGAGTATTGGCATCCCAAGATGGAGGGGTCAAACATTGAGGAGTACACGACACGGTCACATGAACTGGCCAGACTTCTACCTCACATGGCTACTCCAGCCAGTAAGTGGATAGAGAGGTACATAGGAGGGTTGGTGCCTCAGATCCAGGGATTGGTTACATCTGCCAATCCCACAACGATTCAACAAGTTGTTCGTTTAGCGCACCAACTGGCTGATCAGGCAGTGTTACAGGGAACTCTACCTAAACGAACATCAGCTACTAAGGTGGGAGACCACAAAAGGAAGTGGGAAAGCAGCAACACCAAGAACTTTAACCAACAGCCGTTTCAACAGTACCGAAAGCAGGACTCACACAAGTCTTATCACAATTCGAACAGTGGTCAGCAGTCGTCATCATCAGGGGGGTATATTGGTAAACACCCAAAGTGCAACAAATGTGGATTCCATCATGCTGGGAATCAATGTGATAAGTTTAAGTGTCAACGGTGTGGCAAAGAAGGGCATGCAGCTAAGGATTACCGCGGAGAGCTGCAAAACAATTCCAACAATCAAAATAACAACCAGAACAACGCACAGAAGGGTTGATTTGAGTGTGGTAAGCTGGGGCACTTTAAAAAGGATTGCCCACAACTCAAGAAAGGCGGGGCTAACGATGCAAATGGCAACGGCAACGGCAACGACAATGGCACCAATAACAACAACAATAATAACAACAATGGTGCTAGGGGCAGGGCGTTTGTGATTGGAGGACATCAGGCACGGGAGGATCCCAACATTGTCACGGGTACGTTCGTCTTAAATAATCACTATGCCTCTATGTTATTTCATACTGGTGCAGACCGGAGTTTGGTATCTAGTTCACTCTCTAAGTTGCTAAATGTTAGTCCTACTGCCTTAGAAAATCCATACACTGTAGAACTAGCTGATGGCAAGTTAATTGTAGTTGAACATATCCTTAAGGGATGTATCCTTGACTTGATGGGTCAAACATTGGAAATTGATCTTATGCCTATCACCTTAGGCAGTTTTGATGTAGTCATTGGCATGGACTGGTTGTCCAAACACCAGGCTGAAATAGTATGCCATGAGAAGATCGTTCGTATACCTCTTTCGCATGGAGAGACATTGTATGTACAGGGCGAGA
This sequence comes from Mikania micrantha, assembly GCA_009363875.1. Classification (NCBI taxonomy): domain Eukaryota; kingdom Viridiplantae; phylum Streptophyta; class Magnoliopsida; order Asterales; family Asteraceae; genus Mikania; species Mikania micrantha. Next base: position 21,651,018 of record CM018685.1, read on the forward strand.
AGAGCAGTACGCCACTGCGTCTCATATCTTGTATGAAAGCACACAAATGTCTGCGTAAAGGTCATATAGTAGTTATAGAACTTATAACTGAGAAGCCGGTAGCTGAGATGAAGATTGAAGACATCCCAGTAGTTTGTGAATTTCCTGAAGTATTTCCAGAAGACTTACCGGGATTACCGCCTATCAGACAGGTGGAATTTCGAATTGACCTTACACCAGACGCAACACCGATAGCTAGGGCGCCTTATCGACTTGCACCATCCGAGATGCAAGAGTTATCTACACAACTGCAAGAGTTGTTAGATAAGGGCTTTATACGACCTAGTTTTTCACCATGGGGAGCTCCAGTCTTATTTGTTAAAAAAGGACGGGACTTTCCGTATGTGTATCGATTACCGGGAATTAAACAAGGTTACCATCAAGAACCGGTATCCGTTACCTAGAATTGACGATCTGTTCAATCAGTTGCAAGGTTCGAGTTACTACTTGAAGATTGATCTCAGATCGGGTTATCATCAACTAAGAGTCCAAGAAGAAGATATTCCAAAGACAGCATTCAGAACGCGCTATGGCCATTATGAGTTCTTGGTCATGCCATTTGGGTTGACAAACGCTCCAGCTGTATTCATGGATCTCATGAATTGTGTTTGTAAACCTTATCTTGATAAGTTTGTCATTGTTTTCATTGATGACATTCTCATCTACTCCCAGTCTGAGGAGGAGCATGCTGAACATCTTCGATTGCTGTTAGAATTGCTGAAACAAGAACAACTATACGCTAAGTTCTCAAAATGTGACTTCTGGATGCGAGAAGTTCAATTCCTGGGTCATATAGTAAATGAAAAGGGTATACACGTTGATCCAGGAAAAATTGAGGCGATTAGGAATTCGGAAGCACCAAAGACCCCTACCGAGGTACGACAATTCCTTGGTTTGGCGGGTTATTATCGACAGTTCATTGAGGGTTTCTCAAAGATCGCTTAACCACTTACAGCTCTTACGCACAAGGGAACGAAGTATAAGTGGACAGATAAACAGGAAGCTGCATTCCTGTTATTGAAACAAAAACTCTGCAGTGCACCGATTCTGTCCTTACCGGAGGGGACGGATGACTTTGTGGTGTATTGTGACGCATCTGCACAGGGTTTGGGATGTGTGTTAATGCAGCGTGATAAAGTGATTGCTTACGCGTCAAGGCAACTACGACCACACGAGAAGAATTACACTACTCACGACTTGGAGTTAGGAGCAGTGGTTTTTGCTTTGAAAATTTGGAGGCATTACCTATATGGAACCAACTGTACCATTTACACTAATCATAAGAGTTTGCAACATATCTTTGATTAGAAGGAGCTTAATATGAGACAGCGACGATGGGTTGAGTTGTTGAACGACTACGAATGTGCAATCAAGTACCATCCGGGAAAAGCTAATGTGGTAGCTGACGCTCGAAGCAGAAAAGACACAACAGGAACAAGACAGGTTCGCGCACTTATGATGACGATACAAACTGATTTACCTGACAAGGTACGCAGTGCTCAGCTCGAGGCCATGGAAAAGGAAAACTTGGTACAGGAATCCTTATGAGGAATGGAGGAACAATTGGATGTTAAGCCTGATGGAATTCGTTATTTCATTAACCGACTGTGGGTACCTTTGCATGGTGGTTGTTGGACCGATTGGGAGCTCGGAAACAATCCGAATCCAATGTAAAACTACTCGACAGCCTCTGGAATAGTACGGAATCCTATGCCAGGGTTTTCCAATCGAAACCAACAGAAACCGTGGTGATCCGAGGTTGTAAGAACAACGTGGAAGCAACAATCGAACACCACGGGTTGAGAATCGAACTTGGATGATCAAGAACTGCTCAAATCTTCTAGGGTTTTGACACTTGAGTCTCAGGGAAGAAGGAGGGCTCTGGAAAGTTAGAGTTGAAATGATTTGAACTTCTATATATAGGCTGTAGTCATTCGGCCGAATGAGTGGCCGAAGCAGCTCATTCGGCGAATGACTAAGCTCGAATGAGCTATCAATCGAATGAGTCATTCGGCGAATGACTCATTCTATCACCAGACATTCGCTATGATGTTCATTCGGCGAATGACTTCATTCTAGAGTCATTCGGCCGAATGAGCAATCTTCATACTCAACATTAATTTAATCAAATCAACTAAACATATAATTAATAATAAACATTAAGAATGATATATAAAGACAACTTCCATTAATAACTTTGAACTTTACATGATTAGAGTTACAAAACCGAACTAGGGACATTACATGTATCAACAAACTCCCCCTTGGACCTAGTTCAACTCTTGGAAGTGTCTTTCTTGAAATACTTTTCTGAGATAGCTTTCCAATCTGCTCCAGCGTGTATCTTGAAAATGCTGCAGAGACGGATCACTCTTATAAACTGCAAGGCTTGAACCATGTCTGGAACATCAAAGAAGATCTGATTCCTGAATAGAGCTTGGACATCTTTATAAGACAGGTTCGTCAGCCACATGGGATCAAAAATTCTGACAGTCTCCCACTTCTTGTCTTTGCAAAGGACTATCACCGCTTCACCAGTGCGCCCGTCATAGTACCACCATCGGAAGCCATCCATAAAGTCTTGACGCATCTTCCGCAGGGGAATCCTCTTCAAAACTCTAGGGGGAAGCCACTTCAGGATCACTTTATGCTTGCGGGTATCACCATCAATCTCTGGCAAATAATATCTTTCTGGCTGCTGTGGTTGAAAGTTCACCCATCTCTTCCGGTATTCATACTTGATTTGTCGAGAAAACCAAGCAGACATCCCGGAGTCTTCACTGTATAGCATATTCAGACGTGCTAACTGATTGACTTCGAATCCAGGCAACGTCTTGAAATCATGTGGGTGTTTGAAGTAGTCAATCCCTTTCTCTCTCTTCACAGCATAGCACCCAAGATCATGGAAGTATGCCCAGCTAAGAATCTGACCTCCAGCTTTGTAGCCTTTGGTCCTGTCAACTTTCTTGTGTGTGGCTGGCATCTTCTTTGTGCTTTGCTTCTTCAACACTTCCCAATAAGCAGCCCATTCTTCTTTTCTTATCTTTTGGTCATCGGCTTCAGCCTTGCTTGCCTCAACTTGTTCCTCCAGATATCTGACCAAGAGATCCTCTGTTTCTTGATCAAATGGTTCAGTGAATATAGGCAGCTCGTCTTCAGCCGATGTATACTTTGGGTATTCTTCATCTGTGATGTCTTCCAAAATAACCTCATCAACATCATCAAATGGCTCTGGTTCAGGCTCTTCAAAAATAGGAACTGAGGTGTCATCAGTAACAACCTCATCAGGATTCAACCTGAATAGCTCAGCTATTTGCTCTTTGGAGAGGCAGTGTATAATCTCTCCCTCCTCCTTGTCATAGCTCACTGAGTGCTGTATAATGCCTTGAGCATCCAAGATCATAGTCAGTGTCTCATCAAGTTGACGTCTCAAAGGCACAGCTTGTACTTCCTCAGTAGCTACTGGTTCGGCTGTCTTCGAGGGAGACGAAGGAGGAGGAGCCTGAGCCTTCTTGTCATTTGATTTCTTGGACCGGATCTCAGAAGAGGGAGGGGCTTGATCATCATTGTCATCATCATCATCGTCATCAGTACAGGATGATTCAGAAGACCCACTCCCAGATCCGTCCTTGTCATTACCAGCATCATCATCAGATTCTTCATCCTTCTTAGAATCTTCATAATCAACCTGTTCCTCCTCAGACTCTTCTTCTTCTTCTTCTTTGTCTGAATCATCGGAATGGACTTCCACACCTTCGAGCCTGGGAGTGCCTTCCTTGGAACTCTCGACAAGTTCAGCAAGGCGAGCATTCTCAGCTTCCAGAAGAAGGATCCTCTCGTTGAAACCAGTGGCAGTCAAGGCCAACTGGTTGTGCTCATCGATATACTTAAGCAGTTGCTCTTCTTGTTGAGCAGACCGAGCTCTAAGATCAGCTCGTTGATCAGCTGCCTGCAGCAACAAGGCAACCTGATCATTGATCCTTTGAGTGAGCTGAGCAATCTTAGACTCTTGCTCCATGTTCTTCTCCATCAATCTGAGAACCATACTTTTCAGTGTGCTAAGCTGATCCACAACTGACACAGTAGGTATAAACGTATCAGCTCGTGATGTAGATGGGCCAGAAGAAGCAACAACATAAACCGGCTCACGAATAAAAGGAGTGGTCAGAGGGGCAGTAGTAGTCTGAGCAGAAATGGCCCTTGACCTTGTCAGTGAAGAAACTGACACAGCTGCTACTGATGTAACAGTAGATGTAGCAGCTGTAGTCAGTTCTGACCTCCTTTGGAAAGAGAACCTAGATCTCTTTCCCCTTCCAGCTCTAGAGGATGTAGGCAGAGAAGTGATAGCAGTCACAGCCACGGTAACCGGTGCGGAAGACCGAGGTGGAGGAGAGAAATCAAACTCAGGAATAAAAGAAGGATCGGTAATCTCTTCAATCTCTGCTTCACTCCTTTCTCTCTTCTTCATCTCCATCTTTCCTCCTTCCATCACCTTTCCAAACTCATCATCATGGGTGGCTTCAGAATCAGAACTGGAACCAACATCATCACCATCTTCACCATCACCAGAGTCCTCTGACTCATCATCACTTTCAGAAACATGAGGAGCTGTAGCATCAACAGAGGTAGCAGTAGTAACAGCAGTGGTAGTAGTAGCCAGGAAGTCTAAGTCCATCAAAGAATCAACATCAATGTCCTCTTCCTGTGCTGTAGACAAACCAGCATCACCACCAATAATTGTACCACTAACATCAACCATGCTCACAGAAGCAGCAGTGGTCATGTATCCAGAACTCATCTCCACCACACCTGAACTCACTACAGCAGCAGTGCTCACTATCACTGTGCTCTCACCAGCTCCAGCACCACTAGGGCCTGCCTCATCATCACCATCACCTCCATCACTGTCGTCTCCACCAGCCGGTACAACTATGTCTTTGACATCTGAATCAGAGTCAGCATGCCTCCATCTATGACCAGCTGGAGCTCTATAATCAGGTCGAGAGAGGTGACCGAATAAAGATCTGGTGGCTGGCTTCCTCTCCTTCCCTCTGTATGACAGAACTCTATTAAGAGTAGTGTCATTCATGTGCTCTAACCGAATGACATCCGCATTGATCTTCGGAAGATCTGGAACTTGGGCATCAATGATTTGCTGTAGAAACCTCGGGTACATGAGGAACTTCTTGTCACCCTTGAGAACCACGTTCTCCTTCATGTGAATGAAGATCATCTCTGAGAAGTTGAAGGGTTTGTTGAGCACTAAAGCAGCAAATGCGCACTGGATGGTCTCACGCATATCATCAAAACCACCTCGCCTCGATCCAAGACAGTGAACCAAGACACGTGCTAAATACTTGAATTGAGGAGACATAAACGCCTTGTTGAGAATGCCAGCTCCAATATCACCCTCATACTTGCACCGTAGAAAGCATCCACGAACCAGAAATCGATCAAGTAATGCTGGCTGATCAGGAGAGTCTTGAAATCCACAAATTCTCCGGATATGTTCAGCTGAGACCACAATATCATACCCTTGCACTTTGCCCCTTATGACTATAGGCTCGGCCTCGCAATCAATATCAGCCGATGACCAAAAATCCTGCTGATGCGAGAGATAGGGCACATATACAGTAGATATGGCTGTGAATATCCTCGAACGCCTCAGAAATGTAATGATGTCTGAGTAGTGCTTTGCGTTCGGAGTGGTCAAATCTAGATGAGCACAGATGTTGTGCTTAGGAACTGACTTGTATCCTGCCATACTGCACAACAAAAGAAATAAACATGTCAATACGAGATACTCAATCAAAAAGCTGAAATTAACAAGAAATCAGATTAACAGTTAATCTGATGTGCCGAATGACAGTTGTTGGCCGAATGACTGTTATTCGCAGAATGAATCATAGGATCGAATGAGTCATTCGTTGAATGAGGTTCATTCGTCGAATGGCCCTCATTCGCCGAATGAGATAGAGACAAGGCTGGTCATTCGTCGAATGAGCCGTTCGCCGAATGAGGTTTATTCGCTGAATGAGTCATTCGCCGAATGACGACATTCGGCGCCTATTTTGAATTCGAAATCCCTTTTTTTCAAAAATCAACAATCAGTTCATAAAAATTGTACACACACACTCAGAATCAACCGACTAAGACATTTAAAACAGATCATAAGTAGTTTCAAGTCCATTATGATGGTCTATTTACACGGTGAAAAACAAAACCCTAAAACCCTAAAATCACAACTGTTTTTGATGATTTCACGGTTGAAAGTGCTTGATAATCTATCTCCAAATACCTAAGATGAAATAGAATGTGATTGTCAGAAGCAGGGTTAACAAAGATCTCAGAAAATCAAATAAACTGGATGTGTGTGAAAATCGTCGAATGACGTAGCTCTGATTTGGCGAAAGTGAAAATAGTCGAATGACCCTCATTCGGCCGAAGGACCGTTATATAGTCCCTTCTCATTCGCCGAATGAGCTAGGCGAAAGGTCACTTGACATTCAGTCTCATTCGCCGAATGAGTGTAGCGAATAGTTCGTTCGACAATACTCATTCGCCGAATGAGAATGTCGAATGAGACATTCGACACCCTTCATTCGTCGAATGAAAAACACATTGTATGATTGATTCGGTCGAATGACTCATTCGCAGAATGAGTTCATTCGGCCGAATGAGTTCATTCTACCTCTCATTCGGACGAATGAGAGATGAAAATCTCCAAACCTCAACTATTTCAACATTTGACATTTTGAGCAATAAACCTTTAACAATTTATGAAGATATGTCTGGTTGGTTCAGGATTCGGATATGACATACATCCGAATCTACAAGTGATCATCTAAAACAAGATTGAAAATATAAAATCTTTTTGTATTTTTCTGAAACAACCACTACAACTGTACAAACAATAACTAAGAATAAATAAACACATGTTTTTGTGAGAGATCCATTAATAAAATAACACACATCTCTAATCACATCATATTGTCTTCAATGAACGCTTCACTTTCAACACAATTTCATTATGATACGATTACCGATATATTTGTCCAAACTTAAACCGAACAATACATAACTACTAAACAAACTATATGATCACTCATATTTTCTGATTTAGTTCCCCAATTCATTTCATCAATAAAGATCAAAAACAGTTCAAAACTCATTTCAGCCTATCTTAAAACCAGTCATCATGAATTTAATAAGATTCAAACATTTATTATCTTTTTGTATTTTTCTTGTTCTATCCAAATGGATGGCTTCAGCTAGGTCCGTCCCAGCAATATGGCACATGTATGGAATCGAACTTTATTTGTTAAAGTATTTCTCAAGCTTAATACCAGCTTGCATTAGGTTTTCTTCAAGCTTAATACCAGCTTGTTTTTATTTTTTCATCAAGCTTAATACCAGCTTGTTTTTGATTTTCCTCAAGCTTAATACCAACTTGTTTTTATTTTTCTTTGAATGAAACCTCATTTGATTCCATGATGACAGGTGTTTGCTTGATTTGAGTCAAAAACCGTTTCTCACTCAAATGATTTAATAAAATGGATCCCACAGATCAAACTTTCTAAGTTATCACAAGTTGTTTATTCATTTTGTATAGTCAGCCTATCAGTACATCCCATCATAATTCTCTTGTGATATTAGTTCATACATTCACTTCTGCTTCTATGACATGATAAGATGAATGCACTACTTTATTAAGCAAGACCATCTCAATTTTTAATTTTTCTATTGTTTTTGGTTTTTCAAATTTTCTATTGTTTTTGGCTTTTCAAATATCATAATTTCTCCCCCTAAAAACCTAAAAATAGAAAATCTATTTGATTTTTTTTTTCTTTTTTTTTTTTTAATGATGAAAAAGAACTATACAATAAAAAATTAAAATACTGAAGTAAAATGAATAAAGTAAAGACTATCTAAGTAAAAATGATGATCATTTGTTAGACTCAGATGAGGATTGAACTTCATCCTTTGGAAAAACACCATTAGCCGATAACAGATATAAAAATCTGGGTTTATCAAATGCTTTTGTAAAAAGATCGGCTTTCTGGTGTTCGGTGTGAATTTTCACAACATCGATTAATTTCTTTTCAAAACAATCACGTATGAAGTGATATTTTATGTCGATGTGTTTGGTTTTGTAGTGCTGAACTGGATTTTTAGTGACAGCAATGGCGGCAGTATTATCAACATAAATAGGAGTGTTAGAAAAATGTAACCCATAGTCCCTGAGTTGCTGCTGAATCCAGATTATTTGTGAACAGCAACTAGCAGCAGCGATATATTCAGCTTCACAGGTTGAAGTAGACACCGACGTCTGCTTCTTACACTGCCAGGTGACCAATCGGTTTCCAAAGAACTGACATCCTGCAGATGTTGATTTGAAATCTCTCTTGCATCCGCCATAATCTGAATCACTATATGCAGTAAGCTCAAAATTATCATCATTAGGGTACCATAAGCCAAGTTCCGGTGTACCCTTCAGATAACGCATAATCCTTTTGACAGCAACAAGGTGAGATACTCTTGGCTTTGATTGATAGCGTGCACACAAACAAGTAGCGAACATGATATCTGGCCGAGAAGCAGTAAGATACATGAGAGATCCGATCATTCCTCGGTACAGAGTGGCATCAATTAACTGCCCCTTTTCATCTGGAGTAATCCCGTGATTAACAGCCAGTGGGGTACCAGCAGGCTTGGCATCAGACATACTGAACCGGCTCAGAATGTCACCAACGTATTTGGTTTGATGAATAAAAATCCCTGCCTCAGACTGATCCACCTGCAAACCCAAGAAAAATTTCATTTCTCCCATCGAACTCATTTCAAATTTATCTTTCATAACCTTCTCAAATTCCTTGCACAGACTATCATTTGTGGAACCAAAAATTATGTCGTCCACATACACTTGCACCAAGAGTAAATCACTGTCCTTCTCACGAATGAATAATGTGCAGTCAATGACACCTCTTCTGAACCCGTTGTTCAGAAGGTGAGTAGAAAGTGTCTCATACCACGCTCGCGGAGCTTGATGCAATCCATATAAGGCCTTGTCTAGCTTGTAGACTTGGTCACGATGCAATGGATCCTCAAACCCGGGAGGTTGACTGACATATACGGTTTCACTGATCACACCGTGAAGGAACGCACTCTTGACATCCATTTGATAAACTTTAAACTTCTTAAAGGATGCATAAGCCAAGAAGATACGAATGGCTGCGAGTCGAGCAACCGGAGCAAACACCTCAGTGTAGTCCAACCCTTCTATCTGTCTGAATCCTTGAACCACCAGACGTGCTTTATTTCGCACTATGATCCCGTGATCATCTTTCTTGCAACGAAGAACCCATCGAGTACCAATGACTTTTGCACCTTTGGGTCTGTCAACCAATTGCCAGACACCTAACTTTTTGAACTGTAAAAGTTCTTCTTGCATTGCATCAACCCATGATTCTTCCTTGAGGGCTTCAATGACAGTACGCGGTTCAACTTGAGAGATAAAACAGGAATGAGCACAAAAGCTTACATCTGCAAAATCAAGAATGTCTGCAAGACCACCTGAAGAAATCTGACTTCGAGTTTTCACTCCATCTAAAGGACTCCCAATAATGTTGTCTTGAGGATGAATACGATTGATTCTTCCAACAGGATGAGCGGGAACCTCAACCTCAGGATCTAAGTTATTCAAATTTAAATCCTCAAGACCAGGTATAAGGTTATCAACAACTGGTTCAGGAGCAGCTGGAGGATTGTCATCTGTGTCAGAGCTGTCATCATTTATCTGTGTAGAGGGACCAGATGCAGATGTAGGTTGAGAAGTTTCATCAGGTGCATTCTGTACATCATACAGCATCTGAACAGCAACATCTTCATCTGAATACATGGGGGCATATTGAATGAATCAAAAAGACTGGAATAATCAAACATCCAATCTGGCCCTTTTCCAGGTAGGGGCATTGTATATTTCTGAACGTCTACATGGTACCACTCCTCCACATTATGAGTTGCAATGTTGTAAACTCGTTTGTTTGGAGTGCTATACCCAAGAAAGTACCCTTCTTCCACCTTTTCATTGAACTTGCCCTGCTCATGTTTCTTAAGCATAGTGCATGGAGCACCAAACGGTTCTAGATACTTAAGATTTGGCTTTCTGTTATGGAGCAGTTCAAAGCAAGTCTTCCCATGTCTCTTCACAATAAGTACCCGGTTCAAGGTATAGCAAGCATTAGCTACAGCTTCGTTCCAGAATTGAACCGGTAGAGAAGAATCAGCAAGCATGGTTCTAGCAGCCTCAATCAATGTCCTATTCTTGCGTTCAGCAACACCATTCATTTGTGGAACGTATGGAGCACTAAATTGTTGCACAATGCCTTTTGCATTACAAAAATTCTCCATGTTGTGATTTTTGAACTCCGTTCCATTATCAGTTCGAAACTGACGAATCTTGAGCTTATAAAGTGATTCAAGTTTAGTAACCAAAACTTGAATGCAATCAAACGTTTCTGATTTCTCCTTCAAAAAGAAAACCCAAGAGTATCTGGAATATTCATCAGTGATAACAAGACAGTATTGATCTCCAGCTATACTCTTTCGATTCACTGGACCAAACAAATCCATATGGAGAAGCTCAAGAGGAACATTGATTGAATGATATTTTTTCAGTTTATGAGACTGCTTAGATTGCTTTCCCTTCTTGCATGAGACACAGATATCAGACAGCTTAAAATTCTTCAAGCTAACTCCCTCAACCAGACTATTGTGTACCAAATGATTCATCTTACGTAAACTCAAATGGCCCATCCTCTTATGCCAAAGGATTGAATCTTTCTCAGTTGCCTTTGTCATAAAACATGAAGCTGTGGAGGATGTAGTTGAAGCTGTGGCCATATTGAGAACGTACAAATCTTGCTTCCTCGGAGCAGACATCAAAATCCAATCTTCAGGTATCTTAACACCTTGCTTGAGAATGTAACATTTTGAATCATCAAATAAGACCTTGTACTCTTTGTCACAAATCTGAGAGACTGACAGGAGGTTGTTTTCCAGCTGTTTAACATATCTGACATTATCAAATGAAACTTGTCCATTTGTCAGAATTCCCTCTCCTGTAATAAATCCGCCTTTGTCACCGGCAAAAGCAACATATCCACCTCGAACTGCATTCACATTGGTGAGCAGAGAAATATCACCAGTCATGTGTCTGGAAGCCCCACTATCAACGATCCAATTGCTGTTAACTCCAGCTTTTGGGGCAACCTGCACAATAAAGAGACAATCAGTTCACTTTGGGAACCCAAGCCTTTACAGTCTTGGGTTGACCCATAGAGTCTCGGATCCAAACATCAATCCATTTTCCATCAGGAAAAGATTTATCTGAAATAGGTGAAACAGAATCCTCAGATGATTTAACTTTCCAAATTGCATGTTTATCAAAAGAGGTTTTCAGATAAATGGATGATGATTTTGCTTGGTTAACTTTAGGCACACTTGGAACATGCAAAGTTTCCTGTTTTCCTTTACCCTTGTCTGAAGTGATAATCTGAACCGATTGTTTGGCCTTTGTTTGAACAGGCTTAGGTACAGATTTAACCGGTTTTGGTAAAGCAGAATTTAATTTTCTGAAAGAAACAACCTTTGGCCTGATCAAATGAGGGCAAAATCTCACAATGTGCCCAGACTCACCACATTCAAAACAGACTTTGTCACCTTTTTTATGAAAATGTTTTAAATCAGAAAATGGTTTTCTATTTGATTTAAAAACATTTGTTTTCTGACAATCTGGATTAAAACCCAAACCTTTTGTCCCTTTGTTACCAACAAAAGCTGATTTGGTAACATGCTTAGCTTCAGACTCTTGTGAAGCTTTAACAAAGCACAATTCTTTGTAAATTTTTGAGTTGCAGATTGGGTCACCTTTCATAACAACAGAGGTTTGATTCCGAGGAGTACTATATTCTGATTCATCCTCGGAATCTGAGACCCAATCTTTAACAACTCCTTCCACCCGAGATCCAGCAGTCTTTGAAGAACTCTGATTTGTACTCAGACTGACTGGATCAATTACTAACGGAGTAGTAACTTGAAAGTCCTTTACATCTTTGTCATTTGGTGTATTGACAAATGCATTGAGGATGGGTGGAGGACAATTTTGATAGTTAACCTTTTCCTTCCCCTGATCAGTACCCCTACTGAGCATGTGCTCAATGATATAAGATGAGCTTTCATAGCTCTTGAGCTTTTGTCCTAAGGTCTCATAGTCACACTCGACTATTGCTAACTTCTTTTTAATCTCATTGATGGTATTGAGATAAGAAGTGATAGCATCTTGCTTATTCAGCACTGCGATTTCTGCCTCATGCAATTGTCTATTTAAAAGATCAATTTTAGCTTGAAAATCTTTTTCATTAGATTTTAAAACTTTGTTAGCCTCAATGCACAAGTCGAGATCGTTCATCAAAACACTATTATGTGTCTGATAAGCAAGGACCTTACTTCTAAGATCAACACAATTAAAACACTCTGAATGTGAAGATGAACAGTCAGTGTATACCTGCTCTGACTCTGTAGAAGCAGAAGAGTTTACCATCAAGGCAAATTGAGTAGAGGAGTCATCAGCTTCAGCATCGGAATCTTGAGTGTCTGAATCTGTCAGATTATCTGATTCTGGACTTGATATCTTGTCATCATTCCTCAATGAATCTACCCGAATGCTTTCTTCACTTTGACCTTCAGACTGCTGAATCTCTGCCACACAAGCTTTATCTTGATCTTCTTTATCAGCATTAAACCTGAAGTCCCAGTTCACCCCTTCATCCTGTTGAACCATTAAAGCTTTACTAGCAGAGGATGAAGATCCAACTTGAGAAGGAGAATCAATGGGAACTAATCTCCTTTTTGGATTGGCAGTAGAGGATTTCTGATGCTGAAATGGATTCTTGTTGCCAGCTTTCTTCGGCTGCTTGCATTGTCTGGCAAAATGACCCTTCTTACCACAGTTGTAGCATGTGACAGATGCCATATCAAATCCAAACTTGGACTCCTTGTTTAGATTGATATCCTTCCCAGTCCTTTTTACAAACTCCTTTGCTCTTCTAACTGCACTAGCCAATGCCCACATAATGTCAATTCTCTCCATGTCATCAGGATCAATCTGAGAGTAATCATCATTGGTCAAATATGGATTGCCGATCTGACCAGCAACTAATCCATCATATGAGCTAACCAATGTTGACAGAAGACACATATGCTCTTTTGCAATCTCTACTGTGACCTTGTCAAAGTTCTCTGTTTTTAGACTTGCGGTAGGCTGATGATGCTCTTGTTGTGAACTTGATGAAGAAGATTGACTGAAATTCATCTGAGCTGCAGATGAAGCTTCAGATGTTTTAGAAACAAAAGCAGTCTTCAGAGGAGCATGAGTTGTGGATTTATCAACTGTGGGAGTGGAGTAGTATAGAGAAGGATCTTGAACTTGCACAACTCTCTTGGCCTTCCATTTGTTCTCTATCTCCTGCTCTTTTAGCTTCTGAATGAAATCATTGATGTCCATATGAGCCAACATCTGATTTTTCTTGAGTACCATCAAGAAGGATTCCCACTTTGGAGGTAAAGCATCTGCTAAACACTGAATCTTTTCTTGAGTTGTAGTTTTGACCTCATGATTGAACAACTCACTCAACAGATGATAAAACCTGGCAATAAGCTCATCCAGTGACTCATTTCCCACATACATGAAGCTATTGAATTCCTTTCTCAGTGCCTTTGACTTGATACTCTTCAAAGCATCATTACCCTCATATCTTTGTTGCAATGCATCCCACAGTAGCTTAGCCGAAGTAAACTGTCTAAACTGATGGAAGATATCAGTGGCAATGGACTGTGACAAAATAGCATAGGCTTTCTTCTCATAATCATACAGCTTCCTCTGAGGCTCAGTCATCCGTGTGACTAGCATAGGAGTTCCATCTTCATTCAGAGGCCTCAGATAACCTCCTTCAATCATCATCCACAGATTTGTATCCACCCCATTGATGTGAATCTCAAACCGATACTTCCAGTGAGGATAATCGTCTAAGGTTAGTAACTTGGGAGCTTTATTAGACTTCCCCGTCTCATTCTCTGTCAATAATAATGTCTGAATACGATGATTCTGGTTCGCCATCAGTGCTAAGTCTTCCATTTAATCAGAAATGACAAAATTCAACACTTAGAAAAATCTCAGAAAAGTTGCCGAATGAACTGGTTTTGGCGAATGTCGGGGGCCGAATGAACAGAAACTGGCGAATAAAGGCTGAGTATGACAACTGGTGAATGAGAAGATCGAATGACCTATTCGGCGAATGACATATGTCGAAAGAGCTCTTTCGCCGAATGAGAGTAGAGTATAAGACTTATTCGGCGAATGACAATGGCGAAGGAGTTATTCGCCGAATGAGACCTATTCGGCGAATGAGGGGCTATTCGGCTGAACTTATTCGGCCGCCAGAGTCATTCGGCGATCTGGGGTTTTCAGCAACGAAAATCGTGATAACTTGCGATTTTGACCAGATTTAAGCAACAAATTTGGTACAGAAGTTCAAGACATGATAACAAGCCAATTGGGAAAGAATTAGGGCAATCAAACCACAAAAACCCTTGGTTTTTCAATGAAATAGTAACTTGGAAAGCAAGAAAAATAGGGTTTTTGAAAGTTACGAAAATCAGGGTTTTGGGAGACTCAGATATGATGATTTTGAGTGGAAATCGAGTAGAATCAAGAGCCAAAGCTCTGATACCACTTTGTTGGACCGATTGGGAGCTCGGAAACAATCCGAATCCAATTTAAAACTACTCGACAGCCTCTGGAATAGTGCGGAATCCTATTCCAGGGTTTTCCAATCGAAACCAACAGAAACCGTGGTGATCCGAGGTTGTAAGAACAACGTGGAAGCAACAATCGAACACCACGGGTTGAGAATCGAACTTGGATGATCAAGAACTGCTCAAATCTTCTAGGGTTTTGACACTTGAGTCTCAGGGAAGAAGGAGGGCTCTGGAAAGTTAGAGTTGAAATGATTTGAACTTCAATATATAGGCTGTAGTCATTCGGCCGAATGAGTGGCCGAAGCAGCTCATTCGGCGAATGACTAAGCTCGAATGAGCTATCAATCGAATGAGTCATTCGGCGAATGACTCATTCTATCGCCAGACATTCGCTATGATGTTCATTCGGCGAATGACTTCATTCTAGAGTCATTCGGCCGAATGAGCAATCTTCATACTCAACATTAATTTAATCAAATCAACTAAACATATAACTAATAATAAACATTAAGAATGATATATAAAGACAACTTCCATTAATAACTTTGAACTTTACATGATTAGAGTTACAAAACCGAACTAGGGACATTACATGTATGAACAGTGGTTTAAGGGAACTAGTGATGGATGAAGCACACAAGTCTAGATATTCAGTCCATCCGGGATCAAACAAGATGTATCATGACTTGAAGGCACTGTATTGGTGGCCTTATATAAAAGCTGACATTGCTAGATACGTTAGCAAATGTTTGACTTGTTCAAAAGTCAAAGTTGAATACCAGAAACCATCTGGTTTGCTGCAACAACCAGAAATACCAATGTGGAAATGGGAACAGATTTTGATGGACTTCATTACTAAGTTACCCCGTACACCGAGTGGTTGTGATACGATATGGGTAATTGTCAATCGATTAACGAAATGTGCACATTTCATGGCAATCAAGGAAACTGACAAGATGGAAAAACTGACTCGTATTTATATCAAGGAAGTGGTAGCATGGCATGGCGTGCCAATCTCTATCATATTAGATCGGGATGCCCGATTTACTTCAAACTTTTGGAAATCACTTCCTAAGTCATTGGGAACTCATTTGGATATGAGTACCGCATATCATCCACAGGCCGACGGTCAGAGTGAACGTACGATTCAAACGCTCGAGGATATGCTACGAGCTTGTGTAATTGACTTTGGTGATAGCTGGGAAAACCACTTACCGTTAGTGGAATTCTCTTACAACAACAGTTATCACACAAATATTCAGGCAGCACCGTTTGAAGCTTTGTATGGTCGTAAATGTCGTTCACCAGTTTGCTGGGCTGAAATTGGTGACAGTCAGATAACAGGTCCTGAATTAGTACACGAAATGACAGAGAAGATAGTTCAAATCCGGAACCGTATGGCAGCGGCCCGGGATCGACAGAAGAGTTATGCTGACAAACGTCGTAAGCCGTTGGAATTTCAAGTAGGAGACCGTGTTCTTCTAAAGGTATCACCTTGGAAAGGTGTGATACGATTCGGCAAGCGCGGGAAGCTTAGCCCACGTTACGTAGGACCTTTCGAGATCCTAAAAAGGATTGGTCCAGTTGCGTATCAACTCAAATTACCGGATGAACTCAGTGGAGTTCATGATGTCTTTCATATTTCAAACTTGAAGAAATGTCTTTCTTATGAGACATTGGTTGTACCACTTGAGGAAATACAAGTGGACGAACAGTTACGATTCATTGAAGAACCAGCTGAAATTATGGATCGAGACGTCAAACAACTTAAACAAAGCAAGATTCCGATAGTCAAAGTCCGGTGGAATTCAAGACGTGGTCCCGAATTCACATGGGAAAGAGAAGATCAAATGATGAAGAAGTATACTCATCTGTGAAAATCAGCAACTGCGAACACTGTGAAGACACGTTAAATTTCGGGACGAAATTTCCTTCAACAAGGGGATGACGTGATGCTTCACACATCAACATTTCAGATTTCAAACTGTAAGTACAAACACTTTATGCAATTGGTTTTGTTACAAACATTGTGCTACATTACATTTTATGTGCTACATTTCATATGTTACATGTTATGGTAGTACATGCATGATTAGTTACACACATTTTGCTATGTGCGAGGGTACATAGTACAAACAGTTGCAAACACTCACTATGTGCAAGGTTACATAGCACAGTATGATCAAACACAAAACATTCACAGTTAGGTGTACTAACTAGTGTACACGCAAACAGTAACATAGAACGATCACACTTAGCTGTGATGATGCAAACATTGAACCCTGTGTATGAGTACACACAAGCACACAGAATGATCAGACATCACACTAACACGCGCAATTGGAACTCGCATGTAGTTTCCTAACTACTTCTAACATTTAATAATTTTCGGGACGAAAATTCCTTCAACAAGGGGATGATGTGACAATCCGACTTTTCGAATTAACCCCGTTAACCGAAAGTAACGAAATCACAAAAGATTCGCTGAACCTTGTAACTTAAAAGGTTCGCTGGACACTAGATCGAAAAGAAAAGGCTTATTTGGGCTGTATAGATTGTAGGCCCAATCCCACTTTATGAGGCCCAATTTCTATAAGGAACTAAGTGGCATTGGACCATTGTTAATTGACTCACAATTTCCTTGTCTTCAACACGCAGACTTGACCCTATGCATCTCCACGGCCCACTTCACCTCTATTCGGCCCAAGTGGGTTAACCCAGCCCAATGATATTTTAATCGGCCCAATTTGTGACAATTCGGGATTTTGGTTTAACTTCGTTAACCAAAAGCTAAGGAAATCATAGGAAATCAAACTAGAAGTATTAGAATCAATCTAAACAAGTTCAAGACATTAAAATTACAAGTATTAAACTTGTAATCACATGAAATGAGCTATTTTGACTTTTAAGTCAAAATTTGTTCATAGAAATTGGGGGAAACTCGAAATTCAAGTTTATACAATGATAATAGCCGAATTAAACACTCATGGACGATACATTGATGATCATTATCATCACCCAACCGTTATTAATCAGTTTACTGTCGAATTTAACTCTAATGGAAGCCACAAAGAAGAAACCGTAACTCTTCATTATTGAAATCACATCATTCGGCCTTATTGCACAAAATTGGAACTCCAAACATTCAAATCGGCACCTTTAGTGTCCCTGGGATCCAATAATTTGAAGCAAGAAGTTCCAGACAGAAGGATTCGATCGTGGAGTGACCGAATTCAAGCCATAACTCGATCTTCATCAATTAGGCACCATATCGGGTAATAATCGACTCCTATACAACCTAAAAATGCCGACTAAGCATATCCTTATGCTAATTTTGGCTTTCAATATCGAATTGTATGAATTCAAGTAATTATGGTTCATACAAAAACGATTTGTGGGTTCTGTTCAATTGAGTTTATACAATGAAATCAAATGATACAGAAAGTTTCGGAATCATCTTCTTAATGAAAACCGTATCATAATTTCATTAGATAACAATGAATCGTATGAACTCCAATTCTAGGGTTCTTCGTGTAAAACGATTTGGGGGTTTACATTCAATCGAATTCAAAAGTGAAATTAATACATATCATCAGTTTCGTATGGTGTTTATTAACAAAAAGCCTATACTAATTTCATCAAACAACCATGAATTGTACAGTTTTGATTTCTAGGGCTTACAATACAAAACGGGTGGGAGATTTTAACTTAAATGTGTTTCTGAAACAAATTAAAACTATCAGAAGGTTTCGAAAATTCATTCTAAATGAAAGCCCTAAGATTTTACAGTCTAACATAGGCAAATTCAATCCAATTGGATTATGGGGCATGGCATCCACGTTCGAACCATAGAGGTGGATAAAACCATACGATTTTTACGCAATGATTGAATTAAAACTTACCCTGAACTCGTTAGTGAACATTGAACCGAAACCCCATGGTCATGGGTTCGATTGGGGTTGAATTGTGGGTCAATTTGAAACCCAAGTGGTTCGGTTATAACCACAAGAAGGAAACCGGGGTTTCTGTAGGTTAAAAGAATTTATTATGGTTCCATGTTACGAAAACAAAGGCTGGGGAACTGGTTTGAACTAGGGGAACTTGTCTGGGAGGTCATGGGTTCGACCCCATGCCTCACCAGTTTTTGGATTTAAAACCTATTTTAGTAATTTTATCATAACTTGTCCGTTTCAACTCCGATTTAGTCCGTTCGAATTTCGTTGGAACCAGAATTTCATTTCGAACAAGATAAAATAATAAGATTTATATTTTAACCCGAAAACGTAATCGCGTATAGTTACGTTATTTAAATAAATTCATATATGGTTTTATTAAACGACTTTAAAGTCACGCGCATTTACTTGTGCACAATTCTAACTATCTGACCTACTTGTGTTGACACGTATGTGATTTCAAGCACTAAACGACATCCCGAATAACACTAAGTCACTGTTAAAACACAGGTTCTTCGTATAGGACTTTCTACGCGATTTCACGTGTTTGGTCATTCTAATTACAAACAAAGGTGCGTACACGGCCCCTTTCTTATTTTAACTGTTTTGGGGGAGAAAACATGTGCAACAAACATTTTAGATACATATAACTTGCATGAGTTAGCTGTTTACATTAAGTGCGAACATAGCATTACAAGTCCTTACATATCGAACCGTTTAGTTTGCCGTAGAGCAAAGCGTGGTAGTTGGAAATAGATCTATTAGGTTTGACAAACCTCACTTGGTAGATGGGATCTACGCGAGTGTTTGACTAGCCCATTCACATTACATGTTTTCTCAGGACGCTAGGGTACACAAGCAAGCAAGCATGGGCTAGGAGATTGAGTCGCATGCATATTTTACATTTCTGTTATTTGGATTTGAACATTTGGGATAAAAGTTTTGTAATTTACAGTTTTCAATTCATTATGTTTGTTTTGTTTTAAAAACGCTTCCGCAACGTTAGAACTTTGAAATTACAGTTTTAGACCAAAGTATGTTTGAAATTCATATAGAGGTCTTCGTTATGTCTAATGATCTGAGATCCTGGTTTGTCACGTCCCAAACGGTATGATTCCGTTAGTTGAAAATTGGGGGTGTGACAGATTGGTATCAGAGCCAGGTTATAGCGAACTAGGTTTGCATTAGTAGACTTAGACTATAACTGTTAGACATTAGACACTTGTTTACACAATTGCTTTTGCCTAGTATTTACATATGGTCTTATGTAACAGATATGGCAGCACCGTCACCACCGCACGTGATCGTACTCGATGATGAGGAGCCGATAGCTCCAGCATTTCAGGATCATGAGGATGATCCGGAGGAGGATCCTGTAGAGGACCCGGACGAGGATCCGGAGGAGGACGATCCAGAGAAGGATCCTGAGGAGGATCCTGAGGATGACCCACATGAGGAGCCACAGAGAAACCCAGAGAAAGCACATGTGGAGGAATCCACCGAGGAGTCTTCGTATCGTATGCCACCTAGGTTTCGTGCCTGTAAGAGGCCACGATTCGAGTCAGACGATATCGCCCGATTGACATGGGAGTCAAAGTGGGCGAATGATCGAATTGAGCACATGGCACAGGAGCTTCGGGATGTAAACGCCCGATACGCAGAGCTTCGTAGTGTGGTTCAGGGGATGGAGTCACACATTATGCATCTGACTACTTGAGTGCAGGAGGAGGAGCACCGAGCCGACATTGCTGAGAGGAGGTTGATTGCACTAGAAGAGCAATTTGTATCTGAGGCTGAAGAGGAAGAGGAGGAGGAGTTGATACCAGTACAGGATGTTGATTCTGATGCTGACTCCACTATTGAGGATGCTTGATTTTCCTTATTTTTTTTAAACTTATTAGGGGCGAGTTGTGTCCCTACATTAGATATTTGAAAACTTATGTTTTGATTTTGAAAGTATTGTACTCAAATCAAATTATTATCTATTGAAAACTATTACTTATTGCCAACAGTTGTGTTGATTCCTACATTACGTGTTTGTGGTTTGTTGTATTGTTTACACGTTTCACATTGGACTTTGATAACACTCTAACATTTCTTTTAACTAGGAGGATAATGGCTGGTGAGAACATTCACATGACAGTTACTGAGCTCAACGAGCTGATCAATAACAGGGTCGCGGAGGCTATCACGAATTACACCCAGACACACACGACAGGACCACAGGGTCCGGCTAGGGGATTGGTGAACCCACAGGTGTGCACGTTCAAGATGTTCTTGGACTGCAAGCCACATAACTTCAAAGGATCGGAAGGAGCCATTGGACTCCTACGATGGATTGAAAAGGCGGAATCAGTGTTTGAGATGTGTAACTGTCCTGAGGAGAATAAGGTTAAGTATGCTACTGGAACTTTGGAAGGTCCAGCATTGACTTGGTGGAACTCCAATGTTCAAACTCTGGGATTGGGTGAGGCCAATGCCCTAACTTGGAATGGTTTCAAGACCTTATTGTAGGAGGAGTACTGTCGTCGCAGTGAAATGCAGAAACTAGAGGAGGATTATTGTCATCCCAAGATGGAGGGGTCAAACATCGAGGAGTACACGACACGGTCACATGAACTGGCCAGACTTCTACCTCACATGGCTACTCTAGCCAGTAAGTGGATAGAGAGGTACATAGGAGGGTTGGTGCCTCAGATCCAGGGATTGGTTACATCTGCAAATCCCACAACGATTCAACAAGCTGTTCGTTTAGCGCACCAACTGACTGATCAGGCAGTGTTACAGGGAACTCTGCCTAAACGAACACCAGCTACTAAGGTGGGAGACCACAAAAGGAAGTGGGAAAGCAGTAACACCAAGAACTTTAACCAACAGCCGTTTCGTCGCGTAATGCGTATTTTATGCGATTTTAAATAGAGGATTATTATTCTCATCATTTTGATGAGTTTCAAAATTGTAAAAATGTAAAATAATATATATTTAATTATTTTTACTCTTCGTGTTATGACAGATCGTTAAACAGATACAATTACGTGTATACCCGCAATCGCGTACGTTTTCCGATCGTATTAAATGTTCAAATTAGTTTAATCATAATAATAAGTTCAACATTCGTATCATTATGGATCGTCACCCATAACTATACTTAGTCTCACTTACATATTACGATTCTTGTTTAATTAATTGTCATAATATTCGTCTCAACACTACGCACCAACACTATCCCATTACACCGAACGCAGTATATGTATAGGGCATACCCCAGATTCCAGCTACCTGCCGTACCTGACGCCGTCCCACCACTGTTTCGATATAATACGATACTGTTCTTTCCTAGCGAACTCGACTGTAAATAAATAATACATGCTTGTTCCTAAATAATAAAGATCCTAACACACAAGAACATTATGAACACATGAATCACATTAACTGATTTGATATGAAAACACATTTGTTCTAACACTGTTTACAACTACTATGACTAAATGTACAAATGTTACAATTGTTTATTGGCTTCTTTAGTAAATAGTGTTTTGACTGTTTGCACTCGTTATTCTTACTTGATGTTAGTTTGGGTTGCAACCATCCATGTATTTTCATTCATTGCTTTATACATATGCCTTACAATACAGATTCATATTTACAACTGATAAACCTATTTTTCTCACCAACTACTTTTGTAGTTGACAGTTACTTTTCACGTGTTTCAGGTAATCAGGTTTAAGACATTATAAAGGACAACTAAGAAGACCGTTTTAAGATAGAACAAGATGAAGAAACAAGCTAGGATGGATTAGAAACTCATTTAATCCTGATTGTTTAATTGTCTTGTCTGAGTCTTATTTTGTAAACAATATTTTTGGGTCATTAGTTGTCATTCTTTTGGGAATATAGATAGATTGTCTGTAACTAAACAATGGTCTAATCTCTATGAAATTTAGTAATGCATTGTGTTTGTTCTTATTCAATACTTGTGCATGATTCAAACATCGATCGTCACCGCGCCGTGGATTCCGCACGCGGCGCAGGGGGTGTGACAGGTTGGTATCAGAGCCAAGGTTGTAGAGAACTAGGAAAAATCCAATAATTAATGACCTAGACTATAACCTAAGGTACCCAATAGGACTAAGTGCTATAGGCTTGAGGATGCTTAGGATCTAAGTACACTTAAGAAAGCATTAAGTCTACAATAAGCTTGAAAGATCTTAGGGATACTTTTCTGAGACTAGATGTCGAGTCAAGGAATTTGGATCGGAATTCTATAATCTTAGAAACCGAACTAAATTCCTCGATACATATTCATTAAAGGATTTCAGAGGCAAAGATTTGTATTCTTAGTATCTTTGATCTGAAATTCTCAATCAGAGTTCATCATAGGATTTCAGAGGCAAAGATCTGTATTCTTAGTATCTTTGATCTGAAATTCTCAATCAGAGTTCATTCCAGGATTTTAGAGGCAAAGATCTGTATTCTTAGTATCTTTGATCTGAAATTCTCATCATGTTATCATTATCATGTATTCATCATCGTTAGGACTTCATAATTTAGAATCTGTGTAACAACATTCTTTAGTTGAAGTTCACACAAGGAGATCATTATGCTCAATACTGTAAGTATTGGGAACATAGGGTAATTAACCTAGGACACATATACTAAAACCTAAGGTCCTGAATTTGACTAAATCAAGAACCACGGTTTAGACAATCATAATCATATTCGTAGTTCAAAAGACAATCATGAATCAATCATAATCAATCAAGAGTTGGGATCCAAGCTTTGAATACAAATGGCGGCCAAGCTCTGGCATACTGAAGTGGTGGTGGGATGTCGGCTGGGCAGGCAGTTTGCTTGACCCTACGTAAGCCCTATATATAAGCTATCTTCAGTATGTCAGGGGGAATTCGACATTCGTATTTGAAGTAAAGATCCGAGAGCAACTGGAATCATTGAACATTAGTCAAACAAATGAGATACAACCATTATGTTAATCGATCATAGATGAGTCAATCATTGTGTGTGAATCAATCAGGTGAACAATCATATTATGTAGTCTTAAGTGATTACATGCTTAGTACTTACTAACATAGGTTAATGGGACAAATGTAGAGCACACGTATGACTTAGTTCTACATGTTAACAATTGTTAGTAAGTGCACACATAATTCAACCATAATTCAGTCATAGATTCAATCATAGTTCTATTGATCAAGAACATGGGATTCATAATCGATGGAACATACTTGGGAATCAATACAACCGTATTGCCAAATGCTAGCAAGGGCATGATCGTAGTATATCGAAGCGGTGGTGGGCTGGCGACGGGGCTGGCAGGTTGCTTGACCCTTTCGTATGCCCTATATATAAGCTATCTTCGATATACAGGGAAAGTGTCAGTGTGTAGGTTTGGTGGAGTGAAATCATGAAACATCATACACAATCACATGAGAAGCATGCTAAAAGGTTAACTAATTTCATGTTAACCGACTTTGTAGGCTTGTCCATATTACAATTGAATGATAATATTAGTAGTATGAACATATTACTAACTTTATCATGTAAATTCAATTGTATCCTTCTCATTACTGACCCACTTGTGGCTTCTATTCGTAGAATGCCTCCTCGACGTGACCCCAACGGAGGGGGTTGAACTAGTGGCAATGATGATGAGATCAACAAAATTGCCCGGGCTATCTCATTACATATGAGGGATGTCATTCCGGGTATGGTCACTGATATCACCCAGAACCTTCGGGGAAGTACCAGTGATTCAGCACATAACTCAAATGCCAACAACGCCGGAACTGCTACCTTCACCTATAAGCAGTTCAATGATGCTAAGTCTCCTAAGTACGGAGGTACTGAGGGAGCTACCAGTCTACTGCAATGGCTGGAAAGCATTGAGGATATCCTAGACTTCACCGGATGTCCAGAAAACCTAAAGGTCAAGATGGCTTCAAGCGCTTTTCACAAGGGCACACTCACCTAGTGGAATTCGGAGAAGAACACCAAAGGACGGGAAGTTGCTTTGGCCTTACCATGGGAAGATTTCAAGAAGGTACTTGTGGAACAGTTTTGTCCATGCCATGAACTGAAGAAACTCGAGGTTGAAATGTGGAATTTGGTAAAAGACAGTGGCGAAAGCGCCAAATATACGACTCGTTTCCATGAGTTGTGAATTTTGGTGCCACATCTGGTTACTCCTCTATCCCGCAGGATAGAGAAGTACATTGAGGGCTTACCCTTAGTCATCAGGGGAACTGTTATGGGGAGTAATCCCACTACACTGGAAACGGCCATTCATCTGAGTGCAACTCTCACTGAAGAGTATGTCAAGGCTGGCGTACTTACTCGGAAGGGATACAAGCGGCCACAAATGGATGAAGTCAAGAAGCCTGAACAGAATCAACCCTAGAAGAAGAAGCAAAAACAGAGGATGATCAAGAACTATGCAGCCTTCACTGCAGCTACTCCGGTGCAAGCCACTCCTGTTACCGCTATGCCACAACCTGCTACGGCCAAAATACCTTATACTGGTCTATACCTACTTTGCACCAAATGTCAATACCATCAGTTACCAACTACCCCATGCAGAAAATGTCTCAAGTGTGGACGTTTCAGACACTTGGCAGCAATGTGTCGAGCTGCTCATCTTGCTGCTGCTACAACTACCACCGCTCTTCCTGTTACTACTGGTGGAAGGACCTATTATAACTGTGGAGCAGAGGGACACTTCAGAAACCAGTGCCCGAAACTTATCAATGCTGCTACAAATGCTACTGCTCGTGCCTTTGTTATCGAAACTGCTGAAGCACGCGAGGAACCGACAATAGTCACGGGTACATTTCTCATTAATGATCACTATGTTTCTATCATATTTGACACTGGTGCTGATAAGAGTTTTGTCTCTACTAATACTGCTTCCCTGTTTAATATACAACCATCTATACTTACTGATCCTTACACCGTAAAAGTAGCGGATGGTAAGACAATATTAGTGAATACAATAATTCGTGATTGTGAATTAAGATTGAACGATCATCTTTTCCTCATCGATCTTATTCCTATGACGCTCGGAAGTTTCGAAGTCGTAGTAGGAATGGATTGGCTATCCAAAAATCACGCCGAAACTGTATGCTCAGAGAAACTTATTCGAATTCCCCTACCGTCCGGCGAAATGATGCAAGTTTACGGCGAGAAAACCTGCCGCGGATTGAAGATCGTGTCGTGCATCAAGGCTAGGAAGTACCTGAAGAAGAAATACTGTGCATTCCTGGCTCACGTGGTAGAGAA
The DNA here is from genome assembly GCA_009363875.1 of Mikania micrantha. Classification (NCBI taxonomy): domain Eukaryota; kingdom Viridiplantae; phylum Streptophyta; class Magnoliopsida; order Asterales; family Asteraceae; genus Mikania; species Mikania micrantha. Next base: position 21,677,120 of record CM018685.1, read on the forward strand.
GAAACCTGGAAAGAAAACAGACGGAGACGTTCCTGTCATCAGAGATTATCCGGACGTATTCCCAGAAGACTTGCCTGGGCTACCACCGATCAGGCAAGTGGAGTTTAGAATCGATCTCATCCCTGGAGCAAACCCAGTGGCGAAGTCGCCATAGCGATTAGCACTGTCTGAGATGCAGGAACTGTCTAGTCAACTCCAAGAGCTTCTAGACAAAGGTTTCATAAGACCGAGTTTCTCTCCTTGGGGAGCTCCGGTTCTCTTTGTCAAGAAGAAAGATGGTTCATTTCGTATGTGCATGGACTATCGTGAGTTAAACAAGTTGACAGTCAAGAATAGATATCCTCTACCTAGGATCGATGATTTGTTTGATCAATTACAGGGAGCGACTTGTTTTTCTAAAATTGATCTATGATCCGGGTATCACCAGCTTAGAGTAAATGATGAGGATATACCAAAGACTGCTTTTAGGACTCGATATGGACACTACGAGTTCGTGGTTATGCCATTTGGACTGAACAATGCACCGGCAGTGTTCATGGACCTGATTTACTCCAAGACGAAGCAAGAACATGAGGATCATTTGAAGAAAGTCTTAGAGCTACTAAGAGCTGAAAAGCTTTATGCTAAATTCTCAAAATGCGAATTTTGGCTAAAGGAAGTTCATTTCTTAGGTCACGTTATAAATAAAGATGGGATACACGTGGATCCAGCGAAGATTGAAGCGATTAAGAACTGGACTGCCCCATCTACTCCAACAGAGATTCGTTCATTTCTGGGTCTGGCAGGTTACTACAGAAGGTTCATCGCGAACTTTTCAAAGATCGCCTTGCCACTTACCACGCTGACTCGGAAAAGTCAAGCTTTTATATGGGGGCAGAAACAAGAAGATGCATTCCAACTTCTTAAACAGAAGTTATGCAACTCCTCTATCCTTAGTCTTCCAGAAGGCAATGATGATTTTATTGTCTACTACGATGCTTGAAACCTTGGACTTGGTTGTATACTTATGCAACGGGACAAGGTGATTGCATATATGGTACTAAATGTGTCATCTATACGGACCACAAGAGCCTGCAACACATACTCATTCAGAAGGAACTAAACATCAGACAACGGCGTTGGGTTGAGCTTCTAACTGATTATGACTGTAAGATTCGTTACCACCCGGGTAAAGCCAGTGTGGTGGCGGATGCTCTTAGTCGTAAGGAACCAGTCAAACCAATTCGAGTAAGAGCCACGGAGATCAACACACAACCAAACTTGAAAGATCTGATTCGTATTGCACAACAACAAGTAGTGATCGACAATCAACTAAAGGTAGACTTAGACTGCAGAGTTGAGGGTAAACTAGAACCTCGAGCTGATCGGGTTTTATACTTCAACGGTCGCATGTTGATTCCAAAGTCAGAAGAATTGCGCACACTCATCTGTGATGAGGCTCATAAGTCGTGATACTCAGTTCATCCAGGAGCCGATAAGATGTATCAAGACTTGAGGACATCTTACTGGTGGCCCGGAATGAAGAAAGACATAGTATTGTACGTGGGGAAATGTCTAACGTGTTCCAAAGTCAAAGCAGAACATCAAAAGCCTTCGGGACTTCTACAGCAACCTGAAATTCCTTAATGGAAATGGGAACAAATTTCCATGGATTTCATAACTAAGTTGCCAAGAACTCCGCGGGGTTACGATTCGATTTGGGTGATCGTCGACCGACTCACCAAATCTGCTCATTTTCTCCCAATCCGAGAGGATTACAAAATGGAGAAGTTAGCTACCTTGTACATCAATGAAATCATTGCTCGTCATGGTACTCCAACATCAATCATTTCTGATCGTGATAGTCATTTCACTTCTCGCTTTTGGCAAACATTGCAAAAGGCTTTGGGAACCCGTGTTAATCTTAGCACGGCGTATTATCCCCAAACCGACGGTCAAAGCGAAAGGACTATCCAAACACTCGAGGACATGCTTCGTTCTTGTGTGATTGACTTCTGTGGGAGTTGGGATACTCATCTTTCACTCATCGAGTTTTCGTACAACAACAGCTACCATACAAGCATTCAATGTGCACCATTCGAAGCTTTATATGGTAGGAAGTGCCGATCACCGGTCTGTTGGACCGAGATTGGTGACTCACAGGTCGTGGGACCTGAACTCATTCAAGAAACAACAGAAAGATCAAAATCATTCAATCAAGGCTCAAGGCCGCAAGGGATCGACAAAAGAGTTATGCCGATCGACGTCAGAAACCGCTTGAGTTTCAAGTTGGTGACCGAGTCTTACTCAAGGTTTCTCCCTGGAAAGGCGTTGTCCGATTTGGGAAGAAAGGGAAACTTGCACCAAGGTACGTAGGACCTTTTGAGATCCTGGAAAGGATTGGTCCCGTAGCCTACAAACTCAAACTTCCGGTGGAGCTAAGCAATGTTCACGATACGTTTCATGTATCAAATCTTAAGAAATTCTTGGCGGATCATGATGTTCAGATTCCACTTGAAGACATTCAGATTCAAAATAACATGCAATTCATAGAACGTCCAGTTGACATCATGGATCATGGGGTCAAGAAACTCAAACGTAGCCGCATTCCGATCGTAAAGGTACGATGGGAGGGCAAACGTGGTGCTGAGTTCACCTGGGAACGTGAAGACCAGATGAAGCTTAAGTACCCTCATCTTTTTACAGTACCTTCAACTAGTTAAATTCGGGACGAAATTCCCTTAACTAGGGGAGACTTTAACATTTGTGCATTAGTCATTGTCACACCCCCCAATTTCAACTAACGGAATCATACCGTTTGGGAACGTGACAAACCAGGATCTCAGATCATTAGACATAGCGAAGACCTCTATATGAATTTCAAAACATACGTTGGTCTTTAAAAACATAATATTCAGAGTTTACAAAAAGTTGCGGAAGCGTTTCAAATCAAAACCAATAAACTGTTGATAAGTAAAACATTACAAATCAAAATACTGAAATATTCAAATTCAAATGTTCAAAGTTTATAATGCATGAGACTCTATCTTCCTAGTCCATGCCAGCTGTTACGCGCGCCTTAGCGTCCTGAGAAAACATGCAAATCAAGTCAACACAAAGGTTGGTGCATAACACAGGTTTTAAGTAATCATAGTGTTCAAAACATCAGTTTGAATAACAAGTTTGTAGATAACATAATCACAATTGCACAGTCATGATAGCTAGTCATATAAACTATTTACATACGTGTTCGACACCGAAGCTGACTAGTTGCCATGCTATAGCATGTTTTCGCCTTGCCACTATTGTCTATCACAACAATAGTAAAAATGTGTTTGGTCAGTCAAACACCTGCGTAGATCCCATCTACCAGGTGAGGTTTGTCAAACCTAATATATCTATTTCCAACTACCACGCTTTGCATTACAGCAAACTAAACGGTTCGAGGTGTGTAAGGACTTTCAAGTTGATATGTTGTCACATAATGTAAACAGATAACTCATGCAAGTGATATGTATCTAAAAATCAGTTTGTTGCACATGTTTTCTCTCCCCAAAACAGTTTAAAATAAGAAAGGGGCCGTGTACGCACCTTTGATAATAGTAGAATGATCAAATACGTGTGAACTTGCGTAGAAATCCTCTACGAAGAATCTGTGATTTAAACAATAACCTACAGTTATTCGGAATGTCGTTTTGTGCTTGAAATCACATACGTATCAACATACGTATGTTAAAGTGTGAGAATTAGGCATACGGAAGTACGCGTGCCACTGAAATCGATTAAATAAAATCATATTTGATTTTATTCAATTAATCGTAATTATACGCGATTTCGTGTTCGGATTAAAATATGAATTTTATCATTTCAACACGTTCGTATTCTCGTTACGGTTCCAACGCAACTTGAACGGATGAAAACGGAGTTGAAATGAATAAAATATATTCAAAATACTAAAAATACATTACAACCCCAAAAATGGTTGGGCCGGGACTCGAACCCGCGACCCTCAACACTACACACATGCATCTAACCAACTCAGCCCGCTAGGGTGTCGCAATGGATATCAGAATTAAATTCTTTTAAATCCCATTCCAGTCCAAATCCCTTTCTATAACATAGCCGAAGCAAAAATCTCCCTATTTGATCACGAATTCGATCCCGATTAACATCAACACCATAGGGTTTTCATTGGACAAGAATTTTCGAAGCTATCTATTAAGATTAATCAGATTTTTAACCTCTTTTTCTTAAAAATCCCCAATCCCGTTTTTAATACAAGCCCTAAAAACTTGAACTCGATCAATTCACTGCTATTAGCCACAATTAACTTAGGGTTAACCTTAATCGATCCCTTCTGAAGCTATCTATAACATTTAATTTGATTCTACAATCCATTTGATACGAAATTCCCAAATCATTTTCTTAACATAAACCCTAATGTCGAATTCATAGAATTTGATGTTTCTAAATGAAATTGTTATGATAAATAGTTTGATCGGAACCTTATGAAGCTTACCATATCATTTGATTTCATTTTTAAATCCATTGAAATCAAATCCCCCAAAACCGTTTAGACTTAGAACCCTAATTATTGAATCCACACCATTCGTTATGGCATCATGAAATTGAAACATTGTCTAGCTTATTCGGAGGTTTCTGAAGCTAATGGTACTATTTAATTTCACTTTAAGATTCATCCCGATCGAAACCCCCAAATCGTCTTGTTATGAACCCTAGTTACTAGAACTTGATCAATTCAATATTAACAGTTGCAATTGATTTAGGATAACCCTTAGTCAGCCATATTAGAGAATGTAGGATCAATTACTTACTTGATTTGATAATTAATCGATGAAGATCAACTTTGAGTCTCAAGTTCGGCCCTCTCTGGATTGATCCTTCTGTCTGGAACTACTGAGATCAAATTGTAGTATGTAAAGGGTTCTAAATGTGCCGATATATGATTCTGGAAGTTCAATTTGTGATGTTGAAGTCGAATTATAAGAATTGCAAAGGCTTGTAACGGTTACAATAAACTAGATCGACATTTGGGGTTTAATTCGACTGTTAAAATGTTATTAATACCCGAAAACCGTTATTAATCATTTAGATATTGATTACAACCGGTTTAATTTCATTGTAACAGTCCATTGATTTCGAATTTTGGAATTCCCCAATCGTTTTTGACAAATTTTGACTTTCTTGGTCAAAATTGTGTGATTTACAAATTCTAATCAAATTTCGTATAAGCTAAATGTAGTATACACCATTATATTCCAACCTAAACCTTCTAATTTGATTCTTTTGAAACATCAATATCATTTTTGCCAATTCTTGTTAACGGATCTAACCCGACAATACCGAATTGTCACTAATTAATCCGATTGAACATTATTGGGCTAAGTTATCTCCATTGGGCCTAATAATCCTAACTGGGCCTTCCTAGATTTCATTGGGCCTCCCTGGGCCTTATTGGGCCTTAATTTGTTTACATTGGGCCTCATTTGCCCCTATTGGACCTAACTTAGTTCTGTTGGGCCTTCATAGACTTTATTGGAACTGATTTGTCTTGCTGGGTCTTCCTTGACTTCACTGGATCTTCTTTGGCTTTACTGGGCCTTCATGGACCTTATTGGGCCTTCACTGGCCTTGTTAGGCCTTCATTGGCCTTGTTGGGCCTTCATTGTCCTTGTTGGGCCTACGGAGGTTAACAAGGTTAACTTGAAAAGTCGGATTGTCACATCATCCCCTTGTTGAAGGAATTTTCGTCCCGAAAATTAGCAAGTGTTAAGAGTAGTTAGGAAACTACTTACGAGTTTAAATCGTACGTGTTAGTGTGATTTGATCATTCTGTGTGCTTGTGTGTACTCACACACAAAGTCTAATGCTTGCAACATCACAACTCAATTGTGATCGTTCAATGTAACTGTTTTGCGTGTTCACTAGTTAGTTCACCTAACTGTGACTGTTTGTGTTTGATCATACTGTGTTGTGTAGCCTCACACATAGTGAGTGTCTATAACTGTTTGTACTATGCAACCCCGCACATAGTAAAATGTATGTAACTAATCGTGTATGTACTACCATAACATGTAACATATGAAATGTAGCACATAAAACATATAGAATGTAATGTAGCACAAATATTTGTAACAAAATCAAAATCAATTGAATAAATAAAACGTTTGTGCTTACAGTTTGAAATTTGCAGTGTTGATGTGTGAAAGCATCACGTCATCCCCTTGTTGAAGGAAATTTCGTCCCGAAATTTAACGTGCGCTCTCAGTGTTAGCAGTAGCTGTCTTGAATAGATGAGGATATTTCTTCATCATTTGATCTTCCCGTTCCCATGTGAATTCAGGACCCCGTCTTGAATTCCATCGGACTTTAACTATTGGAATCTTGCTTTGCTTCAGTTGTTTGACCTCTCGGTCCACGATTTCTGCCGGTTCTTCAATGAATCGTAACTGTTCATCTACTTGTATTTCTTCCAATGGTACAATCAATGTCTCGTCAGAAAGACATTTCTTTAAGTTTGATACTTGAAAAACATCATGAACTCCACTGAGTTCCTCCGGTAGTTTGAGTTGGTACGCAACCGGACCAATCCTTTTCAGAATCTCAAAAGGTCCTACGTAACGTGGACTAAGCTTCCCACGCTTGCCAAATCGTATCACACCTTTCCAAGGTGATACCTTTAGAAGAACTCGGTCTCCTACTTGAAATTCCAACGGCTTGCGACGTTTGTCTGCATAACTCTTCTGTCGATCCCGAGCCGCTGCCATACGGTTCCGGATTTGGACTATCTTCTCTGTCGTCTCGTGCACCAGTTCAGGACCTGTTAACTGACTGTCACCAATTTCAGCCCAGCAAACTGGTGAACGACATTTGCGACCATACAAAGCTTCAAACGGTGCTGCTTGAATGCTTGTATGATAACTATTGTTGTAAGAGAATTCCACTAACGGTAAATGATTCTCCCAGCTATCACCAAAATCAATTACACAAGCTCGTAACATATCCTCGAGCGTTTGAATCGTTCGTTCACTTTGACCGTCGGTCTGTGGGTGATAAGCGGTACTCATATCTAAGCGAGTCCCCAATGACTTATGAAGAGATTTCCAAAAATTTGAAGTAAACCGGGCATCCCGATCTGATATGATAGAGATTGGCACGCCATGTCGTGCTACTACTTCCTTGATGTAAATGCGAGTCAGTTTCTCCATCTTATCAGTTTCCTTGATTGCTAAGAAATGTGCAGATTTCGTTAATCGATCGACAATTACCCATATCGTATCACAACCAGTCGGTGTACGGGGTAACTTAGTGATGAAATCCATCGAAATCTGTTCCCACTTCCACATTGGTATCTCTGGTTGTTGCAGTAAACCAGATGGCTTCTGATATTCAACTTTGACTTTTGAACAAGTCAAACATTTGCTAACGTACTTAGCAATATCAGCTTTCATGTGAGGCCACCAATACAGTGCCTTCAAGTCATGATACATCTTGTCTGATCCCGGATGGACTGAATATCTGGACTTGTGCGCTTCGTCCATCACAAGTTCCCTTAAACCTCCATACAAAGGTATCCACATCCGATCAATGAAATAACGAATTCCATCAGGTTTAACATTCAATTGTTCTTCCATTCCTCGTAAAGATTCCGGTACTAAGTTTTCCGTTTTCAAGGCCTCAATCTGAGCACTGTGTACCTTGTCAGGTAAATCAGTATGTATTGTCATCATAAGTGCACGAACCCGTCTTGTTGAAGTATCCTTTCTGCTTAGAGCATCAGCTACTACATTAGCCTTTCCCGGATGATACTTAATCGCACACTCATAATCGTTCAACAACTCAACCCATCGTCGTTGTCTCATATTGAGTTCCTTCTGATCAAAGATATGTTGTAAACTCTTATGATCAGTGTAAATAGTACACTTAGTTCCATACAAGTAATGCCTCCAAATCTTTAAAGCAAAAACCACTGCTCCTAACTCCAAGTCATGAGTGGTGTAATTCTTTTCATGCGTTCTTAGTTGTCTGGAAGCATAAGCGATCACTTTATCCCGTTGCATCAACACACATCCTAAACCCTGTCCTGATGCGTCACAATACACCGCAAAGTCTTCCGTTCCTTCTGGTAAGGACAGAATCGGTGCGCTGCAAAGCTTCTGTTTCAATAACTGGAATGCAGCTTCCTGTTTATCAGTCCAGTTATACTTTGTTCCCTTGTGCGTAAGAGCTGTAAGTGGTTGAGCGATCTTTGAGAAACCTTCAATGAATCGTCGATAATAACCCGCCAAACCAAGGAATTGTCGTACCTCGGTAGGAGTCTTTGGCGCTTCCCAATTCTTAATCGCTTCAATCTTTGCTGGATCAACATGTATACCCTTTTCATTAACTATATGACCCAAGAACTGTACTTCTCGCATCCAGAAATCACATTTCGAGAACTTAGCGTACAGTTGTTCCTGTTTCAATAACTCTAGCAGTAATCGAAGATGTTCAGCATGTTCCTCCTCAGACTTTGAATAGATGAGAATGTCATCAATGAAAACAATGACAAACTTATCCAGATAAGGTTTACAAACACGATTCATGAGATCCATGAATACAGCTGGAGCGTTTGTCAACCCAAATGGCATGACCAAGAACTCATAATGGCCATAGCGAGTCCTGAATGCTGTCTTCGGGATATCCTCCTCCTGGACTCTTAGTTGATGATAACCCGACCTGAGATCAATCTTCGAGTAGTAACTCGAACCTTGCAACTGATCGAACAGATCGTCAATCCTGGGTAACGGATACCGGTTCTTGATAGTAACCTTATTCAACTCCCGGTAATCAATACACATACGGAAAGTCCCGTCCTTCTTCTTTACAAACAATACTGGAGCTCCCCACGGTGAAAAACTAGGTCGTATGAAACCCTTATCCAACAATTCTTGCAATTGTGTGGATAACTCTTGCATTTCTGACGGTGCAAGTCGATAAGGCGCCCTAGCTATCGGTGCTTCTTCTGGTGTAAGATCGATTCGGAATTCCACCTGTCTGACAGGCGGTAATCCCGGCAAGTCTTCTGGAAATACCTCTGGAAATTCACAAACTATTGGTATATCTTCAAGCTTCTTCTCAGCTACTGGCTTTTCAGTTATAATTGCTATAACTGCCGTATGACCCTTACGTAGACACTTGTGTGCTTTCATACAAGATATGAGACGCAGTGGCGTACTGATCTTTTCACCTTGTACATACAGTGTCTCTCCGTTTGTAAGAGGTATACGAACAATCTTTTCATGGCATACAATCTCAGCCTGGTTTTTGGACAACCAGTCCATGCCAATGACTACATCAAAACTGCCTAAGGCAATAGGCATCAGATCAATCTCTAATGTCTGACCCATCAAATCAAGAATACATCCCTTATAAATGTTTTCCACTACAATTAACTTACCATCAGCTAATTCCACAGTGTAGGGACTATCTAAGGCAGTGGGACTAATATCTAGTGACTTAGCAAGTGAACTAGATACAAAACTCCGGTCGGCACCAGTGTCAAATAACATAGAGGCATAGTGATTATTTAAGAGGAACGTACCCGTGACAATGTTGGGATCCTCCCGCGCTTGACGTCCTCCGATCACAAACGCCCTGCCTCTAGCACCGCTGTTGTTGTTGTTATTGTTGTTGTTATTGTTGGTGCCATTTTCATTACCGTTGCCATTGTTGTCCCCGCCTTTCTTAAGTTGTGGGCAATCTTTCTTGAAGTGCCCCATCTTACCGCACTCAAAACAACCTTTCTGAGCGATGTTCTGGTTATTGTTCTGGTTGTTATGGTTGTTCTGCAGCTCTCCGCGACAATCTTTAGCCGCATGCCCAATCTTGCCACACCTCTGGCACTTTGCTTTGTCACACTGGTTACCCGCATGATGGTAACCACACCTGTTGCACTTGGGGTGCTTACCAATATAGCCCCCCGATGATGATGATTGCTGACCACTGTTGGAATTATGATAGGACTTGTTTGAGTCCTGCTTCCTATTCTGCTGTTGGTTGTTACCCTTGAAGTTGTTACTATCCCATTTTCTCTTGTGATCTCCTACCTTGGTAGCAGATGTTCGCTTAGGCAGAGTCCCCTGCAACACTGCCTGATCAGTAAGCTGATGTGCTAGACGAACAGCTTGTTGAATGGTGGTGGGATTTGCTGAAGTCACCAACCCTTGAATCTGAGGCACTAGTCCTCCAATGTATCTTTCAATCCACTTACTGGCTGGAGTAGCCATGTGTGGTAGCAGTCTGGCCAGTTCATGCGATCTGGTCGTGTACTCCTCAATATTTGACCCCTCCATCTTGAGGTGCCAATACTCCTCCTCCAACTTCTGCATTTCACTACGAGGACAATACTCATCTTGTAGCAAAGTTTTGAAGTTGTTCCAGGTCAACGCATTTGCTTCTCCCAACCCCAGAGTCTGAACATTGGAGTTCCACCAAGTCAGTGCTGGACCCTCTAATGTTCCAGTAGCAAATTTCACCTTGCTATCCTCAGGGCAGTTGCACATTTCAAATACAGACTCAGCCTTTTCAATCCACCGAAGGAGTCCAATGGCCCCCTCCGACCCTTTGAAGTTGTGAGGTTTGCAGTCCAAGAACATCTTGAATGTGCAAACTTGTGGGTTAACCAATCCCCCAGCTGGACCCTGTGGCCCTGTGTTGTGTGTCTGAGCATACTGTGCAATAGCCTCTGCGACTCTGTTGTTAATTAGCTCGTTGAGCTCAGCAACAGTCATATGTACGTTTCCCTCAGCCATTAGTTTCCTATTTATAAGAAGTGTTAGCACGAAGTCAAAATCCAATGTAACATGTGTAAATAAAACAACAAACACAACATGTAATATAATCAACACAGTTGTTGAAACAAACAATAATTCTTCCATAAATAGAAACTTTCTTTGAATACAATACTTTTTGAAATGAAATACAAAATTTCAAACTACCAATGTAGGAACACAACCCGTTCCTAATAAGTTTAAACAAAACAGAAATAAAAGAAAGAGAATCAATCGTCCTCAACAGTGGATTCAGGATCGGACTCAGCAACTGGTGCTGGTTCCTCCTCCTCATCCTCATCCTGTTCCTCATTCTCAACTACCACTAAGTCCTCCAAAGCTTCAATCCTGCCTGCCAAAATCTCCTCTCGGTTCTCTGACTCTTCTAGACGACCAATCATGTTGATCATCTCATCCCGCATGTCATGAACTAGATGGACAAGTTCATCTTGCCTCTCAATGGCATCCCATAACTCCTGAGATCTCTGTATAAGCTTGTCTTCTGTCTCATCCAAGTCCTCGCGCAACTTGGCGATCTCCTCCGCGTCCGTCCTTCGCCTCTTAGGCTCAGGAGCATCTAGTGCGGGTGGTGGATGTGTAGATGGTCCTGCAGCATAGAGTCCCTGAGTATTCACCCATGGTGCCTCCTCCGGATCCTCATCCGGGTCCTCAACTGGATCCTCATCTGGATCCTCCTCTGGATCCTCGTCTGGATCTGAGTCATCCATCCCATACGGTGGAGGTGATGGAATAGGTGGTGGTGGCGACGATGGTGGTGCCGGAACTATCGGCTCCTCGTCCTCGGAATCATCAAGGATAACATAAGGAACTGATGATGAAGCCATGCCTGTTACATAATATCTTATGTAAGTGCAGTGCCATGGAATACGTAAGCAAGTCAATTACATAATGTCATATGTAATTTCTAAGCAGTATGTGTAAACATGTGTGTCTAATGTCTAACAGTCATAGTCTAGGCCTACAAATGCAAACCTAGTTCGCTATAACCAATGGCTCTGATACCAATCTGTCACACCCCCCAATTTCAACTAACGGAATCATACCGTTTGGGAACGTGACAAACCAGGATCTCAGATCATTAGACATAGCGAAGACCTCTATATGAATTTCAAAACATACGTTGGTCTTTAAAAACATAATATTCAGAGTTTACAAAAAGTTGCGGAAGCGTTTCAAATCAAAACCAATAAACTGTTGATAAGTAAAACATTACAAATCAAAATACTGAAATATTCAAATTCAAATGTTCAAAGTTTATAATGCATGAGACTCTATCTTCCTAGTCCATGCCAGCTGTTACGCGCGCCTTAGCGTCCTGAGAAAACATGCAAATCAAGTCAACACAAAGGTTGGTGCATAACACAGGTTTTAAGTAATCATAGTGTTCAAAACATCAGTTTGAATAACAAGTTTGTAGATAACATAATCACAATTGCACAGTCATGATAGCTAGTCATATAAACTATTTACATACGTGTTCGACACCGAAGCTGACTAGTTGCCATGCTATAGCATGTTTTCGCCTTGCCACTATTGTCTATCACAACAATAGTAAAAATGTGTTTGGTCAGTCAAACACCTGCGTAGATCCCATCTACCAGGTGAGGTTTGTCAAACCTAATAGATCTATTTCCAACTACCACGCTTTGCATTACAGCAAACTAAACGGTTCGAGGTGTGTAAGGACTTTCAAGTTGATATGTTGTCACATAATGTAAACAGATAACTCATGCAAGTGATATGTATCTAAAATCAGTTTGTTGCACATGTTTTCTCCCCCAAAACAGTTTAAAATAAGAAAGGGGCCGTGTACGCACCTTTGATAATAGTAGAATGATCAAATACGTGTGAACTTGCGTAGAAATCCTCTACGAAGAATCTGTGATTTAAACAATAACCTACAGTTATTCGGAATGTCGTTTTGTGCTTGAAATCACATACGTATCAACATACGTATGTTAAAGTGAGAATTAGGCATACGGAAGTACGCGTGCCACTGAAATCGATTAAATAAAATCATATTTGATTTTATTCAATTAATCGTAATTATACGCGATTTCGTGTTCGGATTAAAATATGAATTTTATCATTTCAACACGTTCGTATTCTCGTTACGGTTCCAACGCAACTTGAACGGATGAAAACGGAGTTGAAATGAATAAAATATGTTCAAAATACTAAAAATACATTACAACCCCAAAAATGGTTGGGCCGGGACTCGAACCCGCGACCCTCAACTACAACACACATGCATCTAACCAACTCAGCCCGCTAGGGTTCGCAATGGATATCAGAATTAAATTCTTTAAATCCCATTCCAGTCCAAATCCCTTTCTATAACATAGCCGAAGCAAAAATCTCCCTATTTGATCACGAATTCGATCCCGATTAACATCAACACCATAGGGTTTTCATTGGACAAGAATTTTCGAAGCTATCTATTAAGATTAATCAGATTTTTAACCTCTTTTTCTTAAAAATCCCCAATCCCGTTTTTAATACAAGCCCTAAAAACTTGAACTCGATCAATTCACTGCTATTAGCCACAATTAACTTAGGGTTAACCTTAATCGATCCCTTCTGAAGCTATCTATAACATTTAATTTGATTCTACAATCCATTTGATACGAAATTCCCAAATCATTTTCTTAACATAAACCCTAATGTCGAATTCATAGAATTTGATGTTTCTAAATGAAATTGTTATGATAAATAGTTTGATCGGAACCTTATGAAGCTTACCATATCATTTGATTTCATTTTTAAATCCATTGAAATCAAATCCCCCAAAACCGTTTAGACTTAGAACCCTAATTATTGAATCCACACCATTCGTTATGGCATCATGAAATTGAAACATTGTCTAGCTTATTCGGAGGTTTCTGAAGCTAATGGTACTATTTAATTTCACTTTAAGATTCATCCCGATCGAAACCCCCAAATCGTCTTGTTATGAACCCTAGTTACTAGAACTTGATCAATTCAATATTAACAGTTGCAATTGATTTAGGATAACCCTTAGTCAGCCATATTAGAGAATGTAGGATCAATTACTTACTTGATTTGATAATTAATCGATGAAGATCAACTTTGAGTCTCAAGTTCGGCCCTCTCTGGATTGATCCTTCTGTCTGGAACTACTGAGATCAAATTGTAGTATGTAAAGGGTTCTAAATGTGTGCGATATATGATTCTGGAAGTTCAATTTGTGATGTTGAAGTCGAATTATAAGAATTGCAAAGGCTTGTAACGGTTACAATAAACTAGATCGACATTTGGGGTTTAATTCGACTGTTAAAATGTTATTAATACCCGAAAACCGTTATTAATCATTTAGATATTGATTACAACCGGTTTATTTTCATTGTAACAGTCCATTGATTTCGAATTTTGGAATTCCCCAATCGTTTTTGACAAATTTTGACTTTCTTGGTCAAAATTGTGTGATTTACAAAATTCTAATCAAATTTCGTATAAGCTAAATGTAGTATACACCATTATATTCCAACCTAAACCTTCTAATTTGATTCTTTTGAAACATCAATATCATTTTTTGCCAATCTTGTTAACGGATCTAACCCGACAATACCGAATTGTCACTAATTAATCCGATTGAACATTATTGGGCTAAGTTATCTCCATTGGGCCTAATAATCCTAACTGGGCCTTCCTAGATTTCATTGGGCCTCCCTGGGCCTTATTGGGCCTTAATTTGTTACATTGGGCCTCATTTGCCCCTATTGGACCTAACTTAGTTCTGTTGGGCCTTCATAGACTTTATTGGAACTGATTTGTCTTGCTGGGTCTTCCTTCCTTCTTCACTGGATCTTCTTTGGCTTTACTGGGCCTTCATGGACCTTATTGGGCCTTCACTGGCCTTGTTAGGCCTTCATTGGCCTTGTTGGGCCTTCATTGTCCTTGTTGGGCCTACGGAGGTTAACAAGGTTAACTTGAAAAGTCGGATTGTCACATCTGGTAGTTGTAAACAGTGATAGAACAATGTGTATTTATGTACAATCAGTCAATGTGATTCATGTGTTCATGTTTGTGTTTGTGTTTTGTAGGATCTTATCTAATTAGGAACTAGTATGTATTATTTATTTACAGTCGATTTCGCTAGACAAGAACAATATCGTATTATATCGAAACAGTGGTGGGCTAGCGTAGATAAGGCAGTTAGCTGGACTCTGGGTATGCCCTATATATATATACTGCGTCCGGTATAATGGGATAGTGTTAGTGTGTAGTGTTGTGACGAATAGTATGACAACCGAATTATTTAAACAAAATCGTAATGCGCAAGCGAGACTGAGTATAGTTATGGGTGACGATCCGTAAATATACGAATGTCGAACTTATAATTACGAGTAAACGGCAGTAAATAAATAATACGACTGAAAAACGTATGCAATTATGGGTATACACGTAATTGTAATCGTTTAACGGTCGGATTACGAAAGAACAAATAAACATAAGGAAAATATTTTATTTTCGTTTTACAATTTTGAAACTCATCATAAATAATTCAAGAAATCTATTTTACAATCTAAAAATATTAATTTCGTAATCGTAGTAAAACGCGTGTAGTTATACGCGAAACCGACACCGAGCGAGACCCAACACGCGGGGAAACACCCGGGGTATAAAAGCCCTTAATTCCCTTCATTCTCCTCATTTATTATAGCTCCAACCTCTCTCTAAACTCAAATTCGCGAACCTATCTTCTCACTAGAAATCCAAACTTCAAACGCACCTATCTTGCTTGTTTTTTGACGAAAATGGGTGATTCTTGAACCTACGTGAAGCTCTTGACATCCTCTACACAGAAATACAAAGGATCTGAAGTTTTCACAGACCGAATTCGAGGTACGAAGCCATGAAAATTCTGAAAAATAGGGTTTTTGTGTGTGTGTTTGTTTAACCAAGTCCTAGCCGATTCTAGACCACCTTCGCGACCCTTACACACTCGAGAATATCTTATATTTACTGACGAGCATCAGGACTAGTGTTAACCACCTCAAAAAGCAATGAAGATGATGGTGAAGTTACAGGTTCGGGCGAACTTGTGTGAAGTAGACATTCACGGCCGAACCTTCTGGGCGAAACTACTGGCCGAACCTGCATGGGTCTCGGTCGAACCTTAGACGAACCATCATAACCAGACGAATCTATATGTCTGGGCGAACCATCCTCAAGGGGTCGCGACCCTTGCTTCTTTGGCGAACCCTTGCCAAACCAGCTAATCAGACGAACCCTACTCACCCTCGACGAACCTTGTGAGAACGAACCTACCATCATCGGACCGAACCTTCCAACCCTCAAGAGCCACGAACCCTGCATCATTATTCACGAACCCATGCGTGCAACATAGAGCCGAACCATACAACCTTGGCTGAACCCTTGGAGGTTTGCTGGTATGGTGCGTGCTAGCTATCATGAACCTTCAGGCCACCCACTGTAACAGCCCAAACACATGTTAATTTGGCCCAGGACATGTTATTTCGGCCCATATAAACCGAATTGAGCCAAGGGATATTAGCCCAAAGAAATCGGCCCGATTGATGGGCCCAAGGCCTCGATTTAACTCCTTTTGTCCGATCCATGTACTGTTTGACCTAGGACTAGCCACACCCATTGCGCCCAAAGCACTCGGCTCATGGGATTATGCCTCAGCCCAACCTCGGCCTCGTTGGCCCAATAACTATGAATTTGGGGTCACTAAATTCATATGGCTCACTTGGAATAATGGGAGGGTTAAGAGTGCTCAAAACTTAATACAATTTAAAGTAGTTATGAAGAGATCATGTTCGGTTTAAGTTAACTTAACCCAATTATGTGATCAAGTCATAAACACAAGGCTTAAAACATTTTATCATCTCTTCAAATTGCATGTTAAACAAGGGTTATCACATTCATAAACACATGTTACTTTTATGGGAACAAGTAGTGCATAAAAGAACATGATACAATTTTGTCATAAGTCACACATTCAACAAGTGAGTCAATCAATCAATCAAAGAATACAATTTCACAAATCTTATATTCTATGTATGATTAAAATGATATAGGAACCAGTTAGAAGTCTTGTTTGCTACTTGCTACTTGTTCTGGTTCAAAGTCTACTGCAGTCAGGTAAGAACATTAGCCCCTCTTTTACTGTTTACAACTGTTTTGGGGTGGAACAAGTGACCAAACACTTTCTATGCAAATCATATTTCATATACATGATTCATGTTACTGTTCAACTGTTACAGGTTCACTTTACAAACTCAAGGGATTTCTCAACTATTTTAAAAAGGATTTACCAACTGTTGTAATGGTTTTATCAACTGTTAAACACTTTCTACTAAAACGTTTTCTAAAAGGTTCACTAACTCTTTTATATCTGTTTTACATAAATGGTTTTATACATGTCAAATACTATTAAAGAATAAGTTTTATAAACACTTTTACTATAATCTTGTACTTTCGATAAAGTTATATTTTATAAACCTTGTTATTATGCAAGGACTCTATTCTCAGTATTAAATCAAAGGTTTCAAAACAAGGGATTCAATCAATAGTTTTTCATGGCGGTATTCAAGCAAGGTTTTCAAATCATGATAATCAAATAAAGCATTCAACCAACGGTTTCAAATCATAGTATACAAAAACATGGTGTTCATCGCTGTGTACAAACTTATACATACATCAAGACACATATTCTTATTCATATAGCGTTAGTACTGGGAGATCACAACAAGGGAAAGCGGACACATTTGCTTACGCCAAGGCTGCGGTTAGCGTTTTAAATTTGTTTTAAAAACTAACTGCAGATTGGATGCTTTACGGTAATATGAAATTGCTGCTAATTAAGTTTACCAGCATAAGTCATATTGACCGGGTCACTCAACTCGGAGTTGTCTTTTGAGTAAGCTCATGAGTACAGCCCGTGTTGATTGTAGTTGCTGACTAATATTTTTCAGACTCCAAACGTGGTTTGGGACTTGATTGTTTGTTGGCTTCTTTAGTAAAGAGTCTTTTGACTGTTTGCACTCGTTATTCTTACTTGGTGTTAGTTTGCGTTGCAACCATCCATGTATGTTCATTCATTGCTTTATACATATGCCTTACAATGCAGATTCATATTTACAACTGATTAACCTATTGTTCTCACCAATTACTTTTGTAGTTGACAGTTACTTTTCACGTGTTTCAGGTAATCAAGTTGAAGACATTCTAAAGGACAACTAAGGAGACCATTTTAAGATAGAATAAGATGCAGAAACAAGCTAGGATGGATTAGAAACTCATTTAATCCTGATTGTTTAATTGTCTTGTCTGAGTCTTATTTTGTAAACAATATTTTTGGGTCATTAGTTGTCATTCTTTTGGGAATATAGATAGATTGTCTGTAACTAAACAATGGTCTAATTTCTATGAAATTTAGTAATGCATTGTGGTTGTTCTTATTCAATACTTGTGCATGATTCAACCATCGATCGTCACCGCGCCGTGGATTCTGCACGCGGCGCAGGGGGTGTGAAAAGCACACAGGTTTTCTAAAGGCAAATTACAACCAAGTTTTGTTTGAATCAACAAAAGTACACGAGTTATATACTACCGAAACAAACTGTCACACCCCGAGCCGGCGGGTTGGATCGACTTCCCTGTCGGGCGGAAGGTTCCCGGGGCGCGATATCGTGAGTGATAATCGGAATGATTAGATTGTTTACATTGCACATGATATATAAATAAGAAACTGCTAAATTAAAATAGAATTACAAAGTTAAATTACATGAGTTAAGTTTATAATTTAACAATGTAAATCAACTATCACATCATAAATCTTCTATCTTGTATCTGCACAAGATATACAAAATAAATCTGTATAATGATGCTTCAAAATATGCAGGTCCAAAAAGCTAGGTCCTCTATCTAGTAACCTAGTCCAAAAAGAAATAACTTTTCAGTTGACCTGTTCGTCACCTGAGAAGTCATGCAAAAATAAAGTCAACACATGGTTGGTGAGTTCATGTAATTTTATAAAAATGAGTTTGAATAACCTGAATGACAACCTTAACATCACCATTAACCACCTATACCATCCAGTTCAGTATACTTGTATATAGGGCATATGTAGGGTCGAACTTACCGCCCGCCCAGCCACCGTCCCACCACATACCAAACCACATGATATATTGTTCCTGGTGATAATTAAGCATTTCATTCCACTACTTTGATTCCATAACATCTGATTCATAGCATTTGATTTCCCTGAAAATGTTTACCTTGATCCCCCGAAGTGACAACCTTAACCTCATCAACAACACCTATGCTATCCAATCAAGTATGCTGTAACATCAGTGCCGGAACCGTCACCGGAACAGTGATCTTTACAGTACATGAACAGTAACACACAGGTACGAACCACATACATTTCAGTACGTTTCATATTCATATCATCTATCATTATCATTTTTGCGTTGTCATAGAGCAAATTCTGAAACATTTAACAGGAACACAGTTCAGAACAATGGTTCTTGAGTCAGATAATAATCTGGCAATACAGAACCATCATGTGATTATTTGATTAGGAGTTATATGTATAAACGTATGTGAGGTCTTAAAGAACAAAACACACGAATATCGTTATGTGAATGCTAAATTGACGGGTTATTCGTATAGGTGACGATCTGTACGAATATATCTGAAAGTTTAACGTTCTGAATGATATTCTATAATTAGAAAACAAGATTGAAAAGTATAGTTATCGTCGTGTTTGTACGGGTGACGATTCGAACGAATACGCGCGACAACCGTACATTTCGATTTAAACAGTAAATTAATATTTTAAATTTAATAAATAGAAGATATTAGTTAATTTATTAGGAATCACAACATAGAATAATTAAATGATTTCTAATTTTATAATCGTGTCGTGTAGTCGCGAAAACTACGCGAACCGGCATTTTACGCGAAACCGAACGAGACCGAACGACCGGGTATTTTTCCCACAATTAATGTGGGCAATAAATGCCACAACCACCACCCATTTCCACTCTTTCTCTCTCTCTCTCTCATTCGTTTTCTCTCTCTCTCTCTAAATCTCATACAAGAAACCACAATCTTTCTAAGATTTGGAAGCCAAACTCTTGGTGGATTCAAGCAAATTTGGTATCATTACGATCCTCTCATCTTGCAGATTTCAGAAGTACAAGCGTTGTGAGCTTTCATCCATGAAATCTAAGGTAAATGTTCAATTTAAATTCGGTTTTTAGAGGGTTTTCACGAGTTCGTTGGTTTTAATATTAAAATCAACATTAAACACTTAAAATACATAGATTACACACGTTTAGGTATTGTTAGGAATGAGTTGTGACAGGTTTAAGGTCTCAAGAAGGAGGATGGAAGCCATGGAAAGTTACGGGTTCGTGAGATCCATTGGCCGAACCAAACAACTGCCGGCCAAACCCAAGGGTTTGTTAGGCGAACCCTGTGCCGAACCCTCCTTTCTGGAACGAACCCTGCATCCAACCACAAACCCTGCACCGAACCTGTGTGGTTCTGAGCCACGAACCTGTCACCTGGACCAAAGCCCTGCAACGAATCCATGGTTAGCAGTCACGAACCCTTACTATGTCCGAACCTTGTCCTTTAGCCGAAGCTTTAGGTCAACGAACCCTAGGATGCAGCTCACGAACCTTTACACCAAAACAGTGGCCGAACCCTCATGGTCGGAATGAACCGAACCATAGCATGGCGAACCCTAGAAGCCGAACCCTAAGGGTTCGGTGGGGTATGGGCCGAACCTTATGTCTATGCTAGCCGAACCGAAGGAGGTCTTCTAATAAGGTTCGCTGCCTTGGATGAGTTATTGAGCCAAATTGTCATAAAACCCTTAATTTCCTTGCTGCATGGGAATATAGAAGCAACAAAACAAGGGTAAATGATATAGGGAATGGTTAGTCGACCCTAAAAATCCTAAGTAGCATAAGAAGTTGATCACATAACGAACATGCATGGATTATTAAATTTATGTGTGTGCATGGGAATTATAAGAATCATGCAAGTCATACAAGCTTATGTTATAGTGAGCTAGAGTAATCATGAATGTTCACTATGTTATAATATTGTTTCTTAAATTGGTGAACACTTAAGAAAATGGTTAGAAGTCATGAGAATCAAAAACGAAAGTTAGATGATCAAATTGGGAATCAAAGGTCTTCATTTGGGCTTAAAATGGGTCCAATGGGACTTGATTAAGTCCATCATATGTTAAACGTTTAAATTAAATTCAAGTAATGATGTTTGATTAAAATGAAGACATTGTGAATTTATTTAAAACTTAGTTCAATACTTTTCTAAAATTTTGTTAATTTGAAATGTAATTTAAAATTTTCATTGGTTTCTTTTAAATTTAGTTAGTTATAAAAGTAAATGTAATATCATTGATTGGGATTTTGTTGTAAAATAGAGAATATAATTGTCTGGATTTGCTCTAAAAACAAAGGAAACCCTGCCAAAATTTTCTAAAATACAAAAGAACGCTATTATAATTAACCACGGGAATTGGGATCATGAGAAGGGTAATTAAGATAGCTTAGATCTTAGATACACTTAGTACTAAGACACTTAGTTGCACACACAACAAGACTCCAACCTTAGGCACAACGACTACTACGTGTACTTATTATATTCGAATTCTTATAAAATAACTCAGGAACCGAAGAAACTTAGCTTACATACAGGAGCGCGCATTTTGTGTTAGATCAAATTACATAGCAGCACAGGTGAGTTCATTGCCCCTTTTCTAAACATTTTTGTTTTAAAACGCGGGGCTGAGAAGCATGCGTAAACTGTTTTATTTAAATTGTTTACTTAAATGCTTTTAAATTTATATGTTTTACATATATATAAATGTTATCCTAGACCATGTCTAGGAAGATTTTATGCAAGTTTGCTAACTGATTTACTTATAATTAAGTGAATAATCAAGTTAAACTAAACATTTCAACAAATCAAAACATTTCAAACAAATCAAACTAGACATTTTGACAAAGCAAGTGTGTGAGTTCAAGAGATCAAACGAAACATTTTGAAGGATCAAATGGGTGTTTTCAACGAATCAAATGGAACATTTTTGACAAATTAAGTGGGTGAGTTCAACGAATCATACGAAACATTTTGATGAAACAAGTGTGGGATTTCAACGAATCAAACGAAACAATCTTTGCAAATACAATATTCGATGTTCTACAAATCAAGTGTTTGCTGAACAACGAATCAAGTGTACAATTGATCAAAGAATCTAGTGTTCTATGATCAACGAATTAAGTACATCTTGAAACAGAATCAGACGAATCAATAAATCATTTTCAAGAGAAAGCCTGGGAAATATCAGAGATAACATACGCCAACAACAGACGAAACGTAAAATCCTGCATTTCAAGAAGTCCTAGCTAGACCGTTTGACTTGTAGGTCGTATGTTTGAGGATATTTACAGATTCCCTAACTACTAAGTACCTAGATTGACAGACTAGTCTACTCGAGTATGACCAAAGACCCCAATCATTTGTACTTAGATTTTATTAAATGTTTATTTATTTATCTAATTATGCATTTATTAAACTGTTTCTACAATTACTGTGGTTGATCACTATTGTGGTGAACACTAGGAATCAACATAGATTCCAAATTGTTGTAATTACAGGAACAAAGGACTTACGAATCATTGGGTTAAAGGTAGGGGTAAAATGCTTAATTTTCATTAACACCAATCTCCCATGTGGATTAGTATGTGGTGGGACGGCGTCTGGGCGAGGTTGTAGCCTCGACTCAGGGGTATGCCCTATATATAAGCATACCGATCTGGATGATACATGTGATGTTAATGAGATTAAGGTTGTTACCTGAGGGTTAAACAAAGGTGTTGTATGAACATGTGAGTCATTGTGAACAAGAGTGTGTGAGGTAAAAATGCTTAATTATCATTAACCACAATGTCCTATGCGGATTAGTATGTGGTGGGATGGCGTCTGGGCGGGGTTGTAGCCTCGACTCAGGGGTATGCCCTATACATAAGCATACCGATCTGGATGATACATGTGGTGTTAATGAGGTTAGGGTCTTTTCCAAAGGAGGTTTCAAATCATTTTCAAATCATTTTCCAATACTAAACTATATGAACTCACCAACCATGTGTTGACTTGATCTTTTTGCATGACTTCTCAGGTGACGAACAGGTTAATTAAGAAGTCATTTCTTTTGGACTAGTGTAGGTCCTCAAACTGATCAAGATCCAAACTTTATCTCTGTAAACATCATCAATGATCTCTAACAAGTGCGGAATCCAAGTTAGAAACACGAAAGCAAGTAGAAAAATGCAAACTTTATAAATATTGCAAAACTTCGAGTACAAGCGCCTCAATACGTCTAGAGAGCGTATGCCTCGGGATTCCAACCTAAACCTGTACAAAATACGTCTATTTATACTAGGCCTAGGTGTACACGAAATCTAGATACAAAAGGTTCGAGTACACGATAACTTCGTGTACTCGAAAAGTTGTACACGAAATTATCCAAAAACTTGAGCTTTGACTCTTCCGGGTTGACTTTGTCAGTATTCATTGTTTGGCGGGCTCTACAAACTCCCCCTAGACTGGCGAAGTCATCCGATAGGAAGAGTAACACTGTGTGGCCCTGCTCCAGCATACAGCTTCAGCTTCATGGCATAAGCAACAACTCGTGTAAATGGCTTAGCCAGCTCATCATTTCCGGAATATACTCGTATAGGAGAGTTGTGCAGCTTCATCATGTCATCCTTACCATACTTCAGAAGATCCATAGGGTCAAGAATCATGTCGATGTCATCAATATCATCCATATTCCTAAGAATAACTGTAGCAAGGTTCAGATCATCAAAATACCAAGATAGAAATTTAGCCAAAGAGTTATCAGGAACTCTTGGCGAGACGGGGACTGCTTGCTCTACATGAGGAGGAGGGTACTTATAGTACACCCAAGGCTTCTTTGTCTTTGGATCTATGATGCACGAAGAGACAAAATGTCGTCCCTTTGCCGTGCGCATCACAGGGAAACTCTTCTCACACTGATCTTTGATAAACTTTGTGAACAAATCAGCCTGTGAGTCCTTAGACAGGTTGAAGAACGTAGCCTTGTCAATGCTTCTGATGTCTACTTTGGGCAACGAACAAAAATCTCTTGGCTTCTTGTAGAACTCGACCTTTCCACTCATCCGTTTCACCAAGTAAATATCTCTTTGTTTGTCGTACATCCAGCAGCATACATTTGATCTATCATTGCGAACTGCAAATAGGTTTCTGTCATCGGAAATGAAGGTATGCTCTGGATGCTGGTCGCCCATTTCTTTGAACCAAGCTTCTTTATCTACAGGACGAGCAGGCGTCCAGTCTTTCTTTCGATCAAACCAGCTATCTATCACTTCATTCAGAGAAGTGATCTCATTTCCCAATGCATCAATGTATTTGTGGGCATACAAATAATCGATATAAGGATCTGATGACACATTGCAAAGAATTATGTTTTCTGGTTCTTCTTCTACAGATGCCCCTGCAGAAGACTTGGCTTGATCATTCTTTAGATGGCTTGGTGACCCAAAATCAAAATCATCCGGAAGATCATCAAATATACTGTCAAGTCCGGCTCCAGTAGTCTCGTCTGGCTGTACACAATCACCAAAAAGGATGTCATCTGGAATGTCTCCAAATAGATCATCATACAGACCAGAAGGCTTTTCGGAAGATGATGGATTCCCATAGTCTCCACCTTGATCTTTCTCATCAGGAGGACCTTGGTCTTTATCTTTGTCATCTCCATCTTTATCATCTTTGTCGCCTTGGTCGTCTTTATCATCCTTGTCCTTCTTTTCATCTTTATCTTTCTTTTGATCTTGTTCATCATTTCCATCATTATCATCATCATCACTGTCATCACTGACATCCATGACTTCATCTTCAGACTCGGAGACTTCTTCTCCTTTGATTCGTTTGATATCCCTCTGCATCTTGTGGTTCTCTAATAAAAGAATTCTGATGAATTTTTCATGAGCCTTGACCTTTCCTCTGCACTTGTTTAGATGAGAACATATCTTGATCTTCCCTTCACGCAGGTTCATGATCATTTTGTCTTTTATCTCCGCATCTTTCTCTAACTGATAGACTCGCTCCTGAAGTCTAATGAGATCCACAGGCACCTGCACAGGCTCGTATGGTGAGTCGGAATGCAAAGGAGATTTTCCTTTGCTGCTTCCGGACTGAGGTGGAGGTGATTTGGTCTTGGTTTTGGTTTGAGGCGGAATGGTGACGGATGGGCGTGTGGAGGGAACTCGGATGATGAGTTTGGTTTTCGAAGGTTTGGGTGTAGGTTTGTGTTGTTGTGGCTTAATGGGTTGAGAAGGTTGAGGTGGTGGAGGTGGTTGAGTGACAGGTGAGGGCGATGGTGGTTTTGTGACAGGTGGTGGTGAGGGTGGTAGTGTGACATGTGGTGGTGATGGTGGTAATGTGACATGAGGTGGTGATGGTGGTTTGGTGATGTGAGGTGGTGAGGGTGGTTTGGTGACAAGAGTGGGTTTAACAGATGCCTGGGTCATGACAGCAGTAGCAGAGGAGAATGATAAGCTTGAGAGAATAGACTGAAGTCTTGGGTCTTTTGCCTTTTGGGCCATCGTCTTTTGCCTTATCTTCTTTGGCGAAGACTCGGGAGTGGGAGTATAATCAACATCTTGAACGTCTTCCCTTTCTTGCCTTGTGAGAGGTGGCCCCTCTGGGATGAAATCTTCACTTGGTGAAGAAGAGGAAACATCAGATGCAACTTTTGTAGCTTTACTCGCTTTAGCTTTAGAACTTGTAGCCTGAATGTCATGCTCCTCAGCCACAAAGGCAACTGGAGTGCCTTGATCCTCCACAACGTTCTCATCCCCTACAAAACGTCCAAACTTTATCAGAGGCCTTTGACCGACATATTGCTTCTTCCCACGTTTATTCATCTTCATGTATCCGAAAATGTCATCTCGCATTCTCTTGATCTCCAAAGTACCAAGAGTGGGAGTCAAAGATGGATACTTTTTGTTGATGATGATCTGCACAAATCGAGGGAATGCCAATAAACGTTCCTTTCTTCGTCCTTTGATATTTGCGTACATGTCGATGAAGATCATCTTGGAGTAGTTGAAATCCATTCCAAGTGCTAAGGCCACCAGACAGGAACTAAGAGACTGGTTCAGCACATCGTATCCACCCTTCCGTCCAGAGAGACACTGTGTCACTACGTGAGCCAGTTATCTCCAATATGGATGCAGTAACTTCTTCTCAGTGGGTGGATATTTGCCTTCATGTCCCATTTGAAAGACAGTTCCGTTCACCAACGCTTGATCAAGCTCTACTGGGTCAGAATCTTTGTCTCCGAACTGCAGACATTCTCTGATAATCTGCTCCGAAATGATGATGGGGTGACCCTGGATCATTCCAACGATAGTGATGTTTCCATCTGCATCGACACTTTCTTCCACGGTGCTCCAGAAGCTCCTAACAAAGTCGGTCATAATGGGCGGATACTCCATAATGGCATAGTTGATGGGCGACAAAATCAGTCCATCCACCATACTCTTGAACTCTGAGTGTTTCGCTGGAGGTTCCCCAAGAAATGTTTTCATGTTGTGATCATGCACAAACCGTAAATCTGCCATCTGAAAAGTACAAACAGATCAAGTTAGTTTAGGTTCACGAAAGACTAAGTCTGAGTGTACACGAAGACCAGAGTGTTCACAAAAGACTGGATTTAAAAAAAAATTCTTAGTCTTGTGTACACGAAGATCAAGATGTACACGAAATACTTGATGTACACGAAATGTGATTTGTACACGAAGTATAACCTGTACACGAAGTTGAGGCAGTACACGAAGTAAGTGTGTACTCGAAAGTTCATATTTCGTGTACTGAAAAATCCTTGAAAAGTTCAACAATTTTGCTCCTTAGAATTTCTAATCAGGTTCAATATACTCGGAATTGAAAGGCGACCAACATATTCACGAATTGCCTTTCAATTTTAAGTATTTCGAGATCAATTTAACCAAAAACCTTCTGTGCACGAAAATCGCGTACTCTAAATCTTATTTTGACCACAACTTTCGATTTCACGGTTAAATCTTGATGAAAATTGATACCTAGGGTCGCCTATAGAGGATCTACAAGATAGCCGGAGTGGAATTTTGAGATTAAGTCTAGAAATCGAGATCGCCACTAAAAGGAAGTTTCTGTACTCGAAATGAAAAACTGTGTACACGGAATGAATGGTACTCGAAATTAAATGTGGTTGGACTATTTATAGGATTATTTCGAGTACGCATGTTTCGTGTACACGATTTCGAATACACGTTTATTTTCTGATTTCGATTTAAAATTCTAAAAATTCTAACTTTTCTAAAATAAAATAAAATAAAATAAAAATAAACTTTGAACAAGTTTTAAAGTTTAGTCGGTTCAAATTTGTGGGATCAAATCTGTTATCAAAATTTTAACTATATTAGTTAATTTCTCAGGAAGCACAACCTTTAAATAGCTATTCCCTACCAATGATTTCCACTCGTTAATCCATCTCTTAAAAAATCAGTTATATGATCAAGTTTTTCTGAAAATATCTTATGTGAAATTTGTGATCAATTAGATTGTGAGAGTAGATTAATATGCAACCTATCAGTCTTGTTATATCCTTTGTTTTAAACTTTGATTGTGTTTCAACGAACTTAAAATCATTTTGACAGAGTTTTAAGATGAGAAGAGAAAAGAACAGATCCATTAGATTGGAATCAAGAACAAGAAGGGGTTCTATCATCTTGTGCTCATTGGCATCTTTTATTTATTGATCTGCAGACACATTGGTCTTAACGTCGCACATTCAGGTCTTTGCTTTCGCAAAACATAGAATGCTTCAGTAGGTATTTCCCGCTCTTTGTTTGCACAAAACATAGGAAATACCCGAGTTTTTCAAACACAATTTCAAGTTTATAGAAACACAATCTCGTTTTGATTAAAGGATTTAAGCTAGAAGTCAAATAGTTGTCACATATTTCTAGTTATCTAATGATCATGATTTCTCACTTATTTATCTATTTATATGCATTTTAAGTTTGATCAAGTCTGATTATTTAAGTTTTGAAAAACTTATTTCAACTTCTTAGCATAGAATAGATATTTAAGGTTGTGATTCCTTTTGAAATCATAATAAGATAGTGAAATTCTGATCCTTAGAGATTATTTCACTTCCCATTTTGATCGATTCACTTTGCTTGTCCAAATGAAATCTTTTTGTATTTTCTTAAGTTTTTGTAAAGTTAAAATTTAAAAATGTTTTTGTAATTTTCTTTGAAAAACACGAAGCAGAATCTCCTTTTCTTAAGATTTCAAAAAAAACCTAACTCCCCCTAAACTTATAGATTATCTTAGGCTGACTCAAAAACTGAAATAAATTTTTGTTGTTTTGTAAATTTTAACTCAAAGACCGAAAAATCTTTTTGTTGTTTTGTAAATTTTGACTCAAAGAACGAAAAAATCTTTTTGTTGTTTTGTAAATTTTGTCCCCCTAAATTTGTGAACTGAGTAAGACACAAATTTTAATGTATTTACAAAAATGCTTTTAATTAAAGCTTATTAATTTGAGAGAGGCAAGCAAGTGATGGAAGCGTGCTGTATCGAACGGTTTTGTGAAAACGTCCGCTAGATTGTCATCAGTATGGACCTTTTCAAGATGAATCAGCTTTCGTTCTTAACAGTCACGGATGAAGTGAATCCGGATATCAATATGTTTAGTTTTGGAGTGTTTTACCGGATTCTTGACGATCTGTAAGGCTGCTTCATTGTCACAATAAATAGGAGAGTCAAGAAAGTTCAAACCGTAATCGAGAAGTTGTTGTTGCATCCAGATAACCTGAGAGCAGCAACTGGAAGCAGCAACATATTCGGCTTCTGCCGTGGATGTGGATACGGTTGTTTGTTTCTTGCATTGCCACGAGACAAGGCGATCTCCCAGATACTGACACCCACCAGTGGTTGACTTCCTATCCAGGTTACATCCACCAAAGTCACTATCTGAGTACGCAAATAATCGAAACTCAGAGTTCTTTGGGTACCAAAGACCGAGTTTAGGTTTCCCGACCAGGTACCGAAAGATTCTCTTGACAGCTATAAGGTGAGATGCCTTCGGATTGGCCTGATATCTGGCACACTGACAGACTGAGAACATGATATCTGGACGACTAGCAGTCAGATACATCAGGGAACCAATCATTGATCGATAGAGGTGTTGATCAACATCTTCACCATCCAAATCCGAAGTTAAGATAGGACGAGCAGCCATGGGAGTGGAAGCCGGCTTTGATTCCATCATTTTGAACTTGGTCAAAATATCTGTGACATATTTTCCTTGGTGAATCAGCACACCTTTTGAATCTTGCTTCACCTGCAAACCTAGAAAGAAAGTCATTTCACCCATTGCGCTCATCTCAAACTTTTTCTTCATCACTCCTTCAAATTCCTTGCACAACGCTGAGCTTGTGGAGCCAAAGATAATGTCATCCACATAGATTTGGACGAGAATTAAGTCATCTTTATCCTTGCGAACAAACAAAGTCTGATCGATTGCTCCACGGGTATATCCATTTGCGAGTAGGTGATCAGTGAGTGTAGTATACCAAGCTCGCGGTGCTTGATGAAGACCATAAAGAGCTTTGTCTAACTTGTAGACATGCTCCGGATTCTGAGGGTCTTCAAAACCCGGGGGTGACACACATAGATTTCTTCCTTTACTTTTCCGTACAAGAAAGTTGTCTTCACATCCATCTGATATACCGTGAAGTTCATGAAAGATGCGTAGGCCATGAAAATTCGAATGGCTTCAAGTCGTGCAACTGGCGCAAAGACTTCCTCATAATCTATTCCCTCTTGTTGATGAAAACCTTGGACCACCAACCTTGCTTTGTTTCGGATAATGACTCCAGAGTCATCACTTTTATTTCTGAAAACCCATCTGGTTCCTATAGGCAGTTTTCCTTTGGGCAGGGGAACCAGATTCCATACTTTAAGTTTCTGAAACTGCATCAGTTCTTCTTGCATTGCTTCAACCCAGCTGGACTCTTTGAGAGCCATTTTAACATTATTGGGCTCAACCTGCGAGATAAAACAAGAATATAAACATTTATTAATTGGACCTGATTGACTTCTGGTAGTCGTCTCTTCAGGCAAGAGGTTCTGAGCTGTAATGGTTCTGCTTCGAGTGAGAACACCTTCCGAGAGAGGTCCAATAATATTTTCAACTGGATGATTCTTGTTTATACTGAGTGTTGGCACTTCTTCCACAGCTAGATTGTCTAGCAAGTTGCTGAGACTATTCACTTGGTCTATACTTGAGGAAGAAATGTTGTTGGTATGAGCATGTTCACTTGACTCAGTTACTTGATCCACACAATGTTCCTCCGGAATGTTATCTGAGAACAATGGATTATCAAAGGTCTGGTGAGAGGAAGATGAGATTTGATCAGCTTCTGGAAGTGGTTGAACAGACTGAGAAGTGTCTGGTTCTGATGGGAGAACTTCTTGTACTGGGGTCGGCTGAGCTGGAGGGTCACGATTGTACATGCCAGGAGGATCAACTGTCAAAAGATTAGGATCACATGGAACATAGTCAACTCTATAGTCCACATCATCTCCTTTGTAGAAATCATCGGCCTGCTCAGATGTTCATGCATTCTCAGATGGAGTGCTGAAGGGCTTAAAAGTGGAGTCATACTCAAACAGCCAGTTTGGACCAGATCCAGCATCAGTAGAGTTCATTTCTTGCCAATCTATGTAGTATGATTCCACAATCATCCGAGTTTTCTTGTTATAAACTCTGTATGCTGCCCTTTCAGACGAGTAGCCCACGAAGTAACACTCATCTGCCTTATCATCAAACTTATGGTTAGGCTCTGTATGAAGAAGAGTGCAAGGACATCCGAATGACTTGAAGTGTCCAACTTTGGGCTTCTGATTGAATAGAATCTCGTAGGGAGTCTTCTGATGACGCTTGTTCAGAAGTGCTCTATTTTGAACATAGCACACAGTGTTAACTGCTTCAGCCCAGAAAAAGATAGGTAGCTTTGATTCTGACAACGTTGTTCGTGCAGCTTCTATAAGCGTTCTGTTTCTCCTTTCAGCAACTCCATTTTGCTGAGGTGTTCTAGCTGCACTGTATTGCCTAGCTATCCCTTTCTCATCACAGAAATCTATAAGAGTCTGATTTCTAAATTCAGTTCCATTATCAGTTCTAATCACCTTGACCTTTAGATTCTTCTGATTTTCAATCAAGGTAATGAACTTCTTCAAAATCTCTGGAGTTTCATCTGTCTTGGCCAGAAAGAACACCCAAGTGAATCTGGAATAATCATCTGTCACAACGAGACAATATGACTTTTTCCCAATACTCATTACGTTAACCGGTCCGAAGAGATCCATATGAAGAAGCTGAAGAACTGAAGAGATAGAAGTGAACAATTTAGGCTTGTGAGGTCTCTTGTGTTGTTTCCCTTTGGCACAAGCGATACATTTCTCAATAGTGGAGAAATCTTTATAAGGTAGACCAATGACGTGATCCCCCTTGGCGAGTCTGTTCAGATTCTTTAGGTTTACATGACCCAGTCGCCGATGCCATAACAGACAATCATGCTCCGATGCCTTTGAGAACAAACAAGTGTTCTCTGTAAATGAATCTGAGTTCATATTAATAATATATGCATTGTTTATCCTTGGAGTTCTCATCAGAATCCACTTCTCAGGCACTACAAAGCCAGGCTTCAGAATAACACATTCTTTGTTTGTGAAGTATGTGGAAAAACTCTTATCACAGATTTGAGAAACACTCAGAAGACTGTGATTGAGCTCTTCAACATAGTACACATCTTCAAAACTAAGAGTTCCATTTGTGACCGTGCCCTTCATGCTTATCCTTACTCCCTTGTCTCCAGCAAATGACACATAGCCTCCATTGAATGGTGTAACTTCATGCAACTGAGAGAAATCCCTAGTCATATGCCGGGAACAGCCACTATCTACATACCAAACATGTTTAAGCTTGCTTGGCTTTCCCTCCTTCTGTTTGTCTTCCACCTCGGCCATGAATGCATGACTCAGAGTCAGCTCCAGTTCCTGTACCTGATCACTCCAATCATAGGAGCCAGTCTCCTGAGTTACCGATGCTTTGGACGTGCTAGCGTTCCCTCCTGCATCTGCATTCCCTGACTTCTCTTCAGGCTTCTTTTCTCCTCCTTCCTTAGCTACCTTTGGCTGCTTACATTCCCTGGCAAAGTGACCCGGTTGGTCACAGTTGTAACATCTCAATTTTGACTTATCAAACCCAAGCTTCTTTCCCGGAGCGTTTCCAAAGCTGTTTCTTCCATATTTCTTGATAAACTTCTTTGCTCTAAACACAGCCATTGCCATTTGCCAAGAGATATCCATTTCTTCAACATCAGCTGGGTTAATCTGCTCTAGATTGTCTTGAGTAAGATTTGAGGGTGCCAATTCTCCAGCAATAAAAGCATTGTAGCTATTCATGAATCCCTTAAATAACAGTAGATTCTCTTCACTTTCTGGATTGACTTTAGGCACAGATCCAGCTTGTCCAGATGACAGGAAGGCAGTCTCAAAAGGAACTCCATGAGATGAAGCAGGCTGATAATGCTGCAATCCTTGAGACTGAAGATTGATTGCTGAAAGAAGAGCAGAGTTTTCAGAAGTAGGTGCAATGCCCATTGAGCTAGCATGATTCAGTGCTCTCTGCTTATCATCCATGTCATATGAATTGATTATTGAGATCAGCTCACTTAAAGAAGTCTTGTACATGTCCTTGGTCCTTTTGATAGTTGTACAGTTAGAGTTCCAAGTGTAAGGTAGTGAATTCAGCAGCTTCTTGTTCACCTCGCCATTAGTCATTTCAATCCCAGAACTGGTCATCTCAGTCATTAGATGTGTGAATCTGTTGAGTTGTGCTACTAGAGACTCTCCCTTGATATGATTAAACATGTTGAACCTTTGTCTGAGCATATCCTTCCGACTCTCTCGCATGTCCTCGTTTCCTTCAAATCTTTCAACCAAGGCATTCCAGAGTTCCTTGGCAGTCTTTTGCTCCTTAAATCCATGAGCAACATCAGTCGATAAGGCCATTGTAATCGAAGCATATGCCTTTTCATCCTTTTCCATCATGAGTATGTCATTGTCGGTGTACAATTCCGGATCCTTGGGAACAAGAGGACTGTTGATCTCACTCTGGTATGAGGGTACATAGGGACCCTCTTCAATCGATATCCAAAGCTTTGGATCGGTATACTTGATGAATGACTGAAATCTGAACTTCCAATCTTGGAAGTTATCTCCTGACACGAGCCTTGGTGGCTTTGTTCCGGTGCCGATCTCATTGTCCAGATTGAGTAAGTTGGACAAATTTGTCAGATTCTTTGAAGCCATGATGAATCA
Organism: Mikania micrantha; assembly: GCA_009363875.1. Classification (NCBI taxonomy): domain Eukaryota; kingdom Viridiplantae; phylum Streptophyta; class Magnoliopsida; order Asterales; family Asteraceae; genus Mikania; species Mikania micrantha. The sequence goes on from CM018685.1 coordinate 21,710,473, forward strand.
GAAAATTTTCTAAGTTCAGTACACGAATTCCCTGTAGCTCCCAGTAGATACTGCTCAAATTTAAACAGACAAATCTGTACTCGAAACTCCTTGTAATCGAAAATATCCCTGTACTCGAAAATATTCTTGTACTCGAAAATTCTCTTGTACTCGAAATCCTGTGTGTATTCGAATCTGACACTGTACTCGAAATTCTGTAGTCGAACTCCTCTTGTACTTGAAAAGTTTTTATACTTCGAACACTCTAACTATACTCGAAATAGCTGAACTTGAAAATTCTGAACTCGAAAATACTTCAGAAAAATTTTATAAAAATATTTCTTAAGATTTGGAGTCCCAAATTTACACAGTAGCTAGATGAAGTAGAGAAGAATGATAAAGTATAAAACTTGCATCAGAAAGTTGTTACCTTGATGATGAAAAGAGCACTCAAGCTCTGATACCACTTGTAGGTCCTCAAACTGATCAAGATCCAAACTTTATCTCTGTAAACATCATCAATGATCTCTAACAAGTGCGGAATCCAAGTTAGAAACACGAAAGCAAGTAGAAAAATGCAAACTTTATAAATATTGCAAAACTTCGAGTACAAGCGCCTCAATACGTCTAGAGAGCGTATGCCTCGGGATTCCAACCTTAACCTGTACAAAATACGTCTATTGATACTAGGCCTAGGTGTACACGAAATCTAGATACAAAAGGTTCGAGTACACGATAACTTCGTGTACTCGAAAAGCTGTACACGAAATTATCCAAAAACTTGAGCTTTGACTCTTCCGGGTTGACTTTGTCAGTCTTCATTGTTTGGCGGGCTCTACAACTAGGACTTCAGATAGAAGACTTAGTATTTTGGACCTGCATACTTTGAAGACATCATTATACAATTTATTTTGTATATCTTGTGTAAATACAAGATAGTCCTCTTATGATGTTTACAATAGATTTACATTGTTAAATTATAAACAATACTGATGTAATTTAACTTTGTAATTCTATTAACTTAGCATTTCTCATTTATATCATGTGCAATATAAACAATCTGATCACTTCTGATTATCATTCACGATATCACGCCTCGGGAACCTTCCGCCCGACGGGGACTCCGATCCTACCCCGCCGGCTCGGGGTGTGACAGATTAGTATCAGAGCCATGGTTATAGAGAAATATAGGTCACTTATTTAAATGGTTTGGCCTAGACTATAACCTAGGGACCCTGCATATAGATAAAACAGGACTTAGGAATTATTTGCATGTTGTCTTCTGTATTCGGTCATTGCACTAACCGATAACTCTATTGGTTATGATCAGAATGCCGCCGCGAAGACAACCTCCTTTGATACAGCTACCACCACAAGATTTGGCTCCACACTCCTCCACACCGTCACCAAATGATTCGCCACCACCACCTCCTCCACCTCCTCCTCCCCCTCCTCCATTGATTACTCAAGCATCCGGTTCGAGCACAACACCGACCATGGATCCTGCTACTATCGCTCTGTTGACGTTACTGAGTAGCCAGATGACAAATCAGATGAAAGAAGCAATACCGGAGATGTTCCTTCGTCTTCGTAATGAAATCCTCAACACTGGAAACACATCAGGAGAAGCCAGTGGAAATACTGGAGATTCATCTCATTACTCCTACAAGTCCTTTGTAGGATGTAAACCACCCAGTTTTAGTGGATCTGAAGGCGCCGTTGGATTAATCCAATGGATTGAGAAGATTGAGGCAACCTTGGATCTTTGCAGTTGCCCTGAAAACCACAAGGTCCGTTACTCAGCTGGAACATTCAACAAAAGGGCTCTGACTTGGTGGAATGGTCAGATCAACGCCCAAGGAAGAGAGGAAGCTATGGCAATGTCATGGGAAGACTTCAAAGCACTGCTGCGAACAGAATTCTGCCCCAAGAATGAGCTGCAGAAGTTGGAGGTTGAACTATCCAACCATGTGATGAAGGGGGCTGATCACATGGGCTATACTACTCGCTACCACGAGCTAGTTGCATTGGTGCCAGACATGGTACCGACTTTAGAAAAGAGGATAGACCGTTATGTAGGTGGACTTCCCGCCTGCATTCAGGGCATGGTTGTTTCAGCCAACCCTACTACGGTTGAATCTGCAGTGAGATTATCTGGGAAACTCACTGACCTCATGGTAGCCTCTGGAGTTCTAAAGAAGGAGGCTGAACCCTGCAAGAACAAAGCTGAGTCTTCAAAGAAACCCTTCCAGCATCAGAAGAAGAAGCAGAAGACCATCAAGAACCACACTGTTGCCACACCTCTTCAACAAGTGGCAGCAGCACCACAGAACCCCAACCGCAAACCTTACACTGGCACGTTTCCTCTGTGTGCCAAGTGCCAGTATCATCACACTGCTGACACTCCCTGCAAGCATTGCACGGGATGTGGAAGAAAGGGCCATTGGGTCCAGTACTGCCGGATGACACCTCACCAAGCAGCCAACAATGCTGCTTTGGCTCTTCCACCACCAGCTAATCAGAACCATGGTGGATGCTATAACTGTGGCGAACAAGGCCACTTCGCGAAGAATTGCCCAAAGAAGGCTCAACCAGCAGTTCAAGCACCCCGTGGACGAGCCTTTGCCATCGGAGCACCAGCTGCACGCCAGGACCCAAATGTGGTCACTGGTACGTTTCTCTTACATGACGTTTATGCATCTGTTCTATTTGACACTGGTGCGGATCAGAGTTTTATCTCTACCGACTTTGCATGCCAACTAGATTCCATAGAGGAACAGTTAGACTCCCCTTACATTATAGAGGTAGCTAACGGGAAACAGATTACAGTTAGCACAGCTTATAGAAATTGCCCATTGACACTTAATGGTCATACATTTGCCATCGATTTGATACCGATGGAGTTGGGTAGTTTCGACGTCATTGTTGGAATGGATTGGCTTTCCTCTAACCGAGTGGAAGTCATCTGTTCTGAGAAGCTGCTTCGAATTCCATTGCCGAGTGATCGGGTATTGGAAGTTAAAGGAGATCAAGCAAAACGAAGTGTCAAAATCATCTCGTGCATAAAGGGCGCGTAAGTGTCTACAGAAGCAGTGCGTGGCGTTCTTGGCTCATGTGGTGGAAAGGGAAAGGAGAAGAAAAAGATTCAAGATGTACCGGTAGTGAGAGAATATCCTGAAGTGTTTCCTGAAGATCTACCAGGTTTGCCACCTGTGCGACCAGTAGAGTTTCGTATTGACTTAATTCCTGGAGCAACTCCTGTTGCTAAATCTCCTTACAGGTTAGCACCTTCAGAGATGCAAGAATTGTCTAATCAATTATAGGAGCTACTTGACAAGGGTTTCATCAGACCGAGCTACTCACCTTGGGGAGCTCCGGTCTTGTTCGTAAAGAAGAAAGACGGATCGTTCAGAATGTGCATAGATTACAGAGAGCTGAACAAACTAACCATCAAGAATCGGTATCCATTACCGAGGATTGATGATTTGTTTGACCAACTACAAGGAGCTCAATATTTCTCAAAGATTGACTTGCGGTCTGGATATCATCAGCTGAGAGTTCAAGATGAAGACATACCGAAAACGGCCTTCCGAACCAGATATGGGCACTATGAATTTTTGGTGATGCCCTTCGGATTGACAAATGCACCAGCGGTTTTCATGGATCTCATGAACCGAGTGTGCAAGCCGTACTTGGATCAGTTTGTCATTGCCTTTATTGATGACATACTGATTTATTCCAAGACCAAAACCGAACATGAGCAACACCTTAGAAAGATCTTGGAGCTGTTGAAAGAAGAGAAACTCTATGCCAAATTCTCCAAATGTGAATTCTGGCTAAGAGAAGTTCAATTTCTGGGTCATGTGGTCAACAGCGAGGGAATACATGTAGATCCTGCCAAGATCGAGGCGATAAAGAATTGGGACACTCCGAAGACACCGACGGAGATACGGTCTTTTCTGGGATTGGCAGGTTATTATAGAAGTTTTATTTCAAACTTTTCTAAGATAGCTCTGCCTCTCACTAAGTTAACCCAGAAAAGTGAACCGTTCGTCTGGGAGCAGAAACAAGAAGATGCCTTCCAGACTCTGAAGCAGAAACTATGTGATGCTCCAATCCTATCTCTCCCAGAGGGCTGTGATGATTTTGTTGTATACTGTGATGCTTCTCATCAGGGACTCGGTTGCATGTTAATGCAACGGGACAAAGTTATAGCCTATGTATCGAGACAGTTAAAGGTTAATGAGAAGAACTACACTACTCATGATCTTGAACTGGGAGCGGTAATCTTCGCACTGAAGATTTGGAGACATTATTTATATGGCACCAAGTGTACCATATTCACTGATCACAAGAGTCTGCAACACATCTTTGATCAGAAGGAACTCAACATGCGACAACGCCGTTGGGTTGAACTTCTGAACGACTATGATTGTGTAATTAAGTACCATCCGGGAAAGGCGAAAGTCGTAGCTGATGCCTTGAGCCGGAAGGAACGGGTCAAACCCCTACGTATTAGAGCAATGGGGATAACCGTGCAGACCAGTTTAATTGACAAGATTATCCAAGCACAACAAATAGCACTCGACCGAGGTAATTTGAAGAAGGAACTTGATTGCGGAGCAGGGAAACAGTTTGACACGAAACTTGATGGAATGATCTACTACCGAGAACGTATATGGATTCCGGCTGTAGATGAATTGAGAAGACTGATCTTCTATGAAGCACACAAGACCAAATATTCTGTTCATCCAGGTGCCGATAAAATGTACCAAGATCAAGATCCAAACTGATCAAGATCCAAACTTTATCTCTGTAAACATCATCAATGATCTCTAACAAGTGCGGAATCCAAGTTAGAAACACGAAAGCAAGTAGAAAAATGCAAACTTTATAAATATTGCAAAACTTCGAGTACAAGCGCCTCAATACGTCTAGAGAGCGTATGCCTCGGGATTCAAACCTAAACCTGTACAAAATACGTCTATTGATACTAGGCCTAGGTGTACACGAAATCTAGATACAAAAGGTTCGAGTACACGATAACTTCGTGTACTCGAAAAGCTGTACATGAAATTATCCAAAAACTTGAGCTTTGACTCTTCCGGGTTGACTTTGTCAGTCTTCATTGTTTGGCGGGCTCTACAACTAGGACTTCAGATAGAAGACTTAGTATTTTGGACCTGCATACTTTGAAGACATCATTATACAATTTATTTTGTATATCTTGTGTAAATACAAGATAGTCCTCTTATGATGTTTACAATAGATTTACATTGTTAAATTATAAACAATACTGATGTAATTTAACTTTGTAATTCTATTAACTTAGCATTTCTCATTTATATCATGTGCAATATAAACAATCTGATCACTTCTGATTATCATTCACGATATCACGCCTCGGGAACCTTCCGCCCGACGGGGACTCCGATCCTACCCCGCCGGCTCGGGGTGTGACAGATTAGTATCAGAGCCATGGTTATAGAGAAATATAGGTCACTTATTTAAATGGTTTGGCCTAGACTATAACCTAGGGACCCTGCATATAGATAAAACAGGACTTAGGAATTATTTGCATGTTGTCTTCTGTATTCGGTCATTGCACTAACCGATAACTCTATCGGTTATGATCAGAATGCCGCCGCGAAGACAACCTCCTTTGATACAGCTACCACCACAAGATTTGGCTCCACACTCCTCCACACCGTCACCAAATGATTCGCCACCACCACCTCCTCCACCTCCTCCTCCCCCTCCTCCATTGATTACTCAAGCATCCGGTTCGAGCACAACACCGACCATGGATCCTGCTACTATCGCTCTGGTGACGTTACTGAGTAGCCAGATGACAAATCAGATGAAAGAAGCAATACCAGAGATGTTCCTTCGTCTTCGTAATGAAATCCTCAACACTGGAAACACATCAGGAGAAGCCAGTGGAAATACTGGAGATTCATCTCATTACTCCTACAAGTCCTTTGTAGGATGTAAACCACCCAGTTTTAGTGGATCTGAAGGCGCCGTTGGATTAATCCAATGGATTGAGAAGATTGAGGCAACCTTGGATCTTTGCAGTTGCCCTGAAAACCACAAGGTCCGTTACTCAGCTGGAACATTCAACAAAAGGGCTCTGACTTGGTGGAATGGTCAGATCAACGCCCAAGGAAGAGAGGAAGCTATGGCAATGCCATGGGAAGACTTCAAAGCACTGCTACGAACAGAATTCTGCCCCAAGAATGAGCTGCAGAAGTTGGAGGTTGAACTATCCAACCATGTGATGAAGGGGGCTGATCACATGGGCTATACTACTCGCTACCACGAGCTAGTTGCATTGGTGCCAGACATGGTACCGACTTTATAAAAGAGGATAGACCGTTATGTAGGTGGACTTCCCGCCTGCATTCAGGGCATGGTTGTTTCAGCCAACCCTACTACGGTTGAATCTGCAGTGAGATTATCTGGGAAACTCACTGACCTCATGGTAGCCTCTGGAGTTCTAAAGAAGGAGGCTGAACCCTGCAAGAACAAAGTTGAGTCTTCAAAGAAACCCTTCCAGCATCAGAAGAAGAAGCAGAAGACCATCAAGAACCACACTGTTGCCACACCTCTTCAACAAGTGGCAGCAGCACCACAGAACCCCAACCGCAAACCTTACACTGGCACGTTTCCTCTGTGTGCCAAGTGCCAGTATCATCACACTGCTGACACTCCCTGCAAGCATTGCACGGGATGTGGAAGAAAGGGCCATTGGGTCCAGTACTGCCGGATGACACCTCACCAAGCAGCCAACAATGCTGCTTTGGCTCTTCCACCACCAGCTAATCAGAACCATGGTGGATGCTATAACTGTGGCGAACAAGGCCACTTCGCGAAGAATTGCCCAAAGAAGGCTTAACCAGCAGTTCAAGCACCCCTTGGACGAGCCTTTGCCATCGGAGCACCAGCTGCACGCCAGGACCCAAATGTGGTCACTGGTACGTTTCTCTTACATGACGTTTATGCATCTGTTCTATTTGACACTGGTGCGGATCAGAGTTTTATCTCTACCGACTTTGCATGCCAACTAGATTCCATAGAGGAACAGTTAGACTCCCCTTACATTACAGAGGTAGCTAACGGGAAACAGATTACAGTTAGCACAGCTTATACAAATTGCCCATTGACACTTAATGGTCATACATTTGCCATCGATTTGATACCGATGGAGTTGGGTAGTTTCGACGTCATTGTTGGAATGGATTGGCTTTCCTCTAACCGAGTGGAAGTCATCTGTTCTGAGAAGCTGCTTCGAATTCCATTGCCGAGTGATCGGGTATTGGAAGTTAAAGGAGATCAAGCAAAACGAAGTGTCAAAATCATCTCGTGCATAAAGGGCGCGTAAGTGTCTACAGAAGCAGTGCGTGGCGTTCTTGGCTCATGTGGTGGAAAAGGGAAAGGAGAAGAAAAAGATTCAAGATGTACCGGTAGTGAGAGAATATCCTGAAGTGTTTCCTGAAGATCTACCAGGTTTGCCACCTGTGCGACCAGTAGAGTTTCGTATTGACTTAATTCCTGGAGCAACTCCTGTTGCTAAATCTCCTTACAGGTTAGCACCTTCAGAGATGCAAGAATTGTCTAATCAATTATAGGAGCTACTTGACAAGGGTTTCATCAGACCGAGCTACTCACCTTGGGGAGCTCCGGTCTTGTTCGTAAAGAAGAAAGACGGATCGTTCAGAATGTGCATAGATTACAGAGAGCTGAACAAACTAACCATCAAGAATCGGTATCCATTACCGAGGATTGATGATTTGTTTGACCAACTACAAGGAGCTCAATATTTCTCAAAGATTGACTTGCGGTCTGGATATCATCAGCTGAGAGTTCAAGATGAAGACATACCGAAAACGGCCTTCCGAACCAGATATGGGCACTATGAATTTTTGGTGATGCCCTTCGGATTGACAAATGCACCAGCGGTTTTCATGGATCTCATGAACCGAGTGTGCAAGCCGTACTTGGATCAGTTTGTCATTGCCTTTATTGATGACATACTGATTTATTCCAAGACCAAAACCGAACATGAGCAACACCTTAGAAAGATCTTGGAGCTGTTGAAAGAAGAGAAACTCTATGCCAAATTCTCCAAATGTGAATTCTGGCTAAGAGAAGTTCAATTTCTGGGTCATGTGGTCAACAGCGAGGGAATACATGTAGATCCTGCCAAGATCGAGGCGATAAAGAATTGGGACACTCCGAAGACACCGACGGAGATACGGTCTTTTCTGGGATTGGCAGGTTATTATAGAAGTTTTATTTCAAACTTTTCTAAGATAGCTCTGCCTCTCACTAAGTTAACCCAGAAAAGTGAACCGTTCGTCTGGGAGCAGAAACAAGAAGATGCCTTCCAGACTCTGAAGCAGAAACTATGTGATGCTCCAATCCTATCTCTCCCAGAGGGCTGTGATGATTTTGTTGTATACTGTGATGCTTCTCATCAGGGACTCGGTTGCATGTTAATGCAACGGGACAAAGTTATAGCCTATGTATCGAGACAGTTAAAGGTTAATGAGAAGAACTACACTACTCATGATCTTGAACTGGGAGCGGTAATCTTCGCACTGAAGATTTGGAGACATTATTTATATGGCACCAAGTGTACCATATTCACTGATCACAAGAGTCTGCAACACATCTTTGATCAGAAGGAACTCAACATGCGACAACGCCGTTGGGTTGAACTTCTGAACGACTATGATTGTGTAATTAAGTACCATCCGGGAAAGGCGAACGTCGTAGCTGATGCCTTGAGCCGGAAGGAACGGGTCAAACCCCTACGTATTAGAGCAATGGGGATAACCGTGCAGACCAGTTTAATTGACAAGATTATCCAAGCACAACAAGAAGCACTCGACCGAGGTAATTTGAAGAAGGAACTTGATTGCGGAGCAGGGAAACGGTTTGACACGAAACTTGATGGAATGATCTACTACCGAGAACGTATATGGATTCCGGCTGTAGATGAATTGAGAAGACTGATCTTCTATGAAGCACACAAGACCAAATATTCTGTTCATCCAGGTGCCGATAAAATGTACCAAGACTTGCGTGGGTTTTATTGGTGGCCAGAAATGAAGAAAGACATAGCCGAGTATGTCGGTCAGTGTCTTACGTGTGCGAAGGTAAAGGCGGAACACCAGAGACCATCTGGGTTACTGGAACAGCCTGAGATTCCGCTCTGGAAGTGGGAACAAATAGCTATGGACTTCATCACCAAGCTACCCCGCACTTCCAGTGGTCATGATACAATTTGGGTGATCATTGATCGTTTAACCATATCTGCTCACTTCTTGCCTATGCGTGAGACCTTCACGATGGACAAGCTGGCAAGATTATACATCAATGAGATAGTGGTGCGCCACGGTGTGCCATTGTCTATTATTTATGATCGAGACAGCAGATTTACATCAAGATTCTGGCAATCACTGCAGAAATCTCTAGGGACACAGTTAAATCTGAGTACAGCTTACCATCCACAAACGGATGGCCAAAGCGAACGTACTATCCAAACCCTAGAGAACATGTTAAGAACCTGTGTGTTAGATTTCGGTGGGAATTGGGATTCCCATTTGCCACTGATCGAGTTCTCCTACAATAACAGTTATCACAGCAGTATCGGATGTGCACCATTCGAGGCTCTTTATGGCCGGAAATGTCGATCACCGATCTATTGGACTGAAATTGGAGACAACCGAATAACTGGACCAGAACTTATCCAAGAAACCACTGACAAGATAGCTCAGATTCAAAGAAGACTACAAGCAACAAGGAGCAGACAAAAGAGCTACGCCGACAAACGGCGCAAGCCGTTGGAATTCCAAGTGGGAGATCGTGTAATGTTGAAGGTATCCCCATGGAAAGGCGTTGTACGCTTTGGAAAGAAAGGCAAATTAGCACCACGATACGTGGGACCGTTCGAGATCATCGAGCGTATTGGTCCTGTGGCGTATCGGCTGAGATTACCAGATGAACTCAGTGGTGTGCATGACGTGTTTCACGTCTCAAACCTAAAGAAATGCCTTGCTGACGAGTCTCTCGTCATTGCAATTGAAGAAATTCAAGTCGATGAACAATTAAATTTCATTGAAGAACCTTTGGAGATTATGGATCGCAAGGTTAAATAACTGAGGCAAAGCCGTATTCCTATTGTAAAGGTTCGATGAAATTCAAGATGCGGGCCCGAGTTCACTTGGGAACGTGAAGATCACATGAAGTTAAAGTATCCCCAACTGTTTGAAGAGGAAGCTGTACCTGATAACAACTCTTAAATTTCGGGAAGAAATTTCTCTAACAAGGGGAGACTGTAACATCAGTGCCGGAACCGTCACCGGAACAGTGATCTTTACAGTACATGAACATTAAAACAGGTACGAACCACATACAATTCAGTACGTTTCATATTCATATCATCTATCATTATCATTTTTGCGTTGTCATAGAACAAATTCTGAAACATTTAAAAGGAACATAGTTCAGAACAATGGTTCTTGAGTCAGATAATAATCTGGCAATACAGAACCATCATGTGATTATTTGATTAGGAGTTATATGTATAAACGTATGTGAGGTCTTACAGAACAAAACACACAAATATCGTTATGTGAATGCTAAATTGACTGGTTATTCGTATAGGTGACGATCTATACGAATATATCTGAAAGTTTAACAACTGAATGATATTCTATAATTAGAAAACAAGATTGAAAAGTATAGTTATCGTCGTGTTTGTACGGGTGACGATTCGAACGAATACGCGCGACAACCGTACATTTCGATTTAAACAGTAAATTAATATTTTAAATTTAATAAATAGAAGATATTAGTTAATTTATTAGGAATCACAACCTAGAATAATTAAATGATTTCTAATTTTATAATCGGCTCGTGTAGTCGCGAAAACTACGCGAACCGGCATTTTACGCGAAACCGAACGAGACCGAACGACCGGGTATTTTTCCCACAATTAATGTGGGCAATAAATGCCACAACCACCACCCATTTCCACTCTTTCTCTCTCTCATTCGTTTTCTCTCTCTCTCTCTAAATCTCATACAAGAAACCACAATCTTTCTAAGATTTGGAAGCCAAACTCTTGGTGGATTCAAGCAAATTTGGTATCATTACGATCCTCTCATCTTGTAGATTTCAGAAGTACAAGCGTTGTGAGCTTTCATCCACGAAATCTAAGGTAAATGTTCAATTTAAATTCGGTTTTTAGATGGTTTTCACGAGTTTGTTGGTTTTACTATTAAAATCAACATTAAACACTTAAAATACATAGATTACACACGTTTAGGTATTGTTAGGAATGAGTTGTGACAGGTTTAAGGTCTCAAGAAGGAGGATGGAAGCCATGGAAAGTTACAGGTTTGTGAGATCCATTGGCCAAACCAAACAACAGCCGGCCGAACCCAAGGGTTTGTTAGGCGAACCCTGTGCCGAACCCTCCTTTCTGGAACGAACTCTGCATCCATCCACAAACCCTGCACCGAACCTGTGTGGTTCTGAGCTACGAACCTGTCACCTGGACCAAAGCCCTGCAACGAATCCATGGTTAGCAGTCACGAACCCTTACTATGTCCGAACCTTGTCCTTTAGCCGAAGCTTTAGGTCAACGAACCCTAGGATGCAGCTCACGAACCTTTACACCAAAACAGTGGCCGATACCCTCATGGTCGGAATGAACCGAACCATAGCATGGCGAAACCTAGAAGCCGAACCCTAAGGGTTCGGTGGGGTATGGGCCGAACCTTATGTCTATGCTAGCCGAACCTAAGGAGGTCTTCTAATAAGGTTCGCTGCCTTGGATGAGTTATTGAGCCAAATTGTCATAAAACCCTTAATTTCCTTGATGCATGGGAATATAGAAGCAACAAAACAAGGGTAAATGATATAGGGAATGGTTAGTCGACCATAAAAATCCTAAGTAGCATAAGAAGTTGATCACATAACGAACATGCATGGATTATTAAATTTATGTGTGTGCATGGGAATTATAATAATCATGCAAGTCATACAAGCTTATGTTATAGTGAGCTAGAGTAATCATGAATGTTCATTATGTTATAATATTGTTTCTTAAATTGGTGAACACTTAAGAAAATGGTTAGAAGTCATGAGAATCAAAAACGAAAGTTAGATGATCAAATTGGGAATCAAAGGTCTTCATTTTGGCTTAAAATGGGTCCAATGGGACTTGATTAAGTCCATCATATGTTAAACGTTTAAATTAAATTCAAGTAATGATGTTTGATTAAAATGAAGACATTGTGAATTTATTTAAAACTTAGTTCAATACTTTTCTAAAATTTTGTTAATTTGAAATGTAATTTAAAATTTTCATTGGTTTCTTTTAAATTTAGTTAGTTATAAAAGTAAATGTAATATCATTGATTGGGATTTTGTTGTAAAATAGACAATATAATTGTCTGGATTTGCTCTAAAAACAAAGGAAACCCTGCCAAAATTTTCTAAAATATAAAAGAACGCTATTATAATTAACCACGGGAATTGGGATCATGAGAAGGGTAATTAAGATAGCTTAGATCTTAGATACACTTAGTACTAAGACACTTAGTTGCACACACAACAAGACTCAAACCTTAGGCACAACGACTACTACGCGTACTTATTATATTCGAATTCTTATAAAATAACTCAGGAACCGAAGAAACTTAGCTTACATACAGGAGCGTGCATTTTGTGTTAGATCAAACTTAGCTTAAATGCTTTTAAATTTATATGTTTTACATATATATAAATGTTATCCTAGACCATGTCTAGGAAGATTTTATGCAAGTTTGCTAACTGATTTACTTATAATTAAGTGAATAATCAAGTTAAACTAAACATTTCAACAAATCAAAACATTTCAAACAAATCAAACTAGACATTTTGACAAAGCAAGTGTGTGAGTTCAAGAGATCAAACGAAACATTTTGAAGGATCAAATGGGTGTTTTCAACGAATCAAATGGAACATTTTTGACAAATTAAGTGGGTGAGTTCAACGAATCATACGAAACATTTTGACGAAACAAGTGTGGGATTTCAACGAATCAAACGAAACAATCTTTGCAAAGACAATATTCGATGTTCTACAAATCAAGTGTTTGCTGAACAACGAATCAAGTGTACAATTGATCAAAGAATCTAGTGTTCTATGATCTACGAATTAAGTACATCTTGAAACAGAATCAGACGAATCAATAAATCATTTTCAAGGGAAAGCCTGGGAAATATCAGAGATAACATACGCCAAAAACAGACGAAACATAAAATCCTGCATTTCAAGAAGTCCTAGCTAGACCGTTTGACTTGTAGGTCGTATGTTTGAGGATATTTACGGATTCCCTAACTACTAAGTACCTAGATTGACAGACTAGTCTACTCGAGTATGACCAAAGGCCCCAATCATTTGGACTTACATTTTATTAAATGTTTATTTATTTATTTAATTATGCATTTATTAAACTGTTTCTACAATTACTGTGGTTGATCACTATTGTGGTGAACACTAGGAATCAACATAGATTCCAAATTGTTGTAATTACAGGAACAAAGGACTTACGAATCATTGGGTTAAAGGTAGGGGTAAAATGCTTAATTTTCATTAACACCAATCTCCCATGTGGATTAGTATGTGGTGGGACGGCGTCTGGGTGGGGTTGTAGCCTTGACTCAGGGGTATGCCCTATATATAAGCATACCGATCTGGATGATACATGTGATGTTAATGAGATTAAGGTTGTTACCTAAGGGTTAAACAAAGGTGTTGTATGAACATGTGAGTCATTGTGAACAAGAGTGTGTGAGGTAAAAATGCTTAATTATCATTAACCACAATGTCCTATGCGGATTAGTATGTGGTGGGATGGCGTCTGGGCGGGGTTGTAGCCTCGACTCAGGGGTATGCCCTATACATAAGCATACCGATCTGGATGATACATGTGGTGTTAATGAGGTTAGGGTCTTTACCAAAGGAGGTTTCAAATCATTTTCAAATCATTTTCCAATACTAAACTATATGAACTCACCAACCATGTGTTGACTTGATCTTTTTGCATGACTTCTCTGGTGACGAACAGGTTAATTAAGAAGTCATTTCTTTTGGACTAGGACTTCAGATAGAAGACTTAGTATTTTGGACCTGCATACTTTGAAGACATCATTATACAATTTATTTTGTATATCTTGTGTAAATACAAGATAGTCCTCTTATGATGTTTACAATAGATTTACATTGTTAAATTATAAACAATACTGATGTAATTTAACTTTGTAATTCTATTAACTTAGCATTTCTCATTTATATCATGTGTAATATAAACAATCTGATCACTTCTGATTATCATTCACGATATCACGCCTCGGGAACCTTCAGCCCCGATCCTACCCCGCCGGCTCGGGGTGTGACATATGCTTATATATAGGGCATATGTAGGGTCGAGCTTACCGCCCCCTAGCCACCGTCCCACCACATACTGGACTTCTTAGCATATTGTTGTTAATGATAATTAAGCGTTTCACTCCATTCACCTTCAATTTAGATTTTGATTTCCAAAAATAAATTTACCTTTGATCTCTTGAGTTCACCATGTACTCATGATTTCCCAAAAGCAATTGTAGAAATATAACATTAAATGTTTAATTAAACTAATAACCCATCATTTAAATACAACTAAGACGTGATGATTGGGCCTTATTTGAATCAATCAATTAGACTTAGTTGTTGGTGGTTGTCCAAGTTGTACCCTCTCACACGTGGCCCATATCAGGCATGACTCACAAGGAGTCTACATGTGTGTGCCGGGACTTTAATGATGCCCATATCAGCTTGACCCACTGATCTACTGTATATGCCGAGACTTTACAGATATCCTTTGATTATTGATCTTCTTTGATTCTCCTGATTTTGATTTTTATTAAGAGGTTCCTTTATTGCCCATATATAGCTTGACTACAAGAGTCTACTATTTATACCGGGACTTTCCGTGTGTTACACGTGGTCTTGATTTCCGTACAACTGACAACCACCTTAATTATGCAATTAATGACTTCATTAGATTTTAATGATTTCATTATTTCAATGATTCACACATGGTTATGATTCCCATGATTCACTTGATTCTTTTGATTTCTGATCTTTAGAATTTCCTTGATTTCTCAACAATTATAGACTTTTGATTTGGATCCTTAGATTTACTGATCCACACCCTGGATTAGATTCCATTGTATTTGATCTTTAACTTTAGTTCTTTTTATTCCACTTTGAATTTAGAATTAAGGTATTACTCATAGGAGTAACTAATTAACTTGTAAATTAGTTCTGCATAACAATTACCTAGACAGGAGTCTAGGAGTATCAACAAGCATATATAATAAGCAATTCATAATAAGTAAAAGCATTTACGTAAAACAATTTAAATAAAAACAGTTTACGCATGCTTCTCAGCCCCGCGTTTGAAAACAAAATGTTTAGAAACGGGGCAATGAACTCACCTGTGTTGCTGTGCAATTGATCTATCACAAAATGCGCGCTCGTTGTTGTAGCTTACGTTTCTTCAGTTCCTGAGTTTTTTTAAAAGAGTTCGATTACGACAAGTATACGTATTAGTCGTCGTATCTAAGGTTTTGTAACATTCTTATAATTTATAATAAACAATTATATTTATTAAATTAATTATGACGTCATTTGAAAATTATAGGTACAGATGAGAAAACAAATTTAAACATCTTTAATATACTTATATATGTATGTGATTAAATATGAATGTAATTATTTAAATCTTTACAAGCTAACATTTTTAAAGATTATTTATAAATTAAACCCATAAAAAAAATAATAAGATCATAATAAGACTCATAAAAACTTAGAACTTGTGATTTAGTTTTAATTATATATATTTTATAAAACATATATGTAACAACTTTATTAGTTTTTAATTAAATAAAATATTGTACCCAATTTATAAATTAAAAACAAGGTTTAAAATAAAGTTGAGGGTAAAAATTGCCATTTCAGGAACTGTAATTGAAAGGGAAAAACGTGAAGGGCCTTTTCTGCCATATTCGCAAAGATCCCACCATCTTCACCCATGGTTCATTCTATCCCGATCCACAACCCATTCTCAACCCATGGTCGATTCCAGTTCAGCTCATGTGATACCAGCTAATCAACCTTAATTATAGTAAGGAAATGACAGCGTTAATCTATTCCAATCAACAATTAAGCGATTTAATATCGTATCAAATCAAACCATTACCAAAAATACTAACAACAAACACGGTTATCAACATCGTTCAAAACCAGTATAAAAATCAAATTAATCCCACACACATAGCGGTGCATCCATCAGGAAACTTGATGTACAACGAAAACGAAGTCACGAGCTTCATTCCTTGCAATTAGAAGCCAAAAACAAGTCGGTTCGTGCGTCTTCTGTTAACCGGTCGAACTCCACGCAAACGCCATCACAGGTAGGTGATTCATACACCATTCTCTTCATTTTTCAATCCCAGACAATAGCCCTATGATTGTTGAGGCTATCGAGTTCCAATTGCATCGAATTTGGTCGAGAAATGGATTAGGGTTCGAATGATTTGAATCTGATTTAAGGGAAAGGGACTTGACTTGTGTTATAACATTTTGAATCAGTTTTCTATCGCGAATAACATTTTGACTTGTGTTATAACATTTTGATTCATGCACTTGGCTGTGTTTGAGATCTCGGGTTCGAGCCCTTTGGGCTGGGTTTTTGTAGCCATAATTTTTTTTGGTTTTATAACTTTTAAACTTTAAATTTGTTTTTAAATCTGTTTTCACATAAAATTTATTTTATTAAAATCTCATCATTGTTAGTAAAATTATATAAATCTCATTTTAATATATATATATATATATATATATATATATTTATATCTAAACATATGTATACTATTAATAAATGATTTCATTTTAATATATTAGATACCTAAAAAAATTTACTTAATACTGTTCAACACAATTTTACCCGTTATAAAATAAATAATTTTATTTTTATAATTGTACTTAAAAGATTTAATTATGACTTATAAATTTAAATATCACTTATGTTATGTATATATATGTTTCAAATTATATAAACCTTTCTTATACATTTAAAAAAAACATATATGTCGCATTACAATAAGTTTTCGTTATTTAAAATATTTACAACTTATTAATTGAATTATCTATTTGGAATATGTAACATTTGTACATTTAGTCAGGGTAGTTGTAAACAGTGTTAGAACAAATGTGTTTTCATATGAAATCAGTCAATGTGATTCATGAGTTCATAATGTGCTTTTGTGTTAGGATCTTTATTATTTAGGAACAAGTATGTATTATTTAGTTACAGTCGAGCTCGCTAGGCAAGAACAATATCGTATTATATTGAAACAGTGGTGGGACGGCATCAGGTACGACAGGTAGCTGGAATCTAGGGTATGCCCTATACATATACTGCGTTCGGTGTAATGGGATAGTGTTAGTGCGTAGTGTTGAGACGAATATTATGACAATTAATTAAACAAAAATCGTAATACGTAAGCGAGACTGAGTATAGTTATGGGTGACGATCCATAATGATACGAATGTTGAACTTATAATTATGATTAAACGACTTTAAATAATTAATACGATCGGAAAAACGTACGCAATTGCAGGTATACATGTAATTGTATCTGTTTAACGATCTGTCAAAACACGACGAGTAAAAATAATTATATATATATTATTTTACATTTTTACCATTTTGAAACTCATCAAAATGATGAGAATAATAATCCTTTATTTTAAATCGCGTAAAATACGCGTTACGGGACGAAAACGCGAACCGAGTGACCGGAATGAACCCGAATACCACTCGAACTATAAAAGCCATGAAGATGGCTATTTTCTCATTTATTTCACCAACAACCCCTTCTCTCTCTACAAAATTCGTCCACTCCCTCTCTCTCTAGAAAACCGAACTTCAAACGCTCGTAACTCGCTCATTTCTCAACGGATTTCGGTGTTTTTGGTGACCACGCGTAGCTCTTGACGAGTACTACGAGGAAGTACAGCATATCTGAAGTCTTAACCGGCCAAAAACGAGGTATGAGTCTTGAAAGATCACGAAATTTAGGGTTTTTGTTGGTGTTATTCGAACTTGAGCTTTAACCGGTTCTAGCCACCTCCACGACCCTTGTACACTCGAAAACATTCTGTAATACTGATGAGTATCGAAGACTAGAGTCAACAACATTAAAACAATTGATGATGAAGTTGCAGGTACGTGCGAACCCTTGTCCCCATCGAGCGAACCTGTTGATCATCTGACGAACCTGGCTGCTCATGAGCTTTCCTCAACGAACCTATTTGCTGTCTATCACATGGCCAAACCCTTGCATGGTTCGTTGAGTTACCAGCCGAACCTTAGAGGTCTTCACTAACTTTGCATGGTGACAAACCCTCACGCAGTAGGACTTCACGAACCCTTGCGAACCTTTAACACTCAAGGACCATGAACCATTTAGCAACGAACCTTTATCCAATCTCCATGCAGCCGAACCTTGCTAGGACTTCATGACCACGAACCTTGCATGGTTCGCAACCCACTTAGCCGAACCATGGGAAGACGAACCTTATTTCCCTAAGAGAGCCGAACCTTGTTGGATTTCTGGCCGAACCTTGGTGGTGTCTTATAACCGGCGAACCTAGACTCTTCAACCTCAAAGTTTCGCTGCCCAAGTTGGCAGCCCATAACCCTTTCGGCCCAATTCAATTTCATGCGGCCCAACTCCACTAGTAATCGGTCCCATAGGTTAAACCAAGTCCAAGGGAGTTAGGTCGGCCCACTATGATCCTAATTGGCTCAATATTATCCTTGGCGTTTTACAAGGCCTATGGACATGTTGTTGGCCCAACACCACATCCAATTGGCCCATTATTAAGCTAAATGGCCTATGACTTTTGATTAAGCCATCTTAGTTTCATGGACTCAATGCCCATTGTGTGGGCCACAATGTAAGGTAACTATGAATTGATCTTGGATGGGCTATGTATAACTCAAACTAATAACAAGATCAATTCATAATTACAAGGGTCTAGAACACTTGAACATATCTACACATTTTCATATTAATCAATGATCATCAAACATCATCAACACTTGTCATTTTATGCATACAAGATGTGCATAAAAGGATATGACACCTCTTTTACATGAAACAACTCTCACTCAAGTAACTCAATCATGATGTTCAAATTTTCAACATATAAACATGAGATCAAGTAATCATGAGTAAAACAAGTTCAGGATAACACAAGTCAACCAATGAATTAAGGTCTATACAATTATAAATATTATATCTTATGTATGATTACAATGATATAGGAACCAGTTAGAAGTCATGTTTGCTACTTGCTATTTGTTATAGTTTAGAGTCTACAGCAGACAGGTGAGAACATTAGCCCCTCTTTTACTGTTTTCTAACTGTTTTGGGGCGGAACACGTGATCAAATATATTCCTTACCTTGGTAATTCATTATACAAAATGTATGTTATTCTACACAGGTTCATGGTATAAATTCTTCAGGCTATTCAACTGTTTGAAAGGATTTTATCAAATGTTAAACATTTTTTTATTAAAGAGGTTTTATAAAGTTTTCTTGAATTATTTTATATCTGTTTTACTTGAATAGTTTTATAAATGACCAACACTTTTAAATAATGTGATTTATAAACTCTTTTACTATAAGCTCATGTTTTCGTAAATGATCTTTTGATAAACCTTGTTAATATACAAGGACACTATCTTATGTACTCAATCAAGGGTTTCAAAACGAGATATTCAACAATGGTTTTCATGGGGATTTCAAATAAAGGATTCAAATCATGGTATTCAGCAAGGTTTCAAATCATGTTATCAAATAAGGCATTAAATCATTGGTTTTTAAGGCAAAGTTCAAAAGCATGGTGTCCACTGTTGTGAACAAACTTATAAACACATCAAGTTACATATTCATTAAAGTTAGTACTGGGTTATCACAACAAGGGAAAGCGGACACATTTGGGCAAACCAATTTATGGAGTTAGCTTTTAAATTTGCTTTAAAAGCTAACTGCAGGTTTTGGTTACGTATGGTTTTATCAATGTTGCTGACTAATTTTCTGACTCCAAACGTAGTTTGGGGCTTGATTATATGTTGGCTTTTGTGCAAACAGTCTTTGGACTGTTTACACTCGTTTGACAGACTTGATGTTAGTTTGGGTTGCAGCTCATCCATGTAATTCATTTATTGCTTTAAACATATGCCTTATACTGCAAATTCATGTTTACAAACGATAAACCTATTGTTCTCACCAACTACTTCTGTAGTTGACAGTTACTTTTCACGTGTTTCAGGTAATCAGGTTTAAGACATTTTAAGGACAACTAAGGAGACCGATTAAGATAGAACAAGATGAAGAAACATGCTAGGATGGATTTAGAAACACACTAAAATCCTGATTGTTTAATTGTCTTGTTTGATGTCTTATTTTGTAAACTATATTTTGGGTCTGTAGTTGTCATTCTTTTGGTAGATAGATTGTCTGTAACTAAACAACTGTCTAAACATTATGAAATTTAGTAATCCGTTGTGATTGTTCTTAATCAATACTTGTGCATGATTCAACTATTCATACGTCACCGCGCCGTGGATTCCGCACGCGGCGCAGGGGGTGTGACAGGTTGGTGTCAGAGCCAAGGTTGTAGAGAACTAAGAAAAACCCAATGTTTAATGACCTAGACTATAACCTAAGCTACCCAATAGGACTAAGTGGTAAACGTTTGAGGATACTTAGGATCTAAGTAACTTAAGTAAGCATTAAGTCTACATTAAGCTTGAAAGATCTTTGGGATACTTTTCTAAGATTAGATATCGAGTCAAGGAATTTGAATCGGAATTCTTTAATTTTAGAAACCGAATTAAATTTCTCACATATATTCATTAAAGGATTCCAGAGGCAAGGATCTGTATTCTTAGTATCCTTGATCTGGAATTCTCAACCAGTGTTCATCAGAGGAATTTAGAGGCAAAGATCTGTATTCTTAGTATCTTTGATCTAAAATCCTCATCATGTTCATCATAGGAATTCAGAGGTCAAGATCTATAATTTTAGAATCTTTGATATGAAATCCTTGTCATGTTGTCATTATCGGGTATTCATTATCATAGGAACTTTATAACTTAGAATCTGTGTAACAGTATTCTTTAGTTGAAGTTCTCACAGTAGATCATTATACTCAATACTGTAAGTATTGGGAATCTAGGTTAATTAACCTAGGACACACGTACTAAAACCTATGGTCTTAATTTCAAGTAAATTAAGAACCAGGGTTTACACATTCATAATCATAATCAAGGAACAAGAGTCAAACATGAACCAATCATAATCAATCAAAAGTTGGAATCTTAGCTCCAAATACAAACGGCGGATTAACGCTGATGTGTTGAGGTAAGTGGTGGGCGGTGAGAGCTAGCCCTATATATAAGCTTATTTCGGTATGTCAGGGGGGAATCCGGCGTTCGTATTTGAAGTAAAGATTCGGGAGCAACTGGAATCATTGAACATTAGTCAAACACTTGAGATGCTAACAATTGTGATACAATCATTGGTGAACCAAATCATTGTGCTATTCAAACTTGGAGGAGTCAAACATTGCTTGTGAATCAATTAAGTTGTGAACATTCTTTCAATGTAAACCTTAAGTGAAATTCTTAAGTGATTACATCATCAGTACTTACTAACATAGTTTAACAAGAAAAATGTAGAGCACACAGGTGATCTAGTTCTACATGTTAATGACTGTTAGTAGGTGCACACATAACATAATCATAATTCAATCATGGATTCAATCATAGTTCAAGTTGATCAAAGATTCATGGGATTCTTAATCAATGGAACATACATGGAAATCAGTACAAACATGTTGCCAAATGCTAGCAAGGACATGATCGTGGTATATCGAAGCGGTGGTGGGATGGCGTCTGGGCTGGCAGTTTGCTTGACCCTTTCGTATGCCCTATATAAGCTATCTTCGATATATCGGGAAAGTGTCAGTGTGTAGGTTTGGTGGAGTGAGATCATGGAAGATCATACACATTCACATGAGAAGTATGCTAATGAGCTGATTGCTTATACGTGTACATGCTCATATTACAATTGAATGATAATACTAGTAGTATGGATATATTACTAAATTTATCATGCAAATTCAATTGTATCCATTCTCATTACTGACCCACTTGTGGCTTCTATTCGTAGAATGCCTCCCCGACTTGATCCTAACGGAAGGGGTTCGACAAGTGGCAACGACGATGAGATCAACAAGATTGCCCGAGCCATCGCTATACATATGAGGGATGTTATTCCGGGTATGGTCACTGATATCACCCAGAATCTTCGGGGAAGTACCAGTGATTCAGCACATAACTCCAATGCTACTAACACTGGAACTGCTAACTTCACTTTCAAGCAGTTCAATGATGCTAAACCTCCTAAGTACGCTGGTACTGAAGGAGCTACTGGCTTACTACAGTGGCTGGAGAGCATCGAGGATATTCTTTATTTCACGGGATGTCCTGAAAATCTGAAGGTTAAAATGGCCTCGAGCGCTTTTCACAAAGGCACACTCACCTGGTGGAACTCTGAGAAGAACACCAGAGGACGGGAAGTCGCATTAGCTTTACCATGGGAGGATTTCAAGAAGTTACTTGTGGATATGTTTTGTCCACGACATGAGCTGAAGAAACTTGAGGTGGAGATGTGGAATCTGGTGCAAGACAGTGGTGAGAACGCGAAGTATACAACTCGTTTCCATGAGTTGTGCATTATGGTGCCACACCTGGTTACTCCTCAATCCCGCAGGATAGAGAAGTACATCGAAGGCTTACCTCTAGTCGTCAGAGGAACTGTGATGGGGAATAACCCCACTACTCTAGAGGCAGCGATTCATCTTGGAGCTAGCCTTACCGAATAATACGTTAAGTCTGGGGTGCTCACCCGAAAGGGGTACAAGAGAGCACAGATCGATGAAGGTAAGAAGCCTGAACAACAACATCACAAGAAGAAGAAGCAAAAGACAATCAAGAACTTTGCAGCCCTGACTGCAGCTACACCCACTCATGCCACACCCATTACTGCTATGCCACAATCTGCAACAATCAGAAAGTCTTATACTAGTCTGTTTCCACTTTGCACCAAGTGCCAATATCATCATCTACCAACTACCCCATGCAAAAAGTGTCTCAAGTGTGGGAGGATGGGACACTTGGCTGCTACATGCCGATCTGCACATCTTGCTGCCGTAACAACTGCTGCCACAACTCCTACTGCTACAGGTGGAAGGGCCTGTTATAATTGTGGAGCAGAGGGACACTTCAGAAACCAGTGTCCAAAACTCAACAACAACACTACTACTGCTCGTGCCTTTATTATCGGAGCTGCCGAAGCACGCGAGGAGCCAGTAGTTGTGACGGGTACATTTCTCCTTAATGGTCATTATGTTTCTATCATATTTGATACTGGTGCTGATAAAAGCTTTATCTCTGCTCATACTGCTTCTTTGTTTAACATACAACCATCTATGCTTACTGCTCCCTATACCGTAGAAGTAGCTGATGGTAAGACCATACTTGTAGATTCCATAATAAATGGTTGTGAATTAAGATTAAACGACCATCTTTTCCTCATCAATCTTATTCCTATGACAATCGGAAGCTTCGAAGTTGTGATAGGAATGGATTGGTTGTCTAAAAACAATGCTGAAATTGTATGTTCGGAAAAACTTATACGGATTCCTTTATCGTCCGGCGAAACGATGAGAATCTATGGCGAGAAACCCTGCCGCGGATTGAAGATTGTATCGTGCATCAAGGCTAGGAAGTACTTGAAAAAGAAATACTATGCGTTCCTGGCTCACGTGGTAGAGAAGAAACCTGAAAAGAAAGCAGTTGGAGACGTTCCAGTTATCAGAGATTATCCTGACATATTTCCAGAAGACTTGCCTGGACTACCACCGATCAGGCAAGTGGAGTTTAGAATCGATCTCGTCCCTGGAGCAAACCCAGTGGCGAAGTCACCGTATCGATTAGCACCGTCTGAGATGCAAGAACTGTCTAGTCAGCTTCAAGAACTTCTAGACAAGGGTTTCATAAGACTGAGTTTCTCTCCATGGGGAGCTCCGGTACTCTTTGTCAAGAAGAAAGACGGTTCATTTCGTATGTGCATTGATTATCATGAGCTAAACAAGTTGACAATCAAGAATAGATATCCTCTGCCCAGGATCGATCATCTGTTTGATCAGTTACAGGGAGCAACTTGCTTCTCTAAGATTGATTTACGATCCGGGTATCATCAATTGCGAGTAACTGATGAGGATATACCAAAGACTGCATTTAGGACTCCATATGGACACTACGAGTTTGTGGTTATGCCATTTGGGCTGACCAATGCACCTGCAGTGTTCATGGATTTGATGAATCGAGTCTGCAGACCTTACTTAGATCAGTTTGTTATTGTCTTTATTGATGATATACTGATCTATTCGAAGACAGAGCAAGAGAATGAAGATCATTTGAAGAAAGTCTTAGAATTACTAAGAGCTGAACAGCTGTATGCTAAATTCTCAAAGTGTGAATTTTGGCTAAAAGAAGTTCACTTCTTAGGACATGTCATTAACAAGGATGGGATACATGTAGATCTAGCAAAGATTGAGGCGATTAAGAACTGGACTACCCCATCTACTCCAACAGAGATTCGTTCATTTCTAGGATTGGCAGGTTATTACAGAAGGTTCATTGCTAACTTTTCAAAGATCGCCTTGCCACTTACTACATTAACCCAGAAAAGTCAAGCGTTCATATGGGGACAGAAGCAAGAAGATGCATTTCAACTTCTTAAACAGAAGTTATGCAACTCCCCTATCCTTAGTCTTCCAGAGGGCAGTGATGATTTCATTGTCTACTGTGATGCTTCAAACCTTGGTCTCGGTTGTGTACTTATGCAACGGGACAAGGTCATTGCATATGCTTCAAGACAACTTAAGGTTCATGAGAAGAATTACACTACTCATGACCTTAAGTTAGGGGCTGTGGTCTTTGCATTGAAGATTTGGAGACACTACCTGTATGGTGCTAAATGTGTCATCTATACAGACCACAAGAGCCTGCAACACATCCTTAATTAGAAAGAACTCAACATGAGACAACGGCGTTGGGTTGAGCTTCTAACTGATTACAACTGTGAGATTCGTTACCACCCGGGTAAAGCCAATGTGGTAGCGGATGCTCTTAGTCGTAAGGAACCAGTCAAACCAATTCATGTAAGAGCAATGGAGATCAACACACAACCAAACTTGAAGGATCTGATTCGTATTGCACAACAACAAGTAGTAACAGACAATCAGCTTAAGGCAGACTTAGACTGCGGATTTGAGAAGAAACTGGAACCTCGATCTGACGGGGTGTTATATCTCAACTGCCGCATCTGGATTCCAAAGTCAGAAGAATTGCGCACACTCATCTGTGATGTGGCTCATAAGTCGCGATGCTCAGTTCATCCTGGAGCAGATAAGATGTACCAAGACTTGTGGGCATCTTACTGGTGGCCAGGAATGAAGAAAGACATAGCACTGTACGTGGGAAAATGTCTTACATGTTCCAAAGTCAAAGCAGAACATCAAAAGCCTTCAGGACTTCTGCAGCAACCTGAAATTCCTCAATGGAAATGGGAACAAATTTCCATGGATTTCATAACCAAGTTGCCGAGAACTCCGCGAGGATTCGATTCGATTTGGGTGATCGTTGATCGACTCACCAAATCTGCTCATTTTCTCCCGATCCGAGAGGATTACAAAATGGAGAAGTTAGCTACTTGTACATCAACGAAATCATTGCACGTCATGGTACTCCAACATCAATCATTTCTGATCGTGATAGTCGTTTTCACTTCTCGCTTCTGGCAAACATTGCAAAAGGCTTTGGGAACTCGTGTTATTAATCTTAGCATGCGTATCATCCCCAAACCGACGGTCAAAGCGAAAGGACTATCCAAACACTCGAGGACATGCTACGTTCTTGTGTGATTGACTTTGGTGGGAGTTGGGACACTCATCTTCCACTCATTGAGTTTTCGTATAACAACAGCTTACCATACAAGCATTCAATGTGCACCATTCGAAGCGTTGAATGGTAGGAAGTGCCGATCACCGGTCTGTTGGACCGATATTGGTGACTCACAGGTCGTAGGACCAGAACTCATTCAAGAAACATCAGATAAAATCACAATCATTCAATCAAGGCTTAAGGCCGCACGAGATCGGCAGAAGAGTTATGCTGATCGACGTCGGAAACCGCTTGAGTTTCAAGTCGGTGACCGAGTTTTACTCAAAGTTTCTCCCTGGAAAGGTGTTGTCCGATTCGGGAAGAAAGGGAAACTTGCACCAAGGTACGTTGGACCTTTTGAGATCCTGGAACGGATTGGTCCCGTGGCCTACAAACTCAAACTTCCAGTGTAGCTAAGCAATGTTCACGATACTTTTCATGTATCAAATCTTAAGAAATGCTTGGCAGATCATGATGTTCAGATTCCATTAGAAGACATTCAGATTCAAAACAACATGCAATTCATAGAACGTCCGGCTGAAATCATGGATCATGGGGTCAAGAAACTTAAACGCAGCCGTATCCCGATCGTAAAGCTACGATGGGAGGGCAAACGCGGTGCTGAGTTCACCTGGGAACGTGAAGACCAGATGAAGCTTAAGTACCCTCATCTATTTACAGTACCTTCGGCTAGTTAATTTCGGGACGAAATTCCCTTAACTAGGGGAGACTGTAACATTTGTACATTTAGTCAGGGTAGTTGTAAACAGTGTTAGAACAAATGTGTTTTCATATCAAATCAGTCAATGTGATTCATGAGTTCATAATGTGCTTGTGTGTTAGGATCTTTATTATTTAGGAACAAGTTGTATTATTATTTACAGTCGAGTTCGCTAGGCAAGAACAGTATCGTATTATATCGAAACAGTGGTGGGACGGCGTCAGGTACGGCAGGTAGCTGGAATCTAGGGTGTGCCCTATACATATATTGCGTTCGGTGTAATGGGATAATGTTAGTGCGTAGTGTTGAGACGAATATTATGACAATTAATTAAACAATAATCATAATACGTAAGCGAGACTGAGTATAGTTATGGGTGACGATCCATAATGATACGAATGTTGAACTTATAATTATGATTAAATGACTTTAAATAATTAATACGATCGAAAAACGTACGCGATTGCGGGTATACACGTAATTGTATCTGTTTAACGATCTGTCAAAAACGAAGAGTAAATAATATATATATATTATTTTACATTTTTACATTTTGAAACTCATCAAAATGATGAGAATAATAATCCTTTATTTTAAATCGCGTAAAATACGCGTTACGTGACGAAAACGCGAACCGAGTGACCGGAACGAACCCGAATACAATCGAACTATAAAAGCCATGAAGATGGCTATTTTCTCATTTATTTCACCAACCCCTTCTCTCTCTACAAAATTCGTCCACTCCCTCTCTCTCTAGAAAACCGAACTTCAAACGCTCGTAATTCGCTCATTTCTCAACGGATTTCGGTGTTTTTGGTGACCACGCGTAGCTCTTGACGAGTACTACGAGGAAGTACAGCATATCTGAAGTCTTAACCGGCCAAAAACGAGGTATGAGTCTTGAAAGATCACGAAATTTAGGGTTTTTGTTGGTGTTATTCGAACTTGAGCTTTAACCGGTTCTAGCCACCTCCACGACCCTTGTACACTTGAAAACATTCTGTAATACTGATGAGTATTGAAGACTAGAGTCAACAACATTAAAAGAATTGATGATGAAGTTGCAGGTACGTGCGAACCCCTGTCCCCATCGAGCGAACCTGTTGATCATCTGATGAACCTGGCTGCTCATGAGCTTTCCTCAACGAACCTATTTGCTGTCCATCACATGGCCGAACCCTTGCATGGTTCGTTGAGTTACCAGCCGAACCTTAGAGGTCTTCACTAACTTTTCATGGTGACGAACCCTCATGCAGTAGGACTTCACGAACCCTTGCGAACCTTTAACACTCAAGGACCACGAACCATTTAGCAACAAACCTTTATCCAATCTCCATGCAGCCGAACCTTGCAAGGACTTCATGACCACAAACCATGGGAAGACGAACCTTATTTCCCTAAGAGAGCCGAACCTTGTTGGATTTCTGGCCGAACCTTGGTGGTGTCTTATAACCGGCGAACCTAGACTCTTCAACCTCAAAGGATCGCTGCCCAAGTTGGCAGCCCATAACCCTTTCGGCCCAATTCAATTTCATGCGGCCCAACTCCACTAGTAATCGGCCCCATAGGTAAAACCAAGCCCAAGGGAGTTAGGTTGGCCCACTATGATCCTAATTGGCTCAATATTATCCTTGGCGTTTTACAAGGCCTATGGACATGTTGTTGGCCCAACACCACATCTAATTGGCCCATTATTAAGCTAAATGGCCTATGACTTTTGATTAAGCCATATTAGTTTCATGGACTCAAGGCCCATTGTGTGGGCCACAATGTAAGGTAACTATGAATTGATCTTGGATGGGCTATGTATAACTCAAACTAATAACAAGATCAATTCATAATTACAAGGGTCTAGAACACTTGAACATATGTACACATTTTCATATTAATCAATGATCATCAAACATCATCAACACTTGTCATTTTATGCATACAAGATGTGCATAAAAGGATATGAAACCTCTTTTACATGAAACAACTCTCACTCAAGTAACTCAATCATGATGTTCAAATTTTCAACATATAAACATGAGATCAAGTAATCATGAGTAAAACAAGTTCAGGATAACACAAGTCAATCAATGAATTAAGGTATATACAATTATAAATCTTATATCTTATGTATGATTACAATGATATAGGAACCAGTTAGAAGTCCTGTTTGCTACTTGCTATTTGTTATAGTTTAGAGTCTACAGCAGACAGGTGAGAACATTAGCCCCTCTTTTACTGTTTTCTAACTGTTTTGGGGTGGAACACGTGATCAAATATATTCCTTACCTTGGTAATTCATTACACAAAATGTATGTTATTCTACACAGGTTCATGGTATAAATTCTTCAGGCTATTCAACTGTTTCAAAGGATTTTATCAAATGTTAAACATTTTTTTATTAAAGAGGTTTTATAAAGTTTTCTTGAATTATTTTATATCTGTTTTACTCGAATAGTTTTATAAATGACCAACACTTTTAAATAATGTGATTTATAAACTCTTTTACTATAAGCTCACGTTTTCGTAAACGATCTTTTGATAAACCTTGTTAATATACAAGGACACTATCTTATGTACTCAATCAAGGGTTTCAAAACGAGATATTCAACAATGGTTTTCATGGGGATTTCAAATAAAGGATTCAAATCATGGTATTCAGCAAGGTTTCAAATCATGTTATCAAATAAGGCATTAAATAATTGGTTTTTAAGGCAAAGTTCAAAAGCATGGTGTCCACTGTTGTGAACAAACTTATAAACACATCAAGTTACATATTCATTAAAGTTAGTACTGGGTGATCACAACAAGGGAAAGCAGACACATTTGGGCAGAACAATTTCTGGAGTTAGCTTTTAAATTTGTTTAAAAAGCTAACTGCAGGTTTTGGTTACATATGGTTTTATCAATGTTGCTGACTAATTTTCTGACTCCAAACGTAGTTTGGGACTTGATTATATCTTGGCTTTTGTGCAAACAGTCTTTGGACTGTTTACACTCGTTTGACAGACTTGATGTTAGTTTGGGTTGCAGCTCATCCATGTAATTCATTTATTGCTTTAAACGTATGCCTTATACTGCAAATTCTTGTTTACAAACGATAAACCTATTGTTCTCACCAACTACTTCTGTAGTTGATAGTTACTTTTCACGTGTTTCAGGTAATCAGGTTTTAAGACATTTTAAGGACAACTAAGGAGACTGATTAAGATAGAACAAGATGAAGAAACATGCTAGGATGGATTTAGAAACACACTAAAATCCTGATTGTTTAATTGTCTTGTTTGATGTCTTATTTTGTAAACTATATTTTGGGTCTGTAGTTGTCATTCTTTTGGTAGATAGATTGTCTGTAACTAAACAACTGTCTAAACATTATGAAATTTAGTAATCCGTTGTGGTTGTTCTTAATCAATACTTGTGCATGATTCAACTATTCATACGTCACCGCGCCGTGGATTCCGCACGCGGCGCAGGGGGTGTGACAGAATATGTCATGATAAATTTTTACATTGATACATCGTTTGACAAATTCGTTTAAAAAAGTATTATTTATTATTAACTATAATTTGAACTATAAAACATGTATTCAATATTATGGTTACACATGAAACAAATTAAATTTCAAAACTTTTGATCTATTTTTATGTTAATATAAGCAATTTAAACGTTATAAAACATTATTACTACATCTATTTAACAAATAAAGCATAACAAAATTTAAGTTAAAACAAATCGAACTCGTTGATCTATTTAGGACATAGGGACATAGTTATGTTAACACTATGCCAAATGAACCATTTAGGTGAACTTTGAACTTGTTGAACATGCTTGTGAGCTATAACCTGATATACATTACAAAGACTATCGCACACCTCGACGTGAGTCTTCATAGCCCCTCTTTTACTTATTTTGAACTTTAGGGGTGAAACATGTTATCTTGAACTTAACTTATCTTTAAACCATGTGAACTTAGCTTGAATGGCCTTAGTTGTTTGAACTTATCTATGTAACATATCTTTCGAACTTATCTATTAAACTTATCTATTGAGCATTGCATTGATCACAACTTATCTATTGGTAGCAATAATGGATCCATTGGATTGACCACCCACCCAGGATGGGCTTTCCCAGTGGGGGAAAGCTCGCGGTGATTGTATCCTATTGGTCAAACTTAACTATCTGATCAATTGTTTGTTTATTTACAATCTATGTGCATTTTGGTTTGTATTCACATGTTTTAACTTATTTATTATTAAAATATTTTGTTATATGACTAAACCTATGAAACTCACCAACTGTTTGTAGTTGCCACTTGATTTTAAACATGTTTCAGGTAAGGATGTCAGATTATTGAGCTTGGATTAGATTTTAGGTTTTGAATTAAATTGATGTAATAGCTAGGGTTTAAGCATTTAAGAATTGTATTGAATGATTGAATTTAATGAGGAATTGAATGTGATGTTTGAATTATGTACAACTATAAACCTTGTGCTATGAATAATCTACACTTCGTGCTGCCCCGATGTTTCCGCCATCGGTTGGGGTGTTACCGATTGGTATCAGAGCCTGGGTTATAGAGAATTAGGTTATTTGAACTGGATGACCTAGACTATAACCATAGGATACATTAGTTTAAACTCGTAGGTCATGAACTGTTATTTGGACTCTATAGTTGCCATACTAGGCCATTAACTGGTATTTGAACTCTTAGTTTCCATGATAGGTCATAATTGCTTATGTGAATACTTATTTGATAGGTCAAATATTTGAACCTAGTTTAGGATACCTTAATATGCACACACTATACTTTAAGGTTCAAAACTTCTCGAACCCTGTCTTACGACTTGAACGAGGATCGTCATCACGAGGAATGATCTTAGACTTCTAAGTCTAATCTTGAATCCCGTCAATAGTCTTTAGGTTCATTTTAACGACTAGAAAACACATACAATCTGGAAGGGGGAATACCTGTACTTTGGGGAGTTCTGTCTAGGAAAGCATTTCGTATAAATCCAAATCAACTGATGGACCTGTTATGCTTTCCTGGGAACCCTTGGAGTGAGTATGAACCTATAGGCTAAAGTATGTCTTTTCGAAAGTTAAATTGAACTTAAACACATTGATTTGTCAAAAGTGTTCCTTTAGGAATACAATCCAAATGTTGCTTTGTGATTGAACTTTCATTTGAACTCTCTATTTCTTACTCTTTGAGTTATATAAATTCTAACTCTTTTCAACTGAACTATTGTAGAATCATGCCTCGTGTTCTTCGCAGCAACACCAACAACACCAACACCAATGTCAACCATACCGACAACACTAACACCAACAACATTAATCCCACTATTCAGGAGTTGGCTCAGATCATTTCTCAGCAAGTGGCTATTGTGTTACCTACCTTGGTGACCCAGCTCAATCAAGCTGCAAATGCGAACCCAGTCAACAACAATGGGAATGGTGGGGGTGTAAATCCAACTTGCACCTTCAAACCCTTGAACTCTTGCAACCCTGCAAAGTTCATTGGCTCTGAAGGAGCTACTGGACTGCTACAATGGTTTGAAAGAATTGAGAGCACGTTCCTTCATTCTAGCTGTCCTGAGAACCTTAAGGTTCGATATGCCACTAGTGTCTTTCAAAAGAGGGCACTCACTTGGTGGAATGCTGAAAAGAGAACAAGTGGTTCAGATGCTACTGTAGCTTTGACCTGGTCTGAGGTCAAGCAACTTATGACCGACGAATTCTGCCCTCGTAATTAAATAAGGAAACTTGAAGCCGAATTTTGGGAGCTCAAGCAAGATAGTGGAGAGAACCTTGAGTATATGACTCGTTTCCGTGAACTCAGTTTACTTGTGCCACACTTGGTGACAACTTTGTCTCGGGCTATTGAAAAGTATATTGGTGGACTTCCTACACAAATCCAAGACACTGCTTTCAATAGCAAACAACACTTGAAGATGCCATACGACTTGCTGCAACCTTAACCGACAATCATGTTAAGGATGGAACTTTAACTAGGAAGGGAGTCAAGAAAGTTGAAACAAAGGCCAACACTGATGAATCTTCTAAGGAGGCTAACACTAAACCTACCAACTTTATCAAACCCAACACTCACAAGCGAAAGTATAGGAATTTCGCTATGACAACCCGTGCAATTCCTGCTATTCCTCTGAACCAACAAGCTCCACGAAACAACAAAGCCTATGTGGGAGTCCAACCTCTATGCAACACTTGTAAGTTGCATCACCCACTTAACCGACAATGTCGTGTTTGCACTATCTGTGGGAGGTATGGCCACTTTGCCAACACTTGTCGAAGTGGACCTCTAGTGCAACAAACTCAGCCGGCTCAACTAGGGCAACCAATAAACAACCAACATGTTGCACCTGCTATCCCTGCCATAGCTAGCAACATGGCATGCTATGAATGTGGTGATCCTAACCACTTCAGAAATCAGTGCCCAAGACTCGTGAACAACAACCAAAGAGCGAATCGTGCCCAAGCTCTTCAACTAGTTGCCCAAGATACACAAGCTAATCAGGACATTTGAATGATGTATTTTTTATCAATGATTGTCATGAATTTGTGTTAGTTGATTCTAGTGCTAATAAAACTTTGTGGTTTATAATTTTGAGCTTTTACTTGGTAGAAGGAAAACTATATTAGATAGACCGCTTAATGGTCTACAGTAACTTTATCGACATTAACTATGTTGCATTTGGTTGTATTGTGAACTTCAGGGATCACACTTGATCAACGGATCTTGTATCCACGCAGTTATGTGCCATAATCAGCAAGTAGGGTAAACATGCAAGGCAAATTTCCGTTACGGGTGCACACAGAACGTAAATTTGCAATAAATGTAAATCCTACGAATGCAATACAATGGACACAATTTTTGAAAACTTTGGATGATTTACTTAAAATTTGGTTGAAAAGTATGAAGTATACCTGTATGGCCAACTATTTGTAAACATCAAATTTGAAACGTTTTATGTTCTGTTGTGTTGTATTGGTAAGTGATCGGTATGCTCTCAAAGTATTGGTGATGTGGTGGGTTGGCTGCGGTATACCCTATATATAAGCACCACCAATACATTGGAAGTAGAATCGAAAGCTTGACCAATGATAGGATTCTTAGATTTGAGTGTTAACATCAAGGAAACTAATCTTAGTTAAAACTATGCGAACTACACCTATGCGGTGAACTACGTGTAAACATCAAACAAAGTGAAATATTTTATGTTGTGGTATTGGTGGGCGATTGGTTTGCTTTCAAGGTATTGGTGGTGTGGTGGGTTGGCTGTGGTATACCCTATATATAAGCACCAACAGTACATTGGGAGTAGAACCGAAAGCTTGATCAATGATATGATTGTAGATTTAGTGTCATCATTAAGAGAACAAATCTTTGTTAGAGCTATAAATGATTCTTGCATACTAAGACTTGTGTATATTTTATATACTAAATCAAAGGTCTTAGTAGTTCTTATCTCAAGCCAATTAAGCAATCGTTAACCTAAAACAATTAAATGAAAACATTCGAATTCCATGTCCCATATCGAACATCAACATATGAGATTAACATCTCAAATGAATTGATCTCATATACACAATACCACAATTTACATTGATCTAAACGATAAAACTAATAACATCATAATACGATACCGTATTATTTGTCACACTTTCTATTGATCACAAACAAATAACCAAAACTTATTCCACAAAACACGATCTTTAACTTGACATTTTCAACTGCATCTTAAAAGAATTAAATACATTATGCCTTAAATCCACATGAGACAAAAATGTTGGGGCAAGTTGCATAAAGAGTTCGATTACGAGCATCGAATGTTATAGACGATGCACTCAACTATAAGAGCTATATCTAAATTTATAGCAATTGAACCTAGATCAATCTGCATAACAACATATTCGTAGTTCAACAAATTTCTTTGACCCAAGACAAATTGCATGTCTTGTGGTGTCAAACTTTAAGTTAGAAGCCAATTTTGATGATTGGTTTATTTATTTATTTTTATCGAAATCATCTTTGACTCACATTTATGAACGAAACACTAAATTCACATCCCTTAAAAGGTTATCTACGAGTCCTTTATTGGTGTGAAGACATCATCATACTCAATCGTGATACTTGTTTTCACGTCTCATTCTTTTGATAGTTTCTTCACGAGTAGTTTGTCACTCGATTCGATCTAAACCCTTGAACCTCCATTCTGAACCTAGAATATCACATTGAGACCTCAATGAACATCTCTGAGAAACCAGTTCACGTGTTCGCTTGGAACGAGAATATCACATGAAATCATAGTATCCACGTATAGTTTCTCCTTAATTTCGGGACGAAATTCTTAAAAGTAGGGGAGACTGTAACATTCTTATAATTTATAATAAAGAATTGTATTTATTAAATTAATTATGACGTCATTTGAAAATTATAGGTACAGATGAGAAAACAAATTTAAACATCCTTAATATACTTATATATGTATGTGATTAAATATGTATGTAATTATTTAAATCTTTACAAGTTAACATTTTAAAACATTATTTATAAATTAAACCCATAAAAAAATAATAAGATCATAATAAAACTCATAAAAACTTAGAACTTGTGATTTAAAATATTGTACCCAATTTATAAATTAAAAACAAGGTTTAAAATAAAGTTTACGGAAAAATTGCCATTTCAGGAACTGTAATTGAAAGGGAAAAACGTGAAGGGCCTTTTCTGCCATATTCTCAAAGATCCCACCATCGTCACCCATGGTTCATTCTATCCCGATCCACAACCCATTCTCGACCCATGTTCGATTCCAGTTCATCTCATGTGATACCAGCTAATCAACCTTAATTATAGTAAGGAAATGACAGCGTTAATCTATCCCAATCAACAATTAATCGATTTAATATCGTATGAAATCAAACCGTTACCAAAAATACTAACAACAAACGCGGTTATCAAAATCGTTCAAAACCAGTATAAAAATCAAATTAATCCCGCACACATATCGGTGCATCCATCACGAAACTTTCTGTACAACGAAAACGAAGTCATGAGCTTCATTCCTTGCGATTAGAAGCCAAAAACAAGTCGGTTCGTGCGTCTTCTGTTAACCTGTTGAACTCCACGCAAAGGCCATCACAGGTAGGTGATTCATACACCATTCTCTTCGTTTTTCAATCCCAAACTATAGCCTTATGATTGTTGAGGCTATCGGGTTCTAATTGCATTGAATTTGGTCGAGAAATGGATTAGGGTTCGGATGATTTGAATCTGATTTAAGGGAAAGGGACTTGACTTGTGTTATAACATTCTGAATCAATTTTCTATCGCGAATAGTACTCCAGATCAACCGGTTGATTCATGCACTTGGCTTTGTTTGAGGTCCCGGGTTCGAGCCCTTTGGGCCGGGTTTTTGTAGCCATAATTTTTTTTGGTTTTATAACTTTTAAACTATAAATTTGTTTTTAAATCTGTTTTCACATAAAATTTATTTTATTAAAATCTCATCATTTTTAGTAAAATTATATAAATCTCATTTTAATATATATATATATATATATATATATATTTATATCTAAACGTATGTATATTATTAATAAATGATTTCATTTTAATATATTAGATACCTAAAAAACTTTATTTAATATTGTTCGACACAATTTTACCCGTTATAAAATAAATAATTTTATTTTTATAATTGTACTTAAAAGATTTAATTATGACTTATAAATTTAAATATCACTTATGTTATATATATATATATATATATGTTTCAAATTATATAAACCTTTCTTATACATTTAAAAAAACATATATGTCGCATTATAATAAGTTATCGTTATTTAAAATATTTACAACTTATTAATTCAATTATCTATTTGGAAAATGTCATGATAAATTTTTACATTGATACATCGTTTGATAAATTCGTTTAAAAAAGTATTATTAATTATTAATTATAATTTGAATTATAAAACATGTATTCAATATTATGGTTAAACATGAAACAAATTAAATTTCAAAACTTTAGATCTATTTTTATGTTAATATAAGCAATTTAAACGTTATAAAACATTATTACTACATCTATTTAACAAATAAAGCATAACAAAATTTAAGTTAAAACAAATCGAACACGTTGATCTATTTAGGACTTAGGGACATAGTTATGTTAACACTATGCCAAATGAACCATTTAGGTGAACTTTGAACTTGTTGAACATCCTTGTGAGCTATAACATGATATACATTACAAATACTATCGCACACCTCGGCGTGAGTCTTCATAGCCCCTCTTTTACTTATTTTGAACTTTAGGGGTGAAACATGTTATATTGAACTAAACTTATCTTTAAACCATGTGAACTTAGCTTGAATGGCCTTAGTTGTTTGAACTTATCTATTTAACTTATCTTTTGAACTTATCTATTAAACTTATCTGTTGAGCATTGCATTGATCACAACTTCTCTATTGGTAGCAATAATGGATCCATTGGATTGACCACCCACCCAGGATGGGCTTTCCCAGTGGGGGAAAGCTCGCGGTGATTGTAACCTATTGGTCAAACTTAACTATCTGATCAATTATTTGTTTATTTACAATCTATGTGCATTTTGTTTTGTATTCACATGTTTTAACTTATTTATTATTAAACTATTTTGTTATATGACTAAACCTATGAAACTCACCAACTATTCGTAGTTGGCACTTGATTTTAAACATGTTTCAGGTAAGGATGTCAGATTATTGAGCTTGGATTAGATTTTAGGTTTTGAATTAAATTGATGTAATAGCTAGGGTTTAAGCATTTAAAAATTGTATTGAATGATTGAATTTAATGAGGAATTGAATGTGATGTTTGAATTATGTACAACTATAAACCTTGTGCTATGAATAATCTACACTTCGTGCCGCCCCGATGTTTCCGCCATCGGTTGGGGTGTTACAGGTTTGGTCTTGGTGTGCAGTTAAGTGTCCTATATACTATTATGCTTCTAAGGTTTAATCTAACTAGTCCAACTTAGATACCCATTCGTAACCCGTATCCCACAGTTAATCATAACATGTCTTAATTAATATGTTTTAAACTAAATTTTTACTTTAATTAAATATTAATTCAACATCATTTCTTTTAATTCAATAAAGCTCATAAAACATTTTCTTTTATTAAAACATCATTAATTTAATTAAAATAACGTTTAACGTGTGAAGGACTTATGTAAAGCCCTTTGGGCCCACTTCGACCCGCTGATATTCCTTGATTTCTACTTGTTCATCAATCAAAATCTTTGAATAATTCAACATATATAATTAAATCATTCGAGTTAGTCGTCCGTATTAAGACCTTTCCTAAGGTTAGTGTTAATAATTAAATTAACACTTCATTCCTTAGACTTTTGTTTTGATCCTTATGAGTTCATAACAATTTTCCCAAGTGTTACGCTAATTCAATAGATATTAATCTTTCATGTTGAGTTGTTATGGTATTTTAAAGAAACCCTTGTTATAATTTTGATAATTAACCCATGATTGACTCAATAACCCTATATCGTTATGATGGGCCTTAGTATGCTTCCCATGCACTCACCTATCACCATTAAATTTGTGTTCCTCAAGTATAATGGTAACCACCTTTGCAACACACAAGCAGGCATGTGCCCATCTACTTTCGAGTTCTACCCAACCAACTTCAAGCTCCAAAGACCCAACAGTTCGGCCATAACCCTCGGGTGCTCATAGAAGTATAGGTTCGCTGCTTATGAGAGACTTCACATAAGGTTCGGCTAATTTAAGGAATAACCCTTAGTTCGCTGCCCTCTTTGTGTACAAGGTTTCAGCAAGGCTTCTAGGTTCGTCTAGGTTCATTTCTGCATGGGCTCGGCCAAAGGTTCGGCTAAGATAGGGAAAGGTTCGGCCGTAGGGTTTTCTGCCATGAGGTTCGGTTGATGCAAGGTTCGACCATGCATGGGTTCGGCTAAGGGAACCCTAGGTTCTTGGTTTAGAAGGTTCGTGGCATCTTGATGAGGGTTGCATGGTCAAGGTTCGTGATCACCTACTGGTTCGTCCTGCTCAGCTATACCCCAACTAGGGTTCGGCCATGGTAAAGCTTCGCTAACAGAGGAAGGTTCGGCTAAGGCTCATGGGTTCCTAGGTTCGTGCATCTGAGTCTCCTTCTCAAAAGGTTCGGCCGACTTTTATCCCCTCACGAACATGTATCATCACCTCCTTCACCGATCTTAACCTGTTTCAAATCAGTTCCCACAGTTTTCTAACTGTTCATAAGTGTTTACCTAAGTGATTATGTGTGTTTGGTTCAGTTAAACAACAATAAACACAAAGGGTCGCTATACCCATTAAAATCGAATATAAACTCGAATCTTACCTCAAAATCGATGGACGAAAGCTTTAACTTCTTTTACTTTCGTGATCTACGTGATAAGATGGTCGTTTTGGCTCCAAAAACGCTTGAATTGGTCGAGAATGGAGCAAGATCTTGTAGAGAGAAGTGGTGTAAAGCTTTCTAGAGAGAGATAGGGATGGAGAAGAAAATGGGGAAGAAATGGGTTGGTGATGGTTGGTGGTGACATTAAATGGATCATTAAATGATTCAAAATCGACCGGGTAAGTTCGGTTCGGTTTCTCGTAACACGTTGTTTCTCGTATTTTTCATAACGAAATGACGCGGTTTATAAAATAAGATTTCTAAATTTATTTTAGGTGGTTATTCCTAGTAAATTAACTAATATCTTTTGTTTATTTTTAAATTTTCAAGATATTAAGTTTACTGTTTAAAATCGAATCGTACGGTCGTCGCGCGTATTCGTTCGAATCGTCACCCGTGCGAGCACGACAATAACTATACTTTTCAATATTGTTTTCTAATTATCAGATATCATTCAGAACGTTAAAATTTCAGATTTATTCATACAGATCGTCACCTATACGAATAATCTGTCGATTTAGCATTCACGTAACGACATCCGTGTTGTCTTGTTCTGTAAAGCCTCACATACGTTTATACATAATAAAATCCTAACACATAATCACATGATGGTTCTGTAATACCAGATAATTATCTGACTGATGAACCATGTTTTCTGAGTTTTGTTTATCTGAATTGTTTCTGAATTCACGGTTTGATAACACCAAATGATAAGGATATATGGTATGAACATGACATAAAAATGAAACACATTTAGTTCGTACCTGATCACTGTTCATGCTGCTATTGAGATCACTATTCCGGTATGATTCCGGCACTGATGTTACAGTCTCCCCTTGTTAGAGAAATTTCGTCACGAAATTTAAGAGTTGTTATCGGTTACGTCTTCCTCTGTAAACAGTTGGGGATTCTTGGACTTCATGTGATCTTCGCGTTCCCAAGTAAACTCAGGTCCGCGCTTTGAGTTGCATCGAACCTTTACAATCGGAATACGGCTTCGCCTCAGTTTTTTAACTTTGCGATCCATAATCTTCAAAGGTTACTCGATAAAGTGTAATTCTTCCTCGACTTGCATTTCCTCAATTAGAATGACAAGTGACTCGTCAGCAAGGCATTTCATTAAATTCGAGACGTGAAACACGGCATGCACACCACTGATTTCATCTGGTAATCTCAGTCTATACGCCACAGGACCAATACGCTCGATGATCTCGAACGGTCCCACGTACCGTGGTGCTAACTTGCCATTCTTTCCAAAACGTACTACACCTTTCCATGGGGATACCTTCAACATGACCCGGTCTCCCACTTGGAATTCCAACGGCTTGCGCCGTTTGTCAGCGTAGCTCTTTTGTCTGCTCCTTGTAGCTTTTAGTCTTCGCTGAATCTGAGCAATCTTGTCGGTAGTCTCTTGGATAAGCACTGGTCCCGTTATACGATTATCTCCAACTTCAGTCCAGCAGATCGGTGAGGGACATTTTCGACCATACAAAGCCTCGAACGATGCACATCCGATGCTACTATGATAACTGTTGTTTTAGGAGAATTAGATCAGTGGCAAATGTGTGTTCCAATTTCCACCGAAATCCAAAACACATGTTCTTAACATATCCTCTAGGGTCTGAATTGTACGTTCCCTTTAACCGTCCGTTTGTGGATGGTAAGCTGTACTCAGATTTAACTGCGTCCCTAGAGATTTCTGTAATGATTGCCAGAACCTTGATGTAAATCTGCTGTCTCTATCAGAAATAATGGACAATGACACACCATGGCGTACCACTATCTCACTGATGTACAGTCTCGTCAGTTTATCCATCGTGAAAGTCTCACGTATCGGCAAGAAATGAGCAGACTTTGTCAAACGATCGATGATAACCCAAATCGTATCATAACCACTGGAAGTGCAGGGTAGCTTGGTAATGAAATCCATAGCTATTTGTTCCCACTTCCAGAGCGGAATACCAGGCTGTTCCATTAAACCAGACGGTTTCTGGTATTCCGCCTTCACCTTCACACACGTAAGACATTGACAGACGTACTCGGCTATGTCTTTCTTCTTTCCAGGCCACCAATAAATTCCACGCAAGTCTTGGTACATTTTATCAACGCCTGGATGAACAGAGTATTTAGTCTTGTGTGCCTCATCAAAGATAAGTTTTCTCAATTCGTCTACCGCCGGGATCCATATTCGATCCTGGTAGTAGATCACTCCATCAAGCTTAGTCTCCAATTGTTTCTCTACTCCGTAGTCCAATTCTTTCTTCAAGTTTCCTCGATCAACTGATTCTTGTTGTGCCTGAATGATCTTGTCACATAAGCTGGTCTGCACAATCATTCCCATTGCTCTAACACGCAAGCGTTTTACCCGTTCCTTCCGTCTCAAGGCATCAGCTACAACGTTCACCTTTCCCGGATGGTAATTGATTACATAGTCGTAGTCATTTAGAAGTTCAACCCAACGGTGTTGTCGCATGTTGAGTTCCTTCTGATCAAAGATGTGCTGCAGACTCTTGTGATCAATATATATGGTACATTTAGTGCCATATAAATAATGTCTCCAAATCTTCAATGCAAAGATTACCGCTCCCAGTTCCAGATCATGGGTAGTGTAGTTCTTCTCATGACCTTTCAACTGTCTTGATGCGTAAGCGATAACTTTGTCCCGTTGCATCAGTACGCAACCAAGTCCTTGATAGGAGGCATCACAATAAACAACAAAGGCATCACATCCTTCTGGGAGAGATAGGATTGGACCATCACATAGTTTCTGTTTCAATTCCTGAAAAGCATCTTCTTGTTTCTGCTCCCAGACAAACGGTTCACTTTTCTGAGTTAGCTTAGTAAGAGGCAGAGCTATCTTAGAAAAGTTTGAGATGAACCTTCTATAATGACCTGCCAATCCCAGAAAAGACCGTATCTCCGTCGGTGTCTTTGAAGTATCCCAGTTCTTTATTGCTTCAATCTTGGCGGGATCTACGTGTATTCCCTCGCTGTTGACCACATGACCCAGAAATTGAACTTCTCTTAGCCAGAATTCACACTTAGAGAATTTGGCATAAAGTTTCTCTTCTTTCAACAGCTCCAAGATCCTTCTGAGATGTTGCTCGGGATCTGCTTTGTTCTTTGAATAGATCAGTATGTCATCGATGAAGACAATAACAAACTGATCCAAATACGGCTTGCACATGAGGTCCATGAAAACCGCGGGTGCATTCGTCAACCCAAAAGGCATCACCATGAATTTGTAATGCCCGTATCGCGAAACGCCGTCTTCGGTATGTCTTCATCTTAAACTCTGAGCTGATGATATCCAGAACACAAGTCAATCTTAGAGAAGTACTAAGCTACTTGCAGTTGGTCAAACAAATCATCAATCCTCGGCAATGGATACCGGTTCTTGATGGTTAGTTTTTTCAGCTCTCGATAATCTATGCACATCCGAAACGAGCCGTCTTTCTTCTTCACGAACAAGACCGGAGCTCCCCACGTCGAGTAGCTCAGTCTGATGAAACCTTAATCATGTAGTTCCTGTAACTGGTTTTCCAATTCATGCGTCTCAGAGGGTGATAACCTGTAAGGAGATTTAGCAACAGGAGTTGATCCAGGAACTAAATCAATACGAAACTCCACCGGTCGCTCAGGACGCAAACCTGGTAGGTCTTTAGGAAATACTTCCGGATACTCTTTCACTACGGGTACGTCTTGAATCTTTTTCTTGTCCTTTTCCTTTTCCACCACATGAGCCTGGAACGC
Source organism: Mikania micrantha (assembly GCA_009363875.1). Taxonomy (NCBI): domain Eukaryota; kingdom Viridiplantae; phylum Streptophyta; class Magnoliopsida; order Asterales; family Asteraceae; genus Mikania; species Mikania micrantha. The sequence continues at coordinate 21,753,586 of CM018685.1, forward strand.
CACACACTGCTTCGGTAAACACTTACGCGCCTTTACGCAAGAGATGATTTTGACACTTCTTTTTGCTTGATCCCCTCTCACTTCCACTACACGATCGTTCGGCAATGGAACTCGAAGAAGCTTTTCAGAACAGATGACTTCCACTCGATTAGAAGAAAGCCAATCCATTCCAACGATGATGTCGAAACTACCCAAATCCATCGGTATCGAAACGATGGTGAATGTATGACCATTAAGTGTCAATGGGAAATTCCTATATACTGTACTAACTATGATCTGTTTCACGTTAGCTACTTCTATGATGTAAGGGGAATCTAACTGTTACTCTACAGTATCTAGTTGGCATGCAAAATCGGTAGAGATAAAACTCTGATCCGCACCAGTATCAAATAGAATAGATGCATAAAAGTCATGTAAGAGAAATGTACCAGTGACCACATTCGGGTCTTGGCATGCAGCTGGTGCTCCAATAGCAAAAGCTCTTCCACGGGGTGCAGGAACTGCCTGTTGTGCCTTCTTCGGGCAGTTCTTTGCAAAATGGCCAAGTTCGCCACAGTTATGGCATCCACCAGTGTTCTGAGCTAGATTGTTGGGTGGAGGAAGAGCCAAAGCAACATGGTTAACTGCTTGGTTTGGTGTCATCTTGCATTGCTGGACCCAATGTCCTTTTCTTCCACAACCCGTGCAATGACGGCACTGGTTGCTCGCAGCATGATGGTACTGGCACTTAGTACACAAAGGGTGTGGGCCAGTATACTGTTTCTTGGGCACATTCTGCGGTGCCATGGCTACTTGGTTGAGTGGAGTAGCCATAGTATAGTTCTTTATGGTCTTTTGTTTTTTCTTCTGATGTTGTTGGTGATGAGGTTTCTTGGAAAAATCTTCCTTGCGTTTGCTTGTGTCAGCCTCCTTCTTCAGGACTCTAGAGGCTACCATAAGATGAGTGAGTTTCCCAGACAAACTCACTTTAGACTCCACAGTAACAGGGTTCGCTGCAACAACTAAACCCTGAAGATCAGTGAGTTTCCCGCCCACCTAGCCACCGTCCCACCACATACTGGACTGCTTAGCATATTGTTGTTAATGATAATTAAGCGTTTCACTCCATTCACCTTCAATTTAGATTCTGATTTCCACAAATAGATTTACCTTTGATCTCTTGAGTTCACCATGTATTCATGATTTCCCAAAAGCAATTGTAGAAATATAACATTAAATGTTTAATTAAACTAATAACCAAGCATTTAAATACAGCTAAGACGTGATGATTGAGCCTTATTTGACTCAATCAATTACACTTAGTTGTTGGTGGTTGTCCAAGTTGTACCCTCTCACACGTGGCCCATATTAGGCATGACTCACAAGGAGTCTACATGTGTGTGCCGGGCCTTTAATGATGCCCTTATCAGCTTGACCCAGTGATCTACTGTATATGCCGGGACTTTACGGATATCCTTTGATTCTTGATCTTCTTTGATTCTCCTGATTTTGATTTTTATTAAGAGTTTTCGTTATTGCCCATATAGCTTGACTACAAGAGTCTACTATTTATGCCGGGACTTTCCGTGTGTTACACGTGGTCTTGATTTCCGTACACCTGACATCCATGTTAATTATGCAATTAATGACTTCATTAGATTTTAATGATTTCATTATTTCAATGATTCACACATGGTTATGATTCCCATGATTCACTTGATTCTTTTGATTTCAAATGTTTAGAATTTCCATGATTTCTCAATAATTATAGACTTTTGATTAGGATCCTTAGATTTACTGATCCACACACTTGATTAGATTCCATTTTATTTGATCTTTAACTTTAGTTCTTTTGATTCCACTTTGAATTTAGATTCTTGAATTTGAGCTTCATGGACTAAGGGTTTATTTAGAATTTTAGAATTAAGTATTACTCATAGGAGTAACTAATTAACTTGTAAATTAATTCTGCATAACATTTACCTAGACAGGAGTCTAGGAGTGTCAACAAGCATATATAATAAGCAATTCATAATAAGTAAAAGCATTTACGTAAAAGAATTTAAATAAAAACAGTTTACTCATGTTTCTCAACCCCGCGTTTGAAAACAGAATGTTTAGAAAAGTGCCAATGAACTCACCTGTGTTGCTGTGCAATTGATCTATCACAAAATGCGCGCTCGTTGTTGTAGCTTAAGTTTCTTCAGTTCCTAAGTTGTTTTAAAAGAGTTCGAATACGATAAGTATACGTATTAGTCGTCGTATCTAAGGTTTGGTCTTGGTGTGCAACTAAGTGTCCTATATACTATTATTCTTCTAAGGTTTAATCTAACTAGTCCAACTTAGATACCCATTCGTAACCCGTATCCCACAGTTAATCATAACATGTCTTAATTAATATGTTTTAAACTAAATTTTTACTTTCATTAAATATTAATAAAACATCATTTCTTTTAATTCAATAAAGCTCATAAAACATTTTCTTTTATTAAAACATCATTAATTTAATTAAAATAACGTTTAACGTGTGAAGGACTTATGTAAAGCCCTTTGGGCCCACTTCGACCCGCTGATATTCCTTGATTTCTACTTGTTCATCAATCAAAATCTTTGAATAATTCAACATATATAATTAAATCATTCGAGTTAGTCGTCCGTATTAAGACCTTTCCTAAGGTTAGTGTTAATAATTAAATTAACACTTCATTCCTTAGACTTTTGTTTTGATCCTTATGAGTTCATAACAATTTTGCCAAGTGTTACGCTAATTCAATAGATATTAATCTTTCATGTTGAGTTGTTAGGGTATTTTAAAGAAACCCTTTTTATAATTTTGATAATTAACCCATGATTGAGTCAATAACCCTATATCGTTATGATGGGCCTTAGTATGCTTCCCATGCACTCACCTATCACCATTAAATTTGTGTTCCTCATGTACAGTGGTAACCACCTTTGCAATACACAAACATGCATGTGCCCATCTACTTTCGAGTTCTATCCAACCAAGTTCAAGCTCCAAAGACCCAACAGTTCGGCCATAACCCTAGGGTGCTGATAGAAGTATAGGTTCGCTGCTCATGAGAGTCTTCACATAAGGTTCGGCTAATTTATGGAATAACCCTTAGGTTCGCTGCCCTCTTTGTGTACAAGGGTTCGGCAAGGCTTCTAGGTTCATCTAGGTTCATTTCTGCCTGGGTTCGGCCAAAGGTTTGGCTAAGATAGGGAAAGGTTCGGCCGTAGGGTTTTCTGCCATGAGGTTCGGTTGATGCAAGGTTCGACCATGCATGGGTTCGGCTGTGGGAACCCTAGGTTTGTGGTTTAGAAGGTTCGTGGCATCTTGATGAGGGTTGCATGCTCAAGGTTCGTGATCACCTACTGGTTCGTCCAACTCAGCTATACCCTAACTAGGGTTCAGCCATGGTAAGGCTCGGCTAACAGAGGAAGGTTCGGCTAAGGCTCTTGGGTTCCTAGGTTCGTGCATCTGAGTCTCCTTCTCAAAAGGTTCGGCCGACTTTTATCCCCTCACGAACCTGTATCATCACCTCCTTCACCGATCTTAACCTGTTTCAAATCAGTTCCCACAATTTTCTAATTGTTCATAAGTGTTTACCTAAGTGATTATGTGCGTTTGGTTCAGTTAAACAACAATAAACACAAAGGGTCGCTATACCCGTTAAAATCGAATATAAACTCGAATCTTACCTAAAAATCAATGGACGAAAGCTTAAACTTCTTGTACTTTTGTGATCTACGTGATAAGATGGTCATTTTGGCTCCAAAAACGCTTGAATTGGTCAAGAATGGAGCAAGATCTTGTAGAGAGAAGTGGTGTAAAGCTTTTTAGAGAGAGAGAGAGAGGGATGGAGACGAAAATGGAGAAGAAATGGGTTGGTGGTGGTTGGTGGTGACATTAAATGGATCATTAAATGATTCAAAATCAATCGGGTAAGTTCGGTCACGTTAGGTTTCGCGTGACACGTCGTTTCTCGTGTTTTTCGTAACGATACGACGCGGTTTATAAAATAAGATTTCTAAATTTATTTTAGGTGGTTATTCCTAGTAAATTAACCAATATCTTTTGTTGATTTTTAAATTTTCAAGATATTAAGTTTACTGTTTAAAATCAAATCGTACGGTCGTCGCGCGTATTCGTTCTAATCGTCACCTGTACGAACACGACAATAACTATACCTTTCAATATTGTTTTCTAATTATCAGATATCATTCAGAACGTTAAACTTTCAGATTTATTCATAGCCGAACCTTACTGCTCTAAGACCAGGCGAACCTAGTCCCATGTTGTAGCCAAACCTGCATGGCCACCAACAGTCTTTGCGAACCTCTTAAACATGATAGCCAAACCCATGTTGCACACCTACGAACCCTAGATGGCGAACCTAGGGGTTCTGAACCTCCTGCGGTGAACCCTTCCCCCTCCACGTGAACCTAGGACCGGCCGAACCTATTGGGTTTGGGTGAAAGCTGGCCAAACCATCACATGGCCGAACCAACACATTGGCTGCGAACCACTTCTAGGGGCGAACCTGCATGATCATGAGGCTGTTATCACGAACCAGCAGCCGAACCTCTCCCCTGCCGAACCATCATCAACAGCCACAAAGCCTTGTTAACCGAACCTTATGGCCAAACCCCATGAGGTTCGCTGGAAGAAAATAGGCCCCATTCTAGTTGGCCAAACAGCCATTAAACACCCCAATCCTAGGCCCACAATAGTGTTCTGGCCCAATATCATCAATCAGCCCAATGTTTTGGCCCATAGCCACTGTTTCGGACCATATGAGTATTGTTAGGCCCAATCCACTCCTACAGCCCACAAGGGTTAAATCAACTCAATTCATGTTCGACCCAACAACAGTCCTTCGGCCCATGTCACCCTTTTCGGTCCATGTGTGTTAATCAGCCCAACACACTCACTCGGCCCACACATAGCCCTAAAACGACCCATGACACTTATTCGGCCCATATACATTTCATTTGGCCCATGTGACGTAAACTAATAGGTTTCAATAAACACATGAAACTTGGGTTTCAAAGGAAATGTGCATGATGGAATCTTGGTATTATTAACTAATTGATATACGAATTCAAGCCTAAACAAGAATAACATGATAAAACATAAACCATAGATTTAAGTTGAACACTTGGATTGGTTACTAAGGATATTATCATTACAAGTACTTATAGTATCATGAAAGGGGTTGGATTTTCAAGAATAGGTTAAGGCAAACAAAGGTTAAAATTAAAATACTTAAATAGAATTTGGGGCCGAATGAAGACTAAGACCGAGACTCACAAGTGTTAGCCAACTTTAAGGCTAACACATACACACATACACACATACACATCAACCACAACTTATACTTATAAGCTACGAATAATGTGAAATCAATACAGGATCGTGAAAACAATAACAAGTACAACAACGAGCGCGCGCATTCTTGTTTATACTTAGTCAACCACTTCAAACACAAGGTGAGTTCATTTGTCCCTTTTCAAACGTATTTGTTTTTTCCTCGGGACTGAGAAGCATGTTATACATTTTAAACAATTATTGAAATGTTTATAAAATGCTTAAACTATATGCTCGATGCTTATGCTATAAACTAAATGCCTAAACTATATGCTCGATGCTTATGCTATAAACTAAATGCTTAAACTATATGCTCGACACTTATGCTATAAACTCAATGCTTAAACTATATGCTCATAGCTTATGCTATAAACTCAATGCTTAAACTATATGCTCAACGCTTATGCTATAAACTCAATGCTTAAACTATATGCTTAAACGACAGGCTCGATGCTAAAGCTCGAACACTTACGCTAAATGCTAATACTTCATACACTCGTTTTAAAAGCTAATACTACAAACACATATCCTAAATACTAATACTTTATACATGTTAAAAGTTAATAACTTATACTTTCAACCTTAAGGCTAAGGTTACTTACACTTATACTTAATTGCTTAAAACTCTAAAAGCTTTTAAATACATAGGGAAGACAAACACTAAAACTGGGAATGCTTTTGAAAACTATACTTGTGTAAACTTGAAAACTTAAAAAGACTGACTTATTTAAAAGACCTTTGTGCTTAAAAGACCTTTGTGCTTGAAATACTTGAACACTTGAATGCTCGATGTGCTTGGAATACTTGAACACTTGAATGCTCGATGTGCTTGAAATACTTTAACACTTGAATGCTCGATGTGCTTGAAATACTTAATCACTTGAATGCTTGATAAACTTGGAACGCTCAGACAACAGGCTGATTGACCGCCGCGTGTTGACCTATGTGTCAACCCCTACTAGTCATCAGTAAAACTATGGGAATGCTCTAAACATGTATGCTTAAGCTATCGGACATCGTAAGACAGACTGCTGGCCATCGCATCTTGACATTGGTCAAGCCCTACTAGTCATCAGTGTTCTTCGTTGTCGGACATCGTAAGACAGACTGTTTGTAACATCACTGTATTTCAGGTTGTCCGTACATATGTACGATTGTACTGTTACGACCTGATGTGTTAATTATTAATGACTATGAAATATTGGATGATATTATTGATAATTGGTATACATTTAGAACATATTATTATTTGCATAAACCATGGGAAGTTTAGCTAAAACCCAACTAAACGGAACCTGAGAGTTTTTCGCTATTGAACTCATGGATATGGGATTATTGGTTTGGAAATGGAAATGAGTTTGAGTTGGTTGTTGTTTGGTTGCTAAACATAGTCAAGGACACATGGTCATGGTTTATCGAAATAGCGGTGGGACGGTGGCTGGGGCAGTTGCGACTGAGCCCTACATATGCCCTATACATATGCATATTTCTGTCTATCATGGATGTGTCAATGATATCGTTTAGTGGGACTGGATTGGGAATTAGAATATTAAGGTTAATAAAATAATAGAAGTATAATGGGAAATGATAACGCGATGGTGAGGTTACGAACATAACTTAAACACGAATATTATTTTAGAAATATTAACTTAATAATGTATTCAGGTGGGTGACGATTCACACGAATATAATTATTAAGAATAATATTCTGAAACGATATTCCATAAATCATAAATCAAATCGAAACTCGACACGAGCGTTGGATTCGCAAAGGTGACGATCTTTACGAATAAGTACGTAAGTAACGCGTTTCGACATGATAATTAAATAATATCTAATGATATTAAATTAATAAATGAAAACTAAAAATATTTATTAGGAATCACAACCTAAAACAAAACCGAATAAATCGTTTTATCTAAATAATTACTTTAACGAAAATAAACGGAGATATTTTAATTAAACGAGTTTACTTAAATCATTTTATTGTAACGAAATATAATTATTTAAACGAGTTATGTTTTAAATATATTTTACTAGCAAAACCGAGGAATTAATTATTGTTAACGCGAAATAAACGATACCGAGCACGTGGTGACTACACGCGAAAAAAGAAGGTAAATCTCCTTCTTCTTCTTTCATTTTACACACACACTTTCTCTTACTAAACATAAAATTCGTCCAAGCTTTCTCTCTCTAACTTCTCTCTACGATATCTCGCTCGTTTCTTAACGAAATCACGAGATCTTGGTGCCAAAACGACCGCGTGAACTAGAGGAACAAGAAGATACAAAGAAAGCTAGCTTTTGGGCCAGGATCCGAGGTAAATCTAAGATCTTAATTTCGGTTTTTGTGGTACATCACGAACCTTATAATATATGGAGTATATAAACCGGTTTAAACATTTAAAAACAAGCTAGTATGAATGCGTGGGAACTATGAACGAATCCGTAACAGAGATGGGGGATAAAAAGTGATGAGGATCGACTATACACAGGCTGTGTTATGAGTTGCAGGTTCACGAGTCTCCATAGACGAGGCAAAGGGAACGAACCTGTGGTCGTAGTGCTGAATGAACCACGGTGGCCAAACCCTAAAACCACCGAACCTGTGGTGGAGGTGCTGGACGAATCCAGGACCATCAGGCGAACCTTCCCTCAGTGAACCCTACCCCGACGAACCCTCTTGGGCGGGAAAGGAAGGGTCGAACCTTCGGATGTCGACATAGCCGAACCTTTAGTGACCAGCGAACCTTCCACCGTTCAACGAACCATGGGAACCAGGCGTACCTCTTGAAGGAGCCGAACCTAGAAACACTATGCTAACATCAGCCTAGCCGAACCCCTCTGGCTCCAGCCGAACCTTACCCTTTGGCCGAACTCCCTAGGCAGCGAACCTAGACCACTAAAAACCTTTGGGCGAACCAGTGTAGGGCAGCGAACCAAGGGCTAGACGAACCTAAGACCTTGTGGTGGTGGATGGCAGCGAACCTAAAACTCTTGTGGAACCGAACCTGGGTCTTTTGAATTAAGGAAAGGGTTACATAAACTTATACAAATCGTGATAAGCAAAGAGGGTTGGAGTTAAACACACTCATGCATGCATGGCTATCTTAGATCACCACCTTTATAGTACATATATATATATATATATACATAAACCGTAAATTATAAATTAATATGGTTTGAAACTTTTGTGGGAGTGAATTGAATATGATTTCACTAAACCTAAAGTGGATTTTAAAAATCTAGGTAAGGATGGTGGGATTAGGTAATCATGCATGTATGTGTGAAGGTGTGTATGAATAAAGATAATATTTCTCTTAGTTTACTTATTTATGAGAAGTGAACATACGAGATCATAAGTAATTGTCAACCATATATAATTGAAACTAACAAGTTTGAATTATAAACTAACGATGACTAATTATAAATTATTAGTTGAATCATATAACTTAGGTGAAGCAAACTAAGTTAATGACACGATTAATATTAAAAGGAGACATGTAGGGATAATTATTTGAAATGAAAAGCATATGCTTATAAACCCGAAAACACGATAAGTACAGGTGATTGAGTTATTGTTGATTTCTCTTACACGAGCGCGCATGCTACAAGAATACTGAATCTAAGGACTCTTGTGAGTTCTCATAACCTCCTTTTAATTCATTTTGATTTTAAACTCGGAGGTGGAACATGTATACCAGATTTTCATACTATATTGTTAACACATGGATGACACTTGTTTACTTGTATGATATTCATATTTATGGATTATCATATTCCGTGAGTTTTTGCTAATGACTCCGGTCATTCACGACGACCGCATGTATTGTCACTATTCCATGAGTTGTAGCTAATGACTCCGGTCATTCACGACGACTGCAAGTATTGTCACTATTCCATGACTTGTAGCTGAATACTTCGGTCATTCGCAACGACTACATGTATTGTCACTATTCCGTGGATCGTCGTGATTGACTTCGGTCATCCGCAATGACTGCATGTATTTTCACGTGGATTTCCACAACTCCGTGTATCGTTGTCATTGACCTCGGTCATACACAATGATGCATGTATTGTCACTTATACTAATTGAGAATATTGACGATTGAGATTGGTTGAATTTGTACATGATTGATTATCTATGATTAACTGAATTATGTGGTTGGATGTTTGTGTTTATGTGTTGGGCTATGTGTTGAATTATCTCGCAGGTGCCATGTGGATTATCTCAGAAAAAATATAAACTTTGATAATCATTTTATAAAATATTTTTAAATATAAAACTTATGATTATTCACCAACTACTTTGTAGTTGACACTTGATTTTTACATGTTTCATGGAATGAAGACAAGTAGGATTCTTGGACTTAGCTAAATAACTGAAATTCTGAAGACTAGAATTTAGTTAGATAGCTAAATCTTTTGTGTATTTGATGTAACTAATTCATGCTGAACATGATTCTTGGATGTAATTATTTTGGTTGATTAATTGTTATGTGATGATTTAATTAGATGTCCACGAGCTTTTGAACAATCTACACATCCCTCGTGGCATCGCGACGTTTCCGCCATCGGTCGGGGAGTTACGGATTGGTATCAGAGCCTGGGTTATAGAGAATTAGGTTACTAGAAATGGTTGACCTAGTTTATCACCGTATGATACCCTAGTATGAGTTATTTCATACACTAGTTAGTATATTCAGGATTTCATGCCTATGTGTTTACTACATGTTAATTGAACTCCTGTTATACATCTGATTTACATATGTTATTTACTGATTTCTTGCTTACTGGTGCCCTAATGACTCGATAAGGACATACTCGTGGTGTATTGTAAAGGTGGTGGGATAGTGGTTTGGGCGGTTGCGACCTACCCTTATCATATGCCCTATACATATACCATTTACAGTACATCGGGTGGATGTCAGTATTGAGGAATAAGGGAACTACCCGTTTGGGAAATTAATTGCTTAGGAAATTAACTGCAGAGGAATTTATTTGCTTTAGGAATTATTTGTTTGATCTAGGATTACCAGACAAGGACACACTCATGATATACTACAAAGGTGGTGGGACGGTGTTGGGGAGGACATACCCTTACATACGCCCTATACATATACCATTTGTAGTATATTGGGGGTCTGTCAGTGTCAGGAACTTAGGATATTATTAGGGTATGTTGTGAGGTTATGGTTGATGGAATGTTGGTTAAGGTTGGTTTGGATTGACACTTTGGATGATCATGTTTGATGAACATATAAAATCACTTATGAACACACTTATTGGACACGTGGGGTGTATAGGATCAACGAACGATACGAACCCTTAGTGATAGACTGAAGACATGGATGATGATATCGACACTTGGTGATAATATAAACGCATAGTGATGATACTAACACTTAGTGATGGTATGGACATTGATGAGAATAAATTATAGGGAGGATATGAACACTTAGTGACAATAAGAACACTCAGTGATGATATGAACCCTCATTGATAATTATGAACATTGGAATATGGTATGGAATTTTTCTTAGTGAACTTAGACATTAGGGGAACTTAAATGTCAGGTGAACTTAGACATTAGGTGAACTTAGAAATAGGCAAACCTACATGTCAGGTGAACTTAGACATTAGGCGAACCTAAATGTCCAAGGGAACTAGAGACCACTTCACTCAAAATTATCCTACTTAGGATAAGGGTTGTGAAGTGAGATTTTGGTAAGATGCATGATACACCTAAATTCTAACAAGGGTGGTATTGGAGAGGTTGCGATCTACCCCTGCATATGCCCTATATATAAACTTGTTGCATTGAATCGGGAGGTTGTCAGTGTTGGTGTAGGGTGGGGAATGTTTGGAACATGGGAATAATTAGTTAATATTAGGTATGACCAACTAGGATGCGTTAGTGTAATATTAGGAAATTACGCTTTGCTATGAGTTTAAAGGCAGATAGGAGAGAAATATAGTTCCTATATGTAATCCTAACTGTTTAACTGAACTCATTTAATCATAGTCTGTATGACTTACGTTGTAAACGGTAGTAACATGTTTCTAATCTCTTCAGAAACATGCCGCCACGCTGTCACAACGGAGACGATACGAACTCTGAATATGCTAACAGTAATGCCAACTCCGGCATACAAGAGTTAGCAAACCTCATATCTGGATTGGTGAATCAACTGAATCAAGCCAATCAATCTCTCAACCAGAACCGAGGTGGTGCAAACCCACCAGTTTGCACGTTCAAGCACTTCAACTCCTGTAATCCACTGAAGTTTACGGGGTCTGAAACGGCCACTGGTGTGCTGCAGTGATTTGAGAGCATGGAGAACACCTTCATCAATTGTGATTGCCCTGAAAATCTGAAGGTGCACTATGCCACAAGTGTTTTCCAAAAAAGAGCACTAACTTGGTGGAATAGCGAGAAGCGAACTAGGGGAGTTGATGCTGCCCTTGCACTGACATGGACAGAGGTAAAGAACCTGATGACCACTGAATTCTGTCCGCGTAGTGAGATGAGGAAGCTGGAAACTAAGTTCTGGGAACTGAAGCAAGATAGTGGCGAGAATGTTATATACAATACTCGCTTCCATGAGTATAGTCTGCTAGTACCTCATCTAGTGACACCGTTGGAGAGAGCGATTGAGAAGTACATCGGTGGTCTGCCTATGCGGATCCAAGACACTGTTTACGGAAGCAACCCTAAAACCTTGGAGGCTGCAATCCGTTTATCTGCAACATTGACTGATAACCACGTAAACGCTGGAACACTCACAAGGAAAGGATCGAAGAAGACTGACACCAAATCATCTGCCAAGGAGACTTCAACTAAAGTCAAGACTGAACAAGGCAGCTCTTCAAAAAGCAGCAAAAAGAAGAGAAAGACCAGGAATTTTGTTGTCACTACTCCTGCTGCTAAGTTTGCGCAGGAATCATCCAACAACACCACTGCCAGGAATTTTATTAGGAATACTCCCCAATGTAATACTTGCCGATATCATCACGCACCTAACTTGCCTTGTCGCGTCTGAAACAACTGTGGCAAGTATGGTCACTTTACAAATGTCTTCCGGAGTGCACCGCAAGCACAAAGGATGCAACCGCTTGCACTGCCAGCTCCGTAAGCTCAACCGATACAAGCTGCACCTGTTCACCAAGTACCTGTATATGCATGAGCCTGTTACGAGTGTGGTGAAGTGGGTCACTTCAGAAATAATTGCCCAAGACTGACTAGAAACAATCAAAGGGTGGCTCGAGGCAGAGCGTTTCAGCTAAATGCTCCAGCTGCTCAGGCTAACCAGGACGTGGTCAACGGTACATTTCTGATTAACAACTCTTATGCATCTGTTCTATTTGATTCTGGTGCCGATAGGAGTTTTGTTTCACATGATTTTGAACATATGCTTGGAATGACACGTACTAGGATAGACAAGCCGTTTAACATAGAGGTGGCTGATGGTAATACTATTGATATTGACACTGTTATTATTGGATGTACGGTGAACTTAAATGATCACGTTTTCCGAATTGATCTTATACCTATGCCACTTGGTAGCTTTGATGTTATCATAGGCATGGATTGGTTAGCCACCCACAAAGCAGAGATTGTCTGTCACGAAAAATACGTTCGTATTCCCTTACCTTCCGGTGAAACTTTAAGAGTTTTTTGGGAAACTTCTAGTAAAGGTCTTAAGCTGATGTCATGCACTAAAGCACACAAGTACCTTAGGAAGAAATGTATAGCATTCTTAGCACACATTGTGGAGAAGAAAGAGACAGGAAAGAGGATTGAAGATGTTCCTGTGATAAGAGATTTTCCTAAAGTATTTCCAGACGACTTGTCGGGTCTTCCACCAGAGCGTCAAGTAGAATTTCGAATTGACTTAGTACCTGGTGCGAACCCAGTCGCCAAAGCTCCTTACAGTCTTGCGCCTTCGGAATTGCAAGAATTGGCGAACCAACGGCAAGAATTGACTAATAAAGGATTCATTCGCCTGAGCCATTTGCCATGGGGTCCACCGGTCCTGTTTGTCAAGAAGAAGGACGGGTCATTCCGAAAGTGCATTGATTACCGCGAGTTGAACAAGGTGACTATTAAGAATCGATATCCATTGCCTCGCATTGATGATCTTTTCGATCAACTTCAAGGCTCGGCATGGTTTTCAAAGATCGATCTTAGGTCTGGGTATCATCAGCTTCGCGTACATGATGATGATATTCCCAAGACGGCTTTCAGAACAAGCTATGGATATTATGAATTTCTAGTAATGCCTTTTGGCCTTACCAATGCACCTGCGGTTTTCATGGACCTCATGAACCGTGTTTGCAGGCCATACTTGGATAAGTTTGTAATTCTTTTCATTGATGATATTTTGATATACTCAAAGACAAAGGAAGAACACGAGCAACACCTTAAGTTGGTTTTGGAGATCCTAAGAGAAGAGCGATTGTATGCCAAATTCTCTAAATGTGAATTTTGGCTTAAGGAAGTTCAATTCTTGGGACACATAGTCGATGAAAAGGGTGTTCATGTGGATCCTGCAAAGATTGATGCGGTGAAGAATTTGAGTACACCGAAGACACCGACGGAGATTCGATCGTTTCTTGGACTTGCCGGTTACTATCGGCGGTTTATTTCCAATTTCTCCAGGATTGCTGTCCCTCTCACTGTTTTGACTCAAAAGAATAAACCTTACGAGTGGGGACCAAAGCAAGAAGAGGCATTTCAGACTTTGAAGCAGAAACTTTGTGATGCTCATGTCTAGACACTGCCTGATGGAAATGATGATTTTGTGGTTTACTGCGATGCATCCAACCTAGGTCTCGATTGTGTCCTCATGCAACGGGGAAAGGTTGTGACATATGCATCGAGACAGCTGAAAATTCATGAGAAGATCTACACTACACACGACTTGGAACTTGGTGCAGTCGTGTTTGCTTTGAAGATACGGAGACATTATCTTTATGGCACTAAGTGTGTAGTATTTACTGACCATAAGAGTTTGCAACATATTCTCAATCAGAAGGAACTTAACATGAGATAACAGAGATGGGTTGAACTGCTGAACGATTATGACTATGAAATTCGCTACCATCTTGGTAAAGCGAATGTAGTGGCAGATGCGCTTAGTCGCAAAAGTCAGGTTCAGGTCCATAGTGTCCGAGTGCACACTAGTCTCCATAATGATGTTCTCACAGCCCAAAGACACTCAGTGGCTCAGGATAACTTGAAAAATGAGATGTCTTGCAGGGCTGAGATATTACTGGAAACTAAGGATGACGGGTTGATGTATTACATGAATCGGTTGTGGATACCGAACCGGGATGATCTTAGGATGGTGATTATGGATGAAGCTCATAAGTCTCGTTACTCAATTCATCCGGGCCCTGACAAGATGTATCAAGACCTTAGAGCCTTGTACTGGTGGCCTGGAATGAAGAAGGATATTGCTGAGTATGTGTCCAAGTGCTTTAACTGTGCTAAAGTCAAGGCAGAACACCAGCGACCTTCAGGATTGCTATTACAACCAGAAATACCAATGTGGAAGTGGAAGAATATATCTATGGATTTCATTACTAAACTCCCATGAACCACAAACGGTAATGATAGTATCTGGGTGATAGTTGATAGATTAACCAAGTCAGCTCATTTCTTACCGATACGCGAGACGTACCGTGTGCGGAAATTAGCTCGTATCTATCTTGATGAGAACGTTAGCCGGTATGGGATTCCCCTAAGCATAATATCGGATCGTGATGCTCGTTTCACGGCCCGATTTTGGGAATCACTTCATGAAGCATTTGGAACAAGACTGGATCTTAGCACCGTTTATCATCCACAAACGGATGGACAGACGGAGCGAACGATTCAGACACTTGAAGATATGTTGAGAGCTTGTGTCATCGATTTTGGTGGCAACTGGGATAGCCATTTACCATTAGTCGAGTTATCGTATAACAACAGTTATCATGCGAGCATTGGTATGGCGCCATTTGAGGCTCTTTATGGCAGAAAATGTCGGTCACCTATTTGTTGGACCGAGGTCGGCGAATCGCAGATCACTGGTCCCGAGATTATTCAAGAAACGACTGACAAGATCCGCCAGATCCGTGACAATCTCTTAGCTGTACGCAGTCGACAGAAAAGTTACGCGGACAAATGAAGGAAACCTTTAGAGTTTGAAGTTGATGATATGATATTACTCAAAGTATCGCCTTGGAAAGGCGTTGTACGATTAGGGAAGAAGGGTAAGCCTGCTCCACGTTATGTTGGCCCTTTTAAGATCCTTGAACGGGTCGGGAAGGTTGCCTATAAGTTGGAACTCCCTCATGAACTTAGCAACGTGCACCCGACGTTTCACGTGTCCAATTTAAGAAAGTGCTTAGCTGATCAAGATCTTCAGGTGCCACTCGATGACATTCGTGTCGATGATACCATGCATTTTGTTGAAAAACCAGTTGAGATAATGGATCCTGAGGTTAAAAATCTCAAACGCAATAGAATTCCAACTGTCAAAGTAGGTTGGGAGTCGAAGCGTGGTCCGGAATTCACCTCGGAGCGGGAAGATCAGATGAAGCTTAAGTACCCACATTTATCCACTACGATCACTCCAAGTTGAATTTCGGGACGAAATTCCCTTAACTAGGGGAGACTGTAACATCACTGTATTTCAGGTTGTCCGTACATATGTACGATTGTACTTTAACGACCTGATGTGTTAATTATTAATGATTATGAAATATTGGATGATATTATTGATAATTGGTATACATTGGGAACATGTTATTATATGCATAAACCATGGGAAGTTTAGCTGAAACCCAACTAAACAGAACCAGAGAGTTTATCGCTGTTGAACTCACGTATATGGGATTATTGGTTTGGAAATGGAAAAGAGTTTGAGTTGGTTGTTGTTTGGTTGCTAAGCATAGTCAAGGAAACATGGTCATGGTTTATCGAAATAGCGGTGGGACGGTGGCTGGGGCAGTTGCGACTAACCCTACATATGCCCTATACATATGCATATTTCGGTCTATCACGGATGTGTCAGTGATATGGTTTAGTGGGACTAGATTGGGAATTATAATATTAAGGTTAATAAAATAATAGAAGTATAATTTGAAATAATAACGCGATGGTGAGGTTACGAACATAACTTAAACACGAATATTATTTTATAAATATTAACTTAATAATGTATTCGCGTGGGTAACGATTCACACGAATATAATTATTAAGAATAATATTCTGAAACGATATTCCATAAATCATAAATCAAATCCAAACACGATACGAGCGTTGGATTCGCAAAGGTGACGATCTTTACTAAAACGTACCTAAGTAACGCGTTTCGACATGATAATCAAATAATATCTAACGATATTAAATTAATAAATGAAAACTAAAAACATTTATTAGGAATCACAACCTAAAATAAAACCGAATAAATCGTTTTATCTAAATAATTAATTTAACTAAAATAAACGGAGATATTTTAATTAAACGAATTTACTTAAATCATTTTATTGTAACGAAATATAATTATTAAAAAGACTTATGGTTTAAATATATTTTACTAGCAAATCCGAGCAATTAGTTATTGTTAACGCGAAATAAACGAGACCGAGCACGTGGTGACTACACGCGATAAAAGAAGGTAAATCTCCTTCTTCTTCTTTCATTTTACACACACACTTTCTCTCACTAAACGTAAAATTCGTCCAAGCTTTCTCTCTCTAACTTCTCTCTACGATATCTCGCTCGTTTCTTAACGAAATCACGAGATCTTGGTGCCAAAACGACCGCGTGAACAAGAGGAACAAGAAGATACGAAGAAAGCTAGCTTTTGGGCAAGGATTCGAGGTAAATCTAAGATCTTAATTTTGGTTTTTGTGGTACATCACAAACCTTATAATATATGGAGTCTGTAAACCGGTTTAAACATTTAAAAACAAGCTAGTATGAATGTGTGGGAACTATGAACGAATCCGTAACAGAGATGGTGGATAAAAAGTGATGAGGATCGACTATGCACAGGCTGTGTTATGAGTTGCAGGTTCGCGAGTCTCCATAGACGAGGCAAAGGGAACGAACCTGTGGTGGTAGCGCCGAATGAACCACGGTGGCCAAACCCTAAAACCACTGAACCTGTGGTGGAGGTGCTGGACGAATCCAGGACCATCAGGCGAACCTTCCCTCAGCGAACCCTACCCCGACGAACCCTCCTGGGCGGAAAAGGAAGGGCCGAACCTTCAGATGTCGACATAGCCGAACCTTTAGTGACCAACGAACCTTCCACTGTTCAACGAACCATGGGAACCAGGCGAACCTCTTGAAGGAGCCGAACCTGGAAACACTATGCTAACCTCAGCCTAGCCGAACCCCTCTGGCTCCAACCGAACCTTACCCTTTGGCCGAACTCCCTTGGCAGTGAACCTAGACCACTACGAACCTTTGGGCGAACCATTGTAGGGAAGCGAACCAAGGGCTAGACGAACCTAAGGCCTTCTGGTGGTGGATGGCAGCGAACCTAAAACTCTTGTGGAACCGAACCTGGGTCTTTTGAATTAAGGAAAGGGTTACATAAACTTATACAAATCGTGATAAGCAAAGAGGGTTGGAGTTAAACACACTCATGCATGCATGGCTATCTTAGATCACCACCTTTATAGTACATATATATATACATAAACCCTAAATTATAAATTAATATGGTTTGAAACTTTTGTGGGAGTGACTTGAATATGATTTCACTAAACCTAAAGTGGATTTTAAAAATCTAGGTAAGGATGGTGGGATTAGGTAATCATGCATGTATGTGTGAAGGTGTGTATGAATAAAGATAATATTTCTCTTAGTTTACTTATTTATGAGAAGTGAACATACGAGATCATAAGTAATTGTCAACCGTATATAATTGAAACTAACAAGTTTGAATTATAAATTAACGATGACTAATTATAAATTATTAGTTGAATCATATAACTTAGGTGAAGCAAACTAAGCTAATGACACGATTAATGTTAAAAGGAGACATGTAGGGATAATTAATTGAAATGAAAAGCATATGCTTATAAACCCAAAAACACAATAATTACAGGTGATTGAGTTGTTGTTGATTTCTCTTACGAGAGCGCGCATAATACAAGAATACTGAATCTAAGGACTCAGGTGAGTTCTCAAAACCTCCTTTTAATTCATTTTGTTTTTAAACTAGGAGGTGGAACATGTATACCAGATTTTCATACTATATTGTTAACACATGGATGACACTTGTTTACTTGTATGATATTCATATTTATGGATTATCATATTCCATGAGTTTTTGCTAATGATTCCGGTCATTCGCGGCGACTGCATGTATTGTCACAATTCCAAGAGTTGTAGCTGATGACTCCGGTCATTCGCGACGACTGCCTGTATTGTCACTATTCCATGAGTTGTAGCTGATGACTTCGGTCATTCACAACGACTGCATGTATTGTCACTATTCTGTGGATCGTCGTGGTTGACTTCGGTCATCCGCAATGATTGCATGTATTGTCACGTGGATTTCCACAACTCCGTGTATCGTTGTCATTGACCTCAGTCATACACAATGATGCATGTATTGTCACTTATACTAATTGAGAATGTTGAGGATTAAGATTGGTTGAATTTGTACATGATTGATTATCTATGATTAACTGAATTATGTGATTGGATGTTTGTGTTTATGTGTTGGGCTATGTGTTGAATTATCTCGCAGGTGCCATGTGGATTATCTCAGAAAAACTATAAACTTGATAATCGTTTTATAAAATATTTTTAAATATAAAACTTATGATTATTCACCAACTACTTTGTAGTTGACACATGATTTTTACATGTTTCAGGGAATGAAGACAAGTAGGTTGGAGAGGATGACCTTTTATATTTTGGACATCATCACATAGGGTTCTTGGACTTAACTAAATAACTGAAATTCTGAAGACTAGAATTTAGTTAGATAGCTAAATCTTTTGTGTATTTGATGTAACTAATTCATGCTGAACATGATTCTTGGATGTAATTATTTTGGTTGATTAATTGTTATGTGATGATTTATTTAGATGCCTACGAGCTTTTGAACAATCTACACATCCCTCGTGGCATCCCGACGTTTCCACCATCGGTCGGGGTGTTACACTGTTGGCCATCGCGTCTTTACATTGGTCAAGCCCTACTAGTCATCAGTGATCTTCTTTGTCAGAATCATGTAAGACAGACTGATTGGCCGCCGCGTCTTGACAGTGGATGATACATGTGGTGTTAATGAGATTAAGGTTGTTACCGAAGGGATTTGGGAATGCTATTGCGTAGATAACTTAAACTTTTAAACAAGATGCTTGAAACTATGATGGAATTGAATGGTGGGAAAAATGCTTAATTATCATTAACAGCAATGTCCTATGCGGCTTAATATATGGTGGGACGGTGTCTGGGCGGGTTGTAGGCTCGACCCTTTCGTATGCCCTATATATAAGCTTACCGAGTTGGATGATACAGGTGGTGTTAATGAGATTAAGGTTGTTACCGAAGGGATTTGGGAATGCTATTGGGTAGATAACTTAAACTTTTAAACAAGATGCTTGAAACTATGATGGAATTGAATGGTGGGAAAAATGCTTAATTATCATTAACAGCAATGTCCTATGTGGCTTAGTATGTGGTGGGACGGCGTCTAGGCAGGTTGTAGGCTCGACCCTTTCGTATGCCCTATATATAAGCATACCGAGTTGGATGATACAGGTGGTGTTAATGAGGTTAAGATTTTATCGAAGAGGTTTGCAAAACTATTTCTCAAATACGAAAACTATATGAACTCACCAACCATTGTGTTGACTTTGTTTTCTTACATGCTTTCTCAGGTGACGTACATGAATAAGTTAAGGATCAGGATTGTATACTAGGGTGCCAGATAGCTGACCTAGTAGACTTTTGGAAAGCACATACTTTGTTATTGATGCGAGTCGCCTTTGATATCTTGTACAGATACAAGATGGAAACCTATGATTCTTTTGATAAGTTTATTTAGTTAAATTATCAGATATTGTAATTTAACTTTGTAATTATAGTTAATGCTTTAATGTTCTTTAGTTATTCTCAATGTTGATGCTATGTAAACAATCTGATCATCACGATTATCACTCACGATATCGTGCCCCGAGAATCTTCCGCCCAAATGGAAAGTCGATCCGTTCCCGCCGGCTCGGGGTGTGACAGATTGGTAACAGAGCTCAAGGTTATCGAGAATAATAGGTCATTTACTTAAACGGTTTGGCCTAGACTATAGCTTAGGGACCCTCATGTAAAGAACATAGGATTTAGGATTGCATTGTGTCTTTTGCATTCGATCACTGCACTAACCAATATTCTTTTGGTTATGATCAGAATGCCGCCCAGAAGACAACCGACTCCTGTACCTACCCCACAAACCTCAGCACCACATTCTTCAACACCGTCACCACCAGATTCACCACCGCCACCTCCTCCTCCACTAGACCCTCCTCCGAATCCGAATGCACCTCTAGTTCTCGATCCTGCTACCGTTGCTTTGGCAACACTTCTGAGCAGCCAACTGAGGAACCAGCTGAAGGATATCATCCCGGAGATGATCAACAGAATTCAAGGCCACGGTAACAACTCTGGGCATACGTAGTGTCTACCAATTTCGCCATATCCCTCCATATTGCGTTGCGCTGAGTAGAATTTGACACCGAAGGACTCTGCCCTTCCTCTACGGGGGAAGCTAGTGGAAACATCGGCACTACTTCAGACTGTTCCTACAAGTCATTCGTAGGATGCAAACCGCCAAGCTTTAGCGGTGTGGAAGGAGCTGTTGGACTGATCCAATGGCTAAAGAAAATGGAAACTACACTAGACATTAGCGGTTGTCCGGAACACCATAAAATTCGCTACGCTGCTGGATCTTTCAGTAAGCGTGCCCTAACATGGTGGAACTCTCAGATACAAGCTCGAGGCAGAGAAGAAGCACTAGCGATGCCATGGGCAGACTTCAAAATCCTGTTAAGGAATGAATTATGTCCCAAGCACGAACTTCAGAAGCTAGAGGTAGAAATGTCAAATCATGTGATGAAGGGAGCATATCACATGACATTCACTACTCGCTATCATGAACTTATAGCCATGGTGCCTGAGATGGTGCCAACTTTGGAAAAGCGGATTGACCGGTATGTAGGAGGATTGCCATCCTGCATTCTGGGCATTGTACTTGCTGCAAACCCTGCAACTATGGAGTCAGCCATCTCCCTATCAGCTAAACTCACTGACGTAATGTTGAAGTCAGGAGTTCTAAAGAACGACTCAAGCAAGACTAAAGAGGAACAACCGAGGAAGAAGCAGAAGGTCACTCATGACTACATGACTACTCTGGCATACACCCTCAGTGTGCACAATGCCAGTTTCATCATGCTGTCACAATGCCGTGTAGGCAATGTACCAATTGTGCCCGAAAAGGACATTTGGTTCCCCACTGCCGAACTCCACCGCCACCGGCTGTAAACAATGCTACCATGGCAATGCCACCACCACCAAACCCTGGCAATCACAACAACAACAATCGGGGATGCTATAACTGTGGAGAACTAGGTCATTTCTCCAGGGACTGTCTGAAGAGAGCGCAACAAGGAATTCAAGCACCTCATGGGAGGACATTTATGATTGGAGCCGATGCAGCACGCCAAGACCCATAGTTAATGCATATAACATACACATGAAACCACAGCTAACACTTAGGTTGTGTAACAATTGATGCTCATAGCCTCAATTGGTATTGAACAATAAGGTGTTAGAGTTATACAAAGATTCAGTAAGGCATAGCAGTAAGACAACTATGAGCAATAAGGTGAACAAAACTATGAAGTCATACCTGAGAAATCCCAAACGTGACCTAGAGTTTGTTTGGGAGCGCGGGGACATCACACCAAATAAAAGTCTCTCCACTGGTTTACAAAGAAAGTCGTACCTGATAATAACTTTTAAATTTCGGGACAAAATTTCTTTAACAAGGGGAGACTGTAACATCTGTGCCGGAATCGTTACCGGAACAGTAAGTTGCACAGTAAACTTGCACAGAAACTCAGGTACAAACTAGGTGAACTAGTGTATGGTATGGATATATTGATGCTTGACACTAAACTATTATACTATTGTTCTGAAATTTGATTTAAACCTCATGGTTTAACCGTCAGAAACATATCAGACAACACAGAACAGGTACGCACATGCTTGATTTGATACTATTAGGTATAAACGTATGTGAGGATAAACAAAACAAAACCATAACAGTTGTTGTTACAGAATGCTAAACCGACGAATTATTCATATAGGTGACGACCTGTACGAATAGACATGAAAGTTTAACGATCTGAAATGATGACTGAAAAGTAGAAAACAGAATCAGAAAGTGAAACGTACGATCGTGTTCGTACAGTTAGCGCTATGTACGAAAACGCGCATAAGTGACGTTTTCTGACGAAACGAAAAAAAAAACGAAAACGATCCGAACGATAATAATTTAAGAAAATATAATATTTTAACATTTTACAATTTTGAAACTCATCAGAAATAAAGTAAAGAAACTTTTTATTTAAAACACGTCAAATTACTCGTTACGATCCGGAGACGCAACGGAGACGAAAAACGAGCAACCGAAACGAACCCGAATACCATCGGGGTATTTAAAGCCACAAATGAGGCTTTCACCTCATTTCTATTATTTCCCACTCTCTCTACACCCTCTTTCCCGAATTTCTCTCTCTCTAAGAATTTCAACTTCAAACATCAAGATCAAGCTCATTTGGTGATGAAATCGCGTGTTCTTGGAGCCTAAACGAAGATCTCAACGCTCTCTACCTAAAAGTAAAACTGATCGGAAGAGATAACCACTGTAAATCGAGGTATGAGACCATAAAACTCACTAAATTTAGGGTTTTCTCAACCTTGGTCGACCACCTTGTTCACCCACCTTAAAACCGAGACCAACTCGGTCTTAGGACACCATCCGAACACCATTCGGCTTAGAAAAAACCAGAAGGAAGGCGAGGAAGCCATGGTTGAGCCTATATGTTGCAAGAAATCAACGAGGATGATGAACAGGATGGGGGTTCGTGGCTTAGGGTTGGCAGAACCTTTGCCTCCAGGTGGCCGACCTTGCGGCTGTAAACCTACACGCGAACCTTTGACGAGACATGGCCGGCCGAACCTGTGCAGGTCATAGCTGAACCTTACTGCTCTAACACTAGGCGAACCTAGTCCCATGTTGTAGCCGAACCTGCATGGCCACCAACTATCTTCGTGAACCCCTTAAACATGCTAGCGAACCCATGTTGCACACCTACGAACCCTAGATAGCGAACCTAGGGGTCCCGAACCTCCTACGGTGAACCCTTCCCCTCCACGTAAACCTAGGACCGGCCGAACCTATTGGGTTTGGGTGAAAGCTGGCCGAACCCTCACATGGCCGAACCAACACATTGTCTGCGAACCACTTCTAGGGGCGAAGCTGCACGATCATGAGGCTGTTATCACGAACCAGCAGCCGAACCTCTCCCCTACCGAACCATCATCAACATCCACGAACCCTTGTTAACCGAACCTTATGGCCAAACCCCATGAGGTTCGCTGGAAGAAAATAGGCCCCATTCTAGTTGGCCAAACAGCCGTTAAATAGCCCAATCCTAGGCCCACAATAGTGTTCTGGCCCAATATCATCAATCAGCCCAATGTTTTGGCCCATAGCCACTGTTTCGGACCATATGAGTATTGTTAGGCCCATGGGGTATTGGTTTGGCCCAATCCATTCCTACGGACCACAAGGGTTAAATCAACTCACTTCATGTTCGACCCAACAACAGTCTTCGGCCCGTGTCACCCTTTTCGGTCCATGTGTGTTAATCGGCCCAACACACTCACTCGGCCCACACATAGCCCTAAAACAACCCATGAGACTTAATCGGCCCATATACATTCCATTTGGCCCATGTGACTTAAACTAATAGGTTTCAATAAACACATGAAACTTGGGTATCAAAGGAAAGGTGCATGATGGAATCTTGGTATTATTAACTAACTGATAGACGAATTCAAGCCTAAACAAGAATAACATGATAAAACATAAACCATAGATTTAAGTTGAACTCTTTGATTGGTTACTAAGGATACTATCATTACAAGTACTTATAGTATCATGAAAGGGGTTGGATTTTCAAGAATAAGTTAAGGCAAACAAAGGTTAATTCTAAAACACCTAAATAGAATTTGGGGCCGAATGAAGACTAAGACCGAGACTCACAAGTGTTAGCCAACTTTAAGGCTAACGCAGACACACATACACATCAACCACAACTTATACTTATAAGCTACGAACAATGTGAAATCAATACCGGACCGTGAAAACAATAACAAGTACAACAACGAGTGCGTGCATTCTTGTTTATACTTAGTCAACCACTTCAACCACAAAGTGAGTTCATTTGTCCCTTTTCAAACATATTTGCTTTTACCTCGGGACTGAGAAGCATGTTATACATTTTAAACAATTATTGAAATGTATATAAAATGCTTAAACTATACACTCGATGCTTATGCTATAAACTAAATGCTTAAACTATATGCTCGATGCTTATGCTATAAACTAAATGCTTAAACTATATGCTCGACGCTTATGCTATAAACTCAATGCTTAAACTATATGCTCAACGCTTATGCTATAAACTCAATACTTAAACTATATGCTCAACGCTTACGCTATAAACTCAATGCTTAAACTATACGCTCGATGCTTATGCTATAAACTATATGCTTAAACTACAGGCTCGATGCTAAAGCTCGAACACTTACGCTAAATGCTAATACTTCATACACTCATTTTAAAAGCTAATACTACATACACATATCCTAAATACTAATACTTTTTACATGTTAGAAGTTAATAACTTATACTTTCAACCTTAAGGCTAAGGTCACTTACACTTATACTTAATTGCTAAAAACTCTTGAATCTTTTAAATACATAGGGAAGACAAACACTAAAACTGGGAATGCTTTTGAAAACTATACTTGTATAAACTTGAAACCTTAAAAAGACTCACTTATTTAAAAGGCTATAAAGACTTTTATGCTTGAAATACTTGAACACTTGAATGCTCGATGAGCTTGGAATACTTGAACACTTGAATCGTGCTCGATGTGCTTGGAATACTTGAACACTTGAATGCTCGATGTGCTTGAAATACTTAATCACTTGAATGCTTGATAAACTTGGAATGCTCAGACAAAAGGCTGATTGACCGCCGCGTGTTGACCTATGTGTCAACCCCTACTAGTCATAAGTAAAACTATGGGAATGCTCTAAACTTGTATGCTTAAGCTATCGGACATCATAAGATAGACTGTTGGCCATCGTGTCTTGACTTTGGTCAAGCCCTACTAGTCATCAGTGTTCTTCGTTGTCGGACATAGTAAGACAGACTCTTTGCCATCGCGTCTTGACATTGGTCAAGCCCTACTAGTCATCAGTGATCTTCTTTGTCAGAATCATTTAAGACAGACTGATTGGCCGCCGCGTCTTGACAGTGGTCAAGCCCTACTAGTCATTAAGTGTTCTTCTTGATTCATCCACGGTTATGACGAGTGACTAGGATGATTTTGGCTTCTTCTAGCTGACTTTGTGTCATCTTGGGGATTCCTCTATCAAAACACCTATGTCGCGAGTCATACTTAGTTCTGTTATGGATGGATGCGGAATTCCTTACGGTGTTCAGCTTTCCATAATGGTAACTCTCAAAACTTGATGCTCAAATACTATTTTATGTGTGTTGAAACTTATAATCAGAACACTTAAAGCTATGATGGGATTTTATGGTAGGCAAGATGCTTAATAATCATTAACAGCAATGTCCTATGTGGCTTAGTATGTGGTGGGACGGTGTCTGGGCGGGCTGTAGGCTCGACTCTTTCGTATGCCCCATATATAAGCATACCAAGTTGAATGATACATATGGTGTTAATGAGATTAAGGTTGTTACCGAAGGGATTTGGGAATGCTATTGGGTAGATAACTTAAACTTTTAAACAAGATGCTTGAAACTATGATGGAATTGAATGGTGGGAAAAATGCTTAATTATCATTGACACCAATGTCCTATGTGGCTTAGTATGTGGTGGGACGGCGTCTGGGCAGGTTGTAGGCTCGACCCTTTCGTATGCCCTATATATAAGCATACCGAGTTGGATGATACAGGTGGTGTTAATGAGGTTAAGATTTTATCGAAGAGGTTTGCAAAACTATTTCTCAAATACGAAAACTATATGAACTCACCGACCATTGTGTTGACTTTGTTTTCTTACATGCTTTCTCAGGTGACGTACATGAATAAGTTAAGGCTCAGGATTGTATACTAGGGTGCCAGATAGCTGACCTAGTAGACTTTTGGAAAGCACATACTTTGTTATTGATGCGAGTCGCTTTTGATATCTTGTACAGATACAAGATAGAAACCTATGATTCTTTTGATAAGTTTACTTAGTTAAATTATCAGATATTGTAATTTAACTTTGTAATTATAGTTAATGCTTTAATGTTCTTTAGTTATTCTTAATGTTGATGCTATGTAAACAATATGATCATCACGATTATCACTCACGATATCGTGCCCCGAGAATCTTCCGCCCAAATGGAAAGTCGATCCGTTCCCGCCGGCTCGGGGTGTGAAAGATTGGTAACAGAGCTTAAGGTTATAGAGAATAATAGGTCATTTACTTAAACGGTTTGGCCTAGACTATAGCTTAGGGACCCTCCTGTAAAGAACATAGGATTTAGGATTGCATTGTGTCTTCTGCATTCGATCACTGCACTAACCAATATCCTTTTGGTTATGATCAGAATGCCGCCCAGAAGACAACCGACTCCTGTACCTACCCCACAAACCTCAGCACCACATTCTTCAACACCGTCACCACCAGATTCACCACCGCCACCTCCTCATCCACTAGACCCTCCTCCGAATCCGAATGCACCTCCAGTTCTCGATCCTGCTACCGTTGCTTTGGAAACACTTCTGAGCAGCCAACTGAGGAACCAGCTGAAGGATATCATCCCGGAGATGATCAACAGAATTCAAGGCCACGGTAACAACTCTGGGCATACGTAGCGTCTACCAATTTCGCCATATCCCTCCATATTGCGTTGCGCTGAGTAGAATTTGACACCGAAGGACTCTGCCCTTCCTATACGGGGGAAGCTAGTGGAAACATCGGCACTACTTCAGACTGTTCCTACAAGTCATTCGTAGGATGCAAACCGCCAAGCTTTAGCGGTGTGGAAGGAGCTGTTGGACTGATCCAATGGCTAAAGAAAATGAAAACTACACTAGACATTAGCGGTTGTCCGGAACACCATAAAATTCGCTACGCTGCTGGATCTTTCAGTAAGCGTGCCCTAACATGGTGGAACTCTCAGATACAAGCTCGAGGCAGAGAAGAAGCACTAGCGATGCCATGGGCAGACTTCAAAATCCTGTTAAGGAATGAATTATGTCCCAAGCACGAACTTTAGAAGCTAAAGGTGGAAATGTCAAATCATGTGATGAAGGGAGCATATCACATGACATTCACTACTAGCTATCATGAACTTATAGCCATGGTGCCTGAGATGGTGCCGACATTGGAAAAGCGGATTGACCGGTATGTAGGAGGATTGCCATCTTGCATTCAGGGCATTGTAGTTGCTGCAAACCCTGCAACTATGGAGTCAGCCATCTCCCTATCAGCTACACTCACTGACGTAATGTTGAAGTCAGGAGTTCTAAAGAACGACTCAAGCAAGACTAAAGAGGAACAACCGAGGAAGAAGCAGAAGGTCACTCATGACTACATGACTACTCTAGCATACACCCTTAGTGTGCACAATGCCAGTTTCGTCATGCTGTCACAATGCCGTGTAGGCAATGTACCAATTGTGGCCGAAAAGGACATTTGGTTCCCCACTGCCGAACTCCACCGACACCGGCTGTAAACAATGCTGCCATGGCAATGCCACCACCACCAAACCCTGGCAATCACAACAACAACAATCGGGGTTGCTATAACTGTGGAAAACTAGGTCATTTCTCCAGGGACTGTCCGAAGAGAGCGCAACAAGGAATTCAAGCACCTCATGGGAGGACATTTATGATTGGAGCCGATGCAGCACGCCAAGACCCAGAGACAGGTACTGGTATGTAGCACCTCTTTACTCATAAGTCTTCATTTTATTTTGATACTAGTATGAATAAGAAATCTATCTTGTTCCTATTAGTATAATCACATAAGTATTCAAAGAAAACTTAAGGATTCTTTTATTGCGTAGAAATAATGAAAGAATCCTTAGTTAATGCATATAACATACACATGAAACCACAGCTAAGACTTAGGTCGTGTAACAATTGATGCTCATAGCCTCAATTGGTATTGAACAATAAGGTGTTAGAGTTATACAAAGATTCAGTAAGGCATAGCAGTAAGACAACTATGAGCAATAAGGTGAACAAAACTATGAAGTCATACCTGAGAAATCCCAAACGCGACCCAGAGTTTGTTTGGGAGCGCGGGGACATCACACCAAACAAAAGTCTCTCCACTGGTCTACAAAGAAAGTCGTACCTGATAATAACTTTTAAATTTCGGGACAAAATTTCTTTAACAAGGGGAGACTGTAACATCTGTGGAGGAATCGTTACCGGAACAGTAAGTTGCACAGTAAACTTGCACAGAAACTCAGGTACAAACTAGGTGAACTAGTGTATGGTATGGATATATTGATGCTTGACACTAAACT
Organism: Mikania micrantha; assembly: GCA_009363875.1. Taxonomy (NCBI): domain Eukaryota; kingdom Viridiplantae; phylum Streptophyta; class Magnoliopsida; order Asterales; family Asteraceae; genus Mikania; species Mikania micrantha. The sequence goes on from CM018685.1 coordinate 21,782,811, forward strand.
ATTATACTATTGTTCTGAAATCTGATTTAAACCTCATGGTTTAACAGTCAGAAACATATCAGACAACACTGAACAGGTACGCACATGCTTGATTTGATACTATTAGGTATAAACGTATGTGAGGTTAAACAAAACAAAAACCATAACAGTTGTTGTTACAGAATGCTAAACCGACGAATTATTCATATAGGTGACGACCTGTATGAATAGACATGAAAGTTTAACGATCTGAAATGATGACTGAAAAGTAGAAAACAGAATCAGAAAGTGAAACGTACGATCGTGTTCGTACAGTTAGCGCTATGTACGAAAACGCGCACAAGTGACGTTTTCTGACGAAACGAAAAAAAAACGAAAACGATCCGAACGATAATAATTTAAGAAAATATAATATTTTAACATTTTACAATTTTGAAACTCATCAGAAATAAATTAAAGAAACTTCTTATTTAAAACACGTAAAATTACGCGTTACGATCCGGAGACGCAACGGAGACGAAAAACGAGCAACCGAAACGAACCCGAATACCATCGGGGTTTTTAAAGCCACAAATGAGGCTTTCACCTCATTTCTATTATTTCCCTCTCTCTCTACACCCTCTTTCCCGAATTTCTCTCTCTCTCTCTAAGAATTTCAACTTCAAACATCAAGATCAAGCTCATTTGGTGATGAAATCGCGTGTTCCTGGAGCCTAAACAAAGATCTCAACGCTCTCTACCTAAAAGTAAAACTGATCGGAAGAGATAACCACTGTAAATCGAGGTATGAGACCATAAAACTCACTAAAGTTAGGGTTTTCTCAACCTTGGTCGACCACCTTGTTCACCCACCTTAAAACCGAGACCAACTCGGTCTTAGGACACCATCCGAACACCATTCGGCTTAGAAAAAACCAGAAGGAAGGCGAGGAAGCCATGGTTGAGCCTATATGTTGCAAGAAATCAACGAGGATGATGAACAGGATGGGGGTTCGTGGCTTAGGGTTGGCAGAACCTTTGCCTCCAGGTGGCCGACCTTGCGGCTGCAAACCTGCACGCGAACCTTTGACGAGACATGGCCGGCCGAACCTGTGCAGGTCATAGCTGAACCTTACTGCTCTAACACTAGGCGAACCTAGTCCCATGTCGTAGCCGAACCTGCATGGCCACCAACTATCTTCGCGAACCTCTTAAACATGCTAGCGAACCCATGTTGCACACCTACGAACCCTAGATGGCGAACCTAGGGGTCCCGAACCTCCTACGGTGAACCCTTCCCCTCCACATGAACCTAGGACCGGCCGAACCTATTGGGTTTGGGTGAAAGCTGGCCGAACCCTCACATGGCCGAACCAACACATTGTCTGCGAACCACTTCTAGGGGCGAAGCTGCACGATCATGAGGCTGTTATCACGAACCAGCAGCCGAACCTCTCCCCTGCCGAACCATCATCAACATCCGCGAACCCTTGTTAACCGAACCTTATGGCCAAATCCCATGAGGTTCACTGGAAGAAAATAGGCCCCATTCTAGTTGGCCAAACAGCGGTTAAATAGCCCAATCCTAGGCCCACAATTGTGTTCTGGCCCAATATCATCAATCAGCCCAATGTTTTGGTCCATAGCCACTGTTTCGGACCATATGAGTATTGTTAGGCCCATGGGGTATTGGTTTGGCCCAATCCATTCCTACGGACCACAAGGGTTAAATCAACTCACTTCATGTTCGACCCAACAACAGTCCTTCGGCCCGTGTCACCCTTTTCGGTCCATGTGTGTTAATCGGCCCAACACACTCACTCGGCCCACACATAGCCCTAAAACAACCCATGAGACTTAATCGGCCCATATACATTCCATTTGGCCCATGTGACTTAAACTAATAGGTTTCAATAAACACATGAAACTTGGGTATCAAAGGAAAGGTGCATGATGGAATCTTGGTATTATTAACTAACTGATAGGCGAATTCAAGCCTAAACAAGAATAACATGATAAAACATAAACCATAGATTTAAGTTGAACTCTTTGATTGGTTACTAAGGATACTATCATTACAAGTACTTATAGTATCATGAAAGGGGTTGGATTTTCAAGAATAAGTTAAGCCAAACAAAGGTTAATTCTAAAACACCTAAATAGAATTTGGGGCCGAATGAAGACTAAGACCGAGACTCACAAGTGTTAGCCAACTTTAAGGCTAACACATACACACATACACATCAACCACAACTTATACTTATAAGCTACGAACAATGTGAAATCAATACCGGACCGTGAAAACAATAACAAGTACAACAACGAGTGCGTGCATTCTTGTTTATACTTAGTCAACCACTTCAACCACAAAGTGAGTTCATTTGTCCCTTTTCAAACATATTTGTTTTTACCTCGGGACTGAGAAGCATGTTATACATTTTAAACAATTATTGAAATGTATATAAAATGCTTAAACTATACACTCGATGCTTATGCTATAAACTAAATGCTTAAACTATATGCTCGATGCTTATGCTATAAACTCAATGCTTAAACTATATGCTACACGCTTATGCTATAAAATCAATGCTTAAACTACATGCTCAACGCTTATGCTATAAACTCAATACTTAAACTATATGCTCAACGCTTGCGCTATAAACTCAATGCTTAAAGTATACGCTCGATGCTTATGCTATAAACTATATGCTTAAACTACAGGCTCGATGCTAAAGCTCGAACACTTACGCTAAATGCTAATACTTCATACACTCATTTTAAAAGCTAATACTACATACACATATCCTAAATACTAATACTTTATACATGTTAGAAGTTAACAACTTATACTTTCAACCTTAAGGCTAAGGTTACTTACACTTATACTTAATTGCTAAAAACTCTTGAATCTTTTAAATACATAGGGAAGACAAACACTAAAACTGGGAATGCTTTTGAAAACTATACTTGTATAAACTTGAAACCTTAAAAAGACTCACTTATTTAAAAGGCTATAAAGACTTTTATGCTTGAAATACTTGAACACTTGAATGCTCGATGTGCTTGGAATACTTGAACACTTGAATCGTGCTCGATGTGCTTGGAATACTTGAACACCTGAATGCTCGATATGCTTGAAATACTTAATTACTTGAATGCTTGATAAACTTGGAATGCTCAGACAACAGGCTGATTGACCGCCGCGTGTTGACCTATGTGTCAACCCCTACTAGTCATAAGTAAAACTATGGGAATGCTCTAAACTTGTATGCTTAAGCTATCGGACATCGTAAGATAGACTGTTGGCCATCGTGTCTTGACATTGGTCATGCCCTACTAGTCATCAGTGTTCTTCGTTGTCGGACATCGTAAGACAGACTCTTTGCCATCGCGTCTTGACATTGGTCAAGCCCTACTAGTCATCAGTGATCTTCTTTGTCAGAATCATTTAAGACAGACTGATTGGCCGCCGCGTCTTGACAGTGGTCAAGCCCTACTAGTCATTAAGTGTTCTTCTTGATTCATCCACGGTTATGACGAGTGACTAGGATGATTTTGGCTTCTTCTAGCTGACTTTGTGTCATCTTGGGGATTCCTCTATCAAAACACCGATGTCGCGAGTCATACTTAGTTCTGTTATGGATGGATGCGAAATTCCTTACAGTGTTCAGCTGTCCATAATGGTAACTCTCAAAACTTGATGCTCAAATACTATTTTATGTGTGTTGAAACTTATAATCAGAACACTTAAAGCTATGATGGGATTTTATGGTAGGTAAGATGCTTAATAATCATTAACAGCAATGTCCTATGTGGCTTAGTATGTTGTGGGACGGTGTCTGGGCGGGCTGTAGGCTCGACTCTTTCGTATGCCCTATATATAAGCATACCAAGTTGGATGATACATATGGTGTTAATGAGATTAAGGTTGTTAACGAAGGGATTTGGGAATGCTATTGGGTAGATAACTTAAACTTTTAAAAAAGATGCTTGAAACTATGATGGAATTGAATGGTAGGAAAAATGCTTAATTATCATTAACAGCAATGTTCTATGTGGCTTAGTATGTGGTGGGACGGCGTCTGGGCGGGTCGTAGGCTCGACCCTTTCGTATGCCCTATATATAAGCATACTGTGTTGGATGATACAGGTGGTGTTAATGAGGTTAAGGTTTTAACGAAGAGGTTTGCAAAACTATTTCTCAAATACTAAAAGTATATGAACTCACCTACCATTGTGTTGACTTTGTTTTCTTACATGCTTTCTCAGGTGACGTACATGAATAAGCTAAGGCTCATGATTGCATACTAGGGTGCCTGATAGCTGACCTAGTAGACTTTTGGAAATCACATACTTTGTTATTGATACGAGTCACTTTTGATATCTTGTACACATACAAGATAGAAACCTATGATTCTTTTGATAGGTTTCCTTAGTTAAAATATCAGATATTGTAATTTAACTTTTTAATCTTAGTTAATGCTTTAATGTGCTTTAGTTATTCTCAATGTTGATGCTATGTAAACAATCTGATCATCACGATATCGCGCCTTGAGAATATTCTACCCGACAGAAAAGTCGATCTGTTCCCGCCGGCTCGGGGTGTGACAGTTATAATATTTCCTATTTCTTCTTTAATCAATTGTGGGATTGTAATTAATATTTAGGTTCAAATTTCTAAGTGTAAGATAAACGAGAACTTATCTGATATATTGAAAAAAAAAACCAAGTGGAATCAAGATGTCCACGTGCTTCTATCACAATTGATGATGTTCAAGACCAAAATTAAAAGAAAAATACGAACTCTGGCTCTTCTCTTTAATGCTCAAATTTCGAGTTCGTTTAAGGAGAGTAAAGAAAGGAAATCAAAGGAAAGGAGAAACATGCTCGCGTTCTTGAGTTTCATTTAATGAAGGAAGGGAAAGGAATATAACAAACGTTGTGTTCCCGAGTTTCATTTAAGAAAGAGAAAGGAACAGAAATAGAAGGAAAAGTAGGCAAAATTATTAAGCTTTCAGTTCCTTCCAAGTTGGATAGAAAGGGAAGGAAAGAATTCGTTTCGTTTCTTTTCATTTCTTCTCATTTCATTTCTTTTCATTTACTCTCATTTCATTTCTTTTTCTTTCATTTATATTCTCTCCTTTATTAAACTCGGGAACATAAATGTTTCTTCGTACCTTCTTTCTTCACGACCCAACACAAGGATCAAAACGTCTTGGGTTTAGGCTTTAATTACACAATTGATTTTAGTTTCATGATGACTTCTGATCAAAGATTAAAAAAAGTCTCGTCTAGCGTATATTGAACCAGTGGTTTAGAAACCATAAACTATTAATCAAACTATCCTCCTTTTTTTTATAATTGAGATTGACGTTGGCTTCAAACCCAAACTTTCAATCGATAATGTTGGCGATGTTTTATTAAAAAAAGTCCGATCAAACTTTCAATAGCTTTTCTCAATTGTTGTTACCTTGATCACTCAAAAGTCAGAAGCTAAATTTAACTTGGAAAAAATCACACCCTGTTTGCAAACGAAGAATTCCTATTGATCGTTTCTTAACGCTTCTTACTTGAATCAATGAAAGATAATCAACAACTGATATTCCATCTACGATCACAAAATGAGTTTAATCTTATCACCTGATTATTGATTCAATTTGATCGGACTTTTTTGAATCGTTCTTGATATCGAATTGAAATCAATAATCATATTCTTCTTTCTTTGAATGGATCTTTAACACTGCTCTGATGCCAAAATGTTGGTAATTCAATAGTGAAATTAAAGATGAAGAACAAACACACACAAATATTCTTGAATATACGATCTGATGTTTTCAATCCATGTGAAATGTTTACAGACATATCCTATTTATAACCCTAGATACAGTTGTTAACTTTACATATTTTTACTACAACCCTTTGACTCATAATATTTACAATAACTACCTAAATACTCAATAAATAATGTTTAGTTTAAATAACTTTCAATGACTATGCCTATGATAGGAAAAAAAAAGGCTTATTTCATCTATTTCCTGCTCACAGTTTGCATCGTTTGTCTTGAACCAGTTCTAATATGGTTCAACTATTATTTTGAAAATCATTTGTCACTCAATTGAAAACAATAAATTTAGTTTATTAATGAAATATGTTTGTAATATCACACATGTGATCATTTACTAAACCTAACTGAGTTGCCCGTGTTGATCGGATCTGATCCGAGATTTCACCTTTGCACTTGTTCGCGTAACGTACCAGCCTCAGCGCTGGAAGTTTGTTAAACTTATGGTACCATCTACGTTACCGTCGGTTGACCCATATCAGCTAATGGTAAAGGACTCTTGAAAAAGGGACTTACTTGAGAATTCCTACTCGAATTCTTGATGTGTATGATGTGTGGACACATGATCTTGTGAATTACCCTAAACATACACCCAACTAAACTTGTTCTTTTTTTAGTGATGATTCCTATGAAAATGCTTGTTTTTGATTTGAATGTATCACAATTCCTCGGATGGTGTCCGTTCACCACTTGGTTGGGTTCAAAGCCTCAAAATGTTATGATCAATGGACACTTCCTGGCTGAATTGTGTTCGTGTTGAAAATTATTATTGTTTGAATTTGGAAAATCATGATGAAGCGATGAACGCTCAGTAAAATGTATTTAAGTATATTCATTTGAATAACACTCAAATAAGAGGTTTCAAAATGATTTCTTCATTTAATTTATTTGAAAATAACCTTTATTCGAATATCGTTCGAATAATAGCCCCAAATGATTTGGAAGGCAATAAGTTAAAATAAAATGGTGTATGAAATCACATGTGGTTATGGGTCGTAGGTCGTTTAAACACTTGCTCGGTGTATTCACTCGGTTTGAATCTTGTGTTTTCATGTATTTAACAGTTAATTAAACATTGGGTGGTTGGGTGTTCTGTTCTTGATGATATTTTGGAAAATGTGCTTTTATATTGTTATTTATTTTGATTAGATTTAAAATTTGGTTTGAGTTTCAGTTCCATCGACATGAACAATGTTGTAGAGAACGTTCAACACTTAGCCAAATTTGGGTCTCTTCTTCGTTTGAATGGCTTGTTTATACGAATGGCCTTCATTCACGTGAATGGGGTTATGCGAATGTCTACTCCCATTCTGGTGATCCATTTGTGCGAATAGGTCTTCATTTGTGCAAATGTTCATTCGTCCAGAGGTTCATTCTGATGAGTTTCTCAGGCGAATGGAGTGTACCATTCGTACGAATGAGCCCTTCGTACGGCTCATTGTCTGTGCTGTTTTTACGGCAAAAAACGATGTCAAAACGTTTTGAAATGTTTTGGTGCACAGGATTGGTGTTAATACTCACTGTGCAGCTCATATTTGACTAAAAGAGCATGAAATTGGTTGAAATCCTGAAATGAAGATGTTGGGGATGAAATACACGTGATTTGGAAGCTCAAATGGTGCGATTTCGTGTGGAAATGACTGAAAGTTTGTAACGGGCGAATGAGGTTTCAGTTGAGTGAGGTGGGTGAAAAATGAGTTGGAAAAACGTAAGTGTTGCTTTTATACCTGTGTTGTTGTCGCACCTCGGCCCTGCCGTCCCGGATGGGGGCGCCATGACCGGCTGATCTTGCAGGATCGCAGTCTCCGGTCACACTGTGTTGCGAGACCTACATGTCTGGTTGAATACGTACATCTAATAACTTGGATAAAACAATTTTGTAAAATCAGAGTTGCAGAAGTAAAGTTGATAATATCAAACAGATATAACTGAAAAGTTGCGTAAGCGTTACTTAAAAGTTTTCCAAAACAACATATGTTTAATAGTGCGGAAGCGATTTAAATTGTTTAGCAATACACAACAAAACAAATGAAAATGTTCTCAAGCCTAAAGCACTATGTAGATGCCTGAAACTCTGCCTAGCATCCTATCCTTGTGTGCATGCCTTAGCTACATGAGAAAACATGCGAGTAAAAGGGTCAACACAATGGTTGGTGAGAGCACAGGTTTATCATAAGCAATAAACATACAATGTCTAAAGTAAGAGTTTGTGATTTACGTATCATTACAATGCAGTATCGATTGATAGCTAGTCAATACAGTTATATTATATGCGGGGTCGTACCGAAGCTGACACTTGTACCTCCCGCCATGTCCATCACAAGACAATGGAAAAGTGTTGGTCAATATTGCACCCATTCTGACCTGCAGTCGGGTTGGGCTTCAAGGTGCGATGGGTGGGGCTTGTTAGGCCCAAATAGTAATATTCAAGATTACCACGCTAGGCCCTACGCGCTACTAACGGTCCGTGGAGTATCGCGAGGACTTTTAGTTGTGATGTGGTCCACACATATATACATATAGAGATAAAGCATGTCCATATGCAATTAAAATGATTTGTTGTTCATAAAGCAGTTTAGCATGCAATATTTTCTCTCCCAAAGGTAGAAAAGTAAAAAGGGGCCGTGAACTCAACTGTTAAGCAGTTCCGGTGTGATTGTGGGTTCTCGTCTGCAAAATCTAGCACATGCTAGTAAGCACCTATAACCATATAGGTGTGAGTATGTGTTTTGTGGTGTGTTGTATCCCATACAACTCCAAGTGTCGGTGTGCTCAACCGAGTGTGTGCGTGTTGACTAGTGAGACTCGACGAATCGTTGGTGACCCGATTGTGGTGTTTATGTGCCTTAATGCACATAAGGCATCAAAATGCATCCTATGACCCTAATCACACAAGTTACCATTTTTAGAAAGTTTCCAATTTAGGAAAGTGTGGTTATGAAATCCCATTTCATAAAGTTAATACCATTAATATGTTTATAAAACACGTTTAACATGTTGTTCGCGCATAAATAACAATTTATGCCGTTTTGCCCAAATAAAGTTTCCTAAAATAGTAAGTACTTGTTTAAAAGCTCGTTTTTACAAATTCAAGTTCCCAATATTCTTAGAAATCGTTTTCAAGCATATTCTAATACTCAAAGTTCACCAAAACGCCTTAAGACATCAAATGCCCTCTTTTGATTTTTAAAAGTTTCCATATTTAGCAAGTTTTTGCAAAACCATGTTTTTGACAAAATCAATCATCCAAATATGTTTCTAAACACTCCAATATACATTTAACAACATCTAGACATGTCTAGCATGTCTAGATCATCACAAATCCATGATTTGCAACATAAAAGTTCCCTTTTATGGCAAGTGTACCAAAATCAAACAATAACTAAACCAAACTCAAATCTAACATCACTAAACTATCAAATCAGTAATTCTATAACAACTACCCAACAAATCACCATCAATTTGAGCACAAAACACTTATGGAGTTGCATGTGGGTTTTACCCACTGCATGTGCGATATAACCATAGATAAACAAGATAAACTACCTTAGAAGCTTAAATTCGTGGTACAACAGGTTCTGGAAGCTCGATTAAAGGCTGACGTTAAGATATTGGCTTGTGGGTGGCTTCCAATACCTCTCCTTGGGCTCCAATACCTCCAAATCTCTTAATGGTGTCTTCAATATGAATTCCAGATGGTTTGAGGGTTGTTTACAGAGATTTTTGGTCGAGATGTGGTGAAGAAAGTCGGGGAAGAATGGAAGAAATCGAACATAAATGAATGGGTTGAGTTTTATAAGGATTTTGATCTGCATGGCCTACGCGTACAGCGGAGGCCGATCAAAAGCTTTTATCGCGTACCCCGATGGGATTCGGGAGTCCCGACTCCCGGTTTGCTTCGCGTACTGCGAAGCCTTTCTCCATGGGGTCTTCGCGTACCGTGACAGTCCATTTTCTTGTTTTTCGATTTCGATGATTCGATTTCGCCCGTACTTGATTCCTAATGTTTATCTTAAACATCTAATGCATGTTTAGTACACAATCATATAGTAACACATAGGTTTGATTGATCACCAACGTTCGTGAGACTCGTGTGTGTGTTTCGATAATTCCTTGAATTATCTTTGATAGTTTGTGTTCGTGTTTTACGAAGTGTTTGAGTAGCAAGAATGTTTGAGAAACAAATATTTTCTGGTTGTCACATCATCCCCTTGTTGAAAGGAAATTTCGTCCAGAAATTTATTCGTTGTTGTCAGGGTTCGACGTTGTCTGTTTGAAGAGATGGGAATATTTGCGCATCATCTGATCTTCATGTTCCCACGTGAATTCAGGTCCACGTTTTTAGTTCCATCGGACTTTAACAATTGGAATCTTACTCCGTTTGAGTTGTTTGACCTCTCAGTCTATGATCTCTACCGGTTCTTCCATGAACCTTAGTTGTTCATCCACCTGGATCTCATCTAGTGGAACTACGAGTGTTTCGTCGGATAGACACTTTTTTAAGTTTGAGACGTGAAACACGTTGTGAACTCCTTCGAGTTCGGCTGGTAAGTTGAATTCGTATGCCACTGGACCAATCCTCTTCAGGATCTTGAAAGGTCCAATATACCGAGGGTTCAGTTTGCCTCGTTTGCCAAAACGAATGACGCCTTTCCATTGCGAAACTTTCAGAAGGACTTTGTCTCCTACCTGAAATTCCAAGGGCTTTCGGCCTTTGTCGGCATAGCTCTTTTGACGATCGCGAGCTGCTGCCATGCGGTTTCTGATTTGCACAATTTTCTCTGTAGTTTCGTGTACAAGTTCCGGGCCCGTGAGCGGACTGTCACCCACTTCCGTCCAGCAGATGGGTGATTGGCATTTCCTGCCATAGAGTACCTCAAAAGGCGCTGCCTTGATGCTGGTGTGATAACTGTTGTTGTAAGAGAACTCCACTAACGGTAAGTGAGTTTCCCAGCTGTTGCCGAAGTCTACTACGCATGCTCGTAGCATGTCTTCGAGAGTTTGTATCGTGCGTTCACTCTGGCCATCCGTTTGTGGGTGGTATGCTGTACTCATATCCAACCGCGTACCAAGCGATTTTTGCAATGATTTCCAGAAGTTAGAAGTGAATCTAGCGTCCCGATCCGAAATGATGGAGATTGGCACTCCATGACGCGAGACTACAACCTTAACGTAGATTCGAGCTAGTTTTTCCATCTTTTCGTTTTCCTTGATTGCAAGGAAATATGCTGACTTGGTCAGTCGGTCCACAATTACCCATATAGTGTCACATCCACTAGGAGTACGGGGTAATTTGGTAATAAAATCCATGGATATTTGTTCCCACTTCCACATGGGGATCTCAGGTTGTGTGAGTAATCCAGGGGGTTTTTGATACTCGACTTTGACTTTGGTACAGGTCAAGCATTTGCTTATGTAAGTGACGATATCTGCTTTCATGTGTGGCCACCAATAAAGTATCTTCAAATCATGATACATCGTATCAGATACAGGGTGAATGGAATACCGAGACTTATGAGCCTCGTCCATTACAAGGTCTCGTAAGTTTCCGTGATGTGGAACCCAGACGCGTTCCATGAAATAATGTAAAACATCGGCTTTTACCTGAAGTTGTTGCTCCATTCCCCTTAGTGATTCGGCCGCCAGGTTTTCTGCTTTAAGTGCCTCCACTTGGGCAATACGTATCTGGTCAAGGAGATTGGGATGGATGGTGAGTTGTAAAGCTCGTACCCTTTTGGGTTTCGAGTTATTTTTCCGACTCAGGGCATCGGCCACTACATTAGCCTTCCCTGGGTGATACTTGATAGTGCACTCATAGTCATTGAGAAGCTCGAGCCAGCGACATTGTCGCATATTCAGTTCCTTTTGCTCGAATATGTGCTGGAGACTCTTATGAACAGTGTATATCGTACATTTTGTGCCGTATAGGTAGTGTCTCCAGATCTTGAGTGCAAATACCACGGCTCCAAGTTCCAAGTCGTGAGTGGTGTAGTTTTTCTCATGGACTTTCAATTGTTGAGAGGCATATGCGATCACCTTCTCTCGCTGCATCAGCACACAGCCGAGTCCCTGTATTGAGGCATTGCAATATACTACAAAATTGTCCGTTCCATCAGGAAGAGACAAGATAGGTGCACTACAGAGCTTTTGCTTGAGAAGTTGGAATGCAGCTTCTTATTTGTTAGTCCAGAGATATTTATTGTTTTTATGGGTTAAAGATGTGAGTGGTTGGGCTATCTTTGAAAATCCTTCAAGTCGATAATAGCCTGCCAAGCCTAGGAATTGTCGCACCTCAGTAGGGGTCTTTGTTGCTCCCAGTTCTTGATCGCCTCTATCTTAGACTTATCCACGTGAATTCCTTTTTCATTCACAACATGGCCCAAAAATTGAACTTCTCGAATCCAGAAGTCGCATTTGGAGAGTTTAGCGTCCAGCTTCTTTTGTCGCAGCAGTTCAAGAGCCAATTGAAGATGCTCTGTGTTTTCTTCCTGGGTTTTGGATTAGATGAGAATATCATCGATGAAAACGATGCTAAACTTGTCGAGGTATGGTTTGCACACTCTATTCATGAGATCCGTGAATACTGCGGGTGCGTTTGTGAGACCAAACGGCATAACCAAAAACTCGTAATGGCCATACCGAGTACGAAAAGCAGTCTTTGGGATATCTTCCTCTTGAATCCTTAGTTGGTGGTATCCGGATCGCAGATCGATCTTGGAGTAGTAACTTTACCCTTGCAGTTGATCGAACAAGTCATCAATGCGCGATAAGGGGTAACGGTTCTTGATTGTTACTTTGTTTAACTCCCGATAGTCGATGCACATGCGAAATGTGCCATCCTTCTTCTTTACGAATAAGACTGGAGCACCCCAAGGTGAGAAGCTTGGTCTAATGAAATCCTTGTCCAACAGCTCCTAGAGTTGATTGGACAGTTCCTGCATTTCGGAAGGTGCAAGTCGATAAGGTGCTCGTGCGATTGGTGCTTCTCCTCGTACGAGGTCTATGCGGAACTCCACTTGTCGAGGTGGTGGTAGTCCTGTTAGATACTCAGGGAATATGTCGGGATAGTCACATACGACTAGGATGTCTTCTATTCTTTTCTCCTCCTCGATCTTGTCGGTGATAAGCGCCAGAATGGCTGTGTATCCCTTTCGTAAGCATTTGTGAGTTTTCATGCACGAGATGATGCTTAGAGGAGTATCCCTCCTCTCGCCTCTGATGTTTAAGGTTTCTCCACTAGGGAGAGGTATGCGCACAACCTTGTCATGGCAGATGATTTCAGCTTGGTTTTCAGATAACCAATCCATGCCCACTATGACATCAAAACTGCCTAGTGTAACTGGCATGAGGTCAATCTTAAATTTATGTCCTGCTAGCTCTAATGTGCATTCTTTCAGAATGTGCTTAGTCACAATTAATTTACCATAAGCTAGCTCTACTGTGTATTCAATCTCTAAGAGGGTTGGGGTTATGGCCAGTATCTCACTAAAATCCTTCGATATAAAACTTCTCTCAGCACCAATATCAAACAATACAGAAGCATAATTATCGTTTAAGAGATACGTACCAGTTGCAAGGTTGGGATCGTTCCTGGCCTCCTTAGCCCCGATCACGAAGGCTCGTCCCTTCGGACCGTTGTTGTTCCCGTTATTGTTGTTCTTCAGATGCGGGCAATCTCTCTTCAAGTGCCCTGGCTTTCCACATTCGAAGCAGCCCTTCGGTGCTTCAAGTTGTTATTGTTGTGGCTGTGGGGTCTTTGCCAGCAATTCACCACTGCAGTCTTTGGCGAGGTGTCCTCCTTTGCCACACCGTTGGCATCGGATAGTACCACATTTTCCCAAGGCATGATGTAAGTTGCTTTTGTTGCACTTGGGGTGTTTTCCTGCATAGGTTCCTGTGGTTTGAGTGGTAGGGATGGGTGATGCATAAGCTTGGGGTGACCCAAACTTACATTGTTGTGGTGGTGGTTGGAGAGTGGAAGTTTTGTTATTGGTGTTGTCCCTTCCGTTTGTTGTCAGCAGGTTTTGATATAGCACCACGGGGTGGTAAGAGTCCCTGTGCAACTGCCGAATCAGTGAGCTTGTGGGCCAGTCGCACGGCTTGTTGCATGGTGATGGGGTCAGTAGATAGTACCATGCCCTGAATTTGAGGTGGAAGTCCCTCAATATACTTCTCTATGTGTTTGAAGGGTGGGGTTGCCATTTCCGGGCACAGGTTTGCCAGTTCATACGACTGGGCAGTGTATGCCTCAACCTCGGAACCAATCATCTCGTGGTTCCAGAACTCAGTTTCAAGCTTCTGCACTTCACCGCGAGGACAGTATTCGCGGTTCAACATTCTCTTGAAATCATCCCAAGGTAGAGCATTGGCTGCATCGAGCCCTAGGTTCTGAATATTGGCATTCCACCACGTGAGGGCAGCTCCCTCAAATGTTCCAGCAGCGAACTTGACCCTGTCTTCGTTCCTGCAATTGCTCATAGCAAAGGCCGATTCCACCTTTTCAATCCAACGCAGTAGTCCAATGGCACCCTATGTGCCGCTGAAGGAGTGGGGTTTGCAATCCAGGAACATTTTTATCGTGCACAGAGGAGGGTTGGGGTTTGCTCCTGAGATATGCAAGGAATAAAGTTGGATTCAGTATCTGGCAGCCGTGTTGAAGTTGAAACGAGTGATGGTGGTGCAAGGTGAATATGAAATAAGATTCATCACCTTGGTTCAGTGGGTTTTGATTACGGGCAGCTTCCCGTGCAGCGAGTACCTCTACAACTCATTCGTTGATGAGTGCATTCTGTTCAGCGGGTGTCAAGTTGATGTTTCCACGTCCTCCCACGTTTCTGCGTCCTCAACGTCTTCCAGCCATGATCTTCATAGCGTGAATAAGTGTTAGTGTTTGTCTAATGACTAATGTAGTGTGTGCGGTAGGTACTGCAAGAAACATGTAGAGTTATCGGCTCCTCCCCGTCAAGTGCAATCACATGCGGTGACGATGGGGACGTCATATCTATCGTGTGCGTAATAAGTGTGTGTACAATCATGTATGCAAGTATCACAATACTAAGCACTAAGTGTCGTGTGGAGACTAGTGGTTACAGACTAAGTTCACTAAATACAAACCTAATTTGCAATAACCGGAGGCTCTGATACCAATCTGTCGCATCCCGGCCCTCGCGTCCCAGACGAGGGCACGACAGCTGGCTGATCTTGCAGGATCGCAGTCTCCGGTCACACTGTGTTGCGAGACCTACATGTCTGGTTGCATACGTACATCCAATAACTTGGATAAAACAGTTTTGTAAAATCAGAGTTGTTGAAGTAAAGTTGATAATATCAAACAGATATAACTGAAAAGTTGCGTAAGCGTTACTTAAAAGTTTTCCAAAACAACATATGTTTAATAGTGCGGAAGCGATTTAAATTGTTTAACAGTACACAACAAAACAAATGAAAATGTTCTCAAGCCTAAAGCACTATGTAGATGCATGAGACTCTGTCTAGCATCCTATCCTTGTGTGCGGGCCTTAGCTACCTGAGAAAACATGCTAGTAAAAGGGTCAACAGAATGGTTGGTGAGAGCACAGGTTTATCATAAGCAATAAACATCCAATGTCTGAAGTAAGAGTTTGTGATTTACATATCACTACATTGCAGTATCGATTGATAGCTAGTCAATACAGTTATATTATATGCGGGGTCATACCGAAGCTGACACTTGTGCCTCCCGCCATGTCCATCACAAGACAATGGCAAAGTGTTGGTCAATATTGCACCCATTCCGGCCTGCAGTCGGGTTGGCCTCCAAGGCGCGATGGGTGGGGCTTGTCAGGCCCAAATAGTACTATTGAAGATTACCACTCTAGGCGCTACGCGCTACTAACGGTTCGTGGAGTATCGCGAAGACTTTTAGTTGTGATGTGGTCCACACATATACATATAGAGATAAAGCATGTCCATATGCAATTAAAATGATTTGTTGTTCATAAAATAGTTTAGCATGCAATATTTTCTCCCCCAAAGGTAGAAAAGGAAAAAGGGGCCGTGAACTCACCTGTTAAGCAGTTCCGGTGTGATTGTGGGTTCTCGTCTGCAAAATCTAGCACATGCTAGTAAGCACCTATAACCATATAGGTGTGAGTATGTGTTTTGTGGTGTGTTGTATCCCATACAACTCCAAGTGTCGGTGTGCTCAACCGAGTGCATGCGAGTTGACTAGTGAGACTCGACGAATCATTGGTGACACGATTGTTGTGTTGATGTGCCTTAATGCACATCAGGCATCAAAATGCATCCTATGACCCTAATCACACAAGTTGCCATTTTTAGAAAGTTTTCAATTTAGGAAAGTGTGGTTATGAAATCACATTTCATCAAGTTAATACCATAAATATGTTTATAAAACTCGTTTAAACCCTTAAAACATATTGTTTGCGCATAAATCACCATTTATGCCGTTTTGCCCAAATAAAGTTTCCTAAAATAGTAAGTACTTGTTTAAAAGCTCGTTTTTACAAATTCAAGTTCCCAATATTCTTAGAACTCGTTTTCAAGCATATTCCAATACTCAAAGTTGACCAAAACGCCTTAAGACATCAAATGCCCTCTTTTGATTTTTAAAAGTTTCCATATTTAGCAAGTTTATGCAAAACCATGTTTTTGACAAAATTAATCATCCAAATATGTTTCTAAACACTCCAATATACATTTAACAACATCTAGACATGTCTAACATGTCTAGATCATCACAAATCCATGATTTGCAACATAAAAGTTTCCTTTTATGGCAAGAGTACCAAAATCATACAATAACTAAACCAAACTCAAATTTAACATCACTAAACTATCAAATCAGTAATTCTATCACAACTACCCAACAAATCACCAACAATTTGAGAACAAAACCCTTATGGAGTTGCATGTGGGTTTTTACCCATTGCATGTGCGATCTAACCATAGATAAACAAGATAAACTACCTTAGAAGCTTAAATTCGTGGTAGAACAGGTTCTGAAAGCACGATTAAAGGCTGACGTTAAGATCTTGGCTTGTGGGTGGCTTCCAATACCTCTCCTTGGGCTCCAATACCTTCAAATCTCCCAATGGTGGCTTCTATATGAATTCCAGATGGTTTGAGGGTTGTTTACAGAGATTTTTGGTCGAGATGTGGTGAAGAAAGTCGGGGAAGAATGGAAGAAATCGAACATAAATGAATAGGGTTGAGTTTTTATAAGGATTTTTATCTGCATGGCCTTCGCGTACCGCGGAGGCCGATCAAAAGTTTTTATCTCGTACCGCGATGGGATTCGGGATTCCCGACTCCCGGTTTGCATCCCTTACCGCGAAGCCTTTCGCCATGGGGTCTTCGTGTCACACCCCGAGCCGGCGGGGTTGGATCGGAGTCCCCGTCGGGCGGAAGGTTCCCGGGGCGCGATATCGTGAGTGATAATCAGGTTGATCAGATTGTTTACATAGCATCAATGTTAAGAATATCTAAAGCACAAAAACATTTAACTAAAATCTACAAAGTTAAATTACAATATCAATGTTTGATAATTTAACCAAGTAGACATATCAAAATGAATCATGAGTCCACTATCTTGTAGTCGTACAAGATATAAAAAAAATGATTCACAATGATCACAAAAGACGTGCTTTCCAAAACTACTAGGTCCTCTAACTGAGCATCCTAGTATGCAAATCCAACGCCCTAGCTTAATCATGTTCATCACCTAAGAAAGCATGAAATAAAACAAAGTAAACACAATGGTTGGTGAGTTCATATAGTTTAATATTTGAAAAATAGCTTTGCAAACCTTTTAGGTAAAACCTTAACCTCATTAACATCAAATGTATCAGCCAACTCAGTATGCTTATATATAGGGCATACCCCTGAGTCGAGTCTACGACCCGCCCAGACGCCGTCCCACCACATACTAAGCCGCATAAGACATTGATCTTAATGATAATTAAGCATTTTACCTACCATTCGATTCCAACATAAATCCAAGCATCATGTTTACAAGTTTATGATATCAACTCAAAAGTGTTCATGTTTTCCCTAGGTAACAACCTTAATCTCATTAACATCACCTGTATCATCCAACTTAGTATGCTTATATATAGGGTATACCCTTGAGTCGAGCCTACGACCCGCCCAGACGCCGTCCCACCACATACTAAGTCGCATAGTACATTGATCTTAATGATAATTAAGATCTTACCTAACACCCACTTCTATATTAAAACTGGATTTCCATAATTTGAAATAAAGCTGATTTCATGGGTTCACCATGACTTCATGATTTCCCAAAAACAATTATAGAAATATAATATTAAAAGTTTAATTAAATAAATAAATAAACATTTACATACAACTAAGACATGATGATTGGGTCTTATTTGACTCAATCAATTAGACTTAGTTGTTGGTGGTTGACCAGGTTGTACCCTCTCACACGTGACCCATATCAGGCATAACTCACAAGGAGTATACCTGAGCGTGCCGGGAGTTTAATGATTTGCCCATATAAGCTTGATCCTTTGGCCTACTGTATGCGTCGGGACTTTAAGGATATCCTTTGATTCTTGATCTCTTTGATTCTCTTGATTTTGATATTGATTTCATTTGAAAGTTCACATTATTGCCCATATAGCTTGACTACAAGAGTCTACTATTTATGCCGGGACTTTATGTGTGTTACACGTGGTCTTGATTTCTATACAACTGACATCCACCTTAACTCAAGTATTAATGATTTCATTAGATATTAATGATTTCATTATTTAATGATTCACACACATTTATGATTTCTGATTTCTGATTCCTTGAGTTCTTTGGATTTGATCTTTAGAATTCCCAAGATTGCACAATGATTTTAGATTCATGAGTAGGATCCAGAGTTTATCGATCACACACTGGATTAGATTTCATTGTATTTGATCTTTAGCATTTGGTTCTTTTGATTTCACTTTGAATTTTAGATTCTGGAATTTGAACTCGATGGACTAAAGGTTTATTAAGAGTTTTAGAATTAAGGTATTACTCATAAGAGTAATTTAACTAGCATGCTTAATTAACTATATAGTTAATTTAGCCTGAAATTTTACCTAGACAGGAGTCTAGGTGTATAAACAAGCATATATATAGTATATAAGAAGTAAAAACATTTATGTAAACAATTTAGTTAAAACAGTTTACGCATGCTTCTCAGCCCCGCGTTTGAAAACAAAAATGTTTAGAAAAGGGGCAATGAACTCACCTGTGCTGCTATGTAAATGATCTAACACAAAATGCGCGCTCGTTCTGGTGGTTTAGGTTTCTTCAGTTCCTGAGTTGTTTTAAGAAGAGTTCGAATACAATAAGTATGCGTATAAGTCATTGTATATAGGGTTTGGTCTTGGTGTGTGTACTAAGTGTCCTAATTTACTAAGTGTCTCTATAATTTAATCTAGCTAATCTAACCTAATTACCCATTGACATCCCAAATCCCATGATTAGTCATATCAACCTTAATTAACATATAATTTCAAAATTCATTTATTTTAGTTCACTTAAGTTTATAAATCATTTTATTTAATCAAAATGTCATCAACTTTATTTAAACTAGCATATAACATATGATGGGCTTTAATTATGCCCATTGGGCCCACTTAGGCCCATTGATGTCTTTAACTTCCATTTGATCACACTCAAATTCCATAGATGATTCTACATGGCCCATTAACTCATCCAAGTTAATTGTACATGTTAAGAATTTTACTAGGTTAGTGGTAATGTTTAAGACAACACCCACGTTTAGTTCATGATTTTCATTGCTACATGGTTTCAATCATAAATCCAATTGTTTTAACCAAATTGTTAGATGTCAACAACCTATGTTTTCTTAGCCCATTTTGTCTCTTGAGAGTTACATCTTAATGTTATACAAGGAAACCCTAATGAGTCACCTTATGCATACACACACTTAGATTAATCCATGCATTCTTGCCTATATGGCTAACCCTTACACATTGGAATGCATAAACTTTTATGGTTTGGACTATCATAATCCCAATGGCAGCGAACCTCTTTGGAGTTGCCCAAGGGTTCGGCTAACACCACCCCACCAACGAACCTTTAGGGTTCGTCTAACACCACCCCCACCAACGAACCTTTAGGGTTTGTAGAAGTCCTAGGTTCGCAGGGTTAAGGTTTCAACAGCCAAGGTTCGTGGGCATCCATAGGTTCGTCAATAGACTTCTCTAAGATGCATACGGTTCGTTTAGATACAAGGTTCGGCTAAGCTCTTCAATGGATGCACCTAGGTTCGCTCAGAGGAAGGTTCGACCGAGAGGATAATGGCATCAGGTTCGTTGCAGGGAACAACCAGGTTCATTGCAGGGTTAGATAAGGTCGACAAGTTCGTTACAGAGGGAAGGTTCGTGGCTCACAGGGTTCGCCACCCTCTCCTTTCTCCCAGGAAGGTTCGGCCGTATAGATGAGCTACGAACCTGTGTCATCCTTCCTTTTCTTGTGGATCAAACCTGTTACAACAACAACCTATCTACTCCTACTCGTGATTCTCAACTTATTTTGAGGTTTTCTAGTGCTTTTAACCGGTTAGGAAATCAACTCCACACAAAATCGTGACATCCATACTCAAACCGAAAATGAATTTAAGATTTTCCTAGATTTCGATGGATGAGTGTTTGAAATTTCTGCGCTTCCTTGATCTACGCAGCAAGAGGAACGTTTTGACACCAAGAACGCGTGAATCCACCAAGAATTGAGCTCCTAATTGTAGAGAGAAGGAAGAGAATCCTTTTCTAGAGAGAGAGAGGGTGAGAAACAAATTGGGAGAGAGAGAAAGGATTGGAAGGTGGTGGTTTGGGTAATTAATGCCCCATTAAGGGTTTCAAGACACCCGGTCGTTCGGCCTTGATCGGTTTCGCGTAAAATGCCGGTTCACGTGGTTTTCGTCGCGAAACGACTCGATTTATAAAGTAAGATTTATAAAATTATTCTAAGTTGTGAATCCTAATAAATTAACTAGTATCATTTATTTATTTTTACATTTTCAAATATTAATTTACTGTTTAAATTGAAACGCACGGTTGTCGCGCGTATTCGTTCGAATCGTCACTCGTACGAACACGACGATAACTATACTTTTCAATCTTGTTTTCTAATTATAGAAAATCATTCAGAACGTTAAACTTTGAGATATATTCGTACAGATCGTCACCTATACGAATAACCCGTCAATTTAGCATTCACATAACGATATTCGTGTTGTTTTGTTCTGTAAAGCCTCACACACGTTTATACATAATAAATCCTAACAAATAATCTCATGATGGTTCTGTGTTGCCAGATAATTATCTGACTCAAGAACCATCATTCTGAACTTGTTTTCTCTGATATGATTATGAACTTGCGGTATGATAACATAAAATGATAACAATATACGATATGAACAAGCCATGGTATGAATTATGTATTGTCTGTACCTGATTACTGTTCACGTTACTGTAGAAATCACTGTTCCGGTGACGTTTCCGACACAGATGTTACAGTCTCCCCTTGTTAGAGAAATTTCGTTCCGAAATTTAAGAACAGTTATCGGGTACAACTTTCTCTATAAACATTTGGGGATTACCTAAATTTCATATGATCTTCGCATTTCCCAAGTAAACTTGAGTTTGTGCTTTGAATTCCGATGAGACTTATCATTCGGAGTACGGCTTCGCCTTAGTTGTTTAACTTAGCGGCCCATACTCTTCGAAGATTCTTAGATAAAGTATAAATTTCCATGCAATTGAAATTTCTTCAACTGATATGACGAGCGATTCGTCAGTACGACATTTCTTCAAGATCGAGACGTGAAATACGTCATGCACACCACTGAATCATCTGGTAATCTCAGTCTATATGCTATAGGACGAATACGTTTGATGATCTCGAACTGTCCTACGTTTCGTGGTGCTTATTTGTCCCTTTATTCCAAAATGGACTACACCTTTCTTTGGGTATACCTCTAACTTGACATGGTTTCCCCCTTGGAATTCCAACGGTTTATGCCATTTATACGTTCAGCTCTTCTGTCTGCTCCTTGCTGTCTGTAGACTTTGTTGAATCTGAGCAATCTTGTCAATGGTCTCTCGACTAAGTTCTGGTTTAGTTGTTCGATTTCCTCCTATCTCTGTCCAACAGTTCGGTGACCGACCTTTCTGGCCTTAATGAGCCTCGAACGGTGTACATTCAACGCTACTATTATGACTGTTGTTGTAGGAGAATTTGGTTAGTGGCAATTAAGAGTCCCAATTTACACCAAAGTTTAACACACATGTTCTCAACATATACTCCAGGACCTGTGTCGTACTTTAGCTTCGACCATCCGTTGGTGGATGGTGAGCTATATTCAGATTTAAGTACATCCCTAGAGGTTTCTGCGATGGTTGTCAGAACCTTAACGGGGATTTGCTGTCTCTATCTAAATTGATAGACAATGATACACTTTGTCATACCACTATCACATTGCTGTATAATGTGTCAGTTATCTATCATGAAATCTCCCGTCTTATCAAGAAATGGGTAGATTTTTGGCAATCAATCATTGTTAACCCATAGAGTATCATGACCACTGGAAGTGCGGGGTAGCTTGGCATCGAAATCCATAGTTGTTTGTTCCCACTTCCAGAGCGGAATTTCAGACTGTCCTAGTAACGCTGTCGGTTTCTGGTGTTCTGCCTTTACCCTTGCACACGTAAGACATCTGCCGATATATTCAGCTATGTCTTTCTTCATTCTCGGGCATCAATAAAATCCCTGTAAGTCTCGTTACATTTTATCGGCGCCCGGATGCACTGATTATCTGGCTCGCGTGCCTTCTCAAGAATAAGTCTTCTTGATTTACCTACCGCCGGAACCCACCCACTATTTTGATAGTAGGTATTTCATCCGGTTTATCCCAAACTGTCTTTCTGTTCTACCATCTGACACGCTCCTTAAAGTTTTTCATAGGTGGCTCTCACAGCTCTAGATCTTGATCGTCAGATCGAGATCCTTGAGTTGCACATGGTATATCCTTTGGTTATTTGATATAATCGTATACCTAATTCGCCAACTGTTTAATCTATTCTCCGCTTTAAAAGGTACTCTATAAGTCGGGAAGGTCTACCATAAAATATAGCAGATCCATTAAGATAAAGGAAATGATTTATCTTTTAAGTAATCCTATACACACCTCCGAAGTGATGCATATTTACCTTAGTCCTACCCAAAAACCATGTAACTTATGAGGCTTCTTTCAACTATCGTTGCAATCGTTTCTATCCTTAGCCTACCTTTCAGATATATTCTTACAGATCGTCACCTATACGAATAACCCGTCAATTTAGCATTCACATAATGATATTCGTGTTGTTTTGTTCTGTAAAGCCTCACATACGTTTATACATAATAAATCCTAACAAATAATCTCATGATGGTTCTGTGTTGCCAGATAATTATATGACTCAAGAACCATCGTTCTGAACTTGTTTTCTCTGAAATGATTCTGAACTTGCGGTATGATAACATAAAATGATAACAATATACGATATGAACAAGCCATGATATGAATTATGTATTGTCTGTACCTGATTACTGTTCACATTACTGTAGAGATCACTGTTCCGGTGATGTTTCCGGCACAGATATTGACGAGTCCATTTTCTTGTTTTTCGATTTCGATGATTCGATTTCGCTCGTACTTGATTCCTAATGTTTATCTTAAAAATATAATGCATGTTTAGTACAAAATCATATAGTAACACATAGGTTTGATTGATCACCAATGTTTGTGAGACTCGTGTGTGTGTTTCGATAATACCTCGAATTATCTTTGATAGTTTGTGTTCGTGTTTTATGAAGTGTTTGTACGCTTGATTAATCCTAATCAACGTGTGATGCACAATTCAATTGCGTTTGTGTTTGTGCTTGCCACACTTGGTTTCCAAAACCAATGTGCAATGTACGATTTGATAGTTCCTCGAACTATCGTTTCGTAGTTGTTTGTGTTCAACTCATCTAATTAAACATAATTAAATGAAATGCAAGAAGTATGAATGTGAAATGAAAGAATGTAAGAGTCGCAATTTACCTGAAATTGCCAGGTGTCACATCATCCCCTTGTTGAAAGAAATTTCGTCCCGAAATTTGGTTGTTGTTGGTAGTGTTTGAGTAGCAAGAATGTTTGAGAAACAAAAATTTTCTGTTTGTCACATCATCCCCTTGTGGAAAGGAAATTTCATCCAGAAATTTATTCGTTGTTGTCGGCGTTCGACGTTGTCTGTTTGAAGAGATGGGAATATTTGCGCATCATCTGATTTTCACGTTCCCACGTGAATTCAGGTCTTCGTTTTGAGTTCCATCGGACTTTAACAATTGGAATCTTACTCTGTTTGAGTTGTTTGACCTCTCGGTCCATGATCTCTACCGGTTCTTCCACGAACCTTAGTTGTTCATCCACCTGGATCTCATCCAGTGGAACTACGAGTGTTTCGTCAGATAGACACTTTTTTAAGTTTGAGATGTGAAACACGTTGTGAACTCCTTCGAGTTCGGCTGGTAAGTTGAGTTCCTATGCCAATGGACCAATCCTCTTCAGGATCTCGAAAGGTCCAATATACCGAGGGTTCAGTTTGCCTCGTTTGCCAAAACGAATGACGCCTTTCCATGGCGAAACTTTCAGAAGGACTTTGTCTCCTACCTGAAATTCCAAGGGCTTTCGGCGTTTGTCGGCAGAGCTCTTTTGACAATCGCGAGCTGCTGCCATGCGGTTTCTGATTTGCACATTTTTCTCTTTAGTTTCGTGTACAAGTTCCGGGCCAGTGAGCTGACTGTTACCCACTTCCGTCCAGCAGATGGGTGATCGGCATTTCCTTCCATAGAGTGCCTCAAAAGGCGATGCCTTGATGTTGGTGTGATAACTGTTGTTGTAGGAGAACCCCACTAATGGTAAGTGAGTTTCCCAGCTGTTGCCGAAGTCTACTACGCATGCTCGTATCATGTCTTCGAGAGTTTGTATCGTGCGTTCACTCTGGCCATCCGTTTGTGGGTGGTATGCTGTACTCATATCCAACCGCGTACCAAGCGATTTTTGCAATGATTTCCAGAAGTTAGAAGTGAATCTAGCGTCCCGATCCGAAATTATGGAGATTGGCACTCCATGACGCGAGACTACTTCCTTAACGTAGATTCGAGCTAGTTTTTCCATCTTTTTGTTTTCCTTGATTGCAAGGAAATGTGCCGACTTGGTCAGTCGATCCACAATTTCCCAGATAGTGTCACATCCACTAGGAATACAGGGTAATTTGGTAATGAAATCCATGGATATTTGTTCCCACTTCCACATTGGGATCTCAGGTTGTGTGAGTAATCCAGAGGGTTTCTGGTACTCGACTTTGACTTTGGCACAGGTCAAGCATTTACGTACGTAAGTGGCGATATCTGCTTTCATGTGTGGCCACCAATAAAGTATCTTCAAATCATGATACATATAGATATCAGTGATGGTGAGGAGGTTGATTGATAGAAGGTGATTTATGACTGTAAAGTGAAGTTTCTATGTGTGTAATGAAAGTGATGTGATAAGATCAATGATCATTATGATATCAGACAGGGTGAATGGAATACCGAGGCTTCGAGCCTCGTCCATTACAAGTCTCGTAAGTTTCCGTGATGTGGAACCCAGACGCGTTCCATGAAATAATGTAAACCATCGGCTTTTACCTAAAGTTGTTGCTCCAGGTTTTCTGCTTTAAGTGCCTCCACTTGGGCAATACATATCTGGTCAGGGAGTTGGGATGGATGGTGAATTGTAAAGGTCGTACCCTTTTGGGTTTTCGACGTATTTTTCCGACTCAGGGCATCGGCCACTACATTGGCCTTCCCTGGGTGATACTTGACAGTGCACTCATAGTCATTGAGAAGCTCGAGCCAGCGACATTGTCGCATATTCAGTTCCTGTTGCTCGAATATGTGCTAGAGACTCTTATGATCAGTGTATATCGTACACTTTGTGCCGTACAGGTAGTGTCTCCAGATCTTGAGTGCAAATACCACGGCTCCAAGTTCCAACTCATGAGTGGTGTAGTTTTTCTCGTGGACTTTCAATTGTTGAGAGGCATATGCGATCAACTTCTCTCGCTGCATCAGCACACAGCCGAGTCCCTGTATTGAGGCATTGCAATATACTACGAAATCGTCCGTTCCATCAGGAAGAGACAAGATAGGTGCACTACAGAGCTTTTGCTTGAGAAGTTGGAATGCAGCTTCTTCTTTGTCAGTCCAAAGATATTTCTTGTCTTTATGGGTTAAAGCTGTGAGTGGTTGGGCTATCTTTGAAAATCCTTCAATAGATCGTCGATAATAGCCTGCCAAGCCTAGGAATTGTGGCACCTCAGTTGGGGTCTTTGGTGCTCCCAGTTCTTGATCGCCTCTATTTTAGACTTATCCACATGAATTCCTTTTTCATTCACAACATGGCCCAAAAATTGAACTTCTTGAATCCAGAAGTCGCATTTTGAGAGTTAAGCGAACAACTTCTCTTGTCGCAGCAGTTCAAGAGACAATTGAAGATGCTCTTTGTGTTCTTCCTGGGTTTTGGAGTAGATGAGAATATCATAGATGAAAACGATGATAAACTTGTCGAGGTATGGTTTGCACACTCTATTCATGAGATCCATGAATACTACGAGTGCGTTTGTGAGACCAAACGGCATAACCAAAAACTCGTAATGGCCATACCGAGTGCGAAAAGAAGTCTTTGGGATATCTTCCTCTTGAATCCTTAGTTGGTGGTATCCGGATCGCAAATCGATCTTGGAGTAGTAACTTGACCCTTTTAGTTGATCGAACTAGTCATCAATGCGGGGTAAGGGGTAACGGTTCTTGATTGTTACTTTGTTTAAATCCCGATAGTCGATGCACATGCGAAATATGCCATCCTTCTTCTTTACGAATAAGACTGGAGCCCCCCAAGGTGAGAAGCTTGGTCTAATGAAACCCTTGTCCAACACATCCTAGAGTTGATTGGACAGTTCCTGCATTTCGGAAGGTGCAAGTCGATAAGGTGCTCGTGCGATTGGTGCTACTCCTGGTACGAGGTCTATGCGGAACTCCATTTGTCGAGGTGGTGGTAGTCCTGGTATATCCTCAGGGAATACGTCGGGATAGTCGCATATGACTGGGATGTCTTCTATTCTTTTCTCCTCCTCAGTCTTATCGGTGAAAAGCGATAGAATGGCTGTGTATCCCTTTCGTAAGCATTTGTGAGTTTTCATGCACGAGATGATGCTTAGAGGAGTATCGCTCCTCTCGCCTCTGAAGTTTAAGGTTTCTCCACTAGGGAGAGGTATGTGCACAACCTTGTCATGGCAGATGATTTCAGCTTGGTTTTCAGATAACCAATCCATGCCCACTACGACATCAAAACTGCCTAGTGTAACTGGCATGAGATCAATCTTAAATTTATGGCCTACTAGCTCTATTGTGCATTCTTTCTGAATGTGCTTAGTCACAATTAATTTACCATCAGCTAGCTCTACTGTGTATTCAATCTCTTAGGGGGTTGGGGTTATGGCCAGTATCTCACTAAAATCCTTTGATATAAAACTTCTCTCAGCACCAGTATCAAACAATACAGAAGCATAATTTTCGTTTAAGAGATACGTACCAGTTGCAAGGTTGGGATCGTTTCTAGCCTCCTTAGCCCCGATCACGAAGGCTCGTCCCTTCGGACCATTGTTGTTCCCATTTCCGTTTGTTATCAGCAGGTTTGGTTATAGCACCACGGGATGGTAAGAGTCCCTGTGCTACAGCCGAATCAGTGTGCTTGTGGGCCAGTCGCACGGCTTGTTGCATGGTGATGGGGTCAGCAGATAGTATCATGCCCTGAATTTGAGGTGGTAGTCCCTCAATATACTTCTCTATGTGTTTGAAGGCTGGGGTTGCCATTTCCGGGCACAGGTTTGCCAGTTCATACGACCGGGCAGTGTATGCCTCAACCTCGGAACCAATCATCTTGTGGTTACAGAACTCAGTTTCAAGCTTCTGCACTTCACCGCAAGGACAGTATTCGCGGTTCAACATTCTCTTGAAATCATCCCAAGGTAGTGCATTGGCTGCATCGATCCCTAGGTTCTGAACATTGGCTTTCCACCATGTGAGGGCAGCTCCCTCAAATGTTCCAGCAGCGAACTTCACCCTGTCTTTGTTCGTCCAATTGCTCATAGCAAAGGCCGATTCCGCCTTTTCAATCCAACGCAGTAGTCCAATGGCACCCTCTGTGCCGCTGAAGGAGTGGGGTTTGCAATCCTGTAACATTTTGAACGTGCACAGAGGAGGGTTGGGGTTTGCTCCTTGGATAGGCAAGGAATAAAGTTGGATTCAGTACCTGGCAGACGTGTTGAAGTTGAAACGAGTGATTGTGGTGCAAGGTGAATATGAAATAAGATTCATCACCTTGGTTCAGTGGGTTTTGATTACGGGCAGCTTCCCGTGCAGCGAGTACCTCTTCAACTCGTTCGTTGATGAGTGCATTCAGTTCAGCGGGTGTCAAGTGACGATGGGGACGTCATATCTATCATGTGCGTAATAAGTGTGTGTACAAGCATGTATGCAAGTATCATAATACTAAGCACTAAGTGTCGTGTGGAGACTAGTGTTTATAGACTTAGTTCACTAAATGCAAACCTAATTCGCAATAACCGGAGGCCTTGATACCAATCTGTCGCACCTCGGCCCTCCCGTCCTGGACGGGGGCACGACAGCTGGCTGATCTTGCAGGATCGCAGTCTCCGGTCACACTGTGTTGCGAGACCTACATGTCTGGTTGCATACGTACATCCAATAACATGGATAAAACAGTTTTGTAAAATCAGAGTTGTGGAAGTAAAGTTGATAATATCAAACAGATATAACTGAAAAGTTGCGTAAGCGTTACTTAAAAGTTTTCCAAAACAACATATGTTTAATAGTGCGGAAGCGATTTAAATTGTTTAACAATACACAACAAAACAAATGAAAATGTTCTCAAGCCTAAAACACTATGTAGATGCATGAGACTCCGCCTAGCATCCAATCCTTGTGTGCGTGCCTTAGCTACCTGAGAAAACATGCGAGTAAAAGGGTCAACACAATGGTTGGTGAGAGCACAGGTTTATCATAAGCAATAAACATCCAATGTCTAAAGTAAGAGTTTGTGATTTACGTATTATTACAATGCAGTATCGATTGATAGCTAGTCAATACAGTTATATTATATGCGGGGTCGTACCGAAGCTGACACTTGTGCCTCCCGCCATGTCCATCACAAGACAATGGCAAAGTGTTGGTCAATATTGCACCCATTCCGACCTGCAGTCTGGTTGGCCTCCAAGGCGCGATGGGTGGGGCTTGTCAGGCCCAAATAGTACAATTCGAGATTACCACGCTAGGCGCTACGCGCTACTAACGGTCCGTGGAGTATCGCGAGGACTTTTAGTTGTGATGTGGTCCACACATATACATATAGAGATAAAGCATGTCCATATGCAATTAAAATGATTTGTTGTTCATAAAACAGTTTAGCATGCAATGTTTTCTCCCCCAAAGGTAGAAAAGCAAAAAGGGGCCATGAACTCACCTGTTAAGCAGTTCCGGTGTGATTGTGGGTTCGCGTCTGCGAAAGCTAGAACCTGCTAGTAAGCACCTATAACCAGATATGTGTGAGTATGTGTTTTGTGGTGTGTTGTATCCCATACAACTCCAAGTGTCGGTGTGCTCAACCGAGTGCGTGCGTGTTGACTAGTGATACTCGACGAATCGTTGGTTACACGATTGTTGTGTTTATGTGCCTTGATGCACATAAGGCATCAAAATGCATCCTATGACCCTAATCACACAAGTTACCATTTTTAGAAAGTTTCCAATTTAGGAAAGTGTGGTTATGAAATCCCATTTCATAAAGTTAATACCATTAATATGTTTATAAAACTCGTTTAAACCCTTAAAACATGTTGTTTGCGCATAAATCACCATTTATGCCTTTTTGCCCAAATAAAATTTCCTAAAATAGTAAGTACTTGTTTAAAAGCTCTTTTTTACAAATTCAAGTTCCCAATATTCTTAGAAATCATTTTCAAGCATATTCCAATACTCAAAGTTCACCAAAACGCCTTAAGACATCAAATGCCCTCTTTTGATTTTTAAAAGTTTCCATATTTAGCAAGTTTATGCAAAACCATGTTTATGACAAAATCAATCATCCAAATATGTTTCTAAATACTCCAACATACATTTAACAACATCTAGACATGTCTGACATGTCTAGATCATCACAAATCCATGATTTGCAACATAAAAGTTTCCTTTTATGGCAAGTGTACCAAAATCAAACAATAACTAAACCAAACTCAAATCTAACATCACTAAACTATCAAATCAGTAATTCTATCACAACTACCCAACAAATCACCAACAATTTGCGCACAAAACCCTTATGGAGTTGCATGTGGGTTTTACCCATTGCATGTGCGATCTAACCATAGATAAACAAGATAAACTACCTTAGAAGCTTAAATTCGTGGTAGAACAAGTTCTGGAAGCTCGATTAAAGGCTGACGTTAAGATCCTGGCTTGTGGGTGGCTTCCAATACCTCTCCTTGGGCTCGAATACCTTCAAATCTCCCAATGGTGGCTTCAATATGAATTCCAGATGGTTTGAGGGTTGTTTACAGAGATTTTTGGTCGAGATGTGGTGAAGAAAGTCGGGGAAGAATGGAAGAAATCGAACAAAAATGAATGGGGTTGAGTTTTATAAGGATTTTTATCTGCATGGCCTTCGCGTACCGCGGAGGCCGATCAAAAGTTTTTATCGCGTACCGCGATGGGATTCGGGAGTCCCGACTCCAAGTTTGCTTCGCGTACCGCGAAGCCTTTCGCCATGGGGTCTTCGCGTACCGCGCCGAGTCAATTTTCTTGTTTTTTGATTTCGATGATTCGATTTCGCTCGTACTTGATTCCTAATGTTTATCTTAAACATCTAATGCATGTTTAGTACAAAATCATATAGTAACACATAGGTTTGATTGATCACCAACGTTCGTGAGACTCGTGTGTGTGTTTCGATAATTCCTCAAATTATCTTTGATAGTTTGTGTTCGTGTTTTACGAAGTGTTTGTACGTTGATTAATCCTAATCAACGTGTGATGCACAATTCAATTGCGTTTGTGTTTGTGTTTGCCACACTTGGTTTCCAAAACCAATGTGCAATGTACGATTTGATAGTTCCTCGAACTATCGTTTTGTAGTTGTTTGTGTTCAACTCATCTAATTAAACATAATTAAATGAAATGCAAGAAGTATGAATGTGAAATGTAAACAATGTAAGAGTCGCAATTTACCTGAAATTGCCGGGTGTCACAGTTGTCGCGCCAATGAGTCATTTGTATGAATGACTCTCGGTTGAAAAGCTTCACTGATTGTGCGGTATTCGTACGAATGAATGCCCATTCGTACGAATGAGTGTGTATGTTAAAATTTTTAATATTTATTCTTTAAAAGTTAATCTTATCTTTGTTTTAAATTCGTTTATTAGAACATTTGGTGATTTTATTAAAGTAGTTATTAATTTGTGTCAGGGTTGCAAGACTTATTTTTGCATTTGTATGAATCGTCATCCACACAAAGACAACAGTTGTCTAATCTTCTGACATTGTTTTACACGGTAAAGATATCATTTGATGTATCAAGTCTGAAAACATACTCATATGGATCGTCACCCATCTGAATATCTCATTAGATTGATACCCATAATGTTATCCATTCAGGTTTGATTTAATGTTTTCTCTCACAAGACATTTTTATTTTCTTTTGCTTCATGTTTATGTGATTCTTAGGATTCCCATTTCTGTCTTGGGAATTATCCTCGTATTTGATTATGTGTTTGTTATCATCCCTCCCGCACTACGGTATTCTCCATTTATGGAGACATTCATTATATGTTTAATTATTAGTAGATGATTATTTATTGTTTTTATCTCGGGATGTAAATTGTGCCCGTTTTATTGGGTTGTTTATGTTCTTGTTTGTATATAACATAATTACTAGCAGAACATATAATGTAACATACACACCTAGACAAATTGTCGAACATATGTCTTGGTACATTTAATTAAATGTTTTATTAATCTAATGAGTTGTGACATACGATTAGTTGCATTCCCGTGTTTCTGCCACAGGCAGGGTGTGACACCGAGCCACAGCTGTAAGCCACCGCACCATCACCACCACCGACCACCGCACCATCGCCGCTGTCCGCATCACAGTTGCTAACGGTGGAATCTGGCGAGATTCAGGCGAGAAGTCACTCCCGGCGAAATATTCCGGCTTGATGATATATTCCGACCAATATTCCAGCATAAGCCCTATTTTTTTATTTTCGCATTCTGAAGTCCATTTTGCGATCCGATTCGCAACCTCGTGATCCTATTTCGATGAAAATCACCTATTCTTAATCGATGTTGTATTCCGGACTCCGTTTTGCAATCTATTTCGCAATCCGACGACCCGATAACCGACTTAGTTGATGATTAAATTCCGATTATGACCCGGAATTTAGTTTTTCATCGGTTTTTAATATGAGAACCTATTATTGATCAATTTCACGTTTCAACCTCTGATTTGCGATTTGTTTGCAGTTCAGCGACCCGATAATTGATTTAGAAGTTGATTGGGATTTTGTTTGTGAGAGGAATTTAGTTTTCTCATCGGTTTTTAATATAAAAACTTATTTTTGATCAATTTCACGTCCCGGACTCTCTTTTATGATTTGTTTTACAATCTGGCAACCATATTTCAATCAAGAAGTAGCTTAAAACTTCGGTTTCGATACGAAAATCTAATAACAATCAATTTTCAACACAATTTCAATGCAAACCCTATAAATGATCAAAATTAACAATTTAACCAGACAAATCAAATAA
This sequence comes from Mikania micrantha, assembly GCA_009363875.1. NCBI lineage: Eukaryota > Viridiplantae > Streptophyta > Magnoliopsida > Asterales > Asteraceae > Mikania > Mikania micrantha. The sequence goes on from CM018685.1 coordinate 21,815,593, forward strand.
TACTCGTAACGAATCAATTACGGACACACACGTAGTTCGAGATTTGCTCGATAGTCCGTTTTATCAAATCCTTGACAACGAGTGTCCAGGAATATCTCGATTAACCAAATCAGTTTCAAATAACTAAAAAAAAACTTAAGCAATTGCAGAATTGGACCCAAGGAACTAAAACACCACTTTTGAGCGCTGTTTATTGCATCTTCAACAATCCAGATGTGTTTTGTGAAACCCTTTTTATAAGCATCTGTGAAGCTTTACTAAAACCTTTTCAAACGTATGATATGTTTAGGAATATATTATGACCGTTTGAATGTTGATGTCATAGGATAATGGTAGGGTGTCAATGTGAATATCAAAAGTTCTCACATATCAAACGTATCTAGTTAACCCATGTGGGGTCGAATGAGTATACAAAGGTAGTGGGTTGACAACCCTATTTGCTCGGAGGATTGCATCTCCGTCGACGTGAATGCTTGTTATCATTTCCAATATCAAGTTAATGTAGTGACACATTAAGGCGAGACATCTATGTTTACCTTAAAGTGATATCAATATCTTTCGGAAATGAACTAGATGCTGGTCAAATGAGTATTCCAATTACGTCAATGCGTACCATTGACTTTACTTATCATATCATATTATATCGAGTTATTGTTACGAATTCACCAGTTTTATTCTGACTTTTTAAATCTTAAAACTTTTACACGTAATTAGTGACGATCAACGAGGACACACTAACGCACCCACCTTGAATAGAAGCTTTTGAACAGCTTAGTTATACTTTAAGTTTGTTACTGATGACGAAGGATGTGTATGAATATTTTGATGTTATATACAATACTTTTACAAAACTGTTTATCTACTAATATCGGAAAAAAAAATTTACACCTCATCACTGAGATATCATCACCATGCTTCCGTAAATCTTCAGATGATCACAATGACATTTGAAATGGGGGTGTGACATGGTGTTATCAGAGCCACGATTTTAGAGAATTAGGTAACACATAACATATCATTATACATCAATAATCAAATGTTTATACATCATTATGGTGTATCAAATTCATTATACTAATCTGAAATTTGTGTTTCGATACAGCGATATTAGATTCAGGAGAACGCTGCATTTATCAGAGGGTTTCATATGTGATCCTAGATGATACTCTTAGCTCTGGTACAAGCTTAGAGTCACATCCATCCGCAGCAGCTTCACGGGTAGCACCGAGACATCCTTATATGGTAGATGGGGATTAATCTGTCATCTGGAGCGCAAGGAGTCTGTATCCATAGAGAGTGGCTGCCACAGATGAGAGTACAGGGATCTTTTAGACTATACCCATGAGATGGGTGTGTCCTCACAGCAGCTAGAGATGAGAGTACAGCTTCGCCAAATGACGTTAAACTTTCTGGGGCCCCACCTATAGTTGCACAAGTCGTGTGTCTCCATAGAGGAGACACGCACTACATTGCTGGAGACTCGTACATCTTACCAGATGTTGATAGAGCAGAGTCACCTTGGGGCAGGAACCTGAGCTTGGAGGCAAGTTATGGAGTCTAGGATGTAGTGAGTTGTGATGATAGTGGTGAGGAGGTATATTGGGAGGATGAGAAAGAATGTTTTGAGGGTGAGGGTCATGAGTTTGGAGCTACGACTATTAGTGTTGGCGATGCTGATGGTGATTCTTGCCATCATTATAGCTTGTTTGCCGTCTATTTACTACAAATAGTGATGAGGAGTAGCAGTTTTGGGATGTTTTCGTGTAGATAGTACAGAGTAAAATCAAATACGTTGAATAGTATTATCTTATGGTAAATAGTGATGGGGAGTAACAGTTTTGGGACGTTTCAGTGTAGATACCACCTAGTAGAATCGAATAGGTTGAATAGTATTATGTTGGGGAAATTTTGATGTATAGGATAGACCCAGACGAGTACGTTGATTAAATAATGAACATAGCATCAAGATATTTTCATGTACATATCAATTATGATGTATAAAGCGTTATTATTGTAATGAAAAGTTCTTTTTAGTATGTGTTTTGTGTCAAAATGTTTATTTCATATCAAATTTGTATTTCATAACTAGTATATATGTGTCATAACAGAACATATAAAGGCAAAAACTGTGTGTTTATACGATTTTAAACAAAACTATAACGTGTAACAATGGAGTTGAACTATCAAATCTTGCGTGACAATGTATCAATATAGGTGTCACATAGTTGTATTGATGTGTGATACTTGGAATATATATCAGATAACAAAAGATGACAACATATCAGCATTGAGGTGACATTATAGTGTTGCTATGTGATAGTAGCATGTCTATGTGAGATAACATGATATGATAACATAATTATATCGGTGTCACAGTGCCATGTCGCTACAATGTGCTAGACCATATTTGAGCTCTCTGTAATTAATGCACATTCTGAATGATCCATCCTTCTTCTTGACAAAAAGAACTGGAGCTCCCCACAGTGAGAAACTCGGTCGGATGAATCCCTTGTCGAGTAGCTCTTGTAATTGATGGGACAGCTCCTGCATTTCTGATGATGCAAGTCTATAAGGAGACTTAGCTACAGGGTTCGCTCCCGGAATCAAATCAATTCGAAACTGCACCGATCTCTCGGGTGGCAGTCCCGGTAAATCATCCATAAATACGTCCGCATAGTCTTTCACAACTGGTACGTCTTGAATCTTGATTGCTTTCTTGTCTTTTTCTACTACGTGAGCTAGAAACGCTATACATTGTTTTCTAAGGTACTTGCAAGCCTTCATGCACGATATTATCCTGACACTGCGGCTTGCTTGATCTCCATAAATTTCCAAGATCTGATTGTTATCCACTAGAATACGTAGTAGATTTTTGAAACAGATAAACTCAACTCTATTAAGAGATAGCCAATCCATTCCGATGATGATATCGAAACTGCCCAGTTCCATCGGTATCAAATCGATGGAAAAGGTGTGATCGCCAGGTGTTGGCAATTTCTAAGTATTGTGTCAACTGTAATCTGTTTGCCTTTGCTATCTCAATAGTATAAGGGGAGTCTAAAGATTCCTCAACATGATTAAGATGACAAGCAAAATCGGAAGAGATAAAACTCTGATCCTCACCAGTATCAAATAATATAGATGCATATAAGTCAGATAAGAGAAATGTTCCCGTGATCACATTCAGGTCCTGTCGAGCAGCAGCTACTCCAATCTGAAAGGCTCAACCTCGTGCTACTGGAGCCTTTTGTTGATTCTTCTTGGGACAATCCCGAGAAAAGTGTCCAGGCTCGCCACAGTTGTAGCAAGACCTGTGATCAGCAACAACACTAGTGGCTGCATTGTTGTTTCTGTTCGGTGCCCCCGTGCTCCTGCATTGATTTGCCCAGTGACCAAACTTCCCACAGTTAGTGCATTGTCTGCACTGGGTATTTGGCGGATGACGATACTGGCAGGTGTTTCACAATGGTGCTGTGCTAGTGTAGGGCTTCTTGTTCTGTAATAGTGGTGGTTGGTTGATCATTTGTGTTTGGGTGGTTGCAGCAAAGTTCTTAGCCACCTTCTGTTTCTTAGCCGGGCGTCTGTCCGGCTTCCTTGAACTCCCAACCTTGGTTGAGTCAGCTTCTTTCTTCAAAGCCCCGGAGGCAACCATTACATGTGTCAAAGTTTCCGACAGTGTAATAGCCATCTCCATGGTAGTGGGGTGAGCAGAAATCATGTGCCCTTGGATACAAGCAGGTAGTCCACCGACATACTGCTCGATCCTTTTCTCCAGTCTGGGCACCACGTCCGGTGCCAAGGTAGCTAGCTCATGGAATCTTGTGGTGTAGGCCAGATGCCCAGCACCAATCATGACAAGGTTGAGCAGCAAAGTTTCAACCTTCTTCAATTCATTTCTCGGGCAAAAATCTGCCCTCAGCACGGTCTTGAAATCTTCCCTCGGCATAGACAACGCCTCATCTATGCCCCAGGTTTGTACCTGAGCATTCCACCAGGTCAGAGCTCGCTTGTTAAACGAGCCTGCAGCATACCTCACTCTATGCTGATCAGGAAAACCACTGATGTTAAGGGTTGTCTCCATCTTCTCGATCCATTGGATCAATCAGACGGCACCCTCACTGCCACTGAAACTCGGTGGCTTGCATCCTACAAAGTTCTTGTAGGAATAGTCCTGGTGGTGTTTGGTGTTGCCACTGCCTTCCCTAGATGAGTTGGCAATGTTGTTACTGTTGTGGCTGTTGATTCTGTTCATCATGTCGGGGATCACATCCCTCAGTTGACTCGTCAGCACTGTGGCCGGTGCTATAGTAGCAGGATCCAACTCATGAGCAGGTGGTGGCGGAGGAGGAGGTGGAGGAGGAGGCAGATGTGGAGGAGACCCAGGTGGTGTCAGTGTCGATGAATGTGGAGCTGAATCTTGAGGTGGTGGCAGTAAAGCTGGTGGTCTTCTTGGCGGCATTCTGATCATAACTGAAAGAAAATCGGTAAGTGCAGTGATCAGATGCAGAAGACACATGCAAATAGCATCCTATGTTATATGATCTCTACATGAGGGTCACTAGGTTATAGTCAAGGCCAAACCGTTTAAGTAATAAGACCTATATATCTCTATAACCATGGCTCTGATACCAATCTGTCACACCCCGAGCCGGCGGGCTAGATCGACTTTCCCGTCGGGCGGAAAGTTCTCGGGGCGCGATATCGTTTGATAATCACAATGATCAGATTGTTTGCATAGCACATGATATAATAATGAGAAATGCTAACATGACAATGATATATAATTACAAAGTTAAATTACATTGTTTCTTCATAATTTAACCAAGTAAATCTATCCCAAAAGAATCAAAGTGTTTCTATCTTGTAACTGTACAAGATCTACAAAATATGATTCATTGTTTTATCATTCCAAAATATGCACGACACAAAATGTAGCTAGGTCTTCTAAAAGTCCACTAGCTATGTCCCTGAATGTCTGATGACTAAACCTGTTCGTCACCTGAGAAAACGTGCATTTAACAAAGTCAACACTAGGTTGGTGAGTTCATAAGTTTGATAATTGAAAACCTTGAATTGATCACATACACAATCACCATGTCATACATGTTACTTGTAGGTTGTTTGATTCACCCGTTCACACAATGACCTCTCCATAGTTATATTTACAAGTGATATCTCGTCCTATTAGCTATGCTTATATATAGGGCATATGTTGGGTAACCAGCCCCAGCCACCATCCCAGCACATACCTATTAGGACTTAACACCACTTGAAATACAACTATAGATCCCCATTTTCATTTCACCCATCCGTTTGTGTTCATCACCCATTGTATCATATGTAGAATAATATAATACGAGGGGTTTAGTTATCAAACCGAAGTATTGATAAACCCTCAATGTGTTAAGGAAAATAGATTGCTTTAATCCGATCCTTGTTATTATTCTATTGCTTGTGGGGTTAACTGTTAATCACTTTTAATATTAAGAGTGTTAGTTAACCAATTGATATTTGTTCTCACTTGAAGTGCATAGAGCCTAAAAGGAATCCATTGTAATCCTCAGGTAATCAGATTTCAAAGCATCCAATTTACCTCTACCACTTTGTATTACCGTAGGCCTCATCGAAACTGTTACTAGTAATACACTACAAGAAATTTGGGTCTTTACCTACAAATAGTATGTGTGGATAAAAGTCTATTATATGTTGCTAATTGTAATTACCTACACATAAATTAAGTGTCATGATGTGTTGCCTCACAACTGTTGAGATAGATCATTACCCACACATCACTTATGTGTAGGTATAGATCACGATGTACCTACACATATATGTGTAGCTAAAACTATTTAATGTGTTGTTAAAAATAAATGTATGTGTTGGTAAAAATAACATTATGTGTAGATTAAACTAGAATATGTGTAGGTATTGAATTCAATATGTGCAGATAGAAATACAAATGTGTTGGTAAAAATAAATTTATATATAGAGATTAAACACAATATGTGTAGGTAATAACCTTTAACCACTAAATTAACCATTCAATATTGTTTACAACATACATAAACCAAATAATTCATAGAGATCTTGTTTAACACATAAAAGACTACATAAATCATTCATCTCCCTCAACCGAGTCATCTTCGTCATTTGTATTTGGGATTCTTTTGTGAAGCAGGTAATTGTGAGAGTTGTTCTCTTTTCGTCCTGAAACAAACTTTCATGTTACATAAAAATTAGACCTTACATATATTTGAACTAATCCAATCACTTAATAAACTCAATTGCAAAATAAATTGCATTTTCACAGTTGTTAGTTTTTAGATCTAAAAGCTTCTGAAAAATTCTTTGAACCATTTTCAACATTAATTTCAGACAATAAACCATTAACTAGATTAACCCATGCTATTTTTTTGTCATCAAGAGTCAAATAAAGATAAAATAATAAAATCATTTGGATACCGATATTGTGTTAATCAAAAGTAATTCAATAAACTTGCTTACAAGAGGATCAAGAGGATAAAAGTAGGTCGCCAAGTAATTTTCATTATATCTGCAAATTCAAAGTATGCATTTCAAATCAAGTCAAATGTGTAATATAATATATATATATATATGTGAACAAGAATCTACATGCAAATTCAAGCTTGATGCTCTTAATCTTGATTTTTCATCTTCTTCATGCTTACGGGCTAGCTAGCAAACCTTTTGAACCAAATTTTCAAGATTATAATTTATAAGTGTAAGTTCCATCCACCTATAAATCCACGTATGAAGTAAATGAACATATGAAATAGCAAAACTCATTATCACAAACATAATTAAAATCATGAAAGTATACATATCAATGAAATCATATAGAAGTTTCAAAAGAATAAGTATTTATAAAAAATAACATTTTTTTATACTCAGTTCCAAGCAGCTCAGTCTCTTGTGAACGTAGGATCTTTTTTCCCAAGCTTACTTTCAAGATCCTTCAAGAAATTAAGCATCACCTACATAAACAAAATTTTTTCTAAGCTTCTTCTAAAACATAAACAAAAAAAATTTGAATAAAAAAGAGACATATTGCACAAAAAAGTAACAAACTTTTATTTGATTTTCTAGTTTGGTTGACAAACATTATTTATCACGCAAAGGGATCAAAGTGTTTTGAAAGTATTCAAGAAGTTATAAAAATAACTTGAAGTTCCCATGTGTGAGTCCTTTCTCTGTTGCTTTTTATTTCCAAAATATCAAATATATCACGGTTATTATAGTACTAATTATTCTTTTGAACCAAAATTTTTCCCCAAATCAGATTTCATTAACCTAGATTCATGACTATGCACCTTTACTAATTGTACAATCATTAGCTCTACACCTTATGCAAGAACTGCAGGGACATTTACACATTGAACAAACCTGCAAGTAAAACAAAATCGTTATAATTTAGATTCATGATGGACAACACAGTCATGGAAAATAAAAAAAAAGAAAAGAAAATACAATCAATTCAATTAAGGCGTTACCATATTTTTTTTAAGAGCTAGTCGCGCCAAAAGCACTCATGGTTTCCACAATTGCTATTGTTTACACGCATTATTCTTTCATTAAGATCAACATAATACACACATAAACAAAAAATTCAAAAACATTACCTGTTTTTGACTAACCTTATAAGCCCATACTTCAAGAGGTTCTAGTGGCATCTTTGCTTTTTGACTCACATTAAGTTTGCTTTTTGACTCACTAAACTGTAACTTTAAACGAATCAAAGCATTCATACATAGCTACTATTAATCAATTATAGAATTCGCATAAAGGGTATATTTGCAAAAGCAAATAAAAGGGCATGTTTAATTTAGTTTGATAGCACTTGTGACAATATGCAATTTTGACTTTTATGGTTAAACTAACTTCTCAGATTCAAATGTGAAACATATATTAAAGTTTATCAGTGAACTTAAAAATAAAACGATATTAAGTTTGCTTCTTGAGCTGAGCAAATTTTCAAACAAAACAAACCATCCATTTGAAACTACTACAATGATTTAATCAAGAGTCAAGAGTATACATATTTCTTTCCATTAAAAATGACCGGAATACCGAACAAATAAGGAATTATCCAAGAATGTACATATTTCTTCCAATGGAAAGTAACTGGAATATTTGCAACAAATGTTTCCTTAACAGTGTGTGTGATCTTGACAAATGACACAACTTGAATTATAACAGAAAGTTTATTACCTTCCATTAAAGCATGGATGAATATTGTTATTTTAAAATAGCATACATTTTCTTTCCTAAACTGACTGGAAAAATTCATATTTTACAGAAAGCACTTGAAGGTCTATGAAAGAAAGTAAAATCAGACATAATTGATAATCAAAATGAATACACAAACAAATTCATGCATAAAAATAACTAATGGCTACTTAAGTTCATTGATCCAATCATCTTTATCCCCAAATTGTTACCTGTGTTAACTTCACCTTTTGTCATAAATAATAGTTGGATAAATACACGAAGGAGGCATTTTGGGCTTGCGGAGTTACCAAATCTATATGAAGCTATCTGTATTATAATTAAATCATATCCACATAAGAAATGCTATCACCCTAATAGGTTCCCCAAACTAACTTCAAAAATTTGAGAACAAATTTAAAATTATAACATGATTTAGACATGAAAAAATAATTAATACAATTTAATCTAGATAAAATTTGGTAAGAATTACAATGAAAGTCCTAATTTCAATCTGAAGCAATTGTTCTAACATATAAGACAAAGCAAAAAAGGTAGTCTCATTCTGATAAATTTATTATTCCATAAAGATTATAATTGACAAATAAAAAGCACATGAGTTGTATCAATATAACACAAGAAACATAACATTAGACAAGATTCATATATTTACTAAAACATTGGAAATTTGAGGTTGATTCAAAAAATTCTAAACTACCTATTGAAAATTCCGTAACCGATGTAGGAGGGGTTGGTTTAGAGAGGTAGATCCAATGAAATTGCTTGCAGTTACATTATGGTAGGAATACCAAAGTTCTGTCTCTCTATCATCTCTTTGTCTGGTGATGGAATCAAAATTACCGATAAGCCAAAGAAGGAGAACAACTTAGTAAGTGAGATCGATCAAAGCAAATAAGATGCAAGTAAAGAGGTTAGGTTTCGTGAGCGTATTTGGTGCAGAGAGAAAAGGTTAGGGTTTCTAGAGTTTGGTACAGAGAGAGCAAAGACATTGAAAGAGATCGGATCGGATCGGATCGGATCGTAGGATCCTCGTGTAGATTAAGGAGATCGGTATGGGTGGGAAAATGAGGGTGTTATAAGATGAGAATTTAATACTTGCACTAAATGTTACTTTTTTTGAACGGATAATATATGGATTACCGACTATCACTCTATTATTATTTCTGTATTATCAACAGTATCACTCGATTATATCTACTATCAAGTTATCAGTTTTAGAGGAAACTCAATAATTTGAGAAAACCCCTTGTGGGATACGAACCAAGTATCATTTAATTCATGAGTTTTATCTCATCATCAAGATACCATTATGTGTAATGGCTTTGCTAATCAATGTTACTTGTTTATGTTTTGCTACTTATTTTAGTTCGATTATAATTTTTGTTTTAAATATTTATTTTCATGTCATTATACTTTTATATACACGTTTTAATTAAAATATTTTATATATGTAATAAGTATCTAATATTTACACATATTATACATTTTGAAATATGTGTGGGTATTTGTTTTACCATGTCATTTTAGAAAATAAAATAAAACTTTATATACTTCATTTATCTACACATTTGTTTACACATATTATGTGTTGGTAAATCATAACCAATTATCCACACATATCTAAATTTTTTACATGTGTGTAGATAATTTACCTACACATAACATAAATTTGCCACATGTGTAGGTAATTAAACATTTACTTGATGGTAAATTTTGGAGCCAAATTTTCCCATCAATGTTAAGTGTAGCTAAAACGTATTACCAACACATATTAAGTGTTGATTATTATGAAAATATATGATAAAGCATTACCCACACATATACACACATGTGTAGGTAATTTACCTACACATTTACAAGTGTAGGTACATTATGTGTTGGTAAACACTCAAATTTCTTGTAGTGATATGACATGAGAGAAACTAAATTCCTCAGTCTACTAGTCAACAGGAAACGATGGATTAATTACTTATCACTGTAGATTAATATCACCATGTGTCACTTACCAGATCCTGACTGTTCGTCGCCCTGTCACCGGTCTTACGTTACCGGCCAATGATGATTACGATCAACATACTAGCCCTACAAGCTAGAGGTTTGTCAAACCTATGATACCACTATGCTATCGTCGGTTTAGTCACGTCAAATTAACTGGTCAGCGATTTGTGAATGGACTTACAATGATCAAACTTGAATACATGGCACATGATTGAAATGATATAATACAGACAGTTCAATAGTAATCAAATGTATTGTGTTCACCATTGTTGTTTGTTCTCAATGTTGTGTGTTCTCGTTGTTGTTAACAAAGTTGTATAAGATCTTGTCTTATTATACAATGTTAATTGTTGTGTAAATGATGTTGTTATCATGAAGGTACATTATCATGATTATAATTCTTGTTGTTCCATATAGTCACCCTATTTCCACTACAGTGTTGTAAGAACTAGTCTTACTACACTTAGTCGAATCAGGTGGTGGATGATACCTGTTTCGTGTTATCTTGTAATTTGCATCGAGTCGTAAGCTAAGTGTTATATGAACTTGTCTTATTACACTTAACTAACTCCGGTGGTGAATGATATTATGAGGATATATTATCCTCATATCATTCTTGTTCGTTGTTGTTGTTGTCATCATGCTCACCTGTGATAATCTCATTGTTTGCTCTTGTAAGAATAATTAAGTGTTATAAGATAGAATCTTACAACTATGATATTCTATTGTGTTGATGATTTATGAAGTTATATTATCATATTCATCTTAGTTATCTCTGTCATATTATGATATACAAGCATGCATACAATGATAAACTATAATAAGTTAAACAATATTATCTAAATCAAAGTATAAGCAATATGTTAAACTAAAAATTTTAAATAAATAAATGATTTAGCATGTTTCTCAGCCCCGAGAGTTAAAATCAGTTAAGATTAGAAAAGGGGCGTATGAACTCACCTTGTTGTTGATGTGGTTGACTAAGTATAAACAAGAATGCACGCGCTCGTTGTTGTACTTGTTGTAATATTCTCGATCATGTATTGATTGCATGTTGTTTGTAAATTGTAAGTATAACTTGTGATTTGTGTGCGTGTATGTGTTAGCCCTAGAGTTGGCTAACACTTGTGAGTCTCGGTCTTCATTCGGCCATGATTCATTCTTCAAGTTTCAAAACCTTATCATGATGTGTTCATTAGTTGTAATTGTAGGATTTTGCAAACCAACTTAAGTGTTATCTTAGGTTTATAGTTTAGTTAATAAATAACCATGTAATTGTCATTGTAAACTTAATGTTTTAAGTTTTGTGAATGCATTATATCCACCATTCTACCACCTTTATAGTATTCTCATGTTTTTCCCACGCACATTATCTTTTGTAACCTTAGTTTCATGTGTTTGTCACAGTTTTAAACATTTAAGTCTTGTGGGCCGAATGAAGTTGTACATGGGCCAAATGGAATTTGGGCTACTTAAGCCACCATGGACCGAACCAATCACTTATGGGCCATATCAGTGGGCCGAATGCATGTTGTTGGGCATAACTATGTGTGGGCCGAATATTGGTCTAGTCCAAATAAGGAGTGGGACGATGTAAATGGTTTTGGGCCGAATGGAACTGGTGCAGGCCGTAGGGAGCATGGCCCATTTCTGGCTTAACCGAGAGAAGTTCCGGTCGAATGAAACATAGTCCAGGTCCAGCGAACCCTAGGGTTCGGCTACCCATGGTTCGGTTGCAGCATCTAGCTTTATCCCTGGCCTAGGTTCGGTAAATGTCACAGTTCCGGCGAACCTGGTTCGCCATTAGAGCTGCAGTCCCTAGGTTCGTGGCTTGCATGGTTCGGCCAAGGACAGGAGGTTCGTAGGGATGGGAGGTTCGCTGCTCCCCTTGGGTTCGTGGTAACAGCTTCGTGGCAGCAGGGTTCGTGGCTCCAGGTATGGAACTCCTAGGTTTGCCACCTAGGGTTTGCAGGTGATGAGGTTCGGCCGTCTCTAGAGGGTTCGATCAGTCGCAGGTTCGGCCGAGGCAACCCTTTCACGAACCCTGATGCATCATCATCATCTAGCTTCTGAGTTGTTTCAGGTTGTTTCGACCCTCCTACTGGTTTGTTCTAACCTGCGTCGTGTTCGAATGAAGGCCTAGGGTAGGGTAGATCATGGTTTTAAACCGGTTAAAAGTGTGGTCGACCAAGGGTTTAGAAAACCCTAGTTTTCGTGATGATCAAGCTTCTATACCTTAATTTTGGCTGGATAACTTCTCAGATCTGTTGTACTTTCTCGTAGAGAAGGTCGAGAGCTTCGTTTAGACTCCAAGAACACTCGATTTCGTCCACAAACGAGCAAGATATGAAGATTTGAAGGTTGAATTTCTAGATAGAGAGAGAGGAAAACGGGTTTGTGAGTTTAGAGAGAGAGGGAGAGTGAATTAAATGAAGGAAATGCCTCATTTAGAGTATATATACCCCCTGCGTGTTCGGGTTCGTTTTCGTTGCTCTGTTCTCATTTTCGTCGCGTATCCGGAACGTAATGCGCGTATTTTTCGTAATGAAATGAAAAGAATTCATTTAAACATTTAAAAGGTGGTTATTCCTAGTAAATCTACTATGTTTGTTTTTATTAAACTATTTTATCGAAAGCGATTATTTTAAACGTTTCGTCAGATCGCGTCACCTTCGTGCGTATTCGTTCGAATCGTCACCCGAACGAAAAACGATGATGGTTTTGCTTTCTGACTTTTGTTTTCTACTTTTCAATCATTATTTCAGAACTTTAAACTCACAGATATATTTGTGTGAATCGTCACTCACGCAAACACACTGTCAATTCATTATCCTGAAATAACACTACATTTATGTTTTGAATTGTGTTTACTCACTGACGGACTCAACTATACTTCATGTTTTCACATTGTTTTCATACTAATTTATCGGCCATTTGATTCCTGTTATCTATGGATATCAGATCGCAACCGAAATGTTCTTGTTGTTTACATGGACACTGTTGTTTCTCTATATTCGTCGTATTAATTGTACTTAGGTTTTCACCTAAATACATGCAACTATTGTTTTCCGTGAGTTGTTGTACTTACAGTATTAAAGTTTTCACTTAAATACGTACAATTGTTTCTTGTCTTCTGATCTATGTTATCGTACTTATTGTTCATACATTGTATTTACACATAGTAAATAGTGAAAGTACACATACCGTACGGACTTGCCGGACGATCAGGTACTGGATGTCACAGGAAGCCCTGACCATTTCGTGAAAAACTGCCCCAACAATAACACCAATCTAGGAAGCAAAGCTAGAGGGAGAGCATTGCATACTGGAGCAACCGAAGGCCGACATGATGCAAACATCGTCACCGGCACGTTCCTCAATAATCTATGAGCTTCAATTTTGTTTGATACTGAGGCATATAAAGGTTTTGTTTCTCCTGAATTTGCATCGTTACTTTCATTGTCTACCATAAACTTAGAAAATCTCTATGCCATTGAACTTGCCAATGACTAATTGATCAAAGCCAACGATGCTATTCAAGGATGTTCCTTGAATATTGATCACCTTTTCAATATCAATCTCCTTCCTATTGTACTTGGAATATTTGATGTTGTTGTTGGTATGGACTGGCTTTCTGAAAAGCAAGCAAAAGTAGTATGTCAAATTAAGATGATCCATATTTCGTTATCTAACGGTAACACACTCATGGTTCAAGGTGAACGAGCTTGTTGGAAACTTGGCATCATATCATACATGCAAGCTCAAAAATTCTTAAGGAAAACATTATTCCACAAAAGCGTATCAAAGATATTCATGTAGTCAAATACTATCTTGAAGTCTTTCCTGATGACATATCTAGATTACCCCCAATGAGACAAATTGGGTTTCATATTTACTTGTTTCCAAATGCAGCACCTACTTCTAAAGCCTCATATCATCTAGCTCCATCAAAAATGCAAGAATTATCGGGTCAATTACAGGAATTACGGGATAAAGGTTTTATTAGACCTAATTTTTCACCCTAGAGAGCACCAATTCTTTTTGTTAAAAAGCAAGATGGCACATTCAAGGTGTGCATTGATTAAAGATAAGTCATTAAATTAGCAATTAAGAAACGTTATCCACCACCTCATTTCGACAACCTATTCGATCAATTGCAAGGTGCCACCTATTTTTCTAAGCTCGATCTAAGGTCTGTATATCATCAGTTAGGAATTCATGACAATGACGTTCCTAAAACGGCTTTTAGAATCCGATACGAGAGTTATGATTCTTAGTAATGCCATTGGGTTAACAAATACACCTTGAACACATGCTTGGAAGCTGTATGATTGATTTTTGTGGTAGTTGGGATCCTCATCTTCCATTAGTTAAATTCTCATACAATAATAGTTACCATACCAGCATCCAATGATCTCCGTTTGAAACACTTTATGGGCGCAAATGTTGCTCTCCCATCTGTTGGTATGAGATAGGCGAAAGTCAAATCATTGGCCCAAAGTGTATACAAGAAACTACTACCAAGATCACCCTCATTCGTGAATGAATCAAAGGAACATGAGACTATCAAAAGAGATGCCGGCAACAAACGAAGACCTCTTGAATTTCATGTTGGTGCTAAATTTATGAAAAAAGTCTCTCCCTAGAAAGGTAACTCCAGATTCATGAAATGAAGAAAACTCTCACCAAGATTTGTTGGGCCCTTCATTATTCTTGAAAGAAATGGAACATTAGCATTCAGATTAAAGTTACCCTTGAAACTTAATAACATCCATGATGTGTTTCATGCATCAAATATGAAGAAGTGCTTATATGATGAATCGTTAATTTTACCTCTCGAAGAAATCAAGATTGATGATAAACTTCAGTTTACTGAAGAACCTATGTAAGTTATGGATAGAGAAGTCAAAGTGCTTAAGCGAAGCCGAACCCAATTATCAAGGTTAGATGGAGCTCCTAGCATGGACCTAAATATACATTAGAAAATGAGGATCGTATAAAGGACGAAATTTTTGTAACAGGAAGAGACTGTGACATTCATATTCCTTATCATGAGTCAATTTCCTAAATTCAAAAAAAAAATATTATTCAAATTAATTTAATTATAATTGAATATGTATATACATGTGAATGTATGCGTATGTGTAAGGAAATTACAATAAGGAACAACTTTCAAAAGACGTTTCACATAATTGCCAAGTTACGTAAAAGTTCAATAATAAATACCAAAACAAAATTCAGAGGTCAAAACAATGTGAATATCACATAGACATCAAAATACAGAAATGTATGTCAATAAGAGAGTGCAAGTGAGAAATCCATAGTTTTCTATAAATCAAATCGCGAAAATTGCGAAAAGGCAAATCAGCATGCGTAATTGACAAATTCTAAACAACACGAACTCCCTAATCACATTAGATACATAATTTTATGTAAATGGGAGCAACATGATAGAGGTTCAATTATAGTGACAATTTCCTGAACGAAGAACGTAAAATCAGAGCAAACGATCGCGAAATTCGCAAATTAATTAAAAACTTAAAACCCTTTTACATTAGGGCGTTTTAATCAGGTTTTTAAGATATTTTGACTAAAAAAATCTGAATAACTCTCAAAGATAGCTAAAATTATATAAAATTCATAATTTGACTTTTCAAGCCAAACCTTTCAAGCCCTTAACATATCAAATTCAATCAGAGCATTCATGAACACTTCTGGTGCTTCAAAAACCATAAAAACATCAAATCTAACTAATCCCTGAGAATAATCGCATCCAAGATCCAGCAAACAAGAAATTAACTTCCAAAAGTGTGATTTTGGTGGGTTTTCAAGCTTTTCTTCTGCCATCTTCTAGACTAAATTCTTGATTAAAATTGCTTTATATGGATTAAACAAACTTATTTGATCTTTGGTTAACGGCTAGAAACCACCAGTTCATGAAAATCCACAAAAATTGGTTTCTAGCAAATTGGTTGTTATGGCTCGGCCATGGCTAGCCAATCCAGTGAACAGTCTTGCCAAGCGAACAAACGGTCCGAACCACTAACCAGGCCACCGAGCCACAGAATTTCCGTACCAAGCACAACACCGCCACCGCCGACCACCACACCATTACCACCGGCCGGAATCCGACCAACTTCAGCGAGATTCCGGGTATGGATTAAAACAAGCTCATAGGAAGTTGTATGAAAACTTAACAAGTGTGTTAGTTGATAATGGTTTGTGTGATCATTCCTTATTTATTAAATATGTTAATTTTGTGTTTATTTTATTATTATTAAAAGATTAGTTATGAATGGTTTAATTTGCTATGCTGCATAAGTAAAATTAAAGGGTCTTGGTAGAAATATAAGGAAGCCAAGGTGTTGAAGTGCAAAATGCTTGTATATATATGGAGAATAAAAAGTGACCGATGAGATCCCTTTCATTTTCATCATATGGAGTCTTCGAGTCTTCCGGGTACACACACCTTTTAGGGTTGTCTCTTTCAAGTATTTATTTGTTGGTCTGATTCATGATCTTCATGAATCTTGCTAATATAGTTTCAGTATTATAGTTTCCCTTTCTGATTCTACATCCTTGTATTTGTATTTTGTTATTGTTTGTATCATATCTTTAGATCTGATTATATGTATT
Organism: Mikania micrantha; assembly: GCA_009363875.1. NCBI lineage: Eukaryota > Viridiplantae > Streptophyta > Magnoliopsida > Asterales > Asteraceae > Mikania > Mikania micrantha. The sequence goes on from CM018685.1 coordinate 21,832,474, forward strand.
TCACTTTTTGTTGTATTCTTCTTATTTTGGTAAAGAAGATCACATATTCATGTGAATGTGTAACTTGTTCTTGGTATCGTGTTTTTGACAGCATTAAAACACAATTTGACATACACATTAAATCTTCTCAATGCGACAAAGGTTGGAAAGTCAGCAACCATCAATCCAAATTGCTTCCAACAAAGGCATTTAGTTCCGATTCTCATGTCCCTGCACATTCCAACAAAATAGAAAAGTCAAATGCATAATCTGTAGATAAAAAGAAATTATAATTTCACTATTCACTCATGGTTCCCTACCACCTACGTATTGGGTCCAAGCTATCCACTAAGGGTGTTTGCGATTCATTTTTTTACATTTTTTAGGTGGAACCGTGAACCAAACCATTAACAACGAATTCTGAATAACGATAACAAAAGCCAAATCATAAAATAAAAAGCTAACCAACCAATTCTAGTTTGATTTTACAGTTTTGGCTTTTGAGCATGTTATAAATAAAAATAGAATCAAAGCAAACCATTTATAGTTTGACATGGATTAGTTACACCACGTCCAAACATATTTTTTTTAAATGACTCATAAATCATGTACTCAATCTATATATACACACAAACATATACACACACATATAGTAGATCCATATTTAAACTACAAAACCCCCCACCCCGACTTTATACCTTAGCACCTAATCTTAAGATGTTTTGATGTACTTGTTATCCCAATAAATATGTTAGTCTTATAAATAAACTTGCTCCATGTGCTTTACATTGTGATATCTCACCCAATTACGACTCCTTAATCCATACAATACTTTTCTTATTATCAAGTTCCTGTAACCAACCAGCATTATTCCACCAAACCAGCCATCCCCTACGAAAGCAAAAAGCAGTAGCTTCCTCTCACTCAATTGTCACAAACTATATATCCCCCACTAGCTAACCCACTACCAAAGCCAATACATCCATGACCGCTCCGTCACATGCCAAAAAGATAAAACTAGATTGCAGTACCCTTCAATCTTCACACCATTTCCACCACAACGTTTCTCCATTTCCCAAATACCACCTTGTTGAGTTGACTGATCCAAACTAACACAATGCCATAATTAATAAATATAGGGCAATAATAGAAAAATAATGAATAGGAGTTGGTCCTAGCATTATTTAGTGTATGTGGCTCTATTATCACAAGTTTCATATGAGTCATATCAATGGTTCCTTACAATGTTATATGGACTGTCTCGTGGTAAAGAAAAATCTTAACGAGTTCGTATTATGTATAGTCATGTGGCAAAATCTACTACGATAATGATAGTTCTTAACCTTGACATGTCTTGTAACGGCCTATCCATCAACTTGTGTCAAAAATGTCTATTTTCATGGTGACTTGAACGGGATGAGTGCCTTCATGGAAATATACAAGTTGGATAGTTTAAGTATTGTTGGTGCCACAAAACAAATGAGGGTGTCCGAATTCAGTCATAGAAGACTATGGAGGAGGCCGTGGAGAGACCTTACGCTTTTGTCTGGGGAAAAGAAGCTGCTCAGGTTCTTGACGCGGCCATGAGGCCCAAGTCGCAACCATGAAAGTATTCACCTCCATGATCCCCAGCTCCTCGAGGTTCCAACCATCTGATAGGAGGTCGAATACGCGCTCCTATGAATCACAGAGGCCATATAGCCGAGCACCATATTTGCCAAAAATTCACAATGATGAAAAAGATAAAATGCACCTCACTACTATTACAAAATTTGCTAAGGAAATCTTAGCCACGAGGAGGCCCAGTTTAGCTTCTGACCTCCTAAACCACTTTTCAAAGAAGCAAGTGAGAGAAACACAGACAAGTTTTTCTATTTTCAAGGTGAGACCAGTCACCACACAAACATGTCATTCACAAGTTAGATACCTTCTTCGCATTGATTGTAGTCTTTGTGTTAAAAAGGTAAAATTAGATACGTTTTGCATAATTGTAGATTAACTAACAAAATAAAGGTCTTGCAAACCTTGGTTTACAAGTTATGTTATGACACTTGTTTAAGGACATTCTAAAGGATATTGTGAAGGATATTAGAAAAAAACATTGATTTCTTTTACATTGTGAACGACAAAATACATATATTACTTGTGGTGAATCCTTTAGATCTAGTATGCCTTCTAGAAAACTTGTAAGAACATACACTTGGATTCATTTCTACATGAACTTAGTATTGCATCTATCTATCTGTCTATCTGTTTATCTGTCTATATATATATATATATAGGAGGGTTTATAAGAAAACTCTTAAATTTAAAAAAAAAACCAAGAAAACTAATTTAAACCAATCACAAAATTTTAGGTTTTTTCTTTTTATTTATTGAAAAGGGCATTAAACTAATTTTGGTAAGTCTTTTGCCCTTTATATCTCCAATTAACACACGCTCCTACAATTCAAAATTGAAAAACCTAATTAGGACATATTCAAAGTACATAAGCTATAGAGGAATATGATTAACCAGGCAGCCATGTTTGAAAATTTTTTTCCTATTCCGTAGAAAGTAGGAATCCGTGATTAGTCGGCATTCATCCTGTTATTCCATCAGATTAATCATTCTCCGAATAGTGTGGAAGAAAGAAAAAGCGGAACCGGTGGATTCCTGTTTGTGTGACATCCGTAGCATAATTCAGCTATTCCTGAATTTCGTAATGTGATATTTAATAATGTAACAAAGTTTGAAAATGTGAAACAATGAAAACGCTTATATAGTTAAAAAATTTTATAAAATTTCATTTCTAGCTCAAAGTTCAAAAATTCCATTTCCGTTGCAAAGTTTATAAGATCCAATGTTTAATTATAAATTCTATTAGTTTTTGTTTTAGTTCTTCCACTAATTTTATAAATAAAGTGCACGAATATTAAATTATTTAAATTTAAAACCTAATATAATTAAAGAAAACATAATGATTAAAACAATGTACTATAACCACTGGATAAACAATTTTGTCTCCTCTAACCCAAGATTTTTGCCTCCTCTAATCCAACATTTTTGTCTCCACTACTCTAACACTTTTGTCTCCTCCACTCCCAACATTTTTGTCTCCTCCAACATTTTTGTCTGCTCCACTCCAATACGTACACACACACACACCCATCATTTGGCCATGAAGAAGACCACTCCTTTCCGTGGCCTATGAATACAAGTCCAAACTCCACCATTTTGCCTTGCTACAATTCAAGAAAATCTTGAATTTTCTCTACTTTCTCTCAAGTGTTATTCATTGCAAGAATCAAAGCAAGAACACCTTCTTAAATAAAAATTAAAATCACACTTAAACAACTTAAATTTCTTTTATGTTTCTCAACTTCTTCTACCACTTCTAGTTGACTTCTTCATCTTCCAAACCATAGTTGATAACACAAAGGTTTGTGTGTGTGAGAGATTTCTATTCAAGCTAATGTATGATAGAAATCTATGAAAAAACCTATACACAAACATTCCTTCAACACATGGATTCTTTAACAAATATTGATAACACAAAGGTGTGTGTTGGTGAGATTTCAATTTAAAACTAATGCATATATGATAAAAATCCATTAACAAACCCATCCACAAACAAACCTTCAAAATTTGTCTAATCTATAAATAATGTTGATAACACAAAGGGTTGGGTGTTTGTAGATTTCTATTTTTACATAATGGAAATCCATGATCAAACCCATATACAACCATACCTTCATCAGAAGGAGTCATCGAGTCTTCCGGGTACACATACCTTTTAGGGTTTTCTTTTTCAAGTATTTATTTGTTGATCTGATTCATGATCTTCATGAATCTTGCTAATATAGTTTCAGTATTATAGTTTTCCCTTTCTGATTCTACATCTTTGTATTTGTATTTCGTTATTGTTTTTATCATATCTTTAGATCTGATTGTATGTATTTCACTTTTTGCTGTATTCTTCTTATTTTGGTAAAGAAGATCACATATTCATGTGAATGTATAACTTGTTCTTGGTATCGTATTTTTGACAGCATTAAAACACAATTTGACGTACACATTAAATCTTTTCAATGCGACAAAGGTTGGAAAGTCAATAACCATCAATCCAAATTGCCTCCAACAAAGGAATTTAGTTCCGATTCTCATGTCCCTACACATTCCAACAAAATAGAAAAGTCAAATGCATAATCCATAGATAAAAAGAAATTATAATTTCACTATTCACTCATGGTTCCCTACCACCTACGTATTGGGTCCAAGCTATCCACTACGGGTGTTTGCGATTCACTTTTACATTTTTTAGGTGGAACCGTGAACCAAACCATTAACAACGAATTCTGAATAACGATAACAAAAGCCAAATCATAAAATAAAAATCTAACCAACCAATTCCAGTTTGATTTTACAGTTTTGGCTTTTGAGCATGTTATAAATAAAAATAGAATCAAACCAAACCATTTATAGTTTGAGATGGATTAGTTACACCACATCCAAACATATTTTTTTTATATCACACATAAATCATGAACTCAATCTATATATACACACAAACATATACACACACATATAGTAGATCCATAGTTATATATACACACATACGGTCCAGTCTATTTTTTACAACCGATTTTTGATGAGAACTGTAAACGAAACCATTCCTTATGGTTTCGAATTTTTAAACCGGCAGACCAAATGTCACGAATAAACCACCCATTAAACCTAACGGATGACCGGTTTAAATGATTTTGCTTTTAGGAACGGGGTGGTGAACACCCTTACTATCCACACCTCCTGTTTATTCATAACATACAACCTAATTGTCTCTTAAACTACAAAAACCCCACCCCGACTTTATACCTTAGCACCTAATTTTAAGATGTTTGGATGTACTTGTTATCCCAATAAATCTGTTAGTCTTATAAATAAACTTGTTCCATGTGCTTTACATTGTGATATCTCACCCAATTACAACTCCTTAATCCATACAATCATTTTCTTATTATCAAGTTCCTATAACCAACCAGCATTATTCCACCAAACCAGCCATCCCCTACCAAAGCAAAAAGCAGTAGCTTCCCCTCGCTCAACTGTCACCAACTATATATCCCCCACTAGCTAACCCACTACCAAAGGCAATACATCGATGACCACTCCGTCACATGCCAAAAAGAAAAAACTAGCTTGCAGTACCCTTCAATCTTCACACCATTTCCACCACAACGTTTCTCCTTCCCAAATACCACCTTGTTGAGTTGACTGATCCAAACTAACACAACGCCATAATTAATAAATACAGGGCATTAATAGAAAAATGATGAATGGGAGTTGGTCCTACCATTATTCAGTGTATGTGGCTCTATTATCACAAGTTTCATATGAGTCATATCAATGGTTCCTTACAATGTTATATGGACTGTCTCGTGGTAAAGAAAAATCTTAACGAGTTCGTATTATCTATAGTCATGTGGCAAAATCTACTACGATCATGATAGTTCTTAACCTTGACATGTCTTGTAACGGCCTATCCATCAAGTTGTGTCAAAAATGTCTATTTTCATGGTGACTTTAAAGGGATGCGTGCCTTCATGGAAATATACAAGTTGGATAGTTTAAGTATTGTTGGTGCCACAAAACAAATGAGGGCGTCCGAATTCATTCATAGAAGACTATGGAGGAGGCCATGGAGAGACCTTACGCTTTTGTCTTTGGAAAAGAAGCTGCTCAGGTTCTTGACGCGGCCATGAGGCCCAAGTCGCAACCATGAAAGTATTCACCTCCACGATCCCCAGCTCCTCGAGGTTCCAACCATCTGATAGGAGGTCGAATACTCGCTCCTATGAATCACAGAGGCCATATAGCCGAGCACCATATTCTCCAAAAATTCACAATGATGAAAAAGATAAAATGCACCTCACTACTATAACAAAATTTGCTAAGGAAATCATAGCCACGAGGAGGCCCAGTTTAGCTTCTGACCTCCTAAACCACTTTTCAAAGAAGCAAGTGAGAGAAACACAGACAAGTTTTTCTATTTTCAAGGTGAGACCAGTCACCACACAAACATGTCATTCACAAGTTAGATACCTTCTTCGCATTGATTGTGGTCTTTGTGTTAAAAAGGTAAAATTAGATACGTTTTGCATAATTGTAGATTAACTAACAAAATAAAGGTCTTGCAAACCTTGGTTTACGAGTTATGTTATGACACTTGTTTAAGGACATTCTAAAGGATATTGTGAAGGATATTAGAAAAAAACATTGATATCTTTTACATTGTGAACGACCAAATACATATATGACTTGTGGTGAATCCTTTAGATCTAGTATGCCTTCTAGAAAACTTGTAAGAACATACACTTGGATTCATTTCTTCATGAACTTAGTATTGCATCTATCTATCTGTCTATCTGTTTATCTGTCTATATATATATATATATATATATATATATATATATATATATATAGGAGGGTTTATAAGAAAACTCTTAAATTTAAAAAAAAACCAAGAAAACTAATTTAAACCAATCACAAAATTTTAGGTTTTTTCTTTTTATTTATTGAAAAGGGCATTAAACTAATTTTGGTAAGTCTTTTGCCCTTTATATCTCCAATTAACACACGCTCCTACAATTCAAAATTGAAAAACCTAATTAGGTCATATTCAAAGTACATAAGCTATAGAGGAATATGATTAACCAGGCAGCCATGTTTGCAAATTGTTTTCCTATTCCGTAGAAAGTAGGAATCCCTGATTAGTCGGCATTCATCCTGTTATTCCATCAGATTAATCGTTCTCCGAATAGTGTCGAAGATAGAGAACGCGGAACCTTTGGATTCCTGTTTGTGTGACATCCGTAGCATAATTCAGCTATTCCTGAATTTCGTAATGTGATATTTAATAATGTAGCAAAGTTTGAAAATGTGAAACAATGAAAACGCTTATATAGTTCAAAGATTTTATAAAATTTCATTTCTAGCTCAAAGTTCAAAAATTCCATTTCCGTTACAATGTTTATAAGATCCAATGTTTAATTATAAATTCTATTAGTTTTTGTTTTAGTTCTTCCACTAATTTTGTAAATAAAGTGCACGAATATTAAATTATTTAAATTTAAAACCTAATATAATTAAAGAAAACATAATGATTAAAACAATGTACTATAACCACTGGATAAACAATTTTGTCTCCTCTAACCCAAGATTTTTGCCTCCTCTAATCCAACATTTTTGTCTCCACTACTCTAACACTTTTGTCTCCTCCACTCCCAAGATTTTTGTCTCCTCCAACATTTTTGTCTGCTCCACTCCAATACGCACACACACACACACTCATCATTTGGCCATGAAGAAGACCACTCCTTTCCGTGGCCTATGAATACAAGTCCAAACTCCACCATTTTGCCTTGCTCCAATTCAAGAAAATCTTGAATTTTCTCTACTTACTCTCAAGTGTTATTCATTGCAAGAATCAAAGCAAGAACACCTTCTTAAATAAAAATTAAAATCACACTTAAACAACTTAAATTTCTTTTATGTTTCTCAACTTCTTCTACCACTTCAAGTTGACTTCTTCATCTTCCAAACCATAGTTGATAACACAAAGGTTTGTGTGTGTGTGAGATTTCTATTCAAGCTAATGTATGATAGAAATCTATGAAAAAACCTATACACAAACATTCCTTCAACACATGGATTCTTTAACAAATATTGATAACACAAAGGTGTGTGTTGGTGAGATTTCAATTTAAAACTAATGCATATATGATAAAAATCCATTAACAAACCCATCCACAAACAAACCTTCAAAATTTGTCTAATCTATAAATAATGTTGATAACACAAAGGGTTGGGTGTTTGTAGATTTCTATTTTTACATAATGGAAATCCATGATCAAACCCATATACAACCATACCTTCATCATATGGAGTCATCGAGTCTTCCGGGTACACATACCTTTTAGGGTTTTCTCTTTCAAGTATTTATTTGTTGATCTGATTCATGATCTTCATGAATCTTGCTAATATAGTTTCAGTATTATAGTTTTCCCTTTCTGATTCTACATCTTTGTATTTGTATTTCGTTATTGTTTTTATCATATCTTTAGATCTGATTGTATGTATTTCACTTTTTGCTGTATTCTTCTTATTTTGGTAATGAAGATCACATATTCATGTGAATGTATAACTTGTTCTTGGTATCGTATTTTTGACAGCATTAAAACACAATTTGACGTACACATTAAATCTTTTCAATGCGACAAAGGTTGGAAAGTCAACAACCATCAATCCAAATTGCCTCCAACAAAGGAATTTAGTTCCGATTCTCATGTCCCTACACACTCCAACAAAATAGAAAAGTCAAATGCATAATCCATAGATAAAAAGAAATTATAATTTCACTATTCACTCATGGTTCCCTACCACCTACGTATTGGGTCCAAGCTATCCACTACGGGTGTTTGGGATTCACTTTTTACATTTTTTAGGCGGAACAGTGAATCAAACCATTAACAACGAATTCTGAATAATGATAACAAAAGCCAATTCATAAAATAAAAATCTAACCAACCAATTCCAGTTTGATTTTACAGTTTTGGCTTTTGAGCATGTTATAAATAAAAATAGAATCAAACCAAACCATTTATAGTTTGAGATGGATTAGTTACACCACATCCAAACATATTTTTTTTATATCACACATAAATCATGAACTCAATCTATATATACACACAAACATATACACACACATATAGTAGATCCATAGTTATATATACACACATACGGTCCAGTCTATTTTTTACAACCGATTTTTGATGAGAACTATAAACGAAACCATTCCTTATGGTTTCGAATTTTTAAACCGGCAGACCAAATGTCACGAATAAACCACCCATTAAACCTAACGGATGACCGGTTTAAATGATTTTGCTTTTAGGAACCGGGTGGTGAACACCCTTACTATCGACACCTCCTGTTTATTCATAACATACAACCTAATTCTCTCTTAAACTACAAAACCCCCACCCCGACTTTATACCTTAGCACCTAATCTTAAGATGTTTGGATGTACTTGTTATCCCAATAAATCTGTTAGTGTTATAAATAAACTTGTTCCATGTGCTTTACATTGTGATATCTCACCCAATTACAACTCCTTAATCCATACAATCATTTTCTTATTATCAAGTTCCTATAACCAACCAACATTATTCCACCAAACCAGCCATCCCCTACCAAAGCAAAAAGCAGTAGCTTCCCCTCGCTCAACTGTCACCAACTATATATCCCCCACTAGCTAACCCACTACCAAAGGCAATACATCGATGACCATTCCGTCACATGCCAAAAAGAAAAAACTAGCTTGCAGTACCCTTCAATCTTCACACCATTTCCACCACAACGTTTCTCCTTCCCAAATACCACCTTGTTGAGTTGACTGATCCAAACTAACACAACGCCATAATTAATAAATACAGGGCATTAATAGAAAAATGATGAATGGGAGTTGGTCCTACCATTATTCAGTGTATGTGGCTCTATTATCACAAGTTTCATATGAGTCATATCAATGGTTCCTTACAATGTTATATGGACTGTCTCGTGGTAAAGAAAAATCTTAACGAGTTCGTATTATCTATAGTCATGTGGCAAAATCTACTACGATCATGATAGTTCTTAACCTTGACATGTCTTGTAACGGCCTATCCATCAAGTAGTGTCAAAAATGTCTATTTTCATGGTGACTTTAAAGGGATGCGTGCCTTCATGGAAATATACAAGTTGGATAGTTTAAGTATTGTTGGTGCCACAAAACAAATGAGGGTGTCCGAATTCATTCATAGAAGACTATGGAGGAGGCCATGGAGAGACCTTACGCTTTTGTCTTTGGAAAAGAAGCTGCTCAGGTTCTTGACGCGGCCATGAGGCCCAAGTCGCAACCATGAAAGTATTCACCTCCACGATCCCCAGCTCCTCGAGGTTCCAACCATCTGATAGGAGGTCGAATACTCGCTCCTATGAATCACAGAGGCCATATAGCCGAGCACCATATTCGCCAAAAATTCACAATGATGAAAAAGATAAAATGCACCTCACTACTATAACAAATTTGCTAAGGAAATCATAGCCACGAGGAGGCCCAGTTTAGCTTCTGACCTCCTAAACCACTTTTCAAAGAAGCAAGTGAGAGAAACACAGACAAGTTTTTCTATTTTCAAGGTGAGACCAGTCACCACACAAACATGTCATTCACAAGTTAGATACCTTCTTCGCATTGATTGTGGTCTTTGTGTTAAAAAGGTAAAATTAGATACGTTTTGCATAATTGTAGATTAACTAACAAAATAAAGGTCTTGCAAACCTTGGTTTACGAGTTATGTTATGACACTTGTTTAAGGACATTCTAAAGGATATTGTGAAGGATATTAGAAAAAAACATTGATTTCTTTTACATTGTGAACGACCAAATACATATATGACTTGTGGTGAATCCTTTAGATCTAGTATGCCTTCTAGAAAACTAGTAAGAACATACACTTGGATTCATTTCTACATGAACTTAGTATTGCATCTATCTATTTGTCTATCTGTTTATCTGTCTATATATATATATATAGGAGGGTTTATAAGAAAACTCTTAAATTTAAAAAAAAAAACCAAGAAAACTAATTTAAACCAATCACACAATTTTAGGTTTTTTCTTTTTATTTATTGAAAAGGGCATTAAACTAATTTTGGTAAGTCTTTTGCCCTTTATATCTCCAATTGACACACGCTCCTACAATTCAAAATTGAAAAACCTAATTAGGTCATATTCAAAGTACATAAGCTATAGAGGAATATGATTAACCAGGCAGCCATGTTTGCAAATTGTTTTCCTATTCCGTAGAAAGTAGGAATCCCTGATTAGTCGGCATTCATCCTGTTATTCCATCAGATTAATCGTTCTCCGAATAGTGTCGAAGATAGAGAACGCGGAACCTTTGGATTCCTGTTTGTGTGACATCCGTAGCATAATTCAGCTATTCCTGAATTTCGTAATGTGATATTTAATAATGTAGCAAAGTTTGAAAATGTGAAACAATGAAAACGCTTATATAGTTCAAAGATTTTATAAAATTTCATTTCTAGCTCAAAGTTCAAAAATTCCATTTCCGTTACAATGTTTATAAGATCCAAGGTTTAATTATAAATTCTATTAGTTTTTGTTTTAGTTCTTCCACTAATTTTATAAATAAAGTGCACGAATATTAAATTATTTAAATTTAAAACCTAATATAATTAAAGAAAACATAATGATTGAAACAATGTACTATAACCACTGGATAAACAATTTTGTCTCCTCTAACCCATATTTTTGCCTCCTCTAATCCAACATTTTTGTCTCCTCTACTCTAACACTTTTGTCTCCTCCACTCCCAACATTTTTGTCTCCTACAACATTTTTGTCTACTCCACTCCAACACACACACACACCCATCTTTTGGCCATGAACAAGACCACTCCTTTCCGTGGCCTATGAATACAAGTCCAAACTCCACCATTTTGCCTTGCTCCAATTCAAGCAAATCTTGAATTTTCTCTTCTTTCTCTCAAGTGTTCTTCATTGCAAGAATCCAAGCAAGAACACCTTCTTAAATAAACCTTAAAATCACACTTAAACAACTTAAATTTCTTTTATGTTTCTCAACTTCTTCTACCACTTCTAGTTGACTTCTTCATCTTCCAAACCATTGTTGATAACACAAAGCTTTGTTGTGTGTGTGAGATTTCAATTCAACCTAATGTATGATAGAAATATATGAAAAAACCTATACAAAAACATTCCTTCAACACATGGATTCTTTAACAAATGTTGATAACACAAAGGTTTGTGTGTTGGTGAGATTTCAATTTAAAACTAATGCATATATGATAGAAATCCATTAACAAACCCATCCACAAACAAACCTTCAAAATTTGTCTAAAGTATAAATAATGTTGATAACACAAAGGGTTGGGTGTTTGTAGATTTCTATTTTTACATAATGGAAATCCATGATCAAACCCATATACAACCATACCTTCAACATTATAATGCTAAACTAAGCTTAGATTCAAGGGTAAAATAAAATCATAAGTTCAAAATCCCTTGATGAACTAAGTTGGTAACAACTTTACAAAAATAATAATATTAATGCATGCATGCATATAAATAAAAGATAAATCTAGTAAGTATTTACTTAGTTATGTATTTATAAAAATCAGGAATTGTTTCACATAGAAATTAGACATTTTGATATTACATTATTGTAATATTGAGTTTTCTAAAAAAATTAAATTAAAGATATCTTTTATAACTTTGGGTGATATCATAAGTTCCCTATTTTAACATGGAAAAATTAGTTAGTCCCCCTCAATTTAATTTAAGGAAAACTAAGGAAAATTTATGCTAAAATAAGATCTATGTTGACATCATAAGGGTTATTCCACAAATCTCATTAAGTAGCATACTTTTGTAGGGCTCGGAAATGACACTTAACCCTAAAGTAACAAGTTACTTGGAAATTTCCAATCACTACTCAAGTGAGTTTTGTACCTCCTTTCATTTAAATATATGTACTTCTCGAGGTGAAATACTTTCTATCTTTCTTATCCATACGTTATTATTAAAATGAAACTTTTTTGAATGTTTATTGCATGAGTACTTATTTCAATGTCCACATTGATATATATATATATATATATATATATATATATATATATATATATCTGTGTGTGTGTGTGTGCGTATTATATCAGTAATTCCACAACTATTTAGCTCCATTGACAGGCCATGGATTAATATTGATAGTGCTATCGGGCTTTCGACCCCATTTATTTCAAGATTTTGGTCGTACCAAATCGTTCCCAAGTGTCTGGGCTTAAATGAATGCATATTTCCATTTACTATATATTTGAGTGACTGTTGGCATTATGAGGCGAAAAGTCATAGGTTTAGTTGTGGGCTCATGGTTAAATAATCATTCACTTGTGCTAATTTTAATTTAAGCATTACATGGATAATTTCAAAAATACTTTCATTAAACATTTTATTGAGTCTTAAACCTAAAGACTCACCAACTATTTTAGTTGACACTTTTTATGCATGTATTTCGGGAAATAACTAAGCTTGGATCATGCATGCTTTTTTGTAATACAACCAAGATTTGGACAATATTGTTTAAACAATGCATTCAAGATTCGATTTTTTTGCACCCTCGTGTTTCCGCTTTAGCAGTGGTGTGACAATTTGGTAGTAGGTTTTCGATGAAGATCGAACGCATGTCGAACCCAGGTATGATTTAAGGTGCTCGTTGGCAATGGTTACCTGTGTCTAGGAGACCGTAGTATCCATATGATTAAGCAGTGCTCGTCAGAAACGGTTATCTATATGAATCAATGTTCTTTGTCATGTTGCTGACTAATTTTTAGGTTAATATTGTTGCATAGATATCTATATAACTTGATTAAATAGTGCTTTTTTATAATGTGCATTTATCCAAAATCACAATGCACTTTTAGTTAGTTCTTCATTCTAATTGTGTATTTGCATTGTTTTGTATAGGTTATGACACATTTTGGTTGTTATGTCATATTTATCTTAATTTGCATATTAATGAGGCAATGGCTTTCAAAAGATGGAGTTTTATCAAAAATGGTTTTATCTAATTATGCTTTTGTTAAGAATGTTCAATTTGTTTTGCTTCTTGGTTTCATTGTGTTAAAATAAGGGGTATAAATGGGTATCATGCTTACAGTTATAATGTGCAGCGAAAAACAGTTTATAAAATGAAAAAGTTAAATATAATCCAACAGTTTGAATTCAATTTTTTAGTAAAAACTAAAAAAAACATATAAGTTGTGTGTCTGTAATCATGTTTACTTATGTAAACATATAAGTTGATTACATGTATGCAATCATATGTTTTTTCATGATTATTTACGTATATTTTTTTCCTGAATGATTACATATATGTAAAGATATGGTTTTTCTAAAAAAATAGAATATGGTTTGAATGAAATTTTTTAGTGAAGAAATTGATCGAATGATTCACGTTTACATATGTAAATAGTTTGGTTTATTACATATAAGTAATCAGATATTTTTTTCTTAAATGCTTACATATATCTTTTTTCTTGAATACTTACATACATGTAATCAAGGTTACTTATATGATTACATATATGTAAGCTTGTTTACATGCATGTAAATTGATTGAACTAAGTTGTGTATCTGATTTCATATATGTACTCATGTTTATATATATAATTAGTTGGGTGGATTACATGTATGCAATAAGATGGTTTTGTTGAAAAAATTCGGATTTTTTGCATAAAAAATTCAATTACCTTGAATTCAATTTTTTTGAGTGAAAAGAAATTTTGAATTAAATTTTTGTTATATAAATTATGAGAGAAGAGAGAGAAGAGTAATTTTAGGAAATTTATTAAACATATGAGATATGAAAAAAATTTTTTTTGACTATTGTACCCTAATTATCATAAAATCAAATCCTGTAATTACAATTTATTTACAAATTTACCATTATATAACCTCATCTGTAGATTGTTTTAATCAATGGTGAAAAAAATGGTTTTCTTAGTTTTTCTAGATAATGAGGGTTTTCTAAAAAACCCTCCTATATATATTATAGCTTGTATGAATGTTCATTAACTATAAAAATAATTAATCAAATTGTATTTCACATGTGTGACTCAAAATTGAAGAAGATGAAGACATGGACTAGACATTAGTGGACCTAATTTGAAATAAAATAATTTATGTAATTTTAGTTTTCTTTTATGTAATGTTTGGAATTATGAATAATGGTTGCTTGATTGTTTAATGAAATATTTAATATTAATGCTTAATTATTGAAACATTAAAAGGAACACCGTGAGCTATTGAACAATTACAATCACACCCCGACATATTCCGGAATCAGTTGGGGTGTGACACCTATGATCCGTAAGAGTTGCATCGTGAGCAATGAACATTAAATTCACTTAATTTGGTTTACCATGAATCATGAGTAGATTTATAATTTATAATTGTTATAAATTATATGTGACAACCAATACCAGATCGTCTGGAAAGTTCGTATGGTACGTGTACTTTCACTATTTACTATGTGTAAATAAAATGCGAAAAACAGTTGTGTGACAACAGGACTAAGAAAACAAGTAACAATTGTATGTGTTTAAGTGAAAAATTTAAATACAGTAAATACAACAACCATGTGAAACAACAGTGTGAAAACAAATGAGAAAATTATATCGGCTGCGATCTGATGTCCACAAATAACAGGAATCAGATGGCCGACAATTCGGTGAGAAAACAATGTGAATTCTATGATAACAATGTGAAAATAGGTAAGTTTAGTTGAGTCTGTCAGTGAGGAAATACAATTCAAATAAAAATTCAGTATCGTTTACGAACAATGAACTGACAGTGTGTTGACGATTCACAAAAACAAGTCTGTGGGTTTAACGTTCCGAATGATAGCTGAAAAGTAGAAAACAAAAGTCAGATAGTTAAGCCGTTGTCGTGTTCATTCGAGTGACGATTCGAACAAATACGCACGATGGCGATACGATCTGATGGAACAAAATTAATAAATGATTTCGAAATAATAATATAAGAAAAAAAACAGAAAATATTTATTAGGAATTACAACCTTAAAACATTTTTAGAAAACTATTTATTTAAAATACATCAAGTACGTGTTTTACGTTCGGAAACGTAACGAAAACAAAAACCGAGCAACCGAACGAACCCGAACACACACTGGGTATAAAAACCCATACTCAAGCATTTAATCTCATTTATTATCCCACCGACCTCCCCTCTCTCTAAACCGGTTTCTCTCTCTCTCTCTCTTAAGGGTTTCATCACCAAAAAATCACCATAACTCCCTTGTTTCTTGACCAAATCACTCAAACTTGGTACCAAATCGAAGCCCTCAACATTCTCTACCTGAAAGTAAAATAGATCAGAAGCAAAATCCTCTGAATCGAAGGTAAATAGAGCTGCAAGTCTCTGATTTTTAGGGTTTTCTTTCCCTTTTTGATGCCCACACTTAACACCGGATTTAGACCATCACAAGCCTTGGGAATGGTACGTTAATGGTCTAGGGCGAGGTGGGGAATAGTGTGGCCCATGTTTCATCCAATAACACCGAAAATGGGGTGCCCAAATGGTGTAGTCGCGACGGACGAATGAGCCACCCAGCTCGGCCGAAAGGCCATGAGCCGAATGGAGTGTTTCGCATGAACTGGAGCGACCGAAGCAGTCTGTAACCGAATGATTGAGGTGGCCGAATAGGGTCCTCATTCGCATGGATTTCCATTCGCAGGTTTCATTCGTGGGTTCCATTCTCAGATTCATTCGCATGACTGGCCTCTATTCGCACTTTGATGCTCATTCGTACTATATCTCTATTCGGCCAAAACTTGAGCCCTATTCGCACGGTGATGTTCATTCAGGCTACACGATGTTTTCGCTCTAAGGCTTGAAAGTAACAACCTTGAACCAACTTTAGTATAGCATATCATCATATGGTTTCAAGAACGGTTAAATAACGAGTGGTTATTAAAGTCAAACAACTTTAGAGTTAACATATGAATTCAAAACTTATACTCATAAGTTGAAAACAACATTGAATCAAACACAGGATCGTGAATCCAACTTTACTACAACAACAACGAGCGTGTGCATTTGTGATTCTTAGTCAACCACATCAATTACTAGGTGAGTTCATACGCCCCTTTTCTAATTTTTGATTTTAAATGCGGGGCTGAGAAACATGCTAAACTCTTTTATTTACTTAAAAGTTTTAGTGCATTATTTCATTTATTATATGACTTAGATAATTTAGATTTTATCTTTATTATCAAATTTCATTATCATGTATGCTTGTGTGTATATGACGTGTTGGGACATTAAGCATGAATCATGATAATATAGTTTCATGATTTCATCCACACAATAGAATAACATAAGTTATGAGCTTAAATCTCGTAACACCTTGTTATTATTACAAGGACGAACATGAGATAACTCTGAGAGAAATACAAGTGACATCACGAATGATAATCATGATAATATTTCATTAGGATGATATCATTCACTACATTTGTTAACACTATCAATAAGTTAACTGTCACTTCTATTATTAGAAGCGAATTACAGTTAACACTACAATTTAGAGAATAATAATGAGGATAAGGTTTAATAAATTTGTTTTCCTTGAAACACTATGGCTTTATCATTACTTAGGTTTTGATAACTTACTTCCCTCATACTCTTTTATTCTATACATATAATACGACGGTTGATGAACACAATTTATGAGTGAATATCAAATGGGTTGAACACATGTGAGATAGAAATGGGTATCCATAATTGTATTGCAAGTGGTGTTGAATTCTGTTAATTATGTGGTGGGATTTCGGCTGGCGCTTGTCCCCTACGTATGCCCTATATATAAGCATGCTTGATTTGGATGAAATACTATTTGTAAGTATAACTATGGAGAGTCCATTGTGTGAGACAAATGAGACAAGTATCAATGAGACTTGTGTATGACATTGTGATTGTGCATGACAATAAATCAATTGTTTTGAATTACCAAACTTATGAACTCACCAACCTAGTGTTGACTTTGTTTAAATGCATGTTTTCTTAGGTGCCGAACATGTTTAGTCCCCAGACTCAGGATGCATTCGCTAGTGGACTTTATAGTGGACCTAGCTACACTTTTTGTTCATAACTTTTGATGACATATTTCGGTGAATCACTTTTGTAAATCTTGTGCAGATACAAGATAGAAAACTAAATAATTCCTTTGGGAGATTTGCTTAGTTATAGTATGAACATGACAATGTAATTTAACTTTGTAATTCTATATCAATGTCATATTAGCATTTCTCATTTATATATCATGTGTAATGTAAACAATCTGATCATGTCGATTATCACAACGATATCGCGGCCCGAGAACCTTCCGCCCGACGGGAAAGTCGATCCAGCCTGCCGACTCGGGGTGTGAAAGATTGGTATAAGAGCCATGGTTATAGAGAAATATAGGTCATATTACCTAAAACGGTTTGGCATAGACTATAACATAGGGACCCTCATATAGAGAACATAAGACTTAGGATCTTATGTGCTTGTGTCTTCTGCATTCGATCAGTGCACTAACCGATTTTCTTTCGGTTTTGATTAGAATGCCGCCAGGAAGACCTCCACCTCTGTTGCCACCACCACCGCGTTCACCTCAACACTCACCATCACCACCTCCTCCACCACCTCCACCTCCTCCTCCGCATACTCCACTCCATCAACGACCACCCAACCATGAGTTAGATCTGGCTACTATCGCACTAGCCACTCTATTGACCAGTCAACTGAGGGAAGTGATTCCCGATATGATGAACCGGATCAAATACAATAACGGAAACAGTAACTACAACCTAACTGGTGAAGGCAGTGGGAACACCAGGAATCAGCAGGACTACTCCTACAAGAAATTTGTAGGATGCAAGCCACCTGGCTTTAGCGGCAGTGAGGGAGCTGTCGGCTTGATCCAATGGATCGAGAAGATGGGAACAACCCTGGACATCAGTGGTTGTCCTGATCAGCATATGGTGAGGTATGCTGCAGTCACGTTTAACAAGCGAGCTCTGGCATGGTGGAATGCCCAGGTACAGACTAGGGGGCGAGTTGAGGCATTGTCTATGCATTGGAAAGAATTCAAGATTCTGCTAAGGACTGAGTTTTGCCCAAGAAACGAGCTTAAGAAGGTTGAGACCGAACTACTCAACCATGTCATGATTGGTGCTGGGCATCTGGCTTACACCACTGTCACACCCCGAGCTGGCGGGCTGGATCGACTTTCCCGTCGGGCGCAAGGTTCTCGGGGCGCGATATTGTTGTGATAATCGAATGATCATATTGTTTACAATGCACATGATATATAATGAGAAATGCTAAATGACATAAATATAGAATTACAAAGTTAAATTACATTTTCATGTTCATAATTTAACTAAGTAAATCCACCAATGTGAATCATGAAGTAGTTATCTTGTCTCTGCATAAGATATGCAAAAGATGATTCAAAGTTTTGTTATTCCAAAAAGATGCAAGACACAAAATGAAACTAGGTCTTCTAAAAGTCCACTAGCTTAAGTCCTGATGCTTGATGACTAAACCTGTTCATCACCAGAGAAAACATGCATTTAAAACAAAGAGTCAAACTAGGTTGGTGAGTTCATAAGTTTAGTTATTTAAAAACTTTTAAACTTATTTACACAACAACTTGCATTACACAAATCTCAGTTATTCTCATCTGGCATTTACCTCATCCAAATGTCCTCTCTATAGATACACCTACAGATAGGATATTGTCTAGCCAAGCATGCTTATATGTAGGGCATACGTAGGGGGACAAGCTGACATCCCACCACACACTTGACAGAAATCCATACCACCTGTATTGTATCTATAGATACCCATTTCATCACACATTGATTTACTCACAATTTGAATTTCCCAAGTAACAACCCATTACCTCCCATTAATCTCATCATAGCATAATAGACTTTAAAGAGTACTATTCTCCACAGTTATACGTGGTGGATTTCCACAGTTATTAATGGTGGCATACTCTTTAGATTTTAGAGAGTAAATTATCCACAGTTATCAGGGGTGGTATACTCTCTGACTTACTATTCCTCACAACTGATTAGGTAGTGAGAGTAAGTCTGACACGTAGTTATATCCAAGTAGGTGATCAGAATTGAATTGACCACATTGCAGCCACTACAAAGGCAAACCACAATGTTCTAAATTCAATCCTGATTCATTAGTTTTCACAAGTCCTCACAACTACTTGTTACCAGCTTATGACACGGGAGAGGTCAGTCTCTCAGTTTGCTAGTATACAGAGTAGAGGTGGTGAAATAATTAGCAGACACTATCATACTAATGTCATCTGCATCATAAATGATATAGTTAGAATAGGTTGACTAAGAATGAAATAGTCTCATTGTCTCATAGGCTCATATTGTCTCATCACATAGGCTCATATAGGCTCATATTGTCTCATCACATTGGCTCATATAGGCTCATATTGTCTCATCACATAGGCTCATATAGGCTCATATTGTCTCATCACTTAGGCTCATATAGGCTCATGTCACATAGGTTCATATCCACTCCTATTACATAGGCTCATATAGACTCATATTACATGGACTCATATAGACTCATATTGCATAGGCTCATATAGACATAACCTCCTAATCATGTAGTCACACAATCACATTGTCACATAAACTATCGGATTTAATCTAATCTTATGAAAATACTAAGGTAATTTCACAGCTATTCAAAGACATCATCTCTTAAGTATCATAAATATAATCTCATGAATGTTACCGTTTAGTCTCATAGGTATTACAGGTGTAGTCTCATAGATATCCCAAATGTAGTCTCATAGATGTCAACAAAGTATAAACATAGTGTCATAAGATCAAATCTTAACACACTTATGTCACTCAGTGAGTGGATGATGTCGGGAACGTATGTAGTCATGACATCATCCGTGATATGTTCTAATGATATGATCAAAATGAAATGAACACAATACCATGATCTCTAGTCTTCAACATTGTCTTATATGTTGTCCCAATGTTATGTATTCTCAATCGTTTTAACAAAGTGTTATAAGAGCTCGTCTTATTACACAGTGTTAATAAATGTGGTGAATGATGTCATGATGAAAACATGTTATCATGAGCATCGTTCTTGTGATCTCTAGTAATTGTCTCAATGATATCTCATTGTCATCAAGTGATATAAACTCGTTGGCATGAAATCCGGCGTTAAATAAATAATGTACAAAAAATTTTAAATAAATAAAAGAATTAGCATGTTTCTCAGCCCCGAAGTTGAAATCAAAGATTAGAAATGGGGCATAAGTACTCACCTGTGTTGTAGTGGTTGACTAAGACTCAAAGAATGCACGCACTCACAGTTGTTACAATGATGCTGGATTCAACCTGTGTTTGATTTGTTTGCGTTCACATTACTAGCATTACTATGTGTTTAAGAGTTATGATGAGAATTGTGAGTATCGATTAAGTGTCCCAAAGATCACTCTTGCGAGTTACTAGGTTTGTAACTAATTAGTTTTATGATGTTATCTCTAATAAACCATAACCCAACATAAATGAAGGCTAACTTAGAAGCTCAAAGTTGGGTTTAAGGAAGTTCCCCCTTATAGGTATCATACAAGAACCAGAAGAGAGAACTCGTGAATTAACCTTAGGATCCCCCATAAGGTGTTGTACAGGAACCAAAAAGGTAAACATGTTGTCTAGGATTAGGATCCCTCATAAGGTGTCGTATAGGAACCAGAAAGGGAAACCTGTTGTCTGGGATTAGGATCCCCCATAAGGTGTCATACCGGAACCAAAAATGGAAACCTGTTATCTGGGATTAGGATCCCCCATAAGGTGTCATATAGGAACCAAAAAGGAAACCTATTGTCTGGGATTAGGATCCCCCATAAGGTGTCGTATAGGAACCAGAAAGGGAAACCTGTTGTCTGGGATTAGGATCCCCCATAAGGTGTCGTACAGGAACCAGAAAGGGAAACTTGTTGTCTGGGATTAGGATCCCCCATAAGGTGTCATACAGGAACCAAAGAGGGAAACCTGTTGTCTGGGATTAGGATCCCCCATAAGGTGTCATACATGCACCAAAAAAGGAATCCGTGAATTTACCTTAAGATCCCTAATGAGGTATAATATAAGAACCAAAAGAGGGAACCTGCTGAACTATCCTGAGGATCCCCCGTTAGGTCTTCCAAGAAGAACCAAAAGCGGGAACCTGTTCAACTACACTGAGGATCCCCCATTAGGCTTCAAAGAAGAACCAAATGTGGGAACCTGTGACTTATCCTTCAGATCCCCCTTCAGGTTATTAAGGAGATACAAAAGCGGGCACCCTGTGAATTAAACTTCGGATCCCCCTTAAGGTTTTAAGGAAGAATTAAAAGCGGTAACCTATGAATTACCCTTCCAAACAATGAACTAACATGTTTATGATGTTTCTAACCCATTCTTGTGCTGAATCTAAGTGTTTTTGAAAGGATATAAACTAGTTACAAGTTCATACCTCAAAAATGATGAAAACCCACTTCCAACCGCAACTTCTTCCTAGAATTCTATCCAAATAAGTTCGTTTTGGGTTAGATCCTTTGTACTTCCTTCTTCTACTCGTTGAGAGGGTCATTTAGACACCAAGAATGCGAAATTTGGTGGTCGTTCGCTATGGTGGAGTGTGTGAGAAGCTAGAGAGGGAGTAGAGAGAGAGGACAAATTCTCGAGAGGGGAGAGAGAGAGATCAGCTGAAAATGAAGAAGGAGATGGGGTTTTATACCCCGGGTGTTTACTAGCGTGTTCGGTTCCGGTTGGTTGCGTTAATTCTCGTTATTTCGTTTCGTAAGTTGTAATTTGCATATTTTAAGTGAAATAGTTTTATAAAATTCTTTTAGGTTGAAATCCCTAATAAATATTATTTTTATTTAATTTTCATTATTTTTAAGGTTTGTAACCTTTTATTTTCTCCATTTCGTCAGAAAACGTAACTTACGCACGTTTTCGTACAGAGCGCTAACTGTACAAATATGATCGTACGTTTCACTTTCTGATTTGGTTTTCTATTTGTCAGATGTCGTTCAGAACGCTAAACCCACAGATATGTTTGTGTGAATCGTCACCCATGCAAACACCTGTCAGCTTATCGTTCGTAAATGATACTGAACTGTTGTTTGGATTGTACCTTCTCACATACGGACTAAACTAATACTAATTGTTTTCACATTGTTATAAATGAATTCACAGTGTTTTCTCACTGATTTTTCGGCCATCTGATTCCTGTTATCTGTGGATATCAGATCGCAACCGACATGTTTATGTCATTTGTTTTCACACTGTTATTTCACACGTGTTGTCATATATTATATTTCAATTCTCATTGAAATATAAACAACTGTTAATTGTTTCCACTGAATAGTTATCACATATTGTTGATCACATAGCATTCACACATAGTTTTAGGTGTAGGCGCACGTACCGTACGGATTCACCGGACGGTCCGGTACTAGTTGTCACCGTCTCCCCTTGTTAAAGAAATTTCGTCCCGAAATTTAAGCATCATTGTCGGGTAGTACTTTTTCTTTATACAGGTGGAAATGTTTTTGATCTCATGTGTTCCTCACACTCCCAAGGTATCTTGGGTTTGCGTTTGGAGTTTCATCAAGCCTTTATGATGGAATACGGCTTCGTTTTCTGTCTCTCGACTGTACGATCCGTAATGTTCGTGGTTCCTCAATGAGGTGCAAATCTCTGTAATTTAGCTCTTCTCAATGAGCCTAGGCTTTGTGTATAGTTAAGAAACGAGTAGACCTGATTTACTGTTTATGGAGACCCAATAAACCTCAGATCTACTGAAAGTGTGAGGTAGCTTGGCATTTAAAATCCATACCTACTCGTGTACACTTTTGTTATGGTATTTTGAGTTGTTCCAACAAATTTAGAGGTTGTAATGTTCTTTATAAGCATGCAATGTTCCAATGCGAATACTCCGTTAATGCTATTAGGATGACTAGAGTATTATAGATGTGAGATGTAAACTTTGGTTCCATTTTCACAAATTGTGACTGGATTAGTTTATTTCCCATCCTTTAGAATTTATGTTTCTCAATTGTCTTGACCATCCCTCTTCGGATAGCAGTTGACTTTTCAGTTCCCGTAAATCCCGAAGGATTTCGGCAAGTACTGCAAAGTTTACGAGTTTACCAACTATTTTAGTTAGAAGATCCAGATCTTCAGGTAAACTCATACCATGGTGAATGGTCCCTATCAAAATTCTTTATGTCATGTAAACTGTGCGTCGACCTGATCATGCAGGTATCATATACTCGTATGTTTTGGTATCTATTGGGAGTATAGGATGAAAGCTTGGTGTACTAACCATAGCTATTTGGTCATACTCCTCTAGAAGCGTCTCATGTTTTTCTCGCATCTCTAGATTTCGGTCGCTCGATCTCAAACTTTAGGTCATATATAGTATTTCTTAGTTCATGCCTATATGACCTTATGCCCAACACATCACGTCTAGATCTGTTTCCAGAATCTCGGTGTGTTGTAATTGTTCGAAGTAACTACCTAATAATAAGGTAGCTTTATTATTATTAAGTTAAAACGTTACCTATGAGGTAAATCCATGCACCTCTTTGAAAGTGATGCACATTAACCCTTTTTCCACTCAAGTGTCATTTGGCTTATGTGATCTCATTGTAAAGGTTATCTCACCAATTATTACTCATTGTCTTTGCTACACCAGTATATGTTGCACATTACCTGATCAAGATCATAGCTATTTTTCCGACCTGGTTCAGATAATGTTAACTTACCACCTTTTGACTACCCATGAATTTAATCCATCATGAACATATCATGTGACTTTTATTTGATCCACCATTTGATATAACCCTATATTTCTAGAACTAAGTCTCCAAGTTCACAATTGTTTTAACTACTAGACGTTCCCTTAATAAGGATGCCTAAAGTTTTGATCCTAATATTACCTCGGACTTCTCGGTCCAAGATTTACGGATCTGATGTTATGTATCCTCAATTGTTAATGTAAGCAAATAACTATCTCATCATAGGTATTCATGTTGATCCCCATTTCCCTTTTGTAATATCCGATACTTACTAGTCTAGTGATGAAACTAGTCATGATCTCAATAATGTTCTATGATCCACTCTTTCTTAATATGGATAGAACCAGGGCTCTATCGAATAGAAACTCTAATTAAGTTGAGTCTAGACTTGGCCTTACAGTCAACACACTTAATTTGGTACACCCTACCACTTAGAAAGTGATAATATGTTTAAATATCTATAGTTCATATCCAAACAGACCTATATCCGTATCATGGAACGCTATCTGATGTGTACGGGGAAAATTCCCATTGGGTCCTAGGAATTTACATCAGTAGCTTTCCTGGAAACCAAGGCTAAGTTAATTAAGATTAACCTGGCCTCAATTAGTTTTAAGGATTTTCTAGTTTTTCTCCAATTTTATTTCTCATTGATTGTCTACATGTATTAGTGTTCTATCTGTATAAAGTTTTCTCCTTAACCACAGTAGCAGTTCTCCGGCGAGGTATATGCAATGATTATTCTAACTCATATTATCTTGATGTGAATTTAATTATCTATGGTTACCTTAAATTCTTGTTCCTAAACTACAACAGAATATACATTTCTAAACATCATACTACAACATAATTGAAATACACAAAACTAAAATGACATACCTATGATGTCATCTGACTCCGAGCGTACATCCGGAGCTGGTAGGGCAAGTAGTTCCTCAATAGCTATTGGGTCTATTGGAGGCTTTCTTCTAGGGCAGTCCCTTGCGAAATGTCCAGGCATTCTGCAGGTGTAGCAGTGGGGGTTGTGCTGAGAGGGAGTAGATGTACTCTCTCCATGCCTTTGATTCGGGGTTAGGGGAATTCGACACTTCTGAGGCGAGTGTCCTTTCTTCCCACAGTTCAGACAGCGCTTGCATTGTTTGTTCCTAGCATGATAAGACCCACATTCGTGACACTGGAAGAACACACCAGCACGAGGTGACCCCACTGAGTCTTTGCAATGTGTAACCCAGTGACCCATCTTTGCACAAAAGGTCCACTGGCGACTCTGGACCGTGGCATGGTGATGATATTGGCAGCGTTGGCAAAGAGGAGCCTTTCGCATGTAAATCTTGCCACTCTTTGCAGTCAAATCTGGCATGACTTGACTGATAGGTGTGGCCTCAGTGAAGTTCATGGGTCCCTTTCGCTTTTTAGCAGGATGATGTTTAGGTTTCTTTTTGTTTTCTCCTTTCTCTGGTTTGTCCTGCTCAATAGTGACAGGCAGACAACTCTTAGCATATTCCTCACTGTTTTTGATGCGATTGATGATATTATGAATCACTGCAACCAACTGCTAAGTAATTAGGTGTCACACCCCAAGCCGGCGGGGTTGGATCGAAGTCCCCGTCGGGCGGAAAGTTCCCGGGGCGCGATATCGTGAGTGATAATCAAATGATCAGATTGATTACATAGCATCGATGATTAAGAATAACTAAAGCACAAGCAAACATTAAACTAGGATTACAAAGTTAAATTACAATATCAATGTTCTGCAATTTAACTAAGTAAACCTATCAAAATAATTCCAATGTTTCTATCTTGTTTCTGTACAAGATATTAAAAGTAGTTTGTATTATCAACAAAAGATGTGCTTCCAAAATCAACTAGGTCCTCTATATAGGCCACCTAGCATGCAATCCAATAGCCTTAGCTTAACCCTGTTCTTCGCTTGAGAAAGCATGTAAGAAAACAAAGTCAACACAACGGTTGGTGAGTTCATATAGTTTTTAAGTTTAAAATTAGCTTTAACAAACCTCTTCCGGTAACATCCTTAATTTCGTTAACATCACATGTAATATCCAATTCAGTATGCTTATATATAGGGCATATGTAGGGTCGAACTTACCGCCCGCCCAGCCACCGTCCCACCACTTACTAAATCGCATACAACATTGTTGTTAATGATAATTAAGCATTTTACCTACCAATCAACCCATTCCTCATCATAGCTTTTGTTTTCTGTTTCAATGTTTACAAGTCTATAGCATTCATAAGTATTAGTTTCATAGTATGTTTAACAAGCCTCATAGTTTCACACGCACATAGTTTAGCTGTCCCTAATCTCATGCGTGAGTACAAGCTCTGCACTAGCAGAAGTTTAGCAATTACGTAGCTCACGGCTAGATACAAGCTCTGCACTAGCAGAAGTTTAGCCATTACGTATCTCATGAATTAGTTAAGCTTAGTCTAGCAATTACGTGTCTCCTATACAAGATACAAGCTCTGCACTAGCAGAAGTTTAGCAATTACGTTTCTCATACATAGACACAAGCCATGCATACACAAACAATCCAGCAATTACATATCTCATATAAGCAGACAAAAGCTCTGCACTAGCAGAAGTTTAGCAATTACATGTCTCTTATATAGATAATAGCTTAGCCTCGTCATGGTTTAGTTTTAATCCAGCAATTACATACCTCATATAAGCAGACAAAAGCTCTGCACTAGCAGAAGTTTAGCAACTACATGTCTCTTATATAGGTAACAGCTTAGCCTCGTTATGGTTTAGTTTACATGTATCTCAACACATAGGTACAAGCTCTGCACTAGCAGAAGTTTAGCAATTACGTAGCCTATGATTAGATACATGCATAATGTTTCATGCGCAAATAATATTTTCAAGCATCCACGTATAGTTTCATCATGAATTCCATAGCATAAGCATCTAGTCTCCAGTTTAAGTATATAGTTTCTAGCACAAGCATCAAGTCTCAAGTTTAAACATATAGTTTATAGCATAAGGCATAAGCAATAAGTCTCACGTTTAAGCATTTAGTTTCCCGCGTAAGAATCCAACATATAGTTTCAAGCTTCAAGTTTATAGTTTCTCAAAGTGTACTAGTTTCCAAGTATAAGCATCAATGTAATCATTATGTTTAAGTTTAAAAGCATTAAATAACATTTCAATGGTTTATAAAAATGTTTAACATGCTTCTCAGTCCCGAAGTAAAACAAATAAGTTTAAAAAGGGACAAATGAACTCACCTTGTGTCCGTAGTGTTTGACTAGGTAGAATGAGAATACACGCGCTCTTTGGTTGCACTTGTTATCATGTTCACGCTCCTGTATTTATTTCATAATGTTGTAGTTTATAAGTATAAGTTTGTAAGGGTTTGTTGCGCGTGTAAGTGTTAGTATTAGCCCTGAAGTTGGCTAACACTCAGGAGTCTTGTTCGTTATCCAGCCCATATTCACTACTTTGTGTATGAAAGTGTTGGATTTTCATCATGGTTCGAGTTTGCATACTTGCTGGTTAATCACAATTTATCATTTGTATATAAAGCTTTTAAACATTTATGTAGTTTGTTTGAAACTCGTTATTCCTTTATGATCCTTTGCTAAAATGTTTAATTTTTCATAAAGTGTATCATATTATGAAAATTGATACTCAAAGTGGTTTCTAGTAGTTCACTTCACCATCTTGTCATTGCCATTGTAATATTCAAAGGATAATTCACATATAAGTTTATCGTTTATTGTCAAACCTATCACTCGGTTGTGATTTCTTTAAATTCTTTGAACCCATTGGGCCGGATAACTTATTGGGTCAATAGTTATGTAGTTGGGCTTAGTTCACTATAGGATTGGCTATTTATGTGTGTGGACCGAAGAGATTGGGCCGAGAAGTGGTTGGGCCAAGTTAGTTTTATTCGACTAGTTCAAGTGTCGTGGGCTAAAGTCACCACATGGGCCGAAAGAGGGGGTTGGGCCACTACACTTATGGGTCAAGAATCCGTTGGGTTGGTTCTTAATTGGGCCGAATTGGGTTTAAATGGGCCAAGTATTCAATGGTTGAGCTATGTTTAGGGCCCAAATCAAGTCATAAGGCAATGCATGTTGTTGGGCCAAAGGATCAAGACCCTCGGCTAAGTCCCCCGCCCAGGTGTTATGTGTAGTCGAACAGGCCAGCGAACCTTGACTAGGGTTCATCCCTCATGCTGACCCCAGATTCGGCCAAGGTTAGGTCTCAGCCCCATAAAGGTTCGGCTTGTGGTGTATGGTTCGTAGGGTTAAGGGTTCGCGGCTGGGAATGGTTCTCTGCATGGGATTCGCTTGATTGTTGCACTCAGGTTCGCTAAGGTGGAATTGGTTCGGCACCCCAGCAGGGTTCGGCTAGCATCAAAGGTTCGCTGAAGGTGCGTGGGATGCCACATGTTCGGTGGTAGGTGAGCCGAGCGGCCATGGTTTGTGAAAGAGGTTAGAAAGGGTTCGCAACCTCTTAAGGGTTCGGCTGATTAGGTTCTCACGAACCCTGGTTCGTGCTCAACACCATCAACGACTTTGAACCATTGGTTAGGTCATTCTCATGATGCTACCATAGATCCACAAGTTTTCGAAGGGTTGGTGATTCGAGAATGAGCTTCCCCTCCGATTTTGTGTGTGTGATCGATCAAGTTGGTTAAAACCCTCTTTTTTTGGTGATATTTCTTGCATCATACCTCGAAAATGGCTGGTTAATCCTTCCGATAAGTTGTACTTTTGTATAGATCTCGTTGTTAGCTACGCATGGACACCAAAATTGCAAGATTTGGCCATGATTTGAGCTAGTTATGGTGTTTTGAAGATGAAAATTTCTAGAGAGAAGGAAGTGACGGCTTTGAAACTAGAGAGAGAGAGGGTTTGTGAGAAAATGAAATAAATGCTAGTAATTGGTGTTTAAATACTCCGAGGGTATCCGGATTCGTTTCGGTTACTCGGTTCGTAGTTTCGTCGCGTAATTATTTTGTTTAACATATTATTTAATTTATTTGCCGAAAATCATTATTTTACGCGTTCCGCCTATTTGTTCGCGATTTAAAAATAGTTTCGTTTAATTTTTATTTATGACGAGTTTCAAAATTGTAAAATAGAAAATATTATATTTTCTTATATTTATGATCGTTCGTATCGTTCGTCGTTTTCGTTTTCGTTTTGTCTCGTCAGAACGCGTCGCCATCGCGCGTATTTGTTCGAATCGTCATTCGAACGAACACGACGAGGGTTTACCTTTCTGATTCTTGTTCTCTACTGTTCAGTCATTATTTCAGAACATTAAACTCTCAGAATCATTCGTACAGATCGTCACCTATACGAATAATTCGTCTGTTTAGCATTCTGTAACAACAACCGATATAGTTTTGTTTTTTTTAACCTCACATACGTTTATACACAATAGTATCAAATCAAGTATCTGTGTTACAACACTGTGTTGTCTGACATGTTTCAAACTGTTAAACCCTAAGGTTTCAGTCAAATTCAGACAATCATATAATAGCTTCATGTTAATGATAATGTATCAATAGTATAAACATAGTTTCGCGTAAAGTGTACCTGACTTACTGTACGGTTTACTGCTGCGATCACTGTTCCGGCATGCGTCCGGCACTGGTGTTACATTAGGATTGCCAATGCAGTAGTTGCTGGGTCGACTTCAAGTGGAGGAGAATGAGGTGGTGATGGTTGTTGTCCTTGTGACATTTTGATCTTACCCAAAAAGTTATCGGTTAGTACCCATGATCAAATAATGTAATACATGCATATAGTTCCTGAGTCCTGTATTCTCTACATGAGAGGTCCCTAGGTTATAGTCTAGGCTGTAACACCCTGACCGATGGCGGAAACGTCGGGATGCCACGAGGGATGTGTAGATTGTTCATAAGCTCGTGGGCATCGAAATAAATCTTCACATATCAATTAAATCAACCATATTAATTACATCAAAAATCATGTTCATCATGATTTAGTTACAGTAATTACACAAAAGATTTAGCTAAATTGACTAAACTCTAGTCTTCAGAAATAATTTAGCTAAATCCAAGACCCTAAGTGATGATGTCAAAAGATGTAGAGCTATCCTGTTCTACCCACTTCTCCTCGTTCCTTGAAACATGCAGAAAATCAAGTGTCAACTACGAAGTAGTTGGTGAGTAATCATAAGTTTTTATGTTTCAAAAATGTCTATAAAATGTTTATGAAAGTTTATAATTTTCCAAGAAAATCCACATGTGCACCTGCGAGATAATCCAACACTACCAACACACAAACACAAGCACAACAGTCACATAATCCAAATAATCACAAATAATCAACCACATCTATTCAGCCAATATCAACCACTCACAAATCAATTAATAATCAATATTCACCATAATCATCTCAATATAAGTTGCCGCGGAGGACCTCAGTCAACTCAATCAACGGCAGAATCATCGAGGAGGACCTCAGTCAACTCAACCAACGACATTCCTAAACAGTATAAGTGTCAATACATGCACTGCGGAGGACCGTAGTCAACTCAACCAACAGCGGAATCACTAAGGAGGACCTTAGTCAACTCACCAATAGTAACTCAATCATTGCAGAGGACCGAAGTCAACTCAATCAACAATGACTCACAGAATATGCAATCATCCATATCAATCCATAATCAATAATAATTCAATAATATGAATATCATATTGATAAACCAGGTGTCACCCATGTGTTATCAAATTAATATCTTTAATATGGTATTCATGCTCCACCTCCGAGTTTAAAAGCAAAATGATTTAAAAAGCAGGTTATGAGAACTCACCTGAATTCCTTAGATTCGGTGTTTTCGTAGAATGCGCGCTCGCGTATATGAAATCAAAGATACTTCAGCAACTTGTATTTATCGTGTATTTGTGATCATAAGTATACGCGTTTTATTACTATTAAATGTCTAAATGTTTTACTTTTAAGCCATTAAGTGTTTCACTTAACTTAGGATATTCTACCCAAGTCAAAATGAGTCGTCCATTCTTTTATAAGTGTTCATCATAAAACTTTAGTTTAGACTTGCATGTTTCAACTATTTATTGATGATAAACTTGTTATGATGTCTTATGTGCATCCTCATAGATGTGTGTACTACAAGGTGGTAACCTTAATCATACACACACCAATACATACATGCATGTTCAATTAACTTGACCACCACAATTTTAAGTTATTTAAATTAAGCTTTAGGTTTTAAGAAATCACACCTAAGTTATTCATATAAAATATTTCAATGTACATAACCCATAATTCAAAACTTATTATTTTTCCTTTATTATGGCAAAAGGGTGATGGTCCTTGAACACCAATGCATGCATGGTTGCACTTAGCCTCAAGTCCTTTGGTTCAACCCTACTTTGGCGAAGGGGTGTGTCCCTTTCCTTAGTTTCAAAAGAATTTCATGTTTGGCAGCCCTAGTTCCAGCAAACCTAAGGGTTCGGTTGCATTCCAGGTTCGTAGGTGTCACACCCCGAGCCGGCGGGCTGGATCGACTTACCCGTCGGGCGGAAGGTTCCCGGGGCGCGATATCATTTGATAATCACAGTGATCAGATTGTTTACACGGCACATGATATATAATTGAGAAATGCTAACTTGACATTGATAATGAATTACAAGGTTAAGTTACATTGTCATGTTCGTAATCTAACGGAGTAAATCCATTCAAAGGAATAGTTGAGTTTTCTATCTTGTATTTCACAAGATTTACAATAGTGATTCCCCAAAATATGTCATCAAACGTTAGGCACACAAAATATAGCTAGGTCCACTATATAAGTCCACTAGCTAATGCATCTTGAGCCTGGTGACTACACCTGTTCGTCACCTGAGAAAACATGCATTTAACAAAGTCAACACTAGGTTGGTGAGTTCATAAGTTTAGTAATTTAAAACCTTGAATTGTTATCATACATAATCACAATGTCATACATGAGTCTTGTTAATGTTTGATTTATCCGTCTCGCACCATGGCATCTCCATAGTTATATTGGCAAGTACCATCTCATCCCATCAGGCATGCTTATATATAGGGCATACGAAAGGGTCAAGCCTACAACCCGCCCAGACGCTGTCCCACCACATGCCAAATAGGATTCCACACTACTTGCAATACAACTACAGATATCCATTCTCATCTCACGTGTGTTCAATCCATTTGATATCCACCCAACTGTTTGTGTTCATAACCTAGTGCGTTGTATATGGAATAATGCCGTAAAAAGGGGTTTAGTTATCAAACCGAAGTAATGATAAACCCTCAATGTATTAAGGAAGTTAGATTTATTTTAATCTTATCCTTGTTATTATTCTATTGCTTGTGATGTTAACTGTTAGTCACTACTAATATTAGTAGTGTTAGTTAATCAGTTAATATGTGTTCGCTGTTGGTAGTGCATAGAGCCTAAAAGGAATCCATTGTAATCCTCACGTAATCAGATCACAATGTATCCGATTTATCTCTACCACGTTGGTATTATCATTGACTTCGACGAAACTACTACCAGTATTATGACATGAGAGACGATCAATTTCCCAGTCTACTAGTCAATAGAATCGAAGAATGAATTACAATTATAGCTGCAGATTAATATCACCATGTGTCGCTTTCCAGACCCTGACTTGAAGTCGCCCTGTCACCGGTCATCCGTTACCCGCCAATGAATCAATACGATCAACATACCAGCCCTACAAGCCGGAGGTTTGTCAAACCTATGGTACCACTATGCTATCGTCGGTTTAGTCACGTCAAACTAACTAGTCAGCGATTTGTGTAAGGGGCTTACAATGATCAACTTGAATACGGGGCACATGATTGAAATGATATAATACAGACAGTTCAATAGTAATCAATTGTATTTTGTGTTCACCAATATTGTTTGTTCTCGTTGTTGTTAACAAATTTATATAAGATCTTGTCTTATTATACTATGACAGTTGTTGTGTGAATGGTGTTGTTATCATGAAGTTACGTTATCATGATTACCATTCTTGTTGTTCCATTTGGTCACCCTGTTGCCACTATAGTGTTGTAAGAGCTAGTCTTACTACACTTAGTCGACTCAGGTGGTGGATGATATTTGTCCGTGTTATCTTGTAGTATGTATCGAATTGAAAGCTGAGTGTTATAAGATCTAATCGTATTACACGTAGCTAATTCCGATGGTGAATGATATTATGAAGATATATTATCTTACTATCATTCTTGTTTGTTGTTGTTATTGTTTTAATCAAAATAAAATGAACACGATGCTACGATCTCTAGTCTTTAACATTAATGCATAAGATCTCATCTTATCATACAATGTTAGTAAATGTGAAGGGTGATATCTTGAAACCATGTTAACATGATTATCAACATTGATATCCCCAGTGATTGTTCTCATGTGTCTCAATGTTATGTAAAATCAATGTTTTTAACAGAGTGGAATAAGATCTTGCCCTATTTCACAGTGTTAATAATGCGATGAATGATAATAGCATCGTGAAGTTACATTATCATGATTATGATTCTTATTGTCTTAGTGTTAGCAACTCGTTGTTATGAGATCTAGTCTTGATGCATTGTGTCATTAATTTTCATAATAACGTATCATGAAGTTATATTATCATGATATTATTCCGGTTATGCTTTACATGCTATTTCACATACAAACACACATAATAAAGCAATCAAGTAATAATATGATCATGAAGAAAATCAATTTTATCTATATTACTTGTTGAATGAAATAGAATAATAAAACTTTTAGGTAATAAAAGAATTAACATGTTTCTCAGCCCCGAGAGTTCAAAATCAATTAAGATTAGAAAAGGGGCGTATGAACTCACCTTGTATTTGTTGTGGTAGACAATGTGTAAACAAGAATTGCACGCGCTCGTTGTTGTACTTGTGGTTGTATTCCCAGTCTTATGTTTGATTAAATGTTATTTGAGTTATGATCCCATATTTGATTGTTCTTTTTGAAATCTGAGTTGTTAATTGACTTGGGGTAGTGAAAATGACACATTATTGTGATTTTCATAAGAATCGCTCAGGCTAATGAGTTTCACCCGAATGAGTCAGTCACCCGAATGAGTCCACCCGAATAAGTCAGTCACTCGAATGAGTCCACCCGAATGACTCCGCCCGACTCATACTCCAGACTCATTCTCCCGGCTCATACTCCAGACTCATTCTCCCGGCTCATACTCCAGACTAATTCTCCCGGCTCATACTCCAGACGCAATCTCCCGGCTCATACTCCAGACTCATTCTCCCGGCTCATACACCAGACTCATCTCCCGGCTCATACTCCAGACTCATTCTCCCTGCTCATACTCCCAACTCATTCTCCCGGCTCATAATCCCGACTCATTTGGCCGAATGGCTCATTCTCATGGGCCATTCGCCTGAAACGGGTTTTCAGCCATGGGAGAAGATGATTTCGAGGTATAGTCGTATATATAGTCGTTTTGAGTGGGTTTATGTGGTTAAACTCATTTAGAAGGTGTATGGGTCGAGAAAGAGATGTTTAAATCCGGTTAAAACCGTGGTTGTGTCGGGTGTGTAGAAAACCATAAAAAAACGAACCTTCTCACTAAGATTTCGAGAGTTTGAGGTGGAGATAGGACCGATCCTTTGTACTTTCGTGTAGAGGGTGTTGAGAGCTTCGATTTGATAGCTTATTTGCAAGATTTTGTCAAGAAATGGGTGAGATCTAAGAGTTTTTGTGATGACTTTCTATTGAGAGAGTGGAAATCCGGTTTTAGAGAGAGAGAGATGAAAGTGGCTGGAAAAATGGGAAGGAGAGGAAGAAAATTGGGGTTTTATACCCCGGGTGTTTACCCGCGTGTTCGGTCTCGCTCGGTGTCATTTTCGCGTATATTTACGCGCGCGTTATACCGGTTACGCAATTAAGCATTTTAAACCGTGATTTAGAATTATTGGATTATTTTTGATGAGTTTCAAAACTGTAAAGCGTAAAATATTATATTTTACTTATTTTTACTGTTTCGTTCGTGATCAGACCGTTAAACCCCGTTATTTCGTTACGTAACGTTAATTACGTGTAGTTTTACTAAATTAATTTTATAAAATTATCTTTAGTAATAATTCCTAATAAATATTAGTTTTATTTTATATTCATTATTTTTAAAATTCGAACTCGTTTGATTTCGTCGTTTCGTCAGAAAACGTAACTTACGCGCGTTTTCGTAAAAAGCGCTAACTGTACGAATACGATCGTACGTTTCACTTTCTGATTTGGTTTTCTACTTTTCAGTTATCGTTTAGAATGTTAAACCCACATATATGTTTGTGTGAATCGTCACCCACGCAAACACACTGTCAGTTTATTATCCGTATACGATACTGAGTTGTTGTTTTGCATGGACATTCTCACCAAAGGAACCAACTAAACCTAACTGTTCTCACATTGTCATGATTGATTTCACATTCTTTTCTCGTTGGATTGTCGTCCATCTGGTTCCTATTTATTTGTGGATATCAGATCGCAACCGACTTTATTTGTCATTTGTTTTCACACTGTTTCGCATTGGATTGTTGTACATTTATATTTCAATTCTTATTGAAATATGCATACAACTGTTAATTGTTTCCACTGAATTGTTATCACATACTGTTCATCACATAGTGTTCACACATAGTTTACTTGTAAGTACACCCACCGTACGGATTTGCCATACGGTCAGGTACTAGTTGTCACAGTAGGTCAAGGGTTCGGCCCTGATTCAATGTTTGCAGCCATTAGATTTGGCCAACATCTTGGTTTGTGGAGCTGCTAGGTTCGTCCCAATGAGGTTTGTCCATTTAGGGTTAGTGGCTGCATGATGGTTCGGCCAAGGTAAGGTTCGATAGCTAGGGTTCGGCTATGCATGCCAAGCTTCGCCCATGTATTGGTTTGGCCCATGGAAGGTTCTCCAAAGAATCCAGGTTCGTGGCCAGCTTAGGTTCATGAGGTTTAGATTCATGGCAAGCTTGTTCGTGGGTTCATGGGTTCGGCTGACAGGAGGTGCGGCTGAGAGAGGTTCGCAGCACATGCAAGTTTGTGGCAACATGGAGGTTCGGTCGTGCATGGTTCGCCCCATCTAGGTTCGTATTTCCCTGGTTCGGCAACCACCTGAACCAGGTTCGGCAGCCACCTGACCCAGGTTTGGTCCTTAGGGTTCGTGGCCAGCATGCACACAGGTTCGGCCACCTGCTGTGTTGCCCACAACTGGTCATCACCTTCATCATCGATCTCCATTGTACTACAGGTTTATCCATGGCCCCCAACATCTCGTATTGGTTCAGTTTAGGGTTGTCCATATGTAAGAATCGTTTACAAGATAAATATGCAAAGCGGTTATTATCATCGTGAAAAAAAATGTAAAATTCGTGATTTACCTTCAACACTCGATCAAAAGCTAGATTTCTTCGTGGATTCTTGTTCTACTCGACCGTATGAACGATTTGGCACCAAGATCTCTTGAAATGATTGAGTTTTGAAGAAGTTATGGTAGAGAGAAGTTAGAGAGAGAAAGGGGTGACGGGAATTGAGTTCTAGAGAGAGAATGGGTTTGTTGGAAATGAGAAAGAAGAAGAAACTCTTCTTTCTTCTACCGCGTTTCATCCCCACGTGCTCGGTCTCGTTTATATCACGTAAAATATTATAAGATGCTCGGTTATTCTCGAAATTTATATTTTAAAACATAAAAACTTTAAATAATGTAGTTCCGTTATAATAAAATGATTTTTAATTAAAGTTGTTTCCGTTTACCTTCGTTAAATTATTTATTAAATAAAGCGCTTTGCTCGTATACGTCTTAGGTTGTAATTTCTAATAAACGTTTTTAAATTCTTTTTCTTATTTTAATATCGTTAGATATTATTTCGTTATCTCGTCGAAACGCGTGACTCATGTACGTATTTGTAAAGATCGTCACCTTTTCGAATCCAACGCTCGTATCGTATTTGGATTCGATTTACGATTTATGGAATATCGTTTCAAGATATTATTCCTAATAATTATATTCGTGTGAATCGTCACCCACGCGAACACATTATTAGGTTAATATTTCTGAAATAACATTCGCGTTTAATCTATATTCGTAGCCTCACCATCGCGTACACATTTTCAACAATGCTTTCATTATTTTATCACTGACACATCCATGATAGACCGAAATAAGCTTATGTATAGGGCATATGTAGGAGTAGGTCGCAACCTATCCAGCCACCGTACCACCACCATTTCGATAAGCCATGACCATGTGTCTTTGACTATGTTTAGTAACCAAAGAATAACTAACTTGTAACTCGTTGTCATTCCAAACCAAAACCTCGGATTCTCCTCACCAAAGTCTCAACACTGATATATTCATGATAAACCGAAGATGGTTTATGTATAGGGCATACGTAGAGGTTAGTCGTAACTGCCTCAGCTGCCATCCCACCACCTCTTCGATAGACCATAATTATATCCTTGCCTATCTTTGGTTTTTGAATCCTATACTACTACCATTCCACCTCAACAACTCTCATTACATGAATTCAACTGCAACAAACTTTCAGGTTCTGTTTAGTTGTGTTTCAACTAAACTACCCATGGTTTATGCTCATAATCATATGTGTTCTCAATATGTATACCAATAATAATAACATCCAATAATCCATAGTCATTAACAATTATCATATCAGGTCTTAACAGTACAAACATTTATGTAATGTAATTGCCTGAAATACAGTGATGTTACAGTCTCCCCTAGTCGAGGGAATTTCGTCCCGAAATTCAACTTGGAGTGACCGCAGTAAATAAATGTGGGTACTTAAGCTTCATCTGATCTTCTCGTTCCCAGGTGAATTATGGACCACGCTTTGACACCTATCGTACTTTGACATTTGGAATTCTACTGCACTTGAGTTTCTTAACTTCACGGTCCATTATCTCGACTGGTTTTTCAACGAAGTGCATGGTATCATCGACGCGAATGTCATCGAGTGGTACCTGAAGATCCTAATCAGCTAAGCATTTTCTTAAATTGGACACGTGAAACGTCGGGTGTACATTACTAAGTTCAGGAAGAAGCTCCAACTTGTAGGCAACCTTCCCGATCCGTTCAAGGATCTTAAAAGGGCCAAAATAACGCGGAGCAAGCTTACCCTTCTTCCCGAATCGTACAACTCCTTTCCATGGTGATACTTTAAGTAATACCATATCATCAACTTCAAACTCTAAAGGCTTACGTCGTTTATCCGCGTAACTCTTCTGTCGACTGCGAGAAGCTAACAGATTGTCGCGAATCTGGTGAATCTTGTCAGTCGTTTCTTGAATAATCTCAGGAACAGTGATCTGCGCTTCGCCGACCTCGGTCCAACAAATAGGTGACTGACATTTTCTACCATAAAGAGCTTCAAACGGCTCCATACCAATGCTCGCGTGATAACTGTTGTTATACGAGAACTCGACTAAGTGTCTGGATCGTCCGCTCCGTCTGTCCATCCGTTTGAAGATGATAAGCAGTGCTAAGATCCAATCTTGTTCCAAAAACTTCATGAAGCGATTCCCAAAATCGTGCCGTGAAACGAGCATCACGATCCGATATTATGCTTAAGGGAATTCCATGTCGGCTAACGATCTCATCAACGTAGATACAAGCTAATTTCCACACAGGGTACGTCTCGCGTATCGATAAGAAATGACAACTTTGTAAACCGATCTATTATCACCCAAATACTATCATTACCACTTGCGGTTCGTGGGAGTTTGGTATTAAAATCCATAGAGATATTCTCCCACTTCCACATGGGTATTTGCAGTTGTACTAACAATCCCGAAGGTCGCTGGTGTTCTGCCTTGACTTTAGCACAGTTAAGGCACTTGGCTACATACTCATCAATATTCTTCTTCATTCCAGGCCACCAGTACAACACTCTAAGGTCTTGATACATCTTGTCAGCACCCGGATGGATTGAGTAACGAGACTTATGAGCTTCATCCAAAATCATCATCCTAAAATCATCCCTGTTCGGTATCCACAACCGATTCAAATAATATATCAAACCACCATCCTTAGTTTCCAATAGCAATTCAGCCCTGCAAGACATCTCATCTTTTACGCTATCTTGAGCCAATGAGTGTTGTTGGGCTGTGAGAACATTGTTACGAAGATTAGTGTGCACTCGGACACTATGGATTTGAACATGAATTTTGCGACAAAGCGCATCTGCTACTACATTCGCTTTACCAGGATGGTAGCGAATTTCACAATCATAATCATTCAACACTTCAACCTATCTCCGTTGTCTTATATTGAGTTCCTTTTGATTGAGAATATGCTGTAGACTTTTATGATCTGTAAAGACCACACACTTAGTGCCATAAAGATAATGTCTCCATATCTTCAAAGTAAACACGACTGCACCAAGTTCCAAGTCATGTATAGTGTAATTCTTCTCAAAGATTTTCAACTGTTTCAATGCATATGCGACAACCTTTCCCCGTTGCATGAGTACACAACCGAGACCTAGGTTGGATGCATCACAGTAAACTAGAAAATCATCATTTCCATCAGGCAGTGTCAAGACATAAGCATCACAAAGTTTCTGCTTCAATGTCTGAAATGCCTCTTCTTGCTTCGGTCCCCACTCATAAGGCATGTTCTTTTGAGTTAAAGTGAGAGGGACAACAACCTGGAGAAGTTCGAAATAAACCGCTGATAGTAACTGGCGAGTCCAAGAAATGATCGAATCTCCGTTGGTGTCTTCGGTGTACTCCAATTCTTCACCGCGTCAATCTTCGCAGGATCCACGTGAACACCCTTTTCATTGACTATGTATCCCAAGAATTGAACTTCCTTAAGCAAGAATTCACACTTGGAGAATTAGGCATACAGTCGTTCTTTTCTTAGGATCTCCAAAACCAACTTAAGGTGTTGCTCGTGTTGTTCTTTGCTCTTTGAGTATATCAAAATATCATCAATTAATACAATCATAAATTTATCCAAGTATGGCCTGGAAACACGGTTCATGAGATCCATGAAAACCGTTGGTGCATTGGTAAGGCCGAAAGGCATTACCAGAAATTCATAATGGTAATATCTTGTTCTAAAAGCCGTCTTGGGAATATCATCTTCATGTACACGAAGCTGATGATACCCAGCCTTAAGATCGATCTTCAAAAACCATGTCGAGCCTTGAAGGTGATCAAAAAGATCATCGATGAAAGGGAAAGGATATCGATTCTTAACGGTCAGCTTGTTCAATTCACGGTAGTCTATGCACATTTGGAATGACCCGTCCTTCTTCTTGACAAATAGGACCGGTGCACCCCATGGCGAATGGCTCGGGCGAATGAATCCCTTGTTAGTCAGTTCTTGTACTTGGCTCACCAAATCTTGTAACTCCGAAGGCGCAAGTCTGTAAGAAGCTTTGGCGACTGTGTTCGCACTAGGTACTAAGTCAATTTGAAATTCTACTTGACGTTCTGGTGGAAGTCCTGGCAAGTCGTCTGGAAATACTTCAGGAAAGTCTCTTATCACAGGAACGTCTTCAATGCTCTTTCCCTTCCTCTTTTTCTCCACAACGTGTGCCAAAAATGCTATACATTTATTCCTAAGGTACTTATGTGCTTTAGTGCATGACATTAGCCTAAGACCTTTACTAGAAGTTTCCCCAAAAACTATTAGAGTTTCACTCTAAGGTAAGGGAATACAAATATATTTTTCATGACAAACAATTTCCGCTTTATGGGTGGCTAACCAATCCATGCCTATGATAACATCAAAGCTACCAAGTTGCATAGGTATTAGATCAATTGGGAAAACGTGACCATTTAAGTTCACAGTACATCCAATAATAACATTGTCAATATCAATAGTATTACGATCAGCCGCCTCTATGTTAAACGGTTTGTCTATCTTAGTACGTGTTATTCCAAGCATACATTCAAAATCATGTGAAACA
This sequence comes from Mikania micrantha, assembly GCA_009363875.1. NCBI lineage: Eukaryota > Viridiplantae > Streptophyta > Magnoliopsida > Asterales > Asteraceae > Mikania > Mikania micrantha. Next base: position 21,873,978 of record CM018685.1, read on the forward strand.
AAAGTCATATCAGCACCAGAAGCAAATAAGACAGATGCATAAGAGTTGTTAATCAGAAATGTACCATTGACCACATTCTGGTTGGCTTGAGCTGCTGGAGCATTCAGTTGAAAAGCTCTACCTCTCGCCATCCTTTGATTGTTTCCTGCCAATCTCGGGCACTGGATTCTGAAATGACCCACTTCACCGCACTGGTAACAGGCTCTTGCATGTGCAGGTACTTGACGAATGGGTACAGCCTAAATTGGTTGGGCATGCGGAGCTGGCAGTGCAAGCGGTGCATGCTGCAACCTTTGTGCTTGCGGTGCACTTCGACAAACATTAGCCAAATGGCCATACTTGCCACAGTTGTTGCAGACATGACAGGGCAAGTTAGGCATGTGATGATATCTGCAGACATTACATTGAGGAATAGCCCCAACATAATTTCTGGCATTTGAGTTGTTTGATGATTGTTGAGCAGACTTAGCAGCAGGAGTGGTAACAACGAAATTCCTAATCTTTCGCTTCCTGTTGCTGCTTTTTGAAGAGCTTCCTTGTTCAGTCTTGACTTCAGTTGAAGCCTCCTTTGCAGCTGCTTTGGTGTCAGTCTTCTTAGTTCCCTTTCTTGTGAGTGTTCCAGCCTTCACGACATTATCAGTTAAAGTCGCAGACAGGCGGATTGCAGCCTCCCGTGTGGTAGGGTTGCTAACAAAGACAATGTCTTGTATTTGCATGGGTAAACCGCCTATGTACTTCTCGATCGCTCTCTCCAATGGTGTCACTAGACGAGGTACCAGCAGACCATACTTATGGAAGCGAGAATTGTATATTACCTTCTCACCACTGTCCTGCTTGAGTTCCCAGAACTCAGCTTCCCGTTTCCTCATCTCACAACGAGGACAGAATTCAGTGGTCATCAGGTTTTTGACCTAAGTCCACATCAGTGCTAGGGCTGCATCAACTCACCTAGTTCACTTTTCGCCATTCCACCAAGTTAGTGCTCTCTTTTGAAAAACACTAGTGGCATAGCGCACCTTCGAATTTTCAGGATAGTCACTGTTAATGAAGGTGTTTTCAATATTCTCAAACCACTATAGCAGACCAGTGGCTCCCTCAGAACCCGTAAACTTTAGTGGATTACAGGAGTTGAAGTGTTGTAACGTGCAAACTGGTGGGTTTGCACCACGTCTGTTCTGATTAAGAGTTTGGTTGGCTTGGTTCAACTGTGTCACCAACCTGGAGATAAGGTTTGCTAACTCTTGAAAGTCGTTGTTGGCATTACCGTTGTTAGCTTCTCCGTCATGTGGGTTTGTAGTATCTTCGTTGTAACGGTGTGGCGGCATGTTTCTGAGGATGTTAGAAACATGTTACTACCGTTTACAACGTAAGTTATACAAACTATGCTCAAATGAGTTCATTACAACAGTTAGGATTACACATAGGAACTATATTTTTCTCCTATCTGTCATTAAACTCATAATAAAGTAGTAACCTCCTGATATTATACTAAAGCATCCTAATTGGTCATATCTAATATTAACGAAATATTCCTAAGTTTCAAACATTTCCCACCCTATACTAACTGTAACTTCTGTACATTTAGTCATGATAGTCATAAACAGTGTTAGAACAATGTGTATTTATGTCCAATCAGTCAATGTGATTCATATGTTCATGATTTTGTTTGTTTGTGATAGGATCTTAATTAAATAGGAACAAGTATGTATTATTTATTTACAGTCGACTTCGCTAGGCAAGAACAGTATCGTATTATATCGAAACAGTGGTGGGACGGCGTCAGATAAGGCATGTAGCTGAACTCTGGGGTATGCCCTATATATAAACTGCGTTCGGTGTAATGGGATAGTGTTAGTGCGTAGTGTTTAGACGAATAGTATGACAAGCAAACTAATCTAAAAAAATCGTAATGCGTAAGCGAGACTGAGTATAGTTATGGTTGACGATCCATAATGATACGAATGTTGAACTTATAATTACGAGTAAACGTCAATAAATAAATAATACGATCGAAAAACGTACGCGATTGCGGGTATACACGTAATTGTATTTGTTTAACGATCTAAAAACGAACGAACAGTAAAAATAAGTGAAATAAATTATTTTACTTTTTTACAATTTTGAAACTCATCAAAATGAAGAGAATAACAACTATTTTATCTAATACGCGTTAAATGCGTGTTACATTTCGAAAACGCAAACCGAGCGACCGAAACGAACCCGGATACCACACGTAGTATAAAAGCCTTGAATAAGGCTTTCCTCTCATTTAATTCAACCACAACCCTCTCTCTCTAGATTTTCGTCATTTCCACTCTCTCACCAGAAAACCCTACTAAAAGCTCCATATCTTCTTCAATTCTTCACGAAAATGGATGATTCTTGAACCTACACGAAGCTCTCAACATCCTCTACAAGGGAGTACCACAGATCTGAACTTTTATCCACGGGATCTCGAGGTATTGATGCTTAAATAGTTCGAAAATTAGGGTTTTTGGTGTGTTCTTGTCAACTAACACTAAAATCGGCTTAGAACCAAAGTAATGTTGATCCTATGCCTTCGAAATGAGGTTCTGGAACAGCAGCAACACCACACAGGCCCTGGATGTCAGGGAGGTTCGATGATGAAGATGCAGGCGCAACAGGTTCGGCAATAGTTATGGAGCCGAACCCTAAGTGGGTTTCACGAACCTCCAAACGTAGTTTGGGACTTGATTATATGTTGGCTTTCTAGCAAACAGTCTGATGACTGTTTGGACACGTTTTACAGACTTGATGTTAGTTTGGGTTGCAACCATCCATGTATTTTCACTCACTATTTCATACATCTGCCTTACATTGCAGTTTCATAATTATAAATGTTAAACCTATTGTTCTCACCAACTACTTTTCTAGTTAACAGTTACTTTTCACGTGTTTCAGGTAATCAGGGTTAGGACATTCTAAAGGACAACTAAGGAGACCATTTAAGATAGAACAAGATGAAGAAACATGCTAGGATGGATTTAGAAACACATTAAATTCCTGATTGTTTAATTGTTTTGTTTGATGTCTTATTTTGTAAACTATATTTTGGGTCTGTAGTTGTCATTCTTTTGGTAGGTAGACTGAATGTCTGTAACTAAACAATGGTCTAAACATTATGAAATCTAGTAATACATTGTGGTTGTTCTTATTCAATACTTGTGCATGATTCAACCAATGATCGTCACCGCGCTGTGGATTCCGCACGCGGCGCAGGGGGTGTGACAGGTTGGTATCAGAGCCAAGGTTGTAGAGAACTAGGAAAAACCCAATACTTAATGACCTAGACTATAACCTAGGCTACCCAATAGGACTAAGTGCTATAGGCTTGAGGATACTTAGGATCTAAGTAAACTTAAGTAAGCATTAAATCTACATTAAGCTTGAAAGATCTTAGGGATACTTTCTAAGATTAGACATCGAGTCAAGGAATTTGAATCAGAATTCTATAATTTTAGAAACCGAATTAAATTTCTCAACACATATTCATTAAAGGATTTCAAAGGCAAGGATCTGTATTCTTAGTATCCTTGATCTGAAATTCTCAATCAGAGTTCATTATAGAATTTCAGAGGCAAGGATCTGTATTCTTAATATCCTTGATATGAAATTCTCAATCAGAGTTCATCACAGAATTTTAGAGGCAAAGATCTGTATTCTTAGTATCCTTATCTGAAATTCTCAATCAGAGTTCATTACAGAATTTCAGAGGCAAGGATCTGTATTCTTAGTATCCTTGATCTGAAATTCTCAATCAGGGTTCATCACAGAATTTTAGAGGCAAAGATCTGTATTCTTAGTATCTTTGATCTGAAATTCTCATCATGTTTATCATTATCATGTATTCATTATCATTAGGACTTCATAACTTAAAATTTGTGTAATTGTAATCTTTAGTTGAAGTTCACACAAGGAGATCTTTATATTCCATACTGTAAGTATGGGAAACCTAGGTTAATTAACATAGGACACATATACTAAAACCTAAGGTCTGATTTTGAGTAAATCAAGAATCTTGGGTTAGACAATCATAATCATATTCATAGTTCAAGAGACAATCATGAATCAATCATAATCAATCAAGGGTTGGGATCCTAGCTTCAAATACAGATGGCGGCCAAGATCTGGCATACTGAAGTGGTGGTGGGATGTCGGCTGGGCAGGCAGTTTGCTTGACCCTACGTATGCCCTATATATTAGCTATCTTCAGTATGGCAGGGTGAATTCGGCATTCGTATTTGAAGTAAAGATCCGGGAGCAACTGGAATCATTGAACATTAGTCAAACAAATGAAATACAACCATTATGTGAATCCATCATAGATGAGACAATCATTGTGTGTGAATCAATCAGGTGAACAATCATATTATGTAGTCTTAAGTGATTACATGTTTAGTACTTACTAACATAGGTTAACGTAAAAGATGTAGAGCACACATATGATTTAGTTCTACATGTTAACAATTGTTAGTAGGTGCACACATAATTCAATCATAATTTAATCAGAGATTCAATCATAGTTCAGTGATCAGAGAACATGGAATTCTTAATCAATGGTACATACTTGGAAATCAGTACAATCGTGTTGCCAAATGCTAGCAAGGGCATGATCGTGATATATCGAAGCGGTGGTGGGCTGGCGACTGGGCTGGCAGTTCGCTTTACCCTTTTGTATGCCCTATATATAAGCTATCTTCGGTATATCGGGAAAGTGTCAGTGTGTCGGTTTGGTGGAGTGAAATCACGAGACATCGTACATATTCACATGGGAAGTATGTTAATAAGTTAATTGCTTATACGTGTACCTGCTCATATTACAATTGAATGATAATATTAGTAGTATGGACATATTACTAACTATATCATGTGAATTCAATTGTATCATTTCTCATTTCTGACCCACTTGTGGCTTCTATTCGTAGAATGCCTCCTAGACGTGATCCCAACGGCGAGAGTTCAACAAGTGGCAATGATGATGAGATCAACAAGATTGCCCGGGCTATCTCATTGCATATGAGGGATGTCATTCCGGGTATGGTCACTGATATCACCCAGAATCTTCGGGGAAGTACCAGTGACTCAGTACACAACTCAAATGCCACTAACGCCGGAACTGCTAACTTCACTTATAAGCAGTTCAATGATGCTAAACCTCCTAAGTACTCTGGTACTGAGGGAGCTACCGGTCTACTGCAATGGCTGGAAAGCATTGAGGATATCCTAGACTTCACCGGATGTCTAGAAAACCTGAAAGTCCAGATGGCTTTAAGCGCTTTTCATAAAGGCGCACTCACCTGGTGGAATTCTGAGAAGAACACCAGAGGACGGGAAGTTGCTTTGGATTTACCATGGGAGAATTTCAAGAAGGTACTGGTGGAACAGTTTTGTCCACGCCACGAACTAAAGAAACTTGAAGTTGAGATGTGGAACTTGGTACAGGACAGTGGCGAAAGCGCAAAATATACAACTCGCTTCCATGAGTTGTGTATTTTGGTGCCACATCTGGTTACTCCTTTATCCCGCAGGATAGAGAAGTACATTGAAGGCTTACCCCTAGTCATCAGGGGAACTGTTATGGGGAGCAACCCTACTACTCTAGAGGCGGCAATTCATCTTGGCGCAACCCTTACTGAAGAATATGTCAAAGCGGGCGTGCTCACTCGAAAGGGGTATAAGAGAGCACAGATTGAAGAAGGCAAGAAGCCTGAACAGCACCAACCCAAAAAGAAGAAACAGAAACAAAGGATGATTAAGAATTATACAGCTTTGACTGCAGCTACACCCGTACAAGCCACTCCTGTTACCGCCATGCCACAACCTGCTACGGCCAGAAAGCCTTATACTGGTCTGTTCCCACTTTGAACCAAATGCCAATATCATCACCTACCCACTATTCCATGCACGAAATGTCTAAAGTGTGGACGGATGGGACACTTGGTAGCTACATGTCGGGCTACTCATCTTAATGCTGCTACAACTACCACTGCTATTCCTGCTACTACTGGTGGAACGGCTTGTTATAACTGTGAGGCAGAGGGACACTTAAGAAACCAGTGCCCAAAACTCAACACAGCCGCTACAAATGCTACTACTCGTGCCTTTGTCATCGGATCTTCCGAAGCACGCGAGGACCCAGCAGTCATCACGGGTACATTTCTCATTAATGATCACTATGTTTCTATCATATTTGAAACTGGTGCTGATAAAAGTTTTGTCTCTACTAATACTGCTTCCCTGTTTAATAAACAACAATCTATACTTGATGCTCCTTACACCGTAGAAGTAGCAGATGGTAAAACCATATTAGCAAATTCAATAATTCATGATGGTGAGTTAAGATTGAACGATCATCTTTTCCTTATCGATATCATTCCGATGACACTCGGAAACTTCGAATTCGTAGTAGGAATGGATTGGTTATCCAAAAACCGTGCCGAAATCGTATGTTCGGAGAAACTTATTCGAATTCCTCTACCGTCCGGCGAAATGATGCAAGTTTACGGCGAGAAACCCTGCCGCGGATTGAAGATTGTATCGTGCATCAAGGCTAGGAAGTATCTGAAGAAGAAATACTTTGCGTTCCTGGCTCACGTGGTAGAGAAGAAACCTGAGAAGAAAGTAGTTGGGGACGTTCCGGTCATCATAGATTATCCGGACGTATTCCCAGAAGACTTGCCTGGACTACCACTGATCAGACAAGTGGAGTTTAGAATCGATCTCGTTCCTGGAGCAAACACAGTTGCGAAGTCACCATATCGATTAGCACCGTCTGAGATGCAAGAACTGTCTAGTCAACTCCAAGAGCTTCTAGACAAACGTTTCATAAGACCGAGTTTCTCTCCTTGGGGAGCTCCGGTTCTCTTTGTCAAGAAGAAGGATGGTTCATTTCGTATGTGCATCGATTACCGTGAGTTAAACAAGTTGACAGTTAAGAACAGATATCCTCTACCTAGGATCGATGATCTGTTTGATCAATTACAGGGAGCGACTTGCTTTTCTAAAATTGATCTACGATCCGGGTATCATCAGTTACGAGTAAATGATGAGGATATACCAAAGACGACATTTAGGACTCGATATGGACACTACGAGTTTGTGGTTATGCCATTTGGACTGACCAATGCACCGGCAGTGTTCATGGACTTGATGAATCGAGTCTGCAGACCATATTTAGATCAATTTGTTATCGTCTTCATTAATGATATACTGATTTATTCCAAGACGGAGCAAGAACATGAGGATCATTTGAAGAAAGTCTTAGAGCTACTAAGAGCAGAACAAATTTATGCTAAGTTCTCAAAGTGTGAATTTTGGCTAAAAGAAGTTCACTTCTTAGGGCATGTCATTAACAAGGATGGGATATACGTAGATCCAGCGAAGATTGAGGCAATTAAGAACTGGACTACCCCATCTACTCCGACAGAGATTCGTTCATTTCTGGGTTTGGCAGGCTATTATCGGCTACCCCATCGCGAACTTTTCAAAGATCGCCTTGCCGCTTACCACTCTGACCCAGAAAAGTCAAGCGTTTATATGGGGACAGAAACAAGAAGATGCATTTCAACTTTTTAAACAGAAGTTATGGAACTCCCCTATCCTTAGTCTTCCAGAGGGCAGTGATGATTTCATTGTCTACTGTGATGCTTCGAACCTTGGTCTCGGTTGTGTACTTATGCAGCGGGACAAGGTGATTGCATATGCTTCAAGACAGCTTAAGGTTCACGAGAAGAATTATACAACTCATGACCTTGAGTTAGGGGCTGTGGTCTTTGCATTGAAGATTTGGAGGCACTACCTTTACGGTACTAAATGTGTCATCTATACAGACCACAAGAGCCTGCAACACATTCTCAATCAGAAAGAACTCAACATGAGACAACGACGTTGGGTTGAGCTTCTAACTGATTATGACTGTGAGATTCGCTATCACCCGGGTAAAGCCAATGTGGTGGTGGATGCTCTTAGTCGTAAGGAACCAGTCAAACCAATTCGTGTAAGAGCCATGGAGATCAACACACAGCCAAACTTGAAGGACTTGATTCGTATTGCACAACAACAAGTGGTGACAGACAATCAGCTGAAAACAGACTTAGGTTGCGGAATTGAGAAGAAACTAGAACCTCGATCTGATGGGGTGTTATATCTCAACGGCCGCATCTGGATTCCAAAGTCAGAAGAATTGCGCACACTTATCTGTGATGAGGCTCATAAGTCCCGATACTAAGTTCATCCTGGAGCAGTTAAGATGTACCAAGATTTGCAGGACTTCTGCAACAACCTGAAATTCCTCATTGGAAATGGGAACAGATTTCCATGGATTTCATAACAAAGTTGTCGAGAACTCCGAGAGGTTACGATTCGATTTGGGTGATCGTTGATCGACTCACCAAATCTGCTCATTTTCTCCCAATCCGAGAGGATTACAAAATGGAGAAGTTAGCTACCTTGTACATCAATGAAATCACTACTCTTCATGGTACTCCAACATCAATCATTTCTGATCGTGATAGTCGTTTCACTTCTCGCTTTTGGCAAACATTGCAAAAGGCTTTGGGAACCCGTGTTAATCTTAGCACGGCATATCATCCCCAAACCGATGGCCAAAGCGAAAGGACTATCCAAACATTTGACGACATGCTTCGTTCTTGTGTGATTGACTTCGGTGGGAGTTGGGACACTCATCTTCCACTCATCGAGTTTTCGTACAATGTGCACCATTCGAAGCTTTGTATGGTAGGAAGTGCCGATCACCGGTCTGCTGGACCGAGGTTGGCGATTCATAGGTCGTAGGACCTGAACTCATTCAAGAAACAACAGACAAGATCACAATCATTCAATCAAGGCTTAAGGCAGCAAGGGATAGACAAAAGAGCTATGCGGATCGAAGTCGGAAACCACTTGAATTTCAAGTTGGTGACCGAGTCTTACTCAAGGTTTCTCCCAGGAAAGGCGTTGTCCGATTTGGGAAGAAAGGGAAACTTGCACCAAGGTACGTTAGACCTTTTGAGATCCTTGAACGGATTGGTCCCGTAGCCTACAAACTCAAACTTCCGGTGGAGCTAAGCAACGTTCACGATACATTTCATGTATCGAATCTTAAGAAATGCTTGGCAGATCATGATGTTCAGATTCCACTGGAAGACATTGAGATTCAAAACAACATGCAATTCATAGAACAACCTGTTGAAAGCATGGATCATGGAGTCAAGAAACTTAAACGTAGCTGTATCCTGATCGTAAAGGTACGATGGGAGGGCAAACATGGTGCTGAGTTCACCTGGGAACGTGAAGACCAGATGAAGCTTAAGTACCCTCATCTTTTTACAGTACCTTCGACTAGTTAATTTCGAGACGAAATTCCCTTAACTAGGGGAGACTGTAACATCTGTACATTTAGTCATGATAGTCGTAAACAGTGTTAGAACAATGTGTATTTATGTCCAATCAGTCAATGTGATTCATATGTTCATGATTTTGTTTGTGTGTGATAGGATCTTAATTAAATAGGAACAAGTATGTATTATTTATTTACAGTCGACTTCGCTAGGCAAGAATAGTATCGTATTATGTCGAAACAATGGTGGGACGACGTCAGATAAGGCAGGTAGCTGAACTCTGGGGTATGCCCTATACATAAACTGCGTTCAGTGTAATGGGATAGTGTTAGTGCGTAGTGTTTAGACGAATAGTATGACAAGCGAATTAATCAAACAAAATCGTAATGCGTAAGCGAGACTGAGTATAGTTATGGGTGACGGTCCATAATGAGACGAATGTTGAACTTATAATTACGAGTAAACATCAATAAATAAATAATACGATCGAAAAACGTACGCGATTGCGGGTATACACGTAATTGTATTTGTTTAACGATCTGACAATGAATGAAGAGTAAAAATAAGTGAAATAAATTATTTTACATTTTTACAATTTTGAAACTCATTAAAATGATGAGAATAACAACTATTTTATCTAATACGCGTAAAATGCGCTTTACGTTTCGGAAACGCAAACCGAGCGACCGAAACGAACCCGGATACCACACGTAGTATAAAAGCCTTGAAGAAGGATTTCCTCTCATTTAATTCAACCATAACATTCTCTCTCTCTAGATTTTCGTCATTTCCACTCTCTCACCAGAAAACCCTACTAAAAGCTCCATATCTTCTTCAATTCTTCACGAAAATGGATGATTCCTGAACCTACACGAAGCTCTCAACATCCTCTACAAGGGAGTACCACATATCTGAAGTTTTATCCACGGGATCTCGAGGTATTGATGCTTAAATAGTTCGAAAATTAGGGTTTTTGGTGTGTTCTTGTCAACTAACACTAAAATCGGCTTAGAACCAAAGTAATGTGGATCCTATGCCTTCAAAAAGAGGTTCTGGAACAGCAGCAACACAACACAGGCCCTGGATGTTAGGGAGGTTGGATGATGAAGATGCTGGCGCGACAGGTTCGGCAATGGTTATGGAGCCGAACCCTAAGTGGGTTTCACGAACCTGTATGGTTTGCTGATCACTAGCCGAACCCTAAGGGGCCTTCACGAACCTGTGCCGAAGCACCATGCATGTCAAGAACCTTTATGAGCCACCAACGAACCTCTGTGCAGGCTGCGAACCCTCTGTACCAGACGAACCTTCTCCTGGGCGAACCCTACATCAGAAACGAACCTTAGGTTCGTCAAACACAACCAACCAAACCATCGGATACATAGCCGAACCCTAGAGGACTTCACGAACCTTCACCGAACCAACTTGCATGGCGCGAACCTTCCATGCAAAAGATATTGCCAAACCTTAAGGATGCCAGGACCGAACCCCTGCGAACCTTTCAACACTCAAGGACCACGAACCTTGCATCATTATTCACGAACCTTCACTGAACCTAGCATGCAACGAACCCTCATCATCCATAGCCAAACCTTGTCTTCTTGAACCCAAAAGGTTCGCTGACCAAGTGATTATTCGGCTGAAACAATCGTGGGATCCCAAGTATTCAAATGGCAGCCCAAACCATCGGCCCATATAGGTGCAATTAAGCCCAATGGAAGACTCTACACATTTATATGGCCCAACAAATCAATAAACCGGCCCAAGACCCAATCATCTTTCAGCCCAAGTCTAACCTAGGAGGTCCATGACCTTTGTTTAAGCCCACCATGGTTTCATGGACTTAAGGCCCTATGTTTGGCCCGCGACTTAAAGAAATTGTGAATTTATCTTAATCGGGTTAAGTTTATAACTTAACATAATTAAGGGATCAATTCATAATCCCAAAGACTTAAAACAATTCGAACATCTTTTCAAACGACATGTTTAACAAGGGTTATCAAAGTCATCAACACATGTCATTTTAAGGCATACAAGTTGTGCATAAAAGAACATGACACTTCTTTTTCACGAATCAATTATCAATCAAGTGACTCAATCATGATTTTCAAATTCACACAACATTCCTAAACATGAGAACAAGTATTCAAGAGTTAATCAAATTCAAGATAACACAAGTCAATCAATAAGTCAAAGTCTATACAATCATAAATCTTATATCTTATGTATGATTACAATGATATAGGAACCAGTTAGAGGTCTTGTTTGCTACTTGCTACTTGTTATAGTTCAGAGTCTACTGCAGACAGGTGAGAACATTAGCCCCTCTTTTACTGATTTTCAACTGTTTTGGGGTGGAACACGTGATCAAACGCTCTTATTACAATCATATTTCATTATACAAGATGTATGATATTTTACAAACATTACAGGTTCACTGTACTAATTCAACGGATTCAGCAACTGTTATAAAGGATTTTAACAACTGTTAAACATTTTCTACTAAAAAGGTTTTCTAAAGGTTCTTTAAACTGTTTTATATTAGTGTTTACACAAATGGTTTTATAAATGCTAAACACTTTTAAATAATGAAATTTATGAACTCTTTTACAATAAACTTATGTTTTCAATCAAGATGATATATTATAAACCTTGTTATTATACAAGGACACCATTCTCAGTATTCAATCAAGGGTTTCAAAAACAAGGTATTCAATCAGTAGTTTTCATGGTGGTATTCAATCAAAGGATTTTCAATTCATGGTAATCAACCAAGGTTTACAAATCATGGAAATCAAATAAGGCATTCAATCAAAGGGTTTAAATTCAAGTTTTCAAAAGCATGGTGTTCTTCGTTGTGAACAAACTTATACAAACATCAAGTTACTTATTCTTTTAGCGTTAGTACTGGGTGATCACAACAAGGGAAAGCGGACGCGTATTCTTTTAGCATTAGTACTGGGTGATCACAACAAGGGAAAGCGGACACAATTGGGCAGACCAAATTCTGGAGTTAGCTTTTAAATTTGTTTTAAAAGCTAACTGCATGATTGGTTATGTATGGTTATATCAATGTTGCTGACTAATTTTCTAACTCCAAACGTAGTTTGGGACTTGATTATATGTTGGCTTTCTAGCAAACAGTCTGATGACTATTTGGACACGTTTTACAGACTTGATGTTAGTTTGGGTTGAAACCATCCATGTATTTTCATTCACTGTTTCATACATCTGCCTTACATTGCAGTTTCATAATTAAAAATGTTAAACCTATTGTTCTCACCAACTACTTTTGTAGTTGACAGTTACTTTTCACGTGTTTCAGGTAATCAGGGTTAAGACATTCTAAAGGACAACTAAGGAGACCGTTTAAGATAGAAGAAGATGAAGAAACATGCTAGGATGGATTTAGAAACACATTAAATTCCTGATTGTTTAATTGTTTTGTTTGATGTCTTATTTTGTAAACTATATTTTGGGTCTGTAGTTGTCATTCTTTTGGTAGGTAGACTGAATGTCTGTAACTAAACAATGGTCTAAACATTATGAAATCTAGTAATACATTGTGGTTGTTCTTATTCAATACTTGTGCATGATTCAACCAATGATCGTCACCGCGCCGTGGATTCCGCATGCGGCGCAGGGGGTGTGACACTAACCCTGACAACCTCCCGATGCAGTGCAACAAGCTTATATATAGGGCATACGTAGACTTGACCGCAGTCGCATCAGCCACCGTCCCACCACCGTTGCATTCCACCACGATTATGCCCTTGTTAGAATTTAGGGTATACATATGTTTCTCAAGTGTTCCACTTCACAGCTTCATCCTATGAAGGATAATTATGAGTGAAGTGTGTTCCATTACTTCTGACATCTAGGTTCTCCTAATGTCTAAGTTCCCCTTAACACTAGGTTCACCTATTTTCTAAGTTCACCTAATGCCTAACTTCACCTGACATTTAAGCTCCCCTAATGTCTAAGTTTACTATATGTCCATCTCATTACCAAGCGTTCATACCATCACTAATTGTTAGTATCATCACTATGCATTCATATTATCACCAATTGTCCATCTCAACACTAAATATTTAGTTCATCACTAAGTGTTCGTATCATTCATTGATCCTATTCACCCCACGTGTCCAATAAGTGTGTTTATAAGTGAGTATATATACATGTCCATCAAATGAGATCATCCAATATGTCAATCCAAAAAAAATTCAACCAACATTCCATCGACAACTTTCCAGCATTTCCTAATAATATCCTAAGTTCCTGATGTTGGGAATTGTAGGAACCATTTTAAACTTTTAATTAATCATATTAATTATAAAATCAGATTTTACGATAGCGGAAGCGATTAGGTTACACATTTTGTTTCGTAAAGAAAATTCCCAAAACCAGGAATCCAGTTACATACGAATAAACAAAAAAACCATAGGGTGTTTAGAATTGACCTCAATGAAGAACCTTCAAAAACACACCTTGGATTCGATAGTAGTCTCGCTAGATGACTTGAATCACGAACCACGATCTCTATCGCGTATCACTTTAACAACCGCGTATTCCAAAACCACCCTTGGTGGTTCGGCTATGGCTATGGTGGCTAGTGGTGTTGGCCAAAACCCTAGAGGAGAGGGGAGGTGGCTGTGAGGTGTGGTGGTGAAAAGAGATGTGTGAAATATGGTGTTAGATTTCCATTTTAATACTCAAAGAAAATCCATAAAAATAGGATCTTGGATTACCAATTCAAAATTGGTTTCCCACCTTTTATTTCACGTGTTAATTTAAATTAAACTCTTTTAATTTAATTAACTTCTTTTAGTAACTAAACAATTTAATTACTAATCTCCATATTACTAACTAACAACTAGTTAGTATTATTTAATTAAATGTCTAAAGTTTAACTAATTAAACTTTATCAATTTAATTATAATTAATTGTCACAGTAATTAATTCCTCCAATATTATAATTATTTCACAAATAATAATAACACACCACTTCATATAATTCGTGAAATCGAATATGTCTAAAACACATTTTAGACACAATCACATTACTATCATCCAAAGTGTAACTCTTTGGATCGTACCCCGATAGTAACGTTGATATTATCGATGATCGGACATCATATATCCAACAGACTCCCACTTGGACGATTCATCGCATAATTCATTCAACGTAGACAGTGTTGGACACCTAGCTGCATCGCGCTGCCCCTAGCAGGGTATGACTTATAAAATCAACTAAACTTTTAGTTCATGTAACCCTTTACTTAACTAAAATTATAGCCATGGTAACCTTTATCTATTTATCCTTTCTAATTGATATTCTTTGAACTTGAGACATGGATCACATTTCATTCTCATATGTTGTTCAAACATTCTGATTCTCGTTCTCCAATTTAAAATGGTCTAACAAACTACTCTTAGTTTGAGCACGGCCATGCATGTACACCAGTTTAAATTAACGAGGGCGCCAGAATATCATCTCTTAATCATATAAGAGTATAGAATCCCTTTGGCAGCATACAACTCCCACTTAGTTTCAGAACCATTCCCAATCAAATGTCCTTATTACTGCCCATTTTCAAAACATCGTTAGATAATATCAAAGAACGACCTTAGACTAATGTCAGTTCTAATATGCTCCTTAGGTCTAAGGATATTTATAGATGTCACACCCCATGCGCCGCGTGCGGAATCCAAGACGCGGTGACGATATGGTTGAATCATGCACAAGTATTGAATAAGAACAACCAGAATGCATTACTAAATTTCATAAAGTTTAGACCATTGTTTAGTTACAGACATTCTATCTATCTACCAAAAGAATGACAACTACAGACCCAAAAATATTGTTTACAAAATAAGACACAAACAAGACAATTAAACAATTAGGATTTAATGTGTTTCTAATCCAGCCTAGCTTGTTTCTTCATCTTGTTCTATCTTAGAATGGTCCCCTTAGTTGTCCTTGAGAATGATCTAAACCTGATTACCTGAAACACGTGAAAAGTAACTGTCAACTACAAAAGTAGTTGGTGAGAACAATAGGTTTAACAGTTGTAAGCGTAAATCTGCATTGTAAGGCATATGTAACAAACAATGAATGAAAATACATGGATGGTTGCAACCCAAACTAACATCAAGTCTGTAAAACGTGTCCAAATAGTCCTCAGACTGTTTGCTAGAAAAAACAACATATAATCAAGTCCCAAACTATGTTTGGAGTTAGAAAATTTGTCAGCAACTTTGAATAACCATAATGCATCCAACACTGCAGTTAGCTTTTAAAACAAATTTAAAAGCTAACTCCAGCTTGGCGTAAACGAATGTGTCCGCTTTCCCTTGTTGTGATCACCCAGTACTAACGCTAATGAATATGTAACTTGATGTGTGTATAAGTTTGTTCATAACGATGAACACCATGCTTTTGAAAACTTGAATTGAAACCCTTTGATTAAATGCGTTATTTGATTACCATGATTTGAAAACTTTGCGTGAATACCATGAATACCAATGATTGGATACATTGTTTGAATACCATGAATTGAAATCCTTTGTTTGAATCCCACCATGAAACCTATTGATTTGAAACCTTTGATTTAATATAGTGAATAGTGTCCTTGTATAATAACAAGGTTTATAACTATCGTTTTATCGAAAACACAAGATTTTTGTAAAAGAGTTTATAAATTTCATTATTTAAAAGTGTTTAGCATTTGTAAAACCATTAGTGTAAAGCTGATATAAAACAGTTTAGAGAACCTTTATAAAACCTTTTTACTAGAAAAAGTTTAACAGTTGATGAAATCATTTAAGAAAATTGATAAATCCTTTAAAAACAGTTGATGAATCCGTTGGATTTGTACAAAAAGCCTGTAATGTTTGTAAAGTAACATAACTTCGGTGTGATGAACTATGATTGTAACAAGAGTGTTTGATCACGTGTTCCACCCCAAAACAGTTGTAAAACAGTAAAAGATGGGCTAATGTTCTCACCTGTCTGCAGTAAACTCTGAACTATAACAAGTAGCAAGTAGCAAACAAGACTTCTAACTGGTTTCTATATCATTATAATCATACATAGAATATAAGATTTATGATTGTATAGACTTTGATTCATTGATTGACTTGCGTTATCTTGAACTTGATTAACTCATGAATACTTGTTCTCATGTTTAAGAATGTTGTGTGAATTTGAATATCATGGTTTGAGTCACTTGATTGAAAATTGATTCATGAAAAAAAAAGTGTCATGTTCTTTTATGCACAACTTGTATGCATAAAATGACAAGTGTTGATGATTTTGATAACCATTGTTTAACATGTAAATCGAAGATGTGTTAAAGTGTTTTAGACCCTTGTGATTATGACTTGATCTCATAATTAGGTTGAATTAAACCGAACCCGAATAAGATCCTTTCATAATTAATGAGTTAAAAAGGCCAAGATTGGGCCGGGATATAATCCCATGGGCCAATCTCTTCCTTTTGGGCTAGCATTTGTTATTGGACCTTGGGCATGCATAGGAGCCAAATTGAAGTCCTATGGGCCAATTCAACTTAAAGTTGGGCTAGGTTTAGGATGTGTGGGCCAGATTATGGGCCTTAGCCAATCGGGCCGAATCACTACTATGGGCCGGTTAACATTGCTTGGACCTTGTGATTGTGTTGGGTTGCTAGATGTCTCGGTCAAGAGAATGTGAAATGGATCGGTCCGGCTAACACTCCAGCGAACCTAAGGTTCAAATAACTAAGGTTCGGCTATGTGGTTGTGTGACTTAGGTTCGTGAACTTCCGATGGTTCGTGGGTTTTGTGGGGTATTAGGTTCTCAAGGGTTCGGTCCAGTCAGCCTTAAGGTTCGGCAATATCTTTTGCATGGGAGGTTCGCACCATGCAAGTTGGTTCGGTGCAGGTTCGTGAAGTCCTCTAGGGTTCGGCTATGTATCCGAGGGTTCGGTTGGTTGTGTTTGACGAACCAAGGGTTCGTTTCTGATGTAGGGTTCGTCCAGGAGAAGTTTCGTCTGGTCCAGAGGGTTCGCAACCTGCAAAGAGGTTCGGTGGTGCTAATGGAGGTTCGTGGTTGTTGGGGGTTCGGCAAACATCACATGCATAGGTTCGGCCACCAAAATGGTTCGGCCACCTCTTCCCCGGCGAACCTGTCGCATCTCCTCCATCCACCTCGATCTTCAACTGGTCAAGTCTACGCCCTCACATCAACGGTGATCCAGATCAAGGTGTCGAAGGCCTAAGGTTGATTTACAACGTCTCTAACACCGGTTATATGGATTGGATCGATACATAACATGAAAACCCTATTTTTCCGAAACTTCTTTTGTGAATACCTCTGATTTGGCACGTGAAAACTTCAGATCTCTTGTACTTCCATGTAGGGAATGTCGAGAGCTTCGCGTAGGTTTAAGAATCACCCATTTTCGTGGAGTAATGAAGAAGATATGGAGCTTTTAGTGTGGTTTTCTAGTGAGAAGGTGGAATGAGGAACCTTCTAGTGAGAGAGAGGTTTGTGGCTGCAGTAAATGAAAGGAAACACCTTCATTTGGTGTTTATATACCCTCAGGGTATTCGGGTTCGTTTCGGTTGCTCGGTTCGCGTTTTCGGAACCGTTTTAAATTAATTAGTTATTATTCTCATCATTTTGATGAGTTTCAAAGTTGTAAAAATGTAAAATAATTTATTTCACTTATTTTTACTCTTCGTTCGTTGTCAGAGCGTTAAACTAATACAATTACGTGTATACCCGCAAACGCGTATGTTTTTTTCGATCCTATTATTTATTTATTGCCGTTTACTCGTAATTATAAGTTCAACATTCGTATCATTATGGATCGTCACCCATAACTATACTCAGTCTCGCTTACGCATTACGATTTTGTTTGACTAATTTTGCTTGTCATACTATTCGTCTAAACACTACGCACTAACACTATCCCATTACACCGAACGCAGTATGTATATAGGGCATACCCCAGAGTCTAGCTACCTGCCTTATCTGATGCCGTCCCACCACTTTTTCGATATAATACGTTACTGTTCTTGCCTAGCGAAGTCGATTGTAAATAAATAAAACATACTTGTTCCTATTTAATTAAGATCCTATCACACACAAACACAATCATGAACATATGAATCCCATTGAAAACACTGAATCAATACACATTGTACTAAGACTGTTTATGACTACTATGACTAAATGCACAGATGTTACAGTCTCCCCTAGTTAAGGGAATTTCGTCCTGAAATTAACTAGCCAAAGGTACTGTAAAAAGATGAGGGTACTTAAGCGTCATCTGGTCTTCACGTTCCCAGGTGAACTCAGCACCACGTTTGCCCTCCCATCGTACCTTTACGATCGGGATACGGCTACGTTTGAGTTTCTTGACTCCATGATTCATGATTTCGACCGGACGTTCTGTGAATTGCATGTTGTATTGAACCTGAATGTCTTCCAGTGGAATCTGAACATCATGATCCGCCAAGCATTTCTTAAGATTCGATATATGAAACGTATCGTGAACATTGCTTAGCTCCATAGGAAGTTTGAGTTTGTAGGCTACGGGACCAATCCTTTCCAGGATCTCAAAAGGTCCAACGTACCTTGGTGCAAGTTTCCCTTTCTTCCCAAATCGGACAACGCCTTTCCAGGGAGAAACTTTGGGTAAGACTCGGTCACCAACTAGAAACTCAAGTGGTTTCCGACGTCGATCGGCATAACTCTTTTGTCGATCCCTTGAGGCCTTAAGCCTTGATTGAATGATTTTGATCTTGTTTGTTGTTTCTTGAATGAGTTAAGGTCCTACGACCTGTGAGTCACCAACCTCGGTCCAACAGGCCGGTGATCGGCACTTCCTACCATATAAAGCTTCGAATGGTGCACATTGAATGCTTGTATGATAGCTATTGTTGTACGAAAACTCGATAAGTGGAAGATGAGTATCCCAACCCTCACCGAAGTCAATCACACAAGAATGAAGCATGTCCTCGAGTGTTTGGATAGTCCTTTCGCTTTGACCGTCGGTTTGGGGATGATACGCCGTGCTAAGATTAACACGGGTTCCCAAAGCCTTTTGCAATGTTTGCCAAAAGCGAGAAGTGAAATGACTATCACGATAAGAAATGATTGATGTTGGAGTACCATGACGAGCGATGATTTCGTTGATGTACAGAGTGGCTAACTTCTCCATTTTATAATCCTGTCGGATTGGGAGAAAATGAGCAGATTTGGTGAGTCTATCGACGATTACCCAAATCGAATCGTAACCTCGTGGAGTTCTCGGCAACTTAGTTATGAAATCCATGGAAATTTGCTCCCATTTCCATTGAGGAATTTCAGGTTGTTGCAGAAGTCCCGAAGGCTTTTGATGTTCTGCTTTGACTTTGGAACATGTTAGACATTTCCCCACGTACAGTGCTATGTCTTTCTTCATTCCGGGCCACCAGTAAGATGTCTGCAAGTCTTGGTACATCTTATCGGCTCCTGGATGAACTGAGTATCGCGACTTATGAGCCTCATCACAGATAAGTGTGCGCAATTCTTCTGACTTTGGAATCCACATGCGACCGTTGAAGTATAAAACCCCATCAGCTCGAGGTTCTAGTTTACCCTCAACTCCGCAGTCTAAGTCTGCCTTCAGTTGATTGTCTGTCACCACTTGTTGTTGTGCAATACGAATCAGATATTTCAAGTTTGGTTGTGTATTGATCTCCATGGCTCTTACACAAATTGGTTTGACTAGTTCCTTACGACTAAGAGCATCCGCCACCACATTGGCTTTACCCGGGTGGTAACGAATCTCACAGTCATAATCAGTTAGAAGCTCAACCCAACGCCATTGTCTCATGTTGAGTTCTTTCTGATTAAGGATGTGTTGTAGGCTCTTGTGGTCTGTATAGATGACACATTTAGTACCATAAAGGTAGTGCCTCCAAATCTTCAGTGCAATGACCACAGCCCCTAACTCAAGGTCATGAGTAGTATAATTCTTCTCATGAACCTTAAGCTGTCTTGAAGCATATGCAATTACCTTTTCCCGTTGCATAAGTACACAACCGAGGCCAAGGTTTGAGGCATCACAGTAAACAATGAAATCATCACTGCCTTCTGGAAGACTAAGGATAGGGGAGTTGCATAACTTCTGTTTAAGAAGTTAGAATGCATCTTCTTGTTTCTGTCCCCATATAAAAGCTTGACTTTTCTGAGTCAGAGTGGTAAGTGGCAAGGCGATCTTTGAAAAGTTCGCGATGAACCTTTTGTAGTAACCTGCCAGACCCAGAAATGAACGAATCTCTGTTGGAGTAGAAGGGGTAGTCCAGTTCTTAATTGCCTCAATCTTCGTTGGATCTATGTGTATCCCTTCCTTGTTTATGACATGCCCTATGAAGTGAACCTCTTTTAGCCAAAATTCACACTTTGAGAATTTAGCATAAAGCTGTTCAGCTCTTAGTAGCTCTAAGACTTTCTTCAAATGATACTCATGTTCTTGCTCTGTCTTGGAGTAAATCAGGATATAATCAATGAAGACGATAACATACTGATCTAAGTATGGCCTGCAGACTCGATTCATCAAGTCCATGAACACTGCCGGTGCATTGGTCAGTCCAAATGGCATAACCACGAACTCGTAGTGTCCATATCGAGTCCTAAATGCAGTCTTTGGTATATCCTCATCATTTACTCGTAACTGATGATACCCGGATCGTAGATCAATTTAGAAAAGCAAGTCGCTCCCTGTAATTGATCAAACAGATCATCAATCCTAGGTAGAGGATATCTGTTCTTAACTGTCAACTTGTTTAACTCACGATAATCGATGCACATACGAAATGAACCATCCTTCTTCTTGACAAAGAGAACCGGAGCTCCCCAAGGAGAGAAACTCGGTCTTATGAAACCTTTGTTTAGAAGCTCTTGGAGTTAACTAGACAGTTCTTGCATCTCAGACGGTGCTAATTGATATGGTGACTTCGCCACTGGGTTTGCTCCAGGGACGAGATCGATTCTAAACTCCACTTGCCTGATCAGTGGTAGTCCAGGCAAGTCTTCTGGGAATACGTCCGGATAATCTCTAATGACCGGAACGTCTCCAACTGCTTTCTTCTTAGGTTTCTTCTCTACCACGTGAGCCAGTAACGCAAAGTATTTCTTCTTCAGGTACTTCCTAGCCTTGATACACGACACAATCTACAATCCGCGGCAGGGTTTCTCGCCGTAAACTTGCATCATTTCGCCGGTCGGTAGAGGAATTCGTATAAGTTTCTCTGAACATGCAATTTCGGCATGGTTTTTGGATAACCAATCCATTCCTACTACGACTTCGAAGCTTCCTAGTATCATAGGAATGAGATCGATAAGGAAAAGATGATCGTTCAATCTTAATTCACCATCACGAATTATTGAATTTACTAATATGGTCTTACCATCCGCAACTTCTACTGTGTAAGGAGCATCAAGTATAGATGGTTGTTTATTAAACAGTGAAGCAGTATTAGTAGAGACAAAACTTTTATCAGCACCAGTGTCAAATATGATAGAAACGTAGTGATCATTAATGAGAAATGTACCCGTCATGACTGCCTGGTCCTCGCGTGCTTCGGAAGTTCCGATAACAAAGGCACGAGTAGTAGCAGTTGTAGCGGCTGTGTTAAGTTTTGGGCATTGGTTTCTGAAGTTTCCTTCTGCTCCACAGTTGTAACAGACCCTTCCTCAGTAGTAGCAGGATTAGCGGTGGTAGTTGTAGCAGCAGCAAGATGAGCAGATCGACATGTTGCAGCCAAATGTCCAAATCTTCCACACTTGAGACATTTTCTGCATGGAATAGCGGGTAGGTGATGGTATTGGCATTTGGTGCAAAGTGGAAACGGACCAGTATAAGGCTTTTTGGCCGTAGCAGGTTGTGGCATAGCAGTAATGGGAGTGGCTTGAGTAGGTGCAGCTACAGTCATGGCTGCAAAATTCTTGATTGGCTTTTGCTTCGTTTTCTTGTGGTGATGTTGCTCAGGCTTCTTGCCTTCTTCAATCTATGCTCTCTTGTACCCCTTTCGAGTGAGCACACCCGCCTTGACATATTCCTCAGTAAGGGTGGCGCCAAGATGAATCGCCGCCTCTAAAGTAGCGGGGTTGCTCCCCATAACTGTTCCCCTGATGACTAGGGGTAATCCTTCAATGTACTTCTTTATCATGCGGGATAGAGGAGTAACCAGATGTGGCACCAAAATATACAACTCATGGAAACGAGTTGTATATTTCGCGCTTTTGCCACTGTCTTGGACTAAGTTCCACATTTCCACCTCGAGTTTCTTCAGTTCATGGCGTGGACAAAACTGTTCCACCAATACCTTCTTGAAATCCTCCCATGGTAAGGCCAAAGCAACTTCCCGTCCTCTGGTGTTCTTCTCCGAATTCCACCAGGTGAGTGCGCCCTTGTGAAAAGCCCTTGAAGCCATCTTGACCTTTAGGTTTTCTGGACATCCGGTGAAGTCTAGGATGTCCTCAATGCTTTCCAGCCATTGCAGTAGACTGGTAGCTCCCTCAGTACCAGAGTACTTAGGAGGCTTAGCATCATTGAACTGCTTATAAGTGAAGGTAGCAGTCCCGACGTTAGTGGCATTTGAGTTGTGTGCTGAATCACTGGTACTTCCCCGAAGGTTCTGGGTGATATCAGTGACCATACCCGGGATAACATCCCTCATATGTAATGAGATAGCCCGGGCAATTTTGTTGATCTCATCATCATTGCCACTTGTTGAACCCCTGCCGTTGGGATCACGTCGAGGAGGCATTCTACGAATAGAAGCCACAGGTGGGTCAGAAATGAGAAAGGATACAATTGAATTTGCATGATTAAGTTAGTAATATGTTCATACTACTAATATTATCATTCAATTGTAATATGGACAAGCATACAAAGTCGGTTAACATAAAATTAGTTAACTTTTAGCATGCTTCTCAAGTGATTGTGTATGATGTTTCATGATTTCACTCCACTAAACCTACACACTGACACTTTCCCAGTATATCGAAGATAGCTTATATATAGGGCGTACGAAAGGGTAAAGCAACCTTCCAGCCCAGTCGCCAGCCCACCACCGCTTCGATATACTACGATCATGCCCTTGCTAGCATTTGGCAACACGATTGTACTGATTTCCAAGTATGTTCCATTGATTATGAATTCCATGTTCTTTGATCACTGAACTATGATTGAATCTATGATTGAATTGTGGTTGAATTATGTGTGCACTTACTAACAATTGTTAACATGAAGAACTAAATCATACGTGTGCTCTACATTTGTCCAGTTAACCTATGTTAGTAGGTACTAAACTTGTAATCACTTAAGACTACACATAATGATTGTTCACCTGATTAATTCATATCCCATGGTTGACTCACATATAGTTGATTAACACAATGGTTGTATCCCGTTTGTTTGACTAATGTTCAATGATTCCAGTTGCTCCCGGATCTCTACTTCAAATACGAATGCCGAATTCCCCCTGCCATACTGAAGATAGCTTATATATAGGGCATACGTAGGGTCAAGCAAACTGCCCGCCCAGCCGACATCCCACCACCACTTCAGTATGCCAGAGCTTGGCCACCATCTGTATTTGAAGCTAGGATCCCAACCCTTGATTGATTATGATTGATTCATGATTGTCTCTTGAACTATGTATATGATTATGATTGTCTAAACCGAGGTTCTTGATTTACTCAAAAATCAGGACCTTAGGTTCTAGTATATGTGTCCTAGGTTAATTAATCTAGGTTCCCAGTACTTACAGTATTGAGCATAATGATCTCCTTGTGTGACTTCAACTAGAGAATACTATTACACAGATCCTAAGTTATAAAGTCCTAGTGATGATGAATACATGATAATGATGACATGATTAGACTTTCAGATCAAAGATACTAAAAATACAGATCTTTGTCTCTAAAATTATGTAATAAACTCTGATTGAAAATTTCAGATCAAGGATACTAAGAATACAGATCCTTGCCTCTGAAATCCTTTAATGAACTCTGGTTGAGAATTTCAGATCAAGGATACTAAGAATACAGATCCTTGCCTCTGAATTCCTTTAATGAACTCTGATTGAGAATTTCAGATCAAGGATACTAAGAATACATATCCTTGCCTCTGAAATCCTTTAATGAATATGTGTTGACGAATTTAGTTCGGTTTCTAAAGTTATAGAATTCCGATTCAAATTCCTTGACTCGATATCTAATCTTAGAAAGTATCCCTAAGATCTTTCAAGCTTAATGTAGACTTAATGCTTACTTAAGTTTACTTAGATCCTAAGTATCCTCAAGCCTATAGCACTTAGTCCTATTGGGTAGCTAAGGTTATAGTCTAGGTCATTAAGTATTGGGTTTTTCCTAGTTCTCTACAACCTTGGCTCTGATACCAACCTGTCACACCCCCTGCGTCGCGTGCGGAATCCACGACGCGGTGACGATATGGTTGAATCATGCACAAGTATTAAATAAGAACAACCACAATGCATTACTAAGTTTCATAAAGTTTAGACCATTGTTTAGTTACAGACATTCTATCTATTTACCAAAAGAATGACAACTACTGACCCAAAAATATTGTTTACAAAATAAGACACAAACAAGACAATTAAACAATTAGGATTTAATGTGTTTCTAATTCATCCTAGCTTGTTTCTTCATCTTGTTCTATCTTAGAATGGTCCCCTTAGTTGTCCTTGAGAATGATCTAAACCAGATTACCTGAAACACGTGAAAAGTAACTGTCAACTACCAAAGTAGTTGGTGAGAACAATAGGTTTAACAGTTGTAAGGGTAAATCTGCATTGTAAGGCATATGTAACAAACAATGAATGAAAATACATGGATGGTTGCAACCCAAACTAACATCAAGTCTGTAAAACGTGTCCAAACAGTCCTCAGACTATTTGCTAGAAAAACCAACATATAATCAAGTTCCAAACTACGTTTGGAGTTAGAAAATTTGTCAGCAACTTTGAATAACCATAATGCATCCAACACTGCAGTTAGCTTTTAAAACAAATTTAAAAGCTAACTCATGCTTGGGTTAAACGAATGTGTCCGCTTTCCCTTGTTGTGATCACCCAGTACTAACGCTAATGAATATGTAACTAGATGTGTGTATAAGTTTGTTCACAATGTTGAACACCATGCTTTTGAAAACTTGAATTGAAACCCTTTGATTAAATGCCTTATTTAATTACCATGATTTGAAAACTTTGAGTGAATACCATGAATACCAATGATTGGATACCTTGTTTGAATACCATGAATTGAAATCCTTTGTTTGAATCCCACCATGAAAACTATTGATTTGAAACCTTGTTATGAAACCTTTGATTTAATATAGTGAATAGTGTCCTTGTATAATAACAAGGTTTATAACTATCGTTTTATCGAAAACACAAGATTTTAGTAAAAGAGTTTATAAATCTCATTATTTAAAAGTGTTTAGCATTTGTAAAACCATTAGTGTAAAGCAGATATAAAACAGTTTAGAGAACCTTTATAAAACCTTTTTAGTAGAAAAAGTTTAACAGTTGATGAAATCCTTTAAGAAAATTGATAAATCCTTTAAAAACAGTTGATGAATCTGTTGGATTTGTACAATGAACCTGTAATGTTTGTAAAGTAACATAACTTCGGTATGATGAACTATGATTGTAACAAGAGTGTTTGATCACGTGTTCCACCCTAAAACAGCTGTAAAACAGTAAAAGAGGGGCTAATGTTCTCACATGTCTGCAGTAGACTCTGAACTATAACAAGTAGCAAGTAGCAAACAAGACTTCTAACTGGTTCCTACATCATTATAATCATACATAGAATATAAGATTTATGATTGTATAGACTTTGATTCATTGATTGACTTGCGTTATCTTGAACTTGATTAACTCATGAATACTTGTTCTCATGTTTAAGAATGTTGTGTGAATTTGAATATCATGGTTTGAGTCACTTGATTGATAATTGATTCATAAAAAAAAAGTGTCATGTTCTTTTATGCACAACTTGTATGCATAAAATGACAAGTGTTGATGATTTTGATAACCATTGTTTAACATGTAAATCGAAGATGTGTTAAAGTGTTTTAGACCCTTGTGAATATGACTTGATCTCATAATTAGGTTGAATTATACCTAACCCGAATAAGATCCTTTCATAATTAATGAGTTAAAAAGGCCAAGATTGGGCCGAGATATAATCCCATGGGCCAATCTCTTCCTTTTGGGCCTAGCATTTGTTATTGGGCCTTAGGCATGCTTAGGAGCCAAATTTAAGTCCTATGGGCCAATTCAACTTAAAGTTGGGCTAGGTTTAGGATGTGTGGGCCAGATTATGGGCCTTAGCCAATCGGGCCGAATCACTACTATGGGCCGGTTCACATTGCTTGGACCTTGTGATTGTGTTGGGTTGCTAGATGTCTCGGTCAAGAGAATGTGAAATGGGTCGGTTCAGCTACGTGGTTGTGTCACTTAGGTTCGTGAACATCCGATGGTTCGTGGGTTTTCTGGGGTATTAGGTTTGCAAGGGTTCAGTCCTGGTAGCCTTTAGGTTCGGCAATATCTTTTGCATGGGAGGTTCGCGCCATGCAAGTTGGTTCGGTGCAGGTTCGTGAAGTCCTCTAGGGTTCGGCTATGTATCCGAGGGTTCGGTTGGTTGTGTTTGACGAACCAAGTGTTCGTTTCTGATGTAGGGTTCGTCTGGTCCAGAGGGTTCACAACCTGCACAGAGGTTCGGTGGTGCTGATGGAGGTTTGTGGTTGTTGGGGGTTCGGCAAACATCACATGCATAGGTTCGGCACCAAAATGGTTTGGCCGCCTCTTCCCCGGCGAACCTGTCGCATTTCATCCGTCCACCTCGATCTTCAACTGGTCAAGTCTACGCCCTCACATCAATGGTGATCCAGATCAAGGTGTCGAAGGCCTAAGGTTGATTTACAACGTCTCTAACACCGGTTATATGGATTGGATCGATACATAACATGAAAACCCTATTTTTCCGAAACTTCTTTTGTGCATACCTCTGATTTGGCCGGTGAAAACTTCAGATCTCTTGTACTTCTGTGTAGGGAATGTCGAGAGCTTCGCGTAGGTTCAAGAATCACCCATTTTCGTGGAGTAATGAAGAAGATATGGAGCTTTTAGTGTGGTTTTCTAGTGAGAAGGTGGAATGACGAATCTTCTAGTGAGAGAGAGGTTTGTGGCTGCAATCAATGAAAGGAAATACCCTCATTTGGTGTTTATATACCCTCGGGGTATTCGGGTTCGTTTCGGTTGCTCGGTTCGCGTTTTAGGAACGTAACGCGCATTTTACGCGTTTTAAATAAAATAGTTATTATTCTCATCATTTTGATGAGTTTCAAAATTGTAAAAATGTAAAATAATTTATTTCACTTATTTTTACTCTTCGTTCGTTGTCAGATCGTTAAATTAATACAATTACGTGTATACCCGCAATCGCGTATGTTTTTTTCGATCGTATTATTTATTTATTGCCGTTTACTCGTAATTATAAGTTCAACATTCGTATCATTATGGATCGTCACCCATAACTATACTCAGTCTCGCTTACGCATTACGATTTTGTTTGATTAATTTTGCTTGTCATACTATTCGTCTAAACACTACGCACTAACACTATCCCATTACACCGAACGCAGTATATATATAGGGCATACCCCAGAGTCCAGCTACCTGCCTTATCTGACGCCGTCCCACCACTGTTTCGATATAATACGATACTGTTCTTGCCTAGCGAAGTCGACTGTAAATAAATAATACATACTTGTTCCTATTTAATTAAGATCCTATCACACACAAACACAATCATGAACATATGAATCCCATTGAAAACACTGAATCAATACACATTGTACTAACACTGTTTATGACTACTATGACTAAATGCACAGATGTTACAATAGATCATACCATATTCAAAACTTCTTATGAAAATGATCCATGAAGAAAGTTTTGAAACGAGTTACGTCCGACATCATTCTTTAATGTATGTCTATGAATCTTGGTCCTCAACCCTTTGAGCTTTTATCTTATAAACTAACCAAGCATTCAAGTACTCTTAATTCAGATTGATTCCCATGAATCTGATCGACTACGGACATTTAGAATATTATATTCAAGGATACTAAAACGTACAAAATATGGAATAAAGATACAAAATATGTAGTGAAACTATTTGAGTATGTGCTTTGACCTATGATGTGGCCTTGGTTCCTTTGCCAGAACAATGGCACCAGTGTTGTCAAATAATATCTCTATTGGTTTCCTAATACTAGGAAGCACTCCGAGATCAGTCATGAATTTCTTCATCCAAGCAGCTTCTTTTGCCGCTTCCGAAGCAGAAATGTATTCAGACTATGTCGTGGATTGAGCAACAACACTTTGTTTCGAGCTCCTCCAAGTGATAGCTTTACTATTTAGGGTAAACGCATACCCCGATTGTGATCGAGAATCAACTCGATCTGTTTGGAAGCTAGCATATGTGTAACACCTTATAGTCAGCTCTTCTTCCATTCCTCCATAGATCAAGAACATATCTTTAGTTCTTCGTATGTACTTTAATATGTTCTTTATAGCAGCCCAATGAATTTCACCAGGATTTTGCTGGTATCTACTTGTTATGCTCAAAGCAAATGATATATCGGGTCTAGTACATAACATGGCATACATAATTGAACCAATTGCAGAAGCATGTGGAACTCTTTCCATTTTCTTCTTCTCCTCGTTAGTTTTAGGAGATTGGCTACTACTAAGTATTGTACCATGTTCGATGGGTAAGGTTCCTCTCTTGGAATCTTGCATTGAAAAACGTTTAATAACTTTATCAATGTATGTACTTTGACTTAACCCAATGAGTCGTCTAGATCTATCTCTATAGATCTTTATTCCCAGAATATAAGCGGCATCGCCAAGATCTTTAATTGCGAAACATTTACTTAACCAAGATTTAACATCTTTTAGCATAGGTATACTGTTTCCAATGACCAGTATGTCATCCACATACAAGATCAGAAAAGTAATATAGCTCCCACATGCCTTCTTGTAAACACAAGGTTCGTCTTCGTTCTTGATAAAACCAAACTCTTTGATTTTCTGATCAAAACGAGTATTCCAACTCCGAGATGCTTGTTTTAGTCCATAAATGGATTTATTCAACTTACAAACCTTATTAGAATTCTTTGGATCTACAAAACCTTCAAGTTGCACCATATAGACATCTTCAGTAAGATGTCCATTTAGAAATGCGGTTTTCACATCCATTTTCCATATTTCATAGTCATAATATGCAGCTATGGCTAATAAGATTATTATTGATTTAAGCATGGTTACTGGTGAAAAGGATTCTTCAAAATCAACACCTTGAGTTTGTGTGAAGCCTTTTGCTACTAGCCTAGCTTTGTAGGTTTGTACATTTCCATCCATGTCGGTCTTCTTTTTGAAGATCCATTTACATCCTACAGTCCGACACTCGGGAGGATGTTCAACCAAGTCCCATACATGGTTTTCATACATGGATTGCATCTCTGCATTCATAGCATCCTGCCATTTTGTGGATTCCGAATCCATAATGGCATCTTTATAAGAAGTAGGTTTAGCTTGATCAACAACCAAGCTATTGACATTTTCATGAAGTCCAATATATATATAAGCTCATGTCGATCCCTAGTGCTTCTACGGATGCTTGGAGTTATATCCATCTCTTGAGTCCTTTCAGATTCAAGTTCAACATCACTATGTTGTCTGGATGTAGTAGCTAGTGTATCGGTTTTTTGAGATTCACGGATGTCATCTAAATCCACATTATTTTCTTCAATCCCTCTAGCTAATAGTTCCTTTTCCAAAAAGGTAGCTCTCCTCTTAATGAAAACCCGATTTTCATTGGGATTTTAGAAATAATAACCGATTGTCTTTGGGTATCCGACGAAAAAAACTTTATCGCCTCAGGGATATAGTTTGTCTTGAGACTCTCGTGTAACATACGCGTTACATCCCCATACCTTAAGATAAGACACATTGGGTTTATTCCCATGCCATATCTCATATGGTGTCTTTTCAACTTTCTTTGTTGGAGCTAAGTTAACAATTCGTGCGGCGGTTTCAAGAGCAAAACTCCAAAAGGAGTGAGGCAAGTTTGTACGACACATCATTGATCGAACCATATATAATAGAGTTCGATTTATCCTTTTAGACACACCGTTTAATTGTGGTGTTCCAGGGGGAGTAAGTTGTGAAACAATTCCACAATTTGTCAGATGTTCATCAAATTCTTGACTAAGATATTCACCTCCCCGATCCGATCGAATTATCTTAATCGTTCTACCAAACTGATTTTGTACTTCCTTTTGGTATTGCTTGAACATTTCAAACGTTTCATGTTTATGCTTCATAAGATAAACATACCCATATCTACCGAAATCATCAGTAAATGTAACAAAGTATCTCTCTCCATTTCTGGCAGTGGTTCTGAATGACCACATACATCTGAATGTATTATCTCAAGTAGATCTTTGGCTTTTTGACTATTCCCTTTAAAGGGTTGTTTAGTCAACTTTCCACTTAAACATGACTCACATTCATCAAAAGATTCCGAACCAGTTGAATCTAATATTCCTGAGATTTGGAGTTTCTTCATGCGATTCTTGTTAATATGTCCAAGCCTATAATGCCATAAGAACGTATCATTGAAATCCAATTTCATACGTTTATTGGAGATATTGTATATTTCGTTATTAGCATGGACATCTATCTCATAGATTCCATTATGAGGCTTTGCATCAAAATAAAACACACTATTCAAATATGCAGAAAAATAACCATTGTCATTAAAAGCATACTTAAAGCCATGTTCGCACAAAGCTAAAACTGAAACAATATTCCTAGTCAAACTAGGAATAAAACAAACATTGTTCAAAACAACTAAACCATTAGGTAGTAAAAGAACATATGTCCATTTCCCACATGGAGTTCCAGGTCACCTGTTTTCAGCTTCCTAACCTTCCTTAGTCCCTGCAAATCATTGCATATGTGAGAACCACATCCGGTGTCAAATACCCAATATTTGCTAGAAAAAGAGAAGATTTCCATAACGAAAATACCTGAGGTGCTTGCAGTAGACCCTTCTTCTGCTTTGTCTCAGTTAGGTATTTTGGCCAGTTTCTCCTCCAATGCCAGTTTCATCACAATGAAAGCATTTGGCATCCTTTCGAGGTTTGGTCTTGGCAACAACCTTGCCTTTGCCTTTGTCCTTACATTTCATGCTCTTCTTGCCCTTACCTTTGGATTTCTCAACTTGACCCCCTTTGATCATCAGCACTGAACCGGCTTTGTTAGAGCCTGGTGTATTCATCTCAGCAGTCTTAAGCATCATATGCAACTCTGGGATAGTCTTGTTCCAAGCATTCATATTATAGTTCAAAGTGAACTGGTCATATGACTTTGGCAATGAATTGAGGATTATATCCCCAGCTAATTCATTTGTCAGTGGACACTCAAGACGTGATAGATGATCAATGAAACCCTTCATCTTTAGTACATGAGCACTAACCGAAGAACCTTCTTTCATGTGACAACCTAAGAGTGATCTTATCAGTTCAAAGTGTTCATGTCGACTGTGTTGCTGAAACATTTCCAACAGATGCTGAATCATTTCATATGCCTTCATGTGTTCCAGACTCTTTTGGAGTTCCTGGAATCATGGAAGCAAGCATCAAGCAAGAAACCTTGACAGAATCATCTACATGTTTGTAATAGGATTTACGGGCTACACCCGTAGCATTCACAGGTTCTTCTGGGATTGGTGTCTCAAGGACATACAACTTGTTGTCGGCCCAGAGAACAATTCTCAGGTTACGATACCAATCCATGAAGTTGGAGTTGTTGACCTTGTCCTTCTCAAGGATAGACTTAAGAGTAACCGAGGAATTAGTGGAGTTTGCGTCAGCAGACATCTACAAATTTCAACATTATCGAATTTAGTATTTTCATGCTTGTCCTAAATATATTATGACCCATAAGTAAATATTTTATTAGGAATGGGATCCTGCTTCGTTATAATCAATGAATGGATTTAGCACTCTCCATTGTTATGACTAGACAGGTAGGTAACGATTACCAACTGTGTCTCCACACAACTCTCGGTTTTGGGGCTGGTTGATGGGTATAGTCGACCATTTGCACGTTTAACCCCAACTGCACCTTCTTAACTCTTTAAGTGATATTCCTCCTTAATTTGTAAATGAAAAACCGGCCTAAGTAACTTAGGAATCGCGATTTTTCCTTTTACCAAAACCGTAGGCCCGGATGCAGGGTAAGTCTCTAACACCGAGGGTTCGGATAAATTGGTTAAAGTGTTACTCATTAAGGATGGTGCAGAATATCCATTTTTTTAATAATTGGGATTTCTTTTATGTTTATTTACCATTCGGGTCAAAAACATATTGGACGACTTGTAGCATGAACAAGTCGTGCAATTTCTTTTAGTAAAATTCAATTTTACATATGCTTTGCGTTTGCTTGAAACTCCTTTCAAACACTCGACTCGATTAATTTTATATACCCTATTTTAATCTAAGTCGGTAGTTTACGCGAACCGATTTTAAACTAACAAGTTTAAAATATTATTATAAATAAACATTTTTACTTTATAATATGTTTTATCGTTTAAATAAAACAACCTTTTATTTAATTGCCTTTATAGTAATTATAAAACTCCTTTTATATTTACTATTGTTTTTAAAATTGTGACAAATATTTTTTTTTGTTAGTTTCATATTTCCAAAATATTCACAACCGCAAACAACAAAAATATATAACTATGATTTGAGCCATGATCTAATTTATTCGGTTTCGTTCGAGCCATTAAACGTAAACCAAATTAGGTCTAGGGTTTACAAATCTACGCCTTGATTATAATCTCCCACTTGATCCAAGATCTCTATCTTCATGCTCCTTGAATGTCTTTGTTTTGGTCTTCAAATCCATTTCATCGGTTACATAAATAAATTCAATCAATTTACAAAAAAAATAGAAATCTAATATATTACATCGGGTCCAAATACCCGTAAAAAATACATCCAATCAAAAATGAAAAGCCAAAACATTACAACCATTCAAATGGGTCAACCGCGTATCAACGTAACAACCGCGTATTCCAAAACCATCCTTGGTGGTTCGGCTATGGCTATGGTGGCTAGTGGTGTTGGCCGAAACCCTAGAGGAGAGGGGAGGTGGCCATGAGGTGTGGTGGTGAAAAGAGATGTGTGAAATATGGTGTTAGATTTCCATTTTAATAGTCCAAGAAGATCCATAAAAATAGGATCTTGGATTACCAATTCAAAATTGGTTTCTCACCTTTTATTTCACATTTTAATTTAAATTAAACTCTTTTAATTTAATTAACTTCTTTTAGTAATTAAACAATTTAATTACTACTCTCCATATTACTAACTAACAACAAGTTAGTATTATTTAATTAAATGTCTAAAGTTTAACTAATTAAACTTTATCAATTTAATTATAATTAATTATCACAATAATTAATTCCTCCAATATTATTATTTTTTCACAAATAATAATAACACACCACTTCATATATTGGTGGACAGCCAAGAGAGGGGAGAAATAGAGTGTGAGAGTTTGTTGTAAAACATGTGTATCAAAAAGTGGTAGGTTGTATCTACATTTAAAGTCAAATGTATATCCACTTTTCTATGAATTTTAAATTTACTAATTCAAAATTAATTCTCACCCTTTTTATTTTACATTTTATTTAAATTAAACTCTTTTAATTTGTTTAAACTCTTTTTGTAACTAAACCATTTAATTACTACTCTTTAATATTACTAACTAACAATTAGTTAGTAACATTTAATTTAAATGTCTAAAGTTTAACTAATTAAACTTTATCAATTTAATTATAATTAATTATCACAATAGTTAATTCATCTAATATTATTATTATTTTTTCACAAATAATAATAACACACCACTTCATATAACTCGTGAAATCGAATATGTCTAAAACAAATTTTAGACACAATCACATTACTACCTTCCAAAGTGTAACTTGTAACATCAGTGCCGGAACTGTACCGGAACAGTGATCTCAACAGTGCTATGAACAGTAATCATGTACGAATTATACGTGTTTCATTTCATGTTAAGTCTATATCATATATCATTATTATATCGTGTTATCATATAGCAAACTCAGAATCATTTCAGAGAAACAAAGTTCAGAATACATGGTTCATCAGTCAGATAATTATTTGGCAACACAAAACCATCATGTGATTACTTGTTAGGATTTTATTATGTATAAACGTATGTGAGGCTTTACAGAACAAAATAACACTGATGTTTAACGTTCTGAATGATATCCGATAATTATAAAACAATATTGAAAAGTATAGTTATCGTCATATTCGTACGGGTGGCTATTCGAACGAATACGTGCGACGACCATACGATTCGATTTTAAACAGTAAATTAAATATTTTTGAAAATTTAAAATAAACAAAAGATATTTAGTTAATTTACTAGGAATAACCTAAAATAATTTCTTAAATCTTAGATTTTAAATTGAGTCGTTTCGTTACGTAAACTACGAAGAACCGACGTGTTACGCGAAACCGAACGAGACCGAACAACCGGGTATTTTTGAAACATTAAAGGATGCATTTACTCTCCTAACCACCACCACCAACTTCTCTCTAAGATTTCCTGGTGATTTCTCAACGGATTTGCGAGTTCTTGTTGTCAAAACGATCCTCTCATCATATAGAGCACGAAAGTAAAATATATCTAAGCATTCATCCATCGATTTGTGAGGTAAATCCCATTTTTATTTCGATTTGTAAGAGGAACCACGAATCCTTTTAGTTGTTGTTATTTAACCGGGATAAACACTTAGAAACCATGGGATAAACTCTTATAAACTACTAGGAAGTCTTAGATCTAACCAGCAACAGATTAGGTTTCAAAGAAAATGCGGAGGATGTTGAACAGGGGATCGGCCGAACCCTATGGAGCTGGGCGAAGGTCTAGCCGAACCCAGTAAATTCCATGAACCTTTCCTTGCTAGCCAAACCAGGAGCAGCTAACACCTCCACAAACGAACCCATGCATGCCACGAACATCATAATCGAACACTGCATGAAGACGAACCTTGGGTTGGCGAACCTAGAACTCCAGCCAAACCCCAAAGTAGGCGAACCCTCATGCATGGCTATGAATCCACATGGAGCAGCGAACCTAGGCTTCCTTCCATGAACTAGCGAACCTTATGCTTAAAACCTGAATGTGACTGAATCATCAGGGCCGAACCTCCTATATGTTGGCCGAACCCATTGCTGCTGCATAAAGGTTCGCTACCTCAAGTGATGACGAACCTAAGTGTCATTTAATTATGGAAATGCTGAATCTAGAACTGTTAAACATAGCTTTAGGAATTAATGGAATAGATATACAAGTGCTCAAAGCCAAAAACAAACAATTGAGCATGTATACAATATATTCATGTGTGTGCATGGAATTTGGGTGTGTGCATGGGAAGCCACTAAGGTCATTTTAATGATAAAGGGCTATTAAAGTAAGCATGGATTAGATTATCAATAATAAGGGTTTTCTTTAAAACATGAGTATTGTTTAAGAGTGGGTTTAAACACCACATTGAATTCAACATAATGGGAAGTTAGGTGGATTAGAAACAAAAGCCTATGGGTGGACGTGTTCGTTAACCATTAACACTTGGACCCTAGGAACCTTTCATATGACATATAACTAGCATAGGTAATTTAATTAAATTATCTATACTAGAATATCCGGTTGTGATTAATAACCATTTGACAATCGAAGACTAGCAAGGGGCCGATTTAGGCCCAATGGGCTTAACCTTAGCCCATCATATGTTAAATGCTAATTTAATTCAAGTAATGATATTTTAATAAAAGAAAAATGTTTTGTGAACTTATTAAAATTAAAATAAGTGATTTTTAAGGTAACATTTTAGTTAAAATGAATTAAATTAAAAACATGTTAATTAAGAACGTGTTATGATTAATCGTTGGATATGGGATAATAACGGGTAATAAGTTAGAATACGTTAGATGAAATCATAGAAACACCTTAGTAACATAGGACACTTAGTGGGACACCGAGACTAAACCCTAGATACGACGGCTAAGACGTATACTTATCGCATTCCAATTCTTTTAAAACAACTCAGGAACCGAAGAAACCTAAGCTACAACAACTAGCGCGCATTTTGTGATAGATCATTTGCACAGTAACACAGGTGAGTTCATTGCCCCTTTTCTAAACATTTTGTTTTCAAACGCGGGGCTGAGAAGCATGCGTAAACTGTTTTATTTAAATTGTTTTACGTAAATGCTTTTACTTATTATGAATTGCTTATTATATATGTTTTTGATACTCCTAGACTCCTGTCTAGGTAATTGCTATGCAGAACTAACTATCAAGTTAATTAAGTTACTCTTATGAGTAATACCTTAATTCTAAACTCTAAACAAACCTTTAGTCCATCAAGCTCAAATTAAAGAATCTAAATTCAAAGTGAAATCAAAAGAACAAAAGCTAAAGATCAAAACCAATGGAAATCAAATCCAATGTGTGATCAGTAAACTAAGGATCCTACTCATAAATCTATAATCATTGTGAAATCATGGAATTCTAAAGATCAAAATCAAGAGACTCAAGGAAATCAGAATTGTGTGTGAATCATTGAAATAATGAAATCATTAAAATCTAATGAAATCATTAATGCTTGAGTTAAGGTGGATGTCAGTTGTATAGAAATCAAGACCACGTGTAACACACATAAAGTCCCGGCATAAGCAGTAGACTCTTGTAGTCAAGCTATATGGGCGATAACGCGAACAATCAAACAAAATCAAGAGAATCACAGATGATCAAGAATTAAAGGATATCCGTAAAGTCCAGGCATGTACAGTAGACCAGTGGGTCGAACAGATATGGGCCTCATTAAAGTCCCGGCACACATAGGTAGACTCCTTGTGAGTCATGCCTGATATGGGCCATGTGTGAGAGGGTACAACTTGGAAAACCACCAACAACTAAGTCTAATTGATTGAGTCAACTAAGGCCCAATCATCATGTCTTAGTTGTATTTAAATGTTTAGATATTAATTTAATTACACATTTCATATTATATTTCTACAAATGCTTTAGGGTAATCATGAATACATGGTGAACTCAAGAGATCAAAGGTGAATCTATTTGTGGAAATCAAAGTCTAAATCAAAGGTGAATGGAGTGAAACGCTTAATTATCATTAACAACAATATGCTAAGCAGTCCGGTATGTGGTGGGACGGTGGCTGGAGCTTGTCCCCTACATATGCCCTATATATAAGCATACTTGATAGGATAACATAGGTGGTTGTTGATGATGTTAAGGTTGTCATTTTGAGGGATCAAAGTAAACATTTTCAGGGTAATCAAATTCTAAGAATCAAATGTTACGGAATCGAAGATGTGGTATGAAACGCTTAATTATCACCAGGAACAATATATCATGTCGTTTAGTATGTGGCGGGACGGTGGCTGGGCGAGCGGTAAGTTCGACCCTACATATGCCCTATATATAAGCATACTGACCTGGATGGTATAGGTAGTTAATGGTGAGGCTAAGGTTGTCATTTAGGTAATTCAAATTCATTTTTATAAAACTTAATGAACTCACCGACCATGTGTTGACTTTATTTTTGCATGACTTCTCAGGTGACGAATAGGTCAACTAAGGAGTTATTACTTTTGGACTAGGATACCAGTTACTGGACCTAGCTTTTTGGACCTGCATACTTTTGAAACATCATTATACAAATTATTTTGTATATCTTGTGCAGATACAAGATATAAGATTTATGATGTTAACAGTAGATTTACATTGTTATATTATGAACTCAACTGATGTAATTTAACTTTGTAATTTAACTTTTATTTAGAATTTTCTCATTTGTATTTATATATCATGTGCAATGTAAACAATCTGATCATTCCGATTATCACTCACGATATCGCGCCGCGGGAACCTTCCGCCCGGCGGGAAGTCGATCCATCCCGCCGGCTCGGGGTGTGACATAACTCTTTGGATCGTACCCCGATAGTAACGTTGATATTATCGATGATCGGACATCATATATCCAACACCTGATACTAGCATACTACAAATGGTATATGTATAGGGCATATGTAGGGGTAGGTCGCAACCACCCCAGCCACCGTCCCACCACCTTTGTAGTATACCAAGAGTGT
The DNA here is from genome assembly GCA_009363875.1 of Mikania micrantha. Classification (NCBI taxonomy): domain Eukaryota; kingdom Viridiplantae; phylum Streptophyta; class Magnoliopsida; order Asterales; family Asteraceae; genus Mikania; species Mikania micrantha. Next base: position 21,912,703 of record CM018685.1, read on the forward strand.
GTCCTTGTCTGGTGATCAAAGATCAAACAAATAGTTCCTAAGCATATAATTTTCCTGAACAAATAATTTCCTAAGCAAATAATTTCCCAAATGGGTAGTTCCCTTATTCCTCAATACTGACATCCACCTAATGTACTGTAAATAGTATATGTATAGGGCATATGTAGAAGTCAGTCGCAACTGCTTCAGCCACCAGCCCACCACCTTTACGATACACCACGTGCATGTCCTTATCGAATCATAAGGGCACAATCAATCATATAAAGCAGGAAGTAACATATACAATTCAGATTTATAGCAGGCGTTCAGTTAACATGTAATAAACACATAAGCATGAAATCCTGAATATAATAACTAATGTATGAAATAATTTCATACTAAGGTATCCTACGGTTATAGACTAGGTCAACCATTTCTAGTAACCTAATTCCCTATAACCCAGGCTCTGATACCAATCTGTAACACCCCGACCGATGGCGGAAACGTCGGGATGCCACGAGGGATGTGTAGATTGTTCATAAACTCGTGGGCATCTAAATAAATCATCACATATCAATTAAATCAACCAAATTAATTACATCAAAAATCATGTTCATCATGATTTAGTTACAGTAATTACAAAAAAGATTTAGCTAAATTGACTAAACTCTAGTCTTCAGAAATCCAGTTAATTTATCTAAGTCCAAGACCCTAAGTGATGATGTCCAAAAGATGTAGAGCTATCCTGCTCTACCTACTTCTCCTTATTCCCTAAAACTTGTAGAAAATCAAGTGTCAACTATGAAGTAGTTGGTGAGTAATCATATGTTTTTATGTTTTCGTTAATGTTTATAAAATGTTTATGAAAGTTTATAATTTTCCGAGAAAATCCACATGTGCACCTGCGAGATAATCCAACACTGCCAACACACAAACACAAGCACAACAATCACATAATCCAAATAATCAACCACATATATTCAGCCAATCTCAGCCATTCACAAATCAATTAATAATCAATATTTACCATAATCATCTCAAAATAAGTTACCGCGGAGGACCTCAGTCAACTCAATCAATGGCGGAATCATCGCGGAGGACCTCAGTCAACTCAACCAACGACATTCCTAAATAGTAGAAGTGTCAATACATGCACTATGGAGGACCGTAGTCAACTCAACCAACAGTGGAATCACTGAGGAGGACCTTAGTGAACTCACCAACAGTAACTCAATCATTGCGGAGGACTGAAGTCAATTCAATCAACAATGACTCACGGAATATGCAATCATCCATATCAATCCATAATTAATAATAATTCAATAATATGAATATCGTATTGCTAAAATCTGGTATAACCCACGTGTTTTCAAAAATAATATCTTAAATCTAGTATACATGATCCACCTCCGAGTTTTAAAGCAAAATGATTTGAAAAGGAGGTTATGAGAACTCACCTGAATTCCTTAGATTCGGTGTTTTCGTAGAATGCGCGCTCGCGTATATGAAATCAAAAATACTTCAACAACCTGTATTTATCGTGTATTTGTGATCATAAGTATGCGCATTTTATTACTATTAAATGTCCAAATGTTTTACTTTTTAAGCCATTAAGTGTTTTATTACTAGATTTCTTCATGGATTCTTGTTCTACTCGACCGTATGATTGATTTGGTACCAAGATCTCTTGAAATGATTGAGTTTTGAAGAATTTATGGTAGAGAGAAGTTAGAGAGAGAAAGGGGTGACGGGAATTGAGTTCTAGAAAGAGAATGGGTTTGTTGGAAATGAGAAAGAAGAAGAAACTCTTCTTTCTTATACCGCGTTACGTCCCCATGTGGTCGGTCTCGTTTATATCGCGTAAAATATTATAAGATTCTCGATTATTCTCGAAATTTATATTTTAAAACATAAAACCTTTAAATAATGTTGTTCCGTTTTAACAAAATGATTTTTAATTAAAGTTGTTTCCATTTACCTTCGTTAAATTACTTATTTAATAAAGCGGTTTGCTCGTATACGTCTTAGGTTGTAATTTCTAATAAACGTTTTTAATTTCTTTTTCTTATTTTAATATCGTTAGATATTATTTCGTTATCTCGTCGAAACACGTTACTCACGTACGTATTCGTAAAGATCGTCACCTTTTCGAATCCAACTCGTATTTCGATTCGATTTATGATTTATGGAATATTGTTTCATGATATTATTCCTAATAATTATATTGGTGTGAATTTTCACCCACGCGAACACATTATTAAGTTAATATTTCTGAAATAATATTCACGTTTAATCTATATTCGTAGCCTCACCTTCGCGTACACATTTTCAATAATGCTTTCTTTATTTTATTATCTTGGATATTATAATTTCCCATCCGAATCCCACTAAACCATATCACTGACACATCCATCATAGACCGAAATAAGCTTATGTATAGGGCATATATAGGAGTAGGTCGCAACCTATCCAGCCACCGTCCCACCACCATTTCGATAAGCCATGACCATGTGTCTTTAACTATGTTTAATAACCAAACAATAACTAACTCGTATCTCATTGTCATTCCAAACAAAAAACCTCGGATTCTCCTCACCAAAGCCTCAACACTGATATAATCATGATAAACCGAAGATGGTTTATGTATAGGGCATACGTAGAGGTTAGTCGTAACTGCCTCAGCCGCCAGCCCACCACCTCTTCGATAGACCATGATTATATCATTGCCTATCTTTGGTTATAGAATCCTATACTACTAGCATTCCATATCAATAACTCTCATTACATGAATTCAACTGCAACAAACTCTCTGGTTCTATTTAGTTGTGTTTCAACTAAACTTCCCATGGTTTATGCTCATAATTATACGTGTTCTCAATCTGTATACCAATAATAATAACATCCAATAACCCATAGTCATTAACAATTATCATATCAGGTCTTAACAGTACAAACATTTATGTAATGTAATTACCTGAAATACAGTGATGTTAAATAGGCCAAACCATTGAAGTACATGACCTATATTTCTCTATAACATGGCTCTGATACCAATCTCTCACACCCCGAGCCGACGGGCTGGATCGACATTTCCCGTCGGGCGGAAGGTTCTCTGGGCGCGATATCGTTGTGATAATCGAATGATCAGATTTTTTACAATGCACATGATATATAATGAGAAATGCTAAATGACATAAATATAGAATTACAAAGTTAAATTACATTTTCATATTCATAATTTAACTAAGTAAATCTACCAAAGTGAATCATAAAGTAGTTATCTTGTCTCTGCATATGATATGCAAAAGATGATTCAAAGTTTTGTCATTTCAAAAAGATGCAAGACACAAAATGAAACCAGGTCTTCTAAAAGCCCACTAGCTTAAGTCCTGATGCTTGATGACTAAACATGTTCATCACCTGAGAAAACATGCATTTAAAACAAAGAGTCAACACTAGGTTGGTGAGTTCATAAGTTTAGCTACTTAAAAACTTTTAAAGTTATTTACACAACAACTTGCATTACATAAATCTCAGTTATTCTCATATGGCATTTACCTCATGCAAATGTCCTCTCTATAGATACACCTACAGATAAGATATTGTCTAGCCAAGCATGCTTATATATAGCGCATACGTAAGGGGACAAACCCCCAGCCGACATCCCACCACACACTTGACAGAACTCCATACCACATGTATTGTATCTATAGATACCCATTTCATCACACATTGATTTACTCACAATTTGAATTTCCCAAGTAACAACCCATTACTTCACATTGATCTCATTATAGCATAATAGACTTTAAAGAGTACTATTCTCCACAGTTATACGTGGTGGATTTCCAAAGTTATTAATGGTGGCATACTCTTTAGATTTTATAGAGTAAATTATCCACAGTTATTAAGGGTGGATTACCACAGTTTTAAATGGTGGTGCTACCATAGTTATCAGGGGTGCTATACTCCCTGACTTGCTATTACTCACAACTGATTAGGTGGTGAGAGTAAGTCTGACACGTAGTTATATCCCAATAGGTGTTCAGAATTGAATTGACCACATTGCAGCCACCACAAAGGCAAACCACAATGTCCTCAATTCAATCCTGATTCATTAGTTTTCACAAGTCCTCACAACTACTTGTCACTAGCTTATGTCATGGGAGAGGTCAGTCTCTCAGTCTGCTAGTCTACAGAGTAGAGGTGGTGAGATAATTAGCAGACACTATCATGCTAATATCATCCGTGTCATAAATGATATAGTTTGAACAGGTTGACTAAAAATCAAATAGTCTCATTGTCTCATATTGTCTCATCACATAGGCTCATATAGGCTCATATTGTCTCATCACATAGGCTCATATTGTCTCATCACTTAGGCTCATATAGGCTCATGTCACATAGGTTCATATCGTCTCCTATTACATAGGCTCATATAGACTCATATTACATGGACTCATATAGACTCATATTGCATAGGCTCATATGGACATAACCTCCTAATCATGTAGCCACACAATCACATAGTCTCATAAACTATCGGATTTAATCTAATCTTATGAAAATACTATGGTAATTTCACAGCTATTCAAAGACATCATCTCTTAAGTATCAAAAATATAATCTCTTGAATGTTACCGTTTAGTCTCATAGGTATTACAGGTGTAGTCTCATAGATATCCCAAATGTAGTCTCATAGATGTCAACAAAGTATAAACATAGTGTCATAAGATCAAATCTTAACACACTTATGTCACTCAGTGAGTGGATGACGTCAGGAACTTATGTAGTCATGATATCATCCGTGATATGTTCTAATGATATGATCAAAATGAAATGAACACAATACCATGATCTCTAGTCTTCAAGATTGTCATATATGTTGTCCCAATGTTATATATTCACAATCGTTTTAACAAAGTGTTATAAGAGCTCATCTTATTTCACAATGTTAATAAATGTGGTGAATGATGTCATGATGAAAACATGTTATCATGAGCATCGTTCTTGTGATCTCTAGTAATTGTCTCAATGATATCTCATTGTCATCCTAGTGTTATAAACTCGTTGGTATGAGATCTGGCGTTAATGCATTGTGTCATTCAATTTGATTTGATGGTATCATGAAGATATGTTATCAGGATACCCTACGTGTTCTGTCATACAAGTCATTTCACACACAAGCACACATAATAATAATGATATAATAATAAAGATAAAATCCTTATTATTAAAAAGGCATGAATATTGAAATAATGTACTAAAACTTTTAAACAAATAAAAGAATTAGCATGTTTCTCAGCCCCAAAGTTGAAATAAAAGATTAGAAAAGAGGCATACAAACTCACCTGTGTTGTAGTGGTTGACTACGACTCAATGAATGCACAAACTCACTACTGTTGCAATGATGTTGGATTCAACCTATGTTTGATTTGTTTGTGTTCACATTACTAGAATTAGTATGTGTTTAAGAGTTATGATGAGAATTGTGCGTATCGACTTAGTGTCCCAAAGATCACTCTTGAGAGTTACTAGGTTCGTAACTAATTAGTTTTATGATGTTATCTCTAATAAACCATAACCCAACATAAATGAAGGCTAACTTAGAAGCTCAAAGTTGGGTTTAAGGAAGTTCCCCCTAATAGGTATCGTACAAGAACCAAAAGAGAGAACTCGTGAATTAACCTTAGGATCCCCGATAAGGTGTTGTACAGGAACCTAAAAGGGAAACTTGTTGTCTGTGATTAGGATCCCCCATAAGGTGTCATACAGGAACCAGAAAGGAAAACCTGTTGTCTGGGATTAGGATCCCCCATAATATGTCATACAGGAACCAAAAAGGGAAACATGTTGTCTGGGATTAGGATCCCCCATAAGGTGTCATACAGGAACCAAAAAGGGAAACCTGTTGTCTGGGATTAGGATCCCCCATAAGGTGTCGTACAGGAACCAGAAAGGGAAACCTGTTGTCTGGGATTTGGATCCCCCATAAGGTGTCATACAGGAACCAAAAAGGGAAACCTTTTGTCTGGGATTAGGATCCCCCATAAGGTGTCATACAGGAACCATAAAGGGAATTCGTGAATTTACCTTAAGATCCCAAATGTGGTATCATACAAGAACCAAAAGAGGGAGCCTGTTGAACTACACAGAGGATCCCCGTTAGGCTTCAAAGAAGAACCAAATGTGGGAACCTGTGACTTATCCTTCGGATCCCCCCTTGAGGTTATTAAGGCCAAAAGAGGGAACCTGTTAAACTACACAGAGGATCCCCGTTTGGCTTCAAAGAAGAACCAAATGTGGGAACCTGTGACTTATCCTTCGGATCCCCCCTTGAGGTTATTAAGGAGAACCAAAAGCGGGAACCCGTGAATTAAACTTCGGATCCCCCTTAAGGTTTTAAGGAAGAACCAAAAGCGGGATCCTATGAATTACCCTTCCAAACAATGAACTAACATGTTTATGATGTTCCTAACCCATTCTTGGGCTGAATCTAAGTGTTTTTGAAAGGATATAAACTAGTTACAAGTTCATACCTCAAAGATGATGAAAACCCACTTCCAACCGCAACTTCTCTCTAGATTTCTGTCCAAATGAGTTTGTTTTGTGTTAGATCCTTTGTAATTCCTTGTTCTACTCATTGAGAGGGTCTTTTATACACCAAGAATGCGAAATTTTGTGGTCGTTTGCTATGGTAAAGTGTGTGAGAATCTAGAGCGGGAGTTGAGAGAGAGAGAGGACAAATTCTTGAGAGGAGAGAGAGAGAGGACAAATTCTTGAGAGGAGAGGGAGAGAGATCAGCTGAAAATGAAGAAGGAGATGGGGGAGATGGGGTTTTATCCCCCGGGTGTTTACTCACGTGTTCGGTTCCGATTGGTTGCGTTAATTCTCGTTATTTTGTTTCGTAACTAGTAATTTGCATAGTTTAAGTGAAATAGTTTTATAAAATTCTTTTAGGTTGAAATCCCTATTAAATATTATTTTTATTTAATTTTCATTATTTTTAAGGTTTGTAACCTTTGATTTTCGCCGTTTCGTCAGAAAACGTAACTTACGCACGTTTTCGTACAGTGCGCTAACTGTACGAATACGATCGTATGTTTCACTTTCTGATTTGGTTTTCTATTTGTCAGATGTCGTTCAGAACGTTAAACCCACAGATATGTTTGTGTGAATCGTCACCCACACAAACACCTGTCAGCTCGTCGTTCGTAAACGATACTGAACGGTTGTTTGGATTGTACCTTCTCACATACGGACTCAACTAATACTAACTGTTTTCACATTGTTATAATGAATTCACAATGTTTTCTCACTGATTTTTCGGCCATCTGATTCCTGTTATCTATGGATATCAGATCGCAACCGACATGTTTTTGTCATTTGTTTTCACACTTTTATTTCACACGTTTTGTCGTATATTATATTTCAATTCTCATTGAAATATATACAACTGTTAATTTTTTCCATTGAATAGTTATCACATATTGTTTATCACATAGCATTCACACATAGTTTTAGGTGTAGGCACACGTACCGTACAGATTCACCGGACGGTCCGGTACTAGTTGTCACAACCACCAGATTTCACGAGTTGACGACATTGGCACCAGATATAGTGCCAACACATGAGAAATGGATCGAGCGGTATGTCAGTGGACTGCCAGCTTGTGTCCAGGGGCATGTGATTGCTGCTCACCCAACCACCTCGGAGATGGCTGTCACTATGTCATCAACATTGACAGATGTAATGGTTGCCTCTGGAGCACTGAAGAAAGAAACTGAAACAACAAAGGCTGGAAGCTAAAGGAAACCGGATATACGCCCAACCATGAAACAGAAAGTGGTCAAAAATTATACTGCAACCACTCAAACACAACATGCCATACAACCACAACCACTGCAGATCAAGAGGCCTTACACTGCCACATCACCATTGTACAACAACTGCCAGTATCATCATCAACCAGCTTCTTAGTGCAGGCAGTGCAACAACTTTGGGAAGTTTAGTCATTGGGCCACTCAATGCAAGAGCACGGGGGCTCAGAATAGGAACAACAATGCAGCGGTCACAGTTGCTGCTGCTGACAACAGCTCTTGCTACACTTGTGGCAAACCTGGACATTTCTCGCGGGATTTTCCCAAGAGAATTCAACCAAGGGCTCAAGCAGCTATAGGAAGGGTCTTTCAAATTGGAGCTGCTACTGCACGACAAGATCAGAATGTGGTCACTGGTACATTTCTCTTATCTGACTTTTATGCATCTATATTATTTGACACTGGTGCGGATCAGGGTTTTATCTCGTCCGACTTTGGATGCCAACTTAATCACATTGAGGAATCTTTGGACTCCCCTTATATCATTGAGGTAGAAAATCATGTGTTGGAGATTCATGGAGATCAAGCAAATCGCAGTGTCAAACTAATATCATGCATGAAGACACAAGTGCCTAAGGAAACAGTGTATCACATTTCTAGCTCACGTTGTGGAGAAAAGCGAGAATGAATTCAAGATTCAAGATGTACCGGTTGTGAAAGACTTTGCGGACGTTGCTGGATGATTTATCGGGATTGCCACCCGAGCGATCAGTGCAATTCTGAATCGATCTGGTTCCGGGAGCGGTTCATGTGGCTTAGTCACCTTATAGGCTTGCGCCATCAGAAATGCAGGAACTGTCCAACCAATTACAGGAGTTACTAGACAGGGGATTCATTCCACCTAGTTTCTCACCATGGGGAGCTCCGGTCCTGTTCGTCAAAGAAAAGGATGGATCCTTGAGGTTGTGTATTGATTACAGAGAGCTTAACAAGCTCACCATCAAGAATCGGTACCCAATACCGAGGATTGATGATATATTTGATCAATTGCAGGGAGCTCAGTTATTCTCAAAGATAGACCTACGTTCATGTTATTACCAGCTCCAAATTCAAGAGGAAGACATACCAAAGACGGCTTTTCGTACACGATATGGTCAATACGAGTTCATGGTGATGCTATTCGGATTGACGAACGCACCGAAAGTGTTCATGGATCTAATGAACCGGATGTGCAAGCCGTATCTAGATAAGTTCGTTATCGTATTTATTGATGATATACTGATCTATACCAAGAGTGAGAAAGAACATGAACAACACCTCAGAACAATCTTGGAACTTCTGAAGAATGAACAACTCTATGCCAAATTCTCCAAGTGCGAATTTTGGCTAAGAGAAGTTCAGTTCTTGGGTCACGTGATTAACAATGATGGAATTCACATGGATCCTACCAAGAATGAAGCAATCAAGACCTGGAATGTGCCCACAACACCTACAGAGATCAGATCATTTCTGGGTCTGGCTAGTTATTATAGGAGATTCATTTCGAATTTCTTTAAGATAGCTTTGCCACTCACCAAGCTAAACCAGAAAATCGAACCATTTGTGTGGACGCAGAAACAAGAAGAGGCATTCCAAACACTAAAACAAAGATTGTGCAATGCTCCAATCCTAATACTCCCAGAGGGCAAGGATGACTTTCTGGTTTATTGCGACGCTTCCCATCAGGGGCTCGGTTGTGTTTTAATACAACGGGAGAAAGTCATTGCCTATGCGTCACGACAATTGAAGATCCAAGACAAAAAATTACACGATGCATGACTTGGAATTGGGAGCCATTGTTTTTGCTTTAAAGATTTGGAGTCATTACCTATACGGCACAAAATGAACAATTTTCACAGACCACAAGAGCTTACAACATATATTTGATCAGAAGGAGCTTAAAATGAGACAAAGACGTTGGGTTGAGCTTCTGAACGATTACGATTGTGTGATCAAATACCATCCGGGTAAAGCTAATGTTGTTGCAGGCGCATTGAGCCGGAAGGAAAGGTTCAAACCCTTGCGCGTTAGAGCAATGGGGATGACTGTGCAAACGAGTCTGAGGGATCAAATTCTGCAACCACAACAAGAAGCAATGGCAAGAAACAACTTGAGAAACGAACTCGATTGTGGATCCAAGAAACATTTTGAGACAAAACAAGACAGAGTTATCTATTATTAGGATCTTGTTTGGATCCGGCGGTAGATGAACTCCGAAAACTCATTCTTCACGAGGCGCACAAGACACGTTTTTCCGTTCATCTTGGTGCCGATAAGATGTACCAAGATCTTAGGTCATTTTATTGGTGGCCGGGTATGAAGAAGGATGTGGCTACTTATGTTGGTAAGTGCCTAACATGTGCTAAAGTCAAAGCTGAACACCAAAAACCGTCAGGTTTGCTGGAACAACCAGAGATACCACAATGGAAGTGGGAACAAATAGCTATGGATTTTATTACCAAGCTACCCCGCCCTTCCAGCAGACAAGATTCTATATGGGTCATCATTGATCGATTGACCAAGTCCACACACTTCGTGCCAATTCAAGAAAACTACAATATGGAGAAGCTAACAAGATTCTATGTTAATGATATAGTAGTACAACACGGGGTGCCACTATCTATTATTTCAGACCGGGAGAGTCGATTTACATCGCGGTTCTGGCAATCATTGCAGCAATCCTTAGGGATAAGTGTTAACTTTGAGCACCGCTTACCATCCACAAAAAGGACGGTCAAAGCGAGCGAACAATCCAAACCCTGGAGGCTAAGTTGACGACATGTGTCCTGGATTTCGGTGGAAGTTGGGACAAACATCTACCACTCATCGAGTTCTCCTACAATAATAGCTACCACAGCAGTATCGGATGTGCTCCGTTCGAAGCGTTATGTGGTAGAAAATGTCGGTCTCCAATTTGTTGGACCGAAGTGGGAGATAACAAAATAACCGGGCCTTAACTTATTCAGGAAACTACTTTTAAGATAGCCCATATTCAACAGAGATTACAAGCAACACGTAGCTGCCAAAACAGTTACGCAGACAAACGGCGAAAGCCGTTGGAATTCCAAGTGGGCAACCGAGTCATGTTGAAAGTGTCCCCATGGAAAGGCGTGGTTCGTTATGGGGCAAAGGCAAGTTAGCACCAAGGTATGTCGGACCGTGTGAGATAATTCAACAGATTGGCCCTATGCCATACAGACTCACACTTCCTGATGAACTCAGCGGGGTACACGATGTATTTCATGTATCCAATCTCAAGAAGTGTCTCGCTGATGAATCATTAGTCATACCTTTGGATGAAAAACAAGTGGATGAACAATTACATTTCATTGAAGAACGTGTAGAGATTATGGATCGTGAAGTAAAGGGACTGAAACGAAGCCGTATTCCTATCGTGAAGGTTCGTTGGAACTCCAAGCGCGGACCAGAGTTTACCTGGGAGCGTGAGGATCACATGAAGACAAAATATCCTCTTCTGTTTGAAGAAGAAGTAGAACCCGACAATGATGCTTAAATTTCGGGACGAAATTTCTTTACCAAGGGGAGACTGTGACAGCCAGTACCAGATCATCCGGAAAGTCCGTACGGTACGTGTACTTTCACTATTTACTATGTGTAAATACAATGCGAAAAACAGTTGTGTGACAACAGGACTAAGAAAACAAGTAACAGTTGTATGTGTTTAAGTGAAAAATTTAAATACAGTAAATCCAACAACCATGTGAAACAACAGTGTGAAAACAAATGACAAAAATATATCAGCTGCGATCTGATGCCCACAAATAACAGGAATCAGATGGCCGACAATTCAGTGAGAAAACAATGTGAATTGAATGAAAACAATGTGAAAATAGGTAAGTTTAGTTGAGTCTGTTAGTGAGGAAATACAATTCAAGTAACAATTCAATATCGTTTACGAACAATGAACTGACAGTGTGTTTGCGGGGGTGACGATTCACACAAACATATCCGTGAGTTTAAAGTTTCGAATGATAGCTGAAAAGTAGAAAATAAAAGTCAGATAGTAAAGCCGTTGTCGTGTTCGTTCGAGTGACGATTTGAACGAATACGAGCGATGGCGATACGATCTGACGGAACGAAATTAATAAATGATTTCGAAATAATAATATAAGAAAAATAAACAGAAAATATTTATTAGGAATTACAACCTTAAAACATTTTTAGAAAACTATTTATATAAAATACGTGAAATACGCGTTTTACGTTCGGAAACGTAACGAAAACAAGAACCGAGCAACCGAAACGAACCCGAACACACACGGGGTATAAAAACCCCAACTCAAGCATTTAATCTCATTTATTATCCCTCCCACCTCCCCTCTCTCTAAACCCGGTTTCTCTATCTCTCTCTAGGGTTTCATCACCAAACAATCACCATATCTCCCTTGTTTGTTGACCAAATCACTCAAACTTGATACCAAATTGAAGCCCTCAACATCCTCTACCTGAAAGTACAACATATTGGATGAAAAATCCTCTTAATCGAAGGTAAATAGAGCTCAAAGTCTCCGATTTTTAGGTTTTCTTTCCCTTTTTGATGCCCACACTTAACACCGGATTTAGACCATCACAAGCCTTGGGAATGGTACGTTTATGGTCTAGGGCGAGGTGGGGACTCGTGTGGCCCCATGTTTCTTCCAATAACACTGGAAATGGGGTGCCCAAATGGTTCAGTGGCGACGGGCAAAGGAGCCACCCAGCTCGGCCGAAAGGCCATGAGCCGAATGGAGTGTTTCACATGAGCTGGAGCGACCGAAGGAGTCTGTAAATGAATGATTGAGGTGGCCGAATAGGTCCTCATTCCCATGGATTTCCATTCGCGGGTTTCATTCGTTGGTTCCATTCGCAGATTCATTCACATGACTGGCCTCTATTCGCACTTTGATGCTCATTCGTACCATATCTCTATTCGGCCAAAACTTGAGCCTCATTCGCACGGTGATGCTCATTCGGGCTACACGATCTTTTTGCGCTAAGGCTTGAAAGTAACAACCTTGAACCAACCCCATGTAGCAATAGTATCAAGTGAGAAAGATGATAATAAGTTTTACTACAAATTTGGTGAAGTGTTCTTAGTAACACCTAAAATCCTTTTTATAAAGTGTTAACTAGTTTTATTACAAAGTTGACAAAGGGAACTAGCAAGTAAAATCGAGACTATCTAAACTCTTTTGTGAGATACAAATGAGGAAGTAGATAACCTATTACTTATAGTAACACATCCAAACAAAGATAACCATTTTAAGTTATTACAAGAGAAACATTCAAGTTTTAACTAATAAACCTAAGTTTATACTTAGAGATCATTTTGATTTCTAACCTTTTATAACATGCCATCGTTTTAAGTCAATTTAATCATAAATTAAGAGGATATATCATAGTAAGTCCGGCCTAAAAAAGGGAAAGTCTTAGTATAGCATATCATCAAATGGTTTCAAGAACGGTTAAATAACGAGTGGTTATAAAAGTCAAACAACTTTAGAGTTAACATATGAATTCAAAACTTATACTCATAAGTTGGAAACAACATTGAATCAAACATAGGATCGTGAATCCAACATTACTACAACAATAACGAGCACGTGCATTTGTGATTCATAGTCAACCAAATCAATTACCAGGTGAGTTCATACGCCCCTTTTCTAATCTTTTGATTTTAAATACGGGGCTGAGAAACATGCTAAACTCTTTTATTTACTTAAAAGTTTTAGTGCATTATTTCATTTATTATATGACTTAGATAATATAGATTTTATCTTTCTATCAAATTTCAGTATCATGTATGCTTGTGTGTATATGACATGTTGAGACTTTAAGGATGAATCATGATAATATAGTTTCATGATTTCATCCACTCAATAGAATAACATAAGTTATGAGATTAAATCTCGTAACACCTTGTTATTATTACAAGGATGAACACGAGATAACTCTGAGACAAATACAAGTGACATCACGAATGATAATCATGATAATATAATTTCAGGAGGATGATATCATTCACCACATTTGTTAACATCGTGTCATAAGACTAGTTCTTACAACACATGGTTAAAAATATGATAACACACAACACAGAGAACATGAAACATTGAGACAATAACATTTGGGAAACACAATCAATAATTACTAATTAAGAATGTTTGTATTATATCACAACAATCATGTGTTCATGAGATCAAGTCCAGTCTTAAGTCCCTTACAAGAGAATCGTTTACCATTGATTTAGTGCGACTAAACTGACGATAGGGTAGTGGTACCAAAGGTTTGACAAACCTCGGCGAGTGAAGCCGATACGTTGATCGTATTTATATCATTGGCCGGTATCGTATGACCGGTAACAGGGCGGCATCAATCAGGTTTGGTAAACGACACATGGTGATATTAATCAACAGAAACTAATTATAATTAAATCTTTCGATTCTATGAACTGGAAGACTGAGGAATTGATTTTCTCTCATGTCATATTACTAGTTATAGTTTTGTTGATGGCACTGAGATTACAAATGGGATAGAGGTAAATTGGATGCATTGTGGTCTGATTTCATGAGGACCATAATGGATCCCATTTAGGCTCTATACATTCAAGGTTGAGAACAATATCAATAAGTTAACTGCCACTTCTATTATTAGAAGCGAATTACAGTTAACCCTACAATTGAGAAAATAATAATGAGGATAAGGTTAAATAAATATGTTTTCCTTAAAACACTGAGGGTTTGTCATTACTTAGGTTTTGATAACTTACTTCCATCATACTCTTTTATTCTATACATATAACATATAATACAATGGGTGATGAACACAATTTATGAGTGAATATCAAATAGGTTGAACATAGGTGAGATACAAATGGGTATCCATAGTTGTATTGCAAGTGGTGTTGAATTCTGTTAAATATGTGGTGGGATGTCGGCTGGAGCTTGTCCCCTACGTATGCCCTATATAAAAGCATGTTTGATTTGGATGAAATACTATTTGTAAGTATAACTATGGAGAGGCCACTGTGTGAGACAAATGAGAAAAGAATAAACGAGACTTGTGTATGACATTGTAATTGTGCATGACAATAAATCAATTATTTTCAATTACCAAACTTATGAACTCACCAACCTAGTGTTGACTTTGTTTAAATGCATGTTTTCTCAGGTGACGAACATGATTAGTCCCTAGACTCATGATGCATTAGATAGTGGACTTTATAGTGGACCTAGCTACATTTTGTGTGCATAACATTTGATGACATATTTCGGTGAATCACTTTTGTAAATCTTGTGCAGATACAAGATAGAAAACTAAATGATTCCTTTGGGTAGATTTACTTAGTTAAATTATGAACATGACAATGTAATTTAACTTTGTAATTCTATATCAGTGACATATTAGCATTTCTCATTTATATATCATGTGCAATGTAAAAAATCTGATCATGTCGATTATCACAACGATATCGCGCCCCGAGAACCTTCCGCCCGACGGGAAAGTCGATCCAGCACGCCGGCTCGGGGTGTGACATTATACGAGTTCTATTTTTTTTGAACGGCTTCAGGCTGAATGACTTATTTAAGCCCAAACGGGCACACATCCAAGGGCAGGCCTAGTCGTCACCCCTTCACCCACCAAACAAGCGGGAGCTGATAAATATGTAAACCCTCTCTCCTGCTCAGGTTTGAACCCATGACCTCAATGAGGTGCAGCTTCTCCCCTTCATTGCAATACCGCTAGGCTAGAAGGCCTTTGGTATACGAGTTTAATTAATTGTTTAAATTAAACTAATCTTATTGGGCATAAAGTATCCGATTGAGCTTTATGAACCAAAAGTGATTAATATGAGATTTGAAGAGATTAATCTTCAAAATCCCTAATTTTTATTACTTAGCAACAAAAGGGGATACCATCCCTCGTCTTTCCATCAAGACAAACGAAGGAAAACTTTTCTTTTTCTTTGCTGTGTTTGTGGAACACCACAACGAAAAAGGAAGAACCGGATTTTTAGCTTCCGATTAGTCACCGTAAATATAAATTACGCCATAAACCTATTAACATTTTAATGACAATGACTATTGTAATTGTCCTTAATATCTGAGCGCATATATCTATGAAGACACATGGTGTCAATTGAGGCATCATTGTTGCGCTCTTTTCATAACAGATTGATTAGTTCACAGTGTCTTTATATTGTTTATTGATATTCAAAGTTGTGGTACTATTGATTCATTTTATTGATAAACATATTTGATCAATATTATGGAATCACTTTTACTGTTATTGGAAAACAAATATGCCCACATACTTATTGACATATTGGTGCATTAGAAATGTAGTTTACCCACACGTTATATTGTTATTATTATTGGTATACATGGGTAGGGGAGGGTTTCTAAGAAAACTAATTACAATTATTACCATTTAACCTTTTTTTCATTTTTATTTTCTTTTATTATAAAATAATAAATGTAAAAAAAGAAAAAAAGATTTAAAAAAAAATTGTATTTTAGGTTATTACATATATGTAACTTGTATGTTACATATACTGATTACATATATGTATCTTCTTTATAAGTTAGATAGGAAACATTTTGGCTTACATATACGTAACTTCATAATCTACATATTTTTGTTCAAAAATTTCCTTTTGATTATAACATTTCAAACCTTATAATAAAAAATTATGAAAAAATTTTTTTAGTTTTTTTTGTTAGTACGAGTTTTATTGGTTTTTTCCAAAATGAAGAGTTTCTTATGAACCTTCCTCTACATGAGTATTTCCATCCAAATGATCGTTGTTACAGGACTTCTTACAGATTATCGTTTTTTTATCGCTATTAATTGTTAGATTGATATTGTTTCTTTTGAGCATTCTTGAACCAAATCATATTTTCTTGTAACAACCCAAATTTTGTAAATACAAGTTATTTGAATTCACGTATGGGTAATGGATAATTAACTTATATAAAAATAGACTAAAAATAACCAAGTTAAGGACTCAAAATCGTGTACTTGAATTCGAATTCGAGCACACTAGTTTTCGAAATTAGTAATCGAAACTTCGCCCAATTTCGAGTACAGAAATCGTGTACCTTGCCTATATATATAAGTGTTTTGGGAAACGTGCGGACCATTGGCTAGAAACACATTTTCACTCAAGTACGCGAAGGGGATTTCGAGGACTTCAAGAAACGAGCTTTTGGTCGACTAAATGAAGGAGGAAAACCTCGGGAATCTACAGAATTTATCATCTAGCAACAAGTAAGCATTCTAAAGTAGGAAGTTTTAATTTTTACAAAAAAGTTAAGTTATGCATAATGCTCACACCTTTATGCATAAAGTTCATTCCTTTTTTGTTCCAATACGACGGTGAGGCCATTGGGAACCTGGAACTAGCTCCTGTAACATTTGTACATTAGTCATGTAGTAGTGAACAGTGTTAGAACAGTGTGTACATGTTCAGTCAGTCAATGTGAATCATGTGTCATTATGTGCTTGTGTGTTAGAATCTTTATCATTTATCAAGTATGTATTATTTATTTACAGTCGATTTCACTAGGCAAGAACAGTAACTGGTTATATCGAAACAGTGGTGGGCAGCGAGAGTGAGCTCTATATATATACTGAGTTCGGTGTAACAGGTTAGTGTTAGTGCGTAGTGGCGAGACGAATATTATGACAATTAATTCACAAGAATCGTAATACGTAAGCGAGACTGAGTATAGTTATGGGTGACGATCCATAATAACACGAATGTTGAACTTATAATTACGATTAAACGACATTAAATATTTTATACGATCGGAAAATGTACGCGATTGCGGGTATACACGTAATTGGGAATATTTAACGATCCGACAACACACGAAGAGTAAAAATAATTATTTTATATTTTTACAATTTTGAAACTCATCATTTAAATGGGTTTAACAACTCTTTTATTTTTAAATCCGCGTAAAATACGCGTTACGTTCCGGAAACGCGAACCGAGCGACCGAAACAAACCCGAATACCACACGGGCTATAAAAGCCTTGAATGAGATCATTTATCTCATTTATTTCACCTACAACACTTTCTCTCTCTAAATTTTCGTTCAAGCCACTCTCTCTCTAAAAACCGAGCTTTAAACGCGCATAACTCGCTTATTTCTCAACGGATTTCGTCGTTCTTGGTGTCCACACGAAGCTCTCAACATTCTCTATCAGAAAGTACAAGATTTTCGCAGATTCAACCAACAAATCGTGAGGTAATGAGGCTTGAAAAATCTGGAAATTAGGGTTTTTCGTGAGTTTATGTTGAAACCCGACACATAGCCGGTCCTAGCACTCTCCTTTTCAGTTTCGAAGCTATAACAACCCTCCTGGATATTAGATCAGCGTAGCTAGTGGACTGGAAAGGATGGTATGCGATGATGATGATGATGCAGGTACAGGTTCGTTCAAGGGGACTCAAGGCCGAACCCTAATGCTGCGGCCGAAGCTTTTGAGTTATGGCGAGCCCTTGCCGAACCAACCAGCTCACGAACCATCATCAGTTTTTTTTTCAGACGAACCTTCCTTCGATCAGACATCCTAGGCGAACCCTGGCTTGATTGGCGAACCTTTTCTGTTGCCACGAACCCTAGTCTTCACCGAACTAGTGAATGTGCAACGAACCCTCGTGAACACAGCAAGCCTACGAACCATTCTAGTCGAACCCTTGCGAACCAGTTGATGCTAACCGAACCATTCAGCTGCCGAGCCTTCTGTCATGCAGCGAACCATGCAGACCCACCATCATATCAGACGAACCTTGGGTCGATCCACATTAGCTGCGAACCCTCACACCTTAGCCGAAGCCTGTTCAAGCCTCCTGCGAAGCTTATTGACCACGAACCCTTGGACCACTCATTTTGAACGAACCATTCAGTTATAAAGGCCGAACCTTGGGCTGAAACCTCAAGAGGTTCGCTGCCTAAGGTGGCAGCCCAAACCCAATCGGCCCAACTCAATAATATAAGGCCCAACTCCATTAGTAATTTGGCCTATGAACTTAATTCAAACACAATTGAAATGGTTTGGCCCATTAAGATCTTTAATTGGCCCAATGTCACTTTGGAAACCTTAATGGCCTACTTAAGCATTTCTTAGCCCAACTCAAATCCTTTAGGCCCAATCCAAGCCCATACGACTCATTATGATCTTAATTAGCTTGATTTTAGCTTTGGCGTGTTACAAGGCCTATGTACGAGTTGTTGGGCCAACATCACGCTCGATTGGCCCAACACCGCATTCAATTAACTCATTATTAACTTGAATGGCCTATGGTGTGGCTTACCATGCAAAAATGTTATGAATTGACTTAGTTGAGTTAAGATTAACCTAAACTAATGATGATATCAATTCATAATCACAAGAGTCTAAAACATTGAAAACATATTCATACATTTCATGTGTATCAAGGGTTAATCAAATTCTCAAACACATGTGATGTGTACCAAAAAAAAAAGTTTGAACACAAGGATCATTTCATATTCGTTTCTTGGACCCATGATCAATCAAAAGATTCAAACCATAACATTCAAGTTTTCACAACAATCAAATCATGAGAACACAAGTCAAACAATGAATCAAAGTTATACAATTATAAATCCTATAACTTATGTATGATTACAATGTTATAGGAATCAATTAGAAGTCCTGTTTGCTACTTGCTATCTGTTTTAGTTCAGAGTCTACTGCAGACAGGTGAGAACTTTAGCCCCTCTTTTACTGTTTTATAACTGTTTTGGGGTGGAACACGTGATCAAAACAATCGTTTACAATCATATTTCATTACACAAGGTGTGTGCATGCTTATAAACATTATGGATTCATTTTACGAATCCTAGGATTCATCAACTGTTTTAAAGGACTTATCAATTACTAAACCCTTTTCACTAAAAAGGTTTTATAAGGGATCTTTGAACTGTTTTGTAACAGATTTACTCAAATGTATTTATGAAGGATAAACACTTTTAAACAAATGATTTTATAAACTCTTTTGTTATAAACCTTGTTGCTACACAAGGTCACTATTTCATGGTATTCAAATCAAGTGGTTCACAACATGGTATTCAAATCAAGTGGTTCAAAACATGGTATTCAAAATCAAGTGGTTCACATCATGGTATTCAAATAAAGTGGTTCATTTCATGGTATTCAAAACAAAGGATTTAATTCGTGGAATTAAATCCAGGTTTTCAATTCATGTTATCAAAATAAGGCATTAACACATCCGGTTAAAGTAAGATTCCGAAACATGGTGTCTATTGTTGTAAACAAACTTGTAAAAGCATCAAGTATCATTTTCATTAGCGTTAGTACTGGGTGATCACAACAAGGGAAAGCGGACACACACATTGGGGGCAGGCCGATTGCTGCAGTTAGCTTTTAAATTTGTTTTATAAACTAACTGCAGATTTCGGTTACATATGGTTTTATCAAAACTGTTGACACATTATCTAACTCCAAACGTGGTTTTGGGACTTGATATTATATGTTGACTCTCGTGCAAACAGTGATTGGACTGTTTACACTCATTTTCTTACTTGATGTTAGTTTGGGTTGCAGCTCATCCGTGTGAATCTTATGTTGCTTTAACTTACCTATGCCTTATATCATATACTCATGTTTACAAATGTTTAAACCTATTGTTCTCACCAACTACGTCTGTAGTTGACAGTTATTTTTCACGTGTTTCAGGTAATCAGGTTTAAGACATTCTCAGAGACAACTAAGGAGACCATACTAAGATAGAACAAGATGAAGAAACATGCTAGGATGGATTAGAAACACACTAAATCCTAAATGTTTAATTGTCTTGTTTGGAGTCTTATTTTGTAAACTATATTTTGGGTCTGTAGTTGTCTTCCTTTTGGTAGATAGATTGTCTGTCACTAAACAACTGTCTAAACATTATGAAATGTAGTAATCCATTGTGGTTGTTCTTATTCAATACTTGTGCATGATTCAACTGTTCATACGTCACCGCGCCGTGGTTTCCGCACGCGGCGCAGGGGTGTGACAGCTCCCCAAAGACTTAGACAGATTTTTGAGATGAGTTATGCTGAAAATGAGAGTACCCGAAATCGGTGTATTCGAACTCATAGTTCAGAGCACGAGGTGCGAGTACGATGTCTCAAATACGGGGGTATTTCAAGAAACTCTACTAATTTCGAGTACGCAAAGTGGTTCGTGAACTTTATGTATTTCGTGTACATAGATACCTATTGAACTGCTATTGTTTTGAATACTTACCCCAGTCTCGAGAACTTGTAGATCTAAGGGGGAACTAGTAGGCTTTGAGGACATAGAATGAATTCTAAGTCTAAGAATGGAATGTAATGAGACAATGTACTAATATAGGTTCATAAGTCTTAGCTAAGGAATTCGGTTAAGAAGACAAGGAGCTATTATCATTTGAGTTCTGGATGCCTTATTTCAACACTTTATGTGTAACCATGTTTTGGGCTGACATACATGCTGTTAATATGTTTATGACGTTATGTGCTTATGCTACGCTGATGAATGAATGATGTTATGCTATGATGATGCAAGCATGTGAATGTGATAAGTATGATGAATATGCATGAGGACATGGTGGGTATGATGCATGCATGAATATACGATATGTATGATGATGATGCATGAGGATAGGATATGTATGATGAAAGAATGTTAGTGAAGTATGATGAATGCATCAAAGCATGCTGATATGATGAGAACTATGACCATAGTTAAAGAATGACATGCTTTGACTAATTCCTAACCTATTAGGATAACAGAAAACGAGGCTATTATGATAGCATGATATATTTTCAATATGATGAAGTCGTATGTGTAGGATAATGATAAGATGCTAGCATGTTATGTTGTGATGATTATGTTAATGATGATGAGACTATGTTAGTCTGTTATGTTATGAAATGATGCTTGTATAACATGAATACGATGTTATGACGATGTGCTATGAATATGAACGTATGAATGATGTTCCTTATTTATGTGGGATGAGTGTGATGTTGCTCCCATACTCTTGATGGGGAAAGTATGATGATGCTCCAGTACTTGTACTGGATAAGTCTGAAAGACAACCTGACTATAACAGGGTAGGAACAGCCGACCGGGCTACAAACACAGAGTTGACCGGACTATAAACATGAGAGCCAATCAGGCTGTAAACATGGAGCCGACTGGGCTATAAACATGGGACCGATCGGGCCATAAACACGGAGCCGAATGGGCTATAACATGATAAGAGTCGATCGGACTATAAACATGGAGCATTTTGCTGGCATAAGCCCACTGCTCATGATTAACGACAGTGGTTATGATGACGACGATGGTTATATGGTTACGATGATGAATAAGGTTATGTGCTATGGTTTATGTGTATGAAATGATGCTTTCATGTTAAAAATGTTTAAACTCACTAAAAGTTTATAATGATTTATAAAACTAGAACTCACCAGCGTAAGCTGACTGTTGAACTACAAGAACCTCGAGTAGTAGCTGTTTAACCAGGAACAATGCTTTAGACACTTAGTCAAAGCTTAGGTTTCAACTCCCTCTAAACTTTTGCACAAGTTATTTTTGTTGTTTTAGTTTTCTTGCCTAGAAAGAGAGAAGATGAGAGATAGAAAGCACAAGGAAATATCGGGAAAGTAATACTTAATTATTTAGAGAATGTTGGGACTTAAATACCCAAACATTCTGTGATACAAGACAAGAAATAATAAGGCAAATAGCTGACATTATTACAGATACTGATACAACAGACTAGTACAAATACAAAGTCAACAATCACGGAAACAAGAGTCTTCAGGTCTTCCGATGTTGATGTAGATGTGCTGGAGTTCAGTGTTTATTCCTTCCGAAGTTTGTTCATCGGAAGCTGATTAAATAATCAGTTAATTGGGAAGAGAAGATTGTCTTCTGAGTCATTTGACTTCTTCCGATGAAGAGGTTGTCTTCCGATGATAT
The DNA here is from genome assembly GCA_009363875.1 of Mikania micrantha. Classification (NCBI taxonomy): domain Eukaryota; kingdom Viridiplantae; phylum Streptophyta; class Magnoliopsida; order Asterales; family Asteraceae; genus Mikania; species Mikania micrantha. The sequence continues at coordinate 21,935,554 of CM018685.1, forward strand.
GAAGATCAGCTAATGTCTTCTGAGGGAAATCAGTTCAGTGGCACTTCTTTTTGGCGAATCTTCCGCTGATAGCCTTCTGATACTGAAACAGTCCGTTAATCGGAAGAGTAGCATCCGCAGCTTGTATATCCGCGGTTTTATTCAAGTGTCTGGCTTCAGTGGTTTTGCTCATCAGTCCTTATATTCCAATAATCTCCCTCTGGACTAATGAAGCCAAAAACTACTTATTTTATTTTAAGGCCAGACCAATTTTATTTTTAAGAGTTCGAACATAGTTCAGAACATCATACTCTGTATCAGCAATGTCCAGAGTCTTGTGTTGCAGTTCCTTCAGATCATCAGTTGGTAGGGTGAGGATCTCATCCCAATTAGAGAAGAGGGTTCTTGAGCCATTAAATCTCTCTATGTCAAAACTTTTGGAAATAGAGTCATAGAACCAACTCTTTATTCTTATTCTTGTGTTTTTGATCTGAAGAGGCTGAGACTTAGCAGATGGGGGTTCGGCAGACACAGCACCCAGAGTTACCAAAGGCGCATTTGGCAAGTGAACAATCACTGTGCTTGGGTTAGCATCCTTGAGCTTAGTCACTGTAGAGGGATAAGGAATGACATCTTTCCAAAGCTCAGGGTGATCTTTGTATTCTCCTTTGAACTTAGACCTTTCATCGAACAGAACTTCATCTCTCCATCTTGTTATTTTGTTCTTTGGTCCCCATTGATTTTGGATGAGGATGTGCTTTATTCTTTTCCTTTTCTCAAGGATCTTTTTCTTCTTTACTTCAGCTTTTATTCTTTCAGATAAAACTTTGGCTTCATTTTTGAGGCTAGTAATATCCCAGTTGCTAAAGTTTTCAACCTTGTATTTCCCGTCATCCAGCAGGTACTTGATCAGCTGCTCCCTCTCAACCTGATATGTTTTATCTTGCTGCTGATCCAATATGGCTATTTGTTCTTGATAAGTCCTTACCAGTTCAACTCCTGAGAGACCAGTGGCTTCAAGACTAGCCAGAATCAAGTTTTCCTTCTCGTTTTCTTTATTCTTTATCTTCCGAAGGTCTTCATCGGAAGGAAAGGTCCTAACAGGTGAGTAGGATTCCTTTATGGTAGAGGTTTGTGGTTTCTCAGCATCTGCTGATCTTATTGGAGAGGGAACTTTGGTGGTGTTTGAAAGATCAGACTCATCAATGTCAGCCAATAGAAGCCTTCTCTTTCTTGAGACTTGAGAGGCAATGGGTTGATCATCATTTGAGTCTAAGGAGGGTTTTTGAGCAGAGGTTGAAGGTTTATGAGGTAGGTTATTGATGGTTTTAGTTTTTCTGACCACATTATTTTGTCTTCTTGAGAAAGACTGAGTGATTATTGGGATTGGTTTTTGCACAATGTTGGAGGCATTGAGGTTCACTGGAAGAGAAGAAAGTTCAAGATGGGTTTGAGAAGCAGAGTTTGGAGAGAGAGTGGGTGAACTTTCTTTATCTGGCTGTGTGGAGGATGGCGGGGCAGTGGTTATTGTCTTGGTTTGCTCAGTGGGAGCAGATTTGAAAGGTCTGGGTTTTCTTGATACTCCAGATGTCCTAGTGTTTGTTTGAGCTTCTGCTTCCTTTTGCTTCTGTTCTGAGCTAGCCTTGGCAGCTTGAGATTTGGAATTGTTGATCCAATGCTGCTTTGAGAAGTGCCTCTTGGTTCTGCAGCCTAATTTGTTTCATCCTCCTTTGCTCAGTCCTATCTTCTGCCCTTTTAGTAGCTTGGGCAGCAGACAGGATTCTTTCATTCTCCCTCTTTTTGGCTTCTTCAGCCTGTTCTTTAAACCAGGGAGAAGGAGGAGCAATCCCAGTAAGGGACTCAAGAAATCTGGTGTGGTTAGAGATTTCATGTTGTAAAGAAGAGACTTTGGTATCTCCTAAAATTTCGGCAGATCTAATTGAGTCTTTTGGGTGGTTGGTAAAGGATTGAAACATGAAAGTAAGTTGGGTAGTAAGAAGTGGGTTTAACACTTCTTGAATAACCTGAGGTGAGAAGGTAGTAGCAGTGGAAGTAGGTGAAGTGGTGGAAGTACCTTCAAGTGAAGGTGCCTGCATGGGGATGGATTTGGGTTGCAGGGCTTGGTTACTCAAGGCTATTGAGACAAGCTCGGTGAGCATAGCTACATCAGCCTGAATGTGAGCGACATAATCCGTCAATTCCATTATTTTAGAATCTGATTCGTCCATATGTTTAAGGATATCAACCGAACCCCTGACTAATGAGTCAGTTTTATCATGACCTGAGTCCATCTCAGGAGTGTCATGGACCCCTTTTTCTTGGTTCCGGGGATTTCCAGCCTCAGTTTCAAGAACTTCATGGGCTGTTGCCATATGAGGAGTCTTATTGCCTAATACATTCAAATGAAAATCCAGTGGATTCTCATGTGAGATGGATGCTCTAGATATATGATCAAGATGTCTAGATGGACTGGTCATCCTGATTTCATCATCTTCTCCATGGGTAGGAGATTGAGTAGTTTGAGCAAAGGTTTGATGGGGCAGCTCCTCTGTTGGAAAAAGGGGAGGAGACCCAAGTTGCTCAAATACAACATCAATCTCATGGAGAACATGGGTAGGAGAGTTAGGGGCTGCATGTGGGGAAGAAAAAAAAATGTCCTTGGGAGAGTGGACTGCCGACTAAGTGTCAAGTGACATTTCAGTGGCTATAGAGGGTTCCCTTTGAAGTACAACATCATCCTGTTGGGAGGATTGATGAGGACCTAGGTGGGATGGAGATCCTTGATGCATCTGTGAGGATGGAACAGATGTATCCAACTGCCTAGTGGGGACAGAGACATGTTCAGGGATCTCATCGTCCTGAAAAACCTTTTTGGGCTTCTTAGGCTTAGAGGCTTTGGTAAAAGCTTTTCTTTTGGCCGGTACCCTTACAGGTGTGGAGGAGGTGGATGTGGGTTCACCGAGGATGGGTGTTTCCTCAATGTCATCCGTATGTTTTGGATTAGTGTTCAATCTAGTGAACACTTGTTTGTCAATGCTCTTGATGGCGGAAAGAGGAGCAATGTGACAAGCCTTATTAAGGTCAGCAAAGAGGCAGGCCATTATAAACCTAGGATACAATAGAAATTTGGACCTTTCTGGTGATGTACCAGATGATCAAAGATTATTTGGGACAAGTTGACTTTTCTGTTGGAAAGAACTGCATATATGACATATTGCATGTCATATGGCATTTCTCCCCAACTTGTCGACTTCTGAAACAAACACTGAAGTATAGTGTGATACATGAACTTGTACTTAGGGTAAAAGAAGGCCTCGTACAACGTCCTGTTCTTCAGGTCACCTTGATAATCACACTGGATGAAGGTATTATGAAGGAGTTTTAGAGAAACAGTGGGAGAAGCCTTAGTGTCGTTCAAGTTTAGGGCAACGCTTATTTTTGTGGGAGTGATGGTGACTTGTTGACCAGCGACCATCGAAGCGATCCTTTCAACATAGTCATCCTTCATCACCAAGGATGAGTTTGCCCAAAACTGGTTTAGAGAAACTTCAGAAATAGTAGGGTTTACAACAACAGTAGTGTGAACAAAAGAGTTTACCAGAATGTTGATAGTCTCGTTGTAGTGAGGATACTCAGAAGATTTGACAAGGTAACCTCCAATGTTGTGGATCGGTTTGATTTTCAACGCCATTGTTCTTTTGATATGATGAACACAAAGCAGTTATGATTACAAAGTGTGAGGACAAACTTTGTTTTTAAAGAAAAAGAAGGAAGACGAACCGTTCACACACAATAGCGGTTTCAAAAGTGAAAACTACCACTACTTTTATAGCATATCAACCGCTTTACCTTAAGGTTTTTACCCTTTGGACAAACCTATGATTATGAGCGAGAAGAACCAAACAAAAACGAAGTACATTCATGCACACCCTAAAGTACAGACAATGCTTTGTCGGGAATGAAGCCTGGTCCGATGCCGTTACAACACCATCATGAGCATAAAGATCAGAGGGAAGCAGTGGAAACGCATCGTGCCCGACGACACACCTGACATGCAGAAGTCCGTCGCCATGAGTAGAAACCGGAAGCGTCAAGATTGAAGGATGAGTGTTCTTAATGAAGAGTGATCAAGAAGTGTTATGAAAGAACTGATGGATTAAAAGAGACAGCGACTGATACAAATAAGGAAAGAAGATCAGTGGCCATTTATAAGAGAGATAAAAATGGAAAGAATATAGCATCGAGCCTTGAGAACAATTAATGAAGGCTAATTCTATTAACTGTGAGAGGTGTAATCTTACAGAGAGATTAGTGACGGCCGAATCTGGCGTAATTATCAAGAGATTTAATAACCACATGGGAAAGGAAGATTTAAATAAGAAAGATTATTTAATCTTCTAAAGAGTTTTATTTTCGGAAGAGATTTAACCATGGAGAAATGACATGGTTAGATGTCTTGGAAGAAGAGACATCAGAAGAAGAAGAAGAAAAGAGGTCGGAAGAGGAAGAGACTTCGGAAGAAAAGTAAACCATAGAAGGTTTAAATTTGTAACAACGGAAGCTGCAACTGCGGATAGATTATGAATCAGTGATTATAACAACCACTGATCCTATCAAAGTTATGGGATAACCACTGAGAGAGACCAAGGTATTCGTCAGTGGTTTATCAAATATCTGTTGTTAGGATAATCAGTAAAGATTATCCTTTTATAAATTTATTTTCAGGTTTAAGAAACAGATTCTTAAACAAATTTATTAGCTCATATTTATCATACCCAACCTAGCTACGAACTTTGAAAAAATTGAAGAGTCCAAGGGTTTGGTAAATATATCTGCTATTTGGTTACTTGTAGAGACATGTTCTGGAACAATTAGTCCCTTTTCAAAACAGTCTCTAATAAAGTGATGCCTTATTTCTATATGTTTGGTAGACAGGATTTTTAATTATATTTTTGGCTGCTTCACTATCTATTAGGAGAGGTGTTTTTAGTTCAGTTATTCCAAACTCTAGCAGTTTATATTGTAACGAAAGGATTTGGGCAGTGGAATGACGTGCTGCAATATACTCAGCTTCAGCCGTTGAATTTGACACCGATGTTTGCTTCTTGCTTTGCCATGATACTAAGCAATTTGCAAAGAACTGACATCCTCCCGAAGTAGACTACCTTGTGAGCGAGCATCCTGCATAATCACTGTCTGAAAAACCAACAAGCTTACAAGTTTGGTTAGCAGGATACCAAATACCTAGCATTGGAGTGCCTTTCAGATATCTTAGTATCTTCTTCACAAATGATAAATGGGATTGTTTGGGGGCTAATTGGTATCTTGCACAGACACATGTTGCATACATGATGTCTGGCCTTGATGCAGTAAGATACATCAAAGATCCAATCATGCACCTGTAGAGGGTTTGATCTAGAGGTTCACGATTTTCATCTGGACTTATTCCAGGACTTGTAGCCGTGGGGGTATAAATTATTTTGCAGTCATTCATATCAAATTTATTTAGAAGATCTTTTACATATTTTGATTGATGAATGAAAGTCCCATTGGGGGTTTATTTTACTTGGAGTCCTAAAAATTTTTTAGTTCACTTAAAGCACTCATTTCAAACTTTGAAGACATAAATTTTGAAAATTGTCCACACAAAGAAGGTGTTGTTGATCCAAAGATGATGTCATCGACATAGATTTGGAACAGTAAAAGTTCCTTGTCTACCCTCTTAATGAACAAAGTCTTATCAATGGTTCCCCAAGAAAATTTATTAGAAAGAAGAAATTGACAGAGAGTATCATACCATGCTCTCGATGCCTGTTTCAGATCATAAAGTGCTTTGTCTAGTCTGTACACCCAGTTAGGATGATGAACATCATCGAATCCTAGAGGTTGACACACATAGACTTCCTCCTTTATTGTCCCATACAGGAATGCACTTTTGATATCCATTTGGTACACCATTATGTTATGGGAGATAGGAAATGCTAGGAAGAGTCTAATGGCTTCCAGTCTGGCCACAGGAGCAAAGGTCTCATCATAATCAATGCCTTCCTCTTGGCAGTAACCTTGTACTACCAATCGGGCTTTATTTTTTATTACAATACCTCTGTCATCTATTTTATTTCTGAATACCCATCAAGTTCCGATAGGGTATTTTCCTGCCGGCAAGGGGCAAAGAGTCCAAACGTTTTGTCTTTTGAACTGTAACAGTTCATCCTGCATAGCCTCTACCCAATTATTATATTTGAGTGCTTCCTGATATTTGGAAGGTTCAACTTGGGATAGAAAGGCTGCATGAAGATAAAAGTTCGAAATCTCGCTCCTAGTTTTAACACTTTTATGTAGATCACCTAAGATTTGTTCTAAAGGATGATTTCTACTGAATAGAACGATGTCCAAACAATTATTGGAAGAGGAAGCATCGGAAGAAGGTGAGTTTTCTGAATGGCCAGGATAATTTTTTTGGAGAGGAAGCGTGACCATTTTCAGGAACATCTACATGTGTGTTATCCAAGACTGGGGATAAAGGAGTAGATATCTGTTCACTTTGGTCCTAAGAATTTATTTGAAGAGGAGGAAGAGAAGAAAAGAATTTAGAGACAGAACACTCTTCAAGAGAGGACAGATCTTCAGAAGTTTGACAAGATTCTGAAGAAGAATAGGAAGAAGGGGTACAAGAGATGTAGGTGAAGCTTTCTAGATCAAAGAGATCATCAGGAGCAGAGGGGAAAGATGAGGTTGAAGCAGATTCATTGAATTTGACATCAATAGTTTCTTCAACAATGTTTATCCTGCGATTGAATGCTCGGTAAGCCTTAGAGGTCTGAGAATATTCGACAAAGTATCCAGAATCTACTTTAGCAACAAACTTGGATAAAGAGTCTTTTGTGTTATAGATAAAGCACGGACACCAAAAGACTTTGAAGAAAGAGATGAGAGGCTTTATGTTATGAAGGACTTCATAGGCAGTCTTGTTATGTCTTTTCATAATGTGAACTATGTTCAAGATATAGCAAGCAGTGTTTACTGCCTCAGCCAAGAAGGATAAAGGTAATCCTGAATCTGCAAGCATAGTTCTTGCAGCTTCAATAAGTCTCCTATTCTTCCTTTCCACAACTCCATTTTGAGCAGGAGTTCTAGGAACACTATATTGTCTAAGGATTCCTTTAGAGATGCTGAACTTATCAAGAACCATGTTCTTGAATTCAGTTCCATTATCACTCCTTATTGTTTTAACTGGAAGACCAAACTGTCTTTCAAGTTGAGTGATTAGTGCAATTATTTTATCGGAAGTCTCATCTTTGCTGAAGAGAAATAAGGTCCAGCAAAATCTTGAGTAATCATTCACAACAACTAGACAGTATCTCTTTCTGGACAAACTGGCTACCTTCACTGGACCAAAAAGATCCATCTGAAGTAGATTGAGACAACTAGTTGTTTTGGATTCCTCAATAGACTTACGTGATGTTTTATGTTGCTTTCCCTTTAAACAAGATTTACATTGATCTTCAAAATGAAATTCTTTGGTAGGTAATCCTCTTACTAATGAAAGGGTAGAAAGCTTATGAAGAGATTGGTGATTGAGGTGACTGAATCTTCTGTGACAAAGAGCGGTTTCAGAAGATGATACTTTGGCTATCAAAAAGGTAGGAGAAGATGTTTTAGAGTCAGTGGTCATGTCTACAACGTAGACATTTCCACTTCTTTTAATCGTAAGCAAGGTGTGTTCATCAATTAAGATCTTTATTTTTGAATTTATTTCAGGAGAAAGAATTTTACAACTGTCCTTGGTGAAAAATGAACTGAAGTCTTTGTCAACTAGTTGAGAAAGACTCAAAAGATCAAACTTGAGATCTTCAACTAAGCTACCACCCTTAAAGTGCAGTTTTCCACCGTGGACAGAACCAAACCCTACTATCAAACCTTTTTCATTATTCCCAAAGGAAACAGATCCTCCATTCTTTGGATGGAAGTTATTTAAAATGGATCTGCATCCTGTCCACATACCATAGATGAATTTGGTTTGAAGAAGGTCTTTGCACATGACAATTTATTTGCAATAGGTTAGATATGGGTCTTATTTTATTTTAGAAGAGAAAGAGGATGTTTATTTATTTTGCTGAGAGTTATTCATCAATTTCTGCATCATCAATATCAGTTGTTTATGATTTTGATGCAAGATATTGATTTGTGAATCCACGGAAGGAGGGTTCACTTCAGCAGAAGAATGGGCAGCAGGAATCACCATGGAGTAAGAAGGTGGTGTTCCGGGAATAAAAGGCCCGGGTGAAGCAAGTGAATGAGAAGAAAAGTGTGGTGATGAATGAGAAGATGCTGAAAATCTACTAGCCTTCTTTGATTTCTTCATTTTGTTAGGAGATTTTCCTTTAGTTGGAGAACCCTGTTCGGCTTTCAGTTTTTCCGCATTTAGTTTTTCTCTTGCTTTCTCCAGAGGAGTTTTTGTCCAACACTTTTCAGTAGTATGATTATACTTAAAACATTTTAGACAAGCAGGAGACAAAGAAAAGTAGTGGGGGATGAAAGGCTTATTTGCCTTCATTATTAGATAGGGGGGATGAGGATGAGAAGGAGGGAATCTGATGTCAAACATGGGCCTCTTTCCTTTGTCAAGGTGGGCAGCATGACTATCAGAAGCCTTATGAAGACTTGTATGTTACGAAGTTTGAGTAGAGCTCATGGTGGGAGAAGTCTCAGTTTGTTCAGGAGCATTTTTATTTTGATCACTTTCCAAAGGTGTTTCCTCCTGTCTCTCCATGTTAGTTTCAGTGGGATAAACAAACTTGGGAAACTGTGGAGGTTGGTACACTCTTGGAGGTGTGATTGTGATGGATGGAATTTCATCCGAAAGAAAGGTGGGAGAAATGGACTCTGAATCAGTCTCATTTATTTTATTGTCAATCGGGGTGTAGTCCTCAGGGGGGACTAGTATGATTAAACCTGATTCCAAACTTGGCTTTGCTGTGAACTTGCTTACTTAAAAGCATATTGAACCCTTTGCAGGATTCGACCCACTTGTCACAGCTAACCTTGGTCTGAGACAATTCATCTCTACAAGCTGCATATCTTTCATTTTGCAAATCAAATAGACCTTGTAGGTTGGACTTTTCAGTCATTAGGACAAATATTTGACTCTCTTTATTCTTTATTAGTTTTTCCATTTAAGAATTTTTATAGTCAAGCAGTTGCTCCAACTCCTGATTTTGTTGTTGAAGCAACACATCGGCTTTCTTTATTTTTGCAAAACCCTTTATGCACGCATCAGTACATAGTCTTTCTAAAGTGGAGGAAGATACATGTGCATCAGGAGTGTCTGCAGCAGTTTGTTCAGAAGGAGAAGAGTCAGCACCAACAGCCATAATAGCGAAATCTGTTGGTTAGGAGGCGATGAGGGCATAGCCTACATCTTCAGGCAAGCTGCTCCAGTCGACATACTCTTGGGTAAACAGAGCTAGTTGACTGGAAGAAGAAGATTGAGCATCAGGGCCTGGTATATTTATTTGAGAAGATGATGGTGCAACAGTTTGAAGAGGTGCAGGAGTCAGTTGATACATGCTACCATTGGCAGCTTGTACATATTGTACATTAGAAGAAGGAGGGGTTTGTAAAGTATGTGCTGACTCCTGGGGATTATTGTGCCTTCTGAAAGAAGATGAAGAAGAAGAAGAAAAAGGTGCGGAAGAAGTATGTGATTGTGAGTTGGGAAAGGTCACATACGGAGTAGAATTTGAGTGGGGAGCATTTGTGCACTCCCTGGCGAAGTGTCTAGTGCCATGGCATCCGAAGCATTGAAGCTTAGCCTTATCTAGGCTGAACCTGGTTTTCCCTTGAATACCAGGGAATTTCCTTCTGGTTCTCTTATAGAACTTGTTTGTTCTAATGCTCAAGAGGGCCAGTTGGTGCAGAATATACATCTCTTCCAAATCATCGCTTGGAACTTGATGGAGATCATCCATGATAAAACACAGATGATCAGAGATGGGAGACTGGTCATCACAGGAAGAAGAAGTGATGCCAGTGGTTATGTCAATATATTCATCATAACCCTGATCATTTGTTTCAGAGTTATGACTCAGAAGAGCTGTGTTCCCTTGCACATACTCTTCCGTTGATTTACCAGACTTAATGAGTTTTCTCTTCTGGTCAATCTCTCGCTCAAATGTGAGCAACTTACCGTGAAGTTGAGTGAGCGAGAGCTTGCCAATGTATGGAGAGGATCTCATGACAATGGAATAGGTCTCCCATTTGTCAGGTAGAGATCTCAAGAAGAGGTTCAAGACCGAGACAGGGGGTACACTTGACCATCATGTTTTAATTGACTTAAAAGAGAAGTGAATCATTCAAACTGCCGAGTCAGTGACTCATTATTTAGTTGGGAGAATGTCTCGTATTGTTGAGCTAATATCTCCCTAGTATTAGCCACAACGTCTTCGGTACCACCGAATTGCTCTTTTAGAGCATCCCACAAGTCTTTACCAGACTCATGGTGAAGAAGACCAGAGTATATTTTATTGGGAAGAGCCATCGCCAACTGAACGTGTGCCATTGCATCAAGCTCCAACTTCTGGTAATCCTCTTTGGTGTAGTTCCGAGGATCTTTCAGGACATTATCTCCAGTCTCCGTGTCCCGGACCGTCGGTTTATGCGGTCCGAACATGACAGACTTACAACATCCTGTATGATTATTAGACAGGAAGTGTAACATCTGCCTCTGCCATATATTATATTGATGCTTGACCAAGATTGGTGGCTTCGTGGCAGAACCGGTGTTATGGGGATCGATAGAGAATTTCTCTGTCATTGGGTCACAAATAATTATGAGCAAATCAACTAGTGATGTGATCTCAAGGTGAGTTGTTAGAATGACTTTTGAACACAGTTTAGTTCAAAAATCAAACTCCTACAGATTTAAAGAAACAAGAAGGACATAACAGATAGAGTGCAGAAAACTAAAACAACAAGATATCAAAGAGAGCTTTGAGTTTTAGTCTTGATGGTTAAACCAAGATTAAGGACAAGGCTCTGATACCAGTTGTTGAATTACAAGAACCTCGAGTAGTAGCTGTTTAACCAATAACAATGCTTTAGACACTTAGTCAAAGCTTAGGTTTCAGCTCCCTCTAAAGTTTTGCACAAGTTATTTTCGTTGTTTTAGTTTTCTTGCCTAGAAAGAGAGAAGATGAGAGATAGAAAGCGCAAGGAAATACGGGGGAAGTAAACCTTAATTATTCAGAGAATGTTGGGACTTAAATACCCAAACATTATGTGATGCAAGACAAGAAATAATAAGACAAATAGCTGACATTATTACAGACACCGATACAACAGACTAGTACAAATACAAAGTCAACAATAACGTAAACAAGAGTCTTCAGGTCTTCTGATGTTGATGTAGATGTGCTAGAGTTCAGTGTTTATTCCTTCGGAAATTTGTTCATCGGAAGCTGATTAAAGAATCAATTAATTGGAAAGAGAAGATTGTCTTCCGAGTCATTTGACTTCTTCCGATGAAGAGGTTGTCTTCCGATGATATCAAGATCAGCTAATGTCTTATGAGGGAAATCAGTTCAGCAGCACTTCTTTTTGGCGAAACTTCCGCTGATAGCCTTCCGATACTGAAACAGTCCTTTTATCTGAAGAGTAGCATCCGCGGCTTGTCTATCCGCGGTTTTACTCAAGTGTATGGCTTCACTGGTTTTGCTCATCAGTCCTTATATTCCAACACTGACATTTTAGCTATGTCAGGGTAAAGCTATGACAAGAGAAGTCATGGAGCTCGGGCATCAAGATTGATTATCCGATGGTGTTGGCAAACATAAATGTTTAAATACAATTTACTGAGTACATTTTGTATTTGACTATGTTTTAAATTTCCGCTCAATGTTTATGAAAGTTTTAGTTTAAGAGCTGTGTGTGATGATGAAAACCAACCTCTGGGAGGCACCCGGGATCAGGGCCCCACAAGTTGGTATCAGAGCCATAGTTTGAGAGATATTGGCATCCCAAATGCCAAGACTTAAACTGAGAATGGGGTTAAATGATGCGGATTGGCAACCACGGATGAACGGATGCGACGAGCTTAATGTTTATGTATAAGTTAAGAAGTAGATGTAGAGTTAGAAAGGTAGTTAGTGTCAGGCACATTGAGGATATGAGATGGGAAGTGTTTAGAGCCTATGAGTTGGGTAAATGGTTAATAACACCTGATCAATGTCTTTAACGATTTACAACACTTATTTCGTGCTAAACTAATTAATATACCGACTAATCAATTGTTGCATTATGTAGAAAGTTTAGATGGCCTGACAAAAGGGTAGACCGCGAAAGAAACCACAGGGAGCTGAGGAGCCACATGTGGAGACCGAGAAACCTGTCAACGAAGAAGAAAACGAGCACAGTGAGCGATCGGAAAACGAAGAAGAGTTCACGCTAGAGCCTATTATGGTAAAAGCTATTTCTGATGAAGTATGCAAAATCATCGATGAGAAAATGATGGCAATGATCGTTAAGGCATTAAAGGATGCGCTGAAGGAAAAGTGTGAGGGAACAAAAGAAAGCACCAAAGATGACGAGGAAATCGTGATCCTCGAGACAAAGAGCGGTGACTCCAGCCGAAGTATGATGAAAGGTTGTGACAACAAGGCCTTCAAAGGATGCAGTCCACCATCTTTTGACGGAAGGATAGATGCAGTGGCCACTTGCCACTGGATTTATGCGATGGTGGTTGTTATCTCCATCAATGAGTGTCAAATTGACCAAACTTTCAAGTTTGCAGCTCACTCCTTTATCGAGGAAGCACTTCACTGGTGGAACACCATCAAGTAATCCAAAACTGTGGCTGGTATGGACAAGATGACTTGGGAAGACCTGAAGGAGCTGGTCACAAGACAGTTCTGTCCCTAGAACGAGCTGGATAAGGTTGAAAGGGAGTTTATGGTTCTGAAAGCTGGGAGTCTGAACCACTGGCCGTATACATCACGATTTAACGAGATGGCCAGACTCGTTCCTCATATGGTCTATAATGAGGAACGAAGTGTGAAGTTGTACATGGAGGGTCTGCCTCCAAAAGTTAGGATTCGTGTGAGGGCCAATTCTCCAAGGACCTTTGACTCCACTGTTGAACTCAGTGGTATTGTATGGGATGATGTGATGGCTGATGAACCAGCAAAAGAGGAAGTAAGGGTGAAGGAGTCCTTAGGGACCAAGCGAGGTCAAACAAGGCAAAGAATGTCTTCTAGCAAGAAGATCAAGTGAGAGGAAACAGGTCTATACCGTAATTGTGGCAAAAGCCACTCTGGGCCGTGCCATGTGGGCACGAACTTATGCTTTCGATGTGGAAAGGTGGGACACTTTTAAGCCAATTGTCCTGGTACTATCAGATGCTACAACTGCAATGGGATTGGACATGTGTCCAAAGATTGCAGACAACCAAGGGCTGATGCTTCGGGCTCTGGTAAGAAAGAGGAGAAAGGATAGGAGAAGCAGAAGGCTAAAGTACGAGCGTTCACGATGATAAAGGATAATGCTATTCAGGACCCAGACGTGGTCACAGATACCTTTTCTGTCAACAATATTACTGCTTCTGTATTGTTTAATCCTGGTGCCAGTATGAGTTTTGTATCTTCTACTTTCTGTGATGGGTTATCTAGGAAGGTTATGAAGATAAAGCGGGTATTTTATGTAGACATGGCTATTGGTAAGATGACCATGGTGACTGAGGCTATAGACGATTGTTATGTTGAGATAGAGAGTGATAAGTTCCCAATACGATTGGGTATGGATTGGTTAGCCAAATATGAGACTAACATTATATGTCGAAGAAAGATGATATGCTTTTGTGCGACGGATGGGAGCTCCGTAACGGTTCATGGTGATAAAGCAATGTATGCGCCGAAGATTATTTCGATGATCAAGGCTGATGTTATGATGAGATGAGGGTGTGTTGCCTACTTGACCTGCATGATTGAGGAACGTACATATATGAGGACGATTGATGATGTACCTGTGGTGTGTAACTTCCACGATGTATTCCCTGAGGAGTTGCCTGGATTACCATCGGAATGGGAAATTGAGTTCCAAATCAACTTAGTGCCAGGGGCACACCCGTCGCCAAAACATCTTACCATTTGGCTCCCAATGAAATGAACGAAATGATGGCATAGCTACTTGTGAGGCCCTGATTCCTGGGCGCCTCCCAAAGGTTGGTTTTCATCATAACACAAAGCTCTTAAACTAAAAACATTCATAGATAGCTGCGGAATTTAAAACATAGTTTGTCAAACATGGACTAATGTCTGAATTAAAATATAATTGATTGCCAACAACACCGGATTCTCAATCTTGATGCCCGAGCCCCACGTTTCTTCTTACCAAAGCTTTAACTGGACATACATGCTAAAATGTCAGCTTACACTGGTGAGTTCTAGTGTCACACCCCTGCGCCGCGTGCGGAATCCACGGCGCGGTGACGTATGAACAGTTGAATCATGCACAAGTATTGAATAAGAACAACCACAATGGATTACTACATTTCATAATGTTTAGACAATGGTTTAGTTACAGACAATCTATCTACCAAAATGAAGACAACTACAGACCCAAAATATAGTTTACAAAATAAGACTCCAAACAAGACAATTAAACATTTAAGATTTAGTGTGTTTCTAATCCATCCTAGCATGTTTCTTCATCTTGTTCTATCTTAGTATGGTCTCCTTAGTTGTCTCTGAGAATGTCTTAAACCTGATTACCTGAAACACGTGAAAAATAACTGTCAACTACAGACGTAGTTGGTGAGAACAATAGGTTTAAACATTTGTAAACATGAGTATATGATATAAGGCATAGGTAAGTTAAAGCAACATAAGATTCACACGGATGAGCTGCAACCCAAACTAACATCAAGTAAGAAAATGAGTGTAAACAGTCCAATCACTGTTTGCACGAGAGTCAACATATAATATCAAGTCCCAAAACCACGTTTGGAGTTAGATAATGTGTCAACAGTTTTGATAAAACCATATGTAACCGAAATCTGCAGTTAGTTTATAAAACAAATTTAAAAGCTAACTGCAGCAATCGGCCTGCCCCCAATGTGTGTGTCCGCTTTCCCTTGTTGTGATCACCCAGTACTAACGCTAATGAAAATGATACTTGATGCTTTTACAAGTTTGTTTACAACAATAGACACCATGTTTCTGAATCTTACTTTAACCGGATGTGTTAATGCCTTATTTGATAACATGAATTGAAAACCTGGATTTAATTCCACGAATTAAATCCTTTGTTTTGAATACCATGAAATGAACCACTTGAATTGAATACCATGTTTTGAACCACTTGATTTGAATACCATGATGTGAACCACTTGATTTGAATACCATGTTTTGAACCACTTGATTTGAATACCATGTTGTGAACCACTTGATTTGAATACCATGCTGTAAACCACTTGATTTGAATACCATGTTGTGAACCACTTGATTTGAATACTATGAAATAGTGACCTTGTGTAACAACAAGGTTTATAACAAAAGAGTTTATAAAATCATTTATTTAAAAGTGTTTATCCTTCATAAATACATTTGAGTAAATCTGTTACAAAACAATTCAAAGATCCCTTATAAAACCTTTTTAGTGAAAATAGTTTAGTAATTGATAAGTCCTTTAAAACAGTTGATGAGTTCCTAGGATTCGTACAATGAATCCATAATGTTTATAAGCATACGCACACCTTGTGTAATGAAATATGATTGTAAACGATTATTTTGATCACGTGTTCCACCCCAAAACAGTTATAAAACAGTAAAAGAGGGGCTAAAGTTCTCACCTGTCTGCAGTAGACTCTGAACTAAAACAGATAGCAAGTAGCAAACAGGACTTCTAATTGTTTCCTATAACATTGTAATCATACATAAGATATAGGATTTATAATTGTATAGACTTTGATTCATTGATTGACTTGTGTTTTCATGATTTGATTGTTGTGAAAACTTGAAAGTTATGATTTGAATCACTTGATTGATCATGGGTTCAAGAAACGAATGTGAAATGATCCTTGTGCATAAATCTTATGCGTAAATGATAAATGTTCTAGGATTTGATAACCATCGATTACTTATGATTTATGAAAACATGTTCCAATTGTTTTAGTTCATGAGATTGTAACTTGATCCATGATTAAGTTAAGTTGCAACTTAAAACATCTAAGATCAAATTACAATCACTTTGAGTCGTGACCAACGATGGGCCTTAAGTCCATAAAATCATGGTGGACTTAACCAAAGGCCATAGGTCATTAAAATTACAATGGGCCAATTGAATGAGGTGTTGGGCCCAGTGAATGTGATGTTGGCCTAACAACGAGTATTTAACCTTTGTAACATGCCAAAGACGATATCAACCCGATTAAAATCATAGCGAAACGAATGGACTTGAATTGGACCTAACGGATTTAAGTTGGTCATCCAAGGTATAGGTAGGCCATATAAGGTTCCAAAGTGATATTGGGCCTATTTAAAGATCTTAATGGGCCAACCTATCTCAATCGTGCTTGGTTTACATCTATGGGCCGAGTTCTAATAAGATTGGGCCGAGTAGAATTTGTTTGGGCCGAAAGGGTTCATGGCTGCCAACTTGGGCAGCGAACCTTAGGAGTTCAAAGCCTAGGTTCGTTGCATGATAACCCAATGATGGTTCGTGGACTCCTTCACCTAAGGTTCGGCTAATATTGGACGAACCATTGCAGGGTTCGCTATGTGCTCGAGGGTTCGACTAACAGGCTGGTTCGGCAATACGTACAGCAGGGTTCTGGTAACAAGACATCATGCATGGTTCGTGTAGGCTCGTGAAACCCTGTAGGGTTCGGCTAGATGTTCATCAGCTTGAAGGTTCGTTCATCCCTTAGGGTTCGTGACTACAAGAAGATTCGTGGGATGCATGAAGGTTCGCAGCAAGGAGGGTTCGCTTGCATGGAGACTTCGGCTGGGTTCGGTCAACAGCATGTAAGGGTTCGCTTGATCCAGAAGGGTTCGTGGCCTTAGGACGGTTTGTCGAAGGCATGAAGGCTCGGCACAGGTTCAAGAGATCCCCTAAGGGTTCGGCTGCTATCTAACGAACCATGCAGGTTCGTTGAGCCTCAATAGGGTTCGGCCACCTGAGGAAGAAGGTTCGGCCGTCGAACCTGTTGCCAGCCGCATCACCATCATCGAACTCCTGTATCCAAGCCTCGATCTAAGCTAAGCTATCATTAAGGAATGTTTCTATGGCCTCGAAATCGATTGTGGTTGACTAAATCCGGCTAAGGGTCGGGTTTAAACAAACCCACGTTTGAAAACCCTAAACTCGTGACCATTCAAGCTTCATTACCTCGAGATTGGCTGGATGGATCTGCAAAATTCTTGTACTTTCGTGTAGAGGATGTCGAGGGCTTCGCGTGGACGCCAAGAACTCCGGAATCCGTTGAGAAATAAGCGAGTTATGCGCGTTTGAAGTCGGTTTTCTTAGAGAGAGAGGGTAGACGAAATTGTAGAGAGAGAGTGAGTTGGTGAGGTAATAAATGAAGGTTTAAGCCTTGTTCAAGGCTTTTATAGCCCGAGTGATATTCGGGTTCGTTTCGGTCGCTCGGTTCGCATTTCCGACACGTAACGCGTATTTTACGCGGTTTAAAATAAAGGAGTTATTAAACTCAAATAAATGATGAGTTTCAAAATTGTAAAAATATAAAATAATTAATATAATTATTTTTACTCTTCGTGTGTTGCCAGATCGTTAAACATTCACAATTACGTGTATACCCGAAATCGCATACGTTTTTCGATCGTATTAATTATTTAAAGTCGTTTAATCATAATTATAAGTTCAACATTCGTATCATTATGGATCGTCACCCATAACTATACTCAGTCTCGCTTACGTATTACGATTCTTGTGAATTAATTAATTGTTATAATATTCGTCTCGCCACTACGCACTAACATTAACCTGTTACACCGAACTCAGTATATATATAGGGCTCACTCTCGCTGCCCACCACTGTTTCGATATAACCAGTTATTGTTCTTGCCTAGTGGAATCGACTGTAAATAAATAATACATACTTGATAACTGATAAAGATTCTAACACACAAGCACATAATGTGTCACACCCCTGCGCCGCGTGCGGAATCCACGGCGCGGTGACGTATGATCAGTTGAATTATGCACAAGTATTGAATAAGAACAACCACAATGGATTACTACATTTCATAATGTTTAGACAGTTGATTTGTTACAGACAATCTATCTACCAAAAGTAAGACAACTACAGACCCAAAATATAGTTTACAAAATAAGACTCCAAACAAGACAATTAAACATTTAGGATTTAGTGTGTTTCTAATCCATCCTAGCATGTTTCTTCATCTTGTTCTATCTTAGTATGGTCTCCTTAGTTGTCTCTGAGAATGCCTTAAACCTGATTACCTGAAACACGTGAAAAGTAACTGTCAACTACAGACGTAGTTGGTGAGAACAATAGGTTTAAGCATTTGTAAACATGAGTATATGATATAAGACATAGGTAAGTTAAAGCATCATAAGATTCACACGGATGAGCTGCAACCCAAACTAACATCAAGTAAGAAAATGAGTGTAAACAGTCCAATCACTGTTCGCACGACAGCCGATAATATCAAGTCCCAAACCACGTTTGGAGTTAGATAATACGTCAGCAGTTTTGATAACCATATGACACCAGACCTGCAGTTGGCTTTTAAAAGCAAATTTAAAAGCCAACTCCATCCTGGATAAGAAAAACCATGACACCAGACCTGCAGTTAGCTTTTAAAACAAATTTAAAAGCTAACTCCATCCTGGATAAGAACCAATGTGTCCGCTTTCCCTTGTTGTGATCACCCAGTACTAACGCTAATGAATATGATACTTGATGGGTTTATAAGTTTGTTTACAACAATGGACACCATGTTTTCTGAATCTTACTTTAACCGGATGTGTTAATGTCTTATTGAAAACCCGGATTTAACTCCACGAGTTAAATCCTTTGTTTATGTAACATGAAAATGAATCTCTTGATTTGAATACCATGATGTGAACAACTTGACTTGAATACCATGTTTTGCACCACTTGATTTGAATACCATGTTTTGAACCAATGAGTTTGAGTACCATATTGTGAACCACTTGGTTTGAATACCATGATGTGATGACCTTGTGTAATAACAAGGTTTATAACAACAGGGTTTGTAAAATCCTTTATCAAAAAGTGTTTATCCTTCATAAATACATTTGAGTAAATAATTTCGGAACAGTTCAATAGTCCCTTATAAAACCTTTTTAATGAAAAGAGTTTAGTAATTGACAAGTAAATTAAAACAGTTGACAATTTCTTTAAACAATTGATGAATCCCTTGGATTCGTAAGATGAACCTGAAATGTTTATGACTTACACATAACTTGTGTAATGAAACAAGATTGAAATAGCGATTTTGATCACGTGTTCCACCCCAAAACAGTTATAAAACAGTAAAAGAGGGGCTAAAGTTCTCACCTGTCTGCAGTAGACTCTGAACTAAACAGTTAGCAAGTAGCAAACAGGACTTCTAACTTGTTCCTATATCATTGTAATCATACATAAGATATAAGATTTATAATTGTATAGCTTGATTCATTGATTGACTTGTGTTCACTTGAACTTGTTTAACTTGATTACTTGATTGATCATGGGTTCAAGAAACTTGTGTAATGATCCTTTTGTACAACATCATGCTTGCTTCTCATTTGTTCCAGTGTTTGATAAACCATTTGATAACATGACTTATGAAAATATGTTCCGATTGCTTATGTCTTTGAGATCGTGATTTGATCTCATGATTAGGTTAAGTCACAACTTAAACCTCAATTGCTCAATTCACAATCATCAATTTTATGTTCATTATTGGTCTTTGAACCTATGTAACCACAATGGTCCTTCAACCAAGTCTATGGGCTACTTAGGTTCACGATGGGCCGATTGAATATGGTGTTGGGCCAAGGGGGTGTGATGTTGGTCCAACCACAAGTATATGGGCCATGTAAGGTCCTAAGCGATAATGGACCAATTAGTTATGATCTTAGTCCAATCAACATGTAATTAGATAGGGCCTAAGAATTTAAGTTGGCCATCAATTGTGAATGAAATCCATGTAACGATCCAAAGCTTTATCGAACTAGTTGAGTGTCTAATGGGCCAACATAACTCCCTTGAGTTTACCTCACACCTATGGGCCTTATACTAACACACTTGGGCCGAATAAGTTGAGTTTGGGCCGAAAAGAAAGTGGGCTGCCATTTGGGCAGCGAACCCTTAAGGATTTCAGCCAAGGTTCGTCCAATTGACTAAGGGTTCGGCTTAGTGGGTAGCGAACCATGCAGGGTTCGGCCTTCATGGATATGGCTTCACAGGTTCGACTAACATGATGGCAGGCAAGGTTCGTGATGTTGATGACAGTTAAGGGTTCGGTAAATTGAGCAACGAACTATGCAGGTTCGTGAATCCATGAGAGTTCGGTGGTCATGCGGCGAACCATGTAGGGTTCGTGATGTATCTGGTTCGGCAAGGCTCGTGTCATGCTTGCATGGGGGTTCGTTCGATCAGGGATGAAGGCTCGTGAGAGCCCCTAGAGTTCGGCTGGCAAACCCCACACGAACCATGCAGGGTTCGTCAATGCTAGCTGTGTGCACAAGGGTTCGGCCAGGAACCTTCGTGGTTCGTTTCCTCCTGGTTCTCCCGAACCTGTTACCTGCGCCATCATCAACATATCCAACTGGTTCTAGGTCTGTAGCTAGGTCGATCTAACATCGCAAAAGGTTACTATGCAGTCGAAACTCAAAGAATAATGTAAATAAACCGGTTATGTGTGTGACTCACGAACTCACACATGAAAACCCTAATCTCGTGAACATTCAAGCATCAATACCTCTCGATTTGCTGGATGGATCTGCGAAAATCTTGTACTTCCGTGTAGAGGATGTCGAGAGCTACGCGTGGACACCAAGAACACCAAAATCCGTTGAGAAACGAAGAAGATACGCGCGTTTGAAGGTCGGTTTTCTAGAGAGAGAGAGGGTAGACGAACTATTAGAGAGAGAAAGGGTTGTTGGGGAATTAAATGAGGTTTTAAGCCTTGTTCAAGGCTTTTATAGCCCGGTGATATTCGGGTTCGTTTCGGTCGCTCGGTTCGCGTTTCCGGAACGTAACGCGTATTTTACGCGGCTTTAAAATAAAAGAGTTGTTAAACTCATTTAAATGATGAGTTTCAAAATTGTAAAAATATAAAATAATTAATATAATTATTTTTACTCTTCGTGTGTTGTCGGATCGTTAAACACTCACAATTACGTGTATACCCGCAATCGCGTACGTTTTCCGATCGTATTAAAAGTTTAAAGTCGTTTAATCGAAATTATAAGTTCAACATTCGTATTATTATGGATCGTCACCCACAACTATACTCAGTCTCGCTTACAGATTACGATCTTTGTTGAATTAATTAAATGTCATAGTATTCGTCTCGACACTACGCACTAACACTAACCTGTTACACCGAACGCAGTATATGTATAGGGCTCACTCTCGCTGCCCACCACTGTTTCGATATAACAAGTTACTGTTCTTGCCTAGTGAAATCGACTGTAAATAATAATACATACTTGTTTTCTGATTACTAAGATCCTGTAACACACAAGCACACATTTTGAACATACGAATCACATTGATGAACTGAACCATGAATAGACACTGTTCTAACACTGTTTACAACTACATGACTATATGCACAAATGTTACAGTCTCCCCTAGTTAAGGGAATTTCGTCCCGAAATTAACTAGCCGAAGATACTGTAAAAAGATGAGGGTACTTAAGCTTCATCTGGTCTTCACGTTCCCAGGTGAACTCAGCACCGCGTTTGCCCTCCCATCGCACTTTCACGATCGGGATACGGCTGCGTTTAAGTTTCTTGACCCCATGATCCATGATCTCAACTGGACGTTCAATGAATTGCATGTTATTCTGAATCTGTATGTCTTCCAGTGGAATCTGAACATCATGATCCGCCAAGCATATTTTAAGGTTTGATACATGAAAAGTATCATGAACATTGCTTAGCTCCACTGGAAGTTTGAGTTTGTAGGCTACGGGACCGATCCGTTCCAGGATCTCAAAAGGTCCAACGTACCTTGGTGCAAGTTTCCCTTTCTTCCCGAATCGGACAACGCCTTTCCAGGGAGAAACTTTGAGTAAGACTCGGTCACCGACTTGAAACTCAAGCGGTTTCCGACGTCGATCAGCATAACTCTTCTGCCGATCTCGTGCGGCCTTAAGCCGTGACTGAATGATTGTGATCTTGTCTGATGTTTCCTGAATGAGTTCTGGTCCTACGACCTGTGAGTCACCAATCTCGGTCCAACAGACCGGTGATCGGCACTTTCTACCATATAGAGCTTCGAATGGTGCACATTGAATGCTCGTATGATAGCTATTGTTATATGAAAACTCAATGAGTGGGAGATGAGTGTCCCAACTTCCACCGAAGTCAATGACACAAGAACGGAGCATGTCCTCAAGTGTTTAGATAGTCCTCTCACTTTGGCCGTCGGTTTGGGGATGATACGCCGTGCTAAGATTAACACGCGTTCCCAAAGCCTTTTGCAATGATTGCCAAAAGCGAGAAGTGAAGCGACTATCACGATCAGATATGATTGATGTTGGTGTACCATGACGTGCAATGATTTCGTTGATGTACAATGTGGATAACTTCTCCATCTTGTAATCCTCTCGGATAGGGAGAAAATGAGCAGATTTGGTGAGTCGATCAACGATCACCCAAATCGAATCGAAACCTCTCGGAGTTCTCGGCAACTTTGTTATGAAATCCATGGAAATTTGCTCCCATTTCCATTGAGGAATTTCAGGTTGTTGCAGAAGTCCCGAAGGCTTTGATGTTCTGCTTTGACCTTTGAACAAGTAAGACATTTTCCCACGTACAGTGCTATGTCTTTCTTCATTCCCGGCCACCAGTAAGATGTCCTCAAGTCCTGATACATCTTGTCGGCTCCAGGATGAACTGAGTATCGCGACTTATGTGCCTCATCACAGATGAGTGTGCGCAATTCTTCAGACTTTGGAATCCACATGCGGCCATTGAGATATAACAACCCATCTGATCGAGGTTCTAGTTTCTTCTCAATGCCACAATCCAAGTCTGTTTTGAGTTGATTATCTGTTACTACTTGTTGTTGTGCAATACGAATCAAGTCTTTCAAGTTTGGCTGTGTGTTGATCTCCATGGCTCTAACACGAATTGGTTTGACTGGTTCCTTGCGACTAAGAGCATCCGCCACCACATTGGCTTTACCCGGGTGGTAACGAATCTCGCAGTCGTAATCAGTTAGAAGCTCAACCCAACGTCGTTGTCTCATGTTGAGCTCTTTCTGATTGAGAATGTGTTGAAGGCTCTTGTGGTCTGTATAGATGACACATTTAGTACCGTACAGGTAGTGTCTCCAAATCTTCAGTGCAAAGACCACAGCCCCTAACTCAAGGTCATGAGTAGTGTAATTCTTCTCGTGAACCTTAAGTTGTCTTGAAGCATAAGCAATGACCTTGTCCCGTTGCATAAGTACACAACCGAGACCAAGGTTTGAAGCATCACAGTAGACAATGAAATCATCACTGCCTTCTGGAAGACTAAGGATAGGGGAATTGCATAACTTCTGTTTAAGAAGTTGAAATGCATCTTCTTGTTTCTGTCCCCATATAAAAGCTTGACTTTTCTGAGTCAATGTAGTGAGTGGCAAGGCTATCTTAGAGAAGTTTGAAATGAATCTTCTATAATAACCTGCCAGACCCAGAAATGAACGAATCTCTGTGGGAGTAGATGGAGTAGTCCAGTTCTTAATCGCCTCAATCTTGGCTGGATCTACATGATTTCCATCTTTGTTTATGACATGTCCTAAGAAGTGAACCTCCTTTAGCCAAAATTCACACTTTGAGAATTTAGCATAAAGTTGTTCCTTTCTTAGTAGTTCCAAGACTTTCTTCAAGTGATCCTCATGTTCCGTTCTGACTTGGATAAATCAGTATATCATCAATAAAGACGATAACAAATTGATCCAAGTAAGGCCTGCAGACTCGATTCATCAAGTCCATGAACACTGCGGGTGCATTGGTCAGCCCAAATGGCATAACCACAAACTCATAATGTCCATATCGAGTCCTAAATGCAGTCTTTGGTATATCCTCATCATTTACTCTTAACTGATGATACCCAGATCGTAAGTCAATCTTAGAGAAGCAAGTTGCTCCCTGTAATTGATCAAACAGATCATCGATCTGGGCAGAGGATATCTATTCTTGATTGTCAACTTGTTCAGCTCACGATAATCTATGCACATGCGAAATGAACCGTCTTTCTTTTTGACAAAGAGAACCGGAGCTCCCCATGGAGAGAAACTCGGTCTTATAAAACCTTTGTCAAAAAGTTCTTGAAGCTGACTAGACAGTTCTTGCATTTCAGACGGTGCTAACCGATACGGTGACTTCGCCACTGGGTTTGCTCCAGGGACGAGATCAATTCTAAACTCCACTTGTCGGACTGGTGGTAGTCCAGGCAAGTCTTCTGGAAATACGTCTGGATAGTCTTTGATAACCGGTACATCTCCAACTGCTTTCTTGTCAGGTTTCTTTTCCACCACGTGAGCTAAGAATGCGTAATATTTCTTCTTCAGATACTTCCTCGCCTTGATGCACGATACAATCTTCAATTCGCGGCAGGGTTTCTCACCGTAGACTATCATCGTTTCGCCGGACGGTAAGGGGATTCGAATAAGTTTCTCCGAGCATACGATTTCAGCATTATTCTTAGATAACCAATCCATTCCTACCACTACTTCGAAGCTTCCGAGGGTCATAGGAATAAGATCGATGGAAAAGAGATGGTCATTTAGTCTTAGCTCACAAGCATTAATGATGTAATCTACAACTATAGTCTTACCATTCGCTACTTCTACCGTATAGGGAGCAGTAAGTGTGGATAGTTGCATATTAAGAACAGAAGCAGTATGAGCAGAGATAAAGCTTTTATCAGCACCAGTATCAAATATGATAGGAACATAGTGATTATTGATAAGAAATGTACCCGTGATGACTGCCGGCTCTTCACGTGCTTCAGCAGTTCCAATAACGAAAGCACGAGCAACAGCAGTATTGTTGTTGAGTTTTGGACACTGGTTTCTGAAGTGTCCTTCTGCCCCACAATTATAGCAGGCTCTTCCACCTGCAGCAGTAGAAGTTGTGGCAGCAGTTGTTGCAGCAATAAGATGAGCAGATCGGCATGTAGCTGCCAAGTGTCCCATACGCCCACACTTGAGACACTTTCTGCATGGAATAGTGGGTAGATGATGGTATTGGCATCTGGTGCAGAGTGGAAACGAGCCAGTGTACTGCTTTCTGACATTAGCAGGTTGTGGCATAGCAGTGAGGGGAGTAGCATGAGTAGGTGCAGCCGCAGTCAATGCTGCAAAGTTCTTGATTGTCTTTTGCTTCTTCTTCTTGGGATGGTGCTGTTCAGGCTTCTTGCCTTCTTCAATCTGTGCTCTCTTGAATCCCTTTCGGGTGAGCACTCCAGACTTCACATACTCTTCAGTAAGAGTAGCACCCAATTGTATCGCAGCTTCCAAAGTAGTGGGGTTGTTCCCCATAACAGTTCCTCTAACCACTAGAGGCAAGCCTTCGATGTATTTCTCTATCCTGCGGGATAGAGGAGTAACCAGATGTGGTACCAAAATGCACAACTCATGAAAACGAGTTGTATACGTGGCATTTTCGCCACTATCCTGCACCAGATTCCACATCTCCACTTCCAGTTTCTTTAGCTCGTGACGTGGACAAAACTTTTCCACCAGTAAGTTCTTGAATCCATCCCATGGTAAGGATAGAGCGACTTCACGTCCTCTGGTGTTCTTCTCAGAATTCCACCAGGTGAGTGCGCCCTTGTGAAAAGCACTTGAGGCCATCTTGACCTTCAGATTTTCAGGACATCCAGTGAAGTCGAGAATGTCTTCGATGCTTTCCAGCCACTGCAGTAGGCCGGTTGCTCCCTCAGTACAGAGTACTTGGGAGGTTTAGCATCGTTGAACTGCTTAAAAGTAAAGTTAGCAGTTCCAACGTTAGTGGCATTGGAGTTGTGTGCAGAATCACCGGTACTTCCCCGAAGATTCTGGGTAATATCAGTGACCATACCCGGGATCACATCCCTCATGTGAACAGCGATAGCTCGAGCAATCTTGTTAATTTCATCATCATTACCGCTTGTCGAACCCCCAGCATTTGGGTCTCGTCGAGGAGGCATTCTACGAATAGAAGCCACAAGCGGGTCAGTAATGAGAATGGATACAATTGAATTTTCATGATAAGGTCAGTAATATATCCATACTACCAGTATTATCATTCAATTGTAATATGATCCAGTACACGTAGAAGTTATCAACTTATTTGTATACTTATCATGTGAATATGTAAGATGTCTCATGATCTCTCCACCAAACCTACACACTGACACTTTCCCGATATACCGAAAATAGCTTATATATAGGGCTCACTCTCGCTGCCCACCACCGTTTCGGTATACCACGATCATGCCCTTGCTAGCATTTGGCAACACATTTGTACTGATTTCCATGTGTTTTCCATTGATTAAGAATCCCATGATCTTTGAGCAACTTGAACTATGATTGATTCCATGATTGAACTATGATTATATTATGCGTGCACCTACTAACAGTTGTTAACATGTAGAACTAAGTCATACGTGTGTTCTACACTTTCCTGTTAACCTATGTCAGTAAGTACCAATGATGTAATCACTTAAGAATTTCACTTAAGGTTTACATTTACAGAATATTCACAACTTGGTTGATTCACCATAATGTCTGGTTCATCCAAGTTTGAATTCCACTATGATTTGATTCACCAATGATTGTATCCCATGTGTTTGACCAATGTTCAATGATTCCGGTTGTTCCCGAATCCTCACTTCAAATTCAAGCGCCGAATTTTCCCTGACAACCAAGATAAGCTTATATATAGGGTAAGCTCTCACCGACCCACCACTTACCTCAGCCCATCAGCGTTAATCCGCCGTTTGCATTTGAAGCTAAGATTCCAACCCTTGATTGATTATGATTATCCCATGATTTCTCTTGTTCCTTGATTCTGTTTATGATTGTGTAAACCATGGTCCTTAATTTACTAGAAACTAAGACCTTAGGTTTATGTATGTGTCCTAGGTTAATCAACCTAGTTTCCCAATACTTTAAAGTACTGAGCATAATGATTTCCTGTGAGAACTTCAACTAAAGAATACTGTTACACAGATTCTAAGTTATAAAGTTCCTATGATAATGAATCCATGATAATGATAACAATGACAAGGATTTCAAATCTAAGTTCTAAATTAATAGACCTCAACCTTTGAATTCCTATAATGATATGACAAGGATCTCAAATCCAAGTTCTAAATTAATAGATCTTGACCTTTGAATCCTAAATGAATATGACAAGGATCTCAAATCCAAGTTCTAAATTAATAGATCTTGACCTTTGAATCCTATAGTGAATATGACAAGGACTTTAGATCAAAGATAACCATCTTTGCCTCTAAATCCCATAATGAATATGACAAGGATCTTAGATCAAAGATACTAAATTAATAGATCTTTGCCTCTAAATCCCATAATGAATATGACAAGAAATTCATATCAAAGATACTGAAACTACAGATCTTTGCCTCTGAATTTCTATAATGATCTCTGTGTGAGAATTTCAGATCAAGGATACTAAGAATACAGATCCTTGCCTCTGAAATCCTTAAATGCATATGTGTGAGAATTTAATCCGGTTTCTAAAATTATAGAATCCCGGTTCAAATTCTTTGACTCGATGTCTAATCTTAGAAAAATGTCCCTAAGATCTTTCAAGCTTATTGTAGACTTAATGCTCACTTAAGTTACTTAGATCCTAAGTATCCTCAAGCCTATAGCACTTAGTCCTATTGGGTAGCTTAGGTTATAGTCTAGGTCATTAAACATTGGGTTTTTCCTAGTTCTCTACAACCTTGGCTCTGATACCAACCTGTCACCCCCTGCGCGCGTGCGGAATCCACGGCGCGGTGACGTATGATCAGTTGAATTATGCACAAGTATTGAATAAGAACAACCACAAGATTACTACATTTCATAATGTTTAGACAGTTGATTTGTTACAGACAATCTATCTACCAAAAGTAAGACAACTACAGACCCAAAATATAGTTTACAAAATAAGACTCCAAACAAGACAATTAAACATTTAGGATTTAGTGTGTTTCTAATCCATCCTAGCATGTTTCTTCATCTTGTTCTATCTTAGTATGTCGTCTCCTTAGTTGTCTCTGAGAATGCCTTAAACCTGATTACCTGAAACACGTGAAAAGTAACTGTCAAGTACAGACGTAGTTGGTGAGAACAATAGGTTTAAGCATTTGTAAACATGAGTATATGATATATAAGACATAGGTAAGTTAAAGCATCATAAGATTCACACGATGACGATGAGCTGCAACCCAAACTAACATCAAGTAAGAAAATGAGTGTAAACAGTCCAATCACTGTTCGCACGACAGCCGATAATATCAAGTCCCAAACCACGTTTGGAGTTAGATAATACGTCAGCAGTTTTGATAACCATATGACACCAGACCTGCAGTTGGCTTTTAAAAGCAAATTTAAAAGCCAACTCCATCCTGCATAAGAAAAACCATGACACCAGACCTGCAGTTAGCTTTTAAAACAAATTTAAAAGCTAACTCCATCCTGGATAAGAACCAATGTGTCCGCTTTCCCTTGTTGTGATCACCCAGTACTAACGCTAATGAATATGATACTTGATGGGTTTATAAGTTTGTTTACAACAATGGACACCATGTTTTCTGAATCTTACTTTAACCGGATGTGTTAATGTCTTATTGAAAACCCGGATTTAACTCCACGAGTTAAATCCTTTGTTTATGTAACATGAAAATGAATCTCTTGATTTGAATACCATGATGTGAACAACTTGACTTGAATACCATGTTTTGCACCACTTGATTTGAATACCATGCTTTGAACCAATGAGTTTGAGTACCATATTGTGAACCACTTGGTTTGAATACCATGATGTGATGACCTTGTGTAATAACAAGGTTTATAACAACAGGGTTTGTAAAATCCTTTATCAAAAAGTGTTTATCCTTCATAAATACATTTGAGTAAATAATTTCGGAACAGTTCAATAGTCCCTTATAAAACCGTTTTAATGAAAAGAGTTTAGTAATTGACAAGTAAATTAAAACAGTTGACAATTTCTTTAAACAATTGATGAATCCCTTGGATTCGTAAGATGAACCTGAAATGTTTATGACTTACACATAACTTGTGTAATGAAACAAGATTGAAATAGCGATTTTGATCACGTGTTCCACCCCAAAACAGTTATAAAACAGTAAAAGAGGGGCTAAAGTTCTCA
Organism: Mikania micrantha; assembly: GCA_009363875.1. Lineage (NCBI taxonomy): Eukaryota > Viridiplantae > Streptophyta > Magnoliopsida > Asterales > Asteraceae > Mikania > Mikania micrantha. Next base: position 21,965,127 of record CM018685.1, read on the forward strand.
CCTGTCTGCAGTAGACTCTGAACTAAACAGTTAGCAAGTAGCAAACAGGACTTCTAACTTGTTCCTATATCATTGTAATCATACATAAGATATAAGATTTATAATTGTATAGCTTGATTCATTGATTGACTTGTGTTCACTTGAACTTGTTTAACTTGATTACTTGATTGATCATGGGTTCAAGAAACTTGTGTAATGATCCTTTTGTACAACATCATGCTTGCTTCTCATTTGTTCCAGTGTTTGATAAACCATTTGATAACATGACTTATGAAAATATGTTCCGATTGCTTATGTCTTTGAGATCGTGATTTGATCTCATGATTAGGTAAGTCACAACTTAAACCTCAATTGATCAATTCACAATCATCAATTTTATGTTCATTATTGGTCTTTGAACCTATGTAACCACAATGGTCCTTCAACCAGTCTATGGGCTACTTAGGTTCACAATGGGCCGATTGAATATGGTGTTGGGCCAAGGGGGTGTGATGTTGGTCCAACCACAAGTATATGGGCCATGTAAGGTCCTAAGCGATAATGGACCAATAGTTATGATCTTAGTCCAATCAACATGTAATTAGATAGGGCCTAAGAATTTAAGTTGGCCATCAATTGTGAATGAAATCCATGTAACGATCCAAAGCTTTATCGAACTAGTTGAGTGTCTAATGGGCCAACATAACTCCCTTGAGTTTACCTCACACCTATGGGCCTTATACTACACACTTGGGCCGAATAAGTTGAGTTTGGGCCGAAAAGAAAGTGGGCTGCCATTTGGGCAGCGAACCCTTAAGGATTTCAGCCAAGGTTCGTCCAATTGACTAAGGGTTCGGCTTAGTGGGTAGCGAACCATGCAGGGTTCGGCCTTCATGGATATGGCTTCACAGGTTCGACTAACATGATGGCAGGCAAGGTTCGTGATGTTGATGACAGTTAAGGGTTCGGTAAATTGAGCAACGAACTATGCAGGTTCGTGAATCCATGAGAGTTCGGTGGTCATGCGGCGAACCATGTAGGGTTCGTGATGTATCTGGTTCGGCAAGGCGTGTCATGCTTGCATGGGGGTTCGTTCGATCAGGGATGAAGGCTCGTGAGAGCCCCTAGAGTTCGGCTGGCAAACCCCACACGAACCATGCAGGGTTCGTCAATGCTAGCTGTGTGCACAAGGGTTCGGCCAGGAACCTTCGTGGTTCGTTTCCTCCTGGTTCTCCCGAACCTGTTACCTGCGCCATCATCAACATATCCAACTGGTTCTAGGTCTGTAGCTAGGTCGATCTAACATCGCAAAAGGTTACTATGCAGTCGAAACTCAAAGAATAATGTAAATAAACCGGTTATGTGTGTGACTCACGAACTCACACATGAAAACCCTAATCTCGTGAACATTCAAGCATCAATACCTCTCGATTTGCTGGATGGATCTGCGAAAATCTTGTTACTTCCGTGTAGAGGATGTCGAGAGCTACGCGTGGACACCAAGAACACCAAAATCCGTTGAGAAACGAAGAAGATACGCGCGTTTGAAGGTCGGTTTTCTAGAGAGAGAGAGGGTAGACGAACTATTAGAGAGAGAAAGGGTTGTTGGGGAATTAAATGAGGTTTAAGCCTTGTTCAAGGCTTTTATAGCCCGGTGATATTCGGGTTCGTTTCGGTCGCTCGGTTCGCGTTTCCGGAACGTAACGCGTATTTTACGCGGCTTTAAAATAAAAAGAGTTGTTAAACTCATTTAAATGATGAGTTTCAAAATTGTAAAAATATAAAATAATTAATATAATTATTTTTACTCTTCGTGTGTTGTCGGATCGTTAAACACTCACAATTACGTGTATACCCGCAATCGCGTACGTTTTCCGATCGTATTAAAAGTTTAAAGTCGTTTAATCGAAATTATAAGTTCAACATTCGTATTATTATGGATCGTCACCCACAACTATACTCAGTCTCGCTTACAGATTACGATCTTTGTTGAATTAATTAAATGTCATAGTATTCGTCTCGACACTACGCACTAACACTAACCTGTTACACCGAACGCAGTATATGTATAGGGCTCACTCTCGCTGCCCACCACTGTTTCGATATAACAAGTTACTGTTCTTGCTAGTGAAATCGACTGTAAATAATAATACATACTTGTTTTCTGATTACTAAGATCCTGTAACACACAAGCACACATTTTGAACATACGAATCACATTGATGACTGAACCATGAATAGACACTGTTCTAACACTGTTTACAACTACATGACTATAGCACAAATGTTAATAAGACAAGATTCACATTGATGACTGAACATGTACACACACTGTTCTAACACTGTTTACAATATCATGACTAAATGTACAAATGTTACAGTCTCCCCTAGTTAAGGGAATTTCGTCCCGAAATTAACTAGCCGAAGATACTGTTAAAAGATGAGGGTACTAAGCTTCATCTGGTCTTCACGTTCCCAGGTGAACAGCACCGCGTTTTCCCTTCCATCGTACTTTCACGATCGGGATATGGCTGCGTTTAAGTTTCTTGACCCCATGATCCATGATCTCAACTGGACGTTCTATGAATTGCATGTTGTTTGAATTTGTATGTCTTCCAGTGGAATCTGAACATCATGATCCGCTAAGCATTTCTAAGATTTGATACATGAAAATATCATGAACATTGCTTAGCTCCACTGGAAGTTTGAGGTGTAGGCTACGGGACCAATCCGTTTCCAGGATCTGAAAAGGTCCAAATACCTTGGTGCAAGTTTCCTTTCTTCCCGAATCGGACAACGCCTTTCCAGGGAGAAACTTTGAGTAAGACTCGGTCACCGACTTGAAACTCAAGCGGTTTCCGACGTCGATCGCATAACTCTTCTGCCGATCTCGTGCGGCCTTAAGCCGTGACTGAATGATTGTGATCTTGTCTGATGTTTCCTGAACGAGTTCTGGTCCTACGACCTGTGAGTCACCAATCTCGGTCCACAGACTGGTGATCGGCACTTTCTACCATATAGAGCTTCGAATGTGCACATTGAATGCTCGTATGATAGCTATTGTTATATGAAAACTCAATGAGTGGGAGATGAGTGTCCCAACTTCCACCGAAGTCAATGACACAAGAACGAAGCATGTCTTCAAGTGTTTGGATAGTCCTTTCGCTTTGGCCGTCGGTTTGAGGATGATACGCGTGCTAAGATAACACGTGTTCCCAAAGCCTTTTGCAATGATTGCCAAAAGCGAGAAGTGAAACGACTATCACGATCAGAAATGATTGATGTTGGTGTACCATGACGTGCAATGATTTCGTTGATGTACAGAGTAGATAGCTTCTCCATTTTGTAATCCTCTCGGATAGGGAGAAAATGAGCAGATTTGGTGAGTCGATCAACGATCACCCAAATCGAATCGAAACCTCGTGGAGTTCTCGGCAACTTAGTTATGAAATCCATGGAAATTTGCTCCCATTTCCATTGAGGAATTTCAGGTTGCTGCAGAAGTCCCGAAGGCTTTGATGTTCTGCTTTGACCTTTGAACATGTAAGACACTTTCCCACGTACAGTGCTATGTCTTCTTCATTCCCGGCCACCGAGATGTCCTCAAGTCCTGATACATCTTATCAGCTCCAGGATGAACTGAGTATCGCGACTTATGAGCCACATCACAGATGAGTGTGCGCAATTCTTCAGACTTGGAATCCAAATGCGGCCGTTGAGATATAACAACCCATCAGCTCGGGGTTCTAGTTTCTTCTCGATGCACAATCCAAGTCTGTCTTGAGTTGATTATCTCTGACACTTGTTGTTGTGCAATACGAATCAAGTCTTTCAAGTTTGGCGTGTTGATCTCATGGCTCTTACACGAATCGGTTTGACGGGTTCCTTGCGACTAAGAGCATCCGCCACCACATTGGCTTTACCCGGATGGTAACGAATCTCACAGTCGTAATCAGTTAGAAGCTCAACCCAACGTCGTTGTCTCATGTTGAGTTCTTTCTGATTGAGGAATGTGTTGCAGGCTCTTGTGGTCTGTATAGATGACACATTTAGTACCGTACAGGTAGTGTCTCCAAATCTCAATGCAAAGACCACAGCCCCTAGCTCAAGGTCATGAGTAGTGTAATTTCTCTCGTGAACCTTAAGTTGTCTTGAAGCATAAGCAATGACCTTGTCCGTTGCATAAGTACACAACCAAGACCAAGGTTTGAAGCATCGCAGTAGACAATGAAATCATCACTGCCTCTAGAAGACTAAGGATAGGGGGAGTTGCATTAACTTTGTTTATTTAGAAGTGGAAATGCATCTTCCTGTTTCTGTCCCCATAAAAGCGCTTGACTTTTCTGAGTCAAAGTGGTAAGTGGCAAGGCTATCTTAGAGAAGTTGCAATGAATCTTCTGTAATAACCTGCCAAACCCAGAAATGAACGAATCTCTGTCGGAGTAGATGGAGTAGTAGTCCAGTCTTAATCGCCTCAATCTTGGCTGGATCTACATGTATCCCATCCTTGTTTATGACATGTCCTAAGAAGTGAACTTCCTTTAGCCAAAAATTCACACTTTGAGAATTAGCATAGAGTTGCTCAGCTCTTAGTTAATCTAAGACTTTCCTCAAATGATCTTCATGCTCTTGTTCCGACTGGAATAAATCAGTATATCATCAATAAAGACAATAACAAACTGATCCAAGTAAGGTCTGCAGACTCGATTCATCAAGTCCATGAACAATGCAGGTGCGTTGGTCAAACCAAATGGCATAACCACAAACTCATAGTGTCCCATATCGAGTCCTAAATGCAGTCTTGGTATATCCTCATCATTACTCTTAACTGATGATACCCAGATCGTAAGTCAATCTTAGAGAAGCAAGTTGCTCCCTGTAATTGATCAAACAGATCATCGATCCTGGGCAGAGGATATCTATTCTTGATTGTCAACTTGTTCAACTCACGATAGTCGATGCACATACGAAATGAACCGTCTTTCTTTTTGACAAAGAGAACCGGAGCTCCCCATGGAGAGAAACTCGGTCTTATAAAACCTTTGTCTAAAAGTTCTTGAAGCTGACTAGACAGTTCTTGCATCTCAGACGGGTGCTAATCGATACGGTGACTTCGCCACTGGGTTTGCTCCAGGGACGAGATCAATTCTAAACTCCACTTGTCGGACGTGGTAGTCCAGGCAAGTCTTCTAGAAATACGTCTGGATATCTTTGATAACTGGAACATCTCCAACTGCTTTCTTTTCAGGTTTCTTTTCCACTACATGAGCTAGGAAAGCATAATATTTCTTCTTCAAGTACTTCCTCGCTTTGATGCACGATACAATCTTCAATCCGCGGCATGGTTCTCGCCGTAGACTATATTGTTTCGCCGGACGGTAGGGGAATTCGATATAAGTTTCTCAGAGCATACGATTTCAGCATTGTTTTGGATAACCAATCCATTCTACTACAACTTCGAAGCTTCCGAGAGTCATAGGAATGAGATCGATGAAGAGAAAAGATGGTCATTTAATCTTAATTCACAACCATGGATTATGGAATCTACAATTATAGTCTTACCATTCGCTACTTCTACTGTATAGGGAGCAGTAAGTATAGATAGTGCATATTAAGAACAGAAGCAGTATGAGCAGAGATAAAGCTTTTATCAGCTCCAGTATCGAATATGATAGAAACATAGCGATCATTGATAAGAAATGTACCCGTGATGACTGCCGGATCCTCACGTGCTTCAGCAGTCCCCATGACAAAAGCACGAGCAGCAGCAGTATTGTTGTTGAGTTTTGGACACTAATTCTGAAGTGTCCCTCTGCTCCACAATTATAACAGACTCTTCCACCTGTAGCATTAGTGGTTGTCGGTAGCAGTTGTTGCAGCAGCAGATGAGCATATCTACAAGTAGCTGCAAAAGTCCCATACGCCCACATTTGAGACACTTCCTGCATGGAGTGTGGGCAGATGATGATACTGGCATTTGGTGCAAAGTGGGAACTGGCCAGTATAAGGCTTCTGGCATTAGCTGGTTGTGGCATAGCAGTGATGATAGGGTGGCATGAGTAGGTGTAGTGCAGTCAACGCTGCAAAATTCTTGACGTCTTTTGCTTTCTTCTTCTTGTGAGGTGGTGCTGCTCAGGCTTCTTGCCTTCTTCAATCTGTGCTCTCTTGAATCCCTTTCGGTTGAGCACTCCAGACTTCACATACTCTTCAGTAAGAGTAGCACCAAGTTGAATGGCTGCTTCCAGAGTAGTGGGGTTGTTCCCCATAACAGTTCCTCTGACAACCAAAGGCAAACCTTCAATGTATTTCTCCTATCCTGCGGATAGAGGAGTAACCAAATGGTGGTACCAGAATGCACAACTCATGGAACCGAGTTGTATACTTTGCGTTCTCACCACTATCTTGCACCAGATTCCACATCTCACCTCCGATTTCTTCAGTTCATGACGTGGGACAAAACTTTTCCACCAGTAAGTTCTTGAATCCGTCCATGGTAAAGCTAGAGCAACTTCACGTCTCTGGTGTTCTTTCAGAATTCCACCAAGTGAGTGCGCCTTATGAAAAGCGCTTGAGGCCATCTTGACCTTCAGATTCTCAGGACATCCAGTGAAGTCGAGAATGTATTCAATGCTTTCCAGCCATTGCAGTAGGCCGGTAGCTCCCTCGGTACCAGAGTACTTAGGAGGTTAGCATCGTGAACTGCTTGAAAGTAATGTTAGCAGTTCCAGCGTTAGTGGCATTTGAGTTGTGTGCGGAATCACTGGTACTCCCGAAGATTCTGGGTGATATCAGTGGACCATGCCAGGAATCACATCCCGCATATGAACCGCGATAGCTCGAGCAATCTTGTTGATCTCATCGTCGTTGCCACTTGTTGAACCCCCTCCGTTAGGATCACGTCGGGGAGGCATTCTACGAATAGAAGCCACAAGTGGGTCAGTAATGAGGAAGGATACAATTGAATTTTCATGATAGGTCAGTAATATATCCATACTACTAGTATTATCATAATTGTAATATGATCTAGTACACGTATAAGTTATCAACTTATTTGCATACTTATCATGTGAATGTGTACGATTCCCATGATCTCTCCACCAAACCTACACACTGACACTTTCCCGATATACCGAAAATAGTTTATATATAGGGCTCACTCTCGCTGCCCACCACCGTTTCGATATACCACGATCATGCCCTTGCTAGCGTTTGGCAACATGTTTGTACTGATTCCAAGTGTGTTCCATTGATTAAGATCTCATGATCTTTGATCAACTTGAACTATGATTGATTCCATGATTGAACTATGATTATGTTATGCGTGCACCTACTAACAGTTGTTAACATGTAGAACTAAATCATACGTGTGTTCTACACTTCCTGTTAATTATGCCAGTAAGTACTAATGATGTAATCACTTAAGAATTTCACTTAAGGTTTACATTGAAAATGTTCACAACTTGATGATTCACCATAATGTTTGGTTCATCCAAGTTTGAATTGCACTATGATTTGATTCACCAATGATTGGTTCCCGATGTTTGTATCCCATGTGTTGACTAATGATCCATGTGTCCAGTTGATCCCGAATCCTCACTCCAAATACAAACGCCGGATTCCCCCAACATACTGAAATAAGCTTATATATAGGGTAAGCTCTCACCGACCCACCACTTACCTCAACACATCAGCGTTAATCCGTCGTCTATATTTGGGGCTAAGATTCCAACTGTTGATTGATTACGATTGTTTCATGATTGCCTCTTGTTCTGTGACTATGATAATGATTATGTAAACCATGGTTCTTAATTTACTTAGAAATTAAAACCTTAGGTTTTAGCATGTGTGTCCTAGGTTAATTAACCTAGGTTCTCAATACCTACAGTATCGAGTATAATGATCTCTTGTGAGAACTTCAACTAAAGAATACTGTTACACAGATTCTAAGTTATAAAGTTCCTATGATAATGAACACCTGATAATGATAACAATGATAACAACGACAAGGATTTCAAATCAAGATTCTAAATTAATAGTTCTTGACCTTTGAATTCCTATAATGAGCATGACAAGGATTTCAAATCAAGACTCTAAATTAATAGATCTTGACATTTGAATTCCTATAATGAATATGACAAGGATTTCAAATCAAGACTCTAAATTAATAGATCTTGACATTTGAATTCCTATAATGAATATGACAAGGACTTTAGATCAAAGATACTAAATTAATAGATCTTTGCCTCTAAATCCCATAATGAATATGACAAGGATCTTAGATCAAAGATACTAAATTAATAGATCTTTGCCTCTAAATCCCATAATGAATATGACAAGGATCTAGGTCAACGATATCAATCTTTGCCTCTAAATCCTATAATGATCTTGTGTGAGAATTTCAGATCAAGGATACTATGAATACAGATCCTTGCCTCTGAAATCCTTAAATGCATATGTGTGAGAATTTAATTCGGTTTCTAAAATTATAGAAGTCCGATCCAAATTCTTTGACTCGATATCTAATCTTAGTAAAAGTCCCTAAGATCTTTCAAGCTTATTGTAGACTTAATGCTCACTTAAGTTACTTAGATCCTAAGTATCCTCAAGCCTATAGCACTTAGTCCTATTGGGTAGCTTAGGTTATAGTCTAGGTCATAAAACATTGGGTTTTTCCAAGTTCTCTACAACCTTGCTCTGATACCAACCTGTCAACCCCTGCGCGCGTGCGGAATCCACGGCGCGGTGACGTATGAACAGTTGAATCATGCACAAGTATTGAATAAGAACAACCACAATGGATTACTACATTTCATAATGTTTAGACAGTGGTTTAGTTACAGACAATCTATCTACCAAAATGAAGACAACTACAGACCCAAATATAGTTTACAAAATAAGACTCCAAACAAGACAATTAAACATTTAAGATTTAGTGTGTTTTCTAATCCATCCTAGCATGTTTCTTCATCTTGTTCTATCTTAGTATGGTCTCCTAGTTGTCTCTGAGAATGTCTTAACCTGATTACCTGAAAAACGTGAAAAAATAACTGTCAACTACAGACGTAGTTGGTGAGAACAATAGGTTTAAACATTTGTAAACATGAGTATATGATATAAGGCATAGTAAGTTAAAGCAACATAAGATTCACACGGATGAGCTGCAACCCAAACTAACATCAAGTAAGAAAATGAGTGTAAACAGTCCAATCACTGTTTGCACGAGAGTCAACATATAATATCAAGTCCCAAAACCACGTTTGGAGTTAGATAATGTGTCAACAGTTTTGATAAAACCATATGTAACCGAAATCTGCAGTTAGTTTATAAAACAAATTTAAAAGCTAACTGCAGCAATCGGCCTGCCCCCAATGTGTGTGTCCGCTTTCCCTTGTTGTGATCACCCCAGTACTAACTGCTTAATATACATATATTTGCTTTACAAGTTTGTTACAACAATAAGACCCATGTTCTGAATCTTACTTTAACCGGATGTGTTAATGCCTTATTTGATAACATGAATTGAGAAAACCTGGATTTAATTCCACGAATTAATTAAATCCTTGTTTTGAATACCATGAAATGAACCACTTGAATTGAAATACCATGTTTTGAACCACTTGATTTGAATACCATGATGTGAACCACTTGATTTGAATACCATGTTTGAACCACTTGATTTGAATACCATGTTGGAACCACTTGATTTGAATACCATGTTGTGAACCACTTGATTTGAATACCATGTTGTGAACCACTTGATTTGAATACTATGAAATAGTGACCTTGTGTAAACAACAAGGTTTATAACAAAGAGTTTATAAAATCATTTATTTAAAAGTGTTTATCCTTCATAATATACATTTGAGTAAAATCTGTTACAAAACAATTCAAAGATCCCTTATAAAACCTTTTAGTGAAAATAGTTTAGTAATTGATAAGTCCTTTAAAACAGTTGATGAGTTCTAGGATTCGTACAATGAATCCATATGTTTATAAGCATACGCACACCTTGTGTAATGAAATATGATTGTAAACGATTATTTTGATCACGTTGTTCCACCCCAAAACAGTTATAAAACAGTTAAAAGAGGGGGCTAAAGTTCTCACCTGTCTGCAGTAGACTCTGAACTAAAACAGATAGCAGTAGTAGCAAACAGGACTTCTAATTGTTTCCTATAACATTGTAATCATACATAAGATATAGGATTTATAATTGTATAGACTTTGATTCATTGATTGACTTGTGTTCTCATGATTTGATTGTTGTGAAAACTTGAAAGTTGATTTGAATCACTTGATTGATCATGGGTTCAAAGAAACGAATGTGAAATGATCCTTGTGCATAAATCTTATGCGTAAATGATAAATGTTCTAGGATTTGATAACCATCGATTACTTATGATTTATGAAAACATGTTCCAATTGTTTTAGTTCATGAGATTGTAACTTGATCCATGATTAAGTTAAGTTGCAACTTAAAACATCTAAGATCAAATTACAATCACTTTGAGTCGTGACCAACGATGGGCTTAAGTCCATAAAATCATGGTGGACTTAACCAAAGGCCATAGGTCATTAAAATTACAATGGGCCAATTGAATGAGGTGTTGGGCCTAGTGAATGTGATGTGGCCTAACAACGAGTATTTAACCTTCGTAACATGCCAAAGACGATATCAACCCGATTAAAAATCTTAGCGAAACGAATGGACTTGAATTGGACCTAACGGATTTAAGTTGCTCATCCAAGGTATAGGTAGGCCATATAAGTTCCAAAGTGATATTGGGCCTATTTAAAGATCTTAATGGGCCAACCTATCTCAATCGTGCTTGGTTTACATCTATGGCCGAGTTCTAATAAGATTGGGCCGAGTAGAATTTGTTGGGCCGAAAGGGTTCATGGCTGCCAACTTGGGCAGCGAACCTTAGGAATTCAAAGCCTAGGTTCGTTGCATGATAACCCAATGATGGTCGTGGACTCCTTCACCTAAGGTTCGGCTAATATTGGACGAACCATTGCAGGGTTCGCTACGTGCTCGAGGGTTCGACTAACAAGCTGGTTCGGCAATACGTACAGCAGGGTTCGGGTAACATGACATCATGCGTGGTTCGTGTAGGCTCGTGAAACCCTGTAGGGTTCGGCTAGATGTTCATCAGCTTGAAGGTTCGTTCATCCCTTAGGGTTCGTGACTACAAGAAGATTCGTGGGATGCATGAAGGTTCGCAGCAAGGAGGGTTCGCTTGCATGGAGACTTCGGCTGCGTTCGGTCAACAGCATGTAAGGGTTCGCTTGATCCAGAAGGGTTCGTGGCCTTAGGACGGTTCGTCGAAGGCATGAAGGCTCGGCACAGGTTCAAGAGATCCCCTAAGGGTTCGGCTGCTATCTAACGAACCATGCAGGTTCGTTGAGCCTCAATAGGGTTCGGCCACCTGAGGAAGAAGGTTCGGCCGTCGAACCGAACCCAGCAGCATCACCATCATCGAACTCCTGTATCCAAGCCTCGATCTAAGCTAAGCTATCATCAAGGAATGTTTCTATGGCCTCGAAATCGATTGTGGTTGACTAAATCCGGCTAAGGGTCGGGTTTAAACAAACCACGTTTGAAAACCCTAAACTCGTGACCATTCAAGCTTCATTACCTCGAGATGGCTGGATGGATCTGCAAAATTCTTGTACTTTCGTGTAGAGGATGTCGAGGGCTTCGCGTGGACGCCAAGAACTCCGGAATCCGTTGAGAAATAAGCGAGTTATGCGCGTTTTGAAGTCGGTTTTCTTAGAGAGAGAGAGGGTAGACGAAATGTAGAGAGAGAGTGAGTTGGTGAGGTAATAAATGAAGGTTTAAGCCTTGTTCAAGCTTTTATAGCCCGAGTGATATTCGGGTTCGTTTCGGTCGCTCGGTTCGCATTTCCGACACGTAACGCGTATTTTACGCGGTTTAAAATAAAGGAGTTATTAAACTCAAATAAATGATGAGTTTCAAAATTGTAAAAATATAAAATAATTAATATAATTATTTTTACTCTTCGTGTGTTGCCAGATCGTTAAACATTCACAATTACGTGTATACCCGAAATCGCGTACGTTTTTCGATCGTATTAATTATTTAAAGTCGTTTAATCATAATTATAAGTTCAACATTCGTATCATTATGGATCGTCACCCATAACTATACTCAGTCTCGCTTACGTATTACGATTCTTGTGAATTAATTAATTGTTATAATATTCGTCTCGCCACTACGCACTAACACTAACCTGTTACACCGAACTCAGTATATATATATATGGCTCACTCTCGCTGCCCACCACTGTTTCGATATAACCAGTTACTGTTCTTGCCTAGTGGAATCGACTGTAAATAAATAATACAAACTTGATAACTGATAAAGATTCTAACACACAAGCACATAATGACACATGATTCACATTGACTGACTGAACATGTACACACACTGTTCTAACACTGTTTACAACTATCATGACTAAATGTACAAATGTTACATCTAGTTTTCATAAAACACCATAAAAGTTTTGTTAAGTTAAAATATATTTAACAAAAAACATCATTTCGTTCACAACTGAACATGTGCCTTTGCATCAAGCTCCAACTTCTGGTAATCCTCTTCGGTGTAGTTCCGAGGATCTTTCAGGACATTATCTCCAGTCTCCGTGTCCAGGGCCGTCGATTTATGCGGTCCGAACATGACAGACTTACAACATCCTGTATGATTATTAGACAGAAGTGTAACATCTGCCTCTGCCATATATTATATTGATGCTTGACCAAGATTGGTGGCTTCGTGGCAGAACCGGTGTTATGGGGATCGATAGAGAATTTCTCTGTCATTGGGTCACAAATAATTATGAGCAAATCAACTAGTGATGTGATCTCAAGGTGAGTTGTTAGAATGACTTTTGAACACAGTTTAGTTCAAAAATCAAACTCCTACAGATTTAAAGAAACAAGAAGGACATAACAGATAGAGTGCAGAAAACTAAAACAACAAGATATCAAAGAGAGCTTTGAGGTTTAGTCTTGATGGTTAAACCAAGATTAAGGACAAGGCTCTGATACCAGTTGTTGAATTAAAGAACCTCGAGTAGTAGCTGTTTTAACCAATAACAATGCTTTAGACACTTAGTCAAAGCTTAGGTTTCAGCTCCCTCTAAAGTTTTGCACAAGTTATTTTCGTTGTTTTAGTTTTCTTGCCTAGAAAGAGAGAAGATGAGAGATAGAAAGCGCAAGGAAATATGGGGGAAGTAAACCTTAATTATTCAGAGAATGTTGGGACTTAAATACCCAAACATTATGTGATGCAAGACAAGAAATAATAAGACAAATAGCTGACATTATTACAGACACCGATACAACAGACTAGTACAAATACAAAGTCAACAATAACGTAAACAAGAGTCTTCAGGTCTTCTGATGTTGATGTAGATATGCTGGAGTTCAGTGTTTATTCCTTCGGAAATTTGTTCATCGGAAGCTGATTAAAGAATCAATTAATTGGAAAGAGAAGATTGTCTTCCGAGTCATTTGACTTCTTCCGATGAAGAGGTTGTCTTCTGATGATATCAAGATCAGCTAATGTCTTATGAGGGAAATCAGTTCAGCGGCACTTCTTTTTGGCGAAGCTTCCGCTGATAGCCTTCCAATACTGAAACAGTCCTTTTATCTGAAGAGTAGCATCCGCGGCTTGTCTATCCGCGGTTTTACTCAAGTGTATGGCTTCACTGGTTTTGCTCATCAGTCCTTATATTCCAACACTAACATTTTAGCTATGTCAGGGTAAAGCTATGACAAGAGAAGTCATGGAGCTCGGGCATCAAGATTGATTATCCGATGGTGTTGGCAAACATAAATGTTTAAATACAATTTACTGAGTACATTTTGTATTTGACTATGTTTTAAATTCCGCTCAATGTTTATGAAAAGTTTTAGTTTAAGAGCTGTGTGTGATGATGAAAATCAACCTCTGGAGGCACCCGGGATCAGGGGCCCACAAGTTGGTATCAGAGCCATAGTTTGAGAGATATTGGCATCCCAAATGCCAAGACTTAAACTGAGAATGGGGTTAAATGATGCGGATTGGCAACCACGGATGAACGGATGCGACGAGCTTAATGTTTATGTATAAGTTAAGAAGTAGATGTAGAGTTAGAAAGGTAGTTAGTGTCAGGCACATTGAGGATATGAGATGGGAAGTGTTTAGAGCCTATGAGTTGGGTAAATGGTTAATAACACCTGATCAATGTCTTTAACGGTTTACAACACTTATTTCGTGCTAAACTAATTCATATACCGACTAATCAATTGTTGCATTATGTAGAAAGTTTAGATGGCCTGACAAAAGGGTAGACCACGAAAGAAACCACAGGGAGCTGAGGAGCCACATGTGGAGACCGAGAAACCTGTCAACGAAGAAGAAAACGAGCACAGTGAGCGATCGGAAAACGAAGAAGAGTTCACGCTAGAGCCTATTATGGTAAAAGCTATTTCTGATGAAGTATGCAAAATCATCGATGAGAAAATGATGGCAATGATCGTTAAGGCATTAAAGAATGCGCTGAAGGAAAAGTGTGAGGGAACAAAAGAAAGCACCAAAGATGACGAGGAAATCGTGATCCTCGAGACAAAGAGCGGTGACTCCAGCCGAAGTATGATGAAAGGCTGTGACAACAAGGCCTTCAAAGGATGCAGTCCACCATCTTTTGACGGAAGGATAGAGGCAGTGGCCACTTGCCACTGGATTTATGCGATGGTGGTTGTTATCTCCATCAATGAGTGTCGAATTGACCAAACTTTCAAGTTTGCAGCTCACTCCTTTATCAAGGAAGCACTTCACTGGTGGAACACCATCAAGTAATCCAAAACTGTGGCTGGTATGGACAAGATGACTTGGGAAGACCTGAAGGAGCTGGTCACAAGACAGTTCTGTCCCTAGAACGAGCTGGATAAGGTTGAAAGGGAATTTATGGTTCTGAAAGCTGGGAGTCTGAACCACTGGCCGTATACATCACGATTTAACGAGATGGCTAGACTCGTTCCTCATATGGTCTATACTGAGGAACGAAGTGTGAAGTTGTACATGGAGGGTCTGCCTCCAAAAGTAAGGATTCGTGTGAGGGCCAACTCTCCAAGGACCTTTGACTCCGCTGTTGAACTCAGTGGTATTGTATGGGATGATGTGATGGCTGATGAACCAGCAAAAGAGGAAGTAAGGGTGAAGGAGTCCTTAGGGACCAAGCGAGGTCAAACAAGGCAAAGAATGTCTTCTAGCAAGAAGATCAAGTGAGAGGAAACAGGTCTATACCGTAAGTGTGGCAAAAGCCACTCTGGGCCGTGCCATGTGGGCACGAACTTATGCTTTCGATGTGGAAAGGTGGGACACTTTTAAGCCAATTGTCCTGGTACTATCAGATGCTACAACCGCAATGGGATTGGACATGTGTCCAAAGATTGCAGACAACCAAGGGCTGATGCTTCGGGCTCTGGTAAGAAAGAGGAGAAAGGATAGGAGAAGCAGAAGGCTAAAGTATGAGCGTTCACGATGTTAAAGGATAATGCTATTGACGACCCAGACGTGGTCACAGATACCTTTTCTATCAACAATATTACTGCTTCTGTATTGTTTAATCCTGCTGCCAGTATGAGTTTTGTATCTTCTACTTTCTGTGATAAGTTATCTGGGAAGGTTATGAAGATAAAGCGGGTATTTTATGTAGACATGGCTATTGGTAAGATGACCATGGTGACTGAGGCTATAGACGATTGTTATGTTGAGATAGAGAGTGATAAGTTCCCATTACGATTGGGTATGGATTGGTTAGCCAAATATGAGACTAACATTATATGTCAAAGAAAGATGATATGCTTTTGTGCGACGGATGGGAGCTCCGTAACGGTTCATGGTGATAAAGCAATGTATGCACCGAAGATTATTTCGATGATCAAGGCTGATGTTATGATGAGATGAGGGTGTGTAGCCTACTTGGCCTGCATGATTGAGGAACGTACGGATATGACGACGATTGATGATGTACCCGTGGTGTGTAACTTCCACGATGTATTCCCTGAGGAGTTGCCTGGATTACCATCGGAATGGGAAATTGAGTTCCAAATCGACTTAGTGCCAGGGGCACACCCGTCGCCAAAACATCTTACCATTTGGCTCCCAATGAAATGAACGAAATGCTGGCATAGCTACTTGTGAGGCCCCGATTCCTGGGCGCCTCCCAAAGGTTGGTTTTCATCATAACACAAAGCTCTTAAACTAAAAACATTCATAGATAGCTGCGGAATTTAAAACATAGTTTGTCAAACATGGAATAATGTCTGAATTAAAATATAATTGATTGCCAACAACACCGGATTCTCAATCTTGATGCCCGAGCCCCACGTTTCTTCTTACCAAAGCTTTAACTGGACATACATGCTAAAATGTCAGCTTACACTGGTGAGTTCTAGTTTTCATAAAACACCATAAACGTTTTGTTAAGTTAAAATATATTTAACATAAAACATCATTTCGTTCACATAATCCAAAACCTTGTCACATAAACATCCTAATCATCATCATACAACCACTGCTACCGAGCGTAACAGTGGGCTTATGCCAGTACAAGGCTCCATAACCGTTGATCTGACCCGCCGAAGCGTTCTGCATATCCATACTTACCCAATGACAAGTACAGGAGCTACCATACTTACCCCATACAAATATCGGAGCAACCATACTTACCCCATACGAATATGGGAGCAACATCATACTTACCCTGTAACAATTACTGGAGCAACCATACTTACCCAATAACAAGTACGGGAGCAACCATACTTACCCCATACGAATATGGGAGCAACATCATACTTACCCCGCAACAAGTACGGGAGCAACCATACTTACCCAGTAACAAGTAATGAAGCAGCCATACTTACCCCATACGAATATGGGAGCAACATCATACTTACCCCGTAACAAGTACGGGAGCAACCATTCTTACCCCATACGCATATGGGAGCAACGTCATACTTACCCCATACGGACATGGGAGCAACATCATTCTTCATGACATGATATACTAGCACTATATCATCATTCAGCATAACATCGTAACCTTATCCTAATAACATAGGATTACTCATAACAGGCTATGCTAGTATCATATCATCATAACGTCCTAGCGACATATACATATCATGCTTGCAGCAGATCATCATAAAATTCATCATGGCATCATAAACACATTATGCTAGCAACTAATCATCATAGCATCATGCTTTCATCCTAGCAGCCTAGGATTTTATCATTACATAACATCTATAATTATCATCATAGCATGTTGACATACAGTTCATCATCATAACTTACTAACATGCATTCATCATACTTAGTATACTTTCATGCATAAATCATCCTAACACATAAACATGCATACATAATCATGGGATATCATCATTCGTTCATCATCATCATAAGCACATAACATCATAGACATAACAATAAGCATGTATTCCAGCCGAAAACATTAAACATAAAATAAGGCGTCTAGAACTCACCTGATAATGGCTCCTTGTCTTCTTAACTGAACTCCTTAGCTAAGACTTGGGAACCTACATCATTACATTATCTTATCACATTCCATTCTTAGACTTAGGATTTATTCTATGTCCCCATAGCTACTAGCTCCCCCTTATGTGTCCATGTTCTCGAAACATGGTTAATATTCGAAACACTTGTAGTTCACGAAATACTCATGTACTCAAAACTCCTAGAGTTCATGAATTACCTAAGTATTTGAAACTAGTACAAACGAAGCTAGTGTACTCGAACTAATGTATTCTAAACTAGTGCACTCAAAGCTAGTGTGGTTTCGAGTACCCCTTTGTGCATAATTTCGAGTACGCATATTTTCTGCATAAGCATATCAGAAGTACAACCTAGGCTTTGGGGAGCTACTTCTAGGTTCCTTATGGCATTACCAACACACTGGAACCGCATAGTCTCGAACTTTATGCCTAAAGGTGCGAGCTTTATGCCTAAGTTCACTTTTGTATAAAAATCCTAACTTTTTGGTTTAGAACACTTACTTGATGGTAGATGATCCTCCTGGTAGCTTCCTATGTGCTCCTTATTCTTCCTCAACGATTTACAGCCGATCTTTTAAGTTCTTGAACCCTACTTAGTGTACTCGAGAGAGAATGTGCTTCCAACCAAAGATATGCATGTTTCCCAAGGCACTCATATATATAGGTGGGGTTCACGAACCTGATTCTCGAAATGGGAAATTTCGAGTACTGATTTTCGAGTATCATATTTCGAGCATTCATTTCGTGAAACTGCCATAGTTTATTTTCCGTTTATTTTCCGACAAGTTAATTATCCATTACCCATTCGCAAGTCAAACAACTTGTATTAGAAAATTTGGGGTGTTACACTACTAGAACTCCTTGATAAAGGTTTTATACGACCGAGTGTTTCTCTGAGGGGAGCACCGGTGCTGTTTGTTAAGAAGAAAGAGGGAAGCATGCGAATGTATATCGTCTACAGGGAACTGAATAAGTTGACCATAAGGAACATGTATCCTCTACCTAGAATTGATGATTTGTTCGATCCATTACAAGGTGCAAGCTGGTTCTCTAAGATTGATCTCCGATTTGGTTACCATCAGTTGAAAGTTCGAGAGCAGGATATTCCAAAGACTGATTCCGAACACATAATGGATACTACGAGTTTCTCGTTATGTCGTTTGGATTGACGAATACTCTTGCAACATTTATGGATTTGATGAACATAGTATGTCGACCGATGGTGGACCGATCAGTGATAGTGCTTATTGATGATATTTTGATCATCTTAGAGAATGAGGGAGACCATGCTTGCCACGGACATGAGGTATTGGAAATCCTGCGGAATGAGAAACTCTATGCTAAGTTCTCTAAATGCGCCTTTTGGTTACGAGAAGTACAGTTTCTGGGTAACGTGGTGAACCCAGAAGGCATTATGGTAGATATAGCTAAAGTTGAAACGGTTATGAATTGGAGCCCTCCAAAGTCAACAACGGAAGTACGCAGTTTTCTTGGGTTGGCTGGCTAGTCTCGGAGATTTATTCAAGACTTCTCCAAGATAGCGACGCCACTGACGAAGCTCACGAAAAAAGATGTGAAGTACGAATGGGGTCCAAACCGAGAACAAGAGTTCTCAGTGCTAAAGGAGGAACTTACCCAAACTCCTGTCTTAGCACTACCGGATGGAAATGATGATTTTGTTGTGTATGCTGATGCATCACGTCAAGGGTTAGGATGTGTACTGATGAAAAGGGGAATGGTGATAGCTTCTGCTTCGCGCCAGCTAAAGATTAATGAGGCTAATTAGCCGACTCATGATCTCAAACTCGCTGCAGTGGTGTTTGCATTGAAAAGATGGAGGCACTATCTGTATGGGGTAAAGAGTACCACCTACACCGACCATAAGAGCTTGAAGTATTTTTTCGAGCAAAAGGATTTGAACATGATGCAGAGACGATGGCTTCAGCTTTTAAAGGATTATGATTGTGATATTTTATATCACCCGGGAAAGGCCAATGTGATGGCAGATGCCTTGAGCCGCAAGGCTGGTCATCCAGCCATAAAAGTAAAATCATATAGTTTGGTGATAATGCCAGACTTTCTAAACGATTCGGGCAAGTCAAGAACTTGGATGATAATGACCACGGGATAAAGGTGCGATTCGGTCGAATGTGGGTACCTAGAAATGGGGATATTCGGTCGATGATTTTAGATGAAGCCCACAAATCACGTTATTCGGTGCATCTCGATACAACTAAGATGTAGCAAGATCTTCGGAAAGATTATTGGTGACCGGGTATGAAGTTTAATGTGATGCAGTACGTGAACAAGTGCGTTACTTGTGCACAAGTGAAGGCATCAGAAGCCCTACGGATATGTGCAACCTCTCGAAGTACCGGAATAGAAATGGGAACACATCACCATGGATTTTACCACCAAGCTACAGATAACAGCTAAACGTCATGATTCCATACGGGTGATTGTGGACCGACAGACGAAGAGCGCACACTTTCTTCCTATCAGGGAAACGTATACGTCCGAAAGGTTGTCTTATTTGTTCTAAAAGACATTGTGACCCGACATGGAGTTCTTGTCTCCATTGTATCAAATTGGGATACGAGGTTTACTTCAAGATTCTGGAAGCAGTTTCATGACGCTATGGGTACGAGGCTAAACATCAGTACCGCCTATCACCCTCAGATGGATGGATAGTCTGAAAGGACCATCCAATCTCTGGAGGATATGCTTAGGGCGTGCATTATCGATTTTGGAGGAAGCTGGGATGACCACTTGCCATTGGTGGAGTTTTCGTACAATAACAGCTACCACTCTAGTATCGGAATGCCCCCATACGAGGCATTGTAAGGAAGACGATGTAGAACCCCAGTATGTTGGGGTGAAGATGGACAGAAAGAGATGGGAAACAAGGCTGTCGTTATCGATATGGCAGAAAAGCTACGAGTGACAAAAGCACGTTTGAAAGCAGCACAAGATCGCCAAAAGTCCTACGCTGACAAGCGCTAAAAACCGATTGAGTTCAAAGTTGGCGATCGAGTGTTGCTAAAGGTATCACCCTGGAATGGAATAATTCGATTCCGAATGCGAAGAAAGTTGAGTCCGAGGTTGTAACATCAGTGCCGGAACCGTCACCGGAACAGTGATCTCTACAGCATATGAACAGTAAAACAGGTACGAACCACATACATTTTAGTACGCTTCCTATTCATATCATTTATCATTATCATAGTGTGTTATCATAGGACAAAATTCAGAAACAGTTAACAGAAACATAGTTCAGAGCGATGGTTCTTGAGTCAGATAAGTATTTGACAATACAGAACCATCATATGATTATTTGTTTAGGATTTATTATGTATAAACGTATGCGAGACTTTAAAGAACAAAACACACAAATAACGTTACGTGAATGCTAAATTGACGGGTTATTCGTATAGGTGACGATCTGTACGAATATATCTGAAAGCTTAACGTTCTGAATGATATTCTATAATTAGAAAACAAGATTGAAAGGTACAGTTATCACGTGTTGGTACGGATGACGATTCGTATGAATACGCGCGACGACCGTACATTTCGATTTAAAAAATAAATTAATATTTTAAATTAAATAAATCGAAGATATTAGTTAATTTATTAGGAATCACAACCTAGAATAATTAAATGATTTCTATTCTTAAATCGTGTCGTTTCGTCGCGAAAGCTACGCGAAAAGGTATTTTACGCGAGACCAATCGAGACCGAGCCACCGGGTAAATGGAGAAATTTATTTTGGTGAGTAAATGCCCCACCAACCTCCACCATTCCATCTTTTTCTCTCATTCACGTCCAACCCCTTTCTCTCTCTAAAAGATTTTCTCTCAACTTCTCTCTACAAGATCGTGGCCATCTTCTGTCGGATTCAAGCAACTTTGTTGCCATTACCATCCCCTCAACACGTAGATCAGGGAAGTACAAGAAGTTTGATCATTTATCCATCGATTTTGAGGTAAAAACCCTAGTTTGATTCGGTTTAGTGTGTGTGTCACGATATGCATGGGTGTTGATTATCTAACCGGTTAATAACCCCAGAAAATCACCAAATAAGTTGATAACCATGAGTAGAAGTAGATAGATTGTGTCCGTGGCAGGTTTAACTCGTCAAGATGAAGAATGGTGATGCCAAAAGGTTACAAGTTGGTGAACCCATCGGCCAAACCTATTTCAGCTAGCCGAACCTTATTCCTGCCACGAACCGTGCTGGCCACGTGCACCGAACCCTGTAGCCTCTGAACCAAGAACCTGCCCCGAGCCCTCCCTCCTCTGCAACGAACCCTGCATCACCAGTCACGAACCTGTGAACACACTGCACCGAACCATATAGATAGAAACGAACCCTCATCGGCCGAACCCTAGAAACCTAACCGAACCTTAGGGTGACGAACCATGGGCCCCACACGAACCTGGAATCAAATGGCTACACAAGGGCCGAACCTTGAAGGTTCGTTGGAACTAGAAGAGGCAGCCGAACCCTAGAACCATTTGCATTGTAGCCGAACCCTTACATGGGCTAACCCAGCCGAACCTATGGGTTAAGACCATAGGTTCGCTGCCCTAGAAATGTTAAAACTAGGATGGCTACTAAAAATCTCTGGTTTTCATGGCACATAGGTCTAGTATACATGGGCATGCATGAGACATAGTGGTGTGTGTGCATGGATACGTGGGTGTGCATGGGCATGATTAGGAGGGATAGAATTCATGCAAACGTATGTTAAACCAAACTAAGTTATTATAGTTGAATCCCAAGGAATTATAAGGTTGGGTATTGGATGATCTATCTAAACGAAGTGATTAGCAAAACATATTATCCAAAGATGTTAAGTTAATGGGTTATGTAAATTAATGCAAAGAACTTGAATAACGATCAATTAGGAATAAAGGATCTTCACTTGGGTCAAAATGGGCCCAATGGGACTTATGTCCATCACACTTATAATGTCACTTAAACTCTTGTAGTGAAAATTTAATAAAGGAAATTTATTGATAATTTGTTAAATTTCACTAAATGGTTTTGACATGATATTGAATTAAAATGGAAATTTAATTGTAAAGCTTTGGTTTAAATATTTATTTGAATTGATTGAATTGGGATTTTGTTATAAAATAGACAATGAAATTGTCTGGATTTTAAACATAAAACAAAGGAAACTCTGCCGAAATTTCTAAAAATATAAAAGTAAGTTATTATAACTAACCATGGGAGTTGGGGATATTAAAAGGGGTAACTAAGATAGATTAGATCTTATATACACTTAGTACTAAGACACTTAGTTGCACACACACCAAGATCAAACCTTAGGCACAACGACTACTACGCGTACTTATTATATTCGAATTCTTATAAAATAACTCAGGAACTGAAGATACTTAGCCTACAAACAAGAGTGCGTATTCTGTGATAATACATTAGACATCAACACAGGTAAGTTCATTGCCCCTTTCTAACATTTTTGTTTAAACCGCGGGGCTGGGAAGCATGCGTAAACTGTTTATTTAAATTGTTTACTTAAATGCTTTTAATTTTATATGTTTACATATATAAATGTTATCCTGGACCATGTCTAGGAAGATTTTATGCAGGTTTACTAACTGATTTACTTATAAATTAAGTGAATAATCGGATTAAACTAAAACATTTCAATAGATCAAAACATGTCAAACGAATCAAACTAAACATTTTGACAAGACAAGTGTGTGAGTTCAAGGAATCAAACGAAACATTTTGACGAATCAAATGGGTGATTTCATGAATCAAACGAAACATTTTGACGAAACAAGTGTGGGATTTCAACGAATCAAACGAAACAATCTTTGCAAAGACAATATTCGATGTTCCACAAATCAAGTGTTTGTTGAACAATGATTCAAGTGTACAATTGATCAATGAAGCTAGTATTCTATGATCAACGAATCAAGTACATCTTGTAACAAAATCAGACGAATCAATAAAACATTTTCAAGGGAAAGCCTGGGAAATATCAGAGATAACATATGCCAAAACAGACGAAACAAAAACCCTACAATTCAAGAAGTCCTAGCTAGACCGTTTGATTTGTAGGTCGTATGTTTGAGGATATTTACAGAATTCTCTACTACTAAGTACCTAGACTGACATACTAGTCTACTGGAGTTTGACCAAGGCCAAATCATTAGGACTTAGATTTTATTAAATGTTTATTTATTTACTTAATTAAGCATTTATGACTGTTTCTACAATTGCTGTGGTTGATCATATTGTGTGATGAACTTATGGAATCAATATGGATTTAAAATGATTGTAATTACAGGGACAAAGAATAGAAGGATTTTGGGTTTAATGAGAAGGGTAAAAATGCTTAATTGTTATTAACAACAGTGTCATATACGGATTAGTATGTGGTGGGACGGTGGCTGGGCGGGCGGTAAGTTCGACCCTACATACGCCCTATATATAAGCATACCGATCCAAATATTACATGTGGAGTTAATGAGGTTAAGGTCTTTACCGGAAGAGGTTTACAAATCATTTTCAAACTCTAAACTATATGAACTCACCAACCATGTGTTGATTTTATTTTTGCATGACTTCTTAGGTGACGAACAGGTCAACTAGGAAGCTTATGCTTTTGGACTAGGACTTCAGATAGAAGACTTAGTATTTTTGTACCTGCATATTTTTGGGAAACATCATTATACAATTATTTCGTACATCTTGCGTAGTTACCAGATAGTTATTTTATGATGTTTATGATAGATTTACATCGTTAAATTATGAACGATTCGTATGTAATTTAACTTTGTAATTCTATTCTATTAAGCATTTCTCATTTATATTATGTGCAATGTAAACAATCTGATCACCTTCGATTATCACTCACGATATCGCGCCCCGGGAACCTTCCGCCCGACGGGGACTCCGATCCAACCCCGCCGGCACGGGGTGTGACAGAGGTACATCGGGCCGTTTTAGATAAAGGCATGGGTAGGGAAAGTCGCGTATCGGCTGGACATATTGATTGCATATATGTATCTTTATAAGTTAGATACGAAACTTTTTGATTTACATATACGTAACTTCGTAATCTACATATTTTTGTTCAAAAATTTATTTTTGATTATATCATTTCTAACCTAATAATAAAAAATTGTAAAAAATGTCTAATTTTTTTTTGTTAGTACGAGTTTTCTTGGTTTTTTCCAAAATCAAGAGTTTCTTATGAACCTTCCTCTACATGGGTATTTCCATCCAAATATCATTGTTATAGGACTTCTTACAGATCTTCGTTTTGTTATCGCTATTGATTGTTATATTGATATTGTTTCTTTTGTTATTTAGCATTCTTCAACCCAGACATATTTTCTTGTAACACCCAAAAATTTCTAAATACAGTTTATTTCAATTCACGTATGGGTAATGGATAATTAACTTATAGAAAATTAGACAAAGAATAACCAAGTTAAGGACTCGAAATCGTGTACTTGAATTCGAATTCAAGCACACTAGTTTTCGAAATTAGTAATCGAAACTTCCCCCAATTTCGAGTACAGAAATCATGTACCTTGCCTATATATATGAGTGCTTTGGGAAACGTGCGAACCTTTGGCTGGAAGTACATTTTCTCTCAAGTACGCGAAGGGGATTTCGAGAACTTCAAGAAACGAGCTTTTGGTCGACTGAACGAAGGAGGAAAACCACGGGACTCTACAGAGGTGATCATATAGCAACAAGTAAGCATTCTAAACTAGAAAGTTTGGACTTTTACAAAAAAGTGAATTTATGCATAAAGCTCACACCTTTATGCATAAAGTTCGTTCGTTTTTTGTTCCAATACGATGGTAAGGCCATTGGGAACCTAGAACTAGCTTCCCAAAGACTTAGACATATTTTTGAGATTAGTTATGCTGAAAATCAGAGTACCCAAAAATGTACCCGAAATGGGTGTATTCGAACTCATAGTTTCGAGCACGAGGTGCGAGTACAAGGTCTCGAGTACGGGGGTATTTCGAGAAACTCTTCTAATTTTGAGTATGCAAAGTGGTTCGTGAACTTTATGTATTTCATGTACATAGATACCTATTGAACTCCTATTGTTTTGAATACTTACCCTAGTCTCGAGAACTTGTATATCTAAGGGGGGAAGTAGTAGACTATGAGGACTTTGAATAAATTATAATTCTAAGAATGGAATGTAATGAGACAATGTACTAATAGGCTATGAGGACTTTGAATAAACTCTAATTCTAAGAATGGAATGTAATGAGACAATGTACTAATGTAGGTTCTTAAGTCTTAGATAAGGAATTCGGCTAAGAAGACAAGGAGCTACTATCAGGTGAGTTCTAGATGCCCTATTTCAACACTTTACGTGTAACAATGTTTTCGGCTGACATACATGATATTAATATGTTTATGATGTTATGTGCTTATGCTATGATGATGAATGAATGATGTTATGATATGATGACGGATGCATATGAATGTGATAAGTAAATTGAGTTTATTATGTTTATCTATGTTTGATTTTGACTTTGACTATGTTATATACCCATTCATGCAAATGATACCTAAGAATGAGTTCATTCGGTCGACTAAGCTCATTCGGCTGATTCATTCGTCGAATGAGTGTTTCACACTACTCATTCGGCTGAATAAGTACAGCTTATATATAGAGCTGCAAATCGAATGTTTGATAACTCTCCGAGCCCCCTCTCTCCCCTGAGCATTCCTCTGTCATATCCCTAGCATTTTGAGCCACTCCTACATCTCACACTTCTATTCTCACCACGTGGTGTTCGATTTCGATGAAAACGTTGACTCCTCATCTTCGAATTGCCACGGGGACTGGTGGTTTCGATTGGAAAACGCTTGAATAGGATTCCGCACTATTCAAGGAACCGAGTTGTTTCTGAGGGTTTCTTAAGTCCTACAAAGTGGTATAAGGGCCTTGGATCTTGATTCTGCTCGATTTTTGATCTAAATCATCATATTGCAGATTGTTAGATCGAGATTTTCGAAAACCATAAGTTTCATGGGCTCTAAGTTACTGTTCCATTAGAAATCAGAAGGTTTTTGAGATTTTTTTGATACATAGCGCATTCCAAAAGGTTATGGATAGTGTCCTAAAGTTCCATACCAAATTTGATGGTCAGATTCGATCAAAATCCAAAGATATCGAATTTTTGTTGCTGAAAACCCCAGTTTATGCGCATGAGTCGATCATGAGAATAACCAGTGGGCGAATGGTTAATTCGGATGAATAAGTCTCATTCGGTCCAAGTGTTAGTGCGAATAACTCTTCATTCGGCCAGTTCGGATTCATTCGGTTGAGTAGTCATTCGGTTGTCTCCACATTCGCATCGGAAGAGTCTCTCGGCCAAGTTGCTTCATTCGAATTCATTCGTACCGCGACATTCAACTGAAATTACTTCATTCGGTCAACAGTTTTTGGAAAATGTTCTAAGTGTTGGATCAGTTTTCTCTTGACAAGATGGAAGAACTTGCTTTGATGGCTAATCAGAACAATAGAATACAGAAAGTACTGCTTACTGAGACAGAGACCGAGAATTTAAACAAAGCTCCAAAGTTACTTTCATTAGATGATTATCCGCAATGGAAATATCGATTTGAGATTCATATCAATGGAGTTGACACAAATCTTTGGATGATGATTGAGAGTGGGTATTTCAGACCACTTAGTGAAGATGGTTCACCAATGCTTGTCACACGGATGACTGAGCCTCAGAGGAAGCTGTATGACTTTGAGAAGAAAGCTTATGCCGTATTATCCCAGTCTATTGCTACAGACATCTTTCATCAATTCAGACATTTTACTTCTTCAAAGTTATTGTGGGATGCTTTACAGCAAAGGTATGAAGGGAATGATGCATTGAAGAGCATCAATTCTAAAGCCTTGAAGAAAGAGTTCAACAGCTTCATGTGTGTGGGGAATGAATCTTTAGATGACTTGATTGCTAGATTTTATCATCTCTTAAGTGAGCTCTACAATCATTAAGTCAAGACAACTACACAAGAGAAGATCCAGTGTTTGGCTGATGCTTTACCTCCTAAGTGGGAATCCTTTCTGATGGTTCTGAACAGAGTGAGATGATTGCTAATATGGACATCAATGATTTCATTCAGAAGCTAAAGGAACAAGAGATTGAGAACAAGTGGAAGGAAAAGAGAGTTGCTCAAGTTCAAGATCCTTCATTATACTATTCTACTCCTACTGCAGAAAGAGCTTCTTCTTATGCTCCATTGAAGACAGCTTTTGTCTCACAGACTAAAGAAGCTCTATTTCAGGCCAGACATCCTTCAATCAGTCAGCTACAACTTCCACCTCTCAGAAAGAAGATAGTCATTCTGTCACAAATTTGAAGACATACAACTTTGACAAAGTGAATGTGGAGGTTGCAAAGGAGCATATGGGTTTGTTGTCTGCACTTGTGAGTTCTTATGATGGGCTGTTAGCTGGGCAGATTGGTAACCCACATCTGACTAATGAAGATTACTCTCAGATTGACCTTGATGATAAGGAAAGGATTGACATTTTGTGGGCTCTTGCAAGTGCAGTTAGAAGAGAAAAAGACTTTGTCAAAATAACTGGGAAAGACATCAATCGAAACAAAGACTCCAAGTTTGGATTTGATATGTCATCTGTTACTTGCTACAACTATGGGGACAAAGGTCATTTTGCAAGACAGTGCAACAAGCCTAAGAAGATGGGTAACCACAATCCTTTTCAGAATCAAAAATCATCAGCTACCAACCCAGAGAGGAGATTAGTGCCAATTGACACTACTGCTCAAGCCAGTTCATCAAATGCAAACAAGGCACTCATGGTTCAGAATGATGAGGGAGAAAACTGGGATTTCATATTCAACTCTGAAAAGGGTGGAGCAGATAAAACTTGTTTTATAGAGATCAAAGGAGCTGCTGGATCCAGTGATGAAGGTAATTCAGAAGAAATAAAGACAAGTCAAGATGAATCTTCAGGATCAGAATCAGAAAGCACATCAGATTCAGAAACTCAAGGTGAGTCAGATGCTGAGTCTGAAGAATAATCTGTTACATAGTTTTCTTTGATGGTGAATATTTCTGCTTCATCTTAGTCAGATAAGGTATATGATGATTGTTCCTCATCTCATTCTGGTTGCTTTAATTGTGTTGACCTTGAAAGTAAGGTTTTTGCTTATCAGCAACACAATGCTGACTTGATTAGCGATCTCAACCAGTGCATTGAGGGAAACAAAATTTTAAAATCAAATGAAAAAGATTTTCAAGCTAAAATTGAGCTATTAAACAGGCAATTGCACGATGCTGAGATCGCTGTCCGAATAAGCAAGATGCTATTACTTCTTATCTCAATACCATCAATAAGATAAAGAAGAAATTAGCCATAGTTGAGTGTGACTATGAAACTTTAAGTGAGAAGCTCTAGAGCTATGAAAGCTCCTCATACATCATTGAGCATATGATCAGTAAAGGGACTGATCAGAAGGGTAAGGGAAAAGAAACAAAAGAAAATCATTGTCCCCCATCTGTGTTAAATTGCTTTGTTAACTCACCAAATGACAAAGAAATTAAAGACTTTCAAGTTAAAACTATATTAGTAATTGATCCTATTGGGATTATTTCTGATGAGGTTTCCTCATTGTCTGAGGAATCTTTTGTGGAGGGAGTGGTTGAAGATTGGGTCTCTGATTCTAAGGATGACTCTGATGTTTCTCCTCAAGTGTCTTGTGTTTAGAATCAGACATGTAGTGTCACAAAGGTTGACCCAATCTCATCTAAGACACGCATGTCTTCAAAGTTGTCCAAAGCTATATGCTTTGTGAAGTCTTCACAGGATGGTGAAGCAAGTGTGTCCAAAAAGGCTAACAACATTGTTTTTAATGGGACAAAGGGTTTGGGTTTTAAGCATGAGAAGACAAAAACAAATGCTTTTCATCAAAACAAAAAGTCTTTTATTAAACCCAAACAGTTTTATCATAAAGATAAAAGAGCTAGTTTTGAGTGTGGTGCACCTGGACACTTTTCTAGATTATGTCCTCGTTTGATTAGACCACAAGTTTCACCACATCAAAAACAAAATCAGAATTTTGTTAAAAAGGTCAAATCTGCTTGTCCATCATCTCAAGTTAAACCCAAACATCTTTCACCCATCAAACCTCAAGATAAGGGTGAACGGCTTGTGATTGATCATGATACACGCAAAATTGTTTTTGAGAAACAATCCAAGCCATCATCAGTGTATTTAAAGAAATCTTTTAACAAAAACACTGTTTGGATGGCTAAGTTCTCTGAAACTCATGTTTCAAAACTTCCTGATAAATCAAACTCAGATGGACAATGGATTGAGATGAAAATCTTGTACTCTTTGGGTCAACCCAAGATTGTAAAGGCTTGGGTTCCCAAATTCAACTAAAGATTTGTGTTTGTGCAGGTTTGTAGATGCATTAAATGTCCCTAGTTCGATTTTGTACTATCCATTATGTGTAAAGTTTATGATATTAATGGAAGTTGTCTTTCTATGTTGATTCTTAATGTTTATTATTAAGTATATGTGTGTTTGATTAGGATTATCAATGTTTAGGTATGATTACAGACTCATTCCGGCGAATGACTCTACTAATGAAGTCATTCGCCGAATGAACGCCCTAGCGAATGACTAAGTCAAGCGAATGAGTCATTCGCCGAATGACTCATTCAACTGACGAGTCCATTCGGCCACGTCATTCGCCGAATGAGTTGCTTCGGCCACTCATTCGGCCGAATGACAACCTATAAATACAAGTCCAAACCTTTTCAATAAAAACTTTTAGAGCCCTCCTTCTTCCCTGAGAACCCAGAGTCAAAATCCTAGGAGATTAGAGCGGCCATAGCACATCCAAGTTCGATTCACATCCCGTGGTGTTCGATTCTCGATCAAACGTCCATCCTTCACCTTCGGATCACCACGGTTGCTGTTGATTTCGATTGAAAAACCCTGGAATAGGATTCCGCACTATTCTAGAGGCTGTCGGGTAGATATCCATTGGAACCGGATTGTTTCCGAGCTCCAAACTTGCTCCTACAAAGTGGTATCAGAGCTTTGGCTCTTGATTCTACTCGATTTCCATTCAAAATCATCAAATCTCAGATTGGATTTTCGTAACTTGCAAAAACCCTGATTTTCTTGTTCCCCAAGTCACTGTTTCATTCAAAATCAGTAAGTTTTTGTGGTGTATTTGTCACAACATTCATCCCAATTGGTTGGAATCTTGTCATGGTGTTCTGTACCAAATTTGGTGCATAGTTTTTGTCTAAATCAAGAGTTATCGCGATTTTAGTTGCTGAAAACCCCAGATAGCCCGAATGAGTCTGTCGGCCGAATCACTCTCATTCGCCGAATAGCTTCATTCGCCATCTCATTCAGCGAATAGCCCCATTCTCCATTTCATTCGGCGACTATCTTTCTTCGCCAACTCATTCGGCGAATAACCTCATTCGATCAGTTCATTCGCCGAATAGGTTAATCGCCAGAGTCATTCGCCTGATTCTGTTCATTCGTCAGTTCAATCACATTCGGCCCCCGACATTCGGGCTGGACATCTTCATTCGGCTCTTTGGTTGGAAAATTTTCCAAGTTTTGGACATTTTTGTTTTTGACTCTGTGGAAGACTTGGCATTGATGGGGAACCAGAACAATCGTATTCAGACATTGTTGTTGACTAAAACTGTGACAGGGAACTCCAATAAAGCTCCCAAGTTGTTGTCCTTAGATGATTACCCGCACTGGAAATACAGATTTGAGATTCACATCAATGGAGTGGACACTAACTTATGGATGATGATTGAGGGTGGTTATCTAAGGCCTCTGAATGAAGATGGAACTCCAATGTTAGTCACACGGATGACTAAACCACAAAGGAAGCTTTATGATTATGAGAAGAAAGCCTATGCTATTTTGTCCCAGTCCATTGCAACTGATATCTTCCATCAGTTCAGACATTTTACATCTTCTAAGTATTTGTGGGATGCTTTACAGCAGAGGTATGGGGGGAATGATGCACTGAACAACATCAAGTCAAAAGCATTAAGGAAGGAATTCAACAGCTTCATGTATGTGGGGAATGAATCATTAGATGATTTGATTGCCAGATTTTACCATCTCTTGAGTGAGTTGTTCAATCATCAAGTCAAGACTACAACTCAGGAGAAGATCCAGTGCTTGGCAGATGCTTTACCTCCTAAGTGGGAGTCATTTTTGATGGTTTTAAAACAAAATGAGATGATGGCAAACATGGACATCAATGATTTCATCCAGAAGTTGAAAGAGCAGGAAATTGAGAACAAGTGGAAAGCAAAGAGAGTTGCTCAAGTCCAGGATCCTTCATTGTATTACTCTACTCCCACTGTAGAGAGAGCTTCTTCTCATGCGCCACTGAAGACTGCTTTTGTTTCTCAGACTACTGAAGCTCCATCTTCTACTCAAATTCATTTCAGTCAGTCATCCTCCTCATCCAGCTCTTAGAAAGAACATCATCAACCTATTACCAGTCTGAAGACAGAGAATTTTGATAAAGTGACTGTAGAGATTGCCAAAGAGCACATGGGTCTTTTGTCTACTCTAGTAAGCTCCTATGATGGTTTAGTAGCTGGACAGAGTGGCAATCCTTATCTAACAAATGATGACTACTCTCAGATAGATCCAGATGACATGGAGAGGATTGATATCATGTTGGCTTTAGCTAGTGCTGTTAGAAGAGCTAAGGAGTTTGTGAAAAGAACAAGAAAAGACATCAATCTAAACTAGGAGTCTAAGTTTGAATTTGACATGGCATCTGTTACTTGCTACAATTGTGGGGAGAAATGTCATTTTGCATGACAGTGCAAGCATCCAAGGAAAGTAGGAAACAAGAATCCTTTTCAGCATCAGAAATCTTCTGCAGCAAATCCAGAAAGAATACATGTTCCAATTGATTCTCCTGCTCAGGCTAGTTCTTCAAATACAGGCAAAGCATTGATAGTGCAACAAGATGAAGATGAAAATTGGGATTTCAGATTCAATTCTGATCAAGGGGAACACGATAAAGCGTGTGTTGCTAAGATTCAGAAGTTGGATGATCAAATTGAAGAGAGCACTTCGGGAGAAGCACAGATCAGTATAGAAGAAACATCAGGTTCAGAGTCAGAAAGCATATCAGATTCAGATACTCAAGCTGATTCTGATGATGATATTGAAGATTCAGGTATTCAATTTGCTTTGATGGTGAACTCATCTGCTACTCCTACTACATCTTCACAGTCTGATCAGGTATCTGATGAATGTTCTTCTTCTAATTCTAGATCTTTTAATTGTGTTGATCTTGACAGCAAGGTCCTTGCTTATCAGAAACACAATGCTGACTTGGTCAGTGATCTCAACCAGTGTATTGAGGCAAACAAAGTTTTAAAATCTAATGAAAAAGATTTTCAAGCTAAAATTGAACTTTTAAACAGACAACTTCATGAGGCTGAGATTGCTGTTCTGAACAAGCAAGATGCTATCACTTCTTATCTCAATACCATAAAGAAGAAGTTAGCCATAGTCGAGTGTGACTATGAGACCTTAGGTCAAAAGCTCAAGAGCTATGAAAGCTCTTCATATATTATTGAGCACATGATCAGTAAGGATACTGATCAGAAGGGTAAAGGAAAAGTGAACTATCAACAATGTCCTCCACCAATCTTAAACACCTTTGTCAATTCTCCAGAAGACAAAGATGTTAAAGATTTCAAAGTTAAAAGTCCATTTGTAATTGATCCAATTGGGATGATTACTGATGAGGGTTCTTCCTTGTAAAAGGAATCTTTTGTGGAGGGAATTATTGAAGATTGGGTCTCAGATTCTGAGGATGAATCTGATGATTCATCAGATTGTGTTACTATTCAGAATCAGCCACCAGTTGTCATGAAAGGCGACCCAATCTCATCTTCAAAAGAACATGAAGCTTGTGTATCTAACAAGATTGACAATCTTGTTCCTAATGGGAAAAAGGGTTTGGGTTTTAATCAGAACAAGCCTAAAACAAATGTTTTTAAACCACAAAGGCAATCCTTTTCTGAATTAAAACATTTTCATAAAAAAGGTGACAAAGTTTGTTTTGAGTTTGGTACACCTGGACACATAGTTAAATTTTGTCCATCGTTGATCAGACCAAAGGTTGCACCACCCAGAAAACTAAAACAGATTTTTATCAAAGCTGTCAAATCTGAATCTAAGTCAACTTAAGCAAAACCCAAACAACCAAATCAGGTTAAACCTTTGGACAAGGGTAAAAGGAAACTGGTGAAATTGGATGTTCCCAAATTGATCAATGTTAATCAAGCAAAGTCATCATCCATTTATCTGAAAAACTCTTTCAGTAAAAACTCAGTTTGGAAAGTCAAGTCTTCTGAGACTTCAGTTTCACCCATTCCAGACAAGGCTATTCCTGATGGTAAATGGATCGATGTTTGGATCCGAGACTCATTGGGCCAACCCAAGACTGTAAAGGCTTGGGTTCCCAAAATAAACTAATCACTTGTGTTTGTGCAGGTTGCCCCAACAGCTGCTCTTAACAGCTCTTGGATCTTTGATAATGGGGCTTCTAGGCACATGACTACTGCTCACCAATGTTAATTATGTTCGAGGTGGATATGTGGCGTTTGCCGGTGACAAAGGAAGAGGAGAGGGTATTCTATCAAATGGCCAAGTTTCTTTCGACAAAGTCAGATATGTCAAGTAGTTGGAGAATAATCTTCTTTTAGTGTCACAGATTTGTTACAAGCAGTATAAAGTTCTTTTTGATGACTTCAAATGCTACATTCTCAAGCAAGGCGTGAGTATTCTTGAAGATTGGATTTTGATGTCAGCTCCTAGAAAGTAGGAATTGTATGTACTCAACATGGCCACAGCTTCAACAACATCCTCCACAGCTTCATGTTTTGTGTCAAAGGTAACTGAGAAAGACTCAATTCTTTGGCATAAGAGGATGGGTCATTTGAGTCTACGCAAGATAAATCACCTGGTACACAACAATTTGGTTGAGGGGGTTAGTCTGAAGATTTTCAATCTGTCTGATGTCTGTGTATCCTGCAAGAAGGGAAAGCAAACCAAGCAGTCTCACAAACCAAAGAAGTATCATTCAATCATTGTTCCACTTGAGCTTCTCCATATGGATGTATTTGGTCCTGTTAACTGCAAGAGTATAGCTGGAGATCAATACTGTCTCGTCATAACTGATGAGTTTTCCATATACTCTTGGGTTTTCTATCTAAAGGAGAAATCTGAAACGTTTGACTGCATTCAAGTTTTGGTTATCAAACTTGAATCTCTTTATAAGCTCAAGATTCTTATGCTCAGAATAGACAACGGGACAAAATTCAAGAATCACAACATGGAGAATTTCTGCAATGGACGGGGAATTGTTCAACAGTTTAGTGCCCCTTATGTCCTACAAATGAATGGTGTTGCTGAGCGAAAGAACACAACTTTGATTGAGGCTGCGAGGACGATGCTTGCTGATTCATCTCTTCCAGTTCAGTTCTGGAATGAAGCTGTAGCAAATGCTTGTTACACACTGAACCGGGTCTTGATAGTGAAGAGACATGGGAAGACTTGCTTTGAACTGCTTCATAACAGAAAGCCAAATCTTAAGTATCTTCAACCCTTTGGTGCACCGTGCACGATGGTTAAGAAACACGAGCAGGGCAAGTTCAATGAGAAGGTGGAAGAAGGGTATTTTATTGGTTACATCACTCCTAATAAAAGGGTATACAACAGATCAACTCAAAATGTAGAGGAGTGGTACCATGTTGATGTTCAAAGATACTCTATGCCCCCGCCTGGAAAAGGTCCAGACTGGATGTTTGACTATTCAGACCTTTTTGACTCATTCAACATACCTCCCATGTACCCAGATAAAGATGTTGTTGTTCAAATGATGTATGATGCACAAAATGCACCTGATGAACCAGTGAAACCTTCATCCGCTTCAATTCCCACAGTACAGACAAATGATGACAGCTCAGACACAGATGACATCAGCCTGCTGCCCCCGAACCAGATGTTGATAATCTTGTACCGGATCTTGAGGATTTGAATATAAACAATCTAGATCTACAGGTTGAAGTTCCTCCACATCCTGTCGAAAGAATTAATCGTATTCATCCTCAAGAAAACATCATTGGAAGTCCGTTGGATGGGGTTAAGACAAGAAACCGGCTCTCTTCAGGGGGACTTGCAGACATTCTTGATTTTGCGGATGTAAGCTTTTGTGCCCATTCTTGCTTCATCTCCCAAGTTGAACCGCGAACCATCACTGAAGCATTAAAGGAAGAATCATGGGTTGATGCCATGCAAGAAGAACTCTTGCAATTCATGAAATTAGGTGTCTGGCAACTTGTTGACAGACCAAAAGGTGCAAAAGTCATCGGCACCAGATGGGTTCTTCGTTGCAAAAATGATGATCACGGGATCATTGTGCGAAACAAGGCACGTCTGGAGGTTCAAGGATTCAGACATATTGAAGGATTGGATTATAATGAAGTGTTTGCACCGGTTCCTCGACTTGAAGCAATTCGTATTTTCTTGGCATATGCATCCTTCAAGAAGTTTAAAGTCTATCAACTGGATGTCAAGAGTGAATTCCTTCAGGGTGTGATAAGTGAAACAGTGTATGTTAGTCAACCTCTCGGGTTTGAAGATCAATTGCATCGTGACCAAGTCTACAAGCTAGACAAGGCCTTATATGGATTACATCAAGC
This sequence comes from Mikania micrantha, assembly GCA_009363875.1. Classification (NCBI taxonomy): domain Eukaryota; kingdom Viridiplantae; phylum Streptophyta; class Magnoliopsida; order Asterales; family Asteraceae; genus Mikania; species Mikania micrantha. Next base: position 22,001,485 of record CM018685.1, read on the forward strand.
ACCGCGAGCATGGTATGAGATACTATCCACTCACCTTCTGATCAATGGGTTCAGAAGAGGTGTCATTGACTGTACACTGTTTATTCGAGAAAAGGATGGTGATCAACTCTTGGTGCAAGTTTATGTGGACGACATCATCTTTGGTTCCACGAATGATAGTCTGTGCAAGGAATTTGAGACGGTTATGAAGAAGAAGTTCGAGATGAGCTCAATGGGAGAGATGAAATTTTTCCTGGGTATACAGGTGGATCAGTCTGAGGCAGGGATCTTCATTCATCAGACAAAATATGTTGGTGACATACTAAGCCAGTTCAGTATGTTGGATGCGAAACCTGCTGGTACCCCGCTTGATGTCAATAACGGGATTACACCATATGAAAAGGGGGAGTTAATCGATGCCACTCTATACCGAGGAATGATTGGATCTCTGATGTATCTCACTGCTTCTCGGCCAGATATCATGTTCGCCACATGCTTGTGTGCTCGTTATCAGTCAAAACCAAGAGTATCCCATTTGATTGCTGTGAAGAGGATTATGTGTTATCTGAAGGGTACACCTAATGCGGCTTATGGTACCCTCATGATGATAATTTTGAGCTCATTGCATACAGTGTTTCAGGTTATGGCAGATGCAAGAGAGACTTCAAGTCAACATCTGTGGGATGTCAGTTCTTTTGAACCCGGTTAGTTACCTGGCAGTGCAAGAAGCAGACGTCGGTGTCTACTTCAACATGTGAAGCTGAATACATTGTTGCTGCTAGTTGCTGTTCTCAAATCATCTGGATACAGCAGCAACTCATGGACTATGGGTTACATGTTTCTAACATATATATGTTGATAATACTGCCGCCATAGTTGTCACTAAGAACCCAGTCCAGCACTCAAAAACAAAACACATCGACATAAAATATCACTTCATACATGATTGCTTTGAAAAGAAACTAATCGATGTTCTTAAAATTCACACCGACCACCAGAAAGCCGATCTTTTTACTAAAGCTTTTGATGAACCCATATTTTTATATCTGTTATCAGCTAATGGTGTTTTTCAAAAGGATGAAGTCCTTCCTTTATCTGAATCTAATAAATGTTCATCGATTTTATTAGTTAGTTTCATTTTGCTTTCTTTTTCATTGGTAAGTTTTTCTGTTATTTCATTTCTTTAATCAAAAACTCAAAAATATTTTTTGTTTTAGGTTTTTAGGGGGAGAAATAGTCAGTTAAATTGAAAAACCAAAAACATCTGAAAAATTTGAAAAATAAAAAAACAATTAAAAATCATAAATCTGAGAAATTCATTTTTGAGAAAGTGACATATTAACGTATCATATCTTAAAAGCAAATTTGAATGCATAAGCCGAAGACACATGAGAATTGTGAATTGATGTACTGATAGGCTGCCTTTACAAAATGCATAGACAGTTTGTGATAACTTAGAAAATCTGATTTGTGGGATCAACTAAGTGAGAAATAGTTTGTGAATCAAATCAGGCATACACCTGATATCATAGGATCTAATAAGGTTTCCAAAGATTCATGAATTCTAGTCTGTACGCGTGCCATATTATTGGGACGAACCTAGTTGAAGCCATCCATTCAGATAAGAATGATTGAATCACAACAAAATAAAAATCAAGCAGGTATTAAGCTTGTGAAAAATACAAAAATAAAATAAGTTCGATTGCATACACGTGCCATATTACTGGGACGAACCTAGTTGAAGCCGTCCATTTGGATAGAACAAGTCAATCATGTCAACAGAATTCTGTATACGAGCCATATTGCTTTGTAAAGACCTAGCTGAAGCCGTCCATGAGAATGTGTTTAACATGAGAGAGAAAAGAAAAATACAAAAAGAAAAAAATTTGGAACCTTATAGAATTTATGATGTTAGGTTCTAAGCTGTGCAGAGATGAGTTACAAACTGATTTTAATCTTTGCTGACTAAATAAAATGGGTAACTCAGTCAGAAAACATGAGTGATCATCAAATGAGTTTAGAAGTTTTGTATTGTAAAGCTTAAAATGGACAAATATATCAGTAATCATATCATAAAACAAATGTGTCTGAAGTGAAACATTCAGTGATGCTGATTTGGTGTATGTATTATTTTCTCAATTGACTTCTCACAAAAATATGTGTTTCTTTGTCTTTAGTTGCTAATTGTACAGTTATATTCTGGTTTAGAAAAATACAAAAAGATTTTATATTTTCAATTTTATTTTTGATGATCATTTGTAGGTTCAGATGTCTGTCACATCTGAATCCTAAATCACCCAGACTTATCTTCATAAATGGCATCTGTTTAAATGATCGTAATGTGGAATTTTGAAATCAAGTTGTGTTTTGTGAGTGAATATTCTCATTCGGACAAATGAGTAATGAGTATAGTTCATTCGACAGAGTGAATTCATTCGGCGAATGATTTATTCGGCCGAATCACTCAGGACCGAAGAACCCCATTCGCCTGTTTCATTCGGCGAATGACTATTGAATTTGAATTTTATTTGGCTGAATGATTTTGGGGCGAAACAGTTCATTCGCCAGTCTCATTCGGCGAATGACTGGTACTATTTAAGTACTTAATTCGGCCGAACTACCTCATTCTCCCCGTTTTCATTCGCTTGCCCCTCTGTGTGTATGTTATTCGCCCGAACTAGTCACTCTTTTCGGTTCATCGATTTCTCATCAGTGTTCTTGATCCGGATACTGATATTTCATTTATTCATCATCTCAGGTACTGATTGATACAAGATAAACGATTATTGACCGTGAAATCATCGAATACATGACTGGTTCGAGGGTTTTAGGGTTTTTGAAATCGCCCTCTCAATAGATGATCAAAATGGACTTTAAATCACATGAGACTAGTTTTAATGTTGCTATTAGGTCATTTCTGAGTGTGGATATGTGATTTTTATGAGCTGATTTGAGTTTTTGTAAACTGGAGTTTGAATTTGAACAGTCAGCCGAATGACGCCATTCGGCGAATGGCTCATTCGGAGAAAGAAGTTCATTCGTTGAATGAAACTCAGTCGGTGAATGACTCATTCGACCAATGTGCTCATTTGGCCAAATCATGTACATTCGGCCAAAAGTTTCTAAATGTTATTTGTTCTGATTTAAATCTATTGTTCAATTGAATTGATACTGACTTGTGTATTTCTCTGTTTTTCAGTATGGCTGTATACAAATCAGTGACAAAGAACAACATATGTGCTCACCTGGATCTTACTACACCAAATGCTCGACACTTCACAGAGATTATTACGTTTTTTAGGCGTTCCAGGATTTTTGCTGCTATTTCTACCATGCATATGCCCTATTAGTCTCATCAGCAGGACTTCTGGGCATCTGCTGATATTGACTGTGAGATTGAGCCTCCTGTCATTCAAGGGAAGGTGCTTGGACATGATTTGATTATATCTCCTGAGCACATCAGGAGAGTCTGTGGATTCCAGGATACACCAGATCAGCCATATCTGCTTGACCGCTACTTAGTTCCTGGATGTTTCATGAGGTGCAAGTACAAAGGTGATCTAGGAGCATGGATTCTCAACAAGGCATACATGTCTCCCCAGTTCAAGTATTTGGCACACGTACTCATTCACTACCAGGGATCTAGGAAAGGCGGATTTGATGCTATGAGGGAAACGATACAGTGTGTATTCGTTGCCTTGGTTCTGAACAGACCCTTCAATTTCTCAAAGATGATCTTTACGCACATGAAGGAAAATGTGATGTTCAAGGGAGACAAGAAATTTCTCATGTATCCTCGTTTCCTCCAGCAGTTGATTGACGCTCAGCTACCAGATTTGCCGAAAGTCACTGCTGATATTATTCTCTTGGAGCATACGAATGACATTACTCTTAACAGAGTGATGTCATACAGAGGAAATGATAGGAAGCCTACAATCTGTTCTTTGTTTGGCCATCTTCTAAGGCCTGATTACATAGCTCCAGTGGGTAGGAGATGGAGGCACAATGACTCGGACTCTGAGGTGGAGGATATTATTGTTCCTGATGATGGTGGTGATGATGATGGTGGTGCATGTGGTAGTGGTGCTGGTGCTAGTGTTGGTGTGAGCTCTGTTGCAATGAGCACAGTAGCTGTGAGTACTGTTAGTGTGAGTGCTGCAGCTGATGACATCATTACTACTACTGATGTTAGTATGATTGAGGCCAGTGTGATAGATGTTGGAGAAGTTGGTGTGAGTATTGGTGATGCAGTTGGTATGTCTGCTGCAGATGAAGAGGATGTTGATATTGACTCATTGTTGGAGTTGGATTTTATGGCTACTACTATTTCCACAGTTACTACTCCACTTGATATGACCGGTACCACATCTGCTGAAGACAAGGATGGGTCAAATGACTTAGAGGATGAAGGTGATGAGGCTGGTGATGAGGGTGCTGAGAGTTCAGACTCAGAAGATACTCCTGAGGATGAGTTTGAGAGTGTATGGGTAGGAGGGAGATTGGTAAAGAGAAAGAGTAAACGGAGCGAAGCCAAGCTTGATGAGATTACCGATCCTTCCTTTGTTCCAGAGTTTGACATCCCTCCTCCTCCACGCACTTTTTCTGTTACAACCATTGCAGCTGTTACTGTTGATGCCACTCGGGCTACATCATCTCTAGCTGGTAGGAGGAAAAGAGCTAAGTTTCTCTTTCAGAGGAGGTTAGAACTGTCGACTGCTGCTACAACGACTGTTACATCAGCGGCAGCTGTCGCAGTTGCTTCACTGGCTAGGTCAAGGGATGTTCCTACACGTACCATTGTTGCTCCTCTGACCACCTCTGTTGTTCAGGCTCCCATATACACTGCTGCATCTACTAGTCCTTCCACCACACGATCTGACATTATTATACCTGCTCTTTCAGTTGTTGAGCAGCTGAGTACACTGAACAGTATGGTTCTTAGATTTATGGAATGAAATTTGGAGCAAGAGCAAAAGAGCAGGGAGCAAGAACTTGTGATAGCCCAACTCACAAAGCGGGTAAATGATCAGGACGCCTTATTACTCCAGGCTGCTGATCAATGAGCTGATTTGAGAGCCTGCTCTGCTCAATAAGAGGAACAGCTGCTGAAATACATTGATGTGCATAATCAGTTGGCTTTGATTGCCACTGATTTCAGCAACAGGATCCTGTCCTTGGAGGAGGAGAACACCCGACTTGCTGAACACCTTGAAAGTCTTAAAGAGGGTATTCCAAAGATAGAGGGCACCACAGCCAATTCCAATGATTTAGACAGATGAAGAGAAAGAAGAAGAAAAAGAAGATGAAGAAGAGGAGGAGGAAGCATCTGATAAGGAGAAAGTAGATTATGAAGAATCTGACAAAGGTGATGAATATGATGATGATGATCAGGATGGGTCAGGGAGCGGGTCTACTGGTTCTTCATGTTTTGAAGATGATGATGATGATGATGACAAAGCCCCACCTCCTGAGATTTGTACAAGGACAAAGCACGGTCAGAGTGCTAAAGCTTCTTCTCCTCCTCCTTCTCAGACTGAAGAACCTACAGCTGCTGAGGAAGTCGAAGCTGTGCCATTGAGACGTCGATTGGACGAGACTCTTATTATGATCTTGGACGCTCATGGCATCATACAGCACTCTGTGAGCTACAACAAAGAGGAGGGGGAGGTCATTCATTCTTTATCTAAGGAGCAGATCGCCGAGCTATTCAGGTTAAATCCTAACGAGGTTGTGATTGATGACTCCACAGCTCCAGTTTTTGATGAGCTGTCTCCAGAAATTTTTGATGACGTTGATGATGTCATTCTGGAAGACATAACTAAAGAGGAATATGCCAAGTATACATCAGCTGAAGACGAACTACCAACCTTCACTAATATGTTTGATCAACCTACTGAAGAGTTGCTAAGTAGATACTTGGAAGAACAAGTTGTTAGTAGTAAGTCTGCAGCTGATGATCTTTAACAAAGAAAAGAAGAATGGAAAGCTTACTGGGAAGCTTTGAAAAAAGAGAGCAATGTGAAAATGCCAGCTACACACACCAAGCTGTATAGGACCAAAGGCTACAAAGCTGGAGGTCAGATTCTTAGCGGGGCATACTTTCACGATTTGGGATGCTATGCGGTGAAGAGAGAAAGGGGAATTGATTACTTCAAGCATCCACATGACTTCAAGACGCTGTCAGGATTTGAAGTCAATCAACTTGCGTGCTTGAAGATGTTATACAACGATGGCTAAGGAATGTCAGCTTGGTTCTCCAGACAGCTACAATATGAGTACAGAAGGAGGTGGGTGAACTTCAGGCCTCAGCAACCTGAAAGATATTACTTGCCAGAAATAGATGTAGATACCCGGAAGCATAAGGTTATCCTGGACTGGCTTGCTTCTAAAGTCATGAAGAAGATTACGTTAAGGAAGATGCGTCAAGACTTTATAGAGGGCTTCCGATGGTGGTATTATGACTGGCGTACTGGATAAGCTGTGATAGTAATGTGTAAAGAGAATAAGTGGGAGACCGAACGTATTTTTGATCCAATGTGGTTGACCAATCTGTCTCGCAATGATGTCCAGACTTTGTACTTTCATAAGATGTTTTTCGATGTTGCTGACATAGAGCAGGCCATGCAATTCATGAGAGTCATTCGTATCTGTATGGTGTTCAGAATACATATTAGAGCTGATTGGAAAGATATCTCTGACAAGCATTTCAAGAAAGACACTTCCAAGGATTGAACTAGGTCCAAGGGGGAGTTTGTAGATGCATTAAATGTCTCTAGTTCGATTTTGTACTATCCATTATGTATAAAGTTTATGATATTAATGGAAGTTGTCTTTATATGTTGATTCTTAATGTTTATTATTAAGTATATGTGTGTTTGATTAGGATTATCAATGTTTAGGTATGATTACAGACTCATTCGGGCGAATGACTCTACTAATGAAGTCATTCGCCGAATGAACGCCCTAGCGAATGACTAAGTCAAGCAAATGAGTCATTTACTGAATGACTCATTCGACTGACCTGTCCATTTGGCCACGTCATTCTTCGAATGAGTTGCTTAGGCCACTCATTCGGCCGAATGATGACAACCTATAAAATACAAGTCCAAACCTTTTCAATAAAAACTTTTAGAGCCCTCCTTCTTCCCTGAGAACCCAGAGTCAAAACCCTAGGAGATTAGAGCGGCCATAGCACGTCCAAGTTCGATTCACATCCTGTGGTGTTCGATTCTCGATCAAACGTCCATCCTTCACCTTCGGATCACCACGGTTGATGTTGATTTCGATTGGAAAACCCTGGAATAGGATTCCGCACTATTCCAGAGGCTGTCGGGTAGATATCCATTTGAACCGGATTGTTTCCGAGCTCCAAACTTGGTCCTACAAGGTTGCCCCAAATGCTGCTCTTAACATCACTCTGATCGTTGATAGTGGGGCATCAAGGCACATGACTGGAGACATATCTCTTCTTTCCGATGTTCATTCTATTAAAGGAGGATATGTGGCTTTTGCTGGTGACAAATGCGGGTTCATTACAGGAGAGGGAATTCTTTCAAATGGCAAAGTTTCATTACACAAGGTCAGATATGTGAAGCAGCTGGAGAGCAATCTACTTTCAGTCTCACAAATTTGTGACAAGAAGTACAAAGTTCTGTTTGATGACTCCAGTTGTTACATTCTCAAGCAAGGCATTACAATTCCTGAAGATTGGATTATGATGTCTGCTCCAAGAAAGCAAGATCTGTACGTTCTCAACATGGCAACAGCTTCAACTACATCTTCTACAGCTTCATGTTTTATGTCCAATGCTACTGAGAAAGATTCTATTCTTTGGCATTAGAATTTGGTTCATTTGAGTTTGAAGAAGATGAATCATCTGGTTCAGAATAATCTGGTTGAGTGAGTGAGTTTGAAGAATTTCAAGCTGTCTGATGTCTGTGTTTCATGCAAGAAGGGAAAGCAAACCAAGCAGTCTCACAAACCTAAGAAGTATCATTCAATTATTGTTGCACTTGAGCTTCTCCACATGGATTTGTTTGGTCCTATCAATCTCACTAGCTTTGCTGGATATCAATATTGTTTACTTATTACTGATGAGTACTCCAAATACTCTTGGGTGTTCTTTATGAAGGAGAAATCTAAAACGTTTGAATGTGTTCAAGTTCTTATCACTAAGCTTGATTCATTGTATAAGGTCAAAGTTTGCAAGCTCAGAACAGATAATGGGACTGAATTCAAGAATCATACCATGGAGAATTTCTGCAATGAACGTGGTATTATTCAGCAGTTCAGTGCTCCGTATGTCCCGCAGATGAATGGTCTTGCGGGGCGAAAGAACAGAACATTAATTGATGCTGCTCGGACTATGCTTGTTGATTCTTCCTGTAACACCACTGTATTTCGGGTTGTCCGTACATGTTTAATTGTACTGTTACGACCTGATCTGATAGTTATTAATGATGATGAATTATTGGATGTTATTACTATTATTGGTATACATATTGAGTATACAATATTTTGGCATAAACCATGGGAAGTTTAGTTGAAATACAACTAAACAAAACCAGAGAGTTTATTGCAATTGAACATATGTTATGGGTTGTTGACATGGAATGGAAAGGAATTAGGAGTTGGTTATTGTTTGGTTACTAACCAAAGTCAAGGACACATGGTCATGGTTTATCGAAATAGCGGTGGGACGGTAGCTGGGGCAGTCGCGACCGACCCCTACATATGCCCTATATATAAGCATATTTCGGTCTATCATGGATGTTTCTGTGATATGGTTTAGTGGGATTTGGATTGGGATTTATATAATTAAAGTTAATAAAATAATGAAAGCTTTATTGGAAATAATTACTCGATGGTGAGGTTACGATCACAACTTGAACGCGAATGTTAATTCAGAAATATTAACTTAATAATGTATTCGCGTGGGTGACGATTCACACGAATATAATTATTAGGAATAATATTCTGAAATAATATTGCACAAATCGTAAATCGAATCGAAATACGATACTAGCGTTGCATTCGGAAAGGTGACGATCTTTACGAATACGTACGTGAGTTGCGTTTCGACGAGATAACGAAATAATATTTAAAGATATTAAAATAAGAATAAGAAATTTATAACGTTTATTAGGAAACACAACCTAAAACAAATCCGAATAAAGATTTTATGTAAACAGTTAATTTAACGAAAGCAAACTGAGGCATTGTATTTAAACGATTTTATTTAAAATCATTTTTATCAAAACGAAACATATTTATTTATATGTTGTATGTTTTAAATATAAGTTACGAACAAAACCGATCATTTAATAGATGTTATCGCGATAAACACGAGATCGAGCACGTGGGGATAGAACGTGATATAAGAAAGAAGAAATGCTTCTTCTTCCTCACATTTCATCGTCTCCTTCTCTCTCTAGAACAAGAAAAACGCCCCATCTCTCTCTACCTTCTCTCTAGCTTTTCTCACTCGTTTCTCAACCGATTCAAGAGATCATGGTGTCCAGACGACCGTGTGATCGAGAGGAACGAGAAGATACGAAGAAACCTAGCTTTTGGTCAAGATTTCAAGGTAAATCTTGAGTTTTTCTTTATGTTTTACAGTTAAACATACCCGGTTATTATCATCACCATTTATAAATGATCCGTTTACTTTGAAAACCCTAAAACATGCGTGAATGTGAGTGTAGGAAGACCTTAGGGAAACCTGCAAAAACCAGAGCTTGATGATGATGCTGGGTCGTGGAGGTTGCAGGTAACGAACCTGCATTGGACGGGAAAGAGGGAGCCGAACCTGCCTTGTTGCATGGCAGCGAACTCTCCACCTCAACCGAACCTCTTAGCCTTCACGAACCCATGTACCAGCAAACCTTCCTTGTTCAAACCTGCAAGAGGTAGCGAACCTCATTGACATGGCCGAACCTTAGCACCATGCCCAGCCGAACCTTCTCTCTTCAGTGAACCTAGACCACGAACGTGTTGCATGGTGGCCGAACCGTTTTCAAGTAGACAAACCTGTTGCATGGTGGCCGAACCGTTCTCATGTAGGCGAATCTGTAAGTTGGCCGAACCCCTGCAAGTTAGCCGAACCCTAGGGAGACCAGATCCTGTTTGTACGAACCTCTCCTCGCCAAGCTTTCTTCCTAGCCGAACCTTTCATCATGCCGAACCTGGGGTGTGCTGGACTTGGGCAGCGAACCTAAGGGACTAGGCAAACCTTCGGGCCATCAAGCCTATAACCAGCGAACCTAGGGGCTACGAACCCTAGGCTAACGAACCTAAGAGGGAAATGAACCATGGGTAGCCGAACCTCACAGCTGTTAACCCATTTCTATAGCCACGAACCTAGGACCTTAGTGAAACTTATGGGTTGTTGAACCTATGCCTTGTGGGATAAAGTGAAAGGGTATACGGGTACCCAAACAATAAGGGTAAACAAAAGAACACGATGCATGGATGAATGTTCCTAAAGACTACCATCTTTTACACAATCAACATGTATTGTAAATTATGGGTTTATGTACATTGAGTATGTTGGGTGAATAACCTAAGTTTAAATTTCCTTAAACTTAAATTAGATTTTTATAACATAAACCATGGTAGTCAATTCAAAACAAACATGTATGTATGTATAGATATGAGTATGATTAAAGATATCACTCTTTATAATGCATACTCATGAGGGTACACATAGTATCTCGAGACTTGTAATTACCCTTTTAATATTATAAAACTAACAAGAGTGAATTATAAAGGAATGATGGTCACCTATAAAATCTTGGGTAATTTATTTTAACTAAGATTAAATAAACTAAGTGAACGAAACACTTAACAAATAGAAGTAAACACATATGAATACGTATTTGATAAGTCATGCATATACTTATGAACATGAACACCTATTAAATTCAAGTTGTTCAGCCGTTTTTGGTTTCAAACACGTGAGCGCGCATTTTGCAAAAACGCTGAATCTAAGGACTCAGGTGAGTTCTCATAACCTCCCTTTTAAACTATTTTATTTTTAAACTCGGAGGTGAAACATGTATCCTAGTTTTATATATTATTTTGATAACACATGGTTAACACCTGGTTTATCATTATGAAATTCATACTGTTGGATTATCTATATTCCATGAGTCGTTGTTGTTGACTTAGGTCATCCGCAATCATTGCTTGTATTGTCACTTGGATTATCACAACTCCATGAAACATTGCTGTTGACTTCTGTCATCCGCAATGATCACATGTATTGTCACGTGGGTTACCACAATTCCGTGTGTCGTTGTTGTTGACTTCGGTCATTTACAATGATTACATGTATTGTCACTTATACTAATTGAAGATATGAAATATTGAGATTGGTTGAATATATATGTTATTGAATATCTATGATTATTCGAAATATGTGACTGTGTGTTTGTGATTGTGTGTTTGGGTTATGTGCTGGATTATCTCGCAGGTGCTCATGTGGATTATCTCGGAAAACTATAGACTTTTATAAACATTTCGTACACATTTTTGAAACATAAAAACATATGATTACTCATCAACTACTTCGTAGTTGACACTTGATTTTTCTACATGTTTCAGGGAATGAGGGGAAGTAAGTAGGGCAGGACAGCTCTACATCTTTTGGACATCATCACGTAGGATCTTGGACTTAGCTAAAATAACTGAAATTCTGGAGACTAGAGTTTAGTTAGTTTAGCTAAATCTTTTGTGTAATGGATGTAACTAATTAATGATGAACATGATTTTTGTGTAATTAATTTGGTTGATTAATTGATATGTGATGATTTAATTAGATGCCCACGAGCTTATGAACAATCTGCACATCCCTCGTGGCATCCCGACTTTCCGCCATCGGTCGGGGTGTTACAGATTGGTATGAGAGCCTGAGTTATAGGGAATTAGGTTACTAAAAATGGTTGACCAAGTCTATAACCGTAGGATACCCTAGGATGAATTATTTCATACACTAGTTAGTATATTCAGGATTTCATGCTTATGTGTTTATTACATGTTAATTGATCTTAGATTATATATCTTATTCACATGTATTGTTTGCTGATTATATGATTGATTTGAGCCCTAATGATTCGATAAGGACATGCACATGGTGTATCGTAAAGGTGGTGGGACGTTGGCTGGGGCAGTTGTGACTGACCCCTACATATGCCCTATACATATACCATTTACGGTACATTAGGTGGATGTCAGTATTGAAGAATAAGGGAACTACCCGTTTGGGAAATTACTTGCTTAGGAATTAACTGCTTAGGAATTTATTTGCTTTAGGAATTATTTGTTTGATCTTTGATCATCAGACAAGGACACACTCTTGGTATACTACAAAGACGGTAGGACGTTGGCTGGGGCGGTTGCGACAAACCCTTACATATGCCCTATACATATACCATTTGTAGTATATTGGGGGTCTGTCAGTGTCAGTAACTTAGGATATTATTAAGAAGTGCTACAAAATTTGTTGATGGAATGTTGGATGAGTTCGGTTTGGATTGATTTATGAGATGATCATATTTGATGGACATACGTATAGATTCACTTATGAACACACTTATTGGACACGTTGGGTTTATAGGATCAACGAATGATATGGACACTTAGTGACAGACTGAATACTTGAGTATTGAGATGAACACTTAGTGGTAACATGAACGCATAGTGATGATACTAACACTTATTGATGGTATGAACACTTGATAAAAATGAATTATAGGGAGGATATGAACACTTAGTGACAATAAGAGCACTCAGTGAAGATATGAACCCTCATTGATAATTATAGACATTGGGATTTAGTATGGACTTATAGTGAACTTAGACACTAGGGGAACTTTAATGTCAGGTGAACTTAGACATTAGGCGAACCTAATTGTCCAAGGGAACTTGAGACCACTTCACTCAAAATTATCCTACCTGGGATAAGGTTTGTAAAGTGGGATAATTGGAAGATACATGGTACACCCTAAATTCTAATAAGGGCATAATCGTGGTGCAATGCAACGGTGGTGGGACGGCGTATGAGGCGACTGCGGTCAAATCTATGTATGCCCTATATATAAGCTTGTTGCACTACCTCGGGAGGTTGTCAGTGTTGGTGTAGGGTGGAAAATGTGTGAAATTTAGGACTAATTAGCTAATATTAGATATGACCAATTAGGATGCTTTAGTATAATATTAGGAAATCACTGCCATATTATGAGTTTAATGACAGATAGGAGAAAAATATAGTTCCTATGTGTAATCCTAACTGTTGAAATGAACTCATTTGAACATAGTTTGTATGATTTACGTTGTATACGGTAGTAACATGTTTCTAATATCCTTAGAAACATGATGCCATGCCATCACAACGAGGATGATACGAACACGAACAATGGGGATGCTAACAACAGTAATGCCAACTCAGGCATGCAAGAGTTAGCAACACTCATTACTAGATTGGTGAATCAACTGACTCAAGCCAATCAGACTCTCAATCAGAACAGAGGTGGTGCAAACCCACTAGCTTGCACATTCAAACACTTCAACTCATGTAATCCACTGAAGTTTACTGGTTCTGAGACAGCCACTAGCCTGCTACAATGGTTTGAGAGCATGGAAAACACCATCATCAACAGTGACTGCCCAGAAAATTTGAAGGTGCGCTATGCCACCAGTGTTTTCCAAAAGAGAGCACTGACTTGGTGGAATGGCGAAAAGCGAACTTAGGGAGTTGATGCTGCCCTAGCACTGTCGTGGACTGAGGTCAAGAACTTGATGACCACTGAATTATGTCCTCGCAGTGAGATGAGGAAGGTTGAGACTGAGTTCTAGGAACTCAAACAGGATAGCAGGGAGAATGTAATCTACAATACTTGCTTCCATGAGTATAGTCTTCTGGTACCTCATTTGGTGACACCGTTGGAGAGAGCTATCGAGAAGTACATAGGTGGTCTGCCTATGCAGATTCCGGACACAGTCTACGATAGCAACCCTAAAACACTGGAGGCTACGATCCGCTTATCTGCAACTTTAACTGATAATCACCTGAAGGCTGGAACACTCACACATAATGGGTCCAAGAAAGTGGATGCAAAGTCAGCTGCAAAGGAGGCTTCAACTGAAGTCAAAACTGAACAAGGCAGCTCTTCAAAAAGCAGCAGCAAGAAACGAAAGACCAGGAACTTCGTTGTTACTACTGCTTCTAAATCTGCTTAACAATCATCAAACAAGACCACTGCCAGAAATTATGTTGGGAGTACTCCCCAATGTAATACCTGCCGATATCATCACGCATCTAACTTGCCTTGTCGCGTCTGCAACAAATGTGGCAAGTATGGCCATTTTACAAACTTCTGTCGAAGTGCACCGCAAGCACAAAGGATGCAACCTGCACCGCTTGCATTGCCAGTTCCGCATGCTCTACCAACTCAAGGCGAGAGCCTGTTACGAGTGTGGTGAAGTGGACCATTTCAGAAACCAGTGCCCGAGACTGATGGGAAACAACCAAAGGTGGCACGAGGCAGAGCGTTCCAACTGAATGCTCCAGCTGCTCAAGCCAACCAGGATGTGGTCAACAGTACATTTCTGATTAACAACTCTTATGCATCTGTTCTATTTGATTCTAGTGCCGATAGGAGTTTTGTTTCACATGATTTTGAATATAAGCTTGGAGTGACACGTACTAATATGGACAAGCCGTTTAACATAGAGGTGGCGGATGGTAATACTATTGATATTGACACTGTTATTATTGGATGTACGGTGAACTTAAATGATCTAGTTTTCCCAATTGATCTTATACCTATGCAACTTGGTAGCTTTGATGTTATCATAGGCATTGATTGGTTAGCCACCCACAAAGTGGAAATTGTCTGTCATGAAAAATATATTCGCATTCCCTTACCTTCGGGTGAAACTTTAAGAGTTTTTGGGGAAACTTCTATTAAAGGTCTTAAGCTAATGTCATGCACTAAAGAACACAAGTACCTTAGGAAGAAATGTATAGCATTTTTAGCACATGTTGTGGAGAAGAAAGAGAGAGGAAAGAGTATTGAAGACATTCCTGTGATAAGAGATTTCCCTGAAGTATTTCCAGATGATTTGCCGGGTCTTCCACCAGAACGTCAAGTAGAATTTCGGATTGACTTAGTACTGGTGCGAACCCAGTCGCCAAAGCTCCTTACAGACTTGCGCCTTTAGAGTTACAAGAATTGGTGAGCCAACTACAAGAACTGACTGATAAGGGATTCATTCGCCCGAGCCATTCGCCATGGGGTGCACCGGCCCTATTTGTCAAGAAGAAGGACGGGTCATTCCGAATGTGCATTGACTACCACGAATTGAACAAGCTGACAATTAAGAATCGATATCCCCTGTCACGCATCGATGATCTTTTCGATCAACTTCAAGGCTCGGCATGGTTTTCGAAGATCGATCTTAGGTCTGGGTATCATCAGCTCTGTGTACATGATAATGATATTCCCAAGACGGCTTTCAGAACAAGATATGGTCATTATGAATTTTTGGTAATGCCTTTCGGCCTTACCAATGCACCAGCGGTTTTCATGGACCTCATGAACCATTTTTGCAGGTCATACTTGGATAAATTTGTAATTGTATTCATTGATGATATTCTGATATACTCAAAGAGCAAGGAAGAACACGAGCAATACATTAAGTTGGTTTTGGAGATCTTGAGAGATGAATGACTGTATGCCAAATTCTCCAAGTGTGAATTCTGGCTTAAAGAAGTTCAATTCTTGGGACACATAGTCAATGAAAAGGGTGTTCACGTGGATCCTGCGAAGATTGATGCGGTGAAGAATTGGAGTACACCGACGACACCAACGGAGATTCGATCATTTCTTGGACTTGCCGGTTACTATCGGTGGTTTATTTCGAATTTCTCCAGGATTGCTATCCCTCTCACTTCTTTGACTCAAAAGAACAAACCTTATGAGTGGGGACCAAAACAAGAAGAGGCATTTCAGACCTTGAGGCAGAAACTTTGTGATGCTCCTGTCTTGACACTGCCTGATGGAAATGATGATTTTGTAGTCTACTGTGATGCATCCAACCTAGGTCTTGGTTGTGTTCTCATGCAACGGGGAAAGGTTGTGGCCTATGCATTAAGACAACTAAAAATTCACGGGAAGAACTACACAACACATGACTTGGAACTTGGTGCAGTCGTGTTTGCTTTGAAGATATGGAGAGATTATCTTTATGGCACGAAGTGTGTAGTCTTTACAGATCACAAGATTTTGCAACATATTGTCAATCAGAAGGAACATAACATGAGACAACGGAGATGGGTTGAATTGTTGAACGATTATGACTGAGAAATTCGCTAGCATCCTGGTAAAGCGAATGTAGTAGCAGATGCGCTTAGTCGCAAAAGTCATGTTCAAATCCATAGTTTCCGTGTGCACACTAATCTCCATAATGATGTTCTTACAGCCCAACAACACTCATTGGCTCAAGATAGCCTGAAAGATGACATGTCTTGCGGGGCCGAGGTACTGTTGGAAACTAAGGATGACGGTTTGATGTATTATTTGAATCGGTTGTGGATACCGAACAAGGATGATCTTAGGATGATGATTTTGGATGAAGCTCATAAATCACGTTACTCAATCCATCCGGGAGCTGACAAAATGTATCATGGCCTTAGAGGCTTGTACTGGTGGCCTGGAATGAAGAGGGATATTGCTGAATATGTATCCAAGTGCGTTAACTGTGCTAAAGTAAAGGCAGAACATCAGCGACCTTCGGGATTGTTAATTCAACCAGAAATACCATGTGGAAGTAGGAGAATATCTACATGGATTTTATTGCCAAACTCCCACGAACCGCAAGTGGTAATGATAGTATTTGGGTGATAATAGATCGATTAACCAAGTCGGCTCATTTCTTACCAATACGTGAAACGTACCCTGTGCGCAAATTAGCTCGTATCTACGTTGACGAGATCGTTAGCCGACATGAAATTCCCTTAATCATAATATCGGATCGTGATGCTCGTTTCACGGCACGATTTTGGGAATCGCTTCATGAAGCTTTTGGAACAAGATTGGATCTTAGCACGGCTTATCATCTTCAAACGGATGGACAGACGGAGCAAACGATTCAGACACTTGAAGATATGTTGAGAACTTGCATCATCGATTTCGGTGGCAATTGGGATAGCCATTTACTATTAGTCGAGTTCTCGTATCACAACAGTTATCACGCTAGCATTGGTATGGCGTCGTTCGAAGCTCTTTATGGTAGAAAATGTAAGTCACCTATTTGTTTGACCGAGGTCGGCGAATCGCAGATCACGGGTCCCGAGATTATTCAAGAAAAGACAGACAAGATCCGCCAGATTCGCGACAATATGTTAGCTGCACGCAGTCGACAGAAAAGCTACGCGGATAAACGACAAAAACCTTTATAGTTTGAAGTTGAAGATATGGTATTACTCAAAGTATCATCTTGGAAAGGAGTGGTACGATTCGGGAAGAAGGGAAAGCTTGCTCCACGTTATGTTGGCCCTTTTAAGATTCTCAAACGGATCGGGAAGGTTGCCTACAAGTTGGAACTTCCTCCTGAACTTAGCAATGTACACCCGACGTTTCACGTGTCCAATTTAATGGATCAAGATCTTCAGGTACCCTTCGATGATATTCGCATCCATGATACCCTGCACTTCATTGAAAGACCAGTCGAGATAATGGATCGTGAGGTTAAAAAGCTCAAACGTAGTAGAATTCCAATTGTCAAAGTACGATGGGAGTCGAAGCATGGTCCAGAATTCACCTGGGAGCGAGAAGATCAGATGAAGCTTAAGTATCCTCATTTATTTATTACGGTCACTCCAAGTTGAATTTTGGGACGAAATTCCCTTAACTAGGGGAGACTGTAACATCACTGTATTTCGGGTCATCCATACATGTCTAATTGTACTGTGACAACCTGATCTGATAGTTATTAATGATGATGAATTATTGGATGTTATTACTATTATTAGTATACATATTGAGAATACATTATTATGGCATAAACCATGGGAAGTTTAGTTGAAATACAACTAAACAGAACCAGAGAGTTTATTGCAATTGAACATATGTTATGGGTTGTTGATTTGGAATGGAAAGGAATTAGGAGTTGGTTATTGTTTGGTTACTAAACATAGACAAGGACACATGGTCATGGTTTATCGAAATAGCAGTGGTACGGTAGCTGGGGCAGTCGCGACTTACCCCTACATATGCCCTATATATAAGCATATTTCGGTCTATCATGGATGTCTCAGTGATATGATTTAGTGGGATTTGGATTGGGATTTATAATATTAAAGTTAATAAAATAATGAAAGCTTTATTGGAAATAATTACGCGACGGTGAGGTTACGATCACAACTTGAACGCGAATGTTGATACATAAATATTAACTTAATAATGTATTCGCGTGGGTGACGATTCACACGAATATAATTATTAGGAATAATATTCTGAAATAATATTCCACAAATCGTAAATCGAATCGAAATACGATACGAGCGTTGAATTCGGAAAGGTGACGATCTTTACGAATACATACGTGAGTAACGCGTTTCGACGAGATAACGAAATAATATTTAAAGATATTAAAATAAGAATAAGAAATTTATAACGTTTATTAGGAATCACAACCTAAAAAAATCCGAATAAAACGTTTTATGTAAACAGTTAATTTAATGAAAGCAAACTGAGGCATTGTATTTAAACGATTTTATTTAAAATCATTTTTATTAAAACGAAACATATTTATTTATATGTTGTATGTTTTAAATATAAGTTACGAACAAAACCGATCATTTAATAGATGTTATCGCGATAAAAACGAGACCGAGCACGTGGGGATAGAACGTGCTATAAGAAAGAAGAAATACTTCTTCTTCCTCACATTTCATCATCTCCTTCTCTCTCTGGAACAAGAAAAACGGCCCATCTCTCACTACCTTCTCTCTAGCTTCTCTCACTCATTTCTCAACCGATTCAAGAGATCTTGGTGTCCAGACGACCGTGTGATCGAGATGAACGAGAAGATACGAAAAAACCTAGCTTTTGGTCAAGATTTCAAGGTAAATCTTGAGTTTTTCTTTCTGTTTTACACTTAAACATACCCGGTTATTATCATCACCATTTATAAATGATCTGTTTACTTTGAAAACCCTAAAACATGCGTGTATGTGAGTGTGGGAAGACCTTAGGTAAACCAGCAACAACTAGAGCTTGATGATGATGCTGGGTCGTGGAGGTTGCAGGTCACGAACCTGCATTGGACGGGAAAGAGGGAGCCGAACCTGCCCTGTTGTTTGGCAGCGAACCCTCCACCTCAACCGAACCTCTTAGCCTTCACGTACCCATGTACCAGCAAACCTTCCTTGTTCAAACCTGGCCAGCCTTAGCACCATGCCCAGCCAAACCGTCTCTCTTCAGTGAGCCTTGACCACGAAGCTGTTGCACGGTGGCCAAACCGTTCTCATATAGACGAACCTGTTGCATGGTGGCCGAACCGTTCTCATCTTGGCGAATCTGTAAGTTGGTCGAACCCCTGCAAGTTAGCCGAACCCTAGGGAGACCCGAACCTCTTTGTACGAACATCTCCTGGCCAAGCTTTCTTCCTAGCCGAGCCTTTCATCATGCCGAACCCTGGGTGTGCTGGACTTGGGCAGCGAACCTAAGGGACTGGGCAAACCTTCGGGCCATCAAGCCTATAACCAGCGAACCTAGGGGCTACAAACCCTAGGCTAACGAACTTAAGAGGGAAACGAACCATGGGTAGCCGAACCTCATAGCTGTTAACCCATTTCTATAGCCACGAACCTAGGACCTTAGTGAAACTTATGGGTTGTTGAACCTATGCCTTGCAGGCTAAAGTGAAAGGGTATGCGGGTACAGAAACAATACGGATAAACAAAAGAACACGATGCATGCATGAATGTTCCTAAAGACTACCATCTTTAACACAATAAACATGAATTCTAAATTATGGGTTTATTTACATTGAGTATGTTGGGTGAATAACCTAAGTTTAAATTTCCTTAAACTTAAATTAGATTTTTATAACATAAACCATGGTAGTCAATTCAAAACAAACATGTATGTATGTATAGATATGAATATGATTAAAGATATCACTCTTTATAATGCATACTCATGAGGGTACACATAGTATCTCGAGACTTGTAATTACCCTTTTAATATTATAAAACTAACAAGAGTGAATTATAAAGGAATGATGGTCACTTATAAAATCTTGGGTAATTTATTTTAACTAAGATTAAATAAACTAAGTGAACGAAACACTTAACAAATAGAAGTAAACACATATGAATACGTATTTGAAAAGTCATGCATATACTTATGAACACGAACACCTATTAAATTCAGGTTGTTGAGCTGTTTTTGGTTTCAAACACGTGAGCACGCATTTTGCTAAAACGTTGAATCTAAGGACTCAGGTGACTTCTCATAACCTCCCTTTTAAACTATTTTGTTTTTAAACTCGGAGGTGAAACATGTATCCTAGTTTTATATATTATTTTGATAACACATGGTTGACACCTGGTTTATCATTATGATATTCATACTACTGGATTATCTCTATTCCATGAGTCGTTGTTGTTGACTTAGGTCATCCGCAATCATTGCATGTATTGTCACTTGGATTATCACAACTCCATGAGACATTGATGTCGACTTCGGTCATCCGCAATGATCACATGTATTGTCACGTGGGTTACCACAATTCCGTGTGTCGTTGTTGTTGACTTCGGTCATTTACAATGATTGCTTGTATTGTCACTTATACTAATTGAAGATATGAAATATTGAGATTGGTTGAATATATATGTTATTGATTATCTACGATTATTCGAAATATGTGACTGTGTGTTTGTGATTGTGATTGTGTGTTTGGGTTATGTGCTGGATTATCTCGCAGGTGCTCATGTGGATTATCTCGGAAAACTATAGACTTTTATAAACATTTCGTACACATTTTTGAAACATAAAAACATATGATTACTCATCAACTACTTCGTAGTTGACACTTGATTTTTCTACATGTTTCAGGGAATGAGGAGAAGTAAGTAGGGCAGGACAGCTCTACATCTTTTGGACATCATCACGTAGGATCTTGGACTTAGCTAAAATAACTGAAATTCTGGAGACTAGAGTTTAGTTAGTTCAGCTAAATCTTTTGTGTAATTGATGTAACTAATTCATGATGAACATGATTTTTGTGTAATTAATTTGGTTGATTAATTGATATGTGATGATTTAATTAGATGCCCACGAGCTTATGAACAATCTACACATCCCTCGTGGCATCCCGACGTTTCCGCCATCGGTCGGGGTGTTACACTTCCCTACCGGTTCATTTCTGGAATGAAGTTGTTGCTAATGCTTGCTACTTTGAACCAGGTATTGATTGTGAATAGACATGGGAAGACTTGCTTTGAATTGCTCCATAACAATCTTAAGTATCTTGAACCATTTGGTGCTCCATGCACGATGCTTAAGAAACATGAGCAAGGAAAGTTCAATGAAAAGGTGTAAGAAGGCTACTTTCTCGGGTACAGTACTCCAAATAAGCAGGTCTACAACAGATCAACTCAAAATGTGGAGGAGTGGTACCATGTAGATGTTCACAAATATTCTATGCCACCACCTGGGAAGGGTCCTTACTAGATGTTCAACTGTTCTGACTTATTTGACTAAGTCAACATTCCTCCAATGTATTCTAATGAAGATGTAGCTGTTCAGATGATGTACGATGCACAAAATGCACCTGATGATCCAGTGCAACCTTTTTCAGTTCAAGCTCCAGTACAGACAAATGATGACAGTTCAGACTCCGATGACATTCACTCTCATCCAGATGTTCCAGAACCAGATGTTGATAATATTGTAACTGCTCTTGAGGATCTCAATATAAACAATCTTGATCCACAGGTTGAGGTTCCTGCTCATCCTGTTGGCAGAATTAACAGAATTCATCCTCAATACAATATTATTGGAAATCCTACTGATGGAGTGAAGACCAGAAATCAGTTATCTTCAAGTGGTCTTGCTAATATTCTTGACCTTGCAGATGTAAGCTTTTGTGCCCATTCATGTTTTATCTCCCAAGTTGAACCAAGAACCATCACTAAAGCTTTAAAAGAAGAATCTTAGGTAGATGCCATGCAAGAGGAATTGCTGCAGTTTAAGAAACTTGGTGTTTGGCAGCTAGTTGATAGACCCAAGGGTGCAAAATTTATTGGCACAAGATGGGTTTTGCGCTGCAAACGAGATGATCATGGCATTGTGGTTCGTAACAAAGCACGTATGGTAGTGCAAGGCTTTAGGCATATTGAAGGGATTGACTATAATGAAGTATTTGCACCGGTTGCTCGTCTTGAAGCAATCTGAATCTTTCTGGCTTATGCATCCTTCAAATAGTTCAAGTCTATCAGATGGATGTTAAAAGGGTATTTCTTCATGGTGTCATTAATGAAGTGGTGTATGTCATTAAACCTCCCGGGTTTGAAGATCCATTGCATCGTGACAAAGTCTATAAGCTAGACAAGGCCTTGTATGGATTGCACCAAGCTCCGCGAGCATGGTATGAGACACTGTCTACTCACCTTCTGAACAACGGGTTCAGAAGAGGTGTCATTGATTGCACTATATTCATTAGAGAGATTGATGGGGAATTACTCTTGGTGCAAGTATATGATTATATCATCTTTTGATCCACAAATGATGTTTTGTGCAAAGACTTTGAGAAGCTTCTGAAAGATAAGTTTGAGATGAGTTCCATGGGGGAAATGAATTTTTTCTTGGGATTGCAGGTGGATCAGTCTGAGGCAGGAATCTTCATTCTTCAGACCAAATATGTTGCTGACATTCTGAGCCGGTTCAGTATGTTGGATGCAAAACCTGTTGGTACCCCACTGGCTGTTAATCACAGGATTACTCCAGTCGAAAAAGGGGAGTTAATTGAAGCCACTCTGTACCGAGGAATGATCGGATCTCTTATGTATCTCACAGCTTCTCGTCCGGACATCATGTTTGCTACTTGTCTGTCTGCTCGCTATCAGTCAAAGCCAAGAGTTTCTCATCTTATTGTTGTGAAGAGGATTATATGTTATCTTAAGGGTACTCCGGATCTGGGCTTATGGTACCCTAATGATGATAACTTTGACCTAAATGCTTATAGTGATTCAGATTATGGTGGATGCAAAAGAGACTTCAAGTCAACATCTACAGGGTGTCAGTTATTTGGGAAACGCCTAGTTACCTGGCAGTGCAAGAAGCAGACGTCGGTGTCTCCTTCAACATATTTAGCAGAATACATTGTAGCTGCTAGTTGTTGCTCTCAAATCTTCTGGATTCAACAACAACTCAGGGACTATGGGTTACGGTTTTCTAACACTCCTATTTTTGTTGATAACACTGCTGCCATAGCTGTCACTAAAAATGTTGTCCAGCACTCTAAAACAAAACACATCGACATTAAATATCACTTCATACGTGATTGTTTCGAAAAGAAATTAATCGATGTTGTTAAGATTCACACCGATAACTAGAAAGCTGATCTTTACACTAAAGCCTTTGACAATCCCAGATTTTTATATCTGTTATCAGCTAATGGTGTTTTTCAAAAAGATGAAGTCATTCCTTCATCTGAATCAAACAAATGATCATTATTTTGTTAATTAGTTTCTTTTGTTTGATTTTTGCTTTTTAGTACTTCTGTCATTTTTCCTTCACTTATTCAAAAACTCAAAAAGATTTTAAGTTTTAGGTTTTTAGGGGGAGAAAAAGTAGTTTAATTGAAAAACCAAAAACATTTGAAAATTTGTAAAATTGAGAAAGTCTTATTAGAGAAAGTTATGTGTTAACATGTCATGTCTTAAATACAAGATTGAATGCATAAACTGATAGCACATGAGAATTATGATCTGATGTACCGAGAGGCTGACTTTACAAAGTTAATAGACTGTTGGTGATTGCTTAGAATGTCTGATTTGTGGGATATAGTTTAGAAAACTTGTTAAGGGATAAACAGTTTTTGACTCAAATCAGGCATACACCAGTTATCATAGGATCTTATGAGGTTTCCAATGATTCATGAATTCAAGTCTGTACACGTGCCATATTGCTTTGTAAAGACCTAGCTGAAGCCGTCCATTCAGATGACACTGATTGAAACACATGAAAATAAAAGCTAATCCGACTCTGTACACGTGCCATATCGCTGGGTTGCAGTCTAGCTGAAGCCGTCCATCCAGATAGGATAAGCTAAGAAAAACACAAAAATAAAATAAGTTATATTCCATACATGTGCCATATTACTGGGATGTAGCCTAGTTGAAGCCATCCATTTGGATAGAACAAGTTGATCTTGTCAACACAGTTCTGTATACGTGCCATATTGCTTTGTAAAGACCTAGCTGAAGCCATCCATGAGAATGTGTTGAACTTGAGAAACAAATCAAAAAGAAAAATACAAAAAAGAAAATAAATTGGAACCTTATAGAACTTATTATGCTAGGTACTAAGTTATGCAGAGATGAGTTATAAACTGGTTTTAACCTAGATTGGTTGACTATAATGGGTAACTCAGTCGGAAAACATGGGTGATCATTGATTAGTTTAGAAGCAAAGTACTCTCAGATTTAAATTGGACAAATATATGAGTAATCATTTCATAAGTCAAATGTGTTAGAAGTATAAACATTCTTGAATGTTGATTTGACATGATCTGATGCATGTGTCATTTTCTTGAAAGACTACTCAGAAAAATATGTGTGCATTTTGTTTGTTTCAGTTTCAGTTTGTACAGTGTTTGATTATCAGAAAAAATACAAAAAGATTTTCATTTGAAATTGTTTTTAAATGACCATTTGTTGGTTCAGATATTTAATCTCATCTTTTCCTATCACCAAACCAGACTGAACTTCATAACAATGCTCCTTTTATGATCAAAATGTAAAATTTGAAAATAAGTTTGTTTTGGGTGTTGATCTTCCTTCGCCTGAATGAGTGAGAGTATGGATCATCCGAGTGAATGAACTCATTCATGCGAACGAGTCATTCGCTTGATTCCTTCATGCGAATACGGTCATTCGGTTCTTGTGGCCGAATGAGTTCCCCTATTTAATGAACGTCCTTCGGCCGAATGAGCTCATTCACCTCATTCTTCATTCGAACCTCACTGTCTGCTCTCTTTCGCCTGAAACACACACTTAATCATTTTCTTAGATTTTCACCACAAAACCGCAAATTTTTGATCATCATTGTTCTTGTGATCATATCAGGTACTGCTGGAATCGATTCTATCAAAGTTTGACCGCAGATTGAACCCGAACTGTTTGAATTCTAGGGTTTTTAGGGCTCATAACTGTTAAACTCAAATAACTAGTCACATCGAACCCTAAAACACTTTAAATTATTTGTATAACCATAATCATACCCCTCTGTGTTGATTGTTACCATTTTTAGGATCTGATTTGAGTTTTTGGAAGATTGGGTGTTTGAAGTCCATCAGTAGCCCGAATGAGACTCATTCACACCACAAATTCAACCGAATGAAGTCATTCGGACCATATGGTCATGCGAATAAATGGGTTCAACCGAATCACTCCATTCGTGTGTCATTCGGATGACACCATTCATTCGGCCATCATTCTCATTCGCTGGGTCTCATTCGTGTGACAGTGCTTCATTCGCATCACTTGAACACTTGGTCAAAATTTTAAGTTTGAATCAATTGCCTACTGAACTGAACTGACATGTTGTTATTTTTCTGTGTTTCAGTATGGCAGGATACAAAGTTGTTCCCAAGAACAACATTTGTGCTCATCATGATCTTACCACGGCGTATGCCCGACATTTTACAGAGATCATCACTTTCTTGTGATGTTCCAGGATATTTCCAGCCATCTCTAATGTTCATGTTCCATATTTATCTCATCAGAGAGATTTCTGGAGCTCTGCTGATATTGACTGTGATGTAGAGCCTCCTGTCACTAGAGGGAAGGTACGTGGACAGGATGTTGTAGTATCTGCTGAACATCTCAGACGGGTCTGTGGATTTCAGGACTCTCCAAATCAGCCTTTTCTTCTTGACAGATACTTTGTTCGAGCATGTTTTATGCGATGCAAGTATAATGGAGACTTAGAGGTCGGAGTGATGAAAAAGGCCTTCTTATGCCCGCAGTTCAAGTATTTATGCAATGTTCTCATTCACTACTTGGGCTCAAGACGTGGTGGATTTGATGACCTTAGAGAGACACTCCAGGGAGCATTTGTGGCCTTAGTGTTGAACATCTCGTTCAACTTCTAGAAGATGGTCTTCACTCATATGAAGGAGAATGTATACCTCATGGGAGAAAAAAGTTTCTGATGTATCCGGGAAAGGATATGGGGACACGAGGAAAGGAGAGGAAGCCTCCCACTTGTGGTATGTTTGGCCATCTCCTCAATCCTGATTATGTCGCACCTGTTGGGAGGACATGGAGACACGAGGATTCGAACTCAGATCAGGAGGATATCATTATGCCTAGAGGTGACGATGGAGTTGATGGAGATGATGATGATGATGTTGGTGGTGGTACAGGTGTGAGTGCTGGTGATGCAGGTGTGAGTGTTAGTGGTGCTGGAGCTGGTGGTGGTGGATCTGATGTTGGTGCTGGTGGTGGTATTGGTGGTTCTGGTGCTGTTGATGATGATGTTGGTGCTCTTCTTGACTTAGATTTTATGACTACTTCTGCAGCCACTGTTTCTACTCCATTAGAGATAGGTGGTACTGCCTCAACTGAAGAGAAAGATGATTCTGAGGAATCAGATCAGGTTGGTGGTGAGGATGACGATGAAGAGGGTTCTGACAGCTCAGACTCTGATAACCCTGATGATGACTTTGAGAACACTATGGTTGGGACAAGGCTGGTGAAGAAGAGAAAGAGGCCAAGTGATCAAGAGATTGACAGGGAAGAGATCAGGGATCAATCTTTTGTTCTGGAGTTTGATTTTTCTCCTCCTCCACGTACTTCCGCTGTTGCATCTACTATTTCCATCATTACTTCTACTGTTTTGACTATCTCGTCCCCTCATGACAAATGAAGAATGACACGATTTGTCCTACAGAGACGGTCAGAGTTGACGTCTGTTGCAGCGTCTTCACTGACCAGGTCAAGGGAAATTCCTACACGTGTTACTATTACCCCTCTGACCTCCTCTGTTGCTACTACAGCTGTCTTCACTACAGCTTCCTCTGGTCCTTCCACTACACGTGTTGATCCTTATATACCGACTGTTTCAGTTGCTGAACAGCTCAGCACACTGAACAGATTGGTCCTTCCGTTCATGGAAAGGAACCACGAGCAAGATCAGACCATTGTTCAGCTTAGGCGGAAGGTCAGTGAGCAGGATGCTCCGCTACTACAGGCTGCCGATCTGAGGGCCAGATCTGCTGATTTAGAGGAGAGACTACTCAAGTCCATGGATGAATACAATCAGCTGGCACTGATAGATGTTGGTTTAATGACAAGATTTCGGCTCTTGAGGCTAAAAACTTGCATCTATCTGAGCAAGTTGAAAGCCTCAAGGAGTCCACTCCTAGGCTTGAGGCCTCTGAGCCTGCCTCCGATGATTCAGACAGGGAAGAAAAAGGAGACGGTGCTGGTAGTGGCTCTGCGAGTTCCTCTAGTGAAGAAGAGCCAACTCCACCCACCGAAGTCAGAACCAAGTCTAAACATGACAAAGCTCCTAAACAAACTCAAAGGCAAGCTGATGAGCCTAAAGCTACTAAAGAGGTTGAAGCGATGCCTGTGAGACGGATCCTGGACGAAAAGTTGACAACTATTTTGGACGCTCAGGGTATCATTCAACACTCTGTCAGCTATGAAAAGGAAGAAGGTGAAATCGTACATTGCCTCACCAAGGAGCAAATAACAGAGTTATTCAGGTTAAATCCTGATGAGGTGATTTTGGATGTTGCTTCCATTCCTGCTTTTGATCTTCCTACTCCAGAATCATTTGATGACATTGATGAGCTGATTCTGGAAGACATTACAGAGGAAGAGGGCTTAATGTACATTTCAGCTGAAAAGGAGCTGCCTACTTTTTCTTACTTATTCGGTATACATTCTCAGGTGGAGCTGAAACGAAAGATAAATGAAAAGGTCAACGGCAGCGAGTCTTCAGCAGAAGACATTCAGAAAAGGAAAGAGGAATGGAAAGTGCATTGGGAAATTCTGAAGAAGGACAATGTTCTACAAATGCCAACTCCATACACCAAAATATACAGGACCAAAGGATATAAGGTCGCAGGTCAAATTCTGAGTTAGGCATACTTTCACGACTTGCAATGCTATGCAGTCAAGAGGGAGCAAGGGATCCAGTACTTCAAACATCCCCATGACTTCAAGACGTTGCCGAGATTCGAAGTTAATCAACTTGCACGTCTGAAGATGCTATATAGTGAAGATTCAGGGTTGTCGTCTTGGTTTTCAAGACAGATCCAGTACGAGTACCGGAAGAGATGGATCAATTTCAAGCCACAGTAACCGGAGAGATACTATCAACCGGAAATTAATGCAGATACTCGAAGACATAAAGTCATCCTGAAGTGGCTGCCTCCTAAGGTCATGAAGAAGATTCCATTACGGAATATGCCTCAAGACTTTTTGGACAGTTTCCGATGGTGGTACTATGACGGGAGAACTGCTGAGGATGTGATTGTCTTATGCAAAGACAACAAATGGGATACTATACGTATATTTGATCCCATGTGGCTGACTAATCTGTCACATAAGGATGTGATGGCCCTGTGCAGACGTCAGATTTTCTTTGAAGTTGCAGATATGGAGCAGGCTTTACAGTTCATCAGAGTTATTTGGATATGCATAGTGTTTCGAATTCATACCGGCATTGACTGGAATGTCACTAGTTTAGTATTTTGTATGTCCAAGGGGAGTATATTAGTGTATAGAATGTCACTAGTTCAGTATTTTGTATGTCTTGGATTATGTAAAGTTCATATTATTAATGAAATAGACTTTTGGGTATTGTTCAAATACGTTTAATTGAGTTTATTATGTTTATCTATGTTTGATTTTGACTTTGACTATGTTATAGACCCATTCATGCGAATTATACCTAAGAAAGAGTTCATTCGGGGGAATGAACGCCTAGCGAAGGACTAAGGCGAACGAATGAGTCATCCGCATAGTGTTTCGCACTACTCATTCGGCCGAATGAGTACAGCTTAAATATATAGCTGCAAACCGAATGTTTTATAATTCTCCGAGCTCCCTCTCTCCGCTGAGCACTCCTCTGTCATATCCCTAGGGTTTTGAGCCGTTCCTACATCTCCAACTTCGATTCTCACACCGTGGTGTTCGATTTCGATCAAAATGTTGACTCCTCATCGTCGGATTGCCACGTGTACTGGTGGTTTTGATTGGAAAACCCTTGAATAGGATTCCGCACTATTCATGGGCCTGTCGAGCATATCTCTCAAGGAACCGAGTTGTTTCCGAGGGTTTCTTAAGTCCTACACAAATAGAAAATGATTGTTACTGAATTTATAGGTTTAAAAATATTTTAAAACTTTCTGTTTCATGGGTCAAAAATTATAGACTAATGTACAAAACCAAAAAAAAAAACGACTTCGAAAATGTGGCATCTCTCACCTAAACATTACCTTCTTGGGAAATAGTGTGTAACATGCTCCAACATGAGGATCAAAAAGCTCGTGATGCTGCAAATACCCAACCACGAAGGCCGCTGCCACCCACGAGGCTCCATCGTAAATTATCGGCTCCTGCAAGACAGTATTTCGTTATTGTTTATATCAGATCTTTAGATCTGATTGTATGTTGTTATTGGCATCGTATTTTTGACAGCATAAAAACACAATTTAACTTACCCATTAAATCTTTTCAATGTGACAAAGGTGGGGAATTCAACAACCATCAACTCCATATATTGAGTTACATATACGTAACTTCGTAATCAACATATTTTTGTTCAAAAATTTGTTTTTGATTATAACATTTCTAACCTTATAATAAAAAATTATGAAAAAAATTTTAACATTTTTTTTGTTAGTACGAGTTTTCTTGGTTTTTTCCAAAACGAAGATTTTCTTATGAACCTTCCTCTACATGAGTATTTCCATCCAAATGGTCAATGTTATAGGACTGCTTACAGATCATTGTTTTGTTATCGCTATTGATTGCTCTATTGATATTGTTTCTTTTGTTATTGAGCATTCTTCAACCCAATCATATTTTCTTTTGTGTTTATAACTATAGAGGATAATCATTGGAGTCCAATTAATGCGTATAAAGACTGACAATTAAGAACTTGGACATATGTTGACGTTTAGTTAAATATTCATTGCTATTGTCTTTGTATATCCTATGGTATGACATTTAAGGTAAAGGGGTGTTAGACAAAACATTCTTGCAAATTAAATGTAAAAAACTACATATCATTAACTTTTGTGTGTGTATAGCATTGGAAAAAAATTATAGTTCATTCTTATTGGAATATTCCAAATAACTTCATCAAGATTCAATAATGTATAAACCTTATATTTTTATATTTCTAGTTTCATGATACAAAAAACCTATATGCATGGACGAAAGTTTCAAATTTATCTTATGCATGTTACTAAAATATAGAATACGTATAGTTTTTTAGGACTATGATACGAAATAGAAAATGATTGTTACTGAATTTATAGGCTTAAAAATATTTTGGAACTTTCTTTTTCTTGGGTCAAAAATTATAGACTAATGTACAAAACAAAAAAAAACGACTTTGAAAATGTGGTCTCTCTCACCTAAACATTTCCTTCTTGGTAAATAGTGTGTAACAAGCTTCAACTTGAGGATCAAAAAGCTCGTGATGCAGCAAATCCCCAACCACGAAGGCGGCTGCCACCCACGAGGATCCATCAAAAATTATCTGCTCGTACAAGACAGTATTTCGTTAGTGTTTGTATCAGATCTTTACATCTGCTTGTATGTTGTTCTTGGTATCGTGTTTTTAACAGCATTAAAACACAATTTAACCTACCCATTAAATCTTTTCAGTGTGACAAAGGTGGGGAAATCAACAACCATCAACTCTAAATTGCCACCAACCTATTATTGAATCACAGGTTGTAGTAGAGATCAACGAGCATCCATAGTCAACAAAACCAAAATCCAGAACAAGAAACAAGAAACAAGGAACAAAAACCGTATGCTTTCAATTGATATGTTTGAACGCATGTTTACAACCAACCATGGTTGGTTTATATAACACTAACCACAGTTAATAACTTTCAGTATTTAACATATAATACCTTCAAACTACTTACATGTTACACAATATAAACAAAACATAGTTAGACCTATTTACACAAAGGACCCACTAACTTTATTAACATGGAATGACAATTACTAAGGCCAACATTCACCCCTAATTGTTAACACATGTTTGAATATTCTTCTTGGATCTTCACTTTTTCTTTTAAATCTTCTATGTTGATGCTTGACATACTTGATTCCTTTTCCTTTCCGTATCCAAAGCAAAATTTGAATACAATCATGTTTAATAAGCGGGAACCGGCTAAATCCTTAAATCCTCTCCCTTGCTCAGGTTTGAACCCCTGACCTCAATGGGGTGCAGCTTCTCCCCTTCATTGCAATACCGCTAGGCTAGAAGCCCTTTGGTATACGAGTTTAATTACTTTTTTAAATTAAACTAATCATATTGGCATAAACTATCTGATTGAGCTTTATGAACCAAAAGTGATTAATATGAGATTTGAAGTGATTAATCTTCAAAATCCCTAATTTTTATTACTTGGCAACAAAAGGGGATACTATTCCATTTTTTTTCCGTCAAGACAAACGGAAGAAAAATTTTGTTTTTCTTTGCTGTATTTGTGGAACACCACAACGAAAAAGGAAGAACTGGATTTGTAGCTTCCGATTGATCGCCACAAATATAAATTACACCATAAACCTATTGACATTGTAATGACAATGACTGCTATAATTGTCGTTAATATCTTAGCGCATATATCTATGAAGACACGTGGTGTCAATTGAGACATCATTGTAGCGCACTTTTCATAACAGATTGATTACTTCACAGTGTCTTGATTTTGTTTATTGATATGCTAAGTTGCGGTACTATTGATTCTTGTTATTGATAAACATAATAGATCAATCTTAGGTAATCACTTTTATTGTTATTGGTAAACAGATATACCCGTATACCCATTGACATATTGGTGCATTAGAAATGTAGTTTACCCATACGTTATATCGTTATTATTATTGGTTCACATGGGTAGGGATGGGTTCCTAAGACAACTAACCACAATCATTACCATTTAAACTTTTTTCTTCATTTTTATTTTCTTTTATTATAAAATAAGAAATGTTAAAAAGAAAAAAAATTAAAAAAATGCATTTTAGGTTATTAAATATATGTAACTTGTATGTTTCACATACTGACTACATATATCTATCTTCATAAGTTAGATACGAAACTTTTTGAGTTACGTATACGTAACTTCGTAATCAACATATTTTTGTTCAAAAATTTCTTTTGATTATAACATTTCTAACTTATAATAAAAAATTATGAAAAAAATTTTAACACTGTTTTGTTAGTACGAGTTTTCTTGGTTTTTTCCAAAACGATGATTTTCTTATGAACCTTCCTCTACATGAGTATTTCCATCCAAATGATCAATGTTATAGGACTTCTTACACATCATTGTTTTGTTATCGCAATTGATTGTTATATTTATATTGTTTCTTTTGTTATTGAGCATTCTTCAACCCAATCATTTTTTCTTTTGTGTTTTTAACTATAGAGGATAATCATTGGACTCCAATTAATGCGTGTAAAGACTGATAATTAAGAACATGGACATATGTTGATGTTTAGTTAAATATTTAATGCTATTGTCATTGTATATCGTATGGTATGAAATTTAAGATAGAGGGGTGTTAGACAAAACATTCTTGCAAATTAAATGTAAAAATCTACAAATCATTAACTTTTGTGTGTGTATAGCATTGGAAAAAAAATTATAGTTCATTCCTATTGCAATAATCCAAATATCTCCATCAAGATTCAACAAAGTATAAACCTTATATTTTTATTTTTCTTGTTTCATGATACCAAAAACCTATATGCATGGACGAAAGTTTCAAATTTATCGAATGCATGTTACTAAAATATAGAATACGTATAGTTTTTTAGGACTATGATACCAAATAGAAAATGATTGTTATTGAATTTATAGGCTTAAAAATATTTTGGAACTTTCTTATTCATGGGTCAAATATTATAGACTAATGTACAAAACAAAAAAAAACGACTTCGAAAATGTGGCCTCTCTCACCTAAACGTTACCTTCTTGGGAAATAGTGTGTAACATGCTTCAACTTGAGGATCAAAAAGCTCATGATGCTGCAAATGCCCAACCACGAAGGCGGCTGCCACCCACGAGGCTCCATCTAAAATTATCAGCTCCTGCAAGACAGTATTTCGTTAATGTTTGTATCATATCTTTATATCTGATCATAGCTTTAGTTTACTGTTTCAAAGATTACAAGTCTATAGCATTCGTATGTATTAGCTTCAATATGAGTTTAATAAGCATCGTGTTTAAAAGTTTAGGATATTGACCCAAAAGCATTCATGCATCCCCTCGGTAACAACCTTAATCTCATTAACACCACTGTATTATCCAACTCGGTATTCTTATATATAGGGCGTACCCTTGAGTCGAGCCTACGACCCGCCCAGACGCCATCCCACCACATACTAAGCTGCATAATACATTGCTGTTAATTATAATTAAGCGTCTTACCTACCATCCATTTTGTTTATATCTTTAGCACTAAGTTTAAGTTTATGTCATGAGTCGAAAATGTGGAATCACTGTATGGCAAGCACTGAGAGGCCAATAGTCTACTCCTCAGAATCCCGACCATGTATAACACCCGTTTGGCAAGCACTGAGAGGCCAAACGTCCTGATCTACAACAGTCATAGCTACCAGAACACCCCCTGGCAAGCACTGAGAGACCAGTTGGTCCATTCTAAATATCCAATAGCTTTAGCATTAAGTTTAAGTTTATAGCATGAGTGAACATTGAGGAATCACTGTATGGCAAGCATTGAGAGGCCATCAGTCTACTCCTCAAGTCATGACTATGAAGGTCACCCTATGGCAAGCACTGAGAGGCCAATGGTCTGTTCCTTCAAGTCTCAACTATGAAGAACACCCCATGGCAAGAACTGAGAGGCCAATTTGGTATGTTCTACCATAGTTGATACTTTTAGCATTCAAATAGTTTCACAACCGGTAAGGCAAGCACTGAGAGACCCAACCGTTGTTTTAGCATTCAAAGCATATAAGCATATAGTGTTTAAAGCATCCGTAGTTTTAAGCAATGAGTATGTATGTATATAGCATCATCATAGAATCATAAGTTTGTAGCATCAATTTGTAGCTTTAGCGTATATTGTTAGCTTTAGCATTTAGTATTAGCATATAGAATTAGCATTTAGTAATTAGCATTAGCATTAGCATTTAGCAGTAGCATTAGCATTTAGCATCAGCATTAGCATTTAGCATCAGGATGTTTGTATTAGCATTGTAGCATAAGCACTTGGCATTCGCATATAGCATTAGCTTATAGTATTAGCTTGTAGCATAAGCATTTAATATTAGCATATAGTATTAGCATTTAGTATTAGCATTTAGCATAGGCATTTAGCATTCAACACTTAGCATCAATCCATAGCATCAGCATTTAGTATATAATTTCAAGCTTCAAGTTTATAGAATAAGCATTAAGCACTTAGTTTTAGCATTGAGTTTGTAGCATAAGCATCGAGTGTAAAGTTTAAGCCTAAAGTTTCATAGCATAAGTATCAAGTATAAAGTATAAGCATCAAGAATAAGTTTAAAAGCATTTTTATAAATCATTTGTTTAAAATGTATAACACGCTTCTCAGTCCCGAAGTAAAATCAAAATAGTTAGAAAAGGGACAAATGAACTCACCTTGTGTTTGTAGTGGTTGACTATGTAAATACAAGAATACGCACGCTCTTTGTTTGCACTTGTTGTGATGTTCAATGACATCGTGGGTCCTCATTTGTTCTTTGGCAGAAAGTTTGGGCTTAGTAGGTTTTATTTGACCAATTCAAACCCAGTGGGCTAGGTTAGACGGATGGGCCAATAATGAAACTAGACTTGGGCCGATACACCCTTGTTGGGCTTCAATTGATTTTAGCCGAAGTATACTAGATAAATCAACTCGGGCAGCGAACCTTTAGGCAAGTTCGGTGACCACCTCAATAGCGTGGGTTCGGTGAGGACACAAGGGTTCGGCCGAGGATGTGGGTTCGCCCAGATCTTAGTTAATGGTCCAAGTAAGGTTCGTCCCATGGGAGTCGAGGGTTCGGAAATGATTGGCCAAATGGGGTTGGATGTGGTCCACTCAACGAACCTTAGGGTTCGTGAGGTTTAAGGTTCGGTCGTCCATGAAAGTAGAAGGGTTCGTGACTTAGGGATGGTTTGCAGCCATCCAATGGGTTCGGTGGCCAGAGTACAGGTTCGTGACTGACTATGGCCATGCAAGGTTCGCATGGGCTCGGCTACAACAGCTTAGGGTTCGGCTAATGGTGACAAACGAACCATAGGTTCGGTGGTAGGTGGGTTATGCAGGTGCAACAGGTTCGTTCGTCAGAGAACCATCAGGGTTCGGCTACTTAGCATCAGGGTTCGCAGAAGGCTCGCCCAAGGGAAATGGTTCGGTGGTTGTTCGGTGAGGGTTCGGCTGAGATGAGGCAATGAAGGTTCGGCCATGTGAGGACTTGTGCAGGGTTCGACCACAGCTTGAAGCCCACGAACCGGTGCATCACCCGCCCCCTAACCACCAGATCGGTGGATTTAAGCTTGAATGTGGTGTTCTTCTTCTAGAGAGAGAAAGAACCGAATTTAGAGAGAGAGAGGGTGTGTAGGTGATGAATTAAATGAGGAGGTTGGCCTCATATGAGGCTTATATACCCCATGGGTATTCGGGTTCATTTCGGTTGCTCGGTTCTCGCTTTCGTCGTATTTTCGGATCGTTACGCGCGTGTTTTTTGTATTTTAAATAAAAGAGTTTATTTTAAATATTTGGGTGGTATTAAATTCTAGTAATTATATTAAACTTCGTTTAAATAATTTATTTATCGAATTCCATTATTTTACACGTTTCGTTTATTTGGTCGCGATCAATTAAAATGCTTTTGTTTACTTTTATTTATGATGAGTTTCAAAATTGTAAAATAGGAAATATTTTATTTCCTTAAAGTTATGATCGTTCGTTTCGTTTTCGTTTTCGTTTTGTCAGAACGCGTCGCCATCGCGCGTATTCGTTCGAATCGTCATTCGAACGAACACGACGATGGTTTAGCTTTCTGATTCTTGTTCTCTACTGTTCAGTCATTATTTCAGAACGTTAAACTCTCAGAATCATTCGTACAGATCGTCACCTCTACGAATAATTCGTCAGTTTAGCATTCCGTAACAATAACCGTTATGGTTTCGTTTTGTGTAACCTCACATACGTTTTTGCACATTAGCATCAAATCAAGTTTCCATGTTTTCATTCTGTGTTGTCTGATATGTTTCTGACTGTTAAACCCTAAGGTTTTAGTCAGATTTGAGACAATCGCATTAATAGTTTCATTTCAAGTATAAGGTATCAATAGCTTAAACATAGTTTCACGTAATGTGTACCTGAGTTATGTGCAATCTACAGTGCAACTTTACTGTTCCAGTAACGATTCCAGCACAGATGTTACAGTCTCCCCTTGTTAAAGAAATTTCGTCCGGAAATTTAAAAGTTATTATCAGTACAACTTTCTTTGTAATAAGTGGGAAACCTTTGTCTGATGTGATGTCCCTATGCTCCCAAATAAACTCTGGGTCGCGTTTGGGATTCTTATGTATGTCCTGAGAGTTTTTCTAATATTATTGTCCATAGTTGTCTTACTGTTATGGCTTGCTTAATCCTTGTATGACTCTAACACCTCATTGTTCAAACTAACCGATGCTATGAGCATCAGCTGTTACACAACTTTAGTGTTAGCTATGGTTTCCTACATATGTTATGTGCATCAACCAAGAATTCTTTCATTGCTTCTATCGAAATAAAAGAATTCCTAAGTTCTATGGAATACTCATGTGATTGTACTAACAGGAATAAGATAAATTTCTTATTCATACTAGTATCAAAGTAAAATGAAATCTTACGAGTGAGGAGATACTACATACCAGTACCCGTCTGCGGGTCTTGGCGTGCTGCAGCGGTTCCGATCATAAATGCTCTCCCACGAGGGGCTTGAACTCCTGGTTGTACTCTTTTCGGGCAGTCCCTGGAGAAATGACCTAGCTCTCCACAGTTATAGCATCCCCTATTGTTGTTGTTATGATTGCCAGGATTTTGTAGTGGAGGAATTGCTACCGCAACATTATTTGCAGCTTGTGTGGCTGGAGCGCGGCACTGTTGAGTCCGGTGACCTAGTTGGCCACAGTTGTTGCATTGCCTGCATTGCACCATAGCAGGATGATGAAATTTGCATTTTGTACACTGAGGATGCATTCCCACATAGTTTTTGGGTGTAGTGTTGACAGGTACTGCAGGGGCTTGTCTCAAAGGTGTGGCCATCGCATAGTTTCCAATGACCTTTTGCTTCTTTGTTTGGTGGTGCTCGAGCTTCTTTATGGTTGCTTCCTTAGATTTCCCTGTGTCATCTTTCAGAACACCAGACTTCACCATTACCCCAGTAAGTTTAGTAGAAAGAGCAATGGCTGACTCCAAAGTAGCAGGATTTGTAGCCAACACAATACTTTGTATGCAGCAGGGTAGTCCAACTACATATCTGTCAATCAATTTTTCCAGAGTTGGCACCATTTCAGGCACCAAGGCTACTAATTCATGGTAGTGTGTGGTGAAAGTCAAGTGGTCTGCTCCCTTCATCACGTGGTTCGAGAGTTCAACCTCTAGCTGCTGCAGTTCATGTTTCGGACAGAACTCGTTCCTCAGAAGAAGTTTGAATTTTGCCCATGGCATTGCCATTGCCTCATCTCTTCCCTTAGTTCTGATCTGAGCATTCCACCACGTCAACACTCGCTTGCTAAATGACCCAGCTGCATAACGAACTTTGTGGTGTTCAGGACAACTGCTTATGTCCAAAGTATTCTCCATCTTTTCCAACCATTGGATCAGTCCAACGGCTCCTTCCATGCCAGTGAAGCTTGGTGGCTTGCATCCTACAAATGACTTGTAGGAGCAGTCAGAAGTATGACCAGTGTTTCCACTAGCTTCCCCAGTAGTATGGCCAGAGTTGTTGCCATGGCCTTGTATCATGTTAATCATCTCAGGGATGACATCTTTCAGCTGGCTTGTTAGTTGACTACTCAAAAGTATCGCCAAGGCGATAGTAGCAGTGTCTAATATCTGAGTAGTGCTTGAGCCTGGTGGTGGATTAAGTGGAGGAGGATTTAGTGGAGGGGGAGGTGGTGGCGGTGGTGAATCTGGTGGTGTTGGTGTCGACGAGTGAGGTGCAGAAGTCTGTGGAGTAGGTATTGGAGTCGGTTGTTTTCTAGGCGGCATTCTGATCATAACCAAAAGAATTTGGTTAGTGCAGTGATCGAATGCAGAAAACACAATGCAAACTTAAGTCTTATGCGCTCTACATGAGGGTCCCTAAGTTATAGTCTAGGCCAAACCGTTTAATTAAATGACCTATTATTCTCTATAACCATGAGCTCTGATACCAATCTGTCACACCCCGAGCCGGCGGGGTTGGATCGAAGTCCCCGTCGGGCGGAATGTTCTCGGGGCGCGATATCGTGAGTGATAATCATGATGATCAGATTGTTTACATAGCATCAATGTTAAGAATAACTAAAGCACAATCAAGCATTCAAATAGGATTACAAAGTTAAATTACAATATCAATATTCTGCAATTTAACTAAGTAAACCTAGCAAAAGAATCAATGTTTTCTATCTTGTAATATGTACAAGACATTCAAAAGCGATTCGTATTATCAACAAAAGATGTGCTTCCAAAATCAACTAGGTCATCTATCTAGGCCGCCTAGTATGCAATTCAAAGCCTTAACTTATACATGTTCATCACCTGAGAAAGCATGTAAGAAACAAAATCAACACAACGGTTGGTGAGTTCATGTAGTTTTAGTGTTTGTAAAATAGCTTCTGCAAACCTCTTCGGTAAAACCTTAACTTCATTAACAACACTGTACTATCCAACTCGGTATGCTTATATAGAGGGCATACCCCTGAGTCGAGCCTACGACCCGCCCAGACGCCGTCCCACCACATACTAAGTTGCATATGACATTGCTGTTAATGATAATTAAGCATTTTACCTACCATTTGATTCATTCTTCATCATAGCTTTAGTTTACAGTTTCAAAGTTTACAAGTCTATAGCATTCGTATGTATTAGCTTCAATATTAGTTTAATAAGCATCGTGTTTAAAAGTTTAGGATATTGACCCAAAAGCATTCATGCATCCCCTCGGTAACAACCTTAATCTCATTAACACCACTGTATTATCCAACTCGGTATACTTATATATAGGGCATACCCCTGAGTCGAGACTACGACCCGCCCAGACGCCATCCCACCACATACTAAGCTGCATAATACATTGTTGTTAATGATAATTAAGCGTCTTACCTACCATCCATTTCGTTTATAGCTTTAGCATTAAGTTTAAGTTTATGTCATGAGTGGAAAATGAGTAATCACTGTATGGCAAGCACTGAGAGGCCAACAGTCTACTCCTCAGAATCCCGACCATGTATAACACCCGTTTGGCAAGCACTGAGAGGCCAAACGTCCTGATCTACAATAGTCATAGCTACCAGAACACCCCCTGGCAAGCACTGAGAGACCAGTTGGTCCATTCTAAATATCCAATAGCTTTAGCATTAAGTTTAAGTTTATAGCATGAGTGAACATTGAGGAATCACTGTATGGAAATCATTGAGAGGCCATCAGTTTACTCCTCAAGTCATGACTATGAAGGTCACCCTATGGCAAGCACTGAGAGGCCAATGGTCTGTTCCTTCAAGTCTCAACTATGAAGAACACCCCATGGCAAGAACTGAGAGGGCAATTTGGTATGTTCTACCATAGTTGATACTTTTAGCATTCAAATAGTTTCACAACCGGTAAGGCAAGCACTGAGAGACCCAACCGTTGTTTTAGCATTCAAAGCATATAAGCATA
Source organism: Mikania micrantha (assembly GCA_009363875.1). NCBI lineage: Eukaryota > Viridiplantae > Streptophyta > Magnoliopsida > Asterales > Asteraceae > Mikania > Mikania micrantha. The sequence continues at coordinate 22,041,851 of CM018685.1, forward strand.
TAGTGTTTAAAGCATCCGTAGTTTTAAGCATGGAGTATGTATGTATATAGCATCATCATAGAATCATAAGCTTGTAGCATCAATTTGTAGCTTTAGCATATATTGTTAGCTTTAGCATTTAGTATTAGCATATAGCATTAGCATTTAGTAATTAGCATTAGCATTAGCATTTAGCATTAGCATTAACATTTAGCATCAGCATTGTCGTATTAGCATTGTAGCATAAGCATTTGGCATTCGCATATAGCATTAGCTTATAGTATTAGCTTGTAGCATAAGCATTTAATATTAGCATATAGCATTAGCATTAGCATTTAGTATTAGCATTTAGCATACGCATTTAGCATTCAACACTTAGCATCAATCCATAGCATCAGCATTTAGTATATAGTTTCAAGCTTCAAGTTTATAGCATAAGCATTAAGCACTTAGTTTAAGCATCGAGTTTGTAGCATAAGCATCGAGTGTAAAGTTTAAGCCTAAAGTTTCATAGCATAAGTATCATGCATAAAGTATAAGCATCAAGAATAAGTTTAAAAGCATTTTTATAAATCAGTTGTTTAAAATGTATAACATGCTTCTCAGTCCCGAAGTAAAATCAAAATAGTAAGAAAAGGGACAAATGAACTCACCTTGTCTTTGTAGTGGTTGACTATGTAAATACAAGAATAGGCACGCTCTTTGTTTGCACTTGTTGTGATGTTCAAGCTCCTGTATTGATTTCATAGTATTTGTATCTTATAAGCATGTGTTGTAGTGATTTGTGTGCGTGTAGGTGTTAGTCCTAAAGTTGAATAACACTCGTGAGTCTTGTGCATTATCCGGCCCGGGATTCCATACGTTAAGTAATATTCTGCTAAATCTCGTTGATTGTTTGTAATTCTTTGAATTAATGTTAAAATTATACATCAAAGCTTTGTAAATAATAGGTTTAAGACTTTGCATCCTTGTATTATCCTTTTAACATCACTTTAATTAATGTGATATTTTATGCATTTGTTTATTATCGTTTCCAAAGTTCATTTATGTGTTTGTCATTGTTTTAGAATCAATTGGGCCGGATATTGTTGGGCCTCATGAGTCACGTGGGCCAACTGAGGTGATGTGGGCCACTATTGGGCCTCATGTGTATTGATCGATCTAACAAAGGGGTTTGGGCCGAAGTGTTTATGTTGGATCAATAACAAATGGGCTGGAACCAGTGTCGGCCGGATCAATGACATCGTGGGTCCTCATTTGTTCTTGGGCCGAAAGTTTGGGCTTAGTAGGTTTTATTTGACCAATTCAAACCCAGTGGGATAGGTTAGACGGATGGGCCAATAATGAAACTAGACTTGGGCCGATACACCCTTGTTGGGCTTCAATTGATTTCAGCCGAAGTATACTAGAGAAATCAACTCGGGCAGCAAACCTTTAGGCAAGTTCGGTGACCACCTCAATAGCGTGGGTTCGGTGAGGACACAAGGGTTCGGCCGAGGATGTGGGTTTGCCCAGATCTTTGTTCGTGGTCCACGTAAGGTTCGTCCCATGGGAGTCGAGGGTTCGGCAATGATTGGCCAAATGTGGTTGGCTGTGGTCCACCCAACGAACCTTAGGGTTCGTGAGGTTTAAGGTTCGGTCGTCCATGCAAGTAGAAGGGTTTGTGACTTAGGGATGGTTCGCAGCCATCCAAAGGGTTCGGTGGCCAGAGTACAGGTTCGTGACTGACTATGGCCATGCAAGGTTCGCATGGGCTCGGCTACAACAGCTTAGGGTTCGGCTAATGGTGACAAACGAACCATAGGTTCGGTGGTAGGTGGGTTATGCAGGTGCAACAGGTTCGTTCGTCAGAGAACCATCAGGGTTCGGCTACTTAGCATCAGGGTTCGCAGAAGGCTCGCCCAAGGGAAATGGTTCGGTGGTTGTTCGGTGAGGGTTCGGCTGAGATGAGGCAATGAAGGTTCGGCCATGTGAGGACTTGTGCAGGGTTCGACCACAGCTTGAAGCCCACGAACCGGTGCATCACCCGCCCCCTAACCACCAGATCGGTTGTATGAGTGGTTCCATCATGTTATGGTGCAACTGTAGGTCTCCCAAAGGGGTAGGATGCATGTGCGTAAAACCCTATATCGGGTGCGAATTAAGATCGAGAAAGGGTGATAAAACCCTATATTCTCAGCCCCTTAACTGCTTCATACCTCGATTTTTGATGGCCAAATCCTCAGATCCTTTGTACTTTTAAGTAGAGGAAGTCGAGGGCTTCGCGTGGACACCAAGAACACACAAATTGGTCGAGAAACAAGAAAGATATGGTGGATTTAAGCTTGAATGTGGTGTTCTTCTTGTAGAGAGAGAAAGAACCGAATTTAGAGAGAGAGGGTGTGTAGGTGATGAATTAAATGAGGTGGTTGGCCTCATATGAGGCTTATATACCCCGTGGGTATTCGGGTTCGTTTCGGTTGCTCGGTTCTCGCTTTCGTCGTATTTCCGGATCGTTACGCGCGTATTTTTCGTATTTTAAATAAAAGAGTTTATTTTAACTATTTGGGTGGTATTAAATTCTAGTAATTATATTAAATTTTGTTTAAATAATTTATTTATCGAATTCCATTATTTTACGCGTTTCGTTTATTTAGTCGCGATCAATTAAAATGGTTTTGTTTAATTTTATTTATGATGAGTTTCAAAATTGTAAAATAGGAAATATTTTATTTCCTTAAATTTATGATCGTTCGTTTCATTTTCGTTTTGTCAGAACGCGTCGCCATCGCGCGTATTCGTTCGAATCGTTTTCGTTTCTGATTCTTGTTCTCTACTGTTCAGTCATTATTTCAGAACGTTAAACTCTCAGAATCATTCGTACAGATCGTCACCTCTAGGAATAATTCGCCGGTTTAGCATTCCGTAGCAATAACCATTATGGTTTCGTTTTGTTTAACCTCATATACGTTTTTGCACATTAGCATCAAATCAAGTTTCCATGTTTTCATTCTGTGTTGTCTGATATGTTTCTGACTGTTAAACCCTAAGGTTTTAGTCAGATTTCAGACAATCGCATTAACAGTTTCATATCAAGTATAAGGTTTCAATAGCTTAAACATAGTTTCACGTAATGTGTACCTGAGTTACTGTGCAATCTACAGTGCAACTTTACTGTTCCGGTAACGATTCCGGCACAGATGTTACAAAAATGTTAGACATGCAGATTTAATTGTTTAAACTCGCCTATTCAATAAATTAATTTTTATTCGACGAGCAAAAATAATTAACGAGAATGTTGTGGCATTCTAAAAAGACTAAAGTTACGAAAGACTAATCAGGAGTAAGAAACGCGACTCGAACGGACTCGTTACGCGACTGATACGCGGTTAGACACTCCCAAAACCCTAGCTAAAAAAGAAACTCTATTCTTCCTTCTCCGTTATTCCTTGCAGCCGTTTTTCGCACCGCACACACACACTGTGTGTGTGTTTCTCTGATCATGGATCACAGCCAAAAGAAGAGCCGACACCCCCTTTCCACCGGTAAGCTCCACCCCTTGCAGCCACTTCCGACTCATCCCCTCCTCCGTTGAACGTAGCAGGACCTCCGGCAACCTCCCCTGCCTCTCCGTTCAACCTTCACTTCTTTCTTCTTTTCTCTTCCAGCTCCAGCCGTAAGACACACACAACTTTATGTGTGTGTGAAATCGTGAACCAGACAACAACAAGAGGACGGCAGCCACCTCTTTTCTCTCCGACGAGTCCCTTCCCCGGCGAGTCCCTTCTCACGCGTTCGTCAGCTCTCTATCACATGACGACACTTCTCACGGCATCCATGGTTCACCTCCGGCGTGTCTCAAACAATCAGTAGTGGCAAAGGAAAGAAGCCAAACCCGGATGAAGTATTAGCCCGGTTCCCTTCTACAAAAAGCCACTACCCGAGCCATCATACATGGGTTACACACAACAAATGCAGCTCACCTTAGTGGCTCGTCTGTTTTTGGTAAGGACCCAATGATCGACGGTGATAAGCATCGTGATAGGGTTTCCGTTGAAGAGCTTACTGGTTGAGGGTGGTGTTTCACCTGTAACAAATACTGATGCTGAAGGGTGCATGAGTTGGGGACCAGTAGCCGCATCTAATATGGTGCACCCATTCTTTTTCTAGCAGGATACTGACAAAGTGAATATGACAGATTCTTGCGGATTACAAACATGATTTTGTACATGAAATGGGAATTTATCATTTATATGTTGCTGTGGTGGCTTTGTGTAGTGATTCTGAAGTGGTTCTAAGGTTTTTGAAGGTATACTGGACGCTATGACTTAACATATTACCGTGTTTCGTGCGTTATGAGAGTTTATACTCACGACCAAATTCAACGAAAGACGCAGAAATATATACATATATAAAAGATTCTAACAATTATAAATCGATAAAAATGTATAATTCAATTAAAAAGAAAAAGTACCGCTGCGAAGCGAATGAGTGATCACATCAAGAAAGTTTAGACGCACACGTAAACACATAATCTGATATAATATTAATTGTATAAAACGAGATATTCGAACAAGTTTACAAAAATTGGAATATGAGTTTACACTACTCATTTTATTTTATTTTATATATTTATATATATTTGTACACATTTGCATCACTGTTTATTGATTTATTACGTACACATTAATTTAAATAGTTTATTATTGCACTTATGTTCATGTTTATAAAATAAATTAATAAACAAAAAAAACATAAAGTTAAAATATATGTATGTATGTCTTATAAAAATTGATTTTTTTGAAACAAATATATTTAGATGAAGATGCGTATGGGAATAATGTTGAACAAACAACATATACTCATATAAACCCATTCTTCTCTAATTAAACCTTGGTATATAAGCACTTGTACATATCCATTTTGATAAAATTAAACAAGTAAAAGCTTAATTATATATTTCTATTGAGTTGAACAATTCTATAAATTCAACCAAGTAATTATAATTACGTATGTGAATGTTACAATTGATAGTTAAAATACAGTAAACCCAGTTACAATGGAATGTACGTATACAAGTTGGGACATTTTTAATATTCTTATTATAAACATGAACTCTCTATTCGACAAGGTTATATATACTTACAATAATTATCAAGTTTGATAATTAATATTTTATATGCACATTTAAGCTTATTCATTACAACCACATTCGATTAAATAAATAATCGGGTATTAAAGGGAAAAGCATTATTAACCCCAATGTAACACTTGTAAACAAAAGTCTCTGGTTAATCAAATTTAACATATGTGAGGACGCGTTAAAGCACATTCGACAGTTGTGTCAAGTAGGCACATGAAACAAGATTGTTGGTATTGATTATTGATATACATTTGATTTACAAACAGGAACTTATACTTCATTTTATGGGGAGACACTATACTTTTTCAAACACACATAGTTGACTAGCACTGATGTGCTGACTATGTTTACTCTAAGTTTGGTTATCACAACATATGGACATGGGTTCCATTGCTATACACACTGTGAGTATTCGTAGCCCCTTTTACTTTTTACATTTTTGGGGGAAATACATGCTACAATACTTTGCTTTTCTACTACGATACTTAAAAGTTTTTAATTACTTTGCTAAATGTGTTAATGCTGGAACATAAGTTAGTCGGATGTAGATTGCATGAGATTTTGTTATTCTATTGTAAGTCCCTTATTATTTATTCATAGACACAACCATTAACTCATAGGTTTGAGCCAGGGATATATTGCACAATACTATTTTGGATGACAACCCATTCACTTACCGGGTGTTCTTGCTAGCTACAATCACCTAATGACGTGATGAATCACGGTGAATGAATATTTCCAACCCATACATACTATGAACTCGAGAAAAGTTTGTTGATCATGAGATCATACACAAGGGCAATCAGTCATAGGCTTGGTTGTGGACTCATATAGATTGCATCCATTCACACTTATGGCTTAACATATTATATGATAGCATAGCATTATGGGATTGATGATCCTACTGGATTTTTATTGAAATATTTTTACTCGTGCCTGGAATGGCCAACACATTATGGGATTGATAATCCTACTGGATTTTTATTGAAACATTTTAATCGTGCCTGGAATGGTCCACACATTATGGGATTGATGATTCTACTGGATTTTTAGTGAAACATTTTACTCGTGCATGGAATGGCCAACACATTATGGGATTAATGATCCTATTGATTTTTGTTGAAACTTTTTACTCGTGCAAACACTTTTACTTAAATTGTTTCATTAAACATAAAACCTACGAACTCACCAACTTTTTAGTTAACACTTGTTTTTGCATGTATTTCAGGTACTAATCTAAGCTATATATGAACCTTACATTTAAGCAGAAGGACTAGCATTCTCTTATACTCAATGAGTTCTTGATATACAGTTTTGTCGCATCTCTCGTGTTTCCGCCAACTACGGGGGTGTGACAGATTGGTATCAGAGCCATTGGTTATAGAGAATTATGTTCCCTTTAGTGACACCTAGACTATAACCATAAGCTCTAAATTGTTGCGACTATAGAAACTATAGTAAGAAACAACATTATGAAAACATATATTGTTCGGGATATTGTTTATCCCTAAGGAACATCACAGGATTTAATTGATGCTAATCGTTGTGTTAAGAAATGAAAACTTTATGTTAGCATCACTACACTACCATTTCACTGGCAATTGCTTGGTTATAGATAATGACTCTTGGTTACTATATCCTTACTAAGGTTATATCACATGTCTTAAAGACATCATAGTAAGTACTGATTTGACTACACTCATTACTTTTTCTATGGCATAATATTCTAATTTTGCATCTTAGAGTTGATGCACTACTACTTTAGAAACAACTCCGACACGACTTGCAAGTTAAGTTGAGAACATGCCAATTGTTGTAACATTTAACAAACTTTTATCACCAACACATACATACTATATTGGTGAGCCATTGACACATGACATCACAAACTATACATGGCCTGTAAAACTCGGTAAGTCCACAATGTTTTCGGACCGAGTTGGACGTTTCTGAAATCTGAAAGTGTTACTAACATGAGATCAAACAAACCAGATATTTCTGACTGCTAATGGCAGCTCGGTGAAAAGACATGACAAATGAAACGACTTGTGAAATCATTGGATTTACAAGTTGGAAAGATTGAATGAATCAATGACACCATATGTTAAGAAGTAATTACACAGAGTGCATAACAAACAGACGATAAAACACAAGAACAACGCATTATGGCTCATGACAGGAGATTACAAGAGTGATCAAGCAAGATAATTGATAGTTACACTTTGTACTACATAACTATGAATTATGTTACTTGTGAATTATGGGAAGTCCTATTCTGATGATTAGTGTTTGAACTTAATGATAGGTATGATGTTGCAAGTACCAATGTTGAATCTTTTTAATTGAAAAAACACAACCATACATTATCGCAATTATCTGAATTTAACTATTCACAGAAAAACAAATTGCCAAAGACACTATAAAAATGACGCTTTATAGCCTTCTTTGAGAAGGATATGAAAACACCAATAACGCCAGGACAACTTCTAGCATGGTAACTAATTCGATTGATCAGATTGATCTCCTTAAACTCCTAACACCTTAGTCGTTGACTACAATAACTATTCCTAAAAGTTTTTTTACAAACTTTTTAATACTTGAGAATTTTAAATCTCATTGGATTATGGACGCCATATTTCAATTCAAATGATACGAAAATATTATGAATCCTAATGGTGTGTACCTTACGATAATTCATTCCTTTTTAAAGCATTCTGATAGTTTCAGGAGACCCTCATTAGCTGTCTCTCTTTTATGAGACAATTCCTTATACTACATTCCTCTCACACAAGACACTAAGCAGAATTTGATATCTTGTTTAAAAGAATAACTTAATAAGCATCGAATGCAAAAATAAATTATTGCATAAATTCGTGTGTGCTAGATCACACAGACATGTAACCTAATACATAGTATACTCATGTACTATTAAATCCCATTGGAAAACTCTATCTCTTTCCTTATGAAGTTATTGTCAATAGTCAATGTGTCACCTCGTGCCTTGCTATTTTCATAAGTTAATTTCCTACTTGAGTACAAGTATTACACTCTTTATCAAACGAATCAATGAGATTAATGCCAATAACTCGAGTTATTTAACAGTGGCATTATCGAAACTCAATTGATGACAAATTAGTGACAAGAGTGTCACAAACCAGGCATGACTAGACATAATGTTTATTGTGTACATTCCTTGCGATCAACGAACGAATGGTTAAACTCAATTCGGTTTGAGAATGTCACCTTAAAAAAATGCACATCACTTGATATCCTTCAATGAGGAGGAACTAACAAGTTTTAAACTACGCAAGCATTCTTTTTGTCCTTGGGGCAAGCTAGATCTTAATAGTGTGGTGTCATACCTAGATTGCAGTCTAGTGCCCACTGCACATTTGAAACACTATATGAGACTTTCATTGCAATGACTTGATTGAACAATCGTTTAAGGTTTTGTCACGTTAACATATGATAATGGTGATGATTCACCAAGGCTATAAACATACATTATGATGATAAAAAATTTCACACTTCAAACTAAGTGAAGAAACTAAAGTACGTTTGAATAGGGAAATGCTAATGGTAAGACACCTTAGCATAATTCATTTCCCCATTTTAAACCTGTTGTCTTTATTGTCAAACATATATCGATCGCCCTAAGAGGCAATTAATTATACAAAGTTTCTATCATTGAACAAACTTGGAAACTCTTTAAGAATATTCTACAATCAACAAGAATTCTAATGAAAATTTCATGTAACCCTTGAAGATGACATTGATCAGTCTACCACGTGAAAATACCAGCGGTGTAATTGGTATTGATTACAAGAAATAATAACATTGACACTAATATCTTCTTCTTACTTAGTCATTATCGAATTTTGCAAGTATATACTTGTGACCTACTATTCGATTCAAAGTGACTATGAGTATTACACACTTTCTCGGTTATTATACAAAAAGTAGTACTGTCACCTTAATTTAAGTGATAGTATTTGGTCTACTACAACTCGAGTTGAGTCAAATAAGTGACTTGAATATCCAAATTCTCATATGGCTATATACATCAGCTACTTTGTGTATTTTCAAGAGTTGAAGAAATCATATTTTATTTCGTACACGACCTCAAACTCAAAAATGAGGTGACTGTCAAACTTTAATACAATCAAGGATGACACTTCTGTCCTAAACCCCTCTTCATTTCATACTATATCTAACATTCTCGTTCTGGTATTCTCCTTTTCGATAATGGAATAAAAGTTGTCATTAATCTATATGATTTTTGTAGGATCGATGTTCTCAATTTGATCAGATTTAGAGATTATAGCAGCGGAATTCAGTAATGAATTAGCTTAGAAATAGCAAGAACTCATGACTATCAATAAGACAGTAAAACAATTTGTTATAAAGAGAGAATTCTGCAAATGGAATGATTTCATTTAATGCGCTAACTTCGCTACCGATTACACTATGTCAACTGTCCTTATATAGGAACAGTGACGTCTGATGATGTCACATGATGTTGACACCTAACAGACTTATTACAACAACTGAAATAAACAAAACTACTGAAAGCAAACTACAACATCTGATGAGTAAACTACTCATCAGACTTTTACAACTATTGAAAGAAAAATACTGAAGACAAAAACAAACATCACAACATCTGAAGACTAACACTTCAGCTGTTGTGAATAGCTTCAGATCTTGTAACTCTTCAGATCTTGTATCACTTCAGATCTTGTATCACTTTAAGTAGCCTTCAGCTGTTGTGTTCTTCTTCAGTTGTTGTGTGTCTATGAGACTTAAAGGTTTTTCTGATCAGGCTCATTGGTTCTTTTGGTCCAACAAACTCCCCCTGAACCAATGCAGCCAAAACCTTTAATTATTAACTGTCTCACTTATTATTGGTTTCCCAGGCATAAAGATCTTGTCTTTTTCTTCGAGATCAGCTTCAAAGTGACCAAATAAGTACAGGCCTGGCAGACAGCAGCTTCTGAAAATATGATTGGCAAAGGATGAGAGGGAACTCCATTGGGGAATGGACTATGAGCATTAATCCCTCTCATTGAAGCTACTGCCTATGGATAAGTCTAAATGACTCTCTGACATAGGCTTCCAAGAAAGCTACTCGATCTTCATAGGTTAGCACCTCTGGTTCACCTTCAAAAAAGAATTCAGGTCCATAATATTCTGATAAGTATCTGGCCGTGGACCCATTTTTCAGTTCAACCCTTGTAATTTCTCTATAAACAAACTCATCAGGATGCTTTCCTTCCAAAAACAATTGAAGTTCATTTTGCTTCAATCCTTGCATCCTTTTGTATACAAGTCCCTTTTTAATCATTTTGTTTTCTAATAAATTTGGGACTTGTAATCCTGCATTATAAACTTTCTTGAATTCTTCAATTATTTCCCAAGGGTCAACGACAAATCCTGCCATTATTTCAGCACTTAGCACTTCCCTAACCCTTCCTCTGTAGGCAGATGGTATATTCCTTTTGTGGATTCTGTCTTGCACTCTTGGGTCAGGCCACACTCTGATTACTTCTTTTCTATATTGAAATGTGTACCTGAGTGCATACAACCTTTGTGCTTCTTTCTTCATTGCCATAATGGTAGAATTCTGAGGGTATTCCTTGTCAACCATCCTCAAGATCTTCTCATCATATTGCTTCTGACTTTCTTCTTCTTCAATTTTAATTTTCACAGCTTGCATCTGAGACTCTGGAGTGATCTTGGGATATTGACCAAATACCATGGCCTTTTCTGGCACATATTCAGCTGGCATCATTAATGAACTTTTCTGAGCCATTTGTGCAGGACCAGCTTTTGAAGACTCAGGCTTTTTCAATTTTGAATTCAACACAGTAGATATAGGTAGCCTGTCTTCTTCATCTTCATCTTCTTCTTCTTGAAGCCTCAACACTCTCCTTTTCTTGAGAGGTGCATCATCGGCAGTGGTTGGTTGTGATTGGGTAATGGGTTTGGCAGGTTTTGAAGGATTTAGCATGCTGGACGTGAGTTCTTGTTGTGTTTTCTTTGTAAGTTCTCTTTTGCTTCCCACACCTATCACATCCATGGCTTCTTCAATCAACTCCTTATTATATGTTTCAGAGCTACAGATCTTGGTGGTAATTGCCAAGAGACTGTCTCTGTTCCAAGCCCTTATTTCAGCAACTGATCTTCCCAGAAACTTAGCAACAAACCTTGCCATAACACTTAGTCTTTCACTTTCTTCATTTTCATACTTTTTCCACAAGCTGTCAATATGCTTTAGCTCCAAATCTCTGATTTTCTTATTCAGGTCTTCTGGCTCAACACCATGTTTGAAGATCTGACTAATGATCTCATCCATGGCCTTGAAGTGAACTTGATCAGCTTGTTGGATCAGCTTTTGAAGTTCAGACAGCTCAGGCTCTTTGACATCAGCAGCCTTTTCCACCTTCTTTTCAGCAACTTTCTCAACACTTTCACTATCAGCCTTTTCAGTCTCCTTTTCAATTTCAACAAGTTTTGATGATATCTTCTGCCTCTTATATGTGAACTTTAATGGAGAGGCAGGCTTTTCAGGAGCAGGCTTTTGAATTTCAGATTTTTCAGGAATTTCAGGCTGTTGAACGACTGATGACTCCCCCTTTTTGGCTGCAGTTGGGGCAGGGGTTTTAAGGCCAGAGAGTTTCTCAGCAACAGCATCATCAATCATCTTTTTTATTTGGTTTTGAGATGGAAGCCTCTCATCAAGAGATTGGGAAATGATATTTTGTAGAATTGGAGTGATGAGAGGTAGAATAGTTGGAAAGGCAGCAGCCAATGCCTCTGGGGGGTATGAACCCAGAGTATTGGTGCCTGAAGCAGAGGCTGGAGGTTTATTTTGGTGTTGAGTAGTGGAGGAAGTATTTTGGGAACCTTCAAGAATTGAAGGTGCCATCTGTGGGTTTTGAAGGGCAGATGGACTTTTCTCCTTGGACATCTTGGTGAGAAGCTCATTGAGCCTGCAGACCTCAGCCTCAAGAAATATGTTCTGTGTTAGAACATCTGATCGGGTTCTTTGATCATCATTAGCCTGGGCTAAATCAGCTGACCTCCTGAATAAATCAGGATTAACCTGAGTTGAGTGTGGCTCAACATTTTCAAGTGCCCCTTTGTCTTGGTACTGGGGACTTCCAACCTCAGGGATAAACCCTTCATCAGTTGTTGCCTCTGGCAGGGTCTTAGAGATGTTACTACTATCAATCATTCCAAATGATGGAGATGATGAAGTGGCAGCCCTATCAGAAGTCAGAATCTCCTTGTCCACACTTGGAGACGTGAAAGTGTAGTCCAAGTCCTGTGGGTTATCAGAAACACTATGATCCTCCCCCTCAATGTTGGAGATATTCCCAGTATTGATAGGTGTCTGGGTAGGGATTGGAGTGTTAAGCTGATTCAGGATTTGTTCAATAACAAATGTGGGGCTATGTGGAATGGTTTCAGTAGGAGTAGGCTTGGAAGCAGATTGCACCCGGGGAGAATGGTGCTCTTCAATAGAAACCTTTTCAAATGAAAGAGGTTCTAGATGTGTGTCTTCCCCTTCAACAGTTGCACCAAGTTCCTGTTGAGAGGAACCTTGGACGGTATCAGCTGGTGGAGTCTGGTGCACCACTGGCTGACTACTGCCAGTGGGCATAGTATGCCTTGGTGAGGCAGGTTCAGACTCAGGGGACTCATCTCCCTGAGCAACCTTTTTGGGCTTTTTGGAAAGTGACTTGGTGGGGACTTTGGATTTGGATTTGGATGTGGAGGCTGTGGGTTCCCTATGCTTGGGTTTTAGCTTTCGGGCAGCCTCTTTGAGTGTGAGGTTAGTGTTGTGTAGGGAATATACCTCGTGCAAAACCGCAGGAGCATCGATTCCCTGACCAACAAGGCCTTCTTGTTTTAATTGTTTATCTATGATGGCCATTACAAAACGTGGATAGAGTAGCCGTCTATTCTCAACAGGTTTAGCAGCATGTTCAGTTAATTCTGAAAATATAATTTGTGAAAAATTTAGCTTTTGTGATTCCAGAATAGAAAAGAATACATGTTGGCACTTTGAAGACATCTGGTCCCATGAGGATGATTTTGGGGCTAAACATATGTTGATCATATGGTAGATGAGACGTTCAGGATCATTGAAATGTTTCTTGTAAAGAGTAGAGTTGCTTAAATCACCCTGATATTCACGATTTGTAAAACAGAGATCTGTAACATTCTTTGGAAAAGAAGTTACGAGATTGGCATCATCTAATTTCAGAACTTCCCGCAGTTCAGCTGGACTGACATGCACAGTCTTCCCATTCATGGTGGATTTTAAAGATAGGACTCCGGTTTCGACATTGATAAGTTCAACGTTTGTCCAAAATTGATGAATGGATTCGACATGGAGTTTAGGATTTAGAAGAAAGGCTGTTTGATATTGGGAATTGGTCATGAGATCGACAGCTTCATCAAATTTCGACCAGAACGCAGATTTGGTCAGAAAGGCAACGGAGTTGTGACGAGGTTTGAGTTGCACGACCGCCATTTGAGCAGATTGGTTTGGGAGGGAATTTGGAGAAGTTCTTGAAGGTTTAAGATTTGAAGGTCTGGTAATGAAAGAACTGAGTAGGGTTTAGGGTTTATAGGAAATGAAACTACTGAAGACTTGGGTTTTAGTCTTCAGTTGTTTTGAAAGGAAACTTCAGAGGTTGTAACAGCAGAGGTTGTAACAACTGATGATTAATTTACTCATCAGATGTTGTCTTCAACTTTTGTTCATCAGAGGTTGTCAACCATTCTTTGTTCATCAACATTTGTTGACAATTGTTCATCAGCATTTGATGCAATTTTTTTTTTTTTCAAAATCAAATGTGCGGCAGTACTTATGAACATTTGTTCTTCAGTACTTGTGAACATTTGTTCTTCAGTACTTGTATATGACCATCAGTACTTATAATCAGTACTTTATATCAAATACTCATCAGTACTTGTAACTGAGAATATTGATAATGGTCAAGTATTTTCTTGAACCAGTACTTCTGATACATATCAGTACTTACTGTAAGCATCAGTAGTTTCAAGGTTTGAAAACAAATTTTTATTTTTCAGATATTGAAATCCATTTTATTCTAACTGCAGCATACCAAGCCTTAACACCAGATTTTGAAAAGTTGAAGTATCTAAAGGCTTAGTGAATATGTATGCAAGTTCATCAGCACTAGGAACAAACTTTGGATCAAGCAGACCTTTTTCAAAACAATCTCGTATAAAATGATGTCTTATTTCAATGTGTTTGGTCCTAGAGTGCTGAACTGGATTCTTGACAATACACAGAGCTGAGGCACTATCCATTAACAATGGTGTCTTAGTCTCTATGATGCCATAATCCAAAAGTTGGTTCTGAAGCCAGAGTATTTGTGAAGTACAACTTGCTGCGGCAATGTACTCGGCTTCAGCTGTTGAAGTAGCAACAGATGTTTGTTTCTTACTCTGCCAAGAAATCAAACAGTTGCCTAGGAATTGGCATCCACCAAATGTTGATTTTCTGGTGAGTTTACATCCTGCATAGTCACTATCAGAGAAAGCAACCAGCTTACAGGAATGCCCAGTGGGATACCAAATTCCCAGTGATTGAGTTTCCTGCAAATATCTAAAGATCCTTTTGACGGCAATCAAGAGGGATTCTTTAGGTGCAGCCTGAAATCTAGCACAAACACATGTAGCAAACATAATGTCTGGTCTAGATGCTGTGAGATACATCAAGGAACCAATCATACATCTGTAAAGTGTTTCATCAACCACTTTATGTTTTAAGTCCGCATCCAGTTGTGTGGTGCTGCTCATGGGGTTAGAACAAGGTTTACAATTTTGCAGCGCAAATTTCTTTAAAAGATCTTTTGTGTATTTTGACTGATGAATGAAAATTCCATCAGTACTTTGTTTAATTTGAAGACCCAAAAAGAATTGTAATTCCCCCATGGCACTCATTTTAAATTTCTTTTTCATGAGCTCAGTAAAATCATTACACAACTTTGGATCAGAGGAAGCAAAAATGATGTCATCGACATAGATTTGAACAAGGAGCTTATGCTGTCCTACTTTCTTTATGAACAAAGTTTTATCTATGGATCCTCTAGTAAAGTTATTTTGAAGGAGAAAAGTGGACAAGGTATCATACCAGGCTCTATGTGCTTGTTTCAACACATAAAGAGCTTTATCAAGCTTGTACACCCAATCAGGATGTTTATTGTCCTCAAAACCTGGTGGTTGACACACATACACTTCCTCTTTTATTTTACCATATAGAAAAGCACTTTTTACATCCATTTGAAAAACTTTTAATTTGTGTAGTGCATCATATGCTAAAAACAATCTGATTGCTTCCAGTCTGGCTACAGGGCAAAGGTCTCATCATAGTTAATACCTTCTTCCTGAGAGAACCCCTGTACAACCAGTCTGGCCTTGTTCTTAATAATTTGACCATTTTCATCAGTTTTATTCCTAAACACCCATTTAGTGCCTATTGCACACTTACCTTGGGGTAGAGGAACAAGCTCCCAGACTTGTTGTTTCTTGAATTGCAACAGCTCCAACTGCATAGCCTCCACCCATCCATTATCTCTGAGAGCAACATGATCATTCTTCGGCTCGTGCTGACTGACAAAAAGAGCATAGAGACAGAAATTTGACAATTGGCTTCTTGTGGAAACACCAGCATGAATGTCACCAATAACTTGAGATAAAGGATGATCTTTCAGTTCTTGATAGGGAATAAGATCAGTGCAAGTGTTGGATGGAGATTCAGTGGTTATAGATGTTGATGAAGAAGCTGGAAACAAGTCAGTAGGAATGTCAAAAGATGTAGAGGAGTCCAGAATCTCATCAACATTTGTAGTGGGAGGAACCACTGAAGCAAGAGGAGCATCAGGTTTAGCAGACCTTGGCAGAGTATCACTAAACCTAAACAGGTGAGTACTAACATCATCATCATCATCAGTACTACCTTGTGAGTTTCCCTTAGCAGCTGTTGATACATTATCTGCCAGAATAACAGACTCAGCTGGAGGTTGATATGGAACATATTGCAGTATATTCAAATCAAACATCTCTACAGGGTTTTGTGGGATGGGATCTTTTGGTGATTCATTGAACTTTACATGGAGAGTTTCTTCAACAATCTTGGTTCTGCAATTAAACACTCTGTAAGCTTTGCAAGTTGAAGAATATCCCACAAAATACCTTGCATCCACTTTGGAATCAAATCTTTGAAGTTGATCTTTGGTGATGAGGATATAACAAGGACATCCAAAGGCTCTGAAGAAAGAAATCAAAGGAGCCAAATGATGAAGAACTTCATAAGGAGTCTTCAACAGCCTTTGATTCACCAACACCCTATTCTGCACAAAGCAAGCTGTATTGACAGCTTCTGCCCAGAAAGTCAGTGGCAAACCAGAATCAGCAATCATTGACCTGGCAGCTTCAATTAAAGTCCTGTTTTTCCTTTCGACCACTCCATTCTGTTCAGGAGTTCTAGGTATGCTATATTGCCTCTTGATTCCCTTTGAAAGATAGAACTCATCCAGAATGTGGTTTCTGAACTCTGTTCCATTATCACTTCTCACACACTTGACAGGAAGGGAATATTGATTCTCAGCATACACCACAAAGTTAATTATATACTTAGCAGCCTCATCCTTTGAGTGCAAGAAGAAGGTCCAGACAAACCGTGAGTAATCATCAACAATTACTAAGCAATACTTCTTCTTTGCTAAACTCATGATCCTCACTGGGCCAAACAGATCCATGTGTAACATTTGCAAGCAAGCAGTTGATTTTGGATCATCAATTGGAGGAAAAGATACCTTGTGTTGTTTCCCTTTCAAGCAGGCAGCACAGTTTTCATCACACTTAAAATCCTTCACAGGAAGACCTCTAACTAAACCATGTTGCACCAGTTGATTCATGTTTTTGAGATTCACATGACCTAACCTTCTGTGCCATAGATGTGATTCTTTGGGAGAGGCCTTAGAGAATAGGCATGGATGACCCTTAACATTAATTTCTTTGAAAGATCCAAAGCATAAACCCTTCCCACACGGTTAGCTTTAAGAAGGGTATACTCATCCAAGACCTTGCCAATCAGAGGCAACACTTCAGAAGACAGTATTCTGCAGTCTTGCTTAGTGAAAAGAGAAATTCGGCCCTTATCACACATCTGACTGACACTCAGTAAGTTATACTTGAGATTCTCCACATGGTTCACATCATCAAACCTTAAATCACCATTAGACACATGTCCTTTTCCGATGATGTAACCCTTAGCATCATTTCCAAATGAGAAAAACCCCTTTTTCTCTGCATAATAGTCATTAAGAAGAGATCTGCTCCCAGTCATATGCATAGATCCTCCACTGTCAACATACCAGATGCTTCTTTGGCATGCTAAAGGACCCTGCAAACATTAACACAATCAGTTAGATTTTTGGACCCAAACCATTTTGGTTTTGGGTCTACTTTCATATGAAGAGACAAAATTGACTGTATCGTTTGATACAACACTTGAATCAGGCTTTTCAAAAGATTTAACCTTGGTTTTTGACCTTGGTTTCTTCTTATGAAATGAAGCAACAGAGGCATCTACTAGGTTGGCTCTTCCTAGCAGATGTTGCACCATCATAACCAGTTGATGCTGGTTTTGAGTCAAAGTTTTGATTTCCTCAGAAACATCAATACTTGACTTCAAATTTTTGTGCTTCATTTCCTTAACTTCTTTGGGTGATGAAGAAGGTTTCAAGTGTTTTATCTTTGAATCTGGAAAAACCCCTTGACCTTTCTTGGATTTACTTGAATCATTTCCCTGTGAGGGTTTTCCAGATTTTGAAACTACTGATGAATGGAACTAAATTCATTTTTCATCTTGATTATGTTCTTGTTTTTGTGCTTAATTTTATTGAATTTAGAGCCTCTTCTGTACCAGCATTCATCAGAAGAATGATTGAACAACCTACAAACTTCACAAGGCACTCTCTTTTGTTTCTCCTTGTGAGTAACTACAAGTACTGAAGACTTAGATACTGAATTTGTCTTCTTCAGTACTTGTTTAACATCAGTCTTTGTAGACTTTTGTGATTTGCCTTCTTCAGTACTTTTCAACCCTTTCTTTTTAACTTCAGTTTTTGTGATTTTCAGAGGTTGTAAAGTACCGAAGCATATCTCATCAGTAGTTGTATAATTGTCAACCTTTTTGACAACTTCTGATGAGACACTTTGGCTTATCAAAAGCCGTGCATCTTTCTCTCCAGTGCCATGCCCATCTGACTCAATCAGGTTTAAATTTAATTCATTTGAAACTTTTTCATCAGGATCAATCTCAATTAAAACACTATCCTGACATGTTTCATCCTGGATGACATTTGTACATCCAATAGAATAAGAATATGTTTCAATATCCACAGTTTCAGACTCAGATTTGCATGCACTTGACTCTCTTTCAGATGATTCTTCAGCATCAAACTTTTCTGAAGATTTGGTGGATTGGTATACCCCTTCAGACCCACAGTCAAGATTTTTTGGTGTATAATCAGCTGGAGGGGCAGTGTGATTGTATCCAATACCAAACTTCACATTCGATGCTGTTTGTTTGGTTAACAACATCTCAAACCCCTTGCAAGACTCAACCCATTTTTCACACTCTACTTGGGTTGCTGTAAGTGTTTGTTTCAGATCATTGTGTTTTACAAGCATGACTTCCACCCTAGCCTTTTCATCAGACAACTAACACTTGAGTTTATAAATTTCAGACTCTTTTTCATTCAAAACTTTCTCAAATTCAGTTTTATTCTTAGTCACAACCTTTTCTAAATCAAACTTCTCATTGATTAATTCAACATTTATTTCTCTGATGGAAGCAAATGCTGAAATACATGATTCTGAACACAACTTAGCTTTTGATTCAGATGATACCTGTGCAGTTGAAGACGTGAAGCATGAGTTTTCATTTGAATCTATAGCCATTAGAGCAAGGTTCCCAAATAAGTTATCTCCACCATGTGAAACAGCTCCAGTAAACAGCTGTTCATTGAAGTCAGATAGATCATCAGGTAAGCTACTCCAGTCAGCTACACCTGTGGTGAAAAAGCTCTGTTGTTGTGGTTGTGTTTGTTGATTTGATTTAGTTTGGTTGGCTTCAGGAAGGGCAGGAGGTTGTTGAGTTGTGAGTACTTGATTTCGTGTGGATTGAGGCATATAAAAACAGGGATATGGATAAGGAATGCGACCTTGTGGCATAAAATGAGCTGGATAGAACTGTTGTTGACTCGAACCAGAAGAGTGTTGCCCTTTTTTTGTGAATTATTACTTGGGAAAGTCACAAAGGGTGCAGAGGAACCAGATCCGGAGGATTTTCATTCTCTTGCAAAATGCCCAAGCTTGTGACACTTGTGACATCTCAACTTCCCTTTGTCAAAACCAACTTTGGTTTTTCCAGTCAGTCCAGGGAATTTTCTTCCAGTTCTTTTGTAAAATTTTTGAGATCTGATGTTTATTAAGGCCATCTGACTTAATATATCCATTTCTTCTAGATCATCATCTCGGATTCCCTTTAAATCATCCATCACAAAGCACCAATTCTCTCTTGAGTTTCCTGCATTGCCATCAATTCCAACAAAAGCATGTTCAACACCATTAGTAGAGAAATCAATATGCTCATCATAAGAACACTCAGATGCAGCATACTCTGACTCTTGACCCATCAAGGCAGTATTGCCAGGAATGAAATCATCAGTGAGCTTGCCAGATGAAGACATCTTTCTCTTCTGTTCTACCTCTCTCTCAAAAGTTAAGAGTTTCCCATGGAGTTGGGTGAGAGATAGATTCTCTAGATTTGCATTAGAGCGTAGGACAATAGTATAAGTGTCCCATCTCTCAGGCAGTGATCTGAGGAATATGTTGTTCATCTGACTATTGGTATACTCCTGCTTAACCATTTTTAATTCAGAAATCAGACAGGAGAACCGCTCAAACTGTTGAGTCAATGACTCACCGTTCCTATGAGAAAAAGTCTCATATTGTTGGGCGAGGATTTCTCTAGTGTTTGCTAGAACCTCATCAGTTCCACCGAATTGTTCTTTCAGTGCAACCCAGAGATCATGAGCAGTGTCATGATGCATCAAAGCTGAATATATCTCATTCGGCAAAGCCATGGCCAGAATACCATGAGCTTTTGCATCAATTTCAAACAATTTTATATCCTCATCCGAATACATATCTGATGGTTTCGGAATCATTGTTTTAGTTTCAGGATCAGTGATCATGGGTTTATACGGACCATGCACCACAGATTTCCAACATCCTGCACTGTTAATTGACAGGTGATGTAGGATTCTACGTTGCCAAATGTTGTACTCACTCCGAACCAGCATCGGAGGCTTGGTTGCGGAGCTTGTGTTGTGCGGATCATTGTTTGGAGTCGACATATTCTTAGATTCAATCAATTTCAACTAAATTCAAATGACTTAATCACAAACTCAACAAATTAATTCAAACGAATCTATGTTGAAAAAAAAATCAGCGGAAGTTATCAGAAAACTTCAATCTATAACAAGTTCTTACTAATCGGCTAATTCGATCAAACAGAGAACTGAAATGAGCAGTTTCAGAGATCAATTGTTTAATCGATCAATCATTAACCTGCTCTGATACCATTTGTAGGATCGATGTTCTCAATTTGATCAGATTTAGAGATTATAGCAGCGGAATTCAGTAACGAATTAGCTTAGAAATAGCAAGAACTCATGACTATCAATAAGACAGTAAAACAACTTGTTATAGAGAGAGAATTCTGCAAATGGAATGATTTCATTTAATGCGCTAATTTCGCTACCGATTACACTATGTCAACTGTCCTTATATAGGAACAGTGACGTCTGATGATGTCACATGATGTTGACACCTAACAGACTTATTACAACAACTGAAATAAACAAAACTACTGAAAGCAAACTACAACATTTGATGAGTAAACTACTCATCAGACTTTTACAACTATTGAAAGAAAAATACTGAAGACAAAAACAAACATCACAACATCTGAAGACTAACACTTCAGCTGTTGTGAATAGCTTCAGATCTTGTAACTCTTCAGATCTTGTATCACTTCAGATCTTGTATCACTTTAAGTAACCTTCAGCTATTGTGTTCTTCTTCAGTTGTTGTGTGTCTATGAGACTTAAAGGTTTTTCTGATCAGGCTCATTGGTTCTTTTGGTCCAACAATTTTGATGTCATTTTTCAATCAAACCTTGATGATTCACAAACACTTAAGTCAAACATTGATCTTGTACGTTTAGATGAATACAACACCTTAATTAAGTCATCATGATCAACATACCATTTCGAGACAAATTTAACAAATGCTATATTCATGTCATCCACTTTCGGTTGTTCGAAACTAGGACATGAAACGAAAGACAAAGATTCTACGAAGGGTGTAAAAGTTTCTATTCCATGATGGGGAATAGAAACCCTATATTGTACCCTACACATTCAATTTGTTATCAACATACCTTCAAAGTTAAAAGTGTGTGACAATGATGGTCATCAATACCCTTTGAACTTCTTAAGACTTTTCTATCCTAAGAGTCGACTGATAAATCCCGAATGAGGGGTTTACAATCACAAGTCGAAGAATAAATTTTGGTAGGAGTATAACCAAACTCTCATTTGTGGGAAAACTGAAAAGAAGCCAATATATTTTCACTCAATACAACCAATAGTGAATGT
The DNA here is from genome assembly GCA_009363875.1 of Mikania micrantha. Taxonomy (NCBI): domain Eukaryota; kingdom Viridiplantae; phylum Streptophyta; class Magnoliopsida; order Asterales; family Asteraceae; genus Mikania; species Mikania micrantha. The sequence continues at coordinate 22,063,727 of CM018685.1, forward strand.
TGATGAACTCACAAATTATTGTAGCGAAGGACTTGAGACATATATAAAGGAATTAGTAATCATTAGAGAATTTCGTGAACTGTTGATGGAAATTCACAAGAGATCTTGTGTTAATTAACAAGGATTTCTGATTAAGTCAAGACAGAAATTAAGAAGAGAAATTGATATAAGATCCAAACGTGCCATGAGTATCCAAACTCTGGTTCACACGATGGTCAAACTATCATGAATAATCAACATGTCACAGTTTTAAGAGTTTGGGTTGATTAGGAGTCGCCATGTGTAATTCCTTTCCTTATCAAGTAGCAATTTTTGCTCATTCACTTATTGGAAATTAATGACTTAGATTCTCCAAATGATCGGCTAAATATGGAATAGAATGAAGGACTTAAAGAATATAGTTAGCTGCAATGATGGAACTGCCAGGAATGTTTGCAGTAATATAGAGACGAAAGTGTGTTAGTCACCTAGCCATTTAATTGACATAACTTGTTTTGCTTCACACGCATTTAGACAAGTCGAGTAATACTTAAATTGACTTGTACTGTAGAACAAGACTCTGATATCCCTCGACTTAAATAAAACATTGTTCGAAGGATATTTAGTTAGTTGAAAGCTAGTCAAACTAAAAGTGATTACTAAAGTGCTTAACTCGTAAGAGTTCAAATTTTAAATAGTCAATCGAAGAAATTATTCAAGCAAACTTACAAGCATTCCTAACGAACAAGAGGATGTTAGAAAGCTTTGCAGGATCGAAACAAGCACTCAATAGGAATCTAGAAGAAAATTTTATTCTTAAATTATATGGAGCTAGCTCATGTGACCTTTAAATGATTGACAACATGAATGATCTGAAGCATCAAGTGGCTCTCAAGAGAATTGCATAATGATGACATACATTCTCATTGAAAACTAGCAATATCTCGTTTAACCGTGTTTAGCGAAAATAGCCTAGTCAACTATTCAAATCTGACTAATTTAATTATCAAATACAACCAAACTGCTTATCGATTTCACTCTCAAGAGAAACAACATACTAGTTGCAATCAGATTATCACATGAACCTTTAAAATGGATCAAGAATAGTAGAGACATGCAAGCTGAAGGAGTGTCTTGTGTATGCCCGATTTACAAACCCACGACCGTGATCTATTGGTTACGTTATCTAAAAGAACACATCTGTAAGCGAATTAAATCACTATACCAGCTACAATCTCCTTCAAAGTAAGCGATGTTAAATTTCGAGGACAAAATTTCTTAAAGGAGGGTAGACTGTAACAACCGTCGAAATTCTATAACAAATTAAAATTAACTAGGCTACGATGGTAGGCCCAATCAAGCCCAATTAGGCCCATTAAGAACTCAAGCCTTACTAAAACTCAATCTATCATGAAATATTTTAACTTTTATTTTTATTCATTTACTTCTAACTTTAATTTTTAATCTCTTTTTTTATTAAAATTTTAAATTCAATAAAAATATATTAATATTAAAAACATAATTTTACAAAAAAAAACCAAATTATTATAAAATATAAACTTTTATAAATAGTTTTTAGAACAAATTGTTTAAATAAACAAAGTTTAAAACGTTCTATGTCAATTGAACAGGTATTACAAAGCCTCATCCAGGTCCTAGAATTTACCAAACGAACAACTTTCTAAGTTTCAATCTGAATAAAAATATCGATCGGGAATCATTCAAATGGAGATTCCTTGTTCAAAGATGTTCATTTGTACATGTATCATATATGTCACATGTGACGTATGATACATTTCCGCTCAGATCCATTTGTATAAAGAGTAGTGAATGAAAAAGATATGTACTTTTGAACCGCTAACGAAAAAAGGATAAATAAAAAGGATACGATAAATAATTAGGGAGCCAAATTGGGGATAGAGGGACTTGAACCCTCATGATTTCTGAAATCGACGGATTTTCCTCTTACTATAAATTTCATTGTTGCCGGTATTGATATGTAGAACGGGACTCTATCTTTATTCTCGACCGATTAATCAGTTCTTCAAAAGATCTATCGGATTTTGCGTGAATGCTTTGATCAATGAATATTTGATTATTTCTTCAATATGGAATCGATTCACATTGAAAGATCATTTAATGTAGTTGAAATAACTAAATTTTGGGTTGTTCGATGAAATAAGGGAAACTCAATCGAATTCATAACTATCTCAATTTTTTACGTTTTTCTTTTTATTGTCTGAATATTCAGGAGCTAAGACTATTCCAATGCTCCCTTTCGCCATGCATAAACTAAACCAACAATTAAGATAAGCACAAAAATTAAAGCTTCTACAAATACAGATACACCTAATACATCGAAACTCATTGCCCATGGATAAAGAAAAATCGTTTCCACATCAAAAACAACAAAAACTAGAGCAAACATATAATAGCGGATTCTAAATTGTAACCAAGCGTCACCTATTGGTTCTATACCTGATTCATAACTAGAAAGTTTCTCCGGTCCTTTGCTACTCGGAGCTAAAAATCCCGAAATGAAAAATACCAAAATAGGAATAAGACTTGATATTATCAGAAAAGCCCAAAAAAGATCATATTCGTAAAGCAAAACCATATATTCACTCCTATAAACTTGTAAAATATATCGTATTAGTCAATTCGACTTGAAATTTTTAAGCCGTTTAATAACTGTTTAGTTAAATTAAGAATTGCTTTTGGTATAAGCCGGTTAAACTTACAGGCTTTTCTAATGAACAGTTACATAGATAGTTGGAGTTTCGAAGGGAAACAAACGAATTATTGATTAACGTTCAATGATCAGTTATTATCAAAACTCGATAATTGAGTTCTTAACATTATATAATAGTAATATTATTATTATTACTAAATTCCAAATTGGGAAGTAGTTTAAAACGATTAAACTGTTAGACAGGCGGAGTTAATTGTTTAAACTCGCCTATTCACTAAATTAATTTTTATTCGACGAGCAAAAATAATTAACGAGAATGTTGTGGCATTCTTAAAATACTACAGTTACGAAAGTCTAATCAGGAGTAAGAAACGCGACTCGAACGGACTCGTTACGCGACTCATATATGTCGTTAAACATTCCCAAAACCCTAGCTATAAAAGAAACTCTATTCTTCCTCTCCATTATTCCTTGCAGCCGTTTTTCACACCACACACACTGTGTGTGTTTCTCTGATCTTGAAGCACAGCCAAAAGAAGAGCCGACAACCCCTTTCCACCGGCAAGCTCCACCCCTTGCAGCCACTTTCGACTCATCCCCTCCTCCGGCGAACGTAGCAGGACCTCCGGCAACCTCCCCAGCCTCTCCCTTCAACATTCACTACTTTCTTCTTTTCTCTTCTGGCTCCAGCCGTCAGACACACACACACAACTTTGTGTGTGTGCAATCGTGAACGAGACAACAACAAGAGGCCGGCATCCTCCTATTTTCTACGGCGAGTCCCTTCCCCGGCGAGTCCCTTCTCACGCGCTCATCAGCTCTCCGTCACCTGACAAAACTTCTCGCGGGATCCATAGTTCACCTCTGACGAGTCTCAAACAACCAGTAGTGGCAAAGGCAAGAAGCCAAACCCGGATGAAGTATTAGCCCGGTTCCCTTCTACGTAAAGCCACGACCCGAGACATCATACATGGGTTACACACAACAAATGCAGCTTAGCTTAGTGGCTCGTCTGTTTTTGGTAAGGACTCGATGATCGACGGCGATAAGCATCGTGATAGGGTTTCTGTTGAAGAGCTTACTTGTTGAGGGTGGTGTTTCATCGGTAACAAATAGTGATGCTGAAGGGTGTATGAGTTGGGGACTAATAGCCGCATCTAATATAATGTACCCATTCTTTTTCTAGCAGGATACCAGTGAAGTGAATATGACCGATTCTTGCAGGTAACAAACATGATTTTGTGCCTAAAATGGGAATTTATCATTTATATATTGTTGTGGTGGCTTTGTCTAGTGATTGTGAAGTGGTTCTAAGGTTTTGTTTGGTGAAAAAGGTAAAACCCAACACCTTAACCTTAGATATGACTTTTCAAGTCTAGAATTTAGTAATTTGTAGCCCGATCTACAACATTTATTATTGTGTGCACAAAACATGCTTTCAAGCAACAAATCTGGAAGTCGGGATGGTTAACGGTGAGAATATGGTTAGATCAGCTGCTTTTATTGTGAAACAAATCCTGGTCAACCATGGTCAAACTTGGTCAAACAAACGGATCTGGTCAACAGCTGGTTCGATGTGCTCGGTTGGAATCGCAATGCAAAAATGAGTTCGGAAGTGTTGTTGGTTCAAGAATCGGGTCACCGATTATCAAAACGACTTTACATACGCGAACTGACTTGGAAGGTATACCCTCAAGCTATTAGTTTGTTAGTACGTATTTGTAATAGGTTGCTTATCAAACATGTAAATTATAGAAGTTTGTAAAGGTTTAGCTTACGTTCGTTTGGCCCACGAACCTTAGCATGTTCGGCGAACCTATCATCTTTGATAGGTTTGGCTAGCTAGGTTCATCCAGCGAACCTCAATGTTCGGCTGGCGAACCTGAGGGTTCGGCTATAATAGGTTCGGCTGGCAGTCTGTATATAGAGTAGGTTTGTCTGATTTTTGTTATAACTTCAGAAAACCTCTGGAAATTCTGTGTGTATTCTCTGTGTGAGATTTCTCTGTGTGAGAGTTGTAATTAGTTCATATTGATTAATGAATCGAAGATGATTATTGGAATGCTTGTTCTTCTTTGATTCTTATAGATCAAAGATAAATTTCGCATATATTTGATTGTTCATAGGATTCCGTTATACGATCAAGATCATATTCAGCAGATCTACAAATTTAACATATTAACGTGTTTCGTGCATTATGAGAGTTTATACTCTCGACCAAATTAAACGAAAGGCGCAGAAATATATACATATATAAAAGATTCTAACAATTATAAATCGATAAAAATATATAATTCGATTTAAAAGACAATGTACCGCAGCGAAGCGAATGAGTGACGACATCAAGAAAGTTTAGACGCACACGTAAACACATAATCTGATATAATATTAATTGTATAAAACGAGATATTCAAACAAGTTTACAAAAATTGGGATATGAGTTTACACTACTCATTTTATTTTATTTTATATATTTATATATATTTGTATACATTTTCATCACAGTTTATTGATTTATTACGTACACGTTGATTTAAATAGTTTATTATTGCACTTATGTTCATGTTTATAAAATAAATTAATAAACCAAAAAAAACATAAAGTTAAACTATATGTATGTATGTCTTATAAAAATTGATTTTTTTTGAACATATATATTTAGTTGAAGATGCGTATGGGAATAATGTTGAACAAACAACATATACTCATATAAACCCATTCTTCTCAAATTAAACCTTGGTATATAAGCACTTGTACATATCCATTTTGATAAAATTAAGCAAGTAAAGGCTTAATTATATATTTCTATTCAGTTGAACAATTCTATAAATTCAACCAAGTAATTATAATTACGTATGTGTATGTAACAATTGATAGTTAAAATACAATAAACCTGGTTACAATGGATCGTACGTATACAAGTTGGGGCATTTTTAATATTCTTATTATAAACATGAACTCTCTATTCGACAAGGTTATATATACTAACAATAATCGTCAAGTTTGATAATTAATATTTTATATGCACATTTAAGCTTATAAATTACAACCACGTTCGATTAAATAAATAATCGGGTATTAAAGGGGTAAGCATTATTAACCCCAATGTAACACTTGTAAACATAAAGTCTCTGGTTAATCAAATTTAACATATGCGAGGACGCGTTAGAGCACATGCGACAGTTGTGTCAAGCAGGCACATGAAACAAGACTGTTGGTATTGATTATTGATATACATTTTGATTTACAAACAGGAACTTATATTTCATTTTATCAGGAGACACTATACTTTGTCAAACACACATAGTTGACTAGCACTGACGTGCTGACTATGTTTACTCTAACTTTGGTTATCACAACATATGGACATGGTGTCACACCCCCAATTTCCAACTAACGGAATCAAACCGTTTGGGAACGTGACAAACCAGGATCTCAGATCATTAGACATAACGAAGACCTCTATATGAATTTCAAAACATACTTTGGTCTTAAAAACATAACATCAGAGTTTTCAAAAATTGCGGAAGCGTTTTAAAACCAGTAACAGTTGTAAAATGTAAGTTACAATACAAAGTATCAAATGTTCAAATTCAAATATCCAAAATGTTTAAAATGCATGCGACTCTATCTCCTAGTCCATGCCAGTCTTTATTGCGCGCCTTAGCGTCCTGAGAAAAAATGTAAATCAAGTCAACACAAAGGTTGGTGCATAACACAGGTTTCAAGCATTCACAATGTTCAAAACAGCAGTTTGAATATCAAGTTTGTAGATAACATAATCACACATGCACAGTCATGATAGCTAGTCATATAAACTATTTACATAAGTGGTCGACACCGAAGCTGACGAATTGCCATGCTATAGCATGTTTTTGCCTTGCCACTATTGTCTAGCACAACAATAGAAAAATGTGTTTGGTCAGTCAAACACCTGCGTAGATCCCATCTACCAGGTGAGGTTTGTCAAACCTAATAGATCTATTTCCAACTACCACGCTTTGCATTACAACAAACTAAACGGTTCGAGGTGTGTAAGGACTTTCAAGTTGCTATGTTGTCACATAATGTAAACAGCTAACTCATGCAAGTGATATGTATCTAAAAAGAGTTTGTTGCACATGTTTTCTCTCCCAAAACAGTTTAAAATAAGAAAGGGGCTGTGTACGCACCTTTGATTTTAGCAGAATGATCAAACGTACTTAAACTCGTAAACTTGCGTAGAAAATCCTCTACGAAGAATCTGTGATTAAACAATAACCTAAAGTTATTCGGAATGTTGTTTTGTGCTTGGAATCACATACGTGTCAACACACGTATGCTAGGGTATTAAGAATGTGCATACGTATGTACGCGTGCCTTTGAAATCGTTTAAATAAAATCATATTTGATTTTATTTAATTAACCGTAATTATACGCGATTTCGTTTTCGATCCAAAAATATGAATTTTTTATTCTAACACATCCGGAATTGAATTCTGGTCCTAACGCAATTCGAATGGATCGAATCGGAGTTAAAACGAGTGAGATATGATGAAAATACCAAAATAATGTTAAAACCCAAAAATGGTTGGGGCCGGGTTTTGAACCTGTGACCTCTAACCCACATTCCCACGCTCATACCATCTCCTCTACTCCAACCTTTGTTAACAACTATGGTTCTTAATTCTTATAATTCCACTCGGCCTAGTGATCTTATACTCACCCATAGCCGAAGCCATTAGAGGTCCAATTGAACCTTGGTTCAACCCTGATCGAACTCCCAACATTAGGGGTTTTGTTTCTTTAATCAAACCGAGTCCCACTATGATTTTAATTCGACTAACTCATCAAATTATTCCCCTGAAATGTGATAATCGGATTTCATACATAAACATTGAAACTCCCCTTCCAATTGAATCGAATTCGAACATAATAGTACCCAAAATCAAATTGTTTTTCACACTGGAACTAAACCGAAGTCTTCTGCATAATTTAATGCGAACATAAACTCCATTTAGACCGAAATCCCCAAAACATTTCCAAGAACAAACCCTAGAATAAGAAATCCATCAATTCGTTATAGTATGATTAAATTGACATATGGATTTCGTTTAGCACTTAATTCCGAAGCTACACATATAATCTAATTTGATTCTAAAATACATTTGAGTGGAAACCCCCAATTCCTTATTCCTCAAGAACCCTAGAATTCGAGTTCTCATGATTCTTTGTTGTTTGATAAAATTAACATATGGTTTTCGTTTAAACTACTATTTCGAAACTGTCTGCATATATGAATTTGATTTCTTAACTCATTTATTCGAAAACCCCCAAATCGGTTTCAATGATGAACCCTAGAACTAGATTTTGTACAATTCGATCTTAGAAGCCACAATTATCGTATGACTATGTTTATTCGGCCCATTTAGATTATGTAGGAGTGAATATTTACCTTGTTTAACTTCTAATGGATGTAAATCTACTTGAAGCTTGATTTTCGGCCAACCTCCTCTTCAATTCGTATCTTCACACTGTTTTTCTTCGAATTATGGTTTGTAGCAAGTGCTAAAGAGACCGAATAAGCTTTATGGGGTTTCAATTTGATCGGTTCAATACCATTAACGTGTTTTTGATAATTACCAATGACGGTTATGAGTTTTTAAGTTCACATGAGATTAATTCGATGATTTACAAGTTCATAACGTATGATAACTATAAATTATCATTGATGTGATCATTATGGATGATTAAATTCAGTAGTAACCGATTATTGATGTGGAATTTGAATTTCCATTTGATTTTTGGCCGAATTTTGACTTCCAAAGGTCAAAGTTCCCAATTTGATGCAATTTCAATTGTGATACTTATGTTTTAATGTTTCTAGACCCATTTTGCCTAATTCTAATCCTTTAAAGTTTGGTCTCCTATGATTTCCTTAGTTTTTGACTAATAAAACTAAATTAAATTCCCAATTTGGTACAAATTGGGCCAATTGAGACATTATTGGGCTAGGTTAACCCATTTGGGCCAATTGGGCCTACCTTAGACTCATTGGGCCTACCTTCTGTCCACTTGGGTCTCACAAAAATATAATTGGGCCTATCTTGGGCCTTGAATTTGTAATTGGGCCTTCTTTGGGCCTCAGGTTTGTGATTGGGTTCACTTCCTATTCAATTGGGCCTCATAAAGATTATTGGGCCTTATTGACCTACCTTGGCCTTATTGGGCCTTACTGGGCCTTCTTTGGCCTTACTGGGCCTTACATGACTTATTGGGCCTACACTAGCCTTATTGGGCCTAACTTGTCTTGTTGGGCCTGTGATCTTACTATTTTCAGTTAACGAAGTTAATTCGAAAATTCGAATTGTCACATCATCCCCTTGTTGAAGGAATTTTCGTCCCGAAAATTAGTAAGTGTTAGGAGTAGTTAGGAAACTACTTACGAGTTCAGATTGTGAGTTCAGATTGTGCGTGTTAGTGTGATTTGATCATTCTGTGTGCTTGTGTGTACTCATACACAACATCTAATGCTTGCAACATCACAACTAAGTGTGATCGTTCAATGTGACTGTTTGCGTGTACACTAGTTAGTTCACCTAACTGTGACTGTTTGTGTTTGATCATACTGTGTTGTGTAACCTCACACATAGTGAGTGTCTATAACTGTTTGTACTATGCAACCCCGCACATAGCAAAATGTGTGTAACCAATCATGTATGTACTACCATAACATGTAACATATGAAATGTAGCACATAAAATATATAGAATGTAATGTAGCACAAATGTTTGTAACAAAATCAATTGAATAAATAAAATGTTTGTGCTTACAGTTTGAAATTTGCAGTGTTGATGTGTGAAAGCATCACGTCATCCCCTTGTTGAAGGAAATTTCGTCCCGAAATTAACGTGCGCTCTCAGTGTTAGCAGTAGCTGTTTTAAATAGATGAGGATATTTCTTCATCATTTGATCTTCCCGTTCCCATGTGAATTCAGGACCACGTCGTGAATTCCATCGGACTTTGACTATCGGAATCTTGCTTTGCTTAAGTTGTTTGACCTCCCGGTCCATGATTTCTGCTGGTTCTTCAATGAATCGCAACTGTTCATCTACTTGTATTTCTTCCAACGGTACAATCAATGTCTCATCAGAAAGACATTTCTTTAAGTTCAATACATGAAACACATCATGAACTCCACTGAGTTCATCCGGTAGTTTGAGTTGATACGCAACCGGACCAATCCTTTTCAGAATCTCAAAAGGTCCTACGTAACGTGGACAAAGCTTTCCGCGCTTGCCGAATCGTATCACACCTTTCCAAGGTGATACCTTTAGAAGAACTCGGTCTCCTACTTGAAATTCTAACGGTTTTCGACGTTTGTCAGCATAACTCTTCTGTCGATCCCGGGCCGCTGCCATACGATTCCGGATTTGAACTATCTTCTCTGTTGTCTCGTGCACCAGTTCAGGACCTGTTATCTGACTGTCACCAATTTCAGCCCAACAAACTGGTGAACGGCATTTGCGACCATACAAAGCTTCAAACGGTGCTGCTTGAATGCTTGTATGATAACTATTGTTGTAAGAGAATTCCACTAACGGTAAATGATTCTTCCAGCTATCACCAAAGTCAATTACACAAGCTCGTAACATATCCTCGAGCGTTTGAATCGTTCGTTCACTTTGACCGTCGGTCTGCGGATGATAGGCGGTACTCATATCCAAGCGAGTCCCCAATGACTTATGAAGAGATTTCCAAAAGTTGGAAGTAAATCGGGCATCCCGATCTGATATAATAGAAATTGGCACGCCATGCCGTGCTACTACTTCCTTGATGTAAATGCGAGTCAGTTTCTCCATCTTATCAGTTTCCTTGATTGCTAAGAAGTGTGCAGATTTCGTTAATCGATCGACAATTACCCATATCGTATCACAACCACTCGGTGTACGGGGTAACTTAGTAATGAAGTCCATCGAAATCTGTTCCCATTTCCACATCGGTATCTCTGGTTGTTGCAGTAAACCAGATGGCTTCTGGTATTCAACTTTGACTTTCAAACAAGTCAAACATTTGCTAACGTACTTAGCAATATCAGCTTTCATGTGAGGCCACCAATACAGTGCCTTCAAATCATGATACATCTTGTCTGATCCCGGATGGACTGAATATCTGGACTTGTGTGCTTCATCCATCACGAGTTCCCTTAAACCTCCATACAAAGGTATCCACATTCGATTAATGAAATAACGAATTCCATCAGGTTTAACATCCAATTGTTCTTCCATTCCTCGTAAGGATTCCGGTACTAAGTTTTCCTTTTTCAAGGCCTCAATCTGAGCACTGTGCACCTTGTCAGGTAAGTCAGTATGTATTGTCATCATAAGTGCGCGAACCCGTCTTGTTCCCGTTGTATCTTTTCTGCTCAAAGCGTCAGCTACCACATTAGCTTTTCCCGGGTGATACTTAATCGCACACTCATAATCGTTCAACAACTCAACCCATCGTCGTTGCCTCATATTAAGCTCCTTCTGATCAAATATATGTTGCAAACTCTTATGATCAGTGTAAATAGTACACTTAGTTCCATACAAGTAATGCCTCCAAATCTTCAAAGCAAAAAACTACTGCTCCTAAACCAAGTCATGAGTAGTGTAATTCTTTTCGTGCGTTCTTAGTTGTCTGGAAGCATAAGCAATCACTTTATCCCGTTGCATCAACACACATCCCAAACCCTGTGCAGATGCATCACAATACACCACAAAGTCTTATGTTCCTTCCGGTAAGGACAGAATCGGTGCGCTGCAGAGTTTTTGTTTCAATAACTGGAACGCAGTTTCCTGTTTATCCGTCCAGTTATACTTCGTTCCCTTATGCGTAAGAGCTGTAAGTGGTTGAGCGATCTTCGAGAATCCCTCAATGAATCGTCGGTAGTAACCCGCCAAACCAAGGAATTGTCGTACCTCGGTAGGGGTCTTTGGTGCTTCCCAATTCTTAATCGCTTCAATCTTCGCTGGATCAACATGTATACCCTTTTCATTAACTATATGACCCAAGAATTGTACTTCTCGCATCCAGAAATCACATTTCGAGAACTTAGCGTACAATTGTTCCTGTTTTAGTAATTCCAATAGCAATCGAAGATGTTCAGCGTGTTCTTCCTCAGACTGGGAATAGATGAGAATGTCATCAATGGAAACAATGACAAACTTATCAAGATAAGGTTTACAAACACGATTCATGAGATCCATGAATACAGCTGGAGCGTTTGTCAACCCAAATGGCATGACCAAAAACTCATAATGGCCATAGCGTGTTCTGAATGCTGTCTTCGGAATATCTTCCTCCTGAACTCTTAGTTGATGATAACCAGACCTGGGATCAATCTTCGAGTAGTAACTCGAACCTTGCAACTGATCGAACAGATCGTCAATTCTGGGTAACGGATACCGGTTCTTGATAGTAACCTTGTACAATTCCCGGTAATCGATACACATACGGAAAGTTCCGTCCTTCTTCTTTACAAACAAAACTGGAGCTCCCCACGGTGAAAAACTAGGTCGTATGAAACCCTTATCCAACAACTCTTGCAATTGTGTGGATAACTCTTGCATCTCTGACGGTGCAAGTCGATAAGGCGCCCTAGCTATCGGTGCTGCGTCTGGTGTAAAATCGATTCGAAATTCCACCTGTCTGATAGGCGGTAATCCCGGCAAGTCTTCTGGAAACACCTCCGGAAATTCACAAACTACAGGTATATTTTCAATCTTCTTCTCAGCTACTGGCTTTTCAGTTATAAGTGCTATAACTGCCGTATGACCTTTCCGCAGACATTTGTGTGCTTTCCTACAAGATATGAGATGCAGTGGCGTACTGCTCTTCTCGCCTTGTACATATAATGTCTCTCCCTGCGGAAGAGGTATGCGAACAATCTTTTCATGGCATACGATTTCAGCCTGGTTTTTGGACAACGAGTCCATGCCAATAACTACATCAAAACTGCCTAAGGCAATAGGCATCAGATCAATCTCTAATGTTTGACCCATCAAATCAAGGACACATCCCTTAAAGATTTGTTCAACTACCATTAACTTACCATCAGCTAATTCCACAGTGTATGGACTATCTAAGGCAGTGGGACTAACATTTAGAAACTTAGCAAGTGAACTAGATACAAAACTCCGGTCGGCACCAGTGTCAAATAACATAGAGGCATAGTGATTATTTAAGAGAAACGTACCCGTAACGATGTTGGGATCCTCCCGTGCCTGACGTCCTCCAATCACAAATGCCCTGCCTCTAGCACCATTGTTGTTGTTATTATTATTGTTGTTGGTGCCATTACCATTACCGTTGCCGTTGCCGTTGCCTGTTGCATTATTATTCTCCCCACTTTTCTTGAGTTGTGGGCAATCCTTCTTGAAGTGTCCCATCTTGCCACACTCATAACAACCCTTCTGTGCGTTGTTCTGGTTATTATTCTGGTTGTTGTGGTTGTTCTACAGCTCCCCGCGACAATCCTTAGCCGCATGTCCAATCTTGCCACACCTCTGGCACTTAGCTCTCTCACACTGATTACCTGCATGATGATACCCACACCTGTTGCACTTGGGGTGTTTACCAACATAACCCCCCGATGATGATGATTGCTGACCACTGCTGGAATTATGATAAGACTTGTTTGAGTCTTGCTTCGGTTTTGCTGATATGATTGTTGGTTGTTACCCTTGGAGTTGTTACCTTCCCACTTCCTTTTATGATCTCCCACCTTGGTAGCAGATGTTCGTTTAGGCAGAGTCCCTTGTAACACTGCCTGATCAGTAAGCTGATGCGCTAAACGAACAGCTTGTTGGATGGTGGTGGGATTTGCTGAAGTAACCAACCCCTGGATCTGAGGCACTAGTCCTCCAATGTATCTTTCAATCCACTTGCTGGCTGGAGTAGTGTCACACCCCCAATTTCAACTAACGGAATCATACCGTTTGGGAACGTGACAAACCAGGATCTCAGATCATTAGACATAACGAAAAACCTCTATATGCTTTTAAACATAATTCAGTCTTAATTTGTAAAATCAGAGTTTAACTTTTGCGGAAGCGTTTGGAAATTTATAACAAAGTGTAACAGTTGTAAAACCATAAATACAATATTCAATGTTTTAAATCAACAACTAAAGTGAACTGTATGCATGAGACTCAACGTCCTAGTCCCTGCTTGTCCTTGCTTGTGTCTTAGTGTCCTGAGAAAACATGTAAATCAAGTCAACACAAAGGTTGGTGCATAACACAGGTTTTAAGTAATCACAATGTTCAAAACAGCAGTTTGAATAACAAGTTGTAGATAACATAATCACACATGCACAGTCATGATAGCTAGTCATATAAACTATTTACATAAGTGTTCGACACCGAAGCTGACGGATTGCCATGCTAAAGCATGTTTTCGCCTTGCCACTATTGTCTATCACAAACAATAGTAAAATTGTGTTTGGTCAGTCAAACACCTGCGTAGATCCCATCTACCAGGTGAGGTTTGTCAAACCTAATAGATCTATTTCCAACTACCACGCTTTGCATTACAGCAAACTAAACGGTTCGAGGTGTGTAAGGACTTTCAAGTTGATATGTTTTCACATAATGTAAACAGATAACTCATGCAAGTGATATGTATCTAAAAACAGTTTGTTGCACATGTTTTCTCCCCAAAACAGTTTAAAAATAAGAAAGGGGCCGTGTACGCACCTTTGATAGCAAACAGAATGATCACGTGTTTGAAAATTCGCGTAGACAATCTTCTACGAATAATCTGTGTTTAAACAATAAACGTTGTGTTATTCGAGATGTCGTTTTGTGCTTGAAATCACATACGTGTCAACACACGTATGCTAGAGTGTTAGAAATGTGCATACTTAAATACGTGTGACTTTGAAATCGTTTAATAAAATCATATCATCGCTTATGATTTTATTTAAACAAGCGTAATTATACGCGATTTCGTTTTCGGGTTAAAATATAAATTCTATTATTATATTTCGTTCGGGACTTCGTTACGGTTCCAACGCAACTTGAACGGCTCAAATCGAACTTGAAACGAAGAAGTTACGGGCTAAAATCAAAAATTTAATTTAAACCTCAAAACTGTCAAGGGCAAGGGTCGAACCCTTGACCCCTTGGATCAAACACACAACTCCCACCAGTCACTCTACGTTAACTTTTAGCAATGGAGTTGGTTTCTAATTGGTTTTAACTAACAATGAATCGGGTCCCCTTTATTAACCCTAACCGAACCATATGGTTCCCAATAGACCTGCGATTCGAATCCAAACGATCTCAGAAACATGGGGCTTTGCTTATACAGATTTAATCGAGTTCCCTACAGTTTTAATTGATCCATTTCGATCAGAATCATATAATTTTGTAACTCCAATTGGATTTAAACCTAAGTTCAAATCCTCAACTTGATTAGCTAAATTCATTAATGTAACTATGAAAAAAATCATGGGGTTTCCATTCAACCAGAAATTTCGACCCTATCTGTGCGAATTAAGACAATTATCATTATCGTTTCAGTCAAAAGCCCCAACCCGTTCTTAATCGAAAAGCCCTAGGTATCGAATTTGTATAATTCGAAATTTAAACCCAAAATTGATAGAGGGTATCGATGAACAATGATCCCGAACTATCTGAGTGGTTTAATTTGATTTTAAAACCCTTTTTCATTAGAAACCCCAATTCGTTTAACAAAAGGAACCCTAGAATTCGAATTCCATTAATTCGATGTTTCTAATCAAAATTGTCATAGTAGTTTGCTTGATCAGAACCTCTCTGAAACTACGTATGCTATTTAATTTGATTTTAAGTCTCAATTTCATGAAAACCCCCAAAACACATTCTAGGATGAACCCTAGAATCTCATCATACAATTCGTTTACCTAGGTGCTTACAAGAAATGAGGCTAGGACTTAGCTTAATCGGCATTTAGGTTGTGCATGAATGATTGTTTACCTGATTGGATGTTGTATTGATAGAACTCGACTTTAGGCTTGAGTTCGGCTAACCCCTTGATCGATCCTATTCACCGTAGCTTCCAAGATTGAATTTTTGATTGTAATGGCTTCTAATAATACCGATTGGATGTTCTGCAAGTTTGATTGTGGAGATATAGCTCTAATTGTATGAATTTTACTTTTTCAAATGACGTTTCATCTTATGAGTTGATATTTCTTTTTAATTCAACTAATTAATGCATCCATAACGCCTGTAAGTTGTTAATGATCATCAAGTTGATGATTACAACTTATTAATTTCTGTTATTACATGGCTTTAATATCAAATTCGAATTTTCTTGCTTATCAAGGCCGAATTTTGACTTTAAAGGTCAAACTAGTGTTTTAACCAATTACAAATCCAATCTTTGCAATTGAATTGATTTTTGGACTGATTTTTATTAATTCTAACCCTTAGGATTTATTCTAGATCAATAACTTAACATTTCGGTTAACAAAGTTAAACCGAAAATCCCGAATTGTCACTAATTGGGTCATTTAACTCATTGTTGGACTAAATTATCCCAATTGGGCTTCATTTGAACTCATTGGGTCTATCTTACCTTACTAGGCCTTTGTCACACCCCCACCTCCTGTTACACCAGACGACGTCATTTTTAAAGGTAGCGGAAGCATAGCGGCGAAGTCTCGAAGGTGAGGGGTGACTTACTTGATCCGGTATCATAACACACATAGTTAAGAAAAGCACTAATTACAAATCACGACAAATATTTATTATATGTCCTGAATATCCGTTTACAACTTAAGTTCCTTCTATTACATCCCAAGTCCTAACTACATGGTGCGTGCACAGGTGTTTCCTCACCGTTGGTACTGATTACCTGTAAAAGATTTAAAGTTTAAAATATCAGTATAAAACTGGTGAGTTCATAAATAAGACTCGATACAATATGATATGATAGTAAAGTCAATGGTACACATTAACATAAGTGAATAATCATGTGACCCGTATCCAGATCCTTTCTGACAGTCAGTCTAGAAAATAACCGAAGTTAAAATCCGTGGCCTCTAACTCAATGTCTCACTACATCAAGTCGATACCAGGAATGGTGACAAGCATTCACACAAGGTAGACGCTATCTATCCATGAATGGGGTTGTCAGCCCGATAGTACTATCTTTGTCCACACATTCGCCCCACATGGGTTAACCAGATTACAGTGTTTTGAGGACTTTAGTTGTACACAGAAAATAGTCATAATCCCATGACACCCACATGCAAGCCGGTATTGCAATTGTTACTAAACATATCACACTTGATAAAGATTTCATAATAGTCACCCCGATGTTAAGAAAACAGAAAGAAAAGGGGTTTGTATGAAACTCACCTGAAGTTTATGAAAAGATAAAATCACACGAACGGTGGCTAAAAATGCTAATCTGCATAGTTTATTATAATAATTATTTGTGTTTTAACTTGCTGATTAGATCTGTTTGAACGTTCAATGTCACCGACATTGTAATGAAAAGTCATCGAACTAACATTAGATGTTTAATTAATTATTTAGTCTAATATCATACAATGTACTATAATGTAGGTACCTATACTCGTTTAGGTACCTTGTGTTAAGTTGATGACTCATTGGATTAGCCGTAATAATCTCGACTAATTAGTTAGGTAATGCTGTTGATTATATTACTTAAACAGTCCCTAGATGAAATCTCGGCTTAGAATGATTAATTCTTGTCACTATTTATCCCTGTATCACAAAACATAACAATATGACATTTGAATAGGTTAAACAATCGTGTTTAACATATTAATCCGACTGTTATCATAAAACCAGACAGTTATTCCAATTGGTAGGGTAATAACTGTGATTAGTTTGAAACACTTGGGATTAACCTTGCATTTCAAAGATTAACCAAAATAATCACCTACATTGTCATAATCCAATGGTTTAAACCATTAGAAGTATTGTTATGGGTGTTGAAAAACCGGGCATTATAACGGATCAAAACAGGCATTTACCCGTTAACAAGACAAGTTATCCGTCAAAAATCATTCCTAGCTATCATCTAAGCAATAATCAACAACCCTAACTATATCATTACGTTCAAAAAACACGATCTAATCAATGAAGATCAAGTCAGAAGATTAAAAAGGATAGTTACCCAAATCAGACGATTCTACGGACAAAATCACGATCAGGACGTGTATACACGTTCACCGGTTCGAGCTGGACGTTCTGGTGGTGTCAAATATGAGTTTTGGGGAGATTGGTCAAGATCTTGAGTTAAAAAGGTTTAAAGTCGAGAGGAATGAAAATAAAATTCTCTGCATGCTTCTGCGATTATGAAACTGGTTCAACAGACCGACCTACTCGTCGCGTATCGCGACGAGTGGCCCACATGTCGTCGCGTACCGCGAGGGATTCCGGATAAGATTTGATATCGTGACTTGTCGCGTACCGCGACAAGACTCCAAGGAGTCGTCGCGTATCGCGAGGGATCCAATTTCAAGATTTTTCTTCGTTTCGCGATTCCGGACAATCCGTAACTCGGTTTCACGCACGGTTTTCTCCCATGTTCCCAATTTCTCGCACACTTTAAACCTGTAATGATTAAAATCATCAATTTAACACAAATTCCTAGAACGACCAAACGTGCTCGTGTTATTGATGACGTAATGTTTACCTGCAATTGTCACAGTCTCCTCCTGTTACAGAAATTTCGTCCCGAAATTTGCTTTAACTCCTACAGTTTGATCGCCTATGTAAACAAATGAGGATACTTCTGTTTCATGCGGTCTTCACGTTCCCAAGTGTACTCTGGCCCTCGTTTAGAATTCCATTTGACTTTTACAATTGGTATTCGACTTCGTTTGAGGGTCTTTTCATCTCGATCCATTACTTCGACTGGTTCTTCCGTGAACTGTAGGTTTTCGGCAATGTGTATCTCATCAAGAGGTATGACTAGTGACTCGTCCAATAGGCACTTTTTCAGATTCGAGACATGAAACACATCATGTATGTTACTAAGTTCTGAGGGTAACTCTAATCTGTATGCTACCATTCCAATCCTTTCAAGAATTGTAAATGGTCCTACAAATCTTGGTGAGAGTTTTCCTCGTTTTCCGAATCTGAAAATACCTTTCCAGGGAGAGACTTTTAGCATCACTTTATCACCAATCTGGAATTCGAGTGGTCTACGTCGATTATCAGCATAACTCTTCTGTCGATCGCATGCTGCTTTAATTCGTTCCTGAATGAGCGCGATCTTATCAGTCGTTTCCTGGATCAGTTCCGGCCAATAATCTGACTTTCGCCTACTTCTGACCAACACACAGGAGATCGGCATTTGCGCCCGTACAAAGCTTCAAATGGAGCACATTGGAACTAGTATGATAGCTGTTATTATAAGAAAATTCAACCAATGGCAGATGAGTATCCCAGCTACCTCCAAAATCAATTACACAGCTTCGAAGCATGTCTTCTAATGTTTGATTTGTACGTTCAGTCTGCCCATCCGTTTGTGGATGATAAGCTGTGCTCATGTTGATCTGTGTACCCAAGGCATGTTGAAGAGTTTGCCAAAAACGTGACATAAATCGACTATCTCTATCAGAAATAATAGAGATTGGCACTCCATGTCGCATTACGATTTCGTTGATGTAGAGTTTAGCTAAACGGTCCATGGAATAGTCTTCCCGAATTGGTAAGAAATGTGCTGATTTGGTAAGGCGATCTACGATGACCCAAATAGCATCATGGTTATGCGCCGTTCTGGGTAATTTAGTGATGAAATCCATGGAAATTTGTTCCCATTTCCACATAGGGATTTCTGGTTGTTGCAATAGCCCAGATGGTCTTTGATGTTCTGCCTTAACCTTAAGGCACGTTAAGCATTTATTCACATATTCTGCTATTTGTTTCTTCATACCAGGCCACCAGTAGAAGTCTTTGAGATCTTTATACATCTTGTCAGCACCTGGATGAATAGAATATTTGGATTTGTGAGCTTCGTCCAAGATAATTGGTCTGATATTACCAAGTACTGGGATCCATGCTCGGTTTTTGAAATATAATATTCCATCCGTTTTGTTTAAGTTGTTTATCTAATCCTCGTAATTTCTCAACGGTGTAATTTGTTGTTTGCAAGGCCTGCCGTTGAGTTTCACGTATTTGAGGGTTTAGACTAGTTTGAATCGTCATTTCCAGCGCTTTCACACGTATGGGTTTGACTCTCTCTTTGCGACTTAAAGCATCGGCTACAACATTGCTTTACCTGGGTGGTAACGGATTTCGCAGTCATAGTCGTTCAGAAGTTCCACCCATCGCCTTTGTCGCATATTTAGCATTTTCTGATCTAGAATGTGTTGAAGACTTTTGTGATCTGTATAGACCGTACACTTCGTCCCGTACAAGTAATGTCTCCATATCTTGAGTGCAAACACTACTGCACCAAGTTCTAGATCATGAGTGGTGTAATTCTTCTCGTGCACTTTTAGCTGCCGAGAAGCATAGGCAATCACCTTGTTGTTCTGCATCAGCACACACCCGAGTCCTTGACGTGAGGCATCACAGAAGACTATGAAATTCTCTGTGCCTTCTGGTAGTGCCAGAATAGGTGCATTGCAGAGTTTATGCTTCAACAGTTGAAATGCCTCCTCCTGTTGAGAGTCCCATATGAACTTTTGATCTTTCTGGGTTAGAGTAGTTAAAGGCAAGGCTATCTTTGAAAAGTTCTTGATGAATCTTCTGTAATAGCCCGCTAACCCTAAGAATTGACGAATCTCTGTTGGGGTTTTCGGTGTCTCCCATTGCTTTATTGCTTCAATCTTGCTGGGATCCACTTGTATACCATTTTCATTTACTACATGCCCAAGAAACTGGACTTCCCGTAACCAGAACTCACATTTGGAAAATTTGGCATAAAGTTTCTCATGTGCTAAAAGTTCCAAGATTAGTTTTAAGTGTTGCACATGTTCTTGTTGACTGCGGGAGTAAATGAGAATGTCATCAATAAAAACAATCACGAATTTATCCAAGTAAGGTCTACACACACGATTCATCAGATCCATAAACACTGCAGGCGCATTAGTCAGCCCGAAGGGCATTACTAAAAACTCATAATGCCCGTATCGAGTTCGAAAAGCTGTTTTAGAAACATCATCATCATGGATTCGTAGTTGATGATATCCAGATCTGAGATCGATTTTTGAAAAATAGATAGCACCTTGCAATTGATCGAATAGATCATCTATACGGGGTAGTGGATAACGATTTTTGATTGTCAATTTATTGAGTTCCCGATAGTCGATACACATCCTGAGAGTACCGTCCTTCTTTTTCACAAAAAGGATAGGTGCGCCCCAAGGTGAGTAACTCGGTCTAATGAAACCTTTGTCTAAAAGTTCCTGTAATTGACTCGATAGTTCTTGCATTTCCGATGGAGCCAATCGGTAAGGAGCTTTAGCTATAGGTGCTGCTCCTGGTACTAAGTCAATACGAAACTCAACTTGTCTCACTGGGGGTAATCCTGATATATCGTCAGGAAAAACTTCAGGATATTCTCGAACTACAGGAATGTCTTCAATACGTTTTTGATGTGGTTTGTTTTCAGTCACGTAAGCTAAAAAGGCTTGACAGCCCTTTCTTAAACACTTTCGAGCTTGCATACATGATATGATACTCAGTTTCCTGCCAGCCCTTTCACCTTGTATCATAAGTGTATCACCATTTGGTAATGAAATACGAATCATCTTATTTTGACATATGACTTCCACTCGATTTTCTGAAAGCCAGTCCATACCAATAACAACATCAAAGCTTCCCAATTCAATAGGAAGAAGATCAATATTAAAAAGATGATCGTTTAGATTCAATAAACACCCTTGAATCACATGTTAGTCATAATTGACTTGCCATTAGCAAGTTCAATGATGTAAGGGTTTGTTAGGTTATCAACGGCCAATCCGAGTAGTGAAGCAAAATCAGAGGAAACAAAACTTTTGTCCGCTCCGGTGTCAAAAAGAACAGATACATACTGATTGTTAAGAAGAAACGTACCGGTAACGGTGTTGTTATCACGTCGAGCCTCTTCCGCCCCTATCTGGAAGGCTCTTCCTCTTGCTTCATTGCCCTGGTTGGTGTTGTTGGTAGGGCAGTTTTTCATGAAGTGATCCGGGCTTCCACATCTGAAGCACGACCGGGTGATTTGTTGTGGTTGTTGTTGTTGAGTTCCTTGGTTTGATCGGCGAACAGGGAGATTGCAATATTTGGAGAAATGCCCGACCTTGTTACAATTGTTACAAACAGGGCAGGGTCCCACATGATGAAATGGGCACTTAGAACATTTAGGTGCTTGCCCTACATAGGCTTTTCTCTCCAAAGTTGTGGCAATGTATCCCTTTGCCATTTGCACATTCCGGCTGGGTTCCACCGGAGCCCCTGGTTTGCCTTTCCCAACCCATTTTCGTTTCACCCCTTTAACAGTGCTGGGGGTAGTGGTTGCCAGACTGCTGCTTGACTCACCTTTCACTGTCAATGTACCACTTCTTACTGCAACATCGGTAAGCCTGGTGGTTAAGGTGATAGCATGTTTCAAAGTACGTGGTTCAGCTGCCGTGACCATTCCCTTGATTTGAGGTACCAGACCTTTATATTTTTCTATCAAAGCCTGCTCAGTTGGAAACATGTTTGGCAGCAGACATGTTAATTCGTGAAATCGATCGGTATATTTCAAACAATCAGCACCGATCATAGAATGGTTCCAAAATTCCTCTTGGAGCTTTTGGATTTCAGTGATGGGACAATATTCTGACAGAATCAAAGTTTTAAACTCGTCCCAAGTCATAGCATCCACAACAGCCGTGGTCAAGGTTTTTGCCTGGGTATTCCACCAGGTCAATGCTGAGTCTGTCAGTGAACAAGCTGCATAAGACACTTTGTGTTCAGCCAAACACTGGCTGATCTTGAGCTTAGTCTCCATGCTCTCAATCCATTTCAAAAGTCCTGACGCTCCTTCCTTCCCCGTAAAAGTAGGGGGATTGCAAGAAGCGAAGTACTTATAAGTGCATCCTCGTTGTGGAGGATCCGGATTGATTGTGTTGGTACTAGTCGTATGGCGGGTTTCAACATGTCCGCCTGTAGCATTATGCTCCGTATGGACTCTACCCGAGCCAGAAGCACGATTTGTTTGATATTGGGCCAACATGCCCGTAAGAACAG
The DNA here is from genome assembly GCA_009363875.1 of Mikania micrantha. NCBI lineage: Eukaryota > Viridiplantae > Streptophyta > Magnoliopsida > Asterales > Asteraceae > Mikania > Mikania micrantha. The sequence goes on from CM018685.1 coordinate 22,086,615, forward strand.
CGGATAATTGATCACCTGCTATACGAGCAACGTCCGCTTCATTTAGACTGGGTCCATTCACAGGTGGATCCTGAATGGATTCTTGAGTTTGAGGATTTTTAGCAGAACGACCTCTTCTAGGGGCCATAGTCTGATCACACACAGATAAAGTAAAGTCAAAACAAGAATCCATAGTCGTAATAAAGACAAATGTTGTATAACTACTTCGAGTTTTTCACAGTTATATTGTACACCACTAAGTCATGTTCATAGTTGCAGTTATACTAGTACATCTGTTTGTCTTACCAAGTGTATACTAGTATCATTTTATAGTCTACCAAAATGACACCGATTTAGACATGTTACTACACTGATATGTATTAGTATTACATTATTTCACTATAATGTAGTACCGATATTAATATATTTCTACACGTGTTTGTTATGTACTAGTATTACATTATTTCACTATAATGTAACACCGATATTGATATGACCCTATCACAAATTTTGTTACGTACTAGTATTACATTACTTCACCGCAATGTAACACCGATATTGTTATGACTCCACGAGTCTTGTTATGTACTAGTATTACATTACTTCACCGCAATGTAACACCGATATTGTTATGACTCCACATGAGTCTTGTTATGTACTAGTATTACATTACTTCACCGCAATGTAACACCGATATTGTTATGTTTTCGCACAAGTTTTCTTTTTATATGACTTGAAAAGTTAGTACCGGCTATAATGTAAAGACACAATGTTGCACATACAATGTTAAAAGAAAACTTTTATTATAACTGTCACAGTTGTACATTAGGATTAGTACATATGCAAGAAAATATCCTAATGCAGTTGTACTCACTATTACAACCTAACCGTCCGAGGCCTATTTTACAAGTCAAAACTTCCTCGGAGTAGTACAGTCCAGCCTATTCGATTCCTTTACCGTAGTAAATACAGTAAACATGTGATAATGATGGCCACCGCTGCCATCATTATTGCTGCGTCCAACAGTCGTAGCTCCATCCTCATATTGCCTAACCCTACCATCCATCCCCTAACTCTCTCTACCCCACTCCTACACATACCACCAAAGTCCACTGAAGTCTACCCTCAATCACCTCCCTCCATGCCCTGGCACCTGCCTCCAGGACAGCAACATGTTCAGCTAAACTCTCATAGGTCCGTGCGAGTTTCCCACAGAGTGTCACGTGTTTCCTGCAATGAAACACGCGATAACTGAAGATCCAATGTAACCCGTTGCAGCTGAACTCTCATCTCAGCCTGCTGAGATGACTCGCCTTCCTCATGTATGGAATGAGGTACATCCCGGGTGCTAGTGGTCCTCTCGGAATAGGACCTGTCGAGATGCGGGCTCGTCCCCGCCTTCCTCCAAACCCTGTAAATACTGGTACTTGCTGTTGTGGTGTAGGGCTTTGTGCCCTCCCGATAGCTGGTGAGTCAGCATCTAACAGATGCTGAGGTATAGGTGGTGTAGGTGGTATTGATGGTAAAGTCTGGTGGGACATTTGAGATGACGGCACTGTCTGTGTTGATCCTGAACTTGTTTCCGTGCCAAATGAATCACTTTCTGAGTCTGACATTGCTGTATCGACACACAAGTTCGTATTAGTAACATAAAATAAATAAATAACAACAACATTTATTTGAGTGTTTATAATTGTTAACTATGTTCGGTGCTCTCAGTGTAACTATTCGGGCCTATGGTTATAATCTAGGTTTCTAAGTCCGCCTAAATTCTATAACCTGTGGCTCTGATACCACCCTGTCACACCCCCACCTCCTGTTACACCAGACGACGTCATTTTTAAAGGTAGCGGAAGCATAGCGGCGAAGTCTCGAAGGTGAGGGGTGACTTACTTGATCCGGTATCATAACACACATAGTTAAGAAAAGCACTAATTACAAATCACGACAAATATTTATTATATGTCCTGAATATCCGTTTACAACTTAAGTTCCTTCTATTACATCCCAAGTCCTAACTACATGGTGCGTGCACAGGTGTTTCCTCACCGTTGGTACTGATTACCTGTAAAAGATTTAAAGTTTAAAAATATCAGTATAAAACTGGTGAGTTCATAAATAAGACTCGATACAATATGATATGATAGTAAAGTCAATGGTACACATTAACATAAGTGAATAATCATGTGACCCGTATCCAGATCCTTTCTGACAGTCCAGTCTAGAAAATAACCGAAGTTAAAATCCGTGCCTCTAACTCAATGTCTCACTACATCAAGTCGATACCAGGAATGGTGACAAGCATTCACACAAGGGTAGACGCTATCTATCCATGAATGGGGTTGTCAGCCCGATAGTACTATCTTTGTCCACACATTCGGCCCCACATGGGTTAACCAGATACAGTTGGTTTTGAGGACTTTTATTGTACACAGAAAATAGTCATAATCCCATGACACCCACATGCAAGCCGGTATTGCAATTGTTACTAAACATATCACACGTTTGATAAAGATTTCATAATAGTCACCCCGATGTTAAGAAAACAGTAAAAGAAAAGGGGTTGTATGAAACTCACCTGAAGTTTATGAAAAGATAAAATCACACGAACGGTGGCTAAAAATGCTAATCTGCATTAGTTTATTTATAATTAATTATTTGTGTTTTAACTTGCTGATTAGATCTGTTTGAACGTTCAATGTCACCGACATTGTAATGAAAAGTCATCGAACTAACATTAGATGTTTAATTAATTATTTAGTCTAATATCATACAATGTACTATAATGTAGGTACCTATACTCGTTTAGGTACCTTGTGTTAAGTTGATGACTCATTGGATTAGCCGTAATAATCTCCGACTAATTAGTTAGGTAATGCTGTTGATTATATTACTTAAACAGTCCCTAGATGAAATCTCGGCTTAGGAATGATTAATTCTTGTCACTATTTATCCCTGTATCACAAAACATAACAATATGACATTTGAATAGGTTAAACAATCGTGTTTAACATATTAATCCGACTGTTATCATAAAACCAGACAGTTATTCCAATTGGTAGGGTAATAACTGTGATTAGTTTGAAACACTTGGGATTAACCTTGCATTTCAAAGATTAACCAAAATAATCACCTACATTGTCATAATCCAATGGTTTAAACCATTAGAAGTATTGTTATGGTTTGGTGAAAACCGGGCATTATAACGGATCAAAACAGGCATTTACCCGTTAACAAGACAAGTTATCCGTCAAAAATCATTCCTAGCTATCATCTAAGCAATAATCAACAACCCTAACTATATCATTACGTTCAAAAACACGATCTAATCAATGAAGATCAAGTCAGAAGATTAAAAAGGATAGTTACCCAAATCAAACGATTCTACGGACAAAATCACGATCAGGACGTGTATACACGTTCACCGGTTCGAGCTGGACGTTCTGGTGGTGTCAAATATGAGTTTTGGTGGGAGATTGGTCAAGATCTTGAGTTAAAAGGTTTAAAGTCGAGAGGAATGAAAAATAAAATTCTCTGCATGCTTCTGCGATTTATGAAACTGGTTCAACAGACCGACCTACTCGTCGCGTATCGCGACGAGTGGCCCACATGTCGTCGCGTACCGCGAGGGATTCCGGATAAGATTTGATATCGTGACTTGTCGCGTACCGCGACAAGACTCCAAGGAGTCGTCGCGTATCGCGAGGGATCCAATTTCAAGATTTTTCTTCGTTTCGCGATTCCGGACAATCCGTAACTCGGTTTCACGCACGGTTTTCTCCCATGTTCCCAATTTCTCGCACACTTTAAACCTGTAATGATTAAAATCATCAATTTAACACAAATTCCTAGAACGACCAAACGTGCTCGTGTTATTGATGACGTAATGTTTACCTGCAATTGTCACAGCCTTCCTAAATCTCATTGGGCCTCCCTGGGCCTTATTGGGCCTACTTTAGCCTTGTTTAGTCTAATTGGGCCTTAATGGCCTACTTTGTTTACGTTGGGCTTCACTTGCCCCTATTGGGCCTTACTAGGCCTTCTTTGACCTTGTTGGGCCTTCATTGGCCTTGTTGGGCCTTCATTGGTCTTGTTGGGCCTTCATTGGCCTTGTTGGACCTACACTGGCCTTATAGGGCCTACATTTGTCCTGTTGGGCCCACATTATCTCTGTTGGGCCTATGATATCACCATCTCCCGTTAACAAGGTTAGTGTAAAAAGTCGGATTGTCACATCATCCCCTTGTTGAAGGAATTTTCGTCCCGAAAATTAGTAAGTGTTATGAGTAGTTAGGAAACTACTTACGAGTTTAAATCGTACGTGTTAGTGTGATTTGATCATTCTATGTGCTTGTGTGTACTCACACACAAAGTCTAATGCTTGCATCATCACAACTCAAATGTGATCGTTCAATGTGACTGTTTGCGTGTACACTAGTTAGTTCACCTAACTGTGACTGTTTGTGTTTGATCATACTATGTTGTGTAACCTTACACATAGTGAGTGTCTATAACTGTTTGTACTATGCAACCCCGCACATAGCAAAATGTATGCAACTAATCGTGTATGTACTACCATAACATGTAACATATGAAATGTAGCACATAAATATATAGAATATAATGTAGCACAAATGTTTGTAACAAAATCAATTGAATAAATAAAATGTTTGTGCTTACAGTTTGAAATTTGCAGTGTTGATGTGTGAAAGCATCACGTCATCCCCTTGTTGAAGGAAATTTCGTCCCGAAATTTAACGTGCGCTCTCAGTGTTAGCAGTAGCTGTTTTGAATAGATGAGGATATTTCTTCATCATTTGGTCTTCCCGTTCCCATGTGAATTCAGGACCACGTCTTGAATTCCATCGAACTTTGACTATTGGAATCTTGCTTTGCTTCAGTTGTTTGACCTCCCGGTCCATGATTTCCGCCGGCTCTTCAATGAATCGCAACTGTTCATCTACTTGTATTTCTTCCAACGGTACAATCAATGTCTCGTCAGAAAGACATTTCTTTAAGTTCGACACATGAAACACATCATGAACTCCACTGAGTTCTTCCGGTAGTTTGAGTTGATACGCAACCGGACCAATCCTTTTCAGAATCTCAAAAGGTCCTACGTAATGTGGACTAAGCTTTCCGCGCTTGCCGAATCGTATCACACCTTTCCAAGGTGACACCTTTAGAAGAACTCGGTCTCCTACTTGAAATTCCAACGGCTTGCGACGTTTGTCTGCATAACTCTTCTGTCGATCCCGAGCCGCTGCCATACGGTTCCGGATTTGAACTATCTTCTCTGTTGTTTCATGCACCAGTTCAGGACCTGTAATCTGACTGTCACCAATTTCAGCCCAGCAAACTGGTGAACGACATTTGCGACCATACAAAGCTTCAAACGGTGCTGCTTGAATGCTTGTATGATAACTATTGTTGTAAGAGAATTCCACCAACGGTAAATGATTTTCCCAGCTATCACCAAAATCAATTACACAAGCTCGTAACATATCCTCGAGCGTTTGAATCGTTCGTTCACTTTGACCGTCGGTCTGTGGGTGATAAGCGGTACTCATATCCAAGCGAGTCCCCAATGACTTATGAAGAGATTTCCAAAAGTTGGAAGTAAACCGGGCATCCCGATCTGATATGATAGAGATTGGCACACCATGCCGTGCTACTACTTCCTTGATGTAAATGCGAGTCAATTTCTCCATCTTGTCAGTTTCTTTGATTGCTAAGAAGTGTGCAGATTTCGTTAATCGATCGACAATTACCCATATCGTATCACAACCACTCGGTGTACGGGGTAACTTAGTAATGAAATCCATCGAAATCTGTTCCCACTTCCACATCGGTATCTCTGGTTGTTGCAGTAAACCAGATGGTTTCTGATATTCAACTTTGACTTTCGAACAAGTCAAACATTTGCTAACGTACTTAGCAATATCAGCTTTCATGTGAGGCCACCAATACAGTGCCTTTAAGTCATGGTACATCTTGTCTGATCCCGGATGGACTGAATATCTGGACTTGTGCGCTTCGTCCATCACGAGTTCCCTTAAACCTCCATACAAAGGTATCCAAAGTCTATCAATGAAATAACGAATTCCATCAGACTTGACATCCAACTGTGTTTCCATCCCGCGTAGAGATTCCTGTACCAAGTTTTCCGTTTTCAAAGCCTCAATCTGAGCACTGCGTACCTTATCAGGTAAGTCAGTAGGCATTGTCATCATAAGTGCACGAACCCGTCTTGTTCCCGTTGTATCTTTTCTGCTCAAAGCATCGACTACGACATTAGCCTTTCCCGGGTGATACTTAATCGCACACTCATAATCGTTCAACAATTCAACCCATCGTCGTTGCCTCATATTAAGCTCCTTCTGATCAAAGATATGTTGCAAACTCTTATGATCAGTATAAATAGTACACTTGGTTCCATACAAATAATGCCTCCAAATCTTTAAAGCAAAAACCACTGCTCCTAACTCCAAGTCATGAGTAGTGTAATTCTTTTCGTGTGTTCTTAGTTGTCTGGAAGCATAAGCGATCACTTTATCCCGTTGCATCAACACACATCCCAAACCCTGTCCAGATGCGTCACAATACACCGCAAAGTCTTCCGTTCCTTCCGGTAAGGACAGAATCGGTGCACTGCAGAGTTTCTGTTTCAATAACTGGAATGCAGCTTCCTGTTTATCCGTCCAGTTATACTTTGTTCCTTTGTGCGTTAGAGCTGTAAGTGGTTGAGCGATCTTTGAGAAACCCTCAATGAATCGTCGATAATAACCCGCCAAACCAAGGAATTGTCGTACCTCGGTAGGGGTCTTTGGTGCTTCCCAATTCTTAATCGCTTCAATCTTCGCTGGATCAACATGTATACTCTTTTCATTAACTATATGACCCAGAAATTGTACTTCTCGCATCCAGAAATCACATTTCGAGAATTTAGCGTACAATTGTTCTTGTTTCAAAAGCTCTAGCAGTAATCGAAGATGTTCAGCGTGTTCCTCCTCAGATTTTGAATAGATGAGAATGTCATCGATGAAAACTATGACAAACTTATCAAGATAAGGTTTACAAACACGATTCATGAGATCCATGAATACAGCTGGTGCGTTTGTCAACCCAAATGGCATGACCAAGAACTCATAATGGCCATATCGTGTCCTGAATGCTGTCTTCGGAATATCTTCCTCCTGGACTCTTAGTTGATGATAACCCGACCTGAGATCAATCTTCGAGTAATAACTCGAACCTTGTAACTGATCGAACAGATCGTCAATCCTGGGTAACGGATACCGGTTCTTGATAGTAACCTTATTCAATTCCCGGTAATCGATACACATACGAAAAATCCCGTCTTTCTTCTTTACAAACAATACTGGAGCTCCCCATGGTGAAAAACTAGGTCGTATGAAACCCTTATCCAACAACTCTTGCAATTGTGTGGATAACTCTTGCATTTCTGACGGTGCAAGTCGATAAGGCGCCCTAGCTATCGGTGCTGCATCTGGTGTAAGATCGATTCGGAATTCCACCTGTCGGATAGGCGGTAATCCCGGCAAGTCTTCTGGAAACACCTCCGGAAATTCACAAACTACAGGTATATCTTCAAGCTTCTTCTCAGCTACCGGCTTTTCAGTTATAAGTGCTATAACTGCCGTATGACCTTTCCGCAGACATTTATGTGCTTTCATACAAGATATGAGACGCAGTGGCGTACTGCTCTTCTCGCCTTGTACATATAATGTCTCCCCCTGCGGAAGAGGTATGCGAACCATCTTTTCATGGCATACAATTTCAGCCTGGTTTTTGGACAACCAGTCCATGCCAATGACTACATCAAAACTGTCTAAAGTGATAGGCATAAGATCAATTTCCAATGTTTGACCCATCAAGTCTAGGACATAGCCTTTGGGAATACGTTCTACTGTGATTAACTTGCCACTAGCTAGTTCTACAGTGTATTCAACCTCTAATGGTGTTAAGGTTATGGCAAATATATTCATTAGATCTAAAGCTCATTTATGTTCCAGTACTCAACAACACAGATCATAACATTTGATTGTCACATATGTACTTGCAGTGAGGTCGAGCTTTTCGCTATGCTTCTTATGATCATGAAGGCTTGTCTCCTCAGACCATTGCTTTCGTTCCTTTTGTTGTTACTACCTGTGCGGTTCAATTGAAATGCCCTGGCTTCTTGCATCCAAAGCATCCTTTGAGTGTTTCTTGTTGTTGTTGTCATTGAGAACTCTGCTCAGTAGACACATGAAATCAGATTTCGTTCTTCGTTTGATAGGGAATCTTTACAGATGTTCTCAAGTAGATGTTTTGACATACATTTGAAGTTATCCAAGTGAAGTGCAAAATCTCACTATGAGTGTTTCTCAAACACAGAGTAACCAGAACTACGGCTGGAAATTTGATGAATGTTATGTTAAATCCCGATATGTTAACGGAATTCGTTTCAACTACCAGAATGAAAGATAGGTGAATATTATATGTATGTGTTTCGAAAAATAATCTCACAATAGAATTTGCTAGAATTCATGCGTATCTGTAAATTCACGATTACGTTGCGCACCATGATCGTCAATTTACCTTACATAAGGATTCTAGTTCCTCCTACCTTGAGTTATTTGGTTTTTGTGCGATTCAGAGTTTATTCAGGACATCAAGATTTAGACAATATCCACATGAGGTATGATTAGATAGTCTATCCAAAGAAATACTTAGGGATAGTTACTTGAGTTGAATGCTAATATAGGATCTAGTGTAGATCCTTCAAGAATAGCTATTCGGCTTGAGTGTGTTTCTCTTACGTAATCTGATGTCAAGACACTCATTGTGTGAGTGTTAATGTAGTTGTTTGGAGTTGACCACTTTACAGTCATTGTATCTCCCATAAGTTCTCAAGTTAATAGTTAACTCACAATTGAGGTCACAAAGGTTTTCAAATAATGTAATTCGCCTTTACGATCACTCTAGTTCTTCTTAACTCGAGTGACAGTGTCCGTTTGGTGGCACTTCAAGTGTAACAAGACGTTAGGTTTGAATTCTCATCTTATAGTTGATGAGTTCAGAATGTGGTTCTTGTAAACCGTATATGTAGAAGTACCAAGAGTTACAAGAATGTTGTCGAGGAATTAGAATGGAAATTGATATTTTCCTATCAAGGCTGAAGCACAACCTTATCAACTATCGTCAGTGTTGTAAAGAGTGACAAATCATTTGTCAAAACAAAAGTTTCAATGGAACTAGTAGCTATAGTCCCAAGCTAAGGAATGGTTTTGTTTGAGTCATTGAGGTTATTTCATAGGTCGACTCGTTGAGTGAGCCATAGGGCCTATTTCATCCCCTGACTTGTTCGAGTGAGCCGTAGGGTCTATTTCATCCCTTGACTTGTTTTAGTGAGTCGCAGATCCTATTTCATTCTTTGACTTGTCGTAGTGAGTCACAGGGCCTATTCCATCCCTTGACTTGTTTTAGTGAGTCACAGAGCCTATTTCATCTCCTGACTTGATTTTTGTGAATCATGGAGCCTATTTCATCCCTTTAGTAATCTAGTGATCTATTCAGCTGTCTCTCACATGTTATGAATCTCCCGATTCACACGTGCAACAAAAGCTGTAAATGTTTGCTCTGGTGAGTATCTCAGAGTTGTTAATGTCCAACGGCTAGTAGTAGTGTCAGGAGTAGGTGGCGGAAGTACTCGCTCCTCACGCACCCAACTGCGAATGAGATCAGGGATCCACCGTCAGTACTGGCCATTCTCCCTCGGTCGTTTGTGTATCTCCTCATCGTAGTGAGTCATGTCATCCATTGGCTCAGGTTGCCTCTTCTTGGATGCTGGTGATGATACAACTTCATGTTCTATGTCACTAGTAGGTGTGGATGGTGATGTCATGTTTTTTACATAATACCATATGTAATTGTTATGCAAACTATTGTGTAAGCAAGTGTGTCTAATGTCTACAGTTATAGTCTAAGTCTACTAATGCAAACCTAGTTCGCTATAACCAATGGCTCTGATACCAATCTGTCACACCCCCAATTTCAACTAACGGAATCATACCGTTTGGGAACGTGACAAACCAGGATCTCAGATCATTAGACATAACGAAAAACCTCTATATGCTTTTAAACATAATTCAGTCTTAATTTGTAAAATCAGAGTTTAACTTTTGCGGAAGCGTTTGGAAATTTATAACAAAGTGTAACAGTTGTAAAACCATAAATACAATATTCAATGTTTTAAATCAACAACTAAAGTGAACTGTATGCATGAGACTCAACGTCCTAGTCCCTGCTTGTCCTTGCTTGTGTCTTAGTGTCCTGAGAAAACATGTAAATCAAGTCAACACAAAGGTTGGTGCATAACACAGGTTTTAAGTAATCACAATGTTCAAAACAGCAGTTTGAATAACAAGTTGTAGATAACATAATCACACATGCACAGTCATGATAGCTAGTCATATAAACTATTTACATAAGTGTTCGACACCGAAGCTGACGGATTGCCATGCTAAAGCATGTTTTCGCCTTGCCACTATTGTCTATCACAACAATAGTAAAATTGTGTTTGGTCAGTCAAACACCTGCGTAGATCCCATCTACCAGGTGAGGTTTGTCAAACCTAATAGATCTATTTCCAACTACCACGCTTTGCATTACAGCAAACTAAACGGTTCGAGGTGTGTAAGGACTTTCAAGTTGATATGTTTTCACATAATGTAAACAGATAACTCATGCAAGTGATATGTATCTAAAAACAGTTTGTTGCACATGTTTTCTCCCCCAAAACAGTTTAAAATAAGAAAGGGGTCGTGTACGCACCTTTGATAGAAAACAGAATGATCACGTGTTTGAAAATTCGCGTAGACAATCTTCTACGAATAATCTGTGTTTAAACAATAACGTTGTGTTATTCGAGATGTCGTTTTGTGCTTGAAATCACATACGTGTCAACACACGTATGCTAGAGTGTTAGAAATGTGCATACTTAAATACGTGTGACTTTGAAATCGTTTAATAAAATCATATCATCGCTTATGATTTTATTTAAACAAGCGTAATTATACGCGATTTCGTTTTCGGGTTAAAATATAAATTCTATTATTATATTTCGTTCGGGACTTCGTTACGGTTCCAACGCAACTTGAACGGCTCAAATCGAACTTGAAACGAAGAAGTTACGGGCTAAAATCAAAAATTTAATTTAAACCTCAAAACTGTCAAGGGCAAGGGTCGAACCCTTGACCCCTTGGATCAAACACACAACTCCCACCAGTCACTCTACGTTAACTTTTAGCAATGGAGTTGGTTTCTAATTGGTTTTAACTAACAATGAATCGGGTCCCCTTTATTTAACCCTAACCGAACCATATGGTTCCCAATAGACCTGCGATTCGAATCCAAACGATCTCAGAAACATGGGGCTTTGCTTATACAGATTTAATCGAGTTCCCTACAGTTTTTAATTGATCCATTTCGATCAGAATCATATAATTTTGTAACTCCAATTGGATTTAAACCTAAGTTCAAATCCTCAACTTGAATTAGCTAAATTCATTAATGTAACTATGAAAAAAATCATGGGGTTTCCATTCAACCAGAAATTTCGACCCTATCTGTGCGAATTAAGACAATTATCATTATCGTTTCAGTCAAAAGCCCCAACCCGTTCTTAATCGAAAAGCCCTAGGTATCGAATTTGTATAATTCGAAATTTAAACCCAAAATTGATATAGGGTTATCGATTAACAATGAATCCCGAAACTATCTGAGTGGTTTAATTTGATTTTAAAACCCTTTTTCATTAGAAACCCCAATTCGTTTAACAAAAGGAACCCTAGAATTCGAATTCCATTAATTCGATGTTTCTAATCAAAATTGTCATAGTAGTTTGCTTGATCAGAACCTTCTGAAACTACGTATGCTATTTAATTTGATTTTAAGTCTCAATTTCATGAAAACCCCCAAAACACATTCTAGGATGAACCCTAGAATCTCCATTCATACAATTCGTTACTGTTACAAGAAATGAGGCTAGGACATAGCTTAATCGGCCCATTTAGGTTGTGCATGAATGATTGTTTACCTGATTGGATGTTGTATTGATAGAACTCGACTTTAGGCTTGAGTTCGGCTAACCCCTTGATCGATCCTATTCACCGTAGCTTCCAAGATTGAATTTTTGATTGTAATGGCTTCTAATAATACCGATTGGATGTTCTGCAAGTTTGATTGTGGAGATATAGCTCTAATTGTATGAATTTTACTTTTTCAAATGACGGTTTCATCTTATGAGTTGATATTTCTTTTAATTCAACTAATTAATGCATCCATAACGCCTGTAAGTTGTTAATGATCATCAAGTTGATGATTACAACTTATTAATTTCTGTTATTACATGGCTTTAATATCAAATTCGAATTTTCTTGCTTATCAAGGCCGAATTTTGACTTTAAAGGTCAAACTAGTGTTTTAACCAATTACAAATCCAATCTTTGCAATTGAATTGATTTTTGGACTGATTTTTATTAATTCTAACCCTTAGGATTTATTCTAGATCAATAACTTAACATTTCGGTTAACAAAGTTAAACCGAAAATCCCGAATTGTCACTAATTGGGTCATTTAACTCATTGTTGGACTAAATTATCCCAATTGGGCTTCATTTGAACTCATTGGGTCTATCTTACCTTACTAGGCCTTCCTAAATCTCATTGGGCCTCCCTGGGCCTTATTGGGCCTACTTTAGCCTTGTTTAGTCTAATTGGGCCTTAATGGCCTACTTTGTTTACGTTGGGCTTCACTTGCCCCTATTGGGCCTTACTAGGCCTTCTTTGACCTTGTTGGGCCTTCATTGGCCTTGTTGGGCCTTCATTGGTCTTGTTGGGCCTTCATTGGCCTTGTTGGACCTACACTGGCCTTATAGGGCCTACATTTGTCCTGTTGGGCCCACATTATCTCTGTTGGGCCTATGATATCACCATCTCCCGTTAACAAGGTTAGTGTAAAAAGTCGGATTGTCACAAGTAGCCATGTGTGGTAGAAGTCTGGCCAACTCATGTGACCTGGTTGTGTACTCTTCAATATTTGACCCCTCCATCTTGAGGTGCCAATATTCCTCCTCTAACTTCTGCATTTCACTGCGAGGACAGTACTCCTCTTGCAGTAAAGTTTTGAAGTCGTTCCATGTCAAGGCATTTGCCTCACCCAACCCCAGAGTCTGAACATTCGAGTTCCACCAGGTTAATGCTGGACCCTCCAATGTTCCCGTTGCAAACTTCACTTTGCTCTCGTCAGGGCAGTTGCACATTTCAAACACAGACTCCGCCTTTTCAATCCACCGAAGGAGTCCAATGGCCCCCTCCGACCCTTTGAAATTGTGTGGTTTACAGTCCAAGAACATCTTGAACGTGCAGACTTGTGGGTTAACAAATCCCCCAGCTGGACCCTGTGGCCCTGTGTTGTGTGTCTGAGCATATTGTGCGATTGCCTCAGCGACTCTGTTGTTAATTAGCTCGTTGAGCTCAGCGACTATCATGTGAACGTTTCCCTCAGCCATTAGTTTCCTATTTACAAGAAGTTTTAGCATGCTTGCAAAGTCTAATGTAACATGTGTAAGTAAAACAACAAACACCACATATAATATAAATCAACACAACTGTTGGGATTAAATAATAGTTCTTCAATAGATAAAGATTTGATTTGAGTACAATACTTTTGAAATAAAACATAACTTTCCAAATTACTAATATAGGAACACAACCCGTTCCTAATAAGTTTAAACAAAACAAACAAAGAGAAAGAAAAACAATCAATCATCCTCAACGGTGGATTCAGGATCGGAATCAACAACTGGTGCTGGTTCCTCCCCTTCTTCCTCTTCATCCTCTTCCTCATTCTCAGAGGCCACTAAATGTGACACCTTAGGCAAAGATTGGATGTGTAGAAGGTCCCTCAGTTTTTAATTACAATACAAAGTATCAAATGTTCAAATTCAAATATCCAAAATGTTTAAAATGCATGCGACTCTATCTCCTAGTCCATGCCAGTCTTTATTGCGCGCCTTAGCGTCCTGAGAAAACATGTAAATCAAGTCAACACAAAGGTTGGTGCATAACACAGGTTTCAAGCATTCACAATGTTCAAAACAGCAGTTTGAATATCAAGTTTGTAGATAACATAATCACACATGCACAGTCATGATAGCTAGTCATATAAACTATTTACATAAGTGGTCGACACCGAAGCTGACGAATTGCCATGCTATAGCATGTTTTTGCCTTGCTACTATTGTCTAGCACAACAATAGAAAAATGTGTTTGGTCAGTCAAACACCTGCGTAGATCCCATCTACCAGGTGAGGTTTGTCAAACCTAATAGATCTATTTCCAACTACCACGCTTTGCATTACCGCAAACTAAACGGTTCGAGGTGTGTAAGGACTTTCAAGTTGTTATGTTGTCACATAATGTAAACAGCTAACTCATGCAAGTGATATGTATATAAAAAGAGTTTTTTGCACATGTTTTCTCTCCCAAAACAGTTTAAAATAAGAAAGGGGCCGTGTACGCACCTTTGATTTTAGCAGAATGATCAAACGTACTTAAACTCGTAAACTTGCGTAGAAAATCCTCTACGAAGAATCTGTGATTAAACAATAACCTAAAGTTATTCGGAATGTTGTTTTGTGCTTGGAATCACATACGTGTCAACACACGTATGCTAGGGTATTAAGAATGTGCATACGTATGTACGCGTGCCTTTGAAATCGTTTAAATAAAATCATATTTGATTTTATTTAATTAACCGTAATTATACGCGATTTCGTTTTCGATCCAAAAATATGAATTTTTTTATTCTAACACATCCGGAATTGAATTCTGGTTCTAACGCAATTCGAATGGATCGAATCGGAGTTAAAACGAGTGAGATATGATGAAAATACCAAAATAATGTTAAAACCCAAAAATGGTTGGGGCCGGGATTCGAACCTGTGACCTCTAACCCACATTCCCACGCTCATACCATCTCCTCTACTCCAACCTTTGTTAACAACTATGGTTCTTAATTCTTATAATTCCACTCGGCCTAGTGATCTTATACTCACCCAGAGCCGAAGCCATTAGAGGTCCAATTGAACCCTGGTTCAACCCTGATCGAACTCCCAACATTAGGGGTTTTGTTTCTTTAATCAAACCGAGTCCCACTATGATTTTAATTCGACTAAATCATCAAATTATTCCCCTGAAATGTGATAATCGGATTTCATACATAAACATTGAAACTCCCCTTCCAATTGAATCGAATTCGAACATAATAGAACCCAAAATCAAATGGTTTTTCACACTGGAACTAAACCGAAGTCTTCTGCATAATTTAATTCGAACATAAACTCCATTTAGACCGAAATCCCCAAAACATTTCCAAGAACAAACCCTAGAATAAGAAATCCATCAATTCGTTATAGTATGATTAAATTGACATATGGATTTCGTTTAACACTTAATTCCGAAGCTACACATATAATCTAATTTGATTCTAAAATACATTTGAGTGGAAACCCCCAATTCCTTATTCCTCAAGAACCCTAGAATTCGAGTTCTCATGATTATTTGTTGTTTGATAAAATTAACATATGGTTTTCGTTTAAACTACTATTTCGAAACTGTCTGCATATATGAATTTGATTTCTTAACTCATTTATTCGAAAACCCCCAAATCGGTTTCAATGATGAACCCTAGAACTAGATTTTGTACAATTCGATCTTAGAAGCCACAATTATCGTATGACTATGTTTATTCGGCCCATTTAGATTGTGTAGGAGTGAATATTTACCTTGTTTAACTTCTAATGGATGTAAATCGACTTGAAGCTTGATTTTCGGCCAACCTCCTCTTCAATTCGTATCTTCACACTGTTTTTCTTCGAATTATGGTTTGTAGCAGGTGCTAAAGAGACCGAATAAGCTTTATGGGGTTTCAATTTGATCGGTTCAATACCATTAAGGTGTTTTTGATAATTACCAATGACGGTTATGAGTTTTTAAGTTCACGTGAGATTAATTCGATGATTTACAAGTTCATAACGTATGATAACTATAAATTATCATTGATGTGATCATTATGGATGATTAAATTCAGTAGTAACCGATTATTGATGTGGAATTCGAATTTCCATTTGATTTTTGGCCGAATTTTGACTTCCAACGGTCAAAGTTCCCAATTTGATGCAATTTCAATTGTGATACTTATGTTTTAATGTTTCTAGACCCATTTTGCCTAATTCTAATCCTTTAAAGTTTGGTCTCCTATAATTTCCTTAGTTTTCGACTAATAAAACTAAATTAAATTCCCAATTTGGTACAAATTGGGCCAATTGAGACATTATTGGGCTAGGTTAACCCATTTGGGCCAATTGGGCCTACCTTAGACTCATTGGGCCTACCTTCTGTCCACTTGGGTCTCACAAAATATAATTGGGCCTATCTTGGGCCTTGAATTTGTAATTGGGCCTTCTTTGGGCCTCAGGTTTGTGATTGGGTTCACTTCCTATTCAATTGGGCCTCATAAAGATTATTGGGCCTTATTGACCTACCTTGGCCTTATTGGGCCTTACTGGGCCTTCTTTGGCCTTACTGGGCCTTCTTTGGCCTTACTGGGCCTTACATGACTTATTGGGCCTACACTAGCATTATTGGGCCTAACCTGTCTTGTTGGGCCTGTGATCTTACTATTTTCAGTTAAAGAAGTTAATTCGAAAAGTCGAATTGTCACACATGGGTTCCATTGCTATACACGCTGTGAGTATTCGTAGCCCCTTTGACTTTTTACATATTTTGGGGGAAATACATGCTACAATACTTTTCTTTTCTACTATGATACTTAAATAGTTTTCATTACTACGCTAAATGTGTTAATGCTAGAACATCGGATGTAGATTGCATGAGCTTTTTTTATTCAATTTTAAGTCCGTTTTAATTTATGCCTAGACACAACTGTTAACTCATAGGTTTGAGCCAGGGGATATATTGAATAGTACTACTTTGGTTGACAACCCATT
This sequence comes from Mikania micrantha, assembly GCA_009363875.1. Lineage (NCBI taxonomy): Eukaryota > Viridiplantae > Streptophyta > Magnoliopsida > Asterales > Asteraceae > Mikania > Mikania micrantha. The sequence goes on from CM018685.1 coordinate 22,103,671, forward strand.
CACCTATCGAGTGGTCTTGCTAGCTACAGTCACCTAATGACGTGGTCAATCACGGTGAATGAATATTTCCAAGCCATACATACTATGAACTCGGGAAGAATTTGTTGATCATGAGATCATACACAAGGGCAATCAGTCATAGGCTTGGTTGTGAACTCATGTAGATTGCATCCATTCACTCTTATGGCTTAACATATTATACGATAGCGTAGCATTATAAGATTGATGATCCTACTGGATTTTTATTCAAACATTTTACTCGTACCTGGAATGGCCAACACATTATGGGATTGATGATCCTACAAGATTTTTATTGAAATAGTTTACTCGTGCCTGGAATGGCCCATATATTATGGAATTGGTGATTCTACTTGATTTTTATTGAAACATTTAACTCGTGCCTGGAATGGCAAACACATTATGGGATTGATGATCCTACTGATTTTTATTGAAACTTTTTACTCGTGCAAACACTATTATTAAACTGTTTCATTAAACATAAAAATGCGAACTCACCAACTTTTTAGTTGACACTTGTTTTTGCATGGATTTCAGGTATTAATCTAAGCTAAGATATGGACCTTACACTTAAGTACAAGGACTAGCATTATCTTATACTCAATGAGTTCTTGATATACAGTTTCGTCGCATCTCCCGTGTTTCCGCTAATGGTAGGGGTGTGACAAGGGTGGGTTCCTAAGAAAACTAACCATAATCATTACCATTTAAACTTTTTTTTCATTTTTATTTTCTTTTATTAAAAAATAAGAAATGTAAAAAAATAAAAAAAATTGTATTTTAGGTTATTAAATATATGTAACTTGTATGTTACACATACTGATTACATATACGTATCTTTATAAGTTAGATACGAAACATTTTGAGTTACATTTACGTAACTTCGTAATCTACATATTTTTATTCAAAAATTTCTTTTTGACTATAACATTTCTAATCTTATAATAAAAATTTATTAGAACAATTTTAAATTTTTTTTAGTACGAGTTTTCTTAGTTTTCCAAAATGAAGAGTTTCTTATGAACCTTCGTATACATAAGTATTTCCATCCAAAGGATCATTGTTATAGGACTTCTTACAGATCATCATTTTGTAATATCTATTGATTGTTATATTGATATTGTTACTTTTGTTATTTAGCATTCTTCAACCCAATCATATTTTCTTTTGTGTTTATATGTATAACTATAGTGGATAATCATGGGATTCCAATTAATGCGTGTAAAGACTGGTAATTACAAACTTGGACATATTTTGATGTTTAGTTAAATATTTAATGCTATGGTCTTTGTATATCATATGGTATGACTTTTAAGGTAAAGGGGTGTTAGGCAAAAAATTCATGCAACTGAAATATCAAAATCTACATATCAATAACTTTTGTGTGTGTATAGCATTGGAAAAAAATTATAGTTCATTCTTATTGCAATAATCCAAATAACTCCATCAAGATTCAATAATGTATAAACCTTATATTTTTATTTTTCTAGTTTCATGATACCAAAAACCTATATGCATGAAAGAAAGTTTCAAATTTATCGAATGCATGTTACTAAAATATAGAATACGTATAGTTTTTTAGGACTATGATACCAAATAAAAAATGATTGTTACTGAATTTATATGCTTAAAAATATTTTGGATCTTTCTTTTTCTTGGGTCAAAAATTATAGACAAATGTAGAAAACCAAAAAAAAAGGACTTTGAAAATGTGGCCTCTCTTCCCTAAATGTTACCTTCTTGGGAAATAGCGTGTAACATGCTTCAACTTGAAGATCAAAAAGCGCGTGATGCTGCAAATCCCCAACCACGGAGGCGGCTGCCACCCACGAGGCTCCATCCAAAATTATCGGCTCCTACAAGACAATAATTCGTTATTCTTTGTATCAGATCTTTAGATCTGATTGTATGTCACACCCCCTGCGTCGCGTGCGGAATCCACGGCGCGGTGACGTATGAATAGTTGAATCATGCACAAGTATTGATTAAGAACAACCATAATAGATTACTAAGTTTCATAATGTTTAGACAGTTGTTTAGTTACAGAAAATCTATCTACTAAAAGAATGACAACTACAGACCCAAAATCTTGTTTACAAAATAAGACTTCAAACAAGACAATTAAATATTCAGGATTTTAGTGTGTTTCTAAATCCATCCTAGCATGTTTCTTTATCTTGTTCTATTTTAGCGGTCTCCTTAGTTGTCCTTTAGTGTGTCTTAAACATGATTACCAGAAACACGTGAAAAGTAATTGTCAACTACAGAGGTAGTTGGTGAGAACAATAGGTTTAACAATTGTAAACATGAATTTGCAGTGTAAGGCATATGTTTAAAGCAATAATTAAATTACATGGATGAGCTGCAACCCAAACTAACATCAAGTATGTAAAACGTGTCCAAACAGTCAACAGACTATTTGCTAATGAAGCCAACATATTATCATGTCCCAAACCACGTTTGGAGTTAGATAATGTATCAGCAGTTTTGATAAAACCATAATGAAACCAATCCTGCAGTTAGCTTATAAAACAAATTCAAAAGCTAACTCCATTTTGGTATGTCCCAATGTGTCCGCTTTCCCTTGTTGTGATCACCCAGTACTAACGCTAATGAATATGAAACTTGATGTGTTTATAAGTTTGTTCACAACAGTGGACACCATGCTTTTGAACTTTGCTTTAAAACAAATGATTAAATGCCTTATTTGATAACATGATCTGAGAATCCTTGTTTGAATACCATGAAATGAATCCTTTGTTTGAACATCACCATGAAAACCATTTCTTGAATACCTTGTTTCGAAACCTTTGATTGAGTACATAGAATAGTGTCCTTGTATAGTAACAAGGTTTATAAAAGATTATTTTCGAAAACGCGAGTTTATAGTAAAAGAGTTTATAAGTCACATCATTTAAAAATGTTTGTCATTTATAAAACTATTCGGGTAAAACTGATATAAATAATTCAAGAAAACTTTATAAAACCTCTTTAATAGAAAATGTTTAACAATTGATAAAGTCATTTGAAATGGTTGAATAATCTGATGAAATTGTACCATGAACCTGTAATGTTTGAAGAATAGCATACATCTTGTATAATGAAATAGAATTGTACATAGTGTATTTGATCACGTGTTCCACCCCAAAATAGTTGAAAAACAGTAAAAGAGGGGCTAATGTTCTCACCTGTCTGCAGTAGACTCTGAACTATAACAAATAGCAAGTAGCAAACAGGACTTCTAACTGGTTCCTATATCATTGTAATCATACATAAGATATAAGATTTTTGATGGTATAGACTTTGATTCATTGCTTGACTTGTGTTATCTTGAACTTGATTAACTCTTGAATACTTATTCTCATGTTTGGAAACGTTGTATGAACTTGAAAGTCATGATTATGATACATGATCGATAATTGATTTATGTAAACAAATATGTCATATTCTTCTATGCATCACTTGTATACATAAAAGTAACATGGGTTTATGTATATGATAACCTTTGATTAACATGTAGTTTGAATAAATGATCCAATTGTTTTGAGTCTTTGGAATTATGAATTGATCTCATAATTATGTTAAGTTGTAAACTCAACCTATTTAAGATCAACTCACAATTACTTTAAGTCGTGGGCCACACATTGGGCCTTAAGCCCATGAAACCATGAGGGCTTAATCAAAGTCCATGGCCCTTATTAAATTAACAATGGGCCAATTGGATGTGGTGTTGGGCCAACCAATATGTTTATGGGCCGAATAAATGAAATGGTAAATTGAAATGTCACGGCCCGGTTGTAAATCTTATGGATCAATTCGACATGAAATTGGGCTAGGTTTAGGATGCGTGGACCAAATAGGTAAATTGTTGGGCTGGGAGCCCTATTGGGCTTGATCTAATTATATGGGCCGAAGTTAACTAATCAATTGGGCCAATTAGGATCATAATGGGCCCAATGGAAGTGGATTGGGCCGAAAGGGGTGTGGGATGCCAAAGGTTCCAGCGAACCTATTTAATGGTTCGGCCAACACTTCCCCTAAGGTTCGGCTCTAAGGGTTGACATGCAAGGTTCGTCTGGGTTCGTGTATGGGAGCGATTCGCTGCATGGCTAAGGGTTCGGTATTCCACAATGGTTCGGCTAATGAGCATGTAGGTTCGTGATTCAACCATTGGTTCGGCAAACTGATCAACGAACCATGCAAGGTTCGTGAAGTCCTCCTGCATGAGGGTTCGTCCGACTGGAAAGGTTCGCCATTATTACATTCGGCTGGTCATGGGTTCGCCAAGAACTAGGGTTCGTCTGCATGAAATGGTTCGGCCAAGAGTTCGAAGGTTCGGATGGTGGTGATCGACGAACCATGCAGGTTCGTTAGGATTAGGGTTCGGCCGAGGAACCTTATAGGTTCGGCTGGTTTACACAGCGAGGGTTCGGCCGCAGCAGCCCTCCCTTGGCAAACCTGTCGATCCTCTCCATCCTCCTCTCTTCGATTCACTTGCAATCTTGCCCCAACGATTGTGTTACACCATGATGATGACTCGAAAGTATAGAACTTAAAAGACACGGCCTTGGATCGGTGGTTACCATAGTGGTTCGAGCAAAACACTAAAAAAAAACCCTACTTTTCAGATTTTCATTCGATCGTACCTCGTTTCTGGCTGGAAAAATCTCCAGATCAGTTGTACTTTTGTGTAGGGAATGTCGAGAGCTTCACGTAGGTTCAAGAATCACCAAATTTCGTCAAGAAAACGAGGAAGATACACACGTTTGAAGTTTGGATTTTTAGAGAGAGGATAGGTTCGCGAATCTGCTTCTAGAGAGAGGTTGGAGCTGCAATAAATGAGGGGAAACACCCTCATTGGGTGTTTATATACTCTTAGGCATTCGGGTTCGTTTCGGTTGCTCGGTTCGCGTTTCCGTCGCGTAACGCGTATTTTACGCGATTTAAATAAAACGATTATTATTCTCATCATTTTGATGAGTTTCAAAATTGTAAAATGCAAAATAATATATTTCAATTATATTTACTCTTCGTGTGTTGACAGATCGTTAAACAGATACAATTACGTGTATACCCGCAATAGCGTACGTTTTCCGATCGTATTAATTATTTATAGACGTTTAATCATAATTATAAGTTCAACATTCGTATTATTATGGATCGTCACCCATAACTATACTCAGTCTCGCTTACATATTACGATTTTTGTTTAATTAATTGTCATAATATTCGTCTCAACACTACGCACTAACACTATCCCATTACACCGAACGCAGTATATGTATAGGGCATACCCCAGATTCCAGCTACGTGCCGTACCTGACGCCGTCCCACCACTGTTTCGATATAATACGATACTGTTCTTGCCTAGCGGACTCAACTGTAAATAAATAATACATACTTGTTCCTAAATAATAAAGATCCTAACACACAAGCACATTATGAACACATGAATCACATTGACTGATTTGATATGAAAACACATTTGTTCTAACACTGTTTACAACTACCATGACTAAATGTACAAATGTTACATTGTATGTTGTTTTTGGTATCGATTTTTTGACAACATTAAAACACAATTATACCTACATATTAAATCTTTTCAATGTGACAAAGGTGGGGAATTCAACAACCATCAACTCCAAATTGCCACCAACCTATTATTGAATCACAGGATGTAGTAGAGATCAACGAGCATCCATTGTCAAAGAAACCAAAATCCAGAACAAGTAACAAGGAACAAAAAACATATGCTTTCTATTGATATGTTTGAAGGCATGTTTCAAGCAACCATGGTTGTTTTATATAACAATAACCACGGTTAATAACATTAAGTATTAACATATAATACCCTTAAACTACTTACATGTTACACAATATTAACAAAATATACTTAGACCTATTTACACAAATGACCCACCAACTTTCTTCACCCCCCTAATTGTTAACACATGTTTGAATCTTCTTCTTGGATCTTCACTATTTCTTGTAAATCTTCTATGTTGATGCTTGCCATACACGCTTCCTTTTACTTTCCGAATCCAATGCAAAATTTGAATACAATCGTGTTTAATAAGCGAGAACCGGATAAATCCGTAAACCCTCTCCCCTACTCAGGTTTGAACCCCTAACCTCAATGAGGTGCAGCTTCTCCCCTTCATTGCAATACCGCTAGGATAAAATCCCTTTCGTATACGAATTTAATTACTTGTTTAAATTAAACTAATCTTATTGGGCATAAACTATCCGATTGAACTTTATGAACCGAAAGTGATTAATATGAGATTTGAAGAGACTAATCTTCAAAATCCCTAATTTTTATTACTTAGCAACAAAAGGGTATAGCATCCCTCGTCTTTCTGTCAAATCAAACAGAAGAAAACTTTTCTTTTTCTTTTCTGTCTTTGTGGAACACCACAACGAAAAAGGAAGAACCAGATTTGTAGCTTCCGATTAATCATCGCAAATATAAATTACACCATAAACCTATTGACATTCTTATGAAAATGACTATTGTGATTGTCCTTAATATTTTAGCGCATATATCTATGAAGACTCATGGTGTCAATTGAGACATCATTGTTGTGCTCTTTTCATAACAGATTGATTAGTTCACAGGGTCTTTATATTGTTTATTGATATGCTAAGTTGTTGTACTATTGTTTCTTGTTATTGATAAACATATTAGATTAATCTTAGGTAATCACTTTTATTGTTATTGGTAAACAGATATGGCCCACATACCCATTGACATATTGGTGCATTAGAAATGTAGTTTACTCACACGTTATATTGTTATTTAAAATTGGTTTACTTGGGTAGGAGAGGGTTCCTATGAAAACTAACCACAATCATTACCATTTTAACTTTTTTTTTTCATTTTTATTTTCTTTTATTATAAAATAAAAAATGTAAAAAAAGAAAAAAATTAATAAAAAATTGTATTTTAGGTTATTAAATATATGTAACTTGTATGTTACACATGTTCATTACATATATGTATCTTTATAAGTTAGATAAGAAACTTTTTGAGTTATATATACATAACTTCGTAAACTACATATTTTTGTTCAAAAATTTCTTTTTGATTATAACATTTCTAACCTTATAATAAAAAATTAATAAAAAAATTTTAAATTCTTTTTTTGTTAGTACGAGTTTTCTTGGTTTTTGAAAATGAAGAGTTTCTTATGAACGTTCCTCTACATGAGTATTTCCATCCAGATGATCATTGTTATAGGACTTCTTACATATCATCGTTTTGTTATCGCTATTGATTGTCATATTAATATTGTTTCTTTTGTTACCCAGCGTTCTTCAACCCAATCATATTTTCTTCTGTGTTTATATGTATAACTATAGTGGATAATCATGGGATTCCAATTAATGTGTGTAAAGACTGATAATTAAGAACTTGGACATATTTTGATGTTTAGTTAAATATTTAATGCTATTATCTTTGTATATCGTATGGTATGACATTTAAGGTAAATGGGTGTTAGACAAAACATTCTTGCAAATTAAATGTAAAACTCTACATATCCATAACTTTTGTGTGTGTATAGTTCATTCTTGTTACAATAATACAAATAACTCCATCAAGATTCAATAATGTATAAACCTTATATTTATATTTTTCTCGTTTCATGATACCAAAAACCTATATGCATGGACGAAAGTTTAAAATTTATCCAATGCATGTTACTAAAATATATAATACGTATAGTTTTTTAAGACTATGATACCACATAGAAAATGATTGTTACTGAATTTATAGGCTTAAAATTATTTTGGATCTCTCTTTTTCTGGGGTCAAGAATTATAGACTAACGTAGAAAATAATAAAAAAAGAAAACTACTTCGAAAATGTGGCCTCTCTCCCCTAAACGTTACCTTCTTGGGAAATAGTGTGTAACATGCTTCAACTTGAGGATCAAAAAGCTCGTGATGCTGCAAATCCCCAACCAAAGAGGCGGCTGCCACCCACGAGGCTCCATCCAAAATTATCGGCTTACAAGACAATATTTCGTTATAGTTTGTATTAGATCTTTAGATCTGATTGTATGTTGTTTTTGGTATCGTGTTTTTGACAGCATTAAAACACAATTTACCCTACATATTAAATCTTTTCAATGTGACAAAGGTGGGGAATTCAACAACCATCAACTCCAAATTGTCACCAACCTATTATTGAATCACAGGTTGTAGTAGAGATCAATGAGCATTCATAGTCAAAGAAACCAAAATCCAGAACAAGTAACAAGGAATAAAAAACATATGCTTTCTACTGATATGTTTGAACGCATGTTTACAGCCAACCATGGTTGGTTTATATAACACTAACCACAGTTAATAACATTAAGTATTAACATATAATACCCTTAAACTACTTACATGCTACACAATATAAACAAAACATACTTAGACCTATTTACACAAATGACACACTAACTTTCTTAACTTGGGTTGATAATTACTTAGGCCAATAACTATTCAGTTCCGATTCTCATGTCCTAGCACATTCCAACAAAATAGGAATCTCAAACGCATAATATGTAGACGGAACCGTATTTGATTAATTAAAACATAAATCGAATTTTTCACACCCCGAGCCGGCGGGCTTGATCGTCTTTCCCGTCGGGTGGAAAGGTCTCGAGGCGCGACATGGTGGGATAATCGAAATGATCAGATTGTTTACAATGCACATGATATATAATGAGATAATCTAAAATGACATTGACATAGAATTACAAAGTTAAATTACATAAGTAATGTCCATAATTTAACAATGTAAATCTACCCAAAAAGAATCATAAGGTTGTTATATTGTATCTGCTCAGGATTTACAAAAGTGATTCACATATATGTCATCGAAATATGCACAACAAAAATAATATGTCATCCAATCAAAATATTCACATGTCTTATTGTAATCCCAATGTCTTAACTCACATCAATGTTCTCTCCATTGTTCCACATACAAATAATATGTCATCCAATCAAGCATGCTTATATATAGGGCACACGTATCATGAGTGAAGCTGCCAGCCCACCACACACTTAACTGAATTCAATACCACCTATATTGCAACTATGGATACCCATTTCATTCTAACATTTGATATTCTCATTTGTTATCCAAACCTGATATTCCCACTGGTTATGTTCTCATCCCATAATGATATATATAGAATAAATGGTTTTGAAGGGTATGTTTTACCAAAATATTAGTAATGGTAAACCCTTAATATTTTAAAGATATATATTTTAATAAATCTTAACCTTTTTATTTGTTCTCTCATATGTAGAGTTTACTGGTTTTCACTTCTATACTAGAAGTGACAGTCAACTCATTTCATGTATTCACACACTTGAATGTATAGAGCATAAATTGGACCACATTGTGGTCACCACAAAGTCAACCACAATGTCTCCAATTTATCACTATCCATTTGTAATCACCTGTAATTCCAATTTCTTCACAACGATCTGTCACCAGCATTTTGACATGAGTTAGGTTAGTCACTTAGTCTGCCAGTCTGCAGAATCGAAGGTTACAATTACTAACACTTACTGTTGCTTAATATCACCTATGTGGCCAAATGCCATAAAAATATGCATAACGTACCGACCATCGTCAGAGGTTTGTCAAACCTATGGTACCACTACGTTACTGTCGGCTTAGCTTCTGTTACTTAATGGTAAACGATATAAAAAGGGACTTAATGCATATGAAATGAATTCTGGAGACATGAATTTAGTGATATAATGCAACCAGTCTTAATAGTAATCAATTGTAATGTTCTCATCTCATTGTCATTGTCTCATTGTCATCTCATCTCAATGTTATGATCTTATTGTTATTATCTCAATGACATTATCACAATGTCTTTAACACAGTCTTATAAGAAATGGTCTTATCACACTATGTTATCACAAATGTCTAATGATATCACGAAATTATATTATCATGATATCACTCTTGATATCTGAAGTAATTGAGATCTACACTTGAATTATCCCATATGATATAAACCCAGATTCACACACAAACATTGATATAGATAAAATAATAAAAGTAAAACCTGTATTACCTTATATTCATGAATATTGAGTTTAAGTACTAAAATCTTTAAGAAAAGAATTTAGCATGTTTCTCGTGCCCGAATTTAGAAATCAAAAAGATTAGAAAAGGGGCGTATGAACTCAACTTGGTATAGAAGTGGTTGACTAGTATTCATGTAATGCACGCACTCATTGTTGTTGTAATGTGTTGATTTCAAGTCCTGTGATTGATTTATTCGGTATTCACAACTATTAAGTATGTTTTTTCATTTGATGTATACCCCTAGGGTTTGATGAACTTGTTGAAATTTGTTGTTATTTTGATTGGCCTTAAACCCACTTTGTAATATAACATACTAACATTTAACCGTTTTACATTAAACTTAGTATGTTATGATTTTCTTTGGTTATATGTTTTGACCTTGACCCAAACATTATACTTAATGTATGTTTTCAAACCGTTTAGATTTTCATAAGTTATAACATTTAATTATGCAAAACATAGTTAGTTTCAAAACCTTTGTTATGAGTAACCTAGTAACTAGACACTTAACCATGTTATTTACCTCATAACCATATCTCTTTTGAAAAGGTTTATAAAAATATCTCATTTTAATAAAAGGTGTTATGTTTTAAGTTTTCAAAGTGTTATAAAATCTTTTACCACTTCATTAAACCCTAATGAGTTTCAATCCACATTAATCATGTTCTTGTTACTCATTGTTATTATTTTTAATCATGTTTTGATTAGTAACTCACATGTTAATAAGTTATATATGCTTAAAAAGGTTCAAGGTTAATATCAACGTGCAATAGGTTAGTATCGAGGGTTTCTCAAAACCGGTTAACGCCTAGGAACCCTAGAGGGGTTCCCATCGATACTATCTTGTTCCATTATGTCTTATGAACTCAATTATGATCTATATCACTTGAAATTGGGTATATATTACTTGGATGACTTTGTAGTATTAGTATCGACAGAGTTTTCAACATTCCAGGGAAATAAACATCATTAATATTGATGATGAAGCTGGAAGCCCCCTTTGTCGATACTAACATTATCGGTGCCAGCTTAATATCGATTGTGTATCTTCGATACTCCATAATATCAGTGGAACTCAGCTCCCTAACCATTGGACCAGTCGATACTATCAGTATCGACAAGGTCAGCCCTTGTATCCTTGTCGAATTCAGTAACTTCAATGCCCAAAGTGACTGCCACCTGAAATTCCGTTGATACTAGTCCAAGCCTTGTTCTTCCATCGATATTGAACCTTCTTATGTCGATACTAATATCATTCAACCCAGATCATTATTCCAGCATAATCCAAGTGTGGTGAACTCATTTTTACGTGATTCTAATGGCATTTTAGGGTAGAAAAACAAGTTTCAAGTTTAGCTAACCGGGTTTAACAAAAGCCCTGAAAAACCGAGACTTCAACCTTCATTTTACCTTGGTTTTTGACGATTTAAGGTCCCATGCTTTGTACTTTCGTGTTGTATACATTCTAAGCTTTGATTTGATACCAAACATGTAGGGTTTAGTGAAGAAATGGTGAACCTTAAACGAATGAGTCTAGTGCACCAATGAGATCAGCACACGAATGAAGTGCCAACTTAAACTTAGCCGTATGACTGAGTTCATTCATTAAAATGCAATGACGAATGAGATCGTTCATCTAAGAGATCACACGAATGAACTTTCATTTGTTCGGCCGAAGGTTCTTAAACCCTAACTTTCAAAAATCCATAATCAAATCGCAAAAATTGAAATATTGTTCTCAAAGAACTCCGATTAAGTGATTAGGATGGAGTTTAGGTCGAGTTTAACCCATTTTTGTGGTTTATTTGATTGCTACAGATCTGAAACCTAAAACCCTAAAGTCTCGATCAAAATGGGTTCATTGAATGATTGATCTTTGCAGCGTTAATGCTTTTTGCTGGTTTGTTTCATTATCATAAAGCTGCTCCAAAACTGGCTTGGTTTCAAGAAGTAGAATCTATGTTGAATCACCATTTAGTGGGGCTACTAGGACTTGGGTCCCTCTCTTGGGCGGGATATCAAGTACATGTATCTTTACATATTAACCAATTTCTAAAAGCTGGAGTAGATTCTAAAGAAATACCACCTCCTCATGAATTTATATTGAATCGGGATCTTCTGGCTAAACTTTATCCCAGTTTTGCCGCAGAGGAACCCCGATTTTCACCTTGAATTGGTCAAAATATGCGGACTTTCTAACTTTTCATGGAGGATTAGACCCCGTAACTAGAGGTCTGTGGCTAACTGATTGGCTGAGACTAGAGCTCTCAGAGATGGGTTCAAACGATGATTTAACGAGCGAAGGTAAGAACGAATGAGCCTTCATTCGTGCCAGAGGTTCATTTGTCAAGGTGAGCCATTCGTCAGAGATGGACATGCGGATAAGCTATTTGTCTGTGTGATTCATTCAGACGAAAGAATATCCAGAATGATTCATTCGTGCAAATGAGTAACTGCCCTTAATTCTTTTTGACATTTTGGCAAAGACAAGCACGCAAACACAATTGTTATGAAGTTTTGTCTGGTTTGATGATTTTAACTAGTTTAGTGAGAAGTTTAGACAAGACTGAACATACGAACAACCAAATGATCACTTAAAATGAAAATTAAAAATCTTTTTGTATTTTTCTGAAAAGAAGGAACTGTACACCTAAACTATAAAAAGCAAAACACGTGTTTTTGTGAGCAGTCTTTTATGAAAGTAAAATATATGCTAGAACATATCAATTGAGCATCCTTGAGTTTTACACTTTGACATATTTGTTTTATGATGCAATTACTAATATGATTGTCCATTTTAAACCTAACCATACTTAGTTTTTCAATAATTCAGTGATCAACTATATTTTTTGATTGACTTACCCATTCTAGTCAACTTGTAAGGGTCAAAACTAGTTTATAACTCATCTCATGATAACTTAATTCCCTGAATCATAAACTCTATAAGGTTCTAGTTTATTATCTTTTTGCATTCTTCTTTTGACAAGTTTCTCAAATTCAACACATTCTCATGGACGGCTTCAGCTAGGTCTTTACAAAGCAAGATGGCATGTGTCAGAAATGAGTTGACTGAGAATTTTGTTCTATCCAAATATATGGCTTCAACTAGGCTGCAACCCAATCTATGGCACATATATGGAATCGAACTTATTTTACTTTTGTATTTTTCTAGCCTATCCTATCTGAATGGACGGCTTCAACTAGGTTGTAACCTAGTGCATGGCACGTATACAGAATCAGAATTACTTTCATTTTTATGTGACTCAATCAGTCTTATCCAAATGGACGGCTTCAGCTAGGCTGTGACCCAGCAATGTGGCATGTATACGGACTTGAACTCATGACTTATTGGAAACCTTATAAGATCCTATATACAAGGTGTACGCATGATTTATATTACAATCTGTTTATCCCTTAAATCAGTTTGCTAGACTAGATCCCGCAAGTTAGACATTATGAGCAATCACCAATTGTCTAGAAACTTGCAAAGTAGGCCTATCAATACATCATACGATAACATCCATGTGGTTTCAGTTTATGCACTCAATTTTGCTTCAAAGAATATGACTTATTAATACATCACTTTCCAACTAAGAATTTCTCCCACTAAAAACCTAAAACTGAAAATCTTTTTGGATTTTTGAATAAGCCAAGTAAATGCAAATTAATATATATACAGGAAAAGAGAACGAAAATTAAGGAAATGATCATTTCTTTGACCCAGTTGAAGATATGACTTCATCTTTTTGAAAGACACCATTAGCCGATAAAAAATACAGAAATCTGGGTTTATCAAAAGCTTTAGTGTAAAGATCGGCTTTCTGCTGATCAGTGTGAATTTTAACAACATCGATTAGTTTCTTTTCAAAACAATCACGTATGAAGTGATATTTAATGTCGATGTGTTTTGTTTTTGAGTGCTGGAGAAGATTTTTAGTGACAACAATGGCAGGAATATTATCAACAAATATAGTAGAGTTAGAAAATGTTAACCATAGTCCTTGAGCTGTTGCTGAATCCAGATGATTTGTGGGCAGCAACTAGCAGCAGCAATGTAATCAGCTTCACATGTGGAAGTATACACCGATGTCTTCTTCTTGCACTTCCAGGTAACCAGGTGTTTTCTAAAGAACTGATGTTGATTTGAAATCCCGCTTGCATCCACCATAATCTGAGTCACTGTAAGCAGTAAGATCAAAGTCATCATCATTAGGATACCATAAACCTAGATCCGGAGTACCCTTTAGATAACGAAAAATTATTTTCATAGCAATGAGATGAGATAATCTTGGTTTTGATTGATAGCGAGCGCAAAAGCAACTAGCGAACATGATGTATGGTCGAGAAGCTGTTAGATACATTAGAGATCCGATCATTCCCCGATACAGAGTGGCATTGATTAACTCCCCCTTTTCGTCTGGAGTAATCCCGTGATTACGAACCAGTGGGGTACCAGCAGGTTTTGCATCTGACATACTGAACCGGCTATGTATGTCACCAACATACTTGGCCTGGTAAATAAAAATCCCTGCCTCGGACTAATCCACCTGCAATCCATGATAGAATTTCATCTCTCCCATGGAGCTCATCTCAAACTTATCCTTTATAACTTTTTCAAAATCTCTACACTAACATCATTTGTGGATCCTAAAATGGTATCATCCACATATACTTGCACCAAGAGCAAATCACCCTCCTTTTCTTTAATGAACAATGTGTAGTCAATGACACCTCTTATAAACCCGTTGTTTAGAAGGTGAGTAGAAAGTGTCTCATATCATGCTCACGGAGCTTGATGCAATCCATATAATGCCTTGTCTAGCTTGTAGACTTGGTCATGATGTAATGGATCTTCAAACTCGGGAGGTTGATTGACATACACAACTTCATTAATCACACCATGAAGGAACTCACTATTGACATACATTTGATAAACTTTGAACTTCTTGTAGGATGCATAGGCTAAGCAAATTCAGATTGCTTCAAGGAGAGAAACCGGTGCAAGTACTTCATTATAGTCAATCCCTTCATTCTGTCTAAAGCCTTGCACCACCAGACGTGCTTTTTTTCTGACCATAATACCATGATCATCACGCTTGCAGCGGAGAACCCATCTAGCGGCAATTACTTTAGCACCCTTTGGTTTATCAACAAGCTTCCAAACACCAATTTTATTAAATTGCAACAACTCATCATGCATCATCCCTACCCATGATTCTTCTTTCAATGCTTCAGTAATCGTTTTGGGTTCAACTTGAGAGATGAAACATGAATGAGCTCAGAAGTTTACATCTCCAAAGTCAAGTATGTCAGCAAGACCTCCTAAAGATAGTTGATTTCGAGTCTTTACTCCATCATTAAAATTTCCAATGATGTTCATTTGAGGATGCATGTTGTTTATTCTACCCACCGGATGAGCAGGAACAATAACTTGTGGATCAAGATTGTTAATATTTAGATCCTATAGAGTAGATACAATATTGTCAACATCTGGTTCTGCAGCATCTGGCTGAGAGTGAAGATCAACTAATTCTGAAATGTCATCATTTGTCTGTATAGGATCTGGAATAGATGAAGGTTGCACTGGTTCATCAAGTGCATTATGTTCATCATACATTATTTGAACAGCAACATCTTCATCAGAGTACATGGGAGGGATATTGAAGTAGTCTAATATGAATAATCAAACATCCAATCTGGACCCTTTCCAGGTGGAGGCACAAAGTATCTTTGAACATCCACATGGTACCACTCCTCTGCATTATGAGTTGATATGTTGTAAACTCTTTTATGAGGAGTGTTGTACCCAAGAAAATAGCCTTCATCCACCTTTTCATTAAACTTACCTTGCTCATGTTTCTTAAGCATTGTGCATGGAGCACCAAACGGTTCAAGATGCTTAAGATTTGGCTTTCTGTTATGAAGCAATTCAAAGAACGTTTTCCTATGTATCTTAACTATTAACACCAGGTTCAGAGTATACCAAGCATTAGCAACTGCTTCATTCCAGAATTGAACCAGTATAGAAGAGTCAGCAAGCATGGTCCGAGTAACCTCAATTAACGTTCCGTTCTTTCGCTCAGCAACACCATTTATCTGAGGGATGTATGGAGCACTAAATTGTTGAATAATTCCACGTTCATTGCAGAAAGTCTCCATGTTGTGGTTCTTGAATTCAGTCCTGTTGTCTGTTCTGAACATACGAACCTTGAGCATATAAAGTGATTCAAGCTTAGTTACCGGAACCTAAATACATGGATGTTTCAGATTTCTCCTTCAAGAAGAACACCCAAGAGTATCTGGAGAACTCATCGGTATTGACCAAGCAATATTGATCTCCAGAAATGCTCTTGCGGTTGACAGGACCAAAAAGATCCATGTGTAGAAGCTCAAGTGGAATAGAAATTGAAAGGAACTTCTTGAGTTTATGAGACTACTTGGTTGGCTTTCCGTTTTTTCATGACATACAGACATCATACATTTTGAAGTTCATTAAACTCACTCCTTCTACCAGATTGTTGCGAACCAAACGATTCATCTTGCGTAGACTCAAATGACCCATCTTCTTATGCCAAAAGATAGAATCTTTCTATGTTGCCTTAGACATAAAACATGAAGTTGTAGAAGATGTAGTTTAAGCTGTGGTCATGTTGAGAACATACAAATCCTGCCTTCTAGGAGCTGGCAGCAAAATCCAGTCTTGAGGAATAGTGATACTTGCTTGAGAATGTGGCAACTTGAATCATCAAAAAGAACTTTCTATTTCTTGTCACATATTTGTGACAAAGAGAGAAGATTATTTTCCAGCTGCTTCACATAGTTCACTATGTCAAATGAAACTTGACCGTTAGAAAGAATTCCTTCTCCTGTAATATGCCCTCCTTTGTCTCCAGCAAAAGCTACATATCCTCCTCTAATTGGGTTGACATTGGTAAAAAGAGATATGTCTCCAGTAATGTGCCTTGATGACCCACTATCAACGATCCAGGTGATGTTAAGAGCAGCATTTGGGGCAACCTTCACATTCACAAATTATTAGTTGAAATAGGGAACCCAAGCCTTTACAGTCGTGGATTTACCCAATGAGTCTAGGATTTTTATCTCAATCCGTTGTCCATCCTGAGTCATTTTATCTTAAAGAGGTGAAGATTTTTCATTGTTTGAAACTGAAGTCTCAGAGGACTTTGCCTTCCAGATAGTATTTTTGCTAAAAGAATTTTTTAAACAGACAGAGGATGGTTTGGATTGTTTGGCAGGAACAATCTTGGGTAAATTCTGATTGACAATTACCCTTTTACCCTTATCTTGAGACTTGATGGGAGTTGGGTGCTTAGGTTTGACTTGAGGTGAGTGATGAATTGATTTGACCTTATTAACAAACGACTGATTTGTTTTTCTATGTGGTGCAAAATGTGGTCTAATCAAAAGAGGGCAAGATCTAGAAAAATGCCCTAATGCACCACATTCAAAACAAGCATTTTTATCTCTGGATAAAAGCTGATTGATTTTAGTCTGAGATTGATTGTTCTGTAAGTTTGAAACATGGTTTCTATGAAACTCAGTTAGTTTTGTTTTGTCATGTTTGAAACCCAAACCCTTTGTCCCATTGAAAACAAGATTGCCAGTCTTGTTGGACTCACTTGCTTCACCCTTTTGTGAAGCCTTCACAAAGCCTATGGCTTTGGAGAACTTTGAAGTCAAAGGAGATAAATTTTCCTTAGATGGGATTAGGTCAACCTTTTTGACACAAGATGTCTGATTCTTAAAAGTAGTAGCATGGAATGATGAGGACAGATCATCCTCAGATTCAGAGACCCAATCCTCAACCACTCCTTCTACAAATGATTCTTCAAAACAAGAAGAATCCTATTTGAAATAACTCCAATAGGATCAATTACCAAGGGAGTTTTAACCTGAGAATCTTTGATTTCTTTGTCATTAGGTGAATTGACAAAACAATTTAGGACTGGTGGAGGAAAATGGTTGTACTTTGCTTCTTTACCCTTCCCTTTCAGATCAGTCCCATCACTGATCATGTGTTAAATGATATAAGAAGAACTCTCATAGCTCATGAGCTTACGACTCAAGGTCTCACAAACTCACTCAACAATAGCTAATTTCTTCTTAGTCTCATTTATGGTATTAAGATAAGAATTTATGGTGTTGTAAACCTAGTAGGGGCTATTTAACCAGAAATAAGGACTTTAGACTCGTGGTCAAAGACTTTGGTATTCGCTCCCTCTAAAGTTTAACAGTTAGTTATTTTAGTTGTTTAGTTTTTGCAAGAGAGAAAAAAGAATAGCAGCACAAGGAATTTTCGAGGAACGTAATTCAAGTATTTCAGGGAATGTTGGGGTTTAAATACCCAACATTCAATGTTACAAGACAAAGAAGTAAAAAGACAAATAGCTGACACTGTTACAGACACTAAATCATCAGTAGAGTACAACTAATAAAAAGTCAACAACCATGGAATTACAAGTCTTCAAAAGTCTTCAGTTCTTCCAAGATTGAGATAGTTGTTTAGAAGTTCAGTGGGTATTCTTTCGGAAGATGTTTTCAGGAAGCTGATTAAACATCAGTTATTACTTAATCAAAGGTTGTCTTCTGAAACAGTGGTTGTCTTCCAAAAGGATAAGGCTCACCTATTATCTTCCAAAGACAAAGAGATCTGTGGCTGTTCTTTTGTGAATCTTCCGCTGTTAAGCTTCCGATGCCGAAGTTAAGTAGTTTTGCTTATGGAAGAAAATGTATCTGCGGTTGGTCAATCCGCGGTTTTATTCAGTGGTCTGGCTTCAGTGGTTTTGCTCAGCAGTCCTTTTTTCCAACAACATCCCTCTGGACTGATGAAGCCAAAACCATTTATTTTTGCCTTAGATCCAATCCAATTTTATTTCTGAGAGTCCTCACATACTTCAGGACTTCATATTCTATTTCAACATTTTCCAAGGTCTTATGCTGCTTTCCTTCAGATCATGATTGGGCAGCTTGAGAATTTCATCCCAATCTTAGAAGAAAGTTCATGATCCATTGAATTTTTCAATGATCATATTTTTGGAGACAGAGTCATAGAACCATCTCTTTATTCTGGCTCTAGAATTTGCGATCTGAAGGGGTTGGAATTTAGGAGAGGAACCCAAGGGAAGAGGAGCTCCGATAGGCCAATGAATTATTTCTCTTCTTTTTTACTTGATCCTTAGAATCAAGTACTTTCTTGACTACAGCATGCTGATGAGGCTCATAGTCCCTCCGAAGATTAGGAAGAATCTCTTTTTCAATTTCGACCTAACGTCTGAAGTTGACAACATATGGAGATTCAACAGATCCAACACCTAGACTTCCAAGATGTGCATTAAGCAAATGGTCAAGTATGGTGCCTGGATTTGCATCCTTGACCTTAGACACAATAGTGTGAGAGGATAGAGTAGCTTCTTTCTAGAACTCAGGATGGTCACTATTTTCTATTTTGAATTTAGACCATTCATCAAACCGTATGTCATCTCTCCATCTCATGATTGTGTTCTTTGGTCCCCATTGATTTTGAATGAGTATGTGTTTTATTCATCTTATTTTCTCAATGGTCTTCTTCTTCTTCTTCTTCTTGATGTCTGCCTTTATTCTTTTAGAAAGAGCCTCAGCTTTATTTCTATGACCTATGATATCCCAATTGCTAAAGGTTTCAACTTTATACTTACCTTCATTCAGCAAGATCTTGATGAGTTGCTCCCTGTCAACCTGATAAGCTTTGTTTTGTTGCGGATCCATCAGGGCTACCTGTTCCTGATTGGCTTTGACTGACTCATCTCCTGAAAGACCAGTGGCTTCAAGATTAGCTAAAATCTTGTTTTCCCCTTCAACCTCTTTATTCTTTGTCTCTTGAAGTTCTTCAGTTTTGGAGAACTGCCTTGTAGGAGAATGGGATTCTTTTGGAGGGGAGTTTTGAGTTTTCTCAGTTTCAACAGTAGCTGGCTTTATTGGTGAGGAAGCTTTGGTGGTTTTGGATGGGTCAAACTCATCATCATCAGCCATTATAAGCCTTCTCTTTCTTGGAATAAGAGAGGCAATGAGCTGATCATCATTTAAGTCTGAGCTTGGTTCTTGAATGGGAGTTAAAGGTTTCTTAGGTTTATTGGTGGGGGTTTTGGATTTTCAGGCCACACTCTTCTGTCTTCTTGTGAAAAACAAAGTGATTATGGGAGCTGTTTTTTGGCATATTTTGGATGCATTTAGAGTAGTGGGAAGTGAGGTATGTGAAGATAGTTTTAGAATGGTTTGAGAAGAAGAATTTGGAGAAAGGTTACGTGAGTTTTCTTTATTTGTTTTTATAGGTTAGGAAGGGATGGATATAATGGGAGAGGTTTGTTTGGGAGAAATTGGGTTATGTTCAGATTGGACAGACTCAGTTTGAACTGGTATGTCCTGAGTCGTGAAGGGAAAGGAAGAGGGGGCTGTGGTTCTGAGCTTTATTGGTTTAGTGGGAGCTGGTTTGGTAACTGTTGGTTTGGGTTTTCTGGTCACACCAGATGCTCTAGCTGCCACTTGAGCTTCATCTTCCCTTTGTTTTTCTTCAAAGCTGGCCTTAGCAGCCTCCGTCTGAAATAGCAGATCTAGTGCGGCTTTGAGAAGTGCCTCATGATTCTTCAGTCTTATTTCCTTCATTCTTCTTTGCTCATCCTTGTCTTCAGCCCTTATGGCAGCTTGGGCTTCAGACATGAGCCTTTCATTCTCTCTCTCTCTCTTTGTCTTCATCGGCCTGTTCTTGGAACCAAGTAGGAGGAGGAGCTATTCCTATGAGAAATTCTAGAAAGATAGTGTGATTAGCCAACTCATGTTGTAAAGAAGAAATTTTGGAATCTACTAAGATTTTCAGTAGATCCAGTTGTAACTTTTGGGTGATAAGAAATTATTTGGTTAAGTTGGTGATAAGGTTGTCAGATAAGTGTTAAGAAGTGGGTTTTAACACTTCTTGAATAGCTTGGCTTGAAAAGGTGGGTGCAGTGGAGGTAGGTGGAGTATTCGGGGAACTTTCAAGTGAAGGTGCCAGCATTGGGATGAATTGGGGTTGCTAGAATTGGTTATTCGAAGATTTTGTGACTATCTCAGTGAGCTTGGCCACATCAGCCTGAGTATGAGTAACAGAGGCCGTCAAATCCTTTAATTTGAGATCTGATTCGTCCAACCGTTTACGGATATCATCCGAATTCTTGACTAGTGAGCCAGTTTTAGCATGACCCGAGTCCATCTCAGGAATGTCATGTACCCCTTTTTCTTGGTTATGGTGATTCCCAACCTCAGTTTCAAGAATTTCACCGGTTGTTGCCATATCTGGAGTCTTAGTGGCTGATCCATCTAGATGAAGACTCATTGAGCTTTCATGTGAGATGAATACTCCAGATATATGATCATGATGTTTAGATGGACTAGACACCCTGATCTTATCCTCTTATCCATGGGTAGGAGATTGATGATTTTGAGCAGAGGGTTGAAGGAGCTGCTCCTCAATTGGTGAGGGGGAGGACAACCAATGTGCTCAAAATTAGAATCAATCTCATAGAGAACTTGTTCAATAGAGTCAAAGGATTTTTGGGATGAAGAAACAGAAGTGTCCTTGGGATATTGGACGACCATCTGAGTGTCAAGTGACACTTCAGTGGTTTGTGTAAGATCCCTTTGGATTACACCATCCTGTTGACAGGATTGACGAGGAGCTAGATGGGGTTGAGATTCAAGATCTATCTATGAGGATGGAACAGATGGATCTACCTATCCAGTGAGGATAGAGACTTGTTCAGGGATCTCAACTTCCTGAATAGTCTTTTTGTACTTTTTAGTTTTGGTGGCTTTCGCAGATGCTTTTCTTTTGGCAGGTACCTTTACAAGAGTATTGGAGGAGGTGGATGTGGGTTCACCAAGAACGTTTGTGTCCTCAGTGTCATCCATAACTTTGGCCCCAGTGTTCAACCTAGTGAAAACTTTCTTGTCAATGCTCTTGACACTAAAAAGAGGAGCAACGTGACAAACATTTTTAACATTAGCAAACAAATAAACCATCACAAAACGAGGGTACAAAAAGAAATTTGGGACTCTTTTGGTGATGTACCAACTGTTCGAAAATTATTTGGGACAGATTGACTCTTTCAATTGAAAGAATTGCATACATGACATATTGCATGTCATATGACATTTCTTCCCAACTAGTTGTCTTTTGAGAAAGACATTGTAAAGGGGTGTGATACAGAAACTTGTACTTAGGATAGAAATAGACTTTGTACAAGGTTCTATTCTTCAAGTCTCCATGATAATCACACTGAACAAAAACATTATGATGAATTTTGAGAGGAACAGTGGTAGGTGCCTCAGTATCACCCAGATTTAGGGCAACACTTAATTTGGAGGGGTGATGGAGACTTGTTGACCAGCAACCACCGAGGTGATGCTTTCAACAGAGTCATCCTTCGACACCAAGGCATAGTTTTCCCAAAACTGATTTACGGCAGATTCAGAGATAGGAGGGTCGATAGTAAGAGCAGTGTGAACAAAGGAGTCTACCAGAATGTCGAGGACCTTGTCGTAGTGGGGGGTATTCAGAAGATTTGGCAATATATGCTATGAGGTTGTGAACCGGCTTGAGTTTCAAAGATTTATACGCCATGAATGCAGTGATGAACGAAGAACATTTTCAAGAACAAAGTGCGATTACAAATTTTTGCCTTAAGTTTAGAGAGATAAATAAGGAAAAATGTAACCATTGTGACAAAGTTTTACCTTAGGGTTTTTATCCATTGGACAAACCTGTAAGCATGAAAGAGAAAGAAAAAGGACAGATCAGTACGTTCATGCACACCTTGATGTACAGACAAAGCTTTGTTAGGAATGAAGCCCGGTCTGATGCCGTTACACACTAACATCATGAGCAGCAAGCTCAGACAAAGTCAGTGTAAGTGCGCCGAGCCAGGCGATATGCCTGACAAGCGATTGTCTTTCTCCACAAGCAGCATTCTGAGTTTTAAATTTGAAAGAAGTATCTTCTTGATCATAAAGAAGATCAAGACACGTTCTAAGGATTAGTGTAAGGACGGAAGAAGATAACCACTAATATAAATACGGAAAAGAAGATTAGTGGACATTTGAAGTATGATGGGTAAAATAGTAAAATGAGAGGATATTTTCGAGCCGTGAGAACAATTAATGAGTGTCAATTCAATTAATTGTAGGGAGTCTAATCTTGCAGAGTGATTAATGACTATCAAATCAAGCGTAATTATCAAGATTTTAACAACCGCATAAGGAAAAGAACTTTAACCATGGAAGAGTTTAACCATAGATAAGTTACCAATAGGAAAACCACGGGCGGGGTAGAAACCACGGAGTGTTTCAAATGTAACAACGGATTGATTATAACCGCGGATAGATATAAGTCAGTGGTTAGTATGATCACTGAATTTATCCGTGTTTTAGGACAACCACTGAGAAAAGAACCACGGTTGTTTCATCAGTGGTTTTTCTATTTATCCGTTGTTAGGATAATCTTGAGAATTATCCTTTTATATATTTATTTTAGGGTTCACGAAACATATTCTTAACCATATTTATTTTTCTATTAACTCATATTTATCATGCCTAATTTGGAAACAAATTTAAAAAAGGTTGAAGAGTCCAAAGTCTTGGTAAATATGTCTGAAATTTGGTCAGTTGTAGATACATGTTCTGGGACTATCAATCCCATTTGAAAACAGTCTCTTATAAAGTGATGCCTTATTTCTATATGTTTGGTTTTTGAATGATAGACATGATTTTTTATTATATTTTTCGCAGCTTCACTGTCTATTAAGAGAGGTGATTTTAGTTTTTGTTATTCCAATGTCCAACAATTGGTATTGTAACCAAAGGATTTGAGCAGTGCATTGAGCTGCTGCAATGTACTCAGCTTCAGCAATTAAATTTGGCACTGAAGTTTGCTTTTTTCTTTGCCATGAGACCAAGCAATTTGCAAAGAACTGACATCCTCCTGAAGTAGACTTCATGGTGAGTAAACATCCTGCATAATCACTGTCTGAAAAACCAACAAGCTTGCACGATTGATTAGCAGGATACCAAATACCTAATACAGGAGTACCTTTTAGGTATCTAAATATCCTCTTCACGAATGATAAATGGGATTGTTTAGGGGTAGATTGGTATCTTGCACAAACACATGTTGCATACATGATGTCTTGCCTTGATGCATTAAGATACATCAAAGATCCAATCATGCACCTGTAGAGAGTTTGATCTACAGGTTCCCCATTTTCATCTGGAGTTATTCCAGGTGCAGTTGCCATGAGGGTAGAAATTATTTTGCAATCATTCATTTCAAATTTATTCAGAAGATCCTTTACATATTTAGATTGATGAATAAAAGTTCCATTAGGTGTTTGTTTGACTTTGAGTCCTAAAAATAGTTTTAGTTCACTTAAAGCACTCATTTCAAAAATAGAAGGCAATTTCGAAAATTGTTCACACAAGGAAGGTTTTTTTGATCCAAAAATGATGTCGTCAACATAGATTTGGACTAGCAAAAGTTCCTTGTCTACCCTCTTGATGAACAAAGTCTTATCAATGGTTCCCCTCTAAAATTTATTTGAAAGAAGAAATTGAGAGAGAATATCATACCATGCTCTTGGTGCTTCTTTTAAACCATAAAGTGCTTTGTCTAGTCTATACACCCAATTAGGATGATAAACATCATCAAATCCCGGTGGTTGACAGACATAGATTTCTACCTTTATGGTTCCATACAAGAATGAAATTTTTTTATCTATTTGAAATACCTTTATGTTATGGGATATAGCAAAGCCAAGGAAGAGTCTTATGGCTTCAAGTCTGGCCGTAGGGGCAAATGTTTCATCGTAATCAATGCCTTCCACTTGGCAATACCCTTGCACTACCAATCTGGCTTTATTTTTTATTACAATGCCCGTGTCATCAGTTTTATTTCTAAATACTCATCTAGTTCCTATTGGGTATTTTCCTGTAGGCAAGGGGCAGAGAGTCCAAACATTTTGCCTACTGAACTGTAACAGTTCATCATGCATAGCTTCCACCCACTTATTATCTTTGAGAGCCTCTTGATACTTAGATGGCTCAATTTGGGACGAAAGCAGCATGAAGACAATTATTAGTCGAAGCATCATCAGAAGAAGATGGATTAGCAGTGGGGTCGGGAGAGCTTTCAGATGAGGTAGCATGAGCTTGTTCAGAGGTATCTACGGGTGCAAAATCAATTATTGGGGATGTGGAAGTAAATACATGTTCATTCTGATCTTGATGATTTATTGGACAAGATGGGATGGAAGAAAAGAAGTGAGATACTGAACTCCTCAAGGGATGATATATCTTTAGAAGCCTGACAAGACTCTTTAGAAGGAGAAATTGAAGAGGTAGGAGGAGTGCAGGTAAAGCTTTCAAGATCAAACAGATCATCATGAGAAGAAAGAAAGGAGGAGATTGATGCAGATTCATTCAATTTGACATCAATGGTTTCCTAAACAATTTTGGTCCTCAGATTAAATACTCAGTAAGCTTTGGAAGTTTGAGAGTATCGAACGAAGTATCGAGAGTCCACTTTTGTAGCAAACTTGGACAGGGAGTCCTTTATGTTCAATACGAAACATGGACACCCAAAGACTATGAAGAAGGAAATAAGGGGCTTTATGTTATGAAGGACCTCATAGGAAGTCTTGTTACGTCTTCTCACAATGTGAACTCTGTTCAAGACATAACAAGTAGTGTTTACTGCCACAGCTTAGAAGGACAAAGGTAATCCTGAGTCTGTAAGCATGGTTCTTGCAGCCTCAATAAGTGTCATATTCTTTCTTTCCACAACTCCATTTTGAGGAGGAGTTCTAGGAACACTGCATTGTCTAAGGATTCCTTTGGAAGTGGATAATTCATCAAGAACATGATTCTTGAATTTAGTACCATTATGTTTTCTAATTACCTTGACAGGAAGACCAAATTGTCTTTCAAATTGAGTGATAAGGGCTTTTATTTTATCAACAGTCTCATCTTTGCTAAAGAGAACCATTAAAATATTGAGTAATCATCCACAACAACTAAGAAGTATCTCTTTCTGGCTAAACTAGCTACCTTCACAGGACCAAACAAATCCATATGAAGCAGATTAAGACAGTTCGTTGTTTTGGGTTTCTTAATAGGCTTATGTGATAATTTATGTTGCTTTCCCTTTAAGCAAGATTCACATTGTCCTTCAAAATGAAATTATTTTGAAGGTAATCCTCTAACTAAAGAAAGGGTGGTAAGCTTATGAAGAGTTTATTGATTTAGGTGGCTGAATCTTCTATGCCATAGGGCAGTTTCAGAAAATGATATTTTGGCTATCAGACATGTAGGAATAGATGTTTGAGAGTCAATGGTCATGTCTACCACATAGACATTCCCACTTATCTTACCCGTTAGCAAAGTGTGTTGGTCAATTAAGACTTATTTTAGAATTTATTTCCGGAGAAAGAATTTGGCAGCTGTCCTTGGTGAAAAATGAGCTATAGTTTTTTTCTGGTAATTGAGAAACACTCAAGAGATTAAACTTGAGGTTTTCAACTAACCTAACATCCTTAAAGTGCAGTTTTCCACTAAGGACAGAACCATACCCGACTATCCAACCCTTTGCATTGTTTCCAAACGAAACAAATCCTCCATTATTTGAAATAAAGTTATTTAGAATGGATCTGCATCCTGTCATGTGCCTAGAGCATCCACTGTCCACATACCATAAGTGATTTTGGTTTGAGAAAGCTCTCTGCACATAAATGATCAAATGCAATAGGTTAGATATGGGTTATTGTTTATTTTAGAAGAAAAGAGAAGAAAGAAAAAACATTTCGAGAATTTATTTGTTTTGTTGTCCATCATTCATCAACTTCTGCATCATTTGAATCAGATGTTGCTGATTTAGATGCAAGATATTGATCTGTGAATCCACAGAAGGTGGGTTCACAGCCGCAAAAGAGTAAGAGGCAGGGTTCACCATGGGGTAAGAAGGTGGTGTAACAAGGATTGATGGGCTGGGATAAGTAGCCAAGGGAGGAGGTGAGTAGAATGATGAGTGGGTGTTTGGTCTTATTGTATTGTTGGGTTCTTGTCTACTAGCTTTCATGGACTACTTCATTCTATTGGGTGATGTCACACCCCGAGCCGGCGGGGTAGGATCGGGTTTCCCCGACGGGCGGAAGGTTCCCGGGGCGCGATATCGAAATGATAATCGAAATGATCAGATTGTTCATGAGAAACTGGCTAAAATAAAATGGAAATTTCAGAGTTAAATTATAACAGTTAAGTTTACAATTTAACAGTGTAAATTCAATATCACATCATAAGTCTTCTATCTTGTAGCTGCACAAGATATACAAAATAAACTGTATGATGATGCTTCAAAATATGCAGGTCCATAAAGCTAGGTCCTCTATTAGATAACCTAATCCAACGAAATAACTCTCAGTTGACCAGTTCGTCACCTGAGAAGTCATGCAAAAATAAAAGTCAACACATGGTTGGTGAGTTCATATAGTTTGGTATTTGTAAATGATTTGAAAATCCCTTTCGGTAAAGACCCTAACCTCATTAACTTCAATGTAATATCCATATCGGTATGCTTATATATAGGGCATACCCCTGAGTCGAGCCTACAAATCCGCCCAGACGCCATCCCACCACATTCTAATACGCATATGACACTTTTGTTAATGATAATTAAGCATTTTTACCTAACACACTCTCCTGTTCACAATGATTCTAATGTTTACACAAAACCTTTGTTTAACCCTCAGGTAACAACCTTAATCTCATTAACATCACATGTATCATCCAGATCGGTATGCTTATATATAGGGCATACCCCTGAGTCGAGCCTACAAGCCCGCCCAGACGCCGTCCCACCACATACTAATCCGCATGGGACATTGGTGTTAATGAAAATTAAGCATTTTACCCCTACCTTTAACCCAATGATTCGTCAGTCCTTTGTTCCTGTAAATACAACAATTTGGAATCTATGTTGATTCCTTATGTTCATCACAATAGTGATCAACCACAGTAATTGTAGAAACAGTTAAATAAATGCTTAATTAATTAAATAAATAAACATTTAATAAAATCTAAGTCCAAATGATTGGGGCCTTTGGTCATACTCGAGTAGACTAGTCTGTCAACCTAGGTACTTAGTAGTTAGGGAATCTGTAAATATCCTCAAACATACGACCTACAAATCAAACGGTCTAGCTAGGACTTCTTGAAATGTAGGGTTTATGTTTCGTCTGTTTTGGCGTATGTTATCTCTGATATTTCCCAGGCTTTCCCTTGAAAATGATTTATTGATCCGTCTGATTCTGTTACAAGATGTACTTGATTCGTTGATCAACAAACACTTGATTTGTAGAACATCGAACATTGTCTTTGCAAAGATTGTTTCGTTGATTCATTTGAAATCCCACACTTGTTTCGTCAAAATGTTTCGCATGATTCGTTGAACTCACCCACTTGATTTGTCAAAATCTCTAGTTTGATTCGTTTGAAATCACCCACTTGATTTGTCAAAATGTTTCGTTTGATTCCTTGAACTCACACACTTGTTTTGTCAAAATGTTTAGTTTGATTCGTTTGAAATGTTTTGATCTGTTAAAATGTTTTAGTTTAACCCGATTATTCACTTAATTTATAAGTAAATCAGTTAGTAAAACTGCATAAAATCTTCCTAGACATGGTCTAGAATAACATTTATATATGTAAACATATAAAATTTAAAAGCATTTAAGTAAACAATTTAAATAAACAGTTTACACATGCTTCTCATCCCCGCGTTTTAAAACAAAAATATTAGAAAAGGGGCAATGAACTCACTTGTGTTGCCGTGCAGTGAACCACAAAAGATATGCGCACTCTTTGATTGTTGCCTAAGTATCTTTAGCACCTGAGTTATTTTAAAGAATTCGAATACGATAAGAACCTACAGGAATTGTCGTATCTATGGTTTGGTCTCGGTGTGCAACTACGTGTCCTAGATTACTAATGTGTTTCTAGAATTTCTTCTATCTAAGTTAAACTATTACCCATTAGTAACCCAAATCCCACATTAATCATTTAAAGTATTTAAGTAAAACACTTTCAACTTATTTCATTTTAAGTTAATTATTTATTTAGGAAAATCATTTAGTTATATTGATAAGGTTTATAATTTAATTTCTTTTTATGAAAAGCATAATTAATGTAAGAAAAGTATAATTAAACATGATGGGCTTATATGAAACCCATTGGGCCGTTCTTGGTCCTGTTGATAACCTTTTAGTTTCTGGTGTTTTCTTGTTAGCTCATAGAGTAACTAATCCTGGATGGTTTAAATAAACCATTTAGGTTAGTTATATGTCTTTGAAATTCCCAATGGTCTAGGTGTTAACATTTAAGTCAACCCATAACCTTTAGGTTCTTGTTTTCACCCCTAGTGTACTTCTCCCACGATATTGATATTTTAGTTTAAGGAGATTCAATTGCTTTTGACTAAAAGAATGATCATCCCCTATAATGATCCCATATGATAATTGTGCTAGAATATCCTAAGTCAGATCGATAGTTAATCCTAACATTGTTTTTATTGAAGTTTAGATCTTGTGGGCCTTATGTTAGGCCTAGCTTGTCATTGTGACTCATTAGATTTCTATTGAACCTGATGACTAGCATGACACTTTGTGAGTGATGTTAGGCTAAGTAACTTGGGTAGAATGGCTAATATTTAATTTAACCAAATGTACCAAGGATCATCTTTGATATTGGGCCAAATGAAATGGTCTTGGGCCTAATAATAGAGTCATTGGGCTATGGTAATCGCATGGGCCAATCCATTGGGCCATTTTAACTACGGGGCCAAGTGCCATGAGCATGGGCCGGTTATATTTCCTATTTGGGCCGAATTAGTGGGCCGGACTAATCATATAGTCCAATTCACTATTGTTGGGCCGAACAAGAGGGGTGGGCCAACGCAAGTTAGGTGTTGGGCTAAGACCACCACATGGCCGAAAGACACATGGGCCGCGGTTGAATTTCATGGACCCACAAGTTAAGTGGGCTGCTGCTATGGAGGTGGGCCGGTTGGGACCATGTGGGTTGCATGGTTTGCGGCCTATTTGAACATTTTGGTCCCTAATTCCTTTGAGTTTTAATCCGTCGAAGGTGCTGGCTAAATTTCCAGCGAACCTCCCAACTCGGTAACCATAGGTTCGTCTGATTCATGCTTAGCGAACCTTATGGTTCGCTCCTATGATGGTTCGGCTAGTTGATCATATAGGGTTCGGCATATAGGGTTTGGCTGGTCTAATAGGTTCGGTGAAGTAACCAGGAGCAGCAAGGTTCGTGAAGACGAAGGTTCGTCGTCACTGGACCCAGCCATGCAGAAGACTCGTCGAGTTCCAGGGTTCGCAGGTGGTTCGTGGATTATGGAGGGTTCGGCAGAGGCTCGCCGGAGAAGAGAAGGTTCAGCTCAAGGTGGGTTGGGCACTGCAGGTTCGCCATGGAAGGAGGGTTCGCTGCCAGCCTGAAGGTTCGTCATAACCATTAGGGTTCGGCGGGCTGGAAAGGTTCGGCCGCATGATGCAACCCCACGAACCTGTAATGGTTCGTCTTCTTCATGCCGTTCCAACCTTCGATCCATCACCTGCCATATGGTTGCTACATGTATACAAGTCCTCGGAACAATTCGGTTCCGTGTCTAAAGCTCAACAACCGGTTATGTACGGGTATGTATCAAACAAACTAGAAAACCCTAATTTCAGTAAGTTTCGTGACTTCATACCCTGATAACGGCTGGACAAAACTCCAGATCGGTTGTACTCCCGTGTAGAGGATGATGAAGGCTTCGCGTGGACACCAAGAATGCGCGATTTCGTCTCCAAACGAGTGAGATCTTGAAGATTGAAGGTGAGAAATTCTAGTGAGAGAGATGTGACGGGAGAGAGTGTTCAGAGAGAGAGAGAGAACTTGAAAAATGAAAGAAATTGTTTCTTTCCACGTTTATATACCCCGAGGGTATTCGGGTTCATTTCGTTTGCTCGGTTCGCGTCTTCGTCGCGTTTCCGGATCGTAGCGCGTATAATTACGTAATTTAAAATAAAAGGCTATATTTTATGTGTTTGGACTTTATTTCTTTTTTTAAATATTTCAGATATTATTTATTAGAATTATTTGTCATATTTATTAGTATTTTTACGCGTTTTCATTATTTATGCGCGTATTTTGTTTTACGCGCCTAAATTTAAAATAACTTTATTTTAAATTTATTTATGATGAGTTTCAAAATCGTAAAACAGGAAATATTTTATTTCCTTAAAATTATTATCGTTCGAATCGTCTTTCGTTTCGTTTCGTCAGAAAACGTCACTTACGCACGTCTTCGTACAGAGCGCTAACTGTACGAACACGATCGTATGTTTCACTTTCTAATTTTGTTGTCTACTTTACAATCATCGTTTCAGATCGTTAAACTGTCAGATCTATTCGTACAGATCGTCACCTATACTAATAGTTCGTCGGTTTAGCATTCCGTAACAACAACTGTTATTGTTTTATTTTGTTTATCCTCACATACGTGTTATCCTAATAGATCCTAACAAATAAACCCATGATGGTTCGGGGTTGCCAGATAATTACCTGACTCGAGAACCATTGTTCTGAACCTTGTTTCTGTTACATGTTTATGAACCTGTTGGTTGATAATATGAAATGACTTCGACTATTGATATGAATATGAGTTTGAATAGAATGTGTATAGTTTGTGACTGTTTACTGTTCATGCTACTGTTGCGATCACTGTTCCGGCACCGGTTTCGGCACTGTTGTTACAGGGGAATTTCCTTTAGATGAAGAAGCCTGTTCAGTTTTCAACTTTGCAACCTTCAAATTTTCCCTTATTTTATCCAAAGGAGTTTTTGTCCTGCAATTTTCAATGGAATGATTGTACTTGAAACATTTTAAGCAAGCAGGATGTAGGTCTCAAACCGGATCAAGAACATAGCTTTATCACCCAAATCATCATCACTAGACTCTAACAAGTGCGGAATCCATACTAGAATCAAGAAAGCAAGTAGAAAAATGAAATCTTTGTATTAAATACTGATGTTCGAGTACAGATGCCTCAATACGTATAGAGAGCAAATGCCTCGGGATTCCAACCTAAACTAGTACAAAATGCATCTATTTATACTAATATAGGTGTACTCGAAGTCTTACACAAAATTACTTCGAGTACTCGAACACTTAGTGTATTCAAAATACATGTACACGAAATCAACAAAAGCTATCAAAATTCTGGACTTTAACTCTTCCAATGTTTGACTTTGTCAGTCTTCATCGTGTAGTGGGCTCTACAAACTCCCCCTAGAATGGCGAAGTCATCCAATAGGAAGAGTCACAGAGTGTGGTCCAGCTCCTGCATATAGCTTCAACTCAATAGTATATGCAACGGTGCGTGTAAACAGTTTCGCTTCTTCGTCAGATCCATGCTAGACTCTTTTCGGTGAGTTGTGAAGCTTCATCATGACCTTTTTTGTACATCAATAGATCCATTGGATCTAGAATCATATCAAAATCATTGATATCATCCTTGTTTCTGAGAATGACAGCTGCAAGGTTGCGCTCATCAAAATACCATGATAAGAACTTAGCCAATGAGTAGTCAGGGATTCGAGGGGAAACTGGGACTGCAATCTCAACAAGTGGAGGAGGATACTTGTAATAAATCCAAGGCTCTTTTGTCACAGGATCTATAATGCACTTTGAGAAGAAGCGTCTTCCCTAGGCCGTCTTCATCACAGGGAAATCCTTTTCGCATTGATCCTTTATAAACATGGCAAACAAACTGGCCTGAGAGTCCTTGGATGGATTGGAAAACATCGCATTGTTGATACTTCTGATGTCAAACTTTGGCATTGTGCAGAAGTCTCGCGGTTTCTTGTATAACTCAACCTTGCCCTTTCTCCGCTTGACCAGATATATATCTCTCTCCTTATCGTACATCCAGCAGCATACCTCAGATCTATCGTTGCGAACAGCAAATAGATTTCGATCATCAGATATAAAAGTATGCTCTGGATGCTCAACATTCATCTCCCCTAGCCAAGTTGCTCTGACTTCCTGAGGCGCTGGGGTCCAGTCCTTCTACTTATCAAACCAGCTTTTAATAACGGTTCCCAGAGGAGGAATTTCTTTTCCATCTATATTGATATACTTATGAGCATACAAGTAATCCACATACGGGTCTTTGGCCACATCGGCGATAACGACATTTTCTGGTTTTTCCTTTTGATTGGCGTCTTCATTTGGAAACAAATTTCCAAGTCCAGCTTCATCTAGCTCTCCACCAAGCCCTTCAAAAATAAAATCCTCGGGCAAATCATCGAACAAACCATCACAACCAGCTCTTGCGGCTTCATCTGGTTGCACACAATCTCCAAAAAGAATATCATCAGGAGTATCTCCAAAGAGATCATCATAGTCGCTCGTGGGGTTTCCTGTGTCTCCTCCTTGATTTTCATCATCTGGAGGCCTATAACATCCGTCAACATTGGGCCAGACACGCGAGACCTGGTAAGGCCCAATAAGAGTTAGGCCCAATAAGGCCCAACAAGGATTCGATCATATTTCTAGGCTCAACTAAAGTATTCGGAGCCCAGAAAAATTAACAGAAGACAATTTCATTTGAGAATTACGTCATCAATAACGTGAGAACATTTGGTTGTGTTTGAAATCCACATTCATTATTACGTATGTGTCAGAAGGACCATATCATATCATATCAGTTCATGACTTGTAGTTACTCAGGAATCTGGTGTTAGTAGATCTCAAAGAAACATTCATCACCTAATTTTTATTCAAATAAATGTCCAACTGATTTCATGTCTAGAATCATAACTTGGAAATGAAGAGAATGAGTGTAAGCGAAATCGCAAAACGAGGCTCCAATTTCAAGATACACCGAGTCAAATATAACATAAATATGAGATCAAATATTCTAGACTCTTCAATTCTTGAAATTCTAACCATTGGAAAGAGCTCGAAAAATCGTGAACGTAGGCGAAAACCGTGCGCAAAACGGTGTTCGTATGATCCCAGAATCGCGAAACGAAGGAAATCCAAAATATATGCGATCCCCAATCCGCGCTGTACGCCCCGGACCAACCTTCGAGGTGGGGCGGTGCGCCTGGGGTCTGCAGAGTCGTTAAATCGGATAAGAATGTCAAAATGCATCTAGAAACTATATTATTTTCTTCTTCTCGACATTTTCGACTTCCAAACTCACAAAATCAAGTTTTTAGCATCCAAACTCCAATTTTGAAGGATTCCGAACATCCGGATCGCAACAGGGTTCGTATCTACAAGTCTGGATCACTGATCTAACCGCAGAAATCTGTCAGATTAGGTAACGATTCGTTTTTAATCTTCTAGCTCGATTTTTTATTGATTAGATCTTGTTTTTGAAGGTAATGAGATAGTTAGGGTTGTTGATTATTGCCTAGATAATGGCTAGGAATGATTATAAATGAAGAACTCGAACTTTTAATGGGTAAATCCTTGTTTTGAGCCGTTATAATGCCCGGTTTTCATGAAACTATATCTTAGATTAAAATGGTTTAAACCATTTGAGTGTAACAATTATTGTGATTGTCTTGATCATTTCTTGAAATGCTAGGTTAAATTCAAGTGTTTCAAACTAATGACAAGCATAAAAATAATCACCGGAATAACGATCTGATGGGTATGATAACAGTCAGATTAGTACATTGACCATGGTTATTAAACCTATTTTAATATCACATTCTCATGTTTCATGATGCCTAAATGATCAATAACAAGGATTGACTATTCCTAAGCCAGAAATTCATCTAGGAATCTTCCTAAGTGAAATAATCAACAATCAACATCTATTTGATTAATCCGAAAATGTCGTGATTAAGCCAGTAAGTCATAAACTCCTTAATAAGAACCTAAATCATTATAGGTTCCTTGTTTATCGCACTTTGTGCAACACTAACTTAAGGAGGCTGATTAAGGATTAAGATCAGCTTGATGACTGGGATTACGATTCCATGTTATCAAAAGTCAAGGAATATTTCGATAATCCAATTCAAACAGAAGGAACTCATAAAACATTAATAAATTGCAGAACTCTCTTCAGATTGTGTGATACCTCAAAATCAAAACACTTCGATAAACAGGTGAGTTTCATAGTTTCCCTTTTAATGTTTTGTTTTTCACAACTCGGGGTGGAACATGTAGATACAATTTCAGAACATATTTTATCAACTATTATGAGATCATAGCCCCTTCTCTTCTCTTTTTAAATATTTATCAAAACTCAGGGTGGAACATGTAGATACATTTTCAAAACATATTTTATCAACTTTTATGAAATCATATATCAGTATCATGAGGAAAATCATGATAAACATTTATCAACACTGTGAAATCATATATCAGTATCATCTGGATGATGATAAACATTTATCAACTCCTGTGAAATCATATAATGGTTTCATCAGGAAAATCATGACACTCTATTATCGAGTAAATCTTTTATCAAATCAGTAAAAACAAGCGTATCACTTGGGAACTTTGGTTATGTGGAGGCTAAGTTGGGCACATTCTTATGTGAACATCATTAACTTGTTATCAAGCCCTTGGTAGTACTGGTATGATCATATGCGGGAACACAAGATCATTTAACGGCGTTCTGGTGGGTAGCCAGACGTTAGCATAACGGCGTTTGGCGGGTAGCCAAACGCTAGCACATGAACACAAGATCATTAGGTTTGATGTTTGCATGCTCAAGTAGATTCAATTTCAAAGTACCTGTTTGATCACTTTTGATTACTATATCTTGAAAATCATTGTTTGAACAATCATTTTACATCAACAAAACCTATGGTTCTCACTCAACTATTTTTAGTTGACTCTTTATGCTACATGTTCCAGGTTACAAATCACCCAGCAGCTCAAGAACGGTGGAGCAAGTATCTATGTAAACCATAAGTCAAAGGAGATCTTCAACTATGGCTAAGAAATCGTTACGTCACGCGCTGTGGATTCCGTACGCGGCGTAGGGTGCGACAGGTTGGTATCAGAGCCATGGTTGTAGAGATTTAGGATAACCCTTTAATGGATTACCTAGACTACAACCTAAGAATCTCTTATATGTTTAGACATCGTGTCTAAAATCTATCTCCCTTGATTCTTGGAACTTTCTGGTTTACTAAATCATTTGCTTTTCGTTCTTAGAATGACTAGCAACAATCATGAAATCATTCGTTTGGCTATTATCATTGCACGACAGATAACTGTTGTATTAGCCAAATTGTCATTTGATTCTATTGTACTCTTTGCTCTTTAAGTAGTACTTTAATCATAATCACGATCACTCTGTTGAAAATTTGACTTCGTTCTTTTCAAATTGATTTCGGATGCCAAACCCCATCTTCTACGAGTACAGAAGGTACATTAAAAATCATACAATGGAGTGAGTCTGTTGGATACACCTTTAGATACCTTAATTGCTGTATAGACCAGAATGCCTAAACGACTGTAAATACTCTTTCAACAAGGAGCATTGATCTAATGGGATGACGAAAAACCTAACTAGAGAATGAGAAGTTATTCCAAGTATGTCATTGGAAAACTTTAGAGTTTTATGAATCGATCACTACTATTTTAAGCATTGGAACAAGAAACTTGAAAATAAACTCTAGAACCTAGTCCATATTGAATGGGACAATAAAACTTACCCTACTCGGTTTCAAGAATTGAGTATACTAGTCCCAATGGTTATTTCACTTCATCACAAACATTGATAAGTACAGTAAAGGAAAATTAGTAGGCAACCTACTACTCTCAAGTTAGTTACTCACTCTAGCATATCGGAACCAACAAACATGTGAAAGCAAACTACTTCCCACAAAAGGACAACAGTTTCGGTATAACAGATCAAAAGGTGAAATCAAAACCTCTATGAAGGAAACAAAAGAAAGCTAACAACCTTGTTGAGTATATCTCTAACATATTATTCAACTATGTTATTAAACTCATACCTATGTGAGAAACCTATATATGGAATCTCAACCTTTAGGAGACACATGCAACTACCATCATTCCATTAGAGGCATATGTCAGTTATGCGCTCGATGTGAACAATTAGATCATCCAACGACAACTTGCCGGTTAGCTTGAAACCCACCTAGAACAAATACAGTATGCTAACTAGTACCAAGGATAGAACCTGTTATGCCTGCAACTCAAGTGCCAACATCAAAAGCCAACATTTTAATCTTAACCCCTATGCTCAAAATGCACCTTCTCCTATCCTACTTGTTGGTGCATCAGAATCATAAGAGTGAGCTGTTGAAAGAATGGTTTCATAAAATCTTGATTGTCATCAAAACACCAATGTTACGTCTTGTACCCACTTGAAATATGTTCGGCTGTGAACATATTCAACAATGTATTCGAGCGATAAACGAATACGTGTTGGGTCTGTTACATAAGAATGTCGTGCACCATGTAACTCTTTGAACTTCATGCTACTAGAAACTATTTCATAGTTCTATCAGAAAACTCAAACTGTTCAGATCATAAATCATAATGAGATCATGAAACTATCAGTGAACCTCGAAGCATGACATCGTGGTTCTATCAAACTATCGAGCTAAACTGTAAACTTTGAGACAAAATCAATGGTTGATCAACTATCAAAACTATCAAAACTCATGGATCCTGTTAGGATCACATATCATGAACATATTAGAACAAGAAGGGATAGGGAATTTATCCCAGTCAAACTTAGAACTTGTGAACAGAGCTCAAAACATTGGAACAAAGTCACAATGAAAACCATGGTAATAACAAGTGAAATCTAACTTGAGCAGAGCTAGAACAAACATGCAGTACAATTTCCAGCTGCGACCGGCCGGCATAATTGTAAATTGTAGTACATGGGAGTTCTGGGGAAGTTCAAGGTAAACAAACAACTATTACTCCTAATATCATTAACACTCATAAGAACATGAGAAATACAATGAGCATAATCAAGCGTCGTGCAATATTGAAACAAGAACGAACAACATACTTGAGGTATGGGATCAAATCATGAAAATGGAATCACATATCAAAGCATGGAATCTAAAATGAAACTAATAAATTAAACTGGGATTGACATGAACATATGCATTGAAAGGAAGTTATTTACGTATATTTGATACGTATTCCTTTCAGCCATCACTATCATCCTGTCATTCTTTGAAATACTCTACGATGTCAGCTATATGTCCTTTAAGATTCTTGAAAATCCTCTAGCAATTTGATTCGGGCCCAATTGGGCTATGTCTATAGCTATTCTTGAATTTTCTTAATATTACAATAATTATCATGTTAACCAAATATGCCTAGATGAAATTGTGAGTCGACATGAGGTGCCAGTCTCAATCATTTGCAAATGAGATAGTCAACTTCACCTCACAAGTCTGACAAGCCTTTCAGAAGGCATTGGTAACATCACTTAATATAAACACATCTTACCTGCCTCAAGTGGATGGCCAAACTGAATGAACCCTCAAGATCCTAGGAAACACAATGAGAAGCAGTGATTACAACTTTAATGATAGTTGAAATATATACGCACTTCTTACTTCTTGCAATCCCTTGTAACAATAGTCACTACATAGGCATTGGGGGTGTACAACCCAAAGCTCACATAAACCGGAAGATAGAGCTTTTGTAAACTGAGGTGAGTAAGCCTGAAATGGATACAAGGAACTATCAATGGAAATTACTATTTCCCTGGACATAAAAAAACTGATCATAGTTGAGCAAGGAACCATGTGAAGGAAAACAGAAGAACTTATAAGACTCCAGGTTTCTACCAGGGTAATGCTGGAGATGACATTATGATCAAATACAATTAGATCTGAGTAACAAGATAAACTAACATCAGAAAACATGGTCCTTTCAAGAATCTAAACAAATTTTGATAAGCAGTATAAAGACTGGGATCATCTCTTAAACATAACAACCTACATGATGTGCTTCATGTATAAAACATTGGAAAGTGTTTAGCTTATAGAATGCTGGCAGCTTCCTTCTAAGCAAATTCATGAGGATGATGAATTTCAACATATAAGCAAACTAGCTGAGATCTTAAGAAACGAAGACAAGAAAAAAAAAACGAAGTCAGACACTTATAGAATAAGTCAAATGGAGCTCTAGACATGAACTCAAATTCACGTATGAGCATGTAGATTGCACGCGTAATGCAATTGTTTTTCCCAAACAAACTATCATAAGTACTGATAGCCAAATTTCGGGACGAAATTTATTCAACGGGGGGAGACTGTAACATGTGTCAACATTAGGCCAGACACGCGAGACCCGGTAAGGCCAATAAGAGTTAGGTCCAATAAGGCCCAACAAGGATTCGATCATATTTCTAAGCTCAACTAAAGTATTCGGAGCCCAGACAAATTAACAGAAGACAATTTCATTTGAGAATTACGTCATCAATGACGTGAGCACATTTGGTCGTGTTTGAAATCCACATTCATTATTACGTATGTGTCAGAAGGACCATATCATATCATATCAGTTCATGACTTGTAGTTACTCAGGAATCTGGTGTTAGTAGATCTCAAAGAAACATTCATCACCTAATTCTTATTCAAATAAATGACCAACTGATTTCATGTCTAGAATCATAACTTGGAAATGAAGAGAATGAGTGTAAGCGAAATCGCAAAACGAGGCTCCGATTTCAAGATACACCGAGTCAAATATAACATAAATATGAAATCAAATATTCTAGACTCTTCAAGTCTTGAAATTATAACCATTGGAAAGAGCTCGAAAAATCGTGAACGTAGGCGAAAACCGTGCGCAAAACGGTGTTCGTATGATCCCGGAATCTCGAAACGAAGGAAATCCAAAATATATGCGATCCCCAATCCGCGCTGTACGCCCCGGGTCAACCTTCTAGGTGGGGCGGTGCGCCTGGGGTCTGCAGAGTCGTTAAATCGGATAAGAATGTCAAAATGCATCTAGAAACTATATTATTTTCTTCTTCTCGACGTTTTCGACTTCCAAACTTACAAAATCAAGTTTTTAGCATCCAAACTCCAATTTTGAAGGATTCCGAACATCCGGATCGCACCAGGGTTCGTATCTACAAGTCTGGATTGCTGTTCTAACCGCAGAAATCTGTCAGATTAGGTAACGGTTCGTTTTTAATCTTCTAGCTCGATTTTTTATTGATTAGATCTTGTTTTTGAAGGTAATGAGATAGTTAGGGTTGTTGATTATTGCCTAGATAATGGCTAGGAATGATTATAAATGAAGAACTCGAACTTTTAACGGGTAAATCCTTGTTTTGAGCCGTTGTAATGCCCGGTTTTCATGAAACTATATCTTAGATTAAAATGGTTTAAACCATTTGAGTGTAACAATTATTGTGATTGTCTTGATCATTTCTTGAAATGCTAGGTTAAATTCAAGTGTTTCAAACTAATGACAAGCATAAAGATAATCACCGGAATAACGATCTGATGGTTATGATAACAGTCAGATTAGTACATTGAGCATGCTTATTAAACCTATTTTAATATCACATTCTCATGTTTCATGATGCCTAAGTGATCAATAACAAGGATTGACTATTCCTAAGCCAGAAATTCATCTAGGAATCGTCCTAAGTGAAATAATCAACAATCAACATCTATTTGATTAATCCGAAAATGTCGTGATTAATCCAGTAAGTCATAAACTCCTTAATAAGAACCTAAATCATTATAGGTTCCTTGTTTATCGCACTTTGTGCAATATTAACTTAAGGAGGCTGATTAAGGATTAAGATCAGCTTGATGACGGGAATTACGATTCCACGTTATCAAAAGTCAAGGAATATTTCGATAATCCAATTCAAACACAAGGAACTCATAAAACATTAATAAATTGCAGAACTCTCTTCAGATTGTGTGATACCTCAAAATCAAAACACTTCGATAAACAGGTGAGTTTCATAATTCCCCTTTTAATGTTTTGTTTTTCAAAACTCGGGGTGGAACATGTAGATACAATTTCAGAAAATATTTTATCAACTATTGTGAGATCATAGCCCCTTCTCTTTTCTTTTTAAATATTTATCAAAACTCAAGGTGGAACATGTAGATACATTTTCAAAACATATTTTATCAACTTTTATGAAATCATATATCAGTATCATGAAGAAAATCATGATAAACATTTATCAACAATGTGAAATCATATATCAGTATCATCTGGATGATGATAAACATTTATCAACTCCTGTGAAATCATATAATGGTTTCATCAGGAAAATCATGACAAACTATTATCGAGTAAATCTTTTATCAAATCAGTACAAACAAGCATATCACTTGGGAACTTTGGTTATGTGGAGGCTAAGTTGGGCACATTCTTATCTGAACATCATTAACTTGTTATCAAGCACTTGAGGCTCATTACTTCAATTAGTCCCCATGTTCCTCGAATGGATCTCTTAGTTGTTGAGAAGGTTGCCCAAAAGCGGTATATAAGGCGTACCCAGTAAAACTTACAAGTAAACCAGATATAAAGATGGCGACTAGGGTTGCTGTTTCCATTATTATATAATTTCAAGACCACAATGGATCTATGATAAGATCGTTTATTTACAATGGGATGGTATACAAAGTCAACAGATTTCAATGAATACAATAGGATTTATGGCTACACAAACTGTTGAGAACGGTTCTAGATCTGGTCCAAGACGAACTACTGTAGGGAATTTATTAAAACCCTTGAATTCTGAATATGGTAAAGTAGCTCCTGGGTGGGGAACGACCCCTTTGATGGGCGTCGCAATGGCTTTATTGAATTGAATTGGGTCCAGGAATCTAAGAAATAGTGAGAATTCTTGATCTCTCTCAATATCTCTCTCAATTCTAAAATCCATATGATTACTATATCTTGAAAATCATTGTTTGAACAATCATTTTACATCAACAAAACCTATGGTTCTCACTCAACTATTTTTAGTTGACTCTTTATGCTACATGTTCCAGGTTACAAATCACCCACCAGCTCAAGAACGGTGGAGCAAGTATCTATGTAAACCAGAAGTCAAAGTAGATCTTCAACTATGGCTAAGAAATCGTTACGTCACGCGCCGTGGATTCCACACGCGGCGTAGGGTGTGACAAGGCCCTTCATCCTTCTTTTCTGAGGAATCCTTTTCTTTCTTGTCGTCACCATCATCATCATCGTCATCATCACTGCTATCGTTTTCCATATCTTCATCCTCGTTCTCATCATCAGACTCTGGGGTCTCGATTCCTTTCAGCTTGTTAATCTCCTTGCGCATCTCATAATTTTCCATTAAAAGAAATCTGATGACTCTTCGGTGCGCCTTGATTTGCCCATGAAATTTATCCAACTTATCACAAACTTTGAGCATTCCATCTTGCATCATCCGAATGGTCTCAACCTTAACTGCATATTCCTTCTCAAGGAAGAAAATTCTATCTTGTAGACTTTCGAGATTGACGGGCACCATTTCCGGCTCGTATGGTTAATCTGCGTTCAAGGGAGATTTTCCCTTGTCACCATGTGAATGAGGTGATGATGATGGGGTCTTAGTGTGTGGAATGGAAGTAGTAGAGGGTGACAGTGGGGAATGAGCATGAATCTTGATGACAAGATTGGGTTTATCTGGTTTAGTAGGTGGTTTTTGAGGTTTTGGTTTTGAAGGAGGTTTTGGTTTTGAAGGAGGTTTTGGTTGTGAAGGTGGTTTAGGTTGTGAAGGTGGCTTAGGTTGTGAAGGTGGTTTGGGTTGAGAGGGTGGTTTGGGTTGTGAATCGGTTTGCAATGGTGGAGGTGGTAGAATCGATGCAGCTGAAGAGAATGACAAATCTGAGAACATCTTCTACAGTCTCGGATCCCTAGTCCGTTTAAACATCGTCTTCAATCTCTTTATTTTTGGTAACGACTTGGGAGTGGGAGTGTAATCAATATCATGTGCTTCCTCTCTTTCTTCTCTGGTTGGAGGAGGCTTTTCAGCAACAAAATCATCACTGGATGAGGAGGTTGTCTCAGATATATGTTCCTCGGCAGTCGTACCAGTCTATGCGCTCATAGGAATGTCATGCTCCTCAGCAACGAATGCAATGGGAGTACCTTGATCTTCTACAACATTCTCTTCTCCCACGAAACGTCCAAATTTGATCAGTGGTCTCTCCCCAATGTACTGCTTCTTCCCTCGCTTATTCATCTTCATGTAGCCAAAGATGTCATCTCGCATTCTCTTGATCTCTAGAGTGCCGAGCGTGGGAGTCAGAGATGGATGTCTTTTGTTGATGACAATTTGCAGGAACTGAGGAAATGCAAGAAACCTTTCCTTCCTTCTTCCTTTGATGTTAGCATGCATATCAAGGAAGATCATCTTTGAGATGTTGAAATCAACTGCAAGGGCTAAGGCTACTAGACAAGAACTGAGAGTCTGGTTGAGAACGTCATAACCTCCTTTCATTCCGGAGAGGCACTGAGTGACAACATGTGCCAAGTATCTCCAGTAAGGATGTAGCAATTTCTTCTCAGTCGGAAGATAGGCATCTTCGTGTCCCATCTGATATACAGTCCTGTTCACTAGTTCTTGATCTAGATCAACCGGGTTGATAGCCTTGTCTCCAAATTGCAGACATTCCCGGAGAATCTGCTCTGTGATAACAATAGGTTGACCCTGAACCTTTCCAACAATGCTTATAGTCCCATTTGCATCAGTATGTTCTTCCACTGTGCTCCAGAAACCTCGAATAAAATCAGTCACGATGGAGGGTTGTTCCATGATGGCATAGTTGACCGGTGAGAAGATCAATCCAGCAACCATACTTTTGAACTCCTAGTGTTTCTCTGGCGGGTCCCCAAGGAATGTTGTCATGTTATGATCGGGTATGAAGCGTAGATCATCCATCTGAAAACAAAAACAGATTAAGTTAGTCCAAAATCGAAATACACGTAACACCGAAAATGTTCCAAGTCCAAAGGAGTTCGCGAATATTCGAAATAAGAGGCTTATTCGAAACAACAGGTGTATTCGAAGTAAGAGGCTTATTCGAAACAACAGGTGTATTGGAAGTTGGTCATACACAAAGTATAGTCTGTACACGAAACTGGGTGTACACGAAATTTAGCCTGTATTCGTAATGTCAATTTTGAGAACACAAGAAGCCTTCATAAGATTATCAATTTTGCTCCGTAGAACTTCTAATTTCATTCGAAATACTCGGAATCAATAGGCGACCTACACTTTTGAGAATCGCCTTTCAATTTTAAGTTTTTCGAGGTCAATTTACCCAGAAACTTTCTGTAGACGAACTTTGTGTATTCGAAATATATTTTGACATATATCTCTCAAATTCATGGTCAAAACCTGATGAAAATTTATACCTAGGGTCGCCTATAGGTGATCTACAAGATTGTCGGAGCGGATTTTTGAAATCAGGTCTAGAAAACGAGATCGCCAAGTGAAGACAAAATCTGTAATTGAATAACTGGTAC
This sequence comes from Mikania micrantha, assembly GCA_009363875.1. Lineage (NCBI taxonomy): Eukaryota > Viridiplantae > Streptophyta > Magnoliopsida > Asterales > Asteraceae > Mikania > Mikania micrantha. The sequence continues at coordinate 22,148,426 of CM018685.1, forward strand.
TCGAAATTTAATATCAGTTGGGCTATTTATAGGCCTGTTTCGAATACAGGCGTATTCGAAATTTGTTTTTCAAACATTTCGAGTACGACAACAATTTTATTTTTGAGATTTTTTCTAACTTTTTAACTTTTTAATAAATAGAAAAGTAAATAAAATTAAATAAAATAAATTTAAAATAAAATAAATTAAAATGAAATAAAATAAAATAAAATTAAATAAAATGAAATAAAATAAAATAAAATAAAAAGAAACTTTTGGACAGTTTTTAAGTTAAATTTGGTCAATTTTGTGGGATAAAATCTGTGTCAGAAAATTGACCACCTCAAAGAGATTTCTTACAAGAATCCCAACTTCAAAATAATTATACCCCACCAATGATTTCTACTCTTTTATCCGTAACTATAAGAATGAGGCTTATGACCAAGAATTTTCTAATGATTATTCTAAAACTATCTCTTGTTAGGTTTATGAATAGTCAGACTATAAACAAGATTAACATGCAACCTATCAATTTTTTTAAATCTTTTGTTTCAAACTTTGACTGTGTTTCAACGAACTTAAAATGTTTTGACAGAGTTTAAGGTGAGAAAAGAAAAGAACAAATCTATTAGATTAGAATCAAGAACAAGAAGGGGTTTTATCATCTTTGTGCTCATTGGCATCTTTTTTTTACTGATCTGAAGGCACATTGTCGTTAACGTCACACATCCAGTTCTTTGATTACGCAAAACAAAGGATGCTTCAGTAAGTATTTCCCGTTCTTTGTTTGCATAAAACATGGAAAATACCCGAGTTTTTCAAAGCAATTTCAAGTTTATTGAAACACAATCTCGTTTTGACTTAAAGATTTATGCAAAAAGTCAAATAGTTACAATTTTTCTGATTATCTGATTCTCCTTCTCACTTATTTGTATATGTAATATTTTTGAATGATCATGTCCATTTCTTTATAATTGGAAAACTTGTTTTAAGATCTTAGTGAATTATAGTTATTGAAAGCTGTTATTCTTTTAGAAATTACCTTTAGGTAGTGAATTTCTAAATGTCAGAAGACATTTCACTTCCCAATTAAACAACTTAACTTAACAGTCCAAAAGAAAAATATTTTTCTATTTTTCTAATTTTCTTAAATTTCTTTATTTTTAAAGAATGAAAATCTTTTTGTTTCTTTTCAAGATTTACTCCCCCTAAATTTGTAGATCATCTTAGACTAACTGAAAACTAAAATATTTTTGTTGTTTTTGTAATTTTGACTCAAAGACCGAAAATGTTTTTCTTGTTTTTGTAAATATTCTCCCCCTAAATTTGTTTGAGAGATGCAAGGAGATGGTGAAATCTAAAAATAAAAGAAAACAAAACACAAATTTTACAGTATTTACAAATACGGTTTAGCTAAAACTGATTTGTTTGAGAGATACAAGGAGATGGTGAAATCGAGCTGTATGGAACGGTTTGGTGAAAAGATCCACCAGATTGTCATCTGTGTGGACCTTTTCAAGATGAATCAGTTTACGTTCAAAACAGTCATGGATAAAGTGAATTCGGATGTCAATATGTTTAGTTTCGGAGTGTTGTACTGGATTGTTGACGATCTGAAGGGCGGCTTCATTGTCACAATAAATAGGAGAGTCAAGAAAATTAAAACCATAATCAAGGAGCTGTTGTTGCATCCATATAACCTGAGAGCAGCAACTGGAGGCAGCAACATATTCAGCTTCTATAGTAGATGTGGATACAGTGGTCTGTTTCTTGCACTGCCATGAGACAAGACGATCTCCTAAATATTGACACCCACCAGTGGTTGACTTCCTGTCCAAGTTACTTCCACCAAAGTCACTGTCTGAGTATGCAAATAAATGAAACTCAGAGTTCTTTAGGTACCAAAGACCGAGACGAAGCTTCCCGACAAGATACCGAAAGATTCTCTTGACAGCTATAAGGTGAGATGCCTTCGGATTCGCCTCATATCTGGCACACTGACAAACTGAGAACATAATGTCTGGATGACTAGCAGTCAGATACATCAGGGAACCAATCATCGAGCGATAGAGGTGTTGATCAACATCTTCACCATCCAAATCCGAAGTTAAGACAGGACGAGCAGCCATAGGAGTGGATGCTGGCTTCGATTCAATCATTTTGAACTTGGTCAAAATATCTGTAACATACTTCCCTTGATGAATCAGCACACCCTTTGGATTTTGTTTCACCTGAAGACCCAGAAAGAAGGTCATTTCTCCCATCGCACTCATCTCAAACTTCTTCTTCATTACCCCTTCAAATTCCTTGCATAGCGCGAAGCTTGTGGAACCAAATATGATGTCATCTACAAAGATTTGGACGAGAATTAAGTCGTCCTTATCCTTGTGAACGATCAATGTTTGATCAATGGCTCCACGAGTATATCCATTTGCAAGTAAGTGATCAGTAAGTGATCAGTAACCGATTTGCCGTATCTCCCACATCATAACACCAATCTTTGGATAGTTATTATAAAAACAGACTAGTTGGTTATTCAAGACACCATTATTTCTTGATCTTGTTTAAGAGTCCATAAGACGACGCTGGTTAAGTCGCAATAAATCTCTAAAGACAGTTTGAAGAACGTACCTAGTGTCACCTAACCCTTAGTCATGTATCCAGATTCCCGTTTACTACGTTCCCTTTCCAATATCAGAAAAAACACTTCTTCCCGAATAGAACAACTTTATGAAGCATCTTATGTTCTCGAAGATTCAAAAATATCTATTACCAATATGCGCCTAGTAAATCCTTATAATGTTTTCTCTAAGCCATCAACTTCTTTCTCAAGAAAGTTAGGAAACTAATAGGATCGTCTACCAATCCATATGTCAAAGATTTTGTTCAAACCTCAAAATTTAACTCCCAACAACAAATTCTAAATATTTGGTTACTTTGTCACTTCCCCCATATCTCCCCCGATTCTATCAAGCACAAGGATATACACATCTCCATTTCGATGCTATTAGACTTGCTCTTACTTTCCATGGTAGAAAAGGTTTACGCGCATTATCTTGCATCACTTTAGTAGATACACGGTTTGTTGAATACCAACATGCGTGTATTGGTACTATCTAAACAACACTGAATGCTGGAACAATCTTTATTACCTCTTATCCAAGTAGGAGGGACTCTTCATGTGCATATTTTTCAAGCTACATTTCACTATCAGATGGTGTACCGTGTCTAGAATCATTCGTTAGATATAATGGTTCCTGGACAGGAAAACACTGGTGATGCTTTACTTCTTGATATTGATTCAAATGCTACACCAACATACACATATGTTCCTAAACAATTATCAAGAGAAGAATTAATAAATCTCTTTCAAGAGAAATGGATCACTAACTATGAACAAATTCACCAAACTCCTGTTTAGTCAACAACAGCCCCTGAATTTTCTTTTCCATCAAAACGGTCTTGTAGAAGTAAAATTCTCACCACAAGACGGGCAAGATATTTTTCCCATAGTTAATATGATTCAACCACTTGAGGATCCAAGGTCGATCCAACATTGTAGCTATGATATATGCAGCTGTGACGAACGCCTCAAAGAAGCATATAAAGTTGAATACGATGAAGATCTTCTTAAAAAGAAGAAAGGTTCACAGAATAAATTGAAGAAAAGATTTTAAAAAGGAGACCCTAACGTTGGTTTTCTTGGTTAACCATCTGGGAAATTTGATTATTATGTATTGTATGGCACCCCAATAAAAAATTCTATACCCACCTCCGTCTCACCACAAGACACTACTCCTAAACAACCAGAGAATGGATGTTATGTTATAACTTTTTCCGTATCCTCACCAGATTATCAGATCGAATTCCCACCATTAAATCCGTTTGAAAACACCCAACAAAAGGCAAAACACAATTGGAAGTTCTAGTCATCAACAATTATTGGTCCAAGTGGTGCTTCTAGTTCCACTACTGGTAGATCTTGGAAGTTCCAGAAATAAAGTTTCTAAAAGCTCAATTGGTAGATCTTGAAAGAAAACATACGCAACAAAGATGGTCGACCATTAATGATGATCCCTGGAGGTTACCCACAACACCTTTTATCAAACCAGCTTTTGATCTTCAACCTTAACCTTTGCAATCATTTCCAAAACCATCCCCAACTTTTACACTATGGGCTTCTGAACAAGATAAACTTAAAAACAAAGCTCTTTTTCTACGCTCCAGTCAAGCCAATGTTGCCTATACGAGTAATATGGAATCGTCTGAAGTCTTACCCATTAAGGGGTAAACCCCATCTCCATGTTTCTTCACGCTTTGACTCAACAATCTTCTCCAAAAGTATTTACATGTGTTCCTGATTCTAAAGAATCTTTGCCTAATGAACAAGATTTCTCTGAAGATTTTGAACATCTATTTCTAGCATATTAAGAACCCACAGTCGAGAATATTTTTGATTATGATGCAGAAGAAGCAGCATCGGTAGCAACTCCAAGAGGGAAAAAGAATTCCTAGATCAGATGCAAAACAAAAATTCACGTTTGAGGATATCTCGCCATAAAAATGGAGGGAAAGAAGTATAGAAATGTTGACATGGTGTTCAACAGAACTCCAATTCTATGACATAGATATGGTCAACAAGAGATTTCTGACCAGATGTCAAGGAAGATTATGATACTGGTATTTAAGCCTTCGTGAATACTGAAAACTCCAGATTCAGCAAGTTCAGTCCGTGAAGAATTCATGCATATAATCTATGTTGAATTTATTGGAAGGCCAGTTGAACACACTTTACAAGCATATGAAGAATTCTTAAAAAAGAAGTGGTGTTCATTCCAAAAGAAAGATTTAGAGAAACAATACAATAGAATGTCAGAAAAGTTTTACTGTATTAATTGTAACATCTGTGCTGAAATCGTTACCGGAACAGTAGGTTGCACTGTAGATAGTACAGTAACTCAGGTACACATTTCATGAAACTATGTCGATACATTATGCTTAACATAAAACTATAATGCGAATGTCTGAATCTGATTAAAACCTTAGGGTTTAACAGTCAGAAACATATCAGACAACACAGTGTTGAAACACAGACACTCGATTTGATGCTATTTTGTATAAACGTATGCGAGGTTAAACAAAACAAAACCATAACGGTTGTTGTTACGGAATGCTAAACAGACGAATTATTCGTATAGGTGACAATCTGTACGAATGATTCTGAGAGTTTAACATTCTGAAATAATGACTGAAAAGTAGAGAACAAGAATCAGAAAGCAAAACCATTGTCGTGTTCGTTCGAATGACGATTCGAACGAATACGCGCGATGGCGACGCGTTCTGACGAAACGAAAACGAAAAATGAAACGAATGATCATAAATTTAAGGAAATAAAATATTTCCTATTTTACAATTTTGAAACTCATCATAAATAAATTAAACTAAACTATTTTATTAAATCGCGAATGAATTAACGAAACGCGTAAAATATATAATTCGATAAATAAATTAAAGACTATGATATTTAAAATAATTTATAATGATAATTTCATCCTAACTATCCTAAATTAATTCTTTTTATTTAAATTACGGAAAACGCGCGTAATGTGCCGGATACGCGACGAAATTACAAACCGAGCAACCGAAACGAACCCGAATACCCACGGGGTATATAAACCCTAAATGATCACATTTAATTCATTTTTACTCTCATCTCTCTCTCTCTCTAACTCAAAATCCCGTCACCTCTCTCCCTCTCTAAGTTTTTATCTTCAAACATCAAGATCTTGGCCATTTCTCAATGAAATTGTGCATTTTTGGTGTCCAGGTGTAGCTAGCAACGAGACCTATCCAGAAGTACAGCCATTTCGAAGATTTAGCCGACCATATTCGAGGTAATAAGCCACAAAGTGGCTGAAAATTAGGGTTTTCTCATTATTTGCTCGACCACACCCATCTAACTCGTGAAAATTCTAAACCACGCTCACCATTGCATAACCAGTAGTTGATTTGTGCATCACAACGTCCTAGGATTTACTAGATCAAGAGTTCGAGCTGGAAAACAAGTTGGAATACACAGGGTTCGCGGCCTCATCCACTAGGCCGAACCTTTTTCGGTGGAGCCTAAGGTGGCCGAACCCTGTTGGTGCTGGCTATGAACCCACACGACCGAACCTTCCTTGGATGGCCATCCTGCATGTTACCGACGAACCCTTGTGTGTGCAGCACCGAACCATAGTCAAGCGAACCTTCCACCCTTACTGCATGGAAACGAACCTTACTTTACTAGATGGCGAACCTGGTTGGTCAGACCATTGAGCCGAACCGCTAATGATGACTCACGAACCCTATGTGCGAACCCTACCCTACGAACCTTCAGTCAACTACCGAACCTATTCGACCACCGAACCTCATCATGCAAACGAACCTTAGTCTGTCGAGCCTTAATGCCGAACCCTTCCCATGCATGATAGCCGAATCTTTCGAACTTGTAATTACCGAACCTTCAGGCCATGCTGGCCGAACCTTCCTGACTCAGCACCGATTTATGCAGAGCCACCCTAAGGTTCGTTGGACTAAGCCGAGGGTTATGAGGCCACAACAATTCGGCAGTTGGGCTAGGAAGCCATTGGGCTTAGGTGCTTAATTTGGTTGGGTACAGCATAAACAGTTCGGCCCAACAATGAATGGATTGACCACTGATTCGAATCGTGTGTAAACAAGCCCATGTATTCCTTCGGCCCATGATGTAGTCAACCGGCCTATGTAGTTGTTTCCAACCCATAATCGGCCCAAAACCTCCTTGGTTCCCAACGACATTATCGGACCATGTACACCATTCAAAACCGGCCCAATTAAGTTGTTCGGCCCAAATAAAATGCTAGGTCTACTTATGTCGGCCATACTAATCAATTGACCCCACAAAAGGCCCACAAGGTTCAAGCAACAATGATTATGAATTAAGTTATAACATGTTAAATTAGATTAACATTAAGACTAAAAAAAACCTAAGTTTTTATACTAAGAAAAATTCATTTATCACAATGGAGATCCAAATGGAATGAAAGATTTTACTGACCAAGTAAGGCTAACTTAAACTTTGTGGGGAAATTGATGACACAACAAAGACAAATAACTAAGGGTCGAATGAAGAACGAGACTCACAGTGTTAGCCAAATTTAGGGCTAACACTAACACTTACACGCGCAACAAAATCCTTACAAACTATTTGATGTTCCGCTTGTCTAGGACTCGATGTTGGTACTAGTTCATATCATAGGAGGTCTAAGAAAAATTCAACCTTTATTAAATGAATATATACATTCACAAATTAATCGATTTATTACAAAAAAACTACCACCGTGACATATTGGCTTGATGAAACCACAGAATTTAACTTTATGATTAGATTTAGTTTAACAAATCAAGAATCCAATGAGCAAAATCTTTATTATTGCTTCTGGTTTTATGTTCTTGTTGATGATTATTTTCCATACCAACTTTCACCTTGTATTTTGCAAAAGCTGCTGAAAGAGCAGATTTGATGGTTAGATTAGATTCTCTTTTGTCACGCTTGCTTGAACGCGCTATTTTATTCTCGTCTTGTTTTACTTCCCTTGGAGAAATATTGCGTAGAAGTTTCAACTGTTGAAGAGTGCTTAGGAATCACACGTGTAAACGGTTCATAGAGTGTGTCATACAAACGCTTTACCAGATCAATAATTCATGAAAAGAGACACAACAATTAATGTCACACCCCTAGCCGGCGGGATGGATCGACTTTCCTGTCGGGCGGAAGGTTCTCGGGGCGCGATATCGTGGTGATAATCATAGTGATCAGATTGTTTGCGTGGCACATGATATATAATGAGAAATGCTATCATGACATTGACATACAATTACAAAGTTAAATTACATTGTCATGTTCATAATTTAACTAAGTAAATCTATCCAAGAGAATCATAAAATCTATCTTGTATCTGCATAAGATTTACAAAAGATGAGTCACAGTTTGGTCATTCAAAACTAGGTACCACACAAAATGAAGCTAGGTCTTCTAAAGTCCTCTAGCTTAAGTCCCGAATGCTTGGTGACTAAACCTGCTCGTGACCTGAGAAAACATGCATTTAAACAAAGTCAACTCTAGGTTGGTGAGATCATAAGTTAGTATTTGAAAACAATTGATTTATTCTCATTCACAATGTCATACACAATTCTCATTGATAATTGTCTCATTTGTCTCACGCAATGTCCTCTCCATAGTTATACTTACAAATAGTATTTCATCCTAATCGAGCATGCTTATATATAGGGCATACGTAGGGGAACAAGCCCTACCCGACACCCTACCACATACTTAACAAAATTCAACACCACTTGCAATACAACTATGGATACCCATTTCTATCTCACATGTGTTCACCCCATTTGATATTCACCCATAAATTGTGTTCATCACCCATAGTGTTATATGTATAGAATAAAAGAGTGTGAGGGAAGTAAGTTATCAAACCGAAGTGATGATGAACCCTCAGTGTTTTAAGGAAAATAGATTTAACGAATCTTATCCTTATTATTACTTGATCAATTATGGGGTCAACTGTAATTCACTTCTAATAATAGGAGTGACAGTTAACTTATTGATATTGTTCTCAATCTTGAATGTATAGAGCCTAATTGAGATCCATTGTAGTCCTCATGAAATCAGACCACAATGCATCCAATTTACCTCTATCCCATTTGTAATCTCAGTGCTTCAATGAAACTATTACCAGTAATATGACACGAGAGAAAATCAATTCCTCAGTCTACCAGTTAATAGGATCGAAGGATTTAATTACGATTAATTACTGTAGATTATTCCATCTGGCAGTGCTGAGACAGGAGCTTGGGTAAGTTTCTCCTTTAGCATTGAGAACACTTGTTCTTGGTTCGGGCCCCATTCGCACTGTACATCATTCTTCGTGAGCTTCGCAAGCGACGTCGCTATCTTGGAGAAGTGTTGAATAAATCTCCGATAGTAACCGGCCAAACCAAGAAAAATGCTTATTTCCGTAGGTGACTTTGGAGGGCTCCGTTTCATAATCGTTTCAAATTTAGCTGGGTCTACCATAATGTCGTTTGGGTTCACCACGTGACCCAAAAACTGTACTTCTCGTAACCAGAAGGCGCATTTGGAGAACTTAGCATAAAGTTTCTCATTCCGCAGGATTTCCAATACTTCTTGTACATGGCAAGGATGGTCTCCCTCGTTCTTCGAATAAATCAAAATATCATCAAGAGATACTATCACCAATCGGTCCAACATCGGTCGACATACTCTGTTCATCAAATCTATAAATGTTGCAGGAGCATTTGTCAATCCAAATGACATAACAAGAAACTCGTAGTGTCAAAACGTGTTCGGAACGCAGTCTTTGAAATATCATGCTCTCGAACATTCAACTGATGGTAACCGGATCGGAGATCAATCTTAGAGAACCAGCTTGCACCTTGCAATTGATCAAACAAATCATCAATCCTATGTAGAGGATACATGTTCTTTACGGTCAACTTATTCACTTCCCGATAGTCAATACACATTCGCATGCTTCCATCTTTCTTCTTAACAAACAACACCGGTGCTCCCCATGGAGAGACACTCGATCGTATAAAACCTTTGTCAAGGAGTTCTTGTAGTTGGGCCATCATCTCTTTCATCCTGGTGGGAGCCAAACGATAAAGTTTCTTGGCGACACGTTGTGCCCCCGTCACTAAGTCGATTTGGAACTCAATTTCCCGTTCCGGTTGTAATCCAGGCAATTCCTCAGGGAATACATCGGGGAAGTTACGCACCACGGGTACATCATCAATCGTTCTCATATCCGTACGTTCCTCAATCATGTCGGCCAAGTAGGCTGCACACCCTCGCTTCATCATAACATTAGCCTTGATCATCGAAATGATCTTCGGCACATACATCACTTTATCACCATGAACCGTTACGGAGCTCCCATCCATCGCACGTAAGCATATCATCTTTCGTCGACATATAATGTTAGCCTCGTACTTGGCTAACCAGTCCATACCCAAGACCACATCGAATCCTCCCAAGGTTATAAGAAATAATCGTACTCGGAACTTATGACCTTCTATATCAACATAACAATCATCTATAGCCTCAGTCACCCTTGTCATCTTACCAATAGTCGTCTCTACATCAAATACCTGATCTATCCTTTTAACCTTCCCAGATAATCCATCAGACAAAGTAGAAGATATAAAGCTCATACTGGCACCAGAATCAAACAATGCAGAAGCAAGAATATTGTTGATAGAAAAGGTACATGTGACCACGTCCGGATCCTCAATAGCATCATCCTTTGTCATCGTGAAGGTTCGTGTTTTAGCATTTTGCTTCTCCTTTACTTTCTCCTCTTTTTTACCCGAGCCTGAAGCATCGGTCCGTGGTTACCTGCAATCCTTGGACATATGTCCAAACCCGTTGCAGTTGTAGCATCTGGTGGCACTCGGTCAATTGCCTAAAAAAATGCTCCGTCTTTTCGCATCGAAAACATAAGTTAGTGCCCACCAAGCACTTTTCAGTGTGGGTTTTACCACACTTGTTACATCGGTTCGCTTCCTCACGCTTCACTTTCTTGCCTGAAAACTTTCGTTGGTCTGTTCGACCCCTCTTAGTCTTGGAGGACTCCTTCATCCTGGTTTCCTCCCTAACTGGCTCATCAGCCATCACATCATCCCATACAATACCACTGAGTTCAATAGTGGAGTCAGTGGTCTTTGGGGTGTTTTCTTTAATCTGAATCCTGACCTTTGGAGGCAAACTCTACATGTACAACTTCACCCTACGTTCCTCAGTAGAAACCAAGTGGGGAACAAGTCTGGCCATCTCATTAAATCGTGAAGTGTAATGCCGGTGGTTCAGGCTCCCCGCTTTCAACACTAAAAATTCCCTTTCAACTTAATCCAGCTCATTCTTGGGGCAGAACTGTTTAGTGACCAGCTCTTTCAAATCTTCCCAAGACATTTTCTGCATATCAGCAGCAGTTTTGGATTGCTTGATGGTTTTCCACCACTGAAATGCCTCCTCGACAAAGGAGTGAGCTACAAACTTGACAGCTTGATCAATTCGGCACTCAATGATGGAGATAACAGCCTCCATAGCAGAAATCCCATGGCAGGTGGCCACAACATCTTTCCTTCCGTCAAAATGGTGGATTGTATCCTTTCAAAGCCTTATAGTCATAGCCCTTTAATTTCCCAGGCATAGAATCACCACTCTTTGTCTCGATGACCAAAACATCCTCATCTCCCTTGGAGCTTTCCTTGGTTCCTTCAGACTTTTCCTTCAAAGCATCCTTTAATTCCTTCACAATCATTTCCGGCATCTTCTCATCCATGATCTTGTACACCTCATCAGAAATAGCCTTTACTACAATAGGCTCTAGCGTGAATTCGTCTTCGTTTTTTCCAGTTGCTCGCTGTGCTCGCTTTCTTCTTCATTGACAGGTTTCTCGGTCTCAACATGTGGCTCCTCAACTCCCTGTGGTTTCTTTCACGGTCTACCCTTTTGTTCGGCCATCTAAACTCTTTACATAATGCAACAATTGATGAGTCAGTACAGGAATTAGTTTAGTAGGAAATAAGTGTTGTAAATCTTTAATGACTTTGATCAAGTGTTAATAACCATTTACCCAACTCATAGGCTCTAAACGTTTCCCATCCCATCTCCTCAATGTGCATGACACTAACTACCATTCCAACCCTACATCTACTTCTTAACTCCTACATAAACATTCAGCTCGTGGCATCCGTTCATTCGTGGTTGGCAATCCGCATCATTTATTCCCATTCTCAGTTTAAGTCTTGGCATTTGGGATGCCAAGATCTCTCAAACTATGGCTCTGATACCAACTTGTGATGCCCCAATCCCCGTACCTCCCAGAGGTTGGTTTTCATCATAACACATAGCTCTTAAACTAAAAACTTTCATAAATAGCAGCGGAAATCAAAACATAGTTTGTCAAACACGAGTTAATGTCTGAATTAAAAAATAAACGGTTGCCAACACTATCGAATTCTCTATCTGGATGCTCGAGCTCCATGCTTTAATCTGACATACATGCTAAAATCAACTTACGCTGGTGAGTTCTAGTTTTCATAAAACATCGTAAACGTTTTGGCAAGTTAAAACATACTTAACATAAAAGATCATTACGTTCACATAATCCATAACCTCGTCACATAACTACATAAACATCATCATCACACATCCATTGTCATCAACATGAACAATGGGCTTATGGCGGCACAAGGCTCCATACCCTGTTATAGTCAGGTTGAATATTATACCAAGTTATAGTCTTGGCTGACTCTCATACCCAGTTATAGTCTTTGTTGATTATCGTACCCAGTTATAGTCTTGGTTGACTATCATACCCAGTTATAGTATTGGTCAACTATCATACCCAGTTATAGTCTTGGTTGACTACCATACCCAGTTATAGACTTGGTTGACTATCATACATACCCAGCACAAGTACTGATACCTACCTGATACATATCCTATAATACGTATAGGAACATCATTCTTTCCTTGTATCTGATATACTAGCATTATACCATCTTTCATAATAATCATCAAGGCATCATATCATTCATGCTAGCATCATAATCATCATAACATTTCATATTGGCATCATAACATCATTCATCGTAGTCATCGTGGCATCATAAACATGTCATGCTAGCATCATCATCAAATCATAACATCATGGCATCATGTATCCATATCATGCTAGCATCATAGTCATAACATCATACTTCCACCCTAGAAACCTAGGATCTTATCATATCATTCAATAACTATCAGCATAGTTATCATCATAATGCATGTTATCATACAGTCCTCATCATATCATATCATTATATTATTCATCATCATAACTCACTTATCATGCATTCATCATACTTAGCATATTCTCATGCATATTTCATCATCCATCGAGCATTCATCATCATAGCATTGGCACATAGCATCATAACGTATCATAAACATATTAACAGCATGCATGTCAGCCCAAAACAAAAGTACACGTAAAGTGTTGAAATAGGGCATGTTGAACTCACCTGATAATAGACTTTCGTTTCCTTAGATGAACTCCTTAGTCAAGACTTAAGAACCTACATTAGTTACATCGTCTCATTACATCACATTCTTAGACTTAGAATTTATTCTATGTCCTCATAGCCTACTAGCTTCCCTTATAAGGTCAAGTTCCCGAAGCTTAACTAAGTATTCGAAACTCTTGAAACTCATTAAGTTCCCATGTACACGAAATTCCATACGTTTACGAAATACCTAGTACTCGAAACTTATAGAGTTCTCGGGATGACCTTTGTACTCGAAGGTTTTGTTCTCGAAAACGGTTCACGAAATCGCCTATACTCGAAGGGATTTCGGGTACCCGTTTCGTGTATACTTCGGGTACTCCTATTTTCAGCATAACTTGTCTTAGAAATATGTCTAAGACTTTGACGAGATAGTTCTAGGTCCCTAATGGCCTTACCAACGTACTGGAACCAAAAAGGAACAAACTTTATGAAAAAAGTGTGGGCTTAATGCATAAGTTCACTTTCATATAAAAATCCTAACTTTTTCGTTTAGAAAACTTACTTGTAGTTAGATGATCCTCCTAGTAGCTTCTCGCATGTTCCTTCTCCTTCTTGAGCGTTTTACAGTCGATCTTTGAAGTTTTCTAACGCAATGTCGAGTACTTGAGAGAAACTATGCTGCCAACGAAAGGTGTGCATGCTTCCCAAGGCACTCATATATATAGGCAAGGTTCACGAACTGGTACTCAAAAATGGGCGTTATCGAAATAAATTTCGAGTACTGCATTTCGTGAACTTAAGTTCACGAATTCTATTTATAATATTCTATTTCGTGAACTTGCCTTAGTTTATTTTTCGTTTGTTTTCCCACAATTTTATTATCCGTTACGCATTCGCAAATTCAAATAACTTGTATTTAGGAAAATTTGGGATGTTACAATTACAATTAAAACGTATTCATCACGCCTTTATATTAACATGTTAACTCGAAATATCAAAACCAATACGAATTCCAATCAATTGAAATATTATTCTTGATGGAAACAAACAAACAAATAAATAAACAAACTACCATAAGACCTGTCATAAACATTGTCAATATTATTCTAAGAATACCTTAGTACTAAATTATGAGAATTTGGTAGTAAACAAGAATTTAGATCTTAAATAAAGAAACTTTTAGCAACCAAAAATATAAGAGAAATCTATGTCCAAAATTTTACAACAATAACAATTTAACTAAAGCAAGAGAGAAACGTTTTGCCTTGCTCTTTCTAAGAATGTGTCACACCCCGAGCCGGCGGGCTGGATCGACTTTCCCGTCGGGCGGAATGTTCTCGGGGCGCGATATCGTTGTGATAATCGACATGATCAGATTGTTTACAACGCACATGATATATAATGAGAAATACTAAGTGACATTGATATAAAATTACAAAGTTAAATTACATTGTCATGTTCATAATTTAACTAAGTAAATCTATCAAAAAGAATCATAAAGTAGCTATCTTGTATTTGCACACGATTTACAAAAGATGATTCATGAATATGTCATCAAAATATGCACAACCAAAAGTAAGCTATGTCTTCTATAAAGCCCTGCTAGCTTAAGTCCTGATGTCTGGTGACTAAACCTGTTCGTTACCTAAGAAAACATGCTTTTAAAACAAGTCAACACTAGGTTGGTGACTTCATAAGTTCAATAATTGAAAATGCTTACAGTTTTCATTCACATGTCATTGTGTCACACACAAGTCTCATTGTTATCGTCATATCTTGTCTCACAAATGTCCTTTCCATAGTTACCCTTACAAATGGTGTGTCATCCATATCAAGCATGCTTATATCTAGGGCATCCGTCTCACGAATGAAGCCACTAGCCCACCACTGTAACATCAGTGCCAAAAACGGAACTGGAACAATGATCTGCATACTAAATTGCACAGTAACTCAGGTACAAACTATGTGTATTATTTGTATGCTATTATCATGTAATGCTTGGCACGGAACTATTACGCAATTGTTTCAGAAACATGATTCGAAGTCACGGTTTAACAGCCAGAAACATATCTAACAATACATATCTGACAATACCATTTCGAAAAATGTAGTTATCGTCGTATTCGTATGGGTGACGATTCGAATGAATGCGCGCGACGACTATACGATTCGATTTAAACGATAATTTAAATATTTTCTGAAAAATTAAAATAAACAGAAGATAATTATTTAATTTACCAGGAATTACCACCTAAATGAAATTATTAAAATCTATTTTTAAAACCGAGATGTTCGTCATGAAAACGAAACGAAACCGACGATTTTACGCGAAACCGAGCAAAACCGAACGAGACCGAACACGCGGGTATTATGGAAAGCCTTTAATGAGGCAATTAATGCCTCATTCAATCCCCACCAACCAACCAACATCAACATTTTCGTTCATCCACTCTCTCTACTTTCTCTCTCTAGAACCAAACCCTAGAACTCACGATTCTTCACCAAATCGATCCATTTTGGTGTCAAAACGACCACCACAACACATATATCTTGAAAGTACAGACGATCTGAGCCAAGAACCAACCAAATCAGGGTAAAATCGGGTGGTAAGCCTCGTGTTTTAGGGTTTTCAACCCTCTTGGTCGCCCATCTCCTTAGCCGGTTCTAAGCCATAAAACCTTAGGGAAACCACAAACTAACACTCTAGGATGATGTAGGAACAAGTGCTACCTCACTATTTGGTCCTAAAGCTAGAAGTTGGGATCTGCACTTGAGTTAGTCGAAGGGCCGAATGAGGGAGACTCAACTCGGCCGAATGGCCAAGAGCTGAGAAGCATAGGGCCGCATGAGTCACCCTTTCGGCCGAATGGCCAAGGGGCCGAAGGAACCCACTCCCATTCGGTCGGCCTGAGTCTGGTTCGGTCAAGGCTCATTCGCACCACCTCCCTATTCGGCTAAGCCCCTCATTCGGTCCTTACATCCATTCTGTCGGCCAAAGCTATACGGATCAGCCTCACGCGGCTAACTTCATTCGACCATGACAGCTCAGTCGGCCCACACCCCATTCGCATGGGCCTCCATTCGGTCGGGACCCTCATTCCTTCGGACAAACTGAACCATGAGCATGAGTTTTAATCAGGGAAGGTGACCAAGCCATGGGACTCATATGGGATGTTTAGGCACTTACACACACACTTCATGCATGCATGGTGTGTGTGAGTGTGCATGGGAAGTTTATTAGGGTTTTTCCTAATATGAAACCAAATTGTATTAACTAAAGTGCAAGTAGGGGTTTTATCAAGACAGAGTGTAAGGTCACTTGCAATGATTGATCCAATCCATTGAATCCATAAGTGGTATTATGGTTTTCATTATGAGACAAAGAACTAAGGGAAAACAAGAGGAAATTCTTTAAGAGTCAAGAAAGAAACAAGCTAAGTGTAGGTGTGAATTAAATTGTAACACCTAATACTTAGTGATTTTTATGCAATCATATAACCAAGTTAGAGAGTTTCATTGGATTCTCTAAGCTAAGTTATACACAGGACTGATTCAAAAACCATGGGAAGACAAAGATTTAACAAAGGACTTAGGGTTAACTGAATGAAATTAACCTAATTCTAACAAGTCAAATTTAATTTGTGTTTTTAATTAAATAAAATGACTTATAAATTTCTTTAATTAAAGTGTTTCAAAATAAATAAAATGATTTCTAACTTAATGAATTAATTTAAATTGATTATTTAAAATGTTTTAATTAAAGAACTTTGGATGTGAGCAACGTAAAGCATAAGGTGTAATGGTGATTATTCATGGGATTAGGGTTCATAAATGGGTGATACATTAGACTAGTTAGAGAGAATCATAGCAAACACGTTCGTAACATAGGACACTTGGATGCACACCGAGACCAAAACCCTAGATACGACTTTTATAAATACTTATAGTATTTGAATCATCTTAAAACAACTCAGGTGTTGATAGTACTTAAGCTACAACTAACGAGCATGCATTAACTATTGTGAATCAATTTTAGCAACACATGTGAGTTCATTTGTCCCTTTTCAAACTATTTTGTTTTTACTTCGGGACTGAGAAGCATGTTTATACATTTTATGCAAATGCTTAAATCTTTCTTAAACGCTTTTATACTTATTATTAATGCTAATGCTTTATACGCATATTCTTAATTCTAATGCTTTATACATTTATACTTGTTTGCTTAAAACTTTTGATGCTTTCGAATGGACAAATACTAAAACTCTGAAACGCTTTTATAAACTATATTTCTGAAAACTCGTATACTTAAACTCAGGAAGACTTATATGCTTAAAGTGCTTGATATGCTCGAAATACTTGAAATGCATGGAATGCTTTAAACACTTGAATGCTTGACATGCGTAAAATGCTAATACAAATGGAATGCGATTCCGGTTGTAAAGCTAGTACTTGTGCACAGGATACGTAAATGCTAAGCTATGTGAATACTATAAACTTGTATGCTAAAGCTAGGGGACTTAGTAAGACAGACTGATCGGCCGTCGAGTGTTGACCTATGGTGTCAACCCCTACTAGTCGTTTAGTGTTCTTCTTGAACCCACTCTTGTTGTGAGGAGTGACTATGATGGTTCAGGTTTTATTGGGTTGACTTTGTGTCACCTTAAGAAACCCTTTTATCAAAACACCGAAGTTGCGAATCATATTTAGTTCTGGTATGGATTGATACTGAACTCCTTAGGGAGTACAGTTGTCCATAAAGGAAATCTAAAAACTTGACTTCCAAATGCTATTGGGTGTATGGTTGAAACTCTTAAACAGAATGCTTGAAGCTATGATAGAAATGGAATTGGATGGTAGGTAAAATGTTTAATTATCATTAACAACAATATGCTATGTGGTCCGGTATGTGGTGGGATGTCGGCTGGGGCTTATTCCCCTACGTATGCCCTATATATAAGCATACTTGGCTGGATAGTTTAGCGGTTGTTAATGTGGTTAAGGTTGTTACCGAAAAGGTTTGCAAAAGCTATTTTTCAAATACTAAACTATATGAACTCACCAACCATTGTGTTGACTTTGTTTTCTTACATGCTTTCTCAGGTGATGTACAGGAGTAAGCTAAGGCTCAGGAATGCATGCTAGGATGCCCAGTTAGAGGACGTAGTAGTTTTTGGGAAAGCACATATTTTGTTGATTATTGTGAATCACTTTTGATATCTTGTACAGTTACAAGATAGTAAACTTATGATTCTTTTGATATGTTTACTCAGTTAAATTATCAAACATTGACAATTGTAATTTAACTTTGTAATCCTAGTATAATGTTATTTGTGCTTTAGTTAATCTCAATGTTGATGCTATGTATACAGCCAGATCATTTCGATTATCACTCCGATATCGTGCCCCAAGGCCCTTCAGCCCGACAGGACACACGATCCGGCCCGTCGGCTCGGGGTGTGACAACCACATACTACACTGAATTCAATACAATTTGTATCGCAACTTTAGATACCCTTTTCATCTCACATTGTGTTTGTCTCATTTGAAATCTAACCTATTATTCCCATATGATGTATTCTCATCCCACAGTGTTATATGTATAGAGTAGTAGTGTTTTCAAGGGAATAAATTACCATGACCTAAGTTATGGTAATCCCTTATTGTTTTTAGGAAAATATGTTAATTTAATCTTATCCTAACTAGTGTTCTCTCAATTGTAAGGTTAACTGTAATTCACTTCTAATAATAGGAGTTGTTAGGTCATTTTGTAATAGGTTGCTTTCAAAAGTATGTAATTTAACTTAGGTTTTTGCTAGGTTCATCTGGCCCACGAACCTAGGCAAGAGTTGTAAAGGTTCGGTGAACCTAATGCTTTGTATTGTAAAGGTTTGTCCAGCGAACCTAAAGGTTCGTCTGGCGAACCTGGTGGTTCGGTTAGGTTCGTCTGTTTTGTGTATATATTGCAGGTTTGTCTGTATTTTGAAGTGTGTGACAAAACACAGAGAGAGAACCTGTATGAGATTAATGTGATTGTCAAGAACTGTGTGTTCTTATTTCATGTCCTTGTAATCTGATTTTGTTATCAATGAACATGATGTTTATCATAATGATTGTGTATCTTTGATTCATATAGATTTAATCTAGATTCCGTATAGATTGAATTGTTAATAGAATTCCATTGATGGATTAAGAGCAATCTACAGTGGTATCAGAGCCATTGGAGGAGTTCTATACAAGTTCTTGAAGATTATCAATCATTTTGAAGATCAAGAGATCAAGAGATGGCTGAAATTTTGATTTTATGTATCTAATTGTTGGCTGACATTTTCATCATCATTTATTGCTATTTTGTTGATTGAAATCAGAGAATTCTTTGTTGAAATTAGTGGATTGAAAGGTTGAAACTTTGAAGATTTTCCCTCCAGATTTTGAAGGTTTTTCCTCCAAAATTTTCAAGTTCAACTCATAGGTTTGTGAGACGAACCTGGTTGATTATCAGCTAAATTTTAAAGAAGAGGTTCGCTGGCGAAGAAGAATTTTAGTTGAGGTTCGTATATTCAAAATTTTGGAGAGGTTCGTTTAGTAGGTTTGACAAAGGTTCATTGTTGGTCTACTGACTAAGGTTCGTTAGTGAAGGTTCGTTCTTGATTAATTGACTGAGGTTCGTTGGTCAAGGTTTTGTTGAAGGTTCATTGGATAAGGTTCGTGAGTTCCAGATTTGAAAGATGTTCGTCAGATTCTTAGGTTCATGAGCTTATAAATTGAAAATAGGTTCGCTGATAACAATTTGAATCACGACGGATATGTTTGTAGTAGTTGCTAATCAAAATTCTAAGATTCAGAGTATTTTGATTAGTGAAACTGAGTCAGGAAGCACAAACAAAGTACCAAAATTACTTGATTTGGCTGATTATGAAAATGGAAAGGTCGGTTTGAGACTCGTCTTAATGGAACTGATACAAATCTTTGGGAAAGAATTTTATCACCAAATGAATGACCAAAGGTGGTTGGAACAGATCTGGATCAAACTCTTGATAGACTGGATGTTGAACAAAGAAAGAAATATGATTCTGAAAAGAAAGCATACTGGATGTTTAGTCAAGCTATTCCTAATAAAATTCCTCATCAATTTGATGAACATAAAACATCATATGGTTTATGGAATGCTTTAAAGGCAAGAATTGAGGGAAACACCAAACTCAAGAAAATGAAAGCCACTGATTTGCGAAAAGAGTTTGAGAATTTCAATTATATTGGAAATGAGAGTCTTGAAGCTTTGATAACAATATATAGACATTTGTTGACAGAAGTTCGTAAGTGTGGAATTGAGTATTCTGAAGAAGAAAAAATAAACTGTTTTGCATATGCTTTGCCAGAAAGATGGAATTCGTTGGTGTTGATTTTAAGAAAAAATCTTCCTGGAATAACACTGGTTGAATTTATTCAAAAACTAGAACAAAAGGAAATGAAAGACAAAAGAAAAGCAAGAAGAATTAATGTAACACAGGATCCTTCACTTTATGGTGCATCTGTGGTTACACCTCCTGTTTCATCTGCAAAAATACGAACAACTTTTGCATCAAGTACTACTGAAAGTACTTCTGTACCATCTGCATCTACTAGCTCAAGTTCATATTATTCTGGGAATGAGAAAAAGTCTGATTCTTCATCTACTCCAATTCAATTGAATACAACTAATCTGGGAAAGGTGTCTGTAGAGGCTGTCAGAGATCATATGTCGATATTGTCATGTGTTGTTACAATTGTTACAATTTATAAGCTCACAATGTTACAATTGTTACAATTTATAATCCAAAGGCCACACAATGTTACAATTGTGGTGAGTTGGGTCATTTTGCTCGAGAATGTAAAAATCCAAAGAAGCAAGGAAATTTGAATCCTTTCAAGCCAAAAGAAGCTTATCAAAAGAAAAAGGAGAAGCCTCAAGAATCAACAAAAGCTTTAGTCAGTCAAGCAGACGAAGGATATGACTGGGGAAAACAATATGATGATTTAATGGGCGCGTTTATGGCTTCTATGGATGAAGAAGCAAGCAAGGGCAAAGAAAAGGCTGAAGAGGTAAATAATTGTTAGGACATTTTTGTAATAGTTTGCTTTTCAAAATTGTATAGTTTTGCTAAGTTTCGTCTGGCCCACAAACCTAAGCAAGTTCGGCAAACCTAAGTATTGTGTTGTAAAGGTTCGTCCAGCGAACCTCAAGGTTCGGCTGGCGAACCTAAGGGTTTGTCTAGGTTCGGCTGAATGTAATGTATATATAGCATGTTTGTCTATTAGTTGTTTAGTTTTGTGTGTGAGACAAATCTGTGAGAGATAGTTTCTCTGTGTGAGAGCTTTGAACTTTGTGTTCAAATTTCATTGTAATCAGATTGCTTTGATCAATGAAATGATGATTGTATAAATGATTGTATATCTTTGATTCATATAGATCAATTCTAGATTCCACATAGACTTGATTGTTAATAGGATTCCGTTGATCGATCGAGAGCTAATCTTCAGTGGTATCAGAGAAGGAGGAGTTCTATACAAGTATTTTGAAGATTATCAATCATTTGAAGGTGATTCAATCATTTTGGAGATAAAGAGATCAAGATATGGATTAAAATTCGACTTTCTTTGTATTTGATTGCTGTGTTGATAGTGTTATCATTATCTACTGCTTTGGTATATCAAAATTCAGAGATTTGTGGATGAAATATGTGGTTTTTGAAGGTTTCTACTTGAAATTTTAAAGGTTTTCCCTCCAAAATTTTCAAATGTTGCAGACAGGTTCATGAGCCGAACCTTGGATATCTCAGGTGTTGTTTGAAGCAGAGGTTCGCTATTAAAAGTGAATTTTGTTGAGGTTCGTCTAGAGATTTTGAAGAGGTTCGTCTCAAGGTTTTCCTTTTGCTGAGGTTCGGTTCGTTGGTCAAAGTAAAATTGAAGAGGTTCGTTGAGCAAGGTTTGTTTCAAGGTTCGTGAGATCAAGGTTTGTCTCAGGTTCGTGAGTTAAGGTTCGTGAAGATCAAGGTTTGGAGAAGGTTCTCCTGTCATTTAGGTTCGTGGAGTTAAAATCTAAGTGGAGGTTCGCTGATAAAAATTCAGAATCATGGCTGATATGTTTGCTGCTGTAGCTAGTAAAAATTCTAAGATACACAGTATTTTGATTAGTGAAACTGTGTTAGGAAGTACAAATAAAGTTCCCAAACTACTTGATTTGACTGATTATGAGAATTGGAAAGGTCGGTTTGAGACACATCTAATTGGAACTGACACAAATCTTTCGGAAATAATCTTGTCACCCTATGAAAGACCAAAGGCGGTGGGAACAGATTTGGATCAAACTCTTGATAGATTGGATGTTGACCAAAGAAAGAAATATGATTCTGAAAAGAAAGCATATTCGATGTTGAGTCAAGCAATTCCTAATCAGATTCTTCATCAATTTGATGAACATAAAACTTCATATAGTTTATGGAATGCTTTAAAAGCAAGAATTGAGGGAAACACCAAACTCAAGAAGATGAAAGCCACTGATTTACGCAAAGAGTTTGAGAACTTCAATTATATTGGCAATGAGTCTTTAAGCTTTAATAACCAGATATAGGCATTTGTTGACTGAAGTTAGAAAGTGTGGAATTGAGTATACTGAAGACGAGAAAATAGATTATTTTGCTGATGCTTTGCCTGAAAGATAGAATTCATTGGTCTTAATTTTGAGAGAAAATCTACAGGGAATGACATTGGTTGAGTTTATCCAAAAGTTAGAAGAACAGGAAATGAAGCATAACAGAAAAGCAAGAAGAGTTAATGTAACTCAGGATCCTTCACTCTATGGTGCATCTGTGGTTACACCTCCTGTTTCTTCTGCAAAGATTCAAACAGCTTTTGTTTCAAGTACTGCCGATAGTAATTCTGTACCATCTGCATCTGCTAGTTAGAGTTCATCTTATTCTGTGAACGAGAAGAAGTCTGATTCTACAGCAACTCCAGTTCAATTGAATACAACAAATTTGGGAAAAGTAAATGTGGAGGCTGTTAGAGATCATATGTCAATCTTGTCATGTGTTGTCAGTGCTTATGATGAATAGATAGCTGGAAAGATTGGAAATTCAAATCTTATTTTTGAAGACTATGAGCAGATTGATGATGATGAGATGGAGTTGATTGATACTCAATGGGCTTTGGCAAGTGCAATTAGAAGAATCAACATATATGAGAAGAAAAATAGAAAGAAGTTCACTTTTGATTGAAACACAAAGTTTGGATATAATCCAAAAGCCACACAATGTTACAATTGTGGTGAGTTGGGTCATTTTGCTCAAGAGTGTAAAAATCCGAAGAAGCAAGGAAACTTGAATCCTTTCAAGCCAAAAGAAGTTTATCAAAAGAAGAAGGAAAAGTCTTAAGAATCAACAAAAGCTTTAGTCAGTCAAGCAGATGAATGGTATGACTGGGGAAAGCAATATGATGATTTAATAGGTGCATTCATGGCTTCTCTGGATGAAGATTCAAGCAAAGGCAAAGAAAAAGTTGAAGAGGTAAATAATGATCTTTTAGATATCATTGATAAGTTGAAAGAAATGAATGCTCAATTGACTGCTGAACTGGTCGAGTGCACTGAAGCTAACAAGAAGTTGATTTCAAGAGAAAAAGCTTTTGATAAAAAGATCATTGATTTAGGAAAAGAAAATGAAGAATTAAAAATTAAAGTTTTGCAAAATAATCATGCAGTTTCTGTGCATCTCGAGTCAGTGCAAAAGTTGAAAATTGAATTGTCAGCAGCAAGAGCAGAAGCAGAAATGAACAAGAGCAAGCTAGAGAATTATCAGAATTCTCAGTATGTTATCGATTACTTTGCTGCCATGCAAAGATCATCGAATGATACTACTAGCTTGGGTTTTCATGTTGTACCACCTCTTTCAAGCTATGTTCCTAGAGCACAAATTGATCGGAATTTGGAAGTTCATCCAGTTTATTTGAATGAACATGAGTCTGAACATGCTGGAGGTTCATCTTCTGATGAAAAGGTGTCTCTTGACAGTGATGCTCCAATCATTGAAGATATCACTAAATCATAATATTCATTTGATATTTTGAGACAAAATGGTTACCAAGTTAAAAATGTTGACAAAAAGAGTTTGAAATCTAAGAAGTCAAAAGCTGAGATGAAACAAGTTGAGAAGGTGGTGATTAAAACCCCTCAGGTTTCGAAACCAATGATTAAAGCCAAACCAACCACTACTCTTAAACCGATTGTGTATGTTAAGTCATATACTACACATCAAGGAGAGTCTAGTGGAAATTTTAGAAAGCAAAATGTGGTTTCTAAAAAGGTTGAAAAACTGGATTTTTTCTTTGGCAGGTTTGGGGTTGGACATAAAGACAAATCAAAGAATTTTCAAAATCAAATGAGTAATTCAAAGATAAAATCAATTGGTTTGAGAAACAGAATCTCATTAGCAAAGGTTGTTTCAAAACCTTTCAGTTTATCAAAGTATTATGATGAACCAACACCAAAGAATCATTTGAAAGATAGAAAATGTTACCGATGTGGTAATTTTGGTCATTTGTTTCTAATTATGATTTGGATTTCAGTTCAACTGATTGTAGCAGTTTTAAGTCTTTTTCACCAAGAGAAACACGAAAGTGTTTTACTTGTTGTGGTAAAGGACATATATCTGCTAATTTTCCAAATAACAAAATCAGGATGAGTTCTGATGAGGAAAGTTGGGTGAATGGTTCAGGTGAAAGTCCTGGGAGATTTAGACCTAGTGAAGATGAGATGAGAGTTCTGAGAAAATTCAATCCTGATTGTTTTTGAGTGGAAGAAGAAAATAATCAGAAGAAACGAATTTTTGAAAATAAAAGAAATGTTAAAAAGATTATGAACATTGTGACATCATCTGATGATGATTCTTTTGAAAATGTATCTTCAAAATCATTTTCAAAACAACATTTTAAATCAAAATTATTTTGGAAACTTAAGAACATGCCTGGTGATGAAGTTTCTGGGAAAGTGGATGATAAAAGTGATGATGGGTATTCTAGTAGGTCTTCACAAAAGAATGGAAGCGGTCCATTTCGGGAGACTCGACGCCGAAATGGCGTGGGTCATCCCTTTTGAATACTAATAGGTTGTTTTAATTTATTGTGCAGGTTGCATCCATGGTCCATATCAATAATCGTTGGATTTTTGATAGTGGATGTTCCCGGTATATGACTGGAGAGTTGAGTTTGTTGAGAGATTTCAAGTTGGTGAAAGGAAGTTATGTGAACTTTGCTGGAAACAAAGGAGGTCAAATTACAGGGTTTGGTAGTTTGACAAATGGAAAGGTTTCATTTGATAATGTTAATTACTGCAAAGAATTAACTAACAATTTGTTGAGTGTTTCACATATTTGTGATAAAGGTTGTAAAGTGATGTTCGAAAAAGACAGGTGTTATGTACTCAAGCAAGGATTTTAGATTTCTGAGGAGTGGATTCTGATGACAGCTGATCGGAGCAAGGATCTTTTAAACTAAGCAACATGCACGTTCATGGCACAGACGGATGGGACATATTCATATTCGGAAGATAAATCATCTTGTGCATAATCATTTAGTTGAGGGTATACCGGTTAAACATTTTAAACTTCCGGATGTGTGTGTGTCATGTAAAAAGGGTAAACAGAAAAAGGAAGTCTCACAAAACAAAGAAAATATTTTCTATTGATATACCACTTGAACTTCTTCACATGGATTTGTTTGGACCAATCAATGTGAGAAGTATATGTCGCACCCCGGCCTTCCCGTCCTGTGCG
This sequence comes from Mikania micrantha, assembly GCA_009363875.1. Lineage (NCBI taxonomy): Eukaryota > Viridiplantae > Streptophyta > Magnoliopsida > Asterales > Asteraceae > Mikania > Mikania micrantha. The sequence continues at coordinate 22,174,321 of CM018685.1, forward strand.
AGGGGGCGCAACGCGACTTATCTGGCAGGATTGCAGTCTCCGGTCACACAGTTGCGAGACCTACATGTCTGGTTGCATACGTACATCCAATAATATGGATAAAACAGTTTTGTAAAGTCAGATTTTCGGAAGTTTAATAATACCAAAACATATATAATTCATAAGTTGTGAAAGCGTTGTTAAACAGTTTTTCAAAACAACAGAAGTTTAAAGTTTGCGGAAGCGTTTAAAGGTGTTTAATATTACATAACATATCAAATAGATAAATGTTCTCAAAATATCCTAAGAAACTTAATGAGAGGCCCCGAAACCGGGCACCTCGCAGAGGTTGGTTTTCATCATAACACATAGCTCTTAAACTGAAAACTTTCATAACCATGCAGCGGAAATGTAAACATAGTTTGATAAACATAATTCAATAAAGTGTCTGTATCAAAACCATATCGAATTGCCAAAACCAACTGATCTTCTGAGTTTATGCCCGATCTCCATGCCTTCTCTTATCCTAGCATTAACCTGACATACATGCTAAATCAAGTCAGCTTACGCTGGTGAGTTCTAGTTTTCATAAAACATCATAATCGTTTAGTGAGTTAAATATTTTAACATGAGAGCATCATTTCATACACATAAACCATAGCACATAACCATTTCATCATCGTAACCATATAAATATCGTCATCATCAAAACCACTGTCATCAACAAGAGCAGTGGGCTTATGCCGGCACAAGGCTCCATGTTTATAGTCCGATCGACTCTTATCATGTTTATAGCCCGATCGGCTCCGTGTTTATAGCCCGGTCGGCTCCATGTTTATAGCCCGGTCGGATCCATGTTTATAGCCCGGTCGGATCCATGTTTATAGCCCGATCGACTCCATGTTTATAGCCCGATCGGCTCCATGTTTATAGCCCGATCGGCTCCATGTTTATAGCCCGATCGGCTCCATGTTTATAGCCCGATCAGCTGTTCATATCCTGATATGTTCAGGTCATCGTCCATACTTACTAGTAAACGTACTAGTACATCATGCATACATATCCTATCGCACGTATAGGGTCATCATTCATTCATCATACGGGATATACTACCAGTATATCATCAGACATTATAATCATATTATGCTAGCAGTAATTCATTACATTTTAGACTTAGTAACGTCTCATCATCATAACAAGGTCATCACATCATAACATGCTAGCCTCTATCATTATCCTACATTTAGGACTTCATCATATCATGCTATCATCATAACGTCTTTCATATTATCCCGACAGCTCAGGAATTCATCATATCGTCCAATCCTAACATAACATAAGCATGTATGCCAGCCCAAAACAGTGAACATGAAATAGGGCGTCTACAACTCACCTGGTAGTAGCTTCTGTTTTCCTTAGCCGAACTCCTTAGCTAGGGCTTAAGAACCTACATCATCACATGGTCTCATCACATTCCATTTCCAGACTTAGGGTTTATTCTAAGTCCTCATAACCTACTAACCAGCCCCCAAGTGTTCGCAAACCATCCTGTTCCCGAAGTGCTTAAGTATTCGAGGACTAGGGTACTCGAAGCATCACCAGTATTTGAAATACTGGTGTATTCGAAATAACCTTGTACTCGAAACAGTTCTGTACTCGAAACAGTTCTGTACTCGAAACAGTTCTGTGCTCGAAATAACCATGTACTCGAATTCTTTGTAATCGAACCCGAACATGTATTTACTTCTAAGTATGGTTTCGAGTACCCTTTGTGCATGATTTCGTGTACTCATCGCTTTCGTCACTAAACATCTCAGAAATTCATCTAAGGCTTTGGGGAGCTAGTTCTAGTTCCCTTAGGTTGTTATCAACACACCGGAACCTCAAAGTCCCGAACTTTATGCATAAAGGTACAAGCTTTATGCATGAGTTCACTTTTGTATAAAAATCCAAAATTTTATATATAAAACACTTACTTGAAGATAGGTGAGCACTCCTGTAGATCCTCGTGCGTTTCCTCTTCCGTTTGATCGATTAAAAGCTCGATCTTTGATGTTCTCGAAATCTGCTTCGACTACTCGAGAGAGAAGGTGCTTCCAGCCAAAGGTTCGCACATATCCCAAGGCACCCCTATTTATAGGCAGGGGCCTCATACTTGAAGTTGGGTTTATTCGAAATCTAGGGACTTCGACTACAATAGTTTTGAGAACATGTGTACTCGAAATTGAGTTCGAGTACACGTTTTTGGGTCTTAACTTGTTTTATTCTGTCGTATTTTCCTACACGTATATTATCCATCGCGCATGTGTAAATTCAAATAACGTGTATTTAGAAAATTTGGGATGTTACACTTAAGCAGATTCATGCGACTCCAGCCTAGCATCCTAATCCTTGTGAGCGTGCCTTAATTACATGAGAAAACATACGAGAAGAGGGTCAACACGATGGTTGGTGAGAGCACATGTTTTTCATAAGCAATAAACATCCAATGTTTAAAGTAAGAGTTTCTGATTTACATATCATTACAATGCAGTATGGATTGATAGCTAGTCAATATAGTTATTTTATATGCCAGTTCTTACCGAAGCTGACAGTTGTGCCTCCCGCCATGTCCATCACAAGACAATGGCAAAGTGTTGGTCAATATTGCACCCATTCCGACCTACAGTCGAGTTGGCCTCCTAGGCGCGATGGGTGGGGGCTTGTCAGGCCCAAATAGTACTATTCAAGATTACCACGCTAGGCGCTACGCGCTACTAACGGTCCGTGGAGTATTGTGGGGACTTTTAGTTGTGATGTGGTCCACACATATACATATAGTGATAAAGCATGTTCATATGCAAATAAAATGAGTTGTTGTTCATAAAACAGTTTAGCATGCAATGTTTTCTCCCCCAAAGGTAGAAAAGTAAAATGGGACCGTGAACTCACCTGATGAAGTAGTTCTGGTGTGTAAGTGTTCACGCCCGCGAATGCTAGCACCTACTAGTAAGGACCTGTAACCATATAGGTGTGAGTATGTGTTTTGTGGTGCGTTGTATCCCATACAACTCCAAGTGTCGGTGTGCTCAACCGAGTGTGTGTGTGTTGACTTGTGTTGACTCGACGAATCGTTGGTGACACGATTGTTGTGTTTATGTGTCTTCATACAAATAAGACACCAACACGCATTCCTATGACTCTAGTCATACAAGTTGCCATTTTTGGAAAGTTTCCGTTTTAGGAAAGTGTTGCTATGAAATCCCATTTTATATAGCTAACATCTTTAATATGTTTATAAAATCATGTTTTAACATTTAAAATACATTGTTTGTGCATAAATCACCATTTATGCCATTTGCCCAAATAAAGTTTTCTTATTTGGAAAGTATCCGCTTAAAACTCGTTTTCACAAATCCAAGTTCCCAATACGCTTAGAAATCATTTTTAAACATATTTCAAGAATCAAAGTTCATCAAAACATTCGTAACATCAAAAGCCCTCTTTTGATTCATAAAAGTTTCCATAATTAGTAAGTTTATACAAAATCATGTTTTTGACAAAATCAAATATCCAAAAGTGTTTCTAAACACTCCAATATGCATTTGACAACATCTAGACATGTCTAACATGTCTAGATCATCATAAATCTAAGACACGGACATAAAAGTTTCCTTTTATGGCAAGTTTCACAAAAACATCATCAAATCAACAATAACTCAACCAAAACTCGAATCTAACATTTCTAAACTATAAAATCAGTAGATCTACAACAATATCACACAAAATCACCAACAAATTCGTGCTCAATAGGCACATGGAGTTGCATGTGTTCAAATACAATTGCATGTGGGTTTTTAGCCCTTGCATGTACGATTTAACAACTAATAAACAAGTAAAACTACCTTAGAAGCTAGGATTCGAGTTGTAGCAGGTGTAACAAGCTCTGGAAGTGACTGGAGACGTTTCTTTCACGTGTTGATGGCTTCCAAGATCTCCTCTTGAATCTCCAATGGTCCAAAGTCACCAAAAGGAAGAAGGAAATGGTTTATCAGGGGTTGGGGTAAGTTTGGCAGAGAGTTTGGTCGAGAAAATGGGTACAAGCTCGAAGAAAAACAAGAGAAAACCGAGTGAAAGAGTTTGGGGTTGATTTTATAAAAATTTTGATCTGCATGGCCTTCGCATACCGCGAAGGCCGATCAGAAATTTTATCGCGTACCGTAATGGGATTCGGGAGTCCCGACTCCCGGTTTGCTTCGCGTATCGCGAAGTATTTCGCCAAAGGACCTCCGCGTACCGCAATGGGTCCACTTTATTGTTTTTCGATTTCGATGATTCGACTATGCTCGTTCTTGATTCCTAACGTTTATCCTATACATCTAACGCATGTTTAGCACAAAATCACATCATAGCACATAAGTTTCATTGATCACCAACATTCGTGAGACTCGTGTGTTTCTTTCGATAATTCCTCGAATTATCTTCGATAGTTTGTGTTCGTGTCTTACGAACCGTTTGCTTGCTTGATTAACCATAATCAACATGTATTGCACAATTCAACAATTCCCCGAACTATCGTTTTGTGTTAGTGTTGTGTTTGCCACATTTGGTTTCCAAAACCAATGTGCAATGTATGATTCGATAGTTCCTCGAACTACCGTTTCGTAGTTGTGTGTGTTTGACTCATCTAATTTAAACATAATTAAATGAAATGCATCAAGTATGAATGTGAAATATGTAGAGTGTAAGAGTTGCAATTTTCCTGAAATTGCCAGGTGTCACAGAATATGTGGTGAATCTTATTGTTTTGTTGTGACTGATGACTTTTCAAGATTTTCATGGGTCATGTTTTTAAAGCATAAATCAAATACTTATGAAAATTTTGAGTTGTTGATTAATAGGTTGGAGACATTGTATAAGTTGAGAGTGAGACGCGTAAGATCGGATAATGGGACTGAGTTTAAGAATCACCAATTGAGGAATTTTGTAATTCCAAAGGCATTCAGCAGTAGTTCAGTGCACCGTATGAGCCTCAGATGAATGATGTAGCTGAATGAAAAAACAGGTTTTGATTGAGTCTGCGAGAAGAATGCTAGCTGATTCTAAACTTCCCATTACTTTTTGGAATGAAGCTATGGCTACAGCTTGTTTTACTCTTAACAGAGTTTTGATTGTTAAAAGACACAATAAAACATGTTATGAATTGCTTCAGAATCGAAAGCCTAATTTGGAACACTTGGAACCTTTTGGGGCTCCTTGTACAATGCTAAAGAAAGATTCAAAATTCAATTCAAAAGTTGAAGAGGGTTTCTTTCTTGGCTACAGTCTTCCTAACAAACGTGTGTTTAATAAACGTACGGGTGTTGTGGACTTATGGTATCATGTGGATGTTCAACGACATACGCCTATACGAGACGGAAGGGACTAGATTGGCTTTTTGATTACAATAAATTGTTTAAGTCATTTAATATGTCTCCAATTTTTTTGATGATGAAATAACTTTACAAATGTTGCATGATTTACAGTATTCTGAAGAACAAGGTATTTCTCATCATTCTGAAGATGGTATTACTACACCACATGAGGAAGGCATTTTAGGAGTAATTAATGATGATTGGTCATCTGATGATGATAATGATGTTTTTGAAGATGCTATTTCTCACGATCAAGACACTGATCTGAATATTACAAATCTGGATCATAATGTTGGTGTACTGCAAGTGCCTGTCACATGTGTTCATGTGAATCATCCGATTGCTTAGATCATAGGAGATCCAACTGCAGGGGTACAGACACGAAATCAAGTCATAAATGAGGAAAGTTTGTATGTGGAGTTAGAGAGAACTCATGGCAGTCAAGAGCTCTGAATGCATTCAGCATTTATTTCACAAACAGAGCCAAAGACTGTTGCTGAAGCTTTACGTGAGCCTGGTTGGGTGGAGGCGATGCAAGAAGAATTGAATCAGTTTCAAAAGTTGGGAGTTTGGCATTTAGTTGATTTGCCAAAAGGAGAGAAAAAGATTGGTACTAGATGGGTGCTAAGATGTAAACGAGATGACAGAGGTGTAAGTATTAGAAATAAAGCTCGTTTAGTGGTTCAAGTTTTAAACAAGTTGAAGGAATTGATTACGATGAAGTTTTTACACCTTTGGAGCGGCTGGAAGCAATTAAACTTTTTCTTGCTTTTGATGCTCACAAAAAGTTCGAAGTTTTTCAGTTGGATGTAAAATATGCATTTCTGTATGGTTCTTTGAAGGAAACAGTGTATGTTTGTCAGCCCCGGGTTTTGAGGATCCTATCCATCGGGATCAGGTTTATCTCTTGGACAAAGCACTGTATGGTCTTCATCAGGCTCCGTGTGCCTGGTATCAGACATTATCGACTCACCTTATTGAACACGGGTTCAATAGGGGTCAGATTAACAAAACTTTGTTCTTTCGTGAAAAGGGCAAGGACATTATTCTTGTTCAGATTTATGTAGATGATATCATTTTTGGATCTACCGATGATCAAATGTGTTTGGAGTTCAAAGAGGTGATGATTAATAAATTTGAGATGAGTGCAATGTCAGATATCAAATTTTTTCTGGGATTACAAATTGATCAAAATGATAATAAAATTTTCATTCATCAGACAAAGTATATTCAAGATGTGCTAAAACGGTTTAGCATGCTTGATTCAAAACCAATTTCCACGCCCATTCAGCCTAATCACGGGATTGAGCCTGATCTTAAGAGGGAGTTGATTGATCCTACTCTTTATCGTGGAATTATTGAAAGTTTGATGCATCTGACTGCCTCAAGACCAGATATTGTATTTGCTACAAGTATCTGTGCAAGATATCAATCAAAACCTAAAGTGTCACATCTGATTGCAGTCAAGAGAATAGTTCGTTATCATAAGGGTACACCAAACACCGGTCTGTTGTATCCATAGGATGATAACTTTTCCTTCAATTCCTATAGTGACTCTGATTATGAAGGATGTAAGACAGATGAAAAATCCACAACTAGGGGTGCACAATTTTTGGGGGAACGATTAGTTTCTTGGAAGTGTAAAAAAAAAACATCTATGGCTACTTGAACTTGTGAGGCTGAGGATGTAGCTACTGCCAGTTGTTGTTCACAAGTTTTGTGGATACAACAACAGATAAGAGACTATGGTTTGAATTATCTTACGACCCCAGTTCATGTTGATAATGAGGCTTCTATTGCTATAACAAAGAATCCAGTGTATCATTCACATTCCAAACACATTGATATTAGGTTTCATTTCATACGCGATTGCTATGAAAAGAAACTTATTGATGTGGTGAAGATACATACAAATGAGCAACGGGCAGACCTTCTGACCAAGGCTTTTGATAAAAATCGTTTTGAGTATTTGCTCAAATTAAATGGCATTCGGGTCATGGGTGAGGTTATTTCAAATCAACTTCCTTCATAATCAATTTTTATTGAATTGACATCAGATATTTTATTTTTTATTCTTTGTGTTTTAGTTTTTAGGGGGAGAAAATTTTGAAAACTCAAAAACATTTGAAAAATCAAAAATGCAAAAACAATAAAAAATTAAAACTCTGAGAAGTTGATTCGACCAAATGAGAAATGATAGTACATTGTAGCAATTGGAAGCACATTTGTATCATACAACAACTTAAACATAAAGAGCATTTACAATTACTTAGTATAAAATGTTGGTAGATTTATAACTTAGTTGAGATAACATTTGACAAAATTTTGATTATGATTTGCAGGAAACAGATGCTTAGAACATAGTGTTTAGCTTTGTCCTGAATGAGTGGTGATTAATCTTACAAAATGTTTCTTGAACAAAATTTAAATTACTAGTTTTTGATCATGTGTTTATTTTAAAAAGAAATTCTAAATTTTGTTTTTCTTTTGTTTAAGTTTAAAGCTGAAACATTCTCTGCGTATACTTACGTATCGACCTGATTGTTATAGCCTTAAACAATTCAAATTTGTTTTCTTGGTTTGATTAAGATTTGGACAATCTCTGCGTATATGAGAATATCGATCTGATTGTTAAAAGCTTAATCTTAAATTATTGTCTCGTTCATTTTCTGGATCATCTGAGGATATGAAAGTATCAACCTTGATTCCAAGATTTTGAACAATTTCAATTTGTTTTACATTTTGTTGTTTTCAAAAGATATTCTACTTTGTTTTTGCATGATCAAGCTAGTTAAAATTGAAGTAAATTGTTTCAAGAACATTGTTGTTAGTTTAATATTCACAAGGGATGTGTTTAAGTAAATGGAGAACACAAAGTATTTGATGGTTTTGTTTCAACTGATATCTTAACTAAGTAATTAAATTTAAAAAGGATTTATATACTAACAATCATCTTTTAATTGTAATTTGCTGATAAAAATATTCATTAATTCAATCAGGTGTGTTGATGATTGTAATACAATATGATCTCATGTCTGGATCTTTCTCAACAAAAATATGTGTTTGTTTTAGTTAGTTTTATTTTTCATAGTTAGGTTTATTACATTTGTAGTGTGTTTGTTATAAAATTTGAAAAATACAAAAAGATTTTTGGTTTTTATCTAATGTTAAATCAATAATTTTTGATTATTTGTTTTGACTCTGAAACATTAAAACATTGGATTGTTTGAAATTTTAAATAAAATTGGATTTTGAAAAGGTTTGCTTGAAGGTTCGCCTGATAGGTTTGTGAGAGGGTTCGCTTGAAAGGTTCGGTCAACAGGTTTGGTCACAGGTTCGTTCAACAGGTTTTGTTGAAGGTTCGTCTGAGAGGTTTTGGACAGGTTCGTTCAATAGTTTTGGCCAAAGGTTCGGTCAACAGGTTTGGTCAAAGGTTCGTTCAAAAGGTTTGTTCACAGGTTTGTATAAATAAAGAGGTTCGTGAATGAGCTTCGTCACTTTCATCTGAAACACTTTCACGAACCTTCGAGCTTAAGTTTTGATTTTTTCGAATCTGGATCTTTGAAACTATTTGCCATATATCATTAGCTTCGGATTTGAATTGTGATTCTAAATAGGTAAAAAGATTGGAGTTTGACCGGCTAGATTAGGAGATTTTTTGATTTTTAGATAGAGAATAGTCGAACCTATATTTTTAGATTAAAATCTGGTTAAATCTAACTTTGAGAAAAATTGTTTTCATTAAAGTTGTTCATCTGTGAATTGCGAACCTTAGGATATAATTTGTTTGATCTAATTCATATATTTGAATTTTGATTTTAAAATAGCACAGGTTCGTGTAAATGAACAACAGGTTCGCTGATGTGATAAGGTTCGTTTGATCTTAAAAGGTTCGGGCCGAACCTCTTCACATTATTGAACCGAACCTCATATGGTCAAGGGTTCGTTTGACCAATAGGTTCGCAGTATTTTTTGATGTTCGTTCATTTATAGGTTCGTGTGATTTAAACAGTTTTGTCTTGTAATGAGGTTCATCTATTCTAGGTTCGGCACAGGGAGGGTTCACTGGTTTCTATACTTACAAGTTTTTTTAATTTTTTTTAACGTTTGATTTTTTATTTTTTAATTGTTATTTGTTTTCATTGTACAAATGGCAACTCTTACCTTTGGAGATAAACACAATCTTTGTGCTTATTTGGATCCTACAACAAAGAATGGCAAGGAGTTTCGTCCGATGATTGAGTTTTTTAGACGTTCGATGATTTATTATGCAATCTCCAACACGTGTCACATCTACAGATCACATATTCAGAGTTTCTGGGAGTCAGCTAGGTTGATTACAGTTGATGATGCAAATTTCATTGAGGCTAATGTGCTTGGACAAGCCATTAGAGTGACTGAAGCTGATATAAGGAGAGTGTTACAGTTTGGAGGTGAACCTGTAGGAATGACTTTGATTCCTGAGAGGTGTATTAAAGGTTGTTTTATGAGGATTAGATACTTTTGGGGCTCCTTGTACAATGCTAAAGAAAGATTCAAAATTCAATTCTAAAGTTGAAGAGGTTTCTTTCTTGGTTATAGTCTTCCTGACAACCGTGTGCTTAATAAACGTACGGGTGTTGTGGAATTATGGTATCATGTGGACGTTCAACGACATACACCTATACTAGACGGGAAGGGTCCAGATTGTCTTTTCGATTACAATAAGTTGTTTGAGTCTTTTAATATGTCTTCAAATGTTTCTGATGAAGAAATAACTTTACAAATGTTGTATGATTTGCAGAATTCTGAAGAACAAGGTGTTTTTCCTCAATCTAAAGATAGAATTGTTACACCACATGGAGAAGGTACTTCAGAAGTCATTAATGAAGATTGGTCATCTGAATATGAAAATGATGTTTTTGAAGATGATATTTCTCGTGATCAAGATGATGTGGTTGTATCGCAAATGCCTGTCACACGTATCCATGTTAATCATCTGATTGCTCAGATCATAGGAGATCCAACTACAGGAGTACATGTGGAGTTAGAGAAAACTGATGGCAGTCAACAGCTCTGAATGCATTCAGCATTTATTTCACAAATAGAGCCAAAGACTGTGATTGAACCTTTGCGTGAGCCTTCCTGGGTGGAGGCTATGCAAGAAGAATTGAATCAATTTCGCAAGTTGGGAGTTGGGAGTTTGGCATTTGGTTGATTTGCCAAAAGGAGATAAAAAGATTGGTACTAGATGGGTGTTCAGATGTAAACGAGATGACAGAGGTGTAATTTTCAAAAACAAAGCTCGTTTAGCGGTTCAGGGTTTTAGACAAGTTGAAGGAATTGATTATGATGAAGTTTTTGCACATGTGGCGCGATTAGAAGCAATTCGACTTTTTCTTGCTTTTGCTGCTCACAAGAAGTTTAAAGTTTTTCAGTTTGACGTAAAATCTGCTTTTCTTAATATGGTTCTTTGAAGGAAACAGTGTATGTTTGTCAGCCACCGGGCTTTGAGGATCCTATCCATCGGGAACAAGTTTACCTATTGGACAAAGCACTGTATGGTCTTCATCAGGCTCCGCGTGCCTAGTATGAGACTTTATCGACTCACCTTATTGACCACGGGTTTAATAGGGGTCAGATTGACAAAACTTTGTTCTTTCGGGAAAAGGGCAAGGACATTCTTCTTGTTCAAATTTATGTGGATGATATCATTTTTGGATCTACCGATGAACAAATGTGTTTGGATTTCAAAGAGGTGATGATTGATAAATTTGAGATGAGTGCTATGTCAGATATCAAATTTTTTCTAGGTTTACAAGTTGATCAAACTGAAAATGGTATTTTCATTCCTCGGACAAAGTATATTTAAGATGTGCTAAAACGGTTTAGCATGCTTGATTCAAAACCAATTTCCACGCCCATTCAGCCTAACACGGGATTGAGGCTGATATTAAGGGGGAGTTAATTGATCCTACACTTTATCGTGGTATTATTGGAAGTTTGATGTATCTGACTGCCTCAAGACCAGATATTGTTTTTGCTACAAGTATTTGTGCAAGATATCAATCTAAACCTAAGGTGTCACATCTGATTGCAGTCAAGAGAATACTTCGTTATCTGAAGGGTACACCAGACACCGGTTTGTGGTATCCTAAGGATGATAACTTTTCCTTCAATGCCTACAGTGACTCCGATTATGGAGGATGTAAGACAGATGCAAAGTCCACAACTGGTGGTGCACAATTTTTGGGGGAACGGTTAGTTTCTTGACAGTGTAAAAAGCAAACATCTGTGGCTACTTCTACTTGTGAAGCTGAGTATGTCGCTGCTGCCAGTTGTTGTTGATAATGAGGCTGCCATTGCTATTACTAAAAATCCCGTGTATCATTCGCGTTCTAAACACATTGATATTAGGTTTCAATGCATACGCGATTGCTATGAAAAGAAACTTATTGATGTGGTAAAAATACATACAAATGGGCAACGAGCAGATCTTCTCACCAAGGCTTTTGATAAAAATCGTTTTGAATATTTACTCAAATTAAATGGCATTCGGGTCATGGTTGAGGTTTTTTCAAATCAACTTTCTTCATAATCAATTTCATTGAATTGACATCAGATATTTTTGTTTTTTATTTTGCTTTGTGTTTTAGTTTTTAGGGGGAGAAAATTTGAAAAATCAAAAACATTTGAAAAAGCAAAAACACAAAAACATTAAAAAAATTAAAATTTTGAGAAATTGATTAGACTTAGTGAGAAATGATAGTATATTGCAGTATTCTAAAGTACATTTGTATCATTCTAGAACTTAAACATAAAGAGCATTTACAATTACTGAATATGATATGTTGGTAGGTTTATAACTTAGTTGAGATAACATTTGACAAAATTATGGTTATACTTTATGGGATACAGTTGCTTAGAACATAGTGCTTAGCTTTGTCCTGAATGAGTGGTTGTTAATCTTACAATGTGTTTCTTGAATTAAAATTACTTAATTGCTAGTTTTTGATCATGTGTCCAATTTTAAAAAGAAATTCTAAATTTTGTTTTTTCTTTTATTTTAGTTTAAAGCTGAAACATTCTCTGCGTATACTTACGTATCGAACTGATTGTTGTAGCTTTAAACAATTCAAATTTGTTTTCTTGGTTTGATTAAGTTTTGGACAATCTCTGTGTATAAGACAATATCGATCTGATTGTTAAAAGCTTAATCTTAATTTATTGTTTCGTTCATTTTCTGGATCATCTGAGCATACGAAAGTATCAACCTTGATTCCATGATTTTGAACAATTTCAAATTGTTTTACATTTTTTAAATTTTCAAAAAGAAATTCTATTTTGTTTTTTTCATGATCAAACTAGTTATATTTGAATTAAATTGTTTCAAGAACATTATTTTTTGATTGATTATTCACAAAACGGGGATATGTTCAAGTAAATGAGGAACATAAAGTATTTGACGATTTTGATTTCAATTAATATCTTAACTAAGTAATTAAATTTAAATTGGATTCATATACTGACAATCATTTCTGAATTGTAATTTGTTAATAAATATATTCATTAATTCAATCAAGTGTACTGATGATTATAATGTAATATGATCTCATGTCTTGATCTTTCTCATCAAAAATATGTGTTTGTTTTGTTCATTTTCATATTTCATGATTTAGTACAAAATTAATATTTTGGTGTGTTTAATATAAAATTTGAAAAATCAAAAAAGATTTTTGTTCATATATCTGATGTTAAATCAATAATTATTGATTATATGTTTTCACTCTGAAACACTAAATTTTGTTTTAGTTTGAAATTTTTTAAAAAATAATAATAAATTTGATTTGTGAAAATGTAAAATCGTTGAGACGAACCTTTGATAGGTTTGTATGAAGGTTCGTTTATTAGGTTTGGTGAGAGGTTCGTATGAGAGGTTTGTAGATAGGTTCCTTCAGAATGATAATGACAGGTTCGTTCATCATGTTTTCTGGAAGGTTTGCTTAAATAGGTTTTCTGAGAGGTTCGTTCTATAAGGTTTGTTCATAGGTTCATGTGAAACTCATAAAGGTATAAATATGCAGGTTCGTGGAAAAGCTTCGTCACTTTCATCAGATTCTCAGAAACAAACCTTCTTGGACTGATTTTGATTTTCTTGATTTTGTGATTCTCAGTATCATTTTCTTATATCATTAGATTCGTAATTGTGTTGTGATTCTTAGAAGGTAAATAGATTGGATTTTGACCGGCTAGATTTGTATAAATTTGATTTTTAAGTCCAGTTAGTCGAACCTAATTTCGTTTGATTAAATTTATTTAAATCAAAGTTTTATACAAAATGTCTTTATGAAAGTTGTTAATCTTTTAATGGCGAACCTATGGGTATAATTAGATGTGTCTAATTCGTAGATTTGAATTTTGATTCTAAATTTGAATAGGTTCGTTTGAACTCAAACAGGTTCCCTGATTTTATCAGGTTTGTTTGAGTTCAAAAGGTTCGGGCCGAACCTTTTCAAATTCTAGAAACGAACCTTTATTGGTCAAAGGTTCGTTTGACCATAAGGTTCACATTAAATTCATAGGTTCGTTCATTTTTGAGGTTCATGATTTTAAACAGGTTTGTCTTGAGTTTAGGTTTGTCTAAAATAGGTTCGGCACAGGGGGTTCGCTGGTTTTGGACTTAGAAATTTTTTGAAAATTTGAATTATTTTATTTTTTATTTTTAATGTCTTTTTTAATTTTGATTCTAATTGTTGTTTGTTGTTATTGTAGATATGGCAAATCTAGCATCGGTGATAAACACAATTTATGTGCTTATCTGGATCCAACTACAAAGAATGGAAAGGAGTTCAGACCGATGATAGAATATCTGAGAAGATCAAGAATTTACTATGCTATCTCCAATTGTTGTCAAATTTATAGATCTCATATTCAGAGGTTCTGGGAATCTGCAAGGTTGATAATGTTTTTGTGATTGAAGCTAATGTGTTGGGACAGGCAATTAGAATAAATGAAGCTGATGTAAGAAGAGTGTTTGTCACACCCTGAGCCTGCGGGACGGATCGACTTCCCCGCCGGGCGGAAGGTTCTCGGGGCGTGATATCGGGAGTGATAATCGTGATAATCAGATTGTTTACAGAGCATCAACATTGAGAATAACTAAAGCACAATATAGCATATAACTAGGATTACAAAGTTAAATTACAAGGGTCAGTGTTTGATAATTTAACTAAGTAAACCTATCAAAAGAATCAAATAGTTACTATCTTGTATCTGTACAAGATATCAAAAGTGGTTCGCGTCAATAACAAAATATGTGCTTCCCAAAAGTCTACTAGGTCCTCTAACTGGGCATCCTAGTATGCAATCCTGAGCCTTAGCTTAATCCTGTACGTCACGTGAGAAAGCATGTAAGAAAACAAAGTCAACACAATGGTTGGTGAGTTCATGTAGTTCATGTAGCAAACCTCTTATGGTAACAACCTTAATCTCATTAACATCACCTGTAATATCCAATTCGGTATGCTTATATAGGGCATATGTAGGGTCGAACTTACCGCCCGCCCAGCCAACATCCCACCACATACTAAATCACATATGACATTGTTGTTAATGATAATTAAGCATTTTACCTACCATCCAATCCAGTCTTCGTCTTAGCTTTAGTGTATTGTTTAAAAGTTTTCAAGTTTATAGCATTCACGTAGATTAGCTTTTGAGTATGTTGTACAAAGATAATTGTTTCACAATCATAGTTTAGCTTCCACCAATCTCATGCATGGGTACAAGCTTTGCTCTAGCATAGTTTAGCAATTACGTAGCCCACGACTAGATACAAGCTTTGCTCTAGCATAGTTTAGCCATTACGTATCTCATGAATTGATTTTAGCTTAGCATCCGAATAGTTTAGCGTTTACGTATCTCATATATGCAGATACAAGCCTTGATCTAGCATAGTTTGGCATTTACGTATCTCATATATAGACACAAGTTGTGCACACATATAGTTGAGCATAGAGTTTATAGCATAAGCATCGAACATATAGTTTAAGTCTTAGTCTCTAGCTTCCAGAATAAGAGTTACAAGCTTAAGCATTAGTATAAGCATCATGAATAAGTGTAAAAGCATTAAATAAACATTTCAATAATTGTTTAAAATGTATAACATGCTTTTTAGTCTCGAGGTGAAACAAATGCGTTTGAAAAGGGACAAATGAACTAACCTTGTGTTTGAAGTGGTTGACTAAGTATAAACAAGAATGCGCGCGCTCGTTGTTGGATTTGTTGTTGTATTCACGCTCCTGTATTGATTACACGTTGTATATAGCTTATAAGTATAAGTCCTTCAGTGTGTGTTTGTATGTGTGTTTGTGTTAGCCCTTAAAGTTGGCTAACACTTACGAGTCTCGGTCATTATTCGGACCTGACTTACTTGTTTTCACTTATGTTACTATAGTTTGTCTTCATATTGTATGTTAAGTTCACTTGTTTTCATCATTAGCCTCTTAATAGTTTGTTGGGTCATAGTTAGAGTTTCGACATTGTTTTTAAATTCCTTTACCAACTTTATGATAAATAGAATTTATACAAATCATCCAATGCAAATAGTCTTTGTTTATAAGTTTAGTGTATTATGTGACCCTTTTTAATCATGTGGGCCGATTATGTTATATGGGCTTATTCCCATTGGAGTATTTGGGCCGTATAGATGTGTGGGCCGAATATCAAAGTTTCGGCCGAATCAAGAAGTCCTTGGGCCAATGAAGGTTATGTGTGGGCCACGTATCATGTACACGGGCCAAGTATATGGGTTTAAATCAGTTGAAGGTAACATTTTCCCATTTCCAGCGAACCATTCAAGTTAATCAACTAAGGTTCGGTCTAGTGTAAGCCCCAACGAACCTATTGGTTCGTGTACCATAGGTTCGGTCCTTGGTTAGGTTCGCAAGAAGAAGGTTCGCATGGAGGGAGGGGTTCGCCATCCAAGGGGTTCGGCTGAGGCATGCTACGCATGGGTTTGGCCATCTCAGAAAGGTTCGAGCAGTAGGTTCGCTGATGGTGTAGATGGCCAAGCAGGTTCGGTGGGGTGAGGGTTCACTCATGGGAGGTTCGTGGCAGTAGGGTTCGTGGGTTTCTAGGCTCGCCACCTAGGGTTCGTTGCTCCTGGGTTCGGTAACAGTAAGGTCACACCTCATAGGTTCGTTAGGTAAAGGGTTCGGCCACGCTGATGGAGGTTCCGCTGGTCGAAGGTTCGGCCAGCTGAAGCCTCACGAACCCTGTGTTTCACCATCTGCTTCGACTGTTGTAGACGGTTTCATGGTTTCCTCATGCTTCTTCTAGTTCGGGCTAACCTAAGTGGTGCTCGAGTGAAAGCTTAGGATCATGTAGGTCTAGATTTGAAACCGGTTAGGTGTTGGGTCGGCTAAAGGAACAAAAACCCTACTTTTTCAGATTTTTCAAGCTTAAATACCTCGATTTTGGCTGGATAAATTCTCAGATCAGCTGTACTTTATGGTAGAGGAGCTCAAGATCTTCGTTTAGACACCAAAAACACGCGATTTCATCAAGGATTGAAGAAGTTATGGTGATTTGAAGACTTGAACTTTTAGAGAGTGAGAGGAGACGGTTTTGAGAGTTTAGAGAGAGAGGGAGGGTGTAATAAATGAAGAAATGGAATCATTTAGGGTTTGTATACCCCGTGGCTGTTTGGGTTCGTTTCGGTTGCTAGGTTCTCGTTTTCGTTGTGTTCCTAGCACGTTACGCGCGTGTTTTGTAAACTAAATAAAAAGACTTTATTTTTCAATTGTTTGGAAGGTGGTTATTCCTAGTAAATCTTTTAAAATCAACTTTCTTGAATTACTTAATCGAAATCGATTATTCTACGCGTTTCGTTAACTCACATCAATATTTATCGTATTCTACGTATTTTAATTATAATAAATTTATTTTTAAACTTCTATAAGATTGTGATTCCTAATAAACGTTAAATATTTAAATTTTCTTAAATTAATGTCGTTCGTTTCATTATTAGTTTTCGTTTCGTCAGAACGTGTCACCTTCGCGCGTATTCGTTCGAATCGTCACCCAAATGAACACGACGTTGGTTTCACTTTCTGATTCTTGTTTTCTACTTTTCAGTCATCGTTTCAAAATGTTAAACTTTCATATTTATTCGTACAGATCGTCACCTATACGAATAATTCGTCGGTTTAGCATTCTATAACAACAACCGCTATGGTTTTGTTCTGTTTAGCATCGCATACGTTTATACATAATAGCATCAAAAAAAGCATCTGGGTGTCAGTTCAGTGTTTTCTGATGTGTTTCTGACTGTTAAACCATGAGGTTTAAATCAGATTTCAGAACAATAGCATAATAGTTTAGTGTCAAGTATCAAGTGTCAATAGCATATACATAGTTTCACATAGTGTGTACCTGAGTTACTGTGCAAGTTACTGTTCAGATCACCGTTCCGGTAACGCTTCCGACACTCGTGTTACAGTCTCCCCTTGTTAGAGAAATTTCGTCCCGAAATTTAAGAATCATTATTCGGTACGGCTTCCTCTGAAAACAGCTGGGGATACTTGTGCTTCATGTGATCTTCGTGTTCCCAATTAAACTTAGGTCCGCGCTTTGAGTTCCAACGAACCTTGAGTATCGGAATACGGCTTCACCTCAGTTGTTTAACCTTGTGATCCATAATCTCCAAAGGTTCTTCGACAAAGTGTAAGTGTTCATCCAATTGAATTTCTTCAACTGGTATAATGAGTGATTCGTCGGCAAGGCATTTCTTCAAGCTTGAGACGTGAAACACGTCATGCACACCACTAAGTTCATCAGGTAACCTTAGCTTATATGCCACAGGACCAATTCGTTCAACAATCTCGAACGGTCCCACGTACCATGGTGCTAGTTTGCTTTCTTTCCAAAACGGACTACGCCTTTCCATGGGGATACCTTTAGCATGACGCGATCTCCCACTTGGAATTCCAACGGCTTGCGCCGTTTGTCGGCATAGCTCTTTTGTCTGCTTCGAGTTGCTTGTAG
Source organism: Mikania micrantha (assembly GCA_009363875.1). Taxonomy (NCBI): domain Eukaryota; kingdom Viridiplantae; phylum Streptophyta; class Magnoliopsida; order Asterales; family Asteraceae; genus Mikania; species Mikania micrantha. Next base: position 22,192,719 of record CM018685.1, read on the forward strand.
CCTTTGTTGTATCTGAGCAATTTTGTCTGTAGTTTCTTGAATGAGTTCTGGCCCGGTTATTCGATTATCTCCCACTTCAGACCAACAGATAGGTGATCGACACTTTCGACCGTAGAGAGCCTCGAACGGTGCACATCCGATGCTGCTATGATAGCTGTTGTTGTAGGAGAATTCGATCAGTGGCAAATGAGAATCCCAATTCCCACCAAAATCTAGAACACAGGTGTCACACCCCAGGCCGACGGGAACGGATCGGGTTTTCCCGTCGGTCGAAAGATTCCCGGGGTGCGATATCTTGAGTGATAATCAATTGATCAGATTGTTTACATTGCACATGAGATATAAATGAGAAATGCTAACACATCCATGATATAGAATTACAAGATTAAATTACAATGTATCGTTCATAATTTAATCAAGTAAATATACCAAAAAGAATCAATGTAACTATATCTTGTATATGTACAAGATATACAAAAGATGATTCATTGCTTATGTCACCAAAAGCATGCAATATCAAAAGTAGCTAGGTCTTCTAAAAGTCCACTAGCTAATCCTTGCATGTAAATATCTACACATGTTCATCACCTGAGAAAACATGTATTTAAACAAAGTCAACACTAGGTTGGTGAGTTCATAAGTAAGTTAATGCAAAACCTTGATTCATTCACATGCACAATCACAAAATTGATTATGTTACTTGTGTGTTGTATGTTCACCTGTTCACACAATGGCTCCTCAATAGTTACATTTACAAGTATTATATCATCCAAGTAGTGATGCTTATATATAGGGCATATGTAAGGGAACTAAGCCCTAGCCAACATCCCACCACATCACCACTAGAACTCCACACTACTTGCAATACAACTATTGATTTCCATTCTCATTTCTCATGTTTGTCTTCTCTTTGTTCACCTGTGTTCTCGTGTATAGAATAATATAATGATAGCGTTGTAGTTATCAAACTGAAGTAGTGATAACCAATACATGTGTTAAGGATATTAGATTCACGATCTGTTCCTTGTATTATTCTATGTTGTGAAGTTAACTATTGTTTCACTTTTAAGTATTTAAAAGTGTTAGTTAACTTTTTGAAATTGTATTCTCAAATGCAGCGTATAGAGCCCAAAAGGAGTCCATTGTGATCCTCATGTAATCAGATTACAATGCACCCGATTCACCTCTATCCCGCTGTGTGATCCCATAGCCTTCATCGAAACTGTTACTAATAATATGACATGATAGAAAACAAATTCCTCAGTCTCCTAGTCCACAGATAGCGATGGATGATGTACATCTGTGTTGTTACTGATCTCAATGTTATTAACAATGTTGAATAAGAGCTTGTCTTATTACGTTATGTTAATCATGATACGAATGATATTGTCATCATGAAGTTACGTTATCATGACATCATTCGCTTGAACCCATATGCTCACCGTAACATCCTTAAGCCGTATTAAGAACAAGTCTTATTAACCTTAAGCAACGTATGGCGGTGAAGTATCAATGCGATCATACTATCACATAGTATGTTTTTAAGGTGTAGATTAAGTGTTGTAAGTGATTGACATATCACACTCAATCAATTATAATGTGAAATGATATTAAGAAGATATTTTATCTTCTAATCATTTATATGTTGTGAAGTGTCACCATGTTCCACTGTAGTAGTTCTCATTGTTTGTTTGTGTATAAATTGTCTCAATGTTTGCTCATGTAGGAATAACTATGTGTTATAAGATATAATCTTACAACTACGTTATTCAGATGTGTTGATGATTATGAAGTTACTTTCTCATAATCATCTGAGTTTCCCTGTTATCTCATGATCATACAAACATGCATACAATGATAAGTGATAATAAACAGTTAAGTATTATCTAAATCAAAGTATAAATAACATGTTAAGCGAAACTTTTAAATAAATAAAAGTAAACATGTTTCTCAGCCCCGAGAGTTTAAATTCAGTTAAGATTAAAGTGAAAGGGGCATATAAACTCACCTTGTAGTATTAGGGTTGACTTAGCTTAAAAGAATAAAGATACGTGCTCTTTGTTGTTCTTGTAGTAATTTTCACGTTCCTGTATCAATTTCATGTTGTATATAACTTATAAGCATTTGAGTGTAATTGTTTTGTGCGCGCATATGCGTGTTAGCCTTAGAGTGGCTAACACCCGTGAGTCGTGATCTTGGTCTTCATTCGACCCCCTTAACTCAATGTAGTTAATGTAAAAGAAGCATAATTGTAACACTTTAGTTAATCACATTATCTATAAGTTTGCAAGTCCACTTAATTATAAACGTGAGTTTATAGTTTAAAGTCTTCCATTTAGATTTTGTTCTTCCTAAAATACTTGTCATGTATATCACCCTTTGTTTATAAAACATAAGGTTTCAGACTTCATGGGTTAACTCCAAATCACCTTTGTGTTGTTTTAGGAAAATTCTTGCATAGCATCCATGAGTTTAACATATGTTCTTATTTACATCTTAGTGTCAATCGGATCGAATTAATGGACCTTGGGCCGAATGATTATATATATTGTGTGTGTGGGCCGGACCAACTGTAATTGGGCCCTGGAATTGGTTTAGTGGTGTTGGGCCGAATCTCACGTGGCCTTGGGCCAGGTCAAATGAATTGGGCCAGGTTTGGGTCGTGACAATTGTTGTAGGGCCGGTTACTAGGGTTGCTCACATAAAGTGTTGGGCCTAGACCAAAGGAGTAGGCCGATTGAGAAAGGGTCGACCGAGTGAACTCTTTAACTTGGGCCCAAAGCAAATAACATAGGTCTATGGTCTGGAAAATGTTGGGCCTGAATTGGGATGATGGGCCAGCTAGTTGGATTAAATCTGGTCGCATAGGGTATTCGACTAATGGCCAGCGACCCTTCTGAATTCGTTGAGACTAGGTTCGGTCAAGGGTAAACATAGAGGGTTCTGCTAATATGGAAACAGGTTCGTGTCCCGATGGTTCGTGAGCCACCATGAGGGTTTGTTGAAGTCATGGTTCGCTGATAGCATAGGAGGTTTGGTTCCAAGGGTTCGGCTGTGGTGACTCGAAGGTTCGGCTGAGTCTGGCCAGATATAGTTCGGCTGCATGTATAAGTTCGCTCCTTGGTTTGCGCATGAACGAATAGTTCGTTCAACATGAAGGTTCGCAGGTCATGCATCACTAAGGTTTGTGTTTCATGGTTCGGCGCTGCAATAGTTCGGCCGAGGGCTGGGTTCGGTGGTACACATTCGGCCAAAGGTTCGGTCGTCGTGAGGGTTCGTAGAGTTCAGCTATGATGGCTCCAAGGTTCGGCCAGGAACCATGAAGGTTCGGCCGTCCCCCATGCCCAACACCACTCGCGAACCTGTAACTTTGTACCCATCTTTCCATCGTAACCCAGCTCTCTAGACCAATCCATCCTCATGCCGGTTTGTTTTAGCTTCCTGATGCTTCGAATGAAGACTCGGTCGGATAGATAGGGTTCTAATTCCGGTTGTGTGAGTGATCGATAAAGAGCACAAAAAAAACCCTATATTTCCAGATCTTTCGAGCATCATACCTCAAATTTGGCTGGCTAATCTCTCAGATCTGTTGTACTTTCATGTAGAGCTCGTCAAGGGCTTCGCGTGGGTTCAATAATCACTCAAATTGGTTGAGAAACAAGGAAGTTATGGAGTTTTGAAGATTAAAAATGGTGGAAATTGGTGGTGGCCGGATTTTGAAGCTAGAGAGAGGATGAAGATGATAAAATGAATTAAATGAGTTCATTTAGTGTTTTTATACCCCGTGTGGTGTTCGGGTCCGTTTCGGTTGCTCGGTTTGCGATTTCGTCGCGTATCCGGATAATTACGCGTAATTTAATTGTGATAAATAAAAGAATGTTATTTAAATTATTTTGATGAGTTTCAAAATTGTAAAATGTTATTTATTTTATTTTATTAAATTATTATCGATCGTGTCGTGTTTCGTTTTCGTTTCGTCGAATCGCGTCACCATCGCGCGTATTTGTTCGAATCGTCATTCGAACGAACACGACGATGGTTTTGTTTTCCGACTTTTGTTTTCTACTTTTCAGTCATTATTTCATAACGTTAAACTCACAGATATGTTTGTGTGAATCGTCACCCACGCAAACAAACTGTCAGTTCGTTATTCTGAAACGACACTGTGTTATTGTTTTAACTTGTATTTCCTCACTGTCGGACTCAACTAACATCTTGTTTTCACATAGTTTTCACATTGAATTGTCGGCCATCTGATTCCTGTCATCTATGGATATCAGATCGCAACCGATCTGTTTCTGTTATTCACTTGAACACTGTTGTTTCTCATGATCTGTTGTGTTACTGTACTTAAGTTTTCACTTAAATAAACACAACTAAAGTTTCAAATGTACGTTGTACTTACTGTATCTAAGTTTACACAAAAATACGTACAACGATTTCTTGTATTTAGGGTTTTGTGAATACAAACACTCTTCACAATCGAATATGTACACATAGTTACTGTTTATAGTACATGTACCGTACGGACTTGCCGGCCGGTCAGGTACTAGTTGTCACAGTCTCCCCTTGTTAAAGAAATTTCGTCCCAAAATTTATGCATAAAGGTCTGGCTTTACTTCTCGAACAAGTGGGGATACTTGGCTTTCATGTTGTCCTCGCGCTCCCAAGTAAAATCTGGTTCCCGCTTTGAGTTCCATCGAACCTATACAATAGGGATACGGCTACGTTTCAGTTTCTTAACTTCACGTTCCATAATCTCTACAGGTTCTTCAATGAAGTGTAGTTGCTCATCAATTTGTATCTCTTCCAAGGGTATGATCAATGTCTCGTCTGCTAAGCACCTCTTAAGATTTGATACATGAAACACATCGTGTACTCCACTGAGCTCATCAGGGAGTCTGAGTCTGTATGCCACTGGACCTATACGTTGAGTAATCTCAAACGGTCCGACATATCTAGGTGCTAGCTTGCCTTTAGCCCCAAAAAGAACTACGCCTTTCCATGGGGACACTTTCAACATGACTCGGTCACCCACATCGAATTCCAAAGGCTTGCGCCGTTTGTCTGCGTAACTCTTTTGGCGGCTACATGTTGCTCGTAATCTTTGTGGTACCTGGGCTATCTTATCAGTAGTTTCCTGAATCATTTCAGGCCCAGTGATTCTGTTGTCTCCCACTTCGGTCCAACAAATTGGAGACCGACATTTTCTACCATAAAGTGCTTCAAAAGGAGCACATCCAATGCTGCTGTGGTAGCTATTGTTGTAGGAGAACTCGATGAGTGGTAAGTGTGTGTCCCAACTTCCACCGAAGTCTAGGACACATGTTCTCAACATATCCTCTAGGGTTTGAATGGTGCGTTCGCTTTGTCCATCTGTTTGTGGATGATAAGCGGTGCTCAAGTTAACACTTGTCCCCAAGGATTGTTGCAATGTCTGCCAGAACCGTGAAGTAAATCGACTGTCCCGGTCGGAAATAATAGATAAGGGCACCCCGTGCCTAACTACTATTTCATCAATGTAAAGTCTCGCTAGTTTCTCCGTATTGTACGTCTCTCTGATCGGCAAGAAGTGTGCGGACTTGGTCAATCTATCGATGATGACCCAAATAGAATCGTATCCACTGGAAGTGCGGGGTAGCTTGGTAATGAAATCCATAGCTATTTATTCCCACTTCCATTGTGGAATCTCTGGTTGTTCCAGCAAACCTGAAGGTTTCTGGTTTTCAGCTTTGACCTTGGCACAAGTGATGCATTTGCCAACATAAGTGGCAACATCTTTCTTCATTCCCGGCCACCAATAAAACGACTTAAGATCTTGGTACATCTTATCGGCACCCGGATGAATTGAGTATCGTGTCTTGTGTGCCTCGTCAAGTATGAGTGTTCGAAGTTCATCTACTGCTGGAATCCAAACACGTTCCAGATAATAGATAACTCCATCTTGTGTTGTCCTGAAGTGTTTCTCGGCTCCACAATCGAGCTCGCGTTTTTGATTGTCTCTTGCCACTGCTTCTTGTTGTGCTAGTAGAATATGATCTCTCAAACTTGTTTGCACAGTCATTCCCATTGCGCGAATGTGTAAGGGTTTGACTATTTCCTTCCGGCTCAAAGCATCTGCAACAACATTTGCTTTGCCCGGATGGTATTTGGTCACACAATCATAATCGTTCAGGAGCTCAACCCAATGTCTCTGTCTCATGTTAAGCTCCTTCTGATCAAATATGTGTTGTAAGCTCTTGTGATCTGTGAAGATAGTGCATTTGCTACCGTACAGGTAATGTCTCCAAATCTTTAAAGCAAAGACAACAGCTCCCAGTTCTAAGTCATGTGTTGTGTAGTTCTTCTCATGTATCTTCAGCTGTCGTGAGGCATAAGCAATGAGTTTGTCTCGTTGCATCAAAACACATCCGAGTCCCTGATGGGAAGCATCACAGTAAACTACAAAGTCATCATTGCCTTCTGGGAGTGTTAAAATTGGAGCATTGCACAATCTTTGTTTTAATGTCTGGAATGCCTCTTCTTGTTTCTGAGTCCACACAAAAGGTTTAGACTTCTGTGTGAGTTTGGTGAGAGGCAAGGCTATTTTAGAGAAATTCGAAATGAATCTCCTGTAATAACCTGCCAATCCTAAAAATGATCTGATCTCTGTTGGTGTTGTAGGCACATCCCAGTTCTTGATCACTTCAATCTTGGCAGGATCCACGTGAATACCATCACTGTTAATCACGTGGCCCAAAAACTGAACTTCGCTTAGCCAAAATTCACACTTGGAGAATTTGGCATAGAGTCGTTCTTCTTTCAGAAGCTCCAAAACTATCTTGAGGTGTTGTTCGTGTTCCTTCTCATTCTTTGAAAAAATCAGTATATCATCAATAAGGAGGATAACAAACTGATCTAAGTATAGCTTGCACACCCGGTTCATCAAATCCATGAACACAGCCGGTGCGTTCGTCAATCCGAATGGCATTACCATGAACTCGTAGTGACCATATCGGGTACGAAAGGCCGTCTTTGGTATGTCTTCCTCTTGAATCCGGAGCTGATGTTAGCCTGATCTCAGGTCTATCTTTGAAAAGTATTGTGCTCCCTGTAACTGATCAAACAAATCATCAATCCTCAGTAACGGATACCGATTCTTGATGGTGAGTTTGTTGAGCTCTCTGTAATCAATGCACATCCTGAAGGTTCCATCCTTTTTCTTAACAAAAATTACCGGAGCTCCCCACGGGGAAAAGCTCGGTCAGATGAATCCTTTATCGAGTAGCTCTTGTAATTGATTCGACAACTCCTGCATTTCAGATGGTGCAAGTCTATAAGGAGACTTAGCTACCGGAGTTGCTCCCGGAATCAAATCGATTCGAAACTGCACCGATCTCTCAGGTGGCAGTCCTAGTAAGTCATCCGGAAATACGTCCGCATAGTCTTTCACAATTGGTACATCTTGAATCTTGATCGTCTTCTTGTCTTTCTCGATCACGTGAGCTAGAAATGCAACGCATTGCTTTCGTAAGTACTTGCGAGCTTTCATGCACGATATTATCTTGACACTGCGTTTCGTTTGGTCTCCACGAATCTCCAAAGTCTCATTGTTCTCCACTGGAATGCGTAGTAGTTTATCGGAACAGGTGAACTCAACTCGGTTAAGAGATAGCTAATCCATTCCGATGATGATGTCGAAACTGCCCAGCTCCATCGGTATCAAATCGATGGAAAATGTGTGATCGCCAAGTGTTAGTGGGCAATTCCTAAGTATTGTGTCTACTGTGATCTGTTTGCCGTTTGCTATCTCAATAGTGTAAGGGGAGTCTAACAATTCCTTATCATAATTAAGATGGCATGCAAAATAGGATTTGATAAAACTCTGATCCGCACCAGTGTCAAATAATATGGATGCATAGAAGTCAGACAAGAGAAATGTACCCGTAATTACATTCGGGTCCTGTCGTGCATCAGCAGCTCCTATCTGGAAGGCTCGTCCCCTTGCTGCTTGAGCCCTTGGTTGTGCTCTCTTGGGACAATCCTTTGAAAAATGGCCAGGTTCGCCACACGTGTAGCAGGATCTGTTATCAGCAGCGTCAGCAGTAGCTGCATTGTTGTTTCTGTTCTGAGTCCTCGGACTCCTGCAGTAAATTACTGTGTGACCAAATCTCCCACAGTTGGTGCAGTGTCTGCACGGAACATTTGGTAAGTGATGAAACTGGCATGAGTTGCACAGAGGTGCAGTGCCAGTGTATGGCTTTCTGACTTGGAGTGGTGGCGGTTGGTTGATCATCGGTGCCTGTGTGGTCGCAGCAAAATTCCTGACCACTTTCTGTTTCTTCGCCGGCCTCTTATCCGGCTTCCGTGAAGTTCCAGCCTTGGTTGGGTCAGCCTTTCTTGAGTGCCCCAGAGGCAACCATCATGTCTGTCAAAGATGCTGATAGAGTAACAGCTAACTCCATAGTAGTAGGATGGGCTGTAATCACATGCCCTCGGATGCAGGGCGGTAATCCACCAACATACCGCTCTATCCTCTTCTCTAGTGTTGGCACCACGTCAGGTGCCAAAGTGGCTAACTCATGAAATCTTGTGGTGTAGGCCAGATGCCCAACACCAATCATCTCCAGGTTGAGCAATTCAGTCTCAACCTTTTTCAATTCATTTCTTGGGCAAAACTCTGCCCTCAGCATGGCCTTGAAGTCATCCCAAGGCATGGACAGAGCCTCATCTCTGCCCCTAGTCTGAACTTGAGCGTTCCACCAAGTTAACGCCCGTTTGTTGAATGACCCTGCAACATATCTGACTTTGTGCTGATCAGGACAGCCACTGATATCAAGGGTGGTTTCCATCTTTTCGATCCACTGGATCAATCCGACTGCACCCTCACTCCCACTGAAGCTCGGTGGCTTGCATCCTACAAAGTTCTTGTAGGAATAGTCCTGTTGTTGTCTGGTGTTACCACTGCCTTCTCCAGACAAGTTGGCAGCGTTGTTGCTGTTGTTACTGTTGATGCGGTTCATCATCTCTGGGATTACATCCCTCAGCTGGCTAGTCAGAAGAGTGGCCAACGCCACAGTAGCAGGATCCAACTGATAAACCGGTGGTGGTGTAGGTGGAGGTTGATGTGTGGGAGAATTAACAGGCGAAGTTGTCGAAGAGTGCGGAGTTAAATCCTGTGGTGGTAGTGGTAGTAAAGCCGGTGGTTGTCTTCTCGGTGGCATTCTGATCATAACCGAAAAGAAATCGGTTAGTGCAGTGACCAGAAGCAGAAGACATATGCAGATAGAATCCTATATCACATGATCTCTATATGAAGGTCCCTAGGTTATAGTCTAGGCCAAACCGTTTAAGCAATATGACCTATATTTCTCTATAACCATGGCTCTGATACCAATCTGTCACACCCCAGGCCGGCGGGAACAAATCGGGTTTTCCCGTCGGGCGGAAGGTTCCCGGGGCGCAATATCTTGAGTGATAATCAATTGATCAGATTGTTTACATAGCACATGAGATATAAATGAGAAATGCTAACACATCCATGATATAGAATTACAAGATTCAATTACAATGTATCGTTCATAATTTAATCAAGTAAATCTACCAAAAAGAATCAATGTAACTATATCTTGTATATGTACAAGATATACAAAAGATGATTCATTGCTTATGTCACCAAAAGCATGCAATATCAAAAGTAGCTAGGTCTTCTAAAAGTCCACTAGCTAATCCTTGCATGTAAATATCTACACCTGTTCATCACCTGAGAAAACATATATTTAAACAAGGTCAACACTAGGTTGGTGAGTTCATAAGTAAGTTAATGCAAAACCTTGATTCATTCACATGCACAATCACAAAATTGTTTATGTTACTTGTATGTTGTATGTTCACCTGTTCACACAATGGCTCCTCAATAGTTACATTTACAAGTATTATATCATCCTAGTAGTGATGCTTATATATAGGGCATATGTAAGGGAACTAAGCCCTAGCCAACATCACCACTAGAACTCCACACTACTTGCAATACAACTATTGATTTCCATTCTCATTTCTCATGTTTGTCTTCTCTTTGTTCACCTGTGTTCTCGTGTATAGAATAATATAATGATAGTGTTGTAGTTATCAAACTGAAGTATTGATAACCAATACATGTGTTAAGGATATTAGATTCACGATCTGTTCCTTGTATTATTCTATGTTGTGAAGTTAACTGTTGTTTCACTTTTAAGTATTTAAAAGTGTTAGTTAACTGTTTGTAATTGTATTCTCAAATGCAGCGTATAGAGCCCAAAAGGAGTCCATTGTGATCCTCACGTAATCAGATTACAATGCACCCGATTCACCTCTATCCCGCCGTGTGATCCCATAGCCTTCATTGAAATTGTTACTAATAATATGACATGATAGAAAATAAATTCCTCAGTCTACTAGTCCACAGATAGCGATGGATGATGTACATCTGTGTTGTTACTGATCTCAATGTGATTAACAATGTTGAATAAGAGCTTGTCTTATTACGTTATGTTAATCATGATACGAATGATATTCTCATCATGAAGTTACGTTATCATGACATCATTTGCTTGAACCCATATGCTCACTATAACATCCTTTAGCCGTATTAAGAACAAGTCTTATTACCCTTAAGCAACGTATGGCGGTGAAGTATCAATGCGATCATACTATCACGTAGTATGTTTTTAAGGTGTAGATTAGGTGTTGTAAGTGATTGACTTATCACATTCAATCAATTATAATGTGAAATGATATTAAGAAGATATTTTATCTTCTAATCATTTATGTGTTGTGAAGTGTCACCATGTTCCACTGTAGTAGTTCTCATTGTTTGTTTGTGTATAAATTGTCTCAATGTTTGCTCATGTAGGAATAACTATGTTTATAAGATATAATCTTACAACTATGTTATTCAGATGTGTTGATGATTATGAAGTTACTTTCTCATAATCATCTGAGTTTCCCTGTTATCTCATGATCATACAAGCATGCATACAATGATAAGCGATAACAAACAGTTAAGTATTATCTAAATCAATGTATAAATAACATGTTAAGCAAAACTTTTAAATAAATAAAAGTTAACATGTTTCTCAGCCCCGAGAGTTTAAATTCAGTTAAGATTAAAGTAAAAGGGGCATATGAACTCACCTTGTAGTAGTAGGGTTGACTTAGCTTAAAAGAATATAGATACACGCTCTTTGTTGTTCTTGTAGTAATTTTCACGTTCCTGTATCAATTTCATGTTGTATATAACTTATAAGCATTTGAGTGTAATAGTTTTGTGCGTGCGTATGTGTGTTAGCCTTAGAGTGGCTAACACCCGTGAGTCGTGATCTTGGTCTTCATTCGGCCCCCTTAACTCAATGTAGTTAATGTAAAAGAAGCATAATTGTAACACTTTAGTTAATCACATTATCTATAAGTTTGCAAGTCCACTTAATTATAAACGTGAGTTTATAGTTTAAAGTCTTCCATTTAGATTTTGTTCTTCCTAAAATACTTGTCATGTACATCACCCTTTGTTTATAAAACATAAGGTTTTAGACTTCATGGGTTAACTCCAAATCACCTTTGTGTTGTTTTAGGAAAATTCTTGCATAGCATCCATGAGTTTAACATATGTTCTTATTTACATCTTAGTGTCAATCGGATCGAATTAATGGACCTTGGGCCGAATGATTATATATATTGTGTGTGTGGGCCGGACCAACTGTAATTGGGCACTGGAATGGTTTATTGGTGTTGGGCCGAATCTCACGTGGCCTTGGGCCGGGTCAAATGAATTGGGCCAGGTTTGGGTCGTGACAATTGTTGTAGGGCCGGTTACTAGGGTTGCTCACATAAAGTGTTGGGCCTAGACCAAAGGAGTGGGCCGATTGAGAAAGGGTCGACCGAGTGAACTCTTTAACTTGGGCCCAAAGCAAATAACATAGGTCTATGGTCTGGAAAATGTTGGGCCTGAATTGGGATGATAGGCCAGCTGGTTGGATTAAATCTGGTAGCATAGGGTATTCGACTAATGGCCAGCGAACCTTCTGAATTCGTTGAGACTAGGTTCGGTCAAGAGTACACATAGAGGGTTCGGCTAATATGGAAACAGGTTCGTGTCCCGATGGTTCGTGAGCCACCCTGAGGGTTCGCTGAAGTCATGGTTCGCCGATAGCATAGGAGGTTTGGTTCCAAGGGTTCGGCTGTGGTGCCTCGAAGGTTCGGCTGAGTCTGGCCAGATATAGTTCGGCTGCATGTATAGGTTCGCTCCTTGGTTTGCGCATGAACGAATGGTTCGTTCAACATGAAGGTTCGCAGGTCATGCATCACCAAGGTTTGTGTCTCATGGTTCGGCGCTGCAATGGTTCGACCGAGGGCTGGGTTCGGTGGTACAGGTTCGGCCAAGGGTTCGGTCGTAGGAGAAAGGCTCGTCAGGGTTCGTAGAGTTCAGCTATGATGGCTCCAAGGTTCGGCCAGGAACCATGAAGGTTCGGCCGTCCCCCATGCCTAGCACCACTCGCGAACCTGTAACTTTGTACCCATCTTTCCATCGTAACCCAGCTCTCTAGACCAATCCATCCTCATGCCGGTTTGTTCTAGCTTCCTGATGCTTCGAATGAAGACTCGGCCGGATAGATAGGGTTCTAATTCCGGTTGTGTGAGTGATCGATTAAGAGCACAAAAAAAACCCTATATTTCCAGATCTTTCGAGCATCATACCTCAAATTTGGCTGGCTAATCTCTCAGATCTGTTGTACTTTCATGTAGAGCTCGTCAAGGGCTTCGCGTGGGTTCAATAATCACTCAAATTGGTTGAGAAACAAGGAAGTTATGGAGTTTTGAAGATTAAAAATGGTGGAAATTGGTGGTGGCCGGATTTTGAAGCTAGAGAGAGGATGAAGATGATAAAATGAATTAAATGAGTTCATTTAGTGTTTTTATACCCCGTGTGGTGTTCGGGTCCGTTTCGGTTGCTCGGTTTGCGATTTCGTCGCGTATCCGGATAATTACGCGTAATTTAATTGTGATAAATAAAAGAATGTTATTTAAATTATTTTGATGAGTTTCAAAATTGTAAAATGTTATTTATTTTATTTTATTTTATTAAATTATTATCGATCGTGTCGTGTTTCGTTTTCGTTTCGTCGAATCGCGTCACCATCACGCGTATTTGTTCGAATCGTCATTCGAACGAACACGACGATGGTTTTGTTTTCCGACTTTTGTTTTCTACTTTTCAGTCATTATTTCAGAACGTTAAACTCACAGATATGTTTGTGTGAATAGTCACCCACGCAAACAAACTGTCAGTTCGTTATTCTGAAACGACACTGTGTTATTGTTTTAACTTGTATTTCCTCACTGTCGGACTCAACTAACATCCTGTTTTCACATAGTTTTCACATTGAATTGTCAGCCATCTGATTCCTGTCATCTATGGATATCAGATCGCAACCGATCTGTTTCTGTTATTCACTTGAACACTGTTGTTTCTCCTGATCTGTTGTGTTACTGTACTTAAGTTTTCACTTAAATAAACACAACTAAAGTTTCAAATGTACGTTGTACTTACTGTTTCTAAGTTTACACAAAAATACGTACAACGATTTCTTGTATTTCGGGTTTTGTTAATACAAACACTGTTCACAATCGAATATGTACACATAGTTACTGTTTATAGTACACGTACCGTATGGACTTGCCGGCCGGTCAGGAACTAGTTGTCACAACAGGTTCTCAACATGTCCTCCAGGGTCTGTATAGTACGTTCGCTTTGATCATCCGTTTGTGGATGGTAAGCTGTACTCAGGTTTAAGTGTGTCCCTAGAGATTTCTGCAATAATTGCCAGAACCTTGATGTGAATCTGCTATCACGATCTGAGATGATAGATAATGGCACACCATGACGTACCACTATCTCGTTGATGTAGAGTTTTTCCAGTTTGTCCATCGTGTATGTTTCTCACATTGGCAAGAAATGAGCAGATTTGGTTAATCGATCAATGATAACCCAAATAGTGTCATGACCACAAGAAGTGCGGGGTAGCTTGGTGACAAAATCCATAGCTATCTGTTCCCACTTCTAAAGTGGAATTTCAGGCTATTCCAGTAACCCTGATGGTTTCTGGTGTTCTGCCTTCACTTTAGCACACGTAAGGCATCGACCAACGTACTCGGCTATGTCCTTCTTCATACCCGGCCACCAATAAAACGCCCGTAAGTCTTGGTACATTTTATCAGCACCGGGATGCACATAGTACTTGGTCTTATGTGCTTCATCAAAGATAAGCTTTCTGAATTCATCCACTGCAGGAATCCAAACCCGATCCTTGTATTAGATGATTCCATCAGGCTTTGTTTCAAGTTTCTTTTCTGCTCCACAATCCAATTCTTTCTTCAAGTTTCCTCGTTCAACAGCCTCTTGTTGTGCTTGCATAATGATGTCATGTAAGCTTGTCTGCACAGTCATCCCCATTGCTCTTATGCGCAAGGGTTTGACCCGTTCCTTCCGACTCAAGGCATCAGTTACAACGTTTGCCTTGCCCGGATGGTACTTGATCACACAGTCGTAATCATTCAGAAGTTCCACCCAACGTCGATGTCGCATGTTGAGTTCCTTCTGATCGAATATGTGATGCAGACTCTTGTGATCGGTAAATATGGTACACTTGGTGCCATATAAGTAATGTCTCCAAATATTCAAGGCGAATATCACTGCTCCCAGTTCCAGATCTTGAGTAGTGTAGTTCTTCTCATGAATCTTCAGTTGTCTCGAAGCATACCCGATAACTTTGTCTTGTTGCATCAATACACAGCCGAGTCCCTGATGGGATGCATCACAGTACACTACAAAGTCATCACAACCATCTCGGAGAGATAATATTGGAGCATCACATAGTTTTTGCTTTAAAGTCTGAAAGGCATCTTCTTGCTTCTGTTCCCACACAAACGGCTCGCTTTTCTGTGTTAGCTTTGTGAGTGGCAGGGCTATCTTAGAAAAGTTCGAGATGAACCTTCTATAATAGCCTGCTAAGCCTAGAAAGAAACGTATCTCCGTCGGTGTCTTCGAAGTATCCCAGTTCTTTATAGCTTCAATCTTGGCAGTGTCTACATGTATTCCTTCACTGTTGACTACATGACCCAGAAATTGAACCTCTTTTAACAAAAATTCACACTTGGAGAATTTGGCATAGAGTTTCTCTTCCTTCAACAATTCCAAGATCATTCTAAGATGTTGCTCGTGCTCTGTTTTGCTTTTGGAGTAGATCAGTATGTCATCAATGAAGACAATGAAAAATTGATCTAGATACGGCTTACACACTCGGTTCATGAGATCCATGAAAACCGTGGGTGCATTCGTCAATCCAAAAGGCATCGCCATAAACTAGTAATGCCCGTATCTGGTACGAAATGTCGTCTTGGGTATGTCTTCGTCTTGAACTCTGAGCTGATGGTATCCAGACTGTAAATTGATCTTCGAAAAGTATTGAGCTCCTTGTAGTTGGTCAAACAAATCATCAATCCTCGGTAACGGATACCGATTCTTGATGGTTAATTTGTTTAACTCCCTGTAGTCTATGCACATACGAAAAGACCCATCCTTCTTTTTCACGAACAAAACCGGAGCTCCCCAAGGTGAGTAGCTTGGTCGGATGAAACCTTTGTCGAGTAGCTCCTGTAGTTGGTTTGACAATTCTTGCATCTCCGAAGGTGCTAACCTGTAAGGATATTTAGCAAAAGGTGTTGCTCCAGGAATCAAATCAATACGAAACTCTACCGGTCGCACGGGTGGAAAACCGGGTAGGTCTTTAGGAAGCACTTCAGGGTATTCCTTTACTATCGGCACGTCTTGTATCGTTTTCATGTCTTTCTCCTTCTCCACCACTTGAGCCAAGAAAGCTATGCATTTCTTCTGTAGACACTTGCGTGCTTTTATACAGGATATGATTTTGACACTACGGTTTGCTTGATCCCCTCGAACTTCCAATACACGGTCGTCCGCCAATGGAATCCGAAGTAGCTTTTCAGAACAGATGACTTCCACTCTGTTGAGAGATAGCCAATCCATCCCAACAATGATGTCAAAACTACCCAACTTCATCGCAGCAAGTCGATGGTAAATGTGTGATCAGTGAGTGTAAGTGGGCAGTTCCGAAGTATAGTGCTAACTGTGATTCGTTTTCCATTCGCTACTTCGATAATATAAGGAGAGTCTAAAGTTTCCTCAGTAAGATTAAGTTGACGCGCAAAATCAGATGAAATAAAACTCTGGTCAGCACCAGTGTCAAACAGAATAGACGCATAAGAGTCATGTAAAAGAAATGTACCAGTGACCATATTAGGGTCTTGGCGCGCTGCATTGGCTCCGATAACAAAAGCCCTTCCACGAGGTGCTTGTGCTCCTTGTTGCACTCTCTTCGGGCAGTCTCTGGAGAAATGACCCACTTCTCCACAGTTATAGCATCCCCTGTTGTTGTTGTTGTTGCCTGGGTTTGGTGGCGGAGGTAATGCTCTAGCAGCATTGTTGGTAGCTTGTGTTGCGGGAGTGCGCCACTGCGTAATGTGACAATTATAGTTGAGAAATACGTCATCGATGAAATGATCACATTTGATCATTCTAGAAATCTACGTTGATTGGATGATTGTAATTATTATAGATTGAAAGTATGCGATAAATGATGAACGTGGGCGAAAACCATGTGCGAAACGGATTCGGGAGTGCTCGTAATCGAAAAACGAAGAAGATTTTCTAGGTATGAAACTTTTGGCCTCGTCGCGGTACGCTGAGGCTGGTTTAAGGGTTCTCGGCGGTACGCGATGGACCAAAATATCTGAGATTCCTCCGGAATTCTTCGCGGTACGCGAAGCCTTCTTTGGCTCCTTGTCGCGGTACGCGACGGGTGAGGCGGTGGAGAAAGTTGATCTTCTTCATCAGAACACATGCAGAAGTTTATTTTTAAAAACCACTCGAACATATACGCTCAAACACACACACCAGACGAACTTTTCACCATCAAAACATCATTTTGAAGCTACCAAAGTCCACGGATCGCACCAAGGAACGTAACTACAAGTTCTGATCGTTGTTTTACCCGCAGAAATTCGTCAGATTAGGTAATGATTCGTTTTAACTTTCTAGTTTGTTTTTGATTGATTAGATCTTGATTTTGAATGTAATGACATAGTTAGGATTGTTGATTATTGCCTAGATGATGGCTAGGATTGATTATAAATGAGGAACACGATGTTTTAATGGTTAAATCCTTGTTTTGATCCGTTGTAATGCCCGGTTTGCATGAAATCATGCCTATGATTGTAATGGTTTAAACCATTTGATTATGACAATGTAGGTGATTAGTTGGATTAATCTTTGAAATGCAAGGTTAAATCCAAGTGTTTCAAACTAATCACAACCATTAACATACTCGTTGGAACGATTATCTGATGTTTATGATAACAGCCAGATTAGTATGTTAAGCATGGTTATTAAACCTATTCTAATACTACATTGTGATATTTCTTGATATTTGGGTAATCAATAACAAGGATTGGTCATTCCTAAGCCATTCATCTGTCTAGAAACTGTTATAGCATTATAATCAACAACATTAACTATTTAGTTAATCCGAGACTATTCTGATTAATCAAAAGTGTCATCAACTTCGTATTAGGAATCTAATTCAAGATAGGTTCCTACATTATCATACATTGTATGATATGACATCAAAATAACTAATTAAATACTCAATATTGGGTTGATGACTTTCAAAGTAATGTCTTTGACATTGAACGTTCAGAAAGATCTAATCAGTAAGTTAAAACCTAAATAATTCATTAAACATAAACTAACGCAGACTTATACTATTATCATCAGTCTGCGAGTGATCTTGTTATCTTGAGACTTCAGGTGAGTTTCGTACAACCCCTTTTCTTTTTAATCTTTTATAAACATCGGGGTATTGCTGTAAAACTTTTCAGAACTATATGATATGTATCACTGTTATCTGCGTGATTTCATGTGATTGTTAAGAACTTATAATTCCTCATTTCCGAACTGTATCTAGTGAACCCATGTGGGGCCAAACAGAAAACATTGATAGTACTATTGGCTTACAACCCATTTGCCGGGAGCTTGCAACTCCCCTTGGTGTAAATGTTTGTTATCTGTTTCCAGAACTTCTTAATGTAGTGATAAACATTAAGACAATGAGGCATTAAGATGTTACCGACGGGTAGTATCTTATAGAACAAGAACAAGAATAGTCCGAAAGAAACTAGATACGGGTCCTACGGTTATCTTGAACTGAACATTTTGAGAACTTATAATTACATATCATATCATATTGTGGAACTTGAACTGTATGATCTCACCAGCTTTGTACTGACGTTTCAAACTTAAACCTTTTTGCAGGAAAACAGTGACCCTGGGTGAGGATGCACTTCATAAGTTGTAATTAAATAGGCTGTATGTAATAAACTTAGTTTGTAAACTATATTGTTAATTGTAATGACGATCCTTGTAAGGTATTTCATTTAAGTTAATATGTGTGCTATGATATTGGTTCAAGTAAAGTCACCCCTCATCTTTGAGACATCACCACTATGCTTCCGCAATCTTCTCCGTGACATCATCATCAGGTGACAAGAGGTGGGGGTGTGACAGGGTGGTATCAGAGCCACAGGTTATAGAGAATTAGGTTGACTTAGAGACCTAGACTATAACCATAGGCTCGTATAGTGACACAGAGAGCACCGAACATATCAAATGAACAAAACTTGTTTTGAATTAAGCCAGGATAATCAGGTGGTACGGATTCCAGTTATGAGTGGCCAGCATAACTGAAATTTGCAACACGTGTGCGTTCTAGTTTAATTTAATTCAAGTAGAACAATAAAAATCTTAACGATGAATAGTTGCTTTGAGATAGGAATAGACATCATATCATGTTCACGTTAAATATTGTTATTTAATATTTACTTCATGATACTGATTAGATATTTTGATTGTACAGCGATGGCCTACCAAGGTGAATGGTATATTTATCAGAGATTCCCCTATGTTGTGTTGGACGATACCCCAAGTTCCAGTGCAGGAGCAGACTCGGATCCTGTTGAGGCTTCGTCTGCAGCCTCTCAGGCGACACCTGCAGTACCACATACACCGTCAGCTCCTAGACCAGTTACACCACCACCAGCAGCACATTCCGCATCACACGGACACTCTCAGCCTCGTGCTGAGGACGTAGCAGCGGAGGAACGACATAGTCCTTCCCCACAGAGAGTCCCTGCTTGGGACGGACTTAGGAGGATGCGAGGACAGGCCCGCAAGACCACTGGCTACCCCCACGCCACCAGATGGCTCCGCGGGATGAGCCTCAGGTTGTTCATGAGGTGGGAGAATCCTCCCACCAGGCCGAGCTACGGGCCTAGATGCAGCAGGTCTCCCAAGACCTGCAGGGCCTGAGACAGGACCTACACCAGCACCGTACTACCCTTGAGGATACTCGGGCCACCGTACTGGAGATCCTCACCTCACACCTGACTCTGATGGAGCAGGTGAATCTTATGGGTATTGACACCCAGGCCTGGAGGACGACCGTAGAGGAGCGGCTTAGTAGGACTTGGAGGCAGGTGCTAGTTGCTGCATTCTGGCAGCAGGTTACAGTTTGGAGAGAGAGATTGCAGGGATGGATCTGGATGCTCGGTATGATGAGCATCGAGGCTAGACTTCTGTGTTTAGCTATAGTATTAGCTACTATAGCTTTTGTGCTAGCCTGTTTACCGTATTTCTTTCGGTAAATCTGATTGTGGATCTTACGTTTTTGGGACTTTTCATTGTATATACCGCTGATGGATAGGTTGTATCAGTATGGATGTTATTGTAATACTCTTTTGTATCAAAAACTCTATGATTGTATAAAACTATGGTAATGATAATAAAACGGTTCTTTCCTTTCTATAGAAATGTGTTGTGTGTTGTGTGTGACTTAAGTGTTAATATCAAATTCATATGATCAACAACTAGATAATGGAAAGGAATTGTGTGTGAACAATTCGGTGTGAGAACATTTCTGTGTGAGAACATATCTATTACCGGTGTGGCAATGTATCATGGAACTGTGAGAACAATTATGTGTGAGAACAATTTGATGTGAGAACATTTCTGTGTGAGAACATATCTATTGCCTTTGTGGTAATATATCATAGAACTGTGAAAACATATATGTGTGAGAACATATCAATGTGAGAACATATCAATGTGAAAACATATCAATATGAGAACGTATCTATATGAGAACATATCAATGTCAGAACTTATCAATGTCTTGTATGTTAATATATCAAAAACATGGGTAATAACATATTTATATCAAAGTACTGTGAGCTGTGTAATATTTAGACATGTTTTTGAATTAACAGGACTGGGTATAACTACAAACATTTGTGTGATCTGTGTATACTGAGAACATGTCTAGACTATATCAATGTAGTTATACTATATTCTTTTATAATCACATTTCAACATAAAATGTCAGTGTAACTGAATATGATTGAATTTATGTGATCGAACGGGTTATATCTTATGTTCTTGAACTGACCAGAGTTTGTCTGCATGTGAGCAGAACAATGGCTCCTAAAAGAGGTCGACCTGCTAAGAAAGCTAACAAGAACGTTACTAACCCGGAAGTGAATCAAGTCCCACCTGTGAATGTTGAATCAAATCCGGATCCACGTGTTAATCCGGAAGTGAACATGGTTCCACCTGGAAATCTGGAGACAAATACTGTTCCACCTGTGAACCCTAAAGTGAACATTGTTCCACCTGCTGGTGCAAGTGGATCTGAATCAAATGAAGCTACGATAGCACGAATTGTACGAGAACAGCTATCAGCTTGTGGTGTTTGAACACAACACCATCCACATATCACTACAGGTTCTGGTGGGGACCATGATCACACTGAACATAATGCTACTGGTGACCATGCGGAAACTCATAATACCACCGGTGCAACAACCAAAACAACTGTTCCTGACCCACCACAGCAAGGATGTACTTACAAGTACTTTGCTTCTCGTAACCCTCCTACTTTCACAGGTAAAGAAGGAGCGGCTGGACTTTTAAGGTGGATCAAGGAAATGGAAACAAAACTCAAGATCAGCCAATGTTTGGCAGAACATAAGTTGTCTTATGCTGCTTGTTCCTTGAAGGACTCAGCTTTAACCTGGTGGAATACCCAGGCTAAAACTTTGGGCTCAGCTACAGTTGACTCGATGGGCTGGAACAATTTTAAAACTCTGATTATGTCAGAGTACTGCCCAATCACTGAAATTCAAAAGCTCCAGGAGGAATTCTGGAATCACTCGATGATCGGTGCTGATTGTTTAGCTTATACCGATCGGTTTCATGAACTTACTTGCTTACTTCCCAATATGTTTCCTACGGAAGCAACTTTGATTGAGAAGTATATCAAGGGTCTGGTTCCCCAGATTCGGGGAATGGTAACTGCAGCTGAACCTACCACTCTTAAACGTGCAATTATGTTGACCACTAAGCTTACCGATGAGGCGGTAAGGAGTGGTACTTTGTCCACAAAAACTCAGACGGCGGTGGGCCGTAGTGATATCGGTACCTCGAATGTTTCTAAAGGTACTAAACGAAAATGGTTTGGCAAAACTAAAACAAAGGCTCCGGCTGAGACTAGTCAGAGCAAATCAGTTGTGAAGAACTATGGTGCAACTGTCTCTTAGAGGAAGGTTTACACTGGGCAGGCGCCCATATGCAACAGGTGTCCATTCCATCACACAGGACCGTGTCCTGTTTGTCTGAACCGTAATCGAGTTGGACACTACGCTAAATATTGCAACTTTCCTGCTCAACCACAAAACCAAGCACCACGACAAACCACTCAAACTAACCGATTATGCTTCAAGTGTGGAAGTCCTGACCATCTTATGAGGAATTGTCCGAACAATAACACCAATCCAGGGAATGAAGCTAGAGGGAGAGCTTTTCAGATTGGTGCGACCGAGGCGAGACATGATGCAAATATCGTCACTGGTACGTTTCTTCTTAATAACCTATACGCATCAGTTCTATTTGACACAGGGGCAGATAAGAGCTTTATCTATCCTGAATTTGCATCATTATTTTCATTGCCTACGGTAAATCTAGAAACTCCTTATGTCATTGAACTTGCTAATGGCAAGTTGATCAAAACTAACAGTGTTATTCAAGGATGTTCCTTATATTTGAATGATCATCTTTTTAATATCTTTTTAATATCAATTTACTTCCTATTGAGCTTGGGAGCTTTGATGTTGTAGTCGGTATGGACTGGCTTTCTAATAACCAAGCGGAAGTTGTATGCCAAAACAAGATGATCCGTATTCCATTACCTAACGGTAATAAACTGATAGTTCAAGGAGAACGAGCCGGTAGGAAACTTGGTATCATATCTTGTATGCGAGCTCAGAAATTCTTAAGGAAAGGCTGTTATGCTTTCCTAGCACACGTGACTGAGCATAATTCTTCACCCAAACGTATCACGGACATCCCAGTAGTCAAAGATTTTCCTCAAGTATTTCCTGAGGACATATCAGGATTACCCTCAATGAGACAGGTTGAATTTCGTATTGACTTGATCCCAGGCGCTGCACTGGTTGCTAAAGCCCCGTATCGACTTGCGCCATCAGAAATGCAAGAACTTTCAGGTCAATTACAGGAACTTTTAGACAAAGGTTTTATTAGACCTAGTTTCTCACCCTAGGGAGCACCAATTCTTTTTGTGAAAAAGAAGGATGGTTCATTCAGGATGTGTATTGACTACCGGGAACTCAATAAACTGGCAATCAAGAACCGTTATCCACTACCTCGTATCGATGATCTGTTTGATCAATTGCAAGGTGCTACATATTTCTCAAAAATTGATTTGAGATCCGGATACCATCATTTGCGAATCCATGACGATGATGTTCCAAAAACTGCTTTCCGAACCCGATACGTACATTACGAATATCTAGTAATGCCGTTTGGTTTAACCAATGCACCAGCAGTTTTCATGGATCTGATGAATCGAGTATGTAGACCTTATCTGGATAAATTTGTGATTGTGTTTATTGACGATATTCTCATCTATTATCGAAACCAACAAGAACATGCTCAGCACTTGAAATTATTCCTAGAACTTTTGGCACATGAGAAATTATATGCCAAATTCTCCAAGTGTGAGTTTTGGTTACGGGAAGTTCAATTTCTTGGGCATGTAGTGAATGAGAACGGGATTCAAGTAGATCCCAGTAAGATCAAGGCTGTGAAGCAATGGGAAACGCCATGAACCCCAACTGAAATACGTCAATTCTTAGGACTGGCAGGTTATTATCGCCGATTCATCAAGAACTTTTCAAAAATAGCCTTGCCACTCACCACATTGACCCAAAAGAATCAATCTTTTAAATGGGGTTCCCAACATGAGGAGGCATTCCAACTGTTGAAACATAAACTCTGCAATGCACCGATCTTGGCATTACCGGAAGGTATTAATAATTTCACAGTGTACTGTGATGCCTCGCGTCAAGGTCTTGGGTGTGTTTTAATGCAGAATGATAAGGTAATTGCTTATGCTTCTCGACAACTGAAGATACATGAGAAGAACTATACTACCCATGATCTAGAACTTGGTGCAGTGGTGTTTGCACTCAAGATTTGGAGACACTATCTATATGGAACCAAGTGTATTATATACACTGATTACAAAAGTCTCCAGCACATTCTGGATCAGAAAATGTTGAACATGCGACAGAGGTGGTGGGTAGAACTATTAAATAACTACGACTGTGAAATTCGTTATCACCCAGGTAAAGCGAATGTCGTAGCCGATGCCTTAAGTCGCAATGAACGGGTCAAACCTTTACGAGTGAAAGCGTTAGGAATGACCATTCGAACTAGTTTAATTCCTCAGATTAAAGAAGCTCAGCAACAAGCTTTACAAGCAACGAACTATTCTGCTGAGGGACTGAGGGGATTAGACAAGAAACTCGAAACGAAAGTTGACGGAGTATTGTATTTCAAAAGCCGAATTTGGATTCCTCTATTCGGAAAACAATTATCTTGGATGAGGCGCACAAATCCAGGTATTCTATTCATCAAGGTGCTGATAAAATGTACAAAGATCTTAAAGATTTTTATTGGTGGCCTGGAATGAAGAAACATATAGCAGAATACGTGGATCGATGCTTAACATGTCTCAAAGTTAAGGCTGAACATCAACGACCTTCTGGGGTTATTACAACAACCTGAGATTCCCATGTGGAAATGGGATCAGATCTCTGTGGATTTTATCACTAAATTGCCCAGAACATCACGTGATCATGACTCTATATGGGTTATCGTTGGTCGTCTTACAAAATCTGCGCATTTCTTACCCATCCGAGAAGATTTTTCTATGGATCGACTCGCTAAACTCTATGTTAATGAGATTGTATCTCGACATGGAGTACCAATCTCTATCATTTATGACACAGATAGTCGATTTAAGTCACGATTTTGGCAAACCCTTCAGAATGCTCTGGGCACACAAATCAATATGAGCACAGCTTATCATCCACAAACAGACGGGCAGACTGAACGAACAAATCAAAATCTTGAAGACATGCTCAGAAGCTGTGTGATTGATTTTGGAGGTAGCTGGGATATTCATCTTCCACTTGTTGAATTTTCATACAATAACAGCTACCATACCAGTATTCAATGCGCTCCATTCGAAGCACTTTATGGACGCAAGTGTAGATCACCTATCTGTTGGTCAGAGGTAGGTGAGAGTCAAATCATAGGCCCAGAATTCATTCAGGAAACAACTGATAAGATCGCACTCATTCAAGAACGAATTAAAACCGCTTGTGATCGTCAAAAGAGTTATGCTGATAATCGTCGTAGACCACTCGAATTTCAAATAGGTGATCGAGTGATGTTGAAAGTGTCACCTTGGAAGGGCATTTTCAGATTTGGAAAGAGAGGTAAACTTTCACCATGATTTGTAGGACCATTTAAAATTCTTGAACGAATTGGATCAGTAGCCTACAGACTTGAACTACCTCTTGAACTTAGTAATATCCATGATATCTTTCACGTATCAAATCTTAAAAAGTGCCTAACAGACGAATCATTGATCGTACCTCTCGAAGAGATTCATATTGATGAAAAACTTCAGTTCAGTGAAGAACCAGTAGAGGTAATGGATCGGGAATTGAAAGTTTTGAAACGTAGTCGCATACCAATCGTTAAAATTCGATGGAATTCACAACATGGACCCGAGTATACGTGGGAACGTGAAGATCAGATGAAAGCAAAATACCCACATCTTTTCTCATAAACGATTGTCATTATGTAAGTCTTCACTAAATTTCTGGACGAAATTTCTCTAACGGGAGGAGACTGTGACAATTATAGTTGAGAAATACGTCATTGATGAAATGATCACGTTTGATCGTTCTAGAAATCTATGTTGATTGGACGATTGTAATTATTACAGATTGAAGTATGCGATAAATGATGAACGTGGGCGAAAACCGTGTGCGAAACGGAGTTCGGGAGTGCTCGGAATCGAAAAACGAAGAAAATTTTCTTAGTATCAAACTTTTGGCCTCGTCACGGTACGCTGAGGCTGGTTTAAGGGTTCTCGGCGGTACGCGATGGACCAAAATATCTGAGATTCCTCCGGATTTCTTCGAGGTACGCGAAGCCTTCTTTGGCTCCTTGTCGCGGTACGCGACGGGTGAGGCGGTGGAGAAAGTTGATCTTCTTCATCAGAACACATGCAGAAGTTTATTTAGAAGTCATGAGAATCAAAAACGAAAGTTAGATGATCAAATTGGGAATCAAAGGTCTTCATTTGGGCTTAAAATGGGTCCAATGGGACTTGATTAAGTCCATCATATGTTAAACGTTTAAATTAAATTCAAGTAATGATGTTTGATTAAAATGAAGACATTGTGAATTTATTTAAAACTTAGTTCAATACTTTTCTAAAATTTTGTTAATTTGAAATGTAATTTAAAATTTTCATTGGTTTCTTTTAAATTTAGTTAGTTACAAAAGTAAATGTAATATCATTGATTGGGATTTTGTTGTAAAATAGACAATATAATTGTCTGGATTTGCTCTAAAAACAAAGGAAACCCTGCCAAAATTTTCTAAAATATAAAAGAACGCTATTATAATTAACCACGGGAATTGGGATCATGAGAAGGGTAATTAAGATAGCTTAGATCTTAGATACACTTAGTACTGAGACACTTAGTTGCACACACAACAAGACTCAAACCTTAGGCACAACGACTACTACGCGTACTTATTATATTCGAATTCTTATAAAATAACTCAGGAACCGAAGAAACTTAGCTTACATACAGGAGCGCGCATTTTGTGTTAGATCAAATTACATAGCAGCACAGGTGAGTTCATTGCCCCTTTTCTAAACATTTTTGTTTTAAAACGCGGGGCTGAGAAGCATGCGTAAACTATTTTATTTAAATTGTTTACTTAAATGCTTTTAAATTTATATGTTTTACATATATATAAATGTTATCCTAGACCATGTCTAGGAAGATTTTATGCAAGTTTACTAACTGATTTACTTATAATTAAGTGAATAATCAAGTTAAACTAAACATTTCAACAAATCAAAACATTTCAAACAAATCAAACTAGACATTTTGACAAAGCAAGTGTGTGAGTTCAACAGATCAAACGAAACATTTTGAAGGATCAAATGGGTGTTTTCAATGAATCAAATGGAACATTTTTGACAAATTAAGTGGGTGAGTTCAACGAATCATACAAAACATTTTGACGAAACAAGTGTGGGATTTCAACGAATCAAACGAAACAATCTTTGCAAAGACAATATTCGATGTTCTACAAATCAAGTGTTTGCTGAACAACGAATCAAGTGTACAATTGATCAAAGAATCTAGTGTTCTATGATCAACGAATTAAGTAAATCTTGAAACAGAATCAGACGAATCAATAAATCATTTTCAAGGGAAAGCCTGGGAAACATCAGAGATAACATACTCCAAAAACAGACGAAACATAAAATCCTGCATTTCAAGAAGTCCTAGCTAGACCGTTTGACTTGTAGGTCGTATGTTTGAGGATATTTACAGATTCCCTAACTACTAAGTACCTAGATTGACAGACTAGTCTACTCGAGTATGACCAAAGGCCCCAATCATTTGGACTTAGATTTTATTAAATGTTTATTTATTTATTTAATTATGCATTTTTTAAACTGTTTCTACAATTACTGTGGTTGATCACTATTGTGGTGAACACTAGGAATCAACATAGATTCCAAATTGTTGTAATTACAGGAACAAAGGACTTACGAATCATTGGGTTAAAGGTAGGGGTAAAATGCTTAATTTTCATTAACACCAATGTCCCATGTGGATTAGTATGTGGTGGGACGGCGTCTGGGCGGGGTTGTAGCCTCGACTCTGGGGTATGCCCTATATATAAGCATACCGATCTGGATGATACATGTGATGTTAATGAGATTAAGGTTGTTACCTGAGGGTTAAACAAAGGTGTTGTATGAACATGTGAGTCATTGTGAACAAGAGTGTGTGAGGTAAAAATGCTTAATTATCATTAACCACAATGTCCTATGCGGATTAGTATGTGGTGGGATGGCGTCTGGGCGGGGTTGTAGCCTCGACTCAGGGGTATGCCCTATACATAAGCATACCGATCTGGATGATACATGTGGTGTTAATGAGGTTAGGGTCTTTACCAAAGGAGGTTTCAAATCATTTTCCAATACTAAACTATATGAACTCACCAACCATGTGTTGACTTGATCTTTTTGCATGACTTCTCAGGTGACGAACAGGTTAATTAAGAAGTCATTTCTTTTGGACTAGGACTTCAGATAGAAGACTTAGTATTTTGGACCTGCATACTTTGAAGACATCATTATACAATTTATTTTGTATATCTTGTGTAAATACAAGATAGTCCTCTTATGATGTTTACAATAGATTTACATTGTTAAATTATAAACAATACTGATGTAATTTAAATTTGTAATTCTATTAACTTAGCATTTCTCATTTATATCATGTGCAATATAAACAATCTGATCACTTCTGATTATCATTCACGATATCACGCCTCGGGAACCTTCCGCCCGATGGGGACTCCGATCCTACCCCGCCGGCTCGGGGTGTGACAGATTGGTATCAGAGCCATGGTTATAGAGAAATATAGGTCACTTATTTAAATGGTTTGGCCTAGACTATAACCTAGGGACCCTGCACATGGATAAAACAGGACTTAGGAATTATTTGCATGTTGTCTTCTGTATTCAGTCATTGCACTAACCGATAACTCTATTGGTTATGATCAGAATGCCGCCGCGAAGACAACCTCCTTTGATACAGCTACCACCACAAGATTTGGCTCCACACTCCTCCACACCGTCACCAAATGATTCGCCACCACCACCTCCTCCACCTCCTCCTCCCCCTCCTCCATTGATTACTCAAGCATCCGGTTCGGGCACAGCACCGACCATGGATCCTGCTACTATCACTCTGGTGACGTTACTAAGTAGCCAGATGACAAATCAGATGAAAGAAGCAATACCGGAGATGTTCCTTCGTCTTCGTAATGAAATCCTCAACACTGGCAACACATCAGGAGAAGCCAGTGGAAATACTGTAGATTCATCTCATTACTCCTACAAGTCCTTTGTAGGATGTAAACCACCCAGTTTTAGTGGATCTGAAGGCGCCGTTGGATTAATCCAATGGATTGAGAAGATTGAGGCAACCTTGGATCTTTGCAGTTGCCCTGAACACCACAAGGTCTGTTACTTAGCTGGAACATTCAACAGAAGGGCTCTGACTTGGTGGAATGGTCAGATCAACGCCCGAGGAAGAGAGGAAGCTATGGCAATGCCATGGGAAGACTTCAAAGCACTGCTGCGAACAGAATTCTGCCCCAAGAATGAGCTGCAGAAGTTGGAGGTTGAACTATCCAACCATGTGATGAAGGGGGCTGATCACATGGGCTATACTACTCGCTACCACGAGCTAGTTGCATTGGTGCCAGACATGGTACCGACTTTAGAAAAGAGGATAGACCGTTATGTAGGTGGACTTCCCGCCTGCATTCAGGGCATGGTTGTTTCAGCCAACCCTACTACGGTTGAATCAGCAGTGAGATTATCTGGGAAACTCACTGACCTCATGGTAGCCTCTGGAGTTCTAAAGAAGGAGGCTGAACCCTGCAAGAACAAAGCTGAGTCTTCAAAGAAACCCTTCCAGCATCAGAAGAAGAAGCAGAAGACCATCAAGAACTACACAGTTGCCACACCTCTTCAACAAGTGGCAGCAGCACCACAGAACCCCAACCGCAAACCTTACACTGGCACATTTCCTCTGTGTGCCAAGTGCCAGTATCATCACACTGCTGACACTCCCTGCAAGCATTGCACGAGATGTGGAAGAAAGGGCCATTGGGTCCAGTACTGCCGGATGACACCTCACCAAGCAGCCAACAATGCTGCTTTGGCTCTTCCACCACCAGCTAATCAGAACCATGGTGGATGCTATAACTGTGGCGAACAAGGCCACTTCGCGAAGAATTGCCCAAAGAAGGCTCAACCAGCAGTTCAAGCACCCCGTGGACGAGCCTTTGCCATCGGAGCACCAGCTGCACGCCAGGACCCAAATGTGGTCACTGGTACGTTTCTCTTACATGACTTTTATGCATCTGTTCTATTTGACACTGGTGCGGATCAGAGTTTTATCTCTACCGACTTTGCATGCCAACTAGATTCCATAGAGGAACAGTTAGACTCCCCTTACATTATAGAGGTAGCTAACGGGAAACAGATTACAGTTAGCACAGTTTATAGAAATTGCCCATTGACACTTAATGGTCATACATTTGCCATCGATTTGATACCGATGGAGTTGGGTAGTTTCGACATCATTGTTGGAATGGATTGGCTTTCCTCTAACCGAGTGGAAGTCATCTGTTCTGAGAAGCTGCTTCGAATTCCATTGCCGAGTGATTGGGTATTGGAAGTTAAAGGAGATCAAGCAAAACGAAGTGTCAAAATCATCCCTTGCATAAAGGCGCGTAAGTGTCTACAGAAGCAGTGCGTGGCGTTCTTGGCTCATGTGGTGGAAAAGGGAAAGGAGAAGAAAAAGATTCAAGATGTACCGGTAGTGAGAGAATATCCTGAAGTGTTTCCTGAAGATCTACCAGGTTTGCCACCTGTGCGACCAGTAGAGTTTCGTATTGACTTAATTCCTGGAGCAACTCCTGTTGCTAAATCTCCTTACAGGTTAGCACCTTCAGAGATGCAGGAATTGTCTAATCAATTACAGGAGCTACTTGACAAAGGTTTCATCAGACCGAGCTACTCACCTTGTGGAGCTCCGGTATTGTTCGTAAAGAAGAAAGACGGATCGTTCGGAATGTGCATAGATTACAGAGAGCTGAACAAACTAACCATCAAGAATCGGTATCCATTACCGAGGATTGATGATTTGTTTGACCAACTACAAGGAGCTCAATATTTCTCAAAGATTGACTTGTGGTCTGGATATCATCAGCTGAGAGTTCAAGATGAAGACATACTGAAAACGGCCTTCCGAACCAGATATGGGCACTATGAATTTTTGGTGATGCCCTTCGGATTGACAAATGCACCAGCGGTTTTCATGGATCTCATGAACCGAGTGTACAAGCCGTACTTGGATCAGTTTGTCATTGTCTTTATTGATGACATACTGATTTATTCCAAGACCAAAACCGAACATGAGCAACACCTTAGAAAGATCTTGGAGCTGTTGAAAGAAGAGAAACTCTATGCCAAATTCTCCAAATGTGAATTCTGGCTAAGAGAAGTTCAATTTCTGGGTCATGTGGTCAATAGCGAGGGAATACATGTAGATCCTGCCAAGATCGAGGCGATAAAGAATTGGGACACTCCGAAGACACCGACGGAGATACGGTCTTTTCTGGGATTGGCAGGTTATTATAGAAGGTTTATTTCAAACTTTTCTAAGATAGCTCTGCCTCTCACTAAGTTAACCCAGAAAAGTGAACCGTTCGTCTAGGAGCAGAAACAAGAAGATGCCTTCCAGACTCTGAAGCAGAAACTATGTGATGCTCCAATCCTATCTCTCCCAGAGGGTTGTGATGATTTTGTTGTATACTGTGATGCTTCTCATCAGGGACTCGGTTGCGTGTTAATGCAACGGGACAAAGTTATAGCCTATGCATCGAGACAGTTAAAGGTTCATGAGAAGAACTACACTACTCATGATCTTGAACTGGGAGCGGTAATCTTCGCACTGAAGATTGGGACATTATTTATATGGCACCAAGTGTACCATATTCATTGATCACAAGAGTCTGCAACACATCTTTGATCAGAAGGAACTCAACATGCGACAACGCCGTTGGGTTGAACTTCTGAACGACTATGATTGTGTAATTAAGTACCATCGGGGAAAGGCGAACGTCGTAGCTGATGCCTTGAGCCGGAAGGAACGGGTCAAACCCCTACGTATTAGAGCAATGGGGATAACCGTTCAGACCAGTTTAATTGACAAGATTATCCAAGCACAACAAGAAGCACTCGACCGAGGTAATTTGAAGAAGGAACTTGATTGCGGAGCAGAGAAACAGTTTGACACGAAACTTGATGGAATGATCTACTACCGAGAACGCATATGGATTCCGGCTGTAGATGAATTGAGAAGACTGATCTTCGATGAAGCACACAAGACCAAATATTCTGTTCATCCAGGTGCCGATAAAATGTACCAAGACTTGCGTGGGTTTTATTGGTGGCCAGGAATGAAGAAAGACATAGCCGAGTATGTCGTTCAGTGTCTTACGTGTGCGAAGGTAAAGGCGGAACACCAGAGACCATCTGGGTTACTGGAACAGCCTGAGATTCCGCTCTGGAAGTGGGAACAAATAGCTATGGACTTCATCACCAAGCTACCCCGCACTTCCAGTGGTCATGATACAATTTGGGTGATCATTGATCGTTTAACCAAATCTGCTCACTTCTTGCCTATGCGTGAGACCTTCACGATGGACAAGCTGGCAAGATTATACATCAATGAGATAGTGGTGCGCCACGGTGTGCCATTGTCTATTATTTCTGATCGAGACAGCAGATTTACATCAAGATTCTGGCAATCACTGCAGAAATCTCTAGGGACACAGTTAAATCAGAGTACAGCTTACCATCCACAAACGGATGGCCAAAGCGAGCGTACTATCCAAACCCTAGAGGACATGTTAAGAACCTGTGTGTTAGATTTCGGTGGGAATTGGGATTCCCATTTGCCACTGATCGAGTTCTCCTACAATAACAGTTATCACAGCAGTATCGGATGTGCACCATTCGAGGCTCTTTATGGCCGGAAATGTCGATCACCGATCTGTTGGACTGAAATTGGAGACAACCGAATAACTGGACCAGAACTTATCCAAGAAACCACTGACAAGATAGCTCAGATTCAAAGAAGACTACAAGCAACAAGGAGCAGACAAAAGAGCTACGCCGACAAACGGCGCAAGCCGTTGGAATTCCAAGTGAGAGATCATGTAATGTTGAAGGTATCCCCATGGAAAGGCGTTGTACGCTTTGGAAAGAAAGGCAAATTAGCACCACGATACGTGGGACCGTTCGAGATCATCGAGCGTATTGGTCCTGTGGCGTATCGGCTGAGATTACCAGATGAACTCAGTGGTGTGCATGACGTGTTTCACGTCTCAAACCTAAAGAAATGCCTTGCTGACGAGTCTCTCGTCATTGCAATTGAAGAAATTCAAGTCGATGAACAATTACATTTCATTGAAGAACCTTTGGAGATTATGGATCACAAGGTTAAACAACTGAGGCGAAGCCGTATTCCTATTGTAAAGCTTCGATGGAATTCAAGACGCGGGCCCGAGTTCACTTGGGAACGTGAAGATCACATGAAGTTAAAGTATCCCCAACTGTTTGAAGAGGAAGCTGTACCTGATAACAACTCTTAAATTTCGGGACGAAATTTCTCTAACAAGGGGAGACTGTAACATCAGTGCCGGAACCGTCACCGGAACAGTGATCTTTACAGTACATGAACAGTAAAACAGGTACGAACCACATACATTTCAGTACGTTTCATATTCATATCATCTATCATTATCATTTTTGTGTTGTCATAGAGCAAATTCTGAAACATTTAACAGGAACACAGTTCAGAACAATGGTTCTTGAGTCAGATAATAATCTGGCAATACAGAACCATCATGTGATTATTTGATTAGGAGTTATATGTATAAACGTATGTGAGGTCTTACAGAACAAAACACACGAATATCGTTATGTGAATGCTAAATTGACGGGTTATTCGTATAGGTGACGATCTGTACGAATATATCTGAAAGTTTAACGTTCTGAATGATATTCTATAATTAGAAAACAAGATTGAAAAGTATAGTTATCGTCGTGTTGTACGGGTGACGATTCGAACGAATACGCGAGACAACCGTACATTCGATTTAAACAGTAAATTAATATTTTAAATAATAATAGAAGATATTAGTTAATTTATTAGGAATCACAACCTAGAATAATTAAATGATTTCTAATTTTTAATCGTGTCGTTGTAGTCGCGAAACTACGCGAACCGGCATTTTACGCGAACCCGAACGAGAAACGAACGACCGGGTATTTTTCCACAATTAATGTGGGCAATAAATGCCCCAACACCACCACCCATTTCCACTCTTTCTCTCTCTCATTCGTTTTCTCTCTCTCTCTCTCTAAATCTCATACAAGAAACCACAATCTTTCTAAGATTGGAAGCCAAACTCTTGGTGGATTCAAGCAAATTTGGTATCATTACGATCCTCTCATCTTGTAGATTTCAGAAGTACAAGCGTTGTGAGCTTTCATCCACGAAATCTAAGGTAAATGTTCAATTTAAATTCGGTTTTTAGAGGGTTTTCACGAGTTCGTTGGTTTTACTATTAAAATCAACATTAAACACTTAAAATACATAGATTACACACGTTTAGGTATTGTTAGGAATGAGTTGTGACAGGTTTAAGGTCTCAAGAAGGAGGATGGAAGTCATGGAAAGTTACAGGTTTGTGAGATCCATTGGCCGAACCAAACAACAGCCGGCCGAACCCAAGGGTTTGTTAGGCGAACCCTGTGCCGAACCCTCCTTTCTGGAACGAACCCTACATCCATCCACAAACCCTGCACCGAACCTGTGTGGTTCTGAGCCACGAACCTGTCACCTGGACCAAAGCCCTGCAACGAATCCATGGTTAGCGGTCACGAACCCTTACTATGTCCGAACCTTGTCCTTTAGCCGAAGCTGTAGGTCAACGAACCCTAGGATGCAGCTCACGAACCTTTACACCAAAACAGTGGCCGAACCCTCATGGTCGGAATGAACCGAACCATAGCATGGCGAACCCTAGAAGCCGAACCCTAAGGGTTCGGTGGTGTATGGGCCGAACCTTATGTCTATGCTAGCCGAACCTAAGGAGGTCTTCTAATAAGGTTCGCTGCCTTGGATGAGTTATTGAGCCAAATTGTCATAAAACCCTTAATTTCCTTGATGCATGGGAATATAGAAGCAACAAAACAGGGTAAATGATATAGGGAATGGTTAGTCGACCATAAAAATCCTAAGTGGCATAAGAAGTTGATCACATAACGAACATGCATGGATTATTAAATTTATGTGTGTGCATGGGAATTATAAGAATCATGCAAGTCATACAAGCTTATGTTATAGTGAGCTAGAGTAATCATGAATGTTCATTATGTTATAATATTGTTTCTTAAATTGGTGAACACTTAAGAAAATGGTTAGAAGTCACGAGAATCAAAAACGAAAGTTAGATGATCAAATTGGGAATCAAAGGTCTTCATTTGGGCTTAAAATGGGTCCAATGGGACTTGATTAAGTCCATCATATGTTAAACGTTTAAATTAAATTCAAGTAATGATGTTTGATTAAAATGAAGACATTGTGAATTTATTTAAAACTTAGTTCAATACTTTTCTAAAATTTTGTTAATTTGAATGTAATTTAAAATTTTCATTGGTTTCTTTTAAATTTAGTTAGTTATAAAAGTAAATGTAATATCATTGATTGGGATTTTGTTGTAAAATAGACAATATAATTGTCTGGATTTGCTCTAAAACAAAGGAAACCCTGCCAAAATTTTCTAAAATATAAAAGAACGCTATTATAATTAACCACGGGAATTGGGATCATGAGAAGGGTAATTAAGATAGCTTAGATCTTAGATACACTTAGTACTGAGACACTTAGTTGCACACACAACAAGACTCAAACCTTAGGCACAACGACTACTACGCGTACTTATTATATTCGAATTCTTATAAAATAACTCAGGAACCGAAGAAACTTAGCTTACATACAGGAGCGCGCATTTTGTGTTAGATCAAATTACATAGCAGCACAGGTGAGTTCATTGCCCCTTTTCTAAACATTTTTGTTTTAAAACGCGGGGCTGAGAAGCATACGTAAACTGTTTTATTTAAATTGTTTACTTAAATGCTTTTAAATTTATATGTTTTACATATATATAAATGTTATCCTAGACCATGTCTAGGAAGATTTTATGCAAGTTTACTAACTGATTTACTTATAATTAAGTGAATAATCAAGTTAAACTAAACATTTCAACAAATCAAAACATTTCAAACAAATCAAACTAGACATTTTGACAAAGCAAGTGTGTGAGTTCAACGAATCATACGAAACATTTTGACGAAACAAGTGTGGGATTTCAACGAATCAAACGAAACAATCTTTGCAAAGACAATATTCGATGTTCTACAAATCAAGTGTTTGCTGAACAACGAATCAAGTGTACAATTGATCAAAGAATATAGTGTTCTATGATCAACGAATTAAGTACATCTTGAAACAGAATCAGACGAATCAATAAATCATTTTCAAGGGAAAGCCTGGGAAATATCAGAGATAACATACGCCAAAAACAGACGAAACATAAAATCTTGCATTTCAAGAAGTCCTAGCTAGACCGTTTGACTTGTAGGTCGTATGTTTGGGGATATTTACAGATTCCCTAACTACTAAGTACCTAGATTGACAGACTAGTCTACTCGAGTATGACCAAAGGCCCCAATCATTTGGACTTAGATTTTATTAAATGTTTATTTATTTATTTAATTATGCATTTTTTAAACTGTTTCTACAATTACTGTGGTTGATCACTATTGTGGTGAACACTAGGAATCAACATAGATTCCAAATTGTTGTAATTACAGGAACAAAGGACTTACGAATCATTGGGTTAAAGGTAGGGGTAAAATGCTTAATTTTCATTACACCAATGTCCCATGTGGATTAGTATGTGGTGGGACGGCGTCTGGGCGGGGTTGTAGCCTCGACTCAGGGGTATGCCCTATATATAAGCATACCGATCTGGATGATACATGTGATGTTAATGAGATTAAGGTTGTTACCTGAGGGTTAAACAAAGGTGTTGTATGAACATATGAGTCATTGTGAACAAGAGTGTGTGAGGTAAAAATGCTTAATTATCATTAACCACAATGTCCTATGCGGATTAGTATGTGGTGGGATGGCGTCTGGGCGGGGTTGTAGCCTCGACTCAGGGGTATGCCCTATACATAAGCATACCGATCTGGATGATACATGTGGTGTTAATGAGGTTAGGGTCTTTACCAAAGGAGGTTTCAAATCATTTTCCAATACTAAACTATATGAACTCACCAACCATGTGTTGACTTGATCTTTTTGCTTGACTTCTCAGGTGACGAACAGGTTAATTAAGAAGTCATTTCTTTTGGACTAGGACTTCAGATAGAAGACTTAGTATTTTGGACCTGCATACTTTGAAGACGTCATTATACAATTTATTTTGTATATCTTGTGTAAATACAAGATAGTCCTCTTATGATGTTTACAATAGATTTACATTGTTAAATTATAAACAATACTTATGTAATTTAACTTTGTAATTCTATTAACTTAGCATTTCTCATTTATATCATGTGCAATATAAACAATCTGATCACTTCTGATTATCATTCACGATATCACGCCTCGGGAACCTTCCGCCCGACGGGGACTCCGATCCTACCCCGCCGGCTCGGGGTGTGACACAAAGGTTCATATTCTTAGACTTTGTAATAAATAAGTGAAATACCAAAAGTGTTCCAATTTATTTACTATACATAATTGAGAATATTTAATTATATAACTAATAATTAAATTTTCCCAAAACAATTATTCTAAGCCTACTTAAACAGTATCAATATTAGAACTTTAAGAATTCCATAGATGCCATAGATTTAGGTAAATACTTGAAATTAAACTAAGACATATGCTTTACATGAACACTAGGGAAAGTTTTCTAGCTTTCTTTCTTCAAACAAAAGACATTTGGAACAAGGCTAAGGCTTGATACATGTGAGTTAATTCTTACTCCCTTTTACATTTTGTAAACTTTTTGGGACGTTACATATGCTTTATAAACAAACATATTCTTTGAGTCAAAACATATACATGTTGCAAACTTTTAAGCTTAGTAGACATGATTTAGATGCTATGTGAACTTATGTGCTAAATGTTATGTGGTATTTAGGTTAGAAGACATTTCATACAAAAACATAAACAGTATATAGTAGCTTAAGAATGTAGCTACGTTCTTTGCATTGACTTATGTCTTGTGTTAAAAAGGTGAAAAATACACATATATAAACATTATGATTTACATTGTTTAAGTTAAGACGTAGCTAGTCTTGATTTAAACTTTGTAAGATCACTTGTTTGGATTCTTGCTATGTGTTATTTGAAACTTATATACGCTTTAGATCTTGTTCTATTTAGTTTGATAGTTTTGCATCTTTTTATACGCATTATATTAAACTGTTTTGAATTGCTCACCAACTATGAACTGTAGTTGACCCTTTTATTTTACATACATAACAGGCTAAGGTGAAGACTTATGATGAAGACATAGATTAGATTTAGAGGACCTTGTTAAATTAAAATAATGTTTAGTTATTTCACTTGTAATTTGATTTTGAAATCTTGTATTGTTTGGATGCTACTGAATGAAATGTTTGAATCATTTAATATGGATGTTGAAATATTAAAACTTAAACATAGCCCCATGAGCTTTTGAACATTCACAATCGTTCCCCGACGTATTCCGCCGTCGGTTAGGTGTGACACATTACTTCCCAGACAAGACACTGTTCAGCTCAGAGAACCCACCGGATTAAATTTGTGCTGACTTATGCGGGCCAATCACACCCCCAACACTTGCGGGAAACATGTAAGTTCTGTTGATTGTTGATGACCACAGTAGGTTTATGTGGGACAAAGGATGGAGCCTTTGAACAATTCAAAATGTTCAAGGCTTCTGTTGAAATTCAATATGGAAGGAGAATCAATGTTCTCAGAACTGACCGGGGGGGGAGTTACCTCCATAGAATTCTCTTTGTTTTGTGAACAGGAGGGAAATACAAGGCAACTGACCGCCCATACTCCCCTCAACAGAACAGGGTAGTTGAGAGGCGAAATCGCACGGTGATGAATACAACAAGAAGCATGTTAAACGAGATGAAGATGCCACAATATCTATGGGCAGAAGTTGTTAGACATTCCGTGTACATGCTAAACAGGCTTCCGACAAAGGTTTTAAATGACTAGACACCCTACGAAGCTTTGAAGGGAAGAAAGCCAAGAATGGACCACCTCCGGGTATTTGGGTGCGTCGGTCATTCAGTCATGTTAAAATACCATCCATTCAACTAAGGAAACTTGACAAAAGGAGTTGGCCAATGGTACATTTGGGAATAGAACCAGGGTCCAAAGCCTACCGTATGTACGATGTAAATGAAGGAAAGATAGTTATCAGTCAAGATGTAAAATTTGATGAAACCAAGAGCTGGAACAGGGAAGAGGAAAAAGCTGATAGCAATGAACCTAGAGAAGCGGAATTTATAATCCATACCCAATAAGACAGATCTGCCCAAGAAGAAACAAGAAATAACCCTAGGATGACCGAGTCGAAAAACCCACAAAGCCCAACCCATACAGCCCCTCGAAGCCTAGTTCAATCAGGACCATCAAGAGATACAGAAGAAGAAGAAGAAACATGGGAAGATCTCAGCACTCCAAAGACAAGGACCATCCCTTAGACCCTACAATGGCTGAAGACGACACGTATGATAACACCCCACCACAAGGTTGGAAGAATCTAAGCGAAGTATATGAAGATGCCCCACTACAAAATGAAATGTACTACTTACTTCTCACTTAAGGTGAACCACTCAAT
This sequence comes from Mikania micrantha, assembly GCA_009363875.1. Classification (NCBI taxonomy): domain Eukaryota; kingdom Viridiplantae; phylum Streptophyta; class Magnoliopsida; order Asterales; family Asteraceae; genus Mikania; species Mikania micrantha. The sequence goes on from CM018685.1 coordinate 22,232,122, forward strand.
TTCATAGAAGCAACAGGAAACAAAGAATGGGATGATGCAATGAAGAGCGAGATTGCTTCTATCGAAAGGAACAAGACCTGGGTGTTGACTGATCTGCCACCAGGGCATCGACTAATCTGCCACCAGGGCATCGACCTATAGTGCTAAAATGGGTATTCAAAATTAAAAAGCGATGAAACCGGAACAATTACAAAACATAAGGCCTGCCTCGTCACCAAAGGCTACATCCAACATCACGGTGTGGACTTTGATGAGGTATTCGCACCTGTCGAGAGACTCGAAACCATGAGATTACTTCTGGCTCTTATAGCACAACGCAGGTGGGAGGCCCACCACCTTGATGTGAAATATGAATTCATGCATGGTGAGCTCAAGGAAGAGGTATTTCTGTCCCAACCCGAAGGGTTTGCAATAAAGGAGAAGATCGAGCCGAAAGTGTATAAACTTGCTAAAGCGCTCTATAGGCTCAAGCTGGCTCCTCGAGCATGGAACACAAAACTAGATGGAGTTCTAAAGGACTATGGATTTCAAAGATGTAAACTAGATCCGGTTGTCTACACTAAACGCGCCCATGATGGATCGCTTGTAGTAGGAATTTACATGGATGATTTGATAGTGACAGGAAACAAGATGGAAAAAATCTTCCAATTTAAAAGGCAAATGGAAGATAAATTCGAGATGAGTGATCTAGGGCTACTTTTCTACTGCCTTGGTATGGAAGTAAGTCAAACCAAAGATGGAATAAATGTAAAGCAATCAAGTTACTCCACAAAAGTGCTGAAGCAGGCAAAGATGTGGGAATGCAATCCTACTAAATATCCTATGGAACCTGGGCTAAAGTTATCAAAGATGGAAGGTGGAAATCTGGTGGATGCTACTGATTACAGGAAGATAGTAGGCTGCCTCAGATACCTAACACACACGAGACCAGACCTGTCCTATGCAGTGGGATATGTGAGCATGTATATGCAAGCCCCAAGTTTAGCCCCCCAACAGGCTATCAAGCAAATTTTGAGATATGTGATGGGAAGCACTGAACTGGGAATCCACTACCGATTCAGTGGAAATAGTACTCTTATTGGTTTCAGCGACAACAGCTTCGTAGTTGATGTGGACGATGGAAAAGGGACAACTGGGTTAGTGTTTTTCTTTGATGATGCACCAATTGCGTGGAACTCACAGAAGCAGCCAACAGTCGCATTATCCTCCTGTGAAGAAGAATTCATGGCAGCAACATCAGCGGCATGTCAAGCCATTTGGCCTAGCTGAAATAAAATGAAGAAAGGAGGAGCAAGGGGCGATTAAAGATGATAACAAATCAGCCATAGCCCTAATGAGGAATCCAGTCTTCCATGGGAGGAGCAAGCACATCAATACACGCTGTCATTTTATATGAGACTGTGTTTAAAATAATCAAGTCAGAGTTGAGCACATCAGTGGGAACCATCAAAGAGCAGACATATTGACTAAAGCTTTGCCCAAAGTGAAGTTTGAAGAAATGAGAGATCTACTGGGAATGAAAAAGCTAGATGGAAAATGAAGTAAGACTCAAGGTCAAGATTGGTGGGGTGATTGTTGGACCAGTCTTGACATAAGTATAATAATTAGAGGGTTATTAATAATTATGTATTTGATAGTTTGAGTCGGTCAAAGCTTATTGGATTAAGCTGAGTTTATCTCTAACTTAGAAGTGAGTTGAGTAACGCTAGGAACAAGGAGATGATTAACCTAAAGGATGTCGGTTAATCATTTATAAATATGGATAGTTTTTCTTTGATTTGTATTCGAAGTTTTCTATAATACTTTGGAGAAGGATTTCCGAGTAAAAGTTGTTCTGTTTTTGTTTACATTCTGGTACCAATTTCATTTCAATAAATGGGAAAAGAAGTACCCTAAATGTAGAACCAAGAGTAACCACATCTGTCTTGTTGACATGTCGAACTGATGTTAGAGCATGTGATAGTTGCAAATGCAGTTCATTATGGCAGTAGTAAAGAAATATATATCGAGTAAAACTTTATAAATTTACTGAACAAAATGTAGCCAATAATAGCCATAACAAAGCTCATATTAGTAGGAAAAAATGCAATAAAAATGTTGAATTAAAGTGAGAAAAAAAAAACTCCCAAGAACTGATACCCATGATAAATAATCTGTATCCATTTGGCCTTGAATGATATCTGCAGGCTTGTTTTCATAAACTTTTATTGTTTCCAGATACCGACCGCATTCTTCCAAGCTGAAACAAACAATATAACGGATTTCATAAGTTCTAGATTAAAGTAGAATTCAATAAAAATAATTTTAGTTATAGGTGCAATTTTCTCAAATGGGTAACCTTTAAAAGTTAGCTGAAAAGAAAATGACTCAGATGGGTCAAAACTCAAAAGTCACCCAAAGTGTACTTATAAAGCATACAACTTACTAAATTACAGAGTAATGAAGGGGACCACGAGTTTCCTAATGGCAAATTCTCACGGTGATAAAATAAAAGCTTAATAAATAGTTTATCAGCCTTGTTAAATAATAAAAATATATCAACATTCATTTTAGAGTGAAAGGTCTGCTTGTGTACAGAGTGGTATTACGCATAAAACTAGTGATATGTACAAAGAAAAGTGGGAATTATTTCCAAAACATTAGAATCATTACCCACCCCTAGGATCATTTTGACATGCCAGATTCTAAATACACATAGTTGTCAAAAGCTCTCGTGCGCTCGCCTAGGGGCAAAAAAGAAAAAAAACAGGCACATGAAAGGCGCCTTATGGCAGCCTAGGCGCACTCCAGTGACTTTCCAGCGAGATTCCATCATAATTCTGGAAAATCCAGCAAATTTTTTGAAAATCCAGCAAAGTTCAAAATTACTTAACCATAAACCAATCTAAAATAACCATAAAAAGGTTTCTATATTTCAAAAACTTTACATATTTAGATTATTAATTGTTTTATAGTTATTATTTAAAGACTTTAAAGCCTAAAACATGTAAAACTCCTAAAAATGGTAATTTAATACTATGCGCTTAATTTAAAAAAAAACCCTCGCTTTTTTTGCGCCTTGAGCATGCCTTGCGCCTTTGACACCTATGTTGTCACGTTAAAACACAATAAACAAATACTTATGATCATTAAAATTAAGCATGAATGCTGTCTAAAATTTAGATTTATAAATTTACACCATACCTCCAACCACATAAAAGAGTGCAATCATGAAGTAAAGCCATTCTTGTGACTTCCAACAATGGTTCAACAACATCATCCTAGGACATAAAACAAAAGTCAAATGAAAAAGTGTATAAAATGTCACTATATGCTCACTCCTAATTACAAATTTAAACAAAAAGTTTATCAATCAAATATAGCTATACCCTCAAAATCATATAAATTAAATCACTTTTATACGTTCTAAATGAAAATGATATAAATCATAGACATGGTTAAGATGATTAATGTTCTTTCAAACTGTTCCTCCATTCCCTTGTTCCAAAACCATTTATGTTTAGTTGAAATGATTAAAATTAGACAACAATGGCATAATTAATACGTCTGAGAGTGTAAAACATTATTGATAAATCTTATGTTCGACCATGCAAGTATGTAATGAAAAAAAATGTGCAAGTGTAGTAACAATTTCATCTAGTTTTGCCAAATCAAATTGCAATGTTATCAGAAATTGCGAAAAGAACTATGCTCTCTCGCAGATTGATACACATGTTATGTTTAATACAAAATAATTCAACCGTAGAAGTGCAGATCTTTGGGTCTTACAACATCAACATGGCATAAAACAACACGAAGCTTGAAATTTTTTCCCAGTTCCCTTATTCGGTAATACAAGTAATCTGGGTGAACCAGATGATAACTAAGGCTGCATTTGATATATTACAATGATTAAATGAGATAAGAAAATAAAAAGAAAAAAGATAAAGATAAAGGCAAAATCTTTCGACAAACAATGTAAGAAAAAAAAAGATAAATCCAGCGAATTATAGTAAATTTGTAATTATTGTGCAGCAGTTGGATTATTCATATAAGCAACTGAATATCTGTTGACGGCAATTCAATTTATTCCAATGCAGGGGTGAACCTTAATAGGGTCCGGGGGGAGGGGGGTCGATCTTTTTTCGTCAGTCGTGTTAATTTTTCGTCCGAAGTGTTATATTTAGTTAAAAATAATGGTTTAGCCCCCCTCGCTTCAAAAAGTTAACATGTATTATGGGTTTCAAAAATTTCCATACTATAGAACCTCATTACCTCAATAAGCTTTGAACGACATCAAGATTGTAATTTTGTTTGAAAAATGTTGTATTGAATTAAAAAAAAACCCTTTTACAAATTTAAATCACAACAGTTTCTTTTAAACTATTTAATTAGGTCAGTGATCTAATCAATCTTGACCATAGTACCATACATATAAATTACTCATTTTCTTCATCAATAGTTCATCAAAGACATTAATTTTAAAACCCTCAAATTCATGCAATATCAATACCCGTGATTGTATTCCTTGTTATTCTTTCTTTTCATCTCCCAATCAATGTTCATTTACAATTTCCTATATATGTTTCCAAATGAATATGAGTATCCAGAATAATAAAAGTTCACTATTTTGTTCATACTCAATCAATAGACACATAAAGAATATGTAACATAATGAATCTTATTATAGCTATAGTTAGTACTTCAGGTGCAACCTATTTAATATCAGGGGGAATATATCACTTAATAGTAACCAAGCTTCATCATTGTTCTAGTGTTCTACTAAAATCCCTCAAACTTTTTCTAACTACAAAAACCACTCAAGTTTCAATATTGTTCCATTGTTAATTCTTTTTTCATTGATGCTCAAATTAAGTGACCTAAACAGAACAATTATAAAACTTTGTTACTATAACAAATTATTATTTTCAAGTTTAACCTTGCTTTTTAAATGATCTCTCTAGAAGGAGGTGATTTTGACAATCTCTGAAAGGGTCCTAAGACAAGATTTTATTTCCACCAAGCTACGTGAATATGTTGATGTCTCTAGTAAACTAAGACTTTATTTATTAGCTAATTTGCTTCAATTTATTCACTACAAGTAGAACAATTACAATTACTCGATTATAAACTAGAAATGTACTTGTTCATTCCTCCATGGATTCCTATTCAAGTATTCATACTTGAATAAAAATCCAAAAGTTTCTATTTTCCTTGTTTATATTAAAGTAGGAGATAAATGAAAAGAAAAAAACACAAAATGCTAATCAAGTTTCATAATTTTTTAATTTAGGCCATTTAGTTTAAACAATAGTAAAAAAATTCACAATAATGAAACGGAAATGAAACTCTAGTGGCTTTATGTAGTTTGAAAAAGGTAGTACTAACTTTATTGGAACACTATCAAAAGTAGTTTACTATTTCATAAATTTATCCCAATCATATTGATTTATTCAAGTTCTTTCTACACAAGATAGCTATACTACAGTTAATGTCCTTATGTTAGCATTAATCACTCTCATGTATAAGTCTAGGGTTATATTAGACATTATGTCATAGTTAAGTTTTAGATTAATATGTAATTATGTAAATTAGAAGGGTTGATCTTGTAATCTCCTAATACCCAATTAGGATCTGGTCAACATACTTGAATCATATATGTATGTATATATGTCGATCATATCAATTTGGAAACATCTTTTCTCTCTATTTTCTTCATGTTCTTAATATTCTGGGCAACCATTTGGTATCAGATCCACCATCGTTGATTCTCAATTGAAGATTGAATTGCAATCTAATTGCCGATTACGATTCACAATTTGGATTCCATCTTGGAATCGTTTGCAGAAATCAGACAGCAAATTAAATACGATTTGGATTCCACAGGCAGTAGGCCTTAACGGAATTGTTTGAAGAAATCAAACAGCAAATCATGTTTTTTTGATTTTTGGATTCCATAGGTTTCTGTGACCTCAAAGGAATTTTGTTTATGATTCTCACTAGCAAATCGAAATTGTTTCATATTTGATTTGGATTCCACAGGCACTTTGGCCTTCACGGGATTGTTTTAATTTTTCAACAGCAAATCTAATTTACTTGAGATTTGGATTCTAAAGGCAATTGGCCTTTCTGATGAATTGTTTGAGAAATTGAACAGCAAATTAAAATTTCACACTTGTGATTGTATTCTGAAGATCATTGGCTTCATATTGTTAGCACATATTTTGTCTTTGTTCAAGAAACTCAAGAAGAAAGAGGATCCTTTTGAGTTCCTGTGTGGTGTAGTTGTTTGTTTGGTTGACTACGTCGGCAACGCCAAAAGAAACGAGCACCGTTGTGACTTATAAAGAAATGAGTTTTTCGGGTTCATCCCTTTCAAATTTTCAATGCCCTATGTTAAAGTCTACAAATTACACAACTTGGGCAATTAGAATAAAGATCATGCTTGATGCGAATGGTCTTTGGGAAACAATAGAACCCACTCTTGCAACAATTGCAGATGTCAAAAAGGACAAATGTGCAATTGCGTATATTAGTCAAAATCTATCTGAAGAGTTAATTTTGCAACTGACAGATTGTTAAACTGCAAAAGAAATGTGGGAAACTCTTAGAATCAGACATGTTGGTGCTACTCAAGTACAACAAGCACGCTTCCAAAGCATCAAGCCTGAATTTGACAATTTGCAAATGAAAGATGATGAAAACATTGATTCTTTCACAACAAGACTAACAAGTGTTGTTAGCAAAGCAAGTAGTTGTGGTGCAAAAATTGATCAACCCACACTAATGAGAAAACTCTTGACCTCTTTTCCAGATAGATTCTTACATATAGTTGTCTCAATTGAGCAATTTTCGAATCTAGACACCATCACGGTAGATGATGCTATTGGCAGACTTAAAACTTTTGAAGAAAGAATTAAGTCTAGAAGAGGAAATCAAAAGGATGTTCAATAGAAACTAATGTTCACACGACATGACAATAATGAAAGTCATGGGAAAAAATTTGGAAACCGTGGACCTTAAAGGTTTAACTCACCACGTAAAAATTGGCGTGATGGGAAGGGAAAGCAAGAATATAAAGATGAAAAGTCTTCACAAAATTCCCATTATAATAAACCTAAGACAAATTATGCGAACCTAAGTAAGGTTAGGTATTTTAAATGCAAGAAACACGGTCATTATTCCACTTCATTTCGTCAAAATGGTTAGGCACATGGACAATCAAATTTCGTGGAAGAAGATGAAGAGCCTACACTTTTAATGGCAGTTCTGAATGAACAAGAAAGGCATCAAGAGATTTTTCTTAATGAAAGAGAAATCCAACCAAATTTGTATACAACTACTGATGAGAGATATGGTGTTTGGACAATAGTGCTAGTAACCATATGACTGGTGTCATACCCCGAGCCGGCAGGCCGAATCGTGTGTCCCGTAGGGCGGAATGGTCCCGGGGCGCGATATCGGGTGAAAAGCGTGATGATCAGATTGTTTACATTGCACATGATATATAATGAGAAAATACTAAATGGAATAGAATTACAAAGTTAAATTACATCAGTTTCGTTCATAATTTAACAATGTAAATCTACTATCAACATCACAATTCTTCTATCTTGTATCTGCACAAGATATACAAAATAATCTGTATAATGATGTTCAAAAATATGCATGTCCAAAATACTAGGTCCTCGATCTGGGCGTCCTAGTCAAAAGCACAACTTCTTAGTTAGACATGTTCTACACCTGAGAAGTCATGCAAATAGATCAAGTCAACACATGGTTGGTGAGTTAATATAGTTTTGTTTTAAAATGAGTTTTGTACAAACCCGACTAGATGACAACCTCAACCTCACAAATAACCACCTATATCATCTAATTTAGTATGCTTATATATAGGGCATACATAGGGTCGAACTTACCGCTCGCCCAGCCGCCAGCCCACCATATACCTAACTACATAATATATTGTTCTTGATGATAACTAAGCGTTTCATCTCATACATTCAATTCACAACCTTTTAACAACCTGAAGTTTGTTAACACTAAACACCCGCAATGACAACCTTAACCTCATCAACAACCACTTATGCCATCCAATCAAGTATGCTTTTATATATGGCATATGTAGGGTCAAGCTTACCGCCAGCCCAACCACCAGCCCACCACATACCGAACTGCATAACATATTGTTGTTAATGATAATTAAACATTTCATTTCTCATCATCCCCACAATAGTTCTTTAGTTCTTCGTTCTTGTAGTTTCACAAAATATGAAAATTCTTTTGATTTCTTAAGTTCATCACTCAATCATGATCAACCATAGCATTTGTAGAAACATTACATTAAATGCCTAAATAAATAAATAAGTAAACATTTAATAAAATCTCAGACCTAACGATTGGGCCTTGGTCATACTCGAGTAAACAAGTCTAATAATCAAGGTTCTTAGCAGTGAAGGAAATCTGTAAACATCATCAAACATGCGACCTATAATCAATCAGTCTAGCTAGGACATCTTTTGATGTATAGGAATATATAGTTCGTCTAGATCGTCCATAGTTCGTATAGTTCTTTATTTCTTTGGCATATGTTATCTTTGAGTATTTCCCATATGTTCCTTGAAAACTAGTTAGGGGATGCTGTAAATATCATCAAACATGCATCCCATATTCAATCAGTCTAGCTAGGACATCTTTTGAAACATAGGAATGGCACATGCTATCTTTGATATTTCCCATACATTCCCTTGAAAATAGTTCGTTGTGCATAGTTCTTTGAAATAGATCTTTAGTTTTTCTAAAACACACCACCGCAAACAGTTCTTTGAATAGACCGTTAGTTCTTTGAAAATAGGCCTTTGAAAATAGTTCTTTGTTTTAGATCTTTAGTTCTTTGTAAATAGACCTTTGAAAACAGTTCTTTGTTTTAGATCTTTAGTTCTTTGTAAATAGACTTTTGAAAATAGTTCTTTGTTTTAGATTAGTTACCTATTCATAATGAATAGATACTCATTTTGAAAACCTGTAAATGGTTTACCTAGATAAAAGCTAGGATAAAACTATACCAGTAAAGTATACTAGAAGTAAAAGCATTTAAGTAAATATAATCCAAGGAAAATAATTTACGCATGCTTCTCAGCCCCGCGCTTGTAAAAGAAAAATGTTAATAAAAGGGGCAATGAACTCACCTGTGTTGCTATGTAATGATTCACACAAGATATGCGCGCTCGTTGTTTGTTGATTACGTTTCTTCAGCACATGTGTTGATTTATTATGATTTGAACATGATAAGCGTCGAGAGATAACGTATATAGGGTTTTGGTCTCGGTGTGCGACTATGTGTCCTACATACTTGCTAATGTGTTTCTAAGTTTCTCTAGCTACTCTATGCTAGTTACCCTCTATGAACCGTTATCCCGACGATAGTCACAACTAGGCCTTATGTTGTACAATATTAAGTTAAGGAATCATTTAAGTTATTTTAAAATATTTAAATAAAGAATTTTACAAATCATTTTAAATAATGCAATTTATAAGTCATTTTATTTAATTTAAATCATAAGTTATTTTTTTTAAGAAAAATGCAAGTTACACTTGTTAGAACTTAGGTTAATTCCACTTGATTACCTCCAAGTCCTTCACTGAGTCTTTGTTATTCGTAGTTCTTTGATCGTCCTGATGTATAACTCACATTAGATCATTTGATTAAATGATCTAAGTTAGTCATACTATTATATGAAATTACTAAGTATAGGGTATTGACACACAATCAATACATCTCTACTTAGATTGTTTCTCGTTCTTCCATGGATTTCAACCCGTTCCCTTAGTTCTTTGAATTCATAACTAACAATCATGTTACTCCTTGTAGTGACTTATTAAGCATAAGTTATATTTATGACTCCCAAGTTTACTAGTTTAATGTTTATGAAAATCAATTATTCACTTAACATTTGTTTAAAACTCCAATCCTAACTTCTATATTGCCCTTTGTTAGCCCTACTTTAATGACAATGCAAGTGTTTTTAATCCTCCTTTGATCTTTAAAACCCATGTCTATGTTTTAACATGATTCAGAAAAGTTTTGATATTGAAATCCTTAGCATAGTTGATTATAATCCCGGTTAACACTTCTCGAAAACCCTAATGGTTCTCATCCGTGCATACTAGCCATGTGAAAACACTTAGGACATAACTAGGGCTGTCGTACGAATGAAGCTCTATTCATTCATAAGTTCATACGAATGTTAAAGGATCATACGAATGGAGACTCATGAGGATATCATGAGAACGGCCCCATTCGTTTAGTACTTCATAGCAAATGACAAATGGGGTCCAAATGAACATTGCATGCGAATGAAGATGTTCGGACGACTAAGGGATCCATGCGAATGTGGTTGTCACCCAAATGGAAGCCACCCGAATAAATCATTCGTACCCCTTGCCTTCATTTGGTCAAGATCATGATGTGTTGCCTATTCGCACGTTGCATGCGAATGTGATTCCATTCGCCTGAAACATATCAGCCACCTCTCATTCGCACCATCTGCAAACCGTGTATCTCCATATCCCCATTTTCTAGTTCGGAGGTCATCCATGGTGTCTCACATGTCCCTAACAGGTTGTAGACTTATTTCGTGCACCACCTAAAGGTTTTTAATGATTTAAAACCGGTTATAAGTGTGGGTGTTCCAAAGAGGATGAAAACCTAAAAATCGCGACCTTGGACTCGATTTTACCTCATTTTCAATGGTTTAAGGCTCTAAATCTTTGTACTTTCACGATCTACAAGTTGTTGTGGTAGTTTTGACACCAAAATCATCGAATTTGGTGGAGTTTTGAGGGTTTTAGGGTTTGGAAACTTAGAGAGAGAGTGTAGAGAGAGAGTGAGACGGGAACTAGAGAGAGAGTGTGGTAGGTGAGTGGTAGGTTTTCGGTCGTTTTCGTAACGAAACGTTACGGTTTTTAAAATATAGCTTATTAATTTAAAAATAGGTGGTAATTCCTAGTAAGCTAACAAATATCTTTTCTTTATTTTAAATTTCTAAAAATGTTTAAATTTATATGTTTAATCGAATCGTACAGTTTTCGCGCATATTCGTTCGGATCGTCACCCGTACGAACACGACGATAACTACACTTTTCGATGTGATTTTCTAATTATTGGACATCATTCAGAACGTTAAACTTTCAGGTATATTCTGTAGATGCACTATATGTCCCTAGTTCGATTTTGTATTATCCATCATGTAAAGTTCAAGTTATATTATTGGAAGTTGTCTTTATATTTTGTTCTTAATGTAAAGATTGATTATATGATTGTTTGACTTGGTTTATTAATGTTTGAGTATGAATTCTGACCATTCGGACGAATGACTCTACGATTGAAGTCATTCGCCGAATGAACGCCCTAGCGAATGACATAGGCGAGCGAATGAGTCATTCGCCGAATGACTCATTCGACTGACATGTCCATTTGAACATAGTCATTCGCCGAATGAGCTGCTTCAGCCACTCATTCGGCTCGAATGACTACAGTCTATATATACAAGTCCAAATCATTTCAAACCAAACTTCTGAGAGTCCCCATCATGGGTAGTCACGTACGGTGATGAACGTAATGCATAAAAGATGTGACATGTGTGCAAGTATCACAATACTAAGCACTAAGTGTTGTGTGGAGACTAGTGGTTATAGACTAAGTTCACTAAATGCAAACTTAATTCGCAATAACCGGAGTCTCTGATACCAATCTGTCGCACCCCGAGAAATCCCGTCCCTTCTGGGGCGCGAGCAACAACAGATTGTCAGGATCGCAGTCTCCGGTCACACAACTTGCGAGACCTATATGTCTGGTTGTATACGTACATCCAATTACTTGGATAAATTAGTTTGTAAAATCAGAGTTGCGGAAGTTTAATAATATCATCATAGGTAAAGTTCATAAGTTGCGGAAGCGTTAATTAAAACAGTTTTCAAAATGATGAGTAACAATAGTTGCGGAAGCGATTAAAGTAGTTTGATAATACATAAGTAACACAACCAAATGATAACAATGTTTAATACACTAAGACACTTAAACAGATGCATGCGACTCCAGCCTAGCATCCTATTCCTTGTGTGCGTGCCTTAGTTACCTGAGAAAACATGCGAGAAAAAGGTCAACACAAAGGTTGGTGAGAGCACAGGTTTTATACCAACAGTAAACATCAAATGTTTAAAGTAAATGTTGCAGGTCTACTTTTCAATACAATGCAATATCAATTAATAGCTAGTCAATATGTGTTATATCATATGCGGGTTCGCAACCGAAGCTAACATGCTGCCTCCCGCCATATCCATCCAAGATATGGCAAATGTTGTTTGGTCAATTATGCACTGTTCCATTATGCACTGTTCCGACCTCCAGTCGGGGAGGCCATATGGCGCACAACAGTGGGGCTTGTCACGCCCAAATAGTACTATTCAGAATTACCACGCTAAGAGTAACACGCTTGATTAATCCTAATCAACGTGTGATGCACAATTCAATAATTCCCCGAATTATTGTTTTGTGTTAGTGTTGTGTTTGCCACACTTGGTTTCCAAAACCAATGTGCAATGTATGATTCGATAGTTCCTTGAACTATTGTTTCGTAGTTGTTTGTGTTCATCTCATCTAATTAAACATAATTAAATGAAATGCAACAAGTATGAATGTGAAATGTAAAGAATGTAAGAGTCACAATTTACCTGAAATTGCCGGGTGTCACACAAAGGATATGTGCCAGTTTAGGGTTTCTTGTGGAGGTTCTGTGGGGCAACAGCTACTTGGTTGAGTGGGGTGGCCATTGTATAGTTCTTGATGACCTTCTGCTTTTTCTTGGGGTGGTGAGTGAGTTTTTTTGATAATTCTTCCTTTGCCTTTCCAGTGTCAGCTTCATTCTTTAGTGTTCTAGAAGCTTCCATCACGTCAGTAAGCTTGCTTGACAAACTAATAGCTGACTCTAAAGTGGCAGGGTTTGTAGCAATGACCAAACTCTGTATGCAGGCGGGTAATCCACCTACATACCTGTCAATTCTTTTCTCCAGAGTTGGTACCATGCCTGGAACCAATGCCACTAACTCGTGATAACGAGTAGTATAACCCATGTGATCCGCTCCTTTCATCACATGATTTGACAGTTCAGTCTCCATTATCTGTAGTTCATTCTTGGGACAGAATTCATTTCTCAACAGAGTCTTGAAATCTTCCCATGGCATCACCATTGCCTCTTCTCTTCCTCTGGCCTTAATCTGTGAGTTCCACCACGTTAAGGCTCGCTTACTGAATCAAATAACCTTGTAGATAACTTCAAATATCATCAACAATCATATTTAATCACTCAAAATTTCTTAGAACACCATGGATCTTACATGCATGTAACAAAAAGTCACATTTCATAGTAATATCAACAAATGACCATCCAAGCTCAACAAGATCATCATAGATCGTTCCAAATACACCAAATCAGTAGCAAAGTCATAAGTCATAGATTTAAACAAGTGAAATTTCGTGCATGGTTTTCCATTTCGTACTCTTCCCCAATCAAATATTTATTCATAGACAATACTTGGTGTTATATTTTAAGGTCTATCAACAATATCTAGGAATTCCTAGATATTGTTTGTCTCTTCTTGTAACTCTTGAACATGCAATATAAAGTTGGCCATGAGTAAAAACCTGTACTTTGAAAAATAAGTATACTTTAAAAAGTGATTGCCCTTGACTTCTATTCATTGTCATAGAAAAACATAACATAAGTGGAAATTGTAATCTTTTAATTTAAAAGAAAGATGTTGTCACACCCCCACCCCTCGTCACCTCGTGTCTGGTCTGACGTCACTGAATCGGTTGCGGAAGCATAGTGGTGATGTCTCTGAGGTGAGGGGTGACTTACTTGAACCAATATCATAAGCACACAGATTAACTTAAAGTAAATACTTTACCAGGGTGTCGCAATCACAACCACATTACAACTATATTTATTTAATTACAATACTATTATTAAAGTGCAAATAACTCAAAAGTGCATCCTCACCCGGTGGTCACTGTTTCCCTGCAAAAAGGATTTAATTTGAAACGTCAGCACAAAGCTGGTGAGATCGACAGTTTAATTTAAAACAATATGATATGATAAGCACGTTCTCAAAAGTTCAGTTCTGGATAACCATGGGACCTGTATCTAGTTCCTTTCGGACGTCTAGTTCTGTTCTCAAGATATTACCCGTCGGTACATATCTTAGTGCCTCATTATCTTAATGTCTATCACACCATTAAGAAGTTCAGGAAACAGATAACAAACATTCACACAAGGGAGATGCAATCCTCCCAGCGAATGGGGTGTCAACCAATAGTACTATCAATGTTTTCTGCTCGGCCACACATGGGTTCACTAGATACAGTTCAAAAATGAGGACTTTCAGTTCCATGATAGGGTTCAGTCTACAGGCAAAATCCCATGAAATCCCACAAAAGTCTAATGAAATCACACAGATATCATTGAATCATATCATATATTCAGTCAACAGTTTGCAGTGTTACCCCGATGTTTATAAAAGATTAAGAATAAAAAGGGGTTGTACGAAACTCACCTGATGATAATATGGTAGCAGTGTATCACCAAACTGATAGTACAGAGATGATTCTGCATTTAGTTATCTTTAATAAGTTATTTATGTTCTAGTTTACTGATTAGATCCTTCTGAACGTTCAATGTCAAAGACATTGCTTAGTAAATCATCAACTCGATATTAATTATATAATTAATTAATTTAATGTCATATCATACAATGTATGATAATGTAGGAACCTACATTGCATTAGATTCCTAACACAAAGCTGATGACACTCTAGATTAATCAGAATAATCTCTGATTAATCAGATAGTTAATGTTGTTGATTGTAATGCTAAAACAATTTCTAGATAATTTAATGGCTTAGGAATGATCAATCCTTGTTATTGATTACCCAAATATCATGAGATATCACAATGTAGTATCATAATAGGTGTAATAACCAGGTTTAACATACTAATCTGACTGTTATCATAAACATCAGATAATCGTTCCAATGAGTATGTTAATGATTGTGATTAGTTTGAAACACTTGGATTTAACCTTTGCATTTCAAAGATTAATCAAACTAATCACCTACATTGTCATAATCAAATGGGTTAAACCATTATAATCATAGTTATGGTTTCATGCAAACCGGGCATTACAACGGATCAAAACAAGGATTTAACCGTTAGAACTTCGTGTTCTTTGTTTATAATCAATCCTAGCCATCATTTAGGCAATAATCAACAATCCTAACTATATCATTACGTTCAAAATCAAGATTAATCAATCAAAATCAAACCAGAAAGTTTAAACGGATCATTACCTAATCTGACGGATTTCTGACTTCAAAATAACGATCAGAACTTGTTATGATGATCCCTGGTGCGATCCTTAGCTTCAGATGGCTTGAAAGATAGATTTAGATGATGTATATGTGTGTGTTTTCGTCTGGTTTGCGAAACAGAAACAAGAAGAAGAATAACTTCTTTCTTGCATGAAATCTGATGAAATAGATCAGATCACTGCACCGCCACATCCGTCGCGTACCGCGACCAAAAGCCCAAAAATGCTTCGCGTACCGCGGAGAAATCCGGAGATCTCAGATTTCTTTCGTGCATCGCGTACCGCGGAGAACTTCCAAGCCCACCTCCGCGTACCGCGATGAGTCCAATCGACCAACACTTAGTGATTTTTCTTCGTTTTTCGATTCCGGACAATCCAGGACTCCGTTTTGAACACGGTTTTCGCCCACGTTCATAATTTCTCACCTACTATCAACCTGTAATAATTACAATTATTAAATCAACATGGATTTCTATAACGATCAAATGTGCTCACATCATTGATGACGTAAATTCTCGTATGCAACTGTCACAGTCTCCTCCTGTTAGAGAAATTTCGTCCCGAAATTTAGTGAAGACTTACATTATGACAATCGTTTATGAGAATAGATGTGGATATTTTAACTTCATTTGATCTTCACGTTCCCACGTATACTCAGGTCCACGTTGCGAGTTCCATCGTACTTTAACGATTGGTATACAACTACGTTTCAACACTTTCATTTCTCGATCCATTACCTCTACTGGTTCTTCACTGAACTGAAGTTTTTCATCAATATGAATCTCTTCTAGAGGTACGATCAATGATTCATCAATTAAACACTTTTTCAGATTGGATACATGAAAGACATCGTGAATGTTACCGAGTTCAGGAGGTAATTCAAGTCTGTAGGCTACTGACCCAATTCGTTCAAGAATTTTGAATGGTCCTACAAATCTTGGTGAAAGTTTACCTCTTTTCCCAAATCTAAAATGCCTTTCCAAGGTGACACTTTCAACATTACTCGATCACCTACTTGGAATTCGAGTGGTCTACGGCGATTATCAGCATAACTCTTTTGACGATCGCGAGCAGTTTTGATTCGTTCCTGAATGAGTGCGATCTTATCTGTTGTTTCCTGAATGAGTTCTGGGCCTATGATTTGACTTTCACCTACCTCTGACCAACAGATAGGTGATCTACACTTGCGTCCATAAAGTGCTTCGAATGGAGCGCATTGAATACTAGTATGGTAGCTGTTATTGTATGAGAATTCAACAAGTGGAAGATGAATATCCCAGCTACCTCCAAAATCAATCACACAACTTCTAAGCATATCCTCAAGAGTTTGATTTGTTCGTTCAGTCTGCCCGTCTGTTTGAGGATGATAAGCAGTGCTCATATTGATTTGAGTGCCCAAAGCATTCTGAAGAGTTTGCCAAAATCGTGACATAAATCGACTATCTCTGTCAGATATGATAGAGATCGGTACTCCATGTCGAGATACAATCTCATTAACATAAAGTTTAGCGAGTCGATCCATAGAATAATCTTCTCGGATGGGTAAGAAATGCGCAGATTTAGTAAGGCGATCAACGATAACCCATATAGAGTCATGATTACGTGATGTTCTGGGTAATTTAGTAATGAAATCCATAGAGATCTGATCCCATTTCCACATGGGAATCTCAGGTTGTTGCAATAACCCAGAAGGTCGTTGATGTTCAGCCTTAACTTTGAGACATGTTAGACATCGGTCCACGTATTCAGCTATTTGTTTCTTCATTCCAGGCCACCAGTAAAAGTCTTTAAGATCTTTATACATTTTATCAGCACCTGGATGAATAGAATACCTGGATTTGTGCGCCTCATCCAAGATAATTGTTCGAGATTTACCGAATAGAGGAACCCACATTCGGTCTTTGAAATACAATAGTTCATCGTCTTTTGTATCAAGTTTCTTATCTAATCCTCTCAGTCCCTCAGCAGAATAGTTCGTTGCTTGTAAAGCTTGTTGCTGAGCGTCTTTGATTTGAGGAATTAGACTGGTTTGAATAGTCATACCTAACGCTTTCACATGTAAAGGCTTGACTCGTTCCTTGCGACTTAAAGCATCAGCTACAACATTTGCTTTGCCTGGGTGATAACGAATCTCACAGTCGTAATCGTTCAACAGTTCAACCCATCACCTCTGTCGCATGTTCAACATTTTCTGATCTAGAATGTGTTGGAGACTTTTGTGATCAGTGTATATAATACACCTAGTTCCGTACAAATAGTGTCTCCAAATCTTGAGTGCAAACACTACCGCACCAAGTTCTAGATCATGAGTGGTATAGTTCTTCTCATGTACTTTCAGTTGTCGAGAAGCGTAAGCAATTACTTTGTCGTTCTGCATTAAAACACATCCAAGACCTTGACAAGAAGCATCACAATACACTGTGAAGTTATCAATACCTTCCGGTAGTGCCAAGATAGGTGCGTTGCAGAGTTTGTGTTTCAACAGTTGGAACGCCTCCTCCTGTTGAGAATTCCATACAAACGGTTGATTTTTCTGTGTCAATGTAGTCAGTGGCAAGGCTATCTTTGAAAAGTTCTTGATAAACCGACGATAATAACCTGCCAATCCCAAGAATTGACGTATTTCAGTCGGGGTTCGTGGTGTCTCCCATTGTTTCACCGCCTGAATCTTACTGGGATCCACTTGAATACCGTTTTGATTTACTACATGACCAAGAAATTGAACTTCTCGTAACCAGAACTCACACTTGGAGAACTTGGCATATAATTTTTCACGTGCCAAAAGTTCTAAAATTAATTTCAAGTGTTGAGCATGTTCTTGTTGATTTCGAGAATAAATAAGAATATCATCAATAAACACAATCACAAATTTATCCAGATAAGGTCTACATACTCGATTCATCAGATCCATGAAAACTGCTGGTGCATTTGTTAAACCAAACGGCATTACTAGAAATTCGTAATGTCCGTATCGAGTTCTGAAAGCAGTTTTAGGAATGTCATCATCATGAATACGTAACTGATGATATCCAGATCTCAAATCGATTTTTGAAAAATAAGTAGCACCTTGTAGTTGATCAAACAGATCATCGATACGAGGTAGTGGATAACGGTTCTTGATTGTCAGTTTATTGAGTTCCCTGTAGTCAATACACATTCTGAATGAACCATCCTTCTTTTTCACAAAAAGAATAGGTGCTCCCCAGGGTGAGAAACTAGGTCTGATAAAACCTTTGTCTAACAGTTCTTGCAATTGACCTGAAAGTTCTTGCATTTCGGATGGTGCAAGCCGATACGGGGCTTTAGCAACAGGTGCTGCACCTGGAATCAAGTCGATTCGAAATTCAACTTGTCTCACTGGGGGTAATCCTGATATGTCCTCAGGAAAGACTTCAGGAAAATCCTTGACTACTGGGATATCTGTGATTTGTTTGGGTGAAGAATTGTGCTCAGTCACATGTGCTAGGAAAGCATAACAACCTTTCCTTAAGAACTTCTGAGCTCGCATACAAGATATGATACCAAGTTTTCTACCAGCTCGTTCTCCTTGAACTATCAGTGTATTACCGTTAGGTAATGGAATGCGGATCACCTTGTTTTGACAGACAACTTCCGCTTGGTTATTAGAAAGCCAGTCCATACCAACAACGACATCAAAGCTCCCAAGCTCAATAGGAAGTAAATCAATTTTGAAAAGATGATCATTCAAATTCAAGGAACATCCTTGAATAACACTGTTAGTTTTGATTAACTTGCCATTAGCAAGTTCAATGACATAAGGAGTTTCTAGATCTACCGTAGGCAATGAAATTAATGATGCAAATTCAGGAGAGATAAAGCTCTTATCCGCTCCTGTGTCAAACAAAACTGATGCGTATAGATTATTAAGAAGAAACGTACCAGTAACAATATTTGCATCATGTCTCGCCTCGGTCGCACCAATCTGAAAAGCTCTCCCCCTAGCTTCAGTTCCCGGATTGGTGTTATTGTTCGGACAGTTTCGTATGAGATGATCAGGGCTTCCACATTTGTAACATGACCGGTTGGTTTGAGTGGTTTGTCGTGGTGCTTGGTTTGGTGTCTGAGCAGGAAAGTTGCAATATTTAGCATAATGTCCAACTCGGTTACAGTTCAGACAAACAGGACATGGTCCCGTGTGATGTAGTGGACACTTATTGCATTTGGGCGCCTGCCCAGTATAAGTTTTCCTCTCAGGAACATTTGCACACTATAGTTTTTCACAGTTGGCTTGCTCTGGGTGATCTCAGCCGGAGCCTTCGCCTTGGTTTTACCGAACCACTTTCGTTTGGTACCTTTTGACACATTCGAGGTACCGACATCACTACGACTATGAACCGTCTGAGGTTTCAAAGACAGAGTACCACTCCTTACCGCCTCATTGGTAAGCTTAGTGGTCAAAAGAATCGTATGTTTCAGGGTTGTAGGTTCAGCAGCAGTTATCATTCCTCGTATCTGAGGAATCAGACCCTTAATGTACTTCTCGATTAAAGCGGTTTCCGTAGGAAACATATCGGGAAGTAGACAAGTGAGTTCATGAAACCGATCGGTGTAAGCAAGACAATCAGCACCGATCATAGAGTGATTCCAGAATTCCTCCTGGAGTTTTTGAATTTCAGTGATTGGGCAGTACTCTGATCTAATCAGAGTTTTGAAATCGTTCCAGCCCATCGAGTCAACTGTGGCTGAACCCAAAGTCTTGGCCTGGGTATTCCACCAGGTCAAAGCAGAATCTTTCAAAGAACAGGCAGCATAAGACACCTTATGCTCCTCCAAACACTGACTGATTTTGAGCTTAGTTTCCATTTCCTCAATCCACCTTATTAGACCAGCCGCTCCTTCTTTGCCAGTAAAAGTAGGAGGGTTACAGGAAGCAAAATACTTGTAAGTACATCCCTGTCGAGGTGGATCAGGAACAATAGTAGTTGTACCGGTAGTGGTATGAGTTTCAACGTGACCACCAGTAGCATTATGTTCAACATGATCATGATCCCCACCAGAACCTGCAGTGATATGTGGTTGGTGTTGTGTCAGAACACCACAAGCAGATAGTTGTTCACGCACAATGCGAGCTATCATAGCCTCATTTGTTTCAGATCCGCTTGTACCAGCAGGTGGAACAATGCCTGCTCCAGGGTTCACTGGTGGAGTAGTATGCGTTTCCAAGTTCCCAGGTGGAACCACGTTCGCTTCCGGATTAACATGCGGATCCGGATTTGATTCAACATTCAGAGGTGGAATTTGATTCGGTTCAGGGTTTGTAATGTTCTGAGTAGCTCTCTTAGCTGGTCGACCTCGTTTAGGAGCCATTATTCTGCTCACAAGCAGACAAAACTCAGGTCAGTTCAAGAACATTAAAGATATAACCCGTTCTATCACATAAATAAAATCCCATTCAGTTACACTGAAATTTGCATTGACATGTGATATAAGAATACAGTATAACTACATGAATTCAGTCCAGACATGTTCACATTACACACAGATCACACAATTATTCGTAGTTATACTTAGTCCTGTTATTTCAAAAACATGTTAGAGTCTTACCCAGCTCATTGCATTGCAACACATGTTTTTAAAGATATGTTCATACAGGACTAGGACATGTTCTCACACAAATTCTCTAATATGTTCTCAGTTCATACATTAAGTTCTCATACAGACTATAGATATGTTCTCGTACAGTATGGCTCTCGTACTGTACTTTAGTTCCAGACACATTCACAATTCAGGCACGTTCTCAATTTAGACATGTTCTCGTACAGTATGGCTCTCGTACTGTACTTAAGTTACAGACACATTCACAATTAGATACGTTCACAATTCAGACATGTTCTCGTACAGTATGGTTCTCGTACTGTACTTAAGTTACAGACACATTCACAATTAGATACGTTCACAATTCAGACATGTTCTCGTACAGTATGGCTCTCGTACTGTACTTAAGTTACAGATATATTTGCATACAGTATTGCTCCGTACTGTATTCCAGCAAAATATATATTTTAGTTCAATATATTCGCATACAGTATTGTTCCCGTACTGTATTTCAGCGAAATATATATATTAGTTCAATATATTCGCATACAGTATTGTTCCCGTACTGTATTTCAGCGAAATATATATATTAGTTTGACATGTTCTCATATTAATTCGTTCGCATACTGTTATGTTTTCACACAGAATTGTTTATAGTTCACACACAAAGTTCATTGTACAAACAGATATACAAAAACACCCATATATTACAGTACCATAGTTTTATACATACCAAGTTTTGATACAACCAAAAGTCATAATACTCTAAACCAACAACATCATACACTACATCTCACAACTCAGGATCTGTCCATACCAAAATATCCCGCTCTCACAACTACTGATCACATTATATCACATCATATGTACAATAAAGTCACAACTGTTCCGCCTCCAATCAACCCTCACCGCAGAAAATACCATAATCCGTCCAACACCATGGCTATAATGACCAACCCTATAGCCACACATAATAACCTAGCCTCTAAGCTCATACCCTCTAGCACTCCCATCATCACTCCTCTCATCACTATCACTCGCTGCCAAAATGCAGCTATCATCCCCTGAATCACGGTTCTCCTCATCCTCTCCTCGATCATAGCCCGCCAAGCTTGCGAGCCAGCATCCAGTGCATTCATCTGTTCCATCAACAACAGATGAGATGAGAGTATCTCGAACACAGTGGTACGTGTATCTTCCCCAATAGCACGAGACTCCTGTAACTCTAGTCGAGTCCCCTGAAGATCTAAGGTCACCTGGCGAAGCTGTGCCCTAAACTCCGCCTGCTGTGAGGACTCTCCTACCTCATGTACAGCGTGAAACTCATCCCTGAAAGCCAACTGCTTCCGGGGAGGTAATCCTGTGGTCTTGCGGGCCTGACCCCGCATACGTCGCAACCCGTCCCAAACGGGTACCCTAGGAGGTGATATACTCTGCATCCGATCCGCAACGGGATCAACCGGAGGTAAATGAGGTGGACTAGGTATAATAGGAAGTGCTGGTGGTGGTGGTGTAACTGGTCTAGACTCTAATGGTGAATGTGGTAATGCTGGTTGTGCCTGTGGCACTACAGATGGAGCCCGTGAGGCTGCAGTCGATGCCTCTGAAGGATCTGAATCTGGTGCTGAGCTAGAGCTCGGAGTATCATCCCTCATCACATGTGGGACTCGCTGATGAACATGATGTTCTCCTTGATCAGCCATCACTAGTACAATAAAAAAAATTTCTAATCAGTATCATGACATAAATATTAAATAACAATATTTAATATGAACATGATATGATGCTTTCTCCTATCTCAGAGCAACTATTCGTCTTTATAGTTATTAAGGTTCTGCTTGAATTAAAATAAACTAGAATGCACACGTGTTGCAAATTACAGTTGTGCTGGCCAGTCAAAACTGTAGTTTGTACCACCTGATTATTCTGGCTTAGTTCAAAACAAGTTTTGTTCAATTGTTATGTTCGGTGCTCTCTGTGTTACTATACGAACCTATGGTTATAGTCTAGGTCTCTAAGTCAACCTAATTCTCTATAACCTGTGGCTCTGATACCACCCTGTCACACCCCCACCCCTCGTCACCTCGTGTCTGGTCTGACGTCACTGAATCGGTTGCGGAAGCATAGTGGTGATGTCTCTGAGGTGAGGGGTGACTTACTTGAACCAATATCATAAGCACACAGATTAACTTAAAGTAAATACTTTACCAGGGTGTCGCAATCACAACCACATTACAACTATATTTATTTAATTACAATACTATTATTAAAGTGCAAATAACTCAAAAGTGCATCCTCACCCGGTGGTCACTGTTTCCCTGCAAAAAGGATTTAATTTGAAACGTCAGCACAAAGCTGGTGAGATCGACAGTTTAATTTAAAACAATATGATATGATAAGCACGTTCTCAAAAGTTCAGTTCTGGATAACCATGGGACCTGTATCTAGTTCCTTTCGGACGTCTAGTTCAGTTCTCAAGATATTACCCGTCGGTACATATCTTAGTGCCTCATTATCTTAATGTCTATCACACCATTAAGAAGTTCAGGAAACAGATAACAAACATTCACACAAGGGGAGATGCAATCCTCCCAGCGAATGGGGTGTCAACCAATAGTACTATCAATGTTTTCTGCTCGGCCACACATGGGTTCACTAGATACAGTTCAAAAATGAGGACTTTCAGTTCCATGATAGGGTTCAGTCTACAGGCAAAATCCCATGAAATCCCACAAAAGTCTAATGAAATCACACAGATATCATTGAATCATATCATATATTCAGTCAACAGTTTGCAGTGTTACCCCGATGTTTATAAAAGATTAAGAATAAAAAGGGGTTGTACGAAACTCACCTGATGATAATATGGTAGCAGTGTATCACCAAACTGATAGTACAGAGATGATTCTGCATTTAGTTATCTTTAATAAGTTATTTATGTTCTAGTTTACTGATTAGATCCTTCTGAACGTTCAATGTCAAAGACATTGCTTAGTAAATCATCAACTCGATATTAATTATATAATTAATTAATTTAATGTCATATCATACAATGTATGATAATGTAGGAACCTACATTGCATTAGATTCCTAACACAAAGCTGATGACACTCTAGATTAATCAGAATAATCTCTGATTAATCAGATAGTTAATGTTGTTGATTGTAATGCTAAAACAGTTTCTAGATAATTTAATGGCTTAGGAATGATCAATCCTTGTTATTGATTACCCAAATATCATGAGATATCACAATGTAGTATCATAATAGGTGTAATAACCAGGTTTAACATACTAATCTGACTGTTATCATAAACATCAGATAATCGTTCCAATGAGTATGTTAATGATTGTGATTAGTTTGAAACACTTGGATTTAACCTTTGCATTTCAAAGATTAATCAAACTAATCACCTACATTGTCATAATCAAATGGGTTAAACCATTATAATCATAGTTATGGTTTCATGCAAACCGGGCATTACAACGGATCAAAACAAGGATTTAACCGTTAGAACTTCGTGTTCTTTGTTTATAATCAATCCTAGCCATCATTTAGGCAATAATCAACAATCCTAACTATATCATTACGTTCAAAATCAAGATCTAATCAATCAAAATCAAACCAGAAAGTTTAAACGGATCATTACCTAATCTGACGGATTTCTGACTTCAAAATAACGATCAGAACTTGTTATGATGATCCCTGGTGCGATCCTTAGCTTCAGATGGCTTGAAAGATAGATTTAGATGATGTATATGTGTGTGTTTTCGTCTGGTTTGCGAAACAGAAACAAGAAGAAGAATAACTTCTTTCTTGCATGAAATCTGATGAAATAGATCAGATCACTGCACCGCCACATCCGTCGCGTACCGCGACCAAAAGCCCAAAAATGCTTCGCGTACCGCGGAGAAATCCGGAGATCTCAGATTTCTTTCGTGCATCGCGTACCGCGGAGAACTTCCAAGCCCACCTCCGCGTACCGCGATGAGTCCAATCGACCAACACTTAGTGATTTTTCTTCGTTTTTCGATTCCGGACAATCCAGGACTCCGTTTTGAACACGGTTTTCGCCCACGTTCATAATTTCTCACCTACTATCAACCTGTAATAATTACAATTATTAAATCAACATGGATTTCTATAACGATCAAATGTGCTCACATCATTGATGACGTAAATTCTCGTATGCAACTGTCACAGATGTATGTATGTGGTTGTTAAAGAAATTATAGGAATAAAATTTAGAGTACTAATGTTCTTTTAGAGATATAGTTTGAACTTTTATAATACAATTTACCAATGATATTACTTGAAGTTGAGTGTCATTGCATAAACCTCCTTCTGGTCAATATTTCTAAGAAACATAACAGGACCACCAATTTTTAATACCAACTTGTGATTTGGTAAACCAGAGATTTTATGCCCATTCAAAAAATTAAGAGAGTACGAATTTTCATCAACCTTCTCATTTGCAAGTACTATCAATATTAACACACAAAATTAAAGTTTAATATATGTCTACCTCCTCGTCCATTAATATCATCTTGATAGAATATGTTTCAAATGGATTTGTTAATCATTGATTTTTCCATAGGCATATAATTCTCACCTCGATAGTATATGAATCTCTCAATTCAATGATGTCTTTTAACATTGTTATGTTTGACATAACCATTTATCCGTATAGGAAAATAAAAATATAGGTAGTAAGGTTATAGAAAGTTAAAATAATATGATTATGCCCAACGTTACATAAAAATTAATAAAAAACATGTAACATGACTAAACATAGACTGCATCATAGTTAATTTAAATAAATTATAAGAAAGTAGTCACCAGAAGTTGAATGCCACACTTAAATTTGTTGTAAACATTAGCTCAAATGAGAATAGGTGAAGAAGGAATAAGAATGAGAAATGTTTTAAAATGAATACAGGAAAACAATAAAATGTAATCTGATTAAACCAAATGTGTTGTTTTAGTATGCAATTACATTTAATTCAATCAGTTATGTATTTAAATATTTTCAATCATTACCAAATTATGTATAACAAATAATTCTAACTAATGTTATTTCCAAATATAAATTCATTTTAAATTTTAAATAAGTTTAATTTAAATATCAAAGCAATATTTTATTCATTATGTTACAAAATATAATGTACTGAAATGCGAGGCAACCGTAAGTGATGTTCACAATACTTGTTTCATACTAACACTCATTTGCTTTAGATAAAATAGTAATTGCCTCATTAACAATTCAAAACGAATGTATAAAATGAACCCAACAACAAATAAATCACAGCAAATCTTCACAAACCTGCTGCAGAAAATTTGAAAGCTTTTTTAACTTCAGCCTTTTGCTGAATTAACTCTCCTTCCCTCTTAGTCAACTGAACACCTAAAGCTTCAACCTATAACGATGTAGATATGTATAATTACTACTGCTAACTTGTGACAGCCGGTATACAAGTTTCCATGAGTCTGAAATCTAAGGTTGTACACAACCACAATGTAAGACATTGTGTTACGAGAGTGACGATAACGATAATAAACAACAATTTAAATACACGGATCTTCCTAAAACATTTAGGAAAATCGATTTAATCATACAAACATGAATCAGAAGAAAAGAAAAAAACCTTGCGAGGGAAAACAATATTTGGAGTATCGATCCAACGAGATATCGGCATGAGTGACGATTCATGTGGATATGTTGTTAGATTTGATACACTAAATGATATCCTTACAGTACAAAACGATATCAATAGTTAAATACAATGCGACTTTTGTATGGGTGACGATTCATACAAAGGTTAGCGTGAGTCTTTTAACGCTGATATAAAATAATAACAATCTTAATAAAAACTTCACCAAAACAATTCAATAAACAACCAAAACTTGAACACACACAACCATTCGTGAGAATGGACCCTCATTTGCACGAATAGGTTTAATTCAGTGAAGCTTTATAGCCACAGTCATTCGGCCGAATGGGAGCCATTCGTACAAATGACTCATTTGTGCGACAGCACAGCTATAAAAGCAACACTTCCGTTTTTCAAACCCATTTTTCACTCAACTCTCTCAACCGGACCTCACTCTCGGCCACTCGATTTTTCGACCATTTCCGCACGAAATCGACCATCACCATCCAAATCGTGTGTATTTCAACCCCAACACCTCCATTTCAAGATTTCAACCATTTCATCTCATTTCGGTCAAATACGAGCTCCACAGTAAGTATTAGCACCGATCCTTTGCACCAAAACAGTCCAAAACGTTTTACATCAATTTCGACCATAAAAACACCAAAAATAACTACCGACTTCAAAAATGATGTCCTTGGTGAATCTGCAGAAGAATGAGCCAAACGAAGGCTCATTCGTGCGAATGAAATGCCTCATTCATTGAGAAAAGCCACCCAAACGAGCTGCTGAATGAATGAGCAATCACATGAATGACATGGGTTTATTCGCATTGAACAATCATACGAATGAAGACCCATTCACACGAATGGATAACCGGAATGAGAGTATGCATTCACATCATTCCACTCGTGTAATTGAAGGCCATTCACACGAATAGACCATTCGCACCAAGAAAAGCCCAAAAATGGCTAAGTGTTGAAAAGACCTATCGAACATTATCTGCGTCGATAGAAGCGAACCTTAGACCAAATCTTAAATGTAACATCAGTGCCGGAACCGTACCGGAACAGTGCTGTTAAACACTAACATGAACAGTAAACAGGTACGAACCAAATACATTTCAGTGCATTTCCTATTCATGACATTTATCATTATCATTTTGTGTTATCAAACAACAAGTTCAGAAACATTTAACAGAAGCAAAGTTCAGAACTATGGTTCTTGAGTCAGATAATTATCTGACAACACAGAACCATCATGGGATTATCTGTTAAGATTTATTAGGTATAAACGTATGTGAGGATTTACAGAACAAAACAGAACGGATGTTGTTATGTGAATACTAAATTGACGGACTATTCGTATGGGTGACGATCTGTACGAATACATCTGAAGGTTTAACGTTCTGAATAATATCCAATAATTAGAGAACAATATTGAAAAGTATAGTTATCGTCGTGTTCGTACGGGTGACGATTCAAACGAATACGCGCGACAACTGTACGATTCAATTTAAACAGCTAATTAAATATTCTGAAATTTCAAAATAAATAAAAGATATTAGTTAATTTATTAGGAATCACAACGTAAAGTAATTTTATATATTCTATTTCACAAACCGTGTCATTTCGTGACGAAAACCACGAAAAAATGACATGTTACGCGAAACCGAGTAAAACCGAACAACCGGGTATGTTGGAAACATTAAATGAGGTCATTTAATGTTGACCAACCTCCACCACCCTCCCCCTCTCTTCTCATTTTCGTCCAAACCCTCTCGCTCTCTAGAAAAGGATCCTCCACCTTATCTCTAGGAATTCTTGGTGACTTCTTGTTGGATTCGAGCAATCTTGGTGTCAAAACGACCATCTCATCGAGTAGATCACAGAAGTACAAGAAGTTTAAGCTTTCATCCGTAAAATTTGAGGTAAACCTCCATTTTATTTTGGTTTTAAATGTGTATCACGAACCTTGTAGATTCTTGTAATTTTAATCACATTAAACGCTTAGAAACACTTAGATAAACACATATGAATGATTAGGAAGTGGTAGAAACTGATTTGTAACAGATCTGGGTCGAAAAATGGAGAAGATAGTGCAGGTTCGCGAACCAAATGCGATCAGGCGAACCTGTTGCTGACAGCCGAACCCTGAGTCCTGCCAGCCGAACCAGTTGTATCTGACCAACCAACAGGGCCGAACCTGTACTAGCCGAACCTTACATCAACCGAACCTCTGATCAACGAACCTAAGTGAGACGAACCTAGGATGGACGAGCCTTAGAACACGAACCTGATAGCAACGAACCTTAAAGGTTCGCCGAACCTATCCTTACTATCAAGAAAGTTCGCCGAACCCTAAAGGTTCGCCGAACCTTAAAGGTTCGCCGAACCTATACCCATATTCCAATAGGTTCGCTGCCCAAGGATGATCAAAACCCAAAGTGTTAACTAATCAAGGAAATTCAGTACCTAGGACTATTGAATTTAGTTGTAAGAACAAGGAAATGAATATACGAATACTCAAGGGTTAGAACGAACTAAGAAACGTGCATTAGTGGATTACTAGAACTTAAGGTGTTAGTGTTAATTTCAACATTTGCATTCAACACTTAGAAAGTTTCATATGATTGTATAACTAAATTGGATTACCGATTGGACACTCCAAGCTAAGTTATACACCCGGCAAACAAAGGACTATGGGAAACAAAGATCGAGTAATGGGTTAAGGTTAATTGAATGTGATTAACCTAAGCCTAACATGTGGAACATAGAATTCTTAAAGTGAATTACAAGTTTTCATTTAAAACCATCTTTCAATTAAATAAAATGATACCTAACTTAATGATGTAAAAATAAATTGTTAAATGATTTCATTTATAAATTTTGAAATGTGAACCATACATCACTAAGGTGTAATGGTCAATGTTTATGGATTGGGATTACGATTGGGTAAGAGGTTAGAATAAGATGGGTTGGATCATAGAAGCACTTAGTAAACTAGAACACTTAGTTACACACACCAAGACCAAACCTTAGATGCGACGGTTAATACGTATACTTATCTTATTCGAATTCATATAAAATAACTCAGGAACTGAAGAAACCTAAGCTACAACAAGAGCGCGCATTTTGTGATAGATCCTTTACACAGCAACACATGTGAGTTCATTGCCCCTTTTCTAAACATTTTTGTTTTAAAACGCGGGGCTGAGAAGCATGCGTAAACTATTTTATTTAAATTGTTTACTTAAATGGTTTTATTCATTATATGTTATATATTTATGCTTGTTGATACTCCTAGACTCCTGTCTAGGTAATTACTATACACATCAAATTATCAAGTTAATTAAATTACTCTTATGAGTAATACTTTAACTCTAAAATTTAAACAAACCTTTAGTCCATCAAGCTCAAATTCAAGAACCTAAATTCAAAGTGAAATCAAAGAAACTAAAGAACATGTTCAAAGAAACCTAATTCAGTGTATGATCTGATTACAAAGGATCCTATTTAAGAATCAATTATCAATGTGAAATCATGGGAATTCTAAAGATCAAATTAAGAGACTCAAGGAATCAGAAATCATAAATGTGTGTGAATCATTGAAATAATGAAATCACTAAGATCTAATGAAATCATTAATATTTGAGTTAAGGTGGATGTCAGTTCTATAGAAATCAAGACCACGTGTAACACACATAAAGTCCCGGCATAAATAGTAGACTCTTGTAGTCAAGCTATATGGGCAATAACGTGAACTATCAAATGAAATCAATATCAAGATCAAGAGAATCAAAGAGATCAAGAGTCAAAGGATATCCGTAAAGTCCCGGCATGTAGAGTAGACCATTGGGTCAAGCTGATATGGGTATCATTAAAATCCCGGCACGCTCAGGTAGGCTCCTTGTGACTCCTGCCTGATATGGGTCACGTGTGAGAGGGTACAACTTGGACAACCACCAACAACTAAGTCTAATTGATTGAGTCAAATAAGGCCCAATCATCATGTCTTAGTTGTATTTAATGTTTATTTACTTATTTAATTAAACATTTAACCTTATATTTTTGTAATTGTTTTTGGGAAATCATGTAACTATGATGAACTCAAGACAATCAAAGGTAAATCAAATTTTGGAAAACAGAATCTAAATCAGAGGTGAATGGTAGGTAAAAAATGCTTAACTATCATTAACATCAGTGTCATATACGCATTAGTATGTGGTGGGACGGCGTCTGGGCGGGTTTGTAGGCTCGACTCAGGGGTATGCCCTATATATAAGCATACCGATGTGGACATTACATGTGATGTTAATGAGGTTAGGGTCTTTACCGAGAGAGGTTTACAAATCATTTTCAACTACTAAACTATATGAACTCACCAACCATGTGTTGACTTTATTTTTGCATGACTTCTCAGGTGATGAACAGGTCAACTGAAGAGTTAGTTCTTTGGACTAGGTTATTGGATAGAGGACCTAGCTTTTTGGACCTGCATATTTTGAAGCATCATTATACAGTTTATTTTGTATATCTTGTGCAGATACAAGATAGAAGATTTATGATGTGATAGTAGATTTACATTGTTAAATTATAAACTTAACTGATGTAATTTAACTTTGTAATTCTATTTTATTTTAGCAAGTTTCTCATTTATGTATCATGTGCAATGTAACAATCTGATCATTTCGATTATCACTCACGATATCGCGCCCCGGGAACCTTCCGCCCGACTGGGACTCCGATCCAACCCCGCCGGCTCGGGGTGTGACATTAAATCTAATCAAGATAAAACTAAATAAAAACACATTTTTCAAAATCACATCAAAACACAGAATACAAAACTATCCAACGCCTAACTAACTAATTTATAACACATGATTCATACTGAGAGAACATACCAAGTGAGTGCATCGACGACCCATAACCCAGGTGAGTTCATAGACCCCTTTCTCTTTAACTTACTGCCTTCCAAATCATTTGGGGCTGAGAACATGAACTCTCTTCTTCGAATGATCAGTGAATAAGAGTTATTTTCAAATAATTCAAATAGAAGGATCAACCCTCAACCTCTTATTCGAATGTTATACGAATAAGTGTACTTTCAATCATTTTTACTGAGTGTTCATCACTCCATTTAACTTTTCCAACTCAACAGTAATAAACGAGTTTCTAGGGTTCAAACACAAGTCAACGAGGAGGTGCCCATTGACCACAACAGTTCGAGGCTTTGTGCCCAACAAAGAGGTGAACGGACACGACATGGGGATTTGTGTAGTGAACAATCGAAAACAATCATTTTCATGGGAATCTCCCATCAAACAAACATCATATTTGCATGGTATCAGTCTATGGTAATTTACTAGAGCATGTGTCCACTCAACAAAACATCAAGAATTCGCTGAGGAATTCTCAAGTAAGTCCATTTAGAGTACTTTACCATTAGTTGACGTGGGTCAACCGACAGTAACGTAGATAGTACCATAGGTCTAACCAACCTCCAGCGCCGAGGCTAGTACGTTACATGCATACAACGTGTAACAACAACTAGGATTAGTTCGAGGGGAACTAATCAAAAAGGGCATATCAGTTATGTGACAACTAGTACCTGACCGGTCGGCAAGTCCGTACGGTACGTGTACTTTCAACAGTAACTATGTGTAAATACATGTGTGTAAACAGTACTTGTATAACAGAATCCTAAATACAAGAAACAGTTGTACGTATTTTCATGTAAACTTAAATACTGTAAGTACAACACTCATTTGAAACATAAGTTGTGTGTATGTAAGTGAAAACCTAAGTACAGTTAACACAATAAATCACGGGAAACAACAGTGTTCAAGCGAATAACAAAAACAAATCGGTTGCGATCTGATATCCATAGATGACAGGAATCAGATGGCCGACAATTCAATGTGAAAACAATGTGATTTCAGGGTGTTTAGTTGAGTCCGACAGCGAGGAAATACAATTTAAAACAATAATCCAGTGTTGTTTCAGAATAACGAACTGACAGTGTGTTTGCGTGGGTGACGATTCACACAAACATATCTGTGAGTTTAACGTTCTGAAATAATGACTAAAAAGTAGAAAACAAAAGTCGGAAAGCAAAACCATCGTCGTGTTCGTCCGAATGACGATTCGAACGAATACGCGTGATGGCGACGCGATCTGACGAAACGAAAACGAAAACACGACGCGAATGACTGTAATTTAATAAAACAAAATATTTAACATTTTTACAATTTTGAAACTCATCAATCAATTAAAATTAACGTCTTTTATTTATTACATTTAAATTACGTGTAACGTTCCGGATACGCGACGAAATTACAAACCGAGCAACCGAAACGAACCCGAATACCCCCGGAGTATAAAAGCATCAAATGAGAGTGATTTTCTCATTTCCATCAACTCTTTCTCTCTCTAAAACCCCTCTCCCGTCCATTTCTCTCTCTAGCACCAAAACCACCATTGAAGACCTTCAAAGCTCCATATCTCCTTCGTTTCTCAACGGTTTTGGGTGATTCTTGCACCCACGTGAAGCTCTTGACCTCCTCTACATAGAAGTACAAAGGATCTGGAATTTTCACGGGCCAAAATCAAGGTATGATTCGAAAGAAAGCTACGGATTTAGGGTTTTCTACCCCACGTTCGACTTAGCCACTCAACCTGTTTGTAAACCAGGCTATCCTCGACCTTATACAATCATCTCAGTTTCACCACAGTTCGTACAAGTATGAGAAGTCATAGAACGAAACCCAAACTCTCTGGTTCGATGATTGATGAGGAAAATGAAACCGGTTCGTGAAGTGTTGTTGGGTGCCGAACCTGTAACATCATTGGGCGAACCCGAGATCTCACGAACCAACCAGCCAGCGAACCTTTGTCCTCAGCCGAACCCTTGGCTACCCACGAACCCATGCACAGCCCCAGCTCTGGTTGCCGAACCTTGGTCAGATGCCACGAACCCTCCATGTAAAAGCCGAACCATTTTGTGCGACGAACCCTAGGGATGAACCACGAACCCAGCTAGCGAACCATACACCTTGGCGAACCATCCTTAGCTACCGAACCTTGCCGCGGTGCCATGCTGACGAACCCTACTGCCAAACCATGCAAGCCGAACCTGTTGAGTGGTATTATAGATGGCCGAACCTTGAGTGCACACCATCATTTCACGAACCCTTGGACTACATGGCCGAACCTATACTGAAACGAACCCAAAGGTTCGCTGGGTCTAGGACGTGGTAACCTCAGCCGGTCACCTTCCCTTCATTTGGCCGAACATGTCAATCGATCACCTATAAATGGCCCGCTGTTTTAGCCCAACTAGTTGGCCATGGCCACTGATTCTTGTCACACCCCCAAATTTCAACTAACGGAATCATACCGTTTGGGAACGTGACAAACCAGGATCTCAGATCATTAGACATAGCGAAGACCTCTATATGAATTTCAAAACATACTTTGGGTCTTTAAAACATAACATTCAGAGTTTACAAAAGTTGCGGAAGCGTTTCAAAACCATAAACAGTTGTAAAGTAAACATTACAAACCAAAGTACTTAAATATTCAAATGTTCAAATTCAAATTCAAAGTGTTTATAATGCATGAGACTCTATCTTCCTAGTCCATGCCAGCTTTAACGCGCGCCTTAGCGTCCTGAGAAAACATGCAAATCAAGTCAACACAAAGGTTGGTGCATAACACAGGTTTTAAAATAACAAGATTGTAGATAACATAATCACACATGCACAGTCATGATAGCTAGTCATATAAACTATTTACATACGTGTTCGACACCGAAGCTGACGGATTGCCATGCTATAGCATGTTTTCGCCTTGCCACTATTGTCTATCACAACAATAGTAAAATTGTGTTTGGTAAGTCAAACACCTGCGTAGATCCCATCTACCAGGTGAGGTTTGTCAAACCTAATAGATCTATTTCCAACTACCACGCTTTGCATACAGCAAACTAAACGGTTCGAGGTGTGTAAGGACTTTCAAGTTGATATGTTTTCACATAATGCAAACAGTTAACTCATGCAAGTGATATGTATCTAAAAACAGTTTGTTGCACATGTTTTCTCCCCCAAAACAGTTTAAAATAAGAAAGGGGTCGTGTACGCACCTTTGGTGATTTCAGAATGATCAAACACTTTGTGAACTCGCGTAGAAATCCTCTACGAAGAATCTGTGATTTAAACAATAACCTAAAGTTATTCGGATTGTCGTTTTGTGCTTGAAATCACATACGTATCAACATACGTATGTTAGAGTGTTAAGAATGTGCATACGAAAGTACGCGTGCCATTGAAATCATTTAAATAAAATCACATTTGATTTTATTTAATTAAACGTAATTATACGCGATTTCGTGTTCGGATTAAAATATGAATTTTATCATCCTAACACGTTCGTATTCTAGTTACGGTTCCAACGCAACTTGAACGGATCGAATCGGACTTAAAACGAAGGAGTTATGGTTAAAACATCAAAAATGCTTTAAAAACCAAAAAAAATGGTGGAACCCGGGTTCGAACCCGCGACCCCCCGTCCAAACCACACGCTCCTTACCAGTCAAGCCCGCTAGGGTATCGCGATATCCTTCCTGAATTAATTGTTTTAAGCTTACATGGGTCAGTTTCCCCCTTTTCCATTATAGCCGAAGCTTACACCACAAAATTGGTCCTGAATTCGAATCCAATCGAACACAAACTCTTAGGGCTTTTGTTCTATTACCTTAATCGAACATATAGGTGTGTCCAATTGGTCATAATAATCAAAAACGTCTGACTTTTTCATTCTAATCAGTCTCGAACTTAACCGATTATCGCTAAATTCAAAATCATCAAATTCGATCATCTTGTTTCCAATTCTTATAGTGATTTCCTTTAAATAACATTTTCGAAATTGTCTGGACTACTAAATTTGAATATCATACACAATTAAGTCAAAATCCCCAAAATCGTTTTGTGTCTAAACCCTAGAACTTGAAATCTATCAATTCGATGTTGTTAATCGAAATTGATTCAGAATTAACCTTAGTCGGCCTTCTCTGAAGCTATATATAACATTCAATTCAATTATTAATCTCTTAAAGATCAATACCCCCAAAACCGTTTTAGTAAGAACCCTAGTTACTAGAACTCCATCAATTCGTTATAACTAGCCACAATTAATACATGTTTTATCTTAATCGAGACCTTCTGGAACTAATCATGAACATTAATTTGATTCTCAATCATGTTTGATTATAATCCCCAAATTGGATTATAATATGAACCCTAGAATTCGTATTCCAACAAATCGATAATAAAAACTGAAATTATGATGTGTTTATTCTTAATCGGCCATATCAGAAGGAATAGGGATGATTTCTTACTTGATTTGATGATGAATTCAAGTAGATCGACTCACGGGTTGTTCTTCGGCCAATGCTTGATCGAATTCTCTTCTCCCCCGCTTGTTTCTTCGAATTGCTGTGTGCACAAGGTTCTAATGGGGCCGATGATGAGTTCTGTAGTCTCAATTAGGGTGATCTAGATCGAATTGTATAACTTGTATACATAGCATGGACGGTTACACTTGTAAACATAATGGGAGTTTTAATCCGAGACCTTTAGCTTCCAATAACTGACAATATCGTTTAATCATCATCATTGACCATTAATTTGATGATTTATTCACTTACTTGTAACCGATTTAAGGTGAATTTTCGAATTCCCAACCATTTTGACTAAATTTTGACTTTCCAAAGTCAAAATTCCCAATTTTATGTAATCACAAGTGTGATACTTATGTTTTAATGTTTCTAAACCCATTTTGTTTAATTCTAAACTATTAAAGTTTAATCTCCTATGATTTCCTTAATTTTTCGGCTAACAAAACTAAACCAAATTCCCAATTTGACACGAATTGAGCCAATTGGGACCTTATTGGGCTAGGTTAACCCAATTAGACCTTGTAAATACCATTGGGCCTAACTTAAACTCATTGGGCCTCCCTGGGCCTTATTGGGCCTCACTGGGCCTTCCCTTTTGCCTATTGGGCCTACATTGGCTCTGTTGGGCCTACATTTGTCCTGTTGGGCCTTCATAAACTTCATTGACCTTACTGGGTCTTCTTTGGCTTTACTGGGCCTTCTTGGGCCTTACTAGGCCTTCTTTGACCTTGTTGGGCCTTCATTGGCCTTGTTGGGCCTTTATTGGCCTTGTTGGGCCTACGAGAGTTAACTAGTTAAATCTTGAAAAGTCGAATTGTCACATCATCCCCTTGTTGAAGGAATTTTCGTCCCGAAAATTAGCAAGTGTTAAGAGTAGTTAGGAAACTACTTACGAGTTTAAATCGTACGTGTTAGTGTGATTTGATCATTCTGTGTGCTTGTGTGTACTCACACACAAAGTCTAATGCTTGCAACATCACAACTCAAATGTGATCGTTCAATGTGACTGTTTGCGTGTCCACTAGTTAGTTCACCTAATTGTGACTGTTTGTGTTTGATCGTACTGTGTTGTGTAACCTCACACATAGTGAGTGTCTGAAACTGTTTGTACTATGCAACCCCGCACATAGCAAAATGTGTGTAATCAATCACGTATGTACTACCATAACATGTAACATATGAAATGTAGCACATAAAATATATAGAATGTAACACATAAAATATATAGAATGTAATGTAGCACAAATGTTTATAACAAAATCAATTGAATAAAATGTTTGTGCTTACAGTTTGAAATTTGCAGTGTTGATGTGTGAAAGCATCACGTCATCCCCTTGTTGAAGGAAATTTCGTCCCGAAATTTAACGTGCGCTCTCAGTGTTAGCAGTAGCTGTCTTGAATAAATAAGGATATTTCTTCATCATTTGATCTTCCCGTTCCCATGTGAATTCAGGACCACGTCTTGAATTCCATCGGACTTTGACTATTGGAATCTTGCTTTGCTTCAGTTGTTTGACCTCTCGGTCCATGATTTTTGCCGGTTCTTCAATGAATCGTAACTGTTCATCTACTTGTATTTCTTCCAATGGTACAATCAATGTCTCATCAGAAAGACATTTCTTTAAATTTGACACATGAAACACATCATGAACTCCACTGAGTTCATCCGGTAGTTTGAGTTGATACGCAACCGGACCAATCCTTTTCAGAATCTCAAAAGGTCCTACGTAACGTGGACTAAGCTTCCCGCGCTTGCCGAATCGTATCACACCTTTCCAAGGTGATACTTTTAGAAGAACTCGGTCTCCTACTTGAAATTCCAACGGCTTGCGACGTTTGTCTGCATAACTCTTCTGTCGATCCCGAGCCGCTGCCATACGGTTCCGAATTTGAACGATCTTCTCTGTCGTTTCGTGCACCAGTTCAGGACCTGTTATCTGACTGTCACCAATTTCAGCCCAACAAACTGGTGAACGACATTTGCGACCATACAAAGCTTCAAACGGTGCTGCTTGAATACTTGTGTGATAACTATTATTGTAAGAGAATTCCACCAACGGTAAATGATTCTCCCAACTATCACCAAAATCAATTACACAAGCTCGTAACATATCCTCGAGCATTTGAATCGTTCGTTCACTTTGTCCATCGGTCTGTGGATGATAAGCGGTACTCATATCCAAGCGAGTCCCCAATGATTTATGAAGAGATTTCCAAAAGTTGGAAGTAAACCGGGCATCTCGATCTGATATGATAGAGATTGGCACGCCATGCCGTGCTACTACTTCCTTGATGTAAATGCGAGTCAGTTTCTCCATCTTATCAGTTTCCTTAATTGCTAAGAAATGTGCAGATTTCGTTAATCGATCGACAATTACCCATATCGTATCACAACCACTCGGTGTACGGGGTAACTTAGTAATGAAATCCATCGAAATCTGTTCCCATTTCCACATCGGTATCTCTGGTTGTTGCAGTAAACCAGATGGTTT
The DNA here is from genome assembly GCA_009363875.1 of Mikania micrantha. Taxonomy (NCBI): domain Eukaryota; kingdom Viridiplantae; phylum Streptophyta; class Magnoliopsida; order Asterales; family Asteraceae; genus Mikania; species Mikania micrantha. The sequence goes on from CM018685.1 coordinate 22,270,681, forward strand.
CTGATATTCAACTTTGACTTTCGAACAAGTTAAACATTTGCTAACGTATTTAGCAATGTCAGCTTTCATGTGAGGCCACCAATACAGTGCCTTCAAATCGTGATACATCTTGTCTGACCCCGGATGGACTGAATACCTGGACTTATGTGCTTCATCCATCACGAGTTCCCTTAAACCTCCATACAAAGGTATCCACAGTCTATCAATGAAATAACGAATTCCATCAGACTTGATATCCAACTGTGTTTCCATCCCACGTAGAGATTCCTGTACCAAGTTTTCCGTTTTCAAAGCCTCAATCTGAGCACTGCGTACCTTATCAGGTAAGTCAGTATGTATTGTCATCATAAGTGCGCGAACCCGTCTTGTTCCCGTTGTATCTTTTCTGCTCAAAGCATCAGCTACTACATTAGCCTTTCCCGGGTGATACTTAATCGCACACTCATAATCGTTCAACAACTCAACCCATCGTCGTTGCCTCATGTTAAGCTCCTTCTGATCAAAGATATGTTGCAAACTCTTATGATCAGTATAAATAGTACACTTAGTTCCATACAAGTAATGCCTCCAAATCTTCAAAGCAAAAACCACTGCTCCTAACTCCAAGTCATGAGTAGTGTAATTCTTTTCGTGTGTTCGTAGTTGTCTGGAAGCATAAGCGATCACTTTATCCCGTTGCATCAATACACATCCCAAACCCTGTCCAGATGCGTCACAATACACTGCAAAGTCTTCCGTCCCTTCCGGTAAGGACAGAATCGGTGCGCTGCAAAGCTTCTGTTTCAATAACTGGAATGCAGTTTCCTGTTTATCCGTCCAGTTATACTTTGTTCCCTTGTGCGTAAGAGCTGTAAGTGGTTGAGCGATCTTTGAGAAACCCTCAATGAATCGTCGATAATAACCCGCCAAACCAAGGAATTGTCGTGCCTCGGTAGGGGTCTTTGGCGCTTCCCAATTCTTAATCGCTTCAATCTTCGCTGGATCAACATGTATACCCTTTTCATTAACTATATGACCCAAGAACTGTACTTCTCGCATCCAGAAATCACATTTTGAGAACTTAGCGTACAATTGTTCTTGCTTCAATATCTCTAACAGTAATCGAAGATGTTCAGCATGTTCCTCCTCAGATTTTGAATAGATGAGAATGTCATCGATGAAAACAATGACAAACTTATCAAGATAAGGTTTACAAACACGATTCATGAGATCCATGAATACAGCTGGAGCGTTTGTCAACCCAAATGGCATGACTAAGAACTCATAATGACCATAGCGTGTCCTGAATGCCGTCTTCGGAATATCCTCCTCCTGGACTCTTAGTTGATGATAACCCGACCTGAGATCAATCTTCGAGTAGTAACTCGAACCTTGCAACTGATCGAACAGATCGTCAATCCTGGGTAACGGATACCGGTTCTTGATAGTAACCTTGTTCAATTCCCGGTAATCGATACACATACGAAAAGTTCCATCCTTCTTCTTTACAAACAATACTGGAGCTCCCCACGATGAAAAACTAGGTCGTATGAAACCCTTATCCAACAACTCTTGCAATTGTGTAGATAATTCTTGCATCTCTGACGGTGCAAGTCGATAAGGCGCCCTAGCTATCGGTGCTGCATCTGGTGTAAGGTCGATTCGAAATTCCACCTGTCTGATAGGCGGTAATCCCGGCAAGTCTTCTGGAAATACCTCCGGAAATTCACAAACTATTGGTATATCTTCAAGCTTCTTCTCAGCCACCGGCTTTTCAGTTATAAGTGCTATAACTGCCGTATGACCTTTTCGCAGACATTTGTGTGCTTTCATACAAGATATGAGACGCAGTGGCGTACTGCTCTTCTCGCCTTGTACATATAATGTCTCTCCCTGCGGAAGAGGTATGCGAACAATCTTTTCATGGCATACGATTTCAGCCTGGTTCTTGGACAACCAGTCCATGCCAATGACTACATCAAAACTGCCTAAGGCAATAGGCATAAGGTCAATCTCTAATGTTTGACCCATCAAATCGAGAATACATCCCTTAAAAATGTTTTCCACCACAATCAACTTACCATCAGCTAATTCCACAGTGTATGGATTATCTAAGGCAGTGGGACTAACATTTAGCGACTTAGCAAGTGAACTAGATACAAAACTCCGGTCGGCACCGGTGTCAAATAACATAGAGGCATAGTGATTATTTAAGAGGAACGTACCCGTAACAATGTTGGGATCCTCCCGCGCTTGACGTCCTCCTATCACAAACGCCCTGCCTCTAGCACCATTGTTGTTGTTGTTGTTGTTGTTGTTGGTGCCATTACCGTTGCCATTTCCATTACCATTGCCATTATTGTCCCCGCCTTTCTTAAGTTATGGGCAATCTTTCTTAAAATGCCCCATCTTGCCACACTCAAAACAACCTTTCTGAGCGTTGTTCTGGTTATTGTTCTGGTTGTTGTTGTTCTGTAGTTCTCCGCGACAATCTTTAGCCGCATGCCCAATCTTGCCACACCTCTGGCACTTAGCTCTGTCACACTGGTTACCCGCATGATGATAACCACACCTGTTGCACTTGGGGTGCTTACCAATATAGCCCCCCGATGATGATGATTGCTGGCCACTGTTGGAATTATGATAGGACTTGTTTGAGTCCTGCTTTCTGTTCTGCTGTTGGTTGTTACCCTTGAAGTTGTTACTTTCCCACTTTCTCTTGTGATCTCCTACCTTGGTAGCAGATGTTTGCTTAGGCAGGGTTCCCTGTAACACTGCCTGATCAGTAAGCTGATGCGCTAGACGAACAGCTTGTTGGATGGTGGTGGGATTTGCTGAAGTAACCATCCCCTGAATCTGAGGCACTAGTCCTCCAATGTACCTTTCGATCCACTTACTGACTGGAGTAGCCATGTGTGGTAGCAGTCTGGCCAGTTCATGCGATCTGGTCGTGTATTCCTCAATATTTGACCCCTCCATCTTGAGGTGCCAATACTCCTCCTCCAACTTCTGCATTTCACTACGAGGACAATACTCCTCTTGTAGCAAAGTTTTGAAGTTGTTCCAGGTCAACGCATTTGCTTCTCCCAACCCCAGAGTCTGAACATTGGAGTTCCACCAAGTCAGTGCTGGACCCTCTAATGTTCCAGTAGCAAATTTCACCTTGCTTTCATCAGGGCAGTTGCACATTTCGAACACAGACTCTGCCTTTTCAATCCATCGGAGAAGTCCTATGGCCCCCTCCGACCCTTTGAAGTTGTGAGGTTTGCAGTCCAAGAACATCTTGAATGTGCAAACTTGTGGGTTAACCAATCCCCCAGCTGGACCCTGTGGCCCTGTGTTGTGTGTCTGAGCATACTGTGCAATAGCCTCTGCGACTCTGTTGTTAATTAGCTCGTTGAGCTCAGCAACAGTCATGTGAACGTTTCCCTCAGCCATTAGTTTCCTATTTACAAGAAACGTTAGCGCGTAATCAAAACTCAATGTGACATGTGTAAGTAAAACAACAAACACAACATATAATATCATTCAACACAACTGTTGGAAATAAATAATAGCTTTTCAATATATAGAAACTTTCCTTGAGTACAATACTTTTGAAATGAAATACAAGTTTTCAAACTACTAATGTAGGAACACAACCCGTTCCTAATAAGTTTAAATAAAACAAGAAAGAAATGAAAACAATCAATCGTCCTCAACGGTGGATTCGGGATCGGACTCAGCAACTGGTGCTGGTTCCTCCTCCTCATCTTCATCCTGTTCCTCATTCTCAACTACCACTAAATCCTCCAAAGCTTCAATCCTGCCCGCCAAAATCTCCTCTCGGTTCTCTGACTCTTCTAGACGACCAATCAAATTGATCATCTCATCCCGCATATCGTGAACAAGATGGGCAAGATCATCCTGCCTCTCAATAGCATCCCATAACTCCTGAGATCTCTGTGCTATCCTATCTTCTGCTACCTCCAGATCCTCGCGCAATTTGGCGATCTCCTCGGCGTCTGTCCTTTGCCTCTTAGGCTCAGGAGCATCTAATGCTGGTGGTGAATGTGTGGAAGGTCCCTCAGCAGGGATCTGCTGAGTGCCCTCCTCAGGCTCCTCTTCCGGATCCTCATCCGGATCCTCGTCTGGATCCTCGTCTGGATCCTCGTCTGGATCCTCCTCCGGATCTGAGTCATCCTGCTCATATGGTGGAGGTGATGGAATAGGTGGTGGTGATGATGATGGTGGTGCCGGAACTATCGGCTCCTCGTCCTCGGAATCATCAATGATAATATAAGGTACCGATGATGACGCCATGCCTGTTACATAATACCATATGTAAGTGCAGTGCCATGGAATATGTAAACAAGTCAATTACATAATGTCATATGTAATTTCTAAGCAATGTGTATAAGCAGATGTGTCTAATGTCTAACAGTCATAGTCTAGGCCTACAAATGCAAACCTAGTTCGCTATAACCAATGGCTCTGATACCAATCTGTCACACCCCCAAATTTCAACTAACGGAATCATACCGTTTGGGAACGTGACAAACCAGGATCTCAGATCATTAGACATAGCGAAGACCTCTATATGAATTTCAAAACATACTTTGGGTCTTTAAAACATAACATTCAGAGTTTACAAAAGTTGCGGAAGCGTTTCAAAACCATAAACAGTTGTAAAGTAAACATTACAAACCAAAGTACTTAAATATTCAAATGTTCAAATTCAAATTCAAAGTGTTTATAATGCATGAGACTCTATCTTCCTAGTCCATGCCAGCTTTAACGCGCGCCTTAGCGTCCTGAGAAAACATGCAAATCAAGTCAACACAAAGGTTGGTGCATAACACAGGTTTTAAAATAACAAGATTGTAGATAACATAATCACACATGCACAGTCATGATAGCTAGTCATATAAACTATTTACATACGTGTTCGACACCGAAGCTGACGGATTGCCATGCTATAGCATGTTTTCGCCTTGCCACTATTGTCTATCACAACAATAGTAAATTGTGTTTGGTAAGTCAAACACCTGCGTAGATCCCATCTACCAGGTGAGGTTTGTCAAACCTAATAGATCTATTTCCAACTACCACGCTTTGCATACAGCAAACTAAACGGTTCGAGGTGTGTAAGGACTTTCAAGTTGATATGTTTTCACATAATGCAAACAGTTAACTCATGCAAGTGATATGTATCTAAAACAGTTTGTTGCACATGTTTTCTCCCCCAAAACAGTTTAAAATAAGAAAGGGGTCGTGTACGCACCTTTGGTGATTTCAGAATGATCAAACACTTTGTGAACTCGCGTAGAAATCCTCTACGAAGAATCTGTGATTTAAACAATAACCTAAAGTTATTCGGATTGTCGTTTTGTGCTTGAAATCACATACGTATCAACATACGTATGTTAGAGTGTTAAGAATGTGCATACGAAAGTACGCGTGCCATTGAAATCATTTAAATAAAATCACATTTGATTTTATTTAATTAAACGTAATTATACGCGATTTCGTGTTCGGATTAAAATATGAATTTTATCATCCTAACACGTTCGTATTCTAGTTACGGTTCCAACGCAACTTGAACGGATCGAATCGGACTTAAAACGAAGGAGTTATGGTTAAAACATCAAAAATGCTTTAAAAACCAAAAAAAATGGTGGAACCCGGTTCGAACCCGCGACCCCCCGTCCAAACCACACGCTCCTTACCAGTCAAGCCCGCTAGGGTACCGCGATATCCTTCCTGAATTAATTGTTTTAAGCTTACATGGGTCAGTTTCCCCCTTTTCCATTATAGCCGAAGCTTACACCACAAAATTGGTCCTGAATTCGAATCCAATCGAACACAAACTCTTAGGGCTTTTGTTCTATTACCTTAATCGAACATATAGGTGTGTCCAATTGGTCATAATAATCAAAAACGTCTGACTTTTTCATTCTAATCAGTCTCGAACTTAACCGATTATCGCTAAATTCAAAATCATCAAATTCGATCATCTTGTTTCCAATTCTTATAGTGATTTCCTTTAAATAACATTTTCGAAATTGTCTGGACTACTAAATTTGAATATCATACACAATTAAGTCAAAATCCCCAAAATCGTTTTGTGTCTAAACCCTAGAACTTGAAATCTATCAATTCGATGTTGTTAATCGAAATTGATTCAGAATTAACCTTAGTCGGCCTTCTCTGAAGCTATATATAACATTCAATTCAATTATTAATCTCTTAAAGATCAATACCCCCAAAACCGTTTTAGTAAGAACCCTAGTTACTAGAACTCCATCAATTCGTTATAACTAGCCACAATTAATACATGTTTTATCTTAATCGAGACCTTCTGGAACTAATCATGAACATTAATTTGATTCTCAATCATGTTTGATTATAATCCCCCAAATTGGATTATAATATGAACCCTAGAATTCGTATTCCAACAAATCGATAATAAAAACTGAAATTATGATGTGTTTATTCTTAATCGGCCATATCAGAAGGAATAGGGATGATTTCTTACTTGATTTGATGATGAATTCAAGTAGATCGACTCACGGGTTGTTCTTCGGCCAATGCTTGATCGAATTCTCTTCTCCCCCGCTTGTTTCTTCGAATTGCTGTGTGCACAAGGTTCTAATGGGGCCGATGATGAGTTCTGTAGTCTCAATTAGGGTGATCTAGATCGAATTGTATAACTTGTATACATAGCATGGACGGTTACACTTGTAAACATAATGGGAGTTTTAATCCGAGACCTTTAGCTTCCAATAACTGACAATATCGTTTAATCATCATCATTGACCATTAATTTGATGATTTATTCACTTACTTGTAACCGATTTAAGGTGAATTTTCGAATTCCCAACCATTTTGACTAAATTTTGACTTTCCAAAGTCAAAATTCCCAATTTTATGTAATCACAAGTGTGATACTTATGTTTTAATGTTTCTAAACCCATTTTGTTTAATTCTAAACTATTAAAGTTTAATCTCCTATGATTTCCTTAATTTTTCGGCTAACAAAACTAAACCAAATTCCCAATTTGACACGAATTGAGCCAATTGGGACCTTATTGGGCTAGGTTAACCCAATTAGACCTTGTAAATACCATTGGGCCTAACTTAAACTCATTGGGCCTCCCTGGGCCTTATTGGGCCTCACTGGGCCTTCCCTTTTGCCTATTGGGCCTACATTGGCTCTGTTGGGCCTACATTTGTCCTGTTGGGCCTTCATAAACTTCATTGACCTTACTGGGTCTTCTTTGGCTTTACTGGGCCTTCTTGGGCCTTACTAGGCCTTCTTTGACCTTGTTGGGCCTTCATTGGCCTTGTTGGGCCTTTTTTGGCCTTGTTGGGCCTACGAGAGTTAACTAGTTAAATCTTGAAAAGTCGAATTGTCACAATTCTGCCCAGCTCCCAACTCCCCAGCCCATGAGAATTAGTAGCCCATACACACTTGAAACAAACGGCCCAAGATCATTTGATTATGCCACCTTTCAACCGGCCCAACAGCCATTTCTTTCGCCCCAGTTTTAGTTCGGCCCACAATCTAAGCGATTCGATCCAAACTAGTCGGCCCAATTGTTGAGTCTTATATCATATGACTTTCGGCCCATCCATTCATTTCACGTGGATTACGGCCCAACAACTCACATTCGGCCCAATGAGGTTCAAAGTAACCCAATTCATGAACAAGTAATTAAGGGTGACATTTAATGAAAATAAGAGTTGTAACCTCATTTTAATTCAAAAGAAAACTATAAACATTGTGTTGATACAAGTTGAGGATCTATAAAACATAGTGAAACTCGAGACATTAAGAGTTGATAATCATGAATTTAAAATCTAAGTGTTATACTTAGAACTTTTATAATGGTTCATGGAGTGAGGTTGAACATTGAGCCAATAACAAGTACACCGGGCCGAATGAAGAACAATGACCAATACTTGTGAGTGTTAACCAATTTTAAGGTTAACACAAACACAAGCTCATGAATTCATATAACTTATACTTATGAAATACATACAACATGAAATCAATACAGGAACGTGAAAACCACTACAAGAACGACAAAGAGCGCGTGCATTCTTTCTTTTAAGCTAAGTCAACCCTACAACAACAAGGTGAGTTCATATGCCCCTTTTCTTTAATCTTAACTGATTTTAAACTCTCGGGGCTGAGAAACATGTTTACTTTTATTTATTTAAAAGTCTTGCTTAACATGTTATTAATACTTTGATTTATATAATATTAAATTGTTTATTATCGCTTATCATTGTATGCATGCTTGTATGATCATGAGATAATAGGGAAACTCAGATGAATATGATAATATAATTTCATAATCATCAACACATTTGAATAACATAGTTGTAAGATTTTATCTTATAACACTTAGTTATTCTTACATGAGCAAACATTGAGACAATTCATACACAAACAAACAATGAGAACTACTACAGTGAAACATGATGACACTACACCACACATGAATGATTAGAAGATAAAACATCTTCTAAATATCATTCCACATTATAATTAACTAAGTGTGATAAGTCAAGTACTTATAACACTTAGTTATAACTTAAAAACATACTATGTGATAGTATGAACGCATTGATCATCCACCACCTACGTCACTTATGGGTACTAAGACTAGTTCTTACTACGGCTTAAGGATTACATGGTGAACATATGGAATTCATGAATGATAATCATGATAATGTAACTTCATGATAACCACATCATTCACACAATGATTAACATAACGTAATAAGACAAGTTCTTATTCAACTTTGTTAATCACATGAGAACATCCCACATTGAGAACAACAACATAGATGTACATCATCCATCGTTACCTGTGGACTAGTAGACTGAGGAATTTATTTTCTCTCATGTCATATTATTAGTAACAGTTTCGATGAAGGCTTTGGGATCACACGGCGGAATAGAGGTGAATCGGGTGCATTGTAATATGATTACGTGAGGATCACAATCGACTCCTTTTGGGCTCTATACGTTGCATTGAGATTACATTACAAATAGTTAACTAACACTTTTAATATTTAAAAGTGAAACAACAGTTAACCCCACAAATATAGAATAATACAAGGAACAGATTTAAAATCTAATATCCTTAACACATATATTGGTTATCAATACTTCAGTTTGATAACTACAACGCTATCATCCTATTATTCTATACATGAGAACACAGGTGATCAAAGAAGAGATGAACATGAGAATGGAAATCCATAGTTGTATTGCAAGTAGTGTGAAACTTGTTTGAGCATGTGGTGGGATGGTGTCTGGGCTTGACCCTTTCGTATGCCCTATATATAAGCATGCTTGATCGGGTGTCACATCACTTGTACATACAACTAGGGAGAAGCCATTGGGTGAACAGGTGGACATACAACATACAAGTAACATAACATACATTGTGATTGTGCATGTGAATGAATCAAGGTTTTAAATTAACATACTTATGAACTCACCAACCTAGTGTTGACTTTGTTTAAATGCATGTTTTCTCAGGTGATGAACAGGTGTAACTACTTATATGCATGGATTAGCTAGTGGACTTTTAGAAGACCTAGCTACTATTGATGTTACATACTTTTGATGACTAAACAATGAATCATCTTTTGTATATCTTGTACAGTCATAAGATATAGTTATATTGATTCTTTTTGGTAGATTTACTTGATTAAATTATGAACGATACATTGTAATTTAATCTTGTAATTCTATATCATGGATGTGTTATCATTTCTCATTATTTATCATGTGCTATGTAAACAATCTGATCATTGATTATCACTCAAGATATCGCGCCCCGGGAACCTTCCGCCCGACGGGAAAGCCCGATCCGTTCCCGTCGGCCCGGGGTGTGACAAGTTAGGTTTGGTAAATGATCACACGGGTGATATTACGAACAGACCACACAAACAACAACATGAGTTTTCAAACGTAACAAATGTTCAAGATGTAACACCCCGACCGATGGCGGAAACGTCGGGATGCCACGAGGGATGTGTAGATTGTTCATAAGCTCGTGGGCATCTAATTAAATCATCACATAAAAATTAATCAACCAAATTAATTACATCAAAAATCATGTTCATCATGAGCTAGTTACATCAATTACACAAAAGATTTAGCTAACTAACTAAATTCTAGTCTTCAGAATTTCAGTTATTTTAGCTAAGTCCAAGAACCTAAGTGATGATGTCCAAAAGATGTAGAGTTATCCTGCTCTACCTACTTCTCATCGTTCCCTGAAACATGTAGAAAATCAAGTGTCAACCACGAAGTAGTTGGTGAGAAATCATAAGTTTTTATGTATTAAAAACGTTTATAAAATATTTATGAAAGTTTATAAAAGTTTATAATTTCCCAAGAGAATCCACATGTGCACCTGCGAAATAATCCAACTCTGCCAAAAACCAACAAACACAACATCCAAACAATCCAAGTAATCACATACACAATAATCACAAATCATTATCCACATATGTTCAACCAATCACATCAAATTAATAAGCATCAATCATCATATTCATATCAATATAAGTTACCGCAGAGGACCTCAGTCAACTCAATCAATGGCGGAATCATCGCGGAGGACCGCAGTCAACTCAACCAACGATATTCCTATAAGTGTCTTCGTGCACTGCAGAGGACCGCAGTCAACTCAACCAACAGTGGAATCATTGAGGAGGACGTTAGTCAACTCACCAACAGTAATTTAATCATCGCGGAGGACCTATGTCAACTCAACCAACAATGACTCACGGATAAGTAATAATTCATCTCAATTTATAATCAATAATAATCCATTAATATGAATATCATATTGATAATCCAGGTGTCACCCATGTGTTATCAAAATAATATTTAAATTGGTATACATGTTCCACCTCCGGGTTTAAAAGCAAAATGGTTTTAAAAAGGAGGTTATGAGAACTCACCTGAGTCCTTTGATTCAATGTGTTTGCCAAATGCGCGCTCACGTACGTGAAATCGAATGTACTCAACAATCTGAAATTAGTGTGTTTTTCATATTCATAAGTATATGCGTTTCATATCAAATTAGTGTCCATATAAGTTTATTTTAAACTTAATAGTATTTTATTAACTTAGTTTACTTTGCCTAAGTTAAAATAAAATGCTATAGATTTTATAATTAATCATTATAAAATGTAATTTAACTTGTCACTTTAAATCATTTAATAATGATAACTAGTTGTGTTATCTAATAAATGTTCCCATAGATATGTATACCCCCAAGGTGATGACCTTACTCATATTCACGTCCATACATGCATGCACGATTAATTAAATCCACCATCATATTCTAAGTTATAAAAATCGAATTTAGGTTTGAGGAATTTGTATTCTAATTATTCTTGCATTATTTCAAATCCCCTAATTCAACACTTTTGTTATTAAAGAAAAGGTGATGGTTCTTTAAAATAATTATGCATGCATGGGTGTACATATTTCTCCTTATTCCTTGATTCAACTTAACCTTAATTCAACAATTTAGAGTTTGTTGTCCTGGATCCAGTGAACCTATTCCTGTTTCTCTCTAGGTTCGGCCACAAAAATTAAAGGTTCGGCCAAGTAGGGTTTACGGCCCTTAGGTTTGCTGAACGATGGGAGGTTCGGCTAGATGTAGGTTTAGTGACCGCCTAGGTTCGTTCCAATGAGGTTCGGCTCTCCAGATTTGTGGTCACATATGGGTTCGGGCCATGCAAGGTTGGCCACACAAGGAAGGTTTGTGTGTTTCAGGTTCGCGAACCCATAAGGTTCGGCCACAGTCGTGGGTTCGGCCAAGAGACAGGTTCGGCTGGCATCTAGGGTTCGTGAGGCCCTAGGTTCGTGGCTAACAGAATGGTTCGTTGGAACAAGGGAGGTTCGGTGGTTAGTGGTTCGCCTAGGCCCAAGGATCGGTTGTAACATCTGTGCCGGAAACGTTACCGGAACAGTAATCTGTACAGTAACTGACACAGTAAATTAGGCACAAACCATGCGAACTATTGTATGCTATTGACACCTGAGGCTAAACACAAACTATTATGCTATTGTTCTGAAATCTGAATTAAACCTCATGGTTTAACAGTCAGAAACACAATCAGACAACACTGAACAGATACACAAATGCTTGATGCTTATACTATAAACTCTATGCTTAAACTATACGCTCGATGCTTATGCTATAAACTATATGCTTAAACTACAGACTCGATGCTAAGGCTTGAACACTTACACTAAATGCTAATGCTACATGCTAATACTACAAGCTAATGCTACATGCGAATGCCAAGTGCTTATGCTACAATGCTAATACTACAATGCTAATGCTAATGCTATATGCTAATACTAAATGCTAAAGCTAACACTAATGCTAAAGCTACAAATTGATGCTAAAAGCTTATGACTCTATGATAATGCTACATACATACATGCTAATTGCTTAAAACTACGGATGAAATAAACACTTGTATGCTTATATGCTTGCCATGCTAAAACAACGGTTTGGTCTCTCAGTGCTTGCTTTACCGGTTGTGAAGCTATTTGAATGCTATTTGAATGCTATTTGAATGCTATTTGAATGCTATAAACTTGAATGCTAAAACTATCGACTATGGTACAACATACCAAATTGGCCTCTCAGTGCTTGCCATGGGGTGTTCTTCATAGTTGGGACTTGAAGGAACAGACTGTTGGCCTCTCAATGCTTGCCATAGGGTGACCTTCATAGTCATGACTTGAGGAGTAGACTGTTGGTCTCTCAGTGCTTGCCATACAGTGATTCCTCAATGTTCACTCATGCTATAAACTTAAACATAATGCTAAAGCTATTGGCTATTTTAGAATGGACCAACTGACCTCTCATTGCTTGCCAGGGGGTGTTCTTTGTGGCTATGACTATTGTAGATTAGACCGTTTGGCCTCTCAGTGCTTGCCAAAAGGGTGTTCTCCATAGTCAGGATTCTGAGGAGTAGACTGATTGCCTCTCAGTGCTTGCCATACAATGATTCCTCATTTTCCACTCATGTTGTAAACTTAACGGGATGCTAAAGCTATGAACGAAATGGATGGTAGGTAAGACGCTTAATTATCATTAAAAAAATGTCCTATGTGGCTTAGTATGTGGTGGGACAGCGTCTGGACGGGTTGTAGGCTCGACTCAGGGGTATGCCTTATATATAAGCATACCGAGCTGGATGATACAGGTGGTGATAATGAGATTAAGGTTGTTATCGAAGGGATTTGGGAATGCTATTGGGTAGATAACTTAAACTTCTAAACATGATGCTTAAAACTATGATGGAATTGAATGGTAGGTAAAATGCTTAATTATCATTAACAGCAATGTCCTATGAGACTTAGTATGTGGTGGGACGGCGTCTAGGCGGGTTGTAGGCTCGACTCAGGGGTATGCCCTATGTATAAGCATACCGAGTTGGATGATACAGATGATGTTAATGAGGTTAAGGTTTTACCGAAGAGGTTTGCAAAACTATTTTCAAATACTAAAACTATATGAACTCACCAACCATTGTGTTGACTTTGTTTTTCTTACATGCTTTCTCAAGTGACGCACAGGAATAGGCTAAAACTTTTGGATTGCATACTAGGCTGCCTAGATTGAGGACCTAGTTGACTTTTGAAGCACATCTTTTGTTATTGATACGAATCACTTTTGGATGTCTTGTACAGTTACAAGATAGAAAACATTTGATTCTATTGATTGGTTCACCGGGTTAAATTACCAAACACTGATATTGTAATTTAACTTTGTAATCCTAGTTTAATGCTTATTGTGCTTTAGTTATTCTTAACATTGAGGCTATGTAAACAATCTGATTATCACGATTATCACTCACGATATCGCGCCCCGAGAACCTTCCGCCCGACGGGCAACACGATCCTGCCCGCCGGCTCGGGGTGTGACAGATTGGTATCAGAGCTCAAGGTTATAGAGAATAATAGGTCATTTACTAGAACGGTTTGGCCTAGACTATAACTTAGGGACCCTCATGTAGAGAACATAAGATTTAAGTTGCATTGTGTCTTCTGCATTCGATCACTGCACTTACCAATATCCTTTTGGTTATGATCAGAATGCCGCCCCGAAGACAACCGACTCCGATACCTACTCCACAGACCTCAGCACCACATTCTTCAACACCATCACCACCGCCACCTCCTCCTCCACTAAACCCTCCTCCGAATCCAAATGCACCTCCAGTTCTCGACCCTGCTACCGTTGCTTTGGCAACACTTCTGAGCAGCCAACTGACGAACCAGCTGAAGGATATCATCCCAGAGATGATCAACAGAATTCAAGGCCATGGTAACAACTCTGGGCATACTACGGGCGAAGCTGGTGGAAACACCGGCAATACCTCAGACTGTTCCTACAAATCATTCGTAGGATGCAAACCGCCAAGCTTTAGCGGTGTCGAAGGAGCTGTTGGACTAATCCAATGGCTAGAGAAGATGGAAACTACACTGGACATCAGTGGTTGTCCAGAACACCATAAGATCCGCTACGCTGCTGGATCTTTCAGTAAGCGTGCTTTAACTATCAAGCTTTAGCAGTGTTGAAGGAGCTGTTGGACTAATCCAATGGCTTAATTATCATTAACAGCAATGTCCTATGTGGCTTAGTATGTGGTGGGACAGCGTCCGGACGGGTTGTAGGCTCGACTTAGGGGTATGCCCTATATATAAGCATACTGAGCTGGATGATACAGGTGGTGTTAATGAGATTAAGGTTGTTATCGAAGGGATTTAGGAATGCTATTGGGTAGATAACTTAAGCTTCTAAACATGATGCTTAAAACTATGATGGAATTGAATGGTAGGTAAAATGCTTAATTATCATTAACAGCAATGTCCTATGAGACATAGTATGTGGTGGGACGGCGTCGGGGCGGGTTGTAGGCTCGACTCAGGGGTATGCCCTATGTATAAGCATACCGAGTTGGATGATACAGATGATGTTAATGAGGTTAAGGTTTTACCGAAGAGGTTTGCAAAACTATTTTCAAATACTAAAACTATATAAACTTACCAACCATTGTGTTGAGTTTGTTTTTCTTACATGCTTTCTGAAGTGACGCACAGGAATAGGCTAAAAATTTTGGATTGCATACTAGGCTGCCCAGATACAGGACCTAGTTGACTTTTGAAGCACATCTTTTGTTATTGATACGAATCACTTTTGGATGTCTTGTACAGTTACAAGATAGAAAACATTTGATTCTATTGATAGGTTTACCGGGTTAAATTACCAAACACTGATATTGTAATTTAACCTTGTAATCCTAGTTTAATGCTTATTGTGCTTTAGATATTCTTAACATTGAGGCTATGTAAACAATCTGATTATCACGATTATCACTCACGATATCGCGCCCCGAGAACCTTCTGCCCGACGGGCAACATGATCCGTCCCGTCGGCTCGGGGTGTGACAGATTGGTATCAGAGCTCAAGGTTATAGAGAATAATAGGTCATTTACTAGAACGGTTTGGCCTAGACTATAATTTAGGGACCCTCATTTAGAGAACATAAGATTTAAGTTGCATTGTGTCTTCTGCATTCGATCACTGCACTTACCAATATCCTTTTGGTTATGATCAGAATGCCTCCCCGAAGACAACCGACTCCGGTACCTACTCCACAGACCTCAGCACCACATTCTTCAACACCATCACCACCAGATTCACCACCGCCACCTCCTCCTCCACTAAACCCTCCTTCGAATCCGAATGCACCTCCAGTTCTCGACCCTGCTACCGTTGCTTTGGCAACACTTCTGAGTAGCCAACTGACGAACCAGCTGAAGGATATCATCCCAGAGATGATCAACAGAATTCAAGGCCATGGTAACAACTCTGGGCATACTACGGGGGAAGCTAGTGGAATCACCGGCAATACTTCAGATTATTCCTACAAATCATTCGTAGGATGTAAACCACCAAGCTTTAGCGGTGTTGAAGGAGCTGTTGGACTAATCCAATGGCTAGAGAAGATGGAAACAACACTGGACATCAGTGGTTGTCCAGAACACCATAAGATCCGCTACGCTGCTGGATCTTTCAGTAAGCGTGCCTTAGCATGGTTGAACTCTCAGATACAAGCTCGAGGCAGAGAAGAAGCACTAGCGATGTCATGGGCAGACTTCAAGATCCTGTTAAGGAATGAATTTTGTCCCAAACACGAACTCCAGAAGCTAGAGGTGGAACTGTCAAATCATGTGATGAAAGGAGCAGATCACATGACATTCACTACTTGCTGTCACGAATTGGTAGCTTTGGTGCCAGAGATGGTGCCAACTTTGGAGAAGCTGATAGATAGATATGTGGGAGGATTACCATCCTGCATCCAAAGCATTGTACTGGCTGCAAATCCTGCTACTTTAGAGTCAGCCATCTCTCTATCAGCAAAACTCACAGATGTAATGGTGAAATCAGGAGTGTTGAAGAAAGACACGGGCAAAGTTAAAGAAGAACCGACTAGCACTCCCGAACACCATCAGAAGAAAAGGCAAAAGGTCGTCGAAAATTATGTGATGGCCACCCCTCAGCAACAAGTTATTGAAGCACCTGCTCAGGCCGCGCCCAAAAACTATGTGGGAATGCATCCTCAGTGTGCACAATACAAATTTCATCATCCTAATATGGTGCAATGCAGGAAATGCAAGAACTGTGGCCGACTAGGTCACCGGACTCAACAGTGTCGCGCTCCAGCCACACAAGCTGCAAACAATGCTGCGGTAGCAATTCCTCCACCACAAAATCCTGGAAATCCCAACAACAACAACAATCGGGGATGCTATAACTGTGGAGAACTAGGTCATTTCTCCAGGGACTGCCCGAAGAGAGTGCAACCAGGAGTTCAAGCCCCTCGTGGGAGGGCATTTATGATTGGAGCCGCTGCAGCACACCAAGACTCGGAAACGGGTACTGGTATGTAGTACTCCTTTACTCATAAGTCTTTGTTTTATCTTGATACTAGTATGAATAAGAAACTTATCTTATTCCTGTTAGTAGAACCACATAGGTATTCCATGAAAACTTAGGAAATCTTTTATTGCGATAGAAACAATGAAAGAATCCTTGGTTTATGCATGTGACATACGTAGGAAACTACAGCTAACACTAAGGTTGTGTAACCGTTGATGCTCATAGCATCAACAAGTTTTGAACCATAAGGTGTTAGAGTTATGCAAAGATTAAGCAAAGCATAGCAGTAAGATAACTATGAGCAATAAGGCGAACAAAACTAAGAGGTCATACATGAGTAATCCCAAACGCGACCCAGAGTTTATTTGGGATCATGGGGACATCCCACTAAACAAAAGTCTCTTCACTTGTTAACAAAGAAAGTTATACCGATAGTAAATTTCAAATTTCGGGAAGAAATTTCTTTAACAAGGGGAGACTGTAACATCTGTGCCGGAAACGTTACCGGAACAGTAATCTGTACAGTAACTGGCACAGTAAATTAGGCACAAACCATGTGAACTATTGTATGCTATTGACACCTGAGGCTAAACACAAACTATTATGCTATTGTTCTGAAATCTGAATTAAACCTCATGGTTTAACATTCAGAAACACAATCAGAAAACACTGAACAAATACACAAATGCTTGATTTGATGCTATTATGTATAAACGTATGCGAGAACAAATAGAACCAAACCATAACAGTTGTTGTTACAGAATGCTAAACTGACGAATTATTCGTATAGGTGACAATTTGTACAAGTAATTCTGAAAGTTTAACGATCTGAAATAATGACTGAAATGTAGAAACAAAATCAGAAAGTGAAACGTACGATCGTGTTCGTACAGTTAGCGCTCTGTACGAAAACGCGCGTAAGTAACGTTTTCTGACGAAACGAAAACGAAAACGATACGAACGATAATAAATTTAAGAAAATATAATGTTTTATGTTTTACAATTTTGAAACTCATCAGAAATAAATTAAAAGGAAACTATCTTAAATTAAAACGCGTAAAGCATAGAATACGCGAACAATTAACGAAACACACATTTTAATAAATTACGATAAGTAATTCCAGAAATACGAATATTTAAAATAATTACTAGAAATAATCACCTTTCAAAACATTCGAAAATAAATTCTTCTAATTAAATTACAAAAAGGTGCGCGTTACGATCCGGAAATGCAACGGAGACGAAAAACGAGCAACCGAAGCGAACCCGAACACCCCCGGGGTATTTAAACCCTAAAGGAAGCATTTATTTCATTTTTACAAGTCCTCTTTCTCTAAAAATTCCATAGCCGTCCACCTCTCTCTCTCTAACATTTTCCCTTTTCAAAGCTCCATAACTTGCTTGAATCTTAACGAAATCAAGCGTTTTTGGTGTCCACGCGAAGATCTTGAGATCCTCTACAAGGAAGTACAACTGATCTGTGGATTTAACCAGCCGATTTTGAGGTACAAAG
The DNA here is from genome assembly GCA_009363875.1 of Mikania micrantha. Lineage (NCBI taxonomy): Eukaryota > Viridiplantae > Streptophyta > Magnoliopsida > Asterales > Asteraceae > Mikania > Mikania micrantha. The sequence goes on from CM018685.1 coordinate 22,289,161, forward strand.
CTTTGAACCACACGAAAATTAGGGTTTCTTACCCTTGTTCATCCTAAAACCCTAAACCGGTTTAGCACTCTCACACATATCCTCTTTACACTCTCGATAGTTAACCTTTGCATAGTATTGATCGTAGCACAGCACTACAACCACCCTAAGCTCGACAACGAAGACGATGCTGTAACAGGTTCGCAAGATGACAATCGGCTGAACCTCTGAGCATATACGAACCTGCGAGATGCGAACCTTACATGGCTGGGATAACCCTAGCCGAACCTATGGACCAAGGGCTTGAGTGGCGAACCTAGACAACAGCCGAACCAACCATGGGCCACGAACCTCCCATGCCCACCGAACCCAGCCACAAGCGAACCCTACAGGAGCCGAACCATTCTGCTTGGCGAACCTTGAAGCCGAACCTTTGGGGAGTAGGGAATCACGAACCTATCCTAACTTGCCGAACCCATGCATGCACACGAACCTTCGAACCTTGGGTTGCATCTCGCAGGGACGAACCTGTGACTTCCCATGCACGAACCTTCCCGACAACGAGCCAGGGACGAACCTGTGACTTCCCTTTGTGACGAACCTTGGGTTGCATTATGAATGGGCGAACCTTAGAGTCCAGCCGAACCCACCCACACTAGGGCCGAACCTAGGACCGAATGTATCAAGAGGTTCGCTGGACCCTTAACCGAGATCATGAAAATCAATTTGGCCCAACCAACCAGCCCACTTACACCTCTTTGGCCCAATGTGACTAGTGAGCTACGGGGAGTCATTAGGCCCAAGGCCCACGTGATTTGGCCCAAACAAAGGTTAAACGCTCTAGTTCGGCCTATCCTAATAAACATAGTCGGTTCACCCTAGCCAACCGGCCCATGAGCCATCATTTGTGATTAAACAAATATTTAGGCCCAACTGGTAGCCCAATCCTAATCTCGGCCCACATATATAAAAAGGGGTTAAGTTCATTTGGCCCAATGATAATCAAGTTGAAAACACCTTGAATTAATACTAGTGATCTCTTGTGTGGGATTACAACTTAAACTACAACAAAGATAGAAAAGGATTGATAAACAAAGAGGAAACAAGGTAAGCTAGAAATCACACGTAGATACATTAAATTGTTACAATTTCGAGGCCACCAACTACTAAGAGTCTAATAATGACAAACAAGTGAATTTAACATGCTATGGGAAGACATGTCAAATTAACATAAGTGATCACAAGTAACTTTGGGCCGAATACTGACCGAGACTCACAAGTGTTAGCCAACATTAGGGCTAACACCTACACGCACTAGTAATACTTACACTCACAACGAATCCCTACAAACATTTACTTATAAACTACAAACACTATGAAATCAATACAGGACCGTGAACATCACAACAAGTACAAACAACGAGCGCGTGCATTCTAGCTTAAGATAAGTCAACCACTTCAAACATAAGGTGAGTTCATTTGTCCCTTTTCTAACTATTTTGATTTTACTTCGGGACTGAGAAGCATGTTATACATTTTAAACAAATGATTTATAAAATGCTGGTACACTTATTCTTGATGCTTATGCTACAAACTTGAAGCTTAAACTAGATGCTTGATTCTTATGCTATAAACTCTATGATTAAACTACAGACTCGATGCTAAGGCTTGAACACTTACACTAAATGCTAATGCTACATGCTAATACTATAAGCTAATGCTACATGCAAATGCCAAGTGCTTATGCTACGATGCTAATACTACAATGCTAATGCAAAATGCTAATACTAAATGCTAATGCTATATGCTAATACTAAATGCTAAAGCTAACACTAATGCTAAAGCAACAAATTGATGCTAAAAGCTTCTGACTCTATGATAATGCTACATACATACATGCTAATTGCTTAAAACTACGGATGAAATAAGCACTTGTATGCTTATATGCTTGCCATGCTAAAACAACGGTTTAGTCTCTTAGTGCTTGCCTTACCGGTTGTGAACCTATTTGAATGCTATAAACTTGAATGCTAAAACTATCGACTATGGTAGACCATACCAAATTAGCCTCTCAGTGCTTGCCATGGGGTGTTCTTCATAGTTGGGACTTGAAGGAACAGACCGTTGGCCTCTCAATGCTTGCCATCGGGTGACCTTCATAGTCATGACTTGCGGAGTAGACTGTTGGTCTCTAAGTGCTTGCCATACAATGATTCCTTAATGTTCACTCATGCTATAAACTTAAACCTAATGCTAAAGCTATTGGCTATTTTAGAATGGTCCAACTGGTCTCTCATTGCTTGCCAGGGGGTGTTCTTTGTAGCTATGACTATTGTAGATCAGACCGTTTGGCCTCTCAATGATTGCCATAAGGGTGTTCTCCATAGTCAGGATTCTGAGGAGTAGACAGATGGCCTCTCAGTGCTTGCCATACAGTGATTCCTCATTTTCCACTCATGTTGTAAACTTAACGGGATGCTAAAGCTATGAACGAAATGGATGGTAGGTAAGACGCTTAATTATCATTAACAACAATGTCCTATGTGGCTTAGTATGTGGTGGGACGGCGTTTGGGCGGGTTGTAGGCTCGACTCAGGGGTATGCCCTATATATAAGCATACCGAACTGGATTATACAGATGGTGTTAATGAGATTATGGTTGTTACCGAAGGGATTTGGGAATTCTATTGGGTAGATAACTTAAACTTCTAAACATGATGCTTAAAACTATGATGGAATTGAATGGTAGGTAAAATGCTTAATTATCATTAACAGCAATGTCCTATGTGACTTAGTATGTGGTGGGACATCGTCTAGGTGGGTTGTAGGCTCGACTCGGGGGTATGCCCTATGTATAAGCATACCGAGTTGGATGATACAGGTGATGTTAATAAGCATAAGGTTTAACCAAAGAGGTTTGCAAAACTATTTTCAAATACTAAAACTATATGAACTCACCAACCATTGTGTTGACTTTGTTTTTCTTACATGCTTTCTCAGGTGACGCATAGGAATAGGCTAAAAGTTTTGGATTGCATACTAGGCTGCCCAGATAGAGGACCTAGTTGACTTTTGAAGCACATCTTTTGTTATTGATACGAATCACTTTTGGATGTCTTGTACAGTTACAAGATAGAAAACATTTGATTTTATTGATTGGTTTACCGGGTTAAATTACCAAACACTGATATTGTAATTTAACTTTGTAATCCTAGTTTAATGCTTATTGAGCTTTAGTCATTCTTAACATTGAGGCTATGTGTAGAAAATCAGTTAGCCAAGGAGAGGTTGATTTAACCAGGAACAAGAGCTTTAGATACTTAGTCAAAGCCTTCGGTATTAGCTCCCTCTAGGGTTTTGCCCTTAAGTTATTTTTAGTGTTTAGTTTTCTTGTTTTAAAGAAAAGAGAGAACATAAAACAGTAAGGCAACACAAAGAAGATTCAGAAAAGTGTTGTATGTTATACAGTTGATGTTGGGGTATAAATAGCCCCGACATTTAATGTTTCAGGACAAATACAAGAGAAAGACAAACAGATAAGACTGAAGACACTTTTACAGACACTATAGCATCAGAATAGTACAAGTGCAAAGTCAACTTAGGATCTTCAAAGATCTTGAAGTCTTCCAAGGTTCAGACGTTTGTACTGATGCTAAGGAGTTATTCTTTCGGAAGTTCTTCATAGGAAACTGATTAAGGGAATCAGCTATCCTATTGGAAGCTGAAGAAGGAAGCATTTATTCGTTCATCGGAAGCTGATGTAAATACATAAGTCTTCCGAAGTTAGCGTTTCTCTTCCAAAGCAGATATCTTCCGAAGTAATTGTCTTTTATTCTTCGGAAGCAATTGTTTTCTTCCGGTAGTGTCTTCCGAGGTTTGTCTTTCGATAGAGTCTTCCGAAACATCTTCTGAAGTTTTGTCTTCGGAAGCAATTGTCTTTTATTTAATGTCTTCTGAAGTTTTGTCTTCGGAAGCAATTGACTTTTATTTAGTGTCTTCCGAAGCATCTTATAAAGCCTTATTCTTCATGTCTTCGGAAGTTAGTGTCCTGCAACATTTATTCAAATTGATTATTTGAAAGGTGGTTTTGCTTCGTCAATCCTTATTTTCCAACAATCTCCCTTTGGAATGATGAAGCCAAAACAACTTAGTTATAGAGCCATACCAATTTTTAGAACATCAAACTCAGTGGGGAAAGTACTTGAGAATGGTTCAAATGGGGTCTCAGTACAGCAAAGAAAGTACAGCAAATACTTCTTTGTTTATTTAAGCTTCAGCCCTTTTTTAGAAGGGTTTATGTATTCTCCCTCTTTTTGGCTTTATCAGCCGGGAGGCAAGGCAGGGAAGGGAGATAGGCAGAAAGAAGTGAGCTAAATGCTCCTTGAAAGGCTGTGGAAGAAAGGTGGTAGTAGTGAAGGTGGTTGAAGAGTTTGGGAGACCTTCAAATGAAGGTGCCTGCATTGGGTTGGATTTGGATTGCAGGACTTTGGATATTCAATATTGTTGTGACTTAACACAATGAATGTGGTCAGAACAATCTGAATGTGAAAAGTGGAATCCGTCAATTCCTTATTTGTTAAGAACTTATCTGTCCATCATTTTACAGATGTCATCCGAATCCCTGACTTTGAGAGTCAGTTTTATCATGACCTGAGTCCATCTCAGAAATGTCATGCACCCCTTTTTCTTGGTTCTGGGGATTTCCAGCCTTAGTTTAAAAGAAAACTTTATTGGCTGTTTCCATACCAGGAGTCTTATTGCCTAATCCATTCAGATGAGAATTCATTGGATTTTCATGTGAAATGGATGCTCTTGATATATGATCAAGAAGTCTAGATGGACTTGACATCTAGATCTCATCCTCTTTTCATGGGTAAGAGATTTGTCAAGAGAGAGTGGGGGGCTTTTAGAAATAACAGAGATGTCCTTAGGAGAGAGGACGACCATCTGAGTGTCAAATGATATTTCAGTGGTTAGTGAGGGTTCCCTTAGGAATACAACATCATCCTGTTAAGAGGATTGATGAGGAGCTGGATGGGAAGAGATTCTTGATTCATCTGTGAGGATGAAACAGATGTATCCATGTGTTCAGTAGGAACACTGTCATGTTCAGGGATCTCATCTTCCTGAATAGACTTTTTGGGGTTATTAGGCTTAAAAGGTTTTTGAGAAAAATTATTTTATGGCCGGTACCTGTTATAGGTGTGGAAGGTGGATGTGGGTTCACTGAAGATGGGTGTTTCTTCAGTGTCATCCATTAGTGTTCATACTTGTGAACATTAGTTTGTCAAATCCTTCATAGTACTATGAGTATCAATGGGACAAACTAAAAGCACGGCAAGGACTAGGGACATTTCTGGTAATGTACCAGATGATCAAGGATATGCTAATATACCGCATGTTATTGAAATGATTTTCCCTAAAATTGTAGAGACATGTGATATATAGAGCAGAAGAAGTGTTTATGCATAATCAGGTTTTTCATGTTAACCTTATAATAAAAATGAATGAGTCGAAAGCTTCATGATTATTTTTGAGAAGAAAAGAAAATTTGATACTTACATATCATGACAGGAAGGCATGTTAATGCACATCGTGAAGTGCAGGCGAAGCTTTGTGAGGAATGAAGCCTGGTCCGAAGCAGTTACACCATTATCATAAGCTTAAAGCTTAGACAAAGTTTGTGTAAGTGCTCTGTGCCAGGCGACATGCCTGACAAGTGATCATCCGTAGCCATGAGCATTACTTAGAAATTTTAAAGATGATGAAGGGTTTCTTGGTAATCAGAGGAGCAAGAAGGTTTAAATAGATTAATGGTGAGAGAGATGAGAAATGAAAGAGATGATTATTGAATTAAATAAGATTATTGGTTATTAAGATGACGGTAAGTATCTTCTCGAGCCGTGGGAGTCAGCATTGAGAATTGGATCCTGCAGAGATATTGACAACTCTCACATCAGGTGCAAAGCTCAAAAATTTTATTTTCAGATCGGAAGAATCTTATCCTCGGAAGCAAGTTAATTGATCATGTGATGATTTTCGGAAGGAAGAGAGATCATCGGAAGAAGAAGAAACCAAAGTGGTTATAGATTGTAACAATGGAAGGTTTAAACATCGGATAGATATGAAGCAGTGACCATGTTACCACTGATCCTATCCATGTATTGAGATAATCACTGAAAGAAACCAAGATTTCTTTACCAGTTGTTTATCAGATATCCATTGTTAGGACAATTTATAAAAATTATCCTTATATGTGTATGTGTATAAAGTTTAATAAACATAATCTTAACTATGTTTATTAACTCATATTTATCATTCCCAATTTTGCCAAAAACTTAGAGAAAGTTGAGGAGTCTAAGAGCTTGGTAAATATGTCAGCTATTTGGTCACTTGTAGAGACATGTTCTGGAACAATTAATCCTTTTTCAAAACAGTCTCTAATGAAATGATGCCTTATTTCAATGTGTTTGGTTTTAGAATGATAGACAGGATTCTTTATTATGTTCTTGGCAGCTTCTCTATCTATTAGGAGAGGTGTCTTGAGTTCAGTTATTCCAAAATCTAGCAGTTGGTATTGTAACCAAAGAATTTGGGCAGTGCAATGGGCTGCTGCAATGTATTCGGCTTCAGCAGTTGAATTTGACACTGGTGTTTGCTTCTTGCTTTGCCATGACACTAAGCAACCAGCAAAGAACTGACAAACTCCTGAAGTAGACTTTCTGGTGAGCGAGCAGCCAGCATAATCACTATCTAAAAAACCAACAAGCTTACAAATTTGATTAGAAGGATACCAAATACCTAGCACAGGAGTACCTTTGAGATATCTGAGTATCCTCTTCACAAATGAAAGATGAGATTGTTTGGGAGCAGATTGGTATCTTGTACAGACACATGTTGCATACATGATGTCTGGCCTTGATGCAGAGAGATACATCAGAGAACCAATCATGCATCTGTAGAGAGTTTGATCTACAGGTTCACCATTGTCGTCTGGTCATATGCCAGGACTTGTTGCCATGGGAGTAGAAATTATTTTGCAATGATTCATTTCAAATTTATTTAGAAGATCTTTTACATATTTAGATTGATGAATGAAAGTCCCAATTGGGGTTTGTTTGACTTGAAGTCCTAAAAATGTTTTTAGTTCACTTAAAGCACTCATTTCAAACTTAGAAGACATTAATTTAGAGAATTGTTCACACATGTAAGGTATTGTTGATCCAAAAATGATGTCATCAACATAGATTTGGACAAGCAGAAGTTCTTTATCTACCCTTTTTATGAACAAGGTCTTATCAATGGTTCCCCGAGAAAATTTATTAGAAAGGAGAAACTGAGAAAGAGTATCATACCATGCTCTGGGTGCTTGTTTCAGAGCATAAAGTGCCATGTCTAGTTTGTACACCCAATCAGGATGATGAACATCATCAAATCCTGGTGGTTGACACACATAGACTTCCTCTTTTATTGTCCCATACAGGAATGCACTTTTTATGTCTATTTGATATACCTTTATATTATGGGAGATGGCAAATGCTAGGAAGAGTCTGATGGCTTCCAATCTTGCCACAGGAGCAAAGGTTTCATCATAGTCAATACCTTCCTCTTGACAATAACCTTGTACCACTAATCTGGCCTTATTTTTTATTACAATGCCTCTGTCATCTGTTTTGTTTCTGAACACCCATCTGGTTCCGATGGGATATTTTCCAGCAGGCAATGGACATAGAGTCCAAACATTTTGCCTTTTGAACTGTAAGAGTTCATCTTGCATAGCCTCTATCCAATTATTGTCTTTAAGAGCCTCCTGATATTTAGAGGGCTGAATTTGGGATAAGAAGGCGGCATGAAGGCAAAAGTGTGAAATTTGACTCCTGGTTTGAACTCCTTTACTTAAATCACCTAAGATTTGTTCTAGAGGATGATTTTTGTTGAAAGGAATGATGTCTAAGCAATTATTTGAAGAGGCAGCTTCGAAAGTAAGAGAGTTTTCAATGGGGCTCAGAGAGTTCTCTGAAGGAGAGACATGAGTATTTTCAGGAGTGTCTATGGGTAGATTGTCCAAGACAGGAGATGAAGGAGTAGATATTTGATTGTCTTGGTTTTGAGAGTTTGTTCCTTGAGAATTTATTTGATAAGAAGGAAAGGAAGTAAAGAATTTAGAAACAGAACATTCATCTAGAGAGGATAGATCTTCAGAGATTTTGACACGATTCTGAAGAAGGTGAAGAGGGGGGATAGGAGGAATGAAAGAGAAGCTTTCAAGATCAAAGAGGTCATCAGGAGTAGAAGGGAACAATGAGGTTGAAGCTAATTCATTGAATTTAACGTCAATGGATTCCTCAATGATTTTGGTCCTGAGATTGAAAGCTCAGTATGCCTTAGAGGTCTGAGAGTATCCAACAAAATATCCAGAATCAACTTTAGCAGCAAACTTGGACAAGGAATCTTTCGTGTTTAAAATAAAACACGGGCATCCAAAGACTTTGAAGAAGGAAATGAGAGGCTTTATGTTATACAAGATTTCATAGGCAGTTTTGTTATGTCTTTTTACAATGTGAACTATGTTTAAGACATAACAAGCAGTGTTTACTGCCTCAGTCAGAATGATAAAGGTAATCCTGAGTCTGCAAGCATGGTTCTTGCAGCTTCAATTAGTGTCCTGTTCTTTCTTTCTACAACTCCATTCTGAGCAGGAGTTCTAGGAGCACTATATTGTCTAAGGATTCCTTTAGAGATACAGAATTTATCTAGAACTTGATTCTTGAATTCTGTGCCATTGTCGCTCCTTATCATTTTAACGGGGAGACTAAATTGTCTCTCAAGATTAGTGATAAGAGCAATTATTTTATCAGAAGTCTCGTTTTTGCTGAAAAGGAAGAAGGTCCAGCAGAATCTTGAATAATCGTCCACAACAACAAAACAATATCTCTTTCTTGCCAAACTGGCTACCTTCACTGGACCAAACAGATCCATATGAAGCAGAATAAGACAGTTAGTTGTTTTGGATTCCTCAATGGACTTATGTGAAGGTTTATGTTGCTTTCCCTTTAAGCAATATTCACAATGACCTTCAAAGTGAAATTGTTTAGAAGGCAATCCTCTTACTAGAGAAAGGGTTGAAAGCTTATGAAGAGTTTGGTGATTAAGGTGACTGAGTCTTCTGTGCCAAAGAGTAGTTTCAGAAGATGATGCTTTGGCTATCAAACATGTAGGAGAAGATGTTTGAGAGTCAGTAGTCATATCTACAATATAGACATTTCCACTTCTTCTAGTCGTTAGCAGAGTGTGTTGATCAATCAAGACCTTTATTTTTGAGTTTATTTCTGGAGAAAGAATTTTGCAACTGTCTTTAGTGAAAAATGAACTAAACTTCTTGTCAGCTAGTTGAGAAACACTTAAGAGATTAAACTTGAGATTCTCAACTAAGCTAACATCTTTAAATTTCAAATTTCCACTTAAGACAGAACCAGACCCCACTATCCAACCTTTTGCATTGTTTCCGAAGGAAACAGATCCTCCATTTTTTGGAATGAAGTCATTTAGAATGGATCTGCATCCTGTCATGTGCCTAGATCCTCCACTATCCACATACCAGAGATGATTTTGGTTTGAAGAGGGTTTCCGCACATGAGGATTAAGTACAATGGATTAGACATGGGATATTTTATTTTATTTTATTTGTTTGATTTATTTTGTTGTGTATCATTCATCAATTTCTGCATCATTAACAGCAGTTGTTGCTGATTCTGTTGGAGAAGATTGATTTGAGAATCCACGGGAGAAGTGTTAGCAACATTATGAGAGTAAGAAACTGGGTTCACCGTAGAGTAAGGAGGTGGTGTTCCCAAAATAGAAGGTCTATAGTTTGCAATCAAGGAAGAGGGTAAGATGAACGAAGAATGGGGGTGTGGTCCAACAGATTGGTTACTTGTTGTTCTTACTTTCTTCACCTTATTAGGGAGGTTCCCTCTAGATGAAGAGGCATGATCAGCTTTCAACTTATTAGCCTTCAATCTAGCTTTCTCCAAAGGCGTTTTTGTTCTGCAGTTTTCAGTAGCATGGTTGTACTTAAAACATTTTAAGCAGGCTGGAGAAAGAGATGAATAATTTGGGATGAAAGGTCTGTTTACTTTCATTGTGGGGTAAGGAGGATGAGGATGAGAAGGACGAAACTGGATATTAACCATAGGTCGTTTTCCTTTTTCAAGATTTGACTTGATGCTAGAAGAGAGACCCGATTTTGTTGTTTCTTCTGAACTATGAGTAGAGCTCATATCAGGAGCAATCTCATTTTGTTCTGCAGAGTTATTGTGTTGAACTGAGTTCAACTGAGGTTTTTCTATTCTTGTCAGATTTGTATTAGTGGGGTATACAAACTTGGAAGAATAGTTTGGCAGATACACCAATGGAGGTGTATCTATTATTGGAGGAATTTCATCAGGAAGAAAAGTTGGTAAGATAGGTTCAGGAGTGGTTTCTTCCTTATTGTTATCGATTGGGGTGTAATCCTCTGGTTGAGCAGTGTGATTATACCCAATCCCAAATCTTGCTTTGCTGTGAACTTGCTTTTGTAAAAGCATTTTGAATCCTTTGCAAGACTAAACCCACTTTTCACAGCTCACTTGAGTTTGAGATAATTCATCTTTACAAGCATAATATTTTTCTCTTTGTAGATCAAATGATGCTTGTAAGTTGATTTTCTCAGTTTTTAAAGCGGAGATATCATTATCTTTTATTTTTATTAATTTTTCCACTTCAGAATTTTTATTGTCAAGGAGTTGTTCCAACTCCTGATTTTGCTTTTGAAGCAACATATTGGCTTTCTTTATTTTTGCAAAAGCCTCTATGCAAGCATTGGAACATAGTATTTCTAAGGTAGAAGAAGATACCTGAGCATCAGAAATATCTGCTTCAGGTTGAACAGAAGAACAGGAGTCTTCACCAACAGCCATGAGAACAAATTCTGTTGGTTCAGAAGTGATGAGGGCATAGCCAACATCTTCAGGCAAGCTGCTCCAGTCTATGTACTCTTGAGAGAAAAGAGCATGTTGACTAGATGATGAAGACTGGACAGCATGGCCTGGTGCATTTATTTGTGAAGAAGGAGCTGCAACAACTTGAAGTGAAGCAGGAGTGAGTTGATACATGTTACCGTTTGCAGCTTGTACATATTGCACATTGGAGGAAGCAGAGTTTTGTGCAATGTGTGCTGATTCTTGAGGATTATTGGACCTTTTAAAAGAGGAGGAGGAAGTGGTGGAAGAAAATGGTGTTGAAGAGGTGTGTGAAGGTATGTTTGGAAAGGTCACATAAGAGGAAGGGTTAGAATTTGGAGCATTAGAACATTCTCTGGAAAAATGTCCAGTGCCATGACACCTATAGCATTGGACATTAGCCTTATTTAGACCGATCCTGGTTTTTCCATGGATACCAGGAAATTTTCTTCATGTCCTCTTGTAGAACTTGTTAGTTCTTATGCTCAAGAGAGCCAGTTGATGGAGAATGTCCATCTCTTCCAAGTCATCACTTGGAACTTGATGAAGATCGTCCATGATAAAACACAGATGGTCAGAAGGGAGAGAATGGTCATCACGCGAGGAAAATGAAGAGGTGATTCCAGTAGTTATGTCAATGTGTTCATCATAACCCTGATCATTTATCACAGAGTTATGACTAAGAAGAGTTGTGTTCCCTTGAACATACTCTTCAGTTGATTTACCAGATTTTATTAGTTTTCTTTTCTGGTCAATCTCTCTCTCAAAAGTGAGCAACTTACCATGAAGTTGGGTAAGTGAGAGTTTTCCAAAATCTGGTGAAGATCTCATGACTATAGAATAAGTTTCCCATTTTTCAGGAAGAGATCTTAAAAATCGATTAAGAACTGAGACAGGAGGGTACACTTGACCAGCTAATTTTAGTTCACTTAAGAGAGAAGTGAACCTTTCAAATTGCTGAGTCAGTGACTCATTATTTAGTTGGCAGAAAGTCTCATATTGTTGAGCCAATATTTCCCTAGTGTTGGCTACAACATCATCGGTACCACCGAATTGCTCTTTTAGAGCATCCCATAAGTCCTTAGCGGACTCATGGTCAAAAAGACCCAAATAAATTTCATTCGGAAGGGCCATAGCCAGCTGAGCATGTGCCTTGGCATCAAGCTCCAATTTCTGAAAGTATTCTTCAGTGTAATTCCGGGGGTCCTTAGGGACATCATCTCCAGTCTCCGTGTCCAGGACCATTGGTTTATGAGGTCCGAACATGACAGACTTCCAACATCCTGTATGATTATTTGACAGGAAATGTAACATCCGTCTCTGCCAAATATTATATTGATGCCTAACCAAAATTGGTGGCTTTGTGGCAGAACCGGTGTTATGGGGGTCTAAGGTGAATTTTTCTGCCATGTGTTCAAACAGTTATGAGTTAATCAACAAGTAATGAGTACTCAAGGTAGTTTGATTGAATGATTCTTGAACACTTTAGAGTTTCAAAAAATCAATCTTCAGCAGATTATGAAAAGTAGATGAACACAGAAAACTAAACACAAGATATCAAAGTGAGCTTTGAATTTTAGACTTGATGGTTAAACCAAGACTAATGAACAAGGCTCTGATACCAATTGTAGAAAATCAGTGAGCCAAGGAGAGGCTGATTTAACCAGGAACAAGAGCTTTAGATACTTAGTCAAAGCCTTTGGTATTAGCTCCCTCTAAGGTTTTGCCCTTAAGTTATTTTTAGTGTTTAGTTTTCTTGTTTTAAAGAAAAGAGAGAACAGAAAACAGTAAGGCAACACAAAGAAGATTCAGAAAAGTGTTGTATGTTATACAGTTGATGTTGGGGTATAAATAGCCCCGACATTTAATGTTTCAGGACAAATACAAGAGAAAGACAAACAGATAAGACTGAAGACACTTTTACAGACACTGTAGCATCAGAATAGTACAAGTGCAAAGTCAACTTAGGATCTTCAAAGATCTTGAAGTCTTCCGAGGTTCAGACATTTGTACTGATGCTAAGGAGTTATTCTTTCGGAAGTTCTTCATAGGAAACTGATTAAGGGAATCAGCTATCCTATCGGAAGCTAAAGAAGGAAGCATTTATTCTTTCATCGGAAGCTGATGTAAATACATAAGTCTTCGGAAGTTAGCGTTTTTCTTCCGAAGCAGATATCTTCCGAAGTAATTGTCTTTTATTCTTCGGAAGCAATTGTTTTCTTCCGGTAGTGTCTTCTGAGGTTTGTCTTTCGATAGCGTCTTCCGAAGCATCTTCTGAAGTTTTGTCTTCGGAAGCAATTGTCTTTTATTTAATGTCTTCCGAAGCATCTTCTGAAGTTTTGTCTTCGGAAGCAATTGTCTTTTATTTAATGTCTTCCGAAGCATCTTCTGAAGTTTTGTCTTCGGAAGCAATTGACTTTTATTTAGTGTCTTCCAAAGCATCTTTTAAAGCCTTATTCTTCATGTCTTCGGAAGTTAGTGTCCTGCAACATTTATTCAAATTGATTATTTGAAAGGTGGTTTTGCTTCGTCAGTCCTTATTTTCCAACACTATGTAAACAATCTGATCATCACGATTATCACTCACGATATCGCGCCCCGAGAACCTTCCGCCCGACGGGCAACACGATCCGGCCCGCCGGCTCGGGGTGTGACATCGGCCACCCTACGGGGTTCGGCTACCCTTGTTCCCGCCCATTAGGTTCATTTCCCCTGGCTCGGCCAGAGATGATCCAGGGTTCGGCCATGGGTAGTCCAAGGTTTGGCCCCTACTGTGTCGTGAACCAATGAGATCATCCTCACAAAGTTCAACTAACTCGTTTTAGGGTTTTCTAAGCTTAGAACCGCTTAAAAAAAATGATGATGATATCCGATTATTTCAAAGAAAGAATCCAAAAGAAAATTACTCGTTTTACCTTCCAATCGTGCTCAAATGTGAGACTTCTTCGTATCTTCTCGTTCCTCTCGATCACACGGTCGTTTAGGCACCAAGATCTCTTGAATCCGCCAAGAAACGAGGGAGAAATCCTAGTGAGAAGGTAGAGAGAGATGTAGGTGACGATTTTGAAGCTTAGAGAGAGAAAAGTGTTGGTGGAATGGAGAAGAAGAAAAGAAATCTTCCTTCTTATACCACGTCTCGTTCCCACGTGCTCCATCTAGTCTATTTCGCGATAAAATATAATAAAGTGCTCAGTTTTTATCATATAATATATTTAAAACATAAAACGTATGAACTAATTGAATTACGTTTAAATAAAATGTTTTTAATTAAATGATCAAGTAAAATGATTCTGTTTTAGTTCTCGTTAAATTATTTGTTTAAATAAAACGATTTGTTCGAATTTGTTTCAGATTGTGATTCCTAATAAACGTTATTAGTTTCCATTTATTAATTTAATATCGTTTGATATTATTTCGTTATCTCGTCGAAACACGTTACTTACGTACGTATTCGTAAAGATCGTCACCTTTCCGAATCCAACGCTCGTATCGTATTTCGATTCGATTTACGATTTATGGAATATCGTTTCAGAATATTATTCTTAATAATTATATTCGTGTGAATCGTCACCCACGTGAATACATTATCAAGCTAATATTTCTGAAATAACATTCGCGTGTAATTATGTTTGTAACCTCACCATCGCTTAATCAATTTCAATATTGTGCTCATTATCTTATTATCTTTAATATTATAAATTCCCAATCCAAATCCCACTAAACCATATCACTAACACATCCATGATAGACCGAAATATGCATATATATAGGGCATATGTAGGGGTAGGTCGCAACCTCCCCAGCCACTGTCCCACCGCTATTTAGATAAACCATGACCATATGTCCTTGACAATGTTTAGTAACCAGACAATGACCAACTCATAACTCTTTTCTATCCCAAAACAAAACCTCGGATTCTCCTCACCAAAGCCTCAACACTGATATAATCATGATAAACCGAAGATGGCTTATGTATAGGGCATATCTAAAGGTTAGTCGCAACTGCCTCAGCCACCGTCCCACCACCTCTTCGATAGACCATGATTATATCCTTGCCTATCTTTGGTTATAGAATCCTATACCACAACTCTTCCAAATCAACAATCCATAATATGTGAATTTAATTGCGATAAACTCTCGGGTTCTGTTTAGTTGTGTTTCAACTAAACTTCCCATGGTTTATGCATATAATAGTATGTTCTCAATATGTATACCATTATCAATAATAACATCCAATAATTCATCATCATTAATAATTATCATATCAGGTCGTAACGGTACATTTAAACTTGTACGGACAACCCGGAATACAGTGATGTTATAGTCTCCCCTAGTTAAGGGAATTTCGTCCCAAAATTCAACTTGGAGTGACCGTAGTGAATAAATGTGGGTACTTAAGCTTCATCTGATTTTCCCGTTCCCAGGTGAATTATGGATCACGCTTCGACTCCCAACGTACTTTGACAATTGGAATTCTACTGCGTTTGAGCTTTTTAACCTCACGATCCATTATCTCGACTGGTTTTTCAACAAAGTGCAGGGTATCATCGACGCGAATGTCATCGAGGGATACCTGAAGATCCTGACCAGCTAAGCATTTTCTTAAATTGTCACGTGAAATGTCGGGTGTACATTGCTAAGTTCAGGAGGAAGTTCACGATCCGTTCAAGGATCTTAAAAGGGCCCACATATCGTGGAGTAAGCTTACCCTTCTTCCCGAAGCGTACCACTCCTTTCCAAGGTGATACTTTGAGTAATACCATATCATCAACTTCAAACTCTAAAGGTTTTCGTCGTTTATCCGCGTAGCTTTTCTTTCGATTGCGTGCAGCTAATAGATTGTCACGGATTTGGCGGATCTTGTCAGTCGTTTCTTGAATAATCTCAGGACCAATGATCTGCGATTCACCGACCTCGGTCGAACAAATAGGTGACCGACATTTTCTGCCATACAGAGCTTCAAACGGCGCCATACCAATGCTCGCATGATAACTGTTGTTATACGAGAACTCAACTATTGGTAGATGGCTATCCCAGTTGCCACCGAAATCGATGACACAAGCTCTCAACATATCTTCTAATGTCTGAATCGTTCGCTCCATCTGTCCATCCGTTTGAGGATGATAGGCGGTACTAAGATCCAATCTTGTTCCAAAAGCTTCATGAAGTGATTCCCAAAATCGTGCCGTGAAACGAGCATCATGATCCGATATTATGCTTAAGGGAATTCCATGTCGACTAACGATCTCATCAACATAGATACGAGCTAACTTCCGCACCGGGTACGTCTCGCGTATCGGTAAGAAATGAGCCAACTTGGTTAATCTATCAATTATCACCCAAATACTATCCTTACCACTTGTGGTCCGTGGAAGTTTGGTAATAAAATCCATGGATATATTCTTCCACTTCCACATGGGTATTTCTGGTTGTATTAACAATCCCGAAGGTCGCTGATGTTCTGCCTTGACTTTAGCACAGTTAAGGCACTTGGCTACATACTCAGCAATATCCTTCTTCATTCCAGTCCACCAGTATAAGACTCTAAGATCTTGATACATTTTGTTAGCTCCCGGATGGATTGAGTAACGTGACTTATGAGCTTCATCCATAATCATCATCCGAAAATCATCCCGGTTCGATATCCACAACCAATTCAAGTAATACATCAAACCATCATCCTTAGCTTCCAATAGTAATTCGGCCCCGCAAGACATCTCATCTTTCAGGCTATCTTGAGCCAATGAGTGTTGTTGGGCAGTGAGAAAATCAGTACGAAGATTTGTGTGTACTCGGACACTATGGATCTGAACATGACTTTTGCGACTAAGCACATCTGCTACTACATTCGCTTTGCCAGGATGGTAGCGAATTTCACAATCATAATCATTCTACAGTTCAACCCATCTCCATTGTCTCATGTTAAGTTCTTTCTGATTAAGAATATGTTGCAAACTCTTGTGATCATGTAAAGACTACACACTTCGTGCCATAAAGATAATGTCTCCATAAAGATAATGTCTCCATAGCTTCAAAGCAAACACAACTGCACCAAGTTCCAAGTCATGTGTAGTGTAGTTCTTCTCATGAATTTTCAAATGTCTAGATGCATATGTCACAACCTTTCCCCGTTGCATGAGAACACAACCGAGACCTAGGTTGGATGCATCACAATAAACTACAAAATCATCATTTCCATCGGGCAATGTCAAGACAGGAGCATCACAAAGTTTCTGCTTTAAGGTCTGAAATGCCTCTTCTTGTTTTGGTCCCCACTCATAAGGTTTGTCCTTTTGAGTTAAAGAAGTAAGAGGGACAGCAATCCTGGAGAAATTCGAAATAAATCGCCGATAGTAACCGGCAAGTTCAAGAAATGATCGAATCTCTGTTGATGTCTTCGGTGTACTCCAATTCTTCACCGCATCAATCTTTGCAGGATCCACGTGAACACCCTTTTCATTGACTATGTGTCCCAAGAATTGAACTTCTTTAAGCCAAAATTCACACTTGGAGAATTTGGCATACAGTCGCTCATCTCGTAGGATCTGCAAAACCAACTTAAGGTGTTGCTTGTGCTCTTCTTTGCTCTTAGAGTATATCAAAATATCATCAATGAATACAATCACAAACTTATCCAAGTATGGCCTGCAAACACGGTTCATGAGGTCCATGAAAACCGTTGGTGCATTGGTAAGGCCGAAGGGCATTACCAGAAACTCATAGTGGCCATATCTTGTTCGGAAAGCCGTCTTGGGAATATCATCATCATGTACACGGAGATGATGATACCCAGACCTAAGATAGATCTTTGAAAACCATGCCGAGCCTTGAAGTTGATCGAAAAGATCATCGATGCGCGGCAGAGGATATCGATTCTTAATTGTAAGCTTGTTCAATTCGCGGTAGTCGATGCACATTCGGAATGACCCGTCCTTCTTCTTGGCAAACAGGACCGGTGCACCCCATGGCTACTGGCTCGGGCGAATGAATCCCTTATCAGTCAGTTCTTGTAGTTGGCTCGCCAATTCTTGTAACTCAAAAGGCCCAAGTCTGTAAGGAGCTTTGGCGACTGGGTTCGCACCAGGTACTAAGTCAATCCGAAATTCTACTTGTCGTTCTGGTGGAAGACCTGGCAAGTCATCTGGAAATACTTCAGGAAAATCTCTTATCACAGGAACTTCTTTAATGCTCTTTCCTTTCTCTTTCTTCTCCACAACGTGTGCTAAAAATGCTATACATTTCTTCCTAAGGTACTTGTGTGCTGTAGTGCATGACATCAGCTTAAGACCTTTACTAGAAGTCTCCCCAAAAACTCTTAAAGTTTCACCCGAAGGTAAGGGAATACGAATATATTTCTCATGACAGAAAATTTCCGCTTTGTGGGTGGCTAACCAATCCATGCATATGATAACATCGAAGCTACCAAGGTGCATAGGTATAAGATCAATTGGGAAAACGTGATCATTTAAGTTCACAGTACATCCAATAATAACAGTGTCAATATCAATAGTGTTTCCGTCAGCCACTTCCACGTTAAACGGTTTATCTAAGTTTGTACGTGTTCTACCAAGCATGCATTCAAAATCATATGAAACGAAACTACTATCAGCACCAGAATCAAATAAGACAGATGCATAAGAGTTGTTAATCAGAAATGTACCGTTGACCACATCCTGGTTGGCTTGAGCAGTTGGAGCATTTAGTTGAAACGCTCTGCCTCTTGCCACCCTTTGATTGTTTCCCATCAGTCTCGGACACTGGTTTCTGAAATGACCCACTTCACCACACTCGTAACAGGCTCTTGCATATACAGGCACTTGGCAAACAGGTACAGCTTGTATCGGTTGAACATGCGGAGCTGGCAGTGCAAGCGGTGCGGGTTGCATCCTTTGTGCTTGCGGTGCACTCCGAAAAACATTAGCAAAATGGCCATACTTGCCACAGTTGTTGCAGACGCGACAAGGCAAGTTAGGCATGTGGTGATATCTGCAAGTATTGCATTGCGGAATAGCTCCAAAATTCCGGGTGTTGGAATTGTTGGAGGACTGTTAAGTAGCAGGAGTAGTAACAGCATAACTCCTGGTCTTCCGCTTTCTGTTGCTGCTTTTGGATGAATTAGCTGCCTCAGTCTTGACTTTTGTTTTTGTTTCCTTTGCAGCAGTCTTCACTTCAGTCTTCTTGGTTCCTTTTCTCGTGAGTGTTCCAGCCTTTACATGATTATCAGTTAAAGTTGCAGATAGACGGATTGCAGCCTCTAGTGTTTTTGGGTTGCTACCATAAACTGTGTCTTGAATTTGCATAGGCAGGCCGCCTATGTATTTCTCAATCGCTCTCTCTAGTGGTGTCACCAGATGAGGTACCAGTAGACTATACTCATGGAAGCAAGTATTGTAAATTACATTGTCCCCGCTGTCCTGTTTGAGTTCCCAGAACTCAGTTTCAAGTTTCCTCATCTCACTGCGAGGACAGAATTCAGTGGTCATCAAGTTCTTGACCTCAGTCCAAGTCAGTGCTAGGGCAGCATCAACTTCCCTAGTTCGCTTTTCGCCATTCCACCAAGTTAATGCTCTCTTTTGGAAAACACTGGTGGCATAGCGCACCTTCAGATTTCAGGGCAGTCACTGTTGATGAAGGTGTTTTCCATGCTCTCAAACCACTGCAGCAGACCAGTGGCTCTCTCAAAACCCGTAAACTTTTGTGGGTTACAGGAGTTGAAGTGTTTGAATGTGCAGACTGGTGGGTTTGCACCACCTATGTTCTGATTGAGAGTCTGATTGGCTTGAGTCAGCTGATTCACCAATCCGGTAATAAGTGTTGCTAACCCTTGTATGCCGGTGTCGGCATTACCGTTAGCGTCATCATGGTTCGTATCATCTCCATTGTGACGGCAAGGCGGCATGTTTCTGAGGATAATAGAAACATGTTACTACCGTTTTCAACGTAAGTCATACAAACTATGGTCAAATGAGTTTATTTCAACAGTTAGGATTACATATAGGAACTATATTTTTCTCCTATATGTCATTAAACTCATAACAAAGTAGTAATTTCCTAATATTATACTAACGCATCCTAGTTGGTCATATCTAATATATACTAATTATTCCTAAGTTCCAAACATTTCCCACCCTACACTAACACTGACAACCTCCCGATGCAACGCAACAAGCTTATATATAGGGCATACGTAGAGGTCAGTCGCAAGTGCCTCAGCCGACATCCCACCACCGTTGCATTGCACCACGATTATGCCCTTGTTAGTATTTAGGGTATGCTATATATCTTCCCAATTATCTCACTTCACAAACCTTATCCTCGGTAGGATAATTTTGAGTGAAATGATCTCAAGTTCCCTTGGACAATTAGGTTCGCTTAATGTCTAAGTTCACCTGATATGTAGGTTTGCCTCTTTCTAAGTTCACCTAATGTTTAAGTTCACCTGACATTAAAGTTCCCTTAGTGTCTAAGTTCACTTAAAAATCCATACTACTTCCAAACATCCAGAATTATCAATGAGGGTTCATATCATCACTGAGTGCTCTTACTGTCACTAAGTGTTCATATCCTCCCTATAATTCATTCTCATCAAGTGTTCATACCATCACTAAGTGTTAGTATCATCACTGTGCGTTCATGTTACCACTAAGTGTCCATCTCAATACTCAAGTATTCAGTCCGTCACTAAGTGTTTATATCATTCAGTGATCCTATTCACCCAACGTGTCCAATAAGTGTGTTCATAAGTGAGTATATGTGTCCATCAATTATGATCATTAAATAAGTCAATCCAAATCAAATTCATCCAACATTCCATCAACCAATATCCCATCAATCTCAACTTCACAACATCTCCTAATAATATCCTAAATTCCTGACACTGACAGACCCCCAATATACTACAAATGGTATATGTATAGGGCATATGTAGGGGTCAGTCGCAACTGCCCAGCCACCGTCCCACCACTTTTGTAGTATACCACGAGTGTGTCCTTGTCTGGTGATCAAAGATCAAACAAATAATTCCTAAAGCAAAGGAATTCCTAAGCAGTTAATTTCCTAAGCAATTAATTTCCCAAACGGGTAGTTCCCTTATTCATCAATACTGACATCCACCTAATTTACCGTAAATGATATATGTATAGGGCATATGTAGGAGTCAGTCGCAACTGCCCCAGCCACCGTCCCACCACCTTTACGATACACCACGTGTATGTCCTTATCGAATCATGCGGGCACAAGTAATCTTAACATCAGCAATTAATACATGTGAATCAGATATATAATCAGGAGTTCAAATAACAAGTAATAAACACATAAGCATGAAATCCTGAATATACTAACTAGTGTATCAAATAATTCATAGTAGGGTATCCTACGGTTATAGACTAGGTCAACCAATTCTAGTAACCTAATTCCTTATAACCCAGGCTCTGATACCAATCTGTAACACCCCGAACGATGGCGGAAACGTCGAGATACATCAATTAAATCAGCACATAACAATTAATCAACCAAATTAATTACATGAAAAATCATGTTTATCATGAGCTAGTTACATCAATTACACAAAAGATTTGGCTAACTAACTAAATTCTAGTCTTCAGAATTTCAGTTATTTTACCTAAGTCCAAGAACATAAGTGATGATGTCCAAAAGATGTAGAGTTATCATGCTCTACCTACTTCTCCATGTTTCCACTAACTTGTTTTAGGGTTTTCTAAGCTTAGAACCGCTTAAAAAAAATGATGATGATATCCGATTATTTCAAAGAAAGAATCCAAAATAAAATTACTCGTTTTACCTTCCAATCGTGCTCAAATGTGAGATTTCTTCGTATCTTCTCGTTCCTCTCGATCACACGGTCGTTTAGGCACCAAGATCTCTTGAATCCGCCAAGAAACGAGGGAGAAATCCTAGTGAGAAGGTAGAGAGAGATGTAGGTGACGATTTTGAAGCTTAGAGAGAGAAAGGTGTTGGTGGAATGAAGAAGAAGAAAAAGAAATCTTCCTTCTTATACCACGTCTCGTTCCCACGTGCTCGGTCTCGTCTATTTCGCGATAAAATATAATAAAGTGCTCGGTTTTTATGGTATAATATATTTAAAACATAAAACGTTTGAACTAATTGAATTACGTGTCACACCCCGAGCCGGCGGGGTTGAATCGGAGTCCCCGTCGGGCGGAAGGTTCCCGGGGCGCGATATCGTGAGTGATAATCGAAATGATCAGATTGTTACATTGCACATGATACATAAATGAGAAACTTGCTAAAATATAATAGAATTACAAAGTTAAATTACATCAGTTAAGTTTATAATTTAACAATGTAAATCTAATATCACATCATAAATCTTCTATCTTGTATCTGCACAAGATCTACAAAATAAACTGTATAATGATGCTTCAAAATATGCAGGTCCAAAAAGCTAAGTCCTCTATCAGATAACCTAGTCCAAAGAAATAACTCTTCAGTTGACCTGTTCGTCACCTGAGAAGTCATGCAAAAATAAAGTCAACACATGGTTGGTGAGTTCATATAGTTTAGTAATTGAAAATGATTTGTAAACCTCTTTCGGTAAAGACCCTAACCTCATTAACATCACATGTAATGTCCACATCGGTATGCTTATATATAGGGCATACCCCTGAGTCGAGCCTACAAACCCGCCCAGACGCCGTCCCACCACATACTAATGCGTATATGACACTGATGTTAATGATAGTTAAGCATTTTTACCTACCATACACTCAAAACATTTGTTAAACCCTCGGGTAACAACCTTAATCTCATTAACATCACATGTACCATCCAGATCGGTATGCTTATATATAGGGCATACCCCTGAGTCGAGCCTACAAACTAGCCCAGACGCCGTCCCACCACATACGAATCCACATGGGACATTGGTGTTAACGAAAATTAAGCATTTTACCCCTACCAATAACTCCTTGATTCTTCAGTTCTTTGTTCCTGTAAATACAACAATTTGGAATCTATGTTGATTCCTTAAGTTCATCACAATAATGATCAATCACAGTATTTGTAGAAACAGCTATAAATGCTTAATTAAATAAATATATAAACATTTAATAAAATCTAAGTCCTAATGATTGGGCCTTGGTCAACTCGAGTAGACTAATCTGTCAATCAAGGTACTTAGTAGTTAGGGAATTCTGTAAATATCATCAAACATATGACCTACAAATCAAACGGTCTAGCTAGGACTTCTTGAAATGTAGGGTTTTTGTTTCGTTCTTGATTCGTTTTGTTTCGTTGGCATATGTTATCTTTGATATTTCCCAGACTTTCCCTTGAAAATGATTTATTGATTCGTCTGATTCTGTTACAAGATGTACTTGATTCGTTGATCATGGAATACTAGATTCGTTGACCAAATGTACTCTTGGTTCGTTGCTCATCAAACACTTGATTTGTTGAACATCGAATATTAGCTTTGCAAAGATAGTTTCGTTTGATTCGTTGAACTTCCCCACTTGTTTTGTCAAAATAGTTTCGTTTGATTCGTTGAACTTACACACTTGATTTGTCAGAATGTTTTGTTTGATTCGTTGAAATCACCCACTTGATTCGTCAAAATGTTTTGTTTGATTTGTTGAAATGTTTAGTTTAACCCAATTATCCACTTAAATTATAAGTAGATGAATTTAGTAAAAACCTGCATAAAATTCACCTAGACATGATTCTAGGTTAACAATTTACATATAAAACATATGTTAAATAAAAGCATTTAAGTAAACAATTTAAACAAACAATTTACGCATAATTCTCAGCCCCGCGTTTTAAAAAAAATGTTAGAAAAGGGGCAATGAACTCACCTGTGTTGCTATGTAAATGATCTAACACAAAATGCGCGCTCGTTCTGATAGTTTAGATTTCTTCAGTTCCTGAGTTGTTTTATAAGAGTTTGAATACGATAAGTATGCGTAATAGTTGTCGCACCTAAGGTTTGGTCTCGGTGTGTGCCTCTAAGTGTTCCAAATTTACTAAGTGCTTCTATGGTTTAATCTAACTAATTAAGCCTAAATACCCCTTTATACCCCAATCCCATTATTAATTATAGCAACTTACATTTATATTTTTACAAAATTTGGGCAGAGTTACCTTCGTTTTCTGTTAAAATCCCGACAATTATATTGTCCATTTACAACCAAATCCCAATCAATTATAATAAACTAACTTTAAAAGAAACCAATTACATTTATGAAATATAACAATTAGCTATTAATTAAAATCATGCTATTTTATTAAAAACATGAGTTATTTTTATGAAAATTACAAGTTAAACGTGTTAGAACTTGAGTTAACCAGCTTTAGATTAATCCCAAGTCCTTTGATAGTTCTTAGTTTTTCCTATAGTTATTTGTTCATCCGTGTATATAACTTAGCTTAGAGTGTTCAATTGAACAACCCAATTTAGTTATATAAGTGTTGGATGTAAATGTTGAGATTTACCCCAACACCTTATGCAATAACATCCACTAATGTGTGTTTCCTAGTTCATTCCAAACTTTGAGCATTCGTATATTCATTTCCTGGTCCATATGATTAAGCTCAACAGTTCTAGATCCAAAATTTCCCAAACTAGCCAACACTTAGGTTCAACAGCCATAAAGGCAGCGAACCTATTGATATTCAGGGTAGGTTCGGCGAACCCTTGGTAATCAGGTTCGGCGAACCTTTGAGGTTCGTTGTTAGTAGGTTCGTGATCAAAGGTTCATTCATCCTAGGTTCGTCTCACTTAGGTTTGTCGCACTTAGGTTCGTCGCACTTAGGTTCGCATTATCTAGGGCTCGGCTAGGCAGGTTCGTGCAGAGCTACAGGTTCGTGAGTCAGAGGTGCAGGTTCGTGGCCCAGGGTTCGTCCCAGGGAAGACAGGTTCGGCCACCAGATTACAGGTTCGGCTATCTGTATGAAGGTTCGGCCGATCGACCTGATTCGCGAACCTGTTCCATCTTCCTCATTTTCAATCCCAAACCTGTTACATATCAGTTCCTACAACATCCTAATCATGCATATGTGTTTATCTGATGTTTTCTAAGTGTTCAATGTGGTTAAAACTACAAAATATAAAAGGGTTCGTGATAAGTCACTAAAACCGAAATAAAATGGGAATTTTACCTCAAAATCGACGGATAAATGCTTGATTTCTTTGTACTTCCTTGATCTACACCACAAGGGGAACGTTTTGACACCAAGAAGGCGTGAATCCACTAAGAATTGAGCTCCAAATTGTAGAGAGAAGGAGGAGAGTTCTTCTTCTAGAGAGAGAGAGTCTTGAACGAAAATGGAGGAGAGAAAGAGAGAGGTGGAGGTTGGTGGAAGAATTTAATGCCTTCATTAATGGTTTCCTCAATACCCAGTCGTTCAGTCTCGTTCGGTTTCGCGTAAAATGCCGGTTCGCGTGGTTTTCGCTGCGAAACGACTCGATTTATAAAATAAGATTTATAAAATTATTCTAATTTGTGATTCCTAATAAATTAACTAATATCTTTTATTTATTTTGAAACTTCAGAATATTTAATTAACTGTTTAAATTGAATCGTACGGTTGTCGCGTGTATTCGTTCGAATCGTCACCCATACGAACACGGCGATAACTATACTTTTCAATATTGTTTTATAATTATTGGATATCATTCAGAACGTTAAACTTACAGATATATTCGTACAGATCGTCACCCATACGAATAATCTGTCAATTCAGCATTCACATAACAACATCCGTTCTGTTTTGTTCTGTAAATTCTCACATACGTTTATACATAATAAATCCTAACAGATAATCCCATGATGGTTCTGTGTTGTCAGATAATTATCTGACTCAAGAACCAAAATTCTGAGCTTTGTTTCTGTTAAATGTTTCTGAACTTATTGTTTGGTAACACAAAATGATATTGACAATTGAATATGAATATGAAATGCACTGAAATGTATGTAGTTCGTACCTGTTTACTGTTCATGTTACTGTTTAAGATCACTGTTCCGGTACGGTTCCGGCACTGATGTTATATTACGTTTAAATAAAATGTTTTTAATTAAATGATCTCGTAAAATGATTCCGTTTTAGTTCTCGTTAAATTATTTGTTTAGATAAAAAAGATTTGTTCGAATTTGTTTTAGATTGTGATTCCTAATAAACGTTATTAGTTTCCATTTATTAATTTAATATCGTTAGATATTATTTCGTTATCTCGTCGAAACGTGTTACTTACGTACGTATTCGTAAAGATCGTCACCTTTCCGAATCCAACGCTCGTATCGTATTTCGATTCGATTTACGATTTATTTAATATCATTTCAGAATATTATTCTTAATAATTATATTCGTGTGAATCGTCACCCACGCGAATACATTATCAAGCTAATATTTCTGAAATAACATTCGCGTGTAATTATGTTCGTAACCTCACCATCGCTTAATCATTTCCAATATTGTGCTCATTATCTTATTATCTTTAATATTATAAATTCTCAATCCAAATCCCACTAAACCATATCACTGACACATCCGTGATATACCGAAATATGTATATATATAGGGCATATGTAGGGGTAGGTCACAACCTCCCCAGCCACCGTCCCACTGCTATTTCGATAAACCATGACCATGTGTCCTTGACTATGTTTAGTAACCAGACAATGACCAACTCATAACTCTTTTCTATCCCAAAACAAAACCTCGGATTCTCCTCACCAAAGCCTCAACACTGATATAATCATGATAAACCGAAGATGGCTTATGTATAGGGCATATCTAAAGGTTAGTCACAACTGCCTCAGCCACCGTCCCACCACCTCTTCGATAGACCATGATTATATCCTTGCCTATCTTTGGTTATAGAATCATATACCACAACTCTTCCAAATCAACAATCCATAATATGTGAATTTAACTGTGATAAACTCTCGGGTTCTGTTTAGTTGTGTTTCAACTAAACTTCCCATGGTTTATGCATATAATAGTATGTTCTCAATATGTATACCAATATCAATAATAACATCCAATAATTCATCATCATTAATAATTATCATATCACATCGTAACCAAGGTTGCAAAAGTCGCTAGGCACTCCTAGGTCGGAATAGCTCCTTGGAGCGAGTAATCGGGCAGAACTCGGCTCTAGGCAGGAGTACTCGGGTAATTCTCAGAAAATACTCGGCCTCGGAACAACTTCTTGGAGCGAGTACTCGGCCTTGTAGACCGACTTTTGTAACAGTGGTCGTAACAGTACAATTAAACATGTACGGACAACCCAGAATACAGTGATGTTACACAAGACCTGGTCTTGAACAATTTTCAAACGATTACGCAACAAACAATGTTATTTTACAAGAAAGGAGAGCAAACTGTGTGATTTTGAAACAAACAAAACATGTCTCCTATATCAGGAAACAGAGCATACACTTCTTTCTCAAAACCCTTCTTTTTACAATCATTCTTCGTGTCGTATCGAGCTGAAATACAGAAGTGACGAGGTCTTATTTTCATTAAGGACACCTCGTGGATCACCGAAGGGGTGGTGGGCTGGCGGCTGAGCTTTGGCTCGGACGTATGCCCTATACATAAACTACCTTCGATGGTTCGGGGTGGTGTCAGTAATGAAGTTCAGACTTAAGCACTTGTGCAATTCATTCGTGTTTACAACACCATTCACACACCACTTTCAAAATCATTTTAAATGAAAAGATTTTCACCAAACCTTTTACAAAACCTAACATTTTTAAAACATATGTAAACTCACCAACCTATTGTTGACATATTTTACATGTTCTCAGGTGAAGAACAAGTGAAAGCAAGATGACTTTTAGAGAGAGAAAGATAGGATCTCTTAGAAGAACCTACAACTCCTGCATAGAATCTCATCAGGCCACGTCGGCTACAAGATCAAGACTTACACTTTTGCAAGTAATTTTTGGTGGGACATTTGGTCCTCATTCCAGATGTCCAAGTCAAGTTGTAATATAATTAAATTATAAAATAGGTGTAATTTAATTTTATTAATTTAATGTGTTTTAGTATTTCTCATATCATCATGTGCAATGTAACAATATGATCACTCCGATTTCAATCACGCCTCGGGACTATTCTGCCTGACGGGTCTCCGATCTGGCATGCCGGCCCAGGGTGTGACAAATCTAATAAGAAAAAGATGGGAAATGCTTTAAAAAAAGCCATGGCACACAAAAGTGACACCTAACATTTAATTAAAGTACTTATAAACTAACAAATGGATAGAGAAATCTTACATACGACACATAAAAAGTGAGGTAATTGTATAATAAATAATGTTGGTACTTTGAATGAGTATAACAGGTTTATAGCCATTTTAAAAGCTAGTTTTTTAAAAACTAAAACATTTTTTAGTATAAAATATCATCCCTATACATGTAACCCATTTTACAAATATTTTCACATCATTTCTTTTTAAACCAATAAATCTACAATTTTTATTTTATATTTTCTACTAAAAAATGGCATCTTCCTTTCGAAATGCTCAAAAAAATTGGGGATCAAACCATGAAAAAGAACTCAAGGTTCCTAATCAAAATGCACCTTACCCTATCCCATGTTTTGCCACATTTAGTTAGAAGCTGAAAATAATAGACAACAAAATTGTGAACGCAAGACTCAAATGAATCGGATTGTAATTTTAGTAAATGAGAGGAAGGTGTTGTGTAACTAACTTGATTTATCCTCGTTTGAACTCTATCCACACGATGGCTCCCTGATGTTGATTTCTTTTAGAACTTTACCTTCAAGACAAAAATCGATTGACTCGCTCCATCATTTGTTTGGCCCGAAACAGGGTAGTGTTGTGATTCAGAGAGTGTAAATGAAAACTTCTCTGTCCCTATTTTATTAACTCGTTTAACAGAACTAACAAACTCGGAAAGACCTATAATCCCATTGATTGTTGCATAAGGTTTTTTGGGTTATGATTATGCATATTTCAATATCTGATGAAATTAATGGACTGCAAATAATATTTAGGGTTTTTTAAGGTGTATGAAATAGACGCTAATAGAATCCAACCAGTTTAAGGATATATTAATCGAACCTGATACAATGAAATAGATTGACACCGGCAACTCCACATGAAATAAGAGAGGCGGAATTCGATGGACGAGAACTCCAGCACAAATCAAGAGATGAGAATGGAAGGGATTCTATGGTTTGCAGAAGGGGTTTCCCGATTGATACAATGGAGCGATTACTTGGATAAAACGGGTATGACCCATGTGTTTTTTCTTTTTAGAGAACAAAAACCTTACATGTGTACATGGATGACCATTTGTTAGGGGTGTTCATATTAAAACCATAACCGAAAATTAATCGATAACCGTCCCGAACCATAACCCGATTTTAACTGAAACCGACTTTATCGACGGTTATGATTAAACTAAACCATTAACAAAACCATTCGGTTATGGTTACGGTTAAGTCATGCTTAACCGACTTTAACCGAACCAAACCGATTAATGCATATTTGTTTTTTTATATTTCTAGGTGTGTATGTGTGTGTTTCTTTTTTTAAAAAGTTATGATGCAAGTTAAGTATAAAAGGTGAGCTATAAGTTTTTATTGAATGAAAATATTATGGATTACATGTGGGACTAAATATATTAGGAGATTAGTTAGTGTTTATAATTTTTTTTTCTTTTGTCTTCACTCATTCTCAGTCATTCTAAAGTTATACGACTTTTACTTAGATTTTTATCATTAATATATCTCTAATTCACAAGGTTATTTACAAGTCTTATTTTAGTTTTTCAATGATTTCATTATTAACCGAATTTAACCGAAACCGAACCATAATCGATGGTTAACCGATTAATAGTTAACCAATCAATTGGTTATGGTTACGGATGTGGATTTAAAATTAACCGAAGTAGCAGTTTTGGTTATAAATTAGCCATAACCACACCGAACCGCACCATTCACACCCCTATACCATATGGCAACAAAATTTAACTCTTTATTATATATATAAGATCCTCTCATCTTAGTTTTTAATCAATATTTTCACATTTATTCTCTCTAATCCGTTTAGCTAATTCTCATATGTATCATCTCTCTTTCATATAATTTTTTCTATTTTTCTTTTAAACAAATATTTTCTTAATTTATAAATACATTTTAAAATAAATATAAAATTTAATTTACTAATTAAATGTAACAAGAAAAATAAATAGATAAAAGTTTCATTACATTAAAATAAAAGAACATTTAAAACTAAATTTGCATAAAATTAAAACTAAGTTTGTCTACGAGCCCAAAGATGATCCATAAGATCGCTGTGTAGTGCGATGCGAGTATCTTTGCTATGTTAGGATCTAAACCTCTCCGAATATGATACAAATGCATCCAGTGATCCTTGATTATTAGTTGCTGACTCAGGCTCGTTTTCTTCATGTGACCAGTTAGTTATTGCATGATCTTCTTCTATAATCAAATTATGTAGTATGATACATGTGTGCATTATATCACCTAACATTGGTATGCTAGTAGATCTTCTCGAGCCTCGTACCATTGCCCAACTTATTTGGTGGACAGCGAATGTTGTTTCAACATCCTTTCTGCAAGACTCGTGTCGTTTCTTGTAGTACTGTAATTTTAGGTTACTCATTGGAGGATAAACGAAACTCTTTACTAGTGTTGCCCATTCTTGATAAATGACATCTGCAAAATAGTAACCTTTTGTATATTAATTCATGTTCACTGTTAAGTTGCAAATCGGTGTGTTCCCTTCTAAGATTTGATTAAATATTGGGGATTTATTGAGAACATTGGCATTATTGTTCGAACATGCCATTCCAAAGAATACATGCCAAATCCAAAGGTCATGTGATGCAATAGCCTCTAGCGTATGGGTTGGATGACCATGATCAACTCGATTATATTTCCTTTCCCAAAGTTGTCAGGCAATTCCTCCAAGCCCAATGCATACACTCTATGATTCCAAGTAAGGGTGTTGATCGGGTCAACCCTGTAATACCTATGGTTTTTCATCGTAAAATTCAAACATGTAATAATGTCAACTTTGAATTAATAAAAGTTAGGTACAGTTACATATTTCCCCTTACTAAAACTCTTTATTACATATTATCTAATCATAAAATTAAATGACATATTTCCTCTTTCTAAACAAAATATATTACATATTTATCCATTTCATTAAAAAAATTTATGTATATCTATTTTATCCTTAATGAACTAACTAAAAACAATTTACATATTTCTCCTACTAAGGGGCAATTTTGAAACATGGGTATATTTTTAATTTTAGTTTAAGATTGGGGATATATGTAATTTGGATGTTTCATAAGGAGATATATGATATTATCCCTAAAAGTTATGGGATAATATAGAATAGTTCTATTTATATAAATACGCAATCAAGTATAAACATATATCATACAATACAAAATAAACTAATTAAATTCATATAAAAAAAACAAAAAAAAAACATTCCAACATAACGTTTATGAGATTTTATTAAGATAAAATGTTTAGACGATTTTATAAAGATATATATGAGTGAATACATAATAATATATTAAAATATTTTTAAGATCTAATCTAATTATAACAAATTTTACAATATATGTTAAAATAAGATTAAAAAGTTTGATAACAATAATAAACTTTGAACGCTAAAATCAAAATTTTATAAACTTTATAAAAGAAAGATTTTAGCATAAAATAAAACAAGATATAACATATATATATATATATATTAATGAAATCAATAAGTTTTATGAAGGAATTCTACATAAATTATAAAGTGCAAAAACTAGAAGGACCAATTTTGTTAAAACTGAAACTTATTTCTAGTTATAAAACATTAAAACAAAATGGTTAATTTTTAGAAACATTAGGGACTTGCATTGCCAAAACGCCCAAACTTTCTACCCCTTTCACCCGGCTGCACGAGTTGGATCCACACGAACAACTGCGTGAGCCACTTCACAATTACAGCTAATTCCAACTCAAAACAGCTCAATCTTTGTTGTTTTCGAAAGGATTTCAAACGCGTGATTTGTTCTAATCAACAATCAAAAGAAATCCAATCAGTAAACACGTGAACCCTTTCCCAAAAATAACACTGTGACTTGACTTCGAAATCGAATATACACAGTATAAAAATCAAATCACACTAACACAAAACATTCCTTTGCTCCTTACGAATCGTTCTAAGCATAAAAATCATATTCACAAACACTATTGCAAGCGGTTTGGATATAGGAACGATCGCACTCAGTTCTACACACGAACTGCATTAAATTGATATCAAAACAGGTACTAAAGTATACCAAACTACTCGTTATCATTAAAGGATCAAAATCCCTATACACATTAGGTCTCACGATTGTTAGCTACTCAATTGAATCAAACAAGATTTAGGGTTCATGTTGAAATGGGCGTTGATTAATAAGTCAATATGAGAGAATGATATTCTTTCTGCTTAAGTGCAAAGTCCATATCTAGCCTTAGATTAGTACCTGAAATACATGCAAAAACAAGTGTCAACTAAAAAGTTGGTGAGTTCGTAGGTCTTATGTTTAAATCAAACAGTTAAAGTAATAGTGTTTGCCATCTAGGCACGAGTAAAATGTTTCAATCAAAACTCAGTAGGATCATCATCCCATAGTGTGTTGGCCATTCCAGGCATGAGTAAAATGTTTCATTCAAAATTCAGTAGGATCATCATCCCATAGTGTGTTGGCCATTCTAGGCATGAATAATATGTTTCAATCAAAATCCAGTAGGATCGTCATCCCATATTGTGTTGGCCATTCTAGGCATGAATAAAATGTTTCAATCAAAATCCAGTAGGTTCGTCATCCCATAATGTGTTGGCCATTCCAGGCACCAATAAAATGTTTCAATCAAAATCCAGTAGGATCGTTATCTCATATTGCTATGCTATCATATAATATGTTAACCATAAGTGTGAATGGATGCAATCTACATAAGTCGACAACCAAGCCTATGACTGACTGCCCATGTTTATGATCTCATGATCAACAACTCTCCCCGAGTTCACAGTATGTGGGATGGAAATATTCATTCATCGTGATTGACCACGTCATTAGATGACTGTAGCTAGCTAGACCACCCGATAGATGAATGGGTTGTCAACCAAAATAATATTGTCCCCTGGCTCAAACCTATGAGTTAATGGTTGCGTCTAAGCATGAATACATAAGGGACTTACAATAGAATAACAAAACCTTATGCAATCTACATCCAACAAACTTATGTATCAGCATTAACACATTTAGCATAGTAATGAAAACCATTCGAGTATCATAGTATAAAAAGCAAAGTATTATAGCATGTATTTCCCCCAAAATATGTAAAATCTAAAAGGGGCTACGAATACTCACAACGTGTATAAAAATGGAACCCATGTCCATATGTTGTGATAACTAGAGTCCGAGTGACTATATACAGCACCTAGGTGCTAGTCAACTCTAAACATTTGATATAGTATAGCATTTCCCAAATCAAATGACATATGAGATCCTGTTTGTAAATTAAATGTGTATCAATAACCAATACCAACAATCTTGTTTCACGTGCCTACTTGAAAAAACTGTCGTACGTGCTCTAACGTGCCCTCACTGGTGTTAAGTTTGATTTACCAAAGACTTTTTTTTTTCCATGTGTTACTTTCAGTTTAATAGTGTTTACCCCTCTAATACTCGGTTATTTATTTAATCGAGCATGCTTGTAATTGATATGCTTAAATGCGCATATTTAGTATTAATTATCAACTTGATAATTATTGTTAATATATATTAACTTTGTCAAATAGTTAACTTGAATTCATGGATTAAAGATATTAAATACCCTTCATCGCATATATTATTATATACTGCCTATGTCACATAGTTAACCGTCTAAGATGTTATTATGATGTTGAATCTTCATTGATTGCTACTATTCAAGCTTGTAACAAATAAAGTTACTTGAAGACAGGTACTACGTTTAAATATTATAATATAACCAAAAAAACAAGTATTTATAAGGGTTTGTTTAAATAAATATATGTGGTTAATTCAAAACCGTTTTTAAACATTCATTTGTTGTTTACTATTGCCATTGAAGATCATTATCTTAATAGTTGGTATTTTTTTTATATATAGTCTCAAGAAATTAAGAGTGTTTGCTCTTATTAATAGAACTTGTGATTAATAATAAACGTGTATATATCTCAAACATCTTGATGTCATTATACATCCTCGATTATTTATTTTAATATGTTTTTACAAGTTTGTAAGTTTCACCAAATGTTATGCAAAGTTAATTTGTAGATTTGTTACTAATCATTTTCTTTTACTTTTAGTCGTAAATTTAACGCTCAAAACGCGCGAGATATGATAACATGTTAAGGATTTAGTTTGCGTGTATACCTTTCAAGTTGGTTCGTTGCGCGAACTCGTTTTGATAACCGGGTACCCGATTTGAGATCCGAGCTCACCGATGGGCTCGGTTTTGTATCACGATTGTTTCCGAGCACTAGGTTATCGTTGTTGACCATATCTGACACGAGTTAACTGATTGACCAGGTTTGACTTCTTTTGACCAAGGGCCGGGAGTGTTAGGAAAGATCCGAACCCTTTAGATCAACGTAAACGAGCATCACTTTATGTGGAATAAGTTAGATCGGGTCAAAACTAGGCCATTAACATGAACTGGTCACGTTAGTCAAAGCCCGAACGCATTCATCCTAACTAAACAGTTTGGAGACTCAATCTGACTCGTGTAAGCTCCACCTGGTGGCTGGCTCGCGACATGTATGAAAACCCTCGCTAAACGGAACCGCTGGTTGCCGGAGGAAGAAAAGGAACCAGGTGCTTCTTCACCTGCACAAAACCGACACTTCAAAATGTTTCTAACATACATGTTTCAACAACAAGAATCTGTAACCAGTTATCTTCATCGGGTGTAGGGATGGTTTGACCGGAACTTATCAAAAGGCCCATGAGTCGGGTTCACTATCGTTGGTGGAGGTAAAACTCACCTGAGCCGTCGCTCCTGGTGAGCTTTTGTTGCCGGAAAGGAAGAGCTGTCGGCCGGAAGGTCATAGAATGGGTGGCTCATGATGGTGCAGAGGCCGCTGCCATGGAAACAACTAGTGGTGGTTGTGGATCTGTCGAGAAGCTGAGTAGAGATCAGGTGATGGCTGAAGGTCTTGTGAGAGATGGGGTTGCTGCGTGCGTGGGAACTCGCCGGAGAAGAGAGGGTTACTCTCGATCGGAAAAAGTGCGCACACACAACAGCGTGTTGGTGTGTACGACGGGTAGAACGTGTGGGAGGCGTAGGTGGTCGTGGTTAGGTGTTCGCCGGAGTAAGAAACATCGACTTTCCTTCCTGGTTGGAGTTTCATGATCGCACACTCACTCATTTTTGTTTCACGGCTGTTAGGACGTTTAATGAAGGGCTGGACTTCATCTGGGAGTTGACGGTGGCTAGAGATGCGCTGGAGAGTGGTCGGAGACGCAACAGGGAGTTGCTGTGATGGGGTGGTGGCCAACCAACCATGGTGCTCGCTGGAAAGGTGGCCGGAAGAGGGCTGCTTTCTTCTCTCTTCCTCTTCCAAACGAACCAAACAAAACACAAACAAGGTGTGTGTTAGAAGTGTGTAAAACGGCTGAACAAAATAAGCGGAAGAAACTTAAGTTTTTATTTATAGCTAGAGTTTTTGAGTGGGTGAGAATACCTTATATGAGTCTCTATCGCGTGTAACTCGCTTATCAGTCGCGTAACGAATCCATTTAAATCACGTTATCATTACCAATTATTATTTCGTGACTAGAACATGTTAACAATAACATGAAGAAAAATGTCATAATATTAACTCTTCGAATAATAATTAATCCGGCGAATAACAAGTTTAAACCCATTTAAGTCTGCGTAACTCGTTAATTGGATTTTTTAATCATAATATTATCATCATTATTATATAATGTTTAGAATTTAATTATCACATTTTGTGAATATCCGATCACCGAACGTTAATCGGTTCTTTGTCTGTTTTATATTGCAAGCATATGTAATTAAGAATCAATCCTTTAAGAATTGTTTATAAGTTCAAATGGATTAACTTGTTAGAGGGCCCTAGTTTGGGCCTCAGTTCTTAGTGGCCTTATTGAAAATTGGTAGCCTATATGATTCGATTATCAACGAATCGTTTACTGAAATTTGTCAGGTGTTACACTTTTGAAGTTCAAAAATATTTATACTTATTATTAGAATAATCTTATTTAATTATTTCAAATATTTAAATGACTTATTCTATGAAAATAACTTGTAAATCCTAAACTATGGTTTAATAACCATAATTAACTGAGTTATAAACATTATTCAAAGATTATGAAAATAAATAAATAAATAGAATATTTAATTATTTTATAATATTTATTATATAAAATAGTGAGAATAGATAATTATGATAACGATTAGAAATTTCCAAACTATTCTTCTAAAGTTAGAAAAACAACATCAATGTTAGACATATTATGGACTTCATAGAAGACAGAGTTACCACTTGAACAATAGTAATTATTAAGACATTCCATTACATAAACTTCAGGGTAAATGTCACACCCCGGACCGACGGGCTGGATCGGAGACCCGTCTGACGGAATAGTCCTGAGGCGTGATTTGAATCAAGTGATCAGATTGTTACATTGCACATGATGATATGAGAAATACTAAAATACATTGATGAAATAAAATTAAATTTCAACTGTTTTATAACTTAATTGTATTATAGTTGACTTGGGCATCTGGGGCTTGACCCAGTTGTCTCACAAAATATCTTGCAGAGGATGCAAGTATTGAATCTTGTAGCATGTGTGACCTTGTAAGATTCCATATAGGAGTTGTGTGTTCCTCTAATGGATCATGTCTTTCTCTCTCTAAAAGTCATCCGGTTTTCACCTGTTCTTCTCCTGAGAACATGTAAAATCTGTCAACACTAGGTTGGTAAGCTCACACAAGTTTTAAAAATATTAGGTTTTGTAAAAGATTTAATGAAAGTCCTTCCATTCACAACAGTTTTGAAAAGAGTATGTGAATGGTGTTGAAAACACAAATAAATTACACAAGTGCTTAAATCTGAGCGTCATTATTGACACCATTCCAAATCATCGAAGGTATACTTATGAACTCACCAACCCAGTGTTGACTTTGTTTAAATACATATTTTCTCAGGTGATGAACAGGTGTAGCTACATACATGCAAGGATTAAGCTAGTGGACTTTTAGAAGACCTAGCTTTATTTTGTGTTGCATGCTTTTGGTGACAAGAACAATGAATCATCTTTTGTATATCTTGTGCAGATACAAGATATAGTTACATTGATTCTTTTTGGTAGATTTACTGGATTAAATTATGAACGATACATTGTAATTTAATCTTGTAATTCTATGTCATGGATGTGTTAGCATTTCTCATTTATTTATCATGTGCTATGTAAACAATCTGATCATTTGATTATCACTCAAGATATCGTGCCCTGGGAACTTTCCGCCCGACGGGAAAACCCGATCCGTTCCCGACGGCCCGGGGTGTGACAAAGAATGTGGCACTATTGATGCTTCGAAGATCAACCTTAGGCATAGTGCAGAAATCTTGTGGTCTCCTGTAATACTCCACTTTGCTATTCATCCTTTTTACTAGGTAGAGATTTCTTTCTTTGTCGAAGAGCCAGCAACAAATATTTGACCTTTCATTGCGTACAACGAACAATGATTGGTCATCTGAAATGAATGTGTGCTCGGTAAGTTCCTTGCTCATCTCTCCTAGCCAAGTAGCTTTAACTTCCAGAGGTGCTGGGGTCCAATCACTTTGTTTCTCGAACCAGCTGTTAATAACTGTTCCTAGTGGTGGAATTTCCTTGCAATCTGAACTGATATACTTGTGTGCGTACAAGTAATCGACATAAGGATCTTTGGGAACATCTGCTATAACCATGTTCTCTGGTCCGTCCTTAACCTCTTCACCAGGCCACTCATAATCAAAATTCTCGGCCAAGTCATCAAAGAAATTATCAAGACCAGCTCCTGTAGCTTCATCCGGTTGCACACAATCTCCAAACAGGATATCATCAGGAATATCTCCAAAAAGATCATCATAATCACTTGTGGACTTTCCTGATGAGGATGGATTTCCTGAGTCTCCTCCTTGATCTTTGTCATCTGGAGGCCCTTGACCCCTTTTGTCAGAGGAATCATCTTCTTTCTTGTCTCCACCATCATCATCATCCTTGTCATCCTTCTTTTCTTGCGAGTCCTTCTCCTTCTGATCATCACCATCATTATCATCATCACCACTATCATCACTATCATCATCTTCTTTGTCATCATCATCGGATTCTGGGACTTCTTCTCCTTTTAGTCTCTTGATCTCCTTGTGCATATCATAATTCTCTAAGGAGAGAAATCTAATGAACTTTCGGTGAGCCTTGATCTGTCCTTGAAACTCATCAAGCTTCTCACAGACTTTGAGCATTCCTTCTTGCATCATCCGAATAGTCTCATCCTTTTCTGCGGATTCCTTCTCAAGTAAGAAGACTCTGTCTTGTAAATTCTCAAGGTTTACAGGCACCCCTTTCGGCTCATACGGTGAATCTGCGTGCAAGGGAGATTTTCCCTTATCACTCTGTGAACGAGGTGGAGATGGTGGAGTCTCGGTGTGGGAGATAGGAGTGGTAGACGATGAAAGTGGAGAGCGAGCAAAAATTTTGATGACTAGGTTGGGTTTAGCTGGTTGAGAAGGTGGCTTTGGTTTTGAAGGTGGTTTGGGTTTTGTGGGTGGCTTGGGCTGTGTTGGTGGTTTGGGCTGTGTGGTGGCTTCGGTAGTGTGGGTGGTTTGTGCTGTGTGGGAGGAGGTGGTAGAATCGATGTAGCAGAGGAGAGTGATAAGTCAGAAAACATCTTCTGCAGTCTGGGATCTCTGGTCCTCTTGGACATTGTCTTCAACCTCTTTCTCTTTGGTGATGATTCGGGTGTGGGAGTGTAATCAGCATCTTGTGCTTCCTCCCTTTCTTCCCTCGTCAGTGGAGGCCTTTCAGCAATGAAGTCTTCACTCGATGATGAGGATGCTTCTGAGACATGTCCCTCGGCAGTCGTGCCAGTCTGTGTGTCCAAATTAGGAATGTTGTGTTCTTCAGCAACAAAAGCAACAGGAGTTCCTTGACCCTCTATCACATCTTCATCTCCTGCAAATCGTCCAAACTTGATTAGTGGCCTTTCCCCCATGTATTTCTTCTTCCCATGCTTGTTCATCTTCATATAACCAAAAATGTCGTCTCTCATCCTCTTAATCTCCAAAGTACCAAGTGTGGGAGTCAGAGAAGAGTATCTTTTGTTGATGACGATTTGCAGAAACCGAGGGAAAGCGAGAAAACGTTCCTTCCTCCGTCCTTTGATGTTTGCGTGCATGTCAAAGAAAATCATCCTTGAGAAGTTGAAGTCGACACCGAGTGCTAGGGCTACCAGGCAAGAGCTCAAAGTCTGGTTAAGAACATCATATTCTCCTTTCCTTCCAGAGAGGCACTGAGTAACCACATGTGCCAAGTATCTCTAGTAAGGATGTAGCAATTTCTTTTCGGTTGGAGGATAGGCGCCATCGTGTCCCATCTGATACACTGTCATGTTTACCAGCTCTTGATCCAGCTCTACCGGGTCAGACTCCTTGTCTCCAAATTACAAACACTCCCAGAGTACTTGCTCTGAGATAGTAATAGGTTGACCCTGAACTTTTCCCACAATGTTAATCACTCTGTGTGCTTCAGTATGTTCTTCGACTGTGCTCCAGAAATCCCGAATAAAATCAGTCACAATCGTGGGATGTTCCATAATGGCATAATTGACTGGTGACAAGATCAATCCTTCAACAAGAGTCTTGAACTCAGAATGCCTTTCCGGTGGATTTCCAAGATATGCTGTCATGTTGTGTTATCCGGCACGAAGCGTAAGTCAGCCATCTGAAAACAAAACAGACTAAGTTAGTTCAAGATCAAGAAACACGAGATGCTGAAAATTCTATAAGTTCGTGTGTACTCGAGATTAGTCATACACGAAAAATTTTTTTAAGTCCTAAGGAGTATATGTGTTTTTGAAATAACAGTTGTATTCGAAAGAATGGTGTACACGAACTACAGGCTGTACACGAACCACAGGCTATACACGAACTACATGCTGTATTCGAAATTCCTCACATCAGCAGTGTATTCGAAATATTTGCCTGTATTCGAAATTTCAATTTCGAGAACACGAAAATACTTATAAGTCCACCAATATTACTCTTTAGAACTTCTAATTAGAGTCAAAGCGCTCGGAAATCATAGGCGACCATCATAATCAAAAATCGCCATTTCTTTTCAAGTTTTTCTAGGTTAATTCGCAAAAAAACTTTCTGTAAACGACCATCTTGTACTCGAAGTCGATTTTGATCCATAACTTTCAAATTTGTGGTCGAAACTAGATGAAAACTCATACCTAGGGTCGCCTATAGGTGATCTACAAGACTGTCAGAGTGGATTTTCTAAATCGGGTATAGAAAATGAGATCGCCTTATTGACACAAAATCTGTACTCGAATCGCTGGTCAAGGATTGGTACTCGAAATTTAATGTTGACCGACATATTTATAGAGGAGTTTCGAGTACACAACCTTCGTGTACTTGATTTCGAGTACACACACACAATTTTATTTCGATAAATTCTAACTTTTCTGGAAATAAAATAAAATAAAATAAAATAAAATAAACGTGGAAGCTTTGGACAAGTTCAAGGTTTAGTTGGGTTAAATTTGTGGGATCAAATCTGTTGTCAAAATTTTTCTGGCTTAAGTAATTTCTTAACGAATCGCAACTTTTAAACAACTATACCCCACCAATGATTTCCACTGGTTAATCCATAACTTAGAAGTAAGACATATGATCAAGGTTTTCTGAAAATATCTTATGGGAAGTTTGTGAGCAAACAGACTGTAAAACTAGATTAACATGCAACCTATCAATTTTGT
Source organism: Mikania micrantha (assembly GCA_009363875.1). Taxonomy (NCBI): domain Eukaryota; kingdom Viridiplantae; phylum Streptophyta; class Magnoliopsida; order Asterales; family Asteraceae; genus Mikania; species Mikania micrantha. The sequence goes on from CM018685.1 coordinate 22,330,206, forward strand.
GAAATCTTTTGTTTCAAACTTTGATTGCGTTTCAACGAACTTAAAATATTTTGACAGAGCTTGAGGTGAGAAAAGAAAAGAACAGATCTATTAGATTAGAATCAAGAACAAGAAGGGGTTCTATCATCTTGTGCTCATTGGCATCTTTTACTTACTGATCTGCAGACACATTGGCCTTAACGTCACACATCCAGGTCTTTGCTTACACAAAACAAAGGATGCTTCAGTAGATATTTTCCGCTCTTTGTTTACACAAAACAGAGGAAATACCCGAGTTTTTCAAAACGATTTCAAGTTTATTGAAACACAATCTTGTTTTGATTCAAGGATTTAAACAACAGTCAAATAGTTGTCACACATTTCTAGTTATCTAATGATCACAACTTCGCACTTATTTGTTTATATGTGTGTATATATATATATATATTTTAATTTGATCAAGTCTAATTTCTTCATTTGGAAAACTTGTTTTAACTTCTTAGTGCAAAATAGATATTCAAAGTTGTTATTCTTTTAGAAATTTTATTAAGATAGTGAAATTTTGATCCTCAGAAATTATTTCACTTCCCAATTTGACTGATTTACTTTACTTGTCCAAAAGATAAAATCTTTTTGGAATTTTCTTGAATAATAATAGGCAGGATCTCCTTTTCTTAGTTTTTCGAAAACTCAACTCCCCCTAAACTTGTAGATCATCTTAGACTGACTCAAAAACCAAAATCTTTTTGTTGTTTTTATATGTATATTGACTCAAAAACCAAAAATCTTTTTGTTGTTTTTGTAAATTTTCTCCCCCTAAATTTGTGATCTAAAATTAAAATAAACAAAACACAAATTTTAATGTATTTACAAAAATTCTTTTAGTTAAAGCTTATTAATTTGAGGGAGGCAAGCAAGTGATGAAAGTGTGCTGTATTGAATGGTTTTGTGAAAAGATCCGCCAGATTGTCATCTATATGGACCTTTTCAAGATGAATTAGTTTCCGTTCGAAACAGTCATGGATGAAGTGAATCCGGATGTCAATATGTTTAGTTTTGGAGTGTTGTACCAGATTCTTGACGATCTGGAAGGCGGCTTCATTGTCACAATAAATAGGAGAGTCAAGAAAATTCAAACCGTAATCGAGGAGTTGCTGTTGCATCCATATAACCTGAAAGCAGCAACTGGAAGCAGCATCATATTCGGCTTCCGCAGTAGATGTGAATACGGTTGTTTGCTTCTTGCACTGCCATGAGACAAGGCGATCTCCTAAGTACTCGTGGTGGACTTCTTGTCTAAGTTACAACCACCAAAATCACTGTCAGAATAAGCATGCAAACGAAATTAAGAGTTCTTAGGATACCATAAACCGAGACGAGGTTTCCCGACAAGGTACCGAAAGATCCTCTTGACAGCAATCAGGTGAGAAGCCTTCGGATTTGCTTGATATCTGGCGCATTGACATACGAAGAACATGATGTTTGGTCGGCTAGCGGTCAAGTACATCAAAGAGCCAATCATCGAGCGATATAGGTGTTGATCAACATCTTCACCATCATAATTCGAAATTAAGATAGGACGTGCAGCCATGGGGGTAGATGCAGGCTTTGATTCCAACATCTTGAATTTTGTCAGAATGTTAGTAACATACTTTCCTTGATGAATCAGCACACCCTTTGGATCTTGCTTCACCTGAAGACCAAGAAAGAAGGTCATTTCTCCCATTGCACTCATCTCAAACTTCTTCTTCATTACCCCTTCAAATTCCTTGCACAACGCCAAGCTTGTGGAGCCAAATATAATATCATCCACGTAGATTTGGACGAGAATCAAATCATCCTTATCCTTGCGAACAAACAAAGTCTGATTGATGGCTCCATGGGTATATCCATTTGCAAGCAAGTGATTAGTAAGCGTAGCATACCATGCACGTGGTGCTTGCTGAAGACCATAAAGAGCTTTGTCTAACTTGTAGACATGGTCTGGATATTGAGAATCTTCAAAACCTGGGGGCTGGCACACATAGATTTCTTCCTTTACCTTTCCATACAAGAAAGCTGTCTTCACATCCATCTGATACACCGTGAAGTTCATGTAGGAGGCATAGGCCAAGAAAATTCGTATGGCTTCAAGTCTTGTGGCTGGTGCAAAGACTTCCTCATAATCTATCCCCTCCTGTTGGTAGAAGCCCTGAACTACCAAGTGTGCCTTGTTTCTGATAATGACTCCTGAGTCATCTTTTTTGTTCCTGAAAATCTGGTTCCTATAGGCAGCTTTCCTTTGGGTAAGGGAACCAGATTCCACACCTTGAGTTTTTGAAACTGCATCAGCTCTTCCTGCATAGCCTCGACCCAGCTGGACTCTTTGAGAGCCATTTTGACATTTTTGGGCTCGACCTGCGAAATAAAACAGGAATATAAACAAGAGTTAATAGGACCTGATTGACTTCTGGTAGTTGTCTCTTCAGGCAAAAGGTTCTGAGCTGTAATGGATCGGCTTCGATTTAGAAAGCATTCCGAGAGAGGTCCAATAATATTTTCAACTGGATGATTCTTGTTTATGCTGAGGGTCAGCACTTCCTCCACAGCTAGATTGTCTAGCAAATTGCTAATGTTGTTCACTTGATCTTCATTGGAGGAAGAAATATTGTCGACAGGAACAGTTTCACTTACTTCAGCTTCATGATCCACGCAATGTTCCTCAGGGATGTTATCTGAGAACAGTGGATTATCAAAGGTGTGGTGGCAGGAAGATGAAACTTGCTCTGTTTCTAGGAGTGGCTGAACAGACTGAGAAGTGTCTGAATATGAGGGGAGAACTTCATGTATCGGAGTTGGTTGATCTGGAGGAGCTCGAGTGTACATTCCTGGAGGGTCAACTAACAAAAGCTTTGGGTCACAAGGAACATAGTTAACTCTATAGTTGACATCATCACCCTTGTAGAAAACATCAGGTTGCTCAGATGATCCAGCTATCTCGGATGCAGTGTTGAATGGCCTAAAACTAGAATCATACTCAAACAACCAGTTTGGACCAGAACCGGCCAATCAATATAATACGATTCCACGATCATCCGAGTCTTGTTGTAAACTCTGTAGGCTGCCTTCTCGGATGAATAACCCACAAAGTAACACTCATCTGCCTTATCATCAAACTTGTGGTTTGGCTCTGTATGAAGAAGAGTGCAAGGACATCCAAAAGACTTGAAGTGACCAACTTTAGGCTTCAGATTGAGAAGAATCTCATAGGGAGTCTTCTGATGGCGCTTGTTCAGGAGTGCTTGATTCTGAACATAACAGGCTGTATTAACAGCTTCGGCCCAGAAGAAGATTGGCAGCTTTGATTCTGATAGCATGGTTCGTGCAGCCTCTATAAGTGTTCTGTTCCTCCTTTCAGCAACTCCATTTTGCTGAGGTGTTCTGGCTGCACTGTACTGCCTAGCAATCCCTTTCTCATCGTAGAAATCTATAAGAGTCTAATTTCTAAATTCAGTGCCATTATCAGTTCTAGTCACCTTAACCTTTAGATTCTTCTGATTTTCGATCAAGGTAATGAACTTCTTCAGAATATCTGGTGCTTCATCCTTCTTGGCCAGAAAGAACACCCAAGTGAATCTGGAATAATCATCCATCACAACAAGACAATATGACTTCTTCCCGATACTCATTACGTTGACTGGTTCGAAGAGATCCATATGAAGAAGCTGAAGAACTGAAGAGATAGAATTGAACAATTTAGGCTTGTGGGGTCTCTTGTGTTGCTTCCCTTTGGCACATGCGATGCAATTCTCAATTGTGGAGAAGTCTTTAGAAGGCAAGCCGATAACGTGATCTCCCTTGGCGAGTCTGTTTAGATTCTTCAGATTTACATGACCCAGTCGGCGATGCCATAACAGACAATCATGCTCCGATGCCTTTGAGAACAAACAAGTGTTCTCTGTGAATGAATCTGATTTCATGTTGATAATGTAGGCATTGTTTATCCTTGGAGTTCTCATCAAAATCCACTTCTCAGGCACTACAAAGCCAGGCTTCAAAATAAGACACTCCTTGTTTGTGAAGTGTGTTGAAAAGCTCTTGTCACAGATCTGAGAAACACTCAATAGACTGTGATTGAGCTCTTCAACATAGTACACGTCTTCAAAACTAAGAGTTCTATTGGTGACCGTGCCTTTCATGCTTATCCTTCCTCCCTTGTTTCCCGCAAATGATACATATCCTCCGTTGAATGGTGTAACTTCATGTAACTGAGAGAAATCCCCAGTCATATGACGGGAACAACCGCTATCAACGTACCAAACATTCTTAAGCCTGTTGGGTCGCCCCTGTAAAACACATTCAATTAATGAGAAACTGGTACCCAAATCATAACCGACTTGGGCCTTTTGGAAACTACAGGCCCTTTGGGCTTTGGTTTTGACCTGCTCATTGGTTGGAGTTTGGGCCCTTTTGTGGGCTTGTCTGATTTTCCCTTGACTATATTTGGCTTGTTTCCACTACCATGATCAACTGGTTTTATCTTGGGTTTTGAAAAAGATTTGTTTTTAGTCTTTTGGTTTTGAAAATTACACTGATTATGATTTAGTTGCTTGGCTCTTTTGGCAGTGGAAGTGGTCTGTGACCTTTTCTGAGTCATCACCTTAGGCTTGGAAAAATGATCAATCCCCATGGATTTGCTAACTGTTTTAGCCTTAGGTGTGACCTTCTGATTCTTCCCATAAAAGAACTCAGAGCAATGTGGCCTGGTCTCCCATATGCATAGCAGCATACTTTCTGATGAAAATCAGCAGGGTCAAAGGGCTTTACATCACAGGTACTATGACAAGAGGATGAGCTTGAAGAGACTTGTTCCAAGGACCCAGTTGGAACATAAGCTTCACAATTAGGATTCAACTGTGAACACGCCTCTTTGGTAACTGTGGAATGAGCCGATGCTGCCTGCTGTGTCAAAGGAGAGGAAGTTAATTTTGAGACACGATTTATAGCAAATGTCTTTTCAAAACTTTTCAACATATCACTAGGCTTAATTTTAATTTCATCAAATTTGCCAACAAAATCAGTTTTTGAAACAAAAGGTAATTGACTTGTAGATGTTGAACAGTCTGTGCTCCTCTCAGCACTTCTTTCTTCCTCCTTCTCATCTGAATCTGTAACACTTAACTTTTCTGCACACATCTCAGAATCACTAGAAATATCAGACATGATGGGATCAACAATGAGCACAACGGGTTTGGTGGGAAATTTGAAAGCGTGATCAGAATCAAATGCCAGATCATCCACAGGTGTGTTGATCCTTGGCATACTTGAGTAATTATGGTTAAAAGGTGGCTCACAATCCTTATAACCAAGACCATTACCCTTCTTTTCCCGGTATTGTATGCTAACCATGTTTTCCAAAACTTTTCTTGAATAATCAAATTTTTCACATTTTACTGAGGTTTTCGAAATTTGAGTTTGAACTTGGTCCAACTCTGAAGTAAGTTCATCGATTTTGCGTCTAGCATCTCGATAGTTGGACTCCTTATCACTTAGAAGTTCCTTGAGCCTTGCCACATCCCTACCCTCGGCTTCAAGTTTTCTTTTAAAAATTCCTTCATTTTTAAGAAATTCTGAGTTAAAGTATTTAAGTTTGGTTACTTCTTTGATTAGAGATTCATTATGTGATCTATACTTAAATACTTTATCTATGCAAGATGTGGAGCAAAGATTTTCAGTTACCTCCTTTTGCTTGTCATCCACATCAGCCATGAACGCGTGACTCAGAGTAAGCTCCAATTCTTGTACCTGATCACTTCAATCATAGGAGTCAGTTTCTTGAGTCACTAGTGCTTTAGACGTACTTGCACTTCCTCCAGCAGCAGTAGCAGTAACAACTTTCTCTTCAGGCTTCTTCTCCCCTTCCTTAGTCACTTTAGGCTACCTGCATTCTCTGGCAAAGTGACCCGGTTGATCACAGTTGTAACATCGCAGCTTTGACTTATCAAATCCAAGCTTCTTTCCCGGGTTGTTTCCAAAGCTGTTCCTTCCATACCGTTTGATGAACTTCTTTGCACGAAACACAGTCATAGCCATCTGCCATGAGATATCCATCTCCTCAACATCTACTGGATTTATCTGCTCCAGATTATCCTGAGTAAGGTTGGCAGGTGCTAACTCTCCAGCTATGAATGCATTGTAGCTGTTCATAAAACCCTTAAACAACAGCAGATTTTCTTCACTCTCTGGATTGATCTTGGACATTGATCCAACTTGTCCAGATGATAGGAATGCAGTCACAAAAGGGATTGACTGCAATGAAGAAGGCTGATAATGTTGCATCCCTGAGGCTTGAAGATTGATTGCTGACAGAAGAGCAGAATTTTCAGACACGGGTGCAATGCCCATTGAGCTGACATGGTTCAGTGCTCTCTGTTTATCATCCATATCATAGGAATTGATAATCGAGATCAGCTCTCTTAGAGAGGTCTTGTACATATCCTTTGTTCTTTTGATTGTTGTACAGTTTGAGTTCCAGGTGTAAGGCAGTGAGTTCAGAAGCTTATTGTTTACTTCTCCTTTGGTCATCTCAATTCTAGAACTTGTCATCTCGGTCATCAGATGGGCGAATCTATTAAGCTGTGCTTCAAGAGACTCTCCTTTGATGTGATTGAACATATTGAACCTCTGTCTGAGCATATCCTTAAGACTTTCTCGCATGTCTTCATTTCCTTCAAACCGTTCAACCAAGGCATTCCAAAGTTCCTTTGCTGTCTTGTGTTCCTTAAAGCCATGAGCTACATCAGTCGATAGAGCCATTGTGATTGAAGCATAAGCCTTTTCATCCTTCTCCATCATCAGTATGTCATTGTCAGTGTACAATTTTGGATATTTGGGAACAAGAGGACCATTGATCTCACTCTGATATGAGGGCACAAAGGGACCCTCTTCAATAGATCTCCAAAGCTTTGGATCAGTGTATTTGATAAAGGATTGAAATCTGAATTTCCAATCTTGGAAGTTATCTCCCGACACGAGCCTAGGTGGCTTTGTTCCGGTGCCAATCTCATTGTCCAAGTTGAGCAAGTTGGACAAGTTGGTCAGATTCTTTGAAGCCATGATGGATCAGAAAATTTTCTAAGTGTTGTATACGAAGTCCCTGTAGGTCTCTATAGAGCAGATCACCAAACAATACCCGAAGTATAACAGATTACTCTATACTCGAAATTCTCTGTGTAGTCGAAGTCCCTTGTATTCGAAATCCCCTTGTATTCGAAAAAGAATTTGTATTCGAAAAGTTCTGGTAATCGAATTTGATCTTGTACTCGAAAATCCCTTGTAATCGAAATCAAACTGGTACTTTGAAAATCTCTTGTAGTCGAACTGTGGCAAACCTTCGAACACTCTATCTGTACTCGAAATAGCTGAACTCGAAAATTTTGAACTCGAAAATACTTAAGAAAAATTTTATAAAAATATTTCTTAAGATCTGGAGTCCCAAATTTACAAAGTAGCTAGATGGAGTAGAGTAAAATGATAAATCACTGAGCTTGCTTTAAAAAGTTGTTACCTTGATAATGAAAAGAGCACTTAAGCTCTGATACCACTTGTAGGTCCCAAATCACATCAAGATCCGAACTTTATATCTCCAATCAGCATCAAATAACTCTATAGTGTGCGGAATCCATAATAGAGTTAAAGAAATAGCAAGAACAACAAGAAAGACCAAAACTTGGATTGTATTCAAAAGTGTATTCGAAAATGTGCCTCAATACGTCTAGAGACCACACCTCAGGAATCCAACCCTAAACTTGTACAAAATACGTCTATTTATACTAAGTCTAGGCGTACTCGAAATCTAATACAAACTATTTCGAGTACACGAATACATGGTGTATTCGAAATACATGTACACGAAAATCAACCAAAACATCTGGACTTCAACTCTTCTATTGTTTGACTTTGTCAGTCTTCATCGTGTAGTGGGCTCTACAAGGTCTAAAAGGGGCGAACCCTTGACCGAACCTCGAAGCTTATCTCTTGGCCGAACTTCCCATGGCAGCTGAACCCTTGACCAACGAACCCTGCATCAACTGAATCCTGATATGCTACGAACATGTGACAAACTAGGAGCCACGAACCATGTATCCACGAACCCACAACCTGCATTGAATTAGCCGATCCTTACCTGATGCCAAGCCCACTCTCTTGGCCGAGCCTAGGAGTTGCAAACCTCAGTACTTGGCCGAACCCTAGAACCCTTAGAGCAACTACATGGGCAGTGAACCTACTAAAGCCGAACCATTTTGACCGAACCTTGAGGGTGTGCTAACCAGAGAGCTGTGAACCTAGGAAATATCCTTTAAACTGGCCGAACCTTGGGTCATCTAAGCCGGTTGATAGCAGCGATCCTAGGAACCATTTATATGGCTTCGAACCTAAGTTTTTGTATGGGAATTGGACCTCATAACTTGCATGCATGGGATGACCTTGTGGGTGTGTATGCATGAGGTGACCAATTAGGGTTTCCTTTATATAAAATAAATGCTTAACTTTTAAGGGCCAACATGGGTTAAACAATGTGATGTATAAATTGAGAATGGGTTAAAGAAACATGAGTTGTTAACACCTACTTAGTTGGCTCAAAACACTTGGGAATTTATTTCAAATCATGAAGAAGCAAAACAACGATCTAAAGGTTGAGTGTCGATTTAAATATTAACACCTAAACCTTAGAAAAATCCATAATAAAAATGTAAATAACTTAGATGATTTGTTTAAATTATCTAGGCTTAGTTGATCAATGTATTGATGATAAATCTTTTGAAAATTCAAAGACTAGTCATGGGTCGGGATTGGCCCAATGGGCATAACTGGAGCCCATCATGATAATTAAAGCTATTTTGTAAGACTTATTATGTTTAATAAAAAGAAAATGATTTATAAATTTTATTGAATTAAAATAAATGATTTTGACTAAATAATTAATCTAAAGTAAATTAAATTACAAACGTTATAGTTAAGAACTTGTAATGATAAATTGTGGGATATGGGTTATTAATGGGTACTAAGTAGAATAGTAGATAGAGTTTAAGAGGTTCATTAGTCACATACGACACCTAGTTGCACACCAAGACCAAGATCCTAGATACGACAACTATTACATATACTTATCGTATTCGACTTCTCTTAAAACAACTCAGGAATTGAAGAAACCTAGTCTACAACAACAAGCATGCATTTTGTGATAAATCATTTGTACAACAACACAGGTGAGTTCATTGCCCCTTTTCTAAACATTTTGTTTTCAAACGCGGGGCTGAGAAGCATGCGTAAATCTTTTTATTTAAACTGTTTTACGTATATGCTTTTACCTATTATATGCTTTATATATGATGTTATACTCCTAGACTCCTATCTAGGTAATTGTTATACAGATTGAACTATCAAGTTAATTAATTACTCCTATGAGTAATTCCTTAATTCTAAACTCTAAACACACCCTTAGTCCATCGAGTTCAAATTCCAGAATCTAAATTCAAAGTGAAATAAAAAGAACTAAAACTTAAGATCAAATGCAATGGAATCTAATCCAGTGTGGGATCAGTAAACTAAGGATCCTAATCAAGAATCTATAATCATAGTGGAATCATGGAAATCAAAAGATCAGAATCAAGAAAATCAAGTGAATCATGGGAATCATAACCGTGTGTGAATCATGGAAATAATTAAATCATTAATTGTTTAATCTAAGGTGGATGTCAGTTGTATGTAAATCAAGACCACGTGTAACACACGGAAGGTCCCGGCATAAGTAGTAGACTCTTGTGGTCAAGCTATATGGGCAATAACGGAAACTATTAAACAAATCAAAATTTGAAGAATCAAAGAAGATCAAGAATCAAAGGATATCCTTAAAGTCCCGGCATGTACAGTAGACCAGTGGGTCAAGCTGATATGGGCATCATTAAAGTCCCGACACATACAGGTAGACTCCTTGTGGGTCATCCCTGATATGGGCCACATGTGAGAGGGTACAATTTGGACAACCACCACCAACAAAGTCTAATTGATTGAGTCAAATAAGGCCCAATCAACATGTCTTAGTTGTATTTAAATGATTTATTATTAATTTAATTAAACATTTAATATTATATTTCTACAAGTGCTTTGGGGTAATCATGAATACATGGTGAACTAAAAAAGATCAGAGGTAAATCTATTTGTGGAAATCAAAATCTAAATTGAAGGTGAAAGGAGTGAAACGCTTAATTATCATTAACAACAATATGCTAAGAAGTCCGGTATGTGGTGGGATGGTGGCTGGGGCTTTTCCCCTACATATGCCCTATATATAAGCATACTTGATTGGATAGCATAGGTGGTTGTTGATGAGGTTAAGGTTGTCATTTCGGGGGATCAAGGTAAACATTTTCAGGGTAATCAAATTCTATGGATCAAATGTTATGGAATCAAAGATGTGGGATGAAACGCTTAATTATCACCGGGAACAATATATCATGTGGTTTAGTATGTGGTGGGACGGTAGTTGGGCGGGCGGTAAGTTCGACCCTACATATGCCCTATATATAAGCATACTGAACTGGATGGTATAGGTGGTTAATGGTGAGGTTAAGGTTGTCATTCAGGTTATTCAAATTCATTTTTATAAAACTTAATGAACTCACCAACCATGTGTTGACTTTATTTTTCATGACTTCTTGGGTGACGAACAGGTCAACTAAGAAGTTATTTCTGTTGGACTAGGATACCAGTTAGAGGACCTAGCTTTTTGGACCTGCATACTTTTGAAACATCATTTAAAGATCTATTTTGTATATCTTGTGCAGATACAAGATAGAAGAATTATGATGTTGATAGTAGATTTACATTGTTAAATTATGAACTAAACTGATGTAATTTAACTTTGTAATTCTATTTTCATTTGGTAGTTTCTTATTTATATATCATGTGCAATGTAAACAATCTGATCATTCTGATTATCACTCACGATATCGCGCCCCGGGAACCTTCCGCCCGACGGGGAATTCGATCCAACCCCGCCGGCTAGGGGTGTGACAGCAGTTCCTTCAGATCATCGGTTGGTAGGGTGAGAATCTCATCCCAATTTAAAAAGAAGGTTCTTGAGCCATTATATCTTTCAATGGCTATACTCTTGGAGACAGAGTCAAAGAACCATCTCTTTATTCTTATTCTTGAGTTTTTAATCTGAGGAGGCTGGGATTTAGAAGGTAGACCCAAAGGAAGAGGAGCTCCAGTTGGCCAATGTATTATTTCTCTCCTTATCACTTGATCTTTTGAATCAAGTACCTTCATTACTACAGCATGCTAATGAGGCTTATAGTTCATTAGAGTATCTGGAAGGATTTCCTTATTAACATCAACCCAGGGTCTGAATTTGACAGCAGATGGAGATTCTGCAGACCCAACACCTTGGCTTCCCATAGGTGCATTTAGAAAATGATCAAGCATTGTGCTTGGGTTGGCATCCTTGAGCTGAGTCACTGTAGAAGGAGAAGGAGAAGTGACTTCTTTCCAAAGCCCAGGGTGGTCTTTGTTCTCTCTTTTGAACTTTGACCATTCATCAAACAGAACATCATCTCCCCATCTTGTTATTGTGTTCTTTTGGTCCCCATTGATTTTGGATGAGGATGTGCTTTATTCTTTTCCTTTGCTCAATGGTCTTTTTCTTCTTGACTTCAACTTTTATTCTTTTGGACAAAACTTTAGCTTCATTTCTGAGGCTAGTGAGATCCCAGTTGCTGAAGTTTTCAACCTTGTATTTCCCTTCATCCAACAAGTACTTGATCAGCTGCTCCCTCTCAGCTTGATAGGCTTTATCTTGCTGCTGATACAATCTGCCTATTTCTTCTTGATAGGTCCTTACCAGTTCATCTCTTGAGAGACCAGTGGCTTCTAGACCACCAAGAATCCAATTTTCCTTCTCCGTTTCTTTATTCTTTATCTTCCGAAGGTCTCCATCGGAAGGGAAGGTCCTAACAGGTGAGTAGGATTCCTTTATTGGAGAGGTTTGTGGTTTCTCAGCATCTGCTGATCTTATTGGTGACGGAGCTGTGGTGGTGTTTGGAGGATCAAACACATCATCATTAGCCAATATGAGCCTTCTCTTTCTTGAAATAAGAGAGGCAATGAGCTGATCATCATTTAAGTCTGAGGTGAGTTTTTGAGCAGGGGTTGGAGGTTTAGGAGATAGGTTATTGAGTGATTTGGTTTTTCTGACCACACTCTTTTGCCTTCTTGAGAAAGACTGAGTGATTATTTGTGTTGGTTTTTGGCCAATTTTGGAGGCATTAAGAGTGGTAGGAAGAGAAGATAGTTCTAGGAGGGTTTGAGAGGCAGAGTTTGGAGAAAGAGTGGGTGAGTTTTCTTTATTTGTGTGTATGGGTTAAGAGGGGATAGATATGGTGGGAGAAACATGTTTAGAAAGGATGGAGTTGTGCTCAGATTGGACAGAACTAGTTGGAATTTGTATGTCCTGAGTGGTTGAGGCAAAAGAAGATGGGGCAGTGGTAGTGGGCTTTATTTGCTTAGTGGGAGCTGATTTAGAAGGTCTGGGTTTTCTGGATACTCCAGATGTTACAGTGTTTATTGGAGCTTCGGCTTCCCTTTGCTTTTGCTCTGAGCTAGCCTTAGCAGCTTCAGTTTGGAACTGTTGATCCAATGCTGCTTTGAGGACTGCCTCTTGATTTTGAAGCTTGATTTGCTTCATCCTCCATTGCTCAGTCTTGTCTTCTGCCCTTTTGGCAGCTTGGGCAGCAAACAGGAGCCGTTCATTCTCCCTCTTTTTGGCTTCGTCAGCCTGTTCTTTAAACCAGGAAGAAGGAGGAGCACTCCTAGTAAGGGACTCAAGAAATCTGGTATGGTTAGAGACTTTATGTTGTTAGGAGCAGACTTTGGTATCTACTGAAATGTTTAGTAGATCCAGTTGAATCTTTTGGGTGGTGAGGAATTGGTGGGTAAAGGATTGAAGCAGGGTAGTAAGTTGGGCATTAAGAAGTGGGTTTAACACTTCTTGAAGAACCTGAGGTGAGAAGGTGGGGGCAGTGGAAGTAGGTGGAGTGGTGGAAGTACCTTCAAGTGAAGGTGCCTACATGGGGATGGATTTGGGTTGCAGGGCTTGGTTACCCAAGACTGTTGAGACAAGCTCAGTGAGCTTAGTCACATCAGCCTGAATGTGAGCAACAGAATCCGTCAATTCCTCTATTTTAAGATATGATTCGTCCATCCTTTTAAGGATATCATCCGAATCCCTGACTAATGAGTCAGTTTTATCATGACCTGAGTCCATCTCAGGAATGTCATGGACCCCTTTTTCTTGGTTCTGGGGATTTCCAGCCTCAGTTTCAAGAACTTCATGGGCTGTTGCCATACCTGGAGTCTTATTGCCTGAACCAGTCACATGAGAGCCCATTGGATTCTCATGTGAAATGGATGCTCCAGATATATCATCAAGAGGTCTAGATGGACTTGACATCCTGATCTCATCCTCTTCTCCATGGGTAGGAGATTGATGAGTTCGAGAAAAGGTTTGATGTGGCTGTTCCTCAATTGGAGATGGGGGAGGAGAACCAAGTTGCTCAAACACAGAATCAATCTCATGGAGAACATGGGTAGGAGAGTTAAGGGCTATATGTGGGGAAGAAACATAAATGTCCTTGGGAGAGTGGACTGCCATCTGAATGCATGTCAAGTGACATTTCAGTGGTTAGAGAAGGTTCCCTTTGAAGTACAGCATCATCCTGTTGAGAGGATTGATGAGGAGCTAGGTGGGGTGGAGACGCTTGATTCATCTGTGAGGATGGAATAGATGTATCCAATTTCCCAGTGGGGGTAGAGACATGTTCAGGGATCTCATCTTCATGAACAATCTTTTTGGGCTTCTTAGGTTTAGAGGCTTTGGTAGAAGCTTTTCTTTTGGTACCTGTACAGGTGTGGAAGATGAGGTGGATGTGGGTTCACCTAGGATGGGTGTTTCCTCAGTGTCATCCATTTGTCTAGCATCATTGTTCAATCTAGTGAACACTTGTTTGTCAATTCCCTTGATAGTGGTAAGAGGAGCAATATGACAAACCTTATTAAGGTCAGCAAAGAGACATGCCATTACAAACCTAGGATACAGCAGAAACTTGGGACTTTTTTGGTGATGTATCATATGGTCAAAAATTATTTGAGACAAGTTGACCTTTTCATTGGACAGAACTGCATACATGAAATATTGCATGTCATATGGCATATCTCCCCAACTAGTCGACTTTTGAGACAGACACTGTAGAATGGTGTGATACAGGAACTTGTACTTAGGGTAGTAGAAAGCTTTGTACGAGGTCCTGTTTTTCAGTTCACCCTGATAATCACACTGAACAAAAGCATTATGGAGAAGTTTTAAAGAAACACTGGTGGGGGCCTCAGTGTCGTTCAGATTTAGGGTAACGCTTATTTTTGTGGGGGAGACGGTGACTTGTTGACCAGTGACCACCGAAGCGATGCTTTCAACAGTGTCATCCTTTGTCACCAAGGATGAGTTTGCTCAAAACTGGTTTAGAGCAGTTTCCTAAATAGGAGGGTTTAGAATGAGAGCAGTATGAACGAAGGAGTTTACCAGAGAGTCGATTGCTTCATTGTAGTGAGGGTACTCAGAAGATTTGACAAGGTAAGCTCCGAGGTTATGGGTCGACTTGATTTTCAAGGCCATTTTTTTGCGACAATGAACACCAAGCAGTTGTGAACGCAAAGTGTCAGTACAAATTTTGCTTTTAGAGATAAAGAAATGAGGAAGTTTAACCGTTCACACACAAATGCGGTTTCAAAAATAAAAACTGTCACTACTTATAACATATCAAAAGCTTTACCTTAGGGTTTTTACCCATTGGACAAACCTGTGATCATGAGAGAGAAGAAAAAACGACAAAGAAGTACGTTCATGCACACCCTGAAGTACAGACAATGCTTTGTTTAGAATGAAGCCTGGTCCGATGCCGTTACACAATCATCATGAGCATAATGCTCAGACGGAATCAGTGTAATTGCATCGTGCCAGGCGACATGCCTGACAAGCAGTTGTCCTTTGCCATGAGTAGCATTCGGAGGATTCAAGTTTGAACAGAGAATGTTCTTGATCAAAGGAAGATCAAGTAACTTTGTTGAGTAATTATGAAAGAACTGAAGGATTTAAGAGGGTAACTAGTGATATAAATAATATCAGTGGTCATTAGAGAAGAAACGGGTAAAAAGGTAAAATGAAAGGATATTATCGAGCCGTGAGCACAATTAATGAGGATCAATTCAATTAATTGTAGGAGGTCTAATCTTGCAGAGGGATTAGTGACCGTCAAATCAGACGTAAGTCTCAAGAATCAGTTAACTATAGAGAAGAAAAGTTAACCACGGAGGAGATTTTTAACATCGGAAGAACCTTATCCTCGGAAGGAAAGTAACCATGGATAAGTAAAGAAGTTAAAAGTCTTGGAAGAGGAAGATACATCGGAAGAGGAATAAACCGCAGAAGGTTTAAAGTGCAACAACGGAAGTTGTAACCGTGTATAGATATGAAACAGTGGTTATAATACCCACTGATCCTATCCGTGTTATGGGATAACCTCTGAGAGAGACCAAGGTTTGGTCATTAGTGGTTTATCAAATATCCGTTGTTAGGATAATCTTTGAAGATTATCCTTTTATGTATTTATTTAAAGGTTTAAGAGACACATTCTTAACCATGTTTATTGCTCATATTTATCATTCCCAATTTGGCCCCAAACTTAGAAAAAGTTGAAGAGTCCAAGGGTTTGGTAAATATATCTGCTATTTGGTCATTTGTAGAGACATGTTTTGGGAGAATTAGTCCCTTTTCAAACCAGTCTGTAATGAAGTGATACCTTATTTCTATGTGTTTGGTTTCTGAATGGTAGACATGATTCTTTATTATATTTTTGGCAGCTTCGCTGTCTATTAGGAGATGTGTTTTTAGTTCAGTTATTCCAAAATCCAGCAGTTGGTATTGCAACCAAAGGATTTGGGCAGTGCAATGGGCTGCTGCAATGTACTCAGCTTCAGCAGTTAAATTTGACACCGACGTTTGCTTTTTTCTTTGCCATGACACTAAGCAATTTGCAAAGAACTGACATCCTCCCAAAGTAGACTTTCTTGTGAGCGAGCATCCATCATAATCACTGTCTGAAAAACCAACAAGCTTACAAGTTTGGTTAGCAGGATACCAGATACCTAGCATAGGAGTGCCTTTAAGATATCTGGTAACCTCTTCATAAATGACAAATGGGATTGTATGGGGGCTGACTGGTATCTTGCACAGAAACATGTTGCATACATGATGTCTAGCCTAGATGCAGTAAGATACTTCAAAGATCCAATCATGCACCTGTAGAGGGTTTGATCTACAGGTTCACCATTTTCATCTGACATATTCCTGGACTTGTAACCATGGGGGTAGGAATTATTTTGCAATCATTCATATCAAATTTATTTAAAAGATCCTTCACATATTTAGATTGATGAATGAAAGTCCCATTGGGGGTTTGTTTTACTTGGAGTCCTAAAAATGTTTTTAGTTCACTAAAAGAACTCATTTCAAACATAGAAGACATTAATTTAGAAAATTGTTCACACAAGGAAGGTTTTGTTGCTCAATTAAGATCTTTATTTTTGAATTTATTTCAGGAGAAAGAATTTTGCAACTGTCCTTGTTGAAAAATGAACTAAAGTTTTTGTCAGCTAGTTGAGAAACGCTCAAGAGATTAAACTTGAGATTTTCAACTAAGCTTACATCTTTGAAGTGCAGTTTTCCACTCAGGACAGAGCCAGACCCTAATATCCAACCTTTTGCATTATTTCTAAAGGAAACAGATCCTCCATTCTTTGGAATGAAGTTATTTAAAATGGATCTGCTTCCTGTCATGTGCCTAGAGCCTCCACTGTCCATATACCATAGATGATTTTGGTTTGAAGAAGGTCTATGCACATGAGAATTAATTGCAATAGGTTAGATATGGGTCTTATTTTATTTTTAGAAGAAAGAGAAGTTGTTTATTTGTTTTGCTGAGTGTTAATCATCAATTTCTGCATCATCAGTATCAGATGTTGCTGATTTTGATGCAAGATATTGATTTGTAAATCCACAGAAGGAGGTTCACATCAGCAGGAGAATGAGCAGTAGGAATCACCATAGGATAAGAAGGTGGTGTTCCAAGGATGGATGGCCCGTGTGATGCAGATGGAGGAGAAGAAAAATGAAGAGATGGATGGGAGTTTGATCTTATTGAACTGTTTGCTGAAGATCTATTAGCCTTCTTTGATTTCTTCATCTTATTGGGGAGGTTCCCTTTAGATGAGGACCCCTGTTCGGCTTTCAATCTTTCAGCAGTCAGTTTTTCTCTCACTCTCTCCAAGGGAGTTTTTGTCCAGCAGTTTTTAGTAGTGTGATAATACTTGAAACACTTTAGACAAGCAGGAGATAGAGAGTAGTTGGGGATTAAAGGCTTATTTGCATAACATCACTGTGTTTCAGGTTGTCCGTACATGTGTACGATTGTACTGTTACAACCTGATGTGTTATTTATTAAGGATAATGAATATTTGATGATATTATTGATAATTGGTATAAATATTGAGAAAATGTTATTATACGCGTAAACCATGGGAAGTTTAGTTGAAACACAACTAAACAGAACCAGAGAGTTTATCGCAGTTGAATTCACGGATATTGGGTTGTGGTTTGGAATGGAAAGGCATTGGGAGTTGTTAATGCTTGGTTGCTAAACATAATCAAGGACACATGGTCATGGTTTATCGAAATAGCGGTGGGACGGTGGCTGGGACGGCTGGGACTCACCCCTACATATGCCCTATACATATGCATATTTCGATCTATCACGGATGTGTCAGTGATATGGTTTAGTGGGTTTTGGGATAGGTAAGTCATAATATTAAAGATAATCAAATTATTGGAATTTAATATGCGTTGGTGAGGTGACGATTATAAATTAAACGCGAATGTTATTTCAGAATTATTAACTTAATAACGTAATCGCGTGGGTGACGATTCACACGAATATAATTATTGAGAATAATATTCTGAAACGATATTCCATAAATCGTAAATCGAATCGAAATACGATACGAGCGTCGGATTCGGAAAGGTGACGATCTTTACGAATACGTACGCAGGTAACGCGTTTCGACGAGATAACGAAATAATATCTAACAATATTAAATTAATAAATGGAAAGTTATAAATTTATTAGGAATCACAACCTAAAACGAAACCGAATAGATCGTATTAAATTAAATAATTAATTTAACTAAAATAAACGGAGACATTGTTTTTAAACGATTTCACTTAATATCATTTTATTAAACCGAAACCCATTTATTTAAACGTTGTACGTTGTAAATGTGTTTAACAGTAAAAACCGAGCATCTAATATAATTTATCGCGATAAAAACGAGACTGAGCACGTGGAGATGGAACGCGATATAAGAAAGAAGCATAGATTCTTCTTCCTCACTTTCCCATCTTCCACTCTCTCTCTACATTCAATTTTCGTCACCATTTTTCTCCCAAACTTCTCTCTAGATTATCTTCTTCAATTCTTAACGAAATCACGAGATTTTGGTTCCTAATCGACCACACGATCGAGGGGAACAAGTAGCTACAAAGAAATCTCAAGTTTAAGCGACATTTCGAGGTAAATCTCAAGCTAAACTTTCTGTTTTTACACTTAATCATAACCGGTTATCATCACCTTTGTTTCAAACGATTTCACGCCTTGCAAACCCCAAACCGCATGCGTATGAAGATGGGGGAACCCTGGTCGAGCTGGCAACACTTAGAACTTGAAAACAAGGATGAGGAGCAACCATGAAAGGTTAGGTTCGCGACTGGCTAAACCTTTTACAGGTCGACGAACCTAGGGTTGCAACCCTGGCCAAACCTTTCTGGGCTGAAGGAGTGCAGATGGCCGAACCTTTGTGGAAGGGTCAAACTTGTGGCTGTTGATCCTTCACCCAGCCGAACCTTCTGCCATCAAGCGAACCCTTGGGAGCCGAAGCTTCCACGAGCCCTTGTTTCTTGGCTGGACCTTGGTCATGCAACCTCTTTGGCAGGACCATGCAGCCGAACCCTATCCCTACGCACCTAGGGGAAACGAACCTGTTGCACCTAATTCCATCTAGCCGAACCATGGTTGTAGCCGAACCCTAGTAGCCGAATCTTAGCCTGGCCGAACCTGTGGTGGTGCGAACCTATGCATACCTAGCATAAGGAACGAACCTATGGGCTGGTTGTTTATTTCTACGAACCTAGGAACCGTTGGACCGAACCTTACAGGGCAATGAATCTGTTAGGGGCGAACCAAGGCACACAAACCCTTGGCCATGCAACCTTGTTAGTAGCGAACCTAAGCTAACACCACACCAGGTGTGGCCGAACCTTAGGAGTCAACGAACTCGAGTTTTTGAACTAAGGTGAAGGGGTATAGAAACCCTTATAAACCCTGATAAATAAGCGAAACACAAAGCCCATGCATGCATGAATATGTTGAATTATTACCTCTTTTAATAAATAATGAGATGTAAACTTTGAGATTTGAAATATGGAATATTTTGCATAAATAACTTAAGTATCCTTGTCTTAAATTTAAGTATGAATTTTATAACCTAGATTATGGAGTTTATAAAGTTGCCATTTTTTTATATATATAAGAATGGATTAACTTAAAGATATTTTTATGCAAAAGAAATAAGTTACGAAAGTAAAATAAGTGTGATGTTCTAAATTTGATTTCATGTAGTAATTTAAGATGATGGGTTAGTTTGAAGCACATGCATGCATGCAACTAAGAATATATCTAAATAAGTTATAAGGATAAGCCTTTACAACTTATATAACTTTGATACATTATTTAAAAGATCATCATATATTAGATAATCAACACTAACAAGCTTGAATTATCCTCGTAAGATGATAAGTAATAAAATCTTGAGTGTTACAACTTAACTTAGGACAAATAAACTAAGTTAACGAGAAATTTAACGTTTTAAAGTAAACACTCGCGAATATTTAAATTCACTGAAGTACATACACTTATGATTATTAAATACACGATAATTACAGATTGTTGAGTTATTTGAGTTCGTATACGCGAGAGTGCTAACTACGAAGATATTGATTCTAAGGACTCAGGTGAGTTCTCATAACCTCCTTTTAAATCATTTTGTTTTAGACTCGGAGGTGAAACGTGTATACCAGTTTATATAATATTTTGATTACACATGGATGACACTTGCTTATTGTTATGATGTTCATATTGTTGGATTATCATAATTCCATGGGTCGTTGTTGATGACTTCGGTCATCTACAATGATTGCATGTATTGTCACTATTCCATGGGTCGTTGTTGCTGACTTCGGTCATCTACAATGATTGCATGTATTGTCACTATTCCGTGGGTCGTTGTTGTTGACTTCGGTCATCTACAATGATTGCATGTATTGTCACTATTCCATGGATCGTTGTGGTTGACTTCGGTTATCCGCAATGATTGCATGTATTGTCACGTGGATTGCCACAACTCCGTGTGTTGTTGTCATTCACCTTGGTCATTTACAATGATGCATGTATTGTCACTTATATTAATTGAAAATATTGATGATTGAGATTGGTTGAAGTGAATATGTGATTGATTATCTATGAGTTATTGATATATGTGATTATGTGTTTGGTTTATGTGTTTGGATTATGTGGTTGGATGTTGTGTTGGATTATCTCGCAGGTGCTCATGAGGATTTTCTCAGAAAACTATAAACTTTTATAATCACTTTGTAAAACATTTTTAAATATAAAAACTTATGATTACTCACCAACTACTTCGTAATTGACACTTGATTTTCTACATGTTTCAGGGAACGAGGAGAAATAGGTAGAGCAGGATAGATCTACATGTTTTGGACAATCATCACTTAGGGTCTCGGACTTAGCTAAAATTAACTGGATTACTGAAGACTAGTATTTAGTTAATTTAGCTAATCTTTTGTGTAATTGATTGTAATTAAATCATGACGAACATGATTTTTGTGTAAACAATTATTTGATTTGATTGATATGTGATGATTTGATTAGATGCCCACGAGCTTATGAACAATCTACACATCCCTCGTGGCATCCCAACGTTTCCGCCATCGGTCGGGGTGTTACAATTTGCCTTCATTATTGGATAAGGAGATGAGGATGAGAAGGAGGAAATCTGATGTCAATCATGGGCCTCTTTCTTTTGTCAAGGCGGGCAGCATGATTATCAGAGGTTTTAAGAAGACTTGTACCTTCCGAACTTTGAGTAGAGCTCATGGTTGGAGGAATCTCAGTTTGTTCAGAAGCATTATTATTTTAATCACTTTCTAAGGGTGTTTCTTCCAGTTTCTCAATGTTAGTTTCAGTGGGATAAACAAACGTGGAAAAATGTTGAGGTTGGGACATTCTTGGAGGTGTGATTGCTATGGATGGAATTTCATCCGGAAGAAAGGTGGGGGAGATGGGCTCAGAATCAATCTCTTTTATTTCATTGTCAATCGGGGTATAGTCCTCTGGAGGACTATGATTGTACCTGATTCCAAATTTGGCCTTGCTGTGAACTTGCTTACTTAAAAGCATTTTGAACCCTTTGTAGGATTCAACCTACTTGTCACAGCTGACCTTGATCTGAGACAGTTCATCTCTACAAGCTGCATATTTTCATTTTGCAAATCAAATAGAGCTTGTAGGTAGGATTTTTCAGTCATTAGGATAGAGATTTGACAGTCTTTATTCTTTATTAATTTTTCTATTTCAGAATTTTTATTATCTAGTAGTTGCTCAAACTCCTGATTTTGCTGTTGAAGCAAAGTGTTGGCTTTCTTTATTTTTGTAAAAGCCTCTGTGCACGCATCGGTACATAGTTTTTCTAGAATAGAAGAAGATACATGCGCATCAGGAGTGTCTGCAGCAGGTTTTTTAGAAGGAGAAGAGTCGTCACCAACAGTCATGAGAGCGAAATCTGTTGGTTCAGAGGTGATGAGGGCATAGCCTACGTCTTCAGGCAGGCTGCTCTAGTCGATGTGCTCTTGGGTGAAAAGAGCCGGTTGACTGGAAGAAGGGGACTGGACAGCAGGGCCTGGTATATTTATTTGAGAAGATGATGGTGCAACAATTTGAAGAGGTGTAAGAGTTAGTTGATACATGCTACCATTGGTAGCTTGTACAAATTGTACATTGGTAAGAGGAGGGGTATGTACAATGTGTGCTGACTCTTGAGAATTGTTGTGCCTTCTGAAAGATGAGGAAGAAGAAGAAGAAAAGGTGCCGAAGAAGTATGTGATTGTGAGTTAGGGAAAATCACATAAGGTGAAGAATTTGAGTTGAGAGCATTTTTGCACTCCCTGGAAAAGTGTCTAGCGCCATGACATCTATAGCATTGGACCATAGCCATATTTAGGCCGAACCTGGTTTTCCCATTAATACCAGGAAATTTCCTTCTGGTCCTCTTGTAGAACTTATTCGTTCTTATGCTCAAGAGGGCCAATTGGTGAAGAATGTCCATCTTTTCCAAGTCATCACTTGGAACTTGATGGAGATCATCCATGATAAAGCACAGATGCCAGTGGTTATGTCTATGTATTCATCATAACCCTAATCATTTGTCTCAGATTTATGACTCAGAAGAGTTGTGTTCCCTTGAACATACTCTTCAGTTGATTTACCAGACGTTATTCGTTTTCTTTTCTGGTCAATCTCTCGCTCAAAAGTGAGCAACTTACCATGAAGTTGGCTAAGCGAGAGTTTGCCAAAGTCTTGAGAGGATCTCATGACAATGGAATAAGTTTCCTATTTTTCAGGTAGAGATCTCAAGAGGCGATTCAGAACAGAGACAGGGGGTACCCTTGACCAGTTAGTTTTAATTCACTTAAGAGAGAAGTGAATTTTCAAACTGCTGAGTCAGTGACTCATTATTTAGTTGGGAGAATGTCTTGTATTATTGACTAACATCTCCCTGGTATTAGCCACAACATCTTCGGTGCCACCGAATTGCTCTTTTAGAGCATCCCACAAGTCTTTAGCAGAATCATTGTGAAGAAGACGATAGTATATTTCATTAGGAAGGGCCATAGTCAATTGAGCATGTGCCTTTGCATCAAGCTCCAACTTCTGGTAATCTTCTTCGGTGTAATTCCGAGGATCTTTCGGGACATTGTCTCTAGTCTCCGTGTCCAGGACCGTTGGTTTATGCGGTCCGAACATGACAGACTTCCAACATCCTGTATGATTATTGGACAGGAAGTGTAACATCCGCCTCTGCCAAATGTTATATTGGTGCCTAACCAAGATTGGTGGCTTCGTGGCAGAACCAGTTTTATGAGGGTAAAGGGTGAATTTCTCTGCCATTGGTTCACAAATAGTTATGAGCAAATCAACAGGTGATGAGTTCTCAAAGTGATTTGTTAGAATGATTTTTGAAGACAGTTTAGTTCAAAAATCAAACTCCTATAGTTTTAAAGAAAATCGAAAGACAGAAAAGACAGAATGCAGAAAACTAAAACAACAAGATATCAGTGAGAGCTTTGAGTTTAGTCTTGATGGTTAAACCAAGACCAAGGACAAGGCTCTGATACCAATTGTTGAACTACAGAAACCTTGAGGAGTAGCTGTTTCACCAGGAGCAAGGCTTTAGACACTTAGTCAAAGCTTTGGTTTTAGCTCCCTCTAAAGTTTGGCACAAGGTTATTTTTCGTTGTTTAGTTTTCTTACCTAGAAAGAGAGAAGAGAACATATAGAAAGCACAAGGAATTTTGGGGGAAGTAATTCATGTTATTCAGAGAATGTTGGGACTTAAATACCCAAACATTCTGAGATACAAGACAGGAAATAATATGACAAATAGCTGACATTGTTACAGACACTGAAACAACAGACTAGTACAAATACAAAGTCAACAACAACGGAAACAAGAGTCTTCAGGAGTCTTCAGGTCTTTTGAGGTTGAAGTAGTTGTACTGGAGTTCAGTGGTTACTCTTTCGGAAGATGTTCAACTGAAGCTGATTAAATAATCAGTTATTTGGGAAGAGGAGATTGTCTTCCGAGTCATTTTACTTCTTCCGATGCAATGGTTGTCTTCCGAAGATGTCAAGATCAGCAAGTGTCTTCTGAGGTAGATATGTTTAGCGGCAGTTCTTTTTGGCGAAGCTTCCGTTGATGGTCTTCCGATACTGAAGCAGTTCTTCAATTGGAAGAGAAACATCCGCGGCTTGTCATTCCGCGGTTTTATTCAAGTGGCTGGCTTTAGTGGTTTGGCTCATCAGTCCTTATTTTCCAACATTTATTTTCGCTATCGTCAGTCTTGTAGCAGTCTCCTACACTTTGATTGTGTACACCCTTGGATTTCAGACTCATGGTAGCTCGTATACCTGTTTTCACAGTCTCCCCCTGTTGAAGGAATTTCGTCCCGAAATTTGAAATATGTTATCGGGCCCTCATTTCCTTTTTGAATGTCCTAGGAGAAGACAGATATGAGTTGAGCTCTCATTTTTCCTTGCAGTGCGGAGACGTACATCGGAAAAATGTGGTTATTGTCTTACATCCACTTGTATGCAGTTCGTTCGAGTCCCGAGAGTTGCAGACTGTTTTTTTCGTTTTGTGGTTTGGTAAGGATGTACCGAATGTATACATGAAGTCCCATAGTTCATGATGACATAATTTAGTCAATACGGTTTTACACAGGCGATTGGTACCCAAATAATGTTACGATACCATCTATGTCCCTGTG
The DNA here is from genome assembly GCA_009363875.1 of Mikania micrantha. Lineage (NCBI taxonomy): Eukaryota > Viridiplantae > Streptophyta > Magnoliopsida > Asterales > Asteraceae > Mikania > Mikania micrantha. The sequence goes on from CM018685.1 coordinate 22,355,011, forward strand.
TCATTCGTTGATCGAGTTGATGGTTGCAGTTTGGATAGAAGTAGATGTATGAGTTCGGTCTGTCAATCTTGTTAACTCTTGAGAACTTATGTTTTATCAACTGATCGACTCTTCTTGTCAACATCGACTTCGGATGGTGTACTGGATGCTGGTATCCTGTTTATCGATTGAATTAGATTTACGAACGTTGTTCGTATAGATTTTGGGGTTTGCTTAGTGAGTTACTCTATTTCGTTTAGACTTCTCACTGAAGCTGTGTCTCCACTTTGTGTTTCCAGGAACGTCTGCTTCCTCACTTTATTCATCATTCGTAGTGGAGCGTATTAAATCGTATCCATTGAATAGTACGATTATTGTATTGTTCCTGGGGTGGATGTGAATGGTTTCCTCTCCTCTACTTCCTAGGTTCGCGATTAGATGTTGGAATTGTTTGTATGTCCTCTTACCTTCCAATTGTGACTTCGTTGAGATTTAGTTTTGTAATTTGCTTTGGTATTGCAAATTCTGGATCATTCTCTGCTAGGTTTTGGGGATTCTGCACCTTGGAATTTGACATTGCTCGTTTGCTTCCCGATGATCATGTACAGGTAGGCCAATTGTGACCTTGCACAAATTGGCAGCAAAGTTCTCTCAGAACTGTCCTGAATTGTTTCTCTTGCAATTCTGTCGGACTCGTCAGGCGGGTTCTCTTCGATTTGATCACGGTGTTTCCCCTGTAAGTGGTTGAGTTGGATGCCGCATGTAGAGGACGATTCCATCCCACTCTTGAGAAGTGATGTTGTCCTTCTACTGTGAGTTTGGCCAGGATGGTTTTCGTGCTTTCTAGTGTTGGGTTGTTGAAATCCCTACTCATTTGGGAGGTGAAGAATATCATTTCTTGAATTATTGCATGTTCTCTCACCGTACATGAACTTAATTCATTGAATTAAGACGTTCAGAAGTTGACTCTTCACATTCATCCTTAGGAATGACTCATTCATAGTCTTTAGTAGTCACTAGCACCGTGGACACTGACTGTATTCTCTTCACCATTTCGTGACTCCGGAGATATTTTAGTGAGTGAGGGTTTTTCTTCCATTGCTTGGAGAAACAAATTGGGTTGTCTTCACAACCTGTAAGCACTCATTGTTTGGTTTCAGCTCCTGTTGTCACTTATGGTTTTCCCAATAAAGGTTGTTGGATTCCTCCCTCGCTCCGGTTTGATCGTAGTGATGTTGATCTGGGAGATGTAAGCAGACTTAACTACACTGCGATTCTTTTAGTGATGGCTCACAAGGAAATCACAAGGGACGCCTTGTTTCTTACATTCGTTAGTTCTTATTTCAACCTGCCGATGGTGTGTAGTACTGCCCCACCAGGATTTTGCTAAACAATCGTGAAGATGTCTACTTCTTTTTCCACGATGCGCTGTAGAACTAGTACTACCTCCTCAAAAGGACGAAAGTCCTTGTGTGTTGGATTGAGATTTTAATTATCTCTTCTCACTAGTGTTACGTCTGCTTGGGGTTGGTTTCTCTCCACCTTCTTTGAACTATAATGTAAGACCAATTTGGATCCTGGAAACAATCCGGTTCACCAAGGAATCTGCTCAGCGGCCACCATCGGAAACTGTCCAAGAAGTCTTGATACATCTTCCGTAAAGGAATCTTCTTCATGACTCTTGGAGGCAGCCACTTCAGGATGACTTTGTGTCTACAGGTATCTGCAATGATTTCTAGCTGATAATATCTTTCTGGTTCATGATGCTTGAAATTGATCCACCTCTTCCTATACTCATACTGGATTTGTCTAGAAAACCAAGAGGACATCCGTGAATCTTCACTGTAGAGCATCTGCAAACGTGCAAGTTGATTTACTTCAAATCCAGGCAACATTTTGAAGTCATGGGGATGCTTGAAATGCTGAATCCCTTGTTCTCTCTTGACAGCATAGCATTGCAGATCATGAAAGTATGCCCATCTCAGTATTTGACCTCCGACCTTGTATCCTTTGGTCTTGTATACTTTGGTGTGTGTAGCTGGCATCTTTGCAACACTCTCTTTCTTCAGGACTTCCCAGTAAGCTTCCCATTCTTCCTTTTTTTTCTGGATGTCTTCTGCTGAAGACTCACTACCGCTGATCTTCTCATCAATTTTCCTGGTCATTTCCTCCTTAGTGTGTTGACCAAAAAAATCAGCAAAGGTAGGCGGTTCATCTTCAGCTGAAGTATACTTTGCGTCCTCTTGCTCTGTGATATCCTCCAAAATAACTTCGTCGATGTCATCAAAGGTTTCAGGAGACGGAATATCAGAGACATGAATGGTAGCTTCATCCAAAATCACCTCTTCAGGATTTAACCTGAAGAGTTTAGCAATCTGCTCCTTAGTCAAACAACAAATGATCTCTCCTTCCCCCTTGTCACAGCTAGCTGAGTGCTGTATGATGCCTTGAGAATCCAAAATCATGGTCAACGTCTCATTCGAACGACGTCTCAAAGGCACAGCTTGAACCTTCTCAGTAGCTTTAAGATCTTTAGTCTGAAGAGGAGGAAGAGGCTTGGCACCTTTGTCGTGCTTTTTCTTGGTTCTGAATTTAGTGAGCGGAGTTGGCTCTTCAGCACTGGAGGAGCTTGTAGAACTACTACCCGTACTATCGTCATCATCACCAGAGTCATCGTCTTTATCAGAATCCTCATAGTCAACCTTCTCCTCATCAGATTAATCTTCTTCTTCTTCGTCTTCTTCTTCATGTTGATCTGAATCTTTTGAAGCAGCTTCAGTGCCCTCGATCCAAGGAGTAGCCTCCTTGAGGCTTTCAACTTGCTCTATTAATCGCGAGTTTTCGGCCTCAAGAGCTAGGATCCTATCACTGAAACCAGAGGCAGTCAGTGCCAACTGGTTATGCTCATCAATATACTTGAGCAGTTGCTCCTCCTGCTGAGCAGATCTAGCCCTCAAATCAGCATGCTAGTCAACAGCCTGTTGTAAAAGAGCATCTTGCTCACTGACCCTCTGAGTGAGTTGAGCAATGGCTTCCTCTTGCTGGTGGTTCCTCTCCATCAGCCTAAGTACCAAACTGTTTAGTGTGCTGAGCTCTTCAGCAACTGAAACACTAGGTGTATACGGATCAGCTCGTGTGATGGAGGGACCAGAAGAAGCTGCAGTGAAGACATCAGTATGAACACCAGAGGAGGTCAGAGGGGCAATAGTAATACATGAAGGAGTTTCCCTTGACCTGATCAGTGAAGAAACTGCAATTGTTGCAGCTGATGTAACAGTGGTTGCTGCAACAGAAGACAGTTCTGACCGCCTCTATAGGACAAACTTAGTCATTTTTCTCTTGGCAGGAGGGGATGATGTGGAACACACATCAGCAGCAATAGATGTAGAAATGGAAGTACGTGGGGGAGGAGAAAAGTCAAACTCAAGGGCAAAAGACGGATCCCTGATCTCCTCCCTATCAGGCGATATATCTCCTGTCTCAAGAAAAACAACTTGAGATCTAAAACATGTGGTCACCACCTGTGGCCCAGTGTCTTCAGAACCAGAATCATCTGAGGCATCCTCATCCTCATCCTCATCCTCATCATCTACATCTTCCATCTGCTCATCCTTAGCTGATGTAGTACCAGCCATCTCTAGTGGAGCAGAGACGGTGGCCTCAGTGGTAGCCATAAAATCTAAATCAAGTAAGGCACGAACATCTACATCTTCATCACCAGCACCTGAACCACCATCACCTGCGTCAGCGCCACCCATATCAGCAGCATCACCACCAGCTCCAGAAATACCAACATCAGCACCTACACCACTAACACCTACATCAGCATCTCTGGAGGCTTTGTCTCCTTTCCCCTATATGATAACACTCTGTTAAGAGTGATGTCGTTCATGTGCTCTAACCGAATGATGTCTGAACTGGTCTTCAGTAGATTGGGTACTTGAGCATCAACTATTTGCTGACTGAATCTCGGGTACATAAGGAACTTCTTGTCACCCTTGATATAGACATTCTCCTTTAGATGTGTGAATACCATCTCAGAGAAGTTGAATGGTAGATTTAGCACCAACGCCACAAAAGCACCCTGTATAGTTTCCCTAAGCTCATCAAATCCCCCGCACCTCGAGCCTAGACAGTGAATAAGTATGTGTGCTAAGTACTGGAACTACGGTGATAGATAAGCTTTGTTGAGGACTCCGGCTTCCAAGTCACCATCATACTTGCATCGCATAAAGCATCCTCGAACAAGATAGCGATCAAGTAGAATGGGATGATCAGGTGCATCCTGGAATCCACATATTCTCCTGATGTGCTCTGCAGAAACAATAATGTCATGCCCTTGCACCTTGCGTCTGATCATAGGAGGCTCAACCTCACAGTCTATATCTGCAGATCTCTAGAAATCCCGCTGGTGTGACTGATATGGATCATAGACTGTAGATATGGCAGGAAAGATCCTAGAACGCCTGAGAAAAGTAATGATCTCTGTGAAATGCCTGGCGTTCTTAGTGGAAAGATCTTGGTGAGCACATACGTTGTTCTTCGTCACAGCTTTTGTAGTCAGCAATACTGAAAAACAAGATAATAAACATGTTAGTTCAGTTAACAAATTGAGTAAAATCAGAAATTTTACACAAGTAATCTACTTGTGCGAATGAGACAACCATGCCCGAATGAGTATTGCCGAATGAGTCCAATGACCGAATGAGTCATGTCAACCGAATGACAGATGAATGAACTCATTCGGTTGACTTATTGATCGAAAGAGTCAAGTCATCCGGATGACCAGCGAATGAGTCTAGTGGCCGAAAGAGCCTCATTCGGTCGAATGGCTTCATTCGGTAGCTGAATCTCATTCGGCTCACCCTGAAGTCTGAATGGGCTTCAATCGGTCATCCGAAGGATTTCAAAATTACAAGTTGCCAACATCTCAAATTAGACCATAAAATTCACACCAACATGTTCAGATATGACCGATTAAGATTTTTAGAACAAGTCTTAGGTGATTTTGTGTTCAATTTGGCCATTTATTAGGAGGTGACGGTTATGATCCCTAAAACCCTAAATCGAGGACTGTTCACTGAAAATCCATGGACAAAAATGGATAATCTTGGTTCCATTAGTACCTGTCACAGTCACAAGAAGGAATACAAGCAGTATGGTCGATTAAATGGTTAAGAATCGAAGAATCAGTGAGAAAAGGGTGGGTCGGGCGAATGCAAAAACACACAGTTGGCCAAAAGAACAATTTGGGGAATGAGTTCTTTCGGCCGAAAGAACCCAATATATAGTAGGACTCATTCGGATGAGAGGTCAACCGAATAAGTTGCTTCGCATCAAATTGATTCGGCCGAATGACTCATTCGCATGAGTGAAGGCATTCGGTCGAATGAGCTATTCGCCTGTTTCATTCGCATGAATGAACCTTAGCACTCACAAACACAAATTAATTTCAAATTTGACATTTCTAACATTTAATCGAGTGCCATTACGAAGATTAGTCTGGTTTGGTGATGGATTCAGATATGATTGAACATCTGAACACACAAATGATCATCTAAAACAAATTTGAAAATATAAAATCGTTTTGTATTTTTCTGAAACGAAATACAACTGTACAACTAACAAAAAAAACTAAAAACAGTTAAGAAACACATATTTTTGTGAGCAGTCTTTCAAGAAAATGACACATACATCTAATCAAGTGAAATCAGCGTTAATGAATGTTACACTTCTGACACATTTGTCTTATGATCACTCATATTTTCTGACTGAGTTACCAATTACATTTAACCAATAAAGATCAAAACCAGTTTGTAACTCATCACTGCATAACTTAACACCTGACATCATAAGTTCTATAGGTTCCAATTTCTTCTCTTTTTGTATTTTTCTTTTTGATTTGTCTCTCATGTTCAACACATTCTCATGGACGGCTTCAGCTAGGTCTTTACAAAGAAATATGGCATGTATACAGAACTGTGTTGACATGATCAACTTGTTCTATCCAAATGGATGGCTTCAACTAGGCTGCAACCCAGTAATATGGCACATGTATGGAATCAAACTTATTTTATTTTTGTATTTTTCTTAGCTTATCCTATCTGAATGGACGGCTTCAGCTAGGTTGCAACCCAGTAATATGGCAAGTGTACAGAATCGGATTTACTTTTATTTTCTTGTGATTCAATCATTCTCATCTGAATGGACGGCTTCAGCTAGGTCTTTACAAAGCAGTATGGCACGTGTATAGACTTGAATTCATGAATCATTGGAAACCTCATTAGATCATATGATAATAGGTGTATGCCTGATTTGAGTCAAAAACTAATTATCACTTAGCTGGTTTTCTAAAATGGATCCCACAAATCAGACTTTCTAAGTAGTCACCAATAGTCTGTACATTTTGTAAAGTTGGCCTATCAGTACATCAAATCACATAACTCCTGTGCTTTCAGTTTATGCATTCACTTTTTTCTTTTAAGACATGATAGGTTAACACATCAATTTCTCACATAAGACTTTCTCATTTTTACAATTTTTCAAATGTTTTTGGTTTTTCAAAATTTTCAAATGTTTTTGGCTTTTCATAATAATCTACTTTTTCTCCCCCTAAAAACCTAAAACAGAAAATCTTTTTGAGTGTTTTTAAGTGAAAGAAAAATAACAGAAATACTAACAATGAAAAATAAAGCAAAAGAAACTAACTAATAAAAGCAATGATCATTTGTTTGATTCAGATGAAGAAATGACTTCATCCTTTTGAAAAACACCATTAGCCGATAACAGATATAAAAATACGAGTTTATCAAAAGCTTTTGTATAAAGATCGGCTTTCTGGTGATCGGTGGGAATTTTAACAACATTGATGAGTTTTTTTTCAAAACAATCACGTATGGACTGGGTTTTTAGTGACTGCAATGGCGGCAGTATTATCAACATAAATAGGAGTGTTAGAAAAATGTAACCCATAGTCCCTGAGTTGTTGCTGTATCCAGATGATTTGTGAGCAACAACTAGCAGCAGCAATATATTCAGCTTCACATGTTGAAGGAGACACCGACGTCTGCTTCTTGCACTGCCAGGTAACTAAACGGGTTTCGAAGAACTGACACCCTGCAGATTTTGACTTGAAATCTCTTTTGCTGCCACACCCCGAGCCGGCGGGTCGGATCGTGTGTCCCGTCGGGCGGAATGGTCCCGGGGCGCGATATCGGGAATGATAATCGTGATGACCAGATTGTTTGCAATGCAGATGATATAAAATGAGAAACAACTAAATGAAAATAGAATTACAAAGTTAAATTACATGAGTTTTGTTCATTATTTAACAATGTAAATCTACTATCAACATCATAAATCATCTATCTTGTATCTGCATAAGATATTCAAAATAAAATGTAAATGATGTTCAAAAATATGCAGGTCCAAAATACTAGGTCCTCTATCTGGTATCCTAGTCCAAAAGCAATAACTTCTACTCAGACATGTTCGTCAGCTGATAAATAATGCACAGAGATCAAGTCAACACATGGTTGGTGAGTTCATATAGTTTTATTTAAAAATGAATTTGAATAAACCGTTCGAATGACAACCATAACCTCACCATTAACCACATATACCATCAAGTTCAATATGCTTATATATAGGGCATATGTAGGGTCGAACTTACCGCCCGCCCAGCCACCGTCACCCCACATACCAAACCACATGACATATTGTTCCTGGTGATAATTAAGCATTTCATCCCATACCTTTGTTTGACAATGTTTGATTACCCTGAAAACTGTTTACCTTGATCCCCCGAAATGACAACCTTAACCTCATCAACAACCACCTATGTTATCCAATCAAGTATGCTTATATATAGGGCATATGTAGGGTCAAGCTTACCGCTCGCGTAGCCACCGTCCCACCACGTACCGGACTGCTTAACATATTGTTGTTAATGATAATTAAGTGTTTCATTCCATCCATCGTCATATTAGATTTTGATTTCCACAAATTGAAATACTATCGATTTCTTGAGTTCATCACGTATTCATGATCAACCATAGCACTTGTAGAAACATAATATTAAATTCTTAATTAAATGAATAATTAATCATTTAAATACAACTAAGACATAATGATTGGGCCTTATTTGACTAAATCAATTAGACTTTGTTGTTGGTGGTGTCCAAGTTGTACCTTCTCACACGTGGCCCATATCAGGCACGACCCAAATGAGTCTACCTGTATGTGTCGGGACATTCATGATGTACCCATGTTAGCTTGACCCTCAGGCCTACTGTACATGTCGGGACTTTAGGATATCCTTTGATTTTGATCGTCTATGCTCTTTAGAATTCGTTTGATTTATACCCATATAGCTTTACTATAAAAGTCTACTATTTATGACGAGACTTTCCATGTGTTAACACGTGGTCTCTATCTGCATACAACTGACATCCACCTTACATTGATCGTTAATGATTTCATTAGTTCTTAATGATTTCATTAGTTCTTTGATTCACACACGGATATGATTTCCTTGATTCTGATCCTTAGAATTCCATGGCTACAACACTGAATTTAGATTCTTGAATTGATCTTTAGTTATATTGAACACACACTGAATTTAGATTCCTTAGATTTTGATCTTTAGTTTTAGTTCTCTTGATTCAACACTGAGTTTGGATTCTTTGAATTAGAACTTTGTTAGATTAATTGTTTGATTCAGAATTATTGTCTTACTCATAAGAGTAATTAGTTAATTCATTAGTTAAACATGCATATAATTTACCTAGACAGGAGTCTAGGAATATAAACATGTATATAAAACATACAATAAGTAAAAGCATTTACGTAAAACATATTTAAATAAAAAGGTTTACGCATGCTTCTCAGCCCCGCGTTTGAAAACAAAACTGTTTAGAAAAGGGGCAATGAACTCACATGTGTTGCTATGTATTGATTTACAACAAAATGCGCTCTCGTTACTTGTAGACTATGTTTCTTCAGTACCTGAGTTGTTTTGAAAGGATTTGAATATTACAAGTATTTATAATAGTTGTATCTAGGGTTTTGGTCTATGTGTGTAACTTAGTGTCCTATGTTACTAATGTGTTTCTAGGATTCCATCTAACTAGTCTAAACGTATTACCCATTAATAACCCCTTTATCCCGTAATTAAACACATCTAAACCTTACTTACATAAGGTCTAGTTCAATATATTCAAAGTCTTTTAATTAAAACGCTTTAAATAATTCATTTTAGGTTAAATCATTAAGTTAGAAATCCTTTGGTTTAATTTAGAGAAGTTTATAAGTCAATTCCTTTTATGAAAACATTAATTAATTTAAGAGAAATATAATTAACATGATAGGCTTAGGTTAATCCCATTTGATTAACCTTGGGCCCATTACTAGTTCTTGATTGTCCCATGGCTCTTTGATCGTTTATGTGTGTAACCCATCCTAGGTTGTTCAAAGGAAAAACCTAATGTAGTTATATATTCTCATGAAATGTCTAAGTGTTAGATGTCACCAATGGAATCGACATCAATATACTTAGCCCTTGTTTTGATGCATATTGTATTTCTCACCATGATGTTAATAGTTTGGTTTAATAAAATTCAATCGTGTCAAACTAAAATGATATCCAAACATTAGTGTTGAAGTTCCACCTTTGTTTATAAGAGCATTAGTGTTATCAATCCCCAACATAAGGGACTCACAACTTTGTTTCCCTGCTTGAAAACCCTAATTATGGTTTCTTTAATTTGATTCATACTTCTTAAACCAAACCTACATGAAGAAACCCATGATTAAGCTTCATTATCCCATTGGAAAACATTGGTGTTACACTATTAGATCCCCATGTTGACATCATACGTTACCCCATGCATGCAACCACATAAGGATTCCCATGCATGCATGAAATGCATGAAGTTGGTTAAGCCTTTCCATATGAGTCTCATGGCTTAGTAACCTTTAACGATTTACAACCCATGATCCTGGTTCGGTTTGTTCGTAGGAAGGACTTGGCCGTATGAAGGTTTGTTCAAAGGAAGGACTTGGCCGTATGAAGGTTTGTCCGAAGGAGACACCCGACCGAAGGAACCATGGCCCGAAGATAGCTTTGGCCAAAGGAGGTTCACATGAATGGTTCATGGCCAAATAGGAGAGGCCGAATGGGGTGGTGCTCATGAAGCTTGGACCGAATTAAATTATGCCATGCGAATGGGTTGGGCTGAATGTGAGCTGCTTCGGCTATAAGCCTTTCGGCGAACTCAAGAACAATGACATCCACATTTTCGATCTAGGCACTATCCCCTTCTGTATGACATGTTACTAATCACCCTATGATGGTTTCTTCGAACCAAGAGGGTTTGAAACCCTAAAAACCAAACAAAAATCTCGTTTTTACCACAAATCAGATGGTTCAAAGCTCAGTGCGACTATACTTTACTGTTCTACAGGTTGTAATGGTTGTTTTGAAACCAAGATGGCTTGATTTCTTTGAGAAATGAAAAAGATATGGTTATGGCTTCTAGAGAGAGAAAATAGAGAGAGAGTGCCGATTTTTGGGTGTAATGGCTGGTTGGTGGTGGTAGTTGTGACCATAAATGTCATATTAAATGGCTTCAAACTACCCGGTTATGTTTGGGTCCGTTCGGTTTCGCTCGGTTTCGTCTAGAATGTCGGTTTTGTTTCGTTTTCGTCTAATTCGTAGTAATTTAACTAATTATCTTCCGTTCATTTTAATTTTTTCTGAAAATATTTAATTTACAGTTTAAATCGAATCGTATAGTAGTCAAGCGTATTCGTTCGAATCGTCACCCGTACGAATACAACGATAACTACACTTTTCAATATGCTTTCCTAATTATTGGACATCATTCAGAACGTTAAACTTTCAGATGTATTCGTACAGAATGTCACCTATATGAATAATCCGTCGATTTAGCATTCACGTAACGACATCCGTTGTTGTTTTGTTCTGTAAATCCTCACATACGTTTATACATAATAGAATCCTAACTAACAATCACATGATGGTTCTGTATCGTTAGATAATATCTGACTGTTGAACCATGGTTCTGAGTTACATTTCTGAAATGAGTTTGAAATTGTTCTATGATAGCATGAAATGATAACGATATATGAATAACAACTGATATTTGTACCTGATTTACTGTTCATATTACTGTGCAGATCACTGTTCCGGTAACGTTTCCGGCACTGATGTTACATTTGCATCCGCCATAGTCTGAATCACTGTACGGAGTAAGTTCAAAATTATCATCATTAGGGTACCATAAGCCAAGATCCGGAGTACCCTTCAGATAACGCAAAATCCTCTTCACAGTAATCAGATGTGATACTCCTGGTTTGGACTGATAGCGAACACACAAGCATGTGGCAAACATGATGTCTAGACGAGAAGCAGTAAAATACATGAGAGATCCAATCATTCCTCGGTACAGATAGGCATCGATTAACTCCCCCTTTTCGCCTGGTGTAATCCCGTGATTGACAGCCAGTGGGGTACCGACAGGTTTTGCATCTAACATACTGAATCGGCTCAGAATGTCACCAACATATTTGGTTTGATGAATGAAGATTCCTGCCTTAGATTGATCCACCTGCAATCCCAGAAAGATTCATCTCTCCCATCGAGCTCATTTCAAACTTGTCTTTTATAACCTTCTCGAATTCCTTGCACAGATTATCATTTTAAGAACCAAAAATGATGTCGTCCACATAAACTTGCACCAAGAGTAAATCACCATCGTTCTCTCGAATGAATAATGTGTAGTCAATGACAACTCTTCTGAACCCGTTTTTCAGAAGGTGAGTAGACAGTGTCTCGTACCACGCTCGTGGAGCTTGATGCAATCCATATAAAGCTTTGTCTTGCTTGTAGACTTGGTCACGATGCAATGGATCCTCAAACCCTGGAGGTTGATTGACATACACAGTTTCGTTGATCACACTGTGAAGGAATGCACTCTTGACATCCATTTGATAAGCTTTAAATTTCTTGAAGTATGCATAGGCCAAGAAAATACGAATTGCTTCGAGACGAGCAACTGGTGGAAACACTTCATTGTAGTCAAGTCCTTCAATCTGTCTAAATTCCTGCACCACTAGACATCCTTTGTTTCTCACAACGATCCCGTGATCGTCCCTTTTGCAACGAAGAACCCATCTAGTGCCTATAACCTTTGCACCTTTCGGTTTGTCAACAAGTTACCAAACACTGAGTTTCTTGAATTGTAAGAGTTCTTCTTGCATGGTATCAACCCACGATTCTTCTCTCAATGCTTCAGTGACGGTTCGCGGTTCAATTTCAGAGATGAAGCAAGAATGGGCACCATAGTTCACATCAGCAAAGTCAAGAATATCTGCAAAACCACCTGAAGATAGCTGATTTCTTGTCTTGACCCAATCAAGCGGACTTCCAATAATATTTTCATGAGGATGAATGCGATTAATTCTTCCAACAGGATGAGCAGGAACCTCAACCTATGGATCAAGATTGTTCAGATTCAAGTCCTCAAGAGCAGGTACAATGTTGTCAACATTTGGTTCGGGGACAGCTGGTTGAACTGGGTTATCATCTGTGTCTGAACTGTCATCATGTATGGGAGTTGGAGCTGATGAAGGTTGCACAGGTTCATCAGGTGCATTTTGTGCATCATACATCATTTGAACAGCAACATCTTAATCCGAGTACATGGGAGGCATATTAAAAGAGTTGAAAAGGTCTGAATAATCAAACATCCAGTTTGGACCTTTCCCACGTGGGGGCATAGAATGTCTTTGAACGTCCACATGGTACCACTCCTCCACATTCTGAGCTGATCTATTGTAGACCCTCTTATTAGGAGTGCAGTACTCAAGAAAATACCCTTCTTCACCTTCTCTTTGAACTTGCCCTGCTCATGTTTCTTAAGCATCGTGCACGGAGCACCCAAAGGTTCAAGATACTTAAGATTAGGCTTTCTGTTATGGAGCAGCTCAAAGCAAGTCTTCCCATGTCTCTTGACTATTAAAACCCGATTCAATGTGTAGCAAGCATTTGCAACAGCTTCATTCTAGAACTGAACTGGAAGGGATGAATCGGCTAGCATCGTCGGAGCAGCCTCAATGATTGTTCTGTTTTTGCATTCAGCAATGCCATTCATTTGCTGGACATATGGAGCACTGAAATGTTGGACAATGCCACGCTCATTGCAGAAGTTCTACATATTGTGATTCTTGAACTCTATCCCGTTATCTGTTCGGAGCATCCGGATCTTGAGCTTATAAACAGATTCAAGTTTGTTACCAAAACTTGAGTACACTCGAATGTTTCTGATTTTCTCCTTCAGAAAGAAAACCCAAGAATATCTGGAATACTCATCAGTTATGACTAAAAAGTATTGATCTCCAGCTATACTCTTGCGGTTGACTGGACCAAATAAATCCATATGGAGAAGCTCAAGAGGAACAGTGATTGAATGGTACTTTTTCAGCTTGTGAGACTGCTTCGTCTGCTTTCCCTTCTTACACGAGACACAGATATCAGACAGCTTGGAATTCTTTAAGCTGACACCCTAAACCAAATTCTTTAACCAAATTCTTGCACAGACTCAAATGGCCCATCCTCTTATGCCAAAGAATAGAATATTTCTCTGTAGCTTTTGACATAAAACATGAAGCTGAGGAGGATGTTGTTGAAGCTGTAGCCATGTTGAGTACATAAAATCCTGCTTATGGGGTGCAGATATCAAAATCCAGTCTTCAGGAATAGTGACGCCTTGCTTGAGAATGTAACAGTCGGAGACATCAAAAAGAACTTTGTACTGCTTGTCACAAATCTGTGACATTGAAAGTAGATTGTTCTCCAGCTGCTTTACATACTTGAATTTGTCAAAGGAAACTTGGCCATTTGAAAGAATACCATCTCCAGTAATGAACCCGCCTTTGTCACCAGCAAACACTACATATCCACCTCGAATTGAATTAACATTGGTGGGCAGCGAAATATCTCCTGTCATGTGCCTTGAAGCCCCACTATCAACGATCCAAGTGCTGTTAAGAGCAGCAGTTGGGGCAACCTTCACAAACACAAACAATTAGTACAATTTGGGAACCCAAGCCTTTACACTCTTGGGTTGACCCAATGAGTCTCGGATCCAAACATAAATCCATTTACCATCTGGGGTTGCCTTGCCTAGAGTGTTTAAAACTGAAGTCTCAGAAGACTTAACTTTCCAGACTGTGTTTTTACTGAAAGAGTTTTTCAAGTAAATGGATGATGGTTTTGATTGATTGACATTAAGAACCTTGGGAACATCCAAGTTCACAACTTTCCCTTACCCTTATCCAAAGGCTTGTCAAGATTGGGTTGTTTGGGCTTTGCTTGAGATGATTTACAATTAGATTTGACTTGTTTGATAAAATTTTGATTTTGTTTTCTGGGTGGTGCAACCTTAGGTCTGATTATAACGAGGACAAAATCTGAAAACATGTCCAGATGTACCACACTCAAAGCAAACTGTTTTGTCTTTGTGAGAAAGCTGTTTGGATTTAGACTGAGAATTTTTGGTTTGAAAAACATTTTTCTTAGTCTTGTCTTGCACAAAACCCAAACCCTTTGTACCATTAAAAACAGGTTATCAGTCTCTTTGGTCTCACTTGCTTCACAATCCTGTGAAGACTTCACAAAACAAATGGCTTTGGATAACTTTGAAGCCATGTTTGTTTTGGGTAAGATTGGGTCGGCCTTTTTGGCAACAGATGTCTGATTCTTAACATAAGACACTTGAGGAGAAACATCAGACTCATCCTCGGAATCAGAGACCCAATCTTCAACCACGCCCTCCACAAAAGACTCCTCAGACATTGATTGAATGATAGTTTTTCAGCAAGTGAGACTGCTTCGTCTGCTTTCCATTTTTACACGAGACACAGATGTCAGACAACTTGGAATTCTTTAAGCTGACACCCTCATCCAAATTGTTGTGTACCAAATGGTTCATCTCGCACAGACTCAAATGGCCCATCCTCTTATGCCAAAGAATAGAATATTTCTCTGTAGCTTTTGACATAAAACATGAAGCTGAGGAGGATGTTGTAGAAGCTGTAGCTATGTTGAGTACATACAAATCCTGCTTATGGGGTGCAGATATCAAAATCCAGTCTTCAGGAATAGTGACACCTTGCTTGAGAATGTAACAGTCGGAGACTTCAAAAAGAACTTTGTACTGCTTGTCACAAATCTGTGACATTGAAAGTAGATTGTTCTCCAGCTGCTTTACATACTTGAATTTGTCAAAGGAAACTTGGCCATTTGAAAGAATATCCTCTCAGTAATGAACCCGCGTTTGTCACCAGCAAACACTACATTTCCACCTCGAATTGAATTAACATTGGTGGGCAGCGAAATATCTCCTGTCATGTGCCTTGAAGCCCCACTATCAACGATCCAAGTGCTGTTAAGAGCAGCAGTTGGGGCAACCTTCACAAACACAAACAATTAGTTCAATTTGGGAACCCAAGCCTTTACAGTCTTGGGTTGACCCAATGAGTCTCGGATCCAAACATCAATCCATTTACCATCTGGGGTTGCCTTGCCTGGAGTGCTTAAAACTGAAGTCTCAGAAGACTTAACTTTCCAGACTGTGTTTTTACTGAAAGAGTTTTTCAAGTAAATGGATGATGGTTTTGATTGATTGACATTAATAACCTTGGGAACATCCAAGTTCACAACTTTCCCTTACCCTTATCCAAAGGCTTGACAAGATTGGGTTGTTTGGGCTTTGCTTCAGATGATTTAAAATCAGATTTGACTTGTTTGATAAAATTTTGATTTTGTTTTCTGGGTGGTGCAACCTTAGGTCTGATTATAACGAGGACAAAATCTGAAAACATGTCCAGATGTACCACACTCAAAGCAAACTGTTTTGTCTTTGTGAGAAAGCTGTTTGGATTTAGACTGAGAATTTTTGGTTTGAAAAACATTTTTCTTAGTCTTGTCTTGCACAAAACCCAAACCCTTTGTACCATTAAAAACAGGTTATCAGTCTCTTTGGTCTCACTTGCTTCACAATCCTGTGAAGACTTCACAAAACAAATGGCTTTGGATAACTTTGAAGCCATGTTTGTTTTGGGTAAGATTGGGTCGGCCTTTTTGGCAACAGATGTCTGATTCTTAACATAAGACACTTGAGGAGAAACATCAGACTCATCCTCAGAATCAGAGACCCAATCTTCAACCACGCCCTCCACAAAAGATTCCTCAGACATTGATTGAATTATACTTTTTCAGCTTGTGAGACTGCTTCGTCTGCTTTCCATTTTTACACGAGACACATATATCAGACAACTTGGAATTCTTTAAGGTGACACGCCAACCAAATTGTTGTGTACCAAATGGTTCATCTTGCACAGACTCAAATGGCCCATCCTCTTATGCCAAAGAAAAGAATATTTCTCTGTAGCTTTTGACATAAAATATGAAGCTGAGGAGGATGTTGTTGAAGCGGTAGCTATGTTGAGTACATACAAATCCTGCTTATGGGGTGCAGATATCGAAATCCAGTCTTCAGGAATAGTGACGCCTTGCTTGAGAATGTAACAGTCGGAGACATCAAAAAGAACTTTGTACTGCTTGTCACAAATCTGTGACATTGAAAGTAGATTCTTCTCCAGCTGCTTTACATACTTGAATTTGTCAAAGGAAACTTGGCCATTTGAAAGAATACCCTCTCCAGTAATGAACCCGCCTTTGTCACCAGCAAACACTACATATCCACCTCGAATTGAATTAACATTGGTGGGCAGCGAAATATCTCCTGTCATGTGCCTTGAAGCCCCACTATCAACGATCCAAGTGCTGTTAAGAGCAGCAGTTGGGGCAACCTTCACAAACAGAAACAATTAGTTCAATTTGGGAACCCAAGCCTTTACAGTCTTGGGTTGACCCAATGAGTCTCGGATCCAAACATCAATCCATTTACCATCTGGGGTTGCCTTGCCTGGAGTGCTTAAAACTGAAGTCTCAGAAGACTTAACTTTCCAGGCTGTGTTTTTACTGAAAGAGTTTTTCAAGTAAATGGATGATGGTTTTGATTGATTGACATCAATAACTTTGGGAACATCCAAGTTCACAACTTTCCCTTACCCTTATCCAAAGGCTTGACAAGATTGGGTTGTTTGGGCTTTGCTTCAGATGATTTAAAATCAGATTTGACTTGTTTGATAAAATTTTGATTTTGTTTTCTGGGTGGTGCAACCTTAGGTCTGATTATAACGAGGACAAAATCTGAAAACATGTCCAGATGTACCACACTCAAAGCAAACTGTTTTGTCTTTGTGAGAAAGCTGTTTGGATTTAGACTGAGAATTTTTGGTTTGAAAAACATTTTTCTTAGTCTTGTCGTGCACAAAACCGAAACCCTTTGTACCATTAAAAACAGGTTATCATTCTCTTTGGTCTCACTTGCTTCACAATCCTGTGAAGACTTCACAAAACAAATGGCTTTGGATAACTTTGAAGCCATGTTTGTTTTGGGTAAGATTGGGTCGGCCTTTTTGGCAGCAGATGTCTGATTCTTAACATAAGACACTTGAGGAGAAACATCAGACTCATCCTCAGAATCAGAGACCCAATCTTCAACCACGCCCTCCACAAAAGATTCCTCAGACATTGATTGAATGATACTTTTTCAGCTTGTGAGACCGCTTCGTCTGCTTTCCCTTTTTACACGAGACACAGATATCAGACAACTTGGAATTCTTTAAGCTGACACCCTCAACCAAATTGTTGTGTACCAAATGGTTCATCTCGCACAGACTCAAATGGCCCATCCTCTTATGCCAAATAATAGAATATTTCTCTGTAGCTTTTGACATAAAACATGATGCTGAGGAGGATGTTGTTGAAGCTGTAGCTATGTTGAGTACATACAAATCCTGCTTATGGGGTGCAGATATCAAAATCCAGTCTTCAGGAATAGTGACGCCTTGCTTGAGAACGTAACAGTCGGAGACATCAAAAAGAACTTTGTACTGCTTGTCACAAATCTGTGACATTGAAAGTAGATTCTTCTCCAGCTGCTTTACATACTTGAATTTGTCAAAGGAAACTTGGCCATTTGAAAGAATATCCTCTCCAGTAATGAACCCGCCTTTGTCACCAGCAAACACTACATTTCCACCTCGAATTGAATTAACATTGGTGGGCAGCGAAATATCTCCTGTCATGTGCCTTGAAGCCCCACTATCAACGATCCAAGTGCTGTTAAGAGCAGCAGTTGGGGCAACCTTCACAAACACAAACAATTAGTTCAATTTGGGAACCCAAGCCTTTACAGTCTTGGGTTGACCCAATGAGTCTCGGATCCAAACATCAATCCATTTACCATCTGGGGTTGCCTTGCCTGGAGTGCTTAAAACTGAAGTCTCAGAAGACTTAACTTTCCAGACTGTGTTTTTACTGAAAGAGTTTTTCAAGTAAATGGATGATGGTTTTGATTGATTGACATTAATAACCTTGGGAACATCCAAGTTCACAACTTTCCCTTACCCTTATCCAAAGGCTTGACAAGATTGGGTTGTTTGGGCTTTGCTTCAGATGATTTAAAATCAGATCTGACTTGTTTGATAAAATTTTGATTTTGTTTTCTGGGTGGTGCAACCTTAGGTCTGATTATAACGAGGACAAAATCTGAAAACATGTCCAGATGTACCACACTCAAAGCAAACTGTTTTGTCTTTGTGAGAAAGCTGTTTGGATTTAGACTGAGAATTTTTGGTTTGAAAAACATTTTTCTTAGTCTTGTCTTGCAAAAAACCCAAACCCTTTGTACCATTAAAAACAGGTTATCAGTCTCTTTGGTCTCACTTGCTTCACAATCCTGTGAAGACTTCACAAAACAAATGGCTTTGGATAACTTTGAAGCCATGTTTGTTTTGGGTAAGATTGGGTCGGCCTTTTTGGCAACAGATGTATGATTCTTAACATAAGACACTTGAGGAGAAACATCAGACTCATCCTCAGAATCAGAGACCCAATCTTCAACCACGCCCTCCACAAAAGATTCCTCAGAAA
Source organism: Mikania micrantha (assembly GCA_009363875.1). Lineage (NCBI taxonomy): Eukaryota > Viridiplantae > Streptophyta > Magnoliopsida > Asterales > Asteraceae > Mikania > Mikania micrantha. The sequence goes on from CM018685.1 coordinate 22,374,077, forward strand.
TTGATTGAATGATACTTTTTCAGCTTGTGAGACTGCTTCGTCTGCTTTCCATTTTTACACGAGACACAGATATCAGACAACTTGGAATTCTTTAAGGTGACACCCTCAACCAAATTGTTGTGTACCAAATGGTTCATCTTACACAGACTCAAATGGCCCATCCTCTTATGCCAAAAAAAAGAATATTTCTCTGTAGCTTTTGACATAAAATATGAAGCTGAGGAGGATGTTGTAGAAGCGGTAGCTATGTTGAGTACATACAAATCCTGCTTATGGGGTGCAGATATCGAAATCCAGTCTTCAAGAATAGTGACGCCTTGCTTGAGAATGTAACAGTCGGAGACATCAAAAAGAACTTTGTACTGCTTGTCACAAATCTGTGACATTGAAAGTAGATTCTTCTCCAGCTGCTTTACATACTTGAATTTGTCAAAGGAAACTTGGCCATTTGAAAGAATACCCTCTCCAGTAATGAACCCGCCTTTGTCACCAGCAAACACTACATTTCCACCTCGAATTGAATTAACATTGGTGGGCAGCGAAATATCTCCTGTCATGTGCCTTGAAGCCCCACTATCAACGATCCAAGTGCTGTTAAGAGCAGCAGTTGGGGCAACCTTCACAAACACAAACAATTAGTTCAATTTGGGAACCCAAGCCTTTACAGTCTTGGGTTGACCCAATGAGTCTCGGATCCAAACATCAATCCATTTACCATCTGGGGTTGCCTTGCCTGGAGTGCTTAAAACTGAAGTCTCAGAAGACTTAACTTTCCAGACTGTGTTTTTACTGAAAGAGTTTTTCAAGTAAATGGATGATGGTTTTGATTGATTGACATTAATAACCTTGGGAACATCCAAGTTCACAACTTTCCCTTACCCTTATCCAAAGGCTTGACAAGATTGGGTTGTTTGGGCTTTGCTTGAGATGATTTAAATCAGATTTGACTTGTTTGATAAAATTTTGATTTTGTTTTCTGGGTGGTGCAACCTTAGGTCTGATTATAACGAGGACAAAATCTGAAAACATGTCCAGATGTACCACACTCAAAGCAAACTGTTTTGTCTTTGTGAGAAAGCTGTTTGGATTTAGACTGAGAATTTTTGGTTTGAAAAACATTTTTCTTAGTCTTGTCTTGCACAAAACCCAAACCCTTTGTACCATTAAAAACAGGTTATCAGTCTCTTTGGTCTCACTTGCTTCACAATCCTGTGAAGACTTCACAAAACAAATGGCTTTGGATAACTTTGAAGCCATGTTTGTTTTGGGTAAGATTGGGTCGGCCTTTTTGGCAACAGATGTCTGATTCTTAACATAAGACACTTGAGGAGAAACATCAGACTCATCCTCAGAATCAGAGACCCAATCTTCAACCACGCCCTCCACAAAAGATTCCTCAGACATTGATTGAATGATACTTTTTCAGCTTGTGAGACTGCTTCGTCTGCTTTCCCTTTTTACACGAGACACAGATATCAGACAACTTGGAATTCTTTAAGCTGACACCCTCAACCAAATTGTTGTGTACCAAATGGTTCATCTTGCACAGACTCAAATGGCCCATCCTCTTATGCCAAAGAATAGAATATTTCTCTGTAGCTTTTGACATAAAACATGAAGCTGAGGAGGATGTTGTTGAAGCTGTAGCTATGTTGAGTACATACAAATCCTGCTTATGGGGTGCAGATATCAAAATCCAGTCTTCAGGAATAGTGACGCCTTGCTTGAGAATGTAACAGGCGGAGACATCAAAAAGAACTTTGTACTGCTTGTCACAAATCTGTGACATTGAAAGTAGATTGTTCTCCAGCTACTTTACATACTTGAATTTGTCAAAGGAAACTTGGCCATTTGAAAGAATACCCTCTCCAGTAATGAACCCGCCTTTGTCACCAGCAAACACTACATATCCACCTCGAATTGAATTAACATTGGTGGGCAGCGAAATATCTCCTGTCATGTGCCTTGAAGCCCCACTATCAACGATCCAAGTGCTGTTAAGAGCAGCAGTTGGGGCAACCTTCACAAACACAAACAATTAGTTCAATTTGGGAACCCAAGCCTTTACAGTCTTGGGTTGACCCAATGAGTCTCGGATCCAAACATCAATCCATTTACCATCTGGGGTTGCCTTGCCTGGAGTGCTTAAAACTGAAGTCTCAGAAGACTTAACTTTCCAGACTGTGTTTTTACTGAAAGAGTTTTTCAAGTAAATGGATGATGGTTTTGATTGATTGACATTAATAACCTTGGGAACATCCAAGTTCACAACTTTCCCTTACCCTTATCCAAAGGCTTGACAAGATTGGGTTGTTTGGGCTTTGCTTGAGATGATTTATAATCAGATTTGACTTGTTTGATAAAATTTTGATTTTGTTTTCTGGGTGGTGCAACCTTAGGTCTGATTATAACGAGGACAAAATCTGAAAACATGTCCAGATGTACCACACTCAAAGCAAACTGTTTTGTCTTTGTGAGAAAGCTGTTTGGATTTAGACTGAGAATTTTTGGTTTGAAAAACATTTTTCTTAGTCTTGTCTTGCACAAAACCCAAACCCTTTGTACCATTAAAAACAGGTTATCAGTCTCTTTGGTCTCACTTGCTTCACAATCCTGTGAAGACTTCACAAAACAAATGGCTTTGGATAACTTTGAAGCCATGTTTGTTTTGGGTAAGATTGGGTCGGCCTTTTTGGCAACAGATGTCTGATTCTTAACATAAGACACTTGAGGAGAAACATCAGACTCATCCTCAGAATCAGAGACCCAATCTTCAACCACGCCCTCCACAAAAGATTCCTCAGACATTGATTGAATGATACTTTTCAGCTTGTGAGACTGCTTCGTCTGCTTTCCATTTTTACACGAGACACAGATATCAGACAACTTGGAATTCTTTAAGCTGACACCCTCAACCAAATTGTTGTGTACCAAATGGTTCATCTTGCACAGACTCAAATGGCCCATCCTCTTATGCCAAAGAATAGAATATTTCTCTGTAGCTTTTGACATAAAACATGAAGCTGAGGAGGATGTTGTTGAAGCTGTAGCTATGTTGAGTACATACAAATCCTGCTTATGAGGTGCAGATATCAAAATCCAGTCTTCAGGAATAGTGACGCCTTGCTTGAGAATGTAACAGTCGGAGACATCAAAAAGAACTTTGTACTGCTTGTCACAAATCTGTGACATTGAAAGTAGATTGTTCTCCAGCTGCTTTACATACTTGAATTTGTCAAAGGAAACTTGGCCATTTGAAAGAATACCCTCTCCAGTAATGAACCCGCCTTTGTCACCAGCAAACACTACATATCCACCTCGAATTGAATTAACATTGGTGGGCAGCGAAATATCTCCTGTCATGTGCCTTGAAGCCCCACTATCAACGATCCAAGTGCTGTTAAGAGCAGCAGTTGGGGCAACCTTCACAAACACAAACAATTAGTTCAATTTGGGAACCCAAGCCTTTACAGTCTTGGGTTGACCCAATGAGTCTCGGATCCAAACATCAATCCATTTACCATCTGGGGTTGCCTTGCCTGGAGTGCTTAAAACTGAAGTCTCAGAAGACTTAACTTTCCAGACTGTGTTTTTACTGAAAGAGTTTTTCAAGTAAATGGATGATGGTTTTGATTGATTGACATCAATAACTTTGGGAACATCCAAGTTCACAACTTTCCCTTACCCTTATCCAAAGGCTTGACAAGATTGGGTTGTTTGGGCTTTGCTTGAGATGATTTACAATGAGATTTGACTTGTTTGATAAAATTTTGATTTTGTTTTCTGGGTGGTGCAACCTTAGGTCTGATTATAACGAGGACAAAATCTGAAAACATGTCCAGATGTACCACACTCAAAGCAAACTGTTTTGTCTTTGTGAGAAAGCTGTTTGGATTTAGACTGAGAATTTTTGGTTTGAAAAACATTTTTCTTAGTCTTGTCGTGCACAAAACCCAAACCCTTTGTACCATTAAAAACAGGTTATCAGTCTCTTTGGTCTCACTTGCTTCACAATCCTGTGAAGACTTCACAAAACAAATGGCTTTGGATAACTTTGAAGCCATGTTTGTTTTGGGTAAGATTGGGTCGGCCTTTTTGGCAGCAGATGTCTGATTCTTAACATAAGACACTTGAGGAGAAACATCAGACTCATCCTCAGAATCAGAGACCCAATCTTCAACCACGCCCTCCACAAAAGATTCCTCAGACATTGATTGAATGATACTTTTTCAGCTTGTGAGACTGCTTCGTCTGCTTTCCCTTTTTACACGAGACACAGATATCAGACAACTTGGAATTCTTTAAGCTGACACCCTCAACCAAATTGTTGTGTACCAAATGGTTCATCTTGCACAGACTCAAATGGCCCATCCTCTTATGCCAAAGAATAGAATATTTCTCTGTAGCTTTTGACATAAAACATGAAGCTGAGGAGGATGTTGTTGAAGCTGTAGCCATGTTGAGTACATACAAATCCTGCTTATGGGGTGCAGATATCAAAATCCAGTCTTCAGGAATAGTGACGCCTTGCTTGAGAATGTAACAGCCGGAGTCATCAAAAAGAACTTTGTACTGCTTGTCACAAATCTGTGACATTGAAAGTAGATTGTTCTCCAGCTGCTTTACATACTTGACTTTGTCAAAGGAAACTTGGCCATTTGAAAGAATACCCTCTCCAGTAATGAACCCGCCTTTGTCACCAGCAAACACTACATATCCACCTCGAATTGAATTAACATTGGTGGGCAGCGAAATATCTCCTGTCATGTGCCTTGAAGCCCCACTATCAACGATCCAAGTGCTGTTAAGAGCAGCAGTTGGGGCAACCTTCACAAACACAAACAATTAGTTCAATTTGGGAACCCAAGCCTTTACAGTCTTGGGTTGACCCAATGAGTCTCGGATCCAAACATCAATCCATTTACCATCTGGGGTTGCCTTGCCTGGAGTGCTTAAAACTGAAGTCTCAGAAGACTTAACTTTCCAGACTGTGTTTTTACTGAAAGAGTTTTTCAAGTAAATGGATGATGGTTTTGATTGATTGACATTAATAACCTTGGGAACATCCAAGTTCACAACTTTCCCTTACCCTTATCCAAAGGCTTGACAAGATTGGGTTGTTTGGGCTTTGCTTGAGATGATTTACAATCAGATTTGACTTGTTTGATAAAATTTTGATTTTGTTTTCTGGGTGGTGCAACCTTAGGTCTGATTATAACGAGGACAAAATCTGAAAACATGTCCAGATGTACCACACTCAAAGCAAACTGTTTTGTCTTTGTGAGAAAGCTGTTTGGATTTAGACTGAGAATTTTTGGTTTGAAAAACATTTTTCTTAGTCTTGTCTTGCACAAAACCCAAACCCTTTGTACCATTAAAAACAGGTTATCAGTCTCTTTGGTCTCACTTGCTTCACAATCCTGTGAAGACTTCACAAAACAAATGGCTTTGGATAACTTTGAAGCCATGTTTGTTTTGGGTAAGATTGGGTCGGCCTTTTTGGCAACAGATGTCTGATTCTTAACATAAGACACTTGAGGAGAAACATCAGACTCATCCTCAGAATCAGAGACCCAATCTTCAACCACGCCCTCCACAAAAGATTCCTCAGACATTGATTGAATGATACTTTTTCAGCTTGTGAGACTGATTCGTCTGCTTTCCCTGTTACACGAGACACAGATATCAGACAACTTGGAATTCTTTAAGCTGACACCCTCAACCAAATTGTTGTGTACCAAATGGTTCATCTTGCACAGACTCAAATGGCCCATCCTCTTATGCCAAAGAATAGAATATTTCTCTGTAGCTTTTGACATAAAACATGAAGCTGAGGAGGATGTTGTTGAAGCTGTAGCCATGTTGAGTACATACAAATCCTGCTTATGGGGTGCAGATATCAAAATCCAGTCTTCAGGAATAGTGACGCCTTGCTTGAGAATGTAACAGCCGGAGTCATCAAAAAGAACTTTGTACTGCTTGTCACAAATCTGTGACATTGAAAGTAGATTGTTCTCCAGCTGCTTTACATACTTGACTTTGTCAAAGGAAACTTGGCCATTTGAAAGAATACCCTCTCCAGTAATGAACCCGCCTTTGTCACCAGCAAACACTACATATCCACCTCGAATTGAATTAACATTGGTGGGCAGCGAAATATCTCCTGTCATGTGCCTTGAAGCCCCACTATCAACGATCCAAGTGCTGTTAAGAGCAGCAGTTGGGGCAACCTTCACAAACACAAACAATTAGTTCAATTTGGGAACCCAAGCCTTTACAGTCTTGGGTTGACCCAATGAGTCTCGGATCCAAACATCAATCCATTTACCATCTGGGGTTGCCTTGCCTGGAGTGCTTAAAACTGAAGTCTCAGAAGACTTAACTTTCCAGACTGTGTTTTTACTGAAAGAGTTTTTCAAGTAAATGGATGATGGTTTTGATTGATTGACATCAATAACCTTGGGAACATCCAAGTTCACAACTTTCCCTTACCCTTATCCAAAGGCTTGACAAGATTGGGTTGTTTGGGCTTTGCTTGAGATGATTTACAATCAGATTTGACTTGTTTGATAAAATTTTGATTTTGTTTTCTGGGTGGTGCAACCTTAGGTCTGATTATAACGAGGACAAAATCTGAAAACATGTCCAGATGTACCACACTCAAAGCAAACTGTTTTGTCTTTGTGAGAAAGCTGTTTGGATTTAGACTGAGAAATTTTGGTTTGAAAAACATTTTTCTTAGTCTTGTCTTGCACAAAACCCAAACCCTTTGTACCATTAAAAACAGGTTATCAGTCTCTTTGGTCTCACTTGCTTCACAATCCTGTGAAGACTTCACAAAACAAATGGCTTTGGATAACTTTGAAGCCATGTTTGTTTTGGGTAAGATTGGGTCGGCCTTTTTGGCAACAGATGTCTGATTCTTAACATAAGACACTTGAGGAGAAACATCAGACTCATCCTCAGAATCAGAGACCCAATCTTCAACCACGCCCTCCACAAAAGATTCCTCAGACATTGATTGAATGATACTTTTTCAGCTTGTGAGACTGCTTCGTCTGCTTTCCCTTTTTACACGAGACACAGATATCAGACAACTTGGAATTCTTTAAGCTGACACCCTCAACCAAATTGTTGTGTACCAAATGGTTCATCTTGCACAGACTCAAATGGCCCATCCTCTTATGCCAAAGAATAGAATATTTCTCTGTAGCTTTTGACATAAAACATGAAGCTGAGGAGGATGTTGTTGAAGCTGTAGCCTTGTTGAGTACATACAAATCCTGCTTATGGGGTGCAGATATCAAAATCCAGTCTTCAGGAATAGTGACGCCTTGCTTGAGAATGTAACAGCCGGAGTCATCAAAAAGAACTTTGTACTGCTTGTCACAAATCTGTGACATTGAAAGTAGATTGTTCTCCAGCTGCTTTACATACTTGACTTTGTCAAAGGAAACTTGGCCATTTGAAAGAATACCCTCTCCAGTAATGAACCCGCCTTTGTCACCAGCAAACACTACATATCCATCTCGAATTGAATTAACATTGGTGGGCAGCGAAATATCTCCTGTCATGTGCCTTGAAGCCCCACTATCAACGATCCAAGTGCTGTTAAGAGCAGCAGTTGGGGCAACCTTCACAAACACAAACAATTAGTTCAATTTGGGAACCCAAGCCTTTACAGTCTTGGGTTGACCCAATGAGTCTCGGATCCAAACATCAATCCATTTACCATCTGGGGTTGCCTTGTCTGGAGTGCTTAAAACTGAAGTCTCAGAAGACTTAACTTTCCAGACTGTGTTTTTACTGAAAGAGTTTTTCAAATAAATGGATGATGGTTTTGATTGATTGACATTAATAACCTTGGGAACATCCAAGTTCACAACTTTCCCTTACCCTTATCCAAAGGCTTGACAAGATTGGGTTGTTTGGGCTTTGCTTGAGATGATTTACAATCAGATTTGACTTGTTTGATAAAATTTTGATTTTGTTTTCTGGGTGGTGCAACCTTAGGTCTGATTATAACGAGGACAAAATCTGAAAACATGTCCAGATGTACCACACTCAAAGCAAACTGTTTTGTCTTTGTGAGAAAGCTGTTTGGATTTAGACTGAGAATTTTTGGTTTGAAAAACATTTTTCTTAGTCTTGTCTTGCACAAAACCCAAACCCTTTGTACCATTAAAAACAGGTTATCAGTCTCTTTGGTCTCACTTGCTTCACAATCCTGTGAAGACTTCACAAAACAAATGGCTTTGGATAACTTTGAAGCCATGTTTGTTTTGGGTAAGATTGGGTCGGCCTTTTTGGCAACAGATGTCTGATTCTTAACATAAGACACTTGAGGAGAAACATCAGACTCATCCTCAGAATCAGAGACCCAATCTTCAACCACGCCCTCCACAAAAGATTCCTCAGACATTGATTGAATGATACTTTTTCAGCTTGTGAGACTGATTCGTCTGCTTTCCCTGTTACACGAGACACAGATATCAGACAACTTGGAATTCTTTAAGCTGACACCCTCAACCAAATTGTTGTGTACCAAATGGTTCATCTTGCACAGACTCAAATGGCCCATCCTCTTATGCCAAAGAATAGAATATTTCTCTGTAGCTTTTGACATAAAACATGAAGCTGAGGAGGATGTTGTTGAAGCTGTAGCCATGTTGAGTACATACAAATCCTGCTTATGGGGTGCAGATATCAAAATCCAGTCTTCAGGAATAGTGACGCCTTGCTTGAGAATGTAACAGCCGGAGTCATCAAAAAGAACTTTGTACTGCTTGTCACAAATCTGTGACATTGAAAGTAGATTGTTCTCCAGCTGCTTTACATACTTGACTTTGTCAAAGGAAACTTGGCCATTTGAAAGAATACCCTCTCCAGTAATGAACCCGCCTTTGTCACCAGCAAACACTACATATCCACCTCGAATTGAATTAACATTGGTGGGCAGCGAAATATCTCCTGTCATGTGCCTTGAAGCCCCACTATCAACGATCCAAGTGCTGTTAAGAGCAGCAGTTGGGGCAACCTTCACAAACACAAACAATTAGTTCAATTTGGGAACCCAAGCCTTTACAGTCTTGGGTTGACCCAATGAGTCTCGGATCCAAACATCAATCCATTTACCATCTGGGGTTGCCTTGCCTGGAGTGCTTAAAACTGAAGTCTCAGAAGACTTAACTTTCCAGACTGTGTTTTTACTGAAAGAGTTTTTCAAGTAAATGGATGATGGTTTTGATTGATTGACATTAATAACCTTGGGAACATCCAAGTTCACAACTTTCCCTTACCCTTATCCAAAGGCTTGACAAGATTGGGTTGTTTGGGCTTTGCTTGAGATGATTTACAATCAGATTTGACTTGTTTGATAAAATTTTGATTTTGTTTTCTGGGTGGTGCAACCTTAGGTCTGATTATAACGAGGACAAAATCTGAAAACATGTCCAGATGTACCACACTCAAAGCAAACTGTTTTGTCTTTGTGAGAAAGCTGTTTGGATTTAGACTGAGAATTTTTGGTTTGAAAAACATTTTTCTTAGTCTTGTCTTGCACAAAACCCAAACCCTTTGTACCATTAAAAACAGGTTATCAGTCTCTTTGGTCTCACTTGCTTCACAATCCTGTGAAGACTTCACAAAACAAATGGCTTTGGATAACTTTGAAGCCATGTTTGTTTTGGGTAAGATTGGGTCGGCCTTTTTGGCAACAGATGTCTGATTCTTAACATAAGACACTTGAGGAGAAACATCAGACTCATCCTCAGAATCAGAGACCCAATCTTCAACCACGCCCTCCACAAAAGATTCCTCAGACATTGATTGAATGATACTTTTTCAGCTTGTGAGACTGCTTCGTCTGCTTTCCCTTTTTACACGAGACACATATATCAGACAACTTGGAATTCTTTAAGCTGACACCCTCAACCAAATTGTTGTGTACCAAATGGTTCATCTTGCACAGACTCAAATGGCCCATCCTCTTATGCCAAAGAATAGAATATTTCTCTGTAGCTTTTGACATAAAACATGAAGCTGAGGAGGATGTTGTTGAAGCTGTAGCCATGTTGAGTACATACAAATCCTGCTTATGGGGTGCAGATATCAAAATCCAGTCTTCAGGAATAGTGACGCCTTGCTTGAGAATGTAACAGCCGGAGTCATCAAAAAGAACTTTGTACTGCTTGTCACAAATCTGTGACATTGAAAGTAGATTGTTCTCCAGCTGCTTTACATACTTGACTTTGTCAAAGGAAACTTGGCCATTTGAAAGAATACCCTCTCCAGTAATGAACCCGCCTTTGTCACCAGCAAACACTACATATCCACCTCGAATTGAATTAACATTGGTGGGCAGCGAAATATCTCCTGTCATGTGCCTTGAAGCCCCACTATCAACGATCCAAGTGCTGTTAAGAGCAGCAGTTGGGGCAACCTTCACAAACACAAACAATTAGTTCAATTTGGGAACCCAAGCCTTTACAGTCTTGGGTTGACCCAATGAGTCTCGGATCCAAACATCAATCCATTTACCATCTGGGGTTGCCTTGCCTGGAGTGCTTAAAACTGAAGTCTCAGAAGACTTAACTTTCCAGACTGTGTTTTTACTGAAAGAGTTTTTCAAGTAAATGGATGATGGTTTTGATTGATTGACATTAATAACCTTGGGAACATCCAAGTTCACAACTTTCCCTTACCCTTATCCAAAGGCTTGACAAGATTGGGTTGTTTGGGCTTTGCTTGAGATGATTTACAATCAGATTTGACTTGTTTGATAAAATTTTGATTTTGTTTTCTGGGTGGTGCAACCTTAGGTCTGATTATAACGAGGACAAAATCTGAAAACATGTCCAGATGTACCACACTCAAAGCAAACTCTTTTGTCTTTGTGAGAAAGCTGTTTGGATTTAGACTGAGAATTTTTGGTTTGAAAAACATTTTTCTTAGTCTTGTCTTGCACAAAACCCAAACCCTTTGTACCATTAAAAACAGGTTATCAGTCTCTTTGGTCTCACTTGCTTCACAATCCTGTGAAGACTTCACAAAACAAATGGCTTTGGATAACTTTGAAGCCATGTTTGTTTTGGGTAAGATTGGGTCGGCCTTTTTGGCAACAGATGTCTGATTCTTAACATAAGACACTTGAGGAGAAACATCAGACTCATCCTCATAATCAGAGACCCAATCTTCAACCACGCCCTCCACAAAAGATTCCTCAGACATTGATTGAATGACACTTTTTCAGCTTGTGAGACTGCTTCGTCTGCTTTCCCTTCTTACACGAGACACAGATATCAGACAACTTGGAATTCTTTAAGCTGACACCCTCAACCAAATTGTGTACCAAATGGTTCATCTTGCACAGACTCAAATGGCCCATCCTCTTATGCCAAAGAATAGAATATTTCTCTGTAGCTTTTGACATAAAACATGAAGCTGAGGAGGATGTTGTTGAAGCTGTAGCCATGTTGAGTACATACAAATCCTGCTTATGGGGTGCAGATATCAAAATCCAGTCTTCAGGAATAGTGACGCCTTGCTTGAGAATGTAACAGCCGGAGTCATCAAAAAGAACTTTGTACTGCTTGTCACAAATCTGTGACATTGAAAGTAGATTGTTCTCCAGCTGCTTTACATACTTGACTTTGTCAAAGGAAACTTGGCCATTTGAAAGAATACCCTCTCCAGTAATGAACCCGCCTTTGTCACCAGCAAACACTACATATCCACCTCGAATTGAATTAACATTGGTGGGCAGCGAAATATCTCCTGTCATGTGCCTTGAAGCCCCACTATCAACGATCCAAGTGCTGTTAAGAGCAGCAGTTGGGGCAACCTTCACAAACACAAACAATTAGTTCAATTTGGGAACCCAAGCCTTTACAGTCTTGGGTTGACCCAATGAGTCTCGGATCCAAACATCAATCCATTTACCATCTGGGGTTGCCTTGCCTGGAGTGCTTAAAACTGAAGTCTCAGAAGACTTAACTTTCCAGACTGTGTTTTTACTGAAAGAGTTTTTCAAGTAAATGGATGATGGTTTTGATTGATTGACATTAATAACCTTGGGAACATCCAAGTTCACAACTTTCCCTTACCCTTATCCAAAGGCTTGACAAGATTGGGTTGTTTGGGCTTTGCTTGAGATGATTTACAATCAGATTTGACTTGTTTGATAAAATTTTGATTTTGTTTTCTGGGTGGTGCAACCTTAGGTCTGATTATAACGAGGACAAAATCTGAAAACATGTCCAGATGTACCACACTCAAAGCAAACTCTTTTGTCTTTGTGAGAAAGCTGTTTGGATTTAGACTGAGAATTTTTGGTTTGAAAAACATTTTTCTTAGTCTTGTCTTGCACAAAACCCAAACCCTTTGTACCATTAAAAACAGGTTATCAGTCTCTTTGGTCTCACTTGCTTCACAATCCTTTGAAGACTTCACAAAACAAATGGCTTTGGATAACTTTGAAGCCATGTTTGTTTTGGGTAAGATTGGGTCGGCCTTTTTGGCAACAGATGTCTGATTCTTAACATAAGACACTTGAGGAGAAACATCAGACTCATCCTCAGTATCAGAGACCCAATCTTCAACCACGCCTTCCACAAAAGATTCCTCAGACATTGATTGAATGATACTTTTTCAGCTTGTGAGACTGCTTCGTCTGCTTTCCCTTCTTACACCACATATATCAGAAAACTTGGAATTCTTTAAGCTGACACCCTCAACCAAATTTTTGTGTACCAAATGGTTCATCTTGCACAGACTCAAATGGCCCATCCTCTTATGCCAAAGAATAGAATATTTCTCTGTAGCTTTTGACATAAAACATGAAGCTGAGGAGGATGTTGTTGAAGCTGTAGCCATGTTGAGTACATACAAATCCTGCTTATGGGGTGCAGATATCAAAATCCAGTCTTCAGGAATAGTGACGCCTTGCTTGAAAATGTAACAGCCGGAGTCATCACAAAGAACTTTGTACTGCTTGTCACAATTCTGTGACATTGAAAGTAGATTGTTCTCCAGCTGCTTTACATACTTGACTTTGTCAAAAGAAACTTGGCCATTTGAAATAATACCCTCTCCAGTAATGAACCCGCCTTTGTCACCAGCAAACACTACATATCCACCTCGAATTGAATTAACATTGGTGGGCAGCGAAATATCTCCTGTCATGTGCCTTGAAGCCCCACTATCAACGATCCAAGTGCTGTTAAGAGCAGCAGTTGGGGCAACCTTCACAAACACAAACAATTAGTTCAATTTGGGAACCCAAGCCTTTACAGTCTTGGGTTGACCCAATGAGTCTCGGATCCAAACATCAATCCATTTACCATCTGGGTTTGCCTTGCCTGGAGTGCTTAAAACTGAAGTCTCAGAAGACTTAACTTTCCAGACTGTGTTTTTACTGAAAGAGTTTTTCAAGTAAATGGATGATGGTTTTGATTGATTGACATTAATAACCTTGGGAACATCCAAGTTCACAACTTTCCCTTACCCTTATCCAAAGGCTTGACAAGATTGGGTTGTTTGGGCTTTGCTTGAGATGATTTACAATCAGATTTGACTTGTTTGATAAAATTTTGATTTTGTTTTCTGGGTGGTGCAACCTTAGGTCTGATTATAACGAGGACAAAATCTGAAAACATGTCCAGATGTACCACACTCAAAGCAAACTTTTGTCTTTGTGAGAAAGCTGTTTGGATTTAGACTGAGAATTTTTGGTTTGAAAAACATTTTTCTTAGTCTTGTCTTGCACAAAACCCAAACCCTTTGTACCATTAAAAACAGGTTATCAGTCTCTTTGGTCTCACTTGCTTCACAATCCTTTGAAGACTTCACAAAACAAATGGCTTTGGATAACTTTGAAGCCATGTTTGTTTTGGGTAAGATTGGGTCGGCCTTTTTGGCAACAGATGTCTGATTCTTAACATAAGACACTTGAGGAGAAACATCAGACTCATCCTCAGTATCAGAGACCCAATCTTCAACCACGCCTTCCACAAAAGATTCCTCAGACATTGATTGAATGATACTTTTTCAGCTTGTGAGACTGCTTCGTCTGCTTTCCCTTCTTACACCACATATATCAGAAAACTTGGAATTCTTTAAGCTGACACCCTCAACCAAATTTTTGTGTACCAAATGGTTCATCTTGCACAGACTCAAATGGCCCATCCTCTTATGCCAAAGAATAGAATATTTCTCTGTAGCTTTTGACATAAAACATGAAGCTGAGGAGGATGTTGTTGAAGCTGTAGCCATGTTGAGTACATACAAATCCTGCTTATGGGGTGCAGATATCAAAATCCAGTCTTCAGGAATAGTGACGCCTTGCTTGAAAATGTAACAGCCGGAGTCATCACAAAGAACTTTGTACTGCTTGTCACAAATCTGTGACATTGAAAGTAGATTGTTCTCCAGCTGCTTTACATACTTGACTTTGTCAAACGAAACTTGGCCATTTGAAATAATACCCTCTCCAGTAATGAACCCGCCTTTGTCACCAGCAAACACTACATATCCACCTCGAATTGAATTAACATTGGTGGGCAGCGAAATATCTCCTGTCATGTGCCTTGAAGCCCCACTATCAACGATCCAAGTGCTGTTAAGAGCAGCAGTTGGGGCAACCTTCACAAACACAAACAATTAGTTCAATTTGGGAACCCAAGTCTTTACAGTCTTGGGTTGACCCAATGAGTCTCGGATCCAAACATCAATCCATTTACCATCTGGGATTGCCTTGCCTGGAGTGCTTAAATCTGAAGTCTCAGAAGACTTAACTTTCCAGACTCTGTTTTTACTGAAAGAGTTTTTCAAGTAAATGGATGATGGTTTTGATTGATTGACATTAATAACCTTGGGAACATCCAAGTCACAACTTTCCCTTACCCTTATCCAAAGGCTTGACAAGATTGGGTTGTTTGGGCTTTGCTTGAGATGATTTACAATCAGATTTGACTTGTTTGATAAAATTTTGATTTTGTTTTCTGGGTGGTGCAACCTTAGGTCTGATTATAACGAGGACAAAATCTGAAAACATGTCCAGATGTACCACACTCAAAGCAAACTCTTTTGTCTTTGTGAGAAAGCTGTTTGGATTTAGACTGAGAATTTTGGTTTGAAAAACATTTTTCTTAGTCTTGTCTTGCACAAAACCCAAACCCTTTGTACCATTAAAAACAGGTTATCAGTCTCTTTGGTCTCACTTGCTTCACAATCCTTTGAAGACTTCACAAAACAAATGGCTTTGGATAACTTTGAAGCCATGTTTGTTTTGGGTAAGATTGGGTCGGCCTTTTTGGCAAAGATGTCTGATTCTTAACATAAGACACTTGAGGAGAAACATCAGACTCATCCTCAGTATCAGAGACCCAATCTTCAACCACGCCCTTCCACAAAAGATTCCTCAGACATTGATTGAATGATACTTTTTCAGCTTGTGAGACTGCTTCGTCTGCTTTCCCTTCTTACACGACCACATATATCAGAAAACTTGGAATTCTTTAAGCTGACACCCTTAACCAAATTTTTGTGTACCAAATGGTTCATCTTGCACATACTCAAATGGCCCATCCTCTTATGCCAAAGAATAGAATATTTCTCAGTAGCTTTTGACATAAAACAAGAAGCTGAGGAGGATGTTGTTGAAGCTGTAGCCATGTTGAGTACTTACAAATCCTGCTTATGGGGTGCAGATATCAAAATCCAGTCTTCAGGAATAGTGACGCCTTGCTTGAAAATGTAACTGCCGGAGTCATCACAAAGAACTTTGTACTGCTTGTCACAAACCTGTGACATTGAAAGTAGATTGTTCTCCAGCTGCTTTACATACTTGACTTTGTCAAAAGAAACTTGGCCATTTGAAATAATACCCTCTCCAGTAATGAACCCGCCTTTGTTACCAGCAAACACTACATATCCACCTCGAATTGAATTAACATTGGTGGGCAGCGAAATATCTCCTGTCATGTGCCTTGAAGCCCCACTATCAACGATCCATGTGCTGTTAAGAGCAGCAGTTGGGGCAACCTTCACAAACACAAACAATTAGTTCAATTTGGGAACCCAAGCTTTTACAGTCTTGGGTTGACCCAATGAGTCTCGGATCCAAACATCAATCCATCTACCATCTGGGTTTGCCTTGCCTGGAGTGCTTAAAACTGAAGTCTCAGAAGACTTAACTTTCCAGACTGTGTTTTTACTGAAAGAGTTTTTCAAGTAAATGGATGATGGTTTTGATTGATTGACATTAATAACCTTGGGAACATCCAAGTTCACAACTTTCCCTTACCCTTATCCAAAGGCTTGACAAGATTGGGTTGTTTGGGCTTTGCTTGAGATGATTTACAATCAGATTTGACTTGTTTGATAAAATTTTGATTTTGTTTTCTGGGTGGTGCAACCTTAGGTCTGATTATAACGAGGACAAAATCTGAAAACATGTCCAGATGTACCACACTCAAAGCAAACTCTTTTGTCTTTGTGAGAAAGCTGTTTGGATTTAGACTGAGAATTTTTGGTTTGAAAAACATTTTTCTTAGTCTTGTCTTGCACAAAACCCAAACCCTTTGTACCATTAAAAACAGGTTATCAGTCTCTTTGGTCTCACTTGCTTCACAATCCTTTGAAGACTTCACAAAACAAATGGCTTTGGATAACTTTGAAGCCATGTTTGTTTTGGGTAAGATTGGGTCGGCCTTTTTGGCAACAGATGTCTGATTCTTAACATAAGACACTTGAGGAGAAACATCAGACTCATCCTCAGTATCAGAGACCCAATCTTCAACCACGCCTTCCACAAAAGATTCCTCAGACATTGATTGAATGATACTTTTTCAGCTTATGAGACTGCTTCGTCTGCTTTCCCATCTTACACCACATATATCAGAAAACTTGGAATTCTTTAAGCTGACACCCTCAACCAAATTTTTGTGTACCAAATGGTTCATCTTGCACAGACTCAAATGGCCCATCCTCTTATGCCAAAGAATAGAATATTTCTCTGTAGCTTTTGACATAAAACATGAAGCTGAGGAGGATGTTGTTGAAGCTGTAGCCATGTTGAGTACTTACAAATCCTGCTTATGGGGTGCAGATATCAAAATCCAGTCTTCAGGAATATTGACGCCTTGCTTGAAAATGTAACTCCCGGAGTCATCACAAAGAACTTTGTACTGCTTGTCACAAACCTGTGACATTGAAAGTAGATTGTTCTCCAGCTGCTTTACATACTTGACTTTGTCAAACGAAACTTGGCCATTTGAAATAATACCCTCTCCAGTAATGAACCCGCCTTTGTCACCAGCAAACACTACATATCCACCTCGAATTGAATTAACATTGGTGGGCAGCGAAATATCTCCTGTCATGTGCCTTGAAGCCCCACTATCAACGATCCAAGTGCTGTTAAGAGCAGCAGTTGGGGCAACCTTCACAAACACAAACAATTAGTTCAATTTGGGAACCCAAGCTTTTACAGTCTTGGGTTGACCCAATGAGTCTCGGATCCAAACATCAATCCATCTACCATCTGGGTTTGCCTTGCCTGGAGTGCTTAAAACTGAAGTCTCAGAAGACTTAACTTTCCAGACTGTGTTTTTACTGAAAGAGTTTTTCCAGTAAATGGATGATGGTTTTGATTGATTGACATTAATAACCTTGGGAACATCCAAGTTCACAACTTTCCCTTACCCTTATCCAAAGGCTTGACAAGATTGGGTTGTTTGGGCTTTGCTTGAGATGATTTACAATCAGATTTGACTTGTTTGATAAAATTTTGATTTTGTTTTCTGGGTGGTGCAACCTTAGGTCTGATTATAACGAGGACAAAATCTGAAAACATGTCCAGATGTACCACACTCAAAGCAAACTCTTTTGTCTTTGTGAGAAAGCTGTTTGGATTTAGACTGAGAATTTTTGGTTTGAAAAACATTTTTCTTAGTCTTGTCTTGCACAAAACCCAAACCCTTTGTACCACTAAAAACAGGTTATCAGTCTCTTTGGTCTCACTTGCTTCACAATCCTTTGAAGACTTCACAAAACAAATGGCTTTGGATAACTTTGAAGCCATGTTTGTTTTGGTTAAGATTGGGTCGGCCTTTTTGGCAACAGATGTCTGATTCTTAACATAAGACACTTGAGGAGAAACATCAGACTCATCCTCAGTATCAGAGACCCAATCTTCAACCACGCCTTCCACAAAAGATTCCTCAGACATTGATTGAATGATACTTTTTCAGTTTATGAGACTGCTTCGTCTGCTTTCCCTTCTTACACCACATATATCAGAAAACTTGGAATTCTTTAAGCTGACACCCTTAACCAAATTTTTGTGTACCAAATGGTTCATCTTGCACATACTCAAATGGCCCATCCTCTTATGCCAAAGAATAGAATATTTCTCAGTAGCTTTTGACATAAAACAAGAAGCTGAGGAGGATGTTGTTGAAGCTGTAGCCATGTTGAGTACTTACAAATCCTGCTTATGGGGTGCAGATATCAAAATCCAGTCTTCAGGAATATTGACGCCTTGCTTGAAAATGTAACTGCCGGAGTCATCACAAAGAACTTTGTACTGCTTGTCACAAACCTGTGACATTGAAAGTAGATTGTTCTCCAGCTGCTTTACATACTTGACTTTGTCAAACGAAACTTGGCCATTTGAAATAATACCCTCTCCAGTAATGAACCCGCCTTTGTCACCAGCAAACACTACATATCCACCTCGAATTGAATTAACATTGGTGGGCAGCGAAATATCTCCTGTCATGTGCCTTGAAGCCCCACTATCAACGATCCATGTGCTGTTAAGAGCAGCAGTTGGGGCAACCTTCACAAACACAAACAATTAGTTCAATTTGGGAACCCAAGCTTTTACAGTCTTGGGTTGACCCAATGAGTCTCGGATCCAAACATCAATCCATTACCATCTGGGTTGCCTTGCCTGGAGTGCTTAAAACTGAAGTCTCAGAAGACTTAACTTTCCAGACTGTGTTTTTACTGAAAGAGTTTTTCCAGTAAATGGATGATGGTTTTGATTGATTGACATTAATAACCTTGGGAACATCCAAGTTCACAACTTTCCCTTACCCTTATCCAAAGGCTTGACAAGATTGGGTTGTTTGGGCTTTGCTTGAGATGATTTACAATCAGATTTGACTTGTTTGATAAAATTTTGATTTTGTTTTCTGGGTGGTGCAACCTTATGTCTGATTATAACGAGGACAAAATTTGAAAACATGTCCAGATGTACCACAGTCAAAGCAAACTCTTTTGTCTTTGTGAGAAAGCTGTTTGGATTTAGACTGAGAATTTTTGGTTTGAAAAACATTTTTCTTAGTCTTGTCTTGCACAAAACCCAAACCCTTTGTACCATTAAAAACAGGTTATCAGTCTCTTTGGTGTCACTTGCTTCACAATCCTTTGAAGACTTCACAAAACAAATGGCTTTGAATAACTTTGAAGCCATGTTTGTTTTGGGTAAGATTGGGTCGGCCTTTTTGGCAACATATGTCTGATTCTTAACATAAGACACTTGAGGAGAAACATCAGACTCATCCTCAGTATCAGAGACCCAATCTTCAACCATGCCTTCCAGAAAAGATTCCTCAGACGCTGATTGAATGATACTTTTTCAGCTTGTGAGACTGCTTCGTCTGCTTTCCCTTCTTACACCACATATATCAGAAAACTTGGAATTCTTTAAGCTGACACCCTCAACCAAATTTTTGTGTACCAAATGGTTCATCTTGCACAGACTCAAATGGCCCATCCTCTTATGCCAAAGAATAGAATATTTCTCTGTAGCTTTTGACATAAAACATGAAGCTGAGGAGGATGTTGTTGAAGCTGTAGCCATGTTGAGTACATACAAATCCTGCTTATGGGGTGCAGATATCAAAATCCAGTCTTCAGGAATAGTGACGCCTTGCTTGAAAATGTAACTGCCGGAGTCATCACAAAGAACTTTGTACTGCTTGTCACAAATCTGTGACATTGAAAGTAGATTGTTCTCCAGCTGCTTTACATACTTGACATTGTCAAACGAAACTTGGCCATTTGAAATAATACCCTCTCCAGTAATGAACCCGCCTTTGTCACCAGCAAACACTACATATCCACCTCGAATTGAATTAACATTGGTGGGCAGCGAAATATCTCCTGTCATGTGCCTTGAAGCCCCACTATCAACGATCCAAGTGCTGTTAAGAGCAGCAGTTGGGGCAACCTTCACAAACACAAACAATTAGTTCAATTTGGGAACCCAAGTCTTTACAGTCTTGGGTTGACCCAATGAGTCTCGGATCCAAACATCAATCCATTTACCATCTGGGATTGCCTTGCCTGGAGTGCTTAAATCTGAAGTCTCAGAAGACTTAACTTTCCAGACTGTGTTTTTACTGAAAGAGTTTTTCAAGTAAATGGATGATGGTTTCGATTGATTGACATTAATAACCTAGGGAACATCCAAGGTCACAACTTTCCCTTACCCTTATCCAAAGGCTTGACAAGATTGGGTTGTTTGGGCTTTGCTTGAGATGATTTACAATCAGATTTGACTTGTTTGATAAAATTTTTATTTTGTTTTCTAGGTGGTGCAACCTTAGGTCTGATTATAACGAGGACAAAATTTGAAAACATGTCCAGATGTACCACACTCAAAGCAAACTCTTTTGTCTTTGTGAGAGAGCTGTTTTGATTTAGACTGAGAATTTTTGGTTTGAAAAACATTTTTCTTAGACTTGTCTAGCACAAAACCCAAACCCTTTGTACCATTAAAAACAGGTTATCAGTCTCTTTGGTCTCACTTGCTTCATAATCCTTTGAAGACTTCGCAAAACAAATGGCTTTGGATAACTTTGAAGCCATGTTTGTTTTGGGTAAGATTGGGTCGGCCTTTTTGGCAACAGATGTCTGATTCTTAACATAAGACACTTGAGGAGAAACATCAGACTCATCCTCAGAATCAGAGACCCAATCTTCAACCACGCCTTCCAGAAAAGATTCCTCAGACATTGATTGAATGATACTTTTTCAGCTTGTGAGACTGCTTCGTCTGCTTTCCCTTCTTACACCACATATATCAGAAAACTTGGAATTCTTTAAGCTGACACCCTCAACCAAATTTTCGTGTACCAAATGGTTCATCTTGCACAGACTCAAATGGCCCATCCTCTTATGCCAAAGAATAGAATATTTCTCTGTAGCTTTTGACATAAAACATGAAGCTGAGGAGGATGTTGTTGAAGCTATAGCCATGTTGAGTACATACAAATCTTGCTTATGGGGTGCATATATCAAAATCCAGTCTTCAGGAATAGTGACGCCTTGCTTGAAAATGTAACTGCCGGAGTCATCACAAAGAACTTTGTACTGCTTGTCACAAATCTGTGACATTGAAAGTAGATTGTTCTCCAGCTGCTTTACATACTTGACATTGTCAAACGAAACTTGGCCATTTGAAATAATACCCTCTCCAGTAATGAACCCGCCTTTGTCACCAGCAAACACTACATACCCACCTCGAATTGAATTAACATTGGTGGGCAGCGAAATATCTCCTGTCAGGTGCCTTGAAGCCCCACTATCAATGATCCAAGTGCTGTTAAGAGCAGCAGTTGGGGCAACCTTCACAAACACAAACAATTAGTTCAATTTGGGAACCCAAGCTTTTACAGTCTTGGGTTGACCCAATGAGTTTCGGATCCAAACATCAATCCATTTACCATCTGGGATTGCCTTGCCTGGAGTGCTTAAATCTGAAGTCTCAGAAGACTTAACTTTCCAGACTGTGTTTTTACTGAAAGAGTTTTTCAAGTAAATGGATGATGGTTTCGATTGATTGACATTAATAACCTAGGGAACATCCAAGGTCACAACTTTCCCTTACCCTTATCCAAAGGCTTGACAAGATTGGGTTGTTTGGGCTTTGCTTGAGATGATTTACAATCAGATTTGACTTGTTTGATAAAATTTTGATTTTGTTTTCTAGGTGGTGCAACCTTAGGTCTGATTATAACGAGGACAAAATCTGAAAACATGTCCAGATATACCACACTCAAAGCAAACTATTTTGTCTTTGTGAGAGAGCTGTTTGGATTTAGACTGAGAATTTTTGGTTTGAAAAACATTTTTCTTAGTCTTGTCTTGCACAAAACCCAAACCCTTTGTACCATTAAAAACAGGTTATGAGTCTCTTTGGTCTCAGTTGCTTCACAATCCTGTGAAGACTTCACAAAACAAATGGCTTTGGATAACTTTGAAGCCATGTTTGTTTTGGGTAAGATTGGGTCGGCCTTTTTGGCAAGAGATGTCTGATTCTTAACATAAGACACTTGAGGAGAAACATCAGACTCATCCTCAGTATCAGAGACCCAATCTTCAACCACGCCTTCCACAAAAGATTCCTCAGACATTGATTGAATGATACTTTTTCAGCTTGTGAGACTGCTTCGTCTGCTTTCCCTTCTTACACCACATATATCAAAAAACTTGGAATTCTTTAAGCTGACACCCTCAACCAAATTTTTGTGTACCAAATGGTTCATCTTGCACAGACTCAAATGGCCCATCCTTTTATGCCAAAGAATAGAATATTTCTCTGTAGCTTTTGACATAAAACATGAAGCTGAGGAGGATGTTGTTGAGGCTGTAGCCATGTTGAGTACATACAAATCTTGCTTATGGGGTGCATATATCAAAATCCAGTCTTTAGGAATAGTGATGCCTTGCTTGAAAATGTAACTGCCGGAGTCATCACAAAGAACTTTGTACTGCTTGTCACAAATCTGTGACATTGAAAGTAGATTGTTCTCCAGCTGCTTTACATACTTGACATTGTCAATCGAAACTTGGCGATTTGAAATAATACCCTCTCCAGTAATGAACCCGCCTTTGTCACCAGCAAACACTACATATCCACCTCGAATTGAATTAACATTGGTGGGCAGCGAAATATCTCCTGTCATGTGCCTTGAAGCCCCACTATCAACGATCCAAGTGCTGTTAAGAGCAGCAGTTGGGGCAACCTTCACAAACACAAACAATTAGTTCAATTTGGGAACCCAAGTCTTTACAGTCTTGGGTTGACCCAATGAGTCTCGGATCCAAACATCAATCCATTTACCATCTGGGATTGCCTTGCCTGGAGTGCTTAAATCTGAAGTCTCAGAAGACTTAACTTTCCAGACTGTGTTTTTACTGAAAGAGTTTTTCAAGTAAATGGATGATGGTTTCGATTGATTGACATTAATAACCTAGGGAACATCCAAGGTCACAACTTTCCCTTACCCTTATCCAAAGGCTTGACAAGATTGGGTTGTTTGGGCTTTGCTTGAGATGATTTACAATCGGATTTGACTTGTTTGATAAAATTTTGATTTTGTTTTCTAGGTGGTGCAACCTTAGGTCTGATTATAACGAGGACAAAATTTGAAAACATGTCCAGATGTACCACACTCAAAGCAAACTCTTTTGTCTTTGTGAGAGAGCTGTTTAGATTTAGACTGAGAATTTTTGGTTTGAAAAACATTTTTCTTAGACTTGTCTAGCACAAAACCCAAACTCTTTGTACCATTAAAAACAGGTTATCAGTCTCTTTGGTCTCACTTGCTTCACAATCCTGTGAAGACTTCACATAACAAATGGCTTTGGATAACTTTGAAGCCATGTTTGTTTTGGGTAAGATTGGGTCGGCCTTTTTGGCAACAGATGTCTGATTCTTAACATAAGACACTTGAGGAGAAACATCAGACTCATCCTCAGAATCAGAGACCCAATCTTCAACCACGCCCTCCACAAAAGATTCCTCAGACATTGATTGAATGATACTTTTTCTGCTTGTGAGAGTGCTTTGTCTGCTTTCCCTTCTTACATGAGACACATATATCAGAAAACTTGGAATTCTTTAAGCTGAAACCCTCAACCAAATTTTTGTGTACCAAATGGTTCATCTTGCGCAGACTCAAATGGCCCATCCTCTTATGCCAAAGAATAGAATATTTCTTTGTAGCTTTTGACATAAAACATGAAGCTGAGGATGATGTTGTTGAAGCTGTAGCCATGTTGAGTACATACAAATCCTGCTTATGGGGTGCAGAAATCAAAATCCAGTCTTCAGGAATAGTGACGCCTTGCTTGAAAATGTAACAGCCGGAGTCATCACAAAGAACTTTGTACTGCTTGTCACAAATTTGTGACATTGAAAGTAGATTGTTCTCCAGCTGCTTTACATACTTGACTTTGTAAAAGGAAACTTGGCCATTTGAAAGAATACCCTCTCCATTAATGAACCCGCCTTTGTCACCAGAAAACACTACATATCCACCTCGAATTGAATTAACATTCGTGGGCAGCGAAATATCTCCTGTCATGTGCCTTGAAGCCCCACTATCAACGATCCAAGTGCTGTTAAGAGCAGCAGTTGGGGCAACCTTCACAAACACAAACAATTAGTTCAATTTGGGAACCCAAGCCTTTACAGTCTTGGGTTAACCCAATGAGTCTCGGATCCAAACATCAATCCATCTACCATCTGGGTTTGCCTTGCCTGGAGTGCTTAAAACTGAAGTCTCAGAAGACTTAACTTTCCAGACTGGGTTTTTACTGAAAGAGTTTTTCCAGTAAATGGATGATGGTTTTGATTGATTGACATTAATAACCTTGGGAACATCCAAGTTCACAACTTTCCCTTACCCTTATCCAAAGGCTTGACAAGATTGGGTTGTTTGGGCTTTGCTTGAGATGATTTACAATCAGATATGACTTGTTTGATAAAATTTTGATTTTGTTTTCTGGGTGGTGCAACCTTAGGTCTGATTATAACGAGGACAAAATCTGAAAACATGTCCAGATGTACCACACTCAAAGCAAACTCTTTTGTCTTTGTGAGAAAGGTGTTTGGATTTAGACTGAGAATTTTTGGTTTGAAAAACATTTTTCTTAGTCTTGTCTTGCACAAAACCCAAACCCTTTGTACCATTAAAAACAGGTTATCAGTCTCTTTGGTCTCACTTGCTTCACAATCCTTTGAAGATTTCACAAAACAAATGGCTTTGGATAACTTTGAAGCCTTGTTTGTTTTGGGTAAGATTGGGTCGGCCTTTTTGGCAACAGATGTCTGATTCTTAACATAAGACACTTGAGGAGAAACATCAGACTCATCCTCAGTATCAGAGACCCAATCTTCAACCACGCCTTCCACAAAAGATTCCTCAGACATTGATTGAATGATACTTTTTCAGCTTGTGAGACTGCTTCGTCCGCTTTCCCTTCTTACACCACATATATCAGAAAACTTGGAATTCTTTAAGCTGACACCCTCAACCAAATTTTTGTGTACCAAATGGTTCATCTTGCACAGACTCAAATGGCCCATCCTCTTATGCCAAAGAATAGAATATTTCTCTGTAGCTTCTGACATAAAACGTGAAGCTGAGGAGGATGTTGTTGAAGCTGTAGCCATGTTGAGTACATACAAATCCTGCTTATGGGGTGCAGAAATCAAAATCAAAGTCTTCAGGAATAGTGACGCCTTGCGAAATATCTCCTGTCTTATGTTTGATTCTTAACATAAGACTCTTGAGGAGAAACATCAGACTCATCCTCAGAATCAGAGACCTAATCTTCAACCACGCCCTCCACAAAAGATTCCTCAGACATTGATTGAGTGATACTTTTTCTGTTTGTGAGACTGCTTTGTCTGTTTTCCCCTCTTACACGAGACACATATATCAGAAAACTTGGAATTCTTTAAGCTAACACCCTCAACCAAATTTTTGTGTACCAAATGGTTCATCTTGCATAGACTCAAATGGCCCATCCTCTTATGCCAAAGAATAGATTATTTCTCTGTAGCTTTTGACATAAAACATGAAGCTGAGGATGATGTTGTTGAAGCTATAGCCATGTTGAGTACATACAAATCCTGCTTATGGGGTGCAGAAATCAAAATCCAGTCTTCAGGAATAGTGACGCCTTGCTTGAAAATGTAACAGCCGGAGTCCTCACAAGAACTTTGTACTGCTTGTCACAAATCTGTGACATTGAAAGTAGATTGTTCTCCAGCTGCTTTACATACTTGACTTTGTCAAACAAAACTTGGCCATTTGAAATAATACCCTCTCCAATAATGAACCCGCCTTTGTCACCAGCAAACACTACATATCTACCTCGAATTGAATTAACATTGGTGGGCAGCGAAATATCTCCTGTCATGTGCCTTGAAGCCCCACTATCAACGATCCAAGTGCTGTTAAGAGCAGCAGTTGGGGCAACCTTCACAAACACAAACAATTAGTTCAATTTGGGAACCCAAGTCTTTACAGTGTTGGGTTGACCCAATGAGTCTCGGATCCAAACGTCAATCCATTTACCATCTGGGATTGCCTTGCCTGGAGTGCTTAAATCTGAAGTCTGAGAAGACTTAACTTTCCAGACTGTGTTTTTACTGAAAGAGTTTTTCAAGTAAATGGATGATGGTTTTGATTGATTGACATTAATAACCTAGGGAACATCCAAGGTCCCAACTTTCCCTTACCCTTATCCAAAGGCTTGACAAGATTGGGTGTTTGGGCTTTGCTTGAGATGATTTACAATCAGATTTGACTTGTTTGATAAAATTTTGATTTTGTTTTTTGGGTGGTGCAACCTTAGGTCTGATTATAACGAGGACAAAATCTGAAAACATGTCCAGATGTACCACACTCAAAGCAAACTCTTTTGTCTTTGTGAGAAAGCTGTTTGGATTTAGACTGAGAATTTTTGGTTTGAAAAACATTTTTCTTAGTCTTGTCTTGCACAAAACCCAAACCCTTTGTACCATTAAAAACAGGTTATCAGTCTCTTTTGTCTCACTTGCTTCACAATCCTTTGAAGACTTCACAAAACAAATGGCTTTGGATAACTTTGAAGCCATGTTTGTTTTGGGTAAGATTGGGTCAGCCTTTTTGGCAACAAATGTCTGATTCTTAACATAAGACACTTGAGGAGAAACATCAGACTCATCCTCAGCATCAGAGACCCAATCTTCAACCACGCCTTCCATAAAAGATTCCTCAGACATTGATTGAATGATACTTTTTCAGCTTGTGAGACTGCTTCGTCTGCTTTCCCTTCTTACACCACATATATCAGAAAACTTGGAATTCTTTAAGCTGACACCCTCAACCAAATTTTTGTGTACCAAATGGTTCATCTTGCACAGACTCAAATGGCCCATCCTCTTATGCCAAAGAATAGAATATTTCTCTGTAGCTTCTGACATAAAACGTGAAGCTGAGGAGGATGTTGTTGAAGCTGTAGCCATGTTGAGTACATACAAATCCTTCTTATGGGGTGCAGAAATCAAAATCCAGTCTTCAGGAATAGTGACGCCTTGCGAAATATCTCCTGTCTTATGTTTGATTCTTAACATAAGACTCTTGAGGAGAAACATCAGACTCATCCTCAGAATCAGAGACCTAATCTTCAACTACGCCCTCCACAAAAGATTCCTCAGACATTGATTGAGTGATACTTTTTCTGTTTGTGAGACTGCTTTGTCTGTTTTCCCTTCTTACACGAGACACATATATCAGAAAACTTGGAATTCTTTAAGCTAACACCCTCAACCAAATTTTTGTGTACCAAATGGTTCATCTTGCATAGACTCAAATGGCCCATCCTCTTATGCCAAAGAATAGATTATTTCTCTGTAGCTTTTGACATAAAACATGAAGCTGAGGATGATGTTGTTGAAGCTGTAGCCATGTTGAGTACATACAAATCCTGCTTATGGGGTGCAGAAATCAAAATCCAGTCTTCAGGAATAGTGACGCCTTGCTTGAAAATGTAACAGCCGGAGTCCTCACAAAGAACTTTGTACTGCTTGTCACAAATCTGTGACATTGAAAGTAGATTGTTCTCCAGCTGCTTTACATACTTGACTTTGTCAAACAAAACTTGGCCATTTGAAATAATACCCTCTCCAATAATGAACCCGCCTTTGTCACCAGCAAACACTACATATCTACCTCGAATTGAATTAACATTGGTGGGCAGCGAAATATCTCCTGTCATGTGCCTTGAAGCCCCACTATCAACGATCCAAGTGCTGTTAAGAGCAGCAGTTGGGGCAACCTTCACAAACACAAACAATTAGTTCAATTTGGGAACCCAAGTCTTTACAGTGTTGGGTTGACCCAATGAGTCTCGGATCCAAACGTCAATCCATTTACCATCTGGGATTGCCTTGCCTGGAGTGCTTAAATCTGAAGTCTGAGAAGACTTAACTTTCCAGACTGTGTTTTTACTGAAAGAGTTTTTCAAGTAAATGGATGATGGTTTTGATTGATTGACATTAATAACCTAGGGAACATCCAAGGTCCCAACTTTCCCTTACCCTTATCCAAAGGCTTGACAAGATTGGGTTGTTTGGGCTTTGCTTGAGATGATTTACAATCAGATTTGACTTGTTTGATAAAATTTTGATTTTGTTTTTTGGGTGGTGCAACCTTAGGTCTGATTATAACGAGGACAAAATCTGAAAACATGTCCAGATGTACCACACTCAAAGCAAACTCTTTTGTCTTTGTGAGAAAGCTGTTTGGATTTAGACTGAGAATTTTTGGTTTGAAAAACATTTTTCTTAGTCTTGTCTTGCACAAAACCCAAACCCTTTGTACCATTAAAAACAGGTTATCAGTCTCTTTTGTCTCACTTGCTTCACAATCCTTTGAAGACTTCACAAAACAAATGGCTTTGGATAACTTTGAAGCCATGTTTGTTTTGGGTAAGATTGGGTCAGCCTTTTTGGCAACAAATGTCTGATTCTTAACATAAGACACTTGAGGAGAAACATCAGACTCATCCTCAGCATCAGAGACCCAATCTTCAACCACGCCTTCCATAAAAGATTCCTCAGACATTGATTGAATGATACTTTTTCAGCTTGTGAGACTGCTTCGTCTGCTTTCCCTTCTTACCACACATATATCAGAAAACTTGGAATTCTTTAAGCTGACACCCTCAACCAAATTTTTGTGTACCAAATGGTTCATCTTGCACAGACTCAAATGGCCCATCCTCTTATGCCAAAGAATAGAATATTTCTCTGTAGCTTCTGACATAAAACGTGAAGCTGAGGAGGATGTTGTTGAAGCTGTAGCCATGTTGAGTACATACAAATCCTGCTTATGGGGTGCAGAAATCAAAATCCAGTCTTCAGGAATAGTGACGCCTTGCGAAATATCTCCTGTCTTATGTTTGATTCTTAACATAAGACTCTTGAGGAGAAACATCAGACTCATCCTCAGAATCAGAGACCTAATCTTCAACCACGCCCTCCACAAAAGATTCCTCAGACATTGATTGAGTGATACTTTTTCTGCTTGTGAGACTGCTTTGTCTGCTTTCCCTTCTTACACGAGACACATATATCAGAAAACTTGGAATTCTTTAAGCTAACACCCTCAACCAAATTTTTGTGTACCAAATGGTTCATCTTGCATAGACTCAAATGGCCCATCCTCTTATGCCAAAGAATAGATTATTTCTCTGTAGCTTTTGACATAAAACATGAAGCTGAGGATGATGTTGTTGAAGCTGTAGCCATGTTGAGTACATACAAATCCTGCTTATGGGGTGCAGAAATCAAAATCCAGTCTTCAGGAATAGTGACGCCTTGCTTGAAAATGTAACAGCCGGAGTCCTCACAAAGAACTTTGTACTGCTTGTCACAAATCTGTGACATTGAAAGTAGATTGTTCTCCAGCTGCTTTACATACTTGACTTTGTCAAACAAAACTTGGCCATTTGAAATAATACCCTCTCCAATAATGAACCCGCCTTTGTCACCAGCAAACACTACATATCTACCTCGAATTGAATTAACATTGGTGGGCAGCGAAATATCTCCTGTCATGTGCCTTGAAGCCCCACTATCAACGATCCAAGTGCTGTTAAGAGCAGCAGTTGGGGCAACCTTCACAAACACAAACAATTAGTTCAATTTGGGAACCCAAGTCTTTACAGTCTTGGGTTGACCCAATGAGTCTCGGATCCAAACGTCAATCCATTTACCATCTGGGATTGCCTTGCCTGGAGTGCTTAAATCTGAAGTCTGAGAAGACTTAACTTTCCAGACTGTGTTTTTACTGAAAGAGTTTTTCAAGTAAATGGATGATGGTTTTGATTGATTGACATTAATAACCTAGGGAACATCCAAGGTCCCAACTTTCCCTTACCCTTATCCAAAGGCTTGACAAGATTGGGTTGTTTGGGCTTTGCTTGAGATGATTTACAATCAGATTTGACTTGTTTGATAAAATTTTGATTTTGTTTTCTGGGTGGTGCAACCTTAGGTCTGATTATAACGAGGACAAAATCTGAAAACATGTCCAGATGTACCACACTCAAAGCAAACTCTTTTGTCTTTGTGAGAAAGCTGTTTGGATTTAGACTGAGAATTTTTGGTTTGAAAAACATTTTTCTTAGTCTTGTCTTGCACAAAACCCAAACCCTTTGTACCATTAAAAACAGGTTATCAGTCTCTTTGGTCTCACTTGCTTCACAATCCTTTGAAGACTTCACAAAACAAATGGCTTTGGATAACTTTGAAGCCATGTTTGTTTTGGGTAAGATTGGGTCAGCCTTTTTGGCAACAAATGTCTGATTCTTAACATAAGACACTTGAGGAGAAACATCAGACTCATCCTCAGTATCAGAGACCCAATCTTCAACCACGCCTTCCATAAAAGATTCCTCAGACATTGATTGAATGATACTTTTTCAGCTTGTGAGACTGCTTCGTCTGCTTTCCCTTCTTACACCACATATATCAGAAAACTTGGAATTCTTTAAGCTAACACCCTCAACCAAATTTTTGTGTACCAAAAGGTTCATCTTGCACAGACTCAAATGGCCCATCCTCTTATGCCAAAGAATAGAATATTTCTCTGTAGCTTTTGACATAAAACATGAAGCTGAGGAGGATATTGTTGAAGCTGTAGCCATGTTGAGTACATACAAATCTTTCTTATGGGGTGCATATATCAAAATCCAGTCTTCAGGATTAGTGACGCCTTGCGAAATATCTCCTGTCTTATGTTTGATTCTTAACATAAGACTCTTGAGGAGAAACATCAGACTCATCCTCAGAATCAGAGACCCAATCTTCAACCACGCCCTCCACAAAAGATTCCTCAGACATTGATTGAATGATACTTTTTCTGCTTGTGAGACTGCTTTGTCTGCTTTCTCTTCTTACACGAGACACATATATCAGAAAACTTGGAATTCTTGAAGCTGACACCCTCAACCAAATTTTTGTGTACCAAATGATTCATCTTGCACAGACTCAAATGGCCCATCCTCTTATGCCAAAGAATAGATTATTTCTCTGTAGCTTTTGACATAAAACAAGAAGCTGAGGATGATGTTGTTGAAGCTGTAGCCATGTTGAGTACATACAAATCCTGCTTATGGGGTGCAGAAATCAAAATCCAGTCTTCAGGAATAGTGACGCCTTGCTTGAAAATGTAACAGCCGGAGTCCTCAAACAGAACTTTGTACTGCTTGTCACAAATCTGTGACATTGAAAGTAGATTGTTCTCCAGCTGCTTTACATACTTGACTTTGTCAAAGGAAACTTGGCCATTTGAAATAATACCCTCTCCAGTAATGAACCCGCCTTTGTCACCAGCAAACACTACATATCCACCTCGAATTGAATTAACATTGGTGGGAAGCGAAATATCTCCTGTCATGTGCCTTGAAGCCCCACTATCAATGATCCAAGTGATGTTAAGAGCAGCAGTTGGGGCAACCTTCACAAACACAAACAATTAGTTAAATTTGGGAACCCAAGTCTTATAGTCTTGGGTTGACCCAATGAGTCTCGGATCCAAACATCAATCCATTTACCATCTGGGGTTGCCTTGCCTGGAGTGCTTAAATCTGAAGTCTCAGAAGACTTAACTTTCCAGATTGTGTTTTTACTGAAAGAGTTTTTCAAGTAAATGGATGATGGTTTTGATTGATTGACATTAATAACCTTGGGAACATCCAAAGTCACAACTTTCCCTTACCCTTATCCAAAGGCTTGACAAGATTGGGTTGTTTGGGCTTTGCTTGAGACGATTTACAATCAGATTTGACTTGTTTGATAAAATTTTGATTTTGTTTTCTGGGTGGTGCAACCTTAGGTCTGATTATAACGAGGACAAAATCTGAAAACATGTCCAGATGTACCACACTCAAAGCAAACTCTTTTGTCTTTGTGAGAAAGCTGTTTGGATTTAGAATAAGAATTTTTGGTTTGAAAAACATTTTTCTTAGTCTTGTCTTGCACAAAACCCATACCCTTTGTACCATTAAAAAGAGATTATTAGTCTCTTTGGTCTCACTTGCTTCACAATCCTGTGAAGAGTTCACAAAACAAATGGCTTTGGATAACTTTGAAGCCATGTTTGTTTTGGGTAAGATTGGGTCGGCCTTTTTGGTAACAGATGTCTGATTCTTAACATAAGACACTTGAGGAGAAACATCAGACTCATCCTCAGAATCAGAGACCCAATCTTCAACCACGCCCTCCACAAAAGATTCCTCACACATTGATTGAATGATACTTTTTCAGCTTGTGAGACTGCTTCGTCTGCTTTCCCTTCTTACACGAGACACAGATATCAGACAACTTGGAATTCTTTAAGCTGACACCCTCAACCAAATTGTTGTGTACCAAATGGTTCATCTTGCACAGACTCAAATGACACATCCTCTTATGCCAAAGAATAGAATATTTCACTGTAGCTTTTGACATAAAACATGAAGCTGAGGAGGATGTTGTTGAAGCTGTAGCCGTGTTGAGTACATACAAATCCTGCTTATGGGGTGCAGATATCAAAATCCAGTCTTCAGGAATAGTGACGCCTTGCTTGAGAATGTAACAGCCGGAGTCATAAAAAAGAACTTTGTACTGCTTGTCACAAACCTGTGACATTGAAAGTAGATTGTTCTCCAGCTGCTTTACATACTTGACTTTGTCAAACGAAACTTGGCCATTTGAAATAGTACTCTCTCCAGTAATGAACCCGCCTTTGTCACCAGCAAACACTACATATCCACCTCGAATTGAATTAACATTGGTGGGCAGCGAAATATCTCCTGTCATGTGCCTTGAAGCCCCACTATCAACGATCCAAGTGCTGTTAAGAGCAGCAGTTGGGGCAACCTTCACAAACACAAACAATTAGTTCAATTTGGGAACCCAAGTCTTTACAGTCTTGGGTTGACCCAATGAGTCTCGGATCCAAACGTCAATCCATTTACCATCTGGGATTGCCTTGCCTGGAGTGCTTAAATCTGAAGTCTCAGAAGACTTAACTTTCCAGACTGTGTTTTTACTGAAAGAGTTTTCAATTAAATGGATGATGGTTTTGATTGATTGACACTAATAACCTTGGGAACATCCAAGTTCACAACTTTCCCTTACCCTTATCCAAAAGCTTGACAAGATTGGGTTGTTTGGGCTTTGCTTGAGATGATTTACAATCAGATTTGACTTGTTTGATAAAATTTTGATTTTGTTTTCTAGGTGGTGCAACCTTAGGTCTGATTATAACGACGACAAAATCTGAAAACATGTCCAGATGTACCACACTCAAAGCAAACTCTTTTGACTTTGTGACAAAGCTGTTTGGATTTAGACTGAGAATTTTTGGTTTGAAAAACATTTTTCTTAGTCTTGTCTTGCACAAAACCCAAACCCTTTGTACCATTAAAAACAGGTTATCAGTCTCTTTGATCTCACTTGCTTCACAATCCTGTGAAGACTTCACAAAACAAATGGCTTTGGATAACTTTGAAGCCATGTTTGTTTTGGGTAAGATTGGGTCGGCCTTTTTGGCAACAGATGTCTGATTCTTAACATAAGACACTTGAGGAGAAACATCAGGCTCATCCTCAGAATCAGAGACCCAATCTTCAACCACGACCTCCACGAAAGATTCCTCAGACATTGATTGAATGATACTTTTTCAGCTTGTGAGACTGCTACGTCTGCTTTCCCTTCTTACACGAGACACAGATATCAGACAACTTGGAATTCTTTAAGCTGACACCCTCAACCAAATTGTTATGTACCAAATGGTTCATCTTGCATAGACTCAAATGGCCCATCCTCTTATGCCAAAGAATAGAATATTTCTCTGTAGCTTTTGACATAAAACATGAAGCTGAGGAGGATGTTGTTGAAGCTGTAGCCACGTTGAGTACATACAAATCCTGCTTATGGGGTGCAGATATCAAAATCCAGTCTTCAAGAATAGTGACGCCTTGCTTGAGAATGTAACAGCCGGAGTCGTCAAAAAGAACTTGGTACTGCTTGTCACAAATATGTGACATTGAAAGTTGATTGTTCTCCAGCTGCTTTACATACTTGACTTTGTCAAAGGAAACTTGGCCATTTGAAAGAATACCCTCTCCAGTAATGAACCTGCGTTTGTCACCAGCAAACACTACATATCCACCTCGAATTGAATTAACATTGGTGGGCAGCGAAATATCTCCTATCATGTGCCTTGAAGCCCCACTATCAACGATCCAAGGGCTGTTAAGAGCAGCAGTTGTGGCAACCTTCGCAAACACAAACAATTAGTTCAATTTGGGAACCCAAGCCTTTACAGTCTTGGGTTGACCCAATGAGTCTCGGATCCAAACATCAATCCATTTACCATCTGGGGTTGCCTTGCCTGGAGTGCTAAAAAATGAAGTCTCAGAAGACTTAACTTTCCAGACTGTGTTTTTACTGAAAGAGTTTTTCAAGTAAATGGATGATGGTTTTGATTGATTGACATTAATAACCTTGGGAACATCCAAGTTCACAACCTTCCCTTTACCCTTATCCAACGGCTTGACGAGATTGGGTTGTTTGGGCTTTGGTTGAGATGATTTACAATCAGATTTGATTTTTTTGATAAAATTTTGATTTTGTTTTCTGGGTGGTGCAACCTTAGGTCTGATTATAACGAGGAAAAAATCTGAAAACATGTCCAGATGTACCACACTCAAAGCAAACTCTTTTGTCTTTGTGAGAAAGCTGTTTGGATTTAGACTGAGAATTTTTGGTTTGAAAAACATTTTTCTTAGTCTTGTCTTGCACAAAACCCACTTTGTCCCATTAAAAACAGGTAATCAGTCTCTTTGGTCTCACTTGCTTCACCATCCTGTGAAGACTTTACAAAACAAATGGCTTTGGATAACTTTGAAGCCATGTTTGTTTTGGGTAAGATTGGGTCGGCCTTTTTGGGAACCGATGTCTTATTCTTAACATATGACACTTGAGGAGAAACATCAGACTCATCCTCAGAATCAGAGACCCAATCTTCAACCACGCCCTCCACAAAAGATTCCTCAGACACTGAGGAACCCTTGTCAGAAATAATCCCAATAGAATCAATAACTAATGTAGTTTTCACCTGAAAGTCTTTGATCTCTTTGTAATTTGGAGAATTGACAAAGTAGTTCAAGACTTATGGGGGACAGTGATTATATTTTGTTTCTTTACCCTTCCCAGTTTGATCAGTCCCATTACTGATCATGTGCTCAATAATGTATGAAGAGCTCTCATAGCTCTTGAGCTTCTAGCTTAAAGTCTCATAGTCACACTCGACTAGGGATAGTTTCTTCTTTGTTTCATTGATAGTGTTGAGATAAGAAGTAACTGCATCCTGCTTATTGAGCACAGTGATCTCAGCCTCATGTAACTGTCTGTTCAACAAATCAATTTTATCTTGAAGATATTTTTCATTAGATTTTAAAATTCCGTTTGCTTCAATCATTTGGTTGAGATCGCTGATCAAGTCAGCATTGTGCTTCTGATAAGCCAGGACCTTACTGTCAAGATCAATACAGTTAAAGCATCTAGAATGAGAAGAAGAACATTCATCAAATACCTAATCTGACTGAGAGGTGGTAGAGGTGTTCACCATCATAGCAAACTGTGTAGCCGGTTCTTCAAAGTCAGCATCAGAATCTCCTGGAGTGTCTGAGTCTGAAGTGCTTTCTGATTCTTATCCAAATGATTCCTCCAAACTGGTCTTTGTTTCTTTTTAAGTGCTTTCTTCACTGTATTCATCAGCCTTCTGGATTTCTGCAACACAGGCTTTATCTTGTCCTCCCTGATCTGGATTCAATCTAAAATCCTAGTTTTCTCTTTCATCATTTTGAACCATCAAGGCTTTGCTAGCATTTGAAGAACTTGCATGAGTGGGAGTATCAATAGGTAAAAGTCTTCTTTCTAGATTTGCTGTAGAAGATCTCTGATTCTGAAATGGATTCTTGTTTCCTGTCTTCTTTGGTTTGTTGCACTATCTTGCAAAGTGTCCTTTTTCTCGAAAGTTATAGCAAGTGATAGATGTCATATCAAAACCAAATTTTGAATCCTTATTCAGATTGATATCTTTTCCAGTTCTTCTCACAACATCCTTAGCTCTTCTTACTGCACTGGCAAGAGCCCACATGATATCTATCCTCTCCATATCATCCGGGTCAATCTGAGAATAATCTTCATTTGTCGAGTGAGGATTACCAATCTGCCCAGCTAGTAATCCATCATAGGAGCTCACAAGAGTAGACAGAAGACCCATATGCTCCTTTGCAACCTCTACAGTCACTTTATCAAAATGATATGTCTTCAGATTTGAGACTGGATTACTATTTTCTTTCTGAGAGGTTGATATCAGTTAAGGATGATTGATTGAAGTGTATCTGGTTTGGAACATGAGCTTCTTTAGTTTGAGACACAAAAGCTATCTTCAGCAGAGCATTAGAAGAAGCTCTCTCATCAGTAGGAGTAGAATAATACAATGAAGGGTCCTGAACTTGAGCAACTCTTTTTGCCTTCCACTTGTTCTCAATCTCCTGTTCTTTCAGCTTCTGGATAAACTCATTGATGTCCATACTAGCCATCATCTCATTTTGCTTCAAAACCATGAGGAATGACTCCCATTTGGGAGGTAAAGCATCTACCAAACACTGAATCTTCTCTTAAGTTGTAGTCTTGACTTGACGGTTGAACAACTCACTCAGAAGATGATAGAATCTAGCAATCAAATCATCTAGGGACTCATTTCCCACATACATGAAACTGTTAAATTCTTTCCTCAAAGCTTTGTACTTTATGTTCTTCAAAGCATCATTCCCCTCATATCTCTGTTGCAACGCATCCCAAAGTAACTTAGATGATGTAAAGTGTCTGAACTGATGAAAGATATCAGTAGCAATGGATTGAGACAGAATAGGATAGGCTTTCTTCTCAATGTCATATAACTTCCTATGTGGTTCAGTCATTCTGGTGACTAACATTGGAGTTCCATATTCATTCAGAGGTCTCAAATAACCACTCTCTAACATCATACACAAGTTTGTATCAACTCCATTGATGTGGATCTCAAATCTGTACTTCCAATGAGGGTAATCATCTAATGAAAGCAACTTAGGAGCTTTATTAGAGTTCCCTGTCTCAGTCTCTATGAGTAGCAAAGTCTGAATCCGATGATTCTGGTTAGCCATCAAAGCTAAATCCTCCATTATGTCAAGAACAAAAGTATCCACCACTAAGAAAAAATTCAAATCTGATGGCCGAATGGCAATGACTTGGCCGAATGTCGGGGACCGAATGGGGGTGTAAACTGACTGAATGAAATGGGTTGTCCGAAAAAACAGAGGGCAGAATGAACTGGTAACCGAATGACTTGATGACCGAAAGAATATCAGCCAAATGAGAGGAAGACCGAATGAATGACCGACGTAGCAGTAGGCCGAATGTGTAAGACCGAAAGAAAGCTATTCAGCGAATGGAGCTATTCGGCCGAAAGAAGCCTATTCAGACGACTCATTCGGATGATCGACTCATTCGTACAATCTGGGGTTTTCAGCAACAAAAATCGTGATAACTTTTCATTTAGAGCGAATCTAACAACCAAAATTGGTACAGAACTTCCAGACATCATTACCAGGCAACTGGAATGATTGATTTGTCAAAACATCCACAAAAACCCACGGATTTGAAATGAAACAGTAACTTGAAGGGCAAGAAAGTTAAGGTTTTCAACAATCTCGAACAGGCAATCTGAGATTTGATGATTAGGATTGAAAATCGAGCAGAATCAAGAGCTCTGATACCACTTTGTAGGACCAATTTGGAGCCCGAAAACAATCCGGTTCACCAAGGAATCTGCTCAACAGCCACTGGAATAGTGCAGAATCCTATTCCATGGTTTTCCAATTGAAATCCACAGGCCCCGTGGCGATCCGAAGATGAGGAGTGAACGTTTGGATCAAGATCGAATGCCACGGGGTTAGAATCGAAGTTGGATAGGGAAGGACTGCTCAAAACCCTAAGGGTATGACACTAGAGTGCTCTGGGAAGAGAGGAGGCTCGGAAAAGTTAGGTTTGAATCTGTTTGAAGAAGTATATATAGACTGTAGTCATTCGGCCGAATGAGTGGCAGAATCACTTATTCGGCAAATGGCTCAGCCGAATGAGCTTGGTCAACCGAATGAGTCATGCGGATGAGTCATTTGTTCGCCCCAGTCATTCGCTAGGCGTTCATTAGCCCGAATGACCTCATTTTTAGGGTCATTCGCACGAATGGGTCTATAAGACATGTATAATCAAAGTCAACCATAGTCAAACACATATAAACTTGAATAAACATTAAGAACAATATAGAAAGATTGATTTCATTGATAATATCAACTTTATACATCAAATCATACAAAAAGCTGAACTAGGGACATCACATGCACTAACATATAACCAATCGGATTAGGTTATTGTGGTAGAGAAATGGTCATGGTGGTACGAAAATCATGCGCTGCTAAGCTTTCAAATCCAAAGATTTAGGGTAGGGTCTCACACCGTGCGGCGGAGTTCGGGGCGTTGAACAACTTTTAGTATTGTAGGAAATGACTATTCAAGATTAGGCTGAACTGGTTAAGCGTTTCTCATTTAACTAGTTTGACAGCCCTAGTGTTGGATACAAGCTCTTGTTATTCCCATCGGGTTAGACTCCGGCTCTCATTCGAATGGAACTTATAGTTCCCAAGATTAGGGAGCTCAATTGAAGGGACATCGGGTTCATTTGAATTCCCTTGATTCTTTGAATAACTCCTGCTTTTTCATGAGTGTTGACCCTTTGTAGATGTTAGGTCGCTGGGGTTGGGTTTTGGAGTTACATTGGTTCGTCACTCTTAGAGATACCCCGAGAAACGTCTTTTACGGGCCCTCTGCTTGTCGGGACGTCCCACTTCTTCATCTTTGCCCGTGCCCTCGTTTCCTAGTGGTGACTGAGGTTGTCATCTCACTCTTTCCTCTAGTCCTAACAAAACTCTAGGATGTGTTTAGCTCGATGGCCTCTTGGAGTTTCGTTCTATTGAAAGACTAGGAATGGGTTGACACATTGTAATGCGTACATTTAAACTATATACACTACGTCTTTGGAGGATGTAGGAGAATGTACCTATGTATAAGCCTCGTTGATCGCCATTTGTGTGCGTTGGCGTGACTACAGCTTTGCTTAAGTTATCTTCAGTTAATCACACTCTCTTGGGGCACCTCTTAGCTACGTGGTTATGTTCACCACATGTGTCGCAATGCTTGATGTTGTTCGGTGGGGGATAGGTTGTCACAACATCATCTGGGTGTTGAGTAGTTGGGGCCCTACAGTTCTGACTTTCATGACCCATCATCCCGCATTTTGTGCATTATTTACACTGCTTGCTTGCGACATGATGGTGCTTGCAGCTGGCACACAAGATGGATGCGCCAGCATACCGCTTGTGAACTGGCTCACTTTTAAGTTGCAGTCTTGTGCTCAATGACCCGTCTTCCAACAACTGGAGCATAGTTCGCACCTCCTGTCGTCAAGATGGTGGTACTGACACTTGGTGCAAAGGGGAAGGCTCCAGCTTACGTCCTATGAGGCTTGCCTTGGTAGCTGAGACCCGCTTGATCAGGGAAGTCAGTTATTCGTCTCTTGGGGAGAGGATGGCTGGATTTGTCAGTCAATTCCCTTTCGCTTGATTTATCTTCTACCTGCAGTGCTTTGGGAACGTCCTCTGGGAGACGAGTGTCGTGGTTGATTTGATTCACGATGTAAGGAATGGCAACAATGCGTTGTTCCGCGATGAGTGTGGCTAGGACGGCGGTCTTTGGGTTGATGCGTGGATGTTCCTTTGGAGGCATTCTGATTACCCCTGAAGTGGAAACGGTGAGTACCTGTGATCAGACACAAGTAACATATGAAATTATTCCTATCCTAATTTCTCTACATGAGGTCCCTAGGTTATGGTCTAGGCAAAACCGTTTAAGTAAATGACCTAATTCTCTATAACCATGTCTTTGAAACCAATCTGTCACACCCCGGGCTGGTGGGCCAGACCAGAGACCTGTCTGGCAGAATAGTCCCGAGGCGTGATTTGAATCGGAGTGATCAGATTGTTACATTGCACATGATGATATGATAAATAATAAAACACATTGATGAAATAAAATTAAATTACAACTGTTTTATAACATAATTCAGTTACAATTGACTTGGGCATCTGGGGCTTGACGCAGATGTCTCACAAAATATCTTGCAGATGATGCAAGTCTTGAATCTTGTAGCTTGTGTGTCCCTGTAAGATTCCATGCATGCAGGAGTTGTATGTTCTTCTAATGGATACTATCTTTTTCTCTCTAAAAGTCATCATGCTTTCACCTGTTCTTCACCTAAGAACATGTAAAATTTGTTAACATTAGGTTGGTGAGCTCATGCAAGTTTTAAAAAAATTAGGTTTTGTAAAAGGTTTAATGAAAGTCCTTACGTTCACAACGGTTTTGAAAATTGTATGTGAATGGTGTTGAAAACACGAATGAATTACACGAGTGCTTAAATTTGAACCTCATTACTGACACCATTCCAAATCATCGAAGGTAGTTTATCTATAGGGCATACTTAGAGCCAAGGCTTGGCCGCCAGCCCACCACCCCTTCGGTGATCGACGAGGATGTCCATAATATAAATCAGACCTCGTCACTTCTGTATCTCTATCCGACACGACACAACACAACAGGTTCTTTGGAAAAAGAAATGTCTTGAGAAATAAGTGTATGCTTTGTTTCCTGATACAGGAAAAATGGTTTTGTTTGTTTGAAAATTACAAAGTTTACACTCCTATCATGTTGATTAACATTGTTTGTTGTGTACTCATTTGAAAATCATTCAAGACCAGGTCTTGAACATTTGTTTGTATTGAAAACTCAGTTGTTATTTGTGTGGTCTGTCCGTAATATCACCCATGTGACCATTTACCTAACCTAACTGATATGCCCTTGTAGATTAGTTCCCATGGAACTAATCTGAGTAGTTGTTTCACGTTTGTATGCGAGTAACGTACCAGCCTTGACACTGGAGGTTGGTTAGACCTATGGTACCATCTACGCTACCGTCGGTTGACCCGCATCAACTAATGGTAAATGACTCTAGAAGGGACCTACTTGAGAATTCCTCAGCGAGTTCTTGATGTGTATGTTGTGTGGACACATGCTCTCATGAATGACCCTAGACAGATACCATACATATATGTTGTTTGTTTGTTTTGAATATATAACATAAGCTCTCGAGTTGTGTCCGTTCACCTCTTGGTTGGGCGCAAAGCCTCAAACTGTTGTAATTAATGGACGTTTCTGTACGGCTATGTTCCAAATCCTTTAAATCGTTGTTTGAGTTTCAAAATGTTGTTGATGATGCGATGAACGCTAAGTAAAATGATTGAAAATGCACTTATTCGAATAAAATTCGAATAAGAGGTTGAAAATTTGTCTTTTCAATTAAATTATTTGAAAAAAACTATTATTCGATTATCATTCGAATAAGAGGGTTCATGTTCTCAGCCCTAATTGATTTGGAAGGCAATAAGTTAAAGAAAAGGGGTCTATGAACTCACCCGGGGTTATGGGTCGTAATTGCACTCACTCGGTATGTTCTCTCGGTTTGAATCCTGTGATATAAACTAATAATTAGTTAATCAAGTGTTGGACGGTCGTTGTCACACCCCGAGCCGGCGGGGTTGGATCGAAGTCCCCGACGGGCGGAAGGTTCCCGAGGCACGATATCGTGAGTGATAATCATGATGATCAGATTGTTTACATTGCACATGATATAAATGAGAAAATTCTAAATAGAATAGAATTACAAAGTTAAATTACATCAGTATCGTTTATAATTTAACAATGTAAATCTACCATAAACATCATGA
Source organism: Mikania micrantha (assembly GCA_009363875.1). Taxonomy (NCBI): domain Eukaryota; kingdom Viridiplantae; phylum Streptophyta; class Magnoliopsida; order Asterales; family Asteraceae; genus Mikania; species Mikania micrantha. The sequence goes on from CM018685.1 coordinate 22,416,368, forward strand.
AGTTTCTATCTTGTAACTATACAAGATATACAAAAAAATTGTATAATGATGTTTCAAAAGTATGCAGGTCCAAAAATACTAAGTCTTCTATCTGAAGTCCTAAGTCTTCTTAATTGACCTGTTCGTCACCTGAGAAGTCATGCAAAAAGACCAAGTCAACACATGGTTGGTGAGTTCATCTAGTTTATTAATTGAAAATGAATTGAAAACCTTCTCCGGTAAAGACCCTAATCTCATTAACGCCACATGTAATATCCACATCGGTATGCTTATATACAGGGCATACCCCTGAGTCGAGCCTACAACCCGCCCAGACGCCGTCCCACCACATACTAATGCGCATATGACACTATTGTTAATGATAATTAAGCATTTTGACCTACCTTACACTTCCTTTCCACTATAGTTCTAATGTACTCTCAAAACATTTGTTAAACCCTCGGGTAACAACCTTAATTTCATTAACATCACATCTATCATCTAGATCGGTATGCTTATATATAGGGCATACCCCTGCCAATAACCCATTTGTTCTTTCGTTCCTTGTTCCTGTAAATACAACGATTTGAAATCTCTATTGATTCCTTATGTTCATCACACAAATATGATCAACCACAACAATTGTATAACAGTGACATAAAAGCTTAATTAAATAAATAAATAAACATTTAATAAAATCTAAGTCCTAATGATTGGGCCTTGGTCTTACTCGAGTAGACTAGTGTAACAATCAGGTACTTAGTAGTAAAGGAGATCTGTAAATATCATCAAGCATGCGACCTATACTCAAACAGTCTAGCTAGGACATCTTTTGAGTAATAGGATTTTATTGACCGTTCTTGACCGTAATTGACCGTTAATGATCGATCACATGCTATCTTTGAATATTTCCCAGATTTTTCTCAAAATAGTTCTTTGTAAATAGTTCATTAAACCGTTAGTTCTTGGACAACACCCTCTTGAAATAGTTCGTTGAAAATAGATCGTTAGTTCTTTGAAATAGATCTTTGAAATTAGTTCTTTGATTCACAAAGTTATTTACTCATGATGAATATATAACTTGTTTTAAAATTTAATAAACAGTTTACCTAGACAAAGTCTAAAATAAACAGTTATACATGATAAACATATACAATTTAAAAGCATTTAAGTAAACAATTTAATTAAAACAGTTTACGCATGCTTCTCAGCCCCGCGTTTTAAAACAAAAATGTTTAGAAAAGGGGCAATGAACTCACCTGTGTTGCTGTGTAACTGAATCACAAAAGATAATGCGCGCTCTTTGATGATTGCTTATGTATCTTTAGCACCTGAGTTGTTTTAAAAGATCCGAATACGATAAGTACTTATAATAATGTTGGGTCTAGGGTTTGGTCTCGGTGTGTGTGTTCTAAGTGTCCTATGATACTACTTTGTTTCTAAGGCTTCGTTTAACTGTTCTAACTTATTACTCATTGATAACCCGTACCCCAAGATTGTTCATCAAAATCTTAATTGACTTATTTTTAAAGTAACTCAATTTAAGCTAATCGTTAGTTTAGAAAATCATTTATTCTAATTTAATAAAGTTTACAATTTACTTCTTTTATTAAAAATGAAATTAATTTAAGAAAAGTATAATTCAACATGATGGGCTTATACTAAGCCCATTGGGCCTCCCTTGGGCCCATTGTTAGTCTTTGATTACCAAGTGACTTCTCATCACTACTTTGATTAACTTGACCTTTAATAGTTTAGTAAACCATCTAGGTTAGTTATATACTTCTATGATTGCTCAATTGTTTTGATCTTAAAAATAACGTTAACATTCTTTGTATAGTTGATAACACAAATCATAAGTTTTCTTGTTATGGAAATTTTAATTATTTTCCATTAATTCCTACCTGTAACCCATCTTAGTTTAGCATGTTGTTGGTGTTAAATAATTGCATGAGGGTTTAGTGATTTACTAACACTTTAACAAAACCTTAGGTTTGCATCCCATGCACACACCCATCTTTGCATGCATGAAATCACATAGGGTTCCCATGCACGCTCACACACATATGATCTCCATGCATGCAAGTTTCACTTAACCTCCATGCATATACCTTCATGTACACCACACACACACACCATGCATGCATGAAGTGTGTGTGTGTTTGGTTAAGCTCTTCTTATATGTCTAATTGTTAAGTAACCTTTCATGACTCACATCCCCCCGGTCTCGGTTTAGATTGCCCGAATCTTTGGTGGTCGAATGGGCTTTGGTTTGGGACGAATGAGCTTGGCCGTATGAGGCTCATTCCCGAATGTGACTGGAGCTGACCAAGACAAGCCTCAGCCGAATGGAGGTCCAGCGAATGGTCCTTGAACCGAAAGGGCTTGGGCGTCCGAAAGAGGGGCTGGTCGAATGTTGTTGATGGCTACCGAATAAGCATGGTCGAATGAGTGTTGCGTGGGCTTCGAATGAGACCATGGCCGAAAGGCTTGATTCGGCGAATAGGTTGGGTTCGAATGGGGCTAGGCCAAAAAGGCCACCAGCGAATGAGGAAGTGATTCGCCCCACCATTCGGCGAATGGGGTGTGGTTCGCCCAAGTCATTCGGTGGGCTGTTCTTGCCCATTCGGCCGTTCGAAGAATTTCAGTTGCAGCCCTTCATTTCGAGCATCTAACTAGTCCAACGCTTGCCCACTTGTTCCTACAGCATTCTAGGTTGTTTTTGTGAGGTCCTATGGTATTGAGGTGATTCAAAAACCAGTTTCCACGTGAGTTTAAGACTAGGGTTTTCAAACCCTCAAAACCGCAATAAAACATCGGATTTACCTCGAATTTGCTGGATAAAACCTTAGATCCGTTGTACTTTCGTGATCTACAAGTGACGGGGGTCGTTTAGACACCAAAATCACACGATTTCGTGAAGAAATGATGAAGTTCTTGCTATGGATTCTTGAGAGAGAGTAGAGAGAGAAAGTGGAGAACGAAAATGGGGAGTAAAGGCTGGTAGGTGGTGGTGGTTATGGACATAAAAGCCACAATAAATGGGTTGGAAATACCCGGGTTCGTTCGGGTTCGTTCGGTTTCGGGTGATTTTACGTAAAAACGCCGGTTTCTCGTCGTTTTCATAACGAAACGACTCGGTTTTTAAATTAGAATTTATAAAATTATTTTAGGTTGCGATTCCTAATAAATTAACTAATATCTTTTATTTATTTAAAATTTTCAGAAATAATTAACTTACTGTTTAAATTGAATCGCGTAGTTGTTGCGCGCGTTCGTTCAGATCGTCACCTGTACAAACACGACAATAACTATGCTTTTCAATATGGTTTTCTAATTATTGGACATCATTCAGAACGTTAAACCTTCAGATGTATTCGTACAGATCGTCACCTATACGAATAATCCGTCAGTTTAGCATTCACGTAACGACACTCGTTGTTGTTTTATTCTGTAAAGCCTCACATACGTTTATACATAATAAAATCCTAACACATAATCATATGATGGTTCTGTGTCGTCGGATAATTATCTGCCCTACTAATCCTTGTTCTGAACTTTGTTTTCAGAATGACATGAAATGAAAAATGAAACATCAAATGAACATACATACAACGAAACACATATAGTTCGTACCTGATTACTATTCGTTTTACTGTAGCGATCACTGTTCCGGTGCCGATTCCGGCACTGATGTTACAGTCTCCCCTTGTTAGAGAAATTTCGTCCCGAAATTTAAGAGTTGTTATCGGGCACAGCTTCCTCTTCAAACAATTGGGGATACTTTAACTTCATGTGATCTTCACGTTCCCAAGTGAACTCGGGTCCGCGCCTTTAGTTCCAACGAACCTTTACAATCGGAATACGGCTTCGCGTCAGTTGTTTAACTTTGCGATCCATAAGCTCTAAAGGTTCCTCGATGAAATGTAATTGTTCGTCGACTTGAATCTCTTCAATCGGGATAACGAGTGACTCGTCAGCAAGGCATTTCTTTAAGTTTGAGACGTGAAACACGTCATGCACACCACTGAGTTCATCTGGTAGTCTCAGTCTATACGCCACAGGACCAATACGTTCGATGATTTCGAATGGTCCCACGTATCGTGGTGCTAATTTGCCTTTCTTAACAAAGCGTACTACACCTTTCCATGGGGAAACCTTTAACATAACACGATCTCCCACTTGGAATTCCAACGGCTTGCGCCGTCTGTCGGCATAGCTTTTCTGTCTGCTTCTTGTAGCTTGTAGCCTTCGTTGAATCTGGGCAATCTTGTCAGAGGTTTCCTGAATAAGTTCTGGCCCAGTTATTCGATTGTCTCCCACTTCAGTTCAACAGATCGGTGACCGACATTTTCGACCATAAAGAGCCTCAAATGGGGCACATCCAATACTGCTGTGGTAACTATTGTTGTAGGAGAACTCGATCAGTGGCAAATGAGAATCCCAATTTCCACCGAAATCCAAAATGCAGGTTCTTAACATATCCTCTAGGGTCTGAATAATGCGTTCGCTTTGACCGTCCGTTTGTGGATGGTAAGCTGTACTCAGGTTTAACTGTGTCCCAAGAGATTTCAGCAACGATTGCCAGAACCTTGATGCGAATCTGCTATCTCTGTCAGAAATAATAGACAATGGTATACCATGGCGTACCACTATCTCATTGATGTACAATCTCGCCAATTTATCCATCGTGAAAGTCTCACGCATCGCCAAGAAATGAGCAGATTTTGTCAAACGATCAATGATCACCCAAATTGTATCATGACCACTAGAAGTATGGGGTAGCTTGGTAATGAAGTCCATAGCTATTTGTTCCCACTTCCAGAGCGGAATCTCAGGCTGTTCCAGTAAACCTGACGGCTTCTGGTGTTCCGCCTTTACCTTCGCACATGTTACACATTTACCGACGTACTCAGCTATGTCTTTCTTCATTCCCGGCCACCAATAAAATCCACGCAAGTCTTGGTACATTTTATCAGCGCCCGGGTGTACAGAGTACTTGGTCTTGTGCGCTTCATCAAAGATAAGTCTTCTCAATTCTTCTACCGCAGGAATCCATACACGATCCTTATAGTAAATGATTCCATCGGACTTCGTGTCAAATTGTTTCTCTGCTCCACAGTCAAGTTCTTTCTTCAAATTTCCTCTGTCAACTGATTCTTGTTGTGCTTGAATTATCTTGTCTTGTAAATTGGTCTGCACAGTCATCAAAGATAAGTCTTCTCAATTCGTCAACCGCAGGAATCCATAGACGATCTGTCACACCCCGAGAAAACCCGTCCTTCTGGGGCGCGAGCGACAACGGATTGTCAGGATCGCAGTCTCCGATCACACAACGTTGCGAGACCTACATATCTGGTTTCATACGTACATCCAATAACTTGGAAAAAACAGTTTAGTAGAATCAGAGTTGAGGAAGTAAAAAGTTTAAGATGTCAAAACAATAGTGTAATTATAAGTTGCGGAAGCATAAGTTTAATCAGTTTTGAAAACTTAAAGAGTAGTAATGCGGAAGCGGTTTAAGTATTTAACATTACATAACAAAACAATTGTCAATCGTTATCAAATTGCCTAAGACACTAAAGCTGATGCATGGGACTCCATCCTAGCATCCTATCCTTGTGTGCGTGCCTTAGTTACCTGAGAAAACATGCGAGTAAAAGGGTCAACACAAAGGTTGGTGAGAGCACAGGTTTGTATCAGCAGTAAACATCAAAATGTTTAAAGTAAATGTTTTGCAATTTTATATATCATATGCGGGTTCGAAACCGAATCTAACATGCTGCCTCCCGCCATGTCCATCCAACAAGACAATGACAATGTTTATTAGTCATTTATGCACTGTTCCAACCTCCAGTCGGGGTGGCCATACGGCGCACAACAGTGGGGCTTGTCAGGCCCAAATAGTACTATTCAGAATTACCACGCTAAGCGCTACGCGCTATTAACGGTTCGAGATGTGTTTAATGAGGACTTATCAGTTTTGTGGATGAATGCCACACATATGTATATACGATATAAGTATGTACCAATGTACCCAAAAGTATGTATGTTGATCAAAATAAGTTGTATGCAATGTTTTCTCCCCCACAGGTAGAAAGATAAAAAGGGGCCGTGAACTCACCTGGTAAAGCAGTTTCGGTTTATGTGGTGTTTGCGACTGTGAAAGCTAGCAGTCCTGCTAGTAAGTTCCTATAATCATATAGGTGTGAGTATGTGTTTTGTGGTGTGTTGTAATCCATACAACTCCAAGTGTCGGTGTGCTCAACCGAGTGCTTGTGTGTTGACTTGTGCTGACTCTACGAATCGTTGGTGACACATTTGTTGTGTTAAGTTGTCTTAATGCAAGTAAGACACCAAAATGCATCCTGTGACTCAACTCACGTTGCTTTCACGAATTCAAGTTTTTAAAATCATAATGTTCTTGTTTCGGGAAACTTTCTATATTTAGAAAGTTTCTATTTTTGGAACGTATGGTTATGAAATCATATTTCATAAAACTAATAACTTTAGTATGTTTGTAAAAACGTATGTCAACACTTAAAATAAGTCGTTTGTGCATAAAATACACCATTTGTGCCATTTTACCCAAACAAAGTTTCCTAAAATAGTAAGTATTTGTTTAAAAGATTGTTTTCACAAATCCAAGTTTCCAATATGCTTAGAAATCATTTTTAAACATATTTCAATGATCATAAATCATCAAATCATTCAAAAACATCAAAAGCCCTCTTTTGATTTACAAAAGTTTCCATATTTAGTAAGTTTCTATAAAGCCATGATTTTGACAAAATCAATTCTCCCAATGTGTTTCTAAACACTCAAATATACATTTAACAACATCTAGACATGTCTAACATGTCTAGATCATTACCGATCCAAGACTTGCACATAAAAGTTTCCTTTTATGGTAAGTTTGTCCAAATCCTCACTAAATCGACCAATAACTCAATCAAACTCAAATCTAACATTATTAAACACTAAAATCAGTAAATCTATGATATCCAAACAACAAATCACCAACGCATTCGAGCACAATAACTAAACGGAGTTGCATGTGGGTTTTTAGCCCTTGCATGTACGATCTAACACTAGGAAAACGTTTAAAACTACCTTAGGTGACAAGATTTGAGGTAGAACAGCTTCTGATGACAACGCACTACTGGATTGTTGGTCGTTCCCAGCTCCTTGTCTTCTCTTCCAAACTTCTAAGGCTCCAATGGCTTCAAATCACCAAGGAATGCATATAGATAGCTCCTATGTTGATCCAGAGGACTTGGGTGGTGATTTCAGAAGCTTTCAGTCGAGAATGGGTCAGAGAGTTCGAAAAAGTCGGAGAGAAAACGATTGAAAATGAAGGGGGTTGGTATTTAAAAGAAATTTGATCTGCATGGCCTTCGCGTACCGCGAAGGCCGATCAAAGTTATTTATCGCGTACCGCGATGGGATTCGGGAGTCTCGACTCCCGGTTTGGGCCGTGTACCGCGAAGCCTTTCGCCGAGGGACCGTCGCGTACCGCGATGAGTCCATTTCCTTGTTTTTCGATTTCGTTGATACGATTCCGCTCGTACTTGATTCCTACGTTTATCCTAAACATCTAATGCATGTTTAAGCACATAAATACAAATTAGCACATAAGTTTGATTGATCACCAACGTTCGTGAGACTCGTGTGTGTGTTTTGATAATTCATCGAATTATCTTCGATATTTTGTGTTCGTGTCTAACGAAGTGTTTGCACGCTTGATTAATCCAAATCAACGTGTGATGCACAATTCAATAATGATCCAAATTATTGTTTTGTGTTTGTGTTTAGTTCATCTAATTAAACTCAATTAAATGAAGTGCAACAAGTATGGATGTGAAATGAGTGTTGCAATTTATCCAAAATTGTCGGGTGTCACATCATCCCCTTGTTGAAAGAAATTTCGTCCCGAAATTTGGTTGTTGTTGGTAGTGTTTGAGAATGAAAATTTTGAAAATTTCTGGTTGTCACATCATCCCCTTGTTTAAAGGAAATTTCGTCCCGAAAGTTATCCGTTGTTGTCGGCGTTCGACGTTGTCTGTTTGAAAAGATGGGGATATTTGCGCATCATCTGATCTTCACGTTCCCACGTGAATTTAGATCCGCGTTTCGAGTTCCATCGGACCCTGGCAATCGGAATCCGACTCTATTTATTCGTTTGACCTCTCGGTCCATGATCTCTACCGGTTCTCCCATGAATCGTAGTTGTTCATCCACCTGGATTTCATTCAGTGGAATCAAAAGTGTCTCATCTGTTAACCACTTCTTCCGATTTGACACATGGAATACGTTGTGAACTCCATCGAGTTCGGCTGGTAGGTTAAGTTGGTATGCTACTGGGCCGATCCGCTTCAGGATTTCGAATGGCCCAATATTCCGTGGATTCAGTTTTCCTCGTTCGCCAAAACAGAAGGGTGATTTGCATAGCTCTGTTGACGATCGCGAGCTGCTGCCATGCGGTTTCTATTATGTACTATCTTCTCGGTTGTTTCATGTATAAGTTTTGAGTCAGTGAGTTGACTGTCACCCACTTCTGCCCAACAGAGGGGTGATTGGCACTTCCTGCCATAGAGTGCCTCAAAAGGCGCTGCCTTGATGCTGGTGTGGTGACTGTTGTTGTAGGAAAACTCCAACAATGGTAGGTGAGTTTCCCAACTATTGCCAAAGTCTACTACGCATGCTCGTAGCAAATCTTCGAGAGTTTGTATTGTACGTTCGCTCTGGCCATCAGTTGGTGGGTGGTATGCAGTACTCATATCTAGCCGTGTGCCAAGCGACTTTTGCAATGATTTCCCAAAGTTGGTAGTGAATCTAATATCTTGATCTGAAATGATGGAGATTGGCACTCCATGTCGTGAGGCCACTTTCTTGACATAACTTCTGGCTAGCTTTTCCATTTTATCGTTTTCCTTGTTTGCAAGGGAAATGTGCTGACCTGGTCAGTCGGTCTACAATAATCCAGATAGTGTCGCATCCACTAGGAGTATGGGGAAATTTGGTAATAGAATCCATTGAGATTTGTTTCTACTTCCACGTGGGGACGGAGGAGTGTTGCTCCTTTCACCATTGATGCCTAGGGTTTCTCCACTAGGGAGAGGTATGCGCACAACCTTGTTGTGGCAAGTGATTTCAACATGGTTTCTAACTACCTCAAAACTGCCGAGTGTAACCTTGCATGAGGTTGATCGTAAATTATGGTTTGCGAGCTCTAAAGTGCATTTTCTCAGAATGTGCTTAGTTAAAATCAGTTCACCATCATCTAACTCTACGGTGTATTCAGCCTTTAAGGATATTAGGGTTATGACAAGTATTTGCTAAGGTGCTTAAATATAAGACTTTTCTCAATTTCCAGTACCAAACAATACAGAAGCGTAATGATCGTTTAAGAGATACGTACCTGTTGCAAGATTATGATCATTTATGGCTTCCTTAGCCCCAATTACGAGGGGTCGCTCCTTCGGACCATTATTGTTCCTGTTATTGTTTTCGTTCTCTAGATATGGGCAGTCCTTCCTGAAGTGCCCCGGCTTCCCACATTCGAAGCAACTTTTCGGTGCTTCATCCCCATTGTCTTCCGTATGGGGGCAGTCCCTTTTAAAGTGCCCTGACTTTCCACATCCGAAGCAACCTTTTGGTGCTTTGTATTGCTGCGGTTGAGGCGGTGGAATTTTGGTCACCCGTTCACCCCTGCAGTTTTTAGTTGTGTGGCCTCGCTTTCCGCACCATTGGCATCGGTATCTTTCACACGGTCCTTGTTTATGATGATAATCACAGTTGTTGCACCTTGGGTTTTTGTCAGCATAGGCACCCTTACATCGTCTTGGTGGTTGTAGAGTGGGGGTTTCATTTTGAGTGTTATCACATTTGCGTTTGTTGTCGGTGGTTTTGATTATTGAGCCACGTGGAGGTAATAATCCTTGAATAACCGTGGTATCGGTCAGTTCAAGAGCTAAGTATACGGCTTGTCGTAAGGTGGTGGGGTCAGCGGATAGTACCATATCCCGAACCTGCGGTGTCAATCCCTCAATGTATCTTTCAAGGTGTTTGTAGGCTGGGGTCACCATTTCTGGGCACATGTGTGCCAACTCATAAGATCGAGTAGTGTATGCCTCGATCTCAGAACCAATCATCCTATGGTTCCGAAATTCCATTTCCGATTTCTGAACTTTGTCGTGAGGGAAATATTTGTGGTTCATCATTCTTTTGTATTCCTCCCAAGGTATAGCCTCAGATGTTTCTCGTCCTATGGTTTGAACATTTGTTTCCCACCAAGTGAGGGCTGCTCCTTCTAAGGTTCCTGTTGCGTACTTCACGCGGTCATTAACCCTACAGTTGCTCATGATGAAAGAGGGTGACTTGCAGTCTAAGAATGTGTTGAATGTGCAATGGGGTGGATTAGGGTTTGTTCCTTGGGTTAGTTGATTCTGGTTACGTGCAGCTTCACGTGCAGCGATTTCCTCCTCAAGTCGTTTGTTGATTAGTGCGTTCAGTTTCGTTGCGGTGAGGTTAATATTTCCATGCCCTCCCGCGTTCTTGCATCCTCCAGCCATGATCTTCATAGCGAGAATAAGTGTTAGTGTAGGTATAATGACTAAGGTTGCGCGTCATTGATATGGGAAGAAAACATGTATTGATTGGCATAGATAAATGTTCAATAACAAGTATTAGTCTTGATATATAATAAGTTGTACTGGTTACAATTCATTTAATACTCAAGACACTAAGATTCCAAAATTTCAAGTACAGAGGCACAACTTGTCTCTACCAAATCTATGCTAAGTAAATCAAAGGTATTATCAATAGTGGAATCCGAATCAGCACTCGCCGCTGGTTCCTTTTCCTCAGAGTCAAGTTCTTCTGGAATTGGATCGGCGACCTTGTTTTCCAGTCCTTAGATTCCAGTTTTAGCGATGGCAGCCCAACTTTCGGCTCCCTGGAATAGTGAAACCAACTATGTTATATCTCGGTCCATCTTGTTGACTATGCTACCAAGTTCTATATGTCGTATATTTGTATGTCTGAGTTCCTCTTCAAGATACTCGATTCGGTCGTCCGCCCAGGTCAGGTCCTGAGCCAATCCGACTCAAGACACTGCCTCTCAGGCTCATGTGAGTCTAATATGGGTTATGTATTGTCGGGTGATTCTTCCATGGGGTCCTCCTTAGGATCCTTGTCAAGGTCCTCATCGGGAAATTTGATACGTACTATAGCTGGAAATTTGATGAACGTTATGTTGAAGTCTTGATTCGTTGCTTGAATTCCGTTGCAACCATCAGGATGAGGGATAAGCGAATATCAATGCATGTGTTTTCAAAAATAGGCTCACAATAGAATTTCCCAGAATTCATGCGTACCTGTAAATTCACAATTATGTTGCGCACTATGATCATCAATTACCTTACATAGGAATTCTAGTTCCTCCTGCTTAGAGCTATTAGCTTTTACTGGACTCAGAGTTTATTCGTGACATCAAGATTTAAACATGAGTCATATGAGGTATGGTTGAATAGCCTATCGAAACTAATACTTGGGATAGTTACATGAGTTGAATGATATCCTAGGATCTTTTGTAGATCCTATAAGGATAGCTATTAGGCTCGAGTGTGTTTTCCTCAGGTCATTTGGTGTTGAGTCACTCATTGTGTGAGTGTTAGAATAGTTGCTTGTGGATGGTCACCTGGCAGTCATGGAGTTTCGTATACACCCGTAGTGAAATCTCTCCGCATGATCATTCTAGTTTTTCTTAACTCGAGCGACCATGTTCGTTCGGTGATATTCTATGAGTGACAAGGAGTTGAGTTTGAAATTTCCTCATACGGTCATTGTAAACAGTATGTGTAGAGATGCCAAAGGGTTACAAGAATGTTGTTGAGCCTCAGAGCCTATTCCATCCCTGGACTTGTTTTAGTTTCAGCCCCGATCAGCTTTTCTCGTCGCCTCTTCGATTCGGGCACCGGTGATGTAACATATGTGTACCGGCTGCTCCTCTTGCGATGGCTCAGACGTGCTGCATTCGGGTGATTGTTGGTTCAACTTGGTAACTCAACTGCTACCGATAGTGTTGATGCTGAAGGTGTAGGTACGATCTGTTCCTTCTCGTCGAATGCGAGCATAGGTGATGATGACAGTGACGCCATATCGAAAATGTGTGTATTGTGTATATTATTGACGGTGTATGCCAGTAGTACTAGTACTAAGCACTATGTGTTGTGTGGAGACTAACGGTTATAGACTAAGTTCACTAAATGCAAACCTAATTCGCAATAACCAGAGTCTCTGATACCAATCTGTCTCACCCCGAAAATCCCATCCCTTCTGGGGCGCGAGCGACAACGGATTGTCAGGATCGCAGTCTCCGGTCACACAACGTTGCGAGACCTACATGTCTGGTTTCATACGTACATCCAATAACTTGGATAAAACAGTTTAGTAGAATCAGAGTTGACGAAGTAAAAAGTTTAAGATGTCAAAACAACAGTGTAATTATAAGTTGCGGAAGCATAAGTTTAATCAGTTTTGAAAACTTAAAATGTAGTAATGCGGAAGCAGTTTAAGTATTTAACATTACATAACAAAACAATTGTCAATCATTATAAAATTGCCTAAGACACTAAAGCTGATGCATGGGACTCCATCCTAGCATCCTATCCTTGTGTGCGTGCCTTAGTTACCTGAGAAAACATGCGAGTAAAAGGGTCAACACAAAGGTTGGTGAGAGCACAGGTTTGTATCAGCAGTAAACATCAAAATGTTTAAAGTAAATGTTTTGCAGTTTTATATATCATATGCGGGTTCGAAACCAAAGCTAACATGCTGCCTCCCGCCATGTCCATCCAAGAAGACAATGACAATGTTTATTGGTCAATTATGTACTGTTCCAACCTCCAGTCGGGGTGGCCATACGGCGCACAACAGTGGGGCTTGTCAGGCCCAAATAGTACTATTCAGAATTACCACGCTAAGCGCTACGCGCTATTAACGGTTCGAGATGTGTTTAATGAGGACTTATCAGTTTTGTGGATGAATGTCACACATATGTATATACGATATAAGTATGTACCAATGTACCCAAAAGTTTGTATGTTGATCAAAATCAGTTGTATGCAATGTTTTCTCCCCCAAAGGTAGAAAGATAAAAAGGGGTCGTGAACTCACCTCGTAAAGCAGTTCCGGTTTATGTGGTGTTTGCGACTGTGAAAGCTAGCAGTCCTGCTAGTAAGTTCCTATAATCATATAGGTGTGAGTATGTGTTTTGTGGTGTGTTGTAATCCATACAACTCCAAGTGTCGGTGTGCTCAACCGAGTGCGTGTGTGTTGACTTGTGCTGACTCTACGAATCGTTGGTGACACATTTGTTGTGTTAAGTTGTCTTAATGCATGTAAGACACCAAAATGCATCCTATGACTCAACTCACGTTGCTTTCACGAATTCAAGTTTTGAAAATCATAATGTTCTTGTTTCGGGAAACTTTCTATATTTAGAAAGTTTCTATTTTTGGAACGTATGGTTATGAAATCATATTTCATAAAACTAATAACTTTAGTATGTTTGTAAAAACGTATGTCAACACTTAAAATAAGTCGTTTGTGCATAAAATACACCAGTATTGTTGATCTCATTACGGAAACGGCTGAACATTTCCGGTAGCGCTTCCTTCATCTGACCGGTCATCTGACTGCTCAGAAAAGTCACCAATGCAATAGTGGCAGGATCCAGCATTGGTGTTGTGCTCGGGGCAGATGATTGAGTTATCAGTGGAGGAGGAGGAGGAGGTGGCGGTGGTGAATCAGGTGGTGATGGTGTCGAAGAGTGTGGAGCTTGATCTTGTGTTGATTTCAACAGGGGAGGTTGTCTTCGTGGAGGCATTCTGATCATAACCAATAAAGTTATTGGTTAGTGCAATGATCGAATACAGAAGACAGTATGCAAGTAAAGTCTTAAGTCCTGTGATCTCTACATGCAGGGTCCCTAGGTTATAGCCTAGGCCAAACCGTTTAAATACGTGACCTATATTTCTCTATAACCATGGCTCTGATACCAATCTGTCACACCCCGAGCCGGCGGGGTTGGATCGAAGTCCCCGACGGGCGGAAGGTTCCCGAGGCGCGATATCGTGAGTGATAATCATGATGATCAGATTGTTTACATTGCGCATGATATAAATGAGAAAATTCTAAATAGAATAGAATTACAAAGTTAAATTACATCAGTATCGTTTATAATTTAACAATGTAAATCTACCATAAACATCATGAAGTTTCTATCTTGTAAATATACAAGATATACAAAATAATTGTATAATGATGTTTCAAAAGTATGCAGGTCCAAATATACTAAGTCTTCTATCTGAAGTCCTAGTCTAAAAGCATAAGCTTCTTAATTGACCTGTTCGTCACCTGAGAAGTCATGCAAAAAGACCAAGTCAACACATGGTTGGTGAGTTCATCTAGTTTATTAATTGAAAATGAATTGAAAACCTTCTCCGGTAAAGACCCTAATCTCATTAACGCCACATGTAATATCCACATCGGTATGCTTATATATAGGGCATACTACTGAGTCGAGCCTACAACCCCCCAGACGCCGTCCCACCACATACTAATGTGCATATGACACTGTTGTTAATGATAATTAAGCATTTTTACCTACCTTACACTTCCTTTCCACTATAGTTCTAATGTACTCTCAAAACATTTGTTAAACCCTCGGGTAACAACCTTAATTTCATTAACATCACATGTATCATCTAGATCGGTATGCTTATATATAGGGCATACCCCTGCCAATAACCCATTTGTTCTTCCGTTCCTTGTTCCTGTAAATACAACGATTTGAAATCTCTATTGATTCCTTAAGTTCATCACACAAATATGATCAACCACAACAATTGTATAACAGTGACATAAATGCTTAATTAAATAAATAAATAAACATTTAATAAAATCTAAGTCCTAATGATTGGGCCTTGGTCATACTCGAGTTGACTAGTGTAACAATCAGGTACTTAGTAGTAAAGGAGATCTGTAAATATCATCAAGCATGCGACCTATACTCAATCAGTCTAGCTAGGACATCTTTTGAGTAATAGGATTTTATTGACCGTTCTTGACCGTAATTGACCGTTAATGATCGTTCACATGCTATCATTGAATATTTCCCAGATTTTCCTCAAAATAGTTCTTTGTAAATAGTTCGTTAAACCATTCGTTCTTGGACAACACCCTCTTGAAATAGTTCGTTGAAAATAGATCGTTAGTTCTTTGAAATAGATCTTTGAAATTAGTTCTTTGATTCACAAAGTTATTTAATCATGATGAATATATAACTTGTTTTAAAATTTAATAAACAGTTTACCTAGACAAAGTCTAAAATAAACAGTTATACATGATAAACATATACAATTTAAAAGCATTTAAGTAAACAATTTAATTAAAACAGTTTACGCATGCTTCTCAGCCCCGCGTTTTAAAACAAAAATGTTTAGAAAAGGGGCAATGAACTCACCTGTGTTGCTGTGTAACTGAATCACAAAAGATAATACGCGCTCTTTGATGATTGCTTATGTATCTTTAACACCTGAGTTGTTTTAAAAGATCCGAATACGATAAGTACTTATAATAATGTTGGGTCTCGGGTTTGGTCTCGGTGTGTGTGTTCTAAGTGTCGTATGATACTACTGTGTTTCTAAGGCTTCGTTTAACTGTTCTAACTTATTACTCATTGATAACCCGTACCCCAAGATTGTTCATCAAAATCTTAATTGACTTATTTTTAAAGTAACTCAATTTAAGCTAATCGTTAGTTTAGAAAATCATTTATTCTAATTTAATAAAGTTTACAATTTACTTCTTTTATTAAAAACGAAATTAATTAAAGAAAAGTATAATTCAACATGATGGGCTTATACTAAGCCCATTGGGCCTCCCTTGGGCCCATTGTTAGTCTTTGATTACCAAGTGACTTCTCATCACTACTTTGATTAACTTGACCTTTAATAGTTTAGTAAACCATCTAGGTTAGTTATATACTTCTATGATTGCTCAATTGTTTTGATCTTAAAAATAATGTTAACATTCCTTGTTTAGTTGATAGCACAAATCATAAGTTTTCTTGTTATGGAAATTTTAATTATTTTCCATTAATTCCTGCCTATAACCCATCTTAGTTTAGCATGTTCTTGGTGTTAAATAATTGCATGAGGGTTTAGTGATTTACTAACACTTTAACAAAACCTTAGGTTTGCATCCCATGCACACACCCATCTTTGCATGCATGAAATCACGTAGGGTTCCCATGCATGCTCACACACATATGATCTCCATGCATGCAAGTTTCACTTAACCTCCATGCATATACCTTCACGTACACCACACACACACACACACCATGCATGCATGAAGTGTGTGTTTTTGGTTAAGCTCTTCTTATATGTCTAATTGTTAAGTAACCTTTCATGACTCACATCCCCCCCGGTCTCGGTTTAGATAGCCCGAATCTTTGGTGGTCGAATGGGCTTTGGTTTGGGACGAATGAGCTTGGCCGTATGAGGCTCATTCCCGAATGTGACTGGAGCTGACCAAGACAAGCCTCAGCCGAATGGAGGTCCAGCAAATGGCCCTTGAACCGAAAGGGCTTGGCCGTCCGAAAGAGGGGCTGGTCGAATGTTGTTGATGGCTACCGAATGAGCATGGTCGAATGAGTGCTGCGTGGGCTTCGAATGAGACCATGGCCGAAAGGCTTGATTCGGCGAATAGGTTGGGTTCGAATGGGGCTAGGCCAAAAAGGCCACCAGCGAATGAGGAAGTGATTCGCCCCACCATTCGGCGAATGGGGTGTGGTTCGCCCAAGTCATTCGGTGGGCTGTTCGTGCCCATTCGGCCGTTCGAAGAATTTCAGTTGCGGCCCTTCGTTTCGAGCATCTAACTAGTCCAACACTTGCCCACTTGTTCCTACAGCATTCTAGGTTGTTTTTGTGAGGTCCTATGGTATTGAGGTGATTCAAAAACCGGTTTCCACGTTAGTTTAAGACTAGGGTTTTCAAACCCTCAAAACTGCAATAAAACATGGTATTTTCGTCGAATTTGCTGGATAAACCTTAGATCCGTTGTACTTTGGTGATCTACAAGTGATGGGGGTCGTTTAGACACCAAAATCACACGATTTCGTGAAGAAATGATGAAGTTCTTGCTATGGATTCTAGAGAGAGTGTAGAGAGAGAAAGTGGAGAACGAAAATGGGGAGTAAAGGCTGGTAGGTGGTGGTGGTTGTGGACATAAAAGCCACAATAAATGGGTTAGAAATTCCCGGGTTCGTTCGGGTTCGTTCGGTTTCGCGTGGTTTTACGTAAAAACGCCGGTTTCTCGTCGTTTTCATAACGAAACGACTCGGTTTTTAAATTAGAAGTTATAAAATTATTTTAGGTTGTGATTCCTAATAAATTAACTAATATCTTTTATTTATTTAAAATTTTCAGAAATAATTAACTTACTGTTTAAATTGAATCGCGTAGTTTTGCGCGCGTTCGTTCAGATCGTCACCCGTACAAACACGACAATAACTATGCTTTTCAATATGGTTTTCTAATTATTGGACATCATTCAGAACGTTAAACCTTCAGATGTATTCGTACAGATCGTCACCTATACGAATAATCCGTCAGTTTAGCATTCACGTAACGACACCCGTTGCTGTTTTATTCTGTAAAGCCTCACATACGTTTATACATAATAAAAGCCTAACACATAATCATATGATGGTTCTGTGTCGTCAGATAATTATCTGCCCTACTAATCCTTGTTCTGAACTTTGTTTTCAGAACTGATTATGAATTTGTTCGTTAATGACATGAAATGAAAAATGAAACATGAAATGAACATACATACAATGAAACACATATAGTTCGTACCTGATTACTGTTCGTTTTTCTGTAGCGATCACTGTTCCGGTGCCGGTTCCGGCACTGATGTTACAGTTGTGTGTTCTATTTCTTGATGTGATTTTGGAAAATGTGTTTTTATTTCGTTTTATTTTGATTAAATTTCAAATTTAGTACAAGGTTCCGTTCGATCGACGTGGATGGTGTTCGATAGGATGTTCAACACGTAGCCATTTTTGGGGTCCTCTTGATGTGAATGGCCTATTCTTGTGAACGGCCTATTCGTGTGAACAACCTTCTTTCACACGAATGGAATGATGCAAATGCATACCCTCATTATGGTGCACCATTCGTATGAATATGTATTCATTCGTATGATTGTCCCATGCGAATGAGTCCATGTCATTCGTGTGATTGCTCATTCGTCCAACAGCTCATTCTAGTGACTTTTTTCAGCAAATGAGGTATCTAATTCGCACGAATGAGCCCATCGTACGAGTCATTCGCCTGCAGATTCACCAAGAACACCAATTTTGAAATCGGTGGTTGTTTATAGTGTTTTTACAGTTGAAAATGTTGGTTAAACGTTTTAGAGTGTTTTAGTGCGAAAGATTGGTGCTAATACTCACTGTGGAGCTCGTATTTGACCATAATAGGTTGGAAATGCTTCAAATCTTGGAATGGAGTTGTTGGGGTTGAAATACACATGATTTGGATGGTGAAATGGTCCGATTTCGTGTGGAAATGGCCGAAAAATCGAGAGGGCGAAAGAGGGTTTCGGTTGAGAGACTTGGGTGAAAAATGGGTTTGAAAAACGGAAGTGTTGCTTTTATAGCTGTTCTGTCGCACGAATGAGTCATTCGTACGAATGACTACCGTTCGGCCGAATAACTCTATGGCTCTAAAGCTTCAATGGATAGACCTATTCGTACGAACGACGGTTCTTTCGCACGAATGGCTGTGTGTTTTAAAATTTTGATCGTTTCTTAAATTGTTTTGGGTGAGGTTTCGTTAAATTTTTTAATATTTTTATATTAGCATTAAAAGACTCACGCTGACATCTATATGAATCGTTACCTATACAAAAGTCACGTTGGATTTAACTGCTCACATTTTTTTGTACTGTAAGATATTATTTAATGTATCAAGTCTAACAGCATATCCACATGGATCGTCACCCATGCCGATATCTCGTTGGATCGATACTCCAAATGTTACCCATTCAGATTTTGTTCATTGTTTTCCCTCCCAAGGTGTTTGTCTTTTCTTCTGATTCATGTTTGTGTGATTCAATGGATTTTCCTAACTGGTTTTAGAATAATCCGTGTATTTTGATTGTTGTTTATTATTGTTATCGTCACTCTCGTAAAGCAGTCTCCTACACTGCAATTATATACACACTTGGATTTCAGATTCATGGTAGCTCGTGTACTGGTTGTCATAATAAGGCATATTATCCTTGCTCTCCAAACATTTCTCAAAGAATATTTTGGACAAACTAGACATAAACACACATGAGTAATTTCATTGTCCCTCTTTTACACTTTGTAAAGTATCTAAGGATGTTGCATATGCCTTATACAAAACCATGTTTATAGAGTCAAAAGGATATACATGATGCAAACCTATAAGCCTAGTAGACATGATTTGATTGCTATGTGATCTTATTTCTTTAATTGCTATGTGGGATTTATGATAGAAGTCGTTTTATACATCAAACATATACATGTACTTAGTAGCCTAAGAATGAGATTACATTATTCGTAATGACCTTGGTCTTGTGTTAAAAGGTGAAATGTATACAAAAATAAACATTATGATTTACATGGCTTAGGTGAAAGACTTGGCGAGTCTATATTTAAGCTTTGTAATATCATTTATTTGAAGTTTTGAGTTGCGCTTAAACATGATACTTGGAAGTTACATATGTTTTTAGATCTAATTTTATTTAGTTTATTGGTTTTGCATCTTTTCTAACGTATTATATTAAATTTTTCGGAATGGCTCACCAACTATACAAATAGGTGACCTTTTAATTTACAAATGTAATAGGTTAAGGTGAAGATTTTGGTGAATACTTAGAATAGGAAGACTTAGTTAATTTAAAACAGTTGTTTAGTCATTTCCTTTGTAATTGGTTTTGAGAATTCTTGAATTTTTGGAATTTATGTTTGAATGAATAAATTGTTTGCTTTTATTTAATATGGATGTTTAAACTACTTAAACTTTAACATAGCACCATGAGCTTTTAAACAATTACAAATCTTGCCCCGACGTATTCCACCGTCAGTTGGGGTGTGACAAACCCAATCGGATTTCGGGTAAATCGAGTCGGGTTAGTTGGGTTTATCCTTGATAAATATTTATCAGTAAACCGACCCGAATAACGTTCAGGTAAATCGGGTTCAGGTTAGTCGGGTCATGGCTTATTCGGGTCAGGTCAGTCAGGTAAATATTTATTTGCTATTATATTGAATTAGTTTTAAAACATTAAGAACCTAATCTGTTTTCCAACTCCGGTTTCGGCCCTTGGCCGAAACCTAACCCTATTAACAGTTCAGGTTGATCTAGTTGACCCGAATAACCAAACTAACATTTTTGACCCAAATAACCTGACCCTATTAAGCTTATTCGGGATCAGGTGCGGGTCGGGTTAGTCGGGTTCAGGTATTTTCGACACCCCTACTTCCAAGCGATCCAACAAAACCATGATTTGAATACTCTTCTGCCAACCGTTGAATGTCATCTTGGTTTGGTCTTCTAAGATATCGTGGTGAAAAAATTAAACTTCAACAATAGACCTACAAAACTTATGTAGACATTTGAAGGAGGTACTTTCACCGATGCATATGTACTTATCCTGACCCTTAGTTGGATAAAAAATAAGGCAACTCAAACAACAACATTTAGGCATTTTTGTTTATTGATTTTTGATTAGACTCTGTTTTAGTTGATCATCTCCCTCTCGATTTATGCTCTTAATGACTTTCTTGCTAACAAAGGTTCTCCTAGGGCTTTCAGGAAATCATAAGACAAAATAAAACATTCCACAATTCAGTATTCTATTCAGAGAATGTCGGAGATTAAATACCCGACAATTACAAGGGAGTGACGTCACTATGATAGTGACCTCAAATAGAAAAATTTACACCCATGGATACTAAATTACAAGCACTAAATAACGTAAATACATAACAAATCATTAAAATATGTTACAATACAACTGATTAAAATATGTTACAACAATTGTATAACCCTAAACCTAAAGTCTTCAGTGGTTTTCTTTAGTCTTTCGTCTTTGATGGTTCTTTAGCTGTTGAATCTCCATTTCTTGATCCGTGGTTGTTGGTCAATCGTTATTCTTTGAAAGGCTCCATGGTTGGGGTTCAGTGTTTATTCATCCGTGGTTGGGGTTGAGTGTTTATTGATCTACGGTTGGGGTTTAGTGGTTATTCATCAGCTGTTGCAGATTATTCATTGTTGACATTCATGCAGTTTTAACACCGCTCAAGCCAGCCGTACTAAGATATTGTCGGCTTTGCCCCGATAGGTTGCCTATCCAAGAACTCACGGTTTTGTTTTCACCCGACCAGTTGCTCGCCTAGGCAAAATACGTCTTGATAGGGAAGGTATCCACCTTCTTATAAAGAAGGCTTTTCTCTCCTTCCCAACCGATGTGGGATATTACAGTAGTGAAGAAAGAAGATTGTCTTCCGAGTCATTTGACTTCTTCCGATGCAGAGGTTGTCTTCCGATGATCAGCCTTTGTCTTCTGAGGGAAACAGGTTCAGCGGCACTTCTTTTTGGCGAAGCTTCCGCTGAGATTCTTCCGATGCTGAATTAGTTCTTCAATCGGAAGTAAAGCATCCGCGGCTCGTCTTTCCGCGGTTTTATTCAGATGTCTGGCTTCTGTGGTTTTGCTCATCAATCCTTATATTCCAACAATCTCCCTCTGGACTGATGAAGCCAAAACCTACTTATTCTGTTTTAAAGCCAGACCAATTATATTTCTGAGAGTTCGAACATAGTTCAGAACCTCATACTCTGTATCAGCATTATCCAGAGTTCTGTGCTGCAGTTCCTTCAGATCATCAGTTGGTAGGGTGAAGATCTCATCCCAATTAGAGAAGAGGGTTCTTGAACCATTGAATCTTTCTATGGCTAAACTCTTGGAACCAGAGTCATAGAAGCATCTATTTATTTTTATTCTTGAGTTTATGATCTGAGGAGGCTGAGACTTGGTAGATGGAAGTTCGACATACCCCGCACCTGGATTTCCTAAAGGTGCATTAAACAGGTGATCAATCACTGTGCTTGAGTCAACTTCCTTGAGCTGAGACACTGTGGAAGGATAAGGGATGACATCTTTCCAAAGCTCAGGGTGGTCTTTGTTTTCTCTTTTAAACTTACACCATTCATCGAACATCACTTCATCTTTCCATCTTGTTATTTTATTATTTGGTCCCCATTGGTTTTGGATGAGGATGTGCTTTATTCTTTTCCTTTGCTCAAGGATCTTCTTCTTTCTTACTTCAGCTTTTATTCTTTCGGATAGAACTTTGGCTTCAATTCTGAGGCTAGTGATATCCCAGTTGCTGATGTTTTGAACCTTGTATTTTCCTTCATCCAGCAGGTACTTGATCAGCTGCTCCCTCTCAGCCTGATAGGCTTTATCTTGGTGCTAATCCATTTTGGCTATTTGTTCTTGATAGGTCCTTATCAGTTCAACTCCTGAAAGACCTGAGGTTTCAAGACTAGCCAGAATCAGATTTTCTTTCTCCGTTTCTTTATTCTTTATCTTCCGAAGGTCTTCATCTCAAGGAAAGGTCCTAACAGGTGAGTAGGATTCCTTTTCTGGAGAGGTTTGTTGTTTCTCAGCATCTGCTGATTTTATTGGAGAGGGATCTTTGGTGGTGTTTGAAGGTTCAGACTCATCAATATCAGCCAATAGCAGCCTTCTCTTTCTTGAGACAAGAGAGGCAATGGGCTGATCATCATTTGAGTCTTGGGAAGGTTTTTGAGGTGGGTTATTAAGGATTTTGGTTTTTCTAACCACACTCTTTTGACTTCTTGAGAAAGACTGAGTGATTATTGGGGTTGGTTTTTGGCCAATGTTGGAGGCATTGAGAATGACAGGAAGAGAAGAAAGTTCAAGAAGGGTTTGAGAAGCAGAGTTTGGAGAGAGAGTGGGTGAACTTTCTTTATTTGGCTGTGTGGAGGAAGATGGGGCAGTGGTTATTGGCTTGGTTTGCTCAGTTGAAGCAAATTTGGAAGGTTTGGGTTTTCTGGATACTCCAGATGTCCTAGTGTTTATTTGAGCTTCTGCTTCCTTTTGCTTCTGTTCTGAGCTAGCCTTGGCAGCTTGAGTTTGGAAGTGTTGATCCAATGATGCTTTGAGAAGTGCCTCTGGGTTCTGCAGCCTTATTTGTTTCATCCTCCATTGTTCAGTCCTGTCTTCTGCCCTTTTAGCAGCTTGGGCAGCAGCTAGGAGTCTTTCATTCTCCCTCTTTTTGGCTTCATCAGCCTGTTTTTGAACCAGGGAGAAGGAGGAGCAATCCCAGTTAGGGACTCAAGAAATCTGGTGTGGTTAGAGATTTCATGTTGCAAGGAAGAGACTTTGGTATCTACTGAAATTTTCAGCAGATCCAATTGAATCTTTTGGGTGGTCAGAAATTGGGTGGAGAAGGATTGAAGCAGGGAAGTAAGTTGGGTAGTAAGATGTGGGTTTAACACTTCTTGAAGAATCTGAGGTGAGAAGGTGGTGGCAGTGGAAGTAGATGGTATGGTGGAAGAACCTTCAAGTGAAGGTGCCTGCATGGGGATGGATTGTGGTTACAGGGCTTGATTGCTCAAGACTGTTGAAACAAGCTCAGTGAGCTTAGTTACACCAGCCTGAAAGTGAGCCATGAAATCCGTCAATTCCTTTATTTTAGAATCTGATTCGTCCAATCATTTAAGGATATCATCCGAATCCCTGACTAAAGAGTCAGTTTTATCATGACCTGAGTCCATCTCAGGAATGTCATGGACCCCTTTTTCTTGGTTTCGGGGATTTCCAGCCTCAGTTTCAAGAACATCATGGGCTGTTGCCATATCAGGAGTCTTATTGCCTGATCCATTCAAATAAAAGTCCAGCGGTGTAGGACCTAGGTGGAGCACGGAAACAATCCGGTTCCAATGGATATTTACTCGACAGCCTCTGGAATAGTGTGGAATCCTATTCCAGGGTTTTCCAATCGAAACCAACAGAAACCGTGGTGATCCGAAGGTGTAGAATGAACGTTTGATGCTTGATCGAGTACCACGAGTTGAGAATCGAACTTGGATAGCAAGAACCGCTCAAATCTTCTAGCGTTTGACACTGGAGTGCTCAGGGAAGAAGGAGGGCTCAGAAAAGTTAGGTTTGAGAAAGTTTGAACTTGTATATATGGGTTGTCATCATTCACCTGAATGAGTGGCCGAAGCAACTCATTCGGTGAATGACTCAGCCGAATGGACAGGTCAATGCGAATGACTCATTCGTTCGCCCAAGTCATTATGTAATCGTTCATTCGGCCGAATGGCTTCATTCTTAGAGCCATTCGCCCGAATGGGTCTATAAAACATACTAACTCAACTTTAAACGTAATCAAACACATATCAACCAATATAAACATTAAGAACAATATGGAAATACTGAATTCATTAACAATAAACTTTATACATCAAAAGATCATTTACAAATGAACCACAAAACTGAACTAGGGACATTTATGCACAAACAAGTGGATTCTCATGTGAAGTGGATGCTCCAGATATATGCTCAAGATGTCTAGATGGACTGGTCATCCTGATCTCATCCTTTTCTCCATGGGTAGGAGATTGAGTTGTTTGAGCAAAGGTTTGATGAGGCAGCTCCTCTGTTGGAGAAGGGGGAGGAGAACCAAGATGCTCAAACACAACATCAATCTCATGGTGAACATGGGTAGGAGAGTTAAGGGCAACATGTGGGGAAGAAACAAAAATGTCCTTGGGAGAGTGGACTGCCGACTGAGTGTCAAGTGACACTTCAGTGGCTATAGAGGGTTCCCTTTGAAGTACAACATCATCCTGTTGAGAGGATTGATGAGGAGATAGGTGGGATGGAGATCCTGGATGCATCTGTGAGGATGGAACAGATGTATCCAACTGTTCAGAGGGGACAGAGACATGTTCAGGGATCTCATCTTCCTGAACAGCCTTTTTGGGCTTCTTAGGCTTAGTGTCTTTGGTAGAAGCGTTTCTTTTGGTCGGTACATTTACAGGTGTGGAAGAGGAGGTGGATGTGGGTTCACCAAGGATGGGTGTGCCCTCAGTGCCATCCGTTTGTTTTGGATCAGTGTTCAACCGAGTGAACACTTGTTTTTCAATGCTCTTGATAGTCGAAACAGGAGAATATGACAAACATTATTAAGGTCAGCAAAGAGGCAGGCCATTGCAAACCTGGGATATACCAGAAATTTGGGACTTTTCTGGTGATTTACCAAGTGATCAAAGATTATCTTAGAGAGATTAACCTTTTCGTTGGAAAGAACTGCGTACATGACATATTGCATGTCATATGGCATTTCTCCCCAACTTGTCTACTTTTGCACCAAACACTGAAGAATAGTGTGATACAGGAACTTGTACTTAGGGTAGAAGAAGGCCTTGTACAAAGTCCTGTTTTTCAAGTCACCCAGATAATCACACTGGATGAAAGTATTATGAAGAAGTTTGAGAGAGACAGTGGAAGGAGCGTCAGTGTCATTCAAGTTTAGGGCAACGCATATTTTTGTGGAAGTGATGGTCACTTGTTGACCAACGACCGTCGAGATGATGCTTTCAACAGAGTCATCCTTCATTACCAAGGATGAGTTTGCCCAAAACTGGTTTAGAGCAACTTCAGAAATAGGAGGGTTTAGAACAAGAGCAGTGTCAACGAAAGAGTTTACCGGAGTGTCGATAGCTTCGTTGTAGTGAGGATACTCAGAAGATTTGACAAGGTAAGATCCGAGGTTATGGATCGGTTTGATTTTCATGGCCATTGTTAGTTCAGGACGATGAACACCGAGCAGTTATGAAGACAAAGTGTGAGGACAAACTTTGCTTTAAAGAAAAAGGAGATGAGGAAGACTAACCGTTCACACACAAGAGCAGTTTCAAAAATGAAAAAAAAAAAGAACCGCCACTACTTATATAATACCAAAAGTTTTACCTTAGGTTTTTACCCATCGGACGAACCTGTGATCATGAGAGAGAAAAAGGCAAACGCCAACAAAGTACGTCCATGCACACCTTCAAGTACATACAATGCCTTTTCGGGGATGAAGCTTGGTCCGATGCCGTTACACCACCATCATGAGCATAAAGCTCAGATAGAAGCAGTGGAAATGCATCGTGCCAGGCGACATACCTGACAAGGAGAAGTCCGTCGCCATGAGTACCAACTGGAATCATTAAGATTGAGGGAGGAACGCTCTTCATCAAGAGAGATCAAGAAATGTTATGAAAGAACTGATGGATTAAAGGAGACAACGACTGATATAAATAAGGAAAGAAGATCAGTGGCCATTTAGAGTAAGAGGGATAAAAATGGAAAGAAATATAGCATCGAGCCGTGAGAAAAATAAATGAGTGTCAATTCTACTAACTGTGAGAGGTCTAATCTTACAGAAAGATTAGTGACGGCCGAATCTGGCGTAATTATGAAGAAATTTGACAACCACTTGGGCAAGGAAGATTTAAATATGAAAGATAATTTAATCTTTGGAAGAGTTTTATTTTCGAAAGGGAGTTAACCAGGGATAAAAGACCTGCTTAAAGGTCTCAGAAGGAGAGACAACAGAAGAGGTGACGTCGGAAAAAGAAGAAGAGATGTCAGAAGAGTGGTAAAATCGGAAAGGATTGAATTTGTAACAACGGAAGTAGTAACCGCGGGTAGATATGAAGCAGTGGTTTTAATAGCCACTGTTCCTATCCGAGTTATAGGATAACCACTGAGAGAGACCAAGGTTTTTGTCAGTGGTTTATCAAATATTCGTTGTTAGGATAATCAATAAAGATTATCCTATTATGTATTTATTTAAAGGTTTAAGAAAAAAATCTTACCCACATTTATTAGCTCATATTTATCATACCCAATTTATCTACAAACTTAGAAAAAGTTGAAGTGTCTAAGGGTTTGGTAAATATGTCTGCAATTTGATCACTCGTAGAGACATGTTCTGGGACAACTAGTCCCTTTTCAAAACAGTCTCGAATGAAGTGATGCCTTATTTCTATATGTTTGGTTTTTGAATGGTAGACAGGATTCTTTATTATGTTTTTGGCTGCTTCGCTATTTATTAGGAAAGGTGTTCAGTTATTCCAAAATCCAATAATTGATATTGCAACCAAAGGATTTGGGCAATGCAATGAGCTGCTGCAATGTACTCAGCTTCAGCAGTTGAATTTGACACCGATGTTTGCTTTTTGCTTTGCCATGACACTAAGCAGTTTGCAAAGAATTGACATCCTCCTGAAGTAGAGTTCCTTGTGAGCGAGAATCCTGCATAATCACTGTCTGAAAAACCAACAAGCTTACAAGTTTGGTTAGCAGGATACCAAATACCTAGCACAGGAGTGCCTTTCAGATATCGTAGTATCTTCTTCAAAAAAGATAAATGGGATTGTTTGGGGGCCGATTGGTATCTTGCACAGACACATGTTGCATACATGATGTTTGGCCTTGATGCAGTAAGATACATCAAAGATCCAATCATGCACCTATAGAGGGTTTGATCTACAGGTTCACAATTTTCATCTGGACTTATTCCAAGACTTGTAGCCACGGGGGTAGAAATTATTTTGCAGTCATTCATATCAAATTTATTTAGAAGATCTTTTACATATTTTGATTGAAGAATGAAAGTCCCATTGGGGGTTTGTTTTACTTGGAGTCCTAAAAATGTTTTTAGTCACTTAAGGCACTCATTTCAAACTTTGAAGACATTAATTTTGAAAATTGTTCACACAGGGAATGTTTTGTTGATCCAAAGATGATATCGACATAGATTTGGACCAGCAAAAGTTCCTTGTCTACCCTCTTAATGAACAAAGTCTTATCAATGGTTCCTCTAGAGAATTTATTCGAAATAAGAAATTGAGAGAGAGTATCATACCATGCTGTAGGTGGTTGTTTCAGACCAAAAAGTGCTTTGTCTTGTCTGTACACCCAATCAGGATGATGAACATCATCAAACTCTGGAGGTTGACACACATAGACTTCCTCCTTTATTGTCCCACACAGGAAAGCACTTTTGATATCCATTTGGTATACCTTTATGCTATTGGAGATAGCAAATGCTACGAAGAGTTTAATGGCTTCCAGTCTGGCCACATGAGCAAAGGTTTCATCATAATCAACGCCTTCCTCTAGGCAGTAACCTTGTACTACCAATCGGGCTTTATTTTGGATTACAATACCTATGTCATCTGTTTTATTTCTAAACACCCATCTAGTTCTGATAGGGTATTTTCCTGCCGGCAAGGGACAAAGAGTCCAAACGTTTTGCCTTTTGAACTGCAACAGTTCATCCTGCATAGCCTCTACCCAATTATTATCTTTGAGAGCTTCCTGATATTTGGAAGGTTCAACTTGGGGTAGAAAGGCTGCATGGAGACAAAAGTTCGAAATCTGGCTCCTAGTTTGAACACCTTTATGTAGATTACCTAAGATTTGTTCTAGAGGATGATTACTACTGAAGGGAATGATGTCCAAAAAGTTATTGGAAGAGGCAGCATCGGAAGAAGGTAAGTTTTCTGTGTGACCATGAGAATTTTCTACAGGGGAAGCATGACCATTTTCAGGAACATCTACATGTGTGTTATCCAAGACTGGGGATAAATGAGTAGATATCTGTGTACTTTGGTTCTGAGAATTTCTTTGAATAGGAGGAAGAGAAGAAAAGAATTTAGATACAGAACACTCTTCAAGAGAGGACAGATCTTCAGAAGTTTGACAAGATTCTGAAGAAGAAGAAGAGGAAGAAGGGGTTGAAGAGATGTAGGTGAAGCTTCCAAAATCGAAGAGATCATCAGGAGCAGAGGGAAAAGATGAGGTCAAAGCATATTCATTGAATTTGACATCAATTGTTTCTTCAGCAATTTTAGTCCTGAGATTGAAAGCTCGGTAAGCCTTAGAGGTCTGAGAATATCCAACAAAATATCCAGAATCTACTTTAGCAGCAAACATGGATAAAGAGTCTTTTGTGTTCAAGATGAAACAAAGAAACACAAAGACTTTGAAGAAAGAAATAAGAGGCTTTATGTTATGATGGACTTCATAGGCAGTCTAGTTATGTCTTTCACAATTTGAACTCTGTTCAAGACATAGCAAGCAGTGTTTACTGCTTCAGCCCAGAAGGATAAAGGTAATCCTGATTCTGCAAGCATGGTTCTTGCAGCTTCAATTAGTGTCCTATTTTTCCTTTCCACTACTCCATTTTGAGCGGGAGTTCTAGGAACACTATATTGTCTAAGGATTCCTTTAGAGATGCAGAACTTATCAAGAACCTGGTTCTTGAATTCAGTTCCATTATCACTCCTTATTGTTTTAACTGGAAGACCAAATTGTCTTTCAAGTTGAGTGATAAGTGAAATTATTTTCTTAGAAGTCTCATATTTGCTGAAGAGAAAGAAGGTCTAGCAAAATCTTGAGTAATCATCCACAACAACTAGACAATATCTCTTTCTGGCAAAGCTGGCTACCTTCACTGAACCAAAAAGATCCATGTGAAGTAGATTGAGACAGTTAGTTGTTTTGGACTCCTCAATAGACTTATGTGATGTTTTATGTTGCTTTCCCTTTAAGCAAGGTTCACATTGACCTTCAGAGTGAAATTCTTGGTGAAAAATATACTGTAGTTTTTGTCAGCTAGTTGAGAAACGCTCAAGAGTTTAAACTTGAGATTTTCAACTAAGCTAACATCCTTAAAGTGCAGTTTTTCACCCTGGACAGAACCAGACCCTACTATCCAACCTTTTGCATTATTTCCAAAAGAAACTGATCCTCCATTCTTTGGAATTAAGTTATTCAAAATGGATCTGCATCCTGTCATGTGCCTAGAGCCTCGACTGTCCACAAACCATAGATGACTTTGGTTTGAAGAAGGTCTCTGCACATGATAATTTATTTGCAATAGGTTAGATACAGGTCTTATTTTATTTTAGAAGAGAAAGAGGATGTTTATTTATTTTACTGAGAGTTATTCATCAATTTCTGCATCATCAATATCAGCTATTGCTGATTTTGATGCAAGATATTGATTTGTGAATCCACGAAAGGAGGGTTCACTTCAGCAGAAGAATGAGCTGCAGAAATCACCGTGGAGTAAGAAGGTGGTGTTCCAAGGATAGAAGGCCCGGGTGAAGCAAGTGAAGAAGAAGAGTGAGGTGATGAATGAGAAGATGCTGAAAATATATTAGCCTTCTTTGATTTCTTCATTTTATTAGGAGATTTTCCTTTAGTTGAAGAACCCTGTTCGGCTTTCAGTTTTTCAGCATTTAGTTTTACTCTTGCTTTCTCCAGAGGAGTTTTTGTCCAACAATTTTCTGTAGTATGATTATACTTAAAACATTTTAGACAAGTAGGAGACAAAGCAGAGTAGTTTGGGTTGAAAGGCTTGTTTGCCTTCATTATTGGGTAAGGGGATGAGGATGAGAAGGAGGAAATGTGATGTCAAACATGGGCCTCTTTCCTTTGTCAAGGCGAGCAGCTTGACTATCAGAAGTCTTATGAATACTTGTATCTTCCAAACATTGAGTAGAGCTCATGGTAGGGAGCAGTCTCAGTTTGTTCAGAAGCACTTTTATTTCTATCACTTTCCAAGGATGTATCCTCCTGTCTCTCAACGTTAGTTTCAGTGGGATAAACAAACATGGGAAACTGTGTAGGTTGGTACACTCTTGGAGGTGTGATTGTGATGGATGGAATTTCATCCGGAAGAAAGGTGGGGGAAATGGGCTCTGAATCAGTCTCATTTATTTTATTGTCAATCGGGGTGTAGTCCTCAGGGGGACTGGTATGAATAAACCCGATTCCAAACTTGGCTTTGCTGTGAACTTGTTTATTTAAAAGCATTTTGAATCCTTTGCAAGATTCGATCCACTTGTCACAGCTAACCTTGGTCTGAGACAATTCATCTCTAAAAGCTGCACATTTTTCATTTTGCAAATCAAATAGAGCTTGTAGGTTTGACTTTTCAGTCATTAGGACAGATATTTGACTGTCTTTATTCTTTATTAGTTTTTCCATTTCAGAATTTTTATTGTCAAGCAGTTGCTCTAACTCCTGATTTTGTTGTTAAAGCAACATATTGGCTTTCTTTATTTTTGCAAAATCCTCTATGCTCACTTTGGTACATAGTTTTTCTAAAGTGGAAGAAGATACCTTTGCATCAGGAGAGTTTGAAGAAGGTTGTTCAGAAGGAGAAGAGTCATCACCAACAGCCATAAGAGCGAAATCTGTTGGTTCAGAAGCGATGAGGGCATAGCCTACATCTTCAGGAAAGCTGCTCCGGTCAACATACTCTTGGGTAAAGAGAGGTTGTTGACCGGAAGAAGAAGAAGATTGAGCAGCAGGGCCTGGTATGTTTATTTGAGAAGAAGATGGTGCAACAATTTGAAGAGGTGCAGGAATCAGTTGAAACATGCTACCATTGGCAGCTTGTACATATTGTACATTAGTAGAAGGGGGGTTTGTACAATATGTGCCGACTCCTGGGGAATGTTGTGCCTTCTGAAGGAAGAAGAAGTAGAAGAAGAAAAAGGTGCAGAAGAAGTATGTGATTGGGAGTTGGGAAAGGTCACATACGGAGAAGAATTTGAGTGGGGAGCATTTTTGCACTCCCTGGTGAAGTGTCCAGTGCCATGGCTTCTGTAGCATTGGACCTTTGCCTTATTTAGGCTGAACCTGGTTTCCCTTGAATACCAGGGAATTTCCTTCCAGTTCTCTAATAGAATTTGTTCGTTCTAGTACTCAAGAGGGCCAGTTGGTGTAGAATATCCATCTCTTCCAAGTCATCGCTTGGAACTTGATGGAGATCATCCATGATGCAACACAGATGATCGGAGATGGGAGACTGGTTATCACAGGAAGAAGAAGAAGTGATGCCAGTAGTTATGTCAATATATTCATCATAACCCTGATCATTTGATCAGAGTTATGACTCAGAAGAGCTGTGTTTCCCTGCACATACTCTTCCGTTGATTTACCAGACATAATGAGTTTTCTCTTCTGGTAAATCTCTCGCTCAAATGTGAGCAACTTACCATTAAGTTGAGTGAGCTTGAGCTTGCCAAAGTCTGGAGAAGATCTCATGACAATGGAATAGGTCTCCCATTTGTCAGGTAGAGATCTCAGGAATCGGTTCATGACCGAGACAGGGGAGTACTCTTGACCAGCAAGTTTTAATTCACTTAAGAGGGAAGTGAACCTTTCAAACTGCTGAGTCAGACACTCATTATTTAGTTGGGAGAATGTCTTGTATTGTTGAGCTAATATCTCCCTGTTATTAGCTACAACGTCTTCGGTACCACCGAATTGCTCTTTTAGAGCATCCCACAAGTCTTTAGCAGACTCATGGTGAAGAAGACCAGAGTATATTTCGTTGGGAAGAGCCATCGCCAACTGAGCATGTGCCTTTGCATCAAGCTCCAAGTTCTGGTAATCCTCTTCGGTGTAGTTCCAAGGATTATTCTGGACATTATTTCCAGTCTCCGTGTCTAGGACCGTTGGTTTGTGCGGTATGAACATTCCAGACTTCCAACATCCTGTGTGATTATTAGATAGGAATTGTAACATCCGCCTCTGCCAAATGTTATACTGATGCCTGACCAAGATTGGCGGCTTCGTGGCAGAACCGGTGTTATGGGGATCGATAGAGAATTTCTCTGCCATTGGTTCACAAATAAATATGAGCAACTCAACTAGTGATGAGAACTCAAGGTAATTTGTTAGAACAACTTTTGAACACAGATTAGTTCAAAAATCAAACTCCTACAGATTTAAAAAAAACAAGAAAGACAGAAGAAATAAAGTGCAGAAAACTAAAACAACAAGATATCAATTAGAGCTTTAAGTTTTAGTCTTGATGGTTAAACCAAGACTAAGGACAAGGCTCTGATACCAATTTTTGAACTACAAGAACCTCGAGTAGTAGCTGTTTTAACCAAGAACAATGCTTTAGACACTTAGTCAAAGCTTGGGTTTCAGCTCCCTCTAAAGTTTTACACAAGTTATTTTCGTTGTTTTAGTTTTCTTGCCTAGAGAAGAGAGAAGATGAGAGATAGAAAGCGCAAGGAAACATGGGGGAAGTAATCCTTAATTATTCAGAGAATGTTGGGACTTAAATACCCAAACATTCTGCAATACAAGACAAGAAATAATAAGACAAACAGCTGACATTGTTACAGACACTGATACAATCAGACTAGTACACATACAAAGTCAACAATAACGAAAACAAGAATCTTCTGGTCTTCCGATGTTGATGTAGATGTGCTGAAGTTCAGTGTTTATTTCATCGGAAGTTCGTTCATCGGAAGCTGATTAAATAATCAGTTAATTGGGAAGAGAAGATTGTCTTCCGAGTCATTTGACTTCTTCCGATGTAGAGGTTGTCTTACGATGATCAACCTTTTTCTTCTGAGGGAAACAGGTTCAGCGGCACTTCTTTTTGGCGAAGATTCTGCTGAGATTTTTCCGATGTTGAATTAGTTCTTCAATCGGAAGTAAAGCATCCGCAGCTTGTCTTTCCGCTGTTTTATTCAGATGTCTGGCTTCAGTGGTTTTGCTCATCAGTCCTTATATTCCAACAATGTATGATATACAAACCAAAAAAATCAACACTTTAACTTTTAGGATGAAGGGTTAAACCATTTGCAGTTCGGAATTAGTGGTTAAGGTTTAGGCTCAAGGTTTATTTACAGGGTTTAGTGGTTATGGCTCATGGTGTATTTATAGGGTAGAGTGGTTATGACTCATTAGTCCTTATTTTCCAACAATCTTCCTCTGGACTGATGATGCCAAAACCTTTTAGTGAAGTAGCATTTTCAGCTTTATTAGTAATCTTAGATCCAAAAGGAGCTCTTCAACTTTGGCATTGGACTCAACATTTTCCAACCTTGTAGTCTTTAGTCTTCTAAGGTCTTCATTTGCTAAGTCCATTATTGCATACGAAAAGTTGTAAGTAGTTCTTGATTTATTGTATATTCAATCTCAATGGAGTTAGAATTTTCCTCAAAATACCATTTCTTAATCCCTGATTCGGATTCAGAGATAGTGAGTTATGATTGAGAGGGAGGACTTGGCAATTGCCTTATTTGGACATTTCAAGTTATTCGGGTGTCCGTGCACTCTCCTGCATACTGAGCCGAATCATAAGTTTGATGACAAGGCTGATAATTGATACTTTTTGGGCTACTCATATGAGAAAGTTGTCTACCGGGTATACAACAAGAAGACCCGAATGATTGTGGAGTCATACTGTATTGATTGGCAAGAGATGA
Organism: Mikania micrantha; assembly: GCA_009363875.1. Classification (NCBI taxonomy): domain Eukaryota; kingdom Viridiplantae; phylum Streptophyta; class Magnoliopsida; order Asterales; family Asteraceae; genus Mikania; species Mikania micrantha. Next base: position 22,450,795 of record CM018685.1, read on the forward strand.
ACAACACCGATGCTGGTTCTGGTCCAAACTGTTTATTTCAAGTATGATTCCATTTTTTAGCCTTTCAACACTTCATCAGAGAGTGCAGGACCATCTGAGCCATCTAAAAACTTTTACAGGGCTGATGAAGTAGACTACCGGGTTGACTACGTTCCATGTGATCCCAAACTGCTGACGGTTGACCCATCAGGCATGTATGATCGGGCTCCTCCAGTTCAGCCAACCCCGATCAATGAAGTCATCCCATCAGATCCGGATACGTCTCAGTCAGTTCAGCAATCCCGGAGACAGATCAAGCATCATCTTCTTCCCACCAAACCTTTTAAAATCCACTGTTCATACCACATCCCTAAGGAACATTGTGTGGATCATGGAACTGAAGCAAGTGAAACCGCTCTCGTTGACAACCTCTCTTCCTCTAGTGAAGATCAGCAGCATCACATCAGAAACTTGCTAGAAAATCTAGCTGTGGTGGAAGATCCAACTCTAAGCATCAACAATAATCATCCCGTGGAAAACATAATTGGACCTCTGTGACATTCGTCGCGAATTCAGGTTTGACTTTGACCATTGACTTTGACTTTGACCATCGACTTTGACCATTGACTTGGACTTGGACCAAGACATGCCAAATTGACTTCAACTAATAGTAAACACTATAAACATGTATTAGACATGTTAAAAATCATATTTGATAGTGTTTGGTCGGTAGGTGAAGAAACGGCGGTAAGACCAAGATTTTACAATGTTAGTTGCAGAATTCAGTCTAGCCAACACTCAATGATGATACACAAACTTAAATATACTTTAAACATTAAAAATAACTAATAATAAGTTGTCAATATTATTCACAAATAAATACATAAGAAAAACCATGCAAAAAGTTACAAAAACAACTATTTTACACAAGGTAACTTGTGACAAATTTGGGTGCTATGCTACATGTCCAATTGTGACATGCAATGTGTGATATTCTAGAAGGAGAAGGTCTAGAATTCTGCCAACATGAAGGAAATATCAAGAGTTTCTCAAACATTCCCATTACACCACATAATTAGCCTTAAATCCTCACATAAACATCCTTTACACCATCCTTTAATTCCTAACCTTTTTAACTAGCAAACATCTCTCTCTCCCTCTCCAATTATGTCAAAAACCAGCCCCATTTCCCCTCTCCTTCATCGTGAACCAGCCAAGGAAGAAGAAGATTGAAGTGGGTGATCATAGTTGCAAGATTCGGTAAGCAATTGAGATGTTTTGTTACAATTTTTGCATCTTTTCAATCCAAATTTCATATTCAATACTCATGAACATTCATTCAAACCTATATACATCTATGAATGTGTAAAATCATCATTTATGATTATAGGTAGGATCAAACACATTCTACAAGCAAAACAAGAAAAAGTTGTGGAAATTTTCATTTTGAACAACAAATCTTTCAATTTCTTGATTTGATATTTAATCAAGTATAATATCATGTTCTTCAAATTAAAAACATCAAATAATATCTACATAATCATGCTAAATATTAATCTTACACATAAACACATGATTTCATAATCAACCATTATGTTTTGCAACTTTAAAATCCGTTCAGGAATTCTGACAGAATATTTCATCCAACTTTGAATGACCATAACTTGATCATATTTTAACCAAATCAATTGATTCTTAAGTCAAAAATCAATTTCAGAGAGTATAATTTCCGACCCAAGTGGTCTCGTAATTTTTTGACATGTTTTGCCCTTAAAATGTTCATCACAAGTTGAGCACTCGGATCTGTGCTGGGCAATCAGAACAGATGGGTCAAATTAGGAAGACCATAACTCACTCGATTTTGATCCAAATTGATTGATTCTTGAACCAAAAGTTTATTTATTGTGTTAGCTTTCAAATCCCATTGGTTTGGGGAAAAGCCAATTTGCTTTTGACCCCCAACCAGTGGATACAAATTCAATGCACAAATCTGATTTGTTTGCTGTATATACTAGTTTTCTAAAAATTATTCAAGGGATTGTTTAAGTTTAATAAAATGTAACAAAAAAATATATAATAAGTTAAAACATAAAAATATAACATATAAATTTTTGTTGTCTAGAAAATAAAATTAAGAACATAAAAAGATTACTTTAAAAAGACCTAAAAACCTATAAACTTGACAAATTAGCAAGAAGACTCAATTTTTGACATCAAAATGATTAAAGTGTATAATATAGCACAAAAAAACTTATACAATGTAGCACAAATATCATCAAATGGGTGTGACCAAAATTTGCTATACATTATGAACACTTATCAAAGTCAAGTGGTTGGAAGTCTTATGACTGATTCTTACGATAGACACGAATGTGATACGAGTTTTATCGCCTTTAGGTTAAAGGTGAATCAAGTTTATAAGGACATACATTCCAAGTACTCATTCTCTAATAGGTGAGTTCATAGCCCCTTTACATATTTTATATTTTATACTTCGCGGTGGAAAACACACTATTACTTATATAACTTTTTGAGACAACTATTTTATGCCTTTGTATTCATGTGACTTTGTTGTGAATTGTATATGCGTGAGTAGGTAATACACAACTTTATACAATACATTATCGTAAGTCCCACACTATCACAATCATTTAACTCGCGAGGCGAGCCGGTGAACAAGTATTGGATAGATCTCTTCGGGGCTGACAACCCACACCTATGGTTTGGTCGCACCAACCAAGCTTTGTTGTAGGCAAGTAGGTGAATATACTCCACACCACTTTGTTTATTTATATTTATTTTGACAAGTGCCATGTGCATTTGTTTCTGGGCAGACAAGTCAGAGGCTTGATTGTGAGCTCATGGTATTTACTTTCATTGCAATTGTTATATGATATACTTGGCGTAACAACGTGCGCACACTGTAGGAGCACCGTTCACAAAATAAACAAATACTTTTATTATTCAATTACTCGAATTACAATTTAGAGAAATACAAAATCTAAAATAAAGTAATACAAGAAATATAAAAATGCTAAAATTGAAATTACAAGAAGAAATATAAAACAAGATGAAACGAATTGAAATTAATTCGGCGGCTGATGATTTCTGTTCAACAGAGGTCCCTTAAAACAGATTTCGGGCCACCTGGGTAAACCCAAATGTTTCCCAAGGTACAACAGCCGAAGCAGTGTGTACTGCCGGAGTTAACCGACTGTTTCCCAGGGTACAACAGCCGAAGCAGTGTTTGGAACCTTTGAAGCTTATGTGTGTATATCAAAAGTGGTGTAGAAATCTCAAAAACTAGCAACTTCAACAAGAGGCCAAATGCCTCTATTTATACTTGTAGTCTTGGCATTTCAAAGGTTGCCATTATGCCCACTAACTAGCATATTTATGGCCAATTGCCCACTAACAAGCACCATATTCATGACAAATGAATTGGTATATGAAAGGTTTCTATTTCTGTTTCCTTTTTCTTTTCACACAAAATTCCAACAATCCCCCACATGAAAAGAAATCGATCCTTACACTCAAGCGTCACGATAAAATTTCAGCGGTTGAGTATTACAGGAGAAGTAGGTGTTCCCTTTGAACCCTCCTTTGTGATATGCACTTTGTCTCCTAGCGATTAGTAGACGCGATGTCCTTGAACCAATCCCTGTTTACGTAGACGTTATTACATGTCACACAATACTCTTCCTGGTATGGTTAACCCCTCATTGTTGAGTCCGTTATTGGTCATGGAACACTAGCCTGGTTCTGCAAGAGATCTAGGATTTGAACCCCCCACAAATCCATTCGAAGCGACCCCACTTCTCTCTCACATAGGTGATTTCACACAAATCATTAAAAGCCGTATCCTTGTCCTCCATTGTTATCACCGATTTGATAAAGGAATGAGCTAGGAAGTATTCAACTCCCTTTTTATATTTGAGGTACTCCCCCACAGTGACCTTAGTTCATACAATTAGGTTGTCCTATTGAGCCTAGGTCATGGGTTCTCCAATCTTCTAGGATAGGTTTTCCTTTGTACAAACTTGTTCGAAGGGCTTTACTCCCATTCCTCTTGACGACTTGTGCACTAACTCTCTGCTTAAGCCTTTTGTAAACGGATCCGCTATGTTATCTTTTGACCTCACATAGTCGATTGAGATAACTCCCATTGAGAGTAGTTGTCGTATCGTATTGTGTCTACGTCTAATGTGTCGTGATTTGCCATTATACATTGCACTTTGAGCTCTACCAATAGCCGATTGGCAATCACAATGTATGCAAATAGCCGACATAGGCTTTGGCCATCCTGGAACGTCCTCCACAAATTGACGTAGCCATTCTGCTTCTTCTCCAGCTTTATCTAACGCGATAAACTCAGACTCCATCGTAGATCTAGCTATAAGAGTTTGCTTGGACGATTTCCAGGCTATAGCTGCTCCACCAAGGGTGAACACATAACCACTTGTGGATTTGGAATCTTTCATATCGGATATCCATTTTGCATCACTGTATCCCTCTATAACAGTTGGATCTCGGCCATAATGCAGCCCATAGTTTCTTGTGTATCTTAAGTACCTTAGTAATCATGTCATGCTCTTCCAATGTTCAGAACTCGGATTACTAGTATATCTACTAAGCCTGCTCACAGCATATGCTAAGTCTGGCCGTGTACATGTCATCAGATACATCAGACTGCCAATAATCCTTGAATACTCTAACTGAGCAACACCCTCACCTCTATTTTTTGATAGATGTTGGGTGGTATCTACTGGAGTTTGAGCCACACTCGTATCCCCCTCATTGAATTTTTCAAGGATTTTGTCCACATAGTGAGATTGACTCAACACAAGACCATGTTGGGTTCTATTGATCTTTATACCAAGGATCACATCAGCTAAACCCATGTCTTTCATGTCAAATCTCGCATTTAACATGTCTTTTGTAGATTTGATCATCTTATCATCACTCCCCACGATAAGCATATCATCTACATAAAGACATAATATCACATAACCTCTCATTGTGTTTTTCACATAAACACACTTGTCGCATTCATTAATTTTGAAACCATTGTTAAGCATAACTTGGTCAAACTTTTGATGCCATTGTTTTGGAGCTTGCTTCAAGCCATACAACGACTTGATTAATTTACACACTTTCCCTTCTTGGCCTGGAGGTGAGAAACCCTCAGGTTGCTCCATGTAAATCTCCTATTCTAAATCCCCATTTAGAAAAGCGGTTTTAACATCCATTTGGTGGACTTCCAAATTTATTTAAGCCGCTATTGCAAGCACCAATCTTATCGAGCTTATTCTAGTCACAGGCGAGTAAGTATCAAAGTAATATACTCCTTCCTTTTGTCTAAATCCTTTGATCACTAACCTTGCCTTGTACTTATCAATGGAACCATCAGCTTTCATCTTCCTTTTGAATATCCACCGATATCCAAGTGGTTTACATGCTGGTGGAAGATCTACTAGCTCCCAAGTATGGTTTTGTAAGATCGAATCAATTTCATTCTTGATTGCCTTATTCCATTGAGGTCCTTCCGAAGAGGTGACTACGTCACGATAGGTCTGGGGCTCTCCCTCAACCATATAAGTAAGAAAATCAGGTCCAAAAGATTTTTCAATCCTTTGTCTCTTACTTCTTCTTGGCTCAACCTCTTCAGCCTCTAATTGTTCTTGATCTTCATCATGAACAATCTCATCAACTGGTGTTAATGAACTTGGGAGTTCCTTTTTCAAAAAAGGAAACACTTCTTCAAAGAATGATGCATTCCTTGACTCCATTATAGTATTCTTGTGTATTTCAGGATTCTTTGAATCATAAACAAGAAACCAATATGCACTACTATGATGGGCATAACCAATGAATACACAATCCATGGTTTTGGGTCCTATTCTTTGAACCTTTGGTGGTGGAACTACCACTTTTGCTAGGCACCCCCACACTTTCAAGTATTTGTAAGATGGCTTTCTTCCCATCCATAACTCATAAGGAGCTACATCCTTTTTCTTGAAAGGTATTTTGTTTAAAAGATAAGTAGCCGACAAACTAGCTTCCCCCCACATGTCCTGGCTCATTCCAGAACTAATTAACATAGCATTCATCATCTCTTTCAATGTACGGTTCTTTCGTTCTGCAATATCATTTTGTTGTGGGGAATAAGGAGCGGTACACTCATGGATAATTCATTTTGTGCACAAATATCGGCAAATGGTGAAACATATTCTCCGCCTTTATCACTCCTTAGAACTTTTATCTTTTTGTTGAGTTGATTCTCAACCTCAGTTTTATACAAGACAAACTTGTCAATTGCTTCATCCTTACTCTTAAGTAAGTAGACATAGCAATATTGTGTACCATTATCAATAAATGTGATGAAATACTTATTTCCACCTCTTGTAGGAATCGATTTTAAATCACACACATCAGTATGAATTATGTCAAGGGCTTCGGTTATTCTTTCAACCGACTTAAAAGATGATCTTGTTTGTTTTGCTTCAACACATGTTGTACATTTGTATTTTGAATCAATGGCAAACTTTGGAATGCAATCTAATTTAATCAAACGACGCATCGAATTGAAATGAACATGACCTAAATGACCATGCCAAACATTTGATGACTCAATCAAATAAGTAGAAGTAGAAGCATTTTCATTCATGTTCTCAACCTTAGCTATTACATTGAGTTTAAACATTCCATTTTGGGCATAACCCTTACCAACAAACATTCCACGCTTAGTTAGAACAAATTTATCAGATTCGAACACTAAACGAAAACCATGGTTATTAGGCAACCATCCTGACACGAGGCTCTTGCGTATGTCAGGAACATAGAGCACGTTGCTCAAAGTGTGCTCCTTCCCCGAAGTCCACTTTAAGATCACACTACCTTCACCCCTAACATCGGCAGTTGCTGCATTCCCATGTATAGTTTATAGTCACCCACCACCTCTTTAAACGTATTAAAAAGGGCCCGATCAGGACACACATGGCGGGTAGCACCAGTGTCAACCCACCACCCCTTAGGGTCATTTGACACCCAAGTTGATCTCCTCCATCATAGTAGTGATGTCAGAGACCATAGCGACTAAAGGCATATCATCCTCCATCATATGTGCTCAGTCCTGTTTAGGAGCCTTGCACTTATCAGCATGGTTACCATGTTCACCGCAATTGTAGCATTTCCCCTTAAATTGGAAAACCTACTTCCTCACACCACCTTTTTTCGGCCCAAGGTCCACAACCTTTCCTTTTCCTTTGCCCTTGCCCTTGTAGTTGTCAATTTTCTTTTTGTACCCACGGGAAGACTGACCATGATCCACCATATTGGCTTTTGGAGCAAATTGTTGTGTTATTTTCAAAGCCAACTTGTTGTCTTCCTCAATTCGACGACGTACCACAAGGTCCTCCACCGTCATTTCCTTTCGCTTATGCTTTAGGTAGTTCTTGAAGTCCAACCAACTTGGAGCCAATTTTTCAATCATGGCTACAACTTGAAATTGCTCACTAAGAGTCATTTCCTTGGAATGTATGTCGCTTAGTATAATTTGCAACTCTTGAACTTGGTTCAAAGCTGTTTTAGTATCAACCATTTTATAGTCCAAGAAACGGGCTACCACAAACTTCTTTGTGCCAGCATCCTCCGTTCTATACTTTTTGTCTAATGACTCCTATAATTCTTTGGCAGTTGTTATCTTGTAGTGAACATTATACAATGCATCCACTAAACCATTCAACACAAGTTGCGACATAGATATTCCGAGTGTTTCCACACTTCCAAAGCGCTTATGGCTTGGACATCCCCATCAGTAATTGCAGGAGGGGATTCAGTTAGGAACCTCGCAAGGTTCAAAGTGGTCAAGTAAAACAACATCGTTTGTTGCCACCTCTTAAAGCCACCTCTTAAAGTCCAAACCCGAAAACTTTTCAGGTCTTTCAGCATGATTTGCCACAGTCTGGGCAGCTTGGGTACCAACTAATGGTCCCATAGGTGTTGAAGTTTGAGCAGGTACAATTGTCATTACTGAAACAAAAGTGGAAATGCAAACGAAACAAGTCAGATTTTCAGAAATAAGGTTTACACAAAACCAAATTTAAAATTTAACTTTTTAACTAAAACAAAGTTATTTGAGTTCATATGACATTTGCATGACTTGTTTTGGCCTAATAGGTTAAGACACTCTCTCCAAGAATCCCCAGGAAAGCAAGACATGTCCCTCGGCTGATTGGGATATATGCGAATTACTTTCCTAGACAGGAAACTCAGATAACGATGTCCACCCTTCCAGCTACTACAAGTCTGTCACTTAAAACTAAAACTTTGATGAGCTTAATTTATCAAAATATTGTGGGTTACAAAAAACCGTATGGTTTACACAAAACCAAAATCAAATTTTACTAAAATTTGACACTTATGTGTATAGAATTATGGTTTACACAAAACCGACCCCAAAATCGAATTGAATTTTTTTTAAACATCAAACGTTTTATAATTTTCGGTTTTTATATCAAAAACCTTTTTCTAACACGCTCGTTAGAAATAAACGATTATAACTATCGTTTATAAAAGTCGTAGTAAAAAAAACGATTCAAATATGTTCGTTAAATAAACGTTAACAAAACGGTTTATAAAACTTTTGGTTTACATAAGAACAAATTGAATTATATAAAACCAAACTTTGTTAACAATCATCAAAACAGAAAATAATCAGTTAAGTTTTAAAATATGTTTTAAGCTTGTAGGAGCACCGTTCACAAAATAAACAAATACTTTTATTATTCAATTACTCGAATTACAATTCAGAGAAATAAAAAATCTAAAATAAAGTAATACAAGAAATATAAAAATGCTAAAATTGAACTTACAAGAAGAAATATAAAACAAGATGAAACGAATTGAAATGAATTCGGTGGCTGAGGATTTTTGTTCAACAGAGGTCCCTTAAAACAGATTTAGGGCCACCCGGGTGAACCCGACTGTTTCCTAGGGTACAACAGCCGAAGCAGTGTGCACTGCCGGAGTTAACCGAAAACCCGAAACTTCACCTTTGAAGCAAGAGTGTTTATCATGAGGAATCAATCGTTGTAGGTTGTTGAGAACTCAACAAAGTATATGATTGTGTTTGGAACCTTTGAAGCATGTGTGTGTATATCTCAAGTGGTGTAGAAATCTCAAAAACTAGCAACTTCAACAAGAGGCCAAATGCCTCTATTTATACTTGTAGTCTTGGCATTTCAAAGGTTGCCATTATGCCCACTAACTAGTATTCATGGCCAATTGCCCACTAACAAGCACCATATTCGTGACAAATGAATTGGTATATGAAAGGTTTCTATTTCTTTTTCCTTTTTCTTTTCACACAAAATTCCAACACACACATCTTTTATATTTTATTGAGTCAAAACCTGTGAATTCACCAACTTTTGAGTTGACTTTTAAGTGTGTTTTTCAGGTAATGACAATTAGTGAAGACGCATTATCACAAGACAAGTTTTGAAGTTCATGTCTTGCAATATGAGACAATTAGTTATTATTTTTGATTTATCGGGTTGTATTTCTGCCCACATTAGTTTGTCATGGGATTTTGGATTTTTCTTCGTTTGGTTGGATGTGTGATTGTGGATTGTTAAACAATTAGAACCCTTTATAACCCGCGTATTTAGACAAATTTTGTCGAACGTACGTTGTGGTGCATTTAATATAATATTATTAGATGTTTTCTTAAACTAATGCACTGTGACGTACGATCGGCTGCATTCCTGCGTTTCCGTCAACAGCAGGGGTGTGACAACGTCTTTCAGAAGGAGTTCTCACCCGGAGCCGATCTATTCCAACTCAGAACACCTTTCGTGAAGGAACTATCACACGAAGTCAATCAGGTCCAATTAATTCTTGTTTGTATTCATGTTTTATTTCGCAGGTCGAGCCCAAGAACACCTTTCAAAAGCTCAATATGTGGAATCTGGTTTCGTTGCACAAGTGGAAACTGCCAATTGGAACCAGATGGGTCTTCAGAAACAAAAGGGATGATTCGGGTGTGATCATCAGGAAGTCTTTGCACCGGATGCAGGAATTGAAGCTATTCGGATCATCTTGGCCTATGCTTCCTACATGAACTTCACTATTTATCAGATGGATGTAAAGACTGCCTTCTTGTATGGAAAGGTCAAAGAAGAAATCTATGTATGTCTGCCCCCGGGGTTCGAGGATTCAAAGTATCCCGAGCATGTCTACAAGTTAGAAAAAGCACTTTATGGTCTTCATCAGGCACCGCGAGCATGGTATGCAACACTTAAAGATCATCTGCTTGATAATGGATATACATGTGTAGCCATTGATCAGACATTGTTCGTTCACAAGGATAAGGATGATTTGATTCTCATCCAAATCAATGTGGACGACATTATTTTCGGTTCCACGAGCTCGGTGCTGTGGAGAGAATTCGAGGCTTTGATGAAGAAAAAGTTTGAGATGAGTTCGATGGGGGAGATGACCTTCTTCTTGGGTCTCCAGGTAAAGCAAGACTCTAATGGTGTGCTGAATCATCAGGGCAAGTACGTTACCGAGATTCTCACCAAGTTCAAAATGTTGGAATCAAAGCCCGCATCCACACCTATGGATGCTATTCCGGTCTTGACTTCGGAATCTGATGGTGAAGATGTTGATCAACACCTTTACCGTTCGATGATTGGCTCATTGATGAACCTGACCGCTAGCAGACCAGACATCGTGTTTTCTGTATGTCAGTGTGCCGGATATCAAGCGAATCCGAAGGCTTCTCATCAAATAGCTGTCAAGAGGATCTTTCACTACCTCGCCGGGAAACCTCGTCTTAGTTTGTGGTATCCTAATAACTCTGAGTTTTGCTTATTTGATTACTCTGACAGTGATTTTGGTGGTTGCAACTTAGACAGGAAATCAACCACTAGAGAATGTCAATACTTGGGAGATCACCTTGTCTCATGGAAATGCAAGAAACAAGCAACCGTGTCTACCTCCACTGCGGAAGCTGAGTATGTTGCTGCTTCCAGTTGCTGTTCTCAAGTTATATGGATGCAACAACAACTCCTCGATTACGGTTTGAACTTTCTTGACTCTCCTATTTATTGTGATAATGAAGGTGCCTTGCAGATCCTCAAGAATCCGGTACAACACTCCAAAACTAAACACATTGACATCCGGATTCAATTTATCCGCGACTGTTTCAAACGAAACCTAATTCATCTTGAAAAGGTCCACACAAATGATAATCTGGCAGATCTTTTAACAAAACCGTTCGACATAGCTCGATTTCACCATATGCTTGCCTCTCTCAATCTAATAAGTTTTGATTAAAACATTTTTTGTAAATACTGTAAAATTTATGTTTTGTTTTACTTTAATTATTAGATCACAAATTTAGGGGGAGAATATTTACAAAAGACAACAAACAGATTTTCGGTCTTTGAGTCAATATTTACAAAACCAACAAAAAGAATTTTGGTCTTTGAGTCAATATTTATAGAAAAACAAAAAGACTTTCGGTTTTTGAGCCAGTATAAGATGATTTACAAGTTTGGGGGAGTGAATTTTAAGAAAACAACAAAAAGATTTTACATTTTCAAAGTTTAAGAAAAATACAAAAATATTTTATTTGGATGGTCAAGTGAAGTGGTTCAATTTGGGAAGTGAAATGATTTCGGACACTCAGAAATTCATTGCCTAAAAGTAATTACTAAAGAATAACAACTTTAGATAAGTATAATTCACTAGAAGTTAGAACAAGTTTTTCCAAATGAAAGGAATGGACATAGACCACCTACAACCATGATCACTTCTCCACCACAATGCTCCGTGACATACGACCTGGTCATAAATCGAAGGATTTGTGGGGAGGCCAACTGCAAGCGGTTGACAATGGTGAGAAGAAATAGCAATTACCTCATTCCAAAACACAAGGACTTTAGTCCTTTTGAGGAGGTAGTGCTAACATCACATTTCGTCAAGGAAAAAGGCATAGGCCTTACATGCTTAAATTGTGATGCTATGGTGGAGTTGGAAAGTTGCACACCATCGGCAGCTTGAAAACAAGACATCCTCTGCCATTTTCTGGTGAATCATCATTCCTAGAATGGCAGTGTAACTAAAGTCTGCTAACATCTCCTAGACCCACACCATTGACTGCAAGGGACAATGAGGAAGTCGATCCTGAGGATTAATGTGAAGAGACGGTCATTGACTGTCTCAGTTCAACACATTAGGATCGCGGACGGCGAAGGAACAAACAAGAATGTCAAGAAATGATAATCTTTGCCTCCCAAATGAGTATCACTTTCAACAAACCAACATCAGAAAGCATCCTCTACATGCGGCGTACAACGCAACCAGTGATGAAGGGGCCCTGCATGCAAATCAAAGGAGGAAATTTCTCCATGAGCTCGATGGGATTGGAAGAGAAACAATCCAGGATAGCTCTGAAAGAACTATGCTGCAAGATTGTGCACTGCCACAAATGCCCTATCTGTACCTGATCGCCAGGTAATGGTCGCGAGAGGTCAATCACCAATGGACAGAATTTCAAAAACCCAACCGAGGACGATCCATAATTTGTTCTACCCTTAACAAATTACAAACTCTAAGCCTCAGAGTAGTCACAATTACAAGGTGAATGAACATCCATACAACTCCACGAACAAATCGTGAACCTGGGATTTGAAGGAAAGAATCCATGCGTATCCATATCAGGAACAATGCAAGAAAACCGTATGATTCAAAGGATACGGTTCAACACATTGCATTGTCAACAGTGAGTAAAATTGAGGAAGTAGACGTTCTTGGAAACGCAAAGTGGAAACATTGTTTCAATGAAAAGTCTAAGCGGATTAGACTAACTCACAAAGCAAACCCCAAGATCTATACGAGTTAAGCTCGTAAACCTATACCAATTGCGAAGCATCCAGGATATCCAATCCAAGTTATACATCTGGTTCAATCAAACCATAGCCATCAACTCGGTCAACAAAGGACACACAGACACAGATGGTATCGTAACATCATTTGTGTAAAAATCGTCCGTGTAAAACCAAGTTGACCGCATTGCTCCATGTGAACTACAAGGCTTCAAGTGGACATTCGGTACATCTTTGCCGAACCACAAACCGACACTGCGGTCGGCAACTCATAGGACACGAGTGAAATGCACACAAATGGATGTCAGACCTGTGACAACATTTTTCCCATGTACGCCTCAGTACAACAGGGAGAACATGGAGACTCAAAATCCTACCGGTCGTCTCCAGTACATTCAAAGGGAATATGAGGGCCCGATAACACAATCAAATTTCTGGAAGAAATTCCTTCAACAGGGAGAGACTGTGGCAACCGGCTTCTGAGCAACCATGAGTCGGAAATCCAAGGGTGTACACAATCACAGTGTAAGACATAGGGGTACGAGAGTGAAGACAACAATAATAAACGACCATAACAATACACGGGTTTTCCTGAAACAGTTGGGAAAATCCACTTAATCACATGAGCATGAATCAGAAGAAAAGAAAAAACCTGTGAGGGAAAACAATGAACAAACTTCAATGGATAATATTTGGAGTATCGATCCAACGAGATGTTCACATGGGTGAAAATCCATGTGGATATGTTGTTAGATTTGGATACCCTAAATGAAATCCTTACAGTATAGAACAATGCCAGCAGTTAAATACAACGCGACGTTTGTATGGGTGACGATTCATACAGATGTCAGCGTGAGTCTTTAACGTTGACGCAAAATAATAACAATTTTAAATAAAACCCAGGAAAACAATTTAATAAAGAAACAAAATTTTAAAACACACAACCGTTCGTACGAATGGCTGATTCGTGTGACAGCACAGCTATAAAAGCAACACTTACGTTTTTCAAACCCATTTTTCACCAAACTCTCCCAAACGAACCCCCATTTCGCCCCTCTTGATTTTCGGCCATTTCCACACGAAATCGAACCATTCCACCATCCAAATCGTGTGCATTTCAACCCTAACAGCCGCACTTCAAGATTTCAACCCTTTTCATCTCATTTCGGTCAAATACGAGCCCCACAGTAAGTATTAGCACCGATCTTTAGCACCTAAACACTCCAAAACGTTTTACCATCAATTTCGACCATAAAGACTCCAAAAACAACCACCGATTTCAAAAATGGCGTTCTTAGTGAATTTGCAAATGAATGAGTCATACAAAGGGCTCATTCGTGCGAACAAGAAGCCTCTTCGTGAAGAAGAGTCACGCGAATGAGCTGCCAGACGAACGAGCAACCGCACGAATGACTTAGGTTCGTTCGTGTGGAACAATCATACGAATGGAGACCCATTCGCACGAACGGACAACACGAAGGAGAGTATGCATTCGCATCACTCCGTTCGTGTGAAAGAGGGCCATTCGCACGACCACTCGTTCGCACCAAGAACAGCTCAAAACGGCCAAGTGTTGAAGTTCTATCTTACACAGTTGTACCTATAGAACCGAGCCTTAGACCCGATCTTAAATCTAATCAAACTAAAACCAAAGAAAACACATTTTTCAAAATCACATCAAGAAACCGAGCGCATAATCACCTAACACCTAGCTAACTAATATTTAATTCAAACCAAGAGAACATACCAGGTGAGTGCGCATCGCCGACCCAAGACCTCAGGTGAGTTCACAGACCCTTTATTCTCAATTTTCTTCCTTCCAAATAATTTGAGGCTGAGAACATGAAACCTCTTATTCGAGTGATCAACGAATAAGAGTTATTTTCAAATGATTTCAATAAAAGGATCAACCTTCAATAACTTATACGAATGTTATACGTATAAGTGTCTTTTACAATTATTTTTACTAAGCGTTCATCGCTCCAGTTAACTTTTAATCAAACAACAAAAACAAATCAGTTCGAGGGTACAAAACAAAAATCATTGAGGAGATGTCCGTTGACCTCAACAATTCGAGGCTTTGTGCCCAACCAAGAGGTGAACGGAAACAATCCGGGAATTGTGTAGTGCACAATCGAATACCATCATTTTCATGGGAATCCGCCATCAAACATTATATATTTCCTTTTATTAATCAGAAAATTGTTATGGATGTGACAAAGAACAAATTGGAAGATATGGCAGGTATCAATTTAATATCTATCATTATAGTTTTATTTATTTAATTTTACTAATTTTATATTAGTAAAAAATATGCAAGAGACTGGATTTTTTTTTCAGTTTCTGAACCTGCTCCCATAGATATAACAGTCAAAGATGAAAATATACAACAAAGTCATCATTCAGCTCCTGTAGTAGTCAAACAGGAAGTGATACAGGAAACTCCTCAGTCGAATTTTGATGAAGAATGGTGGTTGAACCATGTAGATGAGGTTATTGAGATGTGTAAGCTTACGAATAAACATTAATCTCATCACAATGCAAGCAGTTGACACACGATTTTGAAGAATGGAACAAGTCTTTGATTGATCATACAAGGATTTTGAATGATTCGTTGATGTGATATTTTGTTGAAACTTAAATTCTATGTGATGTGACATGAATGTTTTGTATTGCTTTAGCTTCTTTTCGTAATTACTTTCGATGGTGAAATTTTTCATCATGGTTTTGTTGTTTAGTAAAAGTTATTAGGCTTTAAAAGTAGTTCACTTATTATATAAAAATTGATTTGAACAGGTTTATTTCGTAAGGAAATTACTTTTTCAAGATGGGTCATGCCGAATTTTTTAAAAAAATACGAGATCATAAGTCAACATCCTACATAATAACTTTTTAAATGTATGGTGTTGCAGTTAGTGATTTGAGAATGGGTCATCGCCGCCGCATCGCGCGGGTTTCCTACTAGTATATGTATAAATATACACAAAATACACGCATACATACACTTATTCAGACGTATCTAAACAAATATATGTACAAAACAAATGAAACAATTACAAAAAACATAAATATATATACATGATACACAGATGCATGCATAGGTATGAAATCCATACATACATACTTGCATTCATACGTATACACACATGTATACAAGAATAAATTTTGCACACTACCAAACAAATAACCAAGACAACATATCTAATCAAAATTCTTGCACACATTCTACTTCCACCTATCCACACTCTCCCACTATCCAAGAAATCTCTATCTCTCTCCCCATCTCACTATTTTCCTTCAAAGACTCCTTTTGGCTTTTCCAGAATTCTGGCAGCACTGGTCTGTCAACTTGCAGACCCTATAACTCATTCTACACTCCACCAAATTCGTCAATTTCTTTTTAAAAATATACCTAATTGTCCTCCAGAAGTATCCTAAGTGGTCTCACTCATTTTCATCAAGAGTTCGACCTCTAAACAGCCTTCAAAACTCAGGTGCACAGAAACTGACTAGCTTTGCTATCTTCACTTCGGTTAAGGTACCAAATGAACTCCAAATCATCTCATTCTTTTTTTTATCTCCTTGGACTTCAGTTTAATTTGTTTGGTAAAGATCCCAGGAGCTTTTGAGACACAGAACTAAGCTTAAAGTCCTTGAACACGTGGAACAAGTGCAGCAACATTACATGCAAAGGCTTGCATCTTCCTTCTTCCTTGATTCTTGAACTTTTGAACACAAATCCTTGCAAAAACTCCTCATAGAAGATTCTTTGTTATCATTTGAAGGTCCTACCATCTAATACTCCATCTCTCTTCATTATCCTTCAAAGAACTAGGTACAAATCATACATTTTAAAATCAAAAACTCACTTTTATTAATGTTTTTGCACACTATCATATACTCTTTCAAATATATGACCAAGACCTATTTTTAAACAGAAAAAAAAGACCATTTAACATCCAAAATTTCGTGGTTTTGAAGCCATGGTCAAAACTCTTGCATGCAACAAGGTTGCATGTACAAAAAGACGAGTTTTTGAGTTCTAAAAACAACAACTATGTATTTTTATCATTACTTCTTGTTGACCATGAGCAAGAACTTGTTTTGGCAGTAAAAATAAATGTTTTAACTAACAAAAGTCATTGGTTTAAAAGCTTGGTCGAAAAACACACATGCATGGAGGTTGCATGTGCTTAAACTTAGTTTTTGAGCACTAATTCCTTCACCTTTACACCTTCACTCCATCTAAAGCCAATAAACTATTGGTAACCATATTTACAGCCCTAAAATCCGCTGGATACAGCAGCCTCACATGTAAGATTTGTTGGGAAACGGTCAAGGCAAAGCAACATCACTAAGGGTATTCATTTAACTAGTTTAGTTATGCTTTACTTGCATAGTTTGTGTTTAACACTTGTATTAGCACATGAACACTTATAAAACATAAAACACACGTAATATGAGTCAAAGTATCTGAACATAAAATGTTACATAATGCATGCAACATCTTGTACGTTAAAAACGGACATAGCGGGTTAAAATCTCAAAGCCGAGACAAACCATACATGCATGAATTCAAACATTCCAGAAGCTAAGAACATCTTAAAAGATGTTAAAAGTAACCTAGAAATGTTTTCTAATACATCCATATCATAGCTTATACTTAAAATTGTTATATTACCGAACCGACACGCTAAAAACAACTAAAATGGCGTATTTGTATGTATTTCTAAATTCTGGAAATTTGGTAAGTTTATTTATGATAAATAATATATAATATCATATTTTGATGAGTTATGGTGATTAAAATGACTAACAACGAATTTTATGCAAAACTAGTTACGAAACCGACTCATTTGAATTATTAAATCGCATAGTCTTGGACTATAACTTATTTTTGAAATATTAAAGAATATATACAAGTAAAAATATATAAAATAATGTTATAAAATATTTGGGATGATAGGAAATACGAAAGACTCTTTAAAAGCGAAACTACGTACATAACCGACACACGAAATGCGTAAAAACGGGTTTTTATATATATACAAGCCAATAACTATTTAGACCTGAATATTATACTTAACATATTCTATATATAATGAAAATATAATTTTTAAAACTTATGGGCTGAAACTATTTATTTAAAATGGATAAAACCGCGTTATGGGCATTACCGGCCCAATTTGCACACTAAGTAAAATGAGGTATTTCTAATCATTAAATTTATTAATAAATAGTCTATTTTGAATATTTGAACAAGTATATACTAATTTGGACAAATTATGATTTATAAACGTATTGTTGGGCTTTAAACGTCTTGATGGGCCCAATAGGCCCAAGGGTAACTTTACATGTAAAAATAACTTAAAGCTCAATTGTTAACCTATCTAGTTTATTTAATTATTAGTATTTGTATAGAATAACCATGTTAACAAAACTGATTACGTACATAGAAGATGTTACGTAAATGTTATAACTTACAAAACATATAAAATGGGCCTGTGGAAAGTATGACACTAAGCATAGAGTACAATGGTACTAGCAACTAAGTCTAATCTTAGCAACACGTTTAAGCATAGGTATTCACCTATCGAGAAAAGGGCAAACACTTGCAATATTCAACTCACTATTTGGTTTGCAAACCTTAACCTTGGTGAGTTTTCGTGCAAACCTTTCCCTTCTTTACTATGTTTTGGGATGGAATACATGCTACTAAAACTTTTTATGTGTACTAATGTTTAAGACTTGTTACTTCCCATATTGTTGTCCCTTCTTTAGAGCACACCATTAACCCTAGTTGGGGCCATTAGTATTATGGATAGCGCTATATGAGAAACCCTCACACACAGTGGTCTCCCCACTGAGATTTGTAAATCGTTGTGGCATAATTACTAACTATTTTTATTAGTTCGTTAATGGGAAATGAACTACGAAGGGACAGAATGCTGACATATGGTCTTGATGCGAGATCATATGTGTGGTGCAGGATTGGCTGTGCGACTTGAACATTGTACACGAACAAACGAACAAACTATTGTTATCTTTGTTTATTACAACGAATACAAAATGTTTTATTATTAAATGTTCTTAACTGCTCGAGCTCACCAGCTTTATGCTGACGCAACCTCTTTTAAGCGTGTATTTCAGGACGTTAAACGAAGAAGGAGAGGTAGACGGGAAGCTTTTGGTGCCTAACACTTTGGAGTCTATCTTAGAGACTTGCTTTAATATTTCCGCTACCAAGGAACTAGATTTAAACTTCATCTGTTTTATTATGATTACAAACATTATGACATTGGGTTGTTCATGCCCACTTTTGGTTTTAAGACAATTGTTAAGACTAATCTGTACTAGTTGATGAGGAAGTTATCTTAGTCCTACTTATTTAATTGTTTTACCAATCTTTCGTCTTGCCCCTACCGGTGGGGTGAGACAAATGTAAAAATATGATCACGCCGATTACAATCACGCCTCGGAACTATTCTGCCCGACGGGTGTTCGATCCAGCCCGCTGGCCCGGGGTGTGACATTATCCGTTATTGAAAATCTTGACTATGCCAATCAATACATGCTTTCTTTTCATATCAATCACACACTACTTTAGTCCTCAGAAATACTCTAATGTTTATTCTCGCTGTGAAGATCATGGCTGGATGATGCGGAGGACGCAGTAACGCAGGAGGACATAGAAACATCAACCTCACTGTAGCTGAACTGAACGCACTCATCAACAAGCGAGTTGATGAGGCACTAGCGGCATGGGAAACTGCCCGCAACCCAAACCAACTAAATCAAGGTGACAAATCTCATTTCCGAATTCACCTTGCACAATGATCACTCATTCCCATTTAAATGCGTTTATCGGATATTGAATCAAACTCTTTTCTTTGCATATCTCAGGAGCAAACCTTAACCCACCTCTCTGCACGTTCAAATCATTTCTGGATTGCAAACCCCACTCATTCAATGGTACTGAAGGTGCCATCGGACTGTTTTGCTTGATGGAAAAGGCGGAATCGACCTTTGTCATGAGCAACCGCAGGAGTGAGGACTCGGAAAAGTTCGCTCCTGGAACTCTTGAGGGAGCTGCCCTCGTTTGGAGGAACTTGAACGTTCAGAACTTAGGACTGGATGAAGCCAATGCCCTGCCTTGGGAAGACTTTAAGTGAATGATGAACCGCGAATACTGTCCTCCCGGTGAAGTGCAGGAAACACGAGACTGAATTTTGGAACCTTAAGATGGTTGGTTCCTAGATCGAGGCATGCATACACTGCTCGATCGTATGAGCTGGCACACCTGTGCCCTGAGATGGTAACACCGGCCTACAAGAAAATTGAGAAGTACATTGAGGGACCGCCCCCTCAAATCTAGAGGATGGTACTTTCTGCTGACCCATCACCCTACAACAGGCGCGCGATTAGCCAACAAACTCACTGATTCGGCTGTTGCACAAGGACTCTTACCACCTCGTGCTGAAGTTGCCAAGACCGAAGACATCAAACGCAAATGGGATAAAACCCTGAGCAAACCTTCGACTCTACAACCAGCACCACAGTTGCGTAAGTTTGGGTCACCTCAAGCTTACACTCCACCTATCCCAACAAACCAGAACCCAACCCAATAGCCTATGCAGGCAAGAACCCTAAGTGCAACAAATGCAATTTACACCATGCCTTGGGACAATGTGGCACTATCCGATGCCAACGATGTGGCAAGGGAGGACATATGGCCAAAGACTGCAGGGGTGAAATATTGACCAAAACCCTATAGCCTTAACAGCAGTAGCAGCAGCACGAAGCATCAAAGGGCTGCTTGGAATACGGAAAACCAGGGCATTTCAAAAAAGGTTTCCCATACTTGAAGAACAACAGAACAACGGAAACAACAACGATCCGAAAGGACGAACCTTCATGGTCGGAGCGAAGGAATCCAAAACGGACCCCAGTCTTGCAACATGTACGTATCTCCTAAACGATCATTACGCTTCTCTATTTTTTAATACTGGAGCTAAGAAAAGCTTTACGTCTAAGGATTTTAGTGAGATAATTGCCATAACCCCAACACCATTAGATGTTGAATATACAGTAGAGCTAGCTTATGGTAAACTGATTGTAATTAAGCACATTCTTAAAGAATGCACTTTAGAGCTAGCAAACCATAAGTTTAGATTGACCTCATGCCAGTCACACTAGATAGTTTTGATGTCGTAGTAGGCATGGATTGGTTGTCTGAAAACCAAGCTGAAATACTTTTCTATGATAAGGTTGTGCGTATACCCCTCCCTAGTGGAGAAACCTTAAACATCAAAGGCGAACGGAGTGACACTCCTCTAAAAATTATTTCGTGCATGAAAGCGCACAAATGCCTATAAAAGGGAAAACGACCATGACTACCACCACCACCACAATTTCCGCATAGACCTCGGACGTATTTCCCGAGTATCTACCATGACTACCACCACCCAGTCGTATGCGACTATCCGGACGTATTCCCCGAGTATCTACCATGACTACCACCACCACCACAATTTCCGCATAGACCTCGGACCGGGAGAAGCACCCATTGCACGAGCACCCTATCGACTTTTACCTTCGGAGATGCAGAAACTATCCAACCAATTAACTATTGGAAAAGGATTTCATTAAACCAAGCTTCTCACTGTGGGGAGCTTCAGTCTTGTTCGTGAAGAAGAAGGATGGCACGTTTTGTATGTGCATCGACTACTGCGAGTTGAACAACGTGACAATCAAGAATCGTTACCCCTTACCTGGCATTGATGATTTGTTCGATGAAATAAAAGGATCAAGTTACTACTCCAATATCGATATGCGATCTGGTACCATCAGTTGAGAATTCAAGACGAAGATATCCCAAAGACATCTTTTCATACTCGGTATGGTCATTACGAGTTTTTGGTCATGCCATTTGGGCTGACTAATGCACCCGCAATTTTCATGGACCTCATGAATAGAGTGTGAAAACCCTATCTTGACAAATTTAAATTGTGTTCATTGATGATATCCTTATCTACTCAAAGACTCAGGAAGAACACAAAGTGCATCTTCAATTGGCTTTTGAACTCTTACGGTAGGAGAAGTTTTACGCTAAGCTCTCCAAATGCGACTTCTAGATTCGGGAAATTCAATTTTTGGGGCATGTTGTAAATGAACAAGGAATACATGTGGATGAATCCAAGATAGAGGCTATGAAGAATTGGGAAGCACCAAAGACCCCAACTGAGGTGTGACAATTCCTAGGCTTGGCAGGCTATTACCAACGGTTTATTGAAGGATTTTCCAAGACAGCCCCACCACTCACAGCTCTCACACACAAGGATAAGAAATATCTCTGCACTGACAAGCAAGAAGCGGCATTCCAACTTCTCAAGAAGAAGCTCTGTAGTGCCGCTACCTTATCTCTTCCTGATGGAACCGAAGACTTTGTAGTATATTGCGATGCCTCAATACTAGGACTCGGCTGCGTGTTGGTGCAGCAAGAGAAGGTGATAGCATATGCTTCTTGACAACTGAAAGTCCACGAGAAGAATTACACCACCCATGACTTGAAACTTGGAGCCGTGCTGTTCGCACTCAAGATCTGGAGACACTACCTAGATGGTACAAAGTGTAATATATACACTAACCATAAGAGTCTCCAACACATATTCAAGCAGAAGGAACTGAACATGCGACAGCGTCGCTGGCTCGAACTGCTAAACGACTATGAGTGTACTATGAAGTGTCACCCGGGGAAAGCCAACATTACGTTGAAACCCAAGAGGGTACGAGCTTTGCTACTCACCATTCATCCCATTCTCCCCTAACAGATACATAATGCCCAACTTGAGGCATTGAAGGAAGAAAACCTAGCAGCCGAATCACTAAGGGGAATGGAGAAGCAATTGGAAGTAAAATCCAATGGCTTGCACTATTTCATGAAATGCGTCTGGGTTCCACATCATGGGAGCTTACATGACCTTGGGATGGACGAGGCTCATAAGTCTCGACGTTCCATTAACCATGTATCAGATAATATGTATCATGATCTGAAGGTACTTTATTGATGGCCAAACATGAAAGCCGACATCTCCACTTATGTGAGCAAATGCTTGGCTTGCGCCAAAGTCAAGGTTGAATACCAGAAACCGTCTATATTACTCACAAAACCAGAGATCCCCATGCGGAAATGGGAACAAATCTCCATGGACTTCAGTACCAAATTACCACGTACTCCTAGTGGATGTGACATTATGTGGGTAATTGTCGATCGATTGACAAAGTCAGCACGGTTCCTTGTGATCAAGGAAAACGAAAAAATGGAAAACTAGGCAAAATCTATATCAAGGAAGTAGTCTCGCGACATGAATTGCCAATATCCATCTTTTCTAATCGAGACGCTAGATTCACTTCGAACTTCTAGAAACCATTGCAAAAGTCGCTTGGTACGCGGTTGGATATGAGTACAGCATACCACCCACAAACTAATGGCTAGAGCGAACGCACGATTCAAACACTCGAAGATATGCTACGAGCTTGCATAGTAGACTTCGGTAATAACTGGGAAACTCAGCTACCATTGGTAGAGTTCTCATACAACAACAGCTACCACACAAGCATAAAGGCAGCGCCTTTTGAGGCCTTTTATGGCAAGAAATGCCGATCTCACATCTGCTGGGCGGAAGTGGGCGACAACCAGCTCACTGGCCCGGAACTTGTACAAGAAACAACAGAGAAAATCGAGGAAATTAGAAACTGCATGGCAACAGCTCGAGATCATCAAAAGAGCTATGCCGACAAACGCCGAAAGCCTTCGGAATTTCATTTAGGAGATAGAGTCCTTCTGAAAGTATCACTTTGGAAAGGCGTCATTCGTTTTGGGAAACGAAGCAAACTAAACCAACGGTATATTGGATCCTTTGAGATCCTGAAAAGGATCGTTCCAGTGGCATATCAACTCAACATACCAGCTGAACTCGATGGAGTTCACAACGTATTTCATGTCTCGAACCTGAAAAAGTGTTTATTCGATGAGACACTTGTGGTTTCACTAGATGAGATCCAGGTGGATGAACAACTACGGTTCGTGGAAGAATCGGCTGAGATCATGGACCGTGTGGTCAAACAACTCAAGCAGAGTTGGATTCTGATTGTCAGAGTCCAATGGAACTCGAAACGCGAACGTCAATTCACGTGGGAACGTGAAGATCAGATGATGCGCAAATATCCCCACCTCATCAAACAAACAACGTTGAACACCGACAACAATGAATAAATTTCGGGACGAAGTTTCCTTTCAACAAAGGGATGATGTGACACCCATAAAATTTTTGTTCTCAAACACTACTGACAACAACCAAATTTCGGGACGAAATTTCTTTCAACAAGGGGATAATGTGACACCCGGCAATTTCAGGTAAATTGCAGCTTTTAGAATTATATATTTTACGTTCATACTTGTTGCATTTTATTTAATTAGGTTTACTTAAATGAGTTAAACACACACAACTTCAAAACGATATTTCGAGGAACTATCGAATCATACATTGCACATTGGTTTTGGAAACGAAGTGTGGCAAACACAAACACAAACGCAAACGCAAAACAATAATTCGAGGAAATATTGTATTGTGCATTACGTGTTGATCATGTTTAATCAAGCATGCAAACATTTCTTGAAAATTGAACACGAACTATCTTTGATAATTCGAGGAATTATCGAACACACACGAGTCTCACGAATGTTGGTGAACGAACAATAAACAAACAAACATACGTGTTATTATGTGCTTATATGCTAAATGTGAACTAAATGTTTACAATAGACGTTATGACTCGAACACAAATGAAATCGAATCATCGAAATCGAAAAACTGAAAAATGGAGACTTCACGGTACGCGAAGCAGAAGCGGGATTTTTGAATCCCGAAATCCTTGGCGATACGCCAAGGCAATGCACGATCGGCCTTGGCGGTGCGGTACGAGTCCTAGAAGACAAAACTTTATAAAAAGAAAACCCAATCTCTTTCATTCGGTTATCTCTCATTTCCACCGAATTTCTGTTCTCGACCAACACCCACTAAAACCAACCCCCAAACCCTCTGGAAACACTCTTGAAGCCATCCCGTGGTGATTGGAAGCAATTGGAGCTCTAAGGAAGCCTTAACAAGCCATTAAGAAGCAAGAACCACACTATCAGCCATTCTCAGGACCTTGCAGCTGCTGTCCAGCTTAGATTTGATCATCAAGCCCCTTCTAAGGTAGTTATATATGTTTATCTATGCTTAGATCGTACATGCAAAGTGTAAAAATGCGCATGGACGAAATTGTTTTTGTTCTTGTGTGATTCTAATGTAATATTACTGATTTTAGTGTGTATAAGTGTTTGGATTGAGTTCAGATAGATTATTGTCATGATTTTGAAGTACTTGCCATAATAGGAAACTTTTATGTTGCATGTTGTAGATTTGTAATGATCTAGACATGTTAGACATGTCTAGATGGTGTCAAACGTGTATTGAAGTGTTTAGAAACACATTTGGATAGTTGGATTTGTGAAAAATACGGTTTTGCAACAACTTACTATTTTTAGAAATATTTGTAAAATCAAAATATGGATTAATGATTTGTTTCTATTGAAATATGTTTAGGAATGATTTGTAAACATATTTGGAACTTTGATTTGTGAAAATGAGCTTTTAAAACGAGCACTTTCCAAGTAAGGAAACTTTATTTGGGCAAAAGGGCATAAATGGTAATTTATGCACAAAAGATATATTTTAAGTGTTAAATGTATTTTTACAAACATACTGAAGGTATTAGCTTTATGAAATGGGATTTCATAACTAAACTTTTCAAAACAAGAAACTTTCTAAATATAGGAAGTTTCCTAAAATATAAACTTTTCAAAAATGGTAACTTTCAATAAATGGAAACTTATACGATTTCATACGTGACTTATGTGAACGTCATTATGACTAGGTTCGCAAGATGCGTAATGATGTCGTACTAGTTTTTAAGTCTTTTATGACAAATAAATGAACCAAACACAACAAACGTGTCACCAATGATTCGTTGAGTTAACACAAGTCAACACACAAACACTCGGTTAAGCACTTCGGCACATGGAGTTGTATGTGATACAAAACACCACTATAAACCAACTTACGACCTATATGATTGTAGGTGATCACTAGCAGGTTGCTAGCACTTGCTGTTGCGAACACGTAAACCGGAACTGCTTTACCATGTGTGTTCACGGCTCCTTTTTATATTTTCTACCTTTAGGGGAGAAAACATTGCATTATAAATGTTTTTGAACAACAACTTATTTTGGGTACATATTGACATGCTTTATCACTATATGTATATGGGTGGCACACATCACAACTCAGAGTATTCACAAACACACCTTGGACCACTAGAAGTGCGGGGTGCCTAGCTTGGTAATATTGGATAGTACTATCTGGTCCAGAAAAGCCCCATCCATCGCTCCTGGGAGACCAACCCGACAGGAGGTCGGAATGGGTGCAAAATTGACCAAACACTTTGTCATTATCTTGTGTGATGGACATGACGGGAGGCATGCAGTTAGCTTCGGTTTCGAATCAACATATGATATAATTCTATTGAGTAGCTATCAATCGGTATTACATTGTAATGATATGTATTCCTACAAACAATTACTTTAAAAATTTGACGTTTATTTTTTTATAAAAAACCTGTTCTCTTATCAACCATTGTGTTGAACCTTTTACTTGGATGTTTTCTCAGGTAACTAAGGCATGCTGACAAGGATTAGGATGTTAGGCTGGAGTCTCATTCATCTGCTTAGTGTCTTAGGCCGTTTGAAAACATCTACTATTTATTTCTTTTCTGTAATGATAAATGCTTAAACCGCTTATGCACTGTTATTTTGTATTGTTTTGAAAACTATTTTAACAACGCTTCCGCAACTTATGAATTCAAAACTGTTTTGATAATTCATACATTAACTTCCGCAACTTTGATTTTACAAAACTGCTTTATCCAAGTTATTGGATGTACATATGCAACCAGACATGTAGGTCTCGCAACTATAACTAGAGACTGCGATCCTGCAGAGACTGTGTATGACATGTCTCACGTCGTTCCCTCGAAAGGCCAGGAAGACCGGGGTGCGACAAATATAAACATGGAAAAAAAGGAAAGTGTAACAACGAAGGTTTCAGAAAGTTATAATAATGGAAAGGTTATAAAATTGGGAGGATATAACTTTGGAAGGTTGTAACAATATACCATCGAAAGGATATATAATCTGAAGGTTGTAACAATGACATGTTGTACAATCCAAAGTATATAACATTAGAAGGTTATGTAATAATGGTTGGTTGTAACTGTGGATAAGGTACAATAATGAATGTTATAATAACGGATTAAAACAAAAGCTATCGTCTATGTGCGGTTGTGATAAACCACGGATGAAAGAACAAGTATTGTTCAATCAGTGGTTATTAAAAGTATCCATTGTTAAGTCAATTAGTGGATTGACTTGTTATTATATTTCTAAAAATAAAGTAAAAAGAAAAAAATTATTGTTGATCAGTGATTGAAGGAGATTAACTCATAATCATCATACCAAGTTTGGTTACAAACTTTTAAAAAATGGCAGAATCTAATGGTTTGTAAAAATGTTTGGAATTTGATCAGTGGTTGGAACATGTTCAGGAATAATAAGTTCTGTTTGATAACAGTGCCTTATAAAATGATGTCTTATTTATATTTCTTTTGTTTTTGAATGATAGACATGATTTTTTATTATGTTTTTGACAGCTTCAATGTCTATAAAAAGAGATATTTTAAGCTCAGTTATTCCAAAGTCTAGCAACTAGTATTTAAGGGAAAGAATTTGATTTGTGCAATGGGTTGTTGTGGCACCCCAATTACTAAAACCATCATTTACATAATTAGATCAGATTTTTACAAGCATGTCCCAAAAATTTATCATTTCATTGGTTACGTAACCCAACTAGTTCATATATAAACATTCAAGAATACCAAACATAATCGTTTGATAAAATTAACCAACCTTAAACCATTTACAATGATATGCAAAATTAGTTTATCCAAAATATTTGCTTAGTACTACAAGCTTGGTTCGATCAGTGGTATTGCGATCATCCTAAAACAACCACACATAATCAAGTGTCAGTGCAAAAGGACTAAGTGAGTTAACCCTCTAACATCCCCATTCATAACCATTCCTATAGACTCCACTGTGGCATTTTTGGGGGCGTCTATAGACGTTTGGTGGAGTTTTAGGTGGCGTCCTGGATGCGCCCAGTGGCATCCCATAATCCACTAACAGATTTGTCCAAAAACTACCCAAAACGCATTATAATCGGTTTTAACTCCCAAATTCATTTCCAATTATTATCATACCCCACAATACATCCCATATACTTTATACACAATATAAATAAGTTCCAAACCTATCTTGGTGACTTTACAACTTGTGATTGGTATAAAACCACTTAACGGGCCATTCACCCTATCTCATTCTTATCTATAAATTTCCTTCATTTATCAATCCTTCCGCACAAATGCAGATCATCACCAATGCCACTCCATGGTGGCCTTACATCAACTTCCACACGCATATGGATCTACCCTTTTGCCATATGATTATGGACTTACACCTACTTCCGCACCAGTGTGGATCATCACCCAAATGCCACCAAATTGGGGTCTTACATCACATTCCACACAAATGTGGATCACCAAACAATTAATGTGTCAAATTATCCTCTAACATACATTGACACCAATTTAAGTTATGCACACACCACATAACAAGCAACTACTACTACAAGACACCACATTATGTAATCCAATAAGTCAAACATTAACAAACATGAATAAGTCTTATGGTTTCTTATTCATGGATAGGTTAACTCACCTTGATCATAAGTTCCACTTGGCTCAACTTTCTCCTTATCGGGTCTTTGGTTTGTACTTGCATATCCTAGATCATATAACCGCGCATACATATTCAATCTAGGAATAATACATAAGTAATTCAACTCATACCTATTTGACCCATTATCACCATAATTGACCTTATAATGTTCAAATTACCAATTTGCTTCAATTTACATTCTAATTGCTTTCAACATATGAAATTAGGCTAAACCACTAATCAATCATTTAATTGAGTTTATGAACCATTTCCCCCAAGTTCACAAACAATCAAAATTTATTCTTGCATTTAAGTTGTTTGAGGCATTTCCTTGAACACCTTATGTCCATATTTTTATGACACCACAAACATCAACATTTTAAAAGGCCAACATCTCCATTCATCTCATTTCAAACATATTAAATCTTAAACTCCTTAATTATGATTTCTCATCCAAATCACTGCACATACATTTTCAAATACAACCATTCACAAATTCAAAACTCTATTTTATTCAACTCACCAATTTCACACAAACCCATAATTCCCCAAAACTCAAACTCTAAATTTTCAAACTAAATACATACAAAATAGTTAGGTTAGTTGATTTTGATATCAACAAACACA
Source organism: Mikania micrantha (assembly GCA_009363875.1). Lineage (NCBI taxonomy): Eukaryota > Viridiplantae > Streptophyta > Magnoliopsida > Asterales > Asteraceae > Mikania > Mikania micrantha. The sequence goes on from CM018685.1 coordinate 22,480,234, forward strand.
ATCACATGTGTTAACTACCCCAAACACCCAAAATTTTGATTTTATCATTACTAACCTAACCCACCATGGAGACCAACTAAAATTCACCTACACATATGAAATCACAAACCTATAGTTGTCAAATTGCTAGGAGAATCCAAAACCTATCTTGCATTAACGATCTGAGCAAGTCTAAGTTTTGAATTTGATCAAAGTTTAGGTTTTCTGGCTTGTTCTTCTCCTTGGTCATCGGCCCTTCTAACCACCTAGACCAAATTTCTTATTTTGGCCTTGTTTGACCATATATAAACCCCTTTTAAGTTGTCTTTCAACTATTGGTAGTTTTAGCCCCTCATCTTTCTAATTACCCTTTTAACATTTATTAACCTTTTCAAATGAAAAAATATTTAACCTACTAATCAACACATAACAACATAATTTGGATTTCTCGATTATTTTAATAATAAGTTAAATCGGGTCGTTACAGTTGCTGCAATTGCATTCATCTTCAGTAGAATAGTTGATACTGTGGTCTGCTTCTTGCTTTGCCAAGACACCAAACAGTTAGCAAATAATTGACAAGCTACAAATGTAGATTTCTTTGCGAGAGAGCACCCTGCATAATCACTATTTCAAAAGGCATCAAGCGTACAAGGTTGATTAGCGGTATACCTGTCACACCCTGCCAAGGCGGGACACACGAGGGGCGAAGGTCATGGTTTCACAGTCATTTTTTACATTGAACGACTTCTACATGCATTGATAATATATTTTTACTTCATGTCTTAACTTACAATCATCCAAAATATAACAAAACAGAGGTTCTAAACTACCAAACTATGATGTATAAGATTTTACAAACATGGCCTAAGTCAATAGGCTATGCCCGGAAAATCCAAAAAATATGCATGCGAATGTGATGAGACTTCATGCAAATCATTCCCAAAATATTCTCCCATGCTTGCTTCAATTATCTGAGAAATACATGCTAAAAACAGTCAGCATAAAGCTGGTGAGTTCACAAGTTTTAATGAGTTGAAACATCATTTTCAAAATCGTTGTTGAGTTAATATATTGTTTTCCATTTGAACCACAAGATTTGTGTTGTGTCTATTATTCTCAAAACAATATCATGAGTTGACTATTATTAACATGAGCTCCCATAACCGAACTTGACATGATTGAATTGCCCCATCCCAATTTTCTATCGCAAAACATTGTATTGAGATGAATATTGACCTCCAGTCAAAGTTAGAGCTACTAACCACTGGCGGGGGTTGCCACTCCTGAATAGTACTATTCCCAATAATTCATGTTTACCCACAATTAACGGTTACAGACTTAATGCGATAAATGTGACTCATGTAATAACGTTGTTGTGTGTATCACTTGTGTTCAAATAATGTGTTGTGTATGATTTCTCCCCCGAATTTTGAATACGAAAACAGTAAAAAGGGGTTGTGAACTCACTGTTAGGGTAAACCACCAATTCTTGAGTATGAATGTTTCCTTGTTTGGAATCCCTACCCGGTTCCTACAACATTGTGGATTTTCGTTGAGTTCGTGAACTAGTCAAAGTTCGTGTTCCTATAGTTAGGTACCGTGTTCTTGTTACGGTGTTGTTGTTTTTGGTATTTTTAAGTTAGATTTTTCGTAAAAGAAGATATGTTATGTAGTTGGAGAGGTTTTTATAATGTCTGATCGTCAGAAAGCACGTCATAATACTAAAATAGATAATTACTCATTATTACTTCTAGGAAAATTTTAGCATTATAACGACGAATTTTTTTTTAAATATCCAGTTTCATTTATCAATACCCAACACTTTAAAACGTCATATTTCAACAATAGCCTTTCTAACTACATCATATATATGTATACAAATGAGCGTTTCATTTTCGTGAAATACACACACACACACATAGGACACGTAAGTATGCATTTTTATACTTTTCGTTTCTTGGACAGATTATGTTTAACATTTTCTAGTAAACTTTTAAAATAGAAAACGTTTTTCAAAAATTACGAGATATTGCAGTCTATTTCAACATAGTCTGAAAAATTTTTATTTATAAAATGTTTCGTGATTCGGCTCGAAAATTGGGTGAAACAGCCACTCAACTCAAAAGGTCTAAATCTGCGTACTAATTTTGTGGAGGTTGTTTCAGGTATCATTGGTTTAGTTAGAAATCGTATAAGAAGTCCCTGGAAAGCTAACTCTACGAGCTTAACCATAAAGTTTGAGTTTACTTAGATTCATGTCGTTATGGCCAAGTTATAGTTTCTTGAAATCTAGCCAGATTCTGTCTAGAAAATAAAATGTATGATTGTGTGTATCTATAATTTTAAACTAAACATTTGAGAGCGGGTTTTACCTTATCAAGCAAGGAGAAGGAATAGATGCAAGAAGATGTTTATCTTTACCATGAAAACAAAGAAAAAAATAATCCCTCTAGCTAGAAACACCTTAGCCGTATATGAGCTGGTTTGGGGTTTCTAGATTGGAGAGGTTTAGCTAATAAGTTACAGTGGCGATTTTTGTTGAACAAAATGGTCTTATTTATAGTGCATCACTAATATGTTTTACCTCTAGTGATCAGATACCTTATGTGGCTCATAATTGAGCATGGTATAACCAAGAATAAAATAAGGCTTGCTTGCATTTAGAGATGATTGAGGAAGTGGGTGAATAGGTGAAGAGATCCTTAGGTCATGCGTAAATAAGGGTACGTGGATGAATGGTTTGTATTTTATTTCAACAAAATATGAAATCAATAGTACTTGTGGAAGGAATTTATTAGTTATCATAACAGGAAGTATGGTGAGACCATTCCTTCCATATAAATAACTAGGTTAATATCCCGTGTATTACACAGATTGTATATAAAAAATTATTATATAGCAACTAATAAAATTTAGGGTTTCAAAAACGATTTTTAGGATAAAATATGATTAAATTTACTTTTTTTTAATATTTCATTCCTAGAATTTTATTAGAAACTATTTTTTTATATAGTAATCTTGTTGTTAAACTTCTGGGTTTTATTTCTTTAGAAAAATTGTTTTATATAATTGTTATTTCAAAATCTACTTTTTAATATAAAGATTTGATTTTTAGTTTATTAAAAATTATAAAAATGTATAACAAAGTCATTAGCTATTGTATTTAATTTAATTACGCATTTAATAAGAGAAATAATAGGATAACTTGGTTAGAATGTGACACATGTCAAAAGTGGTTTAAAAATTTAACAAGTGTCATTAAGTGATTAAGAATTTGACAAGTGTTATTTGAGTTATTTATTAGAAGTAGAAGATAAATTGTTTTCTTGATCATTATCTTATATGACATATTTACGTGGGTTCCAATAATATTATCTACCTAAATATTGAGTATATATTTTTGTTTATATTACAGGAAGTCTGACGAGGCATGGGATTGTGAATTAATATATTTAGTGGAGTGTTAGGTTGGACAAGGTTGGACAAGTCTTCTATCCTCCAAGTCTTGAAGATGTATCAAGCACCCACCTTGAAATGAGTCTCCAAAGGTTGTGTGGGGTGATGCATGGAGTTTTTGGTCGAGAGTGTGGTTGTAGTTAGTGTGGTTTGAGTAAAGAAGGATATGGGTGGAATGGATTGGTATTTATAGAATTTTTGAGTTATGTAGGTGTTTGCGTACCTCCAAGAGGGCTACCCGGGGTTCTTGGCATACTCCCAAGGACAAAATTGTCGAGTCCCGGTTCCGAGACATGCTACGTACCACCTAGGGAATATTAACCAACATCGCATACTTCATTGACTTGTTAACGCAACTATTGAAATTCTCCATTGCATACCGCGATGGGTACGGGTGCAGTAATATTCTTTTATTTTTGATTTCTATTTGTGTTTAATTTGTTATTCTTTCTACGGAAACGTACGGGTTCGTTTTTCACCGTAGTTTTCACTTACGGGTTTGGTTGCACGATAAATTCTTTAGTGTGTTAGTTCACCAACATTCATGTGCCACGTGTCACCCAAATTTTACTCTAATTATAGTCTCACGTAAGAATAAACATTTAGATAGTATGAAATTAACGTTTGATGCTAACCTGGATTTTACGGGGTGTCATACCCGATACCAAGCACTTGAGTACCTTTAAAGATATCTGAAAATCCTCTTCATAAAAGATAGTTGAGATTGTTTTGGTGATGATTGGTATCTAGCACATACACATGTGACATACACGATGTCTTGCCTTGATGCAGTAAGATACATAAGAGATCCAATCATACATCTGTAAAGGATTTGATCTACAGATTTTCCATTCTCATCAGGAGTTATTCGAGGGACAGTTGTCACTAGGGTAGAAATTGTTTCACAATCAGTCATGTCAAATTTATTATGAACGTATTTTATGTACTTTTGAATGAAAATGTCATTTGATGTTTGTAGGATTTGAAGACCTAAAAAGGTTTTTAATTCACTCAAGGAACTCCTTTCAGATTTTGATGACACGAGTGTTGAAAATTATTCACACAAGGCAGGATTGGACGATTCAAAGATAATATCATCAGCATAAATTTGATCCAGCGAGAGATCATTTCCATTCCTTTTTGTGAAAAATGTTTTGTCAATTGTCTATCTGGTAAATTTATTATCCAATAAAAATTGTCATACCAGGCTCTTATAGCTTGTTTCAAACCACACAATGCCTTGTCAAGTATATATACCCAATCAAGATGATGAAATCATTAAAGCATGGAGGTTGAAAGACATAAACTTATTCTTTTATTTTCCCATAGAGAAAAACTTTTGATTTCTGTCTAGAAGATCTTTATTTTATGGGAGATGGCAAAGTCAAGGAAGAGTGTAATAGCTTCGAGTCTAGCAACATGGGCAATTGTTTCATCATAGTCGAATTCTTCTTGGCAATATCCTTGAACAACTAATCTTTCTTTATTTTTGACTATGATTCCTCTGTTATAAGTTTAATTTCTTTTTACCCATCTTGTACCTATAAGATGCTTTCCCTTAGATAGTGGGCATAGAGTCCAAACATTTTGTGACACCCCGTAATTTCCAGGTCAGCAACTGATCTAATTAAATTTTAATTTAATTGATTATTATACACTTGAAACTAAAGTTGGTTTAATTTAGTGTGACAAGTGACATGATAGTACAAACACAGTTATAAAACATGGGAATTCGATGAATTACCAAGAAACACGCACACATGTCATAAAACTCACGTACGTTGGTGAATGTCGAACAATATAACCAATTGTGCAATAATTGAATAATGTGTTATCGAACAACGAACATAATCGATACAAAAGTCAAGAAACGATAAGCGACAAAGAAAAATGATCGAAAATGAATCGTATAAATAAAAATGGGCATCTGAGCTAGCCCGGCACTCTTCGTGGTACGTGAAGGTGGGCGGTAGAACGTGAATTCCCCGGAATTCATCGCGGTACGCAACCATCGATAATTTTCCACCACGGTGGTACGCGGCGTGTTTCGGGATAGAACCCGATTAAAATAATCTTGGTGGTACGTGACTACAAATAAAATGCCATTTAATGGCATACAAAAAGTGCCCTAAAAGACCAAAAAAGTGCCACTAGAAACCCCTTTAAGATTGTGTGGCACACAAATATAGTGCCACTAGAAGTGGTGACGCTAAAGCCTTTTAGTGGCACTTTTTCAATGTGCTACACAAAGTTTTTGGACTTTTAGTAGCACTTTTTTTCTGCCACAAAATAAAAAGAGACTTTTGTAGCACAATTTTTGTGCCACTAAAAATTAATCTTAGTCACATATTCATGTTGATCTTAGTGGCACTTTTATTTTGCCATAATATAAAAACACCTTTAAATGATCAAATTTTGTGCCGATATAAACCACATATAGTAAGTTGTATAATACATTGTCACAAAGACGCATTATTTTACAATATAAATATAAAATAAAAGTTGAACAACATTATAAATAATAATATTAAAAATTTTATTCGAAAGACAATACAAAAAATTGTCAGAAGCAACGTAATAAGCAACATCTTTCGGTTTTCAAACATTTACTCGTCACACATAATTTAATCATTAATGAACATTTCGCTCCCATATGACTTAGCTCGAAAACTTCTCATGATTTCAACCCTGCCATATGAACATTTCACTCCTTCGAATTTAGCACCAGCGAGCAATGAACCCATGTCAAAAGAGATAGCTGTTCAAATTATTTATACAAATTTGTAATTTTGGTGAAAATGCTACTTTGGTAGTTAAATGATAGTTTAAAAAACAAAAAAGTTGTTATAAACTTACAATTTTTTAGAGGTTCAGGAACATCTCCATGTACAATTCTTTGAGCTAATTTGCACAAGATCTTCAAATTACTTTGCATGAAAACATAAATGCATGTACATGCACAATTCAAAAACAGTAACTTAAAAAACAAAAAGTTGTTATAACTTACAGTTATTGAGAGGTTCAAAAACATCTCCACATACAATTCTTTTAGCTAGCACAAAATCTTTAATCCGCACAATTTTTACCTGTATATAGCTTTACTTATCCAAATCAGGCTGAGACAACAATGAATAATAGTAACTCCAATAGATTCACAAGCTTTGAATCAATCATGTATGATTGATAAAAAGACAATATTAGAATCATTTAAAGATAAACATAAAACTAAGTTAATATGATTAATCTATAAAGAACAAACACATAATATATATACACACGCATATAAAATGAATGAACTCATGTCCTAAATGTCAATTAAACCTAAAAGAAATTATGCTTGCTATAATTTCATTTACCTATTTCTTGTGTTAATCACAAATAGATTTGCTTATGAACTTTACCAAAAATAGTTATGCACTCCCATCTCTTGCTTTTATAAATCTCTCCAATTTTTCCACTTTATACCCATTCTGAACATTACCAGTGTTGTCAGAACCAGACACTAGACCGGCCCAAAATAGGCATGGGAACCGGATTCAAGCTAGCCGGACGGTTGAGCCGGTTCACCGGTCGGACCGGGAACCGGTTCACTTTTTGATTGAGATTTATACAAATTCCATAGTTTTTGCATCATGATGAACATAATCACACGAGTTTCACCAGAACCTAGTGAAAAACTTTAAGCTCCTGGGTGGACTCTATTTGGTTTCGTTTGGATATTTGCTTAAATATGCGGTTATGTGCGACAAATCAAACACACGCACAAAAATTGAAAATGTAAATCAAGGAACATTACCTAATATTGCAGATTCCACAATCTGTAATGGAGAACAGAACCCCTGTTGACAACCAGATTTAGAAATTCAGTTAAAAAGATTTCTAAAATAAAAGCAAATACTGCAAACAAAACACAACACTGACCATGCACTCTGGATTGACACAAACAATGGAATTAGAAGGAAAACAAACTCGAACTTGCTCGAATATGTGAAATAGGGTATGCAATTAAATTCTGCCACTGCACTCTTTCAAGAAACAATGGGAATTCTTAAAAATTGCCCTAAGAATACTGGCAAACAAATAAAAGAAAACAAACAATAAAGTATGCATGATCTGAACATATATATATCCATTATGCTTATATGCAAATCATATAAATAATGCACAATTTTACATCAGAACAAAACTCTGCAACAATGAAAGTGTGTTCAACCAAAACTTAAGAAAAGTTGAACATTAATATATTCAAGAAATTCAGCAAAGATAAAATTGATTATATTTGATGATAATTACTGCAATTTTATGAACTGAACCAACCCATATTATAAGCCCTAAAAAGAGTATAGCATGCTTACATGGAACAATTGTAAGGTCAAATGCATCTCATATACATTCATACATTAACAACCCTAATTCCTTTTATTTTTGTGTGATACACCCTTTCCTCAAAAAAACCCTAAAAACATTTGTTTATATGACTTTGTATATGTTAATGGAACCGTAATAAATCAAGAGATGAGAGCGAAAAGGATTGAAGATTCCATTAAAATCCTAAAGTTCCAAAAGAAATTTCATGATTTTTGAATTCCTAGTGGCCTTGTCTAAGTAAAACCATATCAAAAGGAAAGATTGATACATAACCAGAACGCAATTCCTCGAGAGGCAGCAATCGCCGCTAAACCACCACATTCATTGCCAATGCATCCCTCCATCCCTGTCATTAAAACATTTATCATGGCCAGCAGCAGTCACCGAAGTGGTGCTACTTATCAACGAGAAAAACGGGGGTGGAAGTGACGACCGGGTGTTATCGCAAAGAACCTTGTTGAATCAATGATCATACCTTGCTGAATCAAACTCTGAGATCAGATTTTGAAACCCTCATAGATCTTCATCCCATGTCTGTAGAAGGCACCGATTAGGTCAAAAGAGATTTCTTTTCTCCTGATCTTCTCACGCACACACATCTATATGGATCTTTTATGTTATATTCTATTTACTTTAGTTTATTTATTTCTTTGTTTATTTTTATATGGTTATTTTATTTTATAAAATAATAAAATTTTCTATTAATTTTAGTGAAATTTGTTTCAGTGATTTTTAAGGGGGAATGAATTTTCAGAGGGAATGACAAATGTGAAAAATATTAAATTGATATAGTGGCACAAGTTAAATGCCAAAAAAATACATGTTAAGTAAGTGTGGCATATTTAAAGTGCCACTAAAAATATAATTTAAAGGCATAAATATTAAGTGCCACTAAAATTATGGGTCAAACAAATGCGACACACTCAAAGTGCCACTAAATCCTACAGTAGTGGCACAAAAATTAACTGCCGCTAAAAATGTGTGCCACTAAATGGCTTTTTATTTGTAGTGGCGCGAAGCATCCCAATTCGCAGAAACTTTATCAAACTCCATCTCTTTCATTTGTGCACCATTTCCACTCATTTCTCTCGACTACTAGGTCATTTCCCTGACAATTAGAGCTCAGTTAAGCCTCTTCACATCTCTGGAAGTTCACCATAGCCATTCTTGAGCCCTATAGAAGTCTTGAGGCATTGGGAGCATTGGAGGAAATCTTCTTGGTACTTTTCTCACCACCATCAGCCGATTTGCTCATCATCATCCACCACTAGAACCACCTAGCTTCTATTCTAGCGGAATATCAGTGTTCTTGAGCTTAGAAGGCAAGTTCTCATGGTCTTTATACACCTAAACACCACAAATCAAGCATGCAAGTCTTGATGACCACATTCAACACCACATTGGTCACATGCACGAAGTTTTACTTCAATAAATCTATGATTTGAGGCTTTGATGATTGATTTGAGTTATTAGAATGAACTATGGTGAATATTGTTTTCACTTTGATGAGATTTGTATATGTTATTATAAATAGTAACTTTGATAGTACAAAATGTGGATAGGTGATGTTCTAGATATGCAATGATAGTTTGGATGATGATTTGAAGTTAGTATTGATAATAGTTGCATGACTGATATGATAAATTTGAGGATTTGTGTGTTTTGGTCATAGATTTCTATTTTTAGAAACTTTAATAGTAAAAGACATACGTGAATGTTGATTTTGCTATGATTAAGTGTTTTGGTCACAATAATGGTTATATAAAACTATTTGAATAGTTGGATTTTGATTGAAATGAGTTATGTGTTAAACTTTCTAATAAAGGAAACTTTTGTCTACAAATGATGACATGCATGTAGCATTTTGGTAATATTTGGGTAAATTGATGATCTTTTCAATCATATGAAATTGTTTGGGTACTTGATTTTGATTAAAATGATATTTATTGAATATTTTCCATTTTAGGTAACTTTATTTGGGGATTTTCATGAAATTGATTCACTGGACAAGTGTTGATAATGATAAATGATATAAAATGCTTAATTATTGTCACACCCTACGCCGCGTGCGGAATCCACAGCGCGGTAACGACTGATTGATTGATCGGTTGAATCATGCACAAGATTAACGAAGAACAACCACAATGAATTACTAGATTTCATATGATTAGAGTAGCGTTTACAGATCATGTCTAACTACCAAAAGAATACAACTAACTGACCTCAAAAATAATGTTTACAAACTAAGAACAAACAAGATAAGTAAAAAACAAGGATTTTAATGTGTTTCTAAATCATCCTAGCTTGTTTCTTGATCTTGTTCTATCTTAAACTAGGTCGCCTAAGTTGTCCATGTCATGTGCCTACCTTTGATCACTTGAAACATGTTAAAAGAATCTGTCAACTACAAATAGTAGTTGGTGAGATATATAGGTTTAAAGATTTAAAAGTATTTTAGTTTATGAAAATCAAAATATACGTTCAAAAATATAATCAACTGTGCATAAGTAAGTACAACCTGTATAATACCTGAATTGAAAACCAGTGAACATTATACAACAGATAATATATATATATATATAGAATGTAAAAGTACATAATGTAATAGTAGTAACATGTTGATGTAACACAAATGTAACATCAGTGCTGGAACATTAATTTCAGAACAGTAGGAAAGTACTGTAGATACTGGTAAGAAAGTGTTCGCATAATATTTTGTGTAAATATTATTTGAAACGATTGATGTTAACAGTGAAGAAACTCAAAACTGACAAACAACACACACACACACAATACTAATATGTTAAGCACGATAAACAGTGATCAGATAACTTATGTCTTTGTTAGCTAGGATCTTATTACGTATAAACGTACGTGCGGAAAATCCAAACTAAAACAATAACGGACGTTGTTAAATGAATATTAAACATACAGTATATTCGTGTGAGTGACGATTCGCACGAATATATTGGCAAGTTTAACGTTCTTAACGATATCCTATAACTAGAAAACCATATTGGAAAATAGCGTTGTCGTCGTGTTCGAACGGGTGACGATTCATACGAATATGCGCGAAAACGAGACGACCCGATGAAACAATTAAAGAAACGTTTTTTGGAAATGTTAAAAGTAAATAAAAGATACTTAGTTAATTTATTAGGAATTACTACTTTGAAAAGTTTCAAAATGTCCATTCTTATTAAGTTACGTAATGTTAGGAAAAAAACGACGAAAACGACGCATGAAATCGAACGCACCTGAACATACCCGGGCTATAAAAGCCATTCTTCTTTCCTCTTCCTTCACATTTGCAGCCATCTCTCTCCCTCTTGAAACCCAAACCCGTCACCACTCTCTCTCTACACTTTCTCACCTTCAAACCTTCATAACTTCTTCGGTTCTTCATTTCTTCACCAAATTCGACGTTTTAGTAGTCAAAACAACCGTGAGAATGACGAGAACACAGAAGTAAAGAAGATCAGAGCTGAAACGAGCTAACGTGGTTGCAGTTTTAGAGAGAAGCTATGGTTTTTGTGGGTTTTCTACTATTCTGGTAAGTTAAGCTTCTAAATCGTCTTTATCACTTCAAATCAGTTTGGACAAACACTAAAACGACCCTAGAAACATGTAGATTGTGAAGAGATGAAGAAATAGAGCTTATCATCAAAAACGGACCCAAAACGAGCTCAAGAGAGCTGTGGTTGCTACTGTTTCAGTAAGTTTCTTTCGAACAACAACATGTTTTTAGGCGATTTTGGAGCCATAAAACCCTAGGAATTGCACCAAATCGACTTAGGAATCTAAGGAACATGTTAGATTGATGTTTGGGTCAGTTGGGAATCGAATTGGTGCTGAATATCGGCAGAAATCCAGTTCAAAAGGGACTGTTTGTGTTGCTATTCCAACAAACATCCCTGTTTCAGCCGGTTTAGGACCCTCTAACGCCTGAGTATTTACACCAATTTTGTCTAGGAACTCAATAAACATCAAGGGTTAAATATTGGAAGGGCTGGGAGTGGTAAGTTCCCTAAGTGTGCTAGATGTGGTTTTCACCACAGTGAGGAGAAACCTTGTAGACACTGTCTGAATTGTGGGAGGTATGGACACTGGATCCAAATGTGACAGTTTATTCCAAATCGGAAATAGGAACAGAATACGAGCACCTCTACTTCATCCCAACATAACAACCACTACTACACATGTAGAATGCTCGAACATTTCGCAAGGGACTGTCCCAGGAGAAGGCCTCCAGCAGTAACTGAGGAATTACTTGCTTTACCAGCTCCTGGAGTACGCTCGGAGTCCGATGATTCCATAGGTATGCAATCTTATTTTGTGTATTTAAGCTATCGGATAGTATGATAGTTAAACTGTGTATTCTGTCTTAGTTTAAGGATAGTAAGATAAGGAAGCCTTAGGTTAATTAGTTGCAAACTAGATTAAAGAAGTAAAATAATTATTGTTTATAACATAATTAGAAATAACTATCGTAGTTAAGGAAAAAGCTTCATAGGAATATACCACCATTACATGTAGAAATTCACTAAACAAACAGGCTTAAGGACGTATTAGGAACCATTTAAACAAATTGAGGTTTGGTTATCCTTAAACCACTTAGTCTCAGTTACCGAGAGGACTAAAGATGAAATTCCTGAAAATTTCTTGGGAAATTTCCTGCACACATATGATAGAATTCTGTGGTATGTGTACTTCTGTTAAAATATCATATTTAGATATTTATGCAGATTTGCACACTATGAATGTTAAGAAATGTCGGATCAAATAGGTAGACCATCACTTCAACTTAGACTCAAATAAATTGAATTTATTACTCTAGGAAACCCTACTTTGGTAATGACATGAGAGAATGGAACTAAGAATGATACAAAGAGTATGATTAGTTAGACAGTAGATTAATAAGAATCAACAGAACCAACAGAGGTTATTGAAAGTTTAGAATCAAAGTGAATAACAATAGCATGATAGTTGCCCCACAGGTAGAACATGAAGAAGACTTAACACCAGATCCAGAATCTTGAACAATGGAGTTCAAGTTGAAAAATAGGATCAAAACTCTAGGCATTTTAATGAGAAAATGTCTAGAGGTTAAACCAAGTGGATTATTTTGGAAAACTTAAAATTTTAACCCATTAAGTCATCTCATAGAGTAGATATAATAAAATCCTCGTTACATAATCTCGATGGATTAAACTAATGGGTGATCTTAAGTGATAGCTCAACATTATCTGAACAAGGTTAGCAGAGTTGTTAGTAAGTTGTGATGGATGGTGTGAGGTAAACACATGTATAACAAGGATGATGCATAATAACATGCGAATCAATTCTTTCAATGAACTTTACAAGTCAAAGGGCTGGTAAGTAAACTGAAGGATAAATAACTCATTTCCGGAGGTATGCATAGAGTCTCCATTAAGGAAAATCTTTACACTTGTCATAGGGTTAATTACCATGTTTCTTTGGTAGTTATATTAGACAATAAGGGCATACACCAGAATCTAGAAACATATTCAGAAGTGGTTAGCATACATACCTTTGTAATGACGCAGCACAGGGTACACATTATGCGACTTGAAGGTTGAGATTCAACTATCAGCACCCAGAGTTGCGAAGACAACAAGAGATAAATTTCATAGGAGTAGGAAACGATAACTATGGTTAGGTTACCAAGATCCCATCCGATACTCCTGGTTGACACCAGAGCATATGGGTCAACGACACCTGTATGATCAAACCCTCTCTCAATTTTCATGACAAGAAGGAACTGTATTAGGGACTAAGTAATCAGATTGGGCATAACTAGAACCATGGTGTGTGAAAATCTGAAACATTTATTTTTGTAACTCATGATATCAGTTAATTTTGTTCTGGCACTAAGTCTGCATAAATTCCTAGGAAATTGCAGGAAGTGTGTAAGATTCCAGAGGGTGAAAGAGGTTACAATAAGATTGGGAATCCAAATCAAGTTCAACGATTTGAGGAATTTGGTGAACTTACAGGTAGACTACCATTCGAAGAGGAACAGTTAAAACAAATGAGAGGTAGAAATTCTAAAGAGCTATAATAATCTGGTCCAAGCACTTTTAGTGGGATTTGGAACTGACGCTTACCCTCGTAGCTATAATGCACTAGCTACTACACTAGCGACAAGGATATTTAAGTTTAGCAGAATACCTGCGAATGAGCGTACATGAACATTAGCAAACGAGTAAGCTATACTTGGTTGATTTGCGAATGAATGTACATGACATTTGCGAACAAGCAAACAATATTTTCGAATGAATGTACATGCACATTTGCGAACGAGTAACTGGTATTTGCGAATGAATGAGTATTTTAGAAGACACTATGAACACGAATCAAATCCACTTCCCTGAGTGTAGAGAAAGTCATACCTGATACTGTTTTAAATTTCGGGACAAAATTTCTTTAACAAGGGGAGACTGTAACATCAGTGCCGGAACAGTAATTTCAGAACAGTAGGAAAGTACTGTAGATACGGGTACAGAAAGTGTTCGCATAATATTATATGAAACGACTGATGTTAACAGTGAAGAAACACAAAACTGACAAACAACACACGCAGACACAATACGGATATGTTAAGCATGATAAACAGTGATCGGATAACTTATGTGTTTGTTAGCTAGGATCTTATTACGTAGAAACGTACGTGAGGAAAATCCAAACTAAAACCATAAGTGACGTCGTTAAATGAATATTAAACATACAGTATATTCGTTTAAGTGATGATTCACATGAATATATTTGTAAGTTTAACATTCTGAACGATATCCTATAACTAGAAAACCATATTGGAAAGTAGCGTTGTCGTCGTGTTCGAACGGGTGACGATTCATACTGTAACATTTGTACATTTAGTCATGTAGTAGTGAACAGTGTTAGAACAGTGTGTGTACATGTTCAGTCAGTCAATGTGAATCATGTGTCATTATGTGCTTGTGTGTTAGAATTTTTATCAGTTATCAAGTATGTATTATTTATTTACAGTCGATTTCACTAGGCAAGAACAGTAACTGGTTATATCGAAACAGTGGTGGGCAGCGAGAGTGAGCCCTATATATATACTGAGTTCGGTGTAACAGGTTAGTGTTAGTGCGTAGTGGCGAGACGAATATTATAACAATTAATTAATTCACAAGAATCGTAATACGTAAGCGAGACTGAGTATAGTTATGGGTGACGATCCATAATGATACGAATGTTGAACTTATAATTATGATTAAACGACTTTAAATAATTAATACGATCGAAAAACGTACGCGATTGCGGGTATACACGTAATTGTGAATGTTTAACGATCCGACAACACACGAAGAGTAAAAATAATTATATTAATTATTTTGTATTTTTACAATTTTGAAACTCATCATTTAAATGAGTTTAACAACTCTTTTTATTTAAAATCGCGTAAAATACGCGTTACGTTCCGGAAACTCGAACCGAGCGACCGAAACGAACCCGAATACCACACGGGCTATAAAAGCCCTAAAGATGGTGTTTTTCTCATTTAATACCTCAACAACCATTTCTCTCTCTAAAAATCCCGTATACCCTCTCTCTCTAGAAAACCGACCTTCAAACGCGCGTATCTTCTTCGTTTCTCGACGGATTTTGGTGTTCTTGGTGTCCACGCGTAGCTCTCGACATCCTCTACACGAAAGTACAAGATTTTCGCAGATTCACCCAGCCAATTTCGAGGTAATGAAGCTTGAATAGTCACGAGATTAGGGTTTTCAGTCGTGGGTTTGTTTAAACCCGACCCTTAGCCGGATCTAATCATCCACACTCATTTTCGAGACCCTAGAAACATTTCCTGATGCTGAATGACCTAGATCGTGGCCTAGAGATGATGATGATGATGGAGTTACAGGTTCGTCGAAGGTTCAGGGGTCGAACCCCCAACCAGCTCTTGGCCGAACCCTTGTGAACACAGCTGTCACACCCCTGCGCCGCGTGCGGAATCCACGGCGCGGTGACGTATGATCAGTTGAATCATGCACAAGTATTGAATAAGAACAACCACAATGGATTACTATGTTTCATAATGTTAAGACAATTGTTTAGTTACAGACAACTATCTACCAAAAGTAAGACAACTACAGACCCAAAATATGGTTACAAAATAAGACTTCAAACAAGACAAGTAAACAATTAGGATTTAATGTGTTTCTAATCCATCCTAGCATGTTTCTTCATCTTGTTCTATCTTAGTATGGTCTCCTTAGTTGTCTCTGAGATTGTCTTAAACCTGATTACCTGAAACACGTGAAAAGTAACTGTCAACTACAGACGTAGTTGGTGAGAACAATAGGTTTAAACATTTGTAAACATGAGTTATATGATATAAGACATAGGTAAGTTAAAGCATCATAAGATTCACACGGATGAGCTGCAACCCAAACTAACATCAAGTAAGAAAATGAGTGTAAACAGTCCAATCACTGTTCGCACGAAAGCCAATAATATCAAGTCCCAAACCACGTTTGGAGTTAGATAATACGTCAGCAGTTTTGATAACCATATGACACCAGACCTGCAGTTGGCTTTTAAAAGCAAATTTAAAAGCCAACTCCATCCTGGATAAGAAAACAATGACACCAGACCTGCAGTTAGCTTTTAAAACAAATTTAAAAACTAACTCCATCCTGGATAAGAAACAATGTGTCCGCTTTCCCTTGTTGTGATCACCCAGTACTAACGCTAATGAATATGATACTTGATGCTTTTACAAGTTTGTTTACAACAATAGACACCATGTTTTCTGAATCTTACTTTAACCGGATGTGTTAATGCCTTATTTGATAACATGAATTGAAAACCTGGATTTAATTCCACGAATTAAATCCTTTGTTTTTAATACTATGAATTGAACCACTTGATTTGAATACCATGTTTTGAACCATCTGATTTGAATACCATGTTTTGAACCACTTGATTTGAATACCATGTTTTGAACCACTTGATTTGAATACCATGAAATGAACCACTTGATTTGAATACCATGAAATGAACCACTTGTTTTGAATACCATGAAATGAACCACTTGTTTTGAGTATCATGATATAGTGACCTTGTGTAACAACAAGGTTTGGAACAAAAGAGTTTATAAAATCATTTATTTAAAAGTGTTTATCCTTTATAAGAACATTTGAGTAAAACTATTATAAAACATTTCAAAGAGTCATTATAAAATCCTTTTTAGTAATAAGATTTTAATAGTGAATAATTCCTTTAAAACGGTTGACAATTTCCTTAAACAATTGAAGAATCACTTGGATTCATAAGATAAACCTGTAATGTTTATGAATACACATAAACTGTGCAATGAAACAAGATTGAAATAGCGGTTTTGATCACGTGTTCCACCCCAAAACAGTTATAAAACAGTAAAAGAGGGGCTAAAGTTCTCACCTGTCTGCAGTAGACTCTGAACAAAACAGTTAGCAAGTAGCAAACATGACTTCTAATTGTTTCCTATAACATTGTAATCATACATAAGATATAGGATTTATAATTGTATAGACTTTGATTCATTGATTGACTTGTGTTCTCTTGATTATGATTGTTGTGAAAACTTGAATGTTATGCTTTGAATCATTTGATTGATCATGGGTCCAAGAAACGAATGTGAAATGATCCTTTGTGTTCAAACTAGTTTGTACACATCACATGTGTTTGAGAATTGGTTAACCTTTGATTACAATGGTTTATGAAAGAATGTTCCAAGTGTTTAAGCTCATGAGATTGTGACTTGATCCCATTATTAGTTTAAGTTGTAACTTAACCCAAACTAAGATCAAATTACAATCGCTTTGAGTGGTGGCCTACAATGGGCCTTAAACCCATAATTATGATAATAGGCTTAAATGGAAATCCATGGGCCAATTGAATATGATATTGGGCCAAGTGAATGTGATGTTGGCCCAATAACTTGTATATAGGCTTTATAACATGCCAAAGACAATATCAAGCTAACTAGGATCATAATGAACCGTATGGGCTTGGATTGGGCCTAAGGAATTTGGGTTGGGCTAAGAAATGACTAAGTAGGCCATGTAAGGTTCCAAAGCAACATTGGTCCAATAAATATCTTAATGGGCCAAGCTATCTCAATTGTGCTTATTTTAAACCTATGGGCCAAGTTGTTAATGGAATTGGGCCTTGAATCATTGAGTTGGGCCGAATGGGTTTGGGCTGCCACTTTAGGCAGCGAACCCTTTATGTTAATGGCCTAAGGTTCGGCCACAATCATAACAAGGTTCGGCCATAGGTTCGATGATTAGGGTTCGCGAGTCCAGCATGAGGGTTCGGCTCAAGTGGGTTCGTGGCATCCAGGGTTCGTGGTCTATACATGGTTCGGCTACATCACCCATGGTTCGTCTGAGAAGGTCTAGGGTTCGTCATCATGCAACAACAGGGTTCGTGGAGGATGAAGGATGTAGGGTTCGTTTATGGTGAATGTTCCAGGGTTCGCTTGCTCTTACACGAACCATGCAGGGTTCGTGAGACTGCTCAAGGCTGGTTGATGGCTCGGGAAGGTTCGTGAGAGGCTTGATGATCGGCCACAGGCTCGTGAGATCCCCTGAGGGTTCGGCTGAAAAGCTACGAACCATGATGGTTCGTAGAACGCCTCTAGGGTTCGTTAATGGCGGCTGAAACTTTGGCCGGCGAACCTGTTACAGCATCCTCCTCATCGAATCTTCTGCTCCAGTCCACGATCCAAGTTATCCTATAATCAGGGAGTGTAGTTGAAGGTGCGAAACTAAGTTTTGTGATGTAAGGATCGGCTAAATGTCGGGTTTCATGAACACACACAAAAAAAACCCTTTTTTCCGAAACTTCAAGCTCAATTACCTCGAGATTGGCTGGACAAATCTGTGAAAATCTTGTACTTTTGTAGATAATGTTGAGAGCTTCGCGTGGACACCAAGAACACCGAAATCCGTTGAGAATCGAAGAAGATACGAACGTTTAAAGTTTGGAATTCTAGAGAGAGAGAGGTGGGAGCCGAAATTTTTAGAGAGAGAGAGGTTGTTGGGGAATTAAATGAAGAAAGAAGCCTTGTTCAAGGCTTTTATAGTCGGGTGGTATTCGGGTCCGTTTCGGTCGCTCGGTTCGCGTTTCCGGAATGTAACGCGTACTTTACGCGGTTTTAAAAATAAAAGGGTTGTTAAACTCATTTAAATGATGAGTTTCAAAATTGTAAAAATATAAAATAATTAATATAATTATTTTTACTCTTCGTGTGTTGTCGGATCGTTAAACATTCGAAATTACGTGTATACCCGCAATCGCGTACATTTTCCGATCGTATTAATTATTTAAAGTCGTTTAATCGTAATTATAAGTTCAACATTCGTACGATTATGGATCGTCACCCATAACTATACTCAGTCTCGCTTACAGATTACGATCTTTGTTGAATTAATTAAATGTCATAGTATTCGTCTCGACACTACGCACTAACACTAACCTGTTACACCGAACGCAGTATATATATAGGGCTCACTCTCGCTGCCCACCACTGTTTCGATATAACAAGTTACTGTTCTTGCTTAGTGAAATCGACTGTAAATAAATAATACATACTTGTTTTCTGATTACTAAGATCCTGTAATACACAAGCACACATTTTGAACATACGAATCACATTGATGAACTGAACCATGAATAGACACTGTTCTAACACTGTTTACAACTACATGACTATATGCACAAATGTTACAGTCTCCCCTAGTTAAGGGAATTTCGTCCCGAAATTAACTAGCCGAAGATACTGTAAAAAGATGAGGGTACTTAAGCTTCATCTGGTCTTCACGTTCCCAGGTGAACTCAGCACCGCGTTTGCCCTCCCATCGCACTTTCACGATCGGGATA
This sequence comes from Mikania micrantha, assembly GCA_009363875.1. Lineage (NCBI taxonomy): Eukaryota > Viridiplantae > Streptophyta > Magnoliopsida > Asterales > Asteraceae > Mikania > Mikania micrantha. The sequence continues at coordinate 22,499,959 of CM018685.1, forward strand.
CAGCTGCGTTTAAGTTTCTTGACCCCATGATCCATGATTTCAACTGGACGTTCTATGAATTGCATGTTGTTCTGAATCTGAATGTCTTCCAGTGGAATCTGAACATCATGATCTGCCAAGCATTTCTTAAGATTCGATACATGAAAAGTATCGTGAACATTGCTTAGCTCCACTGGAAGTTTGAGTTTGTAGGCTACGGGACCAATCCGTTCCAGGATCTCAAAAGGTCCAACGTACCTTGGTGCAAGTTTCCCTTTCTTCCCGAATCGGACAACGCCTTTCCAGGGAGAAACTTTGAGTAAGACTCGGTCACCAACTTGAAATTCAAGCGGTTTCCGACGACGATCAGCATAACTCTTCTGCCGATCTCGTGCGGCCTTAAGCCGTGACTGAATGATTGTGATTTTGTCTGATGTTTCCTGAATGAGTTCTGGTCCTACGACCTGTGAGTCACCAACCTCGGTCCAACAGACCGGTGATCGGCACTTTCTACCATATAAAGCCTCGAATGGTGCACATTGAATGCTCGTATGGTAGCTATTGTTATATGAAAACTCAATGAGTGGGAGATGAGTGTCCCAACTTCCACCGAAGTCAATGACACAAGAACGAAGCATGTCTTCAAGTGTTTGGATAGTCCTTTCGCTTTGGCCGTCGGTTTGGGGATGATACGCCGTGCTAAGATTAACACGCGTTCCCAAAGCCTTTTGCAATGATTGCCAAAAGCGAGAAGTGAAACGACTATCACGATCAGATATGATTGATGTTGGAGTACCATGACGTGCAATGATTTCGTTGATGTACAGTGTGGATAACTTCTCCATCTTGTAATCCTCTCGGATAGGGAGAAAATGAGCAGATTTGGTGAGTCGATCAACGATCACCCAAATCGAATCGAAACCTCGCGGAGTTCTCGGCAACTTTGTTATGAAATCCATGGAAATTTGCTCCCATTTCCATTGAGGAATTTCAGGTTGCTGGCAGAAGTCCCGAAGGCTTTTGATGTTCTGCTTTGACCTTTGAACATGTAAGACATTTTCCCACGTACAGTGCTATGTCTTTCTTCATCCCGGCCACCAGTAAGATGTCCTCAAGTCTTGATACATCTTGTCGGCTCCAGGATGAACTGAGTATCGCGACTTATGAGCCTCATCACAGATGAGTGTGCGCAATTCTTCAGACTTTGGAATCCAAATGCGGCCGTTGAGATATAACACCCATCAGCTCGAGGTTCTAGTTTCTTCTCAATGCCACAATCCAAGTCTGTCTTGAGTTGATTGTTTGTTACTACTTGTTGTTGTGCAATACGAATCAAGTCTTTCAAGTTTGGCTGTGTGTTGATCTCCATGGCTCTTACACGAATTGGTTTGACTGGTTCCTTGCGACTAAGAGCATCCGCCACCACATTGGCTTTACCCGGATGGTAACGAATCTCGCAGTCGTAATCAGTGAGAAGCTCAACCCAACGTCGTTGCCTCATGTTGAGTTCTTTCTGATTGAGAATGTGTTGTAGGCTCTTATGGTCAGTGTAGATGACACATTTAGTACCATACAGGTAGTGTCTCCAAATCTTCAATGCAAAGACCACAGCCCCTAACTCAAGGTCATGAGTAGTGTAATTCTTCTCGTGAACCTTAAGTTGTCTTGAAGCATAAGCAATGACCTTGTCCCGTTGCATAAGTACACAACCGAGACCAAGGTTTGAAGCATCACAGTAGACAATGAAATCATCACTGCCTTCTGGAAGACTAAGGATAGGGGAATTACATAACTTCTGTTTAAGAAGTTGAAATGCATCTTCTTGTTTCTGTCCCCATATAAAGGCTTGACTTTTCTGAGTCAGTGTAGTGAGTGGCAAGGCAATCTTAGAGAAATTCGCAATGAATCTCCTATAATAACCCGCCAGACCCAGAAATGAACGAATCTCTGTTGGAGTAGATGGAGTAGTCCAGTTCTTAATCGCCTCAATCTTTGCTGGATCTACATGTATTCCATCCCTATTTATGACATGTCCTAAGAAGTGAACTTCCTTTAGCCAAAATTCACACTTTGAGAATTTAGCATAGAGTTGTTCAGCTCTTAGTAACTCCAAAACTTTCCTCAAATGATCCTCATGCTCTTGTTCCGACTTGGAATAAATCAGTATATCATCAATAAAGACAATAACAAACTGATCTAAATATGGTCTGCAGACTCGATTCATTAAGTCCATGAACACTGCAGGTGCATTGGTCAACCCAAATGGCATAACCACGAACTCATAGTGTCCATATCGAGTCCTAAATGCAGTCTTTGGTATATCCTCATCATTTACTCGTAACTGATGATACCCGGATCGTAAATCAATCTTAGAGAAACAAGTTGCTCCCTGTAATTGATCAAATAGATCATCGATCCTAGGTAGAGGATATCTGTTCTTGATTGTTAACTTGTTCAGCTCACGATAATCTATGCACATACGAAATGAACCGTCTTTCTTTTTGACAAAGAGAACCGGAGCTCCCCATGGAGAGAAACTCGGTCTTATGAAACCTTTGTCTAAAAGTTCCTGAAGCTGACTAGACAGTTCCTGCATCTCAGATGGTGCTAATCGATACGGTGACTTCGCCACTGGGTTTGCTCCAGGGACGAGATCAATTCTAAACTCCACTTGTCGGACTGGTGGTAGTCCAGGCAAGTCTTCTGGAAATACGTCTGGATAATCTTTGATAACTGGAACATCTCCAACTGCTTTCTTTTCAGGTTTCTTTTCCACCACGTGAGCTAGGAAAGCATAATATTTCTTCTTCAAGTACTTCCTCGCCTTGATGCACGATACAATCTTCAATCCGCGGCATGGTTTCTCGCCGTAGACTATCATCGTTTCGCCGGACGGTAAGGGAATCCGAATGAGTTTCTCCGAGCATACGATTTCAGCATTATTCTTAGATAACCAATCCATTCCTACCACTACTTCGAAGCTTCCGAGAGTCATAGGATGAGATCGATGGAAAAGAGATGGTCATTTAATCTTAGCTCACAAGCATGAATTATGGAATCTACAACTATGGTCTTACCATTCGCTACTTCTACAGTATAGGGAGCAGTAAGTGTGGATAGTTGCATATTAAGCAAAAAGAAGCAGTATGAGTAGAGATAAAACTTTTATCGGCACCAGTATCAAATATGATAGGAACATAATGATCATTGATAAGAAATGTACCCGTGATGACTGCCGGCTCTTCACGTGCTTCAGCAGTTCCAATAACAAAAGCACGAGCAGCAGCAGTATTGTTGTTGAGTTTTGGACACTGATTTCTGAAGTGTCCCTCTGTCCCACAATTATAGCAAGCTCTTCCACCTGTAGTAGCAGTGGTGGTGGTAGCAGTTGTGCAGCAGCAAGATGTGCAGATCGGCATGTAGCTGCCAAGTGTCCCATACGCCCACACTTGAGACACTTTCTGCATGGAATAGTGGGTAGATGATGGTATTGGCATCTGATGCATAGTGGAAACGGACCAGTGTACTGCTTTCTGACATTAGCGGGTTGTGGCATAGCAGTGAGGGGAGTAGCATGAGTAGGTGCAGCCGCAGTCAACGCTGCAAAGTTCTTGATTGTCTTTTGTTTCTTTTTCTTATGATGGTGCTGTTCAGGCTTCTTGCCTTCCTCAATCTGTGCCCTCTAAACCCCTTTCGGGTAAGCACACCAGATTTACATACTCTTCAGTAGAGAGTAGCACCAAGTTGAATCGCTGCTTCCAGAGTAGTGGGGTTGTTCCCATAACAGTTCCTCTGACAACCAAGGGCAACCTTCAATGTATTTCTCTATCCTGCGCTAGAGAGAGTAGAGGAGTAACCAAGTGAGGTACGAGGATGCACAACTCATGGAACCGAGTTGTATACTTCGCGTTTTCACCACTATCCTGCACACAAATTCCACATCTCTACCTCCAGTTTCTTCAGTTCATGACGTGGACAAACTTTTCCACAGCAAGTTCTTGAATCCTTCCCATGGTAAAGCTAGAGCGACTTCGCGTCCTCTGGTGTCTTCCAGAGTTCCACAGGTAAGTGCGCCCTTATGAAATGCACTCGAGGCCATCTTGACCTTTAGATTTTCAGGGCATCCTGTGAAGTCGAGAATGTCTTCGATGCTTTCCAGCCATTGCAGTAGGCCGGTAGCTCCTTCAGTACCAGAGTACTTGGAGGCTTAGCATCGTTGAACTGCTTGAATGTGAAGTTAGCAGTTCCAGAGTGATTGGTGTTGGAGTTGTGTTTGCTGAGTCACTGGTACTCCCCGAAGATTCTGGGTGATATCAGTGACCATACCCGGGATCACATCCCGCATATGAACCGCGATAGCTCGAGCAATCTTGTTGATCTCATCATCGTTGCCACTTGTTGAACCCCCTCCGTTAGGATCACGTCGGGGAGGCATTCTACGAATAGAAGCCACAAGTGGGTCAGTAATGAGGAAGGATACAATTGAATTTTCATGATAAGGTCAGTAATATATCCATACTACTAGTATTATCATTCAATTGTAATATGATCCAGTACACGTATAAGTTATCAACTTATTTGCATACTTATCATGTGAATATGTACGATGTTCCATGATCTCTCCACCAAATCTACACACTGACACTTTCCCGATATACCGAAAATAGCTTATATATAGGGCTCACTCTCGCTGCCCACCACCGTTTCGGTATACCACGATCATGCCCTTGCTAGCATTTGGCAACACGTTTGTACCGATTTCCAAGTGTGTTCCATTGATTAAGAATCTCATGATCTTTGATCAACTTGAACTATGATTGATTCCATGATTGAACTATGATTATGTTATGCGTGCACCTACTAACAGTTGTTAACATGTAGAACTAAGTCATACGTGTGTTCTACACTTTCTGTTAACCTATGTCAGTAAGTACTAATGATGTAATCACTTAAGAATTTCACTTAAGGTTTACATTTACAGAATGTTCACAACTTGATTGATTCACCATAATGTTTGGTTCATCCAAGTTTGAATTGCACTATGATTTGATTCACCAATGATTGTTTCCCAATGTTTGTATCCCATGTGTTTGACTAATGATCCATGTGTCCAGTTGATCCCGAATCCTCACTCCAAATACAAACGCCGGATTCCCCCTAACATACTGAAATAAGCTTATATATAGGGTAAGCTCTCACCGACCCACCACTTACCTCAACACATCAGCGTTAATCCGTCGTCTATATTTGGGGCTAAGATTCCAACTGTTGATTGAATATGATTGTTTCATGATTGCCTCTTGTTCTGTGACTATGATTATGATTATGTAAACCATGGTTCTTAATTTGCTTGAAATTAAAACCTTAGGTTTTGTATGTGTGTCCTAGGTTAATTAACCTAGGTTCTCAATACCTACAGTATCGAGTATAATGATCTCTTGTGAGAACTTCAACTAAAGAATACTGTTACACAGATTCTAAGTTATAAAGTTCCTATGATAATGAACACCTGATAATGATAACAATGATAACAATGACAAGGATTTCAAATCAAGATTCTAAATTAATAGATCTTGACCTTTGAATTCCTATAGTGAATATGACAAGGATTTCAAATCAAGAATCTAAATTAATAGATCTTGACCTTTGAATTCCTATAGTGAATATGACAAGGATTTCAAATCAAGAATCTAAATTAATAGATCTTGACCTTTGAATTCCTATACTGAATGTGACAAGGACTTTAGATCAAAGATAACAATCTTTGCCTCTAAATCCCATAATGAATATGACAAGGACTTTAGATCAAAGATAACAATCTTTGCCTCTAAATCCCATAATGAATATGACAAGAAATTCATATCAAAGATACTGAAACTACAGATCTTTGCCTCTGAATTTCTATAATGATCTCTGTGTGAGAATTTCAGATCAAGGATACTAAGAATACAGATCCTTGCCTCTGAAATCCTTAATGCATATGTGTGAGAATTTAATTCGGTTTCTAAAATTATAGAATTCCGATTCAAATTCCTTGACTCGATATCTAATCTTAGTAAAATGTCCTAAGATCTTTCAAGCTTAATGTAGACTTAATGCTTACTTAAGTTACTTAGATCCTAAGTATCCTCAAGCCTATAGCACTTAGTCCTATTGGGTAGCTTAGGTTATAGTCTAGGTCATTAAACATTGGGTTTTTCCTAGTTCTCTACAACCTTGGCTCTGATACCAACCTGTCACACCCCTGCGCCGCGTGCGGAATCCACGGCGCGGTGACGTATGATCAGTTGAATCATGCACAAGTATTGAATAAGAACAACCACAATGGATTACTATGTTTCATAATGTTAAGACAATTGTTTAGTTACAGACAACTATCTACCAAAAGTAAGACAACTACAGACCCAAAATATGGTTACAAAATAAGACTCAAACAAGACAAGTAAACAATTAGGATTTAATGTGTTTCTAATCCATCCTAGCATGTTTCTTCATCTTGTTCTATCTTAGTATGGTCTCCTTAGTTGTCTCTGAGATTGTCTTAAACCTGATTACCTGAAACACGTGAAAAGTAACTGTCAACTACAGACGTAGTTGGTGAGAACAATAGGTTTAAACATTTGTAAACATGAGTTATATGATATAAGACATAGGTAAGTTAAAGCATCATAAGATTCACACGGATGAGCTGCAACCCAAACTAACATCAAGTAAGAAAATGAGTGTAAACAGTCCAATCACTGTTCGCACGAAAGCCAATAATATCAAGTCCCAAACCACGTTTGGAGTTAGATAATACGTCAGCAGTTTTGATAACCATATGACACCAGACCTGCAGTTGGCTTTTAAAAGCAAATTTAAAAGCCAACTCCATCCTGGATAAGAAAACAATGACACCAGACCTGCAGTTAGCTTTTAAAACAAATTTAAAAACTAACTCCATCCTGGATAAGAAACAATGTGTCCGCTTTCCCTTGTTGTGATCACCCAGTACTAACGCTAATGAATATGATACTTGATGCTTTTACAAGTTTGTTTACAACAATAGACACCATGTTTTATGAATCTTACTTTAACCGGATGTGTTAATGCCTTATTTGATAACAGAATTGAAAACCTGGATTTAATTCACGAATTAAATCCTTGTTTTAATACTATGAATGAAACACTTGATTTGAATACCATGTTTGAACATCTGATTTGAATACCATTTTGAACCATGATTTGAATACCATGTTTTGAACCACTTGATTTGAATACCATGAAATGAACCACTTGATTTGAATACCATGAAATGAACCACTTGTTTTGAATACCATGAAATGAACCACTTGTTTTGAGTATCATGATATAGGACCTTGTGTAACAAACAAGGTTTGGAACAAAGAGTTTATAAAATCATTTATTTAAAAGTGTTTATCCTTTAAAGAACATTTGAGTAAAACTATTATAAAACATTTCAAAGAGTCATTATAAAATCCTTTTTAGTAATAAGATTTTAATAGTGAATAATTCCTTTAAAACGGTTGACAATTTCCTTAAACAGTTGAAGAATCACTTGGATTCATAAGATAAACCTGTAATGTTTATGAATACACATAAACTGTGCAATGAAACAAGATTGAAATAGCGGTTTTGATCACGTGTTCCACCCCAAAACAGTTATAAAACAGTAAAAGAGGGGCTAAAGTTCTCACCTGTCTGCAGTAGACTCTGAACAAAACAGTAGCAAGTAGCAAACAGGACTTCTAATTGTTTCCTATAACATTGTAATCATACATAAGATATAGGATTTATAATTGTATAGACTTTGATTCATTGATTGACTTGTGTTCTCTTGATTATGATTGTTGTGAAAACTGAATGTTATGCTTTGAATCATTTGATTGATCATGGTCCAAGAAACGAATGTGAATGATCTTGTGTTCAAACTAGTTGTACACATCACATGGTTTGAGAATTTGTTTAACCTTTGATTACAATGGTTTATGAAAGAATGTTCCAAGTGTTTAAGCTCATGAGATTGTGACTTGATCCCATTATTAGTTTAAGTTGTAACTTAACCCAAACTAAGATCAAATTACAATCGCTTTGAGTGGTGGCTACAATGGGCCTTAAACCCATAAATTATGATAATAGGCTTAAATGGAAATCCATGGGCCAATTGAATATGATATTGGGCCAAGTGAATGTTGATGTTGGCCCAATTAACTTGTATATAGGCTTTATAACATGCCAAAGACAATATCAAGCTAACTAGGATCATAATGAACCGTATGGGCTTGGATTGGGCCTAAGGAATTTGGGTTGGGCTACAAAGACTAAGTAGGCCATGTAAGGTTCCAAAGCAAACATTGGTCCAATTAAATATCTTAATGGGCCAAGCTATCTCAATTGTGCTTTTTTAAACCTATGGGCCAAGTTGTTAATGGAATTGGGCCTTGAATCATTGAGTTGGGCCGAATGGGTTTGGGCTGCCACTTTAGGCAGCGAACCCTTTATGTTAATGGCCTAAGGTTCGGCCACAATCATAACAAGGTTCGGCCATAGGTTCGATGATTAGGTTCGCGAGTCCAGCATGAGGGTTCGGCTCAAGTGGGTTCGTGGCATCCAGGGTTCGTGGTCTATACATGGGTCGGCTACATCACCCTGGTTCTGAGATGAGAAGGTCTAGGGTTCGTCATCATGCAACAACAGGTTCGTGGAGGATGAAGGATGTAGGGTTCGTTTATGGGAATGTTCCAGGGTTCGCTTGCTCTTACACGAACCATGCAGGGTTCGTGAGACTGCTCAAGCTGGGTTGATGGCTCGGGAAGGTTCGTGAGAGGCTGATGATCGGCCACAGGCTCGTGAGATCCCCTGAGGGTTCGCTTGAAAAGCTACGAACCATGATGGTTCGTTAGAACGCCTCTAGGGTTCGTTAATGGCGGCTGAAACTTTGGCCGGCGAACCTGTTACTAGCATCATCCTCCTCATCGAATCTGCTGCTCCAGTCCACGATCAAGTTATCCTATAATCAGGGAGTGTAGTTGAAGGTGCGAAACTAAGTTTTGTGATGTAAGGATCGGCTAATGTCGGGTTTCATGAACACACACACAAAAACCCTATTTTCCGAAACTTCAAGCTCAATTACCTCGAGATTGGCTGGACAAATCTGTGAAAATCTTGTACTTTTGTGTAGATAATGTTGAGAGCTTCGCGTGGACACCAAGAACACCGAAATCCGTTGAGAATCGAAGAAAGATACGAACGTTTAAAGTTTGGAATTCTAGAGAGAGGTGGGAGCCGAAATTTTTAGAGAGAGAGAGGTTGTTGGGAATAAATGAAGAAAGAAGCCTGTTCAAGGCTTTTATAGTCCGGGTGGTATTCGGGTCCGTTTCGGTCGCTCGGTTCGCGTTTCCGGAACGTAACGCGTACTTTACGCGGTTTTAAAAATAAAAGGTTGTTAAACTCATTTAAATGATGAGTTTCAAAATTGTAAAAATATAAAATAATTAATATAATTATTTTTACTCTTCGTGTGTTGTCGGATCGTTAAACATTCGAAATTACGTGTATACCCGCAATCGCGTACATTTTCCGATCGTATTAATTATTTAAAGTCGTTTAATCGTAATTATAAGTTCAACATTCGTACGATTATGGATCGTCACCCATAACTATACTCAGTCTCGCTTACAGATTACGATCTGTTGAATAATTTAAATGTCATAGTATTCGTCTCGACACTACGCACTAACACTAACCTGTTACACCGAACGCAGTATATATATAGGCTCACTCTCGCTGCCCACCACTGTTTCGATATAACAAGTTACTGTTCTTGCTTAGTGAAATCGACTGTAAATAAATAATACATACTTGTTTTCTGATTACTAAGATCCTGTAACACACAAGCACACATTTTGAACATACGAATCACATTGATGAACTGAACCATGAATAGACACTGTTCTAACACTGTTTACAACTACATGACTATATGCACAAATGTTACAACAGCAAGCCCCACGAACCCTGCATGGTTCGTGGAGTTATCAGCCGAACCCTAGGGGTCCTCACGAACTTGTGCTGAGCCTTCATGCTGCCCACGAACCATTCTCAGTCGAACCCTTTGCGAACCAGTGGATAACAACCGAACCATCATCAGAGTCACGAACTCTCTTGTCACGAACCCTATAATTTGCATGATGACGAACCCTAGACCTCTCAGACGAACCATGGGTGATGTAGCCGAACCATGTATAGGCCACGAACCCTGGATGCCACGAACCCACTTGAGCCGAACCCTCCATGCATCGCTTAGCCTATGTCGAACCTTCACGAACCTAGTGGCTGCATATGGCGAACCCTAGTTGCTCCACGAACCCATGATGCAGCAACCCTAGGGCCGAAACCTTGTGTATTACTTGGCCGAACCTAAGGCAAAACCATAATAGGTTCGCTGCCAAGATAGTTAGCCGAGGCCCAACATGCATTTCTCTTTACACTTTTCGGCCCAAAACAATTCTCCTTGGCCCATGTTAGTTCCTTTGATTCACATTGTGGCTTTCGGCCCATTAAGACTTGTAAGTGGGCCCAATTTTGTCTTTGGCATGTTACATGGTCCATAAACAAGTTAGTAGGCCCAATAGCACATTCAATTGGCCCATTGTTGATCTAAGTGGCACATGGCCTTTGTTAATGTAACATTTATGCATATAGTCATGTAGTTGTAAACAGTGTTAGAACAGTGTCTGTTCAGTTTCAGTTCAATCAATGTGTTTCAGTATGTTCATAATGTGTGCTTGTGTGTTACAGGATCTAGTAGTAGTCAGAAACAAGTATTATTATTATTTACAGTCGATTACACTAGGCAAGAGCAGTAACTGGTTATATCGAAACAGTGGTGGGCAGCGAGAGTGAGCCCTATATATATACTGCGTTCGGTGTAACAGGTTAGTGTTAGTGCGTAGTGTCGAGACGAATATTATGACAATTAATAAATTCAACCAAGATCGTACTCTTAAGCGAGACTGAGTATAGTATGGGTGACGATCCATAATAGTACGAATGTTGAACTTATAATTACGATTAAACATCCTTAAATTTTTAATACGATCGTAAACGTACGCGATTGCGGGTATACACGTAATTTCGAATGTTTAACGATCTGTCAACACACGAAGAGTTTAAAATAATTATAAATTATTTTATATTTTTTACAATTTTGAAACTCATCATTTTAATGAGTTTAACAACTCTCTTAATTAAAAACCGCGTAAAATACGCGTTACGTTCCGGAAACGCGAACCGAGCGGCCGAAATGAACCCGAATACCACCCGGGCTATAAAAGCCCTAAAGATGGCTATTTCTCTCATTTATTTCAGCCAACAACCACTTCTCTCTCTAAAACTCGCGAACCTATCCTCTCTCTAGAAAATCAAAGCTTTAAACGATCGTATCTTCTTCATTTCTCAACGGATTTTGGTGTTCTTGGTGTCCACGCGTAGCTCTCAACATTATCTACACGAAAGTACAAGAAATCAGCGAGATCAGCCGGCCAAAGACGAGGTATGATCGATTGAAAATCACGAAAATAGGGTTTTCGTTTTTGTTGCTCGACCAACTCATATATAACCGGTAATAAAAGCCCACGTAGACCAACCCTAGACCTTCGAAATGTGTTTCTTGTGCACCGATTAGGTGGAGAACCTCATCAGGGAAGGTTGTAGCTCGATTGGGATGCGAAGTTGTTGCAGGTTCGTGGGAAAAAGGGGGCTGTCGAACCTCTTCAGCAACCAGCCGAACTATGGACAATCCCACGAGCCTTCCCGAACCAGTTGGGTCCAACGAACCCTCAACTGCAGCTGGCCGAACCCTGAGGTGTTTCACGAACCATCACGATCTTAGTCTAAGGCGAAGCTCCACGAACCTGCATAGTTCGTTGCATGGGAAGACGAACCCTAATGGATTTCCTTAGCTTGAACGAACCCTCACGAGCCTTATGTCCTAGCCGAACCCTACTGGGTTTCACGAGCCTACACGAACCATGCATGATGTCATGTTGCCCGAACCCTGCTGTGCGTATTGCCGAACCAGCCTGTTAGTCGAACCCTCGAGCACGTAGCGAACCCTGCATGGTTCGTCCAATATTAGCCGAACCTAGGCTGAACCCCAAAAGGTTCGCTGCCTATGATGGCAGCTCATGAACCCTCGGCCCAACCCTAATCATATTCGGCCCAAATTGCAATGGTATTCAACCCCATAGGTTAAAACAAGTCCAATGGGATTATGTTGATCCATTATGATCTCAATTAGTTCAATTTTATCCTTGGTGATTTACTTGGCCAATAACTCACTCGTTTGGTTTACAAGACCATTTCGGCCCAACACTACATTCAATTGACCAATATCACGTTCAATTGGGCCCCAGTGACCTAAGTGGCCCATGGTCTTTGTTAAGCCCTCATGGTTTATGGGCTTAAGGCCCAATTGTGTTGACCTCGACTTATGATATTGTGAATTGATCACGAAGAGGTTAAGTGACAACTTAACATAATCGAGAGATCAATTCATAATCACAATGACTTGAAATCAATTGAACATCTTTTCACAACAAATGGTAATCAATGGCTATCAAATTCTTGAACAAATATCATTTATGCATAAGAATTATGCATCAAAGAGCATTTCATAAGTTTCTTGGACCCATGATCAATCAAATGACTCAAAGCATAACATTCAAGTTTTCACAACAATCAAATCATGAGAACACAAGTCAATCAATGAATCAAAGTTATACAATTATAAATCCTATATCTTATGTATGATTACAATGTTATAGGAAACAATTAGAAGTCCTGTTTGCTACTTGCTAACTGTTTAGTTCAGAGTCTACTGCAGACAGGTGAGAACATTAGCCCCTCTTTTACTGTTTTATAACTGTTTTGGGGTGGAACACGTGATCAAAACCACTATTTCAATCTGGTTACATACACAGGTTATGTGTATTCATAAAGTTTACAAGTTCATTTTCTGAATCCATGGGATTCTTCAACTGTTTAAGGAATTGTCAACTGTTTTAAAGAAATCATTCACTGTTAAACTTTTATTATTAAAAAGGATTTATAAATTGTTTCTTTAAAATGTTTATAACAGTTTCACTCAAATGTTCTTTTAAAGGTTAAATGCTTTTATATAAATGTTTCATAAACTTCTCTTTGTTATAAACCTTGTTGTTACACAAGGTCAATATATCATGGTATCCAAATCAAGTGGTTCATTTTGTGACATTCAATCAAGTGGTTCAATTCATGGTATTCAAATCAAATGTTTCATTTCAAGGGATTCAAATCATATGGTTCACATCATGGTAATCAAATCAAGGGATTCATTTTCATGTTACATAAACAAAGGATTTAACTCGTGGAGTTAAATCTAGGTTTTCAAATAAGACATTAACACATCCGGTTAAAGTAAGATTCAGAAAACATGGTGTCCATTGTTGTAAACAAACTTGCAAAAAGCATCAAGTATCACATTCATTAGCGTTAGTACTGGGTGATCACAACAAGGGAAAGCGGACACATTGTTTCTTATCCAGGATGGAGTTAGCTTTTAAATTTGTTTTAAAAGCTAACTGCAGGTCTGGTGTCATTGTTTCTTATCCAGGATGGAGTTGGCTTTTAAATTTGCTTTTAAAAGCCAACTGCAGGTCTGGTGTCATATGGTTATCAAAACTGCTGACGTATTATCTAACTCCAAACGTGGTTTGGGACTTGATATTATTGGCTGTCGTGCGAACAGTGATTGGACTGTTTACACTCATTTTCTTACTTGATGTTAGTTTGGGTTACAGCTCATCCGTGTGAATCTTATGATGCTTTAACTTACCTATGTCTTATATCATATACTCATGTTTACAAATGCTTAAACCTATTGTTCTCACCAACTGCGTCTGTAGTTGACAGTTACTTTTCACGTGTTTCAGGTAATCAGGTTTAAGACATTCTCAGAGACAACTAAGGAGACCATACTAAGATAGAACAAGATGAAGAAGAACATGCTAGGATGGATTAGAAACACACTAAATCCTAAATGTTTAATTGTCTTGTTTGAAGTCTTGCTTTGTAAACTATATTTTGGGTCTGTAGTTGTCTTTCTTTTGGTAGATAGATTGTCTGTAAAAAACAACTGTCTAAACATTATGAAATGTAGTAATCCATTGTGGTTGTTCTTATTCAATACTTGTGCATGATTTCAACTGTTCATACGTCACCGCGTCGTGGATTCCGCACGCGGCGCAGGGGGTGTGACAGGTTGTATCAGAGCCAAGGTTGTAGAGAACTAGGAAAAAACCCAATGTTTAATGACCTAGACTAAACTAAGCTACCAATAGGACTAAGTGCTATAGACTTGAGGATACTTAGGACCTAAGTAACTTAAGTGAGCTTAAGTCTACATCAAGCTTGAAAGATCTTAGGGACATTTTTCTAAGATAGACATTGAGTCAAAGAATTTGAACCGGAATTCTATAATTTTAGAAACCGGATTAAATTCTCACACATATGCATTTAAGGATTTCAGAGGCAAGGGTCTGTATTCTTAGTATCCTTGATCTGAAATTCTCACACAGAGATCATTATAGAAATTCAGAGGCAAAGATCTGTAGTTTCAGTATCTTGATATGAATTTCTTGTCATATTCATTATGGGATTTAGAGGCAAGATCTATTAATTTAGTATCTTTGATCTAAGATCCTTGTCATATTCATTATGGGATTTAGAGGCAAAGATCTATTAATTTAGTATCTTTGATCTAAGATCCTTGTCATATTCATTATGGGATTTAGAGGCAAAGATCTATTAATTTAGTATCTTTGATCTAAGATCCTTGTCATATTCATATGGATTTAGAGGCAAAGATTGTTATCTTTGATCTGAAGTCCTTGTCACATTCAGTATAGAATTCAAAGGTCAAGATCTATAACTTAGATTCTTGATTTGAAATCTTGTCATATTCATTATAGGAATTCAAATGTCAAGATCTATTAATTTAGAGTCTTGATTGAAATCCATGTTTTTATTTATCATTGTTATCATTATCAGGTGTTCATTATCATAGGAACTTTATAACTTAGAATCTGTGTAACAGCATTCTTTAGTTGAAGTTCTCACAAGGGATCATTATACTCGATACTGTAGGTATTGAGAACCTAGGTTAATTAACCTAGGACACACATGCTAAAACCTAAGGTTTTTAATTTCGAGTAATTAAGAACCATGGTTTACATAATCATTATCATAGTCACAGAACAAGAGGCAATCATGAGACAATCATAATCAATCAACAGTTGGAATCTTAGCCCCAAATATAGACGACAGATTAACGCTGACGTGTTGAGGTAAGTGGTGGGTCGGTGAGAGCTTACCCTATATATAAGCTTATTTCAGTATGTTAGGGGGAATCCGGCGTTTGTATTTGGAGTGAGGATTCGGGATCAACTGGACACATGGAACATTAGTCAAAACACATGGGATACAATCATTTGGGAAACAATCATTGGTGAATCAAATCATAAGGAAATTCAAACTTGGATGAACCAGACATTATGGTGAATCAACCAAGTTGTGATATCATAAATGTAAACCTTAAGTGAAATTCTTAAGTGATTACATCATTAGTACTTACTGGCATAAGTTAACAGGAAAGTGTAGAGCACACGTATGATTTAGTTCTACATGTTAACAACTGTTAGTAGGTGCACGCATAACATAATCATAGTTCAATCATGGAATCAATCATAGTTCAAGTTGGTCAAAGATCATGGGATTCTTAATCAATGGAAAACACATGGAAATCAGTACAAACGTGTTGCCAAATGCTAGCAGGGCATGATCGTGGTATACCGAAACGGTGGTGGGCAGCGAGAGTGAGCCCTATATATAAGCTATTTTCGGTATATCGGGAAAGTGTCAGTGTGTAGGTTTGGTGGAGAGATCATGAGACATCGTACATATTCACATGATAAGTATACAAATAAGTTGATAACTTATACGTGTACTGGATCATATTACAATTGAATGATAATACTAGTAGTATGGATATATTACTGACCTTATCATGAAAATTCAATTGTATCCATTCTCATTACTGACCCGCTTGTGGCTTCTATTCGTAGAATGCCTCCTCGACGAGACCCAAATGCTGGGGGTTCGACAAGCGGTAATGATGATGAAATTAACAAGATTGCTCGAGCTATCGCTGTTCACATGAGGGATGTGATCCCGGGTATGGTCACTGATATTACCCAGATCTTCGGGGAAGTACCGGTGATTTTGCACACAACTCAAATGCCACAAACGCTGGAACTGCTAACTTAACTACTTTCAAGCAGTCAACGATGCTAAGCCTCCTAAGTACTCTGGTACCGAAGGAGCTACCGGTCTACTACAGTGGCTGGAAAGCATCGAAGACATTCTAGACTTCACTGGATGCCCTGAAAATCTAAAGGTCAAGATGGCCTCGAGTGCATTTCACAAGGCGCCACTCACCTGGTGGAATTGAGAAGAACACCAGAGGACGTGAAGTCGCTCTAGCCTTACCATGGAATGGATTCAAGAACTTACTGGTGGAAAAGTTTTGTCCACGTCACGAGCTAAAGAAACTGGAAGTGGAGATGTTGAATCTGGTGCAGGATAGTGGCGAAAATGCCAAGTATACAACTCGTTTTCATGAGTTGTGCATTTTGGTACCACATCTGGTTACTCCTCTATCCCGTAGGATAGAGAAATACATTGAAGGGTTGCCTCTGGTTGTTAGAGGAACTGTCATGGGTAATAACCCTACTACTCTAGAGGCGGCGATTCAACTTGGTGCTACTCTTACTGAAGAGTATGTGAAGTCTGGAGTGCTCACCCGAAAGGGATTCAAGAGAGCAGATTGAAGAAGGCAAGAAGCCTGAACAGCACCATCCCAAGAAGAAGAAGAAACAGAAGACAATCAAGAACTTTGCAGCGTTGACTGCGGCTGCACCTACTCATGCTACTCCCCTCACTGCTATGCCACAACCCGCTAATGTCAGAAAGCAGTACACTGGCTCGTTTCCACTCTGCCACCAAATGCCAGTACCATCATCTGCCCAATACTCCATGCAAGAAGTGTCTCAAGTGTGGGCGTATGGGACACTTTGCAGCAACTTGTCGATCTGCTCATCTTATTGCTGCAACAACTGCTGCCACAACTTCTACTGCTGCAGGTGGAAGAGCCTGCTATAATTGTGGGGCAGAAGGGCACTTCAGAAACCAGTGTCCAAAAACTCAATAACAATACTGCTGCTGCTCGTGCTTTGTGATTGGAACTGCGGAAGCACGTGAAGAGCCGGCAGTCATCACGGGTACATTTCTTATCAATGATCACTATGTTCCTATCATATTTGATACTGGTGCTGATAAAAGTTTTATCTCTGCTCATACTGCTTCTTTGCTTAATATGCAACTATCCACGCTTACTGCTCCCTATACTGTAGAAGTAGCGAATGGTAAGACTATAGTTGTAGATTCCATCATTAATGCTTGTGAGCTAAGACTAAATGACCATCTCTTTTCCATCGATCTTATTCCTATGACCCGGAAGCTTTGAAGTAGTGGTAGGAATGGATTGGTTATCTAAGAATAATGCTGAAATCGTATGCTCGGAGGAAACTTATTCGAATTCCCCTACCGTCCGGCGAAACGATGATAGTCTACGGTGAGAAACCCTGCCGCGAATTGAAGATTGTATCGTGCATCAAGGCGAGGAAGTATCTGAAGAAGAAATATTATGCATTCTTAGCTCACGTGGTGGAAAAGAAACCTGACAAGAAGCAGTAGTTGGAGACGTACCGGTTATCAAAGACTACCCAGACGTATTTCCAGAAGACTTGCCTGGACTACCACCAGTCCGACAAGTGGAGTTTAGAATTGATCTCGTCCCTGGAGCAAACCCAGTGGCGAAGTCACCGTATCGGTTAGCACCGTCTGAGATGCAAGAACTGTCCAGTCAGCTTCAAGAACTTTTAGACAAGGTTTTATAAGACCGAGTTTCTCTCCATGGGGAGCTCCGGTTCTCTTTGTCAAAAAGAAAGACGGTTCATTTCGTATGTGCATAGACTATCGTGAGCTGAACAAGTTGACAATCAAGAATAGATATCCTCTACCCAGGATCGATGATTTGTTTGATCAATTACAGGGAGCAACTTGCTTCTCTAAGATTGACTTACGATCTGGGTATCATCAGTTAAGAGTAAATGATGAGGATATACCAAAGACGGCATTTAGGACTCGATATGGACACTATGAGTTTGTGGTTATGCCATTTGGGCTGACCAATGCACCTGCAGTGTTCATGGACTTGATGAATCGAGTCTGTAGGCCTTACTTGGATCAGTTTGTCATCGTCTTTATTGATGATATACTGATTTATTCCAAGTCAGAACAAGAACATGAGGATCATTTGAAGAAAGTCTTGGAACTACTAAGAAAGGAACAACTTTATGCTAAATTCTCAAAGTGTGAATTTTGGCTAAAGGAGGTTCACTCTTAGGACATGTCATAAACAAAGATGGAATTCATGTAGATCCAGCCAAGATTGAGGCGATTAAGAACTGGACTACTCCATCCACTCCAACAGAGATTCGTTCATTTCTGGGTTTGGCAGGTTATTATAGAAGATTCATTGCAAACTTCTCTAAGATAGCCTTGCCACTCACTACATTGACTCAGAAAAGTCAAGCTTTTATATGGGGACAGAAACAAGAAGATGCATTTCAACTTCTTAAACAGAAGTTATGCAATTCCCCTATCCTTAGTCTTCCAGAAGGCAGTGATGATTCATTGTCTACTGTGATGCTTCAAACCTGGTCTCGGTTGTGTACTTATGCAACGGGACAAGGTCATTGCTTATGCTTCAAGACAACTTAAGGTTCACGAGAAGAATTACACTACTCATGACCTTGAGTTAGGGCTGTGGTCTTTGCATTGAAGATTTGGAGACACTACCTTTATGGTACTAAATGTGTCATCTATACAGACCACAAGAGCCTTCAACACATTCTCAATCAGAAAGAACTCAACATGAGACAACGACGTTGGGTTGAGCTTCTAACTGATTACGACTGTGAGATTCGTTACCATCCGGGTAAAGCCAATGTGGTGGCGGATGCTCTTAGTCGCAAGGAAACCAGTCAAACCAATTCGTGTTAGAGCCATGGAGATCAACACACAGCCAAACTTGAAAGACTTGATTCGTATTGCACAACAACAAGTAGTAACAGATAATCAACTCAAGACAGACTTGGATTGTGGTATTGAGAAGAAACTAGAACCTCGAGCTGATGGGTTGTTATATCTCAACGGCCGCATTTGGATTCCAAAGTCTGAAGAATTGCGCACATCATCTGTGATGAGGCTCATAAGTCGCGATACTCAGTTCATCCTGGAGCCGACAAGATGTATCAGGACTTGAGAACATCTTACTGGTGGCCGGGAATGAAGAAAGACATAGCACTGTACGTGGGAAAATGTCTTACTTGTTCAAAGGTCAAAGCAGAACATCAAAAGCCTTCGGGACTTCTGCAGCAACCTGAAATTCCTCAATGGAAATGGGAACAAATTTCCATGGATTTCATAACGAAGTTGCCGAGAACTCCGAGAGGTTTCGATTCGATTTGGGTGATCGTTGACCGACTCACCAAATCTGCTCATTTCTCCCAATCCGAGAGGATTACAAGATGGAGAAGTTATCCACATTGTACATCAACGAAATCATTGCACGTCATGGTACTCCAACATCAATCATATCTGATCGTGATAGTCGCTTCACTTCTCGCTTTTGGCAATCATTGCAAAAGGCTTTGGGAACGCGTGTTAATCTTAGCACGGCGTATCATCCCCAAACCGACGGCCAAAGTGAGAGAACTATCCAAACACTTGAGGACATGTTCCGTTCTTGTGTCATTGACTTCGGTGGAAGTTGGGACACTCATCTCCCACTCATTGAGTTTTCATATAACAATAGCTATCATACGAGCATTCAATGTGCACCATTCGAAGCTCTATATGGTAGAAAGTGCCGATCACCGGTCTGTTGGACCGAGATTGGTGACTCACAGGTCGTAGGACCAGAACTCATTCAGGAAACATCAGACAAGATCACAATCATTCAGTCACGGCTTAAGGCCGCACGAGATCGGCAGAAGAGAGTATTGCTGATCGACGTCGGAAACCGCTTGAGTTTCAAGTCGGTGACCGAGTCTTACTCAAAGTTTCTCCCTGGAAAGGCGTTGTCCGATTCGGGAAGAAAGGGAAACTTGCACCAAGGTACGTTGGACCTTTTGAGATCCTGGAACGGATTGGTCCCGTAGCCTACAAGCTCAAACTTCCAGTGGAGCTAAGCAATGTTCATGATACTTTTCACGTATCAAATCTTAAGAAATGCTTAGCGGATCACGATGTTCAGATTCCACTGGAAGACATTCAGATTCAGAACAACATGCAATTCATTGAACGTCCAGTTGAGATCATGGATCATGGGGTCAAGAAACTTAAACGCAGCCGTATCCCGATCGTGAAAGTGCGATGGGAGGGCAAACGCGGTGCTGAGTTCACCTGGGAACGTGAAGACCAGATGAAGCTTAAGTACCCTCATCTTTTTACAGTACCTTCGGCTAGTTAATTTCGGGACGAAATTCCCTTAACTAGGGGAGACTGTAACATTTGTGCATATAGTCATGTAGTTGTAAACAGTGTTAGAACAGTGTCTGTTCAGTTTCAGTTCAATCAATGTGTTTCAGTATGTTCATAATGTGTGCTTGTGTGTTACAGGATCTTAGTAGTCAGAAAACAAGTATTTATTATTTATTTACAGTCGATTACACTAGGCAGAGCAGTAACTGGTTATATCGAAACAGTGGTGGGCAGCGAGAGTGAGCCCTATATATATACTGCGTTCGGTTGTAACAGGTTAGTGTTAGTGCGTAGTGTCGAGACGAATATTATGACAATTAATAAATTCAACCAAGATCGTACTCTGTAAGCGAGACTGAGTATAGTTATGGGTGACGATCCATAATAGTACGAATGTTGAACTTATAATTACGATTAAACATCCTTAAATTTTTAATACGATCGTAAAACGTACGCGATTGCGGGTATACACGTAATTTCGAATGTTTAACGATCTGTCAACACACGAAGAGTTAAAATAATTATATTAATTATTTTATATTTTTACAATTTTGAAACTCATCATTTTAATGAGTTTAACAACTCTCTTAATTAAAAACCGCGTAAAATACGCGTTACGTTCCGGAAACGCGAACCGAGCGGCCGAAATGAACCCGAATACCACCCGGGCTATAAAAGCCCTAAAGATGGCTATTTCTCTCATTTATTTCAGCCAACAACCACTTCTCTCTCTAAAACTCGCGAACCTATCCTCTCTCTAGAAAATCAAAGCTTTAAACGATCGTATCTTCTTCATTTCTCAACGGATTTTGGTGTTCTTGGTGTGTCCACGCGTAGCTCTCAACATTATCTACACGAACGAAAGTACAAGAAATCAGCGAGATCAGCCGGCCAAGACGAGGTATGATCGATTGAAAATCACGAAAATAGGGTTTTCGTTTTTGTTGCTCGACCAACTCATATAAACCGGTAATAAAAGCCCACGTAGACCAACCCTAGACCTTCGAAATGTGTTTCTTGTGCACCGATTAGGTGGAGACCTCATCAGGGAAGGTTGTAGCTCGATTGGGATGCGAAGTTGTTGCAGGTCGTGGGAAAAAGGGGGCTGTCGAACCCTCTTCAGCAACCAGCCGAACTATGGACAATCCCACGAGCCTTCCCGAACCAGTTGGGTCCAACGAACCCTCAACTGCAGCTGGCCGAACCCTGAGGTGTTTCACGAACCATCACGATCCCTTAGTCTAAGGCGAAGCTCCACGAACCTGCATAGTTCGTTGCATGGGAAGACGAACCCTAATGGATTTCCTTAGCTTGAACGAACCCTCACGAGCCTTATGTCCTAGCCGAACCCTACTGGGTTTCACGAGCCTACACGAACCATGCATGATGTCATGTTGCCCGAACCCTGCTGTGCGTATTGCCGAACCAGCCTGTTAGTCGAACCCTCGAGCACGTAGCGAACCCTGCATGGTTCGTCCAATATTAGCCGAACCTAGGCTGAACCCCAAAAAGGTTCGCTGCCTATGATGGCAGCTCATGAACCCTCGGCCCAACCCTAATCATATTCGGCCCAAATTGCAATGGTATTCAACCCCATAGGTTAAAACAAGTCCAATGGGATTATGTTGATCCATTATGATCTCAATTAGTTCAATTTTATCCTTGGTGATTTACTTGGCCCAATAACTCACTCGTTTGGTTTACAAGACCCATTTCGGCCCAACACTACATTCAATTGACCAATATCACGTTCAATTGGGCCCCAGTGACCTAAGTGGCCCATGGTCTTTGTTAAGCACTCATGGTTTATGGGCTTAAGGCCCAATTGTGTTTGACCTCGACTTATGATATTGTGAATTGATCACGAAGAGGTTAAGTGACAACTTAACATAATCGAGAGATCAATTCATAATCACAATGACTTGAAATCAATTGAACATCTTTTCACAACAAATGGTAATCAATGGCTATCAAATTCTTGAACAAATATCATTTATGCATAAGAATTATGCATCAAAGAGCATTTCATAAGTTTCTTGGACCCATGATCAATCAAATGACTCAAAGCATAACATTCAAGTTTTCACAACAATCAAATCATGAGAACACAAGTCAATCAATGAATCAAAGTTATACAATTATAAATCCTATATCTTATGTATGATTACAATGTTATAGGAAACAATTAGAAGTCCTGTTTGCTACTTGCTAACTGTTTAGTTCAGAGTCTACTGCAGACAGGTGAGAACATTAGCCCCTCTTTTACTGTTTTATAACTGTTTTGGGGTGGAACACGTGATCAAAACCACTATTTCAATCTGGTTACATACACAGGTTATGTGTATTCATAAAGTTTACAAGTTCATTTTCTGAATTCATGGGATTCTTCAACTGTTTAAGGAATTGTCAACTGTTTTAAAGAAATCATTCACTGTTAAACTTTTATTATTAAAAAGGATTTATAAATTGTTTCTTTAAAATGTTTTATAACAGTTTTCACTCAAATGTTCTTTTAAAGGTTAAATGCTTTTTATATAAATGTTTTCATAAACTCTTCTTTTGTTTATAACCTTGTTGTTACACAAGGTCAATATATCATGGTATCCAAATCAAGTGGTTCATTTTGTGACATTCAAATCAAGTGGTTCAATTCATGGTATTCAAATCAAATGTTTCATTTCAAGGGATTCAAATCATATGGTTCACATCATGGTAATCAAATCAAGGGATTCATTTTCATGTTACATAAACAAAGGATTTAACTCGTGGAGTTAAATCTAGGTTTTCAAATAAGACATTAACACATCCGGTTAAAGTAAGATTCAGAAAACATGGTGTCCATTGTTGTAAACAAACTTGCAAAAAGCATCAAGTATCACATTCATTAGCGTTAGTACTGGGTGATCACAACAAGGGAAAGCGGACACATTGTTTCTTATCAGGATGGATTGAGTTAGCTTTTAAATTTGTTTTAAAAGCTAACTGCAGGTCTGGTGTCATTGTTTTCTTATCCAGGATGGAGTTGGCTTTTAAATTTGCTTTAAAAGCCAACTGCAGGTCTGGTGTCATATGGTTATCAAAACTGCTGACGTATTATCTAACTCCAAACGTGGTTTGGGACTTGATATTATTGGCTGTCGTGCGAACAGTGATTGGACTGTTTACACTCATTTTCTTACTTGATGTTAGTTTGGGTTACAGCTCATCCGTGTGAATCTTATGATGCTTTAAACTTACCTATGTCTTATATCATATACTCATGTTTACAAATGCTTAAACCTATTGTTCTCACCAACTACGTCTGTAGTTGACAGTTACTTTTCACGTGTTTCAGGTAATCAGGTTTAAGACATTCTCAGAGACAACTAAGGAAACCATACTAAGATAGAACAAGATGAAGAAACATGCTAGGATGGATTAGAAACACACTAAATCCTAAATGTTTAATTGTCTTGTTTGAAGTCTTGCTTTGTAAACTATATTTTGGGTCTGTAGTTGTCTTTCTTTTGGTAGATAGATTGTCTGTAACTAAACAACTGTCTAAACATTATGAAATGTAGTAATCCATTGTGGTTGTTCTTATTCAATACTTGTGCATGATTCAACTGTTCATACGTCACCGCGCAGTGGATTCCGCACGCGGCGCAGGGGTGTGACAGTTAAGCCTCATGGTTCCATGGGCTTAAGGCCCAACGTGAGGCCTCGATTATGACAATTGTGAATTGATCATAAATGGGTTAAGTTTGTAACTTAACAATAATCATGAAGATCAATTCACAATCACAAGACTTGAAAACAATTGAACATCTTATCAAAATACATGTTAACCTATGGTTATCAATTCTCAAACACTTATCATTTATGCATAAGATTTATGCACAAAGAATCATTTCACAATAGTTTCTTGGACCCATGATCAATCAAATGATTCAAGTCATAACTTTCAAGTTTTCACAACAATCTTAATCTTGAGAACACAAGTCAATCAATGAATCAAAGTCTATACAATATAAAATCCTATATCTTATGTATGATTACAATGTATAGGAAACAATTAGAAGTCATGTTTTGCTACTTTCTAACTGTTTAGTTCAGAGTCACTGCAGACAGGTGAGAACTTTAGCCCCTCTTTTACTGTTTTTATAACTGTTTTGGGGTGGAACACGTGATCAAAACAATCGTTTACAATCATATTTCATTACACAAGGTGTGTGTATTCTCATAAACATTATGGGTTCATTTTACGAATCCTAGGAATTCACCAACTGTTTTAAAGGAATTATCAATTATTAAACTCTTTTCACTAAAAAGGTTTTATAAAGAATCTTTGAACTGTTTTGTAACTGATTTTTCAAATGTATTTATGAAGGATAAACACTTTTAGATAAAGGATTTTATAAACTCTTTTGTTATAAACCTTGTTGTTACACAAGGTCATCACATCATGGTATTCAAAACAAGTGGTTCATAACATGGTATTCAAATCAAGTGGTTTACAATATGGTATTCAAAACAAGTGGTTCATAACATGGTATTCAAATCAAGTGGTTTACAATATGGTATTCAAATCAAGTGGTTCACAACATGGTATTCAAATCAAGTGGTTCACATCATGGTATTCAAATCAAGTGGTTCTTTTCATGGTATTCAAAACAAAGGATTTAATTCGTGGAATTAAATCTAGGTTTTCAATTCATGTTATCAAATAAGCATTAACATCCGGTTAAAGTAAGATTCAGAAAACATGGTGTCTATTGTTGTAAACAAACTTGTAAAAGCATCAAGTATCATATTCATTAGCGTTAGTACTGGGTGATCACAACAAGGGAAAGCGGACACATGTTTCTTATCCAGGATGGAGTTAGCTTTTAAATGTTTTAAAAGCTAACTGCAGGTTGGTGTCATATGGTTATCAAACTGCTGATGTATTATCTAACTCCAAACGTGTTTTGGGACTTGATATTATATGTTGGCTTTCGTGTGAACAGTGATTGGACTGTTTACACTCATTTCTTACTTGATGTTAGTTTGGGTTGCAGCTCATCCGTGTGAATCTTATGATGCTTTTAACTTACCTATGCCTTATATCATACTCATGTTTACAAATGTTTAAACCTATTGTTCTCACCAACTACGTCTGTAGTTGACAGTTACTTTTCACGTGTTTCAGGTAATCAGGTTTAAGACATTCTCAGAGACAACTAAGGAGACCATACTAAGATAGAACAAGATGAAGAAACATGCTAGGATGGATTAGAAACACACTAAATCCTAAATGTTTAATTGTCTTGTTTGGAGTCTTATTTTGTAAACTGTATTTTGGGTCTGTAGTTGTCTTCCTTTTGGTAGATAGATTGTCTGTAACTAAACAACTGTCTAAACATTATGAAATGTAGTAATCCATTGTGGTTGTTCTTATTCAATACTTGTGCATGATTCAACTGTTCATACGTCACCGCGTGGTGGATTCCGCACGCGGCGCAGGGGTGTGACAGGTTGGTATCAGAGCCAAGGTTGTAGAGAACTAGGAAAAAACCCAATGTTAATGACCTAGACTATAACCTAAGCTACCCAATAGGACTAAGTGCTATAGGCTTGAGGATACTTAGGAGCTAAGTAACTTAAGTGAGCATTAAGTCTACAATAAGCTTGAAAGATCTTAGGGACATTTTTCTAAGATTAGATATCGAGACAAAGAATTTTAACCGGAATTCTATAATTTTAGAAACCGGATTAAATTCTCACACATATGCATTTAAGGATTTCAGAGGCAAGGATCTGTATTCTTAGTATCCTTGATCTGAAATTCTCACACAGAGATCATTATAGAGATTCGGAGGCAAAGATCTGTATTTTCAGTATCTTTGATATGAATTTCTTGTCATATTCATTATAGGATTTAGAGACAAGATTGATATCTTTGATCTAAAGTCCTTGTCATATTCATTATAGGAATTCAAATGTCAAGATCTATTAATTTAGAGGCTTGATTTGAAATCCTTGTCATATTCATTATAGGAATTCAAATGTCAAGATCTATTAATTTAGAGGCTTGATTTGAAATCCTTGTCATATTCATTATAGGAATTCAAATGTCAAGATCTATTAATTAGAGGCTTGATTTGAAATCCTTGTCATGTTCATTATAGGAATTCAATTGTCAAGATCTATTAATTTAGAATCCTGATTTGGAATCCTTGTCATTGTTATCATTGTTATCATTATCAGGTGTTCATTATCATAGGAACTTTATAACTTAGAATCTGTGTAACAGTATTCTTTAGTTGAAGTTCTCACAAGAGATCATTATACTCGATACTGTAGGTATTGAGAACCTAGGTTAATTAACCTAGGACATACATGCTGGAACCTAAGGTTTTAATTTCTAAGTAAATTAAGAACCATGGTTTACATAATCATTATCATAGTCACAGAACAAGAGGAAATCATGAAACAATCGTAATCAATCAACAGTTGGAATCTTAGCCCCAAATATAGACGACGGATTAACGCTGATGTGTTGAGGTAAGTGGTGGGTC
This sequence comes from Mikania micrantha, assembly GCA_009363875.1. Taxonomy (NCBI): domain Eukaryota; kingdom Viridiplantae; phylum Streptophyta; class Magnoliopsida; order Asterales; family Asteraceae; genus Mikania; species Mikania micrantha. The sequence continues at coordinate 22,527,183 of CM018685.1, forward strand.
GGTGAGAGCTTACCCTATATATAAGCTTATTTCAGTATGTTAGGGGGAATCCGGCGTTTGTATTTGGAGTGAGGATTCGGGATCAAGTGGAAACATGGAACATTAGTCAAACGCATGGGATACAAACATTTGGGAAAACAATCATTGGTGAATCAAATCATAGTGCAATTCAAACTTGGATGAACCAAACATTATGGTGAATCAATCAAGTTGTGAACATTCTTTAAATGTAAACCTTAAGTGAAATTCTTAAGTGATTACATCATTAGTACTTACTGACATAGGTTAACAGAAAGTGTAGAACACACGTATGATTTAGTTCTACATGTTAACAACTGTTAGTAGGTGCACGCATAACATAATCATAGTTCAATCATGGAATCAATCATAGTTCAAGTTGATCAAAGATCATGAGATTCTTAATCAATGGAACACACTTGGGAATCAGTACAAACGTGTTGACAAATGCTAGCAAGGGCATGATCGTGGTATATCGAAACGGTGTGGGCAGCGAGAGTGAGCCCTATATATAAGCTGTTTTCGGTATATCGGGAAAGTGTCAGTGTGTAGATTTGGTGGTGAGATCATGAGACATCGTACATATTCACATGATAAGTATGCAAATAAGTTGATAACTTATACGTGTACTGGATCATATTACAATTGAATGATAATACTAGTAGTATGGATATATTACTGACCTTATCATGAAAATTCATTGTATCCTTCTCATTACTAACCCACTTGTGGCTTCTATTCGTAGAATGCTCCCCGACGTGATCCTAACGGAGGGGGTTCAACAAGTGGCAACGACGATGAGATCAACAAGATTGCTCGAGCTATCACGGTTCATATGCGGGATGTGATTCCTGGTATGGTCACTGATATCACCCAGAATCTTCGGGGAAGTACCAGTGATTCCGCACACAACTCAAATGCCACTAATGCTGGAACTGCTAACTTTACTTTCAAGCAGTTCAACGATGCTAAGCCTCCTAAGTACTCTGGTACCGAGGGAGCTACCGGCCTACTGCAATGGCTGGAAAGCATTGAAGACATTCTCGACTTCACTGGATGTCCTGAGAATCTGAAGGTCAAAATGGCCTCAAGCGCTTTTCATAAGGGCGCACTTACTTGGTGGAATTCTGAGATGAACACCAGAGGACGTGAAGTTGCATTAGCCTTACCGTGGGACGGTTTCAAGAACTTACTGGTGGAAAAGTTTTGTCCACGTCATGAACTGAAGAAACTCGAGGTGGAGATGTGGAATCTGGTGCAAGATAGTGGTGAAAACGCAAAGTATACAACTCGTTTTCATGAGTTGTGCATTCTGGTACCCCATTTGGTTACTCCTCTATCTCGCGCAGGATAGAGAAATACATTGAAGGTTTGCCTTGGTTGTCAGAGGAACTGTTATGGGGAACAACCCCACTACTTTGGAAGCAGCATTCAACTTGGTGCTACTCTTACTGAAGAGTATGTGAAGTCTGGAGTGCTCACCCGAAAGGGATTCAAAAGAGCACAGATTGGAAGAAGGCAAGAAGCCTGAACAGCACCATCAAGAAGAAGAAGCAAAAATGATCAAGAACTTTGCAGCGTTGACTGCAGCTACACCTACTCATGCCACACCTATCACTGCTACGCCACAACCAGCTAATGCCAGAAAGCCTTATACTGGCCAGTTTCCACTTTGCACCAAATGCCAGTATCATCATCTGCCCAACACTCCATGCAAGAAGTGTCTCAATGTGGGCGTATGGGACATTTTGCAGCTACTTGTAGATCTGCTCATCTTGCTGCTGCAACAACTGCTACCCACAAACCACTAATGCTACAGTGGAGAGCCTGTTATAATGTTGTGGAGCAGAGGGACACTTCAGAAATCAGTGTCCAAAACTCAACAACAATACTGCTGCTGCTCGTGCTTTGTTATTGGAACTGCTGAAGCACGTGAAGAGCCGGCAGTCATCACGGGTACATTTCTTATCAATGATCACTATGTTCTATCATATTCGATACTGGTGCTGATAAAAGCTTTATCTCTGCTCATACTGCTTCTTTGCTTAATATGCAACTATCTATACTTACTGCTCCCTATACAGTAGAAGTAGCGAATGGTAAGACTATAGTTGTAGATTCTATTATCCATGCTTGTGAGCTAAGATTAAATGACCATCTCTTTTCCATCGATCTCATTCCTATGACTCTCGGAAGCTTCGAAGTTGTAGTAGGAATGGATTGGTTATCCAAAAACAATGCTGAAATCGTATGCTCTGAGAAACTTATTCGAGTTCCCTACCGTCCGGCGAACGATGAAGTTTACGGCGAGAAACCATGCCGCGGATTGAAGATTGTATCGTGCACCAAGGCGAGGAAGTACTTGAATAAGAAATATTATGCTTTCCTAGCTCATGTAGTGGAAAAGAAACCTGAAAAGAAAGCAGTTGGAGATGTTCCAGTTATCAAAGAATATCCAGACGTATTTCCAGAAGACTTGCCTGGACTACCACCAGTCCGACAAGTGGAGTTTAGAATTGATCTCGTCCCTGGAGCAAACCCAGTGGCGAAGTCACCATACCGATTAGCACCGTCTGAGATGCAAGAACTGTCTAGTCAGCTTCAAGAACTTTAGACAAGGTTTCATAAGACCGAGTTTCTCTCCATGGGGAGCTCCGGTTCTCTTTGTCAAAAAGAAAGACGGTTCATTTCGTATGTGCATCGACTATCGTGAGTTGAACAAGTTGACAATCAAGAATAGATATCCTCTGCCCAGGATCGATGATCTGTTTGATCAATTACAGGGAGCAACTTGCTTCTCTAAGATTGACTTACGATCTGGGTATCATCAGTTAAGAGTAAATGATGAGGATATACCAAAGACGGCATTTAGGACTCGATATGGACACTATGAGTTTGTGGTTATGCCATTTGGGCTGACCAATGCACCCGTAGTGTTCATGGACTTGATGAATCGAGTCTGCAGACCTTACTTGGATCAGTTTGTTATTGTCTTTATTGATGATATACTGATTTATTCCAAGTCAGAACAAGAACATGAGGATCATTTGAAGAAAGTCTTGGAACTACTAAGAGAGGAACAACTTTATGCTAAATTCTCAAAGTGTGAATTTTGGCTAAAGGAGGTTCATTTCTTAGGACATTTCATAAACAAGGATGGGATACATGTAGATCCGGCGAAGATTGAGGCGATTAAGAACTGGACTACCCCATCTACTCCAACAGAGATTCGCAATTCTGGGTTGGGCAGGTTATTACAAGAGATTCATTGCAAACTTCTCTAAGATAGCCTTGCCACTTACCACTTTGACTCAGAAAAGTCAAGCCTTTATATGGGGACAGAAACAAGAAGATGCATTTCAACTTCTTAACAGAAGTTATGCAATCCCCTATCCTTAGTCTTCCAGAAGGCAGTGATGATTTCATTTGTCTACTGCGATGCTTCAAACCTTGTCTTGGTTGTGTACTTATGCAACGGACAAGGTCATTGCTTATGCTTCAAGACAACTTAAGGTTCACGAGAAGAATTACACTACTCATGACCTTGAAGTTAGGAGCTGTGGTCTTTGCATTGAAGATTTGGAGACACTACCTGTACGGTACTAAATGTGTCATCTATACAGACCACAAGAGCCTTCAACACCTTCTCAATCAGAAAGAACTCAACATGAGACAACGACGTTGGGTTGAGCTTCTAACTGATTACGACTGTGAGATTCGTTATCATCCGGGTAAAGCCAATGTGGTGGCGGATGCTCTTAGTCGCAAGGAACCAGTCAAACCAATTCGTGTAAGAGCCATGGAGATCAACACACAGCCAAACTTGAAAGACTTGATTCGTATTGCACAACAACAGGTAGTAACAGACAATCAACTCAAGACAGACTTGGATTGTGGCATTGAGAAGAAACTAGAACCTCGAGCTGATGGGTTGTTATATCTCAACGGCCGCATTTGGATTCCAAGGTCGGAAGAATTGCGCACACTCATCTGTGATGAGGCTCATAAGTCGCGATACTCAGTTCATCCTGGAGCCGATAAGATGTATCAGGACTTGAGGACATCTTACTGGTGGCCGGGAATGAAGAAAGACATAGCATTGTATGTGGGAAAATGTCTTACATGTTCAAAGGTCAAAGCAGAACATCAAAAACCTTCGGGACTTCTGCAGCACCTGAAATTCCTCAATGGAAATGGAGCAAATTTCCATGGATTTCATAACAAAGTTGCCGAGAACTCCGCGAGGTTACGATTCGATTTGGGTGATCGTTGATCGACTCACCAAATCTGCTCATTTTCTCCCTATCCGAGAGGATTACAAAATGGAGAAGCTATCCACTCTGTACATCAACGAAATCATTGCACGTCATGGTACACCAACATCAATCATATATGATCGTGATAGTCGTTTCACTTCTCTCTTTTGGCAATCATTGCAAAAGGCTTTGGGAACGCGTGTTAATCTTAGCACGGCGTATCATCCCCAAACCGACGGCCAAAGCGAAAGGACTATCCAAACACTTGAAGACATGCTTCGTTCTTGTGTCATTGACTTCGGTGGAAGTTGGGAGTTGGGACACTCATCCCCCACTCATTGAGTTTTCATATAACAATAGCTATCATACGAGCATTCAATGTGCACCATTCGAAGCTCTATATGGTAGAAAGTGCCGATCACCGGTCTGTTGGACCGAGATTGGTGACTCACATAGGATCAGAACTCGTTCAGGAAACATCAGACAAGATCACAATCATTCAGTCACGGCTTAAGGCCGCACGAGATCGGCAGAAGAGTTATGCTGATCGACGTCGGAAACCGCTTGAGTTTCAAGTCGGTGACCGAGTCTTACTCAAAGTTTCCCCTGGAAAGGCGTTGTCGATTCGGGAAGAAAGGGAAACTTGCACCAAGGTACGTTGGACCTTTTGAGATCCTGGAACGGATTGGTCCCGTAGCCTACAAACTCAAACTTCCAGTGAAGCTAAGCAATGTTCACGATACTTTTCATGTATCGAATCTTAAGAAATGCTTAGCGGATCATGATGTTCAGATTCCACTGGAAGACATACAGATTCAGAATACATGCAATTCACAGAACGTCCAGTTGAGATCATGATCATGGGGTCAGAAACTTAAACAGGCAAGAATCCCAGCCGTATCCCGATCGTAAAGGTACGATGGGAGGGCAAACGCGGTGCTGAGTTCACCTGGGAACGTGAAGACCAGATGAAGCTTAAGTACCCTCATCTTTTTACAGTATCTTCGGCTAGTTAATTTCGGGACGAAATTCCCTTAACTAGGGGAGACTGTAACATTTGTACATTTAGTCATGTAGTAGTGAACATGTTAGAACATGTTGTGTACATGTTCAGGTCAGTCATGTGAATCATGTGTCATTATGTGCTTGTGTGTTAGAATTTTTATCAGTTATCAAGTATGTATTATTTATTTACAGTCGATTTCACTAGGCAAGAACAGTAACTGGTTATATCGAAACAGTGGTGGGCAGCGAGAGTGAGCCCTATATATATACTGAGTTCGTTGTGTAACAGGTTAGTGTAGTGCGTAGTGACGAGACGAATATTATAACAATTAATTAATTCACAGAATCGTAATACGTAAGCGAGACTGAGTATAGTTATGGGTGACGATCCATAATGATACGAATGTTGAACTTATAATTATGATTAAACGACTTTAAATAATTAATACGATCGAAAAACGTACGCGATTGCGGTATACACGTAATTGTGAATGTTTAACGATCGACAACACACGAAGAGTAAAAATAATTATATAATTATTTTGTATTTTTACAATTTTGAAACTCATCATTTAAATGAGTTTAACAACTCTTTTTATTTAAAATCGCGTAAAATACGCGTTACGTTCCGAAACTCGAACCGAGCGACCGAAACGAACCCGAATACCACACGGGCTATAAAAGCCCTAAAGATGGTGTTTTTCTCATTTAATACCTCAACAACCATTTCTCTCTCTAAAAATCCCGTATACCTCTCTCTCTAGAAAACCGACCTTCAAACGCGCGTATCTCTTCTTCGTTCTCGACGGATTTTGGTGTTCTTGGTGTCCACGCGTAGCTCTCGAACTCCTCTACACGAAAGTACAAGATTTTCGCAGATTCACCCAGCCAATTTCGAGGTAATGAAGCTGAATAGTCACGAGATTAGGGTTTTCAGTCGTGGGTTTGTTTAAACCCGACCCTTAGCCGGATCTAATCATCACACTCATTTTCGAGACCCTAGAAACATTTCCTGATGCTGATGACCTAGATCGTGGCCTAGAGATGATGATGATGATGGAGTTACAGGTTCGTCGAAGGTTCAGGGGTCGAACCCCCAACCAGCTCTTGGCCGAACCCTTGTGAACACGCAAGCCCCACGAACCCTGCATGGTTCGTGGAGTTTCAGCCGAACCCTAGGGGTCCTCACGAACTTGTGCTGAGCCTTCATGCTACCCACGAACCATTCTCAGTCGAACCCTTTGCGAACCAGTGGATAACACCGAACCATCATCAGAGTCACGAACTCTCTGTCCACGAACCCTATAATTGCATGATGACGAACCCTAGACCTTCTCAGACGAACCATGGGTGATGTAGCCGAACCATGTATAGGCCACGAACCCTGGATGCCACGAACCCACTTGAGCCGAACCCTCCATGCAATCGCTTAGCCTATGTCGAACCTTCACGAACCTAGTGGCTGCATATGGCAAACCCTAGTTGCTCACGAACCCATGATGCAGCAACCCTAGGGCCGAACTTGTGTATGTACTGGCCGAACCTAAGGCAAAAACCATAATAGGTTCGCTGCCAAGATAGTTAGCCGTAGGCCCAACATGCATTTCTCTTTACACTTTTCGGCCCAAAACAATTCTCCTTGGCCCATGTTAGTTCCTTTGATTCACATTGTGGCTTTCGGCCCATTTAAGACTTGTAAGTGGGCCCAATTTTGTCTTTGGCATGTTACATGGTCCATAAACAAGTTAGTAGGCCCAATAGCACATTCAATTGGCCCATTGTTGATCTAAGTGGCACATGGCCTTTGTTTAAGCCTCATGGTTCCATGGGCTTAAGGCCCAACGTGAGGCCTCGATTATGACAATTGTGAATTGATCATAAATGGGTTAAGTTTGTAACTTACAATAATCATGAAGATCAATTCACAATCACAAGACTTGAAAACAATTGAACATCTTATCAAAATACATGTAACCTATGGTTTCCAATTCTCAAACACTTATCATTTATGCATAGATTTATGCACAAAGAATCATTTCACAATAGTTTCTTGGACCCATGATCAATCAAATGATTCAAGTCATAACTTTCATCAGTTTTCACAACAATCTAATCTTGAGAACCCAAGTCAATCAATGAATCAAAGTCTATACAATTTATAAATCCTATTCTTATGTATGATTACAATGTTATAGGAAACAATTAGAAGTCCTGTTTGCTACTTGCTAACTGTTTAGTTCAGAGTCTACTGCAGACAGTGAAGAACTTAGCCCTCTTTTACTATTTTTATAACTGTTTGTGGTGGGAACACGTGATCAAACAATCGTTTACAATCATATTTCATACACAAGGTGTGTGTATTCTCATAAACATTATGGTTCATTTTACGAATCCTAGGGATTCACCAACTGTTTAAAGGAATTATCAATTATTAAACTCTTTCACTAAAAAGGTTTTATAAAGAATCTTTGAACTGTTTTGTAACTGATTTATTCAAATGTATTTATGAAGGATAAACACTTTTAGATAAAGGATTTTATAAACTCTTTTGTTATAAACCTTGTTGTTACACAAGGTCATCACATCATGGTATTCAAAACAAGTGGTTATAACATGGTATCCAAATCAAGTGGTTACAATATGGTATTCAAAACAAGTGGTTCATAACATGGTATTCAATCAAGTGGTTTACAATATGTTATTCAAATCAAGTGGTTCACAACATGGTATTCAAATCAAGTGGTTCACATCATGGTATTCAAATCAAGTGGTTCTTTTCATGGTATTCAAAACAAAGGATTTAATTCGTGGAATTAAATCTAGTTTTCAATTCATGTTATCAAATAAGGCATTAACACATCCGGTTAAAGTAAGATTCAGAAAACATGGTGTCTATTGTTGTAAACAAACTTGTAAAAGCATCAAGTATCATATTCATTAGCGTTAGTACTGGGTGATCACAACAAGGGAAAAGCGGACACATTTTTCTTATCCAGGACGGAGTTAGCTTTTAAATTGTTTTAAAAGCTAACTGCAGGTCTGGTGTCATATGGTTATCAAAACTGCTGATGTATATCTAACTCCAAACGTGTTTTGGGACTTGATATTATATGTTGGCTTTCGTGTGAACAGTGATTGGACTGTTTACACTCATTTTCTTACTTGATGTTAGTTTGGGTTGCAGCTCATCCGTGTGAATCTTATGATGCTTTAACTACCTATGCCTTATATCATATACTCATGTTTACAAATGTTTAAACCTATTGTTCTCACCAACTACGTCTGTAGTTGACAGTTACTTTTCACGTGTTTCAGGTAATCAGGTTTAAGACATTCTCAGAGACAACTAAGGAGACCATACTAAGATAGAACAAGATGAAGAAACATGCTAGGATGGATTAGAAACACACTAAATCCTAAATGTTTAATTGTCTTGTTTGGAGTCTTATTTTGTAAACTGTATTTTGGGTCTGTAGTTGTCTTCCTTTTGGTAGATAGATTGTCTGTAACTAAACAACTATCTAAACATTATGAAATGTAGTAATCCATTGTGGTTGTTCTTATTCAATACTTGTGCATGATTCAACTGTTCATACGTCACCGCGCGCGTGGATTCCGCACGCGGCGCAGGGGTGTGGACAGGTTGGTATCAGAGCCAAGGTTGTAGAGAACTAGGAAAAACCCCATGTTTAATGACCTAGACTATAACCTAAGCTACCCAATAGGACTAAGTGCTATAGGCTTGAGGATACTTAGGAGCTAAGTAACTTAAGTGAGCATTAAGTCTACAATAAGCTGAAAGATCTTGGGACATTTTTTCTAAGATTAGATATCGAGTCAAAGAATTTTGAACCAGAATTCTATAATTTTAGAAACCGGATTAAATTCTCACACATATGCATTTAAGGATTTTCAGAGGCAAGGATCTGTATTCTTAGTATCTCTGATCTGAAATTCTCACACAGAGATTCATTATAGAGATTCGAGGCAAGCAAAGATCTGTATTTCAGTATCTTTGATATGAATTTCTTGTCATATTCATTATAGGATTTAGAGACAAAGATTGATATCTTTGATCTAAAGTCCTTGTCATATTCATTATAGGAATTCAAATGTCAAGATCTATTAATTTAGAGGCTGATTTGAAATCCTTGTCATATTCATAGGAATTCAAATGTCAAGATCTATTAATTTAGAGGCTTGATTTGAAATCCTTGTCATATTCATTATAGGAATTCAAATGTCAAGATCTATTAATTTAGAGGCTTGATTTGAAATCCTTGTCATGTTCATTATAGGAATTCAATTGTCAAGATCTATTAATTTAGAATCCTGATTTGGAATCCTTGTCATTGTTATCATTGTTATCATTATCAGGTGTTCATTATCATAGGAACTTTATAACTTAGAATCTGTGTAACAGTATTCTTTAGTTGAAGTTCTCACAAGAGATCATTATACTCGATACTGTAGGTATTGAGAACCTAGGTTAATTAACCTAGGACATACATGCTGGAACCTAAGGTTTTAATTTCTAAGTAAATTAAGAACCATGGTTACATAATCATTATCATAGTCAGAAGAACAAGAGGAAATCATGAAACCAATCGTAATCAATCAACAGTTGGAATCTTAGCCCCAAATATAGACGACGGATTAACGCTGATGTGTTGAGGTAAGTGTGGGTCGGTGAGAGCTTACCCTATATATAAGCTTATTTCAGTATGTTAGGGGGAATCCGGCGTTTGTATTTTGGAGTGAGGATTCGGGATCAACTAGAAACATGGAACATTAGTCAAACGCTGGGATACAAACATTTGGGAAAACAATCATTGGTGAATCAAATCATAGTGCAATTCAAACTTGGATGAACCAAACATTATGGTGAATCAATCAAGTTGTGAACATTTTTAAATGTAAAACCTAAGTGAAATTCTTAAGTGATTACATCATTAGTACTTACTGACATAGGTTAACAGAAAGTGTAGAACACACGTATGATTTAGTTCTACATGTTAACAACTGTTAGTAGGTGCCACGCATAACATAATCATAGTTCAATCATGGAATCAATCATAGTTCAGTTAGTTGATCAAGATCATGAGATTCTTAATCAATGGAACACACACTTGGGAATCAGTACAAACGTGTTGCCAAATGCTAGCAAGGGCATGATCGTGGTATATCGAAACGGTGGTGGGCAGCGAGAGTGAGCCCTATATATAAGCTGTTTTCGGTATATCGGAAAGGGAATGATCAGTGTGTAGATTTTGGTGGTGAGATCATGAGACATCGTACATATTCACATGATAAGTATGCAAATAAGTTGATAACTATACGTGTACTGGATCATATTACATTAATGATAATACTAGTAGTATGGATATATTCTTACTGACCTTATCATGAAAATTCAATTGTATCCTTCCTCATTACTGACCCACTTGTGGCTTCTATTCGTAGAATGCCTCCCCGACGTGATCCTAACGGAGGGGGTTCAACCAAGTGGCAACGACGAGTGACGATGAGATCAACAAGATGCTCGAGCTATCGCGGTTCATATGCGGGATGTGATTCCTGGTATGGTCACTGATATCACCCAGAATCTTCGGGGAAGTACCAGTGATTCCGCACACAACTCAAATGCCACTAATGCTGGAACTGCTAACTTTACTTTCAAGCAGTTCAACGATGCTAAGCCTCCTAAGTACTCTGGTACCGAGGGAGCTACCGGCCTACTGCAATGGCTGGAAAGCATTGAAGACATTCTCGACTTCATTGGATGTCCTGAGAATCTGAATGTCAAAATGGCCTCAAGCGCTTTTCATAAGGGCGCACTTACTTGGTGGAATTCTGAGAAGAACACCAGAGGACGTGAAGTTGCATTAGCCTTACCGTGGGACGGTTTCAAGAACTTACTGGTGGAAAAGTTTTGTCCACGTCATGAACTGAAGAAACTCGAGGTGGAGATGTGGAATCTGGTGCAAGATAGTGGTGAAAACGCAAAGTATACAACTCGTTTTCATGAGTTGTGCATTCTGGTACCCCATTTGGTTACTCCTATATCTCGCAGGATAGAGAAATACATTGAAGGTTTGCCTTTGGTTGTCAGAGGAACTGTTATGGGGAACAACCCCACTACTCTGGAAGCAGCCATTCAACTTGGTGCTACTCTTACTGAAGAGTATGTGAAGTCTGGAGTGCTCACCCGAAAGGGATTCAAAAGAGCACAGATTGAAGAAGGCAAGAAGCCTGAACAGCACCATCAAAAAAAGAAGAAGCAAAAGACGATCAAGAACTTTGCAGCGTTGACTGCAGCTACACCTACTCATGCCACACCTATCACTGCTATGCCACAACCAGCTAATGCCAGAAAGCCTTATACTGGCCAGTTCCCACTTTGCACCAAATGCCAGTATCATCATCTACCCAACACTCCATGCAAGAAGTGTCTCAAATGTGGGCGTATGGGACATTTTGCAGCTACTTGTAGATCTGCTCATCTTACTGCTGCAACAACTGCTACCACAACCACTAATGCTACAGGTGGAAGAGCCTGTTATAATTGTGGAGCAGAGGGACACTTCAGAAATCAGTGTCCAAAACTCAACAACAATACTGCTGCTGCTCGTGCTTTTGTTATTGGAACTGCTGAAGCACGTGAAGAGCCGGCAGTCATCACGGGTACATTTCTTATCAATGATCACTATGTTTCTATCATATTCGATACTGGTGCTGATAAAAGCTTTATCTCTGCTCATACTGCTTCTTTGCTTAATATGCAACTATCTATACTTACTGCTCCCTATACAGTAGAAGTAGCGAATGGTAAGACTATAGTTGTAGATTCTATTATCCATGCTTGTGAGCTAAGATTAAATGACCATCTCTTTTCCATCGATCTCATTCCTATGACTCTCGGAAGCTTCGAAGTTGTAGTAGGAATGGATTGGTTATCCAAAAACAATGCTGAAATCGTATGCTCTGAGAAACTTATTCGAATTCCCTTACCGTCCGGCGAAACGATGATAGTTTACGGCGAGAAACCATGCCGCGGATTGAAGATTGTATCGTGCACCAAGGCGAGGAAGTACTTGAAGAAGAAATATTATGCTTTCCTAGCTCATGTAGTGGAAAAGAAACCTGAAAAGAAAGCAGTTGGAGATGTTCCAGTTATCAAAGAATATCCAGACGTATTTCCAGAAGACTTGCCTGGACTACCACCAGTCCGACAAGTGGAGTTTAGAATTGATCTCGTCCCTGGAGCAAACCCAGTGGCGAAGTCACCATACCGATTAGCACCGTCTGAGATGCAAGAACTGTCTAGTCAGCTTCAAGAACTTTTAGACAAAGGTTTCATAAGACCGAGTTTCTCTCCATGGGGAGCTCCGGTTCTCTTTGTCAAAAAGAAGACGGTTCATTTCGTATGTGCATCGACTATCGTGAGTTGAACAAGTTGACAATCAAGAATAGATATCCTCTGCCCAGGATCGATGATCTGTTTGATCAATTACAGGGAGCAACTTGCTTCTCTAAGATTGACTTACGATCTGGGTATCATCAGTTAAGAGTAAATGATGAGGATATACCAAAGACGGCATTTAGGACTCGATATGGACACTATGAGTTTGTGGTTATGCCATTTGGGCTGACCAATGCACCCGTAGTGTTCATGGACTTGATGAATCGAGTCTGCAGACCTTACTTGGATCAGTTTGTTATTGTCTTTATTGATGATATACTGATTTATTCCAAGTCAGAACAAGAACATGAGGATCATTTGAAGAAAGTCTTGGAACTACTAAGAGAGGAACAACTTTATGCTAAATTCTCAAAGTGTGAATTTTGGCTAAAGGAGGTTCATTTCTTAGGACATGTCATAAACAAGGATGGGATACATGTAGATCCGGCGAAGATTGAGGCGATTAAGAACTGGACTACCCCATCTACTCCAACAGAGATTCGCTAATTTCTGGGTTTGGCAGGTTATTACAGAAGATTCATTGCAAACTTCTCTAAGATAGCCTTGCCACTTACCACTTTGACTCAGAAAAGTCAAGCCTTTATATGGGGACAGAAACAAGAAGATGCATTTCAACTTCTTAAACAGAAGTTATGCAATTCCCCTATCCTTAGTCTTCCAGAAGGCAGTGATGATTTCATTGTCTACTGCGATGCTTCAAACCTTGGTCTTGGTTGTGTACTTATGCAACGGGACAAGGTCATTGCTTATGCTTCAAGACAACTTAAGGTTCACGAGAAGAATTACACTACTCATGACCTTGAGTTAGGAGCTGTGGTCTTTGCATTGAAGATTTGGAGACACTACCTGTACGGTACTAAATGTGTCATCTATACAGACCACAAGAGCCTTCAACACCTTCTCAATCAGAAAGAACTCAACATGAGACAACGACGTTGGGATGAGCTTCTAACTGATTACGACTGTGAGATTCGTTATCATCCGGGTAAAGCCAATGTGGTGGCGGATGCTCTTAGTCGCAAGGAACCAGTCAAACCAATTCGTGTAAGAGCCTTGGAGATCAACAGACAGCCAAACTTGAAAGACTTGATTCGTATTGCACAACAACAGGTAGTAACAGACAATCAACTCAAGACAGACTTGGATTGTGGCATTGAGAAGAAACTAGAACCTCGAGCTGATGGGTTGTTATATCTCAACGGCCGCATTTGGATTCCAAGGTCGGAAGAATTGCGCACACTCATCTGTGATGAGGCTCATAAGTCGCGATACTCAGTTCATCCTGGAGCCGATAAGATGTATCAGGACTTGAGGACATCTTACTGGTGGCCGGGAATGAAGAAAGACATAGCACTGTATGTGGGAAAATGTCTTACATGTTCAAAGGTCAAAGCAGAACATCAAAAACCTTCGGGACTTCTGCAGCAACCTGAAATTCCTCAATGGAAATGGGAGCAAATTTCCATGGATTTCATAACAAAGTTGCCGAGAACTCCGCGAGGTTACGATTCGATTTGGGTGATCGTTGATCGACTCACCAAATCTGCTCATTTTCTCCCTATCCGAGAGGATTACAAAATGGAGAAGCTATCCACTCTGTACATCAACGAAATCATTGCACGTCATGGTACACCAACATCAATCATATCTGATCGTGATAGTCGTTTCACTTCTCGCTTTTGGCAATCATTGCAAAAGGCTTTGGGAACGCGTGTTAATCTTAGCACGGCGTATCATCCCCAAACCGACGGCCAAAGCGAAAGGACTATCCAAACACTTGAAGACATGCTTCGTTCTTGTGTCATTGACTTCGGTGGAAGTTGGGACACTCATCTCCCACTCATTGAGTTTTCATATAACAATAGCTATCATACGAGCATTCAATGTGCACCATTCGAAGCTCTATATGGTAGAAAGTGCCGATCACCGGTCTGTTGGACCGAGATTGGTGACTCACAGGTCGTAGGACCAGAACTCGTTCAGGAAACATCAGACAAGATCACAATCATTCAGTCACGGCTTAAGGCCGCACGAGATCGGCAGAAGAGTTATGCTGATCGACGTCGGAAACCGCTTGAGTTTCAAGTCGGTGACCGAGTCTTACTCAAAGTTTCTCCCTGGAAAGGCGTTGTCCGATTCGGGAAGAAAGGGAAACTTGCACCAAGGTACGTTGGACCTTTTGAGATCCTGGAACGGATTGGTCCCGTAGCCTACAAACTCAAACTTCCAGTGAAGCTAAGCAATGTTCACGATACTTTTCATGTATCGAATCTTAAGAAATGCTTAGCGGATCATGATGTTCAGATTCCACTGGAAGACATACAGATTCAGAATAACATGCAATTCACAGAACGTCCAGTTGAGATCATGGATCATGGGGTCAAGAAACTTAAACGCAGCCGTATCCCGATCGTAAAGGTACGATGGGAGGGCAAACGCGGTGCTGAGTTCACCTGGGAACGTGAAGACCAGATGAAGCTTAAGTACCCTCATCTTTTTACAGTATCTTCGGCTAGTAATTTCGGGACGAAATTCCCTTAACTAGGGGAGACTGTAACATTTGTACATTTAGTCATGTAGTAGTGAACAGTGTTAGAACAGTGTGTGTACATGTTCAGTCAGTCAATGTGAATCATGTGTCATTATGTGCTTGTGTGTTAGAATTTTTATCAGTTATCAAGTATGTATTATTTATTTACAGTCGATTTCACTAGGCAAGAACAGTAACTGGTTATATCGAAACAGTGGTGGGCAGCGAGAGTGAGCCCTATATATATACTGAGTTCGGTGTAACAGGTTAGTGTTAGTGCGTAGTGGCGAGACGAATATTATAACAATTAATTAATTCACAAGAATCGTAATACGTAAGCGAGACTGAGTATAGTTATGGGTGACGATCCATAATGATACGAATGTTGAACTTATAATTATGATTAAACGACTTTAAATAATTAATACGATCGAAAAACGTACGCGATTGCGGGTATACACGTAATTGTGAATGTTTAACGATCCGACAAACACCGAAGAGTAAAAATAATTATATTAATTATTTTGTATTTTTACAATTTTGAAACTCATCATTTAAATGAGTTTAACAACTCCTTTTATTTAAAATCGCGTAAAATACGCGTAACGTTCCGGAAACTCGAACCGAGCGACCGAAACGAACCCGAATACCACACGGCTATAAAAGCCCTAAAGATGGTGTTTTTTCTCATTTAATACCTCAACAACCATTTCTCTCTCTAAAAATCCCGTATACCCTCTCTCTCTCTAGAAAACCGACCTTCAAACGCGCGTATCTTCTTCGTTTCTCGACGGATTTTGGTGTTCTTGGTGTCCACGCGTAGCTCTCGACATCCTCTACACGAAAGTACAAGATTTTCGCAGATTCACCCAGCCAATTTCGAGGTAATGAAGCTTGAATAGTCACGAGATTAGGGTTTTCAGTCGTGGGTTTGTTTAAACCCGACCCTTAGCCGGATCTAATCATCCACACTCATTTTCGAGACCCTAGAAACATTTCCTGATGCTGAATGACCTAGATCGTGGCCTAGAGATGATGATGATGATGGAGTTACAGGTTCGTCGAAGGTTCAGGGGTCGAACCCCCAACCAGCTCTTGGCCGAACCCTTGTGAACACAGCAAGCCCCACGAACCCTGCATGGTTCGTGGAGTTATCAGACGAACCCTAGGGGTCCTCACGAACTTGTGCTGAGCCTTCATGCTGCCCACGAACCATTCTCAGTCGAACCCTTTGCGAACCAGTGGATAACAACCGAACCATCATCAGAGTCACGAACTCTCTTGTCCACGAACCCTATAATTTGCATGATGACGAACCCTAGACCTTCTCAGACGAACCATGGGTGATGTAGCCGAACCATGTATAGGCCACGAACCCTGGATGCCACGAACCCACTTGAGCCGAACCCTCCATGCAATCGCTTAGCCTATGTCGAACCTTCACGAACCTAGTGGCTGCATATGGCGAACCCTAGTTGCTCCACGAACCCATGATGCAGCAACCCTAGGGCCGAACCTTGTGTATTACTTGGCCGAACCTAAGGCAAAAACCATAATAGGTTCGCTGCCAAGATAGTTAGCCGAGGCCCAACATGCATTTCTCTTTACACTTTTCGGCCCAAGACAATTCTCCTTGGCCCATGTTAGTTCCTTTGATTCACATTGTGGCTTTCGGCCCATTAAGACTTGTAAGTGGGCCCAATTTTGTCTTTGGCATGTTACATGGTCCATAAACAAGTTAGTAGGCCCAATAGCACATTCAATTGGCCCATTGTTGATCTAAGTGGCACATGGCCTTTGTTAAGCCTCATGGTTCCATGGGCTTAAGGCCCAACGTGAGGCCTCGATTATGACAATTGTGAATTGATCATAAATGGGTTAAGTTTGTAACTTAACAATAATCATGAAGATCAATTCACAATCACAAGACTTGAAAACAATTGAACATCTTATCAAAATACATGTTAACCTATGGTTATCAAATTCTCAAACACTTATCATTTATGCATAAGATTTATGCACAAAGAATCATTTCACAATAGTTTCATGGACCCATGATCAATCAAATGATTCAAGTCATAACTTTCAAGTTTTCACAACAATCTTAATCTTGAGAACACAAGTCAATCAATGAATCAAAGTCTATACAATTATAAATCCTATATCTTATGTATGATTACAATGTTATAGGAAACAATTAGAAGTCCTGTTTGCTACTTGCTAACTGTTTAGTTCAGAGTCTACTGCAGACAGGTGAGAACTTTAGCCCCTCTTTTACTGTTTTTATAACTGTTTTGGGGTGGAACACGTGATCAAAACAATCGTTTACAATCATATTTCATTACACAAGGTGTGTGTATTCTCATAAACATTATGGGTTCATTTTACGAATCCTAGGGATTCACCAACTGTTTTAAAGGAATTATCAATTATTAAACTCTTTTCACTAAAAAGGTTTTATAAAGAATCTTTGAACTGTTTTGTAACTGATTTATTCAAATGTATTTATGAAGGATAAACACTTTTAGATAAAGGATTTTATAAACTCTTTTGTTATAAACCTTGTTGTTACATAAGGTCATCACATCATGGTATTCAAAACAAGTGGTTCATAACATGGTATTCAAATCAAGTGGTTTACAATATGGTATTCAAAACAAGTGGTTCATAACATGGTATTCAAATCAAGTGGTTTACAATATGGTATTCAAATCAAGTGGTTCACAACATGGTATTCAAATCAAGTGGTTCACATCATGGTATTCAAATCAAGTGGTTCTTTTCATGGTATTCAAAACAAAGGATGTAATTCGTGGAATTAAATCTAGGTTTTCAATTCATGTTATCAAATAAGGCATTAACACATCCGGTTAAAGTAAGATTCAGAAAACATGGTGTCTATTGTTGTAAACAAACTTGTAAAAGCATCAAGTATCATATTCATTAGCGTTAGTACTGGGTGATCACAACAAGGGAAAGCGGACACATTGTTTCTTATCCAGGACGGAGTTAGCTTTTAAATTTGTTTTAAAAGCTAACTGCAGGTCTGGTGTCATATGGTTATCAAAACTGCTGATGTATTATCTAACTCCAAACGTGTTTTGGGACTTGATATTATATGTTGGCTTTCGTGTGAACAGTGATTGGACTGTTTACACTCATTTTCTTACTTGATGTTAGTTTGGGTTGCAACTCATCCGTGTGAATCTTATGATGCTTTAACTTACCTATGCCTTATATCATATACTCATGTTTACAAATGTTTAAACCTATTGTTCTCACCAACTACGTCTGTAGTTGACAGTTACTTTTCACGTGTTTCAGGTAATCAGGTTTAAGACATTCTCAGAGACAACTAAGGAGACCATACTAAGATAGAACAAGATGAAGAAACATGCTAGGATGGATTAGAAACACACTAAATCCTAAATGTTTAATTGTCTTGTTTGGAGTCTTATTTTGTAAACTGTATTTTGGGTTTGTAGTTGTCTTCCTTTTGGTAGATAGATTGTCTGTAACTAAACAACTGTCTAAACATTATGAAATGTAGTAATCCATTGTGGTTGTTCTTATTCAATACTTGTGCATGATTCAACTGTTCATACGTCACCGCGCCGTGGATTCCGCACGCGGCGCAGGGGTGTGACACATACGAATACGCGCAAAAACGATACGATCCGATGAAACAATAAAATAAACGCTTTTTTGAAATTTTAAAAGTAAATAAAAGATATTTAGTTAATTTATTAGGAATGACTACTTTGAAAAGTTTCAAAATTTCCATTCTTATTAATTTACGTAATGTTAAAAAAAAAACTATGCGTGAAACCGAACGCACCCGAACATACTCGGGCTAAAAAAGCCATTTTTCTTTCCTCTTCCTTCACATTTGCAGCCATCTCTCTCCCTCTTGAAACCCAAACGCGTCACCACTCTCTCTCTACACTTTATCACCTTCAAACCTTCATAACTTCTTGAGTTCTTCATTTCTTCACCAAATTCGACGTTCTAGTTGTCAAAACGACCTTGAGAACGAAGAGAACACAGAAGTACAGAAGATCGGAGCTGAAACGAGCTGATGTTCTTGCAGTTTTAGAGAGAAGCTACGGTTTTTGTGGGTTTTCTACTATTCCGATAAGTTAAGCTTCTAAATCGTCTTTATCACTTCAAATCAGTTAGGATAAACACTAAAACGACCCTAGAAACATGTAGATTGTGAAGAGATGAAGAAATAGAGCTTATTATCAAAAACGAACCCAAAAATAGCTCAAACGAGCTGATTCTTGGTTGCTACTGTTTCGGTAAGTTTCTTTCGAACAACAACATGTTTTTAGGCGATTTTGGAGCCATAAAACCCTAGGAATTGCACCAAATCGACTTAGGAATCTAAGGAACATGTTAGATTGATGTTTGGGTCAGTTGGGAATCGAATTGGAGCTGAATATCGGCAGAAATCCAGTTCAAAAGGGACTGTTTGTGTTGCTGTTCCAACAAACATCCCTGTTTCAGCCGGTTTAGGACCCTCTAACGCCTTAGTATTTGCACCAATTTTGTCTAGGAACTCAATAAACATCAGGGGTTAAATATTGGAAGGGCTAAGAGTGGTTGAAACTATAGATCTACTGATTTGATCTTGATCATTCAATGGAATCCTATTAACAATCAATTATTTGCGGAATCTATAATCGATCTATATGTATCAAAGACAAACAATCATTTATAAACATCATTTCATTGAATAGGATAAACTTAATACAATGAAATGATTAAGAACACACAGTTCTTTCACACTAATACAGAGAAAATCAGATCTATCTCACACTCAAAACTACAGAAATTACAAAGCTCTAGACAAACCTGCAATATATACAAACGACACAGACGAACCTAGCCAAACCTATATGTTCGCCAGTCAAACCTTGAGGTTCGCTGGACGAACCTATACAAACCAACCTACTAGGTTCGCCGAACCTGCTAAGGTTCGTGGGCCAGATGAACCTCAGCCAAACCTCTAATAACTTTAACATTGTGACAAGTAATCTATTACATAATGTCCTAACAAACTCCCCCTTAATAGTTGATTTCAAAATCTTCAATATCTCTTCAATCTTCAACTTGATCTCCACTTGTTTCTCCACAAACATTATCAACAACACGAATTACAACAGACTTTGGAATCTTGGATAATCTTTTAGCTTCCAGCTTGCCATCTCTATCATCTATCTCTTTTTGCAACTTCATCAGCTCAACATACAAATAGTTTACATCTTGCCATTTGCATCCAGAATGTATCCCAAGAGTATAACACATCCGAGCTATCCCACATCATGAATCCATCATCATGAATAGCCATATCTTTGTAACTAATTCCCACATCATGAAATCCATCATCTGCAAAAATTTCAGCTACATTTAGTAAATCAATATCTTCCTTTGAACACTTCACCAGCCACATAGGATCCAACAGCCTGATCACCCTCCATTTATCTTCTTGTCTCAAAAGAATAACTGCTTCAGATGTCTTTTCATCATACAACCAGAACTTGAAATAAGGATTCCAATTCTGTTCTATTCTTCTCAACCTTGGTCTTGTATAAACTTTAGGCTTTGGATATCCAAGTAACTTATGTGTATCCTGTGGAATCAACAAACTCCATCCAGACTTAGCCTCTTTCTTTAGCATCTTTTCAAATATGTCATTATGTTCTGTCTGAATAAAATTTATCATTTTCAGCCTTGATAACTGCATACACTCAAAAGAAGGTAATGTCAAAAGATCAACTGCCTTTCAAAAGTATTGACAACCATCAGTCCTCTTTACTACATAACATCCCTTGTTCTTCAGACTTCCAGAAATCAGATGAAAGTAACCATAGCTTATAATTCTTCCTATCATCTTTGATTTAGAACCAATCTTGAATCTCAAGACTTGTCTAACTTGATCTTCTTGAACTTTTTCTTCAATAACTTCAACCATTTGCTTGAAAATGAATAAATGATCAATTATGTACTTGTGTTCATCTTGATTTTCTTTCCAAATCTCCACATAAGTCTTTTCTTTCATAGTATCTACAGTTATCTTTGGAGCTCCTCTCTGAACTTCAATATCAAATATCTTCTTCAAAGTTTGTAGATAATACAAATTTTCATCATCTTGTTCAAAATCTGAATATCCACCTCCAATTTCTCCTTCCTCCAACTCTTTATCTTCAAATAGTTCACCAAACATTCTCGGCAACTGAACATCAACATTTTGTTTAAACAAATCTAAGAATGTAGGCAATGACATGTCAATTTCTTCCTTTGGATACTCCAAATCAGTCAAATCTTCAAAATCAACATGTTCAATATCTTTAGCATTATCAGAAGATACATAAGAAATAGGAGTAACATCAAATGAAATCCCAGAAGGCTTGTAAATGACTATTTCTATAGTGAAAGAATTCAAAACACTTGAACTTCCAACACCTGTCACATCACCATCACCATCATCATCTTCATCATCACCATGATAAGCATTAAAGCTTGGATGTTCATCAGCATCTGAATCCTCATAATCTACCTTCTCTTCTTCTTCTTCTTCTTCTTCTTCTTCATCATCAATGTTAACAAACACTTGATTAGCACTAGCATCAGTAGCCTCTGCTTGATTATTCTTAACTTGAATATCATCAATCTTTTGTTTCAAATCTTGATTATTTTTCTTCAAATCGGCAATCTCAGCATTCTGCTTCACAATCAATGTTTCCAATGAAGTAATTCTCTCATTCATCAACTTCTTTTCAAGCAAATCCTCTTCTCTCCATTCAAAAATTGAGAAATTTGACCTTTCATCACATCTAAGTCACTTGAACTTGAAGAAGATGGTTGTTCAGCTTCAATTTTCTCCTTCCCAGCTCAGTATCATCATAATCTAAGGAGAAATTTAAGTCCAAGTCATCTAAGCCATCAAACAAAGACTCTCCTCTTGATGTAGAAGTTGCTTGAAATGATGTAGTCACAGTAGTAGCATCCATGAATGAAGGATTAAATGTAG
Source organism: Mikania micrantha (assembly GCA_009363875.1). NCBI lineage: Eukaryota > Viridiplantae > Streptophyta > Magnoliopsida > Asterales > Asteraceae > Mikania > Mikania micrantha. Next base: position 22,549,511 of record CM018685.1, read on the forward strand.
CAACATTAAAAAACTCAGGAGTAGGCATGAAAGGATCAGAATGCATATTAACAGGAGAAGTAGAAGCAACTTCTTGAACTTTTACAGCTACTGAAATAGGTATAGAAACATCAATAGATGCAAGTGAAGTAGCAACAGCCACAAGAGAAGAAACAATAATCCTGGGAGTCCTTGTCTTCTTCTTCTTAGGCACTTTAGCCATTCTCTTTTTTCTTTTTAGGCCTAGAAGCTTCAGGCTCAACAACAATGAAGTTAGGATCATTTTCCTCTTCCCTTGCTTCTTCACTTTGTTGTTGTGCTGGTCTCTTCTTTAACCCTCTGACCATTCTGTTTCCAACCTGTACTGTCTCCATTCCTGACTCTGTAGATTCTTCATCTTCATCATCAGCATCAACATCTTCAGTATCAACATGTTGAGAAGCATTATCCTCTTCTTGTCTTTGAGCTTCTTGTTGACCTGGATAAATCACTTGAAGAGGAACCATTGTATAAGGAGTTACATCTGGTCCTTGAAATGATTCTTGAGTTTGTTGCTGAGATTGGGAAGACTGAGCTTGAGATTGTCTGGCTTGTGATCTAGGAGGAGGTGGTGGTGCTTGTTGTTGATTATCATCATTGTCTCCCAACTTTCAGTATCTGAATCTGAATTCTCATGCCTACAAGCATCATTCAATGGAGCAACGTAGTTGGCTCTAGCACAATGTCCCACTACATCTTTAATCAAAATGTCATCATTTCCCTTCTGATAGATCTTCACTTGACCAAGACTGGAATTTGTCATATGCTTCAACTTAAGAATATCAGCAGCATCCCTAGGCAAATTCTGTTCCGGAAACCTTTCATCAATCAGCATCTTTATAAACCTCTGATACATATAAAATCTATCTTTGGCCTTGGTTATGTTGTCTGACATGTATTGCAAGATCATTGCAAAAAAATTGGACGGTTTGTTCAATATCAATGCAACCATTGCAGATCTCATCAGATCCCTCAGTTCATCAAATGTGCCCTTCCTCATGCTAAGGCAGTGTAACAAAACATGTGCCAGCAACTTGTACTGCAGAGGTAGTTTTCCATTCTTGATAGAGTATTCACTGTAGACTCCAAAATATCTGACCCTCAAGAAACACCCTTTAATACAACTTTCCAGAATGAGAGTCATTCCTTCAGGTTCTCCTCTGAACTGTAGAACTCTTCTAATATCAGCTTCATTAACCCTAAAGGCTTGTCCAAGCACATTAGCCTCTATCACATAATCTTCATCTACTGTGATCAATTGAGCAGAATCATAGAAACTCTGTATATGTGATCTATATATCTGACAGGAGTTGGAGATCGCATGATAAATCATCGATCGTCTTAAGAACTAGATCATCGGACGAAAATCCTTGTCGTTCTTCGTAGTTGGATCCAGATAAGCACATACGTTGTGTTTATCTCCGAATGTAAGATTTGCCATTTCTACAATCAGAATAAACAAAAATTAAAACAAAAATTAAAAGAAATCAAAAATAAAAAATAAAAAAATTCCTAAGTGTAGAAACCAGCGAACCTTTCCCTGTGCCGAACCTAAGCTTAGACGAACCTGTTTATTAGACAAACCTCTTAAACCTAACGAACCTATTCATGAACTAACCTAGAACATAGCACGAACCTTTTGGTCAAACGAACCTTGACCAACAAGGTTTGGTTCAATGACATACAGAGGTTCGGCCCGAACCTATTAAGGTCAAACGAACCTTAGTAAACCAACGAACCTGTGTTAATATCACGAACCTAATCCATTGTAAAATCAGATTTTCAAATCCATGAATTAGATCAAAAAATCGATATCCAAAGGTATGTAATTCAAATATGAGCAACATTAATGAAAACAATTTTTTCAAACTTTAGATTTAATCAGATTTTAATCCACATTAACATGTTCGACTAAACTAGATTTCAAATCAAAAAATCTTCTAATCTAGCCGGTCAAACTCCAAACTTCTTACCTATCTAGAGTCACACAACAAATCTGAAGCTAATGATATATGACACAAAGTTTCTGAGATCCAGATTCGAAAAAGACCAAAATCAAATTTTACAGGTTTGTGAAAGGGTTCTGATGAAAGTGACGAACGTCTCACACACGAACCTCTATTTATACGAACCTATGAACAAACCTTTGAACGAACCTTTGACCTAACATGTTGACCGAACCTGTCAACAAACCATTTGAACGAACCTGTCCAAAACATCTCAGGCGAACCTGTCCAAAATCTATTGGACGAACCTGTGAACAAACCTGTAGGACGAACCTTCAACAAAAACTGTTGAACGAACGTATTCAAAACATATCAAACAAACATCCAAGCAAACCTTTTGAAATTCAATTTTATTTAAAATTTCAAACAAAACAATGTTTTAATGTTTCAAAGTCAAAAACAAATAACCATAAATTATTGATTTAACATCAGATAAAGACCAAAAATCTTTTTGTATTTTTCAAATTTTTAAAACAAACACACTACAAATTTTAACAAATTTAACTATGAAATATAAAGTAACAAAGCAATCACAAATTAAAAAAGAGAACTGAATCAAAGAAAAAAATAATTAGCTACTTATTCATTTAAACAATTGTAACATAGATTTACTATATCTAGAGTTTTTTTGTTAAGTTAGTTAACGGGTCATGAACATTTTTTACCCTTTTTTTGTTCAAATGGAGGTTTTTATATTCAAGATTTGTATTACATTGAGATCACAAACCTTAGCATAAAGCTCAACTAACTTGGTTAATCTTCCCATGCTTAATCCGACTGTCTTCCATCACAGGAAGCCTGTGAGTTCTAATATGTGCTTGTATCCAACTCCATGATTGAAAATTTGTTGACATAATTAGGGTTTATTTTTGCCAAATTGCCTTTCATAAGCATGTAGAATCTTGCTATTTTTTGAATTGTAGTGAAATTTTCTTGTCTGAAAAAAATCAAAAAATGTTCACACATCAGTGTAGCATCCAAACATACAAAAATAAGCATATTGTTCTGACATGAAATTGAGCAGCATTTCGTAGTGGGTAAATTTATACTTTTACCATTCAACTCGACCATAATCTTACCAAATCTAGGGGTCATCAACATACTCAAATTCACCGATGTAACCTGCAGTTGAGGGCACAAAAACACATCATTTAGTCATTTCCTTGTAACCCAAATATGTTGGTTGCTTTAACTCTCATGGAATCTATCACTCCTTATTTAAACTGAATACATATATTTTAATCTTATACACATAAATGATAAACTGAAACTTAAAATTACAAGGGTTAGAACAAATGATAAATTGAAACTTAAATATTTTAACTTTTAATATATTGTGAATGAAATTTTTAGTAAAATAAGCCAAATATAGCATCAGTTTTACATTTTTCCCCTAAAGAATGCTATTGTCAAAATATAATCAAAATAATATGGTTTATTTTATCAAATTAAGACGCACTTTAATGTATAAAGTCTGCAAGTTGTGTATGTGGCTTGCCTTAGCAGCCCAGCAGGTCCTGCTCCCAACAACACAATGGCCGAAGAACACTTGCAAACTAAAATAAAGAAATTTAAAATTTTCAAAGCAATTAAGATATGACTTTGATTAACTATAAAAACAATAGATTATTATTCATTTGAAAACATCATCGCATCAAAACATGTTTTTAATTTTTAAGAAATCCAAGTAGACTATGTTTACTAAATCACATTAAAATAACATTCTAACCCATTCCCGACAACCTGTTGTACCCTCTACTTTTATTAGCAAATTGCCTCTTGATGAAGTTGAAATGAATAAAATGTTAGAATGAAATAAACATACATTTGGATATGCAACAGCTGGTACCTCTAAATCGCAAAGTTCTCTTCATGGTGTATGCACTTGGACTTGTCGGAGCTCCTTGCCAAACCAATGTTGTTCCCGGTTGTCCATTTGATAAATCGGATTCTTAAAATAATAAATCAGAATTAAAAGTAATAAATCAGGAAGAAACACATCTGATTCTTTAACTAATAAATCAAGGAGAAATACATTACCAGGCGATCATTTTGGGACAATTCAAGAGTTGTTAAGCGTTTTACATGATCTAATGTTCTAATGGAAAAACATCAAGAAATTAATAGAAAACAAAAAAGTGAGGAACTCTAATCCTGTTATGGCAGCCATCGAGACAATTGCATCGAAAACACCGAAGGAATCTAAGGTTTCAGTTCTAATTGATGTATACTCACAATGCACACCAATCCAAAGGTTGTGGTGAAGGTTACATTAGCTGAATGTATGAAGACTCATCAGAGAATCACCTGAAAAACGGGTTGCTACCACCGCCTTTGGAGGAACCCTAGCCGCCACCGCTATACATGGCGGAACCATAGCCGTCGGAAAAATGGAACTCCTTATCCGTACCTTAAACCATCTTTGTTGTCTTCATGGTGTATTGGAGCCACCACCACCAAGAACCATCTTCGGCCTTGAGACCATCGTCGTTGCTAGCATTGCCTGGTTGCGTTGCCAAAGGATGGCTGGCCGTCGGAGTCCCAATGGAGGTTGTTGACTTAAAGGGATCCCACCCATCTCTGTCTTTCACAGATCTAGATTTTGATAATGCGTGTGTTCAGAAAGTGTAAGATGAAGGAGATCCAGAAAGTATAGGTTTTGAATTTTGAATTTCAAATGACGGAGGTGAAATGTGTAAGATGAAGCCGAGATAGAAATGAAGCCGAGAATGGCAAAGGATGTTTAGGGAGAAGGAAAGTGAAATCAGGGTTTCCATTGGAAAAGAAGAACAACAGAATTCGGTCATGATTTCAAGCATAAATTGTTTGTACCACAAGCTCCTCAACTTGTACTTCTCTTAATTTTAAGACTTTGGATGTTTATCTCACCAATACTCATTATATAATAGTAAAGATATATATGGTTTGACTATTACGGCAAAGAAAAAACATAATGGGACATCTTTGAATTCGAATGACAGCTTCAACACCAACATTCAATATAATATTATTATTTAAAACAAAAATCATTCCTAGAAAAAAATATACAAATAAATAAATTAATAAATAAAATATATATATCTAAACCATCCCATACCCCAAATTTTACAACATTCTATATTTTACTATCGTCTACCATATCTCAACCCCATACCCACTTTTCACATCCATACCCACTTTTCATATCAAAATATTGAACTAATCTTGAACCATACCATATTTTAGTATAAATACTTGGACAAAAGTAAGTAAGAAATTGCAATTCCCCTTTCATTTCTCTTTTCAACACCAAATTGATAAAAGCCTCCCTCTTGGCAACCCTTAACTCAACCAGGCACACTACACTGCCATTCTTCACACCGTATTTGATTGGAGCAACAAAAATATCATCGCCAAGCTCTTATCCTTCTCCTTGCTTGCTAAGGTGAAACCCGCTCTCAAGCGCTTAGTTTAAAATTACATATACACCCAAATACATATTCCGGATTTTTGGACAGAATCTGTCCCAACTTTAACTAACTATAATTATGTCTTAAAAACATGTAAATTAGCAAACTCAAACTCTATGGTTAATGTCTTTGATTTAGCTTTCTAACTACTACTTACACGTTTTTTAACCCAACCAAATGATATCCGAAACAGCCTCTACAGTACGCATATTTCGACCTTCTAACTTGAGTGGCTGTTTCGGCCTATTTCTGAACAGAATCTCAAGAAATTTTCTAAACAAAAGTTGTTCAGAACACATTACAATACTTAACTATAAAGTGTCATAATTTTATAAAAACGTTTGCTATTTTAAAACTTCGCTTGAAGTCACTGAACTGAATCTGTCAGAAAACGAAAAATTTAAACATCATACCCATATGTGCTATATATATATATATATATATATATATATATATATATATATATATATATATATATATATATATATATATATATATATATATATATATATATATATGTATGTATTTGTATTTGTCATGGAAAATGAAATATTAACTCGTATACGTATATATGAAGTGATTTAAATGGTTATTATGAAAATATAATTTTTCAAGTTTTTAAAACAAAAATAAACATTTTCCAAAATACGTTGCATTACTGACGAAACTTCTTAAAAATAATAAATAATTATTTTTAAGACATTATAAAAAGTTTGTCCAAACTATAAAACATGCTTTTTACGAAAAATCTAACAACAAAAATAAACCAAAAACATCATAACAAGAAAATCAAAATAAGAACACGAAACATAACAATAGTAACACAAACTTTTACACCTTTACGAACTCAATGGAAATCCTCAATGTTGTAGGAATCGGGTAGGGATTCCATACAAGACAACAGCCATACTCAGGAATCGGAGATCCACTCGAATAGTGAGTTTCACAGCCCTTATTTTTACAATGTTTTACTAACTCACAGGGGGAGAAATCATGCTTGTACTCGTTTCATTGACACAAGTGGTTTTGGTTCAACACATTATTACATGAGTCACATTTATCGCTTTTAAGTCCCCTGTTCTATAACCGTTAATTGTCAGTAAACGTGAATTATTGGGAATAGTACTATTCGGGAGTGACAAACCCCACCCGTGGTTAGTAGCTCTAACTTTTATTGTAGGTCAGATCGGGTGCACAATATTCATCTCAATACAATGTTTTGCGATAGAACATTGGGATGGGCCAATTCACTCAGGTCGAGTTCGGTTATGGGAGCTCATTGTAATAATTAATAAACACAGCTCACGATATTGTTTTGAGAACAGTAGACACATTTTGAAATCTTGTGGTCGAATGAAACAACTTAATTTTTACGTGTCCAAACCTGTGAACTCACCAGCTTTATACTGACTGTTTTAGCATGTATTTCTCAGATAATTGAAGCAAGCATTGGGGATTTTGGGAATGATTTGCTTGAAGTCACGACACATTCACATGCATATTTTTGTGATTTTCCTTGCATAGCCCATTGACTTAGGACATGTTTATAAAATCTTACACATTATATTTCGGAAGTTTAGGACCTTGGTTTTGTTATATTTTGGATGATTGTAATTTAAGACACATGTAAAACTTTATTATAAAGGCATTTTGAAGTCGTTGAATGTGAACAATGACTGTGAAATCATGACCGTCGTACCTCGCGCGTTCCGCCTTGGCGGGGTGTGACAGATTGATATAAGAGCCATTGGTTATAGAGAACCAGGTTGCATGTAGTAACTTGAACTATAACCGTAGGCTCACAAGGTTCCATTGTTACTACACATATAGGCATGATTTACGGAAAAAACATTTTAGGATTTTTGTATTGCTAGCATGACGATAACATGTAACCATGTTCACGTGTACTCATCGGATGGGGATCATCCAATTCACACCACCTCCACCACCGCCGTCAGAAAAGACACCATCACCTATAGAGGTGTCTAGCGATACATGGAGGAGGTCACGGTGTCCGACGACAAAGACATCAAAGAGAATTACATGTCCAATCTAGAAGTGCCACCATGGAGTCTAGTTCAGGGTGGTGCAGGACAGGTTATCACTAGGAACGAAAATACCGAATCTAAAGAGATTGGAACCTACAGAATACCCTAGGGACACTTTATTTCAAATGAGATGGAGGACAAAGCTTCCAGGGATCATAATAGTTTCTCTAGCACCATCCAACTCAAGTGAATACTTTCTCAAACACTCTATTATGAACAACTCTCAACCATGGAACCTGTGGTTACAGGGTGGACTCCTGATGTCCTTACGGATAGCACTCTGAACCGAGATAGGATGAACTAAAATGATTATGTAAGGTAAATTGACGATTACGGGTGGCCAACGTGATGGTGAATTTACATGTACATATGAATTTTGACGAAACCTATTGTTTAGAATACAAAGAAAACTCAAACCATAAAGAAAAAATTATAGGAGATATCGAAAACACATTACAAATGTAGGACCAAGTAGGAGCTCAGAAACAATCCGGTTCCAATGGATATCTGCTTGACAGCCTCTAGAATAGTGCGGAATCCTATTCTAGGGTTTTCCAATCGAAAACAACTGCAACCGTGGTGATCCGAAGGTGTAGAATGAACGTTTGATGCTTGATCGAACACCACGGGTTGAGAATCGAACTTGGACAGCAAGAACCGCTCAAAAATTCCAGGGTTTGACACTTGAGTGCTCTGGGAAGAAGGAGGGCTCAGCAAAGTTTGTTTTGAATTAGTTTGGGATTGCATTTATAGACTGTCATCATTCGGCGAATGACTCAGCCGAATGGACCTGAACCAGCGAATGAGTCATACGGCTGACTCATTCGTTTGCCCTAGTCATTTTGTATGTGTTCATTCGGCCGAATGGCTTCATTCTTAGAGCCATTCGCCCGAATGGGTCTATAAATTATATTAAATCAACTTTAAACATAATCAAACACTAGTAAACCATAATAAACATTAAGAACAAGATAGAAATACTGATTTCATTAATGATAAACTTTATACATCAAATGATCAAACACAAATGAATCACAAAACTGAACTAGGGACATTTATGCACCAGCATACTCCTCCTTGGACCTAGTTCTTCATTTTGCAACATCCTTCTTGAAGTATTTGTCTGAGATGGCTTTCCAGTCTGATCCTGCATGAATCCTGAAAACCATACAGATCCTGATCACCCTCGTGAACTGTAGTGCCTGCTCCATATCTTTCACATCAAAAAAGATCTGGTGTAAGTATAGAGTTTTGACATCGCTGTGTGACAAATTTGTCAACCACATCGAATCAAATATACGTTCAGTCTCCCATTTCTTGTCTTTGCATAGCAAAATTACAGCCTCTCCAGTACGCGCGTCATAATACAACCATCGGAAGCCTTCCAAAAGGTCTTGACGCATCTTCCTCAACAGAATCTTCTTCATGATTTTAGGAGGTAGCCACTTCAGGATGACTTTATGCTTGCGGGTATCTTCATCAATCTCAGGTAAATAATATCTTTCAGGTTCTTGAGGCCTGAAGTTCACCCACCTCTTCATGTACTCATAATGTATTTGTCTTGAGAACAAGGCATACATCCTTGAGTCTTCACTGTATAGCATTTTCAAGCATGCAAGATGATTGAATTCGAAGCCAGGCAATGTCTTGAAATAATGTGGATGCTTGAAGTACTGGATTCCATGCTCTCTCTTGACTGCATAGCACTGTAAATCATGGAAGTATGCCCAGCTAATGATCTAACCTCCAGCCATGTAGCCTTTGGTCGTATATAGTTTAGTGTGAGTTGCTGGCATCTTCACAGTGCTCTCCTTCTTCAAGGTCTCCCAATACGCTTTCCACTCTTCTTTCCTTTGTTGAATTTCAGCAGCTGAAGACTCACCACCACTGACCTTTTCTTCTACGTCTCTGTTCAGTTCCTCTTCAGTGGCTTGTCCAAAAAGGTCAGTGAAAGTTGGTAGTTCACCCTCAGCCGAAGTATACTTTGTAGTTTCCTCCTCTGTGATGTCTTCCAAGATAACCTCATCTATATCATAAAAAATCTCTGGAGAAGGATCATCAACAACAGGAGTTGAGGTGTCATCTATCACAACCTCGTCAGGATTCAACCTAAACAGTTCGGCAATCTGCTCCTTGGTTAAGCAATGGATAATCTCTCCCTCCTCCTTGTCGTAACTAACTGAGTGCTGTATAATACCCTTAGCATCTAAAATCATCCTCAGTGTCTCATCTAATCGACGTCTCAAGGTATAGCTTCGACTTCCTCAGTAGCTGTTGGTTCTTCTGTCTGAGTAGGAGGAGGAGGGACCTTAGCACTTTTATCGTGCTTGGTCTTTGTCCATATCTCAGGAGGAGGGGCTTGCTCATCTGCATCATCTGAACTACAGGAACTAGCAGACCCGCTACCTGAGCCATCTTCACCATCACCATCAGAGTCATCATCATGATCTGAATCTTCATAGTCAACTTTCTCCTCATCAGACTCTTCATCTTCCTCTTCATCTTCTTCTTCTTCTTCTTGTTCTTTGTCTGAATTATCGGAGTGAGCAGCAGTGCCTTCAATCCTTGGAGTGTTGTCTTTAAGATTATAATCTGTTCAGCAAGTCTAGCATTCTCCGCTTCTAAAATCAGGATCCGGTCACTGAAACCAGTGGCAGTCAAGGCCAACAGATTGTGCTAATCTATATATTTGAGCAGTTGCTCCTATTGTTGAGCAGATCGAGCTCTCAGATCAGCTCGTTGATCAGCATCTTGGAGTAACAAGGTATCCTGCTCATTCACCCACTGAGTGAGCTGGGCAATCACTAGCTCCTGCTCTCTGTTCTTCTGCTCTTGCGCCAGGTTCCTCTTCATCAACCTGAGGACCATACTGTTCAGTGTACTCCGCTGCTCAACAACTGAAATAGTAGGTATAATCAAATCAGCTCGAGTGGTGGAATGACCAGCAGAAGCAGTAGTATAAATGGGAGCATGAACACCAGAGGTTGTCAGAGGGGCAACAGTAGAACGTGTCGGAACAACCCTTGACCTGGCCTGTGAAGAAAATGTAACTGATGCCGCTGATGTAAAGTAGATGCAGCAGCAGTCAACAGTTCTGACCTCCTCTAAAGGACAAACTTAGTCCTTTTCCTCTTGCTGGAGGGAGATGATGTAGAATGAACAGCAGCAGCAACAGTCACAGCTGCAATTGCTGAAACAGATTAAGTACGTGGAGGAGGTGACAAGTCAAACTCTGGAACAAAGGAAGGATCATGAATCTCTTCAAGTTCGGCTTCACTTCTTCTTCTCCTCTTCTTCACCAGTCTCCCCCTACCCAAACATCCTCAAACTCATCTGGAGTATCCTCTGAATCTGAGCTCTCAACACCTTACTCTCCTCCTACTTCACCACCGGCATCATCTGATTCATCTGAATCATCTTTGTCTTCTACAGAAGTAGTACCAGTCATCTCAAGTGGAGTAGAGACTAAGGCTGTAGTGGTGGCAATAAAATCTAACTGTAGTAAGGAATCAATGTCAACATCATCATCTACAACTGATGTACTGACTCCAGCAACAGTGCTCACACCACCAGCACTACCACCCGTCATACCAGCCTCAACAACAGAACTAGCAACAACTGTGCTCACAAAAGCATCACTAACACTTGCATCACTCACACCAACACCAGTCTCACCAGCTCCTACATCACCAGCACCATCATCTCCATCATCACCAGGAACAACAATATCCTCCACGTCAGAGTCTGAATCATCATGCCTCCATCTCCTACCACCTGGAGCCACATAATCAGGTCTCAGAAGATGACCAAACAAAGTATGAATTGGAGGCTTCCTCTCCTTCCCTCTATATGACATCACTCTATTGAGAGTGATATCATTCATATGCTCCAAACGAAGAATATCAGTGTTGATCTTAGGCAAGTCAGGCAACTGAGCATCAAATATCTGCTGGAGGAACCGAGGGTACATAAGAAACTTTTTATCTCCCTTGAGCACCACATTCTCCTTCATGTGGGTAAAAATCATCTCTGAAAAGTTGAAGGGCCTGTTCAGCACCAAAAGCTACGAATGCACACTGTATAGTCTCCCGCATATCATCAAATCCACCTCTCCTAGAACCCAAGCAATGAATAAGCACGTAATCTAGATACTTGAATTGAGGAGACATAAATGCTTTGTTGAGTATCCCAGCTCCAAGATCACCCTCATACTTGCACCGCATAAAACAACCCCGAACTACGTAGCGATCAAGTAGAATAGGCTAATCCGATGTGTCCTGAAAACCACATATCCTACTGATATGTTCAGCAGAAACAACCACGTCATGACCTTGCACCTTGCCTCTGATAACTGGTGGCTCAACCTCGCAGTCAATGTCAGCAGATCTCCAGAAGTCCTGCTGATGAGACTGATATGGCACATGAGCAGTAGAAATAGCAGCAAAGATCCTAGAACGCCTCAGAAAGGTAATGATCTTAGTGAAGTGTTGGGCATCCTGTTCCCATGCAATAGTCAGGAATTCTTGACGATATCGAGCTGGAACAACCTGTTCTTCCTGAATACCCTGATTCAAGGCCAAAGAATTTCCTGCCGCTACCATATAGTATTCATCTCTACCCGGTGATAAATAAAGCATCTGTGCCCCTTTTGATCTCTCCGAAATTTTATAAAACGGACTTTCTAGAGACCCCCAACAGCCAATCCTCGCATGAATTGCTAAGGATCCAATAAGTCCAACATTTATTCCTTCAGATGTGTCAATTGGGCAAATACGCCCATAGTGACTAGGATGAATATCTCGTATTGGAAAAGTAGCAGTTCGCACAGTCAATCCCCCCGGCTCGTCGAGGTGAGATCTAGGTGACCACAAATGTTCTTGGTCACTGATTTATATCCAGCCATACTGAAAAAGAAAGAAATAAACGTGTCTGTACAATTCAGTTAAGCAACTGAATCAAAACAGGAAAATTGACAAGTAAAACATATGGCCGAATGAAATTAATTTAGCCGAATGACCCTTGAACGAATGAGCTAATTGACAGAATGAGTTTCATTCGACCGGCTGTTTGAGATTCAAATTCCATGTTGATATATATCCAAATCAGTTCACAAAAATCATATTCCCACACTCAGAAACGACCGATTAACACTTTTAAAACTAGTCTAGTGTGGTTTAAAATCCATTTTGTCCATATATTCAAGGGCGATATTCAGAAGCCCTAAAACCCTAGATTCGGCGAATGACTCTAGCGAATGAACTGTTTTGCCCTAAATTCATTCGGCGAATGAAGTAGACGAGTCACTTCCTTCGATTGATTCGGCCGAAAGATTCGTTCGCTGAAATGTTGTGCTTTGGTCGAATGAGGCATTCTCCATGTTCATTCGTACGAATGAGACTTGGCACTCACAAGACATACATTGATTTCAAAATTTTAGCATTTTGATCAGTTAAACAGATGCCATTTATGAAGAATAGTCTGGTTGGTTATGGATTCAGAGATGATTGAACATCCAAACTCACAAATGATCATCAAAAACAAATCTGAAAATATAAAATCTTTTTGTAATTTTCTGAAACAAAATACGACTGTACAAATAACAACTACCAATAAAGAAACACGTATATTTGTGAGAAGTCCATTTGAGAAACTAACACATACACCTAGTCACATCAAATCAGCATCACTGAATGTTTCACTTCAGACACACTTGTCTTATGAAATGATTACTGATATATTTGTCCACTTTAAGCCTTTCAGAACAAAATATCTAAACTAATTTGATGATCACTTATATCTTATGACTGATTTACCCATTTTATTTATTTAGCTAAGATTAAAATCATTTTGTAACTCATCTTTGCATAACTTAGTTCCTAGAATCATAAATTCTATAAGATTCCAATTTTATTTTCTTTTTCTTTTTTTCTATTTGATTTGTCTCTCATGTTTAACACATTCTCATGGACGGCTTCAGCTAGGTCTTTACAAAGCAATATGGCACGTATAGAAAATTGTGTTGACAAGATTGATTTGTTCTATCTAAATGGATGCCTTCAGCTAGGTCTTTACAAAGAAATATGGCACGTGTATGGAATCGAACTTATTTTATTTTTGTATTTTCCAAGCTTAATACCAGCTTGATTTTATTTTATTTTCTTATGGTTCAATCATTTTCATCTGAATGGACGGCTTCAGCTAGGTCTTTACAAAGCAATATGGCACGTGTACAGACTAGAATTCATGAATCATTGGAAACCTTATTAGATCTTATGATAACAGGTGTATGCTTAATTTGAGTCAAAAACTATTTCTCACTTAACTGGTTTTCTAAAACAGATCCCACAAATCAGACTTTCTAAGTTATCACAAATTGTATATACATTTTATAAAGTTGGCCTATTAGTATATCAATTCACAATTCTCATGTGTTTTCAGCTTATTCATTCACCTTAGCTTTTAAGACATGATAGATTAATACATTAAGTTTCTCAAATAAGACTTTCTCATTTTTATATTTGTTTTTTAATTGTTTTTGTATTTTTCTAATTTTTAAATGTTTTTAGTTTTTCAAATAACCTACTTTTTCTCCCCCTAAAAACCTAAAACATAGAATCTTTTTGAGTTTTTGATTAAATAAAAAGAAATAATAGAAATACTTAACAAAGAACAATAAAATAAAAATAAAACTAACTAATAAAAGCGATGATCATTTGCTAGTTTCAGATGAAGGAATGACTTCATCCTTTTGAAAAACACCATTTTCCGATAGCAGATATAAAAATCTGGGTTTATCAAACGCTTTTGTAAAAAGATCGGCTTTCTGGTGATCGGTGTGTATTTTAACAACATCGATGAGTTTCTTTTCAAAACAATCATGTAAGAAGTGATATTTGATATCGATGTGTTTGGTTTTTGAGTACTGGACTGGGTTCTAACTAGCAGCTATGGCAGCAGTATTATCAACATAGATAGGAGTGTTAGAAAAATGTAACTCATAGTAGCAGCAACTAGCAGCAGCAATGTATTCAGCTTCACAGATTGAAGTAGACACCGATGTCCGCTTCTTGCACTGCCAGGTAACTAATCGGGTTCCAAAGAACTGACATCCCGCATACGTTGACTTGAAATCTCTCTTGCATCCGCCATAATCCGAATCACTGTATGTAGTAAGCTCAAAGTTATCATCATTAGGGTACCATAAACCTAGATCAGGAGTACCCTTCAGATAACGCATAATCCTCTTCACAGCAATCAGATGTGATACTCTTGGTCTGGACTGATAACGACACACAAGCATGTGGCAAACATGATATCTGGCCGAGAAGTAGTATGATACATCGGAGACCCAATCATTCCTCGGTACAGAGTGGCATCGATTAACTCCCCCTTTTCGTCTGGTGTAATCCCGTGATTAACAGCCAGAGGGGTACCAGCTGGCTTTGTATCCGACATACTGAACCGGCTCAGTATGTCTCCAATGTATTTGGTCTGATGAATAAAAATCCCTGCCTCAGATTGATCCACCTGCAACCCGAGAAAAGAATTTCACTTCCCCCATTGAGCTCATTTCAAACTTGTCTTTCATGACCTTCTCGAATTCCTTGCACAGACTATCATTGGTAGAACCGAAAATGATATCGTCCACATAAACTTGCACCAAGAGTAAATTACCATCTTTCTCTCGAATAAACAGTGTGCAGTCAATGACACATCTTCTGAACACGTTGTTCAGAAGGTGAGTAGATAGTGTCTCGTACCATGCTAGCGGTGCTTGATGCAATCCATATAAAGCCTTATCTAGTTTGTAGACTTGGTCACGATGCAATGGATCTTCAAACCCGGGAGGTTGACTGACATACACTGTTTCACTGATCACACCGTGAAGAAATGCACTCTTGAAATCCATTTGATAGACTTTAAATTTCCTGAAGGATGCATATGCCAAGAAAATACGGATTGCTTCAAGTCGAGCAACCGGTGCAAAAACTTCATTATAGTCCAATCCTTCAATCTGTTTGAATCCTTGAACCACCATACGTGCCTTGTTTCGCACAATGATCCCGTGATCATCTCTCTTGCAACGAAGAACCCATCTGGTGCCTATAACTTTTGAACCATTCGGTTTGTCAACAAGTTGCCAAACACCTAGTTTCTTGAATTGTAGGAGTTCTTCTTGCATGCCATCATCCCATGATTCTTCTCTCAATGTTTCGGTGACTGTGCGCGGTTCAACTTGAGAGATGAAGCAAGAATGGGCACAGTAGTTTACATCAGCAAAGTCAAGAATATCAGGAAGGCCTCCGGAAGATAGCTGATTTCTTGTCTTAACTCCGTCAAGCGGACTTCCAATAATGTTCTCTTGAGGATGAATGCGATTGATTCTTCCAACAGGATGAGCTAGAACCTCAACATGTGGATCAAGATTGTTAAGATTCAAGTCCTCAAGTCCCTGTACAAGATTGTCAACATTGGTTCGAGGGCAGCTGGTGGAACTGGGTTTTCATCTGTGTCTGAGCTGTCATCATTTATCTGTACTGTGGGAATTGAAGCTGATGAAGGTTGCACTGATTCATCAGGTGCATTCTGTGCATCATACATCATTTGAACAACAACATCATCTGAGTACATGGGAGGTATATTGAATGAGTCGAAAAGGTCTGATTAGTCAAACATCCAATCAGGACCTTTTCCAGGTGGGGGCATAATGTGTCTCTAAATATCAACATGGTACCACTCCTCTACATTCTGAGTTGATCTGTTGTAGACCCTTTTATTTGGAGTGTTGTACCCAAGAAAGTACCCTTCTTCCAACTTCTCATTGAACTTGCCCTGCTCGTGTTTCTTAAGCATCGTGCACGGTGCACCAAAAGGTTCAAGATACTTAATATTTGGCTTTCTGTTGTGGAGCAGTTCAAAACAAGTCTTCCCATGTCTCTTCACTATCAATACCTGGTTCAGTGTGTAGCAAGCATTTGCTAAAGCTTCATTCCAGAACTGAACTGGAAGGGATGAATCAGCAAGCATCTTCCTGGCAGCCTCAATCAAAGTTATGTTCTTTCGCTCAGCAACACCATTCATTTGAGGGACATATGGAGCACTAAATTGTTGAACAATGCCCCGTGCATTACAAAAGTTCTCCATGTTGTGGTTCTTGAACTTCGTCCCTTTTTTTGTTCTGAGCATACGAATATTGAGCTTATAAAGAGATTCAAGTTTGGTCACCAACACTTGAATACACTCAAACGTTTAAGATTTCTCATTTAGAAAGAAAACCCAAGAATATCTGGAATACGATGACTAGACAGTATTGATCTCCAGCTATACTCTTGCGGTTCACTGGACCAAATAAATCCATGTGGAGAAGCTCAAGAGGAACAGTGATTGAATGAAACTTCTTCAGCTTGTGAGACTGCTTGGTCTGCTTTTCTTTCTTGCACGAAACACAGATATTAGACAACTTAAAATTCTTCAGACTGACCCCCTCAACCAAGTCATTGTGTACCAAATGATTCATCTTGCATAGACTCAAATGGCCCATCCTATTTTGCCAAAGAATAGAATCTTTCTTAGTTGCCTTTGACATAAAACATGAAGCTGTGGAGGATGTTGTTGAAGCTGTGGCCATGTTGAGCACATACAAGTCCTGCTTACGGGGGGCTGACATCAAAATCCAATCATTAGGAATAGTCACACCTTGCTTGAGTATGTAGCAGTTGGTGTCATCAAAAAGAACTTTGTATTGCTTGTCACAGATCTGTGACACTGAAAGAAGATTATTCTCTAAGTGCTTGACATATCTGAATTTGTCAAAAGAAACTTGGCCATTTGACAGAATACCCTCTCCTGTTATGAACCCGCCTTAATCACCGGCAAACGCTACGTAACCACCTCGAATAGAATTGACATTGGTGAGCAGCGAAATATCACCAGTCAAGTGCCTAAAAGCCCCACTATCAACGATCCAAGATCTGTTTAGAGCAGCTGTTGGGGCAACTTGTAGAAACACAAACAATAAGTTCATTTTGGGAACCCAAGCCTTTACAGTTTTGGGTGGACCCAATGAGTCTCGGATCCAAACATCGATCAATTTACCATTAGGGGTAGCCTTGTCTGGAGTTGGCAAAACTGAAGCCTCAGAAGACTTGACTTTCCAGACCGTGTTTTTACTGAAAGAGTTTTTCAGGTAAATGGATGCTGACTTTGATTGATTTACATTAATCATTTTGGGAACATCCAAGTTCACCACTTTCCCTTTACCTTTGTCCAAAGGTTTACCCTCATTCGGTTGATTGGGTTTTTTAGACTTAACTTGTTTGACAACATGCTGATTTTGTTGTCTTGGTGATGCAACCTTCTTTCTGATCAATTGAGGACAAAATCTGACAATGTGTCCAGGTGCACCACACTCAAAGCAAACTTTGTTATCCTTTTGATGAAAATGTTTGAGTTTAGAAAAAGACTGATTTTGTGGTTTAAAAACATTTGTTTTAGTCTTGTTCTGATTAAAACCCAAACCCTTTTTCCCATTAGGAACAAGATTGTCAATCTTGTTAGACACACAAGCTTCATTCTCTTTTGAAGCCTTCACCAAACCTAAAGCATGATAGATTTTAGAAGATGAGATTGGGTCAACTTTCATGACTACTGGTGGCTGATTTTGAGCAACAATACCATCAGATGAATTATCAGATTCATCTTCAGAATCTGAGACCCAATCTTCAACAAATCCCTCCACAAAAGATTCCTCTGACAATGAGGAACCCTAATCAGTAATCATCCCAATTGGATCAATTACTAATGGAGTTTTAACTTGGAAATCTTTAACATCTTTGTCATCTGGTGAATTGACAAAGCTGTTTAAGATTGGTGGAGGACATTGTTGATAATTTACATTACCCTTACCCTCTGATCAGTACCCTTACTGATCATGTGCTCAATGATATATGAGGAGCTTTCATAGCTCTTGAGCTTTTTACCTAAGGTCTCATAGTCACACTCAACTATGGCTAACTTCTTCTGTATCTCATTAATGGTATTGAGATAATAAGTGATAGCATCTTGCTTATTCAGAACAACAATCTCAGCCTCATGCAGTTGTCTGTTTAAAAGTTCAATTTTTGCTTGAAAATCTTTTCCATTAGATTTTAAAACTTTGTTTGCCTCAATACACTGGTTGAGATCGCTGATCAAATCAGCATTGTGCTTCTGATAAGCAAGGACCTTGCTGTCAAGGTCAACACAGTTAAAACATCTAGAATGATAAGAAAAACAGTCATCAGATACCTGATCTGACTGTGAAGAATCAGCAGGAGTAGCAAATGTGTTTACCATCAAAGCAAATTTAGTGACAGGTTCTTCAAGATCAGCATCATAATCTGCTTGAGTGTCTGAGTCTGAAATGCTTTCTGACTCTGATCCAGATGTTTCTTCTAGATTGATCTGTTCTTCTCCAGAAGTGCTTTCTTCACATGATTCATCAGTTTTCTGAATTGCAGCAACACAAGCTTTATCATGTCCTCCCTGATCAGGATTGAATCTGAAGTCACAATTCTCACCTTCATCCTGCTGTACCATCAATGCTTTGCTTGTATTTGAAGAACCAGCTTGAGTAGGAGAATCAATAGGAACAAGTCTTCTTTCTGGATTAGCTGTAGAAGATTTCTAGTGCTGAAAAGGATTCTTGTTTCCTACTTTCCTTGGATGTTTGCACTGTCTTGCAAAGTTTCCCTTCTCCCCACAATTGTAACAAGTAACAGAGGCCATGTCAAAACCAAACTTAGACTCCTTGTTCAAGTTGATGTCTTTGCCAGTCCTTTTTACAAAATGTTTAGCTCTCCTCACAGCACTAGCCAGGGCCCACATGATATCAATCGTCTCCATATCATCTGGATCTATCTGAGAATAATCATCATTATTCAGATAAGGATTGCCAATATGTCCTGCAACTAATCCATCATATGAGCTAACAAGTGTAGACAGAAGACCCATGTGCTCCTTGGCAATCTCTACAGTCACTTTATCAAAATTTTCTGTCTTCAGACTGGTAACAGGTTGATGACTTTCTTTCTGAGAGCTGGATGATGATGAAGATGATTGACTAAAGAGGATCTGATTGGAAGATGGAGCTTCAGTAGTCTGAGAAACGAAAGCAGTCTTCAGTGGAGCATGAGAAGAGGCTCTCTCTATAGTGGGTGTAGAATAATACAATGAAGGGTCCTGGTCTTGAGCAACTCTTTTAGCTTTCCACTTGTTCTTAATTTCCTGCTCTTTCAACTTCTGGATGAAATCATTGATGTCCATGTTTGCCATCATCTCATTTTGTTTAAGAACCATCAAAAATGACTCCCACTTTGGAGGTAGAGCATCTGCCAAGCACTGGATCTTCTCCTGAGTTGTAGTCTTGACTTGATGATTGAACAGCTCACTCTGAAGATGATAGAATCTTGCAATCAGATCATCCAGTGATTCGTTTCCCACATACATAAAGCTGTTGAATTCCTTCCTCAAAGCTTTGGACTTGATGTTCTTCAATGCATCATTTCCCTCATATCTCTACTGCAAAGCATCCCACAAATACTGAGAGGATGTAAACTGTCTGAACTGATGGAAGATATCTGTTGCAATGGACTGGGACAGGATAGCATAAGCTTTCTTCTCATAATCATAAAGCTTCCTCTGCGGTTCAGTCATCTGTGTGACTAACATTGGAGTCCCCTCTTCATTCAGTGGTCTCAGATAACCAACTTCAATCATCATCCACAAGTTAGTGTCCACTCCATTAATGTGGATCTCAAATATGTATTTCCAGTGTGGGTAATCATCTAAAGACAGCAACTTGGGAGCTTTATTGGAGTTCCCTGTCTCAGTTTAAGTAAGTAACAAAATCTAAATCCGATGGTTCTGGTTCGCCATCAATGCTAAGTCTTCCATATGGTCAAGAACAAGTATGTCCAACACTTAGAAAATTTCTGAAATCTGATGGCCGAATGTCAATAATTGGACCAAATGTCGGGGACCGAATGAGGTTAATATTGGCGAATGAACTTAATTGGTCGAATGAGAAAGTCAGAATGACAACAAGGCCGAATGACTCTGGCGATTGAGGCTATTCGGCGAATGAGTTGACCGAATGAAGCTATTCGGCGAATGAACAGGCGAAAAAGAGCTATTCGGAAAATGAGACTGATTCGGCCGAATGAGGGTGATTCGAGCTGGCTATTCGGTTGGGTGACTCATTCGGGCTATCTGGGGTTTTCAGCTGCAAAAATTGCGATAACTTTCGATCTAGGCCAACTCTAAGCACCAAATTTGGTACAGAACATCACGACATGATTACCATCCAATTGGGATGACTGTCTTGATAAAAACACCACAAAAATCCACTGATTTTGAATGGAACAGTAACTTGGGGAACAAGAAACTTCTGGTTTTTACAGATTTTAAACAACCAATCAAAGATATGATGATTTTGAATGGAAATCGAGCAGAATCAAGATCCAAAGCTCTGATACCACTTTGTAGGACCAAGTAGGAGCTCGGAAACAATCCGGTTCCAATGGTTATTTGCTCGACAGCCTCTGGAATAGTGCGGAATCCTATTCCAGGGTTTTCCAATCGAAACCAACTGCAACTGTGGTGATCCCAAGGTGTAGAATGAACATTTGATGCTTGATCGAACACCACGGGTTGAGAATCGAACTTGGACAGCAAGAATCGCTCAAAACTTCTAGGGTTTGACACTTGAGTGCTCTGGGAAGAAGGAGGGCTCGGGAAAGTTAGTTTTGAATCAGTTTGGGTTTGTATTTATAGACTGTCATCATTCGGCGAATGACTCAGCCGAATGGAGCTGAACCAGCGAATGAGTCATACGGCTGACTCATTCATTCGCCCTAGTCAGTCTGTATGTGTTCATTCGGCCGAATGGCTTCATTCTTAGAGCCATTCGCCCGAATGGGTCTATAAATCATATTAAATCAACTTTAAACATAATCAAACACTAGTAAACCACAATAAACATTAAGAACAAGATAGAAATATTGATTTCATTAATGATAAACTTTATACATCAAATGATCAAACACAAATGAATCACAAAACTGAACTAGGGACATTTATGCACCAACAACAAAGGATTGTATTTCCATTCATCACTAAGAACCTGATAGAAGGATGGCTTAAGACTCGTAAATTTTCTCTCCTTCTTTCATGTCATCGTACGTTCATTAAACCTCTAATGGTGTAACCCTGCCACTTCCCTAGAGTACTCATAATTGTAAATCAAGTCTATTACTCCACATCAAGGGTAATGTGTACCCTGACCACACCCATCTATAAGGGAGATTTTCAACTGAATCCAAAGGTATGGAGGAAGAAGGATTGAATTGACGCAATAAGCATTTCCTTATTTGAAAGTAAAGTGGGAAAACTTTGCCCACTAGGGTTGGAACTTACGGTATTATATTGATTCCAATGTATGTTAGCCCTTCATTAAGCACAAGTGTATCTAATTTTGAACTACTTTCATCCTTAAGACACCACATGTTGACAAGAAAACTGAGTTTATCAAATAGAAACCTCATTTGATCTCAACTAATCAAGATTTTGATCACATTCATCGATAGTTTGGAAATATCCATCATTTCTACCTCATACAGGAGTCCTAGTAAGTCTAATACTCTCATCACAACATTGTCTAGAAGACTATCTTGACAAAAAAAAAATCATAACGAAGCCTTTAGGCAAACATCATGATTTGGGTATAGGAATTAGAATTGAGAAATTTGGTAAGACAATGTTCAAACCCATTGAGGCTGTTAATTTCTTTTCTATACGAAATTCACTATTCTGAATGAAAATTTCAGAACCTAAAAAAAACTGTAAGTGTCAGTCGCCTTGTCAACACTTAAACACATAATAACCATCGATACCTCAACTTGTTCCTTATATACCTATTTCAACAACAGACAACTAGTTCTAGTCTGATCATCCCCATAGAATTGCCAAATCATATTTCATCTTCTGATGCGCAAACTATCACCGATACATTCTAAGTAAAAATACCTCACATTCTTACTCTCCCATTACTAGTGCTCAACACTCGTTAACCGGTGCATTGATTTTATTCCTATTTCAGATTTCAATCGTGGTGTATGTAAACACATAACTCAATGCGGATGATTAACAAAAATCTCCTGAACAAATATCAATGGAATATTTCAACACAAACTTCATAACACCGATGTTACCTGCAAGGATCATAGTTACCAATGTAGCTTATCCTTACCCTATCGTGGAGTTAATCCCATTGATTCCTACATGTTACCAAATTTTAATCTCATAGTGGTTCTATATAGAACTATCAATCTGTAATGATCTAAGCCAATCCACATCCTAAGATTACCTTATAAAGATAACATGTACGGCAAGGCGATTCATCTCGAAATCAGATCATTTTTAATGCACTTTTCCTTCTTTGTCAAAATTGCTAATCCAACTTTCACCTCATCTTCACTCATATGAAAAATGATAGAGTATGCCAACTTTGGGCACAAACAACAAGTCACCTAGGCATCAACCAGAATTATCTACTTAAGATCTCAGCACCCTCCAGGAAGAATCCGGAAACTAGATCATTGATATTAAAGTTCCATACCCACAACTATTACGATTGGTTGCGCACCGCCTCCAGGTACCTCTATCGCGTAAACATAACTGGAAAATCATGATGTATAGATGCACAACTACATGGCCAACAAGGAAATTATTCCCCAAGATATATTGCAGCCAACCACTGACCAAACAACTAAATTCAACTTCCTTTGACGAATGCTCTAGGAAAATTTGGGTGTCTATGTTAGGTTTGTTGTACCACCACGATTAGCTATGGTATTTTACTTGAGTGGCTATTTCGGCCTATTTCTGAACAGAATCTCAAGAAATTTTCAAAACAAAAGTTGTTCAGAACACATTAGAATACTTGACTATAAAGTTTCATAATTTTATAAAAACGTTTGCTATTTTAAAACTTCGCTTGAAGTCACTGAACTGAATCTGTCAGAAAACAAAAAATTTAAACATTCATACCCATATGTGCTATATATATATGTATTTGTCATGGAAAATGAAATATTAACTCGTATACGTATATATGAAGTGATTTAAATGGTTATTATGAAAATATAATTTTTCAAGTTTTATATATTGATAAACAAAATAAACATTTTCCAAAATACGTTGCATTACTGACAAAACTTCTTAAAAATAATAAATAATTATTTTTAAGACATTATAAAAAGTTTATCCAAACTATAAAACATGTTTTTTTACGACAAATCTAACAACAAAAATAAACCAAAAACATCATAACAAGAACATCGTAATAAGAACACGAAACATAACAGTAGTAACACAAAGTTTGACAAGTTCACGAACTCAATGGAAATCCGCAATGTTGTAGGAACCGGGTAAGGATTCCATACAAGACAACAGTCATACTTAGGAATCGGAGATCCACTCTAACAGTGAGTTTCACGGCCCCTATTTTTACAATGTTTTACTAACTCACAGGGGGAGATATCATGCTTGTACTCGTTTCATTGACACAAGTGGTTTTGGTTCAACACATTATTACATGAGTCACATTTATCGCTTTTAAGTCCCCTGTTCTATAACCGTTAATTGTGAGTAAACGTGAATTATTGGGAATAGTACTATTCGGGAGTGACAAACCCCACCCGTGGTTAGTAGCTCTAACTTTTATTGTAGGTCAGATCGGGTGCATAATATTCATCTCAATACAATGTTTTGCGATAGAACATTGGGATGGGGCAATTCAATCAGGTCGAGTTCGGTTATGGGAGATCATTGTAATAATTAATAAACACAACTCACGATATTGTTTTGAGAACAATAGACAGATTTTGAAATCTTGTGGTCGAATGAAACAACTTAATTTTTACGTGTCCAAACCTGTGAACTCACCAGCTTTATACTGACTGTTTTAGCATGTATTTGTTAGATAATTGAAGCAAGCATTGGGGATTTTGGGAATGATTTGCTTGAAGTCACGACACATTCACATGCATATTTTTGTGATTTTACTTGCATAGCCCATTGACTTAGGACATGTTTATAAAATCTTACACATTATATGTTGTAAGTTTAGGACCTTGGTTTTGTTATATTTTGGATGATTGTAATTTAAGACACATGTAAAACTTTATTATAAAGGCATTTTGAAGTCGTTCAAGGTAAACAATGACTGTGAAATCATGACCGTCGCACCTCACGTATTCCGCCTTGGCGGGGTGTGACACAATACCAGCTATAGCATCATCATCATGATAAACATTAAAACCTGGATGTTCATCAAAATCCGAATCTTCATAGTTTACTTTCTCTTCATCATCTTCATCTTCTTGAATATTAATATCAATAGGATCAACAACATTTCCTTCAGATGTGATATCCAGCACCTGATCGTCCGGCAAGTCTGTACGGTATGTGTACTTTCACTATTTACTGTGTGTAAGTACAACGTATGAATAGTTTTTGTGACAACAGAATTCAAAATACAAGAAACAGTTGTACGTATTTATGTGAAAACTTAAATACCGTAATTACAACAACTCACGATAAACAATAGTTGTTTGTATTTAGGTGAAAACCTAAGTAAAGTTAATGCAACGAATCAAGATAAACAACAGTGTGCAGGTAAACGACCAGAACATGTCGGTTGCGATATGATATCCATAGATGACAGGAATCAGATGGCCGATAAATCAGTACAAAAACAATGTGATAACAGGAAGTTTAGTTGAGTCCGTTAGTAAGGAAACATAATTCAAGACACAAATGCAGTGTTATTTCAGAATAACGAACTGACAGTGTGTTTGCGTGGGTGACGATTCACACAAACATATCTATGAGTTTAACGTTCTGAAGTAATGACTGAAATGTAGAAAACAAAAGTCAGAAAGCAAAACCATCGTCGTGTTCGTTCGGGTGACGATTCGAACGAATACGCGCGATGATGACGCGATCTGACGAAACAGTTAAAATATTTGTTTTTCATAAAATAATTCAGGAAAATAAAATATAAAAGATTTACTAGGAATAACCACTTTCCGAACATTAAAAATAAATTATTTTTATTTAAAACACGTAAAATGCGCGTAACAATCCGGAAACGCAACGGAGACGAGAACCGAGCAACGAAATGAACCCGAATACCCTCGGGGTATATAAAGGCTAAATGAGGCATAATTCCTCATTTCTCTCATCTTTCTCTCTCTCTAAAACCATTTTCCCGTTTTCCTCTCTCTCACTAGAAATCCAACCTTCAAACACTTGAATCTTGTTCATTTCTTAACGAAATCAGGCGTTCTTGGTGCCTACACGTAGCTACAATCATCCTCTACCTAGAAGTACTGCCAATCTGAGGATTCATCCACTGAAATTCGAGGTATGGAGCTAAGAAAAATAACGAAAAATAGGGTTTTCACCTTTGTTTTGTTCACTAACCCTTAGCCGGTTCTAGATCCACCCCCTACTTCGAAACACACTACCACGAGAAACCATTTTCGCATGACATTACCATGTAACAGCCATAGGATAGGTGATGCTTGATGAAGATGAGGAGGACGAAGGTGCAGGGTTCGTGGGAAGGAGAGCAGGCGAACCCAAGAGAGGAACGAACCTTGGGGCTGGTCGAAGACTAGCCTGGCCGAACCTCCCCTGCCACGAACCTGTGGGCTGCCACGAACCCTTGACCACCAAACCTGCATGCTTCATCCACGAACCATGGACTCACGAACCATCAACCCCGAACCTCCATCTTCACGAACCGGGATGGGGGGGAGAGGCGAACCTTAAGGTTCGTGAGGCTGCATCATAGTCGAACCCTCTAGTGGCGGAAGCTAGCTGCTCAGTCGACACTCGTGCATGGCCGAACCTCAACAACCATGACCCATGAGTGATCACCGAACCCTTAACACCAAACCAGGCACAGCGAACCATTACTGAACCTGAACCACGGCCGAAACTAATACTCCTACCTGGCCGGACTTTGAGTTGGGAGAATCTCCGATCACTCAAGCCTTGCTGGAACGAACCTAGACCTTTCTTGATTCGGCCCAACTGTTGGATCCACACATAGCTTGGCCCACACACCCACACAACCCAAATACAGCATTCGGCCCAGCAGCACTCCTTCGGCCCACATATTCAGCCCACCTAACACTCGGCCCATGTGGTCCAGTCATGGTCTTGGTTCGGCCCATGAAATCTGATTTGGCCCAAGAGCATGAGCTGGCCCGTGAGACCAATTCGGCCCACCTTCAATGGTTTGGCCCACATAACAAAAGATATGAAAACAATGTTAAACGAAAGTGTAAGGGCGATTATGCATGGATATTAACTTAACTTACTACAAAGGTCGTCATGGTTTTGATTTAAGGAACTCCACGAAACATAAAGCACTAAGCTCTAAAAAGATAATTTCATGGAGACTTACTAACTATGTCAATAACGAATCAAATTTTTCACTTGTAAAACATAAGGTTTTAGAATTACAAAGTTGAACCTTATATTTAGAAAATTATAAGGAGTTCAAGTTATATCACATGACAAGTCTCAAATCAAGTTAAACTGAAACAAGTAATAATATATATATCAAGATCATCTCAAATTGGACAAGGGTTGGCATAATTATAACAAGTACACAAGGGTCGAAGGATGACCACGACTCACGAGTGTTAGCTAACTTTAGGGCTAACACCTACACGCACACAATTCACCTAGAACTTATACTTACAAGTTACAAACAATGTGAAATCAATACAGGATCATGAATACAACAACCGACACAACAAAGAGCGTGTGCATTCTTGTTTAAGCTAAGTCAACCACAACTACTACAAAGTGAGTTCATACGCCCCTTTTCAAATCTTAACTGGTTTTAAACTCTCGGGGCTGAGAAACATGCTTAACTTTTATTTACTTAATAGTTTTATGTTTAACATGTTGCTTATACTCTGATTTAGATAATATTGTTTTACTTATTATCGCTTCTCATTGTATGCATGCTTGTATGATCATGATATGACAGGGATAACTAAGATGAATATGATAATATAACTTCATAACTCATCAACTCAATAGAATAACATAGTTGTAAGCTTATATCTTACAACACTTAATTGTTCTTACAAGAACATACATTGAGATTATCACAGGTGAACATGATGCAATTACAACAACAAACATGAATGATATGAAGATAAAATATCTTCATAATATCATTCAACATCAGAGTTAGTTAAGTGTAATAAGACAAGTTCTTATAACACTCAGCTTATAACTCGCTACATACTACAAGATAACACAAAACAAGTAGCATCCACCACCTGAGTCGACTAAGTGTAGTAAGACTAGTTCTTACCACATCTTAGTGACAACAGGGTGACTATATGGAACAACAGGGAAAGATAATCATGCTAATATAACTTCATGATAACAACATCATTCACATAACAATTAACATAAAGTAATAAGACAAGTTCTTATTTAACTTTGTTAACAACAACGAGAACACAACATTGAGAACAACAACATTGATGAACACAATACAATTGATTACTATTGAATTTTCTGCATTATATCATTTCAATCATGTGCCATGTATTCAAGTTTGATCATTGTAAGTCCCTTCACAAATCGCTGACCAGTTAGTTTGACGTGACTAAACCGACGATAGCATAGTGGTACCATAGGTCTGATAAACCTCTAGCTTGTAGGGCTAGTATGTTGATCGTATTGATTCATTGGCCGGTAACGTATGATCGGTGACAGGGCTACTTTAAGTCAGGGTCTGGAAAGCGACACATGGTGATATTAATCTGCAGTTATAATTGTAATTAATCCATCGATTCCTATTGACTAGTAGACTGAGGAATTGACTTTCTCTCATGTCATGTTATTGGTAATAGTTTCGATGAGGCCTCTGGGAATACAAAGTGGTAGAGGTAAATCAGATGCATTGAAATCTGATTACGTGAGGATTGCAATGAGGGTGATTTGCAGTTAACCCCACAAGAAATAGAATAATAACAAGGATCAGATTAAATTAATCTAACTTCCTTAATACAATGAGGGTGTATCAATACTTTGGTTTGATAACTAAACCCCTCTCGACATATTATTCTACATATG
The DNA here is from genome assembly GCA_009363875.1 of Mikania micrantha. Classification (NCBI taxonomy): domain Eukaryota; kingdom Viridiplantae; phylum Streptophyta; class Magnoliopsida; order Asterales; family Asteraceae; genus Mikania; species Mikania micrantha. Next base: position 22,578,245 of record CM018685.1, read on the forward strand.
ATACAATAGGTGAATATCAGACGGGATGAACAGATGAAATGAAAATGGTTATCTATAGTTGTATTGCAAGTGGTGCGGAGTTCTATTAGTTATGTGGTGGGATGTTGGCTGGGGCTTGTTCCCCTACATATGCCCTATATATAAGCATAACTAATAGGATGAGATACTACATGTAAATATAACTATGGAGAGGCCGTTGGGTGAACTTGTGAATCAAACAACTTACAAGTATCATGTATGACATTGTGATTGTGTATGTGAACAAATCAAGGTTTTCAATTGTCAAACCCTGAGCCGGCGGGCTGGATCGACTTTCCCGTCGGGCAAAAGGTTCTCGGGGCGTGATATCGTTTGATAATCGAAATAATCAGATTGTTTACATAGCACATGATAAATAACTGAGAAATGCTAACATGACAATGAAATAGAATTACAATGTTAAATTACATTGTTTCCTCATAATTTAACTAAGTAAATCTAATCAAAAGAATCAACGAGTTCATATCTTGTATCTGTACAAGATATACACAAGATGATTCATGGTTTTGTCATCCCCAAAAGTATGCAACACAAAATGAAGCTAGGTCTTCTAAAAGTCCACTAGCTTAATCCTTGCATATGAGTAACTACACATGTTCGTCACCTAAGAAAACATGCATTTAAACAAAGTCAACACTAGGTTGGTGAGTTCATAAGTAAAGTAATTGAAATCCTTAATTTGTTCACATGCACAGTCACAATGTAATTTCTGTTACTTGTATGTTGTTGTTTCACCCGTTCACCCAATGGCTTCTCAATAGTTATATTCACAAGTAGTATATCATCTTAGTAGTTATGCTTATATATAGGACATATGTAAGGGAACCAAGCCCTAGCCAACATCCCACCACATAACTACTAGAACTCCACACTACTTGCAATACAACTATCCATATCCATCTCCATATCACATGTTAATCTCATTGGTTGGTCACCTGTTATATCACGTATAGAATAATATAATAATAGGGTTTAGTTATCAAACCGAAGTATAGATGACCCTTATATGTATTAAGGATATTAGATTTACATAATCTGCTCATTGTATTATTCTATTACTTGTGGGGTTGACTGTTGATCACTTTTAAATATTAAGAGTGTAAGTTAACCAATTGTTCTTTGTTCTCAACTTGAAATGCATAGAGCCTAAAAGGAATCCATTGAAACCTTCACGTAATCAGGTTACAATGCATCTGATTTACCTCTATCGCATTGTATTCCCATAGACCTCAACGGAAGCTATTACCAGTAGTGGAACATGAGAGAAGATCAATTTCTCAACCTACTAGTCAATAGGATCCCGCTGGATTAATTACAATGTCACTGCAGATTAATATCACCATGACGCTTCCCAGACCCTGACTTGAAGTCGCCCTGTTACCGGTCATACGTTACCGGCCAATTGAAATTACGAGTAATGCCGCACCCCGAGAAATCCCGTCCCTTCCAGGGCGCGAGCAACAACAGATTGTCAGGATCGCAGTCTCCGGTCACACAACATGCGAGACCTAAATGTCCGGTTTCATACGTACATCCAATAACTTGTATAAAACAGTTTGTAAAATCAGAGTTTCAGAAGTAAGCGTAGGTTATCAAAACAGATTAACATATATAAGTAGCGGAAGCATTAACTTAAACAGTTTTCAAAATGATACGTAACAAAAGTTGCGGAATCGATTAAAGATGTTTGACAATACATAAGTAACACGATCAAATGATAACACTGTTTAATAAACTAAGACACTTAAACAGATGCATGCGACACCAGCCTAGCATCCTATTCCTTGTGCGCGTGCCTTAGTTACCTGAGAAAACATGCGAGTAAAAGGTCAACACAAAGGTTGGTGAGAGCACAGGTTTGTAATCAGCAGTAAACATCAAAATGTTTAAAGTAAATGTTGCAGGTCTACTTTTCAATACAATGCAATATCAATTGATAGCTAGTCAATATGTGTTATACCATATGCGGGTTCGCAAGCGAAGCTAACATGCTGCCTCCCGCCATATCCATCCAAGATATGGCAAATGTTGTTTGGTCAATTATGCACTGTTCCGACCTCCAGTCGGGGTGGCCTAGCGGCTCGCAACAGTGGGGCTTGTCAAGCCCAAATAGTACTATTCAGAATTACCACGCTAAGCGCAAGGCGCTATTAACGGTTCGAGGTGTGTTTAATGAGGACTTATCAGTTTTGTGGATGAATGCCACACATATGCATATACGATATTAGCATGTACAAGAGTAACCAAGAGTGTGAGTTGTTCATAAGTAGTTTGTATGCAATGTTTTCTCCCCCAATGGTAGAAAATAGAAAAAGGGGTCGTGAACTAACCTGATTAGCAGTTCCGGTATGTGTTTTTGTGTTCGCGTCTGCGAAAGCTAGCACCTTCTAGTATGCACCTATAACCATATAGGTGCGAGTATGTGTTTTGTGGTGTGTTGTAATCCATAAAACTCCAAGTGTCGGTGTGCTCAACCGAGTGCGTGTGTTGACTAGTGAGACTCAACGAATCGTTGGTGACACGATTGTTGTGTTTATGTGCCTTGATGCACATAAGACACCATAATGCATCCTATGACTCCAATCGCACAAGTTACCATTTTTTAGAAAGTTTCCAATTTAGGAAAGTATGGTTATGAAATCCCATTTCTTAAAGTTAACACTCCCAACGTGTTTGTAAAATACGTTTATACCCTTGAAACATGTCGTTTGCGCATAAATCACCGTTTATGCCGTTTCGCCCAAATAAAGTTTCCTTATTTGGAAAGTATTCGTTTTAAAACTCGTTTTCACAAATCAAGGTTTCCAAATATGTTAGAAATCATTTCTAAGCACATTCCAATGCTCAAAGTTCATCAAAACGTTTTAAAACATCAAAAGCCCTCTTTTGATTTCTAAAAGTTTCCATAAATAGTAAGTTTATACAAAACCATGTTTTTGACAAAATCAAATATCCCAGTGTGTTTCTAAACACTTCAATATGCATTTGACAACATCTAGACATGTCTAACATGTCTAGATCATAACAAATCCAAGACTTGCAACATAAAAGTTTCCTTTTATGGCAAGTGTACCAAATCATCATCAAATCAACCAATAACTAAACCAAACTCAAATCTAACATCAATAAACACCAGATTCAGTAATCTACAACCAATACATATCCAAGCACCAACACATTAGCGCACAATAACGGTATGGAGTTGCATATGGGTTTTTAGCCCTTGCATGTACGATCTAACACTAGGAAAACGTTTAAAACTACCTTAGAAGCTAGATTTCAGTGGGGATGGCTACTGATGATGGAGTTCCAGTGGATTGATGGTTGCTCCAAGTTTCTTGATGACTTCTAACACCTTCTTCAAGCTCCAATGTCTTCCAAATCCCCAAGAATAGCCTCCAAGTGATTCCAGATAGTTTGAGAGGGGATTTCAGTGGGTTTGGGTCGGGATTTGGTGAAGAAGCTCGGTGAAGTCGCAAGGAAACTGAATGAAATGAATTGGGGTTGATTAAATAGAAAAATTTGATCTGCATGGCCTTCGCGTACCGCGAAGGCCGATCAAAATCTTTTATCGCGTACCGCGATGAGATTCGGGAGTCTCGACTCCTGGTTTGCGCCGCGTACCGCTAAGCCTTTCGCCGAGGGACCGTCGCGTACCACGATGAGTCCATTTCCTTGTTTTTCGACTTCGTTGATACGATTTCGCTCGTACTTGATTCCTAACGTTTATCCTAAACACCTAATACGTGTTTAACATATAATCACAAAGTAGCACATAAATTTGATTGATCACCAACGTTCGTGAGACTCGTGTGTGTTTTGATAATTCCTCGAATTATCTTCGATAGTTTGTGCTCGTGTCTAACAAAGTGTTTGCACGCTTGATTAATCCTAATCTACGTGTGATGCACAAATCAATAATTCCCGAATTATTGTTTTGCGTTAGTGTTGTGTTTGCCACACTTGGTTTCCAAAACGAATGTGCAATGTACGATTTGATAGTTCCTCGAACTATCGTTTCGTAGTAGTTTGTGTTCAACTCATCTAATTAAACATAATTAAATGAAATGCAACAAGTATGAATGTGAAATATAAAGAATGTAAGAGTTGCAATTTACCTGAAATTGTCGGGTGTCACATCATCCCCTTGTTGAAAGAAATTTCGTCCCGAAATTTGGTTGTTGTTGGTAGTGTTTAAGAAGCAAAAGTGTTCGAGAAACAAAAATTTTCTGGTTGTCACATCATCCCCTTGTTGAAAGGAATTTCGTCCCGAAATTTATTTGTTGTTGTCGACGTTCGACGTTGTCTGCTTGAAAAGATGGGGATATTTGCGCATCATCTGATCTTCACGTTCCCACGTGAATTCAGGTCTGCGTTTGAGTTCCATCGGACTTTGACAATAGGAATCCTACTTTGCTTGAGTTGTTTGACCTCTCGGTCCATGATCTCTACCGGCTCTTCCACGAACCGTAGTTGTTCATCCACCTGGATCTCATCCAGTGGAACTACAAGTGTTTCATCTGATAAACATTTCTTCAGATTCGAGACATGAAATACGTTGTGAACTCCGTCGAGTTCGGCTGGTAAGTTGAGTTGGTATGCCACCGGACCCATCCTTTTCAGGATCTCGAAAGGTCCAATATACCGTGGGTTGAGTTTGCCTCGTTTACCGAAACGAATTACGCCTTTCCATGTCGAAACTTTCAGAAGGACTTTATCTCCTACCTGAAATTCCAGAGGTTTCCGGCATTTGTCGGCATAGCTCTTTTGACGATCTCGAGCTGCTGCCATGCGGTTTCTGATTTGCACGATTTTCTCCGTAGTTTCGTGTACAAGTTCCGGGCCAGTGAGCTGACTGTCTCCCACTTCTGCCCAACTGATGGGTTATCGGCATTTCCTGCCATAAAGTGCCTCAAAAGGCGCTGCTTTGATGCTTGTGTGGTAACTGTTGTTGTAGGAAAACTCCACCAACGGAAGGTGAGTTTCCCAACTATTTCCGAAGTCTACTACGCACGCTCGTAGCATATCTTCAAGGGTTTGTATTGTGCGTTAACTCTGGCCATCAGTTTGTGGGTGGTATCCCGTACTCATATCCAACCGCGTGCCAAGTGACTTTTGTAATCATTTCCAGAAGTTAGAGGTGAATCTGGCATCTCGGTCAGAAATGATGGAGATTGGCACTCCATGTCGCGAGACTACTTCCTTGACATAAATTCTGGCTAGCTTTTCCATTTTGTCATTTTCCTTGATCGCAAGGAAATGTGCTGACTTAGTCAGTCTGTCCACAATTACCCAGATAGTGTCACATCCACTAGGAGTATGGGGTAATTTGGTGATGAAATCCTTGGATATTTGTTCCCATTTCCACATGGGGATCTCAGGTTGTGTGAGTAATCCAGATGGTTTCTGGTACTCGATCTTGACTTTGGCACAAGTCAAGCATTTGCCCACATAGGTGGCGATGTCGGCTTTCATGTGTGGCCACCAGTAAAGTGTCTTCAGATCATGATACATCTTATCATATCCAGGGTGAATGGAATATCGGGATTTGTGAGCCTGGTCCATCACAAGGTCTCGTAAGTTTCCGTGATGTGGAACCCAGACGCGTTCCATGAAATAATGTAAGCCATCGGCTTTGACTTCTAGTTGTTTTTCCATTCCCCTTAGCGATTCGGCCACTAGGTGTTCTGCCTTAAGTGCCTCAACTTGGGCATTACGTATCTGCTCAGGGAGATTGGGATGGATGGTAAGCTGTAAAGCTCGTACCCTCTTGGGTTTCGAAGTATTTTTCCGACTCAGGGCATCGGCCACAACGTTGGCCTTCCCCGGGTGATACTTGATAGCACACTCATAGTCGTTTAGGAGTTCGAGCCAGCGACGTTGTCGCATGTTAAGTTCCTTCTGCTCGAATATGTGTTGGAGACTCTTGTGATCAGTGTATATCGTGCACTTCGTTCCATACAGGTAGTGTCTCCAGATCTTGAGTGCAAATATCACGGCTCCAAGTTCCAAGTCGTGGGTGGTGTAGTTCTTCTCGTGGACTTTCAGTTGTCGAGAAGCATATGCGATCACCTTTTCTCGCTGCATTAGCAAGCAGCAGAGTCCTTGTATTGAGGCATCGCAGTATACTACGAAGTCGTCCGTTCCATCAGGAAGCGATAAGATAGGTGCACTACAGAGCTTCTGCTTGAGAAGTTGGAATGCAGCTTCTTGCTTTTCAGTCCAGAGATATTTCTTGTCTTTGTGGGTTAAAGCTGTGAGTGGTTGGGCTATCTTTGAAAATCCTTCGATAAATCGTCGATAATAGCCGGCCAATCCTAGGAATTGTCGCACCTCAGTTGGGGTATTCGGTGCTTCCCAGTTCTTGATTGCCTCTATCTTAGATTTATCCACATGAATCCCTTGTTCATTAACAACATGACCCAAGAATTGGACTTCTCGAATCCAGAAGTCGCATTTTGAGAGTTTAGCGTACAGCTTCTCTTTCCGTTGCAGTTCAAGAGCCAATTGAAGATGCTCTTTGTGTTCCACTTGGGTTTTGGAGTAGATGAGAATATCATCTATGAAGACAATGATGAACTTGTCGAGGTATGGTTTGCACACTCTATTCATGAGATCCATGAATACTGCATGTGCGTTTGTCAGCCCAAACGGCATAACCAAAAACTCGTAACGGCCATACCGAGTGCGAAAAGCAGTCTTTGGGATATCTTACTCTTGAATCCTCAACTGATGGTACCCAGATCGCAGATCGATCTTAGAGTAGTAGCTTGATCCTTGCAGTTGATCGAACAGATCATCGATGCGAGGTAAGGGGTAACGGTTCTTGATCGTTACTTTGTTTAACTCACGGTAGTCAATGCACATACGGAACGTGCCATCCTTCTTCTTCACGAATAAGACCGGAGCTCCCCAAGGTGAGAAGCTTGGTCTGTTGAAACCCTTTTCCAGCAACTCCTGCAGTTGATTGGACAGTTCCTGCATCTCCGAAGGTGCAAGTCGATAAGGTGCTCGTGCGATAGGCGCTGCTCCTGGTACGAGGTCTATGCGGAACTCCACTTGTCGAGGTGGTGGAAGTCCGGGTAGATCCTCAGGGAATACTTCGGGATAGTCGCATACGACTGGGATGTCTTCTATTCTTTTCTCCTCTTCAGTCTTCTCGGTGATAAGCGCCAGGATGGCTGTGTATCCCTTTCGTAAGCATTTGTGAGCTTTCATGCACGAGATGATGTTCAGAGGGGTGTCACTCCTTTCGCCCTTGATATCTAGAGTTTCTCCGCCAGGTAGAGGTATGCGCACAACCTTGTCGTGGCAAATGATTTCAGCCTGGTTTTCAGACAACCAATCCATGCCCACTACAACATCAAAACTGCCTAGTGTAACTGGCATGAGGTCAATCTTAAACTTATGGTCTGCTAGCTCTAAAGTGCATTCTCTCAGAATGTGCTTAGTCACAATTAATTTACGATCAGCTAGTTCTATTGTATACTCAACCTTTAAGGGCGTTGGGGTAATGGCAAGTGTCTAACTAAAATCCTTAGATATAAAGCTTTTCTCAGCTCTAGTATCAAACAACACAGAAGCGTAATTATCATTTAAGAGATACGTACCGGTTGCAAGGTTAGGATCCCTTCTGGCCTCCTTGGCCCCAATCACGAAGGCTTGTCCCCTCGTGCCATTGTTCCCATTGTTGTTGTTCTGTTGGTGGTTGTTGTTGTTTTTCAGGTGTGGGCAGTCTTTCTTGAAATGCCCTGGTTTGCCACATTCGAAGCAACCCTTTGGTGCTTCAAGTTGTTGCTGTTGCTGTAGCTGTGGGGTCTTTGTCATTAGCTTACCCCTGCAGTCTTTGGCTGCATGTCCCCCCTTTCCGCAACGCTGGCATTGAAAACAGCCACACTGACCCTGTGCATGATGGAAGTTGCACTTGTGGCATTTGGGTTGTTTTCCTGCATAGCCTCCTTGGTTCTGAGTGGTGGGGATGGGTGGTGCATAAGCTTGGGTCGATCCAAACTTGCACTGTTGTGGTGGTGGTTGGAGAGCGGAAGTCTTGCTCAGGGTGTCATCCCATTTGCGTTTGTTCTTGTCGTTGGTTGTGGTCACAGCACCACGTGGTGGTAAGAGTCCTTGTGCAACAGCCGAGTCAGTGAGCTTGTGGGTTAGTCTCACAGTTTGTTGCATGGTGATCGGATCAGCAGAAAGTACCATGCCCTGAATTTGAGGTGGTAGTCACTCAATGTACTTCTCTATGTGTTTGAAGGGTGGGGTTGCCATTTCCGGGCACAGATTTGCCAGCTCATAAGACCTGGCAGTGTAAGCCTCAACCTCGGAACCTATCATCTTGTGGTTCCAGAACTCAGTCTCAAGTTTCTGTACTTCACCGCGAGGGCAGTATTCGCGGTTCAACATTTGCTTAAAATTATCCCAAGGCAGAGCGTTGGCTGCATCAAGCCCTAGGTTCTGGATGTTGGCATTCCACCAAGTGAGGGCAGCTCCCTCGAATGTCCCTGCAGCGAACTTGACCCTGTCCTCGTTCCTGCAGTTGCTCATGGCGAAAGCTGATTCCGCCTTCTTAATCCAACGTAACAGTCCAACAGCTCCTTCAGTGCCGCTGAATGAATGGGGTTTGCAATCCAGGAACATCTTGAATGTGCAGAGAGGTGGGTTAGGATTTGCTCCTGAGATATGCAAAGAGTAGAGTTGGGTTAAGTATCGGGTAGACGTGTTGAATTTGAAACGAGTGATTGTGGTGCAAGGTGAGTATGAATAGATTCATCACCTTGGTTCATTGGGTTTTGATTACGGGTAGCTTCCTGTGCAGCAAGTACCTCCTCAACCTGTTCGTTGATGAGGGCGTTCAACTCAGCTTGAGTCAGGTTGATGTTTCCACGTCCGCCCGCATTCCTGCTTCCTCCACGTCTTCCAGACATGATCATCATAGCGAGAATAAGTGTTAGTGTATGACTGATGACTAATGTAGTGTGTGCGGTAGGCACTGTAAAGAACATGCAGAGCTATCGGCTCTCACCGTCATGAAAGTTAGTGATATATTCATACTAATAATATTATCATGCAATTGTAAGATGAGCAAGTACACATATAGGCAGTTAACATTTAACAGTAAACTTGTTAGTATACTTCTCATGTGATGGTGTACCATGTTTCATAAGATTACCCCACCAAACCTACGCACTGACACTGTCCCAGCATACCGAAGATAGCTTATATATAGGGCATATATAGGGTCAAGCAAATTGCTAGCCCACCACCGCTTCAATAAACCACGATCGTGCCCTTGCTAGCATTTGGCAACATGATTGTTTTGATTCACAAGTATGTTCTATTGATAATGAATCCAATGATCTTGATCAACTGAACTATGATTGAATCTATGGTTGAATTATGATTGTTTTATGTGTGCACGTACTAACAATTGTTAACATGTAGAACTAAATCATACGTGTGCTCTACATTTGTCCTGTTAACCTATGTTAGTAAGTACTAATCATGTAATCACTTAAGAATACACATAATGATTGTTCACATGATCAATTCACTCACAATGGTTGTCTCACCTATGGTTGATTAACGCAATGATAGATTCATCTATGATTGACTCACACAATGATTGTATCTCAAATGATTGTATCTCATATGGTTGACTAATGTTCAATGATTTCAGTTGTTTCCGGATCTTTACTTCAAATACTCATGACGAAATCCCCCTGTCATACTGAAGTTAGTTTATATATAGGGCATACGTAGGGTCAAGCCCAGCCGCCAGCCCACCACCATTTCAGTATGTCAGAGCTAGGCCATCGTTTGTATTTGAAGCTAGGATCCCAACTCTTGATTGATTATGGTTGTATCATGATTGTCTCTTGAACTATGAATATGATTATGATTGTGTAAACTGTGGTTCTTGATTTACTTGAAATCAAGAACTTAGGTCTTAATATATATATGTCCTGGGATAATTATCCTAGGTTCCCAATACCTACAGTATCGAGTACAATGATCTCCTGGTGTGAACTTCAACTAAAGAATACTATTACAAAGATTCTAAATTTTGAAGTCCTAATGATGATGATAACATGATGAGAATTTCAGATCAAAGATACTAAGAATACAGATCTTTGCCTCTGAAATCCTTTGATGAATATGTATTAATAAATTTATTTCGAATTCTAAAATTATAGAATTCCGACTCAAAATTCCTTGACTCGATATCTAATATTAGAAAAGTTTATCCCTAAGATCTTCCAAGCTTAGTGTAGACTTAATGCTTACTTAAGTTTACTTAGATCCTAAGTATCCTCAAGCCTATAGCATTTGGTCCTATGGGGTAGTTTAGGTTATAGTCTAGGTCTTTATTTGTTGGGGTTTTCCTAGTTCTCTACAACCTTGGCTCTGATACCAACCTTTCACACCCTCTGCGCCACGTGCAAAATCAACGGCGCGGTGATGAACAATGGTTGAATCATGCACAAGTATTGAAAGATGAACAACCACAATGCATTACTAAGTTTCATAATGTTAGACATTTGTGTTAGTTACAAGCTGCAAAGTATCTACCAAAATAATAACAACTAATAGACCCAAAAATAATGTTTACACAAAAAGACTCAGACAAGACAATTAAACAATCACGATTAAGTGAGTTTCTAATCCATCCTAGCTTGTTTCTTCATCTTGTTCTATCTTAGTATGGTCTCCTTAGTTGTCCATGAGATGTTCTAAATCTGATTACCCAAAACACGTGAAAAGTAACTGTCAACTACAATAGTAGTTGGTGAGAACAATAGGTTTATCATTTGAAAAATATGAATCTGAAGCTATGAACATATGAATAATGCATTTGTATAAACAAGTCATGGATAATTGTAACACAAACTATCATCAAGTAAGAATAACGTGTGCAAACAGTCGGATGATTGTCTCCTAGAAAAGCCAACATATAATCAAGTCCCAAATTATATTTGGAGTTAGAATAGTATTCAGCAACGCATTCAACACGAGCTGTACCAATGAGTTTACTAAGAAGACAACTCTGTGTTGACGTAACCCGGTCAATATGACCCATGCTAGTAAAGTTAATTAGCAGCAAATTCATATTACTGTAATGCATCCAATCTGCAATTAGGGTTTAAAACGTATTTAAACACCAACCACAGCCTTGGCGCAGCCAAAACGTGTCCCGCTTTCCCGTGTTGTGATCACCCAGTACTAACGTTAAAGGATTAAGAATAAGATTGATTGAAGGTGTCTTGATGTGTATCAGCTTGTTCACAATGATGAACACCATGACATTTAATTGTTGTTAAGATTGAATAAACGTTTAACTTGATTGAATACTTGATTTGAAACCATGATTGAATCCCTTGTTTTGAAAAACCATTGATTGAATACCTTGAGTTGAAAACATTTGGTTGAATCTCATGAATGAATACCGTGTTCGTAAACCTTTCAATTAATACTGAGAAATAGAGTTCTTGCATAATAACAAGCTTTGAAACATAATATTTATTTGAAAACACAAGTTAATAGTAAAAGTGTTTATAAAACTTATTCCTTAAAAGTGTTTAACATTTATAAAATCATTTTATGTAAAACAATTTGTAAAACATTCTATAAAACCTTTTGTAAAACTTTTTAGTAGAAAATAGTCTAACTGTTTGTAAATCCTTTGAAATGAAAAAGAAACTCTATGATTGTTGCAAAAGATTAATGAATATTGTATTTGAAATGTTGCAGTTGAAACGATGTTTGGTCATGTGTTACACCCCAAAACCGTTATATAACAGTAAAATAGGGGCTAATGTTCTCACCTGACAGCAGTAGACTCAGATCCTGTACAAGTAGAAAATCAGACAAGACCTCTAACTGCTTCCTATATCATTGTAATCATACATATAATATAAGATTTAGGATATTGTATACTTTGGTTTCTTGGTTGACTTATGTTATCTTATTAATGATCACCCTTTGTATAATTGATCCTTATGTTTAAAAGTGTTGTATGAACTTGGACATCATGATTGAATCCTTTGACTATCACTTGATTTATGAAGAGTACATGTCATCTTATTATTGCAAAACTTGTCATGCTTATATGTAACATGTGTTTATGACATTTGAAACCCTTTTTCACCATGTATTTCATTGAAAAGTTTATGTGTTTAAAGCCTTTGTGATTTTGATATGATCTTATACTTAGGTTAATTGAAACTTAACTAGTATGAGATCCCTCCACAATCACCTAGGGTTGGATTAGGGTTAGTTCACCCTCATGGACCCCTTCAGCTTACTTTATCATTTGTTAATCAATTGAATGGTTCCTTTTTCCTTAAATACTAGACTTTGCATACATCCATCATCCAAATTTCCTTGTCTTAATCGTCTTGGATTGACTTAATGAAAGTTATAACAGTGAGTTGGAAGAGTTTTAAAAAGGTTGCATGATTGGTCATATCGATTAATGGTTCGGCCAACCCAAAACTGATGCCCATCGATATTGCCAATATCGATGGGTCTTAGAATCAACAGTCGGCCTTCACTTCTATCAGCCTCGACATGATTTTGATTTTAATACACTTAGACTTCGTCAAAGTCTTAGTGTTGATCAGTTTAAGTGGTTGTTTAGATCATAATCTATAGTTATAATCATACTAAAGTTCAACCGGTTTTGAATAGCACACCCAACGATTTTATCATTATCGATGGGTGGTTACTTCTGATCCTATGGCTTCCCTAACCATTTACTTTGATGTCAATTATATTCATATTCCTTGGATAATCCCATTTAATGGAGTGTCTATGGTGTGAGACTTCTAGAAGGATCATCGAAGTTTATAGGATAGATGGAAGTTCAACTTGGCACAAGGTGTTGCCCATCGATACTACTAGTATAGATGGGAGACTTCCTTTGATTTCTGGCCCCTCCTAAGTTAACATTATCAATGGAACCTGCACCTTATCCCTTGGAGCCTTCGATATTATCATTATCGACGAGAATTTGGCACTAGAACAGGTCTTTCGAACTTGTTAATGTCGACAGAAGATCACCATCCTTGTTCCTTCATCGATACTAATGTCACCAAGAATTGCTCCCATCGATACAACTTCTAAACCTCACCATCGATCTCAACAACTCCAATAAACTCAAAACAATACTATCCAAGTATTTCAGTTGTGGTTTCGAAGCTATTCCTAGATTTGTGAAAGCTAGAAACCCGTTTAAAATCAAGAAGATAATGAATAGTGAAAACTCTAACAGTTCCGAACCTTCTCACTAAGATTCCGAGGGTTTGAGAGAGAGAGAGAGAAATAGAGCTGCCATAAATGGGTATGTGGAGGGTAATTAAGGGTTTTTATACCCCGAGTGGTTCCCCGCGTGTTCGGTATCGATCGATGTCGGTCTCGCGTATTTTTACGTGCGCGTGTTAACGATTACGTAAACGAATTATTCGAATTGTAAATTAGATTTAGTTGATTGTTTTTGACGAGTTTCAAAATTGTAAAACGTGAAATATAATATTTTACTTGTTTTTATTGTTCATTCGTTACTGGACCGTTTAACGAATATAATTACGTGTATACCCATAATAACATACGTTTTTGGTCGTTTTATGTATTTATTGATGTTTACTCGTCATTATAAGTTCGACATTAATATCATTACGGATCGTCACCCATAATGATACTGAGTCTCCCTTACACATTACGAGTTGTATAAATGATTTGTTTGTCATACTATACGTCATAACACTACGTACTAACATTATCCTATTACACCGAACGCAATATATGTATAAGGCATATGTAAAGTCCAGCTACCTGCCTTATCAGCCGCGAGCCCACCACTGTTTTGATATAATACAATATTGTCTTTCTAACTAAAGAAAATCCTATAACATACAATCACAAACATGAACACATGAATCACATTGTCACATTGAATACATGTAGACAACGTTCTATCCTTGTCTATGACTACCATGAGTTACTGTACACATGTTACATTAAACTCCCTAACTCTCAATATAGTTTTCTGAAATGTTCAATTTAGCCCCTATAGTTTATTGAGTTAATATTTGAAATAAAAACCTTTATCAAGATTTACAATCTTTTACAAATTGTTTATAACAAAATATTTATAATACTTTTCTTGATTTAAACTTCTACTACTATTGTCATTATTATTATTATTATTATTATTATTATTATTATTATTAAACCTACTTGGTTATTATGCATATTTTCACACACACACAGATATATATATATATTGAACCTACTTAGTTTTTATGCATATTTTTTTTAAATCTTGTTTAGTATTCATTTCATATTATATTCATTAAATCCTAATAACGTTGGTCATGATATTAGGTCTGTGTGTGTGTATTCAATGAGCGTTACAAGTATAAACATATAAAAGCAATTACATTTAATACACACACACACACATATATATATATATATATATTACTCTATTTTAAAATACATATTTAGACACATTTAATGTGTTAACAAGTATAAACATATAAAAGCAAATACATTTTTATACACTTAAAGTTTTATTTTTAAGATTATTTTAAATATATAAAATATATGATATTAACCCTAACATATAAATATTTTATCTTATAGATTTATTTTATATTTTATAAAACATTTAAACCTTAATATTTAGTTCATTTATTATTAGTGAAAAAATATTTTATACATATAAATTAAACATTAAATGATTATCCAATTTCAATCATAAACTTTAAAGTATTTAAATTACTTTACTTACAACATCATTTTGAACAAGACAATATGTAAACATTCATATATTGTGACAACTAGTACCTGACCAGCCGGCAAGTCCGTACGGTATGTGTACTTTCAACAGTAATTATGGGTAAATACATGTGTGTAAACAGTACTTGTATTAACAGAATACGAAATACAAGAAACAGTTGTCCGTATTTTCGTGTAAACTTAAATACTGTGAGTACAACACGCATTTGAAACATTAGTTGTGTGTACTTAAGTGAAAACCTAAGTACAGTTAACACAACAGATCATGAAAAACAACGGTGTTCAAACGAATAACAAGAACAAATCAGTTGTGATCTGAGATCCATAGATAACAGGAATCAGATGGCCGACAAATCAGTGTGAAAACAATGTGATAACAGGAGGTTTAGTTGAGTCCGACAGTGAGGAAACACAATTCAAACAATATTGCAGTGTCATTTTAGAATAACGAACTAACAGTGTGTTTGCGTGGGTGACGATTCACACAACATATCTGTGAGTTTAACATTCTGAAATGATAACTGGAAAGTAGAAAACAAAATTCAGAAAGCCAAACCATCGACGTGTTCGTTCGAATGACGATTCGAACGAATACGCGCGATGGTGACGCGATCTGACGAAACGAAAACGAAAACACGACACGAACGATCATAAATTAATAAAATAAAATATTTAACATTTTACAATTTTGAAACTCATCAAATAATTAAAATAACATCTCTTTTATTTATTACAAATAAATGTCACACCCCCTGCGCCGCGTGAGGAATCCACGGCGCGGTGACGTATGAGTGGTTGAATCATACACAAGTACTGAATAAGAACAACCACAATGGATTACTAAGTTTCATAATGTTTAGACAATTGTTTAGTTACAGACAATCGATCTACCAAAAGAATGACAACTACACACCCAAAATATAGTTCACAAAATAAGACATCAACAAGACAATTAAACAATCAGGATTTTAATGTGTTTCTAAATCCATCCTAGCATGTTTCTTCATCTTGTTCTATCTTAAACGGTCTCCTTAGTTGTCCTTAAAATGTTTTACACCTGATTACCTGAAACACGTGAAAAGTAACTGTCAACTACAAAAGTAGTTGGTGAGAACAATAGGTTTAACATTTGTAAACATGAATTTGCATTGTAAGGCATATGTATATAAAGCAATAAATGAATTACATGGATGAGTTGCAACCCAAACTAACATCAAGTCTGTAAAACGTGTCCAAATAGTCAGCAGACTGTTTGCTAGAAAATCCAACATATAATCAAGTCCCAAACTACGTTTGGAGTCAGAAAATATATCAGCAACTTTGATAAAACCATATGTAACCAAATCCTGCAGTTAACTTTTAAAACAAATTTAAAAGCTAACTCCAGAACTTGGTCTGCCCAATTGTGTCCGCTTTCCCTTGTTGTGATCACCCAGTACTAACGCTAATGAATATGTAACGTGATGTGTATATAAGTTTGTTTACAACAATGGACACCATGCTTTTGAACTTTGCTTTAAAACCATTGATTTAATGCCATATTTGATAACATGATTTGAAAACCTTGTTTGAATACTATGAATTGAATCCTTGATTGATTACCATGAAAACCATTGATTGAAAACTTTGTATTGAAACCCTTGATTGAATACCGAGAATAGTGTCCTTGTGTAATAACAAGGTTTATAAAATATTATATTGTAAAAGCACAATTCCTAGTAAAAGAGTTTATAAAACTTATTCTTTAAAAGAGTTTAACATTTCTCAAACCATTTGTGAAAAACAGGTATAAAACAGTTTAGAGAAAACCTTTTGATAAAACCTTTTAGTAATATATATTCAACAGTTTATAAAATCCTTTGAGACAGCTGATAAATCCTTTAAAACAGTTGATGAATCCTTTAAAACAGTTGATGAATCCGTTAAAACAGTTGATGAATCCTTTAAAACAGTTGATGAATCAGTTGAATTTGTACAATGAACCTGTAATGTTTGTAAAGTAGCATACATCTTGTATAATGAAATATGATTGTAATAAAAGCGTTTGATTACATGTTCCACCCCAAAACAGTTGTAAAACAGTAAAAGAGGGGCTAATGTTCTCACCTGTCTGCAGTAGACTCTGAACTATAACAAATAGCAAGTAGCAAACAGGACTTCTAACTGGTTCCTATATCATTGTAATCATACATAAGATATAAGATTTATGATTGTATAGACTTTGATTCATTGATTGACTTGTGTGATCATGATCTTGATTAACTCATGAATAACTTGTTCTTATGTTTAGAAATGTTGTGAATTGGAATATCATGATTGAGTTACTTGTTTGATAATTGATAAATGAAACTAATGTGTCATGTTCTTTTGTGTACAAACTTGTTTTGCATCAAAGTAACGTGCATTTATGGTTAAGATAACTCTTGTTTAACATGTATTATGAAAAGATGTTTCAAATTGTTTAATGCCTTTGGGTTTATGACTTGATCCACTAATTAGGTTAAGTTGCAACTTAAACCAATCATGATCAATTCACAAATATTTAAGTTGTGGGCTAAACAATGGGCCCTAAGCCCACAAACCCATGGTGTCTTAAATAAAAATTATGGGACTCTTTGGTTTGTCATGGGCCAATGCGGTTGTGATGTTGGGCCAAAAATGAGCATATGGACCATGTAGTGGGCCGAAGGCTATTATGTGGATCAAATGGAATAGTATGGGCCGAAGGGGTGTCGTGGGCCGGATCATTGCATGTGGGCCAAAGTAGATTTGGACCGCGAATCCTTTAGGCCACAACAGGGTACTGTTGGGCCGGTTAATGGGGTTGAGCCTGATCCAATTTATGTGGGCCGATGGAATGAACATTGAGCTTCAACTAATTATATGATAGGATGATTACCATCAGTGAACCTATCCGGTTCTATCACCAAGGTTCGGCCATGATCACGTATAAGGTTCGGCAGTTAAGAAAAGATGCATGGTTCGTCTGATATCGTATTGGTTCGGCAAGGATGATGAAGGGTTCGGTTAGCATGGCTGCATGCAAGGTTCGTGGGGTTGATGATGGTCAAGGGTTCGGCCAAGGTGGAAGGTTCGTCGCTCATGGTGTCCAAAAGGTTCGGCGGTTAAGGTGACGAACCTAGGGTTCGCTGCATGCATGCAAAGGTTCGTGGAATCCTCGTGGGTTCGCCACTCCTGTAAGGGTTCGCCTGATGAAAAGGTAGGTTCGCTCGATGGTTGTTGCTGGCTCAAAGGTTCGTTCCCACCACAGGTTCGCCAAAGGGGTTTGGGTTCGTTCCTGGCAATGGTTCGTGACTGTGGTCCAGGTTCAGCCCTTCCCCGACTCTCACGAACCTGTTCATTCGAGCATCATCATCTCCACCGAATCCCATGGTTCTCATGCTGTCCATACCTCGGGGTAAACCAGAAGAAGTTTCGAGGGTATGTTTGTTCGAAGGAGGGTTTGAGAAACGGCTAGGTAACAGGTTCGAACCACACAAATACAAAACCCTATTTTCCGGATTTTTCATTCAATTGTACCTCGTTTTTGTCCGGATGAAAGCTCAGATCAGTTGTACATCTGTGTAGGGAATGTCGAGAGCTTCGCGTAGGTTCAAGAATCACCCAAATCCGTGGAGAAACGAGCGAGTTACGAGCGTTTAAAGCTTGGTTTTCTTAGAGAGAGGTTGGAGAACGAAAATCTAGAGAGAGAGAGGGTTTGGGCTGGAATAAATGAGAGGAAACACCTCATTTGGTGTTTATATACTCTCGTGGTATTCGGGTTCGTTTCGGTCGCTCGGTTTGCCTTTTCGTCGCGGTTCCGGAACTTTTACGCTATTTAAATAAAATAGATATTATCCTCATCATTTTGATGAGTTTCAAAATTGTAAAAATGTAAAATAATATGTTTTACATATTTTTACTCTTCGTTCGTTGTCAGATCGTTAAACAAATACAATTACGTGTATACCCGCAATCGCGTACGTTTTTCGATCGTATTAATTATTTATAGTCGTTTAATCATAATTATAAGTTCAACATTCGTATCATTATGGATCGTCACTGTAACATTTGTGCATATAGTCATGTAGTTGTAAACAGTGTTAGAACAGTGTCTATTCATGGTTCAGTTCATCAATGTGATTCGTATGTTCAAAATGTGTGCTTGTGTGTTACAGGATCTTAGTAATCAGAAAACAAGTATGTATTATCTATTTACAGTCGATTTCACTAAACAAGAACAGTAACTTGTTATATCGAAACAGTGGTGGGCAGCGAGAGTGAGCCCTATACATATACTGCGTTCGGTGTAACAGGTTAGTGTTAGTGCGTAGTGTTGAGACGAATAGTATAACAATTAATTAATTCAACCAAGATCGTAATCTGTAAGCGAGACTGAGTATAGTTATGGGTGACGATCCATAATAACACGAATGTTGAACTTATAATTACGATTAAACGACTTTAAATATTTTAATACGATCGGAAAACGTACGCGATTGCGGGTATACACGTAAATTGTGAATGTTTAACGATCCGACAACACACGAAGAGTAAAAATAATTAAATTAATTATTTTATATTTTTACAATTTTGAAACTCATCATTTTAATGAGTTTAACACTTAATTTTAATTATCACCGCGTAAAATACGCGTTACGTTCCGGAAACGCGAACCGAGCGACCGAAACGAACCCGAACTTAAACCGAACTATAAAAGGCTTTAACAAGCCTCATTCTTGCATTCATTACACCACCAACCCACTCTCTCTCTAAATTTTCGTCCTCCAACCTCTCTCTAGAAAAACCGAACTTTAAACGCGCGTAACTCGCTTATTTCTCAACGGATTTCGGAGTTCTTGGTGTCCACGCGAAGCTCTCGACGAACTCTACACGAAAGTACAAGAATATTGCAGTTTTATCCAGCCAATCTCGAGGTATGATCCAAGAAAGTTTCGGGAAAAGAGGGTTTTTTGTGTGTGTGTTCATAGAACCAAACATTCGGCCGATCTTGACATCACAAAACTGGTTTTCGCACCTTCAACCACATTTCCTGATGATAGGATAGCTTAGATCGATGATTGGATTGCAGGTGTTTGATGAGGATGATGATGATGTTAACAGGTTCGCCAGCCAAACCTGCGTTTGCAGCTGGCCGAACCCTAATGGATTCCACGAATCTTACATGGTTCGTGTAACATGCTGCCGAACCCTTAAGGGATCTCACGAGCCTGTGGTCGATCATCAAGCCTTCCACGAACCCTGAATGTCTTACACGAACCAGTAGATAGCCGAACTATGTTCAGGGTAACGAACCCTGCGTGGTTCGTGATGCATGGGAGACGAATTATTAATCATCCTCAGCCGAACCCTTGCATTCGCGAACCATCAACCTGTGGCGAACCCTGGCAATCTATGACGAACCCTTCTGAGGCCATGACCAACGAACCCTACATCCTAAGAACCGAACCCTGACTGGAGCCAAAGGGTTCGCTGCCTAAGGTTGGCAGCTCACCCACTTTCGGCCCAACTTCAATTTATTTGGCCAAATTTCATTCATACTAGGCCCATGAGTGTGGGTTAAGTCCAATGGAGTCTTAATTAGCTCGATAACACTTTGAAACGTTACTTAGATTTCATTAGCAATTGTTGACCCATCTAAATCCTTAGGTCCCTCGAATTCCATTGGTCCACTAAGATGGTTAAGTGGGTTGACATAAGGATGGGCTTGCTACGAGAATTGATTACATGTTGCTTGGGCTAACACCACAACTAATTGGTTCAATTGTTAACCTAAGAGGCCTATGGACCTATACTTAAGCCCATTATAGTTTTATGGGCTTGAGGCCCATAGTGTGGTTACAAACTCTAAGTACATGTGAGTTTGTTCATACTTGGTTTAAGTTACAACTTATATAATTACAAGATCAATTCAAAGTCGCGAGGCTTAAAACAATTGAACACTATATCACAATACATGTTAAACAATGGTTCTCAATTTCGCAAATACTTATCATTTTATGCATAAGATATGCATAAATAAATAAACATTTCACATTAGTTTCTTGAACCCATGATCAATCAAGTAATCTAAATCATAACTTTCAAGTGTTGAACAATATCAAGAGTTATCACAAGTCAATCAATGAATCAAGTTATACAATTATAAATCCTATATCTTATGTATGATTACAATGTTATAGGAACAAGTTAGAAGTCCTGTTTGCTACTTGCTAACTGTATTAGTTCAGAGTCTACTGCAGACAGGTGAGAACTTTAGCCCCTCTTTTACTGTTTTTATAACTGTTTTGGGGTGGAACACGTGATCAAAACCGCTATTTCAAACTTGTTTCATGGTACAGTTTATGTGTATTCATAAGCATTACAGGTTTATCTTATGAATCCAAGGGATTCTTCAACTGTTTAAGGAACTGTCAACTGTTTTAAAGGAATTATTCACTGTTAAACTTTTATTAATAAAAAGGATTTATAAATTGTTTCTTTGAAAAGTTTTATTATAGTTTCACTCAAATGTTCTTTAAAAGGTTAAATGTTTTTATATAAATGGTTTCATAAACTCTTCTTTGTTATAAACCTTGTTATTTCACAAGGTCATCACATCATGATATTCAAAACAAGTGGTTCACAACATGGTATTCAAACTCATTGGTTCAAAACATGGTATTCAAATTCATTGGTTCAAAACATGGTATTCAAGTCAAGTTGTTCACATCATGGTATTCAAATCAAGAGATTCATTTCATGTTACATAAACAAAGGATTCAACTCGTGGAGTTAAATCCAGGTTTTCAATAAGACATTAACACATCCGGTTAAAGTAAGATTCAGAAAACATGGTGTCATTTGTTGTAAACAAACTTATAAACCCATCAAGTATCATATTCATTAGCGTTAGTACTGGGTGATCACAACAAGGGAAAGCGGACACATACATTGGGGCAGGCCGATTGCTGCAGTTAGTTTTTAAATCTGTTTTATAAACTAACTGCAGATTTCGGTTACATATGGTTTATTCAAAACTGTTGACATCTTATCTAACTCCAAACGTGGTTTGGGACTTGATATTATATGTTGATTCATGTGCAAACAGTGATTGGACTGTTTACACTCATTTTCTTACTTGATGTTAGTTTGGGTTGCAGCTCATCCGTGTGAATCTTATGATGCTTTAACTTACCTATGTCTTATATCATATACTCATGTTTACAAATGCTTAAACCTATTGTTCTCACCAACTACGTCTGTAGTTGACAGTTACTTTCCACGTGTTTCAGGTAATCAGGTTTAAGACATTCTCAGGGACAACTAAGGAGACCATTCTAAGATAGAACAAGATGAAGAAACATGCTAGGATGGAATAGAAACTCACTAAATCCTAAATGTTTAATTGTCTTGTTTGGAGTCTTATTTTGTAAACTATATTTTGGGTCGGTAGTTGTCCTACTTTTGGTAGAGAGATTGTCTGTAACTAATCAACTGTCTAAACATTATGAAATGTAGTAATCCATTGTGGTTGTTCTTATTCAATACTTGTGCATGATTCAACTGATCATACGTCACCGCGCCGTGGATTCCGCACGCGGCGCAGGGGTGTGACAGGTTGGTATCAGAGACAAGGTTGTAGAGAACTAGGAAAAACCCAATGTTAAATGACCTAGACTATAACCTAAGTTACCCAATAGGACTAAGTGCTATAGGCTTGAGGATACTTAGGATCTAAGTAACTTAAGTGAGCATTAAGTCTACAATAAGCTTGAAAGATCTTAGGGACATTTTTCTAAGATTAGACATCGAGTCAAGGAATTTGAATCGGACTTCTATAATTTTAGAAACCGAATTAAATTCTCACACATATGCATTTAAGGATTTCAGAGGCAAGGATCTGTATTCTTAGTATCCTTGATCTGAAATTCTCACACAGAGATCATTATAGAAATTCAGGGGCAAAGATCTGTAGTTTCAGTATCTTTGATATGAATTTCTTGTCATATTCATTATGGGATTTAGAGGCAAAGATCTATTAATTTAGTATCTTTGATCTAAGATCCTTGTCATATTCATTATGGGATTTAGAGGCAAAGATGGTTATCTTTGATCTAAAGTCCTTGTCATATCACTATAGGATTCAAAGGTCAAGATCTATTAATTTAGAACTTGGATTTGAGATCCTTGTCATATCATTATAGGATTCAAAGGTCAAGATCTATTAATTTAGAACTTGGATTTGAGATCCTTGTCATATCACTATAGGATTCAAAGGTCAAGATCTATTAATTTAGAACTTGGATTTGAGATCCTTGTCATATCACTATAGGAATTCAAAGGTTGAGGTCTATTAATTTAGAACTTAGATTTGAAATCCTTGTCATTGTTATCATTGTTATCATTATCAGGTGTTCATTACCACAGGAACTTTATAACTTAGAATCTGTGTAACAGTATTCTTTAGTTGAAGTTCTCACAGGAAATCATTATGCTCAGTACTGTAAGTATTGGGAAACTAGGTTGATTAACCTAGGACACATATACATAAACCTAAGGTCTTAGTTTCTAGTAAATTAAGGACCATGGTTTACACAATCATAGACAGAATCAAGGAACAAGAGAAATCATGAGACAATCATAATCAATCAACAGTTGGAATCTTAGCCCCAAATATAGACGACGGATTAACGCTGACGTGTTGAGGTAAGTGGTGGGTCGGTGAGAGCTTACCCTATATATAAGCTTATTTCAGTATGTTAGGGGGAATCCGGCGTTTGTATTTGGAGTGAGGATTCAGGATCAACTGGACACATGGAACATTAGTCAAAACACATGGGATACAATCATTTGGGGAACAATCATTGGTGAATCAAATCATAATGAAATTCAAACTTGGATGAACCAGACATTATGGTGAATCAACCAAGTTGTGAACATATCATAAATGTAAACCTTAAGTGAAATTCTTAAGTGATTACATCATTAGTACTTACTGGCATAAGTTAACAGTAAAGTGTAGAGCACACGTATGATTTAGCTCTACATGTTAACGATTGTTAGAAAGTGCACGCATAACATAATCATAGTTCAATCATGGAATCAATCATAGTTCAAGTTGATCAGAGATCATGAGATTCTTAATCAATGGAACACACTTGGAAATCAGTACAAACGTGATGCCAAATGCTAGCAAGGGCATGATCGTGGTATATCGAAACGGTGGTGGGCAGCGAGAGTGAGCCCTATATATATACTATTTTCGGTATATCGGGAAAGTGTCAGTGTGTAGGTTTGGTGGAGAGATCATGAGACATCGTACATATTCACATGATAAGTATACAAATAAGTTGATAACTTATACGTGTACTGGAACATATTACAATTGAATGATAATACTAGTAGTATGGATATATTACTGACCTTATCATGAAAATTCAATTGTATCCATTCTCATTACTGACCCGCTTGTGGCTTCTATTCGTAGAATGCCTCCTCGACGAGACCCAAATGCTGGGGGTTCGACAAGCGGTAATGATGATGAAATCAACAAGATTGCTCGAGCTATCGCTGTTCACATGAGGGATGTAATCCCAGGCATGGTCACTGATATTACCCAGAATCTTCGGGGAAGTACGGTGATTCTGCACACAACTCAAATGCCACAAACGCTGGAACTGCTAACTTTACTTTCAAGCAGTTCAATGATGCTAAGCCTCCAAAGTACTCTGGTACTGAGGGAGCTACCGGTCTGTTACAATGGATCGAGAGCATCGAAGACATTCTAGACTTCACAGGATGCCCTGAAAATCTAAAGGTCAAGATGGCCTCGAGTGCATTTCATAAGGGCGCACTTACCTGGTGGAACTCTGAAAAGAACACCAGAGGACGTGAAGTCGCTCTAGCCTTACCATGGGATGGATTCAAGAACTTACTTGTGGAAAAGTTTTGTCCACGTCATGAACTGAAGAAACTGGAGGTAGAGATGTGGAATCTGGTGCAGGATAGTGGTGAAAACGCTAAGTATACAACTCGGTTCCATGAGTTGTGCACTCTCGTACCTCACTTGGTTACTCCTCTACCCGCAGGATAGAGAAGTACATCGAAGGCTTACCTCTAGTTGTTAGAGGAACTGTTATGGGGAACAACCCCACTACCTTGGAAGCCGCGATTCAACTCGGTGCTACTCTGACCGAGGAGTATGTGAAATCTGGGGTGCTCACCCGAAAGGGATTCAAAAGGGCACAGATTGAAGAAGGCAAGAAGCCTGAACAGCACCATCAAAAGAAGAAGAAACAGAAAACAATCAAGAACTTTGCAGCGTTGACTGCGGCTGCACCTACTCATGCTACTCCCCTCACTGTTATGCCACAACCTGCTAATGTCAGAAAGCAGTACACTGGCTCATTTCCACTCTGCACCAAATGCCAGTACCATCATCTACCCACTATTCCATGCAGAAAGTGTCTCAAGTGTGGGCGTATGGGACACTTGGCGGCTACATGCCGATCTGCTCATCTTGCTGCTACAACAACTGCTGCCACAACTTCTGCTGCTACAGGTGGAAGAGTTTGTTACAATTGTGGGGCAGAGGGACACTTCAGAAATCAGTGTCCGAAACTCAACAACAATACTGCTGTTGCTCGTGCTTTCGTTATTGGAACTGCTGAAGCACGTGAAGAGCCGGCAGTCATCACGGGTACATTTCTTATCAATAATCACTATGTTCCTATCATATTTGATACTGGTGCTGATAAAAGCTTTATCTCTGCTCATACTGCTTCTGTTCTTAATATGCAACTATCCACACTTACTGCTCCCTATACTGTAGAAGTAGCGAATGGTAAAACCATAGTTGTAGATTCCATCATAAATGCTTGTGAGCTAAGATTAAATGACCATCTTTTCCCTATCGATCTCATTCCTATGACTCTCGGAAGCTTCGAAGTTGTAGTAGGAATGGATTGGTTATCTAAGAATAATGCCGAAATCGTATGCTCGGAGAAACTTATTCGAATCCCCTTACCGTCCGGCGAAACGATGATAGTCTACGGTGAGAAACCCTGCCGCGAATTGAAGATTGTATCGTGCATCAA
The DNA here is from genome assembly GCA_009363875.1 of Mikania micrantha. Taxonomy (NCBI): domain Eukaryota; kingdom Viridiplantae; phylum Streptophyta; class Magnoliopsida; order Asterales; family Asteraceae; genus Mikania; species Mikania micrantha. The sequence goes on from CM018685.1 coordinate 22,604,185, forward strand.
GGCGAGGAAGTATCTGAAGAAGAAATATTATGCATTCTTAGCTCACGTGGTGGAAAAGAAACCTGACAGGAAAGCAGTTGGAGACGTACCGGTTATCAAAGACTATCCAGACGTATTTCCAGAAGACTTGCCTGGACTACCACCAGTCCGACAAGTGGAGTTTAGAATTGACCTCGTCCCTGGAGCAAACCCAGTGGCGAAATCACCGTATCGATTAGCACCATCTGAGATGCAGGAACTGTCTAGTCAGCTTCAAGAACTTCTAGACAAAGGGTTCATTAGACCGAGTTTCTCTCCATGGGGAGCTCCGGTTCTATTTGTCAAGAAGAAAGACGGTTCATTTCGTATGTGCATAGATTATCGTGAGCTGAACAAGTTAACAATCAAGAACAGATATCCTCTGCCCAGGATCGATGATCTGTTTGATCAATTACAGGGAGCAACTTGCTTCTCTAAAATTGACTTACGATCAGGGTATCATCAGTTAAGAGTAAATGATGAGGATATACCAAAGACTGCATTTAGGACTCGATATGGACACTATGAGTTTGTGGTTATGCCATTTGGACTGACCAATGCACCCGCAGTGTTCATGGACTTGATGAATCGAGTCTGCAGACCGTACTTGGATCAGTTTGTTATCGTCTTTATTGATGATATACTAATTTATTCCAAGTCAGAACAAGAACATGGAGATCATTTGAGGAAAGTCTTAGAACTACTAAGAGAGGAACATCTTTATGCTAAATTCTCAAAATGTGAATTTTGGCTAAAGGAGGTTCACTTCTTAGGACATGTCATAAACAAGGATGGGATACATGTAGATCCAGCCAAGATTGAGGCGATTAAGAACTGGACTACTCCATCTACTCCAACAGAGATTCGTTCATTTCTGGGTCTGGCAGGTTATTATAGGAGATTCATTGCAAATTCTCTAAGATTGCTTTGCCACTCACTACTTTGACTCAGAAAAGTCAAGCATTCATATGGGGACAGAAACAGGAAGATGCATTTCAACTTCTTAAACAGAAGTTATGCAATTCCCCTATCCTTAGCCTTCCAGAAGGCAGTGATGATTTCATTGTCTACTGTGATGCTTCAAACCTTGGTCTTGGTTGTGTACTTATGCAACGGGACAAGGTCATTGCTTATGCTTCAAGACAACTTAAGGTTCACGAGAAGAATTACACCACTCATGACCTTGAGTTAGGGGCTGTGGTCTTTGCGTTAAAGATTTGGAGACACTACCTGTATGGTACTAAGTGTGTCATCTATACAGACCACAAGAGCCTACAACACATTCTCAATCAGAAAGAACTCAACATGAGACAACGACGTTGGGTTGAGCTTCTAACTGATTACGACTGCGAGATTCGTTACCATCCGGGTAAAGCCAATGTGGTGGCGGATGCTCTTAGTCGCAAGGAACCAGTCAAACCGATTCGTGTAAGAGCCATGGAGATCAACACACAGCCAAACTTGAAAGACTTGATTCGTATTGCACAACAACAAGTAGTAACAGATAACGAACTCAAGACAGACTTGGACTGTGGCATTGAGAAGAAACTAGAACCTCGAGCTGATGGGTTGTTATATCTCAATGGTCGCATTTGGATTCCAACGTCTGAAGAATTGCGCACGCTCATCTGTGATGAGGCACATAAGTCGCGATACTCAGTTCATCCTGGAGCCGACAAGATGTATCAAGACTTGAGGACATCTTACTGGTGGCCGGGGATGAAGAAAGACATAGCACTGTACGTGGGAAAATGTCTTACATGTTCAAAGGTCAAAGCAGAACATCAAAAGCCTTCGGGACTTCTTCAGCAACCTGAAATTCCCCAATGGAAATGGGAGCAAATTTCCATGGATTTCATAACAAAGTTGCCGAGAACTCCGAGAGGTTTCGATTCGATTTGGGTGATCGTTGATCGACTCACCAAATCTGCTCATTTTCTCCCTATCCGAGAGGATTACAAGATGGAGAAGTTATCCACATTGTACATCAACGAAATCATTGCACGTCATGGTACACCAACATCAATCATATCTGATCGTGATAGTCGCTTCACTTCTCGCTTTTGGCAATCATTGCAAAAGGCTTTGGGAACGCGTGTTAATCTTAGCACGGCGTATCATCCCCAAACCGACGGCCAAAGTGAGAGGACTATCCAAACACTTGAGGACATGCTCCGCTCTTGTGTCATTGACTTCGGTGGAAGTTGGGACACTCATCTCCCACTCATTGAGTTTTCATATAACAATAGCTATCATACGAGCATTCAATGTGCACCATTCGAAGCTCTATATGGTAGAAAGTGCCGATCACCGGTCTGTTGGACCGAGATTGGTGACTCACAGGTCGTAGGACCAGAACTCATTCAGGAAACATCAGACAAGATCACAATCATTCAGTCACGGCTTAAGGCCGCACGAGATCGGCAGAAGAGTTATGCTGATCGACGTCGGAAACCGCTTGAGTTCCAAGTCGGTGACCGAGTCTTACTCAAAGTTTCTCCCTGGAAAGGCGTTGTCCGATTTGGGAAGAAAGGGAAACTTGCACCAAGGTACGTTGGACCTTTTGAGATCCTGGAACGGATTGGTCCCGTAGCCTACAAACTCAAACTTCCAGTGGAGCTAAGCAATGTTCATGATACTTTTCATGTATCAAATCTTAAGAAATGCTTGGCGGATCATGATGTTCAGATTCCACTGGAAGACATACAGATTCAGAACAACATGCAATTCATTGAACGTCCAGTTGAGATCATGGATCATGGGGTCAAGAAACTTAAACGCAGCCGTATCCCGATCGTGAAAGTGCGATGGGAGGGCAAACGCGGTGCTGAGTTCACCTGGGAACGTGAAGACCAGATGAAGCTTAAGTACCCTCATCTTTTTACAGTATCTTCGGCTAGTTAATTTCGGGACGAAATTCCCTTAACTAGGGGAGACTGTAACATTTGTGCATATAGTCATGTAGTTGTAAACAGTGTTAGAACAGTGTCTATTCATGGTTCAGTTCATCAATGTGATTCGTATGTTCAAAATGTGTGCTTGTGTGTTACAGGATCTTAGTAATCAGAAAACAAGTATGTATTATCTATTTACAGTCGATTTCACTAAACAAGAACAGTAACTTGTTATATCGAAACAGTGGTGGGCAGCGAGAGTGAGCCCTATACATATACTGCGTTCGGTGTAACAGGTTAGTGTTAGTGCGTAGTGTTGAGACGAATAGTATAACAATTAATTAATTCAACCAAGATCGTAATCTGTAAGCGAGACTGAGTATAGTTATGGGTGACGATCCATAATAACACGAATGTTGAACTTATAATTACGATTAAACGACTTTAAATATTTTAATACGATCGGAAAACGTACGCGATTGCGGGTATACACGTAAATTGTGAATGTTTAACGATTCGACAACACACGAAGAGTAAAAATAATTAAATTAATTATTTTATATTTTTACAATTTTGAAACTCATCATTTTAATGAGTTTAACACTTAATTTTAATTATCACCGCGTAAAATACGCGTTACGTTCCGGAAACGCGAACCGAGCGACCGAAACGAACCCGAACTTAAACCGAACTATAAAAGGCTTTAACAAGCCTCATTCTTGCATTCATTACACCACCAACCCACTCTCTCTCTAAATTTTCGTCCTCCAACCTCTCTCTAGAAAAACCGAACTTTAAACGCGCGTAACTCGCTTATTTCTCAACGGATTTCGGAGTTCTTGGTGTCCACGCGAAGCTCTCGACGAACTCTACACGAAAGTACAAGAATATTGCAGTTTTATCCAGCCAATCTCGAGGTATGATCCAAGAAAGTTTCGGGAAAAGAGGGGTTTTTGTGTGTGTGTTCATAGAACCAAACATTCGGCCGATCTTGACATCACAAAACTGGTTTTCGCACCTTCAACCACATTTCCTGATGATAGGATAGCTTAGATCGATGATTGGATTGCAGGTGTTTGATGAGGATGATGATGATGTTAACAGGTTCGCCAGCCAAACCTGCGTTTGCAGCTGGCCGAACCCTAATGGATTCCACGAATCTTACATGGTTCGTGTAACATGCTGCCGAACCCTTAAGGGATCTCACGAGCCTGTGGTCGATCATCAAGCCTTCCACGAACCCTGAATGTCTTACACGAACCAGTAGATAGCCGAACTATGTTCAGGGTAACGAACCCTGCGTGGTTCGTGATGCATGGGAGACGAATTATTAATCATCCTCAGCCGAACCCTTGCATTCGCGAACCATCAACCTGTGGCGAACCCTGGCAATCTATGACGAACCCTTCTGAGGCCATGACCAACGAACCCTACATCCTAAGAACCGAACCCTGACTGGAGCCAAAGGGTTCGCTGCCTAAGGTTGGCAGCTCACCCACTTTCGGCCCAACTTCAATTTATTTGGCCAAATTCATTCATACTAGGCCCATGAGTGTGGGTTAAGTCCAATGGAGTCTTAATTAGCTCGATAACACTTTGAAACGTTACTTAGATTTCATTAGCAATTGTTGACCCATCTAAATCCTTAGGTCCCTCGAATTCCATTGGTCCACTAAGATGGTTAAGTGGGTTGACATAAGGATGGGCTTGCTACGAGAATTGATTACATGTTGCTTGGGCTAACACCACAACTAATTGGTTCAATTGTTAACCTAAGAGGCCTATGGACCTATACTTAAGCCCATTATAGTTTTATGGGCTTGAGGCCCATAGTGTGGTTACAAACTCTAAGTACATGTGAGTTTGTTCATACTTGGTTTAAGTTACAACTTATATTAATTACAAGATCAATTCAAAGTCGCGAGGCTTAAAACAATTGAACACTATATCACAATACATGTTAAACAATGGTTCTCAATTTCGCAAATACTTATCATTTTATGCATAAGATATGCATAAATAAATAAACATTTCACATTAGTTTCTTGAACCCATGATCAATCAAGTAATCTAAATCATAACTTTCAAGTGTTGAACAATATCAAGAGTTATCACAAGTCAATCAATGAATCAAGTTATACAATTATAAATCCTATATCTTATGTATGATTACAATGTTATAGGAACAAGTTAGAAGTCCTGTTTGCTACTTGCTAACTGTATTAGTTCAGAGTCTACTGCAGACAGGTGAGAACTTTAGCCCCTCTTTTACTGTTTTTATAACTGTTTTGGGGTGGAACACGTGATCAAAACCGCTATTTCAAACTTGTTTCATGGTACAGTTTATGTGTATTCATAAGCATTACAGGTTTATCTTATGAATCCAAGGGATTCTTCAACTGTTTAAGGAACTGTCAACTGTTTTAAAGGAATTATTCACTGTTAAACTTTTATTAATAAAAAGGATTTATAAATTGTTTCTTTGAAAAGTTTTATTATAGTTTCACTCAAATGTTCTTTAAAAAGGTTAAATGTTTTTATATAAATGGTTTCATAAACTCTTCTTTTGTTATAAACCTTGTTATTTCACAAGGTCATCACATCATGATATTCAAAACAAGTGGTTCACAACATGGTATTCAAACTCATTGGTTCAAAACATGGTATTCAAATTCATTGGTTCAAAACATGGTATTCAAGTCAAGTTGTTCACATCATGGTATTCAAATCAAGAGATTCATTTCATGTTACATAAACAAAGGATTCAACTCGTGGAGTTAAATCCAGGTTTTCAATAAGACATTAACACATCCGGTTAAAGTAAGATTCAGAAAACATGGTGTCATTTGTTGTAAACAAACTTATAAACCCATCAAGTATCATATTCATTAGCGTTAGTACTGGGTGATCACAACAAGGGAAAGCGGACACATACATTGGGGCAGGCCGATTGCTGCAGTTAGTTTTTAAATCTGTTTTATAAACTAACTGCAGATTTCGGTTACATATGGTTTATTCAAAACTGTTGACATCTTATCTAACTCCAAACGTGGTTTGGGACTTGATATTATATGTTGATTCATGTGCAAACAGTGATTGGACTGTTTACACTCATTTTCTTACTTGATGTTAGTTTGGGTTGCAGCTCATCCGTGTGAATCTTATGATGCTTTAACTTACCTATGTCTTATATCATATACTCATGTTTACAAATGCTTAAACCTATTGTTCTCACCAACTACGTCTGTAGTTGACAGTTACTTTCCACGTGTTTCAGGTAATCAGGTTTAAGACATTCTCAGGGACAACTAAGGAGACCATTCTAAGATAGAACAAGATGAAGAAACATGCTAGGATGGAATAGAAACTCACTAAATCCTAAATGTTTAATTGTCTTGTTTGGAGTCTTATTTTGTAAACTATATTTTGGGTCGGTAGTTGTCCTACTTTTGGTAGAGAGATTGTCTGTAACTAATCAACTGTCTAAACATTATGAAATGTAGTAATCCATTGTGGTTGTTCTTATTCAATACTTGTGCATGATTCAACTGATCATACGTCACCGCGCCGTGGATTCCGCACGCGGCGCAGGGGTGTGACAGTCACCCATAACTATACTCAGTCTCGCTTACGTATTACGATTTTTGTTTGATTAATTTGCTTGTCATACTATTCGTCTAACCACTACGCACTAACACTATCCCATTACACCGAACGCAGTTTATATATAGGGCATACCCCAGAGTTCAGCTACCTGCCTTATCTGACGCCGTCCCACCACTGTTTCGATATAATACGATACTGTTCTTGCCTAGCGTAATCGACTGTAAATAAATAATACATACTTGTTCCTAATTAAAGAATTCCTATAACACACAAACACATATATGAACACTTGAATCACATTGACATACTGAATGTAATACACATTGCACTAACACTGTCTATGACTGCTATGACTATATGCACAGATGTTACATAAATTACGCGTAAAGTTCTGGAAACGCAACGAAAACACGAACCGAGCAACCGAAACGAACCCGAATACTTTCGGAGTATAAAAACACCAAATGAGATGTTTTTCCTCATTCTCAACCAGCTCTTTCTCTCTCTAAAATCCTAATCCCGCACCCTCTCTCTCTAGAATTTCAAAGCTTCAATCAACCATATCTTGCTCGTTTCTTGGCCAAATCGTGTGTTCTTGGTGTCCACGCGTAGCTCTTGACTTCCTCCACCTAGAAGTACAGCAGATCGGGGCTTTCATCCGGCCAAATTTGAGGTATGATGCTTGAAAGATTCACGAAAATAGGGTTTTCATACTACTTGTTTCACCACGAGTCCTAACCGGTCCTAGATCCATCCCCACAATCCCTACACCCTCGAGGATACTCTTGTCACCAGATACAGTCATGTAAACAGCCTGGAAACCTTGAGGCGCGAAGAAGAAGATGATAGTGAAGTTGCAGGTTCGGGCGAAACTATGTGAAACGAAACTCCATGGCCGAACCTTTGGGCTAACAAGCATCCTCAGACGAACCAATGGTGTGCCCCGAACCTTTTTCACACGAACCAGTTCCTTCAGACGAACCCATGCAATGTGTACGAACCTTTCTGCGAACCTTCACAAGCCGCGAGCCTTCAATGGCGAACCTTCTAACACCCACATGAAGCGAACCTGCATGGCTTGCCGAGCCCCCACGACAATTCAACTTGGCCGAACCTATTGCAAGCTACGAACCTTCTACAGTCCCGAACCCACTGCCGAACCCTATGAACCGAACCCTTCTCATGTGTCTCAGCCGAGCCCCCAATGCAACGAACCCTCCATCAGTTGGGACGAACCTGTTACCTAGACATGTTCACGAACCTGTGCTCATTAGACCATCGCCGAACCTAACTCTAATTAAACCTAAAAGGTTCGCTGACCCGGTTACCATTCGGCCGAGGAATTCAAGGAATTAACTCGATTAAGTTGACTTGATTACTAGTGAATCATTCATGAGACCTAATACACGCTAATGACAGCCCAAGTCTCGGCCCAATTAGATCATATTCTACCCAATGACTATTGGTTTGATCCCTCACATAACCGGCCCAAGGCCCAACTAACTATTCGGCCCACAAGTTATCTAGTCAGCCACCTATTTGGCCCAACTGATGATAATTGGCCCACATAACCTAACCGGCCCATGGCATTTAATCAGCCCAATATCTTGGCCTAAACCAAACCCACTCGGCCATGAGAGCTTATTGGGCTCATGACTATCCTAAGTGACACGCGCACATCACGGTTCAAATGATTAGACGGCCAGCTTACATACACTTAACCCAACATGAGAACCATAAGATTTAAATTGCATTTAACTTAAAGAATCAAGTGGTCAAGGATGATGTACAAGATGTGGATAATATTTAATAAAATCAATAATCAATTAACTTAGCTAAACCTAATGGATGAGTGTTGTCAAGTTATAACAACTAAGCAAGGCCGGATAATGAACAAGACTTATGAGTGTTAGCCAAGTTAAGGCTAACACAAACACACACCCGAACACGTATTTAAGGGTTATACTTATAAGTCAAACACAACGTGAAATCAATACAGGATCGTGAAAGCAAACTCAAGTACAAACAAGAGCTCGTGCATTCTTCATTTAAGCTAAGTCAACCACTTCAAACCTAAGGTGAGTTCATATGCCCCTTTTCTTTAATCTTAATTGATTTTAAACTCTCGGGGCTCAGAAACATGCTTACTTTTATTTATTTAAAAGTTTTTCTTAACATATTGCTTATACTTTGATTTAGATAATATTAAATTGTTTATTATCTCTTATCATTGTATGCATGCTTGTATGATCATGATATGACAGGGACAATCAGATGAATATGATAATATAATTTCATAATTCATCAACACACTAGAAAAACATAGTTTTAAGATGTTATCTTATAACACTTAGTTATTCCTACATGAGCAAACATTGAGAAAATTCATACACAAACAAACAATGAGAACAATTACAGAGAAACATGATGACACAACACAGCACGTGAATAATTAGAAGATAAAACATCTTCTTAATATCATTCCACATTATAATAAACTAAGTGTGATAAGTCAATTACTTATAACACTTAGTTTACAACCTAAAACATGTTATGTGATAACATGGAGCATTGATTATCCACCACCTGCGTCACTTAAGGGTACTAAGACTAGTTCTTACTACGGCTTAAGGATTATATGGTGATCATATGGATTACAAGGAATGATATCATGATAGCGTAACTTCATGATGACAATATCATTCACACAATGATTAACATAACGTAATAAGACAAGTTCTTATTCAACCTTGTTAATCACATGAGAACATCCTACATTGAGAACAGCAATAACATCGATGTACATCATCCATCGTTACCTGTGGACTACTAGACTAAGGAATTTATTTCCTCTCATGTCATATTATTAGTAACAGTTTCGATGAAGGCAATGGGAACACAAAGTGGTAGAGGTAAATCGGATGCATTGAAATCTGATTACGTGAGGATGGCAATGGATTCCTTTTAGGCTCTATGCACTTCATTGAGAACAAATGACAATTGGTTAACTAACATTTTTATTATATAAAAGTGAAACAATAGTTAACCCCACAATTATTGAATAATACAAGGAACAGATTTGATAAATCTAATATCCTAAATACATATAATGGTTATCAATACTTCGGTTTGATAACTACAACGTTATCATTACATTATTCTATACATGAGAACACATGTGATCAAAAAGGAGATGAACATGAGGAATGGGAATGGAAATCAGTAGTTGTATTGCAAGTAGTGTGGAGTTCTAGCGGTGATGTGGTGGGATGTTGGCTAGGGCTTAGTTCCCTTACATATGCCCTATATATAAGCATCACTACTAGGATGATATATCACTTGTGAATATAATTATTGAGATGCCATTGGGTGAACAGGCGAAACAAACATCATACAAGTAACATAATCAACTTTGTGACTGTGCATGTGAATGAATCAAGGTTTTCAATTAACATACTTATGAACTCACCAACCTAGTGTTCACTTTGTTTAAATGAGTGTTTTCTCAGGTGACGAACAGGTTTAGTCGCCCATATTCAAGAACATAGCTAGTGGACTTTAGAGGACCTAGCTACATTTTGTGTGATCATACTTCTGGATAACAAAGACAATGAATCATCTTTTGTATATCTTGTACATATACAAGATATAAACTCATTGATTTTTTTTATTAGATTTACTTGGTTAAATTATGAGGAAACAATGTAATTAAACTTTGTAATTCTATTTCATGACATGTTAGCATTTCTCATTTATTTATCATGTGCTATGTAAACAATCTGATCATTTTTATTATCACTCTCAATATTGCACCCCGGGAACCTTCCGCCCAATGGAAAAGTCGATCCAGCCCGCCGGCTCGGGGTGTGACAGATTGGTATCAGAGCCATGGTTATAGAGAAATATAGGTCATATTACTTAAACGGTTTGTCCTAGACTATAACCTAGGGACCCTCATGTAGAGAATACAGGACATCGGAATTATTTGCATACGTTACATTACTTGATTATAAATACTAACCGATGATGTTTCGGTTAGGATTGTCATGTCACAGGGACAACCACCATCATCGCCTCATCCTCCTCCATCCGAGGTGGAACTAGCGACTGCTGCACTGGCAACATTGATCACTGAGCAGTTGGTTGCAATCATTCCTGAAATCATCAGTAGGATCAGGAACAGTGAAGAGTATGCTAGGACTTTTCCACCTGTCATCACCAAAGGAAAAGAACCTGTGAAAGGTGACACCAGCAAGAAACACAAACATCATCCTGCTAAAAAGCAGAAGAGATCAGCGAGCTACACCAAGGCCATCCCGATCAGTCAAGTCATGCCAGACTTGTCTAAAAAGAGTAACGAAAACTATGATGGGAAGGCCCTTTTTTGTCCACTCTGCCAATATCATCACCATGATGGAAACCAGTGTCGTTAGTGCACACGTTGGGGAAAAATAGGACACTGGGCTACTTATTGCAAAACCTCAATGAGGTCAAATCTCCGTCAATACACAGGTAAGCACCCCAAGTGCAATAAGTGCGGATTCCATCATGATGGGAACAATTCATGTAGCCATTGCCTGAACTGTGGGAAGAAGGGACACTTGATTCACAGGTGCCGAAGCCTTCCAACACAGAGTCAGAATCAGAGAGCAAGTACATCTACTTCCTCTCAACACAAACACCACTGCTACATCTGCGGAATACTTGGACATTTCGCGAGAGACTGCCCAATGAGGAAGTTTCCAACAACTCCAACAGTTCCAACGGCATCAACCACCACCGAGGAACTACTCGCTCTACCAGCACCAGATGTGCACGCGGAGTCGGATCGAAGGTATGTCATTTTAACCATGCGTATTTGAATTAGGTATGATGTTCAAAATTATATAGGTATATATTATATGTAATTAGTAACATAATTAAAGACAACTATAGATTAATTAGGTACCAATTAGATAATAGAATGTAGCATAATTAATACATATGATTGTATGAGAACGACAAAATTTTGGAAATTCATGGAGATCAAGCGAAACGCAGTGTCAAGATAATATCGTGCATGAAGGCACGCAAGTACCTACGAAAACAGTGCGTTGCATTCCTAGCTCACGTGATTGAGAAAGACAAGAAAGCAATCAAGATTCAAGACGTGCCAGTTGTGAGAGACTATGCGGACGTACTTCCGGATGACTTAACGGGACTGCCAACCGAGAGATCGGTGCAGTTTTGAATCGAATTGATTCCGGGAGCAACTCCTGTGGCTAAGTCTTCTTACAAACTTGCACCATCAGAGATGTAGGAGTTGTCCAATCAATTACAAGAGTTACTTCACAAAGGATTCATCCGACCGAGCTTTTTCCCTGTGGGGAGCTCCGGTTCTTTTTGTTAAGAAGAAGGATGGAACTTTCAGGATGTGGATTGATTTCAGAGAACTCAACAAACTCACCATCAAGAATCGGTACCCGTTACCGAGGATTGATGATCTGTTTGATCCGTTACAAGGAGCACAGTATTTTTCAAAGATAGACCTGAGATCAGGTTATCATCAGCTCCGGATTCAAGAGGAGGACATACCAAAGACGGCCTTTCGTACCCGATATGGTCACTACGAGTACATGGTGATGCCGTTCGGATTGACGAACGCACCGGCAGTGTTCATGGATTTGATTAACCGGGTGTGCAAGCCATACTTAGATCAGTTTGTTATCGTCTTCATTGATGATATACTGATTTATTCCAAGAATGAGAAAGAACATGAGCAACACCTCAAAACAGTCTTGGAACTCCTTCGGGAGGAACGACTCTATGCCAAATTTTCCAAGTGCGAGTTCTGGTTAAGAGAAGTTCAGTTCTTAGGCCACGTGATTAACAGTGATGGTATTCATGTGGATCCTACCAAGATTGAAGCAATCAAAAACTGGGATGCGCCTTCAACACCTACAAAGATCCGATCATTCTTGGGATTGGTAGGTTATTACAGGAGATTCATTTCGAATTTCTCTAAGAGAGCCTTGCCTCTCACCAAACTGACACAGAAGACTGAACCTTTTGTGTGGACACAGAAACAAGAGGAGGCATTCCAAACATTAAAACAAAGATTGTGCAATGCTCCAATCTTAACACTCCCAGAAGGCAATGATGACTTTGTAGTTTATTGTGATGGTTCCCATCAGGGACTCGGATGTGTTTTGATGCAACGAGACAAAGTCATTGCTTATGCCTCAAGACAGCTGAAGATACATGAGAAGAATTACACGACACATGACTTAGAACTGGGAGCTGTTGCATTTGCCTTAAAGATTTGGAGACATTACCTGTATGGTACCAAATGCACTATCTTCACAGATCACAAGAGCCTACAACACATATTTGATTAGAAGGAGCTTAACATGAGACAGAGACGTTGGGTTGAGCTCCTGAACGATTACGATTGTGTGATCAAATACCATCTGGGCAAAGCAAATGTTGTTGCAGATGCTTTGAGTCAGAAAGAAAGAGTCAAACCCTTGCGCGTTCGAGCAATGGGAATGACTGTACAAACAAGTTTGAAAGATCAAATCATGATAGCACAACAAGAACCAGTGGCAAGAGACAACTTGAAACACGATTGTGGAGCCGAGAAACACTTCAAGACCAAACAAGATGGAGTTATCTATTATCTGGATCGTATTTGGATTCCAGATGTAGATGGACTTCGAACACTCATACTTGACGAGGCACACAAGACACGTTATTCAGTTCATCCTGGTACCGATAAGATGTACCAAGATCTTAGGTCATTTTATTGGTGGCTGGGAATGAAGAAAGATGTTGCCATTTATGTTGGCAAATGCATCACATGTGCCAAACTCAAAGCCGAACACCAGAAACCTTCGGGTTTGCTGGAACAATCTGAGATACCACAATGGAAGTGGGAACAAATAGCCATGGATTTCATTACCAAGCTGCCCCGCACTTCCAGCAGATACGATTCTATTTGGGTCATCATTGATAGATTGACCAAGTCTGCACACTTCTTGCCAATCAGAGAAATGTACAAGATGGAGAAACTAGTGAGACTTTATGTCCATGAAATAGTAGTACGGCACAGTGTGCAATTATCTATTATTTCAGACCGGGACAGTCGATTTACTTCGCGGTTCTGGTAATCATTGCAACAATCCTTAGGGACAAGTGTTAACTAGAGCACCGCTTATCATCCACAAACGGATGGACAAAGCGAGCTGACCATTCAAACCCTAGAGGATATGTTGAGGACATGCTTCCTAGACTTCGGTGGAAGTTGGGATACCCATTTACCACTCATCGAGTTCTCCTACAACGATAGCTACCACAGCAGTATTGGGTGTGCTCCGTTCGATGCACTTTGTGGTAGGAAATGTCGGTCTCCAATTTGTTGGACCGAAGTGGGAGACAACAGAGTTACTGGGCCTGAACTTATTCAGGAAACTACTGATAAGATTGCCCAGATACAACAGAAATTACGAGCAACACGTAGCCGCCAAAAGAGTTACGCAGACAAAAGGCGCAAGCCTTTGGAATTCGATGTGGGTGACCGAGCTATGTTGAAAGTGTCCCCATGGAATGGCGTAGTTCGGTTTGGGGCTAAAGACCAGCTAGCACCTAGATATGTCGGATCGTTTGAGATCACTCAACGCATAGGTTCTGTGGCATAAAGACTCAGACTCTCTTATGAGCTCAGCGGAGTACACGATGTGTTTCATGTATCAAATCTCAAGAGGTGCTTAGCAGACGAAACATTGATCATACCATTGGAATAGATACAAATTGATGAGCAATTACACTTCATTGAAGAACCTGTAGAGATTATGGAACGTGAAGTTAAGAAACTGAAACGAAGTCGTATCCCTATTGTAAAGGTTCGATGGAACTCCAAGCGTGGACCAGAATTTACCTGGGAGTGCGAGGACAACATGAAAACAAAGTATCCCCACCTGTTCAAGAAGTAAAGCCCGACCTTTAGGCTTAAATTTCAGGACGAAATTTCTTTAACAAGGGGAGACTGTGACAACTAGTACCTGACCGGCCGGAAAGTCCGTACGGTATGTGTACTTTCAACAATAACTATGGGTAAATACATGTGTGTAAACAGTACTTGCATTAACAGAATAAGAAATACAAGAAACAGTTGTACGTATTTTCGTGTAAACTTAAATATTGTGAGTACAACACGCATTTGAAACATTAGTTGTGTGTACTTAAGTGAAAACCTAAGTACAGTTAACACAACAGATCATGAAAAACAACGGTGTTCAAACGAATAACAAGAACAAATCGGTTGCGATCTGAGATCCATAGATAACAGGAATCAGATGGCCGACAAATCAGTGTGAAAACAATGTGATAACAGGAGGTTTAGTTGAGTCCGACAGTGAGGAAACACAATTCAAACAATATTGCAGTGTCGTTTTAGAATAACGAACTGACAGTGTGTTTGCGTGGGTGACGATTCACACAAACATATCTGTGAGTTTAACATTCTGAAATGATAACTGGAAAGTAGAAAACAAACGTCAGAAAGCCAAACCATCGACGTGTTCGTTCGAATGACGATTCGAACGAATACGCGCGATGGTGACGCGATCTGACGAAACGAAAACGAAAACACGACACGAATGATCATAAATTAATAAAATAAAATATTTAACATTTTACAATTTTGAAACTCATCAAATAATTAAAATAACATTTCTTTTATTTATTACAAATAAATTACGTGTAAAGTTCTGGAAACGCAACGAAAATGCGAACCGAGCAACCGAAACGAACCCGAATACTTTCGGAGTATAAAAACACCAAATGAGATGTTTTTCCTCATTCTCAACCAGCTCTTTCTCTCTCTAAAACCCTAATCCCGCACCTCTCTCTCTTTAGAATTTCAAAGCTTCAATCCACCATATCTTGCTCGTTTCTTGGCCAAATCGTGTGTTCTTGGTGTCCACGCGTAGCTCTTGACTTCCTCCACCTAGAAGTACAGCAGATCGGGGCTTTCATCAGACAAAATTTGAGGTATGATGCTTGAAAGATTCACGATAATAGGGTTTTCATACTACTTGTTTCACCACGAGTCCTAACCGGTCCTAGATCCATCCCCACGATCCCTACACCCTCGAGGATACTCTTGTCACCAGATACAGTCGTGTAAACAGCCTGGAAGCCTTGAGGCGCGAAGAAGAAGATGATAGTGAAGTTGCAAGTTCGGGCGAAACTATGTGAAACGAAACTCCATGGCCAAACCTTTGGGCTAACAACCATCCTCAGACGAACCAATGGTGTGCCCCGAACCTTCTTCACATGAACCAGTTCCTTCAGACGAACCCATGCAATGTGTACGAACCTTTCTGCGAACCTTCACAAGCCGCGAGCCTTCAATGGCGAACCTTCTAACACCCACATGAAGCGAACCTGCATGGCTTGCCGAGCCCCCACGACAATTCAACTTGGCCGAACCTATTGCAAGCTACGAACCTTCTACAGTCCCGAACCCACTGCCGAACCCTATGAACCGAACCCTTCTCATGTGTCTCAGACGAGCCCCCCATGCAACGAACCCTCCATCAGTTGGGACGAACCTGTTACCCAGACATGTTCACGAACCTGTGCTTATTAGACCATCGCCGAACCTAACTCTAATTAAACCTAAAAGGTTCGCTGACCTGGTTACCATTCGGCCGAAGCATTCATGGAATTAACTCGATTAAGTTGACTTGATTACTAGTGAATCGTTCATGAGACCTAATACATGCTAATGACAGCCCAAGTCTCGGCCCAATTAGATCATATTCGACCCAATGACTATTGGTTTGATCCCTCACATAACCGCCCAAGGCCCAACTAACTATTCGGCCCACAAGTTATCTAGTCAGCCACCTATTTGGCCCAACTGATGATAATAGGCCCACATAACCTAAACGGCCCATGGCATTTAATCAGCCCAATATCTTGGCCTAAACCAAACCCACTCGGCCATGAGAGCTTGTTGGGCTCATGACTATCCTAAGTGAAACGCGCACATCACGGTTCAAATGATTAGACGGCCAGCTTACATACACTTAACCCAACATGAGAACCATAAGATTTAAATTGCATTTAACTTAAAGAATCAAGTGGTCAAGGATGATGTACAAGATGTGGATAATATTTAATAAAATCAATAATCAATTAACTTAGCTAAACCTAATGGATGAGTGTTGTCAAGTTATAACAACTAAGCGAGGCCGGATAATGAACAAGACTTATGAGTGTTAGCCAAGTTAAGGCTAACACAAACACACACCCAAACACGTATTTAAGGGTTATACTTATAAGTCAAACACAACGTGAAATCAATACTGTAACATCAGTGCCGGACACGTGCCGGAACAGTGATCGCAACAGTAACTCGTACAGTAACTCAGGTACACATTACGTGAAACTATGTTTATGCTATTGATACATTATGCTTAACACGAGACTATTATACTATTGTCTGAAATCTGATTAAAACCTTAGGGTTTAATAGTCAGAAACATGTCAGACAACACAGTACGGAAACAAAGATACTTGATTTGATGCTATTGTGTATAAACGTATGTGAGGTTAAACATAACAAAACCATAACGGTTGTTGTTACAGAATGATAAACCGACGAATTATTCGTATAGGTGACGATCTGACGAATGATTCTGAGAGATTAACGTTCTGAAATAATGACTGAAAAGTAGAAAACAAGAGTTGGAAAGCCAAACCATCTTCGTGTTCGTTCGAATGACGATTCGAACGAATACGCGCGATGGCGACGCGTTCTGATGAAACGAAAACGAAAACGAAGAACGATACGAACGATTATAAATTTAAGGAAATAAAATATTTCCTGTTTTACAATTTTGAAACTCATAATAAATAAAAAAATTTAAACGAAACTATTTTATTATTAATTCGTGAACAAATTAACTACACGCGTAAAAATGATATAATTCGATAAATAATTTAATACAACGATATTTAAAATGATTCCTAATAATAACCGTTTTCAAGCTTTGAAGCTCCATATCTCACTCGTTTCTCAACGAAATCCGGTGATTCTTTGACCTACACGAAGCTCTTGAAGTCCTCTACGTAGAAGTACAACAGATCTGAGCGGTTTTCCAGCCAAACTTGAGGTATGAACAAGAGAAAATCACTGAAAATAGGGTTTTCAAAACCCTTTTGTCGATCCACATGTGCAACCGGTTTTCCATCACTTCGAACCACACGCCCACACTCGATAGTTGTTTTCTGGTTCACCCATGTAGTGTAGACACACCTAGAACCTGATGTTCGACGAAGGTGAAACTGATGAAGTCACAGGGTTCGTGAGATCGAAGCAGCCGAACCAGTGAGCTCTGGCCGAACCTTTCAGCCTACATCAGCCGAACCCTGCACCGTCTACCTAGGCGAACCTTGTGCTAGTTGCCAAACCATTGGTCACCGAACCCTAGATGTTGCGAACCTCCCCATGTGAGACGAACCTTGGTGCAGGAACCGAACCTTTCATCATTCCCAGCCGAACCCATGCAGACGAACCCATGCAGCAGCCGAACCAATCCAATACGGCGAACCTTTGGCCGAACCCTTGAACTTGAACGAACCTACGTGTGTTATCACCTGGAACCAGCCGAACCATGAGGGAACTAGCGAACCTGCTTCAGACAACCGAACCTATGTCATGGCTTGGCATAACCTTTACCCAAAGGTTCGCTAATGATGCTGCCATCCTTGTTAAATTAGTCGACACCATGCGGCCCCCTTCATGCTTCGGCCTAATCTCGGTGTAGCAGGCCCATACAACCCTTCTAGGCCCACATGAATTTGAGTAGGCCTAGCCCACTGTGTCAGCCAAGTTCCCACGGCCCAACATAAACACTTCGACCCATTTAGGTTGGTCGGTCCATAAGGAGATTTGGCCCAAACTCCTTCGGCCCAATACACCATCCGGCCCACACATACAACTCCTAGGTTCAATTACACATCAAATGGACAAATAGGTTATCCGGTCCAATGAATTCAAGATATAACGAAATCACAAACGAACGTTTTGAAATGATGTTAACTTAAGGCATGAAACACTACTTTAATTTTTACAAAAATGGTGTTGAAATTTCTAGACAAACCATGCAAAGGCTTAAAGTTTTGATTAAGAAATATGACTTGTAAGTTACAACCTGAATGGAAATTTATAAACAATAAATGAGGTCCAACATTACATTACATAATATATGGAATTTCGGGTCGGATAATGGATGAGCCTCTCGGGTGTTAGCCAACTTTAGGGCTAACACTAACACTTACACGCACAACGAATCCTTACAAACATATGTTTATAAGCTACAAGACTATGAAATCAATACAGGATCGTGAACATCACAACAAGAACAAACAACGAGAGCGCGTATTCTAGTCTTTACTTAGTCAACCACTACGGACACAAGGTGAGTTCATTTGTCCCTTTTCAAACTTATTTGTTTTACTTCGGGACTGAGAAGCATGTTAAATATTTTAATAAACTATTGAAATGTTATTTAATGCTTTTAAACTTAAACATGATGCTTACAATGAGGCTTATGCTTGGAAACTAGTATACTTTGAGAAGCTATAAACTTGATACTTATACTACAAACTAGAAGCTTGAAACTATATGTTGGATTCATATACGAGAAACTAGATGCTTAAACGTGAGACTTGATGCTTATGCTAGAAACTATATGCTTAAACTTGAGACTTGATGCTTATGCTATGGAATTAATGATGAAACTATACGTGGATGTTTGAATCTATATGCTTGAAACTATGATTGCGTGCGGAATACTGTGCATGTATCTAATCATGGGCTACGTAATTGCCAAACTTATGCTAGAGCAGGGCTTGTACCTATGAATTGAGATACATGAAAACTAAACCATGACGAGGCTAAGCTATTATCTATATAAGAGACATGTAATTGCTAAACTTCTGCTATAGCAGAGCTTTTGTCTGCTTATATGAGATATGTAATTGTTGGATTGTTTGTGTATGCATGGCTTGTGTCTATGTATGAGATACGTAATTGCTAAACTTCTGCTATAGCAGAGCTTGTATCTTGTATAGGAGGCACGTAATTGCTAGACTAAGCTTAACTAATTCATGAGATACGTAATGGCTAAACTTCTGCTAGAGCAGAGCTTGTATCTAGCCGTGAGTTACGTAATTGCTAAACTTCTGCTATAGCAGAGCTTGTACTCAAGCATGAGATTAGGGAAAGCTAAACTATGGTGCGTGTGAAACTATGATGCTTGTAAACTTACTTTGAAGCTAATACTTATGAATGCTATTGACTTGTAAACTTTGAAACAGAAAACTAAAGCTATGTTGGGGAATGGGTTGAATGGTGCTTAATTATCATTAACAAAATGTCATATGTGATTTAGTATGTGGTGGGACGGTGGCTGGGCGGGCGGTAAGTTCGACCCTACATATGCCCTATATATAAGCATACCGAATTGGATATTACATGTGATGTTAATGAGATTAAGGTTGTTACGAAAGAGGTTTGTTAAAGCTATTTTTAAACTTATAAACTTTATGAACTCACCAACCATTTTGTTGACTTTGTTTTTCTTACATGCTTTCTCAGGTGATGAACAGGTTTAAGCTAAGGCTTTTGGATTGCATGCTAGGCGGCCAAGATAGAGGACCTAGTTGATTTTGGAAGCACGTATTTTGTTATGCATACGAATCTCTTTTGAATGTCATGTACAGCTTACAAGATAGAAAAACATTTGATTATTTTGTTAGGTTTACTTAGTTAAATTACTGAACATTGATATTGTAATTTAACTTTGTAATCCTAGTTAATGTTTGATTGTGCTTTAGTTATTCCTAACATTGATGCTATGTAAACAATCTGATCGTCATGATTATCACTCACGATATCGCGCCCCGAGAACCTTTTGCCCGACGGGGACTTCGATCCAACCCCGCCGTCTCGGGGTGTGACAGATTGGTATCAGAGCTCAAGGTTATAGAGAATAATAGGTCATTTACTTAAACGGTTTGGCCTAGACTATAACTTAGGGACCCTCATGTAGAGAACATAAGATTTAGGATTGCATTGTGTCTTCTGCATTCGATCACTACACTAACCAATATCGTTTTGGTTATGATCAGAATACCGCCTAGAAAACAACCGACTCCAGTGCGTACTACACAGACATCTGCACCTCATTCATCGACACCATCACCACCAGATTCACCACCGCCACCTCCTCCTCCTCCTCCACATAGTCCTCCTCCGAACACGAATGCGGGTCCAGTCATTGATCCTGCTACTATCGCCTTGGCGACACTCTTGAGCACTCAACTGAAAAGCCAACTGAAAGATGTCATCCCAGAGATGTTAAACCGTATTCAAGGATATGGCAACACCTCTGGCCATACCACAGGAGAGGCTAGTGGAAACACTAGTCATACTTCAGACTGCTCCTACAAATCCTTTGTAGGATGCAAACCACCGAGTTTCACTGGAGTTGAAGGAACTGTTGGACTGATCCAATGGCTAGAGAAAATGGAGAACACTTTGGACATAAGCAGTTGTCCGGAACATCATAAAGTTCGCTATGCAGCTGGGTCATTTAGCAAGCGAGCGTTGACGTGGTGGAATGCTCAGATCAAAGCCAAGGGAAGAGACGAAGCAATGGCGATGCCTTGGCCAGAATTCAAACTCCTTCTGAGGAACGAGTTCTGTCCGAAACACGAACTGCAGCAGCTAGAGATTGAGCTCTCGAACCATGTGATGAAGGGAGCAGATCATATGACCTTTACCACTCGCTATCATGAACTGGTAGCTTTGGTGCCAGAGATGGTGCCAACTTTGGAAAAGCTGATTGATCGATACGTAGCAGGATTACCCTCTTGTATTCAAAGCATCGTACTGGCTGCATATCCTGCTACCCTGGAGTCAGCTATCTCCCTTTCAGCTAAACTTACCAATGTGATGGTAAAGTCAAGAGTTTTGAAAGACGATGCGGGAAAGGCCAAGGAAACAACAACAAAGAAACCTGAGTATCACCAGAAGAAGAAGCAAAAGGTTGTAAAGAACTATGCGGCCGTCACTCCTTTGAGACAGGCACCTGCAGCACCTGTGAATCCTGCACCCAAGAACTATGGGGGAGTGCATCCTCAGTGCACTCATTGCAAGTATCATCATCATCCTACTGCTCAATGTAAGAGATGCACTAATTGTGGTCGATTTGGCCACTGGGTTGCACGCTGCCGTTTTGTTGTAAATCAAGCTACCAACACTGCAGCAAGGGCACTATCTCCACCACCACCACCACAGAATCCAGGCAACAACAACAACAACAGGGGATGCTACAACTGCGGGGAAATGGGTCATTTCTCCCGCGACTGTCCAAAGAGAGTGCAATCAGGAGCACAAGCACCTCGAGGACGAGCTTTTGTCATCGGAGCCAATTCTGCACGCCAAGACCCTAATGTGGTCACTGATACATTTCTTTTACATGACTCTTATGCATCTATACTATTTGATACTTGTGCAGACCAGAGTTTTATTTCATCTGAGTTTGCACGACAACTTAGTCTTACTGAGGAAACTTTAGACTCCCCTTACATTATCGAAGTAGCGAACGAAAAGCAAGTTATAGTTAGCACTATACTTAGGAACTGCCCATTTACACTCACAAATCACACATTTACCATCGACTTGTTGCCGATGGAGTTGGGCAGTTTCGACATCATCGTAGGGATGGATTGGCTATCACTCAATAGAGTTGAAGTCATCTGTTCCGAAAAGCTACTTCGGATTCCAGTCGCGAATGATCGTGTATTGGAAGTTCGTGGGGATCAAGCAAAGCGAAACGTAAAATCATCTCATGCATAAAAGCGCGTAAGTGTCTACAAAAGAAATGCATAGCTTTCTTGGCTCGTGTGGTGGAGAAAGAGAAAGACAAGAAAACAATACAAGACGTGCCGATAGTGAAGGAATATCCTGAAGTGTTTCCTGAAGACCTACCTGGTTTGCCACCTGTGCGACGGTAGAGTTTCGTTTTGATCTGATTCCTGGAGCAACACATGTTGCTAAATCTCCTTACAGATTAGCACCTTCGGATATGCAGGAATTATCTAATTAGTTACAGGAGCTGCTTGATAAAGGTTTCATCCGACCGAGCTACTCACCTTGGGGAGCTCCGGTTTTGTTCGTGAAAAAGAAGGATGGATCTTTTCGTATGTGCATAGACTACAGAGAGTTAAACAAACTAACCATCAAGAATTGGTATCCATTATCGAGGATTGATGATTTGTTTGATCAATTGCAAGGAGCTCAATCCATTTCGAAGATCGATCTGCGTTCCGGATACCACCAGCTCAGAGTACAAGACAAAGACATACCCAAGACGGCGTTTCGTACCAGATACAGGCATTACGAGTTCATGGTCATGCCTTTTGGGTTGACGAATGCACCCGCGGTTTTCATGGATCTCATGAACCGAGTATGTAAGCCGTACTTGGATCAATTTGTTATTGTTTTCATTGATGACATATTGATCTATTCTAAAAGAAAAGCAGAGCACGAGCAACATCTCAAAACGATCTTGGAACTGTTAAAGGAAGAGAAACTCTATGCCAAATTCTCTAAGTGTGAATTTTGGTTAAAGGAGGTTCAATTCCTAGGTCACGTAGTTGACAGTGAAGGAATACATGTTGATCCTGCCAAGATCGAGCCAATAAAGGATTGGGACACTCCGAAGACACCTACGGAGATACGTTCTTTTCTAGGCTTAGCAGGCTATTACAGAAGGTTTATCTCAAACTTTTCTAAGATAGCCCTGCCACTCACAAAGCTAACACAGAAAAGCGAGCCGTTTGTTTGGGAGCAAAAGCAGGAAGAAGCCTTTCAGAATTTGAAGCAAAAGCTATGTGATGCTCCGATCTTATCTCTCCCAGACGGTTGTGATGACTTTGTAGTCTACTGTGATGCATCCCATCAGGGACTCGGCTATGTACTGATGCAGCGAGACAAAGTTATCGCTTATGCTTCGAGACAACTAAAGATTCATTAGAAGAATTACACTACTCATGATCTGGAACTGGGAGCCGTGAGATTCGCTTTAAAGATCAGGAGACACTACTTATATGGCACCAAGTGTACCACATTTGCTGATCACAAGAGTCTGCAACACATATTTGATCAGAAGGAACTCAACATGCGACAGCGACGTTGGGTTGAGTTTCTGAATGATTACGACTGTGTAATCAAATACCATCCGGGCAAGGCAAACGTTGTAGCTGATGCCTTGAGTCGGAAGGAACGGGTCAAACCCTTGCGTGTCAGAGCAATGGGAATGACTGTGCAGACAAGCTTACAAGATAACATCATACAAGAACAACAAGAGGTTGTTGAACGTGAAAACCTGAAGAAAGAACTTGATTGCGGAGTGGAAAAACATTTGGAAACAAAACCTGATTGACTCGTTTACTTCAAGGATCATGTATGGATTCCTGCAGTAGATGAGTTAAGGAAACTTATATTTGATGAAGCACACAAGACCAAGTACACTGTGCATCCCGGTGCTGATAAAATGTACCAAGACTTACGTGCATATTATTGGTGGCCGGGCATGAAGAAAGACATATTGAGTACGTTAGTCGATGTCTCACGTGTGCTAAAGTAAAGGCGGAACACCAGAAACCGTCAGGTTTACTGGAACAGCCTGAAATTCCTCTTTGGAAGTGGGAACATATAGCTATGGACTTTGTCACTAAGCTACCCCGCACATCCAGAGGACATGACACTATTTGGGTTATCGTTGATCGATTAACCAAATCTGCCCATTTCTTGCCGATGCGAGAAACTTACACGATGGATAAACTAGCGAAGCTTTACATCAATGAGACAGTGGTACGCCATGGTGTGCCATTGTCTATCATCTCAGATCGTGATAGCAGATTCACATCAAGGTTTTGGCAATCCTTGCAGAAATCTCTGGGGACGCAATTAAACCTGAGTACAACTTATCATCCACAAACGGATGGTCAAAGCGAACGTACTATACAGACCTTAGAGGATATGTTAAGAACTTGTGTTCTAGACTTCGGTGGTAATTGGGATTCTCATTTGCCACTGATTGAATTCTCCTACAACAACAGCTATCCTAGTAGCATCGGATGTGCACCGTTCGAGGCTCTCTATGGTCGCAAGTGTCGATCACCGATCTGTTGGTCGGAAGTGGGAGATAATCGTATAACAGGGCCAGAACTTATTCAAGAAACAACAGACAAAATTGGTCAGATACAACAAAGGCTACAAGCAACACGAAGCAGACAAAAGAGCTATGCCGATAAACGGCGCAAGCCTTTGGAATTCCAGGTGGGAGACCGTGTCATGTTGAAGGTATCCCCATGGAAAGGTGTAGTTCGTTTTGCAAAGAAAGGCAAACTAACACCACGGTACGTGGGACCATTCGAAATCATTGAACGCATTGGTCCTGTGGCGTACAGATTAAGCTTACCGGATGAACTTAGTGGTGTACATGACGTGTTTCACGTCTCAAACTTGAAGAAATGCCTTGCCGATGAAACTCTTATCATACCAGTTGAAGAAATTCAATTGGATGAACACTTACGTTTTGTTGAAGAACCTTTGGAGATTATGGATCGCAAAGTTAAGAAACTGAGGCGAAGCCGAATTTCGATTGTTAAAGTTCGATGGAACTTAAAGCGCGGACCCGAGTTTACTTGGGAACGTGAAGATCACATGAAGAACAAGTATCCCCAACTCTTTACAGAGGAAGTCGTACCGAATAACGAGTCTTAAATTTCGAGACGAAATTTCTCTAACAAGGGGAGACTGTAACATCAGTGCCGGACGCGTACCGGAACAGTGATCGCAACAGTAACTCAAGTATACATTACGTGAAACTATGTTTATGTTCTTTATACATTATGCTTAACACGAGACTATTATACGATTGTCTGAAATCTGATTAAAACCTTAGGGTTTAATAGTCAGAAACATGTCAGACAACACAGTACAGAAACACAGATACTTGATTTGATGCTATTGTGTATAAACGTATGTGAGATTAAACAAAACAAAACCATAACGGTTGTTGTTACAGAATGCTAAACCGATGAATTATTCGTATAGGTGACGATCTGTACGAATGATTCTGAGAGATTAACGTTCTGAAATAATGACTGAAAAGTAGAAAACAAGAGTTGGAAAGCCAAACCATCATCGTGTTCGTTCGAATGACGATTCAAACGAATACGCGCGATGGCGACGCGTTCTGATGAAACGAAAAGGAAAACGAAGAACGATATGAACGATCATAAATTTAAGGAAATAAAATATTTCCTGTTTTACAATTTTGAAACTCATCATAAATAAAAAAATTTAAACGAAACTATTTTATTATTAATTCGTGAACAAATTAACTAAACGCGTAAAAATGATATAATTCGATAAATAATTTAATACAACGATATTTAAAATGATTCCTAATAATAATCGTATTCTAAACATCCTAAAATAATCCTTTTTATTTAATTAACGAAAAATGCGCGTAACGATCCGGAAACGCGACGAAAATACGAACCAAGCAACCGAAACGAGCCCGAACACCTCGGGGTATATAAACACTAAATAACCTCATTTATTGCATTTCCTCCCTCATCTCTCTCTCACTAACTCCACATTTCCGGATCCCACATCTCACCACCATTTTCAAGCTTTGAAGCTCCATATCTCACTCGTTTCTCAACGAAATCCGGTGATTCTAGGACCTACACGAAGCTCTTTAAGTCCTCTACGTAGAAGTACAACAGATCTGAGCGGTTTTCCAGCCAAACTTGAGGTATGAACAAGAGAAAATCACTGAAAATAGGGTTTTCAAAACCCTTTTGTCGATCCACATGTGCAACCGGTTTTCCATCACTTCGAACCACACGCCCACACTCGATAGTTGTTTTTTGGTTCACCCATGTAGTGTAGACACACCTAGAACCTGATGGTCGACGAAGGTAAAACTGATGAAGTCACAGGGTTCGTGAGATCAAAGCAGTCGAACCAGTGAGCTCTGGCCGAACCTTTCAGCCTACATCAGCCAAACCCTGCACCGTCTACCTAGGCGAACCTTGTGCTAGTTGCCAAACCATTGGTCACCGAACCCTAGATGTTGCGAACCTCCCCATGTGAGACGAACCTTGGTGCAGGAACCGAACCTTTCATCATTCCCAGCCAAACCCATGCAGACGAACCCATGCAGCAGCCGAACCAATCCAATGCGGCGAACCTTTGGCCGAACCCTTGAACTTGAACGAACCTACGTGTGTTATCACCTGGAACCAGCCGAACCATGAGGGAACTAGCGAACCTGCTTCAGACAACCGAACCTATGTCATGGCTTGGCATAACCTTTACCCAAAGGTTCGCTGATGATGCTGCCATCCTTGTTAAATCAGTCGACACCATGCGGCCCCCTTCATGCTTCGGCCTAATCTCGGTGTAGCAGGCCCATACAACCCTTCTAGGCCCACATGAATTTGAGTAGGCCTAGCCCACTGTGTCAGCCAAGTTCCCACGGCCCAACATAAACACTTCGACCCATTTAGGTTGGTCGGTCCATAAGGAGATTTGGCCCAAACTCCTTCGGCCCAATACACCATCCGGCCCACACATACAACTCCTAGGTTCAATTACACATCAAATGGACAAATAGGTTATCCGGTCCAATGAATTCAAGATATAACGAAATCACAAACGAACGTTTTGAAATGATGTTAACTTAAGGCATGAAACACTACTTTAATTTTTACAAAAATGGTGTTGAAATTTCTAGACAAACCATGCAAAGGATTAAAGTTTTGATTAAGAAATATGACTTGTAAGTTACAACCTGAATGGAAAATTTATAAACAATAAATGAGGTCCAACATTACATTACATAATATATGGAATTTCGGGTCGGATAATGGATGAGCCTCTCGGGTGTTAGCCAACTTTAGGGCTAACACTAACACTTACACGCACAACGAATCCTTACAAACATATGTTTATAAGCTACAAGACTATGAAATCAATACAGGATCGTGAACATCACAACAAGAACAAACAACGAGAGCGCGTATTCTAGTCTTTACTTAGTCAACCACTACGGACACAAGGTGAGTTCATTTGTCCCTTTTCAAACTTATTTGTTTTACTTCGGGACTGAGAAGCATGTTAAATATTTTAATAAACTATTGAAATGTTATTTAATGCTTTTAAACTTAAACATGATGCTTACAATGAGGCTTATGCTTGGAAACTAGTATACTTTGAGAAGCTATAAACTTGATACTTATACTACAAACTAGAAGCTTGAAACTATATGTTGGATTCATATACGAGAAACTAGATGCTTAAACGTGAGACTTGATGCTTATGCTAGAAACTATATGCTTAAACTTGAGACTTGATGCTTATGCTATGGAATTAATGATGAAACTATACGTGGATGTTTGAATCTATATGCTTGAAACTATGATTGCGTGCGGAATACTGTGCATGTATCTAATCATGGGCTACGTAATTGCCAAACTTATGCTAGAGCAGGGCTTGTACCTATGAATTGAGATACATGAAAACTAAACCATGACGAGGCTAAGCTATTATCTATATAAGAGACATGTAATTGCTAAACTTCTGCTATAGCAGAGCTTTTGTCTGCTTATATGAGATATGTAATTGTTGGATTGTTTGTGTATGCATGGCTTGTGTCTATGTATGAGATACGTAATTGCTAAACTTCTGCTATAGCAGAGCTTGTATCTTGTATAGGAGGCACGTAATTGCTAGACTAAGCTTAACTAATTCATGAGATACGTAATGGCTAAACTTCTGCTAGAGCAGAGCTTATATCTAGCCGTGACTTACGTAATTGCTAAACTTCTGCTATAGCAGAGCTTGTACTCACGCATGAGATTAGGGAAAGCTAAACTATGGTGCATGTGAAACTATGATGCTTGTAAACTTACTTTGAAACTAATATTGATGAATGCTATAGACTTGTAACTTTGAAACAGAAAACTAAAGCTATGTTGGGGAATGGGTTGAATGGTGCTTAATTATCATTAACAACAATGTAATATGTGATTTAGTATGTGGTGGGATGGTGGCTGGGCGGGCGGTAAGTTCGACCCTACATATGCCCTATATATAAGCATACCGAATTGGATATTACATGTGATGTTAATGAGATTAAGGTTGTTACGAAAGAGGTTTGTTAAAGCTATTTTTAAACTTATAAACTTTATGAACTCACCAACCATTGTGTTGACTTTGTTTTTCTTACATGCTTTCTTAAGTGATGAACAGGTTTAAGCTAAGGCTTTTGGATTGCATGCTAGGCGGCCTAGATAGTGGACCTAGTTGATTTTGGAAGCACGTATTTTGTTATGCATACGAATCTCTTTTGAATGTCATGTACAGCTTACAAGATAGAAAAACATTTGATTCTTTTGTAAGGTTTACTTAGTTAAATTACTGAACATTGATATTGTAATTTAACTTTGTAATCCTAGTTAATGTTTGATTGTGCTTTAGTTATTCCTAATATTGATGCTATGTAAACAATCTGATCATCACGATTATCACTCACGATATCGCGCCCTGAGAACCTTCTGCCCGAAGGGGACTTCGATCCAACCCCGCCGGCTCGGGGTGTGACAAATACAGGATCGTGAAAGCAAACTCAAGTACAAACAAGAGCGCGTGCATTCTTCATTTAAGCTAAGTCAACCACTTCAAACCTAAGGTGAGTTCATATGCCCCTTTTATTTAATCTTAATTGATTTTAAACTCTCGGGACTCAGAAACATGCTTACTTTTATTTATTTAAAAGTTTTGCTTAACATATTGCTTATACTTTGATTTAGATAATATTAAATTGTTTATTATCGCTTATCATTGTATGCATGATTGTATGATCATGATATGACAGGGACAATCAGATGAATATGATAATATAATTTCATAATTCATCAACACACTAGAATAACATAGTTGTAAGATTTTATCTTATAACACTTGAGAAAATTCATACACAAACAAACAATGGGAACAATTACAGAGAAACATGATGACACAACATAGCACATGAATGATTAGAAGATAAAACATCTTCTTAATATCATTCCACATTATAATAAACTAAGTGTGATAAGTCAATTACTTATAACACTTAGTTTACAACCTAAAACATGTTATGCGATAACATGGAGCATTGATTATCCACCACCTGCATCACTTAAGGGTACTAAGACTAGTTCTTACTACGTCTTAAGGATTATATGGTGATCATATGGATTACAAGGAATGATATCATGATAACGTAACTTCATGATGACAATATCATTCACACAATGATTAACATAACGTAATAAGACAAGTTCTTATTCAACCTTGTTAATCACATGAGAACATCCTACATTGAGAACAGCAATAACATCGATGTACATCATCCATCGTTACCTGTGGACTAATAGACTGAGGAATTTATTTCCTCTCATGTCATATTATCAGTAACAGTTTTTATGAAGGCAATGGGAACACAAAGTGGTAGAGGTAAATCGGATGCATTGAAATCTGATTACGTGAGGATGGCAATGGATTCCTTTTAGGCTCTATGCACTTCATTGAGAACAAACGACAATTGGTTAACTAACATTTTTATTATATAAAAGTGAAACAATTGTTAACCCCATAATTATAGAATGATACAAGGAACATATTTGATAAATCTAATATCCTAAATACATATAATGGTTATCAATACTTCGGTTTGATAACTACAACGCTATCATTACATTATTCTATACATGAGAACACAGGTGATCAAAAAGGAGATGAACATGAGGAATGGGAATGGAAATCAATAGTTGTATTGCAAGTAGTGTGGAGTTCTAGCAGTGATGTGGTGGGATGTTGGCTAGGGCTTAGTTCCCTTACATATGCCCTATATATAAGCATCACTACTAGGATGATATATCACTTGTGAATATAATTATTGAGAAGCCATTGGGTGAACAGGAGAAACAAACATCATACAAGTAACATAATCAACTTTGTGACTGTGCATGTGAATGAATCAAGGTTTTCAATTAACATACTTATGAACTCACCAACCTAGTGTTGACTTTGTTTAAATGCATGTTTTCTCAGGTGACGAACAGGTTTAGTCGCCCATATTCAAGAACATAGCAAGTGGACTTTAGAGGACCTAGCTACATTTTGTGTGATCATACTTTTGGATGACAAAGACAATGAATCATCTTTTGTATATCTTGTACAGATACAAGATATAAACTCATTGATTCTTTTTATTACATTTACTTAGTTAAATTATGAGGAAACAATGTAATTTAACTTTGTAATTCTATTTCATGTCATGTTAACATTTCTCATTTATTTATCATGTGATATGTAAACAATCTGATCATTTCGATTATCACTCTCGATATCGCACCCTGGGAACCTTCCGCCCGGCAGGAAAGTCGATCCAGCCCGCCGACTCGGGGTGTGACATATATGGAATACAATTACATTATTGTAGTTGTATTAGGAATTTCATAGGAAGTCATAGCTACATTATTTTATGTGTGATTGAACAATCTAGGTTGATTGGTATAACATCACTGTATTTTAGGTAGGTCTTTACATAAATATTTGTATTGATAGAACCTGTTATGATAATTTGATGATTATGGATTTGATTGATGATATTATTACTGGGTATTCTTTGATGAGAACATATGCATAAACTTATTTCGGTCTATCATGGATGTGTCAGTGGTATAATTTAGTGGGGATAATGGTTTGGGAAACTAATAATTGATAAACATATTTTATTAAGATAATGAAAGTGATAATGGGAATATTTACGCGATGGTGAGGTCACGAATATAAATTAAAACGTGAATGTTATTTCAGAAATATTAGCCTAGTAGTGTGTTTGTGTGGGTGACGATTAACACGAATACAATTATTAGGAATAATATGCAGAAACGATAATTCCTAAATCGTAAATCAAGTTGGAATACGAAATGAACGCCGCATTGGTAAAGGTGACGATCTTCATAAGTACGTACGTAAATTACGCGTTCCAACGAAATAAACCGAACTAATATTTACGATATTTAAGTTAATAAAAAGAATTTAAAACGTTTATTAGGAATTACTACCTTAAACGGATTTAAATAAAATCATTTTATTAAACAAAATCACTTTATTAAACGTTTCGAAATATAAAATATAAAGTACGCGAAAACCGAGCGACTTAAATAATTAACGCGTAAATAAACGCAACCGAACGAGCGGGATCGACCCGGACTATAAAAAGGAGGAGTGTCTTCTTCTTATTCTTCATTTTTCACTTGCACTCTCTCTCTCTCTCTCTAAAACCAGAAATCCGGCCCTTTCTCTCTCTACAACTTCTTTTTAATTTTTTCACTCAAAACTCAACCATTTTGGTTGATTCTTATCCCAAAATGTTCATACAATCAAGTAGAACAAGAACCCACGAAGATTTTGAGCTAAAAATCAAGATTTCCATGTAGATCGTCGAGTCTAATTTTTGAGTTTTTGTAAAATAGTAACCGGATATAGCTATTATCTTTTGTAAAACGATTTTAACGTTTAAACCTTCTAAATCAAGCTTGTGAGAACGATGAAATGAACCTGCAACATAAAGGAGTTCGATGATGAAGATGATGAATAGTAGTATCGACCTTGGTAGTGTCGATCATGGGTATTTCGAACTTAACTTCACCGATTTTGGCCATAGATCTTACCATTTCGAACCTACATTCTGTTGAATCTGGGATTTATCGAGATTTTTGGATTAATGGAATAATATCGGTGAACCAAGTTGGAACCATCTCTGTCAAACATAGCAATATCGACACTATGGAGAAGTTAGTTTGAAATACAACTAGACTGAACCACAGTGTTTATTGTGGATTGAATAGTATGATATGGGATGTTTTGATTTGAATTGGTAGTAGTGTAGGATTATATCGCCAAATATAGACAAGGGTGTACCCTTGGTCTATCGAATAGGTGGTGGGCTGGCGGCTGGATAAGTTGCGATTGATTCCTACGTATGCCCTATCCATAAACTTTCTTCGGTTTATCATGAGTATGTCAGTGTTGAGGATTTGGTGAGTAGAATCTGAGGTGTGTGTTAGTTGTTAAAGGTTATGGTTTGGTCACTAAATATAGTCAAGGACACATGGTCATTGTTTATCGAAATGGTGGTGGGATGGCTGCTAGATATGTTGCGACCGAATCCTACCATCGAGATTAAGTTGGAATGGCCACCATCAATTTTGATTAAGACCGAACCTATCACTATCGACACAAGGGCTGTCGATATTGATAGTCCCGATAGCAGGGTCTCCATTGAACTTGGCCTTCGAAACAAACCTTCGAATTTAGTCCATGCGTCTGTCGATACTACTCAGCAATACTAAGCCATCGAATTTAGTAGTATCGATGGTCTAATAGATGTCCGAACTTAATGATAAAGATCGATGCATGAACACATAAAATCACAGATAATTCAAAGAACATAATTGCATGTATCCATGCATGCATGAGTGTTCTAGGTTATCACCTTTTGCATAATACATATACACACTAATGGATTTACATCACTTAGACTTTTGTGTAAATGATTTCATTATAAATTCTTTAAAATTTATTTAAGTCTCAAGGACTTAAATTATTGTGAATAACTCAAACAAAACATGCATAGAATTATGCACGCATGCACATATAAATATATGTATGTATAAGGTTGTCACCTTACCACATATGCATATACATATACGTGTGTGTGTGTGTATGTGCATGATAACACACTTTGGTTTCAAATTAAAGTCATCATTAATTTATTTAAAACCAACAAGTTTTAAGATTTATATTTAATGATGATTATAACTTATAACACATAAGTGTTTCCTTCTAACTTAGATAAATTAACCTAAGTTAATGGCACACTTATGAATAAAGGTTAAACACGAAGAACATTGCACTGTAATAAAAGTATATATATATATATATATATATATATATTCATGAGAATGAAACGCATGTAACACAGGTTGTTGAGTAGATATTTATTCCATCTACGTGAGTTCGCGTTCTACAAAACATTCACTTATAAGACATCATGGTGAGTTCTCATAACCCCCTTTTTAAATCTTTTGCTTTTAAACTCGAGGGTGAAACATGTATACCAAAATAAAACCTGATTTTGATATAACAAGCGTGGAAACGGGATTATTATTTAAATGTGTTCAGAATATAGGATGATATACTTTGAGTGAGTCATTGTTGATTGATTTGACTTCGGTCCTCCACGGTGATTCCACTGTTGATTGAGTTGACTTCGATCCTCCGCGGTGCACAACATTGATAATTATGATTATTAGGAATTTCGTTGATTGAGTTGACTGCGGTCCTCCGCGATGATTCCACCGTTGATTGAGTTGACAAAGGTCCTCCACGGTATATTATATTGAGAATATTATGGGCATTTATGGTGTCACACCCTGGGCCGGCAGGCCGGACCGGAGACCTGTCGGGCGGAATAGTCCCGATGCATGATTTTAATCAGAGTGATCAGATTGTTACATTGCACATCATGATATGAGAAATAATAAAATAAATTAAAAGAATAGAATTAAATTACAACTATCTTATAATTTAATTCTATTACAACTTGACTTGGAGATCAGGAATAAGGACCTGATGTCCCACAAATATTGCTTGCAAAAGTGCAAGTCTCAAATCTTGTAGCCGTCGTGGCCTGATGGGATTCTATGCAGGAGTTGTAGGCTCCTCTAAAGGATCCTATCTTTCTCTCTCTAAAAGTCATCATGCTTTCACATGTTCGTCACCTGATAACATGTAAAATCTGTCAACACTAGGTTAGTGAGTTCATGTTAGTTTTTAAAAATATTCGGTATTGTAAAAGGTTTGATGAAAACTCTTTTCATTTACACTGGTTTTGAAAATGGTGTGTAAATGGTTGTTGAAAACACGAATGAACTACACAAGTGCGTTAGCCTGAACATCATTACTAAAAACATCCCAAATCATCTAAGGTAGTTTATGTATAGGGAATACGTGGAGCCAAAGCTCGGTCGCCAGCCCACCACCCCTTCGGTGATCCACGAGGTTGTTCTTAATCGAAATCAGGCCCTGTCACTTCTGTACCTCATCATGACATGACACGACGCATGTAAAAGTGATGTCTGGAGAAAGAAGCGTATGCTCTGTCTCCTAATATAGGAGACATGTTTTGTTTGTTTGAAAATCACACAGTTTACGCTCTTTTCTTGTAGTAAAACATTGTTTGATTTGTACTCGTTTGAAAATCGTTCAAGACCAGGTCTTGAACATTTGTTTGATATGAAAACTCATGTGTTTGTTTATGTGGTATGTCCGTAATATCACCCATGTGATCATTTACCAAACCTAACTGATATGCCCTTGTTGATTAGTTTCAAGGGAAGTAATCCGAGTTGTTGTTTCACGTTGTATGCGTGTAATGTACCAGCCTTGGCGCTGGAGGTTGGTTAGACCTATGGTACCATCTACGTTACCGTCGGTTGACCCGTGTCAACTAATGGTAAATGACTCTAGGGCACTTACTTGAGAATTCCTAAGCGAATTCTTGATGTGTTGTTGTGTGGACACATGCTCTAGTTAATTACCCTAGACAAGTACCATGCAAATATGTTGTTTGTTTGATGCGGGATTCTCATGAAAATGATTGTTCTCAATTGTGCACTACACAATTCCCTGGTTCGTGTCCGTTCACCTCTTGGTTGGGCACAAAGCCTCGAACTGTTGTGGTCAACGGACATCTCCTCGATGATTTGTGTTTGAACCCTCGAAACTTGGTTGTTATTGTTACTTGTTGAAAAAGTTTGAATGGAGCGATGAACGCTCAGTAAAAATGATTGAAAATGCACTTATCCATATAACATTCGAATAAGAGGTTGAGAGTTCATCCTTTTATTGAAATTGTTTGAAAATAACTCTTATCCGATGATCATTCGAATAAGAGAGTTCATGTTCTCACCCCCAAATGATTTGGAAGTCTAAAAATTGAATACAAGGGGGTCTGTGCACTCACCTGGGATTATGGGTCGTCGATGTATACACTCGGTATGTTCTCTCAGTTTGAATCATGTGTTACAAATTAGTTAGTTAGGTGTTGAATGGTTGTGTGTTCTGTGTTTTGATGCGATTCTGGAAAATGTGTTGTTATTTCATTTTATCTTCATTAGATTTAAAATTGGTCTAAGGCTAGGTTCTATCAATACGAATGATGTAAGATAGGACTTTCAACACTTAGCCATTTTTGGGCTGTTCTTGGAAACGAGTTCCCAACGACTTATGGAGAGATTTCCAAAAGTTTGAAGTAAATCGGGCATCCCGATCTGATATGATGGAGATTGGCACTCCATGTCATGATACCACTTCCTTTATATAAATACGAGTCAACTTCTCCATTTTGTCAGTTTCCTTAATAGCCAGAAAATGTGCAGATTACGTTAAACAATCAACAATTATCCATATCGTATCACAACCACTTGCTGTACGAGGTAACTTAGTAATGAAATCCATTGAAATCTGCTACCATTTCCACATGGGTATTCCTGGTTGTTGCAGTAAACCAGATGATTTTTGATATTCAAAACTTTAGAACAAGTCAAACATTTTCTAACGTACTTAGCAATGTCGGCTTTCATGTGAGGCCACCAATAAAGTGCCTTTAAGTCATGATACATCTTGTCTGACCCCGAATGGACTCAATATCTAGATTTGTGCGCTTCATCCATCACGAGTTCTCTTAGGCCACCATGCAAAGGTACCCAAAGTCAGTTCATGAAACAACGAGTTCCAACAGTCATGACTTCCAATTGTTTTTCCATTCCTCGTAAGGATTCCTAGTCCAAGTTGTCCTTTTCTAAGGCTTCAAGCTGAGCACTATGTACCTTGTCAGGTAAACCAGTATATATCGTTAACATAATTGCGCGAACCTGTCTTGTTGGTGTTGTATCTTTTCTGCTTAAAGCATCAGCTACCACATTAGCTTTTCCCGGATGATATTTGATCGCGCATTCATAGTCATTCAACAACTCGACCCACCGTCGTTGTCTCATATTGAGTTCCTTCTGATCAAAGATATGTTGCAAACTCTTATGATCAGTGTAAATGGTACACATGGTTCCAAATAAATAGTGCCTCCAAATTTTCAAAGCAAATACCACTGCTCCTAACTCCAAGTCATGAGTAGAGTAATTCTTTTCATGAGGTCTTAGTTGTTGTGAAGCGTAAGCAATCACTCTGCATCAACACACATCCCAAACCTTGGGTAGATGCGTCACAATACACCACAAAGTCTTCCGTTCCTTCCAGTAAGGATGGAATCGGTGCATTGCAGAGTTTTTGTTTCAGTAGCTGGAATGCAGCTTCCTGTTTGTTTGTCCAATCATACTTCGTTCCTTTGTGAGTAAGGGTTGTAAGTGGTTGAGCGATTTTTGAGAACCCTTCAATGAATCTCCGATAGTAACTCGCCAAACCTAGGAATTGTCATACCTCAGTAGGGGTCTTTGGTGCTTCCCAATTCTTAATCGCCTCAATTTTCGCTGGATCAACATGTATGCCCCTTTCATTGACTATATGACCCAAAAATTGAACTTCTCGCATCCAGAAGTCACATTTCGAGAACTTAGCGTACAATTTTTATTGTTTCAGTAACTCTAACATCAATCGAAGATGTTCAGCATGCTCCTCCTCAGTATGAGAATACATGAGAATGTCATCAATGAAAGCAATGAAAACCCTATCAAGATAAGGTTTGCATACTCGATTCATGAGTTCCATGAATACTGCTGGAGCGTTTGTCAACCCAAATGGCATGAACAAAAATTTGTAATGGCCATAGCGCATTCTGAATGCTATCTTCGGAATATCTTTCTCTTGGACTCTGAGTTGATGGTACCCAGACCTGAGATCAATCTTCGAATAGTAACTCGAACCTTGCAATTGATCGAACAGATCATCGATTCGAGGTAACGGATATCGGTTTTTGATGATAACCTTGTTAAGTTCCCGGTAATCGATACACATACGGAAAGTCCCGTCCTTTTTCTTAACAAATAAGACTGGGCTCCCCAAGGTGAAAAACTAGGTCGTATAAAGCCCTTATCCAACAACACTTGCAGTTGTGTAGATACTCTTGCATTTCAGATGGTGCAAGTCGATAAGGCGCACCAACTATCGGTGATGCGTCTGGCGTAAGGTCGATTCGGAATTCCACTTGTCTGGGAGGTGGTAACCCTGGTAGGTCTTCTGGAAATACTTCAGGAAATTCACGAACCACTGGGATGTGTTCGATCTTCTTTTCAGCTACCGGCTTTTCAGTTATAAGTGCTATAACTACAGTATGACCTTATACATACAGTGTCTCTCCATGTGGAAGAGGTATACGGACAATCTTTTCCTGGCATACTATTTCAGCCTGGTGTTTTGACAACCAGTCCATGCCAATGACTACATCAAAATTTCCTAAAGCGATAGGCATAAGGTCTATGTCCAGTGTTTGGCCCATCAAGTCAAGGATACATCCTTTAAGGATATGTTCTACTACAATTAACTTGCCATCAGCTAGTACTACAGTGTAAGGGTCTTCTAGGGTAGTTGGACTAACATTTAGCAATTTACAAAACTCACTAAATACAAAACTCTGGTCTGCACCAGTGTCAAATACCATAGAGGCAAAGTGATTATTCAAGAGGAACGTACCCGTAACGACGTTGGGATCTTCCCGTGCTTGACGTCCTCCAATCACAAACTCTCTTCCCTTAGCACCATTTGTGTTGTTGTTATTGTTGTTATTGTTGTTATTAGTGCCATTGCCATTTGTCATATCATTAGACCCTCCTTTCTTGAGTTATGGGCAATCCTTCTTGAAATGCCCAGGTTTGCCACACTCATAGCATCCCTTCTAGGTGTTGTTCTGGTTGGTGGGGTTTGTTTGCAGTTCCCCACGGCAGTCTTTGGCTGCATGACCCGCTTTACCGCAACGTTGGCACCGGTACTTATCACACTGATTCCCAACATGATGGAATCCACATGTGTTGCACTTTGGGTATTTACCAATATACCCTCCCGATGACTGCTGACTATTGTTTTAATTGTGATGTCTTGTTTGACTCATGCTTGCAATTCTGCTAGAATGATTGTTGAGTGGAATTCTTCAAACTGCTGCTATCCTACTTTCTCTTATGGTCTCCCACTTTGGATGCTTCTGTTCGCTTGGGTAGTGTCCCTTATTGCACTGCCTGGTCAGTTAGCTAGTGCGCCAATCGAACAGCTTGTTGAATAGTTGTAGGATTAGCATACGTGACTAACCCTTGGATCTGAGATACTAACCCCTAATGTACCTCTCAATCCACTTGCTAGGCAGAGTTGCCATGTGAGGTAGGAGTTTGGCTAATTCGTGGGATCGAGTGGTGAACTCCTCGATATCAGACCCTTCTATTTTAAGGTGCCAGTATCCGTCCTCCCGCTTTTGCACCTCATTGCGGGGGCAATACTCCTCCTGCATCAGCGTCTTGAATTCACTCCAAGTAAGGGCATTGGCCTCCCCCAATCCCAATGTTTGCACGTTGGAGTTCCACCATGTCAATGTTGGACCCTCCAAAGTACCAGTAGTGTACTTGACTTTGTTCTCTTCCGGGCAATTGCACATCTCAAACACTGACTCTGACTTTTCAATCCATCAAAGAAGTCCAATGGCTCCTTTCGATCCTTTGAAGTTATGCAGTTTGAAGTCCAAGAACGTCTTGAACGTGCACACCTGTGGGTTTACCGATCCCCGCGTTGGACCATGTGGTCCTGTCGGGTGTGTTTGAGCATAGTTAGCGATAGCCTCTGCAACCCTACTATTGATAAGTTCGTTAATTTTAGCAACAGTCATGTTTATGCTTTCCACGGCCATAATCTTCATAGTGAAAATAAGTATTAGAGTGTTACCAAGATTCAATGTGAAATGTATAAATGATACAGCAAATAAACATGTAATTGTACGAATGAACACATCTGTTGACAATAGATAATGTTTTCGATAGATAATAAGTCGTACTTATTACAATTCTTTTAATATCAAAACATCAATTTCCAAAATATCTAGTACAGGGACACAAACTGCCCCTTATAGGTCTAAACTAAATCAATCGAAAGCATCGTCAATCGTGGACTTGGAATCAGTATCCTCTACTGGTACCTCCTCCTCCTCTTCCTCCTCAAAGTCAGATACAACCAAATCCTCTAGCTCTATAAGTCTTCCCTCAGCGATTTCTGCTCGGTGCTCTGCCTCCTCGAGACGTCCAGTCAATAGAGTCATGTCAGTATCCATCATGTTGACTAAGCTATGGAGCTCTGCAAGTCGAGCATTCGCATCCCTAAGCTCCTGTGCGAGCTGCTCAATCCTGTCGTCCGCCCACTTCACCTCCTAAGTCAGTCAAGCAATCTTGTCTGACTCAAATTGTGGCCTCTTAGGGGCGCGCAGTGTAGGTGATACATGGTCAGAAGACTCCTCATCGGGATCCTCCTCAGGATCCTCCTCTGGGTCCTCATCAGGATCCTCCTCTGGATCCTCCTCTGGGTCCTCCTCGGGATCCTTCTCTGGAGCCTCCTCGAGGTCCTCCTCGTAATCATCTAGCTCACTCCCCTCGGATGGTAGGGGATGGTGGTTAGGTGACTCTACGGCCACCAGTGAACGTGATGCTGGCAATAATGGAGCTATCAGCTCCACATCCTCGAGTACATGCACATGTGGTGGTGTTGGTGATGGTGATGTCATATCTGTCACATAATACCATATGTAAATGCTATGCAAAACTAGTGGTGTAAGCAAATGTGTCTAATGTCAAACAGTTATAGTCTAAGTCTACTAATGCAAACCTAGTTCGCTATAACCAATGGCTCTAATACCAATCTGTCACACCCCCAAATTTCAACTAGCGGAATCATACCGTTTAGGGCGTGACAAACCAGGATCTCAGGCATTAGAAATAACGAAAGACCTCTATATGCTTTTAAACATAATTCAGTCTTAATTTGTAAAATCAAAGTTTAACATTTGCGGAAGCGTTTGAAAACCAATAACGAAACATAACAGTTGCAAAACCATAAGTACAATGCTCAATGTTTTAAATCAACAAGTAAACATAAACTGAATGCATGAGACTCAACATCCTAGTCCTTGCTCGTCCATGCTTGTGCTCTAGTGTCCTGAGAAAACATGCAAACAAAGTCAACACAAAGGTTGGTGCACACACAAGTTTGAATAATCACAAATGTTTGAACAACTGTTTGAAATGTAATGTTTGCAGATAACATAATCACACATGCATAGTCATGATAGC
Source organism: Mikania micrantha (assembly GCA_009363875.1). Classification (NCBI taxonomy): domain Eukaryota; kingdom Viridiplantae; phylum Streptophyta; class Magnoliopsida; order Asterales; family Asteraceae; genus Mikania; species Mikania micrantha. Next base: position 22,645,230 of record CM018685.1, read on the forward strand.
TAGTTATTGTACTATTTACATAAGCGGTCGACATCGAAGCTGACTGTTAGAATGTTGGTTGCCTTTCCACTATTGTCTAGCAAAAATAATGGTAATGTTTGAATTGGCTACTTAAACACTTTCATAGACCTACAATCTACCAAGTGAGGTTTATCAAACGAATAGATCTATCTTCAACTACCACGCTTTGCACTACGGAAAACTAAGCGGTTCGATATGTAAAGACTTTTAATGCAATGTTTGCACTTATAGTAAATAGCTAACTCATGAAAGTGATATGTATCTAAAAGCTTTTGTTTGCACAAGTTTTCTCCCCCAAAATAGTAAAAGTAAAAAGGGGTCGTGTACGCACCTGAGAATGTGAATCGAATGATCAAATGCTCGCAAAATTATGTAGATTAACTTCAACTAAGAATCTGTATTATTACAATAACGTTGTGTTATTTGAAATGTCTAAATCTTGTTTGTGGTCACATACGTGTCAACACACGTATGTTAGTTTGTTTGAAACGTTCATACGAAAGCATGTACAACTCTAAATTTGTTTATTTAAATTGTATAAGTAAATACGATTTCTTTTAATCACGCATAATTATACGCGACTATGACTTCGAGTCAAAATGTAAATTTTGTCATTTCATTTTGTTTGGAATTAAATTCTGGTTCCAACGCAATTCGAACATATTAAATCGGAGTTAAAATGAAGAAGTTATGTTTCGAAAACTAAAAATTTGTTTTTAATTCAAGGACCGGTAGAGGACAGGCTCAAACCTGTGACCTATCACCCTGAACACAAGCCTTCTACCAACTCAGCCCACTAGGGTTTCGCAACAGAACACAAAAGTTAACTCATTTAACCATGGAGATACCCGGTTCCCTTTGTTCACCTTAACCGAACCAAATGAGTTCAATTGAACCCCGATTCGATCCCGATCGATTCCAGAACCACGGGGCTTTGATTCGGGGAACCCAAACGAATTCAAGGACGGTCCAATTCGATTATCAGTTAATCAAAAACTCTCAATTTACGCCCTATATGGCTTCGAACGTGGATACCAAGTTTCACACCCAATTTTATTGAAATCGTTTAGATTAGACTGTAAAACCATAGGTTTTCTTTAAACACTAGATTCCGAAACTTCCTGTGTGGTTTAATTTGAATTTCATTTTCGTTTATGACAAAACCCCCAAATCGATTTGTATTATGAACCCTAGCATTAGAAATCATGAAATTCATTGTAATTGCATGAAACCAGTATAGGGCTTTAGTTTTACATGGTGTTCCGAAGCAGTTGATGAGATTTAATTTTGTTTTGGAGTTCGATTGTGTTGAAAACCCCAAATCGTTCATACCGATGAACCCTAATAGTTGAATCCTTGCAATTCGATATTAGAACCCCAAATTATCATAGGGCTTTGCTTAATCGGGACATTTAGATTGTGTGGGAATCAATTATTACCTGGATTGGTCTCGGATCGAAGTAGTTCGACTTGTGGCTTGACTTTCAGCCGAATCCCGAACGAATTCCTCAACCCAAAGTTTCTGGAATCGAATTGAGGTGTGATAAAGTTGCTAAAAGTGTCGACTAAGGCTCCTGGAAGTTCAAATTAGTGTATTAAGGTTGAATTATATGGTTTTGGTAATGAATAGCTACGGTTTTCGACTTTTGGATTTATTTCTTGTTAAATTCGATCATTGATTGTCTAATAACGGGTGATTGATGATAATAATCCTCAATGTGATGTTCATGAGTGTTTAATTCGATTTGTAACCATGTATTAATGTGAAATTCAAAAATCCATTTGATCTACAATACGAATTTTGACCTCTGTTAGTGCATAGAATGTCCCTAGTTCAGTATTTTGTAAGATTTGATGTATAAAGTTGATATTATTAATGAAATCAGTCATTCTATATTGTTAGTACATGTTTAAATGAGTTTATTATGTTTATATATGTTTGACTTTGACTTCGACTATGTTACAGACCCATTCGTGCGAATGATACCTAAGAATGAGTTCATTCGGACGAATGAAAGCCTAGCGAATGACTTAGGCGAACGAATGAGTCATCCGTATGACTCATTCGGTCGACTAAGCTCATTCGGCTAAGTCGTTCTCCGAATGAGTGCTTCGCACCACTCATTCGGCTGAATGAGTACACCTTATATATATAGCTGCAAACAGCATTTTTCATAACTCCCCGAGCTCCGTCTCACCCCTGTGCACTCCTCTGTCATACCCTTAGGGTTTTGAGCCGCCTCTTGCTGTCCAACTTCGATTCTCGCCCCGTGGTGTTCGATTTCGATCAAAACGTGGTCTCATGGTTTAACAATCAGAAACACATCAGACAACACTGAACAGGTACACACATGTTTGAATTAATGCTATTGTGTATAAACGTATGCGAGGATAAACAGAACAAAACCATAACAGTTGTTGTTACAGAATGCTAAACCGACGAATTGTTCGTATAGGTGACGATCTGTACGAATAGATCTGAAAGTTTAACGATCTGAAATGATGACTGAAGAGTAGAAAACAAATTAGAAAGTGAAACATGCGATCGTGTTCGTACAGTTTGCGCTCTGTACGAAAACGCGCGTAAGTGACGCCTTCTGATGAAACGAAAATGAAGACGATACGAACGATAATAAATTTAAGGAAATATAAGATTTCCTGTTTTACAATTTTGAAACTCATCAGAAATAAATTAAAAGGAAACTATTTTAATTAAAATCCGTAAAATTCGCGAAAGAAATAACGAAACGCGTAAAAAACAATGATATTAAAATACTTACTAGAAATAACCACCTTCCAAACATTTAAAAATAAACTCTTTTTATTTAATTTATAAAACACGCGCGTAACGTGTCGGAAATATGACGAAAACGAGAACCGAGCAACCGAAACGAACCCGAATAACCTCAGGATATATAAACAACAGATGAGGCCATTTCTTTCCTTTCACCACCTCCCATTCTCTCTCTACACCAAATTTCCGGCCATCTCTCTCTCACTAGAATAACCACTCTTCAAATCGCGATAACTTGCTCGTTTCCTGACGGAATCGGACGTTCTTGGTGTCCACGCGAAGCTCTCATCATTCTCTACCATAAAGTACAACCGGTCAGTGGATTTGACCCGCTGATCTTGAGGTATTGAAGCTCTAATATTCAGAAAACTAGGGTTTTATACTTTAGTTCGACCACCTTGTTAACCCACCTTAAAACCGTGACCACCTTGACCCTAAGACGTTATTCGAAGACTCTTCGGCTTGGGGCAAACCAGTAGAAGTGCTAGGAAGCCCTGGAACCGTTTCAACAGCTCGATGATGAAGGTGAGAAGCAGGGTTCGTGGGGCACACAAGCGAACGAACCTGTTTGGCTGGGACGAAGGCTGGCCGAACCCAGATAGGGGTGGCGAACATTTCCCCTTGGCGAACCTTGCATCGTAAACGAACCATTGGTTCGTCTATCACCATTAGCCGAACTTCCTGAAGTCCCCGAACCCTAATAGCCGAACCTCACATTTCTCACAAACCCTAGTGTTCCCGAACCTGTATATTGAAACCATGAGTACAGGCGAGCCCTGTAGGCATTACCCACGAACCCTGCTAGCCGAACCCATGCATGAGTGCATGGGCGAACCCTAGCCGAACCTTTCATGCAAATCCCTAACCCAAGCTACGAACCTTGATGCCCGAATCTAAGGAGCCCCAAAACTACTGATGCGAACCCCATCCACCGAACACTGCATACTCGGGCGAACCTGCATGATGATTGCTTAACCAAACCTTGAGTACAGGAGTAACATAGCCGAACCCTCAGCCCATGGGACAATTAGGTTCGCTGGAAAGGAGTTAAATCCCACTCTGTTTGAACAGGCAGCCATTAATTGGCCCAAACCTCGGCCCATTTAGGACTTATTAGGCCCAAGGAATTATGGATTCGGCCCACGAATTTGGTTAGCCACCTTCTATTTGGCTAGCAAGCTTTCGGCCCAACAAAGTGTCCCCGGCCCATAGTAACCCATGCGGCCCATGGCATAGGGTTGGTCCAACAAATCGGTTCACAAAAACTAATAAGGCCCATGTAATTTTCTTTCGGCCCAAGACTAACCACGCATTCGGCCCACATCTAAATGAGATAAAGTTATCCCTCGGCCCACATGAAACCACCTAGTCCACTTAAGTAACTTGGAAACAAACACATAAAATTTATGTTGATTGAAATTGTGCATAGAATCTACTAAATTGGTGGAAATTGATTGAGTTACATATTAAGTTTCATATCAAAACAAGTAACCGAATGACAATGTTTTGGGAAAAATTCAATAATGATTTGAAACTAAACATATAACATAAAGGCTTAGCACAATGAAAGTTTAAGTGGTTAAGTGGGAGGGAATCCTTACTAGCACACGAGGCCGACTGATGATTAACACCTTTAAATGTTAGTCCATTTAGAGTTAACCCACATACGCACACAAGTCATTACAACTTATACTTATGGGATACATACAACATAAAATCAATACAGGATAGTGAATACTACTACAAACGTAACAAAGAGCGCGTGCATTATTGTTTTACTTAGTCAACCATTTCAAACACAAGGTGAGTTCATTTGTCCCTTTTCAAACATATTTGTTTTTACCTCGGGACTGAGAAGCATGTTATACATTTTATAAAATTATTGAAATGTTTAATAAATGCTTTTATACTTATTCATGATGCTTAAACTATACGCTCGATGCTTACGCTATAAATTCTATACTTAAACTATGCGCTCGATGCTTATGCTATAAACTCAATGCTTAAACCATATGCTCAACGCTTATGCTATAAACTCTATGCTAAATCTATACGCTCGATGCTTATGCTATAAACTATATGCATAAACTACATGCTCGATGCTAAAGCTTGAACACTTACGCTAAATGCTAATACTTCATACACTCGTTTTAAAAGCTAATATTATATACACATATTCTAAATACTAATACTTTATACATGTTAAAAGTTGATAATTTTTACTCTCAACCTTAAGGCTAATGCTACTTACACTTGTACTTAATCGCTTAAAACTCTAGAAACTTTTAATTGCATAAGAAAGACAAATACTAAAACTAGAAATGCTTTTGTAAACTATACTTATGTAAGCTGGAAAACTTAAACTCAGAAAGACTTACTTATTCAAAAGGCTATAAAGACTTTTATGCTTGAAATACTTGAACACTTGAATGCTCGATGTGCTTGGAATACTTGAACACTTGAATGCTCCATGTGCTTGGAATACTTGAACACTTAAACGCTCAATGTGCTTGAAATACTTAATCACTTGAATGCTTGATAAATTTGGAACGCTCAGACAATAGGCTGATTGACCGCCGCGTGTTGACCTATGTGTCAACCCCTACTAGTCATCAGTAAAACTATGTGAACGCTCTAAACTTGTATGCTTAAGCTATCGGACATCGTAAGACAGACTATTGGCCATCGTGTCTTGACATTGGTCAAGCCCTACTAGTCATCAGTGTTCTTCGTTGTCGGGCATCGTAAGACAGACTGTTGGCCATCGCGTCTTGACATTGGTCAAGCCCTACTAGTCATCAGTGTTCTTCGTTGTCAGAATCATGTAAGACAGACTGATTGGCCGCCGCGTCTTGACAGTGGTCAAGCCCTACTAGTCATTCAGTGTTCTTCTTGATTTACTCATGGTTGTGACGAGTGACTATGATGATTTTGGTCTCTTCTAGTTGAATTTGTGTTATCTTGAAGACTCCTTTATCAAAACACCGATGTCATGAGTCCTACTTAGTTTCATTATGGATGGATGCTGAATTCCTTAGGGTGTTCAGCTGTCCATAATGGTAACTCTCAAAACTTGATGCTATAATACTACTTTGTGCGTGTTGAAACTTATGATCAAAACACTTAAAGCTATGATGGGATTTGATGGTAGGTAAGACGCTTAATTATCATTAACAGCAATGTCCTATGTGGCTTAGTATGTGGTGGGACGGCGTCTGGGCGGGTTGTAGGCTCGACTTAGGGGTATGCCCTATATATAAGCATACCGAGCTGGATGATACAGGTGGTGTTAATGAGATTAAGGTTGTTACCGGCGGGAATGCTATTGGGTAGATAACTTAAACTTCTAAACAGGATGCTTGAAACTATGATGAAATTGAATGGTAGGTAAAATGCTTAATTATCATTAACAGCAATGTCCTATGTGGCTTAGTATGTGGTGGGACGGCGTCTGGGCGGGTTGTAGGCTCGACTCAGGGGTATGCCCTGTATATAAGCATACCGAGTCGGATGATACAGGTGATGTTAATGACGTTAAGGTTTTACCGAAGAGGTTTGCAAAACTATTTTACAAATCCTAAAACTATATGAACTTACCAACCATTGTGTTTGTAACATCAGTGCTGGACGCGTGCCGGAACAGTGATCGCAACAGTAAACCGTACAGTAACTCAGGTACACATTACGTGAAACTATGTTTATACTATTGATACATTATGATTAAAACGAGGCTATTATACGATTGTCTGAAATCTGACTGAAACCTTAAGGTTTAACAGTCAGGAACATGTCAGACAACACATTGTTGAAACATAGATACTTGATTTGATACTATTGTGTATAAACGTATGCTAGGTTAAACAGAACAAAACCATAACGGTTATTATTACGGAATGCTAAACCGACGAATTATTTGTATAGGTGACGATCTGTACGAATGATTCTGAGAGTTTAACGTTCTGAAATAATGACTGAACAATAGAAAACAAGAATCAGAAAGCCAAACCATCGACGTGTTCGTTCGAATGACGATTCGAACGAATACGCGCGATGGCGACGCGTTCTAATGAAACGAAAACGAAAACGAAACGAACGATCATAAACTTAAGGAAATAAAATATTTCCTATTTTACAATTTTGAAACTCATCATAAATAAAATCAAACAAAACCATTTTAATTAATCGCGAACAAATAAACGAAACGCGTAAAATAATGGAATTCAATAAATAAATTAATTAAACGAAATTTAAAATAATTATTAGAAATAAATACCATCCAAGTAGTTTGAAAATAAACTCTTTTTATTAAAGTTACGAAAAACGCGCGTAACGAACCGGAAACGCGACAAAAATACAAACCGAGTAACCGAAACGAACCCGAACACCTACGGAGTATATATGCCCTAAATGATATCATTTTCTAATTTATTACATCTCCTCTCTCTCTCTACACCATCAAAACCGTCACCTCTCTCTCTCACTAGATTCAAACCTTCAAAACACTATAACTCTCTCAAATCTTGGTGGAATTGGATGATTCTTGCGCCTAAACGACCATCTTGAAGCCCTCTACAAGGAAGTACAACCGATCTAAGAGTTTGCTCGACTGATCTCAAGGTATGAAGTGTTAAAGTGGCTGAAAAATAGGGTTTTTATGTTGTTATTCGACCAACTCACCTAAGCCGTTTGAAAACCCTACATCGTGGGTTCCACCTTCTCGACAATCACTGCTAGGTATACTCATGAGAGAGTAACATGGCTAAGAACAGCTTTCGGTCGAACCATAATGAGAATGATGAACAGGTTCGTGGTCCCTAGACAGCCGAACCTTATGGCATCTAAAGCATGGCCGAACCCTATGTTCAACCGGCCGAACCATGCAGCAGTCACGAACCCACACGACCGAACCTTTTAAGGAGCCGAACCCTCACTGCGGTCACCACCACCGAACCTTCGGCGAACCAGTTCTGAGAATTTTTGGCCGAAACCAAGGAAACTCGCGAACCCATACAGAACCCTTGGCGAACCATTTTCTCACGAACCATTGTGCATGGCCGAACCCTGTGGCCAACCTGCATCACGAACCTTCTGTAGGCTTCGAACCCTTCTAGCCGCCGCGAACCTTGGCAAGCCCACGAACCATGCGTCAATCGCGAACCATCCTAGACGAACCTATGGCCTACGTGCTGAAGCCGAACCTTGCCCAAAGGTTCGCTGGAACTTAGGAACCCACTTGGCCCACTCCCTTGTCTGGTCCAAATTCGATGAGCCCAACAATCAACCATCGGCCCACCATGACTGTCTAGTTCAATTTCTAGTTCGGCCCAAGTCCTAAAGCCACTCGTTATAGCCCAACCCAATTATCTTTTGGTCCAAATCAATCATTGAGTCCAATAGTGGCCCAACATAAACTCCACGGTCCAAATACCTTCAGCCTGCCCAACCCATCATTGCGCAAGCCCAACATTTAGATTAAATTATAGTTGGCCCAATAGTTGCCCCATGGCCACTATTCGGCCCACGTGGATTATACTTGACCCAATTCCTCTTTCGGCCCATAATAATCAAATAAAAGACATAACACATTGACAAATTGAATTTGGTTAACATGCATGGAATTTGAACAATTTACTACAAGGGTTGTTATGAATTAAGAAACCAACTCACATGAACAAGAATGTGATATTATTTATGTGTCACTAGATTCTTTAATAAACAAAAAGGGACCGAAAGACGATCGAGACTCATAGTGTTAGCCAACTTCAGGGCTAACACTAACACTTACACACATACGTATCAATTATAACTCATACTTATAAGTACAAACACTATTAAATCAATACAGGAACGTGAACATCATACCAAGTGCAAACAAAGAGAGCGTGCATTCTTATTTACTTAGTCAATCACTACGGACACAAGGTGAGTTCATTCATCCCTTTTCAAACTTATTTGTTTTACTTCGGGACTGAGAAGCATGTTAAACATTTTCATAAACTATTGAAATATTATTTAATGCTTTTAAACATAAACATGACGCTTATATCGATGCTTATGCTTGGAACCTAGTATACTTTGAAAAGCAATAGACTTCAAACTTAGACTTCAAACTTGAGGCTTGAAACTATATGTTGGATGCTTATGAAATAATATGCTTAAACATGAGACTTGATGCTTATGAAACTATATGCTTAAACATGAGACTTAATGCTAATGAAACTATATGCTTGAACGTGAGACTTTATGCTTGTGAAAACTACATGCTTAAACATGAGACTGGATGTTATGCTATGGAATTCATGATGAAACTATGTATGGACACTTGAACGGTATGCTTGAAACTATTACTTACGCATGAAACATTGTGCATGTATCTAATCATAGGCTACATAATTGCTAAACGACTGCTAGTGCAGAGCTTGTACCTATGTATTGAGATACATGTAAACTAAACCATAACGAGGCTAAGCTATTACCTATATAAGAGACATGTAATTGCTAAACGACTGCTAGTGTAGAGCTTTTGTCTGCTTATATGAGATATGTAATTGCTGGATTGTTTGTGTATGCATGGCTTGTGTCTATGTATGAGATACGTAATTGCTAAACGACTGCTAGTGCAGAGCTTGTATCTTGTATAGGAGACACGTAATTGCTAGACTAAGCTTAACTAATTCATGAGATATGTAATGGCTAAACGACTGCTAGTGCAGAGCTTGTATCTATCCGTGAGCTACGTAATTGCTAAACGACTGCTACTGCAGAGCTTGTACTCACGCATGAGATTAGGGACAGCTAAACTATGTGTGTGTGAAACTATGATGCTTGATAAACATACTTTGAAACTAACACTTATGAATACTATAGACTTGTAAACTTTGAAACAGAAAAAAAAAGCTATGATGAGGAATGGGTTGATTGGTAGGTAAAATGCTTAATTATTATTAACAACAGTGTCATATCCGGATTAGTATGTGGTGGGATGGCGCCTGGGCGGGTTGTAGGCTCGACTCAGGGGTATGCCCTATATATAAGCATACCGATTTGGATATTACATGTGGAGTTAATAAGGTTAAGGTTTTACCGAAGGAGGTTTGTTAAAACTATTTTAAACTTATAAACTTTATGAACTCACCAACCATTGTGTTGACTTTGTTTCCTTACATGCATTCTCAGGTGAAGAACAGGTATAAGCTAAGGCTTCAGGATTTGCATACTAGGCTGCCCAAATAGAGGACCTAGTAGACTTTTGGGAAGCACATCTTTTGTTGATGATACACATTACTTTTGATATCTTGTACAGATTACAAGATAGAAAACATTGATTCTTTTGTTAAGTTTACTTAGTTAAATTGCAGAACATTGATATTGTAATTTAACTTTGTAATCCTAGTTTAATGTTTGATTGTGCTTTAGTTATTCTTAACATTGATGCTATGTAAACAATCTGATCATCATGATTGTCACTCACGATATCGCGCCCCGAGAACCTTCCGCCCGACGGGGACTTCGATCCAACCCCGCCGGCTCGGGGTGTGACAGTGTTGACTTTGTTTTCTTACATGCTTTCTCAGGTGATGCACAGGTTTAAACTAAGGCTCAAGATTGCATGCTAGGATGCCCAGATAGAGGATCTAGTAGACTTTTGGAAAGCACATATTTTGTTAATGATACAAGTCATTTTTGATATCTTGTGCAGATACAAGATAGTAACAATTGATTCTTTTGATAGGTTTACTTAGTTAAATTATTGTGTAATTTAACTTTGTAATCCTAGTTAGATGCTATATGGTGCTTTAGTTATTCTCAATATTGATGCTATGTAAACAATCTGATCATCACGATTATCACTCACGATATCGCGCCCCGAGAACCTTCCGCCCTACGGGAAAGTCGATCCGGCCCGCCAGCTCGGGGTGTGACAAATACTTATTAATTCTTCATTATTACTTATTCTTATATAATTCTTTGTAATTTTATTATTAATTGATATTTGTTCAATAGTAGGATATTTAATATTATTATTTTTACAATATATAGGGAGCTAAGTAAAGAAAGTAATATTCTCATTATTTTCAATCATATATGATTGCCATTCTTCGTTATGAATAAATCTAGAATCTTTATCAAAATTATTATGATACCATTTTAGATTTTCTATATTATATTTATTTAATATTTCACATCTTAAAAATTTAACATTTCTTTATTCATTTTAACAAGTATATTTTGTTATTTCTGTAGAAAGTATTTTTATCAATTCAGATTGATTTTTTATTCTTTCTTCTAAAAATATTTTAAAATTTTTATGATAATATAGTCTTATATTATCGTTAAGTTTATTTTTGTCTAAATAATTTTTTTACTTCTATTAATTCCTTATGATAATTTTCTAATTTATTAAAACATTCTTTTATAAATGATTTATAAAATCTCATTTTAGGATTTCTTATTTGACTTTTGGTATAACTCATTGTAATTCTTCATAATTTTCCATATCAGATTTAGTTGGTATATAACTATTGTCATCTTTTACACTTTCTTCTTCATATAAAGTTCTAGGTATAGTATTAGAAAAATCTATTCCTGATAATTTCATAGATTGTGACCTTCTAAAAATATTTTCTTTTAAAGTATTTGTACTACTACTTGATATAGAATGTCTAGGAAGATAATTATTAAAAGTTATTTCTATTGAACCATCAGATTTTTCTACTATACTTGATGTTTGATTTTTTGTATCTATAGGTTTTGGGGGGTTTATTTCTTGTAAATTCCATGATAATGATTGTGTAATTTCATTCCATTTTAATCTTTTTGGATTTATAACTTTTGCATGCATAGTATTAGCTTCAAATAATATAGTTTCATCTCTTGGTGAAGATAATTTAGTTTTAGGTTCCATTGTAGTAGTCATAGTTTTATAATAAACTCTATATATTACTACTGCGGCATTTGTTTTTTTTTTAATTCTAAATTTCTTGTCTTAATTGTTAAAGTAAAAGTATCAAGAATATTTGGATCAAATAATCCTATAGAAAAATTAGGATAGCAATTAAAGTATATCGGGCCATTGGTTATATTTGATTCAGCCATAGCTAATAGTGAATTATTAAAATTAGTGTGCCTAGCATCTCTTAATATAAGTAATACAGGAGCATCTATTCCTAATCTAAACATAGGCTTTATAGCTATTTGAACTAATCCTATATGTAAAAATTTGTAATTTTTTCTATGTCTTAGTATAGCTTCTTTAGTTAATAATTGTAAATTTTGATGTTCTTTATTTATAGGTATAGTTTGTTCAGTTGTTTTAATTGAATAAGCTTGTAAAAAATTAAAAGTTCATAGTTTATATATAGTCTTTACATCTTGTTTAGGTATATTCCAGTTTAATAAATTATTTTCAATTTGAGAAATGCTAATTTTTAAAGAATTTATATTTAAATCTTCATCTTGATCATTAGAAGTATTTGAGCTATGATCTTTTCGTGTTAAAAATTTAGATAAATGATTCATTGTAAAAGCTTAATTTCAAATTATTATTGAATTAACTCAATCTTATTTTAAATATGTCTCAGATATACTGAGGGAACACCCCCATACCATTGTGGTCCGGCTGCTCATCTCTAAGAGCCTTACGCTAATCCAACCGATAGGTCGACAGGGCTTGCCAACACAGTTACCTTTTAACATTTTAAAATATGATATTTGTTATTTCAATAAAAATTTTTCCATTATAACAGTTACAATTTATGTGATATCTTGGATATATAAACACTATATATATATATATATATGTATATACATATATATATATATATATATGTATATATGTATATATATATATATATATGTATATATGTATATATCTATATATATGTATATATGTATATATATATATATATATATATATATATATATATAGGGGATGGAATTTTTAATAACCCTTATCTTTTGTTACAACCAAATAACTACCATCCAATGGTTACTTTAAAAAGCAAGTGCATATGATCGCGCCACGTGTCATTTTCTTTTTTTAATATAAAGGGCATCTAGAATTAACATGGTGGTGACAAGTGTCACCATCTAATATATTTTAATAAATCTAATTTTTTATATAAAGTTTACCCTCTCATTTTTTAAACATTAATAAATCTTTTATATTATATTATTTTTTTAAAAAATTACACCATTATACTCGTCTTATCTTTCTCTTTAATTCCGTTATAATCTCGACTAGTTTTTTTTTTTTGATGTCATGTATTTACATCATTGTAACGAGCTTAAAGATAACAAATTAATTTGAAATTTTTTCTAATAATGGTAAATTATAATAATGTAATTTACGGTGACGTAACACATTATTTACGGTAAATTAAAGTAATGTAACACAAACTAAAGTAATTTACAATGACATAATTAACGGTGACGTAACACATTATTTACAGTGATGTAATTTTCTCTTTAATTCTGTTATAATCTTAACTAGTTTTTTAATTTTTTTTCTCATTGTCCATTATTAACATCGATGTAACGAGCACAAATATAGCACATTGTTTTAAATTTTTTTTCTAACAATAATAAATTACAGTGATGTAATATAACAGATTATTTTATTTTTTCTCTAACAACAATAATTAGAGTGATGTAATTTACCATTTTTAGAAAAAATTCGAATTAATTTGTTGTATTTAGGCTCGTTACAATTAGGGATGAGCAAAAAACAAAAAAAAAACGAACCGAAACCGAATTAACTGAACCAGAACCAAATTAACCGAAAAAACCGAACAGGAACTGAATTAACCGAAAAAAACCGAAACCGAATTTTACGGTTTGGACATAATTAACGGTGACGTAACACATTGTTTACAGTGATGTAATTTTCTCTTTGATTCCGTTATAATCTTGAGTAGTTTTTTTTTAATTTTTTTCTCATTGTCCATTATTTACATCGATGTAACGAGCATAAATATAACAAATAATTTTGAATTTTTTTTTCTAACAATGATAAATTACAGTGATGTAATATAACACATTATTTTGATTTTTTTTTCTCTAACAATGATAATTATAATGATGTAACTTATCATTGTTCGAAAAAAATTCAAACTAATTTGTTGTATTTAGGCTCGTTACAAATTAGGGATGAGCAAAAAGCCAAAAAAAAACCGAACCGAAACCGAATTAACCGAAAAAACCTAACCGGATTCAATTTAACCGAAAAAACCGAACCGGAACCGAATTAACCGAAAAAAACCGAAACCGAATTTTACGTCAATGTAAATTACATCACGGTAAATTACGTCAATGTAAATAACATTACTGTAATTTATCATTGTTAAAAATTACTGTAATTTATCATTGTTAGAAAAAATTTCAAATAAATTTGTTATATTTAAGCTCGTTACAATGATGTAAATATAAGACATCTAAAAAAGTTAAAAAAAATTAGTCGAGACTATAACGGAATTAAACAGAAAAATTAGACGAATATAATGGTGCAATTTTTTTAAAAAAATAATATATTATAAAAAAATTATTAATGTTTAAAAAAGAGAGGGGAAAAACTTATAAAAGTAAAATGATTATGATGCCCTTTTTAATATTTTAATGAAAATCTTATGTGTAATTTAATTATTGGTTGAAATTGGTTATGTAGTTGTAGCAAAAAAAGAGTGTTATTTTTTACACGCTTCACTATATCTATATCTATACTATATAATAAATAAAAGTTTTGTTGTGCCACATGTCATGTGACAACTAGTATTAAACCGTACGGCAAGTCTGTACAGTGTGTGTACTTTCACGTTAACTGTGTGTGAATACAGTACATAAACAGTTGTGTGATAACAGAACTCAGGAAACAAATTACAGTTGTATGTGTTTAAGTGAAAACTTAAATACGATAAATACAACTCAAGGGAAACAACAGTATTCAAACGAATAACAATAACAAATCGGTTGCGATCTGATATCCATAGATGACAGGAATCAGATGACCGACAATTCAATACGAAAACCAAGTGATAACAGGATGTTCAGTTGAGTCCGACAGTGAGGAAACACAATTCAAATTATATTGCAGGGTTGTTTTAGAATAATTAAACTGACAGCGTGTTTGCGTGGGTGACGATTCACACAAACATATCTGTGAGTTTAACGTTCTGAACGATAACTGATAATTAGAAAACCAAATCAGAAAGTGAAACTTACGACCGTGTTCGTACAGTTAGCGCTCTGTACGAAGACGCGCGTAAGTGACGCGATCTGACGAAACGGAAACGAAAACGCGACGCGAACGAAATAAAATTTATAAAATAAAATGAATAAACATTTTTACAATTTTGAAACTCATCAAATTAATTAAAATAGCATTTTTATTTAATTAGTTTAATTACGCGTAATTTTCCGGTTACGCGACGAATTAATGAACCGAGCAACGAAAACGAACCCGGACACCACACGGAGTATAAAAACCCAAAAATGAGAGTGTTTCTCATTTTATTCATCTCCCTCCTCTCTCCAAGACCAAAATCCGGCCACCCCCCTTTTAGGGTTTTCTACACCTTCTCTCCTCCATATCTCTTTCATTTCTTAACCAAATCACCCCATCTTTGGACCTACATGAAGGTATTGATCTCCTCTACACGAAAGTACAACCCACCTGGAGTGAAACCCGACCAAACTCGAGGTATGAGGCTGTGAATATCTCGGATTTTAGGGTTTCTTAACCCTCGAACAACCACCACCTTCCAATCGGTTAGCCACCTTCCACCTTGAACCCCATACCTTCAAAACATTTCAGGTGAAGTGGGAATGGGTGCCAGAGGGTTGCTGGTCACGAAACTCGACAGAAGTGGGTAAGGGGCGACCGAAGGCAACCGGCCGAATGGCTCACACACAGTTGGTCGAATGACTCCATTCGGCAGCCTCTTTCCCTCCTTCGGCACTACACCCATTCGACCACCTTCATCCCATTCGACTGATGCTCCATTCGCCACTTTCCTCCTCTCGACCAGACCTCATTCGGCCGTGGCTCTCAATCGGCCTGAACACCTTTAGTCGATCAAATTCATTCGGCCAGTGGCCATGTCCTCATTCGAACCACATCAACATATTCGGCCTACTCAGTTGGGGCACATTTGGATCGGCCCATTCAGCACACATTCGGCCCAGGCCACTCCATTTGGGCAGGAAGATTAAGCCACATTCAGGCCCAAACTACTTGGCCCAGCTGTTTGGCTCCCACAGTTCAGGAGGCCCAGTCAGTCGGCCCATGGCCCAGTTCGGCCTATGGTTGGCTGAGTTGGCCCATGAGACTTGGCCTAAGCCCAACAGCATGTCAAGGCCCAAAAGGCCCACTGACCTTGGCCCAAAGCCATTGAGTCGCCCAACAACCCAGCAACTAATCGGCCCACTATGATTGACTAGGCCCATTTGCTTGGCCCATGGCCTTAGTTGGGCTCAAGCATAACATTCGGCCCACATGATTTAACAAATTCAAACATCATGAACCACACCTTAAATCAACTTTATGAAACAGAATGTATGGTTATGGAACAATTGGGGAAGTGTTACAAAGGTGATGGGAGTCTTTGATAAACAACTTAATAAAAACCTAATTTTAGGTTTTAATGTTATAAACTATTTGAGCTACAAACTTTAACATCCACAAACCTAAGTTTTTAAACTAAGGAACTATTTTGTGTACAAGTTATATTTTATGACAAGTTAAACATTATAACAAGAGATTTCAAGGGAAACAAGCCAAGTTGACACAAACCCTAAGATGCGTTTAGGAACTAAAAGGGGTTATAAACATACACAAGTGATTATGATGAATATTAGTGAAACATTGAAATCAATGACACTATGTTCTAAGCTTAACTTAAAATAGCTAAGTGTTAATATAATCTATGACAAGAGAACCAAGGCCGAATAATGACCGAGACTTACGCGTGTTAGCCGACTTTAAGGCTAACACGAACACGTACACAACTCAATTATAACTTATACTTATAAGTTACAACAACGTGAAATCAATACAGGAACGTGAAAACACAACAAATACAACTAAGGAGCGCGTGCATTATTCATTTAAGCTAAGTCAACCGCTTCAAACACAAGGTGAGTTCATATGCCCCTTTTCTTAAATCTTTACTGATTTCAAAGCTCGGGGCTGAGAAACATGCTTAACTTTTATTTATTTAAAAGTTTCTATTAACATGTTGTTTATTTCATGATTTGGATAATAATTGATTATTATTATTATCGTTTATCATTACATGCTTTCTTGTTTGACTTTATCATACCTGAATTAACTAGGATGCTACATGCTAACCTAGAATCATGACACTTTAACATATAGGATAATGTGAGTTGTTAAGAACATATCTTACAACCGTGCATATTATTCTTACACGATAGAACAACGAGGAAAAACCATGGGATAACATGCCATTAACAACTATTAATGACAAGGATGATTATCATGATAAGGTAACTTCATGATTAGCAATATCATTCACACATCACTAACATTGTGTATAAGACATGTTCTTATGACACTTTGTTAAGCTCGCTAGAACACGCAAACTTGGGATAACAGTTGATATATTCATTTGTGATATCGAGGAGGATATTACATACACACGCTTTTGGGATTGCATATCACACACATACCATCATTACTTACTAAGACTCTATTTAGAGTACATTCCCTAACCGTCAGAGTGTGTCGGTTACACAATGGTAGATCAGTTGGGTAAACCTTTAAAACTAATAACCGGGGCTTGGGGAGATCAAATGAAAATCACACCATTCACGAGAGGTGCTATCAATCATATAGATAATACCCATAAAAGCTAGGAAACATGTTTCATTCCAATAGATATTGTGGGATGATATCTTACACACCGGGCTGATAAGAAATGACAGCTACTGAGACTACTATGTCTCTAACTAGGAATCAGGAGTTGGACACTTTACACGCCGGGCTGAACAGGGGAAACAGCTACTGGAACTATTATGTTCCTATCTAGATATCGAGTATGATATCTTACACACCGGACTGGTTAGTACTGACAGTTACAGAAACTACTAAGTTTCGCTCTAGATATCGAGTATGATATCTTACATGCCGGGCTAATCCGTAAGGAATGGCTAACAGAGACTATTATGTTTCTTTATTCAATTGTTGGGTATTCTACATGCCGGACTAATCAGTAATGATTAGTTACAGAAACTATTAAGTTTCGTTCTAGATATCGAGCATGATATCTTACATGCCGGGCTAATCCGTAAGGAATAGCTAACAGAAACGATTTCGTTTCTTATTTGTTCAATTGGGTTATATTACATGCCGGGCTAATCCGTAAGGATTTAGCTAACAGAGATTATGTCTCTTTATTCCATTATGGTCTATATTACATGCCGGGCTAATCCGTAAGGATTTAGCTGACAGAGATTATGTCTATTTATTCAATTATGGTTTATTTTACACACCGGCTAATTCGTAAGGATTAGTTAACAAAGATGATTTCATCTCTTACTTTATTCATTGAGTTATGTTATATGCCGACTATTCTATAAGGAATGGTCAACCGAGACGATTTCGTCTCTTTTCTTTTGACTCAGTGGATAAACATACCGGGAAATCATGGGTGAAAGGAAATGGGTATCCATCGTTGTATTACAGGCAGTGTTGAGTGCAGTTAAGCATGTGGTGGGGTGGCGTCTGGGCTTGACCCTTTCGTATGCCCCTATATATAAGCATGCTTGATTGGATGAGACATTATCTGTACATCCAACCATGGAGAGGACATTGTGTGAAACATGGGAGTTAATCATCAATTCAATCTGTGTGATACACTATGAACATGACTGACATAAATTCAATGGTTTTCAAATACTAAACTTATGAACTCACCAACCTAGTGTTGACTTGTTTAAATGCATGTTTTCTCAGGTGACGGACAGGTCTAGATAACAAGCATCAGTGATTAAGCTAGAGGACTCTTAAAAGACCTAGCTTACTTTTGGATGCATCCATTTTGATGACATTGTGAATCTATTTTGCATATCTTGTACAGTTACAAGATAGAAATTACACGATTCTTTTGGAATAGATTTACTTAGTTAAATTATGAACACGTACTGTGTAATTTAACTTTGTAATTCTATATTATATGTCATATTAGCATTTCTCATTATTTAACATGTGCCATGTAAACAATCTGATCATTCCGATTATCATTCAAGATATCGCGCCCCGGGAACCTTCCGCCCGACGGGAAAACCCGATCCGTTCCCGCCGGCCCAGGGTGTGACATGTCATCATTCTAGACCACTTAAAGTTTTTTTTCCCGCCTCTCTCTCATCATAAATATTTTTATGTCATGTTTTTATTAAATTTTGATTTTTTATCTTCTCTCTTATTAAATATTAATAATTTTATTTAACTTAGTAATAATATGATTAAATTATGAATCAATTATTTAATTTTTTATAAAACGTGTTTGAAAAATATGTATTATGTTATTTTAAACAAATAATTTTAAAATTCAAATATTGAACATGTGCAAATGTTTAATATAACTATGTTTAATATAGTTTTAAGAACATTTTTTTATAAATTTTTATCTTAAAAAAATTTTTCTATACAAAAAAGGTATAACTAATATTATTAGTATTAATATAATCATGTAAATTTCAAAACATATAATAAAATTATTTTAATTATGTAAATTTATGAAGAGATACTTGTAAAATCACATTGTTTTTTATTCGCAAACCCGTGTACTACACGGGCCTATAACCTAGTATATATATATATATATATATATATATATATATATATATATATATATAAGTAATTTATAAAATGCAAGGATAAGAGTGAAACATCTCAAAATTCACTTTTTAGAAAATCTGATGACCAAAGTACCAAATGGAGTTAACGGTATCGTCTGAATCTGAAACCCCCTGATCAAACTAGAGGTGTTCGCGAGCCGAGTCGAGTCAGAGGTTAGCTCGGACTCGGCTCGGTTACAAAATGAGCTGACCCGGTTCGGCTCGGTGACTTTATCCGAGCTGTTTTCAAACAAGCTACGAACCGAACCCGAGCTCAGAGCTTTTTGGGCAAACCTAGAACAAACCGATCTTAATCTTTTCCGGGATTCTTGGCCGATTCAAACGGTGGTGTTGCGGTTCACTCCATTCAGCCTCAATTTCACATGAACCCCACATGCTCCCGCTCGACCTCCGCCTGAACCCACTCTCCCACGTAAATCAACCACTCTGTCCCCCTCAGATAACCCCCCGATCACCGCCCAAAAACTTGCATCTCAGAACCAACAATGGCGGTTCACTCTCTGTCATCAGTGCCGCTGCTTCCTGTTTGTGTTCATCCAAAACTGAGTAGATCTCTTAACATCGATTTAATCTCTTCGATCTGTGCTTTGCGTAAAACAGTCACAATTAGGCGCATTCGGAATCGTAATCGTGATTGTAATTGTAATCGCATCATCAGAGCTACTATGTCGGTCGATGCATACGTGGTTGGTGAGGACTTGCCGGTGGACTACGCGGACTGGATTCCGAAGGTTGATCCCTGTGACAGGAGGAGAGCCGGAGTGCTTCTTCATCCGACGTCGTTTACTGGACCCTACGGCATTGGGGACATTGGTGATCAGGCCTTCCGGTTTATAGATTGGCTTAATGATGCTGGTTGCTCAGTGTGGCAGGTTCGTTTTTTTGTTGAAAGAACTATGTTTCTGCAATGCGTATAGTTATTTTATAGAAGTTTATTTCATAATTAACGTCATATCTTATAAAATAACGTTAATATGATTGGTTCGAGAAGCAATTATTATCTATTTTCAGTTTTAGGACACTAGAATCAGAAAAAAAAACAATAATGTAGGTGTTGAATTGTACCGTATCCTTAGCAAGTTAAAGCCTCTATGGTTTAAGATTTGCAATTATGACATAGCTTTGGGGGGTGTATTTTTGTTTAGGGTTTATGTTATACTATCCACTTTACCTGCAGAAGTGATAATAAGTTTCTAGCATTGAATCTTGCTTATGATTTGATTGAGAGGGAGTGTATAAAAAGTAAATTAAACTAAAAGCAGAAGAAACAATTTGCCAAAAGTACATTAAACCATTGCATGAGTAACTTAGCTCAATCTAGTGGAATTGTTTCTAGAATGTAATACAGAAGTGCTCTATAGAAGCTTTTATATCTACAGCAAACTTGTCTCGGTTTCTTTAAAGTTCATAATTCTTTTACAATATTATATAGCAAGGGTTTTCAGTTCTGAAATCTTACTGGTCTTTTCTGAATATGCATCTAAAAGTGTGCTTGCTCTAGACCTTTTCCTGGTCTTGTTTAAAACTATGTTCCATTGTACTTGCAAACTACTATGCCACTGCAAGATTATATGCTTATTGCTACACTCTCGTCGAATCTATTCAGGTGTATGTGATTCTAAACCATTTCTTTGTGTTTATGCAGGTTCTCCCACTTGTTCCACCAGGTAGGAAGGCTAATGAGGAGGGATCCCCATACTCTGGACAGGTGATAATGCATGGAATTTACTTACTGCAACCAATGCTTGAAGAGTTGTGCTAATTGAGTTGATCCTTAGAAGCTGTTATCAAAACTCAGTATTATTGGAGTATTAAATATTTTAAGCGTTATAGAATTAGAATGCCCCCATTTCCTCCAAGGAAAAAATACAAAGCAGGGTCTGAAAGGAAATCGAAGAAAAAAAATATAGAATCAGAGATGCTGAAGAAATAATGATCAATGACATTATGTGACAAAGTGCCATTTTTTATATTTGAGTTGCAGGAGATCAAGACAACTTTAACATGAATTACCTGTGAGGATTGATCAAATTAAGATTTTATGAGAATCAGTATACCTCATTTTTTTTTGTTAGGAAGAAAGTTGTGCAATTAATTTACATGTTTTTATTATCCTTCAGTATCCACTTTTAGGGCTGTGCAACAGGTCAGAACCGGAATCATTATGAGCTTAAAATGCCTGGGAAGCAAACTGTATACAGTGGTTCGGTTCTGGGTTTTTGTGGATTGGGCCTATGTGGACCGTGAAACACATTTTAGCTCCTAAGTGTTACCTGAGAACTGTGCCTTTATGCTGATGCCTGATGGTGATGATTGAACTGCCATATGCACACACATATGCTACACACATATATAATACATATATATAAAACACATACACATACAAAATCATATGCACACAATTAGTTAATACACACATAATACAATTGTGTTTTACGGGTTTGGACCGGAACTGAATAAGGATTTTTTTCAAACTTACGATCTTCGTGGTATATCTGCCTATATTATAACTTTATAAGGAATTTCCTATAGGTTAACTACTCAGAATAAGCTTAGCATTAAAACTGCTTTTAAATTTTACATACTTCTCTTTTGAAATAAATGGTGAAAAGTATTCCAAATGTTCATTTCCAGGATGCAAACTGTGGCAACACTCTTTTAATATCCCTAGACGATCTTGTGAAAGATGGTTTATTGATGAAAGAAGAGCTTCCTGAACCACTGTAAGACTCGTTTATTAAATGAAGTGAAAGCAATTATTGTATTTTATCATCTTGATATATTTCCTTTATCAGTGTTGCTGTTGTGCAGGGACACAGATCGTGTAAATTATGAAACTGTTGCTAAAATAAAAGATCCGCTGATAGCCATGGTAAACTATTAGGAATAGGGTAATTGTGATTTATATATAATGTGAATTTGCTCAATTTCATGGAGTTAAGGGGTGCTTTATAAGCTTATATATTGTCCCTTGGGATCATAGACTAGTTAATATATGTTTTTCAAAAAAGCATGTTTGGAACCTAGATGGTAATAATATATTATAAACAAAGCTAAAATGCACCTAAATGTATGCTATCAAAGCTGAACTAAATTTTAAGTTCAACATTTGTTTTGGTTTAGGCTGCAAAGAGGCTCATTTCAAGTGACGGGGATCTCAAATGTCAACTCGAAGATTTTCGCAAAGATCCTGTTATTGCAAGTAAATTACTCTTTCTTTAAGCCATTATTATAAATCTTGAGCTCAAAATACATATATCCGAATTTTCACACCTTTATTTTTATTAAATTAAAAAATCCATTACTTCAAAATTAACCAATTTTGTTTTTCATACAAGAAAATGTTAACTTCTTTCATAGTTCTTTGTGTTCAACAGAAGTTTCTCACTTTATACAAAAATTGACTTATTCATTTGTTGTTATATTCAGTTTAAATGTTTATAGATCCACTATTGTGCATAAAATAAATTTATATGTTAAACTAGTTGGCATGTTAGACTAGGCGGCTGGACTTTTGGTCTTACCATGCACCTTTGTTACATACAGAAATTCTTTGTAGCATTTGTACAAATTGAATTATATTATATGTTATAATTAGAACTAACAAACATGAACCATTGATGAGGTTCAAGGATATTACAGACAATGTAATATTCTGGTGTGATCATGTTGTTAGGATTGAAGCTCTCGGTTCTCATGTGGGCAAGGGGATCTTTGGGTGGTTTATTTCACCTCGTTACATATAATTTACATATGTAAATCATCATTGCTTTCATAAGAACTCATTGGTGCATTGTTCTACTTTTATTTTCTAAAAGTTATCTTGAAGGGATCTTTTGGATGAAATGGTTGAGTTCTTGTTAGAATTTGTTTGCATTTGTCACCATACATTTATAATTTGTGGTTGACATTACTAAACATTCTGAAATTTTTAGAAAATTTACTTTTACTGTGTTCTTTTCATGATTATGTAGGTTGGCTTGATGATGCAGCATATTTTGCTGCTATTGATGACTGTTATGATACATATAATTGGTATGATTGGCCCGAGCCTCTAAAGAATCGCCATCTTGCTGCATTACAAGACATTTACCAAACTAAAAGGGAATTTGTAAGATGTCTGCCCTTTGACATTTCCTTTGCATGCGTTAACTCCCTGTTTCTATACTTGATTCTAGACAGATCACTTGTTTTCTGACCATTTTCTCCTTTTCATATTCAGATCGACATTTTTGTCGCACAGCAGTTCTTATTTCAGAGACAGTGGAAAAAACTTCGCCATTATGCAAATACAAAAGGGATAAGCATAATGGGAGACATGCCCATCTATGTTGGTTACCACAGTGCAGATGTTTGGGCAAACAAGAGATGCTTTTTACTCGTGAGTAAATAGTATCTAAGGTTGATTCCCATAACTGGAGGTGGAACTTTAGACCCATTTACTTATAAATGGGTCGGTGTCGGTTGTGTGTTGTCTCAAACATGCCAAATGTCAAATGGATCAAGTTAAACAATGTAGCTAAAGGGGAAACAGATTGAAAGTTGCCCAATTCTATTTTTGGTGCATGTAATTTCCTTGGTCCTTTTATTCAAAGATTTACATTATTGTTGTAATCAAATTGTTTCTTTAATCATAGTTCACACCCTAATTTTATTTAAAAAGGTTTTTAAGTGGATTAATAGTGTTTGTGGATCAACTAAACCCATGTTAAAAATGACCTGTTTTAACCCAAGCCTGTTTTGACTTGTTACATAACCTACCCATCTTTCTACAAGACTAGTCTTAATAATCTTCTTTTGCCTTGGTTTCTAACTATCTATTTGTCCTGCAGAACAGGAAAGGGTTTCCACTTTTAGTTAGTGGCGTTCCCCCTGATGCATTTAGTGAAACTGGTCAACTATGGGGCAGGTTGATACTACAGCTAATTTATAACTTTCTATAAACATAATTATTTATTTTGAGAAAAAAATGTCTGCTTGTGGCTTTTTCGAATGTTTGCTTGCATGCTATAAGATGTTCAAACTTCTTGATCTATATGAATTTGTACTAGTAATTGATGGTGAATAATATTTTATTTCATATGAAGCCCGCTATATGACTGGAAATCAATGGAAGAAGATAGATTTTCATGGTGGGTACTTCGGTTAAGACGTGCGCAGGATCTATTTGATGAGTTCAGGATAGATCATTTCAGGGGATTTTCTGGCTTTTGGGCTGTTCCTTCTGGTGAGTTGTGTATAATAACAAAAAAAAAGTCTATCAAACTGACTAGGGTTACAAATAACTCTACGGATTTTGTTTCACCCCTTAATATATATATTTGAACACAAATTTCCCTCACATCTACAATACTACCCCATACATAGTCATTGTTGGGATCTGAAAAGTAAATCATTTTTGGCTATAGATTTAAATTTGTCCTTGAAGAGAAAAAGAGACAACCTATGTGCATTAATGGTGATATGCTTAAATGCCTTTTCATTAATTATAGACTTACAAGGCAGTATTGTTTTGTCTTAAAGTTTTGTTTGTCCTGAATACGGTTTTGAGGGACAAATGATGGGAAATGAAGGAATATTGGTTCATTATATCCATGGTATCATACCCTATTTCTTGTTTTGCAGAAGCAAAAATTGCAACTATGGGTAGATGGAAGGTCAGATCTCTTCTGATATGCAACATATGTATAAATTTAATATTTCCTATGCTCTAAGTTGTTACTTTTGTTTGATAGTAGGTGGGACCGGGAAGTTCTTTATTTAATGCCATCTTTAAAGCTGTCGGGAACATCAATATCATAGCAGAAGACTTGGTATGATATGCAAATTAACTTGCATCCACCATTTCATTCTAAAACTCTTTGTTGTAAACATGTTATTTTATGCCTAGATGTACTTAGGGTCTTAGGTGGTGTTTGGTTTGCACTCGGGAATCGCTATCGGTATGGGTTTGAAAACATGCAAACAAACCTCATGTTCATATAATGGACACTAATTTTATGGGTCTCAAACCCATTTCTCCAAACCCATAGCATCAACCAAACATACTCAAAAAACTATCGAACACATACTTTCAAACCTAACACCACTTAATTTCTCTCCCTTTCCCTCGCAACACGTATTTCATGGATAGAAAGATATGGAATTAGGTGAAAATAACAATATATACCTAAGAGAACAATAGCTTAGGATAAAGTTGATGCAATTAATCAAAGAAATAGTCTTACACTAGTAAAAAGATGTAGTTCAAAATTTCCTAATTGTGCAACTGCCTTGAAAGCCTTTAGTTTATCCACCCATGATACTGTAGTATGATGGTGTAAGCCACCTTTAGCTCCTTAGAAATACTAATTGCTTCTCATAGCTATTGCTTAGTACTTTAATTATTGTTCTTGACATATTTGCAAATATAGAGATTTAAGGAACCCTTCATAACAACAACCACCACCACCATACCCAGTAAATCCCACTTGTGACATGGTTATTTGTAGGGTTCGGGAAGGTGAAATGTAGGCAGACCTTACCTTTATCCATGAGGAAAGAGATGTTGCTTTCAAAGAGGACTCCGATTCACAAATAGTCATAATCAAGTAAAACACATACATATGTAGATAAAGAGCTATAATACAAGGAAAATGGTGGCACGATAAATGGCTATGTAGTAACATAATATCATAAGGAACCCTTCATAAAGAATGTTCAAAATGGGTTCATGGGCCAATAACTAAATAGAAAAGAAAATGCTTCAAGTGACCTGACTTACAACTTATGTATAGACAATTGTATTGTTTATTATGCTCTTTTCCACACTCCTGATTAAACTTCTAAGAATATAGAGCATATCAATGATAGTGATATGATCATATCCAAATATGATAACCAATTTAATAACTATATTTTTCAAAGTTGTGACATGATTGGGGAAAAAATCGATTTATATAGTTACTCTTATGATTTCGAAAGGAAAAAATTGATGAAGTCATCATTCAACTTTTAAAGAGTTGTCACTTCCATATGCAAATAAACAGATCTACCAATCGTTTGATTAAACCATTAGAACCATATCAACTAGAACGCGTATTTTAGATTCTTGGTTTTAAAAAGTGCGCCTCTGGAGCGCCTGGGCGCAAGGCTCCTCGCCTTATGTGACTCAAGGCGCATGTTGTACGGAAAACAAACAAAAAGCGCGATTTTTTTTTGAAAAACTCTCAGCGAGGCGCACGCTTCTTGTACAGGAGGTGTTTTTGTGCTTCAAAGTGTTATACATGTAGCTAAAAAGATTGTATATGTAGGTAATTTATACATTAAATCATATATCAACCTTATTTATAGCTATATTTTAGGTAGGGGATGCTAAAAACCTATGGGGTATATAAAAAAATAATGTAAACAACTTGCGCCTCGCGTACGAAAAGCCCACCGCTTATGCGCTTTGCGCTTCGGTTTTAGACCTTGTTGCCTCAGTGTGCTTCTCGCTTTTTAAAACCAAGGTTAGATTACCATAAAATTACCTTAAGGAAATATGAGGTGGCAGTAAAATGTTTATTTGCAAAATAAGTATACTTTTGAGATGCATCTATAGGCATATTCGGATATAAAACTGTTAAGACTTTTAAAGGGTACCATAATATCTCTTTCTATTACAGGGAGTTATAACTGAAGATGTAGTCCAACTTCGGAAATCCATCGGGGCACCTGGAATGGCTGTTCTCCAATTTGGTACTAGTTCTGACCTTTCGTTTTATTTACATTTGAGCATAATTAGGTAGGCCACAGTTTTTAACAATTTCATAAAGTAATTCTTCTGACAACATTTGTCTGAACAGGTTTTGGAAGTGATGCAGCAAACCCTCATTTGCCACATAATCATGAGAAAAATCAAGTTGTATATACTGGAACTCATGATAATGACACGGTGATTTCTCTATCCCCTTGATTTCAATACTAAATGAATTTATTTTTCGAGAATAAGTTGCAAACGAAACAAAGAAGGTCAAAATATGTCAGCAATTAAATTTCAGTTGAATACACGTGTTGAGCCAGAAGTTAGCTGAGCTCTGGCCTCTGGTGAATTAGATGGAAAGTATATTTCCATTCATGTATTGCTGTCAATCAGGTTGATTTATAGGACATAATAAATACAATGAAAGATACATACATGAGCCTCAATTCAATGAAGGGTGCATTTTCCATTAAATTAAAGTTTATTAGAGAAGGATATATTTGATATTAAAAGCTTGCTTTGGACATATATAATATTTAGCAAGTTTCGAAGGTTATATGACGAAAGGTGGAGGCAACAAAGATGAAGATGCTGAGATGGATGTGTGGAAACACTAGAATGAACATACAAGGAATGAAGTCTTTTGGGTTAGATTAGGAGTAGCACACAATCACACATTAAAGGTAAGATAAATGAGGGGAGATTGAGACTGTTTGGGTACATATGAAGGTGACAGATGATGACTTTAGTACGGAGTGTAAAAACCCTGAGAGTGGAGGGGAAGAGAAGCAAAGGCAGATCAAGATTGACCTAGGATGAGCAAATTAGGCAAGATATGCCAGACTTACACCTCTATGAGGACATGATTGATGATAAAACTTCCTGGAGGCATAGGATAAAAGTTAAGGAGAATTAGGAGAACATAGATACTAGACCTTGGTTTGGGTTCCATATCTTGTCTTTGTATAGTATTTTAGGTATCTTTTAGCCATAGATGGTAGTGCTAGCTATTCTTTAGGTTGAATACTAGTTGTGAGTGACAATACTAGATACTCTTTATGTGACCTTTAACTGTGTGTGTCAGTGTTACTATGGTTTAGGTTTGCCTTATTCTAAGATGCACATTGTGGTATGTTGAGCATTACCATTAGGTGTGCTTTTAGTCTTGGTAACTTTAGCTACCTTAGTCTCTCGGATTTTTATGCCTGCCTCTGATTTTGATTAATGTAATGATAAATTATGTTATGATATATGCATGATTGAATATATATATATAGGGTTAGGATAATTTGAAAACCATATATTAATGAGAAAACCATAGAAACTTAATGATAGCCATTGGATTAAGGGTATGGATGGTTGAGATTATTTTTACCTTAAATCTTTAAAATAAATGAGACAAGAGGGTAGTATTGGTATTTCAGTTGTTTGTACCTTTGTTCTTGAAAATTTAACAACCGTCAAATCAAAAAAGAAACCCATTTTGGTTTTCTTTTCCTTCTTCACGTTCATATCCCTCCAAAACCGCCATTGATGTGTTTCTTCTTCACGCCCATTGCTGATCGCCATCCCTAAATCGCCGTTCAGTTTCGCAGTCGACGGATTGTAAAGGTTAGATTCTTCGCCATCCCTAAATCGCCGTTCAACATCTGTATCAACATTCCGTTGCTAATCGCCATCCCTAAAATCAGTTTTTTCATTTTCGTTTGACATTATAGTAACAAATCTTATCTTTGATTTACATGATGTAATAATCTCTGATAATCTTCTTTAAGATATGTCGTCGAGAAGAAAAAGTGGAAGAATCACAAACAAAACTCTTGGGAAGTTTACAAACGAGTATATATCTCAAACGCGTGCTTCTCGATTTTCAAACCTGTCAAACTTTGAAAAGGTCTACATGAAGTTTTATGTTCAGCCAATCGTTGCCGGTAACGTTGGCTTTCTATTGATGTATCATAACACAGAACAAATTGAACTAAGGTATTTGACCCGCTGGAATTGACCTTGAAAGAAGCATTAGAACTCTCACACCTAGATGTAGTCTTCATTAAACAACACATTGGTAATTCGCGAAAATAAGCAGGAACCCACTGACTCCTAATAGCATACATGTCGCTCAACCAAACGTGATCCCCAAGATGGAACTTACAAATAAGTTCACCCCATCGCTCTTCAAATGTAGCCGGTGAAATATACAAATTCCACACTAAACAGTGAATACAAGACCTAAAGTCTGTGTTGTTCAAGAAATCGCTAGAAAACTGTTTCAACATATGAATTTGTCGTTATTAGTACAATGGAAATGACATAGGTAATCATAAAAATCCAGTAAAACTAATGTAAAAATAAACACCTTAAGGGGCAGTTTTTTCATAACGTGCCACATGCATAACCGATGTCTTGAATCATGTAGAACATGGGATATTTGTTTCATAGACGGATCTTGGTCCGTTAAAACCAACAATGGTTGTTTACCATGAGCTTTAAGAAATGCATTAAGCAACCATGTGTACGAATCAATTGTTTCATTATGTAGCAGCCCAGCACCAAATGTAACACAATTTTTGTTATGATCAACACCCGTGAAGGGTACAAAAATCATGTTGTACCTAGTAAAAAAAGACAAGATTTACTTAATTTTAATGTAATCTAGACGTAACGCAGACGTAACACATATGTATTTGCAATGCACAAAATAGGTAAAGGTCATTTTACTTGTTAGTATGATACGTCGCATCAAATGCGAGCACATCACCAAAACATTCGTAATTTCTCTTCGATATCTCATCTACCCAGAATGCATGTCTTAACTCACCATTGACATCACAAAAATCAAAATAGAAGTCCGTTATATTTTGAACACGATCTCGAAGACGATCAAGAAACAGTTGAGAATCACGATTGCCAATAAACAAACGAATAGCCTGGCTAAAGTTTTTAAAGTCAGTTGGGGTTCTCTTGACATTATGATGACCACCCTTCATAGAAACCTGAAGCCTGTGAGAAATTGTGGGACCTATCCGATTAAGAGTCATGTGATGGATAAACTGTTTTGTAGAAAATGATAACTTTCTTCCTGCTTTAGTTAGATCACGATTGTAAGGCTCAACGAGAGGGTGGTTGTGGCACTCAACAAACTTGTATAGGTAAAATGTAGACATGGCTTCAGTTACTTGAACACCAATATGGGCTTTGCAATCTGTTACTTGATAAGAACTTTTCCTAAAATGCAAGGAACTCTCAGCCAACGTGTCAAACTTACGCTTGCTTTGTGGTCTTCCAGATTTGTTACACCTTAGATACTTGTGTGTGATCACATCGTCTTTGTTCCTCTTGGTTTGACCAACATGAACAGAGAAGCCACAATTCATAGCATAGTTCTTGTACATGGTAATAACATCATGCCAAGAACCGTATGTAGCACCTACGTGTGGTCTGGAATCGTTACCTGATATTGGACACCAAACTTTCGTACTGTTGGGGGTAAGAAATGTGTAGGACCTCTGCACGTTTTCCTCACCTTCAAAAAATGCACATGAAAAATTTTAGTACCAAAAAAAACATGTAATAGTTATGTAAAACTTACGTACAAAACGTGTAAAATTCATGTAACCTGATATGTTGATGGCAGCCTTTCCTTTCTCAACTGTAGACAGGTCGTTGCAAATTGACAGAGGCTCGAAAACATCAGAAACATCTACAACATCACCCATTATTTTGTTTAACGGCATTGGCGCGTCTTGTGCCTGGCCCGGCTCTTCATATGATAAAGGCAAAGGAATGTATACATCACAATCATCAAAAACATCGCATACATCGTCCAAAACTCCACTTGAAGGCAATACTTTACCAACATAATTGCATGCAAAAACAAAGCAAAAAGCAATCACACATCTCCTTATAACAAAAATGACAACAAGAACATTGAAACATATTTAATCAAACACTTTAAAAATGAACGATGGCCTAATCTATGTAAAATAAATAAACGATTATACCTTGCAAATCAGAAGAAATAAAACCCTCGTCATCCTCTCTGGACACCAATGAGTCAAACATAGAAATATCAAATATATCTTCCATTAGGTTTACTTGAAAAAGTGATGTAGAGAATGTGGGAAGAAGATTCGTGCATGAATAAGTAGTCAGTTGGTTGGATATGTTTTAAGATTAAAAACTTTCAATTGAAAACTTCATTGGTAATACCCATGATGATGTGATGTTTGCTTTAAAAAAGAAGGTTCTAATAAATGAATCACATTATGATCAAGTACAAGCTATACTATATAGTACATGTGATTTGATTATAAAAAAAGTAACATGATGTGATATATAAATAAACAACAAAATATAATAGGAGGGAAAAACACATAACTTTGAATCTTGTTCAAAAACGAAACAGATGGGAAAAAAACAAAAAAAAATTGTGTATATACACTATATTTGACACGTATATTGCAATGTAAAATAAAAAAAATAACAAACAAAAAAACATGCCAAAAGAGTCTTTCTGATTCAATGTAAAATACACGTAACACAAAAAAATAGGGCGACAAAAAAAAACCCAGTGCAGATACTAACCAAAAAGCAAGTTTGAACCAATGTAAACTATACGTAAAAACTACTGAAGCGTGTGGTATCTGAACATCCAAAAGAGACAAAAACGTGGATATCACTAAAAAATACAAAAATGGTAAGATTACGTTTTTACCCCTCTAGACACACATTGTACCCACAATGAGATGGCACCCTCTTGACCACACAAACTTGGTTTCCATGGTTTTCTTGTTTTATGAAGGTTTCCAAATTATGAATTCCATATATATATATATATATATATATATATATATATATATATATTAGTATGTTCCTGCTATTATGCTTTATTGTACAAAGGTTTGGGTCAAGGGTCTCTCTGGATGCAACCTCTCTATTCCATGAGACGGGTAACATTTGCGCTCATCTCACCCTCCTCAGACCTTACAATGAGTTATATTTTATTTGGTATGTTTAGTTTATATGAAATTTTCTCTTAATAACAACAAACAAACTTACCCAGTATATTCTCCCTCTTCAGTAGGGTCTAGGAAAAGTATGAAGACAAACCTTACTCCTATCTCAGTTGGGATAGAGAGATTGCTCCGAAGGAGTCCCTGGCTCAAAGTTATTGTTTGAAGTTAATCAACCCATGACTTTTAACGTATTTTCACAAAATAAGTAAAATGACATTAAAATTAGTGTATTACTTTTGCCCCTTGAGGCCCACACATATATACATTATACCCGTGCACCACAAATGGGGCGTAAAATTCATGGTCACACATATTGCAATTATGTTTCATAATGGACAAGTTTTTTTCTCAATATTTCTGTCTCTTGTTTTACTCAATTTGCATGTTATGCTTAAATTGTACATGTCAAACATCAAAGACTAGCCAGATCATTTGATAGTTTTCTTATTTTGTTATAGATACGGGGTTGGTGGAATGTCCTTCCGCAAGAAGAAAAAAACAATGTGAGTGTTTCTTTGTACTGCAATCTGTTAAATTTCTTTCTAATTGTATTTGATTTGTTAATCCGTAGTATAAATTTAATCTAGTTACATTATTTACTGATAAATATAGTTGATGTAGATACGTACAAGTAATTACTTTTTATTAACAGATTATTACTTTTTGAAAAGTGCTAAGTTATTAACAGATTATAACTATTTGATGTAGATAAGTATAAGTAATTTAATCTAAGTTATGCCAAGTTATTACTAGTTAGGAAAATCTATAAGTAGAAAAGTATACTATTGTGCTTATTATGGTTACAAAGAGAACCGAATGAGTGAGCATCATTATAAAAAATGGCTTACCAAAGTAGGCTGTTATATAGTAGAGTTGGCTAATCTTTTGGACATGAGCTGTTACCGTGTTTGTTATGATCATTTATTCTATTTTTTTTCAATCACAATTCATTTTCCTTGTATTTTCTATCACAATGAAATTCTTTTATTTATTATTTATTTTAATATATATGTATATATAAAATATCAGGTGCTTAACTATCTCTCAATTTCTGTGGATGATGATGATATCTCATGGGCTCTAATCCGAGCGACCCTTGCTTCAGTAGCCCAAACTTCAATCATACCTATGCAGGATATTCTTGGGTTGGGGAGTTACGCTAGAATGAATATTCCAGCAACACAAGTAATAATCTTTGAAGTCAAAATTCTTTCTTTCTTTCTTTAAAGTGCCTGTGTTTGTGCCATTTTGTGTGTCATTATCGGCTATGATTGTTAGGCCACCATGGGGATTTTTGCTAGAATAGAGATTGTTTTTTCATGTTTAATGGAATCTAGAATATAATTTGTGGTACAAGATATGGACCTAAGGTTCACTTTATAGTTATTGTAGTCTATAAGTTGAACCAACTTTACCAATGATAGGATACACGGCATAAAAAAGTACAGAGAGGTTTTTGACTAATCCTTTGAACCACATATTATTGGTGATGAGGGTGGAGCTTAAGAAATACCTGTGCTTTAATTGTAAACTGGTGATCACCGGTTTTAACATATGCTTTTCTCGTGTTGAGATGGATGTGTGGACACACAAATCTCGACAAGATAAGGAACAATGTTTTTATATGCATCTCACACAAAATAAGGGAGGAAAGATTGAGATGGTTCGGTCATGTACAGAGAAGACAAAGAGTAAAAACTCTCATGATGGAGGGAAATAGGAGCCGAGGTTGACATGAGAGGAGCATATTCAGCAAGATTTGTTAGATTTGAACCTCACTGACATCATCAGCGATAGGAGCTCTTAGAAAAGTAGGATAAAGGTTAGGGACTTTTAGTTTCTCTACTCTAGACTTTTTGAGGGATATATACTGGACATTATTAGCTTTGAATGCTAGCTTAGTATTTAATACGTTAGTTTAAATGTATTGCTTATTTGATGTGTTTTCTATATGCTTTCTATTTGATACGTGTATATCATTGATTGTTGACTATATTGTTTCGTTACATAATTATAGACTGTTTGTATGTTTGTGCTATGCGTACGCCCCTAACCTTTGTGAGAATTCGTATCACTCATGAGCTCGGGGTATCTTTAAAAGTAGCCTCTCTATCTTTGAGGGATAGAGATAAGGTTTACCTTCTTATCCCCCCCCCCCCCCCCCCCCCCTCCCTCTCTCTCTCTAAGTCCCTAATGACTAGCGGAACTTGACTGTGTGTTTGTTTTGTTTTTTTTCTTGTGTTGAGTGGTAGTCAAGTTGTTTAATTGCTTCATCTGATTCTAACAAATCATGCATCTATCATTGCCTTTATTATATAATTAAAATAATATTAGAACTTTAATTGGACAATTTGGGTAATGGGTCAAATTTGACTAAAAAAATATATCTTGTAAATAATCAATGTCAA
This sequence comes from Mikania micrantha, assembly GCA_009363875.1. Lineage (NCBI taxonomy): Eukaryota > Viridiplantae > Streptophyta > Magnoliopsida > Asterales > Asteraceae > Mikania > Mikania micrantha. The sequence continues at coordinate 22,680,066 of CM018685.1, forward strand.
ATTACTTTTATGCATTAAACTTACATTTTTTCCTTCTACAACTTTTGACCTTTTTCCTTGTAACTAAGTTAATGAATTACCTGTTTGACCCGTTACTGATAAAAAAAAATCATAAGCTAACCAAACTGCTTATCTATGTGTTATAATTAATTTCTTTAAATACAGTCAGGAAATTGGGGTTGGAGAATACCAAAATCTATGAGCTTTACAAGCATGGATACCCAGGCAGAGAAGCTAAGGGATATGCTTTCCATGTATGGTCGACTATGATTACTTTGTAAGTTTTATATTTCTTTAAACCCTGTTGGAGAACTGTAAATCGTTTAATCGACATTGAGGACTCCACATTATTGTAATGTAAGTTGAGGAACGACAAACGGAATTTACTTGCTCATTGTAAAATACATGATTGGTTTAAAACCGATTTCATCTCTTGTATCGTGCCATGTTTTTAGCAACTTGCAACGTTATAATGCCTTTTCAAAACTAAAAATTAGTTACTAAAACAATCACTACATCTATGGAGACTATTTAGCTGAGGGTGTGGCTAAATGTACCCCTCTTTTGAACTTGTCATACCCCCTTCCCTAAAATATTAAATATAAATTTGTTAAAATCAACCCTTCAACTATATAACACAACCAAAATACACCAAATATTATTTTTACTTTAAATTCTACTAAACGTATCCCCTCTTACTTGTCATACCCTATACAAAATATAAAATTAAATTCATCCAAAATCAGATTTAATTGTATGAACCCTAGTTCCTGTTTGTTCAAATTCGATTGAACTGAGGCCCGATTGTTGTTACAAACATAGGGCTTTCGTTCTTCGAACAAAAACGAGTGTAATTGTATATGAAACACCTACCTTAGCTAACTAATTCATGTTCGTTGCTTGATGAACCGAAGTCGAACCGCCGGGTTCTTACATGCCTTTTTCTTGATTTGTGTTGAGATTGTGAATAGCTTTTGTTTACGCAGAGAGTTTCGCAGATGTTAAAGGATTGTTTGGGTTCAATTAATTTTGAGTTTTATGTTCGTTTTAATAGACTTTGAGTTTGAGTTCGAATGGTTATTTAAGCTTAGATTTCGTTTTATTTGATTTTTAAACGATAAATTGATGATGATATTGATTCCGTGATGTTTGAGTTTTGTAAAAACAGTCCCTCACGTTTTTGTTTAAAGGTTTATGAATCTTTTTAGTTAATTAAAAGCATAAGGTTTACTTGTATATATTTAAAAAACTTAAGAAGGGGGTACGACAAGTAAAAAATATACAAAGGTGGGTATATTTAGCATAACCCTTTAGCTGATCTTTATTGTTAACATGGATATTATGTTTAATGGCAGAGCTTAAATATTTAGAAAGAGGGACAAAAATTTATGAAACCTACAAATACATATTATTTTTTTAAAACGAAGGGACAGACAAATACTTAAAACAAAAAATAACCTTTTAACCGAAAAATTAACACTATGGATGGTAAAAAGAGGGGGTGGTCAACCTCCTGGCTCCTATAATCCTTCGCCCATGATCATGTTGCTGACTAGGGAACACTATTTTTAATTTTCTATCAATTTTTTTGCCATTTAAAATACAAGTTTACAAAATCTTTATACGATCAACAAGATTATCTACATTACATGTTTGCACTTAGAATACCATTTCATCAAAATTTGATGTGTTTAAGGGGTAACAAGTCATTTTTCTGAAACAATTTATGAGTATAAGTGTGTTTATGTTGGCTTTTCTATAAGCCAACAAACGACTATACAAACTTTAAATCAAACATATATATAACAATAATACTTTCAAATTTAATGAAGTACCAATTTATATAATCAATAATGTTGATAGTAGTCACAGAATCATGCAGCTGCGTTTTCAATCGCTTCAATACACTCAACCACACTTGCCTTCTTTGACATAGCAGACATTACGGCTTCATGAAGTTTTTGGTTGTTTTTTAACAACGACCCTGCAAACAGAACCTGAAGTTGATATCAGAGAAAATATCATACTTTTATTGATGAAAGAATCAAGGCTTTATAGCCAACAAATAAAGATAGACTCCCAACTAATAAACTGAAATCTAGGACTTAAACAAAACATGTTTATCTACCAAAAACAAAACAACCAAATAAGACCTTTACTTTAAAACAAATAACAAGTTTAAACCCAACAATCCCCCCCTTAAACTCGTAATTTCTTCAGTCCCAGCATCTTCTTCATCTCTTCATGCTTCAACCTTGGTAGTTATTTCGTTAAAACATCCGCTTTCTGTTCAGCTCCACTAACATGCTCCACTTTGATTCTTCCTTTCTCAACACACTCCCTTATGAAATGATACCGTGTGTATATGCTTGCTCCTTCCATGAAAGACCGGGTTTTTCATCAATGTCAAGGCAGATTGATTATCCACCTCTATTGTGACCATCTCTTCTCTTTCCCCAAGGACTTCAGCTATCAGCCTTTGCATCCAAATTGCTTGACAAGCAGCACTTGTGGCCGCCATGAACTCTGCTTCACAGGTGGACAAGGCAACTGTTCCTTGCTTCTGCGAATTCCAGGCCACTGGTGCTCCATCATAGAACAATATCCATCGAAGTTCTTCTGCCATCATCCTTGTCAATTGAGTAACTACTGTTGCTGTAGCCATGAAGTATCCTTTCCTTTTTCCTTTCATAACATAACCCCAGGTTTGTAGTTCCTTTAAAATACCTCAGAATTTGATTTAACGCCAGCTTGTGTGTTTCCTTTGGATTCTGCATAAACCTACTAACATACCCAACCGAGTAACTGAGGTCGGGTCTAGTATGGGTTAGATATCTCAAGCATCCAATCCATTTTCTGAATCGAGTTGCCTCAACATTCAAGCTGTCATCCTCCTTTGATAGCTTCAGCCCTGGTTCCATCGGGAAGGTTGTTGAATTACAGTGTTCCATACTTGTTTCCTTGAGAATCTTTTGTGCATACCCTTTTTGGCAAATTGAGATCCCTGTGTTGTCTTGTTTCACTTCAATTCCCAAGTAGTAACTTAGCAGCCCCAAGTTAGTCATTTCAAAACTCTCCTCCAATTCCCTTTACTTTCTTTATTTCTTCTTCACATTCTCCTATTAGGAGTAGGTCATCAACATAGACTCCTATAATTATAATGTTCCTTCTCTGCCCCTTTTTGTAGACCGTCGCTTCCTGTTTACATTTTTCGAAGCCCAGCTCTTTTAACACACTGTCAAGCTTGGTGTTCCAGGCCCTAGGCGCCTGCTTTAGCCCATACAAGGCTTTTGACAGTTTATACACCTTGTATTCTGCTCCCTTCTCAAAACATTCTGGTTGACTCACATAGACCTGCTTCTTTAGATCTCCATGTAAGAATGTTGTTTTGACATCAAGATGGTGAACAAACCAGCCATGTTGGGCCGCTATAGCTAGCAGCAGCATCACAGTTTCTATTCGGGCCACTGGGGCGAATACCTCCTCATAGTCCACACCAAATTGTTGTACATACCCCTTTGCCACCAACCTTGCCATGTGCTTTATAACTCTCCCTTTAGCGTCCTTCTTGGTTTTATACACCCACTTCAGCCCCACCGGTTTGCTGCCTGCTGGTAAGTCTACGATAGTCCATGTCTGATTCTTTTCAATCGAGGCTATTTCTGCTTTCATTGTCTCTTGCCATTCCCTACTTCCCTTGGCTTCTAGGTAATTCTTTGGTTCATTGTCTGCAAGCATTAGTTCTACTTCATACAGTTCATCCAGGGCTTTGTGACCTCTTACTGGTGTATCATCTTGGACCTCATCAGGGGCAACAGTGGGGTCATAAGCACCATCTTGATAAGTAGGTTCCCTTGGAAGGGAAGGTCATCTTCCTTTGACAGTTGACTCCGGGCTGCTCCACTCAGATTCGTCTTCTGAGGTTCTTGAGGCTTCTAAGTTTGTTGGTTCGTGGTTGGCATCATGATTATTGGTTCCAGGGCTTAATCCTTCGCTGGTACAAGGCTGCACACAGAACTCAGTCCCGACAGTGCCATCTCAGTTGTATTCTTCCTCAGTTGATGTGGCTGAGGTATGGCTTTCTTCCTCTAAGGGCTTCATAAGGGGTTGAGTCTTTGATCGCTTTAGTCGGCAGTCTGTTTAGCAGGTAGGTGGCGTGTCTGAACCCTTCTACCCAGAGGTATTTAGGCAGTTTCATGGCTCGTAGGATGCTCCTTGTCATGTCTGGGATCGCTTTGTTTCTCCTTTCCACTACCCCATTCTGTTGGGGAGAGTATGGGGCAGTGAGTTGATGTTGGATTCCGGCCTTTTTGCAAAATTCTTCAAGTCTTCTGGATGTGAATTCTCCCCCATTGTCTGTTCTTAGCTTCCTTACCTTTCTTCCAAATTCCAATTATGCCTGAGTTATGAATTCACTTAGGTGGCTGAATACTTCTTTTGTTCTTATAATAAACTCCCACATGTATCTGTTGTGGTCGTCTACAATCAACAGAATATATCTGTTTCCTCCTTTTGTGATTGGGGAGATTCGACCGCACACATTTGCATAGATCAGCTCCAGGGGATCCTCAGCTCTATATTATGATCGACCTGGGAAGGGATTTCGAGGCTGCTTTCCTACCGAGCAACTGTCACAGACCTGAGTGGGATGTGTTATGTTGGGAACACCTCTTGTGAGCCCTTTTCCTGCTATTGTCTTCATGAAAATGAAGTTCACATGGCCCAATCTGGCGTGCCACCGCCAGGCCATATCATCTAATTTGGTCAGTAAGCAAATTGGTGCCACTACCTTTAATTCCAACTTGTAGAGTCTGTTTGGAGCCCTTTCAACTTTTATCAGCAGTGTTCCATTCTCATCTCTGACCCACAGGAATTCTTTTTTCATGACCACTTCATATCCAGATTCGGTTAGCTAACCCAGGCTAATAATGCTGCTCTTCAGGGATGGGATGAAGTATACATCCTTGAGGACTCGGTGTTCACCAGTTTTGCACTCCACAACAATGTTCCCCTTCCCTTTGATGTCGACACAGGACCCATCTCTGAATCTCACCCTCCAACCGTTGCTTTGTCAAGATGGGAGAACAATCCTTCGTTCCCTGTCATGACTAGCTCCATTGTCGAGGAACCAGCGGTTGTCCCCTGCAACCTCTAGTTGCTTCGGTGAACGCGTTCTTCGTTTAGCAGAATGAAGCCTCCTTGCCCTTCTACCCCAAGGGCCATCAAGAGGGCCGGTCCCTCATCATTTGCCTGGGTCAAGTTGCTTTCTTCCTGTCTAGGTTTGGCCGGGCACTCAGATGCATAGTGACACATGGAGTCGCACTTGAAACACTTGATGTTGGCTCGGTCCTTGAACCCCCTGTGCTTGTAGGTGTTCTGGCTTGGCTCCTATTCCCTGCCCCTACCAGAACCACCTCTGCCTCGACCTCTTCCACGGGAGCAAGGTTTGTTTGAGCCTCGACCTTGTCCCTTGAACCCTTCCTGCTTCTTTTTGGCTTGCCATTCTTCGTAGGAAAGTAACAGCTGGTCCCCTTTTGTTCCTAAACTTGACCCTGTCTCCTTGGGTCTGATTCTTTCATCGAAGGCCTTAAGCCTTCCTATGGCTTCTTGAAACGACATAGTGCTCAGATCCGCGAACTGCTCGATAGAGGCGACGATTGCTATGAACTTGGGCGGCACCGAGCTTAGCAGCTTCTTCACCAGAGTTGTGTCTTTGATGGTTGACCCCAAACTATTTGATTTTGACACGAATTTGCTCAACTTTGCAGCAAATTCGTCAATAGATTCCCCTTCGGCCATTCGTAAAGCTTCGAACTCTAACTGTAGAGGCTGCAACCTTGCTTCTCGGACTCGATCAGCACCCACGAACCGCGTCTTCAGTGCACTTCACATCTCTTATGCGGTATTGTGTTGCGATAGCGGAAGCACCAACTCCTCCGGAATTGCTTGGAAGAGGAATGCTACAGCCATGTCATCCTTCTTTGCGTCCATGGCAGCCCTAGCTCTTGGTTCGATTGCCTCTAGAATCCCGTGAACTCGGAACACCGCCTTGAATCTAATCGCCCACACGTAATTGTCGGACGTTAGAGTCAGGCATTGGAGTGTTGCCGAGATGCTTCCCCTGCTTGGGATGATCGCGCATCCGTTTCCTTCGGCAATTGCTCTGATCCGGTCCTTCGGATTTCTTCTTCAATCGATCGACTTCTTCCGATCGAATGATATCAGGTTATACCAATTGAAGTTGATATCAGAGAAAAGATCATACTTTTATTGATGAAAGAATCAAGGCTTTAGAGCCAACAAATAAAGATAGACTCCCAACTAATAAACTGAAATCTAGGACTTAAAGAAAACATGTTTATCTACCGAAAACAAAACAACCAAATAAGACCTTTACTTTAAAACAAATAACAAGTTTAAACCCAACAGAACCTGCAGTCTTTTCATGCATAACATTTTCCATCACATAACTTTGTAGAATAATAGCGATAGCATTGATGTGTGACTTACTGCCCATCTAGTTAGATTCTGCTGTTCTTGTGACTTAAGCTGTGGTTTACTTCTGTTTATAAATCTCTGAGATCATGAAAATGGTTAAATGAGTGATATTTGGAACAAGGTCAAAAGGTCAGGACAAAAACACTTTTTGAACAGTTCTGTCGGTAGTTGGCCAAAGTCAAGTAAAAATCAGGTTAGTCGGGCAAAGATTAGTCTAATTAGGTCAAATTGTTCTGATCGGTCAAAGGGTTATTGGTCAAAGGCTCATTTTTTGGGTTTTATACTCTTTTAGGATTTCCTCTATCAAATTTGTAAAAATAATTGAAGTATTTTTTTTTAAAAAGTTATACTTATTTTGAAAAATTATATTAAAACTTGTGTATATAAATAATTCTGAAAAATTATATATAAAAATTCAATTCAATTAATCCCTTGTCGGTGACCCACCAACAAACTAGTGCCTACGGTTTGCTAGTATGTCAAATTTAAGTAAAAATAATATTATTTTAATAGTAATAAGAATACAAGAGATTAAGCGATATAAGAGCTTATATGCATTTCCCATCTTAGGAAACTTTCCAATGTATTTGAATCATTACTTTTAATCTCATTTTGAATTTATCTTACCCGTTTGATCATTTTTATTTTATTTTACATTTTGGCCTTTTATAGATAAAAGCACGACGTATATTGACCTGTTCATAAGGAACTACCTGTAGAGTAAATAAGTCAGCAGATTGGCCAACCACTTTATCATATTCTAGGCCTTCTGCTGCTAATCCTGCCATTGCTACAACCGCCAACCTAAGAGTAAGTTTAGGAAGCAGTTAAATTTACATAGACAAAGTAACTACATATGTTCTTTGAAAATGTTTTTCAATTAAGTGATTATGCCTTCATCTCTCCCTCCCCATACCCCACTAATAATGGGATTTTACTGGGTATATTATGTTGTTGATTATACAACTTTGTTGGTGTTTATTGTTCTAATTTTATACATTATTGTCCCTGAAAGCCCTCACATTTCTTTTTAGGGAACTCAAAGAACAATATTTATATAAAATGCTAAAACCATAACTTCAGGAATCATCAGGTCATGAAATCAGCTATGATCATAAAATTGATATTTTTCATCACCCCCATAATTATTTAATTAATGATAAGCATGGTTGGAGAAATCGCTAGTTGCTAGTCGGTCGGCGAGATAGGGATTAATCGGGATTAATCGGATTGGAATTTTTATATAGAATTTTTCAAAATCTTATATATATACATACAAATACACATATCAATATAAATATAATACTTCAAAATTCAAATATTTTTCTAATAAACTTAAAGATAATAAACAAAGTACTTAAAAATTCAAACATTAACATAAGCATCCTTGGGAGTCCACTGAGACCGATCGTGCGCAGCTGCTTTTTGACCGATCGATCGTGATTTTAGGAGTCGACTGAGACCGGGAAGAAGAAAAACCACAATTTCTCTGGGCTTGGACCAAAATTTTTAGCTTAGGCATAAAAATTATTGGCCTGTTGACCGATTTTTTGCCCTGTTGACCGATTAGCCCCGACTAGGCCCGATTAGCCCCGACTAGCCCCGATTTTGACCGCTTAGCGATTTTTCGACCGACTAGTCTAAATTTAATCGGCTAATGGCCGACTACCGATTAATCCCGATTTTTACAACACTGATGATAAGAACACAACTGAATTTAATTAGTTAGCAGAAAATGTACCTGTCAAGTTCTTTTGAATCAAGTTGTCCACTGTATAAGAGTTTTTCCAGTTTTTCATCTATGAGATTAACGTTCTCTTTTCCAATATCCAGAGAGTACCCAAGAATTGGGAGACCTAGTAAGTAAGCAACTACCATACAAAGAATAGTGAGTTATAAGTCGGGTCATGTTAACCTGCCAACACTTTCTTTTTTAATTATTTTAGACTTTAAAAAAACTAGTATAATTACAAAACAATATTCTTAATATAATAATTTAATTTTAAAAAAAAATTGGTTAATCATGCAATAAATTAAATCTGACATGTAAAACTAAATGTGAAAGCTGTGCACTGTTAGAACATGGTTAATTATGCATTAGGTTTGTGGATCCTTGTTTTTTTTTTATTTCATAAGCAGTCTTTACTGATAGATCAGAGAAGAAATTACCCAAAAAATGGGCAGCTTCATGTCTGGCAATTCTATCTTGATAATCAGGGAAGAAGGTTGAAAATCCACCAATTGCAGCCTGAAGAAGCCTACATCATATGTGAGCTAATTAGATAAATTCAAACTGTTCATTAGAGGTGCCAAAATGGGCAAGGCATTTAATGGGTCAACACGGAACGTGCTGGTGTGTTGACTTAAAACACTTTTTGTCCAAAATTCTTTATATTTTATAAATAATTATGTCAAATGTGACGACAAAAAATATATAATTTTAATGATACTCTACTTGGTAATAGATTAATTTAGGATGTTTATGCATTAAAGTAAGCTTTGAATAACACATTCCTTTCAAGCTCTTTTAGAAATTTGACCCGCTACAGATAAAAAAGCTAAGCTGAATCAGCCCACTCATAAGTAAACGGGAAATGCCACCCATGTTCATTTTTACTACTCTAAAATGCATAATCACCATGCAAGACTTGATAAGAGATTTAAAAAAATCATTACACAGTAAGATTTAGTTGTGAATTAAATATTCACATACATGTTAAACTTACCCGGGCGAAATACTCCCTACAGCCAGAACCACCAAAGAAATGCTTCCAATCAGATATGGCACAAAGAAGCCCCAGTCCTACAAAATTTTAAGTTTTTAACCACAGTTAAAAAATCCAATACTGAGATAACAACTGCAGCATCATCACAGCATAAACAAACAAACTTACCCGGTATATTCCCACTTTTCAGTAGGGTCTGGGGGGAAATGATGGATATAAACCTTACCCCTAACCCAGTTGGGATAGAGAGGCTGCTCCGAAGGAGTCCCCATCATCACAGCATAGAATACACTAAACTGAGATGTCAAGTTTTATATTTAACCGCATTTGAAACTATTCATTTTTATATTTTGGCATATCATTGCTTATAAAAATAGATGGCAAGAACCACCAAAGTCAAGAAATTTGAGCTCACCCCAGGAAGCTGACTAGCAAGAATTCCCAAAAACCCTGTAGTTCCCACGACAGTGAAAAGAAAAGCTGCCTGCATCACTGTCATGAAATTAATTTCGTGAAACATATAAAAATAATTCTAGCATAAGCACAAAAAGATCATTAACACTAGAACCAAATGCAAGGAACAACATGGTACGGGTTCATGACATCTTACATCATTTCTAACACTAGGTATTGCAAGGTTCTCGGCATTTTTCATTCCAAGAGTTGTCAACTCACGTAGAGATGTCTGTTGAAGAAACTTCAGGTGGTTAGAATAGGGCAATTATAAAAGTTGTATTAATAGATGTTAGGTTTTTCACATATTTAAAGTGATAATGTTGTGAAATATCACATAAACCAGGAAGGTATTGTATATTGGTTATGTGTATATTGGGGTTCCATGGGGACTCTATATATAAAGTTTGATAATGCACATAGATACCTTCTAGACTATGATAAAAGGGGGTATCCTTTGCTGACTTAGCTCCAGCTAAGGACCATTCACTATCTAATGTAAGCCGTATTACCCTACACATTTTTGCAAGAAGCTATTGTCCACAGCATGAACCCATGACCTCAATGTCAGAAAGAAACAACCTTACCAGTTGCTTCAAGGCCCGTACTCACCTTCTAGACTATAATAATTACAAATAAATACATAGCGAGTCCAATACACTAAGCTCAGGAAGTTACAAAAAACACAGGGTTTGATATTAGTCATATTACACACATTTACCTTCTAGACTATAATTATAGCAATTAAGTACATAGCTAGTCTAATAGTACCCGTTTAAAAGAATTTCATTTGGATCCTTTTTAATGTCAGAAAATAGCAACATACTATGGATCATTGTATAATTCATCAAAAATGACCAAAATGGAATATTTTCCTAAGTTCAATGTCTAAAATAACATAAATCAACATATAACGACCAATAAGACAAGTACTTTGCTGATCTACTACATTAGCCCATGTTCAAAAAACTGACCGTGCGCCGGGAAACATAGGGTTGAGAACTCCACTTTCTGGCCCAACCAGATTCAGAGAGCTGATTAAGTGCTTCTTTAACAGCATCACTGTCCTTCTGCAGTACATTCAAAAGAAACTTGAACAATTTATAAAGCAAAATCTGGATGAATTAACAAAACACCACCATCCATTATCTATCCAAAAATTGGGTTCCTAATTATATTGAAATAAAACCTCGAAAATTTGAGGACTCTCGTAGGATCACTCACGAGTACACAAATTATCAATAATAATTAAAAGAGTAATTGAAGAAACAACCAGTTGCATACGAAACGAGTTCAAAACGGACCATAAGTCGAATAATCGATCGAAGAAGACAAAAACAAATACCTTGGCAACGGCGGATTCGAGAGAGGTGAAGTCGACATTTGGAGGTGCGGCTGATGAAGATCTGATTCCCCAATTTCTAGAACCGCTGTGTGTTGATCGGGCAACAGAACCGAAGAGCGTAAGAGATATGGAAGACATTGTGTATGTGTGTGTGAGAGAGAGAGAGGGAGAGAGAGAGAGCAAGAGAGGCTGGTTTATCGTTTTCAGATAAGCCGATAGGGTTTGGCGGGAGGCCTTCAAAGCAACAACGAATGCCAATGCTAAATAATTAAAACTAGTAAAGGTGCCCGCGTATTGCGCGGGCTAATGATCATTAGTTAATTATACATGCAAAAAGGCTATTCATCAGTCAAATTAGGTGGTGTTTGTTTTTTAAGAGGTAAAATATCTGCAGTCTGCGGACCACATCTGCATACATCTGTAGGAGAAGAGGTGGACCAAACATCTGCGAGAAGAGGGTTTGTTTTTTAAAAAGGTTTTCAAACAAAGAAAACCTCTTCCCCCAACAACTCCCGATCGTTCCATCGTCGACTTCGGCGAAGACCATCGGCTTCGGCTGCTCCGGCGAAGACAATCGTCGACGTCGGCTGTTCCATCGGCTGCTCCTGCTCCCTCGGCATCCCTTCTCCCCCTCCACGACCTAGGGCTCATCCCCGTCGAATAAACCAGGTACGCTCATCCCTTCTCACCGCCGCTCGCCGCCGCTCATCTTCGATCGTCGACCTAGGTCTCATCGCCTGTGGTGGAGCGCCGATGGAACGATCGCGAGAGGTGCGGTCGATCGGTGGTGGAGTTACGACCGGTGGAGGTGCGGTCGATCGGTGGTGGAGTCACGGCCGATGGAGGTGGAGGTGCGACCGGTGGTGGAATCGCCGATGGAACGATCGGGAAACAAGACTGGCGATGGGTCTGGGTAAACCTAGAAGAGGTTTGAAGAGCTCAAAAGAGCTTGGTCCACGTCTTCACGAAGCAGAGGTCAGGAAGACCTTTTTTAATGAAAGGGCTTCCAAAAAACAAACACTCTGTGCCTCCCAAACATCTGTCCGCATCTGCGCGAGGCAGAAATAAGAGCCCCTGCAGACGTTTTCCCAAAAAACAAACACCCCCTTAGTCTCAAACCACATATATCAAAGAACGACAAACGTAACTGATATAAGTAGTTTCAACTTCTTCTGCAAAATTGTAATCCTCTAGGAAATAACCTTTAATATTATAACTGTAGTTGTGGTCTGTTTATTCTTTGAAGAGAATCCATCAGATGCCTCGTATTCCTATTTGACTCAAGAGGTCTTTCTTATAGTTACTAAAGTAATCATCTACTAATCATTCATCCAACACTACCAAAATAGCAAGAAAGTTTTATAAAATGTTGGTGTTATCCAACCAAAACAAATACATTTTATGTTGTGTTGACTCTTATTAGGGTGCAAAAAGTCTTGTGTATTCTGAAGGTAAATAAATGTACATATGCAGTATAAACAAACGACCAAAAAACTATCAATACAATCTAACAAGACTTCAAACCACTTAATTGTAACTCACGAGACCAGCCACTCTCACCATGTATGAATAACAAAGGATACTGGATGAAGCTTATTTATACGTTGAGGAACATCATCTTTATGCCGAATAATAATATAGTAATTATCAGTTAAAATGTGTGTTTATAGTTTACTTAAGAGGCTTTGATTGCCAACCTCTCACGTGGCTGCCTACCTGCGATCGATGGACCTCTCACGTGGCTGCGTGCGATCGATGCAAAGGAAAAAATCCAAACGCATGCCAATTTGATTTGTTGGAACATTTAACATGATGAGAGAACAGAGCCCTAAAAGTTTGTTTCTCAATTATCATTTTCTTTATAAACTTTCTACAATACATATATGTTGTCATATTATTTATATGCCTTTACTTTTAACCTAATTTCATGATTTATATAGGTTGTTCCAAGTTCGGGGAAATTTGTACGAGTTACTTGTTAATTGCATCCCTCCTGAAATTATATTAAAGGTTTTAATAATCAGCCACATAATTATTCCTTTTTTTATCTTATAGTAAGTTGTAATTGAAGCTGAAGGTTTATAGTTCATTCAGAGGCTGCTTTATGAATTGCTTAGGAATCTGGACTCAAAATTGAAGCCTTAGGTCTGTCATTGGGTTGCATATTGTGTAAGTTTGTGCTAATGTCATATACACTTTTCTTGGAAATTTATGCTAAATTACCTATTTTCCCCCTCATTATCTTTATATCTATGGTTATAATTTAGGTATGCAAATTCTTGTATCTTGTATTCATTGAATGGTGTTATGGTAACTGATAATCCAATAATTTCTTTAAACTTTCTATAGACAGAAAGCTATTTTTAACAATTGAAGGTATATTTATGTGCTTTTTTAAATGTCATAGTTTTCTTACAACAGTTCCCAGTTGCTTTTAACATGCATGTGTTAGGTTAAATGTATCTTTCATCTTCTCTAAATGACACCATTAATTTTGTGCCTTTAGTTTTTAGGCCTCCAAATAACATAATCATATGAATACAGGGCCTCCAAATAACATAATCATATGAATACAACATCATCAGCATCACATATTTACATAAGCAGAACCAAAATGTCAACGAAGACGTAGGACCATACTAATTTCACATATTGATCATATATATCATCAAATCAAACCTAATTTTAGAACAGTCATATGATTAAGAAATCAATATTAAAACCATTATTTGACCAAACCGTAAACCCTAGCCAAAATTGAAGAAAACCTTGAAGAGACGAAGCCCCACACACATAAAATAAACACAAAAAGGTGAATGAAGATGAAGACATCAATGGAAGAAGAGCTTACATACCTACGAAACAAAGAAATAGGAAAGAGAAACAACAGCCGGAAAGAAATGGAGAGTGAGGCGGCCGACAACTTGAAACCGGATACGTGAGAATGGGAGCACCAAGCTAACCAGTTAAGTCACCGACTTTGGTAAATGAGTAATAGGGAATGTTTGAACAATTAAAAGGGTCTAAATGGTTAAGCGCTAGTTTTTTGTTCATACATTTAAATAACAACAAAAAAAAACCTTGAAAACCCTCATCTCACAAACCCTACCCATCCCTCCTCGTTGACCCCCTCTTCCAGATTCACGGTCGCCGCCTCCACTCCCGTTATAATGACCGTAAAAACGTAACATAATAAATAAATAAATAAATACGTAAAACAAGTTAAAATATATATATATATATATATATATATATATATATATATATATATATATATATATATATATATATATAGCAACCTAATAATAAACGTGCAAAATTTCGGGAACCGTTTATGTTCAAAATTTATATAAACATTCGTAAAGTAATTATGATCAAAAGGATATAAACGATAAAAATATCTGATAATGTATGGACACGTTATAAAGCCTATTAATAACGTGCAGAATTTCTGTGACCGTTTGGGTTTGAAATTTTTATGAACAATCCTGAAGTAATTACGATCACATTGATATAAGCCAGACCGTTATACGATAATGTATGATCAAGATATAAGCTCGTGAATATTAAAATATATTATTTTTGACCCTGCTCCGTTTTCAACGAAACTTGGGTAGAAATGTAGAGAATAATTAGTAGATTTCAACGGTATATTCGAAAGTTTTTAAAACATCAGACGCAAAAAGTTATAAGAGAAAAACAAGATTTAAGCTAAATTAATTATAATAATATAATAATAATAATAAAATAATAAAATAATAAAATAATAATAAAATAATCAATTAAACATATGTCACAATTCGAAAGTAAATACGTTGAACTTGAACCATATACATATATTCTTTCTTAATGACGAAGGAATTTTTCCTCTATAAATAGACGCAATTCGATGATCAAATATTCATTTCTTTTTAAGTAACAAAACTCTGTCAAAATACTCTCCTAAAAACCCCTGAGCGTGTACGGTAGTTACTAGAATTTCGTTCAAATATAAGCGAGCCTTGGTACGAGCTACTTTGAGGTAATCACCTATTACACTCTTATTTTAAAATAACTATTTAATTAGTATGGTCGAGATATTGTTTGTTTAAAAACTCATTAATATTATGCGTGGAGGTTATTTTCAATATTTTTGAAAAACACGGAGTATGCAGAGATGCTGCCCGAATATTTTATAAAAATATATAGTTATAGGACGAGGCTCTGTCCAATTTAAAACTCTAAAATAAAGTTTTATAAGCCGAAATTCTGCCCACGTATTTTTAAGAAAATCAAAAAGCGTAAGCCGTTATGCTGTCCAATTAAAAGCTCGAATCAATACCTGAAAATAAAAAGATACGTTAAGTAATTCCACTAGGGTACTGATGTTATTAGGAAATTGACGGTAACGTGAAATTTCAACAAAAACGCAGATTTTTGAATCGCCAGAAAATTTGATTACGACCGTATGTATCTGATTTCTTGCTGATAAATTTGTTACGACTAAGGTACGGATTCCATTTATTTAAATCATAGTATTTTCTATTCTGTAATCTGTTTCTGTAAACCGTTTCTGTAATCATTAAATTTCGTTTTTGTATTGTTCAGATTTCTGATTAACATGATATGATATCGTGTTTCCCTGTTTCGTTTATCATGCAATAAATCTAAATCATGTTGTACTCATTATTGCATGATCCGATTATGAGATTATATGGTAGTTTATCTACCCTACTGAACCTACTGAACTTTCTGAAACTGTATTCTGTTACCCGAGCATGCCCCTACCTGTAAGGATGACTACAGGCCCATTATGGCGGCAACCATAATGTGGAACCATCCGTGACGGTTAGTTGAGTTCACGGCGTCTCCATAAGTACTCTGATAGTACATTTGTGCACCTACTGAATTCTGGGGAGGCGTATGGACTGGTCCTAGGATAATTTTAAACTGTACTTTCTGATTTCTGGGGATAGTGTTGTGTATGCCAACACGCACTATCTCATGTGTCTGGTAAGCGGGAGTAGCTACCCGTGAACCTTACACTTATTACATGTACAGTCGGCTCGTGGTATATTCTGATTCTGTAAATTCTGATTTATAATATAACCTATGTTATTGTTTCTAAAAGGTTATATTTTATCAAATTCAGACCATTGTTTACTGTTCTGTTTCTGTTTCTGTTACTGCTCTGTTATTGATTTCTGTTTCTGACCATTATTTTGATTATCTTCACCACCTTCTGAATTTCTTTTAGTTACTGTTGTTTATCCGTTACTGAGCTTTCTTTGGCTCAGCCGTAGTAGTTTTTGTGGTGTTTATTTGTATTGTGTAGGTAATCAAGGAAATTAGGCGGGGAACTTTTGAGAGTAAAATCAGACATAAAAAAAAATGAAGATCCTTTGTTTCTGTAGTAAATGTAACAATCAAACTTAAAACTTAAATATGTATGTTGTTATGTTTAATTATCGACTTAAGACTTATGTATGTATGTTTTTAAATACATCTGGGATTGTTGCATTTACTTCTGATTCCGTATACGTGATACGTCAGCCCTAAACCGGGTTGGGGTGTCGCACCCGTCACGGACCTCGTCGCCTCCTCTGCCTCCTGTCGTCGACCACACCACCAGCATCACCATCGACCATCATCCCTTTGCGTGGGATAGGAGGAAGATGCGAATGGCGATCGTGGTCGCTGTAACATTTAGGGTATTCAAAAAAAATGTATCGTGTTAAAATTCTAATAAAATAAAGTTTGTTGAGTACTATTAGTTTACTTATAAGACTTGAAATAATTAAAGAATTAATAACACAAAACAAAGTATATATTGATAAATATATAAGTATGTATGTATATCATTTGATAAAATAAAAAAATGGTGATTTTATACATGTATAATTATATGCTAATAACAAAATTTTGTTATCATTTAATATAATTATAATAATGGTTATATAACTAATATATATGTATAAGTATATAATATAATTATAATAATGGTTATGTAACTAATATATATGTATACATATATAATTATATATATATATATACACACTAGCGGAAAGCCCGCACGATGCAGCGGCGGCCACCCACTACCAAATCATTAACTATAACACCTTACTTTTTGAAAAATATCTTGAACACCCAAAATTATGGTCCCAATTTTTTTAAAAAATTCGATATGACTCGTCCTGAAATTATCTTGCAAAATGTAAACGTGCTCAAATGAATTTTATATAATATGTGAACTATTAATACTAAACAACGCAATTAGAAAATCATTCAGCATGAGACACTTCAACTTTCTAGCCCTTGGCAAAAATTGACAGGTACAAACACAAATATGTAAACCTTTCAACCACACATCTAAAAAAACACTAAAAAAATTAGCGGCTTGAATGAACAATACATATCTGTAATATGGTGAAACAAAGTCATATCTAGCAACTTTTTAGATTTGATGGTAAATGGGGCATACCCCTAAGCACCAAAATAACATTTGTCCAAAATAAATCAAACCCCATATTAATGAAAAATCATCTATTCAGGAAGTAAAATCTGTGAACAATATGGGATAGAGAAAAAATGTGACTTTTAAAATTTCCGACCAATATCTATCCATAAAAGAACCCTACTTGACAGATGCAGTAAGCTGCACAAACATCTCAATCTCTATCAAGATTCATCTGCAATATATCTAGTTTTTGCCTTTTTCTTATTTATTAGTGAAAAATGTACACTTTCAACCCACAGAACCATGGAAACTAATGACCAAAACTTTCACTATTCGCCTTTTCTTTTCTTTTTCCATTTTTATCTTCACAAGATACAATTAACCTAACTAAAAAAGTTCAACGAGGTGAGAATAGTCAAATAAGGTTTATCAACCACATAGCATAATGGTAAATACACTAAAACCTTAAAAACAATGTTGAATAGTTTTATGGAAACACTCGTCTTTACATGTCATTTTGCTAGTTGTATAATCTATTTACATATTAACCACAAAGAGCTTGTTAAGATTCTTCATATTCTAAATCCAAACATTGAAATCTTGAAATCCAAAAGGAAATCAATGTCTAGAAAGAAAAGCACATACCTATAAAATTTTTTGGAGATATATAAAAGCACAGATTATATATTATATAATCTTGAATCCTTGCTTATGCAACTTCTTCAAATTTAGTAGGGGAAGTAAGCGTAATAGAGCACCAACTAATCAGATCTTCAACCCATTTTCTCAAGTTCTGCATTAACAGCTTCACTATCAAATTATATTGATCAAATCTATGAATAGAGCATTATAAATAACATGACTAAAAAAAAGATGCCAGAAAATAAATACAACCTGAACCATAAGCAAGACCTCTGCAATTTATAATTCACTGGGTTTAACCACAAGAACATTACCATGTGTCTTCCTTCCCCAACCTAAATTAAAATTGTACCAGTCCTGTCCCAACATGTCCCAACCTTAACCATTGGACATGCAAAGCGGCAGGTAAGCTTACATCAACAGAACCTACAAAACAGATGCATATGCTTTGAACTTAATCATCATTATATATAAAAAAAAGTGTGCCATCAACATAACAAATTGTTAGTCTTTGTTTTATAAAAAGACAAGCTGTGATTTAAATAATTATATGTAATTTGAAATTAAATATAAAACCCAACAACTGTCACACCCCGAGCCGGTGGGGTTGGATCGAAGTCCCCGTCAGGCGGAAGGTTCTCGGGGCGCGATATCGTGAGTGATAATCGTGATGATCAGATTGTTTACACATCATCAATGTTAAGAATAACTAAATCACAATCAAACACTAAACTAGGATTACAAAGTTATATTACAATATCAATGTTCAGTAATTTAACTCGGTAAACCTAACAAAAGAATCATATGTTTCCTATCTTGTATCTGTACAAGATATCAAAAGTGATTCGTATCCTTAGCAAAATATGTGCTTCTCCAAAAGTCAACTAGGTCTGCTAACTGGCATCCTAGTATGCAATCCAAAAGCTTAAGCCTATTCCTGTGCGTCACCTGAGAAAGCATGTAAGAAAACAAAGTCAACACAATGGTTGGTGAGTTCATGTAGTTTTAGTATTTGTAAAATAGCTTTTTCAAACCTTTTAGGTAAAACCTTACCCTCATTAATAACACATGTATCATCCAACTCGGTATGCTTATATATAGGGCATACCCCCGAGTCGAGCCTACAACCCGCCCAGACGCCGTCCCACCACATACTAAGTTGCATAGGACATTGTTATTAATGATAATTAAGCATTTTACCTACCCTTCGATTCATTCCTCATCATAGCTTTAGTTTACTGTTTCAAAGTGTACAAGTCTATAGCATTCGTATGTAATAGCTTCAATATTAGTTTAAAAGCATCATGTTTAAAAGTTTATGATGTTAACCCAAAAGCATTCAAGCATCCCTTCGGTAACAACCTTAATCTCATTAACACCACCTGTATCATCCAACTCGGTATGCTTATATATAGGGCATACCCCTGAGTCGAGCCTACAACCCGCCTAGACGCCGTCCCACCACATACTAAGTTGCATAGGACATTGCTGTTAATGATAATTAAGCGTCTTACCTGCCATCCATTTCGTTTATAGCTTTAGCATTTTGTTAAGTTTGCATCATGATTGGAAAATGAGGAATCACTATATGGCAAGCACTGAGAGGCCATACGTCTACTCCTCAGAATCCCGACTAAGTAGATCACCCGTTTGGCAAGCACTGAGAGGCCAAACGACCTGATTTACAATAGTCATAGCTACAAGAACACCCCCTGGCAAGCACTGAGAGGCCAGGTGGTCCATTCTAAATAGCCAATAGCTTTAGCATTATGTTTAAGTTTATAGCATGAGTGAACATTGAGGAATCACTGTATGGCAAGCACTGAGAGGCCATCAGTCTACTCCTCAAGTCATGACTATGAAGGTCACCCTATGGCAAGCACTGAGAGGCCGACGGTCTGTTCCTTCAAGTCCCTAACTATGAAGAACACCCCATGGCAAGCACTGAGAGACCAATTTGGTATGTTCTACCATAGTTGATAGTTTTAGCATTCAAGTTTATAGCATTCAAATAGCTTCACAATCGGTAAGGCAAGCACTGAGAGGCCAAACCATTGTTTTAGCATGGTAAGCATATAAGCATACAAGTGTTTAAAGCATCCGTAGTTTTGAGCTATTGGCATGTATGTATGTAGCATTATCATAGAATCATAAGCTTGTAGCATAAATTTGTAGTTTTAGCATATGGTGTTAGCATGTAGCATTAGCATCCGATGTTATCATGTAGCATTAGCATTTAGTATAAGCATGTAGCATTTGCATCTTGTGTTAGCATGTAGCACTAGCATTTAGTACAAGTATATAGCATTAGCATTTAGTGTTCAAGCTTTAGCATCGAGTATGTAGTTTAAGCATATAGTTTATAGCATAAATAGCTTTAGCATTAAGCACTTAGTTTTAGCATCAAGTATATAGTTTAAGCTTCTAGTTTGCAACACAAGCATCAATCACCAAGTTTAAGCATCTTGTTTGTAGCATAAGCGTTAAGCATTGAGTTTAAGCATATTGTTGTAGCATAAGCATCAAGCCTCAAGTTTCTAGTTTCTAGTTTGCAATATAAGTACCAAGTTTATAGTTTCCCCAAAGTATATTAGATTCCAAGCATAAGTCTCATTATAAGCATCATGTGTAAAGTTTAATCCTAAAGTTTCATAGCATAAGTATCAAACAATAAAGTATTAGCATCAAGAATAAGTTTAAAAGCATTTTTATAAATCATTTGTTTTAAAATGTATAACATGCTTCTCAGTCCCGAAGTAAAATCAAAATAGTTAGAAAAGGGACAAATGAACTCACCTGGTGTTTGAAGTGGTTGACTAAGTCTACACAAGAAAACACGCGCTCGTTGTTGTTCTTGATGTTATTTTCACATGCCTGTATTGATTTCACGTCGTTTGTAATTATAAGTATAAATTGTGATTTGTTTGTGCGCGTGTAGGTGTTAGCCCTAAAGTTGGCTAACACTCTGAGTCTCAATCTACATTCAGCCCAAAGCTATTGACTTGACAACCAATCCCCACTAGGTTTAGATTATCTTATTTGGTTTATTGATTTTAGGCTCCATTGGAATCTACATACTTGTAAGAGAATTTCAAGTATAAAAGTTTAGACTTTAACTTGAATGCCATTTATCTTTGACATATTGTAATCTACCCTTGTTTTTATTGAATTTTAGCTCTGATGGGCCCTATGTTGGGCCTAACTTGCCATTGTGGCCCAGTTGGTTAATATTGAACCTAACGACTTGCATAGTCTTTGTGAATGATGTTAGGGTCAAGTAACTTGGGCCGAATGTTATGTGCGTAAGTCAAGTTAAATAGAGTGGGCCAATTAGCTCTTTGGGCCGAGAAGGGCAAGTTGGGCCGGTTAACAATCATGGGCCGAATTAAGGAAATGGGCCATGATGCCAAAATTGGGCCAATTAAACGAATGTGGGCCTTGTGTGTCACGTGTGAACTAAGCCCTTGCGTTGGTTGTTGTTGTTGTTGGGCCGTACAATGGGCCAAGGAAATGAAATGTGAGCCGGTTAGGGTTTCCTGGGTCAACAATGCCTTGGGCCCACTATTGGGCTAGGCTAAATAAAATGCTATTGGGCCGAATCATGGTTATATGGACTGAATTAAACACTATAGGTCGAAGAATACATGGACTGGGCCGGCTGTTTGGTTTGATCGGATAATCGAAGAGAGCAAATCCCATGGCAGCGAACCTATAAGTCCAAGGTTCGGCTTTTGTGGTTTTGTCAAGCGGTCCGGCAAGGGTTCGGCTTCCTCATGGGACACCAAGGGTTCGGGCCCATGCAGAGGGTTCGCGGCGATCCAAGGGTTCGTCTAGAGTGAAAGGTTCGCCGGCTGTCGAGGAGGTTTAGCTTCGGTCAAGGGTTCGCTGCAACCACACAAAAAGGTTCGACTAACATAAGCGTAGCAGGGTTCGGTTATTGCTACAAAGGTTCGTTGGTCCAGCACATTAGGTTCGTAGTATTCACTGCATGAGAAGGGTTCGTGTAGGAGTCCTGGGTTCGGCTGATAAAGCCCCGACAGGGTTCGTCACCTATAGCAAGGTTCGGAGATGGTGGGAAGGTTCGGCTGATAGAATGTGATTCAAGGGTTCGGCTGATGAACTTCAACCAACCCCAATGTCACGAACCTGTATCCCATTATCCCACTTCGAGCTGCTGTAGACGATCTCAATAATGGTGTACTGCGAGGGTGATATTTCACAAGTATAGGAATCGAGATATGATGCCTAGAGACGGTCTCAAGTGATGATCGAACAAAATAACAAAAAGATGAAAAACCCTAATTTCTTTCGACTTTGTTTTGCTCGTACCTTCGATTCAGCTGGATAAAACTTCAGATGAGTTGTACTTCCTTGTAGAGAGCTTCAAGATGGTCGTTTAGGTCCAAGAATCATCGAATTTGATCAAGATTTGAATTAGTTATGAGGTTTTGAAGATGAGAGTTTCTAGAGAGAAGTGTCACACCCCCAATTTTCAACTAACGGAATCATACCGTTTGGGAACGTGACAAACCAGGATCTCAGATCATTAAACATAACGAAGACCTCTATATGAATTTCAAAACATACTTTGGTCTTTAAAACATAACATCAGAGATTTCAAAAGTTGCGGAAGCGTTTAAAAACCAATAACAGTTGTAATATGTAAATTACAAAACAAAATCCTTAAATGTTCAAATTCAAATATCCAAAATGTTTAAAATGCATGCGACTCTATCTCCTAGTCCATGCCAGCTTTAACGCGCGCCTTAGCGTCCTGAGAAAACATGTAAATCAAGTCAACACAAAGGTTGGTGCATAACACAGGTTTTAAGCATTCACAATGTTCAAAACAACAGTTTGAATATCAAGTTGTAGATAACATAATCACACATGCATAGTCATGATAGCTAGTCATATAAACTATTTACATAAGTGGTCGACCCCGAAGCTGACGATTGCCATGCTATAGCATGTTTTTTGCCTTGCCACTATTGTCTAGCACAAACAATAGTAATGTGTGTTTGGTCAGTCAAACACCTGCGTATATCCCATCTACCAGGTGAGGTTTGTCAAACCTAATAGATCTATTTCCAACTACCACGCTTTGCGCTACGGCAAACTAAACGGTTCGAAGTGTGTAAGGACTTTTAAATGCTATGTTGTCACATAATGTAAACAGCTAACTCATGCAAGTGATATGTATCTAAAAAGTTTGTTGCACATGTTTTCTCCCCCAAAACAGTTTAAAATAAGAAAGGGGCCGTGTACGCACCTTTGATAGTTGCAGAATGATCAAACGTACTTAAACTCGCGTAGAAAATCCTCTACGAAGAATCTGTGATTAAACAATAACCTAAAGTTATTCGGAATGTCGTTTTGTGCTTGGAATCACATACGTGTCAACACACGTATGTTAGAGTGTTAAGAATGTGCATACGTAAGTACGCGTGACTTTGAAATCGTTTAAATAAAATCACATATGATTTTATTTAAATAACCGTAATTGTACGCGATTTCGTTTTCGTTCTAAAATATGAATTTTATTATTCTAATACGTTCGGAATTACGTTACGGTTCCAACGCAACTTGAACGGATTGAATCGGAGTTATAACGAACGTTTTAAGATGAAAATACTAAAAAATGGTTT
The DNA here is from genome assembly GCA_009363875.1 of Mikania micrantha. Taxonomy (NCBI): domain Eukaryota; kingdom Viridiplantae; phylum Streptophyta; class Magnoliopsida; order Asterales; family Asteraceae; genus Mikania; species Mikania micrantha. The sequence continues at coordinate 22,703,814 of CM018685.1, forward strand.
TAAAATCCAAAAATCAGTAGGAGCCGGGCTCGAACCCGCGACCCCTAACTCATAACACACATGCACTACCATCTAATCTGCGCTTACAATTGTTAAAGGATTGCTGCTAATTCCTTTTAACCAAAACCGATCGGGTTCTCCTTTGTATTACTATAGCCGAAGCATACAACACCCAATTGACCACGAAATCGAACCCCATCGGTCCTAGAACCATAGGGCTATGGTTCTATAGATCCAACCGACCTCAAACATGTTTCGAATTTGATAATCCATGAACTCAGAATCAAATAATGAAACGAAAATGGGTTTCGAACCTACATATGAAACCCACCACTCAAATTAACTTAATTTCGTGACAATTAACTATAAAATCATGGGGTTTTTATGAAACATCAAATTTCGAAACTTCCTATATGATTTTATTCAGTTTTTGTGTTCAGTTATATCAAAAACCCCAACTTGCTTTTTAACCGATGAACCCTAACATTACAACCTTCTGATTCAATAGTAAAACTTCTAATTAATCCATGGTTATGCTTAGTCGAAACCTTCTGAAACTATCTATAACATCAATTTGATTCTAATACTCATTAGGGTGAAAACCCCCAACCGGTTCTTCATCAAGAACCCTAGGAATTAAAATCACAGCATTCGATATTTTTAGGTGAAATTAACATATGGTTTATCATATGAAATCCAAACCGAGTCTATCTGTGCAAATTAATTCGATCACTGATATCATTTCCATCAAAATCCCCAAACCATTTTGGGTTAAGAACCCTAGAATCAAGATTCATACAAATCGTTGCTGTTTGACAAAATTGAAAGAGGATTTTCAATAAACAGAGAGTTCCGAAACTCTCTGTTACATTTAATTTGATTCTTTAACTCAATTGAGCAAAGACCCCCAAATTGTCTCCCTCTATAAACCCTAGAATTCAAACTCGTCAAATTAGTTACTCTCAGATTCGATTTGGTTTGGGATTTGCTTAAACATGTTAGAACGAACGTTTAGATGTTAATAATTACCTGAATTGATTTCAACTTGATGTAGATCGCCTTGTTGCTCAACTTTCGGCCGTCCTTTTAATCGAACTCAACTCCCACTATCTCTTGTTCACAATTGATGTACCCAGAACTCTCCTTTGATGCCGACTAACGTTCTGAGTGACCAATTTGAGGCATTTAAGTGGAATTATATGATTTTATCCCTTAATGGTTTCGGTTTCGACCTTTGAGGTCGAATTGAGTTAAGTTCGATCATTACTAACCTTAATAACGTATGATTACTGTTACATCTCACTAATATGAGTTAATTGAAGAGTTAATCCCATTAATTTCAGTGTATTAACACTAATTTCGAATTCCCCATCCGTATATAAACAAATTTTGACTTTTAGAAGTCAAACTCAATTATTATCACAACTTATAAACTAATCCTTGCAATTAAACACTTAGAACCTGATTTTTGCTTAATCTTAACTCCTTTATATTATTCTGGACCAATAACATATCGTTTCGATTTACAAAGTTACCTCAAAAATCCCTAATTACCACTAAATGGTTCAATTGGAATACTATTGGGCTAAATTAATCCATTTGGGCCTCATTATTGCAATTGGGCCTACATTAAACTCATTGGGCCTATCTTGGCCTTACTGGGCCACCCTTGAGCTTATTGGGCCTACTTTGGCTCTATTGGGCCTACATTGGTTCTGTTGGGCCTACCTTGGCTCTATTGGGCCTACATTGTCTCTGTTGGGCCTGTGATCTCACCATCTTCAGTTAACAAGGTTAATCCGAAAAGTCAGATTGTCACATCATCCCCTTGTTGAAGAAATTTTCGTCTCGAAAATTAGTAAGTGTTAGGAGTAGTTAGGAAACTACTTACGAGTTTAAATCGTACGTGTTAGTGTGATTTGATCATTCTGTGTGCTTGTGTGTACTCACACACAAAGCCTAATGCTTGCAACATCACAACTAAATGTGATCGTTCAATGTGACTGTTTGCGTGTACACTAGTTAGTTCACCTAACTGTGACTGTTTGTGTTTAATCATATTGTGTTGTGTAACCTCACACATAGTGAGTGTCTGAAACTGTTTGTACTATGTAACCCCGCACATAGCAAAATGTGTGTAACTAATCATGCATGTACTACTATAACATGTAACATATGAAATATAGCACATAAAATGTAATGTAGCACAAATGTTTTATAACAAAATCAATTGAATAAAGTGTTTGTGCTTACAGCTTGAAATTTGCAGTGTTGATGTGTGAAGCATCACATCATCCCCTTGTTGAAGGAATTTTCGTCCCGAAAATTAACGTGTGCTCTCAGTGTTAGCAGTAGCTGTTTTGAATAGATGAGGATATTTCTTCATCATTTGATCTTCCCGTTCCCATGTGAATTCAGGACCACGTCGTGAATTCCATCGGACTTTGACTATCGGAATCTTGCTTTGCTTAAGTTGTTTGACCTCCCGGTCCATGATTTCTGCTGGTTCTTCAATGAATCGCAACTGTTCATCTACTTGTATTTCTTCCAACGGTACAATCAATGTCTCATCAGAAAGACATTTCTTTAAGTTCGATATGTGAAAGAAATCATGAACCCCACTGAGTTCATCCGGTAGTTTGAGTTGATACGCAACCGGACCAATCCTTTTCAGGATCTCAAAAGGTCCTACGTAACGTGGACTAAGCTTTCCGCGCTTGCCGAATCGTATCACACCTTTCCAAGGTGATACTTTTAGAAGAACTCGGTCTCCTGCTTGAAACTCCAACGGCTTGCGACGTTTGTCAGCATAACTCTTTTGTCGATCCCGGGCCGCTGCCATACGGTTCCGGATTTGAACTATCTTCTCTGTCGTCTCGTGCACCAGTTCAGGACCTGTTATCTGACTGTCACCAACTTCAGCCCAGCAAACTGGTGAACGACATTTGCGACCATACAAAGCTTCAAACGGTGCTGCTTGAATACTTGTATGATAACTATTGTTGTAAGAGAATTCCACTAACGGTAAATGATTCTCCCAGCTATCACTAAAGTCAATTACACAAGCTCGTAACATATCCTCGAGCGTTTGAATTGTACGTTCACTTTGACCGTCGGTCTGTGGATGATAGGCGGTACTCATATCCAAGCGAGTCCCCAATGACTTATGAAGTGATTTCCAAAAGTTGGAAGTAAATCGGGCATCCCGATCTGATATAATAGAAATTGGCACGCCATGCCGTGCTACCACTTCCTTGATGTAAATGCGAGTCAGTTTCTCCATCTTATCAGTTTCCTTGATTGCTAAGAAGTGTGCAGATTTCGTTAATCGATCGACAATTACCCATATCGTATCACAACCAGTCGGTGTACGGGGTAACTTAGTAATGAAGTCCATCGAAATCTGTTCCCATTTCCACATCGGTATCTCTGGTTGTTGCAGTAAACCAGATGGCTTCTGATATTCAACTTTGACTTTCGAACAAGTCAAACATTTGCTAAGGTACTTAGCAATATCAGCTTTCATGTGAGGCCACCAATACAGTGCCTTCAAGTCATGATACATCTTGTCTGATCCCGGATGGACTGAATATCTGGACTTGTGTGCTTCATCCATCACGAGTTCCCTTAAACCTCCATACAAAGGTATCCACATTCGATCAATGAAATAACGAATTCCATCGGACTTAGCATCCAACTGTTCTTCCATTCCCCGTAAAGATTCCTGTACCAAGTTTTCCTTTTTCAAAGCTTCAATCTGAGCACTGCGTACCTTGTCAGGTAAGTCAGTATGTATTGTCATCATAAGTGCACGAACCCGTCTTGTTGAAGTATCCTTTCTGCTTAAAGCATCAGCTACTACATTAGCTTTTCCCGGATGATACTTAATCGCGCATTCATAATCGTTCAACAACTCAACCCATCTTCGTTGTCTCATATTAAGCTCCTTCTGATCAAAGATATGTTGCAAACTCTTATGATCAGTGTAAATAGTACACTTAGTTCCATACAAGTAATGCCTCCAAATCTTCAAAGCAAAAACCACTGCTCCTAACTCCAATCATGAGTAGTGTAATTCTTTTCGTGTGTTCGTAGTTGTCTGGAAGCATAAGCAATCACTTTATCACGTTGCATCAACACACATCCCAAACCTTGTGCAGATGCATCACAATACACCACAAAGTCTTCCGTCCCTTCCGGTAAGGACAGAATCGGTGCACTGCAGAGTTTCTGTTTCAATAACTGAAATGCAGCTTCCTGTTTATCCGTCCAATTATACTTCGTTCCCTTATGCGTAAGAGCTGTAAGTGGTTGAGCGATCTTTGAGAAACCTTCAATGAATCGTCGATAATAACCTGCCAAACCAAGGAACTGTCGTACCTCGGTAGGGGTTTTTGGTGCTTCCCAATTCTTAATCGCTTCAATCTTCGCTGGATCAACATGTATACCCTTTTCATTAACTATATGTCCCAAGAATTGTACTTCTCGCATCCAGATTTCACATTTCGAGAACTTAGCGTACAGTTGTTCCTGTTTCAATAATTCCAATAGTAATCGAAGATGTTCAGCGTGTTCTTCTTCAGACTGTGAATATATGAGAATGTCATCGATGAAAACAATGACAAACTTATCAAGATAAGGTTTACAAACACGATTCATAAGATCCATGAATACAGCTGGAGCGTTTGTCAACCCAAATGGCATGACCAAGAACTCATAATGGCCATAGCGTGTTCTGAATGCTGTCTTCGGAATATCTTCCTCCTGAACTCTTAGTTGATGATAACCCGATCTGAGATCAATCTTCGAGTAGTAACTCGAACCTTGCAACTGATCGAACAGATCGTCAATTCTGGGTAACGGATACCGGTTCTTGATAGTAACCTTGTTCAATTCCCGGTAATCGATACACATACGGAAAGTCCCGTCCTTCTTCTTAACAAACAAAACTGGAGCTCCCCACGGTGAAAAACTAGGTCGTATGAAACCCTTATCCAACAACTCTTGCAATTGTGTAGATAACTCTTGCATCTCTGACGGTGCAAGTCGATAAGGCGCCCTAGCTATCGGTGCTGCGTCTGGTGTAAGGTCGATTCGGAATTCCACCTGTCTGATAGGCGGTAATCCCGGCAAGTCTTCTGGAAACACCTCCGGAAATTCACAAACTACAGGTATATCTTCAATCTTCTTCTCAGCTACTGGCTTTTCAGTTATAAGTGCTATAACTGCCGTATGACCTTTCCGCAGACATTTGTGTGCTTCATACAAGATATGAGACACAGTGGCGTACTGCTCTTCTCGCCTTGTACATATAATGTCTCTCCCTGCGGAAGAGGTATGCGAACAATCTTTTCATGGCATACGATTTCAGCCTGGTTTTTGGACAACCAGTCCATGCCAATAACCACATCAAAACTGCCTAAGGCAATAGGCATCAGATCAATCTCTAATGTTTGACCCATCAAATCAAGGATACATCCTTAAAAATACTTTCCACTACAATCAACTTACCATCAGCTAATTCCACAGTGTATGGACTATCTAAGGCAGTGGGACTAACATTTAGCAACTTAGCAAGTGAACTAGATACAAAACTCCAATCGGCACCAGTGTCAAATAACATAGAGGCATAGTGATTATTTAAGAGGAACGTACCCGTAACAATGTTGGGATCCTCCCGCGCTTGGCGTCCTCCAATCACAAACGCCCTGCCCCTAGCACCATTGTTGTTGTTGTTATTGTTATTGTTGTTGTTGGTGCCATTACCATTACCGTTGCCATTACCATTGCCATTGACATTATTGTCCCCGCCTTTCTTGAGTTGTGGGCAATCTTTCTTAAAGTGTCCCATCTTGCCGCACTCAAAACAACCCTTCTGTGCGTTGTTTTGGTTGTTATTCTGGTTGTTGTGGTTGTTTTGTAGCTCCCCGCGACAATCCTTAGCCGCATGTCCAATCTTGCCACACTTTGGCACCTAGCTCTATCACACTGATTACCTGCATGATGATACCCACACGTGTTGCACTTGGGGTGTTTGCCAATATAACCCCCCGATGATGACGATTGCTGACCACTGCTTGAATTATGATAAGACTTGTTTGAGTCTTGCCTCCGGTTTTGCTGATATGATTGTTGGTTGTGACTCTTTGAGTTGTTACCTTCCCACTTTCTTTTATGATCTCCCACCTTGGTAGCAGATGTTCGTTTAGGCAGAGTCCCCTGTAACACTGCCTGATCAGTAAGCTGATGCGCTAAACGAACAGCTTGTTGAATGGTGGTGGGATTTGCTGAAGTAACCAACCCCTGGATCTGAGGCACTAGTCCTCCAATGTATCTTTCAATCCACTTGCTGGCTGGAGTAGCCATGTGTGGTAGAAGTCTGGCCAACTCATGTGACCTGGTCGTATACTCTTCAATATTTGACCCCTCCATCTTGAGGTGCCAGTATTCTTCCTCTAATTTTGCATCTCACTACGAGGACAGTACTCCTCCTGCATTAAAGTTTTGAAGCCATTCCAAGTCAAGGCATTAGCCTCGCCCAATCCCAAAGTCTGAACATTTGAGTTCCACCAAGTTAGTGCTGGACCCTCCAATGTTCCCGTAGCAAACTTCACCTTGCTTTCGTCAGGGCAGTTGCACATCTCGAACACAGATTCTGCCTTTTCAATCCATCGAAGGAGTCCTATGGCCCCCTCCGACCCTTTGAAATTGTGTGGTTTACAGTCCAAGAACATCTTGAACGTGCATAACTGTGGGTTAACCAGTCCCCCTGCCGGACCCTGTGGCCCTGTGTTGTGTGTCTGAGCATATTTTGCGATTGCCTCTGCAACTCTGTTATTGATTAGCTCGTTGAGCTCAGCAACTGTCATGTGAACGTTCTCGTTGGCCATTATCTTCCTAGTTAAAAGAAATGTTAGAGCGTTATCAAAATCCAATGTGACATGTGTAAGCATACAACAAACACAACATGTAATATATAAATCAACACAACTGCTGGAAATAAATAATAGTTTTTCAATAGATAGAAATTTGATTTGAGTACAATACTTTTGAAATCAAAACATAACTTTCCAAACATCTAGTGTAGGAACACAACCCGTTCCTAATAAGTTTAAACAAAACAAGGAAACTCAATCATCCTCAACAGAGGATTCAGGATCAGAATCAACAACTGGTGCTGGTTCCTCCTCCTCCTCCTCTTCATCCTCTTCCTCATTCTCAGAGGCCACTAAATCTTCCAAGGCTTCAACTCTGCCCTCCAAATCTCGGCTCGGTTCTCAGACTCTTCAAGACGACCAATCAAATTAATCATCTCATCCCGCATATCATGAACCAGATGGGCAAGTTCCTCTTGCCTCTCATTAGCATCCCATAGTTCCTGAGAGTTTTGTGCGATCCTATCTTCTGCCTCGTACAAATCCTCGCGCAGTTTGGCGATCTCCTCAGCGTCCGTCCTTTGCCTCTTAGGCTCAGGAGCATCTAGTACTGGTGGTGGATGTGTAGAAGGTCCCTCAGCAGGGATCTGCTGAGTGCCCTCCACTGGCTCCTCCTCCGGATCCTCATCCGGGTCCTCATCTGGATCCTCCTCTGGATCCTCGTCTGGGTCCTCCTCCGGATCTAAGTCATCCCTCTCATATGGTGGAGGAGATGGAATAGGTGGTGGTGGTGATGACGGTGGTGCTGGAACTATCGGTGCCTCGTCCTCAGAATCATCAATATAGATGTAAGGTACTGATGATGATGCCATGCCTGTTACATAATACCATATGTAAGTGCAGTGCCATGGAATGTGTAAACAAGTCAATTACATAATGTCATATGTAATTTCTAAGTAATACGTGTAAGCATATGTGTCTAATGTCTAACAGTCATAGTCTAAGTCTACAAATGCAAACAACCAATGTCTCTGATACCAATCTGTCACACCCCCAATTTTCAACTAACGGAATCATACCGTTTGGGAACGTGACAAACCAGGATCTCAGATCATTAAACATAACGAAGACCTCTATATGAATTTCAAAACATACTTTGGTCTTTAAAACATAACATCATAGATTTCAAAAGTTGCGGAAGCGTTTAAAAACCAATAACAGTTGTAATATGTAAATTACAAAACAAAATCCTTAAATGTTCAAATTCAAATATCCAAAATGTTTAAAATGCATGCGACTCTATCTCCTAGTCCATGCCAGCTTTAATGCGCGCCTTAGCGTCCTGAGAAAACATGTAAATCAAGTCAACACAAAGGTTGGTGCATAACACAGGTTTTAAGCATTCACAATGTTCAAAACAACAGTTTGAATATCAAGTTGTAGATAACATAATCACACATGCATAGTCATGATAGCTAGTCATATAAACTATTTACATAAGTGGTCGACACCGAAGCTGACGATTGCCATGCTATAGCATGTTTTTTGCCTTGCCACTATTGTCTAGCACAAACAATAGTAATGTGTGTTTGGTCAGTCAAACACCTGCGTATATCCCATCTACCAGGTGAGGTTTGTCAAACCTAATAGATCTATTTCCAACTACCACGCTTTGCGCTACGGCAAACTAAACGGTTCGAAGTGTGTAAGGACTTTAAATGCTATGTTGTCACATAATGTAAACAGCTAACTCATGCAAGTGATATGTATCTAAAAAGTTTGTTGCACATGTTTTCTCCCCCAAAACAGTTTAAAATAAGAAAGGGGCCGTGTACACACCTTTGATAGTTGCAGAATGATCAAACGTACTTAAACTCGCGTAGAAAATCCTCTACGAAGAATCTGTGATTAAACAATAACCTAAAGTTATTCGGAATGTCGTTTTGTGCTTGGAATCACATACGTGTCAACACACGTATGTTAGAGTGTTAAGAATGTGCATACGTAAGTACGCGTGACTTTGAAATCGTTTAAATAAAATCACATATGATTTTATTTAAATAACCGTAATTGTACGCGATTTCGTTTTCGTTCTAAAATATGAATTTTATTATTCTAATACGTTCGGAATTACGTTACGGTTCCAACGCAACTTGAACGGATTGAATCGGAGTTATAACGAACGTTTTAAGATGAAAATACTAAAAAAAATGGTTTTTAAAATCCAAAATCAGTAGGAGCCGGGCTCGAACCCGCGACCCCTAACTCATAACACACATGCACTACCATCTAATCTGCGCTTACAATTGTTAAAGGATTGCTGCTAATCCTTTTAACAAAACCGATCGGGTTCTCCTTTGTATTACTATAGCCGAAGCATACAACACCCAATTGACCACGAAATCGAACCCCATCGGTCCTAGAACCATAGGGCTATGGTTCTATAGATCCAACCGACCTCAAACATGTTTTCGAATTTGATAATCCATGAACTCAGAATCAAATAATGAAACGAAAATGGGTTTCGAACCTACATATGAAACCCACCACTCAAATTAACTTAATTTCGTGACAATTAACTATAAAATCATGGGGTTTTATGAAACATCAAATTTCGAAACTTCCTATATGATTTTATTCAGTTTTTGTGTTCAGTTATATCAAAAACCCCAACTTGCTTTTAACCGATGAACCCTAACATTACAACTTCTGATTCAATAGTAAAACTTCTAATTAATCCATGGTTATGCTTAGTCGAAACCTTCTGAAACTATCTATAACATCAATTTGATTCTAATACTCATTAGGGTGAAAACCCCCAACGGTTCTTCATCAAGAACCCTAGGAATTAAAATCACAGCATTCGATATTTTAGGTGAAATTAACATATGGTTTATCATATGAAATCCAAACCGAGTCTATCTGTGCAAATTAATTCGATCACTGATATCATTCCATCAAAATCCCCAAACCATTTTGGGTTAAGAACCCTAGAATCAAGATTCATACAAATCGTTGCTGTTTGACAAAATTGAAAGAGGATTTTCAATAAACAGAGAGTTCCGAAACTCTCTGTTACATTTAATTTGATTCTTTAACTCAATTGAGCAAAGACCCCCAAATTGTCTCCCTCTATAAACCCTAGAATTCAAACTCGTCAAATTAGTTACTCTCAGATTCGATTTGGTTTGGGATTTGCTTAAACATGTTAGAACGAACGTTTAGATGTTAATAATTACCTGAATTGATTTCAACTTGATGTAGATCGCCTTGTTGCTCAACTTTCGGCCGTCCTTTTAATCGAACTCAACTCCCACTATCTCTTGTTCACAATTGATGTACCCAGAACTCTCCTTTGATGCCGACTAACGTTTCTGAGTGACCAATTTGAGGCATTTAAGTGGAATTATATGATTTTATCCCTTAATGGTTTCGGTTTCGACCTTTGAGGTCGAATTGAGTTAAGTTCGATCATTACTAACCTTAATAACGTATGATTACTGTTACATCTCACTAATATGAGTTAATTGAAGAGTTAATCCCATTAATTTCAGTGTATTAACACTAATTTCGAATTCCCCATCCGTATATAAACAAATTTTGACTTTTAGAAGTCAAACTCAATTATTATCACAACTTATAAACTAATCCTTGCAATTAAACACTTAGAACCTGATTTTTGCTTAATCTTAACTCCTTTATATTATTCTGGACCAATAACATATCGTTTCGATTTACAAAGTTACCTCAAAAATCCCTAATTACCACTAAATGGTTCAATTGGAATACTATTGGGCTAAATTAATCCATTGGGCCTCATTATTGCAATTGGGCCTACATTAAACTCATGGGCCTATCTTGGCCTTACTGGGCCACCCTTGAGCTTATGGGCCTACTTTGGCTCTATTGGGCCTACATTGGTTCTGTTGGGCCTACCTTGGCTCTATTGGGCCTACATTGTCTCTGTTGGCCTGTGATCTCACCATCTTCAGTTAACAAGGTTAATCCGAAAAGTCAGATTGTCACATCATCCCCTTGTTGAAGAAATTTTCGTCTCGAAAATTAGTAAGTGTTAGGAGTAGTTAGGAAACTACTTACGAGTTTAAATCGTACGTGTTAGTGTGATTTGATCATTCTGTGTGCTTGTGTGTACTCACACACAAAGCCTAATGCTTGCAACATCACAACTAAATGTGATCGTTCAATGTGACTGTTTGCGTGTACACTAGTTAGTTCACCTAACTGTGACTGTTTGTGTTTAATCATATTGTGTTGTGTAACCTCACACATAGTGAGTGTCTGAAACTGTTTGTACTATGTAACCCGCACATAGCAAAATGTGTGTAACTAATCATGCATGTACTACTATAACATGTAACATATGAAATATAGCACATAAAATGTAATGTAGCACAATGTTTTATAACAAAATCAATTGAATAAAGTGTTTGTGCTTACAGCTTGAAATTTGCAGTGTTGATGTGTGAAGCATCACATCATCCCCTTGTTGAAGGAATTTTCGTCCCGAAAATTAACGTGCGCTCTCAGTGTTAGCAGTAGCTGTTTTGAATAGATGAGGATATTTCTTCATCATTTGATCTTCCCGTTCCCATGTGAATTCAGGACCACGTCGTGAATTCCATCGGACTTTGACTATCGGAATCTTGCTTTGCTTAAGTTGTTTGACCTCCCGGTCCATGATTTCTGCTGGTTCTTCAATGAATCGCAACTGTTCATCTACTTGTATTTCTTCCAACGGTACAATCAATGTCTCATCAGAAAGACATTTCTTTAAGTTCGATATGTGAAAGAAATCATGAACCCCACTGAGTTCATCCGGTAGTTTGAGTTGATACGCAACCGGACCAATCCTTTTCAGGATCTCAAAAGGTCCTACGTAACGTGGACTAAGCTTTCCGCGCTTGCCGAATCGTATCACACCTTTCCAAGGTGATACTTTTAGAAGAACTCGGTCTCCTGCTTGAAACTCCAACGGCTTGCGACGTTTGTCAGCATAACTCTTTTGTCGATCCCGGGCCGCTGCCATACGGTTCCGGATTTGAACTATCTTCTCTGTCGTCTCGTGCACCAGTTCAGGACCTGTTATCTGACTGTCACCAACTTCAGCCCAGCAAACTGGTGAACGACATTTGCGACCATACAAAGCTTCAAACGGTGCTGCTTGAATACTTGTATGATAACTATTGTTGTAAGAGAATTCCACTAACGGTAAATGATTCTCCCAGCTATCACTAAAGTCAATTACACAAGCTCGTAACATATCCTCGAGCGTTTGAATTGTACGTTCACTTTGACCGTCGGTCTGTGGATGATAGGCGGTACTCATATCCAAGCGAGTCCCCAATGACTTATGAAGTGATTTCCAAAAGTTGGAAGTAAATCGGGCATCCCGATCTGATATAATAGAAATTGGCACGCCATGCCGTGCTACCACTTCCTTGATGTAAATGCGAGTCAGTTTCTCCATCTTATCAGTTTCCTTGATTGCTAAGAAGTGTGCAGATTTCGTTAATCGATCGACAATTACCCATATCGTATCACAACCAGTCGGTGTACGGGGTAACTTAGTAATGAAGTCCATCGAAATCTGTTCCCATTTCCACATCGGTATCTCTGGTTGTTGCAGTAAACCAGATGGCTTCTGATATTCAACTTTGACTTTCGAACAAGTCAAACATTTGCTAAGGTACTTAGCAATATCAGCTTTCATGTGAGGCCACCAATACAGTGCCTTCAAGTCATGATACATCTTGTCTGATCCCGGATATCTGGACTTGTGTGCTTCATCCATCACGAGTTCCCTTAAACCTCCATACAAAGGTATCCACATTCGATCAATGAAATAACGAATTCCATCGGACTTAGCATCCAACTGTTCTTCCATTCCCCGTAAAGATTCCTGTACCAAGTTTTCCTTTTTCAAAGCTTCAATCTGAGCACTGCGTACCTTGTCAGGTAAGTCAGTATGTATTGTCATCATAAGTGCACGAACCCGTCTTGTTGAAGTATCCTTCCTGCTTAAAGCATCAGCTACTACATTAGCTTTTCCCGGATGATACTTAATCGCGCATTCATAATCGTTCAACAACTCAACCCATCTTCGTTGTCTCATATTAAGCTCCTTCTGATCAAAGATATGTTGCAAACTCTTATGATCAGTGTAAATAGTACACTTAGTTCCATACAAGTAATGCCTCCAAATCTTCAAAGCAAAAACCACTGCTCCTAACTCCAAATCATGAGTAGTGTAATTCTTTTCGTGTGTTCGTAGTTGTCTGGAAGCATAAGCAATCACTTTATCACGTTGCATCAACACACATCCCAAACCTTGTGCAGATGCATCACAATACACCACAAAGTCTTCCGTCCCTTCCGGTAAGGACAGAATCGGTGCACTGCAGAGTTTCTGTTTCAATAACTGAAATGCAGCTTCCTGTTTATCCGTCCAATTATACTTCGTTCCCTTATGCGTAAGAGCTGTAAGTGGTTGAGCGATCTTTGAGAAACCTTCAATGAATCGTCGATAATAACCTGCCAAACCAAGGAACTGTCGTACCTCGGTAGGGGTTTTTGGTGCTTCCCAATTCTTAATCGCTTCAATCTTCGCTGGATCAACATGTATACCCTTTTCATTAACTATATGTCCCAAGAATTGTACTTCTCGCATCCAGATTTCACATTTCGAGAACTTAGCGTACAGTTGTTCCTGTTTCAATAATTCCAATAGTAATCGAAGATGTTCAGCGTGTTCTTCTTCAGACTGTGAATATATGAGAATGTCATCGATGAAAACAATGACAAACTTATCAAGATAAGGTTTACAAACACGATTCATAAGATCCATGAATACAGCTGGAGCGTTTGTCAACCCAAATGGCATGACCAAGAACTCATAATGGCCATAGCGTGTTCTGAATGCTGTCTTCGGAATATCTTCCTCCTGAACTCTTAGTTGATGATAACCCGATCTGAGATCAATCTTCGAGTAGTAACTCGAACCTTGCAACTGATCGAACAGATCGTCAATTCTGGGTAACGGATACCGGTTCTTGATAGTAACCTTGTTCAATTCCCGGTAATCGATACACATACGGAAAGTCCCGTCCTTCTTCTTAACAAACAAAACTGGAGCTCCCCACGGTGAAAAACTAGGTCGTATGAAACCCTTATCCAACAACTCTTGCAATTGTGTAGATAACTCTTGCATCTCTGACGGTGCAAGTCGATAAGGCGCCCTAGCTATCGGTGCTGCGTCTGGTGTAAGGTCGATTCGGAATTCCACCTGTCTGATAGGCGGTAATCCCGGCAAGTCTTCTGGAAACACCTCCGGAAATTCACAAACTACAGGTATATCTTCAATCTTCTTCTCAGCTACTGGCTTTTCAGTTATAAGTGCTATAACTGCCGTATGACCTTTCCGCAGACATTTGTGTGCCTTCATACAAGATATGAGACACAGTGGCGTACTGCTCTTCTCGCCTTGTACATATAATGTCTCTCCCTGCGGAAGAGGTATGCGAACAATCTTTTCATGGCATACGATTTCAGCCTGGTTTTTGGACAACCAGTCCATGCCAATAACCACATCAAAACTGCCTAAGGCAATAGGCATCAGATCAATCTCTAACGTTTGACCCATCAAATCAAGGATACATCCCTTAAAAATACTTTCCACTACAATCAACTTACCATCAGCTAATTCCACAGTGTATGGACTATCTAAGGCAGTGGGACTAACATTTAGCAACTTAGCAAGTGAACTAGATACAAAACTCCAATCGGCACCAGTGTCAAATAACATAGAGGCATAGTGATTATTTAAGAGGAACGTACCCGTAACAATGTTGGGATCCTCCCGCGCTTGGCGTCCTCCAATCACAAACGCCCTGCCCCTAGCACCATTGTTGTTGTTGTTATTGTTATTGTTGTTGTTGGTGCCATTACCATTACCGTTGCCATTACCATTGCCATTGACATTATTGTCCCCGCCTTTCTTGAGTTGTGGGCAATCTTTCTTAAAGTGTCCCATCTTGCCGCACTCAAAACAACCCTTCTGTGCGTTGTTTTGGTTGTTATTCTGGTTGTTGTGGTTGTTTTGTAGCTCCCCGCGACAATCCTTAGCCGCATGTCCAATCTTGCCACACTTTTGGCACCTAGCTCTATCACACTGATTACCTGCATGATGATACCCACACGTGTTGCACTTGGGGTGTTTGCCAATATAACCCCCCGATGATGACGATTGCTGACCACTGCTTGAATTATGATAAGACTTGTTTGAGTCTTGCCTCCGGTTTTGCTGATATGATTGTTGGTTGTGACTCTTTGAGTTGTTACCTTCCCACTTTCTTTTATGATCTCCCACCTTGGTAGCAGATGTTCGTTTAGGCAGAGTCCCCTGTAACACTGCCTGATCAGTAAGCTGATGCGCTAAACGAACAGCTTGTTGAATGGTGGTGGG
Source organism: Mikania micrantha (assembly GCA_009363875.1). NCBI lineage: Eukaryota > Viridiplantae > Streptophyta > Magnoliopsida > Asterales > Asteraceae > Mikania > Mikania micrantha. The sequence continues at coordinate 22,719,171 of CM018685.1, forward strand.
ATTTGCTGAAGTAACCAACCCCTGGATCTGAGGCACTAGTCCTCCAATGTATCTTTCAATCCACTTGCTGGCTGGAGTAGCCATGTGTGGTAGAAGTCTGGCCAACTCATGTGACCTGGTCGTATACTCTTCAATATTTGACCCCTCCATCTTGAGGTGCCAGTATTCTTCCTCTAATTTTTGCATCTCACTACGAGGACAGTACTCCTCCTGCATTAAAGTTTTGAAGCCATTCCAAGTCAAGGCATTAGCCTCGCCCAATCCCAAAGTCTGAACATTTGAGTTCCACCAAGTTAGTGCTGGACCCTCCAATGTTCCCGTAGCAAACTTCACCTTGCTTTCGTCAGGGCAGTTGCACATCTCGAACACAGATTCTGCCTTTTCAATCCATCGAAGGAGTCCTATGGCCCCCTCCGACCCTTTGAAATTGTGTGGTTTACAGTCCAAGAACATCTTGAACGTGCATAACTGTGGGTTAACCAGTCCCCCTGCCGGACCCTGTGGCCCTGTGTTGTGTGTCTGAGCATATTTTGCGATTGCCTCTGCAACTCTGTTATTGATTAGCTCGTTGAGCTCAGCAACTGTCATGTGAACGTTCTCGTTGGCCATTATCTTCCTAGTTAAAAGAAATGTTAGAGCGTTATCAAAATCCAATGTGACATGTGTAAGCATACAACAAACACAACATGTAATATATAAATCAACACAACTGCTGGAAATAAATAATAGTTTTTCAATAGATAGAAATTTGATTTGAGTACAATACTTTTGAAATCAAAACATAACTTTCCAAACATCTAGTGTAGGAACACAACCCGTTCCTAATAAGTTTAAACAAAACAAGGAAACTCAATCATCCTCAACAGAGGATTCAGGATCAGAATCAACAACTGGTGCTGGTTCCTCCTCCTCCTCCTCTTCATCCTCTTCCTCATTCTCAGAGGCCACTAAATCTTCCAAGGCTTCAACTCTGCCCTCCAAAATCTCGGCTCGGTTCTCAGACTCTTCAAGACGACCAATCAAATTAATCATCTCATCCCGCATATCATGAACCAGATGGGCAAGTTCCTCTTGCCTCTCATTAGCATCCCATAGTTCCTGAGAGTTTTGTGCGATCCTATCTTCTGCCTCGTACAAATCCTCGCGCAGTTTGGCGATCTCCTCAGCGTCCGTCCTTTGCCTCTTAGGCTCAGGAGCATCTAGTACTGGTGGTGGATGTGTAGAAGGTCCCTCAGCAGGGATCTGCTGAGTGCCCTCCACTGGCTCCTCCTCCGGATCCTCATCCGGGTCCTCATCTGGATCCTCCTCTGGATCCTCGTCTGGGTCCTCCTCCGGATCTAAGTTATCCTCGCATACGTTTAAACCTAATAGCATCAAATCAAGTATACGTATTTCAACACTGTGTTGTCTGATGCGTTTCTTACTGTTCAAACCATAAGGTTTAAATCAGAATTTCAGAAACATCGTGTAATAGTTTATGTTTAGCATCGGATGTTAATAGCTTCTAAGTATTTCTCCTAGTTTGCACCTGAGTTACTGTACAAGTTACTGTACAGGTTACTGTTCCGGTAACGATTCCGGCACAGATGTTACAGTCTCCCCTTGTTAAAGAAATTTCGTCCCGAAATTTAAGAGTTCTTATCGGATACTACTCTTTCTATAACAATGGGAAAACTTTGGTCAATGTGATATCCTACGCTCCCAGATCAAACTCTATGTCGCGTTTGGGATTTCCTACATATAGCCTCAAAGTTTTACCAATCTTATTGCTCATAGTTGTCTTATGGTTATGGCTTGCTTAATCCTTGTGTGACTCTAACACCTCATTGTTCAAACTAACTGATGCTATTAGCATCAGCGGTTACACACTTTAGTGTTAGCTATGGCTTCCTACATATGTTATGTGCATCAACCAAGAATTCTTTCATTGCTTCTATCGAAATAAAAGAATTCTTAAGTTTTCATGGAATACTTATGTGATTGTACTAATAGGAATAAGATAAATTTCATATTCATACTAGTATCAAAATAAAATGAAATCTTATGAGTGAGGAGACACTACATACCAGTACCCGTCTCCGGGTCTTGGCGTGCTGCAGCGGCTCCAATCATGAATGCCCTCCCACGAGGTGCTTGTGCTCCTTGTTGCACTCTTTTCGGGCAGTCCCTGGAGAAATGACCTGGTTCTCCACAGTTATAGCATTCCCGATGGTTATTGTTATGATTGCCAGGATTTTGTGGTGGAGGAATGGCTACTGCAGCATTATTTGCAGCTTGTGTGGCTGGAGCGCGGAACTGTTGAGTCCGGTGACCTAGTCGGCCACTGTTGTTGCATTGCCTGCATTGCACCGTAGCAGGATGATGAAATTTGCATTTTGTACACTGAGGATGCATTCCCACATAGTTTTTGGGTGCAGTGTTGACATGTACTGCAGGGGCTTGTCTCAAAGGTGTGGCCATCGCATAGTTCTCAACGACCTTTTGCTTCGGTATAGATATACCACACTGAAACGCATACATAAAAGAAAACTATTGAGTGCACTATCTGTATAACAAAAATAATGTTAATTAGCAAAAAAACGAACAATGTGTTGTATATTGTCGTTGCCACCGTTGCATCGCACGGGTTTCCGACTAGTACTATATAATGAGTATTAGAGAGAGAAGATGGAAAAATCTTAAAATTAAGAGATGTACACTAGATTAAACATAATGTGCAAACATTTTATGCATGAATTTTGAAAACTCCATACCTCAACTTCAAGAGTTGTATACAATCCCTGCACCTCCTTTCCTTTTTGTTTGAATCACACATACACTAAATAGGCAATTTTCTACCGTATATCAAATTTGCAGTAGGTACAAATATCACATTAATATAGAATTCTGGCTCCGTTTCAAATTTCAAAATTGTGTTGCTCCTTCTTCAAATGTCATAAGGACCGAACATGCTATGCTTACATATCGAGTCTGTTATTTGTATTCACCAACATTATGTTGACGTTTTATTTTTAAAAACTTTTCAGGTAATACTGAAATGTAAAAGAGAAGCAAGATTAGAGATTCTTGGCCTATGATGTCTTGAATAAAATCTTGTGGTGAGACCATGGAGCTATGCCTCCAAGTCAAGTATAAACCGGATGTTATCAAATGATTTGAAATTATGTGTCTATGAAAATCCGGTTTACAATAATATGAAATGATGGTGTTCATACCTATGCGTATGAAGCTTTATAAAATCCTGAATAATTAATTTGAAAAGTTATTAACAAACGATGAAAATGTGGTTTTTCATACCCATGCGTATGAACAATTTATAAATCAAGAAAAACGGTTTTCACATCCATGCATGTGAATTATTTGTAAAATTATGAGTTCATGAAACAACGCTTCCGCTGAAACATATGAAAAATAATAATAAACTCTGACCGAGACTGTATTTATCCATGAAACCAATGGGTCGCAGCGCCCGGGTCACCGAGAGCCCGGGGTGTGACAATAATGATCTTGAAATAAATAAACCGATCACACGAATAACGAAAGTTGGTCATAAACATAGATGTTTAGAGTAAAAAATCCATGAGTCACCTCCATGGTTCGAGCACATGTTTTCGACGACTATTAGAATGTTCCAACTTTTCTTCATTCCACTCAAGCCATAATAGGGAGAAATGAATAAGTCAATATATTATAAATGAATAGTATGAAATTATTAATTTTTAATTAAATTACCTTAATTTAATAAATACATGCATTTCGTTCATCATGCAACATTTTACGAAAACAAACTTTTAATGTGTATACACCGTCTTGGCTGAACTCTTTGGCAGGATGCACACACGCAAAATTGTCTCACATACCTATATAGTTCTGTTTTTTACAAAAATAAATTTGATTTAAAATTTTTTAAAATTAGTTAACTAAATATGCATATTTGCTCTAAATACATGAATCGTATGAGTTCTTGGTTCAATAATGACATATATAGTGTAAGATAAGACATACATTCCTAAGAGTATTAAGTCTCCGATTGAACTATTAATTATTTATATTTTCTTCTAGTTTTGCTATTTATCTATGGTAACTATGCATTTTAGTTTGCCACCAAATTATGTTTATGTGGATTATTAAAAGATGTGAGAACAGTTCATTCTTCTTAATTAGTCATCAAAGTGTGCAGTTTCTTAAAAGTGTACAGTTTATGTATGTATGTACTCGTTTAGTTTCATCTATGTATAAAGTTTGAACTGTTTAAATTCATTATGAACCATCAAATAGTGTTTGAACCATGTTGAATAAGGTATTTAGCAGTGGGGAAATGCCTTTGCCTTGCATTCTTGCAACATGAGTAAGAGGGGTCTTACCTACAATAATATAAATATATCAATGTCATAAAAGTATCAAGAGAAAACCATTTACCATCCTAAACATTAGTATTTTACATCATGATCCAATAAGCTCATATTGAAATTATTTACATCATGATCTAAAAGCTCATATTGAAATTATCATTCAAATCCTATAATCATACCTAATTATGTGCACCGAAAAAAATTGAAAAATGCCTTGCAAGTGCAAAATTCAAAAGAAAAAAATGAAAACAAATTGTAAGATAAATTTGATAAATTGATATCCCGAAGCAAGGGTCCTCATGGAAATATGAATTGCTGATACCACTTTCTTTGTACTATCTAATGTATGGCACCTCATACAAATATGAATTGCAGAGAGAGAAGTAATACTATCTGAGTTCATTATGAACCCTCAAATAGTGTTAGAATCCTCAACACTTATAAAATGTTAAAGCAATCACATAACTAACAATCAAAAATAAATTCTAACATTACGTATTCTGAATATGCATACAGACATCTGCATACATAACATTATAATAATGTATCATCATATAAAACACATTTCGCCATTGGAATTTAGAGGCCATATGCATCAAACAACAAAATGAAAATCTAAATGCTTCATCATACTTAGTACCTAGAATCAGTTTTTAACCAAAGCAATTTCAAAAAGTCAATTACATAGCATCATCATATGTTCAGATTCTTTTTCAGAATATGGAAATAAATGACCTCAATGGAGACATAAAAGTCATTCAGTAGCCTGAATCATTTTCAAGCTTTAAGATAAGAAAACATGTGGAACCAGATGGACCTAGTAAACAAACATGATGTATGCAGTTTTGTGTATGCATACAATTCATTACGATAACATACAGTCTGCTCCAGCAGTCTGCTTGAAGTTGGAGCCTAGAAAAACAAGAATTCAATTTAGAAACTGGTCAAAATTGTAACAATATATAAGTTGACGAATATATAAGTTGACCAATATAGTACCCTTTTCCCCTTTTTTTTAACTTCCATGACCAATGTATGCAATAAAAAAATTTCATGATGCGTAATTTTGTTTTCAATTTCTAATATTTTGTCAAATTCCTTAAACTATATGAAACTGTAATGTCACCCCATAACATTTAACAAACAAAAGAGACCACCCTTACGAGTTATTGTGTATGGCAAAACAGGCCCCCATAACATCCGAGTATACAAACAGACGAATGATTCTTGTTAGAAGTATAAGTTAAAATTCAACAAAGTCTCCTGAATGTTGGAATAATTTGCAAATTCAACTTAGAAATCCTAAATGTCCCTTTTTGGCCTAAAGGGTGAGGACTTTTTATCCTTCCTATCACAATTAGAAAGCCTTAATGCTAATGGCACAAGCCCAAAACCACAACCACAAAACTTTTGATCTAACTGATTGACAGTTTTGTTATCACCTGCCACAGTTTAATGGATTTTGGCACTTTAATGGATTTTGGCATCCATTTTAGATAAATTCACAAAGCATCATGCTAGAAATACTCAGATAAATTCACATAGAAATGCTTAGACAAATTCACAAAGTATCATGCTAGACACTTTAATGGATTTTGGCATCCATTTTAAGGTAACAAAAGCCTTTCTTAGTCAAAAACCATGGAAAAACTTGCAAAATAATGAATTAACATATATTATTAATAGGGCAAACTTGACAAAACAAAAAACCAATATAACTCTTGGTTAATCGTTCATTAATTTTAGCAGCTAAACTATATTTTTTACTGATTATCGTCATATCATCAATTAATTGATAAAGTCAGCATAGCGAGATATTTTGCTAAAATCGGTAAAAGAATTTTTGATTTGATTTATTTTTTGCACCTAATTTATTAATGGTTGTTAAATTTACAAAGAATACAAAATGGGTTGCTTGTAAAAGCTCCAAAAGTAAATATATTCCTGAAATATTCATAAAGGGGCGGTTGTCTTAAAAAAGAGCATGAATTAAAAGCATACATACATAAAGAAACAAAGAGCATATATTTTATGACCATAAAATTACAGATTTTATTCAAATGAATTCATTTCTTACATCTAAAACATGATTGTACAATCTAAACTTTTTTCTTTTCAGTTTAAAGATATATACAAAATGAAAATATTGAAAGCAATAACGTAAATCAACTAAACAAGGGTAAAAGAAGTATCAATTCATGCCAATTAAAGTAAAAATAATGACTTTACCATGTTTTCATCTTCCTGGTTATTCTAGTTTGTTGGACCAAGCATCCTACTCAAATTCAAAATTAAATTCCCAGAAATAAGAAAGAAATATCATTTTCAAAAAACAAAATAAGGTAGCATGGCAAGAATTCAAACATATTCATTATATTTAAACTTAATTTTGATCATCAATGTACCTGTTTATGACCATTGACCAATTTGATTTAAACAGACTTGTGCAAATTCAATCTGATTGGCATGAACCTGCAAAGAACAGTGTTTAAACTGTATTAAAAATGTACCCGTTGTGATATGTATCAGCTAATTATATAGCTTCAGACATGTTGCACCTTTTGCAAAATTCAATCATCATTAAACCATTCTTTCAAGCCTAACTTTTTTATACATTGATTTAATATATTACGAAGATTCAGCTCATGTTATATTGCTATTTAGACTATCATAGATGAATTTTGAAAAAAATGTGTTGCTAATTAGATTAGAGCCAAACCAATTACATACACAACATTGCCAAGCACTCATACAATTGATTATTGTGTTACAGCAAATCCAAACACCAATTCGTATGCTGCATTTATTCTGATTAAATCAACTAATCATTCTAATTATTTCAAATAGCATAAGCAGTTTTGATATGATACAAAAGTAGACGACTAAAATGACCAGATTGCTCCTAAGAAGAAACCAAACTAAAGTGATCAACTTAGAATTACCATACCAAGATTGAAGAGCAACGAGGTACGGGGGTCCAATTGAAGAGCGGTGGAGGCACAATTGAATCGAACCAGCCCTCTTTAAAGGTGAATTCCGAGTTTTTGAAATTTGAATTTGGAGCCATATCTGAAGCATTTTGGTTTATGAAGGTTTCAGGAACCATGTGTCCAAGACAATTCAGCCTCTCTCTTTCATCTTCTAGCTTGCTTCAGAGTTCTTCAGAGGTTGAAAATCGCATCTGGTTGAAAATAATTCTGAAAATGGAAACAAAAGTCATATAGAGGGCGTTAAGGTGTGTGACTATTTCTTATTTTGGGGTGTAGAAGACGAAGATGGCAAAGTTTGGTGAGGGAGAGGGTAAAGTAGGGTAACCAGATAACTATGGGAGATATGGCAAGCTGATGCATATAAAAGTATAATTGCATTAAAGTGTTGTAAGTAAAGCTCAATCACTTGTACATATCTTAAATTTAAGACCATACCCCATTCTCTCACCAATATATATATTAATAGTAGTAAGATAATTCTGAAAATGGAAACAAAAGTCATACAGAGGGCGTTAAGGTGTGTGACTATTTCTTATTTTGGGGTGTAGAAGACGAAGATGGCAAAGTTTGGTGAGGGAGAGGGTAAAGTAGGGTAACCAGATAACTATGGGAGATATGGCAAGCTGATGCATATTAAAGTATAATTGCATTAAAGTGTTGTAAGTAAAGCTCAATCACTTGTACATATCTTAAATTTAAGACCATACCCCATTCTCTCACCAATATATATATATTAAAAGGATGTTCAATTGGACTTTATTTTTATAAAAATGATATTTAAATTATTTAAATAAAGATTAAACATATAAATAATTTAAAGAAAATTATCTATACATATATTTTTAAGTATTTTTAATTTAATATTCTGAGATATATAATAATAATTTAGAATAATGTTTTATTGAGTATTTTAATAAAATATCACCTAGATTATAATTTATGTTGTTAAAACATAATTTAAAGATTTGAAATTTCAAAAACTTATGGAAATATTTTGTTTGTTTTATACAAATAAAATAACACCTATACAAACATTTGGTTACACAAAACATATCAATAAAATATTTCTTTCATAACTATTTACAAATTGTAAAAGAGGGGTTTCTAAAATCCAAACTAGAGTTGTCTTTTAGGAAGATTCAATAGGAATGACATAAACTTTATAGGTTCATGTGAACTATAGAATTTATAGAAAAGTCATATCACAATGTAGGGTGATTTGTGACTTCACAAGTTTCTATCCTACTCAATAACTTCTTGGATCAAAGCTTGACATGTGAGTTCTTCTCATACTTCCTTTTTTTACTTTTGTAAGTTTTGGGAATGTCACATATGTCCTATTTCAACTCAATGTATTCTTAAAGTCAAAACATGATGCAAATTACTTAGTTTGGTATAATGGCCTTAAGTGTTGTGTGATTACTTGAATGATAGAACATGTGATGACTTGGAATTCTTGTATGCATATGCATTATACACATTAGTAACTTAAGAATGGTTAGATACCTTCTTCACTTAGACTTTGGTCTTTGTATTAAAAATGTGAAATGTGTACATTTGAAAACTTGTAAATTAACTAACTAGATTAAGGTCTTGCAAACCGTGATTTATAAGTTATGTTATATTACATGTTTGAGGACAATTTTAAAGGACAAAGAATGTTGAACTGCAGAAACCTCGAGGACTAGCTGTTTCACCAGGAACAAGGCTTTAGACACTTAGTCAAAGCTTTGATTTTAGCTCACTCTAGAGTTTTGCATAAGGTTATTTTAGTTGCTTTATTTTTCTTGCTTAGAAAGAGAGAAGAGAACATTTAGAAAGCACAAGGAATTTTGGGGGAAGTAATTCATTTTATTCAGAGAATGTTGGGATATATATACCCAAACATTCTGAGATACAAGACAAGAAATAATAAGACAAATAGCTGACATTATTACAGACACTGATACAACAGACTAGTACAAATACAAAGTCAACAACAATGGAAACAAGAGTCTTTAGGAGTCTTCAGGTCTTCTGAGGTTGAAGTAGTTGTACTGGAGTTTAGTGGTTTATTCTTTCGGAAGATGTTCATCGGAAGCTGATTAAGTAATAGTTATTTGGGAAGAGGAGATTGTCTTCTGAGTCATTAGACTTCTTCCGATGCAATGGCTATCTTCCGATGATGTCAAGATCAGCTAGTGTCTTCTGAGGTAGCTAAATTCAGCGGCAGTTCTTTTTAGAAAATCTTTCGCTGATGGTCTTCCGATACTGAAGCAGTTCTTCAATTGGAAGAGAAACATCCGCGGCTTGTCTATCCGCGGTTTTATACAAGTGTCTGGCTTCAGTGGTTTTGCTCATCAGTCTTTATTTTCCAATAATCTCCCTCTGGACTGATGAAGCCAAAACTTACTTATTTTGTTTTAAAGCCAGACCAATTTTATTCCTAAGAGTTTGAACATAGTTCAGAACTTCATACTCTGTATCAGCATTGTCCAGAGTCTTGTGCTGCAGTTCCTTCAGATCATTGGTTGGTAGGGTGAAGATCTCATCCCAATTTGAGAAGAAAGTACTTGAGCCGTTATATCTTTCAATGGCCATACTCTTGGAGATAGAGTCATAGAACCATCTCTTTATCATTATTCTTGAGTTGTTGATCTGAGGAGGCTGGGATTTAGAAGGTAGACCCAAAAGAAGAGGAGCTCCAGTTGGCCAATGTATTATTTCTCTTCTTATTACTTGATCTTTTGAATCAAGTACCTTCTTTACCATAGCATGCTGATGAGGCTCATAGTTCATCAGAAGATCTGGAAGGATTTCCTTATTAACATCAACGCAGGGTCTTAATTTGACAGCAGATGGAGATTCTGCAGACCCAACACCTAGGCTTCCCATAGGTGCATTTAGAAAATGATCAAGCATTGTGCTTGGGTTGGCATCCTTGAGCTGAGTCACTATAGAAGGAGAAGAAGGAGTGACTTCTTTCCATAGCTCAGGGTGGTCTTTGTTCTCTCTTTTGAACTTTGACCATTCATCAAACAGAACATCATCTTTCCATCTTGTTATTGTGTTCTTTGGTCCCCATTGGTTTTGGATGAGGATGTGCTTTATTCTTTTCCTCTGCTCAATGGTCTTTTTCTTTTTGACTTCAGCTTTTATTCTTTTGGACAAAACTTCAGCTTCAATTCTGAGGCTAGTGATATCCCAGTTGCTGAAGTTTTCAACCTTGTATTTCCCTTCATCCAACAAGTATTTGATCAGCTGCTCCCTCTCAGCCTGATAGGCTTTATCTTGCTGCTGATCCAATCTGGCTATATGTTCTTGATAGGTCCTTACTAGTTCATCTCTTGAGAGACCAGTGGCTTCTAGACCAGCCAGAATCAGGTTTTCCTTCTCCGTTTCTTTATTCTTTATCTTCCGAAGGTCTTCATCGGAAGGGAAGGTCCTAACAGGTGAGTAGGATTCCTTTATTGGAGAGGTTTGTGGTTTTTCAGCATCTGTTGATCTTATTGGTGAGGGAGCTGTGGTGGTGTTTGGAGGATCAGACTCATCATCATCAACCAATATGAGCCTTCTCTTTCTTGAAACAAGAGAGGCAATGGGCTGATCATCATTTAAGTATGAGGTGGGTTTTTGAGCAGGGGTTAGAGGTTTATGAGATAGGTTATTGAGTGATTTGGTTTTTCTGACCACACTCTTTTTTCTTCTTGAGAAAGACTGAGTGATTATTGGTGTTGGTTTTTGGCCAATTTAGGAGGCATTGAGAGTGATGGGAAGAGAAGATAGTTCTAGGAGGGTTTGTCAATCTAGTGAACACTTTTTTGTCAATGCCCTTGATAGTGGTAAGAGGGGCAATGTGACAAACCTTATTAAGGTTAGCAAAGAGACAGGCCATTACAAACCTAGGATACAACAAAAACTTGGAACTTTTCTGGTGATGTACCAGATGGTCAAAAAATATTTGAGACATGTTGACTTTTTCGTTGGATAGAACTGCATACATGACATATTGCATGTCATATGGCATTTCTCCCCAACTCGTTGACTTTTGAGACAAACACTGTAGAATGGTGTGATACAGGAACTTATACTTTGGGTAAAAGAAGGCTTTGTACAAGGTCTTGTTTTTCAGGTCACCCTGATAATCACACTGAATAAAAGCATTATGAAGAAGTTTTAAAGAAACAGTGGTGGGAGCCTCAGCGTCGTTCAGATTTAGGGCAACGCTTATTTATGTGGGGGTGACGGTGACTTGTTGACCAGCGACCACCGAAGCGATGCTTTCAACAGAGTCATCCTTTATCACCAAGGATGAGTTTGCCCAAAACTGGTTTAGAGCAACTTCAGAAATAGGAGGGTTTAGAATGAGAGTAGTATGAACGAAGGAGTTTACCAGAGTGTCGATTGCTTCGTTGTAGTGAGGGTACTCAGCAGATTAGACAAGGTAAGCCCCAAGGTTATGGATCGGCTTGATTTTCAAGGCCATTTTTTGCGACAATGAACACAGAGCAGTTATGAACGCAAAATGTAGTACAAACTTTGCTTTTAAGAGAGAGAAAGAAAAGAGGAAGTTTAACCGTTCACACACAAAGGCGGTTTCAAAAATAAAAACTGTCACTACTTATAACATATCAAAAGCTTTACCTTAGGGTTTTTACCCATCGGACAAACCTGTGATCATGAGAGAGAAGAACAAGCGACAAAGAAGTATGTTCATGCACACCCTGAAGTACAGACAAAGCTTTGTAAGGAATGAAGCCTAGTTCAATGCCGTTACACCATCATCATGAGCATAATGCTCAGACGGAAACGGGGTAAATGCATCATGTCAGGCGACATGCCTGACAAGCAGTTGTCCTTCGCCATGAGTAGCATTCGGAAACGAAGAGTGTTCTTGATCATGAGAGACCAAGTAGCTTCGTTGAGTTATTGTGAAAGAACTGAAGGGTTAAAGAGGATAACTACTGATATAAATAAGGAAAGAAAGATCAGTGGTCATTTGAAGTAAGAGGGATAAAAATGGAAAGAAATATACCATCGAGCCGCGAGAACAATTAATGAGTGTCAATTAAATTAACTGTGAGGTGTCTAATCTTGCAGTGTGATTAGTGACGGCCGAATCGGGCGTAATTATCAAGAGATTTGATAACCACTCAGACAAGGAAGATTTAACCATGAAAGATTATTTAACTTCGGAAGAGTCTTATCTTCGGAAGAGGTTTAACCATGGATAAATTGCACGGTTAGAAATCTCAGAAGAAGAAGAGACTTCGAAAGAGAATTAAACCACGGAAGGTTTAAAGTGTAACAACAGAAGTTGTAATCGCGGATAGATATGAAACAGTGGTTATAATAACCACTGATCCTATCCGTATTATGGGATAACCACTGAGAGAGACCAAGGTCGTTTCGTCAGTGGTTTATCAAATATCCGTTGTTAGGATAATCATTGAAGATTTTCCTTTTATGTAATTATTTAAAGGTTTAAGAAACACATTCTTAACCATATTTATTAGCCCATATTTATCATACCCAATTTGGCCACAAACTTAGAAAAAGTTGAGGAGTCCAAGGGTTTGGTAAATATATCCGCTATTTGGTCACTTGCAGAGACATGTTCTGGGACAATTAGTCCCTTTTCAAAACAGTCTCTAATAAAGTGATGCCTTATTTCTATGTGTTTGGTTTTTGAATGGTAGACAAGATTTTTTATTATATTTTTGGCAGCTTCGCTGTCTATTAGGAGAGGTGTTTTTAGTTCAGTTATTCCAAAATCCAGCAGTTGGTATTGCAACCAGTGCAATGGGCTGCTGCAATGTACTCAGCTTCAGCAGTTGAATTTGACACCGATGTTTGCTTCTTGCTTTGCCATGACACTAAGCAATTTGCAAAGAACTGACATCCTCCCGAAGTAGACTTTCTTGTGAGCGAGCATCTAGCATAATCACTGTCTGAAAAACTAACGAGCTTACAAGTTTGGTTAGCAGGATACCAGATACCTAGCACAAGAGTGCCTTTACGATATCTGAGTATCCTCTTCACAAATGACAAATGGGATTGTTTGGGGGCTGATTGGTATCTTGCACAGACACATGTTGCATACATGATGTCTTTCCTTGATGTAGTAAGATACATCAAAGATCCAATCATGCACCTGTAGAGGGTTTGATCTACAGGTTCACCATTTTCATCTGGACTTATTCCTGGACTTGTAGCCATGGGGTTAGAAATTATTTTGCAATCATTCATATCAAATTTATTTAAAAGATCCTTTACATATTTAGATTGATGAATGAAAGTCCCATTGGGGGTTTGTTTTACTTGGAGTCCTAAAAACGTTTTTAGTTCACTTAAAGCACTCATTTCAAACTTAGAAGACATTAATTTAGAAAACTGTTCACACAAGGAAGGTTTTATTGATCCAAAAATGATGTCATCGACATAAATTTGGGCCAGAAAAAGTTCCTTGTCTACCCTCTTGATGAACAAAGTCTTATCAAGTCTGGCCACGGGAGCAAAGGTTTCATCATAATCGATGCCTTCCTCTTGGCAGTACCCTTGCACTACCAATCGGGCTTTATTTTTTATAACGATGCCTATGTCATCTGTTTTATTTCTGAATACCCATCTAGTTCCGATAGGGTATTTTCCTGCTGGCAAGGGGCAAAGGTCCAAACGTTTTGCCTTTTGAACTGTAACAGTTCATCTTGCATAGCCTCTACCCAATTATTATCTTTAAGAGCTTCCTGATATTTGGAAGGCTCAAATTGGGACAAGAAGGCTGCATGAAGGCAGAAGTTCAAAATCTGGCTCCTAGTTTGAACACCTTTATTTAAATCTCCAAAGATTTGTTCTAGAGGATGATTTCTACTGAAGGGAATGATGTCCAAACAATTATTTGAGGAGGCAACATTGGAAGAAGATGAGTTTTCAGTGGGGCCAGGAGAGTTTTCTGAAGGGGAAGCATGAACATGTTCAGGAACATCTATGGATACATTATCCAAAGCTAGGGATAAAGAAGTAGATATTTGTTCATCTTGGTCTTGAGAATTTATTTGATAAGAAGGAATAGAGGTAAAGAATTTAGAGACAGAACAATCCTCAAGAGAGGATAGATCTTCAGAAGTTTGACATGATTCTGAAGAAGGAGAAGAAGAAGAAGGGATAGAAGAGATAAAGGTGAAGCTTTCAAGATCAAAGAGGTCATCAGGAGCAGAAGGAAAAGACGAAGTTGATGCAGATTCATTGAATTTGACATCAATGGTTTCCTCAACAATTTTGGTCCTGAGATTGAAAGCTCGGTAGGCCTTGGAGATCTGAGAATATCCGACAAAATATCCAGAGTCAACTTTAGCAGCAAACTTGGATAATGAGTCTTTTGTGTTCAAAATGAAACACGGACACCCAAAGACTTTAAAGAAAGAAATTAGAGGCTTTATGTTATGAAGGACTTCATAGGCAGTCTTGTTATGTCTTTTCACAATGTGAACTCTGTTTAAGACATAGCAAGAAGTGTTCACTGCCTTAGCCCAGAAGGATAAATGTAATCCTGAATCTGCAAGCATGGTTCTTGCTGCTTCAATAAATGTCTTATTCTTTCTTTCCACAACCCCATTTTGAGCGGGAGTTATAGGAACACTATATTGTCTGAGGATTCCTTTAGAGATGCAGAACTTATCAAGAACCTGGTTCTTGAATTTAGTCCCATTATCACCCCTTATTGTTTTGACAGGAAGACCAAATTGTCTTTCAAGTTGGGTGATAAGGGCAATTATTTTATCAGAAGTCTCATCTTTGCTGAAGAGAAAGAAGGTCCAACAAAATCTTGAGTAGTCATCCACAAAAACTAAACAATATCTCTTTCTCGCCAAACTGGCTACCTTCACTGGAGCAAAAAGATCCATATGAAGTAGATTGAGACAGCTAGTTGTTTTGGATTTGTCAATGGACTTATGTGATATTTTATGTTGCTTTCCCTTTCAGCAAGATTCACATTGACCTTCAAAGTGAAATTCTTTGGAAGGTAATCCTCTTACTAAAGAGAGGGTAGAAAGCTTATGAAGAGATTGGTGGTTAAGGTGACTGAATCTTCTGTGCCAAAGGGCAGTTTCAGAAGATGATGCTTTGGCTATCAAACAAGTAGGAGAAGATTTTTGAGAGTCAGTCGACATATCTACAACGTAGACATTTCCACTTCTTTTAGCCGCTAGCAAGGTGTGTTGATCAATTAAGATCTTTATTTTTGAATTTATTTCATGAGAAAGAATTTTGCAACTGTCCTTGGTGAAAAATGATTTAAAGTTCTTGTCAGCTAGTTGAGAAACACTCAAGAGATTAAACTTGAGGTTTTCAACTAAGCTTACATCTTTAAAGTGCAGTTTTCCACTTTGGACAGAACCAGACCCTACTATCCAACCTTTTGCATTATTTCCAAAGGAAACAGATCCTCCATTCTTTGGAATGAAGTTATTTAAAATGGATCTGCATCCAGTCATGTGCCTAGATACTCCACTGTCCACATACCATAGAAGATTTTGGTTTGAAGAAGGTCTCTACACATGAGAATTAATTGCAATAGGATAGATATGGGTCTTGTTTTATTTTTAGAAGAAAAAGAAGATGTTTATTTGTTTTGCTGATTGTTATTCATTAATTTCTGCATCATCAGTATCAGCTGTTGCTGATTTTGATGCAGGATATTGATTTGTGAATCCACAGAAGAAGGGTTCACATCAGTAGGAGAACGAGCAGCAGGAGTCGCAACCATGGGATGAGAAGGTGGTGTTCCAAGAATGGATGGCCCGGGGAAGCAGATGGAGGAGATCTTATTGAACTGTTTGCTGAAGATCTATTAGCCTTCTTTGATTTCTTCATCTTATTGGGTAGGTTCCCTTTAGATGAGGAACTCTGTTCGGATTTCAATCTTTCAGCATTCAGTTTTTCTCTCGCTTTTTCCAAGGGAGTTTTTGTCTAACAGTTTTCAGTAGTGTGATTATACTTGAAACATTTTAGACAGGCTGGAGATAGAGAGGAGTAGTTGGGGATAAAAGGCTTATTTGCCTTCATTATTGGATAGGGGGATGAGGATGAGCAGGGGAAATCTGATGTCAATCATGGGCCTCTTTCCTTTGTCAAGGTGTTCAGCATGATTATCAAAGGTTTTAAGAAGACTTGTACCTTCCGAACTTTGAGTAGAGCTCATGGTTGGAGCAATCTCAGTTTATTCAGAAGCATTATTAATTAGATCACTTTCCAAGGGTGTTTCCTCCAGTTTCTCAACATTAGTTTCAGTGGGATAAACAAACTAAAGAAACTGCGGAGGTTGGTACACTTTTGGAGGTGTGATTGTTATGGATGGAATTTCATCCGGAAGAAAAGTGGGGGAGAAGGGCTCAGAATCAGTCTCTTTTATTTCATTGTCAATCGGGGTGTAGTCCTCTGGAGGACCAGTATGATTAAACCAGATTCCAAATTTGGCCTTGCTGTGAACTTGCTTACTTAAAAGCATTTTGAACCCTTTGCAGGATTCAACCCACTTGTCACAGCTAACCTTGGTCTAAGACAATTCATCTCTACAAGCTGCATATTTTTCATTTTGTAGATCAAATAGAGCTTGTAGGTTGGATTTTTCAGTCATTAGGAGAGATATTTAACTGTCTTTATTCTTTATTAAATTTTCTATTTCAGAATTTTTATTATCTAGCAGTTGTTCCAACTCCTGATTTTGTTGTTGAAGCAACATGTTGGCTTTCTTTATTTTTGCAAAAGCCTCTATGCACGCATCAGTACATAATTTTTCTAGAGTGGAAGGAGATACCTGCGCCTCAGGAGTGTCTGCAGCAGGTTGTTCAGAAGAAGAAGAGTCATCACCAACAACCATGAGAGCAAAATCTGTTGGTTCAGAGGAGATGAGGGCATAGCCTACATCTTTAGGCAGGCTGCTCCAGTCTACATACTCTTGGGTGAAAAGAGCAGGTTGACTAAATGAAGGAGACTGGACAACAGGGCCTGGTATATTTATTTGAGAAGGTGATGAAGCAACAATTTGAAGAGGTGCAGGAGTAAGTTGATACATGCTACCATTGGTAGCTTGTACAAATTATACATTGGTAGGAGGAGGGGTCTATACAATGTGAGCTGACTCCTGAGAGTTGTTGTGCCTTCTGAAAGATGAGGAAGAAGAAGAAGAAAAAGGTGCAGAAGAGGTATGTGATTGTGAGTTAGGGAAAGTCACATACGGAGAAGAATTTGAGTTGGGAGCATTTTTGCACTCCCTGGAAAAATGTCTAGTGCCATGACATCTATAGCATTGGACCTTAGCCTTATTTAGGCTGAACCTGGTTTTCCCTTGAATACCAGGAAATTTCCTTCCGGTCCTCTTGTAGATACTCAAGAGGGCCAGTTGGTAAAGAATGTCCATCTCTTCCAAGCCATCACTTGGAACATGATGGAGATCATCCATGTTAAAGCATAGATGATGAGAGATAGGAGAGTGGTCATCACAGGAACAGGAAATGATGCCAGTGGTTATGTCTATGTATTTATCATAACCCTGATCATTTGATTCAGAGTTATGACTCAGAAGAGCTGTGTTCCCTTGAACATACTCTTCAGTTGATTTACTAGACTTTATTAATTTTCTTTTTTGGCCAATCTCTCGCTCAAAGGTGAGCAACTTACCATGAAGTTGAGTGAGCGAGAGCTTGCCAAAGTCTGGAGAGGATCTCATAACAATGGAATAGGTTTCCCATTTTTCAGGTAGAGATCTCAAGAAGCGGTTTAGAACAGAGACATGGGGTACACTTGACCAGCTTGTTTTAATTCACTTAAGAGAGAAGTGAATCGTTCAAAATGCTGAATCAGTGACTCATTATTTAGTTCGGAGAATGTCTCGTATTGTTGAGCTAATATCTCCCTGGTATTAGCCACAACATCTTCGGTACCACCGAATTGCTCTTTTAGAGCATCCCACAAGTCTTTAGCAGACTCATGGTGAAGAAGACCAGAGTAAATTTCATTAGGAAGGGCCATAGCCAACTGAGCATGTGCCTTTACAACAAGCTCCAACTTCTGGTAATCCTCTTCGATGTAGTTCCGAGGATCTTTCGGGACGTCGTCTCCAGTCTCCGTGTCCAGGACCGTTGGTTTATGCGGTCCGAACATGACAGACTTCCAACATCCTGTATGATTATTAGACAGGAAGTGTAACATCCGCCTCTGCCAAATGTTATATTGTTGCCTAACCAAGATTGGTGGCTTCGTGGCAGTTTCGGTGTTATGAGGGTCAAGGGTGAATTTCTCTGCCATTGGTTCACAAATAGTTATGAGCAAATCAACGAGTGATGAGCTCTCTAAGTGATTTCTTAGAATGATTTTTGAACACTGTTTAGTTCAAAAACCAAACTCCTACAGATTTAAAGAAAATCGAAAGATAGAAAAGACAGAATTGCAGAAAACTAAAACAACAAGATATCAGTGAGAGCTTTGAGTTTTAGTCCTGATGGTTAAACCAAGACTAAGGACAATGCTCTGATGCCAATTGTTGAACTGCAGAAACCTCGAGGACTAGCTGTTTCACTAGGAACAAGGCTTTAAACACTTAGTCAAAGCTTTGGTTTTAGCTCCCTCTAGAGTTTTGCATAAAGGTTATTTTAGTTGCTTTAGTTTTCTTGCTTAGAAAGAGAGAAGAGAACAAACAGAAAGCACAAGGAATTTTGGGGGAAGTAATTCATTTTATTTAGAGAATGTTGAGATATAAATTGTAACACCCCGACCGATGGCGGAAACATCAGGGCGGCACGAAGTGTAGATTGTTCATAGCACAAGGTATAAAGTTGTAAATAGTTCAAACATTAATCTCAAACATTTATTACATTGTTTCAAATGATCAAACCCTAACTATTACATCATTTCAATTCTAATACATAAGATACAAATTAAATGAAAACTAATCCAAGCTCGTTAATATAGCTAAATTGTCATGTCCACCTGAAACATGTTTAAAATCAAGTGTCAACTACGAATAGTTGGTGAGTTTCATAGATTTGAATATTCATCCCAAAATATGTTTACAAAAATGTTATAAATGATGTCATATGTGAACACAAAGCATAATGAACATAGTCAAATGAACTAGCAAGTAAAGCAGATCAACTGATGTTAACAAAATGATGTTGTGACCATGTTCTAGGATTCCTAACAATGCTGAAGTAGTAAACTATCACCGTGAGCCTCCCCCAAAGGGTAAATCAAACAACGGTGGGATGGTCGGTCCAATAGATCTATTATTGTCACTAAATGTGTGTGATCAATGCCTATCCTTAACTAAAGTTCACAAACTATAAAACCATTTAGCTAAGTTCACATGAAAATGTTTAGAAGTTAAGATAAGTTCAAAGATAACATGTTTCACCCCAAAAGTTCAAAACTAGTAAAAGAGGGGCTATGAAAACTCACCTTAGTGTGTGAGGTAGTCTTTGCAATGGCTTGTCAAGTATAGTTCAAATATCCAACAAATTCAAAGTCCACCTAAGTAGTTCAATAGGCATATGTTAACATAACTATGTCTTTCTATGGATTTATCTATGCTCTAAATGGATCAACGGGTTCGATTTGTTTTGAATAAATACATACGCTTTGTTATGATTTATTTGTTTAAATGAAAGTAACAATGATGTTCATAATGTTTAGAATTTCTATGTACATCATGAATCATAAGTTTTTGAAATTCAACTTATCCTATGTTTAACAAAAATATTAAATATTGTTTTTTTAGTTCTAATCACAAAATAATACTTAGTAATGTTTTAAAGAAACCTATCATATGATTCTTATTTTGTAGAATGTGTATGTCAAAGTCTAAATTTTGTAAAGTGTTTAAGTTACTTTTCTTTATTTATTATTACTAGAAATAAATAAAATGTAGTGATAAAAACTTTAAATAGAGTATTTAAAACTTATTTATTTATTTATTTATTATTATTATTATTATTATTTTAAATGCCAACATACATGTTTATAAAATGTATAATAAAGTTTTAGTTTATCAAAGTATAATTCATAAAATATTGACTTAAATGCTATAAATTTATTAAATAATTTCACTCCATGATTTAAGTTTAGTTTAAGTAAACTCTTATTCAATTTAATAGAATTATTATCAAAATATTATAAAAATATAAAATTTTATCCACAAATAACTTTTTAAGATTTTAAATAAAATCATTATTCCACTTTAATTAACTTATTGTTAAATGTTATAAAAGAAATTTAAAATTTACTCAAAACTATGTTTGACCAATAATGCCTTTTAAAAATAGAAATAAAAACAAAATAATAAATTCTGATTTAATTTTTACAGAATCAAACTATGAAGATTTTTATAAATTTAGGTGAAATTAGAAATAAAAATGGAGTTTTATTATAAAAAATATGGGCCCAAAAACCCGGCCTGGAACCAGATTCGCACCCGCGACCTGCTACGTGGAACCCGAGCGTCTTAACCAATCGACCTGGGACTCAGTTCTTGAAATCAATCGGTTTTAAAGGCTTTTATCTAGTCCCCTGTTTTCATCCCCATTTCAGATTCTTTCAAACGAAAACCCTAGAACCCTTTGTTCTACAAATTCGATTGTTAACAAGTTCGATTGAAATCAGAACCATAGGGCTTTGGTTCTAGATCTACAAACGAGTTGATTGATATGAGAAACACCTACCTGTTCTTGTGTTTTGATGGATTTCGATCGAGAGAATAGGTAGACGAGCAGAACGATTTGCAGGTCTTGGATTTCAATTAATCACGATTTTGAAATGGATTTGGAGCACACATATAGTTTCGTGAGTTGATATAGGGTCGATGCGCTGGAATGATTTGACATTTATACTCGTTTTCAACGATTTCAATAACACGTTCATTGTTAGTATTTTAGGAAACGATTTTTTTGATTGCAACAGCTGTTAATGGGTTTAATTGTAGATTGGGGATGACTATCGCATTCGAATGGTTGCCATATATGTTCTTGATTGATTGAAACTGCGTGGGATTGAGCTGTTAAAGCAACCGGGTCAAAACGGGTCGCACAGGTGGGCTGAGGGTCGTGGGGCTGGGAAATGGGTGAAGAGGAGAATAGGTTTGAGCTATTTGAAAAACTGGTCCCTCCTTATTTTTCTTTTTTATTAACAGTTTCAGAGTTGTTAATTTTTACCCCTTAACTTTTTAAAACAATGTTTTATATTATATTAAAAAGTTTCTTAGTTTATTTGAATTCCATAAACTAACTTAGTTATATGTTATGGTGTTTTTATATCATGCAATGTTATTTGTAATATTTAAATTTTATGAAAATTAATTATTAAAGTTATTGAAATTTTATAATTATGTTTTATTTGTTTAAGCTTATTATAAATATCTTTCACTTGTGAAATTTTAAATAATTACATACATATACATACATATATATATAATATATATATATATATAAAGATATTTAAATTTGTTTTCTCATATATATATATATAATAGGTAAAAATTTCAAATGACGTCATATATTATTTAATAAATAAATATAAATTACACGAATGTTACAGTCTCCCATACTTTTAGGAATTTCGTCCCAAAATTAAGGAGAACAATAGCGAAATAGATGTGGATACTTTGTTTTTGTTTGATCTTTTTGTACTGAGTGAATTTTAGATTTTTCAAGTTTAACATGTGAAAGTCAGTGAATATTGCTAAGTTCGAATAGAAGTTCAAGGGTTTTGATTTTGTTCGTTCGGTTTTGACCCTAGGTTTGAGTATAGTAAGTCGTATTGAGATCGAATCAAACGACTCGTGAAGAGATTCAGAAAAATGAGTCGTGAAACAACCATCATGATCAAATATGATGATGCAAGCACACCAATAGAGGACTCATAGATTCTTCTATCTGTACTAGGGTGAATATAACGAGAATTGAGTGCTTTGTTTAGAAATGTGAGTCAAAGATCAAAAAGGTTCAATCAAACATCATAATTGGCTTGTAATTTAAAGTTCAACACCTCAAGACATGCAATTTGCTTTAGGTCAAAGGAATTTGTTGAAACACAATTAGTGTTATAAGGATTAGTTTAAATTCGAATACGATGAAATTGGATATAGCTATTACGACTGAGTGCATTAGCTACAACATTCGATTCTCGCAATCGACGTCGTTAAGCAGTTCGACCCACGTCTTTGCCTCATGTTGAATTTCTTTTGATTAAGGATGTGTTGAGGGTTTCCATGTTAGGTGAAGATTACCTCTTTATGCTATTGAGACAGTTTCCTCAAATCTTTAAAGCAAAGATATCAGCATCAAGTTCGAGATCGTGTCTTGTGGAACAGGTTTTGGTGCTTCGTAAAAAGTTTCATTGCTTGTGATCAATAGAAAATGCGTCAAGTAATAAAGTTGTAGATAACGTATTATAATGTTATTAGTTGTATTGTATATATGAGATCAAATCATTTAAACTGTTAATCTCATGCATTGATGTTTAATGTGGGGTTTGAATTTGAAGGCTTTCAACTGATGATAGATAGATGTATTCGTTCTTTGAGTTTTCATTTTGATTGTTTAAAGTTAACAATAGTTTAATTGTCTCGATATAAAGACTACTAAGACTTTTGATTAAATTAGTATATATAAAAAATATACACTAAGTATTAGTATGCAAGAAACAATTGATTCTACTTATTGCTCTAACTAAGATTTGTTCTCTTGACGATAACACTAAGATCAACAATCCTCACATTGATCAAGCTTTCGGTTCTACTCCCAATGTACTGTTGGTGCTTATATATAGGGTATACCGCAACCAACCCACCACATCACCAATACCTTGAAAGCATACGAATCACCTGCCAATACCTCATAATATAAAATGTTTCACTTTGTTTGACGTTTACACGTACTTAACCGAATAGGTATAGTTCATATTTTCAACCATATAGTTTTGACTACAATTTGGCTTAATTGATGATAACACTCTAATCTATTACTCCTAACATTGGTAAATATTTCGGTTCTACTCCCAATGTATTGTTGGTGCTTATATATAGGGTATACCGCCGCCAACCCACCACTTCACCAATACTTTGAAAGCATACCGATAACCTACCAATATAACACAACATAAAAATGTATAGCCTTCGATGTTTACATGTAGTTGTCCATATAGGTATAGTTCATAGTTTTCAACCAAAATTGGAGTTTAATTAATCATTCATCAATTGTGTCCTTTGTCTCGCGTTCGTAGGATCTACATGTACTGCAAATTCACGTTCCGTGTGCACCCGTAACGGAAATTTGCCTTGCATGTTTACCCTACTTGCTGGTTTTGGGACACAACTGGGTGGATACAAGATCCATTAATGAGATGTGATCCCTAACGTTCACAATACAATCATGTATAATATAGTTACCATTGATACATTTACTGTAAACCATTACTTCGTTAAATGGTCTATCTAGTTTGTATACTAACAAGTAAAAGCTCAAAGTTATAAAGTGCAAAATTTTATTAGCTATGAAATCAAGTAACATAAGGTCATAACAATCATTGATCAGGAATAAATCATTCAACGTCTTGATTTGGTTGAGCATCTTGGACAATTAGTTGAAGAGTTTGGGCATGAGTTGCTCCTTGATTGTTGTTCGCAAGTCTTGGACACTGGTTTCTAAGATGATTAAGGTCACCACATTCGTAGCATGCCCTTCCATTGATTAGGACAGGATTGGCGGGTGCCGGTTGTCGTTGGTTTAATGGTTGAATTTGATGACCTTGCTGCAAAAGTGGTCCATTTCAGCAGTGATTAGCAGAATGACCATACATTCCACATTGGATGCAAATTCAGCATGGTCGAGTTGATGCATGATGATATCTGCAAGTGTTACAAAGAGGGCTCGTCCCCATATAAGGTTTATTGTTTTGTGGCGCTTGTTGTCACACCCCGAGCTGGCGGGGTTGGATCGGATTCCCCGTCTGGAAGAAGGTTCCCGGGGCGCGATATCGTGAGTGATAATCGGAATGATCAGATTGTTTACATTGCACATGATATGTAAATAAGAAACTGCTAAAATAAACTAGAATTACAAAGTTAAATTACATCATTTAAGTTGATAATTTAACAATGTAAATCTACTATCACATCATAAATCTTCTATCTTGCATCTGCACAAGATATACAAAATAAATCTGTATAATGATGCTTCAAAGTATGCAGGTCCAAAAAGCTAGGTCCTCTATCTGATAACCTAGTCCAAAAAGAATTAACTCTTCAGTTGACCTGTTCGTCACCTGAGAAGTCATGCAAAAATAAAGTCAACACATGGTTGGTGAGTTCATATAGTTTATAAAAATGAGTTTGAATAACCTGAATGACAACCTTAACCTCACCATTAACCACCTATACTATCCAGTTCAGTATGCTTATATATAGGGCATATGTAGGGTTGAACTTACCGCCCGCCCAGCCACCGTCCCACCACATACTAAACCACATGATATATTGTTCCTGGTGATAATTAAGCGTTTCATCCCACATCTTTGATTCCACAACATTTGATTCATAGAATTTGATTATCCTGAAAATGTTTACCTTGATCCCCTGAAATGACAACCTTAACCTTATCAACAACACCTATGCTATCCAATCAAGTATGCTTATATATAGGGCATATGTAGGGTCGAGCTTACCGCCCACCCAGCCACCGTCCCACCACATACTAGACTGCTTAGCATATTGTTGTCAATGATAATTAAGCGTTTCACTCCATTCACCTTCAATTTAGATTCTGATTTCCACAATAGATTTACCTTTGATCTCTTGAGTTCACCATGTATTCATGATTTCCCAAAAGCACTTGTAGAATATAACATTAAATATTTTATTAAACTAATAACTAAGCATTTAAATACAACTAAGACATGATGATTGGGCCTTATTTGACTCAATCAATTAGACTTAGTTGTTGGTGGTTGTCCAAGTTATACCCTCTAACACGTGGCCCATATCAGGCATGACTCACAAGGAGTCTACCTGTGTTTGCCGGGACTTTAATGATGCACATATCAGCTTGACCCACTGGTCTACTGTACATGCCGGGACTTTACGGATATCCTTTGATTCTTGATCATCTGTGATTCTCTTGATTTCGTTTGATAGTTCACGTTATTGCCCATATACTTGACTACAAGAGTCTACTATTTATGCCAGGACTTTATGTGTGTTACACGTGGTCTTGATTTCTATACAACTGACATCCACCTTGACTCAAGCATTAATGATTTCATTATTTCAATGATTCACACACAGTTCTGATTTCCTTGATTTCCTTGAGTCTTTTGATTTTGATCTTTAGAATTCCATGATTTCACAATGATTATAGATTTATGAGTAGGAACCTTAGTTTACTGATCACACACTGGATTTGATTTCCATTTCTTTTGATCTTTAGCTTTTGTTCTTTTGATTCCACTATGAGTTTAGATTCTTGAATTTGAGTTTGATGGACTAAGGGTTTCTTTAGAGTTTTAGAATTAAGGTATTACTCATAAGAGTAACTTAATTAACTTGATAATTAGTTCTGCATAGCAATTACCTAGACAGGAGTCTAGGAGTATCAACAAACATATATAATAAGCAATAATAATGAGTAAAAGCAGTTACATAAAACAATTTAAATAAAATAGTTTAGGCATGCTTCTCAGCCCCACGTTTTAAAACAAAAATGTTTAGAAAAGGGGCAATGAACTCATCTGTGTTGTTGTGCAAATGATCTATCACAAAATGCGCGCTCGTTGTTGTAGCTTAGGTTTCTTCAGTTCCTGAGTTGTTTTAAAAGAATTTGAATACGATAAGTATACGTTCCACAAACTTTGGTATGTGGATAGTGGCTGTTCCAGGCACATGACTGGGGACATCTCCCAGCTTACAAATCTAGAGAATTATGATTGATAGAGATGTGGTATTTGCAGGAGGAAGTAGAGGAAATATTATTCAATGGGGTACTCAAATGGAGCATTAAATCTTGAAAATGTCAACTATGTTTCCAATCTCAACCATAGTCTGCTCAGTGTGTCTCAATTGTGTGACAAAGGTTATTCTAGCTGTTTCACAAGCAAAGAGTGTCTCATGTTTAAACCAGGAATCATCATACCGGAAGACTGGATTTTAGTGAAAGCTCAACGAAGAGAAGATGCATATTTCCTCGATATGAATCAGCAACCTTCTGATGAAATAGTGTGTCTCTTTCCCAAGTTATCTGAACAAAATGAAATGCTTTGGCATCGTCGTCTGGGACATGAAAATCTCAAGAACTTGAATCGAATTGCAAAAGGGAACATCGTTCGAAACCTCCAATCAATGACTTCATGATGATCGAGAAGTGTGTTGCGTGCGCTAAAGGGAAGCGTCATCAAAAATCCCATAAGCCAAAGATCTTCAATTCCGTTGATTGTCTTCTACAACACCTACAAATGGACTTATTTGGTCCAGACAATGTGTTAAGCATCAATCGTGCATCATACTGTTTGGTTATTACAGATGACTATTCATGTTTCACTTGGGTGTTCTTTCTGTAAAATAAAAGTGAAACTGCGGAACTGTTGAAAAAATTTATCATCTCCATTGAGAATCAAACAAATGAAAGAGTCAAGGGAATTCGATGTGACAAAGGAACAGAGTTCAAGAATGCTGAACTTAACGTTTTCTGTGCAGGAAAAGGAATTGCTAGGCAATACAGTGAAGCCAGAACACCACAACAAAATGAAGTTGTTGAACGGAGAAATAGAACATTGATTGAAGTTGCCCGAACCATATTGATTGAATCAAATCTGCCTACATTTTTCTTGGCCGAGGCCATTAACACTGCATGTTATGTTCAAAACCGAGTCTTTCTAAACAAAAGACACATGATGACTCCATATGAAATTCTTTATAAACATAAACCATCTGTTGAGCATTTTAAAATCTTCAGATGTCCTTGTACACTACTGCACCTGGATGCAATCCCAAAGTTCAATGCTTGAGCAAATGACTCCTATTTTGTGGGGTATGCTGGTAAAACGACATATTGAGTTTATAACAAAATAACCAAACAAATTGTGGAGTCTTATGATGTTCGTTGGCTTGAAGAGAACGCAACAGATGCCCGAGTTGGACCAGATTGGCTTTTTGATTATTCTACTTTATTCAGATCTTTCAATATTCTGTCTAATGCCTCTCCTAATGAACCTAATGCTTCAGGTATCACCTTCGATACAGACGAGTCGGAATTTGTTCGAAGTACCTCATGGACAGTTGATCCACTTGCTTAAAGATTTGCTTCTAAGTTGACCGAAAAAGGCAAAGCAACGCAGCATGATACATCCATTGAATCTATATCTGGTCAAAATCAAGCAGAAATTGAGCATCCTAGCATCTTTTCTTAACCCATTGGAGTTGAATATACTGTCAGTTCTTCACGCGATGAAGCAAATGCTGAACCAGATACTCTATATGTCCTATATGCAAGTCAAATTTATCAAGTGTGATCGATGCTTCTCAAAATGGTATTCCTAGTCGTATTCAACGTAATCATCCCATTGAAAATGTAATTGGATCACTTGACACGGGGGTGCAGACAAGGATCCAGTCTGGTGTTATCAATAACTGCTTATATTCTTGTTTTATCTCTTAGATAGAACCACATAATATTTACATGGCTCTTGAAGAACCTAGTTGGGTTGAAGCTATGCATGATGAATTGAACCAGTTTGATTGTTAAAGGTATGGGAACTTGTTCCTCTACCTACTGGCAAAAAGGCACTTGGTACACATTGAGTGTTTCGCAACAAGCAAGATGACAGTGAGGTCATCGTCAGAAATAAAGCTCGTCTTGTTGTTCAAGGTTTTTGTCAGGTTGAGGGACTTGATTATGATGAAGTCTATGCCCCAGTTGCTCGATTGGAAGCCGTTCGTCTGTTCCTTGCATATGCCTCATACATGGGCTTCACAGTGTATCAAATGGATTTCAAAACAACATTTCTTTATGGGAAAGTGAAAGAAGAAATATATGTCAGTCAACCTCCTGGTTTGTTGACTTGGATCGTCCAGAGCATGTATATCGGCTCGATAAAGCATTATATGGCCTTCATTAGGCTCCACGGGCATAGTATGCTACACTGATAGAACATCTGCTGGGTCATGGATATACACGGGGCACAATTGATCAGACTTTGTTTCTCAATAGAGTTGATGACGATATGATTTTGGTTCAAATTTATGTTGATGACATTATCTTTGGATCAATCAGTGAGAATTTGTGCAAGGAATATGAAAGTGTGATGAAGAAGAAGTTTGTAATGAGCTCGTTGGGAGAAATTACCACATTCTTGGGATTACAAGTTCGTCAAAATTCCGAGGGAATTCTTATTCTTCAAAGAAAATTTGTGACGGGTATACTGATTAAATTTGGAATGCAAGACTGTCATTCCGAGGTAACTCCCATGAAAGAACAACCCGTGCTTACATCTGATG
This sequence comes from Mikania micrantha, assembly GCA_009363875.1. Lineage (NCBI taxonomy): Eukaryota > Viridiplantae > Streptophyta > Magnoliopsida > Asterales > Asteraceae > Mikania > Mikania micrantha. The sequence goes on from CM018685.1 coordinate 22,748,027, forward strand.
AACATGTATCTAAGGTTGATCAAACTCACTATCGGTCCATGATCGGGTCGTTGATGTATCTCACTGCTAGTCGAACATATATCATGTTTGTCGTATGTCAGTGTGCAAGTTATCAATCAACATCAATACTTTCCCATTTGACTGCGGTTCAAAGGAGTTTTTGATATCAACACCAAGAAGCAACAAATTGTTTCTATCTCCACTATAGAGGTCGAGTATGTTGCAGCATCTGCTTGCTGTTCACAGGTGATATGGATGTAACATCTACTGCTGGACTACGATTTGAATTTCAGTAACACTCCTATTTTCTGTAATAATGATGCAGCCATCCAAATTTGCAAAAAACCCGGTTCAATACTCTAAAACCAAGCACATTGACATGAAAATCCATTTTATCAGAGACTGCTATGACCATAAATAAAATGGAACAAATAGACACAAAATTAAATATGGCTGATATTTTCACAAAGCCGGTGAGCATCTCTACCTTCAATGTGTTTGTGGATTTATGAAAATGATTGTTTTTTAGGACTAATCACATGGTGTGTTTTAAATATGTTGTTTTGGGGGTCTTTTCTTACATTTCATACAAATTTCTTTTAATAAAAATTTTTCATACCATGAATAAATTTTGGGGGGGAAATATGCAAAAGAAATTAAGTCTAGAAATGTTTTGGAAAATGATGTAAACTTTAGTGATAAAGGGTCAGTTAAAATTTCTGAAATGTGCCATCTCTTAAAGAACTAGGGTTAAAATGAAATGCTGGTAAGCTCACTTGACTGAATTAGTTGATGTATTCTATGCTAAACTAAAAGAAATTGTGTTGTGTTGTGGAAAAATTACTACTTAGAAGAATGCATTACATATTTGACTTTCTTATAAATCTTAAGACACTTTTAATATGCACGAGATTATGAAAATATGTTGAAAATCGAGTGCTTTCACTGAAAGTGCTTTGCGTCTGTACATAAAAACATGAAGTGCTCGTGGAAGTCTTCTCTTTGTTTTGCTTCCGCAGAGACCTGGGAAGTGTCACTCTCTTTGTATAGTTTACACGAAGACCTGAGATGTGACTTGCATACATGAGCATATACTCCGAAATCTGGATATGCTCACACCAACAAAAGATGTCTCAAAGCAAAATCATGCAAAAAACATGTTAAAAGAGACCCTCAAGAGTCTAAATCCAAACTCCACTATATATTAAGCCTTGTATATTAAAACCTATGATCCATTCTTGCTCTCTCTCTCTAAAATTCTCAAACATATAATCAGGATCGGAGGCATGTTGAATTTGAATTAGGAATTCTTTGGTTTGATAGGATACACCATAGGTATCTAGGATTTAGTGTGATTCGCTCATAACACATTTAAGGTACCAAAACATGTTAAACATGCACAAATAGAAAACCGAAAAAGTTTTTACGTTTGGGTTTAGATGGAAAATATACCGGCAATCATGATATTTAGTTCATAAGGATTAGCATTAAAAGGGTGTTTAACTGACTTGAGAATAATTTGATCCTAAAAATATAATGAGTTAGTTTGACTTGATCACCCATGTTAGCTCAAAATGAATGTTTTAATTTTAGGTTCGGTCAAAGGATCTTGATGGTACATGGGCTTGGGCGGTAAAAAGGGGGAAAGAGTTAAATAGGGTTCAGGTAATTTTTGTTTTTCAAAATAATCCTCCCAGTCATTTTCGAATTTGACACATCCGTTTTCGAGTTTTTTGAACCAAGTTCTTTGTGGTTTTGATAGCAGCGAGCACGTTTTCGAGATTTTGCACAAGGTAATTACTGTTTATCATCTTTTTTATGTTTCCATGAAGTATGTTGCGGGTCCGTCGAGAAAGAGAAGATCCCTTTCGGAACTTGAGTATAGTTGATTTTGGTTGAGTTTGAACACATTTGATTTTGATGGAATGAAATGATAAAGTTGAATCACCATTAATTCTTGATTAAATTTGTTTTGAACCGACTGGTAAATGATAAAGTTCATCGGGAATGAACTTTGAATGTTTTTGAAAAGGATGAAGGGTTCTCGAGCTTGAGCTCGAGAAAGGTTTGGATGCTCGAGAACAGATTTATGAAATAAATCAAAATCCCATGAAAGAGAAATAGAATTCGAGAATGCTTGTTAAACTCGAGAATGCTTATGTGTACTCGAGAACAACTTGGGTCGTATTCGAGATCAATAAATGTATTACTTAAATTCGAGAACTTGAATTTAAACTCTAGAAAGGATAGTATTGGTCGAGAACACTAGTTATTCTCGAGAAATTAAATACTCGATCTCGAAGTAAAATTTGATCTCGGAAAGTTAATACAGATCTCGAAATAACTTCTTAACTTCAAAAAATTGATTATTGTAGTTTGAGGAAATCGTTTCTAACTTAAATCTTTGATATGTTTTGATAATTTGCAGATTAAAAATGGCACAACAACTGCAAATTCTGTGGAAGGACAATCACAACCTAGCATTGTTGTTGTCACCTCCTCTTGAAAGTCATAAACAATTCGTTTATGCAATTCACGTGGTCAATACTTGCAAGATATCTCACGCATTGCGAATGAGCCCAGTCATTCATGAGAATCTGATTGAAGATTTCTGGTTATCTGCTAAGTTGCACAAAGAAGGAGATAGTGGTAAAGGAACTCTTGTTTCACGTGTTCAAGATACAGAAATTGTGATCTCATAAGGTGTGATTAAAGAAGTTATGGCTTTCACTGACAAACCTACTGATCCGGTGGCACTGAAGAAAGGAGTAATCGAAGGTGTGCTATCAGAAATGGGATATGAGGGAATTTACCCTATGCTGCTGAAGAAACTTCTGATTTCGTCTTGGAGATATATAGCTCACGTGTTCATGGTGTGCATGAGTGGAAATAAGGGGACATTTGATATGCTAAACAAGGAACAATCTTCTGTCTTTTTTGCCCTTGCAATGAACTGGGAATATAATTTTTCAAAATTCATATTGAATAAGATGAAGGGAAATCTGAAAGGAAGCAAATCTGAGAGAGTCATGATGTATCCATGTTTTTTGCAAATGATATTTGATGAGAGATATTCTGGGCTACAAAGAGGAGTTATGACTCGAGATCTGAAACTGTTAATTGATTCAACATTTTCTTTGATGATGCAGAATCGAGGTGGAAAATACAAGTTTGAGGGAATACATCTGTTAAAGAAATTTGGTCAATTTGCTGAGATGGAGGGTAATGATGCTCTTGAAGTTGCTGAACCTCCAAATGTGTTTGTAGAAGAAGACATGATGTTGAAATTGTGAGTTCAAAGCCCTCTAATGAGGATGTTTATGTTGTTACGCTAACAGAGTATGAAGATGATATGGATTTTGACTTTGAGATGGAGACACTACCGGTTGAGAATGATCCTCCTGAGCCAGTAAACCTTCTTACTACTGAAAATCTTGAGGCATTGCTTGAGCATGTTAAAAGGAGTGTAGGAAATCCTCCTTCTGCACTTTCTTTTACTGATCAAGAACCACCTATGGATGCTGCTGCTGATTTAGTTCCAAGAAAGAGAAGAAGAAGAGACCCAAGGCCAGTGGTTGTTATTAGTGAACCAGAAACTGAACCTGTTTCAGTACCTTAGATACGGACCATCAATGTTGAACCAACTGGATCTTCTTCACACACTGAAGATATTGATTATGTCTCTTTTCTGGCTGGAGTATAAGAGATTAGAGCTGATAAAGGGGAAAATGTTTGCCTGAAGATGAACCAATTGATATTGTGAAGCTACAAAGTAGAGTGTTAGAGTTAGAACAGACTCTCTATCTCATACACTTCTGATTCAAGAGTTGAAGACAGATAATGAACTCAAGGACAAAAAGATCAAAGACCTTGAAACTAATATGGGCAACTTATCAGCTATTGTTCTGGATTTAAAGCAAAAGTTACAAGACAAGTTCAAAGGGGAGTTTACTGATGAATCGAGTCCATTGACTGTTGCTGAACCTGTACCTGAAATTAGTCAAGTTGATTTTGATGAGCTCACTCGACGTCATGAGGAAGGTTTAAGGAAATACTTTGCTGGTGATACTGGATTTAAGGTCAGTATAGCCAAATTCAGGGAGCTTATGATGATTACAGACAGAACTATTCAAGAGGCAGCAAAGTTCAAACCTACCAGGTTTATTTTCGATGCGAGAAATAGTTGGTATAACTATGAAGGAGACCGATTTGGAATTGTGTGCTGGGGATATGATGAAGTGAAGGAATTGTGGTGGATACGTAGTTGGTATAACTATGAAGGAGACCGATCTAGAATGTGTGATGGGGATATGATAAAGTGAAGGAATTGTGGTGGATATGAAGAAGGTTGACCAAGCATATTGAGTATTATGATCATTCTTCTTCGTTCAAGTCATTGACAGTGGTTGAGATGGTGGAGTTGACGAGACATATATTTTTCAATCCCGGCAAGAATAAATGAGGAGAAAACTTTTACACTTCATTGCACCAGCATGTTAAGAAAGGATTCTCTGATATGACTCTTGCTTAGTCTATCAAAACAAAGAAGAAGACAAACTCTCTTGGAAATCCAATTGATATAGATATCTTTGAAGTGAGATGGCGAGCCACTGACTGGATGAAAATAGTACCAGTACTTCCTAATTTTCCTGAGGGAGTTTTGGACAGTTTCAAATTTTGGGCTTTCGAGGAACAAACATATAACGTGATCATTAACTGTGGAGAAGTTGAATACACATTTTATGATCCTATTGTTCTGATGTGCTTAAGTGAGTAAGATATAAAATTTCTAAACAATTAAGAGATGAAAGTGGATCAGGATCACTTGGAAGATGCATTGGAGTTTGTCGTTTATGTCAAAGTTATTGTAAAGAATAAAGCATGGTCGGGATGCAAAGGAGATTCTTCCACATTAATGATAAAGTGTGGTGAATCTAATGAACCTACAAAAGAAGAAAGTGCTAAGGAAACACAAAAATAGGGGGAGAGTGTTAGGAAATAAATAAGTTTTGGTGTTTCTGAAGTTTGATATAGGAGTTCTGGAGTGATCACATTGGTTCGAATGGTTTGTTGTTCTCGAGTTGTCTATTTTGTTGGCTTGGTTAAGATATAATGGGCTGAGATGCCTAGGAGTGTATGGGGATTATATAAACTCGACTTGGATGTCACAATAGGGTTGGGTCATTATTGTTCTTATTTTCCTTATTCTTGAAGTCGATTATTGTACCAGTTGGTTCTATAAAACCGAGTGCAATCAAAGTGATTATTTGCATTGTTTTCATCTTGTTCTTCATCTTTATTGTTCTTGCACACACGTGATACCATTCCGCACTCTCACGTGTGATTTATTAATCGATATCAGTTTTAGATCCTGTAGAGGGACTAACAGAAAAAGCAGTTATCTTTTTGCTGAAAAGAAAGTCCAAGCTCTGATACCACTTCTAGGTCCCTTAATCTGTAAAGATCCATACTTTATCAACTGAATCAGCACAAACAACTTCTAAGATGTGCGGAATCCATGTTAGAATATGTAAATGTAATAGAAAAGTTAATTTCTATTGCAAAAACGTGAACTTCATACAAACTGCTTCAATACATAGAGCATGCCTCGGGAATCCAACCCACGAACAATATACAATGCGTCTATTTATAGTACTCTAGGAGTACTCGAACCTATGTACACGAAATTTACAAGTACTCGAAATACAAAGTGCACAAAAAAGTCAAAACTTGGTGGTTACATTGTCTCGAGTTGATTTTGTTAGTTTTCATCTTCAGATTGGCTATACACATCTGGTGTTATTCCAAGAGCGGTTTCCATAGGGGTATCTGTCACTTCAAATTTATTTAAAAGATTTTTTTACATATTTAGAATGATGAATAAAAATACCAATGGGGGTTTGTTTAAATTGAAGTCCTAGAAATGTTTTTAGTTTACTTAAAGTACTCATTTCCAACTTTGAAGACATTAATTTTGAAAATTGTTCACATAAGGAAGGATTTTTTTATCCAAAAATGATGTCATAAACATAAATTTGAACTAAAAAAGTTCCTTATCAACCCGTTTAATAAGCAATGTCTTATTAATGGTTTCCTTGGAAAATTAATTTGAGAGAATAAATTGAGAAAGGGTGTCATTCTAGGGTCTTGGTGCTTGTTTTAAACCATATAAGGCCTTATCTAGTATGTACACCCAGTCCAGATGATAAGCATCATCAAACCCTGGTGGTTGACAGACATAAACTTCTTCCTTAATAGTTCCATACAAGAATGCACTTTTTATATCCATTTGGAATACTTTTATATTAAAGGATATATCAAATGCAAGAAAGAGTCTTATAGCTTTAAGTCTGGCTACAGGGGAAAAATTATCATCATAATCATTGCCTTCCTCTTGGCAGTAACCTTGAACTATAAATCTGGCTTTATTTTTGACTACAATGCCCCTATCATCAGTTTTATTTGTAAATACCCATCTTGTTCCAATTGGGTATTTCCCTTTGGGTTAAGGACAGAGAGTCCAAACATTTTTCTTTTAAACTGAAGCAGTTCATCCTGCATAGCTTCCACCCAATTATTATCCTTAAGAGCCTCCTGATACTTTGAAGGCTCAATTTGGGATAGGAAGGCAGCATGAAGACAAAATTATGAGATTTGGCTTTTAGTTTAAACACCTTTATTCAAGTCAACTACAATTTGGTATAAAGGATGATTCCTATTGAAAGGAATGATGTCCAAACAATTATTGGCAGAAGCAGCATCAGAAGAGGAGGAATTTTCAGCAGGGCTGGGTGAGCTTTCACATATGTGAACATGTGCTTGTTCAGATGTATTTATTGGAACATTTTCAATGATTGGATAGGATGGGATAGAATAGAAAAAATGAGATATTGAACATTCCTCAAGAGATGATAGATCTTTAGAGGTTTGGCAGGATTCTGAAGAAGGAGACACAGATGGACTTGGAGGAGTGTACGTAAAACTTTCAAGATCAAACAAGTCATCAGGAGTTGAGGGAAAGGAAGAGGTAGATGTAGATTCATTAAATTTGACATCAATGGATTCTTTTCAAATATTAGTTCTAAGATTGAAAGCTCGGTAGGCTTTAGAGGTTTGAGAGTATCCCACAAAGTATCCAGAGTCCACTTTTGCAACAAATTTGGACAGGGAATCCTTCATGTTTAGGATGAAACATGGACATCCAAACACTCTAAAAAAGGAGATGAGAGGTTTTATTTTATGAAGGACTTCATAGGCAGTCTTTTTATGTCTTTTCACAATATGAACTCTGTTTAAGAAATAACAAGTAGTGTTTGCTGCCTCAGCCCAGAAAGGCAAAGGTAATCCTGAGTCTGCAAGCATTGTTCTTGCAGTCTCAATAAGTGTCCTATTTTTCCTTTCAAGAACATGATTCTTGAATTTAGTACCATTATCACTCCTTAATATCTTGATAAGAAGACGAAATTGTCTTTCAATTTGAGTGATAAGAGCTTTAATTTTGTCAGAAGTCTCATCTTTGCTGTATAGAAAGAAGGTCCAGCAAAATCTTGAGCAGTCATCTGCAACAACTAAACATTATCTCTTTTTAGCTAAGCTAGCTATCTTCACAGGACCAAAAAGATCCATATGAAGCATATGCAGACAGCCAGTAGTTTTAGATTCCTCAATAGACTTATGTGATGATTTATGTTGCTTTCCTTTCAAGAAAGATTCACATTGTCCTTCAAAATTAAATTCTTTTGAATTTAATACTCTTACAAGTGAAAGGGTATAAATCTTATGAAGAGATTGGTGATTTAGGTGACTGAATCTTCTATGCCAAAGGGTAGCTTCAGAAGATAAAGCTTTAGCTATGAGACATGTGAGAATTGAGGATTGAAAGTCCGTTGTCATGTCAACAACATAGACATTTCCACTTCTCTTAGTTGTTAGAAGAGTGTGTTGGTCTATTAAGACCTTTATTCTTGAGTTTATTTCTGGAGAAAGAATTTTACAACTGTGTTTGATGAAAAATGAACTGTAATTTTTTTCTTCCAGTTGAGACACACTCAAAAGATTAAACTCGAGGTTCTCGACTACACTAACATCCTTAAAGTTCAATTTTCCACTAATGACAGAACTAGACCCAACTATCCAACCCTTTGCCTTATTTCCAATGGAGATAGTTCCTCCATTCTTTGGAATGAAATTATTAAGAATAGATCTGCAACGAGTCATATGCCTAGAGACTCCACTGTCCACATATCATAAATGATTCTGGTTTGAAGAAGCTCTCTGCATATAGGATCAAATGCAACAGGTTAGATATGGGCCATTATTTATTTTGAACAAGAAAAGAGCATTTTGGAAGTTCAATTATTTTAGCATATTATTCATCAGTTTCTGCATCATCTGAATCAGTTGTTGCTGATTTTGATATAGAATGTTGATCTTTGAGTTCACAAAGGGTGAATTCACAGCAGCTGGTGGATAATGAACAGGATTTACCATAGGGTAGGTGGGAGGTGTGCCGAGAATTGAAGGTCTGGGGATTGAGGCCAAGGGTGGAGGTGAGAGAAAGGACGGATGAAAAGTAGGCTTTATTGTGTTGTTAGCACTTTGTTTACTCGCTTTCTTAGCCTTTTTCACCTTTTTAGAATGCGTTCTTCTGGATGAGGAGGCTTTGTCCGCTTTCAACTTATCTCTTATTTTCTCAAGACAATTTTTTGTCCTGCAATATTCGGTAGAATGGTTGTAGTAAAGCTCATAGAAGCATTTTGGAATGTAAGATTTATTTGCCTTCATTATTGGATAGGGAGGATGAGAATGGGAAGGAGGAAACTTGATGTCAATCATAGGAATTTTTCCCTTATTAAGAAAAACCCTTTGATTCAACAATAGTTTCATTTATTTTTGTATCTTCAGAACTGGGAGTAAAGCTCATAAAAGCAACAATCTCTTTCTATTCTGAAGAGTTCTTTGTTTGAACTTTATCCAAGTGTGTTTCTTCAGGTACTTCTGGGTTTGTGTTAGTGGGATGCACAAACTTCTGAAGTGACCCTGATTGATACACCCTTGGAGGTGAGTTCAATATTTTGGGAATCAAATCTGGAAGAAATGTGGGAGAGACAGGTTCAGAGTCCTTTTCTTCCACTTTATTGTCAATTAGTGTATAATCATCTGGCGGGCTTGTATGATTATATCCAATTCCAAATTTTTCCTTGCTGTGAACTTCCTTACTGAGATGCAGTCTAAACCCATTGCAAGATTCAACCCTCTTTTCACAGCTTACTTTTGTTTTGGCCAGTTCATGTTTACAAGCATAATATTTTTCTTGTTTCAGTTCAAATAGTGCTTGTAAGTTAGATTTTTCAGTTTTTAGAATAGAAATCAGATCATTTTTATCTTTTATTATTTTTTCTCTACTTCTAGATTTTTATTTTCCAATTGTTGTACAAGTTCCTGATTTTGTTGTTGTAACAAACCATTGGCTTTCTTTATTTTAGCAAATGCTTCAATGCATGCTTTAAAAAAGAGTTTCTCTAGAGCATCAGATGAATCAGCATCAGGCAAGTCAAAAGAAGTTGGGTTTTCACCCATGGCCAATAAAGCAAAGTCTGTGAGCTCATTGGTTATAAGAGCAATCCCTATATCATCAGTCATGCTGCTACAATCCACATACTCTTGAATAAAAAGAACAGGTTGGTTGGATTGGGAAGTTGGGACAACTGGGCATGGAGTGTTTATTTGTGAAGAAAAAGGTGGAACTGTAACACCCCGACCGATGGCGGAAACATCGAGGTGACACGAAGTGTAGATTGTTCATAGCTTAGGGTATAAATTTGTAAATAATCAAAAGATAATCATTCAATGCAAATATTAATTCAAACATTCATTACATAGCCAATTAATCCAAAACCTGACTATTACATCACTTCAATTTCAAATACATAGTTCAAAACAAAATAAAACAAAGTCCAAGCTCAAAAGAATGTTGTTTTCCATTTCCACCTGAAACATGTTATTAAAATCAAGTGTCAACTACAAAGAGTTGGTGAGTTTCATAGATTTGAACACTCACACCAAAAGGTTTATAAAAATGTTATAAGTAATGTCTTATGTGAACTCTAAGCATAATGAACATAGTCAAAAATGAACCAGCAAGTAAAGCAGATCAACTAATGTTAACAAATGATGTTTGACCTATGTTTAGCATTACTAAGATGTTAAATATCAAACTATCACCACGGGCTTCCCCAAAAGGGTATATCAAACATTGGTGGGATGGTCAATCCAATAGCTCTATCATAGTCACTAAAATGGATGTGATCAATTCCTATGCTTAGATAAAGTTCACTAACTATAAGGATATTAGATAAGTTCACATGTTAATGTAATAAATAAGTTGCATGTTTCACCCCTAAATCAAAAACAGTAAAAGAGAGGCTATGAAGACTCACCTTAGTGTGTGAGGCAGTCTTTGCAAATAGTTTTCAAAGTATAGTTCAATACTATTCAACACAAATTCAATGTTCACCTAAATAGTTCAACAGGCATATGCTAACATAACTATGTCTGTCTATGGATTTATCTAAGTTCTAAATGTATCAACGGTTTGATTTGTTTTTATTAAATAATAATCCTGCAATTTATTATGATTTATTTAAATGAAAGGAGAAATAATGTTTATAATATTTAACTTTTCTTATGTTTCATAAATCATAAATTAGAAATTTTGAAATTTAAACTTATTTTATATTTAACCAAAATAATAGAAAGAATTGTTTAATAGTTTTAAATCCTTAAATAATGTTCACTAACTTTTAAGAATATTTTGTTAAATCATCTTCAAAGCATGAGTTAAACACATAATAATAAGTTGTAAAAAGTTTAAATAGAATTTATTTTATATTTCAACATAGATTTTTTGAAAAGTTTATTATGAAAAACATTTGTAAATATCTAGATTTATAAAATGTATAATACCATGTATAAAATTATTAAATAAACCTTTAAGCATTTAATCTACTAATCTATAATTATTTACTTCAAAATTTGATGATTAAAATTTTATAAATCACATTTTAATATTATGAATAAATGAAATAATATTAAAAATAAAGTCTCCTTTTGTTTTACAAGTTTAATAACTTTAATTAATCCTTTTGTTAAATATAATCATAATTTATACATACATTATTAAATATATTTATTTAGAATAATAAATTTATTTGTTTTATAAGAATAATGGATTTTAATTTTTAAAAAGTTTTGTGAAAACATAATTTAATAATATGTTATAAAAGAAAAGTTATAAAAGTCTTTAAAAAAAATTGGTCCAACCCGCGCATAACCGGGCTCGAAACCCCGCGACCCATCACACACACCATATGCATTAACCGGCAGATCTAGGCCTCTAAGCTGCGAAAATATCAGTTTCATATTGCGTTTAACATAAACTGATATCGTTCCCCAATTTCTCAGTTCATATAACCGAGCCCTAGTTCCATTTTCATCCCAATACGTTTGGAATTGGTTCCCGATTGAGAACCGAATGATGGGGCTATTGTTTGTAATTGAAAAACGAATAGAATGGTGTAAGAAACACCTACCTTGGATTGCGTTTGAGTAGGTTTTGATCGTAGAACAGAAGACGAACGACCGAAGCTCCTTTGATCTTGATTCGCGACTTTTTTGAGTTGTGAATCCATTTTGGTTGTACAGAAAGTTTCATGGGTGTCCAGCGAGTTATTTCATGTGTGTAATTGAGTTTTTGTAGTCTTGAATTGATTTTGAATATACGGTCGTTGCTTGCACATTTGGAAACAATTTTTAATTGATACGGTTGTTTATTCGATTAATTATTGATTTGTATTAGTTCAAGCGCCTAAATCCTTGCTATAGATAACTTTGATTAGCTGGAATTGAGTTGGAATAGCCGAATCTTGCAATCGGGTCGTGTGAAAGGAAAATGGGTCGGTGGATTTGATCCAGAAGGGAGATGGGTAGAGCAGGAGAAAACTACAGGGATTCGCAATTTCAGCCCCTCCCATGTTTTCTTCTAATAATAGTTTCGTATTTTTACACTTTTTGCCCCCCAACATTTCTAAACTTTGTTTTTTAATTGTTGTAAATTGTTTATAATTTTATTTAAACTCTATAATCAATATAAAATGATTATATTTTTATAAAAACATTATTTTGGTGTTATATTTCCTATAGGTTATTATTAAAATTTTATAATTTAAAATTTATTTATTTAAATTCTAAATCTTATAAACTTTAATAATATGTTTTTGTTTGAGTTTCTTTAATTTGTTTATTAATTTCTCATATATAAATATATACATATGTGTACATATATGTATATTTAATTAAATATTTATTTAAATTGAGTCCTTGTACATACACCTAAGAAATTTCCCAATGACATCTTAATTTCTTTATTTAATATAAATGTTTACTAAAAATTTCATAAATGTTACCGTCTTCCTACTTTTAGGAATTTCGTCCTGAAATTAATAAGAAACTGTAGAAAACAGATGGGGATACTTGGCTTTTATTTGGTCTTCGCATTCTCAAGTGAACTCATGACCATGCCTTGATTCCCAACGCACTTTAACAAGATTCCATTCTGCTTTGTTTGAGTTGTTTGACGTGTTGATCGATGGTCTCTACCTGCCTCTTAATAATATGCATCGAAGCATCAATGCGCATATCATCGAGAGGTACTTGTAGATTCTCATTGGTCAAACACTTCTTCAAGTTCGACACGTGGAAAGTTGGATGGACTTTTCTAAGTTCAAGAGGTATATCAAATTTGTAGGCCACCTTCTCAATTCTTCCAAGAATCTTGAAAGGACAAACATAACGAGGTGCAAGTTTACCTTTCTTCCCAAAGCGAACCACTCCCTTCCAAGGAGTACCATGTCACCGACTTGGAATTCTAAAGGTTTACGACGTTTATCTGCGTAGCTCTTTTGTCGGCTTCGAGTAGCTAACAGATTGTCACGAATCAGATGAATCTTGTTGGTCGTTTATTGGATCAATTCAGGACCATGATTTGAACTTCACCAATCTCAATCCACGAAATAGGCTATCGACACTTACGACCATATAGAGCTTCGAAAGACGCCATGCCGATACTCGCATGATAACTATTGTTATATGAGAACTCCACTAGCGGTAGATGATTGTCCCAATTGCCACCAAAATCAATGACACATGCCCTATGCATATCTTGAAGAGTTTGAATCATGCACTCGATTTGACCATCCGTTTGAGGATGATAAGCCGTTCTAAGATCCAAAAGAGTACCGAATGATTCGTGAAGCGATTCCCAAAAACGAGCCGTGAAACGAGAATCGCGATCAGAGATGATGCTAAGAGGTACGCCACGTCGGCTTACAATTTCATCAACATAAATGCGAGGTAACTTTCGCATAGGATAGTTCTCACGAATTGGTTAGAAATGAGCTGATTTTGTCAAACGGTCAATGATCACCCATATACTATCATGACCACTAGTTGTTCTTGGGAGTTTAGTGATGAAGTCCATAGAGATGTTTTCCATTTCCACATGGGGGTTTTGGGTTGAACTAGCAAACCCGAAGGTCGTTGGTGCTCGGCTTTTACCTTAGAATAGGTCAAACACTTTGCTACATATTCGGCAATGCCTTTCTTTATACTGGGCCACCAATAATGGACTCGAAGATCTTGATACATTTTATCCGCACCGGGATGAATGGAGTAACGAGACTTGTGTGCCTCGTTCATGATGGTGAGTCGAAGATTTTTGCGATTTGGAATCCAAATACGGTTCAAGAAATAAAGCAAACCATCAAACTTGGTTTCTAATTGAGGTTCAGCACCACAAGACATTTCATCATGCAAATTGCCTTGGGTCAAAGATGTTTGTTGAGCTACAAAGATGTCATTATGAAGATTGGTTTGGATTTGAATGCTATGCAGTTGGACATGGCTTTTACGACTAAGTGCATTGGCTACAACATTAACTTTGTCGGGATGATAACGAATCTCACAATCATAATGGTTAAGGAGTTTAAGCCAACGTCGTTGCCTCATGTTGATTTCTTTTCGGTTTAGAATGTGTTGAAGGCTTTTATGATCAGTGAAGACCACGCATGCGGTGCCATAGAGATAATGCCTCCAAATCTTTAAGGCAAAAACAACCGCACCAAGTTCAAGGTCTTGAGTGGTATAATTCTTTTCGTGGACCTTTAATTGTCTTGACGTGTAGGCAATGACCTTACCTCGTTGCATAAGAACACAACCAAGTCCTTGATTAGACGCGTCACAGTAGACCTCAAAATCATCGTTACCATCGAGAAGAGTCAAGATAGGAGCATCACAAAGCTTTTGCTTTAATCTTTGAAATGCTTCTTCTTGCTTTGGCCCCCATTTTATAAGGTTTGTCCTTATGAGTCAGGGCAGTGAGTGTAATAGCAATCTTTGAGAAGTTTGAAATGAACCGTCGATAATCACCGGCAAGTCCAAGAAATAAACAGACTTTGGTTGAAGTCTTTGGTGTGCTCCAACTTTTGACAACTTCAATCTTCGCGGGGTCCACGTGAACACCCTTTTCGTTGACAATATGTCATAGGAATTGACTTTATTAATCCAAAATTCAAATTTAGAGAATTTGGCATACAGTGGTTCTTTTCTTAAGAGCTCCAAAACCAACTTAAGGTTTTGTTCATGATCCGCTTTGCTCTTGGAATAAATCAAGATGTCATCTATGAATACTCGGTTCATGAGATCCATGAAAACCAAAGATGCATTGGTCAGTCCAAAGGGCATGACCAAGATTCATAATGACCATAACGAGTTCGAAAGACGGTTTTAGGGATGTCATCTTCATGTATGCAAAGCTGATGATAGCCAGAGCGAAGGTCGATTTTAGAAAACCAAACCGAACCTTGAAGTTGATCAAAAAGGTCATCAATACGAGGCAATGGGTATCGATTCTTTATGGTGACTTTATTGAGTTCGCAATAATCAATGGACATACGGAATGAATCGTCCTTCTTTTTAACAAAAAGAACATGTGCACCCCAAGGAGAGTGACTTGGACAAATGAAGCCCTTATTAGATAATTCTTGAAGTTGGCTTGCTAGTTCTTGCATTTCAGAAGGTGCAAGACGATAAGGGGATTTTGCAATTGGATTTGCACCAGGCACAAGATCAATGCGAAACTCGACTTGTCAAACTGGTCAGACTCCCGGCAGGTCATTAGAAAAAACTTCAGGGTAGTCGCGAATGATTGGAATATCTTAAACACTTTTTCCCTTTTCTTTCTTTTCCACAATGTGGGCCAGAAAGGCTATGTATTTCTTATGTAGGTATTTTTGAGCCTTTGTGCAAGACATAAGTTTAAGACCACTACTAGGCTTATCTCCAAAGATTTTTAGAGTTTCACCCGACGGTAGTGGAATATGAATGAACTTTTCAAAACAAACTATCTCAGCTCGATGAGTGGCTAACCATTCCATGCCTATGATAACATCAAAACTTTGAAGATCCATGGGAATAAGATCAATTGGGAAAACGTGATCCATATGGTTCACAGTACATCCAATTATAATAGAGTCAATATCAATCGAGTTGCCATCAGCCACTTCCATGTTAAATGGTCTATCTTGTTTAGTTCTTAGTCTACCAAGTAATGGTTCAAATTCATATGACACAAAACTCCTATCAGTACCAAAATCAAATAACACATAAGCATAACAATTATTGATCAGGAACGTACCATTCACATCGTCCTGATTAGCTTGAGCTGCTTGGGTATTGAGTTGAAAAGTTCTAGGTCGTGCAACCCTTTGATTATTGCCCGCAAGCCTTGGGCATTGGTTTCTAAGATGATTAGCCCTTCCATTGACTTGTGCAGGATTGGCAGGTGCAAGTTGTTGTTGATTCAATGGTTGAACTTGTTGACCTTGCTCGCTATGTGGCCCATTTCGACAGTAGTTTGCAAAGTGGCCAAACATTCCACAATTCGTGCAAGTTCTGTAAGGTCGAGTAGTGAGGTGAGGATATATGCAAGTGTTGTAGAGTGGACCTGCACCCACATATGGTTTGGTATTAGGCTTTGGGAATTGTTGGTTTTGGGGCACAGTAGGGGTCACCACAGCAAAATTTTGACTCTTTCGCTTGCGGTTGTTGAACTTTGAAGTGTTTGGGGTTCCAGCTTTGACCTCCTTTGTAGGTTCATTAGAGGTTGGCTTGGATTCAACTTCCTTGTCAAAGTACCAGCCTTAACATGAATATCAGTTAAGGTTGCAACAAGTATGATGGAATCTTCAAGAGTGGTAGGTTTGCTACCAAAAGCAGTATCTTGAATCTGCATAAGAAGGCCCCCAATATATTTCTCAATGGCCCGAGACAGGGGAGTGACCAAGTGAGGCACAAGTAGGCTGAGTTCATGAAAACGGGTGGTAAAGATAAGGTTCTCCCCACTCTCTTGATTGAGCTCCCAAAATTCAGCTTCAAGCTTACTCATGAGTTGCTTGACTTCAGACCAGGTCAAAGCAAGTGCAGCATCCGAGCCTGTAACATCCAAAATTTTTCTAATACAGGTTGTTTGAACTTACGAAGGGGTAACGGATAATGAGCTTGTCGGAAAATAAATGAAGTAAAGTTCACGAAATTGGTGTACTCGAAATGGATTTCGAGTACCTAAGTTCTCGAAATTTAGACCTGATTTCGAGTACCCAGTTTGGGAACCTTGCCTATATATATCAGTGCCTTGGGAAACGTGCACACATTTGGCTGGAAGCACAGTTTCTCTCAAGTACACGAAGTGGGGTTCGAGAACTGCAAAGATCGGCTATAAATCGATCAGGAAAAAGAAGGAATGCACGAGAAGCTACCAGGAGGATCATCTACCATCAAGTAAGCATTCTACACTAAAAAGTTAGGATTTATATATGAAAGTGAACTCATGCATAAAGCTCGCATCTTTATGCATAAAGTTCGAGACTTTTGGGTTCTAGTGTGTTGGTAATGCCATAAGGAACCTAGAACTAGCTCCCCAAAGCCTTAGATATATTTTAGATATAAATAGCTCCCCAAAGCCTTAGATAAATGAGTTATGACGATGAATAGTATGACGATATGATATAATGATGGCTGTGTGATAACATGCATTATGATGATAACTATGCTGATAGTTGTATAATGTTATGATAAGATCCTAGGTGGCTAGGATGGAAGTATGATGTTATGACTATGATGCTAGCATGATATATATATATACATGATACCATGATGTTATGATATGATGATGATGATAGTATGACATGCATATGATGCTAGGATGTATGATGATATGACGAAATGATGCTAGCATGACATGTTTATGATGCCATGATGACTACGATGAGTGATGCGATGATGCCAGCATGAAATGTATGATGATTATAGTGAATGATGATATGATGCTAGTATATCATGTATGATGGATGGACGATGATCCCATACTTGTTATGAGATGTATATGAATGATGCTCCAGTACTTGCACTTGGTAAGTATGAAATTCAACCTTACTATAACAGGGAATGTACAGCCGATCAGGCTATAAACACGGAGTCGACCGGACTATAAACATGAGAGTCGATTGGACTATAAACATGGAGCTGATCGGACTATAAACACAGAGTCGACTGGACTATAAGCATGAGAGTCGATCGGACTATAAACATGGAGCCGATCAGGCTATAAACACGGGGCCAATCGGGCTACAAACATGGAGCCGATCGGGCTATAAACATGGAGCCGATCGGGCTATAAACATGGAAATAGTCGATCGGACTATAAAAATTGAGCCTTGTGACGGCATAAGCCCACTGCTCTTGTTAATGACAGTGGCTGTGATGATGATGATGGTTATGAAAATAACAATGGTTATGTGCTAAGGTTTATGTGTATGAACTGATGTTTTCATATAAATAATGCTTTATTCACTAAAAAGTTTATGATGATTTACAAAACTAGAACTCGCCAGCGTAAGCTGACATTTTAGCATGTATGTCAGGGTATAGCTATGGTAAGAGAAGGCATGGAGCTCGGGCAACACGATTGAGGATCCAATGGTGTTGGCAATCATAAATGTTTTTATACAATTTATTTCAGTATATTTTGTGTTTGACAATGTTTTAAATTTCCGCTGCATGTTTATGAAAGTTTTTAGTTTAAGAGCTATGTGTTATAATGAAAACCAACCTCTACGAGGGACCCAGGAATCGGGGCCTCACATAACCCATGGTTCGCTTTTCATTATTCCACCAAGTGAGTGCCCTTTTTTGAAAGACACTAGTGGGATACCGAACCTTAAGGTTCTCAGGACAGTCAGAATGAATAAATGTGCTATCTAAAATTTCAAACCATTGGAGTAGTCCAGTAGCTCCCTCAGTACCACTAAACTTTGCGGGGTTACATGAGTTGAAGTGTTTAAAGGTGCAAGTTGGATTTGCACACCATTCCCATTGTTGTGGACCGGGTCCGCATTCATAGCTTGATTGAGCTGGGTCACCAAGGTTGGTAACACAGTAGCCACTTGCTGAGAAATGATCTGGGCCAACTCTTGAATAGTGGGGTTAGTGTTGTTGGTGTTTGTGTTGTTGGTGTTATTGGTATTGGTGTTGGTGTTGTTGGTGTTGGTATTGGTGTCGGTGTTGTTGGTATTAGTGTTGGCGTTGTCGGTCTTGTTGGTATTGCTGCGAAGTCAACGAGGCATGATTCTACAAGAGTTCAATTGAAAAGGCTTAGAATTTATATAACTCAAAGAGTTCAAATAAGAAATAGAGAGTTCAAATGAAAGTTCAATCACAAAGCAACATTTGGATTGTATTCCTAAAGGAACACTTTTGACAGATCAAAGTGTTTATGTTCAATTTAATTTTCGAAAAGACATACTTTAGCCTATAGGTTCATACTTATTCCAAGGGTTCCCAGGAAAGCATCACATGTCCATTAGTTGATTTGGATTTATAAGAAATGCTTTCCTAAACAAAACTCCCCAAAGTACAGGTATTCCCCCTTCTATTGACAGGATTCAAGATTAGACTTAAAAGTCTAAGTTCATTCCTCGTGGTGTCGATCCTCGTTCAAGTCGTAAGAAAGGGGTCGAGAAGTTTTGAACATTAAAACCTAGTGTGTGCATACCAAGGCATCCTAAACTAGGTTCAAACATTTGACCTACCAAAGAAGTAGCCACAAAAGCAATTACGACCTATCATGGAAACTAAGAGTTCAAATAACAATTCATGGCCTAGCATGCCAACTATAGAGTCCAAATAACAGTTCATGACCTAAGTGTTAAAACTAAGGCATCCTATGGTTATAGCCTAGGTGTGACACCCGCAATTTCAGGTCAGCAATTTATTTATATAAATGGTTATTTAAATGATTTTGTACATGTGGCACTAGAATTAGTTTAATTTAGTGTGACACGTGGCACAACAGTACGAACACTGATACACAACTAGATAATTCGAGGAATTATCGAGAAACAACACACACGTGTCAAAACACACTAACGTTGGTGAACGTTTAGCACATTGTGTAACACAACACTCGAAACCTCACGAAACACTCAAACATTGAACTTGGAAGTTCAAACGACGCCAAACGATAGTTCGTAAACGTGAAAACAACAACGAACGGATCAAACACAAGAAACTACGCCTATTGGGCTCTACAGGGGCCCATCGCGGTACGCGATGGCCCATTAGAAGTCCTATAGCGGTACGCGATAGGTGGGCGGGGGATTTGAATCCCGAATTCCATCGCGATACGCGAAGCATCTTTCTAGCCTCTCTCCGCGGTACGCGACGACATCCAGATGCCAAATCTTTATAAAACCAAGACCATAATGCCTAGTCTACCATTTTCCATCATTTCTCTTGACTGATCACGCCACCACTCGGTCATCTTCAACCTCTAACCCCTGTTACCACCATTTTCCACCATTGGAGACCACTTAGAAGCTCCAAGTTTGAAAGTTGAAGCTTGTTTCTCACTTGGAAGGTCGAAGAATCATCACCATCTCGTGATTGCTGAAGATTTCTTGCTGTCCAGGAACTTAGAGGCTGCTCTTGTCACCCTCTCCACGATTTAGAGGCTCTAGAAGGTAGTCACACACTCCTTGTAGCCTAAAATCACCTCTACACACACATGCATGCTTATTATCACACATGCAAGCACTTGTAGTGCACATGCACGAATTTCTCTATGATATAGTTCTGGGTTTGTTGATTTAGATGAGTTTCTTGATGATCTATGATGATTTTGTAAGGATTTATGATGATCTATGAAGATGTGTATGTGTAAATCACTTGATTTAGTCATGAATGGGCAAGAAACCCACATGCATGTATAATCTAGGATTGCTAGATGAGTTTTTGGTGATTGTTGATGATATTGGCAATACACTACATGATTTGATGATGTTAAAATGGGTAAAAATGTGATTTTTGATAAACTTGCCATTAATAGTAACTTTTTACTTATGAAATGATAATGTGAATGATATTTGGTGTCATGCATGCTTATGGATTGCTATTTAGATGTTATTAGGATGATGATGTTTAGAATGCGATTTGAATATTGATTATGGTCAATTTGGCATAGTTACCATTTTTAGTAACTTTTATAGATGAAATGTTGTTAGATGATGATTTGAATCATGTTAGTATGTTTAAATGATGTTAGATGATTTATTATGATGATTTGTGATATAGAAATGGATTAGAAATGTTTAGAGTGGTCATCTTTATGCAAAAACTACAAAGTTAATATTTATAGGAACTTTATTTTTTCAAAAACCGACTTATAAACATTTCGTATGATTTGAGCATGCTAAATGGTTTAATATGTTGTAACATGATGATTTAATGCTAAGTTAGATGGTTTCCGATATCACATATGCTAGAAATGGAAACTTTCCATTTAGGGAAACTTTTATGTGCAAACATGATGTAAATGACTTATGTGATTTCGTATGATAAAGTGGTATGTGTTAACATGATCACGTAGGACTAACGAGCATGCTAGAACTCTAAAACCGTCATGCTTTGTGAACTTTTCATAAATAGAAACTTACTATAAATAGTAAGTTGTCCATAGACGCGACTTGCGCGTTTTGCGCATGACGAGCACTTACACGATTGCTACACGATTCACAACCGACACACGGTTCACCAACGGGTCGTTGACTTGACACGGTCAACTTTGGTCAAACACGGTCAAACACGGTCAATGTGGACCAACATGAGCTAACACGGTCATTGTGGATCGACACGGACAAACATGAACAACCGATGGTTGTTGAGCACAAACACGAGCACTAACACGAACACGAGCACGATCACGATCACTTACATAAACTCACAAACGGTATACGATATAGGTTTCCGGTAACCGACGTGTGTACTACTCGAGGAGCTTACGCATTCTCTTACTTGCACACTAAGGTGAGTTTACGGCCCCTCTTTACTCTTTTCAAACGTTTTAAATAGGGGGAGCATACTAGTTGCATCGAGTCAAACATCTATTACTGTTACAAACATTTTACTGTGTATGCTGGTTTATTAGACAAACATTGAGTGTTGAACTCGTAACAAGCCCTCACAAACAACGTGGATGTCATAACCCGTGAAACTCTGACCTAACTTGCTGTGTATACGAACAACGTGGATGTCATAACCCTCACAAACATTTTACCGTTAATGTACGAACAACGTGGTAGGTTTGAATGGATCCGTTTGTGTGTGACTAACCCCACGGGGCACAATGTTGATTGGATGTCATAACCCGTGAAACTTTGACCTAACTTGCTGTGTATACGAGACACAGCGGAGGCAAGAGCAAACAAGTCTAGTTCGGTAGTGACGCACTGACACTTGGAGCCTAGGGCTCGGTACTAACATTTGATAAACAACATGACACACGTTTTACTTACTATATGTATATATCAAAACCTGTGAACTCACCAACCATTGTGTTGACACTTTTTAAACTTGTATTCTCAGGTAACTAGCAGGCTATGGATATTAGTAATGCACATTAAGGAACGAGCATTAGGAACATCATGCATTTCTGTTTATCTTTTGAAACAATTTATCTTTGTTATGTATTAAACAATGTAGTATTTAACAATTTGTAATTCCGCTGCATTTTGTCAAACAAACTTATTTCCGCTGCAATACATTACCTTTTTCGCTGCAAACTATTTTATTTCTTGCATGTTGACTTTGTATTTGAAACGCATATAGAGTTGTTCTATATGACCATGAGCTGTGATTCTGGCCACGTCACACCCACGTGGACTGACACCAGGAGTGGGAATTTGGGGGGTGTGACAGACTGGTATCAGAGCCTTGGTTATAGAGAACTAGGCTTGCATGTAGTAAGCTTAGACTATAGCCATTACTCAACTTTAGACACAACACTTAGAACTTGCACACTGATGTTGCTATTTTTACTATCGAATTGTTATTTACTAACTTGAGACTTACAGGATGGCCGGTAACAACGATGACGCTAGCAGGAACCCGGGAAAGCGCCCGGTAACCGATGAGTTGACGAAGGAGAGCCGTCGGAGAGTTGATGACATCATGGCACAGGTAGATACAGAGATGGATTGACGTGTCAGACAGGCTATGCGTGATAGGTACTGGGGTTCGTACCCTATGACTATACAGGAGTGGATCGTGGGGGAGCGAGTACCTCTGTCACGGTATCCTGGCGACACATCTTCAGGCTGTCGACTACCACCACTTGGAGTACCGTTGGAGCAAGCCTTCGCGGCCCACGTGGCCTATACGCGACGTGAGACTAGGAGGAACGGTGAGTTATCGGACGAGGTCCGAGTTCTTCGTGAGAAGAACCAACGCCTTGAGAGGCGTAACGATAGATTGTAAAAGGAGGTGGAGACACTGCGTCTTCAGATGGCGCATCTGATGAGTCAGCACGGGCAGATGGTTGATATCATGCAGGAGCATGATAGACGCATCGCCGCGACCGAGGTCGCTATAGAGGAGAATCACGCGATGATTTTGGCTAGCGACGCCATGCTTAACGCATGGGCGGAGCAGTTCATTGTCGAACCACCACCAGAGGACGGACCACAGTTCGAAGTCGAGGACGTCGAGGAGGGTGATTTCGATGAGGATCCCGAGGAGGATGAGGACGATGAGGGAGCCGAGAGTGACGTCTCGCACGTTACCATAGACTCCTATTAGATTAATTATTTTATTTTGTATTTCCTTTTATATTGCCTAGACGAGCGGGATGTGCTCGTAAGAACTCGTATTATTATCTTATGAAAACTATTGTACTTCGAAATCTTATATTAACGAGAAGAATGTTTTGTTTTATTTACTGCATATTCTGACTGTGATTGTTTGCTAACATGACATCTAACATGACATCTGACATGACATCTGGCTAACACCCTAACTGACTGACATTCTATCCTTTCCATATAGAAATCATCTATGGCTGGAAGAGGACCATATGCGCGCCATACCAGGTGAATGATGGACGCGGCAGTCATCATAATGATGGTTGACCGTCGGGTCAACAAGGCGCTTGCGGAGTATGAAGCAAGTCGACAACATAGTGAAACCAGTGGGACGAACAATGGTACTAACACTCGCCTAACATGACTAACATAGTGTAGCTAACACGATACTAACACGCGACAATGGTTTCTGACGAACAGGATCACACGGCAGCAACAACAAGGGATGTTCATTTAAATCCTTCCAGAATTGCCACCCACATAACTTTAAGGGAACGGAAGGAGCTATGGGAATGCTCCGCTGGGTCGAGAAAATCGAATCCGTATTCGCAATGTGTGAATGCACTAAGGAAAACCGGGTGAAGTTTGCAACCGGTACACTGGAGGGACCAGCCCTCACATGGTGGAACACCCATGTTCAAACCTTGGGTTTAGATGGAGCAAACTCTATGTCTTGGGCTGATTTCACCAGACTGCTACAGGAGGAATACTGTCCTCGCGATGAGATCAGGAAACTAGGCGCTGAGTTCTGGGTACTGAAGATGGTGGGCTATGAAATCGAACAATACTGTACTCGATTTCACGAGCTGTGTAAGCTATGCCCGGCTATGGTGACACCGGAATATAAGAAAATCGAGCAGTTCATCAGTAGACTGCCCAAACAGATTAAGAGCATGGTAACTGCGTCTGACCTCACCACCATCCAACCATTGATCCGACTAGCCCACAAACTAACTGACCACGCTATGGCTCAGGGCAAACTGCCCAAACGAGGCGAACATCTGAAGCCTCAAGAAAGCCACAAGAGAAAGTAACCTAGCCACCATCAGTCTCATCAATCCCAGCAACAACAACAACCGAGGTCTACACCAGCCAGAGCTTTCACTGCCACCCAACCCGAGGACAAGGGGAAGGGTGTATATAAAGGGAAATACCCTTTATGTAACCGATGCTCTTATCACCACTTTGGGCAATGCGAGCGATACCGTTGCCTGAAGTGCGGACGACATGGCCACATGGCCAAAGACTGCAGATCCAAGCTACCTAACAACAACAACAACAACCCCAACCAGAACAACAACCAGAACACCCTCAAGGGGTGTTACGAATGTGGAAAGCCGGGTCATATGAGGAGGGATTGCCCTCAGTTGAAGAAAGCCGGAGGTGGAGCGGCAAAGGGTCGAGCTTTCGTGATTGGCTCGAGGGAAGCCAAGGACGACCCAAATATTGTGACCGGTACGTTTCTTTTAAATAATGTATATGCTAGTATATTGTTTGATACCGGTGCCGATAGAAGCTTCATATCTAGTGAGTTTAGTAAATTACTAGATATTACCCCAACGCCACTAGACTATAAGTATACCGTAGAGTTAGCCGACGACAAACTGATTGAAACACAACACGTCTTTCGAGGATGCGTCATGGTTTTGGCGGATCACGAGCTCGAAATCGACCTAATGCCGGTGACTCTCGGGAGCTTCGATGTGGTCGTTGGAATGGACTGGTTATCCGCTAACCAAGCCGATATCGTATGCAACGAGAAGATCGTGCGAGTGACGTTGCAGAACGGGGAACAGATCTCAATTCAGGGAGAACGACGGGGGATACCACTAAACATTATGTCCTGCATGAAGGAGAACAAGTACATATAGAAGGGATACACTGTGATACTAGCCCTTATAACGGAGCAACCGAAGAAAGAAAAGAAAATCAAGGACATCGCTGTCGTCCGAGATTTCCTTGAAGTATTTCCCGAGGATCTACCTGGACTACCGCCGAAACGACAAGTCGAGTTCCAGATAGACCTCACTCCCGGAGCAGCACCGATTGCTAAGGCTCCGTACCGACTAGCACCAACAGAGATGCAGGAACTGTCTAACCAGTTGCAGGAACTGTTAGACAAGGGATTTATCAGACCGAGCTTCTCGCCTTGGGGAGCACCGGTCTTGTTCGTAAGGAATAAAGATGGATCATTCCGTATGTGTATCGATTACAGGGAGCTGAACAAGGTGACGATCAAGAATTGATACCCGTTACCACGAAAAGACGATCTGTTTAACCAACTGCAGGGTCAAGCTACTATTCAAAGATCGATCTAAGATCGGGTTACCATCAACTAAGGATACAGGAAGATGATATTCCTAAGACTGCCTTTAGAACTCGATATGGACACTACGAGTTTTTGGTTATGCCCTTTGGACTGACCAATGCACCAGCTGTATTCATGGATCTCATGAATAGGGTGTGCAAACCTTACATCGACAAATTCGTGATAGTGTTCCTTGACGATATCTTGATATACTAGAGGAATCAGGAAGAACATGCTGAACATCTGAGGCTAGTCTTGGAGTTATTGAAGAACGAACAACTGTACGCGAAATTTTCAAAATGTGATTTTTGGATTCGCGAAGTCCAATTCCTTGGACATGTGGTTAATGATAAGGGAATACATGTAGACCCTGCCTAAATCGAAGCCATTAAGAACTGGGAAGCACCAAAGACTCCAACCGAGGTGCGACAATTCCTAGGACTGGCCGGGTACTATAGACGGTTCATCGAAGGATTCTCAAAGATCGCCCAATCACTGACATCCCTAACTCATAAAGACAAGAAGTTTGATTGGGGAGAGAAACAAGAAACTTCTTTCAACTTGTTGAAGCAGAAGCTATGCGCTGCACCCATACTATCCTTGCCGGAAGGATGCGATGATTTCGTGGTGTATTGTGACGCCTCGAAACAAGGACTCAGTTGCGTGCTGATGCAACGCGAGAAAGTTATAGCATACGCTTCACGACAACTGAAGGTGCATGAGAAAAACTACACGACTCATGATCTTGAGTTGGGAGCCGTGGTGTTTGCCTTGAAGATCTGGCGACACTACTTATACGGTACGAAATGCACTATCTTTACAGATCATAAGAGCCTACAACACATCTTTGATCAGAAAGAGTTAAACATGAGACAACGAAGATGAATTGAGCTTATTGGCGATTATGATTGCGCTATCAAGTACCATCCTGGTAAAGCAAACGTAGTGGCCGACGCGTTGAGCCGAAAGGAAACAACCAAACGCGTGCGTGCTCTACAACTCACAATTCACTCTGAATTACCGCAACAAATCTGGAACGCCCAACAGGAAGCTCTTAAGGCCGAGAACCTCACTCAGGAGTCCTTGCGTGGCATGGACAAACACATGGAGGTGAAGGCCGACGGAGCATATTATATTAAGGATCGAATCTGGATTCCACACCACGGAGGGCTGAGGAAGGTGGTGGTGGACGAAGCACATAAGAGCCGGTATTCTGTACATCCGGGCTCTGACAAAATGTACCATGATCTGAAGACGACTTACTGGTGGCCAAACATGAAAGCTGAGATAGCAACTTACGTAAGTAAGTGTTTAACGTGCTCAAAAGTCAAGGTTGAGTGCCAAAAGCCATCAGGTCTACTGCAACAGCCCGAAATACCTATGTGGAAATGGGAGCAAATTTCCATGGATTTCATAACCAAGCTACCTAAGACGGCAAGTGGTTGTGATACCATTTGGGTTATCGTAGACCGACTAACGAAGTCTGCACACTTTCTACCCATCAAAGAGACTTACAAGCTAGACAAGCTCACTCGAATCTATTTGAAGGAAGTGGTTACTCGACATGGAGTACCAATCTCAATCATATCTGATCACGACAGTCGATTCACGTCGCACTTCTGGAAGTCCTTGCATAAGGCATTGCGAACGAGATTGGATATGAGTACCGCTTACCACCCGCAGACTGATGGGCAGAGCGAACGAACTATACAAACTCTGGAAGACATGCTTCGGGCAGTAGCTGGGAGACTCATCTGCCGCTAGTTGAGTTCTCGTACAACAACAGCTACCACACAAGCATACAAGCTGCACCATTCGAGGCACTTTACGGACGTAAGTGTGGATCACCTATCTGCTGGGTGGAAGTCAGAGACAGCCAACTGACCGGACCCGAACTTGTGCACGAAACGACTGAGAAGATTGTACAGATACGTAAACGAATGGCAACAGCTCGGGACAGACAGAAAAGTTACGCTGACAAACGCCGCAAACCGTTGGAATTCCAGGTGGGAGACAGAGTGTTACTCAAGGTCTCGCCCTGGAAGGGAGTTATTCGGTTTCGCAAACGAGGAAAGTTGAACCCTCGTTACATTGGACCTTTCGAGATCACCAAACGAATAGGCCCTGTGGCCTACGAGCTAAACCTGCCGAACGAGCTGAGTAGTGTACACAATGTATTTCACATCTCAAACCTCAAGAAGTGTCTATCCGATGAAACACTTGTTATACCTCTTAAGGAGATACAGATCGACGAACAACTGAACTTCGTTGAGGAACTGGTGGAAATTATGGACCGGGAAACCAAGAAGCTCAAACTCAGCAAAATACCGATTGTAAAAGTGCGATGGAATTCGCAACGCGGACCGGAATTCACGTGGGAACGTGAAGACCAGATGAAACAAAAATACCCACACCTGTTCGCGGAACAGACAAACACTGGCAACACGAGCTTAATTTCGGGACGAAATTCTTTTTAACAAGGGGATGATGTGACACCCCGCAATATCCAGGTCAGCAATTTATTCATTTAAATGAATATTTAATTGATTTTGTACATGTGGCACTAGAATTAGTTTAATTTAGTGTGACACGTGGCACGACAGTACGAACACTGACACACAACTAGATAATTCGAGGAATTATCGAGAAACAACACACACGTGTCAAAACACACGAACGTCGGTGAACGTTTAGCACATCGTGTAACACAACACTCGAAACCTCACGAAACACTCAAACATTGAACTTGGAAGTTCAAACGAGGCCAAACGATAGTTCGTAAACGTGAAAACAACGACGAACGGATCAAACACATGAAACTAGGACTATTGGGCTCTTTAGGGGCCCATCGCGGTACACGATGGCCCATTAGAAGTCCTATAGCGGTACGCGACAGGTGGGCAGGGGATTTGAATCCCGAATTCCATCGCGATACGCGAAGCATCTTTCTAGCCTCTCTTCGCGGTACGCGACGACATCCAGATGCCAAATCTTTATAAAACCAAGACCATAATGCCTAGTCTACCATTTTCCATCATTTCTCTTGACTGATCACGCCACCACTCGGTCATCTTCAACCTCTAACCCCTGTTACCACCATTTTCCACCATTGGAGACCACTTAGAAGCTCCAAGTTTGGAAGTTGAAGCTTGTTTCTCACTTGGAAGGTCGAAGAATCATCACCATCTCGTGATTGCTGAAGATTTCTTGCTGTCCAGGAACTTAGAGGCTGCTCTTGTCACCCTCTCCACGATTTAGAGGCTCTAGAAGGTAGTCACACACTCCTTGTAGCCTAAAATCACCTCTACACACATGCATGCTTATTATCACACATGCAAGCACTTGTAGTGCACATGCACGAATTTCTCTATGATATAGTTCTGGGTTTGTTGATTTAGATGAGTTTCTTGATGATCTATGATGATTTTGTAAGGATTTATGATGATCTATGAAGATGCGTATGTGTAAATCACTTGATTTAGTCATGAATGGGCAAGAAACCCACATGCATGTATAATCTAGGATTGCTAGATGAGTTTTTGGTGATTGTTGATGATATTGGCAATACACTACATGATTTGATGATGTTAAAATGGGTAAAAATGTGATTGTTGATAAACTTGCCATTAATAGTAACTTTTTACTTATGAAATGATAATGTGAATGATATTTGGTGTCATGCATGCTTATGGATTGCCATTTAGATGTTATTAGGATGATGATGTTTAGAATGCGATTTGAATATTGATTATGGTCATTTTGGCATAGTTACCATTTTTAGTAACTTTTATAGATGAAATGTTGTTAGATGATGATTTGAACCATGTTAGTATGTTTAAATGATGTTAGATGATTTATTATGATGATTTGTGATATAGAAATGGATTAGAAATGTTTAGAGTAGTCATCTTTATGCAGAAACTACAAAGTTACTATTTATAGTAACTTTATTTTTTCAAAAACCAACTTATGAACATTTCGTATGATTTGAGCCTGCTAAATGGTTTAATATGTTGTAACATGATGATTTAATGCTAAGTTAGATGGTTTTCGATATCACATATGCTAGAAATGGAAAATTTCCATTTAGGGAAACTTTTATGTGCAAACATGATGTAAATGACTTATGTGATTTCGTATGATAAAGTGCTATGTGTTAACATGATCACGTAGGACTAACGAGCATGCTAGAACTCTAAAACTGTCATGCTTTGTGAACTTTTCATAAATGGAAACTTACTATAAATAGTAAGTTGTCCATAGACGCGACTTGCGCGTTTTGCACACGACGAGCACTTACACGATTGCTACATGATTCACAACCGACACATGGTTCACCAACGGGTCGTTGACTTGACACGATCAATTTTGGTCAAACACGGTCAATGTGGACCAACATGAGCTAACACGGTCATTGTGGACCGACACGTACAAACATGAACAACTGAGTGTTGTTGAGCACAAACACGAGCACAGTCACTTACACAAACTCACGAACGGTATACGATATAGGTTGCTGGTGACCGACGCGCATACTACTCGAGGAGCTTACGCATTCTCTTACTTGCACACTAAGGTGAGTTTACGGCCCCCTCTTTACTCTTTTCAAACGGTTTAAATAGGGGGAGCATACTAGTTGCATCGAGTCTAACATCTATTACTGTTACAAACATTTTACTGTGTATGTTGGTTTATTAGACAAACATTGAGTGTTGAACTCGTAACAAGCCCTCACAAAGTCTTACCGTTAATGTACGAACAACGTGGTAGGTTTGAATGGATCCGTTTGTGTGTGACTAACCCCACAGGGCACAATGTTGACTGGATGTCATAACCCGTGAAACTCTGACCTAACTTGCTGTGTATACAAGACACAGCGAAGGCAAGAGCAAACAAGTCTAGTTCGGTAGTGACGCACTGACACTTGGAGCCTAGGGCTCGGTACTAACATTTGATAAACAACATGACACACGTTTTACTTACTATATGTATATATCAAAACCTGTGAACTCACCAACCATTGTGTTGACACTTTTTAAACTTGTATTCTCAGGTAACTAGCAGGCTATGGATATTAGTAGTGCACATTAAGGAACGAGCATTAGGAGCATCATGCATTTCTGTTTATCTTTTGAAATAATTTATCTTTGTTATGTATTAAACAATGTAGTATTTAACAATTTGTAATTCCGCTGCATTTTGTCAAACAAACTTATTTCCGCTGCAATACATTACCTTTTCCGCTGCAAACTATTTTATTTCTTGCATGTTGACTTTGTATTTGAAACACATATAGAGTTGTTCTATATAACCATGAGCTGTGATTCTGGCCACGTCACACCCACGTGGACTGACACCACGAGTGGGAATTTGGGGGTGTGACACTAGGTCATCTAGTTCAAATAACCTAATTCTCTATAACCCACGCTCTGATACCAATCTGTAACACCCCTACCGATGGCGGAAACATCGGGGTGACACGAAGTGTAGATTGTTCATAGCTTAGGGTATAAATATGTAAATAATCAAAAGATAATCATTCAATGCAAATATTAATTCAAACATTCATTACATAGTCAATTAACACAAAACCTAACTATTACATCACTTCAATTTCAAATACATAGTTCAAAAAAAAAAAAAAACTAAGTCCAAGCTCAAAAGAATGCTAGTTTCCATTTCCACATGAAACATGTTAAAATCAAGTGTCAACTACAAAGAGTTGGTGAGTTTCATAGATTTGAACACTAACACCAAAAGGTTTAAAAAAATATTATAAATAATGTCTTATGTGAACTCGAAGCATAATGAACAAAGTTAAAAATGAACTAGCCAGAAAAGCAGATCAACTAATGTTAACAAATGATGTTTGTCATATGTTTAGCATTACTAAGACGCTTAAATAGCAAACCATCACCACAGGCTTCCCCAAAAGGGTATATCAAACATTGGTGGGATAGTCAATCCAATAGGTCTATCATAGCCACGAAAAGGGATGTGATCAATGTCTATGCTTAGCTAAAGTTCACTAACTATAAGGTGTCACACCCCAACTTGAGGACTCGGGGTCTGACGATTGATTTAACCAATTTAAATTAGCAAGGAGGAAGCAAAGACTCAGTCATATACGAATAGCAAATCAACAAGCACTTCTGAATGATTCCTATATCATTGTAATCATACATATAATATAAGATTCATTTATAAGGTTATACTTTGTTTACTTGGTTGGATTAGTTTAACTTGTTAATGATTATTCCTTTGTATAACTTGTTGTTATGTTTAAGAATGTTAGATTATCTTTGAAACCATGTTTAACTTCTTTGAATAATGACTGACTTGTGTAAAGATTTGTGTCATGTTACTTATTGTACAAGTCTTGTTATGCATATATGTAACATGTGTTTATGAAATTGAAACTCTTTTTCACATGATTTACTTGAAATGTTTATGAATTATGTCCTTATGATAATCCCATATGTTTAGAAAAGTGTCTAAGGTCACCTTCCATTGTTCAAGACTTAACCGATTTTACATCTCACCCATCGATACTATCATTATCGATTGTTGATTGTGATTGATTCCAACGATAAAATAATCGATTCCTCAAGCCTATAATGCATGGATGATAGGCTTAGAGGATTTCATGGCTAGTAGTATCGAATTAAGGTTCGGTTATCACCAAAGTGATTCCCATCGATATTAACAATATCGACGGGCCTTAGATTCGATGGCTAGCCTTCGTGGTTGTTAATCTCGACTGGTCTCTACTTCGAAATCCACTTGACGGTTCCTAATCTATGTTATATGTGGTTGTTAAGGCTAATGGATCAAAACCAGGATGGCAAATTGGTTAAGTTACTCAAACACCAGACTAGCCCATCGATACTATTAGTATCGATGGGTTTAGTATCTATGCATCCTTCGAACATAACTGTTTCGGCCTAGCCTTCAACCCACATCCCTTGGATGATTCTAAGCTAACAAATTATGTTAATTGAAGTTCGAGAAGTAGGCTGATGAGGCCGGCTCAAGTCGATAAACTCCACTTAACAAAAATGGTGCCCATCAATACTACAATATTGATGGGTCCTTAATATTGATGGCATGCCTTCTTCGATACTGCTATGATCGACCTAACTAGGTGTGTTTCACTTGGACAACCTTGAATCATCAGTGTCAACGATCCTTGGATAGTTTTTCCCTGTCGAACTTAGCCAATATCGATGAAAAGGTTTTCATTCAAAAACCCAACCATCGGTACTAATATCCAGCCCTTGCATCCATCGACACTATGTTTATTCTAACTTCAGCCCCCTTCTCAGCCTATACTCATTCATTCCAACATCATTCAAGCATTCACAATGTAATGGGAAGCCAATGGATGGTTCTTGAAGCCTCAAAATCGGTTGTATTACTCAAGAAGATGATGAATAGTAGAAAACCCTACATATCCTAACCTTCTCTCTAAGATTCCAGGAGTTTGAGCTGGAATTAGGGCCGATCCTTGGTATCACAAGGTTCCTTTCGTCGAGAGGATCGTTTTGATAGCTTGTTTGCTCGATTTGATGAAGAATTGAAGAAGTTATGATTGATTTTGTGATAGGTTTCTAGTGACAGAGAGAGAGTTGGACGAATTTTTAGAGAGAGAGAGATGGTGGCTGCAATGAATGAGGTAGATGAAACAAAATTAGGGGTTCTATACCCGAATGGCTCCCCACGTGTTCGGTCTCGTTCGGTTTTGGTTTTCGCGTATTTTTACGTACGTGCCATAAACGTTACGTAATTGAACAGTTTACCTTGTAAATTAGATTTCTTTGATTTTTTTTGATGAGCTTCAAAATTGTAAAATGTAAAATATAATATCTTACTTATTTTTACTATTCGTTCGTTTCAGAACCGTTTAACAAATATAGTTACGTGTATACCCGTAATTATATACGTTTTTGGTCATTTTATGCATTTATTAACGTTTACACGTAACGATAAGCTTAACATTTATATCTTTATGGATCGTCACCCACAATGATACTGAGTCTCGCTTACACATTACGATTTGTTTGAATGTTTTAATTTGTCATATATTTCATCATAACACTATGCACTAACACTATCCCATTACGTTGAACACAGTTTATGTATAGGGCATACGTAGAGTCCAGCTACCTGCCTTATCATCCACCAGCCCACCACCGTTTCGATATAATACAATAGAGTTTTTGCCTAGCGCAACTGACTATATTTAAATAATATATAATTATTTCCTAAACTTAAAAAAATCCTATTACACACAAACATGTACACATGAATCACATTGACACATAGAATAGGATTACACCTTGTTCTGTTCCTGTTAATGACTACCATGATTAATGTACAGATCTTACAGTCTCCCCTAGTTAAGGGATTTCGTCCCGAAATTAACTAGCCAAATATACTGTAGAAAGATGAGGGTACTTCAGCTTCATCTGGTCTTCACGTTCCCAGGTGAACTCTACACCACGTTTTCCCTCCCATCGTACCTTTACGATTGGGATACGACTACGTTTGAGTTTCTTGATTCCATGATCCATGAGTTTGACTGGACGTTCTACAAACTGCATATTGTTTGGAATCTGAATGTCTTCTAGTGGAATCTGAACATCATGATCAGCCAAGCATTTCTTAAGATTCGACACATGGAATGTATCGTGAACATTGCTTAGCTCCACTGGAAGTTTAAGTTTGTAGGCTATGGGACCAGTCCTTTCTAGGATCTCAAAAGCTCCAAAGTACCTAGGTGAGGGTTTCCCTTTCTTCCCGAATCGAACAACGCCTTTCCAAGGAGAAAACTTGAGTCAGACTCAGTCACCGACTTGAATGTCAAGCTGTTTCCGACGTCGATCGGCATAACTCTTTTGGCAATCCCTTGCGGCCTTAAGCCTTGATTGAATGGTTGTTATCTTTTCAGTTGTTTCTTAAATGTGTTCAGGCCCTACGATCTGTGAGTCAGTCACCAAACTCGGTCCATCCGACTAGTGATCCGCACTTCCTACCATATAGAGCTTCAAATGGTGCACATTGAATGCTTGTATGGTAGCTGTTTTTGTAAGAAAACTCGATGAGTGGAAGATGAGTATCCCAACTCCCACCAAAATTGATCACATAAGAACGAAGCATGTCTTCTAGTGTTTGGATATTCCTTTCGCTTTGACCGTCAGTTTGGGGATGATATGCCGTGCTAAGAATAACATGGGTTCACAAAGCCTTTTGCAATGATTGCCAAAAGTGAGAAGTGAAACGAGTATCACGATCAGATAAAATAGACGTTGAAGTACCATGACGCGCGATGATCTTGTTGATGTACAAAGTGGATCACTTTTCCATTTTTCAATCCTCTCGGATTGGGAGAGAATGAGCAGATTTGGTGAGTCGATCAACGATCACTCAAATCGAATCGAATTCTCGGCAACATGGTTATGAAATCCATAGAAATTTGCTCCCATTTTCGTTGACTGATTTCAGGTTGCTACAGAAGTCCCGAGGGCCACCAGTAAGAGTAGATTTGAACACGTTAAGCACTTCCCTATGTACAAGGCTATGTCTTTCTTCATTTCGGGCCACTAGTAAGATGTCCTCAAATCCTGATACATCTTGTTCGCTCCCAGATGAACTGAATATCGCGACTTATGAGCCTCATCACAGATGAGCGTGCACA
This sequence comes from Mikania micrantha, assembly GCA_009363875.1. NCBI lineage: Eukaryota > Viridiplantae > Streptophyta > Magnoliopsida > Asterales > Asteraceae > Mikania > Mikania micrantha. The sequence continues at coordinate 22,783,338 of CM018685.1, forward strand.
GTTCTTCTGACTTTGGAATCCACATACGGCCGTTGAAGTATAAAAACCCATCAGATCGAGGTCCTAGTTTACCCTCAACTTTGCAGTCTAGCTCTGCTTTCAGTTTTGGTTGTGTGTTGATCTCCATGGCACTAATACATATTGGCTTGATTGGTTCCTTGCGACTATGAGCATCCGCCACCACATTGGCTTTACCTGGATGGTAATGAATTTCACAGTCATAATCAGTTAGATGCTCAACCCACCGCCATTGTCTTAGGTTGAGCTCTTTTTGATTGAGAATGTGTTGTAGGCTCTTGTGGTCTGTGTATAGGACACATTTGGTACCACAAAGGTAGTGTCTCCGAATCTTCAGTGCAAAGACCACAACCCCTAACTCAAGATCATGAGTAGTATAATTCTTCTCATGAACTTTAAGTTGCCTTGAAGCTTACGCAATCACCTTGTCTCACTTCATAAGTACACAACCGAGTCCAAGGTTTGAAGCATCATAGTAGACAATGAAGTCATCATTGCCTTCTGAAAAATTAAGGATAGGGGAGTTGCATAACTTCTAAATGAGAAGTTGAAATGCATCTTCTTGTTTCTGCCCCCATGACATTGCCCCTAATCAGCAAGGGTAATCCCTAAATGTACTTCTGTATCTAATGAGAAAGATGAGTAACGAGTGTGGTACCAGCAAGCACAACTCATGAAATCGAGTTGTATACTTTGTGTTCTCCCCGCTATCTTGAACGAGGCCCCACATCTCTGCTTTGAGCTCTTTCAGCTCATGATCTGGACAGAACTGTTCCACAAGCAACTTCTTGAAAAACTTCCCAAGGTAAGGATGAAGCTACTTCTCGGCCCTTGGTGTTCCTCTCAGCATTCCACCTGGTCAGTGTGCCCTTATGAAAAGCGCTTGCCCCCATCTTGACTTTCTTCAGTGTGCCCTTATGAAAAGCGCTTGCCCCTATCTTGACTTTCAGGTTTTCAGGGCATCCCGTGTAATCGAGAATGCTTTGGAGCCATTGTAGTAGACTCGTAGCTCCCTCAGCACTAGAGTACTTCGGGGGTTTAGCATCATTGAACTTCTTAAAAGTGAAGTTTGCAGTTCCAGTATTGGTGGTGTTTGAATTGTTCGTTTTTGATTCACCACCACTCCCTCACAGGTTGTTGGTGATATCAGTGACCATTCCCAGAATAACCTCCTTCATGTGTACTTTGATTACTCGGGCAATCTTGTTAATCTCGTCATCATTGTCGCTTGTGAACCCTCCCAGTTAGTATTACATTGAGGAGGAATTCTACGAGGAGAAAGCCACAAGTGAGTCAATAACGAGAAATTATACAATTGAGTTACAAGGTAATTTAGAAATATTCTCATACTACTAGTATTATCATTCATTTGTGAAAATGAGAAAGCACACACATAAGCATCTAACTTAATTGTTACTTCTCATATGATTGTATGTCATGATCTATTTACAAGTTCCATGAGACACCCCACCAAAACTACACACTAACTCTTTTCCGATATGTCTAAGAGAGCTTATATATAGGGCATACGTAGGGTCAAGCTCAGTCTCCAGCCCACCACTTCCTCGACATTTGTACTAACGAATAGGAATGTTCAAGAGATAATGCCCTTGGTAGAATTTGGCACAACATTTGTACTAACGAATAGGAATGTTCAAGAGATAATGATTCCAAATGATCTTGATCAACTGAGCCATGATTAAATTATGATTGAACTTATGTTGGCATGTACTTATGTTTGCATATACTAACAGTGTTAACACGCAAAACTATGTTGACATATATGAACTAAGTTGTCATGTTGCTCTATGTTGATATGTACTAAGTATGTGTGATCTACACTAGATCTTAAGCATGTTCTCACATAACATTGACACATAAATGTTTGCACATAATGTTCACAAATAAGGTTGTTTCACACATGTAACACCAATGCCGGACGCGTGCCAGAACGGTGATCGCAACAGTAAACATGTACAGTAACTCAGGTACACATTTCGTGAAACTATGTTTAGACTATTGATGCATTTGATTAACATGAAACTATTATACGATTGTCTGAATTTGACTGAAACCTTAGGGTTTAACAGTCTGAAACATGTCAGACAACACAGTGTTGAAACATAAATACTTGATGTGATACTATTTGGTGTATACGTATGTGAGGTTAAACAAAACAAAACCTTAACGGTTGTCGTTTCAGGATGCTAAACCGATGTGTTATTCGTATAGGTGACGATCTGTATGAATAATTCTGATAGTTTAACGCTCTGAAATAATGACTTAACAGTAGAAAACAAGAATCAGAAAGCTAAACCATCGTCGTGTTCGTTCGAATGACGATTCGAATGAATACGCGCTATGGCGACGCGTTCTGACGAAACGAAAACGAATGATGACGCGAACGATCATAATTCTAAGGAAATAAAATATTTCCTGTTTTACAATTTTGAAACTCATCATAAACGAAATTAAACGAAACTATTGTATTAATTCACGAACAAATTAAACGCAACGCGTAAAATGATAGAATCTGATAATAATTAAAATTAAACGGAATTTAAAATAAATTTTAGAAATAACTACTATCCAAGAAGTTTAAAATAATCCTTATTATTTAATTATTAAAATTTACGCGTAAAAATCCGGTTACGCGACGAATTAACGAACCGAGCAACCGAAACGAACCCGGACACCACACGGGATATAAATAGGTTAAATGAGTGGGTTTTCTCATTTTTAACCCTACAACTCTCTTTCTCTCTCTAAATTCCGGCCAAGATCAAAATCACCATTTTTGCACCTTAAAAACCTCATATCTCCTTCATTCCTCCATGGATTTGGGTGATTCTTGAACCCACGCGTAGCCCTCAACCTTCTCTACGTGAAAGTACAGCAGATCTGAAGATTTGCCCACCGAAATTTGAGGTATGATGCGTGAAAGATCTGGAAAAAGAGGGTTTCTCGTCTTTATCTACTCAATGCATGTAATCGGTCTTAAAACCCTTGTAAACCGACCCTATACCTTTGAAACTTAGTTCTGATATACCCACAGCATGAGAACGGCCTTGTAACACTCGAGAGTCGAAGAGGATGAGGAGGCATGCACAGATTCGTGAAGGAGCTGGACCAAACGAACCTGTTGGAGCCGACACCTACGGGGCCGAACCTTGTTCAGGTCCAGCGAACTCATGTGTGCAGGCTCACGAACCTTTGAGACTAAACCACTCAATGGCCGAACCATCATCATCACCTACGAACCCTTCCCCTCAGTCACGAACCGGTGACTCCCGAACCACATAGGACCGAACCCTTGAGACTGCCGAACTCTAACTTCGGCCGAACCCTACTACATGTTCAACGAACCCTTTTGCTGAAACCCCAGACGAACCTGCTGCCTTGAACGAACCACAAACCTTCCTTGCATGGTCACCTAAGCGAACCTATTTGGAATCATTGGCCGAGCCTCCTGGTAGCACTAAGCTAGGCGAACCATGCATAGTCAGTGGAACCGAACCTTCTGTTAAAATCCTATAAGGGTTCCCTGCCATGGGAGATGATTTTTTTTTCGACTCTTTGATCCAGTCAAACAACCGGCCAATGTTCAAGGCCCAATGTTATTTGGTCTAGGCCCACATGCAGCCATTGAAATTCTTGGCCCAGACATTATTTGCTCAGCCCAACATCGGTCTAACTGGTCCAATCACAGAAGCCCATGCACCCTATTTATTCAGCCCATCGTGGCCAGCCCACAATTGCTTTAGGCCCAACGAAAACCATGTACAAGCTAATCGGCCTAAGAGTTTTAAACCAGGCCCAATGGCAGCCCAAAATCCAGTTAGCCGGCCCAATCCATACGCACATTAAGCCAACGAATTATAAGTTCAGCCCAGTATACTTGTATCAATAATAGGGCTCCCTTTTTCGGCCCAAGAGCTGGCCCACATATACACAAGGCCCAAATATGATTCTTGGTTTCCCATGGGTCATGGTGTAACTTAACATATAGATAAAACAATAATCAAGTATAGCATGGAGTCAAATTATTCACTAAGGATAATTTCTTCAAAGGTGGCAAATTAGAAGTATTGATACATTTTGAGAAATTATAACACTTGATTAAACACAATACATTAAAGATTTATGATCTTTCATAAGAAATCTAAGTATTATATTTAGGATTTTTAATAATAATACATCAAATTGTGATGAGTATAAAATCAATAACAAGTACACCGGGCCGAAGGAGAATCGAGACCAAGAGGTGACAACCGAGTTAGGGATAACACATACACGTGCACAAAACCTTACAAGTTATACTCTTAAGCTAAATACTACGTGAAATCAATACAGGGTCATAAAACAAACTCAAGTGCAACAAGAGCGCGTGTCTTCCCTATTTTAAGCTAAGTCAACCCTACAACTACAAGGTGAGTTCATTGTCCCCTTTCAAATTTATTTGTTTTACTACGGGACTAAGAAGCATGTTAAACATTTTCATAAATTGTTGAAATGTTACTTATTGCTTTAAACATGAACATAATTCATATGTTGAAACTTATACTTTAAGCTTGAGGCTTAAAAGCAATTGTTGAATCCTTGTGAGATTTGATGCTATTATATGAGACTTGATACAATTACATGAGACTTGATACAATTACATGAGACTTGATACAATTACATGAGACTTGATACAATTACATGAGACTTGATGCTATTACATGAGACTTGATGCAATTACCTGAGACTTGATGCTATTACATGAGACTTGATGCTAATACATGAGACATGATACAATTACATGAGACTTGATGCTATTACAAGAAACGTGATGCTATTATATGAGACTTGAAATAAACATATAATATACACGATGAATCAATGATTGAATACTTGAAACTTTATGCTTGGAAACTATTACTTGCGCATGAAACATTGTACATGTATCTAACCATAGTCTACGTAATTGCTAAACTTCTGGTATTCCAGAGCTTGTACCTATGGGGTGAGATACATGTAAAAACATAAACATAATGATACTCAGCTATTACCTGGTTATAAGGGACATGTAATTGCTAAACTTCTGGTATTCCAGATCTTTTGTCGGCTTATATGAGGTATGTAAAGGCTAAACATGAAAGTATCGATTCTAGGCTATTACCTGGTTATAAGGGACACGTAATTGCTAAACTTCTGGTATTCCAGAGCTTGTGTCGGCTTATATGAGGTATGTAAATGCTAAACATAAACGTAACGTTACGGGGCTATTACCTGGTTATAAGGGACATGTAATTGCTAAACTTCTGGTATTCCAGAGCTTTTGTCGGCTTATATGAGGTATGTAAAGGCTAAACATGAACCTAATGAATGCTAAGCTATTATCTATATAAGAGACATGTAATTGCTAAACTTCTGGTATTCCACAGCTTTTGTCTGTTTATAGGAGATAAGTAATTGCTAAACTATGTGTGTGTGAATCTATGATGCTTGATAAACATGATGAGAGACTAACACTTATGAATACAATGAACATGAAAACTTTGAAACAGACAACAAAAGCTTGGATGAGAAATGGGATTGATTGGTAGGTAAAATGCTTAATTATTATTAACAACAGTGTCATATTCGGATTAGTATGTGGTGGGATGGCGTCTGAGCGGGTCGTAGGCTCGACTCAGTGGTATGCCCTATATATAAGCATACCGATTTGGATATTACATGTGGAGTTAATGAGGTTAAGGTTTTACTGAAAGAGGTTTGTTGAAAACTATTTTAAACTTATAAACTATATGAACTCACCAACCGTTGTGTTGACTTGATCTTTTACATGCTTTCTTAGGTGAAGAACAGGTTTAAGCTTAATCTTTTGGATATGCATACGAGGCTGCCCAGTTAGAGGACCTAGTAGACTTTTGGAGAAGCACATCTTTTGTTAATGACACATATCACTTTTGATATCTTGTACATACACAAGATATAAACATTTGATTCTTTTGGTTAGGTTTACTTAGTTAAATTGCAGAACATTGCTATTGTAATTTAACTTTGTAATCCTATATATCATTTGATTGTGCTTTAGTTATTCTTAAACGTTGATGCTATGTAAACAATCTGATCATCTAGATTATCACCCGCGATATCACGCCCCGGGAACCTTCCGCCCGACGGGGACTTCGATCCAACCCCGCCGGCTCGGGGTGTGACAGATTGGTATCAGAGCTCAAGGTTATAGAGAATAATAGGTCATTACATAAACGGTTTGACCTAGACTATAACTTAGGGACCCACATGTAGAGATTTAAGACTTAAGTTTGCATTATGTTTTCTGCATTCGATCATTGCACTAACCAAATTCTTTTGGTTATGATCAGAATGCCGCCGAGAAAACAACCTACTCCTCAAGTCTCTGCTCCTCACTCATCGACACCATCACCACCGGATTCACCACCGCCACCTCCTCCTCCTCCACACTCTCCACCACCGGGTTCAAGCACTGCCCAGACATTAGATCCTGCTACCATCGCCTTGGCGACACTGCTGAGTACCCAACTGACAAGCCAACTGAAAGATGTCATCCCAGAAATAATAAATCGGATTCAGGGGCATGGCAACACCTCTGCCCATACCACCGGAGAGGCTAGTGGAAACACTGGTCATACGACTGATTGCTCCTACAAATCCTTTGTAGGATGCAAACCTCCTAGTTTCACTGGAGTTGAAGGAGCTGTTGGATTAATCCAATGGCTAGAGAAAATGGAGAACACTCTGGACATTAGCAGCTGTCCAGAACACCATAAGGTTCGCTATGCAGCTGGTTCATTCAGCAAGCGAGCTTTAACATGGTGGAACGCACAAATCAGGGCTAAGGGAAGAGATGAAGCAATGGCGATGCCTTGGGCAGAATTTAAGCTTCTTCTGAGGAATGAGTTTTGCCCGAAACATGAACTGCAACAATTGGAAATTGAGCTCTCGAATCTTGAGATGAAGGGAGCTGACCACATGACTTTTACCAACCGTTATCATGAACTGGTAGCCTTGGTGCCAAAAATGGTACCAACCTTGGAGAAACTAATTGATCACTATGTGGTAGGATTACCTTCATGTATACAAAGCGTTGTACTAGCTTCATATCCTGCTACTTTGGAGTCAGCCATTTCCCTTTCTGCTAAGCTTACCAAGGTAATGGTAAAGTCTGGAGTTTTAAAAGATGAAGCTGGAAAAGCCAAGGAAACAACATCAAAGAAACCTGAGAACCACCAGAAAAAGAAGCAAAAGGTCGTAAAGAACTATGCGGCCGTCACCCCTCTGAGACAGACATCTGTAGCACCTGTCAATACTACTACAAGGGGTTATGGGGGAGAATATCCCCAGTGCACAAACTGTAAGTATCATCATCCTGCTGGTGCTCAATGCAGGAAGTGCACGAATTGTGGCCGGTTTGGCCACTGGGTGAACAAATGCCGCTTTGCGGTGAATCAGGCAACCAACACTGCAACAAGAGCACTACCTCTACCACCACCACAGAACCCAGTCAACAACAACAACAGAGGATGCTACAACTGCGGGGAAATGGGTCATTTCTCCCGCAACTGTCCAAAGAAAGTGCAACCTGGAGCACAAGCACCTCGCGGACGAGCTTTTGTTATTGGAGCTAATGCTGCACGCCAAGACCCTAATGTGGTCACTGGTACATTTCTTTTACATGACTCTTATGCATCTATACTATTTGATACTGGTGCAGACCAGAGTTTTATTTCATCTGATTTTGCACAACAACTTAGTCTTACTGAGGAAACTTTAGACTCCCCTTACATTATCGAAGTAGCGAATGGGAAACAAGTTACAGTTAGCACTATACTTAGGAACTGCCCACTTACACTCGTAGATCACACATTTGCCATCGACTTGTTGCCGATGGAGTTGGGCAGTTTCGATATCATCGTGGGGATGGATTGGCTCTCACTCAATCGAGTTGAAGTCATCTGTTCCGAGAAGCTACTTCGGATTCCAGTGACGAATGATCGTGTATTAGAAGTTCGTGGGGATCAAGCAAAGAGAAACGTAAAGATCATATCATGCATAAAAGCGCGTAAGTGTCTGCAAAAGAAGTGCATAGCTTTCTTGGCTCATGTGGTAGAGAAAGAGAAAGACAAGAAAACAATACAAGACGTACCGATAGTGAGGGAATATCCTGAAGTGTTTCCTGAAGATCTACCTGGTTCGCCTCCTGTGCGACCGGTAGAGTTTCGTATCGATCTAATTCCTGGAGCAACACCTGTTGCTAAATCTCCTTACAGGTTAGCACCTTCGGAGATGCAAGAATTATCTAACCAACTACAGGAGCTACTTGATAAAGGTTTCATTCGACCGAGCTACTCACCTTGGGGAGCTCCGGTTCTGTTCGTGAAAAAGAAGGATGGATCTTTTCGTATGTGCATAGACTACCGAGAGTTAAACAAGCTAACCATCAAGAATCGGTATCCACTACCGAGGATTGATGATTTGTTTGATCAGTTGCAAGGAGCTCAATACTTTTCAAAGATCGATCTACGTTCTGGATACCACCAGCTCAGAGTGCAAGACGAAGACATATCCAAGACGGCGTTTCGTACCAGATACGGGCATTATGAGTTCATGGTAATGCCTTTTGGTTTAACGAATGCACCTGTGGTTTTCATGGATCTCATGAACCGTGTGTGTAAGCCGTATTTGGATCAATTTGTTATTGTATTCATTGATGACATCTTGATCTATTCTAAAAGCAAAGCAGAACATGAGCAACATCTGAGAACGATCTTGGAACTGTTAAAGGAAGAGAAACTCTATGCCAAATTCTCTAAGTGTGAGTTTTGGTTAAAAGAGGTTCAATTTCTAGGTCACGTTGTTAACAGTGAGGGAATTCACGTTGATCCTGCCAAGATCGAGGCAATAAAAGATTGGGACACTCCGAAGACACCTACGGAGATACGTTCTTTTCTAGGCTTAGCAGGCTATTACAGAAGGTTTATTTCAAACTTTTCTAAGATAGCTCTGCCACTCACAAAGTTGACACAGAAGAGCGAGCCGTTTGTTTGGGATCAAAAGCAAGAAGAAGCCTTTCAGACATTGAAGCAGAAGTTATGTGATGCTCCGATCTTATCTCTCCCAGATGGTTGCGATGACTTTGTTGTGTATTGTGATGCATCTCATCAGGGACTTGGCTGTGTACTTATGCAGCGGGACAAAGTCATTGCTTATGCTTCGAGACAATTAAAGATTCATGAGAAGAACTACACAACTCATGATCTGGAACTGGGAGCAGTGGTGTTTGCACTGAAGATCTGGAGGCATTACTTGTATGGCACCAAGTGTACCATATTTACCGATCATAAAAGTATGCAACACATATTCGATCAGAAGGAACTCAACATGCGACAGCGGCGTTGGGTTGAGCTTCTGAATGATTACGACTGTGTAATCAAATATCATCCGGGCAAGGCAAACGTTGTTGCTGATGCCTTGAGCCGGAAGGAACGAGTCAAACCCTTGCGCGTCAGAGCAATGGGAATGACTGTGCAGACAAGCTTACACGACAACATCATGCAAGCACAGCAAGAAGTGATTGAACGAGAAAACTTGAAGAAAGAACTTGATTGCGGTGTAGAGAAACATTTGGAGACAAAACCTGATGGACTCGTTTACTTCAAGGATCGTATCTGGATCCCTGCAGTAATTGAGTTAAGGAAACTTATTTTTGATGAAGCACACAAGACCAAGTATTCTGTGCATCCCGGTGCCGATAAAATGTACCAAGACTTACGTGCATTTTATTGGTGGCCGGGCATGAAGAAAGACATAGCTGAGTATGTTGGTCGATGCCTTACGTGTGCTAGGGTGGAGGCAGAACACCAGAGACCGTCAGGTTTACTGGAACAGCCTGAAATTCCACTTTGGAAGTGGGAACAGATAGCTATGGATTTTGTTACCAAGCTACCCCACACTTCTAGTGGACACGACACTATTTGGGTTATTGTTGATCGATTAACTAAGTCTGCTCATTTCTTGCCGATGCGAGAAACTTATTCAATGGATAAACTAGCGAAGCTTTACATCAACGAGATAGTGGTACGCCATGGTGTGCCATTGTCTATCATCTCGGATCGTGATAGCAGATTTATATCAAGGTTCTGGCAGTCATTGCAGAAATCTCTGGGGACGCAATTAAACTTGAGTACAGCTTATCATCCACAAACGGATGGTCAAAGCGAACGTACTATTCAGACCCTAGAGGACATGTTGAGAACTTGTGTTCTAGACTTTGGTGGTAATTGGGATTCTCATTTGCCACTAATCGAGTTCTCCTACAACAACAGTTACCACAGCAGCATTGGTTGTGCCCCATTCGAGGCCCTTTATGGTCGAAAATGTCGGTCACCGATCTGTTGGTCAGAAGTAGGAGATAATCGTATCACGGGGCCAGAACTTATTCAAGAAACCACAGACAAGATTGCTCAGATACAACAAAGGCTACAAGCAACTCGAAGCAGGCAAAAGAGCTATGCTGATAAACGGCACAAGCTGTTAGAATTCCAAGTGGGAGACCGTGTCATGTTGAAGGTTTCCCCATGGAAGGGTGCAGTTCGATTCGCAAAGAAGGGCAAACTAACACCACGGTACGTGGGACCGTTCGAGATCATCGAACGTATTGGTCCTGTGGCGTACAGATTAAGCTTACCTGATGAACTTAGTGGTGTACATGACGTGTTTCACGTCTCAAACTTGAAGAAATGCTTAGCTGATGAAACTCTTATCATACTGGTTGAAGAAATTCAATTGGATGAAAACTTACGTTTTGTTGAAGAACCGTTAGAAATCATGGATCGCAAAGTCAAGAAACTAAGGCGAAGCCGTATACCTATAGTTAAAGTTCGTTGGAACTCAAGGCGCGGACCTGAGTTTAGTTGGGAACGTGAAGATCACATGAGAAACAAGTATCCCCAACTCTTTGCCGAGGAAGTCGTACCCAATAACGAGACTTAAATTTCGGGACGAAATTTCTCTAACAAGGGGAGACTGTAACACCAGTGCCGGACGCGTGCCGGAACGGTGATCGCAACAGTAAACATGTACAGTAACTCAGGTACACATTTCGTGAAACTATGTTTAGACTATTGATGCATTTGATTAACATGAAACTATTATACGATTGTCTGAATTTGATTGAAACCTTAGGGTTTAACAGTCTGAAACATGTCAGACAACACAGTGTTGAAACATAAATACTTGATGTGATACTATTTGGTGTATACGTATGTGAGGTTAAACAAAACAAAACCTTAACGGTTGTCGTTTCAGGATGCTAAACCGATGTGTTATTCGTATATGTGACGATCTGTATGAATAATTCTGATAGTTTAACGCTCTGAAATAATGACTTAACAGTAGAAACCAAGAATCAGAAAGCTAAACCATCGTCGTGTTCGTTCGAATGACGATTCAAACGAATACGCGCGATGGCGCCGCGTTCTGACGAAACGAAAACGAATGATGACGCGAACGATCATAATTCTAAGGAAATAAAATATTTCCTGTTTTACAATTTTGAAACTCATCATAAACGAAATTAAACGAAACTATTGTATTAATTCACGAACAAATTAAACGCAACGCGTAAAATGATAGAATCTGATAATAATTAAAATTAAACGGAATTTAAAATAAATTTTAGAAATAACTACTATCCAAGAAGTTTAAAATAATCCTTTTTATTTAATTATTAAAATTTACGCGTAAAAATCCGGTTACGCGACGAATTAACGAACCGAGCAACCGAAACGAACCCGGACACCACACGGGATATAAATAGGTTAAATGAGTGGGTTTTCTCATTTTTAACCCTACAACTCTCTTTCTCTCTCTAAATTCCGGCCAAGATCAAAATCACCATTTTTGCACCTTAAAAACCTCATATCTCCTTCATTCCTCCATGCATTTGGGTGATTCTTGAACCCACGCGTAGCCCTCAACCTTCTCTACGTGAAAGTACAGCAGATCTGAAGATTTGCCCACCGAAATTTGAGGTATGATGCGTGAAAGATCTGGAAAAAGAGGGTTTCTCGTCTTTGTCTACTCAATGCATGTAATCGGTCTTAAAACCCTTGTAAACCGACCCTATACCTTTGAAACTTAGTTCTGATATACCCACAGCATGAGAACGGCCTTGTAACACTCGAGAGTCGAAGAGGATGAGGAGGCAAGCACAGATTCGTGAAGGAGCTGGACCAAACGAACCTGTTGGAGCCGACTCCTACGGGGCCGAACCTTGTTCAGGTCCAGCGAACTCATGTGTGCAGGCTCACGAACCTTTGAGACTAAACCACTCAATGGCCGAACCATCATCATCACCTACGAACCCTTCCCCTCAGTCACGAACCGGTGACTCCCGAACCATATAGGACCGAACCCTTGAGACTGCCGAACTCTAACTTCGGCCGAACCCTACTACATGTTCAACGAACCCTTTTGCTGAAACCCTAGACGAACCTGCTGCCTTGAACGAACCACAAACCTTCCTTGCATGGTCACCTAAGCGAACCTATTTGGAATCATTGGCCGAGCCTCCTGGTAGCACTAAGCTAGACGAACCATGCATAGTCAGTGGAACCGAACCTTCTGTTAAAATCCTATAAGGGTTCCCTGCCATGGGAGATGATTTTTTTTTCGACTCTTTGATCCAGTCAAACAACCGGCCAATGTTCAAGGCCCAATGTTATTTGGTCTAGGCCCACATGCAGCCATTGAAATTCTTGGCCCAGACATTATTTGCTCAGCCCAACATCGGTCTAACTGGTCCAATCACAGAAGCCCATGCACCCTATTTATTCAGCCCATCGTGGGCAGCCCACAATTGCTTTAGGCCCAACGAAAACCATGTACAAGCTAATCGGCCTAAGAGTTTTAAACCAGGCCCAATGACAGCCCAAAATCCAGTTAGCCGGCCCAATCCATACGCACATTAAGCCCACGAATTATAAGTTCAGCCCAGTATACTTGTATCAATAATAGGGCTCCCTTTTTCGGCCCAAGAGCTGGCCCACATATACACAAGGCCCAAATATGATTCTTGGTTCCCCATGGGTCATGGTGTAACTTAACATATAAATAAAACAATAATCAAGTATAGCATGGAGTCAAATTATTTACTAAGGATAATTTCTTCAAAGGTGGCAAATTAGAAGTATTGATACATTTTGAGAAATTATAACACTTGATTAAACACAATACATTAAAGATTTATGATCTTTCATAAGAAATCTAAGTATTATATTTAGGATTTTTAATAATAATACATCAAATTGTGATGAGTATAAAATCAATAACAAGTACACCGGGCCGAAGGAGAATCGAGACCAAGAGGTGACAACCGAGTTAGGGATAACACATACACGTGCACAAAACCTTACAATTTATACTCTTAAGCTAAATACTACGTGAAATCAATATAGGGTCATAAAACAAACTCAAGTGCAACAAGAGCGCGTGTCTTCCCTATTTTAAGCTAAGTCAACCCTACAACTACAAGGTGAGTTCATTGTCCCCTTCCAAAATTTATTTGTTTCACTACGGGACTGAGAAGCATGTTAAACATTTTCATAAATTGTTGAAATGTTACTTATTGCTTTAAACATGAACATAATTCATATGTTGAAACTTATACTTTAAGCTTGAGGCTTAAAAGCAATTGTTGAATCCTTGTGAGATTTGATGCTACTACATGAGACTTGATACAATTACATGAGACTTGATACAATTACATGAGACTTGATACAATTACATGAGACTTGATGCTATTACATGAGACTTGATGCAATTACATGAGACTTGATGCTATTACATGAGACTTGATGCTAATACATGAGACATGATACAATTACATGAGACTTGATGCTATTACAAGAAACGTGATGCTATTATATGAGACTTGAAATAAACATATGATATGCACGATGAATCAATGATTGAATACTTGAAACTTTATGCTTGGAAACTATTACTTGCGAATGAAACATTGTACATGTATCTAACCATAGTCTACGTAATTGCTAAACTTCTGGTATTCCAGAGCTTGTACCTATGGGGTGAGATACATGTAAAAACATAAACATAATGATACTCAGCTATTACCTGGTTATAAGGGACATGTAATTGCTAAACTTCTGGTATTCCAGATCTTTTGTCGGCTTATATGAGGTATGTAAAGGCTAAACATGAAAGTATCGATTCTAGGCTATTACCTGGTTATAAGGGACACGTAATTGCTAAACTTCTGGTATTCCATAGCTTGTGTCGGCTTATATGAGGTATGTAAATGCTAAACATAAACGTAACATTACGGGCTATTACCTGGTTACAAGGGACATGTAATTGCTAAACTTCTGGTATTCCAGAGCTTTTGTCGGCTTATATGAGGTATGTAAAGGCTAAACATGAACCTAATGAATGCTAAGCTATTATCTATATAGGTGACATGTAATAGCTAAACTTCTGGTATTCCAGAGCTTTTGTCTGCTTATAGGAGATAAGTAATTGCTAAACTATGTGTGTGTGAATCTATGATGCTTGATAAACATGATGAGAGACTAACACTTATGAATACAATGAACATGAAAACTTTGAAACAGACAACAAAAGCTTGGATGATAAATTGGATTGATTGGTAGGTAAAATGCTTAATTATTATTAACAACAGTGTCATATTCGGATTAGTATGTGGTGGGATGGCGTCTGAGCGGGTCGTAGGCTTGACTCAGGGGTATGCCCTATATATAAGCATACCGATTTGGATATTACATGTGGAGTTAATGAGGTTAAGGTTTTACTGAAAGAGGTTTGTTGAAAACTATTTTAAACTTATAAACTATATGAACTCACCAACCTTTATGTTGACTTGATCTTTTACATGCTTTCTCAGGTGAAGAACAGGTTTAAGCTTAATCTTTTGGATATGCATACTAGGCTGCCCAGTTAGAGGACCTAGTAGACTTTTGAAGAAGCACATCTTTTGTTAATGACACATATCACTTTTGATATCTTGTACATACACAAGATGTAAACATTTGATTCTTTTGGTTAGGTTTACTTAGTTAAATTGCAGAACATTGCTATTGTAATTTAACTTTGTAATCCTATATATCATTTGATTGTGCTTTAGTTATTCTTAAACGTTGATGCTATGTAAACAATCTGATCATCTAGATTATCACCCGCGATATCACGCCCCGGGAACCTTCCGCCCGACGGGGACTTCGATCCAACCCCGCCGGCTCGGGGTGTGACAACACATACGATTGATTCACCAAAGGTTGAGTCTCATACAGGTGATTTACATACGGTTAATTCACATATGATTGATTCACATACGATTGATGTTCTAAAGACTATTGTTAACCCCAGATCTTCACTTCAAATAGTCACGCCGAATTCCCCCTGTCATACTTAAGTTAGTTAATATATGGGGCATACGTAGGGTCAAGCCCAGCCGCCAGCCGACCACCATTTCAGCGTGTTAGAGCTAGGCCGCCGCTTGTATTTGAAGCTAGGATCCCAACTAACAAATGATAACGATTGTTTATGCATGTATGATTGAATATGATTGGGAAAACTATAGTCTAGGTTCATTTGTAACCAAGACCTCTAGTTTCCTGGTTCTTGTGTCTTGGAATATTCATTCCAGACTCTCAATACCTACAATATTGAGTTTTATGATTCCATGTTGATAACTTCAAGTTAGGAATACTAAGAATATCGATTCCGACCCTTGAAATCCTTTACAAATTGAGAATTTCAGATCAACGATACTAAGAATACAGACCTTTGCATCTGAAATACTTTGATAAACAAAAATTGAGGAATTTAGCCCGAGTCCTAAAATTACAGAATCCTGGTACTAGATTCCTTGTTTTTATAAAATAGTTTTAGAAACATTTTTTTCCCTAAAATCTTCCAAGCTTAGTATAGACTTAATGCTAACTCAAGTTTACTTAGTTTCTAAGTATCCTCAATTCAAAACACTTAGTACTATCGGGTAGCTTAGATTATAGTCTAGGTCTTTAATTACTGTGTTTTTCCTAGTTCTCTATAACTTGGCTATGATACCATCCTGTCACACACTGCGCTGTGTGCGGAATCCACAGCGCGGTGACGACTAATCGATTGAATCATTACCAGGATTAATGAAGAACATCCACAATGCATTTCTAGATTTCATAAGATTAAAAGTAGATATTTTAGAGATCATTTCTAACTACCAAAATAATGTACAACTAACCGACCTCAAAAATATTGTTTACAAAATAAGAGTAGACAAGATAACTAAACAACAAGGATTAAGTGGGTTTCTAATCCATCCTTGCTTGTTTGTTGATCGTGTTCTATCTTAACTAGGTCGCCTTAGTTGTCCCTGTACTGTCCTATCACAGATTACCTGAAACATGTGAAAAAGTAACTATCAACTACAAGTAGTTGGTGAGATACATAGGTTTAAAGATTTAAAACACTAAAATTTTAAAGATTTAAAACAGTATAAGTTTATTGATTTAACAAGCTAACACATACATACAATTAAGTGTCTAGTTGTTTTTATGAAATGGGTGTTTAATTTCATTAAAACATGAATTTTTTCATTTTTGTATTGAAATTTGATTAACCCTCATGTGGGTTTTAAAGTTTAGATTTCGGGTCCCCATGATTTGAAACGAATGAAGTTAATATATCTCGTGCAGGTGGTGAGTTCAAATTCAGGATACCCATTAACTTTTGAAGAAATAGTAGAAAGTTTGTGACTTTGTGTTGATATGGATGATGGATGAGGTTGATGATAATAATATCTGTAGTTTATCTATTATAATTATAGCTTATTTGTTCCTTTTTTATGACTATTTTTAGGCTGTGAAATTGTAGGATTAGTAGATGAGGAATTTATGCTCCAATTGTGATTTAAAAATTATGTTTAAAAAACCTTTACCAATTGGTATCACATGATTTGTTGGGTCTTTGTATTGATCCATATAGTGCTTCGTAATCCTATATATGTTGTATGTGTGTTTATTTGTGTTGGAAGATCCTTTCTTCGGTGCACTTTCAAATGATTTTTTAACTACTTTAATGTGGTGTTTGTGTGGTTTTTCTTTTTTATAGTGTGGATTGATTTAAATTAGTTCATAATGGTTATCTGTAAGTATGTCACAAATAAATTTAATATGTAGATTATTATATGGGATTTGACTATTAAAAGATAGATTACTTCTAATTGACCTGCAAAAATAATCATTTTCATACATATGCATCAAATCAATTGAAATAACTTTATCTGTCATTATTTAAAGGTTGAAGTTTTGGAACTTGGTTTGAGGGAAGTTGATGTTCCAGTAGGTGGTCATGCTGGTATTACCATTTTGCACCTTCTTTCACATGTAATGAAACTATATATGTTCTCAAATTATATATAGACTAAAATGAATGAGTCTGATACATGCGTTTATCTTTTAGGCTTATTGTTATTCATATTCCTGGGTGTTCAAGGGTAGTGGATTAGCCAGAAATACTAATTCCTTGATTTATGGCTCATTTTAAAGGCAAAAAGCTTGTGTAGGTTCTACTAATCTTGCTAAGGCCGGATTCCATAATATGTTTTTCAACATTGATTTGCTACAAATTCTCAATTTCTTTCTGTTTTTTCACATCATCTGAATCATTTGATTTAGCATGTTGGGCGCGTGTTGTTAAGTTTGTCGACGCATGCTTGCGAGGCTTAAGAGGTGATGCATATGTTATTAAATGCACTTTCGTGCCTTCTATGATAAGTTTTATGTTCCAATTTACGAAATTATACGCAACTGTTTTTCTATGTAGGTTCATTTTTAGATTATAACTAAAAGGATTTAAAAATGAACCATGTTTCTATGTTTGAGGTTACGAAACTACCATTCTTTGCAATGGAACATAGTAAATTTATGCACTTGGTCCTTTGAATGAATCTAAAAGGTAAATATCAGGTATTTCTTTTATCTTTATATTTATAAAGAAATTATTTTTTGTCATTTGGTTTATATCATAAAAAAACTTTTTTTTATGTTTTTGTTTCCTGTGCTTTACACATCTAGGCATTTAAAGACGATGGTAAAAAGAACTCTATTATTAATAAAAGTGTTTCATTTTTTTCAATAATCTTATGCAAGAGGCTGAGAACTTTTGAATAGTACGTTGCGTAACTTTTGATTCATTTGACCCGCTTGACCTATTATATTTTCATTGCTTGTAGAATTCTTTATTTTCTTTCAGATGTTGCGTTTTACGAGCACATATTATATTTTCATTGCTTGTAGAGTTCTTTATTTTCTTTCAGATGTTGCGTATTACGAGCGCGCAATATCAGGTTCCCAAAACTATAGGGCTCATCAAACTGAAAAGGCTCGATCAGTGGTTCTAACTCAAGGTGCACGAAAAGAAAACACAATACAGTGCACCAAAATTCTTAGTTAGTGAGTTTGTATTTGCAATTCATTCGTGGGTGGATGTCTCAAATTGGATAAAATAAAGATCAAGATGGGTTTAGAGCAAAATGAGTAATTTTGTAAATGTTAAAATGAGTTATAATATGTGATACTAAAACACTTTTCTTGAACAAAATGTGCTTTTAATTTATTGAACTAAATTCCAAATATGCTTATATACAATATAAAATTTTGAACAAAATAGAGTCATTCATGCATAAATTTAACAGTTTACACTACATAAGTTTTAGTGCTCTCAACATACTGTTTATATACTACAAAAGTAATGATTCTCTCAACAAATAGTTTGTAACTTTGTATATAAGTTCTTAGTGCTCTAATATTGAAAACACATTGAAGGAAGCAGGTAAACATATTGTAATTCACTTATTATATGAAAGTAGAGTTGATCAGGTTTATAGTTCATAAGAAATTTACGTTCTTACGAGTCATGCCAAATTTCTATTAACGCAGCTTAATATCTATGAATTCATTTTCTTGCTTCTGTATGATCTCAAATTGTTACTTATTTATTTTAATTTTATTTTTCAGCTTGATTTGTTATGAACTTGGAGTTGGCCCGTGCTTCGTCGCGGGATTTTTTCTGGGTAAAATTTGAACATAAATGTTTGTCGTAAAATTAAGCATTTAAAAACACAAATTCCCTTCGATAGAAATCATCCTCTAGAGCAGAAAACTCTCCTGGCTCCCCTGAAAATTCATCTTCTTCTGATGCTGCCTCTACGTATAACTTTTTGGACATAATTCCCTTCAATAGAAATCATCCTCTAGAGCAGATCTTAGGTGATTTAAATAAAGGTGTTCAAACTATGAGCCAGATTTCAAACTTCTGCCTTCATGCAGCCTTTTTGTCCCAAATTGAGCTTTCCAAATATCAGGAAGCTCTTAAAGATAATAATTGGGTAGAGGCTATGAAAGATGAACTTTTATAGTTCAAAAGGCAAAATGTTTGGACTCTCTGCTCCTTGCCAGCAAGCAAATACCCTATCGGAACTAGATGGGTATTCAGAAATAAAACAGATGACAGAGGCATTGTAATCAAGAATAAAGCCAGATTGGTAGTGCAAGGGTATTGCCAAGAGGAAGGCATCGATTATGATGAAACCTTTGCCCCCGTGGCTAGACTAGAAGCCATCAGACTCTTCCTAGCATTTGCTACATCCCATAACATAAAGGTATATCAAATGGATATAAAAAGTGGATTCCTGTATGGAACTATAAAGGAGGAAGTGTATGTTTGTCAACCTCCAGGGTTTGATGATGTTCATCATCCTGATTGGGTGTACAAACTAGACAAAGCACTTATGGTCTGAAATAGGCACCTGGAGCATGGTATGACACTCTTTCTCAATTTATTCTTTCTAATAAATTTTCTCTAGGAACCATTGATAAGACCTTGTCCATCAAGAGGGTAGACAAGGAACTTTTTCTGCTCCAAATCTATGTCGATGACATCATTTTTGGATCAACAAAGCCTTCCTTGTGTGAACAATTTTCCAAATTAATGTCTTTTAAGTTTGAAATGAGTGCTTTAAGTGAACTAAAAACATTTTTAGGACTTCAAGTCAAACAAAGCCCCAATGGGACTTTCATTCATCAATCTAAATATGTAAAGGATCTTCTAAATAAACTTGTTATGAATTATTGCAAAATAATTACTACCCCCATGGCAACAAGTCCAGGAATAAGTCCAGATGAAAATGGTGAACCTGTAGATCAAACCCTCTATAGGTGCATGATTGGATCTTTGATGTATCTTTCTGCATCAAGGCCAGACATCATGTATGCAGCATGTGTCTGTGCAAGATACCAGTCTGCCCCCAAACAATCCCATTTGTCATTTATGAAGAGGATACTCAGATATCTTAAAGGCATTCCTGTGCTAGGTATTTGGTATCCTGCTAATCAAACTTGTAAGCTTGTTGGTTTTTCAAACAGTGATTATGCTGGATGCTCGCTCACCAGAAAGTCTACTTCAGTAGGCTGTCAGTTCTTTGCTAATTGCTTAGGGTCATGGCAATGCAAAAAAGCAAACGTCAATGTCAAATTCAGCTACTGAAGCTGAGTACATTGTAGCAGCCCATTGCACTGCCCAAATCCTTTGGTTACAATACCAACTGTTGGATTTTTGAATAAGTGAACTAAAAACACCTCTCCTAATAGATAGCGAAGCTGCCAAAAACATAATAAAGAATCATGTCTACCATTCTAAAACCAAACGCATAAAAAGAAGGCATCACTTTATTAGGGGTTGTTTTGAAAAAGGACTAATTGTCCCAGAACATGTCTCTACAAATGACCAAATAGCGGACATATTTACCAAACCCTTGGACTCTTCAACCTTTTCTAAGTTTTTGGCCAAATTGGGAATGATAAATATGAGCTAATAAACATGGTTGAGAATATGTTTCTTAAACACTTAAATAAATATATAAAAGGATAATTTTCTAGAATTATCCTAGCAACGGATATTTGATAAACCGCTGATAAAGCAACATGTGTCTCTCTCAGTGGTTATCCCAAAACACGGATAGGAACAGTGGTTATGCTAGCCACTGCTTCATATCTATCCGCTGTTAAAACCATCCATTGTTACACGTTAAACCTTCAGTGGTTTCTTTCCCTTCTGATGTCTTCATTCCTTCCGAGACATTTAACTTTATAACTTATCCATGTTTATATTTTTTCTGAGGATAACGTTCTTTCGAAGTTAAAAATCTCTTCCATGGTTAAAATCTTCTTCCTGTAGGTATCAATTTATTGATACTTACACCTGATTTGACCGTCACTAATCACTCTGCAAGATTAGACTCCCTACAATTAATTGAATTGATCCTCATTAATTGTTCTCACAGCTCGATAATATCTTCTCATTTTTTACCATCTTACCACTCTCCTCTCTAATGACCACTGAATTTATATCAGTGGTTATCTTCTTTAGTTCTTTCATAATTACTTAATGAAGTTTCTTGATCTTCTTTTGATCAAGAAAACCCTTCCTTCAAATTCAAACCTTCTGAATGCTGCTTATGGCGAAGGACAACTGCTTGTCTGGCATATCGCCTGGCACGACGCACTTACACTGATTCCGTCTGAGCTTGATGCTCAGGATAATGGTTTAACGGCATCGGACCAGGCTTCATTCCCTACAAAGCTTTGTCTGTACATCAGGGTATGCATGAACATACTCATTTTTTGTTTGTTCTTCTCTCTCTTGCTCACAGGTTTGTCCAACGGGTAAAACCCTAAGGTAAATCTTTTGGTAAGTTATAAGTAGTGGAGGTTTTTATTTTTGAAACCGTCCTTGTGTACAAACGGTTAAACTTCTTCATTTCTTTTTCTCTAAATTTAAGGCAAAGATTTGTAATCACACTTTGCACTCATAACTGCTCGGTGTTCATCATCGCAAAAATGGAGTTTGAAGCTCTGAAAATCAAGCAGATTCACAACCTCAGAGCCTACCTTGTTAAATCTTCTGAGTACCCTCACTATAACGAAGCAATCGACATTCTGGTAAAATTCTTTGTTAATACTATTCTCATCCTAAATCCTCCTATCTTGGAAGTTGCTCTTAACCATTTTTGGGCAAACTCAACTTTGGTGACAAAGGATGACTCTATTGAAAGCATCGCTTCGGTGGTCGCTGGTCAACAAGTTACTCTCACCCCTTCCAAAATAAGTGTTGCCCTAAATCTGAACGACACCGAGGCTCCCACCACTATTTCTTTAAAACTTCTCCATAATGCTTTTTTTTTTAGTGTGATTATCAGGGTGACCTGAAAAACAAGACCTTGTACAAAGCTTTCTTCTATCCTAAGTACATGTAACACCCCGACCGATGCCCTTTTACCAGGCAGAAAGCATCCTCTCTTCTAGTTTAGCCCTGCTATCGAAAGCTAAAGCTTCTGTTACTGACTGTATGAGGGATGTGTAGATTGTTCAAAAGCTCGTGGGCATCTAAATCAAATCATCACATATCAATCAAACCAAATAAATGTTTACACAAAAATCATGTCTATCATGAATTACATACATCAATTACACAAAAGAATTAGCTAAACTAACTAAACTCTAATCGCCAGAATTTTAGTTAATTAGCTAAGTCCAAGATCCTATGTGATGATGTCCAAAAGTGAGAATTCATCTTCTTCAACCTACTTAGCTTCATCACCTGAAACATGTAAAGAAATCAAGTGTCAACTACTAAGTAGTTGGTGAGTAATCATAAGTTTTTATACTTAAAAGGTTTTATAAAATGAATTTAAAGGTTTAAGTTCAAAAGTAGTTTTTTTTAAAAGGTTTAGATAAAATGAGTATAAATGCTTATGATTTCCTGAGAAAATCCACAATAATACATGTATGAGATAATCCAACCAATATCCAAACTCAACAATCAAACACATACACAAACACATAATCACATAACCAATCAGTCACATTCAATCACAGATAACCATAGTCAATAAGAGATAATCAAACCACATAACCAATCAATCAATCTCAATATCACATTCTCAAATAATATCTGTGACTATACATGGACATTATGTAATTAACATAAATTAAAAACATGATCCATGGAGTGGTAGCTAACCACGTGGCTATACATGAAGTCAAAGCAATTAACCGAAGTTAAAGGCGATGATTCACGGAGTGGACAACATCCACGTGACAATACATGATGTCAAAGCAATTAACCGAAGTCAAAAGAAATGATTCACGGAGTTTGTGGCAATACATGTAATCGTTGTTATTGACCGAAGTCAATGACAATGTTTACACGGATATATAAATGTAAGAGATAATCCATAAATAATGATAATTTTTAAATGTGAATATCATATTGATAAACAGGTGTTAACCTTGTGTTATCAAAATAATATTTAATTTGGTATACATGCTTTACCTCCGAGTTTTTAAAACAAAACAGTTTAAAGAAAGGGAGGTTATGAGAACTCACCTGAATCCTTAGAATCAGTGTTCCAATAATATGCGCGCTCACGTAGATGAAACCCAAAACACTTCAACAATCTGTAATTATTTTACGTTTTATAGTCGTAAGTACTTGCGCTTAATTTATGTCACTTGTCCATGAGTGTTACTCTTATTCACTAGATATGTTTTTAACTTAGTTTACTTATCCTAAGTTAAGTTGTTACCCTTAGGGTTTTATTAACAATTGCCTCAAAGTTTATTTTACTTGTTACTTCTTTTATCATTATCAAATGATGAGAAATCTTAAAATCCTTAGTATGAATTCATAAATAGGTATGTGTTAAGGTAATGATCCTATCCCACATATACCTATACTCACATGCATGACTTCATTCAAACCACCATCATAGCCTAATTCATTATATCCACTTAGTTTAATAAAAGCGTATTTAAAGTATCCATATAAGATGTTAACTTTGTTCCATCAAATTCAATACATATGTAATTCATAGTTTTTAAGAAGCTTGTGTCTAGAGAGAGAAAAGGTGATGCTTTGATGTTCTCATGCATGCATGGACATGTATATATGTATATGTATCTAATCATGTTGTTTACTTACCGTTAACCTCCCAATTAAATGGAACTAGGCCGTATCCCCCCACGAGGCAGTGAACCTTTTAGATTAAAGCCCATAGGTTCGGCCAAATAGAGGTAGGGTTCGGCCAAGTTTAAGGAAATGGTTCGCCCCTTGTAGGGTTCGCTGCCATGGAACTCACGAACCATTAGGTTCATTCATAAATCAAAAAATAGGTTCGCAGCCCATGGTGTTTATTCCACTAAGGTTCGGCCCATGCTTGTTCAACAGAGGGTTCGTCTAACACAAGCATGGTTCGGTTAAGTGGCTTCCAGATTCACTACATGAAGGTTCGGCTGCAAGAAGAAATTTTAGCCGAGGGTTCGACTATTAAGCTCCTAGGTTCGGTCCCTAGTGATGGTGGCCAACATAAAGGTTCGGCAATCAAATAGAAAAGGTTCGGCTAGGGGCTGAACCATAAAGGTTCGTCATTAGCATCCTAGGTCCAGGGTTCGCTGCAATCATAGGCTTAGGTTCGTGTCATCCCATCCATGGTTCGGCTAACCCATAAAGGTTCGCCCAGGAGCTGTACGATGGTACAGGGTTCGGCCAACCACCTTTCTAACCCAAATAAGGTTCGGCTATGGCTGGTGGCGAACCTGTATCATCTTCATCATGTCCAACCTGTTTTAGACTGGTTTCTAGGGTTTCCCATAGTCCACCAACGTTTATCTAAACAATTTAAATGTCTTAGATCGGCTAGAACATAAATTGGTTATGAGATTCGCGAGTTATACCAAAACCGAAAAGTAGAGCTTAGATTTACCTCTTTACGTGGATCAAATGTAAGGTTTCTTCGTATTCACTTGTAGCTCTCGTTCTCACGAACGCGTGGCCGCCAAGATCTCACGATTTCGTCGAGGACCGAAGGAGAAACGCTAGAGAGAAGGTAGAGAGAATGTGGGTGTGTTTTTAGAGAGAGAAAGAGATTTGAGAAAGTGAGGAGAAATGGTAGAGTCTTCCACCATTTAAGTCCATCCCATCCCCGCGCGTTCGGTCTCGTCTTTATCGCGATAACTTAATATATGCTCGGTTTTACTCGAAAAATATATTTAAATCATAAGACATTAAAATAGTTAAATTTCATCTTTATTAAAATGATTTTATTTAAATATTGTTGTTTCTTACAACGGTTTTCGTTTTATCATCATTAAATCAATTATTTAATAAATAAATTTATTCAACTCATTTTAAGTTGTGATTCCTAATAAACGTTTTAAGTTTCTTTTATTAATTTTAATATCGTTTGATATTATTTAATTATCTCGTCGAAACACGTTACCCGCGTACATATTCGTAAAGATCGTCACCTTTGCGAATCCAACGCTCGTATCGCACTTCGATTCGATTTATGATTTATGGAATATCATTTCAGAATATTATTGTTAATAATTATATTCGTGTGAATCGTCACCCACGCGAATACATTATTAAGTTAATATTTCTGAATTAATATTCGCGTTTAAGTCATATTCGTAACCTCACCTTCGCGTAATTTATTTCCAATTAAACTTTTATCATTTTATTAACTTAAATATTATATTCCCAAACCAAAACCCACTAAACCCTAGTCACTGACACATCCATGATAGACCGAAATATGCATATGTATAGGGCATATGCAGAGGTAGATCGCAACCTCCCCTACACCGTCCCACCGCTATTTCGATAAACCATGACCATGTGTCCTTGACTACGTTTAGCAACCAGACCATAACAAACTCCCATTTCCATCCCAAATCCATTCCAAACCAATAATCCATAATCATCAACAATAAGACTGCGTTAAACTCTTTGGTTCTGTTTAGTTGAGTTACAACTAAACTTCCCATGGTTTACGTGTAATATGTTATAAACATGCATACCAGTAACAGTGATAATCATCAAATAATGTGTCAATATTAATAATTACAAAATCTCAGGTCGTAACAGTACAATCGTACGGATGTACGGACAACCTAAAGTACAGTGATGTTACAGTCTCCCCTAGTTAAAGGAATTTCGTCCCGAAATTCAACTTGGAGTGACCGTAGTAAATAAATGTGGGTACTTAAGCTTCATTTGATCTTCTCGCTCCCATGTGAACTCTGGACCCTGCTTCGATTCCCAACGTAATTTGAAAATTGGGATTCTACTACGTTTGAGCTTTTTTACCTCACGATCCATTATCTCCACTGGTTTTTCAACAAAATGCATGGTATCATCGATGCGAATGTCATCGAGTGGTACCTGAAGATCCTGATCAGCTAAGCACTTTCTTAAATTGGACACGTTAAACGTCGGGTGCACGTTACTAAGTTCATTAGGAAGTTCTAACTTGTAGGCAACCTTCCCGATCCGTTCAAGGATCTTAAAAGGGCCAACATAACGTGGAGCAAGCTTTCCTTTCTTCCCAAATCACACAACGCCTTTCCAAGGCGACACTTTTAGTAATACCATATCTCCCACTTCAAACTCTAAAGGTTTTCTTCGTTTATCCGTGTAACTCTTCTGTCGACTACGTGCAGCTAACAGATTGTCGCGGATCTGGCGGATCTTGTAAGTCGTTTTCCTGAATAATCTCGGGACCAGTAATCTGCGAATCGCCGACTTCGGTCCAACAAATAGGTGACCGACATTCTCTGCCATACAGAGCTTCAAACGGTGCCATACCAATGCTCGCGTAATAACTGTTGTTATACGAGAACTCAACCAATGGTAAATGGCTATCCCAATTGCTACCGAAATCGATGACACAAGCTCTTAACATGTCTTCCAATGTCTGGATTGTTCGCTCCGTTTGACCATCCGTTTGAGGATGATAAGCGGTGCTAAGATCCAGTCTTGTTCCAAATGCTTCATGAAGTGATTCCCGAAATCGTGCCCTGAAACGAGCATCACGATCCGATATTATGCTCAAGGGAATAACATGTCGGCTAATGATCTCATCAATGTAGATACGAGCTAACTTCCTCACAGGGTAAGTTTCGTGTATCGGTAAGAAATGAGCCGAGTTGGTCAATCTATCAATAATCACCCAAATGCTATCCTTACCATTTGCGGTTCATGGGAGTTTAGTAATGAAATCCATGGAGATATTCTCCCACTTCCACATCGGTATTTCAGGTTGTATTAACAATCCAGAAGGTCGCTGGTGTTCTGCCTTGACTTTAGCGCAGTTAAGGCACTTTGACACGTATTCAGCAATATCCTTCTTCATTCCAGGCCACCAGTACAAGCCCCGAAGGTCTTGATACATCTTATCTGAACCTGGATGGATTGAGTAACGAGACTTATGTGCTTCATCCATAATCACCATCCTAAGATCACCCCTGTTCGGTATCCACAACCGATTCAAATAATACATTAATCCATCATCTTTAGTTTCCAATAAGATTTCAGCCCCGCAAGACATCTCATTCTTCAAGTTGTCTTGAGCCAATGAGTGTTGTTGGGCTGTGAGAACATCATTACGGAGATTAGTGTGTACTCGGACACTATGGATCTGAACTTGACTCTTGCGACTAAGCGCATCTGCTACTACATTCGCTTTACCAGGATGGTAGCGAATTTCACAGTCATAATCATTGAACAGTTCAACCCATCTCCGTTGTCTCATATTGAGCTCCTTTTGATTGAGAATATGTTGTAAGCTTTTATGATCAGTGAACACTACACACTTCGTGCCATAAAGATAGTGTCTCCATATCTTCAAGGCAAACACGACTGCACCAAGTTCCAAGTCATGCGTAGTGTAGTTCTTCTCATTTCAGTTGCCTTGATGCATATGCCACAACCTTTCCCCGTTGCATGAGAACACAATCGAGACCTAGGTTGGATGCATCACAATAAACCACAAAATCATCATTTCCATCAGGCAGTGTCAATACCGGAGCATCACAGAGTTTCTGCTTCAAAGTCTGAAACGCCTCTTCTTGCTTTGGTCCCCACTCATATGGTTTATTCTTTTGAGTCAAAGAAGTAAGAGGAGCAGCAATTCTGGAGAAATTCGAAATGAACCGCCGATAGTAACCGGCAAGTCCGAGAAACGATCGAATCTCCGTCGGTGTCTTCGGTGTACTCCAATTCTTCACCGCATCAATCTTTGCAGGATCTACATGAACACCATATTCGTTGACTATGTGTCCCGAGAATTGAACTTCCTTAAGCCAGAATTCACATTTAGAGAATTTGGCATACAGTCGCTCTTCTCTTTGGATCTCCAAGACCAACTTAAGGTGTTTCTCGTGTGCTTCCTTGGTCTTTGGGTAGATCAAAATATCATCAATGAATACAATCACGAATTTATCCAAGTATGGCCTACAAACACGGTTCATGAGGTCCATGAAAACCGCAGGTGCATTGATAAGGCCGAAAGGCATTACCAAAAAGTCATAATGACCATATCTTGTTCTGAAAGCAGTCTTGGGAATATCATCTTCATGTACGCGAAGCTGATGATACCCAGACCTAAGATCGATCTTTGAAAACCATGCCGAGCCTTGAAGCTGATCGAAGAGATCATCGATGCGCGGCAGTGGATATCGATTCTTGATTGTAAGCTTATTCAATTCGCGGCAGTCGATGCACATTCGGAATGACCCGTCCTTCTTCTTCACAAATAGGACTGGTGCACCCCATGGCGAATGGCTTGGGCGAATGAATCCTTTATCAGTCAGCTCTTGCAGTTGGCTCGCCAATTCCTGCAACTCTGATGGCGTAAGTCTGTAGGGAGCTTTGGCGACTGGGTTCGCACCAGGTACTAAGTCAATTCGAAACTCTACTTGACGTTCTGGTGGAAGACCCGGCAAATCATCTGGGAATACTTCTGGAAAATCTCGTATCACATGAACATCTTCGACTCTCTTTCCTTTATCCTTTTTCTCCACAATATGAGCTAAAAATTCTATACATTTCTTCCTGAGGTACTTGTGTGCTTTTGTGCATGACATAAGCTTAAGACCTTTGCTAGAAGTTTCTCCAAAGACTCTTAAAGTTTCACTCGAAGGAAATGAAATACGTATGTATTTCTCATGGCAAACTATCTCCGCTTTGTGGGTGGCTAACCAATCCATGCCTATGATAACATCAAAGCTACCAAGATGCATAGGTATGAGATCAATCGGGAAAACGTGATCATTTAAGTTCACAGTACATCCGATAATAACAGTGTCAATATCAATAGTGTTTCCGTCAACCACCTCCACGTTAAGCGGTTTATCTAAATATGTACGTGTTCTACCAAGCAAGCATTCAAAATCATATGAAACGAAACTCCTATCAGCACCAGAATCAAATAAGACATATGCATAAGAGTTGTTGATCAGAAATGTACCGTTGACCACATCCTGGTTGGCTTGAGCAGCTGGAGTATACAGTTTAAACGCCCGGCCTCTTGCCACCCTCTGATTATTCCCGGTCAACTTTGGGCATTGATTCCTGAAGTGACCCACTTCACCACACTCATAACAGGCTCTTGCCTGTGCTTGAGGTACCTGGCGAACGGGTACAACTGGAATAGGTTGCGGAGCAGGCAGTGCAAGCGGTGCATGTTTCATCCTTTGTGCTTGCGGTGCACTCCGGCAAACATTAGCAAAATGGCCGTACTTGCCACAGTTGTTGCAAACGTGACACGGCAAATTTGGCATGTGATGATATCTGCAAGTATTACATTGGGGAGTATTCCCAGTGTAGTTCCTTGCAGTGGAGTTGTTTGATGATTGCTGCACGGATTTAGCAGCTGGAGCAGTGACCATGAAGTTTCTGGTCTTCCTCTTCTTGTTGCTGCTCTCCGATGAACTAGCAGCTTCAGTCTTGATCTCAGTCTTTGCTTCTTTTGTGGTATTCTTCACCTCCGTCTTCTTGGTTCCCTTCCTTGTAAGTGTTCCATTCTTCACATGATTGTCAGTAAGAGTTGCAGATAGACGGATAGCAGCCTCAAGGGTTTTGGGGTTGCTCTCGTAGACTGTGTCCTGAATCTGTATCGGTAGTCTGCCGATATACTTTTCAATTGCTCTCTCCAAGGGTGTCACCAGATGAGGCACCAGCAGACTATACTCGTGGAAACGAGTATTGTAGATGACATTCTCCCCGCTGTCTTGCTTGAGTTCCCAAAACTCAGTCTCAAGCTTCCTCATCTTGCTACGCGGACAGAATTCAGTGGTCATCAGATTCTTGACCTCTGTCCATGTCAGTGCTAGAGCAGCATCAACTCCCCTAGTTCGCTTTTCGCCATTCCACCAAGTTAGTGCTCTCTTTTGGAAAACACTGGTGGCATACCGCACCTTCAAGTTCTCAA
Source organism: Mikania micrantha (assembly GCA_009363875.1). Taxonomy (NCBI): domain Eukaryota; kingdom Viridiplantae; phylum Streptophyta; class Magnoliopsida; order Asterales; family Asteraceae; genus Mikania; species Mikania micrantha. The sequence continues at coordinate 22,813,753 of CM018685.1, forward strand.
GACAGTCGCTGTTGATGAAGGTATTCTCCATACTCTCAAATCACTGCAGTAGACCAGTGGCTGATTCAGCACCCGTGAACTTCAGAGGATTACAGGAGTTGAAATGCTTGAATGTGCAAGTTGGCGGATTTGCACCTCCTCTGTTTTGATTGATGTTCTGATTGGCTTGAGTCAGTTGATTTACCAATCCAGAAATGAGTGTGGCTAACTCTTGTATGCCGGAGTTGGCATTACTGTTGTTAGCATCCCCATTGTTCGAGTCATCTTCGTTGTGACGGCGCGGCGGCATGTTTCTGAGGAATTAGAAACATGTTACAACCGTTTACAACGTAATTCGTACAAACGATGGTCCAATGAGTTCATTTAGATAGTTAAGATTACATATAGGAACTATATTTCTCTCCTATCTGTCATTAAACTCATAAAAATTCATCAATTTCCTAAAATTATACTAAGTGTCCTAGTTGGTCATAACTAATACTAGTTAACTATTCCTAAGTTTCATACATTCTCCACCCTATACCAACACTGACAACCTCCCGATGCAATGCAACAAGCTTATATATAGGGCATATGCAGAGGTAGATCGCAATCTCCCCTACACCATCCCACCACCGTTCCATTGCACCACGATTATGCCCTTGTTAGCATTTAGGGTGTATCATGTGTCTTACCATAGTCTCACTTCACAAACCTTATCCTAGGTAGGATAATTTTGAGTGAAGTGGTCTCTAGTTCCCTTGGACAATTAGGTTCGCCTAATGTCTAAGTTCACCTGACATGTAGGTTTGCCTATTTCTAAGTTCACCTAATGTTTAAGTTCACCTGACATTAAAGCTCCCCTAATGTCTAAGTTTACTAAATTCCATACCAATTCCAATGTCCATAATCGTCCATGGGGTTCATATCATCACTGAGTGCTCTTATTGTCACTAAGTGTTCATATCATCCCTATCATTTATTCTCATCGAGTGTCCATACCATCACTCAGTGTTAGTATCATCACTATGCGTTTATATTATCACCAAGTGTCTATATCATCACTCAAGTCCATATTTCATCACTAATCGTTCGTTGATCCTATGCACCCTACGTGTCCAATCCGTGTGTTTCATAAGTGAATTTATAAGTGTTTATCAAGTATGATCATCCATGAGTCAATCCAAACCACTCCAACAAACATATCATCAACATCCATCAACCATAACCTTAAAGCACTCCCTAATAATATCCTAAGTTCCTGACACTGACAGACCCCCAATATACTACAAATGGTATATGTATAGGGCATATGTAAGGGTCAGTCGCAACTGCCCTAGCCACCGTCCCACCACCTTTGTAGTATACCACGAGTGTGTCCTTGCCTGGAGTTTATAGATCAAACAAATAATTTTCCTAAAGCAGATAATTCCTAAGCAGTTAATTTCCTAAGCAGATAATTTCCCAAACGGGTAGTTCCCACATTCTTCAATACTGACATCCACCTAATGTACCGTAAATGGTATATATATAGGGCATATGTAAGGGTCAGTCGCAACTGCCCTAGCCAACGTCCCACCACCTTTACGATACACCACGTGCATGTCCTTATCGAATCATTAGGGCACACGTAAGCAATAAATTATTAAGCAGTATATGCATATCAGATGTATAACAGGAGTTCAGGTAACATGTAATAAACACATAAGCATGAAATCCTGAATATACTAACTAGTGTATGAAATAGTTCATACTAGGGTATCCTACGGTTATAGACTAGGTCAACCATTTCTAGTAACCTAATTCCCTATAACCCAGGCTCTGATACCAATCTGTAACACCCCGACCGATGGCGGAAACGTCGGGATGCCACGAGGGATGTGTAGATTATTCAAAAGCTTGTGGGCATCTAAATCAAATCATCACATATCAATCAAACCAAATAAATGTTTACTCAAAAATCATGTCTATCATGAATTACATACATCAATTACACAAAAGAATTAGCTAAACTAACTAAACTCTAATTGCCAGAATTTTAGTTAATTAGCTAAGTCCAAGATCCTATGTGATGATGTCCAAAAGTGAGAATTCATCTTCTTCAACCTACTTAGCTTCATCACCTGAAACATGTAAAGAAATCAAGTGTCAACTACTAAGTAGTTGGTGAGTAATCATAAGTATTTATACTCAAAAGGTTTTCTAAAATGAATTTAAAGGTTTAAGTTCAAAAATAGTTTTTTTTAAAAGGTTTAGATAAAATGAGTATAAATGCTTATGATTTCCTGAGAAAATCCACAATAATACCTGTATGAGATAATCCAACCAATATCCAAACTCAACAATCAAACACATACACAAACACATAATCACATAACCAATCAGTCACATTCAATCACAGATAATCATAGTCAATAAGAGATAATCAAACCACATAACCAATCAATCAATCTCAATATCACATTCTCAAATAATATCTGTGACTATACATGGACATTATGTAATTAACATAAGTTAAAAACATGATCCATGGAGTGGTAGCTAACCACGTGGCTATACATGAAGTCAAAGCAATTAACCGAAGTTAAAGGCGATGATTCACGGAGTGGACAACATCCACGTGACAATACATGATGTCAAAGCAATTAACCGAAGTCAAAAGCAATGATTCACGGAGTTTGTGGCAATACATGTAATCGTTGTTATTGACCGAAGTCAATGACAGTGTTTACACGGATATATAAATGTAAGAGATAATCCATAAATAATGATAATTTTTAAATGTGAATATCATATTGATAAACAGGTATTAACCTTGGGTTATCAAAATAATATTTAATTTGGTATACATGCTTCACCTCCGAGTTTTTAAAACAAAACAGTTTAAAGAAAGGGAGGTTATGAGAACTCACCTGAATCCTTAGAATCAGTGCTCCAATAATATGCGCGCTCACGTAGATGAAACCCAAAACACTTCAACAATCTGTAATTATTTTACGTTTTATAGTCGTAAGTACTTGCGCTTAATTTATGTCACTTGTCCATGAGTGTTACTCTTATTCACTAGATATGTTTTTAACTTAGTTTACTTATCCTAAGTTAAGTTGTTACCCTTAGGGTTTTATTAACATTTGCCTCAAAGTTTATTTTACATGTTACTTCTTTTATCATTATCAAACGATGAGAAATCTTAAAATCCTTGGTATGAATTCATAAATAGGTATGTGTTAAGGTAATGATCCTATCCCACATATACCTATACTCACATGCATGACTTCATTCAAACCACCATCATAGCCTAATTCATTATATCCACTTAGTTTAATAAAAGCGTATTTAAAGTATCCATATAAGATGTTAACTTTGTTCTATCAAATTCAATACATATGTAATTCATTGTTTTTAAGAAGCTTGTGTCTAGAGAGAGAAAAGGTGATGCTTTGATGTTCTCATGCATGCATGGACATGTATATATGTATATGTATCTAATCATGTTGTTTACTTACCGTTAACCTCCTAATTAAATGGAACTAGGTCGTATCCCCCCATGAGGCAGCGAACCTTTTAGATTAAAGCCCATAGGTTCGGCGAAATAGAGGTAGGGTTTGGCCAAGTTTAAGGAAATGGTTCGCCCCTTGTAGGGTTCGCTTCCATGGAACTCACGAACCATTAGGTTCGTTCATAAATCAAAAAATAGGTTCGCAGCCCATGGTGTTTATTCCACTAAGGTTCGGCCCATGCTAGTTCAACAGAGGGTTCGTCTAACACAAGCATGGTTCGGTTAAGTGGCTTCCAGATTCACTGCATGAAGGTTCGGCTGCAAGAAGAAATTGTAGCCGAGGGTTCGACTATTAAGCTCCTAGGTTCGGTCCCTAGTGATGGTGGCCAACATAAAGGTTCGGCAATCAAATAGAAAAGGTTCGGCTAGGGGCTGAACCATAAAGGTTCGTCATTAGCATCCTAGGTCCAGGGTTCGCTGCAATCATAGGCTTAGGTTCGTGTCATCCCATCCATGGTTTGGCTAACCCATAAAGGTTCGCCCAGGAGCTGTACGATGGTACAGGGTTCGGCCAACCACCTTTCTAACCCAAATAAGGTTCGACTAGGGCTGGTGGTGAACCTGTATCATCTTCATCATGTCCAACCTGTTTTAGACTGGTTTCTAGGGTTTCTCATAGTCCACCAACGTTTATCTAAACAATTTAAATGTCTTAGATCGGCTAGAACATAAATTGGTTATGAGATTCGCGAGTTATACCAAAACCGAAAAGTAGAGCTTAGATTTACCTCTTTACGTGGATCAAATGTAAGGTTTCTTCGTATTCACTTGTAGCTCTCGTTCTCACGAACGCGTGGCCGCCAAGATCTCGCGATTTCGTCGAGGACCAAAGGAGAAACGCTAGAGAGAAGGTAGAGAGAATGTGGGTGTGTTTTTAGAGAGAGAAAGAGATTTGAGAAAGTGAGGAGAAATGGTGGAGTCTTCCACCATTTAAGTCCATCCCATCCCCGCGCGTTCGGTCTCGTCTTTATCGCGATAACTTAATATATGCTCGGTTTTACTCGAAAAATATATTTAAATCATAAGACATTAAAATAGTTAAATTTCATCTTTATTAAAATGATTTTATTTAAATATTGTTGTTTCTTACAACGGTTTTCGTTTTATCATCATTAAATCAATTATTTAATAAATAAATTTATTCAACTCATATTAAGTTGTGATTCCTAATAAACGTTTTAAGTTTCTTTTATTAATTTTAATATCGTTTGATATTATTTAATTATCTCGTTGAAACACGTTACCCGCGTACATATTCGTAAAGATCGTCACATTTGCGAATCCAACGCTCGTATCGCACTTCGATTCGATTTATGATTTATGGAATATCATTTCAGAATATTATTGTTAATAATTATATTCGTGTGAATCGTCACCCACGCGAATACATTATTAAGTTAATATTTCTGAATTAATATTCGCGTTTAAGTCATATTCGTAACCTCACCTTCGCGTAATTTATTTCCAATTAAACTTTTATCATTTTATTAACTAAAATATTATATTCCCAAACCAAAACCCACTAATATCACTGACACATCCATGATAGACCGAAATATGCATATGTATAGGGCATATGCAGAGGTAGATCGCAACCTCCCCTACACCGTCCCACCGCTATTTCGATAAACCATGACCATGTGTCCTTGACTATGTTTAGCAACCAGACCATAACAAACTCCCAGTTCCATCCCAAATCCATTCCAAACCAATAATCCATAATCATCAACAATAAGACTGTGTTAAACTCTCTGGTTCTGTTTAGTTGAGTTACAACTAAACTTCCCATGGTTTACGCGTGTAATATGTTATAAACATGTATACCAGTAACAGTGATAATCATCAAATAATGTGTCAATATTAATAATTACAAAATCTCAGGTCGTAACAGTACAATCGTACGGATGAACGAATGTACGGACAACCTAAAGTACAGTGATGTTACAGTACAAGTTCCTGTATCACACGATTTGACAGTGTCTTTCTCAAAAGTCGACGAGTTGTGGAGAAATTTCGTATGACATGCAACTTGTCATGTATGTTGTTCTGCACAACGAAAAAGTCAACTTGTCACAAATAATTTTTGATCATCTAGTACATCACCAGTAGAGCCCCAAATTTCTATTGTATCCTAGATTTGTGATGGCTTGCCTTTTTGCTGATCTTAATAATGTTTGTCATATTGCTCCTCTTTCTACTATCAAGAGCATTGACAAATAGGTGTTCACTAGATTGAAAACTGATGCAAGACACATGGATGACACTGAAGAAACACCCAGGTGAACCCACATCCACCTCTTCTTCCGCACCTATACAGGTATAAGCCAAAAGGAAAACTTCCACCAAAGCCTCTAAACCTAAAAAGCCCAAAAAGACTGTTCAGGAAGATCAGATCCCTGAACCTGTCTCTGTCCCCATAGGACAGACAGATACATCTGTTCCATCCTCACAAATGAATCAAGCATCTCCACCCCATCTAGCTCCTCATCAATCCTCTCAACAGGATGATTTTGTACTCCAAAAGGAACCCTCTCTAACCACTGACGTGTCACTTGATACTCAGATGGCAGTCCAATCTCCCAAAGACACCTATGCTTCTTCTCCACAAATATCCCCTCACTCTCCTACCCATGTTCTCCATGAGATTGATTCTATCTTTGAGCAACTTGGTTCTCCTTCACCTTCACCAATGTAGGAACAACCATATCAAACCTTTGCTCAAACTTATGAATCTCCTACCCATGGAGAAGAGGATTAGATCAGGGTGGCTAGTCCATCTAGACATCATGATCATATATCTGGAGCATCCATCTCACATGAGAAAGCAATGGGATTTCATCTGGATGGATAAGACAATAAGACTCCCGATATGGAAACAACCCATGAAGTTCTTGAAACTGAGACTGGAAATCCTCGGAACCAAGAAAAAGGGGTCCATGACATTGCTGAGATGGACTCAGGTCATGATAAAGTTGACTCACTAGTCAGTTATTCGGATGATATCTGTAAAAGAGTGGACGAATCAGATCTTAAATTAAAGGAATTGACGGGTTCTATTGCTCATATTCAGGCTGACGTGACCAAACTCACTGAGCTAGTCACAACAGTATTGAAAAACCAAGTCCTGCAAACCAAATCGATTCCAATCCAGGCACCTTCACATGAAGGTACCCCACACATTCCACCTACTTCCACTACACCCACCTTCTCCGGCCAAGCTTTTCAAGAAGTGTTGAACCCACTTCTTTCTGGCCATCTCACCACCCTGCTTCAAAACTTTACCCAACGATTCCTCACCACTCAAAAGATCCATCTGGATGTACTAAAAATTTTAGTAGATACCAAAGTCTCGTCTTTACAACATGAAGTTTCTAACCATACTCATTTTCTAGAGTCTTTTACATGGATTGCTCCTCCTTCTTCTTGGTTCAAGAAACAGGCTGATGAAGCCAAAAAGAGGGAGAATGAAAGGCTCTTGTCTGCTGCCCATGTTGCCAAGAGGGCAGAAGACAAAACTGAGCAAAGGAGGATGAACGAAATAAGATTGAAAAATCAGGAGGCACTCCTCAAAGAAGCACTGGATCAGCAGTTCCAGACTGAAGCTGAAGCTCAAATAAACACTGGATCCTGTAACTGTCCAATCTGAGCACAACCCCATCTTTCCTAAACGTATGTCTCCCACCATATCTATCCCTTCTTCACCCATATACAATAATAAAGAAAGCTCACCTACCCTTTCTCCAAATTCTGCCTCTCAAACCCTCCTAGAACTATCTTCACATACCTCCCTTCCTACCACTCTCAATGCTTCCAAAATTGGCCAAAAACCAGCCCCAATAATCACTCAGTCTTTCTCAAGAAGACAAAAGTGTGTGGCCAGAAAAACCAAAACCCCCAATAACAAACCTCAGAAACCTCTAACCCCTGCTCAAGAACCTAGCTTGGACTTAAATGATGATCAGTCCATTGCCTCTCTTATTTCAAGAAAGAGAAGGCTCATATTGGCTGATGACGATGTGTCTGACCTACCCAAGACCACCATCGCTCCCTCACCAATAAAGTCAGCACATTCTTTGAAATCACAAACTTCTACAATAAAGGAATCATATTCTCCTGTAAGGACTTTCCCCTCTGATAAAGACCTCAAGAGACAAAGCATAAAGAAACGGAGAAGGAAAATAAGATCCTAGCCGGTCTAGAATCCACTGGTCTCTCAGGAGATGAGCTGGCTAAGACATATCAGGAACAAATTGCCTTGTTGGATCAGCAGCAAGATAAAGCCTATCAGGCTGAGAGGGAGTAGCTGATCAAGTTTCTGCTGGATGAAGGGAAGTAAAAAGTTGAAAACTTCAGCAATTGGGATATTACAAGCCTCAAAAATGAAGCTGAAGTCTTATCCAAAAGAATATAGGCAGAAGTCAAGAAGAAAAAGACCATTGAGCAGGGAAGAAGAATAAAACACATCCCCATCCAAAATCAATGGGGACCAAAGAATACAATAACAAGATGGAGAGATGATGTTCTGTTTGATGAATGGTCTAAGTTCAAAAGAGAGAACAGTGATCATCCTGAGCTTTGGAGAGAAATCACTTCACCCGCTCCCACTATAGTGACTCAGCTCAAGGACGCAAATCCAAGCACAATGCTTGATTACCTACTCAATGCACCTATGGGAAGCTTAGGTGTTGGGTCTGCAGAATCTCCATCTGCTATCAAATTCAGACCCTTGGATGATGTTGATAAGGAAATTCTTCCAGATCTTCTGAGAAATTACGAGCCTCATCAGCATGCTGTAGTAAAGAAGGAACTTGATACAAATGATCAAGTGAAAAGAAGAGAAATGATACACTGGCCGGCTTGAGCTCCTCTTCCTTTGGGTCTACCTTCTAAATCCCAGCCTCCTCAGATCAAAAACTCCAGAACTAGAATACATAGATGGTTCTATGACTCTGTCTCCAAGAGCATGATCATTGAAAGGTACAATGGTTCAAGAAGCTTCTTCTCAGAATGGGATGAAATTCTCACCCTAACAAATAATGATTTTATAGAAATGCAAAATATGACTCTGGATAATGCTGATACAGAAGTATGAAGTTCTAAACTATGTTTGAACTCTTAGAAATAAAATTGGCCTGGCTTTAAAACAAAAATAAATGGTTTTGGCTTCATCAGTCCGGATGGAGATTGTTGGAAAATGAGGACTGATGAGCAAAACCACTGAAGCCAGACAAGTAAATAAACTGTGGATTGACCAACCATTGATGCTTCTCTTTCGATTGAAGAATAGCTTCAGCATCGGAAGATCAACAGCGGAAGATTCGCCAAAAGAACTACCGCTGAACTTCTTTACATCTGAAGACACTAGCTGACCATGATACCTACGGAAGACAACCATTGCATCAGAAGACATCAAATGACTCGGAAGACAATCTCCTATTCCGAAATAACTGATTGTTTAATCAGCTTCTGATGAACATCTTCCGAAAGAATAACCACTGAGCATCAGTATAACTACTTCAACCTCAGAAAACCTGAAGACTCCTGAAGACTCTTGTTTCCGTTGTTGTTGACTTTGTGTTTGTACTAGTCTGACGATTCAGTGTCTGTAATAGTGTCAGCTATTTGTCTTCTAATTTCTTGTCTTGTATATCAGAATATTGGGTATTTAAGTCCCAACATTCTGTGAGTAAAATGAATCACTTCCCAAATTTCCCTGTGCTTTCTTTCTGTTCTTCTCTCTTTCTAAAGCAAGAAACTAAGTGTCTAAAGCCTTTGTTCCTGGTAGAACAGCCTCTCCTCGGGTTTCTGTTCTCAACAGTGTTGCTCTCTTATAACATTTGCCAATGAACAAATGTTTCTCTCTTATAACATTTGCTAATGAACAAATGTTGAAAACTTAGAAATTTTTCTAAGTGTTGCTCTCTTATAACATTTGCTAATGAACAAATGCTAAACACTTAGAAATTTTTCTAAGTGTTGCTCTCTTGTTACATTTGGTAATAAACAAATGGTGCTCTCTTGTAACATTTGCTAATGAACAAACGTTGCTCTCTTAGAACATTTTCTAATGAAAACATGTTGCTCTCTTAGAACATTTGCTAGTGAACAAATGTTGAACACTTAGAAAAATTTTTTTAACAAGTGCTGCACTTTTTAAAACATTTGGTGATGAAAATATCTTCAACTTTTAAAATCATAGCAAGTGCATTTAAATTTGAAAACTTCTAAGGTATGTATATATATATATGTATATATATATTTTTTCTCAACCCATGAGTAATTAAATTGCAATTATTCTTGGTAATTTTGCTCATGTGCAACCTGATTACTTGTTCGCAACATACTGACTTTAATCAATTGAAACCTTCTCAATGGCAAATTATGAGTGTTTATTATTTGGAAAATATGCGAAGTATATATATTCATTCGTAAACATGGACGTTTGCTAATTTGAAAATATACTATGTATATATATTAATTCGCAAACTTGGGTGTCGTTCACTCGCAAATAAACCAAGTGTATATATATATATATATATATATATATTCATTTGCAAACTTTGGCGTTTGCTCATTCGCAAATATACCAGGTATATATATTCATTCGCAAACATGGTCGTTTGCTTATTCGCAAATCACACTCGGTATTTTCACATATGCAATACTTAACCTATTCTCTGTAGTTTCTATACTTGATTAATTTTCAATTGTGCTGGGTATGTCCATTTGAGAATATACCTCTTAGATATATATATATATATGTAAAGAGAATTTAAATACTCTTAGTTAACTTCTTATCTTCCTTTTCCTTATTGGAAAATAAGCTACCCTCTTAAATTACTATTCTTGTGAATAATAATTAAAATATCTGCTATTTTTCCCCAAATTATCCACTATTTACAATATTTTTGAATAATTTTATTTCTTTTATCATATCACCAACCCATTACAGCTTCCGAGAGGATATTCCTCTCATCTTCACTACTTTGTCACCATGCAGATGCTTACCTTTTATTTGCATTCCAATCTTCAACGCCTCGTATGACCACCATTTTTCCTGAAGGAGAAATTAATTGGTGAAGCGTTATCTTCCGGCCTCGTCACTAAATTTCATCCAGACTGGATGATTTTCCAATCTATACAAATTCAAATCTCAATACAACCATGTCTAGAGTAAGGAGTTGTATTTCGATTAGAAATGTGACATGCACTAACATACCCCTTGATTGGACACAATTTAGGCTCTACCGGAAACTCCGTGACAGTGAGGAAGAAGAGAGAAAAGTGAAAACAGTACCTTGTCAAACCATTCTTCAAATCTGAGAATAGATTATCCCTTATTAAGGTTGATTCGACATGTAGACTAATCTTTGGAGGCTAGTGATCAATGTGTTTTCCAGAATGCTATCACAAAATGCTCATTCGTGAATCATCAGCCAGGTTTTCTGAAGTACAGAAATCTTTAATAATTATTAAACTTGTTGGCAACGGTCGTTATGGTGACCTTATAACCTTGGAAATGTATGAATAAAATTGGATGTGGATATTGCCAATCAAGGATAAACAACTTACTTGTCTCTACATGAAGGAATATGATATCATGGATATCAGTAGAACTAGGGTAGGCTTAACAAACTTTTGGAATCAACACGTACAATTCATACTGACTTGAATTTGGCAATCAAGTTGCTTTCTTGTTTTAAAACGTGCTAAAGAAGCACCTTTTAAAATGACTTTATATGTACAAGAGATACGAAAATTCTAGATATTAAAGGTTTGTGGAGTCATAGACACTCACTTGTATCTAATTAGGTTCTTATGCCTCCATCAACATTCCATCAAATCAAGGAGCAGTACTGATTGAAGTGCTTCAATATAGAGAATTCTTGGCGATTCAGAATCCGAGAAGTGGAATTAACATTCCGGATTACGTAGGATTTACTTGTGACTCTGTCTACGAGTCGACTAAATTGTTAATATTGAATTCACTCAGTCTTGGTTAAGACTGAAGGAAGCTCAATCTGAATGTTTGCCTGATATGCCTAGGAAAACTTCACATGATATCTGACAGAGGGTCGACATGCTTCTATCAAAGAAATGGAATATACTAGTACATTGCTCCGTTATTTTCATTCTACCTCGAATGGATTCCAATTCTATTAATCAAAGAGATACACTATTTCGAAGTATTTAAGAGAAACTACTATAAAGACGGTCACATAGTGACTAGAATTTCTAATTCGTAACTAGTTCACTTCGAGAGAATTGATACTCATTCTTATTAAGTTAGTAGAATTATTTGGTTTTAACATTAATTATCATGAGAGGATTTTTCAAAATTCACGAGTATTATAATTCATAGTTACGTAGCGCAAAGTGTGACTATCAATTATCTTACTCGATCACTCTAGTACTTTCCTGTCACAAGTCATAATGTGTTGTTATTTGGTTGGTTCGTTCATTTATTTGTAATTTCATCATTTCCATAACACTATAAATACTTCTCTAGAAACCATATCTTCCTTCTAAGGAAATACTTCATATCTTAGTCATGTATAGTGGTCATATCATAGTAAAAATTCATTGCTTACTCGTATGATAAAATTGTAATATAACAGTAGCTAATTGTTATATACAACTTTCCTCATACATGTAAGTTTTGATTTCTACTATTACATGACAGATGCATTCCTGACAACTCACTTGAGGTAAAGGCATAAGTGTAAATGTACTTAAATTTTATAACTTAATGTTTCTCACATCATGTATCTTTTTCGTAGAGTCCTAGTTTAAGTTTAAGCACTACTGCAAGTGCATAATTCTCTTAAACCAAGGCTCTAATACCAGCTTGTGGCGCCTCGTCTCCCAGTTCACACCACTAACTGGATTTACACAAAAACACATGGCAACAGAGAAACAACGGAATATCATTTTGTAGAAAATATACATAGATGTAATTTGAAAAATATATAACCCAGGATTAAATACACTATTCAAAACATTTACAAAATTAACATACAAGATAAGAACGCAACATCTTCTAAGTATTTGATTATAGCCTTCCAAATCTTATGCCTTACCTCTCTTTGTGTTCCCATTGCTTGAATATCTCAAGATTACCTGATATGTATACTTAAAATGGTCAGTTTACACTGGTGAGTTCTAAGTTTTGTATATATGTTTATATATATTTAAAAACCACATGTTCAACCGAATGTATAAGATAATACAAATAGTTCTACTATTATTATTTAAGAACACCAATCATAAAAAGTAGTTTCACAGTTCTTATTTAAGAACCCAATATGAAGTATTCTTGAACTATCATTAACTCAGATTTTAAAAATAACTGGGCAACATATATAGGTCACTATTATATAATTAACATATAATTCATAAAATTTCAAGTTGCATTCAACAATGTGTAAAGAATAAAAGTGAACTAAGGTAATATAAACAAATATTACTCATAATGATTTCATTTCAAACTAATAATTAACAAGTCCTAGGCAATTTCCAATAAACAAGTCATTGTCTAGGGCCACGTTCGCTCTCTGCCAGGCCCGGTCATGTAACGACCCATTTTCAATAATAATTTTATAATAATGAAATCTTTTGATGAATGGTGGATAGCACCATGTTAAACATATTTAACTAGTTGTATGATGTGGTAATAATTTTTATTATTTATATTAACTAGTAACTAACATAGTTAGGCTAGTTAAAACTCAAAAAAAAAATGATGAGTATAACTGTCACACCCTGAGCCGGCATGCTGGATCGACTTTCCCGTCGGGCGGAAAGTTCTCGGGACGCGATATCGTTTGATAATCGAAATGACCAGATTGTTTACATAGCACATGATAAATAAATGAGAAATGCTAACATGACAATGAAATAGAATTACAAAGTTAAATTACATTGTTTCCTCATAATTTAACTAAGTAAATCTAATCAAAAGAATCAATGAGTTTATATCTTGTAAGTGTACAAGGTATACAAAAGATGATTCAATGTTTTGTCATTCAAAATTATGCAACACCAAAAAGTAGCTAGGCCTTCTTAAAGTCCACTAGCTATGTCCCTGTATGTCTGGTGACTAAACCTGTTCGTCACCTGAGAAAACATGCATTTAAACAAAGTCAACATTAGGTTGGTGAGTTCATAAGTTGGATAATTGAAAACCTTGATTTGTTCACACACACAATCACAATGTCATACATAATACTTGTAAGTTGTTTGATTCACCCATTCACCCAATGACCGCTCCATAGTTATATTTTAAAAGCAATATCTCATCCTATTAGTTATGCTTATATATAGGGCATATGTAGGAGAACAAGCCCCAGCCAACATCCCACCACATAACTAATAGAACTTCACACCACTTGCAATACAACTATAGATAACCATTTTCATTTCACCTGTTCATCCCGGCTGATATTCACCTGTTGTATCATATGTAGAATAATATGTCGAGAGGGGTTAGTTATCAAACCGAAGTATTGATACACCCTCATTGTATTAAGGAAGTTAGATTAATTTAATCTGATCCTTGTTATTATTCTATTTCTTGTGGGGTTAACTGTTAATCACTTTTAAATATAAGAGTGTTAGTTAACCAATTAATATTGTGTTCTCAACTTGAAGTGCGTAGAGCCTAAAAGGCATCCATTGCAATCCTCACGTAATCATATTTCAATGCATCCGATTTACCTCTACGACTTTGTATTCCCAGAGGCCTCATCGAAACTATTACCAGTAACATGACATGAGAGAAAGTCAATTCCTCATTCTACTAGTCAATAGGAATCGATGGATTAATTACAATTATAACTGCAGATTAATATCACCATGTGTCTCTTTCCAGACCCTGACTTGAAGTAGCCCTGTCACCAGTCATACGTTACCGGCCATGAATCAATACGATCAACATACTAGCCCTACAAGAAAGAGGTTTGTCAGAACTATGGTACCACAATGCTATTGTCAGTTTAGTCACGTCAAACTAACTGGTCTGCGATTTGTGAAGGGACTTACAATGATCAAACTTGAATACATGGCACATGATTGAAATGATATAATGCAGACAGTTCAGTAGTAATAAATTGTATTGTGTTCATCAATGTTGTTGTTCTCAATGTTGTGTTCTCTTTGTTGTTAACAAAGTTAAATAAGAACTTGTCTTATTACATTATGTTAATTGTTATGTGAATGATGTTGTTATCATGAAGTTACATTATCATGATTATCAGTCGTTGTTGTTCCATGTAGTCACCTTATTGTCACTAAGATGTGGTAAGAACTAGTCTTACTACACTTTGTCGACTCAGGTGGTGGATGCTACTTGTTTTGTGTTATCTTGTAGTATGTAGCAAGTTATAAGCTGAGTGTTATAAGAACTTGCCTTATTACACTTAACTAACTCTGATGTTGATTGATATTGTGAAGATATTTTATCTTCATATCATTCATGTTTGTTGTTGTAATTGTCATCATGTTCACCTGTGATAATCTCAATGTATGTTCTTGTAAGAATAATTAAGTGTTGTAAGATATAATGTTACAACTATGTTATTCGATTGAGTTGATGAGTTATGAAGCTATATTATCATATTCATCTTAGTTATCCCTGTCATATCATGATCATACAAGCATGCATACAATGAGAAGCGATAATAAGTAAAACAATATTATCTAAATCAGAGTATAAGCAATATGTTAAACATAAAACTTTTAAATATATAAAAGTTAAGCATGTTTCTCAGCCCCAAGAGTTTAAAATCAGTTAAGATTAGAAAAGGGGCGTATGAATTGACCTTGTAGTAGTTGTGGTTGACTTAGCCTAAACAAGAATGCACGCGCTCTTTGTTGTGTCTGTTGTTGTATTCACGATCCTGTATTGATTTCACGTTGTTTGTAACTTGTAAGTATAAGTTCTAGGTGAATTGTGTGCGTGTAGGTGTTATCCCTAAAGTTATCTAACACTCGTGAGTCGTGATCATCCTTCGGCCCTTTTGTACTTGTTATAATTATGCCAACCCTTGTCCAATTTGAGATGATCTTGATATATATATTATTACTTGTTTTAAGTTTAACTTGATTTGAGACTTGTCATGTGATATAACTTGAACTCCTTATCATTTTCTAAATATAAGGTTCAACTTTGTAATTCTAAAACCTTATGTTTTACACGTGAAAAACTTGATTCGTTATTGACATAATTAGTAAGTCTCCATGAAATTATCTTTTTAGAGCTTAGTGTTTTATGTTTCGTGGAGTTCCTTAAATCAAAACCATGACCACCTTTGTAGTAAGTTTTGTTAATATCCATGTATAATCGCCCATACACTTTGGTTTAACAATGTTTTCATATCTTTTGTTATGTGGGCCAAACCATTGAAGGTGGGCCGAATTGGTCTCATGGGCCAGCTCATGCTCTTGGGCCAAATCAGATTTCATGGGCCGAACCAAGACCATGGCTGGACCACATGGGCCGAGTGTTAGGTGGGCTGAATATGTGGGCCGAAGGAGTGCTGCTGGGCCGAATGTTGTATTTGGGCTATGTGGGTGTGTGGGCCAAGCTATGTGTGGATCCAACAGTTGGGCCGAATCAAGAAAGGTCTAGGTTCGTTTCAGCAAGGCTTGAATGATTGGAGGTTCGCCCAGCTCAAAGTCCGGCCAGGTAGGAGTATTAGATTCGGCCGTGGTTCAGGTTCGGCAATGGTTCGCTGTGCATGGTTTGGTGTTAAGGGTTCAGTGATCACTCATGGTTTGTGGTTGTTGAGGTTCGGCCATGCACGAGTGTCGACTGAGCAGCTAGGTTCGGCCACTAGAGGGTTCGGCTATGATGACAGCCTCACGAACCTTAAGGTTCGCCTCCCCCCATCCTGGTTCGTGAACATGGAGGTTCGGGGTTGATGGTTCGTGAGTCCATGGTTCGAGGATGAAGCATGCAGGTTCGGTGGTCAAGGGTTCGTGGCAGCCCACAGGTTCGTGGCAGGGGAGGTTCGGCCAGGCTAGTCTTCGATCGGCCACAAGGTTCGTTCCTCTCTTGGTTTCGCCTGATCTCCTTCCCACGAACCCTGCACCTTCGTCCTCCTCATCTTCATCAAGCATCACCTATCCTAAGGCTGTTACATGGTAATGTCATGCGAAAATGGTTTCTCGTGGTAGTGTGGTTCGAAGTAGGGGGTGGATCTA
The DNA here is from genome assembly GCA_009363875.1 of Mikania micrantha. Taxonomy (NCBI): domain Eukaryota; kingdom Viridiplantae; phylum Streptophyta; class Magnoliopsida; order Asterales; family Asteraceae; genus Mikania; species Mikania micrantha. The sequence continues at coordinate 22,830,494 of CM018685.1, forward strand.
GAACCGGCTAAGGGTTAGTGAACAAAACAAAGGTGAAAACCTTATTTTTCGTGGTTTTTCTTAGCTCCATACCTCGAATCTCAGGGGATGAATCCTCAGATTGGCTGTACTTATAGGTAGAGGATGATTGTAGCTACGTGTAGGAACCAAGAACGCCCGATTTCGTTAAGAAATGAGCAAGATTCAAGTGTTTGAAGGTTGGATTTCTAGTGAGAGAGAGGAAAACGGGAAAATGGTTTCAGAGAGAGAGAAAGATGAGAGAAATGAGGAATTATGCATCCTTTAGCCTTTATATACCCCGAGGGTATTCGGGTTCGTTTCGTTGCTCGGTTCTCGTCTCCGTTGCGTTTCTGGATCGTTACGCGCATTTTACGTGTTTTAAATAAAAAAAATTATTTTTAATGTTTGGAAAGTGGTTATTCCTAGTAAATCTTTTACATTTTATTTTCTTGAATTATTTTATCGAAAACAAATGTTTTAACTGTTTCGTCAGATCGCGTCACCATCGCGCGTATTCGTTTGAATCGTCACCCGAACGAACACGACGATGGTTTTGCTTTCTGACTTTTGTTTTCTACATTTCAGTCATTATTTCAGAACGTTAAACTCACAGATATGCTTGTGTGAATCGTAACCCACGCAAACACACTGTCAGTTCGTTATTTTGAAATAACACTGCATTTGTGTCTTGAATTATGTTTCCTCACTGACGGACTCAACTAAACTTCCTGTTATCACATTGTTTTCGTACTGATTTATCGGCCATTTGATTCCTGTCATCTATGGATATCATATCGCAACTGACATGTTCTGGTCGTTTCCTTGCACACTGTTGTTTATCTTGATTCGTTGCATTAACTGTACTTAGGTTTTCACTTAAATACGAACAACTATTGTTTATCGTGAGTTGTTGTACTTACGGTATTTAAGTTTTCACATAAATACGTACAACTGTTTCTTGTATTTTGAATTCTGTTATCACAAACACTGTTCATACGTTGTATTTACACAGTAAATAGTGAAAGTACACATACCGTACGGACTTGCCGGACGATCAGGTACTGGATATCACAGTCTCCCCTTGTTAAAGGAATTTCGTCCCGAAATTTAAGCATCATTTTCGGGCACAACTTCTTCAAACAGGTGGGGATACTTTGTCTTCATGTTGTCCTCACGCTCCCAGGTAAATTCTGGTCCGCGCTTAGAGTTCCATCAAACCTTTAAATAGGGATACGACTTCGTTTCAGTCTCTTGACTTGACGTTCCATGATCTCTACAGGTTCTTCAATGAAATGTAATTGTTCATAAACTTGTATTTCTTCCAAAGGTATGATCAATGATTCGTCAGCGAGACATCGCTTGAGATTTGATACGTGAAATACATCGTGTACTCCGCTGAGTTCATCAGGGAGTTTGAGTCTGTACGCCACAGGACCTATGCGGGGAGTTATCTCAAACGGTCCGACATACCTAGGTGCTAGTTTTCCTTTAGCCCCAAACCGAACTACGCCTTTCCATGGGGACATTTTCAACATGACTCGGTCACCCACTTGGAATTCCAAAGGCTTTCGCCGTTTGTCTGCGTAACTCTTTTGGCGGCTATGTGCTGCTTGTAATCTTGATTGTATATGTGCTATCTTATCAGTAGTCTCCTGAATAAGCTCAGGCCCAGTGATTCTGTTGTCTCCCACTTCGGTCCAACAAATTGGAGACTGACATTTTCTACCATATAGTGCTTCAAATGGAGAACATCCAATGCTTCTGTGGTAGCTGTTGTTGTAGGAGAACTCGATAAGTGTTAAATGTTTATCCCTACTTCCACCAAAGTCTAGGATGCATGTTCTCAACATATCCTCTAGGGTTTAAATTGTTCGCTCGCTTTGTCTATCCGTTTGTGGATGATAAGCGGTGCTCAAATTAACACTTGTCCCTAGGGATTGTTGCAATGATTGCCATAATCGCGATGTAAATCGACTGTCCCGGTCTGAAATAATAGACAATGGCACACCGTGCCGAACTACTATTTCTTCAACGTAGAGTCTTGCTAGCTTTTCCATCTTCTAATTCTCTCTGATCGGCAAGAAGTGTGCGGACTTGGCCAATCGATCAATGATGACCCAAATAGAATCGTGTCTGCTAGAAGTGCAGAATAACTTGGTAATAAAATCCATAGCTAATTGTTCCCACTTCCATTGTGGTATCTCTGGTTGTTCCAGCAAACCCGATGGTTTCTGGTGTTTAGCTTTGACCTTGGCACATGTGATGCATTTGCCAACATAAGTGGCAACATCTTTCTTCATCCCTGGCCACCAATAAAACGACCTAAGATCTTAGTACATCTTATCAGCACCAGGATGAACAGAGTATCGTGTCTTGTGTGTGTCGTCAAGTATGAGTGTTCGAAGTTCATCTACCGCCGGGATCCAAACTCGATCCTAATAATAGATAACTCCATCTTGTTTTGTTTCAAAATGTTTCTCAGCTCCACAATCGAGCTCTTGTTTCAAATTGTCTCTTGTCGTTGCTTCTTGTTGTGCTTGTATGATTTGATCTCTCAGACTTGTTTGCACGGTCATTCCCATTGCTCGAACGCGCAAGGGTTTGACTCTTACCTTCCGACTCAAAGCATTTGCAACAACATTTGCTTTGCCCTGATGGTGTTTGATCATACAATCGTAATCGTTCAGGAGCTCAACCCAACGTCTCTGTCTCATGTTAAGCTCCTTCTGATCAAATATGTGTCGTAAACTCTTGTGATCTGTGAAGATGGTGCATTTGGTACCGTACATGTAATGTCTCCAAATCTTTAAAGCAAAGACAATAGCTCCCAGTTCTAAATCGTGTTTTGTGTAATTCTTCTCGTGTATCTTCAGTTGTCATGAGGCATAAGCAATGAATTTGTCTCGTTGCATTAAAACACAACCGAGTCCCTGATGGGATGCGTCACAATAGACTAGAAAGTCATCATTGCCTTCTGAGAGTGTTAAGATCGGAGCATTGGACAATCTTTGTTTCAATGTTTGAAATGCCTCCTCTTGTTTCTGTGTCCACATGAATGGTTCACTCTTCTGTGTGAGTTTGGTGAGAGGCAAAGCTATCTTCGAGAAATTCGAAATGAATCTCCTGTAGTAACCCGCCAATTCCCAAGAATGATTTGATCTCTGTCGGTGTTGTGGGCACATCCCAGTTCTTGATTACTTCAATCTTGGCAGGATCCACATGAATACCATTACTGTTAATCACGTGACCCAAAAACTGAACTTCTCTTAGCCAGAATTCACACTTGGAAAATTTGGCATAGAGTCGTCTTCTCTCAGGAGTTCCAAGACTGTCCTGAGATGTTGTTCATGTTCCTTCTCGTTTCTTGAATAAATCAGTATATCATTAATAAAGACGATAACGAACTGATCTAAGTACGGCTTGCACACCCGGTTCATTAAATCCATGAACTCTGCCGGTGCGTTCGTCAATCCGAATGGCATCACCATGAATCCGTAGTGACCGTATCGGGTACGAAAGGCCGTCTTTGGTATGTATTCCTCTTGGGTCCGGAGCAGGTGATAACCTGAACGCAGGTCTATCTTTGAGAAGTATTGAGCTCCCTTAATATAATCTCCTCTGTTCTCGCATACTTAGCTTTCGGCCGTTCGATCTCGACTTCTAGGTCACCTATAGCATGTCTTAGATCGTGCATGTATGACCTTATTCCTGACACATTACCCGTATCTCTGTTTCCAGAATCTTGGTATGTGTTCAAATTATTTGCGGAAGCTACCTAAAAGTAAGGTGGCTTTGTAGTGGTGTGAGTAAATATTTACCTATGAGGTAAACCCAGGCATCTCCCGAAGAGTGACACACAACAACCCTTTTTTTCTACTCGAGTGTCTTTTGTCTTATGTAGTTTCAATGCAATCTTTGTTACGCGTGTTTCTTCTCATTTGTAATAACTAAACTTATTGATCTGAGAATGAAACTGGTTATGATCTCGAGAACCATTTCAGTCTCTTTATGTCGTATTCCTGACTAGGTCATTTAAGAATAACCTAATCTTAATTGATTTAAGAATTTCCTACTATGTTTTCTGGATCTATCTCTTAGGGAGTAATGGTTCTCCATTCAAGCATAGGTATTAATTATACTAACTTCTATTATCTAATTGGCACCTAATTAATCTATAGTTACCCTTAATTATGTTACTAACTACACATAATATATATAATTTTAACATTATACATAATTCAAATACACATGGTTAATATGACATACCCTCGAAGTCATCCGACTCCGTGTGTACATCTGGTGCTGGTAGGGCGAGTAGTTCCTCGGTGGTGATTGATGCAGTTGGAACTGTTGGAGCTGTTGGGGGCTTCCTTCTAGTGCAGTCTCTTGCGAAATGTCCAAGTATTCCGCATGTGTAGCAGTGGTGGTTGTGTTGAGGGGGAGTAGAGGTACTTGCTTTCTGATTTTGATTCTGTGTTGGAAGGTTTCCACACTTTTGAATCGAGTGTCCCTTCTTTCAACAGTTCAGACAATGGTTGCATGGTTTGTTCCGAGCATGATACAACCCAAATTCATGACACTGGAAGAACACACCAGCGCGAGGCGACCCCACTGCGTATTTGCAATGGCTAACCCAATGCCCCATCTTTCCTCAAAAGGTACACTGGCGACACTAGACCTTGGCAGGGTGATGATATTCACAACGTTGGCAAAGAGAAGCCTTTCCCTTGTAAATCTTGCCACTCTTCGCAGTCGAATCTGGCATGACTTGACTGAGAGCTGTGGCCTCAGTGAAGTTCATAAATCTCTTTCGCTTTTTAGCAGGGCGATATTTGTGTTTCTTTCTGGTGTCACCTTCTACGGGTTCTTTTCCCTTGGGGGTGACAGGTGAAAAACTTCTGGCATACTCATCGCCGCTCTGATCCTATTGATGATCTCAGGAATGATTGCAACCACTTGCTCGGTGATCAACGTTTCTAGTGCCGCAGTCGCTGGTTCCACCTCGGGTGGAAGAGGATGAGGCGGTGAAGGTGGTTGCTCCTGTGACATGTCACTCCTAACCGAAAAATCATCGGTTAGTATTTATGATCAAATGACGTAACGTATGCAAATAAATCCGGTGTCCCGTGTTCTTTACATGAGGGTCCCTAGGTTATAGTCTAGGCCAAACCGTTTGAAACAAAATGACCTATATTTCTCTATAACCATGGCTCTGATACCAATCTGTCACACCCCGAGCCGGCGGGCTGGATCGATTTTCCCGTCGGGCAGAAAGTTTTCGGGGCAGGATATCGTTTGATAATCGAAATGATCAGATTGTTTACATAGAACATGATAAATAAATGAGAAATGCTAACATGACAATGAAATAGAATTACAAAGTTAAATTACATTGTTTCCTCATAATTTAACTAAGTAAATCTAATCAAAAGAATCAATGAGTTTATATCTTGTAACTGTACAAGATATTCAAAAGATGATTCACTGTTTTGTCATTCAAAATTATGCAACACCAAAAAGTAGCTAGGCCTTCTGAAAGTCCACTAGCTATGTCCCTGTATGTCTGGTGACTAAACCTGTTCGTCACCTGAGAAAACATGCATTTAAACAAAGTCAACACTAGGTTGGTGAGTTCATAAGTTGGATAATTGAAAACCTTGATTTGTTCACATACACAATCACTAGCTATGTCCCTGTATGTCTGGTGACTAAACCTGTTCGTCACCTGAGAAAACATGCATTTAAACAAAGTCAACACTAGGTTGGTGAGTTCATAAGTTGGATAATTGAAAACCTTGATTTGTTCACATACACAATCACAATGTCATAAATGATACTTGTAAGTTGTTTGATTCACCCGTTCTCCCAATGGCCTCTCCATAGTTATATTTACAAGTAGTATCTCATCCTATTAGTTATGCTTATATATAGGGCATATGTAGGGTTACATGCCCCAGCCAACATCCCACCACATAACTAACAGAACTCCACACCACTTGCAATACAACTATAGATAACCATTTTCATTTCAACTGTTCATCCCGTCTGATATTCACCTGTTGTATCATATGTAGAATAATATGTCGAGAGGGGTTTAGTTATCAAACCGAAGTATTGATACACCCTCATTGTATTAAGGAAGTTAGATTAATTTAATCTGATCCTTGTTATTCTTCTATTACTTGTGGGGTTAACTGTTAATCACTTTTAAATATAAGAGTGTTAGTTAACCAATTAATATCGTGTTCTCAACTTGAATTACGTAGAGCCTATAAGGAATCCATTGCAATCCTCACGTAATCAGATTTCAATGCATCCGATTTACCTCTACCCTTTGTATTCCCAGAGGCCTAATCGAAACTATTACCAGTAACATGACATGAGAGAAAGTCAATTCCTCAGTCTACTAGTCAATAGGTATCGATGGATTAATTACAATTATAACTGCATATTAATATCACCATGTGTCGCTTTCCAGACTCTGACTTGAAGTACCCTGTCACCGGTCATACGTTACCGGGCAATGAATCAATACGATCAACATACTAGCCCTACAAGCTAAAGGTTTGTCAGACCTACGGTACCACTATGCTATCGTCGGTTTAGTCACATCAAACTAACTGGTCAGCGATTTGTGAAGGGACTTTGTCGCACCCCCGAGAAATCCCTTCCCTTCTGGGGCGCGAGCAACAACAGACTGACAGGATCGCAGTCTCCGGTCACACAACATGCGAGACCTATATGCCCGGTTTCATACGTACATCCAAAAACTAGGATAAAACAGTTTGTAAAATCAGAGTTGCGGAAGTAAAGTATATTTTAACAAAACAGTTTAACATTCATCATTTGCGGAAGCGTTAATTTAGAACAGTTTTCAAAATGATAAGTAACAATAGTTGCGGAAGCGATTAAAGATGTCTAACAATACATAAGAACACGACCAAATGATAACAATGTTTAATAGACTAAGACACTTAAACAGATGCGTGCGACTCCAGCCTAGCATCCTATTCCTTTTGCGCGTGCCTTAGTTACCTGAGAAAACATGCGAGTAAAGAGTCAACATAAAGGTTGGTGAGAGCACAGGTTTGTAATCAGCAGTAAACATCAATATGTTTAAAGTAGATGTTTTGTAGGTCTACATTTCAATAAAATGCAATATCAATTGATAGCTAGTCAATATGTATTGTACCATATGCGGGTTCGCAACCGAAGCTAACATGCTGCCTCCCGCCATATCCATCCAAGATATGGCAAATGTCGTTTGGTCAATTATGCACTGTTCCGACCTCCAGTCGGGATGGCCATATGTCACACCCCGAGCCGGCGGGATAGGATCGGTTGTCCCGTCGGGCGGAAGGTTCTCGGGGCGCGATATCGTGAGTGATAATCGGATTGATCAGATTGTTATATGGCACATGATACATAAATGAGAAATGCTAAATATGATAGAATTACAAAGTTAAATTACATCAGTATTGTTTATAATTTAACAATGTAAATCTACTATTAACATCATAAGTTTCTATCTTGTATTTACACAAGATATACAAAATGATATGTGTAATGATGTCTTCAAAATATGCAGGTCCAAAATACTAAGTCTTCTATCTGAAGTCCTAGTCCAGAAGTAATGACTTCCTAATTGACCTGTTCGTCACCTGAGAAGTCATGCAAAAAGATCAAGTCAACACATGGTTGGTGAGTTCATATAGTTTTGTAACTTTGAAAATCTTTTGAACCCTTCTTTCGGTAAAGACCCTAACCTCATTAACACCACATGTATCATCCAGATCGGTATGCTTATATATAGGGCATACCCCTGGGTCAAGGCTACAACCCCGCCCAGACGACGTCCCACCACATACTAATCCGCATAGGACATTGTTATTAATGATAATTAAGCATTTTTACCTACCATACACCTTTAAACACCCATGATTCCTCTGTTCTCTGTTCCTGTAATTGCAATCATTTGAAATCTCTCTTGATTTCATATGTTCATCATACAAATATGATTAAAGCAGCAATTGTGGAATTTGTTATAAATGCTTAATTTAAATAAATAAATAAACATTCAATAAAATCTAAGTCCTATCGATTGGGGCCTTTGGTCAACTCGAGTAGACTAGTCTGTCAATCAAGGTACTTAGTAGTATGGGAGATCTGTAAACCTCATCAAACATGTGACCTATAATCAATCAGTCTAGCTAGGACATCTTTTGATATATAGGCTTTCATAGTTCTTTAGACCGTCCATAGTTCTTTAGTTCTTTAGTTCTTTGGCACATGTTATCTTTGAGCATTTCCCAGATTTTCCCTTAAAATAGTTCTTTGTACTTAGTTCTTGGAAATAGATCGTTAGTTCTTTGACAACACACCCTTGAAATAGTTCTTTGAAAATAGATCGTTAGTTCTTTGACAACACACCCTTGAAATAGTTCTTTGAAAATAGATCGTTAGTTCTTTGACAACGCACCCTTGAAATAGTTCTTTGAAAATAGATCGTTAGTTCTTTGAGAATAGACCGCTAGTTCTTTGACATCCACTCTTGAAATAGTTCTTTGAAAATAGATCGTTAGTTCTTTGAGAATAGACCGTTAGTTCTTTGAAATAGACCTTTGAAAATAGTTCTTTGTTGAGATCTTTAGTTCTTTGAAAATAGTTCTTTGAAACTAGTTCTTTGATTTGAAACAGTTTACCTAAACATGAGTCTAGGATAACATTTATACATGTAAACATAATAAAGCATTCAAGTAAACAATTTACATAAAGCAGTTTACGCATGCTTCTCAGCCCCGCGTTTTAAAACAAAATGTTAGAAAAGGGGCAATGAACTCACCTTGTTGCTGTTGAGTTGACTTAGCTTAAACAAAAGACTGCACGCGCTCTGTATTGTAATTTGGTTTGTTTTCACGTTCCTGTATTGATTTCACGTTGTTAAGACTCGCAAGTATAAGTTTTGTAGGGAATTGTGTGTGGATATATGTGTTAGCCCTAAAGTTGGCTAACACGCGTAAGACTTGGTCATGATCCCTGTTCGGTCCCATATGTTTGATTCAAGTTAATGACCTTATAAGTTATCATCTTGTCATTAGTTATATGCCATTTGCTTTGATGAAAGACTTAGTGCTTAGTTTCCAACTCGTCTTTGTTGATTTTGTACGTTTTGAACATTTATCGCATAATTATTGATTAATTAAGCAAACATTCTTTTGACATATCTTATTTTGATCTTATGAAATGTGGTGAACTCATGTGGGCTAAATCATGGCATATGGACCGAACATTGTGACCAAGTTACTTGTTGGGCCTTTGTGTAGCAAATTGGGCCTTGGAATAGTTCTTGAACATTTGAGGATGGTGAGGCTTATTTGAAAGTGTGGGAAAATAATTTGGACTAATGGAATACAAAGGTCTTGCCAAAAGTTACAAGGGCTAATGTTCAAGTGGCCTTGTGGGCCTTGTTTTGGGCCTCTAAGGAATTTATCGGGCCCAAGGTGGGCCTTGGCAATATTTGTTGGGCCTAGTGTCATATAAGGCTGTAGGAATTGAGTTTGGGCCAAGAATGGGCTGTTGGCCAAAGGATTAGCATGGTGGCCTCAAATTGAGGACATGGGCCTCAAAATAGGCCTTAAATTGGTTTTCTGTGGGCCTCGGGCTGATTTTGTTGGGCCCTTTGATATTTGTCTCAGGCCTTCACTAATATGACTCATAAGCCAAGTTGGGGCCTGGCTAAATAGGGCTGGAACAATGATAGGCCTAAAGATTTGACTATTGGCCTTAAATGGTGGCCTTGGGCCAAAATCTGTGGGCCAAAGGTTGATTTTACTGGGCCCCTTGAATCCTATCAAGGCCTGCAGTAAAATAGAGTATGGGCCAACCTGGGCCTGGTTCATTTGGGCTAAATTCGATCGTGGGCCTATTTTGTCCTTAGTTACTTACTAAACATGGGCCAAACAAGGTTTTTGAGGTTATTTACTGGGCCTACTATAGTTTCTGGGTTGGAACAGTAGTTTTGGGCCAAGATATCATTGGGCCTAGGTAGTATGAGGCTGGGCCCATCCTGGGCCAACCAGAACACCTTTGGGCCTGATGTTGGGCTTGATGGAAACCACTTGAGCCCCTTAGAGTTTGTGGTTTAGTCTTTTGAGCCTAAATGGATATACCAATGGATTTGGGTCTTGCTAGTGACTTTTGGGCTGAAGTTATCTTTACTGGGCCTGATCCATTGCTGTTGGGCCCATGCAGCCTCAAATTTTTAGGGTTTTGGCCCAATGGTCATATGAGTGGCCCCCATACGAAACTGTCAAGGAAAAGTTTGTTGAGATTAGCTCCTTGTATCAAATGAGGCTACTGGAAGTAGGCCAAACAGGGTGGCCTAATAGGGTTTCCTGGTCGAATGTATATGATGTTGGCCGAATGACATGAAGTGGCGAATGGAAGACCTTGACTGTCGAATGGCTAAGGCCCGAATGGGGTTGGGTCCTGGTCGAATAGGTGCTTGACTGGCGAATGAAGAAGGCTCGAGTGAGGCTGGCGAATGGGTGAGCTGAGTGGCGAATGGGGCGAGTCGGCTGTGGCCATTCGCGGCCCTGGGCCACCATTCGGCCGGGGTTTAGCTCGGCCACCCATCAGCTTCATTTCGAGGTTCAAAGGTGGTGGTGGTTAAGGGTGGTTCTCGTGGTTGTAAGGCTCGAGTAGGAGAAGGCTTGGCCGACTAGTTTAAGGGTTAGAAGAAAAAGGTGAAAACCCTCTTTTTCGTGACTTTCTCCTGAACATACCTCGAGTTCCAGTGGGTAACAGCTCCGATCTGTTGTACTTTCTTGTAGAGCTCGTCGAGGGCTTCGCGTGGGCGCAAGAATCACCAAATTTCGTTAAGAAATGAGAGAGATATGATGAGAAGAAGTTTGGTGGTGGCTAGGGTTTCAAAACCGGGATTTTTGGTTTGGAGAGAGGTTGAAGATGATAGAAATGAGGGAAAACTCTCATTTAAGGGTATTTATACCCCGAGGGTGTTCGGGTTCATTTTCGTTGCTCGGTTCGCGTTTTCGTTACGTTTCCGGAAAATTTACGCGTAATTTAAATGGTTTTAAATAAAAAGAGTTTAATTTAATTATTTTGATGAGTTTCAAAATTGTAAAATGTTATTTATTTTATTTTATTAAATTACTTTCGTTCGTGTCGTGTTTTCGTATTCGTTTCGTCAGATCGCGTCACCTTCGCGCGTAATTCGTTCGAATCGTCACCCGAACGAATACGACGATGGTTTCGCTTTCTGACTTTTGTTTTCTACTTTTCAGTCATTATTTCAGAATTCTAAACTCACAGATATGTTTGTGTGAATCCTCACCCACGCAAACACACTGTCAGTTCGTTATTCTGAAATATCACTGTAATTGTGTTTAACTTGTGTTTCCTCACTGTCGGACTCAACTAAACATCCTGTTTTCACATTGTTTTTGTACTGACTTGTCGGTCATCTGATTCCTGTCAATTGTGGACATCAGATCGCAACCGATATGTTTCTGAGTATTGTTTGAGCACCGTTGTTTCTCGTGACTTGTTGTGTTAACTGAAATTAAGTTTTCACTTAATAAATGTAACAAATGTTTCAAATGTACGTTGTACTTAATGTATTTAAGTTTATACGAAAATACGTACAACGATTTCTTGTATTTAAGATCTTGTTAATTCAAGTACTGTTTAAAATCGTATAAGTACACATAGTTACTGTAGAAAGTACACGTACCGTACGGACTTGCCGGACGATCTGGTACTTGCTGTTACACCATACGGCTCGCAACAGTGGGGCTTGTCAGACCCAAATAGTACTATTCAGAATTATCACGCTGTGCGCAACGCGCTATTAACGGTTCGAGGTGTGTTTAATGAGGACTTATCAGTTTTGTGGATTTATGCCGCACATATGCATATATGATATTAGCATGTACAAAAGTAACCAAAAGTGTGTATGTTGTTCAAAAACAGTTGTATGCAATGTTTTCTCCCCCAAAGGTAGAAAATATAAAAAGGGGCCGTGAACTCACCTGTTACAGCAGTCCCGGTGTGTATGTGGGTTCGCGTCTTGCGAGAGCTAGCACCTGCTACTATGTGTGTGTGTTGTCTAGTGAGACTTTACGAATCGTTGGTGACACGATTGTTGTGTTTATGTGCCTTAATGCACATAAGACACCAAAATGCATCCTATGACTCTATGATATACGTTACCATTTTTAAAAAGTTTCCAATTTAGGAAAGTGTGGTTATGAAATCCCATTTCATAAAGTTAGTAATCCTAATATGATTGTAACACACGTTTAAACTCTTAAAACATGTCTCTTGCGCATAAATCACCATTTACGCCATTTTACCCAAATAAAGTTTCCTAAAATAGTAAGTATTTGTTCAAAAGCTTGTTTTCACAAATCAAGGTTTTCAAATATGTTAGAAATCATTTCTAAACATATTTCAAGGATCAAAGTTCATCAAATCATTGAAAAACATCAAAATCCCTCTTTTGATTTACAAAAGTTTCCATAAATAGTAAGTTTCTACAAAACCAAGTTTTTGACAAAATCAATATCCCAATGTGTTTCTAAACTCTCCAATAAACATTTAACAACATCTGGACATGTCTAACATGTCTAGATCATCACAAATCCAAGACTTGCAACATAAAAGTTTCCTTTTATGGCAAGTGTACCAATACATCATCAAAGCAACCAATAACTCAACAAAACTCAAATCTAACATTCTAATACTATCAAATCAGTAAATCCATAACAATAACACACAAAATGTCACACCCCGTCAGAAACAACTAATCGTCTCAGGCGGAACAACGAGGGGCGACGAAATTGAATCATACAGCCATGGCAAATAAAATACTTAAATCATGCAATGCAGTAAACAAATATCTCAAACTTTCGATCCAAAATAATTCAAACATTTATAAAAATTGTCTCAACATAACAAATGTTTAAAACTAGGTCTCGTGTTCCTCCTAGCTTGCTCATAGCATACTTGTACTAAACTTGATTGCCATTACCTGAAAAACATGCTTAAACGAGTCAACTATAAAGTTGAGTGAGATCATAGGTTTTTAAAATAAAACCATAATATAATTATATAACCAAAACAGTTTATTTTCATATTATCTCAAATATATATACTTATAGCATCAATTTTGTATCTCGTATGCATGCAAAATAGACCGTTCGCAAGAAGCCACCAACCAAACCTATGACTGTTCCGCCCCCGAAGTGCAATGTCCTAACACGAGACATTGTAAATAATTTACATGCGCGCAACGTACATTCGACGCCCTAACTGGGACAATCGAATGGGATGTCAACCCAATAGATCTATTAACGTTACTGTTGGCTTCACTAAGCTAATGGTGGTGTTAATGTAACGAGGGACTTACAATTATGTTATAATAAAAACCTCAAGCTAGGCCATGTGCTCATGCATACATTAAATATATGACTAGTAACAATAATTTACATTTAACAAGTTAAGAATAATTTCAAATAAGTAAACAAGTAGTTGTAATCAAATAGCATGTTTTTCACCCCGATAGTTTAATAAAACATTAAAGAGAAAAGGGGCTATGAAACTCACCTTAATTACTGTGATGCGCTTGATTGCCGCAAACAAGTAAGTAACAATGTGATCCTACCCAGATCCTACAAAGTATTGGACACATTTGATTTAGATATTTTGTGATAATCTTAATCTTATAGGTTTAATTAAATTGCTCCATCATGACAATTTATTTAAATGAATTATCTTAATTTACTTTCTACTTCACCATTACATCCTTCGTATTTTTTTTTAAATATAGCTTTCTATTATTTGTATGATATCTCACCTGTACTCATTCATGCATGACATCACCCACCTTACATTCACTTTCCTAATTACCCACATGCCTATCTACATGAAACCTCAAACTTTAAATTTCTCCTAACCTGCCTGCAGTTCACGTTAATCACCACCTTCTTTGCAGCCCCACATGAACACCCATTTACTACATCAATTCTATACACACTCATAATCTGATTTATATACACACATAACTCCTACAGTTCCTCCATGACTGCATTAACCTCTCATGGGTATACTCGAACAAGTCCTATAAGATCCGAATCCAACCATAATCTGCACACCTACTTTTGGGTTTGCTAGTACTCTATTTCTTTCATTTATTTGTATGAACCACACACTATGACTCAGTCTCCCTCCAACTCGGCTTCATCATCTCACTTACATTATTCAATATCTTTTACTACAAACAAACCCTCATGCTTGACATATATTTTTACCCATAACCCGTGTTCATTATTGAATCTCTCACGCTTTTGACTTTATTATAAATGATTATACCGATATAGAGCCGATCGAAATATTTGTGTTGATTCTGTTATAACGTTGATTTACAAAAAGAGATAGAATTCTATTAATCTCGATTATTAATGTTACCTTAATCACGATGCAACAGAGAACGGTGACAACTTCCACTGTATGTTGTTCTTCTCCAATAGGACGTATGCCTTGAACTTAAGGTTACTAGCGGTTGCTTTTCCTCTAAGCTGTGATTTTGTGAGAATTATGGCCGACTAGTAAGGTTTTATGGCTCCTGGTCAATCTCCATTCTCAACCTAATCCCTCATAATTCTCCTAGTTGGTTATCACAATCGTGTGCATAACCATTATTTTGTTTCAATTGTTTTTATATTTACATATTTAATCTAATAAACCCAGTTTCAATTTACTTGTAAGTTTGTTTTGAGATATTTGATACTTCAGTTTACTATTATTTAAAGGTTATTGTTTAGTTGAGTTTTGCTTATAAACTTTTAAAATAAATTCCTTCGTAAATTATTTATTTATTTTATTCATAATTATTATTATTATTCTATTATTATTATTATTTTGAGACATGTATTTTTCTACGTTTAAAATTTATTAATAGACAATTGTCCTATTCCTATGTATATATTTATACTTGTGTATAAATATATATTTATATCTAGTGATTTGTTTTTACCATATTCTTATTTACGTGTGTTAAGATCCGGGATATACTATAAACAAAATTATGGTAACAATAATCCAATTAATGAATCTATGTCAATCTTAAAACCAAGTTTTAATAACTTGATCTCTACAAAATCTAACGTGTCGGGTAATTTAACACTAATTATATACTCACAAATCAAAAAAAATCAAGATATAAAGTCAAAGTTTAGAACCTGAAAAATGACAATTGTCACAGTCTCCCCCAGTTAAGAGGATTTCGTCACGAAATTCAATTGTTGACATGTTCAGTAGATTCTTGATTAAATAGTTGGGGATATTTGACTTTCATTTGATCTTCGTTCTCCCAAGTGAACTCTGGACCACGCTTTGAGTTCCATTGAACTTTAACAATCGGAATACGACTTCGTTTTAACGTTTTGATTTCACGGTCCATGATCTGAACTGGTTCTTCAGTAAATCGAAGATTACGTTCTAACCGGATTTCATCTAACGGAATATGCAAAGTGTCGTCTGCCAAACACTTCTTAAGATTTGACACATGAAACGTATCATGAATACTACTAAGCTCTTGTGGTAACCTCAATTTGTATGCAACATGACCAATTCTTTGCAAAATCTCAAACGGTCCTACATAACGTGGTGCAAGTTTTCCCTTTTTACCAAATCGGACAACACCTTTCCAAGGGGAAACTTTTAATAAAACTTTATCACCGACTTGAAATTCCAAGGGTTTCCTTCTATGGTCTGCATAGCTCTTTTGTCGATCTCTAGCGGCTTTAAGTCTTTCCTGTATTTGAGCTATTTTGTCAGTCGTTTCCTGAATAAGTTCAGGACCCGTGATTTGGTTGTCACCCACTTCTGTCCAACATAGAGGTGATCGACACTTTCTCCCATACAACGCTTCAAAAGGTGCACATTTAATACTAGTGTGGTAACTGTTGTTATAAGAGAACTCAACAAGAGGCAAATGTCTATCCCAATTTCCACCAAAATCAACCACGCACGCCCGAAGCATATCTTCTAAAGTCTGTATCGTCCTTTCACTCTGCCCATCAGTTTGTGGATGGTAAGCAGTGCTAAGGTTTACCCGAGTCCCTCAAGACTCTTGGAATGCTTGCCAGAATCTTGACGTAAAACGACTGTCTCTGTCAGAAATGATCGACAACGGTACTCCATGTCTGACTATGATTTCGTTTATGTAAATCCTAGCTAACTTTTCCATCTTGTAACTCTCACGAATCGGAAGAAAATGTGCAGACTTAGTCAACCGATCAACTATAACCCAAATCGAATCGTAACCGCTAGACGTTCTTGGGAGTTTTGTAATAAAATCCATGGTAATTTGTTGCCATTTCCATTGAGGAATTTCAGGTTGTTCCAACAAACCAGACGGTTTCTGATGCTCGGCCTTAACCTTCAAACACGTTAGGCACTTCCCCACGTATGTGGCAATATCCTTTTTCATCCCAGGCCACCAATAAAATTCCCGAAGATCGTGATACATCTTGTCGGCACCTGGATGAACAGAATATTTAGATTTATGAGCCTCATTTAAAATGAACTCACGAAGGCCATCTGAATTTGGAATCCAAACTCGTCCTTTAAAATAAAGCATTCCATCGTAACGTGTCTCAAACCGTTTCTCTGCTCCACATGCTAACTCCTTCTTTAAGTCATCCCTAGCCACCGCTTGTTTTTGAGTTTGTAGAATTTGGTCTTTCAGACTGGTTTGAACTATCATCGACATAGAACGAACACGAGATGGTTTAATCCTTTCCTTTCTACTAAGCGCATCGGCCACTACATTTGCCTTTCCCGGATGATATCGGATCACACAGTCATAATCATTTAGTAACTCAATCCAACGCCTTTGTCTCATATTGAGTTCTTTTTGATCAAATATGTGTTGCAAGCTTTTGTGATCCGTATAGATAGTGCATTTCGTGCCGTATAGATAATGTCTCCATATTTTTAATGCAAACACTACAGCTCCTAACTCAAGATCATGAGTAGTGTAATTCTTCTCATGAATCTTAAGTTGTCTAGATGCATAAGCAATAACCTTGTCTCGTTGCATCAACACACAACCAAGACCTTGGTTCGATGCGTCACAATAAACAACAAAGTCATCGTTGCCATCGGGAAGAGTAAGAATGGGAGCGTTGCATAACTTATGTTTTAGGGTTTGAAAGGCTTCTTCTTGTTTCTGCTCCCATTTAAAAGGCTGGTTTTTCTGGGTCAACTTGGTGAGCGGTACAGCAATCTTTGAAAAGTTTGCAATAAATCTTCGATAATATCCTGCCAGACCCAAAAATGAGCGAATCTCCGTCGGTGTTTTTGGTGTCTCCCACTTTTTAACAGCCTCTACCTTGGCAGGATCCACATGTATACCCTTCTCATTAACAATGTGACCCAGAAACTGTACTTCCTTCATCCAAAATTCACACTTAGAAAACTTTGCATAAAGTTTTTCTTCTTTTAATGTCTCCAAAATCTGCCTAAGATGC
Source organism: Mikania micrantha (assembly GCA_009363875.1). Taxonomy (NCBI): domain Eukaryota; kingdom Viridiplantae; phylum Streptophyta; class Magnoliopsida; order Asterales; family Asteraceae; genus Mikania; species Mikania micrantha. The sequence continues at coordinate 22,848,049 of CM018685.1, forward strand.
TGCTCACGTTCCGTTCTTGACTTAGAATAGATCAATATGTCATCAATGAATACAATGACAAATTGGTCCAAGTAGGGTTTGCAGACTCGATTCATCAAATCCATGAATACAGCTGGAGCATTGGTTAGCCCAAAAGGCATAACCATGAACTCATAATGTCCATAACGAGTCCTAAAAGCTGTTTTAGGAATGTCATCCTCATGAATTCTGAGTTGATGATAACCAGATCGGAGATCAATTTTAGAGAAACAAGTTGCACCTTGCAATTGATCAAATAAGTCATCAATCCTCGGCAACGGATACCGATTCTTGATTGTCAACTTGTTTAATTCCCGATAATCAATGCACATCCGAAATGACCCATCTTTCTTCTTAACAAACAAAACCGGGGCTCCCCAGGGCGAGAAACTTGGGCGTATGAATCCTTTGTCAAGAAGCTCTTGTAATTGACTGAATAATTCTTGCATTTCGGATGGTGCGAGTCGGTAGGGTGACTTGGCAACAGGATTAGCTCCCGGCACTAGATCAATTCGAAATTCTAGTTGTCGAACTGGGGGAAGTCCAGGCAAGTCATCAGGAAACACTTCAGGATAATCTCGAATTACGGGAACGTCTTGAACCTTCCTTTCATCCTTCTTCTTTTCTACCACGTGAGCAAGAAAAGCATAATACTGTTTCCTCAAGTATCTACGTGCCTTCATGCATGAAATGATCTTTAAGATCCTTCTAGGTTTTTCTCCATATATCTTCAACGTATCACCCGTGGGTAAAGGAATTCGTATGAGTTTTTCAGAACAGATGATTTCTACCCCATTACGAGATAACCAATCCATTCCTACCACTATATCAAAACTACCAAGTTCCATAGGAATAAGATCAATATCAAATGAATGTTCATCTAGAGTCATAGTACAGCCTTGGATAATTTTATCTACAGTGATCTGCTTACCATCGGCTAACTCTATAGTATACGGGGAATCCATTCTAATAGCACATAATCCTAAGATAGGCTCAAATTCGGTGGAGACAAAACTTTTATCGGCCCCCGTATCAAACAGTATAGAAGCAAAGTAGTTGTTAATAAGAAACGTACCCGTGACAACAGTAGGATCCTCACGGGCTTCATTCGCTCCGATGGCAAACGCTCTTCCTCTTGGAACTTGATTGTTGTTGTTATTCAACTTGGGGCATCGGCTCCTGAAATGGTTTTGATCCCCACACTCGTAGCAAGCACGATTATTGTTGTTGCCCCCACTGTTTGTTGTAGGTGCCACTACCACTGCATTGTTGTTGTTACCACGGGGTATCCTGCACTTGGCTGTCCAATGCCCAAACTTTCCACAATGAGTGCAATGGATGCACTGTTTGCCATAATGATGAAATTGGCACTTAGAGCACTTTGGAGCTTTCCCAACATAGTTGTTCTGAGTAGAAGACTGTGCAGCTGGAGCCACTTGATTTAACGGAGCGGCCATTACATAACCTTTTCCCGTCTTTTGCTTTTTGTTCTGTTGATACTCCGGCTTCTTAGTTTTTTTCCGAATCCTTCCTAGTTAGCACTCCACTATTAACCAACTCATCAATCAAGGTAGCAGTCAACCTAATAGCATCCTCCAGCGTGGTTGGTCGAGCAGCAAGGACATGGCTTTTAATCGAAGGAGGCAAACCACTGACATACCTATCAATCAACTTGCTCAAAGGTGTCACCATGTGTGGCACTAAACTAGCCAATTCGTGGAATCGGGTAGTGTAGGCCATGTATTCAGCACCTTCTAGCTTATGGTTCCAAAATTCACTTTCCAATCTCAACAGTTCGTTCTTGGGACAAAATTCTCCTTTCAGTAGCTCCACAAACTGAGCCCAAGTCATTGCTAACGCTGTATCCCTGCCTCTCGCCCTTAGTTGCGAGTTCCACCAAGTAAGAGCCCGCTTGTGAAACGAGCAAGAAGCAAACTTCACCTTCAGATTCTCTGGACATTTACTGATATCCAAAGTGTTCTCCATCTTTTCGATCCACTGCATCAGTTCTGCAGCACCCTTAGTCCCACAAAACTCAACAGGCTTGCAGGCCATAAAACTCTTGTAAGAGCCTTCATTTGAGTTCCGTTGATTTCCAGTTGCTTCTCTAAGTGAGCTACTAATATCCCTGACCATACCAGGTATAACCGCCGTCAGTTGATCAGTGATGAGTGTAGCAATCTCGTTGATTTCGGTGTTATCACGACGTGGAGGCATTCTGTTTTGTTACATCAAAGTTGCAAGTTAGCTATATACCATAATGTACCACTAGTAATATAATTATTTTACAACACATTGTTCACATTCCATACAAACACATATATGTCCACAAGTAAAGCATCTCATAATAAGATTTCCCAACATAAATGTGGAATTGCAAATTCACCATTGCGTTGGCCACCCGCAATCGTCAATTTTCATTATACATTTATCTTAGTACCTCCTATTTAGAGCTTTTAACTTTTACACATAAATAACATAATAATCTGAAGTAATATATGATAGAACATTTTTATTTCATAATTTCAATGAGTTCGTACAATGATTTTAAAATGAAAATACGAGAAACAACAATAAATATAATTTCAATAATTCGACTTCTTTCTAAACAAAATAGCAACTCCTAACACTCTAACTAGATCCTTCTCCTTCGGGTCCGATACGACTACCACTGCTGCTAACAGGACTCGCGGTACTACGAGTTCTCCTTTGGTAGGCGTTGGGTGGTCTGTAGTCGCTCTCGGCATCTGTGAGTAAATCAGGATCCGTGTCAGCTTCCCTCATCGAAAGTGGACTCGGGGCCCTCCTCTCAGTCTCGGTAGGTACTGGAGGATCGTCCCTAAACCAAATCCTCTGGACGGGAATCACCCTCTTCCTGGCTGTCATCCTCATTAGAGGACCTCTACCATTCACTCGATATGGTCGAGTGGGATACCCGGGGTCTGGCGGTACTACAATAGTCACATACTTAAAATGTGGTACAACTGGCGATGCTGGTCTCTCAGACGAAGTCGGTGGAGACACGTCATCAGACACCTCCATGGGCTCAGACTCCTCGCTATGCGACGCCATGACTGTAATGCAACATGTATATAAAACATCAGACTCTATGAAAAGAAGTGCAAAATGCTAAAATGCCTATATGAGGTACTTAGGTTATAGTCTAGGTCGATGCTAATCCACCTAATTCTCTATAACCAAGGCTCTGATACCAATCTGTCACACCCTGTCAGAAACAACTAATCGTCTCAGGCGGAACAACGAGGGGCGACGAAATTGAATCATACAGCCATGGCAAATAAAATACTTAAATCATGCAATGCAGTAAACAAATATCTCAAACTTTCGATCCAAAATAATTCAAACATTTATAAAAATTGTCTCAACATAACAAATGTTTAAAACTAGGTCTCGTGTTCCTCCTAGCTTGCTCATAGCATACTTGTACTAAACTTGATTGCCATTACCTGAAAAACATGCTTAAACGAGTCAACTATAAAGTTGAGTGAGATCATAGGTTTTTAAAATAAAACCATAATATAATTATATAACCAAAACAGTTTATTTTCATATTATCTCAAATATATATACTTATAGCATCAATTTTGTATCTCGTATGCATGCAAAATAGACCGTTCGCAAGAAGCCACCAACCAAACCTATGACTGTTCCGCCCCCGAAGTGCAATGTCCTAACACGAGACATTGTAAATAATTTACATGCGCGCAACGTACATTCGACGCCCTAACCAGGACAATCGAATGGGATGTCAACCCAATAGATCTATTAACGTTACTGTTGGCTTCACTAAGCTAATGGTGGTGTTAATGTAACGAGGGACTTACAATTATGTTATAATAAAAACCTCAAGCTAGGCCATGTGCTCATGCATACATTAAATATATGACTAGTAACAATAATTTACATTTAACAAGTTAAGAATAATTTCAAATAAGTAAACAAGTAGTTGTAATCAAATAGCATGTTTTTCACCCCGATAGTTTAATAAAACATTAAAGAGAAAAGGGGCTATGAAACTCACCTTAATTACTGTGATGCGCTTGATTGCCGCAAACAAGTAAGTAACAATGTGATCCTACCCAGATCCTACAAAGTATTGGACACATTTGATTTAGATATTTTGTGATAATCTTAATCTTATAGGTTTAATTAAATTGCTCCATCATGACAATTTATTTAAATGAATTATCTTAATTTACTTTCTACTTCACCATTACATCCTTCGTATTTTTTTTAAATATAGCTTTCTATTATTTGTATGATATCTCACCTGTACTCATTCATGCATGACATCACCCACCTTACATTCACTTTCCTAATTACCCACATGCCTATCTACATGAAACCTCAAACTTTAAATTTCTCCTAACCTGCCTGCAGTTCACGTTAATCACCACCTTCTTTGCAGCCCCACATGAACACCCATTTACTACATCAATTCTATACACACTCATAATCTGATTTATATACACACATAACTCCTACAGTTCCTCCATGACTGCGTTAACCTCTCATGGGTATACTCGAACAAGTCCTATAAGATCCGAATCCAACCATAATCTGCACACCTACTTTTGGGTTTGCTAGTACTCTATTTCTTTCATTTATTTGTATGAACCACACACTATGACTCAGTCTCCCTCCAACTCGGCTTCATCATCTCACTTACATTATTCAATATCTTTTACTACAAACAAACCCTCATGCTTGACATATATTTTTACCCATAACCCGTGTTCATTATTGAATCTCTCACGCTTTTGACTTTATTATAAATGATTATACCGATATAGAGCCGATCGAAATATTTGTGTTGATTCTGTTATAACGTTGATTTACAAAAAGAGATAGAATTCTATTAATCTCGATTATTAATGTTACCTTAATCACGATGCAACAGAGAACGGTGACAACTTCCACTGCATGTTGTTCTTCTCCAATAGGACGTATTCCTTGAACTTAAGGTTACTAGCGGTTGCTTCTCCTCTAAGCTGTGATTTTGTGAGAATTATGGCCGACTAGTAAGGTTTTATGGCTCCTGGTCAATCTCCATTCTCAACCTAATCCCTCATAATTCTCCTAGTTGGTTATCACAATCGTGTGCATAACCATTATTTTGTTTCAATTGTTTTTATATTTACATATTTAATCTAATAAACCCAGTTTCAATTTACTTGTAAGTTTGTTTTGAGATATTTGATACTTCAGTTTACTATTATTTAAAGGTTATTGTTTAGTTGAGTTTTGCTTATAAACTTTTAAAATAAATTCCTTCGTAAATTATTTATTTATTTTATTCATAATTATTATTATTATTCTATTATTATTATTATTTTGAGACATGTATTTTTCTACGTTTAAATTTATTAATAGACAATTGTCCTATTCCTATGTATATATTTATACTTGTGTATAAATATATATTTATATCTAGTGATTTGTTTTTACCATATTCTTATTTACGTGTGTTAAGATCCGGGATATACTATAAACAAAATTATGGTAACAATAATCCAATTAATGAATCTATGTCAATCTTAAAACCAAGTTTTAATAACTTGATCTCTACAAAATCTAACGTGTCGGGTAATTTAACACTAATTATATACTCACAAATCAAAAAAAATCAAGATATAAAGTCAAAGTTTAGAACCTGAAAAATGACAATTGTCACACAAAATCACCAACAAATTCATGCTCGATGGTCACATGGAGTTGCATGTGGGTTTTCACCCATTGCATGTACGATCTAACTAAAGATAAATATAGGGAACTACCTTAGAAGCTCTTAGAGGACTGATTTCGAGTTAAACAGAAGTTGTGGAGCTGTTACGATGGCTGGATTCGATCTTCTCGTCGATTGAGAGCTCCTCGATCTTCCTTGATGTTCCTATGGCTCCAAATCACCAAGAAATGCAAGTAGATGGCATCAATGTTGATTCTAGAGGCTAAGGATGCGAGTTCAGTGTATTTTGGTCGAGGGAGTTGGTGAAAATTGCAAGAGAACCGGATAGAAATGAATGGGGTTGATTAAATAGAAAAATCTGATCTGCATGGCCTTCGCGTACCGCGAAGGCCGATCAAAATTATTTATCGCGTACCGCGATGGGATTCGGGAGTCTCGACTCCCGGTTTGCACCGCGTACCGCGAAGCCTTTCGCCGAGGGACCGTCGCATACCGCGATGAGTCCATTTCCTTGTTTTTCGATTTCGTTGATATGATTTCGCTCGTACTTGATTCCTAACGTTTTTCCTAAACACCTCATACGCTTAGCACATAATCATGTAATAACATATAAGTTTGATCACGAACGTTCGTGATACTCGTGTGTGTTTAGATAATTCCTCGAACTATTGTCTTGTGTTAGTGTTGTGTTTGCCACCCTTGGTTTCCAAAACCAATGTGCAATGTACGATTCGATAGTTCCTCGAACTATCGTTTCGTAGTCGTTTGTGTTCAACTCATCTAATTAAACATAATTAAATGAAATGCAACAAGTATGAATGTGAAATGTAAAGAATGTAAGGGTTGCAATTTACCTGAAATTGCCGGGTGTCACATCATCCCCTTGTTGAAAGAAATTTCGTCCCGAAATTTGGTTGTTGTTGGTAGTGTTTGAGTAGCAAGAGTGTTTGAGAAAAAAAAAATTTCTGGTTGTCTCATCATCCCCTTGTTGAAAGGAATTTCGTCCCGAAATTTATTCGTTATGGTCGGCGTTCGACGTTGTATATTTGAAGAGATGAGGATATTTGCACATCATCTGATCTTCACGCTCCCACGTGAATTCAGGTCCGCGTTTCGAGTTCCATCGAACTTTAACAATAGGAATCTTACACTGTTTGAGTTGTTTGACCTCACGGTCCATGATATCTACCGGCTCTTCCACAAACCGTAGTTGTCCATCCACCTGGATCTCATCCAGTGGAACTACAAGTGTCTCATCTGACAAACATTTCTTCAGGTTCGAGACATGAAATATGTTGTGAACTCCGTCGAGTTCGGCTGGTAGGTTGAGTTGGTATGCCACTGGACCAATCCTTTTCAGGATCTCGAAAGGCCCAATATACCGTGGATTCAGTTTTCCCCGTTTACAAAAACGAATGACGCCTTTCCAAGGTGAAACTTTTAGAAGGACTTTGTCTCCTACCTAAAATTCTGGAGGCTTTCGGCGTTTTTCGGCATAGCTCTTTTGACGATCGCGAGCTGCTGCCATGCGGTTTCTGATTTGCACGATTTTCTCCGTAGTTTCATGTACAAGTTCCGGGCCAGTGAGCTGACTGTCGCCCACTTCCGCCCAACAGATAGGTGATTGGCATTTCCTGCCATAGAGTGCCTCAAAAGGCGCTGCCTTGATGCTTGTGTGGTAACTGTTGTTGTAGGAGAACTCCACCAATGGTAGGTGAGGTTCCCAGCTATTTCCGAAGTCTACTACGCATGCTCGTAGCATATCTTCGAGGGTTTGTATTGTGACATCAGTGCCGGAACCGTCACCGGAACAGTGATCTCTACAGCATATGAACAGTAAAACAGGTACGAATCAGATACATTTAGTACGTTTCATGTTCATATCATTTATCATTATCATAGTGTGTCATCATAGAACCAATTTCAGAAACATTTAACAGAAACACAGTTCAGAACAGTGGTTCTTGAGTCAGATAATTATTCAACAATACAGAACCATCATGTGATTCTTTGTTTAGGATTTATTATGTATAAACGTATGCGAGACTTTAAAGAACAAAACACACGAATATCGTTACGTGAATGCTAGATTGACGGGTTGTTCGTATAGGTGACGATCTGTACGAATATATCTGAAAGTTTAACGTTCTGAATGATATTATATAATTAGAAAACAAGATTGAAAAGTATAGTTATCGCCGTGTTCGTACGGGTGACGATTCGAACGAATACGCGCGACGACCGTACGTTTCGATTTAAACAGAAAACTAATATTTTAAATTAAATAAATAGAAGATATTAGTTAATTTATTAGGAATCACAAACTTAGAATAATCAAATGATTCTGATTTTATAACTCGTGTCGTCTAGTCACGAAAACTACGCGAACCGGCCTGTTACGCGAGACCAATCGAGACCGAACTACCGGGTGATTTTACATCACCAATGATGCATTTAATTTCAACCAACCATCACCCAACCTCTCTTTCTCTCCTTCATTTCGTGGATCTCTCTCTGTCTCGGAAAAATAATACTCCTCCTTCTCTCTACGATTTAGTGACGATCTCTTGGCGGAGTCAAGCAATCTAGGTGTCAAGACGTTCATCTCGGCGCGTAGATCACGAAACTACAAGAATTTTAGACATTCATCCACTGAAATCGAGGTAATATTTGAGCTAAATTCGGTTAGTGTGTGTGTCACGATTCCAATGGGTTTTGGTAGTGTTTATCGATTTTAAATACTTAAATCACTTGGGTTAAGGTGCTATAAGCATTTAGTTGTTGTTAGAAGTGGATTTATAACAGGTTTAACTCTTTAGGACGAGGATAGAGATGCCTAAAACTTTACAGGTTCGTGAGACTCATCGGCCGAACCCTTGGAGTGGATGGCCGAACCTTTTTCCAAGTACCACGAACCCTGGGCACCGAACCCTGCCACCCTGCCAACGAACCTGTGTTAGGTCTGCAACGAACCTGTTGCCACAACCAGACCTGACAGCGAACCTTAGTACAGCACCGAACCTATGCTCATCTCAGCCGAACCAGTTAGGGTGACGAACCTGTTCCCTCCACGAGCCTTATGGTTAGTTGCGAACCTGCATGCATGGCGAACCAAAGGATCTTAGCCGAATCTTCAGTCACTAGCCGAACCATAGTGTCGAACCTTTACTAGGGGCGAACCCTCCCTGGCCGAACCCTAAGGGTTCGCTGGAGTTGAAGTAGCCGAACCCTTGCCTTAAAGATAGCCAAACCTTTGGCCAAAATAAATAGGTTCGCTGCCCTCACCCTATGTAGAATCAAACAGGACTCAAACCTTCATGAAACCTTGAGTATACGACGAACCTAGGAACCTTACTATTGGTTTGATTGATACATGAAATAAAATGGGAATAACCTAGGGTTTTTACGTGGAAAATGTAACTATAGGGTACCATGCAACAATATACAATCATGCATGAAAGTATGTAAACATGCATGAGATAAATATGTGTGTGCATGAATAAGGAACATGCACACATGGAATACACCATGTGAGTGCATGGGGATGACATGGGATACTTAATCTCGTGTAACACTTGTGTTGTTAGAAACTAAAACATTAAGGACGAATAACAAAACGGGTAAAGGCTAGGTGATGAACTAGGTTGTTAGCATTTACAAAATAGAATATGTTTTGAATGCCCATTAACTTAGTTGTGTAACTATCTACATGGGATCATTCACGGGCTTGAATGACGATCAATTGGGTGTCAAGGATATTCAATTGGGTCTAAATGGGCCCAATGGGACTTAAATAAGTCCATCACATATTAAGCGTTTGTATAAATTCAAGTAATGATGTTTTAATAAAATTCAAGACTTTACAAATTTATTGAATGTAAGTTAATAACTTTCTAAAATCTTGTTTAATTTGAAATGAAGTGGAAATTTAATTGTAATGCTTTGGTTTAAATATTTATTGGAATTGGTTAATTTGGGAACTTGTTGAAAAATAGACAATATAATTGTCTGGATTTAAACAGAAAACAAAGGAAACTCTGCCGAAATTTCTAAAAATATAAAAAGTAAATTATTATGATAAACTATGAGAATTGGGATCATAAAAGGGTAACTAAGATAGATTAGATTTTAGATACACTTGGTACTAAAACACTTAGTTGCACACACAACAAGACCCAACTCTAGGCACAACGACTACTACGCGTACTTATTATATTCGAATTCTTATAAAATAACTCAGGAACCGAAGATACTTAGCTTACATACAAGAGAGCGCATTTTGTATTAAATCATTTACATAGCAGCACAGGTGAGTTCATTGCCCCTTTTCTAACATTTTGTTTTAAAACGCGGGGCTGAGAAGCATGCGTAAATTGTTTACTTAAATGCTTTTAAATTTTTATGTTTTACATATATAAATGTTATCCTAGACCATGTCTAGGAGAATTTTATGCAGGTTTACTAACTGATTTACTTATAAATTAAGTGAATCATCGGGTTAAACTAAACATTTCAACAGATCAAAACATTTCAAACGAATCAAACTAAACATTTTGACAAAACAAGTGTGTGAGTTCAAGGAATCAAACGAAACATTTTGACGAATCAAATGGGTGGTTTCAATGAATCAAACGAAACATTTTGACAAATCAAGTGGGTGAGTTCAACGAATCATACGAAACATTTTGACGAAACAAGTGTGGGATTTCAACGAATCAAACGAAACAATCTTTGCAAAGACAACATTCAATGTTCTACAAACCAAGTGCTTGTTGAACAACGAATCAAGTGTACAATTGATCAATGAATCTAGTATTCTATGATCAACGAATCAAGTACATCTTGTAACAGAATCAGACGAATCAGTAAATCATTTTCAAGGGAAAGCCTAGGAAATATCAGAGATAACATATGCCAAAACAGACGAAACAAAAGCCCTACATTTCAAGAAGTCCTAGCTAGTCCGTTTGATTTGTAGGTCGTATGTTTGAGGATATTTACAGATTCCCTCACTACTAAGTACCTAGATTGACAGACTAGTCTACTCGAGTTTGACCAAGGCCCCAATCATTAGGACTCAGATTTTATTAAATGTTTATTTATTTATTTAATTAAGCATTTATAATTGTTTATACAATTACTGTAGTTGATCATATTGTGTGATGAACTTATGAAATCAACATGGATTTCAAATGATTGTAATTACAGGGACAAAGAACAGATGGATTTTTGGGATTAATGAGAAGGGTAAAAATGCTTAACTATCATTAACAACAGTGTCATATACGGATTATTATGTGGTGGGACGGTGGCTGGGCGGGCGGTAAGTTCGACCCTACATATGCCCTATATATAAGCATACCGATCCGGATATTACATGTGGAGTTAAGGAGGTTAGGGTCTTTACTGGAAGAGGTTTTCAAATCATTTTCAATTACTAAACTATATGAACTCACCAACCATGTGTTGATTTTATTTCTGCATGACTTCTCAGGTGACTTCTCAGGTCAACTAGGAAGCTTATGCTTTTGGACTAGGACTTCAAATATAAGACAGTATTTTTGGACCTGCATATTTTTGGAAACATCATTATACAATTTATTTTGTGTATCTTGTGTAAATACAAGATAGAAATTTTATGATGTTATGATAGATTTACATTGTTAAATTATGAACGATTCGGATGTAATTTAACTTTGTAATTCTATTCTATTTAGCATTTCTCATTTATATCATGTGCAATGTAAACAATCTGATCACTTCGATTATCGCTCTTGATATCGTGCCCCGGGAACCTTCCGCCCGTCGGGGTAACCCGATCCTACCCCGCCGGCTCGGGGTGTGACAGATTGGTATCAGAGCCATGGTTATAGTGAAATATAGGTCACTTATTTAAATGGTTTGGCCTAGACTATAACCTAGGGACCCTGCATGTAGAGAAAATAGGACTTAGGAATTTACTTGCATACTGTCTCCCATGTTTGATCATTGCACTAACCGATGACTTTATTGGTTATGATCAGAATGCCGCCGAGGAGACAGCCTCCCTTGATACAGCTACCACAGCGAGACTTGGCTCCACACTCCTCAACACCGTCGCCAAATGATTCACCACCACCACCTCCTCCACCTCCTCCTCCCCCTCTTCCATTGATTACTCAACCATCTGGTTCAGGCACAACACCGGCTCTGGATCCTGCTACTATCGCACTTGTGACGTTACTGAGTAGCCAGATGACAAATCAGATGAAAGAGGCAGATGTTCCTTCGCCTCCGCAACGAGATCAGCAACACTGGCAACTCATCAGGAGAAGCCAGTGGAAATACTGGAGGTTCATCCCATTACTCCTACAAGTCATTTGTAGGATGTAAACCACCCAGCTTTAGCGGGTCTGAAGGAGCCGTTGGATTAATCCAATGGATTGAGAAGATTGAGGCAACCTTGGATCTCTGCAGCTACCCCGAACACCACAAGGTCCGTTATTCAGCTGGAACATTCAACAAACGGGCTCTGACTTGGTGGAACGGTCAGATCAACGCCCGAGGAAGAGAAGAAGCCATGGCCATGCCATGGGAAGACTTCAAGACACTGTTGCAAACAGAGTTCTGCCCCAAGAATGAGCTGCAGAAACTGGAGGTTGAATTATCCAACCATGTGATGAAGGGGGCTGATCACATGGGTTACACTACTCGTTACCACGAGTTAGTTGCTTTGGTGCCAGACATGGTACCAACTTTGGAGAAAAGGATAGACAGATATGTGGGTGGACTTCCCGCCTGCATTCAGGGCATGGTTGTTTCAGCCAACCCTACCACTGTCGAGTCTGCAGTGAGATTATCTGGGAAACTCACTGACCTCATGGTAGCATCTGGAGTCTTAAAGAAGGAGGCTGAACCCAGCAAGAACAAAGCAGAGGCTTCAAAGAAACCCCACCACCATCAGAAGAAGAAACAGAAGACCATCAAGAACTACACGGTGGCCACACCTCTACAACAAGTAGCAGCAGCAGCGCAGAACCCCAACCGCAAACCTTACACTGGCACGTTTCCTCTGTGTGCCAAGTGTCAGTATCATCACACTGCTGACACTCCCTGCAAGCATTGCACGGGATGTGGAAGAAAGGGCCATTGGGTCTAGTACTGCAGGATGACACCTAACCAAGCAGTCAACAATGCTGCTTTGGCTCTCCCTCCACTAGCGAATCAGAACCATGGTGGATGTTATAACTGTGGCGAACAAGGCCACTTTTCAAAGAACTGTCCCAAGAAGGCTCAACCAGCAGTTCAAGCACCCCGTGGACGAGCCTTTGCCATAGGAGCACCAGCTGCACGCCAGGACCCAAATCAGGTCACTGGTACGTTCCTCTTACATGACTTTTATGCATCTGTTCTATTTGATACTGGTGCGGATCAGAGTTTTATCTCTACCGATTTTTTATGCCGATTAGATTTCATAGAGGAACAGTTAAACTCCCCTTACATTATAGAAGTAGCTAACAGGAAACAGATTATAGTTAGTACAGTTTATAGGAACTGCCCATTGACACTTAACGGTCATACATTCACCATCGATTTGATACCGATGGAGTTGGGTAGTTTTGACATCATTGTTGGAATGGATTGGCTTTCCTCTAATCGAGTGGAAGTCATCTGTTCTGAGAAACTACTTCGAATTCCATTGCCGAGTGATCGCGTATTGGAAGTTAAAGGGGATCAAGCAAAACGAAGTGTCAAAATCATCTCTTGCCTAAAGGCACGTAAGTGTCTACAGAAACGGTGCGTTGCATTCTTGACTCATGTGGTGGAAAAAGAGAAGGATAAGTAGAAGATTCAAGACGTGCCGGTAGTGAAAGAATATCCTGAAGTGTTTCCTGAAGACCTACCAGGTTTGCCTACCTGTGCGACCGGTAGAGTTTCGTATTGACTTAATTCCTGGAGCAACCCTAGTAGCTAAATCTCCTTAGAGGTTAGCACCTTCAGAAATGCAGGAATTGTCTAATCAGTTACAGGAGCTACTTGACAAGGGTTTCATTAGACCGAGCTACTCACCTTAGGGAGCTCCGGTTTTGTTCGTGAAGAAGAAAGACGGATCGTTCAGAATGTGCATAGATTACAGAGAGCTGAACAAGCTAACCATCAAGAATCGGTATCCATTGCCGAGGATTGATGATTTGTTTGACCAACTGCAAGGAGCTCAATGTTTCTCAAAGATTGACTTGCGGTCTGGATATCATCAGCTGAGAGTTCAAGATGAAGACATACCAAAAACGGCCTTCCGAACAAGATACGGGCACTATGAATTTTTGGTGATGCCCTTCGGATTGACAAATGCACCCGCGGTTTTCATGGACCTCATGAACCGAGTGTGCAAGCCGTACTTGGATCAGTTTGTCATTGTTTTCATTGATGACATACTGATTTATTCCAAGACCAAAGCAGAGCACGAGCAACACCTCAGGGAGATCTTGGAACTGTTGAAGGAAAAGAAACTTTATGCCAAATTCTCTAAATGTGAATTTTGGCTCAGAGAAGTTCAATTTCTGGGACATGTAGTCAACAGTGAAGGAATTCATGTAGATCCTGCCAAGATCGAGGCGATAAAGAATTGGGACACTCCGAAGACACCGACGGAGATACGGTCTTTTCTGGGATTGGCAGGTTACTACAGAAGGTTTATCTCAAACTTTTCTAAGATAGCCTTGCCACTCACCAAACTAACTCAGAAGAGTGAACCGTTTGTCTAGGAGCAGAAACAAGAGAATGCTTTTCAGACCTTGAAACAGAAGTTATGTAATGCTCCAATCCTGTCTCTCCCAGAAGGCTGTGATGATTTTGTTGTATACTGTGATGCTTCCCATCAGGGACTTGGTTGTGTGTTAATGCAACGGGACAAAGTCATAGCCTATGCATCAAGACAGTTAAAGATTCATGAGAAGAACTACACTACTCATGATCTTGAACTGGGAGCTGTAATCTTCGTACTGAAGATTTGGAGACATTACATATATGGCACCAAGTGTACCATATTCACTGATCCCAAAAGTCTGCAGCACATCTTTGATTAGAAGGAGCTCAACATGCGACAACGCCGTTGAGTTGAACTTCTGAATGACTACGATTGTGTGATCAAGTACCACCCGGGAAAGGCGAAAGTTGTAGCTGACGCCTTGAGCCGGAAGGAACGGGTCAAATCCATACGTGTTAGAGCAATGGGGATAACCGTGCATACCAGTTTAAGTGACAAGATTATTCAAGCACAACAAGAAGCACTTGACCGAGGTAATTTGAAGAAGGAACTTGATTGCGGAGCAGAGAAACAGTTTGACACGAAGCCTGATGGAATGATCTACTACCGAGAGCGTATATGGATTCCTGTGGTAGATGAATTAAGAAGACTTATCTTCAACGAGGCACACAAAACTAAATACTCTGTTCATCCTGGCGCTGATAAAATGTACCAAAACTTGCGTGGATTTTATTGGTAGCCGGGAATGAAGAAAGACATAGCCGAATACGTCGGTCAATGTCTAACGTGTGCGAAGGTAAAGGCGGAACACCAGAGACCGTCTGGTCTACTGGAACAGCCAGAGATTCCGCTCTAGAAGTGGGAACAAATAGCTATGGATTTCATTACCAAGCTACCCCGCACTTCCAGTGGTCACGATACAATTTGGGTGATCATTGACCGTTTAACAAAATCTGCCCATTTCTTGCCCATGCGTGAGAACTTCACCATGGATAAACTGGCAAGATTATACATCAATGAGATAGTGGTATGCCACGGTGTGCCATTGTCTATTATCTCTGATAGAGACAGCAGATTCACATCAAGGTTCTGGCAATCACTACAGAAGTCACTAGGGACACAGTTAAATCTGAGTACAGCTTACCACCCGCAAACAGATGGTCAAAGCGAACGTACTATTCAAACCCTAGAGGATATGTTAAGAACCTGTGTGTTGGATTTTGGTGGGAATTGGGACTCCCATTTGCCATTGATTGAGTTCTCCTACAATAACAGTTATCACAGCAGTATCGGATGTGCACCATTCGAGGCTCTCTATGGTCGGAAATGTCGATCACTGATCTGCTGGACTGAAATTGGAGACAACCGAATAACTGGGCCAGAACTTATTCAAGAAACCACTGACAAGATAGCTCAGATTCAAAGAAGACTACAAGCAACAAGGAGTAGACAAAAGAGCTACGCCGACAAACGGCGCAAGCCGTTGGAATTCCATGTGGGAGACCGTGTAATGTTGAAGGTATCCCCATGGAAAGGCGTTGTACGCTTTGGAAAGAAAGGCAAATTAGCACCACGATACGTGGGACCGTTTGAGATCATCGAGCGTATTGGTCCTGTAGCTTATCGACTGAGATTACCGGATGAACTCATTGGTGTGCATGACATGTTTCACGTCTCAAACCTAAAGAAATGCCTTGCTGACGAGTCTCTCGTCATTCCGATTGAAGAAATTCAAGTAGACGAACAGTTACATTTCATAGAAGAACCTTTGGAGATTATGGATCACAAGCTTAAACAACTGAGGCGAAGCCGTATTCCGATTGTAAAGGTTCGATGGAATTCAAGACGTGGACCCGAATTTACTTGGGAACGCGAGGATCACATGAAGTTAAAGTACCCCCAACTGTTTGAAGAGGAAGCTGTACCCGATAACAACTCTTAAATTTCGGGACGAAATTTCTCTAACAAGGGGAGACTGTAAGATCAGTGCCGGAACCGTCACCGGAACAGTGATCTCTACAGCATATGAACAGTAAAACAGGTACGAATCATATACATTTAGTATGTTTCATGTTCATATCATTTATCATTATCATAGTGTGTCATCATAGAACCAATTTCAGAAACATTTAACAGAAACACAGTTCAGAATAGTGGTTCTTGAGTCAGATAATTATTCGACAATACAGAACCATCATGTGATTCTTTGTTTAGGATTTATTATGTATAAACGTATGCGAGACTTTAAAGAACAAAACACACGAATATCGTTACGTGAATGCTAGATTGACGGGTTGTTCGTATAGGTGACGATCTGTACGAATATATCTGAAAGTTTAACGTTCTGAATGATATTCTATAATTAGAAAACAAGATTGAAAAGTATAGTTATCGTCGTGTTCGTACGGGTGACGAGTCGAACGAATACGCGCGACGACCGTACGTTTCGATTTAAACAGAAAACTAATATTTTAAATTAAATAAATAGAAGATATTAGTTAATTTATTAGGAATCACAAACTTAGAATAATCAAATGATTCTGATTTTATAACTCGTGTCGTCTAGTCATGAAAACTACGCGAACCGGCCTGTTACGCGAGACCAAACTACCGGGTGATTTTACATCACTAATGATGCATTTAATTTCCACCAACCATCACCCAACCTCTCTTTCTCTCCTTCATTTCGTGGATCTCTCTCTCTCTCTAGGAAAAATAATACTCCTCCTTCTCTCTACGATTTAGTGACGATCTCTTGGCGGAGTCAAGCAATCTAGGTGTCAAGACGTTCATCTAGGCATGTAGATCACGAAAGTACAAGAATTTTAGACATTCATCCACTGAAATCGAGGTAATATTTGAGCTAAATTCGGTTAGTGTGTGTGTCACGATTCCAATGGGTTTTGGTAGTGTTTATCGATTTTAAATACTTAAATCACTTGGGTTAAGGTGCTATAAGCATTTAGTTGTTGTTAGAAGTGGATTTATAACAGGTTTAACTCTTTAGGACGAGGATGGAGATGCCTAAACCTCTACAGGTTCGTGAGACAAATCGGCCGAACCTTTGGAGTTGATGGCCGAACCTTTTTCCTGGTACCACGAACCCTGGGCACCGAACCCTGCCACCCTGCCAACGAACCTGTGTTAGGCCTGCAACGAACCTGTTGCCACAACCAGACCTGACAGCGATCCTTAGTACATCACCGAACCTATGCTCATCTCGGCCGAACCGGTTAGGGTGACGAACCTATTCCCTCCACGAGCCTTATGGTTAGTCGCGAACCTGCATGCATGGCGAACCAAAGGATCCTAGCCGAATCTTCAGTCACTAGCCGAACCATAGTGTCGAACCTTTACTAGGGGCGAACCCTCCCTGGCAGAACCCTAAGGGTTCGTTGGAGTTGAAGTAGCCGAACCCTTGCCTTAAAGATAGCCGAACCTTTGGCCAAAATAAATAGGTTCGCTGCCCTCACCCTATGTAGAATCAAACCGGACTCAAACCTTCATGAAACCTTGAGTATACGACGAACCTAGGAACCTTACTATTGGTTTGATTGATACATGAAATAAAATGGGAATAACCTAGGGTTTTAACGTGGAAAATGTAACTATAGGGTACCATGCAACAATATACAATCATGCATGAAAGTATGTAAACATGCATGAGATAAATATGTGTGTGCATGAATAAGGAACATGCACACATGGAATACACCATGTGAGTGCATGGGGATGACATGGGATACTTAATCTCGTGTAACACTTGTGTTGTTAGAAACTAAAACATTAAGGACAAATAACAAAAAGGGTAAAGGCTAGGTGATGAACTAGGTTGTTAGCATTTACAAAATAGAATATGTTTTGAATGCCCATTAACTTAGTTGTGTAACTATCTACATGGGATCATTCACGGGCTTGAATGACGATCAATTGGGTGTCAAGGATATTCAATTGGGTCTAGATGGGCCCAATGGGACTTAAATAAGTCCATCACATATTAAGCGTTTGTATAAATTCAAGTAATGATGTTTTAATAAAATTCAAGACTTTACAAATTTATTGAATGTTAGTTAATAACTTTCTAAAATCTTGTTTAATTTGAAATGAAATGGAAATTTAATTGTAATGCTTTGGTTTAAATATTTATTGGAATTGGTTAATTTGGGAACTTGTTGAAAATAGACAATATAATTGTCTGGATTTAAACAGAAAACAAAGGAAACTCTGCCGAAATTTCTAAAAATATAAAAAGTAAATTATTATGAAAAACTATGGGAATTGGGATCATAAAAGGGTAACTAAGATAGATTAGATTTTAGATACACTTGGTACTAAAACACTTAGTTGCACACACAACAAGACCCAACTCTAGGCACAACGACTACTACGCGTACTTATTATATTCGAATTTTTATAAAATAACTCAGGAACCGAAGATACTTAGCTTACATACAAGAGAGCGCATTTTGTGTTAAATCATTTACATAGCAGCACAGGTGAGTTCATTGCCCCTTTTCTAACATTTTGTTTTAAAACGTGGGGCTGAGAAGCATGCGTAAATTGTTTACTTAAATGCTTTTAAATTTTTATGTTTTACATATATAAATGTTATCCTAGACCATGTCTAGGAGAATTTTATGCAGGTTTACTAACTGATTTACTTATAAATTAAGTGAATCATCGGGTTAAACTAAACATTTCAACAGATCAAAACATTTCAAACGAATCAAACTAAACATTTTGACAAAACAAGTGTGTGAGTTCAAGGAATCAAACGAAACATTTTGACGAATCAAATGGGTGGTTTCAATGAATCAAACGAAACATTTTGACAAATCAAGTGGGTGAGTTCAACGAATCATACGAAACATTTTGACGAAACAAGTGTGGGATTTCAACGAATCAAACGAAACAATCTTTGCAAAGACAACATTCAATGTTCTACAAACCAAGTGCTTGTTGAACAACGAATCAAGTGTACAATTGATCAATGAATCTAGTATTCTATGATCAACGAATCAAGTACATCTTGTAACAGAATCAGACGAATCAGTAAATCATTTTCAAGGGAAAGCCTGGGAAATATCAGAGATAACATATGCCAAAACAGACGAAACAAAAACCCTACATTTCAAGAAGTCCTAGCTAGACCGTTTGATTTGTAGGTCGTATGTTTGAGGATATTTACAGATTCCCTCACTACTAAGTACCTAGATTGACAGACTAGTCTACTCGAGTTTGACCAAGGCCCCAATCATTAGGACTTAGATTTTATTAAATGTTTATTTATTTATTTAATTAAGCATTTATAACTGTTTATACAATTACTGTAGTTGATCATATTGTGTGACGAACTTATGAAATCAACATGGATTTCAAATGATTGTAATTACAGGGACAAAGAACAGATGGATTTTTGGGATTAATGAGAAGGGTAAAAATGCTTAACTATCATTAACAACAGTGTCATATACGGATTAGTATGTGGTGGGACGGTGGCTGGGCGAGCGGTAAGTTCGACCCTACATATGCCCTATATATAAGCATACCGATCCGGATATTACATGTGGAGTTAATGAGGTTAGGGTCTTTACCGGAAGAGGTTTTCAAATCATTTTCAATTACTAAACTATATGAACTCACCAACCATGTGTTGATTTTATTTCTGCATGACTTCTCAGGTGACTTCTCAGGTCAACTAGGAAGCTTATGCTTTTGGACTAGGACTTCAAATATAAGACTTAGTATTTTTGGACCTGCATATTTTTGGAAACATCATTATACAATTTATTTTGTGTATCTTGTGTAAATACAAGATAGAAATTTTATGATGTTATGATAGATTTACATTGTTAAATTATGAACGATTCGGATGTAATTTAACTTTGTAATTCTATTCTATTTAGCATTTCTCATTTATATCATGTGCAATGTAAACAATCTGATCACTTCGATTATCGCTCTTGATATCGTGCCCCGGGAACCTTCCGCCCGTCGGGGTAACCCGATCCTACCCCGCCGGCTCGGGGTGTGACATGTATCGTGCGTTCACTCTGGCCATTAGTTTGTGGGTGGTATGCTGTACTCATATCCAACCGTGTGCCAAGCGACTTTTGCAATGATTTCCAAAAGTTAGAAGTGAATCGAGCGTCTCGGTGAGAAATGATGGAGATTGGCACTCCATGTCGCGAGACTACTTCCTTGACATAGATTCTGGCTAGCTTTTCCATTTTGTCATTTTCCTTGATCGCAAGGAAATGTGCTGACTTAGTCAGTCAGTCCACAATTAACCAGATAGTGTCACGTCCACTAGGAGTACGGGGTAATTTGGTGATGAAGTCCATGGATATTTGTTCCCACTTCCACATGGGGATCTCAGGCTGCGTGAGTAATCCAGAGGGTTTCTGGTACTCGACCTTGACTTTGGCACAAGTCAAGCATTTGCCTACGTAGGTGGCGATGTCGGCTTTCATGTGTGGCCGCTAGTAAAGTACCTTCAGATCATGATACATCTTATCAGATCCAGGGTGAATGGAATATCGGGATTTGTGAGCCTCGTCCATCACAAGGTCTCGTAAGTTTTCATGATGTGGAACCCAGACGCGTTCCATGAAATAATGTAATCTATCGGCTTTTACTTCAAGTTGTTGCTCCATTCCCCTCAGTGATTCTGCCGCTAGATTTTCTGCTTTAAGTGCCTCCACTTGGGCAATACGTAACTGTTCAGGGATATTGGGATGGATGGTGAGTTGTAAAGCTCGTACCCTCTTGGGTTTTGTGGTATACTTCCGGCTTAGGGCATCGGCCACTACATTGGCCTTCCCTGGGTGGTACTTGATAGCAAACTCATAGTCGTTTAGGAGTTTGAGCTAGCGACGTTGTCGCATGTTAAGTTCCTTCTGCTTGAATATGTGTTGGAGATTCTTGTGATCAGTGTATATGGTACACTTTGTACCATACAGGTAGTGTCTCCAGATCTTGAGTGCAAATAACACGGCTCCAAGTTCCAAGTCGTGGGTGGTGTAGTTCTTCTCGTGGACTTTCAGTTGTCGAGAAGCATATGCGATCACCTTCTCCCGCTGCATCAGCACGCAGCCGAGTCCCTGTATTGAGGCATCGCAATATACTACAAAATCATCCGTTCCATCAGGAAGTGATAGGATAGGTGCACTACAGAGCTTCTGCTTGAGAAGTTGGAATGCAGCTTCTTGTTTGTCAGTCCAGAGATACTTCTTGTCCTTGTGGGTGAGAGCTGTGAGTGGTTGGGCTATCTTGGAAAATCCCTCAATAAATCGTCGATAATAGCCTGCCAAGCCTAGGAATTGTCGCACCACAGTTGGGGTCTTTGGTACTTCCCAGTTCTTGATTGCCTCTATCTTAGATTTATCCACATGAATCCCTTGTTCATTCACAACGTGACCTAAGAATTGGACTTCTCAAATCCAGAAGTCGCACTTTGAGAGTTTAGCGTACAGTTTCTCTTGTCGCAGCAGTTCAAGAGCCAATTGAAGATGCTGTTTGTGTTCCTCCTAGGTTTTGGAGTAGATGAGAATATCATCTGTGAAGACAATGATGAACTTGTCGACGTATGGTTTGCACACTCTATTCATGAGATCCATGAATACTGCGGGTGCGTTTGTCAGCCCAAACGGCATAACCAGAAACTCGTAATGGCCATACCGAGTGCGAAAAGCAGTCTTGGGTATATCTTCCTCCTGAATCCTCAACTGATGGTACCCAGATCGCAAGTCGATCTTAGAGTAGTAACTTGATCCTTGCAATTGATCGAACAAATCGTCAATCCGAGGTAAGGGGTAACGGTTCTTGATTGTCACTTTGTTTAATTCCCGATAGTCAATGGACATACGGAACGTGCCATCCTTCTTCTTCACGAATAAGACCGGAGCTCCCCAAGGTGAGAAGCTTGGTCGAATGAAACCCTTGTCCAACAGCTCTTGTAGTTGATTGGACAGTTCCTGCATCTCCGAAGGTGCAAGTCGATATGGCGCCCGTGCAATAGGTGCTGCTCCCGGCACAAGGTCTATGCGGAACTCCACTTGTCGAGGTGGTGGAAGTCCGGGTAGATCCTCAGGAAATACGTCAGGATAGTTGCATACGACTGGGATGTCTTCGATTTTCTTCTCCTCTTCAGTCTTGTCGGTGATAAGTGCCAGAATGGCTGTGTATCCCTTTCGTAAGCATTTGTGAGCATTCATGCACGAGATGATGTTCAGAGGAGTGTCACTCCTTTCGCCCTTGATGTCTAGAGTTTCTCCGTTAGGGAGAGGTATGCGCACAACCTTGTCGTGGAAAATGATTTCAGCCTGGTTTTCAGACAACCAATCCATGCCCACTACGACATCAAAACTGCCTAGTGTAACTGGCATGAGGTCTATCTTAAAGTTGTGGTTAGATAGCTCTAGTGTGCATTCTTTCAGATTGTGCTTAGTCACAATTAATTTACCATCAGCTAGTTCTACTGTATACTCAACCTCTAAAGGTGCGGGGGTAAGGGCAAGCATCTGACTAAAATCCTTAGATATAAAACTTTTCTCAGCTCCAGTATCAAACAATACAGATGCATAATTATCGTTTAAGAGATACGTACCGGTTGCAAGGTTGGATCCCTTCTGGCCTCCTTGGCCCCAATTACGAAGGCTTGTCCCCTCGGGCCATTGTTCCCATTGTTGTTATGTTGGTTGGTTGTTGTTGTTGTTTTTCAGGTGTGGGCAGTCCTTCTTGAAATGCCTTGGTTTTCCACATTTGAAGCAACCCTTCGGCACTTCAAGTTGTTGTTGTTGTTGTGGCTGCGGGGTCTTTGTCATTAGCTCACCCCTGCAGTCTTTGGCTGCATGTCCCCCTTTTCCGCAGCGCTGGCATTGGAAACAGCCACACTGACCCTGTGCATGATGGAAGTTGCACTTGTGGCATTTGGGTTGTTTTCCTGCATAGCCCCCTTGGTTTTGAGTGGTGGGAATGGGTGGTGCATAAGCTTGGGTCGACCCAAACTTGCGCTGTTGTGGTGGTGGTTGGAGAGTGGAAGTCTTGCTCAGGGTGTCATCCCATTTGCGTTTGCTCTTGTCATTGGTTGTGGTCACAGCACCACGTGGTGGTAGAAGTCCTTGTGCGACAGCTGAGTCGGTGAGCTTGTGAGTTAGTCGCACAGCTTGTTGCATGGTGATGGGATCAGCAGAGAGTACCATGCCCTGAATATGAGGTGGTAGTCCCTCAATATACTTTTCTATGTGTTTGAAAGGTGGGGTTGCCATTTTCGGGCATAGGTTTGCCAGCTCATACGATCGAGCTGTGTAAGCCTCGACCTCAGAACCAATCATCTTGTGGTTCCAGAATTCAGTTTCTAGCTTCTGCACTTCACCGCGAGGACAGTATTCGCGGTTCAACATTCGTTTAAAATCATCCCAAGGCAGAGCGTTGGCTGCATCAAGCCCTAGGTTCTGGACGCTGGCATTCCACCAAGTGAGGGCAGCTCCCTCAAATGTCCCTGCAGCGAACTTGACCCTGTCATCGTTCCTACAGTTGCTCATAGCAAAGGCCGATTCTGCCTTTTTGATCCAGCGTAATAGTCCGACGGCTCCCTCAGTGCCGCTGAATGAATGGAGTTTGCAGTCCAGGAACATCTTGAACGTGCAGAGGGGTGGGTTAGGATTTGCTCCTGAGATATGCAAAGAGTAGAGTTGAGTTAAGTATCGGGTAAATGTGTTGAATTGGAAACGAGTGATTGTGGTGCAAGGTAAATATGAACAGATTAATCACCTTGGTTTAGTGGGTTTTGATTACGGGCAGCTTCCCGTGCAGCAAGTACCTACTCAACCCGCTCGTTGATGAGTGCGTTCAACTCAGCTGGTGTTAGGTTGATGTTTCCACGTCCACCCGCATTCCTGCGTCCTCCACGTCTTCCAGCCATGATCTTCATAGCGAGAATAAGTGTTAGTGTTTGACTAATGACTAATGTAGTGTGTGTGCGGTGGGTATTGATAAGAACATGTAGAGCTATCGATTCTCCCCATCATGGGTAGTCACGTGCGGTGATGAACGTAATGCATAAAATATGTGACATGTGTGCAAGTATCACAATACCAAGTACTAAGTGTTGTGTGGAGACTAGTGGTCATAGAATAAGTTCGCTAAATGCAAACCTAATTCGCAATAACCGGAGGCTCTGATACCAATCTATCGCACCCCGAGAAATCCCGTCCCTTCTGGGGCGCGAGCAACAACAGACTGACAGGATCGCAGTCTCCGGTCACACAACATGCGAGACCTATATGTCCGGTTTCATACGTACATCCAATAACTAGGATAAAACAGTTTGTAAAATCAGAGTTGCGGAAGTAAAGTATATTTTAACAAAACAGTTTAACATTCCTCATTTGCGGAAGCGTTAATTTAGAATAGTTTTCAAAATGATAAGTAACAATAGTTGCGGAAGCGATTAAAGATGTCTAACAATACATAAGAACACGACCAAATGATAACAATGTTTAATAGACTAAGACACTTAAACAGATGCATGCGACTCCAGCCTAGCATTCTATTCCTTGTGCACGTGCCATAGTTACCTGAGAAAACATGCGAGTAAAGAGTCAATATAAAGGTTGGTGAGAGCACAGGTTTGTAATCAGCAGTAAACATCAAAATGTTTAAAGAAGATGTTTTGCAGGTCTACATTTCAATACAATGCAATATCAATTGATAGCTAGTCAATATGTATTATACCATATGTGGGTTTGCAACCGAAGCTAACATGCTGCCTCCCGCCATATCCATCCAAGATATGGCAAATGTTGTTTGCTCAATTATGCACTGTTCCGACCTCCAGTCGGGATGGCCATACGGCTCGCAACAGTGGGGCTTTTCACACCCAAATAGTACTATTCAGAATTACCACGCTGTGCGCAACGCGCTATTAACGGTTCGAGGTGTGTTTAATGAGGACTTATCAGTTTTGTGGATTTATGCCGCACATATGCATATACGATATTAGCATGTACAAAAGTAACCAAAAGTGTGTATGTTGTTCAAAAACAGTTGTATGCAATGTTTTCTCCCCCAAAGGTAGAAAATGTAAAAAGGGGCCGTGAACTCACCTGTTACAGCAGTCCCGGTGTGTATGTGGGTTCGCGTCTTGCGAGAGCTAGCACCTGCTACTATGCACTTATAACCATATAGGTGTGAGTATGTGTTCTGTGTTGTGTTGTATCCCATACAACTCCGAGTGTCGGTGTGCTCAACCGAGTGTGTGTGTTGTCTAGTGAGACTCGACGAATCGTTGGTGACACGATTGTTGTGTTTATGTGCCTTAATGCACATAAGACACCAAAATGCATCCTATGACTCTATGATATAAGTTACCATTTTTAGAAAGTTTCCAATTTAGGAAAGTGTGGTTATGAAATCCCATTTCATAAAGTTAGTACTCCTAATATGATTGTAAAACACGTTTAAACTCTTAAAACATGTCGCTTGCGCATAAATCACCATTTACGCCGTTTTACCCAAATAAAGTTTTCTAAAATAGTAAGTATTTGTTCAAAAGCTCGTTTTCACAAATCAAGGTTTCCAAATATGTTAGAAATCATTTCTAAACATATTTCAAGGATCAAAGTTCATCAAATCATTGAAAAACATCAAAAGCCCTCTTTTGATTTACAAAAGTTTCCATAAATAGTAAGTTTCTATAAAACCAAGTTTTTGACAAAATCAAATATCCCAATGTGTTTATAAATTCTCCAATACACATTTAACAACATCTAGACATGTCTAACATGTCTAGATCATCACAAATCCAAGACTTGCAACATAAAAGTTTCCTTTTACGGCAAGTGTACCAATACATCATCAAATCAACCAATAACTCAACAAAACTCAAATCTAACATTCTAATACTATCAAATCAGTAAATCCATAACAATAACACACAAAATCACCAACAAATTCGTGCTCGATGGTCACATGGAGTTGCATGTGGGTTTTCACCCATTGCATGTACGATCTAACTAAAGATAAATATAGGGAACTACCTTAGAAGCTCTTGGAGGACTGATTTCGAGTTAAATAGAAGTTGTGGAGCTGCTACGATCGCTGGATTCGATCTTCTTGTCGATGGAGAGCTCCTCGATCTTCCTTGATGTTCTTATGGCTCCAAATCACCAAGAAATGCAAGTAGGTGGCATCAATGTTGATTCCAGAGGCTAAGGATGCGAGTTCAGTGTATTTTGGTCGAGAGAGTTGGTGAAAATTGCAAGCTAACCGGATAGAAATGAATGGGGTTGATTAAATAGAAAAATCTGATCTGCATGGCCTTCGCGTACCGCGAAGGCCGATCAAACTTATTTATCGCGTACCGCGATGGGATTCGGGAGTCTCGACTCCCGGTTTGCGCCGCGTACCGCGAAGCCTTTCGCCGAGGGACCGTCGCGTACCGCGATGAGTCCATTTCCTTGTTTTTCGATTTCGTTGATATGATTTCGCTCGTACTTGATTCCTAACGTTTATCCTAATCACCTAATACGTGTTTAGCACATAATCATGTAATAACATATAAGTTTGATCACCAACGTTCGTGAGACTCGTGTGTGTTTCGATAATTCCTCGAATTATTGTCTTGTGTTAGTGTTGTGTTTGCCACCCTTGGTTTCCAAAACCAATGTCGTTTCGTAGTCGTTTGTGTTCAACTCATCTAATTAAACATAATTAAATGAAATGCAACAAGTATGAATGTGAAATGTAAAGAATGTAAGGGTTTCAATTTACCTGAAATTGCCGGGTGTCACAGACTTACAATGATCAAACTTGAATACATGGAACATGATTGAAATGATATAATGCAGACAGTTCAATAGTAATCAATTGTATTGTGTTCATCAATGTTGTTGTTCTCAATGTTGTGTTCTCGTTGTTGTTAACAAAGTTAAATAATAATTTGTCTTATTACATTATGTTAATTGTTATGTGAATGATGTTGTTATTATGAAGTTACATTATCATGATTATTATTCATTGTTGTTCCATATAGTCACCCTGTTGTCACTAAGATGTGGTAAGAACTAGTCTTACTACACTTTGTTGACTCAGGTGGTGGATGCTACTTGTTTTGTGTTATCTTGTAGTATGTAGCAAGTTATAAGCTAAGTGTTATAAGAACTTGTCTTATTACACTTAACTAACTCTGATGTTGAATGATATTATGAAGATATTTTATCTTCATATCATTCAGGTTTGTTGTTGTAATTGTCATCATGTTCACCTGTGATAATCTCAATGTATGTTCTTGTAAGAATAATTAAGTGTTGTAAGATATAATGTTACAACTATGTTATTCTATTGAGTTGATGAGTTATGAAGTTATATTATCATATTCATCTTAGTTATCCCTATCATATGATGATCATACAAGCATGCATACAATGAGAAGCGATAATAAGTAAAACAGTATTATCTAAATCAGAGTATAAGCAATATGTTAAACATAAAACTTTTAAGTAAATAAAAGTTAAGCATGTTTCTCAGCCCCGACAGTTTAAAATCAGTTAAGATTAGAAAAGGGGCGTATGAATTGACCTTGTAGTAGTTGTGGTTGACTTAGCCTAAACAAGAATGCATGCGCTCTTTGTTGTGTCTGTTGTTGTATTCACGATCCTGTATTGATTTCACGTTGTTTGTAACTTGTAAGTATAAGTTCTAGGTGAATTGTGTGCGTGTAGGTGTTAGCCCTAAAGTTAGCTAACACTCGTGAGTCATGGTCATCCTTCGGCCCTTGTGTACTTGTTATAATTATGCCAACCCTTGTCCAATTTGAGATGATCTTGATATATATATTATTACTTGTTTTAAGTTTAACTTGATTTGAGACTTTTCATGTGATATAACTTGAACTTCTTATCATTTTCTTAATATAAGGTTCAACTTTGTAATTCTAAAACCTTATGTTTTACACGTGAAAAACTTGATTCGTTATTAACATAGTTAGTAAGTCTCCATGAAATTATCTTTTTAGAGCTTAGTGTTTTATCTTTCGTGGAGTTCCTTAAATCAAAACCATGACCAGCTTTGTCGTAAGCTAAGCTAATATCCATGCATAATCACCCATACACTTTGGTTTAACAATGTTTTCATATCTTTTGTTATGTGGGCCAAACCATTGAAGGTGGGCCGAATTGGTCTCATGGGCCAGCTCATGCTTTTGGGCCAAATCAGATTTCTTGGGCCGAACCAAGACCATGACTGGACCACATGGGCCAAGTGTTAGGTGGGCTGAATATGTGGGCCGAAGGAGTGCTGCTGGGCCGAATGCTGTATTTGGGCTCTGTGGGTGTGTGGGCCAAGCTATGTGTGGATCCAACAGTTGGGTCGAAACAAGAAAGGTCTAGGTTCGTTCCAGCAAGGCTTGAGTGATCGGAGGTTCGCCCAGCTCAAAGTCCGACCAGGTAGGAGTATTAGATTCGGCCGTGGTTCAGGTTCGGCAATTGTTCGTTGTGCCTGGTTTGGTGTTAAGGGTTCGGTGATCACTCATGGTTCGTGGCTGTTGAGGTTCGGCCATGCACGAGTGTCGATTGAGCAGCTAGGTTCGGCCACTAGAGGGTTCGGCTATGATGACAACCTCACGAAACTTAAGTTTCGCCTCTCGACCCCCCATCCTGGTTCGTGAACGTGGAGGTTCGGGGTTGATGGTTCGTGAATGAAGCATGCAGGTTCGGTGGTCAAGGGTTCGTGGAGAGAGAGGAAAACGGGAAAATGGTTTTTGAGGGAGAGAGAAAGATGAGAGAAATGAGGAATTATGCCTCATTTAGCCTTTATATACCCCAAGGGTATTCGGGTTCGTTTCGTTGCTCGGTTGTCGTCTCCGTTGCGTTTCCGGATCGATACGCGCATTTTACGTGTTTTAAATAAAAAGAATTTACTTTTAATGTTTGGAAAGTGGTTATTCCTAGTAAATCTTTTACATTTTATTTTCTTGAATTATTTTATCGAAAACAAATATTTTAACTGTTTCGTCAGATCGCGTCACCATCGCGCGTATTCGTTCTAATCGTCACCTGAACGAACACGACGATGGTTTTGCTTTCTGACTTTTGTTTTCTACATTTCAATCATTATTTCAGAACGTTAAACTCACAGATATGGTTGTGTGAATCGTCACCCACGCAAACACACTGTCAGTTCGTTAGTTTTAAATAACACTGCATTTGTGTCTTGAATTATGTTTCCTCACTGACGGACTCAACTAAAGTTCCTGTTATCACATTGTTTTCGTACTGATTTATCGGCCATTTGATTCCTGTCATCTATGAATATCAGCTTGCAACCGACATGTTATGGTCGTTTACTTGCACACTGTTGTTTATCTTGATTCGTTAAATTAACTGTACTTAGGTTTTCACTTAAATACAAACAACTATTGTTTATCGTGAGTTGTTGTACTTACGGTATTTAAGTTTTCACATAAATACGTACAACTGTTTCTTGTATTTTGAATTCTGTTATCACAAACACTTTTCATACATTGTATTTACACACAGTAAATAGTGAAAGTACACATACCGTACGGACTTGCCGGACGATCAGGTACTAGATGTCACAATAACACAACTAGAGGGACTAAGTTTGTCAATAATGGGAACATAAATATCAAAAGGGCATGAGGTTGACTTAGTCAAAATTACAAAAAAAATCCGGTTGTTCTCTTAGGGATATAGGCGACGTGAACAAGAAGGAGGAAAAAAGGAGAAAACCCAAAATGTTCATATCTTGGTCAAATCTTCATCCAACTATGGGTTGATCTTGAATACAATTGTAGATTTCAATTCCTCTTGCATCATATGTCATGTAGTTAAGTGATTCTTCCATTTTTTGTAGAGATATTCGTGGGTCACCATGTGTGTAGATGGGTTTGTGTCAAAACTTGAAAAAGAGTTGTTCATGAGTGTTAAATAGTTAGGGGTTCATGTATATTAACATGAAATCACCTATTTTGAGATTTGATTATGGTTAATTAGTGGATTTTAGATGACAACATCAAGTGTTAAAAATCACATGCACACCAAGTGCTTGTTTAAATGTTTGTATGAATTGAAAGAAAAGTGCAGATTGGAATTTTTTTTGAGTTCTGCACTGTTTTTGAAAATTCACGTAAATCAACCGTACCACCGATTGAGGCGTATTTTATATGGTTGGAAAGGTATTTGAGAGTACTAAATTTTGTCTTTAAAACTTATAAAATGATTCGGGTTGTAAGGGAGTCAAAATTATCGATTTTTATAGCATAACAGTAAGTTCAGCATGCTGATAGAATTTCTTTTTGTTCTTGTGCTGATTTTTGAAAAATCATATAAAATCAACCGATGATCGGTTTGAGACGTATAATATATAGTTGGAAAGATCATTGAATATAATTTCTACAGATTATTAGAATGAGAAAATATATGGACACTAAGTACACGAAAACTGCAGTTGAAAACAGCTTAACAGATTTTTGTAAAATGCTGAATTTTTGGTTAAAGGATGAATTTGTCCAGTACTTTAAAAAATCATGTAAAATCATATAAAAATATATAGAAAATTTATCTTATATGGTTGGAAATCTCTTGGAGTCTACTACAATTCATATTTGAACATCAAAGGTTGAATAAAAACATATGTTGGTTAAATTTGACAAATTCAGCAGTAACTCAAAACGTTGCTGCAGTAATTTGGGACTTTTCAAAATGTTGTAAAAACGAGAAATTGAGTAGATATGCTTATGTAAAATGAATGAATGGCACTAGTAGATCAAATACATATGGTTGGGTGTTTTAAAAGTGTTTAAGATACTTAAAAATGAATAGGACCCATATTTACATTAATGGGTCAAATTGAGAATTTGGTACGAACAAATAGAAAAGAAGAAACTTGTTTTATTATGTGGTATGATTGAACTTAGAAATGCTAAATGGCATGTATGCTATATTATTTGTATAGGAAATGAAATTGAAAGTGAAATCCATATACTCGAGAAGGAGTTACGAGGTTTAGCATTCCTACGGGCCAAGGTGAGTTACCTTGTCACACACCGAGCCGGCGGGCTGGATCATATGTCCCGTCAGGCGGAAAGGTCTCGGGGCGTGATATCGGGAATGATAATCGTGATGATCAGATTGTTTACATTGCACGTGATATATAATGAGAAAATGCTAAATAAAATAGAATTATAAAGTTAAATTACATCAGTTTTGTTCATAATTTAACAATGTAGATCTACTATCAACATCATAATTCTTCTATCTTGTAACTGCACAAGATATACAAAATAATCTGTATAATGATCAACTAGTACAAAATAGTCTTAATAATTGTCTTAAAACCAAAAGTGGGCTTGAACAACCCAATATCACAATGGTTGTAATCATAATAAAATAGATGAAGTTTAAATTCAGTTCCTAGGCAGCGAAAATAATGTGGTAAGTCCCTAAGATAGACTCCAATGTGTTAGGCACCAAAAGCTTCCCGTCTGCCTTTCCTTCTTAGTTTAACGTCCTGAAATACATGCTTAAAAGAGTTTGGGTCAGCATAAAGCTGGTTAGCTTATTCTTTGTAATAAACAAAGATAACAATATTTCGTTTGTTTGTTCGTGTACAATGTTCATGTCGCACAGCCAATCCTGCCCCACCCATATGATCTCGCAACAAGACCATATGTCGGCGTTCCGTCCTTGTGTAGTTCATTTCCCATTAATGAACTAATAAAAATAGTTAGTAATTATGCCACAACGATTTACAAATCTTAGTGGGGAGACCACTGTGTGTGAGGGTTTCTCAGATAGCGCTACCCACAATACTAATGGCCCCAACTAGGGTTAATGGTGTGCTCTAAAGAAGGGACAAAAATATGGGAAGTAACAAGTCTCAAACATTAGTACACATAAAAGGTTTTAGTAGCATGCACTTGATCCCAAAACATAGTAAAGAACGGAAAGGTTTGCACGAAAACTCACCGAGGTTAAGGTTTGCAAACAATGTTGTGAGTTGAGTGTTCCACGTGGTTGCCTTTACGAATAGGTGTATACCTATGTTTGAATGTGTTGCTAAGATTAGACTTAATTGCTAGTATCATTGTGCTCTATGCATAGTGTCATACTTTACTCGGGTCCATTTTATATGTTTTGTAAGTTATAACATTTACGTAACATCTTGTATATATGTAATTAGATTTTTAACATGGTTATTGTATACAAATACTAATAATTAAATAAACTAGATAAGTTAACAATTGGGCTTTAAGTTACTTTTACATGTAAAGTTACTATTGGGCCCGTCAAGACGTTTAAAGCCCAACAATACGTTTATAAATCATAATTCGTCCAAATAAGTATATAGTTGTTCAAATATTCAAAATAGACTATTTATTAATAAATCTATTGATTAGAAATACCTCGTATACTTAATGGGCTTACCGGGCCGGTAAAGTATATATTACGTTTTTATTCATTTTAATAACTAGTTTAAGCCAATAAGTTTTATAAAAATTTTTATAGTATAGATACACAGTATTTTAAATATAATATTCTGATCAAAATTATCCTTAGGTTATATTTATATAAAAACTCGTTTTTACGCATTTCGCGTGTCGGTTACGTACGTAGTTTTGCGTTTAAAGAATCGTCTATATTCCATAGCATTCCAAATCTTTTTATAAAATTATTTTATATAAAAACTCGTTCTTTGTCATGATCATTGCTCAACTAAACTTATGTGTGGGGCTGCTGTCTCCAGAAGGTTAGAGGCTGTAGAGATGGTTAAAAATAATAGATATGGTTTAGGAACCATTAGAGGTGCATAGATGATGGTGGTTGTGGTGAAAACCATGTTTTTGTGCATGCAACGTTGTTGCATGTAAGGGTTTCGATTAGAGGTTCAAGACCCATAATTTTTATGCATAATGATATGTTTAAAACTAGTTTTAAGTCGTGGCTAACCAGAAGTAGATGCAAAAATACATAGATGTTCGGTTTTGGGCTCAAAAACTCATCTTTTGTACATGCAACCTTGTTGCATGTAAGAGTTTTGACCCAAGCATCAAAACCACGAAATTTTGGATGTTAAATGCAGTTTATTTTATGTTTAAAATCAGTTCTTGATGATGTATTAGAAAGAATAGATGTTAAGGTACAAAAACGTGAAGAAAAGTGTGTTTCGGACTTGAACCCCTTGTGTACTCATCTTGGGCTTGTATGACTTGAACATAGGCTTGTATCTTGGAATCTTGGACACTTAAAAGCTTCAAAATAATGATGAAAAGGGGCTGGAGTCGTTTAGATTGAAGAGAGGAGCAAGAGAGTGTTTGAAAGAATTAGAAATGTTGAGTGTGGTGTGTATGTGTGAGCCAAAAGAGAGAGAGAGAGAGAGAGAGAGAAATAGAGGGAGAGAGACATATGGAAGGGAGAGAAAAGAGGAGGTTGAGTGCAAGAATCATTTTGGATATGCATGAATTTGTATTGGCTCTTATATCATGTCAAATCATTAGTTTTCTTTCCAAGACTTTCAAAATTTGTCTACACTTTCAAGGATGTCATGTTATGTATGTATGGCATGCTATATTTTATTTCTATATATGTATATGTATATATATATATATGTCGTAAGATGTATGTGTGTGTATTGGTATGAGTGGAAAAGTTTATATATATATATATATATATATATATATATATATTTCTATAGGTGAGTGTGCATGCATATCTTTTATATGTAACCTTTAATTTTTAAGAATGTATGTATGTGTCAGATGTATATATATATGTGTTTTGTAATTGTTTAATTTGTTTTGTATACATATGTACATGTGTTCATTTATACGCGTATGAATAAGTGTAGGTATGCGTGTATTTTGTATATATAGACATATATATAAACGTTGCTTGTTTATACATATATATACGCGTCTGTATACATATGTATAAATGTTGCATGTCTATATATATATATATATTTGTATTTTGCTTATAATTAATTATTTGTGTTGAATAAATCAATTGTTTTACATAAATGATTCCATGTATATACTTTTATGTGTATGCTTGTAGTAATTTATATATATACGTTCTTGTATAACATAATTATGTTGGTATTGTATCTACTAATTGTAGTAATTAAATTGTTAAGGTGTTTGGGCCGAGTAAAGTGATTTTCAATTAACCGTTTAATGTCGATTCGAATCCCTTTCGTGTTTGGTTCTAAGTTCGTTATTCGAAATAACATATTCCTTTAATTTATCCATAGAATACCGAACATATTTCTAACTTAGAAATTAACTTACGAAATATTCTAGACGATTTAATAAATAATAAAAGTTCAAATTGGACCTGAATTTTCGAGGTTGTTACAGTCTTCCATTGTTGGAGAAATTCCGTCCTCAAAATTTAGTTAAGGTTTCCTTCCACTTGTGAGCTAAGCAAATGTGGATACTTCTTTTTTCATTTCGTCCTCACGTTCCCATGTAAACTCTGGGCCTCGTTTAGAATTCCATCTTACTCGTACAATTGGTATCTTACTTCGTTTTAACATCTTTTCTCCTCGATCCATAATTTCAATTGGTTTTTCTTTAAATTGCAATTTGTCATCAACATGAACTTCCTCATGTGGGATGACTTGTGTTCCATCAATCAAGCACTTTCTTAAGTTCGACACATGGAATGTATCGTGAATGTTGTTTAATTATTCGGGTAGCTTTAGACGATAGGCTACTGGTCCAACCTTTCCTATGATCTCGAAAGGTCCTATATACCGTGGACTTAACTTTCCTCGTTTTCCAAAACGTATCATACCTTTCCAAGGTGACACTTTTAGTATCACCATATCACCTATTTCAAATTCTAAAGGTTTTCATCTCTTGTCCGCATAACTCTTTTGACGATCATGAGCAGTCTTTAGCCTTTCTTTAATTTGGACAATCTTGTCAGTTTTTTCTTGGATTATTTCGGGTCCAGTTATTTGACTATCTCCCATTTCTGCCCAACACACTGGGGATCTACATTTACGACCATATAAAGGTTCGAACGGTGCCATCTTAAGGCTGGAGTGATAACTATTATTGTATGAAAACTCAATTAAAGGTAAATGAGTATCCCAGTTTTCTCCAAAATCTAGAACACATTCTCTAAGCATATCTTCTAAAGTTTGTATGGTTCGTTCACTCTGCCCATCGGTCTGTGAATGATAAGCGGTGCTTAAATCCAAACGTGTGCCTAACGCTTGTTGGAAAGTTTGCCAAAACCTAGATGTGAAACGACTATCATGATCAGATATAATGGATATAGGTACTCCGTGTCTCGTCACTATTTCGTCCACATATAATTTGGCCAATCGTTACATGCTGTAACTTTCTTTGATTGGTAGGAAGTGTGCTGATTTCGTCAGACGATCAACAATTACCCAGATTGCATCGTATCCATTAGATGTTCTTAGTAATTTGGTGATAAAATCCATTGTGATTCCTTCCCACTTCCATTCAGGAATACCTGGCTGTTGTAGATAACCTGATGGCTTTTGATATTCAGCCTTAACCTTTGAACATGTCAGACATTTTTCAACATATTGTGCGATGGACTTTTTCATATCAGGCCACCAATAATTACATTTCAAATCCTGGTACATTTTGTCATTTCCTAAATGAATAGAATATTTAGACTTATGTGCTTCATCCATCACTAATTCCCTTAAATTACCCGAGGCAGGTATCCATACTCTACTTTTAAATCTCCAAATGTCATCATCTCCTTTATTTAAGTGCTTATCAATCACGATCATTTCTTTTTCTTTGGCATCTTCTTTTTCAAATGTTTCCTTTTGAGAAAACCTAATTTGATCTGTCACACCCCAATCCGAGGGGATTAGGGCATGACGATTGATTTCAAATCATTTAACTAACTTTGCGGAAGCATAGTTTAAATAATTCATAGCCCAAAGCAAACTAAAGCAAATAAAGTCTCAAACACACAACAATTGTCTAAACTGCCACGCAGGGCCCAATAAAACATAATTCAATAACATAAATTGTTTTTCAATTAACTCCATTCTAAAGCCACACTACGCCTCTAGAAGCTCATCCAGTTCTCCTACTCTTACCAATTCAACCTGAAAGACATGCTAAAATACGTCAACTAAATAATTGGTGAGAACATGAGTTTAATAATATGACACAATAGTAACAATAAGTATAACATGTGATAATTCAATAACAATACAACCAACCCTGCTCCATGCGCGGGCGTTTGCCTCATACACCCTTGGTAAATCTTGATTGGTTCACTTGCCTAGTGTATGTTTAGATTTTAGTAAATATTCATGCCATAAATATTGATGTGATATTGTTTTTCATTCAACAATATTTTCAAGTGTTCAAAATCTTTCGTGTTTAACAATTACTCATGGATTTAGGTTTACATATTTATATGTTTTTCCCCCATTAATTTTTATTAGTAAAGGGTCTGGGTAAATTTTTATTTACTCATTCCCTACTATTTTATATTAACCACTTGTATCAAATATTGTTTTTATATGTTTAAAATCTTCAAAAATTCACAGATAATGATTCTAATCACTAAAAAATCCGAAAATATTTATATAGTCTCATACTGGTGTTATTTAACTCCTGTAAAATTTTCAGAATTTTTAAAGCTCGTTTACTATTTTAAACAGTTTTAAACATTTTAAATAACATTAATATTATAATCAATATTTTCCGATATGTAAAAATTACGAAACTTTTTATACAGTAACCAAATCATGTTCTTCGGCTACTGTAGAAATTTCAGAATTTTAGGAGGTCATTTACTATTTAAAATGATTTTTGTACTATTTAATATATTAAATAACAAATAAATAATTAACAGACACTAAAAATTACCATAATTTTACTGAGACCTCTCAGTATTATTAGAATACTGGGAAAAATATTTACTTCATATTTTTGACAGTAACAAATTAAATTCGTATTTTTAACCTTTACAAAAGTTTTAAATGTCGATTAATTAGTTTAAACTATAAATTTTTAGTTTCAATATTTTTCCCAGGCCTTCTAACTATATTCATACCGACTTAAATTGTACTTAGGATTTTTATCACTCAGGAGCTATTTTTGATGATTTTATCAAGATTTATAGGGATTTTAATAACTCTATAACTTATTTTAGACATAACAATAAATACTCAAACTTTTTGAGTGTTATCCTAACATTATTATAAGCCTATTTAATTTACCCATTCTGTCCAGAAAGCTGTTAACAAGATTTTTGATATTTTACATACTTATAAGCCTTAGAAATTGGGTTTTTGGGTCAAGATTTCCAATATACATATCTATCATCAAAACCCAATCTTTTATACAATATTTCCAACAATAAAATCACACCTAGACCTGTTCAAAATTTCGTGACATCTACATTAGCATTTTAAGGTTGTATTTACCATTTTTACATACATGCATGCATAGATATTACCCTTTTTAAAGAGTTGTGAGTCATACCCTTATGTTGTGAACTTGTGAATAACGTTTCCAAGAAGGTTGTGGGCTGTTAAGACATGTAGAAAGCATAGAATGGATTTAGAGTTCATGCTACATACGAAAATGGAAGTTATGGGTTTCCAAGATCATGATATTACACATGTAAAACTTGCATGTGTATGGATACGTCTGGGTACTCATCTCCCATAGTTCTGAGTGTTTTTGTTTATAATGAAATCGATTCTAAGAATGTGTAAAGGTTCATTTAACGAAAATCATAGCTTTTGTTAAGAAAATGTCGAATTTGCACACATGCAAGTACACACATGTGTGTTTTCGCAACTTAGAAGTTCTTGGCCCTCATTTTAACTGTTCAAAGTGTCAAGGAAAAGAGTTTTAGGGCTGTTCACGAGTTGTATGGGAAAAGGAGTAGATAGAACAAGATTTTTGAGCTTTAGAGACTCGCTAGCTAACCTTTGTGTCGAATGTAACCCTTGAACTCGAGATGGTCTTGTGTTGTGACCTCCAAACCGTAGCAAGACTTGCGGGGGAGGGCTGAATTCGTGGAGCTCCAAGAGAAGAGAGGAGAGAGTGAAATTTTGAATTTGTGAAAGTGAAGAAGGATGAGTGAGGTGTGTGTGTGTTGGCCGAATAAAGAGGGGAAGGGAGAGAAAGATGAGGGGCGGTGGTGGTGTAAGAAAAGGGAGGAAGAGGGTTGGTCAAATAGGGAGGTGGATTAAGAGTTTTGTTTTACATGCTTGTTTTAATGTGTGAGTGTGTCGAGAATAGAGAGAAACATATATGTGTATGTGTATCATACGTATATATGCATGCATATCTGTATATGTGTCGTGTATATGCATGTGTATATATGATGGTGATGTGTGTGGAAAAGAGTAGAGAGTATTGCTATTGGTGGTGATAGGAGGTGTGATAAGATTGTTTGAGAAGGAATATATATATATATATATATATATATATATATATATATCTGTGTGTGTGTGTGTGTGTGTGTGTGTAACCGTGTGTGTATATATAAATACTATATATTTTATATAATTTCTTGTGTGTGTCACGCATGCATGTATATATATATATATATATATATATTGTTATGGATCGTGAATATATATATATATATATATATGTAATATAAAGAGTGTTATTTAATTTATTTAGCCTCAATAAACCTATGTATGTATGTATACTTGAAATGTGTACATGTATATACATATTGGTTTATGTCCTGTATGAAATGTAATGGGTAGTGTTTTAAATAGATTAATCTATGCATGCAAATAAATATGGTTGCATGTTCCTATAATCATCTCAACGAATAATTATAATTTATAAATATGTGTGTGTATGTCGTGATATACATACAAATTTTAATATGATAATTATTTATTAGAAGTAGTTTTGCATTAGATAATATAATTATCATAAATTTAAGCATGCATAAAAACATATATATATATATGAATATGTGAAATCATTGTTTCGCTTTATTTTCACTCGTTGTGTCACAAGGGTATATATATATATATATCATTATGTTTCATAGAAGGATTCTTGTTTCTAACCTTTATGGCATGGGTATTCTATTGTTCTCAACTAATGACATAATTTCTCTACTTAATGTTTCTAAGAAGTGTGTTTATCTAAATATATTAACAAAATGCATCGTAATTAAAGTTTTAATATAAACCTGATTCGTGTGTTGTCACAGTCTCCCCTACTTGTAGAAATTTCGTCCTCTAAATTTGATTGGTCGTAGTCAACTTGTAGTTTGAAATAGTTGAGGGTGCTTCTTACGCATCTCTGATTCTTTTTCCCAAGTAAATTCAGGCCCTCGTTTGGAATCCCAACGTACTTTCACAATCGGTATCCTACTACGTCTCAGCTTCTTAATCTGTCTGTCCATGATTTCTACAGGTTCCTCCATGAATTGTAATTGTTTATTGACCTTTGCCTCTTTGTAAGGTATGATCAAACTTTCGTCCACTAAACATTTCTTGAGGTTTGACACATGAAACACGTCATGTATTCCTTCTAATTACAATGGAAGTTCTAGCTGATAAGCTACAAGTCCCACTCTCGCTACAATTTTGAAGGGTCCAATATACCGGGGGTTCAACTTCCCATGTTTGCCAAAGCGTACCGTACCCTTCCATGGTGATACCTTTAGCATGACTTTATCTCCTACACTGAACTCCAACAGTCTTCGTCTCTTATCTGCATAACTCTTCTGTCGGTCTTGAGCAGCCTTCATCCTTTCCTTGATTTTATGAATCTTATCAGTAGTTCCTTGCACAATCTCAGGCCCTGTTAATTTGTTCTCACCTATTTCATTCCAACACAGCGGTGATCTACACTTTCTCCTATATAATGCTTCAAACGGTGCGGCTTGAATACTAGTATGGTAGTTGTTATTATAGGAGAATTCAACTAATGGCAAGTGGGTGTCCCAACTTCCTCCAAAATCTATTACACACGCTCTCAACATGTCTTCCAATGTCTGGATAGTCCTTTCACTTTGCCCATCCGTTTGAGGATGGTAAGCCGTACTTAGTTTTAATTGGGTTCCCAGAGCTTCTTGAAGAGTTAGCCAAAATCTTGAGGTGAAGCGACTATCTCTATCCGAGATTATTGATGTAGGCACTCCGTGTCTCGACACAATTTCATTCATATAAATCTTTGCTAACTTATCCATTTTGTAATCTTCCCTTATGGGTAAAAAGTGGGCTGTTTTTGTTAACCTATCAACGACTACCCATATCGAGTCATGACTACTGGTGGTCCGAGGTAGCTTGGTTACAAAATCCATAGTAACCTGTTCCCATTTCCATGCAGGTATTTCTGGTTGTTGTAACAATCCAGATGGCTTTTGATGCTGTGCTTTTACTCTTGCACAAGTCAAGCATTTGCTGACATACTCTGCTATTGATCTTTTTAATCCAGGCCACCAGAATTTTTCTTTTAACTCGTGGTACATCTTGTCACCACCGGGATGCACTGAGTATCTAGACTTATGGGTTTCTTCTAAAATTACTTCCCTCATACCCCCATGTAGAGGTATCCATATCTTCCCTTTATATGCCTTTAATCTACCTTGATTTTCTTCATCAAATTGTTTCTCACTTTTTGTCAATGATTCTTCCCTTATGTTTTCCTTGGACAAGGCTTCCTGTTGAACTTTATGTATCTTTTCCTTTAAATCAATCCCTACTGTCATCTTCAGGGCTTTTACTCTTAGTGGAATCACTCTTTCTTTTCGACTCAAGGTGTCTGCTACCACATTTGCCTTTCCCGGATGATACCGGATTTCACAGTCGTAATCACTTAACAACTCTACCCATCTTCTTTGCCTCATATTCAGTATTTTCTGATCAAGTATATGTTGTAAGCTCTTGTGATCAGTATAGATTACACAATTCGTTCCATATAAGTAGTGTCTCCATATCTTTAGAGCAAACACTACAGCTCCTAATTCTAAGTCATGGGTGGTGTAGTTTTTCTCGTGCGTTTTCAATTGTCGTGATGCGTATGCAATTACTTTCTTCCTTTGCATTAACACACAACCTAGTCCCATTCTAGAAGCATCACAGTACACTACGAAATCTTCGTTCCCTTCTGATAAGGACAATATGGGTGCACTACATAACTTTTGCTTAAGTGTGTCAAATGCTTCTTGTTGTTTTTCTCCCCATTCAAAAGTCACTTTCTTCTGAGTTAATATAGTTAACGGTAGTGCTATCTTTGAGAAATTCTCAATAAATCTTCTATAATAACCGGCCAATCCTAAAAATTGCCTTATTTCGGTAGGAGTTCTTGGTGTCTCCCATTCCTTAATTGCCTCTATCTTTGAAGGATCTACTTGTATTCCTTCTTCATTTATAATATCCCCAAGAATTGTACTTCTCTCATCCAAAATTCACATTTGCTCAGCTTAGCAAATAACTTTTCCTTCCTTAAGAGTTCCAGCAACTTCCGTAGGTGCTCCTCATGATCCTTTGCACTTTTTGAGTATATTAGTATATCATCAATGAATACTATCACGAATTTATCCAGGTATGGTTTACACACCCGGTTCATGAGGTCCATAAACACAGCAGGTGCGTTTGTAAGCCCGAAGGGCATTACCATAAACTCATAATGTCCGTAACGAGTTCTGAACGCGGTTTTAGGGACATCCTCATCCCTGACCCTTAATTGATGATATCCTGATCTTAAGTCTATCTTTGAAAAATAACTTGCCCCTTGAAGTTGATCAAACAAATCGTCGATTCTGGGGAGTGGATAACGATTCTTTATAGTAAATTTGTTTAGCTCTCGGTAGTCGATGCACATTCTCAACGTTCCGTCCTTCTTTTTCACAAATAATACTAGGGCTCCCAATGGAGAAAATCTCGGCCTTATGAAGCATTTATCCATCAGCTCTTGTATTTGAGTCACCATTTCTTGCATTTCAGAAGGCGCTAAGCGATACGGTGCTTTAGCTACTGGTGCTGCCCCGGGTATCAAATCAATTCGAAATTCCACTTGTCTCGGTCCCGGCACTCCCAGCAATTCTTCCG
The DNA here is from genome assembly GCA_009363875.1 of Mikania micrantha. Taxonomy (NCBI): domain Eukaryota; kingdom Viridiplantae; phylum Streptophyta; class Magnoliopsida; order Asterales; family Asteraceae; genus Mikania; species Mikania micrantha. The sequence continues at coordinate 22,890,594 of CM018685.1, forward strand.
GGAATACATCCAAATATTCAGATACAATTGGTATTTCCTTGGGTACTGTATCTTCTTTCTTGGTGATCACATAGGCTAAATAGATCATGTTTCCCTTCCTTGAATACCTCTCCGTCTTTGCATACGAAATGATGCGCGGTAATTCTCTAACCTTATGTCCAATAACTATCACTTTCTTATCATTAGTTAAGGGAATTGTCATAGTCTTATGCTCACAGTTAAGTTCTACCTTATTCATGGCTAGCCAATCCATTCCAATAACTACATCAAAGCCTCCTAATTCAATAGGCAGTAAATCAATCTTAAACTTTTGTCCTTCCATAACTAATTCACAGTCTTTCAACATTTCTTTTATACTTATCACTTTTCCAGTGGCTATCTCTACTTCACATATATCTTTCAAACAAGTATGTTGTTTATTGAGTAAGGATCGAAATTTTGATGATATAAAACTAAATGTAGCACCCGTATCAATCAATACACTAGCAATATGATTGTTTAAAAGAAACGTACCCGTTATCATTTCTGGATCCTTCTGTGCTTCGGTTGCGGTAAGTACGAATGCTCTTCCTGTTGCTTTCTGTGGCTTATCTCTCTTCAGTTTTGGGCACACATTCCTCAAATGCCCAGTGTCTCCGCATTCATAACATCTAGTTACATCCTTTGCTCTACAATCCTTGAGGAGATGTCCTGCTTTCTTGCACTTGTAGCAATACTTTGGGTTGCATTCTCCTTGGTGATGTATCTTGCACTTGTCACACCAAGGACTAGTTCCTAGGTATAACTTTCTCCCTGGTCTGGGTGCAGTTGATTCCTTTGCTTTGCCAAAGTCATTTCTCTTACCTTCAAATCTCCTAAACTTTTGATCCCCTTTCCTGTCATTCCTGTTGTCTTGCCACTTCCTCTTATCACCTACCTTTTCTTGATTTATCTTCCCACATCGCACTATTTCATCAGTAAGCGTTCCTCCTAGCTCTACTGCGGACTGAAAAGTAGCTGGTCTTGCTGCCCTGACAAATCCCCTAACTTGTGGTGCTAAACCCCAAATGTACCTTCCGATCCTTTTAGTCTCAGGGGTAACCAAGTGTGGCACAAGCAGCGCCATCTCATTGAATCGATTTATATATTTGGTATGGTCCAAACCAACCATTTCATGTGCTAGAAATTCCGCTTCGATTCTTTCCAGTTCATTAATCAGGCAGAATTTTTCAGTAACAATATCCTTAAAATCTTTCCACTTCATGGCCTTAATGGCGTTTCGCCCCCTAGTCTTGACAATGGTGTTCCACCAGGTTAACGCAGATCCCTTTAGAGAGTGAGTTGCATATTTCACCTTGTTATCCTCCTTGCAATCACTGATATCTAGCACTGCCTCCATATCCTCCAACCATCTTATTGCTCCTACAGCACCATCCCTTCCTTCAAAATCTTTGGGCTTGCAGGCCATGAAGGTCTTGTATGAGCATCCCTTTCGTTCTTCTGTTTCTACTTGTTCGATCTCTGGCCCTCCAGCTTCGTGAGCATTTTCATTTTGGTTTTCTGTATTCATATCTGCCTTGATTTGAGCTGCAATAGTTGGTATTGCATTCTGGATATGCCTAGTGATAAGATCAGTCATTCTGTCTTCCCTGTTTCGGTCTCCTTCATTTCCTCCTGCATTTGGGTTGCCCTCCAGGGGGGTTTTCTCCATTTTCAGCATGGTTAACTGGGTTTCCCGGGGGAGGTGGTGGTGGATTCCTTCTTCGTCCAGCTCGCGGATTTGGATTTGCTCCCGTATTGGGTTGACCACGGTTCAGTCGTTGGCTACGTCGGGGAGGCATTCTATTTCATATGTTTCACATATAGAGAAAATTATTGTTATTAGTCTTTATTGAGCAATTAATTAAGTTTTAATATTGTATCATTTTCATAATTAACAAATGTTAAAGAGAAAACAAAAAAAAATATATTTTAGGCAACCAATTCAAATCCATACAATTAAAATCGTGCATCCAGAATATCTCATGATGTATCATATCATTACATTCATTTATCATGGCAACCAAAAAATAAATCATAGAAACCAAATTTCTTAATGTTTCAAACCCATTCATTACATAAATCAAAATGTTTCACCATCATGTTTCCAATGCACCATCAGGGAAAATATCCCTATCAATCCCAATTGTTTCATAATACATCAAAATTTGGGCATGCAATCCCATTAAACATATTGTCTCATAATACATCAAATGACATAATTCATAATGCTAAGTAAAAATAAAAATCAGTCCCCTAAGTCTTCTTCCTACGTAGTGAATCCCACACAATTGCAAAGAATCCCTTCTTCTTTGTTGCTTGTCGAGCCTCACGGGACTCCTTCAATTCTTTGCGTGTCATTTCCAGTTGCAGGGTGACTGCTCCTATATGCCTTTGGAATTGTTCAGATAGTTGGGTTGCCTTCTTCTCCTGCTCAAAGATAGCAGACCACAGCATGTAGTTCTCTTCTCTCTGTGGGTTGACATCTGCAGCTCTGCTCCTGCTCGGACCCGCCATATCTATCCCATGGCGAGCGGAGTGCCCTAAATGCATGCTATGACGCGCGGGCTGAACCAGATCAGGTTCTCCCATGGTAGGATAAAGGGGTCCACTCCTGGGCATACGAAAAGACATGGAGGCTCCCGGCCTCGCTCCCATAACAGGTGTGGGTCTCCTAACAGGTCCGTCACTAGGTTCAATACGGGGTAAGGGAGGAGACATAGATCTAGTGCGAGACCTTCTGGGCATAGTGGATGCAGCATCATCATACTCCATTGGCTCCGACTCTGATGAAGAGAAGTATGCATCCTCTGGCAGCGGACTATAGTGTTGAGGGAAGCGTCTGTGTAGTTCTTCACGTACCGCAGGTGGAAAATCTCTCCTAGCATAGACTCTAGGTCGGTTGGACGATCCTCCATTGCTGAGACCCTTTCCTTAACGTCCATTTCCTGCAATGACTTGTTAGTAACATCACATATTTCAAATTATTATTTAGTCCTAAAATATTAACCTCTTCCTCCTAAGCATCCTACCCTAAATTGTCCCAAATCTTACGGTTATAGTCTTAGGTATACTAAGGCACCTCATTCTCTATAACCTTGGGCTCTGATACCAACCTGTCACACCCCAATCCGAGGGGATTCGGGTATGACGATTGATTTCAAATCATTTAACTAACTTTGCGGAAGCATAGTTTAAATAATTCATAGCCCAAAGCAAACTAAAGCAAATAAAGTCTCAAACACACAACAATTGTCTAAACTGCCACGCAGGGCCCAATAAAACATAATTCAATAACATAAATTGTTTTTCAATTAACTCCATTCTAAAGCCACACTACGCCTCTAGAAGCTCATCCAGTTCTCCTACTCTTACCAATTCAACCTGAAAGACATGCTAAAATACGTCAACTAAATAGTTGGTGAGAACATGAGTTTAATAATATGACACAATAGTAACAAAAAGTATAACATGTGATAATTCAATAACAATACAACCAACCCTGCTCCATGCGCGGGCGTTTGCCTCATACACTGTTAGCCCACAACATGGTCAATTCCAATTTAACTTCCCAATTCCGAGACCCGTTCCTGCTCTCGGTCATACATGTATCATAAAGAATATATGCCACAACGGTTGACAATAACCTCAGTGGGGTTTCAACCTTACTTTTACAAGGCCACCCTTTCGGGCCACTGTGCGTGGGGGATTCCCCAAGCAGTACTACCCATATACTCACCGGCTCTCCTTATGAGTTAATGGTTGTAAATTATGTTTAATGTCTAGGGGAAGCAATTTTATATGAAACGGACGTTCATTATCACATAAATATAATTTTATAAACAGTTTATGGAGCATGCTTTCAGTATCCCAAAACAGTAAAAAGAAAAGGGATCACATGAACTCACCTGCAACTGATGTTTGGTTATCTGACGATTGTAGGGATTGTTGGTAAATCTTGATTGGTTCACTTGCCTAGTGTATGTTTAGATTTTAGTAAATATTCATGCCATAAATATTGATGTGATATTGTTTTTCATTCAACAATATTTTCAAGTGTTCAAAATCTTTCGTGTTTAACAATTACTCATGGATTTAGGTTTACATATTTATATGTTTTTCCCCCATTAATTTTTATTAGTAAAGGGTCTGGGTAAATTTTTATTTACTCATTCCCTACTATTTTATATTAACCACTTGTATCAAATATTGTTTTTATATGTTTAAAAACTTCAAAAATTCACAGATAATGATTCTGATCACTAAAAATTCCGAAAATATTTATATAGTCTCATACTGTTGTTATTTAACTCCTGTAAAATTTTCAGAATTTATAAAGCTCGTTTACTATTTTAAACAGTTTTAAACATTTTAAATACCATTAATATTATAATAAATATTTCCCGATATGTAAAAATTACGAAACTTTTTATACAGTAACCAAATCATGTTCTTCGGCTACTGTAGAAATTTCAGAATTTTAGGAGGTCATTTACTATTTAAAATGATTTTTGCACTATTTAATATATTAAATAACAAATAAATACTTAACAGACACTAAAAATTACCATATTTTTACTGAGACCTCTCAGTATAATTAGAACACTGGGAAAAATATTTACTTCATATTTTTGACAGTAACAAATTAAATTCGTATTTTTAACCTTTACAAACGTTTTAAATGTCGATTAATTAGTTTAAACTATAAATTTTTAGTTTCAATATTTTTCCCAGGCCTTCTAACTATATTCATACCGACTCAAATTGTACTTAGGATTTTTATCACTCAGGAGCTATTTTTGATGATTTTATCAAGATTTATAGGGATTTTAATAACTCTATAACTTATTTTAGACATAACAATAAATACTCAAACTTTTTGAGTGTTATCCTAACATTATTATAAGCCTATTTAATTTACCCATTCTGTCCAGAAAGCTGTTAACAAGATTTTTGATATTTTACATACTTATAAGCCTTAGAAATTGGGTTTTTGGGTCAAGATTTCCAATATACATATCTATCATCAAAACCCAATCTTTTATACAATATTTCCAACAATAAAATCACATCTAGACCTGTTCAAAATTTCGTGACATCTACATTAGCATTTTAAGGTTGTATTTACCATTTTTACATACATGCATGCATAGATATTACCCTTTTTAAAGAGTTGTGAGTCATACCCCTATGTTGTGAACTTGTGAATAACGTTTCCAAGAAGGTTGTGGGCTGTTAAGACATGTAGAAAGCATAGAATGAATTTAGAGTTCATGCTACATACGAAAATGGAAGTTATGGGTTTCCAAGATCATGATATTACACATGTAAAACTTGCATGTGTATGGATACGTCTGGGTACTCATCTCCCATAGTTCTGAGTGTTTTTGTTTATAATGAAATCGATTCTAAGAATGTGTAAAGGTTCATTTAACGAAAATCATAGCTTTTGTTAAGAAAATGTCGAATTTGCACACATGCAAGTACACGCATGTGTGTTTTCGCAACTTAGAAGTTCTTGGCCCTCATTTTAACCGTTCAAAGTGTCAAGGAAAAGAGTTTTAGGGCTGTTCACGAGTTGTATGGGAAAAGGAGTAGATAGAACAAGATTTTCGAGCTTTAGAGACTCACTAGCTAACCTTTGTGTCGAATGTAACCCTTGAACTCGAGATGGTCTTGTGTTGTGACCTCCAAACCGTAGCAAGACTTGCGGGGGAGGGCTGAATTCGTGGAGCTCCAAGAGAAGAGAGGAGAGAGTGAAATTTTTGAATTTGTGAAAGTGAAGAAGGATGAGTGAGGTGTGTGTGTGTTGGCCGAATAAAGAGGGGAAGGGAGAGAAAGATGAGGGGCGGTGGTGGTGTAAGAAAAGGGAGGAAGAGGGTTGGTCAAATAGGGAGGTGGATTAAGATTTTTGTTTTACATGCTTGTTTTAATGTGTGAGTGTGTCGAGAATAGAGAGAAACATATATGTGTATGTGTATCATACGTATATATGCATGCATATCTGTATATGTGTCGTGTATATGCATGTGTATATATGATGGTGATGTGTGTGGAAAAGAGTAGAGAGTATTGCTATTGGTGGTGATAGGAGGTGTGATAAGATTGTTTGAGAAGGAATATATATATATATATATATATATATATGTGTGTGTGTGTGTGTGTGTGTGTGTAACCGTGTGTGTATATATAAATACTATATTTTATATAATTTCTTGTGTGTGTCACGCATGCATGTATATATATATATATATATATATTGTTATGGATCGTGAATATATATATATATATATATATATATGTAATATAAAGAGTGTTATTTAATTTATTTAGCCTCAATAAACCTATGTATGTATGTATACTTGAAATGTGTACATGTATATACATATTGGTTTATGTCCTGTATGAAATGTAATGGGTAGTGTTTTAAATAGATTAATCTATGCATGCAAATAAATATGGTTGCATGTTCCTATAATCATCTCAACGAATAATTATAATTTATAAATATGTGTGTGTATGTCGTGATATACATACAAATTTTAATATGATAATTATTTATTAGAAGTAGTTTTGCATTAGATAATATAATTATCATAAATTTAAGCATGCATAAAAACATATATATATATATGAATATGTGAAATCATTGTTTCGCTTTATTTTCACTCGTTGTGTCACAAGGGTATATATATATATATATATATCATTATGTTTCATAGAAGGATTCTTGTTTCTAACCTTTATGGCATGGGTATTCTATTGTTCTCAACTAATGACATAATTTCTCAACTTAATGTTTCTAAGAAGTGTGTTTATCTAAATATATTAACAAAATGCATCGTAATTAATGTTTTAATATAAACCTGATTCGTGTGTTGTCACATGATCCATTAAATTAGGTTTCACAATGATTTGCATTGCTCGTACCCTTAATGGTTTCTCTCTTTCCTTACGGCTTAAAGTATCAGCAACGACATTTGCCTTACTGGGATGATAACGGATCTCACAGTCGTAATCATCGACTAACTCAACCCATCTTCGCTGTCTCATATTGAGCATTTTCTGATCAAGTATGTGTTGAAGACTTTGGTGATCAGTGTAGATAATACACTTTGTTCGATACAAACAGTGTCTCCAAATTTCAAGTGCGAACACTACAGCTCCAAGTTCCAAATCATGAGTCGTATAATTTTTGTCATGCACTTCCAATTGTCGTGATGCATAGGCTATTACTTTATTTTCTTGCATTAACACACATCTCATGCCTTGATGTGAAGCATCACAATATACAACAAAATCATTTGTTCCTTCTGGCAAGGACAAAATTGGTGCGCTGCACAACTTATCCTTCAAAATTTCAAAAGCTTCGTTTTGCTTTTCTCCCCATTCAAACTTTTGTTCTTTTGAGTCAGATAGGTTAGAGGTACTGCTATTCTTGAAAAATCTTGAATGAATCTTCGGTAGTATCCTGCTAAACCCAAGAATTGCCTAATTTCCTTCGGCGATTTAGGAATTTCTCATTTCTTTATCGCTTCAATCTTTGTTGGATCAACTTGGATCCCTTTATCATTCACAATATGACCAAGGAATTGTACTTCTCGTAACCAAAATTCACATTTCGCGAACTTAGCGTATAGTTTCTCATCTCGAAATAACTGTAATATTAACCTTAGACGTTGTTCATGATCATCCTTATTCTTGGAATAAATTAGTATATCATCAATGAATACTATAACGAATTTATCCAAGTACGGCTTACAAACTCGATTCATCAAATCCATAAAAACAGCAGGTGCATTTGTCATCCCAAATGGCATTACTAGGAATTCATAATGTCCATATCTTGTTCTAAATGCAGTCTTTGGTATATCCTCCTCATTGACCTTCAATTGATGGTATCCTGATCTTAAGTCAATCTTAGAAAAATAACTTGCTCCTTGTAGTTGATCAAAAAGATCATCAATTCTTGGTAACGGGTAATGATTTTTAATAGTCACTTTGTTGAGATCGCGATAATCGATGCACATTCTCAGAGTTCCATTTTTCTTCTTCACGAATAATACTGGAGCTCCCCATGGGGAATAACTCAAACAAATGAATCCCTTGTCCATGAGTTCTTGCAATTGTTTCATCAACTCTTGCATTTCAGTGGGTGCCAATCGATAAGGCGATTTGGCTACAGGTGCTGCTCCTGGAATCAAATCAATTCTGAAGTCGACTTGGCTTGTTGGAGGCAATCCTGGTAATTCTTCAGGAAACACATCAGCATACTCCACCATAACGGGTACATCTTCAATTATCTTATCTGTTTCGTTTTGCATTACGTATGCAATATAAGCGACACATCCTTTCCTTAGACATTTGTTGGCTTTCATACATGATATGATATTCAAATAATTCCTCGACTTCTCTCCATATATGACGATGGTCTTTCCTTCTGGTAAAGGAATTTTCAAGAGCTTCTTTCCACACACTATTTCAGCTCCATTTTTGGACAGCCAATCCATTCCTATAACTACGTCAAAGCTTCCTAGCTCTATAGGCAATAGATCGATTGAAAATTCATGATCATCATGACTTAAGGCACATTTCCTAAGTACTTCATTTGCTTTAATAACCTTCCCGTCGGCTAGTTCAATAGTGTAAGCATATGGTAATTGATTTGCTTCCAAGGTAACCTTAGGTTTAAAAGCAGTTGATATAAAACTATGAGTTGCTCCAGTATCAAATAATACACTTGCATAATTATTTTCTACCAAAAACGTACCTGTCACAACTTCCGGATCATCAAGAGCTCCTTTAGCATTTAACACAAATGTTCTTGCCTTCAATTCACCTCCCTTTTTATTTTGATCCTTCTTTCGTTGGTTAGTTAATTTCGGACAGTTGGGCCTCAGATGACCAGTTTCACCACATTCAAAACATATCATAGGCATGGTAAAGGCTTTCACTCTCATTTTTCACCTACACTCTCTCTCTTAAATCCACCAACTCTTCCATCTCTCTCTCTAGAAGAATCAACCTTCAAACCTTGATTTCTAGCTCATTTCTTGGTGAAATCAAGTGCTTTTGGTGTCTACACGAAGCTACAAGCGTCCTCTACATGAAAGTACAACCGATCTAGAGGTTTATCCAGCCAAAACCAAGGTATTGGGACATGAATACCACGAAAATATAGGGTTTTCTTACTTGTGTTGACCCAACACTTCAACCGGCCCTAGAATCACCTACACGACTTCAACATATTCGAGAATCATGTATTTCATAACACGAGGGTGTTGACAGCTCTGGAATAAGTGGGGCACATTGGGAATGATGATGTCGAAGGTACAGTTTCGGGTGGAAGGTGGGGGAGCCGAACCTTGGCTGAAGGGTTAATGGAAACGAACCTTCTTGGGTTGAGTTCCAAGGTAGCCGAACCCACCCACACGCCGAACCTGTTACCCTCCTTGAATATAGGGTTCGCCAACACCACCCCCGATCCTTCATGACCTTTTTGCCGAACCTTTCGGTGGCTACGAACCTATGTTACCCGAACCTGCAAGATGAACCAACACCATAGCCGAACCTCGGTTTAGCTGAAGGATGACCGAACCTTTAAGCTTGCTGCGATCCTTCTGCCTAAATCTGGCCGAACCATGCACGCAACTCACGAACCCCTCAACTCAGCCGAATCTTTCTTCCCCAACCGAACCTGCGTGTGTCATCACGAACCTGCAGAGTCAAATCACTCCTAGTCGAACCTGCTACAGTGAACGAACCTCCTCATCAGCGAACCTCCCTGATGACCAAACCTCCCTGATGACCAAACCCTTTAGCCGAACCCAAGGTGGTTGATAAGAAGGTTCGCAGACACTCACTCGCCAGCCATAATACTCTTTCGGCCCAACAGTGGAACCAAATTATCCGGCCCACACACGCACCCACTAAGGCCCAAACAACATACACATGGCCCGTATCGGCCCAAGAGATTCCATCGGCCCACTTGATTCAATTGACCATATGGTTTAACGTAGGATGAAAACATGATATCACATTACAAGGGTTAATACGTATGGGTTTTGATAATAGATAACTACAAAGATGTGTGTTTAGCACAACGGATGTCTTAGAGATTAAAACTACATGTTTTGAACATATCAACAAATGGTTTTAAATGTTGATATAAAAGGGATCATTTACACTAAAAAGCTATATTACAAGATGTTAAGGATTAATAATAATGAATCAAGTGGAACATGAAATCAATAAGCAAGGTGTGCTAGTTTAAATCAAGTAGGTCAAGAATTAGTAAAACGATAACAAGTGAATCGGGCCGAATAACGACCAAAACCGCGACTCACAAGTGTTAGCCAACTCTAGGGCTAACACGTACACGCACACAAATCTCTACGACATATACTTATGAAATATATACAACATGAAATAAATACAGGATCGTGAAATCCACAACAAGTGCAATCAAAGAGCGCGAGCATTTCTTGTTTAAGCTAAGTCAACCACTTCGAACACAAGGTTAGTTTATATGCCCCTTTTCTAATCATTAACTGATTTTAAATTCTCGGGGCTGAGAAACATGCTTAACTTTTATTATTTAAAAGTTTATGTTTAACATATTTCTTATACTATGATTAGATATTGTATGCATGCTTGTATGATTATGATATGACAAGAACAACTAGAAGAATATGATAATATAATTTCATAATTCATCAACACAATAGAATAACACAGTTGTACGATTACATCTTACAACACTTAGTTATTCTTACAAGTACGAACATTGAGATAATCACAGATGAACATAATGACAAGAACAAAACACATGAATGACATGAAGATAACACCTCTTCATAACATCATTCAACGCTAGAGTTAACTAAGTATAATAAGACAAGTCCTTATAACACTTAGCTTACAACTCAACACATATTACAAGAGAACATGGAACAAGAATCATCCACCACCTGAGTCGACTAAGTGTAGTAAGACTAGTTCTTACCACAGCTTAGTGACAACATGGTGATTATATGGAATAACAAGGAATGATAATCATGATAATGTAACTGCATGATAACAACATCATTCACACAACAATTAACATAACATAATAAGACTACATCTTATTTAACTTTGTTAATAACAATGAGAACATCCAATATTGAGAACAAACAACACTAATGATCACAATACAATAGATTACTATTGAACTTTCTGCATTATATCATTTCAAACATGTGCCATGTACTTAAGTTGATCATTGTAAGTCCCTTTCATAATTCGCTAACCAGTTAATTTGACGTTACTAAACCGATGATAGCATAGTGGTACCATAGGTCAGACAAACCTCTAGCTTGTAGGGCTAGTATGTTGATCTATTGATTCATTGGTCGGTAACGTATGACCGGTGACAGGGCGACTTCAAGTCAGGGTCTGGAAAGTGACAGATGGTGATATTAATCTGCAGTGAAATTGCAATTAATCCATCGTTACCCGTTGACTAGTAGACTGAAGAATTTATTTTCTCTAATGTCATATTACTAGTAACCGTTTCGATGAGGCCTACGGTAATACAAGGTGGTAGAGGTAAATTGGATGCATTGTAATCTGATTACGAGAGGATTGCAATGTATTCCTTTTATGATCTATGCACTCCAAGTTGAGAACAAACAATCAATTGGTTAACTAACACTCTTAATACTTAAAAGTGATTAACAGTTAACCCCACAAGTAATAGAATAATACAAGGATCAAATTAAATTAATCTAATATCCTTAATACATAAAAGGGTTATCAATACTTCGGTTTGATAGCTAAAACCCAATTGTTATATTATTCTACACATGATACTACAGGTGAAATGGAAATGGATATCGATAGTTGTATTGCAAGTAGTGTGGAGTTCTAGTAGTTATGTGGTGGGATGTTGGCTGGGGCTTGGTTCCCCTACATATGCCCTATATATAAGCATAACTACTAGGATGATATGTTATTTGTGAATATAACTATCGAGAGGCCATTGGGTGAACGGGTGAATCGAACAACATACAAGTAACAGAACTGACATTGTGATTGTGCATGTGAATAAATCAAGGTTTTCAATTATCATAGTTTTGAACTCACCAACCTAGTGTTGACTTTGTTTAAATGCATGTTTTCTGAGGTGACGAACAGGTTTAGTCACCAGGATTACAGGGACATAGCTAGTGGACCTTAAGAAGGCCTAGCTACTTTTGTTTTGCATACTTTTGGATGACAAAACCATGAATCATCTTTTGTATATCTTGTACAGATACAAGATATGAACTCATTGATTCTTTTGATCAGATTTACTTAGTTAAATTATGAGGAAACAATGTAATTTAACTTCGTAATTCTATTTCATTGTCATGTTAGCATTTCTCATTTATTTATGATGAGCTATGTAAACAATCTGATCATTTCGATTATCACAACGATATCGCGCCCCGGGAACCCTCCGCCCGGCGGGAAAGTCGATCCAGCCCGCCGGCTCTGGGTGTGACAGAAAGCTCTTGCAACACTGTAGTGACAACAGGGTGACCATATGGAACAACAAGAATGATAACCTTGATAATGTACCTTCAAGATAACAACATCATTCATACAGCAACTAACATTGTATAATAAGACAAGTTCTTATATAACTTTGTTAAGAACAACGAGAACACACAACATTGAGAACAAACAACATTGGTGAACACACAATACAATTGATTACTATTGAACTGTCTGTATTATATCATTTCAATCATGTGCCATGTATTCAAGTTGATCATTGTAAGTCCCTTACACAAATCGCTGACCAGTTAGTTTGACGTGACTAAACCGACGATAGCATAGTGGTACCATAGACAAACCTCCAGCTTGTAGGGCTGGTATGTTGATCGTATTGATTCATTGGCCGATAACGTATGACCGATGACAGGGCGACGAACAGTCAGGGTCTAGAAAGCGACTCATGGTGATATTAATCTGTAGTTATAATTGTAATTAATCCATCGATTACTGTTGACTAGTAGACTGAAGAATTGATTTTCTCTCATGTCATATTACTAGTAATAGTTTCGATGAGGCCTCTGGGAATACAAAGTGGTAGAGGTAAATCGGATGCATTGTAATCTGATTTCGTGAGGATTGCAATGGATTACTTTTAGGCTCTATGCACTTCAAGTTGAGAACAAATATCAATTGGTTAACTAACACTCTTAATATTAAAAGTGATTAACAGTTAACTCCACAAGAAATAGAATAATAACAAGGATCAGATTAAATTAATCTAACTTCCTTAATACATTGAGGGTGTATCAATACTTCGGGTTGATAACTAAACCCCTGTCGACATATTATTCTACATATGATACAACGGGTGAATATCAATCGGGATGAACAGGTGAAATGATAATGGGTATCTATAGTTGTATTGCAAGTGGTGTTAAGCTCTATTGGGTATGTGGTGGGATGTTGGCTGGGGCTCGTTCCCCCCTACATATGCCCTATATATAAGCATAACTTATAGGATGAGATACTACTTGTGAGTATAACTATGGAAAGGCCATTGTGTGAACGGATGAATCAAACAGCTTACAAGTAACATGTATGACATTGTGACTGTGAATGTGAACAAATCAAAGCTTTCAATTATCAAACTTATGAACTCACCAACCTAGTGTTGAGTTTTTTTAAATGCATGTTTTCTCAGGTGATGGATAGGTTTAGTCACCAGACATCGGGGACATAGCTAGTGGACTTTTAGAAGACCTAGCTACATTTTGTGTTGTGCATACTTTTGAAATGACAAAACAATGAATCATCTTTTGTAGATATTGTACAGTTACAAGATAGAAACTCATTGATTCTTTTGAATAGATTTACTTGGTTAAATTATGAACGAAACATTGTAATTTAACTTTGTAATTCTATATCATTGTCATGTTAGGATTTCTCATTTATATATCATGTGCTATACAAAAAATCTGATCATTTTGATTATCAAACGATATCACGCCCCGAGAACCTTCCGCCCGACGGGAAAGTCGATCCAGCCCGCCGGCTCGGGGTGTGACATTAGATCTTGAATTTCTTTCTTTAAATCATCAATATCAGCACTTTGCTTCACAATCAATTTCTCCAAACTTGTAATCTTCTCATTCATTAACTTCTTTTCAATAATATCTTCATCTCTCCACTTCAACAACTAAGAAATATGACCTTTCATCACATTTATATCACTTGGACCTGAAGAAGATGGTTGTTCAGCATCAGCTTTCTCCTTTTGTTTCCTATAGTTGTCAAACTCTTGTGACAAGATAGAAATTCTTCTTCTTATCTCACTATCATCATAGTCTAATGAAAAATTTAAATCCAAGTCATCTAAACCCTCAAACAATGACTCTCCTCTTGAGGTAGAAGTTGCTTGAAATGTTGTAGTCACAGTAGTAGCATCTATGAAGGAAGGAACAAAAGTAGCAACATTAACAAATTTAGGAGTAGGCATGAAAGGATCAGAATCCATATGAACAGGGAAAGTAGAAGCAGTTTCTTGAACTGTTGCAGCAACTGAAGAAGACATAGAAACAGGAATAGAAACTGGTGTAGAAGAAACAGCTATAGGAGATGATACAATGATCATGGGAGTCTTAGTCTTCTTTTTCTTAGGCACTTTAGCCATTCTCTTTTTCTTCTTTGGCCTTGAAGTCTTCGGCTCATCAACTGTGAAGTTAGGATAAGTTGCCTCTTCTCTTGCTTCTTCACTTTGTTGTACTGGTCTTTTATTTAACCTTCTGACCATTCTGTTTCCCACTTGTACTGTCTCCATCTTTGACTCTGTTGATTCTTCATCTTCAGCATCAACTCGAACATCTTCAGTATCAACATTTTGAAAATCAGCTACTTCATCATTTCTTTGAGTATCTTGTTGACCTGGATAAATCACTTGTAAAGGAACCAATGTAGAAGGAGTTACATTTGGTCCTTGACCTGGCTCTTGAGTTTCTTGATATGTTTGAGAAGACTGAGCTTGTGATTGACTGGCTTGTGATCCAGGAGGAGGTGGTGGTTGTTGTTGATCATCATCATTATCACTCAAAAGTTCATTGTCTGAACTTGAGTCTTCATGCCTCCAAGCATCATTCACAGGAGCAACATAATTTGCTCTAGCACAATGTCCTATCACATCCTTAGTCAGAATATCATCATTACTTTTCTGATATATCTTTACTTGACCAAGACTGGAGTCTGTCATATGTTTCAACTTGAGAATATCAGCAGCAACTCTACGCAAGTTCTGCTTTGGAAACCTTTCATCAATCAGCATCTGGATAAATCTGGGATACATGTAGAATCTATCTTTGGCTTTGGTAATGTTGTCTGACATATATCTGAAAATCATTGCTGAGAAATTGAACGGTTTGTTCAATATCAAAGCCACCATGGCAGATCTCATTAGATCCCACAACTCTTCAAATGTGCCTTTCCTCATGCTAAGGCAATGTAACAAAACATGTGCCAGCAACTTGTACTGCAGAGGAAGCTTTCTCTTCTTAATGGAATACTCGCTGTATACTCAAAAGTATCTGATCCTTAAGAAGCATCCCTTAATACACCTCTCAGGAATGAGAGTCATTCCTGCAAGTTCTCCTCCAAACTGTAGAACCCTCCTTATATCAGCTTCAGTAACTCGAATGGCTTGACCAAGCACATTCGCCTCAATAACATAGTCTTCATCAACAATAATTAATCTTGCTGAATCCCAGAAGCTTTGAATATGAGATATGTATATCTGACAGGAGTTGGATATGGCATGATAAATCCTTGATCTTCTCAAAAACTCAATCATCGGCCGAAAATCTTTGCCATTCTTAGTTGTAGGATCCAAATATGCACAGAGGTTGTGTTTATCCCCGAATGTAAGATTTGCCATTTCTACAATCAGAATAAACAAAATTAAAACAGAAATTAAAAAATAAAAAATAAAAAATTTGAAAATAAAAAAAAAATTCGAAGTGTAGAAACCAGCGAACCCTCCTTGTGCCGAACCTGTACTTAGACGAACCTGATTATCAGACAAACCTATCAATCAACGAACCTTTCTATGAATGAACCTTGTTATATCACGAATCTAATGGTCAAACGAACCATTGACCAAACAAGGTTCGGTTCAAAGACACAAAGAGGTTCGGCCCGAACTTTTAACGTTCAAACGAACCTTAAAAAATTCAGCGAACCTGTTTTAAAGTCACGAACCTAATCCAGTTTAACATCAGATTTTCAAATCTATGAATTAGATCAAAAAATTTATACCCAAAGGTTCGCCATTAACTAATGAACAACATTAATGAAAGCAATTTCCATCAAAAAAATAGATTTAATCAGATTTTAATACGAAACTACATGTTCGACTAAAACAGATCTAAAATCAAAAAAATCTCCTAATTTAGCCGATCAATCTCCAATCTTTTTACCTATTTATGATCACAAGACAATTCCGAATCAAATGAAATATGGCAAACAGTTTCTGAGATCCAAAATTGAAAAAATCAAAATCAAGATTTAGAGGTTCGTGAATGGTTCTGATGAAAGTGACAAACGTTTCACACACGAACCTTTATTTATATGAACCTGTGAACAAACCTTTGAACGAACCTTTGACCAAACATGTTGACTGAACCTGTCAACAAACCTTCTAGACGAACCTGTCCAAAACCTCTCAGGCAAACCTGTCTAATGCCTATAAGACGAACCTGTGAACAAACCTCTCAGGCGAACCTGTCTAAACGAACCTCCAAGCAAACCTTTTGAAATTCAATTTTATTTTAAAATTTCAAAGAATGTTTAATATTTCAAAGTCAAAACAAATAATCAAAAATTATTGATTTAACATCAGATAAAATCAAAAATCTTTTGTATTTTTCAAATTTTTAGAACAAACACACTACTAATTTTAACAAATCTAACTATAAAATATAAACTAACAAAGCAATCACATATTTGTGCTTGAGAAAGATCCAGACATGAGATCATATTGTTTTACAATCATCAACACCTAATTGAATTAATGAATATAATTATCAGCAAATTACAATTCAAAGATGATTGTCAGTATATAAATCCTCTTTAAGTTTAATTACTTAGTTAAAATACCAATTGAAAACAAAATCATCAAATACTTTATATTCTCCATTTACTTGAACACATCCCCGTTTTGTGAATAACTAAACAAACAATAATGTTCTTGAAATAATTTGCTTCAATTTTAACTAGCTTGACCATGCAAAAACAAAGCTGAATATCTTTTGAAAATAATAAAATATAAAACAAATTGAATTTATTCAAAATCTTGGAATCAAGGTTGATACTTTCGTATGCTCTGATGATCCAGAAAATGAACGAAACAATAATTTAAGATTAAGCTTTTAACAATCAGATCGATATTTTCATATACGCAGAGATTCTCCAAATCTTAATGAAACCAAGAAAACAAATTTGAATTGTTTAAAACTTCAACAATCAGGTCGATACGTAAGTATACGCAAAGAATGTTTCAGCTTTAAACTAAAATAAAAGAAAAACCAAATTTAGAATTTCTTTTGAAAAATAAACACATGATCAAAACTAGTTAACTTAAATTTTGTTCAAGAAACATTTTGTAAGTTTAATCACCTTTCATTTAAGACAAAGCTAAGCACTATATTCTAAGCATCTGTTTCTCATAAAGTATAATCAAAATTTTGTCAAATGTTATCTTAACTAAGTTATAAACCTACCAACATATCATACTAAGTAATTGTAAATGCTCTTTATGTTTAAAGTTCTAGTATGATACAGATGTTCTTCCAATTGCTACAATGTACTATCATTTCTCATTAGATCGAATCAATTTCTCAGAATTTTAATTTTTTAAATGTTTTTGTGTTTTTGATTTTTCAAATTTTTTCGATTTTTCAAAATTTTCTCCCCCCTAAAAACTAAAACACAAGACAACAAAACAAGTAAAATGTCTGATGTTAATTCAATAAAAATTGATTATGAAGGAAATTGATTTGGAATTACCTCACCCAAGACCCTTATGCCATTTAATTTGAGTAAATACTCAAAATGATTCTTATCAAAAGCCTTGGTAAGAAGGTCTGCTCGTTGCTCATGTGTATGTATCTTCACCACATCAATAAGTTTCTTGTCATAGCAAGCGCGTATGAAATGAAACCTAATGTCAACGTGTGTAGATCGTGAATGATATACAAGATTCTTTGTTATGGCAATAGCAGCCTCGTTATCAACATGAATTGGGGTTGTAAGAAAATTCAAACCATAGTCTGTCATCTATTGTTGTATCCACAAAACTTGTGAATAACAACTTGTGACAATCCGACTTTTCACACTAACCTTGTTAACGGGAGTTGGTGCTATCAAGGCCCAACAAGACCAATGAAGGCCCAATAAGGTTAATGGAGGCCAACAAGATCAATTAGGCCCAACATAGCCAATGTAGGCCCACAAAACCAAGAGAAGCCCAATAAGGCCCAATAAATTCAAGTAAGGCCCAATGTAAATCAAGGTAGGCCTAGGGAAAGCCAAGGTAGGCCCAGGAAGGCCCAGTGAGGTCCAATTGGATTTAAAGAGCCCAATTGGATTAATTTAGCCGAAAAATGTTTTAATTGGTTTAAATTGTGAAAATCCGGCAATTCGCAGTAAATTTTCTTAATCAGAAATTAACCAAAATGATGGGAAATCATTTAACATCAAAATAGAAGGATGAGAATTGTTCAGAAACAGTATTTGAATGATAAAACTTTACGGATTAAGATTTCAAATCAAGAAAAGTTCCAATTTTGACTTTTTAAGTCAAAATTCGATTAAGGTGCAATCAAAGGTTTAAATTCGTATTAAATTGATGATAGTAACTAAATTAATCATATTAGTGACTCATTATGATGATGATTAAACCTTATGATCGGTTATTGGAAGCTAGAAGGCTCGAATTAAACTCTCATCATGATTTCAAGTTGAAACCGTTTGCAATTAAGGTCGAGATCATATAAACCGAATGAAATGATCACAATTGATTTTTCCTAAACTCTAATCGGCGCATTTAGAAACGTTTCCACACAACAATTCGAAGAAAAAGATTCAAGATCAGAGATTCGATCGGAGTATAGGCCGAACCTAGGGCTTGAAGGTGAACTACAAGAATTCGATATCAAAACAGGTAAGCTATCATTCCTGTACACTCTAAAACTTCCGAATAAGCATAAACCTATATCAATTTTAGGTTCCAACAACGAATTGATAGAACCCGATTGCTAGGGTTCTTAACAAAGTCGGTTTTGGGGGTTTTCGATCAAAGGAGTTTAAGAATCGAATTAATTGATATAGGAAGCTTCATAAGGTACCGATTAAGCTAAAACATAGAACAATTTCTGGTTTAAACAACGAATTTATAGATTTCTTATTCTAGGGTTCTAAGACCAAACTATTTTGGGGGTTATCGATTAAACGTGTTTAAAAATGAAATCATATGTTATCAGTAGTTTCAGAAGGTGCCGATGAAGCTTAATACCATTTCAATTTGTGCTTTCAATTGCAGATTGGGTGAATTGGTTATTAGGGATTCATAGGATGAAAACGTTTTTGGGTTTTTGATACAAATAGCTACGATTATAGAAATTGATTAACCAGAAAGGTTCGGAATTTGTTGTTCAATGAAAACCCTATGGTTTGAATGTTAATCGGGTTCGAAATCTGGATCAATTTGATAGATTAAGTTCGGTTATAGAAGAACAAAAGGAAACCAGCTCATGTAGGTTTAAAAGAATTAATTTCTGATATCTTTCGCGAAACCCTAGCGGGCTTGACTGGTTTAGGGCGTTTGTGTTGGAGTTGCGGGTCGCGGGTTCGAGTCCCGGCCCAACCATTTTGAGTTTTTAAAATCATTTTTGGTATTTTTAACATAACTTTCTCATACGAACTCCGATTAAGTCCGTTCAAGTTGCGTTGGAACCGTAACGAGAATACGAACGTGTTGAGATGATAAAATTCATATTTTAATCCGAACACGAAATCGCGTATAACTACGTTTAATTAAATAAAATCAAATGTGATTTTATTTAAACGATTTCAAAAGCACGCGTACTTCCGTATGCCTAATTCTCACACTTTAACATACGTATGTTGATACGTATGTGATTTTAAGCACAAAATGATTATTCGAATAACAATAGGTTATTGTTTAAATCACAGATTCTTCGTAGAGGATTTCTACGCTAGTTCACACATACTTGATCATTCTACTATCATCAAAGGTGCGTACACGGCCCCTTTCTTATTTTAAACTGTTTTGGGGGAGAAAACATGTGCAACAAACTGATTTTTAGATACATACCACTTGCATGAGTTATCTGTTTACATTATGTGAAAACATATCAACTTGAAAGTCCTTACACACCTCGAACCGTTTAGTTTGCTGTAATGCAAAGCGTGGTAGTTGGAAATAGATCTATTAGGTTTGACAAACCTCACCTGGTAGATGGGATCTACGCAGGTGTTTGACTGACCAAACACATTTTTACTATTGTTGTGATAGACAATAGTGGCAAGGCGAAAACATGCTATAGCATGGCAACTAGTCAGCTTCGGTGTCGAACACGTATGTAAATAGTTTATATGACTAGCTATCATGACTGTGCAATTGTGATTATGTTATCTACAAACTTGTTATTCAAACTGCTGTTTTGAACTCTATGATTACTTAAAACCTGTGTTATGCACCAACCTTTGTGTTGACTTGATTTGCATGTTTTCTCAGGACGCTAAGGCGCGCGTAACAGCTGAATATTATGTTTTGATTTGAAACGCTTCCGCAACTTTTTGTAAACTCTGAATATTATGTTTTTAAAGACCAACGTATGTTTTGAAATTCATATAGAGGTCTTCGCTATGTCTAATGATCTGAGATCCTGGTTTGTCACGTTCCCAAACGGTATGATTCCGTTAGTTGAAATTGGGGGTGTGACAGATTGGTATCAGAGACATTGGTTATAGCGAACTAGGTTTGCATTTGTAGGCCTAGACTATGACTGTTAGACATTAGACACACATGTTTACACATACTGCTTAGAAATTACATATGACATTATGTAATTGACTTGCTTACGTATTCCATGGCACTGCACTTACATATGATATTATGTAACAGGCATGGCTTCATCATCAGTTCCTTATGTTATCATTGATGATTCCGAGGACGAGGAGCCGATAGTTCCGGCACCACCATCATCACCACCACCACCTATTCCATCACCTCCACCGTATGGGATGGATGACTCAGATCCAGACGAGGATCCAGAAGAGGATCCAGAGGAGGATCCAGAGGAGGATCCAGATGAGGATCCAGTTGAGGACCCGGATGAGGATCCGGAGGAAGCACCATGGGTGAATACCCAGGGACTCTATGCTGCAGGACCATCTACACATCCACCACCCGTATTAGATGCTCCGGAGCCTAAGAGGCGAAGGACGGACGCGGAGGAGATCGCCAAGTTGCGCGAGGACTTGGATGAGACAGAAGATAAGCTCATACAGAGATCCCAGGAGTTATGGGATGCCATTGAGAGGCAGGATGAACTTGCCCATCTAGTTCATGACATGCGGGATGAGATGGTGAACATGATTGGTCGTCTAGAGGAGTCAGAGAACCGAGCCGAGATCTTGGAGGGCAGGATTGAAGCTTTGGAGGACTTAGTGGTAGTTGAGAATGAGGAACAGGATGAGGATGAGGATGAGGAGGAGGAACCAGCACCAGTTGCTGAGTCCGATCCTGAATCCACTGTTGAGGACGATTGATTCTCTTTCTTTTATTTTCTGTTTTGTTTAAACTTATTAGGAACGGGTTGTGTTCCTACATTAGTAGTTTGAAATTTTGTATTTCATTTCGAAAGTATTGTACTCAAAGAAAGTTTCTATTTATGGAAGAATTATTGTTTGTTTCCAACAACTGTGTTGATTATATTACATGTTGTGTTTGTTGTTTTACTTACACATGTTACATTGGATTTTGACTTCGTGCTAACACTTCTTATAAATAGGAAACTAATGGCTGAGGGAAACGTACATATGACTGTTGCTGAGCTCAACGAGCTAATTAACAACAGAGTCGCGGAGGCTATTGCACAGTATGCTCAGACACACAACACAGGGCCACAGGGTCCAGCTGGGGGATTGGTTAACCCACAAGTTTGCACATTCAAGATGTTCTTGGACTGCAAACCACACAACTTCAAGGGGTCGGAGGGGGCCATAGGACTTCTCCGATGGATTGAAAAGGCAGAGTCTGTGTTCGAGATGTGCAACTGCCCTGATGACAGCAAGGTGAAATTTGCTACTGGAACATTAGAGGGTCCAGCACTGACTTGGTGGAACTCCAATGTTCAGACTCTGGGGTTGGGAGAAGCAAATGCGTTGACCTGGAACAACTTCAAAACTTTGCTACAAGAGGAGTATTGTCCTCGTAGTGAAATGCAGAAGTTGGAGGAGGAGTATTGGCACCTCAAGATGGAGGGGTCAAACGTTGAGGAATACACGACCAGATCGCATGAACTGGCCAGACTGCTACCACACATGGCTACTCCAGCCAGTAAGTGGATTGAGAGGTACATTGGAGGACTAGTGCCTCAGATTCAAGGGTTGGTGACTTCAGCAAATCCCACCACCATCCAACAAGCTGTTCGTCTAGCACATCAGCTTACTGATCAGGCAGTGTTGCAGGGGACTCTGCCTAAGCGAACATCTGCTACCAAGGTAGGAGATCACAAGAGAAAGTGGGATAACAACTTCAAGGGTAACAATCAACAGCAGAACAGGAAGCAGGACTCAAACAAGTCCTATCATAATTTCAATAGCGGTCAGCAATCATCATCATCGGGGGGTTATATTGGTAAGCACCCCAAGTGCAACAAGTGTGGTTACCATCATGCGGGTAACCAGTGTGACAGAGCTAAGTGCCAGAGGTGTGGCAAGGTTGGGCATGCGGCTAAGGATTGTCGCGGAGAGTTGCAGAACAATAATAACAACCAGAATAACAATCAAAACAACGCGCAGAAAGGTTGTTTTGAGTGTGGCAAGATGGGCCATTTCAAGAAAGATTGCCCACAACTTAAGAAAGGCGGGGACAACAATGGTAATGGTAATGGAAATGGAAACGGTAATGGCAATGGCACCAACAATAACAACAACAATAATAACAACAACAACGGTGCTAGGGGCAGGGCGTTCGTGATTGGAGGACGTCAAGCACGGGAGGATCCCAACATCGTTACGGGTACGTTCCTCTTAAATAATCACTATGCCTCTATGTTATTTGACACCGGTGCCGATCGGAGCTTTGTATCTAGTTCACTTGTTAAGTTGCTAAATGTTAGTCCCACTGCCTTAGATAGTCCCTATACTGTGGAGTTAGCTGATGGTAAGTTGATTATAGTAGAAAACATTTATAAGGGATGTATCCTTGATTTGATGGGTCAGACATTAGATATTGATTTGATGCCTATTGCCTTAGGCAGTTTTGATGTAGTCATTGGCATGGACTGGTTGTCCAAAAACCAGGCTGAAATAGTATGCCATGAAAAGATTGTTCGTATACCTCTTACAAACGGAGAGACACTGTATGTACAAGGTGAAAAGATCAGTACTCCACTGCGTCTCATATCCTGTATGAAAGCACACAAGTGTCTACGTAAGGGTCATACGGCAGTTATAGCACTTATAACTGAAAAGCCGGTAGCTGAGAAGAAACTTGAAGATATACCTATAGTTTGTGAGTTTCCGGAGGTATTTCCAGAAGACTTGCCGGGATTACCGCCTGTCAGACAGGTGGAATTCCGAATCGACCTTACACCAGAAGCAGCACCGATAGCTAGGGCGCCTTACCGACTTGCACCGTCTGAGATGCAAGAGTTATCCACACAATTGCAAGAATTGTTGGATAAGGGTTTCATACGACCTAGTTTTTCACCGTGGGGAGCTCCAGTATTGTTTGTAAAGAAGAAGGACGGAACTTTCCGTATGTGTATCGATTACCGGGAATTGAATAAGGTTACTATCAAGAACCGGTATCCGTTACCCAGGATTGACGATTTGTTCGATCAGTTGCAAGGTTCGAGTTACTATTCGAAGATTGACCTCAGGTCGGGTTATCATCAATTAAGAGTCCAGGAGGAGGATATTCCAAAGACAGCATTCAGGACGCGCTATGGCCATTATGAGTTCTTGGTCATGCCATTTGGGTTGACAAACGCTCCAGCTGTATTCATGGATCTCATGAATCGTGTTTGTAAACCTTATCTGGATAAGTTTGTCATTGTTTTCATTGATGACATTCTCATTTCTTCCAAGTCTGAGGAGGAACATGCTGAACATCTTCGATTATTACTAGAGCTATTGAAACAAGAACAACTGTATGCTAAGTTCTCGAAATGTGATTTCTGGATGCGAGAAGTACAGTTCTTGGGGCATATAGTTAATGAAAAGGGTATACATGTTGATCCAGCGAAGATTGAAGCGATTAAGAATTGGGAAGCGCCAAAGACCCCTACCGAGGTACGACAATTCCTTGGTTTGGCGGGTTATTATCGACGATTCATTGAAGGTTTCTCAAAGATCGCTCAACCACTTACAGCTCTTACGCATAAGGGAACGAAGTATAACTGGACGGATAAACAGGAAACTGCGTTTCAGTTATTGAAACAAAAGCTTTGCAGCGCACCGATTCTGTCCCTACCGGAAGGAACGGAAGACTTTGCGGTGTATTGTGACGCATCTGGACAGGGTTTAGGATGTGTGTTGATGCAACGTGATAAAGTGATCGCTTATGCTTCCAGACAACTAAGAACGCACGAAAAGAATTACACTACTCATGACTTGGAGTTAGGAGCAGTGGTTTTTGCTTTAATGATTTGGAGGCATTACTTGTATGGAACTAAGTGTACTATTTACACTGATCATAAGAGTTTACAACATATCTTTGATCAGAAGGAGCTTAATATGAGGCAACGACGATGGGTTGAGTTGTTGAACGATTATGAGTGTGCGATTAAGTATCATCCGGGAAAGGCTAATGTAGTAGCTGATGCTCTAAGCAGAAAGGATACTTCAACAAGACGGGTTCGTGCACTTATGATGATGATACATACTGATTTACCTGACAAGGTACACAGTGCTCAGATTGAGGCTTTGAAAACGGAAAACTTAATACCGGAATCTTTACGAGGAATGGAAGAACAATTGAATATTAAACCTGATGGAATTCGTTATTTCATTGATCGAATGTGGATACCTTTGTATGGAGGTTTAAGGGAACTCGTGATGGACGAAGCGCACAAGTCCAGATATTCAGTCCATCCGGGATCAGACAAGATGTACCATGATTTGAAGGCACTGTATTGGTGGCCTCACATGAAAGCTGATATTGCTAAGTACGTTAGCAAATGTTTGACTTGTTCGAAAGTCAAAGTTGAATATCAGAAGCCATCTGGTTTATTGCAACAACCAGAGATACCGATGTGGAAATGGGAACAGATTTCGATGGATTTTATTACTAAGTTACCCCGTACACCGAGTGGTTGTGATACGATATGGGTAATTGTCGATCGATTAACGAAATCTGCACACTTCTTAGCAATCAAGGAAACTGATAAGATGGAGAAACTGACTCGCATTTACATCAAGGAAGTAGTAGCACGGCATGGTGTGCCAATCTCTATCATATCAGATCGGGATGCCCGGTTTACTTCTAACTTTTGGAAATCTCTTCATAAGTCATTGGGGACTCGCTTGGATATGAGTACCGCCTATCATCCACAGACCGACGGTCAAAGTGAACGTACGATTCAAACGCTCGAGGATATGTTACGAGCTTGTGTAATTGACTTTGGTGACAGCTGGGAGAATCATTTACCGTTGGTGGAATTCTCTTACAATAATAGTTATCATACAAGTATTCAAGCAGCACCGTTTGAAGCGTTGTATGGTCGCAAATGTCGTTCACCAGTGTGCTGGGCTGAGATTGGGGACAGTCAGTTGACAGGTCCTGAACTGGTGCATGAAACAACAGAGAAGATAGTTCAAATCCGAAATCGTATGGCAGCGGCTCGGGATCGACAGAAGAGTTATGCAGACAAACGTCGCAAGCCGTTGGAATTTCAAGTAGGAGACCGAGTTCTTCTAAAAGTATCACCTTGGAAAGGTGTGATACGATTTGGCAAGCGCGGCAAGCTTAGTCCACGTTACGTAGGACCTTTTGAGATTCTGAAAAGGATTGGTCCGGTTGCGTATCAACTCAAACTACCGGATGAACTCAGTGGAGTTCATGATGTTTTTCATATATCAAACTTAAAGAAATGTCTTTCTGACGAGACATTGATTGTACCGTTGGAAGAAATACAAGTAGATGAACAGCTGCGATTCATTGAAGAACCAGCAGAAATCATGGATCGAGAGGTCAAACAATTGAAGCAAAGTAAGATTCCAATAGTCAAAGTCCGATGGAATTCAAGACGGGGTCCTGAATTCACATGGGAACGGGAAGACCAAATGATGAAGAAATATCCTCATTTATTCAAGACAGCTACTGCTAACACTGAGAGCGCACGTTAAATTTCGGGACGAAATTTCCTTCAACAAGGGGATGACGTGATGCTTTCACACATCAACACTGCAAATTTCAAACTGTAAGCACAAACGTTTTATTTATTCAATTGATTTTATTACAGATATTTGTGCTACATTACATTTTATATGTTTTATGTGCTACATTTCATATGTTACATGTTATGGTAGTACATACACGATTGGTTACATACATTTTGCTATGTGCGGGGTTGCATAGTACATTGGTTACATACACTTTGCTATGTGCGGGGTTGCATAGTACAAACAGTTTCAGACACTCACTAGGTGTGAGGCTACACAACACAGTATGATCAAACACAAACAGTCACAGATCAAACACAAACAGTCACAGTTAGGTGAACTAACTAGTGAACACGCAAAACAGTTACATTGAACGATCACAATTGAGTTGTGATGTTGCAAGCATTGGACTTTGTGTGTGAGTACACACAAGAACACAGAATGATCAAATCACACTAACACGTACGATTTAAACTCGTAAGTAGTTTCCTAACTACTCTTAACACTTGTTAATTTTCGGGACGAAAATTCCTTCAACAAGGGGATGATGTGACAATCCGACTTTTCACACTAACCTTGTTAACGGGAGTTGGTGCTATCAAGGCCCAACAAGACCAATGAAGGCCCAATAAGGTTAATGGAGGCCAACAAGATCAATTAGGCCCAACATAGCCAATGTAGGCCCACAAAACCAAGAGAAGCCCAATAAGGCCCAATAAATTCAAGTAAGGCCCAATGTAAATCAAGGTTGGCCTAGGGAAAGCCAAGGTAGGCCCAGGAAGGCCCAGTGAGGTCCAATTGGATTTAAAGAGCCCAATTGGATTAATTTAGCCGAAAAATGTTTTAATTGGTTTAAATTGTGAAAATCCGGCAATTCGCAGTAAATTTTATTAATCAGAAATTAACCAAAATGATGGGAAATCATTTAACATCAAAATAGAAGGATGAGAATTGTTCAGAAACAGTATTTGAATGATAAAACTTTACGGATTAAGATTTCAAATCAAGAAAAGTTCCAATTTTGACTTTTTAAGTCAAAATTCGATTAAGGTGCAATCAAAGGTTTAAATTCGTATTAAATTGATGATAGTAACTGAATTAATCATATTAGTGACTCATTATGATGATGATTAAACCTTATGATCGGTTATTGGAAGCTAGAAGGCTCGAATTAAACTCTCATCATGATTTCAAGTTGAAACCGTTTGCAACTAAGGTCGAGATCATATAAACCGAATGAAATGATCACAATTGATTTTTCCTAAACTCTAATCGGCGCATTTAGAAATGTTTCCACACAACAATTCGAAGAAAAAGATTCAAGATCAGAGATTCGATCGGAGTATAGGCCGAACCTAGGGCTTGAAGGTGAACTACAAGAATTCGATATCAAAACAGGTAAGCTATCATTCCTGTACACTCTAAAACTTCCGAATAAGCATAAACCTATATCAATTTTAGGTTCCAACAACGAATTGATAGAACCCGATTGCTAGGGTTCTTAACAAAGTCGGTTTTGGGGGTTTTCGATCAAAGGAGTTTAAGAATCGAATTAATTGATATAGGAAGCTTCATAAGGTACCGATTAAGCTAAAACATAGAACAATTTCTGGTTTAAACAACGAATTTATAGATTTCTTATTCTAGGGTTCTAAGACCAAACTATTTTGGGGGTTATCGATTAAACGTGTTTAAAAATGAAATCATATGTTATCAGTAGTTTCAGAAGGTGCCGATGAAGCTTAATACCATTTCAATTTGTGCTTTCAATTGCAGATTGGGTGAATTGGTTATTAGGGATTCATAGGATGAAAACGTTTTTGGGTTTTTGATACAAATAGCTACGATTATAGAAATTGATTAACCAGAAAGGTTCGGAATTTGTTGTTCAATGAAAACCCTATGGTTTGAATGTTAATCGGGTTCGAAATCTGGATCAATTTGATAGATTAAGTTCGGTTATAGAAGAACAAAAGGAAACCAGCTCATGTAGGTTTAAAAGAATTAATTTCTGATATCTTTCGCGAAACCCTAGCGGGCTTGACTGGTTTAGGGCGTTTGTGTTGGAGTTGCGGGTCGCGGGTTCGAGTCCCGGCCCAACCATTTTGAGTTTTTAAAATCATTTTTGGTATTTTTAACATAACTTTCTCATACGAACTCCGATTAAGTCCGTTCAAGTTGCGTTGGAACCGTAACGAGAATACGAACGTGTTGAGATGATAAAATTCATATTTTAATCCGAACACGAAATCGCGTATAACTACGTTTAATTAAATAAAATCAAATGTGATTTTATTTAAACGATTTCAAAAGCACGCGTACTTCCGTATGCCTAATTCTCACACTTTAACATACGTATGTTGATACGTATGTGATTTTAAGCACAAAACGATTATTCGAATAACAATAGGTTATTGTTTAAATCACAGATTCTTCGTAGAGGATTTCTACGCAAGTTCACACATACTTGATCATTCTACTATCATCAAAGGTGCGTACACGGCCCCTTTCTTATTTTAAACTGTTTTGGGGGAGAAAACATGTGCAACAAACTGATTTTTAGATACATACCACTTGCATGAGTTATCTGTTTACATTATGTGAAAACATATCAACTTGAAAGTCCTTACACACCTCGAACCGTTTAGTTTGCTGTAATGCAAAGCGTGGTAGTTGGAAATAGATCTATTAGGTTTGACAAACCTCACCTGGTAGATGGGATCTACGCAGGTGTTTGACTGACCAAACACATTTTTACTATTGTTGTGATAGACAATAGTGGCAAGGCGAAAACATGCTATAGCATGGCAACTAGTCAGCTTCGGTGTCGAACACGTATGTAAATAGTTTATATGACTAGCTATCATGACTGTGCAATTGTGATTATGTTATCTACAAACTTGTTATTCAAACTGCTGTTTTGAACTCTATGATTACTTAAAACCTGTGTTATGCACCAACCTTTGTGTTGACTTGATTTGCATGTTTTCTCAGGACGCTAAGGCGCGCGTAACAGCTGGCATGGACTAGGAAGATAGAGTCTCATGCATTATAAACTTTGAACATTTTTTTTTTTGAATATTTCAGTACTTTGATTTGTAATGTTTTACTTATCAACAGTTTATTGGTTTTGATTTGAAACGCTTCCGCAACTTTTTGTAAACTCTGAATATTATGTTTTTAAAGACCAACGTATGTTTTGAAATTCATATAGAGGTCTTCGCTATGTCTAATGATCTGAGATCCTGGTTTGTCACGTTCCCAAACGGTATGATTCCGTTAGTTGAAATTGGGGGTGTGACAGAACTGGCAGCAGCTACATACTCAGCCTCACAAGTGGAAGTAGGCACAGACGTTTGCTTTTTACACTGCCAAGAAACTAAACGTTCCCCCAAAAATTGTGCACCTCCAGTTGTGGATTTCTCATCTGTCTTACATCCTCCATAATCAGAGTCACTGTAGGCATTGAAGGAAAAGTTATCATCCTTAGGATACCACAGACCGATGTCTGGTGTGCCCTTCAGATAACGAAGTATTCTCTTGACTGCAATCAGATGTGACACTTTAGGTTTTGATTGATATCTTGCACAGATACTTGTAGCAAATACAATATCTTGTCTTGAGGCAGTCAGATACATCAAATTTAAAATAATTCCACGATAAAGAGTAGCATCAATTATCCCCCCCCTTAATATCAGGCTCAATCCCGTGATTAGGCTGAATGGGTGTGGAAATCGGTTTTGAATCAAGCATGCTAAACCGTTTTAGCGCATCTTGAATATATTTTGTCTGATGAATGAAGATTCCATCATCAGTTTGATCAATTTGTAAACCCAGAAAAAATTTGATATCTGACATGGCACTCATTTCAAATTTCTCAATCATCACCTCTTTAAACTCCAAACACATTTGTTCATCGGTAGATCCGAAGATAATATCATCTACATAGATTTGAACAAGAATAATGTATTTGCCCTTTTCTCGATAGAACAAGGTTTTGTCAATCTGACCCCTATTGAACCCGTGTTCAATAAGGTGAGTCGATAATGTCTCATACCAGGCACGCGGAGCCTGATGAAGACCATACAGTGCTTTGTCCAAGAGGTAAAACTGATCCCGATGTATAGGATCCTCAAAGCCCGGTGACTGACAAACAAACACTGTTTTCTTCAAAGAACCGCGCCACAGGTGCAAACACTTCATCATAATCAATTCCTTCAACTTGTTTGAAACCTTGAACCACTAAACGAGCTTTGTTTCGAACAATTACGCCTCGGTCATCTCGTTTGCATCTTAGCACCCATCTAGTACCAATTTTCTTCTCGACATTTGGCAAATCAACTAAATGCCAAACTCCCAGCTTCTGAAACTGATTCAACTCTTCTTGCATTGCCTCCACCCAGGTAGGCTAACGTAATGCTTCAATCACAGTCTTTGGCTGTATTTGTGAAATAAATGCAGAATGCATCCAGAGCTCTTGACTGCCATGCGTTCTCTCTAACTCATTTGTGACTTGATTTCGTGTTTGTACTCTAGCAGTTGGATCTCCTATGATCTGAGCAACATGATGATTTACATGAACTATTGTGAAAGGCACTTACGGGACACCCACATTATGATCCAGATTTGTAATATTCTGATCAGTGTCTTGATCGTGAGAAATAGCATCTTCAAAAACATCCTGATCATCATCAGATGACCAATCATCATTAATAACTTCTGAAATGCCTTCCTCATGTGGAATATGATTACCATATTCAGAATAATGAGAAATACCTTAATCTTCAGAATTCTGCAAATAATATAACATTTGTAAGGTTATTTCATCATCAGAAACACTTGGAGACATATTAAAAGACTCAAACAATTTGTTATAATCAAAAAGCCAATCTGGTCCTTTTCCGTCTGGTATAGGTGTATGTAGTTGAACATCCACATGATACCAAAATTCCACAACACCCGTACGTTTATTAAACACACGTTTGTTAGGAAGACTGTAGCCAAGAAAGAAACCATTTTCAACTTTAGAATTGAATTTTGAATATTTCTTAAGCATGGTACAAGGAGCCCCAAAAGGTTCCAAGTGTTCCAAACTAGGCTTTCGATTTTGAAGCAATTCATAACATTTTTATTATGTCTTTTAACAATCACAACTCTGTTAAGAGTAAAACAAGCTATAGCCACAGCTTCACTCCAAAATGTAATGGGAAGTTTAGAATCAACTAGCATTGTTCTCGCAGACTCAATCAACGTTATGTTCTTTCTTTCAGCTACACCATTCATCTGAGGCTCGTACGGTGCACTGAACTGCTGCTGAATGCCTTTGGAATTACAAAATTCCACCTTTGAAATTAAACTCAGACCCATTATCTGATCTTACACGTCTCACTCTCAACTTATACAATGTCTCCAACCTATTGATTAACAACACAAAATTTTCATAAGTATCTGATTTATGTTTTAAAAACATGACCCATGAAAATCTTGAAAAGTCATCAGTCACCACAAAACAGTAAGATTCACCACCTATACTTTTCACATTGATTGGTCCAAACAAATCCATATGAAGAAGTTCAAGCGGCATATCAACAGAAAATATTTTCTTTGTTTTGTGAGACTTCCTTTTCTGTTTACCCTTTTTACATGACACACACATCCAGAAGTTTAAAATGTTTAACCGGTACACCCTCAACTAAATGATTGTGCACAAGATGATTCATCATCCGAATATGAATATGCCCCATCCGTCTGTGCCAAGAACGTGTATCTTGCTCAGTTTCCTTGGACACCAGACATGTCTCCACATTATTTACTGTCTCCGCCTTCGCCATGTCAAGCACATACAAATCCTTGCTCCGATCATCAGTCATCAGAATCCATTCGTCAGAAATCTGAAATCCTTGCTTGAGTACATAACACTTGTCTTTGTCGAACATCACATTGTAACCTTTATCACAAATCTGTGAAACACTCAACAAATTGTTTGTTAATTCTTAGCAGAAATTAAAATTATCAAATGAAACCTTTCCATTCGTCAAACTACCAAACCTGGCAATTTGACCACCTTTGTCTCCTACAAAATTCACATAGCTGCCTTTCATCAACTTAATTGACTCGATATGATAGGTGTTGTTAGTGAGGTTAAGTTGTCACTTCGGCAGGTTTGTTCAAAATCATTTTCAATTACAAAACTATATGAACTCACTAACCATGTGTTGACTTGATCTTTTTGCATGACTTCTTAGGCGACGAATAGGTCTAAGCTTTATGAGCTTATGCTATTACTAGGAAGCCCATTTAGAGGACCTAGTACTTTTGGATGTGCATATATTTTGGACATCAACACTCAAATCATTTAGTGTATATTGTGAAGTTACAAGATAGATTGTTTATGATTCTTTTTGGTAGATTTACATTGTTAAATTTTGAAACATGACTGATGTAATTTTTAACTTTGTAATTTTATTTCATTTAGTATTTTCTCATTTTATATAATGTGCAATGTAGAGAATATGATCACTTCCATTATCCCCCGATATAGCATTCCAAGACCATTCTACCCGACGAGAAAGTCAATCAAGCCCGCCGGCACGAGGTGTGACACTGTGATTGTAGGAACTACCGCAGTGTAGTTGCATGAAGATTTGTAGCACGACACATTGTCACTAAGTGCCATACCTTCCACACTTAGTACATTGTCGGCATGGAAGTGTAGGAAGATGGTGATTTTGACACTTAGTACAAAGTGCGTATTGTTCAGTGTAGCTTTTATGGCTGCAACAGCTTGAGGTACGGTGGTGATTGGAGTGGCTTGAATTGGAACATTTGCAGTCCTCGCTGCATAATGCTTGACGGTCTTTCGTTTCTTCTTCTTGGGCTGTTGTTCTGGCTTCTTCATATCATCAGCCTTAGCCCCTTATACGCCTTCCTGTGAAGTAGGCCAGCTTTGACATACTCCTTAGTTAAGGTGTCACTCAAATGAATAGCAGCCTTGAAAGTGGAAAAACTGCTTCCCATTACATTACTCCTAATCAGTAAGGGTAATCCCTCAATGTATTTCTATATCTTACAAGATAGAGGAGTAACCAGGTGTGGTACCAGCAAGCACAACTCATGAAATCAAGTTGTATACTCTGTGTTATCCCCGCTATCTTGAACGAGGCCTCACATCTCTATTTCACGCTTTTTCAGTTCATGACGTGGACATAACTGTTCTACAAGCAGCTTCTTGAAATATTCCTAAGGTAGGGATGAAGCTACTTCTCGGCTCCTTGTGTTCCTCTTAGCATTCCACCAGGTCAGTGGGCCTTTATGAAAAGATTTTGCCGTTATCTTGACTTTCAGGTTTTCAGGGCATCCCGTGTAATCGAGAATGTCCTTGATGCTTTCGAGCCATTGTAGTAGACTCATAGCTTCCTCAGCACCAAAGTAATTCTGGGGTTTAGCATCGTTGAACTGCTTAAAAGTGAAGTTTGTAGTTCTAGCGTTGGTGGTGTTTGAATTGTTCTTTGTTGATTTACCATCACTCCCCCGCAGGTTGTTGGTTATATCAGTGACCATTCTTAGAATAATCTCCTTCATGTGTAAGGTGATTACTCGGGCAATCTTGTTAAACTCGTCATCATTGCTGCTTGTTGAATCCTCGTCGTTAGTATTACGTCTATGAGGCATTCTACGAGGAGAAAGCTACAAGAGAGTTAGTAATGAGAATTTATACAATTGAATTACAAGATAATTTAGTAATATTCTTATAATACTAGTATTATCATTAAATTGTTAAAATGAGAAAGCACACACATAAGCATCTAACTTAATAGTATACTTCTTATATGATTGTATGTCATGATCTTATGTACAAGTTCCATGAAATACCCCACCAAACCTACACACTGACACTTTCCTAATATGTCGAATAGAGGTTATATATAGGGCATACGTAGAGTCAAGCTCAGCCGCCAGCCCACCACTTCCTTGACGTACCATGATCATGCCCTTGCTAGCATTTGGCACAACGTTTGTGCTAACAATTAGGAATGTTCAAGAGATAATGATTCCAAATGATCTTGATCAAATGAACCATGATTAGATTATGATTGAAATTATGTTGACATGTACTTATGTTGGCATATACTAACAGTATTAACATGTAAAACTATGTTGACATATATGCACTAAGTTGTCATGATACTTTATGTTGATATGTACTAAGTATGTGTGATCTACACTAGATCTTAAGCATGTTCCCAAATAAGATTAACACGTAAATGTTTACACATAATGTTCACACATAAGGTTTTTTCACAAATACGATTGATTCACCTAAGGTTGACTCACATACGGTTGATTCACATACGGTTGATTCAAATACGATTGATTCATATATGATTGTCTCATTATGTTCTTTGTTTTCTTGATTTCAAGT
Source organism: Mikania micrantha (assembly GCA_009363875.1). Taxonomy (NCBI): domain Eukaryota; kingdom Viridiplantae; phylum Streptophyta; class Magnoliopsida; order Asterales; family Asteraceae; genus Mikania; species Mikania micrantha. The sequence goes on from CM018685.1 coordinate 22,925,737, forward strand.
ATATGTTCACATGTATTTGATTGATGTTCTAAAGATTCTTGTTATTCCCAGATCTTCACTTCAAATAGTAATGTCGAATTCCCCCTATCATACTGAATTTAGTTTATATATAAGGCATACGTAGGGTCAAGCCTAGCCGCCAGCCCACCACCATTTCAGTATGTCAGAGCTAGGCCGCTTGTATTTGAAGCTAGGATCCCAACTCACGATTGTTTACGATTGCTTATGGATGTATGATTGAATATGATTGTGAAAACTATAGTCTAGGTTCATTTGTTACCAAGACATCTAGTTTCCATGTTCTATTGTCTTGGAATATTCATTCCAGACTCTCAATACCTACACTATTGAGTTTTATGATTCCATGTTGATAACTTCAAGTTAGGATTACTATGAATATCGATTCCTACCCTTGAATTCCATTACAAATTGAGAATTTCAGATCAAGGTTACTAAGAATACAGACCCTTGCATCTGAAATCCTTTGATAAACAAAAATTGAGGAATTTAGCTAGAGTCCGAAAATTATAGAATCCCGGCACAAGATTCCTTGGTTTTATAAAATAGTTTTAGAAAAAAATTTGTCCGTAAATATTCCAAGCTTAGTACACACTTAATGCTAACTCTAGTTTACTTAGTTTCTAAGTATCCTCAATTCATAGCACTTAGTCCTTTGGGTAGCTTAGGTTGTGGTCTAGGTCTTTAATTATTGTGTTTTTTCCTAGTTCTCTATAACCTTGACTCTTATACGAGCCTGTCACACCCTGTGCCGCGTGCAGAATCCACGGCGCGGAGACGATTGATCGATTGAATCATGACCAAGATTAATTAAGAACAACCACAATGCATTTCTAGATTTCAAAACATTAAAAGCAGATTGTTTACATATCTTTTCTAACCACCAATAGAATGTACAACAAACCGACCTCAAAAATATTGTTTACAAAATAAGAACAAACAAAATAATTAAACAACAAACATTAAATGGGTTTCTAACCCATCCAAGCTTGTTTCTTGATTTTGTTCTATCTTAAGTAGGTCGCCTTGGTTGTTCCTATACTGTCCTATCACTGATTACCTGAAACATGTGAAAAAGTAACTGTCAACTACAAGTTGTTGGTGAGATACATAGGTTTAAAGATTTAAAACAATAAAAGTTTAAAGATTTAAAACAGTATAAGTTCATAGATTTAAAATAGTATATGCAAAAAGATTTATAATATAATAAGTACATTAATAATAACTTGTATGAACAACATGATTGAACAATGTACAATGAAAGTGTAAGTAGTATAAAAATAGTAACATGGTAATGTAATACAAACTATCATCAAGTATATCCATTTTTTATCTTAATTCCATGTCCCAAACTACGTTTGGAGTTAGGCTAAGACTGGCCATTAAAACCAATATGGCCCATCGTAATAAAATTAATTAATACCAACTCCGTGTTACTAAGCATGTACCCAATATGACCTAAGCTGTTAAATTTAATTGACAGCTAATCCATATTGCTAAAACTACACCAATACACCATTAGCTATAAAACAAATTTAAAGCTAACCCAGACCTTAGTGTAGTAACCCGCTTTCCCTTGTTGTGATCACCCAGTACTAACGCTAAACGATTGTATGAACTCAAGTTTAAAAGACTAAGTGAATAGCTTCCAACCCTTGAGTCCTAAGATTAAAGATTGTGTGAACTTCTAGTCTGAAATCTAAGAATAGTGATTTCAGCTCTAGAAGTCCTATGAATAATGATTGCGTGAACTTCAAGTCTGAAATCTAAGAATAGTGGTTTCAGCCGACATGCTAGATATGAATAAGTTTGTTTACAAAAATGTATCCATGTTACAAAGGTTATTGTGTTTTTGAAAACCAACCTGTACAAAAGCATGCATTGGATAAGCTCGTGTGCCATGACAAGTCATGACCAAGTGCCTTAGATCTAAAGTTTATCTTAAAAGTGTTTAAGTATACCAACTAAGCCAAACATAAGTTTATGAGAATAAAAACCATTTAAAGAATTAAGTTCCAAAATAGTTATTCACATGTTCCACCCCAAAAGATTTCAAAGTAGAAAATAGGGCCTATGATCTCACCTTTATTGAGTGTGAAATGTACTTGTGCAAGATTGCCGATGCTCTCACTTATGTTTTGTGATCTTGAATTCCTGATTGTGTTCAAGTCTCTAATTGTGTTAATACGATTCATTAGTTTAAAAGTATATTCATTATTTCTTAGGCATCCTATTTGTTCAAAACTAATTGCTTACGTGCATTAAGTTAACTTATTTTTCAGTAACCAACATAAGCTTAGTCACTAGTTTCTTATGTTAAAACTGATAAAGTTCATTAATTTTTTTGTCTACATGTTTAAAACCTTACTGTATGATTAACTTTTGAAAACATAATCACATTACATTATGCATGAAACTGCCATGCATAGTGTAATATAGGTTTTTAAACGAATTTGGAAACCAAAGTCCTTATAATATCTTTATTAAGTTTATGTGATAGCTCTAAACTGTATAAACATAAGTTAGGATTTAATTTTACTTAGCTTAGGTTGTAGAAAAACAAAATCTTTGTCACTTAGAATTGGCTAAGGGTAGAAACACCCTTCCCGACCCCTTGTGCTTTGTTGATTGATTAACAACTCGTTTATGATTGGTTTCGATTCATTTTATGCTCAGGACACTTGGAGGAAGCTAAGTGGCTAGTATCGATGGTTGGAAAGCATAATGGATAGTGTTGATACTACTAGTATTGACAGAAAGTGCATGGTCGGTTCTTGAGTCCATCAAGACTAGTAACTTCAATGGGAAAGTGGCTGGAAGCTTCCGGCTCATCGATACTAGGAGTATCGACATTTCATATGTCGATTCTATTCCTTCATCCAATTCTGGGTTTGGGCAACCTTCCAAGGTCTTATTCAAGCTGGTTCCAAGTGTTACTAAGTTCGAACCAGCCTCATTGGTTGAGTTCTAAGTGTCTTTTAACCGGTTTTATGTTCAAATGTTCGATTGGTTAGAAAACCCTAATAACCGAAGGTTCAAGCTCGAACATGCTACAATCTGGATATGTAGAGCATGGATCCTTTGTACTTCATCAATACACACCCCATGGGCTTTCCGTAGACTCAATGAACTCAAAAATCAGTTGAGAAACGAGAGAGATATTGCAAGGGTTTTTAAAGAGAGAGAGTAGAGAGACATCCAAATTTTTCTAGAGAGAGAGATGGAGATGGTGGTTGTGGTCATAAATGAGGGGATTTATGCATTTTATACCCCGAGTGGTTTCACGCATGTTCGGTTGGGTAGGTTTCTCTTTTAGACGTTACTTTATGATTAATACGTAAATATTATGTTTTAATACAAATGGTTTTGTTTTATATTTTTAGGTGGTGATTCCTAATAAATGATTTACGTGAAATATTATAATTAATTTATTTTCAAAATCGTTTATTTTAATTAATTCATCAGAACATATAACTTTCGCGCGTATTCGTACGAATCGTCACCTGTATGAACACGACGATTGTTTTACTTTCCATTTTGCTTTTCTATTTATAAGATATCATTTAACATGTTAAACCCACAGATATATTCGTGCGAATTGTCCTTCTCACGATTATACTGTTAGTTTAATATTTCTAATGTTATCCCTTATTGTTTTGAACTTGTTTCCTTACAACGTTTGTGTTTTATCATTGGGTTATTTTGGATTACATTTCTTATGAATTATGTTGTCAGATATCGGGTTTCCTCATTACAGAGTGAAATCCCATATCTTAATTGTTGTGTGTGCAAATCGTTTACCTGTTCAAAATGAATATTCATAATGACATTTAACAAACGAACACATAATTACAAACATCTATTACAAGTATCGTCTGTACATGTGAAAACTGTACAGATGTTACAAATACTTATACTATGATTCTATGACATTACACCTATGATAGGTAAGGGAAACTCCTTGTTTCATCTAAGTTATAAAGTATCACGAATTCTAAACTGTAACCTCCAGGGTTTTTCGTTACGAATTAAAAAAAAGTTTATTTAATTTAGATCATACAAAATTCTTGGCATTCTTAGAATAATTGTAAACACATGCACATCTCACAATATCTTTAAATATTTTTAATTATTTATAGGTCTTGGGTTAATTCATAAACTTTATAAGAACATAAAGCTAAAAATATAAAATAGACGTTTTCTTTTTGAACTTTTGGCATATATAATAATATGGTTGATAGGGAATTATTATATTTATGTATATATATAAATACACAAACAATAATGTATATATGAAAATATAACACAACAAATTTTTATTAAGACTAATACAATTGTCCGCCGTGTAATTCCTTTTATGGAAGGCGATCTTCTGGTTATCCTTTGGTCTATCTTTTACTCAATTTCTAGTTCTCTAGTGTTGACTGCTGCTACTATTTGTCAGGAATGACTTCTATCACCTGTTTATGATCTGACATGTAGATCTTATCTTTTTGCCAACACATTTGAGCTCAGTCTTCAGAGCTTTCCCTTGGAGAAGAAGCTGGAGAACATTACGTGGGCAGGATAAGTTATCCTGTCCATAATGGGCTTCCTTATATTCCCTGGTCAGGACCTGCCATCCTTAACTCAAGCCATTTTTATGGACGGGATATATTGTCCTGCTCATGTTGGTTCTACCCCTGTCATCAGTAGGCGTTTAGAGAATAGTCAGAAGGTGGATGCCGAGTTGAAGGAACGAGTATACTTGTTTGAAAAAGAGAAAGCTGAGGCACTAGCTAGCTTGGAGGAAAAACATGGGGTGACAATTTCCTAGCTCTCACAGGCATTGAAAGTCTGTGAGGATGCCGTTCAAAATGAGCGTAGGAAGTATCAGGGTATTAAGAAGAAATTGGGTGTGTTGAATGCTGATCGAAAATGGCTGATTGAAGAAGGTTTTAACCATGTTGTGAAATGAGTGTTAGGGAGCAGAGAGTTTCGATCAGCCCTTCCGGCTTTGCACGATGGTTTGCACGTTGGGGCTCAATCAGGTTACCGAAACTGTTTGAAGAATAAAGACATGAATGGGACCACCTATTTCAGGCCTGGTGCGGAGAAACTGGTGCAGGAGGCTACTTTTAACTTTGATTCTTTGAGTTTTTCTTATTTGCAGGAATTAGCTTTCTTATTAGGGGAAAGCCTGGAAGTCCTTTTGGAGCTTGAACCTTCGGGGTTCAGTCGTTGTCTTCCTGTAATTGCTGGAAAAGAGTTCAGCGGTCAAAGGACTTGAAGATTAGAATTTTGATAATCCCTTAATGGGTGGCGTTACTCCAGTATCCAAAAATGATAGTGGTGGAGCCTATGGCTATGAAACCACTGTTGGTGTAGAGATGGATGCACCCCAGACTACTGTTGGTGAAATGGTTGCGGTAGAGGTGACTGCAGCTGGTGATGGGAATCACGGTGAAAATGCTTTGGGTGTTTGAAATTCATTCTATTGCTTTGGATCAATTTCCTTGTTTATGTTTTTACATGTTGTGACAGTTTGTTTTTTCTAGTCATGTCGAACATGTTTATCAATTCTTTGCTCTAGTACTTTATCAGCCATGGTTTGTAGTTTGTTTGTTGAAGAATATTTAATGCATTATGCTAGTCGTTATTGATTTATCTTTGTAGTCTTTATGAGTTTTTGGGTATGGGAAGATCATAATCTTCCTGTCACTCTTTGTGCTTTTGTGGCATCTGTTCAAGGTCAGGACATACTAGTTCTTTTGTGGACAATGTGACACTATCAAATGTTTCTAAAAGCAATGTATTTTTCTTCGTGACCCTTTGTTTCTTATGTGTATTTGTTGTGTAAGATATGGCCAAATTTTGTTGTTGAATTAAAGGAATTCTTAGGCAGGACGATACCGATACCCTTAGAATGTCTATGCTAATATTGGGTAGGACAATCCTGAATACCGTTTTCTAGATTTGAGTAATTACTGGGCAGGATGACACCGTTAACCTTGGAATGTACTTTCTTTTGTTGGGCAGGACAAGGCCGAAAGTCGTTTTTAGATTTAAGTAATTCCGAGGCAGGATGACACCCTTACCCTTAGATTGTACATGCTTTTGTTGGGCAGGACAAGTCCAGAACCCGTATTTATATTTAAGTAATTCCTGGGCAAGCTAAAACTGTTACCCTTGGAATGCACTTGCTTTTATTGGAAAGGACAAGGCCGGAACTGTTTTTATATTTAAGTAATTCCTGGGCAGGATGACAACGTTACCCTTGGAATGTACTTTCTTTTGTTGGGCAGGAGAAGGCCGGAAACCCATTTTTAGATTACAGTAATTCCTGGGTAGGATGACCCCATTACCTTGGAAAGTACTTGCTTTTGTTGGGCAGGACAAGGCCGGAACCCGTTTTTAGATTTAACTAATTCCTAGGCAGGATGACACCGTTACCCTTGAAATGTACTTGCTTTTGTTGGGCATGACAAGGATGGAACCCGTGTTCTGGATTTGTTTTGCTTCGAGAATTATACACCATCGTGTACCAACATCTTCCCTTTCCTTAACACAATCAACTTTTGGAATACAAAAGGTGGATACGTGTCTCCACTGTTACATAATACATCAAAAGGAGAAAAAGTACATAATTACTTAAACATAGAAACGATAAAGGTTAACAACATTCCAATGTTTGGGTATTGGTTTGCCTTCCAATGTTTGGGTATTGGTTTGCCTTCCAATGTTTTTTTTGTAGGCCTCCTTGAAATGGTATTGCCCCTCCATGTTTTCCCAGTCGTGTTTGCAATCCTCCCACAATACTTCTCTTCATTCTTTTCACTCGGTCATTCGGCAAAGGGTGTGCCACCGATGTAAATGTTTGTTTTATGTGTAATTCTGCACACCAACATTTGAAAGGTTCTTTAGCAAATTGACGGCCATTTTCTGTAACTATCTCCCATGGAAGCCCAAATCGACATATTAGCATTTCCCAACAAAAATTTATGACTTGTTTCCTCGTGATAGTAGACAATGGCTTGACTTCAGGCCATTTTTTGAAATAATCCATAGCTACTAGCATGAACTTTGCCTTGTTACTGCCCATTTGAAATGGGCCTACGATGTCCATCCCCCACTGTGGAATGGCCATGCTGCGGTTATGGTTATGAGATTATACATGGGAAGGCTTTTGATGGGTGTGCGCAACTGACATGATTTACATTTGTGAAGACCTTCAACTATATCTCCATGCATGGAAGGCCAGTAGTACCCAAAATTCATTATTCATGATACTATGGATCGCGGACCCACATGTGTTCCAAAACTCCCCATATGCACCTTCCTAATAAGATAGTTACTTTGCTCCAGGACAACACATCTAAGCAGGGGGGAAAGGAATCCTTCCTTAAATAGCAGGAAAAATTTGGCCATGTATTGACTTGCTTTTAATCGTATTCGTTCAGCTTCATCCTTATCTTCTGGCAAAACTCCTTGTGAAAGGTAGTTGTATATGGGGTTCATCCAGGTGGTTCCTTCTTCCTGTACTTCCTCATTAACTTCTGGGGAATTTGTGGAGCATATATGTAGAACTACCACCAATACTTTCATTGTGAGATGAGCAAAAGTTAAGGAGGCCAACTTACTTAAAGCGTCGGCTCTTTTGTTTTGACTTGTTGCTACTTGGACCACCGTGCATTTTGTGAATCGTGTAAGTAATTTGATGGCCAAGGCTTTATACTGCTTCATGGATGGTTCTTTTGCTTCATAATCTCCATTGATCTGGTTTGCCACCAAAAGGGAATGTACGTGGGCTTTCACTATTGTCACCCCTATACAATGGGCTAATCGTAAACCAGCCAAGAATGCCTCATACTCAGCTTCGTTATTTGTGGCTGTAAAGTTGACCTATAAGGCGTAAGTAACTTCAATACCTGAGGGATCTATGAGGATCAGTCCTACCCTGGCTTCTTCAATACTTGAAGCCTCTTCTGTATATAATAACCATTCCCCTGGCTCTCTTTCTTACATTATTTCTTCTTGGACTTCCATATTTGGATGTTCTGTTCTACATGGTATTTCGACCAAAAAATCGGCTAGCGCCTCCTTTTATTGACACCCTAGGTGCATAAGTGATTGTATGTTCTCCCAATTCAACGGCCCATTTGGCCAACCAACCGAAATTTTCCAACTTTTGTAATGCATCCTTCAGTGGAAAGTTAGTAAAGATTTTTACCTGGTGCGTCTGAAAGTACCTTCGTAGCCTTCTGGCGGTATGAATAAATTCTAGTGTGAGATTTTATACCTTTGAGTATTTTGCTTCCGCTTCTTTCAAGACTCGGCTAATGAAGTATATCGGATATTTTGCGGTTCCTCGTTGAACTAAGAACACATCGCTTACTACTTCTTCCCCTGCAGAAACATAAATTGTTAATTCCTCTCCGACCATGGTGCAACCAAGGTTGGTAGGTTGGCGATATGCTCCTTCATTTTATTGAAGGCCATTTCGGCCTTGGTGGTCCATCAAAAATGATTCTTCGCATTGCATCCCTTCAAAACATTGAAGAAATCTAACTCTGTCTCTGTTGATTTTGATAGATTTTTGTGCAAGGAGGCTATCTCGTCATTCAAGCTTTGGACTTCTTTTATCGTACGTGGAGATGTCATTTCCCGAATTGATTTTACTTTATCTAAATTAGCCTTGATATCTTATGTGCACACTAGGTGTCCTAGGAATTTTCCTTCTTTCAACACTACAGAACATTTAGCTGGGTTTAAATTCATGTTGATTTGCTTTAAAGTTTAAAAGGTTTCTTGAATGTCTTCCATCATGGATTTTTCATTATTGCTTTTTATGACAAGGTCGTCTACATATACTTCAATGTTACAAATCACCTGGTTTTTGAAGGCTTCATCCTTGAATCTTTGATAAGTAGCTCCTACATTCTTTAGACCAAACGACATCTTTTGGTAACAAAATAACCCTTGATTGGTACGAAAAGTCGTCTTCTATTCATCTTTCAATGTCATCTGAATCTGATGATATCCCTGGTAGGCATCCAAAAATCATTTGATTTTGAATCCTACCAAATAGCTACCTTTGCATCAACTTCTGGTAAAGGATAGCATAATCCTTTGGACACGCCTTATTGAGATCCTTGAAATTAATGCACATTCTCCACGAATGATCTTTTTTTCTGACCATGACATGATTGACGATCCACGTAGGGTATTTGACTTCCATAAGTATTCCCGCCTTACCATCATGGACACCTCCGTGTTTACTGCATTATCTATGGTAGAGGCCAAACTTCTTTTCTTCTGGATGACGGGTTTTGCGTTAAGAAGGAAATTCAAAGCATGTTCTGCGACGTATCTTGGGACTCTGGTCATGTCCCAAGGAGACCAGGCAAACACATCCTTGTTTCTCCTTAATAGCTTTACCAATACCCTTTGTCCATTAGTTGTTAAATTTGTTCCCACTTGGACGTGAAGCTTAGGAAAAGAATCATTTATGAAAACCGACATCGTTTCACCATTAATTTTTCCTTCTTTGGCCATAAAAATTCTCCAGCCCATGGTGCTTGACTGGACAGTCATGATAACTGCTTTTGTTGAGAACTTCATCATGCCATGTGTTGTGGACACTAAAGCCTCAAAGGCTTTTAGACCTGGTCTTCCTATGATGATGTTGTACTTTGATGGTGAGGAAACGACCATAAAAGTGAGTTTACATGTTTTGGACCTTCCTTCCTCTCCAAACGTGACTTCCAGCTCAATTTCGCCTACTGGTTGTACCTTTTCCCTAGAGAAACCCATGAGTGGGATTCTAGATGGAATCAATTGTTGTCGTATTGCATCATTTAGCTATAGGAAGAAATGCTCATACAGTATCTCATAAAGTATATCATGTGCATTTTTTCTCCCTCTACTATTGTGTAACAACTGTGAAAATCCCCTAAACTTAAACATACAATTATAAATTGAATACTTATGCCCATTAGAGCCTAATAAAGAAACTTAGGCCCAATTAGTCCCATTAATGATTTTAACTAGAACAAAGTTCAAATACTTAATTTTAAACTCGAATAAAAATTAATAAACCAAGTTTGTAAAGATTCAACCTAAAGAACAATAGTATAATAAATTCCTTCGATAAATTAATCCATTATCATTCTATCAATAATTGCAAGAAACAAATGAAAGAACCAGGATCAAACAAGTTTAATGTAAAATATATCTTTATACTAAATGGAGGATTTATTTTGAAACAAACATAGGTAATGTATACTTATATAGACAGTAAACTAAGTTAAACTAATGTTCGATCACATTATCATCTGAACTATGACTGACAACCAAAAGTAGATAGCTACAATAAGGTGATGATAATATTATTATCAATAAATTAAAAAGATAACTTAACCACATACATTAAGTCGATGCATGCAATTTAAGGTTATAAAACGTAACTTAATGTGTGAACACGCGTATTAACTAGTTAAACATACTGACTCACAAGCTGAGATAATAACATTGATAAATACCTATTCAAAAATACTAGTCGAAAACTAGCGCAATGCGGCGGCGACAACACTTTACAATAGGTTGCTCGTTTTTTATTAGTTTATTAATCCTCTCGTGATACATTGTATAACACGTCTGCTAAGTTTATTACTTTGACCAATTGCATATGTTAGATGAGAGGAAAAAAATAAGTGCCAGTCTAAAACCTATCTTTGTCATATTTATAAACTTGGTTTAAAATATTGATGTGAAAAAACTTGACTGGCCTTTAAGTCAAAAGATATAATGTTCTCTACAAATGGTGGTTTATGAAGTATTACAACGATAATATATATTATCTTTATTGTGCTCTAATAGTATCTAATTGTTAAACTAAAAAAAATGAAGCCATAATACAATTTTCAGTATCCGGAGTACATGTCATCCAATGCCTTCAGCAGTAGGGCTGCTTATATGTGTAGAAGCAACGAAGATTTAAGCTGAAAAAAGTTGATAAATAAATAACTCCGTATAGTTCAATAAATAATTAAATATTCTGGTAGCTCTGCTTTCTTAAGTCAATTAAAAAATATAATATGTAGAAACAGGATAACAAAATTACCTGATTTTGAGCGCAAATAACATCATCCTTAACATAGTTCACATATCTCTTGCATTAAATTAAATGATCTTATGTGTATGTTGCATGAAAGTAAATGATCTTAACTCATTCAATCGTCTAGAATTGCATATAAATAAAGATGAACTTAAACTCATCTTAGCAACATCATAAAACACCAAAATTAATTGGCGTTGAAAACCATCATGCTCTGAAAAAAGATGAATTTAAACTCACCTTAAACTCATATGTGGAAGTTAAAGCAAAAGAAAAAAAGATAAAAAAAAAAATTAAAGGGCTTACATCAACAAAAACGATATATGAATCATTCAAAGCTTCTTTAATGGAACATCTACTTTCTTCAGTAGCAATCATACCAACATCAAGATTACCACTAGCACCAAGTCCACAGCACCAGGTCCCCAAGTCAACTCATGACTGATTTCCAACCCTGATTTGAGAAAACAAGTGGTGGTCTCAAAACTTGAACATCTGTGTTGAGAATCCAAACTCAAAATCAAGAACATAAGGTAAATAATATAGGTTTTATATTTTATAGGATCATATCAAACTCAAAATCAAAGATTTGTACTCTTACTAAATTAGAATCCTTACTCGTTGGTGATCCTTACTCGGTTTTAAAAATTAGAATCCTTGCTTGTCCAACTCGTTAGATCAAAGAAATGTGATGACTCATTACCACATTATGCATGGCTTCAGCATCATTAATTTGTTGCTAATATTACATAAAACTTATATGCTATATTGGAGACTAAATGCTACCTTTTAAGTATTTGCATAAAGGTATCTAAATAGATTTGCATAAAAGTACCACGTTGTTGACATGAGGATGAGGTGAAAATATTTTGGGGATTAAGCAGGAAACAATTATACCAACAACACCGAATATTAAACCACAAGATACACCAATTATCATCAGTGAGTTTAGCAGCATTCTTGCCAGAAAGAAATCAACACATCACAAAGGCACGTCCAAGTGCTACTCAGTTTCTAATGATATAAACAAATTTGGAAGTCAATATATTATGCATAGACTTCAAAAATGTAAAAACCTTTTAATGAGTCACCAAGAACAATGTTTGTAAGATGTATCCACTAGCAGTTGCAAATATCAGAATTTTAGTATCTCCGTAAAGTTAATAAAATTTAGGCACAAAGATAACACTGGTAAGTAATAACGATACAATTGTCCAACAAGGAAGCTTCTTCTCATATTAAACTTGCAATCAATACAATTCTGCATTGGTGGCATCACAGTTAGGAAGTCCAAGGTCATAATACTTGATGTTTAGATCTAAGAAGGGGAATATGAGCTGCAATACATGAGCACAATCCTTCCAAATCAGCAATGCATTTAACAACAATTTAAATTTAATCTCAAAAACACGTATATAACCTTATCTTTAATCGTTTTCCAAAAGACGCTAGTCATTTCATCTCATGCACCAAAAAAAAATAACTTGTTAGCCCTTAATTTAACAACACTTTAGTTTTCATTCAATAATTATATGGTTTCTATCAGCCTCTTAAAGTAATTTTTAAATAAACACTCAACACATTAAAATAGCACTATATAAGCTTCATATTCTAAATAATGATTTTCTAAACTGGTAATAGGGAATTAAAGAACAATAGGAATTACTCAAGAAGTCTAGACTATTTAATTGTGAAGTTAGCATGCATTATTATCCATTTAAATTTAACTAATTTAGTAGCACAAAAGAGAAACCCAATTAAATTCACAGCACTTATATTGTTTAAAAATTAAAAGGTTATCATGATCATAATCAGTTTAGCCAAACACAAATAACTGATTGTTGTGATTTCAAGTTGGAATAATTTACTATAATCTGTTGTGCACAGTGCTATTCGATTTGCGTGGGCATACTCTGTCCATCTGCATATGTAACTCAAAAGCAAATTTTTTAACATCGCAATTTATAGCTTACATGTGGTGTCTTTCAAAAAAAATCAAGTTGAGTTCACGTGTGATGCAAACATCAAAGGTCCCAAAAAAATCATGAAGATTTCATGTTACCTTTTGAGTATATTTTCTTTTTCATTTGGTTTACCAGGAACGATTATCAAATAGGACACTACATGTTCATTTGTTGAATGGTCCACCGGTGGAAACAACCTAATCAGCTCATTGAACTTTATATGGGCCTTTATTTGTGTTCCCCCCTGCAACCTACACCCACACATTCCAATCATTTATGAAATTAGGAAAACTAATATAGCAATTTATATATTCAATTTAACCAAAACAAAAAATGATCATTCCATAGGAGAGTGTCTATAAAATGTATATACAAAAGGTTATTCAGTATGTGTTACATACGTATGGAACTATCAACCAAAACTAATTATAAAAATTAATGATTAGTAGGCAACTCCCATAAAACAAAATCAAGAACATGAGGTAAAAACAATCCAAGATGATTCAAAACCTCCCGTGAAGCGAGTTGGATCGCAACTTTGAAGTCTCTTTCTCTAATGTATAGAACATATAGAAAATGTCTACTTGATACTGCAGCAACAAAGAACCAAAAAAGAAATCAAATAATAATAAAAATTTTAAAATTATTCATTCATGAATTGGGGCAAAATCAAATTCTGGTCCACATCTATGTTACCTAATGTTTTCCATATGACATCAACTCTAGGTCAAATTTTCTGCTTACAACATTAGCATCATCAGAAACAACAACCTGGAGATCTCTAAAATTTGCTTCCTATAATTAATGTAAAACTTAACACTTACCTGCACAAAATAAAGCGTATACAGCAGGTGATAATAAATTCAGAGTAGCGAAAACCACGTGTTGCAAAAGAAAGGACACCTACATCTAAGATATCAACAGGAAACAAAACACACACGCATCCTGTCACACCACGAGAAAGCCTTTTGCAATGTTTGCCAGAAGCGAGAAGTGAAATGACTATCACGATCAGAAATGATTGATGTTGGAGTACCATGACGAGCGATGATTTCGTTGATGTACAAGGTAGCTAACTTCTCCATTTTGTAAGCCTCTCGGATTGGGAGAAAATGAGCAGATTTGGTGAGTCGATCGACGATCACCCAAATCGAATCGTAACCTCGCGGAGTTCTCGGCAACTTGGTTATGAAATCCATGGAAATCTGTTCCCATTTCCATTGAGGAATTTCAGGTTGCTGCAGAAGTCCCGAAGGCTTTTGATGTTCTTCTTTGACTTTGGAACATGTTAGACATTTCCCCACATATAATGCTATGTCTTTCTTCATTCCGGGCCACCAGTAAGATGTCTTCAAGTCTTGGTACATCTTATCGGCCCCTGGATGAACTGAGTATCGCGACTTATGAGCCTCATCACAGATGAGTGTGCGCAATTCTTCTGACTTTGGAATCCACATGCGACCATTGAAGTATAAAACCCCATCAGCTCGAGGTTCTAGTTTACCCTCAACTCCGCAGTCTAAGTCTACCTTCAGTTGATTTTCAATCACTACTTCTTGTTGTGCAATACGAATCAGATCTTTCAAGTTTGGTTGTGTGTTGATCTCCATGGCTCTTACACGAATTGGTTTGACTGGTTCCTTACGACTAAGAGCATCCGCCACCACATTGGCTTTACCCGGGTGGTAACGAATCTCACAGTCATAATCAGTTAGAAGCTCAACCCAACGCCGTTGTCTCATGTTGACTTCTTTCTGATTGAGAATGTGTTGCAGGCTCTTGTGGTCCGTATAGATGACACATTTAGTACCATAAAGGTAGTGCCTCCAAATCTTCAATGCAAAGACCACAGCCCCTAACTCAAGGTCATGAGTAGTATAATTCTTCTCGTGAACCTTAAGCTGTCTGGAAGCATATGCAATTACCTTATCCCGTTGCATAAGTACACAACCGAGGCCAAGGTTTGAAGCATCACAGTAGACAATGAAATCATCACTGCCTTCTGGAAGACTAAGGATAGGGGAGTTGCATAACTTATGTTTAAGAAGTTGGAATGCATCTTCTTGTTTCTGTCCCCATATAAAAGCTTGACTTTTCTGAGTCAGAGTGGTAAGTGGCAAGGCGATCTTTGAAAAGTTCGCGATGAACCTTCTGTAGTAACCTGCCAGACCAAGAAATGAACGAATCTCTGTTGGAGTAGATGGGGTAGTCCAGTTCTTAATTGCCTCAATCTTCCCTGGATCTACATGTATCCCATCTCTATTTATAACGTGACCTAAGAAATGAACTTCCTTTAGCCAAAATTCACATTTAGAGAATTTGGCGTACAGCTGTTCAGTTCTTAGCAGCTCTAAGACTTTCCTCAAATGATCCTCATGTTCTTGCTCCATCTTGGAATAAATCAGTATATCATCAATGAAGACGATAACAAATTGATCTAAGTATGGTCTGCAGACTCGATTCATCAGGTCCATGAACACTGCCGGTGCATTGGTCAGTCCAAATGGCATAACCACGAACTCGTAGTGTCCATATCGAGTCCTAAAAGCAGTCTTTGGTATATCCTCATCATTTACCCTGAGCTGGTGATACCCGGTAAATGAACCATCTTTCTTCTTGACAAAGAGAATCGGAGCTCCCTAGGGAGAGAAACTCGGTCTTATGAAACCTTTGTCTAGAAGCTCTTGGAGTTGACTAGACAGTTCCTGCATCTCAGACGGTGCTAATCGATATGGAGACTTCGCCACTGGGTTTGCTCCAGGGACGACATCGATTCTAAACTCCACTTGCCTGATCGGTGGTAGCCCAGGCAAGTCTTCTGGGAATACATCCGGATAATCTCTGATGACCGGAACGTCTTCAACTGTTTTCTTTTCAGGTTCCTTCTCTACCATGTGAGCCAGGAACGCAAAGTATTTCTTCTTTAGGTACTTCCTAGCCTTGATACACGACACAATCTTCAATCCGCGGCAGGGTTTCTTGCCGTAAACTTGCATCATTTCGCCGGACAGTAGGGGAATTCGAATAAGTTTCTCCGAGCATACAATTTCGGCATGGTTTTTGGATAACCAATCCATTCCTACTACGACTTCAAAGCTTCCGAGTGTCATAGGAATGAGATCGATGAGGAAAAGATGATCGTTCAATCTTAGTTCACAATCACGAATTATTGAATTCACTAATATAGTCTTACCATCCGCTACTTCTACGGTGTAAGGATCAGTAAGTATAGGTGGTTGTATATTAAACAGGGAAGCAGTATTAGTAGGACAAAACTCTTATCAGCACCAGTGTCAAATATGATAGAAACATAGTGATCATTAATGAGAAATGTACCCGTGACGATTGTCGGTTCCTCACGTGCTTCGGCAGTTCCGATAACAAAGGCACAAGCAGTAGCAGTTGTGTTGTTGAGACGGGGACATTGGTTCCTGAAGTGTCCCTCTGCTCCACAGTTATAACAGGCTTTTCCACCTGTAGTAGTATGAATGGTGGTGGTAGTTGTAGCAGCAACAAGATGAGCAGCTCGGCACGTAGCTGCCAAATGTCCGAACCGCCCACACTTGAGACATTTTCTGCATGGAATAGTGGGTAGATGATGGTACTGACATTTGGTACAAAGTGGGAACGGACCAGTATAAGGCTTTCTGGCCGTAGCACGTTGTGGCATAGCGGTAACAGGAGTGGCTTGCATAGGTGTAGCTGCAGTCAAGGCTGCATAGTTCTTGATCATCCTTTGTTTTGCTTCTACTTTTTGGGTTGATTTTGTTCAGGCTTCTTGCCTTCATCCGTTTGTGCTCTCTTGTACCCTTTTCGAGTGAGCACACCAGCCTTGACATATTCTTCAGTAAGAGTGGCGCCAAGATGAATTGCCGCCTCCAGAGTAGTGGGGTTACTCCCCATAACAGTTCCCCTGATGACTAGAGGTAATCCTTCAATGTACTTCTCTATCCTGCAGGATAGAGGAGTAACTAGATGTGGCACCAGATTGCACAACTCATGAAAACGAGTTGTATATATCGCGCTTTCGCCACTATCCTGGACCAAATTCTACATTTCCACCTCAAGTTTCTTCAGTTCATGATGTGGACAAAACTGTTCCACAAGTACCTTCTTGAAATCTTCCCACGGTAAGGCCAAAGCAACTTCCCGTCCTCTGGTGTTCTTCTCCGAATTCCACCAAGTGAGCACGCCCTTGTGAAACACGCTTGAAGCCATCTTCACCTTTAGGTTTTCTGGACATTCGGTGAAGTCTAGGATATCCAAAATGCTTTCCAGCCATTGTAGTAGGCTGGTAGCTACCTCAGTACTAGCATACTTAGGAGGCTTAGCATCATTGAAATGCTTATAGGTGAAGGTAGCAGTTCCGGCGTTGTTGGCATTTGAGTTGTGTGCTGAATCACTGGTACTTCCCCGAAGGTTCTGGGTGATATCAGTGACCATACCCGGAATGACATTCCTCATATGTAATGAGATAGCCCGGGAAATTTTGTTGATCTCATCATCATTGCCACTTGTTGAACCCTCGCCGTTGGGATCACGTCGAGGAGGCATTCTACAAATAGAAAGCCACAAGTGGGTCAGTAATGAGAAAGAATACAATTGAATTTACATGATAAAATTAGTAATACGTTCATACCACTAATATTATCATTCAATTGTAATATCTACAAGCATACAAAGTCGGTTAACATAAAATTAGTTAACCTTTTAGCATGCTTCTCATGTGATTGTGTATGATGTCTCATGATTTCACTCCACCAAACCTACACACTGACACTTTCCCAGTATATCAAAGATAGCTTATATATAGAGCATACGAAAGGGTCAAGCAACCTGCCAGCCCAGTCGCCAGCCCACCACCGCTTCGATATACTACGATCATGCCCTTGCTAGCATTTGGAAATACGGTTGTACTGATTTCCAAGTATGTTCCATTGATTAAGAATTCCATGTTCTTTGATCACTGAACTATGAATGAATCTATGATTGAATTATGGTTGAATTATGTGTGCACTTACTAACAATTGTTAACATGTAGAACTAAATCATACGTGTGCTCTACATTTGTCCCGTTAACCTATGTTAGTAAGTACTAAACTTGTAATCACTTAAGACTACACATAATGATTGTTCACCTGATTGATTCACATACAATGATTGATTCACATATGGTTGATTAACACAATGGTTGTATCTCATTTGTTTGACTAATGTTCAATGATTCCAGTTGCTCCCGGATCTTTACTTCAAATACGAATGCCGAATTCCCCCTGTCATACTGAAGATAGGGTCAAGCAAACCGCCTGCCCAGCCGACATCCCACCACCACTTTAGTATGCCAGAGCTTGGCCGCCATTTGTATTTGAAGCTTGGATCCTAACTCTTGATTGATTATGATTGATTCATGATTGTCTCTTGTACTATGAATATGATTATGATTGTGTAAACCGTGGTTCTTGATTTACTTGGAATCAAGACCTTAGGTTTTAGCATATGTGCCCTAGGTTAATTAACCTAGGTTCCCAATACTTACAGTATTGAGCATAATGATCTCCTTGTGTGAACTTCAACTAAAGAATGTTGTTACACAGATTCTATGTTATGAAGTCGTAATGATAATGAATACATGATAATGATAACATGATGAGAATTTCAGATCAAAGATACTAAGAATACAGATCTTTGCCTCTGAAATTCTTGATGAACTCTGATTGAGAATTTCAGATGAAGGATACTAAGAATACAGATCCTTGCCTCTGAAATCCTGGAATGAACTCTGATTGAGAATTTCAGATCAAGGATACTAAGAATACAGATCCTTGCCTCTGAAATCCTTTTTATGAATATGTGTTGAGGAATTTAATTTGGTTTCTAAAGTTATAGAATTCCAAATTTAATCCCTTGACTTTTAACTAACTCTGAAAAGTATAGTCCCTAAGATCATGCAAGATTATTATAGACTTAATGCTTAACTTAAGTTTACTTAGATCCTAAGTATCCTCAAGCCTATATCACTTAGTCCTATTGGGTAGCTTAGGTTATAGTCTAGGTCGTTAAGGATTGGGTTTTTGCTAGTTCTCTACAACCTTGGCTCTGATACCAACCTGTCACACCCCCTGCGCCGCGTGCGGAATCCACGGCGCGGTGACGATCAATGGTTGAATCATGCACAAGTATTGAATAAGAACAACCACAATGCATTACTAAATTTCATAGAGATTAGACCATTGTTTAGTTACAGACAATCTATCTATCTTCCCAAAAGAATGACAACTAATGACCCAAAAATATTGTTTACAAAATAAGACTCAAACAAGACAATTAAACAATCAGGATTAAGTGTGTTTCTAAATCCATCCTAGCTTGTTTCTTCATCTTGTTCTATCTTAAAACGGTCTCCTTAGTTGTCCTTTAGAATGTCTTAAACCTGATTAACTGAAACACGTGAAAAGTAACTGTCAACTACAAAAGTCGTTGGTGAGAACAATAGGTTTATCATTTGTAAATATGAATCTGCATTGTAAGGCATATGTATAAAGCAATGAATGAATATACATGGATGGTTGCAACCCAAACTAACATCAAGCAAGAATAACGTGTGCAAACAGTCAAAAGACTGTTTACTAGAGAAGCCAACAATCAATCAAGTCCCAAACCACGTTTGGAGTCTGAAAAATATTAGTCAGCAACTACATTCAACACTAGCTGTACTAATGAGCTTACTCAAAAGACAACTCCGAGTTGAGTGACCCGGTCAATATGACTTATGCTGGTAAACTTAATTAGCAGCAATTTCATATTACCGTAATGCATCCAATCTGCAGTTAGTTTTTAAAACAAATTTAAAACGCTAACCGCAGCCTTGGCGTAACCAAATGTGTCCGCTTTCCCTTGTTGTGATCACCCAGTACTAACGCTATATGAATAAGAATATGTGTCTTGATGTATGTACAAGTTTGTTCACAACGATGAACACCATGTTTTTGAATACTATGATTTGAAACCGTTGGTTGAATGCCTTATTTGATTACCATGATTTGAAAACTTTGCTTGAATACCACGAATTGAAATCCTTTGATTTAATACCGCCATGAAAACAATTGATTGAATTCCTTGTTTTGAAACCTCTGATTTATTACTAAGAATAGAGTCCTTGCATAATAACAAGGTTTATAAAATATCGTTTTATCAAAGCACAAGATTATAGTAAAAGAGTTTATAAAACTTATTCCTTTAAAGTATTTAACATGTATAAAACCATTTATGTAAAACAGATATAAAACAGTTTAGTGAACGTTTTATAAAATCTTTTTGTAAAAATTGTTTTACCGTTGATAAAACCATTGCAACAGTTAGTAAATCCTTTTTAAAATAATTGAGCAATCCCTTGAATTTGTAAAGTGAACCTATAACAGTTGAACAGTAACATGAATCCTGTATATGAAATATGATTTGCATAGAAAGTGTTTGGTCACGTGTTCCACCCCAAAACAGTTGTAAAACAGTAAAAGAGGGGCTAATGTTCTCACCTGACCGCAGTAGACTCTGAACAAGAACAAGTAGCAAGTAGCAAGTAGCAAACAAGACTTCTAACCGGTTCCTATATCATTTTAATCATACATAGAATATAAGATTTGTGATATTGTATTCTTTGATTGATTGATTGACTCACTTGTTTAATGTGTGACTTATGACAATATTGTATCATGTTCTTTTATGCACTACTTGTTCACATAAAAGTAACATGTGTTTATGAATATGATAACCCTTGTTTAACATGCAATTTGAAGAGAAGATGAAATGTTTTAAGCCTTGTATTTATGACTTGATCACATAATTGGGTTAAGTTAACTTAAACCGAACATGATCTTTTCATAACTACTTTAAATTGTTATTAAGTTTTGATCACTCTTAACCCTCCCATTATTCCAAGTGAGTCATACGAATTAAGTGACCCCAACTTCATAGTTATTGGGCCAACGAGGCCGAGGTTGGGCCGAGACATAATACCATGAGCCGAGTGCTTTGGGCCCAATGGGTGTGGGCTAGTCCTAGGTCGAACAGTACATGGACCGGACAAAAGGAGCTAAACCGAGGCCTTAGGCCCATCAATCGGGCCGAACTCTTTGGGCTAATATCCCTTGGCTCAAATCGGTTTACATGGGCCGAAATAATATGTCCTGGGCCGAATTAACATGTGTTTGGGCTGTTACAGTGGGTGGCCCGAAGGTTCATGATAGCTAGCATGCACCATACCAGCAAACCTCCAAGGGTTCGGGCAAGGTCGTATGGTTCGGCTCTGTGTTGCACGCATGGGTTCGTGAATACTGATGCAGGGTTCGTGGCTCTTGAGGGTTGGAAGGTTCGGTCTGATGATGGTAGGTTCGTTCTCACAAGGTTCGTCGAGGGTGAGTAGGGTTCGTCTGATTAGCTGGTTCGGCAAGGGTTCACCAAAGAAGCAAGGTTCGTTGTCTAAGGGTTCGGCCAAGGACCTTAGGTTCGCTGCATAATTAGGTTCGGCCAACAGCAAGTTGACCATGCAGGTTCGTGATGCCATCAATGGTTCACCAAGGGTTCGGCTTCATCTCCAGGGTTCGGCTGAAACGCAGCCCACGAACCCTGTACCTGCATCATCACCATTGAGCATCCCCGATTCCAGGGCTGGGTCGTGTTGCTGTTGTGCCAGAACCCACTCGCGAAGATATATGGTCGACCTTACCATGGTTCTAGACCGGTTACATGCGTGGGTTGACAAGAACACACAAAAACCCTAATTTTTTTAGTCTTTTGGAGCTTCTTACCTCGAAATCAGCCGGACAAATCCACAGATTGCTTGTACTTCCGTGTAGAGGATGTCGAGGGCTTCGCGTGGACACGAAGAACACCCAATTTCGTGGAGAAAGAAAGGAGATATGAAGCTTGAAAGGTTGAAAATGGTGGTTTTCTCTTCTAGAGAGAGAAAATGACGATGGAAGCTTGTAGAGAGAGAGTATGTTGGTTAAAAATGAGGAAAATGCCTTCTTTAAGGCTTTTATACTACGGGTGGTATTCGGGTTCGTTTCGGTTGATCAAAACGCGTTTTCGTTGCGTCACGCGCATTTTACGCGTTTTAAAAATAAAAGAGTTGATATTTTCATTATTTTGATGAGTTTCAAAATTGTAAAATGTAGAATAAAATATTTTCCTTATGGTTATTTGTTCGTTCGTAATCCGACCGTTAAACGACTACAATTACGTGTATACCCGCAATTGTGTATGTTTTTCAGTCGTATTATTTATTTATTGTTGTTTACTCGTAATTATAAGTTCAACATTCGTGTCTTTATGGATCGTCACCCATAATTATACTCAGTCTCGCTTACGCATTACGATTTTGTTTAATTAATTCGTTTGTCATACTATTCGTCATAACACTACGCATTAACACTATCCCATTACACCGAACGCAGTATATGTATGGGGCATAGCTAGAGTCCGGCTAACTGCCTTATCTACACCAGCCCACCACTGTTTCGATATAATACAATACTGTTCTTGCCTAGCGTAATCGACTGTAAATAAATAATACATACTTGTTCCTAATTAGATAAAATCCTATAACACACAAACACAATCATGAACACTTGAATCACATTGAAAATACTGAGTCAAACACATATTGTACTATCACTGCTTATGAATACTATGACTAAATGCACAGATGTTACAGCTAGGCGTACCGCCTGGACCCTTTGACTTTGACATTTTTTTTACTTTTCTCCGTTTTGCGATTCCGGACAATCCGGAACTCCGTTTCGCGCTCGGTTTTCGTCTATGTTTACCATTTGTCGCATACTATCAACCTGTAATAATTACAATACCTAAATCAACCAAATGTGCTCAACTCATTGATGACGAAATTTTCAAATGCAATTGTCACAGTCTCCTCCTGTTAGAGAAATTTCGTCCCAAAATTTAGTGAAGACTTACCTGATGACAATTGTTCATGTGAACAGATGTGGGTATTTTGGTTTCATTCGATCTTCACGTTCCCACGTATACTCAGGTCCACGTTGTGAGTTCCATCGAAATTTAACAATTGGTATACGACTGCGTTTTAATACTTTAACCTCTCCATCAATTATTGCTACTGGTTCTTCACTAAACTGTAGTTTTTCGTCAATTTGGATCTCTTCAAGAGGTACAATCAATGAGTCATCAGTTAAACATTTCTTCAGATTTGATACATGAAAAATGTCATGAATATTATTGAGTTCAAGAGGTAACTCAAGTCTGTAGGCTACTGATTCAATTCATTCTAGAATTTTGAGTGGTCCTACAAATCTTGGTGAAAGTTTACCTCGCTTCCCAAATCTGAAATGCCCTTCCAAGGTGAAACTTTCAGCATTACTCGATCACCTATTTTGAATTCTAAAGGTCTACGACGACTATCAGCATAACTCTTTTGACAATCGCGAGCAGCTTTAATTCGTTCTTGAATAAGTGAGATCTTATCAGTAGTTTCTTGAATGAATTCTGGGCCTATGATCTGACTTTCACCTACCTCTGTCCAACAGATAGGTGATCTGCACTTGCGTCGATAAAGTGCTTCGAATGGAGTGCATTGAATATTGGTATGGTAGTTGTTCTTGTATGAAAATTCAACAAGTGGAAGATGAATATCCCAGCTAACTCCAAAATCAATCACACAGCTTCTGAGCATGTCTTCAAGAGTTTGATTCGTTCGTTCAGTTTGCCCGTCCGTTTGCGGATTATAAGCTATGCTCATATTGATTTGTGTGCCCAGAGCATTCTGAAGAGTATGCCAAAATCGTGACATAAATCGACTATCTCTGTCAGAAATGATAGAGATTGGTACTCCATGTCGAGATACAATCTCATTAACATAGAGTTTAGCGTGTTGATCCATGGAGTAATCTTCTCAGATGGGTAAGAAATGTGCAGATTTAGTAACGCACGCGATCAACAATAACCCATACAGAGTCATGATTACGTGATGTTCTGGGTAGTTTAGTGATGAAATCCATAGAAATCTGATCCCATTTCCACATGGGAACCTCGGGTTGTTGCAATAACCCAGAAGGTCGATGTTCAGCCTTAACTTTGAGACATGTTAAACTTCGATCCATGTATTCAGCTATATGTTTCTTCATTCCGGGCCACCAGTAAAAATCTCTAAGATCTTTATACATTTTATCAGCACCTGGATGAATAGAATACCTGGATTTGTGCTCCTCATCCAAGATGATTGTTCTGGAGTTACCAAATAAAGGAACCCAAATTCGGCTTTTGAAATACAACACTCCGTCGGTCTTGATTTCGAGTTTCTTGTATAATCCTCTTAGTTCCTCAGCAGGGTAGTTTGTTGCTTGTAGAGCTTGTTGCTGAGCTTCTCTAATATGAGGAATTAGACTGGTTTGAATGGTCATCCCTAATGCTTTCACACGTAAAGGTTTGACTCATTCCTTGCGACTCAAGGCATCGGCTACGACATTCTCTTTGCCTGGGTGATGACGAATTTCATATCATAGTTGTTTAGAAGTTCTACCCGTCGCCTTTGTCGCATGTTCAACCATTTCTGATCTAGAATGTCTTGAAAACTTTTGTGATCAGTGTATACGATACACTTGGTTCCGTATAGATCGTATCTCTAAATCTTGAGTGCAAACACAACTGCACCAAGTTCTAAATCATGAGTGGTATAATTCTTCTCATGTACTTTCAGTTATCGAGAAGCGTAAGCAATTACTTTATCCTTCTGCATTAACACACACCCAAGACCTTGACGAGAAGCATCACAGTACACTGTGAAATTATTCGTACCTTCCGGTAATGCCAAGATAGGTGCGTTGCAAAGTTTGTATTTCAACAGTTGGAATGCCGCCTCCTGTTAGGAACCTCATATAAACGGTTGATTTTTCTATGTCAATGTGGTCAGTGACAAGGCTATATTTGAAAAGTTCTTAACAAATCGGCTCTAATAACCTGCCAGTCCTAAGAATTGACGTATTTCAGTTGGGGTTCGTGGTGTCTCCCATTGTTTCACAGCTTCGATCTTATTGGTGCCCAAGAAATTGAACTTCTCGTAACCAAAACTCACACTTTGAGAATTTGGCATATAGTTTCTCACGTGCCAAAAGTTCTAGGATCAATTTCAAGTGTTGAGCATGTTCTTGCTGGTTTCGAGAATAAATAAGAATGTCATCAATAAACACAATCACAAACTTATCCAAATAAGGCCTACATACTCGATTCATCAAATCCATGAAAACCGCAGGTGCATTTGTTAATCCAAATGGCATTACTAAAAACTCGTAATGTTCGTATCGAGTTCTGAAAGCAGTTTTAGGAATATCATCATCATGAATTCGTAACTGATGATATCCGGATCTTAAATCAATTTTCGAAAAATAGGTAGCACCATGTAATTGATCAAACAGATCATCTATATGTGGTAATGGATAACAGTTTTTGATTGTCAATTTATTGAGTTCCCTATAGTCAATACACATCCTGAATGAACCATCCTTCTTTTTAAAAAAAAGAATTGGTGCTCCCCATGGTGAGAAACTAGGTCTGATAAAACCTTTGTCTAATAGCTCATGGAGTTGACCTGAAAGCTCTTGCATTTCTGAGGGTTCTAAACGATAAGGAGCGTTAGCTACAGGTGCTACACCTGGAATTAAGTCAATTCGAAATTCAACTTGTCTCACTGGGGGTAATCATAATATATCCTCAGGAAAAACTTCGAGAAAATCCTTGACTACCGGAATATCTTCGATACGTTTTTGTAAAGAACAGTTCTCGATCACATACGCTAGAAAGGCCTGACAACCTTTCCGTAAGCACTTCTGAGTTTGAATACAATATATGATACCAAGTTTTCTACCAGCTCGTTCTCCTTGAACTATCAGTGTATTACCGTCAAGTAATGGAATACGGATCACCTTGTTTTGACATACAACATCTACTTGGTTATCAGAGAGCCAGTCCATACTGATAATGACACCAAAGCTCCCAATCTCAATAGGAAGTAACTTGATATTAAAAAGGTGATCATTCAGATTCAAGGAACACCCTTGAATAACTCTTTTAGTTTTGATTAACTTGCCATTAGCAAGTTCAATGACATAAGGAGTTTCTAGATCTACCGTAGGCAATGAGAGTAATGATGCAAATTCAGGAGAGATAAAACTCTTATCTACTCCTGTATAAAAGAGAACTGATGCGCATAGATTATTAAGAAGAAACGTACCAGTGACAATGTTAGTGTCCTTCATTTCCCGGATTGGTGTTATTGTTGTTCAGACAGTTTCTCATGAAGTGGTCAGGGCTTCCACACTTGAAGCATGACCGGCTTGTTTGAGTGGTTTGTCGTGGTACTTAGTTTGGTGGTTGAGCAGGAAAGTTACAATATCTAACGTAGTGTCCTACTCGATTACAGCTCAGACAAACTGGACATAGTCCTGTGTGATGGTATGGACACTTGTTGCATTTGGTGCCTGCCTAGTGTAAGCTTTCCTCTCAGGACAAAGTCCTATGTGATGGTTTGTTCAGACTGGTCTCAACCGGAGTTTTTGTTTTGGTTTTTCCAAACCACTTTCGTTTGGTACCTTTTGAAACATTCGAGGTACCGGCATCACTACGGCCCACCACCGTCTGAGTTTTTACGATCAAAGTACCATTCCTTACTGCCTCATCGGTAAGCTTAGTGGTTAACAAAATTGTATGTTTGAGAGTGATAGGTTCAGCTGCAGTCACCATTCCCCGAATCTGGGGAACCAGACCCTTGATATACTTCTCAATCAAAGCTGCTTCCGTAGGAAACATATTGGGAAGTAAACAAATAAGTTCATGAAAACGAACGGTATAAGCTAAACATTCAGCACCGACGATCGAGTGATTCCAGAATTCCTCCTGGAGCTTTGGATTTCAGTGATTGGGCAGTACTCTGACACAATCAAAGTTTTAAATTCGTTCCAGCCCATCGAATCAATTGTAGCTGAGCCCAAAGATTTAACCTGCGTATTCCACCATGTTAGAGCTTAGTCTTTTAGAGAACATGTAGCATAAGACACCTTATGCTCCGCTAGACACTGGCTGATTTTGAGTTTTGTTTCCATCTCCTCAATCCACCTTAAGAGTCCAGCCGCTCCTTCCTAACCTGTGAAAGTAGGAGGGTTGCAAGAAGCAAAGTACTTATAAGTACACCCTTGTTGTGGTGGATCAGGAACATTTGTTTTCATTTTTGTTGTACCAGTGTTATCATGAGTTTCTACGTGGCCACCAGTAGCATTATGTTCAGTGTGGTCATGGTCCCCACCAAAACCCGCAGTCATATGTGGTTGGTGTTGTGTCAAAACACCACAAACAGATAGCTATTCTCTCACAATTCGTGCTATCATTGCTTCGTTCAGTTCAGATCCACTTGCACCCGCAGGTGGAACCGTGTTCACTTCAGGGTTCACATGTGGAACTGTATTTGTTCTCAAATTTTCAGGTGGAACCATGTTTGTTTCCGGATTAACCTGTGGAACTGGATTTGATTCTACATTCACAGATGGAACTTGATTTGGTTCAGGGTTAGTAACATTCTTAGCAACTTTCTTAGCTGGTCGACCTCTTTTAGGAGCCATTGTTCTGTTCACATGCAGAAAAAATCAGGTCAGTTCAAGAACATTAAAGATATAACCCGTTTGATCACATAAATTCAATCATATTCAGTTATACTGAAAATTTCCATGTTGAAATGTGATTATATAATATATATATATATATATATATAGTATAACTACTTTGCAAAGATCCAGATATGTTCTCATACAGTTCTTTGATACATTGCCACACCGGCAATAGATATATTCTCGCACAGAAATGTTCTTACATAGAAATGTTCATACAAGTTCGATATTAATATATAGTCCATACATTCACACACAAACAAATATACAAAAACAACCATTTTATTACTGCGACATAAGTTTTCTACAACCATGAAGTTTTCGTTACAAGACTGCCAGAAGACCATAATACCACTAACTAGCTACTGGGGTTCTATTTCATACCAAACCATCCCCATCTCACACTACATACCTTCAACCTATTCTTCTATATCCGATGATATTCATAATGAAGATCCCAAAATAACCACCTCCTAATCACCATTACTGCATGAAATACGGTAAACAAGCCATGATTATAGCTATAGTGGCCAATACTATAGCCATACACAAGAGCCTGGCCTCTAGGCTAATCGTCCCAAACCTCTGTATGGTCTCTCTCACGCTCACTATCCCCACCCTCAATACATCAATCAGCCGCCAGAATGTAGCAATGATCATCTGTCTCCACGTCCTCCATAATCGATCCTCTACAGTAATCCTCCAAGCCCGAGTATCCGTATCTAATGTATCCACCTGATCCATAAGGGTCAGGTGAGAGGTAAGCATATCTAGTTATCCTCGATGGTGGCACGCTGCTGCTGCAAATCCTGCCTCGCAACTTGCAGGTCCTGAGAAACCTGCTGTAACAGGGCTCTAATCTCAACCTGGTGGGAGGATTCTTCAACCTCATGTATAACAGGAGGCTCATCTCACGGTGCCATTGGTGCCTAGGAGGCAGTCCCGTGGTCTTGCGGGCCTGCCTCCGCATCCGTCTCAAACCATCCCAAACAAGGACTCTCTGCGGTGACGAACTCTGTCGTCTATCGGCTGAGGCATTCTCAGCATGCAGCTGAGAATGTCCATGTGAACCTGATGGTACTGCTGGTGGTGGTGGTGTCTAAGTTGCAAAAGGTACCGCCTGGGATTCTCCAGATGAAGCCTCTGATAGGTCTTAGTCTGAATCAGAACTCGAACTAGGAGTATCGTCTACAATAACATAGGGAAATCGTTGATATGTATAACGTTTGCCGGGATCAGCCATCACTGTATACACAAAATTTTTAGATCAGTACCATGAGATAAATATTGAATAACAATATTCAGCATAAACATGATATGATATCTCTTCCTATCTTAAAGCAACTACTCGTCCTTATAATTATTATTGTTCTGCTTGCATGGAAATTCACTAGAATGCACACGTGTTGCGAATTTTAGTTACGCTGGCCACTCATAACTAGAATTTGTACCACCTGATTATCCTGGCTTAATACAAACAAGTTTTGTTCGTTAGTTATGTTCAGTGCTCTCTGTGTCACTATACGAGCCTATGGTTATAATCTAGGTCTCTAAGTCCACCTAAATTCTATAACATGTGGCTCTGATACCACCATGTCACACCCCCACCTCTTTTCACATGTTCATGGTGTCACTAAGAAGGTGGTGGAAGCATAGTGGTGATGTCTCAGAGATGAGGTGTGACTTACTTGATCCAGTTTCACAACACACATATTAACTTAAAATAAATACATTACAAGGTACGTAATTACAACCAACGTTACAGTATATAAACTAAGTATATTACACAATATGATTTGTTTAATTACAAGTGCTTGAAGTGCATCCTCACTATTGGTCACTATCTTCCTGCAAAATGTTTGAGTTGGAAAGATCAGCATAAAGCTGGTGAGATCGTAAAGTTCAAGTTCAACAGTATGATATGATATGTAAGTTCTCAAAATGTTCAGTTCGAGATAACCATGGGACTCGTATCTAGTTCCTTTCGGACTACTCCGTTCTCGTTCTATAGATACTACCCATCGGTAAATATCTTAGTGCCTCATTGTCTTAATTTGTATCAATACATTAAGAAGTTCTGGAAACAGAAAACAAACATTTACCCCAAGGGGAGTTGCAATCTCCTAGCAAATGGGTTGTCAGCCGATAGTAGTATCATTGTTTTCTGTTCGGCCCCACATGGGTCAGTAGATACTGTTCAAGGAATGAAGACTTTTAAGTTCCGTGATAGAGTTCTGTTCTACAAACAAAATCCCATGAAATCCACAAGTTCTCAACAAATCACATGAAATTATGCAGATAACAGTGATACACATCATATTTTCAAGAAAAGTTCCACAGTAATACCCCGATGTTTATAAAACATTAAAAAGAAAAGGGGTTGTACGAAACTCACCTGAAGTCAGAAGAGTGGTGAAATCTCACGCGAAATAGTAATGTAGCTAAATTCTGCATTAGTTTATGTTTAATGAGTTATTTATATTTTAACTTACTGATTAGATCTTCCTGAATGATCAATGTCAGAGACATTGCTTTCAAAGTCATCAAACCGATATTAGGTTTTTAATTAATTATTTTAGCGTCATATCATACAATGTATGATAATGTAGGAAAATATACTGGTTCAGGTTCCAAATATAAGGTTGATGAAACTTCTGATTAATCAGAATAATATCAAATTAACCAAATAATTAATGTTGTTGATTATGGCACGGAAACAGTTTGTAGATGAATTTATGGCTTAGGAACGATCAATCCTTGTTCTTGATTATCAAAATATCATGAAACATCATAATCTGACATTGTAATTGATTTAATAACCATGTTTAACATACTAATCTGATTGTTATCATAAACATCAGATAATCATTCCAATGAGTATGTTAATGATTGTGATTAGTTTGAAACACTTGGATTTAGCCTTGGATTTCAAAGATTAATGCAACTAATCACCTATGTTGTCACAGTCTAATGGTTTAAACCATTATAATCATAGTAATGATCTCATGGAAACCGTGCATTACAACGGATCAAAACAAGGATTTACCCGTTAACACCTCGAGTTCTTCATTTCTAATCATTCCTAGCGATCATCTAGGCAATAATAAACAACCCTAACTATACCATCACGTTCAAAAACAAGATCTAATCAACCATTATCAAACTAGAAGGTTAAAACGAACCGTTACCTAATCTAACGGATTTTCAGCGGCAGAACAACGATCAGGACTTGTAAATTGGTTCCCTAATAAGATCTGAATGTTTAAAGGCCTTCCAATTGAAGATTTGATGATGAAAACTTGTCTTCTTGTTCGTATGAAATGAGGAAAGTTCGAGAGAGTGAAATAATTTCTTCTTCCTATGCAATCTGATCTTTTAATCTAATCTGCCAAACGGACTTGCGGCAGGCGCATCGCCCCACA
This sequence comes from Mikania micrantha, assembly GCA_009363875.1. Taxonomy (NCBI): domain Eukaryota; kingdom Viridiplantae; phylum Streptophyta; class Magnoliopsida; order Asterales; family Asteraceae; genus Mikania; species Mikania micrantha. The sequence goes on from CM018685.1 coordinate 22,956,920, forward strand.
TGGCCCGGGGCGTAGCATGCGAGACCGAGAATCCCAGATATTTTTCTTGTTCCGCGCGTACCGCCTAGCGTGGATGTTTGGCGCTAGGCGTACCGCCTGGACCCTTTGACTTTGACATTTTTGTACTTTTTTTCGTTTTGCGATTCCGGACAATCCGGAACTCTGTTTCGCGCACAGTTTTCGCCTATGTTTGCCATTTTTTGCATACTATCAACATGTAATAATTACTATGGCTATATCAACGTGGATTTTAAGCACGACCAAATGTGCTCACGTCATTGATGACGAAATTTTCAAATGCAATTGTCACAGAAGATGACGACGGCTAGGGTTTATTCTCAAACGAATGGTGGTTACAGGCTGAAGTCAAGTTCGAGCAAGTCACGAAGGTATTAGGAGGTGGAACTTGGGCCAAAAGGCAACATGGCACAGCGGCTAGGACCACAACGATGGCTTGGGTTCGGCCAACAGCCCTGCGGCGGTTGTTCTAGTAGCGAAACAAGGTGGTCCGGTGGTCTCTTCCTCTCCAACTGGTACTCAAAGGTAACAAACAACCTCCTCAAGCTCCGATTTCCACATGCATGTAGTTTCTTTGATCGTATTAGTGCTGATATGTGCTTTTTGGGATGTTCTCACGGCGATGATTGGGCTCCGGAGGGCTGTTGACGATAGTGGGCAACCACCAGTTTAATAGATGGCGGCTCTAGTGGTGGCGCGCACTGATCGTCCATTTCTCACTATAAAACCGGAAATCCAAGGTAAGCAAGAGCATGCTATGCTCCTATCTACAAATGCATGTCGAATTTTTGAAAGTTTGCGGATTCTATGTCTGTTCTGGTGATTCTCGTGACTATTTATGGTGTCCAGCAGGTGGTTGGTGGCGAAGGAGCAACCACTATGCCAAATATGGCTGACCGGAAGAGAGAAGAAGGAAGTTAGGGTTTTGATATGATGCATGCATCGGTCAACAAAAGTCAACATGAGTTAGGACCGGTCAAACCTGGCTAGCCCTGGTCAACAACTAAACGAAGTGCTCGGCTATACACGTAACTTAAAAACTAGTTTAGAAACATGTTTGTTGTAAGATATGGGTTATCGAGTAATTTAACCGAACAAAATACGGAAACTGAATGAATAGGAAGGTAAAATCGCATGCCATGAACTCTTTATATACGATTTATATATTTTGTAAAACTTGGTTGAGGGAGCTCGTGGTTGAATTAGGTAAAATATACCTAATTTATACGTTTAACAATAACGGTTAAAAACCATAATACGTGTGCGATGTATAATAAAGATTCGGAGAGATATTCGTAAAGAATAATAACTACAAAATTTTAAAACTTTAACATGTAAATTTTGATTTAAACTTAACAAATGAAACAAAGTGTTAATGTGAACACTTATGTTATACATGTACATATACATATGATAAATACATGTTAAAATGGGTATTACAAGTCTTAACATATAAAATATGTATACTTATTGAAATATATATAAAACTTGTTACATTGGTTATAAATTAACTTAGATACTTGAGATAAATATAATTTTATAAATTGAGAACTTAATGAAGGTCTATGATACATATATTATTTTCATGTAGACATTTAATCATTATACACATAACATATATATATATATATATATACACACAGATCTATAGAACAATAAACAATAAATCGTTTAAATATAACCACATAGGTATCATTATATGATTATATATTTTATCCAACACGTTAACCATTTATTTTATAGGTATAATTAAATATATCCCCCTCTTTTGAGGTCTAATTACATATATACCCAATTGAAAATTTAATTACATATATATCCAACTGAAAAAATTTAATTACATATATATCCAACTGAAAAAATTTAATTACATATATATCCAACTAAAAAAATTTAATTACATATATACCCAACTCAAAAAATTTAATTCCATATGTACCCAACTTTACTATCAACATACCCTTTTAGTAACCTTTGAATTCCAAACACACATACGAAAACTCCATTCGTAAACACCACATTCGTTCGTCTCCCTCCTCCCCATACGACTGAAGCTCCATCAATTAAAAATGAAAAAAAAAGAGACGAAAAATGATTAAAAAAAGAATCAAAAACACTAAAAAAAGGAAAAAAACGTAAAATACGGGTATATTTGAATTAAGGTAAAATAGGTATAATAATTTTTTTTAAAGTAAGAGTAAAATAAAATATTTTTAATTCATTTTAATTCAAATGGGTATATTTGAAATTTTAGCATTAGAGGAGGGGATATATGTAATTAAAATTTTGGATTGGGTATATATGTAATAAATGAAATTTATAGGGGGATATATGTAAATGCCCCTATTTTATAAATAGATAAACCAACAACCTACAAATTTATATCGGACTTAATACGTGTGCATACATATACTATAGGCAATGTATTAGTGCTAACTAATCAGGAGCTAAATACAAGTGTTTGACTCGGTATTAATATGATGTTATATATAATGTACCAATACTATACTAAATTTCTATGTAAGCATGAATTCGTTTGAATTCATATTAAGATTATTTATTTTTGTTATATAAGTAATATTATTATTACTAGCAATATTAAGATAATCATTTTCTACTCTTTTTAGACTATTTAAAATCTTACTATACATTAGTTAATTTTATATGAATAATCCTAGTCAACACTATTAAATATTTCTAATTCAATGTTTACAAATAATAAAACTTATTACAAACATGATTATTCATCCTAGCATATGATATTATACCATTTCTATATTTTGACTAATAATTAAAATTTGACAATAGTAGCGTCTATTAATATTACTAGTGAAATTAGTATTATTATTGTTATTATTATTATTATTATTTTTATTATTAATATTATTATTATTAATATTATTATTATTATTATTATTATTATTATATTATTATTAATGTTGATATAATTATCTTTGATAATGGGTTTCATCTACGAATGTATAATTTCATTAATAGTTAGAGATTAAATTATGAATACATTTAAAACATTCTTTTATTCAATATTTATAACAATTAAAATAGTTAGTATAAACAATGATAACAACATACAACATCACATATAGTAGTGCTAACTATTATTAACTTGAGAATATTAAACTCCTACTAATGGATCAAGTAAAACTAACACTATAAATTGGAATATATTAACATACATTATATGTACAATTGTATAGTAAGACTTCACTAAGTTCGGTGATATAAAGAAACATTACACTAGTAAACTTTAATCACATAAACCCAAAGAGCTCAACAATAATCAATAATCATAATCTATGAATCTTACAACTTACACACATATACATAAAATTGCTACAAATAGGAACTTGTTTTGATGATAACTTTGGGAAGATAGGAATCATACATAGGGGCACAATGACATATTTGTGCAGGAACAAAATGAAGCCATGGAAGCAACCAGGTGAGTTCATGTGATCCCATTCCTTTTTACTGTTTTGGGATACACAAAGCATGCTCCAAAAACTGTTTATAAAATTTAAATTTATGTGATAATGAACGTCCGTTCAAATTTAATTGCTTCCCCTAGACATGAAACATCATATACAAAAATTAACTCCGGAGGTGAGCCGCTGGGTATATGAGTAGTAATACTTAGGGAATCCCCCACACACAGTTGCCCGAAAGGGTGGCCCTGTAAAAATAGGGTTGAAACCCTACCGGGGTTAATGTCAACCGTTGTGGCATATATTCATCATGACACATTTAAACCGAGGACAAGAACGAGTCTCGGAAAGGGAAATAGATTAGAGTGACCATGTCACGGGCTAACAATGTAAGAGGCAGACACCTGGGCATGGAAAATGTTGGTTGTATTGGTTTGAATTGTCACATCCTATTTATTATTGTGTCTATATACTAAAACTCGTGAGCTCACCAACTTTATAGTTGACGTATTTTATCATGTCTTTCAGGTAATTAGAAACAAGTATCGCTCTGATACTTGGTTGCTTGAACAAAAAATATGGTATATAACACTTAAGAACTTGGCTTAAAGATTAATAAAGTGTGTTAATGCATGGATGGACCCAATATGTTGAAAAACTGAAACCCGAGGAGAAGTTGTTTTACCAAGAACAAAGGCTTTAGACACTTAGTCGTATTAGCTCCCTCTAAAGTCTTGCACAAGGTTATTTTCGTTGTTTAGTTTCTTGCTTAGAAAGAGAGAAAAGAACAGATAGAAAGCACAAGGAATTTTGGGGGAAGTAATTCATTTTACTTAGAGAATGTTGGGACTTAAATACCCAACATTCTGAGACACAAGACAAGAAAAAATAAGACAAATAGCTGACACTGTTAGGGTCACTCAATCAACAGACTAGTACAAATACAAAGTCAACTTCAACGGAAAAAAGAGTCTTCAGGAGTCTTCAGGTCTTCCGAGGTTGAAGTAGTTGTACTGATGCTCAATGCTTATTCTTTCGGAATATGTCCATCGGAAGCTGATTAAACAATCAGTTATTTCGGAATAGGAGATTGTCTTCTAAGTCATTTGATGCCTTCCGATGCAATGGTTGTCTTCCAAACGTATCATGGTCAGCTAGTCTCTTCTGAAGTAGAGAAGTTCAACGGTAGTTCTTTTTGGCGTATCTTCCGTTGTTGATCTTCCGATGCTGAAGTAATTCTTCAGTCGGAAGAGAAACATCCGCAGTTGGTCAATCCGCGGTTTATTCATTTTTCTGGCTACAGTGGTTTGCTCATCAGTCCTTATTTTCCAACAATCTCCCTTGGGACTGATGAAGCCAAAACCATTTATTTTTGTTTTAAAGCCAGACCAATTTTATTTCTAAGAGTTCGAACATAGTTCAAAACCTCATACTCTATATCAGCATTATCCAGAGTCTTGTGCTGCAGTTCCTTCAGATCATTAATTGGTAGGGTGAAAATTTCATCCCAATTTGAGAAGAAGGCTCTTGAACCATTATATCTTTCAATGGTCATGCTCATGGAGACAGAGTCATAGAACGATCTTTTTATTCTGGTTATAGAGTTTTTGATCTGAGGAGGTTGGGATTTGGAAGGTAGACCTAATGGAAGAGGAGCTCCAGCCGGCCAATGTATTTTTTCTCTTCTTATCACTTGATCATTTAAATCAAGTACCTTCTTTACTACAGCATGCTAATGAGGCTCTTAGTTTATCAGAAGATCAGGAAGGATTTCCTTATTAACATCAACCCAAGGTCTGAATTTGATAGCAGATGGAGATTCTGCAGACCCAACACCTTGGCGTCCCATAGGTGTATTTAGCAAATGATTAAGCATCGTGATTGGGTTGGCATCCTTGAGCTGAGTCACTATAGTGGGAGAAGGGGAAGTGACTTCTTTCTAGAGCTCAGGATGATCACTGTCCTCTCTTTTGAACTTTGACCATTCATCAAACAGAACATCATCTCTCCATCTTCTTATTGTATTCTTTGGTCCCCATTGATTTTGAATGAGGATGTGTTTTACTCTTTTTCTCTGCTCAATGGTCTTTTTCTTTTTGACTTCTACCTTTATTCTTTTGGATAAGACTTCAGCTTCATTTTTTAGGCTAGTAATATCCCAGTTGCTGAAGTTTTCAACTTTGTACTTCCCTTCATCTAGTAGAAACTTAATCAGCTGCTCCCTCTCAGCCTGATAGGCTTTGTCTTCCTGCTGATCCAACACGGCAATTTGTTCCTGATAGGTCTTTACAAGCTCATCTCCTCAGAGACCAGTGGCTTCTAGACCTGCTAGGATCTTATTTTCATTCTCCGTTTCTTTGTGCTTTGTCTTCCGAAGGTCTTAATCAGAAGGGAATGTCCTTACAGGTGAATAGGATTCCTTTATTGGAGAAGTTTGTGGTTTCTCAGCATCTGCTGACCTTATTGGTGAGGGAGCTGCAGTGGTTTTGGGTAGGTCGGACTCATCATCATCAGCCAATATGAGCCTTCTCTTTCTTGAAATAAGAGAGGCAATGGGCTGATCATCATTTAAGTCTGGGCTAGGTTCTTGAGCATGGGTTAGAGGTTTCTGAAGTATGTTATTGGGTGTTTTGGTTGTTTTGGCCACACTCTTTTGTCTTCTTGAGAAAGACTGACTGATTATTGGTGCTGGTTTTTGGCCAATTTTGGAGGCATTGAGAGTAGTAGGAAGGGAGGTTTGTGAGGATAGTTCTAGGAGGGTTTGAGAAGCAGAATTTGGAGAAAGGGTAGGTGAAATTTCTTTATTTGTATGTATAGGTGATGAAGGGATAGATATGGTGGGAGAGATATGTTTAGGAAGATGGGGTTGTGCTCAGATTGGACAGAACCTGTTGAAATTTGTATGTCCTGAGTAGTTGAGGCAAAGGAAGACGGGGCAACGGTTGTGGGCTTTATTTTTTCAGTGGGAGCTAATTTAGAAGGTTTGGGTTTTCTGGATACTCCAAATGTTCCAGTGTTTATTTGAGCTTCAGCTTCCCTTTGCTTCTTCTCAGAGCTAGCCTTGGCATCTTCAGTCTGGAACTGTTGATCCAGTGCTGCTTTGACGAGTGCCTCTTGATTTTTCAATCTTATTTCCTTCATCCTCCTTTGCCCAGTCTTGTCTTCTGCGCTCTTGGCAGCTTGGACAGCAGACAAGAGCCTTTCATTCTCCCTCATTTTGGCTTCATCAGCCTGTTCCTTGAACTAGGGAGAAGGAGGAGCAATCCTAGTAAGAGACTAAAGAAAGCGAGTATGGTTAGAAACTTCATGTTCTAAGGAGGAGACTTTGGTATCTATTTAAATTTTCAGTAAATCCAAATGGCTCTTTTCAGTGGTGAGAAATTGTTGGGTAAAGGTTTGAAGCAGAGTAGTTAGATGGGCAGTAAGAAATGGGTTTAACACTTCTTGAAAAGCATGGGTTGAGAAGGTGGGGGCAGTGGAAGTAGGTGGAGTGTTTGGAGTACCTTCAAGTGAAGGTGCCTGCATGGGGATGGATTTGGGTTAAAGGCCTTGGTTATTCAAGACTGTTGAGACTAACTCAATGAGCTTGGTCACATCAGCCTGAGTATGAGCAACAGAATCCGTCAATTCCTTTATTTTAAAATCTGATTCGTCCATCCTTTTACGGATGTCATCCGAATCCCTGACTAGTGAGTCAGTTTTATCATGACCTGAGTCCATCTCAGGAATGTCATGGACCCCTTTTTCTTGGTTCCAGGGATTTCCAGTCTTAGTTTCAAGAACATCATGGGATGTTGCCAAATCGGGAGTCTTATTGCCTGATCCATTCAAATGAGAGCCCATTGGATTCTCATATGAGATGTATGCGCCAGATATATGATCAAGAAGTCTATATGGACTAGACATCGTGATCTCATCCTTTTCTCCATGGGTAGGAGATTGATGAGTTTGAGCATAAGTTTGATGTGGCTGTTCCACTATTGGTGAAGGCGGAGGAGAACCAAGTTGCTCAAACACATAATCAATCTCATGGAGAACATGGGTAGGAGAGTGAAGGCCTATTTGTGGAGAACAAACAGAGATGTCCTTGGGAGATTGGACTACCATCTGAGTGTCAAGTGACATTTCAGTGGGTTTCCTGTTGAGAGGATTGATGAGGAGCTAGATAGGATGGAGATGCTTGATTCATATGTGAGGATGGAACAGATGTATTCAATTGCCCAGTTGGGGCAGAGACATGTTCACGGATCTCATCTTACTGAACAGTCTTTTTGAGCTTTTTAGGTTTAGAGGCTTTGGTAGAAGTTTTCCTTTTCGCTGGTACCTGTACAGGTGTGGAGGAAGAGGTGGATGTGGGTTCACTGAGGATGGGTGTTTCCTCAGTGTCATCCATGTGCCTTGCATCAGTGTGTAATCTAGTGAACACCTGTTTGTCAATGCTCTTGATAGTAAAAAGAGGGGCAATGTGACAAACATTATTAAGATCAGCAAAAAGACAAGCCATCACAAACAGATGATACAATAGAAACATATGGATTTTATGATGTACCAGATGATCAAAAATTATTTGTGACAAGTTGACCTTTTCGTTGGATAGAATAGCATACATGACATATTGCATGTCATATGGCATTTCACCCCAACTCGTCGACTTTTGAGAAAGACACTTTAAAATCGTGTGATACAAGAACTTGTACTTAGGGTAGAAGAAAGCTTTGTACACGGTCCTGTTTTTCAGGTCACCTTGATAATCACACTGAACAAAAGCATTATGGAGAAGTTTTAAAGAAACAGTTGTTGGAGCCTTGGTGTCGTTCAGATTTTGGGCAACACTTGTTTTGGGAGGGGTGAGGATGACTTGTTGACCAGAGACCACCGAAGCTATGCTTTCAATAGAGTCATCCTTTTTCACCAAGGTAGAGTTTGCCCAAAACTGGTTTAGAGAAACTTCCGAGATAGGATGATTTAGGATGAGAGCAGTACGAACGAAAGAGTTTACGAGAATGTCGATTGCTTCATTGTAGTGAGGGTACTAAGAAGATTTAACAAGGTAAGCTCAGTGGTTGTGAATCGGCTTGATTTTCAAAGCTTCAGATGCCATTTTTGCGACGATGAACACCGAGCAGTTATGAGTGGAAAGTGTGAGTACAAATCTTTGCTTCAAATTTAGAGAGAAAGAGATGAAGGAGTTTAACCGTTTGCACTTAAGGGCGGTTTTAAAAATAAAAACCTCCACTACTTATAACTTACCAAGAGTTTTACCTTAGGGTTTTCACCCATTGGACAAACCTGTGAGCAAGAGAGAGAAGAACAAATGACAAATGAGTACGTTCATGCACACCCTGATGTACAGAAAAAGCTTTGTAAGGATGAAGCCTGGTCCGATGCCGTTACACCATCATCATGAGCATCAAGCTCAGACGGAATCAGTGTAAGTGCATCGTGCAAGCCGACATGCCTGACAAGAAGTTGTACTTCACCATAAGCAGCATTCAGAAGATTTAAATTTGAATGAAGGGTTTTCTTGATCAAAAGAAGATCAAGAAACTTCGTTAAGTTATTATGAAAGAACTGAAGAACTTAAAAGGGTAACCACTGATATAAATAAGATTAGTGGTCATTAAAGAGGAAAAGGGTAGAAATGTAAAATGCGAAGATATTATCGAGCCTTGAGAACAATTAATGAGGGTCAATTCAATTAATTGTAGGGGGTCTAATCTTGCTGAGCGATTAGTGACCGTCAAATAAGGCGTAAGTCTCAAGAATTTGTTAACTGAGAAAGGAAGTTAACCACATAAGAGATTTTTAGCCTCGGAAGAGTCTTATCCTCGGAAGAAAAGTAACCATGGATAAGTAACGAGGTTAAAAGTCTCGGATGGAAGTGAGACATCAGAAGGGAAAGAAACCACGGATGGTTTAATATGTAACAACGAAAGGTTTTAACCGCGGATAGATATGAAGCAGTGGCTAGCAAAACCACTGATGCTATCTGTGTTTTGGGATAACCACTGAGAGAGACCAAGGTCGCTTCATCAGTGGTTTAACAAATATCCGTTGTTAAGATAGTTATTGAAGATTATCCTTTTATATATTTATTCAAAGGTTTAAGAAACATATTCTTAACCTTGTTTATTAGCTCATATTTATCATTCCCAATTTCGCCACAAACTTAAAAAATGTTGAAGAGTTCAAGGGTTTGGTAAATATGTCTGCTATCTGGTCACTTGTAGAGACATGTTCCGGGACAATTAGTCCCTTTTCAAAACAGTCCCTAATGAAGTGATGTCTTATTTCTATGTGTTTGGTTTTAGAATGGTAGACATGATTCTTTATTATGTTTTTAGGAGCTTCTCTGTCTATCAAAAGAGATGTTTTTAGTTCAGTTATTCCAAAATCCAACAGTTGGTATTGTAACCAAAGGATTTAGGCAGTACAATGGGCTGCTGCAATGTACTCAGCTTCAGCAGTTGAATTTGACACCGACGTTTACTCTTTTGCTTTGCCATGAAACTAACCAATTTGCAAAGAACTGACATCCTCCTGAAGTAGACTTTCTGGTGAGCGAGCATCCAACATAATCACTGTCTGAAAAACCAACAAGCTTACAAGTTTGATTAGCAGGATACCAGATACCTAGCACAGGAGTGCCTTTAAGATATCTGAGTATACTCTTCACCAATGACAAATGGGATTGTTTGGGGGCAAACTGGTATCTTGCACAGACACATGTTGCATACATGATTTCTGGCCTTGATGCAGTAAGATACATCAAAGATCTAATCATGCACCCGTAGAGAGTTTGATCTACAGGTTCACCATTTTCATCTAGACTTATTCCTGGACTTGTTGCCATAGGGGTAGAAATTATTTTTCAATCATTCATATCGAATTTATTTAGAAGCTCCTTTACATATTTAGATTGATGAATGAAAGTCCCGTTGGGGGTTTGTTTGACTTGGAGTCCTAAAAATGTTTTTAGTTAATTTAAAGCACTCATTTCAAACTTAGAAGACATTGATTTAGAAAATTGTTCACACTGTAAAGGTTTTGTTGATCCAAAAATGATATCATCCACATAAATTTGGACTAACAAAAGTTCCTTGTCTACCCTCTTGAGGAACAAAGTCTTATCAATGGTTCCCCGAGAAAATTTATTAGAAAGAAGAAATTGAGAAAGAGTGTCATACCATGCTCTGGGTTCCTGTTTCAGACCATAAAGTGCTTTGTCTAGTCCGTACACCCAATCAAGATGATGAACATCATCAAACCCTGGAGGTTGACAAACATAGTCTTCCTCCTTTATAGTCCCATACATGAATGCACTTTTTATGTCCATTTGATATACCTTTATATTATGTGATATAGCAAATTCTAGGAAGAGTCTGATGACTTCTAGTCTGGCCACGGGAGCAAAGGTTTCATCATAATCGATGCCTTCCTCTTGATAGTACCCTTGCACTACCAATCTGGCTTTGTTTTTGATCACGATACCTCTGTCATCTGTTTTATTTCTGAATACCCATCTAGTTCCAATAGGGTATTTTCCTGCTGGCAAGGGGCATAAAGTCCAAACATTTTTCCTTTTGAACTGTAACAGTTCATCTTGCATGGCCTCAACCCAATTATTATCTTTAAGAGTTTCCTGATATTTGGAAGGCTCAATTTGTGACAAAAAGGCTGCATGAAGGCAGAAGTTTGAAATCTGGCTCCTTGTCTGAACACCTTTATTTAAATCACCTAAGTTATGCTCTAGAGGATGATTTCTGTTGAAGGGAATGATGTCCAAACAATTATTTGTAGAGGCAGCATCGGAAGAAAATGAATTTTCAGTGGGGCCAGTAGAGTTTTCAGGTGGGGAAGTATGAACATGTTCAAGAATATCTACAGGTACATTATCCAAAGCTGGGGATAAAGGAGTGGATAGTTGTTCATCTTGGTCTTGAGGATTTATTTGATAAGAAGGAATAGAGGTAAAGAATTTAGATACTGAACATTTCCTCAAGAGAGGATAGATCTTCAGAGGTTTGACACGATTCTGAAGAAGGAGAAGAAGAAGGAGCATAGGAAATGTAGGTGAAGCTTTCAAGATCAAAGAGGTCATCAGGAGCAGATGGGAAAGAGGAAGTTGATGCAGATTCATTGAATTTAACATCAATAGTTCCTCAACAATTTTGGTCCTGAGATTGAAAGGTCGATAAGCATTAAAGGTCTGAGAGTGTCCAACAAAATATCCAGAGTCAACTTTAGAAGCAAGCTTGGACAAAGAGTCTTTTGTGTTCAAAATGAAACAAGGACTGCCAAAAAATTTGAAGAATGAAATGAGAGGCTTTATGTTATGAAGGACTTCATAGGCAGTCTTGTTATGTCTCTTCACAATGTGAAATCGGTTTAAGACATAGCAAGCAGTGTTTACTGCCTCAACCCAGAAGGATAAAGGTAATCATGAGTCTGCAAGCATAGTTCTTGTAGCTTCAATAAGTGTCCTATTATTTCTTTCCACAACTCCATTTTGAGCAGGATTTCTAGGAACACTATATTGTATGAGGATTCCTTTAGAGATGAAGAACTTATCAAGAACCTGATTCTTGAATTCAGTGCCATTATCACTCCTTATTGTCTTGACAGGAAGACCAAATTGTCTTTTAAGTTGAGTGATAAGGGCAATTATTTTATCAGAAGTCTCATCTTTGCTGAAGAGGAAGAAGGTCTAGCAAAATTTTGAGTAAAATTCCACAACAACTAAATAATATCTCTTTCTTGCCAAACTGGCTACCCTTACTGGACCAAACAGATCCATATGAAGTAGATTGAGACAGTTAGTTGATTTGGATTCCTCAATAGACTTATGTGATATTTTATGTTGCTTTCCCTTTAAGCAAGATTCATATTGACCATCAGAGTGAAATTCTTTGGAAGACAATCCTTTTACTAAAGAAAGGGTAGACAACTTATGAAGAGTTTGGTGGTTAAGATGACTGAATCTTCTGTGCCAAAGAACATTTTCAGAAGATGATGCTTTGGCTATCAAACAAGTAGGAGAAGATGCTTGAGAATCAGTGGTCATGTCTACAACGTAGACATTTTCCACTTCTTTTCGTCGTTAGCAAGGTGTGTTGATCAGTTAAGATCTTTATTTTTAATTTATCTCAAGAGAAAGAATTTTGCAACTGTCCTTGGTGAAAAATGAACTAAAGTTCTTGTCTGCTGGTTGAGAAATGCTCAAGAGATTAAACTTGAGGTTTTCAACTAAGCTTACAGCTTTAAAGTGTAGTTTTCCACTCAAGACAGAACCAGACCCTAATATCCAACCCTTTGCATTATTTCCAATGGAAACAGATCCTCCATTCTTTGGAATGAAGTTATTTAAAATGGATTTGCATCCTGTCATGTGCCTAGAGCCTCCACTGTCCACATACCATACATGATTTTGGTTTGAAGAAGGTCTCTGCACATGAGGATCAAATGCAATAGGTTAGATATGGGTCATAGTTAGCTGTTCAAAAAAAAAAGATATGGGTCATAGTTTATTTCAGAAGAAAGAGGAGAAAATTATAGACGCTTATTTGTTTTGCTCAGTGTTATTCATCAATTTCTGCATCATTTGTATCAGCTGTTGCTGATTTTGATGCAAAATGTTGATTTGTGAATCCACGGAAGAAGGGTTCACTGCAGTAGGAGAATAGGAAGCAGGATTCACCACAGGAAAAGAAGGTGGTGTGCCAAGAATGGATGGTTCGGGAGAAACATATAAAGGTGAAGACAAGCGAAGAGATGGATGGGTGTTAGATCTTATTGAACTGTTAGCTGAAGATCTATTAGCCTTTTTTGATTTCTCATCTTATTGGGGGAGATTCCCTTTTGATGATGAAGCCTGTTCAGCTTTCAATTTTATTGCATTCAGTTTATCTCTAGCTTTCTCCAAAGAAGTTTTTGTCCAACAGTTTTCAGTGGTGTGATTGTACTTGAAACACTTTAGACAAGCAGGATATAATGAAAAATAGTTAGGGATGAATGGCTTATTTGCCTACAATATTGGATAACGTGGGTGAGGATGAGAAGGAGGGAATCTGATATCAACCATGGGCCTCTTTCCTTTGTCAAGACGGGCTACATGATTCTCAGAGGATTCAAGGAGAGTTGTACCTTCTGAACTTTGAGTAGAGCTCATGGTTGGAGCAATCTCAGTATGTTCAGAAGAAATATTTTTATGATCCCTTTCCAAGTGTATCTCTTCCAGTTTTTTCACGTTTGTTTCAGTGGGATAAACAAACGTAGGAAACTATCTAGGTTGATACACGTTTGTTTCAGGGCAGATAGGTTCAGAATCAATCTCATTTATTTCATTTTCAATCGGCCATAGTCCTCTGGAGGACTAGTGTGATTGTACCCAATTCCAAATTTAGCCTTATTGTGAACTTGCTTACCCAGAAGCATTTCGAATCCTTTGCAGGATTGAACCCACTTGTCACAGCTGACTTTGGTTTGAGACAATTCATCTCTACAGGCTGCATATTTTTCATTTTGCAAATCAAATAGAGCTTGTAGGTTAGATTTTTGAGTCTTTAAGATATAAATTTGACTGTCTTTATTTTTTATTAATTTTTCTACTTCAGAATTTTTATTAGCTAGCAGTTGCTCCAACTCCTGATTTTGATGTTGAAGCAACATGTTGGCTTTCTTTATTTTTGCAAGAGCGTAAATGCACGCATCTGTGCATAGTTTTTCCAGAGTAGAAGAAGATGCCTGTGCATCAGGAGTGTCCGCTACAGGTTGATCAGAAGGAGTAGAATCGTCACCAACAACCATGAGAGCAAATTTTGTTGGTTCAGAGGTGATGAGGGCATAGCCTACATCTTCAGGCAGGCTGCTCCAATCTACGTACTCTTGGGTGAAAAGAGCCAGTTGACTAGAAGAAGAGGACTGGACAGCTGGTCGTGGTGCATTTATTTGTGAAGGGGATGGGGCAACAATTTGAAGAGGGGAAGGGGTGAGCTGATACATGGTACCATTGGCAGCTTGTACATATTGTACATTGGTAGAAGGAGAGTTCTGTACAATGTGTGCTGACTCCTGAGAGTTGTTGCGTATTCTAAAAGGTGAGGAAAAAGAAGTAGAAGAAAAAGAAGAAGAAGAAGAAGAAGAAGAAGAAGAAGAAGAAAAAGGTGCTGAAGAAGTATGTGAGTGTGTGTTTGGGAAAGTCGAGCATTTTTGCATTCCTTGGCAAAGTGTCCAGTGCCATGACACCTATAGCATTGGACCTTAGCCTTATTTAGGCCAATCCTGGTTTTCCCATGAATACCAGGAAATTTTCTTCCTGTCCTCTTGTAGAACTTATTCGTTCTTATGCTCAAGAGGGCCAGTTGATGAAGAATGCCCACCTCTTTAAAGTCATCAATTGGAACCTGATGGAGATCATCCATGATAAATCATATATGATCAGAAAGAGGAGAATGGTCATCACAAGAAGAAGAATAGGTGATGCAAGTAGTTGTGTCTATGTATTCATCATAACCCTGATCATTTGTCTCAGAGTTATGACTGAGAAGAGCTGTGTTCCCTTGAATGTACTCTTCAGGTTATTTACCAGACTTTATTAGTTTTCGTTTCTGGTCAATCTCTCGCTCAAAGGGGAGCAACTTACCATGGAGTTGGGTAAGTGAGAGTTTGCCGAAGTCTGGAGAAGATCTCATGACTGTGGAATAATTTTCCCACTTATCAGGAAGAGATCTCAAGAAACGATTGAGAACAGAGACAGGGGTGCACTTGACCACCTAATTTTCGTTCACATAAGAGAGATAAGTGAACCGTTCAAACAGCTGAGTCAGTGACTCGTTATTTATTTGGCAGAATGTCTCATATTGTTGAGCTAATATATCCCTTGTATTAGCCACAACATCGTCGGTAACACCGAATTGCTCTTTTAGAGCATCCCACAAGTCTTTAGCAGACTCGTGGTGAAGAAGACCAGAGTATATTTCATTAGGGAGGGCCATAGCCAGTTGAGCATGTGCCTTGGCATCAAGCTCCAACTTCTGGTAGTCTTCTTCGATGTAATTCCGAGGATCCTTAGGGACATGGTCTCCAGTCTCTGTGTCCAGGACCATTGGTTTATGAGGTCCGAACATGACAGACTTCAAACATCCTGTATGATTATGGGACATGAAATGTAACATCCTTCTCTGCCATATTAACGTTATATTGATGCCTAACCAAGAGTGGTGGCTTTGTGGCAGAACTGGTGTTATGGGGGTCTAAGGTGAATTTTTCTGCCATGAGTTCACGAACAGTTATGAGTAAATCAAAGAGTGATGAGTTCTCAAAGTAGTTTGTTAGAATGATGTTTGAACATAGTTTAGTTCAAAAACCAAACTCCTGCAAATTTAGAAAAAAATAGAACGACAAAAGAGACAGAACACAGAAAACTAAACAACAAGATATCAATGAGAGCTTTGAGTTTTAGTCTTGATTCTTAAACCAAGACTAAGGACAAGGCTCTGATACCAATTGTTGAGGAACAGAAACCCGAGGAGAAGCTGTTTTACCAGGAACAAAGGCGTTAGACACTTAGTCAAAGCTTTGGTATTAGCTCACTCTAAAGTCTTGCAAATGGTTATTTTCGTTATTTAGTTTCTTGCTTAGAAAGAGAGAAACGAACAGATAGAAAGCACAAGGAATTTTGGGGGAAGTAATTCATTTTACTCAGAGATACAAGACAATAAATAATAAGACAAATAGCTGACACTGTTACAGACACCAAATCAACAGACTAGTACAAATACAAAGTCAACAAAAACGGAAACAAGAGTCTTCAGGAGTCTTCAGGTCTTCCGAGGTTGAAGTAGTTGTACTGATGTTCAGTGGTTATTCTTTCGGAAGATGTCCATCGGAAGTTGATTAAGCAATCAGTTATTTCGGAATAGGAGATTGTCTTCCGAGTCATTTGATGTCTTCTGATGCAATGGTTGTCTTTCGAAGGTATCATGGTCAGCTAGTGTTTTCTGAAGTAGAGAAGTTCAACGGTAGTTCTTTTTGGCGAATCTTCCGCTGTTGATCTTCCGATGCAGAAGCAGTTGTATAATCGGAAGAGAAATATCTGCGGTTGGTCAATCCGCAGTTTATTCATTTGACTGGCTTCAGTGGATTTGCTCATCAGTCCTTATTTTCCAACACAATAACTCTAGAGAAGTTTAATACTAGTTATATCTTATTTAAGGATTTGTTGTAAAATTTTAGATGCTTAGACTAAACCTTTGGTTAAATTGTAAATATTTATTTTCTCTTTCGCTACTTTGTGTTTTGAATCAATCGTTAGTCAAGCCCCTTGGATGGGTTGTGACATATTGCTTTAACAATCATTGATTTATCAGTTAAAGTATTGGCGAGTAAAGGAGAGAAAACAATGGGAAACTGCACCATGTAAGTTATATGCTCATCATCATCCCTTCTGATCCTCTTGTAATGATAAAACATCAACACTTCTTTTTGCTTTTGTTTCTCTTTTTCTTTTTCTTTACATCCTCTATCAGGCTTGTGACATATGTCCTTTATTAAGTGTGGTAACTCACCACTTTGTACGGTGGCATCTATCCGTTTTTTTAACTAAAAACAATCATTAGTATAATGAGTAGTATCATCATGAAACTCACAGTATTTATGTGGATTTTTGTCATCATTCGGCCCATTGGTCGTGGAAGACAAAAGCTGTATTTTGCATATTTTGTAGCCAGGATCTCCTTCGGTGTTTTTCTTAACCCAGTAAATTGGAAATATTTTTTTGTCTTCTCATGGTATGTTACGGTGTTGGTGCGAAAGTTCATATGGCCTTCTAGATTTAGAAGAGTGGCCCGATGATCGTCTTTCCATAAATGGTTGGAAGCGGGGTCGTGGCTTATTCTCTTCCATTCTCCAGTTTCTATTCAGAGGTTTTCGGTGTTTTTTGAGACTTTGTGTGGCCTCTTTGCCTTGTATGAAAGCTTCCACTCTTTCTAATGTTTCCTCATTGTTCTTGGGACCGTTTTGTTTAGGTCTTCCACCAACTACTTGGGCCTTATTCCATGCATGAAACCAGAGATACATATATGTTCATTGGCTCCCCTAATGTTGAGCCCCTCCACTTTGTATCTTTCTCTAAAGGCCCGTAGGTCTTCATCTTCCCTTTGTTTTATATTGTGTATGTCCATGGGTTTTATAGTGTAATTCTTTTGTTGCATGAAGTTTATGTGGAAACCTCAGCTTAACTCTTCAAAGTTGTCCACACTTTCGTTTGGCAAACTATTAAACTAAAGATGAACAGGAACCGTGAAAGTTTGAGCAAACATATGACACCATACATACATTGACCATCTTTCTACCACAGCTGCCCCTGTGAAGAGGTCAAGTTGATTGTTAGGGTCAACCAAACCATCATATAGAGTAATGTTTGATGGCATTTTTGTTCTTTCAGGGAACTTAAAACTGGATATTCATGGAGTGAAATTTGAAGAGGCTTGAGGAACATATGGTTATGACAGGTCATTGACAGGGTCAACATGAGCATTAACGGTAGTGGTATTTGATCGTTGGGCAAAAACCCTTGGTATGCTTGTGTAGAAGGAAGGTTGTGGAACACTCAATGAGAACGGTGGAAAACCAGGTAAAGGGTGTGGTAGGGGTGTAAATGTTTGATCCATGGTGAAAGGGTGACTTGTGGAAAACGGATATAAGGTTTCTCCCATTGGCGATGGAGTTGGGTTTTGAAATGGTAAAGAGGGGAATGGTGTTATGTTTGCTAATTGTGGAGCCCAAGATGATGATGAAAACTGATAAAGCCAACCGTAGAAGACTTGATACAGATTTTGTTGATTTTCGTATACTTAGTTTTCGGTTACTATTGTATTTCAGGTACTCGAAAGTTTTCGTGTATAGTAGGATCGAGTACCCCTAGAATTAGTATAAATAGACGTATTTTGTACTATTCTAGGGTTGGATTCCTGAGGTATGCTCTCTAGACGTATTGAGGCATTAATTCGTGTACCTCACTGAAGTATATCAAAGTTTTGAACTTTCTTCCTTTCTTGTTTTTCTATTTCGGATTCCGCACGTTATAGTTACATCTGATGCAGAATAGAGGCTTAAAGCTCAGTTCTTGATCTGCTTTGGGACCTACAAGTGGTATTAGAGCCTAAGTGCTCTTTTCTACATCAAGGTAGAAGCTTTTCAGTGCAAGTTTATTACTTTCTTGTTCTACTACATCTCCTCTAACTGCTACTCAAATTTGGTACTCTGAATCTTGAGAAATATATCTCTGGGAATTTTTTAAGTATTTTTCGGGTTCAAGTTTCGAAAACGGTTTCTTCGAGTACAGTAGAGTTCGGATACATTTGGAGTTCGACTGCTGATTGGTGACTTCGACTATTTGGAATTTTGATTACATTTAGGCTTCGAATACAGGCTCTGAGTTCGACTACTCTTAATCTTCGTGTAGTCAAGTTTGTCGGTTACAAGGGTATTCGGGTACGGTCAATAGTTCGAGTATTGTTATAGTTCGAGTATACTAAAGATTCGAACACCTTGGACTTCGAATAGGTTTTGATCTTCGAGTAGTGGTGTTATTTCGAGTAGTGCTTCGTGCTTAGCATTGTTGCGAGTTCGTGAACTGTACTTAGAAAAATTTCTGATCGATCATGGCATCAAAGAACCTGACCAATCTGTCCAGCCTGCTCAACTTGGATAATGAGATCGGCATCGGAACAAAGCCACCTAGGCTCGTGTCGGGAGACAACCTTCAAGATTGGAAATTCAGGTTTCAATCATTCATCAAGTACACTAACCCGAAGCTATGGAGGTCAATTGAAGAAGGGCCTCACGTGCCCATGTACCAGAGTGTGCTAAATGGATTAGTTCCCAAGGACCCTAAACTGTATACGGAAGTTGACATTCTTCTGAATGAAAAAGATGATAAGGCATACGCATCAATCACCATGGCTCTATCCACTGATGTTGCCCACGGTTTTAAAGGAACATCAGACAGCTAAGCAATTGTGGGATGCCCTGGTTGAAAGGTTTGAAGGCAATGAACATATGGAGAGAGTCGCAAGGATATGCTAAGGCAAAGGTTCAATATGTTCAACCATATCAAGGGAGAATCTTTGGAAGCTCAACTGAACCGTTTCACACATCTAATGACTGAGATGACTAGTGCTGGGATTGAGATGCCCAAAGGAGAGGTCAACAAGAACCTCTTGAACTCATTGCCTTACAATTAGAATTCTAACAGCTCCACGATCAAGAAAACCAAAGACATGTACAAGACCTCTCTGAGCGAGTTGATCTCAATTATCAACTCCTATGACATGGATCATAAGCAAAGAGCTCTCAATCATGCCATTTCTATGGGCATTGCACGCGCATCAGAGAATGCTGCTCTTTTGTCAGCCATCAACTTTCAAGCATCCGGGTTGCAACATAATCTTGCTTCTTCATCACTGTCTGTTCCATTTGAGACTATATTTCTTTCATCTGGGCAAGTTAGTTCAGTGCCCAAGATCAGTCCGGAGAGCGAAGAGAATTTGCTGCTGTTCAAAGGGTTTATGAACAGTTATAACACATTTATTGCTGGAGAGTTGGCACTTGCGAATCTTACACAAGATAACCTAGAGCAGATTAACCATGTAGACATTGAAGAAATGGACATTTCATGGCAAATGGCAATGACATTCTTTCGTGCAAAGAAGTTCATCAAGAAATATGGAAGGAACAGCTTCAGTAACAACCCAGGGAAGAAGCTGGCTTTTGATAAGTCAAAGCTGCAATGCTAAAATTGTGATCAACCGGGTCACTTTGCCAAAGAGTGTAAACAACCAAAGGTGGCTAAGGAAGGAGAAAGAAGCCGGATGAAAAGGCTGCAACTGCTGCTGGAGGAAGTGCTAGCACGTCTAAAGCACTGGTGACTCAAGAAACTGACTCCTATGATTGGAGTGATCAAGTGCAGGAATTGGAATTGGCCTTGAGTCATGCTTTCATGGAAGAGGTGGATGTGAAACAGAATGAGGTAACCCAAAATCTCTATTCCACTTCTTGCATTGATAAAGTATTTAGATACCGTTCTCATAATGAGGACTTGATCAAAGAGCTCACCAAACTTAAGTACTTTAACTCTGAATTTCTAAAGAAAGAAGCACTTTTCAAAAAAAAACTTGATGATGAAAGGCGTGATATTTCACTATTAAAAGAATTATTAATTGAAAAAGAGTCCAACTATCGAGACGCAAGGCGTCGGTAGATGAACTCACTTCAGCGTTGGAGCATCTTAAGTCTCAATTGTCTAAATCTAAAATTCAAGTTGATAATATGAGTATGCTAGTACCGCAGTGGCCAATATGATTGATGTCCAATGTAGGAGAAAGGTAAAAATTGGGATTGGTTTTTCGAGGTGAAACTTCCATTTAACGACAACTACTCCATCATGCCTTATATCAAGACATCTATTGATGATCTGTTGTTGAAATCCGATTGAAGGTTTGATTTCACCACTGGTTCTAGCAAACCAGTTCCTTTGACAGCAGATCCATGTGTGAGCAAGTGTGAGTGGAAAGATTGAAGAAAGAAATCCTGAGAGGAGCACAGAGTGTTCAACATCATTTAGAACATCACTTTTTATTCCAAAAACTGATTTTGTTGGAAGATTTGATTAACTTAAAATTAAACCCAATGAGATGTCTTAAAATTTTTAGTCAACTTTTGTTAAGAATGATGTTATTTTGGAATCAATCTCTTCTTGTTTGCATCATGAGTACAAGGGTCATTCCACAATCACCAAAGAGCAGGTTCAAAGTTGAACCCTAACTGTGAACCTTTTGTTCCAACCGGGTCATTGGAACAAGCCACTACAAGTTCATTTTCTGGTCATAGTGATTGTGATGTAAAACCTTTTGACCCTAAGGAATTTCATCAGAAGGTATGTTGTTTTGCATGTGGTAGACTAGGCCACATTGCCAGAAATTGTCTGCACGGACCTAATGAATTCTTTTATGGTAAGAATCAGAAGGTCATACCCACTTTCAGATCCATGAGGACTGACCAATCCTCAAAGCCTAGGGTGACACCTCAGAACGTACCTCAGAAACCTTCCACTGCCAAGAAGGCCAAATCATTTACACAAAATAAATCTGGTTTTCAAAAGCAAAATTCAAAGTCTTCAAAAGCTAAAAACAAGTCATAGTGGAAAAACAATCCACCAATGAAAACCTCTTTAAAACCAGTTGACCAAGGCAGTGGTGCAAGGCCTTAAATTGTTATGGCCAAATTAGTCAAACCTAAAGGGGTTCGCAAGAAAGAACCTATTGTTTCACCTGTACCTAAACCTGTTATGGTTTGGGTACCCATCTCTCATTGATTGTGTGTGTAATGCAGGGGCGGTCAAATAAGCTCAAAAATGTTTGGTGTGTGGACAGTGGCCGCTCCCGGTATATGACTGGGATTTCTCTCAGTTACATGAAGTCACACATTTCAATGGAGGATATGACTCTTTTGCTGGAGACAAGGGATGAATGATAAGCATGAAGGGCATAGTTACAAATGGAACTCTCAATTTTGAGGATGTGTATTACGTTGAAGACCTCAATCACAGCTTATTGAGTGTCTCTCAGATTTGTGAGAAGAGCTTCTCAACACACTTCACAAACAAGTAGTGCCTTATTCTAAAGCCTGGATTTGTTGTGCCTGAGAAGTGGATATTGATGAGGACTCCAAGAATCAATAATGTCTACATCATCAATATGAATTCATATTCATTCACATAAAACACCTGCTTGTTCTCAAAGGCATCAGAGCATGATTGTCTACTTTGGCATCGCCGACTGGGTCACGTCAATCTGAAGAATCCTAATCGACTTGCTAAGGGAGATCACGTTATCTGCTTAGCTTCTAAAGACTTCTCCACAATTGAGAAGTGCATCGCGTATGCCAACGGGAATCAGCATAAAAGACCCCATAAGCCTAAGTTGATTAACTCTATATCATCGATTCTGCAACTTCTTCACATGGATCTCTTTGGACCAGTCAATGTTATGAGCATCGAGAAGAAATCATACTGTCTGGTGGTGACAGATGATTATTCTAGATTTACTTGGGTGTTCTTTCTAGTCAAGAAAGAATAGACACCAGAGATTCTGAAGAAGTTTATCACCTTGATCGAAAATCAGAAGAACTTAAAGGTTAAGATGATCAGAACCAAAAACGACACTGAATTTAGAAATCAGACTCTCATTGATTTCTATGATGAGAAGGGGATTGCTCGGCAGTACAGTGCAGCACGTACACCTCAGCAAAATGGAGTTGCTGAAAGGAGGAACATAACGCTCATTGAAGTTGCACGAACCATGCTGTCAGAATCCAAGCTGCCGATATTCTTCTGGGCCGAGGCTGTTAACACAACTTGTTATGTTCAGAATCGAGCACTGCTGAACAAACGCCATCAAAAGATCCCCTATGAGATCTTGTTCAAACAAAAGCCTAAAGTTGGTTATTTCAAGTCATTCAGGTGTCCGTTTACTCTCCTCCATACTGGGCCGAATCACAAGTTTGATGACTAGGCTGATGAGTGTTACTTTGTGGGCTATTCATCAGAAAAGGCTGCCTACCAGGTGTACAACAAGAAGACCAGAATGATTGTGGAATCATATTATTTCAATTGGCAAGAGATGAACACTACAGACGCCGGTTCTGGTCCAAACTGGCTTGTTGACTATGATTATACTTTCAAGCCCTTCAGCACTACATAAGAGAGTGTAGGACCACCTAAACAAACCGACAGCTTCTACAACGGTGATGACGTAGACTATCGGGTTGTGATCCCAAGCTTTTGACGGTTGACCCTCTAGGGTTGTACGATCGGGCCCCTCCGGTTCAACCAACTCCGATCAATGAAGTGATTCCATCAGATCCAGATACTTCTCAGTACATTCAGCCACTCCCAGAGACCGATCAAGCTTCATCTTCTTCCCACCAAACTTTTGAGAATCCACTTTTCTTAGACCACATTCCTTAGGAGCATTGTGTGGATCATGGAGCCGAAGCTAGTGATACAACTCCAGTTGACAACGTTTCTTCCTCCAGTGAAGATCATATAAATCACATCAGTAATCTACTTGACAATATGGTGGTGGAGGAAGTACCAGCCCTAAACATCAATAAGAATCATCCCATGGAAAACATTATTGGACCTCTTTCGGAAGGAGTTCTCACACGAAGCCGGTGTATTCCATCTTAGAACACCTTGCCTGAAAGCAATCTCACATGAAGTCAATAAGGCCCGATTAATTCTTGTATGTATTCTTTTTTTATTTCACAGGTCGAGCCCAAGAATGTAAAGATGGCTCTTAAGGAGTCTAGCTGGGTTGAGGCAATGCAGGAAGAACTGATGAAGTTTCAGAAGCTCAAAGTGTGGAATCTGGTTCCATTGCCCAAGGGGAAGCTGCCAATTTGAACCAGATGGGTTTTCAGAAACAAAAGGGATGATTCAGGGGTGATTATCAAGAATAAGGCATGTTTGGTAGTACAAGGCTTCTTCCAACAAGAGGGGATCGACAATGAAGAAGTTTTTGCACCAGTTGTGAGACTTGAGGCTATAAGGATCTTCTTGGCCTATGCTTCCTACATGAACTTCACAGTGTATCAAATGGATGTGAAGACTGCTTTCTTGTATGGAAAGGTCAAAGAAGAGATTTATGTGTGCCAGCCCCCAGGATTTGAGGATTCGCAGCATCCTGACCATGTCTACAAGTTAGACAAAGCCCTCTAGGGTCTTCATCAAGAACCTCGAGCGTGGTATGCTAATCTTACATATCATCTGCTTGCTCATGGATATACCCGTGGAGCCATTGACCAGACATTGTTCGTTCGCAAGCACAAGGACGATCTGATTATCATCCAGATCTACGAGGATGATATTATTTTTGGGTCCACAAGCTCGGTGCTATGAAAGGAATTTGAAGTAGTGATGAAGAAAAAGTTTGAGATGCTCAGGAAATGGGCAAGAAAATCAACTAAGGCTTGACTTTTCATTGCGTTGGTAGTTACACATTTCATGTAATAGCCTGCTAGCATGAGGAACCACCGAGAAGCTCTCCCTATGAGGATAGTATAGATCGAGACATGAGGTGTTTGAATGGGTCACATCTTGTCACAATATGAACTTTGAAGGACATGAAGTAGTGACACTCTGAGTAACAAAGACTAATGTGAGGCAGTGCCCTTCCACAACTGAGTACTTTGTCCCCGGACCTGTGATCACTCGGCTCAAGTAGTATACTGGGCATTCCTTCCTATCGCAATGCCCCACAAGAGGTAGAAGTGAGATAAAGCTGCAAGGGATTGGCTGAATATTGATC
The DNA here is from genome assembly GCA_009363875.1 of Mikania micrantha. NCBI lineage: Eukaryota > Viridiplantae > Streptophyta > Magnoliopsida > Asterales > Asteraceae > Mikania > Mikania micrantha. The sequence goes on from CM018685.1 coordinate 22,981,749, forward strand.
TAGTTTAGGCAGCTTTCAGTCTCTATAAACTTGATGGAATATCTCTTACACAAGGAAAAAGACTTGCATCAATCAATGGCATGAAGGAGTTGAATCAGGAACAGAAAGACTTTCAAGACAAAGAAAAGGCATTCATTTAGTACCTGCAAAGACGATTTGTGCTAGCTCTTCTCTTCTTTAACTAGTACATGAATAGCCTATTGGGCTAGTTTACTAAGCTTTCTATCTACATAAACTTCATTCAATATTGATTACACTCCTTCTCCTACTTCTTCTCCTTATATCCAGTAATGTTATTTCGGACCTCAACATCCTGCTGCTCATGGTGTTTCACGATCAGTATTGGAAATGAACGGAGAAGTGGTGGAACGTGCGGAACCGCATATTGGATCTCTCCAGTGCGGTACGAAGTCCCTGATGCCGAGTCGACTCCTATGCCGCTAGCTATGCCCTGCTTGGTTCCGTAGCGCGTCATCAGCACCGGGCTTCCTCCTTACTTTCTATATTGCCATATGCAATGATGGAGACGGACTACTTGAGATCAGCAGAATTCTAAAACTACGCGCATCTCTAGCCAAAGACCGGCATTGAAGACTTGAATCCTTCACTTCAGCGGTTGTGTGCCCGAAAGTGCCTTTCTTTCCTTCTTGCCCGAGTTAAGCTCACTTGAGTTGAGCAGTTTCGCGTTTCCTGGTTCGCTTTCTACCTTTTTTTTCGTATTAGAATCTCCTATTTCAACCTTCATGCCAAGCAAGCTTCATGCTGAAACTATCTTCCTTCTTTGACTTTGTGTGAGACTGCCTGCTATCAGAGTTAGAAAAACCCTCTCCCTTACTTCGAGGATAGTGCCCCATACCTGCACTAAAAGATAACCTGAGATAAGGTATGGAAGCAGTCTGATTACAGTCGTCAGCTCATCCCTAGTTATAGATAGACCACTCGGTCTGTCTCTTTGACTGTGCTGCTTCGAATGATCGGGTTTCAACGGCATCCCTAGCCTCGTTTTCTAGAAGTGGGCTCCCCTTTGATTCCCTGCCCTTGACCTTCTGAATCAGACGACAGGTTGAGGTATTTTTCCCAACAGCTAGAGTTACCCACCGAATCTGACCCTGCGGCCATCTTGCGAAGAGGACCCACCAGGACTTCTGAGACTACGGCTTCTATAATGAGGCCCTTCGTCAAAAAAACCCCTATGGCCAAGGTAAGCCCCATCGGTAGGCCTAATTTTCCTAAAGTAGTATAGGCGAGGGCTCGACCCCCAGAGCTATTCCAATTTTTAAAAGAGGGGCCTGAAAAATGCCCAGAAAGACATGTAGGCCCAGCAACAAGATATAATAGAAATCCTAAATGATATTGTAACAATCCATTTCTTGTACTTCCTCTTCTTGCTCTAAAAATGAGGAAAGACTTGTCGGAAATCGTTGGCTTGGTCCGACCAAGAAAGACATGGAAGTTTTGGGCGTCAGGCTCTTCTTCTCTTACTTACGATAAAACTAGTTGGATGAAAACAACACCATGGAGCTAGACCAGCGAGCAATTACTCTTTCTTAATTGAAAATGGAAACTGTCAAGATTTGATTTGCTGCGATTCTTATCTATGTCATTTCTTTCAATAATGATGTTTGCCCCGAGGAAGAATATTATCGTAAGGACAACTAATAGTTTCTAAATGAATATAACAGCTTAGAATAAGACAAGAGCGTCGCTTTGCCCATCAATAGAGAGAATGCCGCTTCTAAGAACCTATTCATAGCCTACTCTGATTAATGAGAATCCAGTGCAGTGCTTGAGAAACTTTCGATGTCAGCTCTCTTGTACTGATGTGCTTCTAGCTGGAAGCAGCCAATCCATTAACGGATATTTAAACCTTAAGGCGGATCTTCCTCTCGGATAGACTCACTTAGAGGGGTCCCCTTCCTTATGTCTTGGGCCTTCCTTCGTTCATTGGTGCAAAAGCATTTTCCTGAGTCTACCGAAAGTTCCAGGCAGGAAAGATATCCGGTAAAGCCAGCTACACTACAGAGCTGATATCCTATTCATTCTTGCTTTACGTGCCTGAACGCACAACGCCAACTATTTATACGAATATACAAAACCAAATCAACGAGACCTGAAAGGCTTAGCTAAGAAACCTATCTCGGGAGACCCGGGAACTCGCCGCTACACTAGTCCCACAGTCCGATATCCATCTTCAACTTCGGAGGTGAACGAGAGAGGCTACTGATCACTATCTGAATCTGCTACTGAAGAATAAAACCTCTTCACAATTGATCCTCGGTTAGAGTTAGTTAGACTCCAAGATAAATCGAGTAAACTTCTCTATCTTTACACGTAATCTGGTTAGGAGTCAATGTCAAGAATGACATCAATTCCACTAAGCGAAAACCGGTCTTACACGGATGTATTAATTCATACATGATGACGAACAAGGTTAATACTTCATATTACAAAAAAACAAATCTTTATTACTTTGTTATATTATTATATTATTATATTATTATATAAGAAAGGGGTAACAACAAAAGATTAGGTAACAAGAGTAGAGGCAATGTCAATTAATTGATATTAATACTAAGCCAAGTAAGCGCCGGGAGCGTTGGGAGAGTGAGGAGGAATAGAGGTACGAAGTTGCTCTGAAGATTCGTTTCAAATGAGCTATATTCAACGAATAGTTACACTCATTTCACGTAATACCTAATGAGTTGAACTGTGTTCAACGAATCGTTAAAATGAGTTGAACACAGTGAGACTAAGGTACGAAGTGACTCGACTGAACGGAGAGGAAAGGTTGGCAGCCTACATAACAAGCTTCTCATACCAAGAAAGCCAGGTAGCAGATCCGTGTCGAGCCCCCCTTTTTTCCCAGTTCCTGTCATTTCCAGTGAGTCAAGTAGTTTGGGGGAAAGAGAAGCCTTACCCACTACCCTTTCCCCCCCTTTGTTTAGGGGGTCCAGAAAAGTGTGGCTTCTTCTTTTACCATGTCGGCCACACTCTCATTTACTCGATCTTGATAGTCCGAATACAATAAGTCTATACACTATGCAAGCTGATAGGATCAAAATGAAATGCAATGGTAGGATTTGCCATCTTTCTTATTCAATAATAAAAACCTTGTTCATGGTGGGGGAATTTAATAAAGGGATAATGCCGCTTTTTACTAATATAGTCCCGAGTTGGTAATTAGAGTTAGAAGCTTCACATCTGGCGAATATAGTATAGAATATAGTCTAGTATACTATATTATAGGTCATTCAAAAGGGAAAGGAATAGGGAAATGAGTTGAACATAGTTCAGCGAATCCTCAAAGCTACTTCGTTCCTTCCCGAATGAGATAGGGGAGAAGGGGTATTAGCTCTTGCTGTTATTAGTACCCTTTGCTAGCGTTCCCCTTTATGAGGAAGCTACCGAAAGAGCTAACTAAGGTCAGGCTTGGCAGCTAGTCTGATGCAAGGCAAGGAAAGCAAGTCCTACTGCTTCAAAGTCATAAGCTGCTCTGACTTCGGATGTTAGGAAACTTCTACAGTGCGATTGTTCTTTCCAAGATGCTATGGCGGGCATACTAGGAGTTCCAAATATTCAGAATCCTATTTTTTTTGGCAAGTGGGGTTGTTTCCCCTTTTTTATAACAACGGGGTCAAGTTGGACCTAACTAAAATGGAAACGGTGCAATATTATGTAGTCTGTTTAAACTTTTTTTGTTATTAGAATACCAGATTATGGCACAAAAGGCAAATATGTTACTGATATTCTGACACAGTTCAAGATGTTGGACTCCAAGCCTGTATCTACTCCTATGGCTGCTCGTCTGGTCTTAACTTTGGATTCTGATGGAGAAGATGTTGCTCAACACCTCTACCGCTCGATGATTGGCTCATTGATGTACCTAACCGCTAGCCGACCTGACATCATGTTTTCTGTTTGTCAGTGTGCCAGATATCAAGCCCATCTGAAGGCTTCTCACCTGATCGATGTCAAGAGGATCTTTCGATACCTTGTTGGGAAACCTAGTCTCGTCTTGTGGTACCCTAAGAACTCTGAGTTTTGTTTACATTCTTACTCTGATAGTGATTTTGTTGGTTGTAACTTAGACAGGAAATCAACCATGGGAGGATGCCAATACTTTGGAGATCGCCTTGCCTATTGGCAATGCAACAGCAGCTCCTCGATTACGGTTTGAATTTTCTTAACTCTCCTATCTATTGTGACAATGAAGCTGCTCTTTAGATCGTCAAGAATCCGGTACAACACTCCAAAACTAAACACATTGATATCCGGACTCACTTTTTCCGCGACTGTTTCGAACTGAAACTGATTCATCTTGAAAAGGTCCACACAGATGATAATCTGGCGGATCTTTTCACAAAACCGTGCATCTCTCAAACTAATAAGTTTTGATTAAACCATTTTTGTAAATACAGTATAATTTGTGTTTTGTTTTACTTTAATTTTTATATCACAAATTTAGGGGGAGAAAATCTACAAAAACAACAAAAAGATTTTCGGTCTTTTAGTCAAAATTTACAAAAACAACAAAAAGATTTTCGGTCTTTGAGTCAAAATTTACGGAAACAACAAAAAGATTTTCGGTATTTTGAGTCAGTCTAGGTTGACCTACAGGTTTAGGGGGAGTGAATTTTGAGAAAACAACAAAAATATTTTATATTTTAAAAATTTAAGAAAATACCAAAAGATTTTGTTTTGGATGGTTAAAGTATAGCGGTTCAACAGGGAAGTGAAATAACTTCTGACACTCAGAAATTCATTACATGTGAGTAATTTCTAAAGAATAACAGCTTTGAATAATTATAATTCACTAAGAAGTTAAAACAAGTTTTTCCAAAATGAAAGAAATGGGCGATATCATCCAAAAATATAAATAAGAGAGAAGTAAGGAAAATCAGATAACCGGATAAACGTAACGACTATTTGACTTTTGTATAAATCCTTAACTCAAAACGAGATTGTGTTTTGATAAACTTGAAACTGTTTTGAAAAACTCGCGTATTTTCTATGTTTTGTGCAAGCAAAGAGCGGAAAATGCTTACCGAAGCATCCTCTACTTTGTGTAAGCAAAGACCTGGATGTGTTACGTTATGGCCAATGTGCCTGCAGATCAGTAAAGTAAAAGATGCCAATGAGCACAAAGATGATATAACTCCTTCTTGTTCTTGATTCTAATCTAATCGATCTGTTCTTTTCTTTTCTCATCTTAAACTCTGTCAAAACATTTTAAGTTTGTTGAAACACAATCAAAGTTTGATACAAAATATTTTACAAAATTGATAGGTTGCATGATAATCTGGTTCTATAGTTTGACTATTCATAAGCTTCCCAAAAACAATGTTAGAAAAACCATTAGAAAACCTTTTTGATCATAAGTCTTATATCTAAATTATGGATTAACAAGTAGAAATTATTAGTGGGGTGTAATTATTTTAAGGATGGGTTACATAAGAAATTATTTTAAGGTGGTGAAATTTTAGACACAGATTTGATCCCACGAAATCGACCCGACTTAACTTTGAAATCGTCCAAAGTTTTTGAGTTTATTTTATTTTATTTTATTTTAAAAGTTAGAAATTATTGAAAATTAAAATTAATAATCGAAATCATACTCGAAATCCAGTTCATGAAATTTCGAGTACACGAAATCAGACTATAAATAAACCGAATATGCAACATTTCGAGTACCATTCGGTTTCGTATATTCTTTTCAGGCGATCTCGTTTTCTAAACTCCATTCTCAAAATCCACACTGACTAGATTGTAGGTCACCCCTAGGCGCCTATTGGTATAGATTTTCATCAAATTTTATCCATTAAATCATAAGTTATGGATCAAAAATGATTTTCGGATACTTTGTTCTGTAAACAGTTCGATTTTTGAAAAATTGATCTCGAAAACTCAAAATTGAAAGGAGATCTTCTAGTATGTTGGTCGCCTATTGATTCCGAGCATTTCGAGTATATTTGAGAGTTCTAAGGAGGAAAATTGAAAAAGTTGTGAAGTTTTTAATGTTCTCGAAAATTCAAATTTCGAGCACAATTGAAATTTCGAGTAGACCCCAATTTCGAATACCCTCAAAGTTTCGAGTAGGACCATTTTCGACTACTTTTCAATTTTTGAATATGGTTCTATTTTTGAATACCTCTTTTGTTCGAATATGTTTTGAATTTTGAGAAAATCTAAACTTCGCGAACTTTTAAGCACTTTGACTGATTTCGATTTCGAAAATTTTTCTGTTTCCTTGGACTCGAACTTGAGCAGTTATGTGTTATGCTTTGACTTTCTCTTCAGTTTTGACTAACTTGACTTGTTTTATTTTTAGATGGCTGACTTGCGATTCATTTCTTACCATAACATGTCAGCATATCTCGGAGATCCACCCGCAAAGCACTTAGTGTTCAGCAGTTTGGTTGACGGACTGATATTGTCACCGGTGAATTATGCTATCATGGAGCATCCTAACATTATTGCAGATTACAGTCAGAGCTTCTGGAGTACGATTTCTGAGCACATAGATGCCAATGGAACTATCAGTCTCATAGGCAAGATTCAAGGCCAACCCATCATTATTACCTAGCAGATTCTAAGGGAGTGCCTTTAGTTTGGAGATAAAGCTACCGATCCCATTAAGTTAGATCAGGATCTGGTTAACCAGACATTTTATCAGATGGGACACGAAGGAGTATATCCTCCCACCGAGAAGAAGCTATTGCACCTATACTGGAGATACTTGGCGCATGTCGTTACTCAGTGCCTTTTAGGAAGAAAACGTGGTTATGATGTCCTCAATCAAACCCTCAGCTCATGTTTGGTAGCTTTGGCTTTGGGAGTCGACTTCAACTTCTCCAAGATGATTTTCCAAGACATGCACACCAACATTAAAGGGAAGAGGAAGGAGATATTTTTGGCGTTTCACTGTGCCCACTCCACCACCTCCACCTCCACCTCCAATAATACCCATTCCACCTCCCATAGTGCCCACTCCATATCAGACTTAGATTCCACCACCTGCACCTCATACACACTCATCTCTTCCACCCACTCAGCCCAAACCACCCACTCAGCCCAAGCCACCTACTCAGCCTAAACCATCAACTCAACCAAAACCACCCACACAACCCTTTAAACCCATAACCACCGCTCAAATTCCTATTCCACCCCCACCAACACCTTTCGATTCCACCCAAACCACATCACCTCCACCTCAAACCCATGCGCACATGCCTCATGCAGAGCCACCACCATCACCAGGCAGGAGTCGGAGGGACAATGGCAAGGAACCCATGCGCACGCCTTCGCCCTATGCTCCTGATGGGTCTTCGGTAGATATTGTCTGGCTACAAGAGTGAGTCTTTTTGCTAGAGCAGGACTCCATTACTGAAGATGAGAAGATTGCCGAGCTACAGGGAACCATTATCGGAATATGTGAGATGTTCAGAAGACATATTCGAGATGTTAATCTTTTGGAAAGTCATAATTTTCTGTTAAAGGAGGCGATCGAGAAACTGACAGGTAAACCACTGGTTGAGGAGGATGATCATGAAGATGATGATGATGACAATGATGATGACAAAGTTGATGAAGAAATCAAAGTGCAGAAGAAAGATGATGAAAAGGACAAAGATGGTGATGATCCCAAAGATGATCAAGGGGGGCGATAATGCCAAAGATGATAAAAGAAAGTGTAAGGAAGATGATGATGTAGGAGACGATCAAGGTCAAGGGGCCAGTTCTTCGGGCCAACAATCTGATGAGCCAGCTCAGGACGCTTCCAAAGGCACCGATGCTTCGGAGAATCCACCATCTCGGAGAAACCTCTAGATTACTACAATGGCTTGTTTGAGGATCTCCTGGATAACTTCTTGTTTGATGGAATCAATGAAGAGCTAGGCGGAGCAGGATTTGGAGATTTATTCTGTGGTGTTTCCATGGATTCACTTTTTGAGGCTGTGTGTGATCAGGAACGAAAGGAGAAGGCCGAGTCCACTGTAGGAGTATCTGCAGAGGAAGAACCGGAAAATGTGGTTATTGGCGATGTGACTAAGGATCCTTATGTTGATTTCTTGTATGCTCACAAGTATATCAACCAAGATGGACATGAGATTCCTCCTCTAGGGACGATCATCAGCACCTAGTTTGAGAAGCAAAAGGATTGGACTCCGGCACCTCCTGAGGTTAAAGCCACGTGGCTCGGAGAGATGAGTGAAGAACACCCAAAGCATACTTTAATATCTCATGACCGAACGCTGTTTGTTGTACGCAAGGATAGGTCAAACGTCTCCTACTGGTTATATGACAAGGAGCGTGATCTCTATCTTGTCAAGCGGATGAGCGGAAAGGTTGAACACTACAGGAAGCCGCGGGACTTTTGCACAATGCCTAAGTTTGACATTCGGAGCATTAAGAGTGCCATGTTATTCAATCCTTCAACGGATAATCAGGCCTACTTGTTTGCGAAGTTTATAAAGGATCAGTGTGAGAAGGATTTTCCTGTGATGAGAACTGCCAAAGGAAGACGTTTTGTTTCGAAATTCATAGTGGATCCTGTAAAGAAGGAACCCTGGGTATACTTCAAATATCCTCCTCCTCACACTGAAGAGGCAGTTCCGGTATCTCCAAGAGTTATTGATAACTCTCTGGTCAACTTTTTATCTTGGTACTTTGATGAGGAAAATATTGCAGCAATCATTCTGAGGAACAAAGATGATCTCAATGATGTTGACATGATAATGGACCCTATGGATCTCCTGAAATACGGAAAAGAAGACATGATGAAGCTGCACAACTCTCCCATTAAAGCTGCACAGTCGCTTATGCCGTAGAGTTGAAGTTATATAATGGAGCTGGATCGTACCCAGTTACACTTCCCATCGGTTGACTTCATCAGTCTAGGGGGAGCTTGTAGAGCCCAAGATGATGATGAAGACTGATAAAGCCAACCGTAGAAGACTTGATCCAGATTTTGTTGATTTTCGTATACTTAGTTTTCGGTTACTATTGCATTTCGGGTACTTGAAAGTTTTCGTGTATAGTAGGTTCGAGTGCCAGTAGAATTAGTATAAATAGACATATTTTGTACCATTCTAGGTTTGGATTCCCAAGGAATGCTCTATAGACGTATTGAGGCATTACTTCGTGTACTTCACTGAAATATATTAAAGTTCTGAACTTTCTTCTTGTTCTTGTATTTCTATTTAGGATTCCGCATGTTATAGTTACATCTGATGCAGAATGGAGGCTTAAAGCTCGGTTCTTGATAGAGCTTGTGCCTCGACTGTGCTTGGAGATATTACCAATGTTACAACACCAGTGGCGTTACCTTGTGGAAGTGTATCTTGGGGAGTGTCGTCATCATTTTCGTAATTTAAACGTACACTCATGCCTTGGAGCCTTTCTTCAACAACATATTCCCTCATTAGCTCTTGAAGCCTAGAAAAATGCTCACGAATCCCCTCCAGAGTCAACTATACCACGTTGGAAATTTCTAGTGGGGGCTCGAGAGCCAAAGAGGGAGATGAATGTTGAGGAAGAGATTCCTCTTGAACTGATGTGTCACTCACCATGGGTGATATATCGGGATTTCATGAACAAAAATTAACGCTTGTGATAGAATAGAGTAGTCTCGTGGATGGCGCCACTTGTTGAAACAACGAATCAGGATGGTGCTCCTAGTATATACCGTCCACAGCTATGAGTACTATCACACCCGAGCTGGCAGGCTGGATCGACTTTTCCGTCGGGCGTAATGGTCTCAAGGCACAATCGCATCAGTGTGATGGCATTGAATATATAGCACACGATATATAATTGAGAAAACTAAACACACATGCATTATGAATTACAAAATTAAATTACATCGGTTTGAGTTCAATAATTTAACCTTGCGATATAACAAAAGACATATGATTTCAAACTGTCTTGAAGAGTGCAAGATCTGCAAAATTTATTGATGCATATCTATACAATTATTCCTGACAACAAGTCTTAATCTATTGAATCGATTTAATTTTGTTCCTGAGTGTAATCTCTAATGATCCTTCACATGTAACTATGTTCCCTTTCTAGTGTCTTTTCATTAGAGTACTACAATGATTTCCTAAGTAGAGTATGGGCAATGGGCATCTTACTGTACATTATCTCACTACTCTAATTTTATCTAGAATTCTTCATTCTACTAACATAGGAAATACGACTGGATATAAAATTTTCTATGGCATACTAACACGTCATGATAACTATAAAGAAATGTTTTGAAACAAACATACCTGTGACATCATCTTATTCCGAGCGAGCATCGGGAGCTGGTAGAGCAAGTACTTCCATAGGAGGTACTGAGTCCGATGGTGGCCTCCTCTGTGGACAATTCCTTGCGAAATGTACCTGCATCCCACACACATTACTGTTCCCGTTTTGTTTTGAAGGGGCAGATGTACTCGTCCCTTGATTCCGATCCTGAGTTGGGAGATTCCGACAATTCTGAATCCAATGTCCTTTCCTTTCGCAATTCCGACAGTGTCGGCACAATATATTCTTGGTATGATGAAATCCACACTTGATGAATAGAGGATTCATGCTTGCGTATTGATGAGGAATTGGGTCTACCATGAATCTACACTGACGAACCCAATGACCCAACTTCCCGCAACAAGTGTAGCTACGACACAGAGTTTCACTGTTGTGATGATATTGACAGTGTGAGCAGAGATGATCCTCTCCATCATATGGCTTACCACCCCTTCGTATTCAGATCTGAAATTATTTTACTGATCGATGTGGCTTCGGTGTAATTTTCAGGTCCCTTTCACTTTTTAGAAGGACGACATTTAGCTTCCCTGCTAGTCTCACCTCCCATTGACTCATTCTTCCCAGCTGGAATTTGTGGAAAGCTTCTAGTGTACTCTTTGCTATTGAGGATCCCTATTCTGAATTTGTCGGTTAGTAATCACGATCGAATGCTAAAACATATGTAAATAATTCCCTATTCTGAAATTATCAACATGAAGGATCCCTAGGTTAAAGTCTAGGCCAAACAGTTTAAGTAAAATGACCTATATTTCTCTATAACCATGGCTCCGATATCAATTTGTCACACCCCAAGCCGGCGGGCTGGATCGACTTTCCCGTCTGGTGGAATGGTCTTGGGGCATGATCAAATCGGTGTGATGAGATTGAATAGATAGCACATGATATGTAATGGAGAAAACTCTACACACATGCATTAAAAATTACAAAGTTAAATTACATCGGTTCTAGTTCAAAAATTTAACCTTGCAATCTAACAAAAGACATATGATTTCAAACTGTGACATCCGGTACGAAACTGTCATGGAACTGTACGGTAGTGCGACTTACAGATCTTAGAATAAATACAAAAGTGTATTTATAGGATAAACTTCGATCAAAGTGCGACTAGCCCACAAGTTCTATGAGCTGGCACATCTGTGCCAGGAGCTAGTATCACCGGCCTATAAACACATCGAGAGGTATATTGAAGGACTACCCCCTGAAAATTAGGGAATGGTACTTTCTACCGACCCCATCACCCTACAACAAGCAGTGCGACTAGCCCTTAAGCTCACGGATTCAGCTATTGCAAAAGAACTTTTACCACCCTGTGGTGCTGTAGCCTAACCTATTGATAAAAACGCAAATGGGATGCCATCCTGAGCAAACCTTCCACTCTCCAACCACAACCACAGCAACGTAAGTTTGGGTTACCTCAAGCTTACACTCCACCTATCCCAACCAACCAAAACCCAGGAGCCTATGCAAGAAAGCACCCCAAGTGCAACAAATGGAATTTCCATCATGCACAGGGATAATGTGGCACTATGCGATACCAACGATGTGGCAAAGGAGGACATATGGCCAAAGATTGCAGAGGCGAGATACTGGCTAAATACCCACAGCCACAACAACAAGAAGCACCAAAGGGCTGCTTCGAATGTGGAAAGCCAAGGCACTTCAAGAAAGACTGCCCACACCTAATGAACAACAACAACAATGGGAACAACAATGGTGCAAAGGGACGAGCCTTCGTGATCTGGGCGAAAGAGGCGAGGAGAGACCACAACACGCTTCTGTATTGTTTGATACTAGAGCTGAGAAAAGCTTTATATCTAAGGATTTTAGTGAAATACTTGCCATAAACCCAACACCCTTTGAGGTTGAATACACCTTAGAGCTAGCTGATGGTAAACAGATTATAACTAAGCACATTCTGAAAGAATGCACTTTAGAGCTAGCAAACCATAAGTTTAAGATTGATCTTATGCTAGTTACACTAGGCAGTTTTGACTTCTTAGTACGCATGGATTGGTTGTCTGAAAACCAAGCTGAAAAAGTTTGCCACAATAAGGTCGTACGTATACCTCTCCCTAGTGGAGAAACCTTAAACATCAATGGCGAAAGCAGCGACACTCCTCCGAACATAATCTCGTGCATGAAAGCTGACAAATGCCTACGAAAGGGATAAACAGCCATAATGGCGCTAATCACTGACAAGACCGAAGAAGATAATAACCTAGAAGACATCCCAGTTGTATGCGACTATCCCGACGTATTCCTTAAGGATCTACCATGACTACCTCCACCTCGACAAGGGGACATCCGCAGAGATGTTGCGTCGGGAGTAACACCTATCGCACAAGCACCGTATCGACTTGCACCTTTGGAGATGCAGGAACTGTCCAATCAACAACAAGAGCTTTTGGACAAGGGTTTCATTAGACCAAGCTTCTCACTGTGGGGAGCTCCTGTCTTGTTCGTATAGAAAAAGGATGGCACGTTTCGTATGAGCATCGACTACCGTGAACTGAGCAAAGTGACGATCAAGAATCGTTACCCCTTACGATATGGGTACCATCAATTGTGGATTCAAGAGGAGGACATTCGTAAAACAATTTTCTGCATTCGGTATGGCCATTACGAGCCTTTGGTCATGCTATTCGGACTGAATAATGCATCCCAGTATTCATGGTCATCATTAATAGAGTATGCAAACCATACCTAGACAAGTTTATCATTGTACTAGACAAGTTTATTATTGTATTCATTGATGATATCCTCATCTACTCAAAGACTTAGGAAGAACACAAAGAGCATCTTCCATTGGCTTTTGAACTTTTGCAGCAAGAGAAGCAATACGCTAAACTCTCCAAATGCGAGTTCTGGATACGAGAAGTCCATTTTTTGGGACATGTTGTCAATGAACAAGGAATACATGTAGATAAATCAAAGATAAAGGCTATCAAGAACTTGGAAGCACCGAAGACCCCAACTGAAGTGCGACAATTCCTAGGCTTGGCACACTATTACCGATGATTCATTGAAGGATTTTCCAAGATAGCGAAACCACTCACAGCTCTCACCCATAAGGATAAGAAATAACTCTGGACAAACAAACAAGAAGTTGCATTCCAACTTATCAAGAAGAAGCTTTGCATTGTACATATCTTATCTCTTCCTGATGGAAGAGATGATTTCGTAGTATACTGCGATGCCTCGAAACAAGATCTCGGCTGTGTGCTGATGCAGCGAGAGAAGGTGATCACATATGCATCTCGACAACTGAAATTCCACGAGAAGAATTACACCACCCACAACCTGGAACTTGGGGCCGTGGTATTCGTACTAAAGATCTAGAGACACTGCATGTATGGCACGAAGTGTACTATATACACTTATCACAATAGTCTCAAACACATATTTGAGCAGAAGGAACTGAACATGCGACAGCGTCGCTGGCTCGAACTGCTAAATGACAATGATGTGCTATCAAGTATCACCCAGGGAAAGCCAACGTTGTGGCCAATGCCCTAAGCCAAAAGGATACCTCGAAACCCAAGAAGGTATGATCTTTACAACTCACCATCCATCTTAATCTCCCTGAGCAGATACGCAGTACCCAAGTTGAGGCATTGCAAGAAGAAAACCTAGTGGCCGAATCACTAAAGGGAATGGAAAAGAAACTGGAAGTAAAGGCCGGTGGCTTAGACTATTTCATGGAATGCTTCTGGGTTCCACATCACGGGATCTTACGAGACCTTGTGATGGACGAGGCTCATAAGTATCGGTATTCCATTCACCCTGGATTAGATAAGATGTATCATGATCAGAAGGTCCTTTATTGGTGGCCAAACATTAAAGCCGACATTGCCACTTATGTGAGCAAATGCTTGACTTGTGCCAAAGTCAAGGTTGATTACCAGAAACCGTCTGGACTACTAACACAACTAGAGATCCCCATGTGGAAGTGGGAACAAATCTCAATGGATTTAAGTACCAAATTAACCGGTACTCCTAGTGGATGTGACATTATTTGGGTAATTGTTGATCAACTAACTAAGTTAGCACATTTCCTTGCAATCAAGAAAAATGACAAAATGGAAAAGCTGGCCAAAATCTATGTCAAGGAAGTAGTCTCGTGACATGGAGTGCAAATGTCCATCATCCCCAATCGAGATGCTAGATTCACTTCGAACTTCTGGAAATCATTACAAAAGTCACATGGTACGCGGCTGGATATGTGTATGGCATGCCACCCACAAACCGATGGCCAGAGCGAATGCACGATACAAACTCTCAAAGACATGCTACGAGCGTGCGTAGTAGAATTCGGCAATAGCTGGGAAACTCACCTACTATTGGTAGAGTTCTCCTACAACAACAGCTACCACATAAGCATTAAAGAAGCGCCTTTTGGGACCCTCTATGGAAGGAAATGCCGATCACTCATCTGCTGGGCGGAAGTGGGCAACAATCAGCTCACTGGCCCGGAACTCATACACAAAACTACGGAAAAGATCATACAAATCAGAAATCGCATGGCAGCAACTCGTGATCGTCAAAAGAGCTATGCCAACAAACGCCGAAAGCCTTTGGAATTTTAGGTACGAGATAAAGTCCTTCTGAAAGTTTTTCCATGGAAAAGATTCATTCTTTTTGGAAACGAGGCAAGCTAAACCCACTGCATATTGAACCATTCGAGATCCTGTAGAGGATTGGTCCAGTGGCATACCAACTAAACCTACCAGCAGAACTCGATGGAGTTCACAAGGTATTTCATGTCACGCACCTGAAAAAGTGTTTATCCGATGAGACACTTGTGATTCCACTAGCTGAGATCCAGGTGGATTGACAACTACGGTTCGTGGAAGAGCCAGTTGAGATCATGGACCGTGAGGTCAAACAAATCAAGCAAA
The DNA here is from genome assembly GCA_009363875.1 of Mikania micrantha. Lineage (NCBI taxonomy): Eukaryota > Viridiplantae > Streptophyta > Magnoliopsida > Asterales > Asteraceae > Mikania > Mikania micrantha. The sequence goes on from CM018685.1 coordinate 22,996,958, forward strand.
GTCGGATTCCGATTGTCAGAGTCCAATGGAACTAGAAACGCGTACCTGAATTCACGTGGGAATGTGAAGATCAGATGATGTGCAAATATCCCCACCTTTTCAAACAAACAACGTCGAACGCCGACAACAATGAATAAATTTTGGGACGAAATTTTCTTTCAACAAGTGGATGATGTGACAAGAAAAAAATTTATGTTCTCAAACAGTACTTACAACAACCAAATTTCGGGAAGAAATTTCATTCAACAAAGGGATGATGTGACACCCGGCAATTTCAGGTTAATTTCAACCTTTACAACTCTGTATTTCACATTCATACTTGTTGCATTTCATTTAATTAGGTTTAATTAAACGAGTTAAACACAAACAAACAACGAAACGATAGTTCGTGGAACTACCGAATTGTACATTGCGCATTGGTTTTGGAAACCAAGTGTGGCAAGCACTAACACAAATGCAAAACAATAATTCGAGAAATTATTGAATTGTGCATTACATGTTGATTATGTTTAATCAAGCATGCAAAACATCTCGTAGAGACGAATACAAACGATCATCGATAATTCGAGGAATAATCGAAACACGCACGAGTCTCACGAATGTTGGTGAAAAAACAATAAACAAAGAAACATATGTGTCGTTATGTGCTTATGTGCTAAACATGAACTAGAGGTTAAGGATAGACGTTACGAATCAAACGCAAACAAAATGAATCAATGAAATCGAAGAGTTGGTGAAAAAGACCCTTCGTGGTACGCCAAGACCCCCCGACGGATTTTTGATATCCTGAAATCCTTTGCGGTACGCGACGTGTATCGGGAGGAAAACTGATTATTTTAATCATTGCGGTATGCCAAGGACATGCAGCCTTGGACTTGGCAGTACGCGAAGAATCCCAGAAGACAAAAACTTTATAAAAGCAACCCCAACTCACTTTACTCGGGTTCTTTACCAAAAACTCGAACTACCTGACCTTTCTCTCGACCAAATCACCAATCAAACCCTCCCCAAACCTCTATTAATCTATCCCACGCCTCTTCTTGCAACCTTGGAGTGTTCTTGGATCATTGGAGCTTCTAGAGGAAGTCTTGGAAGCCACCCAAAAGGTAGGAGGTCATCATCAGTCCATTCTATACTTACCTATACTTAGATCGAACATGCAAGGGGTGAAAACCCACATGCATGAACATCCACCCACGTACATGCAACTCCATGTGGCTCTTATGCACGAATTTGTTGGTATTCTTGTGTGATTTTAATGTATTTTGGCTAAGATTGAAGTTAGAAATAATCTAGGATTGAGATTTGGTGATTTGATGATGATTTTGTAAAGTTGTTATATAAGGAAACTTTTATCGTTCATGTTGTAGATTTGTGATGATCTAGACACGTCTAACATGTCTAGATGGTGTCAAATGTGTATTGAAGTGTTTAGAAACACATTTGGATATTTTGATTTGTGAAAAATATGATTTGTTAGAAACTTTGATAAAACCAAAAGAGGGATTTTGATGTTTTAACATGTTTTGGTGATTTGGGACTATTGATATATGTTTTAAAATGATTTTCAACATATTTGGAGCCTTGATTTTGTGAAACGGATCTTTAAACAGATACTTACTATTTAAGGAAACTTTCTTTTGGGCAAAATGACATAAATGGTGATTTATGCACAAATGATATATTTTAAGTGTCTAAATATGTTTTTATAAACATACTAGAAGTATTAATTTTATGAAATGGGATTTCATAACTACACTTTCCAAAAATAGAGACTTTCCAAAAGTGGTAACATTCCAGAAATTGAAACGTATATGATATCATACGTGAATTATGTGAAAGTCATTATGACTAGAGTCATAGGATGCATGATGATATCCTACTAGCGTTTAGGTTTTATATGACACATAAACGAACTAAACGTAACAAACTTGTCCCCAACGATTCGTGGAGTCAACACAACTCAACACACAAACACTCAGTTGAGCACACTGACACTTGAAGTTGTATGGGATACAACACACCGTAAAACACATACTCACGACCTATATGATTATAGGTGGTCACTAGCAAGTTACTAGCACTCGCTGTTGCGAACATACAAATGGGCTTGCTCTATCAGGTGAGTTCACTACCCCTTTTTATATTTTCTACCCTTGAGGGAGAAAACATTGTATTCATAAACTGTTTTTGAAAACAACAAACATCTTTTGGGTGCATATGAACATACTTTATCACTATATGTATATGTGTGACACACATCACAAGTCAAAGTCCTCACACACACCTCGAACCGTAAGTAGTGCGGGGTGCCTCGCATGGTAATCTTGGATAGTACTATTTGGGTCTGACAAACCCGCTGTTGTGCGCCTGGGAGGCCGCCCCGACTGTGAGTCGGGATAGAGCAAAATTGACCAAACACGTTGCCATTGTATTGTGTGATGGACATGGCGGGAGGCATTCAGTTAGATTCGGGTTCGAACACAGATATAATATAATTGTATTGACTAGCTATCAATCGGTATTACATTGTAATGATATGTATTCCATCAACACTTAGTTTAAACTTTTGATGTTTACTTCTTATGTAAAACTTGTGCTCTGACCAACCTTTGTGTTGACCTTTTACTCGCATGTTTTCTCAGGTAACTAAGGCACGTGCACGAGGAACTAGGATGCTAGGAATGGAGTCTCATGCATCTGATTAGTGTTTTAGGCTTTAGAAAACAATTATCATATTTTTTATGTATTGCTAACAAATTTGAATCACTTCCACAACTATTACTCTATATTGTTTTGAAAATTGTTTTAACAACGCTTCTGCAACTTATGAATTCGAAACTGTTTTGATAATTCATACCTTAACTTCCACAACCCTGATTTTACCAATTGTTTTATCCAAGTTATTGGATGTACGTATGCAACCAGACATATAGGTCTCGCAACTGTGACCGGAGACTGCGATCCTGCAATGATCCTGCCGGTCTCGCGTCACACCCACGAAAGGCCGGGAAGGCCGGAGTTCGACATATAGTATCGATGAGAGCACCGGTTGAAGTTTTAAGACTCCATCGATACTAGGCTTCCATACTAACACACCCCCTCGCTTCTAAACCATCGATATTAGAAGCATATAGTTATCCAAGCAATTTATCTATAATAACTAGAAATACAAATAAGAATTAAGATCACAAAGTGGATTTAAGGATGATAGTATCGGTACTAGTTTAACACGGTTTCCCTATATGTGAACCGATTTTAACCCCATCGACTAACATACGCTCTTCGATAGTACTTTAGATCAAATGTTCAAGTGTTTTTTGCTACAACAAAGCCAACAATGAATCTTTTACTAGGTAAAACAATGTGGTTAAAGGTCTAAAAGCCGATTAGGGTTTCTTCTAAGTATTAACACATGACCAACATTTTAAATGTAACATTTTGTGAAAAACCTACTTTACAAACCTATCAAATGGTAATGTGTGATAATGAAAAATTGTTTAAGTCTATTTGAAGGTAATAGTGTAGATTTGCTCTCGATAGATTAACGGAATCCTATTAACAATCAAATATATGCGGAATCTATATTTGATCTATATGAATCAAAGATGAACAACCATTTATAAACATCATTTCATTGAATATAACAATTTGATTACAATGAAATGGACAAGAACACACAGTTCTTACAATCTCACACAGAGAAAACAAATCTGTCTCACACTCAAAAACTAAAGAAGTTACAAACCTCTAGACAAACCTGCAATATATACAAACAGTTCAAACAAACCTGGCCGAACCCATAGGTTCTCCAGCCGAACCTCGAGATTCGCTGGACGAACCTTTACAACATGAAACCTAGGTTCGCCGAACCTGGTTAGGTTCGTGGGCCAAACTAACCTTAGCCAAACCTCTAATAACTTACATTTTGAAAAGCAAACTATTACAAAAATGTCCTAACAAACTCCCTCTTAATAGTTGCTTCAAAATCTTCAAAGTCTCTGTCTTCAATCTGCACTTTGAGCTCTACTTGTTGTGTGATCTTCACAAACATTATCAGTAGCACAAATAACAACAGACTTTGGAATCTTTGGCAATCTTTCAGCTTCCAACTTTGCATCTCTATCATCTATCTCTTTCTACAACTTCATCAGCTCAAAATACAAGTAGTTTGCATCCTTCCATTTGCAACCATAATGTATTCCCATATTATAAAACATCTGAGCTATCGTTTGAAATTGAACAGCCATATCTTTGTAGCTAATTCCAACATCAAGAAACCCGTAATTTGCAAAGATTTCAGCTACATTCAATAAATCAATGTCTTTCTTTGAACAGTTCAACAACCATATAGGATCCAACAGCCTGATCACCCTCCACTTATCATCTTGAAATAAGAATTCCAATTTTGTTCTATTCTTCTCAACCTTGGTCTTGTATAAACTTTAGGCTTTGGATACACAAACGAATTCTTCTTCAATACAGAAAATTGAGGCATCAGCCAATTCCAACCAGTCTTTGCTTCTTTCTTCAGCATTTTCTCAAACCTTTCATTATGTTCTGTCTGAATTGGCTTTATCATCCTTAGCCTGGATAACTGCATACATTCAAAAGAAGGTAATGACATTATATCAAATGCCTTTCAAAAATATTGACAACCATCAGTCCTTTTGACAACATAGCATCCTTTATTCTTCAAGCTTCCAGGAATATTATTAAAATAACCATAGCTTACAATTCTTCCTTTCATCTTTCGCTTGGATCCAATCTTGAAACTTGTGAATTGTCTAGCTTGGTCTTCTTGAACTTTTTCTTCAATTACTTCAATCATTTGCTTGAAAATCATTAAATGATCAATAATGTATTTGTGTTCATCTTGACTTTCTTTCCACATCTCTAAATAAGTCTTTTCTTTCATAGAATCAACTGTTATCTTTAGAGCTCTTCTATGAACTTCAATATCAAATATCTTCTTTAAAGTCTGCAAATTATACAAATTCTCATCAATAGGATCATCTTGTTTAAAATCAATTGAATGATCTGATTCTCTAATCTCAATCTTTCCAAAGTCATTAGCATTCTTTAAATCATTCAATCCAACTCCAAACATCTCAGCTAATTCTTTCTTTGAGTAACCACCATCAATCTTTCCTTCCTCTAAAGCTTTGTCTTCAGACAATTCACCAAACATCATTTGCAAATGTACATCAGCATGTTGTTTAAACAACTCCACAAAAGTAGGCAATGAACAATCAATCACTTGCTTTGGATATTCCAACTCAGTCAAATCTTCAATATCAACATCTTCAATGTCCTTAGCCTTATTAGAAGACACAGAAGAAATAGGATTAAGATCAAATGAAATCCCAGAAGGCTTATAAATCACTATCGCTCCAGTTATGGAATTCCAAACACTGGAACTTCCAACACCCGTCACATCACCATCATCATCTTCATCATCATGATAAGCATTAAAACTTAGATGTTCATCAACATCTGAATCTTCATAATCAATCTTCTCTTCTTCTTCTTCTTCTTCTTCTTCTTCATCATCAATATTAACAAACACTGGATCAACACTAGCATCAGTAGCTTCAGTTTGAGTGTCTTTGGCTTGATTATCATTAATCTTTTGCTTCAATTCTTGATTTTCTTTCTTCAAATTAGCAATTTCAGCACTCTGCTTCACAGTCAGTGTCTCCAAAGATGTAATTCTCTCATTCATCAACTTCTTTTCAATCAAATCCTCATCTTTCCACTTCAACAGTTGAGAAATATGACCTTTCATCACGTCCATATCACTTTGACTTGAAGAAGAAGGTTTTTTAGCTTCAACTTTCACCTTTTGCTTTCTATACTTGTCAAACTCTTGTGAAAAGATAGATATTCTCCTTCTCAGCTCAGTGTCATCATAATCTAAAGAAAAGTTTAAGTCCAAATCTTCTAAACCCTCAAACAAAGAATCTCCTCTTGAAGTAGAAGTTGCTTGAAATGATGTAGTGACAGTTGTAGCATCCATGAAAGAAGGAACAAATGTAGCAACATTAACAAAATCAGGAATCTGAATAAAAGGATTAGAAGGCATATGAACAGGAGAAGTAGAAGAAACTTCTTGAACTGTTGCAGCAACTGAAATAGGTATATAAACAGAAATAGATGCAGGTGAAGTAGAAACAGCCACAGGAGAAGACACAATAATCCTGGGAGTCCTTGTCTTCTTCTTCTTCTTAGGCATCATGGCCATTCTCTTTTTCTTCTTTGGCCTAGAAGACTCCGGCTCATCAACGTTAAAATTAGGATCATTTTCCTCTTCTCTTGCTTCTGCACTTTGTTTCTTGAACTGTCTCCATTTCTGACTCAGTAGATTCTTCATCTTCAGCATCAGCTTCAACATCTTCAGCATCAACATGTAAAGAAGAACCAGTAGCATCTTCTTGTCTTTGAGTATTATGTTGACCTGGATAAATCACTTGTAAAGGAACCAGTGTAGTAGTTGTTACATCTGGCCCTTGAACTGGCTCTTGAGTTTGTTGATGAAATTGAGAAGACTGAGCTTGTGAATGCCTAGCTTGTGAATTAGGAGGAGGAGGTGGTGGTGGTTGATCATCATCATTACCATATAACTGTTCATTATCTGAGTTTGAATCTTCATGCCTCCAAGCATCATCCAACGGAGCAATGTAATTAGCTCTAGCACAATGTCCCACTACATCCTTAATCAGAATATCATAATTGCTCTTTTGATAGATCTTGACTTGACCAAGACTGGAATCAGTCATATGCTTCGGCTTAAGAAGATCAGAAACAACTCTTGACAATTTCTGTTCAGGAAATCTTTCATCTATCAGCATCTGAATAAACCTTGGATACATATAAAATCTATCCTTGGCTTTGGTTATGTTGTCTGACATGTATCTGAAGATCATTGCAAAAAAGTTGAACGGTTTGTTCAATATCAATGCAACCATTGCGGACCTCATCAGATCCCTCAGTTCATCAAATGTTCCCTTCCTCATGCTAAGGCAATGCAGAAGTACATGAGCTAACAACTTGTACTGTAAAGGCAGTTTGCCGTTCTTGATAGAGTATTCACTGTAAACTCCAAAATATCTGATCCTCAAGAAGCACCCCTTAATACACCTCTTAGGAATGAGAGTCATTCCTGCAGGTTCACCTCCGAACTGTAGAACCCTCCTGATGGCAGCTTCGGTAACTCTAAATGCTTGTCCAAACACATTAGCTTCTATAACATAATCTTCATCAAATGTGATCAGTCTAGCAGAATCCCAGAAACTCTGAATGTGTGATCTGTATATCTGACAGGAGTTGGAGATTGCATAGTAAATCCTTGACCTTCTTAAGAACTCGATTATCGGGCGAAATTCCTTGTCGTTCTTCGTTGTCGGATCCAGATAAGCACAAAGGTTGTGTTTGTCTCCGAAGGTGAGAGTTTCCATTTCTACAATTAGAACATAAAAAATAAAATCAAAAATCAAAAGTTAAAAAAAAAATAAAAAATTCCTAAGTATAGAAATCAGCGAACCCTTCCCTGTGCCGAACCTAGACTTTGACGAACCTGTTTATAAGACAAACCTGTTTAAACCAACGAACCTATCAATGAACGAACCTTGAACATACCACGAACCTTATGGCCAAACGAACCCTTGACCATACAAGGTTCGGTTCAGTGGTATAAAGAGGTTCGACCCGAACCTTTAAAGTTCAAATGAACCTTAGCAATTTAGTGAACCAGTGTTTATTTCACGAACCTGATCCAGTTTACAATCAAATTTTCAAATCTATGAATTAGACCAAAAATTCTATATCCAAAGATTCTCCATTAACAGACGAACAACATTAATGAAAACAATTTTCCCAAAATTTAAATTTAAACGGGTTTTATACCAAAAGAACAGGTTCGACTAAACTAGATCTAAAATCAAAATATCTCCTAATCTAGCCGGTCAAACTCCAATTTATTTACCTATTTAGAGTCACAAAACAAATCCGAAGCTAATGGTATATGGCAAAAATTTTCAGAGATCTAGAATCGAAAAAATCAAAATCCAAGTTTGCAGGTTCGGGAATGGGTTCTGATGAAAGTGACGAAGGTCAAACACACGAACCTATTTATACGAACCTGTGAACAAACCTTATTGATGAACTTTGGACCAACCTTGTGACCGAACCTATCAACAAACCTGTTGAACGAACCTGTCCCAAAACCCCTCAAACGAACGTTCAACAAAACTTGTTGAACGAACCTGTGATCAAACCTGTTGGACGAACATGTTCAAAACCTATCAGACGAACCTACAAGCAAACCTTTTTGAAATTCAATTTTATTTAAAAAATTTCAAACAAACTAATGTTTAATATTTCAAAGTCAAAACAAATAATCAAAAATTATTGATTTAACATCAGATAAACAACCACAAATCTTTTTGTATTTCTCAAATTTTTAACACAAACACACTACAAATTTAACCAATCTAACTATGAAATATAAACCTAACAAAACAATGACATATTTTTGTTTGAGAAAGATCCAGACATGAGATCATATTGTATTACAATCATCAACACACCTGATTGAATTAATGAATATATTTATCAGCCAATCACAATTCATAGATGATTATCAGTATATAAAACCTCTTTATGTTTAATTACTTAGTTAAGATATCAATTGAAAGCAAAACCATCAAATACTTTATGTTCTCCATTTAATTGAAGACATCCCAGTTTTGTGAATAATTAAACAAACAATAATGTCCTTGAAACAAATAACTTCCATTTTAACTAGCTTAATCATACAAAAACAAAATAGAATTTCTTTTGAAAAAATAAAATATAAAACAAATTGAAATTGTTCAAAATCTTGGAATCAAGGTTGATACTTTCGTATGCTCAGATGATCCAGAAATTGAACGAAACAATAATTTAAGATTAAGCTTTTAACAATCAGATCGATATTCTTATATACGTAGAGATTTTCCAAATCTTAATCAAAACCAAGAAAACAAATTTGAATTGTTTAAAGTATAATAATCAGGTCGATACGTAAGTATACGCAAAGAATGTTTCAGCTTTAAACTAAAACTAAAGAAAAAACAAAATTTAAAGTTTCTTTTTCTAAAATATAAACACATGATCAAAACTAGTTACTTAAATTTTGTTCAAGAAATATTTTGTAATATTAATCACCACTCATTCAAGACAAGGTAAGCACTATATTCTAAGCATATGTTTCTCATAAAGCATAATCAAAATTTTGTCAAATGTTATCTCAACTAAGTTATAAACCTACCAACATATCATACTAAGTAATTGTAAATGCTCTTTATGTTTAAGTTCTTGTATGATACATATGTGCTTCCAATTGCTACAATGTACTATCATTTCTCATTTGGTCGAATCAATTTCTCAGAATTTTAATTTTTTTATGTTTTTGTGTTCTTGATTTTTCAAATGTTTTTGGGTTTTTCAAAATTTTCTCCCCCTAAAAACTAAAACACAAAACAACAAAACAATTAAAATATCTGATGTTAATTCAATAAAAAATTGATTTTTACACTGCCAAGAAACTAAACGTTCCCCCAAAAATTGTGCACCTCGAGTTGTGGATTTCGCATCTGTCTTACATCCTCCATAATCAGAGTCACTGTAGGCATTGAAGGAAAAGTTATCATCCTTAGGATACCACAAACTGGTGTCTGGTGTACCCTTCTGATAACGAAGTATTCTCTTGACTGCAATCAGATGTGACACTTTAGGTTTTGATTGATATCTTGCACAGATACTTGTAGCAAATACAATATCTAGTCTTGAGGCAGTCAGATACATCAAACTTCTAATAATTCCACGATAAAGAGTAGGATCAATAATCTCCCCCTTAATATCAGGCTCAATCCCATGATTAGGCTGAATGGGCGTGGAAATTGGTTTTGAATCAAGCATGCTAAACCGTTTTAACACATCTAGAATATATTTTGTCTGATGAATGAAAATTCCATCATCAGTTTGATCAATTTGTAAACCCAGAAAAAATTTGATGTCTGACATTGCACTCATCTCAAATTTCTCAATCATCTCCTCTTTAAACTCCAAACACATTTGTTCATCGGTAGATCCAGAAATAATATCATCTACATAGATCTGAACAAGAAGAATGTCCCTGCCCTTCTCCCGATAAAACAAAGTTTTGTCAATATGACCCCTATTGACCCCGTGTTCAATAAGGTGAGTCGATAATGTCTCATACCAGGCACGCGGAGCCTGATGAAGACCATACAGTGCTTTGTCCAAGAGGTAAACCTGATCCCTATGGATAGGATCCTCAAAGCCAGGTGGCTGACAAACATACACTGTTTCCTTCAAAGAACCATACAGAAATGCAGATTTGACATCCAACTGAAAAACTTTGAATTTCTTGTGAGCAGCAAAAACAAGAAAAAATCTAATTGCTTCCAACCGCGCCACAAGTGCAAAAACTTATCATAATCAATTCCCTCAACTTGTTTGAAACCCTGAACCACTAAATGAGCTTTGTTTCTAACAATTACGCCTCGGTCATCTCGTTGGCATCTTAGCACCCATCTAGTACCAACCTTTTTCTCGCCTTTTGGCAAATCAACTAAATGCCAAACCCCCAACTTCTGAAACTGATTCAGTTCTTCTTGCATCACCTCCACCTAGGCAGGATCACGTAACGATCCAGTCACAGTCTTTGGCTCTATTTGTGAAATAAATGCCGAATGCATCCAGAGCTCTTGACTGCCATGAGTTCTCTCTAACTCCACATACAAACTTTCCTCATTCGTGACTTGATTTCGTGTCTGTACTCCTGCAGTTGGATCTCCTATAATTTGAGCAATCGGATGATTCACATGAACACGTGTGACAGGCACTTGCAGAACACCCACATTATGATCCAGATTTGTAATATTCTAATCAGTGTCTTGATTGTGAAAAATGGCATCTTCAAAAACATCATTATCATCATCAGATGACCAATCATCATTAATTACTTCTTAAATGCCTTCCTCATGTGGTGTAATGATACAATATTCAGAAAAATGAGAAATACCTTGTTCTTCAGAATTCTACAAATCATACAGCATTTGTAAGGTTATTTCATCATCATAAACACTTGGAGACACGTTAAAAGACTCAAACAGTTTATTAAGATGTCATAACTACATAGAATTTAAATTGGGAAATCACACAATACAAATTATATTCATAGGAAAATATTTAAGTAGCATGCTTCTCAGCCCCGCATTTATAAATCAAAAGAATGGAAAAGGGGCAACGAACTCACCTATGGTGTCTGATGGTTGACTTGTTTACAGTTACGCGCTCGTTGTTTGTATTTGGATTGTATTCAACCTTTGTTTCATTGGTTTGTGTTCAACATTGTTAGCATTCATGTGTGTTTAAAAGTTTTGTTTAGGGTTAGTACTCGCAAAAAGTCATTCTCATCCAAACCGAAAACTCATCGATTAGTACTCACGATCGAATGCTGAAACATATACAAATAATTTCGTATTCTGAAATTATCGACATGAGGGGTCCGTAGGTTATAGTCTATAACCATGGCCATGATACCAATCTGTCACACCCCGAGCCGGTGGGCTAGATCGATTTTCCGTCTGGCAGAATGGTCTCGGGGCAAGATTGTATCGGTGTGATGAGATTGAATATGTAGCACATGATATATAATTGAGAAAACTAAACACACATGCATTAAGAATTACAAAGTTAAATTACAACGGTTAAAGTTCAATAATTTAACCTTGTAATCTAACAAAAGACATATGATTTCAAACTCTCTTGAACAGTGCAAGATATACAAAATGTAGTGATGCATATGTTGCTCCTATACGAATGCACAAAAATCTGCTAGGCTCACCTAATAGGTTGGCGAGCTAGTATACTAGTTTAAATGACTAAACATGTTCGTCACCTGAGAAGAACATGCGAAAACAAGTCAATACCAGGTTGATGAGTTCATTTGTTTATTTGATTTTGAAAATGTTTTAGGAAAACATTCGTCCAGATTAATTCGTATCAAATTTCTCAAATTTATTCTCCCCACATCCCATATAGAAATATTCTTCTTGTATTTTAGTCCTCTCACAAGATCAATCTTGACTGATAACTTGTGTTATTAAAATAACTCTAGTTCAGATCATGATGTTTGAATATTGGAAATTCCCACCTGTTTCATTCAGGTAAAGAACTCATCTTGATTCAAAGTAATTTGACATACCCAACACAACAGCTTCCACTTTAAACCTCACTACTGACATCATCCCATCTTGTCAAGTATTGCTTATATATAGGGCATACGTAGGGTCTAGCCCTGCCGCCAGCCCACCTCACCCTTGAAAAGACAAGATCATGTCTTTAATGGAAACTAAGGCTTTCTCTCTACACACACACACGAGTTCTCAATCATCACACTTGCACTCAAAAGATGAGTTTACTTGTTCTCACTCCCAACTAGTAATGATACTTCACTCAATTAATGGATGAATTTCAATTGGACACCATTATGGTCAACACTAAGTCAAACCACTATGCTTCCAATCCACACGAATTAATTTTGGAATTATAGTCTCATAGATGCCTTCGTAACTGTCTGTCACCAGGCAATACTATGGCTGATTTATGGTCTACCCGATCATTGCTAGTATACAGAATAGTTGTGGTTGATTAAAAGTATTTCTTGTCTTATTATCATCATCAATGTGGCCATTTACCAAACCTGACTGTTGCCCGCCTGTTACCGGTCATACGATATCGGCCAAATGATATTTATGATACGCAAAACATACCGACCTCATGCGCCAGAAGTTTCTCAAACTTATGGTACCACTACAGTATCGTCAGTCCTAGGCTCTTCCACTTAATGGCAAACGAAGTATGAAAGGCAGTTAGTGCAGTTGAATTCTCAATTGGCACATGATCACAGTGATATAAACCCAACAAGTTTACTATAAATCAATTATAGATATACACATATTGTTTTCTTATTGTTTTACACATGGATATTTTCATCTCAAAGTTCTAACATTCTAATTGACATTTTAACGTTTTTCTTATAAAACTTCGTCATGAAAACTTGTTAACTCTTCCACCAGCTTAAAATGTTTCAAAACAAGTTTTACATGAATTATAAGATTCCTTAAGAACTAACCAGACTTATGGCCAGTTCAATGAATTCTGGAAATAGCATCACACATGTTGCCCAAAGCCAACAAGTCTAATCGAAACTTATGGAGATAAAAGACTTTTGATTCGTGCTTAGTTCTTTCTTGATTCATGCTTGATTTGTTTCTTGATTCGATCGCACGTGTTATTTTTTATATATTCCAGATGATTCACTTGAGAATGAATTGTACTCATAAATTTCTCTTGTGAAAATAATTTTAACTACCTCGCTTAGAGTAAGTGATTATTTTCATATATGATACGAATAAATATATGAACTCCTAGATAATCTCTAAGATGTCATAACTACATAGAATTAAAATTTGGAAATCACACAATACAAATTATATTCATAGGAAAATATTTAAGTACCATGCTTCTTTGCCCCGCATTTATAAATCGAAAGAATGGAAAAGGGGCAATGAACTCAACTGTGGTGTCTGATGGTTGACTTGTTTACAGTTACGCGCTCGTTGTTTGTATTTCGATTGTATTCAACCTGTGATTCATTGGTTTGTGTTCAACATTGTTAGCATTCATGTGTGTTTAAAAGTTTTGTTTAGGGTTAGTACTCGCAAAAAGTCATTCTCATCCAAACTGAAAACTCATCGATTAGTACTCGCGATCGAATGCTGAAACATATGCAAATAATATCGTATTATGAAATTATCGACATGAGGGGTCCGTAGGTTATAGTCTATAACCATGGCCATGATACCAATCTGTCACACCCCGAGCCGGTGGGCTAGATCGATTTTCCGTCGGGCAGAATGGTCTCGAGGCAAGATCGTATCGGTGTGATGAGATTGAATATGTAGCACATGATATATAATTGAGAAAACTAAACACACATGCATTAAGAATTACAAAGTTAAATTACAACGGTTAAAGTTCAATAATTTAACCTTGTAATCTAACAAAAGACATATGATTTCAAACTCTCTTGAACAGTGCAAGATATACAAAATGTAGTGATGCATATGTTGCTCCTATACGAATGCACAAAAATCTGCTAGGCGCACCTAATAGGTCGGCCAGCTAGTATACTACTTTAAATGACTAAACATGTTCGTCACCTGAGAAGAACATGCGAAAACAAGTCAATACTATGTTGATGAGTTCATTTGCTTATTTGATTTTGAAAATGTTTTAGGAAAACATTCGTCCAGATTAATTCGTATCAAATTTCTCAAATTTATTCTCCCCACATCCCATATAAAAATATTCTTCTAGTATTTTAGTCCTCTCACAAGATCTATCATGACTGATAACTTGTGTTATTAAAATAACTCTAGTTCAGATCATGATGTTTGAATATTGGAAATTCCCACCTGTTTCATTCAGGTAAAGAACTCATCTTGATTCAAAGTAATTTGAAATACCCAACACAACAGCTTCTACTTAAAACCTCACTACTGACATCATCCCGTCTTGTCAAGTATTGCTTATATATAGGGCATACGTAGGGTCTAGCCCTGCCGCCAGCCCACCTCGCCCTTGAAAAGACACGATCATGTCTTTAATGGAAACTAAGGCTTTCTCTCTGCACACACACACGAGTTCTCAATCATCACACTTGCACTCAAAAGATGAGTTTACTTGTTCTCACTCCCAACTAGTAATGATACTCCACTCAATTAATGGATGAATTTCAATTGGACACCATTATGGTCAACACTAAGTCAAACCACTATGCTTCCAATCCACACGAATTAATTTTGGAATTATAGTCTCATAGATGCCTTCGTAACTGTCTGTCACCAGGCAATACTATGGCTGATTTATGGTCTACCCGATCATTGCTAGTATACAGAATAGTTGTGGTTGATTAAAAGTATTTCTTGTCTTATTATCATCATCAATGTGGCCATTTACCAAACCTGACTGTTGCCCGCCTGTTACCGGTCATACGATATCGGCCAAATGATATTTATGATACGCAAAACATACCGACCTCATGTGCCAGAAGTTTCTCAAACTTACGGTACCACTACAGTATCGTCGGTCCTAGGCTCTTCCACTTAATGGCAAACGAAGTATGAAAGGCAGTTAGTGCAGTTGAATTCTCAATTGGCACATGATCACAGTGATATAAACCCAACAAGTTTACTATAAATCAATTATAGATATACACATATTGTTTTCTTATTGTTTTACACATGGATATTTTCATCTCAAAGTTCTCACATTCTAATTGACATTTTAACGTTTTTCTTATAAAACTTCGTCATGAAAACTTGTTAACTCTTCCACCAGCTTAAAATGTTTCAAAACAAGTTTTACATGAATTATAAGATTCCATGAGAACTAACCAGACTTATGGCCAGTTCAATGAATTCTGGAAATAGCATCACACATGTTGCCCAAAGCCAACAAGTCTAATCGAAACTTATGGAGATAAAGGACTTTTGATTCGTGCTTAGTTCTTTCTTGATTCATGCTTGATTTGTTTCTTGATTCGATCGCACGTGTTTTTTTTATATATTCCAGATGATTCACTTGAGGATGAATTGTACTCATAAATTTCTCTTGTGAAAATAATTTAAACTACCTCGCTTAGAGTAAGTGATTATTTTCATATATGATAGGAATAAATATATGAACTCCTAGATAATCTCTGAGATGTCATAACTACATGGAATTAAAATTTGGAAATCACACAATACAAATTATATTCATAGGAAAATATTTAAGTACCATGCTTCTCAGCCCCGCATTTATAAATCAAAAGAATGGAAAAGGGGCAATGAACTCACCTGTGGTGTCTGATGGTTGACTTGTTTACAGTTACGCGCTCGTTGTTTGTATTTTGATTGTTTTCAACCTGTGTTTCATTGGTTTGTGTTCAACATTGTTAGCATTCATGTGTGTTTAAAAGTTTTGTTTAGGGTTAGTACTCGCAAAAAGTCATTCTCATCCAAACCGAAAACTCATCGATTAGTACTCGCGATCGAATGCTGAAACATATGCAGATAATATCGTATTATGAAATTATCGACATGAGGGGTCCGTAGGTTATAGTCTATAACCATGGCGATGATACCAATCTGTCACACCCCGAGCCGGTGGGCTAGATCGATTTTCCGTCGGGCAGAATGGTCTCGAGGCAAGATCGTATCGGTGTGATGAGATTGAATATGTAGCACATGATATATAATTGAGAAAACTAAACACACATGCATTAAGAATTACAAAGTTAAATTACAACGGTTAAAGTTCAATAATTTAACCTTGTAATCTAACAAAAGACATCTGATTTCAAACTCTCTTGAACAGTGCAAGATATACAAAATGTACCTATGCATATGTTGCTCCTATACGAATGCACAAAAATCTGCTAGGCTCACCTAATAAGTCGGCCAGCTAGTATACTACTTTAAATGACTAAACATGTTCGTCACCTGAGAAGAACATGCGAAAACAAGTCAATACTATGTTGATGAGTTCATTTGTTTATTTGATTTTGAAAATGTTTTAGGAAAACATTCGTCCAGATTAAATTGTATCAAATTTCTCAAATTTATTCTCCCCACATCCCATATAGAAATATTCTTCTAGTATTTTAGTCCTCTCACAAGATCTATCATGACTGATAACTTGTGTTATTAAAATAACTCTAGTTCAGATCATGAAGTTTGAATATTGGAAATTCCCACCTGTTTCATTCAGGTAAAGAACTCATCTTGATTCAAAGTAATTTGAAATACCCAACACAACAGCTTCTACTTAAAACCTCACTACTGACATCATCCCGTCTTGTCAAGTATTGCTTATATATAGGGCATACGTAGGGTCTAGCCCTGCCGCCAGCCCACCTCGCCCTTGAAAAGACATGATCATGTCTTTAATGGAAACTAAGGCTTTCTCTCTGCACACACACACGAGTTCTCAATCATCACACTTGCACTCAAAAGATGAGTTTACGTGTTCTCACTCCCAACTAGTAATGATACTCCACTCAATTAATGGATGAATTTCAATTGGACACCATTATGGTCAACACTAAGTCAAACCACTATGCTTCCAATCCACACGAATTAATTTTGGAATTATAGTCTCATAGATGCCTTCGTAACTGTCTGTCACCAGGCAATACTATGGCTGATTTATGGTCTACCCGATCATTGCTAGTATACAGAATAGTTGTGGTTGATTAAAAGTATTTCTTGTCTTATTATCATCATCAATGTGGCCATTTACCAAACCTGACTGTTGCCCGCCTGTTACCGGTCATACGATATCGGCCAAATGATATTTATGATACGCAAAACATACCGACCTCATGCGCCAGAAGTTTCTCAAACTTACGGTACCACTACAGTATCGTCGGTCCTAGGCTCTTCCACTTAATGGCAAACGAAGTATGAAAGGCAGTTAGTGCAGTTGAATTCTCAATTGGCACATGATCACAGTGATATAAACCCAACAAGTTTACTATAAATCAATTATAGATATACACATATTGTTTTCTTATTGTTTTACACATGGATATTTTCATCTCAAAGTTCTCACATTCTAATTGACATTTTAACGTTTTTCTTATAAAACTTCGTCATGAAAACTTGTTAACTCTTCCACCAGCTTAAAATGTTTCAAAACAAGTTTTACATGAATTATAAGATTCCTTGAGAACTAACCAGACTTATGTCCAGTTCAATGAATTCTGGAAATAGCATCACACATTTTGCCCAAAGCCAACAAGTCTAATCGAAACTTATGGAGATAAAGGACTTTTGATTCGTGCTTAGTTCTTTCTTGATTCATGCTTGATTTGTTTCTTGATTCGATCGCACGTGTTTTTTTTTATATATTCCAGATGATTCACTTGAGGATGAATTGTACTCATAAATTTCTCTTGTGAAAATAATTTAAACTACCTCGCTTAGAGTAAGTGATTATTTTCATATATGATAGGAATAAATATATGAACTCCTAGATAATCTCTGAGATGTCATAACTACATAGAATTAATATTTGGAAATCACACAATACAAATTATATTCATAGGAAAATATTTAAGTACCATGCTTCTCAGCCCCGCATTTATAAATCAAAAGAATGGAAAAGGGGCAATGAACTCACCTGTGGTGTCTGATGGTTGACTTGTTTACAGTTACGCGCTCGTTGTTTGTATTTTGATTGTTTTCAACCTGTGTTTCATTGGTTTGTGTTCAACATTGTTAGCATTCATGTGTGTTTAAAAGTTTTGTTTAGGGTTAGTACTCGCAAAAAGTCATTCTCATCCAAACCGAAAACTCATCGATTAGTACTCGCGATCGAATGCTGAAACATATGCAAATAATATCGTATTATGAAATTATCGACATGAGGGGTCCGTAGGTTATAGTCTATAACCATGGCGATGATACCAATCTGTCACACCCCGAGCCGGTGGGCTAGATCGATTTTCCGTCGGGCAGAATGGTCTCGAGGCAAGATCGTATCGGTGTGATGAGATTGAATATGTAGCACATGATATATAATTGAGAAAACTAAACACACATGCATTAAGAATTACAAAGTTAAATTACAACGGTTAAAGTTCAATAATTTAACCTTGTAATCTAACAAAAGACATCTGATTTCAAACTCTCTTGAACAGTGCAAGATATACAAAATGTACCTATGCATATGTTGCTCCTATACGAATGCACAAAAATCTGCTAGGCTCACCTAATAAGTCGGCCAGCTAGTATACTACTTTAAATAACTAAACATGTTCGTCACCTGAGAAGAACATGCGAAAACAAGTCAATACTATGTTGATGAGTTCATTTGTTTATTTGATTTTGAAAATGTTTTAGGAAAACATTCGTCCAGATTAAATTGTATCAAATTTCTCAAATTTATTCTCCCCACATCCCATATAGAAATATTCTTCTAGTATTTTAGTCCTCTCACAAGATCTATCATGACTGATAACTTGTGTTATTAAAATAACTCTAGTTCAGATCATGATGTTTGAATATTGGAAATTCCCACCTGTTTCATTCAGGTAAAGAACTCATCTTGATTCAAAGTAATTTGAAATACCCAACACAACAGCTTCTACTTAAAACCTCACTACTGACATCATCCCGTCTTGTCAAGTATTGCTTATATATAGGGCATACGTAGGGTCTAGCCCTGCCGCCAGCCCACCTCGCCCTTGAAAAGACATGATCATGTCTTTAATGGAAACTAAGGCTTTCTCTCTGCACACACACACGAGTTCTCAATCATCACACTTGCACTCAAAAGATGAGTTTACTTGTTCTCACTCCCAACTAGTAATGATACTCCACTCAATTAATGGATGAATTTCAATTGGACACCATTATGGTCAACACTAAGTCAAACCACTATGCTTCCAATCCACACGAATTAATTTTGGAATTATAGTCTCATAGATGCCTTCGTAACTGTCTGTCACCAGGCAATACTATGGCTGATTTATGGTCTACCCGATCATTGCTAGTATACAGAATAGTTGTGGTTGATTAAAAGTATTTCTTGTCTTATTATCATCATCAATGTGGCCATTTACCAAACCTGACTGTTGCCCGCCTGTTACCGGTCATACGATATCGGCCAAATGATATTTATGATACGCAAAATATACCGACCTCATGCGCCAGAAGTTTCTCAAACTTACGGTACCACTACAGTATCGTCGGTCCTAGGCTCTTCCACTTAATGGCAAACGAAGTATGAAAGGCAGTTAGTGCAGTTGAATTCTCAATTGGCACATGATCACAGTGATATAAACCCAACAAGTTTACTATAAATCAATTATAGATATACACATATTGTTTTCTTATTGTTTTACACATGGATATTTTCATCTCAAAGTTCTCACATTCTAATTGACATTTTAACGTTTTTCTTATAAAACTTCGTCATGAAAACTTGTTAACTCTTCCACCAGCTTAAAATGTTTCAAAACAAGTTTTACATGAATTATAAGATTCCTTGAGAACTAACCAGACTTATGGCCAGTTCAATGAATTCTGGAAATAGCATCACACATTTTGCCCAAAGCCAACAAGTCTAATCGAAACTTATGGAGATAAAGGACTTTTGATTCGTGCTTAGTTCTTTCTTGATTCATGCTTGATTTGTTTCTTGATTCGATCGCACGTGTTTTTTTTATATATTCCAGATGATTCACTTGAGGATGAATTGTACTCATAAATTTCTCTTGTGAAAATAATTTAAACTACCTCGCTTAGAGTAAGTGATTATTTTCATATATGATAGGAATAAATATATGAACTCCTAGATAATCTCTGAGATGTCATAACTACATAGAATTAAAATTTGGAAATCACACAATACAAATTATATTCATAGGAAAATATTTAAGTACCATGCTTCTCAGCCCCGCATTTATAAATCAAAAGAATGGAAAAGGGGCAATGAACTCACCTGTGGTGTCTGATGGTTGACTTGTTTACAGTTACGCGCTCGTTGTTTGTATTTTGATTGTTTTCAACCTGTGTTTCATTGGTTTGTGTTCAACATTGTTAGCATTCATGTGTGTTTAAAAGTTTTGTTTAGGGTTAGTACTCGCAAAAAGTCATTCTCATCCAAACCGAAAACTCATCGATTAGTACTCGTGATCGAATGCTGAAACATATGCAGATAATATCGTATTATGAAATTATCGACATGAGGGGTCCGTAGGTTATAGTCTATAACCATGGCGATGATTCCAATCTGTCACACCCCGAGCCGGTGGGCTAGATCGATTTTCCGTCGGGCAGAATGGTCTCGAGGCAAGATCGTATCGGTGTGATGAGATTGAATATGTAGCACATGATATATAATTGAGAAAACTAAACACACATGCATTAAGAATTACAAAGTTAAATTACAACGGTTAAAGTTCAATAATTTAACCTTGTAATCTAACAAAAGACATCTGATTTCAAACTCTCTTGAACAGTGCAAGATATACAAAATGTACCTATGCATATGTTGCTCCTATACGAATGCACAAAAATCTGCTAGGCTCACCTAATAAGTCGGCCAGCTAGTATACTACTTTAAATGACTAAACATGTTCGTCACCTGAGAAGAACATGCGAAAACAAGTCAATACTATGTTGATGAGTTCATTTGTTTATTTGATTTTGAAAATGTTTTAGGAAAACATTCGTCCAGATTAAATTGTATCAAATTTCTCAAATTTATTCTCCCCACATCCCATATAGAAATATTCTTCTAGTATTTTAGTCCTCTCACAAGATCTATCATGACTGATAACTTGTGTTATTAAAATAACTCTAGTTCAGATCATGTTGTTTGAATATTGGAAATTCCCACCTGTTTCATTCAGGTAAAGAACTCATCTTGATTCAAAGTAATTTGAAATACCCAACACAACAGCTTCTACTTAAAACCTCACTACTGACATCATCCCGTCTTGTCAAGTATTGCTTATATATAGGGCATACGTAGGGTCTAGCCCTGCCGCCAGCCCACCTCGCCCTTGAAAAGACATGATCATGTCTTTAATGGAAACTAAGGCTTTCTCTCTGCACACACACACGAGTTCTCAATCATCACACTTGCACTCAAAAGATGAGTTTACTTGTTCTCACTCCCAACTAGTAATGATACTCCACTCAATTAATGGATGAATTTCAATTGGACACCATTATGGTCAACACTAAGTCAAACCACTATGCTTCCAATCCACACGAATTAATTTTGGAATTATAGTCTCATAGATGCCTTCGTAACTGTCTGTCACCAGGCAATACTATGGCTGATTTATGGTCTACCCGATCATTGCTAGTATACAGAATAGTTGTGGTTGATTAAAAGTATTTCTTGTCTTATTATCATCATCAATGTGGCCATTTACCAAACCTGACTGTTGCCCGCCTGTTACCGGTCATACGATATCGGCCAAATGATATTTATGATACGCAAAACATACCGACCTCATGCGCCAGAAGTTTCTCAAACTTACGGTACCACTACAGTATCGTCGGTCCTAGGCTCTTCCACTTAATGGCAAACGAAGAATGAAAGGCAGTTAGTGCAGTTGAATTCTCAATTGGCACATGATCACAGTGATATAAACCCAACAAGTTTACTATAAATCAATTATAGATATACACATATTGTTTTCTTATTGTTTTACACATGGATATTTTCATCTCAAAGTTCTCACATTCTAATTGACATTTTAACGTTTTTCTTATAAAACTTCGTCATGAAAACTTGTTAACTCTTCCACCAGCTTAAAATGTTTCAAAACAAGTTTTACATGAAATATAAGATTCCTTGAGAACTAACCAGACTTATGGCCAGTTCAATGACTTCTGGAAATAGCATCACACATGTTGCCCAAAGCCAACAAGTCTAATCGAAACTTATGGAGATAAAGGACTTTTGATTCGTGCTTAGTTCTTTCTTGATTCATGCTTGATTTGTTTCTTGATTCGATCGCACGTGTTTTTTTTTATATATTCCAGATGATTCACTTGAGGATGAATTGTACTCATAAATTTCTCTTGTGAAAATAATTTAAACTACCTCGCTTAGAGTAAGTGATTATTTTCATATATGATAGGAATAAATATATGAACTCCTAGATAATCTCTGAGATGTCATAACTACATAGAATTAAAATTTGGAAATCACACAATACAAATTATATTCATAGGAAAATATTTAAGTACCATGCTTCTCAGCCCCGCATTTATAAATCAAAAGAATGGAAAAGGGGCAATGAACTCACCTGTGGTGTCTGATGGTTGACTTGTTTACAGTTACGCGCTCGTTGTTTGTATTTTGATTGTTTTCAACCTGTGTTTCATTGGTTTATGTTCAACATTGTTAGCATTCATGTGTGTTTAAAAGTTTTGTTTAGGGTTAGTACTCGCAAAAAGTCATTCTCATCCAAACCGAAAACACATCGATTAGTACTCGCGATCGAATGCTGAAACATATGCAAATAATATCGTATTATGAAATTATCGACATGAGGGGTCCGTAGGTTATAGTCTATAACCATGGCGATGATACCAATCTGTCACACCCCGAGCCGGTGGGCTAGATCGATTTTCCGTCGGGCAGAATGGTCTCGAGGCAAGATCGTATCAGTGTGATGAGATTGAATATGTAGCACATGATATATAATTGAGAAAACTAAACACACATGCATTAAGAATTACAAAGTTAAATTACAACGGTTAAAGTTCAATAATTTAACCTTGTAATCTAACAAAAGACATCTGATTTCAAACTCTCTTGAACAGTGCAAGATATACAAAATGTACCTATGCATATGTTGCTCCTATACGAATGCACAAAAATCTGCTAGGCTCACCTAATAAGTTGGCCAGCTAGTATACTACTTTAAATGACTAAACATGTTCGTCACCTGAGAAGAACATGCGAAAACAAGTCAATACTATGTTGATGAGTTCATTTGTTTATTTGATTTTGAAAATGTTTTAGGAAAACATTCGTCCAGATTAAATTGTATCAAATTTCTCAAATTTATTCTCCCCACATCCCATATAGAAATATTCTTCTAGTATTTTAGTCCTCTCACAAGATCTATCATGACTGATAACTTGTTTTATTAAAATAACTCTAGTTCAGATCATGATGTTTGAATATTGGAAATTCACACCTGTTTCATTCAGGTAAAGAACTCATCTTGATTCAAAGTAATTTGAAATACCCAACACAATAACTTCTACTTTAAACCTCACTACTGACACCATCCCGTCTTGTCAAGTATTGCTTATATATAGGGCATACGTAGGGTCTAGCCCTGCCGCCAGCCCACCTCGCCCTTGAAAAGACATGATCATGTCTTTAATGGAAACTAAGGCTTTCTCTCTGCACACACACACGAGTTCTCAATCATCACACTTGCACTCAAAAGATGAGTTTACTTGTTCTCACTCCCAGCTAGTAATGATACTCCACTCAATTAATGGATGAATTTCAATTGGACACCATTATGGTCAACACTAAGTCAAACCACTATGCTTCCAATCCACACGAATTAATTTTGGAATTATAGTCTCATAGATGCCTTCGTAACTGTCTGTCACCAGGCAATACTATGGCTGATTTATGGTCTACCCGATCATTGCTAGTATACAGAATAGTTGTGGTTGATTAAAAGTATTTCTTGTCTTATTATCATCATCAATGTGGCCATTTACCAAACCTGACTTTTGCCCGCCTGTTACCGGTCATACGATATCGGCCAAATGATATTTATGATACGCAAAACATACCGACCTCATGCGCCAGAAGTTTCTCAAACTTACGGTACCACTACAGTATCGTCGGTCCTAGGCTCTTCCACTTAATGGCAAACGAAGTATGAAAGGCAGTTAGTGCAGTTGAATTCTCAATTGGCACATGATCACAGTGATATAAACCCAACAAGTTTACTATAAATCAATTATAGATATACACATATTGTTTTCTTATTGTTTTACACATGGATATTTTCATCTCAAAGTTCTCACATTCTAATTGACATTTTAACGTTTTTCTTATAAAACTTCGTCATGAAAACTTGTTAACTCTTCCACCAGCTTAAAATGTTTCAAAACAAGTTTTACATGAATTATAAGATTCCTTGAGAACTAACCAGACTTATGGCCAGTTCAATGACTTCTGGAAATAGCATCACACATGTTGCCCAAAGCCAACAAGTCTAATCGAAACTTATGGAGATAAAGGACTTTTGATTCGTGCTTAGTTCTTTCTTGATTAATGCTTGATTTGTTTCTTGATTCGATCGCACGTGTTTTTTTTTATATATTCCAGATGATTCACTTGAGGATGAATTGTACTCATAAATTTCTCTTGTGAAAATAATTTAAACTACCTCGCTTAGAGTAAGTGATTATTTTCATATATGATAGGAATAAATATATGAACTCCTAGATAATCTCTGAGATGTCATAACTACATAGAATTAAAATTTGGAAATCACACAATACAAATTATATTCATAGGAAAATATTTAAGTACCATGCTTCTCAGCCCCGCATTTATAAATCAAAAGAATGGAAAAGGGGCAATGAACTCACCTGTGGTGTCTGATGGTTGACTTGTTTACAGTTACGCGCTCGTTGTTTGTATTTTGATTGTTTTCAACCTGTGTTTCATTGGTTTGTGTTCAACATTGTTAGCATTCATGTGTGTTTAAAAGTTTTGTTTAGGGTTAGTACTCGCAAAAAGTCATTCTCATCCAAACTGAAAACTCATCGATTAGTACTCGCGATCGAATGCTGAAACATATGCAAATAATATCGTATTATGAAATTATCGACATGAGGGGTCCGTAGGTTATAGTCTATAACCATGGCGATGATACCAATCTGTCACACCCCGAGCCGGTGGGCTAGATCGATTTTCCGTCGGGCAGAATGGTCTCGAGGCAAGATCGTATCGGTGTGATGAGATTGAATATGTAGCACATGATATATAATTGAGAAAACTAAACACACATGCATTAAGAATTACAAAGTTAAATTACAACGGTTAAAGTTCAATAATTTAACCTTGTAATCTAACAAAAGACATCTGATTTCAAACTCTCTTGAACAGTGCAAGATATACAAAATGTACCTATGCATATGTTGCTCCTATACGAATGCACAAAAATCTGCTAGGCTCACCTAATAAGTTGGCCAGCTAGTATACTACTTTAAATGACTAAACATGTTCGTCACCTGAGAAGAACATGCGAAAACAAGTCAATACTATGTTGATGAGTTCATTTGTTTATTTGATTTTGAAAATGTTTTAGGAAAACATTCGTCCAGATTAAATTGTATCAAATTTCTCAAATTTATTCTCCCCACATCCCATATAGAAATATTCTTCTAGTATTTTAGTCCTCTCACAAGATCTATCATGACTGATAACTTGTTTTATTAAAATAACTCTAGTTCAGATCATGATGTTTGAATATTGGAAATTCACACCTGTTTCATTCAGGTAAAGAACTCATCTTGATTCAAAGTAATTTGAAATACCCAACACAATAACTTCTCCTTTAAACCTCACTACTGACACCATCCCGTCTTGTCAAGTATTGCTTATATATAGGGCATACGTAGGGTCTAGCCCTGCTGCCAGCCCACCTCGCCCTTGAAAAGACATGATCATGTCTTTAATGGAAACTAAGGCTTTCTCTCTGCACACACACACACACACGAGTTCTCAATCATCACACTTGTACTCAATAGATGAGTTTACTTGTTCTCACTCCCAACTAGTAATGATACTCCACTCAATTAATGGATGAATTTCAATTGGACACCATTATGGTCAACAGTAAGTCAAACCACTATGCTTCCAATCCACACAAATTAATTTTGGAATCATAGTCTCATAGATGCCTTCGTAACTGTCTGTCACCAGGCAATACTATGGCTGATTTACGGTGTACCCGATCATTGCTAGTATACAGAACAATTGTGGTTGATTAAAAGTATTTCTTGTCTTATTATCATCATCAATGTGGCAATTTACCAAACCTGACTGTTGCCCGCTTGTTACCGGTCATACGATACCGGCCAAATGATATTTATGATACGCAAAACATAACGACATCATGCGCCAGAAGTTTCTGAAACTTATGGTACCACTACAGTACCGTCGGTCCTAGGCTCTTCCACTTAATGGCAAACGAAGTATGAAAGGCAGTTAGTGCAGTTGAATTCTCAATTGGCACATGATCACAATGATATAAACCCAACAAGTTTACTATAAATCAAATATAGATATACACATATTGTTTTCTTATTGTTTTACACATGGATATTTTCATCTCAAAGTTCTCACATTCTAATTGACATTTTAACGTTTTTCTTATAAAACTTCGTCATGAAAACTTGTTAACTCTTCCACCAGCTTAAAATGTTTCAAAACAAGTTTTACATGAATTATAAGATTCCTTGAGAACTAACCAGACTTATGGCCAGTTCAATGAATTCTAGAAATAGCATCACACATGTTGCCCAAAGCCAACAAGTCTAATCGAAACTTATGGAGATAAAGGACTTTTGATTCGTGCTTAGTTCTTTCTTGATTCATGCTTGATTTGTTTCTTGATTCGATCGCACGTGTTATTTTTTATATATTCCAGATGATTCACTTGAGGATGAATTGTACTCATAAATTTCCCTTGTGAAAATAATTTAAACTACCTCGCTTAGAGTAAGTGATTATTTTCATATATGATAAGAATAAATATATGAACTCCTGGATAATCTCTAAGATGTCATAACTACATAGAATTAAAATTTGGAAATTACACAATACAAATTATATTCATAGGAAAATATTTAAGTACCATGCTTCTCAGCCCCGCATTTATAGATCAAAAGAATGGAAAAGGGGCAATGAACTCACCCGTGGTGTCTGATGGTTGACTTGTTTACAGTTACGCGCTCGTTGTTTGTATTTTGATTGTATTCAACCTGTGTTTCATTGGTTTGTGTTCAACATTGTTAGCATTCATGTGTGTTTAAAAGTTTTGTTTAGGGTTAGTACTCGCAAAAAGTCATTCTCATCCAAACCGAAAACTCATCGATTAGTACTCGCGATCGAATGCTGAAACATATGCAAATAATATCGTATTATGAAATTATCGACATGAGGGGTCCGTAGGTTATAGTCTATAACCATGGCCATGATACCAATCTGTCACACCCCGAGCCGGTGGGCTAGATCGATTTTCCGTCGGGCAGAATGGTCTCGAGGCAAGATCGTATCGATGTGATGAGATTGAATATGTAGCACATGATATATAATTGAGAAAACTAAACACACATGCATTAAGAATTACAAAGTTAAATTACAACGGTTAAAGTTCAATAATTTAACCTTGTAATCTAACAAAAGACATCTGATTTCAAACTCTCTTGAACAGTGCAAGATATACAAAATGTACTAATGCATATGTTGCTCCTATACGAATGCACAAAAATCTGCTAGGCTCACCTAATAAGTCGGCCAGCTAGTATACTACTTTAAATGACTAAACATGTTCGTCACCTGAGAAGAACATGCGAAAACAAGTCAATACTATGTTGATGAGTTCATTCGTTTATTTGATTTTGAAAATGTTTTAGGAAAACATTCGTGCAGATTAAATTGTATCAAATTTCTCAAATTTATTCTCCCCACATCCCATATAGAAATATTCTTCTAGTATTTTAGTCCTCTCACAAGATCTATCATGATTGATAACTTGTGTTATTAAAATAACTCTAGTTCAGATCATGATGTTTGAATATTGGAAATTCCCACCTGTTTCATTCAGGTAAAGAACTCATCTTGATTCAAAGTAATTTGAAATACCCAACACAACAGTATCTACTTTAAACCTCACTACTGACATCATCCCGTCTTGTCAAGTATTGCTTATATATAGGGCATACGTAGGGTCTAGCCCTGCCGCCAGCCCACCTCGCCCTTGAAAAGACATGATCATGTCTTTAATGGAAACTAAGGCTTTCTCTCTGCACACACACACACACGAGTTCTCAATCATCACACTTGTACTCAATAGATGAGTTTACTTGTTCTCACTCCCAACTAGTAATGATACTACACTCAATTAATGGATGAATTTCAATTGGACACCATTATGGTCAACAGTAAGTCAAACCACTATGCTTCCAATCCACACAAATTAATTTTGGAATTATAGTCTCATAGATGCCTTCGTAACTGTCTGTCACCAGGCAATACTATGGCTGATTTACGGTCTACCCGATCATTGCTAGTATACAGAACAGTTGTGGTTGATTAAAAGTATTTCTTGTCTTATTATCATCATCAATGTGGCCATTTACCAAACCTGACTGTTGCCCGCTTCTTACCGGTCATACGATACCGGCCAAATGATATTTATGATACGCAAAACATATCGACCTCATGCGCCAGAAGTTTCTGAAACTTATGGTACCACTACAGTACCGTCGGTCCTAGGCTCTTCCACTTAATGGCAAACGAAGTATGAAAGGCAGTTAGTGCAGTTGAATTCTCAATTGGCACATGATCACAATGATATAAACCCAACAAATTTACTATAAATCAATTATAGATATACACATATTGTTTTCTTATTGTTTTACACATGGATATTTTCATCTCAAAGTTCTCACATTCTCATTGACATTTTAACGTTTTTCTTGTAAAACTTCGTCATGAAAATTTGTTAACTCTTCCACCAGCTTAAAATGTTTCAAAACAAGTTTTACATGAATTATAAGATTCCTTGAGAACTAACCAGAGTTATGGCCAGTTCAATGAATTCTGGAAATACCATCACACATGTGGCCCAAAACCAATATGTCTAATCAAAACTTATGGAGATAAAGGACTTTTGATTCGTGCTTAATTTTTGTTTGATTCTTGCTAGATTTGTTTCTTGATTCGATCGTACATGTTATTTTTGATATATTCCAGATGATTCACTAGGGGATTTGACTTGAATTGTACTCATAAATTTCTCTTGTGAAAATAATTTAAACTAACTCTCTGAGAGTAAGTGATTATTTTCATATATTATAAGAATAATTATATGAACACCTAGATAATCTCTAAGATGTCATAACTACATAGAATTAAAAGTTGGAAAGCACACAATAGAAATTATATTCATAGGAAAATATTTAAGTAGCACGCTTCTCGGCCCCGCATTTATAAATCAAAAGAATGGAAAAGGGGCAATGAACTCACCTGTGGTGTCTGATGGTTGACTTGTTTACAGTTACACACTCCTTGTTGGTAGTTGGATTGTATTCAACCTATGTTTCATTGGTTTATGTTCAACAGTTTTATCA
Organism: Mikania micrantha; assembly: GCA_009363875.1. NCBI lineage: Eukaryota > Viridiplantae > Streptophyta > Magnoliopsida > Asterales > Asteraceae > Mikania > Mikania micrantha. The sequence continues at coordinate 23,027,008 of CM018685.1, forward strand.
TTCGTGTGTGTTTAAAAGTTGTGTTTAGGGTTAGTACTCGCGAAAAGTCATTCTGATCTTAACCGAAGACTCATCCGTTAGTACTCGTGATCAAATGCTTAAACATATCCAAATAATTATGTATTCTGAAATTATCGACTTAAGGGGTCCCTAGGTTATAGTATACGCCAAACCTTTTAAGTAAAATGACCTACATTTATCTATAGCCATGGCTCTAATATCAATCTGTCACACCCCGAGCCAGCGGGCTGGATCGACTTTCGAGTCGGGCGAAATGGTCTCAGGGCGCGATCGCATCGGTGTGATGAGATTGAGTAGATACCACATGATATATAATTGAGAAAACTAAACACACATGCATGAAGAAATACGAAGTTAAATTACATTGTTTCTACTTCAATAATTTAACCTTGCAATCTATCAACAGAAATTTGTTTTCAAACAGTCTTGAACAATGGAAGATGTGAAAAAGGTATTAATGCATATGTTACTCCTATACAAATGCACAAAAATATGCTAGGCCCTTCTAATAAGTCGCCTAGCTAGTATCCTGCTTTAGATGACTAAACTTGTTTGTCACCCGAGAAGAACAAACAAAAACAAGTCAACACTAGGTTGGCAAGTTCATTTGTTTATTTGATTTTGAAAATGTTTTAGGAAAACATTCATCTAGATTAAATCTTATCAAAGTTCTCAAATTTGTTCTCCCCACATCCCATAGAGAAATACTCCCAGTATTTTAGTCCTCTCACAAGATCTATTGTTACTGATAACTTGAGTTATTGAACTAACTCTAGTTCAGGTCATGATATTTGAATATTGAAAATTCCCACCTGTTTTCATCTAGGTAAAGAACCCATTTTGATTCAAAGTAATTTGACATACCCAACGCACCAGCTTCCACCTTAAACCTCACTACTGACATCATCTCGTCCGGTCAAGCATTGCTTATATATAGGGCATACGTAGGGTCAAGCCCAGCCGCCAGGCGCCAGCCCACCACGCCCTAGACAAGACATAGTCGTGTCCTTAATCGAAACTAAGGCTTTCATTCTGCACACACACGCACACATAAGTTCTCAATCATCACACTTGTTTTCATTAAATGAGTTTATTGTATCTCACTCCCAACTGGTAATGACAGTCAACTCATTTTTAATGAATGAATTTCAATAGGGCAGCATTGTGGTCAACACTAAGTCAAACCACTATGCTTCCAATCCACAACCATTCATTTTGAAATTATAGTCTCACAGATTCCTTCGTAACTGTCTGTCACCAAGCAATACTATGGCCGATTTACGATCAACCCAATCATTGCTAGTATACAAAACAGTTGTGGTTTATTAAAAGTATTTCTTATCTTCTTATTATCACCATTGTGGCCGTTTACCAAACCTGACTGTTGCCGGCGTTTTACCGGTCATACGATAACGACCAAATGATATTTAAGATACGCATAACGTATGGAACTCTATCGCCAGAAGTTTGTCAAACCAATGATACCACTATGGTACTGTCGGTCTTGACCTTTGCCACATAATGGTAAATGAACTATGAAAGGCACTTAATGGAGTGGAATTCTCAATTGACACATGATCACAGTGATATAAACCCGACAAGTTTACTAGAGATCACTATAGATATACATATATTGTTTTCTCATTGTTTTACACATAGATATTTTCATCTCAAAGTTCTCACATTCTCATTGACATTCCCATTGACATTTAAAAGATTTTCTTATAAAACATCGTCATGAAAATTTATTAATTCTTCCACCTGCTTAAAATATTTCAAAACAAGTTTTACATGAATTATAAGATTCCTTAAGAACTAACCAGAGTTATGGCCAGTTTAGTGAATTCTGGAAATATCATCACGCATGTGGCCTAAAACCAATAAGTCTAATCAAAACTTATGTAGATAAAGGAAATTTGATTCGTGCTTGATTCGTGCTTAATTCTTGTTTGATTCTTGCTTGAATGTTTCTTCATTCGATCACACATGTTATCTTTGATATATTCCAGATGATTCACTTCAGGATTTTACTAGAATTGTACTCATGAGTTTCTCTTGTAAAAATAATTTAAACTACCTTGCTAAGAGTTAGTGATTATTTTCATATACGATAGGAATAATTATATGAACACCTAGATAATCTCTAAGTTGTCATAAATACATAGAATTAAAAGTTGGAAAGCTCACAATACAAAATATATTAATAGGAAAATATTTAAGTAGCATGCTTCTCAGCCCCACATTTATAAATCAAAATAATGGAAAAGGGGAAATGAACTCACATGTGGTGTTTGATGGTTGACTTGTTTATAGTTACACGCTCATAGTTTGTAGTTGGATTGTATTCAACCTGTGTTTCATTGGTTTGTGTGCAACGTTGTTAGCATTCGTGTGTGTTTAAAACTTGTGTTTAGGGTTCGATGATTAACTAAGTGTTCTATCCTAGATTATGTGGATTATTAGTCTTTCCTATATGATTAAAGTGATATCTAAGCTATTAGACCAAGTGATATGTCGTCTTAGTGTGTTACTAGGTTTGTCTATGTAATCTTTATCATATACCCTTATTGAAACAATATCCATAATTGATTAAAACTTAAACTTATGTTAAAGATGTGTGCTTTAGTTATTCAAATAAAACTTATTGGTATTAAAACTTATGCATAACTTATTTGTATTAGAAATGCCAAAATTGTCTTATAAACTCCTTTTAGATTATTAACACATGATAGTATTTGGTGTTTTCGATAAACTTATGTTTAGATTATGAACATCTCTATGTTTCAAACACTTGGAGTCAAGCTACTACGTTTTAGTTTACCCCAATCCTTTTTTCCATTTAATCACCCTAATTCATCATTCACTTTATCACCTAAGATTATTTTGTTACTCAATCAAATGAGTTGCACCATTTGTCTAGTATCGAAGGCTGGAAATTGTCGAAGGGAGGAGGCATAGATACTATCGTATCGATACTCCCACACTTAGGTATTCTCGGACACCTGTCAATATTACCCACTTGTTTAGTCCGTGATATCTATTATGTTCGTCTCAATTTGTGTTAGATCTCCATGGATTTTATTCATGTTTGTTATGGAAGAGTTGAACAGCTGGGGGAAAGCAGTGTCGATACTAATAGTATCAACACAAGCCTTATATTGTTCACCTCCTCCCATCGATATTATAGATTCGATATAAACTTGGCATCGATACTGTGGTCATCGAATTTGTTAATATCGATGGAGGCTTGTTCCATTCCCCTTGGACTACACTGTAGTAGTAGTAACGACTGAATTTGGTTAATATCAACGTGGTTAGTATAACCTAAGAACAATTTGAAAACCAAACAACCCTTGTCAATACTAACAAGTTCGACACTTGTTAGTATCGACGGGAACCTGGTCAACCCCCTTGGACCTCGTCAAACTTGACAATATCGATGAGATCCCAAAGTTTTGAATCCATCGAACCTAATAGAATCGATGGAAAAGTTGTCTCCTTCCTTGGCTCATCGATACTATCTTGTTGGGAGGCTTCTTGTGTCGATATTAATCCATCCGAAGGTCTGCAACTAACCCAACTCTCCAACACTCAATTGAGCCTATTAAAAATGTTTCCAAGGTATAATGAGTGATAGTTTTTAAGGTTTTAAACCGGTTTTAAAGTTCCATGGTTCCGGGTTTGTAGAAATCCCTAAAACCGAAACTTGAGCTCATCATTACCACGATTTTGATGATTGAAACCTCGATCTATTGTACTTCCTTCTTCTACTCGTTTAGAGGATCGATTAGACACCAAGAACACCCAATTTGGTTAAGAATTGAGTGAGTTGGATGTTTGAAATCTAGAGAGAGTATAGAGAGAGAAAATACCAGAAATGGGGTTTAGAGAGAGAAGAAGCTGGTGAAAAACGAGAGAAAGAAGAAAAGAAAGGGGCTTTTATAGCCCAGTAATCCCGCGCGTGTTTGGTCTCATTCAGTTTCATTTAAACCGCATTGTTTCGACACTTTACGTTAATACATAAATGTTTCATAAAAATAGTTTAAATTAAATCCTTTTTAGCTGGTAATTCCAAAAAAATATTATTTCATTTTTCTTTTTATTGTTTTTATGTTTAGAAAACGTTTGTTTTTATCGTTTCGTCAGAAAACGCAACTCACGCGCGTATTCGTACAGAGCGCTAACTATACAAATCCGACTCAGTTTCACCTTCTCATTTTGTTATCTATTTACTAGATAATACTTAGAATATGAAACCAACATATATATACGTGCGAATCGTCACCCAAACGAAGACGCTGTCTGCCTAATATTTACGTAATGTTATCTATTTATTCTTTGATAGTTATATCCTCAAAGTTGTTTACAGTTTTCATTGTGATGGTACTTACTCATCTGTCTATTTTTCCCTTTAGATTCTCATTCGTCAGAACCTCTTATCGGATGATCTGTGCTGTGACTGTTGTGTTTTGTGTTTCGCACACATTGTCATTTTGTTGTTTCAGCTCATCTTGGTTTGTGATATCACAATTGTTCAGTTGTTTTGCACATTGTTTCATAGCTTGACATATAACTACCCTTACCTATCTATATATAAAGTTTGTAACTGATGTACTACCCTTACTTATCTACAACCACAATCCGTTAGTCTCACTGCAGGGAGGAGTCTTAGCGATCAGCCTCCGACGTGAGGATATGTATATGTTTCGTGTGAGAAAAAGGAGTGAGTGTCAGAGTGAATTCATTTATGTTCTACTACCTGACTTAAAGCTGATATTTATAGTCTTGAGGGAGATGGTGGTTCTTGGCTTTCACCAGCGTGTGTTTCCTTTTATAGAAAGATAAACCTTCTTTATCCTCCATCTTTTGTTTTTTTTTTATATTTTTGTTCTCTGATAATGACTTCTATCACCTTTATATCTTTTTCAGGGCTAAGTTCCATCACCTTTTAATAGATTGATATATATGTAAGCTTTTTGCTATCAAATTCGAACTCGACATATGATGTTTGTCATGGAGAAGAAGTAGGAGGATCATAGTCAACCTGTCAGCTTATCCTATCCATATTATGTCATATGGTTTTCATGGGTAGGATACATTATCTTGTCCATAATGATCCTACCCCCGTCATCAATCGCCTTTCTTCAATCATTTGAAACTCTAGTAATACTCAGGTGGGACGTGTTCGGTGTGCCAGCTAACGTACTCTCACTTAAATGTGTGTCCATCACGCTCATGTATCTCACCATACCAAAATCTGATACCCGAGCTTCGAGGATTTCATCTAGTAAAACATTGCTCGAATTCATATCGTGGTGAATGATATGTGAAGTGCAGTTGCGGTTAAGAAAAGCGAGCCCACGGTTTGTCCCAATTGCGATCTTTCGTGTTGCAGCCCCGTTTAGTTTGATCCCAGTTTTCTTTCGGTCGTGTAAAACGTCGTCTAAGCTTCAAAACTACATGTACTAGTAGACAATTAGTTTTCTTCTCTGGCCTTACATTACCCAACCAATGGGACGATATATCGGTGTTTCATTTTTTAGATTGTGTGAGTACCCTGATAGCATCAGCTTCAGTTTTTGAATTCAAGACTGAAGACCGTAGTTGAGTTGAAGTGAAGACTTTTATGATATTGTTCTTGGAATTTGATTAGTTTAGTTTATTTTGTTTAGTTCGTATTTTGTTCTGTTTTTTGGATATTGTAAATTTTACTAAGCGTTGCTTCATCCATACTAATAGTATCGATACTGATAGCGTCGATACTAATAGTAGTCACCATCGATACTAACTGTATCGATGGAAGGCCTATAAATAGGTTAACTTTGATACTATTTGTATCGAATCAGTGCATAATTCTAATTCTTTAATTCTGTAATTTCTCTCTGATTGTACAAACTCAATTCCAGTTACTCATGTAAGAAGAGTGACTATTGATTGATTGAATTGTTCTTTTTCTACTTGTTTCCATTGTTGTTCAAACATGATTCTATGGATTCCGCACGTAGTGTTATGTTATACCAGGTCATATAGATCCTAATCAAGGGACCTACAGATTGTCTCCATTTCAGCGGTGAACTTGCGGTCACCTTGCCCACTAACATGACTGAGTTTCTTGATCGCGACAATTGTGATCTTTTAAATGAGCCCGGTGTAAATTGCAAACACGTCTTGCCTGATTAGACTTTTGTTGTCAAACTCGTTTGTGGCTTCAAGTAGGTCCGCAAAAGTGAGTTTTCTCAACGGCTTTTCGAATGTGGCTAAGCTTATGCTTAATGCGTTGCACATGCTGGTTAGTTACCACGCAGTGCTGGCAACAACGTTTAAACCGCCACCAGAGTACGAATTGCTGCCACCGTCAGTATGCGCTTCCAAGGAGCAGCTTCCTTCTTCCACTTCTTCTTCCTCATCTCAACCAATATAATAACTCCAAATATGCAAAACAAGGAAAATAAAAGTCCCATCGCTACTCTAGCAATAAGTGACACTTCTCGTTTGTTGTCTTTCCTTCGACCGTATGAACCACCACTATGCTCTGACCCACATTTAGGAAGCGGGTACCCACATAACCATCTGCAGGGAAAGTGTCAAATGTCCAATACATGTATAGAGCACGACAAATTATTGTACGAGAGATCAACATCTCCAAGAGATTGGCCGGTTAGGTCATTGTGACCCAAATAATATAGTATGTTAAGATGGTAGATTGACCACAGTTCTTTGGGTATTCCACCCGTTAACTTGTTTATGAAAGATCAAGAAAAATCATCGACCCGTTACGATTGAAACTATGTTGAGTGATCCCTAAATACACTAGGGTAAAGTTACATGGGTTCCTAGATAAAATCCAAATCAAATCGACTTGCCGGATTCCACCAAACTCCAGCAAAATTCCGGCACACTGACACCGTTTGCTTATGTCATTTTGGATGTACGAATATGGTTTTCCAGTGAGATATGCAGCAACAATGTATGCAGATTTCTTAAAAAGATCCAGTGGTATGGTGCCACTTAACTGGTTTGTGTTTAAATCCAACCATACTAAGCTTTTACAATCTGAATTGGTTTAGTTGCTTAAGCTAGCCGGGATTGAACCGATTAAATAATTGAAATCGAGGATTAAATTTTGAAGAGATTGAAGATACATAAGCTCTTCCGGGATCTCACCCGATAATATGTTCATCCAGATTATCAAATCTTAAAGATTTGAAAGATATCGGAAAGTTTTAGGGATTTTCCCGGTGATAGAATTGAAACTCAGATCAAGGGAAACCAACTGAGAACAATTGCTAATAGTTGCAGGAATAGATCCGATAAGCTTGTTGTTCTAAAGATACAACACCTTTAAACTGCCTCCAATGGCAATATTTTTTTCACAAATTCCAGCGGAAATTTCGCCGAAAATCGGATTCAAGCTCACGTCGAACTGGTTCAAATTGGTCATCTCCATCAACGATTCCGCCAACTCGCCGGTGAAATTGTTGAACCCTAGCATCAAAGCCTTCAACCAGTTCAAGCTCAAAATTGTATCCATCGGTAGCTAACCGGAGAAATTATTCCTAGAGATATCAAACATTTCAAGCAATTAACATGATTTCAAGGTGTCCTGAATGGTGCCGGAGACGTAGAACTTCGTCAACTCACCACAACCGTCCGATAACATCCATATCACAAATTCTGGCCCAAAGAAACCATTAAATGACAGATCACAGTGTAAGACATAGGATTACAAGAGTGAAGACAACAATTATAAACAACAACAAAATACACGGGCTTTCCTAAAACAGTTAGAAAAATCCACTTAATCACATGAACATGAATCAGAAGAAAAGACAAACAACATGTGAGGGAAATCAATGAACAAAACCTCAATGGATAACATTTGGAGTATCGATCCAATGAGATGTTGAATGGGTGACGACCCATGTGGAGATGTTGTTAGATTTGGATACCCTAAATGAAATCTTTACAGTATGAGACAATGTCAGCAGTTAAATACAATGCGGTGTTCGTATGGGTGATGACTCATACAAACGCCAGCGTGAGTCTTTGACGTTGACATAAAATATTAACAATTTTAAATAAAATTCCACCAAAACAATTTAATAAACAATAAAAAATTTTAAAACACACAACCGCTCGTACAAATGGACTTTCATTCATACAAATCGGTCTAATTCGTGAAGATTTATAGCCACAGATCGTCCGCACGAATAGGAGCCATTCGTATGAACGACTGATTCGTGTAACACCACATCTATAAAAGCAACACTTACGTTTTTCAAACCCATTTTTCACCCAACTCTCCTAAACGAACCCCTTTTTCGCCCCTCTAGATTTTCGGCCATTTTCACACGAAATCGGACCATTCCACCGTCCAAATAGTGTGTATTTCAACCCCGACACATCCAATTCAAGATTTCAACCCTTTTCATCCCATTTCGGTCAAATACGAGCTCCACAGTAAGTATTAGCACCGATCCTTAGCACCAAAACACTCCAAAACGTTTTACCATAAAAACACCAAAAAAACCATCGATTTCAAAAATGGCGTTCTTGGTGAACTTGCAGGCGAATGAGCCATACGAAGGGCTCATTCATGCGAACGAGAAGCCTCGTTCGTGAAGAAGAATCACACGAATGAGCTGCCGAACGAACGAGAAATCGCACGAACGACATGGGTTCATTTGTGTGGAACAACCATACAAATGGAGACCCATTCGCACGAACGGATAACAAGAAGAAGAGTATCCATTCGCATCATCCCATTCGTGTGAATGAGGGCCATTCATACGAACCACCCGTTCGCACCAAGAACAACCCAAAATGGCTAAGTGTTGAAAGTTCTATCTTATGCCATTTGTGTCGACAGAACCGACCCTTAGACCCGATCTTAATTCTAATCAAACTAAAACCAATGAAAACACATTTTCCAAAATCACATCAAGAAACAGAGCTCATAATCACCTAACACCTAGCTAACTAAAATTTAGCACATGATTCAAACCGAGAGAACGTACTGGGTGAGTGCATCGACGACCCAAGACCTCAGGTGAGTTCACAAACCCCTTGTTTTCAATTATCTGGCTTCCAAATCATTTGGGGCTGAGAACATGAAACCTCTTATTCGAGTGATCAACGAATAAGAGCTATTTTCAAATAATTTAAATAAAAGAATCAACTCTCAACCTCTTATACGAATGTTATACGTATAAGACTCTTTTCAATTACTTTTACAGAGCATTCATCACTCCATTTAACTTTTCATCAAACAACGGAAACAAAACAGATTCGAGGGTTCAAAACAAAAAACATCGAGGAGATGTCTGTTGACCACAACAGTTCGAGGCTTTGTTCCCAACCAAGAGCTGAACGGAAACAAGTGGTGGAATTAGGTAGTGCACAATCAAATACCATCATTTTCATGGGAATCCCCTACAAACAAACAACAATTTTTGTATGGTATCTGTCTAGGGTAATTCACTAGGACATGCTTCCACACAACAACACGTCGGGAATTCGCTGAGGAATTCCCGAACAACACACATCAGAGTCATTTACCATTAGTTGACGCGGGTCAACCGACGATAACGTAGATGGTACCATAGGTTTAACAAACCTCCAGCGCTGAGGCTGGTACGTTACACGCATACACACGTGCAAAAAAAACAACTCAGATTAGTTCCAAGGGAACTAATCACACAATCATATCAGTTAGGATTGGTAAATGATTACAATGGTGATTTTACAAACAGACCACACAACAAAAACAAGAGTTTTCAAATCAAATAAATGTTCAAGACCTGGTCTTGAACGAGATTCTAACGAGTACACAGTAAACAATGTTTTACTAGAAGAAAGGAGTATCACTTGCGTGATTTTCTAAACAAACAAAACCAATCTCCTATGCTAGGAGACAGAGCATACGCTTCTTTCTCACAACTTCATTTTACAATCATTTGTCGTGTCGAGTAGAGTGGAGATACACAAGTAACAAGGTCTGATTTCCGTTAACGACACCCTCGTGGATTATCAAAGGGATGGTGGGCTGGCGGTAAGACTGACCCTACGTATGCCCTATACATAAACTACATTCGGTGATTTGGGATGGTGTCTGTAACGATGGTCAGACCGACGCACTTGTGTAGTTCATTCTTGTTTTCAATACCATTCACACATCCTATTTCAAATCGATGTGAATGGAAAGATTTTTACTAAACTTTTTACAAAACCTAATATTTTCAAAAGAAATGTGACTCACCAACCTAGTGTTGAAAGATTTTACATGTTCTCAGGTGAAGAACAAGTGAAAGCAGGATGACTTTAGAGAGAGAAAGATAAGGTCCCTTAGAGGAACCTACAACTCCTGTAGGAAATCTTCCCGGTTAGGCCGGATACAAGATTCAAGACTTGCACGTGTGCAAGTAACACTTATGGGACATCTAGTTCTCATTCCAGATGTCCAAGTCAAGTTGTAATAGAATTAAATTATGAAATAGTGGTAATTTAATTTTATATATTTCATGCATTTTTCTCATATTATCATGTGCAATGTAACAACCTGATCACTCCGATTAAAATCACGCCTCGGGACTATTCCGCCCGACAGGTCTCCGATCTGGCCCGCCAGCCCGGGGTGTGACAGATTGGTATAAGATCCATGGTTATAGAGAATTAGGTTATTTACATAAACGATTTGGCCTAGACTATAACCTAGGGACCTCATGTAGAGAAATTAGGATAGGAACAATTGCATATATTAGTTGTGTTTAATCACAGGTACTAATCGTTTCCACTTCGGGGGTAATCAAAGGAACAACCACGCGCCAACCTGGACACCACCGCCCTAGCTACTCTCATCGCGGAGAAACTCATCGCTTCCATCCCCGACATTGTGGATCAAATCAATTGTGGACCTAGATATCGAGCAGACACCTCCATTGTGCCGAAGATTGAAGCTGAATCTGCTACAAGGGAATCGACGGGCGAATCCAGCTGCCCTCTCCCCTAGAGACGAAGAACCGACAACCCTGACCAAGCGGGTCCCAGCCACCAAGGCAAACCTGGAAGAACATACGCCGGAGCATTTCCCCTTTACACCAAATGTCAGTATCACCACCCTGACAACAGAGGGTACAAGTTGTGCTCTAATTGTGGGAATCCGGGTCATTTGGCTCAACACAGCAACTCAACAGTGGACCCATTTCGTAAGCGTTACGCTGGAACCTCTCATAAGTGTGCCCGCTGCAAATACCATCATGTCGTGAGCCAACTGTGTAAACAATGCATGACATGCGGGATGATGGGCCACGAAAGCTAAAAACCGTCGGACTCCGACTACTCAACGTCCAGACAGTGCTGCGCTAACCTACCCCCACCCAGCAACGTCAAGCGCTGCTACACATGTGGTGAACATGGTCATGTAGCCAAGAAGTGCCCCAGGAGAGTGCGAATCACCACAGATGACTACAGCACATCGTTGACCGTGCCCACGTGCCCCAGACACTGCCAACGCAGCACCAAAAACAGGTACTTTCTTATATATCCTTCATAAACGTAGTGTCCATAATTTAAATATATGCATTTTTTTTGTCCACCCAATTCCAATAATTTAACAACCTGGAACCCTAAGGGATCGACAAGCGAGACACATCTTAGGGTTTGGGTTAGGATTAGAGGAATGAGTGCAGGGGCATCCTTAGTCACAACTAACTTATGAGGGACACAAGGAGGAAGAGGAAGGTAGCTCACTATAGCGAGCAGAGGGTCCGTAAAAGCGTTTCTCGGGACATCTTGAGTAATGTCGAGCCGATGCGACTCCAAGGATCGACCCTCATCACCTGGCAACTACAAGGAAACCAGTACTCCTGAGAGAGTAGGAGTTATTTCAGGAATCAAGAGAACTCATGCGAGCCGGATATCCCTTCAATTGAGTTCTCTAATCCTGAAATCTACAGGTATTTTTCGAGTGAGCCAATGAAGCCTAAGTCGATGAAAGTTGAACACGAAAAAAAAACGAAGAGAATGACAAGACGGATGTTCGATAATTGGCTGTCAAACTGGTTAAATGAGAGACTTTTGACCACTTTGGCCGAATTTTGAATAGTCACTTCCTACACATTCCAAGATCGTTCGTCGACTGAACGCCTTCGTGCAGGTGAGACTGACCACTAATTGTGGGATTTGAAAGCCTCGTAAAGCATCAACTCCATACGGCTATGATGTAACATCAGTGCCGGAAACGTTGTCGGAACAGTGATCTTAACAGTAACTTGCACAGTAACTCAGGTACAAACTATGTAAACTATTTGTATGCTATTAACACTTTGATGCTTAACACTAAACTATTATGCAAGTGTTTCTGAAATCAGATTAAATCTCACGGTTTAACAGTCAGAAACACATCAGACAACACTGAATTGACACATGAATGCTTGTGATATGCTATTTGTATAAACGTATGTGATGAAACACAATTCAAAACACAAGTGCGGTGTTGTTTCAGGATAACGAACTGACGGTGTGCTTGCGTGGATGACGATTCACACAAACATATCTGTGAGTTTGAAGTTCTGAAATAATGACTGAAAAATAGAAAACAAAAGTCGGAAAGTAAAACCATCGTCGTGTTCGTTCGGGTGACAATTCGAACGAATACGCGCAAAGGTGACGCGATCTGACGAAACCTTTAAAATAATCGTTTTCGATAAGTTAATCTAAGAAAAACAGATAGTAAGTTAATTTACTAGGAATAACCACCTAAATTAATTTAATAAGCTCTATCTTTTAAAACAGAGACGTTCGTCGCGAAAACTAAATAGAAACGGCGTTTTTACGCAAAACCGAGCGAAACCGAACGGATCCGAACGAACCCGGTTAATTTGGAAGCATTTATTATGGCATTCAATGCCATAATCACACCCAACAATCAGCCACCAACACCCAACTCGTCACTCTCTCTCTCTAACCTTCTCTCTCTAGAAACCCACACCCGATCTCTCTCGTTTCTCAACGAAATCGTGTGATTTTGGTGTCTAAACGACCACCACATCATGTAGATCGTCGAATTCAAAATTGTAAAATGTTAAATATTTTAGTTTTATTAAATTAATTCTGTTCGTGTCGCGTTTCGTTTTCGTTTCGTCGAATCGCGTCACCATCGCGCGTATTCGTTTGAATCGTCATTCGAACGAACACGACGATGATTTTGCTTTCCGACTTATGTTTTCTACTTTGCAGTCATCATTTTAGAACGTTAAACTCACATATATGTTTGTGTGAATTGTCACCCACGCAAACACACTGTCAGTTCGTTATTCTGAAACAACACTGAATTATTGTTTTAATTGTGTTTCCTCACTGTCAGACTCAACTAAACATCCTGTTATCACATTGTTTTCGCCTTGAATTGTCGGCCATCTGATTCCTGTCATTTATGGATATCAGATCGCAACCGATTTGTTTCTGTTAATTGTTTGAACACTGTTGTTTCTCATGATTTGTTGTGTTAATTGTACTTAAGTTTTCACTTAAATACACACAACTCATGTTTCAAATGTACGTTGTACTTACTGTATCTAAGTTTACACAAAAATACGTACAACGATTTCTTGTATTTAGGATTCTGTTAATACAAACACTGTTCACAGTCGTATATGTACACATAGTTACTGTAGAAAGTACACGCACCGTACGGACTTGCCGGCCGGTCAGGTACTAGTTGTCACACTTCTCTACTTCCTCTTGGATGATTACATTCCTTTCAAGTGCAAATTTCCTTCTTTTTAGGTGGACAGGCTTTATATTCATATCTATTCCTAACTTATGTGTAATTACGTCTGAGGATATTCCTGTCATATCCTCATGTTTCCATGCGAATGTGGAAACTCTTGATTTCAGGAAAGAAATCAGTTTCCCTTCAATATCCTCAGGGATATCAGTTCCTATAAGGACTTTAATTTCAGGATCATCAGGGTTCAAGAGTACTTCTTTTACTTCCTTCCCCCTATATTCCTGAGTATCCCCAAGGTCGCATTTTGATTGCAATGCTGATGAAGATTTGGTTGTTGCCTTTATCGAAGACGAATAGCATTCCTTGGCTTCTTGTTGATAAATGTTTATCTTCATCACTCCCCATGGTGTGGGCAGCTTGACAGACTGATGATAAGTCGAGGGCAGAGCTTTCATATCATGTATCCAAGGTGTACCTAATATAATATTATAGAAAGATAGGGAATCTATAATAAAAAAATGTTGAATAGAGTTTACCCACTCGATGTATACCGGTAGTTTGATCTATCGAATAGTGGATTTAGCTTCCCCATTGAATCCAACCAGGATCAGGGATTTGGTTGTTATCTCAGATTCAGGAATATTCATCCTCTTGAGTGTTTCCAATTGGATGATGCTCACTGAGCTTCCTCCATCTATGAGTATCATGCGGACATAGTGGTTCTACATATAAGTAATGACTAATCCATCATCGTGAGGATTCAAAATATTCTTACAGTCTTGTTCTTCAAAGGATACCACTGTCTCGGTGGTAAGTGTTGATGTCCTTGTGGGTCTCTCTCCATTCTCCATGTTGGCTTCTTTAGCATGTTTCCTAGCTACAAAATAAGAGGTAACATATATGTCAGAACCTCCAGAAAGAAAATTTATTACCTTTGCATCCTTTGGTGGGGATGCAACTCTTTTTGGGAATCTGTTGGGATACTGTCTCCTTTCTTTCTTTTTTCCCAGCAGTTCCTTGAGATGGACTTTGCTTAGTAGACAGCTTATTTCTTTCCTGAGTGCAATGCAATCATCTGTTATATGGCCGAAGTCTTCGTGAAATGCACACCATTTGGATTTGTCCCTTGTCTCAAACTTCTTTTCCTTTGGTAGCCACCTGGCTTTTTCACCTAAATCATGCATAGGACACATTAATTCAGGAATATTAGCAGAAAAACAATAGTCAGATATCCTAGGATATTCTTCATCATCCTCATCCTCATCCTCATCCACAGAGTTGATCTTGTGGTTGTTAGCCTTGTAGTATGGCTTGGATTTGAATGATTTGTTGGTGGGTGAATCCAGCTTTCTTTTTCCTTGATCATTAGCAGGTGTGGTGGTGATCCTCTTCTGGATTTCTTTATCATCTTCCAACCTAATGAATCTCAAAGCATGGTTCCGGACTTCATCTATGTTCTTGCAAGGATTTATAACCAAGTCATCATAAAACGGTGAGTTTCTCTGTAATCCCATCTTAAATGCTTGAACAGCCGCAGTGATATCCAGGTTAGGGATATCCGGGGATTCTCTCCCAAACTTATTGATATAGCTCCTGAGGGATTCATCGGGTCCATGGGTTATCCTGTAAAGATCACTAGTTAGCCTCTCAAATGTCCTGCTAGAAGAAAACTGATTGTTAAACAGATTAATCAAATGAGCAAATGATGTAACTGAATAAGGAGAAGCATTAAGCAACCATTTCAGGGCTGCCCCTGCCAATGTTGAACCGAATCCCTTGTAAAAGCATGCTTCCTTCAAATGTGGGGGTATAGGGTTAGTCACCATCCTTTCCCTATATTTTGTCACATGTTCTTCAGGATCCGTGGTTCCATCATACAATTTCACGGTTGGAGTTTGGAATCTCTTTGGGAGCTCAGGATCACATATTGGTGTAGCAAATCTTGAGATCCTGTGGGTAGTCGTAGAAACTTCAGGAATAGGCTTCACTACTCCTTGGACACTTGAGATCCTGTCCTTGAGTTTCTGTATTTCCATAGCCACTTGGGGAGTTAACCCTGATTCCTACATAGAACCAAAGTTAGTAGCATCAATGGAAGAATAGTTGAAAGTATTACTAGTGACAAGATTTATGCAAGAAGTTCCCGTGATATTGATATTATCCCGAGATATCCTTAACCCTTGGGATCCCGAAGGATCCCCGAGGCTAGTCTGCATGGGAATGAAGTCTCTTGAATGATTTCCGAACATCCCTGATGACCCTTGGAGCCAATGGAGTAGAAGTTTTGATTTGCTTATTCATTTCAGCTTTCAATGTTTCTGTTTCCCTAAGAAGCCTTTGATTCATTCTTTGCTGATCCAACATCTGTTGTTGGACCTGCTGAAACATATTCAAAATATCACTGTTAGACACAAGCACAGGAGCAGAAGTGGTCATCTTGTTGATGGAGCAGTCTCGGCTACAAATGTGGTCTTTTTCCCGGAATTATCGGGCTTCTTGGAGATAACAGGAATCTGTGAGGATGCATTAGTAGTATTAGTAGAAACAGTAGGTAATAAAGAAGTTGATCTCTGTTGTGAAGCCATTTTTCACTGTATTTCTTCAGAGAACGCCTTTAAACAAGGTTTTTGTTATAAAAAACACAAGTGAGCCCCACGGTGGGCGCCAAATTGTTTCGGGCAAAAATCAACAAGACTAATTTTTAGCAAAACCGAATTAGTTTAGTGGGTTTTGATTTTTATGATCAAGAAAACAATTTATAAGTAAATTGCAACAAAATTATCCCTAAGGATCCCTAGGGATATTGTAAATATAAGATGAAAGAAAACGGCTCAACACACGAGATTTATACGAGGAAAAGCCCTTAATCCTTTAGGATTGCCGGCATAAAAACCTCGGGAGGTGACAATCGTCACTCTGCCTTATTCTTATTAATACAATAAAACAATATTACAAAGAAAGAGCACAAATGATAGATCTCTAAGTGTTTCCGAACATCGAATACTATGAATACTAATGAGAAAACAAGCAATGTGCAATGTGTGTTCCTAGATCGATATTTGCCTCAATTTATACAATAAAATTTGTACAACGGTAGTATGATCGGTTCCACATTTTTCGCTCCGCCCCTGGTCAAGCTCAAATTCATTCCACATAACCGTTACTGGCTTCTACACTCAGTCCACGTTCTTCTCCATAACCCGGCAAAATAGGAATATTAGTTCTTCTTGACCTGTTGACTTAATTCAAATATCAGTAGCACATGTTGGTATAATAAATAACAATAATTAATAAAAATCATTTTTTATTAATTAATTCGTTAGTTCAGATAACTTTATATACACAAATATCTCTACATATCCGGAAATATTCTGTATCGTGAAATATCCCTAATTATAAGGCAAAATTTTACAGGAACAACAAATATTTGTGTCAAATTTTTAATTAACAAATTTTCAACGTAAAACTCGTAGTTTGACTTAATTTTCAAATGACATGAATGATTATATGTGTGTGTGTGTATCCAGATTAGTATTTACAAATTATAAAACAATTAAAGATTTTATTTGTTACTTTTTAAAATATAAAATTTACTACACAAAATTTGTTACATAAGTATATAAAAGATTTATTGGAATTTAATAAAATTAAGATATTGTTGCACAACTAATATATATATATAAACAAACAAAAATGGTTGAATAATTCATAAACTAGATTTAAATAGTTAATCAAATTTTGTCAAGATTTAAAATTATAAAACATATATGACTTTACAAATAACCAAGATTAAATTACTTAAAGGTTAATAAATAAAAATCTCATTTATGAAAGTTATTAATCTAAAATTGTTGGAAAATAAAGACTGATGAGTAAAACCACTAAAGCCAGACACTTGAATAAAACTGCGGATAGAGAAGTCGCGGATGCTTCTCTTCCGATTGAAGAACTGCTTCAGTATCGGAAGACCATCAGCGAAAGATTCGCCAAAAATAACTGCCGCTGAACCTTTCTACATCAGAAGACACTAGCTGATCTTGACATCTTCGAAAGACAGCCATTACTGAAGACTCTTGTTTCCGTTGTTATTGACTTTGTATTTGTACTAGTCTATTGTATCAGTGTCTGTAACAATGTCAGCTATTTGTCTTATTATTTCTTGTCTTGTATCTCAGAATGTTTGGGTATTTATATCCCAACATTCTCTGAATAAAATGAATTACTTCCCCCAAAATTCCTTGTGCTTTCTATCGGTTCTCTTCTCTCTTTCTAAGCAAGAAAACTAAAGCAACTAAAATAACTTTGTGCAAAACTATAGAGGGAGCTAAAACCAAAAGCTTTGGCTAAGTGTCTAAAGCCTTGTTCCTGGTGAAACAGCTAGTCCTCGAGGTGTCTGCACTTCAACAATTGGTATCAGAGCCTTGTCCTTAGTCTTGGTTTAACCATCTAGACTAAAACTCAATGCTCTCTGTTGGACCGATCGGGAGCTCGGAAACAATCCGAATCCAATGAAAAACTACTCGACAACCTCTGGGATAGTGCGGAATCCTATTCCAGGGTTTTCCAATCGAAACCAACAGAAACCGTGGTGATCCGAGGCTATAGGAACAACTTGGAAGCAACGATCGAACACCACGGGTTGAGAATCGAACTTGGAAGCACAAGAACCACTCAAATCTTCAAGGGTTTTGACACTGGAGTGCTAGGGAAGAAGGAGGGCTCTGGAAAATTAGGTTTGAAATGATTTGAACATCTATATATAGGCTGTAGTCATTCGGCCGAATGAGTGGCCGAAGCAGCTCATTCGGCGAATGACTAAGCTCGAATGAGCAGACATTCGAATGAGTCATTCGGCGAATGACTCATTCGGAACTTAGACATTCGCTATAACCTTCATTCGCCGAATGACTTCATTCTAGAGTCATTCGTCCGAATGAGAGTACTTCATACTCAAACAGTTTATAATCAAATCAAACAACTAGATAAACATTAATAGACAATAATCAATAGAAATAAACATTATGAAATAGATATAAAGACAACTTCCATTAATACTTTGAACATTTACATGATAAGAGTTACAAAACTGAACTAGGGACAATAAACATGCATCAACAAACTCCCCCTTGGACCTAGTTCAACTCTTGGAAGTGTCTTTCTTGAAATACTTTTCTGAAATAGCTTTCCAGTCTGCTCCAGCGTGGATCTTGAAAATGCTGCAGAGACGGATCACTCTCATAAATTGCAAAGCTTGCACCATGTCTGGAACGTCAAAGAAAATCTGGTTTCTGAACAAAGCTTGAACATCCTTGTGAGACAAGTTAGTCAGCCACATAGGATCAAAGATCCTAACAGTCTCCCACTGTTTGTCTTTGCACAAAACTATCACAGCCTCACCTGTGCGCCCATCATAATACCACCATCGGAAGCCATCCATAAAGTCTTGTCGCATCTTCCGCAGAGGAATCTTCTTCAAGACTTTAGGAGGAAGCCACTTCAGGATCACTTTATGCTTCCGGGTATCCCCATCTATCTCTGGCAAGTAGTACCTCTCTGGTTGCTGTGGCTGAAAGTTCACCCATCTCTTCCGGTATTCGTACTTGATTTGTCGAGAAAACCAAGCAGACATCCCAGAGTCACCACTGTATAGCATGTTCAGACGTGCTAGCTGATTGACTTCGAATCCAGGCAACGTCTTGAAATCATGTGGGTGTTTGAAGTAGTCGATCCCTTTCTCCCTCTTCACTGCATAGCACCCAAGATCATGGAAGTATGCCCAGCTAAGTATCTGGCCTCCAGCTTTATAGCCTTTGGTCCTGTAAACTTTCTTGTGCGTGGCTGGCATCTTCTCTGTGGTTTGTTTCTTCAATACCTCCCAGTATGCAGCCCATTCCTCTTTTCTTTTCTTTAGATCATCAGCTTCAGCCTTGCTTGCCTCTACTTGCTCTTCAAGATATCTGACCAAGAGATCCTCTGTTTCCTGATCAAATGGCTCAGTGAATGTAGGTAGCTCGTCTTCAGCCGATGTATACTTCGGGTATTCTTCATCGGTGATGTCTTCCAGAATGACATCATCTACATCATCAAAGAGTTCTGGTTCGGGCTCTTCAGTACTGGGTACAGAGGTGTCATCAGTGACCACCTCGTCAGGATTCAATCTGAACAGCTCGGCTATCTGTTCCTTAGATAAACAATGTATGATCTCACCCTCCTCCTTGTCGTAGCTGACCGAGTGCTGTATAATGCCCTGAGCGTCCAAGATCATAGTCAACGTCTTATCTAGCTGACGTCTCAACGGCACAGCTTCTACTTCCTCGGCCGCTTTGGGTTCATCTGTCTGTGCAGGAGGAGGTGGAGCAGAGGCTTTCTTCTTATCATTGGCTTTCTTGGATCGAATCTCTGATGAGGGAGGGGCCTGGTCATCATCGTCATCATCATCAGTACTCGATGAACCAGAAGACCCATTCCCAGATCCGTCCTTGGCCTCATCATCATGATCATCATTATCATCAGACTCATCGTCTTTGTCTGAGTCTTCATAGTCAACCTGTTCCTCATCAGACTCTTCTTCTTCGTCTTCATCTACTTCTTTGTCTGAATCATCGGAAGGAGCAGCAAAGCCTTCAAGCCTGGGAGTGCCTTCCTTGGAACTCTCGACAAGTTCAGCAAGGCGAGCATTCTCAGCCTCGAGCTGAAGGATCCTATCATTGAAACCAGAGGCTGTCAAAGCCAGCTGGTTGTGCTCATCAATGTACTTAAGGAGCTGCTCCTCCTGTTGAGCAGACCTGGCCCTCAAGTCGGCCCGCTGGTCTGCAGCCTGAAGAAGCAGAGTATCCTGCTCTTCGATCCTCCTTGTAAGCTGAGCAATAACCAGCTCTTGCTCCTGGTTCTTCTTCTCTTGCTCCATGCTCCTTTCCATCAGTCTCAAGACCATGCTGTTCAGTGTGCTAAGCTGATCCACAACTGAAACAGTAGGTATATGAACATCAGCACGGACTGTGGAAGGGCCAGAAGAAGCAGTAACATACACCGGCTCGCGAACAAAAGAAGTGGACAGAGGGGCAGTAGTAGCCTGAGTGTGAATGGCCCTTGTCCTCGTCAGTGAAGAAACTGACACAGCTGCTACTGATGTGACAGTAGTTGTAGCAGCTGATGTCAGTTCTGACCTCCTTTGGAAAGAGAATCGAGATCTCTTTCCCCTTCCAGCTCTGGATGAGGTGGACGGTCCAGCAGAAACAATCACTGCTGTGGAAGCAGGAGCAGATGACCTAGGAGGGGGAGAAATGTCAAACTCCGGAATAAATATCGTATCAGGAATATCCTCCAAATCATCATCTGTCCTCTTTCTCTTCCTCATCTCCACTCTTCCACCCTCATCCACTTTCTCAAACTCATCATCATGAGTCTCTTCAGAATCAGAACTGTCTTCATCACCTTCACCTGCTACACCTTCATCCTCACTCGAGTCCTCTGACTCATCACCACCACCTGAGGAATGTGAAACTGAAACATCGAGAGGAACAGTCACTGAGGATGTAGTAGTAGTCAAGAAGTCCAAATCCATCAGTGAGTCGATGTCCACAGCCTCCTCCTGTGCTGTCAACACATCAACATCACCACCTGCACCAGAAACAGCAACATCAACCATGCTCACTGAAGCAGCAGTGGTTATGTGTACTGATGTCATCTCACCAGCCCCAGAACTCTCAACAACAACAGTGCTCATCTCCACTGTGCTCACATCAACACCAGCACCACTCGGGCCTGCATCACCATCTCCATCCTCACTATCACTATCATCATCACCAGCCGGAACTACAATGTCCTCCACATCTGAGTCGGAGTCATCGTGTCTCCATCTTCTTCCAGCCGGAGCCCTGTAATCGGGTCGAGAGAGGTGACCAAATAGGGATCTAGTGGTGGGCTTCCTCTCCTTCCCTCTGTATGACAAAACTCTGTTGAGAGTTATGTCATTCATGTGCTCCAATCTAATGATGTCGGCATTAAGCTTTGGAAGATCTGGAATCTGTGCATCAATGATCTGCTGTATGAATCGAG
Organism: Mikania micrantha; assembly: GCA_009363875.1. Classification (NCBI taxonomy): domain Eukaryota; kingdom Viridiplantae; phylum Streptophyta; class Magnoliopsida; order Asterales; family Asteraceae; genus Mikania; species Mikania micrantha. Next base: position 23,048,816 of record CM018685.1, read on the forward strand.
GGTACATCAGGAACTTCTTGTCACCCTTTAGCCCCACATTCTCCTTCATGTGCAGAAAAACCATCTCGGAGAAGTTGAATGGTTTGTTGAGCACCAAGGCAGCAAATGCGCACTGAATGGTTTCGCGCATATCATCAAAACCTCCTCTCCTTGAGCCAAGGCAGTGAACAAGTACATGAGCCAAGTACTTGAACTGCGGGGACATGAACGCTTTGTTCAGAATCCCGGCTCCAATGTCTCCCTCGTACTTGCATCGGAGGAAGCATCCACGGACTAAGAATCTGTCAAGTAGAACAGGATGATCTGGAGAGTCCTGAAAACCACAAACCCTCCGTATGTGCTCAGCAGACACCACAACATCATGACCCCTGACCTTGCCCCTAATGACTGTAGGCTCGGCCTCACAATCAATATCAGCTGATGTCCAGAAATCCTGCTGATGAGAATGGTATGGCACATGAACAGTCGATATAGCAGTAAAAATCCTCGAACGCCGTAGAAATGTAATGATCCGAGTAGTGTTTGGCGTTCGGTGTGTTCAGATCCAGATGAGCACAAATGTTATGCTTGGGACTGATTTGTAACCTGCCATACTGAACAACAAAAGAAATAAACATGTTAGTACAATTCAGTTAAACAAAAACAGAAATCAGAAAGACAGATTCAAAATTTAACATTTTGGTCGAATGGCCTTTATTCGCCGAATGAGACCTATGATCGAATGACTTATTCGCCGAATGGAGGTCATTCGTCGAATAGACATCATTCGAAGAATGAGATATAAGCTAGGCTAGTCATTCGTCGAAAGAGCCATTCGTCGAATGAGCTTCATTCACCGAATGAGTCATTCGTCGAATGAGCTTCATTCGCCGAATGAGTCATTCGCCGAATGACGACATTCGGCGCCCATTTTGAATTCAAAATCCTCTTTTCCAAAAATCAAAAATCAGTCCATAAAATCTGCATGTACACACTCAGAATCAACCGATTAAGACTTTTAATACTGGTCTTAGGTAGTTTCAAACCCATTTTAATAGTCTATTTAAACGGCGAACAACAAACCCTAGATCTTAAACTTTCGATCTGTTTTTGATGATTCCATGGTTGAAAATGCTTGATAATCGATCTCCAAGTACCTGAGATGAAATAGAACTTGGTTGTCAGAAGCAGGGTTAACTAAAGTAACAGAAAATCGAGAGAACTGGATGTAGGTGTGAATCGCCGAATGTCGGAGCTCTGGTGTGGGGAAAGTAAAAATGGTCGAATGACTCTCATTCGGCCGAAACACAGTTATATACTGTGTACTCATTCGCCGAATGAGCTAGGCGAAAGGTCACAAAATTTCTGTTTCATTCGCCGAATGAATGTGGCGAATGAGTCAATCGGTGATGTTCATTCGTCGAATGAAGTTCATTCTGAGAAGCTTATTTTGTCGAATGACTCATTCTCATTCGGCCGAATGAGTCCATTCTGCCTCTCATTCGCACGAATGAGATATGGACTTCTCCAAAACTCCAAAATTTCAAAGATTTGACATTTTGTGCACCAAAATTTAACCAATTATGAAGATATGTCTAGTTGGTTCAGGATTCAGACATGACAGGCATCCGAATCTACAAATGATCATCCAAAATAAAATTTAAAATAGAAAATCTTTTTGTATTTTTCTGAAACAACCAAACAACTGTACAAACATAAATTAAAAGCAAATAAACACAAGTAAACACATATTTTTGTGAAAAGCCCGTTAATAAAATAACACAAATCTCTGATTACATCATATAACCTTTAATGAATGCTTCACTTCAATCACAATTTCATTTTGACACGATTACTGATATATTTGTCCAATTTTAAACTGATCAAAACATAACTCTTCAAACAAACTAAATGATCACTCATATTTTCTGACTATGTTCTCCAATTCATTTCATCAATTAAGATCAAAATCAGTTCATAACTCATTTCAGCATATCTTAATACCAGTCATCATGAATTCAATAAGATTCAATCATTTATTATCTTTTTGGATTTTTCTTGTTCTATCCACATGGATGGCTTCAGCTAGGTCCGTCCCAGCAATATGGCACATGTATGGAATCGAACTTTATTTGTTTAAGTTTTTCTCAAGCTTAATACCAGCTTGCATTAGATTTTCTTTACCAAGCTTAATACCAGCTTGTCTTTGATTTTTCTTTACCAAGCTTAATACCAGCTTGTCTTTGATTTTTCTTTACCAAGCTTAATACCAGCTTGTCTTTGATTTTTCTTTGAATGAAACCTCATTTGATTTCATGATGACAGGTGTATGCTTGATTTGAGTCAAGAACCATTTTTCACTCAAAAGCCTTAATAAAATGGATCCCACAAGTCAAACTTTCTAAGTTCTCATAAGTCATTTATTTATTTTGTATAGTCAGCCTATCAGTACATCCCATCATCATTTCCTTATGATTTTAGCTCATGCATTCATTTCTGCTTCTATGACATAATGAAATCAATGTGCTATATCATTAAACAGAACTGTTTCATTTTTAATTTTTCTATTGTTTTTGATTTTTCAAATTTTCTATTGTTTTTGGTTTTTCAAATTAGAATATCTCCCCCTAAAAACCTAAAAATAGAAAATCTTTTTGTGTTTTTGTTGAGAAAAGAGAACTGTACAAGATAAAATAAAATGAAAATACTAAAAAATAATAAAAAACTATCTAATGAAAGTGATGATCATTTGTTAGACTCAGATGAGGATTGAACTTCATCCTTTTGAAAAACACCATTAGCCGATAACAGATATAAAAATCTGGGTTTATCAAAAGCTTTTGTGAAAAGATCGGCTTTCTGGTGATCGGTGTGAATTTTAACAACATCGATTAATTTCTTCTCAAAACAATCACGTATGAAGTGATATTTTATGTCGATGTGTTTGGTTTTGGAGTGTTGCACTGGATTTTTAGTGACAGCAATGGCAGCAGTGTTATCAACATAAATCGGAGTGTTAGAAAAATGTAACCCATAGTCCCTGAGTTGCTGTTGAATCCAGATGATTTGAGAACAGCAACTTGCAGCAGCAATATATTCAGCTTCACAGGTTGAAGTAGACACCGACGTCTGCTTCTTGCACTGCCAGGTGACCAATCGGTTTCCAAAGAACTGACATCCCGCAGATGTTGACTTGAAATCTCTTTTACATCCACCATAATCTGAATCACTATATGCAGTAAGCTCAAAGTTATCAGCATTAGGGTACCATAAGCCAAGTTCCGGTGTACCCTTCAGATAACGCATAATCCTTTTGACAGCAATCAGGTGAGATACTCTTGGTTTTGATTGATAACGAGCACACAAGCAAGTGGCAAACATGATATCTGGCCGAGAGGCAGTGAGATACATGAGAGATCCGATCATTCCCCGATACAGAGTGGCATCAATTAACTCCCCTTTTCATCTGGAGTAATCCCGTGATTAATCGCCAGTGGGGTACCAGCAGGCTTCAGCAGGCTTCGCATCAGACATACTGAACCGGCTCAGAATGTCACCAATGTATTTGGTTTGATGAATAAAAATCCCTGCCTCAGACTGATCCACCTGTAAACCCAAGAAAAACTTCATCTCTCCCATCGAACTCATTTCAAATTTTTCTTTCATAACTGTCTCAAATTCCTTGCACAGATTATCATTTGTGGATCCAAAAATTATATCATCCACATACACTTGTACCAAGAGTAAATCACTGTCCTTCTCACGGATGAATAAAGTGCAGTCAATGACACCTCTTCTGAACCCGTTGTTCAGAAGGTGAGTGGAAAGTGTCTCGTACCACGCTCTCGGAGCCTGATGCAATCCATACAACGCTTTGTCTAGCTTGTAGACTTTATCACGATGCAATGGATCTTCAAATCCGGGAGGTTGATTGACATACACTGTTTCACTGATAACCCCGTGAAGGAACGCGCTCTTTACATCCATTTGATAAACCTTGAACCTTTTGAAGGATGTATAAGCCAGAAAGATACGAATGGCTTCTAGTCGAGCGACCGGAGCAAACACCTCATTATAATCCAATCCCTCTATCTGTCTGAATCCTTGAACCACCAGACGAGCCTTGTTTCTCACGATTATCCCGTGATCATCCTTTTTGCAACGAAGAACCCATCTAGTGCCAATGACTTTTGCACCTTTGGGTTTATCAACTAGTTGCCAGACCCCTAACTTCTTGAACTGCAACAGTTCCTCTTGCATGGCGTCTACCCATGATTCTTCTTTGAGGGCTTCAGTGACGGTACGCGGTTCCACTTGAGATATAAAGCAGGAATGAGCACAAAAGCTTACATCTGCAAAATCAAGAATGTCTGCAAGACCACCTGAAGAAATCTGACTTCGAGTCTTTACTCCATCTAAAGGACTCCCTATAATGTTGTCTTGAGGATGAATTCGATTAATTCTTCCAACAGGATGAGCAGGAACCTCAACCTCAGGATCTAAGTTATTCAAATTCAAGTCCTCAAGATCAGGTACAAGATTATCAACAACTGGTTCAGGAGCAGCTGGGGGATTGTCGTCTGTGTCTGAGCTGTCATCATTTATCTGTGTAGAGGGACCAGATGTAGATGTAGGTTGAAAAGTAGCATCGGGGGCATTCTGTACATCATACAGCATCTGAACAGCTACATCTTCATCTGAGTACATGGGGGGCATATTGAATGAGTCAAACAGACTGGAATAGTCAAACATCCAATCTGGCCCTTTTCCAGGTGGGGGCATTGTATACTTCTGAACATCCACATGGTACCACTCCTCCACATTATGAGTTGCAATGTTGTAAACTCGCTTATTTGGAGTGCTGTACCCAAGAAAGTACCCTTCTTCCACCTTTTCATTGAACTTGCCCTGCTCATGTTTCTTAAGCATGGTGCATGGAGCACCAAATGGTTCTAGATACTTAAGATTTGGCTTTCGGTTATGGAGCAGTTCAAAGCAAGTCTTCCCATGTCTCTTCACAATAAGAACCCGGTTCAATGTGTAACAAGCATTGGCAACAGCTTCATTCCAGAATTGAACCGGTAGAGAAGAATCAGCAAGCATAGTTCTAGCAGCCTCAATCAATGTCCTATTCTTGCGTTCAGCAACGCCATTCATCTGTGGAACATATGGAGCACTAAACTGTTGTACAATGCCTCTTGCATTACAAAAATTCTCCATATTGTGATTTTTGAACTCAGTTCCATTATCAGTTCGAAACTGACGAATCTTGAGCTTATAGAGCGATTCAAGTTTGGTAACCAAAACATGAATGCAATCAAACGTTTCTGATTTCTCCTTCAAAAAGAAGACCCAAGAGTATCTGGAGTATTCATCAGTGATAACCAGGCAGTATTGATCTCCAGCTATACTCTTCCGATTTACTGGACCAAACAAATCCATGTGGAGAAGCTCAAGAGGAACATTGATTGAATGATACTTTTTCAGCTTATGAGACTGCTTAGACTGCTTTCCTTTCTTGCATGAAACACAGATATCAGACAGCTTAAAATTTTTCAAGCTAACTCCCTCAACCAAACTGTTGTGTACCAGATGATTCATCTTGCGTAAACTCAAATGGCCCATCCTCTTATGCCAAAGGATTGAATCTTTTTCAGTTGCCTTTGTCATAAAACATGAAGCTGTGGAGGATGTAGTTGAAGCTGTAGCCATATTGAGAACATACAAGTCTTGTTTTCTTGGAGCAGACATTAAAATCCAATCTTCAGGTATCTGCACACCTTGCTTGAGAATATAACACTTTGAGTCATCAAACAGAACCTTGTACTCTTTGTCACAAATCTGAGAGACTGACAGGAGGTTGTTTTCCAACTGTTTGACATATCTGACATTATCGAACGAAACCTGTCCATTTGTCAAGATTCCCTCTCCTGTAATAAAACCACCCTTGTCTCCAGCAAAAGCTACATAACCACCTCGAACTGAGTTCACATTGGTGAGCAAAGAAATATCACCAGTCATGTGTCTGGAAGCCCCACTATCAACGATCCAATTGCTGTTTACTCCAGCTTTGGGGCAACCTGCACAATAAAGAGACTATCAGTTTACATTGGGAACCCAAGCCTTTACGGTCTTGGGTTGACCCATTGAGTCTCGGATCCAAACATCGATCCATTTTCCCTTAGGAATAGGTTTATCTGAAATTTGTGGAACAGACACCTCAGATGATTTAACTTTCCAAATTGCATTTTTATCAAAAGAGGTTTTCAGATAAATGGATGATTGTTTTGATTGGTTAACATTAATCTCATTTGGAACCACCAATGTTTCCAACTTTCCCTTACCCTTGTCTGAACCCTTAGGCTGAGTGTGAAATGAAGATTTTGACTGAAAAGATTTAGACACAGATTTGCTAGGTTTTGGTAAAGCAGACTTTAAGGTTATGAAAGGGACAACCTTAGGTCTGATCAACTGAGGGCAAAACCTCACAATGTGCCCTGGTTCACCACACTCAAAACAGACTTTAACACCTTTTTTATGAAAGTTTTAAATCAGAAAATGACTTTTTAGTTGATTTAAAAACATTTGATTTTTGACAATCTTGCTCGAAACCCAAACCCTTCCTTCCTTTGTTACCAAACTGAGCTGATTTGGTAGCACAATTAGCTTCAGACTCCTGTGAAGCTTTAACAAAGCATAGTTCCTTGTAAATCTTTGATTTGGAGATTGGGTCACCTTTCATGACACTAGTAATTTGATTCCGAGGAGTACTCTGCTTTGATGAATACTCTGATTCATCCTCGGAATCAGAAACCCAATCTTCCACGATTCCATCCACCCTTGAATCCTTAGTCTGAGATGAACTCTGATTTTCACTCAGACTAACTGGATCAACTACTAATGGAGTAGTAACTTGAAAGTCCTTTACGTCTTTGTCATTTGGAGTGTTGACAAAGGCATTTAGGATTGGTGGAGGACATTTTGATAATTAACCTTTTCCTTCCCCTGATCAGTACCCCTACTGATCATATGCTCAATGATATAAGAGGAGCTCTCATAGCTCTTGAGCTTCTGTCCCAAAGTCTCATAATCACACTCAACTAATGCTAATTTCTTCTTAATCTCATTTATGGTATTGAGATAAGAAGTAATAGCATCTTGCTTGTTCAGAACAGCGATCTCGGCCTCATGCAATTGTCTATTTAAAAGATCAATTTTATTTTGAAAATCCTTTTCATTAGATTTTAAAACTTTGTTTGCTTCAATGCACAAGTCAAGATCGGTCATCAGATCACTGTTATGCTTCTGGTAAGCAAGGACCTTGCTCCTAAGATCAATACAATTGAAACACTCAGATTGAGAAGATGAACAATCAGTGTATACCTGCTCAGAAGAATCAGTAGAAGCAGACGAGTTTGCCATCAAAGCAAATTGAGTTGAAGAGTCATCAGCTTCTCCATCAGATTCTTGAGTGTCAGAATCCGTCAAACTTTCTGAGTCTGAACTTGATGCCTTGTCATCAGTCACCAACACATCTCCCTGACTGCTTTCTTCATCAATATCATCAGAATTCTGAATCTCTGCCACACATGCTTTCTCTTGATCTTCCTTATCAGCATTAAATCTGAAGTCCCAGTTTACACCTTCATCTTGTTGAACCATCAAGGCTTTACTACCAGAAGATGAAGATCCAGCTGTTGTAGGAGAATCAATAGGAACTAATCGCCTTTCAGAATTAGCATGGGCAGACTTCTGATGCTGAAATGGGTTCTTGTTTCCAGCTTTCTTTGGCTGCTTGCATTGTCTAGCAAAGTGACCCTTTTCACCACAGTTGTAGCATGTAACAGAAGCCATATCAAATCCAAACTTGGACTCCTTGTTTAGATTGATGTCTTTTCCTGTCCTCTTCACAAACTCCTTAGCTCTTCTGACTGCACTAGCCAATGCCCACATGATGTCAGTTCTTTCCATATCATCAGGATCAATTTGAGAGTAGTCATCATTGGTCAAATATGGATTGCCGATCTGACCAGCAACCAATCCATCATATGAACTAACCAATGTTGACAGAAGACCCATGTGCTCTTTAGCAATCTCAACTGTGACTTTATCAAAGTTCTCTGTCTTCAGACTTGCAGTAGTCTGATGATGCTCTTGTTGTGAGCTCGATGAAGAAGATGGGCTAAAGTGCATCTGAGCTGCAGATGGGGCTTCAGAAGCTTTAGACACAAAGGCAGTTTTCAGAGGAGCATGAGTTGTAGACTTATCAACTGTTGGAGTGGAGTAGTATAGAGAAGGATCTTGAACTTGTGCAACCCTCTTGGCCTTCCATTTGTTCTCTATCTCCTGCTCTTTTAGCTTCTGAATGAAATCATTGATGTCCATATGAGCCATCATCTGATTTTGCTTGAGTACCATCAAGAAGGACTCCCATTTTGGAGGTAGTGCATCTGCCAAACATTGAATCTTCTCTTGAGTTGTGGTTTTGACCTCGTGGTTGAACAGCTCACTCAACAGATGATAAAACCTTGCAATCAACTCATCAAGGGACTCATTTCCCACATACATAAAGCTGTTGAATTCCTTTTTCAAAGCTTTAGACTTAATGCTCTTCAAAGCATCATTACCCTCATATCTTTGCTGCAATGCATCCCACAGAAGCTTAGCCGAAGGAAACTGTCTAAACTGATGGAAGATATCAGTGGCAATGGACTGTGACAAAATAGCATAGGCTTTCTTCTCATAATCATACAGCTTCCTCTGAGGCTCAGTCATCCGTGTGACTAGCATAGGAGTTCCATCTTCATTCAGAGGTCGCAGATAACCTCCTTCAATCATCATCCACAGATTTGTATCCACCCCATTGATGTGGATCTCAAATCTATATTTCCAGTGAGGGTAATCATCTAAATTCAACAACTTAGGAGCTTTGTTTGAGTTCCCTGTCTCATTCTCTGTCAACAAGAGAGTCTGAATGCGATGGTTTTGGTTAGCCATGAGAGCTAAATCCTCCATTTGATCAGAAGTAATAAGATTCAACACTTAGAAAAATTTCAGAAGCAACTGGCGAATGAGTGCTAAACTGGCGAATGTCGGGGGCCGAATGTGTGGAAACTGGCGAATGGGTAAGTCGAATGACCTATTCGGCGAATGGCAAGTCGAATGAAGTCTTTCGCCGAATGAGTATTGAGAATGAGGCTTATTCGGCAAATGAAGAATGTCTAAGAAGCTATTCGCCGAATGAAAGTGTCGAAGGAGCTATTCGCCGAATGAGAGCTATTCGGCGAATGGGAGGCTATTCGGCTGATCTTATTCGGCCGCCAGAGTCATTCGGCGATCTGGGGTTTTTTACAACGAAAATCGCGATATCTTTCGATTTTGACCAGATCTAACCACCAAATTTTGCACAGAACTTCAAGACATGATTATTAACCAATTGGGAAGAAACTAGATCAAATGAACCACAAAAACACTTAAAATCTCAATGAAATAGTGACTTTGGAAGCAAGAAACTTAGGGTTTTTGGAAGTTACGAAAATCAGGGTTTAGGGAATCTCAGATCTGTTGATTTTGAGTGGAAATCGAGCAGAATCAAGAGCCAAAGCTCTGATACCACTTTGTTGGACCGATCGGGAGCTCGGAAACAATCCGAATCCAATGAAAAACTACTCGACAACCTCTGGGATAGTGCGGAATCCTATTCCAGGGTTTTCCAATCGAAACCAACAGAAACCGTGGTGATCAGAGGCTATAGGAACAACTTGGAAGCAACGATCGAACACCACGGGTTGAGAATCGAACTTGGAAGCACAAGAACCACTCAAATCTTCAAGGGTTTTGACACTGGAGTGCTAGGGAAGAAGGAGGGCTCTGGAAAATTAGGTTTGAAATGATTTGAACATCTATATATAGGCTGTAGTCATTCGGCCGAATGAGTGGCCGAAGCAGCTCATTCGGCGAATGACTAAGCTCAAATGAGCAGACATTCGAATGAGTCATTCGGCGAATGACTCATTCGGAACTTAGACATTCGCTATAACCTTCATTCGCCGAATGACTTCATTCTAGAGTCATTCGGCCGAATGAGAGTACTTCATACTCAAACAGTTTATAATCAAATCAAACAACTAGATAAACATTAATAGACAATAATCAATAGAAATAAACATTATGAAATAGATATAAAGACAACTTCCATTAATACTTTGAACATTTACATTATAAGAGTTACAAAACTGAACTAGGGACAATAAACATGCATCAACACTCTCACTGATATCTTGTTGTTTTAGTTTTATGTATTCTGTCTTTTTTGTCTTTCGATTTTCTTTAAATCTGTAGGAGTTTGGTTTTTGAACTAAACAGTGTTCAAAAATCATTCTAACAAATCACTTTGAGAACTCAACACTCGTTGATTTGCTCATAACTATATGTGAACCAATGGAAGAGAAATTCACCCTTGACCTCATAACACCGGTTCTGCCACGAAGACACCAATGTTGGTTAGGCACCAATATAGCATTTGGCAGAGGCGGATGTTACACTTCCTGTCTAATAATCATACAAGGTGTTGGAAGTCTGTCATGTTCGGACCGCATAAACCAACGGTCCTGGACACGGTGACTGGATACGATGTCCCGAAAGATCCTCAGAACTACACCGAAGAGGATTACCAGAAGTTGGAGCTTGATGCAAAGGCACATGCTCAGTTGGCTATGGCCCTTCCTAATGAAATCTACTCCGGTCTTCTTCACCAAGAGTCTGCTAAAGACTTGTGGGATGCTCTAAAAGAGCAATTCGATGGTACCGAAGATGTTGTGTCTAATACCAGGGAGATATTAGCTCAAGAATACAAGACATTCTCCCAACTAAATAATGAGTCACTGACTCAGCAGTTTGAACGATTCACTTCTCTCTTAAGTGAATTAAAACTAGCTGGTCAAGTGTATCCCCTGTCTGTGTTCTGAACCGCTTCTTGAGATCTCTACCTGAAAAATGGGAAACTTATTCCATTGTTATGAGATCCTCTCCTGACTTTGGCAAGCTCACGCTCACTCAAATTCATGGTAAGTTGCTCACCTTTGAGCGAGAGATTGACCAGAAAAGAAAATTAATAAAGTCTGGTAAATCAACTGAAGAGTATGTTCAAGGGAATACAGCTCTTCTGAGTCATAACTCCGAATCAAATGATCAGGGTTATGATGAATACATAGACATAACCACTGGCATCACTTCTTCTTCCTGTGATGACCACTCTCCTATCTCTGATTATCTCTGCTTTATCATGGATGATCTCCATCAAGTTCCAAGTGATGGCTTGGAAGATATGTACATTCATCACCAACTGGTCCTCTTGAGTATTAGAACGAATAAGTTCTACAAGAGGACCGGAAGGAAATTTCCTGATATTCAATTGGGAAAACCAGGTTCAGCCTAATTAAGGCTAAGGTCCAATGCTATAGATGTCATGGCACTGGACACTTTGCCAGGTAGTGCAAAAATGTTCCAAACTCAAATTCTTTTTCGTATGTGACTTTCCCTAACTCACAATCACATACCTCTTCTGCACCTTTTTCTTCTTCTTCTTCCTCATCTTTCAGAAGGCACAACAATTCTTAGGAGTCAGCACACATTGTACAGACCCCTCTCCTACCAATGTACAATTTGTACAAGCTGCCAATGGTAGCATGTATCAACTTACTCCTGCATGTGACATCCAGTACCAGATCTTCCGGCAAGTCCGTATGGTATGTGTACTTTCACTATTTACTGTGTGTAAATACATGTATATGAACAGTGTTTGTGATAACAAGAATTCAGAATACAAGAAACAGTTGTACGTATTTATGTGAAAACTTAAATACCGTATGTACAACAACGAACGATAAACAATAGTTGTATGTATTTTGGTGAAATCCTAAGTACAATTAATACAACGAATCAAGATATACGACAGTGTTCAAGTAAATAACAAGAACATGTCGGTTGCGATCTGATATCCATAGATGACAGGAATCAGATGGCCGACAAATCAGTATGAAAACAATGTGAAAACAGGAAGTTAGTTGAGTCCGTCAGTGAGGAAACACAGTTTAAACATAAATGGCAGTGTTATTTCAGAATAATGAACTGACAGTGTGTTTGCGTGGGTGACTATTCACACAAACATATCTGTGAGTTTAACGTTCTGAAATAATGACTGGAAAGTAGAAAACAAGAATCAGAAATCAAAACCATCGCCGTATTCGTTCGGGTGACGATTTGAACGAATACGCGCGATGGTGACGCGTTCTGACGAAACGAAAACGAAAACGACACAAACGATAATATATTTAAGAAAATATAATATTTTCTGTTTTACAATTTTGAAACTCATCAGAAATAACTTAAAAGAAACTCTTTTAATTAAGACGTGTAAAAATACGCGTTACGTTACGGAAACGCAACGGAAACGAAAACCGAGCAACAAAAAACAAACCCGAACACGCTCGGGGTATAAAAACCCTAAATGAGCCATATTCCTTCATTTCTCTCTTTTCCTTCTCTCTCTAAAAACCCATCCTCGTCCACCACTCTCTCTCTAAAAATTTGATCTTCAAAACCCCATAACTCCCTCGATTCTCAACGAAATTGGATGATTCTTGGACCTACACGAAGCTCTTGAAGTCCCCTACAAGGAAGTACAGCAGATCGTGGAAGTTAACCGGCAAAACTCGAGGTATTTGAGCTTGAAATATTCAAAAATTAGGGTTTTCTAAGTTGGGTTCGACTCACACACGTGACCTGTATAAAACTCTTATACACACACACATTTCACGTCTTAGAACTGAGTTTCGCACCACAACATCATGGAAACAACCAGACCGAGGGATTGAGCTATTGAAAATGGAGCATACACAGGGTTCATGGGCTGAGATATCAGCCGAACCTCCCATGAAGACCTTGAACCCTAACACGTAGCGAACCTTGTGATATCACCGAACCTCCAGTTGGCCGAACCCCATGGCTAACGAACTGAGGGGAAGCCGCGAACCCATGCATATCAAACTGTAGCCGAACCTTAACTCATTCGGACCGAACCCTATGTTGTACACAGCGGGACCCCACTATCAACCAACCTAGCCGCTGAAGCCATCTTCCCCGAACCTCTGATTTTCACGAACCTCCTGTGCACGAAACAATGGCTGAACCTTCATATCCACCGAACCCTCACCACCGAATCCATGACAAAGATGGCGAACCCACATCTATACGACCTCATGGGCACCGAACCTTCTATAGGCGAGCCTCTCTTCCATGCAAGTTCCATTTCAGCCGAACCTCATAGCAAGCAAGACCTGGCCGAACCCTCCCATTATTAATGAACCTTGGGCTGAAAACCCACTTTCTAGCAAACCTTGAACCCACGCAATAAATCCATTCGGCCCAAGAGACTATTCGGCACACAGCTTGCTGCTTAGGCCCAAGGAAATAAGCGGGTTAGCCTATGGACACAGAATTGGCCCAACTAATTGAACACAATAAAGTAGTCAGCCCACACATTTAAATACTCCGCCCATCGGCACATAAGTCGGCCCAAGGGATTGTTCGGCCCAATTGATTAAGATGTTAATAAATTTACAAACGAAGACCTCAAATCAGTAATAAATTCATGCATGGATTATCACTTTGGTTTATTACAAAGGTAGTGATAAATTGCTAGTCCAACCATGCAAAGACTTAAAGCTTTATTCAAGGTTCTAATCTTTAAACTAAACTCTAAGTTTAAAAATCTCAAATAATAATAGAGATGAAATATTACATTTCATCATATAGTAAATCTCGGGCCAGATAATGAACGAGACTAGTGGGTGTTAGCCAAATTAAGGCTAACCCAAACACACACACAAACATGTAATTAAGGAGATAACTTATAAGTTAAACACAACGTGAAATCAATACAGGATCGTGAATATACAACAAGTACAATCAAGAGCACGTGCATTTCTTGTTAAGCTAAGTCAACCACTTCAGACACAAGGTCAGTTCATATGCCCCTTTTCTAATCATTAACTGATTTTAAACTCTCGGGGCTGAGAAACATGCTTAACTTTTAATTATTTAAAATTTTTATGTTTAACATATTGCTTATGCTATGATTAGATAATATTGCTTGCTTTATTATCATTTATCATTGTATACATGCTTGTATGATCATGATATGACATGAATAACTAGGATGAATATGATAATGTAATTTCACAATTCATCAACACATTAGAATAACATAGTTGTAAGATTATATTTTCCAACACTTATTTATTCTTACAAGAACAAACATCGAAGTAATCACAGGTGAACATGATGACAAGAACAAAACGCATGAATGAGACGAAGATAACACATCTTCATAATATCATTCTACACTAGAGTTAACTAAGTGTAATAAGACAAGTGCTTATAACACTTAGCTTACAACTCAACACATATTACAAGATAACAGGGAACAAGAATCATCCACCACCTGAGTCAACTAAGTGTAGTATGACTAGTTCTTGCTATAGCTTTGTGACAACATGGTGATTATATGGAACAACAAGGAATGATAATCATGATAATATAACTTCATGATAACAACATCATTCGCACAAAAATTAACATAATTTAATAAGACAAGATCTTATTTAACCTTGTTAACAACGAGAACATACAACATTGAGAACAAACAACATTGATGAACACAATACCATTGAATACTATTAAACTGTTTGCATTACATCATTCCAATCATGTGCCATGTACTCAAGTTTGATCATTGTAAGCCCCTTCACAAATCGCTGACCAGTTAGTTTGACGTGACTAAACCGACGATAGCATAATGGTACCATAGGTTTGACAAACCTCTAGCTGTAGGGCTAGTATGTTGATCGTACTCAATCATTGGCCGGTAACGTATGACCGGTGATAGGGTGACTCAAGTCAGGGTCTGGTAAGCGACACATGGTGATATAAAATTACAGTTATAATTGTAATTAATCCATCGTTACCCGTTGACTATTAGACTGAGGAATTTATTTTCTCTAATGTCACATTACTAGTAACCGTTTCGATGAGGCCTACAGTAATACATGGTGGTAGAGGTATATCGGAGGCATTGTAATCTTATTACGTGAGGATTGCAATGGATTCCTTTTATGCTCTATGCACTTCAAGTTGAGAACAAATAACAATTGGTTAACTAACACTCTTAATATTTAGAAGTGATTAACAGTTAACCCCACAAGTAATAGAATAATACAAGGATCAGATTAAATTAATCTAATATCCTTAATACATAAAGGGTTATCAATACTTCGGTTTGATAACTAAAACCCTATTATTATATTATTCTACACATGATGCTACAGGTGATTAACAAACGAGATGAACATGTGAAATGGAAATGGATATCGGTAGTTGTATTGCAAGTAGTGTGGAGTGCTAATAGTTATGTGGTGGGATGTTGGTTGGGGCTTGGTTCCCCTACATATGCTCTATATATAAGCATAACTACTAGGATGAGATATTATTTGTTAATATAACTATTGAGAAGCCATTGGGTGAACGGGTGAATCAAACAACATACAAGTAACAGAAATGACATTGTGATTGTGCATGTGAACAAATCAAGGTTTTCAATTATCATACTTATGAACTCACCAACCTAGTGTTGACTTTGTTTAAATGCATGTTTTCTCAGGTGACGAACATGTGTAGTTACTCATATGCAAGAACTTAGCTAGTGGACTTTTAGAAGACCTAGCTTCATTTTGTGTTGCATACTTTTGGGATGACAAAAACTATGAATCATCTTTTGTATATCTTGTACAGTTACAAGATAGAAACCATAATGATTCTTTTGGTAGAATTACTTGGTTAAATTATGGACATGACTATGTAATTTAACTTTGTAATTCTGTATTTATATCATGTTAGCATTTCTCATTTATTTATCATGTGCTATGTAAACAATCTGATCATTTCGATTATCAAACGATATCGCGCCCCGAGACCTTTATGCCCGGCTGGAAAGTCGATCCAGCCCGCCGGCTCGGGGTGTGACATTGCACCTCTTCAAGTTGTTGCTCCATAGTTGGTTGTTAATGAAGTTAGGGTTGTCATTCGAGGAAATCAAAGTAAACATTTTCAGGATAATCAAATGCTAAGAATCATAGATCAGGGAATCAATAGGTTGGAGTGAAACTCTTAATTATCATTAACAAACAAGATGTTAAGTAGCCCGGTATGTGGTGGGACGGTGGCTGGGGCTTGTCCCCTACATATGCCCTATATATAAGCATAGTTGGTTGGTTAACATAGTTGGTTGTTAATGAAGTTAAGGTTGTCATTCGGGGAAATCAAAGTAAACATTCTCAGGATAATCAAATACTAAGAATCATATGTCATGGAATTAAGGAAGTGGAATGAAATGCTTAATGATCATTAACAAACAAGATGTTAAGCAACCCGGTATGTGGTGGGACGGTGGCTGGGGCTTGTCCCCTACATATGCCCTATATATAAGCATACTTGGTTGGTTAACATAGTTGGTTGTTAATGAAGTTAAGGTTGTTATTCAGGGAATCAAGGTAAACGATTACAGGGTAAACAAATTCAATGAATCAAATGTTACGAAATCGAAGATGTAGGATGAAAAGCTTGACTATCATCAGTAGCAATGTACCATGTGGTTTGGTATGTGGTGGGACGGTGGCTGGAGCTTGTCCCCTACATATGCCCTATATATAAACATACTGAAACAGATGGTATAGGTGGTACTGGTGAGGTCAAGGTTGTCATTCAAAGGATTTTTCAAACTATTTTTACATAAACTACATGAACTCACCAACCATTGTGTTGACTTTGTTTTCTTACATGCTTTCTCAGGTGACGTACAGGATTAAGCTAAGAATTCAGGGTTGCATGCTAGGATGCCCAGACATAGATCCTAGTTGACTTTTGAAGAAGCACATCTTTTGAGATCAATATGAATCTCTTTTGATATCTTGTACAGATATAAGATAGATATATTTGATTCTTTTGGATAGGTTTACTTAGTTAAATTACCAAACCTTAACATTTGTAATTTAACTTTGTAATCCTAGTTAATGTTTTATTGTGCTTAATTATTCTTAACATTGATGCTATGTAAACAATCTGATCATCACGATTATCATTCACGATATCGCACCCCGAGAACCTACCGCCTGACGGGGACTTCGATCCAACCCCGCCGGCTCGGGGTGTGACATGCTTCACATAGGTTCGGCTCCTTCGAAGGCAGTAGGCTCGGCCACCTGCGATTCATCATAGAAAAAGGTTTGGCCGTCACTTGCACCACCGAACCTGTATATCATTATCATCATCGTTGACCCCTAGTTGTTGCAAGGCCGCTCCCATGTCGTGAGTGTACCAGAAAGGATGTCGAGGGTGTAGGGTCTTAGAGAAAATGGTTTTAAACCGGTTATATGTGTGTCTTCGAACAAGTGGGTTAAAAACCCTAATTTCCATAAGTTCAAGGCTTCATACCTCGACAATGGCTGGTTAAATCCTCAGATCCGCTGTACTTCCAGGTAGAGGAGATCGAGAGCTTCACGTGGGCGCCAAGAACACTCAAATCCGTTGAGAAACGAAGGAGATACGATCGTTTGAAGTCGGTTATTCTAGAGAGAGAGAGAGAACCGGGTTTTGTGTTTGGGAGAGAGAAGGATGTGTGAAAAATGAGGGTGAAAGCCTCATTTGAGGTTTATATACCCCGAGGGTATCCGGGTTCGTTTCGGTTGCTCGGTTCACGTTTTCGTTGCGGTTCCGGATCGTAACGCGCGTATTTAGTAATATAAAAATAAAAGACTTTGTTTTAAATATTTAGAAGGTGTTTATTTCACATTAATATTTTAATATCGTTATTCTTGTATTAATTACCGAAATTTATTATTTTTACGGGTTTCGTTATTTGTTCGCGTATTCTATGCTTTATGTGCCTTAATTATAATAGTTTCCTTTTTAATTTATCTCTGATGAGTTTCAAAATTGTAAAACAGGAAATGTTATATTTCCTTAAATTTATTTTCGTTCGATTAGTCTTCGTTTTCGTTTCGTCAGAAAACGTCACTTACGCGCATTTTCGTACAAAGCGCTAACTGTACGAACACGATCGTACGTTTCACTTTCTGATTTTGTTTTCCACTTTTCAGTCATTGTTTCAGATCATTAAACTATCAGATATATTCGTACAGATCATCACCTATACGAATAGTTCGTCAGTTTAGCATTCTGTAACAGTAGCTGTTATAGTTTTGTTCTGGTTATCCTCACATACGTTCAAACCTAATATAAAAAATAAGCCTGTATGCATCTGTTCATGATTGTCTGATGTGTTTCTCACTGTTTAAACCATGAGATTTAAATCAGAATTTCATAAACATCGTGTAATAGTTTATGCTTTGCATCAAATGTTACTAGCTTCTATGTAATTCTCTAGTTTGTATCTGAGTTACTGTACAAGTTACTGTACAGATTACTGTTCCGGTAACGATTCCGGCACAGATGTTACAACAAGCAACACGTAGCCGCTAAAAGAGTTACGCAGACAAACGGCGAAAGCCTTTGGAATTTGAAGTGGGTGACCGAGTTATGTTGAAAGTGTACCCATGGAATGGCGTAGTTCGTTTTGGGGCTAAAGGCAAGTTAGCACCAAGGTATGTCGGCCGTTTGAGATAACTCAACGCATAGGTCCTGTGGCATACAGACTCAAACTCCTTGATGAACTCAGCGGAGTACACGATGTATTTCATGTATCAAATCTCAAGAGATGTCTCGCTGATGAATCATTGATTATACCATTGGAAGAAATACAAGTTGATGAGCAATTACATTTCATTGAAGAACCTGTAGAGATTATGGAACGTGAAGTCAAGAGATTGAAACGAAGCCGTATCCCTATTGTAAAGGTTCGATGGAACTCCAAGCGTGGACCAGAATTTACCTAGGAACGCGAGGACAACATGTAGACAAAGTATCTCCATCTGTTCGAGAATTAGAGCCCGACTTTGAAGCTTAAATTTCGGGACGAAATTTCTTTTACAAGGGGAGACTTTGACATCCAGTACCAGATCGTCCGCCAAGTCCGTACGGTATGTGTACTTTCACTATTTACTGTGTGTAAATACATGTATATGAACAGTGTTTGTGATAACAAGAATTCAGAATACAAGAAACAGTTGTATGTATTTATGTGAAAACTTAAATAACGTAAGTACAACAACGAACGATAAACAATAGTTGTATGTATTTTGGTGAAAACCTAAGTACAATTAATACAATGAATCAAGATATACAACAGTGTTCAAGTAAATAACAAGAACATGTCGGTTGCGATCTGATATCCATAGATGACAGGAATCAGATGGCCGACAAATCAGTATGAAAACAATGTGAAAACTGGAAGTTAGGTGAGTCCGTCAGTGAGGAAACACGGTTTAAACATAAATGGCAGTGTTATTTCAGAATAATGAACTGACAGTGTGTTTGCGTGGGTGACGATTCACACAAACATATCTGTGAGTTTAACGTTCTGAAATAATGACTGGAAAGTAGAAAACAAGAATTAGAAAGCAAAACCATCGTCGTGTTCGTTCGGGTGACGATTTGAACGAATACGCGCGATGGTGACGCGTTCTGACGAAACGAAAACAAAAACGACACGAACGATAATAAACTTAAGAAAAGATAATATTTTCGGTTTTACAATTTTGGAACTCATCAGAAATAACTTAAAAGAAACTCTTTTAACTAAGACGCGTAAAAATACGCGTTACGTTCCCGAAATGAAAACCGAGCAACAGAAAACAAACCCGAACACGCTCGGGGTATAAAAACCGTAAATGAGCCAAATTCCTTCATTTCTCTCTTTTCCTTCTCTCTCTAAAAACCCATCCCCGTCCACCACTCTCTCTCTAAAAATTTGATCTTCAAAACCCTATAACTCCCTCGATTTTCAACGAAATTGGATGATTCTTGGACCTACATGAAGCTCTTGAAGTCCCCTACAAGGAAGTACAGCAGATCGTGGAACTTAACCGGCAAAAATCGAGGTATTTGAGCTTGAAATGTTCGAAAATTAGGGCTTTCTAAGTTGGGCTCGACTCATACACGTGACCTGTGTAAAACTCTTATACACACACACATTTCACGTCTGAGAACTGAGTTTCGCACCACAACATCATGGAAACAACCAGAACGAGGGTTTGAGCTGATGACAATGGAGCATACACAGGGTTCGTGGGCTGAGATATCAGCCGAACCTCCCATGAAGACCCCGAACCCTAACACGCAGCAAACCTTGTGATATCACTGAACCTCCAGTTGGCCAAACCCCATGGCTAACGATCCTGCTATCCTTCAGGCGAACCTAGTACTAGCCGAATGTGTGCATGAGAGCCGAACCGAGGGGAAGCCGCGAACCCATGCATATCAAACTGTATGAACCTTAACTCATTCGTACCAAACCCTATGTTGTACATAGCCGAACCCCACTATCAACGAACCTAGCCGCTGAAGCCATCTTCCCCAAACCTGCATAACCATCCACGAACCTTTGATTTTCTCGAACCTCCTATGCACGAAACAAGGGCAGAACCTTCATATCCACTGAACCCTCACCACCGAATCCATGACAAAGCAGGTGAACCCACATCTATACAAACTCATGGGCACCGAACCTTCTATGGTCGAGCCTCTCTTCCATGGAAGTTCCATTTTAGCCGAACCTCATAGCAAGCAAGACCTGGCCGAACCCTCCCATTATTAACGAACCTTGGGCTGAAAACCTACTTTCCAGCGAACCTTGAACCCACGCAATAAATCCATTCGGCCCAAGAGACTGTTCGGCCCACAACTTGTTGTTTAGGCCCAAGGAAATAAGTGGGTTAGCCTATGGACACAGAATGGCCCAATTGATTAAGATGTTAATAAATTTACAAACGAACACCTCAAATCAGTAATAAATTCATGCATGGATTTTCACTTTGGTTTATTACAAAGGTGGTGATAAATTGCTAGTCCAACCATGCAAAGACTTGAAGCTTTATTCAAGGTTCTAATCTTTAAACTAAACTCTAGTTGAAAAATCTCAAATAATAATAGAGATGAAATATTACATTTCATCATATAGTAAATCCCGGGCCGGATAATGAACAAGACTAGTGGGTGTTAGCCAAATTAAGGCTAACCCAAACACACACACAAACATGTAATTAAGGAGATCATGATATGACAGGAATAACTATGATGAATATGATAATGTAATTTCATAATTCATCAACACATTAGAATAACGTACTTGTAAGATTATATCTTCGAACACTTATTTATTCTTACAAGAACGAACATCGAAGTAAGTGTAATAAGACAAGTGTTTATAACACTTAGCTTACAACTCAACACATATTACAAGATAACAGGGAACAAGAATCATCCACCACCTGAGTCGACTAAGTGTAGTATGACTAGTTCTTGCTATAGCTTAGTCACAACAAGGTGATTATATGGAACAACAAGGAATGATAATCATGATAATATAATTTCATGATAACAACATCATTCGCACAACAATTAACATAATTTAATAAGACAAGATCTTATTTAACCTTGTTAACAACGAGAACATACAACATTGAGAACAAACAACATTGATGAACACAATACAATTGATTACTATTGAACTGTTTGCATTATATCATTCCAATTATGTGCCATGTACTCAAGTTTGTTCATTGTAAGTCCCTTCACAAATCGCTGACCATTTAGTTTGAGGTGACTAAACCGACGATAGCATAGTGGTACCATAGGTTTGACAAACCTCTCGCTTGTTGGGCTAGTATGTTGATCGTACTAAATCATTGGCCGGTAACTTATGACCGGTGACAGGGCGACTCAAGTCAGGGTCTGGTAAGCGAGACATGGTGATACAAATTTACAGTTATAATTGTAATTAATCCATCGTTACCTGTTGACTAGTAGACTGAGGAATTTATTTTCTCTCATGTCATATTACTCGTAACCGTTTCGATGAGGCCTACGGTAATACAGGGTGGTAGAGGTAAATCGGATGCATTGTAATCTGATTACGTGAGGATTGCAATGGATTCCTTTTATGCTCTATGCACTTCAAGTTGAGAACAAATAACAATTGGTTAACTAACACTCTTAATATTCAGAAGTGATTAACAGTTAACCCCACAAGTAATAGAATAATACAAGGATCAGATTAAATTAATCTAATATCCTTAATACATAAAAGGGTTATCAATACTTCGGTTTGATAACTAAAACCCTATTATTATATTATTCTACACATGATGCTACAGGTGATTAACAAACGAGATGAACAGGTGAAATAGAAATGGATATCGGTAGTTGTATTGCAAGTAGTGTGGAGTTCTAATAGTTATGTGGTGGGATGTTGGCTGGGGCTTGGTTCCCCTACATATACCCTATATATAAGCATAACTACTAGGATGAGATATTATTTGTGAATATAACTATTGAGAAGCCATTGGGTGAACGAGTGAATCAAATAACATACAAGTAACAGAACTGACATTGTGATTGTGCATGTGAACAAATCAAGGTTTTCAATTATCATACTTATGAACTCACCAACCTAGTGTTGACTTTGTTTAAATGCATGTTTTCTCAAGTGACGAACAGGTGTAGTTACTCATATGCAAGAACTTAGCTAGTGGACTTTTAGAAGACCTAGCTTCATTTTGTGTTGCATACTTTTGGGATGACAAAAGCTATGAATCATCTTTTGTATATCTTGTAAGTTACAAGATAGAAACCACAATGATTCTTTTGGTAGAATTACTTGGTTAAATTATGGATATGACTATGTAATTTAACTTTGTAATTCTGTATTTATATCATGTTAGCATCTCTCATTTATTTATCATGTGCTATGTAAACAATCTGATCATTACGATTATCAAACGATATCGCGCCCCGAGACCTTTCTAACCGGCGGAAACGTCGATTCAGCCCGCCAGCTCGGGGTGTGACACTGCACCTCTTCAAGTTGTTGCTCCATCGCCTTCCCAAATAAATATACCAGGCCCTGCTGTCCAGTCTCCTTCTTCTAGTCAACCTGCTCTTTTCACCCAATAGTATGTAGATTGGAGCAGCCTGCCTGAAGACGTATGCTATGCCCTCATATCCTCTGAACCAACATATTTCGCTCTCATGGCTATTGGTGATGACTCTTCTTCTTCTGAACAACCTGCTGCAGACACTCCTGAGGCGCAGGTATCTCTTTCCACTCTAGAAAAACTATGTACTGATGCGTGCATAGAGGCTTTTGCAAAAATAAAGAAAGCAAGCATGTTGCTTCAACAACAAAAATCAGGAGTTGGAGCAACTGCTAGATAATAAAAATTCTGTAATAGAAAAATTAATAAAGAATAAAGACAGTCAAATCTCTCTCCTAATGACTGAAAAATCCAACCTACAAGCTCTATTTGATTTACAAAATGAAAAATATGTAGCTTGTAGAGATGAATTGTCTCAGACCAAGGTTACCTGTGACAAGTGGGTTGAATCCTGCAAAGTGTTCAAAATACTTTTAAGTAAGCAAGTTCATAGCAAGGCCAAATTTGGAATCGGTTTTAATCATACTAGTCCTCTAGAGGACTACACCCCTATTGACAATAAAATAAAAGAGACTAATTCTGAGCCCATCTCCCCTACTTTTCTTTCGGATGAAATTCCATCCATAACAATCACGCCTCCAAAAGTGTACCAACCTCCGCAGTTTCTTAAGTTTGTTTATCCCACTGAAACTAATGTTAAGAAACTGGAGGAAACACCCGTGGAAAGTGATAAAAATAATAATGCTTCTGAACAAACTGAGATTGCTCCAACCATGAGCTCTACTCAAAGTTCGGAAGGTACAAGTCTTCTTAAAACCTTTGATAATCATGCTGAACGCCTTGACAAAGGAAAGAGGCCCATGATTGACATCAGATTTCCCCCTTCTCATCCTCATCCCCCCTATCCAATAATGAAGGCAAATAAACCTTTTATTCCCAACTACTCCTATCTATCTCCAGCCTGTCTAAAGTGTTTCAAGTATAATCACACTACTGAAAACTGTTTGAAAAAAATTCCCTTGGAGAAAGCGAGAGAAAAACTGAATGCTGAAAGATTAAAAGACGAACAAAGTTCCTCATCTAAAGGGAACCTCCCCAATAAGATGTAACATCTGTACATTTAGTCATGGTAGTCGTAAACAGTGTTAGAACAATGTGTATTTATGTCCAATCAGTCAATGTGATTCATATGTTCATGATTGTGTTTGTGTGTGATAGGATCCTAACTAAATAGGAACAAGTATGTATTATTTATTCCCAGTTGACTTCGCTAGGCAAGAACAATATCGTATTATATCGAAACAGTGGTGGGACGACGTCAGATAAGGCAGGTAGCTGAACTCTGGGGTATGCCCTATATATAAACTGTGTTCGGTGTAATGGGATAGTGTTAGTGCATAGTGTTTAGACGAATAGTATGACAAGCAAATTAATCAAACAAAATCGTAATGCGTAAGCGAGACTGAGTATAGTTATGGGTGACGATCCATAATGATACGGATGTTGAACTTATAATTACGAGTAAACGTCAATAAATAAATAATACGATCGAAAAACGTACGCGATTGTGGGTATACACGTAATTGTATTCGTTTAACGGTCGGATTTCGAACGAAGAGTAAAAATAAGTGAAATAAATTATTTTACATTTTTACAATTTTGAAACTCATCAAAATGATGAGAATAATAACTATTTTATTTAAACCGCGTAAATTTCCGAAACCGTGACGAAAACGTGAACCGAGCAACTGAAACGAACCTGAATACCACTCGTAGAAGAAAAGTCTTGAACAGGGCTTTTCCCTCATTTATTTCAGCCACAACCCTCTCTCTCTAGAATTCCCGTCCATTCTCTCTCTCTAGAAATCCAAGCTTCAAACGTGTGTAACTCCTTCGTTTCTTGGCGGATTTGGGTGATTCTTGAACCTACGCGAAGCTCTTGACACTCACTACAAGGAAGTACATCGGATCTGGTGTTTTATCCTGCCAAAATCGAGGTAATGATCCATGAAAATTCTGAAAAAGAGGGTTTTTGTTCTTTGAATTGGATACACACACCTAGCCGGTTCCTAGTACCACCATTTCGAGCTTCGCACCACTAGTAACCTATCACAACACGAGACAACCTTGGAAGGGGTCTGGGATTGATTTGGTTCGAGGAAGAGGATGGGCTGAACCAGGGTACGTGGGGCGCGGCTTTGGCCGAACCTGCTTAGCAGCTTGCCGAACCCTAGGGAGGCAGCCGAACCTCATCAGCTTGCAAAACCCAGGGGGCGAACCTTCAGATTGTGGCGAACCATTCCAGACGACCCTTTGGTCTCGGACGAACCCTCGAGAGCTGCCGAACCATTTCTGCATGATGAACGAACCCTTATGGCAACGAACAATTCCAGTGGCGAACCTTCCTACCCACGAACCTTACCCAGCTGACACGCAAGAGCCAAACCCTTGAATCTCGCAAACCCATGCATGACCAGCGACGAACCCTAACCGAATCCATCAACAATCAGCGAACCTGCATGTTGTATTCTTGCTCACGAACCATGCACTATGGCCGAACCTTCCATCAACTATCACCGAACCCTCGGTGCAACATGGTGGATGAACCTTCTTCCATAGGTTCGCTGGTTGACTATCGGCGCACCTTAAGTGGATTGGCCCAACAACCAGCCCAATATAGCACCGGCTTGTATCAGCCATGCAGCCCGGGTGATGAGTCGGTTAAGCACTTAGACCTAAACTCTTTCGTGTAGCCCATCTTTTATCGGCCTAGCCCATTACACCAATCGGCCCCTTTGTGGTAGTTCGGTCCAATACTTAGCCTTTGGCCCAACAACCCACTTAACCGGCCCAACACCACACCCAATTGGGCCATTGCTAACCTAAGAGACCCATGGACTTTGTTTAAAGACCACCATGGTTTCATGGGCTCAAGGCCCAAGTGTTTGGCCCACAACTTAAGGAAATTGTGGAGTGATCTTGTTCGGGTTAAGTTTATAACTTAACGTAATTAAGAGGTCAATTCATAATGCCAAAGACTTAAAACAATTTGAACATCTCTTCAAACTATATGTTTAACAAGGTTTATCAAAGTTCACAAACACATGTTATTTTATGCACAACAAGTTTGTGCATAAAAGAAACATGATACATTCTTTTCATGTATCAAGTATCAATCAAGTGACTCAATCATGATGTTCAAATTCACACAACATTCTTAAACATGGGAACAAGTATTCAAGAGTTAATCATGATCATGATAAAACAAGTCAAGCGTTAAGTCAAAGTTTATACAATCATAAATCTTATATTCTATGTGTGATTATAATGATATAGGAACCAGTTAGAAGTCTTGCTTGCTGGTTGCTACTTGTTATAGTTCAGAGTCTACTGCAGACAGGTGAGAACATTAGCCCCTCTTTTACTGTTTTTCAACTGTTTTGGAGTGGAACACGTGATCAAACACTCTTTATGCCAAACATATTTCATATACAGGATTTATGCTACACTTCAACTGTTACAAGTTCACTTTAGAAATCCTAGGGATTTCTCAACTATTTTCAAAGGATTTATCAACGGTTTATAATGTTTTATCAACTGTTAAACTTGTTGCTACTAAAAAGGTTTTATAAAGGTTCTTTAAACTGTTTTATATCAGCTTTACACTAATGATTTTATAAATGCTAAACACTTTTAACTAATGAGATATTGTAAACTCTTTTACTATAAACTTGTGTTTTTGATAAAAATGATATGTTATAAACCTTGTTATTACACAAGGACACTATCTTTGGTATTAAATCAAGGGTTTCAATACAAGGTTTTCAACCAACGGTTTTCATAGTGGTATTCAAACAAAGGATTTCAATTCTTGGTATTCAAACAAGTTATTTCAATCAATGGTATTCATGGTATTCACGGGAAGTTTTCAAATCATGGAAATCAAATAAGGCATTCAATCAAAGGGTTTCAATTCAAGTTTTCAAAAGCATGGTGTTCATCGTTGTGAACAAACTTATACACACATTAAGTTACATATTCATTTAGCGTTAGTACTGGGTGATCACAACAAGGGAAAGCGGACACAATTGGGCAGACCAAATTCTGGAGTTAGCTTTTAAATTTGTTTTAAAAGCTAACTGCAGGATTGGTTATGTATGGTTATATCAATGTTGCTGACTAATTTTCTAACTCGAAACGTAGTTTGGGACTTGTTTATATGTTGGTTTTCTAGCAAATAGTCTGATGACTGTTTGGACACGTTTTACAGACTTGATGTTAGTTTGGGTTGCAACCATCCATGTATTTTTATTCACTGTTTATCACGTATGCCTTACAATGCAGATTCATATTTACAACTGTTAAACCTATTGTTCTCACCAACTACTTTTGTAGTTGACATTTACTTTTCACGTGTTTTAGGTAACCAGGCTTAAGACATTCTAAGGGACAACTAAGGAGACCGTTTTAAGATAGAACAAGGTGAAGAAACAAGCTAGGATGGATTAGAAACACACTAAATCCTGATTGTTTAATTGTCTTGTTTGATGTCTTATTTTGTAAACTATATTTTGGGTCTGTAGTTGTTATTCTTTTTATAGATAGATAGAATGTCTGTAACTAAACAATGGTCTAAACATTTTGAAACCTAGTAATGCATTGTGGTTGTTCTTATTCAATACTTGTGCATGATTCAACCATATCGTCACCGCGCCGTGGATTCCGCACGCGGCGCAGGGGGTGTGACAGGTTGGTATCAGAGCCAAGGATGTAGAGAACTAGGAAAAAAACCCAATAATTAATGACCTAGACTATAACCTAAGCTACCCTATAGGACTAAGCGCTCTAGGCTTGAGGATACTTAGGATTTAAGTAAACTTAAGTGAGCATTAAGTCTACATCAACCTTGAAAGATCTTAGGGATACACTTCTAAGATTAAGTATCGAGTCAAGAAATTTGGATCGGGATTCTATAATTTTAGAAACCGAATTAAATTTCTCAACACATATTCATTAGAGGATATTAGAGGCAAGGATCTATATTCTTAGTATCCTTGATCTGAAATTCTCAACCAGACTTCATTAGAGGATATCAGAGGCAAGGATCTGTATTTTTAGTATCCTTGATCTGAAATTCTCAACCAGAGTTCATTAGAGGATATCAGAAGCAAGGATCTGTATTCTTAGTATCCTTGATCTGAAATTCTCAATCAGAGTTCATTACAGAATTTTAGAGGCAAAGATCTGTATTCTTAGTATCTTTGATCTGAAATTCTAATCATGATATCATTATCATGAATTCATTTCATTAGGACTTCATAACTTAGAATCTGTGTAACAGTATTCTTTAGTTGAAGTTCACACAAGGAGATCATTATACTCAGTAATGTAAGTATTGAGAACCTAGGTTAATTAACCTAGGACACATATATTAAAACCTAAGGTCCTGATTTTTAGTAAATCAAGAATCTCGGTTTTGACAATCATAATCATATTCATAGTTCAAGAAACAATCATAATCAATCAAGAGTTGGAATTCTAGCTTCAAATACAAACGGCGGCCAAGCTCTGGCATACTGAAGTGGTGGTGGGATGTCGGCTGGGCAGGCAGTTTGCTTGACCCTACGTAAGCCCTATATATAAGCTATCTTCAGTATGACAGGGGGAATTCGGCATTCGTATTTGAAGTGAAGATTCGGGAGCAACTGGAATCATTGAACATTAGTCAAACATACGAGATACAATCATTTGAGGAACAACCATTGTGTGAAACAATCATTGTGTTAATCAACCATAGATGAAACAACCATTGTGTGGGAATCAATCAAGTTGTGAACATTCTTTAAATGTAAACCTTAAGTGAAATTCTTAAGTGATTACATGTTTAGTACTTACTAACATAGGTTAACGAGAAAAATGTAGAACACACACATGATTTAGTTCTACATGTTAACAACTGTTAGTAAGTGCACACATAATTCAACCATAATTCAATCATAGACTCAATCACAGTTCAACTGAACAAAGATCATGGGATTCTTAATCAATGGAACATACTTGTAAATCAATACAATCGTATTGCCAAATGCTAGCAAGGGCATGATCGTGGTATATCGAAGCGGTGGTGGGCTGGCGATTGGGCTGGCAGTTTGCTTGACCCTTTTTTATGCCCTATATATAATCTATCTACGATATATCGGGAAAGTGTCAGTTTGTAGTTTTGGTGGAGTGAAATCATGAGACATCGTACATATTCACATGAGAAGTATACTAATAAGTAATTGCTTATACGTGTATTTGCTCATATTACAATTGAATGATAATATTAGTAGTATGGAGATATTACTAACTTTATCATGTAAATTCAATTGTATTCTATCTCATTACTGAACCACTTGTGGCATCTATTCGTAGAATGCCTCCTCGATTTGATCCCAACGGAGGGGGTTCAACAAGTGGCAACAATGATGAGATTAACAAAATTGCCCAGGCCATCGCTGTACACATGAGGAATGTCATTCCGGGTATGGTCACTGATATCACCCAGAATCTTCGGGGAAGTACCAGTGATTCAGCACACAACTCAAATGCCACTAACACCGGAACTGCTAACTTCACTTTCAAGCAGTAAAATGATGCTAAGCCTCCTAAGTATGCTGGTACTGAGGGAGCTACCAGTCTACTGCAATGGCTGGAGAGCATTGAGGATATCCTTGACTTCACAGGATGTCCTGAAAATCTGAAGGTCAAGTTGGCTTCAAGCGCTTTTCATAAAGGCGCACTCACCTGGTGGAATGCTGAGAAGAACACTAGGGGACGAGAATTTGCTTTGGCCCTACCATGGGAGGATTTCAAGAAGATATTGGTAGAACAGTTCTGTCCACGCCATGAACTGAAGAAGCTTAAGGTGGAAATGTGGAACTTAGTCCAAGACAGTGGCGAGAACGCAAAATATACAACCCGTTTCCATGAGTTGTGCATTCTAGTGCCACATCTGGTTACTCCTCTATCCCGCAGGATAGAGAAGTACATTGAAGGATTACCCTTAGTCATCAGGGGAACTGTTATGGGGAGTAGCCCTACTACACTGGAAGCGGCAATTCATCTTGGTGCCACTCTTACTGAAGAATATGTTAAGGCTGCTGTGCTCACTCGAAAGGGGTATAAGAGAGCACAGGTTGAAGAAGGCAAGAAGCCTGAACAGCATCAACCCAAAAAGAAGAAACAGAAACAAAAGACGATCAAGAACTATGCAGCCTTAACTGCATCTACATCTACTCAAGCTACTCCTATGACTGCTATTCCACAGCCTACAACGGCCAGAAAACCCTATACTGGTCTGTTTCCACTTTGCACCAAATGCCAATACCATAACCTACCCACTATTCCATGCAGAAAATGTCTGAAGTGTGGACGGATGGGACACTTGGCTGCAACATGTCGATCTGCTCATCTATCTGCTGCTGCAACTACAACAGTTAATCCTGCTACTACTGGTGGAAGGGCATGTTACAACTGTGGAGCAGAAGGACACTTCAGAAACCAGTGCCCAAAACTCAACCCAGACGCTACAACTGCTACTGCTCGTGCCTTTGTTATCGGAACATCTGAAGCACGCGAGGACCCGGCAGTCATCACGGGTACATTTCTCATTAATGATCACTATGTTTCTATCATATTTGACACTGGTGCTGATAAAAGTTTTGTCTCTACTAATACTGCTTCACTGTTTAATAAACAACCATCTGTACTTGATGCTCCTTACACCATAGAAGTAGCGAATGGTAAGACCATATTAGTGAATTCAATAATTCGCGATTGTGAATTGAGATTGAACGATCATCTTTTCCTTATCGATCTCATTCCTATGACACCCAGAAGATTCAAAGTTGTAGTAGGAATGGATTGGTTATCCAAAAACCACGCCGAGATGGTATGCTCGGAGAAACTTATTCGACTTCCCCTACTGTCCGGCGAAATGATGCAAGTTTACGGTGAGAAACCCTGCCGCGGATTGAAGATTGTGTCGTGTATCAAGGCTAGGAAGTACCTGAAGAAGAAATACTTTGCGTTCCTGGCTCACGTGGTAAAGAATAAACCTGAGAAGAAAGTAATTGGAGACGTTCCAGTCATCAGAGATTATCCTGATGTATTTCCAGAGGGCTTGCCTGGATTACCATCGATCAGGCAAGTGGAGTTTAGAATTGATCTCGTCCCTGGAGCAAACCCAGTGGCGAAGTCACCATATCGATTAGCACCATCTGAGATGCAGGAACTGTCTAGTCAACTCCAAGAACTTCTAGACAAAGGTTTCATAAGACCGAGCTTCTCTCCTTGGGGAGCTCCGGTTCTCTTTGTCAAGAAGAAAGATGGTTCATTTCGTATGTGCATCGATTATCGTGAGCTAAACAAGTTGACAATCAAGAACAGATATCCTCTACCTAGGATCGATTATCTGTTTGATCAATTATAGGGAGCGACTTGCTTTTCTAAAATTGATCTACGATCCGGGTATCATCAGTTACGAGTAAATGATGAGGATATACCAAAGACTGCATTTAGGACTCGATATGGGCACTATGAGTTCGTGGTTATGCCGTTTGGACTGACCAATGCACCGGCAGTGTTCATGAATTTGATGAATCGAGTCTGCAGGCCATACTTAGATCGGTTTGTTATCGTCTTCATTGATGATATACTGATTTATTCAAAGACTGAGCAAGAACATGAGGATCATTTGAGGAAAGTCTTAGAGCTACTAAGAGCAGAACAGCTTTATGGTAAATTCTCAAAGTGTGAATTTTGGCTTAAAGAAGTTCACTTCTTAGGGCATGTCATTAACAGGGACGGGATACACGTAGATCCAGCGAAGATTGAGGCAATTAAGAACTGGACTATCCCATCTACTCCAACAGAGATTCGTTCATTTCTGGGTCTGGCAGGCTATTACCGGAGATTCATCGCGAACTTTTCAAAGATCGCCTTGCCACTTACCACACTGACTCAGAAAAGTCAAGCTGTTATATGGGGACAGAAACAAGAAGATGCATTCCAACTTCTTAAACAGAAGTTATGCAACTCCCCTATCCTTAGTCTTCCAGAAGGCAGTGATGATTTTATTGTCTACTGCGATGCTTCAAACCTTGGACTCGGTTGTGTACTTATGCAACTGGACAAGGTGATTGCATATGCTTCAAGACAACTTAAGGTTCACGAGAAGAATTATACTACTCATGACCTTGAGTTAGGGGCGGTGGTCTTTGCTTTGAAGATATGGAGGCACTACCTTTATGGTACTAAATGTGTTATCTATACGGACCACAAGAGCCTGCAACACATACTCAATCAGAAGGAACTCAACATGAGAAAACGACATTGGGTTGAGCTTCTAACTGATTATGACTGTGAGATTCGTTATCACCCGGGTAAAGCCAATGTGGTGGCGGACGCTCTTAGTCGTAAGGAACCAATCAAGCCAATTCGTGTAAGATCCATGGAGATCAACACACAACCAAACTTGAAAGATTTGATTCGTATTGCACAACAACAAGTAGTGATCAACAATCAACTGAAGACAGATTTAGACTGCGGAGTTGAGGGTAAACTAGAACCTTGAGCTGATGGGGTTTTATACTTCAACGGTCGCATGTGGATTCCAAAGTCAGAAGAATTGCGTACACTCATCTGTGATGAGGCTCATAAGTCGCGATACTCAGTTCATCCAGGAGCCGATAAGATGTGTCAAGACTTGAAAGCATCTTACTGGTGGCCGGGAATGAAGAAAGACATGGCATTGTATGTGGGAAAATGTCTAACATGTTCCAAAGTCAAAGCCGAACATCAAAAGCCTTCGGGACTTCTGCAGAAACCTGAAATTCCTCAATGGAAATGGGAACAAATTTCCATGGATTTCATAACTAAGTTGCCGAGAACTCCTCGAGGTTACGATTCGATATGGGTGATCGTCGATCGACTCACCAAATCTGCTCATTTTCTCCCAATCCGAGAGGATTATAAAATGGAGAAGTTAGCCACACTGTACATCAACGAAATCATCGCTCGTCATGGTACTCCAACATCAATCATTTCTGATCGTGATAGTCGTTTCACTTCTCGCTTTTGGCAAACAATGCAAAAAGCTTTGGGAACCCGTGTTAATCTTAGCACGGCGTATCATCCCCAAACCGATGGTCAAAGTGAAAGGACTATCCAAACACTCGAGGACATTTTTCGTTCTTGTGTGATCGATTTCGGTTGGAGTTGGGATACTCATCTTCCACTCATCGAGTTTTCATACAACAACGGCTACCATACAAGCATTCAATGTGCACCATTCGAAGCTTAATATGGTAGGAAGTGCCGATCACCGGTCTGTTGGACTGAGGTTGGTGACTCACAGGTCGTAGGACCTGAACTTATTCAAGAAACAACAGACAAGATAAAAATCATTCAATCAAGGCTTAAGGCCGCACGAGATCGGAAAAAGAGTTATGCCGATTTACGTCGGAAACCACTTGAGATTCAAGTTTGTTAGGTTTCCTTTATGAGATGATGCCCTGCCCACAATTAACCAACCATTCTGCAAGCTTCAGATTCATTAAGTCCATTTAATGATGGCAACATTCTAACTCTTTCTTTACTTCTGTTTTTTTATATAGATTTATTTGATATGCTGATAATTTGAATAAAGTTCAAATCCATATAATATGTTGATGTGTTGACAGGCACAATACAGACAACACATATGGTCCACATCTCTAAACCTTAAACCACTCTATTTATAAGATCATTATTTGTTAATTGATTCTTTTGTTTAAGTGTTTAGTAATTGCAAGATTTGTCAAGGATGTTGCAGTGCTGACAATCAAAGTCATAATACTGAAAGCCAACTCATTGAAGATTGAGATGCTGACAAGTTCTCAAAGGAATCTTCAATGCTGACAGCTTAAAGTTGCAGTGCTGACATTCAAAGTACACTGCTGATGATGTTATCCCAAAGGATATTGCAGTGCTGATGAACAAATCTTGAGATACTGATGACCAAGTGTGATGCTGATGAGATATGTTGCGGTGCTGATGATTACAAGAGCCAAGTACTCATTAATGCTGACATTGAACTCTTGAATGCTGACAGCCAATCCTTAATGCTGACAGCTTCATGACATTGTAATGCTGACATGAAGTGAACTGATACTTGGTCACATTGCAATATGTTGCGGTGCTGATGAGATATATTGCGGTGCTGATGATTACAAGAGCCAAGTATTCATTAATGCTGACATTGAACTCTTGAATGCTGACAGCCAATCCTTAATGCTGACAGCTTCATGACATTGTAATGCTGACATGAAGTGAACTGATACTTGGTCACATTGCAATACTGACGACCAACTGTTGTGATGCTGATCAAGAAAATTTGTCAAGTACAAGAAAGTAAGTTTGCAATGCTGACATGCAAACTTACTAATGCTGACGTTCAAGATTGCTGATGCTGATGAAGAATCTACACTTAGATTTTGTTGTTTATTTGTTTTTGCTTACATCAGTTATGACGTGTATAACTGATGTGACGTTTGTATTGTTATTTTGGTAGCGGTTATCCGTTAAGGCAGTTATGTAGGTCTGAAATAGGTCTCTATAAATAGGACCTTTATAGTATCAGTCTGTACACTTTTTGAAAAAACACACGCACTTTTACACACTGTAATTCTCTGAGCAATTTCAGACTTAGAAATCAATATAACTGCTTTTAATATTCATCATCTGTTCTTAATTGTTCTTATTAAATATGTCTTGAATATTAATTACTGTGGATTTTTGTTATTTTAGATCGTTACTAAACTTAGATTGATTGCCTGTTTCCGCCTAGTAATCAATCGAAATCATAGCTTATTGTTATTTTCAGATCTCAGATTCAGATCTGATCCGATCCTGACAATTGTATCAGAGCCATGAGCTCGATATTTTGATTTTCCTGAAAATCAAAAGCTGAAGTTATGATTTCTACGATCAAGAGCTGATTCTAGCTTGAAATCGTATAATTTAGAACAATTTGATTTAGATCGAATCAATTCGTTAAACTAATTAACATGGATTGATCGATTAGTTTTACTCTGTGTGTTCTTGGTGAAACTGTGTGTTTTGAGATTTCAGATTCATAGCTTAATATTGTGAAAACAATCAAGCGTATACTATTACCTATCACTTGTGGATTCGTAATCGGTCTGATCTTGGAAATTTGTCAGCCGATTCATAGATTTTTGTCTCAAGCGTCAAGCGGTTATTTTAGGTTTTACTGTTCCATTGATTTTCGATTCTCTTCAATAGATAGCAAATCTTTAAAAATAGTATTCCTGTTGTTTGTGTTACTTACTTAGAATTGTCTCTGATAACTAATCCATCATTTGAACTAATTGTTTGGACAAATTTAGACTAGGTTATTAGATCCTGAATTAATTTTAACTCACTAGAAATTCTAAGTAAATTTTAACTAAAATGACAGATCAACAAATGGCACAACC
Organism: Mikania micrantha; assembly: GCA_009363875.1. NCBI lineage: Eukaryota > Viridiplantae > Streptophyta > Magnoliopsida > Asterales > Asteraceae > Mikania > Mikania micrantha. The sequence goes on from CM018685.1 coordinate 23,084,481, forward strand.
GACTATGTCTGTATATTCTGAATCAGGTTCCTCTGGTGCTAAACCTCATGTGTTGAAGAATGCAGCTGACTTCCAACAAGGGAAGCTTAGGTTTCAAAACCATATCGATAGCACTGATCCAGAGATGTGGTGCTCGATTGTTGACGGCCCATATGTTCCTGCTGATTTGAGTGAAAAAAACAGATTGAAGTACCACAACAAAAGTTTACCTCTCAGAGGAATCAACCTGAGAGATGATGAGAAAAGAGTTGTCAAAGTGGATATTAAACCTATGGTACACTTAAATCTGCTTTACCAATGGAATTTTTGGTATGTGTCAAAGATTTTGAAACCGCAAAGAGCTTGTGGGATCAGTTGGAGGTGATGTTTGCTGGGAATGAAGAAATCAAGAGAATGAAGAGGGATAGCCTCAAAATGATGTTCGACAACTTCAAACACATGTCTGGTGAAACAATCACCCAACAAATCCAACGTTATGTGCAATTGATTAATGAGCTAAAAACCTTTGGAATCAAAGTTGATAATTATGACTTAAATCTTAAGTTATTAAATACTCTTCCAGAGAGCTGGACTGAGAAGGTTACATTGATCAAGGAAACCAGAATGCTTGATGAGGTAAAAATTGAAGAGATGATTGCCAAACTTGAAGCAATTGACATGGATGTCAAAGCACGGGCATCTACTGCTCAAGTTGGTCAATACAAATTTGTGAAGACTGCTGGTGTTCAAGGTGGTGTTCAAGCCTTGGTTGTTGAAGAAGGGAGGAGTAATTCTCAGTACTCTCCTAATGAAAATGTTGGATTTGGTGTATATTCAACTCCCACACCACAAGCACCTGCTGCTGCAAATCAATCACAAAATGACTCTCAACAACATTTTTCTTAACAACAGTTTTCTGTAAACACCAATTCTGTTGAGCAGCAAGAAGCTTGCAAAGCATTTGTTGCAAGCTCTCTTGCAAAAGCTCAATTTACTCAACATGATCTTGAAGAAATAGATCCAAAGGATGTTGAAGAGATGGATATCAAATGCCAGATGGCCATGGTTGTCTTGAGGCACAAAAAATTCTGGAAGAAGTATGGTCCCATGAAATTTGAAGCTGATAAAACAAAAGTGGGTATTGATCTTGATAAAGTCAGATGCTACAACTGCAATCTTTATGGTCATTTCTCACGGGATTGCAAAGCTCCCAAAGACACCTCCAGATATCAGCCAAATCACCAACCAAATCAATTTGCACCTGCTGTTCAAATGAAAGCCATTGAGGCACCAACGCCAAAAGCACTTGTGGTAACAAACAACTCAGAGGATTTTGATTGGAGCAAGTATGCTAATGAGTATGATCCTGCACAAGCCATGATTGCTGTTGCAAAAAATTTTCAAGAAGACACAGATGAACCACTTCTTGCTTTGATGGCACTAGGAAATGAGGTAACCAGACCATGTTCTGATGAGTGTAAAATCAAGCAAGAAGTTTCAAAACAACACATAGCTGATTTGCACAGAGAGTTAAGCAAATGCAGGTTTGAAGAGAAACAGTGGATAAATTACAAAATAACTCATGAAAATAAAATTAATTATCTTTTAAAAGATAATGAACAACTTAAAACTGAGAAATTAATTTTGCAAAAAGAACATGATGAAAACTTGTCAAAATTAACAAAAGCATTATCTGATTTATCCACTGCAACTCTGAAAGTTGAAAATTTTGAAACTTCTTCCAAACACTTGACTGATTTGCTCAACCGTCAACTTCAAGGAAAGTCAAAGGCAGGGTTGGGTTTTCATGAGGTTCCTCCTCCATACAATGAAAACTATACACCCATGCTTGAGTCAATGACCAACCCAAAAGTGGTATTCCAAAAATCTGATTCTCAAAATCAGACAAGTGCAATTGCTGATGACTCACATCCACTTTCTTTTAAGAATTTTGTACTTGCTGAAAATACAACTTCTGATGCTTTAAAATCATCAATTGAAAATGAATCTGAAAAATTGGTGACAACTGAAAATCAATCAAATTTAAAAGTCAAACAAAAGGTCTCTAATTCAACTCAGAATTTAGAGAAATCAAATGGATCTAAGTCATCAAATTCAGATTCATCAACAAAATGCACAATTTGCAAGAGCTTTTCTCACACAAGGAAACAATGCACATACAAATCAAAGAACCATTTTAACAAAATGTCTGAATTTGTGGAGAAAAAGAAAAGACTGCAGGGTAAAAACTATTCTCCAGTTTCTGCAAACACTTCAAGGTATTGTTCTATATGTAGAACAAACAATCATGATCTTGTTGATTGTTACTATTATCAGCCTGGTTTGGAGTGTATGCAGAACAGTAAAAATGTAGCTTATCCTTTTCTTGATAGTAAAGTTGCCAAAACAAAGCACAAATCTGGAAACAATGCCTATCATTCCAGAAATTCCAAAGATTCTAGATTCAGACAACACCAATCTGAAAATATAATGTTTGAAGATTATCATCAGTCACAAATTCAAACATCTCAGCAACCAAGAGTTTCACATCAAAACTATCAGCAATGGCAGACTATGTTTGGTGGTTATCAACATCCCACACATAGTTTTGGTACTCGACAGTACTATAATGATGACAGCTATGGCTACAATTTCACTTCACCTAAAACCAGAAAACAGAATTTTCACAAAACAAAAGCATCAAATATTTTTCATGAAAGTTCATTTTATGAATCAGAGCCAAACAGTCATCATGCTGATCACAAACCAATTTTGAAGAAATCTGTTAATAAACCAAATGGATATGATTCTTCTTCCTCTCTCAAGAATGAGAAAGGAAAGATAAATCAAAAGAAAGTATCCTTTGAATCACAATCCGCTCAGAATTGGAAACCAAAAGATGCTTCTGAAAACAAACAAAAGGATGAATCTGATTTGCCATATTTATCAAAAATGCAGAAAGTTACTTTTCAAACTTTTGAAAACGGGAAACCCAAGACCTGGGAGGCTTGGGTTCCATTGTCTATTTAATTTGTTTCATTGATTGCAGGGGCATCCAAGGAGAACTGACAACATCTGGTATGTTGACAGTGGATGTTACAGGCACATGACAGGTAATGCCAACCTGCTTCATGATTTTCAAAATATCAATGGCATCTGGAGTAGTAAAATGCAGAAATCTCAGCTTTGATAACGTGAGCTATGTGTAGCAGCTTCAGTATAATCTGTTGAGTGTCTCACAGATTTGTGATAAAGACTACTTAACCTTCTTCACCAAGCAAGAATGTGTGATTGTCAAGCCTGGTTTTAAAATCCATGATGAATGGGTGGTGATGAGAACCCCAAGAAGGAATCATGTATACACTCTTAATATGGAATCACCACCACCAACATCACAAGAAACATGTTTACTTTCAAAGGCTACTGATGATGAATCAACACTGTGGCACAGAAGACTTGCTCATGCAAACTTCAAATATATGAACAAATTGGTAACTGGTAATCATGTCATTGGTTTACCACAAAAGGAAGTTTTCTGTCTTGACCACTGTGCTGCATGTTTGAAAGGTAAACAGAAAAGATCTTCCCACAAATCAATTACAGCCAGTGTAATTAACTCCACATTACAGTTAATCCATATGGATTTATTTGGCCCAGTAAATGTGTTGAGTTTGGGAAAGAAACAATATTGCCTTGTGATGGTGGATGATTATTCAAGATATTCTTGGGTGTTCTTCTTGAACAAGAAAAGTGAAACTGCTGATTTGATAATTCAGATGGTGAAAAGAATTGAGAATCAAATGGGAAAATCAGTTAGAGGTTTCAGGAGTGACAATGGTTCTGAATTTAAAAATGAAGAAATGGACAATTTTTGTCTTGAAAAGGGAATAACCAGACAGTTCAGTGCAGGAAGAACCCCTCAACAAAATGGTATTGCTAAAAGGAAAAACAGGTCCCTAATTGAAGCTGCAAGATCAATGCTTGTTGATTCAAAGCTTCCTCTATCATTTTGGACAGAAGCTGTAAACACAGCTTGTTATGTGCAAAACAGAACCTTTATTGTCAAAGAACAAATCAAAACTCTGTATGAAATCATGTTCTCTAGAAAACCTCAAATAAAATTTCTCAAAGCTTTTGGATGTCCCAGTCTCCATTTTGAACACAACTGACAGATTATCAAAATTTGAGTCAAAAGCTGATGAAGGATATTTTGTTGGATATTCCAGTGTGTCAAAAGCTTACAGGGTCTTCGACAAAACTGCATACACTCTACTAGAAACTGCTGATGTTGTGTTCTTTGAACATAATTTCAAGACAAAGTGTATAGGCCCTGATTGGCTGTTTGACATGGACACTTTTATGAAAAGCTTTGATATTTTCCCATTTGATGATGCAGACTCAAGTGGAACAAAAGATGATGATCCAGAGTTAACAAGCTATGGGGGAGGATGGATTAAACCACTTTTATCTGATAATCCACCCATCATTGCTGATACTCAAGATCCACAGATGTCATCAGACTCATCTGCAGAAACATATTCAACTCATCAGCATTCATCATATGATGATGCTGATACACAAAATTCTCCTCTGAATAGCAATTCATCAGCAACACAACCAAATCCTACAACCCATTCATCTGACACAAATCTCTCTGATGAAAATGATGCTATTGATCTAAATGACACAAATTTAGATATCAATACTTTGGTTCCAACAAGTTGAACATACAGAACTGTTGAAAGAAACCATCCTGCCACAAATATCATTGGCAATTTATCATCAAAGAAAACAAGGAGTATGCATGAATATGCAAATGTTTGCCTGTTTTCTTGCTTTCTTTCTCAAGATGAACCCAAAAACATCAAAGAAGCTTTAAAAGATAACAGTTGGGTAGAAGCAATGCAGGAAGAATTGCAGCAATTTAGAAAACAAGAAGTTTGGACCCTTGTTGATCTACCTGAAAACCAAGTACCCATTGGCAGAAAATGGGTATTCAAGAACAAGAAAGATGATAGAGGGATTGTGATAAAAAACAAAGCAAGGCTTGTAGCACAAGGCTACACACAGGAAGAAGGCATTGATTATGATGAAGTATTTGCACCAGTTGCAAGAATTGAAGCTATTAGAATCTTTCTAGCTTATGCAGCTGCCTTCAAGTTTATTGTTTATCAACTGGATGTAAAATCTGCTTTCCTGTATGTCAAACTTCAAGAAGAGGTCTATGTGGCACAGCCACCATGTTTTGAACATCCAGATCATCCATACAGAGTGTTCAAATTGGACAAAGCTTTGTATGGATTGCATCAATCTCCTAGAGCATGGTATGAAATCTTGTCATCTTATCTCATTGAAAATCATTTTAAAAGAGGTCAGATAGACCAAACACTCTTCTTGAAGCATGTAAATGGTGAACTCTTAGTAGTTCAAGTGTATGTGGACGACATAATATTTGGGTCCACAAACAAGACACTATGTGAGGAATTTGAAGCCTTGATGAAGAAGAAATTTCAAATGAGTGCCATGGGTGAACTCACTTTCTTTCTTGGCCTTCAAGTCAAGCATATGCCTGATGGAATCTTTATCAGCCAAAGAAAGTATGTCAATGCTATCCTCAAGAAGTTTGACCTCACTAATTCAAAGCCAGCCTCAACACCTACAGATCCAAGAGACAAGCTATAACCAGATCCAATAGGAAAGCCAGTCAATCAAACTTATTACAGATCAATGATTGGTTCCCTCATGTATCTCACTGCAAGCAGGCCTGATATCATGTATAGTGTATGTTTATGTGCCAGATACCAAGCTGATCCCAAAGAATCCCACGAAGTTGCTGTCAAAAGAATTTTTAGATATCTCAAAGGAAAACCAGATCTTGGACTAATGTATCCAAAAGATGAGGATTTTTATTTAACTGCCTATACTGACAGTGATTTTGGGGGAGATAATTAGGATAGAAAATCAACGTCAGGAGGTTGTCAATACCTTGGTAACAAGCTGGTATCTTGGCAATGCAAAAAGCAAACAAATGTGTCCATATCAACTGCAGAAACTGAATATACAGCCGCTTCACAGTGTTGCTCTCAAGTTCTCTGGATTCAAAACCAGATGCTTGACCTTGGATTCAACTTTTTGAAAACTCCAATAAAAATACATAATAAAGCAGCAATTTTCATAGCTAAAAATCCAGTACAACACTCAAAAACAAAGCACATAGAAATAAGATATCATTTCCTTAGAGATAACTCTGAAAAAGGATTGATAGAATTAAAGTACATGAATACTGAATTTCAGCTTGCAGACTTATTTACCAAAGCATTAGACCCAAAAAGATTTGAATTTCTGGTAAAAAGTCTAGGCATGATGAAATATGAAAATTGATTAAATTTTGCTAAGTTACAGTGATTTTTTTAAACAAAAATACAAAAACATTTTTAAAACAAAGAAAAATACAAAAATATTAGAAAAACTATGAAAAATACAAAAATATGTGAATTTTAGTAATGTATATATTTTTCTGCATATCTGATATTGATTTCTTGAAAAATGATAGGAATCTGTGATGAAAAAGGATATATCAAGAAGCAAAGGTTCAGGGAAGAATATTGAAATCCTCAAAGCTTTGGTAGGCTCAGCTGAAAACTAGTCAATTCTTGAAAATGAGAAACAAAATTAAAATGAAAAATATGTAAGGCATTTTATCTATCTCATGATAAGGTATTAAATCTCTTTGATTTAGAATATAAGAAGTGAAAGTTGAATTTATGACTGTCTCCCACCATTTAAAGTACATATACATTAAAATAAAAGACTACATTATCAGCTGCACCATCAACCAAATAAGTGTACTTATACACAGCAGTCTGCATAATGCAATGTCTCAAAAGAACAAAAACAGAGAAAAACTTTCTAATTTGACAGCACACATCAACCAAATAAGTGTAGTTATACATAGCAGTCTGCATAATGCAATGTCTCAAAAGAACAAAAACAGAGAAAAACTTTCTAATTTGACAGTGCTTGTCATTGATGAAAGGAAAAGAAAAACAAATTTTCATTAAAATATTTAGTTATAAAATGGTAATCAAGCGGAGATCTTACATAAATCCTTAAAATATTCTACAATTCGACTTCAAACAGTGCCTTTTTATGTGTGTGATAACTTGCTAAGTTACATTTAAATGATACCTTAATTGAACAAGTTCTCATTATCTGGTTTATGATTATATCAACAGGGTTTAAGTGGATAAACAATACCATTGTTTGAATTTTCAATAATATTTCAAAACATTTCTTTTGATACAGAAAGGTCTAAAACAGATATGATTTTAAGAATCAAATTCATATCAGATTTAAGTATGTAAATATTAATTTCTGTCAAATTTTAATTATCACTTTGACTTACCAAAGTTTGAATCAAACCAAACAAAATAGAAAATTTAATATCAGAAAACAACAAAAATAAATTGGATTTAGAAATTTGCTAATCACAACAAAAAGGAGTTTCATAAGTTGATTTTCAAACAGTTGCAACAGTTGACAATGAAAATCTGTTTGTTCCCAAAGCTCATGGGTTTAGGGAAACTCTTCGTTTCATAAACAGATCAAACTTGGTGTTTGCCCTAACTGCAAGGCCAACCTTGTACAGGCAAATGATCAACGAGTTTTAGATTACCTCAGTTGAAGAAGTACATAATGATATTCGAACAATTGTTGGAACAGTTGGGGGGCAACAGGTCGTTATTACTGAACAGACAGTGATAAATGTTTTGCAATTAGGAAATGATGAATGCGATATCACTGAGTTACCAGATGATGAAATTTTCGATTTTTTCCAAAATTTTCTTGATTATACTTGCGGAATGCCCAGATGACAGATACTCAAAGGTCAATTAGGACCAAAGTGAAAATTGTTAGCTCACATCCTGCAACACTGCATCTCAAATAGGAGATCAGGATGGTTTGAGCTTCCACTTGGCACAACGTCCATGATCATGAGCCTGCTGATGTCAACCCCATTCAACTTCAGAAGAACCATTTTTAATGGGATAACAGCAAATGTAAATGCAAGAAATAAAAAGTTCTTGATGTATCCAAGATTCATCCAACTGATAATCAACCATCAATACCCAGACATGCAACCCTTTGGTGAAAAGATTCATGGGCTGAAACACCATGATCATCTTGCATGTCCAGCAATGAACATGTGTAAATTTGAGGGAGGAGATGCAGAATTCCCCCAAATATTCTTTGATTTACAAGATGCATTAATTGAACAAGAGATGTTTGTTGCCAATAATGAGGAAGATGATGATGAGAATGATGATTCTAGCACTTCATCATCAGATCACATTGATTCTGATGCAGATGTGTCTAGCTGTGATAGCAGTGAAGATGACAATGATGATGATGATGGTGATAATAATGAAAGATTTCAAGAACAGATTTTAACTCCTTCACATCTCTCTTCAGCACAACCAGTTGAATCACAGGCAAGGCCTGATGATCAAGATTTTACTCAAAATCTTGATCTTACTCCCAATCTTTCTCCAAACCAAACAGCAACAGAAACTTTATCAATTCCAAATTCTCCTTTGGAAGTTGATAACCGAAATATTGATAACTTTCAAACGTCTGAGCAACAAACAACACAGCAAGAACAACAACAACAACAGCAACAACAGGAATCAGCAACCGTGCTTGCTACTGAACAGACTCAATCTGTTATTCAAGATATTCAAGATTCACAACCACAACCTCAAGCTCAATCTCAATCATCAGCTGCAGTAAGAATGGTCCCAATTTTGCTGCGTCATATGGCCTCTCAAATTGAAGCCAGAGAGACTGAAATAAATCAGCTAACTGCTGAAATTGAAAATGATTTTGATGAACATGTGTCTGAATACAATCAATTTCAAGATGCACTTGATGAACAGAATGCTGAAATCACTAGACTCCTGATTGAACTTGAACAGAAAGACTATCATCTGGCGGTTCAAAATGCATACATTGAAAGTCAGAATGCACACATCAGAGATCTAAGTGAAGCAGCTACTCAAGCTCAAATTTATGTCCAAAAGAGTGATGATTATGTTAATCTATTCACAAACACTCTGGATTCACAAGTGGAAGAGATAGCAAACTTAAAAGCCTTTGTAGATGATCTACAAAGTGATTTGAAATACTCAATTGCTCAAAGAGAAAGACATATTGAGAAATCCACTGAGTTGAGTCAAAAGCTAATCAATGCTCAAAATGAAGTACATTATGCTCAAAAAGCTCAAGATAAAATGAAGGAGCATGTTGATATTCTCAAAACTGAAATTCAAAATCTGAAAAATCAACTTGCAGTAGCTAGTAGCCTGACTGATAATGATCAAAAGGCTATCATTGCTGAACTTAAAGATACCATAAATTCAAGAGAGCAGAAAATTAGTGAATTAAAAGCTCAATGTGAGAAAATCACTGAAAACAAAAATCAGCTGAATGATCAATTAGAAGAGAGTAAGCTGGCCTGTGAAAAAGAAATTGAAAAGATAAATCTTCAATTAAAATCAGTCAGAGCCAAATCAAAAGCCTTGCAGAAAGAGATTGATTCTCTAAAACGAACAGATCAGAATAGGATAAATTCTCTACATGAGGCTGCAAAAGAAATTACAAGGCTTAATGCCATAATTTCAAAATCAAAGAGAGCAGAAACCTCTTTTGAATCTCTTGAATATACTGTTGAAGATCTTGAAAAAGACAGTAAAATATTAAGAGAAAGAATTGAGGAACTTGAGGATGAGGTTGAAGATTTACAAAAATCAAAACAGGTTGTCAGTAGTGATGATGTTGACAACAGTTCAGAGGGAGATGATGCTTCCTCCAAGAGGGAGAAGAGGAAGTTTGACCATGACACAGATGATAAAACAACAAAAAGGTTCAAATCTTCCTCACCACCAAAATCCCCGGAGAAGACAAAATCTCCATCTTTCCAAATTCAAACAGAAGTAACATCAGCCAGGGATTTAGATCCAAACTTCAAGGCTGCAATTTTCCAACGATATGGATTCTTCAACCTACTAAATCAAGCAAATGAAGACCTGTTAAGTGTCAACATTCCAAGCTTTGAAGAATTTTCAAGGGGGATTCCGGGAACAGAAATCGACACAAGCTTAATCAGGAATCACCTTGAGGCTGTAAGAAGAAAACAAGAAAATGCCCTGGAAAAGGCAAAGGGCAAGGAAAAGGCTCCTGAATCCTCAAAGCCCTCTTCAAAGTTTGATAAGAAACAAGTGAAAGCATTGGCTGGGATTCTTGGTGAATTAACAGATGCAGAACTGGATGCAAACGAAAAACAAATGTCAGAAATCCAAGAATCCAGCAGCATGCATGCACCAACATCCTCCACTGGTCCTCAAACTGAAACTCTATCAGCAACAGTCACTCCACAGTTTGAGGAACCAAACATTTCTTTCAATGAAAGCTTCGCATCACAATTCACTGCCAATGCTATGGCTGACACTCATATGAAGTTGGTGTTGAAGCTTGTGGAGTATGGTGGTATGGACTTTGAAACTGTCAATTTAATGTCGTTTGAACAATTTTCAGCAGAATCTGATAGAATTGACTCTCTCCTCGATCCACAAAATGAAACTGAGGTTGATAAAAAGGAGAAAGAAGAAAAGGAGAAAAAGAGAAGGGAACAAGAAGCAGCGGATTCTGAAATTGCAGAGGGTATGGTTCAACCAGATCCCAACTCCATGAATGATCAAGCACTGAGAAACTTCTTACATGACAGAGGGGTCCTCTCTAGAAGTTATATCAGAATAGAAGTTATATTAGAATGAAGAGGGACACTCTGATCAAAAGAGAATTTGATCAGAGTGAGAGAATTTTTGAGGGTAGATGAGAAGGCAGGCAAGAAAGCCAAACTTGATAAATCTAACATGCTTGTCATCAGCCGAATAGCCTCCACCAGTCCAATTTTTGAGAAGCCAAAGTCATTTGTTCCACAATCTCTATCAGCATCTCAAGCAAAATCATCTTATACACAGTCCTCCGCTCCTAGGCAATCCTCTCACTCCTTCCAATATATGAAAAAAACTGGAATGACTTTTCAAGAAACTTTGACAGTTCAAGATCAAGAATTAATAAAACAAAAGTCAAAGATAATGGGATGGAAATTTGATTGGAACTGGGACTCTTATCAAGTCAAAAGAGAAACAGGTGCAGTGGAAAGTTTCTATCCATTCTTTCAACTCTTCAACCTTCCTGATCAAGATCTAGTTGAATTGGCTGTTCTATGGTTAGTAAACAGAAGTAACCATGCTAGGCCAGCAGCCTTTCAAGAAACATTGAGAAAATGTGTTAAGCTATACAGATTGCCAAATGGGGGGTTGAATCAAGACAAAGTTTTGCGTGAATTCAAGAAATATGAAAAGAAATACAGTGAGCACAATCTAAAACTTAAACCTCCTGAAATCAAGAAAAAGAAAATTGTTGGAAATATGAAGGAGTATCGAATCACTGGGTGGTTTTATGATGAAAAATCATGAGAGTTAGTAATCTACAGACGAGATCGAGTCTTCAGTGCAACTGATATAAGGCTATATGCCTATTCTGAAGTTGGACTCCTTGAGAACTCCTATCTCACGTATTTGGACAATCTAATCATTGAAAAACCAATTTCCACATTTGGAAGACGTAATCTCTTTCAATTCTTGAACCTGATCAGAACGTTAAGAAAAGATTCAGAAGACTTGTTCATTGGTTATGAATTGAGAAGAAATGAGCAAAAGGTGAAATCTTTGAAGAAACCACAAAGAGTTTCTATCAACAATGATGGAAACCTTGTGGTGGAATGTCTTGATAAATCATACATCTTCACTGATAAAGATGACTTGTCTGAGTTGGACTTCTAATCTCAATCTTCATTAAATCAAATGCCTATTTATTACATGAGAGAAGTTTTGAGAGCTCCAATGACTCAATTTGCGGGCATTATTCATCACTTGATGTTATCTTTCAAAATGAGTCAAGTCAAAGAAGAAGAGGATGTTTGAAGATGACAGATGCTGATGATGACAAGGCTTTGGATATGTATGTGGTTGTACTCATATGAAAGAGGTATTCATGGATTATGGTGGGCTAATTGTAGGAAGCATCATCTCAGGGGGAGATTGTTAGGTTTCCTTTATGAGATGATGCCCTGGCCACAATTAACCAACCATTCTGCAAGCTTCTGGTTCATTAAGTCCATTTAATGATGGCAACATTCTAACTCTTTCTTTACTTCTGTTTTTTTTATTTTATACAGATTTATTTGATATGCTGATAATTTGAATAAAGTTCAAATCCATATAATATGTTGATGTGTTGACAGGCACAATACAGACAACACATATGGTCCACATCTCTGAACCTTAAACCTCTCTATTTATAAGATCATTATTTGTTAATTGATTCTTATGTTTAAGTGTTTAGTAATTGCAGGATTTGTCAAGGATGTTGCAGTGCTGACAATCAAAGTCATAACACTGAAAGCCAACTCATTGAAGATTGAGATGCTGACAAGTTCTCAAAGGAATCTTCAATGCTGACAGCTTAAAGTTGCAGTGCTGACATTCAAAGTACATTGCTGATGATCTTATCCCAAAGGATATTGCAGTATTGATGAACAAATCTTGAGATGCTGATGACCAAGTGTGATGCTGATGAGATATGTTGCGGTGCTGATGATTACAAGAGCCAAGTATTCATTAATGCTGACATTAAACTCTTGAATGCTGACAGCCAATCCTTAATGCTGACAGCTTCATGACATTGTAATGCTGACATGAAGTGAACTGATACTTGGTCACATTGCAATACTGACGACCAACTGTTGTGATGCTGATCAAGAAAATTTGTCAAGTACAAGAAAGTAAGTTTGCAATGCTGACATGCAAACTTACTAATGCTGACGTTCAAGATTGCTGATGCTGATGAAGAATCTACACTTAGATTTTGTTATTTATTTGTTTTTGCTTACATAAGTTATGACGTGTATAACTGATGTGACGTTTGTATTGTTATTTTGGTAGCGGTTTTCCATTAGGGCAGTTATGTAGGTCTGAAATAGGTCTCTATAAATAGGACCTTTATAGTATCAGTCTGTACGCTTTTTGAAAAAACACACGCACTTTTACACACTGTAATTCTCTGAGCAATTTCAGACTTACAAATCAATATAAATGCCTTTAATATTCATCATCTGTTCTTAATTGTTCTTATTAAATATGTCTTGAATATTAATTATTGTGGGTTTTTGTTATTTTAGATCGTTACTAAACTTAGATTGATTGCCTGTTTCCGCCTAGTAATCAATCGAAATCATAGCTTATTGTTATTATCAGATCTCATATACAGATCTGATCCGATCCTGACAAAGTTGGTGACCGAGTCTTACTTAAGGTTTCTCCATGGAAAGGCGTTGTCCGATTTGGGAAGAAAGGGAAACTTGCACCAAGGTACGTTGGACCTTTTGAGATCCTGGAAAGGATTGGTCCCGTAGCCTACAAACTCAAACTTCCGGTGGAGCTAAGTAATGTTCACGATACATTTCATGTATCGAATCTTAAGAAATGCTTGGCAGATCATGATGTTCAAATTCCACTGGAAGACATTCAGATTCAAAACAATATGCAATTCATAGAACGTCCGGTCGAAATCATGAATCATGGAGTCAAGAAACTCAAACGTAGCCGTATCCCGATCGTGAAGGTACGATGGGAGGGCAAACGTGGTGCTGAGTTCACCTGGGAACGTGAAGACCAGATGAAGCTTAAGTACCCTCATCTTTTTATAGTACCCTCGGCTAGTTAATTTCGGGACGAAATTCCCTTAACTAGGGGAGACTGTAACATCTGTACATTTAGTCATGGTAGTCGTAAACAGTGTTAGAACAATGTGTATTTATGTCCAATCAGTCAATGTGATTCATATGTTCATGATTGTGTTTGTGTGTGATAGGATCTTAACTAAATAGGAACAAGTATGTATTATTTATTCCCAGTCGACTTCGCTAGGCAAGAACAGTATCGTATTATATCGAAACAGTGGTGGGACGGCGTCAGATAAGGCAGGTAGCTGAACTATGGGGTATGCCCTATATATAAACTGCGTTCGGTGTATAGTTATGGGTGACGATCCATAATGATACGAATGTTGAACTTATAATTACGAGTAAACGTCAATAAATAAATAATACGATCGAAAAACGTACGCGATTGCGGGTATACACGTAATTGTATTCGTTTAACGGTCGGATTTCGAACGAAGAGTAAAAATAAGTGAAATAAATTATTTTACATTTTTACAATTTTGAAACTCATCAAAATGATGACAATAATAACTATTTTATTTAAACCGCGTAAATTTCCGGAACCGTGACGAAAACGCGAACCGAGCAACCGAAACAAACCCGAATACCACTCGTAGTATAAAAGTCTTGAAGAGGGCTTTTCCCTCATTTATTTCAGCCACAACCCTCTCTCTCTCTAGAATTCCCGTCCATTCTCTCTCTCTCTAGAAATCCAAGCTTCAAACGCGTGTAACTCCTTCGTTTCTTGGCGGATTTGGGTGATTCTTGAACCTACGCGAAGCTCTTGACACTCACTACAAGGAAGTACAACAGATCTGGTGTTTTATCCAGCCAAAATCGAAGTAATGATCCACGAAAATTCTGAAAAAGAGGGTTTTTGTTCTTGGATTTGGATACACATACCTAGCCGGTTCCTAGTACCACCATTTCGAGCCTCGCACCACTAGTAACCTATCACAACACGAGACAACCTTGGAAGGGGTCTGGGATTGATTTGGTTCGAGGAAGAGGATGGGCTGAACCAGGGTTCGTGGGGCGCGGCTTTGGCCGAACCTGCTCAGCAGCTTGCCGAACCCTAGGGAGGCAGCCGAACCTCATCAGCTTGCAAAACCCAGGTGGCGAACCATTCCAGACGACCCTTTGGTCTCGGACGAACCCTTGAGAGCTGCTGAACTATTTCTGCATGATGAACGAACCCTTATGGAAACGAACCATTCCAGTGGCGAACCTTCCTACCCATGAACCTTACTCAGCTGACACGCGAGAGTCGAACCCTTGACTCTCGCGAACCCATGCATGACCAGCGAATAACCCTAACCGAATCCATCAACAATCAGTGAACCTGCATGTTGTATTCTTGCTCACGAACCATGCACTATGGCCGAACCTTCCATCAACTATCACCGAACCCTCGGTGCAACATGGTGGACGAACCTTCTTCCATAGGTTCCCTGGTTGACTCTCGGCGCACCTTAAGTGGATTGGCCTAACAACCGGCCCAATATAGCACCGGCTTGTATAAGCCATGCAGCCCGAGTGATGAGCCGGTTAAGCACTTAGACCTAAACTCTTTCGTGTAGCCCATCTTTTATCGGCCTAGCCCATTACACCAATCGGCCCCTTTGTGGTATTTCGGTCCAATACTTAGCCTTTGGCCCAACAACCCACTAAACCGGCCCAACACCACACCCAATTGGGCCATTGCTAACCTAAGAGACCCATGGACTTTGTTTAAAGACCACCATGGTTTCATGGGCTCAAGGCCCAAGTGTTTGGCCCACAACTTAAGGAAATTGTGGAATGATCTTGTTCGGGTTAAGTTTATAACTTATAATAATTCAGAGATCAATTCATAATCCCAAAGACTTAAAACAATTTGAACATCTCTTCAAACTATATGTTTAACAAGGTTTATCAAAGTTCACAAACACATGTTATTTTAAGCACAACAAGTTTGTGCATAAAAGAAACATGATACATTCTTTTCATGAATCAAGTATCAATCAAGTGACTCAATCATGATGTTCAAATTCACACAACATTCTTAAACATGGGAACAAGTATTCAAGAGTTAATCATGATCATGATAAAACAAGTCAAGCGTTAAATCAAAGTTTATACAATCATAAATCTTATATTCTATGTATGATTATAATGTTATAGGAACCAGTTAGAAGTCTTGCTTGCTAGTTGCTACTTGTTATAGTTCAGAGTCTACTGTAGACAGGTGAGAACATTAGCCCCTCTTTTACTGTTTTTCAACTGTTTTGGAGTGGAACACGTGATCAAACACTCTTTATGCCAAACATATTTCATATACAGGATTTATGCTACAGTTCAACTGTTAGAAGATCACTTTAGAAATCCTAGGGATTTCTCAACTATTTTCAAAGGATTTATCAACTGTTTATAATGTTTTATCAACTGTTAAACTTGTTGCTACTAAAAGGTTTTATAAAGGTTCTTTAAACTGTTTTATATCAGCTTTACACTAATGATTTTATAAATGCTAAACACTTTTAACTAATGAGATATTATAAACTCTTTTACTAACAACTTGTGTTCTTGATAAAAATGATATGTTATAAACCTTGTTATTACACAAGGACACTATCTTTGGTATTAAATCAAGGGTTTCAATACAAGGTTTTCAACCAATGGTTTTCATAGTGGTATTCAAACAAAGGATTTCAATTCATGGTATTCAAACAAGTTATTTCAATCATTGGTATTCATGGTATTCACGGGAAGTTTTCAAATCATGGAAATCAAATAAGGCATTCAATCAAAGGATTTCAAATCAAGTTTTTAAAAGCATGGTGTTCATCGTTGTGAACAAACTTATACATACATCAAGTTACATATTCATTTAGCGTTAGTACTGGGTGATCACAACAAGGGAAAGCGGATACAATTGGGCAGACCAAATTCTGGAGTTAGCTTTTAAATTTGTTTTTAAAGCTAACTGCAGGATTGGTTACGTATGGTTATATCAATGTTGCTGACTAATTTTTTAACTCCAAACGTAGTTTCGGACATGATTATATGTTGGTTTTCTAGCAAACAGTGTGATGACTGTTTGGACACGTTTTACAGACTTGATGTTAGTTTGGGTTGCAACCATCCATGTATTTTTATTCACTGTTTATCACATATGCCTTACAATGCAGATTCATATTTACAACTGTTAAACCTATTGTTCTCACCAACTACTTTTGTAGTTGACAGTTACTTTTCACGTGTTTCAGGTAATCAGGTTTAAGACATTCTAAGGGACAACTAAGGAGACCGTTTTAAGGTAGAACAAGATGAAGAAACAAGCTAGGATGGATTAGAAACACACTAAATCCTGATTGTTTAATTGTCTTGTTTGAAGTCTTATTTTGTAAACTATATTTTGTGTCTGTAGTTGTTATTCTTTTGATAGATAGATATAATGTCTGTAACTAAACAATGGTCTAAACATTTTGAAACCTAGTAATGCATTGTGGTTTTTCTTATTCAATACTTGTGCATGATTCAACCATATCGTCACCGCGCCGTGGATTCCGCACGCGGCGCAGGGGGTGTGACAAATAAGATATCCTCCATCTGCTTCCCCCGGGCCATCCATTCTTGGAACACCACCTTCTCATCCCATGGTGACTCCTGCTGCCCGTTCTCCTGCTGTTGTGAACCCTTCTTCTGTGGATTCACAAATCAATATCATGCATCAAAATCAGCAACAGCTGATACTGATGATGCAGAAATTGAGGAATAACGATCAGCAAAACAAATAAACATCTTCTTTTTCTTCTAAAAATAAAACAAGACCCATATATAACCTATAGCAATTAATTCTCATGTGCAGAGACCTTCTTCAAACCAAAATATTCTATGGTATGTGGACAGTGGAGGCTCTAGGCACATGACAAGATGCAGATCCGTTTTAAATAACTTCATTCCAAAGAATGGAGGATATGTTTCCTTTGGAAATAATGCTAAAGGTTGGATAGTAGGGTCTGGTTCTGTCCAAAGTGGAAAACTGCACTTTAAAGATGTAAGCTTAGTTGAAAATCTCAAGTTTAACCTCTTGAGTGTTTCTCAACTAGCTGACAAGAACTTTAGTTCATTTTGCACTAAGGATAGTTGCAAAATTCTTTCTCTTGAATTAAATTCAAAAATAAAGATCTTAATTGATCAACATACCTTGCTAACGGCTAAAAGAAGTGGAAATGTCTACGTTGTAGATATGTGCACTGATTCTCAAACATCCTCTCCTATTTGTTTGATAGCCAAAGCATCATCTTCTGAAACTGCCCTTTGGCACAGAAGATTCAGTCACCTTAACCACTAATCTCTTCATTAGCTTTCTACCCTTTCTTTAGTAAGAGGATTACCTTCCAAAGAATTTCACTTTGAAGGTCAATGTGAATCTTGCTTAAAGGGAAAGCAACGTAAAACATCACATAAGTCCATTGAGGCAGTGAAGGTAGCCAGTTTGGCGAGAAAGAGATATTGTTTAGTTGTTGTGGATGACCTACTCAAGATTTTGCTAGACCTTCTTTCTCTTCAACAAAAATGAGACTTTTGATAAAATAATTGCCGTTATCACCCAACTTGAAAGACAATTTGGTCTTCCAGTCAAAACAATAAGGAGTGATAATGGGACTGAATTCAAGAACCAGGTTCCTGATAAGTTCTACATCTCAAAAGGAATCCTCAGACAATATAGTGTTTCTAGAATTCCCGCTCAAAATTGAGTTGTGAAAAGAAAGAATTGAAGCTGCAAGAACTATGCTTGCAGATTCAGGATTACCTTTATCCTTCTGGGCTGAGGCAGTGAACACTGCTTGCTATGTCTTAAATAGAGTTAACATTGTGAAAAGACATAACAAGACTGCCTATGAAGTCCTTCATAACATAAAGCCTCTCATTTCCTTCTTTAAGGTCTTTGGGTGTCCGTGTTTCATTTTGAACACAAAAGTCTCTTTATCCAAGTTTGCTGCTAAAGTTGACTCTCGATATTTTGTTGGATATTCTCAGACCTCCAAGGCTTACCGTGCTTTCAATCTCAGGACCAAAATTGTTGAGGAAACTATTGATGTCAAATTCAATGAATCTGCATCAACTTCATCTTTCCCATCTGCTCCTGATGACCTCTTTGATCTTGAAAGGTTCACCTACATCTCTTCTACCCCTTCTTCTTCTTCTTCTTCTCTTCTTCTTCTTCTTCTTCTTCTTCTTCTTCTTCTTCTTCTTCTTCTTCTTCTCCTTCTTCAGAATCATGTCAAACTTCTGAAGATCTATCCTCTCTTAAGGATTGTTCTGTCTCTAAATTCTTTACCTCCATTCCTTCTTATCAAATAAATTCTCAAGACCAAGATGAACAAATATCTACTCCTTTATCCCCAGCTTTGGATAATGTACCCGTAGATGGTCCTAAACATGTTCACATTTGGATAAGGTACCACTCGATGACATTCACGTTGATGATATCATGCATTTCGTTGAAAAACAAGTCGAGATAATGGACCGTGAACTTAAAAAGCTCAAACGCAGTAGAATTCCAATTGTCAAAGTACGATGGAAGTCGAAGCGTGGTCCAGAATTCACCTGGGAACGAGAAGATCAGATGAAGCTTAAGTACCCACAATTATTTACTGCGGTCGCTCCAAGTTGAATTTCGGGACGAAATTCCCTCAACTAGGGGAGACTGTAACATCACTGTATTTTGGGTTTGTTTGAACATGTTTAATTGTATTGACAAGACCTGATATGATAATTGATAATTGCTACGAATTATTGGATGTTATTATCACTCGTATACATTATTCAGAACATATAATTATGTAAATGCATTAAATGTCCCTAGTTCAATTTTGTACTATCCATTATGTATAAAGTTTATAATATTAATGGGAGTACTCTTTCTATATAGATTCTTAATGTTTATTATTAAATATTTGTGTTTGATTAGGATTTTAAATGGTCAAGTATGATAACAGACACATTCGGGCGAATGGCTCTAAGTATGAAGCCATTTTCCGAATGAACGAAGCAGCGAATGACATAGGCGAGCGAATGAGTCATTCGCCGAATGACTCATTCGATTGACTTGTCCATTCGATGGGGTCATTCGCCGAATGAGTTGCTTCGGCCTCTCATTCGGCCGAATGACAACAGACCATAAATACAAGTCCCAACCTTTTCAAACCCAACTTTTTGAGCCCTCCTTCTTCCCTGAGAACCCAGAGTAAAAACACTAGAAGATTAGAGCGGCCATAACACATCCAAGTTTGATTCACATCCCGTGGTGTTCGATTCTCGATCAAATGTCCATCATTCACCTTCAGATCACCACGGTTGCTGTTGGTTTCGGTTGGAAAACCCTGGAATAGGATTCCGCACTATTCCAGAGGCTGTCAGGTAGATATCCATTTGAACCGGATTGTTTCCGTGCTCCTAATTGGTCATACAAAGTGGTATCAGAGCCTTGGCTCTTGATTCTACTCGATTTTCAATCAAAATCATCAGATCTCAGATTGGATCTTCGTGACTTACAAAAACCCCTGAGTTTCTTGTGTCCAAAGTCACTATTTCATTCAAAATTAATGGGTTTTTGTGGTGTTCTTATCAAAACATTCATTCCAATTGGTTGGTAAACATGTCATGATGTTTTGTATCAAATTTGGTACATAGATTTGGCCTAAATCGAAAGTTATCACAATTTTTGTTGTTGAAAACCCCAGATAGCCCGAATGAGCTTGGCGGCCGAATAGGTTTGGCCGAATCACACTCATTCGCCGAATAGCTCCATTCGACACACTCATTCGGCGAATAGCTCCATTCTCCATCTCATTCGACGAATAGCTTTCTTTGCTTACTCATTCGGCAAATAAGCTCATTCGATCCTTTCATTCGCCGAATAGGTTCAATCGCTCTGCTCATTCGCCCAACTGTCATACTCATTCTCTCATTCGTTCTTTTCTATTCATTCGCCTGGTTAATCACATTCGGTCCCCGACATTCGGGATTAGCATACTCATTCGGCCCTGTGATTTGAAATTTTTCTAGGTGTTGGACACTTTTGTACTTGACTCTATGGAAGACTTGGCATTGATGGCAAACCAGAATCATCGTATTCAGACGTCGCTGCTGACTGAAACTAAGATAGGGAACTCCAATAGAGCTCCCAAGTTGCTATCCTTAGATGATTATCTGCACTGGAAATACAGATTTGAGATTCACATCAACGGAGCGGACACTAATTTATGGATGCTGATTGAAGGTGGTTATCTGAGGCCTCTGAATGCAAACGGAACTCCTATGCTAGTCACACGGATGACTGAGCCTCAGAGGAAGGTTTATGATTACGAGAAGAAAGCTTATGCTATTCTGTCTCAGTCCATTTATACTGATATCTTCCATCAGTTCAGACAGTTTACATCTTCTAAGTATTTGTGGGATGCTTTGCAGCAGGGGTATGAGGGGAATGATGCACTAAAGAACATCAAGTCAAAAGAATTAAGGAAGGAATTTAACAGCTTCATGTATGTGGGAAATGAATCATTGGATGATTTGATTTCCAGATTCTACCATCTTTTGAGTGAGTTTTTCAATCATGAAGTCAAGACTACTACTCAGGAGAAGATCCAGTGTCTGGCACATATAGACATAAATGATTTCATCCAGAAGCTGAAAAAGCAAGAAATAGAGAACAAATGGAAGGCTAAGAGAGTTGCTCAAGTCCAGGATCCGTCATTGTATTATTCTACTCCGACTGTAGAGAAAGCATCTTCTCATGCTCCACTGAAGACTGCCTTTGTTTCTCAGAATACTGAAGCTCCATCTTCTAATCAGATTCATTTCAGTCAGTCTTCCTCCTCATCCAGCTCTCAGAAAGAACATCATCAACCTGTCACCAGTCTGAAGACAGACAACTTTGACAAAGTGACTTTAGAGATTGCCAAGGAGCATATGGGTCTTTTGTCTCCTCTTGTCAGCTCCTATGATGGTTTAGTAGCTGGACAGATTGGCAAACCTTATATGACCAATGATGATTATTCTCATATAGACCCAGATGATATGGAGAGGATAGACATCATGTGGGCTCTGGCCAGTGCTGTGAGAAGAGCAAAGGAGTTTGTGAAAAGAACAGGAAAAGACATCAATCTAAACAAGGAGTCTAAGTTTGGATTTGATATGGCATCTGTCACCTGCTACAATTGTGGGGAGAAGGGTTATTTTGCCAGAAAGTGCAAGCACCCAAGGAAAGCAGGGAATAATAATCCATTTCAGCATCAGAAACCTGCTACAACTAATCCTAAGAGAAGACTTGTCCCTATTGATTCTCCTGCTCAAACAAGTTCTTCAAATGCAGGTAAAGCATTGATGGTACAGCAGGATGAAGGTGAAAATTGGGATTTCAGATTCAATTATGAACAGGGGGGACAGGATAAAGCATGTGTTGCTGATATTCAGAAGACGGATGATTCAAATGAAGAGAGCACTTCTGAAGAAGCACATATCAGGATAGAAGAAACATCTGATTTAGAGTCAGAAAGCTTGTCAGACTCAGATATTCAAGCTGATCATTGTACTGATCTCGAGGAATCTTTTACTCAGTTTGTTTTGATGGTAAAATCATCTGCTACTCCTGCTGCGACCTCACAGTCTGATCAGGTATATGATGAAAGTTCATCTTTTTGTTCTAGATGTTTTAATTATGTTGACCTTGACAGCAAGGTTCTTGCTTATCAGAAGCATAATGCTGATTTGATCAGTGATCTGAACCAATGTATTGAGGCAAACAAAGTTTTAAAATCTAATGAAAAAGATTTTCAACCTAAAATTGACCTTTTAAACAGACAACTTCATGAGGCTGAGATTGTTGTTCTGAACAAGCAAGATGCTATCACTTCTTATCTCAATACTATCAATGAGATAAAGAAGAAGTTAGCCATAGTCGAATGTGACTATGAGACCTTAGGTCAAAAGCTCAAGAGCTATGAAAGCTCCTCATATATCATTGAGCATATGATCAATAAGGGTACTGATCAGAAGGGCAAGGGAAAAATGAATTATCAACAATGTCCTCCACCAATCTTGAATACCTTTGTTAACTCACCAGATGACAAAGATGTTAAAGATTTCCATGTTATAACTCCATTAGTAATTGATCCAATTGGGATGATTACTGATGAGGGTTCCTCCTTGTCAGAGGAATCTTTGGTGGATAGAATTGTTGAGGATTGGGTCTCAAATTCTGAGGATGAATCTGATGATTCATCAGATTATATTACTGTTCAGAATCAGCCACCAGTTGTCATGAAAGGCGACCCAATCTCATCTTCAAAAATTTATCAAGCTTTAAGCTTTGTGAAAGCTTCAAAAGAAAATGAATCTTGTGTGTCTAACAAGATTGACAATCTTGTTCCTAATGAAAAAAAAGGGTTTGGGTTATAATCAGAACAAGCCCAAAACAAGTGTTTTTAAACCACAAAAGCAATCTTTTTCTGAACTAAAACATTTTCATAAAAAGGGTAACAGAGTTTGCTTTGAGTGTGGTGCACCTGGGCACATTGTTAGATTTTGCCCACAGTTGATTAGCCCGAAGGTTGCACCTCCCAGAAAACTAAATCAAATTTTTATCAAAGCTGTCAAATCTGAATCTAAGTCAACTCAAGAAAAACCCAAACAACCAAATCAGGCTAAACCTTTGGACAAGGGTAAAGGGAAACCGGTGAACTTGGATGTTCCCAAATTGATCAATGTTAAACAAGCAAAGTCATCATCCATTTATGTGAAAAACTCTTTCAGATTAAACTCAGTCTGGAAAGTCAAGTTATCTGAGACTTTAGTTTCACCCATTCCAGACAAGGCTATTCCTGATGGTAAATGGATCAATGTTTGGATCCGTGACTCTTTGGGTCAACCCAAGACTGTATAGGCTTGGGTTCCCAAAATGAACTAACAGCTCTTGGATTGTCGATAGTGGGGCTTCTAGGCACATGACTGGTGATATCTCGCTACTCACTAATGTGAATTCAGTTCGAGGTGGTTATGTGGCATTTGCCGGTAACAAAGGCGGGTTCATAACTGGAGAGGGCATTCTGTCAAATGGCCAGGTTTCTTTCGACAAAGTCAGATATGCCAAGCAATTGGAGAATAATCTTCTTTCAGTATCACAAATCTGTGATAAGCAGTATAAAGTTTTGTTTGATGACTTCCAATGCTACATTCTCAAGCAAGGCTTGACTATTCCTGAAGAGTGGATTTTGATGTCAGCTCCTCGAAAGCAAGACTTGTATGTTCTCAATATGGCCACAGCTTCAACAACATCCTCCACAACTTCATGTTTTATGACAAAGGAAACTGAGAAAGATTCAATCCTTTGACATAAGAGGATGGGCCATTTGAGTCTACGCAAGATGAATCACCTGGTACACAACAATTTTGTTGATGGGGTCAGTCTGAAGAATTTTAAAATGTCTGATGTCTGTGTATCCTGCAAGAAGGGAAAGCAAGTCAAGCAGTCTCATAAACCAAAGAACTATCATTCAATCACTGTTCCTCTTGAGCTTCTCCACATGGATTTATTCGGTCCAGTAAACTGAAAGAGCATAACTGGAGATCAGTACTATTTAGTTATCACTGATGAGTATTCCAGATATTCTTGGGTTTTCTTTATGAAGGAGAAGTTTGAGATGAGCTCAATGGGAGAGATGAAATTTTTCTAGGATTACAGGTGGATCAGTCTGAGGCAGGGATCTTCATTCATCAGACAAAATATGTTGGTGACATACTGAGCCGGTTCAGTATGTTGGATGCGAAATCTGCTGGTACCCCACTGGCTGTCAATCACGGGATTACATCATATGAAAGGGGGAGTTAATCGATGCCACTATGTACCAAGGAATGATTGGATCTCTGATGTATCTCACTGCTTCTCGGCCATACATCATGCTCGACACATGCTTGGGTGCTCGTTATCAATCAAAACCAAGAGTATCACATCTCACTGCTGTGAAGAGGATTATGCGTTATCTGAAGGGTACTCCTGATCTTGGCTTATGGTACCCTAATGATGATAATTTTGAGCTTACTGCATATAGTGATTCAGATTATGGTGGATGCAAGAGAGATTTCAAATCAACATCTGCGGGATGTCAGTTCTTTGGAACCTGATTGGTTACCTGGCAGTGCAAGAAGCAGACGTCGGTGTCTACTTCAACCTATGAAGCTGAATATATTGTTGCTGCTAAGTTGTTGTTCTCAGATCATCTGGATACAACAGCAACTCAGGGACTATGGGTTACATTTTTCTAACACTCCTATTTATGTTGATAATACTGCTGCCATAGCTGTCACTAAAAATCCTGTCCAGCACTCGAAAACAAAACACATCGACATTAAATATCACTTTATACGTGATTTCTTTGAAAAGAAACTCATCGATGTTGTTAAGATACACACCGATCACCAGAAAGCCGATTTTTTTACAAAAGCTTTTGATAAACCCAGATTTTTATATCTGCTATCGGCCAATGGTGCTTTTCAAAAGGATGAAGTCCTTCCTTCATCTGAATGTAACAAATCATCATCTCTTTTATTACTTAACTTTATTTTGTTTTATTGTTCATTGTTCAGTATTTTGCTCTTTCATATATTTCTTTAAAAACTCAAAAAGATTTTATATTTTAGGTTTTTAGGGGGAGAAAGTATGTTATTTGAAAAACCAAAAGCATTAAAAATTTGGAAAATACAAAAACATTCATAAAATCACAAAAACTGAGAAAGTCTTCTTTGAGAAAGTAATGTGTTAGCCTATTATATCTTAGAAGCTGAGGTGAATGCGTAAGCTGAAAACACATGAGAATTGTGATTTGATGTACTGATAGGCCTACTTTACAAACCATATAGACAATTTATGATAACTTACAAACCATATAGACACTTCTAAGGATTGAACTAGGTCCAAGGGGGGGTTTGTAGATGCATTAAATGTCCCTAGTTCGATTTTGTACTATCCATTATGTATAAAGTTTATAATACTAATGGAAGTACTCTTTCTATATTGATTCTTAATGTTTATTATTAAATATTTGTGTTTGATTAGGATTTTAAATGTTCAAGTATGATAACAGACACATTCGGGCGAATGGCTCTAAGTATGAAGCCATTCGCCGAATGAACGAAGTAGCGAATGACATAGGCGAGCGAATGAGTCATTCGCCGAATGACTCATTCGATTGACTTGTCCATTCGATGGGGTCATTCGCTGAATGAGTCGCTTCGGCCTCTCATTAGGCCGAATGACAACAGACTATAAATACAAGTCCCAACCTTTTCAAACCCAACTTTTTGAGCCCTCCTTCTTCCCTGAGAACCCAAAGTCAAAACCCTAGAAGATTAGAGCGGCCATAACACGTCCAAGTTCGATTCACATCCCGTGGTGTTCGATTCTCAATCAAACGTCCATCATTCACGTTCGGATCACCACGGTTGCTGTTGGTTTCGATTGGAAAACCTTGGAATAGGATTCCGCACTATTCCAGAGGCATTCGGGTAGATATCCATTGGAACCGGATTGTTTCCGTGCTCCTAATTGGTCCTACAAATTATGAACATAAACCATGGGGAATCTAGTTTGTAAAATAACTAGACAGAAGCAGAGAGTTTATTGCAATTAAATGTTGGACTAAAAGAACCAATGAGCCTGATCAGAAAAATCTCTAAGTCTCACAGCATTACAACAACTGAAGAAGAACACAAAGGCTGATATTCAAAGGTGCTGAAGTCACAAGATCTGAAGAGATGTACAACAGCTGAAGTGTAAGTCGTCAGATGTTGTAGTGTGTAGTTAGTCTTCAGTAGTTTTCTTTCAGTATTTGTAAAGTCTGATGAGTAGTTTACTCATCAGATGTTTTAGTATTTTGTACTTCAGTAGTTTCAGTATTTGTACTTCAGTAGTTTTGTTCTTCAGTAGTTGTAGAGTTTGTCTTCAGATGTTGAAGACATCCTCAGTAGTTTAGTTAATTTCAGTTGTTTTGTTTTGTCTGTTAGATGTCAACATCATGTGACATCATCAGACGTCACTGCCTTCTATATATAGGCAGTTGACACGATTGTAATGTAACAAAGTTAATGATCTGAATGAGATATTCCTTTTTACATAAAACTTTCTCTCTCTATAACAAACTTGCGTTACTGTTTGATTGAATTTGTTCTTACTTTACTTATGCTAATTCCGTGTTGAATTCCGCTGCTATACTTTACTGATTTATCAATTGAGAACATCTGATCCTACAATTGGTATCAGAGCAGGTTAATCATTGATCGATTTCACAATTGATCTCTGAAACTGCTCAAATTTGTTCTCAAATTGAGTGAATTAGCTGATTAAGTAAGAATTTGTTATAGATCGAAGTTTTCTGTTAACTTCTGTTGATTTGCATTTCAATATCAATTTGTTTTGCATCAATTGATTGAGATTTGAATTAGTTTGTGTTAGATTGATTGAATCTGTGATCATGTCAACTCCGAACAATGATCCGCACAATACAGGCTCCGCAACCAAGCCTCCGATGCTTGTGCGGAGTGAGTACAACATATGGCAACGTAGAATGCTACATCACCTGTCGATTAACAGCGCAGGATGTTGGAAATCTGTTGTGCATGGACCATATAAACCCACGATCACTGATCCTGAAACTAAGATCATGATTCCGAAACCTGCTGATATGTATTCGGATGAGGACATTAAATTGTTTGAAATTGATGCTAAAGCTCATGGTATTCTGGCCATGGCTCTGCCTAATGAGATCTATTCTGGTTTGATGCATCATGATACTGCTCATGATCTCTGGGTTGCACTGAAAGAACAATTTGGTGGAACCGATGAGGTTTTAGCAAATACTAGAGAAATTCTGGCTCAGCAGTATGAGACATTTTCTCACCGAAAGGGTGAATCCTTGACTCAACAATTTGAGCGATTCTCATGTTTAATTTCTGAGTTAAAAATGGTTAAGCAAGAATACACTAACAGTCAGATGAATAACAGATTTCTCAGATCATTGCCTGAGAGATGGGACACTTATACAATTGTCCTACGCTCTAATGCTAATCTAGAAAGTCTATCTCTCACCCAATTACATGGGAAACTCTTAACTTTTGAGAGAGAGGTAGAACAGAAGAGAAAACTGTCTTCATCTGGAAAACTTGCTGATGATTTTGTTCCTGGTAACACTGCTTTGATAGGTCAGGAGTCAGAGTTTAATGGGTCTGAATGTTCTTATGATGAACATATTGATTTTTCTACTAACAATTCTGAACATGCTTTTGTGGGAGTTGATGGTAATGCAGGGAATTATGGTGATAACTTGTGTTTTGTGATGGATGATTTGAAAGGAATCCCGGATGATGATCTAGAGGAGATGGACATTTTGAGTCAAATGGCATTGATCAACATCAGATCACAAAAGTTTTATAAAAGAACAGGAAGAAAGTTCCCTGGATTATCTGGCAAAACCAAGGTTGGATTTGACAAAGGGAAGCTGAGGTGCCATAAGTGTCATAGGCTTGGTCACTTTGCTAGGGAGTGCAAAACATCTGGTTCTAATCCTGCTGCACCTTTTGTGACCTTTCCAAGCAACAATTCCTCAGGCAAAGGACCACAATCTTCTGGTACTAGTCAACAGCAATTCTATCCAGCTCACTTTGTTCCACAAAATCCAATGCCCTATCCATATCCTTGCTTCTACATGCCTCAACCTCCTCACAATCCAGCATTAATCCCACCTCAATCCCCTGCTCTTCCTGAACCCAGCAAACCTCAATCAACTCAACAGTCTCAACAACAACAGCATCAGAGTTTCTTCACTCCTGGAGTTGTTGATTGGAGTAGCTTGCCTGATGACTTATCAGACTTCAACATGCAGCCTTTTTCTGAAACTGGTCCACATGGTGGAGACAATCCTTTTGGAAATCTGGCACTAATGGCTATTGATTCAACTGAAAATACCTGTCAATCTTCTTCAACATCACAGGTATCCTCTGAATCCAAAGCTAAGTTGTGTTCAGAGTCTTGTGTTTCAGCATTTGCTTCCATTAGAGAAATTAATGTTGAGTTAATTAATGAAAAGTTGTCTTTAGAAAGGATCATGACAAAGAACAAATTGAATTTGAGAAAGCTTTGAATGAAAAAGAATCTGAAATTTACAAACTCAAGTGTCAATTGTCTGATGAAAAGGCTAGGGTGGAAGTCATGCTTGTAAAACACAATGATTTGAAACAAACACTTGCAGCAACCCAAGTCGAATGTGCAAGATGGGTTGAATCTTGCAAGGGTTTGAGTTGCTATTAAACAAGCAAACAGCATCAAATGTGAAGTTTGGTATTGGATACAATCACACTGCTCCTCCAATTGATTATACACCAAAAAATCTTAACTGTGAGTCTGAAGGAGACAGTGTATACCAATACACCAAATCGTCAGAAAAATCTGATGCTGAAGAATCATTTGAAAGTGATTCAAGTGCCTGCAAATCTGAGTCTGAAACTATTGACATTGAAACTTATTCTTATTCTCTTGGATGTACAAATGTTATCCAGGATGAAACATGTCAGGATAGTGTTTTAATTGAGATTAACCCTGATGAAAAGGTTTCAAATGAACTAAATTTAAAACTGGTTAAGGTAGATGGGCATGGTACTGGAGAGAAAGATGCACGACTTCTGATAAGTCAGAATCACTCATCAGTAGTTGTAGAAAAAGCTGATGCCACAACTACTGATAAGTGGAAAAGGATTGACCGACAAGTGCTGAAGAATACCTCTTCAGAGGTTCTCAGCACATCAGCTGTTATCAGTTTGTCTACAAATACTGATGTTCCAAAAGTGCTGATGAACAAGAACTCAGTATCTAAGTCATCAGTACTTGTAGATAATCACAAGGGAAAGCAAAAGAGGGTGCCTTGTGATATTTGTAGGCTGTTTAATCATTCAACTGATGAATGCTGGTACAGAAAAGGTTCTAAATTCAACAAAATCAAGAATAAAAACAAGAACTTTCTCAAAATGAAAAATGAATTTAGTTCAAAATTTGTACCTGAATCATCAGTTGTTTCACAATCTGGAAAATCCTTACAAGGAAATACCTCCAGTAAATCCAAGAAAGGAAAAGGGATTGTTCCAGATTCAGGGAAACAACACTTGATAGCATCTCATTTGATTAAAGACACTAAAATGATCAAACACAAAAATAAAAAATCAAGTTCTGATGTGTCTGATGAAATCAAAATTTTAACTCAAAATCATAATCAACTGATGCTAATGATGCAACAACTGATAGGAAAAGTCAATCTGGCAGAGGCATCTGTTGATTCATTTCATAAAAAGAAATCAAAGTCAAAAGTCAAATCAAAAATTTCTGATAAGAATGCTTCAAGTGTTGCTTCAACTGATAATGCTAGTTCTGTTTTTTCAAATGTTAACAGACCCAAAACCAAAATGGTTTGGGTCCAAAAGTCTAACTGAGTGTGTTGTTGTATGCAGGGTCCTTCAGCATACCAAAGTAGCATCTGGTATGTTGATAGTGGAGGATCCATGCATATGACTGGGAGCAGATCTCTTCTTCATAACTATTTCACTGGAAGGAGAGGATTTGTTTCCTTTGGTAATGATGCTAAGGGGTATATCATAGGTAAAGGTGTCGTCACTAATGGTGAGATTAGGTTTGATGATGTTAATCATGTTGAGAATCTTAAGTACAATCTGCTGAGTGTTAGTCAAATGTGTGATAAGGGTCATGTGTCTCTCTTCACTAAGCAAGATTGTAGGATTCTATCTTCTGATGTGATGCCTTTGATTGGCAAAGTGTTAGATGAGTACACACTTCTTAAGGCTAACAGAGTGGGAAAGGTCTATGCCTTTGATCTTTCTAAGAAAATCTCTGTCAAAGGTCATCCTTGTTTATTTTCTAAGGCCTCTTTCAAGGAATCCAATTTGTGGCATAGAAGATTAGGTCATGTAAACATCAAGAACATGAATCAATTGGTGAAACATGGTCTGGTTAGAGGTCTTCCTTTAAAGGATTTTAGCTGTGATGAAAACTGTTCTGCATGCTTGAAAGGAAAACAACACAAAGCATCTTTTCCTTCAATTGGAGATTCCAAATCCACTGGTTGTTTACAACTGTTACACATGGATCTATTTGGTCCAGTGCAGATAATGTCTATGGCAAAGAAGAAGTATTGTCTAGTTATTGTTGATGACTATTCAAAGTTTGTCTGGACTTTCTTCTTACACTCAAAAAGTGAGGTTGCCAAGGCTATTATCAATTTTGTGTTGTATGCTGAAAAGCAGTATTCTCTTTCTATCAAGTGTGTTAGGAGTGACAATGGCACTGAATTCAGAAATCATCTTCTTGATGAATTTTATCAGTCAAAGGGAATTCAGAGACAGTATAGCATTCCCAGATCTCCTGAACAGAATGGAGTGGTAGAAAGGAAGAATAGGACCCTGATTGAAGCAGCCAGAACAATGCTTGCTGATTCTGGTTTACCTCTCACATTCTGGGCAGAAGCTGTTAACACAGCTTGCTATGTGCAAAACAGAGTTTTGGTGAATCAAAGATGGTTGAAGACTCCATATGAAATCCTTCATTCTTTAACTCCTTTGATTTCCTTCTTCAGA
Source organism: Mikania micrantha (assembly GCA_009363875.1). Lineage (NCBI taxonomy): Eukaryota > Viridiplantae > Streptophyta > Magnoliopsida > Asterales > Asteraceae > Mikania > Mikania micrantha. The sequence continues at coordinate 23,115,982 of CM018685.1, forward strand.
GCTTTTGGGTGTCCTTGTTTCATTCTCAACACCAAAGATCAGCTTACCAAGTTTGATTCCAAAGTTGATGCAGGATACTTTGTTGGATATTCTTCAACATGCAAGGCATATAGAGTGTTCAATTGTAGAACAAAGACTGTAGAAGAAACTCTTCATGTCAAATTCAATGAATGTCCTAAAGATTCCATTCCTCAGAATCCTGCTGAGATGTTTGATCTGAATATCTTGCAACATGATTTTCATGTTGAGAATAGTGGTGTAGAAGATGCAGTTCTTCCAGCTAATCCACCACCAGCTTCTAATGCAACATCACAAGGAATTTCAGATGATGAAGATGCAAGTACACATTTGTTCAGATTCAGTGACAATATATCCACTTCTACCAAATCTGATGCTCCTCCTGCTTCAGCAATCCCACTCAATACAAATGCTGATGAAATTCTGGAATCCTCTCAATCCTTTGAAATCCCAGCTGCTTTGTTTCCTGAATCATCTTCAACTGCAACATCTGATCCTCCATCAAACACTTGCACTGATCTTATTCCATATCAAGAACTGAAGGATCATCCTTTATCTCAAGTTCTTGGTGATATTTCAGCAGGTGTTTCAACCAGAAGTCAATTATCTAACTTTTGTCTTTATGCTCTCTTTGTCAGTCAACAAGAGCCAAAGAACTACCACATAGCACTTAGAGATATTGGCTGGGTGGAGGCAATGCAGTTGGAATTGTTGCAATTCAAGAAGCAACAGGTTTGGGAGCTGGTTTCTTTACCTCCAGGTAAGTGTGCAATAGGCACAAAATGGGTGTTTAGGAATAAAACAGATGAAAAAGGTCAAATCATTAAAAACAAAGCTAGACTGGTTGTACAGGGGTTCTGTCAGGAAGAAGGTATTGATTATGATGAAACTTTTGCCCCTGTAGCCAGATTAGAAGCAATTAGGCTGTTTTAGCATATGCTGCCTTACATAAACTTAAAGTTTTTCAAATGGATGTCAAAAGTGCTTTCTTATATGGTAAAATAAAAGAGGAAGTGTATGTGTGTCAACCTCCAGGCTTTGAGGACAATAAACATCCTGATTGGGTGTACAAGCTTGATAAAGCTCTTTATGGGCTGAAACAAGCACCTAGAGCCTGGTATGACACATTATCCACTTTTCTTCTAAAAATAATTTCACTAGAGGCTCCATTGATCAAACTTTATTCATAAAGAATGTAGGTCAGCATAAGCTACTTGTTCAAATTTATGTTGATGACATTATATTTGCTTCATCTGACCCAAAGTTGTGTGATGATTTCACTAAGCTTATGACTACAAATTTTGAAATGAGTGCTATGGGGGAGTTACAGTTTTTCTTGGGTCTTCAAATCAAACAAAAACCTGATGGAATTTTCATTCACCAATCAAAATACACAAAAGAGCTTTTAAAGAAATTTGATTTGCAAAACTGTAAGCCATGTTCCAACCCCATGAGCACCACCACACAACTTGATGCAGATCTGAAAGGTACTTCAGTGGATGAAACTCTTTATAGATGTATGATTGGATCTTTAATGTATCTAACTGCATCCAGGCCAGACATTATGTTTGCCACATGTGTTTGTGCTAGATTTCAGGCTGCACCCAAAGAGTCTCATTTGATTGCTGTGAAAAGAATTTTCAGATACTTGCAAGGTACTCAATTCCTGGGAATATGGTACTCCACTGGACAATCCTGCAAGCTGGTTGCTTTTTCAGATAGTGACTATGCAGGATGCAAACTCTCAAGAAAATCTACTTCTGGTGGGTGTCAGTTTCTAGGAAATTGCTTGGTTTCTTGGCAAAGTAAGAAGCAAACTTCTGTAGCCACCTCCACTGCTGAAGCTGAGTACATTGCTGCTGCAAGTTGCACTTCCCAAATTCTCTGGCTTCAGTCTCAACTTCTGGACTATGGCATCAAAGAACTGAAGACACCATTGTTAATGGATAGTGCTTCAGCTCTTTGTATTGTCAAGAATCCAGTTCAGCATTCTAGGACTAAACACATTGAGATCAGACATCACTTTATAAGAGATTGTTTTGAAAAAGGTCTGATTGATCCCAAATTTGTTCCTAGTGCTGATGAGCTTGCTGACATTTTTACTAAGCCTTTAGACACATCCACTTTTCAAAATTTAGTTCTAAGGCTTGGTATGTTGCAACTTGAATAGGTTAGTGTTTAAATGAATAAAATGTTAAATATCTTTTTAAAATTCCAAAAATATTTTTTTTCTTTATCTTGACACATTTTGATATTTTCAGTACATACTGATACATATCAAAAGTACTGATTCAAGAACAGTTATGACCTTTTCTAATACTCTAAGTTACAAGTACTGATGAGTATTGATGTTCTAAGTACTGAAGGTCAAATATTGTTCACAAGTTCTGATGAACAAAATTTCTACAAAGTTCTGATGAACAAATTGTGTACAAGTTCTGATGAACACATTGTTCACAAGTTCTGATGAACAAAATTTCCACAACGTCTGATGAACAACTGTTGAAAACACCTGATGAACAAAATTATCGACAACACCTGATGAGTAATTTTACTCTTCAGTTGTTTAAACCTCAGTTGTTTTCTCTATTTAACTCACCTTCTTCAGTTGTTTCATTATCACTTTCTCAGAACTTTTCATCTTTTTCAAAACCTATTTTCCCTCTTTCATCTCTGCTTCCATGGCTGCTCTTACTTTGAAACCGCGTCACAATTCGATTGCCTACTTGACCAAATCTTCATTCTGGTCCAAGTTTGATGAAGCAGTGGATTTGATGAACTCCTCTCAATTCAAAACTGCTTTTCTCATCAATCCAACTCTGTATGTTGAATCCATTCATCAGTTTTGGATGAATGTTGAACTGATAAATGTTGGAACTGGAGTCATCTCTCTTCGATCAACAGTCAATGGTCACAACGTGCATATCAGTCCCGCTGAGCTCAGGGATGTTCTTCAACTTGACGATGCCAACCTAGTCACTCAGTTCCCTAAAAGCGCCACTGACCTCTGTTTTACAAGTCATGAATACCAGGGCGACTTGAGTGACTCAACACTTTTCAAGAAGCACTTTAATGATCCAGAGCGTCTGATATTCCATATGATCAACATATGCCTGGCTCCGAAGTCTTCTTCATGGGATCAAATGTCATCTCGTTGGCAACAGGTATTGTACTCTATCCTCGAATCTCAAAAGCTAAATTTTTCTCAAATACTTTTTTCTGAATTAACTGAACATGCTGGTAAGCCTGTTTCATCTAGATGGTTACTCTATCCTCGTTTTATTATGGCCATCATAGAGAAACAGCTGCCACAAACAGGCCTTGTTGGTCAGGGGATCCCTGCTCCAGCAGTTTTGCTGGAAGTATATTCCCGACACAACTCTAACCTCACTTTAAAAGAGGCTGCCCGGAAGCTCAAACCCAAGCAAAGGGAACCCACAGCCTCATCCTCAAAATCCAAATCCAAAGTCCCCACTAAACCAAAGTCCACTAAGCCCAAAAAGGCTGCTCAGGGAAATGAGTCCCCTGAGTCTGCCCATGCCTCACCAAGGCATGAACTGACCACTGGTAGTAGTCAACCAGTGGTTCAACAGACTCAACCGGCTCAAACCGCCCAGGTTTCCTCTCTACAGGATCCTGGTGCAACCTTTGTAGGGGACACCCACATTACTAGAACCTCTTTCAGTTGAAAGGTTTCTATTGAAAAGCACCAATCTCCCCGGGTGCATTCTCCTTCAAACCCAATTCTTATGGAAACCACTCCAAATAGCCCAACTTTGTTATTGCCAACATCCTGGATCAGTTGAACACTCCTCTCCCTCCCAGACACCTATCAATACTGGAAAAAGCTCCAACATTGAGGGGGAGGAACAAAGTGTCTCTGATAACCCACAGGATCATGACTACAACCTCAGATCTCCTAGTGTGGAAAGAGAGATTCTGATATCTGACAAGGCTGCTACTTCATCACCTCCATCATTTGGAGTGATTGATAGTGGTAACATGCTAAGACCTTGTCAGAGGCAACAACCGATGAAGGGGTTAACCCTGAGGTTGGAAGTCCCCAGTACCAAGACAAAGGGGCACCTGAAACTGTTGAGCCACACTCAACTCAGGTAGATCCTGAGATTCTCAGGAGGTCAGATGATTTAGCTACGGCTACTGATGACCAAATAACACTTGCTGAGGTTCTAAGAAAACCAAATCCTTGAGGCTGAGGTCTGTAGACTCAATGAGCTACTCACCAAAATGTCCAAGGACAAAAGTCCATCTTCCCCACTTACCCCACAGATGGCACCTTCTCATTCTGAAGGTCACCCAAACACTTCAAACCACAAATATCCAATTTGACAAGCCACCAGCCACTGCTTCAGGCACTAATCCTTTGGGTTTTAGCCCCCCAGAGGCATTAGCTGCTGCCTTTCTACAAATCCTCCCTCTCATCACTCCAGTCCTAAAACAATTATTATTCAAGCCCTTGATGAGAGGTTACCTTCCAAATCCCATATTCAGCAATGGTTGATGAGGCTGTGACTGCCAGACTTGCCACTTACATACTCCTCCTTCTTCCCTGCAGCCAAAAAGGGGGAGTTAGGTACTGAATCAGTCACTTCAGCTTCCAAAAGGCCAAGGTCTGAAGAGGTTGTTTCTGAAAGGTCTCCTGTTATTCAAGTAACTTATAAGAGACAGAGGAAGAATAAACCTGTTGAGGTTATCAACAGAGCTGATGTGGAAGTTGAGCAGGAAATGGTTGATAAAGAGATTGAAGCAAGTGCTGAACAAGTGGAAGCCACAACATCTGAAGTTCAAGCACAAGCTACAACCTCTGAAGTTCAAGCACAAGCTACAACCTCTGAAGTTCAAGTACAAGCTACAACTTCTGATGCACAAGACACTGAACTAGAGGGGGTTCAAATTCCAGAGGTTCAGACTCAGGTTGAGACTCAGGTTGTTGAGGTAAGGGCTCCTCCAAAGAAGAGAAGGCAACTCAAATTCAAGAAGAAGAAAGTTCTGATGAAGAAGACAGGTTGCCTATCTCTACAGTTATCAAGCCAAAAGTTCAAAAGCCTGCAACACCAACAACTGGGTTGGATCAAGCCATTCAAAAGAAGAAAGTAACTCTACCTGCCAAATATGTGCCTGAGAAGTCATTGGTTTTTGGTCAACAACCAAAAATCACACCTGAGGATAGGATGTTAGCAGTTAAAGTGAAACTTGAAGAAGAAGAGAATCAAAGGGTGCATGATGAGCAAATCCTAAAGTTGGTTGACAAAGATTATCCTCAGACATCAACCATTACTGCAATGAAGAAAGAAGCTCAAAGGTTGTATGCTCTGAGGTTCACATACAAGTATAGGAAGGAACAGATTAGAATGTGGCCTGATCCAAGAATAATTCACAGGATCCACAAGAGAGAGGCTCCAGCAGCTTATGCCAGAAGGATCAAAAGGGTATTAAGTGCTGAAATTATGCTGGGATCAGTACTTGATCCTTGGGAGATAATAAATGACTTCAAGAGTGTGTACAACTCGGGTTCAAAGGCTCCAAATTTCTTAGAAAACAAAATGATCAAGAAGGATTGGTATACAAGAAACTTGAACATGTTCTGCAAGCTGAGCTTTATCTGTTTCTGGAAGGAAAGCATCCAGATGAGTTTGTCTACAGAGAGATAACTAAAGTAGAGCTGAATGATGGGACAACGGCCAGGTACTTGTCTGAGTATTATGGACCTGAGTCTTTCTTCGAAGGTGAACCTGAAAGACTGACTCCAGAAGAGAAGATGTTACTACTTGAAGCTTTTGTCAGGGAGTCTTTCAGGTTAGTATACAATCAATAGCTTCAATGAGAGGGGTTAATGCTCATAGTCCATTTCCCCAATGGAGTTCCCTCTCATATTTTGATTGTTAGAATTTTTTTGAAGCTGTTGGTTATCAGGCTTATACTTTAATTGGTCATTTTGATACTGATCTCAAAAGAAAAAGACATATCTTTCTGCCTGGGAATAAATAAGTGAGACCTTAAATAAGTTAGAGGTTTTTGGCTGCATTGGTTCAGGGGGAGTTTGTTGGACTAAAAGAACCAATGAGCCTGATCGGAAAAATCTCTAAGTCTCACAGCATTACAACAACTGAAGAAGAACACAAAGGCTGATATTCAAAGGTGCTGAAGTCACAAGATCTGAAGAGATGTACAACAGCTGAAGTGTAAGTCGTCAGATGTTGTAGTGTGTAGTTAGTCTTCAGTAGTTTTCTTTCAGTATTTGTAAAGTCTGATGAGTAGTTTACTCATCAGATGTTTTAGTATTTTGTACTTCAGTAGTTTCAGTATTTGTACTTCAGTAGTTTTGTTCTTCAGTAGTTGTAGAGTTTGTCTTCAGATGTTGAAGACATCCTCAGTAGTTTAGTTAATTTCAGTTGTTTTGTTTTGTCTGTTAGATGTCAACATCATGTGACATCATCAGACGTCACTGCCTTCTATATATAGGCAGTTGACACGATTGTAATGTAACAAAGTTAATGATCTGAATGAGATATTCCTTTTTACAGAAAACTTTCTCTCTCTATAACAAACTTGCGTTACTGTTTGATTGAATTTGTTCTTACTTTACTTATGCTAATTCCGTGTTGAATTCCGCTGCTATACTTTACTGATTTATCAATTGAGAACATCTGATCCTACATTAAATTATTATGATATGGGCTATTGATTGGGTATGGTAGTGGTATGGGATTCTATAACCAAAGATAGGAAAGGATATAATCATGTTCTATCGAAGAGGTGGTGGGATGGCGGCTGAAGCATTTGTGACTGACTTCTACGTATGCCCTATACATAAACCATCTTCGGTTTATCATGATTATATCAGTGTTGAGGATTTGGTGAGGAGAATCCGAGGTTTTGGTTTGGAATGACAAAGGTTTATGAGTTTGATATTGGTTGGTTACTAAATATAGTCAAGGACACATGGTCATGGTTTATCGAAATGGTGGTGGGACGGTGGCTGGATAGGTTGCGACCTACTCCTACATATGCCCTACACATAAGCTTATTTCGGTCTATCATGGATGTGTCAGTGATATGATTTAGTGGGATTTGGATTGGGATATTATAATATTCAAAGTAATAAAATAATGAAAGCATTATTGAAAATAATTACGCGATGGTGAGGTTACGAATATAATTTAACGCGAATATGATTTCAGAAATATTAACTTAATAATGTATTTGTGTGGGTGACGATTCACACGAATATAATTATTAAGAATAATATACTGAAATGATATTCCATATATCGTAAATCGAATCGAAATACGATACGAGCGTTGGATTCGAAAAGGTGACGATCTTTACGAATTCGTACGTAAGTAACGCATTTCGAAGAGATAACCGAAATAATATCTAACGATATTAAATTTAGAAAAGTAATTTTTAAAAACGTTTATTAGAAATTACAACCTTAGACGGATTCGAATAAAATCATTTTTATTAAATAATTGATTTAACGGAAATAAACGAAATCATTTTATTAAAACAAAACCTATTTATTTAAATGTTTTAGGTTTTAAATATATTTTACGAGAAAAACCGAACATTTAATAAGTTGTAACCCGAAATAAACGAGACCGAGCATGCGTGGACGAAACGAGGTATAAGAAAGAAGCACCACTTCTTTCTCTTCATTTTACAAAACCCTTTCTCTCTCTAAACTACAAGATACGTCACCCTACTCTCTCTCTAACTTCTCTCTACATTATCTCCCTCAAATCTCAACCATTTCAAGAAATCTTGGTGCCAAAACGTTCGTGTTATCGAGTAGAATAAGAACCCACGAAGATTTCGAGCATTTGATCGAGTTTTGAAGGTAAATCGTGAGTTTTCTTTTAGTTTCTCACTTGAATAATAACCGGTTTGCATCCTTACATTTTTAACTAATTCTACACATGAGAATCCTAAAAACTAACTAGGATATGCATGAGGAAGCCACGAACATAGCCTGTAACAGATTTGGGGTTCGAAGATGGTGATGATGAATCGTGTGGTTCGAGAAGATGCAGGTGGCCGAACCTCTTTCTCAACCGAACCGACATGTTGCCATGCACCAGGAAGGCCATGAACCTAGGGGAAGCGAACCACGCTGGACGAACCCTACATGGCCGAATCTCACAAGCGACGAACCTGGATCCACAAACCCTAAACAGCCGAACCCTGTTGTGATGCGAACCATGTGATTCCCGAACCATGTTGCAGCGAACCTCCCACATCACAGAACCATATGCATGGCCGAAGCTTCCATCCACGTACCAAGGCTCCTCAGCGAACCCTTTGGCTTGCGAACCTATAGGCGACGAACCAAGATGGGCCGAACCTTGGATGCGGGCCGAACCCTAGGCTGCTGAAATCATGGTCAGCGAACCTAGGACCTTCGTGAACCCTATGGGTTGTCGAACCTAAGTCTTTCGAGCTAAGGGAGGTGCTACATCAACACACAAAATTTGGAATAAACAAGAAACAAGGATTCATGCATGGAAATTCTAAGTTGCCACCTTTTCTCACTCTACACATAAGTTTTAGAATTATGGGTTTATATACTTTGAAACATTTTATATGAATAACCTAAGTGTGATTTTTAAACAAAAAAATTAAATTTTAATAACTTAGATTATGGTGGGCAGCTTAGTTCAAACATGCATGCACATAAAGGTGTATATATGTGTATAAGGTCTACCTTTAAAATGTATATATAACTTTTATATTTTCATTAAAACCATGATATAGCAGTTGATTAAACTAACTAGTGGTGAACCTATTCTTTACAATGAGAATAGGAAATCTCAATGATCATCACTATAAATTAGATGATAAACCTAAGTTGGCCGTACACCTAATAACTAAAAGACGAACTAAATATGAAAACTTAATGATGATCACACTTAGATACTTATTAATATGAAACAAATGATAAATACAGGTTGTTGAAGTATCTTTGATTTCTCTTACGTGAACTCGTATTCAACAAACACTGAAACTAAGGAATTCAGGTGAGTTCTCACAACTTCCTTTTTAAATTATTTTGTTTTTAAACTCGGAGGTGGAACATGTATACCAGATTTAAATATTATTTTGATAACACATGGGTGACACCTGGATGAGTTGACTTCGGTCCTCCGCGATGATTGAATTGCTGTTGGTGAGTTGACTTCGGTCCTCCTCAGTGATTCCACTATTGGTTGAGTTGACTACTGTCCTTCGCAGTGCATGTATTGACACTTATATTATTAGGGATGTCGTTGGTTGAGTTGACTGAGGTCCTCCGCGATGATTCCGCCGTTGGTTGAGTTGACTGAGGTCCTCCGCGGTAACTTATTTTGAGATGAGTAAGGTTAATATTGATTATTGAATTGATATGTTTGGTTGAGATTGGTTGAATATATGTGGATGATTATTTGTGTTTATTTGAATTAGCTGATTGTTGTGTTTGTGTTTGTGTGTTGACAGAATGGGATTATCTCACAGGTGCACATGTGTATTGTTCTTGAAAACTATAAATCTTTATAAACATTGTAAGCATTTTTGAAACATAAAAACTTATGATTACTCACCAAATACTTTGTAGTTGACACTTGACTTTCTACATGTTTCAGGGATTGAAGAACAGTAGGATGAGAAGGATGGTCTCATATTTTGAACATCATCACTTAGGATCTTGGACTTAGCTAAAATTAACTGGATTACTGAAGACTAGTGTTTAGTTAATTTAGCTAATCTTTTTGTGTAAACCGTTGTAACTAAATCATGATGAACATGATTTTGTGTAATTCCTTTGGTTGATTTAATTGATTATGTGATGATTTATTTAGATGCCCACGAGCTTATGAACAATCTACACATCCCTCGTGGCATCCCGACGTTTCTGCCATCGGTCGGGGTGTTATAGCTAACTCATGCAAGTTATACGTATCCAAAAGCGTTTGATTGAACATGTTTTCTCCCTCAAAACTGTAAAAGTAAAAAGGGGCCATGTACGCACCTTAAAATGCGAAAAGAATGATCAACTGTTCGTGAATTTGTGTAGACAATCTTCTACAGAGAATCTGTGTCAGCACAATAACGTCGCGTTATTCGTAATGTCAAATCAAGTTTGTGGTCTCATACGTTTTAACACACGTATATTAAGTTATTTGAAACGTTCATACAAAAGTACGAATGGTTTCGAATTCGTTTGTAGGGATCAAGTGTTACCTGGTTTAGCTTCGAATTGCTATGGATCGACTTGTGGCTTGAGTTTCGGCCTCCCCTGATCGAATTCTTCTATCTGAGACTTCTGGAATCTAACTGTGTTGTGCAAAACCTTCTAATCATGCCGATTTGTGTGTATGAGAGTTCGATTGTGCAAAATTCGATCGAATTGTGTGGATTTTATAGCCCACGACTTCAGTTTCGACATTTTGGTTGTTAATTAACTTCAATTCGAATGTTAATGGCACCATAACTGACTATAACAGATAATAATCATTAATTTGATGATTAAAGTTGTTTTAATTCGGTTAGAACTTCTTGTTTATGCGAATTTCGAATTTAAATTGACTTTCATACGAATTTTGACTTTTAAAAGTCAAAATAGTGTATTTCTTGTAATTACATGTTTAATCCTTCTGATTAGAGTGTTTTAAAACTTGTTTTGTTCAACTTGAATCCTTCTAGTTTGATTTTTGTGCGATTTCGTATGATTTTGTTAACTTTTGGTTAATTGGGTTAATCCGAGAATGCCGGATTGTCACATCATCCCCTTGTTGAAGGAATTTTCGTCCTGAAAATTGTTAAATGTTAGAAGTAGTTAGGACACTACTTGTGATTTCAAATTGCACGTGTTAGTGCTATATTTGATCATTCCGTGTACTTGTGTGTACTCATACACAAAAGTTCAATGTTTATAACATCACACCTAAGTGTGATTGTTCTATGTAACTGTTTGCATGCACACCAGTTAGTACACCTAACTGTGAATGTTTGTGTTCAATCATAAGATACTGTGTAACCTTGCACATAGCTAATTGTTTATAACCAATCATGTTTGTACTACCATACCATGTAGCACATAAAATGTAATGTTTGAAATGTAGTACATCAATTGTACCAAATCATTCTCGTAAGTGTTTACAACGTTTATGTTTCAGCACAATTGTTTGTGACAAAACCAATTGTATAAGATGTTTGTGCTTACATTTTGAAATTTGCTGTGTAAGAGTGTGAAGTATTACATCATCCCCTTGTTGAAGGAAATTTCGTCCCAAAATTTAACATGCCTTCTTAGTGTTTGTATTTCTTGTTTTGAACAAATGGGGATACTTCTTCATCAATTGATCGTCCCTTTCCCATGTGAATTCAGATCCACGTCTTGAATTCCACCGCACCTTGACTATCGGAATCTTGCTTTGTTTAAGCTGTTTGACCTTTCGGTGCATGATTTCAACTGGTTACTCGATGAACCGTAACTGTTCGTCCACTAGTATTTCTTCAAGTGGAACAACCAATGTCTCATCAGAAAGACATTTCTTCATGTTTGAAATGTGAAACACATCATGAACTCCGCTGAGTTCATCCGGTAATTTGAGCTGATACGCTACCGGACCAATCCTTTTCAGAATCTCAAAAGGTCCTACGTAGCGTGGGCTAAGCTTCCCTCGCTTGCCGAATCATATCACACCTTTTCAAGGCGATACTTTTAGAAGAACTCTGTCTCCTACTTGAAATTCCAACAGCTTGCGACGTTTGTCAACATAACTCTTTTGTCGATCCCGAGCCGCTGCCATACGGTTCCGTATTTGAACTATCATCTCAGTCGTTTCGTGTACTAGTTCAGGTCTTGTTATTTGACTATCACTAATTTCAGCCCAGCAAACTGGTGAACGACATTTACGACCGTATGAAGCTTCAAACGGTGCTGCCTGAATACTTGTATGATAATTGTTGTTGTAAGAGAATTCCACTAACGGTAAGTGGGTTTCCCAGCTGTCACCAAAATCAATGACACAAGTTCGTAACCTATCCTTGAGTGTCTGAATCGTACGTTCACTCTGACCGTCGGTTTGTGGATGATACGCGGTACTCTTTTCAAAACGAGTTCCCAAGGACTTATGGAGAGATTTCCAAAAGTATGAAGTAAATCGAGCGTCTCGATTCGATATGATTGAAATTGGTACGCCATGTCGCGCTACCACTTCCTTTATATAAATACGAGTCAACTTCTCCATTTTGTTAGTTTCCTTAATAGCCAAAAAATGTGCAGATTTCGATAATCTATCGACAATTACCCATATCGTATCACCACCACTTGTTGTACGGGGTAACTTAGTAATGAAATCCATCGAAATATGTTCCCATTCCCACATAGGTATCTCTGGTTGTTGCAATAAACCAGATGGTTTCTGATATTCAACTTTGACTTTAGAACAAGTCAAACATTTGCTTCATCCATCACAAGTTGAGGCCACCGATAGAGTGCCTTTAAGTCATGATACATCTTGCCTGACCCCGGATGCACTGAATACCTAGACTTGTGTGCTTCATCCATTACAAGTTCCCTTATGCCACCATGCAACGGTATCCAAAGTCGGTTCAGGAAACAACGAGTTCCATCAGTCATGACTTTCAATTGTTTTTCCATTCCTCATAAGGATTCCTATTCCAAGTTATCCTTTCCTAAGGCTTCAAGCTGAGCACTGCGCACCTTGTCAGGTAACTCAGTATGTATCGTTAACATAAGTGCGCGAACCCGTCTCGTTGGTGTTGTGTCTTTTCTGCTTAGAGCATCAGCTACCACATTAGCTTTTCCCGGATGATATTTGATCGCGCATTCATAGTCATTCAACAACTCGACCCATTGTCGTTGTCTCATATTAAGTTCCTTCTAATTAAAGATATGTTGCAAACTCTTATGATCAGTGTAAAAGGTAAACTTGGTTCCTGTCACACCCCGAGCCGACGGGCTGGATCGACTTTCCCGTCGGGCGGAAGGTTCTCGGGGCGCGATATCATGAGTGATAATCGTGATGATCATATTATTTACATAGCATCAACGTTGAGAATAACTAAAGCACAATATAGTATTAAACTAGGATTACAAAGTTAAATTACAACTGTCAATGTTTGATAATTTAACTGAGTAAACCTATCAAAAGAATCAAATGTTTACTATCTTGTAACTGTACAAGATATCAAAAGTGATTCACAATGATCAACCACAGATGTGCTTTCCAAAAACTACTATGTCCTCTAACTGGCATCCTAGCATGAAATCCTGAGCCTTAGCTTAATCTTGTACATCACCTAAGAAAAGCATGTAAGAAAACAAAGTCAACACAATGGTTGGTGAGTTCATGTGGTTTTAGTATTTGAAAAATAGCTTTGCAAACCTTTTAGGTAAAGCCTTAACCTCATTATCATCACATGTATCATCCAACTCGGTATGCTTATATATAGGGCATACGAAAGGGTCGAGCCTACAACTCGCCCAGACACCATCCCACACATATTAAGTCACATAGGACATTGATGTTAATGATAATTAAGTGTCTTACCTACCATCTGTTCCCTATAATAGCTTTAGCATTCTGTTTAAGAGTTTAAGTCGCACACACAATAGCATTTACCAACCCTTTCGATAACAACCTTAACCTCATTAACATCACATGTAATATCCAGATCGGTATGCTTATATATAGGGCATACGAAAGGGTTGAGCCTACAGCCCGCCCAGACGCCATCACACCACATACTAATCCACATATGACGATGTTGCTAATGATAATTAAGCGTTTTACCAACCATCCATTCCCATCATAGCTTTTGCATTTTGTTTAAGTTTACAACATGAGTGGAAAATGAGAAATCACTGTATGGCAAGCACTGAGAGGCCAACAATCTACTCCTCCAAGTCCTGACTATGAAGAACACCCTTTGGCAAATGCAGAGAGGCCAGTGGGTCCGTTCTACCATAGTTCTGGCTATAAAGAACCCCCGCCGGCAAGCACTGAGAGGCCAGTCGGTCCATTCTATAATAACCCTGGCTATAAAAGAACCCCCGCTGGCAAGCACTGAGAGGCCAATCGGTCCATTCTATAATAGCCTATAGCTTTAGCATACAATTTCATAGCATCCAAGTTTATAGCATTCACGAATCTTGTTCCCAGGTACTAGCTTTGCATTAGCATAGTTTAGCATTTACGTACCATGTACAGATACTAGCTTTGCATTAGCACAATTTAGCCTTTACGTATCATGTGTATAGATACTAGCTTTGCATTAGCATAGTTTAGCATTTACGTATCATGTACGAGCACTAGCATGTTGTCTTAGCATTTCAATCACTTCGAGCATTCAAGCATATCAAGCGTATCAAGCATATCAAGCATATGGCATATAGCATTAGCATGTAACATTTAGGTATAGCATTAGCATTTAGTATTAGCATGTAGCATTAGCCTATAGCATTAGAATGAAGCATTTAGCCTATAGCATTAGCATGAAATCTTAGCATGTAGCATTAGCATGTAGCATATAGCGTTAGCATATAGTATTAGCATTTAGCATTAGCATATAGTATTAGAATGAAGAATTTAGCCTATAGCATTAGCATGTAATCTTAGCATGTAGCATTAGCATGTAGCATATAGCATAAGCATTTAGCGTTAGCATATAGTATTAGCATTTAGCATTAGCAGATAGTATTAGAATGAAGCATTTAGCGTATAGCATTAGCATGTAATCTTAGCATGTAGCATTAGCATGTAGCATATAGCATCTAGCATATAGCATTAACATAAAGCATTTAGGATAAGTGTATTAAACGTTAGCGTTCAGGATAAAGCCTTAGTTTTTAGCATTTAGAATAAGTGTAATAAGCATTAGTATTAGCATTATGACTAAGTATAAAAACATTTATGAATCCTTTAAACATTTGTTTAAAATGTATAACATGCTTCTCAGTCCCGAAGTAAAAATCAAAATAGTTTGAAAAGGGACAAATGAACTCACCATTGTTGCTAAGTATGAATCCCAACGGATAATGCGCTCTCGTTTATTGTAGCTTAAGTATCTTCAACACCTGAGTGGTTTTTAAAAGATTCGAATACTATAAGTCGTTCTAATAGACGCAAACTAGGATTTTGGTCTCGGTGTGCAACTAAATGTCCTATGTTACTAATGTGTCTTCTAGCATTTCATCTAACTAGTCTAAGGTATTACCCATAACTACACCCCTTTATCCCGCAAGTATTCATTGCAATTCATTAATTAACCCATTTAAATAACTCATATTTTACGTTAAGTTATTTGTTAGAGATCCTTTAATTTAATTTTATAAGATTTATAAATCAATTTCTTTTATTCAAACATAATTCATTTAAGAGAAAAATATAATTAATCATGATGGGCTTGAGTTAATCCCATTGAATTAACCTTGGGCCCATTATTAGCTTTTGTGTATCCCATGATTTCTGATCAACGCACTTGAATAACCAGTCCTAGATAATTCAAATGAATCATCTAGTTTAGCTACGCGTTCTTCTGAAATTTCCTATGGGTTAGTGTTAATAACTAAACCAACACTCGTAACCATAGGCCATTGTAGTGATCCTCAATGCATTCCAAATTGTTTTGATCTCACTAATATTAAACTCATGTTTAGCTTATAATGTAGTTTATGAAAACCCTTGTCATTGGAAACCCTAATCCGAGATTAAACTCTATTGTCTTTTTAAGGAAACCTTAATTTATTGCATCATAACGAAACCATATTAGCTACTACATTGTTAAACTCTATAGTTGGGTTTCGATTATACAAGGTGATAGTATCCCATGCAACCCTCTTATGCTTCCCATGCACACACACAAGGATCGAACCCATGCATGCACTACCTTTCCCATCCATGCGCAAACTATCATTTCAATGTTCATGTGAATAATCCCCCCCACCCCTTGAACGTATGAGACTTGGACGATTGAACCAAGGCTTCGGCCGATTGAGTCTTGGCCGAAGAGGTGGTGGTCGAAAGGGGTTCACCCGTATGATCGACGAAGGAAGGTGACATGGCCGAATGAGAATAGGTACGCATGGAGCTTGGGCCAACCGAATGAGGATCATCGAATGTGAGGCTTGGCCGAAGATGTAGGGAACGAATGAGCCTCATACGGCCTAGAAGCCATTCGGACGAATGTAGGCAGGGCGACTCATTCGGCTAGCTGGGTGTTCCTATTCTGCCCATCGTACTCAACACTAATGGCAGCCCCCATTTGACCTTAAATGAACTAGATTCGAATACCACTTGTTCCTACATCATTCTAAGGTATTGTGGTGTGTTTCCTATGGCTTAGAATGGCATAAAATCGGCTAGAAGGTTGGTCGAACCAAGGGTTTTGAAAACCCTAAAAACCGCATAGAAAACTCGATATTACCTCGAATCGGCTGGTTCAAAGCTTAGATCGGTTGTACTTTCGTGTTCTACAAGTTGTAGTGGTTGTTTTGACACCAAGATGGCTTGATTTCGTGTAGAAATGAAGAAGTTATGGTGGTAGCTTCTAGAGAGAGAAAATAGAGAGAGAAAGTGACGGTGGTGAGGTTGAAGATGAGGTAGGTGTGGGGAAAATGAGGGATTTAAAGCCCCATTAAAGGCTTTCAACATACCCGGGTGTTCGGGTCCGCTCGGTTTCACGTAAAGACGTTGTTTTCGTTTCGTTTTCGAAAAGAAATGTTACCGTTTTAAAAGTAATATTTATAAATTTATTTTAGGTGGTAATTCCTACTTAATTAACAAAATATCTATTGTTTATTTAAAATTTTCAGAAATATTAATTTCACTGTTTAAAATCGAATCGCAACAGTTGTCGCGCATATTCGTTCGAATCGTCACCCGTACGAATACGACGATAACTATACTTTTCAATATGGTTTTCTAATTATCGGATATCATTTAGAACGTTAAACTTTCAGATGTATTCGTACAGATCGTCACCTATATGAATAATCCAGCAATTTAGCATTCACGTAACGACATCCGTTGTTGTTTTGTTGTGTAAAGCCTCACATAAGTTTATACATAATAGAATCCCAACAAGCATTCATGTGTCAGTTCAGTGTTGTCTGAAATGTTTCAGAATGTTAAACTATGAGTTTGAATCAGATTACTGAATCCATTGCATATTAGTTTTGTGTCAAGCATTACATGATATTAGCATACAGTTAATTACACGTAGTTTATGTCTGAGTTACTGTGCAAGTTACTGTTCCGGTTACGATTCCGGCACTGGTGTTACAGTCTCCCCTTGTTAAAGAAATTTCGTCTCGAAATTTAAAAGTTATTATCGGGTACGGCTTCTTTATAAACAAGTGAGGAAAACTTTGTTTGGGGTGATGTCCCTACGCTCCCCAAATGAACTCTGAGTCGCGTTTGGAATTTCCACAGTGTCTTATTAGTTTAACACGGTTTCATTCAGTGCTTGACTTTACAATTCCGAAGTTTCACTGAGCCCTTTATGTTGACTTATTCATCATGAATCAGATGTATCTTGTTTTCGTCTCCCTATGTCATTGCCTTATTATATGAGTCCTCAAGTATTGCTTTAGGATTTTGCTCGCCTTATTGCTCGCAGTTGTCTTACAGCTATGCTTTGTTTAATCTTTGCATAACTCTACACTTTATTGTTGTTCAAAACTAATTGATGCTATAAGCATCGATGGTTACACCACCTTAGTGTTAGCTATGGTTTCCTAAGTATCTCATATACATTAACTAAGGATTCTTTCATTGTTTCTATCGTATAAAAGAATCTCTAAGTTTTCATGGAATACCTATGTGGTTATACTAATAGGAACAAGTTAAATTTCTTATTCATACTAGCATCAAGATGAAACAAAGACTTATGTGTCAAAAGATATCACATGCCAGTACCCGTCTTTGGCATACCTTCGTCTTGTATTCGCAACTGATTCTCTGGGTCTACTTATCTAGTTTAACTATGATTCCAGCATAGTTCCAACATTCATCCCTTCTTAACATCCTAGAACCAAAGTTCTCTAAATTAAGTAATTCGAGTTCTATGAGGTCTAGGTAGAAAGTGAAAGTTTACCCGCTAGCTTTGGCATTATGAATTCCTACGGCTTTTAGTGTTCTAATTAGATAAGGTCCTCTTCCTAACTATAGTAACTAGACTGTAATTAGGAATCACCCTAGCTTTATCTATTTTCTTAACGCTTATTTGACCTAACGCTTCATTAGGTTACTATTTCGATTATCTTATTGGCACCGAGTTTGCTTACGGTTACCTTAGAGTTATTGTTTCTAAATCCACAACAAAACATGCATCTCTAATTAGCATACCAATAAATAATTTAGCGTAACATGATGAAATGTGCATACCTATGGGGTCATCGGACTCCGAGCGATGTCCAGGAGCTGGTAAAGCAAGAAATTCCTCAGTGACTGTGGGGTCTGCTGGAGGCATCCTCCTAGGGCAGTCCCTTGCGAAATGTCCGAGCATCCTACATATGTAGCAGTTGTTGTTATGTTGAGAGGAAGTAGAGGTGCCCACTTTCTTTTCATGTTTCCCAATGGAAATGAACCGACACTGTTGGATCCAATGTCCGTATTTCGTACAATTCAGAAAACGTTTACAAGGTTTCTTCTCGCCATGGTGAAAACCACATCTGGCACATTTAGGAAATGTACCAATATATTGACGGGGAATAGGAGTCATCGGTGTCCTGCATTGATGCATCCAGCGACCCGTCTTCCCAAAGCGTGTGCATTTTTCACATGGAAGTTCAGCTCGATGATAGTAGTGACAAACTGAACAGAGAAGGGCTTTTCCCTTATAATGAGCACTAACTCCTGTAGTCAAATCTCGCAGGATTTGACTGATAGGTATAGCTTCAGTGTAGTTCACAGATCTTTTTCGTCTTTTTGCAGCACGGCGTTTAGGTTTGTTGCTGGTTTCTCCTTTATCCGGTTCCTTCTTCTCTGTAGGGATTTGTGAGAAGTTCCTAACAAACTCTTCATTGTTTCGGATCCAGGTGATGATTCCAGGGTGAACTGCCATCAACTCTTCAGTGATCAGAGTTGCGAGTGCATCAACTGCTGGGTCCATCTCCTGTGCAGGAGGAGGTGGTGATGGTTGTCTTCTTGGTGACATTCTGCTTCTACCCGAAAGAACATCGGTTAGCATAAAGACCGAATGTAAAAGACACAATGCAAGCTTAAATATTACGTTCTTTATATGAGGGCCCCTAAGTTACAGTCTAGGCCTGACCATTTAAGTAGATGACATATTATTCTCTATAACCTTGAGCTATGATACCAATCTATCACACCCCGAGCCGGCGGGCTGGATCAACTTTCCCGTCGGGCGGAATGTTCTCGGGGCGCGATATCATGAGTGACAATCGTGATGATCAGATTGTTTACATAACATCAACATTGAGAATAACTAAAGCACAATATAGTATTAAACTAAGATTACAAAGTTAAATTACAACTGTCAATGTTGGATAATTTAACTGAGTAAACCTATCAAAAGAATCAAATGTTTACTATCTTGTAACTGTACAAGATATCAAAAGTGATTCACAATGATCAACCACATATGTGCTTTCCAAAAACTACTATGTCCTCTAACCGGCATCCTAGCATGAAATCCTGAGCCTTAGCTTAATCTTGTACATCACCTAAGAAAAGCATGTAAGAAAACAAAGTCAACACAATGGTTGGTGAGTTCATGTGGTTTTAGTATTTGAAAAATAGCTTTGCAAACCTTTTAGGTAAAGCCTTAACCTCATTATTATCACCTGTATCATTCACCTCGGTATGCTTATATATAGGGCATACGAAAGGGTAGAGCCTACAACCCGCCCAGACGCCATCCTACCACATACTAAGTCACATAGGACATTGATGTTAATGATAATTAAGTCTCTTACCTACCATCCGTTCCCTACAATAGCTTTAGCATTCTGTTTAAGAGTTCAAGTCGCACACACAATAGCATTTACCAACTCTTTCGGTAACAACCTTAACCTCATTAACATCACATGTAATATCCAAATCGGTAAGCTTATATATAGGGCATACGAAAGGGTCGAGCCTACAACCCGCCCAGACGCCATCCTACCACATACTAATCCACATATGACACTGTTGCTAATGATAATTAAGCCTTTTACCAACCATCCATTCCCATCATAGCTTTTGCATTTTGTTTAAGTTTACAACATGAGTGGACAATGAGAATCAGTGTATGGCAAGCACTTAGAGCCCAACAGTCTACTCCTCCAAGTCCTGACTATGAAGAACACCCTTTGGCAAGCACTGAGAGGCCAGTGGGTCCGTTCTACCATAGTTCTGGCTATAAAGAACCCCTGCTGGCAAGCACTGAGAGGCCAGTCGGTCCATTCTATAATAACCTTGGCTATAAAAGAACCCTCGCTGGCAAGCACTGAGAGGCCAGTCGGTCCATTCTATAATAGCCAATAGCTTTAGCATACAATTTCATAGCATCCAAGTTTATAGCATTCACGAATCTTGTGCCCAGGTACTAGCTTTGCATTAGCGTAGTTTAGCATTTACGTACCGTGTGCAGATACTAGATTTGCATTAGCACAGTTTAGCCTTTACGTATCATGTGTACAGATACTAGCTTTGCATTAGCTTAGTTTAGCATTTAGGTATCATGTATGAGCACTAGCCTGTAGTCTTAGCATTTCAATCACTTCGAGCATTCAAGCATATCAAGCGTATCAAGCATATCAAGCATATGGCATATAGCATTAGCATGTAACATTTAGCGTATAGCATTAGCATTTAGTATTAGCATGTAGCATTAGCCTATAGTATTAGAATGAAGCATTTAGCCTATAGCATTAGCATGAAATCTTAGCATGTAGCATATAGCATTAGCATTTAGCATTAGCATATAGTATTAGCATTTAGCATTAGCATATCGTATTAGAATGAAGCATTTAGCCTATAGCATTAGCATGTAATCTAAGCATGTAGCATATAGCATTAGCATATAGCATTAGCATATAGTATTAGCATTTAGCATTACCATATAGTATTAGAATGAAGCATTTAGCCTATAGCATTAGCATGTAATCTTAGCATGTAGCATATAGCATCTAGCATATAGCATTAACATAAAACATTTAGGACAAGTGTATTAAACGTTACCATTTAGGATAAAGCCTTAGTTTTTAGCATTTAGAATAAGTGTAATAAGCATTAGTATTAGCCTTATGACTAAGTATAAAAACATTTATGAATCATTTAAACATTTGTTTAAAATGTATAACATGCTTCTCAGTCCCGAAGTAAAAGTCAAAATAGTTTAAAAAGGGACAAATGAACTCACCTGTGTTGCTAAGTATGAATCCCAACGGATAATGCGCTCTCGTTTATTGTAGATTAAGTATCTTCAACACCTGAGTGGTTTTTAAGAGATTCGAATACTATAAGTCGTTATAATAGACGCAAACTAGGATTTTGGTCTCGGTGTGAAACTTAATATCCTATGTTACTAATGTGTCTTCTAGGATTTCATCTAACTAGTCTAAGGTATTACCCATAACTACACCCCTTTATCCCGCAAGTATTCATTGCAATTCTTTAATTAACCCATTTAAATAACTCATATTTTACGTTAAGTTATTTGTTAGAAATCATTTAATTTAATTTTATAAGATTTATAAATCAATTTCTTTTATTCAAACATAATTCATTTGAGAGAAAAATATAATTAATCATGATGGGCTTGGGTTAATCCCATTGAATTAACCTTGGGCCCATTATTAGCTTTTGTGTATCCCATGATTTCTGATCAACGCACTTGAATAACCAGTCCTAGATAATTCAAATGACTCATCTAGTTTTGCTACGCGTTCTTCTGAAATTTCCTAAGGGTTAGTGTTAATAACTAAACCAACACTCGTAACCATAGGCCATTGTAGTGATCCTCAATGCATTCCAAATTGTTTTGATCTCACTAATATTAAACTCATGTTTAGCTTATAATGTAGTTTAAGAAAACCCTTGTCGTTGGAAACCATAATTCGAGATTAAACTCTATTGTCTTTTTAAGGAAACCTTAATTTATTGCATCATAACGAAACCATATTAGCTACTACATTGTTAAACTCTATAGTTGGGTTTCGATTATACAAGGTGATAGTATCCCATGCAACCCTCTTATGCTTCCCATGCACACACACAAGGATGGAACCCATGCATGCACTACCTTTCCCATGCATGCGCAAACTATCATTTCAATGTTCAGGTGAATAATACCCCCAACCCCTTGACCGTATGAGACTTGGCCGATTGAACCAAGGCTTAGGCCGATTGAGTCTTGGCCGAGGAGGTGGTGGTCGAAAGGGGTTCACCCGTATGATCGGCGAAGGAAGGTGACATGGCCGAATGAGAATAGGTGTGCATGGAGCTAGGCCAGACCAAATGAGGATCATGGAATGTGAGGCTTGGCCGAAGGTGTAGCGAACGAATGAGCCTCATACGGCCTGGAAGCCATTCGGCCGAATGTAGGCAGGGCGACTCATTCGGCTAGCTGGGTGTTCCTATTCGGCCCATCGTACTCAACACTAATGGCAGCCCCCATTTGACCTTAAATGAACTAGATTCGAATACCACTTGTTCCTACATCATTCTAAGGTATTGTGGTGTGTTTCCTATGGCTTAGAATGGCATAAAATCGGGTAGAAGGTTGGTCGAACCAAGGGTTTTGAAAACCCTAAAAACCGCATAGAAAACTCGATATTACCTCGAATCGGCTGGTTCAAAGCTTAGATCGGTTGTACTTTCGTGTTCTACAAGTTGTATTGGTTGTTTTAACACCAAGATGGCTTGATTTCGTGTAGAAATGAAGAAGTTATGGTAATAGCTTCTGGAGAGAGAAAATAGAGAGAGAAAGTGACGGTGGTGAGGTTGAAGATGAGGTAGGTGTGGGGAAAATGAGGGACTAAAAGCCCCATGAAAGGCTTTCAACATACCCGGGTGTTCAGGTCTGCTCGGTTTCGCGTAAAGATGTTGTTTTCGTTTCGTTTTTGAAACGAAATGTTACCGTTTTAAAAGTAATATTTATAAATTTATTTTAGGTGGTAATTCCTAGTAAATTAACTAAATATCTTTTGTTTATTTTAAATTTTCAGAAATATTACTTTCACTGTTTAAAATCGAATCGCACAGTTGTCGCGCGTATTCGTTCGAATCGTCACCCGTACCAATACGACGATAACTATACTTTTCAATATGGTTTTCTAATTATCAGATATCATTCGGAACGTTAAACTTTCAGATGTATTCGTACAGATCGACACCTATATGAATAATCCGTCAATTTAGCATTTACGTAACGACATCCGTTGTTGTTTTGTTGTGTAAAGCCTCACATACGTTTATACATAATAGAATCCCAACAAGCGTTCATGTGTCAGTTTAGTGTTGTCTGATATGTTTCAGAATGTTAAACTATGAGTTTGAATCAGATTACTGAATCCATTGCATATTAGTTTTGTGTCAAGCATTACTTGATATTAGCATACAGTTAATTACACGTAGTTTATGTCTGACAAACTGTGCAAGTTACCGTTCCGGTTACGATTCCGGCACTGGTGTTACAGTCTTCCTTTGTTAAAGAAATTTCGTCCCGAAATTTAAAAGTTATTATCGGGTACGACTTCTTTATAAACAAGTGAGGAAAACTTTGTTTGGGTTGATGTCCCTATGCTCCCCAAATGATCTCTGAGTCGCGTTTGGAATTTCCACTGTGTGTTATTAGTTTGAAACACAATTTCTTTCAGTGTTTGACTTCACAATTCCGAAGTTTCGCTGCGCCCTTTATGTTGACTTATTCATCATGAATCAGATGTATCTTGTTTTCGTCTCCCTGTGTCATTGCCTTTAACATGAGTCCTCAAGTATTGCTTCAGGGTTTTGCTCGCCTTATTGGTCGCAGTTGTCTTACAGCTATGCTTTGCTTAATCTTTGCATAACTCTACACTTTATTGTTGTTCAAAACTAATTGATGCTATAAGCATCGATGGTTACACCGCCTTAGTGAATCGTCGGTAGTAACCCGCCAAACCTAGGAATTGTCGTACCTTGGTAGGGGTCTTTGGAGCTTCCCAATTATTAATCGCCTCATTTTTTTCCGGATCAACATGTATGCCCTTTTCATTGACTATATGACCCAAGAATTGAACTTCTCGTATCCAGAAGTCACATTTCGAGAACTTTGCGTACAATTGTTCTTGTTTAAGTAATTCTAGCATCAATAAAAAATGTTCAGCATGCTCCTCTTCAATCTGAGAATAGATGAGAATGTCATCAATGAAAACAATGACAAACTTATCAAGATAAGGTTTGCAGACTCGATTCATGAGATCCATGAATACTGCTGGGGCGTTTGTCAATCCAAATGGCATGACCAAGAATTCGTAATGGCCATAACGCGTTATGAATGCTGTCTTTGGAATATCTTTTTCTTGAACTCTGAGTTGATGGTAACCAGAACTGAGATCAATCTTCGAGTAGTAACTCGAACCTTGTAATTGATCGAACAGATCATCAATTCGAGGTAGTGGATAACGATTCTTGATGGTAACCTTGTTAAGTTCCCGATAATCGATACACATACGGAAAGTCCCGTCCTTTTTCATAACAAATAAGACTGGAGCTCCCCAAGTTGAAAAGCTAGGTCGTATAAAGCCCTTATCCGACAACTCTTGCAGTTGTGTAGATAACTCTTGCATTTCAAATGGTGTAAGTCGATAAGGCGCTCTAGCTATCGGTGCTGCGTCTGGTGTAAGGTCGATTCGAAATTCCACTTGTATGATAGGAGGTAACCCTAGTAGGTCTTCTGGAAATACTTCAGTAAATTCACAAACCACTGGGATGTCTTCGATCTTCTTCTCAGCTACCAGCTTTTAAGTTATAACTGTTATAACTGATGTATGACCTTTACGCCGACATTTGTGTGCCTTCATACAAGATATGAGATGCAGTGGCATACTGCTCTTCTTGCCTTTACATACAGTGTCTCTCCATGTGGAAGAGGTATACGAACAACCTTTTCCCGGCATACTATTTCAGCCTGATGTTTCGACAACCAGTCCATGCCAATGACTACATCAAAACTGCTTAAGGCAATAGGCATAAGGTCAATATCAAGTGTTTAACCCATCAAATCAAGAATACATCCTTTAAGGATATGTTCTACTACAATTAACTTGCCCTCATCTGGTTCTATAGTGTATGGGTTTTCTAAGGCAGTAGGACTAACATTTAGCAATTCATAGAATCTACTAGATACAAAACTCCGGTCTGCACCAGTGTCAAATAGCATATAGGTAGAGTGATTATTCAAGAGGAACGTACCAGTAACAATGTTGGGATCCTCCCGTACTTGATGTCCTCCAATCACAAAAGCTCTACCCTTTGCACCATTGGTGTTATTGTTATTGTTGTTGTTCGCGTCGTTGCCGTTGCCGTTTGTATCGTTAGCCCCTCCTTTCTTTAGTAGTGGGCAATCCTTCTTAAAATGTCCAGGTTTGCCACACTCAAAACAACTTTTCTGGGTGTTATTCTGGTTAGTTAGGTTTGTATGTATTTCTCCCCGACAATCCTTTGCAGCATGACACATCTTCCCGGACCGTTGGCATCAGTACTTTTCACATTGATTCCCAATGTGATGGAGTCCACATTTATTGCATTTTTGGTATTTACCAAATGTCACACCCCTGCGCCGCGTGCGGAATCCACGGCGCGGTGACGTATGAACAGTTGAATCATGCACAAGTATTGAATAAGAACAACCACAACGGATTACTATGTTTCATAATGTTAAGACAGTTGTTTAGTTACAGACAGCTATCTACCAAAAGAAAGACAACTACAGACCCAAAATATAGTTACAAAATAAGACTTCAAACAAGACAAGTAAACAATTAGGATTTAGTGTGTTTCTAATCCATCCTAGCATGTTTCTTCATCTTGTTCTATCTTAGTATGGTCTCCTTAGTTGTCTCTAAGAATGCCTTAAACCTGATTACCTGAAACACGTGAAAAGTAACTGTCAACTACAGACGTAGTTGGTGAGAACAATAGGTTTAAACATTTGTAAACATGAGTATATGATATAAGGCATAGGTAAGTTAAAGCATCATAAGATTCACACGGATGAGCTGCAACCCAAACTAACATCAAGTAAGAAAATGAGTGTAAACAGTCCAATCACTGTTTGCACGAGAGTCAACATATAATATCAAGTCCCAAACCACGTTTGGAGTTAGATAATGTGTCAACAGTTTTGATAAAACCATATGTAACCGAATTCTGCAGTTAGTTTATAAAACAGATTTAAAAACTAACTGCAGCAATCGGTCTGCCCCAATGTGTGTGTCCGCTTTCCCTTGTTGTTATCACCCAGTACTAACGCTAATGAATATGATACTTGATGCTTTTACAAGTTTGTTTACAACAATAGACACCATGTTTCTGAATCTTACTTTAACCGGATGTGTTAATGCCTTATTTGATAACATGAGTTGAAAAGCCTGGATTTAATTCCACGAATTAAATCCTTTGTTTTGAATACCATGAAATGAACCACTTGATTTGAATACCATGATGTGAACCACTTGATTTGAATACCATGTTTTGAACCACTTGAATTGAATACCATGTTGTGAACCACTTGATTTGAATACCATGTTGTGAACCACTTGATTTGAATACCATGATTTAGTGACCTTGTGTAACAACAAGGTTTATAACAAAAGAGTTTATCAAATCATTTATTTAAAAGTGTTGATCCTTTATAAGAGCATTTGAGTAAATCTGTTATAACACATTTCAAAGAGTCTTTATAAAATCCTTTTCAGTAAAAAGATTCCAATAGTAAATAAGTCCTTAAAACGGTTGACAATTTCTTTAAACAATTGATGAATCCCTTGGATTCGTAAGATGAACCTGTAATGTTTATGAAATACACATAACTTGTGTAATGAAACAAGATTGAAATAGCAGTTTTGATCACGTGTTCCACCCCAAAACAGTTATAAAACAGTAAAAGAGGGGCTAATGTTCTCACCTGTCTGCAGTAGACTCTGAACTAAACAGTTAGCAAGTAGCAAACAGGACTTCTAATTGTTTCCTATAACATTGTAATCATACATAAGATATAGGATTTATAATTGTATAACTTTGATTCATTGATTGACTTGTGTTCTCATGATTTGATTGTTGTGAAAACTTGAAAGTTATGAATTGAATCATTTGATTGATCATGGGTCCAAGAAACGAATGTGAAATGTTCCATTGTGCATAACTCTTATGCATAAAATGATAATTGTTTGAGAATTTGATAACCATTGATTACTATGATTTATGAAAGAATGTTCCAATTGTTTAAGGTCTTGTGATTATGAATTGATCCCATGATTAGGTTATGTTGCAACTTAAACCATAATTGATCAATTCACAATTATCGAATTTATGGTCCAACATTGGCCCGTGGGCCTAAGTAACCATGATGGTCCTCAACCAAGTCTATGGCCCACTTAGGCTAACGATGGGCCAATTAAGTGTGGTGTTGGGCCAAATGGGTATGGTGTTGGCCTAATGATATGTAAATGATCCTTGTAACGTGCCAAAGACAATATCAACCCGATTAGAATCTTAGTGGGCCGAATGGAATTGAATCGGGCCTAAAGGATTTGAGTTGGTCAACCAAGGTATAGGTAGGCCATATAAGTTTCCAAAGTGATATTGGGCCTATTTAAAGATCTTAATGGGCCAACCTATCTCAATCGTGCTTGGTTTACGTCTATGGGCCGAGTTCTAATAAGATTGGGCCGAGTAGAATTTGTTTGGGCCGAAAGGGTTCATGGCTGCCAACTTAGGCAGCGAACCTTAGGAGTTCAAAGCCTAGGTTCGTTGCATGATAACCCAATGATGGTTCGTGGACTCCTTCACCTAAGGTTCGGCTAATATTGGATGAACCATGCAGGGTTCGCTACGTGCTCGAGGGTTCGACTAACAGGCTGGTTCGGCAATACGCACAGCAGGGTTCGGGCAACATGACATCATGCATGGTTCGTGTAGGCTCGTGAAACCCAGTAGGGTTCGGCTAGGACATAAGGCTCGTGAGGGTTCGTTCAAGCTAGGGAGATCCATTAGGGTTCGTGAGGTCAATGATAACTGAATGCAGGTTCGTGAGTACCCCTGAGGGTTCGGCTGAAAAGCTACGAACCATGATGGTTCGTAGAACACCTCTAGGGTTCGTCAATGGCGGCTGAAGCTTTGGCCGACGAACCTGTTACTAGCATCATCCTCCTCATCGAATCTTCTGCTCCAGACCACGATCCAAGTTATCCTAACATCAGGGAGTGTAGTTGAAGGTGCGAAACTAAGTTTTGTGATGTAAGGATCGGCTAAATGTCGGGTTTCATGATCACACACACAAAAACCCTATTTTTCCGAAACTTCAAGCTCAATTACCTCGATTTTGGCCGGTTAATCTCACTGATTTCTTGTACTTTCGTGTAGAGGATGTCGAGAGCTTCGCGTGGACACCAAAAACACCAAAATCCGTTGAGAAACGAAGAAGATACGAACGTTTAAAGTTGGGATTTTTAGAGAGAGGGTAGGTTCGCGAGTTTTAGAGAGAGAAAGGGTTGTTGGCTGAATTAAATGAAAGAAATGACCTTGTTCAAGGCTTTTATAGCCCGGATGGTGTTCGGGTCCGTTTCGGTCGCTCGGTTCGCGTTTCCGGAACGTAACGCGTATTTTACGCGGTTTTAAATAAAAAGAGTTGTTAAACTCATTTAAATGATGAGTTTCAAAATTGTAAAGATATAAAATAATTAAAATAATTATTTTTACTCTTCGTGCGTTGCCAGATCGTTAAACATTCACAATTACGTGTATACCCGCAATCGCGTACGTTTTTCGATCGTATAAAAATATTTAAAGTCGTTTAATCATAATTATAAGTTCAACATTCGTATCATTATGGATCGTCACCCATAACTATACTCAGTCTCGCTTACGTATTACGATTCTTGTTGAATTAATTGTCATAATATTCGTCTTGACACTACGCACCAACACTATCCTGTTACACCGAACGCAGTATATATATAGGGCTCACTCTCGCTGCCCACCACTGTTTCGATATAACACAATACTGTTCTTGCCTAGTGAACTCGACTGTAAATAAATAATACATACTTGTTAAATGATAAAGATTCTAACACACAAGCACATAATGACACATGATTCACATTGACTGACTGAACATGGGTACACACTGTTCTAACACTGTTCACTACTACATGACTAAATGTACAAATGTTACAGTCTCCCCTAGTTAAGGGAATTTCGTCCCGAAATTAACTAGCCGAAGATACTGTAAAAAGATGAGGGTACTTAAGCTTCATCTGGTCTTCACGTTCCCAGGTGAACTCAGCACCGCGTTTGCCCTCCCATCGCACTTTCACGATCGGGATACGGCTGCGTTTAAGTTTCTTGACCCCATGATCCATGATCTCAACTGGACGTTCAATGAATTGCATGTTGTTCTGAATCTGTATGTCTTCCAGTGGAATCTGAACATCATGATCTGCCAAGCATTTCTTAAGATTCGATACATGAAAAGTATCGTGAACATTGCTTAGCTCCACTGGAAGTTTGAGTTTGTAGGCTACGGGACCAATCCGTTCCAGGATCTCAAAAGGTCCAACGTACCTTGGTGCAAGTTTCCTTTTCTTCCCGAATCGGACAACGCCTTTCCAGGGAGAAACTTTGAGTAAGACTCGGTCACCGACTTGAAACTCAAGCGGTTTCCGTCGTCGATCAGCATAACTCTTCTGCCGATCTCGTGCGGCCTTAAGCCGTGACTGAATGATTGTGATTTTGTCTGATGTTTCCTGAATGAGTTCTGGTCCTACGACCTGTGAGTCACCAATCTCGGTCCAACAGACCGGTGATCGGCACTTTCTACCATATAGAGCTTCGAATGGTGCACATTGAATGCTCGTATGATAGCTATTGTTATATGAAAACTCAATGAGTGGGAGATGAGTGTCCCAACTTCCACCGAAGTCAATGACACAAGAACGAAGCATGTCTTCGAGTGTTTGGATAGTCCTTTCGCTTTGACCATCGGTTTGGGGATGATACGCCGTGCTAAGATTAACACGCGTTCCCAAAGCCTTTTGCAATGATTGCCAAAAGCGAGAAGTGAAACGACTATCACGATCAGAAATGATTGATGTTGGTGTACCATGACGTGCAATGATTTCGTTGATGTACAATGTGGATAACTTCTCCATCTTGTAATCCTTTCGAATAGGGAGAAAATGAGCAGATTTAGTGAGTCGATCAACGATCACCCAAATCGAATCGAAACCTCGCGGAGTTCTCGGCAACTTGGTTATGAAATCCATGGAAATTTGCTCCCATTTCCATTGAGGAATTTCAGGTTGCTGCAGAAGTCCCGAAGGTTTTTGATGTTCTGCTTTGACCTTTGAACATGTAAGACATTTGCCCACATACAGTGCTATGTCTTTCTTCATTCCCGGCCACCAGTAAGATGTCCTCAAGTCCTGATACATCTTGTCGGCTCCAGGATGAATTGAGTATCGCGACTTATGGGCCTCATCACAGATGAGTGTGCGCAATTCTTCAGACTTTGGAATCCAAATGCGGCCATTGAGATATAACAACCCATCAGATCGAGGTTCTAGTTTCTTCTCAATGCCACAATCCAAGTCTGTCTTGAGTTGATTGTCTGTTACTACTTGTTGTTGTGCAATACAAGTCAAGTCTTTCAAGTTTGGTTGTGTGTTGATCTCCATGGCTCTTACACGAATTGGCTTGACTGGTTCCTTGCGACTAAGAGCATCCGCCACCACATTGGCTTTACCCGGATGGTAACGAATCTCACAGTCGTAATCAGTTAGAAGCTCAACCCAACGCCGTTGTCCCATGTTGAGTTCTTTCTGATTGAGAATGTGTTGTAGGCTCTTGTGGTCTGTATAGATGACACATTTAGTACCGTACAGGTAGTGTCTCCAAATCTTCAATGCAAAGATCACAGCCCCTAGCTCAAGGTCATGAGTAGTGTAATTCTTCTCGTGAACCTTAAGTTGTCTTGAAGCATAAGCAATGACCTTGTCCCGTTGCATAAGTACACAACCGAGACCAAGGTTTGAAGCATCACAGTAGACAATGAAGTCATCACTGCCTTCTGGAAGACTAAGGATAGGGGTGTTGCATAACTTCTGTTTAAGAAGTTGAAATGCATCTTCCTGTTTCTGTCCCCATATAAACGCTTGACTTTTCTGAGTCAAAGTGGTAAGTGGCAAAGCTATCTTAGAGAAGTTTGCAATGAATCTTCTGTAATAGCCTGCCAAACCCAGAAATGAACGAATCTCTGTCGGAGTGGATGGAGTAGTCCAGTTCTTAATCGCCTCAATCTTGGCTGGATCTACATGTATTCCATCCCTGTTGATGACATGTCCTAAGAAGTGAACTTCCTTTAGCCAAAACTCACATTTTGAGAATTTAGCATATAATCGTTCAGTTCTTAGCAACTCTAAGACTTTCCTCAAATGATCCTCGTGCTCTTGTTCCGACTTGGAATAAATCAGTATATCATCAATAAAGACAATAACAAACTGATCCAAGTAAGGCCTGCAGACTCGATTCATCAAGTCCATGAACACTGCGGGTGCATTGGTCAGCCCAAATGGCATAACCACAAACTCATAGTGTCCATATCGAGTCCTAAATGCAGTCTTTGGTATATCCTCATCATTTACTCTTAACTGATGATACCCAGACCGTAAGTCAATCTTAGAGAAGCAAGTTGCTCCCTGTAATTGATCAAACAGATCATCGATCCTGGGCAGAGGATATCTATTCTTGATTGTCAACTTGTTCAACTCACGATAGTCGATTGCACATACGAAATGAACCGTCTTTCTTTTTGACAAAGAGAACCGGAGCTCCCCACGGAGAGAAACTCGGTCTGATGAAACCTTTGTCTAAAAGTTCTTGAAGCTGGCTAGACAGTTCTTGCATCTCAGACGGTGCTAATCGATACGGTGACTTCGCCACTGGGTTTGCTCCAGGGACGAGATCAATTCTAAACTCCACTTGTCGGACTGGTGGTAGTCCAGGCAAGTCTTCTGGGAATACGTCTGGATATTCTTTGATAACTGGAACATCTCCAACTGCTTTCTTTTCAGGTTTCTTTTCCACTACATGAGCTAGGAAAGCATAATATTTCTTCTTCAAGTACTTCCTCGCCTTGATGCACGATACAATCTTCAATCCGCGGCATGGTTTCTCGCCGTAGACTATCATCGTTTCGCCGGACGGTAAGGGGATTCGGATAAGTTTCTCAGAGCATACGATTTCAGCATTGTTTTTGGATAACCAATCCATTCCTACTACAACTTCGAAGCTTCCGAGAGTTATAGGAATGAGATCGATGGAAAAGAGATGGTCATTTAATCTTAGTTCACAAGCATGAATTATGGAATCTACAACTATGGTCTTACCATTCGCTACTTCTACAGTATAAGGAGCAGTAAGTGTGGATAGTTGCATATTAAGCAAAGAAGCAGTATGAGTAGAGATGAAACTTTTATCAGCACCAGTATCGAATATGATAGAAACATAGTGATCATTGATAAGAAATGTACCCGTGATGACTGCCGGATCCTCACGTGCTTCAGCAGTCCCAATGACAAAAGCACGAGCAGCAGCAGTATTGTTGTTGAGTTTTGGACACTGATTTCTGAAGTATCCCTCTGCTCCACAATTGTAACAGGCCCTTCCACCTGTAGCAGCAGTGGTAGTGGTAGTAGCAGTTGTTGCAGCCGCAAGATGGATGCAGCACGGCATAGCTGCAAAGTGTCCCATACGCCCACATTTGAGACACTTCTTGCATGGAGTGTTGGGCAGATGATGATACTGGCATTTGGTGCAAAGTGGAAACTGGCCAGTGTAAAGCTTTCTAGCATTAGCAGGTTGTGGCATAGCAGTAATGGGTGTGGCATGAGTAGGAGCAGCCGCAGTCAACGCTGCAAAGTTCTTGATTGTCTTTTGCTTCTTCTTCTTGTGATGATGCTGTTCAGGCTTCTTGCCTTCTTCAATCTGTGCTCTCTTGAATCCCTTTGGGTGAGCACTCCAGACTTCACATATTCTTCAGTAAGTGAAGCACCAAGTTGAATTGCTGCTTCCAAAGTAGTGGGGTTGTTCCCCATAACAGTTCCTCTGACAACAGGCAAACCTTCAATGTATTTTCTATCCTGCGGGATAGAGGAGTAACCAAATGGGGTACCAGAATGCACAACTCATGAAAACGAGTTG
Source organism: Mikania micrantha (assembly GCA_009363875.1). Lineage (NCBI taxonomy): Eukaryota > Viridiplantae > Streptophyta > Magnoliopsida > Asterales > Asteraceae > Mikania > Mikania micrantha. The sequence goes on from CM018685.1 coordinate 23,149,440, forward strand.
TATACTTTGCGTTCTCTCCACTATTTTGCACCAGATTCCACATCTCCACCTCCAGTTTCTTCAGTTCATGATGTGGACAAAACTTTTCCACCAGTAAGTTCTTGAATCCATCCCATGGTAAAGCTAATGCAACTTCACGTCCCCTGGTGTTCTTCTCAGAATTCCACCAGGTGAGTGCGCCTTTGTGAAAAGCGCTTGAGGCCATCTTGACCTTCAGATTCTCAGGACATCCAGTGAAGTCGAGAATGTCTTCAATGCTCTCTAACCACTGTAGTAGACTAGTAGCTCCTTCTGTACCAGCGTACTTAGGAGGCTTAGCATCATTGAACTGCTTGTTGAAAGAAGTATAGCAGTCAGTTCCAGTAGTTGTAGCATTTGAGTTATGTGCTGAATCACTAGTACCCCGAAGATTCTGGGTAATATCAGTGACCATACCAGGGATTACTTCCCTCATATGAACAGCAATAGCTCGAGCAATCTTGTTGATTTCATCGTCGTTGCCACTTGTTGAACCCCCTCCGTTAGGATCACGTCGGGGAGGCATTCTACGAATAGAAGCCACAAGCGGTCGGTCAGTAATGAGGAAGGATACAATTGAATTTTCATGATAAGGTCAGTAATATATCCATACTACTAGTATTATCATTCAATTGTAATATGATCCAGTACACGTATAAGTTATCAACTTATTTGCATACTTATCATGTGAATATGTACGATGTTCCATGATCTCTCCACCAAACCTACACACTGACACTTTCCCGATATACCGAAAATAGCTTATATAGGGCTCACTCTCGCTGCCCACCACCGTTTCGATATACCACGATCATGCCCTTGCTAGCATTTGGCAACACGTTTGTATTGATTTCCAAGTGTGTTCCATTGATTAAGAATCCCATGATCTTTGATCAACTTGAACTATGATTGATTCCATGATTGAACTATGATTATGTTATGCGTGCACCTACTAACAGTTGTTAACATGTAGAACTAAATCATACGTGTGTTCTACACTTTCCTGTTAACTTATGTCAGTAAGTACTAATGATGTAATCACTTAAGAATTTCACTTAAGGTTTACATTGAAAATGTTCACAACTTGATTGATTCACCATAATGTTTGGTTCATCCAAGTTTGAATTGCACTATGATTTGATTCACCAATGATTGTTTCCCAAATGTTTGTATCCCAAGTGTTTGACTAATGATCCATGTGTCCAGTTGATCCCGAATCCTCACTCCAAATACTAACGCCGGATTCCCCCTAACATACTGAAATAAGCTTATATATAGGGTAAGCTCTCACCGACCCACCACTTACCTCAACACATCAGCGTTAATCCGTCGTCTATATTTGGGGCTAAGATTCCAACTGTTGATTGATTATGATTGTTTCATGATTGCCTCTTGTTCTGTGACTATGATAATGATTATGTAAACCATGGTTCTTAATTGACTAGAAATTAAAACCTTAGGTTTTAGCATGTGTGTCCTAGGTTAATTAACCTAGGTTCTCAGTACCTACAGTATCGAGTATAATGATCTCTTGTGAGAACTTCAACTAAAGAATACTGTTACACAGATTCTAAGTTATAAAGTTCCTATGATAATGAACACCTGATAATGATAACAATGATAACAATGACAAGGATTCCAACTCAAGATTCTAAATTAATAGTTCTTGACCTTTGAATTCCTATAATGAGTATGACAAGGATTTCAAATCAAGACTCTAAATTAATAAATCTTGACATTTGAATTCCTGTAATGAATATGACAAGGATTCCAAATCAAGACTCTAAATTAATAGATCTTGACATTTGAATTCCTGTAATGAATATGACAAGGATTCCAAATCAAGACTCTAAATTAATAGATCTTGACATTTGAATTCCTATAATGAATATGACAAGAAATTCATATCAAAGATACCGAAAATACAGATCTTTGCCTCCGAATTTCTATAATGATCTCTGTGTGAGAATTTCAGATCAAGGATATAAGAATACAGATCCTTGCCTCTGAAATCCTTAAATGCATATGTGTGAGAATTTAATCCGGTTTCTAAAATTATAGAAATCCGATTCAAATTCTTTGACTCAAGATCTAATCTTAGAAAAATGTCCCTAAGATCTTTCAAGCTTATTGTAGACTTAATGCTCACTTAAGTTACTTAGATCCTAAGTATCCTCAAGCCTATAGCACTTAGTCCTATTGGGTAGCTTAGGTTATAGTCTAGGTCATTAAACATTGGGTTTTCCTAGTTCTCTACAACCTTGGCTCTGATACCAACCTGTCACACCCCTGCGCCGCGTGCGGGAATCCACGGCGCGGTGACGTATGAACAGTTGAATCATGCACAAGTATTGAATAAGAACAACCACAACGGATTACTATGTTTCATAATGTTAAGACAGTTGTTTAGTTACAGACAGCTATCTACCAAAGAAAGACAACTACAGACCCAAAATATAGTTACAAAATAAGACTTCAAACAAGACAAGTAAACAATTAGGATTTAGTGTGTTTCTAATCCATCCTAGCATGTTTCTTCATCTTGTTCTATCTTAGTATGGTCTCCTTAGTTGTCTCTAAGAATGCCTTAAACCTGATTACCTGAAACACGTGAAAAGTAACTGTCAACTACAGACGTAGTTGGTGAGAACAATAGGTTTAAACATTTGTAAACATGAGTATATGATATAAGGCATAGGTAAGTTAAAGCATCATAAGATTCACACGGATGAGCTGCAACCCAAACTAACATCAAGTAAGAAAATGAGTGTAAACAGTCCAATCACTGTTTGCACGAGAGTCAACATATAATATCAAGTCCCAAACCACGTTTGGAGTTAGATAATGTGTCAACAGTTTTGATAAAACCATATGTAACCGAATTCTGCAGTTAGTTTATAAAACAGATTTAAAAACTAACTGCAGCAATCGGTCTGCCCCAATGTGTGTGTCCGCTTTCCCTTGTTGTTATCACCCAGTACTAACGCTAATGAATATGATACTTGATGCTTTTACAAGTTTGTTTACAACAATAGACACCATGTTTCTGAATCTTACTTTAACCGGATGTGTTAATGCCTTATTTGATAACATGAGTTGAAAAAGGGATTTAATTCCACGAATTAAATCCTTTGTTTTGAATACCATGAAATGAACCACTTGATTTGAATACCATGATGTGAACCACTTGATTTGAATACCATGTTTTGAACCACTTGAATTGAATACCATGTTGTGAACCACTTGATTTGAATACCATGTTGTGAACCACTTGATTTGAATACCATGATTTAGTGACCTTGTGTAACAACAAGGTTTATAACAAAAGAGTTTATCAAATCATTTATTTAAAAGTGTTGATCCTTTATAAGAGCATTTGAGTAAATCTGTTATAACACATTTCAAAGAGTCTTTATAAAATCCTTTTCAGTAAAAAGATTCCAATAGTAAATAAGTCCTTAAAACGGTTGACAATTTCTTTAAACAATTGATGAATCCCTTGGATTCGTAAGATGAACCTGTAATGTTTATGAAATACACATAACTTGTGTAATGAAACAAGATTGAAATAGCAGTTTTGATCACGTGTTCCACCCCAAAACAGTTATAAAACAGTAAAAAAGGGGCTAATGTTCTCACCTGTCTGCAGTAGACTCTGAACTAAACAGTTAGCAAGTAGCAAACAGGACTTCTAATTGTTTCCTATAACATTGTAATCATACATAAGATATAGGATTTATAATTGTATAACTTTGATTCATTGATTGACTTGTGTTCTCATGATTTGATTGTTGTGAAAACTTGAAAGTTATGAATTGAATCATTTGATTGATCATGGGTCCAAGAAACGAATGTGAAATGTTCCATTGTGCATAACTCTTATGCATAAAATGATAATTGTTTGAGAATTTGATAACCATTGATTACTATGATTTATGAAAGAATGTTCCAATTGTTTAAGGTCTTGTGATTATGAATTGATCCCATGATTAGGTTATGTTGCAACTTAAACCATAATTGATCAATTCACAATTATCGAATTTATGGTCCAACATTGGCCGTGGGCCTAAGTAACCATGATGGTCCTCAACCAAGTCTATGGCCCACTTAGGCTAACGATGGGCCAATTAAGTGTGGGTGGGCCAAATGGGTATGGTGTTGGCCTAATGATATGTAAATGATCCTTGTAACGTGCCAAAGACAATATCAACCCGATTAGAATCTTAGTGGGCCGAATGGAATTGAATCGGGCCTAAAGGATTTGAGTTGGTCAACCAAGGTATAGGTAGGCCATATAAGTTTCCAAAGTGATATTGGGCCTATTTAAAGATCTTAATGGGCCAACCTATCTCAATCGTGCTTGGTTTACGTCTATGGGCCGAGTATCTAATAAGATTGGGCCGAGTAGAATTTGTTTGGGCCGAAAGGGTTCATGGCTGCCAACTTAGGCAGCGAACCTTAGGAGTTCAAAGCCTAGGTTCGTTGCATGATAACCCAATGATGGTTCGTGGACTCCTTCACCTAAGGTTCGGCTAATATTGGATGAACCATGCAGGGTTCGCTACGTGCTCGAGGGTTCGACTAACAGGCTGGTTCGGCAATACGCACAGCAGGGTTCGGGCAACATGACATCATGCATGGTTCGTGTAGGCTCGTGAAACCCAGTAGGGTTCGGCTAGGACATAAGGCTCGTGAGGGTTCGTTCAAGCTAGGGAGATCCATTAGGGTTCGTGAGGTCAATGATAACTGAATGCAGGTTCGTGAGTACCCCTGAGGGTTCGGCTGAAAAGCTACGAACCATGATGGTTCGTAGAACACCTCTAGGGTTCGTCAATGGCGGCTGAAGCTTTGGCCGACGAACCTGTTACTAGCATCATCCTCCTCATCGAATCTTCTGCTCCAGACCACGATCCAAGTTATCCTAACATCAGGGAGTGTAGTTGAAGGTGCGAAACTAAGTTTTGTGATGTAAGGATCGGCTAAATGTCGGGTTTCATGATCACACACACAAAAACCCTATTTTTCCGAAACTTCAAGCTCAATTACCTCGATTTTGGCCGGTTAATCTCACTGATTTCTTGTACTTTCGTGTAGAGGATGTCGAGAGCTTCGCGTGGACACCAAAAACACCAAAATCCGTTGAGAAACGAAGAAGATACGAACGTTTAAAGTTGGGATTTTTAGAGAGAGGGTAGGTTCGCGAGTTTTAGAGAGAGAAAGGGTTGTTGTTGCTGAATTAAATGAAAGAAATGACCTTGTTCAAGGCTTTTATAGCCCGGATGGTGTTCGGGTCCGTTTCGGTCGCTCGGTTCGCGTTTCCGGAACGTAACGCGTATTTTACGCGGTTTTTAAAAAAAGAGTTGTTAAACTCATTTAAATGATGAGTTTCAAAATTGTAAAGATATAAAATAATTAAAATAATTATTTTTACTCTTCGTGCGTTGCCAGATCGTTAAACATTCACAATTACGTGTATACCCGCAATCGCGTACGTTTTTCGATCGTATAAAAATATTAAAGTCGTTTAATCATAATTATAAGTTCAACATTCGTATCATTATGGATCGTCACCCATAACTATACTCAGTCTCGCTTACGTATTACGATTCTTGTTGAATTAATTGTCATAATATTCGTCTTGACACTACGCACCAACACTATCCTGTTACACCGAACGCAGTATATATATAGGGCTCACTCTCGCTGCCCACCACTGTTTCGATATAACACAATACTGTTCTTGACTAGTGAACTCGACTGTAAATAAATAATACATACTTGTTAAATGATAAAGATTCTAACACACAAGCACATAATGACACATGATTCACATTGACTGACTGAACATGGGTACACACTGTTCTAACACTGTTCACTACTACATGACTAAATGTACAAATGTTACACCAAAATCCCTCCTGATGACTGTTGATTATTGTTTGAGTTGTGATGGTCCTGTTTGACTCATGCTTGCGGTTCCGATGAAATGACTGTTGAGTAAAATTCTTGGAATTGTTGCTATCCCACTTTCTCTTGTGGTCTCCAACTTTGGATGCTGCTGTTCGCTTGGGTAGTGTCCCCTGCTGCACCGCCTAGTCAGTTAGCTAGTGCGGCAATCAAACAGTTTGTTGAATCATTGTGGGATATGCAGATGTGACTAATCCTTGGATCTGAGGTACTAATCCCCCAATGTACCTCTCAATCCACTTGCTAGGTGGAATTGCCATGTGAGGTAGAAGTCTGGCTAATTCGTGTGATCGAGTGGTGAACTCCTTGATATCAGACCCTTCCATTTTAAGATGCCAGTATTCATCCTCCAACTTTTGCACCTCATAGCGAGGGCAATAATCCTCCTGCAGTAGTGTCTTGAACCCATTCCAAGTAAGGGCATTGGCCTCACCCAATCCCAATGTCTGCACGTTGGAGTCCCACTGAAGAAGACAAATGGCTCCTTCCGATCCTTTGAAGTTGTGCAGTTTGCAGTCCAAGAACGTCTTGAACGTGCGCACTTGCGGGTTTACCAATCCTCCCGTTGGACCATGTGGTCCTGTCGGATGCATTTGAGCATAGTTTGCAATAGCCTCTACAACCTTACTGTTGATAAGTTCTCGCCAGCCATAATCTTCATATTTACATATATACATAATGAGATTTCATCCATTACATAATCACCATTCATGCATAAGTAAACATAACAGACAATTATTGCTATCAAAATACTAATTCTCATAATTTCTTTTCATCAATTGTATGTAAATCAACTAAACATGACATTTTATTTGTTATGAGTACATCCCACTCATATAAGTTTATTTACTGAAAAATAAATAACATAAAAATATCTAAACTCCACCATTTGGTGGCGCAACACTCGATGATGAATCAGCCTGCTCTGGTTGATTACCCCCTACAACGTGATCATATTGTATATGTCCGGTGATGAGTGTCAATGCGTGCTAAGCTAAATCCCCAACTATGTTGGTTCCATCTATAGCCACATTAGATCGTGCAATGGCCTCTTCGGCCCATGCCTCGGCCATAGCCGCACGTAGTTCCGTCACTTGTTGTCGTGCCTCGGCCATAGTTGCACGGAATTCAGCCTCTTACTGACGTCCGGTGAGCTCAAAGATAGCATTTCGCATCAACTCCACATCTTCCACCAGGTTCTCATGTACCTCATCTGTACGAGCCAGCTCCTCCCTAAGGCTCCTCCATTTTTCCATAATCCAGTTGTTGCTCTCTAACAACCCTGTAATTGCCCCTGCTGCCTCGCGCATATCACGGATCTCTCGATCCATATGTGCCACGAACGTAGCAAAAGCTTGCTCTAGTGGATATCCTAGAGCAGGTAGTGTCCAAAGGCCAGTAGTAGAGGTAGTAGCAGGTGGTGGAGGCACTCTCTCCTCGCGTACCCATCTACGGATAAGATCTAGGAACCACTGCCAATAATGGCTGCTCCCTCGGGGTCTGATATGAATATCCTCACCATAGTGGATAGTATCATCCACTGACTCCAACTTCCTTTTCTTAGATGCTTGAATTTCCACAACTTGTGGCTCCTCATCATGAATAGGCTTAGACTATGATGCCATATCTGTTACATAACACTTATGTATAAATAATATGCAAAACATAATTGTGTAAGCAAATGTGTCTATTGTGTAGCAGTTATAGTCTAAGTCTACTAATGCAAACCTAGTTCGCTATAACCAATGTTTCTGATACCAATCTGTCACACCCCCAAATTTCAACTAACGGAATCATACCGTTCAGGGCGTGACAAACCAGGATCTCAGGCATTAGACATAACGAAAGACCTCTATATGCTTTTAAACATAATTCAGTGTTAATTTGTAAAATCAAAGTTTAACATTTGAGGAAGCATTTGAAAACCAATAAAACGGGTAACAGTTGCAAAACCATAAGTACAATGTTCAATGTTTTAAATCAACAAGTAAAATAAACTGAATGCATGAGACTCAATATCCTTGTCCCTACTTGTCCTTGTTTGTACCTTAGTGTCCTGAGAAAACATGTAAATAAAATCAACACAAAACAAGTTTGTATATGTAAACACAAATGTTTGAACAACAGTTTGAAATGTAATGTTTGTAGAAAACATAATCACACATTTCATAGTCATGATAGCTAGTCATTGTACTATTTACAAAAGTGATCGACACCGAAGCTGACTGTTGCATGCTGTTGCATGTTTTGCCATTCCACTATTGTCTAACACAAACAATAGAAATGTTGAATTGGCTAGTTAAACACTTGTGTAGATCCCATCTACCAAGTGAGGTTTGTCAAACCCAATAGATCAATCTTCAACTACCACGCTTTGCACTACGGCAAACTAAACGGTTCAATATGTAAGGACTTTGAGTGTTATGTGCACACTTATAGTAAACAGCTAACTCATGCAAGTGATACGTATCCAAAAGCATTTGATTGAACATGTTTTCTCCCCCAAAACTGTAAAGTAAAAAGGGGCCGTGTACGCACCTTTAAATGCGAATAGAATGATCATCTGTTCGTGAATTTGCGTAGACAATCTTCTATAGAGAATCTGTATCATTACAATAACGTCGCGTTATTCGTAATGTCAAATCGTGTTTGTGGTCTCATACGTGTTAACACACGTATATTAAGTTATTTGAAACTTTCATACAAAAGTACGAATGGTTTCGAATTCGTTTGTTTAAATCGTATAAACGTATACGATTTCATTTTCTGATACGTAATTATACGCGAGTTTCTTTTCGAGCAAAAATATAAATTTTATTACTTTATTTTGTCCGGGATTCCATTATGGTTCCAACGCAACTTGAACGGGTTAAAATGGATTTAAAACGAACGTTTTATGACCAAACACCACAAATTAGTTTAAATTTCAAAAAAACCGGCAGAGGCTTGGCTCGAACCCACGACCTCCCCAACCACGCACACACAACCCACCAGCTGCTCTGCCTTTCATTTTTGCTATATGATTCAAAATAAATCCTTATAAACTTCAACCCCTTAGTTCCATTTTGTTCTTTAACCGAACCCAATGGGTTCAAATTGGTCCCTTATTTGAACCCGATTAATCCTAAAACCATTGGGGTTTTGTTCCTGGGATCTAATCGAGTCCTATGTTTATTTTAATTTGATTTTTAGTGTTCAAAGAACCCCAATTTGTGACCTATAAAATTTTGAACATGAACCTCCAAATCCATGATTCAAATTGTCAAAATTGCTTAACAAAAGGTCACGGGTTCATAGGGTTTTCATTAGCAAGAGAATTTCGACCCATTCTGTATGTTTTAATTCGATTAAAAAACTCATCTAAGATAAAAGCCCCAAATCCTTTTGTGTCAAGAACCCTAATTATCGAATTCAATCAATTCGTTGTGATTTTCAGAAATTAAGCAAGGGTTTTCATTAAATGGATCATTGCGAAGCTGTTTATGTAGTTTAATTTGATTTCGCAATACATTTGGAGCAAAACCCCCAAATCGTTTTAAATAAAGAACACTAGAATTAGAAATCGTTTAACTCTCAGTTGTTATATGAAATTAACATGGGTTTTTCATTCCTTGTAACATCACGAAACTGTCTGTACCATTTAATTTGAATTTTGAACTTGTTTTGTTAAAAACCCCCAGTTCGTTCTTCATCAAGAACCCTAGAGTTTGAATTTGATTAATTTGTTATTAGAACTTGAAATTAGCATAGGGCTATGCTTAGTCGAGTGTTTTAGGTTGTGTAGGGATCAAGTGTCACAACCCTGCGCCGCGTGCGGAATCCAAGGCGCGGTGACATATGAACAGTTGAATCATGCACAAGTATTGAATAAGAACAACCACAATGGATTACTAAGTTTCATAATGTTTAGACCGTCGTTTAGTTACAGACAATCTATCTACCAAAAGAAAGACAACTACAGACCCAAAATATAGTTTACAAAATAAGACTTCAAACAAGACAATTAAACAATCAGGATTTTAGTGTGTTTCTAATCCATCCTAGCTTGTTTCTTCATCTTGTTCTATCTTAGAATGGTCTCCTTAGTTGTCCCTTAGAAGTCCTAAACCTGATTACCTGAAACACGTGAAAAGTAACTGTCAACTACAGAAGTAGTTGGTGAGAACAATAGGTTTAACATATGAAAACATGAATTTGTAATATAAGGCATAGGTATATTAAAGCAATAATGGAATTACATGGATGGGTTGCAACTCAAACTAACATCAGGTATGTCAAACGAGTGTAAACAGTTTAAAGACTGCTTGCACAAAAAACCAACATATAATCAAGTCCCAAACTACGTTTGGAGTCAGAAAATTAGTCAGCAACAGTGATAACCATACGTAACCGAAATCTGCAGTTAGTTTATAAAACAAATTTAAAAACTAACTGCAGCAATCGGTCTGCCCAAATGTGTCCGCTTTCCCTTGTTGTGATCACCCAGTACTAACGTTAATGAATATGAAACCTGATGTGTTTATAAGTTTGTTCACAACGATGGACATCATGCTTTTAAACATTGCTTTAAACTAGCGTGTTAATGCCTTATTTGATAACATGATTTGAAAACCTTGTTTAAGTACCATGAAATGAATCCTCTGTTTGAATACCATGAAATGAATCCTCTGTTTGAATACCATGAAATGAATCATTTGTTTGAACATCATGAAAACCATTGTTTGAATGCCATGTTGTGAATCCTTTGATTGAGTACATAAGATAGCGTCCTTGTATAGTAACAAGGTTTATAAAAGATTATTTTCGAAAACGCGAGTTTAGAGTAAAAGAGCTTATAAATTTCATTATTTAAAAGGGTTTATCCTTTATAAAACCATTTGCGTAAAGAACTGATATAAACAATTTAAAGAACTTTTTCTAAAACATTTTTAGTAGGAAATGTTAAATAGTTGATAAAACCATTATAAACAGTTAATAATTCCTTTGAAAACCATTGGGAAATCCCTTGGATTTCTAGTGTGAACCTGTAATGTTTGTAAAGTAACATGAACATGTATCATGAAATATGACTGAAGTAAGAGTATTTGATCACGTGTTCCACCCCAAAACTGTTGCAAACAGTAAAAAGAGGGGCTAGTGTTCTCACATGTCTGCAGTAGACTCTGAACTATAACAATTAGTAAGTAGCAAACAGGACTTCTAACTGATTCCTATATCATTGTAATCATACGTAAGATATAAGATTTATAATTGTATAGACCTTGATTCATTGATTGACTTGTGTTAACATGATTTGATTGACATCTTGAATAACTTGTTCTCATGTTTGAAAATGTTGTATGAACTTGAAAGTCATGATTTGAGTTACTTGCTTGATCATGGATCCATGAAAAGAATGTGTAATGTTCTTTTGTGCACAAACTTTTTTTTGTACAACATCACATGTGTTTAAGAGTTTGATAAACCATTGATTAACATGTATTGTGAAAAGATGTTTCAATTGTTTTATGTTATTGATATTATTACTTTGCCTCGTGATTATGTTAAGTTGTAACTTAACACAATTGAAACCAAATCACAACTCTATTTAAGTCGTGGGCCTCACATTGGGCCGTAAGCCCATGAAACCATGAGGCTAAATCCAAAGTCATGGGCCATTTAGGTTAACGATAGAGCAAATGAAAGATGGTATCGGCCTACAACATGTGTATGGACCTTGTAACACACCAATGATAATCTTGGGCCAATTAAGATTATAATGGGCCGAATGGGGTCTAATTGAGCCTATCGGCATTAATTTGGGCCGGAATGTATTGAATTGGGCCGTATGGAATTGAGTTGGGTCGAGAGGTCTTTGGGCTGCCACCTTAGGCAGCGAACCTTCTTTGGTTCTAGCCTAAGGTTCGCCGGTCATGCACACACCACCAAGGTTCGTTGCATGCTGAACCCATGAAGGTTCGCCCTATGGTTCGGCTGGCATGGATTCGGTCACATGAGCTAGGGTTCGTCAAGAATTATAAAGGTTCGGCTTGCATCCCGATAGTTCGTTGCAACAGCAAGGTTCGCCTTCTTAAGATGGTTCGTCGGAGTTCATAGGGTTCGTCTAATGCATAAGGGTTCGCTGCATGTTGATAAGGGTTCGTGAAGCCATGCAAGGCTCGTGTAGGTTCCCTAGAGTTCGGCTGATCATGAAACGAACCATGCAGGGTTCGTTAGGGTTCGCCCAGAGACCGAGGGTTCGTTGGAGTGCCATTTGTTCGTGTAGGTTCGTGAGAACCATTAAGGTTCGTCTGGCTGTGACCAACGAACCATGGGTTCGTTTCCAACACAGGTTTGCCAAACGAGGGTTCGGCAATCCCAACCAGCCACGAACCTGTCGACCTGCACCATCCTCGTCATCTAATCTCTAGTTCCAGACCTCGATCCAAGTTAATCCAACATCAAGGATGTTTGTTGTAGCTGCGAAAACTCAAAATAATGGTGCAAGAGCCGGCTTTGGGTCGGGTTTAAACAAAACACACAAGAAACCCTATTTTCCAGATTTTTCTTTCGATCATACCTCGTTTTTAGCCGGGCAAATCCACATATCTCTTGTACTTTCGTGTAGGGAGTGTCGAGAGCTACGCGTGGGTTCAAGAATCACCGAAATCCGTTGAGAAACAAAGAAGATACACGCGATTGAAGCTTGGATTTTTAGAGAGAGAGAGGGTTGGCCGAAAATCTAGTGAGAGAAAGGGTTGTTGGTGAATTTAATGAGGAAAATGGCCATCTTCATGGCTTATATAGTCTGCGCGGTATACGGGTCCGTTTCGGTCGCTCGGTTCGCGTTTTCGTCGCGTAACGCGTATTTTACGAAATTTAAAATAAAGGATTATTATTCTCAACATTTTGATGAGTTTCAAAATTGTAAAAATGTAAAATAATATATACTTGTTCCTAGATAATAAAGATCCTAACACACAAGCACATTATGAACACATGAATCACGTTGACTGATTTGATATGAAAACACGTTTGTTCTAACAATGTTTACAACTATCGTGACTAAATGTACAAATGTTACAGTCACCCCTAGTTAAGGGAATTTCGTCCCGAAATTAACTAGCCGAAGGTACTGTAAAAAGATGAAGGTACTTAAGCTTCATCCGGTCTTCACGTTCCCAGGTGAACTCAGCACCGCGTTTGCCCTCCCATCGTACCTTTACGATCGGGATACGGCTGCGTTTAAGTTTCTTGACCCCATGATCCATGATTTCAACCGGACGTTCTACGAATTGCATGTTGTTCTGAATCTGAATGTCTTCCAGTGGAATCTGAATATCGTGATATGCCAAGCATTTCTTAAGATTTGATACATGAAAAGTATCATGAACATTGCTTAGCTCCACTGGAAGTTTGAGTTTGTAGGCTACGGGACCAATCCTTTCCAGGATCTCAAAAGGTCCAACGTACCTTGGTGCAAGTTTCCCTTTCTTCCCAAATCGGACAACGCCTTTCCAGGGAGAAACTTTGAGTAAGACTCGGTCACCGACTTGAAACTCAAGTGGTTTCCGACGTCGATCAGCATAACTCTTCTGCCGATCTCGTGCGGCCTTAAGCCTTGATTGAATGATTGTGATTTTGTCTGATGTTTCCTGAATGAGTTCGGGTCCTACGACCTGTGAGTCGCCAATCTCGGTCCAACAGACCGGTGATCGGCACTTCTTACCATATAAAGCTTCGAATGGTGCACATTGAATGCTTGTATGGTAGCTGTTGTTGTATGAAAACTCTATGAGTGGAAGATGAGTGTCCCAACTCCCACCAAAGTCAATCACACAAGAACGTAGCATGTCCTCGAGTGTTTGGATAGTCCTTTCGCTTTGACCGTCGGTTTGGGGATGATACGTTGTGCTAAGATTAACACGAGTTCCCAAAGCCTTTTGCAATGTTTGCCAGAAGCGAGAAGTGAAATGACTATCACGATCAGAAATGATTGATGTTGGAGTACCATGACGTGCAATGATTTCGTTGATGTACAATGTAGCTAATTTCTCCATTTTGTAATCCTCTCGGATCGGGAGAAAATGAGCAGATTTGGTGAGTCGATCAACAATCACCCAGATCAAATCGAATCCTCGCGGAGTTCTCGGCAACTTGGTTATGAAATCCATGGAAATTTGTTCCCATTTCCATTGAGGAATTTCAGGTTGCTGCAGAAGTCCCGAAGGCTTTTGATGTTCTGCTTTGACTTTTGAACATGTAAGACATTTTCCCACGTACAGTGCTATGTCTTTCTTCATTCCTGGCCACCAGTAAGATATCCTCAAGTCCTGATACATCTTATCGGCTTCAGGATGAACTGAGTATCGCGACTTATGGGCCTCATCACAGATGAGTGTGCGCAATTCTTCTGACTTTGGAATCCAAATGCGGCCGTTGAGATATAACACCCCGTCAGATCGAGGTTCCAGTTTCTTCTCAATTCCGCAATCTAAGTCAGTCTTAAGTTGATTGTCTGTTATTACTTGTTGTTGTGCAATACGAATCAGATCCTTCAAGTTTGGCTGTGTGTTGATCTCCATGGCTCTGACACGAATTGGGTTGACTGGTTCCTTACGACTAAGAGCATCCGCTACCACATTGGCTTTACCCGGGTGGTAACGAATCTCACAGTCGTAATCAGTTAGAAGCTCAACCCAACGTCGTTGTCTCATGTTGAGTTCCTTCAGATTGAGAATGTGTTGCAAGCTCTTGTGGTCTGTATAGATGACACAGTTAGTACCATACAGGTAGTGTCTCCAAATCTTCAATGCAAAGACCACAGCCCCTAACTCAAGGTCATGAGTAGTGTAATTCTTCTCGTGAACCATAAGTTGTCTTGACGTATAGGCAATCACCTTGTCCCGCTGCATAAGTACACAACCGAGGCCAAGGTTTGAAGCATCGCAGTCGACAATGAAATCATCACTGCCTTCTGGAAGACTAAGAATAGGGGAATTGCATAACTTCTGTTTAAGAAGTTGAAATGCACCTTCTTGTTTCTGTCCCCATATAAAGGCTTGACTTTTCTGAGTCAGTGTGGTAAGTGGCAAGGCAATCTTGGAGAAATTCGCAATGAATCTCCTGTAATAGCCCGCCAGACCGAGAAACGAACGAATCTCCGTCGGAGTAAATGGGGTAGTCCAGTTCTTAATCGCCTCAATCTTTGCTGGATCTACATGTATCCCATCTTTGTTTATGACATGTCCTAAGAAGTGAACCTCCTTTAGCCAAAATTCACACTTTGAGAATTTAGCATAAAGTTGTTCTTCTCTTAGTAATTATAGGACTTTCCTCAAATGACCTTCATGCTCTTGTTCCGTCCTTGAATAGATCAATATATCGTCAATAAAGACAATAACAAACTGATCTAAATACGGCCTGCAGACTCGATTCATCAAGTCCATGAACACCGCAGGTGCATTGGTCAGCCCAAATGGCATAACCACAAACTCGTAGTGTCCATATCGAGTCCTAAATGCAGTCTTGGGTATATCCTCATCATTTACTCTCAACTGGTGATATCCAGATCGTAAATCAATCTTAGAGAAGCAAGGTGCTCCTTGTAGTTGATCAAACAGATCATCGATCCTGGGCAGAGGATATCTATTCTTGGTTGTCAACTTGTTTAGTTCACAGTAATCAATGCACATACGGAATGAACCGTCTTTCTTCTTGACAAAGAGAACCGGAGCTCCCCATGGAGAGAAACTCGGTCTAATGAAACCTTTGTCTAAATGTTCTTGGAGCTGACTAGACAGTTCTTGCATCTCAGACGGTGCTAATCGGTACGGTGACTTCGCCACCGGATTTGCTCCAGGGACGAGATCGATTCTAAACTCCACTTGTCGGATTGGTGGTAATCCAGGCAAGTCTTCTGGAAACACGTCAGGAAAATCTCTGATGACTGGAACGTCTCCAACTGCTTTCTTTTCAGGTTTCTTCTCTACTACATGAGGCAGGAACGCATAGTATTTCTTCCTCAGGTATTTCCTCGCCTTGATGCACGACACAATCTTCAATCCGCGGCAGCGTTTCTTGCCGTAAATTCTCATTGTTTCGCCGAACGGTAAGGGAATCCGAATAAGTTTCTCCGAACATACTATTTCAGCATTGTTTTTGGATAACCAATCCATTCCTATCACAACTTCGAAGCTTCTGAGTGTTATAGAAATAAGATCGATAAGGAAAAGATGGTCGTTTAATCTTAATTCACAACCATGAATTATAGAATCTACAAGTATGGTGTTACCATCAGCTACTTCTACGGTATAGGGAGCAGTAAGTATAGATGGTTCTATGTTAAGCAAAGAAGCAGTATGGGCAGAGATAAAGCTTTTATCAGCACCAGTATCAAATATGATAGAAACGTAATGACCATTAAGGAGAAATGTACTCGTGAAGCAACAGCAGTATTGTTGTTGAGTTTTGGACAATGGTTCCTAAAGTGTCCTTCTGCTCCACAATTATAACAGGCCCTTCCACCTGTAGCAGCAGTGGTAGTGGTAGCAGTCGTGGCAGCAGCAAGATGAGCATATCTACATGTAGCTGCCAAGTGTCCCATCCGTCCACACTTGAGACACTTTTTGCATGGAGTGTTGGGTAGGTGATGATATTGGCACTTGGTGCAAAGTGGAAACGTGCCAGTATAAGACTTTCTGGCGGTAGCAGATTGTGGCATGGCTGTAATTGGTGTGGCATGAGTGGGTGTAGCTGTAGTCAGGGCTGCAAAGTTCCTGATCGTCTTCTGCTTCTTCTTCTTGTGGTGGTGCTGTTCAGGCTTCTTGCCTTCATCAATCTGTGCTTTCTTATACCCTTTTCGGGTGAGCACCCCAGACTTCACATACTCTTCAGTGAGGGTAGCACCAAGGTGAATTGCTGCTTCAAAAGTAGCGGGGTTATTCCCCATGACAGTTCCTCTAACAACTAGAGGCAAGCCCTCAATGTATTTCTCTATCCTGCGGGATAGAGGAGTAACCAGATGCGGTACCAAGACGCACAACTCATGGAAGCGAGTTGTATATTTGGCACTTTCACTACTATCCTGTGCCAAGTTCCACATTTCCACCTCCAGTTTCTTCAGTTCGTGGCATGGACAAAACTGTTCAACCAATATTTTCTTAAAATCTTCCCATGGTAAGGCCAATGCAACCTCTCTTCCCCTGGTGTTTTTCTCAGCATTCCACCAGGTAAGCGCGCCTTTGTTAAAAGCGCTTGAGGCCATCTTGACCTTCAGGTTTTCAGGACATCCAGTGAGGTCCAGAATATCCTCGATGCTTTCCAGCCACTGCAGTAGGCCGGTAGCTCCTTCAGTACCAGAGTACTTAGGAGGTTTAGCATCATTGAACTGCTTGAAAGTGAAGTTAGCAGTTCCAGCGTTAGTGGCATTTGAATTATGTGCTGAATCAATGGTACTTCCCCGAAGATTCTGGGTGATATCAGTGACCATGCCCGGAATGACTTCCTTCATATGTACCGCGATGGCTCGGGTAATCTTGTTGATCTCATCGTCATTGCCACTTGTCGAACCCCCTCCGTTAGGGTCACGTCGGGGAGGCATTCTACGAATAGAAGCCACAAGTGGGTCAGTAATGAGGAAGGATACAATTGAATCTTTATGATAAGGTCAGTAATATATCCATACTACTTGTATTATCATTCAATTGTAATATGAGCATGTACACATATAAGCAATCAGCTCATTAGCGTACTTCTCATGTGAATGTGTATGATGTTCCATGATCTCACTCCACCAAACCTACACACTGACACTTTCCCGATATACCGAAGATAGCTTATATATAGGGCATACGAAAGGGTCAGGCAAACTGCCAGCCCAGACGCCATCCCACCACCGCTTCGATATACCACGATCATGTCCTTGCTAGCATTTGGCAACACGTTTGTACTGATTTCCATGTATGTTCCATTGATTATGAATCGCATGAACTTTTATCAATTTGAACTATGATTGGTTTCATGATTGAACTATGATTATGTTATGCGTGCACCTACTAACAGTTGTTAACATGTAGAACTATGTCATATGTGTGCTATACATTTTTCTTGTTAAACTATGTTAGTAAGTACTAATGATGTAATCACTTAAGAATTTCACTTAAGGTTTACATAAACGAAATGTTCACAACTTGATTCATTCACCAAAATGTTTGGTTCATCCAAGTTGAATTGCACTATGATTTGATTTACCAATGATTGTGTCTCATGTGTTTGACTAATGTTCAATGATCCAGTTGCTCCCGAATCCTCACTTCAAATACGAACGTCGGATTCCCCCTGACATACTGAAATAAGCTTATATATAGGGTAAGCTCTCACCGACCCACCACTTACCTCAGCACGTCAGCGTTAATCCGCCGTTTGTATTTGGAGCTAAAATTCCAACTCTTGATTGATTATGATGGTTTCTTGATTTCCTCTTGTACTATGGATATGATTATGACTGTGTAAACCACGGTTCTTAATTTACCTGAAATTAAAACCTTAGGTTTCAGTAGGCGAGTCCTAGGTTAATTAACCTAGGTTCTCAATACTTACAGTACTGAGTGTAATGATCTCCTGTGGGAACTTCAACTAAAGAATACTGTTACACAGATCTAAGTTATAAAGTTCCTATGATAATGAATACCTGATAATGATAACATGACAAGGATTTCAGATCCAAAATTCTTAAATTATAGACCTTGACCTCTGAATTCCTATGATGAACATGACAAGGATTTTAGATCAAAGATACTAAGAATACAGATCTTTGCCTCTAAATTCCTATAATGAACAGGATAAGGATTTTAGATCAAAGATACTAAAAATACATATCTTTGCCTCTAAATTCCTCTGATGAACACTGATTGAGAATTCCAGATCAAGAATACTAAGAATACAGATCCTTGCCTCTGGAATCCTTTAATGAACTCTGTGTGAGAATTTCAGATCAAGGATACTAAGAATACAGATCCTTGCCTCTGAAATCCTTAAATGAACATGTGTGAGAAATTTAATTCGGTTTCTAAAATTATAGAATTCCGATTTAAATTCCTTAACTCGATATCTAGTCTTAGAAAATATCCCTAAGATCTTTCAAGCTTAATGTTGACTTAATGCTCACTTAAGTTACTTAGATCCAAAGTATCCTCAAGCCTATAGCACTTAGTCCTATTGGGTAGCTTAGGTTATAGTCTAGGTCATTAATCATTGGGTTTTTCCTAGTTCTCTACAACCTTGGCTCTGATACCAACCTGTCACACCCCTGCGCCGCGTGCGGAATCCACGGCGCGGTGACGTATGAACAGTTGAATCATGCACAAGTATTGAATAAGAACAACCACAATGGATTACTAAGTTTCATAATGTTTAGACCGTCGTTTACTTACAGACAATCTATCTACCAAAAGAAAGACAACTACAGACCCAAAATATAGTTTACAAAATAAGACTTCAAACAAGACAATTAAACAATCAGGATTTTAGTGTGTTTCTAATCCATCCTAGCTTGTTTCTTCATCTTGTTCTATCTTAGAATGGTCTCCTTAGTTGTCCCTTAGAAGTCCTAAACCTGATTACCTGAAACAAATGAAAAGTAACTGTCAACTACAGAAGTAGTTGGTGAGAACAATAGGTTTAACATATGAAAACATGAATTTGTAATATAAGGCATAGGTATATTAAAGCAATAATGGAATTACATGGATGGGTTGCAACCCAAACTAACATCAGGTATGTCAAACGAGTGTAAACAGTTTAAAGACTGCTTGCACAAAAAACCAACATATAATCAAGTCCCAAACTACGTTTGGAGTCAGAAAATTAGTCAGCAACAGTGATAACCATACGTAACCGAAATCTGCAGTTAGTTTATAAAACAAATTTAAAAACTAACTGCAGCAATCGGTCTGCCCAAATGTGTCCGCTTTCCCTTGTTGTGATCACCCAGTACTAACGTTAATGAATATGAAACCTGATGTGTTTATAAGTTTGTTCACAACGATGGACACCATGCTTTTAAACATTGCTTTAAACTAGCGTGTTAATGCCTTATTTGATAACATGATTTGAAAACCTTGTTTGAGTACCATGAAATGAATCCTCTGTTTGAATACCATGAAATGAATCCTCTGTTTGAATACCATGAAATGAATCATTTGTTTGAACATCATGAAAACCATTGTTTGAATGCCATGTTGTGAATCCTTTGATTGAGTACATAAGATAGCGTCCTTGTATAGTAACAAGGTTTATAAAAGATTATTTTCGAAAACGCGAGTTTAGAGTAAAAGAGCTTATAAATTTCATTATTTAATTATAAAACCATTTGCGTAAAGAACTGATATAAACAGTTTAAAGAACTTTTTCTAAAACCTTTTTAGTAGGAAATGTTAAATAGTTGATAAAACCATTATAAACAGTTAATAATTCCTTTGAAAACCATTGGGAAATCCCTTGGATTTCTAGTGTGAACCTGTAATGTTTGTAAAGTAACATGAACATGTATCATGAAATATGACTGAAGTAAGAGTATTTGATCACGTGTTCCACCCCAAAACAGTTGCAAACAGTAAAAAGAGGGGCTAGTGTTCTCACCTGTCTGCAGTAGACTCTGAACTATAACAATTAGTAAGTAGCAAACATGACTTCTAACTGATTCCTATATCATTGTAATCATACATAAGATATAAGATTTATAATTGTATAGGCCTTGATTCATTGATTGACTTGTGTTAACATGATTTGATTGACATCTTGAATAACTTGTTCTCATGTTTGAAAATGTTGTATGAACTTGAAAGTCATGATTTTAGTTACTTGCTTGATCATGGATCCATGAAAAGAATGTGTAATGTTCTTTTGTGCACAAACTTGTTTGCACAACATCACATGTGTTTAAGAGTTTGATAAACCATTGATTAACATGTATTGTGAAAAGATCTTTCAATTGTTTTACGTTATTGATATTATGACTTTGCCTCATGATTACGTTAAGTTGTAACTTAACTCAATTGAAACCAAATCACAACTCTATTTAAGTCGTGGGCCTCACATTGGGCCGTAAGCCCATGAAACCATGAGGCTAAATCCAAAGTCATGGGCCATTTAGGTTAACGATAGACCAAATGAAAGATGGTATCGGCCTACAACATGTGTATGGACCTTGTAACACACCAATGATAATCTTGGGCCAATTAAGATTATAATGGGCCGAATGGGGTCTAATTGAGCCTATCGGCATTAGTTTGGGCCGGAATGTATTGAATTGGGCCGTCTGGAATTGAGTTGGGCCGAGAGGTCTTTGGGCTGCCACCTTAGGCAGCGAACCTTCTTTGGTTCTAGCCTAAGGTTCGCCGGTCATGCACACACCACCAAGGTTCGTTGCATGCTGAACCCATGAAGGTTCGACTTATGGTTCGGCTGGCATGGATTCGGTCACATGAGCTAGGGTTCGCCAAGAATTATAAAGGTTCGGCTTGCATTCCGATAGTTCGTTGCAACAGCAAGGTTTGCCTTCTTAAGATGGTTCGTCGGAGTTCATAGGGTTCGTCTAATGCATAAGGGTTCGCTGCATGTTGATAAGGGTTCGTGAAGCCATGCAAGGCTCGTGTAGGTTTCCTAGAGTTCGGCTGATCATGAAACGAACCATGCAGGGTTCGTTAGGGTTCGCCCAGAGACCGAGGGTTCGTTGGAGTGCCATTGGTTCGTGCAGGTTCGTGAGAACCATTAAGGTTCGTCTGGCTGTGACCAACGAACCATGGGTTCGTTTCCAACACAGGTTTGCCAAACGAGGGTTCGGCAATCCCAACCAGCCACGAACCTGTCGACCTGCACCATCCTCGTCATCTAATCTCTAGTTCCAGACCTCGATCCAAGTTAATCCAACATCAAGGATGATTGTTGTAGCTGCGAAAACTCAAAATAATGGTGCAAGAGCCGGCTTTGGGTCGGGTTTAAACAAAACACACAAGAAACCCTATTTTCCAGATTTTTCTTTCGATCATACCTCGTTTTTAGCCGTGCAAATCCACAGATCTCTTGTACTTTCGTGTAGGGAATGTCGAGAGCTACGCGTGGGTTCAAGAATCACCAAAATTCGTTGAGAAACGAAGAAGATACACGCGATTGAAGCTTGTATTTTTAGAGAGAGAGGGTTGGCCGAAAATCTAGTGAGAGAAAGGGTTGTTGGTGAATTTAATGAGGAAAATGGCCATCTTCATGGCTTATATAGTCCGCGCGGTATTCGGGTCCGTTTCGGTCGCTCGGTTCGCGTTTTCGTCGCGTAACGCGTATTTTACGTAATTTAAAATAAAGGATTATTATTCTCAACATTTTGATGAGTTTCAAAATTGTAAAAATGTAAAATAATATATTGTAATTATTTTTGCTCTTCGTGTGTTAACGGATCATTAAACGACCGCAGTTATGTGTATACTCGCAATCGCGTACGTTTTTCGATCGTATAAAATGTTAAGGCGTTTAATCATAATTATAAGTTCAACATTCGTATTTTTATGGATCGTCACCCATAACTCTACTCAGTCTCGCTTACGTATTACGATTCTTGTTAAATTAATTGTCATAATATTCGTCTCAACACTACGCACTAACACTATCCCATTACACCGAACGCAGTATATGTATAGGGCATACCCCAGATTCCAGCTACCTGCTGTACCTGACGCCGTCCCACCACTGTTTCGATATAATACGATAGTGTTCTTGCCTAGTGAACTCGACTGTAAATAAATAATACATACTTGTTCCTAGATAATAAAGATCCTAACACACAAGCACATTATGAACACATGAATCACGTTGACTGATTTGATATGAAAACACATTTGTTCTAACACTGTTTACAACTATCGTGACTAAATGTACAAATGTTACATCAAGTGTTACCTGGTTTAGCTACGAATTGTTATGGATCGACTTGTGGCTTGAGTTTCGGCCTCCCCCGATCGAATTCTTCTATCTGACACTTCTGGAATCTAACTGTTTTGTGCAAAACCTTCTAATGATGCATATTTGTGTGTATGAGAGTTCGATTGTGCAAAATTCGATCGAATTGTATGGATTTTATAGCCCACGACTTCAGTTTCGACATTTTGGTTGTTAATTAACTTCAATTCGAATGTTAATGGCGCCATAACTGACTATAACTGATAATAATTATTAATTTGATGATTAAAGTTGTTTTAATTTGGTTATAACTGCTTGTTTATGCGAATTTCAAATTTAAATTGATTTTCATACGAATTTTGACTTTTAAAAGTCAAAATTGTGTATTTCTTGTAATTACATGTTAATCCTTTTAATTAGAGTGTTTTAAAACTTGTTTTGTTCAACTTGAATCCTTCTAGTTTGATTTTTGTGCGATTTCGTATGATTTCGTTAACTTTTGGTTAATTCGGTTAATCCGGGAATGCCGGATTGTCACATCATCCTCTTGTTGAAGGAATTTCCGTCCCGAAAATTTTTAATGTTAGAAGTAGTTAGGACACTACTTGTGATTTCAAATTGTACGTGTTAGTGCTATATTTGATCATTCCGTGTACTTGTGTGTACTCACACGCAAAAGTTCAATGTTTATAACATCACACCTAAGTGTGATTGTTCTATGTAACTGTTTGTATGCACACCAGTTAGTACACCTAACTGTGAATGTTCGTGTTCAATCATAACGTAATATGTAACCTTGCACATAGCTAATTGTTTATAACTAATCATGTTTGTACTCCCATACCATGTAGCACATAAAATGTAAATGTTTGAAATGTAGTACATCAATTGTACCAAATCATTCTCATAAGTGTTTACAATGTTTATGTTTCAGCACAATTGTTTGTAACAAAACCAATTGTATAAGATGTTTGTGCTTACATTTTGAAATTTGCGGTGTAAGAGTGTGAAGTTTTACATCATCCCCTTGTTGAAGGAAATTTCGTCTTGAAATTTAACGTGCCTTCTCAGTGTTTGTATTTGTTGTTTTGAACAGATGGGGATGCTTCTTCATCATTTGATCTTCGCTTTCTCATATGAATTTAGGTCCACGTCTTGAATTCCACCGGACCTTGACTATCGGAATCTTGCTTTGTTTAATCTGTTTGACCTCTCGGTCCATGATTTCAACTGTTTCCTCGATGAACCATAATTGTTCGTCCACTTGTATTTCTTCAAGTGGAACAAACAATGTCTCATTGTCACACCGCGAGCCGGCGAGGTTGGATCGGAGTCCCCGTCGGGTGGAAGGTTCCCGGGGCGTGATATCGTGGGTGATAATCAAGATAATCAGATTGTTTACATAGCATCAATGTTTAAGAATAACTAAAGCACAATCAAATGATAACTAGGATTACAAAGTTAAATTACAATATCAATGTTCTGCAATTTAACTAAGTAAACCTACAAAAGAATCAAATGTTTATATCTTGTATATGTACAAGATATCAAAAGTAATTTGTATCATCAACAAAAGATGTGCTTCGCAAAAGTCTACTAGGTCCTCTATCTGGGCAGCCTAGTATGCAAATCCTGAAGCCTTAGCTTATACCTGTCCTTCACCTGAGAATGCATGTAAGAAAACAAGGTCAACACAATGGTTGGTGAGTTCATAAAGTTTATAAGTTTTAAATAGTTTTAACAAACCTCCTTCGGTAAAACCTTAACCTTATTAACTCCACATGTAATATCCAAATCGGTATGCTTATATATAGGGCATACCCCTGGGTTGAGCCTACAACCCGCCCAGACGCCATCCCACCACATACTAATCCAGATATGACACTGTTGTAAATAATAATTAAGCCTTTTACCTACCAATCAACCCATTCCTCATCAAGCTTTTGTTTTCTGTTTCAAAGTTTACAAGTCTATAGTATTCTGAAGTGTTAGTTTCCAAGTATGTTTATCAAGCATTAAAGTTTCACACGCACATAGTTTAGCTGTCTCTAATCTCATGCGTGAGTACAAGCTCTGCACTAGCAGTCGTTTAGCAATTACGTAGCTCACGGATAGATACAAGCTCTGCACTAGCAGTCGTTTAGCAATTACGTATCTCATGAATTAGTTAAGCTTAGTCTAGCAATTACGTGTCTCCTATACAAGATACAAGCTCTGCACTAGCAGTCGTTTAGCAATTACGTATCTCATACATAGACACAAGCCATGCATACACAAGTAATCCAGCAATTACATATCTCATATAAGCAGACAAGAGCTCTAGACTACCAGTCGTTTAGCAATTACATGTCTCTTATATAGATAATAGCTTAGCATCGTTATGTTTATGTTTAGCAATTCCATACCTCATATAAGCAGACAATAGCTCTGGACTACCATTCGTTTAGCAATTACATGTCTCTTATATAGGTAACAGCTTAGCCTCGTTACGTTTATGTTTTACATGTATCTCAACCCATAGGTACAAGCTCTGCACTACTAGTCGTTTAGCAATTACGTAGCCTATGATTAGATACATGTACAATGTTTCATGCGCAAGTAATAGTTTCAAGCATAATGTTCAAGTGTCCATACATTGTTTCATCATGAATCCCATAAGTTTGCATCAAATCTCATGTTTAAAGTATAAAGTTTCACAAGTATAGGCATCAAATCTCATGTTTAAAGTATAAAGTTTCACAAGTATAGGCATCAAGTCTCATGTTTAAAGTATAAAGTTTCACAAGTATAGGCATCAAGTCTCATATTTAAAGTATAAAGTTTCACAAGTATAGGCATCAAGTCTCATAAGCATCCAACATATGATTTCAAGCTACAAGTTTAATGTATAAGTTTCAAGTCTCTTGCTTTCAAAGTATTCTAAGTTCCAAGCATAAGCATCAATATGAACGTCAAGTTTATGTTTAAAAGCATCAAATAACATTTCAATAGTTTATGAAAATGTTTAACATGCTTCTTAGTCCCGAAGTAAAACAAATAAGTTTGAAAAGGGACAAATGAACTCACCTTGTGTCCTTGGTAGTTGACTAGGTAAAACAAGAATACGCTCGCTCTTTGTTTGCCCTTTGTTGTAATGTTCAAGCTCCTGTATTGATTTCATAAGGTTGTAGTTTATAAGTATAAGTTTTGTAAGGATCCGTTGTGCGTGTAAGTGTTAGTCCCTAAGTTGACTTATACTTACGAATCTTGTTTGTTATCCGGCCCAAGATCCATATGCAAGTAATATTGTGTTAAATCTCCTTGATTGGTAGTAATTCTTTGAATTAATGTTTAGCTCATACATCAAAGCTTTCTAACTAATATGTTTAAGACTTTGCATCCCTTGTATTCTAACATCACTTTAATTAAAGTGATACTTCACACATTTGTTATTACCGTTTCCAACGTTCAATCATGTGTTTGTTGTTTGTTTAGAATCCGCTGGGCCGGATAACCTATTAGACCAATTATTGTATCCTTGAACCTAATATTCGTATGTGTGTGGGCCGGATTAACTATGATGTGGGCCGAATGATTTATGTTGGTCCGAGAAAGATGTGGGCCAAATAAATCAAGTATGGGCCGACTACGTGTAATGGCCCAAAACGATTTCTAGTGACCGAATGCATAATCACGTGGGCCAAGCAAAATGGGCTATGAAAGGAAAATTCTGGGCTAAGTATAAAAGAGTTGGGCCGGTCATGATCCTGCTTGGGCCTATGGTTTGGGCAGGAGATTAGAAATTGTTGGGCTGCATATTGAAACCATTTCCCGACATTATGAGCAGCGAACCTATAGAAGGGTTTGGCTCCTTAATGCTCCCAATGGTTCGGTGATGCAGGTGTAGGTTCGGCTAAGTATTGTCCCGACTGGGTTCATGAACAACATACATGGTTCGACCAATGAGTAGGTTAGACATAGCCCCCCACGAACCCTAGGGTTCGCGACTAATAAGGCTCGCAGCAACATGGTTCGGGAATGGTGATGGTTCGGTAATATCACTTGGGTTCGTGAGAATGGTTCGTGGGTTGGAGCAGCCTCAAGGTTCGCCCATGCACACTAAGGTTCGGCTGGTGGTATAGGTTCGCTGACTTGTGGGTTCGTTCTTGTTGTCCAAGGGTTCGGCCATTCCCAGAGTTGCATGGAGGTTCGTCACTTCGGCATGATGGTTCGTGGCATCCTTCACAGCTCACAGGTTCGCCTAGAACCCAAGGTTCGGTCGCTTCTAGCCTGTGCACCAAGGTTCGTGACCCCAAAGGTTCGGTCCCCATGTGACTAACAGGTTCGTGAGAAGCATGCCATGGTTCGGCCATGACTATGGCTCACGAACCCTGGTTCGTGTATCATCACCGGACCATGTTTCACGTTGTGGAGATGTTGCTAGAGCTGCTAGGTTCTACAAGTGGTGCTAGGGACCGGTTGGTTGCTAGGTTCAAACCACAACCATGAAAACCCTAATTTTTCATAACTCTCTCGATCATTACCTCGGTTTTCAGTGGTTAGATCTTCAAATCCCTTGTACTTCTAGGTAGAGGAGGTCGAGATCTTCGTTTAGGCTCCAAGAACACACGATTTGGCCAAGATTTGATCAAGAAATAGAGGTTTTTAGTGATGAAAATCTAGAGAGAGAAAGGGTGAACGGTGGTGGTAGTTTTAGAGAGTGAGAGAGAAGGTGAAATAAATGAGAAAACTCTCTCATTTAGAGTTTATATACCCCGGGGGTATCCGTGTTTGTTTCGGTTGTTCGGTTCGCGTTTTCGTCGCGTATCCGGGTCGTTACGCGCGTATTTTGTAAATTTAAATAAAAAGAGTTATTCTTAAAAATTTGAATGTTATTCATTTCTAATAATTATTTTAAATTTTCGTTTATTAATTTATTTGTCGAGTTTCTATCATTTTACGCGTTTCATTAATTCATTCGCGATTTAACTCAAATAGTTTAGTTTAATTTTAATTATGATGAGTTTCAAAATTGTAAAGTAGGAAATATTATATTTCCTTAAAATTATTATCGTTCGTATCGTTATTCGTTTTCGTTCTCGTTTTGTCAGATCGCGTCGCCATCGCACGTATTCGTTCGAATCGTCATTCGAACGAACACGTCGATGGTTTGGCTTTCTGATTCTTGTTTTCTACCGTTAAGTCATTATTTCAGAACGTTAAACTTTTAGAATCATTCGTACAGATCGTCACCTATACGAATAATTCGTCGGTTTAGCATTCCGTAATAATAACTGTTAAGGTTTTGTTTTGTTTATCCTCATATACGTTTGCACAAACTAGCATCACATCAAGTATTTATGTTTCAACACTGTGTTGTCTGACATGTTTCTGACTGTTTAAACCCATAGGTTCAGTCAAAATCAGAAAATCGTATATTAGTTTCGTATCAAGTATATAGTATCAATAGTATAAGCATAGTTTCACGTAATGTGTACCTGAGTTACTGTACAAGTTTACTGTTGTGATTACTGTTCCGGCATGCGTCCGGCACTGGTGTTACAGTCTCCCTTTGTTAGAGAAATTTTCTCCCGAAATTTAAGACTCGTTATTCGGTACGGCTTCCTCTGTAAAGAGTTGGGGATACTTGTTCTTCATGTGATCTTCACGTTCCCAAGTAAACTCAGGTCCGTGCCTTGAGTTCCAACGAACCTTAATGATCGGAATACGGATTCGCCTCAGTTTCTTAACTTTGCGATCCATAATCTCCAAAGGTTCTTCAACAAAACGTAAGTTTTCATCTAATTGAATTTCTTCAACCGGTATGACAAGAGTTTCATCAGCTAAGCATTTCTTCAAGTTTGAGACGTGAAACACGTCATGTACACCACTAAGTTCATCCGGTAAGCTCTATCTGTACGCCACAGGACCAATGCGTTCGATGATCTCGAACGGTCCGACGTATCGTGGTGTTAGTTTGCCTTTCTTTGCAAAACGAACTACACCCTTCCATGGAGAAACCTTCAACATGACACGGTCTCCCACTTGGAATTCCAATGGCTTGCGCCGCTTATCGGCATAGCTCTTTTGTCTACTTCGTGTTGCTTGTAGTCTTTGTTGTATCTGAGCAATCTTGTCTGTAGTTTCTTGAATAAGTTCTGGCCCCGTGATACGATTGTCTCCCACTTCTGACCAACAGATCGGTGACAGACATTTTCGACCATAAAGGGCCTCGAATGGGGCACACCCAATGCTGCTATGATAACTGTTGTTGTAGGAGAACTTGATTAGTGGCAAGTGAGAGTCCCAATTACCACCAAAGTCTAGAACACAAGTTCTCAACATGTCCTCCAGGGTCTTAATAGTACGTTCGCTTTGACCATCGTTTGTGGATGATAAGCTGTACTCAAGTTTAATTGCGTCCCCAGAGATTTTTGCAATGACTGCCAGAACCTTGATGTAAATCTGCTATCACGATCTGATATGATTGACAATGGCATACCATGGCGTACCACTATGTCGTTGATGTAAAGCTTCGCTAGTTTATCCATCGAGTATGTTTCTCGCATCGACAAGAAATGAGCAGATTTGGTTAATCGATCAATGATAACCCAAATAGTGTCATGTCCACTGGAAGTGTGGGGTAGCTTGGTAACAAAGTCCATAGCTATCTGTTCCCACTTCCAAAGTGGAATTTCAGGCTGTTCCAGTAAACCTGATGGTCTCTGGTGTTCCGCCTTCACTTTAGCACACGTAAGGCATCGACCAACATACTCAGCTATGTCTTTCTTCATACCCGGCCACCAATAAAATGCACGTAAGTCTTGGTACATTTTATCCGCATCGGGGTGCACAGAGTCCTTGGTCTTGTGTGCTTCATCAAAAATAAGTTTCCTTAACTCATCTACTGCAGGAATCCAGATACGATCCTTGAAGTAAACAAGTCCATCAGGTTTTGTTTCCAAATGTTTCTCCATACCGCAATCAAGTTCTTTCTTCAAGTTTTCACGTTCAATAACCTCCTGTTGTGCTTGTATGATGTTGTCGTGTAAGCTTGTATGTACAGTCATTCCCATTGCTCTGACGCGCAAGGGTTTGACCCGTTCCTTCCGACTCAAGGCATCAGCTACCACGTTTGCCTTGCCCGGATGGTACTTGATTACACAGTCGTAATCATTCAGAAGCTCAACCCAACGTTGTTGTCGCATGTTGAGTTCCTTCTGATCGAATATGTGTTGCAGACTTTTATGATCAGTGAATATGGTACACTTGGTGCCATATAGGTAATGTCTCCAGATCTTCAAGGCAAATATCACGGCTCCCAGTTCCAGATCATGAGTTGTGTAGTTCTTCTCATGAATCTTTAATTGTCCCGAAGCATAAGCAATAACTTTGTCCCGCTGCATAAGTACACAGCCAAGTCCCTGATGGGATGCATCACAATACACAATAAAGTCATCGCAACCGTCTGGGAGGGATAAGATCGGAGCATCACATAGCTTTTGCTTCAAGGTCTGAAAGGCTTCTTCTTGCTTCTGTTTCCAAACAAACGGCTCGCTTTTCTGTGTTAGCTTCATGAGTGACAGAGCTATGTTAGAAAAGTTCGACATGAACCTCCTGTAATAGCCTGCTAAGCCTAGAAAAGAACGTATCTCCGTAGGTGTCTTCGGAGTGTCCCAATCTTTTATTGCTTCGATCTTGGCAGGATCAACGTGTATTCCCTCACTGTTAACAACATGGCCTAGGAATTGAACCTCTTTTAACCAAAACTCACACTTAGAGAATTTGGCATAGAGCTTCTCTTCCTTTAACAGTTCCAAGATCGTTCTAAGATGTTGCTCGTGTTCTACTTTGCTTTTGGAATAGATCAATATGTCATCGATGAAAACTATAACAAATTGATCTAAGTACGGCTTACACACACGGTTCATGAGATCCATGAAAACCGCGGGTGCATTCGTCAAACCAAAAGGCATCACCATAAACTCGTAATGCCCGTATCTGGTACGAAACACCGTCTTCGGTATGTCTTCGTCTTGTACTCTGAGCTGATGGTATCCGGAACGCAGATCGATCTTCGAAAAGTATTGAGCTCCTTGCAACTGATCAAACAAATCATCAATCCTCGGTAATGGGTACCAATTCTTGATGGTTAGTTTGTTTAACTCTCTGTAGTCTATGCACATACGAAAAGATACATCCTTCTTCTTCACGAACAAAACCGGAGCTCCCCAAGGTGAGTAGCTCGGTCGGATGAAACCTTTATCAAGCAGCTCCTGTAGTTGGTTGGATAATTCCTGCATCTCCGAAGGTGCTAACCTATAAGGAGATTTAGCAACAGGTGTTGCTCCAGGAATCAGGTCAATACGAAATTCTACCGGTCGCACAGGTGGCAGACCAGGTAGATCTTCAGGAAACACTTCTGGGTATTACTTCACTATCGGCACGTCTTGTATTGTTTTCTTGTCTTTCTCTTTTTCCACCACGTGAGCCTAGAAAGCTATGCATTTCTTTTGCAGACACTTACGCGCTTTTATGCATGATATGATCTTTACGTTTTGTTTTGCTTGATCCCCACGAACTTCCAATACATGATCATCCGTTACTGGTATCCGAAGTAGCTTTTCTGAACAGATGACTTCAACTATATTGAGTGATAGCCAATCCATCCCCACAATGATGTCGAAACTGCCCAACTCCATCGGCAACAAGTCGATGGTAAATGTGTGATCTACGAGTGTAAGTGGGCAGTTCCTAAGTATAGTGCTAACTGTAACTTGTTTCCCATTCGCTACTTCGATAATGTAAGGGGAGTCTAAAGTTTCCTCAGTAAGACTAAGTTGTCGTGCAAAATCAGATGAAATAAAACTCTGGTCTGCACCAGTATCAAATAGTATAGATGCACAAGAGTCATGTAAAAGAAATGTACCAGTGACCACATTAGGGTCTTGGCGTGCAGCATTGGCTCCAATAACAAAAGCTCGTCCCCGAGGTGCTTGTGCTCCAGGTTGCACTCTCTTTGGACAGTCGCGGGAGAAATTACCCATTTCCCCGCAGTTGTAGCATCCCCTGTTGTTGTTGACTGGATTCTGTGGTGGTGGTGGTGGAGGTAGTGCTCTTGCTGCAGTGTTGGTAGCCTGATTCACAGCAATACGACACTTGCTAACCCAGTGGCCAAACCGACCACAATTGGTGCACTTCCTACATTGAGCAACAGGAGGATGATGATACCTACAGTGAGTGCACTGGGGATATTCTCCCCCATAGCCCCTAGTAGCAGGTTTGACAGGTGCTGCAGGTGCCTGTCGCAGAGGGGTGACGGCCGCATAGTTCTTTACGACCTTTTGTTTCTTCTTTTGGTGGTACTCTGGTTTCTTTGGTGTTGGCTCCTTGGCTTTTCCAGCCTCATCTTTTAAAACTCCAGACCTCACCATCACATTGGTGAGTTTAGCTGAAAGGGAGATAGCAGACTCCAAAGTAGCAGGATATGCAGCCAACACAATACTTTGAATACAAGAAGGTAATCTCGCTACATAACGGTCAATCAGCTTTTCCAATATTGGTACCATCTCTGGTACCAAAGCTACCAACTCATGATAGCGAGTGGTGAAGGTCATACGCTCAGCTCCCTTCATTACATGGTTCGAGAGCTCAATCTCCAGTTGTTGCAGTTCATGCTTCGGGCAGAACTCGTTCCTCAGAAGGAGTTTGAATTCTGACCATGGCATTGTCATTGCTTCATCTCTTCCCTTAGCTCGAATATGAGCATTCCACCATGTCAGTGCTCGCTTGCTAAATGAACCAGCTGCATAACGAACTTTATAGTGTTCTGGACAACTGCTAATGTCCAGAGTGTTCTCCATTTTCTCTAGCCATTGGATCAATACAACAGCGCCTTCAACTCCAGTAAAGCTTGGGGGTTTGCATCTTGCAAAACACTTGTAGGAGCAGTCAGAAGTATGACTAGTGTTTCCACTAGCCTCTCCGGTAGTATGGCCAGAAGTATTGCCATGTCCCTGAATCCGGTTTATCATCTCGGGGATGACATCTTTTAGTTGACTCGTTAGTTGAGTACTCAGCAGCGTCGCCAAAGCGATAGTAGCAGGATCAATGACCGGTCCCGTAGTCGTGTTTGGAGGAGGACTATGTGGAGGAGGAGGAGGTGGCGGTGGTGAATCTGCAGGTGATGGTGTAGAAGAGTGTGGTGCAGATGTCTGGGTAGTGGGCATCGGAGTTGGTTGTTTTCTTGGCGGCATTCTGATCATAACCAAAAGAATTTGGATAGTGCAGTGATCGAATGCAGAAAACATAATACAAGCTTAAGTCTTAAGTTCTCTACATGAGGGTCCCTAAGTTATAGTTTAGGCCAAACCGTTTAAGTAAAGGACCTATTATTCTCTATAACCTTGAGCTCTGATACCAATTTGTCACACCCCGAGCCGGCGGGGTTGGATCGGAGTCCCCGTCGGGCGGAAGGTTCTCGGGGCGTGATATCGTGGGTGATAATCAAGATGATCAGATTGTTTACATAGCATCAATGTTTAAGAATAAGTAAAGCACAATCAAATGATAACTAGGATTACAAAGTTAAATTACAATATCAATCTTCTGCAATTTAACTAAGTAAACCTACAAAAGAATCAAATGTTTATATCTTGTATATGTACAAGATATCAAAAGTAATGTGTATCATCAACAAAAGATGTGCTTCCCAAAAGTCTACTAGGTCCTCTATCTGGGCAGCCTAGTATGCAAATCCTGAAGCCTTAGCTTATACTTGTCCTTCACCTGAGAATGCATGTAAGAAAACAAGGTCAACACAATGGTTGGTGAGTTCATAAAGTTTATAAGTTTTAAATAGTTTTAACAAACCTCCTTCGGTAAAACCTTAACCTTATTAACTCCACATGTAATATCCAAATCGGTATGCTTATATATAGGGCATACCCCTGGGTCGAGCCTACAACCCGCCCAGACGCCATCCCACCACATACTAATCCGGATATGACACTGTTGTAAATAATAATTAAGCCTTTTACCTACCAATCAACCCATTCCTCATCAAGCTCTTGTTTTCTGTTTCAAAGTTTACAAGTCTATAGTATTCTCAAGTGTTAGTTTCCAAGTATGTTTATCAAGCATTAAAGTTTCACACGCCCATAGTTTAGCTATCTATAATCTCATGCGTGAGTACAAGCTCTGCACTAGCAGTCGTTTAGCAATTACGTAGCTCACGGATAGATACAAGCTCTGCACTAGCAGTCGTTTAGCAATTACGTATCTCATGAATTAGTTAAGCTTAGTCTAGCAATTACGTGTCTCCTATACAAGATACAAGCTCTGCACTAGCAGTCGTTTAGCAATTACGTATCTCATACATAGACACAAGCCATGCATACACAAGTAATCCAGCAATTACATATCTCATATAAGCAGACAAGAGCTATGGACTACCAGTCGTTTAGCAATTACATGTCTCTTATATAGATAATAGCTTAGCATCGTTATGTTTATGTTTAGCAATTCCATACCTCATATAAGCAGACAATAGCTCGGGACTACCAGTCATTTAGCAATTACATGTCTCTTATACAGGTAACAGCTTAGCCTAGTTACGTTTATGTTTTACATGTATCTCAACCCATAGGTACAAGCTCTGCACTAGCAGTCGTTTAGCAATTACGTAGCCTATGATTAGATACATGTACAATGTTTCATGCGCAAGTAATAGTTTCAAGCATAATGTTCAAGTGTCCATACATTGTTTCATCATGAATCCCATAAGTTTGCATCAAATCTCATGTTTAAAGTATAAAGTTTCACAAGTATAGGCATCAAATCTCATGTTTAAAGTATAAAGTTTCACAAGTATAGGCATCAAGTCTCATGTTTAAAGTATAAAGTTTCACAAGTATAGGCATCAAGTCTCATATTTAAAGTATAAAGTTTCACAAGTATAGGCATCAAGTCTCATAAGCATCCAACATATGATTTCAAGCTACAAGTTTAATGTATAAGTTTCAAGTCTCTTGCTTTCAAAGTATTCTAAGTTCCAAGCATAAGCATCAATATGAACGTCAAGTTTATGTTTAAAAGCATCAAATAACATTTCAATAGTTTATGAAAATGTTTAACATGCTTCTCAGTCTCGAAGTAAAACAAATAAGTTTGAAAAGGGACAAATGAACTCACCTTGTGTCCTTGGTAGTTGACTAGGTAAAACAAGAATACGCTCGCTCTTTGTTTGCCCTTTGTTGTAATGTTCAAGCTCATGTATTGATTTCGTAAGGTTGTAGTTTATAAGTATAAGTTTTGTAAGGATCCGTTGTGCGTGTAAGTGTTAGTCCCTACGTTGACTAATACTTACGAATCTTGTTTGTTATCCGGCCCAAGATCCATATGCAAGTAATATTGTGTTAAATCTCCTTGATTGGTAGTAATTCTTTGAATTAATGTTTAGCTCATACATCAATGCTTTCTAACTAATATGTTTAAGACTTTGCATCCCTTGTATTCTAACATCACTTTAATTAAAGTGATACTTCACACATTTGTTATTACTGTTTCCAACGTTCAATCACGTGTTTGTTATTTGTTTAGAATCCGTTGGGCCGGATAACCTATTGGACCAATTATTGTATCCTTGAACCTAATATTCGTATGTGTGTGGGCCGGATTAACTATGATGTGGGCCGAATGATTTATGTTGGTCCGAGAAAGATGTGGGCCAAATAAATCAAGTATGGGCCGACTACGTGTAATGGCCCAAAACGATTTCTAGTGACCGAATGCATAATCACGTGGGCCAAGCAAAATGGGCTATGAAAGGAAAATTCTGGGCTAAGTATAAAAGAGTTGGGCCGGTCATGATCCTGCTTGGGCCTATGGTTTGGGCAGGAGATTAGAAATTGTTGGGCTGCATATTGAAACCATTTCCCGACATTATGAGCAGCGAACCTATAGAAGGGTTTGGCTCCTTAATGCTCCCAATGGTTCGGTGATGCAGGTGTAGGTTCGGCTAAGTATTGTCCCGACTGGGTTCATGAACAACATACATGGTTCGACCAATGAGTAGGTTAGACATAGCCCCCCACGAACCCTAGGGTTCGCGACTAATAAGGCTCGCAGCAACATGGTTCGGGAATGGTGATGTTCGGTAATATCACTTGGGTTCGTGAGAATGGTTCGTGGGTGGAGCAGCCTCAAGGTTCGCCCATGCACACTAAGGTTCGGCTGGTGGTATAGGTTCGCTGACTTGTGGGTTCGTTCTTGTTGTCCAAGGGTTCGGCCATTCCCAGAGTTGCATGGAGGTTCGTCACTTCGGCATGATGGTTCGTGGCATCCTTCACAGCTCACAGGTTCGCCTAGAACCCAAGGTTCGGTCGCTTCTAGCCTGTGCACCAAGGTTCGTGACCCCAAAGGTTCGGTCCCCATGTGACTAACAGGTTCGTGAGAAGCATGCCATGGTTCGGCCATGACTATGGCTCACGAACCCTGGTTCGTGTATCATCACCGGACCATGTTTCACGTTGTGGAGATGTTGCTAGAGCTGCTAGGTTCTACAAGTGGTGCTAGGGACCGGTTGGTTGCTAGGTTCAAACCACAACCATGAAAACCCTAATTTTTCATAACTCTCTCGATCATTACCTCGGTTTTCAGTGGTTAGATCTTCAAATCCCTGTACTTCTAGTAGTAGAGGAGGTCGAGATCTTCGTTTAGGCTCCAAGAACACACGATTTGGCCAAGATTTGATCAAGAAATAGAGGTTTTTAGTGATGAAAAACTAGAGAGAGAAAGGGTAAACGGTGGTGGTAGTTTTAGAGAGAGAGAGAAGGTGAAATAAATGAGAAAACTCTCTCATTTAGAGTTTATATACCCCGGGTGTATCCGGGTTTGTTTCGGCTGTTCGGTTCGCGTTTTCGTCGCGTATCCGGGTCGTTACGCGCGTATTTTGTAAATTTAAATAAAAAGAGTTATTCTTAAAAATTTGAATGTTATTCATTTCTAATAATTATTTTAAATTTTCGTTTATTAATTTATTTGTCGAGTTTCTATCATTTTACGTGTTTCATTAATTCATTCGTGATTTAACTCAAATAGTTTAGTTTAATTTTCATTATGATGAGTTTCAAAATTGTAAAATAGGAAATATTATATTTCCTTAAAATTATTATCGTTCGTATCGTTATTTGTTTTCGTTCTCGTTCTCATTCCGTCAGATCGCGTCGCCATCGCACGTATTCGTTTGAATCGTCATTCGAACGAACTTGTCGATGGTTTGGCTTTCTGATTCTTGTTTTGTACTGTTAAGTCATTATTTCAGAACGTTAAACTTTTAGAATCATTCGTACAGATCGTCACCTATATGAATAATTCGTCGGTTTAGCATTCCGTCATAATAACTGTTAAGGTTTTGTTTTGTTTATCTTCACATACGTTTGTACAAACTAGCATCACATCAAGTATTTATGTTTCAACACTGTGTTGTCTGACATGTTTCTGACTGTTTAAACCCTTAGGTTCAGTCAAAATCAGAAAATCGTATATTAGTTTCGTATCAAGTATATA
This sequence comes from Mikania micrantha, assembly GCA_009363875.1. Taxonomy (NCBI): domain Eukaryota; kingdom Viridiplantae; phylum Streptophyta; class Magnoliopsida; order Asterales; family Asteraceae; genus Mikania; species Mikania micrantha. Next base: position 23,186,901 of record CM018685.1, read on the forward strand.
GTATCAATAGTATAAGCATAGTTTCACGTAATGTGTACCTGAGTTACTGTACAAGTTTACTGTTGCGATTACTGTTCCGGCACGCGTCCGGCACTGGTGTTACACTCATCAGAAAGACATTTCTTCAAGTTTGAAACGTGAAACACATCATGAACTCCGCTGAGTTCATCCGGTAATTTGAGTTTATACCCTACCTGACCAATCCTTTTCAGAATCTCAAAAGGTCCTACGTAGCGTGGGCTAAGCTTCCCTCGCTTTCCGAATTGTATCACACCTTTCCAAGGCGATACTTTTGGAAGAACTCCGTCTCCTACTTGAAATTCCAACGGCTTGCAACATTTGTCAGCGTAACTCTTTTGTTGATCCCGAGCCGCTGCCATACGGTTCTGGATTTGAACTATCTTCTCAGTCGTTTCGTGTACTAGTTCAGGTCCTGTTATCTGACTATCAACAATTTCAGCCCAGCAAACCGGTGAATGACATTTACGACCGTATAAAGCTTCAAAGGGTTCTGGCTGAATACTTGTATGATAACTGTTGTTGTAAGAGAATTCCACTAACAGTAAGTGGGTTTCCCAGCTGTCACCAAAATCAATGACACAAGCTCGTAACATATCCTCGAGTGTCTGAATCGTACGTTCACTCTGACCGTCGGTTTGTGGATGATATGCGGTACTCATGTCTAAACGAGTTCCCAAGGACTTATGGAGAGATTTCCAAAAGTTTGAAGTAAATCGAGCGTCCCGATCCGATATGATGGAAATTGGTACGCCATGTCGCGCTACCACTTCCTTTATATAAATACGAGTCAACTTCTCCATTTTGTCAGTTTCCTTAATAGCCAGAAAATATGCAGATTTTCTTAATCTATCAACAATTACCCATATCGTATCATAACCACTTGGTGTACGGGGTAACTTAGTAATGAAATCCATCAAAATTTGTTCCCATTTCCACATAAGTATCTCTGGTTGTCGCAATAAACCAGATGGTTTCGGATATTCAACTTTAACATTTGAACAAGACAAACATTTGCTAACGTACTTAGCAATGTCGGCTTTCATGTGAGGCCACCAATAGAGTGCCTTTAAGTCATGATACATCTTATCTGACCCCGGATGGACTGAATACCTAGAATTGTGTGCTTCATCCATCACAAGTTCCCTTATGCCACCATGCAAAGGTATCCAAAGTCGGTTCATGAAACAACGAGTTCTATCAGTCATGACTTCCAATTGTTTTTCCATTCCTCATAAGGATTCCTGTTCCAAGTTATCCTTTTCTAACGCTTCAAGCTGAGCACTGCGCACCTTGTCAGGTAAGTCAGTATGTATCGTTAATTTAAGTGCGAGAATCCGTCTCGTTGGTGTTGTGTCTTTTCTGCTTAGAGCATCAGCTACCACATTAGCTTTTCGCGGGTGATATTTGATCGCGCATTCATAGTCATTCAACAACTCGACCATCGTCGTTGTCTCATATTAAGCTCCTTCTAATCAAAGATATGTTGCAAACTCTTATGATCAGTGTAAATGGTACAATTGGTTCCATATAAGTAGTGTCTCCAAATCTTCAAAGCAAATACTACTGCTCCTAACTTCAAGTCATGAGTAGTGTAATTCTTTTCGTGTGGTCGCAGTTTTCGTGAAGCGTAAGCAGTCACTTTATCACGCTGCATTAACACACATCCCAAACCTTATGCAAATGCGTCACAATACACCAGAAAGTCTTCTGTTCCTTCCGGTAAGGACTTAATTGGTGCACTGCAGAGTTTTTGTTTCAGTAACTGGAATGCAGCTTCCTGTTTGTCTGTCCAGTCATACTTCGTCCCTTTGTGAGTAAGAGCAGTAAGTGGTTGACCAATTTTTGAAAAACCCTCAATGAATCGTCGGTAGTAACCCGCCAAACATAGGAATTGTCGTACCTCGGTAGGGGTCTTTGGAGCTTCCCAATTCTTAATCGCCTCAATTTTTTCCGGATCAACATGTATGCCATTTTCATTGACTATATGACACAAGAATTGAACTTCTCGTATCCAGAAGTCACATTTCGAGAACTTTGCGTACAATTGTTCTTGTTTAAGTAATTCTAGCATCAATAAAAAATGTTCAGCATGCTCCTCTTCAGTCTGAGAAATAGATGAGAATGTCATCAATGAAAAAAATGACAAACTTATCAAGATAAGGCTTGCAAACTCGATTCATGAGATCCATGAATACTGCTGGAGCGTTTGTCAATCGAAATGGCATGACCAAGAATTCGTAATGGCCATAACGCGTTCTGAATGCTGTCTTTGGAATATCTTCTTCTTGAAGTCTGAGTTGATGGTAACCAGACCTGAGATCAATCTTCGAGTAGTAACTCAAACCTTGCAATTGAATGAATAGATCATCAATTCGAGGTAGTGGATACTGATTCTTGATGGTAACCTTGTTAAGTTCCCGATAACGATACACATACGGAAAGTCCCGTCATTTTTCTTAACAAATAATACTGGAGCTCCGCAAGGTGAAAAGCTAGGTCGTATAAAGCCCTTATCCAACAACTCTTGCAGTTGCATAGATAACTCTTGCATTTCAGATGGTGCAAGTCGATAAGGCGCTCTAGCTATCGGTGCTGCATCTGCTGTAAGGTCGATTCGGAATTCCAATTTTCTGATAGGAGGTAACCTTGGTAGGTCTTCTGGAAATACTTCAGGAAATTCACGAGCCACTGGGATGTCTTCGATCTTCTTCTCAGCTACCGGCTTTTTAGTTATAAGTGCTATAACTGTGGTATGACCTTTACATAGACATTTGTACGCCTTCATACAAGATATGAGACGTAGTGGCGTACTGTTCTTCTCGCCTTGTACATACAGTGTCTCTCCATGTGGAAGAGGTATACGAACAACCTTTTCCAGGCATACTATTTCAGCTTGGTGTTTCGACAACCAGTCCATGCCAATGACTACATCAAAACTGCCTATGGCAATAGGCATAAGGTCAATGTCAAGTGTTCGGCTCATCAAATCCAGAATACATCCTTTAAGGATCTGTTCTACTACAATTAACTTGCCGTCAGCTAGTTCTACAATGTATGGGTTTTCTAAGGCAGTAGGACTAACGTTTAGCAATTCACAGAATTTACTAGATACAAAACTCTGGTCTGCACCAGTGTCAAATAGCATAGACGCAGGGTGATTATTCAAGAGGAACATACCAGTAACAATGTAGGGATCCTCCCGTGCTTGACGTCCTCCAATCACGAAAGCTCTACCCTTTGCACCATTGGTGTTATTGTTATTGTTGTTGTTAGTGCAGTTGTCGTTTGTATCGTTAGCCCGTCCTTTCTTGAGTTGTGGGCAATCCTTCTTAAAATGTCCAGGTTTGCCACACTCAAAACAACCTTTCTAGGTGTTATTCTGGTTAGCTGGGTTTGTCGGTAATTCTCCCCGACAATCCTTTGATTCCCAATGTGATGGAGTCCACATTTATTGCATTTTGGGTATTTACCAAAATACCCTCCTGATGACTGTTGATTATTGTTTGAGTTGTGATGGGTCTTGTTTGACTCATGCTTGCGGTTCTGATGAAATGACTATTGAGTAAAATTCTTGGAATTGCTGCTATCCCACTTTCTTTTGTGGTCTCCCACTTTGGATGTTTTTGTTCGCTTGGGTAGTGTCCCCTGCTGCACCGCCTGGTCAGTAAGCTGGTGCACCAATCGAACAGTTTGTTGAATAGTTGTGGGATTTGCAGACGTGTCTAATCCTTGGATCTGAGGTACTAATCCCCCAATGTACCTCTTAATCCACTTGCTAGGTGGAGTTGCCATGTGAGTTAGAAGTTTGGCTAATTCGTGTGATCGAGTGGTGAACTCCTCGATATCAGACCCTTCCATTTTAAGATGCCAGTATTCATCCTCAAACTTTTGCACCTCATTGCGAGGGCAATACTCCTCCTGCAATAGTGCCTTGAACCCATTCCAAGTAAGGGCATTGGCCTCACCCAATCCCAATGTCTGCACGTTGGAGTTCCACCAGGTCAATGCTGGACCCTCCAAAGTAACAGTAGCATACTTTGACTTTGTTCTCCTCCGGAATGTTACACATCTCAAATGCGGACTCTGAATTTTCAATCCATCGATCGAAGAAGTCCAATTGCTCCTTTCGATCCTTTGAAGTTGTGCGGTTTGCAGTCCAAGAACGTCTTGAATGTGCACACCTGCGGCTTTACCAATCCCCCCGTTGGACCATGTGGTCCTGTCGGATGCGTTTGAGCATAGTTTGCAATAGCCTATGCAACCTTACTGTTGATAATTTCGTTGAGTTCAGCAACAATCATGTTTATGTTCTCGCCAGCCATAATCTTCATATTTACAAATATACATAATGAGATTTTATCCATTACATAATCACCATTCATGCATAAGTAAACATAACACACAATTATTGCTATCAAAATACTAATTCTCATAATTTCTTTTCATCAATTGTATGTAAATCAACTAAACATGACATTTTATTTGTTATGAGTACATCCCTCTCATATAAGTTTATTTACCGAAAAATAAATAACATAAAAATATCTAAACTCCACCATTTGGTGGCGCAAGATGAATCAGCCTGCTCTGGTGGATCACCCCATGCACCGTGACCATACTGTATATGTTCGATGATGAGTGTCAATGCCTGCTCAGCTAAATCCCCAACTATGTTGGTTCCATCTATAGCCGCATTAGATCATGCAATGGCCTCTTCGGCCCTTGCCTCGGCCATAGCCGCACGTATTTCCGTCTCCTGTTGTCGTGCCTCGGCCATAGTTGCACAGACGTTCTGTGAGCTCAAAGATAGCATTTCGCATCCACTCCACATCTTCCACCAGATTCTTATGTACCTCGTCTGTACGAGCCAGCTCCTCCGTAAGGCTCCTCCATTTTTCCATAATCCAGTTGTTTCTCTCTAACAACCCTGTGATTGCCCCTACTGCCTCACGCATATTATGGATCTCTCGATCCATACGTGCCACGAATGCAGGAAAAGCTTGCTCTAGCGGATATCCTAGAGCAGGTAGTGTCCAAAGGCCAGTAGTAGAGGTAGTAGCAGGTGGTGGAGGCACTCTCTCCTCGTGTACCCAACTACGAATAAGATATGGGAACCACTGCCAATAATGGCTGCTCCCTCGGGGTCTGATATGAATATCCTCACCATAGTGGAGAGTATCATCCATTGGCTCCAACTTCCTTTTCTTAGATGCCTGGACTTCCACAACTTGTGGCTCCTCATCATGAATAGGCTTAGACGATGATGCCATATCTGTTACATAACACTTATTTATAAATACTATGCAAAACATAATTGTGTAAGCAAATGTGTCTAATGTCTAGCAGTTATAGTCTAACTCTACTAATGCAAACCTAGTTCGCTGTAACCAATGTCTCTGATACCAATCTGTCACACCCCGAAATTTCAACTAACAGAATCATACCATTTAGGGCGTGACAAACCAGGATCTTAGGCATTAGACATAACGAAAGACCTCTATATGCTTTTAAACATAATTTAGTCTTAATTTGTAAAATCAAAGTTTAACATTTGTGGAAGCGTTTGAAAATCAATAACAGAGCGTAACAGTTGCAAAACCATAAGTACAATGTTCAATGTTTTAAATCAACAAGTTAAATAAACTGAATGCATGAGACTCAACGTTCTAGTCCTTGCTTGTCCTTTTTTGTACCTTAGTATCCTGAGAAAACATGTAAAAAAAGTCAACACAGAGGTTGGTGCATACACAGGTTTGTATAAGTAAACACAAATGTTTGAACAACAATTTGAAATGTAATGTTTGTAGACATCATAATTACACATTGCATAGTCATGATAGCTCGTCATTGTACTATTTACATAAGTGATCGACACCGAAGATGACTGTTGCATGCTGTTGCATGTTTTGCCTTTCCACTATTTTCTAACACAAACAATAGAAATGTTGAATTGGCTAGTTAAACACTTGCATAGATCCCATATACCAAGTGAGGTTTGTCAAACCCAATAGATCTATCTTCAACTACCACGCTTTGCACTACGGCAAACTAAACGGTTCAATATGTAAGGACTTTGAGTGTTATGTGCACACTTATAGTAAACAGCTAACTCATGCAAGTGATACGTATCCAAAAGCGTTTGATTGAACATGTTTTCTCTCCTAAAACTGTAAAAGTAAAAAGGGACTGTATACGCACCTTAAAATGCGAATAGAATGATCAACTGTTCGTGAATTTGTGTTGACAATCTTCTACAGAGAATCTGTGTCATTACAATAACGTCGCGTTATTCGTAATGTCAAATCGTGTGTGTGGTCTCATACGTGTTAACACACATATATTAAGTTCTTTGAAACGTTCATACAAAAGTACGAATGGTTTCGAATTCGTTTGTTTCAATCGTATAAACGTATACGATTTCATTTTAAGATACATAATTATACGCGAGTTTGTTTTCGAGTCAAAATATAAATTTTATTATTTTATTTTCTTCGGGATTCCATTACGGTTCCAACGCAACTTGAACGGGTGAAAATGGATTTAAAACGAACGTTTTATGACCAAAACACCACAAATTAGTTTAAATTTCAAAAAAACCGGCAGAGGCGTGGCTCGAACCCACGACCTCCCCAACCACGCACACACAACCCACCAGCTCCTCTGCCTTCATTTTTGCAATATGATTCAAAATAAATCCTTATAAACTTCAACCCTTTAGTTCCATTTTGTTCTTTAACCGAACCCATTGGGTTCAAATTGGTCCCTTATTTGAGCCCGATTAATCCTAAAACAATTGGGGTTTTCTTCCTGGGATCTAATTGAGTCCTATGTTGATTTTAATTTGATTTTTAGTGTTCAAAGAACCCCAATTCGTGACCTATAAAATTTCGAACAAAAACCTACAAATCCATGATTCAAATTGACAAAATTGCTTAACAAAAGGTCACGGGTTCATAGGGTTTTAATTAGCAAGAGAATTTCGACCCATTCTGTATGTTTTAATTCGATTAACAAACTCGTCTAAGATAAAAGCCCCAAATCCTTTGGTGTCACAAAAGGTGTTCAAACTAGGAGCTAAATTTCGAACTTCTGCCTTCATGCAGCCTTCTTGTCCCAAGTTGTGCTTTCCAAATATCAGGAAGCTCTTAAAGATAATATTTGGGTAGAGGGTATGCAAGATGAACTACTACAGATCAAAAGGCAAAACGTTTGGACTCTTTGCCCCTTGGCAGCTGGAAAATACCCAATTGGAACTAGATGGGTATTCAGAAATAAAGCAGATGACAAAGGCATCGTGATCAAAAATAAAGCTCGATTGGTAGTGCAAGGGTACTGCCAAGAGAAAGGCATCAATTAGGATGAAACCTTTGCTCCTGTGGCCAGATTAGAAGCCATAAGACTCTTCCAAGCATTTGCTATATCCCATAACATAAAGTATATCAAATGGATATACAAAGTGCATTCCTGTATGGGACAATAAAGGATGAAGTCTATGTGTGTCAACCTACAGGATTTAATGATGTTCATCATCCTGATTGGGTGTATAGACTAGACAAAGCATTTTATGGTCTAAAACAGGCACCCAGAGCATGGTATGATACTCTTTCTCAATTTCTTCTTTCTAATAAATTTTCTTGGGGAACCATTGATAAGACTTTGTTCATCAAGAGGGTAGACAAGGAACTTTTGCTGGTCCAAATTTATGTCGATGACATCATTTTTGGATCAACAAAACATTCCTTGTGTGAACAATTTTCTAAATTAATGTCTTCTAAGTTTAAAATGAATGCTTTAAGTTAACTAAAAACATTTTTAGGACTCCAAGTAAAACAAACCCCCAATGGGACTTTCATTCATCAATCTAAATATATAAAGGATCTTTTAAATAAATTTGACATGAATGATTGCAAAATAATTTCTACCCTCATGGCTACAAGTCCAGGAATAAGTCCGGATGAAAATGGTGAGCCTGTAGATCAAACCCTCTACCGGTGCATGATTGGATCTTTGATGTATCAGGCTGCATCCATCCAGGCCAGACATCATGTATGCAACATGTGTCTGTGCAAGATACCAATTAGCCCCTAAACAATCCCATTTATCATTTGTGAAGAGGATACTCAGATATCTTAAAGGCACTCCTGTGTTAGGTATCTGGTATCCTGCTAACCAAACTTGTAAGCTTGTTCTTTTTCATACAGTGATTATGCTAGATGCTCGCTAACAAGAAAGTCTACTTAGGGAGGATGTCAATTCTTTGCAAATTGCTTAGTGTCATGGCAAAGCAAGAAGCAAACATCGGTGTCAAATTCAACTGCTGAAGCTGAGTACATTGCAGCATCCCATTGCACTGCCCAAATCCTCTGCTTGCAATATCAACTACTGGATTTTGAAATAACTGAACTAAAAACACCTCTCCTAATAGATAGCGAAGCAGCCAAAAATATAATAAAGAATCCTGTCTACCATTCAAAAACCAAACACATAGAAATAAGGCATCACTTAATTAGAGACTGTTTTGAAAAGGGACTAATTGTCCCAGAACATGTCCCTACAAGTGACCAAATAGCAGTAATATTTACCAAACCCTTGGACTCCTCAACTTTTTCTAAGTTTGTGGCCAAATTGGGTATGATAAATGTCACACCCCGACCGACGGCGGAATACGTCTGGGCGCGATTGTGATTGTTCATAACTCATTGTGCTATTTGTAAGTTTCACTATTTAAACATCTCATTTAAATTAAACATAAATGACATTAAAATACAACATCAATTTATTACATCATGAAATTAAAATATAACATCTTGTTTAATATTAAACTAGGTCTCAAAATCCCTACATGATCTTCATCCAAAAGCTATAACCTTATACACATGTAAAATAGAGTTTTGATCAACTAATTGCATAGTTGGTGAGTATCACATACATTTGATATACGTATATATAAAAGATGCAAACATAAATCTAACTAGCATGTATTAAAAGTATGAATAATAACAAGTTTGGTAAGAATGAATGAATAATCCAAATGCTTGTGTCCAAACAAGTATCCATACAAATAAACTAACATTTGTATTTCAACATGTTTGCTAAATGTATTTTTCACCTTTTTAACACAATGACAAAAGCCAATGCGAATATGGTATCTAACACATATTAGGTTACTAAATACCAATGCTTGCTTGACTGGCAATAGCAAATAATCACAACAAGTATCACACATAACAATTAACACAAAGACTAACTAGATTCAAAGCTTGCAACATGTTTGAATGATTTCTAAAGTTTGAATAATGTTTGAATACAAACATGTGTAACATCCCAAAAGATTACAAAAGTGTAAAAGAGGGAAGATGTGATAAACTCACTTGTTTGTTTGATTGAGTCCAAAGGTTGATTTGCTTTGTTATGATCCACACACCTATGTTTGTATGAATATAACTTAAAATCTAAGAATTTATCTAATGCTTTAATTAGAATACTACAAGATTAAAGAATATTATTTGATTAGATGTTAATATTTGATAAAAGAATAACATTTGGGTAATAATTAGTAATCTGAATTATGTAAATAATTATTTAAGATTTCATTTTTCTTAAAACTAAGAATTATAATAAAGATTACAAATAATTTATTTACATAAACTTTAAATAAAATATATAATTTGATATATAAATATTTTAAAAAGGTTTATGTAAAAATTGATCTTGAATAAAACTAATTGTGTATTGTATAAGAATAACTAAAATAGCACTATTATAATTTCTGCACTTCGAAATGATATATTTGATAAAAAAATTACAAAAAGATATATAAAAAACACGTTTAAAGAATTTATGTAAAATGTTATAAAGAATTAAAATTATATGTTTAAAGATAATAATAATAATAATATATAGAAATTTGTATTATTACTATTTTTTTATAATAAAATGTAATAATACAAAAGAATATCTTTTATATGTTAAATTGATAAAAAAAATAAAAAGAAAGATTTTTTTTTAAAATTTACGTTTGTTCAGAATTTAATCATAATGATTAAAAGTATTATAAAAATTTTATAAAAAAATTGAGATTTTTTATTTCTTCAACATCTCAAAAAGCCAAAATACTAAAAAAAAATAACCGGCGGGCGCTGCAAATGGGATTCGACCCTAAATCACAAATCCAGCCACGGTGTGTCTTACCATCGGGCTGGATTGTGACTCTTTGTTGTAAATCCATTTGATTTGTTTTTATTGCTTTTCTAGATCGTCCCTGTTTTCACATGAACCGTAGTTTAAACTTTGATCCTAATCCAAATGGTATGATGATTGTGAGCATTCGAAACCATGGGGCTTTTTGATAGGGTTAAAGAAGAATGCTAAGAAGAAGGAAAGTTGTTAACTTCTGGATGATCTCCAGATCCATACGTAATGCTTTAAATAAAGAATTAAGTTACATAATAAACCCTTAAGAAAACATAAACAACCATGCTAACTGTCACATCCCCTGCGCCGCGTGCGGAATCCACGGCGCGGTGACGATCGATGGTTGAATCATGCACAAGTATTGAATAAGAACAACCACAATGCATTACTAAATTTCATAAGTTTAGACCATTGTTTAGTTACAGACATTCTATCTATCAACCAAAAGAATGACAACTACAGACCCAAAAATAGTGTTTACAAAATAAGACTTAAACAATTAGGATTAAGTGTGTTTCTAAATCCATCCTAGCTTGTTTCTTCATCTTGTTCTATCTTACAACGGTCTCCTTAGTTTTCCTTGAAAGTATACTAAACCTGATTACCTGAAACACGTGAAAAGTAACTGTCAACTACAAAAGTAGTTGGTGAGAACAATAGGTTTAACATTTGTAAATATGAATCTGCAATGTAAGGCATATGTATAAAACTGTAAATGAAAATGCATGGATGGTTGCAACCCAAACTAACATCAAGTATGTATAATGTGTCCAAACAGTCTTCAGACTGTTTTGCTAGAAACCAACATATGATCAAGTCCCAAACTACGTTTGGAGTCAGAAAATTAGTCAGCAAACGCATCAACACGAGCTGTACTAACGAGTTTACTCAGAAGACAACTCTGTGTTGACGTAACCCGGTCAATATGACTTATGCTGGTAAACTAAATTAGCAGCAATTTCATATTACCGTAATGCAACCAATTCTGCAATTAGCTTTTAAAACAAAATTAAAAGCTGATTCCAGCTTTGGCGTAACCAAATGTGTCTTCTTTCCCTTGTTGTGATCACCCAGTACTAACGCTATGAGATGTGTAACTTAATGTGTGTATATGTTTGTTCACAACGATGAACACCATGCTTTTGAATACTTTGATTTGAAACCTTTGATTGAATGCCTTATTTGATTTACCATGATTTGAAAACCTTGCTTGATTAACATGATTTGAAATCCTTTGATTTAATATCACTATGAAAACCATTGGTTGAAAACCTTGTATTGAAACCCTTGATTGAATACTAAAGATAGTGTCCTTGTGTAATAACAAGGTTTATAACATATTATATTTATCGAAAGCACAATTTATAGTAAAAGAGTTTATAAATCTCCTTATCTAAAAGTGTTTAGCATTTAAAAAACCATTTGTGTAAATATGATATAAAAAACAGTTTAAAGAACCTTTATAAAACCTTTTTAGTTGAGAAAGCTTAACAGTTGATAAAATCCTTTAAGACAATTGATAAATCCTTTAAAAACAGTTGATGAATCCGTTGTATTTGTACAATGAACCTGTAATGCTTGTAAAGTAACATAAATCCTGTATAATGAAATATGATTGTAATAAGAGTATTTGATCACGTGTTCCACCCCAAAACAGTTGTAAAACAGTAAAAGAGGGGCTAATGTTCTCACCTGTCTCCAGTAGACTCTGAACTATAACAAGTAGCAATTAGCAAGCAAGACTTCTAACTGGTTCCTATATCATTGCAATCATACATAGAATATAAGATTTATGTTTGTATAGACTTTGATTTGTTGATTGACTTGTGATAAGCGGCTGACTTATGAAATATTGTGTTATGTTATTTTATGCACAACCTGTACACATAACCGTGACATGTTGTGATGAAAGCGATAATCCTTGATTAACATGTAGTTTAAAGAGATGTTCAAAATGTCTTAAACCTTTGTGTTTATGACTTGATCTCATCATTAGGTTATAATTAAACCTAAATCGAACACGATCATTTCATAATTAATGGATTAAAAAGGCCAAGATTGGGCCGAGATATAATCCCATGGACCAATCTCTTTCTATTGGGCCTAAGCATTTGTTATTGGGCCCTGAGCATGCGTATGGGTCGGTTAATTGAGTTGTTGGATTTCATGAGTCAGTTAACCTCAATTTGGGCCGAAGCAAAGGGGTTTGGGCCGGTGTGTTCTATGCTGGGCCGAATTAATACCAATAATCGATTAACATGGGCCAAGTTGGTAATGCGTGGCCAAAGGGTGTGGGCTGCGAAAAATTGACAGGCCTCTATGTCGGGCCGATCTGTTTGGCCACTTAGGGATTGGGCCGAGGATTACAAGTTGGCTGTTCAATAATTTCAGCCGATGAAGACATGGTTTCCACACCATGGCAGCGAACCTATAGGCTGCCATGGTTGAAGGTTCGGCTCCTTTAAAGAAATGGGGTTCGTGGCCCATGATTCGGCTGAGTTTCACATAGGTTCGGCCCTTGTTTGATTCAGCATAGGTTTGGCGGTGGGGTAAGGTTCGTGGGTCATGAGACGATAGGAGGGTTCGGCGGTGTCCGAACACAGGTTTGGCTGGTGGAAGACGACCATAGGTGCGCCGACCATAGTAGGTTCGGCCATGCTCCCCTAGGTTCGGCTCTGCAGGGTTCGTCGAGACTCCAAAGGTTCGCCGCTCAGATCTGAGGCAGCAAGGTTCGCCATGCATGATGTGAGGTTCATGATGATGCTTCATAGTAGCACGAAGGTTCGGTAGAGGTGTAAAGGTTCGGCCGACAACTCAGCACAGATTCGCGCCATGCTAAGGTTCGGCGCACCACACCTTCCCGAACCTGTAACTGTAAATCATCTTCTCGACCTAACATCATGGTTTCTCAAGCTGCTTGCACGGTGCTGCTATACCATCCACGATACTTAAGGCTGTGCTGGTCGTGGGAGAGGTCCTAGGTCTGGTTAAAACTCACGATCATACCACACACATAAAACCCTCTTTTTCAGATTTTTCAATCGATTGTACCTCGTTTTTGGCCGGTTGAAAGCTCAGATCTGTGGTATCTTCTTGTAGAGGACGTCAAGGGCTACGCGTGGACACCAAGAACACCCAATTCCGTTGAGAAACGAGCGAGTTACGTGCGTTTGAAGTTTGGATTTCTAGAGAGAGAGTAGGTTCGTGAATTTGGTTGTAGAGAGAGGTTGCGGCTGCATTGAATGCAGAAAATGAGGGGTTTTTAGGGCTTTTACGCCCCAGGTGTTTCCCCGCGTGTTCGGTCTCGCTCGGTGTCGGTTTCGCGTACAATTTACACGCGTTTTACTTCGATTACAAAAATTAATATTTTGAATTGTTTTTGATGAGTTTCAAAATTGTAAAATGTAAAATAATCTATTTTACTTATGATTATTTGTTCGTTCGTAATCCGACCGTTAAACTAATACAATTACGTGTATACCTATAATTGCGTACGTTTTTCAGTCGTGTTATTTATTTATTATCGTTTACTCGTAATTATAAGTTCAACATTCGTATCTTTATGGATCGTCACCCATAACTATACTCAGTCTCGCTTACGTATTACGATTCTTGTTTGATTAATTTGTTTGTCACACTATTCGTCATAACACTACGCACTAACACTATCCCATTACACCTAACGCAGTATATATATAGGGCATACCCAGAGTCCGGCTAACTGCCTTATCTACGCCAGCCCACCACTGTTTCGATATAATACGATATTGTTTTTGTCTAGCGCAATCGACTGTAAATAAATAATACATACTTGTTCCTAATTAGATAAGCTTCTAGAACACAAAAACACAAACATGAACACATGTATCACATTGACTGATTGTCTATAAGTACACATTGTTCTATCACTGTTTATGACTACCGTGACTAAATGCACAGATGTTACAGTCTCCCCTAGTTAAGGGAATTTCGTCCCGAAATTACTAGCCGAAGGTACTGTAAAAGATGAGGGTACTTAAGCTTCATCTGGTCTTCACGTTCCCAAGTGAAATCAGCACCACGTTTGCCCTCTCATCGTACCTTTACGATCGGGATACGGCTACGTTGGAGTTTCTTGACTCCATGATCCATGATTTCAACCAGACTTTCTAAGAATTGCATGTTGTTTTGAATCTGAATGTCTTCCAGTGGAATCTGAACATCATGATCCGCCAAGCATTTCTTAAGATTCGATACATGAAATGTATCGTGAACATTGCTTAGCTCCACCGGAAGTTTGAGTTTGTAGGCTTCGGGACCAATCCTTTCCAGGATCTCAAAAGGTCCAACGTACCTTGGTGCAAGTTTCCCTTTCTTCCCGAATCGGACAACGCCTTTCCAGGGAGAAACCTTGACTAAGACTCGGTCGCCAACTTGAAACTCAAGCGGTTTCCGACGTCGATCGGCATAACTCTTTTGCCGGTCTCGGGCGGCCTTAAGCCTTGATTGAATGATTGTGATCTTGTCTGTTGTTTCTTGAATATGTTCAGGTCCGACGACCTGTGAGTCACCAACCTCGGTCCAGCAGACCGATGATCGGCACTTCCTACCATATAAAGCTTCGAATGGTGCACATTGAATGCTTGTATGGTAGCTGTTTGTGACACCCGGCAATTTCAGGTAAATTGCAACTCTTATATTCTTTACATTTCACATTCATACTTGTTGCATTTCATTTAATTACGTTTAATTAGATGAGTTGAACACAAACAACTACGAGACGATAGTTCGTGGAACTATCGAATCGTACATTGCACATTGGTTTTGGAAACCAAGTGTGGCAACCACAACACTTACACAAAACAATAATTCGGGGAATTATTAAATTGTGCATCACACGTTGATTAGGATTAATCAAGCGTGCAAACACTTCGTTAGACACAAACACAAACTATTGAAGATAATTCGAGGAATTATCGAAACACACACACGAGTCTCACGAACGTTGGTGATCAATCAAACTTATATGTTACTATATGATTATGTGCTAAACGTGTATTAGATGCTTTGGATAAACGTTAGGAATCGAGTACGAGCGAAATCGTATCATCGAAATCGAAAAACAATGAAGTTGGCCTGTCGCGGTACGCGATACCCCCTTCGGCGAGAAGCTTCGCGATACGCGAAGCAAACCGGGAGTCGAGACTCCCGAATTACATCGCGCTACGCGATGATGATTTTTGATCGGCCTCCGCGGTACGCGAAGGCCATGCAGATCAAAATTTCAATATAAACCAACCCACTTCATTTCAGTCGAACTCCTTCCCATTTTCTCCGAATTCCCACTCACTGTTGCGACCAAAACCCATCTGAAAACAAGCTTAAACCTCTGCTAACACCATTAGAAGCCATTGTTGGTGATTGGAAGCCATTGGAGCACCAAAGGGAGTTCTTGGAGGCCACCAACAAGCAAGACGATCCACACCAGCCTTCATTCGAGCTTCCAGAACCTGTCACACCACGGATTTAAGCTTCTAAGGTAGTTTCTTGTGTTTATCTATAGTTAGATCGCACATGCAATGGGTAAAAACCCACATGCAACTCCGTTTAGTTATTGTGCTCAAATTTGTTGGTGATTTGATGAATAGGTGTTGTAGATTTACTGATTTTGATGCTTAGAAATGTTAGAATTGAGTTTTGATTAAGTTAGGCTTGATTTGATAATGTTTTGGTGCACTTGCCATAAAAGGAAACTTTTATGTTGCAAGTCTTGGATTTGTAACGATCTAGACATGTTAGACATGTCTAGATATTGTTAAATGTATATTGGAGTGTTTAGAAACACATTGGGGTATTTGATTTTGTCAAAAACTTGGTTTTATAGAAACTTACTAAAAATGGAAACTTTTAGAAATCAAAAGAGGGCTTTTGATGTTTTAAAGTGTTTTGATGAACTTGGGATATTGAAATATGTTTAGAAATGATTTCTAAGCATATTGGAAACCTTGATTTGCGAAAACGAGTTTTAAACGGATACTTTCCAAATAAGGAAACTTTATTTGGGCAAAACGGCATAAATGGTGATTTATGCGCAAACGACGTGTTTTAAGAGTTTGAACGTGTTTTATAAACATACTGGAAGTCATTAGTTTTATGAAATGGAATTTCATAACCACACTTTCCTAAAGTGGAAACTTTCTAAAAATAGCAACTTATGTGTTTAGAGTCATAGGATGCATTTTGGTGTCCTATGTGCATCAAGGCACATGAACACAACAATCGTGTCACCAACGATTCGTCGAGACAACACTAGTCAAAACACACTCGGTTGAGCACACCGACACTTGGAGTTGTATGGGATACAACGCACCACAAAACACATACTCACACCTATATGGCTATAGGTGCATACTAGCAGGTGCTAGCACTCGCAGCCGCGAACACATACACACCGGGACTACTGTAACAGGTGAGTTCACGGCCCCTTTTTTTCTATTTTCTACCTTTGGGGGAGAAAACATTGCAAACAACTGTTTTGAACAACTTACACACTTTTGGTTATTTTTGTACATGCTAATATCGTCTATGCATATGTGTGGCATTCATCCACAAAACTGATAAGTCCTCATTAAACACACCTCGAACCGTTAATAGCGCGTAGCGCTCAGCGTGGTAATTCTGAATAGTACTATTTGGGCCTGACAAGCGCCACTGTTGCGAGCCGTATGGCCACCCCGACTAGAGGTCGGAACAGTGCATAATTGACCAAACAACATTTACCATATCTTGGATGGATATGGCGGGAGGCAGCATGTTAGCTTCGGTTGCGAACCCGCATATGATATAAAACATATTGACTAGCTATCAATTGATATTGCATTGTATTGAAAAATAGACCTGCTAAACATTTACTTTAAACACTTGATGTTTACTGCTGATTACAAACCTGTGTTCTCACCAACCTTTGTGTTGACCTTTTACTCGCATGTTTTCTCAGGTAACTAAGGCACGCGCACGAGGAATAGGATGCTAGGCTGGAGTCGCATGCATCTGTTTAAGTGTCTTAGTCTATTAAACATTGTGTTCATTTGATCATGTTACTTATGTATTGTCAAACATCTTTAATCGCTTCCGCAACTATTGTTACTTAACATTTTGAAAACCGTTTTAAATTAACGCTTCCGCTACCTATGAATGTTAAACTGTTTTGTTAACATATATTTTATTTCCGCAACTCTGATTTTACAAACTATTTTATCCAAGTTATTGGACCTATGTATGAAACCAGACATATAGGTCTCGCATGTTGTGTGACCGGAGACTGCGATCCTGACAATCTGCCGCCGCTCGCGCCCCGGAAGGGACGGGATTTCTCGGGGTGCGACAGATTGGTATCAGAGACTCCGGTTATTGCGAATTAGGTTTTTATTTAGTGAACATAGTCTATAACCACTAGTCTCCACACAACACATAGAGCTTAGTATTGTGATGCTTGTATACATGATTACACTCACACTTAGTATACACACTTACTATATGATATCGCCATCAACACCGTATGTGACTGCACATGACGGACAAGAGCCGATAGTTTTACATACTTCTTTACAATGCCTACCACACACACTACATTAGTCATTAGTCAAACACTAACACGTATTCTCGCTATGAAGATCATGGCTGGAAGACGTGGAGGACGCAGGAATGCGGGCGGACGTGGAAACATCAACTTGACTCAAGCTGAGTTGAACGCCCTCATCAACGAACGGGTTGAGGAGGTACTTGCTGCACGGGAAGCTGCCCGTAACCAAAACCTACTGAACCAAGGTGATGAATCCTTTTCATATTCACCTCGCATCACAATCACTTGTTTCCAATTCAATACACTCACTCGATACTTAACCCAACTCTACTCTTTGCATATTCCAGGAGCAAATCCTAACCCACCTCTCTGCACGTTCAAGATGTTTCTGGACTGCAAACCTCACTCGTTCAGCGGCACTGAGGGAGCCGTTGGACTATTGCGATGGATCGAGAAGGCGGAATCAGCTTTCGCCATGAGCAACTGCAGGAACGAGGACAGGGTCAAGTTCGCAGCAGGGACGTTCGAGGGAGCTGCCCTCACTTGGTGGAACGCCAATGTCCAAAACCTAGGGCTTGATGCAGCCAACGCTCTGCCTTGGGAAAATTTTAAGCAGATGTTAAACCGCGAATACTGTCCCGCGCGGTGAAGTGCAGAAACTTGAGACGGAGTTCTGGAACCACAAAATGATAGGTTCCGAGGTTGAGGCCTACACTGCCAGGTCTTATGAACTGGCAAACCTGTGTCCGGAGATGGCAAATCCACCTTTCAAGCACATAGAGAAATATATCGATGGATTGCCACCTCAAATCCAGGGAATGGTACTCTCTGCTGACCCCATTACCATGCAACAAGCCGTACGACTTACCCACAAACTCACTGACTCGGCGGTTGCACAAGGACTCTTACCACCACGTGGTGCTGTGACCACAACCAACGATAAGGGAAAACGAAAATGGGATGACACCCTGAACAAACCAACCACTCTCCAACCACCACCGCAACAGCGCAAGTTTGGATCAACCCAAGCTTATGCCCCACCCATCCCAACCACCCAGAACCAAGGAGGTTATGCTGGAAAACACCCCAAATGCCACAAGTGCAACTTCCATCATGCACAGGGACAATGTGGCCGCTTCCAATGCCAGCGTTGTGGAAAAGGGGGACATGCAGCCAAGGACTGCAGGGGTGAACTGCTCGTAAAGACCCCACAGCCACAACAACAACAACAACTTGAAGCACCAAAGGGTTGCTTCGAATGTGGCAAACCAGGGCATTTCAAGAAGGTCTGCCCGCACCTGAAGAACAACAACAACAACCAACAGAACAACAACAACGGGAACAATGGCACGAGGGGACGAGCCTTCGTGATTGGGGCCAAGGAGGCCAGAAGGGACCCCAACCTTGCAACTGGTACGTATCTCTTGAACGATAATTATGCATCTGTATTGTTTGATACTGGAGCTGAGAAAAGCTTTATATCTAAGGATTTTAGTGAGATATTTGCCCTTACCCCGACACCCTTAGATGTGGATTACACGGTAGAGCTAGCTGATGGTAAATTGATTGTAACTAAGCACATTCTTAAAGAATGCACTCTAGAGCTAGCAGGCCATAAATTTAAGATTGATCTCATGCCAGTTACACTAGGCAGTTTCGATGTCGTAGTGGGCATGGATTGGTTGTCTGAAAACCAGGCTGAAATCATTTGCCACGACAAGGTTGTGCGCATACCCCTCCCTAACGGAGAAACTCTAGATATCAAGGGCGAAAGGAGTGACACTCCTCTGAACATCATCTCGTGCATGAAGGCTCACAAATGCTTACGAAAGGGATACACAGCCATATTGGCACTTATCACCGACAAGACTGAAGAGGAACAGAGAATATAAGAAATCCCAGTCGTATGCGACTATCCCGATGTATTCCCTGAGGATCTACCAGGACTACCACCACCTCGGCAAGTGGAGTTCCGCATAGACCTTGTGCCGGGAGCAGCGCCCATTGCACGAGCACCATATCGACTTGCACCTTCGGAGATGCAGGAACTGTCCAATCAACTGCAAGAGCTGTTGGACAAAGGTTTCATTAGACCAAGCTTCTCACCCTGGGGAGCTCCGGTCTTATTCGTAAAGAAGAAGGATGGCACGTTTCGTATGTGCATTGACTATCGGGAATTGAACAAAGTAACAATCAAGAACCGTTACCCCTTACCCTGCATTGACGATTTATTCGATCAACTGCAAGGATCGAGTTACTACTCTAAGATCGATCTGCGATCTGGGTACCATCAGTTGAAGATTCAGGAGGAAGATATACCCAAGACTGCTTTTCGCACTCGGTATGGCCATTACGAGTTCTTGGTTATGCCGTTTGGGCTGACAAACGCACCTGCAGTATTCATGGACCTCATGAATAGAGTGTGCAAACCATACCTTGACAAGTTTATCATTGTTTTCATTGATGATATACTTATTTACTCCAAAACTCAGGAAGAACACAAAGAGCATCTGCAATTGGCTCTTGAACTGCTACGGAAAGAGAAGCTGTACGCTAAACTTTCAAAGTGCGACTTCTGGATTCGAGAAGTCCAATTTTTGGGACATATTGTTAATGAACAAGGGATTCATGTGGATAAATCTAAGATAGAGGCAATCAAGAACTGGGAAGCACCAAAGACCCCAACTGAGGTGCGACAATTCCTAGGATTGGCCGGCTATTATCGACGATTTATCGAAGGATTTTCGAAGATAGCCCAACCCCTTACAGCCTTAACCCATAAGGACAAGAAGTATCTCTGGACTGACAAACAAGAAGCTGCATTCCAACTTCTCAAGCAGAAGCTCTGTAGTGCACCTATCTTATCACTTCCTGATGGAACGGATGACTTCGTAGTATATTGCGATGCCTCGATACAAGGACTCGGCTGCGTGCTGATGCAGCGCGACAAGGTGATCGCATATGCTTCGAGACAACTAAAAGTCCACGAGAAGAACTACACCACCCACGACTTAGAACTTGGAGCCGTGGTATTCGCACTCAAGATCTGGAGACACTACCTGTATGGTACAAAGTGCACGATATACACTGATCACAAGAGTCTCCAACACATATTCGAACAGAAGGAACTGAACATGCGACAACGTCGCTGGCTCGAACTCCTAAACGACTATGAGTGTGCTATCAAGTATCACCCGGGGAAGGCCAATGTAGTGGTCGATGCCCTAAGTCGGAAGAATACTTCGAAACCCAAGAGGGTAAGAGCTTTACAACTCACCATCCTTCCCAACCTCCCTGAGCAGATACGCAATGCCCAGGTGGAAGCACTTAAACCTGAAAAACCTAGCGGCAGAATCACTAAGGGGAATGGAGCAACACCTTAAAGCAAAGGACGATGGTTTACAATATTTCATGGAACGCGTTTGGGTTCCACGCCACGGAAACCTAAGAGACCTTGTGATGGACGAGGCTCACAAATCCCGATATTCCATTCACCCTGGATCTGATAAGATGTATCATGATCTGAAGATACTTTATTGGTGGCCACATATGAAAGCCGACATCGCTACCTACGTAGGCAAATGCTTGACCTGTGCCAAAGTCAAGATCGAGTACCAGAAACCCTCCGGATTACTCACACAACCCGAGATCCCCATGTGGAAATGGGAACAGATATCCATGGATTTCATCACCAAATTACCCCGTACCCCAAGTGGGTGTGACACAATATGGGTGATTGTGGACCGACTAACTAAGTCAGAACATTTCCTTGCGATCAAGGAAAATGACAAGATGGAAAAACTGGCCAGAATCTATGTCAAGGAAGTGGTCTCGCGACATGCAGTGCCGATCTCCATTATTTCGGATCGAGACGCCAGATTCACTTCTAACTTCTGGAAATCACTACAAAAGTCGCTTGGCACGCGATTGGATATGAGTACAGCGTATCACCCACAAACTGATGGCCAGAGCGAACGCACGATACAAACCCTTGAAGATATGCTACGAGCGTGCGTAGTGGACTTCGGTAACAGCTGGGAAACTCACCTACCGTTAGTGGAGTTTTCTTACAATAACAGCTATCATACAAGCATAAAGGCAGCGCCTTTTGAGGCACTCTATGGCAGGAAATGCCGATCACCCATCTGTTGGGCAGAAGTGGGCGATAGTCAGCTCACTGGCCCGGAACTTGTACACGAAACAACGGAGAAAATCGTGCAAATAAGAAACCGCATGGCAGCAGCTCGTGATCGACAAAAGAGCTATGCCGACAAACGCCGAAAGCCTTTGGAATTTCAGGTAGGAGATAAAGTCCTTCTGAAAGTTTCGCCATGGAAAGGCGTCATTCGTTTCGGTAAACGAGGCAAACTAAACCCACGGTATATTGGACCCTTCGAGATCCTGAAAAGGATTGGTCCAGTGGCATACCAACTCAACTTACCAGCCGAACTCGATGGAGTTCACAACGTATTTCATGTCTCAAACCTAAAGAAGTGTTTATCGGATGAAACACTTATTGTTCCACTGGATGAGATCCAGGTGGACGAACAGCTACGGTTCGTGGAAGAACCGGTAGAGATCATGGACCGTGAGGTCAAACAACTCAAGCAGAGTAAGATTCCTATTGTCAAAGTCCGATGGAACTCGAAACGCGGACCTGAATTCACGTGGGAACTTGAAGATCAGATGATGCGCAAATATCCCCATCTTTTCAAGCAAACAACGTCGAATGTCGACAACAACGAATAAATTTCGGGACGAAATTCCTTTCAACAAGGGGATGATGTGACAACCGGAAAATTTTTGTTTCTCAAACACTCTTACTTCTCAAACACTACCAACAACAACCAAATTTCGGGACGAAATTTCTTTCAACAAGGGGATGATGTGACACCCGGCAATTTCAGGTAAATTGCAACTCTTATATTCTTTACATTTCACATTCATACTTGTTGCATTTCATTTAATTACGTTTAATTAGATGAGTTGAACACAAACAACTACGTGACGATAGTTCGTGGAACTATCGAATCGTACATTGCACATTGGTTTTGGAAACCAAGTGTGGCAACCACAACACTTACACAAAACAATAATTCGGGGAATTATTAAATTGTGCATCACACGTTGATTAGGATTAATCAAGCGTGCAAACACTTCGTTAGACACAAACACAAACTATTGAAGATAATTCGAGGAATTATCGAAACACACACACGAGTCTCACGAACGTTGGTGATCAATCAAACTTATATGTTACTATATGATTATGTGCTAAACGTGTATTAGATGCTTTGGATAAACGTTAGGAATCGAGTACGAGCGAAATCGTATCATCGAAATCGAAAAACAATGAAGTTGGCCTATCGCGGTACGCGATACCCCTTCGGCGAGAAGCTTCGCGATACGCGAAGCAAACCGGGAGTCGAGACTCCCGAATTACATCGCGCTACGCGATGATGATTTTTGATCGGCCTCCGCGGTACGCGAAGGCCATGCAGATCAAAATTTCAATATAAACCAACCCACTTCATTTCAGTCGAACTCCTTCCCATTTTCTCCGAATTCCCACTCACTGTTGCGACCAAAACCCATCTGAAAACAAGCTTAAACCTCTGCTAACACCATTAGAAGCCATTGTTGGTGATTGGAAGCCATTGGAGCACCAAAGGGAGTTCTTGGAGGCCACCAACAAGCAAGACGATCCACACCAGCCTTCATTCGAGCTTCCAGAACCTGTCACACCACGGATTTAAGCTTCTAAGGTAGTTTCTTGTGTTTATCTATAGTTAGATCGCACATGCAATGGGTAAAAACCCACATGCAACTCCGTTTAGTTATTGTGCTCAAATTTGTTGGTGATTTGATGAATAGGTGTTGTAGATTTACTGATTTTGATGCTTAGAAATGTTAGAATTGAGTTTTGATTAAGTTAGGCTTGATTTGATAATGTTTTGGTGCACTTGCCATAAAAGGAAACTTTTATGTTGCAAGTCTTGGATTTGTAACGATCTAGACATGTTAGACATGTCTAGATATTGTTAAATGTATATTGGAGTGTTTAGAAACACATTGGGGTATTTGATTTTGTCAAAAACTTGGTTTTATAGAAACTTACTAAAAATGGAAACTTTTAGAAATCAAAAGAGGGCTTTTGATGTTTTAAAGTGTTTTGATGAACTTGGGATATTGAAATATGTTTAGAAATGATTTCTAAGCATATTGGAAACCTTGATTTGCGAAAACGAGTTTTAAACGGATACTTTCCAAATAAGGAACTTTATTTGGGCAAAACGGCATAAATGGTGATTTATGCGCAAACGACGTGTTTTAAGAGTTTGAACGTGTTTTATAAACATACTGGAAGTCATTAGTTTTATGAAATGGAATTTCATAACCACACTTTCCTAAAGTGGAAACTTTCTAAAAATAGCAACTTATGTGTTTAGAGTCATAGGATGCATTTTGGTGTCCTATGTGCATCAAGGCACATGAACACAACAATCGTGTCACCAACGATTCGTCGAGACAACACTAGTCAAAACACACTCGGTTGAGCACACCGACACTTGGAGTTGTATGGGATACAACGCACCACAAAACACATACTCACACCTATATGGCTATAGGTGCATACTAGCAGGTGCTAGCACTCGCAGCCGCGAACACATACACACCGGGACTACTGTAACAGGTGAGTTCACGGCCCCTTTTTTTCTATTTTCTACCTTTGGGGGAGAAAACATTGCAAACAACTGTTTTGAACAACTTACACACTTTTGGTTATTTTTGTACATGCTAATATCGTATATGCATATGTGTGGCATTCATCCACAAAACTGATAAGTCCTCATTAAACACACCTCGAACCGTTAATAGCGCGTAGCGCTCAGCGTGGTAATTCTGAATAGTACTATTTGGGCCTGACAAGCCCCACTGTTGCGAGCCGTATGACCACCCCGACTAGAGGTCGGAACAGTGCATAATTGACCAAACAACATTTACCATATCTTGGATGGATATGGCGGGAGGCAGCATGTTAGCTTCGGTTGCGAACCCGCATATGATATAAAACATATTGACTACCTATCAATTGATATTGCATTGTATTGAAAAATAGACCTGCTAAACATTTACTTTAAACACTTGATGTTTACTGCTGATTACAAACCTGTGTTCTCACCAACCTTTGTGTTGACCTTTTACTCGCATGTTTTCTCAGGTAACTAATGCACGCGCACAAGGAATAGGATGCTAGGCTGGAGTCGCATGCATCTGTTTAAGTGTCTTAGTCTATTAAACATTGTGTTCATTTGATCATGTTACTTATGTATTGTCAAACATCTTTAATCGCTTCCGCAACTATTGTTACTTAACATTTTGAAAACCGTTTTAAATTAACGCTTCCGCTACCTATGAATGTTAAACTGTTTTGTTAACATATATTTTATTTCCGCAACTCTGATTTTACAAACTATTTTATCCAAGTTATTGGACGTATGTATGAAACCAGACATATAGGTCTCGCATGTTGTGTGACCGAAGACTGCGATCCTGACAATCTGCCGCCGCTCGCGCCCCGGAAGGGACGGGATTTCTCGGGGTGCGACACTGTTGTTGTACGAAAACTCGATGAGTGGAAGATGAGTATCCCAACTCCCACCGAAGTCAATCACACAAGAACGAAGCTTGTCCTCGAGTGTTTGGATAGTCCTTTCGCTTTGGCCATCGGTTTGGGGATGATACGCCGTGCTAAGATTAACACGGGTTCCCAAAGCCTTTTGCAATGTTTGCCAAAAGCGAGAAGTGAAACGACTATCACGATCAGAAATGATTAATGTTGGAGTACCATGACGAGCGATGATTTCGTTGATGTACAACAACTCAAGAGAAACAACGGTGTACAAACAAATGACAAGAACATATCGGTTGCGATCGGATATCCATAGATGACAGGAATCCGATGGCCGACAAATCAGTACGAAAACAATGTGAAAATAGGAAGTTTAGTTGAGTCCGACAGTGAGAAAACACAATTCAAATCATATTGCAATGTCGTTTAAGGATAATAAAATAACAGTGTGTTTGTTTGGGTGACGATTCACACAAACATATCTGTGGGTTTAACGTTCTGAACGATAACTGATAAGTAGAAAACCAAATCAGAAAGTGAAATGTACGATCGTGTTCGTACTGCTAGCGCTCTGTACAAAAACGCGCGTAAGTGACGTTTTCTGACGAAACGAAAACGAAATACGACACGAACGACAATTAAATTAATAAAATAAAATAAATAACATTTTACAACTTTGAAACTCATCAAAATAATTAAATTAACATATCTTTATTTATTACAAATAAATTACAAGTAAAGATCCGGAAACACAACGAAAACGCAAACCGAGCATCCGAAACAAACACGAACACCCCGGAGTATTTAAACACCTAATGAGGGTGTTTTCTCATTTCTTGGCTGCACCCTCTCTCTCTAAAAACCCCATTCCCGTCCCTTTCTCTCTCTACAAGAAAACCCACCATTAGCAAGCTTCCAAGGTCCATAACTCCTTCATTTCTCAACAAAATTAGATGATTCTTGAACCCACGCGAAGTTCTTGAGGTCCTCTACATAGAAGTACAAAGGATTTGAAGTTTTAACCTCAGAAAAATGAGGTGAAACATTAAATTTCACGAAAAATTAGGGTTTTAGGGTTCATGATGTCCGGCCATCACCATAGTCAGTCAAGGGCCTAACAACCTAACCTCACACCTGTGTCGATCATTGAACCTGTAAACCAACCATAGAACAGCTTGGAAACTCGCAGATCCGATGAAGATGATGAAACAGATGGGTTGCAAGAACAGGTTCGTGGGATACATCCAGGTGGCCGAACCCTTCACGAACCATTTTGCATGAGCCGAACCCTGCTACGAACCCTCCTATTGCCACGAACCCTCTTAGAGTAGCCGAACCTTCAATAGAAACGAACCTAGGATCGGCCGAACCTTCATGTGAACACTACCATGGCCGAACCCACACAACCGGCGAACCTCTACTCACTGGGGCCGAACCTTATGCAGTAGTAGTCGAACACTTCACTTGCCGAACCTTATGCAGTAGTAGTCGAACACTTCACTTGCCGAACCTATGCGGCACTACCGAACCCTATGATTATAGTTGGACGAACCTCTTCGACTCCCTTAGCTGAACCATGGCTCCCAAGAACCCAAAGGTTCGCTGCCCCTGGATGAAAAATCTCCGTCCTTGTAGTTACCATTAATTCAATCACCTTCATTCTATTGGGCTCGATTAACTTACTGATTCAGATAGTAGGTAATCGGGCCATGTGAAATTATTATTGCCCACAACTTCATTTGATTCAATTTATTCTAAACGACCCATGTTATGAGTTTGGATCCATTTCATTTGGTCAGCCCACTGTTGTTACAGATCTTAAACAAATAGGAGCCCATTAACTGGCCCAGTATAGCATCCGGTCCACTTACATTGTTGCGGCCCAAGGTGGCTGTTCAGCCCAAAACCCCAATTAACCGGCCCAAGACTTACCAACTCGGTTCAATAGCATATACCCACGGTCTATACCCAATGTCACTAGGCCCATCAACAAATACTTGGCCCATGGTCTAATAATTCGGCCCATAACATTAACCATGTGAACATATCCTTGAAATTGGGTATAAGAACCATGCATGAGCATTTGATTCACACTTATGGTTTCAATACCAAATTGACAATAATGATTTAATTAAGCATACAGTTACACAAAGCGTTGGGTTTTCACAATGAGACAAGTACAAAAATAAGTTGGATATGAAAACTCATAACGAATGTTAAAACCATAAGTTATATTGGTTAGTTGTTATTAAATCTAATAACAAGCTATGAGATGTGAAATAAGGGCCGAATCAAGACCATGACTCACAAGTGTTAGAAAACAATATGGCTAACACATACACGCACACAGATCCTATTAACTTAGACTTATAAGATCCAACAATATGAAATCAATACAGGAACGTGAAAAATTCCACAAGAACAATCAAGAGCGCGTGCATTCTTCATTTAAGCTAAGTCAACCACTTCAAACATAAGGTGAGTTCATATGCCCCTTTTCTAATCATTACCGATTTCAAAGCTCGGGGCTGAGAAACATGCTAAACTTTTATTTACTTAGAATTTTCTATTAACATATTGCTTATATCATGATTTAGATAATAATTGTTTATCTTTATTATCGTTTATCATTACATGCTTGACTGTTTGATTATATCATACCTGAAATAGCTAGGATGCTACATGCTAACCTAGGATTGTGACACATTAACACCATAGGATAATGTAAGTTGCTAAGAACATATCTTACAACTGTGCATTATTCTTACAAGATAGAACCACGGGGAAACCAAGGGATATCATGCCAATAACCATTGCAGATAACAAGAATGATAATCATGATAATGTAACTTCATGATAACAAGATCATTCATACGTTACTAATATTGTGTTTAAGACAAGTTGTTATAACACTCCGGTCAAGTTAGTAAGAACACTCAACATGGAGATAACAGTTGAGACAATTACTTGTGATATCGAGGAGGATATCGCAAGCACACACTTTTGGGATGGCATTCCCACACATACTATCACTACCTAGTAAGACTCTATTTAGAGCACATCTTATAATCGTCAGAGGATGCTGGTTACACAACCATAGATCAGTTTGGTAAATCACGAACACTAAAACACTAGGGCTTTGGGGTAATCTAATGAAATCACACCGGGCACGAGAGGTGCTATCATTCTAATTAATAACATTCATAAAATCTAGGGAACATATTCATTCCAATAGATATTGTGGGAGGATATCTTGCACGCCGGGCTAGTCAGTAATGACAGTTACTGAGACTATTACGTCTCAAACTAGGAATCATGAGTAGGACACTTTACACACCGGGCTGGACAGGGGTGACAGCTACTGGGACTATTATGTCCCTACCTAGATATCGAGTATGATATCTTACACACCGGACTGGTTAGTACTGACAGTCACAGAGACTACTAGGTCTCGCTCTAGATATCGAGTATGATATCTTACAAGCCGGGCTAATCTGTAAGGAATAGCTAACAGAGACAATTATGTCTCTTTATTCAATTGTTTAGGTATCTTACACGCCGGGCTAATCCGTAAGGAATAGCTAACAGAGACGATTACGTCTCTTACTTTATTCATTGGGTTATTCTACATGCCGGGCTAATCCGTAAGGAATAGATAACAGAGACAATTACGTCTCTTACTTTATTCATTGGGTTATTTTACATGCCGGGCTATTCTGTAAGGAATGGCTAACAGAGATAATTATGTCTCTTTCCTTTTCATTGTTGGGATAATCATACCGAGGAAATCATGGGTGAAAGGAAATGAGTATCCATCGTTGTATTACAGGTAGTGTTGAGTTCAGTTGAGCATGTGGTGGGATGGCGTCTGGGCTTGACCCTTTCGTATGCCCTATATATAAGCATGCTTGACTGTATGAGACATTATGTGTAAATTTAACCATGGAGAGGACATTGTGTGAAACATGGGAATCTATTATCAATACAACTTGTGTGAAACGTTGTGAACATGACTGACATAAATACAATGGTTTTCAATTACAAAACTTATGAACTCACCAACCTAGTGTTGACTTTGTTTAAATGCATGTTTTCTCAGGTGACGAACATGTTTAGTCACCATGATTAAAGGGACATAGCTAGTGGACTTTTAGAAGACCTAGCTACTTTTGTGATTGCATACCTTTGGCTAACAAGAACATGAATAATCTATTGTATATCATGTACAGACACAAGATATAGTCTCATTGATTCTTTTGATAGATTTACTTGGTTAAATTATGAACGATACATTGTAATTTAATCTTGTAATTATATATCATTGATGTGTTAGCATTTCTCATTTATTATCATGTGCTATGTAAACAATCTGATCATTTGATTATCACTTAAGATATCGCGCCCCGGGAACCTTCCACCCGACGGGAAAACCCGATCCGTTCCCGCCGGCCTGGGGTGTGACAAATTGGTATCAGAGCCATGGTTATAGAGAAATATAGGTAATATTACTTAAACGGTTTGGCCTAGACTATAACCTAGGGACCCTCATATAGAGATCATGTGATATAGGATTCTATTTGCATATGTGTTCTGCTTCTAATCACTGCACTCGCCGATTTTCTCTCGGTTATGATCAGAATGCCGCCGAGAAGACAACCACCTGCTTTACTGCCACCACCATAGGACTCTGCTCCTCATTCTTCTACACATACACCGCCTGACTCTCCTACACCTCCACCTCCTCCTCCGCCACCACCTGTTCATCAGTTGGATCCCGCTGCCGTGGCACTGGCCACCCTTCTGACTAGCCAATTGAGGGATGTGATTCTCGAGATGATGAACATGATCAACACCATCAACAGCAACATTGCCAACTCATCCGGAGAAGGCAGTGGCAATACCAGGCAGCATCAGGACTACTCCTACAAAAACTTTGTAGGATGCAAGCCACCCCCATTCAGTGGCACTGAGGGAGCCGTCGGCTTGATCCAATGGATCGAGAAGATGGAAACTACCCTCGACATAAGCGGTTGTCCTGACCAACATCGAGTGAGATATGCTGCGGGATCATTCGAGAAACGAGCACTAACCTGGTGGAACGCCCAGGTTCAAACTCGAGGAAGGGATGAGGCATTGACTATGCCTTGGGAGGATTTCAAGACCTTGTTAAGGGGCGAGTTCTGCCAGAGGAATGAATTAAAGAAAGTAGAAACAGAGCTGTTGAACCACGTGATGGTGGGAGCTTAACATTTGGCATTCACTACCAGATTCCATGAACTGGCGACATTAGCACCGGATATTGTGCCCACACTCGAGAAAAGGATTGAACGATATGTCGGTGGACTACCGCCATGCATTCGAGGGTATGTGATTGCCGCCCACCCAACAAAACTAGAGATGGCTGTCACGTTATCAGCTTCACTGACTGATGTAATGGTTGCCTCTGGTGCACTCAAGAGGGAATATGGAACTACTGAGGATCTGGAACAACCCTCCACCAAGAAACGAAAGGTTGCTAAGAATTTCACAACGACCACCACTACCAAACAAACAGTGCCTACACAACCACAACTGGCCCACAAGTCTTACTCTGGCACGGCTCCGTTCTGCAATAAGTGCAACTATCATCATCAGCCTGACACAGGGTGCAGGCAATGCACTTATTGTGGAAAAATGGGGCATTGGGCCACATTCTGCAAGAACCAAGCAAAACAATACATGGCTAATCAAGCAATGGCACAAACCACTGTAAGAAACGATCGCATTTCCTGCTACACTTGCGGAGAGCCAGGACATTACGCAAAAGACTGTCCAAAAAGGGTACTACCGAGAGAGCAAGCACCGAGAGGACGCGCATTTCAGATAGGGGCGACTGCGGCTCGCCAGGACACTGACACAAATGCTGGTACGCTTTTAATTCTAAATCTTTGCAATTGTATTATTTAATACTAGCATAGATTTTCGTTTACCTCTTTAGAGTTAGTTTAAAAACTTACTCACAATTGGGGCAACACTCGGATATCTCTTACACTAAAAGAGAGAAACTTATTGTTCACCTACCTTTGGTGAACAAACACATATCATGGAATTCAAAGTAATGGACACGAGCGGTGTCAATACCATCACCAGAACGGATGCTTCGTCCCTGATGGGGATGAAGTCATCTAATCCGATAGGATCTTCTTCATGTCATTACAAGTGAACTACAGAGATGCATTCACAAATCCCATTTCTTGGTAACGAAAACTCACGATTGGATCTGTCAATGTTGTCCTACCAGACAATATACAAATCCATTCTGACAAGGGGAGAAACGAGAGGCTTCTCCTAACAGGGATTAGCAAGAGAGCATAAGAATCCTAGCAAACAGTAAGGATCACGAAATTCTGTAACATCACGAAATTCTGTAACATCACGGAATACCACGACGGGAGTGTACACACACAACTATGGATTTAAAATGCCAAGCTACCAAACACTCCTGGCGGATTCGATTATTATTGAATCACCACAAACAGTCGAGTTAAGTCTGCTCATTCCATAAATAGACACAAAGCTTGAGTTCAATAAGAACCACCAACATACAAAGAGACACATGATATCAAATCATCTCAACCTATGCAAAGAAAAAGTAGTACCCGACAATGACGCTTAAATTTCGGGACGAAATTTCTTTAAAAAGGGGAGACTGTGACGACTAGTACCAAACCATCCGGCAAGTCCGTACGGTGTGTCTACTTTCACCATTTACTGTGTGTAAAATACAGTGCGTAAACAGTTGTGTGACAACAGAACTTAGAAAAAAAACTATAGTTGTATGTGTTTAAGTGAAAACTTAAATACAGTAAATACAACAACTCAAGAGAAACAACGGTGTACAAACAAATGACAAGAACATATCGGTTGCGATCGGATATCCATAGATGACAGAAATCCGATGGCCGACAAATCAGTACGAAAACAATGTGAAAATAGGAAGTTTAGTTGAGTCCGTCAGTGAGAAAACACAATTCAAATCATATTTCAGTGTCGTTTCAGGATAATAAACTAACAACGTGTTTGTGTGGGTGACGATTCACACAAACATATC
The DNA here is from genome assembly GCA_009363875.1 of Mikania micrantha. Lineage (NCBI taxonomy): Eukaryota > Viridiplantae > Streptophyta > Magnoliopsida > Asterales > Asteraceae > Mikania > Mikania micrantha. The sequence continues at coordinate 23,219,400 of CM018685.1, forward strand.
TGTGGGTTTAACGTTCTGAACGATAACTGATAAGTAGAAAACCAAATCAGAAAGTGAAATGTATGATCTTGTTCGTACAGCTAGCGCTGTGTACGAAAACGCGCGTAAGTGACGTTTTCTGACGAAACGAAAACGAAAGACGACACGAACGACAATTAAATTAATAAAATAAAATAAATAACATTTTACAATTTTGAAACTCATCAAAATAATTAAATTAACATATCTTTATTTATTACAAATAAATTATGCGTAAAGATCCGGAAACACAACGAAAACGCAAACCGAGCGTCCGAAACAAACCCGAACACCCCGGAGTATTTAAACACCTAATGAGGGTGTTTTCTCATTTCTTGGCTGCACCCTCTCTCTCTAAAAACCCCATTCCCGTCCCTTTCTCTCTCTACAAGAAAAACCACCATTAGCAAGCTTCCAAGGTCCATAACTCCTTCATTTCTCAACGAAATTCGATGATTCTTGAACCCACGCGAAGCTCTTGAGGTCCTCTACATAGAAGTACAAAGGATCTGAAGTTTTAACCACATAAAAACGAGGTATGAAACGTTAAAGTTCACGAAAAATTAGGGTTTTCGGGTTCATGATGTCCGCCCATCACCATAGTCAGTCAAGGGCGTAACAACCTAACCTCACACCTGTGTCGATCATTTAACCTGTAAACCAACCATAGAACAGCTTGGAAACTTGCAGATCCGATGAAGATGATGAAACAGATGGGTTGCAAGAACAGGTTCGTGGGATACATCTAGGTGGCCGAACCCTTCACGAACCATTTTGCATGAGCCAAACCCTGCTACGAATCCTCCTATTGCCACGAACCCTCTTAGAGTAGCCGAACCTTCAATTGAAACGAACCTGGGATCGGCCGAACCTTCATGTGAAAACTATCATGGCCGAACCCACACAACCGCCGAACCTCTACTCACTGGGACCGAACCTTATGCAGTAGTAGTCGAACCCTTCATTTGCTGAACCCATGCAGCACTACCGAACCCTATGATTATAGTCGGACGAACCTATTCGACTCCCTTAGCCGAACCATGGCTCCCAAGAACCCAAAGGTTCGCTGCCCCTGGATGAAAAATCTACGTCCTTGTGGTTACCATTAATTCAATCACCTTCATTCTCTTGGGCTCGATTAACTTACTGATTCAGATAGTAGGTAACTGGGCCATGTGCAATTATTATGGCCCACAACTTCATTTGATTCAATTTATTCTAAACGACCGATGTTATGAGTTTGGATCCATTTCATTTGGTCAGCCCACTGTTGTTACAGATCTTAAACAAATAGGAGCCCATTAACTGACCCAGTATAGCATCCGGTCCACTTACATTGCTGCGGCCCAAGGTGGCTGTTCAGCCCAAAACCCCAATTAACCAGCCCAAGACTCACCAATTCGGTTCAATAGCATATACCCACGGTCTATACCCAATGTCACTAGGCCCATCAACAAATACTTGGCCCATGGTCTAATAATTCGGCCCATAACATTAACCATGTGAACATATCCTTGAAATTGGGTATAAGAACCATGCATGAGCGTTTGATTAACACTTATGGTTTCAATACCAAATTGACAATAATGATTTAATTAAGCATACAGTTACACAAAGCGTTGGGTTTTCACAATGTGACAAGTACAAAAATAAGTTGGATATGAAAACTCATAACGAATGTTAAAACCCTAAGTTAGATTGGTTAGTTATTATTAAATCTAATAACAAGCTATGACATGAGAAATAAGGGCCGAATCAAGACCATGACTCACAAGTGTTAGCCAACAATAGGGTTGTGACAACTAGTACCAGACCGGCCGGCAAGTTCGTAAGGTGCGTGTACTTTCAACAGTAACTACGTGTGATTTCATGTGTATGCACAATATTTGTATTAACAGAATTCAAATTTACAAGAAACAGTTGTACGTATTTTTGTGTAAACTTAAATACTGTAAGTACAACACTCAATTGAAACATTAGTTGTGTGTATTTAGGTGAACACCTAAGTACAATTAACAAAACTAAACATGAGAAACAACGATGTTCAAGCGAATGACAAAAACAAATCGGTTGCGATCTAATATCCATAGATGACAGGAATCAGATGGCCGACAATTCAATATGAAAACAATGTGATATCAGGGTGTTTAGTTGAGTCCGACAGTGAGGAAACACAATTCAAACATAAATTGCAGTGTCGTTTCAGAATAACGATCTGACAGTGTGTTTGCGTGGGTGACGATTCACACAAACATATCTGTGAGTTTAACGTTCTGAAATGTTGACTGGGAAGTAGAAAACAAAAGTCGAAAAGCGAAACCATCGTCGTGTTCGTTCGAATGACGATTCGAACGAATACGCGCGATGGTGACGCCATCCGACGAAACGAAAACGAAAACACGACACGAACGAAAATAATTTAATAAAATAAAATAAATAACATTTTTACAATTTTGAAACTCATCAAAATAATTAATTAACTTCTTTTAATTAAAACATATTAAATACGCGTAAAATTCCGGATACGCGACGAAATCACGAACCGAGCAACCGAAATGAACCCGAACACTACATGTGATATAAAAACTATAAATGAGAGTTTTCCTCTCATTTTTCATCACATACATCTCTCTCTTTCTCAAAAAATTCGGAATCCACATCTCACCACCATATCCAAGCTTCAATCCTCCATAACATCTTCGTTTCTCGACCAATTTGGGTGATTCTTGAACCCACGCGAAGCTCTTGACCTCCTCTACATGAAAGTACAACAGATCTGAAGATTTATCCACTGAATGTTGAGGTATTTGAGCATGAAAATTCTGAAAATAGGATTTTGTGTGGGTGGGGTGCGACCCAAACCCTAAACCGGTTTAACTTTACATCACACACTCTCCACCTCATGGCTAACTAATCTGGGTGAAGACAACACCATGGGCATGGCTCAACTGAGGGTTTGAACGGGAGGATGGCTCAAACACACAGGGTTCGCTGGATTCGAATTGGCCGAGCCTCATGGGGACGAACCAGTGGGCATGGCCAACCCTACTGGTTCGCAGGGCTAAGTCACGAACCTTGGACCAACTGACGAACCCTAGTTTCCCCCACGAACCCTGCTGCTGTCACGTTCACGAACCCTCGGTGACCAACCTTGCTTCAACAAACGAACCTTATGCTACCAGCTGAACCAAGCATCAACCACCGAACCTTATGAGCGAGCAACGAACCCTAGTGTACCGAACCATTGTGAGGTTGCCGAACCCATGACCACTGGAGGTTAGCCGAACCATTTGCCTTGGGATGGACGAACCTGCGAGCTGTTAAGCAACCTAGGCGAACCTGCATGGTCACCTTTGATCACGAACCTTCAAGTCCTATTCGTCGAACCTTGTTGGCTGTTAAGCTTTCACCGAACCTCTGCATAGCTCACGAACCGTTTATGCATAGCGAACCCATGGCCATCTCCTATCAATCGACCTTGTTACCATGTTTTGATTTCACGAACCCAGCCGCATCATTGAAGGGTTCGCTGCCTTGCACCTAAACAACATTTCGTTTGACATGGCCCAACAGTAGGCCCAAATCCAGTTCAGTTGACCCACATCTACCTTAGGCCCACCGAAACCATGTACAATTCAGCCCCTTTAACAGTCCAAAATGTTCGCAGGCCAACAGGCCCAGAAATCTTGTACAATTAGGCCCAATGCATTGAAACAACCCAATAGGATCATCGGCCCAATGGGACTGTCATGGCCCAGCTCATTCGGCCCAATGTGATACTTGATCCACATGAGTGATTTTGTAGCCTAACACAAAAACGAATTTATAACCACGAACAACATATAACTAAATCACATTCAAAGTGTAATTACTACAAGATGATCAATTTGGATATATGGATACAAGTTGAAAGACTATAAAAAAAAAACATAGTTAAACTCAGGATATAAAAGATTGATAATGTTGTATGTAAAACTTAGTTGTTATACTTAGAATCTTTTAAACAATGGTACATGGATTTGAGTGGAACAAGAAATCAATAACAAGTGAGTTGGGCCGAATGAAGACCGAGACCTACGATGGGTTAACCGACTATAAGGCTAACACATACACGCACAGAAATCGATACAACTTATACTTATAAGTTACAATCACATGAAATCAATACAGGAACGCGAAACAATCAGTCAAGTACAATCAAGAGCGCGTGCATCTTTTCTTTTAAGCTAAGTCAACCCTACAACAACAAGGTGAGTTCATATGCCCCTTTTCTTTAATATTAACTGATTTTAAACTCTTTGGGCTAAGAAACATGTTTACTTTTATTTATTTAAAAGTTCTGCTTAACATGTTATTTATACTATGATTTAGATAATACTTAATTGTTTATTATCGCTTATCATTGTATGCATGCTTGTATGATCATGACATGACAGGGATAATTGGTTGAACAAGATAATATATCTTATTAATTCATCAACACATAGAATAATATAGTTATAAGATTTTATCATATAATACACAGTTGTTCTTACATAAACAGACATTGGAACAATCACAGGCAAACATATGAATGTTATAAAGATATTACATATCTTTGTAATAACATTCGACACAAGAGTTAATTAAGTGTAATAGGACAAGTCCTCTTAACACTTAGCTTTACAACTCAACACATATTACAAGAGAACATGGAACAAAGAATGATAATCATGATAATGTAACTTCATGATAACAACATCATTCATTCAAATGATTAACATAATGTAATAAGACAAACTCTTATTTAACTCTGTTAATAACATGGAGAACATATGATAATGAGAACAACAATACAGATGAACACAATTACAATTAGTTACTATTGACCTGTTGTATTATATCACTTCAATCAGGTGCCAATTGTACAAGTTGATCATGTAAGCCCCTTTTAATTCGCTGACCAGTTAGTTTGACGTGACTAAACCGACGATAGCATAGTGGTACCATAGGTTTGACAAACCTCTAGCTTGTAGGGATAGTATGTTGATCGTATTGATTCATTGGCCGGTAACGTATGACCGGTGACAGGGCGACCTCAAGTCAGGTTCTGGGAAGCGACACATGGTGATATTAATCTACAGTGATAAGTAATTAATCCAGCGAAAATCCTATTGACTAGTAGGTTGAGAAAGTGATCTTCTCTCATGTTACACTACTAGTAATAGATTTCGTTGAGGACACTAGACATACAAGGTCGTAGGGGTAAATCAGATGCATTGAAATCTGATTACGTGAGGATTTCAATGGATTCCTTTTAGGCTCTATGCACTATAGTTCAGGAACAAGTTGCAAGTGGTTAACTAACACTCTTACTATTTAAAAGTGTAACAACAGTTAACCCCATGATTATAGACTAATACAAGGAACATATTTGATAAATCTAATATCCTTAACATTTATAATGGTTATCTAAACTTCGGTTTGATAACTACAATTATATCATTATATTATTCTATACAAGTTATCACAGGTGATTCAAGAACGATATGGACATGTGGATTTGGGAATGGAAATCAATAGTTGTATTGCAAGTTGTGTAGAGTTCTAGTAGTGATGTGGTGGGATGTTGGCTAGGGCTTAGTTCCCTTACATATGCCCTATATATAAGCATCACTACTAGGATGATACATTACTTGTAAATATAACTACTGAGAAGCCATTGGGTGAACAAGTGAACAAATGACATACAAGTAACAAAATATACATTGTGATTGCGCATGTGAATGAATCAAGGTTTTTCAATTAGCATACTTATGAACTCACCAACCTCGTGTTGACTTTGTTTAAATACACGTTTCTCAGGTGATGAACAGGTGTAGATACATACATGCAAGGATTAAGCTAGTGGACTCTTAGAAGACCTAGCTTTATTTTGTGTTGCATGCTTTTGGTGACAAGAACAACGAATCATCTTTTGTATATCTTGTACATATACAAGATGTAGTTACATTGATTCTTTTGATAGATTTACTTGATTAAATTATGAACGATACATTGTAATTTAATCTTGTAATTCTATATCATGTATGTGTTAGCATTTCTCATTTACTTATCATGTGCTATGTAAACAATCTAATCATTCGATTATCACTCAAGATATTGCGCCCTGGGAACCTTCCGCCCGACGGGAAAACACGATCATTTCCTGCCGGCCCGTGGTGTGACAAGGGCTAATACATACACGCACACAGATCCTATTAACTTCGACTTATAAGATCCAACAATACGAAATCAATACAGGAACGTGAAAACTACCACAAGAACAATCAAGAGCGCGTGCATTCTTCATTTAAGCTAAGTCAACCACTTCAAACATAAGGTGAGTTCATATGCCCCTTTCTACTCTTTACTGATTTCAAAGCTCGGGGCTGAGAAACATGCTAAACTTTTATTTACTTAAAAGTTTCTATTAACATATTGCTTATATCATGATTTAGATAATAAGTGTTTATCTTTATTATCGTTTATCGTTACATGATTGATTGTTTGATTATATCATACCTGAAATAGCTAGGATGCTACATGCTAACCTAGAATTGTGCCGCATTAACACCATAGGATAATGTAAGTTGCTAAGAACATATCTTACAACTGTGCATTATTCTTACAAGATAGAACCACGGGGAAACCAAGGGATATCATGCCAATAACCATTGCAGATAACAAGAATGATAATCATGATAATGTAACTTCATGATAACAAGATCATTCATACATTACTAATATTGTGTATAAGACAAGTTCTTATAACACTCCGGTCAAGTTAGTAAGAACACTCAACATGGAGATAACAGTTGAGACAATTACTTGTGATATCGAGGAGGATATCGCAAGCACACACTTTTGGGATGGCATTCCCACACATACTATCACTACCTAGTAAGACTCTATTTAGAGCACATCTTTTAACCGTCAGAGGATGCCGGTTACACAACCATAGATCAGTTGGGTAAATCACGAACACTAAACACTAGGGCTTTGGGGTAATCTAATGAAATCACACCGGGCTCGAGAGGTGCTATCATTCTAATTAATAACATTAATAAAATCTAGGGAACCTATTCATTCCAATAGATATTGTGGGAGGATATCTTAAACGCCGGGCTAGTCAGTAATGACAGCTACTGAGACTATTAAGTCTCAAACTAGGAATCATGAGTAGGACACTTTACACACCGGGCTGGACAGGGGTGACAGCTACTAAGACTATTATGTCCCTACCTAGATATCGGGTATGATATGTTACACACCGGACTTGTTAGTACTGACAGTCACAGAGACTACTAGGTCTCGCTCTAGATATCGAGTATGATATCTTACAAGCCGGGCTAATCCGTAAGGAATAGCTAACAAAGACAATTATGTCTCTTTATTCAATTGTTTGGGTATCTTACACGCCGGGCTAATCCGTAAGGAATAGCTAACAGAGACGATTACGTCTCTTACTTTATTCATTGGGTTATTCTACACGCCGGACTAATCCGTAAGGAATAGCTAACAGAGACAATTACGTCTCTTACTTTATTCATTGGGTTATTTTACATGCCAGGCTATTCCGTAAGGAATGGCTAACAGAGATAATTATGTCTCTTTCCTTTTCATTGTTGGGATAATCATACCGGGGAAATCATGGGTGAAAGGAAATGCGTATCCATCGTTGTATTACAGGTAGTGTTGAGTTCAGTTTAGCATGTGGTGGGATGGCGTCTGGGCTTGACCCTTTCGTATGCCCTATATATAAGCATGCTTGGCTGGATGAGACATTATCCGTAAATATAACAATGGAGAGGACATTGAGTGAAAAATGGGAATCTATTATCAATACAACTTGTGTGAAACGTTGTGAACATGACTGACATAAATACAATGGTTTTCAATAACAAAACTTATGAACTCACCAACCTTGTGTTGACTTTGTTTAAATGCATGTTTTCTCAGGTGACGAACAGGTTTAGTCACCATGATTACAGGGACATAGCTAGTGGACTTTTAGAAGACCTAGCTACTTTTATGATTGCATACTTTTGGCTAACAAGAACATGAATCATCTTTTGTATATCTTGTACAGACACAAGATATAGTCTCATTGATTCTTTTGATAGATTTACTTGGTTAAATTATGAATGATACATTGTAATTTAATCTTGTAATTATATATCATTGATGTGTTAGCATTTCTCATTTATTATCATGTGCTATGTAAACAATCTGACCATTTGATTATCACTCAAGATATCACGCCTCGGGAACCTTCCGCCCGACGGGAAAACCCGATCCGTTCCCGCCGGCCCGGGGTGTGACATTTAATATTGTTAATTGATTCCCATGTTTCACACAATGTCCTCTCCATGGTTATATGTACAGATAGTGTCTCATCCAACCGAGCATGCTTATATATAGGGCATACGAAAGGGTCAAGCCCAGACGCCATCCCACCACATGCTCAACTGAACTCAACACTACCTGTAATACAACGATGGATACCCATTTCCTTTCACCCGTGATTTCCCGGTATGTGTATCCAAATAATGAAAACGAAAGAGACGTAATTATCTCTGTTAGCCATTCCTTACGGAGTAGCCCGGCATGTGAGATGAACCAATAATTGAATAAAGAGACATAAAAATCTCTGTTAGCTATTCCTTACGGATTAGCCCGGCATGTACAATAACCCAATGAAATAAGTAAGAGACGAAATCGTCTCTGTTAGCAATTCCTTACAGATTAGCCCAGTGTGTAGGATATCACACTCGATATCTAGAACGAAACTTAATAGTTTGTGTAGCTAATCATTACTGATTAGCCCGGCGTGTAGAATACCCAAACAATTGAAATAAGAGACGTATTTGCCTCTGTTATCTATTCCTTACGGATTAACCCGGCGTGTAAGATATCATACTCGATATCTAGAGCGAGACCTAGTAGTCTATGTGACTGTCAGTACTAACCAGTCCGGTGTGTAAGATATCATACTCGATATCTAGGTAGGGACATAATAGTTCCAGTAGCTGTCACCCCTGTCCAGCCCGGTGTGTAACGTGTCCTACTCATGATTCCTAGTTTGAGACATAATAGTCTCAGTAGCTGTCATTACTGACCAGCCCGGCGTGTAAGATATCCTCCCACAATATCTATTGGAATGAATACGTTCCCTAGATTTTATGAATGTTATCAATTAGAATGATAGCACCTCTCGTGCCCGGTGTGATTTCATTAGATTACCCCAATCCCTGGTGATTAGTATTCGTGGTTTACCCAACAAATCTATGGTTGTGTAACCGGCATCCTCTGACGGTTGTAAGATGTGCTCTAAGTAGAGTCTTAATAGGTAATGATTGTATGTGTGGGAAAGCCATCCCAAAAGTGTGCGCATGCGATATCCTCCTCGATAGCACAAGTAACTGTCTCAACTGTTATCTCGTTGTTGAGTGTTCTTACTAACTTGAAGGAGTGTTATAAGAACTTGTCTTATACACAATGTTAGTAATGTGTGAATGATCTTGTTATCATGAAGTTACATTATCATGATTATCATTCTTGTTATCTGTAATTGTTATTGGCATGTTATCCCTTGGTTTTCCCGTTGTCCTATCGTGTAAGGATATTGCTCGGTTGTAAGATATATTCTTAGCAACGTACATTATTCTATGGTGTTAATGTGTCATGATTCTAGGTTAGCATGTAGCATCCTAGCTATTTCAGGTATGATAAAATCAAACAATCAAGCATGTAATGATAGACGATAATAAAGACAAGAAATTATTATCTAAGTCATGATATAAGCAATATGTTAAAATAAACTTTTAAGTAATTAAAAGTTTAGCATGTTTCTCAGCCCTGAGCTTTGAAATCAGTAAAGATTAGAAAAGGGGCATATGAACTCACCTTGTTGTTGTAGGGTTGACTTAGCTTAAATAAAGAATGCACTCGCTGTTGATTGACTTGAGTTTGTTTTCACGATCCTGTATTGATTTCATGTTGTATGAAATTCTTATAAGTAATAGTTATAACCTTTTGTGTGTGTGTGTATGTGTTAGCCCTAATGTTGGCTAACACTCGTGACTCATGGTCTTGGTTTTCATAGATTTCATAACACTTAACTAGTTTAGTTAGAACTTTGCTTGTCATGTTCATAATTAATCTCATAATTTTAGAACATTCTTAGAAATACTTAGGCTTTTCATAAATTTTGTTTATTACCTAAATATTAGAGACATTTGTTATCCTTGGATTTATGTGTATCACGTTCATTAAATTTGAGCCGAATGTTGTATACGTGAGTCTCATTTAAGCAGGGTAAGACTAATAACTCTTTGGGCCAAAGCAGAGATCTTGGGCCAAATGGTGAGACTATGGGCCAAATGGTGAGACTATGGGCCCATTGGGCCAACATGGGCCGAAGTGTTTCAATTCATTTTAATCGAATGATTTATTGGGCCGAGGGAAGTCTTGTTGGGCCGGTTGACTGCAGTTGGGCCGAATAAACTATAGTGGGCCGAAAGGTGCTATTGGGCCAAACTGTAGATGTGATGGGTCGGTTATTGGGCTTGGGTTAGAACAATATATACTTGAGTCAAGACAATGGGCCTTAAACATAAATTAATGATCATGGGTCGGCCCATCAGCTGGGCATAACCGAGGTAGTCACACAAATTGTGGGCCTTTTAACCCCAGGTGGGCCGAGCATAGGTTTCGGGCCAATGGATGATACTCGGCTACAGGATGTTTCGCACAAGGAAAAGGGTTAGGTTCGGCTGATTAAAATCTCTAGGTTCGGCTCCTTTAGAGCTGGTGATGGTTCGGTGAGCATGGCAGTTAGTCACATGGTTCGGCTGGGTATGCAAACAAAGGCTCGTAGCTGGATGATGGTTCGGCTAAAGTCAGATGCTAGGTTCGCCCACACTTGAAGGTTCGGCACCCATAAAGGTTCGGCCGTATATTTAGTTGAAGGAAGGAAGGTTTGGTGGTTGATATAGCGAACCTAGGGTTTGGTGAGGGCTCGTGAGTCGCATGTAGGGGGTAGAAGGTTCGGCTACATGGTGATTCATCCAGGATTCGTGACCAGATGAGGGTTCGTGGCTGTGGATGCAGTGATGGTTCGGCTGAAGTTGGTCATAGGGTTCGGCTTGGTGTCTCTTACGAACCCGCATAGGCTCCTCCACATCAACAGCTCAAACCTTTTTTAGCCATTACCATGGTATAACTGCATGTAAATCGTATCTCGAGAGGGTCGTGTTCGAGCAAAATGGTGGGTGAACCGACCATGTGTGTGTGTATCAAAACCATGTGAAAACCCTAATTTTCGTTACTTTCCTTGAGTCATACCTCGAATTTCAGTGGTTATAACTCCAGATCCCTTGTACTTCTAGGTAGAGGAGGTCGAGGGCTACGCGTGGACACCAAGAACACGTGATTTGGTCCACAAACGGGTGAGATATGAAGCTTTGAAGGTGGTTAATGGTGGTGAGAAGGTGGTGGCCGGAAATGTGAAGTAGAGAGAGAGTGGAAATGTGTTTTGTGAAAAAGAAGGCTTCATTTAACCTTTAAATACCCCGAGGGTATTCGTGTTCGTTCCGGTTGCTCGGTTCACGTCTTTGTCGCGTATCCGGAAATTTTACGTGTATTTTCTATCTTTTAAATAAAAAGAAGTTAATTTAATTATTTTGATGAGTTTCAAAATTGTAAAATGTTATTTATTTTAATTTGTTAATTTATTTTCGTTCGTGTCGTGTTTTCGTTTCTGTTTCGTCAGAAAACGTTACTTACGCTCGTTTTCGTACACAGCGCTAACTATACGAACACGATCGTACGTTTCACTTTCTGATTTGTTTTTTTTTTCTACTTATCAGTTATCGTTCAGAACGTTAAACTCACAGATATGTTTGTGTGAGTCGTCACCCACACAAACACGCTGTTAGTTTATTATTCTGAAATGACACTGCAATATGATTTGAATTGTGTTTTCTCACTGTCGGACTCAACTAAACTTCCTATTTTCAAAATTTTTTCGTACTGATTTGTCGGCCATCGGATTCCTGTCATCTATGAATATCCGATCGCAACCGATATGTTCTTGTCATTTGTTTGTACACTGTTGTTTCTCTTGAGTTGTTGTATTTACTGTATTTAAGTTTTCACTTAAACACATACAACTGTGGTTTGTTTTCTGAGTTCTGTTGTCACACAATTGTTTGCGCACTGTATTTACACACAGTAAATGGTGAAAGTACAACCACCGTACGGACTTGCCGGACGGTTTGGTACTGGTTGTCACACTTATCAAACATGTTATCTTTTTAGTCATAAAAAAATACAAGGATGTAATACTTTATTTAAATTTGAAATTAGCTTTGAATGTATGTGTTGCCTATTTGTTTGTATATCTATGTGTTATTATTATTGAGATATTCATATACATATTCATTTGTACTAGTATCCCTTAATTAACATGATTGACATCATTAAATGAGTTATCTATAAATATAAAGGTATTTTGTTTATAATTTTATATTCTTATTTTAAATTGTTATAACCCTTATTTAGAAGTGCCGGTGAAGACTTCACCAATAGCTTCTACACATATATCTTTAACATAACTTATGTCATTGTTTATATTTAAGGTGAAATTGCCAGAACATTTAGCATCACTAGTAGCATTTCTTTGGTTACTTTATGTCATTATGTTAAAAAATGTGAAATTGCCAAAATCATATCATCAATCATTGTAGAATACATATATATTTAGTTTAATTCTTATTAGACTATTGTTGCATCTTATTTCTTGTATATAATATATAGGAATTGAATCCAATGAAAACCCAATATTAGAGAGAAAACCCTTAAACCGTAAGTGAGCCATTGATTTAGAATCTTGAAAATAAATATGTAGTCCACATTAACCCACATTAAAAATGATTTTACATGCGTAATAGGTTAGTTGCTTGGAAGAAGACTCACATAGGCTATTTGGACCTAACTTTAATTTAATAAACGATGTCATTTACTTTGGATTTAGAATTGAAATGGTGGATTGTTATTTGGTTTGTTTTGAATGATATGAATGTTGAATGAATGTTATGCTATGAATGAAATTGAATTAACAACTATTGAAATTTACAAGCACCACCATGAGTTATGAACTATAAAACTCGTGCCCAACATATTTCGCTATTGGTTAGGGTGTGACAGTTAATCATAAAAAAGAAGCGTACACGTGTTGCAGTGGTTGAACCCAGCTTTTAACAAAGCATTAATTCATTAAACAATGAAAAAAAGGAATTCACTACATTTATGGATCGTTAAAGAACGTGATTGCATTCCCTTATTTATCTCATCCGACTTTGCATGCCATCTTAATTATGTAAAGGAATTGTTAGACTCCCCTTACACTATTGAGATAACAAACGGCAAACAGATCACCGTAGACACAATATTTAGGAATTGCCCACTAACACTTGGCGATCACATATTTTCCATCGACTTGATACCGATGGAGCTGGGCAGTTTTGACATCATCATCGTAATGGATTGGCTATCTCTTAATCGAGTTGAGTTCATCTGTTCCGATAAACTACTACGCATTCTAGTGGAAAGAAAAATGAGATTTTGGAGATTTGTGGAGACCAAGCGAAACGCAGTGTCAAGATAATATCGTGCATCAAGGCTCGCAAGTACTTACGAAAACAATGTGTCGCATTTCTAGCTCACGTGATCGAGAAAGACAAGAAGGCAATCAAGATTCAAGATGTACCAGTTGTGAGAGACTATGCGGACTTGTTTCCGGATGACTTACCAGGACTGCCACCCGAGAGATTGGTGCGGTTCCGAATCGATTTGATTCTGGGAGCGACTCCTGTAGCTAAGTCTCCTTATAGACTTGCACCATCTGAGATGCAGGAGTTGTTTAATCAATTACAAGAGCTACTCGACAAAGGGTTCATCCGACCGAGCTTTTCCCCGTGGGGAGCTCTGGTTCTTTTTGTGAAAAAGAAGGATGGAACTTTCAGGATGTGTATTGATTACAGAGAACTAAAGAAACTCACCATCAAGAATCAGTACCCGTTACCGAGGATTGATGATTTGTTTGATCAGTTACAGGGAGCACAATACTTTTCAAAGATAGACCTGAGATCAGGCTATCATCAGCTCCGGATTCAAGAGGAAGACATACCAAAGACAGCCTTTCGTACCCGATATGGTCACTACGAATTCATGGTGATGCCATTCGGACTAACGAACGTACCGGCTGTGTTCATGGATTTGATGAACCGGGTGTGCAAGCCGTACCTAGATCAGTTTGTTATCGTTTTTATTGATGATATACGGATTTATTCAAAGAACGAGAAGGACCATGAAAAACACCTCAAGACAGTCTTGGAACTCCTAAAGGAGGAACGACTCTATGCCAAATTATCCAAGTGTGAATTCTGGTTAAGAGAAGTTCAGTTCTTGGGTCACGTGATTAACAGTAATGGTATTCATGTGGATCCTGCCAAGATTGAGGCAATCAAGAACTGGGATGTGCCTACAACACCAACAGATATTCGATCATTCTTGGGATTGGCAGGTTATTACAGGAGATTCATTTCGAATTTATCTAAGATAGCCTTGCCTCTCACCAAACTCACACAGAAGTCTGAACCTTTTGTGTGGACTCAAAAACAAGAAGAGGCATTCCAGACACTGAAACAAAGATTGTACAATGCTCCAATCTTAACACTCCCAGAAGGCAATGATGACTTTGTAGTAGATTGTGATGCTTCCCATCAGGGACTCGGATGTGTTTTGATGCAACGAGACAAAGTCATTGCTTATGCCTCACGACAACAAAAGATACATGAGAAGAATTACACGACACACGATCTCGAACTGGGAGCTGTTGTATTTGCTTTAAAGATTTGGAGACACTATATTTATGGTACCAAATGCACTATCTTCACAGACCACAAGAGTTCACAGCATATATTTGATCAGAAGGAGCTTAACATGAGACAGAGACGTTGGGTTGAGCTCCTGAACGATTACGATTGTGTGATCAAATACCATCTGGGCGAAGCAAATGTTGTTGCAGATGCTTTGAGCCGGAAGGAAAGAGTCAAACCCTTACGCGTTCGCGCAATGGGAATGACTGTGCAAACAAGTCTGAGAGATCACATTCTACAAGCATAACAAGAAGCAGTGGCAAGAGACAACCTGAAACGCGAGCTTGATTGGGGAGCCGAGAAGCAATTCAAGACAAAAGAAGATGGAGTTATCTATTATCTGGATCGTGTTTGGATTCCAGCAGTAGATGAACTTCGAACACTCATACTTGACGAGGCACACAAGTCACGTTACTCAGTTCATACTAGTGCCGATAAGATGTACCAAGATCTTAGGTCGTTTTATTGGTGGCCGGGTATGAAGAAAGATGTCACCACTTATGTTGGCAAATGCATCACATGTGCCAAGGTCAAAGCTGAACACCAGAAACCTTCGGGTTTACTGGAACAACCAGAGATTCCACAATGGAAGTGGGAACAAATAGCTATGGATTTCATTACCAAGCTACCCCGCACTTCCAGCGGACACGATTCGATTTGGGTCATCATTGATAGATTGACCAAGTCCGCACACTTTTTGCCGATCAGAGAGACATACAAGATGGAGAAACTAGCGAGACTATACATGGATGAAATAGTAGTAAGGCACGGGGTGCCCTTATCTATTATTTCAGACCGGGACAGTCGATTTACTTCGCGGTTCTGGCAATCATTGCAACAATCCTTAGGGACAAGTGTTAACTTGAGCACCGCTTATCATCCACAAACGGATGGACAAAGCGAGCGCACCATTAAAACCCTAGAGGATATGTTGAGAACATGTATCCTAGACTTCAGTGGAAGTTGGGACACACATTTACCACTCATTGAGTTCTCCTACAACAATAGCTACCACAGCAGCATTGGATGTGCTCCATTTGAAGCACTCTATGGTAGAAAAAGTCGGTCTCCAATTTGTTGGACCGAAGTGGGAGATAACAGAATTACTGGGCCTGAACTTATTCAGGAAACTACTGATAAGATAGCCCAGATACAACAACGATTACAAGCAACACGTAGCCACCAAAAGAGTTACGCAGACAAATGGCGCAAGCCTTTGGAATTCGATGTGGGTGACCGAGTCATGTTGAAAGTGTCCCCATGGAAAGGCGTAGTTCGATTTGGGGCTAAAGGCAAGCTAGCACCTAGGTATGTCGGACCGTTTGAGATTACTCAAAGCATAGGTCCTGTCGCATACAGAGTTAGACTCCCTGATGAACTCAGCGGAGTACATGATGTGTTTCATGTATCAAATCTCAAAAGGTGCTTAGCAGACGAATCATTGATCATACCATTGGAGGAAATACAAGTTAACGAGCAATTACATTTCATCGAAGAGCCTGTAGAGATTATGGAACGTGAAGTCAAGAGACTGAAACGAAGCCGTATCCCTATTGTAAAGGTTCGATGGAACTCCAAGCCCGGACCAGAATTTACTTGGGAGCGCGAGGACAACATGAGAACTAAGTATCCCCACCTGTTCGTGAAGTAGAGCCCGACTTTTATGCTTAAATTTCGGGACAAAATTTCTTTAACAAGGGGAGACTGTGACAACTAGTACCAGACCGGCCGGCAAGTCCGTAAGGTGCGTGTACTTTCAACAGTAACTATGTGTGATTTCATGTGTATGCATAGTATTTGTATTAATAGAATTCAGATTTACAAGAAACAGTTGTATGTATTTTTGTGTAAACTAAAATACTGTAAGTACAACACTCAATTGAAACATTAGTTGTGTGTATTTAAGTGAACATCTAAGTAAAGTTAACACAACTAAACATGAGAAACAACGATGTTCAAGCAAATGACAAAAACAAATCGGTTGCGATCTGATATCCATAGATGACAGGAATCAGATGGCCGACAATTCAATATGAAAAACATTGTGATATCGGGGTGTTTAGTTGAGTCCGACAGTGAGGAAACACAATTCAAACATAAATTGCAGTGTCGTTTCAGAATAACGAACTGACAGTGTGTTTGCGTGGGTGACGATTCAGACAAACATATCTGTGAGTTTAACGTTCTGAAATGATGACTGGGAAGTAGAAAACAAAAGTCGGAAAGCAAAACCATCGTCGTGTTCGTTCGAATGACGATTCGAACGAATACGCGCGATGGTGACGCGATCCGACGAAACGAAAACGAAAACACGACACGAACGAAAATAATTTAATAAAATAAAATAAATAACATTTTTACAATTTTGAAACTCATCAAAATAATTAATTAACTTCTTTTAATTAAAACATATTAAATACGCGTAAAATTCCGGATACATGACGAAATCACGAACCGAGCAACCGAAATGAACCCAAACACTACACGTGATATAAAAACTCTAAATGAGAGTTTTCCTCTCATTTTTCAACACCTACATCTCTCTCTTTCTCAAAAAATTCGGAATCCACATCTCACCACCAGATCCAAGCTTCAATCCTCCATAACATCTTCGTTTCTCGACCAATTTGGGTGATTCTTGAACCCACCCGAAGCTCTTGACCTCCTCTAAATGAAAGTACAACAGATCTGAAGATTTATCCACCGAATCTCGAGGTATTTGAGCATGAAAATTCTGAAAATAGGGTTTAGTGTGGGTGGGGTGCGACCCAAACCGTAAACCGGTTTAACTTTACATCACACACTCTCCACCTCATGGCTAACTGATCTGGGCAAAGAAAACACCATGGGCATGGCTCAACTGAGGGTTTGAATGGGAGGATGGCTCGAACACACAGGGTTCGCTGGATTTGAATTGGCCGAGCGTCATGGGGACGAACCAGTGGGCATGGCGAACCCTACTGGTTCGTAGGGCTGAGTCACGAACCTCGGACCAACTGACGAACCCTAGTTTCCCCCATGAACCCTGCTGCTGTCACGTTTAGGAACCCTCGGTGACCGAACCTTGCTTCAACAAACGAACCTTATGTTACCAGCCGAACCAAGCATCAACCACCGAACCTTATGAGCCAGCAACGAACCCTAGTGCACCGAACCATTGTGAGGTTGCCGAACCCATGACCACTGGAGGTTAACCGAACCATTTGCCTTGGGATGGATGAACCTGCGAGCTGTTAAGCAACCTAGGCGAACCTGGATGGTCACCTATGTTCACGAACCTTCAAGTCCTATTCGTCGAACCTTGATGGCTGTTAAGCTTTCACCGAAGCTCTGTATAGCTCACGAACCGTTTATGCATGGCGAACCCATGGCCATATCCTATCAGTCGAACCTTGTTACCATGTTGTGATTCCACGAACCCAGCCGCATCATTGAAGGGTTCTCTACCTTGCACCTAAACAGCATTTCGTTTGACATGGCCCAACAGTAGGCCCAAATCCAGTTCAGTTGACCCACATCTACCTTAGGCCCACCGAAACCATGTACAATTCAGCCCCTCTAACGGTCCAAAACGTTCACAGCCCAACAGGCCCAGAAATCTTGTACAATTAGGCCCAATGCATTGAAACAGCCCAATAGGATCATCGGCCCAATAGGACTGTCATGGCCCAGTTCATTCGTCCCAATGTGATACTTGATCCACATGAGTGATTTTGTAGCCTAACACATAAACGAATTGATAACCACGAACAATATATAACTAAATCACATTCAAAGTGTAATTACTACAAGATGGTCAATTTGGATATACGGATAAAAGTTGAAAGACTATAAAAAAAAACATAGTTAAACTCAGGATATAAAAGATTGATAATGTTGTATGTAAAGCTTAGTTGTTATACTTAGAATCTTTTAAACAATGGTACATGGATTTGAGTGGAACAAGAAATCAATAACAAGTGAGTTGAGCCGAATGAAGACCGAGACCTACGATGGGTTAACCGACTATAAGGCTAACACATACACGCACACAAATCGATACAACTTATACTTATAAGTTACAATCACATGAAATCAATACAGGAACGTGAAACAATCAGTCAAGTACAATCAAGAGCGCGTGCATCTTTTCTTTTAAGCAAAGTCAACCCTACAACAACAAGGTGAATTCATATGCCCCTTTTCTTTAATCTTAACTAATTTTAAAATCTCGGGGCTGAGAAACATGTTTACTTTTATTTATTTAAAAGTTCTGCTTAACATGTTATTTATACTTTGATTTAGATAATACTTAATTGTTTATTATCGCTTATCATTGTATGCATGCTTGTATGATCATGACATGACAGGGATAATTGGTTGAACAAGATAATATATCTTATTAATTCATCAACACATAGAATAATATAGTTATAAGATTTTATCATATAATACACAGTTGTTCTTACATAAACAGACATTGGAACAATCACAGGCAAACATATGAATGTTATAAAGATATTACATATCTTTGTAATAACATTCGATACAAGAGTTAATTAAGTGTAATAGGACAAGTCCTCTTAACACTTAGCTTTACAACTCAACACATATTACAAGAGAACATGGAACAAAGAATGATAATCATGATAATGTAACTTCATGATAACAACATCATTCATTCAAACGATTAACATAACGTAATAAGACAACCTCTTATTTAACTGTGTTAATAACACGGAGAACATATGACAATGAGAACAACTATACAGATGAACACAATTACAATTAGTTACTATTGACCTGTTGTATTATATCACTTCAATCATGTGCCAATTGTACAAGTTGATCATGTAAGCCCCTTTTAATTCGCTGACCAGTTAGTTTGACGTGACTAAACCGACGATAGCATAGTGGTACCATAGGTTTGACAAACCTCTAGCTTGTAGGGCTAGTATGTTGATCGTATTGATTCATTGGCCGGTAACGTATGACCGGTGACAGGGCAACCTCAAGTCAGGTTATGGGAAGCGACACATGGTGATATTAATCTACAGTGATAAGTAATTAATCCAGCGGAAATCCTATTGACTAGTAGGTTGAGAAAGTGATCTTCTCTCATGTTACACTACTAGGAATAGATTTTGTTGAGGACACTAGACATACAAGGTGGTAGAGGTAAATCGGATGCATTGAAATCTGATTACGTGAGGATTTCAATGGATTCCTTTTAGGCTCTATGCACTATAGTTCAAGAACAAGTTGCAAGTGGTTAACTAACACTCTTACTATTTAAAAGTGTAACAACAGTTAACCTCACTATTATAGAATAATACAAGGAACATATTTGATAAGTCTAATATCCTTAACATTTATAATGGTTATCTAAAATTCAGTTCGATAACTACAATTATATCATTATATTATTCTATACAAGTTATCACAGGTGATTCAAGAATGATATGGACATGTGGATTTGGGAATGGAAATCAATAGTTGTATTGCGAGTTGTGTAGAGTTCTAGTAGTGATGTGGTGGGATGTTGGCTAGGTCTTAGTTCCCTTACATATGCCCTATATATAAGCATCACTACTAGGATGATACATTACTTGTAAATATAACTATTGAGAAGCCATTGGGTGAAAAAGTGAACAAATGACATACAAGTAACAAAATATACATTGTGATTGCGCATGTGAATGAATCAAGGTTTTTCAATTAACATACTTATGAACTCACCAACCTCGTGTTGAATTTGTTTAAATACATGTTTCTCAGGTGATGAACAGGTGTAGATACATACATGCAAGGATTAAGCTAGTGGACTCTTAGAAGACCTAGCTTTATTTTGTGTTGCATGCTTTTGGTGACAAGAACAACGAATCATCTTTTGTATATCTTGTACATATACAAGATGTAGTTACATGGATTCTTTTGATAGATTTACTTGATTAAATTATGAATGATACATTGTAATTTAATCTTGTAATTCTATATCATGTATGTGTTAGCATTTCTCATTTACTTATCATGTGCTATGCAAACAATCTGATCATTCGATTATCACTCAAGATATCGCGCCCTGGGAACCTTCCGCCCGACGGGATAACACGATCCGTTCCTGCCGGCCCGGGGTGTGACAAGGGCTAACACATACACGCACACAGATCCTATTAACTTAGACTTATAAGATCCAACAATATGAAATCGATACAGGAACGTGAAAACTACCAAAAGAACAATCAAGAGTGCGTGCATTCTTCATTTAAGCTAAGTCAACCACTTCAAACATAAGGTGAGTTCATATGCCCCTTTTCTAATCTTTACTGATTTCAAAGCTCGGGGCTGAGAAACATGCTAAACTTTTATTTACTTAAAAGTTTCAATTAACATATTGCTTATATCATGATTTAGATAATAATTGTTTATCTTTATTATCGTTTATCATTACATGATTGATTGTTTAATTATATCATACCTGAAATAGTTAGGATGCTACATGCTAACCTAGAATTGTGACACATTAACACCATAGGATAATGTAAGTTGCTAAGAACATATCTTACAACTGTGCATTATTCTTACAAGATAGAACCACGGGGAAACCAAGGGATATCATGCCAATAACCATTGCAGATAACAAGAATGATAATCATGATAATGTAACTTCATGATAACAAGATCATTCATACATTTCTAATATTGTGTATAAGACAAGTGCTTATAACACTCCGGTCAAATTAGTAAGAACACTCAACATGGAGATAACAGTTGAGACAATTACTTGTGATATCGAGGAGGATATCGCAAGCACACACTTGTGGGATGGCATTCCCACACTTACTATCACTACCTAGTGAGACTCTATTTAGAGCACATCTTATAACCGTCAGAGGATGCCGGTTACACAACCATTGATCAGTTGGGTAAATCACGAACACTAAACACTAGGGCTTTGGGGTAATCTAATGAAATCACACCGGGCACGAGAGGTGCTATCATTCTAATTAATAACATTCATAAAATCTAGGGAACGTATTCATTCGAATAGATATTGTGGGAGGATATCTTACACGCCGGGCTAGTCAGTAATGACAGCTACTGAGACTATTACGTCTCAAACTAGGAATCATGTGTAGGACACTTTACACACCGGGCTGGACAGGGATGACAGCTACTGGGACTATTATGTCCCTACCTAGATATCGAGCATGATATCTTACAAGTCGGGCTAATCCGTAAGGAATAGCTAACAGAGACAATTATGTCTCTTTATTCAATTGTTTGGGTATCTTACACGCCGGGCTAATCCGTAAGGAATAGCTAACAGAGACGATTACGTCTCTTACTTTATTCATTGGGTTATTCTACACGCCGGGCTAATCCGTAAGGAATAGGTAACAGAGACAATTACGTCTCTTACTTAATTCATTGGGTTATTTTACATGCCGGGCTATTCCGTAAGGAATGGCTAACAGAGATAATTATGTCTCTTTCCTTTTCATTGTTGGGATAATCATACCGGGCAAATCATGGGTGAAAGGAAATGAGTATCCATCGTTGTATTACAGGTAGTGTTGAGTTCAGTTGAGCATGTGGTGGGATGGCGTCTGGGCTTGACCCTTTCGTATGCCCTATATATAAGCATACTTGGCTGGATGAGACATTATCTGTAAATATAACCATGGAGAGGACATTGTGTGAAACATAGGAATCTATTATCAATACAACTTGTATGAAACGTTGTGAACATGACTGACATAAATACAATGATTTTCAATAACAAAACTTATGAACTCACCAACCTAGTGTTGACTTTGTTTAAATGCATGTTTTCTCTGGTGATGAACAGGTTTAGTCACCATGATTACAGGAAAATAGCTAGTTGACTTTTAGAAGACCTAGCTACTTTTGTGATTGCATACTTTTGGCTAACAAGAACATGAATCATCTTTTGTATATCTTGTACAGACACAAGATATAGTCTCATTGATTCTTTTGATAGATTTACTTGGTTAAATTATGAATGATACATTGTAATTTAATCTTGTAATTCTATATCATTGATGTGTTAGCATTTCTCATTTATTATCATGTGCTATGTAAACAATCTGACCATTTGATTATCACTCAAGATATCACGCCCCGGGAACCTTCCGCCCGATGGGAAAACCCGATCCGTTCCCGCTGGCCCGGGGTGTGACATTTAATATTGTTGCATTAACTATTGAAACTTATAAAATAGCATCATGAGATAATGAATAGACGAGCTTGCGCACCAACGTATTCCGCAGTCGGTTAGGGTGTGACACACTCCCCCATGTTTCCCGCGCCAACTCCCACCGGATTCCGGCAACTCTCTTGCAACCCCAATTCAAAACCCATTTTATCACCAAACGAATGGGTTTTCAATGCCCCATGACTTAATCGACAAATCTAATGAATCTAGCTCGTAAACATGTAGTAATAACGACGTTTAGTCCGACTTGTGGAATACCACAACCGTAGCTTTAACTCAATAATTGAGTCAATCGTTTCCTACGAATTAAGACTAAAAATCAGGGGGCTTCTACTTACTTTGACATTTCGAACGAAACCCCACTCAAATTTCTCTCTGTAATCGATTGGAGCTCTCGGATCCATCCCAAGAACGATCGAGACAGAGAGCAGAACTCGCTTAATACTTCATCAATCCAGGTAATTCCAAGTCCCATAGATTCGGTTTATGATATAGATTAAAAGCCCTAAGTCAATTTCGATTCATTGTGGTTGTGTAATCGGATTTGAACGAGAGACAAAACTAGGGTTTTTGTCAATTTGGGGATTCTTTAACGTGTGTATAAAATATTAAAAAAATTCCATGGTTCACAGCGAACCACACACTCATCCTAGTGGTAGGAAACCGCCGGCTGAGTGTGTGGCCCAGGTTTTAATCCAGTTAGAGCCGGGTTTTGGTTTAGACTCCTTTTTTCCTTTAATTTTTTTTATTTTACTATCCAAATGAATTCTAAAAATTCTAAAAAGATTCTCAAAAATAAAAAATAATATTTTAAATATTCAGTAAAAATTTGAGAAATTTTTAGATTATATTTATATTATTTTGCTATTTAAGTGTTATTTATATAGTTTTAAATGTATAAAAAAATACTAAAACATTTTTAAAAATTCTGAAAAAATTATAGAAATTACAAAGTAACTTTTTAAACATTCTCGAAATTTTTAAAGAATTTTCAGAGTATTAATTTACAAAGTTACTATTTTATTGTTTAATAAACTTTAAAAAGGTAAATATTATTTATAAAAATACTCTAAAAAGTCGAAGAATTATTTTTAATATTTTGAAATTTATTTAAGATAACATAACCTGTTTTATTGAATAAGTTATTTATTTAATGTAAAACTCCATTTAAACTTTGTTTTTTAAATTTATGAAGATTATGGGAAAATATATATATATTTGGAATATTTTTAGTTACATACTCTGAAATAGATCATAATAATTTGAAATAATATTTATTTATTATTTTGAATAAAATATTATCAAATTATTAACAAGATGTTAAAACACAACAACTTTTACATAATTTCTAGAATTGAATTATAAAAAATATTGAAATATTTAATTTGTATACACAAATAAAATATTATCTACACAACAATTTGAGTATACAAATCATGTTTATAAAATCTTTCTTTTATAGTTATTTAAAATTATAAAATGGGGGTTTAGGATCTTAAATTAGGGTTTTGCCTTTTAGGAGATTCATTAGGAAGACATAGCCATGTTGAGATCATGCTTAAACTATAAGACTTATGCAAGGTCATAGCACAATATAGGGTGAATTGTTAGTTCTAGAACTCCTAATCATATTCAAGACATTTGTGGACAAAACTTTGACATGTGAGTTTCTTATACTCACTTTTTACATATTTGTAATTTTTTAGATGCTACACATGTCTTATTGTCACACCCCAGGCCGGCGGGAACGGATCGGGTTTTCCCGTCGGGCGGAAGGTTCCCGGGGCGCGATATCTTGAGTGATAATCAAATGATCAGATTGTTTACATAGCACATGATAATAAATGAGAAATGCTATCACATCAATGATATAGAATTACAAGATTAAATTAGAATGTATCGTTCATAATTTAACCAAGTAAATATATCAAAAGAATCAATGAGACTATATCTTGTGTCTGTACAAGATATACAAAAGATGATTCATGTTCTTGTTAGCCACAAGTATGCAATCACAAAAGTAGCTAGGTCTTCTAAAAGTCCACTAGCTATGTCCCTATAATCATGGTGACTAAACCTGTTCGTCACCTGAGAAAACATGCATTTAAACAAAGTCAACACTAGGTTGGTGAGTTCATAAGTTTAGTAATTGAAACCCATTGAATTCTTGTCAATCATGTTCACAGCGTTTCACACAAGTTGTATTGTCAATTGATTCCCATGTTTCATACAATGTCCTCTCCATGGTTATATGTACAGATAGTGTCTCATCCAACCGAGCATGCTTCTATATAGGGCATACGTAAGGGCCAAGCCCAGACGCCATCTCACCACATGCTCAACTGAACTCAACACTACCTGTAATACAACGATGGATACCCATTTCCTTTCACCCGTGATTTCCCGGTATGTTTATCCAAATAATGAAAAAGAAAGAGACGTAATTATCTCTGTTAGCCATTCCTTACGGAATAGCCTGGCATGTGAGATGAACCAATAATTGAATAAAGAGACATAAAAATCTCTATTAGCTATTCCTTACGGATTAGCCCGGCATGTACAATAACCCAATGAAATAAGTAAGAGATGAAATCGTCTCTGTTAGCTATTCCTTACGGATTAGCCCAGTGTGTAAGATATCATACTCGATATCTAGAACGAAACTTAATAGTTTCTATAGCTAATCATTACTGATTAGCCCGGCGTGTAGAATACCCAAACAATTGAAATAAGAGACATATTTGCCTCTGTTAGCTATTCCTTACGGATTAGCCCGGCGTGTAAGATAACATACTCGATATCTAGAGCGAGAACTAGTAGTCTATGTGACTGTCAGTACTAACCAGTCCGGTGTGTAAGATATCATACTCGATATCAAGGTAGGGACATAATAGTCCCAGTAGCGGGCACCCCTGTCCAGCCTGGTGTGTAACGTGTCCTACTCATGATTCCTAGTTTGAGACATAATAGTCTCAGTAGCTGTCATTACTGACCATTCTGGCGTGTAAGATATCCTCCCACAACATCTATTGGAATGAATACGTTCCCTAGATTTTAAGAATGTTATCAATTAGAATGGTAGCACCTCTCGTGCCCGGTGTGATTTCATTAGATTACCCCAATCCCTGGTGATTAGTGTTCGTTGTTTACCCAACTAATCTATGGTTGTGTAACCGGCATCCTCTGACGGTTGTAAGATGTGCTCCAAATGGAGTCTTAATAGGTAATGATAGTGTGTGTGGGAAAGCGATCCCAAAAGTGTGCGCATGCGATATCCTCCTCGATAGCACAAGTAACTGTCTCAACTGTTATCTCCTTGTTGAGTGTTCTTACTAACTTGAACGGAGTGTTATAAGAACTTGTCTTATACACAATGTTAGTAATGTGTGAATGATCTTGTTATCATGAAGTTACATTATCATGATTATCATTCTTGTTATCTGTAATTGTTATTGGCATGTTATCCCTTGGTTTTCCCGTTGTCTTATCATGTAAGGATAATGCACGGTTGTAAGATATATTCTTAGCAACGTACATTATTCTATGGTGTTAATGTGTCATGATTCTAGGTTAGCATGTAGCATCCTAGCTGTTTCAGGTATGATAAAATCAAACAATCAAGCATGTAATGATAGACGATAATAAAGACAAGCAATTATTATCTAAGTCATGATATAAGCAATATGTTAAAATAAACTTTTAACTAATTAAAAGTTTAGCATGTTTTTCAGCCCCGAGTTTTGAAATCAGTAAAGATTAGAAAAGGGGCATATGAACTCACCTTGTTGTTGCAGGGTTGACTTAGCTTAAATAAAGAATGCACGCGCTCTTGATTGACTTGAGTTTGTTTTCACGATCCTGTATTGATTTCATGTTGTATGAAATTCTTATAAGTAATAGTTAAAACCTTTTGTGTGTGTGTACATGTTAGCCCTAATGTTGGCTAACACTCGTGACTCATGGTTTAGGTTTTCATTTGGCTCTTGTCTAAGTGTCATAGATTTCATAACACTTAACTAGTTTAGTTAGAACTTTGCTTGTCATGTTCATAATTAATCTCATAATTTTAGAACATTTCTTAGAAATACTTAGGCTTTTCATAAATTTTGTTTATTACCTAAATATTTGAGACATTTGTTATCCTTGGAATTATGTGCATCACGTTCATTAAATTTGAGCCGAATGTTGTATACGTGAGTCTCATTTAAGCAGGGTGAGACTAATAACTCTTTGGGCCAAAGCAGAGATCTTGGGCCAAATGGTGAGACTATGGGCCCATTGGGCCAACATGGGCCGAAGTGTTTCAATTCATTTTAATCGAATGATTTATTGGGCCGAGGGAAGTCTTGTTGGGCCGGTTGACTGCAGTTGGGCCGAATAAACTATAGTGGGCCGAAAGGTGCTGTTGGGCCAAACTGTAGATGTGATGGGTCGGTTATTGGGCTTGGTTTAGAACAATATATACTTGAGTCAAGACAATGGGCCTTAAACATAAATTAATGATCATGGGTCGGCCCATCAGCTGGGCATAACCGAGGTAGTCACACAAATTGTGGGCCGTTTAACCCCAGGTGGGCCGAGCATAGGTTTCGGGCCAATGGATGATACTCGGCTACAGGATGTTTCGCACAAGGAAAAGGGTTAGGTTCGGCTGATTAGAGTCTCTAGGTTCGGCTCCTTTAGAGCTCGTGATGGTTCGGTGAGCATGGCAGTTAGTCACATGGTTCGGCTGGGTATGCAAACAAAGGCTCGTAGCTTGATGATGGTTCGGCTAAAGTCAGATGCTTGGTTCGCCCAGACTTGAAGGTTCGGCACCCATAAAGGTTCGGCCGTATATTCTGTTGAAGGAAGGAAGGTTCGGTGGTTGATATAGAGAAACTAGGGTTCGGTGAGGGCTCGTGAGTCGCAAGTAGGGAGTAGAATGTTCGGTTACATGGTGATGCATCCAGGATTCGTGACCAGATGAGGGTTCGTGGCTGTGGATGCAGTGATGGTTCGGCTGAAGTTGGTCATAGGGTTCGGCTTGGTGTCTCTTACGAACCCGCATAGGCTCCTCCCCATCAACAGCTCAAACCTTTGTTTAGCTATTACCATGGTATTACTGCATGTAGATCGTATCTCGAGAGGGTCGTGTTCGAGCAAAATGGTGAGTGAACCGACCATGTGTGTGTGTATCAAAACCCATGTGAAAACCCTAATTTTCGTTACTTTCCTTGAGTCATAACTCGAATTTCAGTGGTTAAAACTCCAGATCCCTTGTACTTCTAGGTAGAGGAGGTCGAGGGCTACGCGTGGACACCAAGAACACGTGATTTGGTCCCCCAACGAGTGAGATATGAAGCTTTGAAGGTGGTTAATGGTGGTTAGAAGGTGGTGGCCGGAAATGTGAAGTAGAGAGAGAGTGGAAATGTGTTTTGTGAAAAAGAAGGCTTCATTTAACCTTTAAATACCCCGAGGGTAGTCGGGTTCGTTCCAGTTGCTCGGTTCACGTCTTTGTCGCGTATCCGGAAATTTTACGTGTATTTTCTATCTTTTAAATAAAAAAAAGTTAATTTAATTATTTTGATGAGTTTCAAAATTGTAAAATGTTATTTATTTTATTTTGTTAATTTATTTTCGTTCGTGTCGTGTTTTCGTTTCCGTTTCGTTAGAAAACGTTACTTACGCGCGTTTTCGTACAAAGCGCTAACTGTACGAACACGATCGTACGTTTCACTTTCTGATTTGTTTTTTTTTCCTACTTATCAGTTATCGTTCAGAACGTTAAACTCACAGATATGTTTGTGTGAGTCGTCACCCACACAAACACGCTGTTAGTTTATTATTCTGAAATGACACTGCAATATGATTTGAATTGTGTTTTCTCAGTGTCGGACTCAACTAAACTTCCTATTTTCACATTGTTTTCGTACTGATTTGTCGGCCATCGGATTCCTGTCATCTATGGATATCCGATCGCAACCGATATGTTCTTGTCATTTGTTTGTACACTGTTGTTTCTCTTGAGTTGTTGTATTTACTGTATTTAAGTTTTCACTTAAACACATACAACTGTGGTTTGTTTTCTGAGTTCTGTTGTCACACAACTGTTTGCGCACTGTATTTACACACAGTAAATGGTGAAAGTACACCCACCGTACGGACTTGTTGGACGGTTTGGTACTGGTTGTCACAGTCTCGCCTTGTTAAAGAAATTTCGTCCCGAAATTTAAGCGTCATTGTCGGGTACTACTTTTTTTTTGCATTGATGGAGATGCTTTGATATCATGTGTTTCTCATGTTTATACGAAGTTGTATTTAGAGTTTCACCGAGTCTGCTCGATGTGATATGGATTCATTTTCAGTCTCTCGTCCGTACTATCCGAAATGTTTCTGTTTCTTGGAAAGATATTGTTTGTATGTAACCTAGTCCTCCTTAGGGAGCCTAGGCTTTTGTGTATAGTTATGTAAGGAGTAGACTTGATTTCATTGTTCCTGTCAATTCAAGAACATCAAGTCTACTGGAAGTGTAAGGTAGCTTGGCATCATATTCCATAGCTGTTTGTATACACTCCCATGGTGGTATATCGAGTTGTTGCAACAATTTCATGATCCCTATCGTTTGCTATGATTCTCATGTTCACTTGTTATTTCTTGTCAGAAGGAACTTCTCATTCCTCCCTTTGTTGAAATGAATCAATATATTGTCCGGTAGAACAACATTGATGAATCTAATCCTGAGTATTCGTACCCCAGTAATGAGATTTATGAACACATTTCTGTTGTTTACTGGAATGACATGAAGAAAATTCTATTGGATCAAATGACTTCACACATATCAAAGGTAAAGCATCCGTCCCGGTGGTGATGTTGACACTACTCGTGTCCCTTTACTTGAATCCCATGGTATGTGTTTGTTCACTAGATGCAAGTGAACAGTGTGTTCATGTCATTAATAATTGTTTACCTCCTACTACTAAAGTAGTGTAAAGGTATTCTAGGGTTGCCCCAATGCGAGTAAGTTATAAACTAACTCTAATGAGGTTAATGATAATCTATGCTAGTATAAAAATACACTGCAAATATTTGGAATGAAAAGCGTACCGGTGTTGGTGTCAGTGTCCTGGCGAGCAGCAGCAGCTCCAATTTGGAATGCACGTCCTCTCGGTGCTTGCCCTCTTGGTATCACCCTTTTTGGACAGTCTTTCGCATAATGTCCTGGCTCCCCGCAGGTGTAACAGGAAATGTGATCGTTGTGAACAGCGGTCTGTGCCACTACTTGGGTTGCCTTGTGTTGTGTTGCTTGGTTCTTGCAGAATTTGGCCCAATGCCCCATTTTTCCACAATAAGTGCATTGTCTGCACCCTGTGTCAGGCTGATGATGATAGTTGCACTTATTGCAGAACGGAGCCGTGCCAGAGTAAGACTTGTGGGCCAGTTGTGGTCGTGTAGGCACTGTTTGTTTGGTAGTGGTGGTCGTTGCGAAATTTTTAGCAACCTTTCGTTTCTTGTTGGAGGGTTGTTCCAAATCCTCAGTAGTTCCAGATTCCCTCTTGAGTGCACCATAGGAAACCATTACATCAGTCAGTGAAGCTAATAGCGTGACAGTCATCTCTAGTGTGGTTGGGTGTCACACCCCGAGCCGGCGGGTTTGGATCGAAGTCCCCGTCGGGCGGAAGGTTCTCGGGGCGTGATATTGTGAGTGATAATCCAAGTGATCAGATGGTTACATTGCACATGATACATAAATGAGAAACTTGTTAAAATAAAATAGAATTACAAAGTTAAATTACATCTGTTGAGTTTATAATTTAACAATGTAAATCTACTATCACATCATAAATCTTATATCTTGTATCTGCACAAGATATACAAAATAAACTGTATAATGATGCTTCAAAATATGCAGGTCCAAAAAGCTAGGTCCTCTATCAGATAACCTAGTCCAAAGAAATAACTCTTCAGTTGACCTATTCGTCACCTGAGAAGTCATGCAAAAATAAAGTCAACACATGGTTGGTGAGTTCATATAGTTTAGTAATTGAAAATGATTGGTAAACCTCTTTCGGTAAAGACCCTAACCTCATTAACATCACATGTAATATCCACATCGGTATGCTTATATATAGGGCATACCCCTGAATCGAGCCTACAAACCCGCCTAGACGCCGTCCCACCACATACTAATACGCATATGACACTGTTGTTAATGATAATTAAGCATTTTTACCTAACACACACTTCCATTCCACTAAAATTCCATTTTTCACTCAAAACATTTGTTAACTCTCAGGTAACAATCTTAATCTCATTAACATCACATGTATCATCCAGATGGGTATGCTTATATATAGGGCATACCCCTGAGTGGAGCCTACAAACCCGCCCAGACGCCGTCCAACCACATACTAATCCACATAGGACATTAATGTTAATGACAATTAAGCATTTTACCCCTACCAATAAACCAATGATTCTTCAGTTCTTTGTTCCTGTAAATACAACAATTTGGAATCTATGTTGATTCCTTAAGTTCATCAGAAAAATGATCAACCAAAGTAATTGTAGAAACAGTTAAATAAATACTTAATTAAATAAATAAATAAACATTTAATAAAATCTAAGTCCTAATGATTGGGCTTTGGTCAACTCGAGTAGACTAGTATAACAATCAGGTACTTAGTAGCAAAGGAGATATGTAAACCTCATCAAACATGTGACCTATAACCAATCAGTCTTGCTAGGACATCTTTTGATATATAGGCTTTCATAGATCTTTAGACCATTCATAGTTTGTATAGTTCTTTAGTTCTTTGGCACATGTTATCTTTGAGCATTTCCCAGATGTTCCTCACAACAGTTAGGGAATACTGTAAATATCATCAAACATGCGTCTCATATTTGATCTGTCTAGCTAGGACATCTTTCAAACCTGAGATTGGCACATGCTATCTTTGATATTTCCCAGTTAGACCCTTGAAAGAGTTCTTTGTACTTAGTTCTTTGAAATAGATCGTTAGTTCTTTGACAACACACCCTTGAAATAGTTCTTTGAAAATAGATCGTTAGTTCTTTGAAATAGACCATTGAAAATAGTTCTTTGATTTAGAGCTTTAGTTCTTTGAAAGTAGTTATTTGAAAATAGTTCTTTGAAAATAGTTCTTTGATTTGAAACAGTTCACCTAGACATGAGTCTAGAATAACAGTTATACATGTAAAACATATACAAGTGAAAGCATTTAAGTAAACCATTTAAATAAGAACAGTTTACGCATGCTTCTCAGCCCCGCGTTTTAAAACAAAATGTTGGAAAAGGGGCTATGAACTCACCTGTGTTGATGTCTTATGTTCTATCACAGAATGCGCACTCTTGTTTGTAGGCTAAATATCTTCAGTTCCTGAGTTGTTTTAAAGAAATTCGAATACTATAAGTATACGTATTAGTCGCTGCGTCTAAGGTTTGGTCGGTGTGTGTAACTAAGTGTCCTACTTTACTAAGTGATTCTATGATCTAATCTAACTTAGTTACCCCTTTTATGACCCCAAATCCCATGTTTATTATAACAACTTACTTTTAAATTTTTTCAAAATTTGGGCAGAGTTTCCTTTGTTTTCTATTCAAATCCAGACAATTAGATTGTCCATTTACAACAATTTCACAACAAAATAATCAAAGTAAAGCTTTATTTAAAACATTTATAATTTAATTCTACTTTACTTCATTAAAATACCATTTACTTGTCTTGAATCAATATTCAACATGTAATGGGCCCTAGATAAGCCCCATTGGGCCCACTTAAGCCTCTTGATGGTCTTTATTTTTCCATGGATTCCAATTCAAGTTCTTTGATCAATATGATATAGATAATCTATTCATTTAGTCTATCTATCCATATTAATGTTTTCCCTAGAGTAGTGTTAGTGATTAAACAAACCCTAATCCTCATGATCTTGTCATCCTTCAAAGATACCTTGGGTGATACTAAAAGTGGGTTTGCATGAAATTGAACACCCCATTTCATTCCCATGCATACACATATGACTTATATCCTACATTCATGCCTATATGGATAACCCTTACATGTTTGAAACCATAAATTTTTATAGTTTGGATTATCCTAATCCCAATGGCAGCGAACCTTTTAGAGGTTGCCCACTGGTTCGGCTAACATCGCCTCACCAACGAACCTTTAGGGTTCGTCTACACCACCCCACTAACGAACCTTTAGGGTTTGTCCTTCATTAAATTCGTTCAGGTCTTTTCTACCTAGGTTCGGCCAAGGATTCGGCTAATATAGGAAAAAGGTTCGGCCATAGAGCTCGCTGCCATAGGGTTCGGTTGATGCATGGTTCGGCTCCCTTAGAAAGTTTGACTAATTAAGGTTCGTTGCAGGGGATACACGTGGGTTCCAGGGTTTGTTGCAGACCAATATAGGTTCGGTGCAGAGCTTCCAGGGTTCGGCTTCCAGGGTTCGGCTAGGGTGATAGGTTCGTGAAGATTTCCAGGCAAAGCTGGTAGAGGTTCAGCCAAGCTCTCAAGGGTTCGGCCGTATGGCTAGCCGCGAACCTGCAATCATCTTCACCTTCCAACGAGCTCAACTTGATGCAAATCGTTTTCTATAACACCTAGTTACTAACCATTGTTTATCCTGAGTTTTATTGAGTGTTTAAAACCGGTTTCATGACAACAACTTAAAGGACTTGTGGACACCCTAAAACCGAGAATGAGATGGAAGTTTACCTCTAAATCGATGGACGAATGCCTGAGATTCTCGTATCTCCTTGATCTACTTCGCATGGGGATCGTTTTGACACTTAGGATGCTTGATTTCACCAAGAAATGAGCTCAAATTTGTAGAGAGAAGTGGGTTTCTTGAGAGAAAACTAGAGAGAGAGTGAGAAAACGAAATTGTAGAGAGAGAAAGGGTTAGATGATGGTGGTTGTGGCATTTAATTGCCACATTAAATGCCCCAAACACCGGTAGTTCGGTCTAGTTCGGTTTCGCGTAAGATGCCGGTTCGCGAGGTTTTCGCGATGAAACGACACAGTTTATAAAATAATATTTATAAAATTATTCGAAGTGGTTATTCCTAGTAATTTAACTAATATCTTTTATTTATTTTTAAATTTTAAAAATATTAATTTACTGTTTAATTCGAAATGTACAGTCGTCGCGCGTATTCGTTCGAATCGTCATTTGGACGAACACAACGATAACTATACTTTTCAATCTTGTTTTCTAATTATCGGATATCATTCAGAACGTTAAACTGCCAGACTTATTCATACAGATCGTCACCTATACGAATAACCCACCAATTTAGCATTTACATAACGATATTCGTGTTGTTTTGTTCTGTAAGGCCTCACATACGTTCATACATAATAATTCCTAACAATTAATCTCATGTTGCTTCTGTGTTGGCAGATAATTATCTGACTCAAGAACCATAGTTCTGAACTTGTTCCTGTTAAACGTTTCTGAACTAATTGTTTGCTAACACAAAATGATATTGACTATTGATATGAACTTGGAATAAAATGAAATGTGTATAGTTCGTACCTGATTAATGTTCATGTATGGCTCCGGCACTGATGTTACATTGGCTAGGCGGCAATCACATGCCCTCGAATGCAAGGCGGTAGTCCACCGACATACCGTTAAATCCTTTTCTCGAGTGTGGGCACAATATCCGGTGCTAATGTCGCCAGTTCATGGAATCTGGTAGTGAATGCCAAATGTTCAGCTCCCACCATCACGTGGTTCAACAGCTCTGTTTCTACTTTCTTCAGTTCGTTTCTCCGGCAAAACTCGCCCCTTAACAAAGTCTTGAAATCCTCCCAAGGCATCGCCAATGCCTCGTCTCTTCCTCGGGTTTGAACCTAGGCATTCCACCAGGTTAGGGCTCGTTTCTCAAACAATCCCGCAGCATACCTCACGCGGTTTTGATCAGGACACCAGCTAATGTCGAGAGTTGTTTCCATCTTTTCGATCCATTGGATCAAACCGACGGCTCCCTCAGTGCAACTGAATGCTGGTGGCTTGCATCCTATAAAGTTCTTGTAGGAGTAGTCCTGTTGTTGTCGGGTGTTCCCGCAGCCTTCTCCAGATGAGTTGGCGACATTGTTGCTGTTGTTAGTGTTGATTCTGTTCATCATCTCCGGGATCACATCCCTCAGTTGGCTAGTCAAAAGGGTGGCCAGTGCCACGGTAGCAGGATCCAACTGATAAACAGGTGGTGGCGAAGGAGGAGGTGGAGGTGGTGGTAGATATGGGGGAGAGTCAGGCGGTGTCGGTGTGGAAGAGTGAGGTGCAGAGTCCTGTGGTGGTAGTGGCAATAAAGCAGGTGGTTGTCTTCTCGGCGGCATTCTGATCATCACCGAAAGAAAATCGGTTAGTGCAGTGATCAGAAGTAGAAGACATATGCAAATAGAATCCTAAGTCACATGATCTCTATATGAGGGTCCCTAGGTTATAGTCTAGGCCAAACCGTTAAAACAATATGACCTATATTTCTCAATAACCATGGCTTTGATACCAATCTGTCACACCCTGGGCCGGCGGGAACGGATCGGGTTTTCCCGTCGGGCGGAAGGTTCCCGGGGCACGATATCTTGAGCGATAATCAAATGATCAGATTGTTTACATAGCACATGATAATAAATGAGAAATGCTAACACATCAATGATATATAATTATAAGATTAAATTACAATGTATCGTTCGTAATTTAACCAAGTAAATCTATCAAAAGAATCAATGAGACTATATCTTGTGTCTGTACAAGATATCAATGCAATCACAAAAGTAGCTAGGTCTTCTAAAAGTCCACTAGCTATGTCCCTGTAATCATGGTGACTAAACCTGTTCGTCACCTGAGAAAACATGCATTTAAACAAAGTCAACACTAGGTTGGTGAGTTCATAAGTTTAGTAACTGAAAGCCATTGAATTCTTGTCAATCATGTTCACAGCGTTTCACACAAGTTGTATTGTTAATTGATTCCCATGTTTCACACAATGTCCTCTCCATGGTTATATGTACAAATAGTGTCTCATCCAACCAAGCATGCTTATATATAAGGCATACGAAAGGGTCAAGTCTAGACGCCATCCCACCACATGCTCAACTGAACTCAACACTACCTGTAATACAACGATGGATACCCATTTCCTTTCACCCGTGATTTCCCGATATGTTTATCCAAATAATGAAAAAGATAGAGACGTAATTATCTCTGTTAGCCATTCCTTACGGAATAACCCAGCATGTGAGATGAACCAATAATTGAATAAAGAGACATAAAAATCTCTGTTAGCTATTCCTTACGGAATAACCCGGCATGTACAATAACCCAATGAAATAAGTAAGAGACGAAATCGTCTCTGTTAGCTATTCCTTACGGATTAGCCCAGTGTGTAAGATATCATACTCGATATCTACAACGAAACTTAATAGTTTCTGTAGCTAATCATTACATATTAGCCCGGCGTGTAGAATACCCAAACAATTGAAATAAGAGACATATTAGCCTCTATTAGCTATTCCTTACGGATTAGCCCGGCGTGTAAGATATCATACTCGATATCTAGAGC
Organism: Mikania micrantha; assembly: GCA_009363875.1. Taxonomy (NCBI): domain Eukaryota; kingdom Viridiplantae; phylum Streptophyta; class Magnoliopsida; order Asterales; family Asteraceae; genus Mikania; species Mikania micrantha. The sequence goes on from CM018685.1 coordinate 23,256,174, forward strand.
GAGACCTAGTAGTCTCTGTGACTGTCAGTGCTAACCAGTCCGGTGTGCAAGATATCATACTCGATATCTAGGTAGGGACATAATAGTCCCAGTGGCTGTCACCCCTGTCCAGCCCGGTGTGTAACGTGTCCTACTCATGATTCCTAGTTTGAGACATAGTAGTCTTAGTAGATGTCATTACTGACCAGCCCGGCGTGTAAGATATCCTCCCACAATATCTATTGGAATGAATACGTTCCCTAGATTTTATGAATGTTATCAATTAGAATGATAGCACCTCTCGTGCCCGGTGTGATTTCATTAGATTACCCCAATCACTGGTGATTAGTGTTCGTGGTTTACCCAACTAATCTATGGTTGTGTAACCGGCATCCTTTGACGGTTGTAAGATGTGCTCTATATAGAGTCTTAATAGGTTATGATAGTGTGTGTGGGAAAGCCATCCCAAAAGTGTGCGCATGCGATATCCTCCTCGATAGCACAAGTAACTGTCTCAACTGTTATCTCCTTGTTGAGTGTTCTTACTAACTTGAACGGAGTGTTATAAGAACTTGTCTTATACACAATGTTAGTAATGTGTGAATGATCTTGTTATCATGAAGTTACATTATCATGATTATCATTCTTGTTATCTGTAATTGTTATTGGCATGTTATCCCTTGGTTTTCCCATTGTCTTATCGTGTAAGGATAATGCACTGTTGTAACATATATTCTTAGCAACGTACATTATTCTATGGTGTTAATGTGTCATGATTCTAGGTTAGCATGTAGCATCCTAGCTGTTTCAGGTATGATAAAATCAAACAATCAAGCATGTAATGATAGACGATAATAAAGACAAGCAATTATTATCTATGTCATGATATAAGCAATATGTTAAAATAAACTTTTAAGTAATTAAAAGTTTAGCATGTTTTTCAGCCCCGAGTTTTGAAATCTGTAAAGATTAGAAAAGGGGCATATGAACTCACCTTGTTGTTGGAGGGTTGACTTAGCTTAAATAAAGAATGCACGCACTCTTGATTGACTTGAGTTTGTTTTCACGATCCTGTATTGATTTCATGTTGTATGAAATTCTTATAAGTAATAGTTATAACCTTTTGTGTGTGTGTACATGTTATCCCTAATGTTGGCTAACACTCGTGACTCATGGTCTTGGTTTTCATTCGGCTCTTGTCTAAGTGTCATAGATTTCATAACACTTAACTAGTTTAGTTAGAACTTTGCTTGTCATGTTCATAATTAATCTCATAGTTTAAGAACATTTCTTAGAAATACTTAGGCTTTTAATAAATTTTGTTTATTACCTAAATATTAGAGACATTTGTTATCCTTGGATTTATGTGTATCACGTTCATTAAATTTGAGCCGAATGTTGTATACGTGAGTCTCATTTAAGCAGGGTGAGACTAATAACTCTTTGGGCCAAAGCAGAGATCTTGGGCCAAATAATGAGACTATGGGACCATTGGGCCAACATGGGCCGAAGTGTTTCAATTCGTTTTAATCGAATGATTTATTGGGCCAAGGGAAGTCTTGTTGGGCCGGTTGACTACAGTAGGGTCGAATAAACTATAGTGGGCCGAAAGGTGCTGTTGGGCCAAACTGTAGATGTGATGGGTCGGTTATTGGGCTTGGGTTAGAACAATATATACTTGAGTCAAGACAATGGGCCTTAAACAGAAATTAATGATCATGGGTCAGCCCATCAGCTGGGCATAACCGAGGTAGTCACACAAATTGTGGACCGTTTAACCCCAGGTGGGCCGAGCATAGGTTTCGGGCCAAATACTCGGCTACAGGATGTTTCGCACAAGGAAAAGGGTTAGGTTTGGCTGATTAGAGTCTCTAGGTTCGGCTCCTTTAGAGCTCGTGATGGTTCGGTGAGCATGGCAGTTAGTCACATGGTTCGGCTGGGTATGCAAACAAAGGCTCGTAGCTTGATGATGGTTCGGCTAAAGTCAGATGCTAGGTTCGCCCAAACTTGAAGGTTCGGTACCCATAAAGGTTCGGCCGTATATTCTGTTGAAGGAAGGAAGGTTCGGTGGTTGATATAGAGAACCTAGGGTTCGGTGAGGGCTCGTGAGTCGCATGTAGGGAGTAGAAGGTTCGGCTACATGGTGATGCATCCAGGGTTCGTGACCAGATGAGGGTTCGTGGCTGTGGATGCAGTGATGGTTCGGCTGAAGTTGGTCATAGGGTTCGGCTTGGTGTCTCTTACGAACCCGCATAGGCACCTCCCCATCAACAACTCAAACCTTTGTTTAGCCATTACCATGGTATTACTACATGTAGATCGTATCTCGAGAGGGTCGTGTTCAAGCAAAATGGTGAGTGAACCGAGCATGTGTGTGTGTATCAAAACCCATGTGAAAACCCTAATTTTCGTTACTTTCCTTGAGTCATACCTCGAATTTCAGTGGTTAAAACTCCAGATCCCTTGTACTTCTAGGTAGCGGAGGTCGAGGGCTACGCGTGGACACCAGGAACACGTGATTTGGTCCACAAACGAGTGAGATATGAAGCTTTGAAGGTGGTTAATGGAGATGAGAAAGTGGTGGCCGGAAATGTGAAGTAGAGAGAGTGTAAATGTGTTTTGTGAAAAAGAAGGCTTCACTTAACCTTTAAATACCCCGAGGGTATTCGGGTTCGTTCCGGTTGCTCAGTTCACGTCTTTGTCGCGTATCCGGAAATTTTACGTGTATTTTCTATCTTTTAAATAAAAAGAAGTTAATTTAATTATTTTGATGAGTTTCAAAATTGTAAAATGTTATTTATTTTATTTTGTTAATTTATTTTCGTTCGTGTCGTGTTTTCGTTTCCGTTTCGTCAGAAAACGTTACTTACACGCGTTTTCGTACAGAGCGCTAACTGTACGAACACGATCGTACGTTTCACTTTCTGATTTTTTTTTTCTACTTATCAGTTGTCGTTCAGAACGTTAAACTCACAGATATGTATGTGTGAGTCGTCACCCACACAAACACGCTGCTAGTTTATTATTCTGAAATGACACTGCAATATGATTTGAATTGTGTTTTCTTACTGTCGGACTCAACTAAACTTCCTATTTTCACATTGTTTGCGTACTAATTTGACAGAAATCGGATTCCTGTCATCTATGGATATCCGATCGCAACCGATATGTTCTTGTCATTTGTTTGTACACTGCTGTTTCTCTTGAGTTGTTGTATTTACTGTATTTAAGTTTTCAATTAAACACATACAACTGTGGTTTGCTTTCTAAGTTCTGTTGTCACACAACTGTTTACGCACTGTATTTACACACAGTAAATTGTGAAACTACACCCACCGTACGGACTTGCCGGACGGTTTGGTACTGGTTGTCACACTTATCAAACATGTTATTTTTTTAGTCATAAAAAAATGCAAGGATATAATAGTTTATTTAAAGTTGAAATTAGCTTTGAATGTATGTGTCGCCTATTTGTTTGTATATCCATGTGTTATTATTATTGAGATATTCATATACATATTCATTAGTACTAGTATCCCTTAATTAACATGATTAACATTATTAAATGAGTTATCTATAAATATAAAGGTATTTTGTTTATAATTTTATATTCTTATTTTAAATTGTTATAACCCTTATTTAGAAGTGCCGGCAAAGACTTCACCGATAGCTTCTACACATATATCTTTAACATAACTTATGTCATTGTTTATATTTAAGGTGAAATTGCCAGAACATTTAGCATCACTAGTAGCATTTCTTTGGTTACTTTATGTCATTATGTTAAAAAATGTGAAATTGCCAAAATCATATCATCAATCATTGTAGAATACATATATATTTAGTTTAATTTTTATTAGACTATTGTTGCATCTTATTTCTTGTATATAATATATAGGAATTGAATCCAATGAAAACCCAATATTAGAGAGAAAACCCTTAAACCGTATGTGAGCCATTGATTTAGAATCTTGAAAATAAATATGTAGTCCACATTAACCCACATTAAAAATGATTTTACATGCATAATAGGTTAGTTGCTTGGAAGAAGACTCATATAGGCTATTTGGACCTAACTTTAATTTAATAAACGGTGTCATTTACTTTGGATTTAGAATTGAAATGGTGGATTGTTATTTGGTTTGTTTTGAATGATATGAATGTTGAATGAATGTTATGCTATGAATGAAATTGAATTAACTATTGAAATTTACAAGCACCACCATGAGTTATGAACAATAAAACTCGTGCTCAACATATTTCGCTATTGGTTAGGGTGTGACAGTTAATCATCAAAAAGAAGCGTACACGTGTTGCAATGGTTGAACCCAGCTTTTAACAAAGCATTAATTCATTAAACAATAAAAATAAAAGGAAATCACTACATTTATGGATTGTTAAAGAACGTGATTGTATTCCCTTATTTAAAACCAAGCAATAATAAAGTTAAAAATATTATAAACCGTAAACTAACGAAAGTTCGAAGAAGTAATTCAATGAAAGTTTGAAGAACTAACACTCATTCATTACCGCAACGACATCAAAACAAAATTGTCACACCCCCACCTCTTGTCACCTGAGATGATGTCACTCGTCACTCTGAGAAGATTGCGGAAGGATAGTGGTGGTATCTCATAGATGAGGGGTTACTTACTTGATCCGGTATCACAACACACAAATTAACTTAAAGTAAATATATTACAAGGATGTCGTAATCACAACCAACATTACATTGTATAAACTAAGTTTATTACCTTATTTGATTTATTTAATTACAAGCGTTTAGAGTGCTGCCTCACTTGGTGGGTCATTGTCTCCCTGCAAAAATTTTGAAGTTTAAAACGTCAGCACAAAGCTGGTGAGTTCGTAAAGTTCATGTTCAACAATATGATATGTTATACAAATTCTCAAAACATTCAGTTCCAGATAACCATGGGACCTGTATCTAGTTCCTTTCGGACGTTCTTGTTCTATAAGTTACTACCCGTTGGTAACATCTTAATGCCTCATTGTCTTAATGTCTATCACAACATTTAGAAGTCTAAAAACTCGTAACAAACATTCACAGCAAGGGGAGTTGCAGCTCCTAGCAAATGGGTTGTCAGCCGATAGTACTATCATTGTCCCCCGTTCGGCCCCACATGGGTTCACTAGATACAGTTCAAAAATGAGGACTTTTGATGCTGTGATAGAGTTCTGTTCTCCGGTCAAAATCCCATGAAATCCACAAGTTCTCAATAAATCACATGAAATCATGCAGATAACAGTGATACATCTCATATGTTTAATAAAAGTTCCATAGTAATACCCCGATGTTTGTAAAGCATTAAAAAGAAAAAAGGTTGTACGAAACTCACCTGAAGTCAAAAGAGTGGTAAAATTACACGCAAAATAGTAGTGATAGCTAATTTCTGCATTTGTTCATGTTAAATTAGTTATTTATGTTTTAACTTACTGATTAGATCTTTCTGAACGTCCAATGTCAAAGACATTGTCTTAACAGTCATCAAACTGATGTTAAGTATTTAATTAGTTAATTTAATGTTATATCATACAATGTATGATAACGTAGGAACCTACACTGAATTAGATTCCTAATACAAGATTGATGACACACTTGATTAATCAGAATAATCTCGGATTAATCAAATAGTTATTGTTGTTGATTATAATGCTAAAACAGTTTCTAGACAGATTAATGACTTAGGAATGATCAATCCTTGTTATTGATAACCCAAAAATCATGAAATATCACAATGTAGCATTAGAATAGGTTTAATAACCATGTTTAACATACTAATCTGATTGTTATCATAAACATCAGATAATCGTTCCAATAAGAATGTTAATGATTGGGATTAGTTTGAAAAACTTGAATTTAACCTTGCATTTCAAAGATTAATCAAACTAATCACCTACATTGTCACAATCAAGGTGGATTTCAAGCACGGCCAAATGTGCTTACATCATTGATGCCGAAATTCTCGAATGCAATTGTCACAAAAATGTTTTACATACGTAATGTAAAATAAGCAATTTGAAATTTTTGCTGGAACACGAATAAAATTTATTTCAAAACATAAACCGACTTAAATTGATATTAATATACAAATAAAAAAGTATGTCTTAACATGATACACGTAGTTTAAATTATTTTTGAATATTATAATAATTGAAAAAAATAAAAAAGGTAAAATAATTAAAAAAATAATAATAAAACAATTTTAAAACTAAAGAGATAAAAATAAAGCTTTGAAACTTTACCTGAAATATTTTATAGGGAAAAAACATAGATAGTAGTGTTGTTTGACATTATTAAATGAGTTATGTATAAATATAAAGATATATTTGTTTACTAGGTAAACACCTGTGTATTACACATGTTAAGTAAATAAAAATAAAAATTATTTATTTTGAATAATCTATAACATATATTTCAAAGACTTTTTATAAAACATTAAATAATATGACTTATGATATAATCATATTATTTGTTAAATTGAATAAAATTATTATTATTTAATAAAAGAAAAGGAAGAAAAAAAATTAAGATTTAACAAAATATGGTTTACAAACAATTAATAAGAGAAAAAAATGGGAAAACTAATTTTTAGATGGTGTACAATGTTGACATGTGTCCTAACAAAACTTTTATTTATTATATAGTACAGATAATTTTATATTTTCAGGCGAAAACCCCATCTACAGCTTCTACACATATATCTTAACTGAGATAGAAGGGATTATATGTGTCCTTGGTCTAACGATTGGGGCTTTTGTCTTTGGCACATACAACCCAGGTTTGAATCCGACAGCACAGGTATTTAAAATTTAGGATTTTTTTCTAGATATATTTCTTATTATTTTTGCTAGTATTTTTCTTGAGTTGCAATTAGAACACACAGGTTGTTGCATCTGGAGAACATGGTTGTGTTCCAGCAAAAACATTTTACTGCGGTGAGGTGTGCGGTTTTCTAGTGAAAATATTTTCCGTTTTGAAATTTCTGCTTAAGGTGCTACAACATAGGGTTACAACTTACAACTAACTACGGTTTTAGCACGCATATTAAATATTCATGTTGGTTTTGGTGGCAATTTTATTTTGCTATGATATAAAAGCACCTTTAGATGCTCAAATTTTTTGACGGTAAAAACCACATATGGTTAGTTGGATAACACACTATCACAAAGACACATTGTTTTACAATATAAATATAAAATAAAAGTAGAACAAGATTGTAAATAATAACATTAAAATTTTGATCCGAAACATTATACAAAAAAATGTCCAAAAGCAATATAATAAGGAACATCTTTAGGTTTTCAAACGTTTACGCATCACACGTAATTTAATCATTGATAAACGTTTCAATGCCATATGAAGCTCGAAAACTTGTCATGATATCAACCCTGCCATCATCAACCATATAAAAGAAGCATTAGTAATTTACGCATTTCAAAAGCTCTCGTTGTATATGTGTATATATATATATATAGATACATATATATCTATACTATTATATAATACATATTAGAAGGACAAAATAGTAATTTTGCTCAAATCTCTTAAAATTAAGACTTTTACAACTCTTATAGCATGTGGTACAACTTTTTAATTCTAATCTAAATGTTTGTTTGTGTTTTCACTTCGACCCACATTGGTGGCTTTTAAGAATTTAAGTGAGATAGAGTGATTATAAAAGAAAACACTTCAAAACAAATGAATCACTTCTTGACATTTTTGGTGCATTTGGCCTTTTATGTTAGTAGTTAAAGTCACTTTTAGTTAACTACCAAGTTAAAAAAATTGCTTTGGTTATGTTTATAACTTAAGAACGAACCATGCATACATTCAAAACATTCAACTTAAGTGTTGTGTTTTACGCTGCAACGCGTGGGTAATAGACTAGTATATATACATACATATATTAAAAAGTAGTACACTCGCATGATACAGTAGTGGTGACTCATTTCCATTTCGCTACCTATAACGCCCTATTTTTAAAAAGTAATTTTGAAAAGTGCAAATTTATAGTCCCAGATTTTTTTAAATAATAGTAAACTCGCATGACCTTTTTTTTTTAAAATAGCCGTTAGGGGGGCTTTTTTATCCTTTTGTTTGGATTATTTTTTGCATTTTAGGCCCCGTATGTTTACTATAAATACGTATCGTTGTTTAGGTTCAATCACACATTTCTCAAATGCTCTCTAAGCTTTCAAAACGCAACAAACGCTCTCTAAACTCCCAAAACGCAAACCCGTTAACAAATGGCTTCATCAAGTGCTCAATCTTCGGTTGGTTGTGGTGCTTCAAATAACCTTGAAATAGTTTGAAATAATTCCTACAAAGAGAAATCTATAAAAACAGAAAAATTACGACTTGTGTAAAATGTAGAGCGGTCCGAATAAAGCTCGGTGCAAGGTATGTGATAGTTTTTTCAAACACGACGCAAATAATACTTTGAAAAACCACCATGAGTACAAATATTGCAAAGCTTTGAACAACAAAGCCGCATGAGGTCAACCTACGATGTCCAACATTGGTAGTATTTTTGCTTATAACATCAATGCGATTTGGGAGCAAATGGATCAATTCGTGATTCAACGAAGTTTACTATATAACCACTTCGATAACCCTCTTCTAAGTCGACTTATTCAACAAAATCTTCAACCTTGTTATACACACGTAAGTTGTTCTACCATCGGAAGAGATTGTTTAAAAATGTTGTAAAAGGCTAAAAATGAACTTACTTTGAAAAATGTTTGTTTGATGAATCGGCTTATGTTCCACTAGATGTTTTGGAAGTTGATGATAAATTAAATTAATCTAGTTGCGATATTAGATCGTCAAAAAACTTAGAAATAAAACAATTTTTCAAGTGAAGGTTCAGTGGAAGAATCAGGGATGCTCTAAACGTGGGAGTCAGAGAACGAAATGAAGCAATTCTATCCCTATCTTTTTCGTTTATAATACAGTTTTGGGGACGAAACCCTTGTAAGGAGGGAAGAATTTGTAACGACCCACTTTGGGATTTAATTAATAAAATAATGTATTGTATTAAATTCTAAATTACAAGATGTGTAATTAGATAACTTTACATTTAAACAAAGTGGGTTGTTAAAATAGTTAGTAACTAACTTGGTTAGGCTAGTTAAAACTAATTAGAAGTTGGAAGAGGCCATAGTTGTCAAGTTCCGAAAGATGCAAGTGAGAATAATAACTTGACTTAAGTCAAAGTCTTCATATCTATGCGTGTGTTTATGCGAGAAACATCTAGAGAAGAGGAAGAAGAGCCGTACCCTAGTTTTCTATATTTCTCTCGAACTAGAAGCTTGTTAGAGCTGCAAAATAGCAATTGAAGTTATATATTAGCACCCAAACTTATTCCTAACAAGAGATAAATGTTGTTTTGTTATTTGGTTGAAATTTCCGTTATGGAGGATGAAGCCATGGATAGGGTTTCATCAAATAATGAATTGGGTGTTGTCACTAGTCAAAGATGGTTAGTTTTTATTGTATAAACATGTGTTAAACACCCAAACATGGATTCTTAAATAAAGAATCAATAGGTGAAGATTTGGGTGTAGGGTAAATCATGTGGGTTTGGGTTTACAAGTGAATTTGATGAAATTGATTTCAAAGATGCAAAGGTGATATCAAAACTCAAAAATTTCATTTAATTTATGATTTTGAAGAAATAGAACATATGATGGAATTGGGGTAACTTAAATTTTATATAGAAAGTGTGAAGACCAAATTCTGCACACAAGATATTTGATGAATTGTCTTAAAGAAGCTTTTGACTTCTTATGAGGTGTAATGTAGTAACAATGATTAATAAACCTAACAATGGATTAGGTTGATATATTTAACACAAGTTGTGTGTTTACGGTGTTAAATATTGCTATATGTGGATATATAATAGGAAGCAGAATTTGAAGTGAAACTCATACCAAACCACCCGAGAAGGAGTTGTTGATAGGTGACAATACTCCAAATCAAGGTAAGTTACCCATGTTTCGATGCACATGTAGTTGTAGGATTTTTTGGGTCCACAATACAAGTGTTTGTGAATATAAGTAAATGTGATATGTTACAATTTTGAATGAAAGGGTTATATGCCATATTTTGTGTTGTTGGTATAGATGAATGATTCATAGAATGTGTAGACTATATAAGATGATAACTTTATCCATGTATTGAATTTGAATGTAAATACAAGAGTGTTATGTTTAGAATCACAATAGTGTGATCGTTAATTATAAACACAATAGTGTGGTCGTTACATGATAGTTTAAAAAAATGTAAAACACAATTTAACATTGAAATGAGAACGATTCTCAAGGGTGGAAACAATCAAAGCAAAACATGCAATTTGTCGATTCGCAAAGGTGTGGACATTTAAGTTGATTAAATAGTTGAAAAATCACAAGAGTGTGAGTTTTGACTAAAATGGTGAAGTTAATGTTTTACAAAAGTGTAAACATTGATATTTTGTTTGTATGAGCTTAGATTCACAAAAGTGTGAACATAATACTTGGAAACAAAATGTTATTAATCTACAAAAGTATGGATAATAATAGTTAGAGAATTTAGATTTGTCTAAACTTAGTTATATGTCAAATATAGATTTTGCCCCGTTCTGAGAAATTGATGCATAATCGTGTTCGTGTGCACATATATGTTTGGAGAATTGATTACTACATTTATGTGGTGTTATGGGATTGTATTTGGAGTATAAGAATGGTTGAAAATGTCACACCCCCAAATTTCCACTTTCAGCGTCAAGCCGTTGGGTGTGACGTGGCAGGATCAGAAGCTCTAGTCATATAGAACGACTCTATATGCTTTTGAAAATACGTCAATGTATTGCAACTAATCAAAATAGTTTTAATGTTAAGCAGCAGAATAGTAAATTGTACACTAAACTGTTTGACATGACATAATATCTTAAAAAAATGTTTTTCAAAAACATGAAGTTAATGCATGCAGGACTTGTGCTCGATCTCCTACGTGCATTCCTATCCAGGTGCGAGCTAGTTACTTGAGAATACATGTTAAGAAAAAGTGTCAACATAAAGTTGGTGAGTTCACAGGTTTGATAAGCAGTATATAATCAAAATAAATTTTGCCGTGTGTCATGCTGTTTATTTACGTTTGTCGAAGCTCTAAGTGTGAGTTGCGTTACATACAATGATAAGCGATAATAAGCAGTTTAATATTATCTAGATCAGAGTAATAGCAATATGTTAAGCAAAACTCTTAAATAAATAAAAGTAAGCATGTTTCTCTGCCCCGTGAGTTTAAAATCAGTTAAGATTAAAGAAAAGGGGCATATGAACTCACCTAGTATTTGAAGTGGTTGACTTAGCTTAAAACAAGAATTGCACGCACTCTTGATTGGACTTGAGTTTGTTTTCACGATCCTGTATTGATTTCACGTTGTTGTAACTCATAATTATAAGTTATATGTGATTTGTGTGTATGTATGTGTTAGCCATAAACTTTGGCTAACACTCGCAAGTCTTGGTCGTGATTCGGCCCTTGTTTGTTGATTCTGGATTTTATGTTCAACTTAATTCAATGTCATGACATTTTATGTTCCAAGTATGAAACCCCAGGTTCTTGTTTCAAGTTGATGATCCTTAGCCTCTTGTAGTCTAGCATTGTGTTTTTATTGGTCCATTAATCTTGACACTTTAAAACCATATGTTCGCATAATTCAAATACAATGCTTTGGCTTTTATGAAATTAAACCTAAAACTTTGCCACCTTTGTAGTAACATATGTGATTATTAACTCCAACCCATGCACGTCATTCATACCGATTTAATTCCATATGTTAGATGGTAATTAACACCCCTTGGGCCGAATCAATCAAAGTGGGCCGAAACACTGAATTGGGCCGGAACAGCAGGCATTGGCCGAAGTCAATGGGCCTTGGGCCGGATGGAATATCCCGATCCTAATCAGGTTGTGGGCCGAGTCAATTGGGTTAAGGTAAACAACGGTTTTCGGGCCTGGGACAAATACGGGTCTAGCAGATGTGTGGGGTTATCCTTTGGGCCTAGTTATCCCTAAATGGGCCGATCAAATTTATGTGGGCCGAAGGAATAAAAGTTGGGCTTCGGCTAATTAGATGGAACGATGGCTTCCCATCCATCGAACATAGGGTGTTTAGTTGATTAAGGTTCGGCCAGAGTGTGATGCTACAGGTTCGGCTACATGATGGCTCCAACATGGGTTCGTATAGAAGGTAGGTTCGCCGCTAGTATGTAGGTTCAACCAACTGTAGGCATAGGAGGTTCGGTGAGTGTAAGTGACCAACCCCCGGTTCGGCTGAAGTCGCATGGAAGGTTCGCATCTATGATTGAAGGTTTGTCCAGAGCAAGACAATAGGGTTCGCTTCTCAGGCACATGTTCTGTCATGTATAGGTTTGTGAGCATGCATTGGGTTCGTATGTTGCTGAGGGAGGTTCGTACACTGCATGATGAATGGTCCGTGGCTCATGATGGGTTCGCCAACAAGGAGGTTCGTCTGGGTTGGCACAACACAGGGTTTGGGACTTTACCATGGGGACCAACAAGGTTCGGTCAGGCCCTCTTCACCCAGCTCCATCTGCGAATCTAGATCTAGGCACCATCATCACCCGCTCATGGTTATGATAGTGTGGATAATACTCCTCACGGGCGTGTGGTTTCCAGTTGATAAAGGTTTAACCGATTAGGGTTACGGTCGAGTAGGAGGTTAGAAAACCCTCTTTTCCCGACATGTTCAAGTATCATTACCTCGTTTTTCGGCGGAGTTGGCTCTAGATCAGTTGTACTTCTAAGTAGAGGACATCAAAAGCTTCACGTAGGTTCAAGAATCACCCAATTTCGTGGAGAAACGATCAATATATGCTAGTTTGAAGGTTGGGTTTTGTAGTGAGAGAAAAATGGACGGGAATGTGATGTTAGAGAGAGAAAAGGGCAGCCAACGAATGAGAAAACACCCTCATTTGGTGTTTATATACCCTCGGGGTATTCGGGTTTGTTTCGGTTGCTCGGTTCGCGTTTTTGTTGTGTTTCCGGAACGTAACGCGTAATTTATTTAATTTAAATAAAAGAATAGTTATTTTAATTATTTGATGAGTTTCAAAATTGTAAAACATTATTTATTTTATTTTATTAATTTAATGTCGTTCGTGTCGGGTTTCGTTTTCGTTTCATCGGATCGCGTCACCATCGCGCGTATTCGTTCGAATCGTCATTCGAACGCACGTCGATGGTTTGGCTTTCCGAATGTTGTTTTCTACTTCCCAATAATCATTTTAGAACGTTAAACTCACAGATATGTTTGTGTGAATCGTCACTCACCCAAACACACTGTCAGTTCGTTATTCTGAAACGACGCTACAATATTGTTTCAAATTGTATTTCCTCACTGTCGGACTCAACTAAACATCCTGTTATCACATTGTTTTCACACTGATTTGTCGGCCATCTGATTCCTGTCATCTATGGATATCATATCGCAACTGATTTGTTATTGTTATTCTCCTGAACACTGTTGTTTCTCGTGTTTCGTTGTATTAACTGTACTTAGGTTTTCACATAGATACTAACAACTATTGTTTCAAATGAGTGTTGTACTTATGGTGTTTAAGTTTACACAATAAATACGTACAACTGTTTCTTGTATTTTGAATTCTGTTAATACAAGTATTATTCACAAACATGTATTTACACATAGTTACTGTTGAAAGTACACCTACCGTACGGACTTGCCGGCCGGTCAGGTACTAGTTGTCACAGTCTCCCCTTGTTAAAGAAATTTCGTCCCGAAATTTAAGCATAAAGGTCGGGCTATTACTTCTCGAACAGATGGGGATACTTTGTTCTCATGTTGTCCTCGCGCTCTTAGGTAAATTCTGGTCCACGCTTGGAGTGCCATCGAACCTTTACAATAGGGATACGACTTCGTTTCAGTCTCTTGACTTCACGTTCCATAATATCTACAAGTTCTTCAATGAAGTGTAGTTGCTCATCAACTTGTATCTCTTCCAACGGTATGATCAATGTTTCGTCTGCTAAACACCTCTTGAGATTTGATACATGAAACACATCGGGTACTCCACTGAGCTCATCAGGGAGTTTGAGTCTGTATGCCACAGGACCTATGCGTTGAGTAATCTCAAACGGTCCGACATACCTTGGTGCTAGCTTGCCCTTAGCCCCAAAACGAACTACACCTTTCCATGGGGACACTTTCAACATGACTCGGTCACCCACATCGAATTCCAAAGGCTTGCGCCGTTTGTCTGCGTAACTCTTTTGGCGGCTACGTGTTCCTTGTAATCGCTGTTGTATCTGAGCTATCTTATTAGTAGTTTCCTAAATAAGTTCAGGCCCAGTGATTCTGTTGTCTCCCACTTCGGTCCAACAAATTGGAGACCGATATTTTCTACCATAAAGTGCTTCAAAAGGAGCACATCCAATGCTGCGGTGGTAACTGTTGTTGTAGGAGAACTCAATGAGTGGTAAATGTGTATCCCAACTTCCACTGAAGTCTAGAATGCATGTCCTCAACATATCCTCTAAGTTTTGAATGGTCCGCTCGTTTTGTCCATCCGTTTGTGGATGATAATCGGTGCTCAAGTTAACACTTGTCCCTAGAGATTGTTGCAATGATTGCCAGAACCGCGAAGTAAATCGACTGTCCCGGTCTGAAATAATAGACTAGGGCACACCATGCCTTACTACTATTTCATCAACATATAATCTTACTAGTTTCTCCATCTTGTACGTTTCTCTGATCGGCAAGAAGTGTGCGGACTTGGTCAATCGATCAATGATGACCCAAATCGAATCGTGTTCGCTGGAAGTGCGGGGTAGCTTGGTAATGAAATCCATAGGTATTTGTTCCCACTTCTATTGTGGTATCTCTGGTTGTTCCAGCAAACCCGAAGGTTTCTGGTGTTCAGCTTTGACTTTGGCACATGTGATGCATCTGCCAACATAAGTGGCAACATCTTTCTTCATACCCGGCCACCAATAAAACGACCTAAGATCTTGGTACATCCTATCGGCACCAGGATGAACAGAGTATCACGTCTTGTGTGCCTCGTCATGTATAAGTGTTCGGAGTTCATCTACTGCCGGGATCCACACACGATCCAGATAATAGATAACTCCATCTTGTTTTGTCACAAAATGTTTCTCGGCTCCACAGTCGAGCTCTTGTTTCAAAGTGCCTCTTGCCACTGCTTCTTGTTGTGCTTGTAGAATTTGTTCTCTCAAACTTGTTTGCACGGTCATTCCCATTGCACGAACATGCAAGGGTTTGACTCTTTCCTTCCGGCTCAAAGCATCTGCAACCACATTTGCTTTGCCCGGATGGTATTTGATCACACAATCGTAATCGTTCAGGAGCTCAACCCATCGTCTCTGTCTCATGTTAAGCTCCTTCTAATCAAATATGTGACGTAAACTCTTGTGATCTGTGAAGATAGTGCAC
This sequence comes from Mikania micrantha, assembly GCA_009363875.1. Lineage (NCBI taxonomy): Eukaryota > Viridiplantae > Streptophyta > Magnoliopsida > Asterales > Asteraceae > Mikania > Mikania micrantha. The sequence continues at coordinate 23,271,653 of CM018685.1, forward strand.
TTGGTACCATACATGTAGTGTCTCCAAATCTTTAAAGCAAAGACAACAACTCCCAGTTCTAGATCGTGTGTTGTGTAATTCTTCTCATATATTTTCAGCTGTCGTGAGGCATAAGCAATGACTATGTCTCGTTGCATCAAAACACATCCGAGTCCCTGATGGGAAGCATCACAATATACTACAAATTCATCATTGTCTTCCGGTAGTGTTAAGATAGGAGCATTGCACAATCTTTGTTTCAGTGTCTGGAATGCCTCTTCCTGTTTCTAAGTCCACACAAAAGGTTTAGTCTTCTGTGTGAGTTTGGTGAGAGGCAAGGCTATCTTAGAGAAATTCGAAATGAATCTCCTGTAATAACCTGCCAACCCCAAAAATGATCTGATCTCTGTTGGTGTTGTAGGCACATCCTAGTTCTTGATTGCTTCAATCTTGGCAGGATCCACATGAATACCATCACTATTAACAACGTGACCCAAGAACTGAACTTCTCTTAACCAAAATTCACACTTAGAGGATTTGGCATAGAGTCGTTCCTCTTTCAGAAGTTCCAAGACTGTTTTGACGTGTTGCTCGTGTTCCATCTCGTTCTTTGAATAAATCAGTATATCATCAATGAAGACAATAACAAACTGATCTAAGTACGGCTTGCACACCCGGTTCATCAAATCCATGAACACAGCCGGTGCGTTCGTCAATCTGAATGGCATCTCCATGAACTCGTAGGGACCATATCGGGTACGAAATGCCATCTTTGGTATGTCCTCCTCTTGAATCCAGAGCTGATGATAACCTGATCTCAGGTCTATCTTTGAAAAGTACTTTGCTCCCTGTAACTGATCAAACAAATCATCAATCCTCGGTAACGGGTACGGATTCTTGATGGTGAGTTTGTTGAGCTCCCTGTAATCAATGCACATCCTGAAAGTTCCATCCTTCTTCTTAACAAAAAGAACCGGAGTTCCCCACGGGGAGAAACTCGGTTGGATGAATCCCTTGTCGAGTAGCTCTTGTAATTGGTTGGACAACTCCTGCATCTCAGATGGTGCAAGTCTGTAAGGAGACATAGCTACAGGAGTCGCTCCCGGAATCAAGTCGATTCGAAACTGCACCGATCTCTCGGGTGGCAGTCCCGGTAAATCTTCCAGAAACACATCTGCATAGTCTTTCACCACTTGTACATCTTGAATCTTGATTTCTTTCTTGTCTTTCTCGATCACGTGAGCTAGGAATGCGACACATGGCTTTCGTAAGTACTTGCGAGCCTTCATGCACGATATTATCTTCACACTGCGTTTCGCTTGGTCTCCACGAATCTCCAAAATCTCCTTGTTATCCACTGGAAAACGTAGTAGTTTATCGGAACAGATGAATTCAACTCGGTTAAGAGATAGCCAGTCCATTTCGATGATGATGTCGAAACTGCCCAGCTCCATTGGTATCAAGTCGATGGAAAATGTGTGATTGCCTAGTGTTAATGGGCAATTCCTAAATATTGTGTCTACTGTGATCTGTTTGTCGTTTTCTATCTCAATAGTGTAAGAGGAGTCTAACAATTCCTCAACATAATTAAAGAGGCATGCAAAATCGGATGAGATAAAACTCTGATCCGCACCAGTGTCAAATAATATGGATGCATAGAAGTCAGATAAGAGAAATATACCCGTGATGACGTTCGGGTCTTGTCGAGCAGCAGCTGCTCCAATCTGAAAGGCTCATCCTCTTGCTGCCAGAGCCCTTTGTTGATTTCTCTTGGGACAATCCCTCGAGAAGTGTCCAGGCTCACCACAGTTGTAGCAAGACCTGTTATCAGCAGCAGCAGTAGTAGCTGCGTTGTTGTTTCTGTTCTGAGCCCTCGGGCTCCTACTTTGGGATGCCAAATGACCAAACTTCCCACAGTTGGTGCAGTGTCTGCACGGGATGCTTGGTAAATGATGATACTGGCATGTGTTGCACAAAGGTGCAGTGCCAGTGTATGGCCTTCTAATCTGCAATGGTAGTGGTTGGTTAAGCATCGGTGTCTGAATGGTCGCAGGGAAGTTCTTGATCACTTTTTGTTTCTTAGCCGGCCTCTTATCCGGCTTCCTTGAACTCCCAACCTTGGTTGAGTCAGCTTCCTTCTTTAATACTCCAGAAGCAACCATCATATCTGTCAAAGATGCTGACAGAGTAACAGCTAACTCCATGGTAGTAGGATGGGCGGAAATCACATGCCCTTGAATGCAGGACGGCAGTCCACCGACATACCTTTCGATTCTCTTCTCAAGTGTTGGCACCACGTCCGGTGCCAAAGTAGCCAATTCATGAAATCTTGTGGTGTAGGCCAGTTGCCCAGCACTAACCATGACTAGGTTGAGTAGTTCCGTCTCAACCTTCTTCAGTTCGTTTCGTGGGAAAAACTCTGCCCTCAGCATTGCCTTGAAGTCATCCCAAGGCATGGACAGAGCCTCATCTCTGCCCCTTGTTTGAACTTGAGCGTTCCACCAAGTTAACGCCCTCTTGTTGAATGAACCAGCAGCATATCTCACCTTATGCTGATCAGGACAGCCACTGATATCAAGGGTGGTTTCCATCTTTTCGATCCATTGGATCAATCCGACTGCACCCTCACTGCCACTAAAACTGGGTGGCTTGCATCCTACAAAGTTCTTGTAGGAATAGTCCTGTTGATGGCGGGTGTTCCTGCTGCCTTCTCTTGATGAGTTGGCATTATTGTTACTGTTGTTGTTGTTGATCTTGTTCATCATCTCAGGAATCACATCCCTCAGTTGACTGGTCAGCAGAGTGGCCAGTGCAATCGTAGCAGGATCCAACTGATAAGCAGGCGGTGGCGGAGGAGGTGGTTGTGTAGGAGAGTCAGCAGGTGAAGGTGTAGATGAGTGTGGTGCCAAGTCTTGTGGTGGTGGTGGCAGTATAGCAGGTGGTGGTCTTCTCGGCGGCATTCTGATCATAACCGACAGAAAATCGGTTAGTGCAGTGATCAGATGCAGAAGACACATGCAAATAAAATCCTATGTCACATGCTCTCTACATGAGGGTCCCTGGGTTATAGTCTAGGCCAAATCGTTTAAGTAATATGACTTATATTTCTCTATAACCATGGCTCTGATACCAATCTGTCACACCCCGAGCCGGCGGGCTGGATTCACTTTCCCGCCAGGCAGAAGGTTCCTTGAGGCGTGATATCGTTGTGATAATCGAAATGATCAGATTGTTTACATAGCACATGATAAATCAATGAGAAATGCTAACACAACAATGATATAGAATTACAAGATTAAATTACAATGTATCGTTCATAATTTAACCAACTAAATCTATCCAAAAGAATCAATAAGTTTATATCTTGTATCTGTACAAGATATACAAAAGATGATTCATTGTTTTGCCATCCAAAAGTATGATCACACAAAATGTAGCTAGGTCCTTTAAAGTCCACTAGCTATGTTCTTGAATGTGGGCGACTAAACCTGTTCGTCACCTGAGAAAACATGCATTTAAGAAAAGTCAACACTAGGTTGGTGAGTTCATAAGTATGATAATTGAAAACCTTGATTCATTGACATGCACAATCACAATGGTATTCTTGTACTTGTATGATATTGGTTTCACCCGTTCACCCAATGGCCTCTCAATAGTTATATTTACAAGTAATATCTTCCTAACAGTTATGCTTATATATAGGGCATATGTAAAGGAACCAAGCCCTAGCCAACATCCCACCACATAACTACTAGAACTCCACACTACTTGCAATACAACTATTGATATCCATCTCCATTCCACTTGTTTATCACAATTGTTGATCACCTGTTATCTCATGTATAGAATAATATAATAATAAAGGTTTAGTTATCAAACCGAAGTATTGATAATCGTTTTATGTATTAAGTATATCAGATTTATCAAATCTGATCCTTGTAATTATTCTGTTACTTGTGGGGTTAACTGTTTGATTACTTTTAAATATTAAAAGTGTTAGTTAACCACTTGTTCTTTGTTCTCAACTTGAAATGCATAGAGCCAAAAGGAATCCATTGCAACCTTCACATAATCAGGTTACAATGCATCCGATTTGCCTCTATCACATTGTATTCCCATAGACCTCAACGGAAGCTATTACTAGTAGTGGAACATGAGAGAAGATCAATTTCTCAACCTACTAGTCAATAGAATCCTGCTGGATTAATTACAATGTTCCTGTAGATTTATATCACCATGTGACGCTTTCCAGAACCTGACTTGAAGTCGCCCTGTTACCGGTTGTACGTTACCGGCCAATGAATCAATACGATCAACATACTAGCCCTACAAGCTAGAGGTTTGTCAAACCTATGGTACCACTATGCTATCGTCGGTTTAGTCATGTTAAACTAACTGGTCAGCGATTATAAGGGGCTTACATGATCAATTGCATACTTGGCACATGATTGAAATGATATAATACAACAGTTCAATAGTAATTAATCGTTATTATGCTCATCAATGTTGTGATTCTCAATGTTATATGTTCTCATTGTTATTAACAAGGTTGAATAAGAACTTGTCTTATTACATTATGTTAATTATTGTGTGAATGATGTTGTTATCATGAAGTTATATTATCATGATTATCATTCCTTGTTCCACGTTCTCCTGTGATATGTGTTGAGTTATAAGCTAAGTGTTATAAGGACTTGTCTTATTACACTTACTTAACTCTTGTGTTGAATGTTATTACAAAGATATATATTATCTTTATAACATTCTTGTGTTTGCCTGTGATTATCCCAATATTTGTTCATGTAAGAATAACTAAGTGTTATAAGCTATAATTTTACAACTATGTTATTCTATTGTGTTGATGAGTTATGAAATTGTATTATCATATTCATCTTAATTGTTTCTGTCATCTCATGATCATACAAGCATGCATACAATGATAAGTGATAATAAGCAGTTTAATATTATCTAAATCAGAGTAATAGCAATATGTTATGCAAAACTCTTAAATAAATAAAAGTAAGCATGTTTCTCAGCCCCGTGAGTTTAAAATCAGTTAAGATTAAAGAAAAGAGGCATATGAACTCACCTGGTATTCGAAGTGGTTGACTTAGCTTAAAACAAGAATTGAACGCGCTCTTGATTGGACTTGAGTTTGTTTTCACGATCCTGTATTGATTTCACGTTGTTGTAACTCATAATTATAAGTTGTATGTGATTTGTGTGTATGTATGTGTTAGCCATAAACTTTGGCTAATACTCGCAAGTCTTGGTTGTGATTCAGCCCGTGTTTGTTGATTCTGGATTTTATGTTCAACTTAATTCAATGTGATGACATTTTAGGTTCCAAGTATGAAACCCCAGGTTCTTGTTTCAAGTTGATGATCCTTAGCTTCTTGTAGTCTAGCATTGTGTTTTTATTGTTCCATTAATCTTGACACTTTAAAACCATTTGTTCACATAATTCAAATACAATGCTTTGGCTTTTATGAAATTAAACCTAAAACTTTGCCACCTTTGTAGTAACATATGTGATTATTAACTCCAACCCATGCACGTCATTCTTACAGACTTAATTCCATATGTTAGATGGTAATTAACACCCCTTGGGCCGAATCAATCAAAGTGGGCCAAAACACTGAATTGGGCCGGAACAGCAGGCATTGGCCGAAGTCAATGGGCCTTGGGCCAGATGGAATATCCCGATCCTAATCAGGTTGTGGGCCGAGTCAATTGGGTTAAGGTAAACAACGGTTTTCGGGCCTGGGACAAATATGGGCCTAGCAGATGTGTGGGATTATCCTTTGGGCCTAGTTATCCCTAAATGGGCCGATCAGATTTATGTGGGCCGAAGGAATAAAAGTTCGGCTTCGGCTAATCAGATGGAACGATGGTTCCCATCCATCGAACCTAGGGTGTTTAGTTGATTAAGTTCGGTCAGAGTGTGATGCTACAGGTTCGGCTACATGATGGCTCCAACATGGGTACGTATAGAAGGTAGGTTCGCCGCTAGTATGTAGGTTCGGCCAACTGTAGGCAAAGGAGGTTCGGTGAGTGTAAGTGACGAACCCCCTGTTCTGCTGAAGTCGCATGGAAGGTTCGCATCTATGATTGAAGGTTCGTCTAGAGCAAGACAATAGGGTTCGCTTCTCAGGCACGTGTTCCGTCATGTATAGGTTCGTGAGCATGCATTGGTTTCGGATGTTGCTGAGGGAGGTTCGGCCACTGCATGATGAATGGTTTGTGGCTCATGATGGGTTCGCCAACAAGGAGGTTCGTCTGGGTTGGCACAACACAGGGTTCGGGACATGACCATGGGAACAGCAAGGTTCGGTCAGGCCCTCTTCACCCAGCTCCATCTGCGAACCCAGATCTAGGCACCATCAACACCCGCTCATGGTTATGATAGTGTGGATAATACTCCTCACGGGCGTGTGGTTTCCAGTTGATAAAGGTTTAACCGAATAGGGTTACGGTCGAGTAGGAGGTTAGAAAACCCTCTTTTCCCTACATGTTCAAGTATCATTACCTCGTTTTTCGGCGGAGTTGGCTCTAGATCAGTTGTACTTCTATGTAGAGGAAATCAAGAGCTTCACGTAGGTTCAAGAATCACCCAATTTCGTGGAGAAACGATCAAGATATGCTAGTTTGAAGGTTGGGTTTTGTAGTGAGAGAAAAATGGACGGGAATGTGGTGTTAGAAAGAGAAAAGGGCAGCCAACAAATGAGAAAACACCCTCATTTGGTGTTTATATACCCTCGGGGTATTTGGGTTCGTTTCGGTTGCTCGGTTCGCGTTTTTGTTGTGTTTCCGGAACGTAACGCTTAATTTATTTAATTTAAATAAAAGAATAGTTATTTTAATTATTTGATGAGTTTCAAAATTGTAAAACATTATTTATTTTATTTTATTAATTTAATGTCGTTCGTGTCGGGTTTCGTTTTCGTTTCATCGGATCGCGTCACCATCGCGAGTATTCGTTCGAATCGTCATTCGAACGAACACGTCGATGGTTTGGCTTTCCGATTTTTGTTTTCTACTTCCCAATCATCATTTCATAACGTTAAACTCACAGATATGTTTGTGTGAATCGTCACCCACGCAAACACACTGTCAGCTCGTTATTCTGAAACGACACTGCAATATTGTTTCAAATTGTATTTCCTCACTGTCGGACTCAACTAAACATCCTGTTATCACATTGTTTTCACACTCATTTGTCGGCCATCTGATTCCTTTCATCTATGGATATCAGATCGCAACCGATTTGTTATTGTTATTCTCTTGAACACTGTTGTTTCTCGTGTTTCGTTGTATTAACTGTACTTAGGTTTTCACCTAGATACTAACAACTATTGTTTCAAATGAGTGTTGTACTTACGGTATTTAAGTTTACACAATAAATACGTACAACTATTTCTTGTATTTTGAATTCTGTTAATACAAGTATTGTTCACAAACATGTATTTACACATAGTTACTGTTGAAAGTACACCTACCGTACGGACTTGCCGGCCGGTCAGGTACAAGTTGTCACACGGTATGACTGTGCGAGGACTTGTTACGATACAAAACATTTAATGTTTGTTCACAGTGAACCAGCATACACAAATGTTCGTACAAATAGTTTGAATAAACAACAAGTATTCTCCCGCTATTTTAAAGCTTGAAAATAGTTTGAGAAAAGGGGCCGTAAACTCACCTGAGTTATGCGTGCGTAAGCTAATTCGGCTTGTGTGTCTGTTTACTGATTACCTATATAACATAGGACATATAATTTCGTGTTGGTGTTTATGTTCGTGTTCATGTTCGTGCTCGTGTTTATGTTCGTGCTCAACAACTCGAAGTTGTTATGTTCGTTCATGCTTGACCATGTTTGCCCAAGTTTGACCGTGTCATCTTGACGACCCATTGGTGAACCGTTAGTTTATTATCGTCGTTCAATGTTCGTTATCAATCACGTAGTGCATGTAAAACACATAAGTCACGTTAAATGGACAACTTACTATATATAGTAAGTTTCCATTTTTAGCATGTTTCTATTTTAGGTAAGTTTCCTACAAAGCTCATATTTTACCATTCTAGCATACTTGTTTCTCCTAAGTGAGCTTGTTATCATGTAGCACATCGTCATATGTTATCAAAAAAGCACATAATCCATTTTAAGTGGTTAAAGTTACTAAATATAGAAACTTCGTATATTTACCATGTTTTGGACTAATCAAGTATGTAAACGTCTTCAAATCATTATAATATAACATTTACAGGTATGTTTCATTCCTTAATCATGTTAATAAGTCTTACTTCACAAAATACCCCATTTAAAGTTACTATAAATAGTAAGTTAGCGCATTTACTATGCTTTAATCCAATTAATGATAAACAAACCTTCATTTTATCATAACAAAGCATTTTACATCATTTATCATTATCAAAACTTGTCCAATAACTCTAATTAATTAGAATCCTCAAATAAAGTTTCCTAAAATAGAAAGTTTGCCAAAAAATTCATTTCTATCAAAATCCAACTATTCAAATAGGTTTATATAACCATTTTCATGACCAAAAACACTTAATAATAGCCAAAATCAACATGCATGTATGTCTTTACCATTGAGGTTCTATTTATGGAAATTTATGAACAAAATTTCATTAAATATAACCAATCTATTTGTGGACAACAATAACATCAACTACAAATCATCATTTAAAGTTACTTATTTCATCAAAATCATCATCTAGCAACATATTGTGCATCAAAAGTTACTATTTATAGCAACTTGCATCAATGATTGTTATTTCATCAAATCTAACCATTCTATTATGTTACCAAGCATAACATTAACTCATAATCATCATCTAAACATTCATGTTAAGCTCAAATCACAAACTTAATAACATCTTGCATTACAAAGCTTCCTTTTATAGAAAGTTGCACAAATCTATACAAATTGACCTCAAATAGCAACAATATACATAATAAAATATCCACACTCTCAAATCAGCAGATTATCCTCATAGATTTAAGTTTCGAATAAAGAAATTTCGTGCATGCAAGTGGATGGTGTTGCATGTGTGTGTAAGACTTGCATGTGTGTTTTTAGTGCAAATGGACATTCAAGGCTACCTTTGGAGGCTCAAAGAGCCTTAGATCAGCATGTATTGCTAACAACAAGCTCGTAAAGTGGCTGATATTGGCTCTACAGCAGGTACAAGGTGTTGGTGGTGCTAGAGAGTCCTCTTAGGCTCCTTTGGACCTTGAAGCCTTCAATGAAACATCAAGAGCAGCTCAAAATCGTTTCTGAGGGTGCTTGGTGGTGTAGTAGTGAGGTTTTGGCAGGATATGTGTCTGTGAGTTCGAATGAAAATGGGTAAAGAGGAAAACAAACGAAGTTGGGTTGGTTTAATAAAGATTTTCCGAACTGGGATGCTTCGTTTACCGCCAGTAGAGCCCCTAAGGGGTCTTGGCGTCTCGCCAAGATTATTTTAATCGGGTTCTCTCCCGAGACACGTCGTGTACCGCCAGGGTGGAATTTGATCGGTCGTTGCGTACCATGCAGAAATTCAGAGATTTCAAATTGCCCACCCACCTTCGCGTACCGCTCACCGCGAAGAGTACTGGACTGGCCCAAATGGCGATTTTTATTGTTTCGATTCGTTTTTCGTTATTGCTTATCGTTTCTCGATTTTTTTTATCGATTTTTTTGTCATATGATCATGTGTTATTCAATTATTGTTCAATTGAATGTACTGTTCGATGTTCACCAACGTTCGTGAGTTTTATGACACGTGTGTGCGTTTATCGGTAATTCATCGTATTACCACGTTATGTGACTGTGTTTGTACTATCGTGCCACATGTCACACTAAATTAAACCAATTCTAGTGCCACATATGTAATAATCAATTAAATTAATATTTAATTAATGTAGATGCTGACCTGGAAATTACTAGGTGTCACATCATCCCCCTGTTAGAAAGAATTTCGTCCCGAAATTCGGATCGCGTTGTCAGTGTTTGTCGAGTTAGCGAACAGGTGTGGGTATTTTTTCTTCATTTGATCTTCACACTCCCGCGTGAATTCTAGTCCACTTTTCGAGTTCCATCGAACTTTGACAATCGGTGTGCGACTAAGTTTGAGCTTCTTAATTTCACGGTCCACGATCACGACCGGTTCCTCAATAAAGGGCAGTTGTTCTTCGATTTGAAATTCTGCAACAGGAATCACAAGTGTCTCATCAGATAAGCACTTCTTGAGGTTCGATACATGGAAGACGTTGTGCACACTGCTCAAATCTTTAGGCAAATTCAGTTCATAAGCTACGGGGCCTATTCGTTTGAAAATCTTGAATGGTCCGATGTAGCGAGGATTTAACTTTCCTCGTTTCCCAAATCCAATGACTCTTTTCCAAAGGGATACTTTGAGTAGTACCTTGTCTCCTTCTTGGAATTCCAAATGTATGCCATTTTGTCGGCATAGCTCTTATGTCTGTCCCGTGCTACTGCCATTCGATTTCGTATTTGCACCATCTTCTCAGTCGTCTCGTGCACAAGCTCAGGTCCTGTTAGTTGGCTTTCACTGGTTTTTGCCCAACAAATAGGCGATCGGTACTTGCGCCCATAAAGCGCTTCAAATGGTGTAGCCTTGATGCTTGTGTGATAACTGTTGTTGTAGGAGAACTTAACCAAGGGTATATGTGTCTCACAGCTGTTGCTGAAGTCAATAGCACATTCCCAAAGCATGTCCTCCAGTGTCTGGATGGTTTGTTCACTCTGCCCATTTGTCTACGGGTGATAGGCTGCGCTCATGTCCAATCTCGTGCCTAGTGCCTTATGTAAGGACTTTCCGAAGTGTGACGTGAATCGGCTGTCACGATCAGAGATTATCGATATTATTACTCCATGAAGGGTGACTATTTTCTTCAGATATATTCTTGTCAGTTTATCCAGTTTGCTCGTCTCCTTAATGGGAAGGAAATGTGCGGACTTTGTTAGTTAGTCTACGATTACCCAAATGGTATCGTAACCATTTGCGGTCTTCGGCAGCTTGGTGATAATGTCCATGGAAATATGATCCCATTTCCATACCGGTATCTCAGGCTGTTGAAGTAGTCCAGAGGGCTTCTGGTACTTGACCTTAACTTTTTTACAAGTTAAGCACTTGTTCACGTATGTCGCAATATCTTACTTCATGTTCGGCCACCAATACGTTGTCTTTAGGTCGTGGTACATCTTGTTAGAACAAGTTGTACTGAGCATATGCTCTAATGAGCTTCGTCCATCACTACGTTCCTTACTCCTCCGTAGTGTGGTACCCAAACTCAGTCCATAAAATAATATGCTCCATCTGTCTTTACCTCTCGTTTATCCATGTCGCGCAAGGATTCGTGAGTGAGGTTCTCGTCCTTTAGAGCTTCCTGTTGCGCATTTCGAATTTGGCTAGGTAGCTCGGAGTGGATGGTAAGCTGTAGCGACTGTACACGCTAGTTGTTTCTTTTCGGCTCAAAGTGTTGCCCATCTTCGTTGCCTCAAGATGTGCTATAGTGTCGCCAGATCTTCAATGTGAACACTACGGCTCCCAACTCTGTGTCATGAGTCGTGCAGTTCTTATCATGTACCTTTAGTTGTCGTGACGCATAAGTAATGACCTTCTCGCATTGCATCAACACGCAATAGAGTCCTTGTTTCAGGCGTCACAGTAGACCACGAAGTCGTCGCATCCCTCAGGTAGGGATAGAATTGGTGCACTGCACAATTTCTTCTTCAGTAGGTTGAATGCAGATTCTTGTTTCTCTCCCCATTCGAACTTCTTGTTCTTGTGGGTCTGGGAGGTGAGTGATTGCGTGATCTTCGAGAATCCTTTATGAAATCGCCAATAGTACCCTAGGAATTGTCGTTGGAGTCTTTGGTGCTTCTCAGTTTTTAATGGCCTCAATCTTAGCGGGGTCTACGTGTATTCCCTTTTCGTTGACCACGTATCCAAGGAATTGGACTTCGCAAATCCAGAAATAACATTTGGAGAATTGCGTAAAGTTGTTCGATCCTCAATAGTTCCAAGACAAGCCTTAGATGTTCAGCATGTTTTTCCTGATTCTTCGAATAGATAAGAATATTGTCAATGAACATTGTTACGAATTTATCGAGGTACGATTTGCACACACGATTCATGAGATCCATTAATATTTCCGATGCATTGGTCAGTCCGAAGGTCATGAACAAAAATTCGTAATGTCCATATCCTATTCTCAAAGTTGTCTTCGGCATATCTTCTTCTTGAATTCTCAACTGATGGTAACTAGCTCTCAAATCCATATTCGAATAGTAGCTTGACCTTTGTAGTTGATCAAACAGGTCGTCTATTCGTCGAAGTGGGTATCGATTAATGACTGTCACCTTGTTTAGTTCCCAGTAGTCTATCACATCTGAAATGTTCCGTCTAACAGTTCTTGCAACTGGTAACGAACAGGACCAGTGCTCCCCATGGCAAGAAGATCGGTTTGATGAATCCCTTGTCTAACAGTTCTTGCAAGTGGTTAGACAACTCCTGCATCTCTGTAGGTGCCAGTCGGTAAGGTGCTTTGGCAATCGGTGCAGCTCCTAGTGTGAGGACTATCTGAAACTCGATTTGTCTCTTTGTAGGTAATGTAGGTAGGTCTTCAGGAAATATTTCGAGATAGTCGTGGACAACGTCAATGTCCTCGATCTTCCTCTCCTTCTTTGACTGCTTTGTGATAAGGGCTAGTATTGTTGGGTATCCATTTCGCAAACATTAGTTTGCCTTCATGCATGACATGATGTTCAAAGGTATTCCCCATCGTTCTCCCTGAATGGATATCTGATCTCCGTTAGGTAACGTGACTCCGAAGATCTTCTCATTGCACACAATCTCTTCTTGGTTCGAGGATAGCCAATCCATTCCAACCACGACATCTAAGCTCCCTAGAGTTATCGGCATCAGGTCGATTTCGAGTTCTTGATTAGCCAATACCATGACGCATCCTCAAAATATGTGTTGCATTTCAATTAGTATTCGTCAGCTAACTCTACTGTGTACTTAAAATCTAGTGGTGTTGGTGTGACGTTAAGTAGTTGGCTAAACTCGCTAGTTAAAAAGCTCCTATAGGCACCGGTATTAAATAATATGGTAGCGTAGAACTTATTTAAAAGAAACGTACCAGTTACGATATTGGGTCATCTCTAGCTTCGCCGAAGCCAATCCTAAATGCACTGCCCTTTGACCTGTTTCCCATGCGTTCTTCAGTTGTGAGCAGCCCCTACACATCTGCCCAGGCTTGCCACATTCATAACACCCCTTTATGGTGTTCTAGTTGTTGTTGACCAGCTTTCTTATACAATCCTTGGCCATATGCGTGCCTACCGCATTTCAGGCATCGGTAGAGTTCGCACTGTCCATAGTGGTCGTAAGAGCATCGGTTGCACTTCTGGTATTTTCCTTCATAGACACCCTTTCCCTTGGTGTCAGATTGTGTAGCAGTGAATGCTATGGCCAGTGCTGATCGATGATGAGATTGTGCTTGCTATGGAGAGTAAGTTTGGTGGTTGCTAGGTTTCCACTTGCGCTTGTTGTCTTGGGGCTTCAGATGTTCACCCTGCTTGGGTAGTTTCGCCTGTGCATCTTGCATTCTTCTTCTTTAGTGGTTTCCTCTTCTAGTCATTTCCCTAGGTTGCGTTAGCATTTGTCGGCCATTCCTGCTAAGTTTGTTTAATAAGTACAAGCATATAATAATGTTAGTGTAATGTCTAAGTGTAGTGTCAAGTGTCTAGTGTAGAGCAATGGCTATAGTGTAAGTTTACTACATGCAAACCTAGTTTTCTCTGTAACACCCCAAGTTTTCTATACAAGCTATTTGAACTTATGAACGCGTAACGGATATTTAACTTGTAGGAAAAGGGATGAAAAGAATAAACCAAGTAAAGATCACAAAATGGGGTACTCGAACCCCACTTCCTGAACCTTGAGTTCACTAAGATCAAAGTACACGAAATCCAGTTCATGAACTCTTATTTTCATGAACTGAATTCGTGAACTTATCCTATATATATGAGCGTGTGACATCCAGTACCAGATCGTCCGGCAAGTCCGTATGGTATGTGTACTTTCACTATTTACTATGTGTAAATACATGTATGTGAACAATGTTTGTATTAACATAACTCATAATACAAGAAACAGTTGTACGTATTTATATGTAAACTTAAATACTGTAAGTACAACGATCATGATAAACAATAATTGTTTGTATTTAGGTTAAAACCTAAGTACAGTTAATACAACGAATCAAGAATGACAACAGTGTTCAAGTAAATAACAAGAACAAGTCGGTTGTGATCTGATATCTATAGATGACAGGAATCAGATGGCCGACAAATCAGTACGAAAACAATGTGAAAACAGGATGTTTAGTTGAGTCCGTAGTGAGGAAATACAATTAAACACATAATTGCAGTGTCGTTTTAGAATAACGAACTGACAGTGTGTTTGCGTGGGTGACGATTCACACAAACATACCTGTGAGTTTAACGTTCTAAAATGATGACTGGGAAGTAGAAAACAAGAATCAGAAAGCCAAACCATCGACGTGTTCGTTGGAATGACGATTCGAACGAATACGCGCGATGGTGACGCGTTCTGACGAAACGAAAACGAAGACGACACGAACGAAAAATAAATTAAGAAAATAAAATATTTTATATTTTTACAATTTTGAAACTCATCAAAAGTAATTAAAAAAACTCTTTTATTTTAAAACGCGTAAAACTACGCGTTACGTTCCGGAAACGCAACGGAGATGAAAAACGAGCAACCGAAACGAACCCGAACACCCCGGAGTATAAAAAGGTTAAATGAGGAGGTTTTTCCTCATTTTTCTCGTCATCCTCTCTCTAAAAAGTAAATCCCGAACCTTTCTCTCTCACTGTAGAAACCAACTTCAAATCGCGATATCTCCCTCGTTTATGGACGAAATCGGACATTCTTGGTGTCCACTCGACAGAAGATCTGAGATTTTATCAGGCCAAAAACGAGGTACTTGAGTTTGAAAAATCTGAAAATTAGGGTTTTACACCCCATTTTCGACCTAGCCATGATAATCAGTTCTGGAACCACCTTTACGACATGTATACCTTCGAGAATCTTTATTGCATAACACCCCTGTGTAAACAATCTTAGAAACAGCAAAACCCAAAGAAGATGATGATGGTGGGCGATTACAAGTTCGCGACTAACTGGGCAAGAGAGGGATGGCCAAACCTTATCGCATCAACCACCAAACCATCAACTACCGAATCCTATTGAGGCGAACCTAGCCACTCCCGAACCACCTACAGCTCTATTCAGCCGAACCATTTCAACATGAATAACGAACCTTTGGCTGCATCAACACTGAACCTTGGCTGACCACGAACCCATGTTCACAAACCATTTGAGGTCACCGAATCTAGCTGCTTGGTCGGGGTGTGCATGACTGGCGAACCTACTAGCCAAACCTTCAATGCGCGAGTTCCTGGCTGAACCTTTACTCTCACGAACCAGAAGGGAGTGGGCGAACCTTGTGTTGGAACCCACACTGGAGCCGAACCCTCTGCAAGCTCACAAACATGTTATCACGAAAACATGTGGGATCAGCCGAACCCCTCGACCGCAAAACTTAGGGCTATCCTAGTCTAGCCCTCGTTTCCCTCCTATCAGCTGGGCCCATTCGTGTGATCCATGTGACAGTTGGGCGAGACTCACTTCATTGAGTCATGGTAGCTCGGCCCACTTATCCTCCGACCAGCACCATTATTAACCCAAACCATTATGAAATTCAATTCATCAATCAGTCCCAAACATAAATTAGTTGGCCCAAAGAGACTAGAGCAGCCCACGTGACGGCTTAGGCCCAATTCATTTGGCCCAAATATACATTATTTGACCAGACGACAATAGAAATTTACATTTTTCCTAAACAAAGACTAAAGGATAATATTGCATGGAGTCATATATAAATTATGAATTCCTACAAAAGTGACAAGTTTTGGAGGATAATGGGTTGTATAAAAGTCTAAGACATGATATTTCTAAAGGCTGTCTACTTGGTTATCAACTATGAAATGATTATTGCAAGGCTAACAAAGAATACAAATAAGATTGGAACCATAAACCTATGTCTATACCTAGGTTGATTTTGCAAATTATAACCAATACACTTAACTAACATATTAGTACATAGTGTGAAACTTTAAGAAAGGGTTAAAGCTAAACACACAACATTAATACAGGAGATACTAATGATTTACAAACATTTAAATGGGGCCGAATGAAGACCGAGACCCACAATGTGTTAGCCGACTTTAGGGCTAACACATACATGCGCACAAGTCCTTACGACTTATACTTATGAATGTCATATAACGTGAAACCAATACAGGATCGTGAATACAACGACAAATCCAACAAAGAGCGCGTGCATTTCTTGTTTAAGCTAAGTCAACCACTTCAATAGCAAGGTGAGTTCATACGCCCCTTTTCTAATCTTAAATGATTTTAAACTCTCGGGGCTGAGAAACATGTTTAACTTTTAATTATTTAAAAGTTTTATGTTTAACATATTTTTTATACTTTGATTAGATAATATTGTATGACTTATTATCATTTATCATTGTATGCATGCTTGTATGATCATGATATGACAGGAACAACTAGATGAATATGATAATGTAATTTCATAACTCATCAACACAATGGAATAACATAGTTGTACGATTACATCTTACAACACTTAGTTATTCTTACAAGTACGAACATTGAGATAATCATAGATGAACATGATGACAAGAACAAAACACATGAATGATATGAAGATAACACATCTTCATAACATCATTCAACACTAGAGTTAACTAAGTGTAATAAGACAAGTGCTTATAACACTTAGCTTACAACTCAACACATATTACAAGAGAACATGGAACAAGAATCATCCACCACCTAAGTCGACTAAGTTTAGTAAGACTAGTTCTTGCCACAGCTTAGTGACAACATGGTGATTAGATGGAATAACAAGGAATGATAATCATGATAATGTAACTTCATGATAACAACATCATTCACACAGCAATTAGCATAAAATAATAAGACAAGATCTTATTTAACTTTGTTAACAACGAGAACAGACAACATGGAGAACAAACAACATCGATGAACACAAAACAATTGATTACTATTGAACTGTCTGCATTATATCATGTCAATCATGTGCCATGTACTCAAATTTGATCATTGTAAGTCCCTTTAATAAATCGCTGACCAGTTAGTTTGACGTGACTAAACCGATGATAGCATAGTGGTACCATAGGTTTGACAAACTCCTAGCTTGTAGGGCTAGTATGTTGACCGTACTTAATCATTGGCCGGTAACGTATGACCGGTGACAGGGCGACTCAAGTCAGGGTCTGGTAAGCGACACATGGTGATATAAATCTACAGTTATAATTGTAATTAATCCATCGTTACCTGTTGACTAGTTGACTGAGGAATTTAGTCTCTCAAGTCATAACACTAGTAACCGTTTCGATGCGGTCTATGGATACGCAAAGTGGTAGAGGTAAATCGGATGCATTGTAATCTGATTACGTGAGGATTGCAATGGATTCCTTTTAGGCTCTATGCACTTTAAGTTGAGAACAAATTACACTGTTCTACACATGATTCTATAGGTGATTAGCAAACGAGATGAACAGGTGAAATGGAAATGGATATCGATAGTTTTATTGCAAGTAGTGTGGAGTTCTAGTAGTTATGTGGTGGGTTGTTGGCTGGGGCTTGGTTCCCCTACATATGCCCTATATATAAGCATAACTACTAGAACTCCACTTTGCTGACCAGTCAACTGAGGGATGTAATCCCGGAGGTGATGAACAGGAGTAAAAACAACAACAGTAACAACAACGCCAACTGTGACAACTAGTACCTGACCGGCCGGCAAGTCCGTACGGTATGTGTACTTTCACCAGTAACTATGTGTAAATACATGTTTGTGAAGAGTACTTGTATTAACAGAATTCAAAATACAAGAAACAGTTGTACGTATTTGTTGTGTAAACTTAAATACCGAAAGTACAACACTCATTTGAAACCATAGTTGTTAGTATTTAGGTGAAACCATAGTTGTTTGTGGATGAAATCGGGCGTTCTTGGCATTCATGTTCCACTACTGGTAATAGCTTCCGTTGAGGTCTATGGGAATACAATGCGATAGAGGCAAATCGGATGCATTGTAACCTGATTATGTGAAGGTTGCAATGGATTCCTTTTGGCTCTATGCATTTCAAGTTGAGAACAAAGAACAAGTGGTTAACTAACACTTTTAATATTTAAAAGTAATCAAACAGTTAACCCCACAAGTAACAGAATAATTACAAGGATCAGATTTGATAAATCTGATATACTTAATACATAAAAGGGTTATCAATACTTCGGTTTGATAACTAAACCTTTATTATTATATTATTCTATACATGAGATAACATGTGATCAACAATTGAAATAAACAAGTGGAATGGAGATAGATATCAATAGTTGTATTGCAAGTAGTGTGGAGTTCTAGTAGTTATGTGGTGGGATGTTGGCTATGGCTTGGTTCCCTTACATATGCCCTATATATAAGCATAACTATTAGGACGAGATATTACTTGTAAATATAACTATTGAGAAGCCATTGGGTGAACGGGTGAAACAAATATCATACAAGTACAAGAATAACATTGTGATTGTGCATGTGAATGAATCAAGATTTTCAATTATCATACTTATGAACTCACCAACCTAGTGTTGACTTTTCTTAAATGCATGTTTTCTCAGGTGACGAACAGGTTTAGTCGCCCACATTCAAGAACATAGCTAGTGGACTTTAGGGGACCTAGCTACATTTTGTGTGATCATACTTTTGGATGGTAAAACAATGAATCATCTTTTGTATATCTTGTACAGATACAAGATATAAACTTATTGATTCTTTTGGATAGATTTACTTGGTTAAATTATGAACGATACATTGTAATTTAATCTTGTAATTCTATATCATTGTTGTGTTAGCATTTCTCATTGATTTATCATGTGCTATGTAAACAATCTGATCATTTCGATTATCATAACGATATCATGCTTCGAGAACCTTCCGCCCGGCAGGAAAGTCGATCCAGCCCGCCGGCTCGGGGTGTGACAGATTGGTATCAGAGCCATGGTTATAGAGAAATATAAGTCATATTACTTAAACGGTTTGGCCTAGACTATAACCTAGGGACCCTCATGTAGAGATCATATGACATAGGATTTTATTTGCATGTGTCTTTTGCATCTGATCACTGCACTAACCGATTCCTTTTGGTTATGATCAGAATGCCGCCGAAGACCACCACCTGCTATATTGCCACCACCACCACAAGACTTGGCTCCGCACTCATCTACACCTTCACCTGCTGACTCTCCTACACAACCACCTCCACCTCTGCCACCGCCTGCACATCAGCTGGATCCTGCTACCATTGCACTGGCCACACTGCTGACCAGTCAACTGAGGGAAGTGATTCTCGATATGATGAACAGGATCAACAGCAACAATGCTGCCAACTCATCTGGAGAAGGCAGCGGTAACACCAGACACCATCAGGACTATTCCTACAAGAAGTTTGTAGGACGCAAGCCACCTGGTTTTAGTGGCAGTGAGGGTGCTGTCGGATTTATCCAATTGATCGAGAAGATGGAAACCACCCTTGATATCAGTGGCTGTCCTGATCAGCATAAGATGAGATATTCTGCTGGTTCATTCAACAAGAGCGCGTTAACTTGGTGGAACGCTCAAGTTCAAACAAGGGGCAGAGATGAGGCTCTGTCCATGCCTTGGGATGACTTCAAGGCAATGCTGAGGGTAGAGTTTTGCCAAAGAAACGAACTGAAAAAGGTTGAGACTGAACTGCTCAACCTAGTCATTATTGGTGCTGGGCATCTGGCCTACACCACTCGTTTTCATGAGCTGGCTACTTTGGCACCGGATGTTGTGCCAACACTGGAGAAGAGAATCGAACGGTATGTCGGTGGACTGCCGTCCTGCATTCAAAGGCATGTGATATCTGCCCATCCTACTACCATGGAGTTAGTTGTTACTCTGTCAACATCTTTGACAGATATGATGGTTGCTTCTGGAGTATTTAAGAAGGAAGCTGACTCAACCAAGGCTAGAGTTCAAGGAAGCCGGATAAAAGGCCGGCTAAGAAACAGAGAGTGGTCAAGAATTTTGGTGTGATAACTCAGACACCAATGCTCAACCAACCCCCACCATTGCAGATCAGAAAGCCATACACTGGCACTGCACCTTTGTGCAACACATGCCAGTATCATCATTTACCAAGAATCCCGTGCAGACATTGCACCAACTGTGGGAAGTTTGGTCATTTGGCATCCCAATGCAGGAGCCTGAGGGTTCAGAACAGAAACAACAACGCAGCCACTACAGCTGCTGTTGATACCAGGTCATGTTTCACTTGTGGTGAACCTGGACACTTCTTGAGGGATTGTCCCAAGAGATTTCAACAAAGGGCTCCAGCAGCGAGAGGACGAGCCTTTCAGATAGGAGCTGCTAATGCACGACCGGACCCGAATGTGATCACGGGTACATTTCTCTTATCTGACTTCTATGCATCCATATTATTTGACACTGGTGCGGATCAGAGTTTTATCTCATCTGATTTTGCATCCCATCTTAATTATGTTGAGGAATTGCTAGACTCCCCTTACACTATTGAGATAGCAAACGACAAACAGATCACAGTAGGCACAATACTTAGGAACTGCCCACTAACACTTGGCGATCACAGATTTTCCATCGACTTGATACCGATGGAGCTGGGCAGTTTCGACATTATCATCGGAATGGATTGGCTATCTCTTAACCGATTTGAGTTCATCTGTTCTGATAAACTAATACATATTCCAGTGGAGAGCAATGAGATTTTGGAGATTCATGGAGATCAAGCGAAACGCAGTGTCAAGATAATATCGTGCATGAAGGCTCGCAAGTACCTCAGAAAACAATGTGTTGCATTCCTAGCTCACGTGATCGAGAAAGACAAGAAAGCAATCAAAATTCAAGACGTACCAATTGTGAAAGACTATGCGGACGTGTTTCCGGATGATTTACCGGGACTGCCACCCGAGAGATCGGTGCAGTTCCGAATTGATTTGATTCCGGGAGCGACTCCTATAGCTATGTCACCTTATAGACTTGCACCATCAGAAATGCAGGAGTCGTCCAACCAATTACAAGAACTACTCGATAAAGGAATCATCCGACCGAGCTTTTCCCCGTGGGGAGCTCCGGTTCTTTTTGTTAAGTAGAAGGATGGAACTTTCAGGATGTGCAATGATTACAGAGAGCTCAACAAACTCACCATCAAGAATCGGTACCCATTACCAAGAATTGATGATTTGTTTGATCAATTACAGGGAGCATAGTACTTTTCAAAGATAGACCTGAGATCAGGTTATCATCAGCTCCGGATTCTAGAGGAGGACATACCAAAGACGGCCTTTCGTACCTGATATAGTCACTACGAGTTCATGGTGATGCCATTTGGATTGACGAACGCACCGGCTGTGTTTATGGATTTGATGAACCGGG
The DNA here is from genome assembly GCA_009363875.1 of Mikania micrantha. Lineage (NCBI taxonomy): Eukaryota > Viridiplantae > Streptophyta > Magnoliopsida > Asterales > Asteraceae > Mikania > Mikania micrantha. The sequence goes on from CM018685.1 coordinate 23,293,308, forward strand.
TGTGCAAGCTGTACTTAGATCATTTTGTTATCGTCTTTATTGATGATATATTGATTTATTCAAAGAATGAGAAGGAACACGAACAACACCTCAGAACAGTATTAGAACTCCTGAAAGAAGAACGATTCTACGCCAAGTTCTCCAAGTGTGAATTCTGGTTAAGAGAAGTTCAATTTCTGGGTCACGTGATTAACAGCAATGGTATTCACGTGGATCCTACCAAGATTGAAGCAATCAAGAACTGGGATGTGCCTACAACACCAACAGAGATCAGATCATTTTTGGGGTTGGCAGGTTATTACAGGAGATTCATTTCGAATTTCTCTAAGATAGCCTTGCCTTTCACCAAACTCACACAAAAGACTGAACCTTTTGTGTGGACTCAGAAACAAGAAGAGGCATTCTAGACACTTAAACAAAGATCGTGCAATGCTCCTATCTTAACACTCCCAGAAGGCAATGATGACTTTGTAGTATACTGTCATGCTTCCCATCAGGGACTCGGATGTGTTTTGATGCAACGAGACAAAGTCATTACTTATGCCTCAAGACAGCTGAAGATACACGAGAAGAATTACACAACACATGACTTAGAACTGGGAGCTGTTGTCTTTGCTTTAAAGATTTGGAGACATTACCTGTATGGTACCAAATGCACGATCTTCACAGATCACAAGAGTTTACAGCTCATATTTGATCAGAAGGAGCTTAACATGAGACAAAGACGTTGGGTTGAACTCCTAAACGATTTCGATTGTGTGATCAAATACCATCCGGGCAAAGCAAATGTCGTTGCAGATGCTTTGAGTCGGAAGGAAAGAGTGAAACCCTTGTGCGTTTGAGCAATGGGAATGACCGTGCAAACAAGTTTGAGAGAACAAATTCTACAAGCACAACAAGAAGCAGTGGCAAGAGACAATTTCAAATGCGAGCTCGATTGTGGAGCCGAAAAACATTTCAAGACAAAATAAGATGGAGTTATCTATTATCTGGATCATGTCTGGATCCCGACAGTAGATGAAATTCGAACACTCATATTTGACGAGGCACACAAGACACGTTATTCAGTTCATCTTGGTGCCGATAAGATGTACCAAGATCTTAGGTCATTTTATTGGTGGCCTGGTATGAAGAAAGATGTTGCCACTAATGTTGGCAAATGCATCACATGTGCCAAGGTCAAAGATGAACACCAGAAACCTTCGGGTTTGCTGGAACAACCAGAGATACCACAATGGAAGTGGGAACAAATAGCTATGGATTTCATTACCAAGCTACCCCGCACTTCCAGTGGACACGATTCGATTTGGGTCATCGTTGATAGATTGACCAGGTCTGCACACTTCTTGGCAATCAGAAAAACGTACAAGATGGAGAAACTAGCAAGATTATATGCTGATGAAATAGTAGTAAGGCATGGTGTGCCCTTGTCTATTATTTCAGACCGGGACAGTCGATTTACTTCGCGGTTCTGGCAATCATTGCAACAATCCCTATGGCAAGTGTTAACTTGAGCACCGCTTATCATCCACAAACGGATGGACAAAGCGAGTGGACCATTCAAACCCTAGAGGATATGTTGAGGACATGCATCCTAGACTTCGGTGGAAGTTGGGATACACATTTACCACTCATTGAGTTCTCCTACAACAACATCTACCACAACAGCATTGGATGTGCTCCTTTTGAAGCACTTTATGGCAGAAAATGTCGGTCTCCAATTTGTTGGACCGAAGTGGGAGACAACAGAATCATTGGGCCTGAACTTATTCAGGAAACTACTGATAAGATAGCCCAGATACAACAGAGATTACAAGCAACATGTAGCCGCCAAAAGAGTTACGCAGACAAACGGCGCAAGCCTTTGGAATTCGATGTGGGTGACCGAGTCATGTTGAAAGTGTCCCCATGGAAAGGCGTAGTTCGTTTTGGGGCTAAGGGCAAATTAGGACCAAGGTATGTCGGACCGTTTGAGATTACTGAACGCATAGGTCCTGTGGCATACAGACTCAAACTCACTGATGAGCTCAGCGGAGTACATGATGTGTTTCATGTATCAAATCTCAAGAGGTGCTTAGCAGACGAAACATGGATCATACCGTTGGAAGAGATACAAGTTGATGAGCAACTACACTTCATTGAAGAACCTATAGAGATTATGGAACGTGAAGTCAAGAGAATGAAACGAAGCCGTATCCCTATTGTAAAGGTTTTGATGGAACTCCAAGCGTGGACCAGAATTTACCTGGGAGCGCGAGGACAACATGGAGACAAAGTATCCCCATCTGTTCGAGAAGTAAAGCCCGACCTTTATGCTTAAATTTCGGGACGAAATTTCTTTAACAAGGGGAGACTGTGACAACTAGTACCTGACCGGCCGGCAAGTCCGTACGGTATGTGTATTTTCACCAGTAACTATGTGTAAATACATGTTTGTGAACTGTACTTGTATTAACATAATTCAAAATACAAGAAACAGTTGTACGTATTTATTGTGTAAACTTAAATACCGTAAGTACAACACTCACTTGAAACCATAGTTGTTAGTATTTAGGTGAAAACCTAAGTACAGATAATACAACGAAACAAGAGAAGCAACAGTCTTCAAGAGAATAACAAGAACAAATCGGTTGCGATCTGATATCCATAGATGACAGGAATCAGATGGCCGAAAAATCAATTTGAAAACAACGTGATAACAGGATGTTTAGTTGAGTCCGACAGTAAGGAAATGCAATTTAAAACAATATTGCAGTGTTATTTCAGAATAACGACCTAACAGTGTGTTTGTGTCGGTGACGATTCACACAAACATATCTGTGAGTTTACCGTTCTGAAATGATGACTGGAAAGTAGAAAACAAAAGTCGGAAAGCAAAACCATCGTCGTGTTCGTTCGGGTGACGATTCGAACGAATACGCGCGATGGTGACGCGATCTGACAAACGAAAACGAAACACGACACGAACGACAAGTTAATTAATAAATAATATAAATAATATTTTACAATTTTGAAACTCATCAAAAATAATTAAAACAATTATTTTTATCTAAAACATATAAAATACGCGTTACGTTCCGGAAACTCAACGAAAACGCGAACCGAGGAACCGAAATGAACCCGAATACTCCCGGGGTATATAAACCACAAATGAGGCCATTTCTCTCATTTACAATCAGCCATTCTCTCTCTACAACCCCATTCTCGAACCCTCACTCTCTCACTAGAATTCCAAGTTCAAACCTCCATATCTCAGTCGTTTGTGGACGAAATCAGGCGTTCTTGGTGTCCACGCGTAGCTCTCGACCTCCTCTACAAGGAAGTACAACAGATCTGAGCATTTATCCGCTGAAAATTGAGGTAGGATCAAAGGAAAGCTACGAAAAATAGGGTTTTCATACTTATGTTTAACCCAACACACATAACCGGCTTAGAACCAATGAAATGTCGACCACCTACCCTCGGAAGCTGGTTCTGATACAGCAATGGAAAACAGCCCTGCAACAACATGAAGTTCGACCTTGGTGGGGATGAACAGGGTTCGTGACCATGCAGGTCACCGAACTCCAGGGCTGCGAACCTTGCATGCCTACCATCAGCCACGAACCTATCTTCTAACCACCGAACATTTTGAAGCCAAACCGGCATGTCGCAGCAGCTGGACCCAGCGTGGGTGATCCGAACCTCCCCATCAACCGGCGAACCTTGTTAGTCAGCCGAACCAGCACAAGAGACCCGAACCTATCATGCATGAGCCGAACCTAGGCTTAAGTACCCATGAGCCGAACCCTAGTTGAACTCCCCGAACCTCGGACCACCACCGAACCCTCTTGAGGCTGGACATAGCCGAACCTATGATTAGACACAGACGAACCCTGCATCCGAATAAGCCACTCACGAACCTATGGTTTCATTTGAACGAACCTATCATCGTGAACACAAAATACCAGCCGAACCTTTGGGGCGCATCGTAGTAGACGAACCCTAGCCAACTGACGAACCTGGGCTGTATCAGCACCGAACCTAGACCTCTTGAACCTAAAAGGTTTGCTGCCCTGGGTGGCCGAACCTACTATCATGCAACTGCCACTCTTGTAGGCCGGTTGACAATATGCAACCTTTCTTGTGTTCTGCCCAACAGCAAGTCCAGTAGCACGATTCTTTTGGTTTAGGCCCAAACCCAATGAGACCAAGTGATTCAACCGGCCCAGTCACATATATTTGGCCCAACAAATGATACCCGGCCCACATACCGTTTGGCTCAAGGTCACCTACAATCGGCCCAATAGTGACCCATTCCTTATACCCCAATCGGCCCAAGATTCCTTCGTAAGTCCAATGAGTTTAAATGTAATCGAATTCATAAACTAAATGGTCAAGAATGACATATATAAGAAGTAGGACGAGTAAACATGTGTTGTTACAAAGGTGATGAATATAGTGGTAAAGCAGTTGATGACAATTAAGTCATTCAATCATTTCAAAAACCAAGTTAAAGACAAGGAGAGGTAAGGGAGATCAAGTACTTAGTCATAACTTACAATTATACATTAAACTCAAACTAAGTTGATTTTAGTAGTAACAAATCCTACTTCAAGGTAATTGGGCCGAATGGAGACCAAAACCGAGACTCACGGGTGACATCCAAGTTAAGACTAGCACATTCACGTGCACAAAACTATACGAATTATATTTATAAGTTAAATACAACATGAAATCAATACAGGATCGTGAAAACAAACTCAAGTCCAAACAAGAGCGCGCACATTACTTCGTTTAAGCTAAGTCAACCACTACAACAACAAGGTGAGTTCATATGCCCCTTTTCTTTAATCTTAACTGATTTTAAACTCTCGGGGCTGAGAAACATGCTTACTTCTATTTTAGTTTTGCTTAACATATTGCTATTACTGTGATTTAGTTAATATTAAACTGGTTATTATCGCTTATCATCGTATGCATGCTTGTATGATCATGAGATGACAGGAACAATTAAGATGAATATGATAATATAATTTTATAACTCATCAGCACAATAGAATAACATAGTTGTAAAATTATACCTTACAACACTTAGTTGTTCTTACATGAACAAACATTGGGATAATCATAGGCAAACACAAGAATGTTATAAAGATAATATATATCTTTGTAATAACATTCAACAAAAGAGTTAAGTAAGTGTCATAAGACAGGTCCTTATAACACTTAGCTTACAACTCAACACATATTACAGGAGAACATGGAACAAGGAATGATAATCATGATAATATAACTTCATTATAACAACATCATTCACACAATAATTAACATAATGTAATAAGACAAGTTCTTATTCAACTTTGTTAATAACAATGAGAACATATAACATTGAGAATCACAACATTGATGAGCACAATAACAATTAATTACTATTGAACTGTTGTATTATATCATTTCAATCATGTGCCAAGTATGCAATTGTTCATGTAAGCCCCTTATTATCGCTGACCAGTTAGTTTGACGTGACTAAACCGACGATAGCATAGTGGTACCATAGGTTTGACAAACCTATAGCTTGTAGGGCTAGTATGTTGATCGTATTTATTCATTGGCCGGTAACGTACGACCGGTAACAGGGTGACTTCAAATCAGGTTATGGAAAGCATCATGGTGATATTAATCTACAGAAACATTGTAATTAATCTAGCGGGATTCTATTGACTAGTAGGTTGAGAAATTGATCTTCTCTCATGTTACACTACTGGTAATAGCTTCCGTTTAGGTCTATGGGAATACAATGCGATAGAGGCAAATCGGATGCATTATAACCTGATTATGTGAAGGTTGCAATGGATTCCTTTTGGCTCTATGCATTTCAAGTTGAGGACAAAGAACAAGTGGTTAACTAACACTTTTAATATTTAAAAGTAATCAAACAGTTAACCCCACAAGTAACAAAATAATTACATGGATCAGATTTGATAAATCTGATATACTTAATACATAAAAGGGTTATCAATACTTCGGTTTGATAACTAAACCTTTATTATTATATTATTCTATACATTAGATAAAAGGTGATCAACAATTGAGATAAACAAGTGGAATGGACATGGATATCAATAGTTGTATTGCAAGTAGCTTGGAGTTCTAGTAGTTATGTGGTGGGATGTTGGCTAGGGCTTGGTTCCCTTACATATGCCCTATATATAAGCATAACTATTAGATGAGATATTACTTGTAAATATAACTATTGAGAGGCCATTGGGTGAACGGGTGAAACAAATATCATACAAGTACAAGAATAACATTGTGATTGTGCATGTGAATGAATCAAGATTTTCAATTATCATACTTATGTACTCACCAACCTAGTGTTGACTTTTCTTAAATGCATGTTTTCTCAGGTGACGAACAGGTTTAGTCGCCCACATGAAAGAACATAACTAGTGGACTTTAGAGGACCTAGCTACATTTTGTGTGATCATACTTTTGGATGGCAAAACAATGAATCATCTTTTGTATATCTTGTACAAATACAAGATATAAATGCATTGATTCTTTAGGATATATTTACTTGATTAAATTATGAACGATACATTGTAATTTAATCTTGTAATTTTATATCATTGTTGTGATAGCATTTCTCATTTATTTATCATGTGCTATGTAAACAATCTGATCATTTCGATTATCAAACGATATCGCACCCCCAGAACTTTCCACCCGACGGGAAAGTCGATCCAGCCCACCAGCTCGGGGTGTGACACCAACTCATCTGGATAAGGCAGCGGAAACACCCGCCATCATCAAGACTACTCCTACAAAATCTTTGTAGGTTGCAAGCCACCTAGATTTAGTGGAAGTGAGGGTGCCGTCGGATTAATCCAGTGGATTGAGAAAATGGAGACAACCCTAGATACCAGTGGCTGTCCTGATCAGCACAAGGTGAGATATGTTGTGGGTTCATTCAACAAGAGAGCGTTAACTTGGTGGAACGCTCAAGTTCAAACTAGGGGCAGAGATGAGGCTATGTCCAAGCCTTGGGATGATTTCAAGGCGATGCTGAGGGCAGAGTTTTGCCCAAGGAACGAACTCAAAAAGTTTGAAACTGAGCTGCTCAACCTTGTCATGATTGGTGCTCGCCATCTGGCCTACACCACCCGTTTTCATGAGTTAGCTAATTTGGCACCGGACGTGGTGCCAACACTGGAGAAGAGGATAGAGCGGTATGTTGGTGGATTACCGCCTTGTATCCAAGGGCATGTGATATATGCCCATCCTACTACCATGGAGACGGCTGTTACTCTGTCAGCATCTTTGACAGACATGATGGTTGCCTCTAGGGTATTCAAGAAAGAAGCAGACTCAACCAAAGCTGGAACTTCAAGGAAGCCGGATAAAAGGCCGGCTAAGAAACAAAAGGTGGTTAGGAACTCTGCTGCAACCACCCAAGCACCGATGATCAACCAACCGCAACCTCTACAGATCAAGAGGCCCTACACTGGCACTGCACCTTTGTGAAACACTTGCCAGTATCATCATGCACCGAAAACCCAGTGCATGCAATGCACAAACTGTGGGAAGTTCGGGCACTGGGCCAATAACTGCAGGAGCACGGGGGCTCCAAACAGAAACAACAATGCAGCCACTACTACTGCTACTACTGCTGTTGATAACAGGTCTTGCTACAACTGTGGCGAGCCTGGACATTTTTCTCGGGATTGTCCCAAGAAGAATCAACCAAGGGCTCAAGTTGCACGAGGTAGAGCCTTTCAGATTGGAGCAGCTGCTGCTAGACAGGACCCGAACGTGATCACGGGTACATTTCTCTTATCTGACTTCTATGCATCCATATTATTTGACACTGGTGCGGATCAGAGTTTTATCTCATCCGACTTTGCATGCCATCTTAATCTTGTTGAGGAATCTTTAGATTCCCCTTATACTATTGAGATAGCAAACGGCAAACAGATCACAGTAGACACAGTACTTAGGAATTGCCCACTAACACTTGGTGATCACACATTTTCCATCGACTTGATACCGATGGAGCTGGGCAGCTTCGACATCATCATCAGAATGAATTGGCTATCTCTTAATCGAGTTGAGTTCATCTGTTCTGAGAAGCTACAACGTATTCCAGTGGATAACAATGTGATTTTGGAAATTCATGGAGATCAAACGAAACGCAATGTCAAGATAATATCGTGCATGAAGGCTCGCAAGTACCTCAGAAAACAATGTGTCTCATTTTTAGCTCACGTGGGAGAGAAACACAAGAAAGAAATCAAGATTCAAGATGTACCAGTTGTGAAAGACTATGCGGACGTGTTTCCGGATGATTTACCGGGACTGCCACCCGAGAGATCGGTGCAGTTTCGACTCTATTTGATTCCAGGAGCGACTCCTGTAGCTAAGTCTCCTTATAGGCTTGCACCATCAAAAATGCAGGTGTTGTCCAATCAATTACAAGAGCTACTCGACAAAGGATTCATCCGACCAAGCTTTTCCCCGTGGGGAGCTCCGGTTCTTTTTGTTTAGAAAAAGGATGGATCTTTCAGGATGTGCATTGATTACAGAGAGCTCAACAAACTCACCATCAAGAATCGGTACCCGTTACCGAGGATTGATGATTTGTTTGATCAGTTACAGGGAGCACAATACTTCTCAAAAATAGACCTGCGTTCAGGTTATCATCAGCTCCGGATTCAAGAGGAAGACATACCGAAGACGGCCTTTCGTACTCGATACGGTCACTACGAATTCATGGTGATGCCTTTCGGATTGACGAACGCACCGACAGTGTTCATGGATTTAATGAACCGGGTGTGCAAGCCGTACTTAGATCAGTTTGTTATTGTCTTTATTGATGGTATACTGATTTATTCAAGGAACGAGAAGGAACACGAACAACACCTCAGAACAGTCTTGGAACTCCTGAAGGAAGAATGACTCTATGCCAAATTCTCTAAGTGTGAATTCTGGTTAAGAGAAGTTCAGTTCTTGGGTCACGTGATTAACAGTAACGGTATTCATGTGGATCCTGCCAAGATAGAAGCAATCAAGAACTGGGATATGCCTACAACCCCAACAGAGATCAGATCATTCTTTGGATTTGTGGGTTATTATAGGAGATTCATTTCGAATTTCTCTAAGATAGCCTTGCCTCTCACCAAACTCAAACAGAAGAGTGAACCCTTCGTGTGGACACAGAAACAAGAAGAGGCATTCCAGACATTGAAACAAAGATTGTGCAATACTCATATTCTAACACTCCCAGAAGGCAATGATGACTTTGTGGTGTATTGTGACGCCTCCCATCAGGGACTCGGATGTTTTAATGCAACGAGACAAAGTCATTGTGTATGCCTCACGACAGCTGAAGATACACGAGAAGAATTACACAACACATGACTTAGAACTGGGAGCTGTTGTCTTTGCTTTAAAGATTTGGAGACACTACCTGTACGGTACCAAGTGCACTAACTTCACAGATCACAAGAGTTTACAGCACATATTTGATCAGAAGGAGCTTAACATGAGACAGAGACGTTGGGTTGAGCTCCTGAACGATTATGATTGTGTGATCAAATACCATCCGGGCAAAGCAAATGTTATTGCAGATGCTTTGAGTCGGAAGGAAAGAGTCAAACCCTTACGCGTAAGAGCAATGGGAATGACCGTGAAAACAAGTTTAAAAGATCAAATTATACAAGGACAACAAGAATTAGTGGCAAGAGACAATTTGGAACGCGAGCTCGATTGTGGAGCCGAGAAACATTTCAAGACATAACAAGATGGAGTTTTCTATTAACTGGATCGTGTTTGGATCCCGGCGGTAGATGAACTTCGAACACTCATACTTGACGAGGCACACAAGACACGATACTCTATTCATCCTGGTGCCGATAAGATGTACCAAGATCTTAGGTCATTTTATTGGTGGCCGGGGATGAAGAAAGATGTTGCCATTTATGTTGGCAAATGCATCACATGTGCCAAAGTCAAAGCTGAACACCAGAAACCTTCGGGTTTGCTGGAACAACCGGAGATACCACAATGGAAGTGGGAATAAATGGCTATGGACTTTATTACCAAGCTACCCCGCACTTCCAGCGAACACGATTCAATTTGGGTCATCATTGATAGATTAACCAAGTCCGCACATTTCTTGCCGGTCAGAGAAACATACAAGATGGAAAAGCTAGCAAGACTCTATGTTGACGAAATAGTAGTTCGGCATGGTGTGCCATTGTCTATTATTTCAGACCGGGACAGTCGATTCACTTCGCGGTTCTGGCAATCATTGCAACAATCCTTAGGGACAAGTGTTAACTTGAGCACCGCTTATCATCCACAAACGGATGGACAAAGCGAGCGAACCATTCAAACCCTAGAGGATATGTTGAGGACATGCGTCCTACACTTCGGTGGAAGTTGGGATAAACATTTACCACTCATTGAGTTATCCTACAACAACAGCTACCACAGCAGCATTGGATGTGCTCCGTTCGAAGTACTATATGGTAGAAAATGTCGGTCTCCAATTTGTTGGACCAAAGTGGGAGATAACAGAATCACTGGGCCTGAGCTTATTCAGGAAACTGCTGATAAGATAGCCCAGATACAACAGAGACTACAAGCAACACGTAGCCGCCAAAAGAGTTACGCAGACAAAAGGCGCAAGCTTTTGGAATTCGATGTGGGCGACCGAGTTATGTTGAAAGTGTCCCCATGGAAAGGCGTAGTTCGTTTTGGGGCTAAGGGCAAGTTAGCACCAAGGTATGTCGGACCGTTTGAGATTACTCAACGCATAGGTCCTGTGGCATACATACTTAAACTCCCTGATGAACTCAGCGGAGTACATGATGTGTCTCGCTGACGAATCATTGATCATACCATTGGAAGAAATACAAGTTGATGAACAGTTACAGTTCATTGAAGAACCTATAGAGATTATGGAACGTGAAGTTAAGAGACTAAAACGAAGCCGTATCCCTAATGTAAAGGTTCGATGGAACTCCAAGCGTGGACCAGAATTTACCTGGGAGCACGAGGACAACATGAAGACAAAGTATCCCCACCTGTTCGAGAATTAGAGCCCGAATTTGATACTTAAATTTCGGGACGAAATTTCTTTAACAAGGGGAGACTATGACATCCAGTACCAGATCGTCCGACAAGTCCGCACGGTATGTGTACTTTCACTATTTACTATGTGTAAATACATGTATGTGAACAATGTTTGTATTAACAGAACTCATAATACAAGAAACGGTTGTACGTATTTGTGTGTAAACTTAAATACGGTAAGTACAACGATCATGATAAACAATAATTGTGTGTATTTAGGTGAAAACCTAAGTACAGTTTATACAACGAATCAAGAATGACAACAATGTTCAAGTAAATAACAAGAACAAATCGGCTGCGATACTGATATCCATAGATGACTGGAATCAGATGACCAAAAAATCAGTATGAAAACAATGTGAAAACAGGATGTTTAGTTGAGTCCGTAGTGAGGAAATACAATTAAACACATAATTGCAGTGTCGTTTCAGAATAACGAACTTACAGTGTGTTTGCGTGGGTGACGATTCACACAAACATATATGTGATTTTAACGTTCTGAAATGATGACTGGGAAGTAGAAAACAAAAGTCAGAAAGCCAAACCATCTACGTGTTCGGTGGAATGACGATTCGAACGAATACGCGCGATGGTGACGCGTGACACGAACGACAAATAAATTAAGAAAATAAAATATTTTATATTTTTACAATTTTGAAACTCATCAAAAGTAATTAAAACAACTCTTTTATTTTAAAACGCGTAAAACTACGCGTTACGTTCCGGAAACACAACGGAGATGAAAAACGAGCAACCGAAACGAACCCGAACACCCCGGAGTATAAAAAGGTTAAATGAGGGGGTTTTTCCTCATTTTTCTCATCATCCTCTCTATCTAAAAAGTAAATCCCGAACCTTTCTCTCTCACTCTAGAAGCCAACTTCAAATCTCGATATCTCCCTCGTTTGTGGACTAAATCGGACGTTCTTGGTGTCCACTCGAAGCTCTCGACCTCCTCTACCTAGAAGGACAGAAGATCTGAGGTTTTATCCTGCCAAAAACTAGGTACTTGAGTTTGAAAAATCTGAAAATTAGGGTTTTACACCCCATTTTCGACCTAGCCATGATAATCGGTTCTGGAACCACTTTACGACATGCATACCTTTGAGAATCTTTATTGCATAACACCCCTGTGTAAACAACCTTAGAAACAGCAAAACCCGAAGCAGATGATGATGGTGGGCGATTACAGGTTCGCGAGTAACTAGGCAAGAGAGGGATGGCCGAACCTTAACCCATCAACCACCAAACCATCAACTACCGAACCCTATTTAGGCGAACCTAGCCACTCCCGAACCACCTACAGCTCTATTCAGCCGAACCATTTCAACATGAATGACGAACCTTTGGCTGCATCAACACTGAACCTTGGCTGACTACGAACCCATGTTCACGAACCATTTGAGGTCACGGAATCTACCTGCTTGGTCGGGGTGTGCATAACCGGCGAACCTACTAGCCGAACCTTCCATGCGCGAGCTCCTGGCCGAACCTTTACTCTCATGAACCAGAAGGGAGTGGGCAAACCTTGTTTGCGAACCCACACTGGAGCCAAACTCTGCAGGCTCACGAACCTGTTATCACGAAAACATGTGGTATCAGCCGAACCCCTCGACCGCAAACCTTAGGGCTATCCTAGTCCAGCCCTCGTTTCCCTCGTATCAGCCGGGCCCATTCGTGTGATCCATGTGACAGTTGGGCCAGACTCACTTCATTGAGTCATGGTAGCTTGGCCCACTTATCCTCCGACCAGCACCATTACTAACCCAAACCATTATGAAATCCAATTCATCCATCAGGCCCAAACATAAATTAGTTGGCCCAAAGAGACTGGAGCAGCCCACGTGACGGCTTAGGCCAAATTCATTCGGCCCAAATATACATTATTTGACCCACACGACAATAGAAATTTACACTTTTCCTAAACCAAGACTAAAGGATAATGTTGCATGGAGTTATATATAAATTATAAATTCCTACAAAAATGACAAGTTTTGGAGGATAATGGGTTGTATAAAAGTCTAAGACATGACATTTCTAAAGGTTGTCTACTTGGTTATCAGCTATGAAACGATTATTGCAAGGCTAAGAAAGAATACAAATAAGATTGGAACCATAAACATAAGTCTATACCTAGGTTGATTTTGTAATTTATAACCAATACACTTAACTAACATATTAGTACATAGTGTGAAACTTTAAGAAAGGGTTAAAGCTAAACACACAACATTAATACAGGAGATACTAATGATTTACAAACATTTAAACGGGGCCGAATGAAGACCGAGACCCACAATGTGTTAGCCGACTTTAGGGCTAACACATACACGCGCACAAGTCCTTACGACTTATACTTATGAATTTCATATAACGTGAAACCAATACAGGATCGTGAATACAACGACAAATCCAACAAAGAGCGTGTGCATTTCTTGTTTAAGCTAAGTCAACCACTTCAATAGCAAGGTGAGTTCATACGCCCCTTTTCTAATCTTAAATGATTTTAAACTCTCGGGGCTGAGAAACATGCTTAACTTTTAATTATTTAAAAGTTTTGTGTTTAACATATTGTTTATACTTTGATTAGATAATATTGTATGACTTATTATCATTTATCATTGTATGCATGCTTGTATGATCATGATATGACAGGAACAACTAGATGAATATGATAATGTAATTTCATAACTCATGAACACAATGGAATAACATAGTTGTACGATTACATCTTACAACACTTAGTTATTCTTACAAGTACGAACATTGAGATAATCACAGATGAACATGATGACAAGAACAAAACACATGAATGATATGAAGATAACACATCTTCATAACATCATTCAACACTAGAGTTAACTAAGTGTAATAAGACAAGTGCTTATAACACTTAGCTTACAACTCAACACATATTACAAGAGAACATGGAACAAGAATCATCCACCACCTAAGTCGACTAAGTTTAGTAAGACTAGTTCTTGCCACAGCTTAGTGACAACATGGTGATTAGATGGAATAACAAGGAATGATAATCATGATAATGTAACTTCATGATAACAACATCATTCACACAGCAATTAGCATAAAATAATAAGACAAGATCTTATTTAACTTTGTTAACAACGAGAACAGACAACATGGAGAACAAACAACATCGATGAACACAAAACAATTGATTACTATTGAACTGTCTGCATTATATCATGTCAATCATGTGCCATGTACTCAAATTTGATCATTGTAAGTCCCTTTAATAAATCGCTGACCAGTTAGTTTGACGTGACTAAACCGATGATAGCATAGTGGTACCATAGGTTTGACAAACTCCTAGCTTGTAGGGCTAGTATGTTGACCGTACTTAATCATTGGCCGGTAACGTATGACCGGTGACAGGGCGACTCAAGTTAGGGTCTGGTAAGCGACACATGGTGATATAAATCTACAGTTATAATTGTAATTAATCCATCGTTACCTGTTGACTAGTTGACTGAGGAATTTATTCTCTCAAGTCATAACACTAGTAACCGTTTCGATGAGGTCTATGGATACGCAAAGTTGTAGAGGTAAATCAGATGCATTGTAATCTGATTACGTGAGGATTGCAATGGATTCCTTTTAGGCTCTATGCACTTCAAGTTGAGAACAAATTACAATTGGTTAACTAACACTCTTAATATCTAAAAGTGAATAACAGTTAACCCCACAAGTAATAGAATAATACAAGGATCAGATCGAATTAATCAAATATCCTTAATACATAAAGGGTTATCAATACTTCGGTTTGATAATTAAAACCCTATTATTATATTATTCTACACATGATGCTATAGGTGATTAACAAACGAGATGAACAGGTGAAATGGAAATGGATATCGATAGTTGTATTGCAAGTAGTGTGGAGTTCTAGTAGTTATGTGTTGGGATGTTGGCTGGGGCTTGGTTCCCCTACATATGCCCTATATATAAGCATAACTACTAGGATGAGATATTATTTGTGAATGTAACTATTGAGAAACCATTGGGTGAACGGGTGAATCAAACAACATACAAGTAACAGAAATGACATTGTGATTGTGCATGAGAACAAATCAAGGTTTTCAATTATCATGCTTATGAAATCACCAACCTAGTGTTGACTTTGTTTAAATGCATGTCTTTCTCAGGTGACGAACAGGTGTAGTTGCCTACATTCAAGAACTAAGCTAGTGGACTTTTAGAAGACCTAGCTTCATTTTGTGTTGCATACGTTTGGGATGACAAAAACTATGAATCATCTTTTGTATATCTTGTACAGTTACACGATAGAAACCACAATGATTCTTTTAGTAGAATTACTTGGTTAAATTATGGACATGACTATGTATTTTAACTTTGTAATTCTGTATTGATGTCATGATTAGCATTTCTCATTTATTTATCATGTGCTATGTAAACAATCTGGTCACTTCGATTATCACAAAGATATCGCGCCTCGGGGTGTGACAGAGCGCCTTGGGAAACGTGCACACCTTTGGCAGGATGCATTCTCTCTCAAGTACTCGAAGTGGGTTGTTCGTGAACTACAAGAAACGGCGTTTGAGCAACCAAACGAAGGAGGAAACATGCGGGAAGCTATAAGAAGGATCATCTAACATCAAGTAAGTTTTCTACGTGAGAAAGTTAGGATTTTTATGCAAAAGTTAACTTATGCATAAAGCTCACGCCTTTATGCATAAAGTTCGTTCCTTTTTGCATCCAATGTGTTGGTAATGCCATAAGGAACCCTGAACTAGCTCCCAAAAGTCTTGGATGGTTTTCTGAGATGAATTATGCATAAAAATGAGTATTCGAAGTGTACATGAAATAGTAGTATTCGAGCATCCTTCGTGAACCTCAAATTCATGAACAAGGTTTAGTGAACTAGGTTTCGTGAACATGGTATCGTAAACTAGGGGACCGTGAACTTGGTTTCGTGAACAAGGTTTCGTGAACTTGGGTTCGTGAACTAGGAGACCATGAACTTGGTTTCGTGAACTATGTGTCGTGATCTATAAGGTTTCGAGTACTTTGGGTATTTCTAGAACTCTATGAGTTTCGTGTGCATAAGTACTTCGTGAACCCTATGATTTCGTGTACCTGAGGTTTTCGGATACTGGGAGCTGGTTAAGTGAGCTATGAGGACTTAGAATAAATTCTAAGTTTATGAATGAACTTTAACGACACAACGCAATGAGGTAGGTTCTTAAGTCCTAGCCAAGTCGATTCGGTTTAGGAAGCTAAGAGCCACTTTACTTTCAGGTGAGTTCTAGATGCCATAATTCAACACTTTACGTGTACTTATGTTTTGGGCTGACATACATGCTGTTAGTATGTTTATGATGTTATGTGACTATGCGATGATGACGTATGCTTGATGATATTGTGATGATGTATGCATGAGAATATGCTAAGTATGACGAGTGCATGTTAATGACTTAAGATGATGACATGACATGATGATGACTGTATGATGACATGCTATTATGATGATAACTATGATGATAGTTATAATATGTTATGCTATGATGAGATCCTAGGCTGCTGGGATGAAAGTATAATGCTATGATGATTAGATGCTAGCATGACATGTTTATGATGCCATGATGTTTGATATGATGATATGATGCTAGCATGGCATGTATATGATGCCAGGATGTTACGATGATATGATAAAATGATACTAGCATAACCTGTTATGAATAATCCTATGTTATTAGGATACGGTTACGATGTTATGAGGAAGGATGATATAATGCTAGTATATCATGTTATGATGAATGATGATATAGTGCTAGTATATCATGTTATGATGAAAGAATGTTGCTCCCATATCCGTATCGGGTAAGTATGTATGATGCTCCAGTGTACGGGGTAAGTATGGATCTGTTAAACGCTTCGGCGATTCATATCAACGTTACGGAGCCTTGTGCCTTCATAAGCCCACTGTTACGCTCAATATCAGTGGTTGTTTGATGATGATGTTTATCATGTTTATGTGTTATGGTTTGTATGAATGAGATGATGCTTTACTAAAACTATAACTCACCAACGAAAGCTGATATTTTAGCATGTATGTCAGGTTGATGAACAGGCAAAAGGATATGATGAAGCTCGTGGCATAAAGTCAGACGATCCTGTGGATGTGGCAATCCAATATCTTTTTGATACAGACATTTAATTGTATTTATGTCATCGAACTATGTTTAAATTTCTGCTGCTAATTATGAAAGTTTTTTATTTAAGAGTTATCTTTTATAATGAAGACCAACTCTGGGAGGTACTCGGGATCAGGCCCTCACAAGTTGGTATTAAATCCATAGTTTGAGAGATCTTGGCATACCAAATGCCAAGACTTAAACTGAAAATGAGATTAAATGATGCGGATTGCCAACCACGGATGAACGGATGCCACGAGCTGAATGTTCTGTATGAACTAATGAGTAATGTAATAGAAATGAGTAAGAAACTAGAAATTTAGTCAAGGGTGTGCACATTGATGAGAGGCGACGGAAGTTTTTTAGAACCTATGAGTTGGGTAAATGGTTAATAACACCTGATCAATGTAATTAACGATGTACAACACTTATTCCATGCTACACTAATTTTGTTACTGACTCATCGTTTGTTGTATCCTGTAGAAACTAGATGGCAGGACAGAAAGGTAGATCCCGCAAGCAAACTCAGGGGATTGAGGAACCAGCTGTTGCGGTCCACGACAACAAACATCAAGGAGAAAACGAGACCAGCGAATAACTGGAAAATGAAGAAGAGTTCACACTAGAGCATATCGTGCTAAAGGCTATTTCTGATGAGGTTTGCAAAATCATGGATGAGAAGATGCCGACAATGATCACTAAGGCATTGAAGAATGCATTGGAGGAAAAGTATGAAGGAAACAAGGAAAGCTCCAATGGAGATGAGGAATTTGTAATTATCGAAAAAAAGAGCGGCGATTCTATGTTTGGGAAACCGAAGGGTTGTGATTACAAGTCCTTCAAAGGATGCAACCCACCGACCTTTGATTGCACGAAAGATTTTATGGCCACCTGCCACTCGATATCTGCAAAGGAGGTTGTTATCTCCATCAGTGAGTGCCGAATTGATCAGGTTGTCAAGTTAGCAGCACACTCATTTGTCGAGGAGGCACTTCATTGGTGGAACACGATCAAGCAATCCAAGACTGCTGCTGATATGCAGAAGATGACTTGGAAAGATCTAAAAGAGCTAGTCACTAAGCAGTTTTGTCCCAGGAACGAGCTTGACAAGGTGGAAAGGGAATTTTTGGTTCTGAAAGATCGGAGTCTGAACCACCACCAGTAGACCCGAGGTTTAAAGAGATGGCCAGACTTGTTCCTCATCTGGTTTCTACCGGGACCAAAAGGGCCCAAACAGATCAAAGAAAGTTTTCAAGCAAGAAGGTGAAGCGTGAGGATATTAGCCGATGCAACAAGTGCAGAAAAGCCACACGGGACATTGCCTGGTGGGCACTAATCTATTTTTTAGATGCAGGAAGACGGGTCATTTTTCTGTCAATATTCCAAATGCCACCCAATGTTTCAACTGCATGGGGTATGGACATCTGTCCAAGGATTGTTAGAAGACAAAAGCAGGAACCACAGGGCCTATGGAGGGAAAGAAGGATGGAAAGCAGAAAGCTAAGACCCGAGATTTCACAATGACTAAGAATGACGCTATCAAGGACCATGATGTGGTCACGGGTACCTTTTATATCAACAATATTCCTGGTTCTGTATTGTTTGATTCTGGTGCTAATATGAGTTTTATATCTTCTACCTTCTGTGATGGGTTATCTAGGGAGGTTAAGAAGATAGATCGGGTATTTGATGTAGAGACAGCTATTGGTAAGATGACCAGGGTGACGGAGGCTTTAGATGATTGTTACATTGAGATACAAGGTCATAGGTTCCCCAAACGATTGTTTCATATAACCTTAGGAGGTTTTGATGTAGTTTTGGGTATGGATTGGTTAACAAAATATGAGGCTAACATAGTATTTCGACATAAGATGATATGTCTACGAGCATTGGATGGGAGTCCGGTCACGATTTATGGTGATAAAGCGATGTATGCGCTAAAGATCATTTCGATGATCAAGGCTGATGCTATGATATGGAGAGGGTATGGAGCTTACTTGGCATATGTGATTGAGGAATGTACAGATACGAGGACGGTTGATGATGTACCCGTAGTGTGTAACTTCCCTGACGTATTCCCTAAGGAATGGCTTAGATTACCGCGTGAACGGGAAATTGAGTTCCAAATCGACTTAATGCCGGGGGCCCAATCTGTTGCCAAAACACCTTATCGTTTGTCTCCCACCGAAATGAAAGAAACGATGGCCCAGCTACAAGAAATCCTTGATAAAGGCTTTATACGACCGAGTTTCTCTCCATGGGGAGCACCGGTGCTGTTTGTTAAGAAGAAAGATGGAAGCATGCGAATGTGTATTGACTACAGGGAACTGAATAAGTTGACCATAAAGAATAGGTATCCTCTACCTAGAATTGATGACTTGTTCGATCAATTTTAAGGTGCAACCTGGTTCTCAAAGACATATCTACGATCCGGTCACCATCAGTTGAAAGTTCGAGAGCAGGATATTCCAAAGACTGCTTTTCATACACATTATGGAAACTACGAGTTTCTCATTATGCTGTTAGGATTGACGAATGCTACTGTAGCATTTATGGATTTGATGAACATGGTATGTCGACCGATGTGGGACTAATCGGTGATAGTGTTTATCGATCATATTTTGATTTATTCAAAGAACGAGGGGGATCACGCTTGCCATGTACGTGAGGTATTGGAGATCCTAAGGAAATAGAAGCTTTATCCTAAGTTCTCCAAATGCGTCTTCTGGTTACAGGAAGTACAGTTTCTGGGTCATGTGGTGAACCCAGAAGGCATTATGGTGGACCCAGAAGGCATTATGGTGGACCCAACTAAAGTAGAAACTGTTATGAGATGGAGCCCTCTGAAGTCACCGGCGGATGACTTACCCAAGAACAAGGGTTTTCAGTGCTAAAGGAGAAACTTACCCAAGCTCCTGTTTTAGCACTACCGGATGGAAATGATTATTTTTTTGTGTATGCTGATGCATTGCGACAAGGGTTGGGACGTGTACTGATGCAAAGGGGAAGGTTGATAGCTTATGCTTCGTGCCAGCTAAAAATTCATGAGGCTAACTACCCGACCCATGATTTCGAACTCATTGTAGTGGTGTTTGCATTGTAAATATTGAGACACTATTTGTATGGAGAAAAGAGTACCATCTATACCGACCACAAGAGCTTGAATACTTATTTGAGCAAAAGGATTTGAACATGAGACAGAGACGATGGCTTGAGCTGCTCAAGGATTATGATTGTGATATTTTATATCACCCGGGGAAGGCCAATGTGGTGACAGATGCGTTAAGTCGTAAGACCGCGCATCCTGTCATACAAGTGAAATCGTATAGTTTGGTGATAAAGCCAGACTTTCTGAACGAGCTCAAGCATGCGCAACAGAAAGGGTTAGAAGAAGATAATGTGGGCTTTGAACGTTTCTTTGGATAATTCAAGAACTTGGAAGACAATGACTATGGGGTAAAGGTACGATTTAGTCGAATGTGGATGCCCAGAAATGGCGACATTCGATCAAGGATTTTAGATGAAGCCCACAAATCACATTATTTTGTGCATCCTGGTGCAACGAAGATGTATCAAGATCATTGCAAAGATTATTGGTGGCCGGGTATGAAGGTTAACGTGATGCAGTGTGTGAACAAGTGCCTTACTTGTGCACAAGTGAAGGCTGAACATCAGAAGCCCTACGGATATGTGCAACCTCTAGAGGTACCGGAATGGAAATGGGAACACATCACCATGGATTTCATCACCAAGCTACAGAGAACAGCTAAGCAGCATGATACCATATGGGTGATTGTGGATCGATTGACGAAGAGTGCATACTTTCTTCCTATCAGGGAAACGAATACGTCCGAAAGGTTGTCTGAATTGCTCGTGAAAGAAATTGCGGCCCGACATGGAGTTCTGGTCTCTATTGTGGCAGATTGAGATACGAGATTTACTTCTAGATTCTGGAAGCAGTTTCATGATACGATGGGAACTAGACTGAACATCAGTACCGCCTATCACCCCCAGATGGATGGACAGTCTAAAAGGACTATTCAAACGTTGGAGGATATGCTTAGGGCATGCATTTTCAATTTTGGAGGAAGCTGGAGTTTTCATACAGTAATAGCCACCACTCTAGTATCAGAATGCCCCTATATGAGGCGTTGTACGGAAGACAATGTAGAACCCCGGTATGTTGGGGTGAAGTTGGGCAGAAAGAGATGGGAAACAAGGTTGCGGTGATCGACATGGCAGAAAAGCTACGAGTGATAAAAGCACAAATGAAAGCCGAACAAGATAGCCAAAAGTCCTACGCAGACAAGCGCAGGAGACCAATAGAGTTCAATGTTGGCAATCGAGTGTTGCTAAAGGTATCACCATGGAAGGGAATCATTCAATTCCAAAAGAGAGGCAAGCTGAGTCCAAGGCATATCGGACCTTTTAAGATAAAGGCAAGGGTAGGGAAAGTCGTGTATCGACTAGAGCTACCTGAGGAACTGAATGGAATCCATCCTACCTTCCACGTGTCACATCTTAGGAAGTGCTTGGCGAACGAGCAAGCACATGTTCCTTTTGATGACATCGAGGTGGATAATCGACTATAAACTACATTGAAGAACCAGTCGCAATCGTGGATACGAAAGAGAAGGCACTGTGGAACAAAACAATTCAGCAAGTCAAGATTCAGTGGAAGAATTGGAAGGGTTCAGACGCTACGTGGGAACTAGAAGAAGAAATGAGGAGGTTGTATCCTCATTTGTTCGATATGTAACAAGGCAGGTTCCGGGACGAAACCTATTGTAAAGAGGGGAGACTTGTAAAACCACACATTTTCTATAAAAGTTATTTGGACTTACGAACGTGTAACGGATAGTTAACTTGTAGGAAAAGGGATGAAAAGAATAAACTAAGTAAAGATCACAAAATGGGATACGCGAACCCCACTTCGTGAACCTCGAGTTCACTAATATCAAAGTACACGAAATCGAGTACCTGAACTCTCATTTTTGTGAACTGAATTCGTGAACTTAGCCTATATGTAACACCACGACCAATGGCAGAATCATCAGAGCGTACACGAAGTGTAGATTGTTCAAAAGTACTGGGTGTTTATTGTAATAAATTCAAACCATTTATTATAATAAATTCAAACTTAACATTCAAACATTCATTACATCATAAGAGGAAATAATAATTCAAACATAATACGAAAAACTAAATTCAATCTCTTGCATGCCTAAGTAGCGTTTCCACCTGAAACATGTTTAAATAAAAAAGTCAACTATAAAGTTGGTGAGCTTCACATGTTTAAGCACACACACCAAAATAGTTGAATAAAATGTGTATAAAATAGTTGAATAAAATGTGTATAAAACACAGTGCAATGCTTGAACTAGTAACTATCACTGCGGGCTTCCCTCGAAGGGTAAATCAAATACAGTGGAATGGCCGGTCAATAGATCTATCATAGTCACTAGGGGTGATCAATGCTAAATGTTAACTAAAGTTCAACATGTATAATGTCATAAACTTGTTTCACATAAATTGTTTAAAAGATTTGATAACATGTTTCACCCTAAATAATAAAAGCATAAAAAAGGGCTATGAAGACTCACCTTGATTGATGAGCTAAATTTGCGAATAGTGCCAAGTATGTAGTATATAGATTTCTTATTACTTCAAAGAATTAAGTAAATATAGACTACTATGATTCATTTAAACATTATGATTTGAATTAAATAATTTTAAAGTATTACCTGATGATGAACCAATTGATGAGTGTTCGAATTGGAACAAGATTCTTTATCTCACACTTTGTTGATTCAAGAGCTGAAGACAGAAAATGAAGCTAAAGACAGAAAGATTAAAGATCTTGAGACAAATATGGGACATCTATCAGCTATTGTTTTGGACATGAAGCAAAAGTTACAAGAAAAATTCAAGGGAGAATTTCTTGATGAATCTAGTCATCAAATGTTGTTGAACCTCAGCCAGAAATGAGTAGAGCCGATTTTTATGAGCTTAATTGAAGCCGAGAGGAAGGTCTAAGGAAATACTTTGCTCGTGATACTAGTTTCAAAGTTAGTGTAGCAAAATCCAGAGAACTCATGATAATCACTGACATAACCATTCAAGAGGCTAAAGATGCTGCAAAGTTTAAACCTACAAGGTTTATCGTTGATGTGGCAGACAGCCGATTCAACTATGAAGGGGACAGATATGGTATTGTGTGCTGGGGTTATGATCAAGTCAAGGAATTGTGGTGGTTGCGAAGAAAGTTAACCAAGCGGATCGAGTATTATGATCATCCCTCTTCGTTCAAGTCATTGACAGTGGTAGACATCGTGGAGCTGGCAAGACAAAGATTCTTCAATCCAACCAAGAAGAAGACGAACTCACACGGAAATCCCATTGATATAGATGCTTTTGAAGTGACATGGCCAGCCACAGATTGGATGAAGAAGGTTCCAATTCTCCTTGATCTACCTGAAGGAGCATTGGATAATTTCAAATTTTGGGCCTTTGACGAACAAACATATGGAGTTATTATCAATTATCGAGAAGTGGAGTACACATTCTATGATCCATTTGATCTAATGTGTTTAAGTGAAAAAGATATCAATTTTTTGAACAATCAAGAGATGAAAGTGGATCAGGATCATTTGGAGGATGCATTGGAGTTTGTTGTTTATGTTCGATTTATTGTGAAGAATGAAACATGGTCAGGAGGCAAGGGGGATCTTCTAGTTTGATGATTAAGTGTGGTGAATCTGATGAACCTTTGAAGGAGAAGAGTGCTGAAGAAACACAAAACTAGGGTGATATTGTTGGGACGTATTTAAGTTTTGATGCTTCAAGTTGATTATTAGTGGGTTCTCGACATAGTTGGGGTTCTTGAATGGATTTGAGGTTCTCGAGTTTGTTATAAAGTGTTTGGTTTTGGTTTTGGTTTTGGTTTAATTTCAATGGGCCCAGAGGCCTAATTCTTGTATGGGTGGTATATAAACCCTTTTTAGAGTCATATTAGGGTTAGAGCTTATTGATAATATTTTCTTTCTTTGTTCTTGGGATTTCGAGATTGTACCAGTCGGTTCTATTGAAACCGAGTGCAATTAAGTTGAATGTTTGCATAGTTCCTCATCTTGATCTTCATTATTATTTCTCTTGCACACACGTGATACCATACCGGACTCTCACGTGTGTTGTGTTAATCGATATCGGTTTTAGATCCTTCATTGGGGCTAACAAGAATGATTGGGTCACATAAAAATAAAAGTAAGTCTGATTATATTTACGTGCCATATACTGGGTTATAGCCTAGTTGACGCCGTCCATTCAGATGAGGATAAGCATGAAAAACACAAAAATAAAATAAGTTCAATTCCATACATGTGCCAAACACTGGGTTGCAGCCTAGTTGAAGCCATCCATTTAGATAGGACAAAATTCTCCGTCAATACAGTTTTGACACGTGCCATATTGCTTTGTAAAGACCTAGCTAAAGCCGTCCATGAGAACTTGTTGAACTTGAGAATGTTACGAAAAGAAAAAAATAAAAAAAATTATATATAAATTGGAACCTTATAGAATTTATGATCTTAGGTATTAAGTTATGTTGAGATGAATTATAAGCTAGTTTTTGACCTTTATAAGTTGACTAGCATGGGCAATTCAATCGATAAAATATGGTGATCACTGAGTTGTTGAAAAACTAAGTATGGTAGGGTTTAAAATGGACAGTAATATCAATAATTGCATCATAAACCCAATGTGTCATAGGTATAACACTCAAGAAGGCCGAATTGATATGATCTGATATATATATATATATATCACTTTAATGAAAGTCACACAAAAATATGTATTCTTATTTTATTAGTTAATTGTACAACTTCTTTTATTTGAAAAATATAAAAAGATTTTTCATTTCTTTTAAGCGATCATTTGTTAGTTCAATTGATCAATCATTTCTTGAGCCTTCATCAAACCAGAAAAAACTTCATAATTCTTACTCACAACATGGATTAAATTTAATATTTAACAACTGTTGTGTTTAAGTGCTTGTTCTGGACGAACTATGGAAAAGATTTAAAGTTCATTCTTTCGAACGAATGAGCCATCTTGGATGGTCATTCGCACGAATGAAACATACAAACGAATGATTGCTTCGTATGAATTTCTTAGGAGAATTACTCTAAAGCAAGAATGAAGAGAAAGGACGAATGAAAACCTCACACGAATGAGGTATGCAGTTATTGCTCTTCATTCATCTGTTACTCTCATTTGCCCGTTTTCTTTTTCGTGTGACTGTGTGTTCTCATTCGCATGTTTCACTATTTTGGATCATCAACTTCCTTTTCAGCAGTGTTTTTGCCTCATTGTGATAATCTAAAGTTTCTTAATTGTTTCAGGTACTTGTGGAACCATATTTCATCGTCTGTGACCCGATTTGGGACAAAACCCGGTTAGATTCTTAGGGTTTTAGCTTTCGGTCATGTTGCCATCAAATAAACCATTTAAATTAAATAAAAATGATCTGAAATTGGACCAAATCACTTAATCGGGGTTGTCTGAGAACAATGGTGCCATTTTTACGATTTGATTGTTGATTTCTGAAAGTTAGGGTTTAAGAAACTTCGGCCAAACGAATGAAGGCTCATTCGTGTGATCTCTAACACGAATGACCTCATTCGTCATTGCATATTAATGAATGAACTCATTCATATGGCTGAGTTCGGAATGGCACATCATTCATGAGCTGGTCTCATTCGTGCCCCAGACTCATTCGCTTAAGGTATCATTCGTGCCCCAGACTCATTCGCTTAAGGTATCATTCGTGGATAATTTGCCTTGGGTTTGAGTCCTCGGCACCATCCTTACCACGTACGAAAGATTTAGCCGTCTTTATAAGAGGAAAGCTCCCAGGTTCCATATCTTAAAGAAGTTTAGCACGAATGAAACCAAGTGTTAATAACTTTTCAACTGATTTCATTTCTGCTAATCTGGACTAACTAGTTTATTCTATTTTGATTGCAGAATGGCTAATCTCCGAGCATTTCCAAAGAACAACATTTGTGCACATCTTGATATGTCGACAAAGAATGTTGTGCACTTCACTGATATTATTACTTTTCTTAGACACTCTCGAATTTTCATGGCAATCTCCCCTATGCACGTTCTGTATCTTTCACACCAGAGATCCTTCTGGGAGTCTGCAGAGATTGATTGCTCAATGGAGCCTAAAGTTATTAGAGGATTAGTTGGAGGCGAAGATGTCTTTGTTTCGACTAAACATATCAGGAGATTATGCGGTTTTCAGGATCTACCAAAGCATCCAGTTCTTCTGGGCAAGCATCTAGTTTGAGGGTGTTTCTTAAGGTGCAAGTACGACGAGGATTTGATAGTTGGAGTCCTTAACAAGTCTTGCCTCGGTCCTCCTTTCAAGTATTTATGCCATGTTCTTGTACATTGCCTGGGGTCAAGGTGTGGGGGATTTGATGAGCTACGAGTGACACTCCAGTCTGCATTTCGTTGCACTTATACTGAACATTCCATTCAACTTCTCAGAGATGGTCTTCACGCACATGAAGGAGAATGCCAGTTATAAGGGACACAAGAAGTTTCTGATGTTTCCCAGGTTCTTGCAGATGCCAGACACTACGCTCAACCGAATAAAATCTTACAGGGGAAAGGAGGAAAAACCTCAGGATCGTCACCTCCTTGGTCATCTCATTAAACCTAATTATGTTGCACCTACCAGGAGGAGATGGAGGCATGATGATTCTGACTCAGATATTGAGGACATGATTGTTCCTCAGGGAGATAGTGATGATGATAATGATGATGGTGCTGATGGTGCTGGTGATGGTGGGAATATTGGTGAAGCTGGTGATGTTCACGATGATGTTGATGCTATTGTTGCTTCCGTAACCACTGTATCTGCTTCTTTAGAGGTCAGTGTGCCTACGTCTACTGACGAGGGGGGGGGGGATGCCCATCACACTAACTTGGAGAACATAGACATTGGATCTGAGGCATTCACAGATGAATCAGACTCAAAAAAGACTAACACTTAGTTTGCTAGTATAGGTGTGAGATCAGAAGTAATTTGGATCAAGAAGAGGACAAGAGATCGAGGTGAGCAGATTGAGAATCCCACATTCATTCCGAAGTTTGATATTGCTCCTCCTCCTCGCACCTCCACTGTTACAGCAACTCAGACATCTTCCGCTCCACCTGCCAAGAAGAAAATGACTAGATTTGTCCTACAGAGGAGGAAAGAGTTAGCATCTGTTGTAGCCTCCACTACTATATCTGCTGTAACAGTGCTAACTTCTTCACTGTCCAAGTCTGGGACTATATGTCACACCCCGACCTTCCCGGCCTGTCCAAGGGCAATATGTGTGGCTATTAGGATCGAAGTCTCTCATCATACAGTTGCGAGACCTACATGTCTGGTTGCATACGTACGTCCAAATAATTTGATAAAACATTTTGTAAAATCAGATTTACGAAAGTAAATGTAAAGGTTATCAAAACAGTTTGAATTTCATAAATGGCGGAAACGTTCTTAAATAGTTTTTAAACAACATGAAGTAACAGTTTGCGAAAGCGGTTTAAGTGGTTTAGTAATACATAACATAACAAAATGAAAATGGATGATCAATAGCCTAAGACACTATGTAGATGCATGGACTCCATCCTAGCATCCTAGATTCCTTGTGTGCGTGACTTAGTTACCTGAGAAAACATGCGAGAAAAAGGGTCAGCACAAAAGTTGGAGAGAGCACATGTTTTATATGAGCAATAAACATCAAATGTTTAAAGTAGACGTTTGTAGGTCTACATATCAAAACAATGCAATATGTATTGATAGCTAATCAATATGTGTTATATCATACGCGGGTTCGCAACTGAAGCTAACATGCTGCCTACCACCATGTCCATCCAACTAGACAATGGCAATGTTGTTTGGTCAATTTTGCACTGTCCTGACCTCCATTCTGGATGGCCACACGACGCGCAACACTGGGGCTTGTCAGGCCCAAATAGTACTTCATAATTACCACACTATGCGCCACGCGCTATTAACGATTCGATATGTGTTTAGTGAGGACTTATCTGTTTTGTGGATGAGTGCCACACATATGCATATACGCTATATTAGCATGTCCATATATAACCAAATAGTACGTTTGTTTGTTAAAAATAGTTTGTATGCAATGTTTTCTCCCCCAAAGGTAGAAAATAGAAAAAGGGGGCGTGAACTCACTTGGTAAGCAGTTTCGGTATGTATGTGTTCGTGACTTGCGAATGCTAGCACTTACTAGTATGAACCTATAACCATATAGGTGAGTATGTGTTTTGTGATGTGTTGTATCCCATACAACTCCAAGTGTCGGTGTGCTCAACCGAGTGTGTGTGTGTTGACTCGACGAATTGTTGGTGACATGTTGCTGCGTTTGGTTTGTTTATGTGTCATAAATACAAGTAGGACACCAACATGCATCCTATGACTCTAATCGTACAATGTTTACTTAAGTAACGTGTAAGAATCGTAAAAGTTACCATTTTTGGAAAGTTTCCATTTTAGGAAAGTGTAGTTATGAAATCCCATTTCTTAAAACTAATAGCTATAGTATATTTGTAAAAACATATTTAAACACTTAAAACATACCGTTTGTGCAAAAATCACAATTTATGCCATTTTGCCCAAATAAAGTATCCTAAAATAGTAAGTGTTCGTTTAGAGATCCGTTTTCAAAAATCAAAGTTCACAATATGTTTAGAAATCATTCTTAAACACATTTCAAGAATCAAAAATCATGAAAACATCTTAAAACATCAAAACCCCTCTTTTGATTTACAAAAGTTTCCATTTTTAGTAAGTTTGTCATAAACCGTATTTTCACAAAATCGAATACCCGATTGTGTTTCTAAACACTCCAATATACATTTTACACCATCTAGACTTGTCTACATGTCTAGATCATTACAAATCACCAACACGCAACTAAAAAGTTTCCTTATATAGTAAGTTGCATAATATCATCATCAAATCAACAAAACCCAATCCTAGATGATTTCTATCATCAATCCTATTCAAAATATATCAATAAACACTCTGGACCAACTGAAAATTTGTGCATGTGAGCGGATCAGAGTTGCATGTGATCAATGACCCTTGCATGTGGGTTTTAACCCTTTCATGTACGATCTAACCATAAATACACATGTAGAACTACCTTAGGAGCTCCTAGATAATGAGATTGAGGCTGAATAGGGGCTACAAGTGGCTGATGAGAGTTTCCTTGCTTGTTGATGGCCTCCAAGAACTCCTTTGATGCTCTAATGTCTCCCAAAATCATCAAAAATGCAAGTAGATGGCTTCAAGAGTATTTCCAGGGGATTTGGAAGCTGCTTTCGTTTTGTTTTGGTCGAGATAGAGTGTAAAAACTCGGAGAATGAGGGGAAAAACCGAACAAATGATTTGGAGTTGCTTCTTATATGATTTTTGCCATCTGGGGCTCCATGGGTCTTGGCGTACCGCCTGAAATATAATATTTAGTCGGCTTCTCAAGAAACCCGCGCGCACCGCCCAGGGCGGTTGCATGGTCTCATGCGTACCGCCTGGCGGTTTGGGAAATTTCAAACTTTCCTGCCCAAGTCTTCGCGTACCGCCAAGGCCCGAGCGTTGGCCCTTGGCGTACCGCCTGGCCGGCTGGATTAGCCCAATTGGCCCATTTTAATGGTTTTGACTCATTTTTCGACTATTTTACGTGTATAACTCATCGATTATCATCTTTTGGGCTTTAATTATCGTTCAATTGTTTGTGCACCAACATTTGTGAGACTCGTGTGAGTTTCAAAAATTCCTCGAATTATCTTTATTCGTTTGTGTTTGTATTTTACGAAATGATCGCATGTTTGATTAATCATAATCAACATGTAATGCACAATCCAATAATCCCCCGAATTGTTGTTTTGCGTTTGCGTTTGTGTAGGCCACGCTTGGTGTCCAAAACCAATGTGCAATGTACGATTCGTAGTTCCTCGAACTATCATTTCGCAGTTGCTTGTGTTTAGTTCGTCTAATTAAACCTAATTAAATGGAATGCATCAAGTATGAATGTAAAATGCTAAGTTGTAAGAGTTGTAATTTACCTGAATTTTCAGGGTGTCACATCATCCCCTTGTTGAAAGAAATTTCGTCCCGAAATTTGTTGGTTGTCTTTGAGAACAAAAATTTTCTGTTTGTCACATCATCCCCTTGTTGAAGGGAAATTTTTCCCAAATTTATTCGTTGTTGTCGGCGTTCAACGTTGCCTCAAAGTGTGGCAATGTACGATTCAGTAGTTCCTTGAACTATCGTTTCGCAATTGCTTGTGTTTAATTCGTCTAATTAAACCTAATTAAATTGAATGCAACAAATATGAATGTGAAATGCTAAGTTGTAAGTGTTGTAATTTACCTGAATTTGTCGCGTGTCGCATCATCTCCTTGTTGAAAGAAATTTCGTCCCGAAATTTAGTTGTTGTTGGTAGTGTTTGAGAACAAAAATTTTCTTGTTGTCACATCATCTCCTTGTTGAAGGGAAATTTCGTCCCGAAATTTATTCATTGTTGTCGACGTTCGACGTTGCCGGTTTGCGCATCATCTGATCTTCACGCTCCCACGTGAATTCAGGTCCGCGTTTCGAGTTCCATCGTACTCTGATAATCGGAATCCGACTCTGCTTAAGTTGTTTGACCTCACGGTCCATGATTTCTACTGGCTCTTCCATGAACCGTAATTGTCCATCCATCAGAATCTCATTCAGTGGAATCACAAGTGTCTCATCGAATAGACACTTTTTCAAGTTTGAGACGTGAAATACGTTGTGAAGTCCATCAAGTTCGGCTGGTAGATTGAGTTGATATGCCACTGGACAGGATCTCAAAGGGTCCAATGTATCATTGGTTCAGTTTTCCTCGTTTCCCAAAACGAATAACGCCTTTCCATGGCAAAACTTTCTGAAGGACTTTATCTCCTACCTGAAATTCTAGAGGCTTCCGGTGTTTGTCGGCATAGCTCTTTTGACGATCGCGAGCTGCTGCCATATGGTTTCTGATATGTACGATTCTCTCCGTTGTTTTGTGTACGAGTTCCGGGACTGTGGGCTGACTGTCGCCCACTTCCGTCCAGCATGATGGGTGATCGGCATTTCCTGTCATAAAGTGCCTCAAAAGGCACTGCTTTGATGCTTGTATGATAGCTGTTGTTGTAGGACAACTCCACCAGCAGTAGGTGAGTTTCCCAGCTACTGCCAAAATCTACTATGCACGCTCGTAGCATGTCTTCGAGAGTTTGTATAGTGTGTTTGCTCTGGCCAGCAGTTTGTGAAGTAAATCAATGTCGGAGCCGGCGGGCTGGATCGAATTTCCCGTCTGGCGGAAAGTTCTCGGGGTGCGATATCGTTTGATAATCGAAAGGATCAGATTGTTTACATGGCACATGATATATAATTGAGAAATGCTAACATGACAATGATATAAAATTACAAAGTTAAATTACAATGTATTGTTCATAACTTAACCAAGTAAATCTATCCAAAAGAATCAATGAGTTTCTATCTGGTAACTGTACAAGATATACAAAAGATGATTCATTGTTTTGTCATTCAAAAGTATGTTGTCACAAAATGTAGCTAGGTCTTCTAAAAGTACACTATCTATGTTCTTGATATCTAGTGACTAAACATGTTCGTCACCTAAGAAAACATGCATTTAAACAAAGTCAACACAAGGTTGGTGAGTTCATAAGTTTGATAATTGAAATCATTGATTTGTTCACATACACAGTCACAATTGTCATACATGATACTTGTAAGTGTTTGATTCATCTGTTCACACAATGGCCTCTCCATAGTTATATTTACAAGTAGTATCTCATCCTATTAGCTATGCTTATATATAGGGCATATGTAGGGGAACAAGCCCCAGCCAACATCCCACCACATAACTAATAGAACTCCACACCACTTGCAATACAACTATAGATACCCATTTTCATCCCTCATGTTCAATCCGTTTAATATCCACACTTTGTTTTGTATGTAGAATAATATAGTACGAGGGGATAAGTTATCAAACAGAAGTATTGATAAACCCTCAATGTATTAAGGAAGTTAGATTAATTTAATCTGATCCTTGTTATTATTCCATTTCTTGTGGGGTTAACTGTTAATCACTTTTAAATATAAGAGTGTTAGTTAACCAATTGATATATGTTCTCAACGTGAACTGCATAGAGCCTAAAAGGAATCCATTGCAATCCTCACGTAATCAGATTACAATGCATCTGATTTACCTCTACCACTTGTATTCCCAGAGGCCTCATCAAAACTATTACCAGTAATATGACATGAGAGAAAATCAATTCCTCAGTCTACTAGTCAATAGAAATCGATGGATTAATTACAATTATAACTGCAGATTAATAGCACCATATGTCGCTTTCTAGACCCTGACTTTTCGTCGCCCTGTCACCGGTCATACGTTATCGGCCAATGAATCAATACGATCAACATACCAGCCCTACAAGCTGGAGGTTTGTCAAACCTATGGTACCACTATGCTATCGTCGGTTTAGTCACGTCAAACTAACTGGTCAGCGATTTGTGTAAGGGACTTACAATGATCAACTTGAATACATGGCACATGACTGAAATGATATA
Source organism: Mikania micrantha (assembly GCA_009363875.1). Taxonomy (NCBI): domain Eukaryota; kingdom Viridiplantae; phylum Streptophyta; class Magnoliopsida; order Asterales; family Asteraceae; genus Mikania; species Mikania micrantha. Next base: position 23,326,302 of record CM018685.1, read on the forward strand.
ATACAGACAGTTCAATAGTAATCAATTGTATTGTGTGTTCACCAATGTTGTTTGTTCTCAATGTTGTGTGTTCTCGTCGTTGTTAACAAAGTTATATAAGATCTTGTCTTATTATACGATGTTAGCTATTATGTGAATGATGTTGTTGTCATGAAGGTACATTATCATGATTATCATTCTTGTTGTTCCATATGGTCACCTTGTTGTCACTACAGTGTTGCAAGAGCTAGTCTTACTACACTTAGTCGACTCAGGTGGTGGATGATACTTGTTTCGTGTTATCTTGTAGTCTGCACCGAGTTGTAAGCTGAGTGTTATAAGAACTTGTCCTATTACACTTAGCTAACTCCGGTGATGAATGATATTATGAAGATATATTATCTTTATATCATTCGTGTTTGTTCTTGTTGATGTCATCATGTTTACCTGTGATAATCTCATTATCTATTCTTGTAAGAATAATTTAAGCGTTATAAGATAAAATCTTACATCTACATTATTCTATTGTGTTGATGATTCACGAAGTTACATTATCATGTTCCATCTTAGTTGTCTCTGTCATGTTATGATCATACAAGCATGCATACAATGATAAGCGATAATAAGTCAAGCAATATTATCTAAATCAAAGTATAAGCAATATGTTGAACTATAACTTTTAAATAAATAAAATATTTAGCATCTTTCTCAGCCCCGAGAGTTTAAAATCAGTTAAGATTAGAAAAGGGGCTTATGAACTCACCTTGTAACTGTTGTGGTTGACTTAGCCTAAACAAGAATGCACGCGCTCTTTGTTGTACTTTTTGTTGTATTCACGATCCTGTATTGATTTCACGATGTTTGTAACTTATAAGTATAAGTTTTAGGTGTTTGTGTGCGTGTATGTGTTAGCCAAAAGTTGGCTAACACTTACTGGTCTTGGTCATCATTCGGCCCATTGTTCAATTGTCATAGATTTTACTAACACTTACTATTTTAAGTTAAGCTTAGTACTTAATGTTATTGATTTTATATTTCACCTTCCTTAGCTTGTCCTTGAGATTCCAAAACTTTTACATTATATGTTAGTTACTTGTATTGCTAGGATCTTTGTAACACAACCTAAGAATAAACTTAGGTTTGTAGTTTAAGATCCCACATGTTGTCCTCGTTAACTTGAAACAACCATTACAAGGTTCATAGATAACTTAGTCAACAACTCTTGTTAAAACTTGATGTTTAAAGTTTGTGGAGTTCATTAAACCAAAGAGATTTCACCACCCTTGCAGTATTTGTTATCCAACCGATGCTTATTTTTCTCATGTGATTACCAATGATATGTGTTTGTTTATCTTCAATATCCAATGGGCCGACTAGGTAGCCGAATCAGCCACAGTGGGCCGAAGTAAAAGGCTTGGGCCGTATGAACTGTGTGGGCCGAATCAGTGATGTTGTGAGCTAAACCAAGTGTGCGCCGAATGAGTTGTGGGTTGGTTTAACCACTGTGGACCGAAGGTTTGGATTGGGCCAAACAGTTGAGCGAAACCAGCTCCTTCTTGGCCGAATGTTTAGTCTAGGTCGAATGAACATGGGTGAGTAGCCGAATGGTTGTGTGATGTGCATGGCCTAAAGGTTGCCGCTTAGGTCGAATGGGGTTTGACCGATTGAATGTTGCTAGGCTGAATGAAGCTTGAACACTGAATGAAGGCATCACCGAATGGAGCCCTTCGGTCCAAAGTGTTTCGGTCGGCTGGCCTATGGCCATTCTCCTTCCATTCGGCCGAAGGAGGCTATTCGACAGGTGGTAGCTGGGCGCACCCAGCTTGTTCCAAGCAGGTTACTAGCCAAACTCAGTGGGTATTTTCGGTGATAGTGAGTGCTAGGTTGGTTTCTTGTGGTGAAATGTTTGAGAAAAGTGGTTCTAAACCGGTTGGGGTTAGAGTTGAACAAAAAAGGGTCACAAAAACCCTAATTTTCGCATACTTTGCAGCCATACCTCGAGTTTTGATGGGTAACTCCTCAGATCGGTTGTACTTTTGTGTAGAGGGGAACAAGAGCTTCGATTTGGTCCAAAGGTGAAGTGATTTGGTGTAGTATTGAGTGAGTTACGGAGGTTTGAAGTTCAAAATTTGGAGAGAGAGGGTATCCAGGTTAGGGGTTTTAGAGAGAAAGAGAAGGGTGTTAAATGAGGAAGATGAACTCATTTAGGGTATTTATACCCGAGAGAGTTCGGGTTCGTTTCGTTTGCTCGGTTTTCGTTTTCGTCGCGTATCCGGATCGTTACACGTGTATTTTACGACTTTAAATTAAAGGATTTATTTTTAATATTTAAAAGGTGGTTATTCCTAGTAAATCCTCTAAATTTATTTCTCTTAAATTATTTCATTGAATTCGTTTATTTTAAACGTTTCGTCAGATCGTGTCACCTTCGCGCGTATTCGTTCGAATCGTCACCCGAACGAACACGACGAAGGTTTTGCTTTCTGACTTTTGTTTTCTACTTTTCAGTCATTATTTCAGAACCCTAAACTCGCATATATGTTTGTGTGAATCGTCACCCATGCAAACACACTGTCAGTTCGTTATTCTGAAATAACACTGCATTTAGGTTCTGAATTGTGTTTTCTCACTGACGGACTCAACTATACTTCCTGTTTTCACATTTTTTTCATATTGATTTATCGGCCATCTGATTCCTGTCATCTATGGTTATCAGATCGCAACCGACATGTTCTTGTTGTTTACTTGTACACTGTTGTTTCTCTTGATTCGTTGTATTAATTGTACTTAGGTTTTCACCTAAATACATACAACTATTGTTTATCGTGAGTTTTTGTACTTACGATATTTAAGTTTTCACTTAAATACGTACAACTGTTTCTTGTGTTCAGAGCTATGTTATCACACACACTGTTCATGCATTGTATTTACACACAGTAAATAGTGAAAGTACACGTACCGTACGGACTTGCCGGACGATCAGGTACTGGATGTCACATGAAGTCCATGGAGATTTGTTCCCACTTCCACATGAGGATCTCTGGTTGCGTGATTAATCCAGATGGCTTCTGGTAATCAACCTTGACTTTGGCGCAAGTCAAGCATTTGCTCACATATGTGGCGATATCGGCTTTCATGTTTGGCCACCAATAAAGGAACTTCAAATCATGATACATCTTATCAGATCCATGGTGAATGGAATACCGGGACATATGAGCCTCGTCCATCACAAGGACTCGTAAGTTTCCGTGGTGTGGAACCCATAAGCGTTCCATGAAATAGTGTAAGCCATTGACTTTTACTTCAAGTTGTTTCTCCATTCCCCTTAATGATTCGGCCACTAGGTTTTCTTCTTTCAGTGCCTCAACTTGGGCACTACGTATCTGTTATGGGAGATTGGTATGGATTGTAAGTTGTAAAGCTCGGGCCCTCTAAGGTTTCTAGGTATTCTTCCGACTTAGGGCGTCAGCCACAACGTTGGCTTTCCCCGGATGATACTCGATAGCACACTCATAGTCGTTCAGTAGTTCGAGCCAGTGACATTGTCGCATGTTCAGTTCCTTTTGCTTGAATATATGTTGGAGGCCCTTGTGATCAGTGTATATAGTACTGTAACATCAGTGCCGGAATCGTACTGGAATAGCAACATGAACAGTAATCAGGTACACATTCTATGTATTTCAATGTATTTCATAATCATAACATATATCATTATCATCTTATGTAACAAACAGTGAATCTAAACTCATTTATGAGAAACAAAACTCAGAAAACACGGTTCATTAGTCAGATAATTATCTGGCAACACAGAACCATCATGTGATTATGTGTTAGAAATATATTATGTATAAACGTATGTGAGGCTTTACAGAACAAAACACACGGATGTTGTTACGTGAATGCTAAATCGACGGGTTATTCGTATAGGTGACGATCTGTACGAATGTATTTGAAGGTTTAACATTCTGAATGATGTCCGATAATTAGAAAACCATATTGAAAAGTATAGTTATCGTCGTGTTTGTACGGGTGACGATTCGAACGAATACGCGCGACGACCGTACGATTCGATTTTAAACAGTAAATTTAATATTTTTGAAAATTTAAAATAAACGAAATATATTAGTTAATTTACTAGGAATAACCACTTAAAATAGATTTAGAAATCTTATTTTATAAACCGTGTCGTTTCGTGACGATAACCACGAGAAAACGACATTTTACGCGAAACCGAACGAAACCGAACCAACCGGGTATGTTAAATCATTTAATGATTCATTAATGTCACCACGTACTCACCACCTGCCATTTCCCTCTCCAAAAATTCGTCCATCTCCCTCCTCCTCTCTCTAGAAATCTCTTCCAACTTCTCTCTACAATTTCATGCTAATTTCTCATCAGATCCAAGCATTCTGGGTGTCAAAACGATCCCCACGCAACGTAGATCAAGGAAGTACAAGAATTTCGAGAATTTACCCGTTTATTTGGAGGTAAATCTTCATCTCATTTTCGGTTTTGGGGAGTTTCACGAGCCCTTATAGTTGTTGTTATTTAACCGGTTCAAAACACTTAATAAACTTGAAATAAGCCATGTTAGCAACTAGGAAGCTCTAGAAAACCGATTGTAACAGTTTAGAGTTGAAGAAGGATATGATGATGATGGGTTGTGACTCAAACAGATCGGACGAACCTATTAGGCGCCAACAAGGAGGCCACGAACCTTTTGTGGGTCGAACCTGAGCATCATAGACCCATGCCAGTTGGGCAAACCTGTAACCCTACCCAGCCGAACCTAATTGTTTTTAACCGAACCTGTTTAGTCGAAGAAGGAGGCGGCTAAACTCAGAAACCCTAGTCGAACCTCCTCTAAGCTATCACGAACCTATTTGTGGTGGAGTGCATTGCCGAACCCTAGCCGAACCATCAAGATCACGAACCATCATAATTGAGCCGAACCTCCACTATGTTTCCGAACCTCCATCCTATAGAGGAACCCTTTGAACAGCCGAACCCTAGGGTGGCGAACCTTGGATTATCAGATCAAGACCAGCACTGAACCTCGCATGAACGAACCTAGGGTTTTTCGGGTGACCTAGCTGAACCTTTAACATATTAGCCGAACACATATCAGCTCCTGCATGGGAATCCTGAACCTGTGCCCTCACGAACCTCCTATATGCATGGCCTAACCTTATGCTTAAATGGGTAGGAGCAGCGAACTTGTACATGGGCCGAACTATGGGACAACCTAATACATTGCAGCGAACCCTAAACCCCTTAACTATTTTATATGGCAGCGAACCTATGTTATGGGGGCTGCATACTTATGTAAAGCATGCATGGGGGATCAATATAGGTGTATAAGAAGCTTACTATGACTATCTTAACGATCATGGACTAGTTACATTTTCATAGCAAGTATTTTTTTTGAACACTAGCAATTCAACATAAGTGTTACTCTCTATTTAATTAGCTTAAAACACTTGGGATTTATCACAAAGCATACGGGAGAAAAACAAAGATCTAAAGATTGGATAATGATTAAATTTGTGAGGAGTTAATCTAATAAAGTCTAATAACGGGCCGAGATGGGCCCAATGGGTTAACATTAACCCCATCACATGTAAATGTTTTTTTAATTCAAGTAATGACATTTTAAATAAAAAAAATAAGGTTTTATAAACTTTGTTAAATTAAACTAAAAGATTTTTTAAATTTATGTTTAACTTAAAATGAATTTGTTAAAAACATATTAATCAAATACTTGTTGTGACTAATTATGTGATATGGGTTATAAATGGGTATTTAAGTTAGACTAGAAGATTAAGTCTTAGAAGCACATTAGTACTTAGGACACTTAGTTGCACATCGAGACCAAACCATAGGTACGACGGCTAATACGTATACTTATCGTATTCGAAATCTTTTAAAACAACTCAGGAATTGAAAAAACCTAAGAAACAACAACGAGCGCGCATTTTGTGATAGATCATTTGCACAGCAACACAGGTGAGTCCATTGCCCCTTTTCTAAACATTTTGCTTTACAAACGCGGGCTGAAAAGCATGCGTAAAATATTTTCTTGGATTATATTTACTTAAATGCTTTACTTAACATACTTATTATCTGTAACCAAATTTGTTAACCTAGATTATATCGAGGAACACTTATTGCAGGTTTCAAAACGGATTATTTACTTATCATAAGTAGATAATTGTTTCAATTATGTATGTTGGAAAATAAGGACTGACGAAGCAAAACCACCTTTCAAATAATCTTTGTAATAAATGTTGCAGGACACTAGCTTCCGAAGACAAGTCTTCAGAAGAACCTTCGGAAGAGACAAATAAAAGCCAATTGCTTCCGAAGACAAATAAAAGACACTAGCTTCCGAAGACAAGTCTTCAGAAGAACCTTCGGAAGACATAAATAAAAGAAAAATGCTTCCGAAGACAATACTTCAGAAGTTGCTTCGGAAGACCCTATCTGAAGACAAACCTCAGAAGACACTATCGGAAGAAAACACTTGCTTCCGAAGAATAAAAGTCATTTACTTCGGAAGACTTCCAAAGACATCTGCCTCGGAAGAAAAACAATATTTCAGAAGACATATGTTTCTTCTGTTGAAAGAATAAATGTAACCTGCTTTTGGATAACTGTCTACATTAGATAGTTTTCTATAAAGAGCTTCCGAGAGAATAATGTATTAGCATCAGTACAAAAGTCTGAACTAAGATCTTTAAAGATCCTATGTTGACTTTACGCTTGTACTATTCTGATGCTACAGTGTCTGTAATAGTGTCATCAGTCTTATCTGTTTCTCTTCTTCTTGTATTTGTCCTGAAACATTAAATGTCGGGGCTATTTATACCCCAACATCTACTGAATAAATATAACACTTTTCTGAATCTTCTTTGTGTTACTCTACTGTTTTTCTTTTCTTCTAATTTATGAAAACTAAACACTAAAATAACTAAAGAGCAAAACTCAAGAGGGAGCAAAACATCAAAAGCTTTGTCTAAGCTCTTGATCCTGGCTAAGTTAGTCTCTCCTCAGCTCACCGGTTTTCTACAATTGGTATCAGAGCCTTGTTCATTAGTCTTGGTTTAACCATCAAGGCTAAAATTCAAAGCTCGCTTTAATATCTGTGTTTAGTTTTCTGTTATCATCTTCTTTTCAAAATCTGCTAAAGATTGATTTTTGAAACTTTAAAGTGTTCAAAAATCCTTCAACCAAACTATCTTGAGTACTCACTATTGATTTACTCAAAACGGTTTAAAAAAATGGCAGAAAAATTCACCTTAGACCCGCATAACACTGGTTCTGCCACGAAGCCACCAATTCTGGTTAGGCATCAATATAATATTTGGCAGAGACGGATGTTACATTTCCTGTCAAATAATCATACAGGATGTTGGAAGTCTGTCATGTTCGGACCTCATAAACCAATGGTCTTGGACACAGAGACTGGAGATGATGTTCCTAAGGATCCCCGAAACTATATTGAAGAAGACTTTCATAAATTGGAGCTTGATGCCAAGGCACATGCTCAGCTGGCCATGGCCCTTCCGAAAGAAATCTATTCGGGTCTTCTTCACCATGAGTCTGCTAAGGACTTATGGGATGCTCTAAAAGAGCAATTCGGCGGTACTGATGATGTTGTAGCCAATACTAGAGAGATATTGGCTCAACAATATGAGACATTCTCCCAACTAAATAATGAGTCACTGACTCAGCAATTTGAAAGGTTCACTTCTCTCTTAAGTGAACTAAAATTAGCTGGTCAAGTGTATCCTCCTGTCTCAGTTCTAAATCGATTTTTAAGATCTCTCCCTGAAAAATGGGAAACTTACTCTATAGTCATGAGATCTTCACCAGATTTTGGTAAACTCTCACTTACCCAACTTCATGGTAAGTTACTCACTTTTGAGCGAGAGATTGACCAGAAAAGAAAACTAATAAAATCTGGAAAATCAACTGAAGAGTATGTTCAAGGGAACACTGCTCTCCTTAGTCATAACTCTGTGATAAATGATCAGGGTTATGATGAACATATTGACATAACTACTGGTATCACCTCTTCATTCTCTTCATGTGATGACCACTCTCTCCCCTCTGACCATCCTTGTTTTATCATGGACGATCTTCATCAAGTTCCAAGTGATGACTTGGAAGAGATGGATATTCTCCATCAACTGGCTCTCTTGAGCATAAGAACTAACAAGTTCTACAAGAGGACAGGAAGAAAATTTCCCGGTATCCATGGAAAAACCAGGATTGGTCTAAATAAGGCTACTGTCCAATGTTATAGATGTCATGGCACTGGACATTTTGCCAAGGAATGCACTAATGCTTCAAACTCTAACCCTTCTTCTTATGTGACCTATCCAAACATACCTTCACACACCTCTTCAACACCACATTCATCCACCTTTTCTTCTTTCAAAAGGTCCAATAATCCTCAAGAATCAGCACACATTGCACAAAACTCTTCTAACAATGTGCAATATGTACAAACTGCAAATGGAAACATGTACCAACTTACTCCTGCCTCACTTCAAGTTGTTACAGCTCCTTCTTCACAAATAAATGCTCCCGGACATGCTGTCAAATCTTCATCATCTGGTCAACAGGCTCTTTTCTCTCAAGAGTACATAGACTGGAGCAGCTTGCCTGAAGATGTTGGCCATGCCCTCATCACTTTTGAACCAACAAATTTTGCTCTTATGGCTGTTGGTGAAGATTCTTGCTCTTCTGATCAACCTGAAGCAGATATTTCTGATTCTCAGAAATCCTCTTCAAACCAAAATCATCTCTGGTATGTGGATAGTGGAGGATCTAGGCACATGACTGGATGCAGATCCATTCTAAATGACTTCATTCCAAATAATGGTGGATCTGTTTCTTTCGGAAATAATGCAAAAGGTCGGATAGTGGGATCCGGTTCTGTCTCAGGAGGAAATTTTAAATTTAAAGATGTTAGCTTAGTTGAAAACCTCAAGTTTAATCTCTTGAGTGTTTCTCAACTAGCTGACAAAAATTTTAATTCATTTTTCACTAAAGACAGTTGCAAAATTCTTTCTCCAGAAATAAACTCAAAAATAAAGGTCTTGATTGATCAACACACTTTGCTAACGGCTAAAAGAAGTGGAAACGTCTATATTGTAGACATGACTACTGATTCTCAAACATCTTCTCCTACATGTTTGATAGCCAAGGCATCATCTTCTGAAACCACTCTCTGGCACAGAAGACTTAGTCACCTTAATCACCAAACTCTTCATAAGCTTTCCACCCTTTCCTTAGTAAGAGGATTGCCTTCTAAAGAATTTCATTTTGAAGGTCAATGTGAATCTTGCTTAAAGGGAAAGCAACATAAAACTTCACATAAGTCTATTGAGGAATCCAAAACAACTAACTGTCTTAATCTGCTTCATATGGATCTGTTTGGTCCAGTGAAGGTAGCCAGCTTGGCAAGAAAAAGATATTGTCTAGTTGTTGTAGATGATTACTCAAGATTTTGCTGGACCTTCTTCCTTTTCAGCAAAGATGAGACTTCTGATAAAATAATTGCTCTTGTCACTCATCTTGAAAGACAATTCAGTCTTCCTGTTAAAATGATAAGGAGTGACAATGGCACAGAATTCAAAAATCAAGTCCTTGATAAATTTTGTATTTCTAAAGGAATCCTTAGACAATATAGTGCTCCTAGAACTCCTGATCAAAATGGAGTTGTAGAAAGAAAGAACAGGACACTGATTGAAGCTGCAAGAACCATGCTTGCAGACTCAGGATTACCTTTATCATTCTGGGCTGAGGCAGTAAACACTGCTTGTTATGTATTGAACAGAGTTCACATTGTAAAAAGACATAACAAGACTGCCTATGAAATTCTGTATAAAATAAAGCCTCTCATTTCCTTCTTCAAAGTCTTTGGATGTCCGTGTTTTATCCTAAATACAAAAGACTCTTTGTCCAAATTTGCTGCTAAAGTTGATTCTGGATACTTTGTTGGATATTCTCAGACTTCTAAAGCATATCGAGCTTTCAATCTCAGAACAAAAATAATTGAGGAATCTATTGATGTAAAATTCAATGAATTAGCATCAACCTCATCCTTTCCTTCTGCACCTGATGATCTTTTTGATCTTGAAAGCTTCTCCTTCATCCCTTCCATCCCCTCTTCTTCTCTTTCATCAGAGTCATGTCAAACTTCTGAAGATCTATCTTCTATTGAGGACGATTCTGTTTCAAAGTTCTTCACTTCTTTTCCATCTCATCAAATAAATTCTCAAGAAGCAAATTCTCAAAACCAAGACGATATACCATCTACTCCTCCATCTCCTGTCTTGGATAATGCATCCATAGATGTTCCTGATCACATTTCAAACTCTCTGACCCCCATCGAAAACTTATCTTATTCCGATGCTGCCTCCTCAAATAACTGTTTGGACATCATTCCTTTCAACAAAAATCATCCTCTAGAACAAATCTTAGGTGATCTAAGTAAAGGAGTTCAAACAAGAAGCCAGATTTCAAACTTTTGTCTTCATGCAGCCTTTCTATCCCAAATTGAGCCGACTAAATATCAGGAGGCTCTTAAAGACAATAATTGGGTAGAGGCAATGCAAGATGAACTGTTGCAGTTCAAAAGGCAAAATGTTTGGACTCTATGTCCCTTGCCCGATGGAAAATATCCCATCAGAACCAGATGGGTATTCATAAATAAAACAGATGACAGAGGCATTATAATAAAAAACAAGGCCAGGTTAGTTGTGCAAGGTTACTGTCAAGAGGAAGGTATTGACTATGATGAGACTTTTGCTCCTGTGGCAAGATTGGAAGCCATTAGACTCTTCCTAGCATTTGCCATCTCACATAACATAAAGGTATACCAGATGGACATAAAGAGTGCTTTCCTGTATGGGACAATAAAAGAGGAAATCTATGTTTGTCAACCACCAGGATTTGATGATGTTTATCATCCTGATTGGGTGTACAAACTAGACAAAGCACTTTATGGCCTAAAACAAGCTCCAAGAGCATGGTATGACACTCTCTCTCAATTCCTTCTTTCTAATAATTTCTCACGGGGAACCATTGATAAGACTTTGTTCATAAAAAGGGTAGATAAGGAACTCTTGTTAGTCCAAATTTATGTTGATGACATCATTTTTGGATCAACAAATCAGTCCATGTGTGAACAATTCTCTAAATTAATGTCTTCTAAGTTTGAAATGAGTGCTTTAAGTGAACTAAAAACATTTTTAGGACTTCAAGTCAAACAAACCCCACACGGGACTTTCATTCATCAATCTAAATATGTAAAAGATCTTCTTAATAAATTTGATATGAATGATTGCAAAATAATTTCTACTCTCATGGCAACAAGTCCTAGCATATGTTCAGATGACAATGGTGAACCTGTAGATCAAACTCTCTACCGGTGCATGATTGGTTCTCTGATGTATCTTACTGCATCAAGGCCAGACATCGTGTATGCAACATGTGTCTGTGCAAGATATCAATCTGCTCCCAAACAATCTCATCTTTCATTTGTGAAGAGGATACTCAGATATCTTAAAGGTACTCCTGTACTAGGTATTTGGTATCCTGCTAATCAAATTTGCAAGCTTGTTGGTTTTACAGATAGTGATTATGCTGGCTGCTCGCTCACCAGAAAGTCTACTTCAGGAGGTTGTCAGTTCTTTGCAGGTTGCTTAGTGTCATGGCAAAGCAAGAAGCAAACATCAGTGTCAAATTCAACTGCTGAAGCTGAATACATTGCAGCAGCCCATTGCACTGCCCAAATTCTTTGGTTACAATATCAACTGCTAGATTTTGGAATAACTGAACTAAAAACACCTCTTCTGATAGACAGCGAAGCTGCCAAAAACATAATAAAAAATCCTGTCTATCATTCTAAAACCAAACACATTGAAATAAGGCATCACTTCATTAGAGACTGTTTTGAAAAAGGACTAATAGTTCCAGAACATGTCTCTACAAGTGATCAAATAGCTGACATATTTACCAAGCCCTTAGACCCCTCAACTTTCTCTAAGTTTGTAGCAAAATTGGGCATGATAAATACGAGTTAATAAACATTAAAGGATAATTTTTTTAATTATCCAAACAATGGATATTGGATAAACAACTGATAAAGAACTCTTGATTTCTTTCAGTAATTATCTATATACACAGATAGGATCAGTGGCTATATAATCACTGCTTCATATCTATCTGATGTTTAAACTTTCCATTGTTACATTCCTCTCCTTCCGATGTCTTTTCTTCCGAAGATATCCTCTTCTTCTTTCTTCTTCCGATAACTTTCATAAGTTTATTTAACTTGTGTCTAAAATAAGATTCTTCCGATTCTGCAATAACAATCTTGAGCTTTGCATTTGATGTGACAGTTGTCAATCTTTCTGATAGACCCGAGTCTCAATACTGACTCTCACGGCTCAAGAAGATTATTACCGCCATTTTCTTTTAACCAATAATCTTCTCGGATTACTTCCCTTATTTATCATCTTCTTCTCCATAATTCTACTTAAACCCTATTCCTTCTCTGGTTTTTCAAGAAACTCTTCTTCCTCTTGAAGACTCTAAGTAATGCTCATGGTTACGGGTGATAAATTGTCAGGCATGTCGTCTGGCACGAAGCACTTATGCTTACCTTGTCGCAAGCTTCATGCTTATGATAATGGCTTAACGGCTTCGGACCAGGCTTCATTCCTCACAAAATTTCGTCTGTACTTTTCGGATGTGCATGAACATGTCTTCTTGACCAAATGTGTAAGTCTCAACCTCTTTCTCTCTTATTCTAACTCAGTTTTGTAATTTCATACTTAATCATGAACTTTTTAGGTTAACCTGAAAAACTTGATTATGTAGAAGTCAGTCCTTTTGATATTTACAGGCAACTATTTCAAATAACATCTGTTTGATAACCTGGTATATCATCCAAAATGTTCATAAGTTCCAGCTATGCCTTCAGTTTGTCTCTTTGATTTTCATAATATTATGACGGACTTGACTAACTGATGTTCAAAATGATGGATGATACTAAAGAAACACCCATCTTTAGTAAACCCACATCCACCCTTCTTCCACACCTAAATTAGGTACTGGCCATAAAATACTTCTCCAAAACCCTCCAAGCCTAATAAACCCAAAAGAATCTGTTCAGGAAGATGAGATCCCTGAACATGATTGTGTTCCCATTGAACACATGGATACATCTGTTTCATCCTCACAGATATATCAAGCATCTCTTCCCATCCTGCTCCTCATTCATCCTCTTCACAGGATGATGTTGTATTCCTAAGGGAACCCTAACTAACCATTGAAATGTCAGATGACTTTCAGTTGGTCGTCCTCTCTCCCAGGGACAACTCTATTTCTAAAAGCCCCCCCACTATCCATCAACACTTCTCTACCCTATAAAAGAGGATGAGATCCGGTCGTCAAGTCCATCTTGACCTCCTGATCATATATCAGGAGCATCCATTTCATATGCAAATCCAATGGCTTTTCATTTGAATGGATTAGGCAATAAGACTCCTGGTATGGCAACAACCAATGAAGTTTTTCTTTAAACTAAGGCTAGGAAATCCCCAGAACCAAGAAAAAGGGGTTTATGACATCTCTGAGATGGACTCAGGTCATAATAAAACTGACTCTCTAGTCAGGGATTCGGATGACATCTACAAAATGATAGACGGATCAGTTCTTCACATTATGGAATTAACGGATATCTTTAGTCCTGTAATCCAAATCCAACCCCATGCAGGCACCTTCATTTGAAGGTTTTCTAATCTTCTCAACCACCTTCACTACTACTACCCTTCCTCCACTGCCTTTCAAGGAGCATTTCTCCCACCTCTCTCTGCCTTTCTTTCTTCCTTGCCTTGTCTCCGGCTGATTAAGCCAAAAAGAGGGAGATAATCCATAAACCATTCTCAAAAGGTGGTTAACGCTTAAATAAACAAAAGAAGCCTAGCTCTGATAAACAAAGAAGCCTTTGCTTTACTGAGACCCATTTGAACCATTCTCATGATTCTTTCCTCACTGAGTCTGATGTTCTAGAAATTGATTGGGATCTAACATTAAGTGGTTTTGGCTTCATCAGTCCAGAGGGAGATTGTTGGAAAATAAGGACTGACGAAGCAAAACCACCTTTCAAATAATCTTTGTAATAAATGTTGCAGGACACTAGCTTCCGAAGACAAGTCTTCAGAAGAACCTTCGAAAGAGACAAATAAAAGCCAATTGCTTCCGAAGACAAATAAAAGACACTAGCTTCCGAAGACAAGTCTTCATAAGAACCTTCGGAAGACATAAATAAAAGAAAAATGCTTCCGAAGACAATACTTCAGAAGTTGCTTCGGAAGACCCTATCTGAAGACAAACCTCAGAAGACACTATCGGAAGAAAACACTTGCTTCCGAAGAATAAAAGTCATTTACTTCGGAAGACTTCCAAAGACATCTGCCTCGGAAGAAAAACAATATTTCAGAAGACATATGTTTCTTCTGTTGAAAGAATAAATGTAACCTGCTTTTGGATAACTGTCTACATTAGATAGTTTTCTATAAAGAGCTTCCGAGAGAATAATGTATTAGCATCAGTACAAAAGTCTGAACTAAGATCTTTAAAGATCCTATGTTGACTTTACGCTTGTACTATTCTGATGCTACAGTGTCTGTAATAGTGTCATCAGTCTTATCTGTTTGTCTTCTTCTTGTATTTGTCCTGAAACATTAAATGTCGGGGCTATTTATACCCCAACATCTACTGAATAAATATAACACTTTTCTGAATCTTCTTTGTGTTACTCTACTGTTTTTCTTTTCTTCTAATTTATGAAAACTAAACACTAAAATAACTAAAGAGCAAAACTCAAGAGGGAGCAAAACATCAAAAGCTTTGTCTAAGCTCTTGATCCTGGCTAAGTTAGTCTCTCCTCAGCTCACCGGTTTTCTACAATGTATACTTATGCAACGATCGATTATCAAACTGTCTATTATCAACGATCAAATTACAACGGTCTATTTTCAAAGGGATATCTGGGAAATATCAAAGATAGCATGTGAACGGTCAATACCGGTCAAGAACGGTCAAGTATGGTCAGTAACGGTCAAGAACTGTCAATAAAATCCTATAATTCAAAAGAGGTCCTAGCTAGACTGATTGAGTGTAGGTCGCATGCTTGATGATATTTACAGATTTTCCTCCACTACTAAGAACTTAGATTGCTAGACTAGTCTACTCGAGTATGACCAAGGCCCAATCATTAGATCTTAGATTTTATTAAATGTTTATTTAATTACTTATTTAAGCAATTATTGAATTATTTCTATAAATGTCTTGGTTGATCATGATTACATGATGAACTTAAGAAATCAACAGAGATTTCAAGGTGTATTTACAAGAACAATGACATGAAGAACTGAATAACTATTGTGTAAACGGTAGGGGTAAAATGCTTAATTATCATTAACAAAATTGACACATGTGGGTTAGTATGTGGTGGGATGGCGCCTGGGCGGGTTGTAGGCTCGACTCAGGGTATGCCCTATATATAAGCATACTGATCTGGATATTCCATGTGATGTTAATGTGATTAAGGTTCTTACCCGAGGGTTGAACAAATGTTTTAAGTACATGTTTTGAACTATGACAGAGATGGAACGAAAGGGCGGGTAAAATGCCTAATTATTAGTAATATCAATGTCCTATGTGGCTTAGTATGTGGTGGGATGGCGTCTGGGCGGGTTGTAGGCTCGACTCAAGG
Source organism: Mikania micrantha (assembly GCA_009363875.1). Taxonomy (NCBI): domain Eukaryota; kingdom Viridiplantae; phylum Streptophyta; class Magnoliopsida; order Asterales; family Asteraceae; genus Mikania; species Mikania micrantha. Next base: position 23,342,083 of record CM018685.1, read on the forward strand.
GTATGCCCTATATATAAGCATACCGAGCTGGATGATACAGGTGATGTTAATGAAATTAGGGTTGTTACCGAAAAAGATTTTTGCTTAACTATATTTCAAATCTTAAACTATATGAACTCACCAACCATGTGTTGACTTTATTTTTGCATGCCTTCTCAGGTGACGAACAGGTTAACTGAGCAGTTCTTGCTTTTGAGTTAGGATTCAGTTAGAGGACCTAGCATTTTTGGACCTGCATATTTTTGGAAAACTTCATTATACATATTATTTTGTATATCTTGTGAAGATACAAGATAGAATATTTATGATGCCAATAGTAGATTTACATTGTTAACTTATGAACTAAACAGATGTAATTTAACTTTGTAATTCTGCTTTTATTTAGCAGTTTCTCAGTTATATTTATATATCATGTGCAATGTAAACAATCTGATCATTCCAATTATCACTCACGATATCGCGCCCCGGGAACCTTCCGCCCGACGGGGAATCCGATCCAACCCCGCCAGCTCGGGGTGTGACAAGTACACTTTGTAACATACAGGTAGTGTCCCCAGATCTTGAGTGCGAATAACACTTCTCCAATTTCCATGTCGTGGGTGGTGTAATTCTTCTCGTGGACCTTCAATTGTCGAGAAGCATATGCGATCACCTTCTCTCGCTGCATTGGCTGCGAGCCCTTTTATTGAGGCATTGCAGTATACTACAAAGTCATCTGTTCCATCGGGAAGAAATAAGATAGGTGTACTACAGAGCTTCTGTTTGAGAAGTTGGAATGCAGTTTCTTGCTTGTCAGTCCAGAGATATTTCTTGTCTTTGTGAGTGAGAGCTGTGAGTGGTTGGGCTATCTTTGAAAATCCTTCAATAAATCGTCGATAATAGCCTTCCAAGCCTATAAATTGTCGCACCTCAGTTGGGTTCTTTGGTGCTTCCTAGTTCTTGATGGCCTATATCTTGGATTTATCCATGTGTACTCCTTGTTTATTAAAAACATGTCCCAAAAATTGGACTTCCCGAATCCAGAAGTAGCATTTTGAGAGTTTAGCGTACAGCTTCTCTTGCCGTAGCAGTTCAAGGGCCAATTGAAGATGCTCTTTGTGTTCTTCTATAGTCTTTGAGTAGACGAGAATATTATCGATTAATACAATGATAAACTTATCTTGATAGGGTTTGCACACTCTATTCATGAGGTCCATGAATATTGCAGGTGCATTAGGCAGCCCAAATGGCATGACCAAAAACTCGTAATGGCCATACCGAGTTCGAAATGCAGTCTTTGGAATATCTTCTTCTAGAATTCTCAACTAATGGTACCCAGATTGCAGATTGATCTTGGAGTAGTAACTTGATCCTTGCAGCTGATTGAACAGATTGTCAATGCAGGGCAAGGGGTATCGATTATTGATTGTCACTTTGTTCAGTTCACGATAATCGATGCACATACGGAATGTGCCATCCTTTTCTTCATGAACAGTACTGGTGCTCCCCATGGTGAGAAGCTTCGTCTAATGAAACCCTTGTCTAACAACTCCTGGAGTTGATTGGATAGTTCCTGCATCTCCGAAGGTGCAAGTCGATAGGGTTCTCGTGCAATGGGTTCTGCTCCCGGTGTGAGGTCTATGTGGAACTCCACTTGTCGTGGTGGTGGCAGTCCTGGTATATCCTCAGGAAATATGTCGGGATAATCGCATATGACTGGGATGTCTTCTATTTTCTTTTCCTCTTCAGTCTTGTTGGTGATAAGTGCCAGAATGGCTGTGTATCCCTTTCGTAGGCATTTGTGAGCTTTCATGCATGAGATGATGTTAAAAAGAGTGTCGCTCCTTTCGTCGTTGATGTCTAAAGTTTCTCCACTAGGGACAGGTATGCGCAGAACCTTGCCATGGCAAACTATTTCAGCTTGGTTTTCAGACACCCAATCCATGCCCACTACGACATCAAAACTGCCTAATGTAACTAGCATGAGGCCGATCTTAAACTTATGGCCTGCTAGCTCTAAAGTGCATTCTTTGAGAACGTGCTTAGTTACAATCAGCTTACCATTAGCTAGCACTATGTTATATTCAACCTCTAAGGGTGTTGAGGTTATGGCAAGTATCTCACTATAATCCTTAGATATAAAGCTTCTCTTAGCTTCAGTATCAAATAATACAGAAGCGTTATGATCGTTTAGGAGATACGTACCTGTTGCAAGGTTGGGGTCCCTTCTGGCTTCTTTTGCTCCGATCATGAAGGCTCGCCCCTTTGGACCATTGTTGTTCCCATTGTTTTTGTTGGTCTTCAAGTGTGGGCAGTCTTTCTTGAAGTGTCCTGGTTTCCCACATTCATAGCACCCCTTTGGTGCTCCCTGCGGCTGTGGTAGTTGTGGGGTTTTGGCCAGTAGTTCACCCCTGCAATCTTTAGCTGCATGTCCCATTTTCCCGTAGCCCTGGCATTGAAAGATGCCACATTGACCCTGTGCATGATGGAAATTGCACTTGTGGCATTTGGGATGTTTGCCTGCATAGCCTCCTTGGTTCTCGGTAATTGGGATGGGTGGGGAGTAAGCTTGGGTTGATCCAAACTTACGCTGTTGTGGTGGCAGTTCTAGAGTGGAAGGTTTGCTCATGGAATGATCCCATTTGCGTTTGTTGTCGGTTATCTTGGCTACCACACCACGAGATGATAGAAGTCCTTGTGCGACGGCTGAATTCGTGAGCTTGTGGGCCAGACGCACAGCTTGTTGTAGGGTGATGGGATCAGCAGAAAGTACCATACCCTTAATTTGAGGTGTTAGTCCCTCGATGTATTTCTCGATGTGCCTATAGGCCGGTGTTACCATCTCCGGGCACAGGTGTGCCAGCTCATAAGATCGAGTAGGGTATGCCTCCATCTCGGAACCGACCATCTTGTGGTTCTAGAATTCAGTCTCTTGCTTCTGCACTTCACCGCGAGGACAATATTCGTCGTTCAACATCCTTTTGAACTCATCCCAAGGTAGGGCGTTGGCTGTATCCAACCCTAGATTTTGAACGTTTGCGTTCCACCAAGTGAGGGCAGGTCCCTCGAGAGTTTCAGCAGCGAACTTAACCCTATCGAAGGTTCATGTAGTTGCTCATGGCGAAGGCCGACTCTGCCTTCTCCATCCAGCGTAATAGTCCAACTGCACCCTGAATATCGTTGAATGAGTAGGGTTTGCAATCCAGAAAAGATTTGAACGTGCAGGGAGGAGGATTGAGGTTTACTCCTTGGTTCAGTTGGTGTTGATTAAGGGCAGTCTCCCATGCAGCAAGCGCCTCTTCAACTCGCTCGTTGATGAGTGCATTCAATTCAGCTGGTGTCAGACTGATGTTCCCACGTCCTCCCGCATTTCGTCGCCCTCCGCGTCTTCCAACCATGATCTTCATAGCGAGAATAAACGTTAGAGTGTTTCCAAGAATTAAGGTTACGGATGCGGTTAGTACGAAAAGAAGACATGTATAAATTTTCATAGACAAGATTTTCAATAACAGCTATTAGTCCTGATATATAATAACTTATGCTAGTTAAAATTCATTTAATACCAAAACGTTAAGATTTCCAAAATATGTAATATAGAGACACAACCCGTCCCTACTAGGTCTATGCTAAGTTAATCAAAGGCATTGTCGATGGTGGAGTCAGAATCAGCATCCTCTGCCGGTTCCTCCTCCTTAGAGTCAGGCTCCTCTGGGTTCGGAATGACAGCCCTGTTCTCTAGCTCTTCGATTCTAGCTTCAGCGACGGCAGCTCGGTCTCCGGCCGCCTGGAATAGTGCAATCAACTAGATCATGTCTCGATCCATCTTGTTGACTACACTACAGAGCTCTGCATGTTGAGTGTTGGTATATCTCAGTTCCTCTGCAAGACACTCGATTCGACCGTCTGCCCAGGCCAGGTCCCGAGTCATCCTGGCGATAACATCCGACTCAAGACACTGCCTATTAGGCTCAGGTGGTTCTAGTATGGGTGATGCACTGTCAGGTGACTCCTCCACGGAGTCCTCCTCAAGGTCCTCGTCAGAGTTGTTATCGGGATATTCCTCAGGATCCTCGTCCGAATCCTCCACGGGATCATCTGATACTATGACATGCTGGTCAGGTGACTCTACGTTACTGGGAGAGGTGATGTGGGTAGTGCTGGAGCTACCAGCTCCTCCTCATCGTGTGCAAACATATGCAGTGATGATGGTGTCTTCATATCTATAATGCGCGCAATAAATATAGGTACAATCATGTACGCAAGTATGTTAGTACTATTACTACTAACACTACGTGTGTGGAGACTAGTGGTTATAGAATAAGTTCACTAAATGCAAACATAATTCGCAACAACCGAAGGTTATGATACCAATCTGTCACACCCCGGCCTTCCCGGCCTGTCCGAGGGCGCGACGGGTGGCTGTCAGGATCGCTGTCTTTGGTCATACAGTTGCGAGACCTACTTGTCTGGTTGCATACGTACTTCCAAATACTTGGATAAAACAGTTTGTAAAATCAGAGTTACGAAATTAAACGTAAAGGTTATCAAAACATTTTGAATTTCATAAATGGCAGAAGCGTTCTTAAAATTGTTTTTAAACAACATGAAGTAACAGTTTGGGGAAGCGGTTTAAGTGGTTTAGTAATACGTAACATAACAAAATGAAATTGGATGATCAATAGCCTAAGACACTATGTAGATGCATGGACTCCATCCTAAATTCCTAGATTCCTTGTGCACGTGCCTTAGTTACTTGAGAAAACATGCGAGAAAAAGGGTCAACACAAAGGTTGGTGAGAGCACAGGTTTTATATCTGCAATAAACATCAAATGTTTAAAGTAAACGTTTGCAGGTCCACATATCATAACAATGCAATATCTATTGATAGCTAATCAATATGTGTTATATCATATGCGGGTTCGCCACCAAAGATAACATGCTGCCTCCCACCATGTCCATCCAACTAGACAATGGCAATGTTGTTTGGTCAATTTTGCACTGTTCCGACCTCCAGTCGGGGTGGTCGTACGACGCGCAACAGCGGGGCTTGTTAGGCCCAAATAGTACTATTCAGAATTACCACGCTATGCGCCACACGCTATTAACGGTTCGATATGTGTTTACTGAGGACTTATCTCTTTTGTGGATGAGTGCCACTCATATGCATATACGTTATATTAGCATGTCCATATATAACCAAAAGTATGCTTGTTTGTTCAAAATAGTTTGTATGCAATGTTTTCTCCCCCAAAGGTAGAAAATAGAAAAAGGGGGCGTGAACTCACCGGTAATGTCACACCCGAGCCAGCGGGGTTGGATCGGAGTCCCCGTCGGGCGGAAGGTTCCCGGGGCGCTATATCGTGAGTGATAATCGTGATGATCAGATTGTTTACATTGCACATGATATAAATGAGAAATGCTAAATAGAATTGAATTACAAAGTTAAATTACATCTGTATCGTTCATAATTTAACAATGTAAATCTATCGTAAACATCATAATGTTTCTTTCTTGTATCTGCACAAGATATACAAAATAATTGTATAATGATGTTCCAAAAGTATGCAGGTCCAAAAATACTAAGTCTTCTATCTGAAGTCCTAGTCCAAAAGCATAAGATTCTTAATTGACATGTTCATCACCTGAGAAGTCATGCAAAAATAAAGTCAACACATGGTTGGTGAGCTCATATAGTTTAGTAATTGAAAATAACATGTAAACCTTTTTCGGTAAAAACCCTAACCTCATTAACATCACATCTAATATCCACATCAGTATGCTTATATATAGGGCATACCCCTAAGTCGAGCCTACAACCCGCCGAGACGCCGTCCCACCACATACTAATCCGCATATGACACTGTTGTTAATGATAATTAAGCATTTTTACCTACCATACTCTTCCATTCCACCATAGTTCTAATGTACCCTCAAAACATTTGTTAAACCGTCGGGTAACAACCTTAATCTCATTAACATCACATGTATCATCCAGATCGGTATGCTTATATATAGGGCATACCCCTGAGTCGAGCCTACAACCCACCCAGACGCCGTCCCACCACATACTAATCCGCATATGACATTTTTGTTAATGATAACTAAGCATTTTACCCCTACCATTAACCCATTAGTTCTTCAGTTCTTTGTTCCTGTAAATACAACAGTTTGGAATCTCCATTGATTCCTTAAGTTCATCACACAATTATGATCAACCACAACAATTGTAGAAACAGTTATAAATGCTTAATTAAACAAATATATAAACATTTAGTAAAATCTAAGACCTAATGATTGGGCCTTGGTCAACTCGAGTAGACAAGTATGACAATCAGGTACTTAGTAGTAAAGGAGATCTGTAAACCTCATCAAACATGTGACCTATAATCAATCAGTCTAGCTAGGACATCTCTTGATATATAGGCTTTTATAGTTCTTTAGACAGTCCATAGTTCGTATAGTTCTTTAGTTCTTTCGCACATGTTATCTTTGAGCATTTCCTAGATGTTCCTCATAACAGTTAGGGAATACTGTAAATATCATCAAACATGCGTCTCATATTCGATCAGTCTAGCCAGGACATCTTTCAAACCTGAGATTGGCACATGCTATCTTTGATATTTCCCAGTTAGACCCTTGAAAGAGTTCTTTGTACTTAGTTCTTTGAAATATATCGTTAGTTCTTTGACAACACACCCTTGAAGTAGTTCCTTGAAAATAGATCGTTAGTTCTTTGAAATACACCTTTGAAAATAGTTCTTTCGTTTAGATCTTTAGTTCTTTGAAAATAGTTCTTTGATTTGAAACAGTTCACCTAGACAGGAGTCTAGAATAACAGTTATACATGTAAAACATACACAAGTAAAAGCATTTAAGTAAATATAATCCAAAGGAAATAATTTGCGCATGCTTCTCAGCCCCGCGTTTATAAAACAAAAATGTTTAGTAAAGGGGCAATGATCTCACCTGTGTTGCTATATAAATGATCTATCACAAATTGCACGCTCGTTCTGGTAGCTTAGATTTCTTCAGTTCCTTAGTTGTTTTAAAAGAATTCGAATGCGATAAGTATACGTATTAGTCGTCGTATCTATGGTTTGGTCTCGGTGTGCAACTAAGTGTCCTAAGCTACTAATGTGCTTCTAAGATTTAGTCTAGCTAATCTAACTTAATTACCAATTGATAACCCATATCCCATAATTAGTTATAATAAATCTTCGTTAATATGCTTTAATCAATTTCATTTTAAGTTAATACGTTAGTTTATAAAATCCTTTAATTTAATTTAGCAAAGTTTATAAATCATTTCTTTTATTTAAATATAGTTAACTTAGTTTTAAATTAACAATTAACATGTGATCGGCTTAACTAGGCCCATTGGCCCCACTTAGGCCCAGTTGATGATCTTTGATTTCCACTTGATCACAACTCAAGTTCTTTGAATAATTCTACTTAGATAATCACATTATCCAAATCAATTATTCATACTAAATCTTTTAATTTAAGCCTTTGTTATGATCTACATGGTTCCATAATAATTCTCAAGTGTTAACTAAATCAATCGTTTCTAACACTCCATAGTTGTTACGGTGTTTAGAAAAACTTCCTAGTTCCTCATAAGTACATCTATACTTTATTGCCTACACTCCCATACAATTTGCATGCACTTATACATAAACTCCCATGCATTTCCCAATCTTAGAATCACCATTTTTATAAGAGATTTAGTTTTGTGCAACTCAGATCAGCGAACCTATGCCTCACATGGTTAGGTTCGGCCCAATTGTAGTTCAATGACCCAAGGTTCGTTCAAAGGGAAAAAGGTTCGGCTAGGTTATCCTTAGGTTCGCTGCTCCTACCCGTTCAAGCATAAGGTTTGGCCATGCACATAGGGGGGTTCAGCCCAAATGGTTCGGCCAAAGAAGGTTTCCAGGCTCGTTTAAGGGAAAATGGTTCGGCTACCTCATCGTAATGCCCTAGGTTCGTGACTATGTAACAGGTTCGGTGCAAGTTTGGTCCACATGTTCGTTGCAGAGGGACTACAGGTTCGGTGCAGGGTGGTACGGGTTCGGTGCAGGGTTCGTTTCAGCCATGAAGGTTCGGTGGTAGCAGGTTCGTGTTTCCCATGCAAAGCTGATAGAGGTTCGGCCAAGATTCCCAAGGGTTCGGCCGACTGAGGATCATCCCTAACATGTATCATCATCATCTCCCATCAAGTTCAACCTATTTCTAATCGTTTTCTACAGCCACCTAGTTGCTGACCAGGGGTTACTTCTAGATTAATAGGTGCTTAAAAGCCGATTTAAACTACAAGGACTACCTAGGTCGTGAAATACACTTTAAAACCGAAACAACCCAAGATTTACCTCGAATTCGACGGGTGCGAGACTAGATCCCTTGTACTTCTGAAATCTATGTGATGAGAGGATCGTTTTGACACCTAGAACACTTGAATCCAACGAGAATCCACCAAGAAATCTTAGAGAGAAGCTTGGGTTTTTAGTGAGAAGGAGAAAAACGAATTTGGAGAGAGGAAATGGGTTGGTGAGGGTTATTGTGGTGTTTTAATGTTTCATTAAATGAATTAAAACACCCGGTGGTTCGGTCTCGTTCGGTTTCGCGTACAACTTTGATGTCTCGTGATTTTTGCGATGAAACGACACGGTTTAAAAAATAGGATGTATGAATTTATTTTAAGTGGTTATTCCTAGTAAATTAACTAATATCTTTTATTTATTTTAAATTTTCAAAAATATTAAATTTACTGTTTAAAATCGAATCGTAAAATTGTCGCGCGTATTCGTTCGAATCGTCACCCGTACGAACACGACGATAACTATACTCTCCAATATTGTTTGCTAAGTATCGGATATCGTTCAGAATGTTAAACTTTCAAATGTATTCATACAGATCGTCACCTATACGAATAACCCGTCGGTTTAGCATTCACGTAACGATATCCGTGTTGTTTTGTTCTGTAAAGCCTCACATACGTTTATACATAATAAAATCCTAACAAATAATTCCCATGATGGTTCTGTGTTGCCAGATAATTATCTGACTAATAAACCATAGTTATGAACTTTGTTTATCTTAAACAGTTCTGAGTTTGCTCTATAACAACATCAAATGATAGTGGTAATTGATATGAATATGAAATACGCTGAAATGTATATAGCTCGTACCTGATTACTGTTCATGTTACTATTGAGATCACTGTTCCGGTACGGTTCCGGCACTGATGTTACAGGTAAGCAGTTCCGGCATGTATGTGTTCAGTGATGTGTTGTATCCCATATAACTCCAAGTGTCGGTGTGCTCCACCGAGTGTGTGTGTGTTGACTCGACGAATCGTTGGTGACATGTTGCTGCATGTATGTGTTCAGTGATGTGTTGTATCCCATACAACTCCAAGTGTCGGTGTGCTCAACCGAGTGTGTGTGTTGACTCGACGAATCGTTGGTGACATGTTGCTGCGTTTGGTTTGTTTATGTGTCATAAATACAAGTAGGACACCAACATGCATCCTATGACTCTAATCGTACAACGTTCACTTAAGAATGTGTAAGAATCGTAAAAGTTATCATTTTGGAAAGTTTCCATTTTAGGAAAGTGTAGTTATGAAATCCCATTTCTTAAAACTAATAACTCTAGTATATTTGTAAAAACATATTTAAACACTTAAAACATACCGTTTGTGCATAAATCACCATTTATGCCATTTTGCCCAAATAAAGTTTCCTAAAATACAAAGTGTTTGTTTAGAGATCCATTTTCAAAAATAAAAGTTTCAAATATGTTTAGAAAATCATTCTTAAACATATTTAAATAATCACAAATCATCAAAGCATCTTAAAACAACAAAACCCCTCTTTTGATTTACAAAAGTTTCCATTTTTAGTAAGTTTGTCATAAAATCGTATTTTCACAAAATCGAATACCCGAATGTGATTCTAAACACTCCAATTAACATTTGACACCATTTAGACATATCTACATGTCTAGATCATTAAAAATCACCAACATGAAACTAAAATGTTTCCTTATATAATAAGTTTCATAATATCATCGTCAAATCAACAAAACCCAATCCTAGATTATTTCTATCATCAATCCTATTCAAAATATATCAATAAACACTTGACTTGCATGTGGTTGCTTGGTCTCACGCGTACTGCCTAACAGTTTGTTGAACTTCAAACTTTCTCACCCAGGCGTACCGCCTGGCTGCCTGGATGAGCCCAATTGGCTCATTTTAATGGATTTGACTTGTTTTTCAACTATTTTGCGTTTATAACTCATCGATTATCATCGTTTTGACTTTAATTATCGTTCAATTGTTTGTTCATCAACGTTCATGAGACTCGTGTGTGTTTTGAAAATTCCTCGAATTATCTTTATTCGATTGTGTTTGTGTTTTACGAAATGATCGGATGTTAGATTAATCATAACCAACATGTAATGCACAATCCAATAATTCCCCGAATTATTGTTTTGCGTTTGTGTTTGTGTTTGCCACACTTGGTTTCCAAAACCAATGTGCAATGCACGATTCGTTAGTTCCTCGAACTATCATTTCGTTGTTGCTTGTGTTTAATTCATCTAATTAAACCTAACTAAATGGAATGCAACAAGTATGAATATGAAATGCTAAGTTGTAAGAGTTTTAATTCACCTGAATTTGCCGAGTGTGACACTATACCTACTTGTTCTACTGCCAACTTCTCCCAGACCTCCTCTGCCTCAGCTTTTCATGGATATAGTAAGAGGATCCTTGCCCTGGAGGCTGACAACCAGCGTCTTTCTGAGGTGGTTGAAAGCTTAAAAGATCCTACTCCCAGGATTGAGGGATCCAAACCTGATTCTGATGATTCAGACAAGGAAGGCAACGGAAACGAAGATGATGAGTCTGATGAAGAAAAGGTTAACTATGATGGGACATATGACACTGATGATGAAAAAGATAACGATGACGGAGCAGGGGATACCGCTGCAGGTGCAACTGATACCTCAGGGAAGTCTGCCTCTGGTGAAGTGAGAATGAAGAAAAAGCAAGATAAAGCTCCAAAGTCATCAACAAAGCCAACCAAGGAAGGCAATGCTACTAAGGAAGTCGATGTTGTGCCCTTGAGACGACATTTGGATGACACGTTGACTATGATATTTGACGATCAGGGCATTATACAGCACTCAGTTAGCTATGAAAAGGAAGAAGGAAAGATTATACACTGCTTGACAAAGGAACAAATTGTTGAACTGTTCAGGTTAAATCCTGACGAGGTTGTTGTTGATGACTCCTTTGTTCTTGCTTCAGATCTCCTGACTCCTGAATCGTTCGATGACATTGATGAGCTTATTTTAGAAGACCTTGATGATGAAGAGACTGTAAAGTACACTTCTGCGGAAGAAGAGTTACCGACTTTCACCGAGCTTTTCCGTCAACATTCAGAAGATAAGATAAAGCATACAATTGACGAGAAGGGTGGTGATAAGGAGGCTTCTGCAGAAGACTTACAGCAAAGGAAGGAGGAGTGGGCTGCGTATTGGCAGACACTCAAGAAAGAGAGTATTACATCCCCCACACCTCAGTACACGAAAGTTTACAAGACCAAAGGATACAAATCCGGCTTTTGCATTTTGAGCTCGGCATACTTGAAAGATCTGGGATGCTATGGACTGAAGAGGGAACGGGGAATTCGGTATTTTAGATTCTCACATGATTTCAAGATGTTGTCGGGTTTTGAGGTGAACCAGTTGGCACGCTTGAACATGCAGTATTGTGAAGGGTCGGGGATGTCGTCTTGGTTTGCAAGGCAAATCAAGTTCGAATATAAAAAGATATAGGTGAACTTCCAGGCTCAACAACCGGAATGTTTCTACCTGCCAGAGATTGACGCTCAGTCTAGGAAGCATAAAGTTATCCTGAGGTGGCTACCTCCCAAAGTTATGAAGACTATTCCTCTCAGGAAGATGCCTCAAGGATTTGCAAGTAGATTTTGATGGTGGTATTTTGATGGCAGAACTTCAAAGGCTGTGATAGTTCTTTGCAAGGAGGGCAAATGGGATCCGATTAGGGTATTTGACCCTATGTGGCTAACCAACTTGATAGAGGAAGATGTCAAGGTCCTCTACAAGTGTCAGATTTTCTTTCATATATCAGACATGGAGCAAGCACTTCAGTACATGAGGGTCATCAGACTCTGCTTTGCTTTTGATATTTATGTTGGTGTTGACTGGAAGGCTCTATCCGAAAAGTTTTTGAAGAACGATGCTGATCAAGTAAATAACTAGGTCCAAGGGGGAGTATGTTGATGCATATAGTGTCCCTAGTTCAAATGTAATAGTCTATCTTGATTGTTTAAAGTTGATATTATTAATGAAATCAAGTATTTCCTATTGTTTGGTTGTGTTTATAATTTTTTACCAGGTTTGAGTTTGACTTTATAAATCAAACAGGACCATTCGTACGAATGAACCTAAAAGTGAGTTCATTCGCACGAATGAACATATAGCGAATGTCTAGATAGACGAATGAATCAGAAACTTGATTCATTCTTGTGATTGGCTCAGTCGTGGATCGTCATTCGTGTGAGTGAGTCATGAACATGACTCATTCGCACGAAGTGCTGATACCTATAAATACATGCAAAAAAAGAATGTTTATGACCTCTACACATTCCCTTGTCACATCACCTAGGTTTCCAGGGCCCCTTGCAATCCAACTTCGTTTCCAGACCCGTGGTGTTCGATTTTGATCAAAATGTTGATTCCCGACCATCGGATTACCATGTGGTGCCTAGATTTCGATTGAAAAAACCCCGAATAGGATTCCACACTATTCGAGGGCCTGCCGAGCAGAATCCGCAAGGAACTTAGGCGTTTCCGAGGTCCTACAGTGTCACTTGTCATTTTTCATTCTTTTAATATGGGAGGGTATTTTGGACATTTTGTAACCACTTAAAAAGCTAGATTTAATATGGTGGTGACAAGTCTCACCGTCTAATATATTTTTAATAAATCTAATTTTTTATATAAAGTTTACCCCCTCTTTTTTTAAACATTAATTAGTTTTTAACACTATATTATTTTTTATAAAAATTACACCGTTATACTAGTCTCATTTTTTTTCTTTAATTCTGTTATGGTCTAGACGAGTTTTTTTTATATCTATCATATTTACATCATTGTAACAAGTTTAAAGATACCAAATTAATTTGAATTTTTTTCTAACAATGGTAAATTACAACACTGTATATTACGTCACTATAATTATTATTGTTAGAAAAAAATCAAAATAATGTGTTATATTACATCATAATAATTTAGTTTTGGTAGAATTTTTTTTTTTCAAAATAATGTGTTATTTTTATGCTCGTTAAATCGATGTAAATAAAGGACAAACGAGAAAAAAATTAAAAAAAATTTGTTGAGATTATAACAAAATTAAATAGAAAATTACATCAATGTAAATAATGTATTATATTGCCGTAATACATTGTATATTATTTCATTTTGCATTAAATTACTTTAATTTACCGATGTTAGAAAAAAAGTAAAATGATCTGTTATTTTTATGTTCATTACATTACATCAACGTAAAGCGAGATATTTTGTATATTTAAGTTCGTTACAATGATATAAATTAGCGTAAATTACATCAATGTTGTAGGTCCGTGATTAGGATCAAATGATCTGGTATAACTAGATATTATGTGCGGAATCCTTAATATCTAATTTGACTACAAATTGAATGAATTAAGAAGAATAGAAACAATCACATAAATGGAATTTCCTTGTATTAATATCTTGAGTGAAGTGTGTACAAGTAGATAGAAATTCACAAAATTCAAAATCTGAGTTCTGCTCAATCGATACTAAATTCATCCAAACTCAGCGATTTATTGACAGATCCATCGATATTACTAATATCGACAAACCTACTGTCAATATTAATAATATCAGTAAGATTGCCTTCATTACTATAAGTATCGATACAGCTACTATTGATACTAATAGTATCGACAAAATCCATACTTATACAATTTTACAAACTACTAAAAACAAACAAAAACAAAATAAAACAAAATAAAACATAAACATTATATTGAAAACAAAAACAAATACAACAGAAATGAAGATCTTCATCTTGAATCAGCAGTAATCTTCAATCTTCAATTTAACAACTGAAGGTTGTTGCTATTAGGGTACTAACAGACTCCCCCTTAGCAACAACTTAGAGTTAATATTCATTCATTCCACTGCAAAGGCAAATGGCTACTAGCACAAATTTTATGCTTGATACACACATTCAGCACCTTCTTAAATTGCATTGCTTCATCTTGATGATCCTTATGAAACTGAATCTGTTTTATTTTCTATATTCTCTGGTCTTCCTTTAAAAGATTAATTAAGTGGATTGGATCAAACAGTCTGCCAAATTTCACTTTGTTTATATCTTGAAACACAGCCTCAAAGGTATACCCATCCAAATACCATCTATGGAGGTTATTCATAATTCCCAAGTTAAACTTTAAAAGAGGAATTCTCTTTAAAGATTTAACTGGTTTGAATATATATCTTACCTTCCATTTCTTGGTAATCTAGTCAAGATTACCAACAATTGGTATCTTCTTTAGCTTCTGAGGTTTGAAAAACTCAAACTGCATTGTCCGAACCTCTTTTCTCAATGTTCTTTCAATCAAATTTGCAATGTAATCATCTCCATGATTGATTAACCGGATATCAGCCAAAACTCTTAATTTTAATAAGGGAAATTGATTGAAGCTTCTAATTGACTTCTTCAAATATTGAACTCCATCAATTTCTCTTTACTACAAACAGTTTGCTTTCAGCTTCATAATTTCAAGCAAAAATTTTTCCAGCACATTCTACTTTATTCTTTTAATGTTTCTTTACACTTTGACTTTGTAGATCATTAAGCAAATCATTTTTAGCAAAATGAAATACTTTTGCATTTGTTAAGAACTTCAAAGAATATTCATCAATCTTCTCAGCTTCAGCTTGTTTCATTCTAATTTCATCTTTTGTAGATTGAATAACACAATCAACAATTATCTTCTCAATCTTTTCTTTCATATCTTTCTCTTCCCAATCAATATCTAAAAATAAATATGTAATCTCTTTTATGGGAAACCATTCTCCTTCTTCTAACTCTGTACCAACATTATCATCAATATCATCAAAACATGGTTCAAAATGATATTCTTTTTCATTTAACCGAGGATCAACTTCAAGAACATAGTCACCATCTGCTTGATCATCATATCCAAGGTCATCATGATCTATGTCAACAAGAGCATCATTCATCAACTTATCATCATCTTAAATTTGATCTTGATCAAAAAATCAAAGAATCAAAGAATCAACAAATTCTTCTTCTTGTGCCTTTTTCTTTCCTTTGTCGTCTGGTGTTGTGGTTTGTTCAACTGGCTCCCCATGAGTTACAGACTTAATTGTAGTTGACCCTTCTTTGTTTCCAGTAACAGGTTCATTTCTAGTTGAACTACCAGCAGCCGGATCATCTTGATCATCATCATTTTGATTTCCATGTGTCCTAGTTGCTTCAACTCGACATGTAATCTCCCTCTGAGTTGAAGAACTAGCCAATTTATCATTGATTTCCTTTAACTAGGTTTCATGACCTTTAAACACCTTAACTGAGTTGGTATTAAGATCAGCAATCATCTTGAACAAAATCCTCAAAGATACCAACTCAGTTTGATTCAATTCAAGCTGAGTCTTATGTTGAGACTCAACTTGAGATTGAAGCAAACTCAGTTGATCTTGCAAAGGTAAGATCAAAGAGGTATTCTTCTGTAGCTCCTCAACTGTCACCTCTAGAGTATTCACTCTAACCTTCAAATGAATATTTTCATATTGTAGTTCTTCTACTTGTGATTGTAGGGCTAGAATTTGTGAAGACTAAGTTGCAAAACTATCAGTCATCATGGCACTAATATTAGGAGAATCAAAACTGGATAAGGTCTTCATGGGAGGAGTAACTGGAGGAGAAGAATGTACAGGAAGTGAAGAAGTGGGAGGTGGAACAACAGAAGAAGTGAAAGGTGGAACTACAGAAGATCAAAAAGGTGGAACTGGAGAATCAAAATGAAAATCAGTCTCAGAAGGCACATAATCTGAATCACTGTCAGTATTTGTCCTTTGTTTCTTAGACTGTGAGGTGGAAGAAATCAAAATCTTCCTTTTCCAAGACACCATCTGTCACACCAGAGCCGGCGGGCTAGATCGACTTTCCAGTCGGGCGGAAGGTTCTCGCGGCGCGATATCGTTTGATAATCAAAATGATCAGATTCTTTGTATAGCACATGATATATAATTGAGAAATGCTAACATGACAATGATATAGAATTACAAAGTTAAATTACAATGTTTCGTTCATAATTTAACCAAGCAAATCTATTCAAAAGAATCAATGAGTTTCTATCTTGTAACTGTACAAGATCTACAAAAGATGATTCATTGTTTTGTCATTCCAAAAGTATGGACAATACAAAATGTAGCTAGGGCTTCTAAAAGTCCACTAGCAATGTCCCTGATGTCTGGTGACTAAACATGTCCGTCACCTGAGAAAACATACATTTAAACAAAGTCAACAGTAGGTTGGGCAGTTCATAAGTTTGATAATTGAAATCATTGATTTGTTCACATACACAGTCACAATTGTCATACATGATACTTGTAAGTGTTTGATTCATCTGTTCACACAATGGCCTCTCCATAGTTATATATACAAGTAGTATCTCATCCTATTAGCTATGCTTATATATAGGGCATATGTAGGGGAACAAGCCCCAGCCAACATCCCACCACATACCTAATAAAACTCAAAACCACTTGCAATAAAACTATAGATACCCATTTTCATCTCACATGTTCATCTCGTTTGATATTCACCCATTCGTTGTGTTCATCACCCATTGTTATATGTAGAATAATATAATAGGAGGGGTTTAGTTATCAAACCGAAGTATTGATAAACCCTCATTGTGTTAAGGAAAATAGATTAATTTAATCTGATCCTTGTTATTATTCTCTCGCTTTTGGGGTTAACTGTTAGTCACTTTTAATAATAAGAGTGTTAGTTAACCAACTGATATATGTTCTCTACTTGAAGTGCATAGAGCCTAAAAGGAATCCATTGTAATCCTCACATAATCAGATTACTATGCATCCGATTTACCTCTACCACTTTGTATTCCCATAGGCCTCATCGAAACTATTACCAGAAATGTGACATGAGAGAAAATCAATTCCTCCGTCTACTGGTCAACAGGATTGATGGATTAATTACATTTATTACTGGAGATTAATATCACCATGTGTCGCTTACCAGACCCTGACTGATTGTCGCCCTGTCACCGGTCATACGTTACCGGCCGAATGTTCAATACGATCAACATACCAGCCCTACAAGCTAGAGGTTTGTCAAACCTATGGTACCACTATGCTATCGTCGGTTTAGTCACGTCAAACTAACCGGTCAGCGATTTGTGTGAGGGACTTATAATGATCAACTTGAATACATGGCACATGATTGTTGTGATATAATACAAACAGTTCAATAGTAATCAATTGTTGTTGTGTTCACCAATGTTGTTTGTTCTCAATATTGTGTGTTCTCGTTGTTCTTAACAAAGTTATATAAGAGCCTGTCTTATTATACAATGTTAGTTGTTGTGTGAATGATGTTGTTATCATAAAGCCACGTTACAATGATTATCATTATTGTTTTTCCATATGGTCACCCTGTTGCCACTACAGTGTTGTAAGAGCTAGTCTTACTACACTTAGTCGACTCAGGTGGTGGATGATATTTGTTTCGTGTTATATCATAGTCCTCACCGAGTTGTATGCATGGTGTTATAAGAACTTGTCCTATTACACTTAGCTAACTCCAGTGGTGAATGATATTATGAAGATATATTATCTTCATATCATTCATGTTTGTTCTTGTTGTTGTCATCATGTTCACATGTGATAATCTCATTGTTTGTTCTTGTAAAAATAATTAAGGGTAATAAGATAAAATCTTACAACTACATTATTCTATTGTGTTGATGAGTCATGAAGCTACATTATCATGTTTCATTGTTGTTATCTCTGTTATGTTATGATCATATAAGCATGCATACAATGATAAGCGATAATAAGTCAAGCAATATTATATAAATCATAGTATAAACAATATGTTGTACTAAAACTTTTAAATAAATAAAAGATTTAGCATTTTCTCAGCCCCGTGAGTTTAAAATCAATTAAGATTAGAAAAGGGGCATATGAACTCACCTTGTAGTTGTTGTGGTTGACTAAGTCTAAACAAGAATTCAAGCGCTCTTTGTTGTACTTGATGTTGTTTTCATGATCCTGTGTTGATTTCACAATGTTTGTAACTTATAAGTATAAGTTATAGGTGATTTGTGTGCGTGTATGTGTTAGCCCTAAAGTCGGCTAACACTCGTAAGTATCGTCATCATTCGGCCTTGATTCAATGGTTGTAGTTTATACCAACACTTAACCCTGTTAAGTTAAGTTTAGTACATATTGTTGTTGACTTTATGTTTCACTTGTCTCAACTCATTCTTGAAATTTCCAAAACCATATCATGATATGTTAAGTACTTGTGTTGATAGGATCTTTGTAAACTAACCCAAGTCATAAGTATATCTTAGGTTTATAGTTTAAAGCTTGACATGTTATCTTTGTTGAACTTGAATTGGTTGTTACTTAGTTAACAATTAACTAAGCAACAATCCTTGTAAAACTTGTTGTTTTGAGTTTTGTGAAATGTATTATACCCCACTCATCACCACCTTTGTAGTAAAATAAAATTTGTATATATAAATCCATGCACGTTATCCATGATTATTGACTTAGTGTGTTAGGTTATATCATTAACCATGTGGGCCGAACCAAAACTCGTGGGCCGAATCACTTGGGCCGAAGTAGTCAAGTTAGGCCGAATGAATGCTGTGGTTTGTCCGGAGAAGGTTTGCCGACTAAGATGGTGGCCGAATGATGGTGGTCGAATGGGTTAGCAACCAGGAGAAGGAACTTTGGCCGATTGAATGGATGTTAGCCGAACGAGAAGTTAGTCGAATAGCTAGGCTTGGCCGACTGACCTTGAGTTCGCCCGATGAGGATGTGGCGACTGGCCTTGGTCCGAATGGAAGGAGACCGAAGGAGTGGAGCCGTTCGGGTTGAGGAGGGCTGTCCATTCGACCATTTAGCCATTCGACCCACTGATGTGCCCCCTTCGGCCGGTCGTGACTCCACCAAGAAGCAGCCCTCATTTCAAGGTTCCAGGGTGTTTTTGAAGATGGTGTATGCCAGGGCTAGTTCTCGTGGTCATAGGGTTCAAGATGGGGGGCGGTTAACCGGTTAGGGTTAGGTTCGAACAAAGGGTGTAAAAACCCTAGTTTTTGTGATGTTCAAGCTCGATTATCTCGTTTTCAGGTGGGTAACTCCTCAGATCGGTTGTACTTCTAGGTAGAGGAGATCAAGAGCTTCGTTTTGGCTCAAGAATCACGCGATTTCATCAAAAAATGAGTGAGTTCTAGTGATTTGAAGTTTGAACTTTTTAGAGAGAAAAAGATCCGGGAATGGGTGTTTAGAGAGAGAAAGAGGTGGAAGGAATGGGGAAGATGAACTCATATAGGTTATTTACACCCCGGGTGAGTTCGGATTCATTTCGTTTGCTCGGTTCTCGTCTTCGTTGCGTTTCTGGCACGTTACGCGCGTATTTACGTATTTAAATAAAAAGGATTTGTTTTTAATATTTAAAAGGTGGTTATTCCTAGTAAATCTTTTAAATTTTTTTTCTTAAATTATTTCATCGAATTCGTTTATTTTAAATGTTTCGCCAGATCGCGTCACCTTTGCGTGTATTCGTTCGAATCGTCACCCGATCGAACACGACGATGGCTTCACTTTGTGATTCTTGTTTTCTACTTTTCAGTCATTATTTCAGAACTTTAAACTCACAGATAATGTTTGTTTGAATCGTCACCTACGCAAACACACACTCAGTTCATTATTCTGAAATAACACTGCATTTAGGTTTTGAATTGTGTTTCCTCACTGACGGACTCCACTAAACTTCCTGTTTTCACATTGATAACCTTGAATTCACATTGTTTTCATAATGAGTTATCGGCCATCTAATTCCTGTCATCTATGGATATCAGATCGTAACCGATATGTTCCTGTCATTTGTTTGCACACTGTTGTTTCTCTTGATTCGTTGTATTAACTGTACTTAGGTTTTCACATAAATACATACAACTGTTGTTTATCGTGAGTTGTTGTACTTACAATATTACAACTGTTGCTTGTTATCACACACACTGTTCACACATTGTATTTACACACAATAAATAGTGAAAGTACATGTACCGTATGACTTGCCGGCAATCAGGTACTGGATGTCACAGTCATCCCTTGTTAAAGAAATTCCGTCCCGAAATTTAAGCATCATTGTCAGGCACTACTTCTTCGAACAGGTGGGGATACTTTGTCTTCATGTGATACTCACACTCCCATAATCTCTACAATAGGGATACGGCTCCAATAAACCTTTACAATAGGGATACGGCTCCGTTTCAGTCTCTTGACTTCACGTTCCATAATCTCTACAGGTTCTTCAATGAAATGTAATTGTTCATGCACTGGTATCTCTTCCAGAGGTATGATCAATGATTCATCAGCGAGACATCTTTTGAGATTTGATATATGAAATACATCATGTACTCCGCTGAGTTCATCAGGGAGTCTGAGTCTGTATGCCATAGGACCTATGCGTTGAGTTATCTCAAACGGTCCGATATACCTTGGTGCTAACTTGCCTTTAGCCCCAAAACGAACCACGCCTTTCCACGGGGACACTTTCAACATGACTCGGTCACCCACTTGGAATTCCAAAGGCTTTCGCTGTTTGTCTGTGTAGCTCTTTTGGCGGCTACGTGTTGCTTGTAGTCTCTGTTGAACCTGGGCTATCTTATCAATAGTTTCCTGAATAAGTTCAGGCCTAGTGATTATGTTGTCTCCCACTTCGGTCCAACAAATTGGAGACCAACATTTTCTACCATATAGTGCTTCAAACGGAGCACATCCAATGCTGTTGTGGTAGCTGTTGTTGTAGGAGAACTCAATGAGTGGTAAGTGTTTATCCCAACTTCCATCGAAGTCTAGGATGCTTGTCCTCAACATATCCTTTAGGGTTTGAATTGTTCGCTCACTTTTTCCATCCGTTTGTGGATGACAAGCGGTGCTCAAGTTAACACTTGTCCCTAAGGATTGTTGCAATGATTGCCAGAACCGCGATGTAAATCGACTGTCCCTGTTTGAAATAATAGACAAAGGCACACCGTGCCGTACTACTATTTCATCAACATAGAGTCTTGCTAGCTTTTCCATCTTGTAGTTTTCTCTGATCGGAAAGAAATGTGCGGACTTGGTCAATCGATCAACGATGACCCAAATCGAATCGTGTCCGCTGGAAGTGCGGGGTAGCTTGGTAATAAAATCCATAGCTATTTGTTCCCACTTCCATTGTGGTATCTCTGGTTGCTCCAGCAAACCTGACGGTTTCTGGTTTCAGCTTTGACTTTGGCACATGTTAACCATTTGCCAACATAAGTAGTGTAACATCACTGTAAATCGGGTTGTCCGTACATGTACGGCTGTACTGTTACAACCTGATATTATAATAATTAATAATGATAATGAATTATTGAATTATTGACTGTCATAATTAATATTGGTATACATATTGAGAACATATATTTACACGCATAAACCATGGGAGGTTTAGTTGGACCACAACTAAACAGGACCAGAGAGTTTATCGCGGTTATATTGCAGATGATTATGGATTGTGATGTGGAATGGAAAAGAATTAGGAATTTGTTTTGGTTTAGTTGCTAAACATAGTCAAGGACACATGGTCATGGTTTATCGAAATAGCGGTGGGACGGTGTTGGGGAGGTTGCGATCTACCCCTGCATATGCCCTATACATATGCATATTTCGGTCTATCATGAATGTCAGTGGTATGGTTTAGTGGGTTTTATGGATTGGGATTTATAATGTTAAAGTTAATAAAATAATGGAAGCACTATTAAAGATAAGTACGCGATGTTGAGGTTACGAACATAACTTAAACGCGAATGTTATTTCAGAAATATTTTTCTTAATAGTGTATTCGCGTGAGTGACGATTCACACGAATACAATTATTTAGAATAATAATCTGAAACGATATTCCATTAATCCTAAATCGAATTGAAATACGATACGAGCGTTGGATTCGCAAAGGTGGCGATCTTTACGAATACGTACGTGAGTAACGCGTTTCGACGAGATAAAGTAATAATATCAACGATAATAAAATAAGAAAGATAAATTAAAAACGTTTATTAGAAATTACAACCTAAAACGAAAACGAACGAATTATTTATTTAAATAATTAATTTAACGAAACTTAACGAAGACATTTTATTTAAGACGATTTTATTTAAAAACCATTTTTATTAAAACGAGACTTATTCATTTAAATGTTTTACGTTTTAAATACGTTTTACGAATAAAACCAAGCATTTAATTATTTTTATCGCGATAAAAACGAGACCGAGCACGTGGAAGTGGAACGCGATATAAGAAAGAAGCATAGCTTCTGCTTCCTCACTTTCCATCTCTCACTCTCTCTCTAAAACACTCATTCACATCCACACTCTCTCTCTACCTTCTCTCTAGCCTATCTTCTTCAATTCTTATCGGATTCAAGTGATTCTTGGCTCTAAATGACCGCACGATCGAGAGGAACAAGAACCCACGAAGAAACGGGAAGTTGGGACGACCTATAGAGGTAAATCTTGTATTTTGTTTCGGTTTCTTACACTAACAATAAACCGGTTGCATCATTATGGTTTAAACTATTTCTACACATGGAAAACACTAAACGAGACCGGTTTGAGGTTGTGAGACCATAGATGGACACGTTAGGGGCTAGGAATAGGCACGAATGATGATGATGATGAAGTCCTGGTTTGCAAAACAGCAGGGACGAACCCTGGAAACCCTCCTAGCCGAACCTTCATGGGCGGGAACCAATAAGGGCCGAACCCTGGACCGAACAAACCTGTTGTTGTCAGTTGGCCGAACCTGCATCCTCATGGGCGAACCTTTCTGCACCCATAAAACCCTAGAGGCCGAACCTCCAAGGTGGCGAACCTATTGACTAAAGGGTTTGTGGGGCTGGGTTGCGTGGTAACGAACCTAAGGGTTTGTGGGCAGCATGCAGCGAACCTTGGCTGCCAATTCTCTTGAACGGACCTTTACCTAGTTGCTGGCCGAACCCTCTTTACCTCTTTGGCCACGAACCTGTGCTGCTGACACCTCTCGAGCGAACCTACTCACGCATAGCCAAACCTACGGATGAAGAACTCACCGAACCTTGGAAAGGAAGGGACTAAAAGCAAGCGAACCTTTAGCCCATGAAAACCCTGGACGAACCCTTTCTTGTTTTAGCCGAATCTCATGAAAGCTGAACATTAACCGAACCTTGGCTAACCTAAGGCCTTTAACTCAGCCGAACCTTTTCTTCTACCTGGGCCGAACCTATGGCTTTTGTCAAAAGGTTCGCTGCCCTATTGGCTAATCAAACCCAAGTGAACAAAAAAATTTGGGTTAAGAGGAAGAATAAACACTAGGAGGAATTAATGATAACCATGCATGCATGAATGACTATAGTACCACCTTTTTATTTAAATACATACTTTAAATTATGAGGTTTCTCATGAAATGTGAATTTTGGTGCATGTAACTTGAGTATGGGTTCATTAAGCTCAAAAGGAATTTTAATTAGAAAATGGTGGTAAAGTTAATTAATCATGCATGTATGTGTTAAATTATATGTATAATTAAGGTCAACATCTTGGAATATATGTTCATGTAATAAAGGGAAGACACATAAGATAACACAAAGAGTTCTTATTGTTAGATGATCTAAACCGACGAGTAAAGTACACGATAAGAATGACAAATTATAAAACCCTTTGCGGTGTATTTAAATTAGGTAAAATAAACTAAGTTAATAAAACACTACTGAGTTTAAAGTAAGCCTAAGAGGACATTAAATATAATTTGAAATGCATATGATTGTAAACACGAATATATCTGAAGATTTAACGTTCTGAATGCTACGGATGCTGTTATGTGAATGCTAAATTGACAGGTTATTCGTATGGGTGACGATCTGTACGAATATATCTGAAGATTTAACGTTCTGAATGATATTCTATAATTAGAAAACAAGATTGAAAAGTTTAGTTACCGTCTTGTTCGTACGAGTGACGATTCGAACGAATACGCGCGACAACCATGCGTTTTGATTTAAACAGAGAATTAATATTTTAAAATCTAAAATAAATAAAAGATATTAGTTAATTTATTAGGAATCACAACTTGGAATAATTTTCTAAATCTTATGTTATAAATCGAGTCGTTCGCGAACCGGCATTTTACGCGAAACCGAACTAGACCGAATCACCGGGAGTTTGGTACATTTAATGTGTCAATTAAATGCCAAAACCACCTCCACCCAACCCCCTCTCTCTCCATTTTCGTTCAAGACTCTCTCTCTCTCTCTCTCTAGAACAAGTTTCCCCACCTTCTCTCTACGATTATGTGACGATTTCTTTGCGGATTCAAGCTCTCTAGGTGTCAAGACGTTCATTTCAACACGTATATCACGAAAGTACAAGAGTTTCGAGTATTTATCCGTCGATTTCGAGGTAAATTTTAGTTTTAAATTCGGTTTAGGGTGTGTGTATTACGATCCATATGTTTGTGTGGCTTTAATCGATTGTTAACACTTAGAACTCTTGAGATCAATCATGGTGAACATTTAGAACACTCTAGGAATGGATTGGAACAGGTTTAGCTCGATGACAGATGGTGGTGATACAGGTTCGCGATATGCTTCAGTCGCCGAACCTTTTGGAGAGCCGAACCATGGGTTGGCGAACCCTGCGAACCAGACAACCTGCCAGCCGAACCCTGGCTCACTGCCAGCCGAACCTGTGGCCACCAACCTGCCAACCGAACCCTCCTTGGCCGATTCCTAGATGGTCCTGAGCCTAGGGTAGATTGCAGTCGAACCTTCCTTTTTATTGGACGAACCATCTAGGAAACGAACCCTACATTTCTCCAGCCGAACTATCCCACATGAACGAACCTTGTAGGAGCTGTTCAACCCTAGCATGACGAACCAGTGACTCGCGAACTCTCCTATGGCAGACGAACCTTCTTTCTCCACTCGGCCGAACCTTAAAGGTTCGTTGAGATGCTGCCACTACCGAACCCCTTGATTAACCTAGCTGAACCTATGGGATTGGGGCAAAAGGTTCGCTGACCTGGGTGTTATACGAATTCAAATCTTGAAGAGGCAACATAGTAATGGACATGGGGTTATCAAAACTAGTACTACGAAACCAGGAAATGATTAGTTGACCATTAACCTAAGCTCTTATGAGGATTGAATCTTATAAGTTGCATGAATGGATAACCATTTAAGTTTAAGTGTGAGTTCTTGAGTTAGGAATTACTATAACAAGATTATTCTTAACATGCAATAACAACTCAATATGAGTTGTTAGTGGACATAAAATGGCTTAACAACCGGATAATATTATTATAAGTTCATGAGAATCAAAAGCACAAGTCTTGTAATCAATTAGGAATCAAAGATCTTCAATTGGGCCTAAGTGGGCCCAATGGGGCTTAATTAAGCCCATCACACATTAAATGTTTATTTAAACTCAAGTAATGATTTTTTTATAAAAACAAAAATGAAGGCGTTGTGAATTTATTAAAATTAAATTTAATAATTTTCAAAAACCTTGTTTAATTTGAAATGAAATGGAATTTATTTATAAATGATTAGTTAAGAGTATTATGATTATCTTGTAGGGAAATTGTTGTAAAATAGACAATATTAATTGTCTGGAATTTAACAGAAAACAAAGGAAACTCTGCTCAAATTTTGTAAAATTAAACGATAAGTGTTGTAACTAAACAAGGGATTTGGGGTTATAAAAGTGTAACTAAGTTAGATTAGATCATAGAGACGCTTAGTAAATTAGGACACTTAGATACACACACCGAGACGAAACCTTAGGTGCGATGATTATTACGTATACTTATCGTATTAAAACTCTTATAAAACAACTCAGGAACTGAAGAAACTTAAGCTACAACAAGAGCGCGCATTTTGTGTTAGATCATTTACATAGCAGCACAGGTGAGTTCATAGCCTCTTTTCCAACATTTTGTTTTAAAACGCGGGGCTGAGAAGCATGCGTAAACTGTTCTTATTTAAATTTTTTACTTAAATGCTTTCACTTGTATATGTTTTACATGTATAACTGTTATTCTAGACTACTGTCTAAGTGAACTGTTTCAAATCAAAGAACTATTTCCAAGGAACTATTTTCAAAGAACTACTTTCAAAGAACTAACGATCTATTTTCAAAGAACTATTTCAAGGGTGTGTTGTCAAAGAACTAACGATCTATTTCAAAGAACTAAGTACAAAGAACTCTTTCAAGGGTCTAACTGGGAAATATCAAAGATAGCATATGCAAATCTCAGGTTTGAAAGATGTCCTAGCTAGAATCATCGAATATGAGACCCATGTTTGATGATATTTACAGTATTCCCTAACTGTTTTGAGGAACATCTGGGAAATGCTCAAAGATAACATGTGCCAAAGAACTATACGAACCATGAACGGTCTAAAGATCTACGAAAGCCTATATATCAAAAGATGTCCTAGCTAGACTGATTGGTTATAGGTCACATGTTTGATGAGGTTTACAGATCTCCTTTACTACTAAGTACCTGATTGTTATACTAGTCTACTCGAGTTGACCAAGGCCCAATCATTAGGACTTAGATCTTATTAAATGTTTATTTATTTATTTAATTAAGCATTTATTTAACTGTTTCTACAATTACTTTGGTTGATCATAACTGTGATGAACTTAAGGAATCAACATAGATTCCAAATGGTTGTATTTACAAGAACAAAGAACTGAAGAATCATTGGTTTATTGGTAGGGGTAAAATGCTTAATTGTCATCAACATCAATGTCCTATGTGGATTAGTATGTGGTGGGACGGCGTCTGGGTGGGTTGTAGGCTCGACTCAGGGGTATGCCCTATATATAAGCATACCGATCCGGATGATACATGTGATGTTAATGAGATTAAGGTTGTTACCCGAGGGTTTAAAAAAGGTTTTAAGTGTACATTTGAATTATTGTGAAAGGAAGTGTGTGTTAGGTAAAAATGCTTAATTATTATTAACAACAGTGTCATAAACACATTAGTATGTGGTGGGACGGCGTCTGGGCGGGTTGTAGGCTCGACTCAGGGGTATGCCCTATATATAAGCATACCGATGTGGATATTACATGTGATGTTAATGAGGTTAGGGTCTTTACCGAAAGAGGTTTTCAAATCATTTTCAATTACCAAACTATATGAACTCACCAACCATGTGTTGACTTTATTTTGCATGACTTCTCAGGTGACGAACATGTCAACTGAAGAGTTATTTCTTTGGACTAGGTTATCTGATAGAGGACCTAGCTTTTTGGACCTGCATATTTTGAAGCATCATTATACAGTTTATTTTGTATATCTTGTGCAGATACAAGATAGAGGATTTATGATGTTTATGATTGATTTACATTGTTAAATTATAAACTTAACTGATGTAATTTAACTTTGTAATACTATTTTATTTTAGCAAGTTTCTCAATTATGTATCATGTGCAATGTAACAATCTGATCATTTCGATTATCACTCACGATATCGCGCCCCGGGAACCTTCCGCCCGACGGGGACTCCAATCCAACCCCGCTGGCTCGGGGTGTGACAGATTGGTATCAGAGCCATGGTTATAGAGAAATATAGGTCACTTATTTAAATGGTTTGGCCTAGACTATAACCTAGGGACCCTGCATGTAGAGAACTCAGGACTTAAGACTTACTTGCATATTGTCTTCTGTATTCGATCATTGCACTAACCGATAATTTTATTGGTTATGATCAGAATGCACCGAGAAGACAGCCTCCCTTGATCACTCCTCAACACCGTCACCAAACGATTCACCACTATCACCTCCTGCTCCTCCTTTGATCACTCAACCATCAGGCTCGAGCACAACACCGAATTTGGATCCTGCTACTATTGCTCTGGTGACATTACTGAGTAGCCAACTGACAAATCAGATGAAAGAGGCAATACCGGAGATGTTCCTTCGTCTTCGAAATGAAATCAACAACACTGGCAACTCATCAGGAGAAGCCAGTGGGAATACTGGAGGTTCATCATATTACTCCTACAAGTCATTTGTGGGATGTAAGCCACCCAGCTTTAGTGGGTCTGAAGGAGCCGTTGGATTAATCCAATGGATTGAGAAGATTGAAACCACTCTGGACCTCTGCAGCTGTCCGGAGCACCACAAAGTTCGCTACTCTTCTGGAACATTCAACAAGCGAGCTTTGACTTGGTGGAATGGCCAAATCAATGCAAGAGGAAGAGAAGAAGCCATGGCTATGCCATGGGAAGACTTCAAAACGTTGCTGAGAACAGAATTCTGCAACAAGAATGAGTTGCAGAAACTGGAGGTTGAACTATCCAACCATGTGATGAAGCGGGCTGATCACATGGGGTATACGACTCGTTATCACGAGTTGGTTGCTTTGGTACCTGACATGGTACCAACTTTGGAAAAGAGGATTGATCGTTATGTAGGTGGACTTCCCGCTTGCATTCAGGGTTTAGTTGTTGCAGCTAACCCTGTCACTGTGGAGTCTGCGGTGAGTTTGTATGGTAAACTCACTGACCTTATGGTAGCCTCTAGAACCCTGAAGAAAGAGGCAGACTCCGGCAAAATCAAAGCAGAGCCGTCAAAGAAACCCCACCACCATCAGAAGAAGAAACATAAGACCATCAAGAACTACACGGTGGCCACACCTCTCCAACAAATAGCAGCAGCACCACAAAACCCTAACAAAAGACCCTACACTGGTACATATCCTTTGTGTGCCAAGTGTCAGTATCACCATCCCTGCAAGCAATGCACGGGATGTGGACGAAAGGGCCATTGGGTCCAACACTGCAGGATGACACCTAACCAAGCAGTCAACAATGCTGCTTTGGCTCTCCCTCCACCAGCCAACCAGAACAATGGTGGATGCTTCAATTATGGCGAACAAAGCCACTTTGCAAAGAACTACCCAAAGAAGGCACAACAGGCAGTTCAAGCTCCTCGTGGAAGAGCTTTTGTTATTGGAGCACCAGCCGCACGCCAGGACCCAAATGTGGTCACTGGTACGTTTCTTTTACATGACGTTTATGCATCTGTTCTATTTGACACTGGTGCGGATCAGAGTTTTATCTCTACCGATTTTGCATGCCAATTAGATTCTATAGAGGAACAATTAGATTTCCTTTACATTATAGAGGTAGCTAACGGGAAACAGATTACAGTTAGTACAGTTTATAGGAATTGCCCATTGACACTTAACGGTCATACATTCACCATCGATTTGATACCAATGGAGTTGGGTAGTTTCGACATCATTGTTGGAATGGATTGGCTTTCCTCTAATCGAGTGGAAGTCATCTGTTCTGAAAAGCTGCTTCGTGTTCCATTGCCGAGTGATCGCGTACTGGAAGTTAAAGGGGATCAAGCAAAACGTAGTGTCAAAATCATCTCTTGCATAAAGGCGCGTAAATGTTTACAGAAACGGTGCGTGGCGTTCTTGGCTCATGTGGTGGAAAAGGAGAAAGACAAGAAAAATACTCAAGATGTACCCATAGTGAAGGAATATCCGGAAGTACTTCCTAAAGACCTACCAGGTTTGCCTCCTGTGCGACCGGTAGAGTTTCGTATTGACTTAATTCCTGGAGCAACTCCTGTTGCTAAATCTCCTTACAAGTTAGCACCTTCAGAGATGCAGGAATTGTCTAACCAGTTACAGGAGCTACTTGACAAGGGTTTCATCAGACCAAGCTACTCACCTTGGGGAGCTCCGGTCTTGTTCGTGAAGAAGAAAGACGGATCGTTCAGAATGTACATAGATTACAGGGAGTTGAACAAACTAACCAACAAGAATCGGTACCCATTGCCGAGGATTGATGATCTGTTTGACCAACTACAAGGAGCGCAATACTTCTCAAAGATTGACTTGCGATCTGGATATCATCAGCTTAGAGTTCAAGACGAGGACATACCGAAAACGGCCTTTCGAACCAGATACGGGCATTACGAATTCATGGTTATGCCTTTCGGATTGACAAATGCACCAGCGGTTTTCATGGACCTCATGAACCGAGTGTGCAAGCCGTATCTAGATCAGTTTGTTATTGTCTTTATTGATGACATACTGATTTATTCGAAGATCAAAGCAGATCATGAACAACACCTTAGAAAGATCTTGGAGCTGTTGAAGAAAGAACAACTCTATGCTAAATTCTCTAAATGTGAATTTTGGCTTAGAGAAGTTCAATTTCTGGGTCATGTGGTCAACAACGAGGGAATACACGTTGATCCTGCCAAGATTGAAGCGATAAAGAACTGGGACACTCCGAAGACGCCAACGGAGATACGGTCTTTTCTGGGATTGGCGGGTTATTATAGAAGATTCATCTCGAATTTTTCCAAGATACCTTTGCCTCTCACTAAACTAACCCAGAAAAGTGAACCGTTTGTCTGGGAGCAGAAACAAGAAGATGCTTTTCAGACATTGAAACAGAAATTATGTGATGCTCCAATTCTCTCTCTCCCAGAAGGCTGTGATGACTTTGTCGTATACTGTGATGCTTCCCATCAGGGACTTGGTTGCGTACTGATGCAACGGGACAAAGTTATTGCCTATGCGTCAAGACAGTTAAAGGTTCATGAGAAGAACTACACTACTCATGATCTTGAACTAGGAGCTGTGATCTTCGCACTGAAGATTTGGAGACATTACTTATATGGCACCAACTGTACCATATACACTGATCACAAAAGTATGCAACACATCTTTGATCAGAAGGAGCTCAACATGCGACAACGCCGTTGGGTTGAACTTCTGAATGATTACGATTGTGTGATCAAGTACCATCCGGGAAAGGCGAACGTTGTAGCTGATGCCTTGAGCCGGAAGGAACGGGTCAAACCCTTGCGCATTAGAGCAATGGGAATGACTGTGCAGACAAGCCTACGAGACAAGATTATTCAGGCACAACAAGAATCAGTTGATCGAGGAAACTTGAAGAAAGAACTTGACTGTGGAGCAGAAAAACACCTTGAGACTAAGACTGATGGAATGATCTACTACCGGGAACGTATATGGGTCCCGGCGGTAGATGAATTGAGAAAACTTATCTTCGATGAAGCACACAAGACTAAATACTCTGTTCAAGACTTGCGTGGATTTTATTGGTGGCCTGGGATGAAAAAGGACATAGCCGGATACGTCGGTCAATGTCTAACGTGTGCGAAGGTAAAGGCGGAACACCAGAGACCGTCTGGTTTACTGAAACAGCCTGAGATTCCGCTCTGGAAGTGGGAACAAATAGCTATGGACTTCATCACCAAGCTACCCCGCACTTCCAGTGGTCACGATACAATATGGGTTATTATCGATCGGTTGACGAAATCCGCTCATTTCTTGCCGATGCGTGAGAACTTCACCATGGATAAACTGGCGAGACTGTACATCAATGAGATAGTGGTGCGCCACGGTGTGCCATTGTCTATTATTTCTGATAGGGATAGCATATTTACATCAAGGTTCTGGCAATCACTGCAGAAATCTCTAGGGACACAGTTAAATCTGAGTACAGCTTACCACCCACAAACGGATGGTCAAAGCGAACGTACTATTCAAACCCTGGAGGATATGTTAAGAACCTGTGTTTTGGATTTTGGTGGGAATTGGGACTCTCATTTGCCACTGATCGAGTTCTATTACAATAACAGTTATCACAGCAACATTGGATGTGCACCATTCGAGGCTATTTATGGCCGGAAATGTCGATCGCCGATCTGTTGGACTGAAGTGGGAGACAGCCTGATAACTGGGCCAGAGCTTATTCAGGAAACCACTGACAAGATTGCCCAGATTCAAAGAATACTGCAAGCAACAAGGAGTAGACAAAAGAGCTACTCAGACAAACGGCGCAAACCGTTGGAATTCCAAGTGGGAGACCGTGTTATGTTGAAGGTATCCCCATGGAAGGGCATAGTTCGTTTTGGGAATAAAGCCAAGTTAGCACCACGGTACGTAGGACCGTTTGAGATTATTGAACGTATTGGTCCTGTGGCGTACAGACTGAGATTACCAGATGAACTCAGTGCGGTGTATGATGTATTTCACGTCTCGAATTTAAAAAGATGTCTTGACGATGAATCACTTGTAATTCCAATTGAAGAGATTCAAGTGGATGAACAGCTACACTTTATTGAGGAACCTTTAGAGATTATGGATCGCAAAGTTAAACAACTGAGGCGAAGCCGTATTCCGATTGTAAAGGTTCGATGGAACTCAAGGCGCGGACCCGAGTTTACTTGGGAACGTGAAGATCACATGAAGTCAAAGTATCCCCAACTGTTTGAAGAGGAAGCCGTACCTGATAACAATGCTTAAATTTCGGGACGAAATTTCTCTAACAAGGGGAGACTGTAACATAAGTGCCGGAACCGTACCAAAACAGTGATCTTAAACAGTAACATAAACAGTAAACAGGTACGAACAATATACATTTCAGTGCATTTCATATTCATAATCAATTGTCAATATCATTTTGTGTAACCAAACAACAAGTTCAGAAACATTTAACAGAAACAAAGTTCAGAACTATGGTTCTTGAGTCAAATAATTATCTGGCAACACAGAACCATCATGTGATTATTTGTTAGGATTTATTATGTATAAACGTATGTGAGGCTTTAATGCACAAAACACACGGATGCTGTTATGTGAATGCTAAATTGACAGGTTATTCCTATGGGTGACGATCTGTACGAATATATCCGAAGATTTAACGTTTTGAATGATATTCTATAATTAGAAAACAAGATAGAAAAGTATAGTTATCGTCGTGTTCGTACGAGTGACGATTCGAACGTATACGCGCGACAACCGTGCGTTTCGATTTAAACAGAGAATTAATATTTTAAAATCTAATATAAATAAAAGATATTAGTTAATTTATTAGGAATCAAAACTTGGAATAATTTTATAAATCTTATGTTATAAATCGAGTCGTTCTGCGACGAAGACCATGCGAACCGGCATTTTACGTGAAACCGAACTAGACCAAATCACCGGGAGTTTGGGACATTTAATGTGGCAATTAAATGCCACAACCACCTCCACCCAACCCCCTCTCTCTCTCCATTTTCGTTCAAGACTCTCTCTCTCTCTCTAGAACAAGTTTCTCCACCTTCTCTCTACGATTATGTGACGATTTCTTTGCGGATTCAAGCTCTCTAGGTGTCAAGACCTTCATTTCAACACGTAGATCACGAAAGTACAAGAGTTTCGAGTATTTATCCGTCGATTTCGAGGTAAATTTTAGTTTTAAATTCGGTTTAGGGTGTGTGTATTACGATCCATATGTTTGTGTGGCTTTAATCGATTGTTAACACTTAGAACTCTTGAGATCAATCATGGTGAACATTTAGAACACTCTAGGAATGGATTGGAACAGGTTTAGCTCGATGACAGATGGTGGTGATACAGGTTCGCGATATGCTTCAGTCGGCCGAACCTTTTGGAGAGCCGAACCATGTGTTGGCGAACCCTGCGAACCTGACAACCTGCCAGCCGAACCCTGGCTCACTGCCCGCCGAACCTGTGGCCATCAACCTGCCAACCGAACCCTCCTTGGCCGAACCCTAGGTGGTCCCGAGCCTAGGGTAGATTGCAGCCGAACCTTCCTTTTTATTGGACAAACCATCTAGGAAACGAACCCTAAATTTTTCCAGCCAAACTATCCAACATGAACGAACCTTGTAGGAGCTGTTGAACCCTAGCATGACGAACCAATGACTCGCGAACTCTCCTATGGCAGACAAACCTTGTTTCTCCACTCGGCCGAACCTTAAAGGTTCGTTGAGATGCTGCCTCTACCGAACCCCTTTATTAACCTTGCCGAACCTATGGGATTGGGGAAAAAGGTTCGCTGACCTGGGTGTTAAATGAATTCAAATCTTGAAGAGGCAACATAGTAATGGACATGGGGTTATCAAAACTAGTACTACGAAACCAGGAAATGCTTAGTTGACCATTAACCTAAGGTCTTATGAGGATTGAATCTTATAAGTTGTATGAATGGATAACCATTTAAGTTTAAGTGTGAGTGCATGAGTTAGGGATTACTATAACAAGATTATTCTTAACATGCAATAACAACTCAATATGAGTTGTTAATGGACATAAAATGGCTTAACAACCGGATAATATTATTATAAGTTCATGAGAATCAAAAGCACAAGTCTTGTAATCAATTAGGAATCAAAGATCTTCAATTGGGCCTAAGTGGGCCCAATGGGGCTTAATTAAGCCCATCACACATTAAATGTTTATTTAAACTCAAGTAATGATGTTTTTATAAAAACAAAAATGAAGGCGTTGTGAATTTATTAAAATTAAATTTAATAATTTTCTAAAACCTTGTTTAATTTGAAATGAAATGGAATTTATTTATAAATGATTAGTTAAGAGTATTATGATTATCTTGTTGGGAAATTGTTGTAAAATAGACAATATTAATTGTCTAGAATTTAACAGAAAACAAAGGAAACTCTGCTCAAATTTTGTAAAATTAAACGATAAGTGTTGTAACTAAACAAGGGATTTGGGGTTATAAAAGTGTAACTAAGTTAGATTAGATCATAGAGACGCTTAGTAAATTAGGACACTTAGATACACACACCGAGACCAGACCTTAGGTGCGATGATTATTACGTATACTTATCGTATTCAAACTCTTATAAAACAACTCAGGAACTGAAGAAACTTAAGCTACAACAAGAGCGCGCATTTTGTGTTAGATCATTTACATAGCAGCACAGGTGAGTTCATAGCCCCTTTTCCAACATTTTGTTTCAAAACGCGGGGCTGAGAAGCATACGTAAACTATTCTTATTTAAATTGTTTACTTAAATGCTTTCACTTGTATATGTTTTACATGTATAACTGTTATTCTAGACTACTGTCTAGGTGAACTGTTTCAAATCAAAGAACTATTTCCAAAGAACTATTTTCAAAGAACTACTTTCAAAGAACTAACGATCTATTTTCAAAGAACTATTTTAAGGGTGTGTTGTCAAAGAACTAACGATCTATTTCAAAGAACTAAGTACAAAGAACTCTTTCAAGGGTCTAACTGGGAAATATCAAAGATAGCATGTGCTAATCTCAGGTTTGAAAGATGTCCTAGCTAGACTCATCGAATATGAGACGCATGTTTGATGATATTTACAGTATTCCCTAACTGTTTTGAGGAACATATGGGAAATGCTCAAAGATAACATGTGCCAAAGAACTAAAGAACTATACAAACTATGAACGGTCTAAAGATCTATGAAAGCCTATATATCAAAAGATGTCCTAGCTAGACTGATTGGTTATAGGTCACATGTTTGATGAGGTTTACAGATCTCCTTTACTACTAAGTACCTGATTGTTATACTAGTCTACTCGAGTTGACCAAGGCCCAATCATTAGGACTTAGATCTTATTAAATGTTTATTTATTTATTTAATTAAGCATTTATTTAACTGTTTCTACAATTACTTTGGTTGATCATAACTGTGATGAACTTAAGGAATCAACATAGATTCCAAATGGTTGTATTTACAAGAACAAAGAACTGAAGAATCATTGGTTTATTGGTAGGGGTAAAATGCTTAATTGTCATTAACATCAATGTCCTATGTGGATTAGTATGTGGTGGGACGGCGTCTGGGCGAGTTGTAGGCTCGACTCAGGGGTATACCCTATATATAAGCATACCGATCCGGATGATACATGTGATGTTAATGAGATTAAGTTTGTTACCCGAGGGTTCAACAAAGGTTTTAAGTGTACATTTGAATTATTGTGAAAGGAAGTGTGTGTTAGGTAAAAATGCTTAATTATTATTAACAACAGTGTCATAAACACATTAGTATGTGGTGGGACGGTGTCTGGGCGGGTTGTAGGCTCGACTTAGGGGTATGCCCTATATATAAGCATACCGATGTGGATATTACATGTGATGTTAATGAGGTTAGGGTCTTTACCGAAAGAGGTTTTGAAATCATTTATAATTACCAAACTATATAAACTCACCAACCATGTGTTGACTTTATTTTGCATGACTTCTCAGGTGACGAACAGGTCAACTGAAGAGTTATTTCTTCGGAATAGGTTATCTGATAGAGGACCTAGCTTTTTGGACCTGCATATTTTGAAGCATCATTATACAGTTTATTTTGTATATCTTGTGCAGATACAAGATAGAGGATTTATGATGTTTATGATAGATTTACATTGTTAAATTATAAACTTAACTGATGTAATTTAACTTTGTAATTCTATTTTACTTTAGCAAGTTTCTCAATTATGTATCATGTGCAATGTAACAATCTGATCATTTCGATTATCACTCACGATATCGCGCCCCGGGAACCTTCCGCCCGACGGGGACTCTGATCCAACCCCGCCGGCTCGGGGTGTGACACGTGATGCTCGTTTCACGGCATGATTTTGGGAATCACTTCATGAAGTTTTTGGGACAAGATTAGATCTTAGCACCGCTTATCATCCTCAAACGGATGGACAAACGGAGCAAACGATTCAGACACTTGAAGATATGTTGAGAGCTTGTGTCATCGATTTCGGTGGCAATTGGGATGGCCATTTACCATTAGTCGAGTTCTCGTATAACATCGGTTATCATGCGAGCATTGGTATGGCGCCGTTTCAAGCTCTTTATGGCAGAAAATGTCGGTCACCTATTTGTTGGACCGAGGTCGGCGAATCGTAGATCCTGGTCCCGAGATTATTCAGGAAACGACTGACAAGATCCGCCAGATCCGTGACAATATGTTAGCCGCACGCAGTCGACAAAAGAGTTACGCGGATAAGAGACGAAAACCTTTAGAGTTTGAAGTTGATGATATGGTATTACTTAAAGTGTCGCCTTGGAAGGGCATTGTACGATTCGGGAAGAAGGGTAAGCTTGCTCCACGTTATGTTGGCCCTTTTAAGATCCTTGAACGGATCGGGAAGGTTGCCTACAAGTTGGAACTTCCTGCTAAACTTAGTAACGTGCACCCGACGTTTCACGTGTCCAATTCAAGAAAGTGCTTAGCTGATCAAGATCTTCAGGTACCTCTCGATGACATCCGCGTCGATGATACCATGCACTTTGTTGAAAAACCAGTCGAGATAATGGATCGTGAGGTTAAAAAGCTCAAACGCAGTAAAATTCCAATTGTTAAAGTACGTTGGGAGTCGAAGCGTGGCCCAGAATTCACATGGGAGTGGGAAGATCAGATGAAGCTTAAGTACCCACATTTATTCACTATGGTCACTCAAAGTTGAATTTCGGGACGAAATCCCCTTAACTAGGGGAGACTGTAACATCACTGTAAATCGGGTTGTCCGTACATGTACGGTTGTACTGTTACAATCTGATATTATAATAATTAATAATGATAATGAATTATTGGATTATTGACTGTCATAATTAATATTGGTATACATATTGAGAACATATATTTACACGCATAAACAATGGGAGGTTTAGTTGGACCACAACTAAACAGGACCAGAGAGTTTATCGCGGTTATATTGAAGATGATTATGGATTGTGATGTGGAATGGAAAAGAATTAGGAATTTGTTTTGGTTTAGTTGCTAAACATAGTCAAGGACACATGGTCATGGTTTATCGAAATAGCGGTGGGACGGTGTTGGGGAGGTTGCGATATACCCTGCATATGCCCTATACATATGCATATTTCGGTCTATCATGGATGTGTCAGTGATATGGTTTAGTGGGTTTTATGGATTGGGATTTATAATGTTAAAGTTAATAAAATAATGGAAGCATTATTAAAGATAAGTACGCGATGGTGAGGTTACGAACATAACTTAAACGCGAATGTTATTTCAGAAATATTATTCTTAATAATGTATTCGCGTGAGTGACGATTCACACGAATATAATTATTTAGAATAATAATCTGAAACGATATTCCATTAATCTTAAATCGAATCGAAATACGATACGAGCGTTAGATTCGCAAAGGTGACGATCTTTACGAATACGTACGTGAGTAACGCGTTTCGACGAGATAAAGTAATAATATCAACGATAATAAAATAAGAAAGATAAATTAAAAACGTTTATTAGGAATTACAACCTAAAACGAAAACGAACGAATTATTTATTTAAATAATTAATTTAACAAAACTTAACGGAGACATTTTATTTAAGACGATTTTATTTTAAAACGATTTTTATTAAAACGGGACTTATTCATTTAAATGTTTTACGTCTTAAATATGTTTTACGAATAAAACCGAGCATTTAATTATTTTTATCGCGATAAAAACGAGACCGAGCACGTGGAAGTGAAACGCGATATAAGGAAGAAGCATAGCTTCTTCTTCCTCACTTTCCATCTCTCACTCTCTCTCTAAAACACTCATTCACGTCCACACTCTCTCTCTCTACCTTCTCTCTAGCCTATCTTCTTCAATTCTTATCGGATTCAAGTGATTCTTGGCTCTAAACGACTGCACGATCAAGAGGAACAAGAACCCACGAAGAAACGGGAAGTTGGGACGACCTATAGAGGTAAATCTTGTATTTTGTTTCGGTTTCTTACACTAACAATAAACCGGTTGCATCATTATGGTTTAAACTATTTCTACACTTGGAAAACACTAAACGAGACTGGTTTGAGCTTGTGAGACCATAGATGGACACGTTAGGGGCTGGGAATAGGCGTGGATGATGATGATGAAGTCCTGGTTCGCAAAACAGCAGGGACGAACCCTGGAAACCCTCCTAGCCGAGCCTTCATGGGCGGGAACCAATAAGGGCCAAACCTTGGACCGAACGAACCTGTTGTTGTCTGTTGGCCGAACCTGCATCCTCATGGGAGAACCTTTCTGTACCCATAAAACCCTAGAGGCCGAACCTCCAAGGTGGCGAACCAATTGACTAAAGGGTTCGTGGGCTGCATGCAGCAAACCTTGGCTGCCAATTCTCTTGAACGGACCTTTACCTAGTTGCTCTTGGCCACGAACCTGTGCTGCTGACCCCTCTCGAGCGAACCTACTCACGCATAGCCGAACCTATGGATGAGGAACCCACCGAACCTTGGAAAGGAAGGGACAAAAAGCAAGCGAACCTTTATCCCATGAAAAACCTAGACGAACCCTTTCTTGTTTAGCCGAATCTCATGAAAGCTGAACATTAACCGAACCTTGGCTAACCTAAGGCCTTTAACTCAGCCGAACCTTTTCTTCTACCTGGGCCGAACCTATGGCTTTTGCCAAAAGGTTCGTTGCCCTATTGGCTAACCCAAGTGAACAAAAAAATTTGGGTTAAGAGGAAGATTAAACACTAGGAGGAATTAATGATAACCATGCATGCATGAATGACTATAGTTACCACCTTTTTATTTAAATACATACTTTAAATTATGAGGTTTCTCATGAAATGTGAATTTTGGTGTATGTAACTTGAGTATGGGTTCATTAAGCTCAAAAGGAATTTTAATTAGAAAATGGTGGTAAAGTTAATTGATCATGCATGTATGTGTTAAATTATATGTATAATTAAGGTCAACATCTTGGAATATATGTTCATTTAATAAAGGGAACACACATAATATAACACAAAGAGTTGTTATTGTTAGATGATCTAAACCGACAAGTAAAGTACACGCTAAGAATGATAAATTATAAAACCCTTAGCGGTGTATTTAACTTAGGTAAAATAAACTAAGTTAATAAAACACTACTGAGTTTAAAGTAAGCCTAAGGGGACATTAAATATAATTTGAAATGCATATGATTGTAAACACGAACACTAGGTTGATTGAGTTGTTCTGATTCTCATACACGAGCGCGCATTCTACTAAAACACTGAAATTAAGGAACTCAGGTGAGTTCTCATAACCTCCTTTTAAACTCGGAGGTGGAACATGTATACCAATTTTAAATATTATTTTGATAACACATGGGTGATACCTATTTATCAATATGATATTCACATTATGGGATTATCATTGTTTATGGATTATCACTGATTATTATAACTCCGTGTGACATTGTTGTTGACTTCGGTCATCGACAAAGATTACACGTATTGCCACTTGGATTATCACAACTCTATCAGTCGTTACTGTTGACCTCGGTCATCCGCAACGATTGCATGTATTGTCATGTGGGTTGCTTCCACTCCATGGATCATGTCTTTAACTTCTGTTAATCACATTAATTCCATGTATTGTCACATATACTATTTGAGAATATTGATGTTTGAGATTGGTTGAATGATTATGTGTTGATTATCTATGATTGTCTATGATTATATGAGATATGTGATAATGTGTTTGTGTTTTGTGTGTTTGGGTTATGTGATGGACTATCTCGCAGGTACTCATGCGGATTTTCTCAAGAAACTCTAAACTTTTATAATCATTTTGTAAAAACCTTTTCAAATATAAAAACTTATGATTTCTCACCAACTACTTCGTAGTTGACACTTGATTTTCTACATGTTTCAGGAAATGAAGACAAGTAAGTAGGGCAGGATAGCTCTACGCTCTTTTGGGACATCATCACGTAGGATCTTGGACTTAGCTAAATAACTGAAATTCTGGCGACTAGAATTTAGTTAGATAGCTAAATCTTTTGTGTATTTGATGTAACTAATTCATGATGAACATGATTTTTGATGTAATTAATTTGGTTGAATAATTGTTATGTGATGATTTAATTAGATGCCCACGAGCTTTTGAACAATCTACACATCCCTCATGGCATCCCGACGTTTCCGCCATCGGTCGGGGTGTTACAAGTAGCAACATCCTTCTTCATACCCGGCCACCAATAAAATGACCAGAGATCTTGGTACATCTTGTCGACACCAGGATGAACGGAATAACGTGTCTTGTGTGCCTCGTCAAGTATGAGTGTTCGAAGTTCATCTACTGCCGGGATCCAAACACGATCCTGAAAATAGATAACTCGATCTTGTTTTGTCTCGAAATGTTTCTCGGCTCCACAATCGAGCTCGTTCTTTAAGTTTTTTCTTGCCATTGTTTCTTGTTGTGTTTGTACGATTTGATCTCTCAGAATTGTTTGCACGGTCGTTCTCATTGATCGAAGGCGCAAGCGTTTGACTCTTTCCTTCCGGCTCAAAGCATCTGCAACAACAATGGCTTTGCCCGGATGGTATTTGATCACACAATCGTAATCGTTCAGGAGCTCAACCCAACGTCTCTGTCTCATATTAAGCTCCTTCTGATCAAATATGTGCTGTAAACTCTTGTGATCTGTGAAGATAGTGCACTTGGTACCATACAGGTAGTGTCTCCAAATCTTTAAAACAAATATAACAGCTCCTAGTTCTAAATCATGTGTTGTGTAATTCTTCTTGTGTATCTTTAGCTGTCGTGAGGCATAAGAAATAAGTTTTTCTTGTTGCATTAAAAGACAGCCAAGTCCCTGATGGGAAGCATCACAGTATACCAGAAAGTCATCATTGCCTTCTAGGAGTGTTAGGATTGGAGCATTGCACAATCTTTGTTTCAGTGTTTCAAATGCCTGTTCTTATTTCTGTGTCCACACAAATGGTTCACTCTTCTGTGTGAGTTTGGTGAGAGGCAAGGCTATCTTAGAGAAATTCGAAATGAATACCCTGTAATAACCCGCCAATCCCAAGAATGATCTGATCTCTGTCAGTGTTGTGGGCACCTCCCAGTTCTTGATTGCTTCAATCTTGGCCTGATCCACATGAATACCATTACTGTTAATCGCGTGACCCAAGAACTGCACTTCCCTTAGCCAGAATTCGCACTTGGAGAATTTGGCATAGAGTCGTTCGTCTTTCAGGAGCTCCAGGACTGTCCTGAGATGTTGTTCATGTTCCTTCTCGCTTCTTGAGTAAATCAGTATATCATCAATAAAGACGATAACAAACTGATCTAGATACGGCTTTCACACCCGGTTCATAAGATCCGTGAACACTACCGGTGCGTTCGTCAGTCCGAATGGCATCACCATGAATTCACAGTGACCATATCGGGTACGAAACGCCGTCTTGGGTATGTATTCCTCTTGAATCTGGAGCTGGTGATAACCTGAACGCAGGTCTATCTTTGAGAAGTACTGAGCTCCCTGTAACTGATCAAACAAGTCATCAATCCTTAGTAACGGGTACCGATTCTTGATGGTGAGTTTGTTGAGCTCTCTGTAATCGATGCACATTCTGAAGGATCGATCTTTCTTCTTAACAAAGAGAACCGGAGCTCCCCACGGTGAGAAACTCGGTCGCATGAATCCTTTGTCTAGTAGCTCTTGTAATTGATTGGACAGTTCCTGCATTTCTGATGGTGCAAGTCTATAAAGAGACTTAGCCACAAGAACCGCTCCCAGAATCAAATCAATTCGAAACTGCACCGATCACTCGGGTGGCAGTCCCGGTAAATCATCCGGAAACACGTCCGCTTAGTCTTTCAGAACTGGTACATCTTGAATCTTGATTGCTTTCTTGTCTTTCTCTACCACGTGAGCTAGGAAAGCGATACACTGTTTTCGTAGGTACTTTCGAGCCTTCATGCAGGATATTATCTTAACACTGCGGTTTGCTTGATCTCCATGAATTTCCAAGATCTGATTGTTTTCCACTGGAATACGTAGTAGCTTTTCGGAACAGACGAACTCAACTCTGTTAAGAGATAGCCAATCCATTCCGACGATGATATCGAAACTGCCCAGTTCCATCGGTATCAAATCGATAGAAAATGTGTGATCACCAAGTGTTAGTGGGCAATTCCTAAATACTGTGTCAACTGTTATCTGTTAGCCATTTGCTATCTCAATAGTTTAAGCGGAGTATAAAGATTCCACAACGTGATTTAGATGGCATGCAAAATTGGATGAGATAAAACTCTGATCCACACCAGTGTCAAATAATATGGATGCATAAAAGTCAGATAGGAGAAATGTACCCGTGAGCACATTCGGGTCTTGTCGAGCAGCAGCTGCTCCGATCTGAAAGGCTATACCTCTAGCTACTTGATCCCTCTGTTGATTCTTCTTGGGAAAATCCCGAGAAAAGTTTCCAGGCTCGAAACAGTTGTAGCAAAACCTGTTGTCAGCAGCAGCAGTAGTTGCTGCATTGTTGTTTCTGTTCTAGGCTCCCGTGCCCCGACATTGATTGGCCCAATGACCAAACTTCCCGCAGTTAGTGCATTGTCTGCACTGGATGTTTTGTGGATGACGATACT
The DNA here is from genome assembly GCA_009363875.1 of Mikania micrantha. Taxonomy (NCBI): domain Eukaryota; kingdom Viridiplantae; phylum Streptophyta; class Magnoliopsida; order Asterales; family Asteraceae; genus Mikania; species Mikania micrantha. The sequence continues at coordinate 23,385,690 of CM018685.1, forward strand.
GGCAGTTGTTGCACAATGGTGTTGTGCCAGTGTAGGGCCTCTTGATCTGTAGAGGTGGGGGTTGGTTGATCATCGGCGTTTGAGTGGTCGCAGCAAAGTTCTTGACCACCTTTTGTTTCTTAGCCGGGCGTGTCAGGCTTTCTTGAATTCCCAACCCTTGCTGCTTCGGTTTCTTTCTTCAGTGCCCTAGAGGCAACCATCACGTCTGTCAGTGTTGATGATAGAGTAACAGCCATCTCTAAGGTAGTTGGATGAACAGCGATGACAAGACCTTGAATGCAAGTCGGTAGTCCCCCGACATACCGCTCGATGTGTTTTTCCAGTGTTGGCACTATGTATGGTGCCAATGTAGCCAGCTCATGAAATCTTGTGGTGTAGGCCAGATGCCCAGCACCAATCATGACAAGGTTGAGTAGCTCAGTTTCAACCTTCTTCAGTTCGTTTCTCGGGCAAAACTCTACCCTCAGCATAGTCTTGAAGTCATCCCAAGGTATAGAAAGAGCCTCATCTCTGCCCCTAGTCTGAACTTGTGCGTTCCACCATGTCAATGCTCGTTTGTTTAACGAGCCAGGAGCATACCTCACTCTATGCTGATGAGGACAGCCAGTGATGTCGAGAGTTGTCTCCATCTTCTCGATCCATTTGATCAATCTGACGGCACCCTCACTACTACTGAAACTAGGTGGCTTGCATCCTACAAAGTTCTTGTATGAATAGTCCTGATGGTGTCTGGTGTTGCCACTGCCTTCCCCAGATGAGTTGGCAATGTTGTTACTGTGGTTGCTGTTGATTCTGTTCATCATATCAGGAATCACATCCCTCAGTTGACTGGTCAGCAGTGTGGCCAGTGCTATAGTAGCAGGATCCAACTCATGGTTGGGTGGTGGCGGATGAGGAGGTGGAGGTGGATGTGGAGGAGAGTCAGGTGGTGTTGGTGTCGAAGAGTGTGGAGCTGAATCTTGTGGTGGTGGCAGTAAAGCTGGTGGTGGTCTTCTTGGTGGCAATCTGATCATAACCGAAAGAAAATCGGTTAGTGTAGTGATCAGACGCAGAAGACGTATGCAAAAAGAATCATATGTTGTATGTTCTCTATATGAGGGTCCCCAGGTTATAATCTAGGCCAAAACGTTTAAGTAATATGACCTATATTTCTCTATAATCATGGCTCTGATACCAATTTGTCACACCCCGAGCCGGCGGGCTGGATCGACTTTCCTGTCGGGTGGAAGGTTCTCGGGGCGTGATATCGTTTGATAATCAAAATGATCAGATTGTTTGTATAGCACACGATATATAATTGAGAAATGCTAACATGACAATGATATATAATTACAAAGTTAAATTACAATGTTCGTTCATAATTTAACCAAGTAAATCTATTCAAAAGAATCAATGAGTTTCTATCTTTTAACTGTACAAGATCTACAAAAGATGATTCATTGTTTTGTCATTCCAAAAGTATGCACAACACAAAATGTAGCTAGGCCTTCTAAAAGTCCACTAGCTATGTCCTTGATGTCTGGTGACTAAACCTGTCCGCCACCTGAGAAAACATACATTTAAACAAAGTCAACAGTAGGTTGGTGAGTTCATAAGTTTGATAATTGAAAACATTGATTTGTTCATATACACAGTCACAATGTCATACATGATACTTGTTTATGTTTGTTTCATCAGTTCACACAATGGCCTCTCCATGGTTATATTTACAAGTAGTATCTCATCCTATTAGCTATGCTTATATATAGGGCATATGTAGGGGAACAAGCCCCGGCCAACATCCCACCACATACCTAATAGAACTCAACACCACTTGCAATACAACTATAGGTACCCATTTTCATCTCACATGTTCATCCCGTTTGATATTCACCCATTCGTTGTGTTCATTACCCAGTGTTATATGTAGAATAATATAATAGGAGGTTTTTAGTTATCAAACCGAAGTATTGATAAACCCTCATTGTGTTAAGGAAAAAAAATTAATTTAATCTGATCCTTGTTATTATTCTCTCACTTTTGGGGTTAACTGTTAGTCACTTTTAATAATAAGAGTGTTAGTTAACCAATTGATATCTGTTCTCAACTTGAAGTTCATAGAGCCTAAAAGGAATCCATTGTAATCCTCACGTAATCAGATTACAATGCATCCGATTTACCTCTACCACTTTGTATTCCCATAGGCCTCATCGAAACTATTACCAATAATGTGACATGAGAGAAAATCAATTCCTCCGTCTACTGGTCAACAGGATTGATGGATTAATTACATTTATTACTGGAGATTAATATCACCATGTGTCGCTTACCAAACCCTGACTGATTGTCGTCCTGTCACCGGTCATACGTTACCGGCCGAATGTTCAATACGATCAACATACCAGCCCTACAAGCTGGAGGTTTGTCAAACCTATGGTACCACTATGCTATCGTCGGTTTTGTCACGTCAAACTAACTGGTCAGCGATTTATGTGAGGGACTTACAATGTTCAACTTGAATACATGGCACATGATTGTCATGATATAATACAGACAGTTCAATAGTAATCAATTGTTTTTGTGTTCACCAATGTTGTTTGTTCTCAATGTTGTGTGTTCTCGTTGTTCTTAACAAAGTTATATAAGAGCTTGTCTTATTATACAATGTTAGTTGTTATGTGAATGATGTTGCTATCATGAAGGTACGTTATCATGATTATCATTCTTGTTGTTCCATATGGTCACCCTGTTGCCACTACAGTGTTGTAAGAGCTAGTCTTACTACACTTAGTCGACTCAGGTGGTGGATGATATTTGTTTCGTGTTATCTCATAGTCCTCACCGAGTTGTATGCATGGTGTTATAAGAACTTGTCCTATTACACTTAGCTAACTCTGGTGGTGAATGATATTATGAAGATATATTATCTTCATATCATTCATGTTTGTTCTTGTTGTTGTCATCATGTTCACCTGTGATAATCTCATTGTTTGTTCTTGTAAGAATAATTAACGGTAATAAGATAAAATCTTACAACTACATTATTCTACTGTGTTGATGAGTCATGAAGCTACATTATCATGTTTCATCCTTGTTATCTCTGTTATGTTATGATCATACAAGCATGTATACAATGATAAGCGATAATAAGTCAAGCAATATTATCTAAATCATAGTATAAACAATGTGTTGTTCTAAAACTTTTAAATAAATAAAATATTTTGCATGTTTCTCAGCCCCGAGAGTTTAAAATCAATTAAGATTAGAAAAGGGGCATATGAACTCACCTTGTAGTTGTTGTTGTTGATTAAGTCTAAACAAGAATGCACGCACTCTTTGTTGTACTTGATGTTGTTTTCACGATCCTGTGTTGATTTCACAATGTTTGTAACTTATAAGTATAAGTTATAGGTGATTTGTGTGCGTGTATGTGTTATCCCGAAAGTCGGCTAACACTCGTAAGTCTCGGTCATCATTCGGCCTTGATTCAATGGTTGTAGTTTATACTAACACTTAACCCTGTTAAGTTAAGTTGAGTACATATTGTTGTTGACTTTATGTTTCACTTGTCTCAACTCATTCTTGAAATTTCCAAAACCATATCATGATATGTTAAGTACTTGTATTGATAGGATCTTTGTAAACTAACCCAAGTCATAAGTATATATTAGGTTTATAGTTTAAAGCTTGACATGTTATCTTTGTTGAACTTGAATTGGTTGTTACTTAGTTAACAATTAACTAAGCAACAATCCTTGTAAAACTTGTTGTTTTGAGTTTTGTGAATTGTATTATACCCCACTCATCACCACCATTGTAGTAAAATAAAATTTTTATATATAAATCCATGCATGTTATCCATGATTATTGACTTAGTGTATTAGGTTATATCATTAACCATGTGGGCCGAACCAAAACTCTTGGACCGAATCACTTGGGCCGAGGTAGTCAAGCTAGGCCGAATGAATGTTGTGGTTTTGTCCGGAGAAGGTTTGCCGACTAAGGTGGTGGCCGAATGATGGTGGTCGAATGGGTTAGCAACCAGGCGAAGGAACTTTGGCCGATTGAATGGATGTTAGCCGAATGAGAAGTTCAGTCGAATAGCTAGGCTTGGCCGACTGACCTTGAGTTCGACCGTATGAGGATGGGGCGACTGGCCTTGGTCCGAATGGAAGGAGACCGAAGGAGTGGAGCCGTTTGGGTTGAGGAGGGTTGGCCATTCGGCCATTCGGCCATTTCGCCATTCGACCCACTGATGTGCCCCCTTCGGCCGGTCATGACTCCACCAAGAAGCAACCCTCATTTCAAGATTCAAGGGTGTTTTTGAAGATGGTGTATGCTAGGGCTAGTTCTCGTGGTCATAAGGTTCAAGATGGGGGGTGGTTAACCGGTTAGGGTTAGGTTCGAACAAAGGGTGTAAAAACCCTAGTTTTCGTGATGTTCAAGCTTGATTACCTCATTTTCAGGTGGGTAACTCCTCAGATCGGTTGTACTTCTAGGTAGAGGAGATCAAGAGCTTCGTTTTGGCTCAAGAATCACGTGATTTCATCAAGAAATGAGTGAGTTCTAGTGATTTGAAGTTTGAACTTTTTAGAGAGAGAAAGATCCGGTAATGGGTGTTTAGAGAGAGAAAGAGGTGGAAGGAATGGGGAAGATGAACTCATTTAGGGTATTTATACCCCGGGTGAATTCGGGTTCGTTTCGTTTGCTCGGTTCTCGTTTTCGTTGCGTTTTCGACACGTTACACGCGTATTTACGTATTTTAAATAAAAAGGATTTGTTTATAATATTTAAAAGGTGGTTATTCCTAGTAAATCTTCTAAATTTGTTTTTCTTAAATTATTTCATCGAATTCGCTTATTTTAAACATTTCGTCAGATCGCGTCACCTTCGCGCATATTCGTTCGAATCGTCACCCGATCAAGCACGACAATGGCTTCACTTTATGATTCTTGTTTTCTACTTTTCAGTCATTATTTCAGAACTTTAAACTCACAAATAATGTTTGTGTGAATCGTCACCCACGCAAACACACTGTCAGTTCATTATTCTGAAACAACACTACATTTAGGTTTTGAATTGTGTTTCCTCACTGACAGACTCAACTAAACTTCCTGTTTTCACATTGATAACCTTGAATTCACATTTTTTTCATAATGAGTTATCGGCCATCTGATTCCTGTCATCTATGGATATCAGATCTCAACCGATATGCACACTGTTGTTTCTCTTGATTCGTTGTATTAACTGTACTTAGGTTTTCACTTAAATACATACAACTGTTGTTTATCGTGAGTTGTTGTACTTACAGTATTTAAGTTTTCACTTAAACACGTACAACTGTTGCTTGTTATCACACACACTGTTCACACATTGTATTTACACACAGTAAATAGTGAAAGTACACGTACCGTAGGGACTTGCCGGATGATCAGGTACTGGATGTTACATCATTTGTGAAGTATCTACCATTGGAGTATCAATATCATCAGAATCCAAATCAGAATCACAGGTAGATGTATCCTCAACAGCACCTTTAGCAGCAACAGGATTATCATCAGTAACTGGTTCCCGAGTTTTCTTTTGAACTTGTTCAGATTGCTGGGAGAAGAAACAACAACTTCTCTTAACTGAGAGACAATGGATATAGTATCAGTAACAACATGAGAAACATGTGCATCAGCTTGTACTTGTTGCTCATCAGAGTGAGTTTGTTGATCTGCAATCGGAGAATCAACATGAAACCAAGCATTATTAGTTGGTTCATAAAATTATGCATCAATGATATGACCAAATAATGGAGCATCAACAACATTAGCTCCTCTCTTTGGTCTACAATCAACATATATTCTTTAATTCATCACAGTGATTTTGTTGATTGGACGAGACTTGGTCAACTGTGGGTACTAATGATCACAGATCATTGTAGGAAATCGTGGATACTGAAGAAAACTTTCTTTCTCAGAAGCAGTGATCTGCTTAATCATGAATCAAATATTAACTGACTAGTATTGAATGGTTTATTCAATACTAGTGCAACAATAAGACATTGAAAGGGTCTTGACAGTGTGTCAATCCCAGACTTTCTGTTAGACAAACACATAATCACTACATGGAACAAATATCTCCATTGTCCATAAAGATGCTTCTTAATCAGCTTAGAAGCAGTGACATCACCATTGTATCCCATTCTATTAAAAACCCCACAAATCATATCATTCGAAATAGTCATAGGATCATCATCTGAATCCTGGAATCGAAGAGCAGCTCGAAGATCTTGTACATAAAATTGTATCATCATATCACCAATCTTGGATCTGAACACTGGTGGCTAAGCGGCACAATCAAAATCAGCATTATCCCAGAAAGAAGTAATGTGATGCATAGTAATCACCAGATTAGATGATATAGCATGAGAAATCCTTGATCGTTTCAAATCAAATGTCAAAAACACCTTTTGTGAAAAATTAAGAAAAACACACTTGAAAGGTAAAATGTAAAATATTTTTGAAATTTTGAATTTATAAAACCTATAAAACGAAAATCTTTTTGTCTTTTTGATAAAATCTTGAAAAGATCGATATAAATCATATTCAACTTATTCTTATTAAAAATTTCTAAATTTTCAAATTTAAATTTATCAACCTAATATACATCCAAATACAATCATATTAATCCATGTATTTAAACATTAAGCAATATAATCAAATTATGAGTAATTAAAATTTGATTATTCAGAAACAACTCAAAATACTATAACTTAAATTTAATACCAAGCATTTTTATTAGAAAAATTTAAGTAATGAATTTAAATGAGTCTCACACTTAATTAGATATTAACCTATTAAACCTCAGAATTTATTAAGGATAAATGTGGCGCCTCAACTCCCAAGGTCACCACTCATCAGTTAATCAAAGAATGTGAATGATTTAATAAGCCTTTAACCAAAGCAGCGGAATTATATTAATCATTCATCATTACAGAACATACATTCGAGTCAAACCTTTAGACATAATGATCACAACTAAAATTTGCAAAATATAAGAGTTACGCATTATACAACAAAACATAGACATTCAAAGGCAATAATAGTGCAGATTATTCATCAACATGATTTCCTGACGAGTTGTCTCGCCCACCTCCACCATTATCCTACATCTTGGACTTTCCTTTGTCCCTCTTCCCATAAGGTTCACCTGACACATAATATAAAATGATTCAGTATAAACAGGTGAGTTCTAAGTTTAATATAACTTAAACACTTTTATATGTGATATTGCAACCTCTGTACATGATAATTCCACGGTTCTTATTTAAGAATCCACAATTACTTTTGAACTATCTTATATCACATAAAATCTAGTTGTGAATATATGTTTAACAACTTTTCAAATAAGTAGCAGTCTTAGGGTCACGTTCACCCTCTGTCAGGCCAGTCATTACCAGCCATTTTCAGTCAATTGATCAATTAACCCCCATATAAATGTCACCATTTTCAGGGCTATTCCTCCCCGAGCGAATAGGTTAAATATCATCTCTATGAGACCGACGGTATTTCAACTTATAAGTTATATGCATACAGTATACTACACAACTCAAATAAAAACTTTGTATAATTGAAATATCAAATTTAATTATGTGCCAGCTCAAAACTTTAGTAAAACAGAGCTTCATAGAGCTCACCTGGTTATTTTCTTGATTTATCCTTCTTTTATCTGTCAACCAAGTATTAGGGACCTAAAACATCATGCGTATAGATTCTTTACTCATAAATTTTTTCATTCGTAAAGTTATGTTTACTTGTAAACATGTGTTAACTACTCATTCGTAATCATACTAAGTATGATATATAGTAGTTCGCAAGTGTTCATACTTATTAGATTATTCATGCGCAATTGTCCCAAGTATCAATTACTTGTTCACAAATGTACCAAGCATAAGTTACTTGTTCGCAAGCATACCCATGTTGGTCATTCGCAAATGTTCCAAGTATTAATTACTTGTTCGCAAACATACCCATGTTGGTCATTCGCAAATGTTCCAAGTATTAATAACTTGTTCGCAAACATACCCGGATTGCTCATTCGGAAATTTCCAAGTAATTACTTGTTCGCAAACATACTCGGATTGGTCATTCGTAAATGTTCCAAGCATAAGTTACTTGTTCACAAACACTCTCGAATTGATCGTCCGCAATTGTTCCAAGTATTAATACTTGGTTTTATTCTAAATTTCTTTTTGCAAATATCTTTTTGCAATGATACCATGTATACCCTTTTTGTTCGCACTTAATCGTTACCTACTCATTTATTATAATATTATTTTTTCTTCAATTTATTTAATAACTATTATGTATTTATATTTCTCTCTCTCCATAATTACTTTATTTACTTAATTTCTCCCTTTATATTTTCCCCCAACTTCTCAATAGAGTTTTTAAATTTCCTTTTTACAATATATATATATATATATATATATTTACATTTTCCTAAATAATTACAATTTTATGTAAATTACACATACACCTAAAGAATTGATATCTTATCTATCCTTATACATTTTCCTCATAAATTAATATTAAATACAAATTTCCCCCAAATTTACAAAATAGCCTTTCTGGCTTTCTCTTCCAAAATTTTTCTTTTATAATTACAATACACTAGTTTACTGGTTCGGTTCACTAATCAAGTACCCAAATTATTCGGTTCAATTTAGGCGAACCTTAAACCAGTATCTTGGTATCATTTCTTTCCGGCCTCTGTCACTATCTCCTCTTTGGATCGAGGGTTCCTCCCTTAATCTTCAAGTTCCCTATATGGCCGTTACCTTCTCCTGTTGAGAGAAACGAAACTTGAAAGGAGTTGTGACATGCAATAAGAATTCCTCAACCTTAATTGCATTGGATGGATGCAAAAATAAGGTTAAGGAATGACCCCACAGTTTCTTGTGGTGTCAATTGCTGGAGCGCCGGAGTTCTTGACATGCAATAACAATTCCCCTTTCCCGTCGACATGACAAGAACTTTTGCCCCTGCGCGGGTTCCAGTTTGGGTCTTTACCTGCCCGGAAGTGAGATCTTGGGAGTTCAAGCACAGACCTTGACATGCGATAAGAATTGCCCTTGATCGGCACCGTCGGAAGCTCCGTCGTGCTTCCATTCTTGAAGAAAATAGGGTTTTTTCTGTTTTTAATCTACCGGAGAAAGAGATTATCGATCTGTGTGTATTCTCTAAAATTTGGTTGGATGTGAATGAAGGAGAAGGGTGGTGGCTCCTCTTTTTATACTAGTTTTGGAAATCTTCCGGATCCACTAACGATTCGCGTGATTCCTTTATAACACGAAATAATACATCTATGTATTTACTATTTTGCCACCAACCTTAACTTTTTACTGTATTGATTGACTTGGTTTTTAATTGATTGTTTTCTACCTACTCGTACGTACCCATTTCCTTTTACAGAGTTATCACATGTTTTGGAATCTTTTCTATATTTAGAAGTACGGCCTATTTGATACATCCCATCACTCTGGCTTAAACTTTCTACTTTTGCATTCACCCTCTGATTTACCCCTGTCAAGTATGACAAAATACTTTATTACTTTTAAACAGTCAATTTTTAATATTTGTCACTTCTCAAAAACTTCACATGTGTAGAAAATTTATCCTCAACCTTGAGAATCAGATTCTTCAAAATCTCTGGAGTTTCCGACTTAGCAGATAAAAAGAAAACCCAAGAAAATCTTGAAAAATCATCAGTAACTACTAAAGAAAAAGATCTTAATCCAACACTCTTAACTGATACTGGACCAAAACGATGCATATGTAACATAGTTAGAGGAGTATTGATGGAATTGTCAACTTTAGGCTTATGTGATTGCCTACGTTGTTTCCCTTTCTAACAAGAAATACAATGATCAGTCATCACAAAAGACTGAGAGGAAACACCTTCAACTAATCCATTTCGAATTAGAAAATTCATTTTGCGTAAATAAACATGTCCCATTCGTCTATGCCATGAAATTGAATCTTTTTCAGTAGCCTTAGAAAAGAAACATTTAAGTCGAGAAGATGAAGTAGCAGAAGACATATCCAACTGATATCTATTATTGTGTCTTGGAGCAGTTACCACAATCCAATCATCAGGTTTCATCACTCCAAGCTTCAATATGTAACAAGCCTTGTTATCAAAGATGACAGAATAATCTTTATCACATACTTGTGAAACACTCAACAAATTGTGTTTGAGTTGTTCCACAAAGCTGACATGTTCAAAACTTATTATATCATTTGATAACACTCTCTCTTTTGTGATATAACCACTAGTGTTTCAAGCAAACTTAACAAATCCACCATTTGTACACTTAATATTTGTCAGAAGATCCAAATTCCCAGTCATGTGCCTAGAACAACCACTATCAATATACCATGTATTCTTTGAAGTACTTGATAATGAGTCCTACACACAAAAAAAAATAAATCAATTAGAAACTGGAATCCATGTCTTAGTCATGTGATTTTTAACATGGATGGAAGAAACATTTTGATTTTCATCGATAGAAACATTTTCCTTAACAGTCTAAATTCGATTAGGAATAAGTTTGTAAGGATTTGTCTCATTTTGATGATAGACAATTTGTTTAGATGATTTAATGTTTTTCTTTGGAACGAATTTTGAGTTAACACAATTCATTAGTTTTGAATTTTCAAAAGTGGATTTGACATTTTGTTTAACAAATTTCTTTTCCACAAGCGGAAAAGAATGAACAGATTTCACTGGTTTTGGAAAGAACAACATGTTGGAAAGAACAACATGTTGACTGACTTTGATCCTTTGGTAGACTAAGTTTCTGAATCTTAGACTTTGAACTAGACCCTTGTGAAAATGAAGCTACCGATCCAATGTTATCAAACTTCTTAGACTCAAAACATGTTTACCACTATGTACATCCCGATTTACATATGGTCATTCTTGTGAAGAAGAAGTTTATGATGAAGACATTGCACTCTTATTTTTGAAGAAAACAACATTTTATTGACATAATAATTTGTCAAGATTCTTTGATCAGTTTGTCTTTTAACAAAATTATGCTTTCCTTTTAATACCCAATCCTTTTGAAAGACCCCAAACCCGGAAGGTCCTACAGTTGGTCATTCATAGCCTTAACATAGTTCAAATAAAACTGAAAGGTCTTAACCTTGCAGCGGAAAGTCATAACCATCAGATCATAGCCATAATTAAACAAAACCAAACAAGTTCAAACAGAATTGAAAATATCTAAAATAGAAATGCTAGTCTTTAAACAGTATGGGTAGCTTCTGCAATCCACCAAGAGATCCCATCCTATCATAGTTACCTGAAATTCAATCTAATATACATGCAAAAGTTAGCGTTGCTAAGTCAGTCCTAGGTTTTATCATGAAAATTCATAGTTAATATTTATTAACATAATAAGCACATATAAATACATAAAATAGTCAATGCACGAGTCTACGATCCATAGTTGCCCAAGGGCATACCAAACATTAAGTCATGGTACTGCTAGGGGCTCTCTTCATCCTACACCAGGTTACTTCTTCCCCGATGACAATATTATGCATTAATAAGCTACCTCCCTATGCAATACTAATACAATTACTTCTCTTCATCCTAACATATACTTCTTCTTCCTACATTACTCATTACTATCTTACAATAGCTTTAGTCTAATTATAAGTTACTTCTTCCCTATAATAAGACTATGCGTAATGACTGGACTCGTACATGACCATAACTCACATAACACATTCATCTTACAGCATCATTTTTATACACTGAATCATTTATAAGAAGTCAAGTAGCAACATAAACTCCTACCCGAAATAATGTATTGTCCATGTAATTGATAAAACTTTAAAATAATAATTTATCATCACATCTCATATTTAACATAAACTAGCATGTATATTAGCCCAAAACGTTTAAAAAAATATTTATAAACATTTAAAAGAGGGCATCTGGAACTCACTTGGTTCCAGTACTCGGATCACACAATAAATCTAGACACAAGAAACTCAAGCCCGTGACGACTCAAGAACCTACAAATTCCATTAACACATTAATACATACTTAACTATTATATGACGTAGAAACTAACGGACTTTGGTTATGTTCTAAGGATCACAGTTAACCTTAAAGAGCATTGGAGGAGTTATGGAACATATATATTAATGTTTAAGAAAAGTGAATTTTTAACCATAACCTTGAAACTACCATGTTGGTTTTGACATAAAGGTTTGATGCGGCCGTCTTGGGTTTATGTAAGTTTTATGCATCCACCTATGTTCATATATATATACATATATATATATATATATATATATATATATATCTGTACTATTATATAATGAGTATTGGTAAGATAAACATCCAAGGTCTCAAAATTAAGAAAAATACAACTTAAAAAGCATGTGGTTTTTTGATTGAAACCCTGAATTCTGCTTTCCTTCTCTCTAAAACGTGCTATACTATTCTTGGATTCCATTCTCCCTATTAGGTAATATTTAGATCTATCGTCGTTCCCCTTAATGGTTGATGAGAAGAGAAATGAAGATGAGAAGAGAAATGAAGGATTCAAAAACATAGATTCAAAATTCAAAATACGTAATACAGACACCTCAACAAAACCCTAGCCCCAATTACTCTCTCATTCTCTCCGCCGACCATATCCACACCATCTCCGACAGGATTCCAGCGGCTTAGCCACACCAGTGGTAGATTAGAAAGTTCCTTCTCACATAAGTACAACACGCGGTGGTGGTGGCTAGGTGGTATATTGCACGCGATACGCCTCCCCACACGTGACGACTGTGGCTGTGGTGGTGCTAGGGTTATACCTTAAGACTTGGCATGCTTTCGATAGAAGAACAACACCACCCACAATGGTGTTGTTGACTTGGTGTTTCTTTTTCTCTCTGACCAGGTAGGGGTCTCGGATTTCTATTTCTGATTTTTCTATTCGGAATCGTTTGTTGCTGCCTAGGTAATCCTTTCTATGTTAATGTTTCATTTTCAATTTCAATTTGTTAGAATCTATTGTTTTGTTTTCTGGATATTTTAGGGTTTTGTTTCTTCATATGTTAGGATCCTGGAATGTGAAGAAAAATATTGTACGTTGGGCAATGAGAAAATGAATGATTTTCCAATTTAAGATTAGGAAAAATAATTGGGTTTTGGACACAAAGAAGCATAGAATGTAAAGAAAAAAAACAATTTACGTAGCCAATAAAGTTAATTTAGGATTTGCATTGCTTATAAGTTTCATTTGTTTTGTTATTGCATGATAAAGAGTTGTTTATTTCTAATATGTTGGTCCTGGTTGCCACCATAGAAGCTACGGATTCCCCAAAATTCTAAAGGATTACATTGCTGGGAATGTAATTTTAGTACTAAAATTAGTTTTCTGTATTATGGGTATGGTCATACTCTTTCATTTGATTTGCCTTTTTAAAATGATAAATTGACAAATTTGCATATTTGGACCTCATTTTTGAATCAGGGTCTAAAAACATGAACAAATCTACTAAGGAACTTATATAAGCATCTTCAGAATGAACATGGAAACAATTACTCATACAAATGTATTCTAAAGGCCTACAATAGATCAACCAAGGAGTTACTAATGGATCCGTTTCTGCTAGATGAGCGTAGGGATATTGTAAATAAACCCGATCAATCCAATTCAATTCCAAGTAATATGAATGTCATAAATGATTCTAAATTTTTGTGTAGAAACTTTTTACTCATGTTGTTCAAATATATCATCTGAGTTCACTGATGATATATCTTATGATACCATTACATGAAAATACTCAATTCTTGTAAAGAAAGCATCAAATTAAGTAGATGAGATTTTCTTAAAATGATGCTAAAATTTGTTGCTTGTGTTGACAGTGTCATTTGTAATGTATTGCAATTGAGCATGGATATATCGAGTTCTCATCAACAAGATAAAAGGTGATACTTAATAAAGTTCCAAATTTATGAATTTTTCACTTCTCATAAATCGTTTAACATGCCTCAAACTCTCTAACAAGCCCCTTGAAAAATTGATGTTTGCTTTAGATTAAGTTACTACTTCGGTAACAATGTCAAGCTATTTTGTGTCACATCTTGGGGTTGTTTGGGTATACATTTTTGACCTGGTTTCCTGGAGATTCTTTTTATTATTACGCATCAAGTAATCCATTATGGATAGTGTGTTGCATATACATCACACTTTAACCTAATTTATAGATTTCCACTTTAGCCATTTTCATGTTAAATTTACAAATTGTTTTTGACTAAGTTGCCATGTTTAATATACACATTGTTTTTGTGGAATTTGTCATGTTTAATTTGAAGATTGTTTGTTTTGTCAGGTTGCTTCAGATACCATGAAGAAAGTGAAAGTTCTTGAAAATGTTTGCATGGAGCAAGCTGCAGAGCTCGAAAAGTTGAATAAAGTAACAGAAAACAATAGGCAAATTTATCTCCTACATCTCAAACATGCATAAATGAAAAGGAAAATAATAATAATGGGCAAATTTATGATATGAAAATTGTTACTTCTCAAATTCTTATTGATGAAGTTCTGTTCAAATGAGACGATTTATTAAATAACAGAAAACAAGTACCACTTATACCTTGGGGAAATATGTGAGTTTTTCAAGTTTAGAGGGGGCTATATGTATTTCTCTCTTGATTTTAAGGTCTGTAAGATGAGTTGAATTATTTCTGTGCTAACCAATGTGCTAAAATTAGTTCAGAATTCCAAACTTTTTTGTATGTTCTATATGTATGTGCGTATGTATGTTCTATGTGTATGTGTGCAGTCATGCATATATTCAGTTATGTTTATATGTATGCATGTAGTCCTATTGTTGATTATGAGTTTCTAATTGATTCCTTGCATCCTAACAGGAACCATCTATTGTTCCATTTCCAGTTTATTTGGCCCCGTTATTAACTAATCTGTTCAGATCCCTTACCTACAGTGTCCTAGATGAAATTTTTGCCATTCAGATCCTTTGCAGGTTAATTACTATCATGTACTTAAATTTATGCTGTTATAAAAAATTATAAACAAGCGATGTTAAATTCAAGGTTGTTGCAATGATGTAATTAGAAAATCAATCACTCTGTTTCCATTTCTAGCTAATCTTAATGATGAATGTGGTTCAAAATATTCAGTTAATCTTGTTTTTTTTGTGCAGTGATGCATGTTATTGGTTTGGTTGATTGAAAAGGTTCATTGGGTACTGTGAAGGCCCTGCGTGTATGCAACTCTTGGTTTGCTATTTTGCTAGACTATATATGTTCATGATAAAAGTCTATTTTGTTAATCTTGCAATTTTTTTTTGTAATATTCATGATAAAAGTCTATTTTGTTTTCATTATGCTTGAAGATAACTGTTTGTATTGTCACTAGATGTGTTACTATATACGAAAACAATAATTCATCATTGGTTGATTCCTACTTTAGTATGGATCGGATTTAAATTACTTGTGTTGGGTTTTTGTATTGATCCATATGGTACTTCATACTCCTATATATGTTGTAACTTGTAAGTGTGTTTATTTGTGTTGGAAGGTTCTTTCTTTAGTGCACTCTCGAATGATTTTTGCTATGTTTTATAAGGCATTGAAGCACACTTTACATAATTTTTTAATCTTGAAGGAGTTGAGCAAAGTTTATGAATTCCAGCTCTGTTTTTCAGGTTCAATTTTTTTAAAGTATTTACTTTAATGTGGTGTTTTTTTGGTTTCATTTAATGTGGATTGGATTTAAATTAGTTCATAATGGTTATCCATAATTATGTCACAAAAAAATCTCAAATTTAGATTACTATATGATATATGACTATTGAAATGTTAAAAATTACTTCCAATTGACTTGCAAAAATAACTGTTTACATCCGTATATTTTGTCATAGACGATGAACTTTGATATATAGCTTTGATATGTTCAACTAAAGTAACATATTTCATTTATTTGATATGCCGATGGCAATCACAAAAATTCAAAATGTGAGCACTACAAAGCCTCAAGGTTGTATATTTACATGGATAATATCTTTGAATCTACATCAAAACTAACTAGGTAAATAGGCTTTTACACATTGAAGACATTTTAATCAACCCAACCAAAGAAATAAAAAAAAAAAGGTCATCCTTTTGCAATATGGGCTGTACAAAGCAATAAGAATCAAGCTTGGCAAAACAAGCAATGATTTTGGTTATATCAATACCCATCAATGCAAGTAATTTTATCTAATCAACGATTTACATGACTATCAACAAACAAGTAGCATTACCTCCTTTTGGTTTGTTGAGTGTTCATTTTGGGTATCCCAATGGTTATAAGGGTTGTACACGTGGTTGGCTTATCTATTTGTAGGTGCGATGGTTCAGGTTTGGATAGGATAGGACATGGTTGGTTCAGGCTGAGACATGGCTGGTTCAACTTGTTTTATTAATTGTCTATTTGTTCTTACAGGTGAGTAAAGATATGGGAACAAAGGCTCCTATGTCTATAAGCACAAAGCTAGGATACTTCAATAATGTATTTAAGAGAATTTTCTGAGCAGTGGAGCACCCCCATTTAAGCATACCAGAAACTGAAGCTAGAAAAACTCAAAAACAGTATCATAGGGTTCTCAACTGGTCCTTATTGGTTGTTTTAGATAAAGCTGAAATGTTGTTGAATAATTTTGTTCATAATATGATCACTTAAAAGAGAAAACTATTCCTTTTGGTAAAGCTACAACATTGAATCATCTATGTTATATCATTTATCTAGGGTGAAATTGGAGCAAATGCAATACTAGCCGTTTCAAGTGCTGCTTGCAGAGTTGGAGCTGTTGAAAAGGAGGCATGGTAGGTAGATTCTTTTACTTACTTTATGTCTGATCATTGCAGAAAATTCATTCGAATTTGTTCAAGCAATATTGCATTAAAATATTTTTATTTTCTTTAATTTGGTTGCATTGCAGCAGCCTTAAATAGTAATCAACTAGATTGTTGTGTTATGAATGTTGTTCCTGTTAGTGGTCCAATTAACTTAAAAGATAGAAATAAATCAAAGTTTTTGAACTTATTTGGCTTTTATCTTTTTCCTAATGAGTTGGTTATGTAAATTAGAAATTTGACCTATGTTGGTAACCTTTTCATGCAATTTTCTCATCCAATAGTGTTTTTATGGCGAGTCATGCTGATTTTTTTTATAAAAAATATGAGACTAAGTCACACGTTTCAAGATAATTTTTAAAAATAGGGTGTTATAGGTGGCGAATTGGAAATGAGTTGCCACCGCTGCATCGCCCGGGTTTACTCCTAGTATATATGTGTGTGTGTGTACATCCATGCATACATTCTTCACATCAATTCATGCAGACACAAACCACACACAATAACTTCCTGCTAATGTGTTTGCTATTTGTTCCTCATAACTAGATTTAAGTCAACAGTGGCTCATACTTTGCATCATAACACACTATTGCAACAAATGCAAATTTTAACCAGGTTCATGCAAACACATGCATATAACGTGAACCAGCCCACAAGTTCTTATCTCAACAATATGAGTTCGAAACCATAATTGATTACACTTTACATTTTAAACTCTACAGTAGTTCTAATCAAACCCAGTATGATTCCGACCCATAATTGTGCGATCCCGGACTTCTAAAACCATCCAAGACGCGTTTATTTACATGCACACAACAGCTTCAATTTGTTGTGTTTAGATATGGTCGAGTCACACCAAAACCCCAACCCATGACCCGGAATGCTCCCATGTAAAACCCTTTTTTTTAACAATCCTAACAGGCGTTTCATGTTACGTGTAGTGTGCGCATGTATAGGACTAGAAGGGACTAAATCAAGGTGGGTCGCACCATGGTTAATTCACTAGAACACAAAACAAATAACAATCCTTACCTGATATGCTTCGGTATCGTCTCAACACCGATCAAACTCGTAAACGTGTGTCGTGTATACCATTAACTGAAAAAGAAACTGATACAAAGTAGCTCTTGGGCCAAGGATCGATCTCTTTCTTCTTGTCTTTCACGACAGTCGCACATAGAAGAAATCAACGATAATTATTGTTTGAAGATGTTGAATCTATCGGTTGTGTGTGAGAGAACTCAAACAAGAGGAGTATGTCATAGGGTTTAGGATGAAATAGTGGAACATGGGGAGGATCAGCCGTAGGTTTTTGATAGGGTATGGGGAATTAATTAAAACTTTCCACTTAAGCCCCCCAAAGTTTAATTTTTAATTTGCACATAGTTTCATTTTAATGCTTCAATGATCAAACTTTGGTCACAAGACTTTATAACAATGTAAGACGAGAGATTGGGGTGTTACACCTTTTCAGATACCCGATCTGGTTTTTAAAAAATATTTGAATTAGGTTTCTTAAAAACTTTATCAACCAAAGCTAGATTAATCAAACTCAAAGGATGAACATCATCACAAAAAATCTCATCTTCTCCTTTAAGAGTATAATAGATAATGTTGTATGGTTCAACAAAGAGACATCTGTCTTTAGGAATATCAGGTTCTTTTTAACAATTTTATCACTGATGTCAGCATCTTCAATTATGAAAAACTCAGAGGTATTGTTATTATCAGACAAATTTGATACATCAGATTTCTATTTAACATCAAATTATAAACCAGACACATCTATATTATCTTCTTCATCACTATCAAAAACTTCTTTCTTGATCCCTGAATCCTCTATTCCTATTCTTGTATGTTTAATACTGACAGAACTAGACAAGTTAGTTAAATCATTTGCAAACATGTCTAAATTCTTAGAGGATTTAGCAACATATGGAATAACATTTGGCTATTTAGGAAGGACACATAAAGATGGTTAATAGGAAGAGGAACATTCTTATAACATATCCCTTGGGTACCTGGATTTCTAACATGATTACCCACAATGTTATCAAAAATCACTTGAGCATTAGACAAACACTCGATTGATTTACATTTCTTTGTTCTATCTTTTAATTTATCAATCATGTGATTGATAATGTCCTGTTTATCTGCCAATTGCAAAGTCAATGTTTTAATATCAGCACTATATTCTTCAAGTTTATTTTTATATTTTACTTCATTAGCTAGATATTGTTCAACATTATCTTCTAAACATGTGACATCATCAATCAATGATTGATTGTGCTTAGTAACCATATCAAGTTTGGCTGAATAAACACAACATTTTAAACAATTTGGTTTCAGATTAAGATTTCTTCCTGATGATAATTCAACCTTCTGTGAAATTGTCTGAGCCATTAATGCAACATGAGATTCATCATTTACTTGAACCTCCCCAGCATAAGATGACCAATCAGTACCACACTCATCTTCAACAAATAAAGCTTTATCTTTAGCTGGAGGAGTTGCCTTTGCACTTGTAGTAGCTGCAGATGAAGAAGTAGCGGGAGCCCTTTTCGAGGACCAAACTTGTCAGATTTTGAACTAGCTTCAAACATTGAGTTGTTTATAATTGGCATCTCACATTCTCTTGCACCTGTGGCACTTTCACATTCAAAAACTTTGATCTACTGCCTGATGTTCTCTTTACAGGATGCAGAAGTAAAACATACTTCTGTTGTATCATCAATAACAGCAGATATGTCACCATCTTCAGTACTTGATAAAAATGCAACTGATCCTGAAGAAGTATTAGGAGCTACAATGGGTTTCATGTAAAGACCTGGATTTTGAGTAGAAAACTTGTTTCCAGCCTTTCTCTTTTGCATGTCTAGAGCAAAAGATTGAAGTTTAGAAATCTCATCAAGCTCAGTACTCTCTAAGTCAGTGTTTTCTCTGATGATCATGACATATGTCTCATATGATGATGGAAGTGCATCTAAAAGTTTATCATTTTGCCCTTCCAAAGAAATTTCATAATTCAAATTACTAAGATCACTTAACAGTAAAGTGTATCTAGTCACCAATTCTTCAAATGTTTCATTATCTAGACACTTGAACACTTCAAGCTGTTTTCTAAGAAGTGTTATTTTACTTCTTTTAGATTGATCACTTCCTTCACATCTTTTTGCTAATGCATCCCACAAAGCTTTTGATCATTTGTGTGATTTAAAAGATTGAAAAAAATCTTTGGGAAGTGACATTATGAGCAAACATAAGCTTTCTTCTCCAGATCATAAAGTTTCTTTTCATCTTCAGTAAGACGACTGACATTTTTATAAACCCCGTTGAGCTGAGGTTGCTCATAACCTTCAATTAATGGTATCATCAGACTAGGTATGACAATGGACATAAAGGATTCAAACCTAGAACTCCATGATGAGTACTCACTTAATGAAAACAGTTTTGGTGGCTTGGTCATTGTACCAGCCTCATTATCAGATAACAATGCAGATAATGAAGATAAATTGGCCATTGGAGATGTTATACCAAAATAATCAACACTTATGAAAAACTGAAAACCTGATTTGTCAACATTAGCAGTATCGATGAGAACTTGTCAATACTAGTAAGTTCGATGAAAATCTTGCCGATATTAACAATGTTGATAGAAGTCATACTAATAAAATCGATGCTGAACAACTCCAAAACTGTTTTCTTCAAACTTAACACCTTCGACCTTGAAAATTTTGAATTTTGACAAGCTTCCAAGTGCAACAAACAATCTTTAATGACAAGTCATCATTTGATCATCAAAATTGATCAAATTATCATCAAAAAGTCTTCAAAAATCACAAAATCATCAAAAAAATTGTTCAACCAAGATCATAATCGAGCAAAATGCTCTGATACCACTTGTAAGTCCGTGATTAGGATCAAATGATCTGGTATAACTAGATATTATGTGCGGAATCCATAATATCTAATTTGAACACAAATTGAATGAATTAAGAAGAACAAAAACAATCACATAAATGGAATTTCCTTGTATTAATATCTTGAGTGAAGTGTGTACAAGTAGAGAGAAATTCACAAAATTCAAAATCTGAGTTCTGCTCAATCGATACTAAATTCATCTAAAGTCAGGTATTTATAGACAGATTCGTCGATATTACTAATATCGACAAACCTACTATCGATATTAATAATATCGGTAAGATTGCCTTTGATACTATTAGTATCGATACAGCTACTATCGATACTAATAGTATCGACAAAATCCATACTTATACAATTTTACAAACTACTCAGAAACAAACAAAAACAAAATAAAACATAAACATTATATTGAAAACAAAAACAAATAAAATAGACGTGAAAATCTTCATCTTGAATCAGCAGCAATCATCAGTCTTCAATTTAACAACTGAAGCTTGTTGCTATCAGGGTACTAACAACTGTAATTTACCATTGATAAAAAAAATTCAAATTAATTTGCTATATTTATGTTCGTTACAATGACGTAAATGCATAACATCTAAAAAAATAAAAAACTAGTTGAGACTATAACGGATTTAAAGAGAAAAATGAGACAAGTATAATGGTGCCATTTTTTAAAAAAAATAATACAATATAAAAAAGTTATGAATGTTTAGAAAAGAGGGGGTAAACTTTAAATAAAAAACTAGATTTATTAAAATATATTAGATGGTGATAGTTGTAACCACCATATTAAAACTAGATTTTTAATTGGTTACAAAATGTTTTAAATGCCCTTTCTTATTAAAAATAGAAAATGACACATGGCATGATCCTATACACATGCATTTTAAATTAACCATTGGATGATGGTTAATTGGTTATATCATTTTTGATAAGTTATATTTTTATTCTTTCCCGACAAGCTTAAAGAGTAAAGCTAAGGCTTGAAGCCCCCAAAACTTTAGGGCCCCATTTCTCAGCATATTTTTTATATACGTTGGATTTTTGTTGAATTGGTTCAAAATAAAAAAATCAGATTGAAAAAATACAGCAATTTTATACTCTATGATGCGGCAGTTTTGATTTTCTGTGGAAAAATTTAATCACGTATTCATTAATTATTACTATTAATAAAGTAATAATTTTTCATATTAATTAATTATCACTATTAATAAAGGAGGGTTAATAAATGAGTTAATGCTCTAAGTTTTAGGAGGGAAACAAAAATAAAACATGCTTCACTGCATAACATGTGTCATACAAAAACCTTGATTTATTATATAAGATAGATATGTCTATGTATATGTACATAAACATAGACATATCAATATGCATATGCATATATATATATATATATATATATATATATATATATTTATGTATATAGGGATTGAATCCTTTGAAAACCCAACCTTAGAGAAAAAACCCTTAAACCCTATGTGAGCCACTCATTTGGAATCTTAAAAATAAATATGTGGTCCACATTAAACCTGAATAAAAAATTGGTTTTGAATAAACAAATCATTTTTAATATGGGTTAATGTGAACCACATATTTATTTTCAAGATTCCAAATGAGTGGCTCACATAGGGTTTAAGAGTTTTCTCTCTAAGGTTGGGTTTTCATTGGATTCAATTCCTATGTATATATATATATATATATATGTACATGCATATGGATATGTATATACATATATTTGTCTAGTCTATGCCTATGCCTATGCCTATGCCTATGCCTATGCCTATGCATATGCATATGCATATGCATATGTATATGTATATAGAGGAAGGTTCATGAGAAAACTCCTCATTTTGGTGAAAATCAAGAAAACTCATACTAACTAATAAAGATTTTATTATAAGGATAGAAATGTTACAATAAAAAAAATTGAAAAAAATATGTAAATCATGAAATTACATATATGTAACTCAAAAAGTTTCGTATATCACTTATGAAGTTACATATATGTAATCAGTATGTTACACATACTGATTACATATATGTAATAACCTAAAATACATATTTTTTTTCAATTTTTTCTTCTTTTTTTACATTTCTTATCTTATAATAAAAGGAAATAGAAAAGAAAGAATGAAAAAAAAAACTAATTAGTAATGATTGTGATTAGTTTTCTTAGTTTTCTCCAAAATGATGGTTTTCTTAGGAACCATCCCCTATATATATATATATATACATATGTATATGTAAATATACATATATTATAGGATGTGGCTCCTTTGTTAACCTATGTTTATTACGTTAACTGAATAACTACATTTATTACTTTGGGACCCACATTAAAGTAAATTTAAAAGTGTATGTTTATTCTTTTTTTATTAATGTATGTGGGCCCTACATTAATTACATTAATTAAAAAAGAAGAAAAAAACTACACTTTTAAATTATTTTAATGTGGGACCAAAGTAATAAGATGTAGTTATTCGGTTAACGCAATAAGAAATGGTTAATTTTTTATTATCTCTTATATATATATATATATATATATATATATTCACTAGTCGGAAACCCGCGCAATGCGGCGGTAGCAACGAATATACAACACAATGTTCGTTTTTTGCTAATTTATCACTGTTTTCGTGATATAAAAATTGCTCTTGATACTTTTCCTTTATGTATGCAATTCGGTATGGTCTATCCATGACATGAGTTTTACAGAATCCACTAAATTAATATACAAAAATTAAAAAAAATAGTTAAAAAACAAAATGATCTTGAAATATTTTTTTATCTATGTATGGCAGTTTGACCTTTATTTTGTCAACACAATCATGCAATTCCACAAAATTATGTAAATGTTAAAAAATTCTAGCATACATACACATACAGAACTCCATAACCTTTTTGTAAAAAAAAGGCTTAACTTAAATAAAATGTCCAAACACCCTTACAATAGCATACATGTATTAGCACAAATGAAGCAAATAAACAGTTCAAATACACAATCCCTAATTGCACCCTAAATTTGGAAGGAAACATTATAATGTAACTTCAAGTGTTGGTGAACAAATCTTAATTCCAGTCAATTCCTTTTTAGGTTAAATGTAACATCACTGTATTTCGGGCATTACATTACATACATATTTGTACTATTAAGACCTGATATGATCATTGATAATTATTATGGATTATTGGATGCTATTATTATGGGTATACATTATTGAGAACACATGATTATAAGCATAAACCCTGGGAGGTTTAGTTGAGACACAACTAAACAGAACCAGAGAGTTTACTGCAGTTGTATTTACTTGATATGGACTATTTACTGGGAATGGTAGTGGTATAGTATTCTTTAACCAAAGATAGACAAGGATGTAATCATGGTCTATCGAAGAGGTGGTGGGATGGCGGCTGAGGCAGTTGCGACTGACCTCTACGTATGCCCTATACATAAACCATCTTCGGTTTATTATGATTATATCAGGTTGAGGCTTTGGTGAGGAGAATCCGAGGTTTGGGTTGGAATGACAAAGGTTTATGAGTTAGTTAGTGTTTGGTTACTAAACATAGGCAAGGACACATTTTCATGGTTTATCGAAATGGTGGTGGGACGGTGGCTGGATAGGTTGCGACCTACTCCTACATATGCCCTATACATAAGCTTATTTCGGTCTATCATGGATGTGTCAGTGATATGGTTTAGTGAGATTCGGATTGGGAATTATTATTATTAAAGAAAATAAAATAATGAAAGTGTTATTGGAAAAGATTACGCGATGGTGCGGTTACAAATATAACTTAAACGCGAATATTAATTCAGAAATATTAACTTAATAATGTATTCGCGTGGGTGACGATTCACACGAATATAATTATTAAGAATAATATCCTGAAACGATATTCCCTAAATTCAAAATCGAATCGAAATACGATACGAGCGTTGGATTTGGAAAGGTGACGATCTTTACGAATACGTACATAAGTAACGCGTTTCGACGAGATAACGAAATACTATTTAACAATATTAAAATAAGAAAAAGAAGTTAGAAACGTTTATTAGGAATTACAACCTAAGACGTATCCGAAAGAATTATTCTATTTAAATAAATATTTTAACGAAAGTGGACGAATGCATTTTATTTAAACTGCTTTAATTAAAAATCATTTTATTAAAACAAAATATAAATATTTAAATGTTTTAAAACATGTTTACGAGTAAAACCGAGCATGTTATAATTATTATAGCGATAAAAACGAGACCGAGCACGTGGGGACGGAACGAGATATAAGAAAGAAGAGCTACCTCTTCTTCCTCATTTCTCATAGTTCCACTCTCTCACTAGAAGACCAAATTCGTTCTCCCTCTCTCTCTACCTTCTCTCTACATTTTCTCCTTCAATTCACAACCAATTCAAGAGATCTTGGTGGCTAGACGACCGCACGATCGAGGGAAACAAGAATCCACGAAGAAACTCATCATTTGGTCGACGATTTAAGGTAGATCTTGAATTTTATTTGTTTTTCTCACTCTAAATATTAACCGAGTTACCTTCTTGAATTTTAAAGAAACTCTACACCTTGAAAACCCTAAAAACAAACTAGTATGAGAGTAGGGAAGCCATGGATGAACTGTATCATGAAGAATCCGGTAGTGATGATGTTGAACAGGTTCGGTTCGTGCGGGGGGGGGGGGGGGGGAAGATAGCAGGTCGACGAACCTGCTAGCAACAACCAAGAACGGCCGAACCTTTCCTGGCAAACGAACCCACACTGGACGAACCTTGGCATGCTACGAACCTCACTTGGTCGCGAACCTAATATGGGCGAACCTAGTTTTAGCCGAGGCTGTTGTCAACAAACCCTATATGGGCGAACCTAGGACATAGGTTGCGGCGAACCTTAACCCTTGCTGAACCTTAGGAGCCGAACCTACCTCATGGGGGATGAACCTTGCATGGCCAAACCTCTCCTAGCCGAATCATTCTTGGCCGAACCCAGGGAGACAAGACAGCCAGCCACGAACCAGTTGACCGTGAACCACGCATCTGGCCGAACCTCTCCTAGCCACGAACCCAGGGCCTCACGAACCTTGGATGATTAGCCGAACCTCTAGGCTATTTGAACCAGTTAGGGGGCAGCGAACCTCCTTCTCAATATAAGCCCTTATCTTGGCCGAACCTAGGGTGCCATCAAGCCCTAAGGTTCGCTGGACTGTGGCTAACAAAACCTAAATGTTGAATTAAGGATAAATGGAGGAACAATATCACATAAAAATACATGTATATTCATGCATGCATGAGGAAATCCAAGTTACCACCTTTCCTATAATAAGAATATGGTTTTAACTTAATAATTTACGAAACTTGAAAAGTTTTGAAAAGAACCTATGTTGATTTTCTTAAACGTAATTAAACTTTTACAACTTAAGTTATAATGGTTAACTAAATGGATATTCATGCATGCACTCTATAAGTATATACATGTGTATAAGGATATATCCTTTACAACATGTATAACTTCTAAACTTTCATTAAACATTATCATGTGGTAGTTGAATAAATTAACTAGTGGTAAAATTATCCTCTACAAGGAGTGTAAGAGGCCTTAATGATTATCACTATGACTTAGGTAATAAACCTAAGTAACTTACACACCCAATAACTTAAGGACAACCGAATACGAAGAACTTATGTATGATCAAACATAGATACTTATGAATATGAACACAAACATACGATAATTACAGGTTGTTGAGTTGCTTTTGATTTCTCTTACATGAGCGCGCATTTTACAAGAACACTGATTCTAAGGAATTCAGGTGAGTTCTGATAACCTCCTTTTAAATCCTTTTGTTTTAAACTCGGAGGTGGAACATGTATACCAGATTTACATATTATTTTGATAACACATGTATGACACCTGTTTTGTCATTATGATATTCATATTATTGGATTATCTTTGTTTATGGATTGTCATGGATTATCTCGAATTATCACAACTCCATGAGTCATTGTTGTTGAGTTCGGTCGTCCGTAATGATTGCATGTATTGTCACTTGGGTTATCCCAATTGCACGAGTCGTTGTTGTTGACTTCGGTCACCCGCAATGATTACATGTATTCCCACGTGAATTACCACAACTCCATGGTTCGTCGTCATTGACTTCGGTCATTCACAATGATGCATCTATTGTCACCTATACTAGTTGGAAATATTGTTGTTGTGATTGGTTGAATATATGTGATTGACTATTTGTGATTATTTGAATTATGTGATTGTTGTGGTGTGTTGTGTTTGTGTGTTGGCAGTGTTGGATTATCTCGCAGGTGCACATGTGGATTTTGTCAGAAAACTATAAACTTTTATAAACATTTCGTAAACATTTTGAATTATAAAAACTTATGATTACTCACCAACTACTTCGTAGTTTACACTTGATTTTCTACATGTTTCAGGGAACGAGGAGAAGTAGGTAGGGCAGGATAGCTCTACATCTTTTGGACATCATCACTTAGGGTCTTGGTCTTAGCTAAAATAACTGAAATTCTGAAGACTAGAGTTTAGTTTTGTTTAGCTATATCTTTTGTGTAACTGATGTAACTATCTCATGATGAACATGATTTTTGATGTAATTAATTTGGTTGATTAATTGATATGTGATGATTTAATTAGATGCCCACGAGCTTATGAACAATCTACACATCCTTCGTGGCATCCCGACGTTTCCGCCATCGGTCGGGGTGTTACAGATTGGTATCAGAGCCTGGGTTATAGGAAATTAGGTTACTAGATATGGTTGACCTAGTCTATAACCGTAGGATACCCTAGTATGAATTATTTCATACACTAGTTAGTATATTCAGGATTTCATGCTTATGTGTTTATTACATGTTAACTGAACTCCTGATTATATATCTGATTCACATGTATTATTTGCTGATTATATGATTGATTGTGCCCTAATGATTCGGTAAGGATATGCACGTGGTGTATCCTAAAGGTGGTGGGACGGTGGCTGAAGCAGTTGCGACTGACTTCTACATATGCCTTATACATATACCACTTACGGTACATTAGGTGGATGTCAGTATTGAAGAATAAGGGAACTACCTGTTTTGGAAACTATTTGCTTAGAAAAATAACTGTTTAGGAATTTGATTGCTTAGGAATTATTTGTTTGATCTTGGATCACCACACAAGGACACACTCATAGTATACTACAAAGGTGGTGGGACGGTGGCTGTGGCGGTTGCGACCTACCCCTACATAGGCCCTATACATTTACCATTTGTAGTATATTGGGGGTCTGTCAGTGTCAGGAACTTAGGATATTATTAGGAAGTGTTGGAAAGTTTTTGATTGATGGAATGTTCATTGAATGGGGTTTTGGATTGACTTATTGGATGATCTCATATGATGAACACATATACTCACTTATGACACATTGGATAGTCATATTTGATTGAAACACTTATTGGACACGTGGGGTGAATAGGATCAGCGAATGATACGAACACTTAATGAGGAAATGGACATTTAGTGCTGATATGGACACTTAGTGACGAATTGAATACTTGAGTACTGAGATGGACACTTGGTGATAACATGAACGCATAGTGATGATACTAACACTTAGTGATGGTATGGACACTTGATGAGAATGAATTATAGGGAGGATATGAACACCTAGTGACAATAAGAGCACTCAGTGATGATATGAACCCTCATTGATGATTATGGACATTGGGAATTAGTATGGACTTTTAGTGAACTTAGACACTAGGGGAACTTTAATGTCAGGTGAACTTAGACATTAGGTGAACTTAGAAATAGACAAACCTATATGTTAGGTGAACTTAGACATTAGGCGAACCTAATTGTCCAAGGCACTTCACTCAAAATTATCCTACCTAGGATAAGGTTTGTGAAGTGAGATAATTGGAAGATACATGCTACACCCTAAATCCTAACAAGGGCATAATCGTGGTGCAATGCAACAGTGGTGGGACGGCGGCTGATGCGACTGCGGTCAAGTCTACGTATGCCCTATATATAAGCTTGTTGCACTGCATCGGGAGATTGTCAGTGTTAGTACAGGGTGGGAAATGTTTGAAACTTAGGAATATTTAGTTAATATTAGATATGACCAACAAGGATGCTTTAGTATAATATTAGGAAATTGTTGCATTGTTATGAGTTTGATGACAGATAGGATAAAAATATAGTTCCTATATGTAATCCTGACTGCTGTAATGAATTCATTTGACCATTGTTTGTGTAACTTACGTTGTAAATGGTAGTAACATGTTTCTAACATCCTCAGAAACATGCCGCCACTCCATCACAACGAAGATGATACGAACAATGATGATGCTAACGGTAATGCCGACACCGGCATACAAGGGTTAGCAACACTTATTACTGGATTGGTGAATCAACTAACTCAAGCCAATCAGACTCTCAACCAGAACAGGGGTGGTGCAAACCCACCAGTTTGCACATTCAAGCACTTCAACTCCTGTAGTCCACTAAAGTTTACTGGTTCTGAGGGAGCCACTGGTCTGCTGCAGTGTTTTGAGAGTATCGAGAACACCTTCATCAACAGTGACTGTCCAGAAAATCTGAAGGTGCGCTATGCCACAAGTGTTTTCCAAAAGAGAGCACTAACTTAGTGGAATGGCGAAAAGCGAACTAGGGGAGTTGATGTTGCTCTAGCACTGACGTGGACTAAGGTCAAGAACCTGATGACAACTGAATTTTGTCCTCGCAGTGACATGAGGAAACTGGAAGCTGAGTTCTGGGAACTCAAGCAGGATAGCAGTGAGAATGTAATCTACAATTCTCGCTTCCATGAGTATAGTCTACTAGTACCTCATCTGGTGACACCATTGGAGAGAGCGATCGAGAAGTACATAGGCGGTCTACCTATGCTGATTCAAGACACAGTCTAAGGTAGCAACCCTACCACACTGGAGGCTGCAATCCGCCTGACTGCAACACTGACTGATAACCATGTAAGGGCTGGAACACGCACAAGGAAAGGATCCAAGAAAGGTGATACAAAGTCCACTGCCAAGGAGGCTTCAACTGAAGTCAAGACTGAACAAGGCAGTTCGTCCAAAAGCAGCAACAAGAAATGAAAGACCAGAAATGTCGTTGTTACTACTTCTGCTGCTAAGTCTGCTTAGCAATCATCAAACAACACCACTGCCAGAAATTATGTTGGGACTACTCCTCAATGTAATATCTGCCGATATCATCACACACCTAACTTGCCATGTCGCGTCTGCAACAATTGTGGCAAGTATGGTCATTTTGCAAATGTCTGTTGGAGTGCACCGCAAGCCCAAAGGATGCAACCTGCACCGCTTGCACTGCCAGCTCCACATGCACAACAAATTCAAGCTGTACCCGTTCGCTAGGTACCTGTACAGGAAACAGCCTGTTATGAGTGTGGTGAAGTGGGTCATTTCAGAAACCAGTGCCCAAGATTGACCGGAAACAATCAAAGGGTGGCAAGGGCAGATCATTCCAACTGAACGCTCCGGCAGCTCAAGCCAACTACAAGAACTGACTAATAAAGGATTCATTCGTCCGAGCCATTCTCCATGGGGTGCACCGGTCCTGTTTGTCAAGAAGAAGGATGGGTCATTCCGAATGTGCATCGACTACCGCGAATTGAACAAGCTGACAATTAAGAATCGATATCCTTTGCCGCGCATCGATGATCTTTTCGATCAACTTCAGGGCTCGGCATGGTTTTCAAAGATCGATCTTAGGTCTGGGTATCATAAACTTCGTGTACATGATGATGATATTCCCAAGACGGCGTTCAGAACAAGATATGGCCATTATGAATTTCTGGTAATGCCCTTCGGCCTTACCAATGCACAAGCGGTTTTCATGGATCTTATGAACCGTGTTTGCAGGCCATACTTGTCTAAATTTGTGATTGTATTCATTGATGATATTCTGATATACTCCAAGAGCAAAGAAGAACACGAGCAACACCTTAAGTTGGTTTTGGAGATCTTAAGAGAAGAACGACTGTATGCCAAATTCTCCAAGTGTGAATTCTGGTTTAAGGAAGTTCAATTCTTGGGACACATTGTCAATGAAAAAGGTGTTCACGTGGATCCTGCGAAGATTGATGCGGTGAAGAATTGGAGTACACCGAAGACACCAACGGAGATTCGATCGTTTCTTGGTCTTGCCGGTTACTATCGACGGTTTATTTCAAACTTTTCCAGGATTGCTGTTCCTCTCACTTCTTTGACTCAAAAGAATAAACCTTATGAGTGGGGACCAAAGCAAGAGGAAGCATTTCAGACATTGAAGCAGAAACTTTGTGATGCTCCTGTCTTGACACTGCCTGACAGAAATCATGATTTTATGGTTTACTATGATGCATCCAACCTAGGTATCGGTTGCGTTCTCATGCAACGGGGAAAGGTTGTGGCTTATGCATCGAGACAGTTGAAAATTCACGAGAAGAACTACACTACACACGACTTGGAACTTGGGGCAGTCGTGTTTGCTTTGAAGATATGGATACATTATCTTTATGGCACTAAGTGTGTAGTCATTACAGATCACACGAGTTTGCAACATATTCTCAATCAGAAGGAACTTAACATGAGACAACGGAAATGGGTTGAACTGTTGAATGATTATGACTGTGAAATTCGTTACCATCCTGGTAAAGAGAATGTAGCAGCAGACGCGCTTAGTCGCAAGAGTCAAGTTCAAATCCACAGTGTCCTACTGCACACTAATCTTCGTAATGATGTTCTCACAGCCCAACAACACTCATTGGCTCAAAATAGCCTAAAAATGAGATGTCTTACGGGGCCGAGGTACTATTGGAAACTAAGGATGACGGTTTGATGTATTATTTGAATCGATTGTGGATACCGAACATGGATGATCTTAGGATGATGATTTTGGATGAAGCTCATAAGTCACGTTATTCAATCCATCCGGGAGCTGACAAAATGTATCAAGACCTTAGAGTCTTATACTGGTGGCCTGGAATGAAGAAGGATATTGCTGAGTATGTATCCAAGTGCCTTAACTATGCTAAGGTCAAGGCAGAACATCAGCGACCTTCGGGATTGTTAATACAACCAGAAATACCAATGTGGAAGTGGGAGAATATATCCATGGATTTTATTACCAAACTCCCACGAACCGCAGGTGGTAATGATAGTATTTGGGTGATAATAGATCGATTAACCAAGTCGGCTCATTTCTTACCGATACGTGAGACGTACCTTGTGCGGAAATTTGCTCGTATCTACGTTGACGAGATCATTAGCCGACATTGAATTCCCTTAAGCATAATATCGGATCGTGATGCTCCTTTCACGGCACGATTTTGGGAATCGCTTCATGAAGCTTTTGGAATAAGATTGGATCTTAGCACTGCCTATCATCCTTAAACGGATGGACAGACAGAGCGGACGATCCAAACATTCGAAGATATGTTGAGGGCTTGTGTCATCAATTTCGGTGGCAACTGGGATAGCCATCTACCATTAGTCGAGTTCTCGTATAACAATAGTTATCTTGCGAGCATTGGTATGGCGCCGTTTGAAGCTCTTTATGGTAGAAAATTTCGGTCACTTATTTGTTGGACCGAGTTCGGCGAATCGCAGATCACCGGTCCTGAGATTATTCAAGAAACGAGTGACAAGATTCGCCAGATTCACGACAATCTGTTAGCTGCTCGCAGTTGACAGAAGAGTTACGCGGATAAACGACGGAAACCCTTAGAGTTTGAGGTTAATGATATGGTATTACTCAAAGTATCACCTTGAAAAGGAGTGGTATGAATCGGGAAGAAGGGTAAGCTTGCTCCACGATATGTTGGCCCTTTTAAGATTCTTGAACGGATCGGGAAGGTTGCCTACAAGTTGGAACTTCCTCCTGAACTTAGCAATGTACACCCGACGTTTCACGTGTCCAAGTTAAGAAAGTGCTTAGCTGATTAGGATCTTCAGGTACCACTCGATGACATTCGCGTCGATGATACCATGCATGTCGTTGAAAATCCAGTCGAGATAATGGACCGTGAAGTTAAGAAACTCAAACACAGTAGAATTCCAATTGTCAAAGTACAATGGGAGTCGAAGCGTGGTCCATAATTCACCTGGGAACGGGAAGATCAGATGAAGCTTAAGTACCCACATTTATTCACTACGGTCACTCCAAGTTGAATTTAGGGACAAAATTCCCTTAACTAGGGGAGACTGTAACATCACTGTATTTCGGGCATTACATTACATACATATTTGTACTATTAAGACCTGATATGATCATTGATAATTATTATGGATTATTGGATGCTATTATTATGGGTATACATTATTGAGAACACATGATTATAAGCATAAACCCTGGGAGGTTTAGTTGAGACACAACTAAACAGAACCAGAGAGTTTACTGCAGTTGTATTTACTTGATATGGACTATTTACTGGGAATGGTAGTGGTATAGTATTCTTTAACCAAAGATAGACAAGGATGTAATCATGGTCTATCGAAGAGGTGGTGGGATGGCGGCTGAGGCAGTTGCGACTGACCTCTACGTATGCCCTATACATAAACCATCTTCGGTTTATTATGATTATATCAGGTTGAGGCTTTGGTGAGGAGAATCCGAGGTTTGGGTTGGAATGACAAAGGTTTATGAGTTAGTTAGTGTTTGGTTACTAAACATAGGCAAGGACACATTTTCATGGTTTATCGAAATGGTGGTGGGACGGTGGCTGGATAGGTTGCGACCTACTCCTACATATGCCCTATACATAAGCTTATTTCGGTCTATCATGGATGTGTCAGTGATATGGTTTAGTGAGATTCGGATTGGGAATTATTATTATTAAAGAAAATAAAATAATGAAAGTGTTATTGGAAAAGATTACGCGATGGTGCGGTTACAAATATAACTTAAACGCGAATATTAATTCAGAAATATTAACTTAATAATGTATTCGCGTGGGTGACGATTCACACGAATATAATTATTAAGAATAATATCCTGAAACGATATTCCCTAAATTCAAAATCGAATCGAAATACGATACGAGCGTTGGATTTGGAAAGGTGACGATCTTTACGAATACGTACGTAAGTAACGCGTTTCGACGAAATAACGAAATACTATTTAACAATATTAAAATAAGAAAAAGAAGTTAGAAACGTTTATTAGGAATTACAACCTAAGACGTATCCGAAAGAATTATTCTATTTAAATAAATAATTTAACGAAAGTGGACGAAGGCATTTTATTTAAACTGCTTTAATTAAAAATCATTTTATTAAAACGAAATATAAATATTTAAATGTTTTATGTTTTAAAACACGTTTACGAGCAAAACCGGGCATATTATAATTATTAGAGCGATAAAAATGAGACCAAGCACGTGGGGACGGAACACGATATAAGAAATAAGAGCTACCTCTTCTTCCTCATTTCTCATAGTTCCATTCTCTCACTAGAAGACCAAATTCGTACTCCCTCTCTCTCTACCTTCTCTCTACATTTTCTCCTTCAATTCACAACCAATACAAGAGATCTTGGTGGCTAGAAGACCGCACGATCGAGGGGAACAACAATCCACGAAGAAACTCATCATTTGGTCGATGATTTAAGGTAGATCTTGAATTTTATTTGTGTTTCTCACTCTAAATATTAACCGAGTTACCTTCTTGTATTTTAAAGAAACTCTACACCTTGAAAACCCTAAAAACGAACTAGTATGAGAGTAGGGAAGCCATGGATGAACTGTATCGTGAAGAATCCGGTAGTGATGATGTTGAACAGGTTCGGTTCGTGGGGGGGGGAGAGAGCAGGTCGATGAACCTGCTAGCAACAACCAAGAACGGCCGAACCTTTCCTGCCAAACAAACCCACACTGGACGAACCTTGTCATGCTACGAACCTCACTGGGTCGCAAACCTGATATGGGCGAACCTAGTGTTAGCCGAGGCTGTTGTCAACAAACCCTAATATGGGCGAACCTAGGACATAGGTTGCAGCGAACCTTAACCCTTGCTGAACCTTAGGAGCCAAACCTACCTCATGGGGGACGAACCTTGCATGGACGAACCCATGCATGGCCAAACCTCTCCTAGCCGAATCATTCTTGGCCGAACCCAGGGAGACAAGCCAGCCAGCGAGCCACGAACTAGTTGACCACGAACCAGTTGACCGCGAACCATGCATTTGGCCGAACCTCTCCTAGCCACGAACCCAGGGCCTCACGAACCTTGGATGATTAGCCGAACCTCTAGGCTGTTTGAACCAGTTAGGGGGCAGCGAACCTCCTTCTCAATATAAGCCCTTATCTTGGCCGAACCTAGGGTGCCATCAAGCCCTAAGGTTCGCTGGACTGTGGCTAACAAAACCTAAATGTTGAATTAAGGATAAATGGAGGAACAATATCACATAAAAATACATGTATATTCATGCATGCATGAGGAAATCCAAGTTACCACCTTTCCTATAATAAGAATATGGTTTTAACTTAATAATTTACGAAACTTGAAAAGTTTTGAAAAGAACCTATGTTGATTTTCTTAAACGTAATTAAACTTTTACAACTTAAGTTATAATGGTTAACTAAATGGATATTCATGCATGCACTCTATAAGTATATACATGTGTATAAGGATATATCCTTTACAACATGTATAACTTCTAAACTTTCATTAAACATTATCATGTGGTAGTTGAATAAATTAACTAGTGGTAAAATTATCCTCTACAAGGAGTGTAAGAGGCCTTAATGATTATCACTATGACTTAGGTAATAAACCTAAGTAACTTACACACCCAATAACTTAAGGACAACCGAATACGAAGAACTTATGTATGATCAAACATAGATACTTATGAATATGAACACAAACATACGATAATTACAGGTTGTTGAGTTGCTTTTGATTTCTCTTACATGAGCGCGCATTTTACAAGAACACTGATTCTAAGGAATTCAGGTGAGTTCTGATAACCTCCTTTTAAATCCTTTTGTTTTAAACTCGGAGGTGGAACATGTATACCAGATTTACATATTATTTTGATAACACATGTATGACACCTGTTTTGTCATTATGATATTCATATTATTGGATTATCTTTGTTTATGGATTGTCATGGATTATCTCGAATTATCACAACTCCATGAGTCATTGTTGTTGAGTTCGGTCGTCCGTAATGATTGCATGTATTGTCACTTGGGTTATCCCAATTGCACGAGTCGTTGTTGTTGACTTCGGTCACCCGCAATGATTACATGTATTCCCACGTGAATTACCACAACTCCATGGTTCGTCGTCATTGACTTCAGTCATTCACAATGATGCATCTATTGTCACCTATACTAGTTGGAAATATTGTTGTTGTGATTGGTTGAATATATGTGATTGACTATTTGTGATTATTTGAATTATGAGATTGTTGTGTTGTGTTGTGTTTGTGTGTTGGCAGTGTTGGATTATCTCGCAGGTGCACATGTGGATTTTCTTAGAAAACTATAAACTTTCATAAACATTTCGTAAACATTTTGAATTATAAAAACTTATGATTACTCACCAACTACTTCGTAGTTGACACTTGATTTTCTACATGTTTCAGGGAACGAGGAGAAGTAGGTAGGACAGGATAGTTCTACATCTTTTGGACATCATCACTTAGGGTCTTGGACTTAGCTAAATCTTTTGTGTAACTGATGTAACTATCTCATGATGAACATGATTTTTGATGTAATTAATTTGGTTGATTAATTGATATGTGATGATTTAATTAGATGCCCACGAGCTTATGAACAATCTACACATCCCTCGTGGCATCCCGACGTTTCCACCATCGGTCGGGGTGTTACATTAAATATTTGACAATCAAACAGTTCTTCAGAAAGGGAACAACAATCTCTTGATCACCACGCAACCTGTAACATACAGTCAGCCACTATAACTCTTGAAAAATTGTCTTTAACCATGCATAAAACATACATATACATGCATTAACAACAAAATGATACACATGTACCTATACGTGCAATCTGAAACTAAAATACACATACAGAACTGATTTCTAGAAATATACATATACACACATTAACCGCACGTACGCACACACATACATACACAAAACATACTTATACACATAACATAAATATAAAGAGAACATAAATATTAAGTACCCAAATATAAACTAAATATAGGACTTGGAAGCTATATACTTCTTATCTCAAACACCCCTTTAGTCAGCAAAGAGATGACAGGTAACAAAAAAATGAGATTATTATTGTATAATTTGGACATATTTATTAATCAGATATGACAACATGACAAACTAATCAGAGATTTAAAATGTACAAAATACAATGATTTGGAGTACCTACATGCATATAAATACTTTGATTAGCTCACATAAATTTTAATTAAATAATAACAATAACATAAATAAGAATATTAATCATTAACATAATGTTTTAAAAATAAAAACCCAAAACCCTAATAAGAAAATATTAGTTCCAGAAGATATCCCAAATCATAATATTTAAAAGTAAATTAGTTCCACAAGGCCACCGGCCAGGGTGCTTGCGCCCACGGTTTACCCCTTCACCCCTGTTAGGAGGTAACAACCTTCAGAAACACCAAGAGTTTAGTAGCCAAGAACATCTGTCACTCAACATTGGCATGACCATTTTTTAACTTAAATTTTAACCAATCTGACAACAGAAGGTCAAAATGTATACATGTTGCCCCTTTAAAATTTGTGATCCAAGGTAAGAAAATTTCACAAAAATCGGAAACAAATCCAAGGTAAGAAAATCTCATTAAAATATAAAACAAAATTTGTTTCTAAACTCGGAACCCCAATGCTTGTTGAAATGTTTAGCTCTTTAACTACAGAACACAATTATCTTTAAGGACAATTAGTTAGACAATCATCCATAAGGTGATCTTGATTATGTTAAAAAATAATATCATTTTAATCTTCAACATCACCATTAGTGCCGAGGAAAATGAGAGGAATAGATTCACCGGCTTTGCAAACCATATCCAATGCCTATATATTATTATCTTAAAAAAATAGTCATTAAGCTTCAAGGGTGAAAAAACTAAATTAAACATTCATTTTTAGATGAAATAGAAAAAAACGATCATCAAAAATTAACCACAAAGTTTCACATAACTAACTACTAAAACATGAACCAAGACCCAAGTCTCATAAGCTTAGTTATTTATGTTTAATGATATTTTCAAATTAAGTCATCTAACTTTAATAATTATATAAATTGTAAATTATCTCCTTTATTTGTAAAATTAGTTTTTTGAGAAAAAAGTAAATGAACTTTTGGCATCAATTAGTTTAAGAATATTTATTCTTACAAAACCAGTAGGTCACACATTATTTATTTAGTTATTGAAAATCTTAATTGTTAATTTATTAGTTAAAATACTTATTAATATGTAATTTAATTAATTTATAACTAAATATTGTATAATTTTTATATTTTTATTACTAATTATTTAAAATTTTATATTTAATCCGTGTAATACGCGGATTAATAATCTAGTATATATATAAACATATAGAGAGAAGAGTGTATGGATATATACCTCGTTTTCAATATATAACCCGTGTTGTTTTTACTCTCAACTACATGAATTAGCCATATAACACACGTTTACTGTTCCCGTCACCTGAAATCCCTTGGCTATTTTCTTTCTTTCTTTTCCTTTTTCTTTTTTTTTTTTCAAATCTATCCCATTTTGTTTTTACTTCCAAGCTATACATGAGTTTATTACTAAAGCGTCCATAGTTTTTTTGAAAATAATGTAAAATTTATTTTTGATTTTCAAAGGTTTTTTGAAAGAATAATTTAATAAATTGTTTCTAAAACCCTTTTAAATAGTATTCAAAGTGATTGTTCAGGAAAATAAACTATAATCAAATAGGAAAAGCATTTTAGAAACGGCATTTTAAAAATACATCATGAAATATGATGGAAAAGATTTTTAAATATTCTTATGGAAATAATTTCATTTTTCATTTATATAACTTAGCCTCCCTTTTTAATTTTATCATAATGTATATTTTTAAATACCTTTAGTTTTACTTTTACCTCCAAACTATATGAATTTATTATTAACGCTTTTATTACTGTTTTGAAAATCAAGATTATTTATTTTCTTTGCTTTGCGGTTTTTTTTAATGAATTCGGATATTTTCCTACCTTATGAATCGTACTTTAATAAATTATAAAAAATATATATATATATATATATATTTTTTAAAATACATTTCAATGGAGTGAAAATATTATAAGACTATGTGTTACGAGTGGTGACTGAGGCGTGTCCCCATGTCGCCCTCTCCCCACTAAAGCCCGTGCATGACCAAGGATGGCGCGACGGTGGTCACACGTGAAGCCAATGAACGTTGGAGTAAAAAAACAGGAGGCTATGAAGGGTGATGATAAAACATATGTAGGTGAAGAGTAAGTGATTGTTTTAGTTGTTTGTGTGACGCTTACATAAAGTGAAGGGTGTGATGAGTATAGCTAGCTAATCATATGATTTTCTAACATTCTTATTATATGTATTGGGCCTTAAAAAAATTAAGATAGCCCGAATAAAAGAAAACAAAATCTTTATCTTTTTTACGTCTTTTCAACCATTTTTAACCAACCAACGGCATGTTAGATACCAATATCTATATCTATAAAGATACGGATAACGAACAATAATAGACCCTATAAGTTTATTTTGGGGCCAAAAAACATGGCGAACCACCGAAAACTAAAACATTGCAAACATGCAACATTGATTGGCCAAAAAACAGTAGACCAAGTCATGCATTTATATATGAATCCACCACTTGTCACGTTTTTAAAAACATTGCCAAATGTTATCATCCAACCCTTTGCCATTCAATTTTTTTTATCGTATTTGTTATACATCCTAAATCCCTTTTTAAATATTCACATTCTTTAAAAGTGTTTGAAATCTAGAGGCAATAAATTAGGTAGATTAGGCAAAACACAAACAAAATGAGCCAAGAACAACCTATGAAACCTCAATTAGGGGAAGAAGCTCAAGATTCCAATAATAACGTATATGGTCACATTCAAGAACACAAAGATCTCACTCACGAAAGACATGTGAGTTAAGTTAGATTTATAAAACACACGTAATCATCATCAAGCTTCATGCTTGATTTTTTTTTTCTCAAAAACGATATCCATGTGCCATTAAAAAAG
This sequence comes from Mikania micrantha, assembly GCA_009363875.1. NCBI lineage: Eukaryota > Viridiplantae > Streptophyta > Magnoliopsida > Asterales > Asteraceae > Mikania > Mikania micrantha. The sequence goes on from CM018685.1 coordinate 23,425,798, forward strand.
GTTGAAACAGGAATTTTTAGGATGTGTTTAGACGGCCTGATGGATTGAGTAGACCTGATTGTTTGTTTTTGTTTCCGTTTTATTTAACAATGTAATATATTTCTATGTCGGATTACCATGGTTCAATCTATTTGGATTGAGTAGACTTGTTTGTTTTTTTAGAATTTAACCTATTTTTACGATCATATATGATAAATTAGCTTTTAACAAAACTAAAATATGAGAATTGTTAACGGGTTAAATCTATATGTATAGACGATTAGAAATTTAGCCACTTTCAAAACAAAGAAAACCGAACCAAAGAACCATAATCCCAACTCTAAAGGATGAACATCCAATCCCTAAACATAATGTTGATAGACATCTCAGTAGTCAAAAAGCTTGGTTTTGAATACATGACTTACTAAAAATTTGAAGTAAGAAATTTATATTAATAAATTTGGAGAAAATATGAAGGGTGACAGGAAAAACATTCAGGCAGCATCATCAGGAGAACATGTGCTTGACAGAGGACACATCACAATTGGAGAAGCATTAGAAGCCACAGCTCTAACAGCAGGCAGTAGGCCGGTAGATTACAGCGATGCTGCCGCCATACAAGCGGCGGAAGTTAGGGCTACTGGTCGCACCAACATAGTGCCGGGCGGCGTTGCAGCGGCAGCACAATCAGCCGCCACCAGAAACGCTCGGCTCACACGCGATGATGACAAAACCAAGTTGAGCGAGATTCTAGCGGTAACATATATCACTCTAAGGGTGTTAAATGGGTGATTTTTATGAGTTGTGTGGTCGAAAACCCGAAAATAACTTAAAAACATGTAAGAATACTAGAAAACAACTTTTTAACTTTTAACCCAAATTGAATATTTTCTTAATTCTCCAAATTACAAATTTATAGTTAATAACATAAATGAATGCAAAATAATTGCATTTTAATTAAAAAACAAAGAGGACAATTATTTTTCTATTAACTTTTAAGTTTTGTGACATAAAATGCTAATAGATTTTGTATTTTAACATACAATACCTCTGTAAAAACCTAAAAAAATAACCTTTTAATACCGTAAACCCGTGAAGATAGTCGGTCTATTAATAAATATTTAAGCATACTATCCTAACCAATTAACTTTTTTTAAAGAGTAAATCTATCCTAGCTATAATCTTAAACCAATTTAAACTAATTTACACTTTTATCAGGGTTTGAAATCATGACATCCTCTTCTAATAGACAAAATATCTATCAAATGAGCTAGTATTTGCTAACCATCTAGTTTGCTAGCTTAAAATCATTATATTGGTCAATTAAAGTGGTTTAGCGTTCAAGTTTGGGACTAATCATTTATTGTTAAATAGGAAGCAACTTCAAAGTTACCAGCGGACAAGCCGGTTACACGTCGGGATGCAGAGGGAGTCATTGGAGCAGAGTTGAGAAATGATCCAAACCTGACAACTCGTCCTGGCGGTGTCGCGGCATCGCTAGCTGCGGCAGCAAGGATAAACCAAATCAACCAGAGTTCCCCAAAGAAAGAATGAATTTGATGATATTATAATAAATGTCCGAGTTTTTTTTCTTTTTCTTTTAGTTAATAACAAATGTATTTAATATATTTCGGTACTTGTGTATTGACTTGTATTGTTTTCATCTTGGATCCAACACTTTTCATATATGACATTTTTTGAGATTTTAAATATACTGTTACAATAAGTTTTTTTCTAAATAGGTGTTGATGCAAAACTGATTTACCAAATTAAGTTGTTTATAATAATGTACAACTCACCATGGTACAAGCATACAAATCATTAAAACAATTTCCAAATTTATTTTTTTATATAAATTAAAATGGTAGTTTGTAATATTTTTATCTAAGTTTCGATAAAAATTTTATTCAAAACCAATACGCTCATGATAATGTACAAGCCTTCAAAGCACAAACATATAAGCTCTCAAAGATACTTAAAAGGTTCAATTTATTTTCATGTAAAATGGTGTTTTTTTTCTTTTTATTTATTTTAATAATTTAATATAACTTTTAATTAAATTTCAAAGTATCGTTGTTGCAATGTTTTTTTTTTTTGTATATAAATTTTATTTAAAGCTAAGTTAGTTCGAATATGATTGATTTTTACTTCTTTATTTTTCAATATACTTTTTTTCTCTAATGTTTTCATATCTAATGTTTTATAAATAGTGGTTTGTCTGAAATTCATCGCTTCATACGAAAAATTGTTCATGAATTATATTTTCCAAAAATAATGTTAACTGGCTAAAACTCTTGTTTTATAAGTGAGTACACATAAATACCTTCTATCTGTATCGATCACAACAGGCTCGAGAACAACTTTGCCTATGGAACAATAAATCATATTAAATTCGACACGTCTCCGTGTACTTGGATTGTCAACAGCAGGGCCGACTGTAGCTTTGTGAAGGCCCGAAGCGATAACAAAATTGAGGTCCTTTTGCCTTATAAAATTTACTTGCAGCATTACATTATTACCTGCACCATGAGTCCATGACAATTAGTATTTCCTTCACCATCATCATATAACAAGCAAAATCAATCCCTACAAATCAAATAACACAATCAGCCCTAAATCAACCTTTACATATCAAATAACAAGTAAAATAAATCAAATAATCAGCCCTAAATGAAATTACTAATGAATCAAGCAATAAGCCCTCGATGAATTCTGATTGTAAACAAAATTCTGATTGAAAACAAAATGAACCAAAATCATAAACAAAAACGACCCTAAACAAAAATAATCACTAGTGAGTCATACAATTAGTCCTAAAACCAGCCCTAAATTCTGATTGAAAAAAAATGAACCAAAATCAATAACTAATGAGTCATATAATTAACCTAAACCAACCCTAAATTCTGATTGAAAGAAAATAAACACAGTCACAACTCACAAGCAAAAACAACTGAAATCAAATAAATTGAAATGCTAAGAGTCCACATATGCAACAAAAATACCTATCGAAGATCTTATGTGACGACCGGCATCCGAGCAACCATGAGTCGGAAATCCAAGGTTGTACACAATCACAGTGTAAGGTATAGTGTTACGAGAGTGAAGACAACAATAATATGCGACAATAAAAATACAAGGGTTTTCCTAAAACGGTTAGGAAAATTCACTTAATCACATTAACATGAATCAAAAGAAAAGAAAAAAAAACCTGTGACGGAAAACAATGAACAAAATCTGAATATATAACATTTTGAGTGTTGATCCAACGAGATATCGACATGGGTGACGATCCACGTGGATATGTTGTTAGATTTGAATACCGTAAATGATATCTTTACAGTACCAAATAATGTCAGCAGTTAAATACAACGCGACGTTTGCATGATTGACGATTCATACGAATGTCAGCGTGAGTCTTTAACGTTGGTATAAAATAATAATAAATTTAATAAAATCTCACCAAAAACAATTTAATAAAAAATCAAAATTTTAAAACACAAAAACCGTTCGTACGAATGGGCTCTCATTTGTACGAATCGGCTTAATTCGGTGAAGCTTTATAGCCACTATTCGTTCGCACGAATGGGATCCATTCGTACGAACGACTGATTCATGCGACAACACAGCTATAAAAGCAACACTTCTGTTTTTCAAACCCATTTTTCACCCAATCTCTCAACCGAACCCCTCTTTCGCTCCTCTCAATTTTCGTCCTTTTCCACACGAAATCGAACCATTTCATGGTCCAAATCGTGTGTATTTCAACCCCAACAACTCCCTTTCAATATTTCAACTCTTTTCATACCATATCGGTCAAATACAAGCTCCACAGTAAGTGTTAGCACTGATTCTTTGCACCAAAATACTCCAAAACATTTTACCATCAATTTCGACCATAAAAACATCAAAAACAACCACCGATTTCAAAAATGGTGTTCTTGGTAAACTTGCAGGAGAATGAGCCGTACGAAGGGCTCATTCGTGCGAACGAGAAGCCTCGTTCTCTTTCGTGAAGAAGAGCCACACGAACGAGCTGCCAAACGAATGGGAAATCACGCGAATGAAATGGGTTCATTCGCATGGAATAACCACACGAATGAAGACCCGTTCGCACGAATGGATGACTAGAATGAGGGTATATATTCGCATCATCCCATTCGTGTAAATAAGGGCCATTCGTACGAACCGCCCGTTCGCACCAAGAACAACCCAAAACGGCAAAGTGCTGAAAGCTCTATCTTACACCATTTGTAATGGTAGAACCGAACCTTAGACCAAATTTTAAATCTAATCAAGATAAAAAGAAATAACAATACATTTTCCAAAATCACATCAAAACACCGAACACAAAAGCGTTTGACACCTAACTAACTAATATTTAACACATGATCCAAACAGGGAGAACATACCGAGTGAGTGCATTGACGACCCATAACCTCAGGTGAGTTCACATACCCCTTGTTTTCAATTTTCTGGCTTCCAAATCATTTGGGGCTGAGAACATGAAACCTCTTATTCATTTGATCAACGAATAAGATTTATTTTCAAATGATTTCAATAAAAGGATCAGCTCTCAACCTCTTATTCGAATGTTATACGAATAAGTGTCTTTTCAATCATTTTTACTGATCGTTCATCGCCCCATTCAACTTTTCATCAAACAACAACAAGAAACCAGTTTCGAGGGTTCAAAACACAAATCATCGAGGAGGTGTCCGTTGACCACAACAGTTCGAAGCTTTGTGCCCAACCAAGAGGTGAATGGACACGAACCGTGAAATTGTGTAGTGCACAATCGAGAACCATCATTTTCACGGGAATCCTCCATCAAACAAACAACATTTTTGCATGGTATCTGTCTAGGATGCTGCCTTTATACTTGTGTGGTAGCTGTTATTTTAAGAGAATTCTACCATTGGAAGGTGAGTTTCCCAGCTGTTACCGAAGTCTACTACGCACGCTCGTAGCATATCTTCGAGAGTTTGTATGGTGCGTTTGCTCTGGCCATCAGTTTATGGGTGGTATGCTATACTCATATCCAACCGCGTACCAAGCGACTTTTGCAATGATTTCTAGAAATTTGAAGTAAATCTGGCGTCTCGATCAGAAATGATGGAGATTGGCACTCCATGACGTAAGACTAGTTCCTTAACGTAGATTCTGGCTAGCTTTTCCATTTTGTCATTCTCCTTGATCACAAGGAAATGTGCTGACTTAGTCAGTCGATCCACAATTACCAAGATAGTGTCACATCCACTAGGAGTCCAGGGTAATTTGGTAATGAAGTCCATAGATATTTGTTCCCACTTCCACATGGGGATCTCTGGTTGCGTAAGTAATCCAGATGGCTTCTGGTACTCAACCTTGACTTTGGCGCAAGTCAAGCTTGCTCACGTATGTGGCGATATAGGCTTTCATGTTTGGCCACCAATAAAGGACTTTCAGATCATGGTACATCTTATCAGATCCCGGGTGAATGGAATACCGAGAATTATAAGCCTCGTCCATCACAAGGTCTCGTAAGTTTCCGTGGTGTGGAACCCAGACGCGTTCCATGAAATAATGTAATCTATCGGCTTTTACTTCAAGTTGTTTCTCCATTCCGTTTAATGATTTGGCCACTAAATTTTCCCTCTTTAGTGCCTCCATTTAAGCATTGCGTATTTGCTTAGGGAGATTGGGATGAATGGTGAGTTGTAGAGCTCGTACCCTCTTGGGTTTCGAGGTATTTTTCCGGCTTAGGGCGTCGGCCACTACATTGGCCTTCCGTGTGTGATACTTGATAGCACACTCGTAGTCGTTTAGGAGTTCGAGCCAACGACGTTGTCGCATGTTCAGTTCCGTCTGATCGAATATGCGTTGGAGACTCTTGTGGTCGGTGTATATCGTACACTTTGTACCATACAAGAAGTGTCTCCAGATCTTGAGTGCAAATACCACGACTCGAAGTTCCAAGTCGTTTGTAGTGTAATTCTTCTCGTGGACTTTCAGTTGTAGAGAAGCATATGCGATCAACTTGTCTCGCTGCATCAGCACGCAGCCAAGTCCTTGTATCGAGGCATCGCAGTATACTACAAAGTCGTCCGTACCATCAGGAAGAGACAAGATAGGTGCACTATAGAGCTTCTGCTTGAGAAGTTGGAATGTAGCTTCTTGCTTGCGCGTCCAGAGATATTTCTTGTCCTTGTGGGTGAGAGCTGTAAGTGGTTGGGATATCTTGGAAAATCCTTCAATAAATCGTCGATAATAGCCTGCCAAGCCTAGGAATTGTCGCACCTTAGTTGGGGTCTTCGGTGCTTTCCAGTTCTTGATCGCCTCTGTCTTGGATTTATCCTCATGAATCACTTGTTCATTAACAACATGACCCAAGAATTCTCGAATCTAGAAGGCGCATTTCGAGACTTTAGCGGACAACTTTTCTTTCCGTAGCAGTTAAAGAGCCAATTGAAGATGCTCCTTATGTTCCTCCTAAGTCTTCGAGTAGATGAGAATATCATCGATGAAAACAATGATAAACTTGTTGAGGTAGGGTTTGCACACTCTATTCATGCGGTCCATGAATACTGCAGGTGCATTAGTCAGCCCAAATGGCATGACCAAAGACTCGTAATGGCCATACCGTGTGTGGAAAGCTGTTTTGGGGATATCTTCCTCTTGAATTCTCAGTTGATGGTACAAGGATCGCAAATCGATCTTGGAGTAATAAGTCGATCCTTGCAGTTGATCGAATAAATCGTCAATGCGAGGTAGAGGGTATCAGTTTTTAATTGTCACTTTGTTCAATTCCCGATAGTCGATGCACATACAGAACGTGCCATCCTTCTTCTTTATGAACAATACAGGAGCTCCCCATGGTGAGAAGCTTGGTCTAATAAAGCCTTTTTCCAGGAACTCCTGAAGTTGGTTGGACAGTTCCTGCATCTCTGAAGGTGCAAGTCGATAGGGTGCTCGTGAAATAAGTGCTGCTCCCGGCGTGAGATCTATGCGGAACTCCACTTGTCGAGGTGGTGGTAGTCTTGGTAGATCCTCAGGGAATACGTCGGGATAGTCGTATACGACTGGGATGTCTTCAATTCTCCTCTCCTCTTCAGTTTTGTCGGTGATAAGTGCCAATATGGCAGTGTATCCCTTTCGTAGGCACTTGTGGGCTTTCATGCACGAGATGATGTTTAGAGGAGTGTCGCTCCTTTAGCCATTGATGACTAGGGTTTCTCCACTAGTGAGAGATATGAGCACAACCTTATCGTGACAAACTATTTCAGCTTGGTTTTCAGACAACCAATCCATGCCCACTACGACATCAAAACTGCCTAGTGTGACTGGGGTTATGGCAAGTACCATGAGCTAGCTCTACGGTATATTCAACCTCTAAAGGTTTTGGGGTTATGGTAAGTATCTCACTAAAGTCCTTAGATATAAAGCTTTTCTCAGCTCTAGTATCAAACAATACAGAAGCGTAATGATCGTTTAGGAGATACGTACCTGTTGCGAGGTTGGGATCCCTTCTGGCTTCCTTAGCCCCGATAACGAAGGCTCGTCGCTTCGGACCATTGTTGTTCCCATTGTTGTTGTTGTTCTTTAGGTGTGGGTAGTCTTTCTTGAAGTGCCCTGGCTTTCCACATTCGAAGTAGCCCTTTGGTGCTTCGTGCTGCTGCTGTTGTTGTGGCTGTGGGGTTTTCGCCATCAGTTCACCCCTGCAGTCTTTGGCGAGCTGTCCTCCTTTGCCACACCATTTGCATCGGATAGAGCCACATTGTCCCAAGGCATTGTATAAGTTGCATTTGTTGCACTTGGGGTGTTTGCCTGCATAGGCTCCAGAGCTTTGATTGGTTGGGATGGGTGAAGTGTAAGCTTGAGGTGACCCAAACTTACGTTGTTTTGGCGGTGGTTATAGAGTGGAAGGTTTGCTCAGGGTGTTATCCCATTTGCGTTTGTTGTCGACCGCTTTGGCTACAGCACCACGGGGTGGTAAGAGTCCTTGTGCGACAACTGAATCAGTGAGCTTGTTGGCCAATCACACGGCTTGTTGTAGGGTAATAGGGTCAACAGAAAGTACCATTCCCTGAATTTGAGGGGGCAGTCCCTCGATATACTTCTCTATGTGCCTGTAGGACGGTGTCACCATTTCTGGGCACAGGTGTCCCAGTTCATACGACCAAGCGATGTACGCCTCGATCTCGGAACCAACCATCTTATGGTTCCAAAACTCTGTCTCGAGTTCTGCACTTCACCGTGAGGACAGTATTCGCTGTTCATCATCCTTTTGAAATCTTCCCATCGTAGGGCATTGGCTACATCGAGCCCTAAGTTTTGGACATTTGCATTCCACCAAGTGAGGGCGGCTCCCGCAAGAGTTCCAGTAGAGAACTTAACCCTGTCTTCGTTGCTGCAGTTGGTCATGGCAAAGGCCGACTCCGCCTTTTCCATCCACCGTAAAAGTCAGACGGCTCCCTCAGTGCCGTTGAATATGTGGGGTTTGCAGTCGAAAACATTTTTAATGTTCAGTGAGGTGGGTCGAGGTTTGGTCCTGTCATAGGCAATTAAAGGAATTGAATTTAGAATTCGATAAACGTGTTGTAATAGAATCAAGGGATCATTGTGCAAGGTGAATTCAGAATGAGATTTGTCACCTTGGTGTAGTTGATTCTGATTACGGTGGCTTTCCGTACAGCAAGCGCCTCTTCAACTCGCTCGTTGATAAGTGCATTGAGTTCAGCTGGGGTCAAACTGATGTTCCCACGTCTCCCGCATTCCGTCGACCTCCATGCCTTCCAGCCATGATCTTCATAGCGGGAACAAGCATTAGAGTGTTTCCAAGAATTAAAATTATATGTGCGGTTGGTATGTAAAGGGAAACATGTATAAATTTGCATAGACAAGATTTTCAATACATAGAATAGTCTTGACATATAATAAGTCATACTGGTTACAATTCATTTAATACCATAACATTTAGATTCCAGAGTTTGCAGTACATAGACGCAACCCGTCTCTACTAAGTCTATGCTAAGTTAATCAAAGGCATCGTCGATGGTGGAATCAGAATCAGCATCCTCTACTGGTTCGTCTTCCTCATTGTCAAACTCTTTGGGGTCTAGAATGACAGCCCTGTTCTCTAGCTCTTCGATTCTTGCTTCGGTGATGGCAGCTTGGTCTTCAGCCGCCCGAAATAGAGCAATCAACTGGGTCATATCCTGATCCATCTTGTTGACTTTGCTACAGAGTTCTGCATGTCGTGTTTTGGTGTATCTTAGTTCCTCTACGAGACACTTGATTCGATCGTCTACCCAGGTCAGGTATTCATTCTGGCAATAACATCCGACTCAAGACAATGCCTCTAGGGCTCTGGTGGTTATAGTATGGGTGATGCATTGTGAGGTGACTCCTCCACAGGGTCCTCCTCAGGATCCTCGTCAAATTCCTCATCAGAATCTTCCTTAGGATCCTCGTCCGAATCCTCCATGGGATCATCTGATGATAGGGGATGTTGGTAAGGAGTCTCTACGGTCACTGGTAGAGGTGATGCGAATAGTGCTGGAGCTATCGGATCCTCCTCATCGTGTGCAAACACATGCGGTGATGATGGTGACGCCATATCTAGAATGCGCGTAATAAGTGTATGCGTACAATCATGTATGCTAATAATAAATGATCATGTATGCTAGTACTGTCACTACTAACACTATGTGTGTTGAGACTAGTGGTTATAGACTAAGTTCTCTACATGCAAACCTAATTCGCAATAGCCGAAGGCTCTAATACCAATCTGTCACACCCCGGCCTTCCCAGCCTTCCCAAGGGCGCAACGTGACTATCAGAATAGCAGTCTCCGGTCATACAGTTGCGAGACCTACATGTCTGGTTGCATACGTACATCCAAATAATTGGATAAAACAGTTTTATAAAATCAGAGTGCGGAAGAAAAAGTTTAAGTTGTCAAAACAACATTGAAAATATAGGTTGCGGAAGCTTAAGTTTAAAATAGATTTCAAAGGAGTAAAGAGTAATAGTGCGGAAGCGGTTTAGGTAATTATCATTACATATCAAGTCAAATGTTTGAATGTTCTCAAATGTCCTAAGACACTAAAGTGATGCATGGACTCCATCCTAGCATCCTAGTCCTCGTGCGCGTGCCTTAGTTACCTGAGAAAACATGCGAGCAAAAAGGGTCAACACAATGGTTGGCGAGAGCACAGGTTTTTCATCAGAAGTAAACATCAAAATGTTTAAAGTAAATGTTGCTGGATTACATATCATTACAATGCAGTATCGATTGATAGCTAGTCAATACAGTTATATTATATGTGGGTTCATATCGAAGCTGATAGTTGTGCATCCCGCCATGTCCATTACAAGACAATGGCAAAGTGTATTGGTCAATATTGCACCCATTCCGACCTCCAGTCGGGTTTGCCTCCAGGCACGATGGGTGGGGCTTGTTGGGCCCAAATATTACTATTCAAGATTACCGCGCTAGGCGCTCCGTGCTACTAACTGTCGGAGGTGTGTTTGTGAGGACTTTGAGTTTGTGATGTATGCCACACATATACATATAGTGACAAAGCATGTCCACACATAATCAAAATCAGTTGTTCTATCAAAAACAATTTATCATGCAATGTTTTCTCTGCCAAAGGTTAGAAAAGATAAAAGGGGCTATGAACTCACCTTATAGCAGTTCCGGTTTAAGTGGTGTTCGCAACTCGCGAATGCTAGCAACCTGCTAGTGAGCACCTATAATCATATAGGTTGGGAGTATGTGTTCTATGGTGTGTTGTATTCCATACAACTCCTAGTGTCGGTGTGCTTAACCGAGTGTGTGTGTTGACTTGTGTTGACTCGATGAATCGTTGGTGATGTGTTTGTTTTGTTTAGTTCACTTATGTGACATAAATACAAGTAGGGCACCGGTATGCATCCTATGACTCTAATAGTACAACATTCACTTAAGTAACGTGTAAGTATCCGTTTAAATTTCCGTTTTAAAAAATCAGAGCTTCCAATATGCTTAGAAGTCATTCTTAAACATATTTCAAGAATCACAAATCATTAAAACACGTTGAAACATCGAAACCCCTCTTTTGATTTCAAAAAGTTTCCGTAAATAGTAAGTTCTACAAAAATCATGTTTTGACCAAATAAAACACTCAAATGTGTTTCTAAACACTTCAATATGCATTTGACAACATCTAGACATGTCTAACATGTCTAGATCATAACAAATCTACAAAATGCAACATAAAAAATTCCTTTTATGGCAAGTATTTCAAAATCAACATAAAAACCTATCAAAACACAATCCAAACACTTGTCTACGCTAAAATCAGTAGATCTATATCAAATAACACATCAAATCACCAACAAATTCGTGTACACTAGCCACATGGAGCAGCATGTGGGGGATGTTCATGTATGTGAGTTTTCACCCATTGCATGTTCGATTTAGCACTAGATAAACTCATAAAACTACCTTAGAAGTGTAGATTCATGCTAGAACAGCTTCTGATGTCTAAGATGTGGCTGATGATGAACTCTCCACTTGTGGATGGCTTTCAAGAACTCCCTTTGAGCTTCAATGGCTTCCAAACACCAAGAACTAGCTCCATTAGTGATCCCAGGGGCTTGGAGGGCTGATTCCCGAGAGCTTTGGTCAAGAGAGAGGGTAGAAGTTTGGAGAGAATGGAATGAAACCAGATAGAAAATGAATGGGGTTGGTTTTTATAATGTTTTGTCGTCTGGGACTCGTCGCCTACTGCTAAGGCCGATCATGCATGGCCTTGGCTTACCGCTAAGGATTTTAGGATTCAAATTCCCGCTCCTACTTCGCGTACTGCCAAGATATTCGCCGAGGAGTGGGCGTACCGCAAAGGCCTTATATTTCAGTTTTTCGATTTCAATGATTTGATTTCGTTCGTGCTTGATTCTTAACGTTTATCCTAAACATCTAATACATGTTTAGCGCTTATTCACATTGTAACACATAAATTTGTTTGATTATTTTTTGATCACCAACGTTCTTGAGACTCATGTGTGTTTCGATGATTTCTCGAATTATCTTTTATAGTTTGTGTTCGTCGTTACGAACCATTTGCATGATTGATTAAACATAATCAACATGTAATACACATTCCAATAATTCCCCGAATTATTGTTTTGCGTTTGCGTTTGTTTTTGCCACACTTGGTTTCCCAAACCAATGTGCAATGTACGATTCAATAGTTCCTCAAACTATCGTTTCATAGTTGTTTGTGTTTGACTAATCTAACTAAACATAATTAAATGAAATGCAACAAGTATGAATGTGAAATGTAAAGGATGTAAGAGTCGCAATTTACCTGAAAATTGCCGGGTGTCACACTTTTCATCAAACAACAACAACAAAACAGTTTCGAGGGTTCAAAACACAAATCATCGAGGAGGTGTCCGTTGACCACAACAGTTCGAGGCTTTGTGCCCAACCAAGAGGTGAACAGACACGAACCGTGAAATTGTGTAGTGCACAATCGAGAACCATCATTTTCATGGGAATCCTACATCTAACAAACAACATTTTTTGTTGGACCAAAAGAACCAATGAGCCTGATCAGAAAAACCTTTAAGTCCCACAGGCACTCAACAACTGAAGAAGAATACAACAGTTGAAGACCAACTCATGTTACAAGATCTGAAGTTGATCACATCAGCTGAAGTGTTAGTCTTCAGATGTTGTGATGTTTTTACTCGTCAGTAGTTTTCTTTCAGTAGTTGTATTTAGTCAGTCTTTGTAAGAAGATGTCTTCAAACTTTGTAGACATCTTCAGTAGTTTCTTTATGTTCAGTTGTTGTAACAAGACTGTTTGATGTCGCTATCAAGTGACATCATCAGGCGTCACTACTTCTATATATGGTCAGTTGACATTGTGTAATTTAGTATGAAGTTAGTGAATTGAATGATATTATTCCTTTTGCAGGAACTTCTCTCTCTATAACTATGCTTTACTGTTTCATTGATATTCAAGTGTTCTTGCTAGTTCTTATGCTAATTCATCTCTGAATTCCGCTGCTATAACCTAATATTGGTCAAATGAGAACAACTGATCCTACAAATGGTATCAGAGCTGGTTAATCACTGATCGATTAAACAATTGATCTCTGAAACTGCTCATTTCAGTTCTCCGTTTGATCGAATTAGCTGATTAGTAAGAACTTGTTATAGTTTGAAGTTTTCTGATAACTTCTGTTGATTTGTTTTTCAACATCGATTTGTTTAAATCAATTTGTTGAGTTTGTGTCTAATTCATTTGAATTGAGTTGAAATTAATTGAATCTGAGGTTATGACGACTCCAAACAATGATCCGCACAACACAGGCTCCGCAACCAAGCCTCCGATGCTGGTTCGGAGTGAGTACAACATTTGGCAACGTAGAATGCTACATCACCTGTCAATCAATAGTGCAAGATGTTGGAAATCTGTGGTGCATGGTCCATACAAACCCATGATTAGTGATCCTGAAACTAAAACGATGATTCCGAAACCATCTGATATGTATTCAGATGAGGATATAAAATTATTTGAGATTGATGCAAAAGCTCATGGCATTCTGGCTATGGCCCTGCCTAATGAAATTTACTCAGGCTTGATGCATCACGATACTGCTCATGATCTATGGGTTGCACTGAAAGAGCAATTCGGTGGAACCGATGAGGTCTTAGCAAATACTAGAGAAATCCTCGCTCAACAGTATGAGACATTTTCTCATAGAAAGGGTGAGTCACTGACTCAGCAGTTTGAGCGGTTCTCCTGCCTAATTTCTGAATTAAAAATGGTTAAGCAGGAGTATACCAATAGTCAGATGAACAACATATTTCTTAGATCATTGCCTGAGAGATGGAACACTTATACTATTGTTTTACGCTCTAATGCAAATCTAGAGAATCTATCTCTCACCTAACTCCATGGGAAACTTTTAACTTTTGATAGAGAGGTAGAACAGAAGAGAAAGTTGTCTTCATCTGGCAAGCTCACTGATGACTTTATTCCTGGCAATACTGCCTTGATAGGTCAAGAGTCAGAGTATGCTGCGTCTGAGTGTTCTTATAATGAACATATTGATTTCTCTACTAATAATGCTGAACATGCTTTTGTGGGAGTTGATGGTAATACAGGTATATATGGAGACAATTGGTGCTTTGTGATGGATGATTTGAAGGGAATTCCAGATGATGACCTGGAGGAGATGGATATATTAAGTCAGATGGCAATGATAAACATCAGATCTCAAAAATTCTATAAAAGAACTGGAAGAAAATTCCCCGGATTAACTGCAAAACCAAGGTTGGTTTTGACAAAGGGAAGTTGAGATGTCATAAATGTCACAAACTTGGACATTTTGCAAGAGAGTGCAAATATACTGGATCTAGTTCTTCTGCACCCTTTATGACCTTTCCTAGCAACAACACACAAAACAAAGGGCAACAATTTTCTTGATCTGGTCAACAACAGTTCTATCCAGCTCATTTTGTATCACAAAGTCCCATGCCTTATCCATACCCCTGCTTCTATATGCCACAACCCACACAAACTCAAGCACTCACAACTCCACAATCTCCTGCTCTTCCTGAACCTAGCCAATCACAAACCAATCTACAGCCTCAACAACTACATCAGAGCTTCTTCACCCCAGGGGTAGCTGATTGGAGTAGTTTACCTGATGACTTATCTGATTTCAATGAACAGATGTTTTCTGGAGCTGGTCCACATGGTGGAGACAACCCATTTGGGAATCTTGCTTTGATGGCTATAGATTCAAATGAAACCTCATGTCCAACTTCTTCAACTTCACAGGTATCATCTGAATCAAAAGCTAAGTTGTGTTCAGAATCATGTATTTCAGCATTTGCTTCCATCAGAGAAATAAATGTTGAATTAATCAATGAGAAATTTGAGTTAGAAAAGGCGGTGGCTAAAAATAAAACTGAATTTGAGAAAGTTTTAAATGAAAAAGAATCTGAAATTTATAAGCTCAAGTGTCAGTTATCTGATGAAAAGGCTAGGGTGGAAGTCATGCTTGTAAAACATAATGATCTGAAACAAACACTTGAAGCAACCCAAGTAAATTGTGAAAAATGGGTTGAGTCATGTAAGGGGTTTGAGATGTTGTTAAACTAACAATCAGCATCCAATGTTAAGTTTGGTATTGGATACAATCACACTGCCCCCCCAGCTGATTATACACCAAAAATTTATGAACGTAAGTCTGAAGGGGACAGTGTATACCAATACACCAAATCTTCAGAAATGTCTGATGCTGAAGATACATCTGAAGGTGAGTCAAGTGCATGCAAATCTGAATCTGAAATCATGGATATTGAAACATATTCTTATTCTGTTGGATGTACAAATGTCCTTCAGGGTGAAACAAATGAGGATATTGTTTTAAGTGAGATTAAACCAGATGAAAAAGTTTCTAATGAATTAAATTTAAAGCTGCTTGAGTCAGATGGGCATGGCACTAGAGAGATTGATGCACCGCTTCTGATAAGCCAGTGTGTCTCATCATAAGTTGTAGAAAAAGCTGAAGAAAAACCACAAATGTCTACAAAGACTGATGGTATACAAGTTCTGAAGAAGAAGTCTTCAGATGTTGCTAAACCATCAGTAGTTGTAATACAATCTACAACTACTGAAGAACCAAAAGTACTGAAAAACAAAAATTCAGTATTTAAGTCTTCAGTACTTGTAGATACTCACAAGGAAAAACAAAAGAGAAAGCCTTGTGAAGTTTGTGGTTTGTTCAATCATACTTCTGAAGATTGCTGGTACAGACGAGGTTCTGAATTCAATAAAACAAAGAATAAAAACAAGAGATTAACAAAAATAAAAATGAATTCAGTTCCAAATTTGTAAAAGAGTCTTCAGTAGTTTCAGAATCTGGAAAACCTTTGGAAGCTTCAAAATCCAAAGGAGTGTATCAAAACAATCCAAAGAAAGGTAAAAATGGTTTTTCAGATTCAAAGAAAAAGCACTTGAAATTTTCTTCATCACCCAAAGAAGCTAAGGTGATGAAGCACAGAAATCAAAAGTCAGGTACTGATGTTTCTGAGGAAATCAGAACCTTGACTCACAACCAGAATCAGCTGGTTATAATGGTGAAACAATTGCTAGGAAGAGCCAACCTAGCAGCTGCATCTGTTGCTTTATTTCAGAAGAAGAAACTAAGGTCAAAAGTCAAGGTTAAATCTTCTGAAAAGCCTATTTCAAGTGTTGCTTCAAATGATACTGTCAGTCTTGTTCCTTCATGTGATAACAGACCCAAAACCAAAATGGTTTGGGTCCAAAAATCTAACTGAGTGTTTTATTGTATGCAGGGTCCTTCAGCATGCCAAAAGAGCATCTGGTATGTTGACAGTGGAGGATCCATGCATATGACTGGGAGCAGATCTCTTCTTAATGACTACTTTGCAGGAAAGAAGGGATTTGTCTCATTTGGAAATGATGCTAAGGGTTACATCATAGGAAAAGGATATATGTCTAATGGTGAGTTAAGGTTTGATGATGTGAACCATGTAGAGAATCTTAAGTATAACTTACTGAGTGTCAGTCAGATGTGTGATAAGGGCCACATTTCCCTTTTTACCAAGCAAGACTGCAGAATACTGTCCTCTGAAGTGTTGCCCCTGATTGGCAAAGTCTTGGATGAATATACTCTTCTTAAAGCTAACCGAGTGGGAAAGGTTTATGCTTTTGATTTGTCAAAGACAATTTCTGTTAAGGGTCATCCATGTCTATTCTCTAAGGCCTCTCTCAAAGAATCTAATCTGTGGCACAGAAGGTTGGGTCATGTAAATCTCAATAACATGAACCAACTGGTGAAACATGGTTTGGTTCGAGGTCTTCCTGTGAAGAATTTTAGTTGTGATGAAAAGTGTTCTGCTTGCTTGAAAGGGAAGCAACACAAGGTATCCTTTCCTCCAATTGAAGATCCAAAATCAACTGCTTGTTTTCAAGTGTTACACATGGATCTGTTTGGACCAGTGAGGATCATGAGTTTGGCAAAGAAGAAGTATTGTTTAGTAATTGTTGATGATTACTCAAGGTTTGTCTGGACCTTCTTCTTGCACTCAAAAGATGAGGCTGCTAAGTCTATTATTCACTTTGTGTTGTATGTTGAGAAACAATATTCCCTTCATGTCAAGTGTGTAAGAAGTGATAATGGAACAGAGTTCAGAAATTCCATTCTGGATGAGTTCTATCTTTCAAAGGGAATCAAGAGGCAGTACAGCATACCTAGAACTCCTGAACAAAATGGAGTGGTTGAGAGGAAAAACAGGACTTTGATTGAAGCTGCCAGATCAATGCTTGCTGATTCTGGTTTGCCATTGACTTTCTGGGCAGAAGCTGTCAATACAGCTTGTTATGTACAAAACAGGGTTTTGGTTAATCAAAGATTGTTGAAGACTCCTTATGAAGTGCTTCATCATTTGACTCCTTTGATTTCCTTCTTCAGAGCCTTTGGTTTTCCTTGTTATATCCTCAATACCAAAGATCAACTACAAAAATTTGATTCCAAAGTGGATGCAGGATATTTTGTGGGCTATTCGTCAACTTGCGAGGCTTATAGAGTGTTTAACTGCAGAACCAAAATGGTTGAAGAAACTCTTCATGTCAAATTCAATGAATTTCCAAGAGATCCTATCCCACAAAACCCTGTGGAGATGTTTGATTTGGATATACTGCAATTTGTTTCATCTCAACATCCAGCTGAGTCTGCTATTATGGCAGATGATGCACCTGAAGCAGTTTCATCAACAGCTGCTAAAGGAAATCCACAAGGTAGTACTGATGATGATGATGATGTGAGTACTCATCTATTCAGGTTTAGTGATAATCTGCCAGTGTCTGCTAAACCTGATGCTCCTCCTGCTCCAGTGGTTCCTCCCACTACAAATGCTGATGAGATTCTGGACTCCTCTACATCTTTTGAAATTCCTGCTGAATTGTTTCCTGAATCTTCATCAACATCTGCAGCCACTGAACCTCCTGCCAACACTTGCACTGACCTTATTCCCTATTAAGAACTGAAAGATCATCCTTTAGCTCAAGTTCTGGGTGACATTTCTGCTGGTGTTTCAACAAGGAGCCAACTGTCAAATTTCTGTCTCTATGCTCTCTTTATCAGTCAGCAAGAGCCAAAGAACTATCATGTTGCACTCAGAGACAATGGCTGGGTGGAGGCTATGCAGTTGGAGCTGTTGTAGTTCAAGAAACAGCAAGTCTGGGAGCTGGTTCCTTTACCCCAAGGTAAGTGTGCAATAGGCACTAAATGGGTGTTTAGGAATAAAACTGATGAAAATGGTCAAATAGTTAAGAACAAGGCCAGACTGGTTGTACAGGGGTTTTCTCAGGAAGAAGGTATTGATTGTGATGATACTTTTGCCCCTGTAGCCAGACTGGAAGCAATTAGATTGTTTTTAGCATATGCTGCCTTACACAAATTAAACGTTTTTCAAATGGATGTCAAAAGTGCTTTCCTATATGGTAAAATAAAAGAGGAAGTGTATGTGTGTCAACCACCTGGTTTTGAGGACAATAATCATCCTGATTGGATGTACAAGCTTCATAAAGCTCTTTATGGGTTGAAACAAGCACCTAGAGCCTGGTATGACACTCTATCCACTTTTCTCCTTCAAAATAACTTCACTAGAGGCTCCATATATAAAACTTTGTTCATAAAGAAAGTAGGATAGCATAAGCTCCTTGTTCAGATTTATGTTGATGACATAATTTTTGCTTCCTATGATCCAAAGTTGTGTGATGCTTTTATTGAGCTAATGAAAAAGAATTTTGAAATGAGTGCCATGGGGGAATTACAGTTCTTTTTGGGTCTTCAAATCAAACAAAGTCCTGATGGCATTTTCATCCACCAGTCAAAATATACAAAAGATTTGTTAAAGAAATTTGATCTGCAAAACTGTAAACCCTGTTCTAACCCCATGAGCAGCACCACACAACTGGATGCAGACTTGAAAGGTAAATCAGTTGACGAAACACTTTACAGATGTATGATTGGTTCATTGATGTATCTCACAGCATCTAGACCAGACATTATGTTTGCTACATGTGTCTGTGATAGGTTTCAGGCTGCACCTAAAGAATCCCATTTGATTGCTATTAAAAGGATATTTAGATATTTGCAGGGAACTCAATCACTGGGAATTTGGTATTCAACTGGGCATTCCTGCAAGCTGGTTGCTTTCTCTGATAGTGACTATGCAGGATGCAAACTCACCAGGAAATCCACTTCTGGTGGCTGTCAATTTCTAGGCAATTGTTTGGTTTCTTGGCAGAGTAAGAAACAAACATCTGTGGCTACATCCACAGCTGAAGCCGAGTACATTGCTGCTGCAAGCTGTACTTCACAAATTCTCTGGCTTCAGACCCAACTTTTGGATTATGGCATCAAAGAGACTAAGACACCATTGTTAATGGATAGTGCCTCAGCTCTTTGTATTGTCAAGAATCCAGTTCAGCACTCTAGGACCAAACATATTGAAATCAGACATCATTTTATAAGGGATTGTTTTGAAAAAGGTCTGATTGATCCGAAGTTTGTTCCTAGTGCTGATGAACTTGCAGACATCTTTACTAAGCCCTTAGAGACTTCAAATTTTCAAAATCTGGTGCTAAGGCTTGGTATGCTGCAATATGAATAAAATGGATTTTAAAATAAGACAACTCCTAACACATGATAAAATTTTCAAAATCCAAAAACATTCAAATATGCCAAAAATCAAAAATTTGTATCGCCTTGAAACTACTGATATTTACAGTAAGTACTGATAAGTATCAGAAGTACTGATTCAAGGAAACATCTGACCTTTGCCAATATTATCAGTTACAAATACTGATATATTTTGGTTGACAAGGTACTGAAGGTCAAAAATAAGTACTGATGAGTAAATTGGTCATCAAGTACTGCTGACCAAATCCTGTTCAAAAGTTCTGATGAACAATTTTCAAAACACCTGATGAGTACCTCTGAAGTTAGACAAAGTCTGATGAGCAAATGTTTCAAATCAGAATGAAACAACTGATGAACAAGAATTGTCGACAACACCTGATGAGTAAATTTACTCTTCAGATGTTACAACCACTGTTGTTTCCAATCTGAAACAACTGAAGCCTAAAACCCAAATTTTCAGTATCCTCTATAAACCACACCTTATTCGGTTGTTTCATTACCACTTCTTCAGAACTTTCCATTATTTTTCAAAAACCTAACTTCCCTCCCAAGTCTCTGCTTCAATGGCGAACATGAACCTAAAACCTCGTCACAACTCAGTCGCCTATCTAACAAAATCATCATTCTGGTCGAAATTTGATGAAGCTGTCGATCTTATGAACACCTCCCAATACCAAACAGCCTTCCTTCTCAATCCTAAACTCTATATTGAATCCCTTCATCAATTTTGGACAAATGTTGAACTCGTCAATGTCGGAACAGGAGTAATCTCACTCAGATCTACAGTGAATGACAAAAATGTGCATGTGAGTCCAGCAGAACTGAGGGACGTTCTTAACTTAGACGATGCTAATCTTGCCACTACATTTCCGAAGAATCTTACCGATCTCTGTTTTACCAATCATGAATATCAGGGTGACCTGAGTGACTCTACTCTCTACAAGAAACATTTCAATGATCCCGAACGTCTCATCTTCCATATGATCAACATCTGTTTAGCTCCAAAATCATCCTCATGTGACCAGATGTCCTCAAGGTGGCAGCAGGTATTTTTCTCTATTCTGGAATCACAAAAGCTTAATTTTTCACAAATTTTATTTTCAGAATTAACAGAACATGCTGCAAAACCTGTTGCAAATAGATGGCTTCTTTACCCACGTTTTATAATGGCCATCATAGAAAAACAATTAAAACAAGAAGGCCTTGTTGGTCAGGGAATCGATGCTCCTGCAGTTTTGCTTGAGGTATATTCCTGGCACAACACCAACCTTACACTCAAAGAGGCTGCCCGAAAGCTTAAACCCAAGCAGAGGGAACCCACAGCCTCACAATCCAAATCCAAATCCAAAGTCCCCACCAAGCCACTTCCCAAAAAGCTTAAAAAGGCTACTCAGGGAGATGAGTCCCCTGAGTCTGCCCCTGCCTCACCAAGGCATGTCATGACCACTGGCAGTAGGTAGCCAGTGGTGCTCCAGACTCCACCAACTGAAACCGCCCAAGGTTACTCTCAACAGGAACTTGGTGCAACTGTTGAAGGGGAAGACACACATCTAGAACCTCTTTCATTTGAAAAGGTTTCTATTGAAAAGCACCATTCTCCCCGGGTGCACTCTGCTTCACAGCCAACTCCTACTGAAACCACCCCACATAGCCCCACATTTGTTATTGAACAAGTCCTGAATCAGCTTAACACTCCAATCCCTACCCAGAAACCTATCACTACTGGGAATATCTCCATCATTGAGGGGGAGGATCAAAGTGGTTCTGATAACCCACAGGACTTTGACTACAATTTCAGGTCTCCAAGTGTGGACAAGGAGATTTTGATTTCTGACAGGGCTGCCACTTCATCATTTCTATCATTTGGACTGATTGATAGTAGTAACATCTCTAAGACCCTGCCAGAGGCAACAACTGATGAAGGGTTTATCCCTGAGGTTGGAAGTCCCCAGTACCAAGACAAAGGGGCACCTGAATATGTTGAGCCACACTCAACTCAGGTTAATCCTGATATATTCAGGAGGTCAGATGATTCAGCCACAGCTAATGATGACCAAAGGTCCTTCTCAGATGTTCTAACTCGAAACAGACTCCTTGAGGCTAAGGTTTGCAGACTCAATGAGCTGCTCACCAAGATGTCCAAGGAGAAAAGTCCATCTGCCCTTCCAAACCCACAGATGGCACCTTCAACTCTTGAAGGTCCCCAAAACACTTCATCCACTATTCAAAAACAAAATAATCCACCAGCTTCTGCTTCAGGCACTAATACTCTGGGTTCAAACCCCCAGAGGCATTGGTTGCTGCCTTTCTCACTGCCTTACCTCTCATCACTCCAATTCTAAAAAATATCATTACCCAAGCTCTTGATGAGAGGCTTCCATCCCAAACACAAATTCAGAAGATGATTGATGAGGCTGTTGCTGAAAAACTTTCTGGCTTTCAAATACCTTCCCCAACTGCAGCCAAAAAGGGGGAGCCAGTGAAAGAATCAGAGGTTGAGAAAAAGAGTGTGAGAAGTGAGGATGAGGAGAATGTTCCTGAAAAGTCTCCAATCATACAGGTTATTTATAAGAGGCAGAAGAAATCAAAACCTGTTGAGATTGAAAAGGTTGTTGAAGAAGAGGTTGTAGTTGAGAAGGAGATTGAGAAAGAATCTGAGATTGAGAATGAATCTGAAAGAGAGGTTGGAAAAGCTGTAGAAGAGGTTGCTGAAGATCAAAATCCTAAGATTGTGGTGGAAAAGGCTGCTGATGTCAAAGAGCCTGAATTGACTGAAATACAGAAGCTGATCCAACAAGCTGATAGAGTCCATTTCAATTCCATGGATGAGATTATCAGTAAGATCTTCAAGCATGGTGTTGAACCAGATGATCTGAATCAGAAAATCAGGGATTTGGAGCTGAACCATATTGATAGTATATGGGCAAGATATGATTCAGAAGAAAGTGATAGATTGGGTGTGATGGCTAGATTCATTGCAAAATATCTAGGGAGATCAGTTGCTGAGATTAGAGCTTGGAACAGAGAAAATCTCTTGGCCATAGCTACCAAGATCTGTAATTCTGAAAATTTCAACAAAGGAAAAGTTGTAGAGACTATGGACCAGATGGACCAAGGAAGTAGGAAGGAGCTCATTAAATTAGCTTCAATACATATCAAACCATCTACCCAATCACATCAACCCACTGCATATGTTATTCCTCTCAAGAAACGGAGGATGTTGAGGCTTCAAGAAGAAAATGAAGATGAAGAAGACAGGCTACCTATATCCACTATGTTGAAACCAAAATTGAATAAGCCTGAGTCTTCAACAGCCTTAAAAATTACTCCAGAATCTCAGAGGCAAGCAGTAAAAATCAAAATTGAAGAAGAAGAAAGTCAAAAGCAACATGATGAGAAGATTTTGAGAATGGTTGATAAGGATTACCCTCAGACTTCAACAATTATAGCAATGAAGAAAGAAGCTCAGAGGTTGTATGCACTCAGGTACACTTATCAGTATAGAAAAGAATTAATCAGAATGTGGCCTGACCCAAGGGTGAAAGACAGAATTCATAAAAGAGATGTACCATCTGCTTACACAAGAAAAATCAAAAAGGTGATAAGTGCTGAGATTATGCTAGGTTCTGTGTTGGATCCTTGGGAGATTATAGGAGAATTTAAGAGAGTGTATAATGCTGGATTGAAAGTCCCCAAGTTGTTAGAAAATAAAATGATTAAGAAAGGACTGGTGTATAGAAAATTGGAATGAGTAAGACAGGATGAGCTACCATTGTTCTTGGAAGGGAAACATCCAGATGAATTTGTTTACAGAGAAATTAAAAGGGTTGAATTATATGATGGGACAAAGGCCAGGTATTTATCAAAATATTATGGGCCTGAATTCTTTTTTGAAGGTGAACCAGAGTTGCTAACACCTGCAGATCAAGTAGTTCTCTTGGAAGCCTATGTCAGGGAGTCTTTCAGACTCATCTATGGTCAGTAGCTTCAATGAGAGGGGTTAATGCTCAGAGTCCATTTCCCCAATGGAGTTCCCTCTCATCCTTTGCCATTCGAATTATCAGAAGCTGCTGTCTACCAGGCCTGTGCTGAATTGGTCACTCAAAAGCTGATCTAAAGAAAAAGACAAGATCTTTTTGCCTGGGAATTCAACAATAAGTGGGATAGTTAATAATTAAAGGTTTTGGCTGCATTGGTTCAGGGGGAGTTTGTTGGACCAAAAGAACCAATGAGCCTGATCAGAAAAACCTTTAAGTCCCACAGGCACACAACAACTGAAGAAGAATACAACAGCTGAAGACCAACTCATGTTACAAGATCTGAAGTTGATCACATCAGCTGAAGTGTTAGTCTTCAGATGTTGTGATGTTTTTACTCGTCAGTAGTTTTCTTTCAGTAGTTGTATTTAGTCAGTCTTTGTAAGAAGATTTCTTCAAACTTTGTAGACATCTTCAGTAGTTTCTTTATGTTCAGTTGTTGTAACAAGACTGTTTGATGTCGCTATCAAGTGACATCATCAGGCGTCACCACTTCTATATATGGTCAGTTGACATTGTGTAATTTAGTATGAAGTTAGTGAATTGAATGATATTATTCCTTTTGCAGAAACTTGTCTCTCTATAACTGTGCTTTACTGTTTCATTGATATTCAAGTGTTCTTGCTAGTTCTTATGCTAATTCATCTCTGAATTCCGCTGCTATAACCTAATATTGGTCAAATGAGAACAACTGATCCTACATTTTTGCATGGTATCTGCTAGCGTAATTAACTAGGACATGTGTTCACACAACATCACATCGAGAATTCGCTGAGGAATTCTCAAACAACTCACATCAGAGTCATTTACCATTAGTTGACGCGGGTCAACCGACTGTAACGTAGATGGTACAATAGGTTTAACAAACCTCTAGCATTGAGGCTGGTACGTGACACACATACACACGTGAAACAACAACTCAGATTAGTTCCAGTGGAACTAATCACACAATCATATCAGTTAGGGTTGGTAAATGATCACACAGGTGATATTACGGACAGACCACACAACAGAAACAAGAGTTTTCCAACAAAACAATTGTTCAAGACTTGGTCTTGAACGAGTTTCAAACAAGTACACAATAAACAATGTTTACTACAAGAAAGAAGCGTCACTAGTGTGATTTTCAAACAACAAAACCTGTCTGATATATCAGGAGACCGAACATACGCTTCTTTCTCACAACTTCATTTTACAACCATCCGTCGTGTTGTGTAGAGTGGATATACACAACTGACAAGGTCTTATTTCCGTTAAGGACATCCTCGTGGATTACCGAAGGGGTGGTGGGCTGGCGGCCAAGCTTTGGCTCTACGTATGCCCTATACAAAAACTACTTTCGATGATTTGGGATGGTGTCAGTAATGATGTTCAGGCTAACGCACTTGTGTAGTTAATTTGTGTATTCAAAGCCATTTACATACCATTTTCAAAACCGTTGTGAATGGATAGATTTTCACTAAACCTTTTACAAAACCTAACATTTTCAAAACTAATGTGACTTACTAATCTAGTGTTGACAGATTTTACATGTTCTCATGCGAAGAACAGGTGAAAGCAGGATGACTTAGAGAGAATGATAAGATCCCTTAGAGGAACCTACAACTCCTGCATGGAATCTCTCTGGCTATCCCAGATACAAGATTCAAGACTTGCCCTGGTGCAAGCAACATTTGTGGGACATCTGGTCCTCCTTCCAGATGTCCAAGTCAAGTTGTAATAGAATTAAATTATGAAACAGTTGTAATTTAATTTTATTTATTTAATGTATTTTAGTACTTCTCATATTATCTTGTGCAATGTAACAATCTGATCACTCCGATTACAATCACGCCTCGGGACTATTCCGCCCGACGGATCTCCGATCCGGCCCGCCGGCCTGGGGTGTGACATATTGGTACCAGAGCCATGGTTATAGAGAATTATGTCATTTACTTAAAAAGAGTTTGGCCTATACTATAACCTAGGGACCTCATGTAGAGAAATTAAGATAGGAACAATTGCATATATTACTTGTGTTTAATCACAGGTGCTAATCGTTTCCATTTCGAAGGTAATCAGAATGCCTCCAAAGGAGCAACCACGCGCCAACCCGGACACCACCGCCCTAGTTATTCTCATCTTGGAGCAACTCATCGGTGCTATCCCCGACATCATGGATCAAATCAATCACGGACCTCGTTACCAAGCAGACACATCCATCGTGCCGAAAACTGAAGCCAAATCCGCTACAAGGGAATCGACGGGCGAATCCAGCTGCCCTCTCCCCAAGAGACGAAGAATCGACGACACTGACCAAGTGGGTCCAAGTCACCGGGGTGAAACTCACAGATCCTATGTTGGAACATTTCCCCTTTGCACCAAATGTCAGTATCATCATCCTGACGTCAGAAGTTGCAAGCTTTGTTCAAATTGTGGTAAGCTGGGTCATTGGGATCAACACTGTAACTCGACAGTGGGCATAGTTCGTAAGCGGTACGTTGGCACCTCTCATAAGTGTACCGCTGCAAACACCATCATGTCGCAAACCAACTGTGTAAACATTGCACCACATGCGGGATGATGGGCCATGAAAGCCAGAGCTGCCGGACCCCAACTGCTCAACGTCCAGGTGATCTTGCAAAGACTTGCATTCCGCCAAGCAACGTCAAGCGCTACTACACATGTGCTGAACCTGGTCACGTAGCCAAAAAGAGCCCCAGGAGAGTGTGAATAACCACAGATGACTACATCAAGATGTTGACTGTGCTCACGCGCCCGAGACACCGTCAACATAGCACCAGCACAGGTACCTTCTTCTATATCCTTCATAGATGTAGTGTGCATAATTTAAATATATGCGTTACCCTGTGTCCGCACATCCCTAATCAATTAACAACCCAAAACCCCAAGGGACCAATGAGCGAGACACATCCTAGGGTTTTGGTTAGGACTAGAGGAACGAGTGTAAGGATAACCTTAGTCACCACTAGCTAATGAGGGAGACAAGGAGAAAGAAGGAAGCAACTCACTCAAGCGAGTAGAGAGCCCGTAAGAGCGCTTCTCGGGACATCTTAAGTAATGTCGAGACAATGCGACTCCAAAACTCGACCCTGATCACCTGGCAACTACGAGGAAATCAGTACTCCCGAGAGAGCAAGGGATTATTTCAGGAATCAAGAGAACTCATGCAAGCCCGATATCCCTTCAATTGAGTTCCCTAACCCTGAAATCTATAGGTCCTATTCGTGTGAACCGTCTAAGTGTAAGTCGACGAATGCTGAACATGAAAACACAAACGAAGGAAATGACAAAAGAGATGTTCAATAATTGGACTGTCAAACTGGTTAAATGAGTGACTTTCGACCACTTCGGTCTGGTTTTGAATGGTCATTTCCAACAAATTCAAGGATCGTTCGCCGATTGAATGCCTCCGCGCGGATGATACGTGACCATTAATTTTGGAATTTCGAAGCGTAGTAGAGCATCAACCCCATATGGTCATGACCACTTCTCTACCACAACACACTATGATCTACAGTGTAGGCATAGATTGAAGAAAGTGGAGAGAAACAAATTCCAAAAGGTCTTGAAATAGTGGGAAGAGATAATAATTACCTCATTACAAAACGCAAGGACTTTCGTCCTTTTGAGGAGGTAGGGCTAACATTACAACGCGTCAAGGAAAAAGGCATAGGCCTTTGCACGCCTAAATTGTGATGTTATGGTGGAGGTGGTTCTGTACACCATCGACGGATTGAAAAACAAGAAGCTCTTTGATATTTTCTTGCGAATCATCATTCCTAGAATGGCAGTGTAGTTAAAATCTGCTCAGCATGACTGCTAAGGGACCGGAGCGAGAAGTGAACGCAGCACCCTTCATTGGGAAAACCATAAGCAACAACATGATCTGAAAGCCAACAGGGAGGGCTTACATGTTGTAAAGACAACTCAAAGCACCCTTCCGTGTATGGAAGGTGAAGTCCTCACCGACTGAGACATTTTCGGAAACATAAAGGTTTAGAGGAAATCCACCCAGTGTATGCAGTACCAATGACTGCAACGACTATTAATAAGTTGATCCTATGGATGAATGTGAAGAGACGGTCATTGACCGTCTCAGTTCAATACATTAGGGTCGCGGACGGCGAAAGAACAAACAAAGATGTCAAGAAATGATAATTTTCACCTCCCAAGTGAGTATCACTCTCTGCAACTCAACATCAGAGAGCACGAAACTCTTACTAACTGACACTCACAGTAGCTGGACAATATAAATTCCACATGGTGAGATGGAATCATCCTCTACATGCGGCGTCCAACGCAACCACCGGTGAAGGAACCTGTAACATCCGTAAATATAATAAAACAATAATGAAATAATAAAGGTTAATATTAAAATAATTATTTTATTAAATGAGATATTGTATTTTGTCATACTCGACAAGGGGTAAAGCAAGGGGTAAATGCAAAAGTGAAAAAAATTAAGGTCAAAGTGATGGAATTTATCACTATGGTCGTACTTCTAAATACATAAAAGATTCCAAGACATGTGAATCACTGTAGAAGGAAATGGGCATAGTAAGGGTAGGTAGTACACAAACAATTAAAAACCAAATCAAACTAAACAGTAAAAGGATAAGATTTGGTGGCAAAAGAGTAAATAAAATAATATGCTATTTCGGGTAATAAAGAAAATCACGCGGATCCTTAGTTGATCCGGATGATTTCTAAAATTAGTATAAAAAGGGGAGCCACGACCTTTCTCCTTCTTTCACAACCAACCAAAAACACATAGTTCAATAGCACCCTTTCCGGTATATTAGAGAACAGAGAAAACCTTGTTTTTCTCTAAGAACGGAAGCTGTGACGGAGCTCCCGATGTCTCTGATCAAGAATAATTCTTATCGCATGTCAAAGACTCTGCTTGAACTCCCAAGATTCCACTTCTGGGCAGGTAGAGACCCAAACTGGAACCCGCGCAGGGGCAGAATTTCTGTCCATGGCGACGGGGATGGGGAATTGTTATTGCATGTCAGGAATTCCGACACTCTAGCAACTATGACACCACAGGAAACTGCGGGGTCATTCCTTAACCTTATGTTTGCATCCATCCCTTGCAATTAAGGTTGAGGAATTCTTATTGCATGTCACATCTACTTTCAAGTTTCGGTTCTCTCAATAGGAGAAGATAATGGCTATTTAGGGAACCTAAAGTTTAAGGGAAGAGCCCTTAATCTAAAGAGGAGATAGTGAAGGGGGTCGGAAAGAAATGATACCAAGATACCGGTTTAAGGTTTGCCTAAATTGGACCGAAGAATTTGGTAGCAAATTTGAGGGTTGCAGTAGATTCAGTACTTGATTAGTGAACCGAACCAGTAAATCAGTCTACAGTAATTAAAAGAGAAAATTTTCGGAAGAGAAAACCAGAAAGGTTATTTTATAAAATTGGGAGAAATTGTAACAAATATGATTTCTGCAAGAAAATGTATAAATTTTAGGAAATGTTTAAGGTCTTTAAATATATATGTAATTTCTGGAAATGTATATATATTGTAACAGGAGATCTAGAAATTTTATCAAGAAATTGGGAAGTTTATAAGAGGGAAAAATTAAATAATAAATTAATCTATGGAGAAAGGAAAGTAAAAATAAATAATAATTTATTAAATGTATTAAGAAAATAAAACAAGTATAAAATAAGCGGTAGGGACAATTGCGAACAGGAACGGTATACTTGGTATCATCACAAAATCATTCGCAAAAGAGATTCACGATAGAATGCATAGATTATACTTAGAACAATTGCGAATGAGTAATCAGAAGTATTTGCGAACAAGCACTTAGTACTGGGTGCCATTACGGATGAATAATTCTGAAAAATTGCGAACAAGTAAATCAGTATATTTAGAAGATTTGCGAATGATCATGAACCTTTGCGAATGAGTAAATCTGTACTTGGAAGAATTGCGAATAAGTAATCTTAAGCAATTGCGAACCAGGTATATGGTACTCATAATGTTTACGCATGAGTAATTTGATAATTGTGAACATTTGTGAATTACTGTATATCATACTTAGTATGATTACGAGTGAGTAATACCAATGTTTACTCACAAACATAACTTTGCGAATGAACACATTTATAAGTTAAGAATCTCTGCGAATGAATAACACATTCGTAAACCTATATAAAACATTAAATAGTACTGTGAATGATATTATAGGTCCTTGATACTTAGTTGGCAGATTAAAGAAGGTTAAATTAAGAGAACAAGCAGGTGAGTTCTATGATACTCTATTTCATTAAATATTTTGAGCTGGCACATAACTAAAAATGATATTATAATTATGTAAACTATGTATTGGAATTGTGTATTATAGTTTATGCATCTAACTTATAAAGTCGAATGTTGTTGGTCTCATAGTGTTGAGATTTAACCTATTCGCTCGAGGAGGAATAACCCTGATAATGGTGGCATTTATATGGGGGTTAGTTGATCAATTAACTGAAAGTGGCTGGTGACGACTCGCCTGGCAGAGGGTGAACGTGACCCTAAGACAGTGACTCATTTGAAATGATGCTTAAATATATTCACAATATAACTATAAAACCCCGACCGATGGCGGAAACATCAGGGTGACATGAAGTGCAGATTGTTCATAGCGTAGGGTATAAACATGTAAATAATCATAAACAATCATTCAATGCAATATTAAATCAAAAATTCATTACATAGTCAAATAAATTCAAACCTAACTATTACATCATCTAAAATTCAAATTCGAATACATAATTCAAAACAATTAAAACTAAATCCAAGCTCATATGAATGCTAGTTTCCATTTCCACCAGAAACATGTTAAAATCAAGTGTCAACTCAAAGAGTTGGCGAGTTTCATAGGTTTTAACACTCACACCCAAAATGTTTAATAAAAATGTTATAGATAATGTCTTATGTGACCTCTAAGCTTAATGAACATAGTCAAAACGAACTAGCAAGTAAAGCAGTTAGGACATTATTGTAATAGTTTACTTTTCAAAATTGTATAAGTTAAATAGGTTTTGCTAAGGTTTGTCTGGCCCACGAACCTAAGCAGGCTCGGCGAACCTAAGTTCTGTATTGTACAGGTTTGTCCAGCGAACCTCAAGGTTCGGCTGGCGAACCTAAGGGTTCGGCTAGGTTCGTCTGAATGGTATGTATATATAGCAGGTTTGTCTAGCAGGTTTGGCAGTTCTTGATTTTGTGTGTGTGAGACAGATATGTGAGATAGAGTTTTCTCTATGTGAGAGCTTTGAACTGTGTGTTCAGATTTCATTGTAATCAGTTTACTTTGATAAATGAAATGATGTTTATATAAATGATTGTATATCTTTGTTTTATATAGATCAATTCTAGATTCCGCATAGATTTGATTGTTAATAGGATTTCGTTGATCGATCGAGAGCTAATCTACAGTGGTATCAGAGCAAGGAGGAGTTCTATACAAGTATTTTGAAGATTATCAATCATTTAAAGGTGATTCAATCATTTTGGAGATAAAGAGATCAAGAGATGGATTAAAATTCGAATTTCTTTGTATTTGATTGTTGTGTTGATAGTGTTATCCTCATCTACTGCTTTGGTATATCAAAATTCAGAGATTTGTGGCTGAAATCTGTGGTTTTTGAAGGTTTCTTCTTGAAATTTTGAAGGTTTTCCCTCCAAAATTTTCAAATTTTGCAAACAGGTTCGTGAGCCGAACCTTGGATAACTCAGGTGTTGTTTGAAGCAGAGGTTCGCTGTTAAAAGTGATTTTTGTTGAGGTTCGTCTAGAGATTTTGAAGAGGTTCGTCTCAACGTTTGCCTATTGCTGAGGTTCGTTTGATTAGGGTTCGTTTGACCAAGGTTCGTTCGTCAAAGTGCTATTAAAGAGGTTCGTTGATTAAGGTTTGTCTCAAGGTTCGTTGGTCAAGGTTCGTGAGATCAAGGTTTGTCTCAGGTTCGTGAGTTAAGGTTTGTGAAGATCAAGTTTTAGAGAAGGTTCGCCTGTCATTTAGGTTCGTGAAGTTAAAATCTAAGTGGAGGTTCGCTGATAAAAATTCAGAATCATGGCTGATATGTTTCCTGCTGTAGCTAGTCAAAATTCTAAGATACACAGTATTTTGATTAGTGAAACTGAGTCAGGAAATACAAATAAAGTTCCCAAACTACTTGATTTGACTGATTATGAGAATTGGAAAGGTTGGTTTGAGACACATCTAAATGGAACTGACACAAATCTTTGGGAAAGAATCTTGTCACCCTATGAAAGACCAAAGGTGGTGGGAACATATTTGGATCAAACTCTTGATATATTGGATATTGACCAAAGAAAGAAATATGATTCTGAAAAGAAAGCATATTGGATGTTGAGTCAAGCAATTCCTAATTAGATTCTTCATCAATTTGATGAACATAAAACTTCATATAGTTTATGGAATGCTTTAAAGGCAAGAATTGAGGGAAACACCAAACTCAACAAGATGAAAGCCACTGATTTACACAAAGAGTTTGAGAATTTCAATTATACTAGCAATGAGAGTCTTGAAGCTTTAATAACCAGATATAGGCATTTGTTGACTGCAGTTAGAAAGTGTGGAATTGAGTATACTGATGACGAGAAAATAGATTGTTTTGCTGATGGTTTGCCTGAAAGATGGAATTCATTGGTATTAATTTTGAGGGAAAATCTACCGGGAATGACACTGGTTGAGTTTATCAAAAGTTAGAAGAACAGGAAACGAAGGATAAGAGAAAAGGAAGAAGAGTTAATGTAACTCAGGATCCTTCACTCTATGGTGCATCTGTGGTTACACCTCCTGTTTCTTCTGCAAAGATTCAAACAGCTTTTGTTTCAAGTACTACTGATAGTACTTATGTACCATATGCATCTGCTAGTTCAAGTTCATGTTACTATGTGAACGAGAAGAAGTCTGATTTTACAGCAACTCCAGTTCAATTTAATACAACAAATTTGGGAAAAGTAACTTTGGAGGCTGTTAGAGATCATATGTCAATCTTGTCATGTGTTGTCAGTGCTTATGATGAACAGATAGCTGGAAAGATTGGAAATTCAAATCTTACTTTTGAAGACTATGAGCAGATTGATGATGATGAGATGGAGTTGATTGATATTCAATGGGCTTTGGCAAGTGCAATTAGAAGAATCAACAGATATGAGAAGAAAACTGGAAAGAAGTTCACTTTTGATCAAAACACAAAGTTTGGATTTAATCCAAAGGCCACACAATGTTACAATTGTTGTGAGTTGGGTCATTTTGCTCGAGAGTGTAAAAATCCGAAGAAGCAAGGAAACTTGAATCCTTTCAAGCCAAAAGAAGCTTATCAAAAGAAGAAGGAAAAGCCTGAAGAATCAACAAAAGCTTTAGTCAGTCAAGTACATGAAGGGTATGACTGGGGAAAGCAATATGATGATTTAACGGGTGCATTCATGGCTTCTCTGGATGAAGAAACAAGCAAAGGCAAAGAAAAAGTTGAAGAGGTAAATAATGATCTTTTAGAGATCATTGATAAGTTGAAAGAAATGAATGCTCAATTGACTACTGAACTGGTCGAGTGCACTGAAGCTAACAAGAAGTTGATTTCAAGAGAAAAAGGTTTTGATAAAAAGATCATTGATTTAGGAAAAGACAATGAAGAATTAAAATTTAAACTTTTGCAAAATAATCATGCAGTTTCTGTGCATCTTGAGTCAGTGCAAAAGTTGAAAATTGAATTGTCAGCAGCAAGAGCAGAAGCAGAAATGAACAAGAGCAAGCTAGAGAATTATCAGAATTCTTAGTATGTTATCGATTACTTTGCTGCCATAAAAAGATCATCGAATGATACTACTGGCTTGGGTTTTCATGCTGTACCACCTCCTTCAAGCTATGTTCCTAGACCACAAATTGATCCGAATTTGGAAGTTCATCCAGTTTCTTTGAATGAACATGAGTCTGAACAAGTTTTTCAACATGCTGGAGGTTCATCTTCTGATGAAAAGGTGTCTCTTGACAGTGATGCTCCAATCATTGAAGATATCACTGAATCAGAATATTAATCTCATATTTTGAGACAAAATGGTTACCAAGTTAAAAATGTTGACAAAAAGAGTTTGAAATCTCAGAAGTCAAAAGCTGAGATGAAACAAGTTGAGAAGGTGGTGATTAAAACCACTCAAGTTTCCAAACCAGTGATTAAAGCCAAACCAACCACTACTCTTAAACCTATTGTGTATGTTAAGTCATCTACTACACATCAAGGAGAGTCTAGTGGAAATTTTCGAAAGCAAAATGTGGTTTCTAAACAGGTTGAGAAAGTGGATTTTTTCTTTGATAGGTTTGGGGTTGGACATAAAGATAAATCAAAGACTTTTCAAAATCAAAAGAATAATTCAAAGACAAAATCAACTGGTTTGAGAAACAAAATCTCATCTGCAATGGTTGTTTCAAAACCTTTTAGTTCATCAAAGTATTATGATGAAACCACACTAAAGAATCATTTGAAAGATAGAAAATGTTACCGATGTGGTAATTTTGATCATTTGATTGCTAATTGTGATTTGGATTTCACTTCAACTGATTGTAGCAGTTTTAAGTCGTTTTCACCAAGAGAAACACAAAAGTGTTTTACTTGTTGTGGTAAAGGACATATTTCTGCTAATTGTCCAAATAACAAAATCAGGAAGAGTTCTGATGAGGAGAGTTGGGTGAATGGTTCAGGTGGAAGTCCTAGGAGAATTAGACCTAGTGAAGATGAGATGAGAGTTCTTCGAAAATTCAATCCAGACTGTTTTTGGTTGAAAGAAGAAAATAATCAAAAGGAAAGAGTCTTTGAGAATAAAAGAAATGTTAAATGGATTGTGAAAATTGTCACATCATCTGATGATGATTCTTTTGATAATGTGTCTTCAAAATCATTTTCAAAACAACATTTTAAATCAAAATCATTTTGGAAACTTAAAAATAGGTCAGGTGATGAAGTTTCTGAGAAAGAGGATGATAAAAGTGATGATGGGTATTCTAGTAGGTCATCACAAAAGAATGGAAGGAGTCCATTCCGGGAGACTCGACGCTGAAATGGCGGGGGTCATCCCTTTTGAATACTGATAGGTTGTTTTAATTTATTGTGCACGTTGCATCCATGGGCCATATCAATAATCGTTGTATTGTTGATAGTGGATGTTCTCGGCATATGACTGGAGAGTTGAGTTTGTTGAGAAATTTCAAGTTGGTGAAAGGAAGTTATGTGAACTTTGCTGGAGACAAAGGAGGCGTAATTGTCAGAAACAAAGGAAGTTATGTGAACTTTGCTGAGATGTAAACGAGATGACAGAGGCGTAATTGTCAGAAACAAAGCTCGTTTAGTGGTTCAGGGTTTTCGACAAGTTGAAGGAATTGATTACGATTAATTTTTTGCACCTGTGGCACGACAGGAAGCAATTAGACTTTTTCTTGCTTTTGCTGCTCACAAAAAGTTCAAAGTTTTTCAGTTGGATGTAAAACCTGCATTTCTGTATGGTTCTTTGAAGGAAACAGTGTATGTTTGTCAGCCACCGGGCTTTGAGGATCCTATCCATCGGGATCAGGTTTACCCCTTGGACAAAGCACTGTATGGTTTCATCAGGCTCCACGTGCCTGGTATGAGACGTTATCGACTCTCCTTATTGAACACGGGTTCAATAGGGGTGAGATTGACAAAACATTGTTCTTTCGGGAGAAGGGCCAGGACATTCTTCTTGTTCAGATCTATGTAGATGATAGCATTTTTGGATCTACCGATGAACAAATGTGTTTGGACTTCAAAGAGGTGATGATTGATAAATTTGAAATGAGTGCAATGTCAGATATCAAATTTTTTCTGGGATTACAAATTGATCAAACTGATAATGGAATTTTCATTCATCAGACAAAATATATTCAAGATGTGCTAAAACGGTTTAGCATGCTTGATTCAAAACCAATTTCCACGCCCATTCAGCCTAATCACAGGATTGAGCCTGATCTTAAGGAGGAGTTGATTGATCCTACCCTTTATCGTGGAATTAATGGAAGTTTGATGTATCTGACTGCCTCAAGACCAGATATTGTATTTGGTACAAGTATCTGCGCAAGATATTAATCGAAACCTAAAGTGTCACATCTGATTGCAGTCAAGAGAATAACTCGTTATCTGAAGGGTACACCAGACACCGGTCTATGGTATCCTAAGGATGATAACTTTTCCTTCAATGCCTACAGTGACTCCGATTATGGAGCATGTATGACAGATGCAAAATCCACAACTGGGGTGCACAATTTTTGGGGGAACGATTAGTTTCTTGGCAGTGTAAAAAGAAAACATCTGTGGCTACTTCAACTTGCGAGGCTGAGTATGTAGTTGCTGCCAGTTGTTGTTCACAAGTTTTGTGGATATAACAACAGATGAGAGACTATGGTTTGAATTATCTTACGACCCCAATTCATGTTGATAATGAGGCTGCTATTGCTATGACAAAGAATCCAGTGTATCATTCACGTTCTAAACACATTGATATTAGGTTTCATTTCATATGCGATTGCTATGAAAAGAAACTTATTGATGTGGTGAAGATACATACAAATGAGCAACGGGCAGACCTTCTCACCAAGGCTGTTGATAAAAATCTTTTTGAGTATTTGCTCAAATTAAATGGCATTCGGGTCATGGGTGAGGTTATTTCAAATCAACTTCCTTCATAATCAATTTTTATTGAATTGACATCAGATATTTTTTATTTTTTATTCTTTGTGTTTTAGTTTTAGGGGGAGAAAATTTTGAAAACTCATAAATATTTGAAAATCAAAAAACAAAAAAACATAAAAAAATTAAAATTCTGAGAAATTGATTCTACCAAATGAGAAATGAAAGTACATTGTAGCAATTGGAAGCACATCTGTATCATACATGAACTTAAACATAAAGAGCATTTATAATTACTTGGTATGATATGTTGGTAGGTTTATAACTTAGTTGAGATAACATTTGACAAAATTTTGATTATGCTTTGCGGGAAACAGATGCTTAGAAGATACTAGCCTAGCTTTGTCCTGAATGAGTGCTGATTAATCTTACAAAATGTTTCGTAAACAAAATTTAAATTACTAGTTTTTGATCATGTGTTTTTTTTAAAAAGAAATTCTAATTTTTTTTCTTTTGTTTTAGTTTAAAGCAGAAACATTCCCTGCGTATACTTACGTATCGACCTGATTGTTATAGTTTTAAACAATTCAAATTTGTTTTCGTGGTTTGATTAAGATTTGGACAACCTCTACATATATGAGAATATCGATCTGATTGTTAAAAGCTTAATCTTAAATTGTTGTTTCGTTCATTTTCTGGATCATCTGAGCATACAAAAGTATCAACCTTGATTCCAAGATTTTGAACAATTTCAATTTGTTTTACATTTTGTTTTTTTCAAATGATATTCTATTTTGTTTTTGCATGATCAAGCTAGTTAAAATTTAAGTAAATTGTTTCAAGAACATTGTTGTTTGTTTAATTATTCACAAAACGAGGATGTGTTCAAGTTAATGGAGAACATAAAGTATTTGATGGTTTTGTTTCAATTGGTATCTTAACTAAGTAATTAAATTTAAAAAGGATTTATATACTGACAATCATCTTTGAATTGTAATTTGCTGATAAAAATATTCATTAATTCAATCAGGTGTGTTGATGATTGTAATACAATATGATCTCATGTCTGGATCTTTCTCAACAAAAATATGTGATTGTTTTAGTTAGTTTTATATTTCATAGATAGGTTTATTACATTTGTAGTGTGTTTGTTCTAAAATTTGAAAAATACAAAAAAGATTTTTGGTTTTTATCTGAAGTTAAATTAATAATTTTTGATTATTTGTTTTGACTCTGAAACATTAAAACATTGTTTTCTTTGAAATTTTAAATAAAAGTAGATTTTGAAAAGGTTTGCTTGAAGGTTCGCCTGATAGGTTTGTGAGTGGGTTCGTCCAATAGGTTTTTGGACAGGTTCGTTCAACATGTCTAGTCAAAGGTCCGTTTAACAGGTTTTATTTTAAGGTTCGTCTAGGAGGTTTTGGACATGTTCGTTCATCAGTTTTGGTCAAAGGTTCGGTCAACAGGTTTGGTTAAAGGTTTGTTCAAAAGGTTTGTTCACAGGTTCGTATAATTACAGAGGTTCTTGAATGAGCTTCGTCACTTTCATCTGAAACACTTTCACAAACCTTCTAGCTTGGGCTTTGATTTTTTCGATTCTGGATCTTTGAATCTATTTGCCATATACCATTAGCTTCGGAGTTGAATTTTGATTCTAAATAGGTAAAGAGATTGGAGTTTGACTAGCTAGATTAGGAGATTTTTTTATTTTTAGATCTAGTTAAGTCGAACATGTTATTTTGGATTAAAATCTGTTTAAATCTGAATTTGATGGAAATTGTTTTCATTAATGTTGTTCATATGTGAATGAAGAACCTTTGGGTATAAGTTGTATGATCTAATTCATAGATTTGAAATTTTGATTTTAAACTGAATAGGTTCGTGTAAATGCACACAGGTTTGCTGATGTGATAAGGTTCGTTTGACCTTAAAAGGTTCGGGCCGAATCTCTTCACATTATTAAACCGAACCTCATATGGTCAAGGGTTCGTTTGACCATTAGGTTCGCATAATATTTGAGGTTCGTTCATTTATAGGTTCGTTAGTTTAAAAAGGTTTGTCTTGTAATTAGGTTCGTTTAACTAGGTTCGGCACAGGGAGGGTTCGCTGGTTTCTATACTTAGAAATTTTTTTTTGATTTTTAACTTTTTTTTTAATTTTTTTTAATTGTTGTTTGTTTTGATTGTAGAAATGGCAACTCTCACCTTTGGAGATAAACACAACCTCAATGCTTATTTGGATCCTATGACAAAGAATGGCAATGAGTTTCGTCCTATGATTGAGTTTTTGAGACGTTCGAGGATTAATTATGCTATCTCCAACTCGTGTCAAGTATATAGATCACATATTCAGAGTTTCTGGGAGTTAGCAAGGTTGATCACTGTTGATGATGCATATGTGATTGAGGCTAATGTACTTGGACAAGCCATTAGAGTGACTGAAGCTGATATCAGGAGGGTATTACAGTTTGGAGGTGAACCTGCAGGAATGACCCTTATTCCTGAGAGGTGCATTAAAGGATGTTTTATGAGGATCAGATACTTCGGTGTTTATAGTGAGTACTCGATCAAGAAGGGCAAGTTACCGTTGTAGTACAAGTTCCTGGCACATGTTCTTCTTCATTGTTTGAGCATGAGGAAGGGTACTTTTGACGAGTTGAGAGATCTTATGAGGTCTGCTATGGTAGCATTGATTTTGAACAAGCCGTTCAATTTTTCAGCAATGATATTCAGATGTTTATCAGACAACATAACAAAGGCTAAAAACAGATTCTATATGTATCCTAGATTTATTCAAATGTTGATTGACGAAAGATTGCCTGAACATAATTTGCCTAGGGTTGCTTATGATATTCTCAAGCTGAAGCACATGACTGATTCCAGTCTTGGACAAGTGAAGATCTATCAGAAGAGTAATGATGACATTCTGACTAAAGGTTTGGTGGGTCATTGTGCTAGAGCCAACTACATTGCTCCTCTGAATGATGCCTGGAGACATGATGATTCCAATTCAGAGAATGAACATTTGGATGATAATGATGATCAACAACCACCACCACCACCTCCTCCTCCTCCTCAAAATCTACAAGCTGGACAATCTTAGGCACAATCTTCTCAGACACATCAACAAACACCAGATCCAGGTCAAGAGACTCTAGATGTAACTCTTTCTACACTGGTTCCTCTTCAAGTGATATATCCAGGTCAACAGGATGCTGAAAGACAAGAAGATGCTACTGCTTCTTCTCCACATGTTGATGTTAAAGATATTGGAGCTGAAGCTGATAAAGAATCTACTGAGTCTGAGATGGAGACAGTTCAGGTTGGAAACATGATGGTTAGAAGATTAAAGAAAAGGCCAGTACAACAGAATGAAGAAGAAAGGGAAGAGGTGAATGATCCTAACTTCACAGTTGATGAACCAAAGACTTCAAGGCCTAAGAAGAAGAAGAGGATGGCCAAGATTCCTAAGAAGAAGAAGTCAAGGACTCCTAGGATCATTGTATCTTCACCAATAACTACATCTGTTACACATGCTTCCATCCCTGTATCTGTACCTGTTTCAGTTGCTGTAACTGTTCAAGAAGCTGCTTCTACTTCTCCAGTTCATATGCATTCAGATCCTTTCATGCCTAATCCTGAGTTTGTAAATGTTGCATCATTCATTCCTTCTTTTGTGAATGCTACAATAGTTACAACATCATTTCAAGAAGCTTCTACTTTCAGAGGTGATTCTTTGTTTGAAGGATTGGATGATTTGGACTTAAACTTTTCATTGGGTTATGATGACTCTGAGTTGAGAAGGAGGGTTTCTATTCTTTCGCAAGAGTTTGATAAGTACATGAAACAGAAGGAGAAAGCTGAAACCGAACAACCATCTTCTTCAAGTCAAAGTGATATGGATTTGATGAAAAGTCATATTGCTCAACTTCAAAAGTGGAGAGAAGAAGACGTGCTGGAAAAGAAATTGATGAATGAAAGAATCAAATGTTGAAGCAAAAGATTAATGATATTCAAGTTAAAGATACTCAAGCTGAAGCTTCTGGTGCTAATGCTGATCCAGTGTATGTTAACATTGATGATGAGGAAGAAGAAGAGAAAGTTGATTATGAAGACTCAGATGTTGATGAACATCCAAGCTTTAATGCTTTTCATGATGATGATGAAGATTATGATGGTGATTTGACATGAGTTGGAAGTTCATGTGGTTTGAATTCCATAACCGGTGCTATAGTGATTTACAAGCCTTCTGGGATTTCTTTAGATGTTAATCCTATTTCATCTGTTTCATCTGATCAAGCTAAGGATATTGAAGATGTTGAAATTGAAGATCTAACAGAGTTGGAATATCCAAAGCAAGTGATTGATAGTTCATTGCCTACTTTTGTAGAGTTATTCAGACAGAATCCTGATGTGCAGTTACAAAGAATATTTGGTGATGAAAATGAAGATAGAGATTTGGAGGAAGGAGAGATTGAGGATGGTTATTCTAAGAAAGAGTTAGCTGAGCTGTTGGGAGTAAGAGTTAATGATTTGCAGAATGCAAATGACTCTAGAAAGATGGTGATTGGAGAATCAGATCAGTCAATTGATTTTGAACAAGATGATCATGTTGATGAGAATTTGTATAACTTGCAAACTTTGAAGAAGATCTTTGATATTGAAGTCCAAAAAAGAGCTCCAAGGACAACAGTTGATCCTATGAAAGAAAAGACTTATATGGATATGTGGAGAGAAAGTCTAGATGAACACAAGTGCATCATTGATCATTTAATGATTTTCAAGCAAATGGTTGAAGTATTTGAAGAAAAAGTTCAAGAAGACCAAGCAAGACAATTCTCAAGATTCAAGATTGGATCTAAGTCAAAGATGAGAGGAAGAATTGTAAGCTATGGTTACTTTCACAATATTCCTGGAAGCTTAAAGAACAGAGGATGTTATGTTGTCAAGAGAACTGATGGTTGTCAATATTTTGGAAAGGCATTTGACATTATGTCATTACCTTCTTTTGAGTGCATGCAATTATCAAGACTAAAGATGATAAAGCCTATTCAGGCAGAGCATAATGAAATATTTGAGAAGATGTTAAAGAAAGAAGCTAGAACTGGATGGAATTGGTTGGTTCCACAATTTTCTGTGTTGAAGAAAAAATCTTGTGTGTATCCAAAGCCTAAAGTTTATTCAAGACCAAGGTTGAGAAGAATAGAACATAATTGGAATCCTTATTTGAAGTTCTGGTTCTATGATGAAAGAACATCTGAAGCAGTCATTCTTTTGAGAGAAAATGAGAAGTGGAAGGTGATCAGAGTGTTGGATCTTGTTTGGTTGGTGAACTGTTCAAAGGAAGATATTGATTTACTTAATGAAGCTGAAATCTTTGCAAATGAAGGGTTTCATGATGTTGGTATTAGCTACAAAGATATGGCTGTTCAATTTCAAATGATAGCTCGAATGTGTTATACTTTGGGAATACACTCTGGATGCAAATGTGAGGATGTCAATTATTTGTATGCTGAGCTGATGAAATTGCAGAAAGAGATAGATGATAGAGATGCAAAGTTGGAAGCTGAACAACTATCAAAGATTCCAAAGTCAGTTGGCATTCGTGCTGCAGATAATGTTTGTGAAGGAACAAGTGAAGCTCAAGTTGTAGATTAAAGGCAAAGACTTTGAAGATTTTGAAGCATCTATTAAGGGGGAGTTTGTTAGGACATTATTGTAATAGTTTGCTTTTCAAAATTGTATAATTAAATAGGTTTTGCTAAGGTTCGTTTGGCCCACGAACCTAAGCAGGTTCGGCGAACCTATGTTCTGTATTGTACAGGTTCGTCCAGCGAACCTCAAGGTTCGGCTGGTGAACCTAAGGGTTCGGCTAGGTTCGTCTGAATGGTATGTATATATAGCAGGTTTGTCTAGCAGGTTTGGCAGTTCTTGATTTTGTGTGTGTGAGACAGATCTGTGAAATAGAGTTTTCTCTGTGTGAGAGCTTTGAACTGTGTGTTCAGATTTCATTGTAATCAGTTTACTTTGATCAATGAAATGATGTTTATATAAATGATTGTATATCTTCGATTCATATAGATAAATTCTAGATTCCGCATAGATTTGATTGTTAATAGGATTCAGTTGATCGATCGAGAGCTAATATACAAAAGTGGATCAACTAATGTTAACAATTGATGTTTGACCTATGTTTAAATAGTAAACTATCACTATGGGCTTCACCCAAAGGGTAAATCAAACAATGGTGGTATGGTCAATCCAATAGATATATTATAGTCACTAAGGGTAATCGATGCTCATTGTTAACTGAAATCCAATATGTATAATGTCATCAAACTAGTTTCACATGATAAAAGTTTAAAACAAGTTTACATGTTTCACCCCAAAAATAAAAGCATAAAAAGGGGCTATGAAGACTCACCTTAGTGCATGAGGTAGTCTTTGCAATAGTTGTCAAAGTATAGCTCAATAATGTCCAACACAAATTCAATGATAACCTAAATAGTTCAATAGGCATATGTTAACATAACTATGTCTTTCTATAGATTTATCTAAGTTATAAATGGATCAACGAGTTCAATTTATTTTGAATAAATACATACACTTTGTTATGATTTATTTGTTTAAATGAAAGTAATAATAATGTTCAGAATATTTAAATTTTCTATGTTTAACATGAATTATAAGTTTTTGAAATTTGACTTATCAAAATATTAAATATTGCTTTTGAAGTTCTAACCACAAAATAATACTCAGTAATTTTTTAATGGAATTCATCAATTGATTTTTCAATAAATAGTCTAATATTTTATAAAATGTGTATGCCAAAGTCTAAATTTTGCAAAGTGTTTAAGCTATTTTTCTTTAATTATTATTACTAGAAATAAATAAGTAAATAAAATGTGGCGATAAAATCTTTAAATAAACATAAAGTTTTAGTTTATCAAGATATTTGTATAATATAAGTTACTAAAACTAATTATAAAACATTTACTTAAATGATAAAAATAATATCACTCTATGATTTAAATAGAGTTTAGTTTAGGTAAATTCGTACTTTAATTTAACAAAATTATTATCCAAATATTATGAAATAACTTATCAACAAACAACCATTTAAGATTTTAATTAAAACCATTATTAACTTATTGTTAAAATGCTATAAAAGAAACTTATAAATATAATTTACTAAAAACTATGTTAGATAATAATGCTAAAAAATATAAAACATAAACTTAAATTCTGATTTAATTTCACAAAAATCAAGATATTAATGAAACTTAGGTCAAAGCGTAAAGAAAAATAAGTAGGTGGTAACCATATATTTATAAACTCATAAAATGAGATATTTTAAAAGATATAAGACGGAAGCAAAAGGTGAACTAATTTAATTATAATTATATATTAATTATTATTATAAAAAAATTAAATTAATTAAGAAACGTATTTGTGTGTGCTGGCGTGAGTAGAAAGAATAAATAAATAAAATATGTGGTACATGCACGTGTATGGGTGTGTAGACAATTCTCGGTTAGGTAAGTATTTCAATTCTCGGTTTGAATTTACATAGCATTTCTTCCACTATTAACGACTACTCAGTTAGGTAAGTATTTCAATTCTCGGTTTGAATTTTAAGTTTAAGCTTTGATA
Organism: Mikania micrantha; assembly: GCA_009363875.1. Taxonomy (NCBI): domain Eukaryota; kingdom Viridiplantae; phylum Streptophyta; class Magnoliopsida; order Asterales; family Asteraceae; genus Mikania; species Mikania micrantha. The sequence continues at coordinate 23,469,850 of CM018685.1, forward strand.
TAATATTAACTTATAAGGTTAGGGTTAAGATCTGATCCGATCTATACAAATAATATGTTGAATTTATGGTTCATTTTAGGATCAGAAAAATACACAGCATCGGGAACTATTTATTTCAGAGCAAATATAAGGATAAGTTAATCAGAAACGCGGCCTAAATTTATATTGTCAAGTTTTAAGATGCCACTCAGCTAACCAAAAATCCAAGTGAAACATCTAACTTGTTTTTAAATTTATAAATGCATTTTTATGAGCATGGTATGTTTAAACTTTGACGCATAAAGAGATACTATGAGACCATCATTTAGGCCATTAGTATACGTACGATTTGCAAATTGTATCCGCTATGGGTGAAATTCCCATATGTGGCTGGTAACGAGGGCTGGAAGGTTATACGTAAGACCCACTCCGCAGGCAACCTAACTAGTGACTGGCTGTGGGCTGGAGGGAACAATTGTAAGACGCACTCAGCTATTGTTCCTAACCAGTGACAGTACAAGCCAGGTATGTAGTGGTTGTCACACCCGAAGCCGGCAGGACGGATCGTGTTCCCTGCCGGGTGGAACGTTCTCGGGGCGCGATATCGTGAGTGATAATCGTGATGATCAGATTGTTTACATAGCATCATTGCTAAGAATAACTAAAGCACAATAAAGCATTAAACTAGGATTACAAAGTTAAATTACAATATCAATGTTCAGTAATTTAACCCGGTAAACCTATCAAAAGAATAAAATGTTTTCTATCTTGTAACTGTACAAGACATCTAAAAGTGATTCGTATTAATAACAAAAGATGTGCTTCCAAAATCAACTAGGTCCTCTATCTGGGCAGCCTAGCATGCAATCCAAAAGCTTAAGCCTATTCCTGTGCGTCACCTGAGAAAGCATGTAAGAAAACAAAGTCAACACAATGGTTGGTGAGTTCATATAGTTTATAAGTTTAAAAATAGCTTTAGCAAACCTCTTTCGGTAAAACCTTAACTTCGTTAACTCCACATGTAATATCCAAATCGGTATGCTTATATATAGGGCATACCCCTGAGTCGAGCCTACAACCCGCCTAGACGCCATCCCACCACATACTAATTCGCATATGACACTGTTGTTAATAATAATTAAGCATTTTACCTACCATTCAATCCAGTCTTCATCATAGCTTTAGTTTACTGTTTCAAAGTTCACAAGTTTATAGCATTCATGTGTATTAGCTTTAATGTAAGTTTAACAAGCATCATAGTTTCACACGTCATAGTTTAGCTTTCACTAATCTCATGCGTGGGTACAAGCCCTGCTCTAGCAGTCGTTTAGCAATCACGTAGCCTACGGCTAGATACAAGCCCTGCTCTAGCAGTCGTTTAGCCATTACGTATCTCATGAATTAGTAAAGCTTAGTATCCGAATAGTCTAGCAATTACGTGTCTCCTATATGAAGATACAAGCCCTGCTCTAGCAGTCGTTTGGCAATCACATATCTCATACATAGACACGAGCCATGCACACATAAGTAGTTTAGCATTTACAGATCTCATATAACCAGACACAAGCCCTGCTCTAGCAGTTGTTTAGCAAGCATGTGTCTCTTATATAGATAACAGCTTAGCATCGTCATAGTTTAGCTTTCACGTATCTCAATGCATGGGTAGAAGCTCTGCTCTAGCAGTCATTTAGCAATCACGTAGCCCATGATTAGATACAAGCTTGGCATTTCGCACACAATCATAGCTTCAAGCATATAGTTTCCAACATTAGCATATAGTTTGAGCATAGAATTTAGAACATAAGCATCAAGCATCTAGTTTAAGCTTCAAGTCTTTAGTATTAGCATCAAGCATATAGTTTAAGCTTCTAGTTTGTAGCATAAGAATCAAGCATCTAGTTTAAGCTTCAACTCTTTAGCATTAGCATCAAGCATATAGTTTAAGCATCAAGTCTGTAGCATAAGTATCAAGTATATAGCTTCAAGCTTCAAGTTTGTAGCATAAGCATCATAAGTATGTGTAAAAGCATTTAATAAAACCTTTCAATATTTTCTTACAATGTATAACATGCTTCTCAGTCCCGAAGTAAAACACATAAGTTTGAATAGGGACAAATGAACTCACCTTGTGATTGTTGGGATTGACTAAGTAAAGACAATAATGCACATGCTCTCGTTATTGTGTTTGTAGTATTCACGATCCTGTATTGATTTCACATTGTTGTATTTCATAAGTATATGTCGTAGTAATTAGTGTGCGTGTCAGTGTTAGTGTTAGCCCTAATGTGGGCTAACACTCGTGATTCTCGGTCTTTATTCGGTCCGATTTACTTGTTATAGGTTTTGAATCCACTCACCCCAATTAGGTTAATGTAGAATACATTATTAATACATGTTAATTAAGTGTGTTGATTGTAAGCTTGCAAAATCAACTTAAATGTAAACTTAAGTTCATAGTTTGCAATCCTACACTATGTCTTTGTCACCTTTGCAATCTTTAACGTCCGAGTTTGTGAAATGTTTTAGACCTAAAGTCCACCACTTTTACAGTGATTCATTATTTTTCCAATGCAATATTATCCTCTATCCTTTGTTTAAAAAATGTAAATTTTCTATTGTTGTGTGGATAAATCAACATGTATTTGGACCGAATTCATAGTGCTATTGGGCTAAGTCTTTGGGCCTAATAAACCCTAAATGGGCCGATTGGAAGTGATTACAACCGATCACCCCTAGGTACCAGCGAACCTTGTGACCATCTCCCCTAGGTTCGGCCAAGTGTATGTGTTGAGGAAAAGAAAGGTTCGGCCATCATGCCTTGTCATAGGGTTCAGCTACAATGTTCACTAAGACAGGGTTTGTAGGAGACTAAGTGATACATGTTCGTGCATGGCAGACTAAGGGGTCTAGGTTCGGCTCCCATGTCTCGTGGAGGTTCGTTGGTCATGGAAGGGTTCGCCAATGGTGGTGGGTTCGGCTGAGACTATAAGGTTCGGCAGTCAAGGTAATAGGTTCGGCCACCAAAGGATTCGTCCAACTCATGGGTTCGGGAGGCCAAGAGGGTTCGTCCCCTTCTAGGTTCGGCTGATTGGAGCTGTTAACGGGTTCGCAGCATGCCAGTTGGATCAGCAGGTTTCGGCCCTTAAAGCAAAGGTTCGGCCAAAGATTCCGCATGGGTTCGGCTAAGGTTAGAAGGCTTGGCTGATGGTCACTAAACACCAGGTTCGGCCAGAAGTGCAGGGTTCGGCACCCATGCAGCCTGGTGTTAATGGTTCGGCCTCCCCTTCACCTAACCCGAATAGGTTCGGCCGTAGCTGCTTCTTCACGAACCTGCATAGCACCATCATCAAACCAAGCAGTTCCCGATCATTATCTAGGTTAGACCCATGCTGTGGAAGGTTGCTAAGGGTGCGGGACTCGTAGTGGTGGTGCAAGGAACCGGCCATGAGTGGGTGTGTGTCAAACAAACTAGAAAACCCTATTTTTTCACGAACTTTGTGGCTTCATACCTTAAAAATGGCTGGATAAAACTCTAGATTAGTTGTACTTCCTTGTAGTGGAGCTCGAGAGCTACGCGTGGACACCAAGAACTCACGATTTCGTTGAGAAATGACCAAGATCTTGAAGGTTGAAGATGGAAACTTAGAGAGAGAGAGGGAAAACGGTGGGAGTGTTTTTAGAGAGAGAGAGTGACATGAAAAATGAAATAAATGCTCTCATTTAGAGCTTAAATACCCCAAGGGTATCCGGGTTCGTTTCGGTTGCTCGGTTCGCGTTTTCGTCGCTTTCCGGATTATTACGCGCGTGTTTTAGTATCTTAAATAAAAAGAGTTTATTTTAAATGTTTAGAAGGTGGTTATTACTAGTAAATGTTTTAAATATAAATTTTCTTGGATTATTTATCGAAATTCATTACTTTTACGCGTTTCGTTAATTCTTTCGCGAATTTACGTATTTTAATTTAAATTAGTTTATTTTAATTTATTTCTGATGAGTTTCAAAATTGTAAAACAGAAAATATTATATTTCCTTAAAGTTATTATCATTCGTATCGTTTTGTTTTCGTTTCGTTAGAACGCGTCGCCATCGCGCGTATTCGTTCGAATCGTCATTCCAACGAACAGGACGATGGTTTGGCTTTTTGTTTCTTGTTTTCTACTTTCCAGTCATCGTTTCAGAACTTTAAACTTTCAGATTTATTCGTACAGATCGTCACCTATACGAATAATTCGTCGTTTATCATTCTGTAACAACAACCGTTATGGTTTTGTTCTTGTTTAATCTCACATACGTTTATACATAATAGCATCAAATCAAGCATCTGTGTTTCAGTTCTGTGTTGTCTGATGTGTTTCTGACTGTTAAACCCTAAGGTTTTAATCAGATTTCAGACAATCGCATAATAGTTTCGTGGCAAGCATTATGTATCAATAGCATAAACATAGTTTCATGTAATGTGTACCTGAGTTACTGTACGAGTTACTGTAGCGATCACTGTTCCGGCAACGTGTTCGGCACTGATGTTACAGTCTCCCCTTGTTAGAGAAATTTCAACCCGAAATTTAAGAATCGTTATCTGGTACGACTTCCTCTGTAAACAGTTGGGGATACTTGTGCTTCATGTGATCTTCGCGTTCCCAAGTAAACTCAGGTCCGCGCTTTGAGTTCCAACGAACCTTGACAATGGGGATATGGCCTCGCCTCAGTTGTTTAACCTTGCGATCCATAATCTACAAAGGTTCTTCAACAAAGTGTAAGTGTTCATCCAATTGAATTTCTTCAACCGGTTTGATAAGAGTTTCATCCGCAAGGCATTTCTTCAAGTTTGAGACGTGAAACACGTCATGTACACCACTAAGTTCATCTGGTAATCTTAGTCTGTACGCGACAGGACCAATGCGCTCGAGGATCTCGAACGGTCCTACGTACCGTGGTGTTAGTTTTCCTTTCTATGCAAAACGAACTACACCCTTCCATGGGGATACCTTTAACTTGACACTGTCTCCCACTTGGAATTCCAACGGGTTGCGCCGTTGGTCGGCATAGCTCTTTTGTCTGCTTCGAGTTGCCTGTAGCCTTTGTTGTATCTGAGCAATTTTGTCTGTAGTTTCTTGAATGAGTTCTGGCCCGGTTATACGATTATCTCCCACTTCAGACCAACAGATCGGCGATCGACACTTGCGACCATAGAGAGCCTCGAACGGTGCACATCCGATGCTACTATGATAGCTGTTATTGTAGGAGAATTCAATCAGTGGTAAATGAGAATCCCAATTCCCACTGAATTCTAGAACACAAGTCCTTAACATGTCCTCCAGGGTCTGTATAGTACGTTCGCTTTGACCATCCGTTTGTGGATGATAAGCTGTACTCAAGTTCAAGTGCGTCCCCAGAGATTTCTGCAATGATTGCCAGAACCTTGATGTGAATCTGCTATCATGATCTGAGATGATAGACAATGGCACACCATGGCATACCACTATCTCGTTGATGTAGAGCTTCGCTAGTTTATCCATCGTGTAAGTTTCTCGCATCGGCAAGAAATGAGCAGATTTGGTTAGTCGATCAATGATAACCCAAATAGTGTCATGTCCACTGGAAGTGTGGGGTAGCTTAGTAACAAAGTCCATAGCTATCTGTTCCCACTTCCAAAGTGAAATTTCAGGCTGTTCTAGTAAACCTGACGGCTTCTGATGTTCCGCCTTCACTTTAGCACACGTAAGGCATCGACCAACATACTCAGCTATGTCTTTCTTCATACCCGGCCACCAATAAAATGCCCGTAAGTCTTGGTACATCTTATCAGCACCGGGATGCACAGAGTACTTGGTCTTGTGTGCTTTATCAAAAATAAGCTTTCTCAACTCATCTACGGCAGGAATTTATACACGATCCTTGTAGTAGATAATTCCATCAGGCTTTGTTTCGAATTGTTTTTCTGCTCAGTTCTTTCTTCAAGTTTCCTCGTTCAACAGCCTCTTGTTGTGCTTGCGTAATGGTGTCATGTAAGCTTGTCTGCACAGTCATCCCCATTGCTCTTAGACGCAAGGGTTTGACCCGTTCCTTCCGACTCAAGGCATCTGTTACAACGTTTGCCTTGCCCAGATGGTACTTGATTACACAGTCATAATCATTCAGAAGCTCAACCCAACGTCGTTGTCGCATGTTGAGTTCCTTCTGATTAAATATGTTTTGCAGACTCTTGTGATCAGTAAATATGGTACACTTGGTGCCATATAAGTAATGTCTCCAGATCTTTAAAGCGAATATCACCGCTCCCAGTTCCAGATCATGAGTAGTGTAATTCTTCTCATGAATCTTCAATTGTCTCAAGGCATATGCGATAACTTTGTCTCGCTGCATCAGCACACAGCAAAGTCCCTGATGGGATGCATCACAGTACACTACTAAGTCATCACAACCGTCTGGGAGAGATAAGATCGGAGCATCACATAGCTTTTGCTTCAAAGTCTGAAAGGCATCTTCTTGCTTCTGTTCCCAAACAAACGGCTCGCTTTTCTGTGTTAGCTTTGTGAGTGGCAGAGCTATCTTAGAAAAGTTTGAGATAAACCTGCTGTAATAGCCTGCTAAGCCTAGAAAAGAACGTATCTCTGTCGGTGTCTTCGGAGTGTCCCAATCCTTAATTGCTTCAATCTTGGCAGGATCAACATGTATTCCCTCACTGTTAACTACGTGACCCAGGAATTGAACCTCTTTTAACCAAAATTCACACTTAGAGAATTTGGCATAGAGTTTCTCTTCCTTTAACAGTTCCAAGATCGTTCTACGATGTTGCTCGTGTTCCACTTTGCTTTTCGAATAGATCAATATGTCATCAATGAAAACGATGACGAATTGATCTAAATACGGCTTACACACTCGGTTCATGAGATCCATGAAAACCGCGGGTGCATTCGTCAACCCAAAAGGCATCACCATAAACTCGTAATGCCCGTATATGTTACGAAACGCCGTCTTTGGTATGTCTTCCTCTTGTACTCTGAGCTGATGGTATCCGGACCTAAGTCAATCTTCGAAAAGTATTGAGCTCCTTGTAATTGATCAAACAAATCATCAATCCTCGGTAGTGGATACCAATTCTTGATTGTTAGTTTGTTTAACTCCCTGTAGTCTATGCACATACGAAAGGATCCATCCTTCTTTTTCAAGAACAAACCGGAGCTCCCCAAGGTGAGTAGCTCGGCCGGATGAAACCTTTGTCGAGTAGCTCCTGTAGTTGGTTCGACAATTCCTGCATCTTCGAAGGTGCTATCCTGTAAGGAGATTTAGCAACAGGTGTTGCTCCAGGAACCAGATCTATACGAAACTCTACCGGTTGCATAGGTGGCAAACCGGGTAAATCTTCAAGAAACACTTCAGGGTATTCCTGTACTATCGGCACGTCTTGTATCGTTTTCTTGTCTTTCTCTTTCTCCACCACGTGAGCCAAGAAAGCTATGCATTTCTTTTGTAGACACTTACGCGCTTTTATGCAAGATATGATCTTTACCCTTCGTTTTGCTTGATCCCCACGAACTTCCAATACACGATCATTCGCAACTGGAATCCGATGTAGCTTCTCATAACAGATGACTTCAACTCTATTGAGTGATAGCTAGTCCATCCCCACGATGATGTCGAAACTGCCCAACTCCATCGGCAACAAGTCGATGGTAAATGTGTGATCAGTGAGTGTGAGTAGGCAGTTCCTAAGTATAGTGCTAACTGTAATTTGCTTTCCATTCGCTACTTCAATAATGTAAGGGGAGTCTAAATTTTCCTCAGTAAGATTTAGTTGACGTGCAAAATCAGATGAAATATAACTCTGGTCTGCACCAGTGTGAAACAGTATAGATGCATAAGAGTCATGTAAAAGAAATGTACCAGTGACCACATTACGGTCTTGGCGTGCAGCATTGGCTCCAATAACAAAAGCCCGTCTGCGAGGTGCTTGTGCTCCTTGTTGCACTCTCTTTGGAATGTCTCGGGAGAAATGACCCATTTCTCCATAGTTGTAGCATCCCCTGTTGTTGTTGCTGCCTGGATTTTGTGGTGGTAGAGGTAATGCCCTAGCAGCAGTGTTGGTAGCTTGCATTGCAGGAGAGCGGCAGTTTGCAACCCAGTGGCCAAATCGACCACAGTTAGTACACTTCCTACACTGTGCAGTAGGATGATGATGATATTTGCAGTGAGTACACTAAGGATGCACTCCAACATAGTTCTTGAGTGTGGGGTTTGCAGGTACTGCAGTAGTTTGTCTCAGAGAAGTGGCCATCGAATAGTTTTTGACGGCCTTTTGCTTCTTGTGTTGGTGATGCTCAGGCTTCTTTGTTGTTGCTTCCTTAGCTTTTCCCGCATCATCTTTCAGAACTCCTAACTTTACCATCACACTAGTAAGTTTAGCTGAAAGAGAGATAGCTGACTCTAGAGTAGCAGGGTTTGCAGCCAGCACAATGCTCTGTATGTAGGAGGGTAATCCTACTACATAACGATCGATCAACTTTTCCAACGTTGGCACCATCTCTAGCACCAAGGCTACCAGTTCATGATATCGGGTGGTGAAAGTCATATGGTCAGCTCCCTTCATCACATAGTTCGAGAGCTCAACTTCCAGCTTTTGTAATTCATGCTTCGGACAGAATTCGTTCCTCAAAAGAATTTTGAATTCTGCCCAAGGCATTGCCTTTGCTTCATCTCTTCCTCGGGCTCTAATATGAGAGTTCCACCATGTCAAAGCTCGCTTGCTAAATGACCCAGCTGCATAGCGAACTTTGTGATGTTCCGGACAACTGCTTATGTCCAAGGTGTTCTCCGTTTTCTCTAACCATCGGATTAGTCCAACGGCTCCATCGACACTAGGGAAACTCGGAGGCTTGCATCATACATAGGACTTGTATGAGCAATCTGAAGTATGGCTAGTGTTTCCACTAGCTTCTCATGTAGTATGGCCAGAGTTGTTGCCATGGCCTTGTATCCTGTTTATCATCTCTAGGGTGACATCCTTCAGCTGATTCATCAGTTGGCTACTCAGAAGTGTTGCTAAAGCAATAGTAGCAGGATCAATAACTGGACCCGCATTCGGGTTCGGGGGAGGGTTTAGCAGAGGAGGAGGTGGAGGTGGTGAATCTGGGGGTGATGATGTTGTAGAGTGTCGTGCCGAAGTCTGTGGAGTAGGCACCGGTGTCGGTTGTCTTCTGGGCAGCATTCTGATCATAACCAAAAGAATTTGGTTAGTGTAGTGATCGAACGCAGAAGACACAATGTAAACTTAAGTTTTATGCTCTCTACATGAGGGTCCATAAGTTATTGTCTAGGCTAAACCTTTTAAGTAAATGACCTATTATTCTCTATAACCTTGGGCTCTGATACCAATCTGTCACACCCCGAGCCGGCGGGACAGATCGTGTTCCCCGCCGGGCGGAAGGTTCTCGGGGCGCGATATCGTGAGTGATAATCGTGATGATCAGATTGTTTACATAGCATCAATGTTAAGAATAACTAAAGCACAATAAAGCATTAAACTAGGATTACAAAGTTAAATTACAATATCTATGTTCAGTAATTTAACCCGGTAAACATATCAAAAGATTAAAATGTTTTCTATCTTGTAACTGTACAAGACATCCAAAAGTGATTCGTATTAATAACAAAAGATGTGCTTCCAAAATAAACTAAGTCCTCTATCTGGGCAGCCTAGCATGCAATCCAAAAGCTTAAGCCTATTCCTGTTCATCACCTGAGAAAGCATGTAATAAAACAAAGTCAACACAATGGTTGGTGAGTTCATATAGTTTATAAGTTTAGAAATAGCTTTAGCAAACCTCTTTCGATAAAACCTTAACTTCATTAACTCCACATGTAATATCCAAATCGGTATGCTTATATATAGGGCATACCCCTGAGTCGCGCCTACAACCCGCCTAGACGCCATCCCACCACATACTAATTCGCATATGACACTCTTGTTAATTGAGACACCCCGTAATTTCCAGGTCAGCAACTTATTTATTTACATGTTTATTTAAATGATTTATGTACACGTGGCACTATAATTAGATTAATTTAGTGTGACACGTGGCACGACAGAACGAACATTGATACATAATAAGATAATCCAAGGGATTATCAGAAACCGCACACACGTGTCAAAATCACGAACATTGTTGAACGTCACAACAATTGGTCACAGAAACACTTCCCAATTCAGTTATGATTAATAATTGGCAATTAGAGTCCAAACGATGCTCAAACGATGTTCTATAGTCGAGAAACGGGTGAAAATGGACCTAGAACCACAAAATAGGCTTGTTGGGCCAAACATATGGGCGATGCGCGCGAGGCACAGAAGAAGCCTCGGATGCCTGGCCACCCGCGCGTAACGACGGGAGCCACACCCCCACGTCAGGCGATACGCCTGACAGCTAGGTTCGCAGAAAATTTCTTAAAAACCACAAAATCTATCATTTCACCTATTCTCATCATTATAGTCGACTCTATATGCCACCATTCGAGCTTATCTTCCCCACAACACTCAGAAATCCCCTGGTTCTGCCATTTGAAGCCATTTTTAAGCCTTGGAAGCTTGGAGGTACCATTAGAGAGCTTGGAGGAGTCGTTGGAACTCACACCACCACCATCACCATCACTTCTTCTGCAGAACCTCATGATCCAGGAGCTCTAGAAGTTGTTGGGTGCATCATCTAAGAGATCTTGAAGCATTAGAAGGTAGTCCTAGCACCCTTGTAGCTTAAAAACACCATTTCACACACATGCAAGCTTCAAAACACACACGCAAGCTCTCTAGCTTTGCATGCACGAATTTCTTTAACTTTGAATCTGGGTTTGATGATTTAACTACTGTTGATGATGATCTACAATGATATTCTAGTGTTTTATGATGATCTATAATGTTGGGTGTTGATAAAATTCATGATTTATATATAAAGTGTTGAAAGATTGCCATGCATGTTTGATCCATGATTGTGGAATGATTTTGGATGTTTGTAGATGCTTATTGATCATATTAGAAGGTTAACTCATGGCTAGATTGTGATAAAATGATTAAAAACATGATTTTTATGAACCTTTCTATTTATAGTAACTTTTTAGCTACAAGTTGATGATTTGGATGAAATGGTGAACATACATGTATGTGGAATTGCTATCAAGATGTTAAGATGATGATTTGAACACTTAGAAAGTGATTTTGATAATGTTTGTGGTCATATTCGGCATTGTTACTATTTTTAGTAACTTTGGTTATATGTACATGTTTAGAATGATGCTAAATGGCATATTATGATGATTGATGACATGAAGATTGGTTTAGAAATGTTAAGATGGCCATCTTATGCAAAAACTACAAAGTTACTATTTATAGTAACTTTATTTTTTTAGAAAAACCAATTTATAAACATTTTGTGTAAATTGAGCATGCTAAGTGGTCTAATATGTTATAACATGATGATTAGATGCTAAGTTAGATGGATTCTGATAACACGTATGCTATAAATGGAAACTTTCCATTTTAGGAAACTTTTATGTGCAAACATGTTATAAACGATTTTTGTGACTTCGTATGATGATGTGTATTGTGTTAACATGATCACGTAGGACTAATGAGCATGCTAGAACATTAAAATCAATATGCTTCATGGACTTTCCAAAAATGGAAACTTACTATAAATAGTAAGTTGTCCATAGACGCGACTTGCGCGATTTGCACACGACGAGCACTTACACGATTACTACGCAATTCACAACCGTCACACTGTTCACCAACGGGTCGTTGACTTGACACGGTCAACTTTGGTCAACTCTAGTCAAACACGGTCAATGTAGACCAACACGAGCAAACACGGTCACTGTGGACCGACACGGACAAACATGAACAACCGAAGGTTGTTGGACACAAACACGAGCACTAGCACTAGCACGAACACTAGCACGGTCACTTTCACAAACTCACTTACGGTATACGATATAGGTTGCCGGTGACCGACGCGCCACTTACTCAAGGAGCTTACGCATACTTACGTTCATTTCACTAAGGTGAGTTTACGACCCCTTTTTACTCATTTTCAAACGCTTTTAAATAGGGGGAGAATTCTAGTTACATCGAGTCAAACATTATTTCTTTTGCAAACATTTTTGTGTATGATGGTTTATTAGACAAACATTAAGTGTTGAACTCGTAACAAACCCTCACAAAGTCTTACCGTTAATGTACGAACAACGTGGTAGGTTTGAATGGATCCATTAGGGAATGACTAACCCCACGGGGCACCATGTTGACTGGATGTCATAACCCGTGCAAACTCTGACCTAACTAACTGTGTGCACGAGACACAGTGGAGGCAAGGACAAACAAGTCTAGTTCGGTAGTCACGCACTGGCACTTGGAGCCTTGGACTCGGTACTAACATATGATAAACAGCATGACACACTTTTTATTACTATACGTATATCAAAACCTGTGAACTCACCAACCATTGTGTTGACACTTTTTCTAAACTTGTATTCTCAGGTAACTGGCAGGCTATGGAGCAGGAATGCACATTAGGGATTATGAGCATAGGATACCGCATTCATGATATCTGTCTTTTGAAAAACAATTTTATTTATGTTATGTATTGATACAATGTAGTGTCTAACAACTATTTATTTTCCGCTGCATATGTCAAACACGTTATTTTCCACTGTTTAACTTATTATATCATTTTCCGCTGCAAACTGTTTTATTACTTGTATGTCAAACATTGTGATTGAAAACACATATAGAGGTGTTCTATATGACCTTAAGCTGTGATTCTGGCCACGTCACACCCATGTGGACTGACAACACGAGTGGGAATTTGGGGGTGTGACAGACTGGTATCAGAGCCTTGGTTATAGGGAACTAGGTTTGCATGTAGTAAACTTAGACTATAGCCACTGCTCAACTTTAGACGCTACACATAGAACTTGCACATTGATGATGTTATTACTTATGTTAAATTGTTGCTTACTAACTTGAGACTTACAGGATGGCCAACAACGACGACACCCATAGGAACCTGGACAGACGTTCGGTAACCGATGAATTGACAGTAGAGAGTCGACGACGAGTCGACGATATTGTTGCACAGGTCGACGCCGAAATGGACAGGCGGGCTCGACACGCGGCACGAGCTCGTCATTGGGGATGGCTTCCCACGATGATACAGGAGTGGATTGTCGGAGAGAGGGTACCTCCATATCGTTATCCCGGCGATACATCTACAGGCCCTTGACTACCGCCGCTCGGGGTGCCAATGGAGCAGGTCTTCGCAGCTCATGTGGCCTACACACGGTGCGAGATTTGGAGGAGCGGTGAATTATCGGACGAGGTCCGCGTTCTTCGGGAGAAGAACGACCGCCTTGAGAGGCGTAACGACCGGTTGGAGGAGCAGTGGAGACCTTACGTCTCCAAATGGCCCAGCTGATGAGTCAGCACGGGCAAATGGTCGACGTCATGCAGGAGCACAACGGGCGCATCACAGAGAACAGAGTCGCCAACGAGGAGACTCATGCGATGGTTTTGGCTAGCGACGCCATGCTTAATGCATGGGTCGAGCAGTTTATAGTGGAGCCGCCACATGATGATGGTCCCCAGTTCGAGGTCAATGACCTCGAGGAGGGAGATTTTGACGAGGATCCCAACGAGGATCCTGAGGAGGACGATGATGACGGAGCGGATAGTGACATTTCACATGTCACCATGGACTCCGATTAGCCGAGTTACTTTCAGTTATGTTTCTTTTTGTATTTGCCTAAGCGAGCGGGATGTGCTCGTACAAACTTGTATTGCTATTATCTTTTGAAAATCATTGTACTTCAAGTTTGTTATTAATGAGAATTATGTTTTGTCTTATTTATTGTATCACTATGGGTCTTTGCTAACCTAACATCTGACTTGACAACTAACATGACATCTGACTTGACTTTTGGCCTGACATTTGACTAACACACTAACTAACATTCTATCCTTTCCATACAGAACCATGTCTGGAAAAGGACCCTATATTCGTAACCCCAAGCGCAGGGCTGAGGCAGCAAGGATCAAAATGCTGGTTGACCAGCGAGTCAACAAAGTACTCGCTAAGTATGAAGCAAATCGTATCCATAGCGAAACTAGTGGGAACAACAACGGTACTAACATTTGCCTAACATGACTAACATAGGGTAGCTAACACGATACTAACATACGACATTGGTCTCTGACGAACAGGATCGCAAGGCAACAACAACAGGGATGTTCATTTAAATCCTTTCTGAACTGCCACCCACATAAGTTCAAGGGAACAGAAGGAGCAGTCGGGATGCTCCGCTGGGTGGAGAAGGTTGAATCTGTATTCGCCATGAGCGAATGTACTGAAGAGAACCGGGTCAAGTATGCAACCGATACACTGGAGGGACCAGCCCTTACCTGGTGGAACACCCATGTCCAAACCTTGGGATTGGACGGTGCCAACTCTATGAGCTGGACTGATTTCACTCGACTACTGTAGGAGGTGTATTATCCTCGTGATGAAATCAGGAAGCTGGAAGCCGAATTTTGGGTGCTGAAGATGATGGGCTCTGAGATCGAGCAATACTGTACTCGATTTCACGAGCTGTGTAAGCTATGCCCGGCAATGGTAACGCCGGAATACAAGAAGATCGAGCAGTTCATCAGTGGGCTGCCCGAACAAATCCAAAGCATGGTGACTGCATCTGACCTCACCACTATCCAACCACTGATCAGACTGGCTCATAAACTGACTGATCAAGCTGTAGCTCAGGGCAAGCTACCCAAACGAGGCGAACATCTGAAGCCTCAAGAAAGCCAGAAGAGGAAGTGGGAACCCAGTCAGGACCAACCTCATCAACAACAACAATCACAACGATCTGCACCAGCAAGAGCTTTCACTACCACCCAACCCGATGACAAGGGGAAGGGTGTGTATCAAGGAAAATACCCTCAATGTAACCGATGTTCTAATCACCACTTTGGGCAGTGCGAACGATACCGTTGCTTGAAGTGCGGACGACATGGCCACATGGCCAAGGAGTGCAGATCCAAATTTCCTGTCAATAACAACAACCCCAACCAGAACAACAACCAGAACACTCTCAAGGGGTGTTATGAATGTGGAAAACCGGGGCACATGAGGAGGGATTGCCCACTGTTGAAGAAGGCCGGAGGAGGAACGGCCAAGGGTCGAGCTTTTGTGATTGGCTCGGGGGAAGCAAAGATGACCCGAACATCGTAACCGGTACGTTTCTTTTAAATAATGTCTATGTTAGTATATTATTTGATACCGGTGCCGATAGGAGCTTTATATCTAGTGAGTTAAGTAAGTTACTAGATATTACCCCAACACCACTAGACAATAAGTATACCGTAGAGTTAGCCGACGACAAACTAATTGAAACACAACACGTCTTTCGAGGATGCGTCATGGTGTTGGCGGATCACGAACTCGAAATCGACTTGATTCCGGTGACTCTCGGAAGCTTTGATGTGGTCGTTGGAATGGATTGGTTATCCGCTAACCAAGCCGAGATCGTGTGCAATGAGAAGATCTTACGAGTGACGTTGCAGAGCGGAGAGCAGATCTCGATTCAGGGGGAAAGACGGGGTGTACCTCTGAACATCATGTCATGCATGAAGGCGAGCAAGTATCTACAAAAGGGTACACTGCAATACTAGCCCTCATCGTAGAGCAGCCGAAGAAGGAAAGGAAGATTGACGACATCGCCGTAGTCCGCGATTTTCCCGAAGTGTTTCCCGAGGATCTACCTGGACTACCTCCGAAACGACAAGTCGAGTTCCAGATAAACCTCACACCAGGAGCAGCACCGATTGCTAAAGCTCCATACCGTCTAGCACCGACTGAGATGCAAGAACTGTCTAACCAGTTACAGGAACTGTTAGACAAGGGTTTTATCAGACCGAGCTTCTCACCTTGGGGAGCACCGGTCTTGTTTGTGAAGAAGAAAGACGGGTCATTCCGTATGTGTATCGACTATAGGGAGCTGAATAAGGTGATGATCAAAAATCGATACCCGTTGCCACGAATAGACGATCTGTTTGACTAGTTGCAAGGGTCAAGCTACTATTCGAAGATAAATTTAAGATCGGGTTACCATCAACTAAGAATACAAGAGAATGATATTCCTAAGACAGCTTTTAGAACCCAATATGGACACTACGAATTTCTGGTTATGCCCTTTGGACTAACCAATGCACCCGCAGTATTCATGGACCTCATGAATAGATTGTGCAAACCCTATCTTGAAAAATTCGTGATAGTGTTCATTGACGACATCCTGATTTACTCAAAGAATCAGGAGCAACATGCTGAATATCTAAGACTAGTCTTGGAATTATTGAAGAAAGAACAGTTGTACGCAAAGTTTTCAAAGTGCGACTTTTGGATTCACGAAGTCCAATTCCTTGGGCACGTGGTTAATGAGAAGGGAATACACGTAGACCCAACTAAGTTCGAGGCCATTAAAAACTGGGAAGCACCCAAGACTCCAACAGAGGTGCAACAATTCCTAGGACTGGCCGGGTACTGCAGGAGATTTATTGAGGGATTTTCAAAGATCACCCAACCACTGACATCCCTGACGCACAAAGATAAGAAGTTTGATTGGGGAGAGAAACAAGAGGCTTCTTTCAACATGCTAAAACAGAAGCTATGCACTGCACCCATCCTATCCCTACCGGAAGGATGTGATGATTTCGTGGTGTATTGTGATGCCTTGAAACAAGGGCTCGGTTGCGTGCTGATGCAACGCGAGAAAGTGATAGCATAAGCTTCACGACAACTAAAGGTGCATGAGAAAAACTACACGACTCATGATCTGGAGTTGGGAGCTGTGGTATTCGCCTTGAAGATCTGGCGACACTACTTGTATGGTACGAAATGCACTATTTTCACCGATCATAAGAGCCTACAACACATCTTCGACCAGAAAGAGTTGAACATGAGACAACGAAGATGGGTTGAGCTTATTGGCGATTATGATTGCGCTATCAAATACCATCCCGGTAAAGCAAACGTAGTGGCTGACGCATTGAGCCGAAAGGAAACAACAAAACGAGTGCGTGCTCTACAACTCATGATTCATTCTGAACTGCCAACTCAGATCCGAATCGCACAACAAGAAGCTCTGAAAACAGAAAATCTCACTCTTGAAGCCATGCGTGGCATGGATAAGCAAATGAAAGTAAAAGACGACAGAGCTTATTACTTGATGGATCGAATTTGGATTCCACGCTACGGGGGACTAAGAGACGTAGTGATTGATGAAGCTCACAAAAGCCAGTATTCGGTACACCCAGGTTCTGACAAGATGTACCACGACCTGAAGACAACCTACTGGTGGCCGAACATGAAAGCCGAGATAGCAACTTACGTGAGTAAGTGTCTAACGTGGTCAAAAGTCAAAGTTGAGTACCAAAAGCCATCAGGGTTACTTCAACAACCGGAACTACCAATGTGGAAATGGGAGCAAATTTCCATGGACTTCATCACTAAACTGCCAAAGACGGCAAGTGGTTGCGATACCATCTGGGTTATCGTAGACCGACTGACAAAGTCTGCACACTTTTTGCCAATTAAAGAGACTGACAAGCTAGACAAACTCACTCGTATCTACCTAAAGGAAGTGGTTACTCGACATGGGGTACCCGTCTCAATAATCTGTGACCGCGACAGCCAATTTACGTCGCATTTCTGGAAGTCTTTGCATAAGGCTTTGGGTACTAGATTGGATATGAGTACCGCTTATCACCCGCAGACAGATGGACAGAGTGAACGAACCATACAGACGCTGGAAGACATGCTTCGAGCATGTGTTATTGATTTTGGCAATAGCTGGGAAACTCATCTACCGTTAGTTGAGTTCTCATACAACAAGAGCTACCACACTAGCATCCAAGCTGCACCATTCGAGGCACTTTACGGACGTAAGTGTCGATCACCCATCTGTTGGGCGGAAGTTGGGGACAGCCAACTGACCGGTCCAGAACTTGTGCACGAAACGACTGAAAAGGTCGAGCAAATACCCAAACGAATGGCAGCAGCTTGGGACAGACAGAAAAGCTATGCTGACAAATGACGCAAACCGTTAGAATTCCATGTGGGAGACAGGGTGTTACTCAAGGTCTCGCCCTGGAAGGGAGTCATACGGTTTGGTAAACGAGGCAAGTTGAACCCTCGTTACATTGGACCTTTCGAGATCACTAAACGCATAGGCCCGGTGGCCTACGAGCTAAACCTGCCAGACGTCACACCCCGAGCTAGCGAGGCTGGATCGATGTCCCCGTCGGGCGGAAGGTTCCCGGGGCGCGATATCGGGAGTGATAATCAAAGTGATCAGATTGTTTACATTGCACATGATATAAATGAGAAATGCTAAATAGAATAGAATTGCAAAGTTACATTACATCCGCATCGTTCATAATTTAACAATGTAAATCTATCATAAACATCATAAAATAACAATATTGTAACTGCACAAGATATACAAAATATTTGTATAATGATGTTCCAAAAGAATGCAGGTCCAAAAATACTAAGTCTTCTATCTGAAGTCCTAGTCCAAAAGCATAAGCTTCTTAGTTGACCAATTCATCACCTGAGAAGTCATGCAAAAATAAAGTCAACACATGGTTGGTGAGTTCATATAGTTTAGAATTTGAAAATGATTTGTAAACCTCTTTTGTAAAAACCTTAACCTCATTAACTCCACATGTAATATCCGGATCAGTATGCTTATATATAGGGCATATGTAGGGTCGAACTTACCGCCCGCCCAGCCACCGTCCCACCACATACTAATCCGCATATGACACTGTTGTTAATGATAATTAAGCATTTTTACCCCTATCATTCAACCCAAAATTCCTCTGTTCTTTGTCACTGTAATTACAATCATTTGAAATCCATATTTCTTTCATAAGTTCATCACATAATATGATCAACTACAGCAATTGTAGAAACAATTATAAATGTTTAATTAAATAGATAAATAAACATTTAATAAAATCTAAGTCCTAATGATTGGGCCTTGGTCAAACTCGAGTAGACTAGTCTGTCAATCTAGGTACTTAGTTGTTAGGGAATTCTGTAAATATCATCAAACATATGACCTACAAATCAAACGGTCTAGCTAGGACTTCTTGAAATGTAGGGTTTTTGTTTCGTTCTTGATTCGTTTTGTTTCGTTGGCATATAAACCTTTGATATTTCCCAGACTTTCCCTTGAAAATGATTTATTGATTCGTCTGATTCTGTTACAAGATGTACTTGATTCGTTGATCATAGAATACTAGATTCATTGATCAATTGTACACTTGATTCGTTGCTCGACAAACACTTGATTTGTTGAACATTGAATATTAACTATGCAAAGATAGTTTCGTTTGGTTCGTTGAAATGCCATACTTGTTTCGTCAAAATGTTTCGTTTGATTCGTTGAACTCACACACTTGATTTGCCAAAATGTTTCGTTTGATTCGTTGAACTCACACACTTGATTTGCCAAAATGTTTCGTTTGATTCGTTGAACTCACACACTTGATTTGTAAAATTGTTTCGTTTGATTCGTTGATCTCACACACTTGATTTGTCAAAATGTTTCGTTTGATTCCTTGGACTCACACACTTGATTTATAATAAACAAAATTTTGTAACTAGATATAAACTTCAAAAGAAATCCATGGCATTAATAAAATGTAACTATTAGCTATTATTTAAAGTCGTTTTATTTATTAGAACATAAATTATTTTATGAAAAACTGAAAGTTAAACATGTTAGAACTTGAGTTAACCAAATTTAGATCAATCCCAAGCCCTTTGATAGTTCTTTGTTTCCCAACTTGATCCTTGTTCATCCTCATATATAACCTAGCTTAGAATGCTTTGTTGAACAACCCAAATTTAGTTATGTAAGTGTTAGATGTAAATGTTGAGATTTACACCAACACCTTATGCAATAATATCCACTAATGCACGTTCCTTAGTTCGTTCTAAACTTTGAGTGCTCGTATATTCATTTCCTTGTCCTTATGATTAAATTCAACAGCCCTAGGTACTGACTTTCCTTGATTAGCTAACACTTTAGGTTCAACCACCATTGGGGTAGCGAACCTATTGGCATTTGAGCACAGGTTTGGCGAACCTTTAGGGTTCGGCGAACCTTTTGGGTTCGGCGAACCTTTAGGGTTCGCTCGACTAACGTTCGTCAGCTTAGAGGGTTCGTGGTCAAAGGTTCGTTGATTGAGGGTTTGTCTCACTTAGGTTCGTCTGACACAGGTTCGTATGACCTAAGGTTCGGCCAGACAGGTTAGTTGCAGGTGGAAACAGGTTCGGTGCTGGATGGAGGCATAGGTTCGGCTCAGACTCAATAGGTTCGTCTAGATCTAGAAAGGTTCGGCCGATCATTTCTTGTCACGAACCTGTTCAATCTTCTTCATTTTCGATCCTGAACCTGTTACATATAAGTCCCTAAAACTTTCTAGTCGATTACATTAGTTCATCTAAGTGTTTGTGAGTGTTTAGGCCGATTAAAACAACAAAAACCCAAATGGTTCGTGATTCTTCCTAAAAACGAATGTAAACTTGTGATTTACCTCAAATTTTATGGATAGATGCTCAAACAACTTGTACTTCCTTGTTCTACGTTGCGTGGTGGTCGTTTCGACACCAACTAGGCTTGAATCCAACAAGAATTGAGCTCCAAATCGAAGAGAGAAGGAGGTGAGGTGTTTTCTAGAGAGAGAGTGGCAAAAACGAAAATGAAGGGGTGTGAGAGGTTGGTGGTGGTTGTTCTGTATTCAATGCCACATTAAGTGTTTCAAACACCCGGTCGTTCGGTCTCGTTCGGTTTCGCGTAACAATGTCGTTTCTCGTGATTTTCGTCACGAAACGACCCGGTTTATAAAATAAGATTTCTAAATTTATTTAAAGTTGTGATTCCTAATAAATTAACTAATTATCTTTTCTTTATTTTAAAATTTCAGAAATTTAATTAACTGTTTAAAATGAATCGTACGGTCGTCGCGCGTATTCGTTCGGATCGTCACCCGTACGAACACGACGATAACTATACTTTTCAATATTGTTTTCTAGTTAACATACATTATTCAGAACGTTAAACTTTCAGATATATTCGTACAGATCGTCACCTATACGAATAACCCGTCAATTTAGCATTCTCATAACAACATCCGTTCTGTTTTGTTCTATAAAGCCTCACATATGTTTTTACATAATAAATCCTAACAAATAATCACATGATGTTTCTATGTTGCCAGATAATTATCTGACTCAAGAACTATGGTTCTGAACTTTGTTTCTCTTAAACGTTTATGAACTCGTTGTTTGATAACACAAATGGATAATGACAATGATATGAATAGAAATTGTACTGAAATGTATATTGTTCGTACCTGTTTACTGTTCATGAACTGTTTAAGATCACTGTTCCGGTACGGTTCCGGCACTGATGTTACAGTCTCCCCTTGTTAGAGAAATTTCGTCCCGAAATTTAAGCATTGTTATCAGGTACGGCTTCCTCTTCAAATAGTTGGGGATACTTTGACTTCATGTGATCTTCACGTTCCCAAGTAAACTCGGGTCCGCGTCTTGAGTTCCATCGAACTTTTACAATCGGAATGCGGCTCCGCCTTAGTTGCTTAACTTTGCGGTCCATGATTTCCAAAGGTTCTTCAATGAAGTGTAATTGTTCATCCACTTGAATTTCTTCGATTGGAATGATGAGTGATTCGTCAGCAAGGCGTTTCTTTAGGTTTGAGACGTGAAACACGTCATGCACACCACTGAGTTCATCTGGTAATCTCAGTCGATACGCAACAGGACCAACACGTTCGATGATCTCGAACGGCCCTACATACCGTGGTGCTAACTTGCCTTTATTCCCAAAACGTACTACACCCTTCCATGGGGATACCTTCAACATCACTCGGTCTCCCACTTGGAATTCCAACGGCTTGCGCCGTTTGTCGTCGTAGCTCTTTTGTCTGCTCCTTGTAGCTTGTAGTCTTCTCTGAATCAGGGCAATCTTATCAGTGGTTTCCTGAATAAGCTCTGGCCCAGTTATACGATTATCTCCCACTTCGGTCCAACAGATCGGTGATCGACATTTCCGGCCATAGAGAGCCTCGAATGGTGCACATCCGATACTGCTGTGGTAGCTGTTATTGTAGGAGAATTCTATCAGTGGCAAATGAGAGTCCCAGTTCCCACCGAAATCCAACACACAGGTTCTTAACGTGTCCCCCAGGGTCTGAATCGTACGTTCGCTTTGACCATCCGTTTGTGGGTGGTAAGTTGTACTCAGATTTAACTGTGTCCCTAGAGATTTCTGCAATGATTGCCAGAACCTTGATGTAAATCTGCTGTCTTGATCAGAAATTATAGACAATGGCACACCGTGGCATACCACTATCTCGTTAATGTACAATCTTGCCAGTTTATCTATCGTGAAAGTCTCACGTATTGGCAAGAAACGAGTAGATTTTGTTAAACGATCAATGATCACCCATATCGAATCATGACCACTGGAAGTGCGGGGTAGCTTGGTAATGAAATCCATAGCTATTTGTTCCCACTTCCAGAGCGGAATCTCTGGCTGTTCCAGTAGACCAGACGGTCTCTAGTGTTCCGCCTTTACCTTCGCACACGTTAGACATCGACAGACATACTCGGCTATGTCTTTCTTCATTCCCGGCCACCAATAAAATCCACGCAAGTCTTGGAACATCTTATCAGATCGGGATGAACATAATATTTAGTCTTGTGTGCTTCATCGAAGATAAGTCTTCTCAATTCGTCTACCGCAGGGATCCATATAGGATCCTGGTAGTAGATCATTCCATCAGGCTTAGTCTCAAGGTGCTTCTCTGCTCCACAGTCAAGTTCTTTCTTCAGGTTTCCTCTATTAACTGACTCTTGTTGTGCTTGAATGATCTTGTCTCGTACTCGTCTGCACAGTCATTCCCATTGCTCTAACACGCAAGGGTTTGACCCGTTCCTTCCGGCTCAAGGCATCAGCTACAACATTCGCCTTTCCCGGATATTACTTGATTACACAATCATAATCATTCAGAAGTTCAACCCAACGGCGCTGTTGAATGTTGAGTTCCTTCTGATCAAAAATATGTTGCAGACTTTTATGATCAGTGAATA
The DNA here is from genome assembly GCA_009363875.1 of Mikania micrantha. Taxonomy (NCBI): domain Eukaryota; kingdom Viridiplantae; phylum Streptophyta; class Magnoliopsida; order Asterales; family Asteraceae; genus Mikania; species Mikania micrantha. The sequence goes on from CM018685.1 coordinate 23,493,054, forward strand.
TGGTACACTTGGTGCCATATAAGTAATGCTTCCAAATCTTCAAAGCGAAGATTACTGCTCCCAGTTCAAGATCATGAGTAGTGTAGTTCTTCTCATGAATCTTTAACTGCCTTGAAGCATAAGCGATAACTTTGTCCCATTGCATCAATACGCAACCAAGTCCCTGGTTGGAAGCATCACAGTATACAACAAAGTCATCACAGCCTTCTGGGAGAGATAGAATTGGAGCATCACATAGTTTCCGTTTCAATGTCTGAAAAGCATCTTCTTGTTTCTGCTCCCAGACAAACGGTTCACTTTTCTGAGTTAGTTTAGTAAGAGGCAGAGCTATCTTAGAAAAGTTCGAGATGAACCTTCTATAATAACCCGCCAATCCCACAAAAGACCGTATCTCCGTCGGTGTCTTTAGAGTATCCCAGTTCTTTATCGCCTCGATCTTGGCAGGATCTACGTGTATTCCCTAGCTGTTAACCACATGACCCAGAAATTGAACTTCTCTAAGCCAAAATTCACATTTAGAGAATTTAGCATAGAGTTGTTCTTTCTTCAACAGCTCCAAGATCTTTCTAAGGTGTTGTTCATGATCTGCTTTGCTCTTAGAATAAATCAGGATGTCATCAATAAAAACAATGACAAACTGATCTAGATACGGCTTGCACACTCGGTTCATGAGATCCATGAAAACCGCTGGTGCATTTGTTAATCCGAAAGGCATCACCATGAATTTGTAATGCCCGTATCTGGTTCGGAAGGCCGTTTTCGGTATGTCTTCGTCTTGAACTCTAAGCTGATGATATCCAGACCGCAAGTCAATCTTTGAGAAGTATTGAGCTCCTTGCAGTTGGTCAAATAAATCATCAATCCTCGGTAATGGATACCGATTCTTGATAGTTAGTTTGTTCAGCTCCATGTAATCTATGCACATTCTGAACGATCCATCTTTCTTTTTCACGAACAAAACCGGAGCTCCCCAAGGTGAGTAGCTCGGTCTAATGAAACCTTTGTCAAGTAGCTCCTGTAACTGGTTTGACAATTCCTGCATCTCTGACGGTGCTAACCTGTAAGGAGATTTAGCAACAGGAGTTGCTCCAGGAATTAAGTCAATGCGAAACTCTACCGGTCGCGCAGGTGGCAAACCAGGTATATCTTCAGGAAATACTTCAGGATATTCTTTCACCACAGGTACATCTTGAATCTTTTTCTTGTCCTTCTCCTTTTCCACCACATGAGCCAGGAACGCCACGCACCGCTTCTGTAGGCACTTCCGCGCTTTTATGCAAGAGATAATTTTGACACTACATTTTGCTTGATCCCCTTTAACTTCCAGTACGCGATCACCCGGCAATGGAATACGAAGCAGCTTTTCAGAACAGATGACTTCCACTTGATTAGAGGAAAGCCAATCCATTCCAACAATGATGTCGAAACTACCCAACTCCATCGGTATCTAATCGATGGTGAATGTATGACCGTTAAGTGTCAATGGGCAATTCCTATAAACTGTACTAACTGTAATCTGTTTCCCGTTAGCTACTTCTATAATGTAAGGGGAGTCTAACTGTTTCTCTATGGAATCTAATCGGCATGCAAAATCGGTAGAGATAAAACTCTGATCCGCACCAGTATCAAATAGAACAGATGCATAAAAGTCATGTAAGAGAAATGTACCACTGACCACATTCGGGTCCTGGCGTGCGGCTGGTGCTCCAATGGCGAAGGCTCTTCCACGGGGTGCTTGAACTGCCTGTTGAGCCTTCTTCGGGCAGTTCTTTGCAAAGTGGCCTTGTTCGCCACAACTGAAGCATCCACCGTTGTTCTGGTTGGCTGGTGGAGGGAGAGCCAAAGCAGCGTTGTTGACTGCTTAGTTAGGTGTCATCCGACAGTGTTGGACCTAATGGCCCTTTCTTCCACATCCCGTGCATTGCTTGCAGGGAGTGTTAGCAATGTGATGATATTGACACTTGGCACACAGAGGAAACGTGCTAGTGTAGGGTTTTCGGTTGGGGTTTTGTGGTGCTGCTGCTACTTGTTGGAGAGGTGTAGCCATAGTGTAGTTCTTGATGGTCTTCTGTTTCTTCTTCTGATGGTGGTGGGGTTTCTTTGAAGACTCAGCTTTGTTTTTGCTGGGCTCAGCCTCCTTCTTTAGGACTTCAGAGGCTACCATAAGATCAGTGAGTTTTCCAGACAATCTTACTGCAGACTCAACAGTAGTAGGGTTGGCTGCAACAACCATGCCCTGAATGCAGACGGGAAGTCTGCTTACATATCTGTCTATCCTCTTCTCTAAAGTTGGTACCATGTCTGGCACCAAAGCAACTAACTCGTGATAACGAGTTGTATACCCCATGTGATCAGCCCCCTTCATCACATGGTTGGACAGTGCAACCTCCAGCTTCTGCAGTTCGTTCTTGGGGCAGAATTCAGTCCTTAGCAGAGTCTTGAAATCTTCCCATGGCATGGCCATAGCTTCCTCTCTTCCTCGGGCATTGATCTGACCGTTCCACCAGGTCAGAGCCCGTTTGTTGAATGTTCCAGATAAGTAGCGGACCTTGTGGTGTTCTGGACAGCTGCAGAGGTCCAGGGTTGTCTCGATCTTCTCAATCCATTGGATTAATCCAACGGCTCCTTCAGACCCACTAAAGCTGGGTGGTTTACATCCTACGAAGGACTTGTAGGAGTAATGTGATGAACCTCCAGTATTTCCACTGGCTTCTCCTGATGAGTTGCCAGTGTTGTTGATTTCATTCCGGAGACGAAGGAACATCTCCGGTATCGCTTCTTTCATTTGGTTGGTCATCTGGCTACTCAGTAACGTCACCAGAGCGATAGTTGCAGGATCCAAAGTAGGTGTTGTGCCCGAGCTAGATGGTTGAGTGATTAGAGGAGGAGGTGGAGGTGGAGGAGGTGGAGGAGGTGGAGGAGGTGGTGGTGGTGAATCATTTGGTGACGGTGTGGAGGAGTGTGGAGCCAAGTCTTGTGGTTGTAGAGGTAACAAGGGAGGTTGTCTTCTCGGCGGCATTCTGATCATAACCAATAAAATTATCGGTTAGTGCAATGATCGAATACAGAAGACAATATGCAAGTAAGTCTTAAGTCCTGAGTTCTCTACATGCAGGGTCCCTAGGTTATAGTCTAGGCCAAACCATTTAAATAAGTGACCTATATTTCTCTATAACCATGGCTCTGATACCAATCTGTCACACCCCGAGCCGGCAGGGTTGGATCGAAGTCCCCGACGGGCGGAAGGTTCCCGCGCGATATCGGGAGTGATAATCAAAGTGATCAGATTGTTTACATTGCACATGATATAAATGAGAAATGCTAAATAGAATAGAATTACAAAGTTAAATTACATCCGCATCGTTCATAATTTAACAATGTAAATCTATCATAAACATCATAAAATAACTATCTTGTAACTGCACAAGATGTACAAAATATTTGTATAATGATGTTCCAAAAGAATGCAGGTCCAAAAGTACTAAGTTTTCTATCTGAAGTCCTAGTCCAAAAGCATAAGCTTCTTAGTTGACCTGTTCATCACCTGAGAAGTCATGCAAAAATAAAGTCAATACATGGTTGGTGAGTTCATATAGTTTAGAATTTGAAAATGATTTGTAAACCTCTTTTGGTAAAAACCTTAACCTCATTAACTCCACATGTAATATCCGGATTAGTATGCTTATATATAAGGCATATGTAGGGTCGAACTTACCGCCCGCCCAGCCACCGTCCCACCACATACTAATCCGCATATGACACTGTTGTTAATGATAAATAAGCATTTTTACCCCTATCATTCAACCCATAAGTTCCTCTGTTCTTTGTCCCTGTAATTACAATCATTTGAAATCCATATTTCTTTCATAAGTTCATCACATAATATGATCAACTACAGCAATTGTAGAAACAGTTATAAATGCTTAATTAAATATATAAATAAACATTTAATAAAATCTAAGTCCTAATGATTGGGCCTTGGTCAAACTCGAGTAGACTAGTCTGTCAATCTAGGTACTTAGTAGTTAGGGAATTCTGTAAATATCATCAAACATATGACCTACAAATCAAACGGTCTAGCTAGGACTTCTTGAAATGTAGGGTTTTTGTTTCGTTCTTGATTCGTTTTGTTTCGTTGGCATATGTTATCTTTGATATTTCCCAGACTTTCCCTTGAAAATGATTTATTGATTCGTCTGATTCTGTTACAAGATTTACTTGATTCGTTGATCATGGAATACTAGATTCATTGATCAATTGTACACTTGATTCGTTGCTCGACAAACACTTGATTTGTTGAACATTGAATATTAACTTTGCAAAGATAGTTTCGTTTGGTTCGTTGAAATCCCACACTTGTTTCGTCAAAATGTTTCGTTTGATTCGTTGAACTCACACACTTGATTTGCCAAAATGTTTCGTTTGATTCGTTGAACTCACACACTTGATTTGCCAAAATGTTTCGTTTGATTCGTTGAACTCACACACTTGATTTGCCAAAATGTTTCGTTTGATTCGTTGAACTCACACACTTGATTTGTCAAAATGTTTCGTTTGATTCGTTGAACTCACACACTTGATTTGTCAAAATGTTTCGTTTGATTCCTTGGAAATGTTTTGATTCGTTTGAAATGATTAGTTTAACTCGATTATTCACTTAATTTATAAGTGAATAAGCTTAGTAAAACCTGCATAAAATCTTCCTAGATATAATCTAGGATAACATACATATACGTAAACCATATAAATTTAAAAGCGTTGAAGTAAACAATTTAAATAAACAGTTTACGCATGCTTCTCAGCCCCGCGTTTTAAAACAAAAGTGTTAGAAAAGGGGCAATGAACTCACATGTGTTGCTATGTAAATGATCTATCACAAAATGAGCGCTCGTTCTGGTAGCTTAGATTTCTTCAGTTCATGAGTTGTTTTATAGAGTTTGAATACGATAAGTATGCGTAATAGTCGTCACACCTAAGGTTTGGTCTCGGTGTGTGCCTCTAAGTGTCCCAAATTACTAAGTACTCCTATGATTTAATCTAACTAATTTAGCCTAAATACCCATTTATACCCCAATCCCATAATTATTCTACCACTTACTTTTAAATTTTCACAAAAATTTGGGTAGAGTTTCCTTTGTATTTAGTTCAAACCCAGACAATTGACATTGTCTATTTTACAATCAATTCCCAATCATTTATAATAAACAAACTTTTGTAACTAGATATAAACTTCAAAAGAAATCCATGGCATTAATAAAATGTAACTACTAGCTATTATTTAAAGTCATTTTATTTATTAGAACATAAATTATTTTATGAAAAACTGAAAGTTAAACATGTTAGAACTTGAGTTAACCAAATTTAGATCAATCCCAAGCCCTTTGATAGTTCTTTGTTTCACAACTTGATCCTTGTTCGTCCTCATATATAACCTAGCTTAGAATGCTCTATTGAACAACCCAATTTAGTTATGTAAGTGTTAGATGTAAATGTTGAGATTTACACCAACACCTTATGCAATAATATCCACTAATGCACGTTCCTTAGTTCGTTCTAAACTTTGAGTGCTCGTATATTCATTTCCTTGTCCTTATGATTAAATTCAACAGCCCTAGGTACTGACTTTCCTTGATTAGCTAACACTTTAGGTTCAACCACCATTGGGGCAGCGAACCTATTGGCATTTGAGCACAGGTTCGGCGAACCTTTAGGGTTCGCTCGACTAAGGTTCGTCAGCTTAGAGGGTTCGTGGTCAAAGGTTCGTTGATTGAGGGTTCGTCTCACTTAGGTTCGTCTGACACAGGTTCGTATGACCTAAGGTTCGGCCAGATAGGTTCGTTGCAGGTGGTAACAGGTTTGGTGTAGGATGGTGGTACAGGTTCGGCTCAGACTCAACAGGTTCGTCTAGATCTAGAAAGGTTCGGCCGATCATTTCTTGTCACGAACCTGTTCAATCTTCTTCATTTTCGATCCTGAACATGTTACATATCAGTCCCTAAAACTTTCAGCCCCGCGTTTTAAAACAAAAATGTTAGAAAAGGGGCAATGAACTCACATGTGTTGCTATGTAAATGATCTATCACAAAATGCGCGCTCGTTCTGGTAGCTTAGATTTCTTCAGTTCCTGAGTTGTTTTATAAGAGTTTGAATACGATAAGTATGCGTAATAGTCGTCACACCTAAGGTTTGGTCTCGGTGTGTGCCTCTAAGTGTCCCAAATTACTAAGTACTCCTATGATTTAATCTAACTAATTTAGCCTAAATACCCATTTATACCCCAATCCCATAATTATTCTACCACTTACTTTTAAATTTTCACAAAAATTTGGGTAGAGTTTCCTTTGTATTTAGTTCAAACCCAGACAATTGACATTGTCTATTTTACAATCAATTCCCAATCATTTATAATAAACAAACTTTTGTAACTAGATATAAACTTCAAAAGAAATCCATGGCATTAATAAAATGTAACTACTAGCTATTATTTAAAGTCATTTTATTTATTAGAACATAAATTATTTTATGAAAAACTGAAAGTTAAACATGTTAGAACTTGAGTTAACCAAATTTAGATCAATCCCAAGCCCTTTGATAGTTCTTTGTTTCACAACTTGATCCTTGTTCGTCCTCATATATAACCTAGCTTAGAATGCTCTATTGAACAACCCAAATTTAGTTATGTAAGTGTTAGATGTAAATGTTGAGATTTACACCAACACCTTATGCAATAATATCCACTAATGCACGTTCCTTAGTTCGTTCTAAACTTTGAGTGCTCGTATATTCATTTCCTTGTCCTTATGATTAAATTCAACAGCCCTAGGTACTGACTTTCCTTGATTAGCTAACACTTTAGGTTCAACCACCATTGGGGCAGCGAACCTATTGGCATTTGAGCACAGGTTCGGCGAACCTTTAGGGTTCGCTCGACTAAGGTTCGTCAGCTTAGAGGGTTCGTGGTCAAAGGTTCGTTGATTGAGGGTTCGTCTCACTTAGGTTCGTCTGACACAGGTTCGTATGACCTAAGGTTCGGCCAGATAGGTTCGTTGCAGGTGGTAACAGGTTTGGTGTAGGATGGTGGTACAGGTTCGGCTCAGACTCAACAGGTTCGTCTAGATCTAGAAAGGTTCGGCCGATCATTTCTTGTCACGAACCTGTTCAATCTTCTTCATTTTCGATCCTGAACATGTTACATATCAGTCCCTAAAACTTTCAGCCCCGCGTTTTAAAACAAAAATGTTAGAAAAGGGGCAATGAACTCACATGTGTTGCTATGTAAATGATCTATCACAAAATGCGCGCTCGTTCTGGTAGCTTAGATTTCTTCAGTTCCTGAGTTGTTTTATAAGAGTTTGAATACGATAAGTATGCGTAATAGTCGTCACACCTAAGGTTTGGTCTCGGTGTGTGCCTCTAAGTGTCCCAAATTACTAAGTACTCCTATGATTTAATCTAACTAATTTAGCCTAAATACCCATTTATACCCCAATCCCATAATTATTCTACCACTTACTTTTAAATTTTCACAAAAATTTGGGTAGAGTTTCCTTTGTATTTAGTTCAAACCCAGACAATTGACATTGTCTATTTTACAATCAATTCCCAATCATTTATAATAAACAAACTTTTGTAACTAGATATAAACTTCAAAAGAAATCCATGGCATTAATAAAATGTAACTACTAGCTATTATTTAAAGTCATTTTATTTATTAGAACATAAATTATTTTATGAAAAACTGAAAGTTAAACATGTTAGAACTTGAGTTAACCAAATTTAGATCAATCCCAAGCCCTTTGATAGTTCTTTGTTTCACAACTTGATCCTTGTTCGTCCTCATATATAACCTAGCTTAGAATGCTCTATTGAACAACCCAAATTTAATTATGTAAGTGTTAGATGTAAATGTTGAGATTTACACCAACACCTTATGCAATAATATCCACTAATGCACGTTCCTTAGTTCGTTCTAAACTTTGAGTGCTCGTATATTCATTTCCTTGTCCTTATGATTAAATTCAACAGCCCTAGGTACTGACTTTCCTTGATTAGCTAACACTTTAGGTTCAACCACCATTGGGGCAGCGAACCTATTGGCATTTGAGCACAGGTTCGGCGAACCTTTAGGGTTCGCTCGACTAAGGTTCGTCAGCTTAGAGGGTTCGTGGTCAAAGGTTCGTTGATTGAGGGTTCGTCTCACTTAGGTTCGTCTGACACAGGTTCGTATGACCTAAGGTTCGGCCAGATAGGTTCGTTGCAGGTGGTAACAGGTTTGGTGTAGGATGGTGGTACAGGTTCGGCTCAGACTCAACAGGTTCGTCTAGATCTAGAAAGGTTCGGCCGATCATTTCTTGTCACGAACCTGTTCAATCTTCTTCATTTTCAATCCTGAACATGTTACATATCAGTCCCTAAAACTTTCTAGACGATTACATTAGTTCATCTAAGTGTTTGTGAGTGTTTAGGCCGATTAAAACAACAAAAACCCAAATGGTTCATGATTCTTCCTAAAACCTAATGTAAACTTGTGATTTACCTCAAATTTTATGGATAGATGCTCAAATAACTTGTACTTCCTTGTTCTACGTTGCGTGGTGGTCGTTTCGACAGCAACTAGGCTTGAATCCAACAAGAATTGAGCTCCAAATCGAAGAGAGAAGGAGGTGAGGTGTTTTCTAGAGAGAGAGTGGCAAAAACGAAAATGAAGGGGGTGTGAGAGGTTGGTGGTGGTGGTTGTGGTGTATTCAATGCCACATTAAGTGTTTCAGACACCCGGTCGTTCGGTCTCGTTCGGTTTCGCGTAACAATGTCGTTTCTCGTGATTTTCGTCACGAAACGACCCGGTTTATAAAATAAGATTTCTAAATTTATTTTAAGTTGTGATTCCTAATAAATTAACTAATTATGTTTTGTTTATTTTAAAATTTCAGAAATTTAATTAACTGTTTAAATTGAATCGTACGGTCGTCGCGCGTATTCGTTCGAATCATCACCCGTATGAACACGATGATAAATATACTTTTCAATATTGTTTTCTAATTAACAGACATTATTCAGAACGTTAAACTTTCAGATATATTCGTACAGATCGTCACCTATACGAATAACCCGTCAATTTAGCATTCTCATAACAACATCCGTTCTGTTTTGTTCTAAAAAGCCTCACATACGTTTATACATAATAAATCCTAACAAATAATCACATGATGGTTCTGTGTTGCCAGATAATTATCTGACTCAAGAACTATAGTTCTGAACTTTGTTTCTGTTAAATGTTTATGAACTCGTTGTTTGATAATACAAATGGATAATGACAATGATATGAATAGAAATTTTACTGAAATGTAAATTGTTCGTACCTGTTTACTGTTCATGAACTGTTTAAGATCACTATTCAGGTACGGTTCCGGCACTGATGTTACACCAGACGAGCTGAGCAGCGTACATAACGTATTTCATATCTCGAATCTCAAGAAGTGTTTATCTGATGAAACGCTTGTTATACCTCTTGAGGAGATACAGATCGACGAACAACTGAACTTCGTTGAGGAACCGATGGAGATCATGGACCGGAAAACCAAGAAACTCAAACTCAGCAAGATACCGATCGTAAAGGTGCGATGGAATTCGCGGCGTGGACCGGAATTCACATGGGAACGTGAAGACCAGATGAAAAAAAAATACCCACACATGTTTGCGGAACAGACAAACACTGGCAACACAAGTTGAATTTTGGGACGAAATTCTTTCTAACAAGGGGATGATGTGACACCCCGTAATTTCCAGGTCAACAACTTATTTATTTACATGTTTATTTAAATGATTTATGTACACGTGGCACTAGAATTAGATTAATTTAGTGTGACACGTGGCACGACAGTACGAACATTGATACATAACAAGATAATCCAAGGGATTATCAGAAATCGCACACACGTGTCAAAACACAAGAACGTTGGTGAACGTCACAACAATTGGTCATAGAAACACTTCACAAGTCAGTTATGATTAATAATTGGCAATTAGAGTCCAAACGATGCTCAAACGATGTTCTATAGTCGAGAAACGGGCGAAAATGGGCCCAGAACCACAAAATAGGCTTGTTGGGCCTAACATATGGGCCAGGCGCTACGCCTGACCCGAAGTCTTGACGATGGGAGATGCGCGCGAGGCACAGAAGAAGCCTCGGATGCCTGGCCACCCGCGCGTAACGACGGGAGCCACACCCCCCACGTCAGGCGATACGCCTGACAGCTAGGTTCGTAGAAAATTTCTTAAAAACCACAAAATCCATCATTTCACCTATTCTCATCATTATAGTCGACTCTATACGCCACCATTCGAGCTTATCTTCCCCACAACACTCAGAAAACCCCTGGTTCTGCCATTTGAAGCCATTTTGGAGCCTTGGAAGCTTGTAGGTACCATTAGAGAGCTTGGAGGAGTCGTTGGAACTCACACCACCACCATCACCATCACTTCTTCTGCAGAACCTCACAATCCAGGAGCTCTAGAAGTTGTTGGGTGCATCATCTCAGAGATCTTGAAGCATTAGAAGGTAGTCCTAGCACCCTTGTAGCTTAAAAACACCATTTCACACACATGCAAGCTTCAAAACACACATGCAAGCTCTCTAGCTTTGCATGAACAAATTGCTTTAACTTTGAATTTGGGTTTGATGATTTAACTACTGTTGATGATGAGCTACAATGATATTCTAGTGTTTTATGATGATCTATAATGTTGGGTGTTGATAAAATTCATGATTTATATATAAAGTGTTGAAAGATTGCCATGCATGTTTGATCCATGATTGTGGAATGATTTTGGATGTTTGTAGATGCTTATTGATCATAATAGAAGGTTAACTCATGGCTAGATTGTGATAAAATGATTAAAAACATGATTTTTATGAACCTTTCTATTTATAGTAACTTTTTAGCTACAAGTTGATGATTTGGATGAAATGGTGAACATACATGTATGTGGAATTGCTATTAAGATGTTAAGATGATGATTTGAACACTTAGAAAGTGATTTTGATAATGTTTATGGTCATATTCGGCATTGTTACTATTTTTAGTAACTTTTGTGGGTCAAAAATTGATAGATGATGAATTTGGTTATATGTACATGTTTAGAATGATGCTAAATGGCATATTATGATGATTTATGACATGAAGATTGGTTTAGAAATGTTAAGATGGTCATCTTATGCAAAAACTACAAAGTTACTATTTATAGTAACTTTATTTTTTTTGAAAAACCAATTTATAAACATTTTGTGTAAATTGAGCATGCTAAGTGGTCTAATATGTTATAACATGATGATTAGATGCTAAGTTAGATGGTTTCTGATAACACGTATGCTATAAATGGAAACTTTCCATTTTAGGAAACTTTGATGTGCAAACATGTTATAAACGATTTATGTTACTTCGTATGATGATGTGTATTGTGTTAACATGATCATGTAGCACTAATGAGCATGCTAGAACATTAAAATCAATATGCTTCGTGGACTTTCCAAAAATGGAAACTTACTATAAATAGTAAGTTGTCCATAGACGCGACTTGCGCGATTTGCACACGACGAGTGTAACATCAGTGCCGGAAAAGTCACCGAAACAGTGATCTCTACAGTACATGAACAGTAAATCAGGTACGTATTTCAGTTAACATTTGTACATCATTGTCAATTCAGGGATAATAGCACAGTTCAGATTCAGTTCAGAAAAATCAAAGCTCAGAAATATGGTTCATCAGTCAGATACTTATAACACTATGCTTATAACTCGGGGAAGACTAAGAGACAACATGAAACATATATCATCCACCACCTGAGTCGACTAAGTATTGTAAGACTAGCTTTTACAATACTGTAGTGGCAACATGGTGAACATATGGAACAACAAGAATGATAATCATGATAATGTACTTTCATGATAACAACATCATTCACACAACAACTAACATTGTATAATAAGACAAGTTCTTATATAAGTTTGTTAAGAACAATGAGAACACTCAACATTGAGAACAAACAACATCGGTGAACATACAATACAATTGATTACTATTGAGATGTCTTTATTATATCACGACAATCATGTGCCCTGTATTCAAGTTGATCATTGTAAGTCCCTCACACAAATCGCTGACCAGTTAGTTTGATGTGACTAAACTGACGATAGCATAGTGGTACCATAGGTTTGACAAACCTCCAGCTTGTAGGGCTGGTATGTTGATCGTATTATCATTTGGCCGGTAACGTATGACCGGTGATAGGGCGACAAACAGTCAGGGTCTGGTAAGCGACGCATGGTGATATTAATCTAAAGTGATAATCCTAATTAATCCATCGATTCCTGTTGACTAGTAGACTGAAGAATTGATTTTCTCTCATGTCATATTACTGGTAATAGTTTCGATGAGGCCACGGGAATACAAAGTGGTAGAGGTAAATAGAATGCATTGTAATCTGATTACGTGAGGATTACAATGGATTCCTTTTAGGCTCTATGCACTTCAAGTTGAGAACAAATACCAATTGGTTAACTAACACTCTTATTATTAAAAGTGACTAACAGTTAACCCCACAAGCGAGAGAATAATAACAAGGATAAGATTAAATTAATCTATTTTCCTTAACACATGGAGGGTTTATCAATACATCGGTTTGACAACTAAACCCCTCTTATTATATTATTCTACATATAACACACTTGGTGATGAATACAAACAGATGGGTGAATATCAAACGGGATTAACATGTGAGACGAAAATGGGTATCTATAGTTGTATTGCAAGTGGTGTTGAGTTCTATTAGGTATGTGGTGGGATGTTGGCTGGGGCTTGTTCCCCTACATATGCACTATATATAAGCATAGCTAATAGGATGAGATACGACTTGAAAATATAACTATGGAGAGACCATTGTGTGAACAGATGAATCAAACACTTACAAGTATCATGTATGACATTGTGACTGTGTATGTGAACAAATCAATGTTTTCAATTATCAATCTTATGAACTCACCAACCTAGTGTTGACATTGTTTAAATGCATGTTTTCTCAGGTGACGAACAGGTTTAGTCACCAGACATCAGGAACATAGCTAGTGGACTTTTAGAAGACCTAGAAACATTTTGTGTTATGCATACTTTTGGAATGACAAAACAATGAATCATCTTTTGTAGATCTTGTACAGTTACAATATAGAAACTCATTGATTCTTTTGGATAGATTTACTTGGTGAAATTATGAACGATACATTGTAATTTAAATTTGTAATTCTATAACATCGTCATGTTAGTGTTTCTCAATTATATATCATGTGATATGCAAACAATTTGATCATTTTGATTATCAAACGATATCGCGCCCCGAGAACCTTCCGCCTGACGGGAAAGTCGATCCAGCCCGCAGTTCGGGGTGTGGCACAGTAAGATCGAAGCTGTGAAACAATGGGAGAAACCACGAACCCCAACTGAAATACGTCAATTGTTAGGACTGGCAGGTTATTATCGCCGATTTATGAAGAACTTTTCAAAGATAGCCTTGCCACTAACCATATTGACACAGAAAAATCAACCGTTTATATGGGGTTCCCAACAGGAGGAGGCATTCCAATTGTTAAAACACAAACTCTGCAACGCACCTATCTTGGCATTACCGAAAGGTACAAATAATTTCACAGTGTACTGTGATGCTTCTCGTCAAGGTCTTGGGTGTGTGTTAATGCAGAAGGATAAGGTAATTGCTTACGCTTCTTGACAACTGAACGTAGATTAGAAGAATTATACCACTCATGATCTAGAACTTGGTGCAGTGGTGTTTGCACCAAGATTCGGAGACATTATCTATACGGAACTAAGTGTATTGTATACACTGATCATAAAAGTCTTCAACACATTCTAGAACAGAAAATGTTAAACATGCGACAAAGGCGATGGGAAAAACTTCTAAACGACTATGACTGTGAAATTCGTTATCACCCAGGTAAAGCGAATGTCGTAGCCGATGCCTTAAGTCGCAAGGAATGAGTCAAACCTCTACGTGTAAAAGCGTTAGGGATGACTATTCAAACCAGTCTAATTCCTCATATCAGAGAAGCTCAGCAACAAGCTTTACAAGCAACAAACTACCCTACTGAGGAACTAAGAGGATTAGACAAACAACTTGAAACCAAAGCTGATGGAGTACTGAATTTTAAAAGCCGAATTTGGATTCTTTTATTTGGTAAGTCTAGAACAATCATCTTGGATAAGGCGCACAAATCCAGGTATTCTATTCATCCAGGTGCTGATAAAATGTATAAAAAATTATGTGAGTTCAAGACGCGTGTGCGAGAATTCACCAACGTTCGTGAGTTCAAGACGCGTGTGCGCGTTTCTGGTAATTCGTTGAATTACGATGTGGTTTTTGTGTCTGAACTATTGAGCCCCGTGTCACACTAAATTTAACCAATTCAAGTGCCATGTATGATTTAATAATATAAAAAATAATGATATTAATCGAAATGCTGACCTGGATTTTGCGTGGTGTCACATAACCACACAAGGTTCTTTTCCCATGAATTTTTTAAATGCGTCTAACAACCATTTATATGAATCAGTGGTCTCTGATGCTAACAATGCAACCCTAATGGTGACATTTCGTTGGTGGTCGTCGATACTGGTAAGTGAGACAAAAAAATATCGTATTTGTATAATGATCAACAGAAAACAAAACCATCTTGATTATTTTGAATATTATTTGAATATTAAATACGAAAAATAAACCCTAATCTCAATTTTAAATAAACTTACTTGTTAGAAAAAAATGTTGAATCAAATGGAAGAACACCACCAAAGTTGATGTAATTACGTTTCACTTCTTCATCTCCCAAAAAAGCCCCGCAAGAGAATTGTCTTTTGAAGTAAAATAGTTACACAAAAAGTCTGGTAAATATTCTTTTTTTCGCATAAGACATCTTATGATCATCTCAGCATCATATTTTC
The DNA here is from genome assembly GCA_009363875.1 of Mikania micrantha. Classification (NCBI taxonomy): domain Eukaryota; kingdom Viridiplantae; phylum Streptophyta; class Magnoliopsida; order Asterales; family Asteraceae; genus Mikania; species Mikania micrantha. The sequence continues at coordinate 23,508,057 of CM018685.1, forward strand.
CAATAAACAGATTAATATCCTTTTTGAAATTCCTACAATCATCTTTCGTCACCCCCGTTTCTTCAAACCCACCATAAGTTGTTCCCATTATGTTAAACGCCTTAATAGGTCCAATATTCAACTTGGATAGGTTGTGAATAAGGCTTTCTTGATTAAATGAAAGATTCCTTCCAGCACTTAATAGATGATAGTCATCATCATCAACAAGTGGATGACTATGTTCTTCAACAAATGCATAAACTTTATGTGAACTGTTATCACATAATTGTAAACACATATGTGCTTGACTGTCACACCCCCTGCGCCGCGTGCGGAATCCACGGCGCGGTGACAATCGATGGTTGAATCATGCACAAGTATTGCATAAGAACAACTACAATGCATTACTAAATTTCATAAAGATTAGACCATTGTTTAGTTACAGACAATCTATCTATCTTCCAAAAAGAATGACAACTACAGACCCAAAAATAGTGTTTACAAAATAAGACTTAAACAAGACAATTAAACAATTAGGATTAAGTGTGTTTCTAAATCCATCCTAGCTTGTTTCTTCATCTTGTTCTATCTTACAACGGTCTCATTAGTTGTCCTTGAAAGTATACTAAACCTGATTACTTGAAACACGTGAAAAGTAACTGTCAACTACAAAAGTAGTTGGTGAGAACAATAGGTTTAATATTTGTAAATCTGAATCTGTAATGTAAGGCATATGTATAAAACTGTAATTGAAAATGCATGGATGCTTGCAACCCAAACTAACATCAAGTATGTATAATGTGCCCAAACAGTCATCAGACTGTTTGCTAGAAACCAACATATAATCAAGTCCCAAACTATGTTTGGAGTCAGAAAATTAGTCAGCAACCGCATCAACACGAGCTGTACTAACGAGTTTACTCAGAAGACAACTCCGTGTTGACATAACCCGGTCAATATGACTTATGCTGGTAAACTAAATTAGCAGCAACTTCATATTACCGTAATGCAACCAATTTTGCAATTAGCTTTTAAAACAAATTTAAAAGCTAATTCCAGCTTTGGTGTAACCAAATGTGTCTGCTTTCCCTTGTTGTGATCACCCAGTACTAACGCTATGAGATGTGTAACTTAATGTGTGTATAAGTTTGTTCACAACGATGAACACCATGCTTTTGAATACTTTGATTTGAAACCTTTGATTGAATGCCTTATTTGATTTATCATGATTTGAAAACCTTGCTTGATTAACATGATTTGAAATCCTTTGATTGAATATCACTATGAAAACCATTGGTTGAAAACCTTGTATTGAAACCCTTGATTGAATACTAAAGATAGCGTCCTTGTGTAATAACATGGTTTATAACATATTATATTTATCGAAAGCACAAGTTTATAGTAAAAGAGTTTATAAATCTCCTTATTTAAAAGTGTTTAGCATTTATAAAGTGTAAATCTAATATAAAAACAGTTTAAAGAACCTTTATAAAACCTTTTTAGTAGAGAAAGCTTAACAGTTGATAAAATCCTTTAAGACAATTGATAAATCCTTTAAAAAAACAGTTGATGAATCCGTTGAATTTGTACAATGAACCTGTAATGCTTGTAAAGTAACATAAATCCTGTATAATGAAATATGATTGTAATAATAGTATTTGATCACGTGTTCCACCCCAAAACAGTTGTAAAACAGTAAAAAAGGGGCTAATGTTCTCACCTGGCAGCAGTAGACTCTGAACCAGAACAAGTAGCAAGTAGCAAACAAGACTTCTAACTGGTTCCTATATCATTGTAATCATACATAGATTATAAGACTTATGATATTGTATTCTTTGATTGATTGATTGAATGCCCGGTGTTAACATGATTCTGATTATCCTTTGTATAACTTGTTTTTATGTTTAAAAAAATGTTGTGCGAATCCTGATCGAACACTTATGTTTCAATTTAAGCTGTCAAGAAATAGCATGGCAACTCAGTTTAAGTTTTATGTCAATTGAGGTGTTTCGATTTCAGAATATATTGTAACTCAAATCAATTGAGACCAATACTATCCTGTGGGCCGAAGAGTTGGTTATTGGACCCAACAAGTGTCAAATTAAACTCTTGGATTCCTTGTATCAATTGTGATTACATGAATCAACCACACCATTCTTTGGCCCAATTGTAATTCCTTTACATCGGTTAATTTAGGCCCACTTAAGGAGACGATCGAGTTATATGTGTGGGTCTGCTAAGCGGGGTTGTTTGGCCGGTTAACATAATACAAATACAGCGAACCTTTAGGTTCGTTGGAGTAGAGGTTCGGCCATTGAGTCTGTGGGTTCGTCTATCACCAGCTCAAAATGATAGAAGATTCGGCATAAGAATGATTCGGCAAAGGTCCAGAGGTTCGGCCACTAAAGTAATGGTTCGGCCAGGAGGGTTCGTTGCCATGCACCAGGGTTCGGGACGTCTATGTTCAGAAACGAAGGTTCGGCTAACCAGCTAGGGTTCGTCTGGGGTCGAAGGTTCGTCCAAGATGAAGATAGGTTTGCCTAATAATGTAGGTTCGTCCCATGCAACGGTTCGGCCGAGAAGTTGAGTGTTCGGCCACGGCAGGTACGCTATCCAGGAAGGTTCGGCCGCATGGAAGCTTTGTCTAGGGTTCGGTTGATCGTGAAAGGTTCGCCAGAGGACAGTTGGTTGCCATAAGGTTCGGTGATGATAATGGAGGTTCGGCTTGCGATGGCGCTCAGCCCAAAGGTTCGGCCGTATGGTTCGTTCCACACAGGTTCGCCCGAACCTGCAACTCAGCCATCATCATCCTCGATTTTAAGGTGGTTGACCCTATTTTTCGATGCTCATCAGTAATTGTGGAATGGTTTCGAGTGTGCAAGGGTCATGGAGGTGAACTAGACCCGGTTAGAGCTCAAATTCAAATAACACCCACAAAACCCTATTTTCGTGAATCTTTCAAGCTTCGTACCTCGTTTTTGGCCGGATAAAACTCTAGATCTGTTGTACTTTCTTGTAGAGGAGACCAAGAGCTTCGCGTAGGCACCAAGAACACCCAAATCCGTTGAGAAACGAGCGAGTTACGTGCGTTTGAAGTTTGGATTTCTAGAGAAAGAGTAGGTTCGTGAATTTTGTTGTAGAGAGAGGATGGGGCTGCATTGAATACAGAAAATGAGGGGTTTTTAGGGCTTTTATGCCTCGGGCGTTTCCCCGCGTGTTCGGTCTCGCTCGGTGTCGGTTTCGCGTACAATTTACGCGCGTTTTACTACGTTTACAAAAATTAATATTTTGAATTTTTTTTGATGAGTTTCAAAATTGTAAAATGTAAAATAAATTATTTTTACTTATTTTTACATTTCGTTCGAAATCCGACCGTTAAACGACTACAATTACGTGTATACCCGAAATTGCGTACGTTTTTCAGTCGTATTGTTTATTTATTATCGTTTACTAGTAATTATAAGTTCAACATTCGTATCTTTATGGATCGTCACCCATAACTATACTCAGTCTCGCTTACGTATTACGATTCTTGTTTGATTAATTTATTTGTCATACTATTCGTCATAACGCTAAGCACTAACACTATCCCATTACACTGAACGCAATATATGTACAGGGCATACCTAGAGTCCAGCTAACTGCCTTATCTACGCCAGCCCACCACTGTTTCGATATAATACGATACTGTTCTTGCCTAGCGTAATCGACAGTAAATAGATAATACATACTTGTTCCTAATTAAATAAGATCCTAGAATACACAAACACAAACATGAACACTTGAATCCCATTGAAAATACTGAATCAACTACACATTGTACTAACACTGTTTATGACTGATCTGACTAAATGCACAGATGTTACATTGACATCCTGTGCGAATCGACGGTCTTGTCCTGCATATGTTTTCTTTCCTACCAGTATCATTTATTCTGTTCAAAGTATCCACTTTGACGATAACAAAATATATTACCTTCTTTTGAACATACAAAATATTAAAGTGTGACAATTCCGTTCTTGGTAACCTAAGTGTTCTTTCGTATTGTAAAACCCCATCCTTGGCATACCTATCATAAAAAGTGTATGCTTCATCAACAGTTGTAAACAACATACCAATTTCAGGCCTAATTAAGACTGGCACATCAGGTTTGTAAAATTTTTTACCTGTTCTTTGAGATATACGTTAAATACAAACATTTCTTCTTCTTTTTTTAAAGTCTCCGTACTATCTAAAAACATCCAACTATTAATAATCTACTATCATCATATAATGGCACTTATATGTCATTTATCCTTTGAAATTATAACATGACAACACACAACACTAAAAAGTTTCCAAATAATCATCTTATCCTTGATACTAACATATATCAGCCAATAATTTAATGATTTATAAATTTAACAAATTATTAAAACTTCCTATTAACATTGTTCTACATAAAACATCACCGAAAATCTCACATCACATACCAGTACGTATCATCATATAACATCACTATAAATATATGTACGTTTGCATTTTAAATTACTACATGACATCACACAACAACATTAAATATGTTCCAATAATCATCCTATCATTCATAACAGCATATATCAGTAAATTGTTAATTATTCATTAATTAAACAAGTATTAAAACTCCCTAATCAAATCCTTATACATAAAACAACACATACGATCACATAACAACACATAATAACACTCATAGTATGCATAATTATAAACAGCGCACCTGCTATCGAAATAAATAAATTAACAATAACAATAAAAGAATGCATAACCTGTTCGACATCTTCAAAATCTTAATCGATGTTATCTCAATATTCACACATTCTACGAACAATAATTAAAATAAAAAAATTGAATAAAATGTGAAACAAATACCAATATTTTCATTATCTTCGCTCGTATTCTCTGTTTGTGCGAAATCATCCATTTAATTTCCGTTCAAATAGATGAACTGATGTTCGAACTATGAGATTCTCGTTCTTGTTTGTCATGAATTGTTGGTATTCGACTAACCTGGATGATTTTTTGATATGAAATCATCAAATGTAACTGCTTAACAAATTTCCTTAATTAATGAATTAATTAAATATGCTACTATAATTAATTTGTCTACAAATCCCTTTTTTAATTAATTGAAATGCCAAATGTCAACACATGGTTGATTTCTACACTTTTTACAAAAAAATTCATCTTATATATGAACCTACCTACCTACCTATATATATATATATATATATATATATATATATATATGGAGAAAGAGGAAACATCAAGTAAGAAGAGATTTTTGCCTAAGAAAAGTAAGAACTAATAGAATTTTGACAAGTGGCATAATAAGTTAGATATAATATCTTATTTTTTGTACTAATTTTTTTTTATACTAAATTCTTTTTTGTACTGGATTTTTATGTTTTTTGGGCAGTATTTTTGTTTTTGTACCGGATATATATTATTCTGTACTAGATTTTTTGACTTTTGTACTGTAATTTTTTTGTACTGGATTTTGTTCTTTTTCTACTGGAATTTTGTTTTTTTGTACTAGATTTTAGTTTTTATTATTTTTCGCATGCCACATGTCAAATTCTTATTGTTTCTTACTCTTCTTATGCAAAAATCTCTTTTTAGTGGATCCAACCCCTCTCTCTATATATATATATTTATAGATGTAGCTAGAAATCTTAGTATGATTTTCTTTGTAAACATTAAATTATTTTATGATATTTATTATTTTATTTTTATTTTTTTATATATCTTTGTATATATGCATGTGTGCATATATAAAGGTTTAATGTTGCCATCAGCTTTGTTTTATTATAATTGAGTAAAAAATTATTTCAAATTCGAAACAAAATCTTAGAGATTACAACTACTCGGAACTTGGTCCACTTCTTCTTGTGATACATAATCATGTACCTCTTAAAAGTCTTCAATCAAACAGATTCACTGATGCTTGATTGAAGCAGGCAACAATATAATGAAGCAAAACATGATCTCAGAACCAAGAGTCTTCATTGTGTTTCACTGAGTCCCAATGCATCAAACCTAGACACATATCCGAACGCAGAATTCAAATATCTTTGGACATTGACTCTAAAGAATGTCCACACCTCTTTGCAGCCCTACCAAGTAAAGTAGTCAACTATGCCCAGCTCCCACTGTCCTTGTTATCCCAACCCATGCCAAACCAACACTCCATGAGAAGAATCCCTAGTCATCCTTCCAAGATAAATGTCATCACCTAGTACAGGATCCCGGATCAACTCAAATGTTATACCACTTATCACCATCAAATAAGAAATAGCTTCACAATTCCAACCGAAAAGGAAGTAATTATCACAGTTTTAGGTCAGCTAATTGGCAAACGATTATAACAACAATAGCTTTTATGGAAGGTAAGCGGTACCAAGGGTTCTATGATCGTACACACGATCAGCTAACGCAAACCCTAATCGAAAAAATCTTCAAATTAGCAATAGTTCATATGACTTCCACTAAACTTTTTTTTTTGTTCTTTTTTCACTTATATCATCGCCAGCACACCCACTTGCTCCATTTTCTCTAGGTTTTATCCCCTGTTTGCACCACATCCAAGTTCCCTGGACAAACCAATCAATCGAGATCCACAACAGACGAACATTCTATCACAATCATCATGTTTTCAATTATAACAATGACAAGCAGGAAAGAAATAAAAACAACGAGCAGCCACAACAATGGCATGGGCCTGAACTTGAAAGTTGTTTTACTAAACCTGTCAATCAAAATCGATTCGCTCCTGCAATAACTTTATAATTAGAAACAAACTTCAAATTGTTAGCTGATGATCTCTTGCAGGTAAATCTTCACCCAAATGCTGAAAATTCACATAGCTCGTTTCCTCATTTTAAAGTTTATTATTAGTCAAAACCCAAACTTGAAAACAAACTAACCCAAAAAAAAGCTTTTTCACCCGCGATATCAAACCCGATAACAACCAATCCACACTCGATCGAATAAACCCGAACACATCTGAGCTAAATAACAGCAGAAACGGTCCAAACCCTAATCAACAACAAAACCGCCTGCAATCTGAACAATTCTGGTCAAAATCAGACTTTTCTGACCAAAAAGATTGATGGAACCCTAATCCGGTGAAACACTATGGTGCCCTAGCCTGGATTCCACTAATTGATGGCTGTTGACCAGAACCATAAAACACTTCAATCGTCGTCGACGACAACAACAAATGACAAACCAGAAACCCTATGGTGGTGGTCGCTGAATAGTTAAAACCCTAAATCACGAATCAAACCCCTAGTCATGATTTATTTCCACAATCGAACCCTAGCAGCTGCTGGTTTCAAGGTAGTCTAAATCCGGCTGTGATTTCAGAGGCCGGCATCAGCGATTCCACAGCAACGGTGGTGTGAGCAACTGAGAGCCTTGGCTCTGATACCAGTTGTTGGGTATCTCGAAACAGAATAAACGCGATAATCATGATGACGAGAAAATAATAAACAATAAACACAGACACAACAAGTTTACGTGGTTCGGTCCTAGTGGGGAACCTATGTCCATGAGCTGCAACTAGGTATTTTTCATTAAGTTCAGACCAAAGATTACAATCACATGACAAGGGTATATATAGAGATACAAATTAGGTTAAACAACTAGACGAGCTGAAAATAGGGCTAGATTAGGGTTGGCTGCATCTGCAGTTTGTTTGGTTGTTATAATTGTTGTTTATGAAGTTGATATTAGATTGTTTTCACTCATGATTCTAGAGGATAACTCCCTCTTGACTCACTTTTATTTCTGATTATTCATAAACGATTACATGCAGGGCTATTTAAAGCTGACTACCCTTCATCTCCAAGGCTTTAACAAACATACCTTATTTTATCTAATTATGATTCCTATGACCAAGACTTGGAATAGAAAATGAACTTTAAACAAAAAAAAACAAAAAACAAAAAAAAATAAAAAACAAAAAAAATTAAAACAAATAGACCTTCTACTTTAATAAATTACAACACACTCTCTTATATAGTGGTAGCGCGTGTCTATATGCTTACTTCTTCCGTGGGACACTGGATTCTTCATCAAGGCCAATGCTAACTGATTGTCCATGTTTATGGTGACGTTTTCTTGTTTTTCACCAAGAACTTCAACCAATAACCTTTACAGCCATATTGCTTGATAGGCCGCACTTGTGGCTGCCATAAGTTCAACCTCATATGAGGAAAATGCACAGTTCATTGCATCTGTGAATTACAAGTTGTTGGTGCCACATATTATACGAATACCATTCCCGTTATGCTCCTTTCATAATATTTATCTAGAGAGTGTTTCCTAGAAATGTGATTAAATTAAACATAGAGAAAAGAAGAACTTCTTGATAAAACAAAATGATTCGAATGAATGATTTATAGACAATTGGGTTGTTTATATACTACCCGTATTTACAAAATTAACCCTTTAAGATAAAGGGTATCAACAAACTAAACTAATTATAATATCGACACATATGGAACCTATACTTTACTTTTGGTAAATGATCAGGATTATGATAATGCTGCAGTTTTTTGTTTCCGAGTGTACCAAGTTATGGGTGAATTTCCAAAGTATAACATTATGCCAGTAGTGCATTTTCCTTCTTCTGTATTAACCCCATAACTAGTTGGTTATTTCACAACTACCATTCCTTTTGTAAGTTTTACCAAAAGTTTTAGTTCCTTTGTTATAACGCAAACCTTGTCAAATGGCTTTTAGATGATGATCTTTAGGTTCTTGCATAAATCGACTAAGCAACTATAACACCCGGTTTCCAAACAATAAATTATACGTAAAGATCCAATATTTTTATGATTATGTTGCATTTACTTAAATGACTATTTACAAAAACTAAAGTAAGATGCGCGAAGTTAGAATAAATTATATCATAAAGGTTATATGATCCAAATACTTAGTAAATATAAGATAAAACTTTGTTTGTAAACATGAAATAAAGAAAATGAATGAAAGCAGAATCCACAGACAATGCTCACACTTAAAGTTAAGGTAAGTGGAGGATTCAAAACGTAATCATAAAATAGCCAAATAATTTAGCTCAACCCTAGGAGGTTTGTTATATATGGTTGGAAAGAGCATGGAAATCATGACCTAGGCGAAAACGACACGCAAAGCGGAGTTCATATACTCCAAAAACGCGAAAACAAGTTTGTAGAAAGACGCGCGCATGGAGACACGTGTCATGATGGCTTGCCACATGTCCTATATCTTTGATACATGTCATATATCCTTGACACATTGTCACACCCCGAGCCGGCGGGCTGGATCAACTTTCCCGCCGGGCGGAAGGTTCTCGGGGCGCGATATCGTTGTGATAATCGAAATGATCAGATTGTTTACATAGCATATGATAAATAAACGAGAAATGCTAACACGACAATAATATAGAATTACAAGATTAAATTACAATGTATCGTTCATAATTTAATCAAGTAAATCTATCCAAAAGAATCAATGTTTATATCTTGTATTTGTACAAGATATACAAAAGATGATTCATTGTTTTGACATCCAAAAGTATGATCACACAAAATGTAGCTAGGTCCTCTAGAGTCCACTAGCTATGTTCTTGAATATGGGCGACTAAACTTGTTCGTCACCTGAGAAAACATGCATTTAAACAATGTCAACACTAGGTTGGTGAGTTAATAAGTATGTTAATTGAAAACCTTGAGTCATTCACATGCACAATCACAATGTATGTTCTGTTACTTGTATGTTGTTTGTTTCACCCGTTCACCCAATGGCTTCTCAATAGTTATATTCACAAGTAATATATTATCCTAGTAGTGATGCTTATATATAGGGCATATGTAAGGGAACCAAGCCCTAGCCAACATCCCACCACATCACTACTAGAACTCCACACTACTTGCAATACAACTATTGATTTCCATCCCCATTCCACATGTTCATCTCATTGTTGATCACCTGTGATACCATGTATAGAATAATATAATAATAGAGTTGTAGTTATCAAACCAAAGTATTGATAACCATTATATGTATTAAGGATGTTAGATTTACTTAATCTGTTCCTTGTATTATTCTATTGCTCGTGGGGTTAACTGTTGATTCACTTTTAAATATTAAAAGTGTTAATTAACCACTTGTAATGTATTCTCAAATGCAACATATAGAGCCTAAAAGGAATCCATTGTGATACTCGCGTAATCAGATTACAATGCATCCGATTTACCTCTATCCCGTCGTGTGTTCTCAATGTTGTTAACAAAGTTAAATAAGAAGTTGTCTTATTACTTTATGTTAACTAATGTGAGAATGATGTTGTTATCATGAAGATACGTTATCATGATTATCATTCTAAATGATTCATATGATCACCATGTTGCCATTAGGCCGTGGTAAGAACTAGTCTTGCCACCCTTAATCCGCTCAGGTGGTGGATGATAATTGTTCCATATTATCGCATAATATGTATTGAGTTGTAAACTAAGCGTTATAAGTACTTGTCTTATTACACTTAATTTACTCTTGTGCTGAATGGTATTAAGAAGATGTATTATCTTCTAATCATTCTTGTGTTTTGTTGTGTCATCATGTTATCTGTGATTATCCCAATGTTTGTTTATGTAAGAATAACTAGGTGTTGTAAGATAAAATCTTACAACTGTGTTATTCTAATGTGTTGATGAATTATGAAGTTATATTATCATGTTCATCTGATTATCCCTATCATATCATGATCATACAAGCATGCATACAATGATAAACGATAATAAGATATACAATATTATCTAAATCATAGTATAACCAATATGTGAAACATTAAAACTCTTAAATAATTAAAAGTAAGCATGTTTCTCAGCCCCGAGAGTTTAAAATCAGTTAAGATTAAAGAAAAGGGGCATAGGAACTCACCTTGTGGTTGAAGTGGTTGACTTAGCTTAAAATAAGGAATGCACACGCTCTTTGTTGTACTTTGTAGGTGTTTCACAATCCTGTATTGATTTCACGTAGTATTTGACGCATAAGTATCAATTATTGTGATTTGTGTGCGTGTATGTGTTAGCCCTAAAGTTGGCTAACACTCGTGAGTCGTGGTCTCCATTCGGCCAAATTTTTTATTAGGGATTGTTATTCGCCCTCAACTTATTTATGTAAGGCTAGTGTCTCTGTTAATCTGTTTATATCCTTTTGCTTTTAATATATAACAAATAGATATTAAATACCAAACTTAGGTTTTTAAATTAAAAGTTATCAACCTTTAATTTAACCCATTAAATCTTTTGAACTTCATTACTCTCGAATCTTGCCACCTTTGTAATAAGTCAACATCAATATGAGATTATGGGCATGTTATCCCTTAACCAATTAGTCCACAATTTAGGTTGTATTTAAAACTGTTGGGCCGAATATTTGATATTTGGGTCGAGTTTATCGTCTTGAGTCAAAAGGTTTGTGTGTGTGCCATCATTGGGCCGAAGGAATAAATTGGCTAAGTTTAATTGATGTGGGCTAATTGATAAGTTCTGGGCCAAAATCAAAGGAATTCTTTGGGCCAATTGTTAGATGCTCGAGTCAATTGTGTATGTATATAGGCCGGTTGTTCAATTGGGCTGGAATAACTGTCTTGGGCTAACTCGAACCATAAAGAGGTTAACATAAAAAGTTTGGGCCAATCTCCTTGTCATTGGGCTACCCAGTGGTTACATGGGAATTGGTGGGCCGGAGGAATAAAAGTTGGGCTTCGACTAATCAGACAGAACGATGGCTTCCATCCAGCGAACCTAGGGTATTCAGTGGATTAAGGTTCGGCCAGAGTGTAATGCGCAGGAGGTTCGGTCCTGAATTATCTGTGAAGGTTCGCTCATGCAAGCCCAGTTCGTTGCCCATAGGTTCGTAGCTGATTATGACCAGGTTCGTCAAGGGTTAAAGATTAGTGACTGTCTAGGTTTGTGGTTCATCAACCTCACCATGAAAGTGATTGTGTTCCAGGTAGGTTCGCCTCTTATGGGTTCGGCAACCATTAGGGTTCGCTACAGCAGGTTCGCCGACCTGGTGCTAGGTTAGTACGTTGATGGTTCGTGGCATGGCAACACATAGGTTCGGTGATGGGTGTTGCACATGGATTCGGCATTACAGGTTCGCTAGTGATTATTGTCTGCAACAGGTTCGGCTAGGGTTTTTTCATGGAAGGTTCGGTTCTTATGCAAGGTTCGTAAGCAATCAAAGGTTCGGTGAATGATGATGAAGGTTCGGACCTTGCACAGACAAGCACAGGTTCGTCGGATATGGTGCTCGACTTCACAGCCTCTCCACGAACCTGGGTGTTCACCCTCATCATCCGACTGGAAACGTTGGTTACGCTCTTCCCATGGTGCTGTCATGCGAAAGGGGATGTTTCCAAAGGCGTAGGGTACGTGTAGTAAAGACCTTAAACCGGTTAGGTGTTAGTGCAACAACAAAATGAAAACCCTACTTTTCCCGAATCTTTCAAGCATTATACATTGAATTCGGCCGGATAAACCAATAGATCTGCTGTACTTCTATGTAGAGGATGGTTGTAGCTTCGATTTGGCACCAAGATCTTGAAAAATGGTGGAGATTTGAGTGATTTATGCTAGAGAGAAGTTAGTGAGAGAGAGAGAGTGGACGGATTTCTTGATCAACAGAGAGTGGGAGGTGGTGAAATGAGGAAAATAGCCTCATTTGTTGTTTATATACCCCGGGGGTATTCGGGTTCGTTTCGGTTGTTCGATTCGCGTTTTAGTTGCGTTTCCGGAACGTAACGCGTATTTTATTTGTGTTAATTAAATGATTAGTTATTTTAATTATTTTGATGAGTTTCAAAATTGTAAAACATTATTTATTTTATTTTATTAAATTTAAAATCGTTCGTGTCGTTTTTCGTTTTCGTTTCCTCGGATCACGTCACCATCGCCGTATTCGTTCAAATCGTCACTCGAACGAACACGACGATGGTTTTGCTTTCCGACTTTTGTTTTCTACTTTTCAGTCATCATTTCAGAATGTTAAACTCACAGATATGTTTGTGTGAATCATCACCCACGCAAACACACTGTCAGTTCGGTATTCTGAAACAACACTGGAATAATGTTTTAAATTGTATTTCCTCACTATCAGACTCAACTAAACACCCTGTTATCACATTGTTTTCACACTGATTTGTCGGCTTTCTGATTCATGTCATCTATGGATATCAGATCACAACCGATTTGTTCTTGTTATTCTCTTGCACACTGTTGTTTCTCTTGATTAGTTGTGTTAACTGCACTTTGGTTTTCACCTAAATACTAACAACTATTGTTTATAATAAGTGTTGTACTTACGGCATTTAAGTTTACACAAAAATACGTACAACTGTTTCTTGTATTTTGAATTCTGTTAATACAAGTACTGTTCACAAACATGTATGTACACACAGCAACTATTGAAAGTACACATACCGTACGGACTTGCCGGCCGGTCAGGTACTAGTTGTCACAGTCTCCCCTTGTTAAATAAATTTCGTCCCGAAATTTAAGCATACAGGTCGGGCTTTACTTCTCGAACATGTGGGGATACTTTGTCTTCATGTTGTCCTCGCGCTCCCAGGTAAATTCTGGTCCACGCTTGGAGTTCCATCGAACCTTTACAATAGGGATACGGCTTCGTTTCAGTTTCTTAACTTAACGTTCCATAATCTCTACAGGTTCTTCAATGAAATGTAGTTGCTCATCAACTTGTATCTCTTCCAATGGTATGATCAATGTTTCGTCTGCTAAGCACCTCTTGAGATTTGATACATAAAACACATCGTGTACTTCGCTGAGCTCATCAGGGAGTTTGAGTTTGTATGCCACAGGACCTATGCGTTGACTAATCTCAACCGATCCGACATACCTTGGTTCTAGCTTGCCTTTAGCCCCAAAACGAACTACGCCCTTCCATGGGGACACTTTCAACATGACTCGGTCACCCACATCGAATTCCAAAGGCTTGCGCCGTTTGTCTGCGTAACTCTTTTGGCGGCTACGTGTTGCTTGTAATCGCTGTTGTATCTGGGCTATCTTATCAGTAGTTTCCTGAATGAGTTCAGGCCCAGTGATTCTGTTATCTCCCACTTTGGTCCAACAAATTGGAGACCGACATTTTCTACCATAAAGTGCTTCAAACGGAGCACATCCAATGCTGCTGTGGTAGCTATTGTTGTAGGAGAACTCAATGAGTGGTAAGTGTGTGTCCCAACTTCCACCGAAGTCTAGGATGCATGTTCTCAACATATCCTATAGGCTTTGAATGGTTCGCTCGCTTTGTCCATCCGTTTGTGGATGATAAGCGGTGCTCAAGTCAACACTTGTCCCTAGGGATTGTTACAATGATTGCAAGAACCGCGAAGTAAATCGACTGTCCCGGTCTGAAATAATAGACAATGGCACACCGTGCCTTACTAGTATTTCATCAACGTATAGTCTCGCTAGTTTCTCCATCTTGTAAGTTTCTCTGATCGGCAAGAAATGTGCAAACTTGGTCAATATATCAATAATGACCCAAATCGAATCGTATCCGCTGGAAGTGCAGGTTAGCTTGGTAATGAAATCCATAGCTATTTGTTCCCACTTCCATTGTGGTATCTCTGGTTGTTCCAGCAAACCCGAAGGTTTCTGGTGTTCAGCTTTGACTTCAGCACATGTGATGCATTTTCCAACATAAGTGGCAACATCTTTCTTCATTCTCGGAAACCAATAAAACGACCTAAGATCTTGGTACATCTTATCGGCACCAGGATGAACTGAATAACGTGTCTTGTGTGCCTCGTCAAGAATGAGTGTCCGGAGTTCATATACTGCTGGAATCTACACACGATCCTGATAATAGATAACTCCATCTTGTTTTGTCTTGAAATGTTTTTCGGCTCCACAATCGAGCTCGCGTTTCAAATTGTCTCTTGCCACTGCTTCTTGTTGTGCTTGTAGAATTTGTTCTCTCCAACTTGTTTGCACAGTCATTCCCATTGCTCGAATGTGCAAGGGTTTAACTCTTTTCTTCCGACTCAAAGCATCTGCAACAACATTTGCTTTGCCCGGATGGTATTTGATCACATAATCGTAATTGTTCAGGAGCTCAACCCAACATCTCTGTCTCATGTTAAGCTCCTTCTGATCAAATATGTGTTGTAGGCTCTTGTGATCTGTGACGATAGTGCATTTGGTACCATACAGGTAACATCTCCAAATCTTTAAAGCAAAGACAACAGCTCCCAGTTCTAAGTCATGTGTCGTGTAATTCTTCTCATGTATCTTCAGCTGTCGTGATGCATAAGCAATGACTTTGTCTCGTTGCATTAAAACGCATCCGAGTCCCTGATGGCAAGCATCACAGTATACTACAAAGTCATCATTGCCTTCTGGGAGTGTTAAGATTGGAGCATTTCACAATCTTTGTTTCGGTGTCTGGAATGTCTCTTCCTATTTCTGAGTCCACACAAAAGGTTCAGTCTTCTGTGTGAGTGTGGTGAGAGGCAAGGCTATCTTAAAGAAATTCGAAATGAATCTCCTGTAATAACCTGCCAACCCCAAAAATGATCTGATCTCTGTTGGTGTTGTAGCCAAATCCCAGTTCTTGATTGCTTCAATCTTGGCAGGATCCACGTGAATACCATTGTTGTTAATCACGTGCCCCTGAAATTGAACTTCTCTTAACCAGAATTCACACTTGGAGAACTTGGCGTAGAGTCGTTCTTCTTTCAGGAGTTCCAAGACTGTTCTGAGGTGTTGCTCATGTTCCTTCTCGTTCTTTGAATAAATCAGTATATCATCAATAAAGACGATAACGAACTGATCTAAGTGCGGCTTGCACACCCGGTTCATCAAATCCATGAACACTGCCGGTGCGTTCGTCAATCCGAATGGCATCACCATGAACTCGTAGTGGCCATATCGGGTACGAAAGGCCGTCTTTGGTATGTCCTCCTCTTTAATCTGGAGCTGATGATAACCCGATTCTTGATGGTGAGTTTGTTGAGCTCTCTGTAATCAATTCACATCCTGAAAGTTCCATCCTTCTTCTTAACAAAAAGAACTGGAGCTCCCCACGGGGAAAAGCTTGGTTGGATGAATCCTTTGTCAAGTAATTTATGTAATTGATTGGACAACTCCTGCATTTCTGATGGTGCAAGTCTGTAAGGAGACTTAGCTACAGGAGTCGCTCCCAGAATCAAATCGATTCGGAACTACACCGATCTCTCAAGTGGCAATCCCGGTAAATCATCTGGAAACACGTCCGCATAGTCTTTCACAATTGGCACATCTTGAATCTTGATCGCTTTCTTGTCTTTCTCGATCACGTGAGCTAGGAATGCGACACATTGCTTTCGTAAGTACTTACGAGCCTTCATGCACGATATTATCTTGACACTGCGTTTCGCTTGGTCTCCACGAATCTCCAAAATCTCATTACTCTCCACTGGAATGCGTAGTAGTTTATCGGAACAGATAAACTTATCTCGGTTAAGAGATAGCAAATCCATTCCGATGATTATGTCGAAACTTCCCAGCTCCATCGGTATCAAATCGATGGAAAATGTGTGATCGCCAAGTGTTAGTGGGCAGTTCCTAAGTATTGTGTCTACGGTGATCTGTTTGTCGTTCGCTATCTCAATAGTGTAAGGGGAGTCTAATAATTCCTCAGCATAATTAAGATGGCATGCAAAATCGGATGAGATAAAACTCTGATCCGCACCAGTGTCAAATAATATGGATGCATAGAAGTCAGATAAGAGAAATGTACCCGTGATCACATTCGGGTCCTGTCAAGCATCAACAGCTCCTATATGAAAGGCTCGTCCTCTTGGTACTTGAGCCCTTGGTTGGGCTTTCTTGGGGCAATCCCTAGAAAAGTGTCCAGCTTCACCACAAGTGAAGCAGGACCTGTTATCAGCAGCAGTAGTGGCTGCATTGTTGTTTCTGTTCTGAGCCCTCAGGCTCCTGCATTGAGCTACCATATGCCCAAACATTCCACAGTTAGTGCAGTGTCTTTACGGGATGGTTGATAGATGATGATACTGGCATGAGTTGCACAAAGGTGCAGTGCCAGTGTATGGCCTTCTGATCTGCAGTGGTGGTGGTTGATTGAGCATAGGAGCTTGGGTGGTTGCAGCAAAGTTTCTAACCACTTTATGTTTCTTCGCCGGCCTTTTGTCTGAATTCCTTGAAGTTCCAGCTTTGGTGGCATCAGCCTCCTTCTTGAAATACCTAGAAGCAACCATCATATCTGTCAGAGATGTTGATAGAGTAACAGCTAGTTCCATGGTAGTAGGGTGGGCATAAATCACATGCCCCTGATTGCAAGACGGCAGTCCCCTGACATACCGTTCGATTCTCTTCTCAAGTGTTGGCACCACATCCGGTGCCAATGTAGCAAGCTCATGAAATCTTGTGGTGTAGGCCAGATGCCCAGCACCAAGCATGACTAGGTTGAGTAGTTCCGTCTCAACCTTCTTCAGTTCGTTTCGTGGGCAAAACTCTGCCCTCAGCATTGCCTTGAAGTCATCCCAAGGCATGGACAGAGCTTCATCTCTTCCCCTTGTCTGAACTTGAGCATTCCACCATGTTAGAGCCCGCTTGTTAAACGAGCCAGCGGCATATCTCACCTTATGTTGATCAGGACAACCACTGATATCGAGGGTTGTTTCCATTTTCTCAATCCACTGGATCAATCCAACGGCACCCTCACTGCCACTAAAGCTAGGTGGCTTACAACCTACAAAATTTTTGTAGGAGTAGTCCTGATGATGGCGGTTATTACCGCAGCTTTCTCCAGATGAGTTGGTGTTGTTGTTACTGTTCTTGCGGTTAATCCTGTTCATCATCTCGGGAATCACATCCCTCAGTTGACTGGTCAGCAGAGTGGCCAGTGCAATCGTAGCAGGATCCAACTGATAAGCAGGCGGTGGCGGAGGAGGAGGAGGTGGTTGTGTAGGAGAGTCAGCAGGTGAAGGTGTAGATGAGTGAGGCGCCAAGTCTTGTGGTGGTGGTGGCAGTATAGCAGTGGTGGTCTTCTCGGCGGCATTCTGATCATGACCTAAAGAAATCGGTTAGTGCAGTGATCAGATGCAGAAGACACATGCAAATAAAATCCTGTGTCATATGATCTCTATAGGAGGGTCCCTAGGTTATAGTCTAGGCCAAACCGTTTAAGTAATATGACCTATATCTCTCTATAACCATGACTCTGATACCAATCTGTTAATACAAGTAATATGACCTATATCTCTCTATAACCATTATATGTATTAAGGATGTTAGATTTATTTAAACTGTTCCTTGTATTATTCTATTGCTCGTGGGGTAACTGTTGATTCACTTTTAAATATTAAAAGTGTTAATTAACCACTTGTAATGTATTCTCAAATGCAACGTATAGTGCCTAAAAGGAATCCATTGTGATCCTCACGTAATCAGATTACAATGCATGCGATTTACCTCTATCCCGTCGTGTGTTCTCAATGTTGTTAACAAAGTTAAATAAGAACTTGTCTTATTTCTTTATGTTAACTGATGTGAGAATGATGTTGTTATCATGAAGATACATTATCATGATTATCATTCTAACTGACCCATATGATCACCATGTTGCCATTAAGCCGTGGTAAGAACTAGTCTTGCCACCCTTACTCCGCTTAGGTGGTGGATGATAAGTGTTCCATATTATCGCATAATATGTATTGAGTTATAAACTAAGCGTTATAAGCACTTGTCTTATTAGACTTAATTTACCCTTGTGCTAAATGGTATTAAGAAGATGTATTATCTTCTTATCATTCTTGTGTTTTGTTGTGTCATCATGTTCTCTGTGATTATCCCAATGTTTGTTTATGTAAGAATAACTAGGTGTTGTAAGATAAAATCTTACAACTGTGTTATTCTAATGTGTTGATGAATTATGAAGTTATATTATCATGTTCATCTGATTATCCCTGTCATATCATGATCATACAAGCATGCATACAATGATAAACGATAATAAGATATACAATATTATCTAAATCATAGTATAACCAATATGTGAAACATTAAAACTCTTAAATAATTAAAAGTATGCATGTTTCTCAGCCCCGAGAGTTTAAAATCGGTTAAGATTAAAGAAAAGGGGCATATGAACTCACCTTGTGGTTGAAGTGGTTGACTTAGCTTAAAATAAGGAATGCACACGCTCTTTGTTGTACTTTGTAGCTGTTTCACAATCCTGTATTGATTTCACGTAGTATTTAACTCATAAGTATCTATTATTGTGATTTGTGTGCGTGTATGTGTTTGCCCTAAAGTTGGCTAACACTCGTGAGTCGTGGTCTCCATTCGGCCTAATTTGTTTATTAGGGATTGTTATTCGCCCTCAACTCATTTATGTAGGGCTAGTGTCTCTGTTAATCTGTTTATATCCTTTTGCTTTTAATATATAACCAAAAGATATTAAATACCAAACTTAGGTTTTTAAATTAAAAGTTATCAACCTTTAGTTTAACCCATTAAATCTTTTGAAGTTCATTACTCTTGAATCTTGCCACCTTTGTAATATGTCAACATCAATATGAGATTATGGGCATGTTATCCCTTAACCAATTAGTCCACAATTTAGGTTGTATTTAAAACTGTTGGGTCGAATGTTTGATATTTGGACCGACTTTATCGTCTTTAGTCAAAAGGTTTGTGTGTGTGCCACCATTGGGCCGAAGGAATAAATTGACAATGTTTAATTGATGTGGGCTAATTGATAAGTTCTGGGCCAAAACCAAAGGAATTCTTTGGGCCAATTGTTAGATGCTCGAGTCAATTGTGTATGTATATGGGCCGGTTGTTCAATTGGGCTGGAATAACCGTCTTGGGCTAACTCGAACCATAAAGGGGCTAACATAAAAAGATTGGGCCAATCTCCTTGTTATTGGGCTACCCGGTGGTTACATGGGAATTCATGGGCCTGAGGAATAAAAGTTGGGCTTCGACTAATCAGAAAGAACGATGGCTTCCATCCAGCGAACCTAGGGTATTCAGTGGATTAAGGTTCGGCCAGAGTGTGATACGCAGGAGGTTCGGTCATGAATTATCTATGAAGGTTCGCTCATGCAAGCCCAGTTCGTTACCCATAGGTTCGTAGCTGATTATGACCAGGTTCGTCAAGGGTTAAAGATTAGTGACTGTCTAGGTTCTTTGTTCATCAACCTCACCATGAAAGTGATTGTGTTCCAGGTAGGTTCGCCTCTTATGGGTTCGGCAACCATTAGGGTTCGCCACAGCAGGTTCGCCGACCTGGTGCTAGGTTCGTACGTTGATGGTTCGTGTCATGGCAACACATAGGTTCGGTGATGGGTGCTGCACAAGGATTCGGCATTACAGGTTCGCTAGTGATTATTATCAGCAGCAGGTTCGGCTGGGGTTTTTCCATGGAAGGTTCGGTTCTTATGCAGGGTTCGTGAGCAATCAAAGGTTCGGTGAATGATGATGAAGGTTCGGACCTTGCACAGACAAGCACAGGTTCGTCGGATATGGTGCTCGACTTCACAGCCTCTCCACGAACCTGTGTGTTCACCCTCATCATCCGACTGGAAACGTTGGTTAGGCTCTTCCCATGGTGTTGTCATGCGAAAGGGGATGTTTCCAAAGGCGTAGGGTACGTGTAGTAAAGACCTTAAACCGGTTAGGTGTTAGTGCAACAACAAAATGAAAACCCTACTTTTCCCGAATCTTTCAAGCATTATACCTTGAATTCGGCCGGATAAACCACTAGATCTGATGTATTTCTATGTATAGGATGGTTGTAGCTTCGATTTGGCACCAAGATCTTGAAAAATGGTGGAGTTTTGAGTGATTTATGCTAGAGAGAAGTTAGTAAGAGAGAGAGTGGACGGATTTCTTGATCTAGAGAGAGAGTGGGAGGTGGTGAAATGAGGATAATAGCCTCATTTGTTGTTTATATACCCCGGGGGTATTCGGGTTCGTTTCGGTTGTTCGGTTCGCGTTTTCGTTGCATTTCCAGAACGTAACGCGTATTTTATTTGTGTTAATTAAATGATTAGTTATTTTAATTATTTTGATGAGTTTCAAAATTGTAAAAAATTATTTATTTTATTTTATTAAAAAAAATCGTTCGTGTCGTTTTTCGTTTTCGTTTCGTCGGATCGCGTCACCATCGCGCGTATTCCTTCAAATCGTCACTCGAACGAACACGACGATGGTTTTGCTTACCGACTTTTGTTTTCTACTTTTCAGTCATCATTTCAGAATGTTAAACTCACAGATATGTTTATGTGAATCATCACCCACGCAAACACACTGTCAGTTCGTTATTCTGAAACAACACTGGAATATTGTTTTAAATTGTATTTCCTCACTGTCGGACTCAACTAAACACCCTGTTATCACATTGTTTTCACACTGATTTTTCGGCCATCTGATTTATGTCATCTATGGATATTAGATCGCAACCGATTTGTTCTTGCTATTCTCTTGCACACTGTTGTTTCTCTTGATTAGTTGTGTTAACTGTACTTAGGTTTTCTCCTAAATACTAACAACTATTGTTTATAATAAGTGTTGTACTTACGACATTTAAGTTTACACAAAAATACGTACAACTGTTTCTTGTATTTTGAATTCTGTTAATACAAGTACTGTTCACAAACATGTATGTACACACAGCAACTATTGAAAGTACACATACCGTACGGACTTGCCGGCCGGTCAGGTACTAGTTGTCACACACATGTCCGACGAGGTGTTGCGATATGGATATCTAAATTTGCGAGCTAGTTACAATAAATAGTAGAGAAAATTCACTTTTTACGTTTTTCAAACTTGAATATCACGTCACATACAAGTCTAAACCCCCCATTAAAGTTATACAAGTGAGTGAGAGATTATGAATGGTGGTTAGGAGTGTTCAGATCGTATACTGAGACGTTGTTAAGAGAGAGGTAGCACCATATACTAGTCAGGACAAAGCATAATTAAGGTGAGTTCTATGTGGCCATTTTAAATGTTTTAATTTACATCTTGGGCTAATATGGTGCCATAGTGATACTTTAAATAATGCTTTATGCCGGGATGATTCCCATTTGATTATTATATGTATGAAATGTTAAGTCGGGATGCTGCCCGTTTTTCTATATGTATTATGTTAAGTAACAAAATGGGCAATCTGATGTATTGATGTAATAAATAGTCATCCAAACTCTATATAGTAACAAGGGCATGATCGTGGCATGTCAAAAAGGTGGCAGGCTGGTGGCTGGGCTTTATACCCTATGTATGCCTTATACATAAACCTCCTTCGTCATATTGGGAAAGTGTCGGTGCATAGGTTTGGGGTAGAGATCGGTTATAAAAGTAATAAAGAAGGGTGTTTTGATAAATAAATTTTTTGATTGGTTTAAAACCTTGTCGAACTAAAAGGGCACGATCGTGGTACATCGAAGCGGTGGTGGGTTGGTGGCTGGGCATTATGCCCTATAGATACCTTATATATAAACTAGCTTTGGTATGCCAGGAAAGTGTCAGAGTATAGATCCAAGGATATATATATTTTGTGGAAGTGTGTTTATGAAATGATTTCATAAAAAGGTTTTGAAAGGACATTCAGGTGAATTATGATTAAAGCACCTCCGGGTGAAAGATACTTTTTGGATCATTGTATCCATTGGATAAAGAATAACTCTTTTAAAGAATTTTGCATTGTGATGCTAAAGGAAAAAAAAATAAAGTGCAAATGTGTTAAAATGATTCTACGCCATTATGGCAGAAAAGATGAAATTAGAATTTTGATAAAGAAAATCCAAGGTTCATCAATGCAATAGGCTCTGAATTGCCTAGCGTATACTGTCAGCCATGTCCCTATGGGATGGTTGAGATAAAGGGCTAGGTGACGGCCTCCCAAAGGTTGTACAATGTAGAGTGTTAAGTGATGATGATCACCTAGGGTGACGACCCAATGATAATGTTTAGACAGTGGTTGGTGAGTAATTGCTTTTGAACATTACTTGGCAAATAGTATATTGAAAAGACGGATCTCGACTATGGTTTGGAGAACATATTTTCTATAAGAAATGTTAAATGCACCTTTATCCAAAAAGTATGTACAATATATGTATATCAAAGAAAAGATTTTCTAAACTTAGAACTCACCAGCAAAAGCTGACTAGTTTTGGCGTGCATATCAGGTAAAGACATAGATAGTTCTAGCAGGGCTAGAAAGGAAGTCTGTTGATTGCTTTCAACAGAAAATGGCATCAGCTGGTATACCCTTGGATGAAGAAAGCTAGCTTAGATTTTGTTGAGTAATCATTGGATAATATTGTTTTCAACTCCTATGTAGATCTTTAACTTATGAATAAAATAAAGTTTTCTTTATTCCGCTACTAGTAATATCTATGATTAATCAATGTACTGTGTAAATCCGATGAGTGACGTCCCCTAGAGTCGAGTCTGGGATACGGGCGTTAAAGAAATCCAATCGAATAACTTGAATCTGGTCTGGTATGAAGTATATACCTTAGACATTGTAACATCCTGATTTCCATGTCACTCATTCTCGATATGCAATGAATATGCTTTAATGAATGGTGTATTAGTTTTACTTTAACCCTGTAATCCGACAAACGTAATAAGTAAAAATTCAAAGCTTTTGATATATAAAATACATGGGAGGATATGACTATGATAATTTTTCAAGGAGATAAATAAGTCATACTCAAAATAATAATGATAGGTTTGAGTGAAAGTAGAATTAGCAAATAATGCACAGAACGAAAGATATATGCTAAACCGAGTAGTTAAAACAAGCATAATAAGTAGACCCCAAATTTCACTATGGATTTAGGTTATGAAATTTATATGGTGAGATAGGTATCTCAAAATCATGAACGTGGGCGAAAACGGTGCGCAAAAAGGAGTTCGTATGAAGCGGGAATCAAGAAAACAAATTTCAAACGCACCGCATGCGACAAACGACGTGTCAAGCTGCCATGACACATTTCAATAGGCCCTTCCACGTGTCCATGAGGTATGGCACTTGTCCCAAGAGGTCGCCACGTGTCCGGCGACGTGTCACAACCTCGGTGCCTCAATTTGCGTGCCAGTTCCTATAAATAGACTTCACCAGTTCATTTTTGTAGTATATTTTTCAAACAAAATGCTTTTCTCTCAAACATAATACCCCTATAAGCCTCCTTTGAGATTATATAAGTGTTGGGGAAGCTCGGATTACGCTCAGAACGCTATCAAAACGTTAAATGGAGCTCTGCTCGTTTTTCAAGAGGTAAGGCTTTAAAGCTTTCTTTCAATTAAGTTATCTACACGAGATAACACAAGACTTATCCAAAGAATATGATAAGATGTTAAGCAAGTTATTATAAGATGTTTATATACATATTACCTCGTGGTTAATGAAACGAGCTAAACGCTCGTATAAAGGATAACTTAACATAAGTCGTTGTCCTGCTCAATTAGAAACCCAAATTAGTAGTATTGCTCATGTAATGATTCCGCTAGGATATTTGTGATATTAGGAGATCTGTGATTACGTGGAATCAAGCTAGAAGATATGGGTTATATCAATCAAGTATTATACAAGTCAGGTGAGTTCTTCATAGCCCTATTTTAAATGTTATATCATTTTGGGCTGATTTGCAAGCTATAAAACTATTTTGTGAAAATGATTTTAACCCAACTGTGGTTGGGTACAGAATATTTCAAGTCTCAGCTGCGGTTGAGCAATAAATGATTTTGAAAGTCTTGGCTAAGGTCGAGTAGAAAAGGTGGTTTTGAAGTCCCGGCTGCGGTTGGGCGAAAGTTGAGCGTTTTGAATAAAGATGTGTAGAAAATATTTTTAAACAGATTTTCAAACCCATTATAATAGCCTTTGCATTAAGCGCTACTTAGAATAAGACTGTCATGGCGGGTTATAACAAGGACTGAATAAGTGGTGACGATCACTTTAGATGGTGTGTGGCCTCTAGGGCTGTGCTTTAGTATGGAATGCATAGATGGTATTATTATGGTTATTTTCTTTACTGTACAACTTATTCATAATAATTTGATGAACTTATTTATGCATGTAAATGTTTATGGACTATTATTTGTAAAACTTAGGACTCACCAGTTTTAACTGACTTGTTTTAGCATGCATATCAGGGAAGAATAATGCCTCGTGTAGCAAAGGGAAGGCTGAGGCATAACTGGCATAAGGAAGGCTTGTCTAAGGAGTTTTGTACTGGCTTAGTTTGAGCCTACTATATTGTAGTTTTTCTTGGATGTAAATACGTATTAATAAAATAAGTTAATGTTTTCTCTCATTCCGCTGCCTTTTAATTATCTCTATAACTTTGTGTTCTGGATAAATTCCAGCCGTTGTCAGTGGCGCCATCATGGGATTCCGGTATCGGGGCGTCACAGGTAGGTATCAGAGCCTTAGTTTGAGAGACTTAGACACAACCTCTGTGTCTAGACCTAAACTAGGATTTTTGTATAATAGGAACTTGCCTGTACATAAAGCCTGATGCCAATGACATTCCTATTAACAGTTGTTTCAAAGGAATGGTTTAAATTCCGAACTTGACCGACAAGTATATCAGAGACAAATTAAAGAGGTGGTGGGCTGGTGGCTGGGAGTTGTTCCCTACATATGCCCTATATATAAACTTCTTTGGTTTGTCAAAGGTATGCTGAAGTGAGAAGTCAAGAAGAGAACATAAATCCAATGAAAATGCTTACTGGCGACTGTTATAAATAAGTTGTGTGTCTTAGTAGAATCGTGACTGGTAATAGACTGAAAAACAAAGACAAGTAAATGGCTAGTAGCAGCCTGGCCACCTGGTATTAATGATTTATTTGTCATTCTTCTTTCTAGACTATTATCTATCATATGGATACTAAAATTAAATACATCTTTATTGTAGAATCATAGAATGATTAGACAAGGACGTGGATGGGGTCGTGCTAGACCAGAAACTCGAGCACATCCAAACGTGGAAGCCGAAGTAGACCCCGGTGTCGTGTATATGACCCAAGAACAACTACAAAATACCATCACTGAACAGGTTACACAAGCTTTACGAAACGCCATGCCATATATTTTGAATGTAGTTCGGATGCCACCTATCAATGTTATTGGAGGCATGGGCAATGGTAATAGTGCTGGAAATAAAATGGTTTTGCTGGTGGAATTAATGTACCCTGGGAGGTAACAATGGTGTGGTAGGTTACCGACAAAAGGGATGTAGTTATAAAGCATTCCTAGCCTGCAAACCAAAGGAATTTGATGGAAGCCAGGATGCTGTGGCGACCATGAAATGGCTTAGAGAAATGGAAGCCGTAATCAAAATCAGTAATTGGGTTGATGATCAAATGGTAAGCTACGCAACACAATCCTTTAAGTCTGAAGCGTTGTATTGGTGGGTCGTGGTTCTCCAGACCAAGGGAGAAGATTTTCTGAATCAAATGGATTGGAAAGAGTTTAAAAATATAATAATTGAAAGATTATGTCCTGACAATGAATTAGAAAAGATTGAGCAAGAACTTCTACAACTAGAGCTTGTCAATATGACGCATCGAGAATATGTTATAAGATTCATTGAGGTGGCACGACTTGTGCCTCATCAAGTAAGCACAGATAAGAAATGGACCAGCCGATATCTTTGGGATTATCTGCAAGAATGAGGGAATTGGTTCGGGCTACAATGCCAAAGAATTTTCAAGAAGCGGTAAATGCCGGGAATGAAATGGAAACTAATTTGATTCGCTACCGAAAATTGGTGTGAAGAGAAAGCAGGTGGAGTCCTCAAGAGGTTTCAAACAATTTAACAACAAGTTCAAATAGGGATTTGAAGGGAAGAAGCTGACATTATGCAAAAAGTGTCACAAGTTTCATAAAGGGGAATGTATTCTTAGTGACATAACCTGCTTTCGTTGTGGACAAAAAGGGCACTTTGCTAGTGGATGCCCAACTTCTGGAACATGTTATGAATGTGGAGCGGAGGGGCATAGGAGGTTTGACTGCCCAAGACTTAAGGCAAAAGTGGAGGCACTTCGAATCACTGACGGAAGAAAAGGAAATGCACCAATGGCTAAAGCACGAGCATACACGATGACAAATGATGAAGCTAAACTGTTGCCAGATGTGGTGTCAGGTACGTTTCTGGTCAAAAACATACCTGCAACTATCTTATTTGATTCTGTTGCAAGTAGAAGTTTCGTGTCTACTAGTTTTGCTAGTACCCTTAATAGACCATTTAAGAAATTATAAATTTCATTTGAGGTTGAAACCGCTATTGGTATAACCACTAAGGTACAATATATGGTTGAAGATTGTGTGCTTGATATAGAAGGGCACTTATTGCCTACTAAGCTCTTTTTAATTACGTTGGGGTGATTTGACATCTTATTGGGCATGGATTGGTTATAGGAGAACGACGCCCATATAGTATGCAATAAGAAGATGATTCATATGACGACACCTGATGGGAGCATAATCTCGGTGTACGGAGATCATGTAGAAAGACTTGCAAAAATCATATCAATGATGAAGGAAAAACCACTTTTGACTCACGGTTGCATGGCCTATCTCGCGTACGCTATTGATACTGAAAAGAAAACCGAAAGCCTACAAGATATCCCGGTGGTGTGTAGTTTTCCGAACGTTTTTCCTGATGATCTAACACGAATTCCTCCAGAAGGAGAAGTCGAATTTCGTATTGATCTTGCACCAGGAGCAAAACTGGTTGCTAAGGCTCCAAACCGATTGGCCTCATATGAAATGAAGGAACTGATGACTCAGTTATAAGACTTACGAAAAAAGGGATTCATTAGACCTAGCATCTCACCGTGGGGTGCTCCAATATTGTTCGTTAAGAAAAAGGATGGTAGCATGCGTATGTGCATTGATTATCGGGAACTTAATAAACTAACTGTTAAGAACCGAAACCCACTACCTAGGATTGATGACTTATTTGATCAGTTACAAGGACCTAACTGGTTTTCGAAAATTGATCTGAGGTCAGGCTATCATCAATTAAAGGTTCGAGAGGAAGACATTCCAAAGACAACTTTTAGAACACGTTATGGGCACTATGAGTTTTTGGTAATTTAATTTGGTTTAACAAATGCTCCTGCAACATTTATGGACCTCGTGAACTGAGTTTGTAAACCGATTCTAGATCGTTCGGTCTTCGTTTTCATTGATGATATATTGATCTACTCCAACAACGAAGGAGATCATGCCTGTCATCTGCGTGAAGTACTTGAGACCCTACGAAAGGAGAAACTTTACGCAAAATTTTCTAAATGTGCATTTTGGCTATGGAAAGTTCAATTCATAGGCCATGTTATAAATGCAGATGGTATTCTTGTCGATCCAACAAAGATAGAAGCAGTCACAAAATGGAATCAACCGAAGACGCCTACAGAGATCCGTAGTTTCTTGGGATTGGCGGGCTATTACAGAAGGTTCATTCAATACTTTTCAAAGATAGCCACTCCACTTACCATGTTAACCAGAAAGGAGACAAAGTTCGAGTGGGGTACAAAACAAAAGGAGGCGTTTGAAGAATTGAAGAAACGGTTAACTCAAGCACCTGTGTTATCTTTACCTCACGGGAATGAAGACTTAGTAATTTATTCTGACGCTTCCTACCATGGTTTGGGGTGCATACTGATGCAACGAGGTAAAGTTATTGCCTACGCCTCAAGACAATTGAAGCCGAATGAAGTCAATTACCCTACCCATGATCTAGAGCTTGCTGCTGTTGTGTTTGCTTTGAAGATTTGGAGGCGTTATTTAATTTAAGTCAAGTGTACCATCTACACAAATACAAAAGTTTAAAGTACTTCTTTGAACCGAAAGATATGAACATGCGGCAGAGAAGATGGTTGGAACTTATAAAGGACTATGACTGTGAGATTCTTTATCACCCTGGAAAGGCCAATGTTGTGGCTGATGCATTAAGTCGAAAGAACAAGCATCCTTCCATTCGGGTGAGATCATTCAAACTTGTAGTCACTCCGGATTTTATGCAAAAGTTACGTGAGGTACAACTTGATGCACTCAAAGCAGGGTAAATTTGAAGAAAACGAATGTGGCGTTAAAACACGGTTTGGACATATCTGGGTACCAACCGGAGAAATTAGAATCAAAATTCTTGATGTCGCACACAAGTCACGTTATTCTATTCATCCAGGTGCAACAAAAATGTATCAAGATCTTCATCATGATTATTGGTTGCCTGGGATAAAATTCAATGTTATGCAATATGTGAATAGATGCCTAACATATGCTCAAGTTAAGACTGAGCATCTTAAACCTTATGGTATGGTCTAGCCATTACCAATTCCGGAATGGAAATGGGAAGAGATTACTATGGATTTCATAACTAAGCTTCCACGAACGGCTAAAGGTTATGATACCATATGGGTATTCGTTGATCGGTTAACTAAAAGTGCTCACTTTATACCGATTTGTGAAACCTACTCTTCCGATAAATTGACTGAGTTATTTATCAAGGAAATTGTTGCATTACATGGGGTACCAATATCAATTGTCTCGGATAGAGACATACGATTTATGTCGAGATTCTGAAAAAAGTTTCACGCATAGTTGGGGACCAAATTATTAATCAGCACATCATATCATCCTCAAACAGATGGTCAGAGTGAACGAGCCATTCAAACTCTTGAGGATATGTTACGTGCTTGTGTAATCGATTTTGAAGGAAGTTAGGATAATCACTTACCAGTAGCAGAATTATCATATAACAATAGCTACCATTCAAGCATTGGTATGCCTCCCTATGAAATGTTATACGGAAGAAGGTGTAGAACCCCAGTATGCTGGCGTGGGATAGGGGAAAAGGAGATGGGAAATAAGACTATTGTACAAATCTTTAAAAGGGATTAAACAATTTCGGAAAAGGGGCAAGCTAAGCCCAAGGTATATAGGACCTTTTCAAATATTGGCCCGAGTAGAAGTTTCTTATCAGTTGGATTTGCCTTAGGAATTGAATGGAATACATCCAACCTTTCATGTATAACGTTTGAAAAAATGTTTAGCAGATGAAACTTCACATATACCTTTGGATGATATTGTTGTTGATGATAAGTTGAATTATGTTGAGAGACTTGTTGCAATACTTGACTGGTCGGAAAGAAGATTACGTAAGAAAGTCTTCAAACAGAATAAAGTGCAATGGGAGCATCAAAAAGGATCTGAGGCTACATGGGAAGCTGAGGATGAGATGAGAAAACTCTATCCTTTCTTGTTTAATGGGTGACATGGTTTCGAGGACGAAACCTTCTTTACGGGGCGTAGACTTGTAACATCTTGAATTCCATGTAACACATTCTTGATATGCAATGAATATGCTTTTATGAATGGTGTATTAATTTTATTTTAACCCCTGTAATCCGACAAACGTAATCGGTAAAAATTCAAAGCTTTTGATATATAAAATACATGGGAGGATATGACTATGATAATTTTTCAAGGAGATACATAAGTCATACTCACAATAAGTACGTTATATAATAATGCTTAGTTTGAGTGAAACCAGAATTAGCAAGCAATGCACAGAACGAAAGATATGCTAAACCGAGTAGTTAGAACGAGTATAATAAGTAGACCCTAAATTTCACTATGGATTCAGATTATGAAATTTATATGGTTAGATAGGTATCAGAAAATCATGAATGTGGGCGAAAACGGT